>CM026268.1:20929426-30929426 GCA_014851425.1 Senna tora | reverse complement strand
TTGAAACAGCTTTGGAGCAATCATGGACAATCCAGTACCCAGGATTTCAAAAAGCTAAAGAGAAAGATCTTCTCAAAGTGACAGAGCTTAAGTTTGCCGACAAGGAAGGTAGTTGGGGTACTCCTCTTGTTCCTGTGGAGCGTCCACCTGGACTCAATGATGTAGGCATGGTAGCCTGGTTAATGGAAATGTGTACTCCTGAGTTCCCAAATGGAAGGACAATATTGATTGTAGCAAATGATGTGACCTTTAAGGCTGGTTCTTTTGGCCCAAGAGAGGATGCATTTTTCCGTGCAGTAACTGATCTTGCATGTGAGAAAAGACTGCCGTTGATTTATCTAGCAGCAAATTCTGGTGCCCGCTTAGGTGTAGCTGAGGAAGTAAAATCCTGTTTCAGAGTTGGTTGGTCTGACGAATCTAACCCTGAGCATGGTTTGCAATATGTATATTTAACACCTGAGGATTATGCTAGGATTGGATCATCAGTGTTAGCACACGAGTTAAAGCTGGAAAGTGGAGAAACCAGATGGATAATCGATACAATTGTTGGGAAAGAGGATGGTTTGGGGGTTGAAAACTTGAGTGGCAGTGGGGCCATTGCTGGTGCCTATTCAAGGGCATATAAGGAAACTTTCACTTTAACATATGTGACTGGAAGAACTGTTGGAATAGGGGCTTATCTTGCTAGGCTTGGAATGAGATGCATACAAAGGCTTGATCAGCCCATAATTCTTACTGGTTTTTCTGCATTAAACAAACTTCTTGGTCGGGAGGTATACAGCTCTCACATGCAACTTGGTGGGCCTAAGATCATGGCAACAAATGGAGTTGTTCATCTTACAGTTTCTGATGATCTTGAAGGTGTTTCTGCTATTTTGAAGTGGCTAAGCTACATTCCTCCTCATGTAGGCGGTACACTTCCCATTGTACAACCCCTTGATCCTCCAGAAAGGCCTGTGGAGTATTTCCCAGAAAACTCATGTGATCCTCGTGCTGCCATCTGTGGTACTGTGGATGGTAATGGAAAATGGCTGGGAGGAATTTTTGACAAAGAAAGCTTTGTGGAGACACTAGATGGATGGGCAAGGACAGTTGTTACAGGAAGGGCTAAGCTTGGAGGAATCCCTGTGGGAATTGTTGCTGTTGAAACGCAGACAGTGATGCAAGTTATACCTGCTGATCCTGGCCAGCTTGATTCTCATGAAAGGGTGGTTCCTCAAGCTGGGCAAGTCTGGTTTCCTGATTCTGCAACTAAGACAGCCCAATCAATAATGGACTTTAACAGAGAAGAGCTCCCACTATTCATTCTTGCGAATTGGAGAGGTTTTTCAGGTGGGCAGAGGGACCTTTTTGAAGGAATTCTTCAGGCTGGATCAAACATTGTGGAGAACCTTAGAACATACAAGCAGCCCATATTTGTATATATCCCAATGATGGGTGAACTCCGTGGTGGGGCATGGGTTGTTGTAGACAGTCGAATCAATTCAGACCACATTGAAATGTATGCTGAACAGTCAGCTAAAGGCAATGTCCTTGAGCCAGAAGGGATGATAGAAATCAAATTTAGGACAAAGGAATTGTTAGAGTGCATGGGTAGACTTGATCAACAACTGATAACACTGAAAGCAAAATTACAGGAGGCCAAGAGTAGTAGGGCCCTTGGGACCATTGATTCCCTCCAGCAGCAGATTAAATCCCGTGAGAAACAGCTTTTGCCCGTGTACACGCAAATAGCTACCAAATTTGCTGAACTGCATGATACTTCTTTGAGAATGGCTGCAAAGGGGGTGATAAGAGAAGTTCTAGAGTGGGGTAACTCCCGTTCCTTCTTGTACCAGAGACTGCATAGGAGAATTGGTGAGCATTCGCTTATAAACATTGTCAGAGAAGCTGCTGGTAGCCAAATGTCACATACATCTGCGATGGACTTGATAAAAAATTGGTATTTGAATTCTGATATTGTTAAAGGGAGAGATGATGCTTGGTCTGATGACGAAGCATTCTTCAAATGGAGGAATGAACCACAGAATTATGATGATAAACTAAAGGAATTGCGTGCACAAAAGGTATTGCTTCAACTTACAGATATCGGTGACTCAGTTTCAGATTTGGAAGCTTTACCTCAAGGTCTCGCGGCCCTTCTAAGCAAGGTAAATACAAACTTCTAACGTCTTTTTTATTTTAATTCTTTTAAATTGGTTATCTGCTTTGACCATTGCAACCCAAAAGTAATTGTTTGAATCTCACGCAGTTGGAACCATCAAACCGTGTGAAGTTGATTGACGAGCTTCGGAAGGTACTTGGTTAGAACTTAGAAGGCTGATGCTTACTAGACAATAAATGTTACTGTTATTTGTTCGTTGATTAAACTAATAAATTTCTTAAACGAGATGAATACAGTGGATGGGAACCGTGGATATATAGTGTAAATCATGAGTGGTAGATAGATGTACAAATTCTGCAGTAGGAGGATCGCAACCAGCATCGGCAAGTTCCGTTTGTTTATTTGCTGGTTGATTGATTCTTTTCGTGTACCTGAATAAATATGTAATAATTTTAATTTGTAATATATTTTATATGAATAAGAAATTTTGAGCATCCCATATATACAATTATATATCAAGGATGTTTGTGAACGCGGCCAATTTGCTAAATTTATGTTGGTAATCAAAAGTCAAGGTTTTGGAGATTGTGTAAGAATTTGAAACAAACTTGATCTCTATCCTTCTAATCTAAATTCTATAAACGAATAAATCTTTAAAACGAGCACCATACATAAATCCTAAAGACTTCTATTCTATTTACCAATACAGAACTTGCCAAATATATTGGATAAGATCTCTTCCGATATATCTTCTCCACTGATCTGCCCAAGGGCTAGGGCGGCATCCCTCAAATCAACTGTCCAGAAATCCAGAGGTAGTTTCTCCTCTATCGACGCTTTTAGTCTCCCGAAAGCTTCCTTGGTTCGAACAAGTTGTTCACATTGTCTCTGAATCATCATTATAACACACAATCACAATCAGCAACAAAACATGCTTTCACTCGCACCACTAAGTTTGATTTCGTCCTCTCCAGCTAGCAATATTAAATTTCCTAAGACCAGACCTAGCCTCTACCTCTAGCAGTCTAGCTCTGTTCGAACTACAGCCCATATGTATAGATAATAGATGACTGATGCTAGTAGCTTTAGGAGTCTAATGAGTGATGAAGCTCTGTTCAAGGGAGAGAGAGGTAGGTGGAATGATTGTTTACCTGATTAACAGTCCATTTACGACCACCAGTAGGAATGTTGTTAAGACCCACTAACTCCAACACTGCTCTCTCCAACTCTTGTAATCCTTCACCAGTGATAGCACATGTAAATACATGCTTACTGAAAAAATTCCGACTTTTGATCCATTCAGTCTCGGCAGAAGGAGCACGGTCTATCTTGTTGACCACAAGAATTGCTGGGGTGGACGATCCTATTGACCTCTGTTATCACAGGAAGAATAGACAGCAAATCATACCAATGTGTTTGTTAAGGTACCAACTACCAAGCTTAATAGTGAAAACAAATTATCAGATTACGTCCGCATTGGTAAGACACGTATCTGTGTGCCCATTTATCATCTGACAGTATATATTTAAGCATATCATGGTATTCTAGCTTTACGAGTTATTATACACTTTTATTTGTCTCTTTCATATCTTTCTCCATCAAATCAATATAGACCATAATAGGATTATATTGTAATACCTTGTTGGATTGAATCCTTTCTAGGAGTTTGGTGTCTTCCAAAGTCCACCCTTCAACAGCATTGACAGTCATGATAATCAAGTCAGCACCCATGGCAACTGCTTCAGATCTTTCTACGCCTGTTAAGAGAACAGAAATATAAATCTCAACGCATGCTGAGCAATGAGATATAAGTGTAGCAGAACATCAACATGCATATAAAAGAAATACATTCAACAAATAATCCAAGAAAACTATGCCAATTTATCTAAAAGATGGTGCTTCAACAAGATGTATGAATGTATGATTATGTTCACAATGAAGACACCTGGCTTCAACAGCAGATGCTATAACATCATATTTAATGGAGAACATTGAAGGCCAAGGCTAAAAAAATGAAAGAATTGTGCAAGCAGAAACTTATCCTTCAACTAAAAGGAGGAAAAAGAAAGCCTTACCAATCTTTTCTACAATGTCATCAGTATCCCTGATTCCTGCAGTATCAAGAAGGGTAATAGGAATACCATTGATGCTAACACTTGCTTCAATCACATCCCGGGTAGTTCCAGCAATTTCAGTAACTATAGCCCTATCACTCTGCATGCTACAACAACATCATGCTCAATAAGTTATCATTCTCTTTTGTTAATAATGAGAGTGCTTGAAGTGCATCAAGTTACTCATCAACATATACATTATAAAATCATCTTCTATTGTCCTATGTTTCTTAGGTTTTGTTTTTCTTAATTGGTGGGGATTGGGGGTGATTTCCCCTACTAATAAAGTTAAATATACCATGATGATCAAAAGACACTAATCAGAAGTAAATTTGTATAGAATTATAAATGAGTTACGACATATCTCCCGACATGAAATGAGCCCAAAGTAATGAGAATCCAGTAAGATCACGCTGGTCACAATCTCCTTATAAGAGTAGCTAAAACTTCGAACAACCAGATGGACAAGTAAATTATGAAGTTGAAAAGGAAATGAAGTATTAGAGAGGCAAAAAAGAGCCCAGTAATATCAATCTCCTTCCACCAAAAATTCATCAATCAAATAGAAGGTTAAATTAAATTTCTGAAAAGGTTAAAAGGTTGTAACATACTTTGCTCCATGCATTAAGAAGGCTTGACTTGCCAACATTTGGACGGCCAACAATTGCTATCTGCAATAATTTTATAGCAACATCAGAGGTTATATCACACACAGGTTTATATGGAACTAAGTGGGGAAACAGGAGCCCCTTTTTAGTTCACAATGAGAAACAAGCATTAGTTACAAAGCTGTCTTCCAGATCATGCCTGTAATCCAGATTGAAGAAGCTTGTCATAATTGGCCGTCTCCAATGCATTCTGTACATCTTGTGACATACTATGTATTTTATCCATGATTAAATTTAAATCTAGAGGTGGCATCTCATCATCAAAATCTAAACGAGCTTCAATCTCAGTAAGCAGTTCAATGCACTGTATTCTTAGTGATTTGACAAGAGAAGAGAAACCACCCTGTTCAAGTGTCCAATAAATAATGGATTTCAGTACTGCTTATCAAGCAATCAAATGCCCTCAGGTAGCCCCAAGTGCCACCAAGCACATTAGTTCCGAAGTTTTATTCAAACAAAGTTGAGTTCAGAGTTAGACATGCCTGAATTCCAGCCAGGGCTGCATCTGCAGCAGCTACAGATTTGGCTGTTATTAGTCTTCCAACATTTTCAGCTTGGGATAAATCTAACCGACCATTTAGAAAAGCACGAAGAGTAAATTCGCCTGAAAAGAAAAAATAACAACAAAATGAATCATCCAACTCTATTTAGCACTGCATTAGATGCATATAAATGGGGGTGGACTACCTGATGGGTTATTCACTTGTTAGTTGTCATACCCTCTTTCAAGTGTAAGTGTGAATGCATAATAATAGTATGTGAGACTATCTTGGTTTTATTTTATTTTCCCTTTACTTCCTAGAATAAAGGATGAAAGCTATGGAGCCAACTAGCATCAGATGACTAACCCCTGTAGCTTCTATTACACATTTACACTTCAATACTAAGCCACTTGTATCATACAAAAAGCTCCAGATCAAAATAAGAAAATATCAGTTACTTACCATATATTATAGGCTATTTGGTATACGATCAAATCCTAGCCTATCTGTTTTATTTTTTATTTTTCCTTCTTGATTGTTTGCATTGGCAGTATACTATCAAGTAATGTTAGTTAAGCAACCCTTGCATTCACCCATCTGGTTTGTGCACAAACGTTTATGCTAGCGCTGTGTAGATTAGTAGGTAGTGATTTTCTAAATTATCAGTGATAAATAAGTTCAGAAGCAATAAGCTTTTAAAGAAGTTATGAACTCGTATCTATTTATTTATTCACCTAAAAAAAGGAATTAAATTGAGAATGTTGCCTCGGTGTTTGTCCAGAGATAAAAAGAAAATTACCAGGTTCGGCAAGTCTTGCTCCTTCTTCCAAACAAGTTCTCAGTACACGGCGTAGACATACTTCACTCCCATGACATTGGAGCTCAATCACGTCTTCACGAGTATAAGACCTCGGGGCTAACATTGGTACCGCTAAAACCTATAAACAGAGAACAATCCCAATGTCTACTAACTACAGCGTCTAACAATAAATAAGACCAAAGCCCGAGCTAAATATTGACAAACACGTATACCTCATCGATCACATTCCCATCTGAGTCGAGCACCACACCATACTCCACAACATGGCTTGTGGGCTGCCATGTCTTCTTCTTCCTCTTTCTCGCAGGTCGAAATACTCGAGCAACAATAGCAACAGCAGAAGGCCCCGAAAGTCGAACGATTCCCACAGCACCAGGGGGACCGCCCAAGGACGTGACAATGGCCGCAATTGTGCTTGTATTCTGAACACGCCCAAGCTCATTAGCAGCACCAACAGGCTCCGCCAAGCGCTCATCTTTTTTCAGAACAAAAGTGTAATTCTCTGAACATAGAACAGTAAAATAAGATATAGGAAGGACCTAAAATACAACAGAACAAGAAGTGAAGACTGGGAATTCGGGAGGCACATTTCAGAATCAGACCTTTAGAAGTGGCATGTGATTCAAAAGCTTTGAAGGTCGGGTTTGAGGGTTTAGAGGAAAAAAGAGAGTTAGAACATATAGAAGGATTTAACCGTAAAACGGCACCGGGGCGCGGTGGAGGAGAATGAGTGAAGCAGTATACACGACGGAGGAGGAGGCGTAAAGCAGGGAAGTATTCTAGCGCCATTGAGTTTGAGCGAAAACTGAAAGAAGCAGTGGATAATGTATCGCTATTCGCTACTGTGAATCAATCAATCATTGTAAAAAGATCTGAACTTCTTAACAACCCACAGCCCAATAGGCCCATGGTCGGCCCATACGGGGATGCATAAAACCCATTAAAGCCAAATCTGTTTTGGCGACAAAAAGAATAGTTTGAGAATGTTCTGGAAACAGACCAAAAAAAAAGAATGTTAAAAGAGGAGGGAATGAAAATGAGAAAGAGAATAGAAAAAAAAAAGAAGGGAATAGAAATGTTATCTCTATGTGATGTGAATGAAATAAAAGTGGATAAAATGATCATTTTGCCCTTACATTAAAAGTGAAAATGAAATAAAAGTGAATAAAAAAGTAAAGGCAAAAACATAATTTTATCACATTACAAAAAATAAAGTTTACTTATTAAAAAAAAAAAGGGGGAGAAAGAGTTCTGCCTCTGTTTTTCCTTCAACAAATCTTACTAAACAATATTTTTTTTTTTTAAGTGTTCTTTTTGGGACTAAAGAGATGAATTAGGATGGGCGCATGATTGATGGGGACGCGCTGCACATCTTACATTGCGAAGTCAAAACTTGGCCGTTTTCATTAATGAACGGAAGAAGGTTACATACATTCCCCAAGGATAAAGAGCTATTTGATACATTGGCTTCAACCCAATATACAAAAAGTAGTACAGTATAGCCTACGAAGTAGATTCTGTGGACATTTCATTTCAGTAATAATTACTAATTAGCAAGAGAACAAGATAAAGCTTATTGGATGCACAAAAAGCGCACCCACACCCACACTTGATAATTTCTCTTGTTCTATTTCTTATTTCACATTTCTAGCATAAGAACTCTGGGACTGGAAGGAAGGCATGCAGGACCACTTATACCCTCATTTCAAATTTCTCTTGTACTCCATTTATAGTTATACAGTATGTATGCATGTATGTATACACAGCAAATTTCTGCATCTGAGTCTGATTCAGAAATTTCAAGGGTCTTCAGTGAGCTTGGGAGAAGAGTATGCAACAGCATCTGCAACTGTGAGATAGATCTTGTCCTCTCCAATCAGATTTGCGAAATTAGAGGTGTGAAATTTGTCTATCACTACCGGCCCTGGGTTTGCCAGAACAAGCTGTGCAACACAAGCAACTCCAATTCAATTTGGTATTTCAATTTGAATGATTTTAATTTAATCTAACTTTAACTTGATTACCTGCACATTTCTCTTTTGAAGACTTCGTAATAGCTCTTCCAACGCATGGATCCCACTGGTATCGATGTCGGTAACCGCTGCATCAAACACTCAATAATCACTTCATAAACCACCAAAACCATCATTAGGGCAAAATCACACTGAAACGAAGACACTCACGTGACATTTCAACTATCAGAAATTGGATTCGTGTTTCGTAGTTTCTTTTCACTCTCTCTTCCTCATCAATCAGCCATCTCAATATCCTGCAAAAAAAAAAAAAGAAACTCGCAACTCAAATTTCCACAAACATGACATACAATTTTCCAAACGCCAAAGTGGATCAATCACATCCTGCTTTGCTATTTCAAAATAAACAAAATTCTTCACGACTTAAAACAAAACCTTAACCAAGCCCTAGCTCCCTCTTTATTCTTGAACACTACTATAATGGCGTGAATATGTGAAATATCAGAAAGCTAAGTAGTTCCCGTAAGTTATTTGATAGTTAAGTGTATTAAAAATTTAAAAGTATAAGGAAAAGGGGAATACATCATTACCTTTCTTTAACATAATTGGAGTTGGAAAAGTATATGGCAGAATCAATTCTTACAATCAGCACGCCAGAAACCTTGGTGGCTTCTGGGTATTGTTGGGTATTTCTATAGACAGTTGTCCCAGGAATCCTGCCCAGAATAGCTGTTTGTGGCCTGGTAACTTGTAGTAGGATTTTAGCAAAAGATATAGAGACCTGACACAACATTTAGTACAATAACCAACTCAATAAAGATGAGTTAAAAACTACTTTGAGATTGTAGAGAAAATAAGATAAGGGAGTCTTAGCACTTACAGCAATTACAAGTCCTATCTCAACCGAAGCAAAAACAACCCCAAAAAAGGCTCCCATGCAAGCAATGAAATCAAATTTATCAACCTTCCATATTAAAATTGCAGCCTGATAGTCAACGAGGCCGATGACAGCTGATATGATGATGGCAGCAAGAATGGCATTTGGAGTAAACTTGAAAAGAGGTGTGATGAATTCGAGGGTCAAGACGACAACTATGGACATCACAATATTAGAGACTGCAGTTTGGCAGCCAGACATGTAATTTACAGCTGACCGAGAAAATGAACCTGAAGATAGCAAAAATATCAGGTTAGATCATACATCATAGGTTGAAAATAGTTAGCTCATCCCATTTACACAGTTACATAACACACACTAGCTTCCATGGAATCATTGTAAGGAAGTCATGAAAAGTGACAGATTTATCTGGTTCCAGTAATTTTTAGAAGCTAACAGGAAATGCTTGTACGTTAGTTCTGATAAAATTAGGATCTAAAATCTTGGCTTGGAGCTCACCAGTTGCCACGTAGCAGGAAGTCATGGAACCAACAATATTCATAGCTCCTAATGCCATCATTTCTTTATTTCCATCCAGTTGATAGTCCTTCATAGAAGCAAATGTTCTTCCAATTGCTATGGCCTCCTGATGACCAATAAAGGGTTTAGAATTATAGACACAAGTAGCTAGTTGGTCAAATTAAATGCTTTTTGTGAGGAAATAGTATACAAGTGTCAAGATTCACTCACTGTCAATGCAATCATTCCAGCCACAATGCCAATCTTGAAACCTTTCCCAAGGAAATCACCTCTAAAATATATCTCTTTAACAGATGAAGGATTGATCCCTCCATTTATGTGATTTACCTAATTAACATGTCAATAAACAAATAATATTACTCTTTCTGGCACTAGTATTTTCATTCTTATTCCTACCATCTTAATCATATGAATGCAATTATAATCTACAATGTTTAGGACGAGAAAAGCAATATATATATATACACTTACGATTTCAACACCTTCCTTGTCTGCACGGGTAATGAACACAATAAAAGTGGAGAGCACGACAGATACCAATGGCGCGATTGCCGGCAGCCAGAAGAATTTCTTGTTCCTTTTTCCCTGATCCCCCATATTAAGAGATGATGAGAAAACAATCTATGATATACTAATAATCTAAGGAATATAAAGTAAAAAAGAATCAGGGTTGTCTCTTACAATATATCTACAAGTCAGAAGGAAAACCAAAAAGCTTGCTCCTAGGACTATAGTCCGCCAGTTCCACTGCAAGACATTATTCCCCAATTAGTCAATTTTTGCATATATTAGTAAATTACACAACAGCAATTTTAAGTAGGAACTTCTTCAGATCAGAGGACCGGATAAAATGCTATGTCTGTGCATGTGACTATGTGAGTGTACCAATAGAGAGAGAGAAGGAGAAAACATACTCCATGATTAGCTGCTGAGAATACTGAATCTATCACAGAGACAATATCGGTTTTCTTTGTGAAATTTTTGATGCCAAGGAAACCCTTGAGCTGTTGAAGGGCAATGGTGATGGCAGCTCCAGCCATAAAACCAACAATGGCAGCATGAGAGAGGAAGTCAATCAAGAAACCTAACCTGATGAGAGAAACCATCAAACTTGAGCCTTCAAAGAAGTAGATAAAGACAGGGCATAGTTTAAATACAGATATAGTTCCCTCCTACCTGAAAACTCCGAGAGTTGCTTGAGTAATTCCCGCAAAAAATGTTGCTGTAAAAGCAAGTCTCCTATATTCTGTTGGATGTTCAACAGGATCAATCTCACTCTGAAGTAAGGTCCCTAGCAAGAGAGAAACCACAGCCACAGGTCCTATGGCAATATCACGAGAACTACCCATGACAGCATAAATCAGTGGTGGAACAAAGCTTGAATCTGTGAAATTAAAACCAATCAAATCTCTTCATTCAAACATCCAAAGGAATCAATCATAATATAGGCAACTTGAGCTCTTGACTAGTGAAGAGAGTCTTACAAAGTCCATACTGTGGAGCCAAATTTGCAAGCTTTGCGTATCCAATATCCTGTTTATGGAGCCATGTGTTTATTGCTCAAACTAAACCTTATGAACTCTATTCGAGGCTTATAAAAATAAGATAAAAAAAATAAGTTACCTGAGGAATGCAGAGACTTGCAATGGTTAGGCCAGCTATGATATCCCCTCTCAATTTGGCTACATTATAACTTCTCCCCCATTTAAGTATGGGGAATAAGGCCTCAATGCCAAGGATGAATTTGCGGGATTTAGTCTGATCTTTGAAAGGGCGTAAAGGATCATCAGAAAAGAATGTTTCTTTCACAGTGGATTGGAATTCCTCAAAGAAGTTCTGTCTTGGAGGAATTCCCACTTTGCGGACCAGTGGTGTCTGAGTCTGACTCTGTAAAGATGACAAATTTCTAGAATCCATCTCTTTTGTTTCATCACTTGGAGCACCCATTGAAGACAATATCAATGACCCTCACCTGTAAATGTAATGCACCCAAAAAAGAGTTCATAATGGGATATATTTGGATGTTGATTCCTTGCTATTGCATGCAAACATAAATTTACTAACCTCAAAAGAAGACAGTGAATGTTTTAGTAGAGCTAATACAAGGTTTGAATGGTCACTGATTCAACTTGTGAGGCCAAGAGATCGTTGTGAAGTTAATGGATTATATAATATTAAGGACTTCAGGTCAAAATTCTCAAGCTGAAATAGAAAATTTAAAATAATTAGAATGGCGTGAATCCAGATTCCATAAACGTCACAAACATGCGTAACAAAAAGACAAACTAGCAAAATTTTCAATCCGACCAGCCAAACCATGGAATTATGAGTACCCGTTAGTGAAGTGTTCATCTTTACCATGTAAGAGGTGTTTACTAGGGATCAAGGGTTGTTAGCAGTTAGAGATTATTGATGTCATAGCAGTCAACGAAGTTTTTTTATTATTTCTTGGATAAATAAAGAAGAGGGAAGAAGTTGAAAGTCGCCAAAGTTTAAGATTATTTTAATCACAAGAAAGCTTTTGAGGGTCCATGAAAACTAGATATAAAATAAACATAATGTGACAACTGAGTTGAACTTTAGGAAGAGTGGTACCGAGATTTTCAATGCAACAGGACAAAATAGAAAATACTAGTGCCCAATACTAGAGGTAAAATATTTAAATAGAACATGTCATTCTCAGAAAAGATTGAAGGGAATCAAATTCTTAATCTTAGGTTCGTAATTCATCTGAAGTTTGAAGTTAATAAACCATTGCCTGTAATATATTATAGTACTATATATTCTCCCTAATACAGCTCCACACAATTTACTTTTGCTATACGCATAATAAAACAGAATTATTGATGTGAACTCTTGTTTCTTTCACGAGACAGAAACGAAACTCGAACTTGTTCTCCCCTTCCTAGCCATCAAGTGCATATGTCTTTTCTAAATGATGTGTTAAGAGAATAAAGTCTAAAAAGGCTCTTAACACACCCATCCATTCACCGCTTCTCATATCCAAGCCATTGATAGTGGAGGATTCGATTACACAATAATAACACACGAAGAAGGAATTAGAGAAAAAGAATGTGTTTTATATACCAAAAAGAGAGTGCCCAGAATTAGTTACCAACTTAGCTTTGCATTCTCCACAATCGATGGTGCTCGTGTTTTTGCAAAGACACGACTTTAATTTCTTAGAATTACGAAACTGGAAAATAACAAGGGAGAGTCGGTATACAAAAATGGTCCAGGTTAAATGAATCCAAAATATTGGTCAGTAAAAATTTGGTATGACAGCCATACTTTGAATGAGGTGGTGAATAAGGGTTTAAAATTAACGTTAGTGTACCTTAAAGGCCATGAAAATAGGTACGAAGATGAATGCCGAGAAATGTGTGTGTATAACGTCCGACAACGAAACCCATCAAGTGAAGATCCAAAAAGGGGTAAACGACAAAATTACAAAATGTTGTGTTCGATGCCTTTTCGAGGGAACGCTTATAAGTGTTAGTTACTTTACATTTATGTCAATTGTCAATGCTGCTTTTTGCTTCCGGATTTCTTTTCCTTTGTTTCGCTCGCGGCTCACCCAACACGTGTAACATTCTGAAATCCTTGAACCTAGTCACCGTTCCGGCCTCGTTCAGCTTTTGGAGATGATATGCCAAATTGCAAAGCTTTCCTCTTCAAACTAAATTTATGGTCCAAACTAACTTTATTTCATATAATAAATAATCATCACCAATTTGAAAAAGTTTAGTTGTTTTCACCAATTTATTAATTAAAAGTTTAATAAATTAAAACATTAAAAAATTAAACAACTTTGCATATTCTTCCTTCCGATTTGTACAGGGTGTAACTGTGCATATAAAACATGAATCTGAAGTTGTTTACTTTTTTTAAAAAAAATTAATGTTTTAATTTATTGAACTTTTAAATAATAAATATAATAAAAAAAATATTTTTTTAATTTATTAAACAAATTGAGCGTTGAATATTTAAATTTGACTCGTTTAATTAAATAAGTCTACTTTTATATTTAGATTTAATCTATTTAATAAATGAATGAGTCTGAACAAATTCTTATGCAAATTAAACTTAAATCATTTATGAACGAACTAATTTTATTTACAGGTGCTAATGTACGATACGGTGATGAGGTGGTCTCTCCCAAACCACGTACTTAGTTTTAACCTGTTAGGAGAAATGAAGTTGGTATATGTATGTACTACACATACATATTATGTAGTATGCATCGATCAAGCCATCAACTCAAGTGGCTCACCTCTTTCCATTCTCTTCACTATAATCCCTACAAAATACAAATTAACCAAATGAATCTAATTCACCACCACCATTTTGATATATTGAAAATATAAGATGCCACACTAATCTGATAATTTTCTCCTTCATTTTCCGCTAACGCCTCTCTTGGGCCCTAACTTACCTACTACGTACTATGGGTGGGCTTCTCGACTTCTGTTTCTTTTCAATGACACGTCAAGAATTGGGACTGTCTCACATTAAAGAATCTCTGATGAGAAATATATAACAACTGCATCCAAGTTTTATTTTTTTTTATTAATTGTATTGGAAGCATCTATATATATTAACCTCTCTTTATATTTCACTAAAAATTTCTCGCCACAAATTGATACCAATTTGCATTGGCCAGGAATTGTGAAGAGAATATGGAGGGTTAATAATTGGTTTCTATTAAAATATATATATTCCCCTATTGTACTCTATATATATATTAAAGTAACTATTCAGTAAGTGCTTCTATAGTCCAAACACGTACGTAGGAGAATTAGGACATATATAGGTCGTTGCATTTTATATTTATTTATGAATAGGACAAAACTTATGTGTTGTTGCTTACATGTTTTTGATAAGGTTAACCAATTAAAAAAAGACATGTGTCAATTTTGAGAACTTTATTAACACATATCTTTTTTTAATTGGTTAACCTTACCAAAAACATGTAAGCAACCGCATATAAAATTTTTCCTTATGAATAATGCTCTTCAATATATATATATATAATATTATTCGATCAAACGACCGAATTTTTGAAACATAAGAAAACAAATGCACGTCGTATGATCCAGCTATATAGCATCATCACTTTTGAAAGAGTTATCATTTTAGGTTGCCATAATTTGTTCGAGAAAGTTAAAACTTGCAGGGTCTAAAAAACAGATTCTCTAAACTTTCGAGTAAGATGATGCTCTTGGTAAAAAGCAAACCAAACTGACAATGTGTATATGGTGAAGTGCCTGCAGCCTTATAATATTTTCTTTAATTTGTTCACACTTTACAGATGTTGTTTTCACAAAAGGCTTTTGGTAAAGGAAAAAAAGAAAAAAAAAGTTTTTGGAGTGTTTGGTATTATTGCGGTTTTTTGTTTTTGTTTTATTTTAAAAAAAATTGAAAAATTTGTTTGGCTAAATGAGTTTTATTTTTAATTTTGGACTTAATATCAAAATATAAAATACCATATAGGAAATCTACAAATTTCATTTCAGTTTTTTTTTCAACCACAACAAACCACTACTACCACTCACCACCACCACTCACCACTACCAGCAACGAACACCCACCACCAACCACATCCACCACCACCACTCGTCACCACCACCAATCACCACCCACTACCAACACCACACACCACCATCAACCTAGTTCACCACCAACCACTAAGACCATTTGCCGCCACCACTCACTACTACCAATAACCATCACCTACCACCACCACCACGCACTACCTACCACCACTACTAACCACGTCCACCACCACCCTCCGCCACCAACTATGCCCACAACTACCATTACCATCCACCAACAACCACCACGCACCATCACCCACTGCCACCACTCACTACACACTATTCACTACTACCCGCCACCACTAACCACCATGCACACCCACCACCACGTACCACCAACCACCATTATACTACCACTCACCATTCATCACGCACCATCATCACCCACTACCACCACCACTCACCACCCACCACCGCCACCACACCCACCACCACTAACCGCTGACCAACCACCACCGCGTACCACCACCGCCACCCACCATGAATGTGCTTGAATCTTCTTGCTTCCAAAACATTTACGCAAGTATAATTTGAACTTCCATAAATATTTATTTTCTGTTATTTTATTAATATAGAAAACTGAAGATATAAAACAAAAAACAAAAAATAGAAAACAGAACACAAAAAAACAGATCACATATTTCAGTTTTCAAAAAACAGAAATATAAAACTGGCAGTAATACCAAACAACCCCTAAACATGCATGTTTTGTGCTACGAATGGAATCCTCCCCGCATTGCGTCCAAGTTCATCAACAGCTAGGTAATTAAGCTACGCCTCTCAGTATTCCTAATCAGTTAGAATAGAAGTTGACTTCCACTACTCTACTAGATGCGCAAAACAAGGCATCTTAATTAATTTGAAAAATTCATATATGGTAACGCCACACACAGCCCCCTATAATCTCCAAAATAGCAAATTATATATACATATAGGAGCTGAACTTATAAATAAATTTCATCCTATACACTGCTTAATTCTAGTGACCATTATTTATATAGATATAATAGCGTTGGAGATGGGAATAATAACTTTAAGCGATGAAATGACAGGCATAGATGGATGTTTCCCTAAAATGAAATGTGAGTGTGAAGCTTTCGGTGTTTTCAAACTAATTAAAGAGAATATTGTGGAAACTAAATGAGAATAATATAATAGTGCTACTCCGTCATTTTACGACCACTCCACAGTTTAAGCAATAAAAATATAACGGGGACCAGGCCATCTCTATCATAAATTCCACCCATTAAGTCCTTCCAAGCTCCTCCATACATATATCTTACCATCAATTCAATTTAATTTAATGCTCTGCTTTATGCGCATGACGCGTCACCACATGCATTTATATGCAACACTTCACGTCTCTTCAATTTTCATCTACATATGTCTTTCTTCTTTCTAATAAAACCTTGGATGATATATATATATATATGAGTCCATCATGCATGTGTTGCAATATTAATATTACATATATATAGGTGGGGCCAACAAATCATACATTAATAGAATTATTTTAACAACAGATTTTGAACCACGATTTTTGTTAATGGTAGTTATCCAAATTAAAATTGGAAGCTTTATTATTGTAAGTTGAAATATTTTGATAGGGACCGCCACAAAATATGGTCATGAGGCTTCAGCATTTTAGGCTTAGCTAGATTCTTCCTCAATTTGGCAAATTCAATATCATTTTTCGCTCAGCAATTTATTTTCGTCGCATAACTGGCGTAAAGACCACGAAGGTTCAAAGCATGAAATTAAGGCTACGTTTGGTAGCTAGAAAGAGAAAGGGAAAGGGAGAGGGAGAGGGAAAGGAAATGAGTTTGATGTGTTTGGTAGTAAAAATTTGGAATAGAAATGGAATGAGAATGTATTAAAATGACCACTTTACCCCTTATATTAAAATAATAAAAAGAAAAGATGGTTATAATTGTATCAAATCAAAGGGTATAATAGGTATTTTGTATTTTCTTTTTTCTTTTTTTAATTATACACATTTTTCAAGATGAAAATAAAAAAATAGGTAACATGTGGGACCCACATGTTTTTTTTTCCATCCACTTCTCCCTCTCATTTTACACCCAACCGAACATGCCCTAAAGGTGTAGTCAGTAGCGACAAGTGAAAGCTGAAAAGTGTAACGGTACAAAATATATATGAAGATTAATAATAAATATAATTGGATTTTGGAATCTCATCATCAAATGTAACTAATTAATATCAATTAATTACTTCTATTCCATTTTACTCTTCGCGTTATTTGCCCCATGTGAAGAATAATACTCGAGGAGAAGTGGGTATAACAAGTTAACAACTACTTGGCAGTTGACACTTGACAGAATTGACCCCAATTACGATTAAGCAGGCAACCAGTTGGTAAAACAAAAACAAAAATTTGATGCTAAAGGTTACGTAAAATTAGATTTCTAGATAAAAATAATTTTATAATTTTATAATATATTGAATATATAAATAATATGAAAGTCACAGATCTATTAATAATATATTAATTGGCATGAAAGTACATAGCAATAGGCAATAGCATAGATAGGAGAGGGAAGCAATTGAAAGAAATTAAAGAAGCATTGATATGGGTTCAGTGAGTAGTGAAGGTTCGAGCATGAGAGAGGTGGGGCAACTTCATGTAGAGGACCCTCAACATACAACATCTCAGTGGGTACTCAACTCTCCTAATCCACCTCCTCTCTGCAATCACCTCCTTATTACAGCCAAGAACGCCATCTTTCCTCATCCCAACAATAATAACCAAACACAACATCCCCTACTTTCATTTTTCCACACTTTATTCCCAATCCTTGTTTGGTTCAGAAATTACAAAGCCTCCAAGTTCAAGCATGATCTCTTAGCTGGTTTAACTCTTGCCAGCCTCAGCATACCTCAGGTATATATATATATATACATATTCATTTCCACAGCTTTTAATTTTTCTCTTCATTATTTTATATCTTAATTCAATCTTGCAGAGCATAGGATATGCTAATTTAGCAAAACTTGACCCTCAATATGGCCTGTGTAAGTATCCCTCAAGAAACGCAAGAATTTCTGATCCACTTAATTATATAATCTAATACTAGTTGAATTGTGATGATGCATTATACTCAGATACAAGTGTTGTTCCTCCTCTTATTTATGCTGTGATGGGGAGCTCAAGGGAAATTGCAATAGGACCTGTGGCTGTAGTTTCTTTGCTTCTATCCTCCACCATTCAGAAAGTTATAGATCCTGTTTCTGACCCACATGCTTACAGAAGCCTTGTCTTCACTGTCACCTTCTTTGCTGGAATCTTTCAATCTGCATTTGCCATTTTTAGGTGCCTTCCTTAATTATGTGGATTCACTCTCTTCATATTTAATTTCTGAGGCTAATACATACAGTGTGATATTAACTAATTGGTGCAGGTTGGGTTTTCTTGTGGATTTTCTTTCCCATTCTGCCCTCGTTGGATTCATGGCAGGTGCAGCCATCATTATTGGTCTTCAGCAGCTGAAGGGGCTGCTTGGAATTTCTCACTTCACAACCCACACGGATGCCATATCTGTTTTGAAGTCTGTTTACAAGTCACTCCATCTTCAAGTTACTTCCGCAGAAAAGGTGAGTTTCACTGTTACATTAGAAATTTGCATTATATATATTCTTCAAAAATTGACAGTTTCATTGACATTTGACAGTGGCATCCTCTGAATTTTGTTCTTGGCTCTTCCTTCCTGATCTTCCTTCTCACAAGCCGTTTTCTAGTAAGTAATAATTTAAAAAAAAAATTCAAACTTTGACTTGGAAATTGGAATGAAGCGTGCGTTTTACAACATGTATGTGTGTGTCCTATATATTTCACTTTCAGGGCAGAAGAAACAGAAAGCTGTTCTGGTTGCCAGCTATTTCTCCTCTTGCATCGGTTATAGTATCCACTTTAATTGTGTATTTGACGAAAGCAGACAAACATGGGGTCACCATAATAAAACATGTCAAAGGAGGTCTCAATCCAACTTCACTTCATGAGTTACAATTTCAGGGTGAACATGTAGGACAAGCAGCTAAAATCGGATTGCTTTCTGCCATCATCGCTCTCACCGTACGTTACTTTATTTCATTAATTCATTTCCTTTAATTAACTATATGTGTGTGTGCACCTACCTAATTACATATTAATTCCCAAATCTTCAGGAAGCAATAGCAGTAGGGCGATCTTTTGCTTCCATTAAAGGATACCATCTTGATGGGAACAAAGAAATGCTAGCAATGGGCTTCATGAACATTGCAGGATCTTTAACTTCATGCTATCTAGCAACTGGTGACTTTTCTTGCTTCCTAATCCTTCCCCAATAACAATAACTCTGCAGCAAATTAAAATTTTCATTCATTATATTTAATAATATTTGTGATTATTAGAGATAAAGATTAAGTCACACATCTGATAGAATAAGATACTCAATTCAGTACTTAAGGAAGCTTGATTCTTCCCCCTTATGAGCTAGTTTTTGAGGATGGGTTCCCCAAGTTACCTTAAGAGTTTCAACATGGTATCAGAGCGCAATGGTCGTCTCACGACCCATGACGATCCAAATTCAAGATGTGAAAAAAAAAACCTCGATAAAAAAAAGCAAAGAAGAAAAAAGTGGCCTCTGAGGTTCAAAGAAAAAAGAGTACAAGCCCAAGAAAAAAAAAAGAGGCCTCTAAGATTCAAAAAGAGCACAAGCCAAGAATAATGAAAAAAAAAAGTCAAGTCACAACTAAAAAAAATAACAGTTGGACTTGAGGGGGAGTATTAGAGATAAAGATTAAGTCTCACATATGATAGAATAAGATACTCACTTAAGGAAGCTTGGTTCTTCCCCCTTATGAGCTAGCTTTTGAGGATGGGTTCCTCAAATTACCTTAAGTTTCAACGGTGATAATTTTTTATATGCAGGTTCTTTCTCAAGGACTGCAGTTAATTTCAGTGCTGGATGTCAAACAGCAGTATCTAATATTGTAATGGCAGTCACTGTAATTCTGTCACTTGAACTATTTACAAGGCTTCTATACTACACTCCTGTGGCTATCCTTGCTTCCATCATCCTCTCTGCACTTCCTGGACTCATCGATGTAGGCGAAATCCGGTATATCTGGAAGGTGGACAAATTAGACTTCCTTGCTTGTGTTGGTGCATTTCTGGGTGTCTTGTTTGTATCAGTGGAGATTGGTCTTCTCGTTGCAGTAAGTTATTAAGTGTTTTTTCAACGTTTTTATTCATTAATCATGGATATTGTATAATGAGACAGAGATGTTAATGTTAATTTGTGTGGAATATATATATATATATATATATATAATAAGCAGGTGACAATATCGTTTGGGAAGATAGTAATACAGTCAATTAGACCAGGGATAGAGATTCTAGGGAGAGTTCCAAGAACAGAAGCCTTTTGTGATGTGAGTCAATATCCAATGGCTACGAGCACTCCTGGCATCTTGGCTATTCGCATCAGCTCAGGCTCTCTTTGCTTTGCCAATGCAAATTTTGTGAGAGAGAGGCAAGCACGTACTACTTCATTTGCAATTAATTAATTAATTAATTAATTAAATGTTTGATTGATTCATCTCTCAATTAGTTAATTTATTGATTATTTACTCAGAATACTGAAGTGGGTAGCGAAGGAAGATGATAAGCTTCAAGAAACAGGGAAGGGGAGGGTGCAAGCAGTAATACTGGACATGACCAGTGAGTCTAATTCTTACAATTTATTAAAAGAATTTAGAAATGACGGGATTTGGGAGTCTAATACTATGAATTTAATCTGTGTTAACAATAATAGATTTGATGAACGTTGATACTTCGGGGATTCTTGCACTGGAGGAACTGCACAAGAGGTTGATTTCGCGTGGTGTACAAGTGAGGGAGCCATCATTAATTAAATTAAAGTTTATTCAATTAATGCTCAAGTTGTGTTGTAACACATATAGATGTGGTGTGTGTTTTTGATGCAGTTTGCTATGGTGAACCCACGGTGGGTAGTAATTCACAAGCTAAAAGTGGCACAATTGGTGGATAAAATCGGGAAAGAATGGGTTTTCCTTACCGTTACTGAAGCTGTGGATGCATGTCTATCTTCTAAACTTGGTGCTACCCCTTGATACATCGTATAATTATAGTTCATACTTTTTTGGGTTGTTGAATGCTTAATTTCGGTGCTTATATTATATACTCTCTCCATCAACTCTGTAATGTTTGTCTTGCACAGATGCTACTGTTAGTATGCCAGTTTTGATGAGAAATCAAATTTCCTAAGTGCTCACCCAATAAAAAAGGACTCTTCTTTTTTTGTCAGAGAATGAAGTCGTTTTATAGATTTATATCCCAAAAAGAAAAGGTCCTACCGGGAGTCGAACCCAGGTCGCTGGATTCAAAGTCCAGAGTGCTAACCACTACACCATAGAACCATGACATTAAGGTTCATCGAATTAAGTGAGATCGTTCGTTTTATTTACACATAAACAAAAATGGAGATGGTTAAACAGAACATACACATTTTATTTTTAAATTTAATTCACATGATAAAACAAAAGGAAGAAGGTCCTACCGGGAGTCGAACCCAGGTCGCTGGATTCAAAGTCCAGAGTGCTAACCACTACACCATAGAACCGTAACGAATGTTTTCTGTTTGGTGTTAGGCACAAATAACTTAATGGACAAATTACTCTTTTGATCCTCAACATTTGCACGAAATTTAATATTGGTTATCAATGTTTCAAAAAGTTATTTTAGGTCCTCAATGTTTTTTTTTGTTAAAATTGATCCTCTACTATAACATCTTTCTGATTTTGCCATTAAATGATGACGTTAAATGCTTATGTGGCACACCCTCTCTCCTACGTGTCATATTTAAATGATATGACACCATCTCTCACTCCAACTTAACAAAATGAAGTTGTTTTGATTCAAAACAGAATATTTAAATGAATCAAAACGTCATCGTTTTGCTGAATTTGAGTGAGAGAGGGTGCCATGTCATTTAAATATGACACGTAGGAGAGAGGGTGTGCCACTTAAGTATTCCACGTCATCATTTAATGGCAAAACCAGAAAGATGTTATACTAGAAGACTAATTTTAACAAAAAAAATATTGAAAATCTAAAATAACTTTTTAAAATATTGATGATCAATATTAAACTTCCTAAAAAAAATAATAATAATAATTTGGCTTAACTTCGTGGTACATCGCCTTCTTGACTAACTTTATTTTATCGGCGGCGAATCGTCTCGCATTTTGGTTAGAGACAGAAGGATGGGAGCAGAAACTGAAGAACAGGGAAAACAGGCACATGAGACACCAAGACAAAGTCCTATCACGCAGGCCCAATTCCTCTCTTGGAAGCGCCAGAAGGTCCTCTAATATTTCTCTCTCTTTTTGCCCTTGATTCTATTAGGGTTTTCAATTCTTACTTACTCCCTTTATTGTGTTTTCTTCGTTTTTAAATCTTTCTCTTTCTTTCTATAATCTAAATAAATCACAAAACTTCGCGGGTAGCTTTCATTTGGAGAAAATTTCGATTTCTTGCAGAATTAATTAATGAAATATGGTACCAAATTTTTCATAATTTTCGAAAATAAGTATTTGTAGAATTGGTTCCAATCACATGATTCAGTTAACTCTCTCGAATTATTTCTGTAATAAATTTTATGGTGGAAACTTACGGTTTGTACTTTGTATAATGGAGTGCAACTAGCAACCCTTGTAATTTTGTTTCGAACTTGGTTTCACTGATTGAAAATTATTACAACTGCAAGATGAATGCCCAGCCCAGTCAGATATTCTGTTTACATGCCGGTTTCATTTTTTGATTTCCTTATTCTTTCTAATTCTTGCTTAATCTAGAAGAAATCAAGAAAATTTCCTCTGCGACTGACCATGATTTAATGCCTTAGTACTAGTTAAAAACTTAGTGATAGCCCTGATAGGCTTCTTGATTCTTATACCAGCTCAGTTGGCTCTTGACATGTAGGAGATAAAGGGTTCTAAATTCTAATTAAACATAGTGATTGCATTTGAGAGTCATCTATTAGAAGAAAAAGGAAAAAGAAAGAATGAAGAATACAGAAATATTCAACTCAAAAGACTTGCATTACACCTAACGCCTCCTGCTTTAACTTGTTCTATAACTTAAATTCGTAGCCTGAGTCTGGTATAAAACCCTTAACTGCTCATGAAATTGGATTGTGATGATTTTAGAATTGATTCTTGAATAGTTACTTGGCGTAGCCATTTATTCATGTCAAACAGATCAAAGCACATTTAAGCTAATTGTTTATGAGGAACTTGTTTGTCCCCTCTATAGATTAGTCTCCAATTGTTAGTATGCAAATGGGTTTTTGCAGGATGCTGCTGCATCAGCAAGAAAAGCCGAAGCATCCAGGAAGCGGGCAGAGGATATTGCAGCAGGAACAGTTCAAATGAATGGGCGGGAGCTGTTTCAGCATGAGCCATGGTTGTTTGATAACTCCCTTTATTGAGCTTCACTTTTAGTTACTCATACAACAGTTTATGCCTTCAAGGCTTCTCCTGTAAAGTATTAAGTCCGCTCCTGCTTGTACTGGGGATCCACTAGTCCGTTTTCATTATGTTGGTGATGCTGTTATATTATATATGCTTAAAATCTATTTCACATTGAAATGAATTGTGTATATGGCCTCGGTGAACCTATTTCACACTGAATTCTTGAATCATTTTTTTTTTTGCCAGATTGATTTTCTGAGTGGTAGGATTTAGTTTATCTAGAAGCTGAATCTGATTGTCTATCTTTGATTAACTCATTTGATGATGTGCTGGATGGTTTGGTGCTTAATCCTATTCTGCAGAACTGTCACCAATCACCGTATATCCCAATCATTTTGTATCTCGCAGGTTGAGACATGTTTATAGTAATGGAAACAAACTAGCCTAAGCATTGTCATTCGTCTTTGTATGCTATTCTGTTTGACTCGTTTCCTAGCTCTGTAATTGAAGTTGCAAACTCATGTAATCATGGCTGATTGTTAATGCTAATACTAATACTATTTCTATTCCATGTGTTTAAAAAAATGAAGATGTGTAGCTTTGTAGGTTTGGTTATAGGTATTGTCATGCCAGTTTGAAACTAAATATTGTCGTTAGATTAATTTTTAGTTAAATAGTTACTGTCTCCTTAATGAAGATTTTTTTTATTATAATTATTTTGTTCCAATGCCTCATTAAATGCAAGCTACGAATTCCTCAAACTTTTACTAGAAAACATCTGGCCAAGCATTGGCTACCACTGTCATACAAACCTTTGATCTGGAGCAATAACTACTACTTGAATTTTCCATATAATCAAAATTATAAACTGTTTATGCATAAAACATTCTAGGAAAATAAAGGTACCGAATCTAAATCATAACCGCAATGAAACACAAAAACAAGGATAAACCTTTCTTACATAGTAACTGGACAATAAAATTCATAAACACTAAACAAAGTCGAAATAACGTTATTAAGTCTGAACTGCACTTGAGAGGCACTTAACACTTCATTTGAGCAGATGAGGCATATTAATTCCCTACATGAAAACAACAGCACTTTAGTCCTTGGATAATGCAATATTCATATTAACTAATTCGGATGTTAATTACTAAATAACAAATGAGAAAACAAAGATATAGGTGTTGAGAGGAAGTTACTATGGTTACCTTTTCCTCTGAATATTCTAATATAGGGATCAACGGGAAGACCCATCTTCTCAAATTCTGGATCATAGACGAAGTTACCGAATGACCTAAAATTTCAATCCCAGAAAAAAAAAAGAGTGGTCAAATACAATTGTTGAATCATAAGTTATGAGTTTTTTTTTATTTTTTTAAAAAGTACAAGTTATCTAAGGACAACCTCTCAGCAATGGGGTTTGTGGCTTCGGCACATAGGTATTCAGGCCATTCATTCTCGGAAGTCCAATGGACGTCTTGGAAATTAGGGTATGTTTCGTTTGAATTCATTAACTGAAAACAAGACAAGTATAATAATAATTACAATGGGGGGAAATTAGAAAACAAAAAGGAAACAAGTAAGAAAAATTGATACCCTGGGGCGCTTTGATGAAGATGATGATTCTCCTATTTCCATTCGTTTTCGAATACGGTCATTACTTGGCAATCTGTATTCCTGCAGGCCATAACATCTTTATGTTAATAGCCGTAAAAAGAACAATTTTGGGACACTTGTAAATAAAAGTAAGATGAAGTTTACATTTTGGTTCTGTCCATTCATAGTTTGGGCCAAGTGAGAATGAGTAGGAGGAGTAATGGAGAAAGTAGGGGTGTATGGCTCATTATTGGCATTCCATGGAGTCATAAATTCATCAGCATATTGCACCCTGTATATTAATGATTCAACAAACATACGTTACCTGCGGGAACTGTGCATATGATTTAAAAAAAATAAGATGAGAAATCATAGACATAATTAGTTATGGGCATGGAAGAACTCTGTCTACCTAGTTCGAACGGGATTACCTCATAAAGATAATATGAAAAACAAAAAAATTAGTTATGGGCACCAAGAAAATACTACCTGGGAACCCCAAAAGGTTGAGGCAAAGTTGAAGTCAACGACGGCTGAAGATTGGAGCTATGGTTTTGAATATATTGAGTAGCCATTAGCTGATTCGATTGAAAAGTAGTAGAATCTGACATATTCATTGACCTACAATTTAAAATTAAACAAATTCTATCAAGCGTGTAGAAATTATTAAATTATAGAGACTATAAATGATGAGCAGCAAGAGGAATTAATTAATAACAATTATGAATATTGCTTACTCAGTGAAATAGGTTGAATGAGCCTGCCCAAACCCAAGTTGAAATGTCATCTGTGCATGACTGTTTTGGAACCTACGATCGAGCACAAAATAATTTCAGTCTCAAACCAAATTAATTATATATTTTCTGTTGAAAATAATAATAAATATTGGAGTACGTACATAGAATAGGTTGGGTAGGGAGGGTCCATGTAATGCTGTGGACGAAAAACATTGGGCATTCCAGAGGTATGGCTAACTGGGGACAGCAGATTAGTGGGTTGAACTTGTTGGAGCCTAAACAAAAACATAAGAGAAAGTTTTTTTAAAAAAAAAAAAAGTGTAATAATAAGTGATATGTAAGAAAGACAAAAAGCAGAGGAATGTAATTGAATCATACTGCGTCTGCATGGAGTTGGAGGAGAAGAAGTGGTTACGATGGGCCCTGAAATTGGAAGAAGAAAGTGAAATTAGAAAACAATGAAAAACATAAACATATCTATTCTAATACGTACTCCAAGTGACATTGTACTAATTAACATACCCTCTGGTGTTCCAGGCGCCATAAGGGGAAATGTTCCGATTCTGATACTGAAATAATAAGAAGGAGCATTGAGGCATTGGACAAAAAAGACAAGAGTGTGTGTGTGTGTATGTATATATATATATATATATGTTTAATTAGATGCGTGATTGTACTTACTGGGTTTTGGTGTAGTGTCAAGAGAGATGAGATGGAGGAAGAGTAGTAGCGTCGTTGATAGTTGCGAGCATGGACCAAACTAAATAAAGGTAATGTTAGTGAATGAATGAATTAAACTTAAGGGCAACAAATTAAAGAAAGTTAAATAAAGGAAGAAGGTGGAGAAGAGGAACCAACTTACGTAGGTAAAGCCAGAGGGTGTTGGGGCGCCCCACTTGATGAATAATCCTAAACATTTCAATTTTCAACAAACAGATTGAAATCATGTCAACTCATTCTTTCCTTTCTCCTACCTCTTAGGGTTAATTAATTAAAACACTTGCTTCCTCAACCTCTGAACAACAATATTAATCATATATATATGTATGATGGAGAAGAAGAAATCAAAAGGAAGTAGAAGGATTAAAAGAAGAATTTTGATTTGAATGCACATTTTCAGCGGTGCATGCCTCTACCTCTTGTTTCTGTGATCATCCACATGTATATATATATATATGAAATGGCAGGCAAAAAAGAAGGGAGAAATATGTAGTTGCATATACATGAAGTGGCTGATGGTAAAGGCGGGTTTTGCAAAGGCCTTCTAAAATTATTATATAAGATTTACATGCCGATTTTTATCAAGTTTTCTAATCGAAATAAAAAAAAACAGAAAAACATTATTTAAAAAATCAACCATAAGAGACATCAAGAAATCAATAGAACTCAAATTGCACCTAAATTTTTTAATACATAATTTGTATAAATAAAATAAAATTTAGGGTTAAACAGGGCAGTTATACTTCTTACCACAATCGCTTAAAAAAATCAGAGCATCCACATTTAATATTAACATTTTAAAATTACATTTAATGCTTATTACGTGCAGTCGGTGCAGGTCGGCTCGTGCAAGTGAGGGGAGCAAATTCGCTTAAGTTACTTCAGCGGATTAATTACTCAATCTTGATTGTTTATCTCAATTGATAATCGAGATGGACAGTCAAAATTGAGATCATAGCCAAAAATCGACGACCACTATTGTATGATCCTCTGAAATGACTTTAGCGAATTCCCCTTTTCGAGCAAGACCTATATTGACTCTTGATATTTACAAAAATAACTCATTTTTATTAAAACAAATAATAATTTTCTTCCACTGTAGAGGATGCCTTTTTTTTAATCGGAACCGTGGTCGGTATCCACCGCCGACCGTCGATTCTTTTAATTACCTCAAAGTTAGTCATTTCTCGGACAAATAGAGATTCCAATCTTCACCTGATAAAAATAATAAAAATGACATAAATATATAATTAGGTTAAAGGATACAAAAATAGGCCATTCAATATAAAATCATCATCATGCCAAATTGCTAATACATATATAGAGAAAGTAAATCATCAAGATTTTTTTTTTTTTTTAAAAAAGACTTTAGTTAGATAAAATATAGAAATAGCTAGACCATAAAAATTGAAAAATAAAAACTATAAACAATATGTTAAAGCACTTACAAGAAGAAGATCAAAGAAGATGGTTGTGAGAATCCTGATCTCCAATACACTAATAAGTACTTAGTGTACAACTAATAAACTGTGATTGAAATTCCACTTAAAATGGCTATTTATAAAAGTTGTTTAATTATTTTTTTTAATAAAAAATTGTATAAATAAAGTATATGGCGCGAAATTCCATGAAGCACAAGGCAAGTTCAAAAATCAAAAGGTTATGGTAGGACAAGAAATGGCTAGCTAGATTGGGTGTGACTTGTGAGGTTTGTAACTGATTCTTTATGTGTATATTGAATTTGTAATCTAGCTACCATAAATGGCCTACTATTACACCTCATTTAATTCCATTAATTGCATTTAATTAATTTCATCAATGCATGCATCTTTGGCCTGGATTTTGCTTTTATTGCTTTTACTTTATTATTCTTTTTACTGTTTCTTTGTTATGACCATATATCAATGTGTGTTATTTCTTTTGTAAAAAAAAAAATACCTTTCCAACCCTCAACATCTGGGGTCCTGTCAGTTTCGCCCCCAACGTTTTTTTGCTGTCAATTGTATCCCTAACGTTTTACGTTTCTGCCAATGTCACCATTTTCACTAACACCGTCAAATATTTAACAGTTTTTGCTGACGTGGCATCCTATGTGGCAAAATATTTTTTTTCTGTCAATTGTACCTCTAACGTTTTACATTTCTACCAGTGTCACCCTTTTCACTAGCTCCATCAAATATTTAATAGTTTTTGCTTACGTGGCATCCTATGTGTCAAAAATATCTGACTTGACATATTTTTTTCCACACCAGATTTTTTACTCATATTTTTTCCATCAAAACCGTGTTGTTTTAGCCTCACCATATTCCTTTTAAAATATAACTCAAACGCACGTGCCATTTTGCAGACAAAAACATCGGAGACGTTACCCATTCTCTACTTTATCGGAAACGTTACCCTAAAGTAGAGAATGGATAACGTCTCCGATGTTTTTATGAGCAAAATAGCGCGTGCGTTTGAATTATATTTTAAAAGGAATAATTCTCTACATTTTTTATGGAGTCATGAGAGAGAAAGAAGAATCAAGAAAGAGAAAATTTCTCTTATCTTTCTTATAACTTTGCTAAAAAAATATAAATGATTACTCTAAAAGATCCACTTTCTTAAAATAATGTGAACTTGATATCATTAGCTTTGGGCTGAATTCTTAAGGGTCACTGTAACCAAAGCCCAAAACCGAGCTTTGTACCCCTTTTCTTACAAACAGTGCGTTTATAAATTTGTTGGGCCGACCTTATAATATTGGCCCAAATCCTAAGGGCTAAACTTAAGCTTATGCTTAGCCTCTTATCACATTTTATTTATTCATTAAATTGTTTAATAAATAAATTATGTTGATTAAATAATTTTTTTTAAAAAAAAATGATAGTAAAGAAAGGCACTGATTAAATAAGTCTTTGAAGAATTGGGTTTCTCAAGGATTAGATTAATTTTAAAGCCCATAAACATTTTTTATTTTAAATAAAGTGCGGGATGGGATTAAAGAGGTAGAGACAGTGTATAGCAATAGCATTAGCATTAGCAATCGCACTGTGAAGAGTGGAGAAGGCGAACCTTTTAGTCAAAAGTCGGTCACATAACTTTGATCTATCTCCTGCTTTGCAGGAATTCGTTGTATAACGTATAAATATAATAATAAAATATTCATGTCCGTTTCAAAGTTTATATGTGCATGGGTCGGTGCTAAAATCAAATAAACTAGTCAAGTTCAGTACTACGTACTCTAGGATTATCTCCAGTCTTCACTGCTTCACCCAGCTCCAAAATATAAAACCAACTTGAAACCTACGGAAAACAATAATCCTTTACCTACGGATTCTATATATATATATATATATATTAATATTAGAGATGTGTTATTTATTTTGTACGTGGTGGAAATTAAAGAAGGGGCAGAGGCATGTATTCTAGCTAAAAATTAATAAACACGTACGTAAAAGATGACATTAAGATGGATAATTAAGCTGAAACATAACCTTTTTTGTAAGAACAAAAATGGAGTAATTAATGAGAAATCATATTTTATGAAGTTAACTCCACAGTCCAAACCACATATATATATCCCTGCGAGAATTAACTATAGAGAGGTAAAGCTTAATTAGCCCCTCAACGCGTACATACTTAAGACACTAATTAATTATAGACGTTATATTACATACATATATATATATATATATATATATATATAATTAAAGCAGCATATACATACATAGTATACGAAGATATGATTAATAAATAATTTACATGACAGAGCAAGCATTTGGGTTATCATCGCTGAAGAATTGGGTGTATCGGTCGTCGATGGTGGTCTCAGATATAGTTACTGTGTTAGGAAGACTCCTGACCATATTGGGAGGTGCCTTCTTATCATAAGCCTGAGCCACATAAGGATGAGGCACAAGAGTGTAGGGAACGTAAGGCCAAAGCTCAACCTTCTTCTTAGTTGATTGAGCTGCCTTCATCACCTTCTTTGCATCCACATATCCCGTCACTGTTGCTTTCTGCTGCTTCAAGTCCACCTCCACTGTCTTTGCTCCTGCAGTGCATCAATCACTCAATCATATATATATTATTTGAAGCTAATTCATTCATTCATTCATTCATTCATTCATTTACCTTTAACGGCGGAGAGGACATGCTTGACCTTGCGTGCACACCCTTCGCAATCCATTCGGATCTTGAGAGCTACACTTTGGCTTTGCTTTCTTTTCTTCTTCTTTGCCATCCTCATTAGATCTGACAAGTATTCCAGAGTCCCCTCCACACCCATTATATATATATATTCTTCTTTTCTCTAATTTAATTTCTGTGTCTCTCACTCACACGAACACTCTTATATATAACAAGCTAAGAACTGATGACAAGTGATGAGAATATATGGACATATACGTTACGTTATCACTTATATCTAGTGACTCAAACACATGGATGGTAGCGACTACACTAATTTATATATATGTTAATTACACCACTAGTACTAGTGTACTACTACTCAAAATTGGTTATATCTTATAAGGATGGTAGGCTTCTTTAATTCATATCACTAACTCTTTCAATATACCCTCTTCTTATATAGGCACTGCATGCCACACTACTATCATCATTCATGCATCACCATGAGACTATGACCTACTAAAACGCGGGATTCACTCCAACATTTTCTTTTCCTAAATTATTAAATGGTGGGACCACTTCCTGTTTACTCTTAATTAATTTACTTCTCCATTTTAACCAAACAATAAAATTTGTATGCATATCCTCTTTCAACTACGGATATATGTTAACAGATATCTATCAACTTTAATTTAAAAATGAAAACAAAAAACAAAATACTCGCCCTTTAGAATTTATATTATTTTCTAAATTTTTCTCATAAGCATATTAGCAAAGATGTTATATCAAATTTTCTTATTTATTTGTTACGTCATACATCTTTTTTTAATATAAAATACATCTTATTTTTAAAAATTGTATACAACAAATGATATAATTTGCCATAGCATCTCCAATTACGAAAGTAAAAAAAAAAAGGGTAAATTAATACTTTAATTTATAAAGTGATGATTGAGGATTTTTTTTTTTTCAGAATTGGAGGGTTTATAAATGTTCATACTTCATAGTTGAAAGAGAGAATTAAATTTTTTTTTTCTATATATAAAAAAAAGAAGTTAAAATCCGATATTTTGTCCCCAAAATCCAGGACTTAATTGCACGTATCAGAGCATCCATCGTTGTATATTATTTTGGAAAGAAAAAGAGTTCAATGCTTCCAGTACACGAAATTTGAAAGTAGTGGGGAAAGGGACATGCCCATCCCTCAGAACTTTGACAAACTTTTCTAACAATAGTGCACGAATTATAATTTGGGTCACTATAGCACTAGGTGCTACCTCAAAATGTTTAATATACCTAATTATATGTTACAAGCAATTTAAATTGTCCATGGAGAGATATTCAGTATTACGGTATTATTAAATTTTAATACATTTCTCTGTTAGTATGAGTCTTTATTAATATTAAAAAATAACACTAAATAATTGAAGGAATGTATTGATCAAATTTAATATCCCCTAGTTTTACCCCTATTTATATTATTTGTCCTTAAATTTTGCCACTTTATAAATTATGCTTGTGTAATTGGGGTGTAGTAAGTCGGTGGGGCTGTAAGGATAAAATAATTTTGAAAAAAAAAAGGGGGAAGACCTAAAGACTAAACAATGGCATAAATGGGTTTGGTATGTTATATAAAGCTCCATCTTTAGGCAATTTAATTGTAAGTGCCAAATTACTGTATATCCAATATCCATGAAAACGAAGTTGTCCCTTTGTTTTCTTTCTCTGATTCCATGAATGGTCATTTTTTAATTTCTTTATAATCTAACACAAGGTAAGTGAAATCTAATAAGTATCAATGAAAAGGAGATCACAGATCAATTGTAATTTAGACCATATCATCACAAGAGATTAGTAAACTTTAATACATCTCTCTAATTATATATATATTATCGTTTATCAATATTAATATAAACTTACATTAATAAAGACTCACTTTAAAATAATTAGGGACCAACTGATTAGAGGGTACTGAACATCTTCTCCATCACAATGATTCCTAAGAGGCAAGTTAATCTTAATTGATTCACTTATTTAGGAGGATATCACTTTAAATTAAATGTTTTAATTTAATGCATCCCACTATGGACAAAGTCACAAAGAGACAGAGTGAAGAGAAGTATAAGAAATAATTGATGTGTCTTTCAGGTATCCAGGTGCTTCCATTAACTTTGATCTGAAACGTCTAGGACCACCGACAATTCGTTAAAGTAATATTATCCTATAATAGTAACCTTATCCTAAATATTTATGATCTTTCAAAGTCAATGTAGTTACACCCTTCAACTACCCTCCGACGTTTTGATTTATGAGGACTGTGACCCAAACATTTTTCTACGAAAACAAAATCCAACATTATTACTCTATTCTTCAATCTTCATCACCTTCCTAGTCCTAACGTAGCATTAATGCACACGCACCTTATCTTAAACCATACGAAACTGATATGATTGGCAGGTATTTTAGTTTTTTAAACATTTGTTAAGGTATAAAATTAATTAGTATCAAATTTCAAAAAAGTGTTACACTTTACTTATTTATATAGAAATTACATTAGCAAAATATAATCTTTGCAAACTTTGAAGAGTAAAATATATTATCACTGTTTTAGTTACTTCTATTTTGGCTCTATCACAGAAGTGGTCAACATTATTTTCTCTAAAACGTGTTGACGGACCCCTTCCCCATGTGCTCAAAACGACACCGTTAATATGATATATTCATATAAAAAAAAGTATGCTATATCCATCAGCGATATAGTAGTATCAATGGCCGCGAGACTATGAATTGCACAAACCACATATTTCTAGTTTTGGACAAGAAAATGTTGTATAATAGAGAGTGATTAACAAAATAAGAGTTATATTAGTAAAAACGTGTAATGAATCCTTTTTTTTTTCAGATTTTAGACAAAGGATAATCAGTTGTAAGAATGTTTATGACCTAAGAAGCCTAGATACGAGATACAATTCGGATTCGATATGATACGAATACAGAGGTACGACTATTCTTTAAAAATGTAAGATACAACACTTCTAAGATATGTTAAAAAATTATATAAAGATATATGTACATTTTAAACTTAAAATATCAATATAATGCAATTGACAATATAATATTAAAGTTGAAACAAATATAATATAGAATTATAAAAACTAGAAACAAAGAAGTTAAATTATTGTTCTAGAAAATGAAAATGTAAACCTATATAGTAAAAAAAAACTGATCAAAGCTAAGAGTGAAAAAAAAAAGAAAAAAATGGAAATTGAATACGTGTGAAGTATCAAAGTATCCAACATGTATATATGAAAGCATTAGTGTCGGATATGTATCTAACCCAATAAGGAAAACTTTTAGAAATATCCGTGTTTCATAATTTATGACTGTTATTATCTTAATTAGCCTGTATACAATATTTTATGTATTAATCATTCAAGGGATGCCAGTTTTGAAAAGTGGAGCCTTATGTAAAAGTTTCCAGTCCGCAGCATCTGATTTTGTTGGGCACTAACAAAATAAGATGAAGATGATAATGATATATTGAAATGAAAATTTTACAGCCGCCTACAAAGCGGAATAATAAGCAGACATAAAATTTACAAGTGAATATATAAGACTTAATGGGATAACCAGAACAAAAGGGGATACACTAATAATGACAACAAATTTAAACAATGCCAGGTGGCAACGGATGCGGGCGGGGCTCCGGCGGCCGGTTTTGGGAAAGCGGGTCCAGCAACAGCAGGTGGCACAGAATGTGTCTTAGGGATACTCTGCTGCTGATTGGCTGGTAAAGGGTTTGGTGATCCACCATTCCATGGCGATGTCAAATTTGCTCTATCTTTACCTGCACCTTCTAAGTGGGTTACCATCAAAGTACATATATGACGTACTTGAAAATAATAATCTAGCATGATGAAGGGCAGAATTAATGAACAGTACAGTACTTACAGTTGGAACTTGACCAGCCAAACCGCAAATTGTCCCTATCAAAAACCATGTGATAACCCTTCAAGAAGTTCTCTGCACCAAAAATTTAAATCCAAGGCAATAAATCATCATCTGCTAGAACAAGTGCGTAAGAGTGCATGCAATGTGCACTTCCAAGTAGTTTTTCCTAACAGATGCTTGTTTGTAAGAGAAGTAGGCGGAAGAAAAAACACAAAAAAAAAAAAAACAGAAAATGATGCAATATGGAAAAGAAAAGAATATGATATATGAAGGACCCTAAAGGGTGGAATAGTGCTTTGCTTCAGGTATTGTAGGCAGAGTTCAAATGTGTACTCACGTCCAATAGTACCATAATTGTCATCAGTCTGCATTAAAGTCAAACAAGCGATAGTATATTCCTGCACCAGAAAGTTCACATTCATTCTAAATCATATATGATTATTTGACAAGATAAATTGATAACAAAAGTGGCTTGGGGGAAGATAAAAGAAGAGATTCTACAAAAAATAAGCGTAAACTTGAACATCCTAATGATATCCAGCAGTTCAGAGGAGATTTTCTCCCTGGCCCTACTCTTTGACGAATTGTTCTGATTCAAGAATCACGAGAAAGTGAAAAGAGAAACCAAAAGCTTGTTTGAGGAGAGAATTACAAAATTAATATCAGTGAAGTATTATTGAGAACAGCCAGAATCAGGTCAAGCACATAGCAACTATTGGTAATGGTATGTTAATCGCTGAATTAAGAAATTATTAATAAAAAAATTCTTTCATTTTTCATAATTTATATCAAATTCCAGATAAAATAGAAGAAATTAGCCAGTGCCGTGCACAAAACTAGCATTGTCTGGGCAGTAGTTCTATAGAACGAAAAGATTTATTTGGTAGGGAATTTTGCAAGAAATCAAAGAGGTCAGCTTACCTGGCTGGCAGGATGAGTAAACATGGCATTATGAATTGGAAAACTCTGATTCCTAGAAAAAGTGAGTTTAATCATGGGAATATTAATCAACTCCTGCATACTGCAAATGAAAAACCAGCTATGAGTTTTGAATAAATAAAAAGTTATGATCTTATTCTTGTTCAACTAGCACTAAACCTGGCGTTATAGCAGTACTCCCATGGGAATTCTTGGAGGATAATCCTGGCTGCATTTACTTGTTTGTCAAACTGCATTTGGTGAAGATAACTTTTAGCCCAGAGTATGTGTGATGGAACACCACTATAATTATGACAAACGTATACCTCCGAAACAACTAAATTATAAACTTCATTGGGAAGATATGTGAAAGAAGTGCCAGTGTCAATAAGTGCTTGATGTTCAGTTTTCTTGAGACACGAACTCCCAACACAAAAGCTCTCCACTCCAACAAAATAAGCAACACTGAAGCAATTCAGATAATTAACATACAGGCATATCAACTAAAATAAGAAAATGTTTAGGCACTGAGTAAATTAGAGAGATTCCAAAATCAAGCAGCACTTTATACTTCACAGTTTATAGTTTATACAGTACATACAATTCCCCATCTACAGGCAAGAATGGTGTAGTTTGTTGGGTGGCATGCCCTTGGTCACCGAAGAGGATTCTTCCAGAATCATTCTCATTAAAGCAAAGCGAGAAAGAATTCTGAATAAGCCCTGCCTTTGCCAGAAGACTTGGAACTGAAATGCTTCCAGGTCCTAGCCCCATGACACCATCAGGAGCAGCTCCTTCTAAATAGCCACCACTCTGTTTCCTACCACAACTGCATTAAAAAAATATATAACATCAATTCTCTTGAGAATTGGTATCAATAAAATTGTCAGCAGATTTAGACAGTAAATAAGTATACCCTAAAATGACTGAGGCTTTTACAGAAGTCTGTGCAGCATGTTTTCCATATGATGCCAAATGTAATTTGTCTTCAATAAGAAATCCAGAACTCGAGGTATTTGCAGAGTAGTACTGAGTAATATAAGGGCAGGGCTCCTTAGGACTTTTGCATGTGGAACTTGGATTACACAACTGATGGCTGCAAGGCAGATGTCTGCTGGTGCTTGACAATGATGGGCTATACTCGCTGAGATCCCTATCCTGCATCAGAGATGCCCCCATATACAAGGGAGCATCTGCCAATCAATCAATGAATTTGAGTGCTAAATTTCTTACCACTCTTAGCTTAACTATTTAAGGAGTCCATATAAGAACATATAAATTATATATCTCTTAGAAATTCTGAGTCTACATGGGAGGAGTGTCAACAATCAACAACAGATGCAGTCATTATGCAACCATTTACCAAACAACAATATATTACAGGAGATTAAAATTAATAACAATATCTACACAAATCTAGTATTTGTTTCTGCTGCTAACCCTTATAAGGCTGCAATGTATTCTTAGCAGGTTGATCCTTTCAACAAACAGAAATCCTTGAAAAAAGCATTATAAAATGACAGTTATGCATAAAAAGGCCAATGCGTTACTTTTAGCAGTCATTAATCTGAATTCAGGCATGATATTGAATTTGAAGACCTCACTCTATATATGTATGTGTGCGCGCATGCACATCTGAGTGTTACAAGACGATAAACACAAGAAATAAAGCATTCAAGGTCAAAGTTCAATAAAAAAGAAAAGCACTTCAAGGTAATTAGGACCACATTATGGAAAATATGAAATAAAATATAGAAATGGAAAAGTAAAAATAAATGTAAAAGGAAAAGAAAACCAAACGAAGTTGGTATCAATATCATAGACCTACCAGCACATTGTAATAATTAGCAGACAAGGGAGCACATTCTATGCAATCACATGGGACCCAGAGCAGATCACTTCCAGCATCCAATGCAACAAGGAAAGAAACATTTGGAGTCCCTATATCAATCCATGTGTAATGCAACCTGAAAGTCCACAAATAATTAGTCAATACTTGTGAACCTTCTTCGTCACCAACTCCTTCCTCTCTAATAGCTTAACCATTTAATCATAACTCACTCATAAGCATGCACCACAAGAGTCATTTCAGTAAAATCCCCAGTTTAACCATACAATGCTGTCCAAAAAATGTACTTTGATATGGAAAGCCTGAGAGGCTGAGTTTTCCAACCATTACATTATTTTATACAAATCTTGAACAGATCCATAGCATTACCCATTAAAAATTTCAATTCTATGACACCTGAACTTGTTGACTTGTTACAACTCAATTTCAATTTTAGACATTTGAATTTTCAAAACGGATAACCACTACCCAGCTTTATCCTTCGTTTCTCTTTTTCAATTGTAACTTTCGGTATAAAATCAACTTTACCAGGAAAATATTATTAAAAAAAATCATAATAAATCTAACGAATAACAGTCAATGAACTAACTAAAATTGCATAAAAGGTCATAACGTAACACCGCCTAATGGAAGCACAATATAGGTAAGCCATTACAATGGTAGGTGCGAAGTAATTGCACTGAAAAGTGAAAACACAATAGAAGCAGCTAAATACAGAGGCTGAATTAATTTACAGACACGAGTATGACAAACTGATCTTCTTGTACCCATTCGAAGTAATAATTGAAGAAAAGAAAAAAAAAATCTCGGATGCCACGAACATTCTCGAGGAAGCCAAAGAAAATATAAGAAAAAGGTGCCATAAAGTATAAACACTAATTATAATAAGAGAAAGGAGGAGAGTTCTATTAGAACATAAATTTTGCCAGAGTGCCCAATAAGAAAAAAAGATTCTGGAGAAATATGTAAAAAAGAAAAAAGAAAAAAGCTAAAAGGGAACTCTTCCAATCAATGCAGCTTGATAGTTGGCTCAATTCGGCCGAACGAACACATTCTGTAGGTTTATAGAATATAAAATAAAGTAAAATATTCTTGTAACTTTTTTATTAAGCATTTTGTGCCGAATAACTCACCAATCAAATACATTGCCGAAGAACAAGGTGCGACTTCCCTGAGAAGGATAGAGTGTGTCATACTGAGAACCCAGCTTCATCCTCTGCCGCGTCAAATCGTTTCCCAGAAGCAACCTGAAATACTCGGAGCTATCCCTCTTGGGCCACGACTCAACCGAAACATTCTTGCCTCTATTACCCCACACAGCCTTAGCCTCGTCGGAAAATACGTGTATGAGCTTGGAAGAAAATGTGAGCCCCACCGTACTCTCCACCAGTAATAAGCACAGTACAAATCGAAGCGCCATAACAAGTTATAGCCAAAAGAAACCCTTGGGTGCCTAAGGAAAGAAAATAGCTGTAGGTCAAGAAGTAGGAGCTATTTCGAGTGGAAATTGCAGTGAAACAAGATATAGGTAAGGAAAGTAAATAGGGTTCAAGTAGAGGTGTGAGAATGGAGGATTTTGCAGGAAATGGAAGGTGAATTTTGAGTTTGAGAGTGAAATGACGGGGATTGCAGAGAAGTGTGAAACTTTCCTTTGGTCTAGAAAAAGAGTGAGAGAAAATGTAAAGGTGGTGAGCTAAAAAAATTAAAAACGGACCGAATAGAGGAGGGGGAGGTGCGCAATGCGCACCTTTGTGGTTTCCAATAATGTGTCCCGTGAACGTGGCGAAGTGAGAGTGGGGAAAGGCATGTGTGTATAGAGAACTGAGTCTTTGAATAATTTATAATAACGAGAATAATAAATTAATAATAAAAAAAACTTAATAATATGCTTTATTTATCTTTTACAAAGTATAAAAAAAATGTATATTGTTAATAAAAAATTTTATCACATATTTCATTTATATTAAATTTTTTAAAATAAAAAGATAAAAAAATTTTATTTAAGTTATCAAAATTTAGTCGAAATAATAATAATAACAATAATAATAATAAAAGGAGAGGCTGGGTGGTCCAAAAAGTGAAACAAAATTCCAAAATATGAAAAGGTGGTGGCTATAGGTTTGGCAGAGTGGCAGTGTTCAGTACATAATAAGATTATGGCCATAATGAAGCGGTTGTTAAGGACTAAGGTTGAAGAGGCAAGATTTATCGCTTGGATTCTTTTTTAATTCAAATTTTGGATTCCAATTTTGTGCATACAAATTTTTTATGATAATAATTTTATCCGTGTTATGAAATATCAATTAACTCATGTGAAATTAGACACAGTTCAATAATTCAATAGGAGAGAGAGACGCGCCACAAAACACGCAAAGTGGCAATTCCCCGTGTCTTTCCCAGAAAATGACGTGCTGGGATTCTTGTTCATTTTTTTTTTTGAAAAACAGAAAAAGTAGAGTACAACATACTTTTTGAATTTCGATTTGAAGCAACGGAAGCAAAAGCGACTCACAAAAGGGAAAACTCGTTAAACTTCATTTTGCCCAAACCATGCCCATCACCTTTCATACAGGGACCACTCCTATGCTAGTATTTATGAATTTGAAACCAAAGATGCCAAACATTCATCATCATAATTGCATTAACAAACTACGTAGAGTTGGAAATTTATTAATTTTATTAATATAACTAGATCTCATCTCTCAAATTTTCATTTTACAAAATAGGGCAAAAGAATTGTTTCAATGAATTGTCTTCTTACAAAACGTGGGATGCTGGCTGACGGTATTTTTTTTTAATAATTTATAGATTAATTATGGAGAAAATTGAAGAGAATAATGAAAATACAATTTGATAAGGCCATGCAAGACAAGATGGATCCTTGTTGGGCCCTCCGCACGGTGATGGGTTTATGATGGGCTACAAGGATCTGTTCATGTTATATGGCATAGGCCCAGTGGACCCACGCATATACGTTCATCCCAACTATATTACTCGCAATTTTTTCATCTTTTAGTCAAAGTTTATCATTTATAAACTATTTTTTTCTATAATTATCCAAAAACCTTTTTACTTTGATAAATAATTTATTAAAAAAATTAACGCACATACAAAACAATAATATAAATAGTTACTCATAAAAAACTGTTCTTCTGTGATTCATTTGCCCTATATCATTAATCTAATTGTAAAATCAGAATAGTGACATTATAGGTTGCTTCTGTATATATATCAAGTAGGAGTTGCGTCTCCTAAAAAAAACATAAATAACAAGAATGCATTGAGTTTGAGGAATTGTGGTTTGGGTTTAATTGGTCCGTGGATTTGTCAAGAAAACAGAAACCTTAATAAGGTAAGCGTGAAACGGCAACATTAACAAAAACACTAAAGTGTGGGTGACAAATACACCAAACATAGGGCGAAGATCCGTTAATATTCATTAAAAATCTAACTGGTTTCCATGAGGGAATATCTTAGTAGTAGCTAATCCCTATATCCCCGCCTCGAAAATGGACCCATTTTAAGAATGGGTTACTGTCTTCTATGTGCCTTCAAATGAGGTCACATCATCTATCATATTTATATGTCAATACAAGGAACATCATGCAAATAGAATCTGGATACGTTCCTCTTCTGTCTCTCACGTAGTCACATTTGTGAGTTAATTATATATATTATTGCCTTCCATCGTATCGTCTTCAATTCTTCACGCATTCTTATCTGCTAATTATACATGTACCGTATTCTTTCTTGGTTTTGGATTCTCTTCTTCCTGTTAATGCATGTCTTTGATGATTTTGTTGTCACTAATTACATAATAGGGATGAAACGAGATCATGTACTGTTTTCTTTTTTTCTTTTTTTAATTGTTCGTGTTTTTGCGATTTCATCTTTGCAGATATGTATTTAGAAGATTGTTTGGTTTATATTCTGTATTGTTATAAATTTTAACAATATTTATTATGTATTCAATCTTACATTTGGGGGGGATTAACAAAATGGAAAGATTTGAATTTATCTGGATTTTTTTTAATCTTTCATTTTTGTTTCTTAAATTTTTTTCACTGTTTACAATTTTAGAAAACTTGAAAAAGTTTATCTTGTAGTAATTAGAGACTATATATATATATATATATATATATATATATATATATTGTGGTTTAATTGGGAACAAATAAAATGTTTATCGAAAAAATAAGCATAAGTGACATTATCATGATCAAACCTAGTTTACCGAAAATAAGCAATTGGGCGTATAAATAAAGTGGTGCTAAACTGCTAATTATAGGGAGTGGCAGAGAGTTGATGTGATAATTATAGGGAGTGGCAGAAATAAGAAGAGATAGGATCCTAATTCTCTACATTTTTTTGTGGAGTTATGAGAGAGATAGAGATAAGGAAAATATTTTCTTTCTTGATTTTTTTCTCTCCCAATTTTTTTCTCTCTATCTCTCTCATAACTCTACCAAAAAATGTAGAGAATTACTTTAGAGGATCCACTCTCAAATCAGAATGGCATGGAACCATCTGGTTTGAACGACCAATAATGCTTAAAATGATCCTCCACATACACGTGCTTGTACACGTGTACGGTCAAGTGCTATTCTTGGTGTTTAATTTACTTTACTCTACATTAATCTTTGGATGCATATGCAATATTAGATAAGGATTATATATATACATTGTTGTATATATTAATTAATGTAGAATGAAATTGTGCAGTGAGCATGTTTTCTGATTTGGGAATTTGGATTTTGTTACTTCATTCAGGCCAAATTGAGTACTCTAATCTAAGAGACTAACGTGATTGACATCAGTAGCTAGGTGTATCCAGCCCCTTAATTATTATATTTGTTGAATCAGAATATAGAGTAGAGAAATGCAGATTCAGACTCAAGTGACTCAGCGTCTTGAACTGAGCCTCAAGGCTCTCACACTTTCCCCCAAAGAAGCCTTAGCTTCATCCCCAAGATCAGTAGTCTCGCCCCGTACTCGCAACCTCCACAATCTCAATATTACTACTAATGCTCCTGCTGCCACCGACATTCAAAAGCCCGTCCATCATCATCAGCCCAAGCCCAAGCCCAAAGTAGAGAGAGTGTTCCCTCCCCCTCTCCCCATGCTAGCCCGCACCCAGAATCTGCATTCACATATGCCATGGAAGCTGAAGAGGTACTACACCCCCGACGGAAGGCTCATTCTCAGAGAGGAGAAGGTGAGGCATCACGAGTACTTCCGAGCCCACAGAGCCAATGGACGTCTCACCTTGCAACTTGTTCCCCTCGACCACCACCTTCTTGATTCCCTTCCTCTATGCTGCAATATTCATAACCCACTGTCTCCACGTCGTCCAATCAATGATCAAGAAGAGAAGAGGTCGGTGGGGGATGATGATGAGGTTCCCTTGGAGAAGGACAAAGATGCAGGGGGTATGGAGTACGATAATGGATCGGGAGGCAAATGTTTGAAGAATTGCAGTATACACTATTCATTTTTTGGGGTACCCCAGCTTGCTTCTACTTAATTACAACCTAGCTACGCTTCCTGCATTTATATATATATATATGGTTCTTTAATTAATTAGTCTATAACTAACTCTCTGAGGCAATTTTGTTTTTTCTTTGTAAATGCTCAAAATAAGAAAAAGCAATTTTGTTCCCTCCAATTTCTTCCTAATTACTTGTAGTACTTTTTGTGCTTATATATATGCCTAGGACTAGCTACGGATTATATTCATTTCATTCTTCGCCTTGTTTTCCTTTCCCTCCCTTAATTAACTATTTGTGATCTTCCTACCTATCACACCTTTATATAATCAATATGGATGCCATTGTTTTTCTTTTTGTCTCTCGGTGTCAAGTGACTGCCTCGATTAATTCGGATTCGATTTGTATCGCACACTTGATTATAATGGGAGAGTCTCCCAATGAAAATAACTGTATTTATAAGGTTTTAAATCTTAGATCTTGCTTAAACAATATCAAACACATTTACTACTTGGACTAACCTACGTTGATGGATGCCATTGTTTTTAGCCATGCTTGATTTATAGAATTTGGGAGAGAGAGAGAGAGAGAGGGAATGAAGGTAAATGAAATCCTATCTAATGTTTGCAAGATTTAATAGTTTATGAGGTATTTGCAATTAAGTTATAGTTGAAACTTGAAAGAGAATGTATCCAAGTTTTTTTTTAAAAAAATTTAATAATATTAGTAGAAAAGTATTATTTTTAAGTATATCAAAGTAAAATGAGATATTTGTTGCAAAGTATAATTCAGTGGGGTATTTGCATGTTTTTTTTTTTCTGAACTGAAATTCCATTGAAAGAAACTGGAAATGGGCCAGAAGCCGAAATAAACAATGAAGGAAGAGGGCTTGAGACCCAATTCAAAGGGAAGCCCAAAATGGTCATTAAGCCCATTAGAGTAGCCCAAATTCAGGCCCAGAAACCCACTCCATCGGAAGAACTGAAGGAAAACAAGGGGGAAGCAGCCGCCATAGAAGTGTAGTATAGACCGGATTCAACCTCCGGTGCGATTCAGAGAACAGGACAAGGGCTCCAAGATGAATACGACAAGGTTGGTTGCTCTTATACTATACAATCTTTCTGATTTTTCCAGCAAACGTTGAAGTGATTGTAATTTGTAATTCCAGTTATTTTTGTCTACCAACAACATTCTAGCTATCAAAATTTTGATATTTCCATGTTTGGAACTAAATCTCATTTTGTATCAGTATTATGTTATCTCTCTTTATGTATACTTCATTTGCAAAATTTACTTGCAACTTGATGCAGGTGATCGATCTCTTGTGCAGTATGGAAGTCTGATGGTTCATAATATTGTAAAAGCAAGTAGATACATCCATCGATCTAAGGAAGCCCTTGGTTTTCCTATTGCCTTCAGTGGTTACGTCTTTGATTCAGGATTGAACTCAATGAAAAGCATCAATACTAAGGTCGCTTCTAGTAATGCAGAACCTGGCGACATAGATTCTATATCAGGCAGTGAAAACTCACACACTTCATCCACGAGTGTACAATCCACCCCTGAAATTGAGAAGAAGTATGTGCATCACGTTTATGATGCCATTGCTCCTCATTTCAGTTCAACCCGGTTTGCCAAATGGCCGAAGGTTGCCTCATTTTTGTCCTCTCTGCCTTCAGGATCTCTGGTTCTGGATGCAGGTTGTGGCAATGGGAAATACTTAGGTTTAAATCCTGATTGCTTTTTTATAGGATGTGATATAAGTCCTTCCTTGATCAAAATTTGCTTAGATAGAGGGCATGAAGTTCTAGTTGCAGATGCTGTAAATCTTCCTTACAGAACTGATTTTGGTGATGCAGCAATTTCTATCGCCGTATTACATCATTTAAGTACTGAAAATAGAAGGAGAAAAGCAATAGAAGAATTAGTACGAGTTGTTAAAAAGGGTGGCCTTGTTCTGATAACAGTTTGGGCTGTAGAACAAGAGGATAGGTCATTGCTTAGCAAATGGACTCCACTTGCTCAAAAATATGTTGAAGAGTGGATAGGACCAGGAAGTCCTCGTGCTCGGGCCCCTTCATCTGTAACCTTAGAAAGTATCCCAGAATATGAGTTGAGTAGCTCAGGTGAGCACATGAAAGTTTCCGACGAGTGTTCAACTAAGGGCATTCAGGAGGTAAAGGATGAAAATAATGCGAAGAACCAACAGGAATATTTTGTTCCTTGGCATTTACCCTATCATCGTGCTGAGATCAGTGGTGCTTCTGCTCAGGCTCTTGCTAATGGTCTGGCAACAAAAGATGACAAAAAGGGTGCTGTAGTGTATAACAGATATTATCATGTTTTTAGTGAAGGCGAGCTTGAAAGGTAAATGAATATAAAATAGTTGTCTTTAATCCATCAATTGCTTAGTTAATCACAGCTTGTAAACTAAGTATCCAGATCCAAATTCTCTCATTCCCGCAATCCTTTCTTCAATTCCTGGTTAAAGAAGGATTTTTCGTCGACTCTAATTTTTGTTCCTCATAATGTAGCTTGCTAAAGTTTAATTTTAGCAAGATTGGGGTGCCTGATCTCTTATGAGCATAATGAACATCTAAACTTTGAATAGGGATGAATAGACAAAGTGGAATGAGATCAAGACAATAAATTCAGCAAAAGCAGTTGAAGGTTTAAACTGGTGTTTGGTTCACTTGGATGGAGCATAATGCACAATTTTTACTCTGCAGTTTGTTTCTTCACATCTTGTGTAGGACAGACTTGTTTTGTTAGCCTCTTAATGTGTTTCAGCTCATGAAGAGGGATCCGTTTATTGTTTTGGGCTGATACTCTTTTCTTTGATGTTTTGTTGTTTAGGAGATTTCATGGTTCAGCTTCTTTATACTTATTTCTCTCGAATTGCTTTCTTCCTTTATCGAATATAAGGACTTCGTTTAAAATGACTCAACAGATGAGCAGGATGCATGAGTTCTGATTTTGAAATTATATTGCATTACTTTTTGCAGGTTAGTGTCTGGAATAAATAATGCTAAAGTTGTGGATCGGTTTTTTGACAAATCCAACTGGTGTATCATTCTTGAGAAGACGTTGTGACCAAGAAAGAAAGATATTACTATGTAATTTCTTATTTACGATGGCATTTAGTGAGCAGATATTAAAGAAAAGCAAAAATTTGGGAATATGGGCATTTTTGCATCTGTAGTTGCAATTTTGGAGTTGTTTATTTCCTACATTTGTCATTTATGCAAGGTACTCGATAGTCAATTCAGCAGGATAACTTGTATCTGTATCTTTGCCTCTTGTATGAGGAGAGATTATTCAACTTGTATGTAACGTATTTTGGCATTGATGACCTGTGCTTGTAACCTTGATTTTTTTTGGTAATCAAAAGTTTAGGTGGGATAAATACTGATATTCTACCAAAGTCAGGAAATACTTCTCAACTTCTTTAAAGATTTATAAGAAAAACCTTCCAACCTTTTTTGATTTAAGTCATGAAAAACGTACATAATCAGTTTATTTATTTATTCAATGAACTATGGACGGGAATTGACATATCATGGGCTACAACTACAAGGGCGATGGAGTTACTATTCATCTTAGAAGGGTGTTGAATGATAATCCTTCTTTCTTTCTTTCTTGGGTGCCTCGCTCTGCTAATGCTGCTGCTGGTTGGGTAGCTAAACAAGCTCTTAAAGGGTCCTTGAATCCTCACTGGTGTGCGTGGCCACCTCCCCTTCTTAACCTTTTACAATCTGATGCACCGTGATTTTGTTTCTTTGTTGTTTTGTTTCTTTTGGGCAGCGTCCCTTGGAAGGCTTGAGCTCTGCTTTAGTTGTTTTGTTTTAGCTCTGGTAGGCCTTCTTGAGGCGGTTTTAGCCTCTTTGTTTGCCTTTGGGCTTGTTTATAGGCGTTCTGCCTTTGCCTTCGTGGCTTAATGTAATGCTGAAATTTTCAGTCCAAAAAAAAGGGACTGCAGGCTTTGCGGTAATTTTTTTATAACAATTATAAGATTTTCTAATCAAAATAAATTCTATAATTTTTTTTTTTTAAAAAAAAAAGAAATCATTTTGAAAGATATTTTTCTAATGTTAGCTAGCTCGGTCTTTAAGACCTTGTCTGGATTAATCTAACTTTGACTCATGTGGCGCATAAGAAAATTTCGTTCTCTGTCTCCGTGTAATTTTTGGATTTGTTGGCCGGAAAGGGGGCAGATGAAGCCCTTCTATGGGAGCTTGATAAAAATAAAGCTGGTCATATAACGTTGCATTGCATAATGAAAATCACCTACGATATCCTATCAAAAAAGAAAAGAAAATCACCTACGATAATTGTAGATGGAAAGGGAAGAGGACAAGTGATATCAGAAACAAGTTCTTCAGAATTACCCCCCAAAAACAGTTTCTTCATGTATAGGTTTACCTCGAGCGCCTTCCAATATATGTATCGTGCATTCATGCACGAGACGGGCAGAAAATTTAGCATATGGCATTGATTACTTGTATAAATTGGTCTAGTAATAGTCGGTATGAATCTATAAGTTGTATTGACTAGGTTCACAGCACACTAGCAGTTCAAACCCCAGTCGTAAGGGTAATATGTGAGCTTCAGCTCGGATGAGGCAAGCAAGTCCAATAATACTGCTGAGTCAGCTGGATCTAAGTAGTTTGAAACATGCTTCAGTACCTCTGCATCGTTTTTGCCAAAATCTACACTAAACCTGCAAATCAATTTAATTAATTATCATTAGATGTCAAAATCCAAAATATAAAACGGTACTTGCATTTACACCTTTTATTATATTTAATTTAGAGACCAGGCAGGAAAAATAACGTTGTCTTTTCAAGTTTTCACCACATTTTATAGAAGACAAGAATGGATTTTCACCAAGGCGTTGTGTTTATGTACTTTTTACATGACCCTTTGAAAGCCACACCTTCTTGTTGCCAGAGAAAGTACTTGTGAACAAGAGATACTCAAGTTGTTCTTTGTCTAAAGTCTACAAGGGCCCTACGCCCCTACCAAAATGTATGTCAACAGCATATTAAGCATCGGCCAATAGAAGTACTTACCACTTGAGGATCTTACTAGCACATGCAACCTTTGTATTCAAATCAATGACTAGTCCACCGTTTCTCAAGAAATTGCGGGCAGCATCCATCAATTCTTTGTCAATATCTCGAGGAGAATAGCATCGAAGTGCAGGCCCAGATCTGCTACCACATACTAAAGCAAAATGAACAAGAGGTTCAGGGTATGGAAGAGCTACCTGACACCAAAAGAATGAAAGTGAGCATCAAACCAGTTAGAATGCTAAGAGCCTAAGAAAGTAACTTCATAGTGGAACTGTGAAAGCATGAGTGCCAACAGATAACGAAACAACCATTTTTACACTCACTAAAGCCACAGTTATTCCAATACTGAAAACTAATAAAAGACACTAATTCTTTTTTATTAAATCAAGAGAAAAGCTCACATTTGAAGTAACAAACTACGAAAAAATTGCATATAAGATCTTAACAATAAGAGCATCTCTTTAGATTGTATTAAGAATATCAACAACTTACCCTTGAACGTTTATCTTTTGCACCGAAGGGCTTCATAAGATTATATGGTGGTCGCTGGTTTCCCCTTAAAATGCCATTTTGAATAGCTGATAGTGAGTAGGTTGACCCACCAATTACATATTTGAAGTCTCCAAACAGTTTCCTTCTTTCCAGTGCTCCAGCTGGATGACCCCATGCTAAGATTGCATGGATGGACATCATATTATAAAGGTTAATAAAGAAAGCGAGCTTCTCTTCTCTAGACATATCCCATATTTCCACTCTTTGGAGCTCCTCGACTATTCTCAGATACCTTAAATGATAGTTGTATTAATAACAGTAAAAATAAAAAATTAACAATATTGGAGTACTTGATGCGTTATAGAGATCAAAGTGTACTTTTAATTTCCAAGTTAAGGGATAAAAAATTTAAAATACCTTGCAAACTCCTCGCTTCCATGGAGGCTTCTGTAATTAACATGGAGTCCATCTTCAGAGGCATAAGTTTCAAATATTGCATAAGACAGAAACCTCAGCCTTGACGCAATTTCAGCTATCGGCTTGGGCTTCACAGTGGTTATGCCCCTCGGAATATTTTGACATTGAGAAGTCACAATTGGATCATCATCCAAAAACCGATACAACTGATTGCCATCCTCAAATAGATTCTCACTACAGCAAAAATAGAATAATTGGAAACAGAGAAAATGGTCAAATCTGTAAATAAACATTTAAAACAATGGAAACACCTAATAGAGAATACTTACTCAAGAACATGTTGAAAGAAGAAATTGCTGGCAAGATTTCGTGCAAACTCAACAGCCTAGCAGCCAGACAAGAATTAGAATGGAAGGATAGCAATTACATAATCAACCAGTAATTGTATGGTCATTGTAATGGACAATCATATAGTAAATAATTAAGCTTAAAGATTCATGCATGACATGAGTGGTATATGGGCATTAGACATATATCCATGCTCAAGACTTCAAACCAAGCTTACCTCTGGCCTTTCCAAATATTGATCTTCTGATAAGAAGTCTACAGCTTCTGAGCCAAGAAAACAGTTGGTGAACCTGCGCATTTTGTAAAATCGGTCCTTAACAACAATAAATTCTTTCATTTTGCTGACAATTAAAGCCATTTCATCAAGAACTCCACTGCTAGATTCATCATCTTCTCCAGAAAGAGGTGGTAATGGAGCCTCAACTGATGGCGCTTCAGTAATGAGAAATTCAATCTTCTCATCTAGCCTGCCAGACTTGTCCAAGGCCATTAGTTCATCCAAACCTCCAATAAGTATTTCATTGAAAAACACCTTGGGAACAGAAGTGGATCCAGAAATCTTCTCTAGCTCCTGCTTTCTACTAGGGTACACATCAATGTTGATTTCAACATATTTAAGCCGTTTCATATACAAATATAGCCTAGCCTCTTTACATTCCTGGCACCCTAGTCTTGTGTAGAGTATAATCCTTCCTTTCATGGCTATGGGATGTTGTGGACCTTCAGTTATTGGATCCCTCCGTTCATTTTGATCTTCCAAACCAACATCAGATGACATCCTAATATAATTTAGGGGGTTCCAAGCAAATTTTTTCTCAGAAGCCTCCTTACAATCCAATTCTTTTGAGGTTTCAAAAGCATTCTTGCTTTCATCATCAGAATTGTTAATGGAACCTTCATCACTTTTTCCAGAGAGGCGGCGCAGCATAGTGGAGACTGCTACAGTACTTTTCTGCTTAACAAAATTTTTAAGTGCCACTGCCTTCTCAACTACACCCTGAGTCTCCAGATCAGCATCCACAGAACAGTTATATGTGCTTCTGCTAGCTTCCATCCCAGGAACCTCTGTTCCATCAAACACAGGCTCCAGATTACTGTCCTCACTTGGAATTTCATCCGTATGTGGATTTATTTGTGTGGATTCCATGCTCACGCTCTCTTTCATCTCTTTAGCCGAGTTATTTTGTCCAGAACTTTTATCTATGATTTCTTCTTGACTTGCAAACTCAGAATCTCTATTGCCATGAACATTATCACTAGAGGATTTTTGTCCAACATTACTCTCATGCACCTGTGCCACCTCATTTATCTCGTCAGATATATCATCTTGCTTATTGTCTAACTTGGGATCGTCATTGCCATTGTTTTTATTTTTTACCTCTTCCAGTGGTTTACCCTTTTCAAGCTGAACTGTGGAAGTATCTCCTTCCAGCTTTTCAACAGCCTGAGAATTTGATTCAATTGTCGCCACTAACTCTTTATTTTCCATGTTCAAAGAAAGACACAGTTTGTAGGCTATTTCAGGCTGACATGCCTTATACTTATCATATGCTATACTGTAACTATAAATCCTGCATGAAATTTGCACAAGATCTGGATTAATGGATCACCGTCTGCCTTTTAATAGTTGATATAACAAGATCGCCAGAAGACAACCAAAAGCATACTTGATTTCTTAAAAAGAATGCATCTAATGACACTTATAGCAAACGTTATCGAAGTACTTCTAGATTTATAATTTTATTTTCTACTTTTAGATGGTAACATAGGTTCTGGTGGTGAGTTTAGTATGAATTCATTGCACGTAACAAAATTTCAATTCATACCACAGAAATAAATAGCCGTCCAACAAAATATTATCATAATAACCTGACTACATTTCCTGGTCCATTTCATTTAGGAAATAAGTTATAAAGGGCCAGAATTTTTTTTAAAAAAAAAAATCACCGATCATCCCTTCCAATCGTGGAGATCAACGGAGGTAAGTACCAAAACCACTTGCAATTATCTCATTAGTAAGCATAAATCTTCTTATGGCTATTAGCGTATCCAGGACTTACGTGAAGGGCCTTCACTAGAAAAATGGGAACTCAGTTTGTGTGTATGTGTTGGAGTGGGGGAAGCTTCATGAAAGCTACCGCGGGAGCAAGTGTGCCAAGAGACGGATGCAAGAAATCGGAACGAAACAAGCAAGGAAAAAGAAAAAAAGATTGTTAAAGTAGCTAATTCCTGAAATGAACTATTACCACGACTTGCAAGATTTTCTAGGTCGAATTAATCGGGTTTCTGGTCAATCAAACAGATCAGAAGTGCCAGATTCCAACTTCTGGTATTTATTGAGGGAAAGAATAGAATGCTAGCCAAAATCATCTCTGGAAGCATCAATCGTATTCAAGTAAACGAAATATTATCGAAGATTGGGTGCACAAGTAGATAAATCTAATGGAAAGAAACAAGAACTTAGAAAATGAGATAGGAGAACTTACAGATCTGATGGGAGCCGCTGAATTGAACAGAAAACTAAGAGAATAAACTGAATCAGGGGGATGGATTTATGGAGAGAGAATTGAGTAGAACGTAGAGAAGTGGAAGGTTGAATTCAAAGTTGAAACCACAGTGATGACATTGGGGACCTGTGACTAGTTCTTCAGACGAGCGGGCGGGAAGTCCGTGGGCTAATTCTAAAGATGAAATCTAAAAGATTTATCAACTTGACTTATATGACGAAAACCGGATAAAGTTAATAAAATATGTCTAAGAAAAAAAGGAAAAGAGGGATTTTTTTTTTTGGTCTTTTTATCTTTTATTTTTATTTACTAATTGATATAATATTTTTCATCAAATTTTATTTATATATATAACTCATTTTCTCTTTTGAAACCATATATATAAATCATTTTCAATTCTATATAAAAACACATATAAAATTATTCTTGTGGATTGAACTGATAAAATAGTTCATATAAGACTAAAGACTATAATAATAATAGTATATAAAATAATTTGTTATGCAAATTCAACAATTTTTAGATATCATCTATAAAAAAAAATTAAATACTTAATTAAATTGAGATTTCAAATAACCAACTTAATTAACAAGCCCACAAATTTAAAAAAAAAAGTGTATCAATTTCAACTGACTAATAAAATTTAAGTAATTAATTTGAAAATAATTATATTCATTAATAAATATAAGTGACAAAATTCAAACTCATGAAAGGACAAAGTTGAACAAAAAAAGAGAAACAAAATCAAAATGTTATACAAAGTTAAGAAACTGTTAAAATTTTATAAGAAAAGTATAAATTAATTTTGACCTGAATAGGAAAAATTAATTAAAAGAAAAGAAAGAGTCCTATCCAAAAAAAAAAAAAAAAAGGAAACAAGGAAAAAGTCGCACTTATTACGGTTAGGACTAATTGACTGCGTTGATATAATATATCTATATATATATATGATTAACGTGCAAGAAATATACTTCTAAAAATAATGGATCAAAACTTCAAATTGATCCTTTATGTTTGCACGAAGTTTTATATTGATCCTTTCTGTTTTAAAAAGTCTAAATTAGTCTTTTATGTTTGCAAGAAGTTTCAAATTGGTCCTTCCGTTCATTTCCGTCTAATTTTTCTGTTAAGTGATGACGTGGACTGCTGAAGTGGATCCTAAGTGTAAAAAAAAGTGACATGGCACTCCACGTCACTCTCTCTCTCTCCCTTTATCAATTTCTCTCACCTCCCTCCATTTTTTCATCTTCTCCATCGCTCCTTCCTCTTGCTCTTCTTCTTCATCTTTTTGTTAGACAAATCAAGGCAAAGAAAGTGAAAGTAGCAAGAGAACAAAGGAAAAAAAATGAAAAAACTAAAAGGATGTGGTGGTGGTGGTTCACGGCGCAGTTCATCTTCTTCCTCTCACTTCACTCGTTGACTTGCCATCGCGTTAAGATTCGACTCATGTACTCTGATTCCCATCCTCCCGCTTCTTTCCACACTCTCATCAACAGCCAGATGCCCAAATCCTCCGACTCAAACAAGCCGTCTCTGACCTCGTTCACGGATCTAACTCGCCTCCACTCGAAGGCGATGGCCGTCGCCGCCATGAACCACCACCACCACCACATCCTTTCGTTTTTTTTCCTTTGTTCTCTTGCTGCTTCCATACACACACACGCTCCTGCCACAGCTACCCTTTGGCTTCTCGCATTTATTGTATGGTGTGGGCTTCATGCCCAAGCCCGACGAGGAGAGAATAAGGGATCGAAGACAGAGGGTCTCAAAGAAATTCAACTAGCACACTTTCTAAATCTCAATCTATGATTTAATGAACATAGTTCCTCTCCTGCTGATTATTGAATTTGAATAAGAAGAAGAAGCCATGGATGGCCTTCAAGTGCAGTAGCAGCAGCGATGAGGAAGAAGAAGATGAAAAAGTGAGAAAATTACATTTTTATCTTATGAAAAATTATTTTATTTCATTTTAGTCCCTTATTTTAGTTTAACTAAGGCCACATCAGCAAAGTAGTACACGTAGGAGAGAGAGTGTGACACCTCAGCACGCCACGTCAGTACTTAACAGAAAAATAAACGGACTTGGACGGAAGGACTAATTTGGAACTTCTTGCAAACATAAAGGACCAATTTAGACTTTTTAAAACATAAAGGACCAATATGAAACTTCGTGCAAACATAAAGGACCAATTTGAGGTTTTGACCAAAATAATTCAAAGCTAATCTTTTGTGTACTTCCTCTTATTGGCTCCACATTGCACAAAATTCATGTAATGCAATTTATCTATGCATGTATTTGTTATATGTATTCCTTTTTCTTTTCTTTTTTTTATAAAATGCAAAAGTACCTTTTTATTCTCAAATTTTAAGGTGTTTGTTAGTCTGGGTTCTAAATTTTTGTACTATTACTTAAGTCTTAAAATTTTTAAAGAATCACTTTTGTTCTTTACCATAACACCATCCAAATCAATAGCCACAACTTCATATGTGGCATCACTTGTGAATTTCTTTGCTTATGGGTGGAAATGGAATGTGAGCTCAAATAATTTCATAATTTTCACATCTAAGTCATAACCTCCAAATCTCATGTGAAGAATCAGAAAGTCTATGTTTGATATACTCCCAGTGGAGGGAAGGAAATAAAATTTTGCATCCCAACAATTTATATTGTTTGGTATACTTTACATGCAATTTATTATTTACCTTTTGACTTTTACATTAACTCTGACTCAAGATAAAATGTCCAAATATTCCTCCTAATAATTTTTTCTCTTTACTTTTTCACATATAAAAAAACACTTTAATTATAAAGCAAGGGGATTTTAGTCTTTTCCAATACTTTATTTTACAAACTTTACATCACATTTTATATACCAAACACATTTTTTATTTTTACTTCCCTTTACTCTACCGTACTTAAATTTACATTCTTCCCTTCTCATCCGTGCATTTCAACCAAACACAGCTAAACAATGCAATTTTTTTCCAATACTCAAGTCTATCATGCTTCCTTCTCCATAGCAAACGAAGATGTTTAATTATCTCTGCAAATAAAATCTTCCTAAAGTTGCATTTGGTATGCAGAGATGTATATAAAGGAAAGGAATGTAAAGGGAATGAATATAAAATGACTGTAAAGATTAAAAAAAATGTTTGGTATAAAATAAAATATGAGAAAAAGTTTATAATGTAACATTTGTCAAAATACCAAAACACCCTTATTATTATATTTTAAAATAAAAAATTTTATATTAAAAAAAGTGGAAATGGGTGGGGCTGGGTTGTGGCAGTGGCCAGTGGTGGTGATAGTAGTTGGTGATGGTGGGTGATTATAAAAAATGAGAATGACTAATTTGTCAAAAATTTGTAATTACCTAAAGTAAACAAGTTTTACAATAGTATTTTTTTTAAGTTAAACTTTATTACTCCTTCTTACAAGTCTACAAGTCTCTTATGCCAGAATCAAACTTAGAAAATTTTCTCGTATACTCAATTTAGGTTATCATTTGAATCGCAACTCGTAAATATAAGAAATTGGATTTGGTGTAATTTTTTTTGTCTGTAATTTTGGTATAATCACTTTAAAATACATATTTTTACTTATTTTTAAAGTTATAATAGAGACTCACACTAATAAAGAGCTATCATAAATAAATTAAAGACTAAATTATTATTAATATTGATGAATATCATCACTTTAAATGAATTAAACTATTTAGTAAAATAATAATTTGATCTTTAGTTTATTCATAATGAGTCCTTGTGTGAATCCTGTTATAATTTTAAAAATGAAACAAAAATATATACTTTAAATTAATTGCACGGAAACAACGGAGAACGATTTTCACTGGATCCGATTTCCACAAATTGAGCCAAAAAAACAAGAAAGTAAAAAATATCAGCAAATTATTATTAATTTTGGCCTAAAATTATTGAATTATATAAACCGCGACGGGAACGACTGGATGGGGAATTTTTCTGATTTCCGCGGGACAGGAGTCGGCGTATATGAAATTCTCGAAGGATTCAAAAACTTTTTTTTGGTGAACCTAACGATTCAATTTTTTGCGAAACGAGATTTCAGGAATTATACGATAAGAGAGTGGTCTTGCCGGTGCGAAAAATTCTAGTTGGGTTAATAGGTTCCAGAGCCCGGTGAGGACGCGGCCGCCGGCGACATTTGATCGTTGCTTATTAAATTCTGCGCCGAATTTGTTCTACTTTTTGGTGAGTTATCTTCCTTTTTCTGTTTAATTAATTGCAGTTCCTGTTTAAATATTAAATGGCATATCTAGGCTATCGATGTAGATTAAATCTAACTTTGAGGATACTTTCCCAGCCGTTCGGAGTTGAAAATTTAGCTATTGACGATAAGTTAGACATGACGAGAAAAGCCAGTGTCTGCGCGGTATGTGAGAACTCGAATCTAGCTTCGATATGCGCCATTTGCGTCAACTACAGGTATAAGATTTAATTCATTTATTTCCTGATATAGTTGTTTTGGTTAGTTAATAATTTTCGACGAGTAAAAAAAACTTATTTAATGTACGATTAGTTTAGCATTTAGAACTTGGTCATTGAAGCAGTGACACCTTGCTTTTCTATATTTGCGCTTATTCTGCTAATGTGTTGCTTATTTATCAGCAGTATCTGGTGATAATCTTCTACATAGATTCATTGTAATGGTGTTTCTCTTGGCAGATTGAATGAGTACAATAACTCCTTAAAATCATTGAAGGCCCATCGTGATTCCTTGTATGCAGCTCTGAGTGAGGTTCTTGTCGCCAAGGTTTGAACTGGATTTGTGAATTCCTGTTATTTTTTGATACCCTGGCTTTTACTACGGAAATAAGCATGATTATATTATGAAATATTATTTATATTTAAGTCTAAAAAATACCTTCTAGAATGACAAAGAACCTTTTCTCTGTTCAACACTCTCAAGGAAGTATTGACATGCTTATCAGTTTCTAAGAAAAAGCATCAAATTAATGATCGTCCCCATATATCCTTTCCTTCTGAGCAACTCTCAATTGCCTTAATTGAAACATTAATGGAGTTTTCCTGATCAAAAGTTGTCTCTTTCGACTTTCTTGTCTGCATTAAGTACCTTTACCTTGTTATTTCCTAGTACCGGCTCATTGACATTGCTTTTGAATTTACATTGCTGTCTTCTAGTAAGGCTCCAACTGTCTAACTTCATATTTTCTCAAGTAACCCGGCAATATTGTCATTCAATTCAATTAATATTTTTGTTCATAATGTTCACAAGGGAAAGGCAGATGATCAAACAAATTGGAGAGTTCTTCAACATGAAAAGCTTACAAGATTGAGGGAGAAGCTCCGTCTTAGTAAGGAACAACTTGTTAAAGGTTAGAAACCTTTATTCACCAAAAAGATATCTAGGGGATTACATTTCACTCTCTGGACCTAGAATGATCAGTAACCTTACAGGAAGAGCTAAGATAGAGAGCATGTCTGTTGATCTGAAACTCAAATATGGAGTGCTTGAATCAGCCCTTTCTACGGTACTTTTGTTTTTTTGACTTTGTTTTTCTTACTTTTCTTTGCAAATGTTATTTATATGGTCCTTGCAACTATACTGTTATGTATGTTTTTCGAGTTTAACATGAATGAATATGAGAATGTTTGATGCAATTATCTTTTGCAGTTGGAAAAAAATCGGGTTGAACAACTGGAGAAATTCTACCCTAATCTCATATGCACCCAGATTTTAGGGCATGTGAGTACTCTTGTTATTATTTACTTCTAATAATCAGAGATTGTTTTGTGCACTATACACTTGTGCAGGCCATCCCACTTAAATTAGTAGGATGTTCAAACTTCAAATGTCTACACACACGCACAAACTGACGTGCCTTGCTTTAAGGTCAAATCACATGTTGTGGCTGAAAGATTATGTTCCTACCATGCTTTCTTTCTATAACGCATCTGTGAATATCGTTTATTTTCTAGGCACTACAAAATTTATGCTCAGAGTTTTTGTGCTGCAGAGGGCAATTACTGCTGAACGTCTTCATAAACAATCTGTGGTCATAAAACAAATATGCAAGTTGTTTCCACAACGACGGGTAACGTTTTACCTGCTGATTTCCTTATTGGATGTGGTTTCTGATGCTCATCCCATGCCTTTTGAAGGATGTTTCCTTATTAGATGTGTTTCCATTATCATCACTAGTTTGTTTTAGAGTGAGTTTAATAGGAAACTTATCATACGGTTTAAGACTTTCTCGTAACTTTAATGTCTCAGGTGGTCATAGAGGGAGAGAAAAACGATGGGTCCACTGGTCAATATGATCAAATCTGCAATGCACGCTTACCAAGAGCACTTGATCCCCATTCTGTTCCATCAGAAGAGCTTTCTGCTGCTTTGGGGTAAATTTCCCCCCTCTCTAAGATCATATGTGTATGCATATTTACAAGTAAATCTTTATAGTGGTATAATACAGAAGACAGCACTGTATTTCCATGCTTAAATATAGAACTACTACATATGTGATAAATTTGCAAATTCTATTAATTTTTAATTACTCTCTTTAGTAGTCCAGAAACCAATATTGTTGCTTGAATTTTTCTTAAATAGTAATTACTAACTAGTTATTGTCATGTTTGTAAAATAGATATATGGTGCAACTTCTAAGACTTGTTGTTCACAACTTGGCTGCCCCAGCACTTCATAACTCAGGTTTTGCGGTAAGCACTGATTCATTATCCATGCAATGACTTGACCTTTCCTTGAAGCTCATTACTTTTCAAATATTCTGTTCTAGCAGGTTACAAGTGCCATCATCATTGATGGTTGAAAATAATTGGTCAGTTGATTGTTGGTACATTATTAAATTCGTTTTTGCTACACATTGGTGAAAGGCATATAACCTCCTATATTTATGTTTTTTTTACAGAATTCTGGTGCTTTTCCAAAATCCTGTATAATTTTGGTCCAAGTTTTTGTGGCTTATAAAATCTTTTAAGGATTTCAATTTGCTAAGAGTGTTGCAGGACACCTTTTTCTTAAAGACGTTTCTGAAAATATTAGTAGGGTTTTTAGTATGGTTTAGTTATCTTCTAACATTTGCATACAAGATCAGGTTCTAACCTTTCCTGTTACTTGGTGTTGCATGGCCAACACTGCCATGACAAACTTTCTACAAATGTCTAAAACATGTATGGATTTGTCAAAGTAGAAGTAAAATATATTTTTTGGGCTTGGACACCTGCCACTCTGGCATGAATGAACCAAAGGGGAGTAACAAGGAAAAAAGTAGAATGAAAGAGTAGAGTACCCACCTTGATGAGATATTTAAATTTCATTTCTAATTGTTTTTGTTATATGTGCATAATTTGAATAACATAGAGTAACAATTTTTTATTTATTAGATTTGACTTAGAAAATAATAGTTCAAGATACTTAGAATATAGAGTAATGTTGGTCTCAGTTATGTACATTTTTCTCTGGAAAGAAACTTCATAGTTCATGTTGTAAATTTTTAATGCACAATTTGTTTTTACCTCAGGGCTCTTGCTCTCGAATATGGCAACGAGATTCTTATTGGGATGCTCGTCCTTCCTCAAGGAGGTATTTTGGCTGAAAATTGTATTTAGCTTGGCTTATATGAAATTGACTTATTTGACCTGAAATACCTTTGATTTTCAGCAATGAATATCCCCTTTTCATACCTCGCCAAAATTACTGCTCTGCTAGTGGTGAAAATTCGTGGTCTGACAGAAGCTCATGTAATTTTGGTGTTGCTTCAATGGAATCTGAAAGGAGACCTCGCCTGGATTCCTCTGGGAATAATAGCTTTAATTATGCTTCAGCTTCTTCACATTCTATTCAAACACACAAAGATTTGCAGAAAGGGATCTCACTTTTGAAGAAAAGTGTAGCATGTATCACGGCTTACTGTTACAACTCTCTAAGTTTGGATGTCCCTTCTGAATTGTCCACTTTTGAAGCATTTGCAAAGTTATTGGCTATACTCTCATCATCCAAGGAAGTTCGATCTGTTTTGTCCTCAAAAATGGCTCGTTCCAGGTATGTGTCACTTGATCCATGTAGCTAGCTCAATCCAGTTACCTATTCTCATTGACTTCACGCTTCTTCCCTCCCCCCTTAGGCCCCAATTATAGCCTTAAAGTCTGTTTGGACTGAGGAGTTTGGAGGGTAAGGCAAGGGAATTAAAAATCCTTCCCCTTGTTTGCTTTTAAAATTTTGGAGGATGAAGTAATTTGCAATAATCCTTGTTAACCTCCTTTGTTAATTTTAATTATCCCAAAATTGAGGGATGTTGGAGGATCCAAACAAGGAGAGAAGAAAGATAAATTAACCATCACTTAACCGTTCCTCCCTTTCACCTTTCCCTTCCCTTTCCTTCCTTTACTCTCCTCATCCTCGAACACACCCTTAAAGATTTGTAGTTTGGTGCCAAAGGACTTGTGTTTGGTCAAATATAATATGCTATGACATTTTATAACAAATTTTAATTGCTGCATTTTTTTCCCTGACTAAACTATTGAAGCTGGAAATTTTCCGAAACTTAATTGTTTGACTTCTAGACCGACATCAGAGTAAATAATAGAAATTTGTGATGAATTCATGGTGTTGTGGATTGCTGCAGACAGCAACATAGCTGACAGTAATGCTTTCTTATCAGTTATGATTTTACTCCAATTAGGAGGTCATGTACTCATGTTAAAACTTGCTCAGGAGTATACTCAGTATCTAATTTGATTTTTATATCTGTTTTTTTTTTTCACAATTGAAACTGGTAACCTTATAAGAGACATGCTTTAAAGTCTTATATGAAGTTTTTGGATTTTGGAATAAAATAGTTGTCACCAGCTTCTTGCCTTCTTTTTGTTTTTTATGTTTTCAAAATCAGGTCATGCAAGCAAGCTCAACAGTTGAACAAATCTGTATGGAATGTAAATTCTGCTATTTCATCAACTACTTTGTTGGAAAGTTCACATTCTGTCTCCTCAACGGTAAAGGTTTACACAACATTGCTTTTCTTAGAACAACTCTTTGGGAGTTAGCTGATAATTCTTTTTTTGTGCTTTGGTGCCTCTGTTATAAATTGCTCAAAAAAATAGACAAGAGTCTGTTGTGGATTTCTCAGAATTTCTTTCGAAGGAGCAGAAAGTTTAGTTAGGTTTACTTTTTCCTAATTTATTTCTAACCGCAATTGATAACACGCTTTTAATATTTACTGGAAACAAGTTTGATCTCTAATCTAAAAGCAGTTCTAGATATCTGGTTGCCTATTTTCTCAGCCTGTCTCTAATATGAAGAACAGGAAATGGTTGTTTATATAAAGCAAAATCAACCAGGCTGTAGTTTGGTGTCAGCCATGTCTCTATTATTTTTCACGTTTGTTCACTTGTTGGCTGTGTAATTGCTTGTTTGTTTGGTTGAGATTAAGGGATCGGTGTGCCTATTTGATAGTTTATTAGTGAAAGTTTGAGGAGATTTCCATCATTCTCTCGCACTTGTATCTGCAATTTTGTTTTGCATTTTTTCCTTTTCCAACCCTTGTTGGGGAGGCAAGCTGATTTAGAAATTCTTTGCTGATATACTTTTGTTGTATCATTTCTCATTTGGTTTTTACAGAGGTCAAATCTACATGCAATTGTAAAATAATAGTTCCACTGGGGCCCTTACAAAACAGAATAGTTGCAACTCTTTCTTTTTGGCCGGAAAAATAGTTGCAACTTACATACATCACTTTTCTAGTTTTTATTTGTACACGGATGTTAGCAATAGCTATATTTAATACCTTATCATCCCCAAATGGGCTTCATATTTTCGTGATGATTTATGAGCTTTATCGGTGGATTTATTTCAGATATTGGCTCATCATTCTTGAATTTCTTGGATTTCTCTCCTTTTGCAGAAAATTGAAAATTACTTGCCAAGTTCTGCTGCTAGCTTTCTTTATGCCACTGATTTATCTGATGGAAAAAGTGAGAGCCTAATTGAAGAATGGGATCTTGTAGAGCATCCCACTTTTCCTCCCCCGCCATCACAAAGTGAGGATGTTGAGCACTGGACTCGAGCCATGTTCATAGATGCTAAAAAGAAGTGATCTTTTTCTGCAACAGACGTTTCCTTTCTCTGTATGTTCCCTTTCTTTTTTTTTAAATATTTTAGAGTTATCGCGAATACATTAACTGGCACCGCACTACTTGAAAGAGGCAAATAATATGAAGGTCCCTGGGCAGTTGTTAACTTGCATTTGTTAGACTTGTCCGTCGATTTAATTCTCTTCAAGTGTGCTAGCAAGGGTTGATACACTTTAAGGATGCAGTTGAGCTAAGCTAAATTTTACATCTTTTTTTGTTTGTTTTGCAAATAGCTAAATTTTACTTTGAAAGATTCAGGACTTCTGGATTGAAATTTTTGAAAAGCTTAATCTTGGCTTCATTTTTTGCACTCGAACCTTATCTCTCTTGATCTATTTTTTAGTTGTTCCGTATCTCTCTATATCTTTGGTTTACCATTGAAATTTCCGTTGATTTATTTATATCTTTTGTTTTACTGACTGGAATTTTTTTTACCTTGTTCTTCAGTTGTCATTTGTCAGGGTCAAGGGTGATGGGAGAAAGCTGACATAATATTGCAGAGTTTGTAAATAATCTTTGCAACATCGTTTTTTTTATCCTTTTATGTATATATAGACTACAGTATCTAGTAAGTTCTCAGAGAATGTGGGACTGTAACGCACCAAAAAAAAAAGAATGTGGGACTGTAAATAACAATTACTAATAAGTAGGCGTAACGGAATTCTTTCATATGATATTCCTAATTATTAATAAAATTGATAAACACGGAGTTATTAGTATTGCTCCAGCAGTTTTTATTTGGCACTCTCGCTAGTTGGAATTCATTGAGTATCTCATAAATTGACTAATTGTAACAAGATTATGTGCATAATGGTTTGATTGGAATTGATTGATTGAAAAAAATCAATTAACGGCAGATGATTGACATCTGAAACGAGTTCTGGCATTTTCGAGTTCTAACTTGACTATGACGACGGTTTGCAGACCCTAAAATTCAGTAATGGCCCGTTTGGTAGTTAGCTATGTCAAGAAAAGTAAAAATATCATCTGTTACGTTTAGTTATAGAAAAATAATTAAAAAAAATGAGAGTGGGATAAAATAATATTTTATTTTTGAAATTACTATTTAACATAGTTATTTTTAGTTAAATATTTTTTTTAAAAAAAAATTTGTCATGTACTAATATTATTGATAAAAATATCAAATAATTTACTCAAATACAAAATATTAATTATTTTAAAGATAGAATAAACTAATGTTGCATGATTCATATAATTAATTTCACTTAATGAAAAATTGTATTTTTATAAAATTTCATTTTACAAAATATCAATACGAAATGTGAATAGAGAGGGAGGCGCGTGGTTTTTTAGCAAAACTAATGATTGCATATTTGCATTGCAGCTAAAGGTATGATGATGTCCGCTTAAAGAGGGACTCGCATTACATGTGAGACGTCATTTTTTTTTTGGGGAGCAATTGAGTCTTTTTACACACATTTTTGAACTGCTAGAACTCTCCCTCAATTAAGCTAAGAATTGAACTCTCTCAAATAAGGGAGAGTTGCATTTTATGGTTACACCAATCTTACAACTAAATATGAGTTTGCCTCTCTCATTCTCATCCCCTAATCAATATTCCAATAACCAAAGTATTCTTTGAGACTCATGGAGTATGAGAGGGAATCTCAACCAAATCACATTGTAAAATAATATATACGAATTATATGCCACAGCCCACATGACAGGTTTGAATATGCTAAATTTGCTGAATTCATTCTTTTATATTTTTCCATGCACTCAAACAAAGAGTATTGAACACACAAAAAAAATTATATAAGACCTAGTAGTATGCAATTCTTCTATTATGTTGTTTATCTTCTTTCCTTCCAATGGAGCCTAGCAATAACTATTTGTTATTTTTAGAAGTCCTAAAACATGCTTGCAAAAGAATGACAAACAATGAAATAAATGAGATAAAAAATAATAAACTAATTTAATTTAATTGTAAAAACTAAAAAGTCACATCTAAAATGAGGCAGAGCTGGTACGTCTTAGTTGATATCTTACTTTGAGTTGTGTTTCTGCCTCCTGCAACATTATAATAGAAAGAACAAGTAAATTGTTGGTTAGCAATTCATCAATTTTTTTTAAAAAAAATTATAAACTAACAAGGGAAACTTATTTGTCAAGTATTTAACTTGTCTTTTTTCCATTTACAACCAAACAAATTCTATAAGAGCTTTTTAATAAATCCTACATTAACAATTAAAGGTTGAATATATTAATATATTGGTTCTTATGCCTCATATACTATACCTTAATTTTTTAAAATTTAATGCTCATTTTAATAGAATTTTCAGTGATTGTATAATATATAGAATTTGATGTAGTACTTTAAAATCACATCCAATGTTGATATATATGTAAATTCTTTTGAAATTTTATATTATAATATAAGTGGTTTATTGGGAAACCTACTAATTTCAATCTTATTTAACCAAATATATTTGAGAATTTGATAAATAATAATAATGAATGGGTGCGATATCTCGATTTTCACGTATCAAAAGTAAACAATAATGTTGATTTTGATATAGCTATATCTAAAATATCTTAGAAGTTTTTTTCTTTTCTAATGGACAAGCTTTTAAAGGAGTGCCTTACATGTATATAGGGCTCGCATATAAAATTTTCTTTTCCATCAAAATTAAGATTATACAACAGAGAAAGTTCATCCCATCAGATAAACTTGATGTGGCTTTGCATATGTCCAGTATAGAGTGTACGGATGTGAGAATGAATTTAGTGCTTGGCTCTTCTATGCATTAGTACGCTAAGCCGATTCTTTTTCATAGTTTTCTTTATTTTTTTATTTAAATTTGAGAAATTATAAATTTTTTTAAAGAATATCTAAAGTATGAAAGATATAGATACAAAAAAAATTAAAAACTCAACATAAATCGAGATTTACTATGAGTAGATTAGGGACTAACTTTTTAGTCCCTAATAAAGGTAGTCCCTAAACCATTCACGGTAGGTCCTTATTTGTGTAGAATTTTTTATTTTTTTGTGTCTTTAACTCTTATTCTTTAGAAAAAGTTTATAATTTCTCAAATTTAAATAAAAAAAATAAGAAAACTATGAAAAAAATCGACCTAACATACTAATGCATAGAAAAGTCAAGCACTGAATCCATTCTCACAAACTGTGTTTTAAGATGGAAAAGCAATCCTTCCCAAAATTAATGTCTTTCTTGCGCCAATACAATCTCAGGTTCTCAGTTGGCAACGCTTCTTTTTTCTTGGTAAGATAGACTGTAATTTAAACCAAGCATTCATACAAACGTAGGTTGGCAACGCTTCATATTCAACATCTTTGACGCCAAAATATATTTATGTCACATAATAAATGCAACTCCCAAATAAATTAGCACATTCATGGTCACTGCCACACATTCCACAGCGAAAATAAAGTGTCAGATGTTATCTCATCTTGAAATGTATTATTGTATTGTATTGTAGCGTAGCATGCATACCTTAAACTTTTTGAGCCACCCATTAGTTCGCTCCAACACATCCTTCTTGTCCTCCAAATTCTTGGTGTATTCCTTCAATCATCACAAAACAAAAACCATGAAGTTGTACACTAATTGAAAAAAAGTAATAGGCGGATGCAAAATAGGAAAAAAATTATTTAAAAGTTTCTGGACTCTTTAATAATTAATATACTAAAATATATATAATTTTGAAATATCTAAGACACAAAAAATGAATGTTAACCCATTAATTCTTTAACTTATACTATAATGTCTTGGTTGAAGTTCACATTAATTAATGACGTAAAACGCTAAATATTAACTAACAGCAGACTTGTTGACTTATATATACAAAAAAATCGAATTTGAAATGATATATACATGCCACTTGATAAATTTTTATTTGAATGAAAGGTATCTATTCTGATTAAATGGCTTATATATTATCATCTAAAAATTGAAAATTTCAGAATAAAGTGTTTATCTCATTCTTTCTGACTAGTTAATCTTTTATGTCAATTAACGTTTTACATCTGCTGCATTAAGATTTTCATGATGGAGAAAGTAGTAATAAGTTAATTAAATATAAAATAATAAAAATTTGAGGAGTAGTCTTAATTTGATTAATTAACCTGCTTCCTTGCCCTTGATCTGGCGGCAGATTCCCTGTTCTTGATCATCCTCTTCTGTCTTCTTTCAATACTCTTTTCCAACACCTCTTCTGAGTATTGTTGCTTCCTTTCCATAGCAGCACCTGCTTCTGCTTGTGATTCCGACGAACATGTCATCGGAAATGAAATCTCCAGTGGTAGCAGCGCCTTCTCTGAGTAACACATTTCCGACGCCGATTTAAGAACACTCAAATTCTGGTAGTTAATACCACCACATGGCATCTGCATCTGCATTTGCATCTGCATTTGCATTTGCATCTGCATCTGCGTCTGCATCTGCATTTGCAGTGGAAACCAATCTCCCTGCTGCATAGGATGAGGATCAATGGCCATCAGCTGAGCATCACTCGAATTTTGTTGCACTTGCACCTGATTCTCTATTCGGTTAATATGTTCTTGCTCAACCATTGCGTAATCGTTCCACATCTCGTCCATGCCTTTCTTGCTCATCGTCGTCGACGTCCCCTTCAGATTCAGGTTTCCTGCAAAATACGAAGCAGAGGAAGACGACGAACTAGGGTTTTGCTTTTGCACAATCTCATCCAAATTCCTTCTATACAGACACTTGTGATCTGTACCATTCCCCAATTGCCTATGAACATCATCGAAATTTCGGTTATACACACACCCTTGTCTACCTCTGCTAGGAGAAACCATACTTCTCTGTTAACCACTCACTTCCAACTATAATCAGTAATCAGTATTCAATCAACACATGAAGCAATTACATAAGAATAATAGTAATGATAATAATTACTGTGCTCGAATTATTCTACAGTCACACCAGCTCCTGTCATAAAAAGGGAAATAGGAAACCATATTAGATTGTTTAGCCCTAAATTAGTGTGAAAAAGGGAAACATTAATTAATTTTTTTTTAGAACAAATTAACTATTTATTTATATATAAAAAAAAATAACTATTTATTTAGTTTGAAGGTAAGAGGAGGGTTTTGGGGGAGTGAAGAGCGAAATATGAGCCGCCACAAAGATAATGCGACTCAGATCCTATTTTTGGAGAGAGGAAATCGAGAGTGTGTTGCCATTCCTAATTTTCATGCTATATTGTTGCCACTTGGGATTCATCAATGTGAGACATGAATTCTCATTTATCAAAAAAAAAAAAAAATCCCAAGACTTAAAAAAAAAAAAGAACGTTTAGGTCAAAGTAATCATCTATTTATTTTTATTCTATTTTTTAAATGAATCATTTAATTTAAAAAGAACAAAATTATAATAAATGATATGACAGAATATATACATAAAAATCTTTGGAGGAGTGTGACAATTTTTTCCTGTTGGGTCAAGACTCAATCGATGACCGTTGATGGCAGTTATATGGATTAGAGAGCCTTGTCGCTTTTAACTAGTTGGGCTTGTTCATGGAGAACATGCCATATCATTGGGCCGTGATAATTGGGCTCTCGGGATTTGTTTATGTGTTTTTGTCTTGGCAATTTAGCCTATACTATTCGTCTCATAATATAAACATATCAGTTACTTGATTAATTAATTATAATGCAAATTAAAACCAGCAAGATAGTTATAAAAAAAGGGTTGGCCAGCGCAACTAATTCATATATTCCAAACAATTAGGAACCTATGTAAGTTGTGAAGGAATATAAGAGTGTATGAAGGGAAAAAGAAGAATATATAAAATTGGTTTTGTATGTAGTTTAGAAGGAATCTCTGCTGCCACGCACGCTTTTGATCCATTGGATGGGAAAAAAAGGTCATTTTGAGTTTTGACTGTCATTTACAAATATTCCTTCAGTATATGCTTGGTCGTTGTCACAGGGCAACCCTTATGTAGTACTCTTTCTCTCTCTAAACTCAAAACCTTTCCCTAATAAATCAATAATTATATACTCCTTAGAAACAAAGGCTAAAAGGCACAGAGAGAGCCAGATCTAGGCAAACAATATTTTTTTGTCTTTTTACCCAAGGTTGAAAGGAGATACATTTACTTATTTTATAAGTTATCCCCTATACTTCTAATATTTTTTTTCTTTGCCCCAAGGTAATGGATATACACATCAGCTCAGTGAAAAAGGGGAAAAAAAAAAGAAGAAGATGGCTTTTGCAGCATAGAGGAAATGGTTAAAAGTTTGGAAGCTAAGGATGACCTAATTTTGTGGTCTCCATATATAAATGTGAAGATAGATGTTTCCACTTGCAAGACTCTGGTTTCTAGGCTCGTTATCTTTGCATGGACTTTAATTTGTCAGATACAGGTTGTATGATTATTGTTAGCACTAAGAAATAAAATTAATAAATAATTAGCTAGGTTTGTGTGACCCACACATAATGTTAAAACAAAGTGGTAATAGGCATCAAAGCTTAAAATTATTTAGCAAATGACCAGGTATCAACAACCACGTACTCCACTTGGCAATGGAGATGCACCTTTTGCTTTTTCATCTCTTCTTTATATCTTTAAAGCAACTTTGATGTAATCCAGCTTCCTTCTTGTGTCACTCTTGCTTATAATACGCACATTATATGTGCCACTATGCACTTTAATTTGTACGCACAATGGATTGTGAACTCGCTAACATTAATCAATAAAAGATCTAACATTTCTAAACCTTTTTTAATGTTACAAAACTTATTCAACAAGTTAGCGATGTGGTGTTCAAACAAATTTTTTTTTTTTTTTTGAAAAAGATAGGGAAGGTCGTCCATCGATCATTGTCTAAGGTTTATGGGGAGAATGGAGAGTTACGTTATATAAAAGTTTTAATTTAATTTGGTTAATCTAATTTTGAAATATATAATATTATCCTCTTCTTTTATTATTTTAATTTTTTCCTCTTTATTAATTATACATATCTTCATATAAAATTATTGTCAATAAAAAAGTAGATTGTTCAATTTTACATAATTTTGGATCAATGGTATGATATAAGGATAATATTCTAACGATTTTTTTTAATTTAAAAAAACTGATACAATATAAAATTATCAGAATTAATAATTAATTTATTAAAATTAGCCTGATGAATGAGGTAACATCGATGAGGATTGAGGAGGTATTGATTCTCTATATATAATGCAAACTTTATTAAAATCACTACTCCTGCATGACCCAAAGGTAGCAGAATTAACGATGGTCTAATAAAGAGAGCTAAATCCACATGATGTGCATAAGAGATGCGAGGCTTGATACCACAATTATTGGTTAAAGTTGATCCGACTGTGCGTCTCTTTTTGGTGATGGAAAAGAAAAAAAAAAAAAAAAAAAAAAAAAAGAAAACCTGTCCACTTTTAGAAAATCTTTTTATCTGCCTTTTAAAAAAGCATATATATTGGTGTCGTTTACGAAGCCCATACCTTTCCCATTGAGGTTGGAAGAGACGACTTGATTAGTTGGGGGTATATATGATCAAATGGCATTTACTTCATTTATCAAAGTTAATGAGGTGTATCACTTTAGTTAAACATTAGTTTATTAGTTAATTAAAGCTTTAGCTTTTCCCTCCCAGCCAAAACAAGATAAGGTCCATCCATCTTCTCTCTCCCTAAACAAAAAATAATACTTATCATTGACCAGTATGCTGAACGCATGTGTTACGAATCATTTTCTTTAATTCTCATTTACAAACAAAAGTTTAATTATATCCCAAGCACCAACAAGTGATTGGGTTGATCAAATTCGATGATATATAAGTTACTTATTTCATTCATTTATTTATTTTAATCGAACCATATAATCAGCTTGATTGTTATTTGCGGAATACCATATAGTATATAGTATAGTATTGGGCATTACATTACATTACATTACATGGGTGTTAGTAGATAATTAATTAGTAGCAGCAGTAGCGTGGCATGTTGGTTTCCACTGTCCGTACAAGTGGACAGTACTATAAACTACAAAAATTTTGGCCCTCCGTTAAATTGGGAGGGGACAGATCGGACGCCTGTAGGGAATTTGCCTGATTCTGAAGTGGGGCCCACTGCTTACGTGGAATCATTTCTGGAACTTCGTATAAAAATTGAGCAAGTCAAGCAAAAGCTATTCATTTCACTCACTCACTCACTCACATCAGATACAGAGCAGTAAGGAGGAATCAGAGTCACCCGTAGAAAAGCTGAGAGGTGATGGACGATGGGTTACTTCTTTCTTTTTCTTTTTTCTTAATTTCAATTTTTGAAGGGTTTCCATCTTTTCTTTCTGATTTGCACTTCTTTTTAATTCAGTGGGTGTGCTCCCATTTTATTTGTGCTTGGGAAGTTTCTTGCTTGTAGTGGGAAGATAACCACGTTAGCAAGTTGAAGTTTTTATTTAAAGTAGCTTCTTTAAACTAAGAAAAGAGAAGGTTTTATAGTATTGATGGATTATGAATTTTTAATATGGACATAGCTTTTGGTACTTGTTTGTATGCGGGAAAATAATGGTATTAATATGCAGGAACCGAGCTGGTGAGTTGTCAAATATATTCTGAGCATCAATTTGGTGTTTGATGAACTAAATTTAAATTGAAGCTTGTGGGTTCTATCAAGCTAAGGTTGGTTTTTCTTCTGTCTTCGCTTTCCTATTTTGGTCTACCCAATTGCAATTGGGAACTCGTCCTATTCAGCAAAAGCATGGCGGTTTTGCTTGTTTGAAGTTGAAGCCCCTCTTTCAGTCTTGTTTTACTCATTTTTCATGAGGGGAGGGTTGAATTATACTAATTGAGAATTGGGTAATTGAGGGGCTGCAATTTGATGGTAATTAGTAATGACTAATTAAGTCAGTTTCTTGTTTTTATGTAAGTGGCATCAGATGCATCTTTAAATATTTCTATGTAGTGATGTTCTCTTGATTTCCTATGGACATTGCAAGGCATAACAGGACATAGGAGATCAAGTTCATTTTTCACTTCCGAATTATCTTTTATTATGCTTTGGGCTCCAAGTGAAGAAGATATGGTTGCTTTTTTCTTTCTGATTGAATTTTAAACTTCTCTTCCTTTTTGTCACTAAGCAATCTCATCTGGCAGTCATGAAATTCATGACATACGCAGCTAGTAATTTGATAAAATCATAGAAATTGAGATAGATCTATGCTTGCCCTGTTTCTTGATTTTTCTCCCCTTGATACATGATTCAACTTTATTGCAAATTCTGCTGATCTTTGTTATATAAAACAAACAGGTCAATCCCATTAGAAATAAATAACTATGGTCACTTAACCTAGTGCTAGTGCAGACTTCTCTACATTGTTGCTTCTTACATTTAGTTTTTTATGACCAGAAACAAACCTAGCTTCTAGTTCTTCAGTAAACTGTTAACTTTATCTACGTTTTTGTATTTATGGAAGCAAATCTTTTTTTTTTCCTTCTGTAATGTGAGATGTGATTTTGTTTTTCATTTTCCTCCTAATATCTAGTCCATGAGTTCTACATCAACTCAAGTTGTCATCTCAAAAAGGATGGGCATATATGAGCCATTCCAGCAAGTTAGCATGTGGGGGGACAACTTCAAAGTTGAAAATAGTCTAAATTCAGGTCCTTCCTCAATATTCATGGTGAACCCTAGCACAGAGAACAAGGTTAGTGACCATGAATTTTCTCTTTCATTTGTGGGTTGGCTTCCTTTTTCTTTTTGAAGGCTAGATTCGTAACAATTTTTTGAATGTGAATTCTCCAGTCTGAATACATTCCTCATGAATCAAGTGGTCCTTCTGGAGATGATCAAGAGACCAATAAAGATGTTAGTAAGGTGATAAAATGCCATCTCTATCTGTATAGATCTGTTGGACTGTTATATATTATGAGCTGTTTTCTTATAATTTTCCTTAAAGTTAACCATATCTTAGTATTAACAAGGAGTACAAAAAGAAGTGCTCTTGAAGGCCTTGGGTTATTATGGTTTCTCTTGTATTATTTAATGTTGGGACTTGAGAGAAATGACCATTATTGCTTTTGAATTCTGACATTGTAATTGCTCAAAATTTACCTGCAGGTGCTCAGACGCTTGGCTCAAAATCGTGAAGCTGCTCGGAAAAGCCGGCTGCGGAAAAAGGTAATAGAAAATGAACTGTTAGGCAGGTAGCCAGCATTTATCATCTGATTTTTTTTTTTTAAATTTTCATAGGCTTATGTCCAACAACTAGAAACAAGCCGTTTGAAGCTCATGCAATTGGAGCTAGAGATTGAGAAAGCAAAGAAACAGGTAAACCCTTTTATTTATGTGTAAAAAATATATATATAATCCCTTCCTTTTGTTCTATTGTGATGTATATTTCCTCATGTTGGAGCATTTACTACATTGTACGCTTGCAGGGTATGTTTATGAGCAGTGCATTAGATGCTAGTTATATAGGATCATCTGGAACGGTCAACCCAGGTTTGCAATTCTTAATATCAATTTTGATCTGCCTCAAAATTTACAAATTGTGCTTATATGGGATGTATATATATGGTTTATATGCACATTTGACTGCGTATTCATCACACATTCATTTCACTGTATCAAATTTGCATAAAAACAATTTTACATCTGTTAGTCTTCCGCATTTTTCTTGAATTTCACTTCCTATTGCAAAAGATGAATTGTTGATATCCTTTCCATTTGATTGTGTGAAGCAGGGATAGCGAGTTTTGAGATGGAATATGGACTCTGGGTTGAACAACAACATAGACAGAATGCAGAACTAAGAAATGCAATGCAAAGTCAAGTATCAGATGTGCAGCTGCATTTACTTGTTGAGAGTGGCTTGAACCATTACTCAAATCTTTTCAGGATGAAAGCAGATGCCGCAAAGGCTGATGTCTTTTATTTAATCTCTGGAGTTTGGAAAGCTTCAGTAGAACGCCTTCATCTTTGGATTGGAGGATCCCGCCCATCACAGCTTCTTAATGTACCTACTCTATCACCAAACTCTGATCAATAAAATCATACAAGAATTTAACTGCTTGACCTAATTTCCTTACAGATCATCGTGCCACAACTGGATCCCTTATCCGATCAACAGTTAGCGAGTTTCAACAAGCTTCGGCTGTCTTCTCAGCAAGCAGAAGATGCTCTTTCGCAAGGATTGGAGAAGCTTCAGCAGAGTCTGGTGCTCAACATAGCAGCCGATCCATTGGACATAGGGAACTTCGGCTTTCACATGGCGGCTGCGATGGAGAAAATTGAAGCCCTAGAAGGTTTTGTAAACCAGGTAATTCAATTCAAGTTTAACCGTCAATCAGATTCAATTCGAAATTACACAATCCTATTCCAAACACGAGAAGGTGAGTGAATGAATTTTGCGATTGCCCTAACAGGCAGATCATCTTCGGCAACAAACGTTGCAGCATATGTCTCGGATCCTGACGACGCAGCAAGCGGCGCAAGGATTGCTGGCAATGGGGGAATACTTTCATCGTCTTCGTGCTCTTAGTTCTCTTTGGGCTGCTCGTCCATCATCTGACCCTGCATTCCAAACCTAAGCCCTGAGAAATCCCTAGCTCAACTATTCGCATTACCTTAGTATTGAGTGCTATATACATAGCTTGAGTTTTGTTGAATGTGTACCTAGAAGCAAATTTTAAAGTAACTTAACTTAGCTTGTTCCTCTTCAGATGCGCACGCTTGTACATAGACTTGTATCACTATCACCTGCTGTAGTATACTACTATATAAAAGAAATCCATTTTTATACTCTTCTTTATATAAAAGTTGATTATGTGATTGTGAATATTGACAAAGAAAGGAACAAGTATTTTTTATACATTGCTTATAGGTTACTTCTTGGCAATCGTACTTTATTTTTTAAAATTTAAACAAAAAAAAATTATACCAAAAATAAGTACCTATTTATTGTGATTTTTTTTACATATTAACATATCTATTACTTAACATAGTGACTAATCTTTTTCTTAACTTGTAAATACTTCAAAAAATCAATAATTAATGTGAAAATTTAAATTTATTTCATACCTAACTCAAAACCTAAATTCTAAAATTTAATTAAGAATAAATAAATTTCCACTCAATCTTCATATCTAATGTTTTTGTTAAGTTGTACGGGTATTTATTTATTTTTGATTTTTTAGTTAATAGTTTTTTGTAGTGTTAGTTTGTTATTATGGCAAGCACATGGACATAACGGTAAAACTGGCCCATATCTGTCAAGACTCATGACACTAGGAGGCGGGAGCCAAACCGTCCACAAATTTCCCGGCATTTTTCTTGCATTAAAAAAAAGAAAAAGAAAAAGAAAATTCCTGGCTCTCATTTTCGACCCAGAAAAAAAAAATGAAGAACATAAATTTGAAAATTCAAGACGTTTGTTATCATACTCATAATCTATTCCCTTTCGTCACGACATTGAATTTCGCAAAGAGAAAAAAAAATTGTATTATTTTAAATAGCATATATTTTAAGGCTTGGATCGTGGTTAATGCTTCTGGGCGCGAATCGTAACTATGAGCAATCTACGAACGCTGTGTAGAACTCAGCCACTGTTCTTCATTAGTTGCAGACAGCAAATTCGATCTAGGGCTTCATGTCGAAGCCCTAATTGTAAGTCTCGTTTGTCATCGTCGTCTATATATTCTAAATGGTTGGATTCTTCGGGTTCGAGTAGAATTGAGCTTGGGTTTCGTGTTAATCAGAGGAGAACTGTGGTTAGGGCCTCGAAATGGACCGAGCAAAAATCCCCTTATGAAACTCTTGGTAATTACTTCCAAATTTATTTCTTTTCGCCTAGCTACTCCAGGAATTCATTCACAACTGAGGAAAGGGAAGAAACCGAAAGATACTAGAATTAGCTAATAGAAAATTTTCAGTCAAGGTTGTGGTCCAACCAATTATATAATCCTCTCGGAAGTTGGGGGAGAGAACATTTGACATATTACAAATATGATACATTTATTTATAGCTTCAACACTAACTAATTTTGCTATGGATTATTTTTGTTTGGGAAGAGTGATACTGACATATACTAGGAAAAACACAAACGATAAATTTGGATCTATCAAGGGTGCTGGTGAAATAGTGGCCAAAATAAATAAATAAATGCTTGTGTTGGCTAGGTAATAAGTCACAGCATATTGTTGGATTTGGTACAGAGGGATATTCCTACACATCCTTATTTTAACGGCTTCTTTGCCAATTTTCTATCTGCTGAATTGAAACACCAGAATTAGAAAGAGATGCTGACGAGGAGCAGATAAAGAATGCTTATAGACGCTTGGCTAAATTTTATCATCCGGATGGTATGTAGCATCATCTTAGCTAGTTCCTCACCTTAACTGTTGTATAAAATTAAACAGTAAATGCCAACTTAATACTGCTAATTATTGGCCTGATCCCCCCCCCCCCCCACCATTTTTATTTAATTATTTTTCTTTTTATATGATTTCTAAATTCATCAGATTGCAATTTTATGTTTGTTGAGACTTGAGGGTTGAGAGGCTTGTATTGCTAAATGCTAAATCATTCCTTAAATTTGGAGTTCGGTTGCTCATTTACTGTTCAATCATACAACACCAGTGTAGGGAGCTTCCCTGCATACCCTCTTTGCATGACATATCAAGCAACGGCATATTAATTTGTTCATTTAAGATGAAGCATACTGCACTGGCTTGGCATTGTGTCTCTTCTATCTCGATTTAGATGCCCAAAATAGTTTTTCCCTAAATGTGTTTCCGTGAAGCACTTGTGATTATTTCTTTTTCAAGTGTTTATCTAACTGTGTGCCATACAAGTTAGTTGAGATACAGTTCTTGTGTTTTTTCTTAAAGGTGTTATGAGTTATGATCTTTCAATCCTTAATAAGTCTTTTTCTCCCCTTTACTTTTAAATTAAGTATATGATGGTAGAGGAACCCTTGAGGAAGGTGAAACAGCAGAAGCTAGATTCATCAAAATTCAAGCTGCTTATGAATTACTTATAGATGATAAGAGGCGGTGGCAGTATGATATGGATAACCGAGTGAACCCAATGAAAGTAAGGTTTCAAACCATACATCAGTCCACATAATGGTTGACTAGGGAAAGACATTATATGACTTTGCTCTTCTTTATGCAGGCATGATAGATAGAGATAAACATAAACCAATACCTACTAATTCATCTTTTGTGAAGGCATGATATATGTCTGTTTTAAAATAGATGTATTCTTTCTTATTCTGTAACAAGTATACATATATTTTCTTCCGGTTTTGGCTATAGTAAGGATAATAGTTTTTGGTACAACACCTTTTAATGCTGATCACTGAGGAATTTTTTTTTACCATTCAAATTATACTTTAGTCTATGGGTGATTAATGTGGTTTTCTGTATCCTTCAGGCATCTCAGGCATGGATGGAGTGGCTTATGAAAAAGCGAAAGGCTTTTTATCAGCGGGGTGATATGGCGATTGCTGCTTGGGCAGAGCAGCAACAACGGGAATTAAATATTCGTGCACGTAGTCTATCTCGTACAAAGGTATTGGATTTAACTTGGAAATTAAGCCAGCTTATTTTAGGCTTGATTGATTGTTCATAACGTGGGTAATAGATTTTTGTCAAATTTTCATATGGTATCCCTAATCATGTGGTTTTGGTCTTACTAATTGCCAACTCAAGTTGGGTGAATATTTAAAAATACATTATTTGAGTTCCATGCTTATCCTCAGTTCATCACTATTCAACCTGAAATGGCTACTGAAAAATTGTTGCACGTAAGCAAAAATTGTTCAATGAAGTGTCAATATTAAAATGTCACATTTCTCTACAGAGCTCATGTTTGCTGATACAGACAGAGCATAGAGTCATTTTTGCGGTATCTGATTGGAAACATTTTTGTGAAACTCCAGATTGATCCAGAAGAAGAAAGGAAGATCTTGGCAAGAGAAAAGAAAGCTTCTGCCGAATATTTCTCCAATACCATTAAGAGGCATACACTAGTACTCAAGAGAAGGGATTTAATGCGAAGAAAGGCTGAGGAAGAGAAAAAGAAGACTATCATTCGGCTGTTAGCTGAAGAGGGTCTTGAGCTCGATCCAGAAAGTGATGAGGCACTGTAGTAGACATGGGCCTTGTTTACACATTCCAGCAGAGAATATTTGATTTAATACAATAATGTCTGCCTCCCCAAATATAATTATTTCAATTGTTATACAAAAGAAATATGTACATATCTTGTAACTTCCATAGTCTAAATTGAATGGAAAGTCTTCAAATGTACCCCACTATGATTACAATATGTGAAATTAGTTTAGAATTTAGAAGCCTGAGGTAGCTATTGATGAAATTTTGTATTTCACACTAAGTATCCTTTTCTTTTTCCAATTGCATGGATTAATCTTGCACTGTTGTATAGAGACTAATAGTAGCATTTATGCTTGTGAGACTAGTTGTGTTGTTGATGTGTGTGAATGTTTTTCATTCTAAAGAATCCTAGTAATGGCAGGGTAGTTGAAGAGAGGTTATTTAGAGCCTGAAAGGAAGGAACAGGTTTGATGTCAGTGTTTGAGAAGCTTTTCTTTAAATGTTAATAATACCACTGGGTCTTGAAGGTTCAGGTACTTAATGAAGACGATTCTTTTTAGCCGTAGTAAGATGAAGTAGGTAAAGTAACAATAACTTCTAGCTCTCACAGAGCCTCCCTTTCCCTTCCATTTTTTGAGGAGTAAGTGAGAGCTATGATTAGGAATAGAAATCCCTTTTTCCTAGCACTGTGAATTCCGGCTGCTTCCACTTCTCCTCCTGCTTTTGTTTTGATTCCTGCATTTGTAGGTGGTGTTGTGTGGTAGCAGAAGTAACTAATAATTAAGTGCGGCTGCGAGTTGTTGAGTATGCAGCCGCCGCCTTAACAGTTAAATGGGTATCATCCATTTTCCAGTAAGCCAGAGTGGTGTAAATGAGTGCAATAGAGACTTTACAATCCATAGCCCTGGCCCTATCCCCTATGCCTACTCTTATTATTTCCTATTGGGTCCTAACCCTCACTCACCATTCCTTCACATCCATTAACTAATTGGGTGTACGTCTGTACATCGTACTCATTGCCGAACCACTCAACCCAGATGACTCCAACTCAAAAGGACACACGAATTGACACAATATTATGCATGTAGTAAGGGGGAAAAAGAAAACAAAATAGTGATAAAGCATGCTTCTTTAAAGTACTCTTTTCTTTTTAATTCTAAATTCTTAAATATAAGAGTAGGGCTCCACTTTATGATCAGATTTCGGCTCAAAAAATTTTCAAACTCTTTTATTGGTCCATGCTACTGTCGGCTATCGAATTACACACTGGACCACTGTACCTTCAGGCTCCAGCCAAAACCATTAATACCCCCCTCAATTCAAAATACAACACTGCATTTATGTGTGTGGTGGATACTTGAACTGTGCGTTTTATGGAGGTCATACCAGTCTTTGCCCACTTTTTATTTTACTTATTTACAATGAATTTATTTATTTTTAATTAATATCCCCACTTTTTATTTCATGTGCTGTTAACAACTGGTAGCTTGTCCATGTCAATTGATCCTCCAAGGAATGAGTGGAGTTGAAGACCCCAAAATAAGTTTGATGGGCCGGAATTACAAGATATTAAATTAAGGGTTTCATAATTTTCACCGTAAGCCAGAATTTCAGTAATTAAAATACAAAAAAAAAAAATGGAAGGTAAGATTTCCTAATGTTGGTGGGGCCCCTCCTAAGATGAGGATCAAATGGAGTGCGATCTATCAAAAAAATTACAATGCTGAGTGGGAAGCATCTCCTCAAGATTCATGCACCATTCAGTGGTTATTATTTGTTTTGGCGACACTTGGCATCTTTTGATCATTGAGTCACTTTATGAGATAAGGCTTTAAATACTTCACAAGCACAAAGGTAAATTCACATCAATATCACAATCATGGAAGGAAGAAGGGGTATTCCAACACCCTAAGATGCCTCATTAGTAAAAGCCTAGAGGTGCAATATTAGAAATCCTCTCATTAAGTTACATATATTACTATAAATGTTGGATGTAAATCCATACATGATTATAGAAGCCTTCCCTGTTTTGAGGATAAGAAAGAGACTAAAAGGTAAGAATATAGTAGTGGGGTGCCCTAGTTGAGTTGAACCAAAAAGCAAAGCCAACAAAAAAGAGATTAAAATCCTCTCGCCATCAATACAAGTCAAACAAACAGGGAGGTTGTATGTATCATGATAGTCTTAAACTTACTTGAGGATGCACTTAAACTTTTGATCATTGGGTTCTTGCTTCCCATATAATCATTTCGAATGAAGTCGTTTACTTGTTTATTATTAATGAGTGGCATGCTAATTGGTCCATTTCTTTATGCTTCATCGATCTCTCAATGTCTCATCACGCGTTCTCATTTCTCAAGATATCACACCCAAAATTAGTCCCACTAAAGGGCCCTAACCAACTTGAAATGTGTGATAATGGTGGACAACAACAAGTGCCTTTGCAAATTATTTACGTTTATTCTTAGGAAACCCCATAACATTAATTACCATCTTATCTTACGTAAGTTTACTTAGCTAGCCAACTCTGTTCTTCACAGGTTTGAACTCTTGGCACAAGAAGAAATTCTGAAATTTTACTCTTGTGTGGAGTAACATCAATATAATAGGCATTGTTTAATTTCTTAAAATATTTGAAAGGATTGATAATAATTAGGGTTAACATTTTGGGCATATGGAGGCAGGAAGGGAGAGAGTACCCCCAAATAATTGCAGTGCATGATTGGGTGCAGAATATTTATTTTGGTTTCATTAATCAAAGGGTTTCATGAATGAAATGTGAAGTGAAGTTTTTGATAATAAAAGTCATTAGATGGCCCAGACGGAAAGAAAATGCTCACTTTAGAAGGTTGAGAATATAATTGTAATCCTCTTGTTTAGTTTTTGTGGGTGCCACATTCCCCATAATGCTCTTGCTAGCTTCCTATTACACTTTTACTTTGCCTTTCTAAATCTAACGCCTTTTCCTTTTTCCTTTTCTTTTCATGTTCAAGTTTTTTAGATAGTGGGAGAAGGAACATCTTTCTTAATTACAGAAATACAAATTTACCCTTTAATTTTTTTTTTGTATGAGTTAATTTACTCTAACAAGTGAAGTAGTCCGTATAAAATTAAACCCTAATTAATCAAGGAGGAATTTGAAGAAGTGTGTGTGTGTGTGTGTGAGTGGTCCCTGAGAGGCCAATTAAATAGAGAGTTAATATGATAAGCAACCTGTGAAGATTAGACTTATGGAGCCACATCCTCCCCACACCACAACACAACACCCTCAATTCTATCCATCTGCTGAACTGTGCTTTTTAATTTTCTTTCAATATTAAATTTCTCCACTCAAATTTAATTTTCTAAACAAACAATCATTCCTCTCTGTATCATTTTCCCTTCTTAGAAGTTGTGGACCATACAGTTGTATCCATCTAACCAGAAAATGAAATATTCTTCTTCTACAGGGACTTTTATAGGTAAAGATAATGATGAGGATGACAGAGATTTCCAGACGCAATTCCATCCCTCCGATTTGCTTACTTTTTTTGGTCAACGTATGCCTCCAAACCCACGTAAAAGGATTATTGCCACCGTACGTATATATATATTGCAATGCATGCACCAACATAAATACATGATGCATATAATTATATGTGGCTCCTTAGCTTCATTCATATAGAGAGAGAGAGAGAGAGAGAGAGAGAGAGAGAGAGAGTTCTTTCAAATTCAATATATCTCCGCCATGGAATGGATGTGAAAGCAATTAAACTCGATCCAATAAGGCAATAACAAGTTGTAGTTGTTTTTAGTTATTTTCATTGTATCCCACATGGATCTTGCGAGATTTCTCTTATCTGCTTAAGGAAATCACAATTTTACTATACATGAACAAACATACCCCTTGCCCTTGCCCACCACTACATCCTATATATACAAGTCCACAACTTCCCATTCTCACACTTCTAACTGCCCGGTCTGCCCCCATATATATTTTCACACACACACACACACACATATATATATATTGAAATTATTCAAAAAAAAAAAACAATTTTACCATTCATATTTTGCCCCATTGAGCTATAAATTTAAAGCAAAAGAATTTAGAAACTCATTACAAAAATTAATACAATGTCAAAGGTAAGATTTTGGAAAAAGAGTTGGTTGGGCTTAATTAAAATGGAGAAAAGTAATTAATAATAGGAACCACAAAGGGGCAAGATGGCAGCTGGCTGGATGACACGTAAGCAGTAGGGGAGCATATAATAATAAAAATAATAATGAAGTGATGAGAGAGAGATGTTATTGTTTACCAATCCTTATTCACTTTTTAATGAAATCTTAGAATAGAAGACCAACATACTCCAAGATGTCCCATTCTTCAAAATCCCACGGGCATTCGTCTAACCCAAATTTAATAAGATGTAACTCAACCCAATGCATTATTTAGATTGCTTGGTCCCCCCCACTCTCTCACTTATATATATATATATATATATATATATATACCCAAACAAAACAAGCAAAATTCTATTAAATAAAAAGAAATTATATACATTCAAATATTTTTTACAATTAAGAAAAATATAATTAAATAAAAGGAAAATGCTTGTGGTATCTTTAAACTTGACATTTTGTGGCCTTCCATTAGTGACTAAAAACGTTCAATCAATTTAAAACCTATTTGATAAGATGCACAAATCATGGACCCACTTGCAATACTGAACAATCATTAAGCAGAAGCAGCTCAAAATCCTTTTTTCCTTATCAATATCTGTCCATGGATGGGTCGTAAGGCCTACTCAATTAATTGCACCGATATATATATATATAAAGAAAGAATAATCTACTCTATTTTTTATTAAATTTTTTTATTTTAATTTTTATTCTATCAATAAAGATAAATTTTTCATTATAAAATTTTGATTTTATTTTATTTTTGATATAACAATAAACTTAGTTAAATATTCATATATATTGAGAAAATTAAATAATTAAATATAATTCAAATGCACGGGGCTAAGCTAACGGGTAAAGTTACACAGAACATGTGAATGAGAAGGCATGATTTAATTCCTCCCAAGAAAAAAAAAATGTTATTGGTAAAGAAAAACATAGTGACCTAAAAAGACTGATTGTGTATGGTAGAAGATTAGAAGATTGCGAAACACACAAGTAAGAGCAACTTCATCATTCTAATTCTTGCAGTTTGGGAAAATGAGAAGAATGAATATATATATATATATATATATATGGGGGAAACAAAACCGCAAACTTCAATAGAAAAGAGAGGAAGAAGAGGAAACAAATTCAGTAGCTCGAGGAAGAAATTGAGGAAAGAAGAAGCCAAAGGGCACTCAAATCAAAAGCCAAAAGGCAGAGACTTGAATTAGAATGGAGGAACAATGGACGCTGTAGAAACAAGGATAGCCAATCCTTGCATGATACATTACTTTAATATAATATAAAATCTCAAACTTTTAAGAACTCCTTTTCACCCTTGTCTTCCATTCTCTTCAATCTTCATAATTAATAATTAACATAGTTAATAAAGTGAACTTAAATGAGCAGAGAGAATTCTTAGTTTAAAGGTAGACAGAAACACATAAAAAGAAGAAGAAAAAACTAAAAAGGAAGCTAAAGATGATCTTGTGATATTGACATTACATTACTAACCCCCCTACCTTACTTTCTATTATGCCATCTTTACTCTCCCTTTTGCTATAATTGCCTTCTTTTTATTTTCAGTGTCTGTATATTTTCTTTTCTTTCTTTTTTACCTCTCTTCCTTCCTTTCCTTCCCATTAAACAATGAAAATGGCATATTACCAATCATCCTTTCCCCTCTGTAGGAAACACCCATCATTGCCCCCAACAATCCTTTTCAACCTTAGAAACCTGAGTTTCTAAGATATTCCCTCCCTTCCATTCTCCCATTCTTTTTCACTTTTCTTTATATTTTCTTTCTTTCTTTCTTTCTTTCTTATTCTCATGCCTCCACTCTCTCTCAATTTAAATATCTCCCTCTTCCCCAACCTTTTCTACCTCCTCTCTTCTTTCTTTCTTCCTCCCCTTCCCTTCCCTTCACTTCACTCCTACCATCTACTTTTCTTTTTCTTTTCTTTTTCCAATATAAATTCCCATAAATCTGATGGATCCCTCTTCCACCAACTCTGTTAATGGCTTCTACTCTTTCCTCGCCAGAGGAATTGACGATCTCGAACGAGTCTACCTCTCCAATAACTTCATGTCAATCCAATTCCTCCAAAGGGTGCTCTCTCTCCTCCGATCCTTCCACACCCAATTGACCCTCCTCGTCCAGAAGCTTCATCTTCCCACTGGTGATAAGTGGCTCGACGAGTACATGGACGAAAGCTCCAAGCTCTGGGAAGCCTGTCATGTCCTCAAGTCTGGCATTTCCGGAATGGAAAATTACTACTCTGCTGCCTTAAACATCACTTCCTCCCTCGATTCTCATCCTCATCTCACCCCACAATTCTCTCGCCAGGTCAGGTCGATCACAAACAATCTTTCTATTTTCTTATTCTCTTGATCATGTAGTTTTGGACTAGACTCACAGGCTTCTCTTCTGTTTTTCTGTTTCCCCTGAAGCAGGTTATAAGAGCAATCTCAGGGTGTCGCAGAGAAGCCATGGGGCTGGAGGAAGAGAACAGAGGTTTAATCGAAGCAAGAATCCAACCTCTGTCGCTGCGTTTCGAGGAGAAGGTGTCGATCGAATCGAAGCTGAACGGGTTCAGCGGGTTCAGGGGAGTACTGTACGCAATGAGGAACGTGAGCTCGCTGTTGCTCATGATTCTGCTATACGGCTTGGTGTACTGCTGGCCGGAGTCCTCGGAATTCGTGCTGGGAGGATACGAGGGGTGCTTGTTCCTGGGATCGGCGTTCATGATCTCGGCGGCGAGGTTGCAGCAGAGAGTGGCGGCGGAGATCGGGCAGTTCAACGGAGGAGCGGCGGGCGTTCTGTTATACGAGTTTAGGAGATCGAAAATGACGATGGAGGAGCTGAGGGGGGAATTGGAGCGAAGGGGAACGCAGGTTGAGTGGGAAACGGAGATTGGAATTAGGGAGAGAGTGGAGAATCTGAGAGGGTGTTTGGGGGTTATGAGATCTGGAGCAGAGAACATTGTGGGGCAGCTTGATGATTTCTTGGATGAAATTGTGGAAGGGAGGAAGAAACTTCTCGATTTGTGTAGCCATAGGTGAACACCAGTAAATCAAGTTAGAATTGAAACAAGTAAATGAAGAAAGAAAGCAACTATGTAGAGGAATATATCAGTTGCTTCCTCTGGGCCTGGGGTTGCTGTACCTTCAAACTTCAACCCTTTTCCTTTTCTTTCTTTTACTCTTCCTTCCGCTCTTTCTTTTCTTTTCTTTTCTTTTTAATTTATATTACAGTTTACCATAGTTGAGACTTGAGACTTGGGTGCTAAAAGTCTTTCCCGCACAAGGCAGTGAGTGAAGAAGATTCTCAAATTGAATGTGGTTCTGGATCAATAGATTGATTAATTATCTTGTTCAGAGGGTTAAAGTAAATTGTATCAGAAACTTGGATTCCTCTTCTATTATAGTATTATAAACGAGCGAAAGCTCGAAACAGAGTAGGAGTAATTAGTCATATTCATTGATAAAATAAAATTAAAAATAAAAGTAAACGCATCAAGTTAAACAGTGAGAGAATACTTTTTTGAATTGCCTTAACCCCTTCCATGGGCAGAAATTTTCAGGAAACCATTAGCCATTAAGATTATTATTTTTTAAATGGCTTGATCCCTTCCCTCCAAGAGCAGAAAATGTCCTTTTTCCAGAGTGGAGCATTCAAAATGTGGTAGTGAGTAGTTATGGTAAACAACTAATGATTCTAGACCTGAAAGAGTAATGAAAAGGGACGCTCAAGGACTGTAAGGTAAGGTAAGGTTAGGAGCACTCTGAGATTCCTGGACGCCCCCTATAATGTCAGAAGCAGCTTCTTTTGCTCATAGGAAGCTTTTGTCTGATTCAGTTCACTTTGAAAGCAATGGAGATGATGATGAAAACTTAGCACCGCAGCGCTTTACCTGACAAGTCTCTCTCTCTTTCAGAATTTTGTTCTGTTTCAAAATTCTTCGACTTCCCCTTTTTTGGGGGTTTGGGGATATATGTTTAATATATAATTACAAAAATTGAGCGGTCACTTTCTCATTTCAAACCGTATCTCATGAGTCATGCCTTTTGTCCTTTGCCAGAAATTCATGCCTTGCCTCCTTATAAGGGTTCCTTACTTCCTATAGCCTGCTGCTTTAAAAGGAGAAGAAACAATAAAATAATGCACAAACAGCCAAAAATACTTGACTAAATATATAGCCTATAGTCCAGCATGCCGGATGCTTTAAAGGCAGAAATGGTGGGTGGCAAGCGTAAGCCCATTTGCTCACACTTTTAACGATACCATACTTAATACGGATTATACAATTACAGCTCATAAAGGTAGAATTGGAAAATGTTCCCATGTTTCAATTTAACTGTTCAATTTATATATTACAGAAACTGAGAACTAAATATAATCCCGATCACTGTTGTTTATATGACATATAAAGTTGAGAACTGAATAATCAAAACACCTCTCTTTTATATGTTTTATCACTGTCATGTAATTACAGCAGGGGAATATTTTGTACAGTAAGTAATAAGCACCCAGAACACAGTTGCTGAGTAATGAAGTAAGGCCTAGGCAACTTAATCTGACTTCTATTTCGTGTATGATACCACATGAGCTTTCCTTAATAGAGATAAGGGCAAAAACAAAACCAAACGGATTGGTTATCATGCAGAATATGGAGGCTTCCTAGTTTGCAAGATAGAATCAAACATCAAATGCTGGCATTGCAAGCTGGGAAGCAAATGTCTCGACCTGATTTCTGAGCTCAACAATATCTTTATTGTTCTGAATACCTCTGAGGAAATCTTTGCAAGATTTCCCATATTCCCTCTGTACATTGCTGGTAATCTGTGCCGCCTTCAGAAGAAAATCAGCTATGGTCTCAAAGTCATCCTCTAAGCAACCTCTTGATGTCATTGCAGGAGTACCTGTATACCGTTGAAATATGAGAACATTGGATAGAACAGAGAAATTATATAGCAATATAATTGGATTAGATTCCAAGAATAAATTTAACATTAAATTTCACACGTATCATCCATTCTCCTTAAACACTAGCTAGAGGTAAGCATTACAGATGTTTTTCTTATTCGTAATATCACTTAAGCATATATTACAAACCTAAAATAACATTTGCTGCAAACACACCTAATAAATCTACTGTAAGATTGTACTATGGCAGGGTAACTCACCGATTCTCACTCCTCCCGGTGAAATAGAACCATAAATGGCACATTTGTTGAGTGTGATGTTACAAGCCTCACAGACCTTCTCATAGTTTCTATCTGCAGTACATAATAAAATAAAAAATGGGAAAAACCCAATCTTAGAAATCATCAAGAGATATAGATGAATGACATCATCGCTACTCCAGCCAAAAGGATTTGCAAAGCCTAAATCAGCTGGAGGAAATGTATGAAAAGAAAACAATATTGGGGCCTGCCAAACAGCTGTCCAGTGCCTATAAGATACCTAGGCATCATTTATTCCTGTTAAACTGGTTCAAATGAACGTTTTAACAGTACCAGTAATTGAGGACTATAGTTTTTTTTTTTTTGGGGGGGGGGGGGGGGGGGGTGATTATGCCAATGAAGTGTAAATTGACCAAGCCACAGTGGTTCATTCAAGTTTGACTCCCATAATTATTTTGAAAAAAATTGATGGAATCAGCTCAGAGGGCAAAGCTGCTTTCAAATTAGACATTGACAGAGTAAAAAGTAAAAACAAGCCAAATCAAAATGATTTAAAATTTTCCCTTTAGTTAATAGAAAAAAAAAAACCATATTCATTTTTTGGTAAGAACCCAGGGCATCCCCAAGCCACATTGAATATGGGAATAATTTCTATCGGACCAGCTTAATTGTTACTAGATCTCGAACCTGAGACATTTTAAATTGAAAAGAGATCAAACCATGAGGCAGCAGGGAAGACTAGTGAAGACACCACAATCATTTTCAATGCAAAATACAAATATTGAAAAAATTAGAACCAGACTGGAAGAATACCAATTAAGCCGAGTGCAGTTAGATCCCAGAGCAACAAATGATTGTCAGTACCATCAGTGACCAGTTTGCATTTTCTTTTTAGCAGAGCAGACGCCAATGCCTGTGCATTTTTCTTCACTTGTTGCATATAAACTTTGTATTCCGGAGTTGCAACTTGTTTTAAAGCTATGGCAAGGGCAGCAATATGATTATTGTGAGGACCTCCTTGTAAGGATGGATATAAAGCAAAGTTTATCTTTTCCTCAAAGTCATAATTACTATCATCTCCATGATTAAGACCCAAGCCTTGCTTCCTTGGTTTTGGACCTCTTCTGTAAAAGATGATACCTCCTCTTGGACCTCGGAGACTTTTGTGGGTTGTTGAAGTAACAATATCACAGTAATCGAATGGGCTAGCCACTTCCTGTGAAAACCAATAGACTTAAAAACACATTCAACAGTGGACTGCCAAATTGAGGTACTTTAAAAGGAAAGTAACAAATAAATAAAAGACAACACGTTTGGGAGTTGGGACACAAGTATTTTAAAAAATATGAAGGTATTCTAAAATTATGCAATTATCAAAATTATGCCACATTTCTCCAAATATCAACATTATGCAACATAATCCTACGACCAAATTACCAATATCAGAAACACAAGCATAATCAATTCATACTTCCTGATCCACATAAGAAATTTGACTCTCACTGAATAATGTGAAAAGTTAATCTGATCCACCTTTAGGCTTTAGTTAGTTTCATGAAGGTGATACATAAAAAGGATTAACAGTTAGCCAACTGAAAGTAGAATTAACAAAGAGCATTTCAGTTCATAATGGAACTTTCGTTGGTATTTGAATGTGGTAATATTCAAATTCGTCAGGTGTCATATACTCTTGCCCTCTCTCCAGAGATAATTCTACTTAATACTATTAGATATTTCTACGAAGATGTTAATTCAGCTTAAGTGAACTATGTCCCAATAAAAAGCAATGAACGATCTCTTAGAAGCTTGAACACACAAAGCTGTCTGTAACTTTCAAATGGGACTAAATCAAATTGTCATTGACTTTGAAAATAAGACCAGTTATAAAAGTTGCCAAAACTAGGAAATGAAATAACTTAAAACATATAAGAAGATAAAGCACCTTAGCTGCCACAAGACCGCTGATATGAGCCATGTCACACATCAAAACAGCCCCACATTTATCAGCAATCTGCCTAAACCTTGCGTAATCCCATTCTCTAGGATATGAACTCCCACCGCAGATAAGTATTTTGGGGCGATAATCTAATGCCTTTTCTTCAAGCTTCTCATAGTCTAAGTAGCCTGTTTGAGGATTGACTCTGTAAGGTAGAGTTTCAAAGAATATCGATGCAGCAGCAACTTTCTTTCCACTGTTAGCATAATAACCATGGCTCAAATGCCCACCCGACGGTGAATCCAAACCCATAATTCGATCTCCGGGATGCAGTAGACCAGTATAGACCGCGAAGTTCGCAGAAGAACACGAGTAAGGCTGAACATTCACGCCCCACTTGCTGGGATGAAGATGAAAAGCGGCCAATGCACGCTTACAGCAAAGCAATTCCATCTGATCAATATGTTGATTCCCTGTGTAGTATTTGGCTCCAGGCATACCCTCAGAATACTTGTTCGTCAGATGGCTTCCCAGAGCTTCCATCACAGCTCTGCACACGAAATTCTCAGATGCAATTAATTCGATTCCTTTGAATTGTCTCCGCTTTTCCTTCTCCATTATTTCATAAATCTCGGGGTCTGCTGCCTCGAGTGGCTGATTCCCCCATGCTTGAACCGAAGCTCGCCTTGCCTCCAGCCCCGAATCGACGGCGAGCCGCTTCGGAGGATTCGAGGAGAAATTCGACTGTACCTCTACCTTTCTCTTCACACGTACAGGCTGACCCATAAAATTGATTGTTTCATCGTCCAGTCCTTCATCATCCTCCTCCTCCTCTTCTTCTTCTTCGCTGTATTTAACCCTAGCATTCTCGTCTTTTTCCTCGAGCAACTGCAACGGAATAGAAGGGGTTGTATTCGAGTCACTACGACAGCTCGAATTCAGTTGAAAGAAAAATAAATTATCACTAACAGGGCCTGCCAGAGCCGGTGACGAAATCTGCGCGTTAAATCCGAGAGATAGACCCGGCCGAGCACCCGAGAAATCCATAGTCCTTAAGAAATGAGAAACAAAATAGAGCTTTTTATATAGAAAAGAAATTTAGCTTATGGGTAGGTGAAGAAACAACAGTAACAACGACAACACCGTCTGAAACAACCACACTTGAAAAAGCGGAACGATGATCGGCGAGTGTTGGTGGACGACGCAGATGTTTCCATAAAGAGAAAAGGGAAATAGACCTAAACGAATTGCTTTGGAAATGAGGAATGGGCGAAGGATGAAAAAGGAGTGTAAGAAAGAGAGGGAGGAAAATGAATCTGGATGAGATGTGGGTGTAGGGAGAAGGAGAAGTGGTAGAGCTAGATGGTCACCAGTGGCGTGAGAGCTATGCCTATGCAAATGCGGGCGATGTTAACGCCAAAGAATAAAATAAGAAATTTCCCTTAAACAAACAAAATAATATCATACGAGGAGGTGAACTTGGACGGAATGAGGCACAAGTTCACTTGGCGCTGTTCTTGTCCTTATAAAATATAGTATATATATTTTAGGAATTTGGATCAGTGTAATTTCTTTCTGTGTAATTTTCGGTGCAATTTTTATAAAATACACATTTTTACATCATTTTTGAAGCGCTAATACGAATTTATTCTAACAATAACCCACTATGAATGGATTAGGAATGAAATTATTATCAATTTTGACAAATATCATCACTAAATAGCTTCATGAGACTATTTTTAATATTAATAACAATTTGGTCCCTAATCCATTTAAGGTGATGATATTTGTCAATATTGATATTAATTTGGTCTCTAATCTATTCATAATGGATTATTATTAGTGTGAGTCCGTATTAGTACTTCAAAAATAAAGTAAAAATGTGTATTTTATAAGAATTACACCGAAATTACACGGAAGGGAATTGCACTGGATCCAATTTCATATTTTAGTCGACGTCGTCCTACCTTTAATTTAGTTTTAATACTGTTTATCATTTTTTTTAAAATTCATTAAATTTTATTGAAAACATACTTAATTTTAGTTTTAATATCTGTTTTACCCATATTTCATTAAAAAAACTTTAAAATAAATTAAAACAATGTCATAGTTTAATATTTTTTTTAAATCAATATTACCAATATTTAAAATATTATTTAATTTGATTAAAATTAATTAAACGATAAAACTCTTTCAACAAAAGAACTTAAAGACAATAAAATCATAACTAATAATTTTATGAATTTATCTAACAAGTACTTTATAGTATTTATTAAAGTTTTTATAATTGGTGCAGAAAAAATTTATTATTTTAAAGTTGATAAAAAATCAATAAAGATCATTTTTTTTAAATTTCTTCCATTAATTTTTTTTGGCAAAATTTCTTCCATTAATTGAAATGAGTTTATCTAACAAGTGTCTTAAAGTAAAATAAGCGTCTTAAGGCACTTGTTGAAATTTTTTTGTAATTGGTTAAGAGAATTTATTTTCTTAAAATTAGTAAAAAATTAACAAGAGTGAGAGTGATCGTTTAGATTCTCTGATACTTAAAAAGAAACCTTAATCATTGCACTTCAGAACCCAATTAAAATTAATTATTAACCAGTATTACATTAGTGTTTTTTTTCCGGGAGTATGACATTGGTTAGCCATACTCTAATTTTGTTATGAGTAGAAAGAGGGGGAGATAATGGGCCTTATGAAATGGATCAAGGCCCAGGTGGAGATAGCCCTAAAAATGAAGTGAATCCCGATCCCGATAGAGTCCAGCGCCCGAATTACGAAGCAGTTGTGATTGAGGTTGCTATGGAGTCGTTGCCCACCGCGAATTCTCCTTCTTTCTGGGATTTCACCGTTGTACTCCTTCTCCGCCCTCTTCTCGCCATCGGATTCGTTCTCTTTTTAATTTCTTTTGGTAATTTTTATCTTCATTATTTTTCTAGGTTTACTCGCTCTCTTCACAATCGAATTGGTGGAATTCCCATTCTGCTACTAGTTTTGGTTCAAATCCCTATATGAATGTGCAAATATATTAATTCTTCCCTGGATTCGATTCTTGTAGGTTGGTTTTTGGCATGGAAACTAGTCCTAGTACACGTTCCTTTGGTGCAAGAGATTTTTGGTCTCAGAAAAAAACCTGTACAGTCTAAACCGCCAACACGTCGTCTGTCTAAATTTTACAACGCCATCAATGCACAAAAGTCTCTTTAGCTTCCGCATGGTAAATTTTCTTTCTCTTGATATCTTTTTTTTTCCCCCTGAAGTATACTTTCTCAATTGTTGCTCAAATATGACCTTGTATGTAATATGTATGCTTGATTACTGAATCCAGATGCAATGTTATGTACATAGTGGGGTTTCTCTTCAAGAGTCTTTTCTTTGATTTTGTGGTGCTTCTTTAAATCCTTGTATGATTTAGTTAGATGGTGGTATATTAATAGGATCCGAATTTGCAGAGTTAAGACAGCTCCACTGATTCTATACTTTTGCTGAAAACCCTGAAATTGATATTTTAGTTTTACACATTTTATAGTGTGATTATATGCATTTAACTGGTGACATCTATTTTAGTTCTCTGTCAAGATGGATCCTGTGTAAGATGACTATGGTGATAAAATATTAAGATGCTGGCTAGGGTAGTCTTGTTGACAATATGGTTTAACCTGGCCTTTAACTCAAAGGCATAAAGCTAGTATATGCCCGTTGTTATTAAAATCCAAAAATGAGATCATTATTAGGCAGATCTCTTTCTTCCATGTCAAGGAAAGGTGAGGTGTGTATTACCATGAAGATTCCAATTCATACTTTGATTTACTTTGGCAACTTTACTATAAATTTTCAGATGCTCTAGCCTCTAATTCCAACGTTGTAATTAGAATATTTTGGAAGATATGAGCTCTCCCTCTTGAAATTTGATTATCTAATTCTAAGTAGCATCTTTCTGTATACATAGCATGGACAGCTAACCAGTTCAATTTAAAACTGGTCTTTATATTGTAGAAATATATACGTTAGCTTTGGGAGTTAGTTATTTATCTGTTTGTTTGATAGGTGGCTAATTACTTCTCTGCCCCTTAGTTTCTTAGACAGTCAGAGTTAGCTAGATTATTTACTTTACTTACTGGATGTATATAAGCTCAATGTTGTGATGAATGAAGATTACTTTTTCTCCCAATATTCTGAATTGTCTTCATAGATGCATACCAATAGAAAGGAGTAGCAGGATGGTAATATTTGTGGTCATATTAAATTTAGGTTTTAATGGGACCAGGATGGTTGGACTTGATAGTTCCTCAAGAAGCTCTCTTATGCTATTCATTTTGAAACATGATTCAGTTATTGCGGACTGTTAAATTATATGAGAATGATCATGCATTCTAATGATTGATTTCTTGGCATTGCAGATTTCTTGGAGAGGGCAAACAAGGGATCTTGAACAATCGGAAATACAGTGACTATCATTGAAATAAATGAGAAAAGCTTGAAATCACAGGCAACACGCCTCATACTTGTATAAAAATTTAACTCTCGTAATCTACAAGTTGTAAATGATCTTGGAGTTTGCATATATAATTCTACTTACGATTGATTATGGCTGTACTTCAATGCAGTCCAATAAATTATTTTCGGAAAATTTCATGATTGAGAAACTTGAAGGAGAAATTATTCTTCTCATCAAATTGTAAAGCTATTGGAAGGTAATAATCCGAATAAAATAAGACTACTTACTAGAAGGTATGGTGAGTCTCAAATGAAATATTTTGTATTTAGATATCACATCTGTTGAGGGTGTGAATGCTCATAAAAAATCTTTGTATTCAAAGTTCAAACCTTGTTAAAAATCATTCTCAAGATTAGTGACTTGCTTAACAAATGACTAAAATTCTATTAGATGGCATTCTTTTTTCATAAAAATGCTTTTCTTTTAATTTAACTTTTTACTGATAAAATTGTTAATAATAGTTCTTTTCTGAATTGCCAGTTAAGTTTACCGTCAATAGAGGTAAAATGGTATAACATTGTATAGGATCGTGCATAATAATTTGTTGTCTTGCACGACCACTTCAAATATGTAAAACAAAGGTAAAAGAAAGAAATGGTTTGTTTGATAGTTGTTATTGTTTTTGAATTTTTTTTATATTTTATTTACATTAATTCGTTATTCTTAGTATTATTGGTTAACGGTGCTAGTTTGGTAAAGCTCTTTTAACAAAGTTTGAGTTATGAAAAAAATATGTACAAGTCAGTATTTTTTTTTATATACCAAATAAAAGGAAGTGTTCTGTTATTACATTCCATGTTTCAACCTATATTGATTATTGACGGAGTTATATTTGATTAGTAAAGCACCGAAGTATTCTAGTTAGGGACAGAGAGGAGGCGCCAATAAGGCGAATTTCTGATTACGAGTCTGAACTCTGAATTGTGTATGCTTATGGCTACTTTATCTCTTCCTCCTGATCCCAAAATCCCTCTCGGAGCTTCCTCGCCGAGACGTTATGATTTCAGAATCCAGAAGCACCCACCAACTCTTACTTGTTCATTGAACAAAACCACTCACCGTTTTCATTTGAATTTAGAAGATGGCTTCGAGGTTAGTCGCCAGATGCAAGCTAACGCTTCGAAAACAGATGGAATCATTACAAACAAGCTTGCTGCTCGTCGCTTCAAGAATAGAGAGTCCTTAGATAATGCCCATAAGATGTTTGAACAAATTCCTAACCCAACTTTGCCTACCTATGCTGCACTCATTGGGTCATATTGCCGGTTGGAGAGGTGGGACGAACTGTTTACTGTGCTCGGTTCAATGATTAACGAGGATATGCTACCTGATAAATATCTTGTTCCTACCATTCTAAAAGCTTGTTCTTCGACGCAGTTGCTGAGAGCAGGTAAGATGATACATGCGTTTGTAACGAGAAAAGAGATGGATTCTGATGTTTTTATTGGAAATGCGCTAATCCACTTTTATTCAAGCTGTGGGGATTTGAAATCTTCTGTAAATGTTTTTGACACAATGAAGGTAAGAGATGTAGTTTCGTGGACTGCCCTAGTTTCAGCTTATATGGATGAAGGTCTTTTAGATGATGCAAAAGAAATTTTCAACTCCATGCACCTGAGCAGAATCAAGCCTGATCTGGTCTTTTGGAATGCACTTATTTCTGGCTTTGCACGCAATGGAGAGACTGCATTAGCTCTAAAGTCATTGCAAGATATGCAAGAAAAAGGACTAAAACCCCAGGTTAACACTTGGAATGGAATCATTTCTGGCTGTGCTCAAAATGGACTCTTCCAAGATGCTTTACATGTATTGAGTGATATGCTGTGTTTCCCTGAGAAGCCAAATTCTGTTACAATTTCTAGCATCCTTCCTGCTTGTTCGGGCTTGGAAGATCTAGATTTAGGTAGAGCATTTCATGGATATGCTATTAAACATGAGCTTGGTAGGAACTATCATGTGGAAGGATCATTGATTGGCATGTATTCCAAGTGTCAAAAAATAGATTATGCGGAGAAAGTATTCAGGGAGGCAGAAAACAAAAACACTTCCGTGTGGAATGAGATGATTGCAGCTTATGTTGATGAGGGGAAAGTGGGGAAAGCAATGGAGCTTCTTAGATTAATGCAAAATGAAGGACTGAGACCTGATTTAATAACATATAACATATTGCTAGCGGGGCATGCAAGATACAAACAGACAAATGAGATTCATAGGTTGCTGTCAGAGATGGATGAGATGGCAGTGGAGCCAAATATTATATCATGGAATGTCCTAATTTCTGGCTTTCAACAACGTGGCCTTACTTATGAAGCTTTGAAAGTGTTCCAGATATTGCAAGCCCACGTTTGCTCTTCAAAAGTCAGAAGAGGGTTAGCTCAAACGAACTCCATTACTATCGCCAGTGCTCTTTCAGCTTGTGCTGATTTAAATTTAAGGCGTCAAGGGAAGGAAATCCATGGATACTCATTGAGAAAGGGTTTTGAGTCCAACATATACGTGTCAAGTGCATTGGTTGAGATGTATATGAAGAGTGAAGATGTGGAGTCAGCAACAAAAGTATTTAGGAAAACTGTGGATAGAAACACTATTTCTTGGAATAATTTGATTGCAGGCTGTATCAAGAACAGACAGCTGGAGATGGCGATGAAACTATTCTATGAGATGCTGATAGAAGGCCACAAACCCAGCCCAATTACGTTTCTTATACTTCTGCCTGCGGTGTCTATGAGATTAGGGAGACAACTACATGCGTACGTTGTAAAAAGCCAATTCCAAGAACTCGAAAATAACCTTGCAAGTGCATTGGAAGATATGTATGCTAAGAGTGGTAGTATAGATAGTTTTGTGGAGGCCAATCAGGTGTTGGACTTTGATTCTGAGTGATGCAATAATTAATCTGGAATATGTCCTTCCATGTTTCTTGCATTTCTTCCGTTTTGTAATAATTTTAGTTTAGCTGAAGATGATTTTCATTAAGTCTCTGAAAACTGCCTGTTTGGGGTGCTACGCATGGATAGATTAGCGAGAGTTTGGATACTGCTAATTAATTGTTGGAATCAGACCTGGTTCCGAATATATTTTATACACGTTGCTGCATCGATTTTATCAGAAAATGTTGAATATAACTTCAATTCGAAGCTAGCAATGTATTTAACGGACATGCATCCTATAAAATTGGAACAGACAGAACTACATTCAAAACAAGAATGCAAGAGAAAGTCATTTAAGTTATTATTTAATTGGTCCGCAAAAATACAACTACAATAATTCAGGTCAAAATGTATTGCACAAAAATCGCATCAACTTCTTGTGGTATAATATAAGCAAATATCACATGAATATTTATAGAATACATATTTCAAGTATCTTCCTCTTTGTCATTAAATGAGAAATCTGTACCATTAAATGAAAATCGAGATTTGTGTCCGCACTACAACACTACTTGCACTTTAATGCCATTGGTTTGGGATTATCTTTCATCTATTCCAGCTGCTGCTGCAGGCTGTTCATTGGACTTGTCAGCAGTCACTGTAGACTTCTGGTTGGCAGGGCCTAAAGAAACCTTGACCAGTGCTGGCCTTAAAACCCGATCTTTAAGCAAAAAACCACGTCTGGATTCTTCAATGATGATCCCCTCCTTGTACTCTTGGGACTCCTCACGTGCAATGGCTTCATGTAGCTACAACAAAAGGAATCCAATAAAACAAACTTAGCAGCCACCAACTAATGCCGCTTTCTATAAACAAACTTATTTGCTTCTCATCAATTATGCAGAAAAATTGCCACTCATGACATGAGCTCATGATTAATGCCCCTTTAAGAGAGGTTAAATAGTACAGCATATTGAAGGAAAGTATGCAAATGCAGCAGGAAGGTCCAGAATCACTTTAGGCGAAGTAAATATGTTGCTCAGAAGAAAATTAAAACTTCAAATACCAATAGCATATACCCTCCAGCCTCAATGCACAAGCAGCTGAAGAATCGAGCTGCTTTTGCATTGTGCATAACACCAGCTTTTGAACACAAAATTACATAAATTACCTTCTTATTCGCGGCAATAACAAAATTATCTAAGTATCATTACACGGATGTTGTATTTGTTATTTCTACATCATTTAAGTGATCTCACTCCACAATACCCAATAACTTCATTCACAGCAATTTAAGATGCGATTCCATAAAATAGAAATGACGCGTCTAAAACCAATTCTTAAAAGAGTAGCTCTCTTCAAATTGTAATATCTACAATTCCAAACTCATAATATCAAATTGATCTGTTTTGGTTTTCAATTCATCAAATCAACGTCTACATTTTTTGCAAGGTTGGATCATAGTGTGCCTTATAAAATCCCCAAAAAGCAGCTGATGATAAATTACAATTTCACGAACCAAACCACTCTAGCAAGCAAGTTATAAATACAACAAAACTAACAAGCAAGGCATTGCTCCCAATCCTTCACTCCAGATATTAATTTGACGACTAACATACTGAAAAACATAATTTAATACAAGAAACTATACAGAAAAGCCAAAGCAGTTAAGATTCTTGTATCACATCATGGATGTAAAGTTCTCTTCACTGTTTTTTTTTTTTTTACTTTTAAAATTTTGAGGGCTACGAGTTGTCTGATAAAAACCAGCAAGATTGCACGAATGTGAATGCATGTTATCCTCGCTTATTAACAAGGATGAACGAAATTAATTCAAAAGCAAGCAGAAAGGAAGTTAATTCACATATAAGATCAACATAGGATTTTCAAACTTCCCTTACCAAGGGATCAAAACGCTTGCCCACTGTTGCTACCACAGAAACACCATGGCTCCTCATAATCTCTACGAATTGCTTGTAAATACCTTGATAACTCGCACCAATCTTTTTCTCTTTCTCTGTCGCTAGTTTAATTTGTTGTTTGGCTTTCTCAAAATTGTCCACCATCAGCAGAAGTTTTTCAATGACTTCTTCTTGCGCGTTGGACTGTATGATTAGTTTTTCTTTCTCAATTTTTTTCCTAAAATTATCAAAATCTGCTTGCAAGCGGAGATATTTCTCCTTTGAAGCAACTTTGTCTGCCGACAAAGTCGATACTCTTTGCATCAGTTTATTCTTTTGATTTGCCATTGATTGTATCCTCATTTCAATATGAGATACAGTTTCTTCATCTCCATCTAGGCATGCTTCCTTGTATGCTTCAATGAGGGCCATTAAGCTGGATGGGGATGATTTATCATCATTTGTCTGAGAGAATAACAGATACAGTGAATTTAGCTTGTGATTTATGACAGGATCAACTACTGACATAAAAACAAACCAACAGCAGTTTCAAGAGAAATCCAAGAGAAGAGAATAACCCAAACAAAAAATTGCAACAAAGGTATCTGTCTGCTCAAAGTTTATTTTAATAATGATATTATAATATCAAATATTAGACAGGTGCAATAAGGTACAACGGTAAAATAGCATTATCATTATGCAATGGTAGTAAGATAAATAGTATCATCTAATAGTTATATATTTCAGAAGAAAAAAAAAACTCAACTATAACCCTGAGCTGTCTTATACACCTATGAATCACAAACAAAGATGCTTTATTATATGGTGAAAGCACGGAATCGACATATAATGAGTAGCATTGCTAATTAGTCTTACGTATTATAGTGTGACATCAGCCAACATACAAGTTAGAATTTTCCATATGCCTAGAACCCTTATATATTGGAATATAAGATTTGTCATTATAAACTTGAATTTCATTTACAATTTCACATGACAGTAAGAAACAAATCTCCAGAAAAGCAGTGTTCCAGCTGAAAGTAAATATTCAAAATCTCAATTTATGATCACCAATTAAAGTTACCTAATCCAAAAAGTCTGGAAACTTCTTCACTACTTCAAAGGCACTGATGTTAGTAAAAAACTTAGAATATCAACTGAAATGTGACATTTACTTGCAATTTTACAAGTAAAATATCAAAGCATCCACAATTCTGTCCAGAGAACTCTGCTTTCTTATCTGTTACAACTTCATCTTGATCATTCACTAGTTTTTGTTACGAGTTACAACTCTCTGTTACACCATCTTCTTTATTTTTCCATCTACCCAAAAAGTCAGACTCAGACCCTGACGAATTCCATGACTACAGCAACTTGCTAATACATATCTGTATTGGAGATAATTATAAAGAGTAAAGACCATTTGCGTGCCTTCTCCTGAAAGCTTAAGATTTTGATATGAAACAGCTCCTAAGAGGGTAAGAGATACATTTGAAGCGGTCAACTCTCCTAATTAAATTTAATCTTAGCACAAAATATGGTCTATACTCTATACTGCACTACCCCATCCTCCAAAGAACTTTTTCCTGAAGAGACTCGCTAGAGATATGAATAATCTTTCCTAGGTTTAGCCTACAGCCCTACACATGTTTAAATTCCAATAACAGGATATTTTGTTTTTCACTGGTTATTAGCGCGTAATCTTCCCAGGGCCCCAAACCAACATTAGAGGATTAAATTACAATTCCTTATTTAAGAAATTGATAATAAGTTGATTTCGGCATAAGAAGCCATCAGAGAGTCAAAACTTCTTACCTAGATAAATTGCAAAATCGATTTATATGCAACAAGCTAAATAAATTGATCAACAAAAGAATTATGCAACTAATTCCAACTTGCACAAAGATACAATTGCCAAGCACATAATTAGCGGGAGTAGGGCGGATAAGTAAAAAAAAAAAAAAAAACTTACATTTGGAATAGAATGTTCGGCGGCGGGGCAAGACATGAAGAGATTCCTTCGATTAACATTGCAAAATGGGGAATACTTGCCTATCACAATCTTGCAAGAATTAATAGGGTAAGGAGGGTAAGGATAGGATAGAGATGAAAAATGTGTGATATTGGGTTCTAGGGTTTTAAAAGGCTTTGAAAAGAAGGAAACAGAACAAGGACAGGGAGATTGAATAGAAACAGAGGCAGCCATTGAAGAGTAGCGTTTGTTCACTTTTTCTCTTAATTGATAGGAAGTGAACAAGTCAACTTTTAGAGCAAGAGTAAAACGAAGTTCACCAGATAATTTGAAGCTTTGAATCCCGAGTCCAGTGGAGCGGGCGGACTTCTGGGCTCTGGCCAGTTAGTTTTAGCCTTTTAGGTACTTGGGAGTTGGGATAAAAAAAATGGTTTTTAAATAATAGATTAATAGTAAAAATAATTTTTCTGTTACAAAAGATAAGACAAAAAATTAGAATTGCTTTTTATAAATTTAAATAAAAATAAAAATAATATTTTTTGAAGACAGTTCAGTTCACTTCAAATTATTAATTAATATAAGTAATTAAGGTGAATGTTTCTTTTATAAAATGAATTGTATAGTTATTATTTACTTGTTAGATAATTATATATATATATATATGTAAAATATTATCATATTAAATTTAAACAGCAGACATATTTTCATATATTTACTTATTTAATATTATACACTCACATATATATAATTAAAATTTTGACTGAATTTTGATTAAATATCAATTTGTTTAAAAAATCATTGAATCATTTAAAATTTTTATAAATGATATTTTTGAGAATATTCTTAATGGATTCACAAACTCGCCAATCATTTAAAGTTATATATCTATATATATATATATATATATATATATATGACTGTGACCTCTTCTGGTCATTGGGGTCACAAAATAGGCATTTTTTAATTAAAAATATAAGAAAAATATATGATCGTGGGACTTGGGAGAATGTGGGAGAGAGAAAAAATAGATATAACAGGTAGTTATTAAAAAAAGTAGGAAAATAAATAATTTCCTAATATTTAATTTATTTTTAAAATATAATCATAATTTTTATATTGTATTTTAAAAATTCAAAAATTATATATCAAATATCTAATATGTTATTATTTAAAAATATAATAATAATTATTTTATATTATACTTTTAAAAAAAGTAAAAAATAAATTACACGCACATACGTGCGTGCGAAGCCTCTAGTCTATATTAATATGGCTGTGACCCCTTCTGGTCATTGGGGTCACAAAATACCTATATTTTCTAATTAAAAAATAACAAAAAAATATGATTGACCAAAGGTAAGTGAGGAAGTTGAGATATATAAAAATATGATAGAAGGTAGTGGGAGAGAGAAAACATATATGATGGTAGTTACTAAAAAAGTGGGAAAGTAAATAACTTCCCATCATTTAATTCTAATTAATTATGATAATAATTCTAATTTAAAATTTTAAAAACTATGAAATATATTATTTTAAAATATAATAATTATATTTTTAAAAATTAATGATAGATTGCATGCACGAAGGTGCATGCGAAACCTCTAGTAGTCTTATATGCTTATTGAAGCTTCATTCTTTTTTTAGTTTGTAACTTTCGTTTTCGGCAATTTTACCTAAAACCTATGGTTTAAAATTTTTAATCCCAAAATTCCCCTTTGCAACAAAGTATTACACAGATACCCCATTTTTGTCATTTAGTGAGTCCAAATCCGTCTGGGCCTCAGACGGATTTGAATCCGTCTGAGGCCCAGACGGATTGGGTTTATTTTTTTTTTTTAAAATGACTGAATCCGTCTGGGTGGCAGACGGATTCAGTCATATATTATTTTTTAATATAAAACCGAATCCGTCTGCCACCCAGACGGATTCGGTTTAAATTATTTTTTTTTTAAAAAAAACTTCTCCGTTTCCTTTTTTTTTTTAAAACACTTGTCCGTTTTCTTTTTTTTTTTAATTAATTTTTTTATAAACTAACTTTATTATTATAAAATAATTAAGAAAATAAATAATTATTTGTATTAATAATCATCTTTTCATTCTTGTCCTTTTTCTCCATAAAATTTAAATAATAATAGAGACTAATTTTTAATGAAAATAATTAAATCTCACTAATTTTAGATATTACAACATGAATAAAAAATAAAAAAGACAATATTTTTACAGAAATGACCACCCGTTCCACATTGGGTTCTTCTAATTACTCTAGTAGTTCTTCTAGGTTGTTGTTGTTGTTCTTGTGGTTCTTCTTGTTGATCAAATGGTGATGGCTCAGTGAAGGAAAACTCTGGCGTTTGACAATATGGAATAGGTTGAGATGGAGTTTGAAATTGTTGTTGACTATTTAATAAATCCATCATCGACCCTGTTTGAAATGATGCGGACGTGTATGATGATGAAGGCCCGGCAGTATATGGTGGTGGCATAGAAGATGGCCCGCCCGTATATTGTGGTGGCATATTTTGATGTGCATAATGTTCTTGTTCAGGTATAACGTAGCGCTGTGCAATTGGCTCTCTGTGTGATGCATATCTAGGAGGTCTCTTACTGCGCTTTGGTGGAGGAAGGTCAAGGATAGGCATGGGATGTACCGGAGGAGCTGGGTGATCATCATTATGTAAATGACCATAATTGACCTCTAATGCATGCATCATACCCATGCAAGCCCGATCAATGAAATTATCAAATGGCCTAGGTCCTGTAATATTCCTCTCCTGAATAAGAAGTGTTTGATCATGCTGCAAATAATAATTTGACATAAATATAAATATAAATACAAATAAATCATGAAAGTGTATGAAACTCGTGAGAAGAAAGAAAGAATTGGGTTGTGGAGCTTACCATATAGCCATATGTGGCTCCGTTTACATCAATCCATCGTCGAGTGTGCCTCAAGTACCATTTCATATATTCAGATGTTCGGTTTAATATACCGTGGTATGGAGGCGCAAAAGCAACTCGAGCTTGCCAATTATTCCATACGTGGATATAAAATTGGTGCTCAATGAACCAATTAGCTGATATGTTCCCTGTCAATTTTAAGGTATGTAGGAAGTCTATGTCCACAGGGTTTTCTGGATGGGTTGGTCCATGCCAAATTGACGTAGAACACGGTCGGAATATTGCCACTCGACGATGTGGAAGCAGATTAGTGGAACATTTGCAAGCCAAATATGTCGATTATCAATGCAATAATGTGGGATTTGTTGGCTTACATGATCCTCATCATAGGGGCGCCATTTGATCTGGTAAGAAATATTTTGAAAATAAATCTTATAAATAAGCTATATAAGGGCAGATACATAAGGTACACCTCTTTTGAAGATTTATCGGGCATTAAGTACCCACCAATGAGCTTCAAAATATATGCTCGTGCGAAGTGCTCAATATCAACAGCTGTAGGGTTTGGTGGGAAGTTTGCAAAGGAGAACGTGTCATCTAGCCATTTCATACTTAATCGTTGGCCTTTTAACTTACCTTCAGGAGGTGTCTGACCTAGCAACCCTTCACATACTGTTGCCCAAGGTAAGTCTGTCCTCCCAACAATTGGTACTCCAACACAAGGGAGCCCTAATAATATGGCAACATCCTGTAATGTAATGGTGCATTCACCCTGAGGCATGTGAAATGTATGTGTCTCTGGGCGCCATCGTTCAACTAATGCTGAAACTAGTGCATTGTCGAACTCAAAGTACCGTAGTCTGGACACACCATAGAATCCTGTCTGCTTAAGGACATTGAGAATCGGTTGCGGTGGAAGTCCTGGATGGTCCTTTGAACTACGTCGGCATCGTAGAACACGTTCTGGCTGCATAAAAAAATACAAATCAGTTAAATTTGTGAAATTAACACAGACTTATCAAACAATAAACATAGACTACATTCTTACATATCCTTGCCACACATGCTCTGATATGTGTTTGTTTTGTAGGGTCAGCAAAGAAGGATCTTCTGGTCCTGGGTGTATAATAGTCTGACGTGGAACAGCCATCCTGTGAAAGTCTATGAATACAACAGAAAAAGTACATGTCATTATTATAAATAGAGTACTACATCAAGTTCTATGACTTCAACAGAAAAATTATATATAATAATTAGAACACAAAAAGTACATGTCATTATTATAAATAGAGTACTACATCAAGTTCTATGACTTCAACAGAAAAATTATATATAATAATTAGAACACAAAAAGTTCCTGTCAATATTATACGTAGAGTACTACATCAAGTTCTATGAAATAATTCCTACATACAATGAATTAACATCTAACAACAGAAACAAACATAAAGTAATTCCTATTGACGTTGTGGACACTTTAATCGATTATGGCCAGTTTGTCTACATAGTCCACACTTGCGTTGTCTACTTGTATCTACCCAGTCCATCTCATTTTGGAATCGAGTTGTTCGAGGTCGACCTTTATCTCTCAACTTCTCAGGATCTACAACCAGAGTTGGACCTTCAACATGGGGCCAGCCGACTTCGTCGCCCATTGGTCGAAACTCATTTGAGTAGGCATTAAGAATTGTTTCCAACCTCTACACCCGGTCGATAAACTGAGAGTGGTCAAGCTTCACCGATTTACAAGCTGCTATTACATGGTGGCAAGGGTAATGAAAAACTTGAAACTCTCCACAATCACACACTCGGTCTCTAAGGTTCACTTTGCAATTTCGTCCGAAATTCTTGTTGGACCGATCATATGGCTCCTGAACCTCAAAGTACAGTGAAGCACGATCGAAGGATATAACCTTACAAGGATTTGCTGCTTGTTGATTCTCCAACATTTTTTTAGCCGCTTCTTCACAAATAACTTGACCGGCTCTTAACTGGGCTGCTGTGGTTTTGGAAACTGTTACGAAATATGAGTTTAAGCGGTACATTGTGGCCTTCACGAGTCCTAGAATTGGTAAGTGCCTAACTCCCCTTAGTACTGAATTCATGCACTCAGCTAAGTTGGTAGTCATGTGACTATACCGACGTCCCTCATCATATGCCCGTAACCATTTTTCCCTTGGTATTGCGTCAACCCATTCATCAAGATCATCTTTGAGAGTTCGAAACTCAGCCAACTGTGCATCTACCACGTCACGTTGGCTTTAACCTACAAAGCAAAAAAAAATTTATACCCCATAACACTAAATCAAGAGGGTAAATATAAAAAAAAACATAACACTTACCAATGTTTACAAACAAATCCTTCAAGTTACTATCGCTGTATTTCTTGCACTAAATCAAGAGGGTAAATATAAAAAAAAATAACACTTACCAATGTTTACAAACAAATCCTTCAAGTTACTATCGCTGTATTTCTTGTTCAAGTTACTAGCCAAGTGACGGATGCAATATACATGATGGCCATAAGGTGGTTGCCACATTGTACGTGGATCACTGACAGCAGATAGTATGGAAGGATGCCTATCTGATATCAAGCAAATATTATGTCTTTCACCGACCACATGCAAACGAACTCTCTTAAGAAACCATGCCCATGCCTCTAATGTTTCTCCCTCCACGATAGCAAAGGCAAGTGGCACAACATTAGAGTTACCATCTTGCGATGAAGCAATCAAGAGGGTTTGAGTATATTTTCCATACAAGAAGGTTCCATCCACTTGGACCATTGGTTTGAGGTGTGGAAATGCATCAATGCATGGCTTGTATGCCCAAAAAACTCTTTGAAAGATTCGAATGTTAGGATCTAAAGGGACTCCACGTAGGCGTGGTTTATAACAAAATTGAACAACTGTCCCGGGTAAGAAGTGTTGTATGGCAGCCATCCATCAAGGTAACTTAGAATAAGAGCTCTCCCAATTACCAAAAACCCTTGTAATGGCCTTGTGCTTTGCTAACCATGCCTTTCTGTAAGACACTTCAAACTGAAATTGGGTGTTCATTCGTTCAATGATAGAAGCTACAGAGACATCAGGCTCTAGAGTTACCATACTAATGATAAAAGATACAATCACGTCAGAATCCAACTTTGGATGATCTTGTGACAATGTCATTGTGACACATTTGTGTTTCTCTGGACATATGGTTATCTCCCAATGGTATGTGTTAACCTTTTGAGTTGCCCTTAGTCTCCAAGCACACTCCTTTCCAAACTTGGGACACCGCTAGTCCTCAAAATTACTCCCTGACTTAGCAACTACAAATGTGCAGTTATTCTTAATATGATAAAGCTTCACATGCCTACGTAGTTCGGCCTTCGTTGGAAACTTCATCCCTTCATACAACTCCCCAACATCATCACTGCGTGGACCAAAGTCTCCAATAAAGCCCCTTGCTCTCTCCACATCCACTTGAGAGTAAAAATTAGCTAATTCTTCTTCAACAACATCTTCCCAAACATTATCATCTTCTTTGTCTTGATGAGACATCCGAATAGGAACACTTGCCTCATATTCATCTTCGTCTGAAAATTCGCCAAGGTCTTCTGTAGGAGGTTGACATGTACCAACAATTTGTAAACGCGAGGAACTAGCAATTAAAGTTTGATCCGTCTGAGGTGTTGGCTGAGTATTGTAGTCAGAAGATAATTGGTTTTCTATATCTATATTGATATCATGTGTTGATATCTCTACATAAAACTCCATCAATCCAAACTCAGAACAAATTTGCAAGTGCCTCTCTATTACAAATTGGAAATCCGAATCTTCTCCCACGTGGAATTGTCCATACCTCAAAGGATTCATGTTTAACGGCATCCTATAAATTATTTCAGACACAGTTTGATTCTCAGAAAGATTTAATTTCTCATTTATCAAGGTCTTCAAACCACCCAATGTAATATTTTCCTCTAGACTTATTCCTTTAGGTCGTCTACATGTAAATATAACACCCTCTGTGCCATTCTTAATTTCTCCGTCATAATAAACATATGCAAATATTTTTCTATGCATTTTGATACCTACAAACACACATATTTCATATTAACCACATATAAATAACTACTAAATATTATTATATCAAAACTAATCATCCAAATATATCATCACTAAAAAATTCTCCTACATATGGATTTTTTTAAAAAAATAATAGTAACTACTACATTATATCAAAACTAATCATACAAATATATCATGAGTAACTACTACAAATATATCACTAAAAAATTCTCATACATATGAATTTTTTTTTAAATAACTACTACATTATATCAAAACTAATCATATAAATGCATTATTAATAAAAATAAAAATAATAATTTGTCCACAATAGTATTTCCCTGAGATTATTGGTCCATAGGTAAGAAGAATAAATGAATACTCACAATCATATTCAACAAATTTATCAAACAAAAATTTAATACTCATCTCACTTTAACATAAAAATTCTGAAAAATTCTAAAAAAAATTGCAAATTCAACTAAACAAATATAAATGATTTAAAAAATATACTTACATTAACAAAATTTCTATTAACTTTTCAGTATACTACAAGTAAAAATTTATTTTAAAAAAATTTACAAAATATTAAAAAAATTACCTGGATTGAATATCTAGCCCACACTTAGTTTGAAAAGTCCAAGAACACAACTGAAATTATAACATTAAACAAAAAAAATCAGATAAAAATTACGAAATTAACCACTTGGACTATTTAAAAAAATTAAAAAATTACCTGTGTAGATCTGGACTACACTATCTAATTTCTTTATACTGGTTGGACCACCAGCAAAATCTTGCCCCACCACCGAAAGAGAAAAGGAGACAAAGGAAAAGGAAATATGAGAAGTAGATGAAGAAATGAGAGATGAGAGATGAAGATGAAGAGAAGCAGAATGAAAATGAGAAGCAGATGAAGAGGATTGAGAATGAATTAATGGGGTGAGGTGAATTAATGGGTGAGGTGAGAGGTTGGCAGCGTAGGGTCACATCACCTGACCCTACGCTGCCCTATGCGTTCACCAATTAAAAAAATAATAATTCAAACCGAATCCGTCTGGGTGGCAGACGGATTCGGTTTTATATTAAAAAATAATATATGACTGAATCCGTCTGCCACCCAGACGGATTCAATCATTTTATAAAAAAAAAATAAGCCCAATCCGTCTGGGCCTCACACGGATTCAAATCCGTCTGAGGCCCAGACGGATTTGGGCTCACTAAATGATAAAAATGGGGTATCTGTGGAATACTTTGCTGCAAAGGAAAATTTTGGGATTAAAAATTTTAAACCATAAATTTTAGGTAAAATTGCCTTCGTTTTCTCTTTCTATCTATTTTTTATTTTCCATCTAGAAACATTGTGAAGTCTATGATATTTGCAATTTGAATGCAGATATGCGCATGCTTGAGGCTTGCTTCAAGATAGAGAAAAAAGTAAGCAAGAAGTAGAGAGAGCAAGAGTTTTAACAAAACTTTATTTGTAGAGGTAATTCCTTTACATCATTTTAATCAAATATATTTTACTTTTTATAATATGATAAAATTATATTTTTATCTTTACTTTTTAGTTTTTATTCACTTTATTTTATTTTCACTTTTAATATAAGGGTAAAATGATCATTTTATCTACTTTTATCCCATTCACATCACTTTCATATTACTTTTTCCATTTCATTACATCTTCCATTTTCATAACAATTCCTATTACATCCTCCACCCTACTAACCAAATACACCCTTTAATTTAGGATAGAGCATCCGAAACATAACTAGGGATGGCAATGGGTAGGGTACGGGAAGGATACTGCAATCCCCGATCCCGGTACTCATTTTTTTCCCCGTCCCCGGCCGGGTATAAAATGTGAGACCCATCCCCGGACCCATTGAATACTTAAATCTCCGGACCCAGACCTGGACCCGGAAAATTTATTACTTTTTTCTACAAATCATAAATTTAATTATTTTCAAATTTTTTTTAAAAAAACTTCAAACCCACAAGTATTGAATACACAATCATAAATTTAACTATTTCAAATTTTTTTAAAAAAAAACTTCAAACACACAATATATATATATAAATATAAATAATATATAAAAAGTATTTATATATAAAATATTTTTATATATATTATATCACCGGAGCCGGAGTGAATACCCCCTTACCCGTCACCGGACCCGAAAATTTACGCGTTAAAATTTTCGGACCTGGACTCAGACCCATTTTTTCAATATCTGAACCCAACGGGTAATTTTACCGGGTACCCGTTGGATCCGGGTAAGATTGACATCCTAAACATTACTATTGTATTCCTAGGAGTGTTGAGGAGTTAAATTCATCCTCATTTGGAAAATGTGTGATCGATCTTACCCTCATCCTTTTTTTTTTTTTTGGCCATCAGATCTTACCTTCATCCTTTACTAGAGATGATAGGTATACAATTTATAATTTTTTTTGTTTCCATGGTATCCCCAGCCCGACAGGCCAAGGACTAATCCTCCGTGGATCTAAACTCCATTTAAGGGTTTGCCACTGGCCAATTGATTGCTGCATACACAAGGTAGGATTCAAACCACCAACACTTGCTTAAGCGACCTAGTGAGCTAACCACTAGACCAACCAAACTTGGTTATACAATTTATAATTTAAATGCACGTATCATGATTAATAAAACGAAAGCAGATTTTTGACATTAACATGCAATCCCAAATAAACTAATTTAGTAGAGTTGTTACAGAAGAAAAATGATGGGGTTGTCCTACATTTAAAAAACACCCCAATTTTACACTACACAGTATTTGCACTTCAAATAATCTAAACTTTATACATTTGATGCAAGTTAGTTAATAAATTAAATATCCGATGAAATTTTAAAGAATTTTAGTTATACTGAAATATTAAAAATGACAATTTAGAAAGTTTCATAATAAATATATAAAAATTAAAAGCAGTTTAGCAGACAAATATTACCGGGAAAGAAACCTTGTGAGTAAAGTCAAGATGAACGCGAAACCAAAATTATTGGAAGCAGACGAGGTGAGAAAGAAGAAATATTGTCAGAAAACTATTACACAATTTGTCAGAAATTACCATCAAAACTTGTTAAATCTCACGAATTTGTCAGTATGAAGTCTCACGAAACCAAAAGAAAATACACATACATAACGACATAGATATCGAAAGCGAAGGTTTAAGTCAGCTTGCTGCCTGCCTGGTGCCTTCCAGCCTGAATGAATAACCTGCACCAACGGCAATCGAAGTTATGTCAAAATTAATAGAAACATGAATTTCAATCTTAGCTAAACAGTACTATCATTAATCCATTCAACAATCTGAACACTCTCTCCGAGGTGAGAACTACATATACTACTCATTCTTGGAAGTTCAATTTAATACACAGTCAGAAGTTGCCCCTTTATCCTCCTCCACAAACTCATTATTCACACCTCCAAACACCTGATCTAAATATACTTGTTTTCCACTCAAACCGTCAGAAAACAGGCAGTCAACGAACTATACAGTACACTTGAATATTCGTATCTGCAAGAGTATTGATGTATCAAATTCATCTAACAACATGGGTAGAAACAAACTTTCCAACATAGAAACAAAGGTCTATGCTTATTTAGACAGTGCCATAAATGCCAAGGATGATAAAGACAATCATCTCAATAGATTTGTCAATAGAGTGTAAAAAGCTTTTTATGTCATTTGATCAATTTCTAATGATGAGTTCAATCTCGCAGATATAAGAATACTGAATACCTGTACAGCTACTTATTTGAGCTGGCAAAGGACATAACTACTACTTCACAAATAACATGCCTCATCTGTCCAACCTCATTGCCCTTGGACATCAAGCCTGTTGAGCATTTTTTAAGGTATAGATTGACCCACTGGGTTGTCCATTCCTTCAGTCTCATTGCAGCCATCACTGCCCTCATCTCCTGTGCAACCAGCAGCATTGGAACCACTTTCAACAGGTTGTTCTAATTGAATGACTTTACCAAATAGCATAATTGTATCACCACCGAGTTTTGTTGAGTTGCAGCTCTGTGTTGCAACTAAATCTGTGCCAAACAAATGCAAACTACTCTGGCTATCTAGGGACAAGTTTTCAGATTGAGAACTGTCAATGTTTAACTCCGTTGACGCAGTTATCATCTTTGGCTCCGACATGTTAGCAAAGTAATTACGATTATTCCGATGAGAATTATCATCTCCAAAGTTAGAAGAACTTGACACAGAAAATAGATCATGCCTGGCTCCCTGCATGCCAGCAGGAAAAGTATTGTAACTCAACAATTGATTCGACCCCATTGTTGAATTAGTGAGTCCTGTCACCGAAAAGGGATCTCCCTCTCTATCAATAGGCACTCCAGAAAACTGAGCAGCTCTAAACCTTTTTGCAGGAGGGAATGCAGTGTGGAGGGGAGGTGTAGGGGAAACAAGTTCAACCTCCCAGGGGCTGACTCGCTTTGCATTTTGCAAGACTTCAGGTTCATCCCACATAACCTACGACATAGGGATCAGAAACCGTATGAAAAACAAATACCAGCCATGAGATAGATGATCAATTCTAGTATTATATCTTTTTGTTACAAAAATTTCTTACCAATGATTCACTTAATTAACATATAAATATATCGATATCGATTCATAAGAGAAAATATGGAAAGAATCCTGCCAGATGCCAATCCTAAAAGTTTACCCTATGTAACTGATAAAGCAAAATAGACACAAACATCAAGAGGGGTTTCCTGGTTTATAAATCAGACGAACTTGAAAAGAAAAGGAGAAGCTAGACTCTAGTGAATGTTATGTAATTTTCTTAATTTAAAGTAAGATAAGTTTGACATCACTAGAATAAAGGCTAACAAGGTACATAAGAGAGATTTTTCTCCTTTCCTCTTCTCTTCAATACATCCAAAAAAGGAATACAGACTTTCTCTTTCAGATCCACTCATGAGATAACTAAACAATTACTTAACCAACATTGTATAAAATATAAATAAATCTAAAACTAATTCCAACCTAATTTGCAAGGATATATCCATAAATATTCAAGTGTTGCCATAATTAAGAAAAAGTATATGCACATCCTGATGGCATATAAACTAAACACAATTTTCGTGGCTTCAAGCTTAATGGCAGTAGCAGTATGTGTTATTCATCGTGTATCTCCAGTCAAATTCTCTTACTGTTCACCCAGTGTTCACTGAGTCTAAAATGTAAATTTACATCACTTAAGCTCTCCAAACAACGTCCGTTTCCATGCATTTACAAAAAAGCTAAAAATATATTAACATGAATTTTCTTCCATGTTTAGGTGCAAATACCAAAAGCAGAAGTGATTTTTTTTTTTCTGCAATGAGCTATCATTTTGAAAGCGACATTAGACATGGCATCATAAGACATGACAGCAGAATTAATAAAAATCCATTATAAAATTATTACATATGACTATATGAATTTCATTCCATTATAAAGAATCCGACCTCAACCAATAGCAACTGGCTTTAAGCATACATTTGCTTTCCAAAAAAAGGCTTTCAGCATACATTTTATGTTTCATAAACCACAGATGCGAATGGAAGAACAGAGTTTTATCATAATGAGATGAACATTGAGATTCCATAACAAAACAAGAAACATAGTGTAATCCAAATTTTCTAAACAGAGTTTTATCATAATGAGATTGAGATTCCATAACAAAACAAGAAACATAAAGTGTAATCCAAATTTTCTAAACAGAGTTTTATCATAATGAGATGAACGTTGAGATTCCATAACAAAATGTAATCCAAATTTTCTATCAAAAACAATAGTGTAAATCCAAATTCTTTCTCATGCCTTAGTAGTTGTTAATTAGCAAGCAAATGCAGAGTTGTTAGTTAGCTCTTAGTAGTTGATTTAGGACTCAAGAGTCTCATGCCTCAAATTCTTTCTTTCTTTATAGGATTCACTGAGAGTAAATAAAGACTTGGTGCAATCCCTTGTTCACAAGTTTCAGCTCCTCCTGGAGCTACTAATTAATTTAGAATCTCACTCGTCACTTAGCTTTCAAATATACAAGAGAGGCAAAAAATTATTCAGGGATACCTGAAGCATACGCCAAGGAGAACCCCACCAAAGCCCATTATCAGGAGCAGATGCAGAAGAGACTGTCCCCTGAAACCAAGTCACCCTCGACGAATCCTCTGTCTCCATAGCCATTTTTACTCTCATTCCGGAAGTCCACCTGACATTCCAAGATTTCTCGACAACTTCCGCTTTCACCACAAAGTCCGACCACCCCATTCTTGGATAATACACGACCTCAAACGGCATATTTTGTGCTGCCAATTCTGCAGCATCTGCAACTTCCTTGGGCGACAATTTTCCCCTCCCGTCCCTGGAAAACCCCTCTCTTCCTCTGGAACCTGAAGAGCGCTCTTCTTGCTCCTCCCCGTCAGGCTTAGTCCTCACTCCACCGATCTGGGGGCACCACATGGTGCAATCGCCACCACTTCCTGCAGCAAATCGCGCAGCTCTGCGAATCCCAACGAACATCTGCCCCCTGGAATTCTTCATGAAAACCACGGAATCACCAGCAACCAACTTCTTGTGATTGACAAACTTACTCCAGCCAGTAGTGAGCAGGTGCCGCCTCGGCGTGCCCCGATAAATGTGGCGAAAGTCCCAGACGTTGCCGTGAACATCAGTCACGAACAATGTCTGGGTGGGTGGGTCGGCCTGGAAGTCCAACGGCGGGAAGATGGAGTCAGCACAGTACCTAGGCACAGAGAATCCACCGCCATTGTTGGCGTCAGAAGGCGTCAAAATCTTGGCAAACGACACGATCTTGTCATCGTCCGGCTCTTCCGCAGAATTGACGACGTGAGGAAAGTCGTGATCAGTCAAAGGATGGAGCCGAATCTTAGCAAATACCTCATCGCTGACGGAATCAGCAAGGAACTCAACGCCGGAGATGCGACACGGAATGAGAGGCTTGTAATACATGACAGGATTGAGGTATCGAGGAGGCGAGGAGGCATGCTCGAGATGGCCCTGAGGAAAGTAATAAACCCTAGAATGCAGAGCAGGAATTTGCACGGATGTACCGGCGCATGCTCGCCATATTTTAGGTTCCAAAGGGCAATTCTGCGCCGGCGCCGGAGGAACTTGCCGTGACTTGGATGGACGCATCTTGGAGACAGAATGGAAAATAGGAATTAGTTGTGGTTAGAGAGAGACAAAGCAGTGAATGAGGGTTTTGATTATTAGGGTTTTAGACATATAAGAGTATGAGATGAAGAGTTTGCGGAGGACTGAGCAGTGAATGAATGAATGAATGTGTCTCTCTTTTCTCTCTTAAAAACCGTTGTGTCCGATTGTGTCGAACCAACACCTCTCACACACACGCAGGGGTCGGAAAGCAAACCGGCACGCAAGCAATGCTATTTGCAGGGTTCATAATTAAATTACCCTCCACTTCCACATTAAATTACATTTTTGCCCTCAACAACGTAACTACTCCATGTCCAACCGTAAGGCCACCACTCACGCTCCTATGGACCAGCGTGCTCATTACTCGCTTCATTTATTTCTCATCATCACTACGCTAATCCATAAACATTCCATTTTAGCCCTGCCTTTTCCTTCCTCTCAATTAATAATATTTATTATAAAATACAGTACGAGATCTAGGGGGTTAGAGTATAGTCCGTAGATATAGTACTTGTGCATTCATTAAAAAAGATTGAATGTTACCATAATTAATAAATTAGAATTCTTTGAATGAGATCAGATGGGAACCCAAAAGACGAACAGGACAGGTGTTGCATAAAATTAGAAATTTCAGAGAAGAGATGAGTTTAATAAATAGAGTGTATGTGTTTGTAATCAAAAAGGAAAAGTAATAAAATCAACATTACTGCAAAAACTGAACAGGATACTAGTGTGGCACTGGCACAGGAACAAATTTGGTAATTGAAAATGGTATTTAATGTGACAATATGACTTGCCCAAAAATATTCTTTAATGTTTTTTTTTCTTAATTTAAACTCAACCGGTATGACATCTTACATTATACGTCAATTTTTATTATTATTTTGTTTCATAAATATTTTAAATTATCAAGTTGGTTTAGATTTGTTTCAAGTTGTTTCAAAGTGATAATCTTATGGATTTTAATCTACCATGAAATCTAATCAGGACATAATAAATCTTTTCTTATCTCAGTTTGAAACTTTGAATTTAACAACAGTATGATAATCTTTTCGGAATATGAAATAATTAAATTATTTCATCCGTTTTTTTGGCCTTTTAAACTGATAACCAATAAACGATCCACCTCATATTCCAATTTTTGTTAAAATGTTTATTATATGCCAAATAAATGACTTGTCCTATGTTTGGTATTTAATATGTTGTGATCTCAAATATATAGTATTTTAAATAGGAAAAAACTTAGGTCTATTTACTTATGTCCATTACATCAAGTTCTCCAATATAAATATGACACGTGGCAAAAAGTGTTTAAATGACCAATCACAATAGAGAGAGAATATAGAGGACCACCTTTTATATAACCAATCATAGAAGAGAGAGAGTGTGAATACAACATATGATTAGTGGAACTTGACGTAATGGACATAAAGAAATGGACCTAAGTTTTTTCCTTTTAAATAATATGGTATGAGATATTATAATATAAGATACTATAATATTAATATTTTGTATGACCATAAATGATATCTTATATTTCATAGATGTAAGATATACATGTTTGGTATTTTTGTTGAATAACATAACTTTTTTTTATTTCATTTTCATAAAGATTCGATAAAATTTTATGCTGGCTGTCGACTATCTAATACAACCCTCTTCTTTTTATCCGGGCTTAGAACCGACTATGCAAGCATAAACAACACATAATTTCTTTCAATAAACTTTCTTATTTACCCGTAAACTGCATCTTATATATATATATATAATCAAATACTATAAGACAAGAGAATAACAAATTGATGAACCCACTATATTGCTTTTAATTTGTTTTCGTAATGATAATTAATACACTTTTTTTTCTTTTTCTTAACTTTATGTGTTAATTATAGAGAGATAATGCTTATCAATTATAAACAAATATGATTCTTATGAATATTTTAAATAATTTTTTTCCTCACACTCATATGTAACTATAAATAATTAGGGGTCTTTTTAAGAATTCATGTAGAATAACTAATCTATATCAAAAGCTTTTTTCTAATAAGTCAACAAAATAAGAAGAAAAAATGAAGAAACCAACATCTAAATTGCTTCTCAATTAATTTATCTTATATGTTTTTTTTGTGTGTCTTTAATGTATCCCTGAAAGATTATAGACAACCTTGAAGTTGTAGCTTTTGTAACATAGTTAAAACTGAAAAAAAAATAATTGTAAGGATGTAATTATAGAATTAAGAAGGGGCTCGAAGAGAGTAGTTGATTTAATATAAAGTAAATTGTAAAATTTATTTATTGACAACATTAAAATTGTTAAAGAGAATTTCAAAAATCCAAATGTTCAATAGATATCAAGAAATGCTTATAAAAAAATAGATATCAAGAAATACAAAATAAAATGTTGCAAATGCTTTAACTACACGTTGCATGTAGTGTTAATAGCTGTATAGTTAGAGAAAAATCTTTCAATCATTTGTAATCTTTACTATTCTTATTAAATTTGTTAATTTCAAATAATATTATGATCTTTTATAAAAAAAATGATCTTACAATTTAAAAAAAAAAATAAAAATTCGTAGCTCTCAAAATCATAGAATTTTTAAAATAATTATCATATTTATAAGAACCATCAATTAATAATATTTTTAAAATTTAAACTAGAACATATTTAGTTAATTTATCATTACAATCGGAAATGTCACATCGCAACCATACAGTATCCTTCACTGCGTTCAATTCAATTGTAGTTTGTTACTGGCTTACTGCCAACAAAATTTGAGTAGTTTACGCTTAACCTCCAGCATTGAATGGAAATTGCTAACAGCATCAGATTTTATGGTTGGAAAATATTGCAATGATATGTCGAAAATGTTACCGATCGGAGATCACACTAGTCCAAATAGTAAGACACAAAGAAGAATGTGAGTGTATGATGGAACTATGATTTTTGTTGCAAGAAATACAATACAATTTCAACCAAATGGATTGTGATACGTGGGTATATTGAGATGCAATATAATTTCAGCTATTAAATCACATCAATAACTATAATTGTGTCACATGACCTATTACATATATGCAATAAGTTGCAATGTTGCATTATATACAATTCCACAAAGCACAAAGAAATATCCTACATTTCTCTCTAACCTTTGGGTACTGCACTAAATCAATTACCCACTTACCTTATTATTGGTTTTAAGTGAACGGGGCACGACTTATTTCGAGAGTAACTTATTCAAGAGACATTAGGGTCACGTTTAGTATCCCTACCAAACGAAAAGTGAGAGGAAAGTTAAGGTTGAAGCATGTTTGGTATGTTTTGAGAAGTATAGAGTTGAGGTTGAGCTTCCTAGTTGAGAGGGAAACTTGTTGCCATGAAAATTGAGAAGGAAGTGGAGGGAAGGTGAGGTTTGGTTTAAAGACCAAAATGCCTTTAAAAGTTTTGAGACTTTTAAAAAAGTAAGAGCAAAAAAGGTATTTAATACTTTTATCTTCTATTTCCCTATCTTCTTCCCACCCTACCAAACAATATTACTTTTATATTCCACTTCTATTTCTCTGCATACCAAACATACTTTTTATCACTTACTTACACTTCCATTTCCACTTCTACTTCCCATTAAAACACTCACCACATACCAAACGCCATCTAGGATTTTAATTCAAAGGCAAACTGGGAATTTGACAGTGGACACAAGCTACATGCAAAGATTTTTTCCTAAAAAATAGTAAAAATATATTACTTCAAAATTATCTATTAAAACGCTAATAATCCATCTTTGGACAGAGTTACTTAAGGAACCCGTAAGTAATGTAGCTTTGCATATGACTTAAGTTTTGTGACAATTGGATTTCAGAAAAAAAAAAAAAGAAGAAGCTTTGTGACAATTGGTTTTGTTATAGCCTGCCTCTACTATATGGTCATTTTACACTATTCCTTTATTCTTGTAAAATCATTAGTCATATCCTTATACATAAATTTAAATCATTTTTTCAGAAAATTGCAGTAGTTCCCACATGTCTTGATTGTGCTCGATGATAAAGAAAATATTGCCGAGCGGCATAATATGATTTTAGCTGTCAAACGCTATTGGAAACAAAGGATAACGTCACTACACAGAATATTGAATTAAAATAAAGCCTTTGATTAATCGCATTATTAAGCTTCACCTAGCTGGCTCCCTATTTGAATTCATCAATCAAGGACATGCTATACTAAGTCGTAGAAAAAACATACCACAATAGTTTTTTTTTTTTTTTTTGGGTGGGGCTATCAAAGAACACGTCACAATATAGTTGCACGTAGAATATATCATAAAATGATTATAACAAAATAGAATAGCCATCAAGGCCCATGTGAACACATTCATGATACCGACTAAGGGAAAAGTTCGACTGAGACCAGTGGCATCCCAATGGTCCCTTATTTAGATTTAGACTTAGACTTTCAAAACAAATTCAAGCAGACATCAGACAACAAAACGACCAGAAGAAAATTGTTCAGACATATTTATTAGTGAAGATAGCAAACAAGAAAGGGAAGTAATAGTCTGCCTTATTCTTCCTCAGACTCAGACTCGGCATTCTGAAGCCATTCAATGAAAGGCTTGATGCTCTTCCAGATTTGCGAGCTCTTCTTGCTACCAACCAAGCCCTGCTGGTACCATTCAAGTATAGACTCCTCCTCCAACACATCAGAGTCATAGAGCTCCTTTAAGACCAAAGCAACCTCCTTCACTGCTTCCGTACTTGCTTTCTCACAAAAAGATTCTAAAGCATGCAACAAAACCATTTGAGATCCTCCATATTGAGCAGCAACAACAAGGTAGTTCTTCCTTTTTGAAGCTACTTTGGCAAATCCTTTGCCAACCTCTCCAAAAAGAGCTTCAAGTAAAGCATTGATAATCTCTTGAGAGCTGCCAGAGAGAGAACTCAGAAAAGTTTTGAGCTGACCAGCAGGCTCACCCTTCTTCAAATAGTCCCTTATTTCCTCAACAAGTCTCTCATGGGTACTAACAGCAACACCATTGCCATGCTCTTTGGCCTCAGATGTTACCTTGTGCTTTGGAGAATGTTTTGGGGATTTCTCTTCACTGCCAGTTGATAGCATGACCATATCAGCAGTAACAGCACTTAACTGCTCCTGGATACGCTGCCGAGCTGCCTCCAATGAAGTGTCAGTCTGCCACTGCACATCATCATCATCATCACCATCAGCTTGATCATTTTCATCAGCATTACTGTGAGCAGGGGAGTGGTCCTCATCAGAACCAGTGTTTTTCTTCTTTGATGATGCTTTAGAAGCACCATCCTTCGAGTTAACTGAAGAGCCTTTCTTTTTTCCTTCTTTTTTAAGCTTCTTTAGTTCCTCATCAGCAGCCTCACCCTCTTTAAGCCGCTCTTTTTCAGCCCTCCTCATTGCCTTCTTGTCCTTTGAACCCTTCTTCTGCTCAGGTGGATTCTTGAGTATAAAAGTCGTAAGCTTGTCCCTCATATCAACATCAGAGATAAATCCACAGGCCGCACACTTCAAGGTGAGCATCTGCGTCTTTGTAATCACTATCTCGGTTTCAGGGTTCCCACAACCGTAGCATTGAACATATTTCTTAATGAAATTCTCCAGTAATCCTGCCAGCTTTGCAGTGTCATGGGCCCCATTCACAAGAGAAGTTCCAGTTTTCTCATCAAATTTTGACTGGGCTCCAAGCTCACAACCAAAATACTTTGTAGTATATGCTGCAGGTCTAGCTAGGGCTTTTGCAATCTCAACCATGTTAACAACATTAGTTCTGATGCCATTACCTCTACCTTCAATCTTGGTTATCATTTTTGGCATCTTGTACCTATAGAAGGCATCATCACGGTTTGAAGCACCAATATTCTGCAAGGCCATCTTGCCTCTGTTGGATGTCCGGAAGCTGAATTTAAATAATCAAAAGGGAGGAAAAGGCTGCATACACTGATAACCAGGGAAAGAATTTTTATGGTCCTCTAACAACCCAAAATGCAAGCAGCAAATTTCATCCGCAGAATCTATACTCTTTTTTCTAGACGTAGGACAATACTCCCCAAGCAAGCCAATTGATGTCAAAAAGAGAGCTCGGTCAGACATAAAATAAGATTCAAACTTTAGACCCTCCACTTTGGCAAACTGCAGACACAACCGGATGAACTGCCAATATCCCTATGAAACAATAGGCATGAAGAGTTATTTGGGAGAAGGATCATGTAAGAACAGAGAGATATCCAACACCAGCTAAAATTCAGATTTTACAAAATCTTAGATCAGGAGACAAATAAAGTGATCATTGGATTTCTTCTTTTTAATTGTTAATTAGGGATCAGTTTGCCTTTAGTTTTGTTAATTATAATGCCTGTAGTTAAATCATTAGGTGAATCCAACCATACAATGAAGAAAACAACCAATTAGTATGCGTAGGATTTGGGAAAAAAAGATAGCTCGGTTGATACCCTAAAAAATAAATCTCTAAGATCGTGATCTTTTATAAAACAAGGGCCATCCATTATTCTAATTTCTAAGAGTGTAAACCCACGCATATAAATCAAAACCAAAACTCTGCAAATTCAAAATACTTTCCCTCATTCAGATGACAAATTATTTTCCCATTTTTTTTTCCAAATAAAGCGTTTTCAAATTGTCAAATCACAATCACGAGTACTAATTTCCCAGCTATCGTCATTCAAACTTATCAGATGATTAAGTTAAACTCCATTATCTATTAACTCGATTCATTAGTTCGAATCCAAATTAGAAACAAAACATGATAAAACGAAAAAAGTTAACGTCGAAACCAAAGATCGAAGACGATCGAGAAATCGCAGAGAGAAACGCAATCGAGCAGAAACCACAAATCCATGTTTTAAAAGTTGAGATGAAATCAATAACGGATGCTATACGCTCAATAAAAGAACTCGAAACTGAAAAGGAAAATCAGATGGCCGTAAGATTACCTGAGGGGCGAAGATGGGATCAGAGGCTCAACCTTTTACTTGGCGTATGCTGAAGAGAATAGAAAGCGTGTGGGAGAGAAGTAGGGAATGCAGTTTTTATATGCACCTTAGAAACCCTACCTATGCGATAAGCGTTAGGGCAAGCTCAGCTTCCTGATTTACTTCTTTTTTTTTCATCCATAATATTACTTTCTCAACCGACATATATGCAATATGCGTGCCGTTTTCACAATTTTGCCCCCTGCCCTCTTTTTCTTAATTATTGTTTTTAGTTTAAATTAAAATATACACTTGGCCCTCATGTTTTGTTTGAATTTTAAATTTTGTCATTGTACTTTTTAAACTTATTGTGCTTTTAATTAAGCCGTTAACACGGAAATTTATAATAACTTTAATTTAGTTGCCTTTTTTTTAGCAGGATAATTTAGTTGCCTTTTTGGATAATAAGTTCGGTGCAATTTATTTTCATGTATTTTTTTATATAATTCTTTTAAAATATATAATTTTATTTCATTTGTAAAATATCTATATAAATCATTGTCATTAGATGTGAGATATGAGTATTTGAACTAATATTTTTTTTGTATTTAAAAGTTTAGGTGGAATAAGTACCGGTATTTCACTAAGTTCAGATAATACCTTTCAACTTCTTTAAACTAATATTTGTAATAAAAAAGTTTAGGAACCAAATATTTATTAATATTGGCAAATATCATCGTCTTAAATAGATTAAGAACTAAATTATTATTAGTATTGATAAATGGTCTCACAAGGCTATTTAGTGATTATGTTTGTCAATATTGATAAAAATTTGGTCCCTAATTCATTCATGGTAGATCCTTATTAGTGTAGGTCCTTAAAATTACTTCATAAATAAAGTAAAAATGTGTATTTTAAAATAATTATACCGTAATTATATAAAAATTAATTGCACCTAATTCAATTTCATTAGATTGATGCTGATTGGGCAAGCATTTCCTGTAAAATAGAGAAAGGAGCTGAGGATTGAAAAAGAACTAAGAAAACTCTAAAGACTTTAGTGTGTCTCTCAACCAAAACCATTTCAGAGCTTGTGAGGACAAAATGTGTATAATTGGTGAGACATACATGCTATTAAGTCAGCATTAATTTAACAATGTATATGATATATTTGGGTGGTTGAAACTTATTTAGAAAATATAACAAAAATATGACAAGTTATTCTTAAAAAAATTAAGTATGGGAAACAACCCTTTTTTTTAACAAAAAAGCATAGGGTTCAAGTTTAAAAGTAAAACGTTTTATTTCTAAAGTTATTTCAAAAATAATTTTGTTAAAATTTAGTTAATTAAAGGAAGAATTAGTCAAATTAATTTTGTATATTATGCATTTTAACTGAAATTCTCTATTTTGTGTTGAAAAAGCATGAAGAAGAAAGATGAGAGGATGCTTGAATTATATTATTGTGTTACCAAGAACTAGTCAAATTATACAAGCAAACAAACAGTAGTATTATTTGTTATTTATTAGCGATTTCTCTATAGTTTGAGGAAAAGAAAACTATCACTATATGAAAATTAAGTATATTGGATCACTTATTGTCTACAAATGAAACTAAAATAAGTAAGGGCAATAACGGAACTTCTGAATGTGGCAAGAAATAAAAAAATTCTTGGAAGAACCTTCAAAAATCTTCTCTAGTTGGGCCTGAAAAATTCTAGGTAATAACGTGTTTAGACTTTAGACTCTAGATCTCTCCACCCATTTAACATTTTCCTTTCCTCCTACACTTTCTTCTCGCTCAAAGCTACATTATATTTTTCGTTTATATAAATTAAATATTAGTCTGACTCTCACCCGTAAGTGTTGCATAATAATTGGTTTATTCATAACGTGTCTTCCTTCCGTTTCAACTTTCATGGTGGATTAATGGCCTATGCAATTCATTTTGTGCAATTATAATGTAATTATTTTGAAATACACACTTTTATTTAATTTGTGAAGTAATCTTAGACACTCACATTAATAAGAACTTACCATGCATGAATTATGAACTAAATTTTAATCAATGTTAACAAATATTAATATTGATAAAAATTTGATCCGTAATCCACTCATAATAAATCTTTATTAGTGTGAATCCTTAAAATTACTTCACAAATAAAATAAAAATATGTATTTTAAAATAATTACATTATAATTACACGAAATTAATTACATCGAGTCCAATTTCTTCCAAATGCAGTAAACCATAATACCTTTCTCTCATTATGGTCCAACAAGAAATAGTTATTTCCAGCTGTCTTTTAGAGAGATGCTGATTGGGCAAACATTTCCAAGTTTTTTTTACAGCCGATGTGAAAGCTTTGACAGCATTATACTAAAGTAGGCTTATGAACAGAAAACTAGATTTAAACATAAATCAGCTAACATATACAATTTTTAACACTACATGGTAAGTTGAATTTCAAAACCTGCTTCTAAAATTCTTTCATTTCCATATTAAAGAGTGACAAATGATGGAAGCGAAATACTTTTAACTTGTTTTTAAACTGCAATGAGCCATTTACAAGTTACAACTATGAACATGTCAGTTAAATGACGAGAAAAAGATCAAAGAGAACTAAACTTGGTTCAATATTTATCTTCTATATCTTTAAAATCCTATCCCTTCAAGATATTTATAGGCATAAGCATAACCTGTGAGATCAAAAATGAACGAGTGAATTCACATGCCCCTGAGCAGAATCACACTGGAATGGAGATTTTGTGTGTGCATACGCACATGTATGTGCAGCCAAAAAATTGTTACTTCGATAGAAATTGGAGATGCGGCAGCCAAGGCTCTGAACGTGCATGAAATCAACTGCCATAATCAATTCATCAGAAATAAGAAGCTTATTAAAATAATTAATATTCACCCTAGCATTGACAATGCAAGAAAAGAAGGAGGTTGCATTACATGAATCCAGTCAATAATGCGTCTCTTAAGTGTAGTTCATAAAGGGCACTTCTGCAGACATTCACATGGCATTCAAACCTGTTTGATGTGACATTCGGCGGCATTTCTCATAATGACACAACTTTTTTATATTCATATGACACCGTTTTCAAAATCTTAACGTTACAAATTGGGCACCGCCTAATGAGGGCAAAATTAGAAGCTAAGGAAGAAGGAGCATGCATAATACCTGTAATCCAAGAAATCCAAACGGAATCATAGTTTGTAGAGAGAGAGAGAGAGATTTGTTCAGGGTAAAACCCTTCAACTTTTCTCTGAAACAGAGGAAAGCTCTGGTCAAGAGGAATGGTCACAGGCTTGAAGGGTCCATCCAGAGTGGTTGGAATTTCAGCTCCAACAATCACTGAGCTTACATAAGGGTCAGAAACAATGAAACAAAATGATAGAAACACAATATGTTATTTGCATAAATAAGGTGTCAAATTCTTTATACATCCTTATAATTGCATAAAAAAAGTTTTGTAAGATGTTATTTGCAATCTGCAATACTCAATATGTTACCAGAAATCTCCACATGAGCAAGTTCCATTCCTAAAATGATGAAATCTCTTCAGGTCTCTCAGTATAATATCCCTTTGGCTCATTTTACTAGCATATTTCATTATAAAATGGCAATCCCCGCATATTCTCAAGTTCTTCACAATCCTAATAGTTGTCCCATGAGCAGTACTAATAAGACCAAAAGCAAGAGCCAACTTCTCACTATGTCTTCCTAATGATTCTTCCTTCTCTTCCTCCTCAATGTTATGGAGAACCCAATCAGTTTCAGGCATGTATCCTTCCCTTCGTGCTCCTGCCATTATTTCCTCTAGTTTCATGTATATTTCTTTAGAATGATCTCCAGCAACAAAACTATGCACTTTTCCATCTACCTCAATATAACTCCATCCAGGGTCCTTTTCTACCCTACTGTTTTGCATCAAAATTCTTACTCTCTCTACATCTTCCCATCGCCCCACTGTGGCATAAACATTTGATAAAAAGACATAGCTTCCAGGGTGCTTAGGTTCAAGCTGCAAGAGCCTCTCTGAGACTAATTCTGCCATTTTGATATTTTTGTGAGCCCTACAAGCACAAAATAGCGCACCCCATATGACAAAGTCAGGAGCCATTGGCATACTCTGGACGAACCGCATTGCTTCGTCTAACCTACCTGCTCTACCTAATATATCTATAACTAATGCATAATGTTTCATTGTTGGCTCAATGCCAAATTCATCTTTCATACTGTTGAAAAAGTGTAATCCCTCGTCTACTTGCCCAGTGTGTGAGCATGCAGTTAAGATGGCAAGAAAAACAACTCCATCTGGTTTCACTCCTGCATAGAAGTGACAGTATTCAGGCAAACAAGATACAACTAAATATCACATTTAGAGGAAGATACAACAAGATATGTATGTAATCCACACCTTTAGATCTCATCTGTTTGAAGCACTGAAGAACTTGCCCATGGTGACCATGGATTGCCCAACCCCATAGCATAATACTCCAAGTTAGAATGTCCTTTTGTTTCATGCCCGCAAACACTTCACTTGCAGTCTCGATGTTCCCACATTTGGCATACATATCCACTAGAGCATTTCCGATTGCTCTATTAATGAAGAAACCACTATTTGAAATATAATTGTGAATTCGTAGTCCAGCCTCTAGTGCACCGATTTTTGCAGAAGCTGATAGAGCAGAAACAATAGTGAGATCATTCGGCCTCACACCTTCATCAAGCATTTTATGGAAAAATGACAATGCTTCTCTATGGTCTCCATTCTGGGAGAAACCTTTTACCATTGTGGTCCAAGAGACCACATTCTTCTCTTGCATTTGATTAAACAGCTCTCTTGCACTGTTCATGTCACCATTTCTTGCAAACCCATTTATCAAAGTATTCCAAGACCCAATATTTTTTTCAGGCACAGCTTCAAAAAGTTCCCTAGCCTTGTCCAAATCTCCCAGTTTACAACACGCATTAATAGAAATATTCCACAACAATGTACTCCCTTGCTTGATACTCTCAGGCGTTTCATCAAACACCTTTAATACAGAACCCATATTCTCAACTTTGACATACATATCGACCAACGAAACTCGAACAAATGAGTCAAATTCCAGCCCAAACTTGAGAATTACGGCATGAAGACAGTCACCCAACTTGCCCATGAGCAGAGCTGCGGTGGATTTGAGCACGAAGGGTAATGTTAGCCTGTCAGGCTTAACACTCAACCTCAACATGAGAACAAAGAATGAAATGGCGCCTTCAAATTCGTCATTTTCACAAAGCCCACGAATCAAAGCATTAAAAACAAACAAGTTTTTATCCTGAAACTGCTCAAAGATGGAAAGCGCATAAGCAACGGATTTAAGGAGAGAACAAGAAGATATGAACTGGGTTGCAACCCGACTGCTAGAGAAGAGGTTGGAAATGAGAATGTGAGCATGAATTTGTCGGAGTTGCCGGGTAGTTGTGGAGGCATGAATAAGGGAAATTAAATGGCTTTCGGATGGATGTTGAGAAGGGTAAGGAGTAGGTTTAATATGGAAGGAGGTGGCAGAAGAAATTGCTTTGGCGGAAAACCATGGTGGCTTAGACAAGGGTTGGAGTGCTCTCATTGTGGATCCGATAGCAAAGTGCAGAAGCAAGCCTTTGCAAAATATTATTCAATTTGAAAAATGATAAAACTAAGCTGTACCTTCCATCTCCTTCTCAATATATAAAACTGTGGCAGTGTTATCTGGCAGCGGTTGTTTGCGTGCAGGGCCACCCTCCAAAGGCTTCAGTAATTGACGGGAATATAAACAAATAAACATAATAAAAGCAACACCCACGGAAAGGAAATTGAAGGATACAAGTTATAGGCATTCACATACCAAAAAGTCGGCACCCTCTGTATTGTTGCTCGCAACAGATAGCTTAGATGCTGTCTTTTTTAGATTCATCGTTTTTCTTTGTTAATTATAATGCCTGCAGTTAAATCATTAAGTGAATCCAACCATACGATGAAGAAAACAACCAATTAGTATGCGTAGGATTTGGGGAAAAAAAAAAGATAGCTCGGTTGATACCCCAAAAAATAAATCTCTATGCTCGTGATCTTTTATACAACAAGGGCCATCCATTATTCTAATTACTAAGAGTGTAAACCCACGCATATAAATCAAAACTAAAACTCTGCAAATTCAAAATACTTCCCCTTGTTCAGCTGACAAATTATTTTCCCATTTTTTCCGAAATAAAGCGTTTTCCAATTGCCAAATCACAAGCACGAGTAATAATTTCCCAGCTATCGTCATTCAAACTTATCAGATGATTAAGTTAAACTCGATTCATTAGTTCGAAACGAAATTAGAAACAAAACATGATAAAACGAAGAAAGTTAACGTCGAAACCAAAGATCGACGACGATCGTGAACTTGCAGAGAGAAACGCAATCGAGCAGAAACCACAAATCCATGTTTTAAAAGTTGAGATGAAATCAATAACGGATGATGCTATACGCTCAATAAAAGAATCGGAACTTAAAAGGAAAATCAGATAGCCGTAAGATTACCCGAGGAGCGAAGATGGGATCAGAGGCTCAACCTTTTACTTGGCGTATGCTGAAGAGAGTAGAAAGCGTGTGGGAGAGAAGCAGGGAATGCGGTTTTTATATGCACCTTAGAAACCCTACCCATGCGATAAGCGTTATGGCAAGCTCCGCTTCCTGATTTAATATTACTTCCTTATAAGGTTAATTATGTTGATGGTTCGGTTGGTGAAGGCGGTAAATCTGCTGCTTGTGGAGGGTTGCTGAGAGACAGCTCGGGAACTTGGATTAAGGTTTTGCCTTTAGCATCGGCTAGTGCAGCGTTCTTGAGGCTGAGCTTTGGGGTGTGTTCACTGGTCTGGAGCTTACTTGGGAGTACAACTGTAGGAAGGTGAAGGTTGAGATGGATGATAATCGGGAGTACTGAGCATTTTATATATATATATAACTGTGCATTAAATTAGTCTAAAAGAAAAATCAAACAATAAATTAAATGACGAGATTGTTGCCATAGTTATCAACGAAACAACAGCTGAAATTCCCGCTAAATATGCTTGATCCTGTGAAAAACTACTCCTTAATTTCCAATTTCCAAGTTTTTTTATGGCCTATGTGAAAGCTCTAATAGCATTATAACAATGTAGGAATATGAACAGAATACTAGATTTAAACATAAATCAGCTAGCCAACGTGGTAAGTTGAATTTCAAAACCCGCTTCTGAAATTCTTTCATTTCCATATTGAAGAGAGACAAATGATGGAAGCGAAATACTTTTAACTTGTTTTTAAACTGCAATGAGTAGTTTACAAGTTACAATTACAACTATGAACATGTCAGTTAAATGAAGAAAAATATATCAAAGAGAACTAAACTTGGTTCAGTATTTATCTTCTATATCTTTTTTTTTTTTCGTAATTCTATATCTTCAATATCCCATCCCTTCAAGATATTTATAGGCATAAGCATAACCTGTGAGATAAAAAAAGAACGAGTGAATTCACATGCCCCTGAGCAGAATCATAGTGGAATGGAGATTTTGTGTGTGTGTACGCACATGTAAGTGCAGCCAAAAAATTGTTACTTTACTTCAATAGAAATTGGAGATGCGGCAGCCAAGGCTCTAAACGTGCATGAAATCAACTGCCATGAGAAAGTCCTTGCACTATTTTTTTACCGAAACTTCCATGATCAATTCATCAGAAATAAGAAGCTTATTAAATAATTAATATTCACCCCAGTATTGACAATGCAAGAAAAGAAGGAGGTTGCATTACATGAATCCAGTCAATAATGCATATCTTATTCCTACTAAATGCTCAATATCTCAAGCAGAAGCCGTTTTTCTTTGCTGGAATATGACAGCAAAGACTGGAACAAACACGCCAATGCTAAATGCAGTAAACACTCCAAGGGTCATGGTCAATTTCTGGTTTTTCATCCTGTCCAAGTTATACATGTGTTTGGCATGCATATAGTACGGCTCATCGTGACCATGTCCTCCCATTTTCCTCACTGCAGTAGAGTGGATTGCTCGATTTCCTGGTACAAACACCCAACATTTCTGATTTAGTAATAGTAACAAGTAACAGCATGCATAATTGATTCATTTGAACTTCAGTAATTGGAAAATGTCCATATATAGTTTGATGTTTTGATTAATCAGATTCAGACTAGATGTCCACAATATTTAATTAAACACAAATTTCAGTCTTGTTTCTTGAATATCATGTCATCCTAAAATGTAATTAATTCTGACATTTGCCATCCCGTCTATATAACTCCAAATGGAATAAAATTTCTCTTGTTACAGTCCTTTTCATTATTAGCAAAAATAAAGAGCTAGAGAGCCAATTAATTTGAAATTCATGAATAAGGCCAAAGTAACCTATGAAACCACATCACTTGATATCTTTGCTAACATTTTTAAATTGTTGGTGGTATTCACATCCCAATAGCATATAAAGATACAAACAGCAATATATGGATGTATTGTCAGTGTTTTGTAAGGTTACATGCCAATAATGTAGCTTTCTTCCCGCAATTTCTCACAAATGAATGACGCAAGATGTAACCTTAATGATACATGTGGAGTCAACATAAACAAGAATATCTCCAGTTTCACAGCTTCGGTTAATTGAAAATGCAGAGCTTCATGTATTTAACTACCTCACCTATACCACAAAAATAAAAAATACACCTAAAGTCCTAATTATTCAAAAATTGTTAAATCAATCTGCACTGAATATGTATATAAGACATAGAAATATGAAAAGTAAAGAAATTTTTTTTGGCACAACGCAAACCTGATTTTGGTATAAATGCTTCAGAAGAAGTCATGAAAATTCTTGCACAGGACCTCATTCCGCCGTTCAACGACATGATTTCAACTATCTGCCCAAGTACCAAGTTCATTGTTATATATAAGTCGCAGAAATATATAACTAAAAATATAGCAGCAAAGAGGGCCTTGTGCTCCCTCGAGTGATCTTGGCATCCATCTATACGATCTTTAAGATGTATAACAATGAGGAAAAATCAGTTCAGTTCTTTCAAATTTATGGACATGAAAATACAACGTGTAAAAGGGCAATTTTACTGAATTAGAGTTTAATTGCGATGTAAGATTCAAATATACATTGCAAAGCACTATCAGACCGTTCAATCATCGCAGATTTTTTTTTTGGAGAGAGAGAATCTGAGGATTGTGAATCAATAATCATTTCTAAATTTTCTTGCTGATTAAAGTTGTAGAAAATTCGCATAGAAATGGAAACTTTCAGAGTTATATGAAAAAGAATTGTAACCACAGGCAGCATGCGTTGGGCTTATCTTGGATGTGAGAGAGACAGATGCTTCGGTGAGATTGGAAGGAGGAAGAGAGCTTACAGTGAGCGGAAGCGACGATGACGAACTAGTGATCTCCTGAAAATGATCTTAGCGTTGTGAGTTGTGACTCCAAAAAGAAAGGCAATAAAGGAATGGGCTGGGCATTTTGGTGGCTTCCTTTATATTTTATTTGGTGGTTGGTATAATGGGCTTAAGCCCGTTAACACTATGGCCCAACATTGGCTCAAAACCACAGTTTGATAGTCATTTTTTGGTCCAGCCCAGTGTCCATTTTAAGATCTGAATTATCCTTTTTTTTTTTGCCTGTCTGAATTTTCCTTGAACCTAGGGCCATATTGAAATGGTAAGGGAAATGATCAAGGAATGGGTTCCACTTATTTTTTATTTTTTTATTTTCATCAACTTTTAAAAAAATACAAAATATCTATTATACCATTTGATTTGACACAATCATAAATTTCTTTTCTTTTTATTATTTTAATATAAGGGGTAAAGTGGTAATTTTAATACATTCTCATTCTATTTCCATTCTCAAACTTTTACTAACAAACAGAGAAAACGCATTCCGTTTCTATTTCCGTTTCTGTTTCTATTTCCATTTCTGCGTAAAGAACGTGCCCTAAATTTGATTGCTTATTCTCTGACCCCAAAAAAAAATGTTTTTTATTTTCATTTCATATATTTATCTACATATTAAAATTAGATAAATGTGAAAGTTGTAATTTTATTAGTTAAATAATTATTTTCTTAGGAAGCACATTTTTATCCACTTTTTAAGGATAAAAGTTCAATAGTAACGTATCATTGAAGTTCAGTATATTTCTTTAATCATGTAGAGTCATTTGTTAATATTAATATAAATTCACATTAATAAGGACCACCTCAAATAGTTTGGAACCAACTGATTGGAGGGATGTACTGAAGTTCAGTATTGATAAGAATAAAAAATTATCTATTTGAATGAATTTATTTTAGCCAGCCATGCATTCAATAAGTAATTTAGTTTCCTTATTAATTTTTAATTTTAGATATCATTAGTAATAAGGTCAACATTAAAAATTTGCAAACATTTAGAATAAATTTGACAAAATAAAAATGTTTAAGATAAAATTAAAAATAATAACACGAAATTTGAATAAAACAAAAACTTTGGCCTAACATTAATCCTTGCACTGGTATGAAAAAGAAACTGCTGACTCACACAATTTTAAATTTGAATTGCTGATCGTAGGAAGACTTTTCTTAAGGCCCTACTTACGCATAGAAATGAAAAAATTAAATAAGAAGGGAAAGAAAGTAAGGCCATGGCGGCATATTGCTCTCAGTGTCAATGATATGACTCAGGGAAGCTTGTGAGAACCTACCTCATTGCAATTTCTTTATTTCCTATTTAATTGATTGACACATACATGGAAGCCCATTATGTGTATAAGTCTATCATGCAATTATTTATTGACATGCTTATTTGCATTCAGTTATAAAAGCTCACAAATGAAAGCCAAACTTATTGAAGCCCTTAAAAAAAACTGATTATCTATTAATATGTAAAAATTAAATATTTTTTTTATTAATTTATCTTTAAATCACACAATTCTCGTTTCTTTCTTGAGATATATGTTGTAATGTAATATTAGGGATATTTATTTTCATTATCTTACAGTTTATTCAGTTAGTCATCTAGTTAAAAAAAGAAGAAGTTAAATATATTATATCCGATTAAAATGCAAATCCGAGCTTACGGCGTGACTGGCGACAGCCGTCATTGGTGTGAGAAGACGTAACTTTGCTTTGCTTTGCCTAACCTTTGACGGTCCGTGCGAAATTCATTCCTATGAACACAAAGTTAAATCTATTTAACCATAAATTACGCTAATGTTTTTTAATATGCCTTTCAAGCTGTAGGAGTTTATTAGACTAATTCCTTTTCTGACATTTCCAGCAAACTCACACCATTCTCATTCCTCTCTGCCTTAGAGCTGGAAAATGAAGACTCGAAGCTCCACTAAGATCTCCGCCAAATGGGTTCCCATTTTCTCCGTCTTTTCTTTCCTTCTTGGTATGCTCATCACAAGCAGGTCTCTTCCTTGCTCTAGATTCATTTTCAGTTGCCTTTTACTTTCCATCTTTTTGATGAAACCGTGATGTTAAAAAGTTGGGGAGTTTGCTTTTTCCTCTTCATATATCAATTCTATGAACTCGATTGTGATAAGGAATCATGGTTGTTGCAGGATGTGGGAACCACCTGAATCAAATGGTCAGTTGGTTTCGCTGAGTCGGAATGAACAAGAACTGAAAGTGATCTCAAAGGATTGCGCTACTAGCAAGGCATGCTTATTCACTGTAGAATTTTAATTGCATTTCTTTGAGTTTGTATATTCTTTTCTTTGATTTTGAGATCTTTGGGTTTTGCTGGTATATCAGAAGCCTGTACAGGATAAGGATGTAATAAGCGAAGTCTATAAAACCCACGAAGCTATTCAGTGAGTATTAGCTGGAATCTGATTCCATTTCGCTAGATTTGGTTGCAAATGAAGTAGTTGGTGAATAATTACTGTTTGTTATTTCTTCGGAGGCATGCCAGATCTCTAGACAAGCAAGTTTCCATGCTTCAAATGGAATTAGCTGCAGCTCGGAGTACTCGAGAAATGGGGGCCTCAGATGGCTCGACAGCTACCACCTCTGAGACATCTAGTGAAGGGCCGCCCCGGAAGAAGGCGTTCATAGTGATTGGCATAAACACAGCTTTCAGCAGCAGGAAGCGGAGAGATTCAGTCAGAGAGACTTGGATGCCTCAAGGTACAGAATTTGTTGTGAAAATTGATTTAATCTGCAAGTGGTGGCGTGATTTCTTATGGAAAAAGGGATTTTGTTCTCAATTTTGGTCAGGGCAACAGCTTCTTCGTTTGGAACGTGAGAAGGGAATTGTCATCAGATTCATGATTGGCCACAGGTAAAACTTGTATGATCCGGATTATATAGTCTTTGGTATCAACCATATGATCACATGAATCCGGGTAGAATTGGGCATATTAGGCATCTTTTATAATTGATATTGATCAGCAGTGTAGGATTTTATGGATTCAATATGAAGTTATACGGAGTTTCTTTCATTAAGTAAAACAAGTGTATTCAATATATCTGTTTATATGTAGTACCTGAAACGGATGATTGCTGATTTTCATAACTTAGTTATCACTTATCACTATTATGCACCATACCTGACTCCTAGATCCACAAATGAGCCACTTTCAACTGGTAAAACATGGTCATCAATAGATTAGTCAGTTGACTCATTCCCTTACATATAGTCATCACTAGATTAGCCAGTTGACTCCCTTGGGTTATACCACTATTCCTTTCTTGAACCCTTACCTAAGAGAACCACGATTGGCCATCAAAATAGGCTTATGCTGCCATCTCTATAGCACTGAATATTCCAAATTTAGATGATGAATTAGGTAATATTATTTAATATTGGATAATTAAATGCTTCTTTATCCAATAGATAACTTTTAGATGGGTTGCAAATTAGTAATTTGTGGAACTGACATTAGGACTGTTGCCATGGTTGTTTCAGTGCAACTTCCAACAGTATTTTAGATCGAGCTATTGATTCAGAAGAAGCCCAGCACAAGGACTTCCTTCGGCTGGTAAGAAAGTTCATAAGAATTGTTTATGCAAGAAGAATTTGGGACATCTACTGGGGATTATAATCTTTGATTATACATTATCATGTAGGAACATGTTGAGGGGTATCATGAACTTTCTGCAAAGACAAAAATTTTCTTCTCTACTGCAGTTGCCAAATGGGATGCAGATTTTTATGTTAAGGTGGATGACGATGTCCATGTCAACTTAGGTATGCTCTGCCTCAGGATTCTTAGTATCTTTCTCATGTCTCCCATTTTCTCAAGGTTTATCCTACTGGGCTGCTATTTAGGTGTCTTGGCATCAACTCTTGCTCGTCATCGTTCAAAACCAAGGGTCTACATTGGGTGTATGAAATCTGGACCTGTTCTTTCACGAAAGTAATTCCACTGGACTCATTTTCCTTTTGTTCCCTACTTAGAGGCTCTATATTTTTTTCCCCTTATGAATTCGTTTACGTAATTCTAGAGATGTCAAGTATCATGAACCCGAGTTCTGGAAGTTTGGAGAAGAAGGGAACAAATACTTCCGACATGCAACTGGACAGATATATGCAATCTCTAAGGATCTGGCCACTTACATTTCCATCAATCAGTAAGGATATGGTTCCCATGCAGTAATTAATTAGCTATCTACTGATCTCTGCAACGTGGACTGATACCTGTTCAACAATACATATATATGCAGCTGAACATATTTTTTTGAATGTGAAATTTAGCCTCAAAGTATAATGCATTTGGTGCAGAATGTTAATCCTGCTGATTTTATTGAAAGAAGAAAAAGAAAAACATTTCCAAATATAAACTATGGGTCCATGGATATTGGATCAATTCATGTTGCAAATAAACAAGGCTTAAAATAAGTTTGGCATAGAGTATCTGTCTGAGGCACAAATTTCATGGAAGTACGAATTATGAGTGCAGGCCAATATTGCACAAGTATGCAAATGAAGATGTCTCACTTGGTTCATGGTTCATTGGTCTTGAAGTTGAGCACATTGATGACCGCAATATGTGTTGTGGGACTCCTCCAGGTATAGTATCCTGAAACACATGCAGAGCTATATGTATATATTTGTTTCAACTTTCAAAAACTACTGAAAATTCTTTTGGTTGTGGTTCTCATTTTGAGTTGTGACTAATGACTGTGTAGACTGTGAGTGGAAGGCGCAGGCTGGTAATATATGCGTGGCATCATTTGATTGGAGCTGCAGTGGAATCTGCAAATCTGTGGAGAAAATTAAATATGTGCACTCAAAATGTGGTGAAGGGGATGAAGCTGTTTGGAGTGCTTTATTTTGAATGAGATTCAAAGGAAGAATGGGGGGTTGCTAAGGCATTTTTGACAGAGAAATCTGACCAGACGTATAGAAACGACTAGAAATTTTTTGAGTCAACCAGGGTTGGCAAGCATTGGTGCTTGATCAATTTAATAGAAGCCTAAATATTCGTACAAATCCGCAATTGCACAGCACGAATGTGGATTTACAGATCTGTTTATACCTTCCAGTCTTATTCATGGAAATGGGAGGATAAGAAAATTGTTGAGCCACCTTTTTTCTTTTAATATTTCATTTGTATTCCTTTTATACAGATTTAGAATGTAGTCCTGTGTTGTGTTCTATGTAATGAAAAAGTAATGTATTGACAGTTTTGCTGATACATTCAATTTGATAAGTTAATTTATTTATCCTGGTATGATTATGATCATTTATCAGATTTGATGTCAAATAGCTTTAGAACTGAGAGACTCAAATGTTCACATTGAAGAGCATAGACCAGTCCATATATTATTAATTTTACAATTACACATAATTACATTCCAACTTGCAAGTTTTTAGAATATATTTCAAGTCCTGCATTTGTTCCTTTTATAGCAAAATAGTAATTTTTAATTTTACGAAGGAGAGGCCATGGGCCTCAATTTATAACAAAAAATTTCCAATTTAGCAAAGGAGAATTTATTGATCGAAATTAGTAAATTGGAAATTTTAAGATAATAAAGTAAATTGAAAAAAGAAAATTTGTGAAGCTGAAGTCTACCCTCAACTTAAAATTGACTTGATGGTTCCCACCTATATCAGCTTCGTCTACCTATTGTCAGCGAAGCCGAGCCGATACTTGCAAGCTGCTAGTTAAGCTCGGGCGAAGGTGCTGGCTGGAGAATGGAAAACGCCGACGTTTTGTTGGGCTTACAGGACTTCCTGGAGCGCATGCGTCAACCTTCCGCGGCAGATTTCGTTAAAGCAATCAAAAGGTCCTACTTTACATTTACCCTTCAAAGATCATATCTTCATTTCATCTGAATTGGGAATTAGAATTCTCAATGTTCTTTGTTTCTAATTGTTAGTCGCTATTCTTATTGTCCATTCGAGTTTGTTTCAATGGATGGAATGTTCTTAAAGGGTTTTCCTTTTGTTTATAAATAATTGAGGAAACTTTTCAGATTCGCTAGATATTTTGGAGTTTTTTGTTTACACACACAATGGAAACCGATGACAAGGAAATATTCAAATATGTTCGGTTAATTTAAAATGCTCGTAGTTTTATGAGATACAATCGACTAAAATCTTCTGAGAATAACTTTTGTTTTCTAATTGCAGTTTTATTGTTTCATTTTCAAATAATGCTCCTGATCCAGAGAGGGACAGTGCTGCACTACAGGAGTTCCTTGCTAATATGGAAGTCGCTTTCAGGGCTCATCCACTTTGGGCTGGCTGCTCAGAGGAGGAGCTGGAGAGTGCCGGAGAAGTGAGCTTCGACTTAACTTTGCTTTACCATTTGCATGGTCTACTCTATTTTATACTTTTTTTTGTTAACATTTTATACTATTTTAATCTGCGTACTTGAAGACATATAGTTGGTATAGTTATTAGGCACTGATTTTTTTTTTCCCCTTAATATTAGATGCTAGATAAAAATATTGTCACCTCTAGCAATAAAAATGCTTGAATAAAGTAATCCTTGTTCCCATCGCTTCATTTTCCTTAGTGATTTTAGAGAATTTTATGGTTTATCCAATCAGTCAACTCCTTGCTGTGAGTACTGGCTTGTAGACTAGTGAATAACTGGGCCGTTAAAAATAAAACTAATGATGCATGCTGTCTCTCATTTCTCTACACTTTTGGAGTTTACTCATTATATATAGAGATACAAATTATATAAAATTTGTTAACTTCTGTGTACATTACTGTATAGCGTATACAAATGATAAAATTTGTTTTGTTGGCCTATAGTTACTACATTTTGCCCAGTTACTATAGGAGCCTCGTGGTTTTGAGAAAACTCCCTCCCTCTCTTTCAGTTGAACTTCTCCTGTTAAACTAGATAAATAAGTTTCAGCGGTCATGTGGTTTTTCTGGGTTTCAACATGAGCATTTCTAGCTAAAGAACTGACACTTGATTCTCATTTTCATTCTGCTTTTGTGTATTTTACTATTTCAGTTGTAATTCTAGAAAACAATGCTCTACATTCTTCTTCCTGTAAATTTGCTATTACCAAGTGGTCCTCATATCTGTTGTTCTCCTCATCTCTGGGCTTACTCATGTACAGGGGCTAGAGAAGTATGTCATGACGAAGTTATTTACCCGCCTATTTGCTTCACTACCAAATGATGTAAAAGTTGATAACCAACTTTCTGAAAAGATGGCTTTGCTTCAACAGTTTATTCAACCAGAACATTTGGATATCAACCCAACATTTCAGAATGAAGCAGTGTGGTTGGTGAGTGTATAACTTCACGTTTGCAATGATTTACATTTTAAGTCACTTGTATCTATGTCTAGTCAGGGAGTTAAAATATGTTTCATGTCAAAATAACAAGTAAAAAAGGAAAATAAATTGTGTAACCATTTTGAATGGATTTTTAGGATGTCAACCAACATCCCTGCAGCATAAATCTCAAAACCAGCCTATTTCTTCCCCCGCACCTGTTACTATTATGTGACTTTTTCTGCAATTGTTAGTCGTAACATCTTTGGTTGATGATGATTAATGTTTTGTTTGTCCTCATTTGCTATACATTCTTTGTTCGTTTTTTTTGGCCGATATGCTTTCTTTGTTCTTGATCCCACAATATAAGCCTTTACTTCAGTGGTTCTTGGGCATTTCTCATGTAGCTTTTTTCATTTGTGGTTCTTGGGTTGGGCCTGTTCTAAAGTTTGATGGATGATGTTCTTGATAGGCCATCCTTATAGAGTTGAGCTGTTCTGACTTCAAATATGGCCACTTTGACGAAAGTTCAGCCAGATAAGCTGTAGTAGGATTGTTTATTTAGTTGAGAAATTATTACTAATAATATTGTTTTTTTCAGAATATGTAGGGTAGTTTTTGCACAAAATATACTGACATTAAAAATAATGTCAACACACAGTAAATATTTTTAATGGACAGATAACAGAAAGGTTGAATGTCACGTGAAGATTAAAAATAGGGGAGGTGAGTGTAATATATGAAATTATAGTGGGTTCATAATTAGGTTTTGGATACCTCAAAAAGGGATTTTGTAATTTACTATTTAAGTTTTCAATCAATATCCTTCATCTTACATTTTCGGTCTTATTCTAATGCTGACAGCTCGCACAGCAAGAACTACAGAAGATCAACATGTACAAGGCACCCAGAGACAAACTTGTGTGTATCCTCAGTTGTTGTAAGATCATCAGTAACGGACTGATTGATGATTCTGTTACTTCAAAGGAGAATCCTCCAGGGGCCGATGAATTTCTTCCTGTGCTAATATATGTTATTATAAAGGTACCCTCAACATTGTCATTAATTATATAGTTTCATGATTTGTGAATAGTTTGAAGTGCAATGTTGTTACCATAACTAAAAGCTAAAAGCAGTGAAGGATCTACTACTTAAGAAGTAAAATATAATTTTAATAGTTGTTGGCTGGAGTTATGAATTGCACCAATAAAAGAACTTAATTTTGTCTTTGAATCTCTCATTTCCTTGCTTTATGTAATATACGATTTGTCTTCTGCCACTTACTAACTCCTCTGGTCACTCTTCTTTTGGCTACAAATTTTGATCAGAATAGCAAAGCAAATCCGTTTCCATTATTCAGAAATTGTATTGATTAAGGGAAAAAAACTTCTATCCAAAAAAAGAAAGAAAAAGGGAAAACCAGATAGTGTCTAAATAACATCACGATTCACGATGACCTAATATTTACATTTTTTTTGTTGGGCACCATTTTGATATGGACATGACACAATTTCTTCTTTTAATGATGATGTAGGCAAACCCTCCACAACTGCACTTAAATCTACTGTACATTCAAAGGTTTAGACGCCAATCTCGATTGGTTGCAGAAGCAGCATACTTTTTTACAAACATGTTGTCTTCTGAGTCCTTCATTTCTAACATTGATGCAAAAGCCCTCTCAATGGATGAAACCGAGTTCAAGGGAAACATGGAATCTGCACGTGTTCTTCTTTCTGGACTTTCAACTGATTTGCAAGATCACTCCACTTTAACTGATCCAAACTCTGGACAACTTGCCAGAGCAGAACCTTTTAAGCCCCAAAATAAAGCTTTGAACGATAGTAAGGATACTGCTTTGCAAGCCACATCATCTGAAGCAAAATCTGAAAACAAAAAGGAAATTACTGAAGATCTGTCGTCAATCAACAAAGTTCCATCTCTATCGGATTTGGAAAACAAAGGTGCAAGTATGCTTTTAGAGGAGAATCAAGTGAATGAGGTTTTCAGGGAGTATCCATATTTGTTTGCTCGTGTTGGTGACATGACAATCAGTGACGTGGAAGACCTGCTAAATAATTACAAACAACTTGTTTTCAACTACGTATGTCTTTCCAAAGGGTTAGATGTTTCTCCTACATTTCATCTGCCTTCTAATCCTCGAAGTCATGTCCAAAACAATGCTGAAACCACAGTAGAGTTTTCAGAAGAATCTGCTGATATGACAAAGGATAGTTCAGATAGGGTTGCACTTTCTGAGGAGAAAAACAATGACTCTAATTTGCCACAGGACGAGACAGTGGCACCTCAAGTTTGAGGTCAATATAGTTAATATAGGGTTTCGTGTAATAACAATGACTCTCTGGTGGCTGTTGTAACATAAAATTTCCTTGTGTTAGGAAAAGTAATACCATGATAGTTACCATCTGAACTTTGTTCTGAAATAGATTATAGAACTGCACTGACCTTTTTTTCTTAAGAACTACCAAAATTTGGTGTCTAATTAGGCAATGATTTGGTTGAATGTCTCATTTCTTTGGCTGTATTAGACCTAACCCAATTTCAAATCAATCTCCATGACTTAAACAGAATTTTGTATATATATGTTGGGTCTATGATGCAACTTGTTGCATAGTATGTGACACAATTAGTATCATTGATGCGATTCTTATTGGGTATATGGCACCAATTGTCCACATACTCATTGCTTATGCAACAAATTGCATCATAGACTCATCTATATACTGTGTATGCAGCATGATTGATGGGATTGCTTATAGTGGCATACATAACCTTGGGTTGAAAGGACATAATGCATATCATATCATATCGTATCCCGTCTAACGAAACTGTTTGATAGGGAAGAGATATGTAAAATCTAAAATCTTGCCTCCCATGTCAAGAAAATAGCTCACGCTTTTTTCACAACCCTTGGATAGCTATCACCACCGCCATTACTTCGTCTCTTTCCTCTTACATTCTTTTAATAAATTTTATTCCCTTAATAATTAATGCAAGATTTATTCAAGGAAGGTATGGACCATTTGAAACTTGTCATTGGGTTGTCCATAAAAGCAGGTAAGCTTATTGTGCTTACTTACACCCTCTAACCGAGTCTGAGTATATCATCAACGCTGAAATGAATTTAACACCTTCACTAATCTAAGTTAATCGTGGATTAAATAGTAGGATCACTCACTAGCATGTTCTCTTATGTCAGGAGAATATTCGGCAATAATAATGCTTAAAGTAGTAGCTTCACCTTCACTATAGAATATAGATCATTTCCCTTTTTGCTTTCCTATTGTACTTTTTCAATGCTTATTAGTTATCTTCTATAGGCACTTTTCCTTGGACGATGGTCCGTTATATAAAGCTTTTCTACTAGAATTTTCCTTTTCTTTTTCTCTAATAGCACTATTAACTTGCTTAAGTTTATATTAATGACGGGGTGGATACTGAAATAGCTTTAATTTCCTAAAAATTTCTTGATTCAATAGAAAGTAAATCATTTAAGTTGAATTTCAGAACTGTTTTAACAAAATTTAGGGATGAATTAGATTGAGTCTTGTGGACACAAATATTGAAATTTGGTGGTCAAATATAAACTATTCGTTTATAAGCCAAGCAGAGGATACCAAAAAAGTGGCCATCACGTGCCTCCCACATGCGGACATTCAATGCGTGTCGGCCGCAAACAAATGCATTCATGCCTCACAAATCATAATTAATTTTCTCTTACGTGATGTGCATGTGATTGGTTCCCCATTTAGGCCTCACCCAATTATTCATTATCATATTGACTAAGCATATCTCGTTTTCTTTGCTTTTATGAATAATAATGTTAATTGACACGAAAATATACACAAACTTGCAAATCATACCGATAAATGTTGATTAAAAAACTTTGTACCTAAATATTCTAGTGTATTTTTTTTTTAGGTATTCTATTATTAAGAGTTCAATATATATATATATATGTACACAACGTTATTGAGACTTGAGAGTTTTCCTAAGCATGTTTTAATTGTGGTCCAGCATTGAAAACACATAAGTAGTAGTCAATAATAGTACATTATGAAAGAAAGTGACACATATTACGTGGCGAAAAAATGAATGGCCAAGTCATAACAAGATTGGCCCCAGCCCCTTAAAACACGCTAACCTGATAGCCACACTCTTGACGACGCACCTCCGATTCAACTTTCTTTCACGAAGGAATGTTTGATCCCAAAAAGGTTGTGTGTGAATTGGTTTGATCTAACTGAATTCAGAATTTTAAATAGTAAATACTAAATACACATAATTTTTCATACTATGTAATATAATAATTTATTGGTCAAAACCTCAAATTGGTCCTTTATGTTTGCACGAAGTTTTATATTGGTCCTTTATGTTTCAAAAAGTCCAAATTGATCCCTTATGTTTGCAAGAAGTTTCAAATTGGTCCTTCCGTCTACTTCCGTCAATTTTTTAAGTTAAGTGCTGATGTGGCGTGCTGACATGTCCATCTAAGCTGACGTGTCATGCCACGTCAGCACCACGTCATCACATATGATATTGGATGATGACATGGCGATGACGTGGCATGCCACGTCAGCTTCAACTGACACGTAGGAGAGATGGTGTGTCCATGTCAGCACTTAACTTAGAAAATAAACAGACTTAGACGGAAGGACCAATTTGGAACTTCTTGCAAACATAAAGGACCAATTTGGACTTTTTGAAACATAAAGGACCAATATGAAACTTCGTGCAAACATAAAGGACCAATTTGGGATTTTGACCATAATTTATTTGAATTTAACTGGAACAAACTCAAAATGGTTGAGTTTGAGTTTACAGATAAATCACAGCGTTTTGGGTTTTATTTGAATAATAATCAATGAGATTGATGATTCATCTAATTCAATTGATGCTCATTCTTACCTTTTATTAATTACACTGGAAATTATTAAGATTTTTCTATCAGTTCAATCAGATTGATGATTCATCCTTGAATACGCTAAACGTTGAAGCTTACTTGGTCAATGCAATAATAAGACAATGTGTCCAATTTGATATTTTTCTGAAGAAAAAAAAGCAGGCCAAATATAAGGACAAACACAGTAACCAACCTTGTTCCTTTCATTATGGGCATGTTCTTTTACAAGAATTGCCCATGGAAATAGAAATGGAAATGGTGGGGCCCACCGGCCCCCACATACTTTTTTACTTTTTCATTTCCATCAACTTTAAAAAAAGAAAAGAAAAAAAATACAAAATATCTATTATACCCCTTTGATTTGACATGATTTGACACAATTATAACCTTCTTTTCTTTTTATTATTTTAATATAAGGGGTAAAATGGTCATTTTAATACATTCCCTTTCCATTTCCATTACCAAACTTTTACTACTAAACACAGGAAACGCATTCCGTTTCCGTTTCCGTTTCTGTTTCCATTTCCATTTCTGCGTAAAGAACGTGCCCTATAGCTTCAAGGCAAGGCAGTTAGTTTACTTTACAAAGATAGAAAATATAAATAAAATTTATGATTTGTGAACTTTATAGCAAGCACCTAATCAACTTTACCCTAGTTTTTTTCTAGTTTTAATGCCTAAAAACTTCATCAACCAATAAAAAAAACTTTTAACTATGATCAATAATACACTAATTAGCAAAATTCTTAATATAATAATGACTCCTTGGACTGTTATCAATGCCATTGTCCTAATTAATATTATTTTTGACCCTTTGAGTTGTTGGAAACCCAAACCTCATTCACAAATTTTGTTGCAAATTGCAGAATAGATTAACAATATCTTTAAAAAATTAAGAAATGTCTTGAATTTGCATATGACCGGGGGAACAAGTCAGTAGTCATACTAGTAATAAATGCACTATACCACCATGTCCAAATTTTGTTGGGTTTTAGTGCAAAGTGAAGCTGAAGGAGTCATTGGAGTAGCATGTGTACTTTTTAACTCCAAGCATATGATGAATTGGATAGGACATAGGAATAGGATCCAGATTTCGGGACATAGAGACATGCAATTGCAAAGTGGACTCACTCACGAGTCCTTTTTCCTTACTTTTCCTCTCATTAATTAACATAAAATATTCGGATTGAAGAGCTTAATCACACTCCTAAATTGAACCTTATCTTCACTAAACTCCAATAATATAATACAGTGGTCCTGGTCCACATACTTTGATGAAGCGTGTTCTAGTCTTCCATGAGGCTCCTTCTTTGCAATCATCTTTTTTGTTATTCTATTTTGTTTTCTTCTTGTTATTTAATTTCTTTATTCCCACGAGACAGACCAAGTAAAAGGGGTCTCAAAACTACACATAATAATAACATAGCGACGAAGAAAACACCCAAATGACTTGGCCAAACTTGTTCTGTTCTCCAGTTCTCTAATTTTAAATCTTACAATTTTCCTCTCCAATGCAACCTTGCCATTATTAATTTTTCTTTCTACTTTCAAATTTGATCTGAGAAGACATGGGTGATCGTCACAACAAGTATTACCATCATCATCATCATCAGAGAAGCACATTCCTGCCCATGCTCTGCCCGGGGCCGTCCATGAAAGATGTGAGTCATCCACGGTGGAGGAACCGTACGACGCCGTTGTGCGACGACCCTGTGTCTCCTAGAATCGGATGTATGGGTCAAGTGAAGAGGAACAACAAAATAGTTGGGTATCCTGCTGCTTCTACTACAACCGCGTCCTCTGCTATTGTAGTCAAGTATTCTAAGCTCAGGAAGATTTTCTCTGCCAAAAATCTCACTCCGCCACCTCACGCAGTGTCCGGAGATAATAGGAATAGGAAAAGGAATGAGATTAAGAGATTTGGAAGAGTAAGCATTGATGAGATGGACCCTCCATTGCCGGTGATCAAGAGAGAGCAGCAAGAAAGGGAAGCGGAGAGTCTTTGGAAGAGGAGATCAGGTGGGGTTGCGTTAAAAAGTTTACAGCTTCAACAGATTCATCATACAAGGCATCGTCTTCTTCACCCTACTGCTACTAGTGTATGATTAGAAGAAACTCACACTGTAATTTTTTTAAAAAAAAAAAAATTTGGGTTGGGTGGGAATTTTTATAAGAAAAGTAAATGAAATGTTGTTTAGCTTTTTTCTCAACTTGGTCTAATTTGGATGTTGGTGCAGCATAGATCTAGGCTTCTGTAGATTAGCCAGAAAATTAAACCAATCCTCGTCAGATTAATTTGTATCAGATTTACAAGAGCTTTGCATTGAAAAGTAGTAAAATCTATCTGCACAGAGAAATAGAATCGAGTACAAGAGCACAAGTGAATAGTAGAGTCACTGTTTGATAGAAAAAAGAGAGAGGAAGGCCGTTTGTATGGAGCCCCATAAGCCAAAGAAGTTGGAACCCTTAATTTGCTTTTCCTCAGAAGTGGTATCGTGTGCATACGTTTTGATGGAATCATTGGTGAAACTTACGATTTGTTAAGCTACACAAAATGCAAGTTGACTATTTCGCGAGACTAGTATTCAAGTCAACGTCACCGTGCTTTAGTAAATAAAGCTTAACATTACTGATGAAGTGTATCTTCAGCAACTGTTACAAATTGTTGAACCTCTCCGTGTCCCTTCATAGATTTAACCTATTTTTTTATATTTAAATATTATAATTAGATTTTTATTCTAAAACTTTTGTCACTCTCAATATACCATTAAATTTTATTAATATAACCAATTGCATAATATTTTGATATTTTAAATATGTTTTGTTGGTCTAACTGTATATCATACATATTTAAAATAACAAAATAGCATATATTTAGTCACATTAGTAAAATTTAAACTAATTTAGTAGCATCCAATGATTATACACTTTTATCCAAGTTTACAACATACATGGAATTTACGTACAAAATCATTTCTTCGGTATTTATGGATAGAAATGAAGGAAAATTAAATTACAACAGATAACGAAGGTTTCAGCAAATCAACAGTCATCTACAAGCATCCTAAATCCTAATTCATGTATACATACACTAAATGGGCGATAGTAAACAACAAATAACTCTAGCCTGGAATATATATCTATAAACGTTCAAGTTACATTAGACTGGATGTTTCTCTGATAAATATGCAAGCATCAACCTTGTTCTTTGTAAGGAGTCCAGATCAATTTGCTCACGTCGACATCAAGACCACCTCTTCCAGCAGCTTTAAGATGGCGATCCAAAACTTTTGGATCTGCACATATAACATGCTGGCCTTTCCTGTATTGAATCAATTCTAGACTTTGAAGGGTAGTCAGTATATCTTCAGCTTTAATGGCCGTCATGTCACTCAACTCCTGCATAAAGTTAATTGATTCAGTAAGACAGCCTTGATCATTATCAAGAACAAATGTAACAACAGAGGTGAGTATTGCCTCAAGAGAAAGGATAATCATATGTGGAGGTGGGACCTCCCCTCTCTCTATCTCTAGCTACATTTAAAGGAAGAGGGGTGAAGGCCAATGGGAGCTACTTTATATGAGTAACACGATGCCAAACCCTAATCAATCAACCTAATACGTAAACTGAAACCCAATCATTAAACGCCCTAGAAACGGAAAAATTCCAAGTAAAAGTTAATCAGGTAACAAGAAATTCAACATACAGAACAAATAATCAAATGAAATGTATTTTGTATACAAAGAACTTCTATGTTTTGAACAGAGACGGTAATAGATGCATTACTAGAGAGAAATGCAAAGGATGCTTACCTTGATAGATATATTACCCTTGTGCTTTTTCAAGATGTCTAAAAGAACCCTGGTCCAATATCCTCTGTAGCTCAGCAAACCAAGGTCAGAAAGAGGTCTTTCAGGCGTGCCAACTTTGCCCTCCTTCTTTGAAAGTTCATATGCTGTTACATGTTAGAAATAATAACGAATTTGCACATATATGACTAACACAAACATGCAGGACCATTTACCAAAGAGATATAGAACTTACAGAAAGCTATTAGAAATTTGCCATAGCCTTTCCTTTGGTAGGGTGGAAGTGTAAGGATGCATGCCAAATTATAGGATTCCTCAGAATGTTTTTCCTTTGTGATCAAAAGTAGAAGTACAGATATTAATAAGGTTACCCATCAAGGGGAAATAAAAAAAAGTACTAAATGATAAGGAAAGCATAGGATATTAATGTGATTTTTCTCACAGAAATACTATTGGTGTCTGTCTGTAAACAACATAGACTACACTCTCATGATAAGTTGTAAGAAACATCCATAAATCATTTTTCTGATTAGAGATTTTTTTCTTCTTCAAATGAGTCATGCTCTATTGAAGTTCAAAGACAGATCATATTAAGTATCTTAAAAAAGATAAAATATAAATGGGATAAATGTCATTTAAAGATGCCATTTATATTTACTCAAAGCATCTCATGCCGAACTAAAGCAATGACAGAAAAGTAATAAAATTACCTTGGAGAAATAGCCAACCATATGGCATCCTCGGTCATCACATTCACACAAAACATAGAACAAAAACAGGTCAACATCATAATAGAGGGTCTTATGATCAAGAAACAACTTAGCCAGATAACAAAGATTCTGCCCATAAATCTTGTTCTTCTTGCCATCAACCTGTTTTTTAGACATGTAATAAATAAAAAGCAATCATAATATGTAAATCATTATACACAAACAGCGCGCGCGCACACACACACACACTAAGATCTTTTGTTTTGGCCGTGATACAGATAAACTATAAACTATGAAGATAGAGGAAAGAATAGGTCCGGAAAAATTATCATATTAAGTTTACGGTTAGTAACTGACCAGTAAATAAATACAGTGTATCCATTTTCAGCATCGAAATGAAATGTAAAAGCAAATAAATTAACTAAAAAGTTCAATATAATTAGGAAGATTATATTTAAATACATAAAGGAAAAAATCCATTTCAGAACCTGGTTATCCATAAATTAAACATGATGCAAGATCTCATGGAGATGGAACAGAAACACAATGGAGAAACATAAGTCCAGCTTTGATTACCATGAACTAGAGACTATTCAACAATAGAGAGAAGCAAAAATGGATATATATATATATATATAATCAATTAAGAGACAGGAGAAGGAAGGAGGTGATAAGATCTTTGAAATCAATTATCCCAAACACAATAGTATATGAACCACCATGACTTGTAATAACAAGAACGATAGAAGAATACCTCAAACATTGACAGTGTACCACTTCTGTATATCTCATCACCAGGTGGATGCTTGAGGTCACACTTCCTCTGCATGGGGAGACAGATTATTAAAAATTCACAATTAAACCTAAGGACGTGAAAATAAAAAATATGTATAAAAAATTTTCGTAGAGTAGAGTAGAGTAGAATAGAATAATATGAGAACAACATTCACCAAGCATCATAAAAATAAAAGGCTAATGCATGACTTACCACGTGCCTCTGAAAAGCAAGCACAGTAAACCAGAAAACAAGCACTCCACAAAGCAAAGAAAAATAAAAGGAAAAAGAAAGCAAAATTTGAGGCATGACTTACCATATGCCTCTGAAGCTGTTCTTTGCGCTTCATAAAATTGAGGCAAAACTCACAAAAATACAGCTTCAAACAGTCATTGTATTCTGGTGGGAAGGGGGAGAAGTACCATGTCTCAATCTCATATCTTCCAAGTTCAATGGTAGCTATATTTTTCACTTTCGTAAATTCCTCATGCTCTCGCAAGCTAGCAGCATCAAGTTCCTCATGGCCCTCCTATATTGTAGCAATAGATGCAACAAAATGATTAGGAACAAAGCAGCAGCTTGAGGCAGGATAGCCTTTTACCAATATATGCAAACAATGTTCTTGTCTATTTTTAGTGTAAATATACTGAAATTTATGAACTTCCATAAGGTTTCAGACTAACTGCATACATTTCAACCTCAATTTCAAGTAGCAACTCCTCATCCAGGAAGCACAGAAGTACAGAAAGCGATTAACAAACATGAAGTCTAGCATGTCTTTTGTTCTTGAGTGTGCCAATGTGTTGCTCAGAGAAAAATAAGCATTCAATACCTCAACGTGTGTCTCATCAATCTTCCTCTTTTGGTGGCGTGTCATCTTCAAGCTTGTCACCTGTGAATTTACACATGCAATATTCTGAATGAGGTAGATATTATAAAGTAAGTCTAAATATTTGCGAAAAGGATAGCAAGCTCAGGAGTATACATATATATATATAAAATATATATTTCTTCCGTGCCACCTAATGAATACTAGTTCTCGCTATCCATGGACACTCAAAAGATAAAGCAATTAAAGGAAATTATTCTTTCTAACACACTAAATAAACATCTGGGCTTTGTTCTCAGGAGTCAGGAAACCCCCCATAACCATATTTCAACAGAAATGTTTAAGGTACAAACAAACTTCTAAAGCCGAAAATAAAATTAGTACCTTATCCTCAACTTTCTCATCAACAACAGCCTCCACTGAATCAAGATCGAGTTGTTCAAGCTTCACCCACTCATCAAGCCTCCTATTGACTGCCAAAAACAAAAATATAAAGAATTATTCAATTAATATCACATTATTGCAATCAGATGGCATTTCTACCACCAGTAAACAGATGATATAGAAATAATTGGCGCAAAAATGTTGACAAGAAATGATAATTAGAAAACCAGTAGAAGAAATAGCTCAAAATATGAAAATAATATAACAAGGATCACGGGCCCAGACATCAGTCTGGCAGTTCATGTGCTACACTGCTAGTGAATTTTCATAAATTTAAAACCTAAACAAAAAATAACGCCCCTCATACCCAAAACCCTAACCATTCAAAATTGGGCACGATTGAAGTTCCGGTAAGTTGAAAGTCTTACACTCAGTGTAATGAACATAATACTCGTAATCATTGGGGCCACCGGTCTGCATCTTCCGGCGTTCAATGACTTTAACAGGGTGAAACTTCCCGTCCCTCCAACGGCACAAGACCCTAGTACCAACCTCCAGAGGAAGCATAGCCATTCTCCGTCTCTTTGACTTGTCGGATTCCAGCGGTGCCGCCGACGCCATTTCGACAGGCTCTGTCGGCTGCAAAGGTACCTCATCGGCAGCATGAGCCTTTCCGTTGCCGGCGACTGGTGTAGAACCGTCCTCCCCACTCGTCGGTGTCACCAGAGAACCCATTTTTTCTCAATCCCAGTTACACGGGATTCTCAGAAAAAAGAATACATGACTAATGGGTTAGGCCCACGGGCTTTCTCATGGACACCCAAGTTCAACAGGGCTTTTTGTGAAGCCCAGCTGTTATGCATGACCAAAAAAATAAGAGAAACAATAGTGTAAGTTGTAACAACTAACAAGATTATATTTAAAAATTAAAATTGAATTATCCAAAATATTGCTTTTAATTTACTGTTAACATAGCTCAATTAAGAGGAAATTACAGGGATGAAGGTTTTGCGTTGTTTTGGAACAAAGAGCATCAGTAATGGTGATTGAACTGTGTTACATTTGGGCTTTGGTCGTTCCATATGATATGACAATCAAACTCGATAATCCGGGATTCCGGGGATACGAGTAAATAAAGAAATAAAAAGAACTAGTACGTATTGGGAAAAAAGACACGAGGATAATTTAAATGCCCGGTGAATCTGATGCCGAGCACAACTCCTTTAGAATTAATATTTGTCATAATATATACACCCAACTTTACAGAGAAACAGTTGATGCCCGAATTCTCACTTGTACTGTTTGTTACAAGAAGCTTCCTCGAGTATGAATATAATGAAACCCAAGCCCTTCTAATACAAGCAACGCTCATCCACTGTACAGTTTACTCTCACATCGAATGTACAGCAATGCTAAATTTCCTCTCCCCAGAGCAGAGAACAACTTTGTGCCACAATAAACAATAGTGGCCGGAGCCATGTCTCTAGACCCCAGTCTCCAGATACGCTTTGCAATTCTCCTCAAATGTCCACATACAACTCCGCGTGCAAAATGGTATCGGATCATGTGGATGTCAAGCCTTATGTGGGGCATATTATAAGTCTAGGAATCCATCGCTTTATCTATCGCGTTCCACAGGTTCATTAGAAAATACGTCCTGGTTAGATTGCTTATCATTTGACAAACAATCAGCAGGAACATAAGCATATCCCTTGGGTAACTTTAAGTTCTTCATGGATGCTTCATCTGACGTCATAACAAGCTCTTTCCCAAATGTCTCTGCATGCTGTAGTAGTAAATATATAGCATGAGCACTAGTCCTAATCCAATTCACACCAACACTGATTAAACATTTCAGAAAAATAAAGAAAGAAAGAAAACACAAAGCTGAAACAAGTCTAAATTATGGAGTAAGTGTTTGCAGCTAGATTCACCTTTCTAGATTTTGATCTCCATCCACCCTCATCCGAAAGATTCCGTGATATGATAGAAGCTCTATGAGGAATCTGCTTGCCAGAAAATTGCACCCTCTCTGGAATCTTATGATTATAACGGCTTTGTGAGGTTGAACAGTCATCCTCCAACTTCGGGTCATTGTCCATGGTTACAGGAACTCTTACTCGATGCTTGGCAGAAACTGTGCTGTCCACAGTTACATCATCTGACCTTTGAACTGCTTCACTGCATGATCTGTATCCCTCTGTGTTCCCTTTAAGGGATGTCGTAGCTGATTCTGAACTACAATCGGGAAGGAAGAAAGGGCTATGAACCAAGACAGACCTAGCAACATGATCTCTTTTGAAGGCAAGTATTTCATGTGAGCATAGAACCAATTCCCGCTGAAAATGTCCACAGGGCTGATAGTTAATTATCTATGAAAACAGCTTAAAAAGTGTAACAAAAAACAGAGTTGCTAGAATCAGCACTCCATCTGAAAAAAAAAAGGATATAGAGAAGTTTCAACTGTTTTAGGGTCTTCTGTATTATTGGGAATAGCCACGGGCCCTAACAAAGTCAAACATAAAAGTACCAAATGGGGCAAAACATCTATGTGCTCATATTTAAAAGTTTTACCTTTATTTTTTCACGTTTAACAATTCTTTCACAAAGGAGACGCAATTTCTCTAGTTCAACCTGCAGAATAGAATTTACACAAACACCTTAGCTATTGGATCAGCGGAAAACAAAAGGCAGCATCACCTATGACTAGCAGTGCTTCTGATAGTGGCAACGCTCAGGTTATTTTGGGAATACATTACCTACACCTTATACAAATGTAAGAATCACTGTATATAAAAATGTCATCAAAGCAATCATCATATATAATCATTGTCTACCTAAACCTAGAAGCATATGATGCTCCTTTCAGTGACTACAAAATACCTACAACCATAAATTTTACCCATCGAGCCCAGGTTCAGGTATTAAGGGTATGTTTGGTGTAAAATCCAAACAGTACAATCTTGGTGTTTCACGATTCTCAAAAAAACTTTACATCATATTTTATACATACCAAACACACTTTTTATCATACTTTTCTCTCTCTTAATTTTTCTCTCTATCTCTCTCCTCACTTTTCTCTACAGTACTTTCTTTTATTCTACAGTACTTTACTCTACAGTACTTTCTTTACAGTACTTTACATCTGTGCATTTATACCAAGCGTACCCTAAAGAAACGGGCCGGTATGAGATTTTGAGTCTGGGATTGGGCCCAGCTAAGAGATTTTAGAATGGCTTTTAGGATTGTATCCATACCTAGATGCATTTGACGCTATTATCTAACCTGATACCATCTAGATGCAAAAATATTGCTAATATACATTATAAACATACAATTAACTAAATAACCAAATGAAATTATAACAAAAATGAGGTGTGCCTTGGTGGAAAGGAGAATGATATCTTACCCTAATTTGTTTGATACTTTTCAACTCTTCAATTCCATGTTTTTGACTTTCAGCCTGAGAAATGGAGAAAACACCAAGATAAGATGCAATTGTCCAAGATCATCAAAAAGAACATTTTTAGCAGGGAAAAGAAACTCAAACCTTTGCCCTCTGCTCAAAGCCATGCTTTTCACAGTAAGCCCTGTGCTGCACCTTGCCACTGGCAGTTCTCACATTCATGTAAAAACCAGCACTTCTAGCACAGGTTGGATGAAATGCAGTCTGACAATGGCCATAGCTACACTGTATACACCATATTTACTGTTGCTTAAAATCACATATCAAGTGCTCAAAAATGAAGATGCCAAGAAAGGGGGAAAATGTGTTTTGGGGAGGGGGTGTTCTGATGTTATCATTACCTTTAAGCATACACCGTACTTGCGGTGGCAGATGCAGCAAGTATCAGCTCCTTTCAACACAGTCTCCTGGCATTCACCAATATGCATAGCCAGGTGTTAGAATAATTGCATGCTCACATTAAAATAAAGAAAGAGGCCAATGTTGGATTTCCAGGTCCCATATCACTATACGTTGAAAAATTAAAAGAAATATGTATTCAACAAAACACATAACATAGTTACCAGTAAACAGAAGAAAAAACACATACCATTCCTTCAACCGCGTTTACTTGTCCTCTTCTGAATTTGGACTCAAAAACCCACTAGAACATTTTGCACATATCACTATGTTACACTTCAGCAAATAAGGCATTAAGAAAATGACAACACACTTGTGAAAAATTAAAATGAGAACAAATCACCTCAGCACAAAAGGCATGGACCCATTGACCATCCGAAGACTTCCTATAAGCACCAGTAGTACCACCACAAATTCCACATTCCGCAACAAAATAAGGCTTCTCCCAGAAATTGATAGCTGGTGCCCCAGATATTCTAGATGACAAATCTTCACATAATTCACAGTGCCATGGACCTGTGAATTCCTTCACACTACGATAGCAATCCAAGTGAACTGCAACCTGAAACAGGTATGTTTATTAAGATTAACAGATCACACACTAAGTTGACAAAAAAGAGATGAGGTTTACAGCCTAAAAACCTTGCAACCAGAGCAGACAAGAATAGGGTTCAAAATAGTCTCAGATCGTCTGCAAATATCGCATGATCTGGGGTGCTCCTTAGAAATATCTGTGGATAGAAGACATGAATCTGAATATTTCTCTGATGAAGTTCTTGCCACAGCTACTCTTGGAAGTGTTTCTTTGGCCCGTGGCATTGGCTGAGAGCTAACACCAGCTCTCCCACTAAAACTGTGCTTTAACAAATTCTGAAAATAATTATAATCTATGGTCAATAACAACAGCCTTAACTAATGTTAGCTTACAATAAGAAATTTTTATTTAAATAAAAATATGTATGTATGACCTCTGGCTGCAAAGATTCATCTAAAGAATCCTTCCGGAATGAAGAAACCCTAGAAGAAGCTGCAGCAGCAGCAGTTGCAGCAGCTAAAACTGCCTGAGCTTCCTTGTGCCTTCTCTCTTTTCTGCCCTGCTTTTTTGCCTCCTTAAGTTTACACAGATACTGGTTAACAAGCACAGCATCCCATCTTTGCTGATGTACTGCATCAATCTCCTGTGGAAGACTCATAGCTACAATAGAGATTAAATTATCTGCAATTATAATAGAATACACAATCACGTATTGATATTGTCCGTCACAACCCAAAAGATGTTATTTTAACCAAAGAATTCACTTTAAAATTAATGGATTAAGCACAGACCAGCAAGCTTCTTTCTTGCAAATGTATTCTGCAATAATCTATGCTGAAAATATATAAGTTCCCCCTCCACTTCATCTTCAGGACAAGTTAATTCTGGATTTTGGTTGGTGGAGCAACCACTAGTCTTCAACGATTCATCCAAATAAAGATTTCCTTCCTCCTTTGGACCTGCCAAATGCATAATCTATTGAGACTACTCTGAAAATATTAAGGAAAACATAGATTTAAATATAACTCACATATAACATCCTCTGAAAGCACCCCATCATGAATCTGCAATAATTTTTTACTGATGTATGGGTGAATGTAGCTAGAGTTCTCCTCAATCTTCCTGCATAACAAACAAAATGAAACCTGGCTTTTAAAAGAGAATGCTGATATGAACCCAGATTTCCATCTGAAATTTCAGTAGAAAGGAAGATACAATACATAGAAATGAAAACAGAAAGGAAAGCAGAATATTACTAGCTCTTCGAGGGGCTAGAACCTCCCATAAAATTTTCCATATTTCTTCCCACTTTCCCTCCCTCTCAAACCTCTTTTTACTCCTATTTTCCTAACAAAATTCCTCTAGAAAATCCCCTAAATAGCATGTACCCATCCCCTTCCATTCAATGTACAAAGAAAAAGTGTGCGGACTACGTTGAAAATTGGGTGAAATTATAAGGACCATATGTCAAATAAAACCAAAATATATTACTAGAGGTTTCACATGCACGTACGTGCATGTTAAACTTTTTTTAATTTACAAAATATAAAATAAATTATTATTAATAATTATAAAATAATAAATTAGAGATTAAAAAGTTATTTTCTTTGATAAGTACCACAATTATTATTTTTAAAAAAAACAAAATTACCACTACCATTATTCTCCTATTTTCTCTCTCCCATGATCTTCTCACATCATCTTTTATTTTCTTTTTTAATTAATTAAATGGCTATTTTGGGAGACCATTGACAGGAAGGGTCCACAGCCATATAAATATAGATATCCACTTTGAAAAGCTCACATGAAACCAGAAGCAGGTGGTTCTGAAGCAGAACAAATAGAATGGTGCTGATCAGAAAAAATAGATGCATTAGCAAACTTTTCTTCTGAAACACATCCAGATAAGCTGCTTTTGCAAGGTTTGTCTGCATTCCCTGCATTTACGTATTTGCACAATGTAAAAATTCAGCAAGAAAAAGATGAGGTTAATAGGGAATGGAACTTAATAAACCAGATTTGAGTACAGGTACACCTAAAGAATCCATGAGTACTCATACAAGTAGCTGAAACACATTTGCAGTTAAAATTAAATCTTGTATTTCATCAATGCATAAAACCATGCTGTTTCCAGCATTTGTTAAGGGGATATCCATAGGAAAAGCAAATTTTGAAGCCAAGACACAAGTCTGTATCTAACACTGTTTGATCATGAAGCCATACCTTGAGATTCAGGAAAAGTATCCTTAGACTGGGTTAATTTCTGCACAAAATAAAACAAAAAAAAATTTGTAAAAAATGTAAGAATTGAAGTAATGTTTTTCACTGGGTGTGGCGAGCAAATAGCACTGGGAAGCCCTTAAAAGTCAAAACTGAAATGCAAGGATACCTCAAATAATTATATAACCAAATCTTTTTATTTAAAGAATTGATTTTGGTGTATTCAACTTTGACTGCAACAACTACATGAACCAAGCGAAAATTGCATAACGTCACTTTTCCAACTAAAAGGCACAATGCAATTCTAAAACACTGAACAAGTAAAAATAGAAAAGAAATTATAAACCTGAAACACTATAAACCCACAATCAAATGAGCATCAAAGCTATACATAAACAGGCTATTGAGAATCAAGGCACTAATAATTCCGCTAAAACAACTACAGGAGTCCCACTGAAACCCTAATAATTTTACACATATAATACACACACAGGGATACAAAATAAATTAGGATTGCTTATTAATGCACTTTTTAAAATGTACCAAAGAAGAAGAAAAAAATAGCGAACAGGACATTCAGAATCATGTATTAAAATATTCAATTACTCAAGGCTTAAAAAAAGATCACAACTACAAGAGAAAATTACCAATTCAGTTGCATCTGAAATGGATGATTCATTTAATGATTCTATATGTACGTGGTCAAACTGACCAACTTTGGCCTTGTCCATTGGCATCCCATTCTCACTAGAGACCACCTCTGATGAACATATCACTTTGTTATCCTTCAAAATCCTAATATTGTTGATGGTTCTTCTCCTTGGTGGTACTGACTTAACAGCAACGGGATCTGGTAACTCTGAATCTGATATTGGTAATGTATCAGAACCATCGGTGACTTCCTTCTCCACGTTGGATGAATTGGGTGGCTTGAATTTGACTTTCAAACTTTTTTGAAATGCATTAGTATAAACATGAGCTTTTAGCCAATTGACTATTTTGAGTTGCACGTCCGGGGCCATGTAAGACTCCTGTAGGAGAAAAAAGTAAACACAACAAGTTAAAAAAGGGGGGAAAATGAAGTACCGTTTGATAGACATGAAAAATTTAGAACATTACATTGATATTTGCAATTAATGTATCAGGTGAAATGCCAATCTCCAAAGCTACATCTTTAGCATCAACTTTTCCTCGATCTATCAACTGCAAAATACTTTAGTTAAATTTAATCCTAAAAACAGACATGCATTAACTTAAGATGCAAAATACCTTCTTCAGAACAAGTGCAAACCCAAGTGAGTCGGATGAATTAACGTTCTCATCAGTCTGGGGCAAACTGCCACATTCCAACGTGTCACAAACACTTAACCTACAATCAGACGATCCTGCATCCAGTGATTCACTATGGCTCAATTTATCAGGACTACCATCTGAAGCTATCCCAATATTGTCTCCATTTGTGCAACCAAATTTCAAATCATGTTGTCTGTCAGCTGGCAATGTCACTGGAAGGCTGTTGGCAACAGAGAACTCACTACCAAATGCTACAGAACCACCTGATGGCAAGATGCTGCTGTTCTCTTGTAACTCTGAGTGCTTGGAGCAAAAGGCCCGTAACTCAATCTGAAAGTACATACCATATGAGAGTAAACAACAATCAACTCCTGAAACAAATTTGAGAAACTAGTTTTTTTTAAAAAAAAAAAGGGATACTGATAGAGTGGAACTGTTTCTAAAGTAAATGTTAAACATCTTGCTTTGTTTTTTCCTCTTTTGGTTTTGACAAATAAAGCACACCCACATTGTCAGAACCATGTTTTGCCCAAACCTCCATCCTGTGCCTAGCTTCCCTTGCACATAGAGGATGGAAAGATGTCCTGCAGGTTCCTGTAACACCACCCAACACTAAATTACAAGCTATTAAACAAGAGAATTCAAAGCTATAAGATAATGAAGAGCATCAATACCACAATACAATAAAACGTATCAAAACGGAAAGATCAACTCAAAATAACTACTCAGAAACATGGTGACAATAAATGCAAGATGCAGCTAGTAATACATCAGAAAAATTAATAGTACTGTAAGATCCACATCAAACATGACACTTGAAAATAAACATGAAAAAGGGGGAGGAAAGAGAGCCATATCTATACCCAGAAAAATCTACATAATAAATACTGAATCACAAATCCTTAATCACAAAAAATAATGATAATAACAATAATAATAATCGACTTACAGAACAACGGGCTCCAGTTGTTAAAATAATTATCGTTTTAAAAGTATAAACACCCATCATTAAATAATAGCATTTTCTTGCCCCCTTCTAGACATATATCACCGTTTTAGTGCTTACATAAAGTACGACATAACAAGGATAATAAAGAAATCATTAATATCAATAATATGCATCCTTCAGTCACACTGAGAGACTTGTAAAACCATTCAGAGTTAGAAATGAACAGCAACCTCTTCATTAGCTTATGCAAAAATGACCAAGCCAGACCCAGAACAGCAGATTAGAAACAAATAAGAAATTGACTCTGATGAAAACCTGCACTTTCACGCAGAGAAATTTTTTTTTCTCGCTTCATAGGACAGATGCACTGCAAACCAATAATCTTCCATGGCAGTTTTCACATTTCACCCTTCCACTTGAAGGGGTAAGAGGCACAATTGAGGTCAAGATTAATCAGCAAACCCCACATCAAAATGGCAACATGCACTCAACAAAGTTTAACATTATCACCCCCCCCCCCCTCCCTCCCAAAAAGATGATTTGAAACACAATATACATCTACTCCATATTAGCAGAATATTAGGTAATTGGAAAATATACCAAATCCACCAACATAAAATTTCAAATTTAGCTTCAAACATAGCCCGATCGCCCATTTCATGTACCAGAAGATCAATTAAATGTCATTAGAAGTAGAGTTTAAACTACTACCCCTCCTTTGAGTCTAATTACATATTTCGAATAGTCAAAAGAGAAACAAAAAAAGGTGACATTTAGTATGCAGTCATCCTAAGTTTTTAAGGACCCAGAAGGCTATACATAAAGAACTAGAGCATTGGATATTAAAAAATATATACTCACTTTATTTTTTGTAGTATATCTTCAACACAATAATTTTATATTTTTCATAATTACAATACATGAACATCTTATAAATAGGTTTTCAAGTGCTTGGAAAACTAAAAATTCAACACACCAAGTAACAGCAAAGACCTAAGAGATTCTTCATATTTTAATGTCTATCATCACACTATCATAGTTTGGCCACCATAATGTAAAAACGCACCAAAGCATAAACTCTCCTTTGGTGTACCAAAACTTAAAATCTCACTGAAGACAATACTAAAGATAAGAAAAAGAACCAGGTCTTATTTAAATGCTTCTCAAATTGGAAACATTGTTTTGATATGCCATATTCTGGTCCAAAAAATTAACAACTAAACAATGTTTGGAAGAAAAAATAATCAGTATGCTCGATTGAGATTGAACTGTAGAATAAGATTACATATTTCACCAATTTCTATGTTTTCTTCTCTTCCTTTTTTTAAAATGACTTTTTTAGAAACTAAAGTAACAGAATAAGATGCACAGGATTTAAACATTGAACATGCACCTCAGGAGACAGAATAATCAATAATGAATAAACTCCTAACAGTTCCGTTCATGAAGAAGGCAGGTAGAAGTTTCCTCTAATGTTTAACCAAAATTATAGTTTAATTTTTAAAATCTGCAATAACAAGGATTGCTCAATTCAATCCAAGTGAAGAATTTCAATTTAAAATATTTCATGTATTTTAAATGAGCAGCATTTTGCATTCTGAATTCTCAGGCTTTTTATCACTCTAATGTTTCGATTCATGATCAATACAAGATTACCTTTGTGCAAGTCCCTGCACTTAATGGACAAAACACATTGGACAAATACATTGCAAAGGTGGTGAAATGTCTGATCTGCACCTTGATAATGACCTTGAAAATTAACAAAATGTACAGCACAAGGATCAAACACTAATTAGTTGTAAACCAAGTCCACTTTCATTCACTAAAATGAGTTAACTACACAAATCATTTCTTAAATTGCACAAAATAATCCAACCATCTTTTACTACCAAGCAATAGACATACATACCCAAAATCCAGTAATAATAGACAAATACAAAGTATGTGACTAATTACTTGAAACTGTAGACATATTACTTCATATCAGAGCCCTAATAGAAGCACAATCAGCTACATTTTCCAAACACTAGAATGTTCTCCAGAATAGCAGCCTAAGAAATGAAAATTGCATACTACCAGAATGCAACAAAACATACCATGGCTACAACGAACACAAGCACCAAACTTCACCTTGCACACATTACAGACTAGTTTTCTCCGGGTTTCCTTTACTCCTCCTACATTCATAACAGGCTCCATCTTTTTCAAATCCTCTACATAAGCCTCAGGCATCCACAAACAGCAAAACAAGTGAGCAAATTGCACAGATCCAACACTTTCTGCACTTCTATTAATGGGTTTTAAAGCGCCACCCTTCTTTGGGCAAAGAAAACAAGGGTTGGCCACTTCAACAATTTCATCCTTTTGCTTGCACCAGGAACATAACCAAGACTCGTCTACATCACCTTGCACACCGTAGCATTTCTTATGAACTACAACTTTACAAATATCGCAGACAATCAATTGGTTGGACTCTCCACTGGTGTCTCCCATGTGGCAAAAATGGCACAAAGAAGAGTCTCCTTCACAAGGACTAGCAATTAAAATTTTCTCCAACCCAGCATCACCACCCAAAAGCTTCCTCTTCTTGGAAGGGCGCTCAGAAGATTGAGAAATCTTATTCCTACATCCTAAAAGCCATTCTAAACTACTAGACGAATACAAAGTAGCATGATCCTTGTCGTCCTGAAGCAAAACTTGAGCTGCAACACTGTTACTTTCCCTGACAGCACCCTCATTTTTCACAACCTCGCTATTTATGTTACCATCAGTCTCCTTGTCCTTCTCATTACTAACTACATTTAAACTCGGAGCAGTTTCCACTAGTGGAATAGAAAAACACTTCCGAGCAGCTAAACTAGAAGGCGTTGATGCCTCCAACAAGGTGTCTATATCAGGCAATTTTAAGTCTCTAAAATACTCCTCAGTCTCAACCCAAATGCTTGAACTCCGCGACTTCTCACATACTCTAGACGATTTCTTGTCCGCGCCCGAATGAGCCTTCTTGTGACGTCTCCGACTTTCAGAATGGCGGTTTAAGAAACTTGCCAATCCACTAGGCAGAGTGGGCACAGTGGACGTCGACGTCTCTTCCGCAACATCGAAAGGCGAGCGCTCACTTAGCGCTTTTCTAGCCTGCGAGTAGTAATCAATTTCAAGTCCAGTGGAATTATCAGAATTTCCCGGTTTGGTCGCCAGGAATTTAAACGGAACCCTCGAAACTGGGCAAGGGCTCTCCTCGGTGCCGCCACCTCCTTCCACACCCCTACCCATTAGTTTCTTCCTGCGGTGACATCGGCCCCCAGTCATCACCAACAACAACAAGCCAAACAACCGCCAAAGCCTTCCATCGTTGAAATTCGAAACCTATCCTATATCCTGCTCTAACCCGGTTTAGGTTCTCCCTTACACCTGTGAAGAACCCTAACCCTAAGAACCTAATCGAACTCTGGTTTGGGTATTCACGTGCACAGTGTGAGGGGGAGGTTAGGATAAGCCCCTGTCTAGGGTTAGGGTTCAGTTATTCTGGTTCGTATTCTATCGGATCCGTTTTTTAGAGTAATTTGTTTTCTCGCAGTTGGATTTCGCTTTCGAGGCAAGAGAGAGAAATGAAAAAAAGTAAAGGAGAGAGATTCGCGTTTCTTGCAGGCAGTGTGGGAGGTTCGTTTAGGACAGATATTTTTATAAGCGGGAATTTTCTAGTGTTGTGCCGCCATACAACTGCTTTCGTATTACCTGGTTTCAATGTACACGTGGCATGTTCCCAACGTCCATCTCACCCTTTATCTTACTTGCGGGCCAACAATTTGGTGATGTGCACGCGCTTCCTGCGCCATCTGATTCTGCTTCCACCAAACGGTTTTTAATTAAGCGGGTATTTTTCCTCTTGCTCTTCTCTCCTCGGTATTTGAAACAAAATATACCACGAGCATCTTTATTTGGAGATTGATAATGGAAAAGTCAATAAAAATTAAAAATAAATAAATAAATAAATTATTTGATTTCATTTATTTTTTTATTTTTTTATTTTCATCAATTTTTAAAAAATATATATATAAAATATTTATTATATAAAATATTTTTTTATTTGATATTATTTTACATAATTATAATTTTTTATTATTTTAATATAAAGGGTAAAATGGTCATTTTAAGATATTCCCTTTTCATTTCTATTACCAAACTTTTACTACTAAACACATTAAATACATTTCGTTTCCGTTTCTATTTCTGTCTAATGAACATGCCCCACATCAACCTACTAAATATGTATCTATGAATCAATATCAGAAATTACAAATTATTTTTCAAATTGTCTAGATTCAACTTTTTTTTATAAACGTCCAGATTAAACTTTAAATCATAAATATTAAAAAAAGGTTAAACTATTAGTTGTCTTCAGTAGAAATGTACGAATATGATGAAAATATATGTAAAATTAAGTACCGTAGACAGTATAGTAAAGAAAAGTAAAAATAAAAATTGTGTTTACTTCCCTTCCCTTCTTTTCACTATAGAGTATACCAAACATTCAAATTTAGTCTTTGAATTGTTGATTAAACTACTATTTAATTCTTAATTTTTGAAAAAATACTATTTGCTATCTGAATTTTCACTTTGGTCAACGATTTTGTTTTTAAATTTTAGAAATTGACTATTTAGTCGTTGGATTTTAGAAATTGAAGATTTGGTTTATGAATTTTCATCACTGTCGACTGTTCAAAACTCTAAGATTGATAAGAGTTGCTTCTTTCACATTTGCAACTCATTGAAACGTTTCGATTAAGTTAAAGAAGATGAAACTTTGATTTGAACCGGTTGAACAAATAATGATAGCTATTAACTGTGGACATCAATTTGCCTATTTTAATATAAACCAAACTTACCTCCACCTTATAATATAAGCTTCGGATTACCAATAGCATCGACAAAGCTGAAGACGATGAAAAATAAACTTGAAAAAGGCAAAGTTGGTTCCTCTTGCCCTCGCCCCTAATGTAGCGTGAACGTTACTTGATGAAATAATAACTACGTCTCAAATACTAAATAGTTGATAGAGATGAAAATTCATTGATCAAATAATATATTTCTAATATCTAAATACTAAATAGTCATTTTATAAAATTCATGCACTAAATAGTTAACAAAAGTAAAAATCCATGAAGCAATTGGTATTTTTTTTTAAATTAAGGGACTAAATAATAATTCGATCAACAATTAATAAATCATAAAATTGTTTACATCGTTAAAAAAACCTTGTACTCTAAACAATTATTTTATGGTCCCTTAATTATTGTTCAATTTATTAGTTAATCTTCTAATTTTAGAAATAAATTATGATGTCCCTGATTTTTCATCTACATCCGTCATTATCTCAAAAAGTGACGTGATCCTTAAATACTGACTGTCACTATTAACTTGTTAGCGTCGGATAGTGTTCTCTTTCGAAAAAATTGTTTCTTTTTCTTTCACAAGTTTTTTTCTCAATATAGTGTGGCAGTTGGCACAATGACATGACAACATAGTTGAGAAGTTAACGATGACACATTAATATTTAATGATCACATTATTTAATGAGTTAACGACGTTTTAAAGACTAAATAATTAATACAAGTAAAAATGTAGGATCAAACAATCTATTTCTAAAATTTAAAGACTAAAAAACAAGCCAACAATTCAATAAATAAAAAAGTAGGTTTCCAAGTACGTAATAGGACAATTATTTTGGGTAACCATATTAATGGCTTTCTTCTTCTCTTATTTTTTGCTTTTTTGATAGAGTAATCACTTTATTTATATTGAATCGTTTTTTTAAGTAAATTACATCGATCATCTTTCACAAATTTAAATATTACACAGACCTCTCATCTTATTTAAAATATGGTAAATTACAGTTTGCTCCCCTGTAGTTTGACCTAAATTCAGTTTGTCCCCTGTGGTTTAAAATGCGACACTTAACTATCTTGTGGTTTGGCTTAAAACAAATGTACCCCCTGTGGTTTAGAGTGTGACACTTGACCCTCTGTGGTTTGTTATATTATCACTTAACTACCATATATTATTTTTTTGTCTCAAAATTTAATACTTAATATAACTTATAAAAGAAATTATCTAAAAATAATTGAATTAATTAATTATTTTATTAAATATTTATTTTATCTCTAAAATAATAATAAACTCTAATATTTTACTTTTAATTCTTTTTAGCGTTTCCTTCAAACTCTTTCTTTCCTCTAATCTCTCCACTATATCCAAGAGTACTGTTACACTCATAGTCTAAGGATACTTTTCTAAGAAAATTATTGTTTAATGTTAGAGTTTCTAAGCTCAATAATGTTAACATTCAATCCATGTATGTATGTTCTGAACTTGAACAATAAAAAAACTTAAATTTAGTTATATATTTGTATTATATTATTTGTTTACAATTTTATTTTGATTGATTTAATAATTTTAAAACATTAAAGATGAAAAATAACAATAAAATAAATAAATAACTACATATAACTAATCAATGGAGTAAACAATAAATATTAAATTGTTTTATTGATTTTTTAAAACTATAATTTTATTTTTATATTAATTATATTTTTTTAATCATTTTATAATTCTATAGTGTTGAATGACAAATTTTAAACATTAAAAGTATTAAATGATGATTAATTTGACTAAAATTTGGATAGAAGATAGATGAAGGTAGTTAAGTGATAATATAACAAACCACAGGGGGGTCAAGTGTCACACTCTAAATCACAGGGAGTATATTAGTTTTAAGCCAAACCACAGGGTAGTTATGTGTCGCATTTTAAACCACAGGGGACAAATTGGATTTAGGCCAAACCACAGGGGGACAAACTGTAGTTTACCCTTTAAAATATTATATTGACATCTCTTGACGCATTAAAATACCATATATTTTTGTCCAAATAGCATTTTTTTCTCATAAAGTTTCAAACCAAGTTGATGATTTTTGTGAATTTTCAACTCTATTTTTTAAGATATACTCTCTTGAGTTGTTGAATTTGGAGGAAGTTCATTAGAAACTCGGTTATTAAAAAAATTGAGTTGAACATCCACAAAAATCATCAATTTGAATTAAAATTTTAAGAAAAAAATATTATTTGAACCAAATTGTGGAGTATTTTAATATGTCAGAAGAGTCAGTGTAATATTTTAACAAAATTTGAATTTGTCAAGGAATATTAATGTAATTTACTCTTTCTTGTCTCTTTTTAAACAAATGTTAGGCGGAAGGATTCTACTGTAGGTAAACTAAGGCTGCGTTTGGTTCAGTGGAGAATTGGAATTGAAGGTGGAATTGCACGGATTACGATGAATTCTTCAGTTTGGTTCGTCACGTAGAATTGGAATTGGAATCCACAAAATTTACTCAATTCCATGGAATTCAATTCTCAATTCCATAAAGTGGGTTTTGTTTGGTTGGACGTGGATTCCACATAGAATTGCACAATATTCTAGGAATTATTTAGTTTGGTTGAGTTATGTTGAATTGGAATTGAATTACGTGGAATTGGTTTTTTAGAATTGGGTGTGTAAATTTTGTGGAATTGGATTGTAGGGTATTTTTGAGGAATTGAGATGAATTTTGTGGAATTGGGTTTAAAAGACATTTTTGTCCCTACTCTCTTTCTCTCTCTCTTTATTGTTTATTATTTTTTATAATGAATATTAAAAAATAAAATTTTAAAAAAATTATTTAATATTTATTAAGGAGCAAATTAGTCTTTTTACCTCACCTTCTTTTATAAACTTTCAATTCCATCTTTTTCATACCAAACACACTTTTTCAATTCAAATAATTCAATTCCAATTCCAATTCCAATTATAATCCAATTTCAATTCCAATTCCATAAAAATTTTGAACCAAACATAGCCTAAGTTGAGAAAGACTATTAGCTTCATTAACAATAAGATTATAGTCAATTTTTAAATGAAGTTAGTGAAAGTTATCATTGATGCCTTTACTCGCATCTTTTTATCATACCATGTTTTTAGTGTGAAAAATACAGCATGTCACCTTGTTAGTTGTTACCTATTAGATTCATAGAAAATTTCTGCAAGCAAGTGGTTATCACTTACGCAATTTTCTTATTATTATTGTTTTGGTCAACGGCAATTTAATTAGTATCACATTTTCAATAGATGATCTTTTTTACCTTATAAGGATTACACTATCGTTTTCTAAAATAAAAATAAATAAAATAATAATAATAATTTTTTTCCTGACAAAATACTTCCAAACTTAATAAATTATATAATAAAAATTCGTTATACATAATTCAACTGGTGTTTAATGGTAAAGATGGCTGGACTAAAAAAATTGGTTGTTTTACTCACAGCACGAGCACGTGCTATGCGACGGGAATGAAACGAATCAAACTATGCGAAACACTCGTGGACATACATTCATATGCTTTGTTGTTTTATGAGTTCATCCAATATTTTATTTTTAAGATTTATTCAAATAATAAATAATGTTTTCAAATTAGTTAATAAGAGTGTTTCCATCTCGAACACGTATCTTTTATTTCATTATATTTTAAACACAAAAATCATAATTCGCAACCAAATGCTTATATATATCGTTAAACCTAAAATTTCGTACTCAGTGATGAGTGAGAGTAATTAAGCGGCAGGAACACAAGGCTGTGTAGCTATAGAAGAAGAACGTCGTTGCTTCCGATTAGCTCGCGCGTTAAATTGAGCTGTGGGAGAAACTGAATCGCCAGCTGTTCTGTGGGGTTTCTGTTTGGTATTGACGTGGTTGTGAAGTGAGAATTATAGAATAGAAGGAAGAGAGAATGGACTTAATGGAATTGTGGGCAATCTTTGGGCCTGGCTTCTCAGGCGCCGTCTTCGGAGCCGGCTGGTGGATCTGGGTTGACGCCGTCGTTTGTAGCTCTGTCAAGGTTTCCTTCCTACACTACCTTCCTGGTTCGCGCGTTTTCTATCCCTATATGTCGTTTTTATGTATATACGGTATATTTCTCTACTAGGGTTTAAATCATGGTTCTTAATCTTATTGTTGTGTTATTCTGCTTTTCTTTATTTCCGAAGGAATTTTCGCTTCTTTGGCGGCTTTGATGTTCAATTGCGTTAGGAAAGAAGACATTGATTATTCTCCCTTTGACGAAGGCGAGTGGAGGTATGTGATTTATCTAGTATTTGAGTTGTTCGTGCTTTTGTATATCTCCTTGCTTGTGGTGGTTGTATAAATGGTTTCTTTTAGTTGTTTGCTAATTAAGTTCAGACCTTCATAGTAATTCAATTAACGCGTGAAAAAGAAAAGAAACTTCCAATTGTGGCTAAAATCGATCACCATTACGCCGGCAATTTGCAAACTTGAAGTAATCTATTTGGGGCATTTATGAGCCTTTTAGTAATCTTTTCAGGAAGGTGGATTTCTCTGGAGTCATTTCCTTGGTGATTACGACGACATCATTTGAGTTAGAAACTAATAAAGAAATATAAATTGATGGTTGATAATGTCTACACCTTTTCTCTTGCATGTTTAAATTTTACTCTTCAAAGTTCAAAGAGCGTAGACCGAAGTCAGAAGACATAGTCAGGTTTCCTGAAGGTTTGGCTTTTGCTAATTGGTATTTTGTATTAGTTTATGCATGAGTCACAGGAGCTTATAAGAAGGAAAATGTGGCAATTGTCCAATTACTGGGTGGCTAATCATGTTGTCTATTTATATACCGCAGCATACTTTTTAGGTTTTTGTCAATAAGTGCCTTAGGGCATTGTTTAAGGATTCATTTCAACTAATGAGTGTTTAAAAAATTATTTCTAAGGCCCAAGACCAATTCTTTCATGGCTTGTAACTCGGTATTCAACCTGGCCTTCTGTCCACTATCTGTTCTTAGTTAGCCAGTTCAGAAGTGACAATAAATTCACACGCCACTTTACTCTTTGGTTGTCTTGAATTTATATTTGATTTTTAACATTTTTTGTCTTTTGAACAGATTGAAGCTATGGCTATTTATCGCTTATGTTATATCCTTCGTTTCTTTAGCTGGATCAGTGGGTTTTTTGGTACAAGATTCAATGGATAAATCTGCCCCTTCAGTATGGACAGGAGTTGCTGGTGTTTTGCAGTGTGTGTTTGTCTTGATCAGGTAAGTTGTTAGGTTCATTGGATTTATAGAATTTTGTTTTGAAAACCATCACAAATAGATATGAGTCTGTTTTCAGAGTAAATTTCAAAAGGCAAACATAACTTGAAATTTAACTGTTATCATTGACATATGTATTTCTGAAAGTTCCTCACTTTTTAATAAAAGATTTCTATAGACAGTTTGGAAATCAAATTAAATTAACCAAATTTCAGTTGAGGTACTTCACTGAATCATAAGCATACTCTTGATTCTTTCTAATATATCACTTAGTAACTGCAAAGGATTGATATTTCTGCTCATGTCAGTCATAGAACTAGCTGAGATCTTACTGCCTTCATGTTCGATGATATTGGTTGCTTGCTAATTAAACTACATTGCTCTTAGTGGATTGGTTTATTGGACTTCTCATCCCGAGTAAGGAGAACCGATATATCATTAGGAGCTTCAAATCCTACAAGGGGACGCCCATGCATCTGTCATCTTGTTCACTTAATGGAATGGGAAAGAGTCCACCTCGTGCAAGTAAATGTAAATTTTGCGGACAATCTTGATCATCCGAGTATATTTATATAACTTGTTAGGTTTGCTGTTCAAAGTAATTCAACTTTATGTCGGTTATCAAATTTTCATTGAGATCAACCCCTTTTCTTTTGACCCTCTAAGTCTCTAACTTTTTAACTCAAGGCATATTGTGAATAGAAATTCTAGGTCCTCCGCTTCGTTTGGTTATTTGGATTTTGGGAAGGTTATTTTACTAAAGAACTACTATAGCCACAACTGAATAAATACAAAGGTAGCATTCGAATTTAACAATGATGTGGTTTCTACGTGACTCGAATGTCAAAATTTCCAAGAACTCAGCATCAGCAGTAATGCTCCCTTCCTTCAAATATAACTGATCCCAACTCCCAAGGCAATATTTGTCTTGTTGATATTTTCTAATGTTTCACCAATGCCTTGTTTGGTTGCACGGAATTGGCAGGGAAATGGAATAGGAATAACACCTCATTACGTTTGGTTCATAAAGGCGTCCTTTTTTGCCGAGGGAAGTAGTAGGTTGGATCCCTCTATGTAGGGAAGCTGAGTTTCATCTTCAACCACAGGGAAGAGGGAGGAGGTGAGCATGATGAAAAATGTCAAGTTTGACCTCAGTTATTTTATGAGATACCCATTTTGTCCTCATTTCCTTTTTGTATCGTCACCCGTTGTTGAAGAGGCATTTGTGAAAGGTATGTGCTGCTCGCACACAGGGGGCAACGTTGGTCGACAGTGGCTGTATAGAGTCGGAGGTGGGCAACAATGAAGGTATGTGCTGCTTCTGTGCTTTTCTTTGAAGCTTTCATGTGATTTGATTTGATGGAAGACATGGAAAAATTTTACTTAAAATTTGTGTGCTTGAGAGGACGGCGGCAAGAGAGGGGCAATATGTGAAAAAGAAGAAAAGGTATGGGTAGGTGAAAAAGAAGAAGAGGTGCCGACTTTGGTGAAGAAAATGAAAAGGAGGCTTGGATTTTATGAAGAAGAAGACGTATGGGTAGGTAGAGTAGAGGGTAAAACTGTCTTTTCTCACATTTTCTAATCTATTTTCCTATATTTTTCCCACCATACCAAACAAAATAACTCTCACAATTTAATTTCATTTTCCAGCATACCAAACATATTTTTTTAAAATCCTATTCAATTTCCCTCTCACATAATTCGACTTCCATTTCCTACCTAAACATCTTGCCCACAACCAAACGTAGCAAAAGTGTTCTTATCATCTGAAGTTGGGGATTTGTTAAAGTTACTAAAGTGGTTTTTCATTTCAGCCGCCCATCTCATACAATGCTTCAAATGCTGCCACGTCACCCACAACTCCTCTTTTGTTTTTTTTTTCTTTTCAATTCAAATACCAAAAAAGCCGAAATAGATCCCAAGTTAGCGCACATTTCGACTCCAATATTTTTTTTTGCACTACTCCATTCTTCCATTTAGAAGCCGCTCCTTCCTCTTCTTTGTGGTTCTTCATTTTATGGGAGCAATATATTCAACAAAGCCAAATCAGTACCAAATACATTTGTGTGAGCCACACTCATAATCAGCATAAAACAATTTCTTCATAATCAGCCACACTCAGTACCAAATCGTGAAGGCAATCTGTTTCAACATAAAACAATTTCTTCATAACCAGCTTACTGTATTTCAAACTTGAATAGCAAGACAATCCCATTTAATCAACCAACAAGTTCTTTTATAAAAATTCTAAATGATCAATCAACAGTTTCTTCATTGTTGCTATCTAAAACTGTAAAACTCTAGTTGCCCGACAATTCTATACTCTGAGGTTATGATAGTTCAATAAATGTTGGGCAACTTGGAAGCACACAACACAAAGCACATCTTCCTAAATGATGAAGTTGGCGACGGAGGCTGGGGAGACGACGACGCTGCGGTGACGGTGCTGAGGTGTTGGAGAGGATGGGTTCAATTTGGGGTTTACGTTTGAGGGCTAAAATCAAGGAAAAATAGGAACGCTGGCGATGGAGAGTGCCTGAATTGTGAAGCCGACTATAGTTGCAATGACAGACACATAGGCTGGGGCGACGGTGACGCTGCTGAGGCATTGGAGAGGATGGGTTCAATTTGGGGTCTTTTGGGGGTTGAAGTAAGGGAAAGAAAATAAGCATTTTGAGTCTCTTGTAAACATATGTTCAAAAAAAAAAAAAAAAGTCTCTTGTAAACATGGGTGACGTAGCTGCATCTAGAGCGTTGAAATGGATGGACAGCTGGGATGAGAAGAAATTTCATTAACTTTAGGACCATTTCATCGATATGGATATTATTATTGTTTTTGGTTTTTACACTCAATCCCCTTCCCTCCCCCCGCCCCGCCCCCCAAAATATAACTTGTTTATGTATGCAGAACTTTCAATATTTATAATAATAATTTATTTTAAATCCAGACTTGAATCATTTGTTATGTGCTTTCCTTATTCTCATCCTTATTGTTTCGCCAATACTCGCAATCTTTCGGTAAACAAAAGGCACGTTTGGTCAATTAAATACATTTTATTTTTTGTAATGTGATGAAATTATAATTTTGTTCTTACTTTTTATCCACTTTATTTCATTCTCATATTGATTATTTTATCCACTTTTATTCCATTCACATCATATCACTTCACTTTCATATTTCTTTTTTCACTTCCTTCTGCAATTTTATTACATCCTTCATTTTCTTATTACCATTCCCGTTACATCCTACACCCCACTAACCAAAGTGACCCAAAGCACTTCAAATTTTATCTTATTAGTTATGTATTTCCTGCTGAGATGATAGATTTGTTCTGTTGGTGAAAATTTGTACAGTACCATTTTTGTAGTTGCCTATATAAATATTAAATAAAACAAAAAATAATCTATTATTAAAGAACTGAAAAGTATTTTTATAGTAATTTCATGTAATTGGAATTTTATATGTAATGACAATTTAGATAGGTTTTTTTTACAATAAAAGTAAATAACTTAAGGGGGAAATTGTATTTTTCTTTTCATAAATTAAGAGAAACATTGTAATTTTTTTCCAAGTAAAATCATTGAAAAGGATTCTATGGGGGGCGAAATATAAATTAAGGGACTATTTTGAAACATTTTAAAATTAAAGAACCAATTTTAAATATTAAATAACGTTAAAGGATTAAAATATTTACCTAACCTAAATAAATAAAAAGTTCTGAAGAGGGACACTTTTGGGTCCAAAGTCCAAACCAAAACCACCAACTTGGTCTAACTATGTTTATAATTGGGCCAGGCCTACAAGGTGATGTCACACATTAACGTCACAGCGTCGGCCTCAGATTGACCCCATAAAAAAGATTTAAGGAATTGCTTTTGCACTAATATACATGGCCCATGTTGACCAATATATATATACACATGGCCCATGACTATAAATAACTATTCTTGAAAATAAATATATATAAAAAATCTTTTATTTATTTGGTTTTTAATTTAGAGCCCGTTTGATTGGTAAATTTATTTTAAGAGAGAGTGAATAAAATGAAAATGTAAATAAAAAAGAATAGAATATTAAGGGCACGTTCGTTTGCAGGAAAGAAAGAAAGAAAGAAAAGAAAAAAAAATGTAGATGGTGTGGGGCCCTTATTTTTTCTTTTCCTGTCAGTTTTTTTTTAAAATACAAAATGTCTATTATATCATTTGATTTGATACAATCTTAATTTTTTTTTATTATTTTAATTTTAATATAAGGGAGTAAAATAGTAATTTTAATATATTTTCATTCCATTTTCATTCTAAATTTTTAGAACCAAACACAATAAACTCATTCTCTTTCTCTTTTTGTCTAAAAAACGTATCCTAAATATGATTACATTTAATATAAGATAAAAATGTATAGGATTGGAGTTGAAAAAATAAAAATAGAATTATCTCTGAAATTAAATTTTGCGGTCGTGGGGGTAGTGGCAATGTGGTGGTAACGACAGTAGTGGTGGGTGGGGGCATTGAGAGTAGGGGCAAAATAGTGAACAACAAAATATTTTCATGGAAGAGTCATTTCATTTCTTCCCCTCATATAAGATATTCCAATTTCTTCAAATATTGGGAATAGAATTCAGAAAATTCTTCCATAAAAAACTAACTAAAGAAGGAGAAAGGGAGTCTACTTATCCCATTCCAATTTCATCCATCCAATTTCATCCATCCAATTTTATAAACCAAATGTGACGTTAATATATAATATATATATAAAAGATAAGAAATTATGGGAAGATATAGGGAAATGAACAATTAAAAAAAAATTATTTTGGGGATTATTACCAAGGTCGTCCTCCTATTCTTAGCATGGTCTGTTTTTCTAAGATCACAAGGGTAAAAAAAAAAAATTTACTTTGCAAATTGGTTAATAGAGGCTCCAACCGTCTCCCTTTATTATTTTTTTTTTTGTCAAGGGTCTCCCTTTAAGAAACCTATACTATATGTCGAAATTCATAAGTAATACTAATGTGGTGTGGTACAGATGGTAAATGATTTGTATTTCTTTAACTATTGCTTTTCGGATTTGATCTTTGGAGAGATAAGAATGGAGTGTCATCCGTTAAAAAGATCGCCACCAATAATGAGCTCTGTAGTACATGAGGAATTAATCAATATACCTGCTCTGGTACACCCTGTCATAGAAAAAAAACATCAATAATAACAATAATCTCCTAAACTTATCCCAGTTTTAATTGCACGAAAATAAAAATAAGAGGAAGAAACTGAGCATCGAACTGTTTATAAAAACATACAAACCACAAGAGATTTGATTCCAAAATACGCTACACTATTGAGCAATACTTGCGTTCAGGTGTTTGGTATATTTTGAATTTTGAAATTGAATTGAAAAGAAAAAATAGAATTGGTGAGAATGAAATCGAATTGAATTTTTAAGATAAAAATATATTTGATATGTAAAAAATAGAATGAAAAATTTGTAAACAAAAAGTGAAATAAAAAGACTAAGTTGTCCTTCTGAAAATAGTTTAATTATAAGATCTAATTACATGGTACAAGATTGAAATTCAGATTCAAATGTTGCTTGGAATTAGCAATCCCAAGTTAATTTTGCTTATATCAAACATGAGTTTTTTTTTTTGGGAGATGTGCAATTTCAATTCTATGGGCTAATTCTAAGCCGGTCAATTAGAGATTTTTGAGCATTTCACTTCCTATTGAGCAAAAGTTGTAAAATTACATGAGGTTAATTCCTTGTGGACTTGGTGCTACTATATTGACCAGGTCAATTTGACCTAAAATTTTTGCTGCCTGTATGGAGTCCATATGACCAGTATTTATGCAATTTGTATTATTGAAGTGGATGTGAAATGTTATGCTATTGATTGCCCGTTATAAATCAAAATATAAAAAGCGATAGGCCTACGGTTAACATTAATATGGAGGCCAAAATACAAATCGAATCATAAACTGATATCACTAGTTAAATGAATTCTTCATTCTATCTCTTATTTTCACTGATGTGATTACTGACATCTGCTTCGACCTTCGAGAACCAGTACCAGTACCGGGGAATAAAAGCCTTAAAATCATATCAACATAAATCTAAATTAAAAGTAAAATTTTAATTTCTTTTTTTTTTCCGTAAGATTGACCAAAAACATAAAATTTATCATGTAAAATCAAACCCTCTTGAAAGAAAGAAAAAGGATCAAAATACCCCAAAAGATGCAATTTCCTAGCATCTTCCACAGCAGACAAAATAGCCCCTACCCTACCCCTAAGCCAACGAACCTACAAGTTTTAAAGGAAAAAAATCCCGTTATGCAGGTAGGATTGAGGCACCTGTAACTTATTGCCATATTTGCAAAATGCAGGTTTCCAATCAAAACCCACCCTCTTCCATTACCCCGAATCATCAGCCTTCATTCAAAACAAAAGGGAAGAATAACTAGCCATCTGCCACCAAAAATTGAAATTTTGGATCTTTCCATGACAGAACAGTACATCAAGCTTCGGATCCAGAGTCAGAAGAGCTTGATTCAGCTGATGCTCCGCATAAGTTGGTTGCATAAGATTCGAACAACTTGGTTAACTTTGGCTGCATACCCTGGCATAGCTTGAATGTGGCAGCAGGCCCCAGCTTCATGCACTGGAAAACAAAAGTTAACAACGATTAAGAAAAACCTGACAAATTACAAAAGCCACTCAATGTAACTTCATAGGCAAAAACTTGGCAGTCACTCTCAAGTTGAAGCACTCAAACGTAATTTGAGAGGGCAAGTAATTCTACTTGGGAAAGTCACTCGTGACAATTTACAAGAAACTTAGTAATTCCAGTTTATAATGATCTCAATCAATAGAAAATTGAAGCAGGGTAAGCCTTGCTCACCTCCTGATAGAAGGCATTGATTTCCTCTTCAGTAAGGCCTTCATCCTCACCAGAATTCTCCTCCCAGCCAAGAGAACGAAGGAATGCAGCCTCTTCCTCGTCAGGATATATTGTATCACTGTGAATTGAGTCTTTCTCTTCGTTGTCAGGAAATCTGTGAACCTCTTCATGTGCATCGCCATTGCTAGTCACTTCAGCACTATTTCCAAGAGCTTGAGGACATGCTGGAGGACTAACTACTTCATCAGCTAATTCACCAGATTTCTCCCTTGTCGGAGATGAAAGCAGGGGGGCTGAATCAGGAAGACCAGGAGAGGAGTTCATCAGAGTTTTCTTCTTAATGAGATTGAAAAAATCATTCCGACTCTGCACTTGAGACAGGGAAGGTTTCTTGTCCATAGTGGAACCTAATTTCAGATCCAATGAAGCTGGCTTCCGCTCTGTGGAGGATTTCAGGTTATTGGGGTTCCTCAAAGGTGTCGAAGCAGCTGCAGAAGCAACAGCAAGATTGTTTCCAGGCCTGCTGTTTGAAAAAGTTGTTGGAGATGAAACATCCTTAGAGGTAGGAGAAACACCATTTTCCCAAACCACTGATTTAAGATCAGTAAATTTTCCAGATGTCTTTGGACCATCAGACTTTGCATTTCCACTTCGCACAGATAGATTAGAAATGTGTAATGAGGAGGGCTGCTGTGGCCCACTCTTGGAAGTGACATTCATCTCAGCAATTCTGACTGCACTTTTGGGCTTTAATTTCTCAGAAGAATTAAGAACCTAACAAGGAAAGCATCACAAGTATTTAAGAGAAGAAACTAGAAAGACACCACTGCCTATAGAATATTTGGAGGGGAGAGGCATCACAAATTCACCAAGTATTTAAGTGTAGAAACTATTAACTATTAAGACAGACTGCGGTCTATCAAATACAGAAAAAAATGGGCACCAATACAGGAGGTTACTCTTGAAAATTTGTTTCTATTCGTTAAAAAATTATAGCAATCTCAAGCAACAGAAAATGACAATAATATCATGTCTTTCATGTGCGGAATTGTAGCCAATACTTCAATAGATGTTTTTCCTTCACAAAGGGAAAATCAAATTCTGATTGTTCAGTATTATCAGTAATCTAACAGTATCAAGTCCCTAATTTATAGTACAGAAATATGCAGAAGCAATCAAACTAATCATGATCACAACAGTAACAAGAAACCACATGATGATAATAGTGATCTGCTTTACCAGTTAAGTCCACCGAGCAATTCCAAAAGAGGAGGCCCAGTGGGACCAAAATGCTTCACGACTAAAATTAAGCCAACTAATATAATCCCTTTATTATTTTTTAAAAAAATAGGAGGAAAAAGAAAAATAAGAATCTAATTGTCAGATTAATCAATTCTAGTGCTCCTAAATAACAAACTTAATTCTAATTAAGAACTCAATTTTCTATCCCTGAAAACCTCTTTATGTGCTATGGCAGAGAAAGAATAATAACCCAATAAACAGCTTATGTCAAATTAGCCAGTTATGTATGTTTCTGAATATACACTAAAACAAGGACGGTCAAGCATACACACTAACAGATGCTCAGGTAAGAAGGCCGAGCAGGATTGAAATGGTAATATGTCAAATTAGTTCCAGAAAGAAGAAACCAACTTCACCATAACAAGCTAAAGGCCGCACCACTTAGCCCAAGGAAAGAGAGTAAACAACAATATAAAGGAACATCTGTTTGCAACAATATTTAACTAGCAAACCAAACTAGGTATGGAAAGAAAAAAGAGATTTTCAACACACTCATTTAGACTACATTTTTCTCCTTTTATGTATAAGTTCAGCAGTAGTCATGGTAACTGCAAATCACTAGGTACATACTAAATGTCCCATCCCCACCCTACCCCTTCTTAATAAGATTCCAGGTGAATGAGGAACTTCTAATAACAATAAACAGGGATTACAAAGTTTAGACTTTAGACAACTGAGATAAACAGCCTATCCATCACAACCAGAAGAAGTAAGGAAAAACTAGTAATTGTCATTAAATCTATCTCTGCTACCCATCCATATCAACTTAAACATAGCTGTTACTTTCTATCCGTAGACAACCTTCCTCCCCTAAAAAAGGAATAGGTCAAGGACAACTCCAACGTCAAATGTTACAGTGCAGGCTACTAGCTAATAAAAATTACTCCAAATACACAATGAATATATACATATATAGGAAAAAGCAACAAGATATGAGGTGTGGGAACATAGAGATGTATTATAGAAAATCAAATTCCGTGATAATTTAAAATAAAAGTAACAGAACAACAATATATGTCCAATATAACAATATTTCATAAATCAACTTTCTTACCGAAGTTTTGGGCATTGATGGTGTTACCGGAATTAACTGTCTTGACTGCTTGATAGCCAATTCCTCAAGCCTTTGGGTTTTGACTGACACCTACAGTTGATTAAAATGTTATTAACTGACCGTGTATGTAGTTTAAAACATCAAAAATTCAAAATAAATACTAATAAGAAGAAGATAACACATATAACTAGCTGAACTACCTGGGGAGTAGAACGAGCTCGGGATGGAGCCTGGGCCAATGCTTCAGCCATATTAAGACTAGCTGTTGTACTTAAAGCTACAGAGCCAGAAGTTGCAGTAACAGGTTGTTGCACTGTCAGAGATCCAGTGCTATTGCTTCCAATTATTGTAGGTACCTCTGCTAGTGCAGAAGTCCATCCCTCCCCACCAATCAAAGTAGAACTACCAACAGGTAGACTTTGACTTGCTGTAACACCCAAACCAGGAGATGAAACTCTCCCTATTTCAGATATTCCCTGCTTCTCTTCAGTTCCAAGTGAAGGAAAATCCTTATCAAACACTGCTTTCTTAATGCTACTACCAATACTAGCCCCAGAAAGTAAACCATTGCCATTATTATAGTTGCTGTTGCCACCAGATTTGGTATCAACTGCAAGCCTACGAGGCAAAACCTCACTCTGTTTCCTGGAAACCATTGAATGAGAACGCCGTAACGTGTCCCTCTCTACCCTTCCAGAAAAGAGGTTGTCCAATGGGTCCGAACAGTCACGATCCCAGTGATCTCCAAAATTTGATCTCTCTTTCTCTCTATCACGGTCCTTATCACGGTGATTTCTGTTGAAATTACTGTAGGCATGCTTTGCAGAACCATTGATAGAACTCCTCCGAGAATTTGATGAAGATGTCCGTTCAAGAAAAGAAGAACGAGGGCTATCAAAATCACCAATGCTCTTAGAAGATCTGCTCCTAGGGTGATGCGCCGCAGAGGGAGCATCTAGGACAGCAATGATTATAATAAAGTTAGAGCTCTTTTATACAGGTAACACAGTTATTGATTATGAATTCCAAAGAACTATATTTTGAACATATATGAATTACTAAGGGGACCATCTTACTGAAAGCTAATGCTGAAAAATAAACATACTTAAATAATTGATAATAAAATACCTGTGTGAGTAGAAGACGAAAAATGGTGGGCTGAACTGCCAGCCCCAGCGACACTTCCAGAACTTCTCAACCATTGTGGAACTAATGCAGGTTCACTTCTTTCCATAACGAACACTGAACATGATAAGAATTAACACAAAAAGCACGCGCACCTTCTTCAACACCTATACCCCTTTATCAGCTATTATACTTCTTCACAACACTACTGGCTTTAACCCTAACCTTTCATCATTCTCCTATATGGTAAAACTAGCCAATAAGAGCAGATTGTTCCAAATGGTGAAGATAGCACTTCCACTCTGAAGTTAGATTAACAGACAAAACAGTATCCACAAGTAGTTGATTAACTGCAGCTTAACTTCAGAGAAGCACAACCCTAGATGAAATATCAGTCGAGATTTGTTAGGCCTCTATACAAAAACTACAATCTTCCCAACCAAAGAACCGGTTACTCTACAAAATTATCAAGGATTTAAGACAGTAACTGCTCCACAAATACGGTGATGTATGTTTGAACGTAAAGAAATCCTTCAACAAACCACAATCAGATAATGTTCCTTTGTTCCCCAGTCAATCATAGAGCATATAGTCGCACAAATGCCGAAATCAAGGAGAGAGTAATACGAGACAATGTTGTGAGGAAGAGCTTCTCTACGCCTCCATCTTCAAATAAAGATGGATTTGCAGACAGTATTAGACACTCAGATATGCCTCATCTCTCCAGTAACGAGAGAGAGAGAGCAAGGAAAAGGACACCGAACATGAATGGAAGGAGTCTAAATGTTGTTAAGCAAACCAGAGCACCTGTGTATTTTCAAGACACCAAAAAGCCCTAGTAGAAACCGATAGGTTTAGAGTCAAACGCAGAGAAAGTACGTCTAGAGAATCGAAACCCTAGAACCTACGTATTATATCGGTGATGTGTATGGAAAACATCGAGGACCTAGGGTTAGAAAGCAGTGAGACAAAATAGGGGAAAATTAGGCAAATTAGAAGGCGAAAGTGTGAGATGAAAAAGGCAGAGTGAAATAAAAGGAACCAGGAACTAACCCTAAACGCAGAGATTGATGATGAATGAGGCGGAAACGTGAGCGTTTTGAAAGACCGCGCAGTGAATTGATGATTAGGAAGAGATGCGTTTTCAGAGCGGAAGGCAGGAATTGGAAGCGCGCAGAGAGAAACAAAGAAGGTGTGATTGTGGAAGATGAGAATGGGGTTATAGTATCTGAATAGGGAAATAGGGTTTTGAAAGGAGTGCGATGTGTAGGGGTGCGCGGTGAGTGAGTGAGAGAGAACGCGAGAGAAGGTCTAATTTTCTGTTAGTTTCGGATACTCAGTATCAAACGTATGAAGAAGAGCCTTCTCTTCTAACAAATCTAAAATCTTCTTCTTCTTCTTTTTTTAAATTAATTTTATTTTCCTCTCTTCGTTTCTTGGTATGGACTAGGTGATAGCCTCCACGGCTTCGCCTGGACCTTCTTCGAACCTTTGTTTTTTTTTTTTAACTTTTTGTCCTTTTTTATTTGAAACCCACAAATGTTATTTTTTAAAAAATTTAACAAAGCCCCAAAATTTTGATATATGGTCTATAGTTTTCCTTGACCCTAACGGATGGTGTGGCATCTCACATAGCACGTATTATAGTGTCTATAGACGGCAGTTTTTGAATATGAAAGTTGGCAAAACAATTTTTGTTTGGATCTTTGAAAGGTAGTATCAAGAAGTTGTAGACATTCACGGAATATTATAAGTTCATATATATACACATAAATAACTAATTATTATTTGGGGCCAATCATAACTATTTTTTATAGAAGATCATAAATAAATATATTAAAAATCGCCAAATCATCTAACATGCAAAAGTGTACGTAATAAGAATTACAGTCGCCAAATCGACTAGACATAACTTTAAATATTGAGAGGGTATCAAATACGAATGATTGGCCGTTTACCTATATTAGTTATCCACCTGTCATTGTTTTTATACATCTGTTCCACTGTCGATGTCGTTATCCGGCCATTATTAAATTATGTTACAATAAACGACAAATATCTATTTTCCTAATCATTGCACCATTGATTATACTATATTATAAATATCTTGTACCATAAAATTGAGTTTGTTGATTTTGGAGTCTCTAATTTGTATTTACTCTGCCTCTAGATACCCGACTTAGCTTATGCCTTGTTTGGTAGGATAGAAGTTAGGAGAGATGAATGTTCTCACCACTCATGAGCTTGTTTGCTACACAGTGAGGCTTCTCCCATGTGGAGCCAAGTTCCATCATAAGAGGGGAGGTAAGTACCAAGGGTACGAGGAGAGAGAAGTTATGGTGAGGTAAGGTTTAAAGACCAAAATAGCCTTGAAGAATTTGCGGCTTTTAAAAAAGTAAGGGTAAAAAAGGTATTTTATACTTTTATCTTCTATTTCCATATATTCTTCCCACCATACCAAACAAAATACATTTATATTCCACTTCCATTTCCTTGCATACTAAACATACTTTTTATCACTTACTTCCACTTCCCACTAAAATACTCACTGGATACCAAACGCCACCTAAGGGTGTGTTTGGTAAGGAGAAAAGATAAGAGAATGAAAATGTCATATCAGTGTGATGTGATGTGATGTGAATAGAATAAAAATGAATAAAATGACTATATTGTCCTTACATTAAAAGTGAAAATGGAATAAAAGGGGGTAAAAAAGTAGGGTAAAAACAAAATTTCACCACATTGCAAAAAAGTAAAACATCATTTTGGTCCTTTTTAGATAGTACATTTCTCAATTTGGTCCTTCGTAGATGGCCTTTTTCAATTTAGTCCTTTTTAGATTAATCCATTATCAATTTGGTCCGTACCGTTAAAATTACTAACGGAGTTAGCTGAGTTGCATAATCTGGGGTAAATTTATAATTTTTAAATAATAGTAGGGCTTTTTAATGTAATTATTTTGGAACAATTTTGAAATTTTCACGAATTGAAAAAGAAACATGGTACCATTTTCAATTTGTGAAAATTATAAAATTTTCCAAAATAATTACATTAAAAACCCTCTTAATATTTAAAAATTATAAAGTTACCCCAAATTCTCCACCTTAGCTAACTTCGTTAGTAGTTTTAACGGTAAGGACCAAATTGATAACTGATTAATCTAAAAGGGACTAAATTGAGAAAGGCCATTTTCTATAGTGTTTTATGACTACCAAATGTAGTCTAAACTTTGATTCTTCACTCGATTACTCGAGTGAGCAACATAGTGATTCAATGTAAAAACTATTAGTACTAATACTTCATGTTCACACAACATCAAACAAAAACAAAAAATTTGGAGTTCTTTACCAGAGGGTGACATTTAGATCTGTAAATTTGCACATCAGGACATTAAGTCATTTATTTCCCGTCGCCGTGACAAGTTACTGTACATATTTAACTCGCATTTGTAATCTGCGAGCTGATATAAATGACTCGCATTTGATATCTGCGAGTCCAGGCATTGGACTCGCATTTGATATCTGCGAGTCCAACTGGGATCGCAGGTAATAACTGCGAGTCTTCTTTATTCACTCGCATTTGATATCTGCGAGTCTAATATGCACAGTAACTTGTCACGGCGACGGGAAATAAATGACTCAATATCTTGATTGTGACATTTGAAGAAAAAAAATGTCGTATCTAATTCTTTTATCCAAAAATTTGGGTAGAGACAGCATCAAATATGTTGATATAGCTAAAAGAATAATAGATGAATAAAATCTCATTACAAAAACTTACCATGAGTGCAAGAAGGTAAATAACCTAAATAGAAGTTATAAAAAAATATAAAGAAAAAATAGAAATCTACTCATGATCTTTAAGCTCGATAATATGGAGTCCTCCATCAACATTGACAAGAAACATAAACAAATTACGTGAACAATAAACATATATTGGAATAGACGTTTTCTTTTGGCAAAGTGTTGAAGTAGATGTTCAAAGTTCAAATAATGTGATTTTGGTCAATACTCTAACTTGGGTTATCAAATTGTCAATCAATGGGTCACTGTAATTGTTTGTAAATGAATTTGTTTCTGCCCAGCCTCTTCTTATCCACATTTTTTTCCATTAGATTAATCATCAATATTGCCATTTAATATGAAAATATAGATGAGTCCCATTTCAAATGCCATTTAATTACAATCTAAATTGAACAACTATAAAGACTTTAAAAACAAACTTTTTCAGGCCCAAAAAAAAAAAAACTTGTTAAATACATATGCTGTATTGATTTATTTATATATTGATTAATTATATTCATTTTTTTTGTGCTGATTAATTATATTCATTTAAGTACACTTTTTTTTTGGCCTGAAGTACACTTATTTCAAATTAAAGAATGTACATAATAAAATAAGAACTATTGTTTTTTCTTTTTCTTTTTTTAAATAAGAACACTTGTTAAATTTTATTAACTAATATAAACCAAATATATAACACAATATACACTCCTAAATTTATTTATTTTTTGTGCGTGATACCTATACACCACTACTGTATATTATTGGCTCTCTCTTCTTGTAGCCATGGGTGTCTCCCTCGACATTGAAGATGCAACTTGGATAGTGACAGTGAAAGTTTTGACTTGACTTTCCCAACAAAATTTAAAGTATAAATATTGCATCCTTTTATTCATCACATTCTTCTTCTTCTTCTTTCTGGGGTAATTTTTCCCGCATTGCGATGATTGGTAGTTACGCAATTAATAAAACAGGAAAAACAATATCCATACAATAATGTTTTTTTTTATAAAAAAATGGCAACCTTATACAACAACATTTTATGTATAGCAAAATTCAATATCATTCAATAAAAATACTGTTAAGAACAAAATACTGAAGTTTAAGAGTTACATATGTATGTATATTAAGTGTATATCTAATCTAATATCTAATACTATATACAAAAGAAGTTAAGTCACTATTAAGACTACTCAATTTCCATTTTTTTAATAAAAAATTACCCTATTTTTCACCCACTACTCCCCATTTTTTCAGTCACTGCTTCATTTTACAAATAACTACCCACTACCCCACATCAATCACCCACTACTGCTCATTTTTTCAGTCACAAATACATTCTAACCGTTCCTATTAAAACAAATCTCTAACGGTCTAAACTTTAATTTACAGATTTCATTTGTTTCTTTCATGTTCACTACTCCATAGCCAAACCACTTTTATATCTTAGCACACAGTAAGCAACTCTTTCTTCTCCCGTCGCCTGCAATTCATGTGGTAAAATTTATTCAATATTCTCATTTGTTATCTTATTTTATTAATATACACCGTTTAACTTTTTTTCTACTACTTAATTATTCTCAATGTTTTTTTACCATTCCCAATCTTCATTGTTTTGTATAATTTATTCAATTTGATACTTTTATATTTATTTGCTTCTTCTACTCTATTAAAATTTTTATTTATTGCAGTTCAACATTTTTTTAAGCCTCATGGCTCATTGTAGGTAATATTCAAAATACTTATTCATGACATTTTTACATATAAGTTGTAAAACAAATATTAATGCTTACTCTTGCAATTACTTTCCCGTCGTCTTCCAGGCTAGGTTTTTTCTATGGAATGCACTATACTAATCCAATCTACAAAATTTATACTTTTATGAGTTGTTTGTCTTTCATATTATATTTAACAATTGACTTAAACATTCCTGTAGGTGATCCAGTGTAAGTAATATTTTCAAATTTGTTTTTTATAATTTATTTATTTTGATACTTTTTACAATTGCTATCTTCTTCTCTACTCTATTAAACAAATTCATTTGTTGTAGATCTAATTTCAACTCTCATATGAACCTCAGAATAATACGTAAATAATACTCAAAAGTTATTTAAATTTTTCAGATTTTATTTGTTGTCTTAATTATTTACATTTTTCAACTCTAAATTATTTATTTGTTGTCTTTTTAGGCTTAAAATACATTATAGATGATCTTTCAATTTTATCCTTCATCTTTTTTTAAAAAAATTTCTATTTCATCTCTTATTTTTATTAATTGATGCACTCAACATATGCACGATTTTATTTTTTAAACATACGTTTATAATAATTTGGCCAATAATTTTTTCCCTTCTCAAAATTATGTAACTTCTTATGTTTTTTAAGTTATATTCTTTCATTGACAAAAAATAAAAATCATTTGTATTTTTATCCTTCCAAAATGTAACTTCTTATGTTTTATGTTTATAGTTATATCTTTTCATCCAAAAAAAAAAGTTATTTATATTTGTACTCTTTCAAAATGTAACTTTTCATATTTAAAGTTATATCTTTTTTAGTTTTTAACTGTCCTTTTTTTTTTAAAAAAAAAGCCACATTTTCAATTACTATTCAATCTCCTTTTAATATATATATATATTTCATTTTTTCAGCCACAACTTAATCTCTACAAATAACTATCCCATTATCATTTGATTTTGTATATTTAATTTAATCTTATTTTAATAATATATGAAATTTTTATAAAAATCACATGTTAAATTAATATAACTGCTTTTTTTTTTTTAAAAAAAATATAAAATGTATTTGAAATTATTTATTTTATAAATTTTATAAATTTAATTATATTTTATTTTTTATTATCTGTGCATAGCACGTGAATAATGCTAGTTTTAATCAATATAAATATAGTTGAGAATGTGTGTAAACTTTCAGAATAATGTCGCCTTGTTTTAACAAAAAAAGCACTACAAATTTTATATATACATTCTAACTTACATGTGTATGAGAAAGGAACACTATAGTAAAAGTAAGTTTAGTTTTAATGCATGCATGTATTTGTTTTTTTTTTTTGAGAGAAATGCATGTATTTGTTAGTCTTTGTTTCAACTTTCAAGGAGTATAATATCAATACCCATTTTCTTAAAGCAATGAATGGCTATATAATTAAAAACATTTCACACATGTGTGTTGCATCCATTTTCTGGATTTGAACGATTTTAAAATGTATTGTCAATTCGTCATGCTGTGTTGGGTATCGTGGTAAACAAGTTTCATAACTTGTCCAAAAGTCAATCACTTTTATAATTTAATAATTTGTTTGTTTAGATGCGTTAATACTTAAGAGAAAATAGCATGTTTGTAGTCAGTTTGAAATTTTTTGTTCCCTACGCATTTGAATAAACTATGCTTTAAATTTTATTCAACTTATGATTTTCGTTTCAAAGTTTTGAAATGATTCAAAACTTGATAATATTTTGTTTATTTTGTATTTTCTACTTACACACCATATTAAAATAGTTAATGTTACAAGAGTCCTAAAATTATATTTTTAATATTTATAAAATTTACTATTTTTACCCCAACAATATTGCGATCAAGTCCTTAATTTTTTTTATTTATATTTTTAATATGTCTTCTAATTTTATAGACATGCTAAAATTATAATAAACATGCAAATTTGAGGGTTAACTTATAAAATTATTAAACAAGCTAAAACTATAAATATACAGAACTTTAAGGACTTGAGTACAATGTTATAAGTTTAGGGGTAAAAATAAAAAAAAATTTATAAATATTAAAAATATAATTATTATAAATTTTAAGAATCAAATTATAAATTATTTTCAAAAAAATTATAAATTTGTGAGTCATGTTAATAAAAATAAACATAAAAAAATTTAAAGATTTAAGTGCAATATTATAAATTTAGGAGTAAAATTATAAAAATTGTAAAAATGTCAAAAATATAATTATTATAAAATATAAAAAATTGAGTGCAAATATAAAAAAAACATGAGATGCCACATATCTCATGTACTCTAGATGTATATAGCGGAAGAAAAAAATGAGGCTATCTTTGATAGAAATGCACAAATAATAAAAAAAAGAAATACAAAGTATTGTAGAGTATAAAAAAATATTTAAAATGTAAAAAGTATAATAAAAAATATAAAAACATATAATATAAAATTTGTTGAATGCCCAATTTTAATTGTCAATTTTCCTTCACTTTCTTTCCTTCATTCAACAGCATAGTTACCAAAGAGGCAAAGATAAGCTTGTTGTAGAGATATTTTAAAATGAGATATTTTAAAAAGAGATGAGTGAAGTTAGACGTTAACGTTATAAACAACGCGGGAATTATGACGAAAGTGTAAATATATAAAAATATAAACCCGCGTGGACAAAGTTATAGGAGAAAAAATCCACTTAAGCAATCTGAGTCATCGTCTCAGTAGCCTACATGGCACCGCGTTTTCTGTCTCTTTGTGCAACGGCGTTTACCAGGTTTTGTTCAGTCTTTACTGCGCTTTTCTCTTTTCAACCATTTCTATCTGGTCAGCAAGGTTTCCTCCTCTATACTCTCGCCTATTACCGTACCGCCGATCCTCAACGCCCAAGCACACGTTACCTCCGATTTCTTCTGGATGGGTTTACTTCTCTATGCATCATCTTTCTCCATTTCTCGCTCATAGAAAACAAACTAACGCCATGGATCTGAAGAAGATCCGAAGAAAACCCAAGCTCGAGCGCCGCAATGCTGCCAAGTACTTTGAGTATGATGCTGGATCGTCTTCATCGTCACTGGACGACTCCTCGGGATCTCTCTATACTCGATCAATGGAGTTCTATGATCGAAGCAGCTTCCGGATTGAGGGAGTTGAGGGTGAGTTTGATCTAATTTGCAGGAGTTTGGGGCTATCCGGACCAGAAGACTTCGCCATCCCGGCGGCGGCGTGGGAAGCTTTGAAGGTTAGATCGTCTTCTGATCTCCTCCCGAGGTTGAAATTGACCGAGTTGGAAATTCAGGAGAAGGAGGAGCTCGGAGAAAAAGAGGCGAATCAAATAGTGAGTGAATTGGATGACAAATGTGAAGAGAGGGTTACAATTAGAGATATAAGTGAGTCAGGTAAAGACGAACCTGCAGAGACTAGTGGGTGCTGCAGTGCTGGCGATGGTCTATGCGGAACCGGTGTCGGTGGAGGTATCAAGGGTATCCGTCCGCCGATGATTAAGCCACCGCCAGGGATGAGGCGTCCAGTTATTGATAATACATGCTCCACTTGGGATATTTTGAGAGATTTTGCACCACAAGGTGAAAGACAGTTATTGGAAAACAATGGGGAATTGAACTATTCCGACGATGATCAAGAAATGCGGAGAGAACCCGAGAAAGCAGAAATACAGAAAGAAGAAGAAGCAGCAGAGGGACGAGAAGTCGACAAGGTTAATGCGAAGGGAGACGAGGAGCATAAAGTAACAACGCTCTCGGAAATTGTTGCTGAGCTTTCGGGATCGTGTTCGTTTACTACGTCAAATGAAGATGATTCCTCTAGCACTACCACGGAACCTAGGTCGACTAACATATCTCCTAACGGAAAATTTAGACGAATTATTGCGACGAACTGGCAAAAGGGTGATCTTTTGGGACGTGGTTCGTTTGGTTCAGTCTATGAAGGAATTTCTGAGTAAGTGTTTGCATACATTTCAATTTTTCCTCTCCCGTTTTCATTTGCACAATATCCTTATCAAGCCTTCTTTTGTTTCAGTTCGTGGGTAGAAATGTTTTGGCGAATGTGGTTTTTGTTGATACTTCTCTGCAACCATATCTTTCTTTAATATAAGAAAGGTTTAAAGCATATGATTTAGACCCATCTATGGTCTACTACACTGCTAAGTAACTGATATTTAAGTTTCTAAATCTGAAGTTTTCAGAGAATTCATTATATTAGGTATTTAGGAATTTTCAGTCTTTATTTTTTCAGCTGTGAATGATAGTAGAATAGGATTAGTGTAGGGGTTAATGCTTTTGTTGTTTAGGAGTTTATAAATGAGAAGGTTCGTTGATGAAAATTGCATGGATTAGATATAAAATTCAAGCAGATCAGGCTATGCTGTTGAGGCTTTTATTAACAAGTGAAGATTGCTGTCTACTGGAAAAGAGAACTAAAGAATACATTCTTTTTTCTTATTCACTCATTTTCAAAATAAATAGTTGCAATTCAGTAAAGTTCATAATATTCAGTAATCAGTAGAACAAGAAAGGGAATGAGCTTGTAGAATCTGACAGGCCAAAGCTTAAGGGCAAATAAATTCTTTTATGGACTTTGATGTTTGTCTGTACCTGTGATTTAGTCATTCATTTCATGTTATGTAAGTGCTAATGGGGATTTGTTATTTATACCTCTTGATTATCACTGTAGAGATGGATTCTTCTTTGCTGTAAAAGAAGTTTCACTGCTTGATCAAGGGAGTCAGGGAAAGCAGAGTGTCTTTCAACTGGAGCAGGTGAGAGACAGCCTTACTCTTTTTATTGCTTAATAACTATATATCTTGTGCAATGTCCCATAAGCCGTTCAAGAGGAGGCTAATTCTATGTACTCCATCATTGACATTCCTCCTGTAGTATATCTTTTTTCTCATTATGCTTTTTCTCCTTCTTCCTCAGGAGATTGCTCTTTTGAGTCAGTTTGAACATGAGAATATCGTTCAATACTATGGCACAGAAAGGGTATTGTCTTCTTTTGTCTCTCTTTTGTTTTCCTTATATGTTTTCTGATAGATTTGTTTCTTGTTTAATAGTTGAACCTAGATTGAAATTGTCATAACATATTATGTCAAATATAAGCTAGTTTAGCTTGACAGTTTCTCACTCTCCTCAATCTTTCTGTTCTGTAATTTCATCCTATAAATACTGCCCAGTGGGAACTATGACTAATTTTATATATAATGCTTATTGTTTGTTGCAGGATGAATCAAAGCTGTATATTTTTCTTGAGCTTGTTACTAAAGGTTCACTTGCAAGCCTCTATCGAAGGTACAATCTTCGAGACTCTCAAGTCTCCGCCTACACAAGGCAGATTTTGCATGGTTTGAAGTATCTTCATGATCGAAAAGTGATTCACAGGTAATTCAAGAATTGTTTCTTTGCTTTTATTTGTGATATACTTGACTTCTGCTTTCAATGTATTCTTGGTCTTTAAAGATATGAAATGGGTACCTTACTTCACAAGTTCCTGTGACTTGTTTTTCATGCAAGACTCGTCTTGTGAAGAGTTGGGGGCACGGAAGAGGGTGGTGGAGGAGAAGAAGATTTCCCTAACAAGAGTCAAGTCTATGTTTCATGCTTTAAACGAACATTTCACTTTTATTTGCTTTCATTATTGCAATCTGAATATCCTTTGAACATTTCACTGTGTTGTTTTTTGCAAAATATTTTTTTCCATTTCCATTGCTTGGAATGTATTTTCTACCTAAGGACTTTGAACTGTAACAAATATTGAACCAAATAAAGCTGCGGGGGAGAGTGGAGGGGTGGAGGCAAGAAGAAAAGTAATCTGAGGAATAAAAGGATTTATGTTTATCATCCAATTATTATCCCTACTGTCCTTTATTTGCCCCAAAAAATGACGCAGATTTGGAAAACACACGCACATACAAACATAGAAGTATTAAAATAACATTTAATCTCTAATGTAAACTTTCAGGAACTGTTACTGTTGGTCCACCTTGGAACTCATTATGAACATGACATGATGCATGAGGGTTCTAATTTCTGATATTGGCAAAGAGTTTTCTGATTTCTCTTTGGATTAAGCTCTTGACTTCTTCAACATCTTTTCTGTACTTCTGTATCGGTTATATACTATCATGGGGCAATCTATGTTAAACTGATTTACTATTTTTTCAATTTAAGGGATATTAAATGTGCAAATATATTGGTGGACGCTAGTGGGTCTGTCAAGCTTGCAGATTTTGGATTAGCAAAGGTTTTTACCCTCTCAGTTTATGTTCTTCTTTCTACTATCTTTTACTTATATGATACTTATTTCAAAATTATCTCCGAATGCTACTCAATTATTTATCTTTTCTTAATTTCTGATATTTCTTTTTTCCTTTTTTATTTCAGGCAACCAAATTAAATGATATTAAGTCATGCAAGGGGACAGCATTTTGGATGGCCCCCGAGGTTAGCCATGAGTATTCTCTTTTCGATGATATGTATTGAATAATAGGTCAACTAACTAAAATATATTTTCTTCAAAGCATTTACCATGCTACTGATCTAAGTGCTTAATTTACTCTTCTGTGAAGTTGTTGGTGGTCTAAGGACATAAATAGTCATATGGGAACTGGTAACCATACCACAGAAATCAGCTATAGAATTACACTGGATTGTATCATAATCTGTATTACAATATCTTTAGAATTAGTAAAAAAGCTTGCATGAGCTTTAACCATTAAGCTTTCAGTTACTAAAATCTTCTACAAAAGTATGGTAAATCTTTTAGATCACATGGAATGTGCTGGGGCTGGTTGAGTAACTTAAAGGATCATTTTCTCGATCAGATTCTACTATTATATTTCATTTTTATGCTGTTCCTATGGTTTATGTCTTATTTATTAGCCTTAAGACTAGAATCAATATAATGAATTGTGATATCCTTAATGATAGCAGTGAGGCAGTGCTGCTGCATATTTGTTCCAAAAATTATTGGGAAAAAAATCTGTTTGCTTTACCTTGAATCGCAAGAAATCTCCCTCTTGGGATCTTTCATTTTCTGATTTCTCAAGAGCATGGCTATTAATTATGAAGCTGGAATATCAGGTTGTAAAAGGCAAAAACCAAGGTTATGGACTTCCAGCTGATATATGGAGTCTTGGATGCACCGTGTTGGAGATGTTAACAGGCCAAATTCCATACTCTCATCTGGAATGTGTATGTGTAACATTTATTGCCGCTTTAACTTCCACGATCATTTTCTGCTCATATTAAGGATGTACCTATAATCCCAGAGTTTGTTTCTTCTTTATATCATGTACTTGTATTCCTGCTTTTATTCCCTGTCTCAAAGATTCTCCAGTTTTAGTTTTGATACAAAATCCAATGCAAAATGCTGAAAACCCCCTGAACTATAAATTATGTGCAAATAAACCCCTTCAACTTAAAGAAGTGACCTAGAACCCCATTGAAATTGCAATTTGTGCAAAAAACCCCTTTGTTAACTTTTCCAACCAAAACCCTAACAAATAGTGATAGGTCAATTGTCAACAAAATCAAGTTATATCGAAATACAGAAAACCACCTTGAACTTTTGGTTTTGTGCAAAAAACCTATGAACTTTAAATCTTGTGCAGAAAACCTCTTGAAGTTTATGCCTTCCGAAGAAAAACCCCTTAAATAATTTGATATGTTTGTCTTCCGTTAAGGTTTTGGATGGAAAAGTTAACAGAGAGGGGTTTTTTTTACACAAATTGCAGCGTTTGAGGAGGTTCTATGTCGAGTTTTATAGTTGAGGGGATTATTTGCACATGACCTATAGTTCAAGGAGAATATGTGCATTTTAGCCATATATATATTTGCATCATTCCCTTCCTTGTGCTAAAAGACTTTGTTTGTTATTGTTGTATGTATATTTGCATTTGGTAGAAAAAATGGTTTGATTGTTCTAGCTATAGCAATAAAACTTTGTTTGGGACTGGTAAACATATATGGAGGAAATATTTTGGGAGGAATGAATTAGAGGTGAAAGTTACTTTGCCTATTTGGAACAAGAAAGAATATGAGAAGAATGAATTTGAGAAAATTTTATCTGAATATCATGAATATTATTCTCTTTATAAATGGGGAGAAAGTGAAGAAAAAGTTAGAATATATGATGAAAATATTCTAAAATTGTCCACCTGGATGTGTACAACATCAATAAAAACTTCTTTTCTTCAGTTTATTACCAAACAAATGATGATTTTACCATTTATCATAATTTACTACCAACATCTGTAACATTGCATAACTATATTTCCAAGCTTTGATGAATCTCTTCTTCTGACAACAGATGCAAGCATTATTTAGAATCGGAAAGGGTGAGCAGCCTCCTGTTCCTGATTCTCTTTCAAAGGATGCACGGGACTTCATATTACAGTGTGTTCAAGTCAATCCAGATGGTCGTCCCACCGCTGCTAATCTCTTAAACCATCCATTTGTCCAAAGGCCAGTTTCCATGTCGTCTGGCTCTGCATCCCCTTATATTCCCGTCAGGAGTTAAATTTGTCATCTTCAACTATGAAGCACAAGGAGGTAAATATTGTTACTTGCTATCTCATTTTTTTTCTCCCTATCTCTCTCATAACTCTACCAAAAATGTAGAGGATTACTTTAGAGGATCCATTTCCATCTTTTAGGGCAAGTGGAGCTTGAAACAGGAAAAGTGAAAGAGGAAAATAAACCTTTTTAACTTCTCGGGAACCTCGTGGTGGAATTCTTAAATGGCAAATGCAATTTCATGTATCCATTTGACTTGTGCATATCATTATAACATGGATCAATAATTCAATATCATGCTTACTTAATTTTTTCTCTTGATGGCAGTTGTGTACTTCATTGGATGTGGATAATTATCTGCAATGCAGTGCCCAATCTCCAACTGGAGTTGGTCTGGGATCCACTGTTGCTCGTGTTGTGACATTCAGAGTTTGCTTCCTTGAAACCAAATCAATTTTAAGCACTGCTCTGGATGTAACAATTGATTGGGGATTTTTTAACTGTCCTATTTGGGAATTGCATTCCTTATGTGTGTGATCTAATTGCTCAATGATTTGTCTGCTGTTGCAAGGTGCAATATCAACATCACTCACGCTGTAAAATGCTGCCTCGACCTTCCCATATTTAATTGTTAGGGGAAAAAAATACATAGAGTTTAGCCCTCGTAGCAATTGTAAGGATTGGAAACTGTGCTCTTTGTACATAATGTACCACATTAGCTTAAAACCATTTTTTGTGTGTACATCTATCCCCCTAAGTTCTTGGTTATCATTTTCACTGATTCAAGTTTGTGTGGATAAACTCAAGATTTTGTTTTCGTCAAAAGAGCAGACAAGATGTACGATGTACAAGACTAGAAGTACAACCAATGGAAAGCAATGAATTTGTGATACATTTTTTAAAAAAGAAAAATGAGGAAATTACACTGTCCTCCCCTCTAGTTTTCAAAATTACACTGCCCTCCCTTGAGAGATCAAATGTCATTACACTTTGATCCAAAACACTATTCTCCCACTAAAAAAAGGTCTAAAAAGTCAATATAATAAATATTAATGACTAATTAATATTCATGACTAAATTGACCCTCACACAAGATAAAAAATATTTAACGTTATGCTTCATTGAAATTTATAAAACTGAATCTTTACCAAAAAAAATTTATAAAACTGAATTCTAGTACACCTAACAAAATTTTTTTGATATATTTTATTATATATATATATATATATATTTTATTATATATATATATATATATTTTATTATATATATATATATATATATATATATATATATATTAACCTAATTATCGAAAATTAAGTAAAATAATAGATACTTTATATTACATTATATTATTAATATAAAAATCTATAAACTATTTTATTAAGTTACAGACTTTTTTTTTTTAAATTTTATTTTGTTAACAATAATAATTACTATAAATACTAATAAGATAATAAAAGACAATAAAAAAATGTTATTATAAGAGGATGAAAGTATGTATAGGTCACATTTTATAGAGTTTTATTCTTTTGTGAGGGGTAATTTAGTCATGAATATATTTATTGTATTAGAAGTTGAAAAAATTTGACCTTTTAGACTTTTTTTTATTGGAGAATGGTGTTTTGGATCAAAGTGTAATGACTTTTGATCTCTCAAGGGAGGGCGGTGTAATTTTGCAAACGAGAGGGGAGGGCAGTGTAATTTCAGCATCTCTCAGGGAAGGGCAGTGTAATTTACTCAAGAAAAATTGGTTTTTACTATTAGTATTTTTTTTTGTTGATAACTTTTACTATTAGTATTAGATATATAGAAGTTGTCAATTCTTTCCCATTGATTCTTGAAAATAGACAAATAACAAATAAAAATGTAATATGCAATTCATCCATTAAATCCATTAATCCAAATTAATATATAAACTACATTTCATCCCATTAACATTCATTCTTTTACAAGTTATATTTTCTTCCTTCTATCTCTAGCATTGTAGGATTAGTGACTGAAGTAAGAATATATACTCTCTGCAATAGAAGATTTGTTGAAGTAACTTCAATGAACTACAAAATTATGATCGTTGATTTTTTGTCATAATTTCATTATAAACCGTTCATTTCAATCATTGATCAAAATGAATAGTCGAGATTGTCCAATCTGTTGAAGTAACTTCAGCAAATCTGCTCCTCTCCCTAGTTGAAAACTCTCATGAAATCTCCAGTCTCCGCTCTTTTTTATTTTTGAGTAAATTACACTGTCCTCCCCTGAGAGATGTTGAAATTACACTGCCCTCCCCTCTAGTTTCTAAAATTACACTCCCCTCCCCTGAGAGATTAAAAATTAATACACTTTAGTCCAAGAGACTACTTTCCAATAAAATAATAATAAAAAAATCTTTACTTTTTTCATATTCTAATGCAAACTTATTTATTGATCAAATTACCCTCACAACACAAAAAAAAATGAACGTATGAATTGTGTGATCGTCCATATATGATATTATTTTTCATCTTGTTTTATTGTTAGCTTTTCTTATTAATATAATATATTTAAATTTATAATAAAATAAATTGTAAATTTATTTAAAAATTTTATATATCAAAATATAAATAATAAACGCTTTTACTGAACAGTTTTTCAAAATATAATATATTTAAATTCATAATAAAATTTAATTATAAATTTATTTAAAAAATTCATATATATTTAAATCTATAATAAAATTTTCATTTTTTATATATGTCTAGTACAGTTTTTTACTATTATTTTCTCAAATAAATAAATTATTCTTTCTCAAAAAAATTCGTTACAAAAAATAATTATAATGGACAGATTTTTACTAATTATATTTTGATTTATAAATTTTTTAGATTAATTTGTAATTTAATTTTATTAAAAATTTAAATATATTATATTAATAAGAAAGCTAACAAAAAAGATAAAAAATAATATCTAAACAACATTGAAACTTCCGATGTTCATTTACTTTGATTGAGAGGGTAATTTAGTCACAAAATAAGTTTGCATTAAAATTTAAAAAAAAAAAGGGATTTTGACATATATTTTATTGGAAAGTGAACTTTTGAACTAAAGTGTATTGACTTTTAATCTCTCAAGGGAGGGGAGTGTAATTTTACAAATTAGAGGGAAAGACAGTGTAATTTCAGCATCTATCAGGAGAGGACAGTATAATTTACTCTTTATTTTAAAAATATTGAAAAAAAAGGTCAAAAGGTCGATGTTCCTATCTTTTCCAGATAACAAGTAGCACTTTCGTTTACGGCAGTTTATTAATTTTTTGTCTTAAGAAGGCTTAAGGCCCAATAAGTGACCTTCAAGGCATATTCAATTTACTCATGGGCTCATACTTGATATTCGTGATTGGACCCACGTCTCTGAACCTAAATTACTGAGTCCACATTAGAAAAGTAAGTGGTTTGGTAAGAGTACACGTCACCCAACGAAATTTGGATTTTGGAGAAGAAGAGCGCCAACATAGGCCTCTCCCTTTCATCACTCTCAAACTCCCTTCCCAACCTTCTCGCTCCTCCGATTCGATTTTTTCTCCAAACGCACGAATCCTCTCTCTCTCTCCATCCATTTCTAGAAGGCTTCGAGTTTCAGGTACCTATCGCATCCGATCTAACATTTCCTTCCCTAGGGTTTCCTTTTGATGGAACACATTTCTGCTTTTGGGTGTTTTTTTGGTTTTTATTCCCTTTTATATTTGGTGATGCCAGACGCTTGTGCTTCATGATCGCAATTTCGCAATATTCTCCTTACAGATTTCTATGTTTTTGTATTTCCATGATGAGAAAAAAATCGTTTAAGATGTTTTTATTTTCAGGGTAAGTTGTTTGAATTATGACCTTATGGTTCTGGGACCATTGTCATGTCCAGAACAGTGCCCCCACATTTTAGGTTATAGTTCCTTGAGTTCACGTTGTTGCTTCATATGCTTTTGTTATATAGTTTCTTTTTTTTGGGGGGGGGGGGTGTTGCCCTGTCATTCAATGTAGATTAAATGTTAATCTTAAATCAGTGCTAATTGGTAAGAGCAGGGATATTACATTATGGAATCCCTTGTTAGTGTCATGTTTATTAGATGTTATACCTCAAGGGTGTACTGTAATTTGTGTCTTAAATTTTACCTGTAAAACCTACAGAAAACCGAATTACCTAGATTTTTTTTCTCCCATACTTCTGGAACTAAAAAGATTAATACCTTGTGAACATTGGTAAGTATTTTTAAAAATTACTATAGAGGCATTAAATGATAGAACAAATGTATTTTATGCATCTGGTTGTTACTTTTGGAAGGATTCTCCTTCTAATTTATTTTGTTGGAATTTCCCTCTGTTTTTTGGTCCCTTTTTCTTGGATGGACACAGGTTGTATTTGTAAATGGGTAAAGTTGGAAACGCTTCGTGTAAGTTGAGGTCTCAAGGTCATACGGCAACCCTTTATCCATTCAGATCTCATGCACAAAAGAAGCTGGAAGATGTTGATGCGAAGAAGACCTTTTCAAAAGCATCGGAGAAGCAACACTGGAAAGATGCAACCTGCTCGGTCTGTATGGAGGTCCCTCACAATGCAGTGCTTCTCCTTTGTTCATCTTATGACATGGGTTGTCGCCCCTTTATGTGTGCAACTGGTCATCGCTATTCCCACTGTTTTGAGCAATACAAGAAGGCCTATACAAAAGCAACTTCTGTTCAAAATTTGCAGCAAGCAGCAAATGATTCAAATTTTAGTTCAAGTGCAGGTGAGCGAAATGACAATAAAGAATTGCCAGAGCTTCTTTGCCCCCTGTGTCGTATGCAGGTAAAAGGTTGGACAGTGGTTGAAGAAGCACGGAAGTATCTGAATGCCAAGAAAAGAACCTGCATGCAGGATGATTGTTGTTTTGTGGGAACTTACAAGGAGCTTAGGAAGCATGTTAGGTCAAAACATCCATATGCGCGACCACGAGAGGTGGATCCTATTAGGGAAGAAAAATGGAAAAGGCTTGAATGTGAGAGAGAGCGAAATGATGTGATTAGCACAATTTTATCGTCGACTCCTGGGGCTATGGTAATGGGGGATTATGTCCTTGAGCCAAATGGCCATGCCTTTTATAGTGATTCTGATGAGGAATATCTTGAGGATGATTTTTTCTCTATGAGGTCGATTGGTCTAGGAAGAAATAGCCGATTTTTGTCAAATATTAGGTATAATAGGGACTATGCCTATGATTCATTGGACGTTGATCATTTTGGATTTCATAGTACTGCTCCTACAGGTTTTGCTGCCGCTTCTGGGCGTGGACTTCGTAGATTACTTTTAGGAAGATCAAGAAGACGGAGGAGGCATAGGAATAATAATGCAGGTAGGTAAATATATAGTAAAACTACAGAAAGTGTGGGGAAAGAGCTGTGCTTAATATCAAATTATCAATTCGCATAGGAGGATCATCTTGTTTGACCCTGAAATGGCTTCTCTTATTGGTGGTATGCTTGTATGATTTCATTGACCAATTGTAGCAACTGACCCCTTTTTTGGTTGTGTAGCGTCATATCAAGCTGATCTGGTGTGACATTACTGTTTCTAGTTTTTAAATTCTCAAATAGACTGTAAATAAGGCAATTTTGGAGTACTCGTTGCCTTATTTAGGTTTTCTAGGTTTAGGAGATTGGTCATAGCCATTCTCAGATCCTTAAGGTGCATGGACTGGCTTTTATTCGGTCATGCACATTGATCAATCAAACAGGTCATTAGGGACTGCGAGGGTGATGTCCCAATCAATTGCAATTTTAGTAGAGGACTCTGATAAGTTAATTTCTTCTTCGAAGCTTGAATTATTGTATAATTGCTTGCCTCTGCTAGTTTTTGGTCGGCAAATGGAGTGTTTTCTTCTTGTGTACTGCATGTCCATGAACTTGCAAATTCTGTAATTTTATTTCCATTTTTATATCCAGATGTTGGTGGATATATGATCATTTGGTTATAATGGATTAATGGTATGCGTCTGTTGGAGTCATTGGGACCTTGTGCGTTACGGATGCATGCATGTAGCAGTGTAACCCATTTCTTAATAATAGACCCAGCGAAATTGAAGTTTGGCACAGAGAAAATACACCTTTAGGAAGTGGGACTGTGACGAATGTTTTCTAGTGAATGGATCTTTTCGGCTCTTGCGTTCATAGCTATATTTGAAGCTGGAAACGTATTAAAAATATATGACTAAAAGTTAGGTGCCATTTTTTGATTGTTTTAACTTTTAATCACAAAATAGCAGATAAAGTATTTTTAACAATTTTTTCTGAATATTTTATTGTAGAAAAACTCGAGACTATTTTTTATGATTCATATTCCTACGATGTTCTAGTTACACAAGAGCCAATTGTAAGTTGTAACCCATTCCATCATTCGAATGCTTACGAAATACGCTCGTCGTTGATGGCTAGTTGTGACTTGCGATACCTTTACATTAAAAATACCTTTGATTGATGAAGCTGTTGTTGTAGAGCGCCAAGACGCATATTTTATTATTATACCCATGAAGCAAGCTATAAATATTAAATAATCAAATATTTCAAAATAACGACGCTACAATATAGGAGAAGTAGTACTTAAATTCAATATATTCTTCTAATCAGTTGGCCTTTAAGTCATTCAAGGTGGTCTTAATTAATGTGAGTTTTTATTAATATTAACAAATGACACTATATGATTGAAGGGATCCACTAAAGTTCAGTAGTATGGTACTATTAAAATTTTATCCCATAGGTAGAGAGAGAGAAATTGACTTTTCTGACTTAATATAATCACGAACAAATAGGAAATTGGATTTGGTGTAATTAGCCTTCGTGTAATTACGATGTAATTACTTCAAAACACACATTTTTGCTTTATTTGTGAAGTAATTTTTGGGACCTACACTAATAAGAATCTACCATGAATGAATTAGGGACAAAATTTTTATCAATATTAACATTTAATTAATAATTATACAATAATTGATACATGGTGTGAATACGATATCAGAATGGGCATCTCATTTCTCTAACAGTTTCAAATGACAGAAATCCACTTCAGGACACACCTGCATGATTGACCATGGACTTGATCAATACCTTTCGTAGTGGTAGTGTATATATATATATATATATATGTAAGCCCTAAATCAGACAAAGATACGCGATATCCACAACATTAGAAAAATGGACATGAAATTTATTTATTTATTTTAAATGATTATGACAAGTTTCGAGTTATCTGCCAAAAAAAAAATTATTCTCACTGTGATTAACTACTTGTATTTGTAGACTGGCGGAGCACATTGGTTCTAGCTACATTGTTAGTCAGATTCTTTTTTTTTCTTATAGAAGATATATATATTAGGGTGATTATTTTAAGTTATTAATAGTTTAAACTCATCAGTTATAACTTGTTGGATTTGTCTTGAGGTCTATGCTATCTTATATTTAAAAAAATATCTTTTAACACAATCTTCAGACAGATCTAACAATTGATAAATAGTGAGTGTCTGATCCCTTGACATTATGGACCTAAATAATTTGAGTTGGGAAAGAAAATAATAAGAAAAATGATGTGGCCAAGGCTAACAGAGAGACTCTAAAACCATAACTCCCCAAGGTGACTCCAGGCTTCACCTAAGAGCCAACGTCTCTCACACACTTAACCTCTCACTCACCATAAGAAGTAGCCGCCCCCAGTTGGACACACTCACTCTATTCCTTTTTTGCATGGTTTGTTGCAAAATTTAATGGTCCAATTTTAAATATATTTTCCGCAAAATTTAGTACTAACATACAACACAATTTTCAAAGGAAGCTAAGTCTGGTTCATTTCTTATTTATAAAAATATATTTTTCTTTAAATTCCTATATTATCTTTTAAGAAGGATCTAGCTATAAATAATCTAATCATAAAAATGTGCAAAGACAAAACATGTTGACATCGCTTAATCCATATAGGGAGAAATGCTTTGATTGTTGTTATTGTTCTATATTGTCTTTTAATTTGAAATGCCTCTTCTATATATATATATATTTTTTTTTTTATTTTTCATATATTAATATATTATATAAATTAAGTTTTTTAATAAAATTTCTCTATGTTGATTAATTATATTTTTTACTGAAAAATCTGATCATTATAGTACATGCATTGTAACTTACAATTTGTAAGTCGCCCCATGATTGAGGTTGCTTGGCCATTGGGTGCTCCCATGCGCCATTTCTCATACTCTTATATTTATATGCAATTGATCACTACACTGTACTACACACACTTAGCTTTTTCTTGCTTTGAATTCTTCAGATATATATATATATATATATATATATATATATATATATATGCTTCTTTTAATTATCCTTTCATACTTTTTACCATTGTTTGTCCGTTAGTGCTAATTCAATTAAATCATTGCATTCTATTAATTAATTCTAGTTTTTTAGATAATGATGATTGTGGGAATGTTTGTGCTATTATATTATATTAATTTAACCCTAATTTGCTTTGTATTAAGTAAACAACTTAATCAACTTTGTACCTTTGACTGCAATGTTAGCAATATCATTCACCAGGGTGGAAAGTAAAATATCTTTCGAAAAAGTCGCGTGGAAGGCACACTTATATTTTTGTTTCTTATATTTATATATATACAGTGAGAGAACTTCTAAAATACCTACCATCACTTTGTTTACAGGAATTTATCATAGAAAAACTTAATAGGAAAGGCAAACAGAGAGCTAATTAATTTAGCACGTACGACTGAAAGTTAATTGTAATTAAGCGTATGAGCTTTAATTATAATAATTACATATGCAATATCTATTATCTATATAGAAACTTTTATCAAGATGTATAATTATAATTGCTATAGATTGAGTGATATTATGATTGATGAAAGATATCACTGATTCTGACAAGACTCCGATCCATCTTAAACTCTTCAACTTGAATTAACAATTATGACGATAAAACTATAGTTTTATCTAACAATATTCATGCATACGTTGTACATTTCTCTCTGATAAAATACTTATATGTATATATATGCTAGTATTTATTAATCTTTTATTGTTTATATAATAAAATAGATTCAGAATTAAATTAAACCTAGCTATAAGCATATTTAAAGGGAAATTGACCATCTCAATTTCTAGAGGATCCAAATCCAGCTTATCACGAATCACGAGCTGGTAGCGTACCGAGTACCCTTAATTAATTTCACCATGTTAGTATTATGAGGGTATATAAAAGCTTTTTATTTGACGGTAATATTGAATTTCAATATATTATTTTAATTAGTTAGTTTTTAATTCATTTAAAATAGATATTAATTAATGTAATTTTTTATTAATATTAAAAAAATGAAAATACATAATTGAAATGATATATCAAATTTTAATAGTACTATTTTTTTTGTGTGAAGCAAATGGTAGTAAGGAAAAGTACTCTCAAATACTACCGGGCAGAGCACCAGTGGCATCCAAAGTAATAGTACTGTAATGCTGAAGGTAATGATATATGAATTCAATCGAGACTTGCATCCAAAGTAATAATATATAATCTGGTAATTATTTACAGAAAAAAGGTGAAATTTCTTAATTAAGTATTTAATTTATTATAAAGTGCTTCTAATAATAGACTTTATATATACACACACACGGTGAAATATATATTTTTTAATAATTAGTTTTAATCATGTAAAATTTAATCATTTATATTTCAATTTTTATCTCCACTCATGATTGATCATCATATAAACACATTTTGCCACATTTTGTTTGTATTAAAAATTTCACAAACTTCACTTAAGTTTAATTTATTATTTATAAACTTGTAATTATTTTATTGGCCGGAATTGTTTTTATTACTGACTAATTTAGTATAATATAATGGAAAAAATTTAGGTTCATTTCCTTATGTCCATTACATCAAGTTTCACCAATCATATATTGTATTTACACTCATTTTCTTCTATGATTGGTCATATAAAAGGTGATATTCTATATTCTCTTTCTACTGTGATTGGTCATTTAAACACTTTTTGCCACGTGTCATATTTATATTAAAGAACTTGATGTAATGAACATAAGGAAATGAATCTAAGTTTTTTCCTAATATAATATGCCTACTTCTGCTGAAGAGCTGCATGCCAAATTAAAGTTAATGCTTTGTTCGTTGCACGTGGCTGTTGTACAGAATCATATGGACAGGTCGTATCTGCGCCACCACAACTCTACAATGTACAAAGACACATGTTAACGTTTTGCTGTTAGGGGTGTTCAAAACAGAAGAAAATTGATGCATTTGAACTAAACCAAATCAAAAGTAAATTTAGGGTGAATTTATGATGTAATTTATTGAATTATGCAATGTATTATGTGGTACAATTATAATTATTGATGTGATTTAATTGCATTGCATGATGCAATAAAATAACAAGTGTCACAACTCTATTGACTGAAATTACATTGCATGATACAAGTTGCATCATAAACCTACCATCGAATTTAACACAAATCGAACAAAATCGATCTATCTTTGATTTGGTTTGGTTTGTATGTCAAAAAATTAAATCAAACCGTATACACTTATATATATATATATATTGTGTTAGAATTTCTAAATCATAAAGTTTAAAATTTATTTTTATAAAGTTATATTAAATTTAGTCAATCTAAAAATTTAATTTTAGAACTAGTTTGATTGTATACTGTAAGTAAACGAAATATCACTATATTTTTTTATTATTTATATTGAATAAAATGATATTTTTTATGAATAAACTTAAATATGTAAGTTTGATAACATAAAAGTCCCAAACTATCAAACGAACCGCTCTAAAAAACTTGTTTATGGTTTGGTTTAATGCTATTAACTTAAATCGATAGGTGCACTAATTATTTTTTTTATATAGAAAACCACCCAAACCGCTCGCCGAACACCCCTAGTTGCTGTTGATAAAATATTGAGTGATGCTATAGAGCTATTAAGAGCTCAAATTCACAATCTGTTAGTCATTGGATTTGTTTGAAGATCTATGCCAAAATACATTTTTTTTAAATATAAGATGGCACAAATCTCAAAACAAATCCAAAACTTGCAACTGGTGAGCTTGAACTATTGATAGCTCTAAATATTCACTCTAAAATATTTAGGGATTTGATATTTATGAAAATGCAATAAAAAAAGTAATAATTTATATTTCAAAATTTTTATTAATAAATGAAAAAAAATCTTAATATGTTGATACATGTATAAACTTTTTTAAATTATTTTTTTATATAATTAATTATACATTTTGCTCACTGCTTACTGTGTTAATTATATTTTTTAGCTGATCAATTCTGCATTTCATTTTCTATAACACAAAAGAGAAAGTCTCCTTAATTTACTTGTTTATGAAAGTTTTTGATGTATAACAAAAGTAAATTAAATGCTGTAGGTAATTTCGTGAATGATTGTCATTCTTGTTTTTTTTTTTCTTAAAATTAAAAAACAGTACAGTTATCCAAACCTTACATACTAATATAATAATTACACTTAAAAGAAATCTATACATAATTTCATTACTATATTTACACAATTTTGTATTTAAATCTTACCATATGTATATACACCGACTATGTACTATTAATATTATTTATGTTTTAACTCATAAATTGTTTTTTAATAAAAATTACATAATTATATTCTATTTCTATTGAATGATCAGTTTAATTCTAAATTCTAAACCAGAATAAGTCATTTATTAAAATATGAACAAAAGTAGTATATCGATCAAATTGTCTGTTTACCTCCACCTTTAAATCTAGGGTAAATACCTTTCCCGTCTTCAAACTTTGTTGCAATGTTTATTCCTGTCCCTAAATTTTTTTTTTGTTCATGCCTACCCCTGAACTTTCAATTTTGTTCATGCCTACCCTTTTTGCTAACACCGTTAACTTTTTTGACAGAATTTGCTGACGTAGACGATGAATGTGTATTTATTTTGCCACGTCATTGTCCACCTCACATTTAACTTTTTACTTTTATTAAAAAAATTAACCTAATCCAAATAAAAAAATATTTTAAGGTAAAAGTTTGGTTTTTTTTTTGGATTATGTTACTTTTTTTTAATAAAAGTAAAAATTTAAATGTGAGGTGGACAATGACGTGGCAAAAGAGATGCACATTCATCGTACACGTCAGCAAATTCCGTCAAGCAAGTTAACGGTGTTAGCAAAAAGGGCAGACATGAACAAAATTGAAAGTTTGGGGGTAGGCATGAACAAAATTGAAAGTTTAGGGGTAGGTATGAACCAAAACAAAGTTTAGGGACAGAAATAAACATTGCAGTAAAGTTTGGGAGCAAGAAGGATACTTTACCTTAAATCTATTTACATTCGTATGTATACAAGTGTGAGGTTGAAGTAATAAAACAGTTTCAACCTCAGGAACAAGTCAAAGATTTAAATCCAAGGAGTCATTGGAGAGAATGATCAGTAAATTTTAATGCTCCATAATCTAAATTGTAAAAATAATGTCTCAGAGAGAGAAAATAAAAAAGGTTAATTGCACTTTGCACAGAAATTAAATTGATAACTCTGTCTATGAATTTCAAAATCCATTGCAAATAGTTGTTTGTATCCAAACTCCAAAGCCTCTATATATATAACTCCACGCTCAACGTAACCCCCAACCTATCCACGCTCAATTTCTGCAATGGCGGCGTCGGTGGATAACCGTCAATACTCTGGCCTAAAACCTCCCTTAAACGGCGTCGTTCGCACCTTCAAGCCTTCTTCCCCTAATTATTCCCCATCCAATAATCCCAACACCACCATCTCCCAACAACAATATCCCCCATTCTATTCGGATTCGGATTCCGAAACCGATGACGAAGAAAACCCGAGTGACGAATGGCAAACCCACATACGCAATTCCCTCACCCAATTGGAGCCCTCCGTGTTGGACCCTCGGGACGAAGCAACCCCTGACAGATGGATCCCACGAAACCCTTCCCTGGTCCGTCTCACAGGCAAACACCCCTTCAATTCCGAGGCACCCTTGTCCCGCCTCATGCACCACGGCTTCATCACGCCCGTCCCTCTTCACTACGTCCGCAACCACGGTCCCGTCCCCATGGCTCGCTGGGACCAATGGACCATCGACGTCTGTGGTCTCCTCAACCACCCCACCACCTTCACCATGGACCAGCTCGTCAAGGAATTTCCCACCCGCCAAATCCCCGTCACGCTCGTTTGTGCTGGGAACCGACGCAAGGAACAAAATACGGTGAAACAGAGCATCGGCTTTAATTGGGGTGCGGCTGCGGTTTCCACTTCCGTGTGGGGAGGTGTACCATTGAGGTACGTGCTCAAGCGCTGTGGAATATACGGCCGTAGGAAGGGGGCGCTCCACGTGTGCTTCGAGGGGGCTGAGGATTTGCCAGGTGGCGGTGGGTCCAAGTACGGCACTAGCATCGCTAGGGAGATTGCACTGGATCCTTCCCGTGACATCTTGCTCGCTTACATGCAAAACGGGGAGCTTTTGTCGCCCGATCACGGATTTCCGGTGCGGGTTATTGTACCTGGATTCATTGGGGGCCGTATGGTCAAATGGCTAAGGCGTATCGTTGTAGCTCCTCAAGAATCTCATAATTATTACCATTACAGGGATAATAGAGTGTTTCCTTCCCACGTTGATATTGAACTTGCTAATGCAGAAGGTATACACACAAATATCTATTTTCTGGTGTATTTTTTTGCTTTTTTATATATATTTTTTTAATTTTTGTCTTTCAAAGTTTAATTATCTAAATTAATAATGTAAACTCTTCTTATTTGGTGGGCGTAGCTTGGTGGTATAAGCCAGAGTATATAATAAACGAGCTCAACATAAACTCGGTAATAACGACACCGGCTCACGAGGAGATCTTGCCCATTAACTCCTGGACTACTCAGAGGCCTTATGTGTTAAAAGGCTACGCATATTCCGGTAAGTTTAATTTCACTATTTCTTGGATTTAGATTTAGATATCTTTATTTGAGCTTGCTTTTGAGGGGCAACTCATGTATATATATATTGTTACAAGTTACAACAAACCAGAAGAATGACACAAATTCATTTAAATAGTAGGTTTATTAATTTACATAATCGCACTATATATGAATGAAAAGGTAGATCCTCATTTCTCTAATTCTCTCCCCCAACAGCCACAGGCATCACGGGAAAATTCTTGTTTTTTTATTCCACATTAGTAATAAGTTGTGGATATATAGGCTTATTATAGGTTGAGACTCTTGACTCTTGAGAGGTTTCGCTGAAATATCTCACCAGTCACCACGGACTTATGACTGTTTGTTTTATCTGTCTTCAATCACTATTTTTTTTCCCGCAACACATTTTATTGGTTACACAAATTCTTAACTTATCCACTTTCAATCATCTTAAACCGCTAGCTCTAGTTTTTAAGGAACTCGACTTGTAATTTATAGATATTTTTGTTTAACAGCAAAAATATATTATAGAAAAGATTGATTTGTATTTTCTTGAAAAAATTCTGTTTTTTCTTGCAGTTATTAATTAATGCCAAAGCTTATTCTTTCAAGCGAAGATATATTTATTATTTGTTTTTTAATTATACTTGTGTTTTTCGAAAAGAAAACTGGTGCGGGACAAAAAAGATAATTAGGGAATCCCAGGTCGGATTGGTATTGGCGTTTTTTTGGCCTAGTGCTGTCATATATATATATATATATATATAAATTAAAGAAAGTTATGTAGTTGAGGTAATTAAGTAAGTTGCAAGTGGTACGTATAGTTAGAAAAGAAATGATGTGAATTAATGTGCAGGGGGCGGGAGGAAAGTGACACGTGTAGAGGTGACGATGGACGGTGGAGAAACGTGGCAAATGTGTAGAGTGGAGCAGCAGGAGAAACCCAACAAATACGGTAAGTACTGGTGCTGGTGCTTCTGGAGCTTGGAGGTGGAGGTGCTCGACCTACTTGCAGCCAAGCACATTGCGGTGCGAGCCTGGGATGAGGCTCTCAACACCCAACCCCACAAACTCATTTGGAATCTTATGGTACATATTATCATATATATATATATAGTAGCACATACGACATTAATATATATAATTTGGATCAATTATTTAATTTGAATTATAATGGAGATGTATGTGCAGGGGATGATGAACAATTGCTGGTTCAGGGTGAAAATCAATATGTGTAAGGCTCAGAAGGATGAGATTGGGGTAGTGTTCGAGCACCCAACCCTGCCAGGCAATGAATCGGGTGGGTGGATGGCCAAGGAAAGATACATGGAGAAGTCATCGGACTCCAACCAACTCCTCAAGAAGAGTGTCTCAACTCCCTTCATGAACACTTCCTCCAATGTCTACTCCCTTTCTCAACTCAGAGCTCACAACACCCCCGACTCTGCTTGGATCCTCATCCACGGCAACGTCTACGACTGCACCCGCTTCCTCCAACACCACCCAGGCGGCGCCGACAGCATCCTTCTCAACGCCGGCACTGACTGCACCGACGAATTCGACGCCATACACTCCGACAAGGCCAAGAAGATGCTCGACGAGTACCGCATCGGCGAGCTCATGACCACCCCCTACACCTCCGACTCCGACTCCGACTCCATCAAGGAACCCAACATGACTATGACTACTACTCTCACGCCCTCCCCACGTGCCATCGCTCTTAACCCACCTCACAAAATCCCATGCAAGCTCCTCTCCAAAACCTCCATCTCCCACGACGTGAGCCTCTTCCGTTTCGCGTTACCCTCAGAGGATCAACCCTTGGGCTTGCCCGTAGGAAAGCACATATACCTATGTGCTACCATCGAGGGTAAGCTATGCATGAGGGCTTACACTCCAACCACCAGCGTTGATGAAGTGGGCTACTTCGATCTAGTGGTCAAGATTTACTACAAGAATGTTCATCCCAAGTTCCCCAACGGTGGGCTCATGACGCAGCACTTGGAATCCTTGCCTATTGGGTCCGTATTGGAGGTGAAGGGTCCGTTGGGGCACATCGAGTACACGGGTAGAGGCAACTTCTTGGTCCAGGGAAAACACAGGTTCGCTAAGAAGCTAGCCATGTTTGCGGGTGGGAGTGGGATCACACCCATTTACCAAGTGGCTCAAGCGATTTTGAAGGACCCGGAGGACCGGACCGAAATGCACGTGGTGTACGCAAACCGGACGGAGGATGATATATTGATGAGAGAGGTGTTGGACGCGTGGGGGGACAAGTGTGGGGAGCGGTTCAAGGTGTGGTACGTGGTGCAGGAAAGCAAGAGGGAAGGGTGGGGATACAGTGTGGGGTTCATCACGGAGAGTGTGGTGAGGGAGCATGTTCCAGAAGCATCTGAGGACACGTTGGCGTTGGCTTGTGGGCCACCGCCTATGATTCAGTTTGCTGTGCAGCCGAGTTTGGAGAAGATAGGGTATGACATCCAAAATAATTTGCTTTTATTTTAGGGAAAAAGACGGACCAAGTACGTAGGTAGGTAGGTTTGTATAATTATTATAGAATTGTATCAATGTTGTTACAAAATTATTTTTTTCCTTCTTGTTTTCTATTATGGAAATAGGGTTTAGAAAAAACTAAAGAAGATGAGATTTATATCTGGACATTGGAAAAATTGTATGTGAAATTTTTGTCCTTTAACTGGATCGTGTGATGTGTAGATAATGAGTAGTGGTCGTAGAGTGTAGATAATACGCATGTGTCTTATGTATATATGTTGGCGTTATCTTCTTTTTTTTTTAATTTGATTACGATATTGGAGATTTAAATATAAAATTTTTATTGAGTCTGGAAATCATTTTCGTACCACTTAATTAATTAGTTGCAGTTCCTCTATTGCTTTGCCCCGCTTTGATGACTGAGAATTTTATAAGAATCAAAATGCGGAATTGCCATAGTTTAATTATTTCGGAACATAAAGCTAGAAAGTTGGTTCAATAAAATATTATGTTGCATGCACTATCGACGAAAACTTTAATTACGGAAATATATATATATATATATATATATAAGTTTTATCAGTTTATCCTATAATAAATAATAAAGCTTATTTGCAGAAATAATCGTCAAGGTCCCACTAATGGTGTTGTTTGGAGTGTCCAAAGGTCACTTCTGTCATTTACGTTTCAAGACACACACTAGTAAAGTAGTAATCCAATACATAAAGCCTCCATTTCACTACTTTCTTTTAGTCTTATTTATACATGTTATTCAGAGATTCCCATCTTCCACACCTTGCATTATTAAGAAATTAATCACCAAATGTTCTATTAATTAAGCATATAAAAAGTTGAGTGGAAAAGAGGGGAAAGTATTTTCTACGTAGGCTGGTATCATATTTATATACGCACACATGAACGTATATATAAATTTACATATGAGAACAATATATATATATATATATTTGTAAAATGAATTAGGGAGAGTAAATTGTATACTTAACTACTGTTATTTTATATTTGTTTGGGGACATCATGCCAGCTATAGTTATATTTATAGTATATCAATAAAAATAAGACGCCTATGTCATATTCAGTCTTTTTTTTTCATTGAAAATAATTAATATACAGATTTATGGAATTAATTACGTGAAGGCTAGCTTTCTCTATCAAGCTAATAATAACAAATAATTAATACAAGAAATCCAAACAAGTTGGAAATGATGACTTCCCATGGGACGCCAAGAAAGTTGGAATTAAAGAAGGGACACATACATAACAGTTAACAGAGCGCATTTTTCCGTCTTTTACTAATCAAGGACAAATTAGAATAAATTAATTTTAAAAGGCATAGTAAAAATTAATAGTATATGGTTAATTTGTTGTGTTTTAGGCGGGTATATAGGATATACTTTAGGTTGTAGTGCAGATATTGCTTGTATAATCAGATATTTAATAGTACGGTAGTACTGAACTTCAGCACATCCTTTCAATCAGTTGGTTCCTAAACTATTTAAGGTGGGTCCTTATTAAGGTAAATTTATATTAATATTAACAAATGACTCTACATGATTGGAATGATGTACTGAACTTCAATGGTATGATACCATTAAACTTTTATCCAATCATAATTGATTATTTTATGTTTGAGTCATGACCAAGCGGCTGAAGCAAACAGTCGTGTAATATGAAGTTTTTTAGATGTATGTTAGAAAATTTTTAAATAAATTATTTTTTTCTTCACACCTAAAGAATTTCATCTAAATTTTTTCCTCCACAAAATTGGAAAGCTGTTAAATGATGGTATAAATTATCCAAATTGACTGACCATTGATTCTTGGGCCTACTATCCATTCAAATATTCCAGACCCAGACCCAACCTTTTTCACAATTTATTTTCTTAGCTAATTATTTTTTGCCTTCTTGGCTAAAAAGTTTAATGAGCTTGTTTTGATAAATGGGAGGAATTTTTTTTACATTCTTTTTTTCATAATTAGTTATATAAAAGGTAATTTTTATATTTTTTTTATTGTAATTGATTATTGGAATACTTTTTATTACGTGAAAACTTAATGATAAAGATATAAGAAAGAAAGAAATTAATTGACTTAAAAATAGATAGTTAAAATATTGGATAAAGTATTCTTGCTGTTTTCAAACTTTAGTGTAATGGTTATTCCTACCTCCAAATTTTTTTTTGGTTCATACCTGTTCTTTTTGCTAACATCGTTAACTTACTTGATGAAATTTGTTGACGTGGACGATGAATTTGTAAGTAAAGGAATTAAATTTTTTATTTTGTTTTTAAAAAAACTCGTGAGAAGGAATGCAATTTTTGTAATTTCCTACGGTTAAGGATGACCGTAACTTCTGAGAACAAATTAAATGGTGTCAAATTTATGAAGGTGAGTGCTGCGAAAACGATATGGAATAGGAATCTAATCTTGAAGGAATTCCAACTATAGCTGACGATGTAGCTGGAAATTAAAGCAGCTGCAATTGCAAACAAAACGACATAATTACTTTTATCTAATTATTTTGCTAAAGAGCATAAAAGGAGAAAGGGTGGAGTAATTAATTCGTAATTTTGATCCATTATTATATGGTTCTTACAGGAAGCTAGTAAGTCAGGGCATGGCGTAAAATAATTTCAAATTAGGTTATATATTGATGTAAGAAGAGCATTGGGCTTTAATTATATATGATTCTGCAGTGAGAATGAATGGCAACAAATTAAAGTTGCAGATTCCAACAGTGACCTCAACGGTATAAACCTCGAAACCAAACTTTATTCCGAAATTAAAACGATATTGAAAATTAAAGTAGTGTGGTGAAGATAAGAAAGAATAATATGAATAGGTAGGAAGATAAGGAGCATGAGAGGACAATTATATTAAGAAGAAGGGGAGGGAAGGTAGGAATAGGATCGGAGTAGGAGGGTGGGAGGAAGATGGGTGATTATTGGAGGAGTGAAATAGAGACACTGAAGCATGTAATGGGACTGGTGGAGGCGTTCAGAGCATTCGACGGAGACAACGACGGAAGAATCACAGAGGAGGAGCTGGGAGGAATGATGGGTTCGTTGGGATACAAAGCAAGCAAGCAAGAAATGAAGAAGATGATGGAGGAGGGAGACAAGGACAGAGACGGAAAGATGAGCATAGAGGAGTTCTTGGAAGTGAACACGAAGGAGATGGAATGCGGGGAGGTGGGGAATATGCTGAAAATGGCATTTGAAGCAATGGATGAGGAAGGAGGGAATAATAATAATAATGTAGTGACAGGGGAAGAGCTGTATGAAGTGATGGGAGAGTACTGTGGGGTGGACTCCTTGTCTCTGCAGAATTGTGAGAGTATTGTTGCTTCGCTTGATGTCGATGGAGATGGAGCCGTCAGCTTGGACGACGTCAGAATCATTCTCGATTCCCTCGGCTAGCTACCTTCCCATTCTACCTCCTCTCATCTGCATAATTAATATAATATTTACTCTTCTTTTCATTTCCACTATGTTGTTCAATTATGTAAACTTATATAATCCCAATAAGTTATCAATAAATCAAACGCTAGCGTACGTATATATAGTGCGCAACCTCTCAAATCTCAATCTTGTTCTTACTCTGCCCTCCTCAATTTTCTATCTCTTGAATGACCAATTAATCGATCTCAATTACGAATCATGCATGCTAATATTCTACTAAAAAATCTTCTCACTTTCATATTGAGGTCAACAAATACTAAAGCTGCATGTCCATATATAAAGAACAACTTATATACGAAGACCGGAAACACAAGAGACAACTACAACATAACTTGGGGCAGACTTATGCTGAAAATGAATAAGTTCAAAAAATATTGAAAAAAGAATTTATAATGATTTAAATTCTTGAAATTTTCTTTGTATACAAGGTTCATAGCATTGTTAGATTTGTAGTGTGCATAGAAAAAGTGGATTTATACGGTTGTAACGTTTTTTTTAATTAATAGGCTTGATGATTGCACTGTTTATACTTGTTTTGTGATTGTTATCGTTTTAATATAGATTTTGTAATGATGATATAGAGAGTGTTGGAGATGTAATTTAGATTAGCCAAAACAACAAGAACACCTCTCCACCAAGAAATTATATTAGAGGTACATAGCCAAAACTTACAGCGCACTTTAATAGGAAAGCAACTTTAAAATTAATTGCAAGAGAAAAATATTTGACATATATATTACACTTCTACTTAAACTTCTGTGAAGTTTAAAAAACTTAGGAAAAAGCTCATTCTACTTAAACTTAAATATGTGAAATGGAAAAGTGCTTGCTGTTAGGATGGAGGAAAGTTTTCAGAGCAGAAAGATAGTTAAATGAAAGACAAAAAAAAAGTTGTAGCTGCATGCAAGAGTTAGAGTGAGAAGTAATTATTTTTTTTACTCTAAGACAACTAGCTTAACTTAACTCCTAACTCTTGTATATTAGATTTGCTTATTTAATTTACTTAACCTATAAGTTGGCAGACGGATTGCAATGCTATAAAGTTAAAAAAAATGCAATTCATTTGGGCCTGAGACGGAAATGGATTGTAAGAAAAGGATAAAAATAGAGTATTGAAAAAATATTTTTTTGAGAAAAATAATTTTGGAATTTAATTTTTTTCAATATAATTTTAAAGTAAAATTGCCGAAAAAATATGCTTCTAATTTTACTTTAAAATAAACAACTCTTTATACGTGTGGTCGTGGATATTTTCGTGAAAGACCATCATCAGCCCACACAGGCAAGGCAAGTGTGTTAGCGGATAGGCCCAGTGTAATGGGCTGGACTACGAAAAATTGGGTTTTCTGGATTCAAAGATATGGCCAGCTCTTGTTAAAAGGGTACTTGACTTTTGTCCCCCAAAAAAAAAAAACTCCGGAAGGATAAGCCTATTGCCTTCTGAGTCTCGATTCTCAATCTTTCTTCTCCACTCGAGGAAGGTAGACAACAGTAAGAAAAATGGCACAGACGCTAGCAATTCCTGTGGCACCTTCTCTCTCTCTTATCTGCAATTCCCAATCTAGTCCCCTTTCTAGAACCGTCTCTTTCACTTTCTCCAACGTTCCCAAGGTAACGACCATCTTTCATGCCTTTGCCTCTCCCAATCCCCAATTCCTCTTCCTTTTGTAGTTCGCATTATTCTATCAATGTCCTCATACTATTCCGTTTCTACTTACTTTATCTGCTTGTAAATGGTTTCATTACTGCTGCAAATTTTCAATTTGTGAAGTCCCTTCACTTCCTCACACATTTCCTCTTTTTCTGCGTTTACTATACTCCACTAACATATAACTTGTGCTATCGAGAACGCAAGGAAATGAAATAATCCTAGAATTAGAATCTCCAAATAGGCAAATACCTCACAGGATCACTCTGGGTTCAACGCTTACCTCACACTTAAAACATTTTCTTGTCTATATTTTGCTTCGATTTCTATAATGTTTAAACTGGTTAAATGAAAGCGCGCTTGAGTTGAGTGAGATCTTTTAGCTTTTGGATATGACATACTGAAGAATTGAAGATTCTTTGGGCAACTTCATCTAACAATCCTTTACCTCCTCAATTGTTTGAAAAAAATAAAAAATGAGTTAAACTAATGTCTAAGAAATTGGGGATTGAGCGAAATGTGGATCAAAAGAATTGGCAATCAGTGCCTATTTTTAGACATTAGTTTTAATTCACTCGTGACACCTTCATTTGAGAGTCATGGCATTATATGTAGTTTTCTAATTAGAAAAAACCTCTTTAGTTGTTGTTGCTGGTTTTATATTTTAGGATCCGAATTAAATGTAGAGTTTTATCATGTTTGCTTCAACTGAATCCTAAGTGGTATATGCAGGTTCAAGGTCTGAGCATCCGATGTGCTCGTGTTGGGGGTGTAGAGATTCCAAACAACAAGCGAATTGAGTGCTCACTTCAGTATATACATGGAGTTGGGCGCAGTAGAGCAAGACAAATCCTATGTGACATCAACATGGACAACAAGATCACAAAGGACTTGAGTGAGGAGGAACTCATCACTCTCAGGGATGAAGTCTCCAAGTACATGATTGAAGGAGACTTGGTACCTTCCTCTCATACTCTCTCTTTCTCTAACAATTCCATTTTTGTATTCATGCGTTTGTAAATGCAATAACGGATGTCTTTGGGTGTTTCAGAGACGGTTTAATGCACTGAATATAAGGAGATTGAAGGAGATCCAATGCTACAGAGGCATCAGACATATTCAGGGGCTTCCCTGTAGAGGACAACGCACCAAGAACAATTGCCGGACCTTGAAGGGTAAGAAGGTGGCCATTGCTGGAAAGAAAAAGAAGTAATTACTTTTTATTCCTTATGAGTAAGATTGATGAACTGTGATATTGATTTATGTAAGAATTGTTTGTATTTCTAAGCCTACAGTTTTACTGAAATTTTCAGTAATGTGTTTCGATGAATGTGTTAAATTTTGCTTGATGCCAAGAATTTAGTGTGGAAAATATTTTAGATTGAGTTACATTGAAACTGGATTTATGTTTGAAAGTACGGAGTTCAGATGAGAACTTTATGGAGAGAGAGAGAGGTGTCTCAAAGATGAATGCTAAAGTTTAGCGGGGGAGGGGAGTATGTGATGTTTAAGAGCCCCATGATACAATTCTGATTTCTAACTGCTAATTTGCTGAGGTTAGATCTTAGGGAGTTTCACTAACTCTGCTAGCCTTGCCAGTGCCACCACCTATCTTTAATCAAATTGGAAGAATAAATTGAGGTGCACTAATTTGTTGGGCTAAATGTAGCCTAATCCTAAATAGAAATCCTTGGGTTAAATGTAGCTCAGTCCAGGATCAATAAGCGCCGATTCTCAAAAGGCTAAACCATTGGATTAAGTCCTTTTCAATTTTCTAAAATGTTACCTTTTTGCAGACTATTTGGAATCTTTGATGTAGAAACCAATTTTTTCATCAAAGGTAAAAAAAATAGAATAAACGTGGTCACTCAAGGTTTCAATTCCTACCGAGAAAGGTAACTACAGCCTCAAAAAAGATCGACTTAAGAGGATACCTACGAAAAAGGAATGCAGACATAATTGACTGAATTAAGCAGGTTTTAGACAGCTGGAATCCCCTTTTCAATATCGAAAGTATTTGATTCCCACATGAGCAACTAACAAGCAAAATTAAAATATCAAAGGGGCAATATCAATATTTAATAACATCGATATAAACAAAAATAATTTGGAAGTGTATGAAATTGCGCACATTAACTCCAAATAGAAACCTGAGGTGCACTTTTTTTTTTTTGAAAAAACTTAGGTCCATTTTCTTATGTCTATTACATCCAGTTCTCCAATATAAATATGACACGTGGCAAAAAGTGTTTAAATGACCAATCACAGTAGAGAGAGAATATAGAAGATCACATTTTATATAACCAATAATAGAAGAGAGAGAGTGTAAATACCATATATGATTGGTGGAATTGAATGTAATGGACATAAGGAAATAGACCTAAGTTTTTTCCTTTTTTTTTTTTGGTTAAAACAAGAAAAAACTAAAAGTACTCTACAAAAATAATAACGGGATAATCCGTTAACAGATTCAACATAATCTCTGTAGGAGAATCTTTCCAAATCATAAGAGGAATTAGGTCACTTAAACCAATTTCGGCAAGACCATTGAGACACTGATTAACTTAATCAATAAATGTGCTTGATAGTGTAATCTTTGTTATCGGCCATAAGTTTGGTTATTCATTTAAGAAAGCACAAAGAAGCACTGGACGTATGTTTATTAATTTATATAAGCAAAACGAAGATTAAAGCATTCTGGACTGGTGTTATATATATATATATTTGGTCAATGATGTGTTATATTATTTGGACAAGTTTTTATCCCAAAACAAGCAATCAATATCCAAAAAAAAAAAAGACCCACTGAAATGGGCCAAATCTTTGAGAATGGGCCCTTCCAATGGTGGTCCGCTTTAATGCCATGTATGTATATATATGATGTCCTGAATCAATCTGAATCTGTCCAAGATTTTTTTAAAAAAAATTTCATGAAACTAAACCTATCCCAGACCCCCAAAAAAAAAAAAAAACCTCAAACCTATGCGTGGAGTGTCCCACACCACAAAAAAGTTGCGTTATAGGGTTGGAAACTCTTGAAATCTAGCAATCATATGACGCTGCCTACCGAATTGGTGTTGAATTTGATGACTTTCATTTGATTTCTCAATTCTGAAATTAAAGCGGCAATATTAATTTTTGAGAAGCAACTGAAGCTTGAAACCCACGTGTCCAAGTCAAGCATGGTCTCCTGCTTGCTGGGGGCATAGACATTGCAACCAACATGATGAGACCGAAACCCAGACATCCCATGAGGGGTTCGATTTGTCAATTATTGGCATAAAATCAACGCTAACTCCATTAATATGATACCAATTTATCTCAATAAATAGATGTTTAAGTGGGCTCTGAGTTAACTAATGTGGGGTTCCTTTGTTCTCCGCTTCAGGAACCTCATTCATGACATTCTTTGTCTAGTATAACCCCTCCATTAACGTCAATTTTTTTTTTCTATTTCTTTTTTTGTTTTCTATATGTATCTTCCTATTGAAGGTCTGTTCGAATTAGCTGAAGTTCCACAATGGAGGTAAAGCTCTCTCAGCAGAAGTTTTTTCATACACAAGACTCGAATCCAAAACCATACTTAAGGGAATAGGATATCTACTACTCCAACCAATCACATTATTTTTTTATCCTATTTCAGTGGCCCAAATAATTTGATTCTTCTGCTTTGATAGTGACTGCAAAAATAGGCATCATAACTAATGCAAACAAATCTGAACTTCAGATGTAAACATATGATTATGATCCCTCAATAAGCACAAGAAGGGCAAATAATAATAATAATAATAATCTGTCATTCCTGGAAATGGAACATTGTTTTAGCTTTGAAAGTTTGAGATTTATAGACGAATCGGAATTAATTATACTTGCAAGAGCTTTTTGTTTTCCTTAATCATTTATTTCAAGCCAGTAGATATGGATATGGTTGGAGCTTTAATTTGCCACATGCAGGTCCTTTCTTTTTTGAGGAAATTTATTTATTTTTACGCACGCATGCCTTAATTAATTATTTCATAACTGAATCTTTAAATTAGATTATATTCTACAAAATCTTTAATTCACTAATTTCTAAAATTTGTGTATTTGTCTAATTTATGTTTTTTAATGAATAGTTCAATTAAAAATCCTTGAAAACTGAATTATATGTTTTAAAAATTTGTTGATCAAAAGGGAAAAAAATATTTTCTCTAATATGTTAATTGAATATATATTGATTTTTTACATATATATTTTTTATTGGAAATATTATCGGACACAAAATTCTGAAGGCAGTATTATACACAAAAGCACATCTTCTAAGCAATATTTAATAATTAAACATAGGTTTTTCTAGAATTGCATAAACCATTTTTTCTCCATCATCACACACACACATATATATATGGCGAATGTATGTGGCATTTTTGGAATTTAAAATTATAAAAACTGATTTTATATCTCTATTAAACATTTATAGCAACTCACATTGGCTTAAAATAGATATTCTAGAATTGCATAATTAAACCACTTTTCCTATCATGTTGGCGAATGAAGCATTTTTTTTCAAATTTAAATTATTAAAAATCTGATTATATATTGAGTGGACTTGATTGAGATTGGCCTTGAAGGCACATGAGAATGCACATACATACCATATATTCACAGTGGGCTAAGAAGAAGATGATAGAAAATCTAGAAAGGGGACCTCCACCTAAAACAACAATGGAATTATGGGCAGATTAATGTGGAATATATACATTATAATGTCACCATTATTAATATTGTCACACTATTGGCTTAGCTTTCATGAAATCTTAACCAGAGAAATATGCACCTTCCCAATTGCTTTCATTCTTATTATTCCCATTTGTCTCCCACTATTTGTCTACAGTATCCTCCATATCAGGATTCTTTTGCTGGCAATTTAAGACAGAAATTGCTTCCTCAATCAATTCCTAAATGAAATTATACAGCTAAAATAAAATCATAGACCCTACCCTTAGTCACCCTGACGTCATCACCCAAAATTATACATACTGGAGGTAATGAAATTATCACAATTTTGAAAATTTGAATCTCTCTGATCTGTTCATTGATGTTACAACTTACAAAATTATTGCCTGGCCTCTGTATATATCAGCAGCCTTGTAAAAGGCATTGCAAAATTGGCCAAATCCAAAGTAATCAACGATATAGGAAAGAAAGTTATGATCATCATGCTTTTTTATCAGATAGGGAAAAAAATTAATAATGTTCTTAATTCAATAATGAAGTTGAAGTTGTAAAGGAATATTTGAAATATGGTTCATAATTGTATATATAGATGTGTTATGCGGTGAGTATATTAAATATATAATAAGGTGTTGAAGAGTAGATGATGATGATGGCTTTTAGAAGTTTATTATAACATGAGACAACATAATTAAGGTTTTAATTTTTCGTGGTTTGTTTATAGTTGAGAATTGAGATGAGTTTGGTAAACTAGAATTAACAAGTTTAATGAAGGAATTATATATTAGGTACTGTTTCCTGTATTGCAACCTCGTGTTGGGATTGAGATTCATCTTTTATAGACCAATTCATTAATTAGCAGCCTCTTTTGTTTTGATATTTTATATAACAACATTATTTAAATTACATATGTGGGCTCAAATCACTTTTGATCATTATTATATACAAGTTATTAGGCTTAGCGATCAATTACGCTGTTCATTGCATTTGGAACAAAATTATATTATATTAATTGTGGGTATGCATGAGAGTCACGTCACTTCAAAGATGCTTAAAAAGTGAATTAACTCTGATGGAACAAAATCCCTCTGACTAATTAAGCCATGGTCGTCATTCGTCACAGAAAGATAGTACATGGAAAGGAGGATATGATCTAGTTAATACTTATGTTAGCTTTGTTGATTCAAATATATATATGTAGCTGAATATGAGTGATTAGTAGCAAAATTAGTAAAATCTCTTTTAAGACATAAAAGTAATATTATATGTATACTTCATCACTTCATCACTTCATCACTTCATCCCGTATTCCATTTCACAAAGAGCAGGATCATCATTTTGCATGCTCTTGCTAATCACAGTACTCTTATTAACATTATTTTAAAAATTAAAAGAGCTAGCATTTAACTAATTATATTTGATAAAGATAAAGTATTTGATTTTTTTTTTTTGGTTTAAAATTATCAAATTTATATATAAAAAGGTCTAAATTTTGTTATTGATAATTGAGCAGCATAGAAAAACATGAGTAATAATAGAATATAGAATAAGCAAGAATGATGATGACATTAATTATATTGTTGTTTTATTAAGGGGTTAGCTGGTTGTATTGTAGTGGATGGAAAATGAAGAATGTACAAAAATCGTGTTTTATGGAAGAGGGAAATTAGCATTTACGAAGGACAATATTCGGAGGCCGCGAGTGTGTCCCAAATCAAATCTAATGGTTTGTTTGGTATAATTTGAGGATGGAAGGTGAGTGAGAAAGTGAATGTATTGTATGTTTGGTATGGAGAGGGAAGGTTGAGGGAAGATGAGAGGGAATGTTGCTTCCCTCTCAATTTAGAGGGAATGTGAGGTTGATGGAAGGAAGTATATTTAAAAGTACTATTTTGCCATTTCTTTCTCATGTGAGGGCATAATTTTAGAGGGTAAAATAGTCTTTTACACTTTTTAACTTCCACTTCCCTATTTCATTCCTATCATACCAAACAATTTTATTCTTATTTTCATTTTACTTTCCTTACATACCAAACACACATAAATCTTCCACTTTCACTTCCACATCCACTTCCACTTCCCACTAAACACTTATTGGATATCAAACGCCACCTAAATGAACACTCACCGTTCCATATATATACACTAGTGTACAAACTAAATCTATTCATTAAAAGTAGGGAGGATTGTAATTTGTTTTTATTTTAAAAGAGAAATAATAGCAATTATCAAAACAATGAAAAAAATAAATATTTTTTTAATCTTTAATTATTTTGTATTAAATTTTAAAGAATAAATTATATACACGTAGTTTATGACTATACCTGAATTATTTCTCTAGATTAAAATTACAATATACTTGTTTTATAAAATATATTTTTTGAAGATCTCTTGAAAATTAAAATATACTGTGATAACTGCTCCACGCTTCCACTATCTTTTATACTCATACCGTACGTTTTTCACATGTTTAGCTGAATTTGGAATGTGACCTCAAAATCCTTGTTTTCTTCTTACCTTCAATTCTCAGCACACTCAGCAAAATCTTGAGCATCATCATCATCACACACTACCCCATCTAAACTTAGTTCACGCCTATGATCTCCAAGAATATTTATTTAAAATTTACAAATAATTCATCAATAGAAGTCAGAATTCGAACTTAGAACATGTAATTATATATCATTAAAAAGTAATCAAATGAGCCAATTCTTATTTGTACTTGGTTGAGATTTACGTGGTGAGGTAGGATAAAAGTTCAATGGTACCGTACCACTGAACTTCAGTGCATCCTTCCAATTATATAGTGTTACTTGTTAATATTAATAAATACTCATATTAATTAGGGCCCACCTTGAATGGTTTAGGAACCAACTGATTGGAGGGATGTACTGAAGTTCAGTATTACTGTATCACTAAACATCTACTCAGTGAGGTAAAGTTCTTACTATAAATATATTTAGTTTCAGGGTACGGCGTCAGATACAATATATTGTGGAGTGTTAAAGTGTTGTGGCCACGTTTATATATAAATATTAAATCAGATATGGTAAGATTTTATTTGTATATACTTTGTTTGTTAGGCTCAAGGTACAAGCCATTTAACTCAAAGTTGAAAATAAAAATCCTATTCTTCTGCTTATTTATTTCTGAAACAGTAGAAGGGTCCAAAGATGCAGAAGCAGATGGACTGGAGACAGTGATGAATAATATAATTAATTAAGTGGGATTTGGCAAATTGTAATTATAAAATGAAGTGATACAGTACTAATTAACTAATTAAGTAATGTAATGGGTTCAAAATTCAAATGCAGGTGCAGAAAGTGTTGCTGCCTCACTACTCACTAGTCAATACAAAGCCATTCCCTTGCTCATATGATATATAATTTGTGAGTTTTATATTGTTTTGTTAAAAGGTTGAGAATTTATATATATAGGTTAAGTTAATCCTTTTTCTTTGAGAATCTTTTTGGCCTTCCACTCTTTATTTTTATATATGTTTTGTGTTCTAGATACTAAACAGAATTTATTATGAGCTGTTATTCCGTGAGAGAACTTAGGATATAATGTGATCTACATGTTTATAATGACTCCTTAGTGTTAGTTCTGATTACAATGGTTGTGTGATGGTATCAGAGCCAACTTGGGTATGTATAGATGGATGAGCCTTATCGTGGACTGTCCTAGAGATAACTCGTTGGCTTCACGCTACTATGTCGGGTGTAAAGGAGGTGTGTTGAAGTCTCACATTACTTAATTAAAGGGCTGACAAGCTGTATATATAGGTTGAAGTAATCCTCTCTTTTTTTTTTAAATGAGTTGAACCTTTTAATATGTAGGAAAAAACTTATGTCTATTTCCTTATGTCCATTTCATCCAATTCTCCAATATAATTATGACACGTGGCAAAAAAGTGTTTAAATGACCAATCACAGTAGAGAGAGAATATAGAAGACCACCTTTTATATAGAAGAAAGAGAGTGTAAATACAATATATGATTGGTGGAATTGGATGAAATAGACATAAAAAATGAACATAAATTCTTTCCTCATATGTATACCTCTTCAAGAAACCTAATATTTTATTTTGTTTACATAAATAAAATAAATAAGCGAATTGAAATGAAATGTTAGTAAAGAATTTGTTTAGATATTGGAGAAACTGGAATGTGATTGAGGTGGACAAGCAAGACACGTTTGAAATCCATAAGCACTTAACTCAGACTGCAAGGATAATTAGAGGATGGCCCCCACCACACCACTCACACACCCTCTCTATATAATACTACTCTTAACTTTAATTAAATCACTGAATAAACTTTAACAATAACTATTAAAATAAATTTTAAAAAAGTATGATGATATATTATTCGCTGTAAGTTTATAAACAATTGTTTCAATTTATTAACTTGCTGTCACTGACTTTGACCTCTGCAGTTCAAACCAGCTTACACGAATCCCAAAGGTCTCCCCTGGATCATTGGGCCAGCCCCCGTCGCAATTACATAACTACCCTCGAATTCACATAATTCAGTTATTAACAAATGAGTGGCCGCCACGTGAGCAGAATAAAATTTGTCGGAGTTACAGGTGGATCAGCACTACTGATTGATTAGTGTATTCATTGGTTGGTTTAAAAGAAACGAGGAAGAGAAATCGTCAATTACATAAGTTGTATACCACTTCATTATGTGATAATTAATTTTTTATTTCTTAAACTAAATAATACACATAATAAATGAACTAAAATAAAAATAAATAAATAATATTCCAATATAAGGAAAAATATAAAGGGAAAAGGCAGAAACAGTAAAAAGAGGAAGCAAAGTGGGAAGAAAATGAAGGAAGGAAGGCAAGCGCATCTTTCTCTGCTTTTTATGCCTTCAAAATTCTTAGCAGTCCAACGCCTTAGCTTTCAGTCTTTCACTGCAAAAGCTACGCAACCACACTCAACTTCTTTAATATATTTCTTCATTCGACAACGCACATAGAGCCCTCGTTTCCACACTAACTAAAGTAGTGTTGTATGTGGAAATGGGAAAAAAGATCCCAACAGATATGGTCCTCCACTCCCCAAAATATCTCCATCGTGTACGAGAAATTAACAAAATAAACAGCAAATATATTTTTTTTCTTCCTTTCACCTATCATCATATTCATATATATATATGTATTTATAAATATATACCAACTGTACAATTTCATTATTCCGAACTATCCACGCATTTTGAATATCACCATCTCCGGGAAACATTAAGCTTTGTTAATTCTTCCCTCTACCTATCTTCACATCACCCTATTCCTACTTTGTAACCACAAAAAAATTCACAAATTCCCAATCCCCTTAATTAGAAACAAGCCAAAAGAGAACAAAATCCCAGATCAAATTCCCCTCCGTCTTCCATTTACAAGTTCTTCCTGCCAACACCACAACATCATCATGGCTGTATCTTCAAAATTCAGCCATTGCCCATAAGCAACCCCGATTCTCGCGAGCTTTACCGTCACAGCCACAGGACAGTGGCATGTTAACTGATCGATCAATTGCAAGTCTCAGCTTTCGTCCAGGACTTTCATAGCTGCTACTATAACTTCAAGATGCTGTGATCAATCAAGGTGCATTTCAACATCTCGAGAAAGATTTCATCGTCATTTTCTCCAGAGCTACCTGTCTTCAATGAAGATTCTCCCAACGAAATCACGGAATCTCTTCGAGTACAACTTTGGATCAACCGCAGAGATTGAAGTGGGGTCAACTTGCAAGGATTTGTAGGCACGCTCTAACTTCTTGCTGATATCATAATCTTGCAAAATGTCAATAATCCCAAAATACAGGACCACATCATATGTCTCTCCACACCGATAAGGAGTCAAATGGCTGATACCACCCATGGTATATTGATCAAAATCACTCCTCCGAGCCATTCGCTCTGCTCTAGCTGGCATATTGGCTCCTAACCTAATTAACGATTTCCTGAAACACAAAGAATACTATTTAACAAATATCTAAAAATGTGTGCACATGCTTGTTTATAGAAAAATGCATACAAGCATTCAAATGAAGAACACCTTTTAAGTTTTATAACAGTACATGATTGTAATTAAAAAGTCAAACATCTTTTAAGTTTTCAACTCTATCAATCTTAGGTAGTTACTGGAAGTTGTTCATATTTGTGCGTATAAAAAAGATGTCAACAACTTAGGGGAGAAACAATCATCACTGAACCCAAAGAAAATTATAATTCCTTATTCCATCCTGTGAAATCAGGACCACATCCTGCATGTGCCCCACAAACAACTGTTGCTTGATACATTATGCACACTGAATAGCCACAAGAATCCAAACCACTTTCAATTATTCCCCTGAATGTTTCAACCCAGCTGAAGAAATTATTAGGCATCAATAACATCAACAAATTAGAACTATGTATTGTTTATAGGTCTACACCATCTATGTTTGTCTTGAATTTTTCTACATGCACCGAGATGGCAATTTTTCCCAAAACCAAGGCAACAGTTATTACTTAATAGGTTCTTTAAAGAATTGTAGACTAATAACCTTCAGGGAACGCCTATCCAGTAGAACTACAGATGCATGTATTTTAACAAGTCAATAAATTTAAGAACCTCAAAAGAACTAAAACATCATGACATACCGGCCAGACATAATCCGATCCCTATCTTGTAGTTCAGCTTCGAGGAAGCGATACCCACGCATAATCTTCTCAATCTGATAAGAATCCTGTTTACCTGCAAGAGGAAACACATTAGCTTTACAAATTTCTGAGGCAACATAAACCTTATCAACCAAACTTGCAGAGAGAAGGACAATGGATCAATACCAGTGCGCAAAACAAATGGTGACAACCCCATTTTGTCATAATTATTGTCATCACGAAAGTGAAGACCAACAAGAAGACTGTAATCCATTATTCCCTCTGCTTCCAAGAACTCACAATCTCGTTCAATTTGCCTGGAAATAAAATCATGAATGTATCATTTTTCTGATGTTTTAATTGTCATTGCTAATCAACGGCAGCAGAAACTCCAGATAGAGCGCACAGTTCACAAAACAAAACTTACTTGATGAGATCCTGGAACCAATTTTGTTGCAGGCGAAATACAAAATTGAGATCAAGGTCTTTAAGGGTTGTGGTTTCATCAATCTCGTCCTCGGGCTTATCAGTTATCCGGCCATGAGATGATCCTTTCAAGTCAAATCGTCTATGAATTGGATATTCTGAGCAGAAAAGATTGCCCATTACAATGAACCGGGTCTGACGTCCAATAAAAATGAAGATCAGGCACTGCAATGCATAGATCAACCCCTTAAGACTAAAATAAAAGGTCTACCAACCCATACCTTTTGGCCTCCAATCGGTTTGACACAGTGTACCCCATAGAACTTCGTCACAAGTGAATTCTCATATTTAGAAACATGTTGGTGATAACTTCGAAGCATCCGAAGAAGCACCTATTATTAATCGCCAAAGTCAAAAGTCAATCAAGTTGTCCACTTAACCAAGCTAAGATATCATATATAACCCCTAAACTACAGGGAAGTCCTCCCTCTTCCCAAGGTCAAACAACCTGTGCCTATCAAGAATGGAATCTAACTGCCTACTAAATGGAAATTGATACTAAGCCCTCATGTTGAAATAGGGAGGAGACATTTAAATCAGGCCATAGAATATCATCTGTTCAGAAATATCATAAACAACATATTCTTTACATGCTATTAGAGTACTAAAGAAGGCAGGGAGCACTGTTAAGACTTGAGAGTTTTCATATTGAACAAGAACAATAGTTCAAGTCTCCACACATAGGTAGCTAACCTTGACTTCAGATTTCTTCACCGTCTTTATCATAAATCTGTCGTCCTGAGTCAAGTAGAATATGCTTCCACTCTTCCCCGGAGAGGAAAGCTCCCTAAGGGCATCATCCCCACATATAGCCAACATGTAATCAGCAGGATCCACTTGAAAGAGCTTCCTCAATTGTCTGAAACTCAAAGGAGGATCCAGTTAAGAAAACAGAAGAAGAGCCTTGCAATGCTAGTATCCTAATATAATATGAAAGAATACCCCACATCTAATCGTCCTTAAGTACATCATGTTCACCAATTGTAAACGGGCAATAGCAGTAAATCATTATGGTACACAAAAACCTAAAAGCTATACCTAAAAACCATAGGGCAATAATCTTTCCACCGGAACTCCCCTGATTGATGCGGAGGGGTAATCTTGGATCCTTCCGGTGGAAACCTGGTCCAGAACTTTTCCTTGGGATCAAAATCACTCGGTTTAAGCTCTCGCGATATTGAAGCCTCTTTCCCAACAGAGTGCCTACACAAAAGAACAGCAACGATCAAATCAAAGACCAAAACTATATACGCCTATAAACCAAAAACAGTAAATCAAAACAATGTTTAGACTTAAAGCGGAAGAAAATCACTTCAACTGATTTACCTTATGCCCAATTGCAGATTAAGCATCAAATCGTAATTCTTATGCCCCTTAGATATGGTTAGCCCTGGTCTTTTCACCTCACTGGAGAAACGAGGGTTCCGCCGAAACTGCTTTAAATCATCTTGATCTAACCCTGTTCCGTCCCTATAAAACATGGATGCTTCCACATTATCGATTATATCGCAAGTTATATCACCTGCTTCACCATCTGATTCCCATATGCAAATTCTAGGAAAATTCTTCTCTGTCACGCTCCCTCTGGCACCGTCCACAGACGACCTCTTCCTCATAGTTATTGTCAAATTATCACCCGTAAATGGTCCATTGCTCATTAGATAGTTCTCTTTTCCATAACCAGGGTAGAAAGTACCATTCAACTGCTGTATTTTCATATCCTTATTCCAGTTTCCAATATAGCAGCTTCCATCAGGCCAGGTGAAAATCCCTTGTCCTTTGGGAACCCCGTTCTCCCATTGCCCTTCATACCGATTCCCATTCGCCCAAATTAGCACACCTCTCCCAGAAATGACACCGTTCTTCCACTCCCCTACATACTCATTCCCATTCTTCCAAACATATCGCCCCTGCCCATCCTGCAGATTCCGCTTCCACGACCCTTCATAAAAATCGCCGTTGGCGTAGCGCTTCTGGCCGTATCCGTGTTTCCGATCGGCGCTCCAGGTACCGCGGTAAGTGTCACCGTCGGATCCAGTGAAAGTACCGAATCCTTCCATCCGGCCCGATTTAAATTCGCCCTCGTAGGTGGCTCCGGAAGGCCAAGAGAATTTGCCTTTTCCAGAAGCTTTGCCTCTCTTCCACTCCCCCTCGTACATGCACCCATCCGTCCACAAGTACTTGCCGGATCCGTGAGGAACGTTCCCTGAGAAGCTACCCATGTAAAAATCACCGTTGGGTAGGAGCTTCTCTACTGTGGAAGTGGAGCAATCAGGTGCGATGTCTAAGCCGGTGGGTGCGACTCTTCTGGTTCCGGCCTGGGACCGGCTTCGGCCAACCAGAACAACGGGTGGCGAAGACTTTTGGGCCTCTTTATCTACCTTATCAGACTCTGATTTCTTCTTCTTAGAGCTGGAAACGACGTCACTGGGCTCATCGCACACAAGTGCTTGGAGCATTTTGCGTTCATAAATGAGCCTCCCAAATCAATGCATGTCTAGCAAGCACAATTCTGACCTGAGTATCGCCGGAAGTAGCTGAGCGCATTCGGCAATTTCTCTCTCACTTTTCCCTTTCCTTTCTCTTTAGTGCTTTGTGTTTGGGAAAAATGAGTGGGAATCCTACACAACAACCCAAGCACAGAAACGAAGAAGCGGATAGATAGGAAAACAGAGAGAAGGCGTGTGAATTTCAATTTTAACGAAAAAAATACCAAAATTGAAGCCTAATTAAAAAAAAAGGAAAATAAATAGCCGTATGAGTTTATAAGCCGTCTTTGCCTTGGGAAGGATGCTAAGTAAGAAGAGTATTTAAATGGGAGTAAAAAATAGCAGAACATCCAGCTCAGCTTAATAAATGCATTGACGAATATACCCTTGTCTCCTCTTCTCTATAAATTCTTGTCTTATCCCAATTCCTAAACTGCGTATCCGTTTTCTCCGAGACACCTCTTTGGTATCACCGTGACGTAACGGATTCACCTATGGCCTGGGATCTCATATTTATGTGAGGGGACAATTATGTAATTTCGAAAAATCTACGTGCCCCTGTCCCTCAATCTTTAATTACGATTTTCTCTCTTCTTTTTTTTAAAACGTGGGTCCTCTTTTGCTCTGATTTTGCATTGACGATTCTGCGTGTTTCCGTTAAATTGAATCGAAGTTGCTAACCAATTTTAGGTGTAGCTCTTTCTTTCTTTCTTTTTTCTTAATGAAATATAAAAATCTGAAATTTTGGGGGTTGGAGGAATCATCTGTGCCACGAATTTAATGTAATAATTTTTTGTTCCAAATTCCAACAACATAGGAATCTCTTATTTTTGCTCTACAATGTAAATTATTATGGGTTTGTTGGATCGTGTATGAATTTGAGCTTTTCGGTGGTTCCTGAAATTGTGAAATTATTAGTAGTCCTTTAAAAAAAAATGATTTCACTATGAAATTGAAATGATAAAATTTGTAGGGTTTCCCGTTTTCCGCATCCATTATTATTGTATTAATAAGAGGGAATGGGGTGGAAAATGGAGGGTAGAATGTATCTTGTATGAATTATAGAGGCATGGACCTGTATGCCCCACTTTGTGGCATTAATTCAGAAGTGGGTCGTCCAATATAATAGTCATGCCTTATTTTCTATCAATAGATGGATGGTTTTTTTTTTCAAGTTTAATTTTTGTGTGGTTGATCAAACAAATCAAAACACTCAACTTCATTGACGGAAGGGTTGAATATGAAATGTAAGTTATTGTGAGTTGTGAGACGGAAGATTGATAGTTGTTGAGTTCAATCAAATATTCACGTAGCCGACAGCAAGCACAATTGTTTGCTCACGTTTCATCCTTCTAACTTAGCAATACATATATATATACATACACATCTTCATTTTATAGAATTTCACCTCAGTTCTTTAAATTTTATAAAGTTAACAGTAACTTTTTTCATTTAAAAACTTTTGAGGTTATTACATATTGATTTGTTTCAATTAAACACTATATTAACAAAAATCAATGATGTGTGAAGACTAAAAGGCAATTGCAATATATGACTTGATCAATTATATATTTATTATATCTATGATGCAATTTCTTGCATGCATGCAATGCAATTTCGACCAATAGGATTGTGACATGTGAAAAATTGTATTACATCTCAAGTCATCTTATCCACATGTCACAATCTTATCGGCCGAAATTACATTACATACCTGCAATAAGTTGCATCACAGACTCACCCCATTTATATATAATTAGCCAAAAAAAATTATATGTACAGTACTCTGTACATAAATATTGCATAATCCTACTCCTTTCTATATCACTTTACATTCTCTCTCTCTCTCTCTTTAATCTAACTATCAAAGTTAATTAGGATCTTTAACATGTTATTAAAATGACCCAATTATACTAACGAGTGGTTGATTTAAGTAGTAAGTGACTTGGTATTACTAGGTTTTGGCCTCGAGACTTTGTGAAAGCAATTATCCCTGTTGACACCATAACCCGGTACGTGTGACGCAGGTCGAGTCCAAATTCGTCGAGAGAATGCCTTAGACACTCACACTAGCATTAAAAAAAAAGGGTCCAATTATAAAGATCCTAGATAATATAATTTAAAAACTATACACATATTATTGATTAATTTAAAAAAATACAATTAAAATGTCTAGTTTGTTGCATTAATTAATTTGATGGGGTGCGCAAGACAAGTAAGAGTGGGAGAGTCGCCTTCATTAGGTACACAAATCTCCTTAAAGAAATGGAAAGCTTTTCTAAGAATGAGACATTGGGACTTTTTAGAGTATAATCTCTAGAATTGCACAAGAGAGTGTTTCGTTTTCTAAATTTTATTAATTAACTCAAGTTTCCAACCCATTACACATAAAGATATAATCATCGTTTTGGGTTCATGGCCAACACAGCAGATGCATCATATCAACAACCATCAATTAATATACACCAACCCTTTTTTTTTTTCCTTTGGAAACGACAATCATACATAAGTTTATTGAGCTCGGTTTAATACTTTTGGGGTTAGAGGAAGTCACAAAATAGAAATAGAGTTTAATGAATATAATTTTTTTATACAAAAATTGTAAACGAAACATTATTTAAGTGAAATATAGTATTAACTAACTCCAATCCTATTATTTGTGGGATAATTAAAATTTATATACAGTTTTTTTTTTTAAGATTCTTCAAATAAGAAAACCAAGATCTTACTTAAGAAAAATAAAACACCTGCCACCCCAATCAACCGCTTGTTAGTTAATAGTCTTATTTATATAACTCATCTCCTCTATATTATTTAATTTTAATTATAAAACATGATAATGAAAATATAGGTAATTACATATAAATCTATACCTTATTTTCGTTATTCCTTTTTTATTCACTCAATCACCTTTAAAAAACATCATTTTTTTTTATTTAACTTGATTTAACATTTATAACTTACAGATGGGTACCACTGAACTAGTCGGACGACCAGCCTCTTTAAGCCACCTAACACGACACGCTATCTGACACGGTATATTACTTGATTACACTATACACTGCCTGAGAACATTGTGCACTACCCGATAACACTGTATACATGGTAACTTTCAGTCCCCAACATGTCCATCACCGCTACTTTAACCACCTTTATATAAACCCTTAACCCATCGAAAGTTCCACACGACTTTACTAATTAAAAATTTCTTTAACTTACTTATAAGCGGATGAGACCCTCCCCTTTGTAAAGTACTTACCACCTACAAAATATTAAATAAATGAACAAAAAGATAATGGAAGGAAGTATATGTATATAGTGATGGAGATTATTCAAGAAGAGCGCTTAGCTAGTTATATGATACATGATGTACTCTGTAATTCTTCCTTTTCATGGGGATAAAAAAAGCGTAAGTTTGATAAAAACATATATAGTTGTTTGAAGAGATGGATGGGATTACAAGAGTCCGAAACACGTGTTTATTGATCAAATTAAAATTTCAGGCGATGATAGTAGTAAACACAAAACTAGCTAGGGTAGGTAGATTTTTTTTTTTTTTTAGGTTCATATATACCCATGCTGTTTTGCCATTAATAGGATAAAGTGCAGAGCATGATTATTGTTTACCAAAATCATAGTGAAAATCAAAATAGGTTAGCGCACTTTATCTTATTAATTGCAACTTATTATCACAAAAAAAAGTCTATAAGTTAGCCAATAGCCCAATAATTATATACCCTCGAGTGGAGTCTATCAAAACAAGTAGAGGCAAACAATATTAAGTTGGACCAAAGACCTTTTGATAAATTGAGATTTTTTATTTTCTTAAAGTTAATTACATATCTTTAAAATTGTTTAGATTTTTAAGTGGAAATATATAATTAAACTTTTTGTACAATTTCATAATCTTATTTGGATATTAAAAAAATGACAAATCTATAATGAGCATTGTTTCAATTTGATAGGGAAAAAATAGAGTAATTTTTTTTTATTTCTTAAATTACAATAAATTAAAGAAGTGGAGAATAATTTCTCTGAAAAAAAATAGCGTAATTTAACCAATAAAATATGTTATAAATTAAAAAAACCAGATAGATATATGTGGGTTTGAAAAAAAAAAAAGAAGCTAAGGAAGGTGGAGAAGCAGAAAGGTCCCACGTAAGGTGGCATTATAGGAATAAAACGTCATCGTCGCTTTCCAACACAACACATAGACGTGCCATGCTCTAAACTGCAACCTTCTCTCTCGCCGTTTCAGGGAACACTGCCTTCCTTCCCCCACGTGTCCCCTCTCCAAACCCTTTAATTTGTCTCTTTCTCACCCAATCATAACCGTCTCTTTTATCATTTCCCTAATAATTTTTCACTCTTCTCTTTAATATGTATATAAAATATGGTATTGTTGTTTTAAATGATGAATTGACAATTATAGTAGGCTTAGTTATAATTAATTTAATTTAATATCTAATCTAACTTAATTGAAAAACAGCTAGCCGATTCTCCGGGGGTTACTTTCTCAAACCACAACACTTAATCCTAGAGTTGCCAAGTGTTGAGTTGATGAATAGACTAAAGATTTTGGAAAATAAAAGAATGATATATATTGGTGATCAATTATTTTAAGGAGGGGTGGTGGTCGTGACAACAGCTTCCTGAGATGGATGAGCATTATTCTTTAGACTTTTTCACTAAAAAATAATATCTATTAATTAATGTTGCGTAGAGGCTTTCATGAATAATGGAATAAAACTAACATATATATATATATATATATATATAACGTTGGATAGTTTATCATTGATCGATCATAAAGACGTGGTTACTCAAAAACATGTGGCATTTGTATGTTATAGGATTGATTAGGTCCGAATTTCATAAGTCAAAACATTAAACAAAACCGAAATAATTAAGAGAGGGATACATGCATATTAAGAATTGGGAATATTTCGTTGAAGAAGGAGATCTAGGTGATCGACAGGAAAAAAAAAAAAACAAGGCAGAAGCCTTGTAATGAAATAAATAAAAGATGTTTGGTGGATGATGAATGTGATGAGGATACGAAGAGACTAGTCACATATTTAGCGAAAGTGATGAATTATAATGTAGCTAGGCTGATCATTAATCCACACCAAACGAATATGCATGTTTAATTAGTTATTATCTTTTCTTAATTTATATAGGTCTCAAATTAATTAACACGAATATTTTTGTTCAAATTTCTCATCATATTCATCTTTCTAATTAAATACCTTGCCTTTACTTAGTCTTCTCATTTTTCTTTTTTCTTTTTCCTTTTCAAAATGAGCCACAATGTATTGGAGGTTGAGACAAGAGAAAGAGACATTACATCTAGGAAAAGCGTCTCTTAGAGTTAAGGTTAGTTATATCTTAATTAAATAATCAACTGAATAAATGTATACTAGGGGTACTAAAATAAAGTGGGGAGTGTGTATATATATAAAAATTGGTCAAACCCTATAACCATAGATGTAATTTCCTAATGAAGATCAAAAGGTGTAAATTGAACAGGCGGCAACCCCACAATTGATCCACGTTACGCTGCAGGTAACACTTTGATTAATTAATTAATTAAGGTATTTATTTATATATAAGAGGTCGCTTTACTGCGTTGTTAGACACTAATTAGCAATCTACGCAGCCATTGCTAACCGCGTATTAAGATCATACTCTTTTTTTCAATGGAATTTATTTGGTAGACTCTACAATATTTATAATACAAATTAATCTCATACCACTCAACCTATTTCAGAATTTTATTTGGTTGTCTTTGTTTTTTTTTCTTACTATATAATAATTTGTATGCTTTGTCACATTGGAAATTAAAAAACCCGTTTTGATTTTGGGTACCAAAACATTTGATATGAGCTTATCCATAGTTAATTTGAGAGCCGAAGAAGAATGACTATATATATATACGTGGCATCATGAAATTTGTTGATGAACTCAATTGATGTATAATTGGGATAAGTAGTACTGAACTTCGATACATTCCTCAAATCATATAATGTTAATTTGTTAATATTATAATTTTGCATTAATAAAGACTCACTTAAATCAATTAGAGATCAACTGATTGGAATAATGTACTGAAACTTAATACTATCGTACTACTGAATATGCTCTCGTATAATTGATAACTTTCAACTCAAAGATCTCTTTTTTATAAAAGGTCACTTAAATTCATCAAACTTAAAATATATAATTAAGCGAGTAGATGAATGATCCATTTCTAATTGACAAATTAGTTATGATTTAGTTAGAATAGAAGAATCTGGTTGAATTTGCTCACCCTATATATTGGTGGTACAGCAGGATGTCTCTATATGTGATTATATTGAAAGCGAACAATATATGGTGAAAGCAAATATTAGCCTAATTCAAGCTCAACCACACAACATAGGGTTATTTGTTGGACATACGTATAAATATAGCTTTGTATGAGATGCCTTATCTACTATGCAATCTTCTTTTTGAAAATTTTGCAAAATTTAGTTAGAAAGTGGATTATTTGTGGGTGCTGATAACATTGCTGAGATGGAAAATTTTATAATATATATAAAAGAATAATGGAATGCTTTTTTTTTCCCCTCTTGTATTATGATTTTGGCCTTTTCTAGATATTGGCATATATAAATGAAAGTATATAGATATAATTAATTGAGGATATGGAGAAGCATATGTATGTGGTAAAGAGCAAGTGGTCGGTGTTGCGTAGCTATAAGCTTATTGTGCATGAGCATGTGACTCTGTTTCCTTTTTCTTTGAAGACTAAAAATTAAATTGAAATCCATGTCACCCTAAGTAAGCAGCTAGCTCACGAGATTTTCGAGGAAAAAGGAAATGATTAACGCAACAATTGTTTCTTGTGTGGGTCATCCTTTTTGCCCAGGGAGCTACTTCATGCATCTACATATTAATATAAACCTAATAACCTGATTAAACTTGCTCATACATATATATTATATATATATATAATATATGGAGATGGATTCGTCAAAGATACACTAGATTCAACTTTTTGGATGCTCAGCTCATTGTACTCTTTTTAATTAAGTAATAATCTTCATGAGTGCTTCCACCTTCTGAACTCATGTATATATATATATATATACCACCACCTGCTGACATGAACGATCGAGGAATGTAATAGTTCTCGTACAGGATGATTAGGCTGGGATTTGATTTAGACAATTCCCAAGTGGCGTAAGATTATTTTCACAATAAGATTAATTATATATATATATATATATATATATATATATATATATATATATGAGAAGAGCCAATGAATTGAAGTAATTAAGAGTAGTAGGTAGATATTAGACAACTCAGGAGTGTCTGGAAAGTGAATGTCACAAGTGATGTATAGGCGTAAGGTTTTAAATAAAATAGACGATGAGTTGAAAGTAAAGTTGTGCAGTGGATGCAGGTGAATATTCTCTGATACAACTAAATTAAATTAAATTAAAGCTAGAGATCAGACTTGCATGTTCCATATTGTACTTGCTCATTCCATTCCAACTCCAACTCTAATTCCACCCTTTAATTTCCTCCTTCTCCTTTCCACATATAACACATAATTAACTTGTTTAATTTGGTGTAGTATGCATGTTTATCATATTCATTTATTATTAATTTAATTAATTGTTTATGTGTGTGTGTGGTTCTTGATGATCGGATCTCTATTTCTTATGTATCTTGCGCGCCCTCCAAAAGCTTGAAAAAGTATATATATATATACACACTGTTTATTACCTACCTAGCTATACATACAATATTATTATATTATCATACGTTGTAAACGTACGCATGCAATATTATATTATCATCCATTCTGTGGGTGATCGATTCCGATCCCTTAATTTACTTGCAAGTTTCAATATATAGAAAATAATTAACTGTACGGGCCCACTTTACACAACTATATATATATATATATATATATATATATATGCACTCTTTCCACACATGCATTCTTTCAATATTGAGGATGGTCTAAATAGTAATAAGTTTGATATTATTTAAATAAAATTTTAGATTCGTGCAATATGAATTGAATCTAAATTAATTGAAGCAGTGTCTTAGAAATTGAACATAAAAAAAAGTTTAAATTAATTAAATTGCGTGTTAATATGTAAAACAATATGATACATTGATTTGATATATAGAGGTTAGAGGGTAAGGGGTGATGGATGAGAGAAAGGAAGGAAGTAGGGTAGGTGTATATATATATAGGTGGAGGAGTAGAGTAGTGAAAGGTGAGTGACACAGCCGACCTAGCTACTATATATATGTGTGCTTTATACGTAAGGAACTTCACTTCTTTCCTCATAAGCTCAGATCTCATGAGTCTCACAAATCACAAGTAATTGGCACGACAAAAACCATGCCTCATAATGAAACTCGTACGTACTTACCAATATATACTTCAAGGATCCATTTGAGATGACAATACACTAAACAAACTGTGACACCCATACCTAAACTATGTTTGTTCTAAGCAATAATAGCAAATGCTGTCTTTTATTTTCGGAAAAAAGTAAAAACCATCATTTGTTATGAGGTATGACAAGTTTTTGTAAATATATTTGAGCTCCTTTGGATCGGATGTGATGAGAAAGAAAATAAAAATAAGAATAAATTTATTGTGTTTGGTAATAAGAAATGAAAATAAAATGGGAATAAAATAAAAATTATATTAAAATATTTTAAAAAAATAAAAATAAAAACATAATTTTATCACATTATAAAAAATAATAAGACATATTTATTAAGATAAATTTTAAAAAATATATATTAAATTACATCAACATGGGTTCAACATTCTTACATAAGAACTTAGAGATGGAAAAGATAACAGAGAAAGCGTGATAGGGTGAAGAAGAACGCAGAGAGACGGCGCATACATGCATTGCATATATTCCCAATTAATTAACTCTGCGTCATCCTATTCATATCTATGTATATTCTATTATATAGAGAGACTGAAAAAGTTGTTCATTCATAAAAATTTATATCCTAGTCAAAGGTTGAGGTGGTAAGATTCTACGCTCAAGTTCTTTTTTTTGTTCCATAAAAAAAATAAATTCCTAATTAAATAAAATAATAAAGCTTTTTCTATTCTAAAAAACTGCCCGTATACATTTAGTTTTTTTTCCATAAAAAAATGTTTTTTTTAATAAATGTTACGTTAAATATACTTTGGTGCAGCTAAATTCTTTCAAAATATTTAATTTACATTATACATGATAAACAATACAACATCAGAAACAATGTTATTTAAAAAAGTTCAATTTATCAAGAAAAGACTGAAATTTATTGGCTCATGAATATGCAATAATAAAATATCAACAAACTTACTAACCAAAATTTAAACATTTCAATTATCAAGTTATTATTTGAAGTAGTAAGTATTTCATTCTGCATAAATAAAGTATGGAGTTCATGTGTTATATATGAAATTTCCTTTTGGGAGAGGTAAATAATCCTTGAGTAGAGTTTGGTTTGGATTGGAGAATGGTCAATGGAGATACACACAATGATAGGAACTTTGAAGGCGTAAACTGCGCAGTAGATGCTGTGTGTTAATTATTAGTGTGTGTATATATATATATACGAAGAAATAGTAGGCAAGTTGGTTATGGTATATATGTTCTGCACTCACCATCACATTCAGGGGTGGAATGATCAAAAGTCAAAATGTCTGAGTTAATTTTATTGAAAATAATATCAAATCACATGTAGTAGTCTTCCCAATGCAAATGTGCATACCATAGCATATATATATAAATATATATATATACACAACTATACATATATAATTTGTCCCCTGCGAAAAACAAAGTCATGTGTGGGAGCAAACCTAGTTAAATAACTATGCTTCCCCTGTCCAACCAGCTGTGAATCTCTTGGACAAATCGTTCTGCTATGTGTTCTACTACTCTCAAACACCATATGTTTGTTATGTTTCTTGTCCACGTATATTATATATGATCCTGTATGTACAACACTCAAATCTACATTATTTGGTCCTGTCTTTTACCATTTTCCTATTCTACTCCTACTACACCAGCTGATGAGTTTGCCGTAATTTTTTTTCCTCTTCATATTTGGTTTGGAGGGATTTTTTTATCCTTGTAATATCTTCTACTAAAATTAATTATGTTGATTAGAAGTCAGAACAGGAATTAATCCTTTCCTTTCGTTAATTTCAAACCCTATATAAGTGTTTTTTTTGGAGTTTGAAGGAATGATTTAGTGGAAAATTTCAAACACGCGCCAATAAGAACAGCGTCTCGTAATTGGGCCTACATGGCATGTACATATTTAAGGCACCATTTGTCCTCATTGAATAGTATCTTACATATATTGATGAAGTTCAAAATTTTGTTCCCACCTCATGAAACAAGAACATCACTAATGTACCTCATTCTGCCTGATAACAATTTGTGCTGCAGTCAAAGTACTGGATGGAATTTACCATTTCTTATTTTCTATTTACCTTTCTAACTTTTACCCCCCGATTTTATCAGAGATCTGGAGCTTTCATCTGTGACTCACAATCTCACATCATGAAAACGAGTCAGTAAAATTCTTACGTCTGATAGATCTGGATATCCAGTTCTTAGTCATCTAACTCTCACTAAAATAATGTGCACTTTTTTTTTTCCAGAATTAATTTGAGAAGCACAAATATTGAACACTGAATGTTTATAAGAAGGAAGTTTAGTATCCCCTACTAAACAGCCAACATTTCAAATGAATTAAGGAAAGACAAAGGTAGATGTCTGCTGTTTTCTTATTAATGATTTTCTTTTTGTTGTTTCTTAGAGCACTTCTTTTCCTCTTTCATTGTACTATCTTTCTTCTTTAATATTATTTTTTTCCATCAAAAAAAAAAAAAGACGAAGGTAGAGTAGAGATGAGGAAAAAGATCGAGGATATATTTCACAAAGATCGAAGAGCGGGAGGAGGATATTTTCCCTTAAAATATCAGGAAAGAAGACGGAATTTAGGGAAGGGATGAAGTTTCATGATCGTATATATCAAAATTGCTATTTTTCTTAGCTTCAACTATTTTGCAAGCAAAACTGATCTTGTCAGTCTATCTTCTATACATTAATGAACACGATAGAAACAGTGACAGCGACTTGTACTAATTCAAACAATTGAGCATTTATTATATATTAGTGCATGAAATTAGAGCAGTACTTAATATCACCGTATATCGTATGCATACGGTCTTTTCTAACACGGATATGTGTGGGAGATTGTATTTTTAAGTGTTTGAAGCTTAAACATGTAGGGATTTGGATGAGGAGGTATCTGTGACAATTGAGATAATGGATATTTGTAAGTTTTTGAAGCTTTGGTATTTAGAGGAAGGGCTACCGGCTATGTATGAAACGATTGCTTTTGAACAAGGTGTTGCAAACTAGAGATCAAGATTTTTAAAAAGGAGGGGGAGGGGGATATAATAATTACATTTTCTCCCCAGCAACCTCATGTACCTGAATTTCACTCGAAGCTAATGTTTTACGACCCGTTCATTATGGAGCATTAGAAGACATGACCTTTTATCCCTACTTAGTATGCCTTTCCATTGCGAGCTTTACCTGTGATATTGTGATACTTGTGGCCACAAAGGGACCTTCCTTACATCTTGTTGAGTTGCTTTCGTATGTTTTGGCCTTTTCATTCACAGTTCACTCCTCGTGGCCGAATTATTAAAATATCAACGCCAACAAGGACTTAGAATTGAGGAGGAAAAAAAAAAGAATTGCATTATTATTTGAATATCACAGGGTATAATGACTGCCACTGCAGTCATTCAGCACCCATCAGGATAAAAAAGGGGTAAAAATGGAGGGTTAAAAAATATAAGGAATTTGAGAGCTTCAATCAAAAAGATGATCAGAAGGGATGTGGCCAAAAATGTCAGGGCAAGAGTTCCAATTTCCTCGTTCCCTGGCCTCCCAATACCCTCCCAAATAGCGGTATGTCCCGCTTGCTTTATCTAAGCTGAACCACTGTGGTTTCCAACCGCTCTCTTGCATCTTCCTAGCCTGCATGCCATTCAAATACGTCTCGCGTCAATTAAAACCAGAAATAATAAACTAATTTTGACCAAGTTCATGGCGCACCAACACAACCAGTATATTTCCTCCCTCACAAAAGCACACCCCCTCAAGTTTTCAACCTTGCTTCATGTCAACCTATTGCTAGTTTACTACCCGGGGGCAGGGCAATCCCAACAATGAAGCATCCAGTGATCATGAAAGGATTTGGATACAACCCTAGTGATCAAGGTTATACTGTCAAAAGTCAAAACCATGATTTCCGCAAAACATCTTTCTCCTCTATTGGGTCAATGCACACTACGATTTACTTGGTGTTTACATATTAAGTAAAAATCTAAAACAGAGGGTGCTCGCTTATGGACACCAAATTTACCCGTCAGATTTCATAAATGTCAAGCACACGAAATAACCTATTCCAAAACCTCAGAGTCAGTGCTAGATCGCATATGTAACCAAAATAGTAACAAAACAAAGACCATATAAGAAAAAGCGTATCACCTGGCGCTGCCGCTGCTCTAGCCGTAACTTCTCTGAATTGGCCATCTCATACTCCCCATTTTCCAAATACCTCTGGTCGGGTCTTAACCTGGAATCCGTAGGTGGCAACTTTTCCTGCATATCAAATTAAAATTAAAAATCAATGTCCGTGCAAATGCCAAACACACATACACAAACTGCAAAAGTTTTTGTATATCTTTAAACCAAATAAAAAGAATGAAAAATATGAATAGAAGGATTGGCAACACATATGACAATATCAAGTATCAACCAATAAAGACTTTGAAAAAAATACCTTCAATCCAGGGGTAAGTTCATTTAATGTAATGGCAAAGCGAGTGAAATTATATCTAGTGGGAAACTTCGGAGGTTTGCTCCGCTTCCACAGTACTTGGGCTTCTGACAAAGAGTCATAACCTTTTCCCTTCCCAGCACAGTCTCCACTAACATAATGCATGCTTTCATCCCATTTTCCAAAAAGAGTTGCCACTGTTTTTCCATTCTTATCTTGAACTATACCATGTACCTGAAAGAACAGGAAAACCACAATAAGAGACTCCTCAGCTACAAAAGTTCACGTGTCAAGTACTAGTAAGTGTCAAAATGAAAAGGCCACTGTATAGCAATAAATTTCATCGTTTTATCAATCAGATATCAATAATGCTTTTGACATAACTAGTTATTTCACAAAAACACACATCACTGCACATGGCCAACAGTTGGACAAATAGCAGAGATCCAGTGGACACAGTGCAATTTTTTATTCTGGTAAAGCCTTTAGATGTATAAATATCATTACTTAAAAAAGAGATCTCTAGCAAGTAGCAACCCATACAAAGGGTGTGTACAAATGGAGTTTAGACAGACAAAAAAACAATCTGTTTCAGTTAGGCATTGACACTCCAGTGGAAAGTATATTTAAGGAACAGGAGATGTCACAACAACAAATTTTTTTGTTTGAGTTAGTAAGTAGACTACACTATAACGGAACATAGGATCCATTAAACAAATAGAGCACCTGATGAGGGTTTCGATCAATTATAGATTGCTCCTTGAATTTCAGTTTACAAGAGTAATCTCTGTTTCCTTGTATGCGCATTGTACCATAGTGATCACAGTACAGCTTCCCCAATATGAGGTTGTATATTGATGTTGTGACCTGACAGAACAAGTCAATTAATATAAAATCTTAATCAGGACATAATAGCAATTAAAGTAGTTTAAATATACCTTACTCCACTGAAAAACTTCCCCATCATCAAATTCCAAAGTCAAAATGCCAACAGGGTCAAGCTGAATTGATCGACCCCAAAATTTGCTCTTTAAGTTGCTGTCTCCCCAAAATTTCCAACCTGTACCCTGACAGTGACATGCAACTATCATCGGGTGATGACTGACCTGAAAGGAAAATAAATATTAATACTTTCACATAAGAATCATAAATTCTAAAAAGGAGAATTCTTTTCCACGAATGCCAAAATCCATAAACTTATACACTCAATCATGAACCACATGCTCATTTATTTATCAATTAACCAATTACTCAATCAGTGGAGTAGTTTCTCATAATGTTCAATGCTCTCGTAAGTCACAACAGGTTTCTTCATATCTTCATTAAAAAGCAAGAATATGTAAGAGTTTAATTCAAAGAAAATAGTAGCCTAAACCCTTTCATAACAAAATCATTTTTGACCTTCTTCCCCTGCTCTATGTTTTCCTTTTCAATGTATTGATATTTAACACATGATAAACAATGATATAATTAAAGTAACAAGAAAAAGATTATATGTTAGAACCACCATTCTCTAGGATTAAATTACCTTCTCTGAGAAGAAACGAAGGCCTTTATCTGGATAATCAGCCTCATACGTTTCCCCTAATAATGGATTAAATGGTTTGCAAATTCTTCCTTCAGTTGAAGCATAGCCAGATACAGCAAAAGCAGCCACGTTGAGAATCCTCATGAGGCTATTACCCTGCTTGATATTCTCCAATGAATTAAAAGTGGAAACATTGCATCTACTGCACGTAAGAACTACGAGCAAGTAATAAATAAAAAAATGGCATTGAGTTATTGTCCAGACTTACCCTTCTTCCCCATTCATATGCCCGATCCAAGAGATATGAGTACTCCATTTCTTCATAACATTTTTGCAGAGAGGAGAGAGGCTCATTGAAATAAACAGGAAGACATACTTTTGTTAGATCCTTTCCAATATTATCCTTAATCATCGACCAAAGACTGACACCTTTCTCTTTTTCAATAGGGTCAGGCAATTTCTTACGCCTCTTGACATAAGGATAGCTGGTTCCAACACTTCTAATTGAAGGATCTAGATCCTCCTCTGATTCAATCGCATACATCCCTTCATCCGAGGAGAAAGACGACACCCTATAATCAGATCCATTACTTTTAAAAGAACTGGATGATAGAAAGTCACGGGTGTCAAAGAAGGCATTCTCCTCCTCATCTGTTTCTTCTTCTGCAGCATCATTTCTTTCATTATCATCCTCAGATTCACTTGCACTTCCTTCTGGAATAAAAAAGTGAAAAATGTTTAGAGTTTTCCTGCTAATGCAGAAATGACTAAACCAAAACTAGGCTTTGAGCGTTAATATCAAGCAATAAACAGTTTCTACTAGGCACATAGAAGTACTTATTGATACTAAACAGGACATCATACAAAAACTTACCACTAAATTTTTCCTGCCTCAATCTGGTGGCAGCCTCTTGATCATTCCACTGTCTTTGGCTCTCATCAACAACTGTATTCTCCAGGTCGACCTTTTCTGTCTACAATTAAGCAGTATGAATAACATTTTCTCACCAGACAAGGAATAAAGGAATTTAATCCTAATATCAGTATGTCAATGAAAAAGAAAGCAAAGTTGGGGGGTAAAACGATCAGACAGACCATTCCTGGGGGCAAGTGAAACTGTTTTGTTGGAAGAGGGGAAACATGGGTAATTCAATGGATTACAACATTTACAGCCATTTCCTTCCCAAGCATTACTGAAGCATTTGTAAACCAGATATAGCTCTTCCGACTTAAATATACCCCTCTCAAAACACTTCTAGGTTGAAAATAAGAAAACCCTTCTACAGTTCTACGTAGAGCCTATATAGCTCTTCACCTAAGATACAAGGTACTTTCAGGTCCACATTTTCTATTCTATGAGAAGGAAAGAGGATTTTTTTTTTTATAAGAATTGGAACACATACAAAGAAAGAATGCAAGGATGGGACTCATTATCATCAAAAAGGAGTTCAAAGAACACTCAAGAGTTTATTTTTTTAAAATTGTCTGCATGAGCTTCTCAACCAGGAAATTCATCATGACAGTGTCTCAAACAGCTTATACAAATTTATTTGAAGAGCACTGGGCAATGCAGTGTGTATATAAATAAATTCAAGGTGTGATTTCTTAAACTACTAAGTTCAACAGAATTCTGGAAAATTGAATATGGAAACAATTGTCCACCAGCATCAATAAAAACAGTCAAATGAGGATGGTAATACTCAAATGAACTCTATAAAGAGGCCATTAGGTTTTGGTGTTGGTTGTAAAGATACAAAACCATGACCCAAGCTATTTGAAATAAAATAAAATAAACCTTGAGAAAAAACGTATGTGCAAGCTCATATACACTTGGAATAATTTTTTTTAACCCTCCCTTTGTATATAGGAGACAGACGTGACCCTTATTCACTGAGAATTAGAGTATAAAAAAAGACCGCAATTCCTTGTATTAGTAGAAATTGAACAAGAATGGCCAACTTCACTGGCCCAAAGCGCTAATTTTCATTTATTGTACCTCTAGCAATCGTAATGTGTCTATCAGGAGCAACTGCTTCTGCTTCAGCAGCACGAGCTGGTTCTGTAGCGCTGCAAATTCACTTCTCATAATTTGCTCACTGTCTTGAATGGCGGCCTCACTTACACCTTCTTCCAGAAGCCTTTGTCTCAGCTTTTCAGTTGAAATTGTTAGATAGTCTAATGGAGCCATCAGCTCACTGTTGGACATTCGGGGGAACATATCTTTTACTGCCTGCAATGCCTCCACCCATGCCACTCTATCTTCACGTGTCTCGGCCCTCAAGTGGAGTCTCTTTGTTCCAGTGAAAATGGAAAAGCGTTTATCGTCTGATCTGCTTTCGCGAATAGTCGAAACCTATTGAAAAAGCTTTCAAATTCAAAAAAAAAAAAAAAAGAGGCAGAAATACAAAGATGAATGTGACAAATACGAACCTTCAGGAAATAGGATACAAAAATTCCCTATTCTCAAAACCTAAGAATGGTACCAATCAAGTCAGTACGATTACTACATGATAAAATATATTCCGTTGAAACATCCTACACAAAATCAGATATTCTTGTTCATAATCGAATGGGCAGATGTTTATTTATTGTGATCAACTTGTTTCATAACTGGCATTTTTCCATACCAACGCCGCAGTCATCAATTGAACAGAATAAACGAAATGAGAAACTAAAATCAAATTACACCCGAAAATGAACAACAAAAAAGATCGAAGCTAAAAAGACGTAAGCAAAGAAATTAAACATCAGGTTTCAATGGAATTAAAATATATATGAATGGATAGTGAACCTTGAGATGAATTTCCCCAAACGGCTTTCGTCGTTGGTTGAAGTGGTGGTGATGAGAATTTGTATTGCGAGAGATCCTTCGCATGGATTCTTCGCCAATAACCTTGGACCCCTTCTCGGTTTCCTGATTGACGATGATCCTATCGGGCCCGTGAATCTTATAATACGAAAGGACACCATCTTGAAGGACAAACCATCGAGGTCTCCAGCCTTTGCCGTAATTAACCCACTTGTACAGAATCCCGGAGATTCCATTCCCAACTAAGTCATTGATCTTGACGTCTACCACTGGTTGCTGCTGCTCTCGCTGACTGAGTCGTCCATAGTCGGTGAAGCTGTGATTGCTTTGAGAGTGGTGGTGGTGGTGGTTATTGGGACGGGGAATCGAATCGGATCGAATGGCAGGGGAAGAGGCGGCGGGGGGAAGAGGAGGCATATTGAAGTTGGAAAAGGGAGGAGGGGAGGGTTTGACTGGGGAAGACTGATCAGAAACGGCAGAGACGCAGCAAAAAGGATGCATTGGGAAATTAATGCGAAAGAAAAGGGGAATCGGAGGAGACGGCCATGTGGCAGGCGGCGATTGGAAGAAGGTTCATGTGAAAGGAGGGAGAGCAGGGAAATTGGGGGAGAGAAATGAGAATGGGATAATAAAACGGTTACGTGTAAGGAGAAATAAAGGGATGAGAGGAGTAATTAATATGTGCAGTGTAAGTAATTAAGAAAAAAGGAAAAGGCGAGGATGGTAATATATAGAAGAGAAGAGAATTGTGAGAGGGGTAAGGAATGGGAGGTTGGTTTCCGGTGAGGTGAGGTGGAGGAATTGGATGCTGTGGGAGTTTTTCATTTTAAAAATATGATTGAGGCGGTTGGTTGAGGGGAATTATTATGAGGAGGAAGGAGGAAGGGTAAGGATTAGGTGCGGGGAGAACACAGGGAGGAAAAAGCCGCCGGCTCTCCCAGAGGCAGACACGTGGAGGAGCATGATTGGGAGATGTGTTTGACCGGAATTGAGCACCAACAGTAGAAATGGGTTCCACGTTTTTGGAGGGAAGAGGGAGGGAGCGAACTCAACAGTGTCTACACTCTACACGCCTTCTTCATTTCGCTCCCACTCATTCCTTCATTCTGCCGCCCCGCAACTCTTCTCTCTCTATTCTTGTTAATACATTTTCAATTTAGATTTTCCATTTCTTTATTAAAAATTTAACATACATCTCATCTATATATTATATAAGTAATAAATATAGTTATCTTTATTTTTTAGACAAAATTGTAGTAAAGGAATATATTTCCAAATACTATTTTGTAGGATGACAGTGTGTTATTTGGGAGTTTATCTTATAAAAGATTACTATATATACATGCCTAAAACTCAAATAATTTTGTCCAATCAGAACAATTCAATTAGTTATTGAGTGTCAAAACATTTTTTTTTTTTGAAAAAAAGTCCATCAAATAATATTTTTTATGATTTAAGGAAAATTCGAATTTTGAACATATGTGAAAAAGTGAGTTTTTGTCAAATCTTGGTCATTAATACCAAATCACAATTAGCCAAATAGCCATTTTTTATTGATAGATTGATAAAATTGTTATTAAATTCTTTTCATATATATGGGATTTCAATGTAGAGCATTTTCTTATTGACGCAAAAAAAAAAATGTAGAGCATCTTCTTATTAGAAGTAGTGTGAATGTGATTTTTGAAAACACAATAAATAATGTGTAATTAGAGGCTTCTTAAGAAAAAAATAGAAAAGTAGTTTATTATTATTTTTAAACAAAAAAACGATAATAATATAGTAAGAAAAATAAATGTTTTAGAATATAGATATTAAGAGGAATGAAGTGTAAAAATGAAAGAAGTGAATGTGTTGAGGGAATGAAATGAAATAAAATAGAGAATAGAGACAGAAGAAGCGGAGAAGAAAAGAATGGAAGAAAGTGAAGTTGGAGAGAAAGAGGAGGTGAGTATGGTATGCCGTGGAAAACGTCTTGTCAGTCGTCATCCACAAAAAGTCAATTACTAGCCACGTACGCTTCATTACTTACTAGTTTTTTTTTTCTGAGATCATTACTACTACTTATTTGTTTTGTAGATTTTGAATTTATTATTTTTTTAGCTTAGATTCAGTATTTTTTTTATTATCTTCATTTTTTTATTAAAATAAAGTGATAAAAAATAGACATAAAAACTCAATTTCTTAAAAGAAAATTGAAGTTTCTACAAAAAAAAAAATTATTTTAGTAAAAATTTTAAAAAATATGAGTGAGACAAGGGAGGAAACATGGACCAAACCCCTTTCATTGTGAATGAAATTACCAGTATATGCTTTTGTTTTATTCAATTGAGTCGGTGGATATATATATATTTAATGATGATGATGATTAATCTACATTAGTTAGCATTAATCATAACTACTCTATGATTATTGAATAATTTGTATAGATTTTTTTTAAAAAAAAAACCACAGTTTGATATTGTCATGAACATTATATTATAAAAACTGATAATAGAAATTTGTTTGATACTTTATTAATACTTATAATAATTATTATATAAACATATTAATAACTACTTGATTATATGCGTATATAGTCATTCAATTTCTCCAAAATTATTTTTCCATCAAATATAACCACATGTTTCAATACAATTTATATATATATATACTAACAATTTCATACTACTTTGTTCATAAAAAAAAATACTACTTTTTAAATTTTAAAATATAATATAAAATCACTATTATTATATTTAAAATAATAAATTAAATAATTAGAAGTTACATTTAATTCTCAAGTTGTCATTATTTTATCATAACTTTTCATTCTTTTTATTTTTTACTCGTCTTTTTTTATAGATTACACATATTCTTATATCATATATTTTATACTATATTAATTGTTAAGAAGTAAGAACACGATCTGAAGTCAATATAATATATTTTTAAAAAATTACTCAGGTCCTCGCAATAGGATATATATGAGAAGGCAGTAGAGATGTGAAAAACTATGTTAGGGGAAGACTTCTATAACCATTGTCTGTCTCGTATTGTTATTCTTAGTTATAATCAACCAAAAAAAAACTATTTCAACCATTTATATTTCATACTTAAATTGCAAGCCTAGTTTTACCTGTTTTTCATATGAACCCAAAAGTATATAAATGTGAATGTCTTCGAATTAATACTTGTGCACAATCACAAAGAATATATATATATATATATATATATGCGCGATTCCAACATGACAAGTTGGTCACAGCCAAGTGTGATCTGTGAGCTAGCCATAGGGATCACAGCTATGTATATATATTAGCTTTTGAAAATAAGATTTTGTGTGTGGAGCAACGCTTTGCATCGTTAGAGCTGGAAAAACAGTAAAACTGGATTCCGTGCATTAATATATATATATATATATATATATATATATATATATATATATATATATATATATATATATATATAATCAAACACAGATCTCGCAATATTTTGTAATCATATTCCGCACCACCACCCTATCATTTTGACTCATTTAAAGTCCCTTTTTCGCGTATCTAACCATAATATTTAAGTCAACAATTTTATTTATTTTTTTATTAATCCTAGCCTCCAAGATATATAAGCCAATTTAATTTACTAAATGTAGCATCTACCTAGACTTGCAAATGATACTTTAATTTCTTAGTTAAGTTATAGAAACATCACATACAATTCACATCATGATCAGCATGGGTTTTTTTTTTTGCTCATAATTAAAAGAAATCGTGATACACATTTGAACTTAGTATACAACTTTACCGTACAGTATTCATTTGGAACACTATAAATATATTTATTAACATTTTATTTTTAATAAAATTATTTACAGTTTAAATATGTACAGTAATTTTTTAAATTGAATATAGTATTTTTTTTACCATCATCTTTTTGTTTACCAAAATAATTTATTTAATTCAGTTTTTGTTTCAATTTAAAATTTATAATTATTTTCTCTTCAAGCGAGCGTCAATAATTAAAGCAAACATTAATGAGCGAGTCTGAATCATTAATAATAATAATAATAATAAATCATTGATGGTTACTTCTTATTAGAGTTACTGACCAACCAACAACCATGACCGATTTTGAATTTATAAAAAGAAATAATGTTCAATATTAATTAAATACAGAAGCTTCTAGATGCATGATAGCATTTGGTAGCTCTGTATTTTGTACAATGGATACTTTAATTTCTTCTTAACTGGACGCATAACGGCAAAATTGATTATAGAATATGGTTTATTTAATAAGTGTTTTAGGGCACTTGTTAATGTTTATTTTGATTGGTAGAGAGGGAATTAATTTTTGGAAAAAACTTATGTCCATTTTCTTATGTCCATTTCCTCCATTTCCACCAATCATATATTGTATTTACACTCTCTTTCTTCTATGATTGGTCATATAAAAGGTAGTCTTCTATATTCTCTCTCTACTGTGATTGGTCATTTAAACACTTTTTGCCACGTGTCATAATTATATTGGGGAAATGGAGGAAATGGACACAAGGAAATGGACATAAGTTTTCTCCTTAATTTTTTAGAAGTTAATGAAAAGTCAACTAACACATATTTTAAGAACTTCTTATTGGTTGATAAAAAATCTTAAAAAATATCCTTAAGACACTTATTAGCAAAACCCATAGAATATAGACATACAATAGATGTATCATCAGTGGAGTAGATGTTCAGTGGTACGGTAGTACTGAACTTCAGTACATCCCTCCAATCAATTGGTCCCTAAACCATTCAAGGTGGGCCCTAATTAATGTGAGTTTTTATTAATATTAACAAATGGCACTACATAATTGGAGGGATGCACTGAAGTTCAGTGGTACGGTACCATTGAACTTTTATCCCATATCCATATATATCATTTGGGTTTATCTAACAGGATCTCAAAGCATTAATACATTCTATAATATAGATTTAAAGATAGTTTATTATTTTAAACCTAATAAAAAAATTATAAAGTTTCTTATATCATCGATTGAAAAAATGCTGGATCAATGTGGCACTTTAACAAAACCCATATAATTACTGGCGGAATCTTAGAATCATTCTAATTAAAATTGGAGTTGGGGATTTTTCAATGTTGACGTGTGTGATAAGTATACCCAAATCATATCCAAACGAGTAGGAGATATTTAATAGTACAGTAGTATTGAACTTCAGTATATTATTTTAATAAATTAATTCTTAATTCATTTAAAGTATATCCTAATTAATGTAAACTTTTACTAATATTAACAAATTACACAATATAATAGGAGAGATGCACTGAAATTCAATAATAATGTATTACTAAACTTTTATCCATATCAAAAATGAGTTACATTGGAAGCCGTCGCTATAAAGAATGTTGGCATCTTCGGTTTAGCATATCCGGGCCACGTCTTACAATCCTATTTGTGTGGTTTTTGCTTAACACTTGTAAATCATTTTTTATTTATTGAGTAATTAACTATTCAATTCAAATATTATAAACCACATGCGAATGTTGATGTTTGTTTACTAGGTTGATTGAAATTTAAGATGGATGGAGTTCTAAATTGATGGGCGGGGGAATTAAAAAATAAATACAAATAAAAGAACGAGGTTCTCATTGGAAGAGAAGATATAGAATTTGATGTCTAGAAAATACAGAATGAGTCAACATTTTTTTCTTTACTTAATCTATATGTTTTATTGTTTTTATCAGAAAGATGAATAATAATAATAATAATAATTTAATATAAACACAAGTGCTTATTGTTGCAACTATTTTTGTTTTGAAAAAAAATCATTTTTAATCTTAAGTTTCATGAATTCTATATTAGAGATGTTGCCTTTAAGAAACAAACCTTATAAGTTTTTTTATCAGAACAAAATATATGATTTTTTTTAAAAAAAAATCAATCTTAAGAGAGATTAATTTAATAAAATATACATTATTAATTTAAGATTAGAAAATCTCACACCAACACTATAAAAGTTACATATAAAATTTTCCCTTTAGCTTCCTTTTGTTTTTCTTCTTTTGAACCAAATAATATAGGCACATTAATTAGGCAGAAATAGAAATAAAAATGAAAATAAAATGTATTTGATGTATTTAGTAGTAAAAATTTGGTAATGAAAATGGAAAGAAAATGTATTAAAATGATTATTTTACCCTTTATATTAAAATAATAAAAAGAAAAAGTTAATTAGGCAGAAATAGAAATAAAAATGAAAATAAAATGTATTTGATGTATTTAGTAGTAAAAATTTGGTAATGAAAATGGAAAGAAAATGTATTAAAATGATTATTTTACCCTTTATATTAAAATAATAAAAAGAAAAAGAGGGTTATAATTGTGTCAAATCAGAGGGGTATAATAAATATTTTGTATTTTTTTAAAAATTGATAAAAATAAAAAAGTAAAAAGTAAGTGAAACCCAATAGATCCTACTATGTCCATTGACTTTTTCATTGATGATTATTACTAGTGAACATACCCTATAATTCTAAAAGCAAACAACACCTCCCTTGCATCAGAATGCACAAGCTGAAAAACAGCTGGAAAACCTGAAAAAAAAGAAAGTAATTGAATTTACTTTACTTATTTTGTTAGAAAATACCAACTTTAAAATAATAAAATTACTTTTATTGAATTTTTACTAATTTGAAAATAATAAATATTCTTTAAATCAATCAATAAAAATTTTAACAGATAATTTAAAATATTAGTTAGATAGATTATAAATTTTAAAATTTATAAGAGATTGAAAAAAAAAACACACACACAAGCGAATCAAAATAGTTTGACCAAAAAGGCAGTCAAACACGTGCGGTCATTGGTCATCCGAGATTGTACAGAGTACAGACTACAGTCCTCGGGAACCGTATTGTAAGTTGTAACATCTTTTATTGAGGATACGTACTTTCTTTCATTCTTCTTTTATTTTTATTTTTTTAAAATGATCTATGGATAATGCCTTGGAGGATACGTCCTAAATATTAGTCCCATTTATAAATTATAATTTTATAAAATAATACATTTTATTTAAAGTTTATTGACCATAATCTTTTAAATTACATGAAATAAAATTAAAAGACCAAAGATGAAGAGTTTTGAATAGAGTAACATTAATAGAATGTGATGGAATAAAATAATTTAAATAAACTATTAGATTGATTAGAATTAAAAATTAAATAAAAGAGGGTGAAAAAGTTAAAAATTTTAACATTATCTTTAAAATAAATAAATAAATAAATTGTTAACAATCAAATTAAATAGAGTAAAATAGCCTTGTCGCCCTCAAACTTTGATGCAATATTTATTCCTGCTCTTAAACTTTTTTTTTGGTTCATGCCTACCCCTAAACTTTCAATTTTGTTCATGCCTGCCCTTTTTGCTAATACCGTTAACTTGCTTGACGGAGTTTGCTGACGTGGACTATGAATGTGTATCTCTTTTGTCACCTCATTGTCCACCTCATTTTACATTTCATATTTAACTTTTTACTTTTATTTTAAAAAATTAACTTAATCCAAATTAAAAAAAAATTGTATCCTAAAATATTTTTTTATTTATATTAGGTTAATTTTTTTTTAATAAAAGTAAAAAGTTAAAGGTGAGGTGGACAATGACGTGGCAAAAAAAATACATATTCATCATCCACGTCAGTAAATTCCGTCAAGCAAGTTAACGAGTGTTATCAAAAAGGGCAGGCATAAACAAAACTGAAGTTTAGGGGTAGGCATGAACCAAAAAATAGTTTAGGGGTAGAAATGAACATTGCAGTAAAGTTTGGAGGCGATAAAGATACTTTTCCCAATTAAATATAACTACCAACTATTCCAAAATTTTCAATATGAAAGCATTTAAAAATTGAGCTGTGAAATCATAAATAATTTAAAATAGATTTTAAGTTATCATAAATCATTCCACCTTATTATTCATTTTAATATTTGACCAAATATTTATGAACCCATACCACTTCATCAAACACTTAAATCATCCTCCCAATCAAATCTAGGGGTGTGTTTGGTATGAACAAATATGAAATTAAAAAAGGATAGAATGCACTATTCTTACAAACATTATTCCTACTGATACAACATGACTGGACGACCGAGCCACCCCAGGTACGATCCCTCGTCCAGACGAACGAGCCACCTCGGTCGGTCGGTTTGCTCCAGCTGTCAACATCACGTAATCATCATCTAACTAAAAACCGTTATCCGTGTGCCAACCTAAGGACCCAAAATTACTAAGCTACCTCTGGTAAAAGCCTATAAATACTCATGGCCAGCTTCAGGTATGAACTACTGAATCTATCCTATTACTACCTTAGACTCTCCATCGATCTGACTTGATCGTTGGAGTCCAATCCGGGGGACTTCCCCGCCTTGGATCATTGTGCAGGTATCTGGAGCTGCTAAGGAACCTCAGGAGATTCACCACCTACCAAAAAATTTTTACTTTTTATAATATGATGAAGTTATGTTTTTGTCATTACTTTTTTATTCACTTTTATTCTATTCATATTTTTAATGTAAGAGTAAAATGATCATTTTATCCACTTTTATTTCATTCACATTACGTTACATCACATCACATTGATATGACATTTCTATTCCCTCCAACATCCTCATTCTCATTCCCTCGTCTTTTCTCCTTATCAAACACATTCTAATCCCATTTTGTTAATGGAAAGGGAATTAATATGTTATGTAATCTAATATTTTCTCCGACATTCTTCCTACCAAACATACATTATTTTTTACAATATGATAAAAATTATATTTTTACCCATAACTTTTTTATTAATTTTTATTCTATTATAACTTTTAATATAAAAATAAAATAATTATTTTATTCAATTTTATTTTATTTATATCACATTCTCATTTTATTTTCATCCATTATTTCAGTAACCAAACCAACCCCAAGTCACACCCCACCCCGAAACTTGTTTTACTGCAGATGCGTTGGGGTACGGTAGTCTGAAGTGGAATTGATTGTGAAAGTGCAGAGTTTAGCAGAAAGTAATTGTGAAAAAAGGCAAACCTATATTTCTACTCTCAATATATCTTTTTTCATTTATTTTCTTCTACTCCACTCTGCAACACATCCATATTTGTTCCAACACCCTCCCACTATTTAGGTCACGTTTAGTATCCGGTGAGTATTTTAGTGGGAAGTAGAAGTGGAAGTGGAAGTGGAAGTAAGTGATAAAAAGTATGTTTGGTATGCAGGGAAACGGAAGTGGAATATAAAAGTAATTTTGTTTGGTATGGTGGAAAGAAGATAGGGAAATAGAAGATAAAAGTATGAAATACCTTTTTTGCCCTTACTTTTTTAAAAGTCACAAAATTTTGAAGGGCATTTTGGTCTTTAAACTTCACCTCACCTCACCTCACCACCACTTCCCTCTCCTCACTCATGACACCTACCTCCCCTCCTATGATGGAATTTTGCTCACCATGAAAGAATCCTCACCATGTAACAAACAAACTCATAAGTGGTGAGAACACTCACCTATCCTAACTTCCATCCTACCAAACAAGGCCTTAGGCTTCCTTTCCTACTCACGGAATGCAAATCAGATTACTTCTCCTGCCTTTGCTTAATAGAATTCACGATGTATAATACAATTTGTTGTATGCATGCAATATAATTTTGATTGATAGGATTGTAATATGTGTGTTGAAAGACTTGACATGCAATACAATTTTTCACATGTCACAATCTTATCGAACAAAATTACATTATATGTATACAACAAATTGCATCATAGACCTACTCATAAATATATGGTCATTCGAGGGAAAGTGTAGTCTCCAGCAAAAGGGATGGTTTAAAAATTTATTTATGGGAATGAAAATAAACAAAACAACAATGTCCATTCTTTTTAATTCGTCATCCCAAGATGTTATATTATGATCTTCGTCATTTGATATGGCAAAAGTTTTACATTTGACTTTACATAAAATTTATTGTTTGTATGTGTAGTATAGTGAAAATTTAAAAAGTGAGTATAATAATTTGATATATATATATATATTTAAATTATATATAAATAAAATAGCCAGTAAATTGAGTATTTTGTAACGCACATACAAATTAAAAGTTTTGTTTTTTGCCTGAAAATAAAAAGGTTGTATGAGAAATAAAATGCATATTTGATAATTGAATTTATAATTGTGTTTCACAACTCAGAAGAGGGGATCCAGCAAGAGCAAGTACGGAAACAAAAAGTTTCATGTGACCAAAATGGTCCAAAATCGTGCAAGAACCACACACCCACCCACTCTAATCTCTTCCAAATACAACCAGACAATTCTCTTTTTTATCACATGACTGGACCCACATTTTAATATTATCTTATCTATATTTTGTTACATACTAATTTAAATTAAACCTATTTATTAAAATATAAATGACTTCATTTTTCTGTACCTAATTTGTAATGTTTTGCCTTTGTTTATGCCTCATAGTATTATTGCTCCGTTTAAATACAATTTCCCACCACCCACACTCTCTTTTTGACCGCCTTATAATGTTAACTCAAATTCCACTTCATGATAAGGCCTGCAAATTATATATAAAATAATTATTCTGGGAGATACACTCACCGGATAAGGAAAAACAAAATGTAGAAGAAAGTGGTTGACAAAACAGCCATTTCCAGATTTTGTGCGTAGAAAAATTCAAAATGTTGTAGCACTTTCTCTTTCTCTTTCTCTTTGGCCACTATTCTTTTGGCTTAAGATCACTCAGCTGTGAATACTTCCTTTCGATTTTATCACTTTAATCATTGTGTTAATCATATCCACTTCGATAGTGGTGCGATTATCATATCATTCGCTTCTATGATCAGCACAAATTGTAGAATGTGGAAAGTACATTGTCGTATTAAAATAAAGTTGAAATTTATGTATAGTCTTATGACTGAAATGGGATTTTTTTTTTTAATTACAAATGTTATAATGACTATAAGGTTTTATGGAAGTTTCATTTTGGTCTTTTAAAATAAAAATAGTTACTTTTTTTTTTGAAAAAAAAACCAATATTACCTCTTTATTATATTATAAATATAAATCATGTTCAATTTTGTCGTCCAAGTCCAAAGATTATTAAATTTCTCATTTTAAATTTAAAACTATACAAACACTAAAAGACACTAAAGTGTATTTAAGTATGATTAATAAATATGAAATAGAATTAAAAGTAAAAGAAGAAGAATAAGACATGAATGAGAAATCTGAATTGAATGGAATTGGATACTCTGAGTTGAAGTTGGATGAAAGTATGAAACTATAATCTTATTTTGCACATGAACTTACCATTAGATTAATTAATCTGTAAGTAGGAATAAAAATAGTTAGTCATTTGACACATTAACATGTTAGCAAATTAATGTATAAAAATGGTACATTTGAACAAATATCACATAAACTAATTCCAAATTGAATGGAGAGTGTGTTTGTATTTGTAAGGCGAGGGGGGGCCCTAACTTTGGTTAAGCGTGCGTTAAGTTTGTGTATGAAAATTGAAAAGTGGCCGAGCCAAAAACTGCAAATATATATATATGAGAAGATGAAAAAGAAGAAGGCCCCCAATATAAGCATCCCTAATTGGTCTTTGGATGAGTGTCTTATTCGGTCTCCAACTTCTTACCAAAACGTTTATTATTTTACTTTACTTGTGAAATATGCAGTCACATTCACAACCACCTTACCCCACCAAGCCTGCTCCCCCATGTGATCATTTTAAGGATCTTTGACTAATCTTCTTTCTCTTCCTTTTGAGATTAATCATATTCATATATCATTTACCAATTTAATTATTTCTTTGTCTTTTTTTCACTCACAAGTCACACCCCTTCTTACTCTCTTTATATCTTCCATCATTTGTCCTCATCACTTCTAATCTTCCCTTGGATGTAAAAAAAGATTTGTCTCTGCGTGGAATTTATGTCTTGCTGGACCATAACAGTTTTTATTTCACTTTTTGACATTAATTTCCACAGTGTTTCTAAAACTTCCGTATAATCATTGCGCAAGCGATCATCTTCTACAGTGTAAAAGTGCTTATGCAGACTCATCATTTGCCCATAAACCCCACCTCAAATTAAAGCACATAACCATCTTTACGTTTTCTTTCTTTTGTCCACATTGGAGATGTGTTCAACTGTGCGGATCTTAATTTTTCTGAAGCCTCCTCTTTGGAATCACATGACCAAGGTGAAATTTTCTATCACAAACCTTCCCAAACAGTGCCTAAAGAACCTTATTGTCTAGACAGCTAGCCTATTTGGTACGTTTGTATAAATAATTAGAATGAATGGTATGGTCTTATTTGGTATCATAGATGGATGTGTGATGGTGACATATACCAACCATTTTCCCCAACTAGTGCAAAGAAACTCCATGGGGCTCGAGACGTGATCACAAGTTGGCTTTAACATACACCGACCATTTTCTCTAACAAGTGCAATAAACTCCATGGGGCTCCAGACGTGCTCACAACTTAGCTACCCCTAATAGCAACTCTCAATACTGTTTGCCAATGTATGGCACCTAAAGTAAAAAAAGTTGCTTCCTAACTAATAATTTTAGTTTTTGACCTAATCGATTCAACATCCGATAAACAACAATTGTCTCATGATAGAAATCCATATAGTCCGATACAGTTAAATAAAACTTCAAGGTCATTGTCTCCTGTAGAGAACAACATGATCTCATTGACTAAATGTTGGTTTTTATTAAATAAGGACATCCCAAGTTTAAACTTGATTTTTATTTTTTTGTTTGTAGTTTTTACTCAAATTCTTTCGTGTCTTACATGCTAAATCATAACTAATGATTTCATCTAATATGTCGTTCTGAAGACTGAAACATCCACGAATGATGATTGATGAAGAGATTGACACTACAAGTTTCACCTATTTCTCGTTGCTTTCTTTTGAGAATGACTCAGCCACCATGATAACACAGTGACGGAGACATTGGATGTTACTAGACATATATCATCATGGTTTATGGCATCGGCCCACATATCTCTTTAAGGCATATTGTTGACAGAAGGAGGGTTGTGCATGTGCTACGATGGATCGGAAAGCTCTTTTGTTCTACAGGAATTATAGACATTGAGACAGAGACCCTGAATGGAAAAAAGAGCAAGTCATACCCCACAACCTTAGAACATGTCACTACCTATTTTTGTTTTATATTAAGGGCCAATTTCCCCCACAAATGATTATCCCCATCCTTTGCTTAGAGCCTAATTATCGAAACATAGTAAGAAGAAGTAAAAAAAAGCCCTCTGAATTTGAATGTTTTAAAATGAATCAAACACTTTGGTCATGATGGGGTCGAGGTGGATGGGTGTCGGTCAACATAATCTTGCTGATACATCAAAATTAAATCACACTTTACATGGAAGCAAAGTGTAACATTGGGCAGAACAAAGAATAATAGAACCATTTGTTCAAATGATTTAATAGCTGGCGAGGAAAGGCCATCATTCTCCTTACAAATGATTGACAAAGTAATGATGAACCAAAGTCTCTATCAAGGGAAAATATTTAATTCATATTATTTTGGAAGCAACTATATTAAGTCTTTACATGACATGCCACAGGCAGAAGTAAACTCCAATAGTTGTGTACACTACTACGTAGTGCATGGTGACTATAAATGAAAGACAAAAAGGTTTGGATATTGGAAAATTTTGTGCTATAAAGGCAAGCTCTTGGTTCTGTACACAGTGCGGATGAGTAGTTGCGTCGTGTGGAATGTCCTTCAGAATGTTCTTCACTCGAGTTTTCTTCTAACCAGTCCTTTGAAAAAATCAAAGCTGTACACAGCAGAGAGATATGTTTATCTCAGTTTGAGATTATAATCATGGTAATGCAATTACTTGTTGGAAATTATCATTTATTTTTCTATGTTTCATATGAGACTGACTTGTATGCCAGTGAAATTTAAAAGCCCAAAGGCCAAATTCAACAGTATTTTTCGGATCAACAAAAAAACAGTTTCTTGGAGACTGTTCATAATAAAAATATAACCATCAGAGATTTGTGCCCAAAAAGAGGCTACTAATTACCTGTTTCCATCAGGATGGAGCTCATACATTTGATTGTCATCACCAACGGCCAACAAGTAACCAGTGGATGTCAAACCCTACATAATAAAAGAATTCAATGACAAATATTATATCACTTTTTACACCATTGGATTATCTAGCAGTTATCCAACACAATTTTGTTTTTCAAAAAATAACTAGCTATTCTAGCCTTGTTGTTAAGAACCAAATCCAGAAACTAGTTTAACCTCTCTCTCATTAAGAAAAACTCCAAATTTAAAGAAAATCAAAAGAAAATGAATATATATGCCTTACCTGAATGGTTACCACGTGTTCAATCACTTTGTCCTCATTCTTCTTCTCCTGTACAATAACTCTCTGTCCACTGCATGAAATATTGAATATTTGGATTACTCTAAAACTAAAAACCATTCAACGTATATGAATAAAGAGGATGACGCATACAGCATAACATACATAACTTCAATTCAGCTGCTAACTAGATCCAGCCACAATTTGAGTTCAGCTTTTAGTGACATGACATCATATATTTGGGTATTTAGATGCAAGTTCAATTCCTTGAGGCCATACAGAAGTAAAATATTAACCCTTTTTAAGTCAAACATAAATCAACCAGGAAGGACTAGTCTTCCAACAACTTAATTTTTACCCATTTTTTGTTTAAAGCTCGTGCCAAGACACCAGTCTGGCAGAGCCAGAAGATACAGGGGTGAGGTAGGGTATTTGTTCGTGCAATTAGCTTGCATGCCATAAAATTCAAAGGAAAAGGCAACCGTAGCCAGACTAGGCTTTTCTTTCATCCCATTGACCACAGATGACCAAACCCTCAGATGAAAATGACTAAATATAAGTAATTAAAATCCATGTCACCTGTGCAACCATGTCTTATAATATAGCTGCTCTAGGGTTTGAAATCCTGCATCACATAGAACAAGTGAATTTGACATTACCAGTCATTCACAACTCTACAAATTATTGATTTGTAATTAGTTACTAATTGGAGGAGGGTACACTAAGGGTAAGAAAACTAGTTTGTAAAAAAATTAATGATCAAACCATAACTGTTGAATTTTAAGCAAAGAAGGTAACTTTTTCTTTCTTCTTCTCCTCCTCATATGTTCTGAACGGAAACCAAGAGTAATGTCCTCAGAACAAACAAAGTTAAACGTTTTAAAAAAATTATCCTAATAGATGATACTAAACTTTTTGACCCTAAGGGTAAACTGGTAAATAATGTTTAGGTGATGGATTTACAGGTATATATTTATAGATAAATAACAATAAAAATAGTTTAGAAAGTATAAGATTCTAAAATTTCCATCTCTGTATATGACAGCTCATATGGTGAATTTTAATTGTGGAAAAGGATGGAGTTACAAGTATCATCACATATCCAATTGTGACAAAAGGGTGAGAAGCAGGTATAAGAAAAAAAATGGGGGGGGGGGGGGGGGGGTGGCGGAGTAGATGAACAGAGGTTCATGATGATAATCAGAAACTGAGAGTAGCATTTTAGATGATAATAATGAGATATTAAAGTATTCATTACAGTACCTTCATTCACAAATAGATTATAAAATTTCTCAAATTTGTTAAAGAAGGCCGCCAGAATGTCTTCTCTCTGAAATTGGTAAGCTTCCACAGACAATCCTCTTAGACCTGTATCTAGGCATGTTGTTGGCTTCTCATTGTTCACATTCAAACCTATACCTACAAGAACATATAATGGGTTTAATATCTTAATCATGGCCATAAATTAAAATCCCATTACTTGACACCAAAATGACATCAAGGCAACTTAACATTTTCTGCACTTTTCACAGAACAAGGATTTATTAAGTATTTGAAAGTGTGGTCATTGCTCAGCCACCAATAAAATTTCAAGAGTTTATCTTATTACCTGCACTGACATTAAACTTCTTTGATTTATAGGTTGAGGTGCATAGAATGCCTCCAACCTTAAGGCCATTTAAGTAAAGATCATTTGGCCACTTAATTTTTACATCAACGCTGGGTAAGCCCTGAAATGGAAAGTGTTTGAAGAAAAAAATATGTAAGAGCAATTGCAGCAATCTGTCACTCTATTAAGTAACTAACCAAGCAAAATGAAAATAGTTTGTTTCTTAACAATACAAACTAACTAAACAAATCAATAACCATTCAATTATTTGTCACTAACTCACTATATAACAATGGCAATTAATCTTGCTCTTCCTTGCAGAAAACTTACAGCAATGTGTCCTTCATATTTAATAGGTTTAGTAGCCAAATTCTCATTATCTTTAAAAAACCGATCATATTCCCATTATTTATATTTTGATGTTTATTCAGTTAATGAATTGTATAGTTCTAAATTAGAGAATATATATAGAGTTTGCAAAGCATTAAACAAGTTTTCAAGGCAGGAGTAAAGAAAAAGCACTTACGTTACTGTCACAGATATCCTTCACTGCCTCCGTGATAGCCAGAGAAACTACATATTGTACTAAAGGAACAACTCGCCCATCCTCCATTTGTAGAGTGAAAGAAAATAGGAGACATCCCAATGGAGACTCCCACACATTCTTTGACCGGCCTGAGAGTTATTATACCTTAAGCCACTTTGACTTGACACAACCAAAACGTAACTTAAAAAGCACATAGATCAAACCTCGTCCCTTGGTCTGAACATCAGCAACACATACGGTTCCAATAGGAAGCTCACAAAAGTTGCTGTATTCAAATAGATAGGAATTTAGAATAACATGGTAATGAGTCACAGTAGTATTAAAAACAAAAAGTAAAATGGTAATTGAGGGAGACGTACTGTGAAACGACATCATGCGTTGAAGACAAGCGAGGGGACCAAATGAGAAACCTGCCAAACTTATCAGTGGTAAGAGAATTCATGAATGAATCAATTCCGAAGGAGCCTTCTTTAAAAGCTTTATTATCCAATTCCGACTGCAAACTAATCGAAGTTTCGCCATCGTCGGGAAGCTTCAAAGTGTTGTTGCTCTTAATAGATTTCGCAATTTCATTCTCTGTCGGCGACTTCCCGCATAGAACCAGCGAACTGGGAGAATTGATGCCCACAGCTGATAAAAATGCATAAAGAGATTTTAAACTTTAACTGTTCGTTGATTCAGTCTTCGAATCAAAGCCTTAAACCGTTACCTCCCAAAAATCCTAACATTATTTATCTATTTAATTATGAGAAACAAAAATCTTAGAGATAGTAAAACAGTGAGTTGTGAACAAACCTGAAGACGCCATTAACGCAGAGAGATTACAGAGCCTGGTGTTTGCTAATCTTACTTTTGGTAACAAGAAGAGTGACGAAGTCAACGCAGGAATCCGCACAGAGTGGAAGAGCAGTGACGGCATCGATGGCCGTCGTTTCTAAACGAATCTCTAAAGCCTTCAGCTAATTGAAACGTTTCTTGGCGATAGGAGAAATGATACGGTTTCGGTTTCGGATCGTCGGTTGTTCCACGTGTCACCGTCACTTCTTTTTTTGTTTGGCCAATGTGTCACCGTCACTTCACGATACGTATGTTTCCAAAAGAACTTGGCATTTTTTTTTAAATTAAAACACACATATTTACAAAGAATAATAACTATCCTTGGAATCAATACTGATTAACACGAGATATCTGTTCAAAAAAAACTTGACAATGATCCCACATTGCCATTATGTTTAGAATCAACTGTGAAAGTTCTTTGACCTTTTTTTTTGTACAAAAGAATTTAAATAAAGAAGTGCATTTCTTATACAAATTCTTATAGATAAACCATCAAAAACATTTTTAGTTTAATAGCCATGTTACTTATATATAGATAGCTCATTTATTAAGCAAAAATCAGAATTCTATGTAACTATTAATTAATTATATTTATATCAGTTAACCCAATAGTAGGATTATATTTTTATATTTCAAGGTTCTGTTAGGGATATAAAGGCTTTAAATTAAGATGATTACATTGAGAAGAGTTGACACACTAAATTGAAAAAAAAATATTTTAAAAATATCAAATCTTATTAAATATACTAGGGATTATTGGGCCAAAAGAAAACAGATAACCAATTATAGGCCCATAAATTGAATTATGTAGTACTTTATAATGATGACTCAACGAGACAAACAGTACTGTACTCCTTTCTCTACTAATCAATGTGGGCTGATATTCCGGTGTATCAATCATGGGCTTTATTCTGTCAACATTTGTTTCTGGCTCTTAGACTCTGCCAACACGTCACTTTTGTTTTTTTTTTGCCATCCTGTCACTTTTTGTTGATAAAAAAGAAACATGTCACTTTTAATATGTTAATATTCTTTTGACAATAAAAAAAGTTAATGTTTTTTTTTCATGAATTTACTCTAATATAACAAAGATAAAATTTTAAAGTTGGAGGCCAATGAAGTATAACATGTTCTCATTTCAATTTGTGTAAACATTCAACTTGTTAACTAAAAATTATGTATTCTAATCGGAGTAATTCTTCTGTGTAAATCCATGAAGAGAAAGCTTCGTGCTTAATTAATTTAACAAGCAAGAGTGGATATTACATTGAGTGATGTTCTCATTCCGTATCTATATATCTATATATATATGGCTTTAGATTTTTTGGTGTCATACAACCAAAGTGTGACACCAAAAAAATAACTTTCCCTCAACTTCCCAATAAATAACCAACTTCTAACAAAATAGCTATATTTTATAATTAAAAAATACAAAAAATAATATGATTGGAGGATGTGAGAGAGAGAGAAAATAAGTATGATTGGGGGTTACTAATAAAATAGAGAAGTACGTCTTTTTTAATTTTTTTATTTTAAATTATGATAACAATTCTATTTTAAAATTTTAAAATATTTAATTTTTAATGATTTTAAAATATAATAACTCTTTTATATTATATTTTAAAAAAATTTAAGAATAAATTACATGTATGCACGTAGGTGCATGCGAAACCTCTAGTATATATCTATATATCTATATATATATATATGGCTTTGGAGTTTTTGGTGTCAAGTAAAGTGTGACACCAAAAAAATAACTTCCCTCTCAACTTCCCAATAAATAACCAACTTCTCAATAAATTTATATCTATATTTATAGCTATATTTTATAATTAAAAAATACAAAAAAATAATATGATTGGAGGATGTGAGAGAGAGAAAACAAGTATGATATATGGTTACTAAAAAAATGGAGAAGTGCATAATTTCTCATTTTTTAATTTTTTAATTTTAAATTATGATAAAAATTCTATTTAAAAATTTTTAAATTATGAAATATTTAATTTTTAATGACTTTAAAATATAATAACTATTTTATACTATATTTTTTAAAAAATTAAGAATAAATTACATGTATGCATGTAAGTGCATGCGAAGGCTCTAGTATATATATATGGCTTTAGAGTTTTTGGTGCCACACAAGCAAAGTGTGACACCAAAAAAATAACTTCCCCCTCAACTTCCCAATAAATAACAAACTTCTCAATAAATCTATATCTATATTTATAGTTATATTTCATAATTAAAAAATACAAAAAAAATAATATGATTGGAGGATGTGGGAGAGAGAAAACAAGTATGATAGGTGGTTACTAAAAAAATGGAGAAGTGCAATTTTAAAATTATCAAATATTTAATTTTTAATGATTTTAAAATATAATAACTATTTTATATTATATTTTTGAAAAATTTAAGAATAAATTACATGTATGCAACAAAATCTCTAGTAAATTATATATGAATCAACCATAATTTTTTTTAGAACATGAATCAACTATAGTTTAGTGAATAAAAATAGAGAAAAAAAATATGAGATCAAAGATATAGTTATAATTGATTGTTAAAAAAAATTAAATTATATTAAACTATTTTTAAACCGCATATTCCAAATTATATTTACTTAACTATTAATATATAGCGTGTTTACATAAAATTAGATTGATTCGAGTTTCATAAGAATATTTTTCATTACATAAAAAAAAAAGAGTGGGTACATGCACATTTATAAGTTTATTCACACTAGTAGCTTACAAATTGGAACCACTTAGGTGGGTTTGGATGATCCTAGTCCTATTTGTTATTGTTAATTGGTGTTTTGTCCCTAGAGTGGAAAATAAAATCAAATTTCTTCTCACAAACACATATCTGTCTCTCATTTAACAAGGTTCTTTTGTTTGTCATCCTCTGTTTCTCAATTTCCGTGCTCTTCTGTTTACTTTGCAGCTGAAGTGTCGTGTGCTGCATTTAATGTCCAATATTGTATCCAAGGTAAACTTCAACGAAATATTCCCTAAACTTGTGTTCAAGTTTTCTTTTTCACTTTATAATATTGTAAGTGTGCTTTAACTGACCACATTCATAGCCTAATTCAAATTTCAAACCAATGCAATGCTTTAATGCATGTACTGACATATGTGTTTAGGTATTATGTATTATTAAGCTAGTACCTTTTTCAACTCAAAAGAAGCCAATGACAAACTCTTACCTTATTGTCCCACTGAAAGAGGTAAAAAAAGAAAAAAAGATATGTGAAAGTGAGACTACCCACTTTCCTGAGTTAAAAAGATTTCTATTTCCGCTTTCCTCAGTTCAAAATTAGATGCTATTATGATCAGTCTTTAGAAATAGACCTTTTAATGTATACTTTTCTGGGCGTTTTGGTTAAGATAAAGTGCAATTTGAAACTTGAATTTGATCTATCTAAGAATCCCACCCCACACACATTTTAATTAGAAACGGCTATGTTTTATAATTTATACGCCAATAAGTTGAGAGTGAGACTTATTGGGCAATGAATGGTTGATTTTTATGCAGAGGTTTATTGGATGATGGCATGCATAATTTTGAGGCAAAAGGAATCAAACTCAAGTTAAGAGCTTTTCTCTATAGGAGACACCATTATGGGGCAATTAGTAGAGTACCTTGCAAATGGTGCAATGCGCTTAGCCCCAGAAAGTTGACATTGGGCTCATGAAAAACGACAACTCTAATTAATTACCTCAACTCTCTCACCAAATATTCCTCCTTCGTTTTAGGCCATGAAAGTGAACCAACTACTTATTAGTTATTACATACACCTACGTGTTACGTGTATTCTCCTACCAATACCATATAAAATTCAATTATTCATCTATATAGTACTGTACACCATCATATATAAGGTTTTTTCCTATCAAGTAGAACTATTTTATGTAATAATTTATTATACACGTCAAAAATTTGGTCAGTCTCACTGATTATGACAGAGAGTAGAATTATTGTTTTTATCTACCAAAAAATGGTGTGAATGAATGGTTTCAGAGTGGCCCATAGAAATGGTAATGGAAGAGACTTGGGGTGCAGGTAATAAGCTGTTCAGATCATTATATGTCATAAAATTGACAAAGCGACAGTTTTCAGTATGGAAAACGACACACAACTCAATGTTTTCACCAACCTGAGAGATGCCTTGGACAACAAACTGAACTCTGAGGTGGTCTGGTCGTATATTGATTAATAAATAATGCTTTCTCAACTCAATTAATGATGCTTAAATCTTTATAATAACAAATACTCCTTTAAAATCTTTTGGTGTATAAGCCATGCTGTATAAGGATGACCAATATGGTCTTTACAGAACAGAACGTTTAATAATTAATAGGTAGACAGGACCCATATCCATGAGGCCCAATACATTCAAAGGCATGCAGGGGACCCCACGCCATGCCGTTTTTATTTTTGTGTAGGAAGAATACAACTATAAAAAAAAAAATAAATCTTTATTTGTTGGTGATGTATTTATTAAAAATTTAATAACAACTACTTGTATTAGTATACATACGTCTTATGCATAATAGAATGGTATATTATAACTTATAAGGACACGTGCGAGCTTCAACACATAACCCAATACTTGCAAGTAAAAGGAGTGAAAGGCTCATGTATGTGTTAATAATATAAAGAGCCGGAATAGGAGTGATTGTGAAATCATTCCAAAAGAAGGAGGAGGAGGGGAGTTCTATAGTTTCTTAGAATGAGCAAAGGCAAAAGCCAAAGAAAAGGGTCAAACCAAAAGGAAGATGAAAAGCCCCCGAAAGCAGAGAAGCAGGCTTCATGGGCAGCGGTAAGAGGCTTATTGACTTGCAGAAATGTGCAAATTCAGCATCAGAAACAAGAACACAGGAAGAAACAAGAAGAAGAAGAAGAAGAAAGCAGCAAGAAATGCAAGAAAATGAGATGTTCGGGTTCACTTTGTAACAACACAAAGGTTATGGCAAGGCCTGACACAGGGTCCCCTGATGCAGCCCACAAGATCAAAAGGGACACCAACGATGCTTCTTCCAACAGATCCATGAGACCTCCTCTCAATGAACTTCCTTCTTCCTCTTCTTCTTCTTCTCATCTCTCACTCTCCTCCAATTCTTCAGTGAGTGGGTCTTTCAGGGGAATGCCATTCAGGAGATTCTCTGGTTGCTACGAATGTCGAATGGTGGTTGACCCTCTTCTTGGTTTCACCAGAGACCCTTCTCTCAGAAGTAGCATTTGCCCTTGCCCTCACTGTGGACAGATCTTCATGAAGCCTGAAAACTTGGAGCTTCATCAGGCTGTTAAACACGCAGGTATATGTTAAATATATAACCATCTCTTCCATAAAGACATGTTTTTTCTTCTAAAAATCTAGTCTTTTTCTATGTCTCAGTATCAGAAGTGGGTCCGGAAGACACAAGCAAGAACATAGTGGAAATCATATTCCACTCAAGCTGGATGAAGAAACAATCTCCAGTATGCAAAATAGACCGTATCCTTAAAGTCCACAACACCCAGAGAACAATAACGAAATTTGAGGAGTACAGAGAATCCATAAAAGCCAAAGCCATGAAACTTTCAAAGAAGCACCCACGTTGTATAGCAGATGGGAACGAGCTATTGAGGTTCCACTGCACGTCCTCAGTGTGCTCGCTAGGACTAAAAGGGTCGTCCAATCTCTGCAATTCAACAGCAGAATGCAAAGTGTGTAGCATAATAAAGAATGGGTTCAAGGTGGTGAATGGAAGTGGGAAGGGGATATTGACGACGGCCACAAGTGGGAAGGCACATGACAAAGCAGAGGAAGAGGAAGAGAATAAGAAGAAGAATAAGGCAATGGTGGTGTGTAGGGTGATAGCAGGGAGGGTGATGAAGAAGAATAATGTGGATCAGAATCAGATTCAGATTCAGAATGAGGAGTATGATTCTATTGCAGGGGAAGTAGGGGCTTATTCTAATTTGGAGGAGTTGTATGTGTTCAATGCTAGAGCTATATTGCCTTGTTTTGTTGTTTTCTATTCTGGGTTTTGATCTCTTTTCTTTTCTCTTGTCTTGGGTTAGTTCGTTAACTCTGTTTTATTGTTATTTTTATTTTCAAAATCTTGGTTAGATGAGTAGTATGTATGTGGTAGTGTGGTGTGGCTCTTTGTAGGAGAAGGATGGGGTTATCTATAATTAGTCTACTTTTTCTCGTTTGTATGCAAAATATGCAATGGATTTGGACTTGACCCAGAACTGTATAACATTGTACTGTACTGTATTGGTATTTAGTATTTAGCATTACACCTTTTTCTTTTTGTCTTACCTAAGCATACAGTACAGAGTACAGACAACAGTGCTTTAGCTAAAAACCTAAAAGCTATTTCTTTATAAACTTTTTTTTAAAAAAATAAAATCAAATAAAATAAAAAGAAGAATTTCTTTAGTTACTACTAAAAAATTAATCTGTACACACATATATTCGTTACCCGTAAAACAAAGGTTTTATACTGAAAACTCATTATTCATTACAATCAAGTGAGAGAGACAATTTCCAATCACAACTTCAATGGCCAAGGCTCATCATGTCTCCAAGCAGAAACTAACGAATTGAATTATTGGAAGTTATAAAGACTCGGTTATTCTTTATAGATTATAGTGTGTCTCAATTGAGAAAAATGGAGGAGATAAGAAGAAAACAAAATTTTAATTTTGAAAATTTTAATTATTTAAATTTAAATCTAATATTTTTTTAGTTCATATCTCAATTTTTTTTATCAATCTAAACTTATTTTAAAAGTAAAAAAATGTTAGATTTAAATTAAAGAAAATGCTAAATTTAAAATTTTACTTCACTTCTCTTGTTCTTTCATTCTCTTAAATCCAAATACACCTTTAAGTATGTTTGGATTAAAGAAAATTGAAGGAAAAAGAAAGGAATGGAAGAGAGAAGAATTAATTTGTTTTCCTTGTTTGGATTCTAAATTATGTAGGGGAAGAAAATAAAGGATTTTAAGAGGAAGTTGAAATAAGAGAAAGAGAAGAAGCTATTACTTAATTTTTCCTTCCCTTCTTCTCATCATTCTCAAACACAGCCTTGGTGTTCTGAATCATCATTCCTTTCTTTTTTTCCCTGCCAACTTCTACCTCTTGTATGTGAGGAAGTAAAGTAGAGTGCATCCATGTGTTATGATTAAGGGCAAATGATTGATCCGAAAGTTACTGAATAGTTGAGTGAGTTGAGTGGAAGTTATAGATCATCATTACAAAACTCAGTAACAATATTGTATATGTATTTCACAGCTTCTAACTCCAAGACCGATGGAACATTACTCAAAATCTGGTTTATTCCCATTTTTATATGCATTCATTCAATTCAAGGAAACGGCTTATTTTAGTACCCGTTTTACTAGAGGAATAGCTAGGTAGCTCGTTTGAGCAACTATCGAGAAGCTTGTTATGAAATAGAAAAATGGACAAATTGAATACATTCGAATGGAATGGAAGAGAAGAGTGAGCTTTGTATTCGAGACGTGGAAGTATGCAACCATTTTCGTAGGTTGTGCATTTGTATTGTTGTGGGGTCTTGATTTGTGTAGTGCGTTTTCTATTCCATGGAATCCAGAACCAGTTGTGCTGTTAGTTGACTCTTGTTTTGTACTCATTGTGTAATCATTTCGGATCTTTTTGACATTTTTTACCTAAAGTTAAGCAACACGGCATGGGGTTAACAAGCACCAACAAATCAACATCCTTCCAAGTATTATTATTATTATCATTTTTTCATCAGGGCAAGACTTGGATATACTTATTTATAAGACCAAAACACTTAGCGATAAAATATATATAAAAAGGAGATATGATTGATAGAATGAATAATGATAGTGAACATTGAGCTCTTCTTGTTCATAGCAAGACAAAGGTAAGGACAAAAGAATGGGAAAAGAAGAGTTCTAGCGTGTAAATTTTGGGGCAACTTTTCAACGTGCTTCTAGCTATTAAAAATTGTACGAAGATCAGAATTAACTTGACATATTATGTTTGGTGAACAAAACAAAAAATAGAAGGTAAGGCTAAGTAGGGAGACAAAGTGAGTGAAATGAATGAAAAAGAAATGAACGATGCATCAAAATGCAAGAACCGAATTAAGGGTAGTCAGAAAGACACAGCCAAAATGGCACTACAAGCATAGTGAAGAGAGGAAGATGGACGTTACGTTACACAGCTATGAATGATAATGAGGAGTGAGGAAGTGGGGTTCACTATTTGATCATTTTTCCAGTGGGGCCTACCCACGTTCATGGTGTTTCAGGGTGCTGATGATGGGTCAAACTCAGATGGTTTGATGAGGGACCACTATGCATTTTACCCCAAGGTTGTATCTGATTTGGGAGCAAATTAGGAACAAGTTCTTTGTTCTTTGCTCTTTGCATTATTGCAATTCGCTGACTACAAAATACAAATGAAGTGTATAATCAATAATGTTAACACCAGCAAACAAAACAAGCTAAGATTTCCTAGTACAGTGTTGACCAACTTTGACTAGGGATTCAAAGTGCCTGACCCCTAGTAGTCTCTCAAGCCATATTCATATCTAATTATTGCTAATGCCACAAAGGCACCCTAGTCATGACATTTTGGCATTTGTGGGTATGGCAAAAGAGAACGATTTTAGAATAAAGGTTTGGTTATGAACATGAAGATTAATGATGCTGGGCGAAGCAGTTTCAACTTCAAGACATGATATGACATGACAAATAAATATCCACAGTAAATGTCCAACTTCTTTCAGATAATCTTCATTTTACCTGATTTTACAAAGATCATTTGAGGGAACTTTGCGGAACAAATGAAATTAAATCTGTGAACATGAAGAAAGGAATAAATGAACCACATCACTCGCCTAAAGGACCCAAAGGATCTCATGTGAAACCAGGTAAAAATCATTTCAACGATTCAATTCCCTTTTCTGGCCTAGGAATTTTACACAAGGAATACAAAATGTAGAAGGTTTTTCAGTTCTAAAGTTTGGATTAGAAGGACAAGTCAAAATACAACTCTATAATCTATACCTGAGTTCTTCTATACTCCGTGGAACACTAGCGAAGTTGTGCAGCATTACCACTTCCACCTTTACATGGCATCCCAGCACACTACCCACTAGCACTATGTAAAACATGTAATATGCACAGAAAATCTTCATTCATGGCAGAAGATCACACAGAAGTGGGAATTTCTCATGTTATCACAACCGAAATACCCTCCCTCATTTTGGCCAAACAGCAAAGATAACTCGTCTTTACCAGCAAAATCAGGAGCACGTAGCTTCACAAAACCATAGAAAGTTGCAACACCAAAGCTGTTGAACAAGTAAATCATTTGATTGCAGACGTGTGAAAACATCTGAAGCAAGCCAGCCATTTAAGTTTCTCTGTGGACGTAATTATCTGGAATGTGACGATTGTGATCAACTTGACTGGTCTGAAACTGCTGTAGACATCTGCATTCTGGTAAGGGGTATGTGTAGACAGAAGTTTTTCTGTTAATTTTTCGTACTCTGGGTACAAGGATTCCTTTCCGGTCACTTTCGCTGAGCATAACTTCCATATGCTCCTTGAAGGTTTCCCAACTGCAAAACCAATACACAAATATTTTCTATCATCCACTGTCTTTTAATACCATTGTAAAAATTCTTGTATATTACTCAAGCAAGTTGAACGATATTAGTGACAAAACTAAAGCTTTGCAGAAAAAGTTGCATCAAAACTGCACAATCCAAATCATGCAAGACCTGAAGTTTAAAAACCCTCGCAAATTTTCATCCGTAAATAGGCCAATCTCTACAGCCTTTTCTCATCACAAACACAAAGCTATGATTTGAATTTTGAACCTACAAAATTAAGGTTGTATGACAAACAAATGCTTTTTTAACCATATATACTTCAAAACACCACAGTAAAATTGGAATTCAAAGTCAGTGATAAGACCAAGACCTGATTAACAGTGATCTGCAACAAATCTTATACTGAAGTCAAAGCCATTTTTTCAAAGTTTTTTTCATTATTTTCCAGGTTTCCCTTGCTGCATCAGTTTTCACCAGCTTCTATGCTACACTCAAACTCAAGCTCTTGGAAACTTCACCCCAGAAAAAGATTTTGGTGCATATGCTAATTTCATATTCAAGGTTGTAATACCTTGTTTTATTAAATAAATAGAAAAAAATGTATATTCAGAATTTATGTATCTGTTTTTCACCATGATAACATATATGACAAGGTTCTCTTTCAATTCTAAGGGAAACTTCAACCAGCCCAATGCTTGTAATCTCACAAAACAAACTATAGCTTCTTATCAGAATTAAAAAAAAAAAAAACTCTTAACACAATCCAATTTTTACATTTTTTATCTAGACAACATGAAAGAAATACCAAAAATAAATAAATATTCCTATCAATGATCTGAAATGCTTTAGTGGAGCATAGAGGGCCTATATATGATGAGAGAGAAAGGAAGGGCAGAGGGAGAGGGCATACCTAATACTAACATCCCCCAAGAGAACAGCAAACTTGCGCTTATCAGGATTAATGGTCTTAGCATGCCCATCATAAAGAAATCTTCGATGGCCCATCAAAAAATGAGGGAAGTTACCACCCTGAGTTGTAACAAAAACCTCACTAAACAAGCATACCATGTAGTCCAGTGCTGCTAATTGGGAGGAATATCCCTACAGAAGAATGAAATTGAGCATGAGAGCATCTTGAAACATTTAATAACAAATTCAGCACACACTTAAAAAAAAAGTAGGGAAAAAAAAATCAAAATTAAGCCTTTGAATCATTGATACATTTCATTTTTTGGAACCACCCAAAAATTGCAGTAAAGAAGTACTTACAATCAACTAGCAAAACATAAAAACTACATGAGACGGAATAGAGAACCATAATCTTAAAAATCTACATCCTTAGTCATTATTATTTATAACCATATAACTTCAATATTTTTTGGGCTCAAAATGTGTATTTATTGAAGCAAAGAAACAAAAAAAATCTGGAAACAAGACAAACTATACAGAACCAGATCAAGGAAGGACGGAACAGAAATCAACCTACTCCTTCTCTGGCTAAAACACCATTGGAAATTTTTATGTTAACTATCCAATAATTCATTTTTGGCGTGAACATAACTCCAAAAATAAAAGTTTAGCCATTGAAGTTTAAAACCACAAATTGCCCTTTTAGGTGGATTGAGCGTTATAGTTCCAAGCTCCAACCTAAATCCGAGATCATAAACCACACATTTCAGGAAATTTATTGATGGGAAAATTCCAGAATTATATGCAACTAATTTCAAATAGAGACAATACAAGCACAGATCTGATGCAAAATTATAGTTCTGGATGACTACAGGGATATTTTCTTACTACTTCACGTGTAAAGAATCTAAGATGTGTTGCTACATAAGAATGAACTGATACTCACAAAAGCAGAATTAAAATTGGGCAGAAACTGATATATAATCAAATTAAAACAGTGAGGGTATCTTTGAAAATCAGCAGAGGCTGAATAATCAGTATGGATTAAGCATGGAATTTGTGCTTGCTCTATTTTTCAAGATAACAAGTCCACTATTTTTTACGGGGAGAAGATAGAAAAATTCAAGAAATGGAAAAAAGCATGGAACTTAGAGAAGAGAAAGGATAAAATGTAGCTACCTTCCCCGTGTTAGGATGATTACTTGAGGAAGGAAAAGAATGAAAAATTTTCTAAGTTTCTAATTTTAGTGTAGCCTTACAGATTCTACGCAAAATTTTTTACTAACACAGTTCGGGTTAGATTGGTGTCAGCTGATAAGATGTGCCCCCATCCTATCCTATCCAATCTCCTTCTCCTACCACCTAAATTAAACTCCAAAATGTGGGAAGTTATTCCTTCCATCCCTTCCTTAACCTGTAATACAATGAACTCCTAAAGAGATTTACCTTAAAGGGCGCAAGCTCATCTGGCATAGTAAGTGATTCCTTTGTATGCAGATTAGGAAACATCTTCTTTAAAGGAGCCAAATGCCTCTCTGCCTGATATATTTTCCCAGATGCTAAGTATATTGTTGTATTGTTATCAAATCCCATGCCACGTAACATCATTCCAACCTAAAAAGTGAAGGAAAATAGTATGCAGTGATTCAGTGAACAATAGTCTCTTCCATGTAAGTTGAACTTCAAAAACTTGTTTGGTTCTCTCTTCACATCATTCTTCCACGAAAATTAACAAAAATACAAATGGTGAAGACAAAAGTCATTAGAATTGGGAACTAAAATTACTAGACGATAAAGATAGAAATCCCCATCTAGAATACAATAACATTTTAGCACCAAAAACTGGCTTACATTATGTCAAGAAACTTCTATAATTTAGAAAGATCTGAGAAGACTAAAATAAGTAAGGAAATACCTCCAGAGGGGTAAGTGGGCATTTTCCTTCGATTCGATTGAGGTTAGGTAAAATGATACGATCTTTTCGCTTAAATTTTCCTCTCCACCCTTTTTCTCGAACAGAATCCATTTCCAACCTTTCAGCCTTTCCTCCATCATATACACAACAGGAGAATGCCACCATGTCCTGTATGCTCAGAAGATATATTCAATTATTACATCAAGCTGATTGAACCCACTGATCCTAATCTACTTATACCAATTACTAGCTCTCTGTGGCAGGGTGGCCGTCATTACCTCTTCAAAGCGGAGATGCACGGCAACATACTTTCCCTCAGCTCTTGAGCTCTTCTCAACCATTCGGTTAACCAGTTTCTTAGCTAGTGTTGATATTGAGGAAGAGAACCTCAATGCTTTATAATTAGTAAGACATCTTAAAAATTGAATATGAGGAGGAACACTCATTGCCAAACGGTTGGCAAATGGTGCTATTCGAATGACCCTGCAAAAGGTTACAAAACACCCCCACCCCCCCCCAAAACAAAAAAACTTAGTCTTAATAAATTGTTTGTTTAAAATCAGGTAATGTTAAATGATTAATTTGGATATTGAGTTCAATGTTTCTGAAATAACAATAAAGGATGAATAGTTATCCAATACTAACCCTTCCTTTTGCACGATAGGATAAACAACTCCCAAGTAATAACTGACAGGAGCCCAAGCTTGGACTCTGATGGTAGTGATATTACTCATGTTGTAATTATACCTCTCCATCAGTACCTCTGGTAGTTCTTTAACCACCTTCACATAACCCTCAAGGGTGGATATAAAATGATCTTCATCATATATATCACCAAATTCACTGTGAGACAATATAATATTATTTTAACTACAGCAAGTGATTCCAGAGATAAAATCAGGAAAAAAAAAAAATAGGTACATTAGCACATAAAAAGAACTATGGAACTAAGTTGCCAGACGTCTTGGACCATCATGTAAAGGCTACATTTTACTAGCTAATATAGACTTTTCAATTTCCTCTCATCCACACATTACTGAGTTGACAACCATGAAATTAGACCTTTTCAACTGGCCATTTTTAAGGCATATCTTTAAAAAGTTCAGTTGTCGTAGAGATGATAATGAATAAGTTAATCAATCAACCTTGGATCTCGCCAAACATTGTGGAATTCAAAGTGAGGTATAACCAGTATAGCATTTAAGAGTCCGGCCACAGCGACAGCATTGCAAATCTGCAGAAAATAGAAAATATAACCAATTAAGAAGCATGATGATGGACACGGGTCATGTCTTACATGAAAAGAAAACTACTTAAAACAAGAAGAAAGAGAAATTCTATCATACTGCAGAACGTTGCTGATTAAGACCACCATTAGCCTCCACAATTAAGAAACCATTATGGCCTGAGGACACTGAAAGAAAGAAAATATTGATTTAATGTCAAGCACAAAGAACAGATATGTAAGCTAAAAGGTATAGTTGGAAGTTGAGAGACGGTGATAGCCGCTCAAATAATATTACTTGCACATCAAAGCAAGAATTAACAAGAAGTACGGAATATCTAAGTAAATCAACCCCATGATATATCATGTTGTCTATGTGCATACCAAAATGTTCATGTTGCAATGCAGTCATATTTGGACAGGGCTTGTGCTCCCTCAACTTCCTTTTGTACTTCCATACTGAAGATAACTGTTGAAACCGGGGAAAAACAAATCAGTACTCTGGAGTGTGGACGGAAGAACATGGCTTTCTCATGTTAATGCATCTATGAAGTAGTTGACAGTCAAAATGGTTAAGTAAAAAAAAAACTTCGATGGTAAAGCCAATTATATTAATTGTGAGATTCACGTAGTAGACTCTAAAATGTAGCTTCTTCGCAAGCAACGCCACAAATAATGGCAAACATATGCTGACCAAGAAAATGCTTGGTTCTTTTTATCACAGAGATCTTATCAGTTATCCCGTGAAATACAGTAAAAGAGCCATTCTTTCTTAAGTTTTCCCAACTACCATTGGCAGCTAGGGTAGGCGTGGGAGAAGAAAAAGACTTCAAAAGAATTTCACGTTCCCCTTCATCTTTTAATTTGACAATGATCAGAAGAGCTACGCAAATTTTAGCAAATGGCTTATTGGCTTATGCTAGGGATTTGTAGACTAAATGCTTACTAAGTATCATTTTTACATTCCCTTCGAGAATACGGATCATAAAAAAGAACGCGAAAACAAGAGATAACTGTGAGCAAAAAAGAGAAACCCATGAAACGAACCTCCACCACCGACGAATTATCAGACTGAATATCGGGCCAAAGCTTCTGGAAAATCTCGTGGCTACGATAAATGGAGCCGGGAAGAGGAGCCTGGCCAAAGAGGACAGAGAATGGGCCGACGCAAATGAGCAGACCAGAGATGTACAGAAGTGGAAGAAGGAAAAAGTAGCGGAGGTTACGGCGACCAATGATGCCGGCGGCGAAGCTTTCTAGGCGGCGGGTAGTATGAGAAAAGGCTTTAGGGCGCAGTCGCCGGCGGCAATGAGATATGTTGGTGTTGGTGGATTGACGACGAGGTGACCTTGGAGGGCTCGGGGAGCTGCTGCTTCCACTCTCGCTTGCGTAGCCATTTCCATTGTGAGCATGGATTTTGGACTTCATGGCAAGAAAGAGATCCTCTGCTTCTGCAGTCTCTAGCACAGCAGAGAGAGAGAAAACAGAGTGATCTCAGAGAGAGGGAGAGAGTTATGAGTAAATGATGATTTGAGGTTAGTGAAAAAGATGGGTGCTTGTATTATAGTACTTGTGAAGTGAAGCCTGTGTGCTTCCTTTTCTCCGCCTCCTATCACCCAATTTTTTTTCTTTCAGACTATTGAAAAGCAGAAACACAGAATCAGAGATACACAAAACACAGTGTGTTGGCTTTGTCTCGAAGCACAGCCGACGAAGGGGCAGTTAAAACGGAGAAAGGAAATAACGGCATTTATATTGATTATATAATATTTCCTATCTTTTCTCCGCCGTAAATAGTAACTATGTTTGCAACGAAAATTTTCCAGATGGTCAGGAGGAACTGACGATCCTCAAAAAAAGCATAGAAGCATCTGAAAATGGCTCAAGTAAGGAATAGTATAAACTACAAACCCAAGAAAAGAGGAAGGAATGAAAGAAATGGCATTGAAATTTCATTCACCGTGCTTTCCTTTTCTAGCGAATCATAAAATGGATAACTAGTAATGCTGCATTAGGAAGCACTATAACTCAGAAATTAATTTTTTTAAAAAATTGTACTTTGGTTAACAGAAGAAAATAAGAAACTTGGAATAGAATAGGTGTGGGAGACTTAAATGGCATGGGGCAGCACAAAGTCGGCAAAACGGGGGTATAATGCAAAAGCGTAACGGAAACGGGGTGTCAAGATAAAGGACAGATTATAGTCAGCAAAGTGCGTTGCCTCGATTCCATTGATCCAATCATATGGATTATGAAATTACCGTTTTATATTGTTGCTGATGAGATATAAATATAATTAGACCAATAAATTATATATATTCAGACCCTAAACAAACATTATGAAATTCTCTGAACTAGCTTTATAGTTTGTAGCGTCCAAATTTTCCACTTTTATCGCTACTTTTTTCTTCCATCTAATCCTCTTTCCAATTTATAGTCGTGTCATGTCCCGCTTCTGTTTTTGTAATTACATTTTATACCTTTCATTTGCGTGGTGCATCATTTTGATTTTAAATCTTATGTCAATTAGTTTGAAAGCTATCATTACCTTATATGTTACACATTAGTTCACCACTGTAGTAGTATCTTTTCATTTGGGATTTCCCCCCTCGCTAATAGGAATAAATGGACAAAAAAAGCATTTAAACTTAAATTATATGGTCAGACAAAATTAAATCCAGTAAAAAACCAAAGTCAAAGCAAAAGTAACTAAATTTTATTATTTAATACATTAAAAGAAGATGTAGAGTACATTATTAAACTTTAAACGTGCATTATACATAACTGGAGAGGATCCATTTTGTAAAAGTCTAATCCAAGTCCATAACTTTTGGTTGTTAAGAAAGAAAGGACAAAATGGTAAATTGGAGTTATTCGAGAACGTGAGCACTAAAAATATACGGTGAATAAGGCACTTGAGGAAAGGGACGTGCTGAGGTGGTGGGACGCCGTAAACTTACAGGCGAGATATGCGGTTGATCCTTAACACTTTGTCCATGTATGACATTTACGCAAGTGCCCTTCCCTTCCCTTCAACACGAGTGCAGCCAAGAAAGTCGTTGTTTGACCTAGAAGAGGCCATTTATGTAAAACCATTTCTTTACGTCGTAATATAATATCCTCTGTTTTCCTCCGCTAATTCAGGTTGAGCTTATTTTTAATTTTTTATGTTCACGCTGATCCAGTTGTACTCCTCTTTTTGTTCTTCCTCAAATCAACGTGACTAATAGATTTCCAATATTGTATTGTGTGTACTAAGTACTGGCTGCCACATCAAACCTACACTCTACTACTCAATGCCATTCAATGACTTTTATTGCTCATTATGTTAGCTAATGTGCAACCATTTATTTCTCTTTACTTTGTTTTTAATTTTCAGTTGATGAAACCGGAACTCAAATTACGTTCGACACAAACAAAACAAGAAACGGAAGAAGGATTAATCATTAATCTTCGTGAACAACTTCCCATAGAATATAAAAACAAGACAGAGGACATTGCATGTGCAGGGATTTTCTTTCCAATATTCAGATGTCATCTTGGATCTCAACACCTATCATCTGGGATCCCTTTATTTATTAAAGAAAGAGAGTTAGACGTAACATGTATAAGATTTGTTGTTTCAAGTTTGAATAGAGTTACATGATTCTCTACAACGTGGTGATGAATTTTATGCTTGGCGATTACCAAGGAAACATGAAAAGAATAGATGGTGTTGCCACTTTGCCACATTAATTCTTTTAGGTTCTATCTTCTAAACGAGTTTGTATTCATTTATTACAACAATTTAATTCTATTTGATTTGCGGCTTCACGCAACTTCCATCTCTCTACTTAACTGCTTCTGATTATGTCTTTATCTGATATATATGCAAAATGCGTGGTTGGGGCTTTAGGGTTTGGTTGGAAATTAAGAGAAAAAGAGATGGGAAGTGATTAGAGGAGAAGGGAGAGAAATGTGAGGTTCTCTCGTTGTTTGAGTGTTGATACCTCCTCTAAAATACTTCAATTTGAAGTATCTTAAGTTTGTGAAGTGGAAGGATATTGAAGGATTAATGATTGATCTTTCTCTCTAATTTTCATCTTCTCAAACAAAGAAAAAATATCTTAATTATCTCCCATTTCCTTCTCTTCCTTAATTCCCAATCTAAACATATACTTAAAATTTATTAAGCCCAAAGGTATCAAAGTGACTTGATTTGTAAGTTTGCATTTGGGAAAATGGAAGTATAAGTAAGACCATAAAATTGGATAGCTGATTACACACCTAAATAGGCACGGAAGCACTCTAATGGCTTATCTAATTTCATTGTCTTGATTGAAAATTTCCTTTGTATTTATTTATTGAAGGGAGTTACATTATTGTTCATTTGTTACACAATCAATTTATAGAAGTACGTTAGATCAATTTTAACGTGTCATATACCAAAAAAAATCATACCCATCTGACCTATATTGTGAAGTAACTTTCAGATCACATACTCTGTAGTTTACAGGAAATGGGAGTGAAATTGAATGCCTCTAATAATTGGGGGTTAGAGTAGTAGCTTTGGGGATGGTGGATAGAGCAAGAGCCTCATCCTCTGTATATCTATTTAAGTTGAAGGATTGTTGAGGAGACAGTAAATAAATGTTATGGGACCAATGCATCAAGATGCACTGAGAATCAATTTATGATATGTTGGATACGGAACCTATTTCTAGTCCTTTTAAAAAATAATAATAATGTTTGTTTTCTTTCACCCAAACAAAGTTTAAATGCCTTTGTCTTTTTCTCTCGTGATTCCTGGCTGCGTTTATCACCACTCTTCACTCGCTATGACAGAACGACTCCCTCATGCTGGACCATGCTCTCCTCAATTTACTTTAATTCACTCTGACTCTTCCATCCCACCAGAAGAAACTGAAGATCAAGTTCTTTTGTTACTTAATAATGTAGATTCATTTTGTGTTTTGGCCCAGAAAAAAATAAGGATATGAAAGAACCCACTTGATGTTCTTCCAACATTCCTCTATTATGCCCTCGGGTGGGATTGCCAGTGGAAAGAGCTACCTCATATTCAAAGGGATCGAATAAAGAGGATTCCTTGCAGGTTGAAGATAAACAGAAGAAAAAACCAGACAGCACTAGAACCGCGGGGCAGCTTACATTATTCTTATCCGAAAACTTTATTTTGAATATTCAACGAAACATTATCTATTAAAATCAGTATCACTGGTATTCACTATGAGAACCTCGGCAATACTCATAGTATCTAGGAAGTTACAACAGTCGAGATCAATATAAAGAAAATGATGGATATCCACTTAAACATTCTCTGAGCCTCCAACCCTATCTCGCGGAATAAGGCGCAATTCTGAGCCATGCTTGAGGAAAACATTACCTGAAGAAGTCATTCAAATGTATTACAGATCAAAGATATCATCAACTCTGTAAGCAGCCTATTATTATTTCACTAAGCATTTTAGGTTCACTGTCGTGATGACATGATGTAAACCTTTATACTTATAGGAGTCCACAGATTGCAACTGAAAATTTTTAGTATAGTGCCAACATCATTATATTCATCAAAATAATGTCCAAATGTTCAACCAACAGGATTTTTCTTCATTTGTCATGTGAATGACTTATTATACCGGTATTGATAGAAGATAAGCAAATATGTGACAATACGACCAAAAATAAGCATTTATAGTTGTCCATACCTGCACTCTGCTGAGGATTTATCCCAACACCATCTGCAAGCATAACAAAGTAAAAAATATATATTATTTGCAGCAAATCTGAGATGATGATGTTATTACAAGAAAGATGAAAAAGAATCTTAAACTTCAACCAGTCACAAGTCTTGTAGCCACAAATATAAAGAGCAACCTCTTTGAATCGATCTTAATTCAAAGGACACATCACATAGAGTGTTAATAACTAGACTACTGCATTGTCTGAACTACAAAGTAGCTAGTAATGTTTTAGATTTCAGTGGGCTAATAATATTAATCAAATTCCCATGCATCTTCTGCTAGAGCTTTTTTCATACCAAAGGAAAAGATTTTTGGTGTTTTAGTTTGTTCCATACATATTGCCAACCCCACCGGAAAAGGCTTTGGTTGTTGTAGTTTGTTCCATACAAAGTGATGTAGTTATCAAACGAATGACATTCAATGTTTATGTAAATACCAAGAAGTTGAATAAGCTTAAAAAATAAAAATGTATTTTGGGTCTCAATTTGTGCAAGAATACTCGTAAAAACTTCTGAGTAAAATTTCTCTTAATTCAAACTGTTGATGAACCATGCCAAGGGATTCCCAAGCAATGGAATACAGATAACTGTCAAATGGATGATAGATGTTGTAAAGGCAGATTCATCCAATAACTGTCCACTACAGGAAGTAGAAACTACAATTTCCAAATCCACTCAGGCTACAAGAAGGAATGCTGATCTAAAAAGGTCAACTCACAAGTTTAGGTTTCATGTGCATGTTCTTTCATAACATACTGAAAACAGAAGCTTGGTATTTTAATTTCTGGGAAGTTAACTCAAGTAACTATAGCTTTAAAAAGTTCACCAGTGCACTTTGAACTACTTTAGTTCTCAAGTGATAAGTGGCAGACCATTATGACCAGATCACAAAAGTATCACATCAGTTGGCTGGAGTAATGGTACATGAAAAGTGGAAAAGCAGGCAAGAAGCGGAAGTTATATTATAAATGGATGGTAGCCACAGGTAATAAGCACTTGTTGACATTTTTTGAGACAGTTTTATTAAACATGATCTTTGAAGTGGTATTTATTTTCAGGCATTGTTTCATTCCTGAAGTTTCAACAAAATCACAAACACCTTGAAAAATAATGGGGTAATATTGCATCAGTTCAAATAAGTTTAAACTCTTCCAATAGAAATCATTCTTTCTACAATAACTTATCAAACAAAATACACGTCAACTTATATTTTAGATAAAAGGTGCAAGAATTGAACTTGGTAGCAGGCTCGCTGTGCACATCAATATTATACCTATATCCTATGTAAGCTGAGAGAAAAGTATCTCAATGCACAGTGCACACTAACATCTATAATGAAAAAGACAAGTTGAATGCAGAGAAGCTCTTAGCTTTAGTGTTTCAAAGAAGAAAAAGATTTGTAAGCTGCACTAAACATGTATGCTATGGCTATGCACGATGTAGTCCTAGATAAGACAATTTCCTATACAACACAGCAATATGATAAATATTATTATGTTTTAGGGCGCACTTAGAACACAATTATAAATTCAGTGTCAGGAATGATATGATTTCTACCTTCCTCACTTGTTTTATCTAATTGATCGATAGATTTGTTCTAAAATTATGATAAAGTGCTTTTCTGTTACAGAGTATGAGCAAAAACCCTTTCAGGACGGGGGAAATTTCTGAAGGCCTCACCACCACAATCAAAATATGATTCCTAAATTGAAGAACTCCGAAAATTAAAAAGTATTCTGAATAACCCTAAAACTTGAAAAATCAAGAACCTGATTTGACGATCTGATAAAAAATCAGATACTTGAAAATAAAAGAGAAACTTAATCTTCTACCCACAAAAAACTCAAGAAATAGAAGAGAAACCAAAGTCTGTCAAAAGAGAAGATATAAAGCTAATTACCGTTGGTGATAATAGCACTAGTCTGGGGAGGCACTTTGAATTCTTCAGCTGCGAATTTGAGAACGGCAGTAAAAGGGGCAGCCTCTGGAACGCTAAACCTGAAATTGAGAAAACCAGGATATCGAGAGATTAAGAAGCAAGGAAAAACGAATTGGAATTTGGAGGTTAGAGAATAAGGCAGAAAGAGAAAGGATAAGGAAATTACGTACACTTTGAAGGGTAGCTTAGGATCAGAGGTGAGGGTGACTTTGAAGGAGACCTTTCCACCACCCGCCATTTTTCGCTTCTGCTGAAGGCCCTCGTCGTGCTCGGTGCACCAGCGATCACTATATATAAACCTACCTGCTGAGTGCTGTCAACCATCATGTTTGCGTATTTATAACGCCATTGTCGTATTACCGCCCATCGCATTGCCTTTTCTTTCCGGCGTTAAAACGACAATAAGATTAAGGGGTACTGGGGTTTCACCTCGTGGCACCACACGACATCTCTTGACCAAAAACAAATAAAATAATGCGAAGTCTTTTTTTTTTTTTTCGCCTCTAAATTGTTTTGGGCACCCAGGCCTAAAAGAATATTTGTTTTGGGCTCGCGGCGATGGCGTCACCTATTTAGATTATAAAAATGGACCCTTCATAGATGATAAATAGGACTTTTGAACTTCTATATACACAAAAAAATATATATATATACACAAATACATTTAAAAATTATTCACATAAATATATCATTTTTATTGTGCACGTTAAAAAATGCCTTAGTGAAAGCGTTTATAAAGTCAAATGATCAACCATATAAACGTCCTCATTAATGGCGTTTTTAACGCTAATATTTACATGAAAACAAGTGTGATAAAATTGTTAAAAACATCCTCACTGAGAGCATTTAGAGTTAACAATTTTACCCTATAAACACCCTCATTGACGGTGTTACAGTAAAAGTGGTATATATCTGTAAATAGTTTTTAAAGGTGGTTGAATTTATGTATATATATATTTTATTATGTATATACATATTGTAATTTAAAATTTTAAATATAAAATTTGAGAATATAAAATGTGCTTTTACAAATAATCTTGTAGTAGATAGTGAATTTGTGACTACTTTTTGTGAAAACTCGAACATGATTTCTTGCGGTTCGAAAATTCTAACATGATCTTTGTAATTTTTCTTTTATATTGTGTCAACTACTTGTGCAATTTTTTTATAAATAATTTTATGTTAATCTATTAATTAACAACTCTATTATAGTTTAAATTCAATTTACAGTTTTGGAAATATATTATATATTTTATTTTCTTGAGACGAATTATATATTTTATTAGTACTAACATGGTGTTTGGGATGGTTATGTTCAATTCAATTTTGAAGGGAAAATAGTTAGTTCGTTATGTTTCCTGTCATCAAGATTCCGAAGTTGCTTTGTTTAGTCATATATACTATACTATGAAAGATAGATTTTGCGAAGCCTAATGTAACTTATTTGTCATGGATTAAAAAAAGAGAATGACAACTCATAAATTGTAGAAGAGAAAGACAAATGCCCAGTTCCTATATTTTTCCTTGAACTGAAGGAAAGAATAAGAACAAATTTTTAAAACATGTGCAGCAAACTTGAACAGCTTCCGTAGACATAAAATCGTCGGGAAAAAAAAAAGTTGGTTCTTACAAATAAACTAAATTCATCGATATCAAACGCATTGATTAAGTATTAACAGGTTCTAGAATAGATTCCAGGAAGAAAACATGAGGAGCATCACCATCAGCCAGCTGCTTCCAATCAATGAGTTGAGGCCTTTGGATCCACTGCAATGCAACTTCTTGTCATGGTAGGTGCACACTGGTTGCTTCCTATGATATTGAAGTCCACAAGCAAACCCAAAAAAAAGAAGTTAATTTCATAGATGGTATGGCAATCACAATTCACAAAGCTTATATAGAATTATAAGAATAGTAAATAGAAACCTGGAAGAGCAAAAGGCAATGGCATAGTCAGTGGCAGCACAAGTGAAAATACTAGTAGGATCATCATAGGCATAACTATAAGCATTAGGGCAGGCTTCCTTGAACTGCTTGGAGTAATAGGTGGGTTTGCAGGTCACAGGGTTCCCATATACCCCTCTGCAGCAATACTCATCCGTGTCAAACACATCGCACGCGCTCCGGCACGCTATCACTTTTCCCTTCGCCTTCACCGCTAACTCCGACGGACATTTCGGTTTCACGTCCGAATCACACCCAACCGTCGAGCAATTACCTTTTCCGTTGATCGGCGTAACCACCACCGCTACGTTGTAGCCGTCCACGAGGCTAACGTCGTAGTAATCCACCGCCGCCAGCGTAAATTCCGCGAGTGAAGCAGGGGGCTTTCCTGAAGCTGAGCATTTCAAGGACGACCCGCACGCTCCGGTTTGGCACGACCCGTTTCCGTTTGAGTCGAAGTTGCATCCGGTTCGGGCCCAAATTCGGCCCACCCACCCGACCGGGGCTGTGAACACTTTGGATTGACGTGGTTTTAGAACGAAGCCTCCGCCGTCGAAGTTGTCCCCTGGTGTCACTGCGGGCCACACCGTCTCCTTGCAGTTATTTATAATGGTGAAAACTCTGGCTGACTCGCATCCTGAAATTGAAATGATTACTAGAATTATAAAGATTTGAAGATGTAACGCCATTAATTGAAAGTGGAGTGATTAGAATGAATAGAGAGGGAAGGGTGTAATGCAGGTGTGAATATAAAAAAGGAGAAGGTTGAAAATTAAGGAATGCGTGAAGAAATCAAAGGTATGCATTTCGGGGTAAGAATGAAGGATTCTTTTCCTAATACTGAGCTGCAAGTTTATGGTTATGCAGATTCTATTCTTGAGCAATGAGCACTAACATTATATCACTGTAGTCTGTGTGTAGTACTAAAGCTGCACACATATGGTGTGACGCGCGGCAATAACTGTCATCTTGTAGAATGACACGTGGGCAGTGAGAAGTATGACTGGTTACTTCCATCACAGGCCATGAGGTGCCTTCAGCTTCAGCTATGAGGTTAGTTCTCACAGAGCATATTTGTTATTTTGTAAAGGATAAGACATATATATATATAAACTACACCTAAATTTTGAGCTTTTGTATATTGGACAAGCAGATTCTTTTCGTTTGCCTAATGGAAATTCTGGAAATGGTAAACACTGAAACTTACTAGGCATTGCATCACCTTACTTGCTGTGCCAATTTTAGCATAACTTAATTAGCAGCCAACCTGATGGACTAAAATAAGATTCTTCTAACACTTGAATTTGTAATCAGTAATCACCCTCTTATACTTTTATAATTAAGTTTTGGGCTTATTAATGTGGTTTTCTAGTGAACTCAAACGACAGTAGCATTGCGAGAAAAACAGCTCACAGCCCAACTACCTACTGCTCACAGACTCAGTGGGAGTTTGTCTAATTTTATCAAACTCAGGCCCAAGTTTTAGTCTGATTTTTCCCCGGATTCTTTTGCTAGGCTGGATTACAAATTTACACCGTCCAATGGGCAATGGATCTTCACCCTTGAGTAATGAGTCCATGACGTTCTTTTTTATTAAAATGGAAAGACACATCTCATTTTTAGGTTAATTAAAATAGTAAGTATTACGTTCTTTTTAAGTAAAATTTTAGATTCAAGTCTTATGAATAGAAAAAAATTTATTGAGAAGATTATTAGGTTATGAAACTTCAACTAATTCAAGTCAAATTAGTCACAGTCCAATAACTTTTGTAATCCAGTGTTTATGACAAAAGAAAAAATCTTATTTCTAAATATGGTTAAAGAAGATGCTCTGATCACACCCAAATTTTCCACTTTCCAATTGCCATATGTTATAACAAGTTTTACTATAATAAATAGATTTACGAAATGATATTTTTACACAGTAGAGCATATCAAAAGTTGTTTTAATTGTAATGAAGTTGGGGGAAAAAAAAGGAGTAATAATTGTAATGAAGAATGGACCTAGCATTGACAATTTTTACCATGTTTAGTATGTTATCTTCATGTCTCACTGCTAGTCACCAAATTGATATTAATCATGATGAAGAAGATAGGGCTCACCAACATGGCCTTTATTTTGTTCGGCTTGTTGATGTACGTTGGTATACCAAGAAGGCAGTGGGGTATTTTCATTTCTATTTGAAGCTTTGGCTTCTCTGTTTCTATTGGTCCCCTATGGATGTAATCTGAATCAGAAATCATGAAAAAAGAAGGCAGTGACATTTTCATACCTCCTCCATGCCAATGCCAAGGTGGGGGGTTAGAACCTACCCATTTTTACTCAAAAAGTAACGATTAGGCTATCAATGACATCGCCATCAAAATCAAGCTTTCCGTTGATTGAGAATGACCATCCAATTGTGTGATTATTGATACATTTTAAAAAAATAAAATAAAATTAAAATTGTTTCAACAGTAGCTGTTGTCATGTAACTATCTAGCATCTCAGAGAAAGCAATGCTTCACATGGATTTCATAGTGTGTTAAATTCAATGATTGCCCATAGGATACGAATTCACCTTACTCTAAGAGATAAAGCTGATTACTTTTGGTTTATTGTTTAAATTAAAGTTAAATCATTCATTTCATTTTTGCAACTGATAAGCCATAATTTTGATCAAATACATAAAGCATTACGTTCAGATTAAAGAGTCTTCTTTTAATTCAATCATCACCTGTCAATTTGCAACTTTAAAAGCACAGTTCAATAATTTACCGGATAAAGTTATATATGTTTAAACAGAAAATAAAAACACTAGCACTTTGTACCTAAAAAACACCAGCACTAGTTAAATTATCCATAGACATAGATTGATGTGGCCAAAGAGCTTGTGTAGTAATTGTTTGTTGTTGTGGAGTTGTTTCTCGTTCTGTTTTCTATAATAAATTGTTATAAATTAATAGACAGCATTAAGGAATAAAGAGAACCAAGTGATAGAAACATTCTTTTAATTGGGCATTCTGACTTAGTTTGACTGTATTACCTTATCAAATGTAACGTCTATTTGTTTATTTGTTTATTTTTATGTTGATATTTATCTTGACCACAAAACAATTATCTCATAATTAAATGATAAGTGTCGTTAATGATATAAAATGAGTGTCCATATAACTTCTAACATCTTTAAATGAATATCAATTTTATAACTCAAAATTGATTATAAATTATTCCATCATGTTTAAGTCTGTAACCTATGTTATTCTTGTAACCTTATAAACAAGAGTTGGATACACTAAAAAAGTTTATTATTATCTACTTATCTCATATTTCTTTTCATTTTGTTTCTTTTTCTTCTTCTTCTTCTTCTCCATAAACTCTTTTTTTACATATTATTTTATAACACTAAGGAATTATCATTGATGTCGTTAAACCTGTAAAAATATTCGCTCCAAACTATGATCGAACGAAAACTTTTGACTCTGCCATCATTAAAACTCGAAAATATTCAAAACAAAGTGTGTAAAATACCTGAATTTTCAATGAATAATTTTATCAAGTGGAAAAACTAAATTTGCCAACTAATTGCGACTTTATAGGGCACTTAGCATCATCATTAGCCCATACCACATCGATGGCCCAGATACACGAAATAATTTGATTATTTAAAAGAGCAAATAATGAAAAGTGAAATAACGAAATAAAATAAAAAGAGAGGGTTTCATTAGATTTTTTGCAAAGCCAGTTGGAACACGTGTGGCACTAATCATGATTAGCACCAAGCCCCTCTAAAGCAATCATTCACTCCATCTTAGTCTCCCCCACATAGACGCCAACACTCACACTTGAACTTTTTCTAATCTCCTTCTGTAGAAAAAATTATCTCTTTTTCTTGCTTTTTTCCCCTATCTCTACATTCATGATCAATCAGTATGCATCAGCTCTTTCAAATTTTTTTTTTTTTTTAAAAAAAGATTAGGCCCATAATGGGCCATCCTGCTCGTGCAGTGCAGCTAGCCTGACCCCATCAAAACCACAAGTAACAATTGAGGTCTTATTTATTAAATATAATCAGTGGTTGAAAGTGAAAAATCTCCCTCAAAATTGATGCTGATGGTGTACCTTGGTGATGGAAAAATTACGGAGAAGGTTGACTACATGTTAGTGTTACATATATTCCTTAGCTTAGGGTGAACAGAGGAAGGTCCCCACATGAGAGCTATTCAATTTATTGGTGACGAAAAAGTTTATATAGAGAAAAGAGAAGCCGCATAAGATGTGAAGGGAGGGTGAAAAGCAGAACTTCTCCTATATATCTATCTATCTTTAGTCTCTTGGTCCACTGTCTTAATTCAACTCAGAATTCTTGAAGCTTCAACCATGGCTTCTGAGAAGGTTGAGACTGTGGTTGCAGGAAACTATCTAGAAATGGAAAGAGAGGATGCAGATTCTAAATCAGCTAAAAGCAAGCTATCTCAGTTCTTGTGGCATGGTGGATCAGTCTATGATGCATGGTTTAGCTGTGCTTCTAATCAGGCACTTACTCATAAAATAAGACCATCACAGTTTAATTCATATTCTAGTTCAACACAAGTAGAGTCTTTTCTTTTTCTTTATTAATTGTATTTGTATGTTGTAATTAATGCAGGTTGCACAAGTGCTACTTACATTGCCATATTCCTTTTCACAACTGGGGATGCTATCTGGGATTCTGTTTCAGCTTTTTTATGGGTTGATGGGAAGCTGGACTGCTTACCTTATAAGTGTCCTTTATGTTGAGTACAGAACCAGGAAGGAGAGAGAGAAGGTTGATTTCAGGAACCATGTGATTCAGGTAATTATGTTCAATACAATACTTTTAATATCTTGACTCCTTCATACTGATATTCTGCTTGCCCTTGTATAATAAATGTGTTACTTTAGGTTGTTCTAAATTATAATCCTGCTTGTTGTGCAGTGGTTTGAAGTTCTTGATGGACTCCTAGGCAAACATTGGAGAAATATAGGCCTCTTTTTCAACTGTACCTTCCTTCTGTTTGGATCAGTGATTCAACTTATTGCCTGTGCAAGGTAGGCCTTTGATCTTGAACTCAGAATGTATGTGCAATTACTCTTTGTAAGTTATATAAAGCTAGCTGACACTTGTGTGTTTCTTTTCTGAAATATCATAAATGTTTCAGTAACATATACTACATAAACGACAATCTTGACAAAAGAACCTGGACTTACATCTTTGGCGCCTGCTGTGCCACAACAGTGTTCATCCCTTCTTTCCATAATTACAGAATTTGGTCATTCTTGGGCCTCATCATGACCACTTACACTGCATGGTATCTTACCATAGCTTCCTTTCTCCACGGACAGGTAAAGTCCTATTTAAAAACCTCATCAAATTAGGAAATTTAGCAAATAATATAACCAAAACCTACTGGCATTAATAATTGCTTTCATTCTGAAGGTTGAGGGGGTCAAACACTCAGGCCCAACCAAATTGGTTCTCTACTTCACTGGGGCCACCAACATTCTCTACACCTTCGGTGGACATGCTGTCACAGTGTGAGCACTCAAAAATTGATTCAATTACTTAGACACACAGATTTTATGGTAATTATTGTAATTTAAAGCCTGAGCTTTGTTCATATGATCGATCATATTGCAGGGAAATTATGCATGCAATGTGGAAGCCACAAAAGTTCAAGATGATATATCTGTTGGCAACACTGTATGTGCTGACTTTAACTCTACCATCAGCATCTGCAGTGTACTGGGCATTTGGGGACATGCTCCTTACTCATTCCAATGCCCTCTCTTTGTTCCCAAGGACAGGCTTTAGGGACACTGCTATCATTCTCATGCTAATTCACCAGGTCTAGATATTACCATTCAATATACATCTTCATGTTGGACAATGAAACCCAGCTAAATCTAAAGGGACCATTGTTTGAAAATTGGTTCTTTTTGCAGTTCATAACATTTGGATTTGCTTGTACTCCTCTGTACTTTGTGTGGGAGAAATTCATTGGTGTGCATGAAACAAAGAGCTTGTTCAAAAGGGCTTTGGCTAGACTTCCTGTGGTGATTCCAATATGGTTTCTTGCAATCATATTCCCTTTCTTTGGGCCCATCAACTCAACTGTTGGATCTCTCTTGGTCAGCTTCACAGTTTACATAATTCCTGCCATGGCACACATGGTCACCTTTGCTTCAGCCCCAGCCAGGGAGGTTTGACACTTTTAACTCACGTCAATATTAGTTCATTTACTGCTTATAATAAACCAAATCAATGTCTAAAAATATGTGTTTTTTCTTGACAGAATGCTGTGGAGAGACCACCATCATTTCTTGGAGGTTGGGTAGGACTGTACTCCATGAACGTATTTGTGGTGGTGTGGGTTTTGGTGGTAGGATTTGGGTTGGGAGGATGGGCAAGCATGCTAAATTTCATACAGCAAGTTAACACATTTGGGCTATTTGCCAAGTGCTATCAGTGTCCTCCTCACAAAGCATAATTAATTACTAGATTCACTCCTCTTGTGATACTGTGTGTAAAGACTAAAGAGATTGGCTTTTGTAACTTCTCTTCTTATTTTTTTCCCCTTTTATTTCCTCCTCCTTTTTTTTTTTCTTTTTACTGTAAGAGGCCATGGGTTATTGTTGATTGTTTCAGCAAAAGGTGTGATGGCAATCACTGCCACCCCCTATACGGACTTACTTACAGTTAGAACTTTTGTGTGCTAATTAATCATTTCTTGTTATGATAACTACCTTGCATTTTGCACTCTCTCTTATTTGGTTTCTCTGTGATGTTCTGGGCATACCCAGATAAATGTTGATTTATTTTTGAAAGGGTTAAAATGTAATATGTCTAATTTAATACAGTTCACATCTGCAATAATTGCAGTAAGATGTAGTAGTAAGGGAAGTAGACAAGACAGAGACCTAAAATGAAGATCCATGATGTTGGAAGAAGAGCAAGCTCTAATTTCAATTTTCATACAGAAAATGTTTAATTAATTATAAAACTGATCCCCAAATCTTATCTCAAATCCTTGCTTGCAAAGATGGACAAATCCCTTTACTTACCCTATTGATGGCTTTCTTCAAATCCTTTGTATAGCTGTCTTGGAAAGTTGAAAGTGTAAATTGCAAGATCTTATAGTACGTTATATGGACCACAGGGCTCTTGTGTGATAATAATATCTATCACTACGCATCTCATTGTGGTACTATTCATTTCAATCACTTGTCACACAACTAAAATGCATGTTGTTGTCTAATTTGATGTGTCTTCTCTTTCTTTTGTACACTATCCCACACGACAACCACAATGAACATCAGAAAATTTTCAAAACTTTACCTGCTAATCATACTCTTCTGTCCCCTTCCATCGTTTCCCATTCCACTCATTCATGATTTCTGGAAATTAAAGGACGATTAATTAGATCATGAATCCACATGAATGTAGTAGCTAGCTAGGGAAAATTTAATCAGATCATGAATCATAATCCCACCAACCAATTGATGAAACGAAAAAGGTATAGTATGGGTGGGAGAATGGGCCTACCACAAACATCGTCCTTTAAAGTTATGAAAGGAAAAATGGTTACAACTTACAACAGAAATAGAAGCCATGACAGCGTCATTCACATGTGATGCTCCATCAATTCAAGTCTATGAAGCTTAGAAAGCACCCTACATTATAATTCTGTACCATTAACTCAGAGAGAAATTAAGAGTTTGAAGAGTATGGGTAATCTTACAATGTAGGTAAAGTTGGAGTGTGGAGAGTGAAATAGCAACTTGAAACTTGTGAATCAAACGCAAATGCAGGGATGATATATGGCAGAAAGCAAATATCTATAAAGAGGGTGGTAGGGTAGTAAGTAGTAACCACAATTAGTACTGCACATATTTTTCTCAAGAACCTTCCATACGGAGGATTGTCTAGTAGTTATCTATGACATGGATGTCTCAATTATTTCTCTTATGAATCATTGAATCTGGCGATTCAGGGAGTGTTGGTGCTTTTGACCTGACCACCCATCGAATCTACAAATATCAATGGGGGTGGAGGAGGGGGTGACCCCTATATATGCCCTTTAATTGCCACCAAAAAAGCTACCTTGAACAAGAGAAAAGATAGCTTTAGTTAAAGTTTAAAATTGTGGTATTTATATGATCATACATATTTTGTTCAGAGTTGAAGCACTTATAACTGGATTTTGTTATATTTGAAATAAATGTTTGATGATGTTAATAAAGCTAACACCAAATCTATTTTGTTGGTGATAGCCAAAAAAATTACTGAAGAAATAAAACCCACGCATGTGGGTTTCGTATACAAGTTGGCATTTGGCGTGTTGAGAGTTTTGGAGGGTCAAAGGGAGATAGTGTCAGAATAGAATATGGTGGATGCTGAGTGTGATTCCTTGGTCCACCTTACTTTGGGGGACAGAAGCAGCTAGCTTATCAGAAACAACAGTTCCATGACTCTCTTCATAATATGGACACAAGCAAGATGACGTTGAGGAGCTTCCAATACATTGCCCCACACACACTAACCCCTTCTTTTTTTCCAAATTATCCATTTTGAGATTGAGTTTCATCATTCAAGCTATGATATGGTCTTGACAATACAAATCCCGTTTGTTAAAATTGTCGTGGCAAAACATGCTGGAAAGTGGAAACCTTCTCTAAAGAAAATGAGTGTCAAGTGTGAAACAAGAAGCAAAAGTCATGCAGCAACAACTACAGTATTTGTGATTTCCCAGTACTTTAGCATCATATATTTGGTCCTACTGATAGAGATCATTCGAATACTTACACTTCTATTACTATCGTAGTGCATATACGTAACTGCTGGGGTCTTCTCATACATATACATAACTTCTTATTACAGCGCCCTCAATTTTCTTCATCTTCCAAAATATGGTCTTACAAGTTAAAAAGTATTTTTTTTTCTTGCCGAATAAAAGTTAAAGTAAAAACTTAAAAGTTAAAACCATTCAATTTTGTACTATTTGACAAAAATTATAAAGACTTTATTAACGAAAATTTTGACTTTCCATCTTGGTCTAAAATATTTATGGGAACATTTAATTCAATTCTACCACTATCAGATTTTTTTTTAGCCTGATCTACTATCAGATTAAATAAGAGCACTTGATAGGTCTAATTAATAGAAATTATTAATTGTATTTAAATACTTATGAATTGGTTAATTTTTAATATAGTACATGCTCAAATATCATTTTTTTTAAGTTAATCCACTTTAATTCCTTCACTCATGTATTTGGCCTTAGAAAAAAGTTTAAGAGGCAAAACAAGAAGTGAGTAGGACAGATATTTCGTACGCAAATAGAAGTCCACTTTGTACTTTGACAAAAAAAAAGTCTACCTTGAATCCTGTCTACGTGTATTGATTGATTGATATTTCTGTCTATGTATATCTTTTTTCTTGTCGTGTATTGATGGTCTTCTCTTTGATCTCAAGGATGACTGGGTATCGTAGCCATTCGCACCCAATACAATTAAACCCAGCCTTGAACACAAAATTCAAAGGGCTTTTCCCCTCCAAAAGATGTCGTGTCGAAAAGAAGCTCTTACAAGACAATCTTGCGCAAGACCAAGAAGATACCCTATGGTTGTACTCTTCTTGCTGTTATCCGAGTAAAGTTCTGTATGAAATTGACAGGTTACTGGAATTCTCTGAAAAAAGCGTCTCCAAAGAAGATATCATTAGTTTCTTGGCTAAAATTGTCCTTGTCTATCAAGGTTGCTTTTTAAGTATATTCATGAGCCCTTGCTAGATTTATTAAAAAATGAGTTTTGACCAAAGTAATTAGAAATTTGGTTTTGAGGTCCTTCTTTCTACAAGATGATTGGATTAGCATTTTGAATTATCCACTTCTTGTCGATATTACTCAAGATGAGTTGAGTCAGATATTTCAGTCACTTCCATTTAAATATCCAAGCTTGGTTGATTTATGGAAAAAGCATGGACCAACCTACTACTTCAAATTTATGCATATACTTGAATCTCCAAACCTCCAATTTTTTTTTTTGGCCTCAACTTCCATTTATATATAAGAGCTTTTATTAATCTAAAATCTCAACAAGTGGTATTTTAAAAACATATCAAATGGCACTTTAGATGTTTAAAGAGTGATGCTATAATAATTTAATAAGTGGTGGTCAAAAAAAAAATTTTATCATATTTTTTTAAATGTAAATGTTTGACAAATAGAACTTTAGATTTTTTTAACTTAATTTAATGAATAACATTAATTATAATTAAAATTGATTTTTTAAATTAAAGCAAAAGAGTGATGCTATAATAATTTAACAAGTGGTGCTCAAAATTTTTTTTTTATCATATTTTTAAAATATAAATGTTTGACTAATAGAACTTTAGATTTCTTAACCTAATTTAATGAATAAAAATTTTTATCATTAAAATTGATTTTTTAAATTAAAGTAAAAGAATCAAAATTAAAATTAACTAAATCTTAAAAAATTGAAAGTTATAGTATATTCTTCTTCTAATTTCATCTAAGTTTTAAAAAATAATACCAAATATTATTAATAATTCTTATTATCTTTAGTTGTCTGCAACTACAAATAATTTAATATTTTTTTAAAGAAATATTCACCAAATTAAATTATAAATAATATTTAATTATCTGTAACTACAAATTATTGATTGACTTTCCAAATGAACTATGTATTGAATTATTAATCTGGACTCGACCCATGTCGCGTACCTTGCTATGGTTGCAGTCTGCAGATAAACATAATTCAATAATTCATAGACAAATAATTAAACCAAGGAAATTAAACTATATTTTCAACTAAGATAATCAAATGATATTTTCATATAACCATCGTTCGATCTATTTTTACCACACCATGCATCATTATCAACATTTAATACTTCATTCCTAATGTTATGTATATTCAAATACATATCATTTGAAATACTTCGAAGTACGAAGTCGAGCATTATTAATATTAATCACAAGATTATCAACAATATTAACATGAAGAGTTCTTTTGGGTTGGGTCGAGTTATTGATATCCACACAAACATGCCAAAAAAACTTCAAACGAGTCTATTTTTTAGATTGTAGTGAAATCGCTGGGTAAAATTGATATTTCATGCAATTTTTTCCGATTTTGTCTATTCTACGACGATTTTGCACCAAAACAATTTTGTACATGATTTAACAAGATTTAAATGTGTAAAATTGTAAAATTATAAAATTTTAAGATTTAAATCTAGGTTCTAACAAGTTTGCTTAACAATTTTAGTGTAAGTTTGTGAGAAAAAATAAAAACATTTATCTAGAATTTGGGCCTTTTGTAATAAAAGAAATAAAAGAGAGAGAGGGAAGCCCATTAGGCCTTTTAGGAAGCGAAAAAAAAAAGAGGGAATGATGATCCTCAATGTATTGACCCAAAAAAAAAAATCCTCAATAATGTAGAAGATCCACTTGGACCATTTGCTTTCAGCTTCTGAGTGCTTTCAGCTAGTCATTTAGCAGAAAACAAGCACTAAAGTTCCATTTGAAATCACATAATTAATCTAAGACTGTAACTATGAACATTAACTCATAAAGAATGGCGAATTAAAATGCTAAGAATTTAGAGAAAATAACTTGTTAACAAAAGCTGAAAAGATTCTGAAGTGAAACCCAGCACGTATTAAACTAAAAATTTCTTAGTAAACTCTAACTCTAATTGGTAGAAGCAAGTGATGGTGACAAATTAAGATACTTGTTGTTGTGCGCCTTGCATCATCATAACATAATTCATGAATGAGATAATTGGGCAGAATCAAACGCAATTAGCAGGAGTCACAATATAGAATGAATACGCAGATTCTCATTTGTCAACATTGGGACATTATATTGCCTTGCAAAATGCCCTTTTGCTTCTGCGCATTGAATCATTTGACGGTGCCCACTACCCATACATCTCATCTTGAGATTGGATCCTATATTGCTCAGCATAGAAAAGTAAAGAGAGAGAGTGTAATACATATGTGAATCTTACATGTGAAACTCACTTATGTGTCACTCTCTCTTCTTACTTTTCTATACCGAGTAACATATGATCCATTCTCCTCTGTCTCACCCATGGCATGCGCAGACAGAAGCCTTATCTCTAAGTATTGGCATATGGAGGAAGATTGATTATGGAGATTATATTCCTTGGTATATAGAACTAAGTTACTGCCTGAAAAAGCAAAAGCATGTAATTAAATGACTTAATTGGAGAATAAAATAAAAGATATATACTTGTGTGTTTCCTAGGACAGAAGAAGCAGCTTTCCATTTCAACCACGCATTGCATGTGGCTTTTAAAAGTGAGCTATTTTATCTACACTCTTTGCTAGTACCATTTATTGATTTTATTCAATTCCTTTTCTACTGATTATTACACAATGAGAGGGGCGAATATATATATAGTTGTCTTTTCAACCAGCATTTATCGAATGGCGAAAATTAAAGAATAATAATAATGGATGGACGCCTTTGTAGTTTGTGTTTGACTCGGAGTAGCAGATAGCTTCAATAAGTCTGGAACGCACACTCACCATTCCTTCTTTCGCTTTTCTTTCTATCACAAATCTAAATATAAATAAAAAAGCCAGTTCGAATTAATATTTTTAAAATCAGTTCGAATTAGTTTAATCGCGATAGAATATTAATATATATTAAAAATATAATTAATTAAATAATTTAAAATAAAATACTATATATTTTTACGTTCATGGTTCAGACTATTGAATGAGTGTGTGGTCTATACTCTATACGCTTTCCTTAGCTGTCACTGTCACTCTTCATGGTTGGTTTGGGGCTTAGGCCAAGCTACCTCTTGCTTTTGCAATTGTAAGGAAGGGGCCAAACAATTTTTAAAAGACTGGAAATTAATCAAAGGGGCTATAAGGGATGTGTACAAAACTCGTTAAACTTTTAAATGCGATATGGAATTTTTCTAAAGCATATAAAGCCTATTTACTCTTTTTTTTTTTTTTTGTAGTTAAACTGGACCAAAGGCCTAAGGTAGGCCATCAGAAGTACACTTATTTTTTAGGTACTTAAAATGTTTTTGTGTAATATATATATATATATATATATATATATATTACAATTATACTCTACTTCTTTAATCTTTATAATGTATTATAAAAACATTTTTAAAAAAATTATTATTATACTATTATTTATTTTGAGTAAAAATATTTTATTTTTTAAAAATAATTTTTATATATTAGTGACATATATATATATATATATATTTATAATTATATAAATAAAAGATAACTTGTAAAAAAAAATTTATTTAGGAAGTCTGTCTCCTTGGCTTACAACTATTTGAGTTTACGTCTTTGCCCCTTGCATGTCAGCTTGAGTTGGAATAGGCGAAAGATGATTGGAAAGCAGAAGAAAGAGGCAAATTAAAAAGGCGAGATCAGGGATTTTGTTTGTAATTGTGCATCTCTGGCTCTCAATCGTATGCACCCATCCCTTCAAAACCGCCATAACTATCTTCCTTCTTCTGCGCAAATCATCTTCTCACTCCCTTCCTATCATAACACGTCTCTCTCGTCGTCTCTTCCTTCGCCTTCAACACCTCTAAACTTCGCTCGCTCAACCTCCGCCCTCCATGCCCATTTGACGCCACTACTACCTTCTTCTTACGGTAACCACGTTTTTCCTTTTTTCTCTTCTCTTTTCTTTTAACGCTACTTCCAATTCCCTAGTATAAATTTTCAGTGACTTTAGAAAATCAGAACTGAAAATTAAATATATTTTCAGTCCAGCTAAAAGACTTTTTTCAAATATCAATAATACCGATTTGTTAATGTGTGTTTCTTGAGTTAAATAGCAGAGAATGTGATTGATGGCACTTGACAGGTTATGTTTTAAACATGGATGAGAAAATGATATATGGAACTACAGTTTTAGAAAGCTAGATTTAGATTGGGTAATGCTATGGAAATCTTTATTTCTGTGTTGAGTTTTTTTCACTACTTAATTCACTGTGAGATTCCAATCTTGTCAATAAAAAAGTACAATAACAATTTCAAAATGTATTTAGCGATGAAAATTTATCTCTTAAAAAGTAGAATTTTACATGACATTATCCTTTTACAACTTTAGATTGCTTTTGAAAGTTCTCTCATTCACATGGAAAGTTCCTGTTGCCATTGTCTCCATGGTTCCGTCAACGTTTTATTCTTTTTTTACGGTTTTAAATAGAAGCCACAAAAGAAAAGAGAAAGAAACTGTTCACTGTGACTCGTGAATCTTTCAAGTTTGAACTCCTTTGATTTTTGATTGGGATCCCTTAAAGTTCTTAGAGAAAGTTACAATGTAAGTTAAAGAAACATAGACATAACGGGATGAGCGAAGAGGGCACACTTTAGGAGTCCCATTTAGAATTCACTCCTTTATTTTTCCAATTTGTTCTGTTTCATTCTATTTTGAGGCTGGTAATTATTGCTCATTGATCTCTATTATATCACAGTCTGAGTATGTAAACTGATGGTTAATAGATGTTCTGGTGGCTGTTCGATCACTCATGCTGATCTTTACTTGGTTCTGTGACGCATTTTTAGTTGATACAGGAGGAAACAATTTGTCCTGTTTTTAGAGGGGTTGATGGAGCATATGAACAGTTGGAGTTCTTCAGTTAGTAGGCATTCATCGACCCTATCAAGGCGTATAAGCCATCATATAGATGATGATGCCGAGAGTGAGAGTGTTTCTGAGGCAGGAGACATTGGGGACCGAGCTCTTCATAGCACAAGACAGAGTAGCAGCTTCGACTTGTCTTTTGAGCGCACACCAGAAACAGGACTTATTGTTTCCAATGTAGCATCGGTACAAGTCATCCCTGTTTCCGCAAATGAGAAAATGGGTTCTCAAGACATTGAAAATGTGAGTTCTCTTTAGAGTTTGTTTTATGGGATTCTGCTTTCTAACTTTTTTATTTTTTTTCAAAAAAAAAAAAAAAGAAAGAAAGATAATTTTTAAGGTGAATAACTGAAGACATTTCAATTTCCCCACGCTTATATCATGGCAGTCACACCTTTTTCTTTTTATTTTTTGATCTTTAGTTGCAGGAATCTGATAAAGAGTTGCCAAAGATACTGGACTATGTTTCATGTCTAATTCATTTAGCTGTTTTTGGAATTCTTGGGGTACTACATTTCATTTGTCAAATTAAATTAAATTAAATTGTTGATTCCTATCAATTTCATATTGAAACGAGATGTTATTTGTCCTAAACTTATACACCGTTTGCCACAATAAATATGCAGGTGTTAACAAGATATTTACTGCAGAATTTGTTTGGCCCCAAAGTTGCAGGTTTGACAAATGACAAAACAATTCTTTATCCTGACCTGCCCTCTAATATGGTACTTTCCTCGCTCTCTCTATCTCTCATGCATGGATTATCTTATTCAACTTTTTTTGTGCATTTTTCCAGGTGGGTTCCTTTTTAATGGGATGGTTTGGTGTTGTATTTAAAGGAGACATATCGAATGTATCAGAACATCTAGCCATTGCACTAACAACTGGCTACTTGGGAAGCCTAACAACCTTCAGTGGTTGGAATCAGAAAATGCTTGAACTCAGTGTTTCTGGACACTGGCTCTTCTGTGTACTTGGCTTCCTAATAGGTTATCTGGCACAATTTGACTGTTTTATATATCTTAACGTATTCTAGTTGTAACATGATCTTGTGAACTGTTGGGATTTTGCAGGCTTGTTTCTCATTGCCTTCTCTATTATCTTTGGGATAGAGACGGCCAAAGGTTTTAGGTGGCTTCTAAGCAAGCTAAAGATGAGTCCAGGATGTGTCACTTGTATCTCTAAGGTTAAGTGGAAAGCGGAGAGACGCAAGCATCAGTTGGCAGTTATTGTTGTGTTGTTGATGATATTAGGCTTGTTATTGGGTGCCAGTATTGCAGTGGTGGTGGCTGAGTTCAAGCATGGCAGCAATGCAGCTCAGTTGTGGTTTGCTTGCATGGTTGGGCCTCCTGGTGTGTGGATTAGGTGGTTATTAGCACGTCTGAATGGGCGTGGAATAGGAAGGGAAGGGTTATTTAAATGGATTCCATTTGGGACTCTAATTGCCAATGGTTCTGCTGCTTGTGTCATGGCTGCTCTTGCTACTGTGAAGAAAGCCGTAAGTTACTCTATTTTTACTTGCATTTAACTCTTCCATTTTCTTTGCTTGCCCTCCTATTTAACTCTTTTGATCTAATGCAGGTGAACACCAAGGATTGTGACACTGTGGTGGCAGGCATACAGTTTGGGTTGTTGGGTTGTCTGAGTACTGTGTCCACCTTTGCTGCAGAGTTTAATGCAATGAGAGAAAGCAAGCATCCTTGGAGAGCATATGCGTATGCTATGATTACAATATGTGTTTCATTCTGTTTTGGGATCTTACTATACTGCATACCTGTATGGAGAATGTGAGTGAGCCTAGTAATCATTTTTGTTGGGCGTACAGCTACTTTACAAGATGAGATATATGAGAAACATACGTTTAATAATATTGCTGTTGAGGGAATGGAGTGAGATACATGGTAAGAGATGATGATTGTCGTCATGTATCTGATTCTGATATCGCATCAGAAATGAGAGTTGAAAGGGTGCCAACTGCGGAGTCCAAGGTGATGGTACTAGTGGCTAGAGGCTACTGCCAATTGTTGGAGTGATATTGTTTGATTCCAAGAGAAGAGAGAGCTTAATTTGAGAATAAAGTTTAAGGAAGGCAAGGACAAAGGTCGCAAGATTTGTAAGAATTGGTGTAATGTAAATTTGGGTAACCTTGCTGCCCAATTTCCATTGGTTACCAACATTGAGGATCTTGGAGACTCTGGTGCTGGAGTTGCTGGCCTTGCTAGAGACACTTTTTTTGTTTGAAAAGAAAAAAGTCATTTTTTTAATGGAAATATGAATTTGTATGAATGAAATGATAGGTTTCACAAGAAAGCAACGAAAACAGGAATGGAGGTGGGTCCTCCAACGAAACAAGCAAAAATGGGCGAAGGAAGAGCAGTATTATAAGGGGCCATGTGAATTGCACCTTTTTCAAGTGTATATATTAATATTAGCGTGTGATTGTGAACTGCTCTCTTGGAATCCCCCTTCCAAGTTGCATCTTAATAACTATAAACGCCTTTGCAGAGATGATATCTGTGTCCTCCATGGAATCAATTATTTTTGCCTGGCCACCTACAAACCTTCCATTTACGTCCCTTATGATGCGACCCATTCCTTTTTATTCCTGTATCTCAACGGTACGCACCAACATTTATCTTGAAAATCTCTTACTTTTTTTTTTTTTGCCAAAAAAAAACCTCATACTCATTTAAACTAATCTATCTATATCTCTTTCGTTTTATTATTTATCTTTAGAATTATATATATATATATATATATATATATATATATATATATATATATATCATGTAATATAAAATATTGGTCAAAACTCCAAATTGGTCCTTTATATTTGCACGAAGTTTTATATTGGTCCTTTATGTTTCAAAAGGTTTAAATTGGTCCTTTATGTTTACAAGAAGTTCCAAATTGGTCCTTCCGTCCACTTTCGTCAATTTCTTAAGTTAACTGCTGATGTGACGTGCCGAGGTGGACACATAATCTCTCCTACATATATCAGATAGCTGACGTGGCCTTAGATACACTAAAAACACTCAAACGACGTCTTTAAGCCAAAAATAAAATCATGCTGAGAGGACCAATATGAAATTTTAATAAAATATAAAGGACTAATATAAAACTTCAATGAAACATAAAGGATCAATATAGAACTTCAATGAAACATAAAGGACCAATATAGAACTTCAATAAAACCTGAAGGACAAATATAAAACTTTTGGAAAACATAAAGGATCAATATAGAACTTTTGAAAGATAAAGGACCAATTTAAAACTTGTGTGAAACATAGAGGACCAAAATAGGCATTTGACCTAAAATATTTGCTATGAAGAAATGAAGAAATAGAGAAAAAAAAAAGAAAAGAAAAAAAATAGCATTGAGAAGAGTTAAATTGTTTTTAATTATTTTAAAATATAATAATAATTATTTTTAATATTGTATTTGAAAAAAATTTAATAGAGCAAGCTTTTCTTAACTTTCCCCAAGTATGGAATTCATCGAAGGGATTTAGGACATCCCACTGCCATCCACATTTTGGGAATGTTGGAAGTATGGTTCTAACCTAGGATTTTGTTCGATAGGCAATTGTAAATTGTTTGAATGCAGTCTTTGGTTCTAACCTAGGATTTTTCCGACAGGAAATTGTCAAATAAATTGTCTGAATGTTGTCTTAAGAAATGTATTTGGATTCAAGAGAATTGAGGGAAATGGTGAGAAGAAGGGAAATTTTTATTTTGATATTTTAAATTTAGATTAAGCATATATAACAATTTTTTTCTCGTATTCTTATTTTTAATAATTCGAACACATTTTAAGAGTTCAATTTTTTATTTTTAAATTAAGATTAAAAAAAACTCAAATTTAAATACTCCTCAATCCAAATACACTGTTATAAAGTATTCTGATTTGGAATCATATATTTGGATTTAGAATCATATTCTAGTCAAACGCGCCAAGTGTAGACTGGTAACCAATGACGGGGGGATATATTTGTATAGAAAATTATAAATAATTTTGTTAATTAAAAAATAATATGTATTTTATATTGATTAAATACATATTCAATATTTATTATAACATTTAAATATTAAAGGTTTAAATGCATCTTTGGTCATTCTACTTTTATAAAAGCTTCAATTCGGTCCTCGAAGTGTATAAATAAACAATTTAATTAGTCTTCCTATTATTTTGTAAAATGATCCAATCTTGTCCTATCTACAACATTATCATCCAAATGTTGATGCCAAATTTAACAATTGGCTGAATTAGATCTTAAATTTAAAAGTAAACTAATAGTTATTTGTAATAAAAAAAAACAACTCAATTAATCAATTGTCAAATTTGACAATAAATTTTAGATCAATTATATAATAAAAATATAAATTAGATCATTTTATCAAATAAGAGGATTAGATTGTCAATTTCTAAATCATATAGACTAAATTGAAAGTTTTATAAAATTAGAGGGCCAATAATAAATATAATTGGTTTATTAAAATATATAAAATTACATCATAAGACAATGAAAATCATAATTATTCATCACATTCCATATCTCTCATATCGAGAAATTGGCCCTAAAATGAATCTGGGAGATATATATAGTAATAGTACATGAGCAGCAACACCTAAGCACGTTGCGTGCCCATGGTTTACGGTGTTCAAGTCAAATAAACAGAACACAGAATCGAAAAAGAAAGCAGCCGTGTCCTTGGCGTATGCGATGTTGCCTTCTCAAACTTAAACTTGTTAATCTTGTATTATTTCAAACCTGACCCTACCTCAACTATCATTTTTCAAGAAAGTTTTTTTTATTGGTGGAATACTTATATTCATTTCTCTCTCTCTGCCTCACATGTGAATGAATGAGATTGCGTACGCACAAACCCATGACATACATAAAATCCTAACCACGAGAAGGATGTCACAATGTAATCTATTTATCACCAACTATTTAGTTTTTTTCTTCTTCTGCAAGTGCTTTGTTTATTGGAATTTATGAGGTCTGTTTTGAAGCGTCGGCAGGTAGTAGTTGAATTTAGCAGACTCATTATTTATGCTGCTTTTCTGGAGATGTATTAGTTGAGGATCAATCATCTAACTTGTCACCTACATGCTCTGTTCTGTCATCTTGGAGCCATCCCACCCCTATCCTATTAATAAATAAATAAATAATTTGACCAATTAACCAGCATCTTAAGTATTGATTAAAGTTTTTTTAATACTTAATACAACATTTAATATCTTAAGATTTATAAAATAATAATAATTTTGAATGTTCAAAAACTTGTTCAAACTAAAATCTTAAGTAGTGTCCCAATTAAAGGTTTTTTTTTGGGGGGGTTAAGGTAACTACATAAAATGTTTGAGGTCTATCAAGGTTTTTTGTTACCTTTGGATTCATGTGATAAAAAATAATAATAATAGTAATAGGTGCATATATATGCATGCATCATGGAGTTTGGTTTTTGTGTGAAGTGAAGGACAGAAGGAGGCATATGTTGTGGGTAAGGATATTGAGATGGAGCGAGCAGGGAGTTGGAGTTATTCAGCGAGACGGCGTTCGTTGAGCATATCATCAAGTCGTAGAAGCCATAATGATAATAGTGAGAATGATAACGTTTCAGAAGCTGGAGATATTGGGGATCGAGCTCTTCCAAGCAGGAGGTACAGTGAGAGCAATAGCTTCCATTTGTCCCTTGATGATGGGCTTGCTGCTCCAGAATCCATTACAGACCACCCAAATTTGCCTTTTTCCAATTCTAATTACTCTATTATGCCATTACCGCCTCATACCATATCACCTCCTTCTCAACAATCAAAGCAAGTCAGATCCATCTCCTCAGATCTTTCTATATATTCTGGATTAATTATATGTTCTTTTCATTTTAGTCTCTGCTTTAAATCATGCATCAACCAGATTCCAAGTTTAAGTATTTTCTTGGTGTTTCTACTTTCAGGAACCTGCAGGTGAAGCGTTGTTGCCACAATTTCTTGACTATGCTTCATGTCTTGTTCATTTAGCAGTTTTTGGGATTCTTGGGGTAATATGAATGCTTCTACTGTTTCATTCTATCTGTCTTCTATATATGAGGGTAGCAACTCAGTACCCTCTGTTTATTTCTGATTTCTTTAGAAGATCGAGGATATTGTGTTAGCTATAATAGGAACCAAGACATTGCTTATCCTCAAGTCTAAACAAAGAGGGAATGAAAAACGTGAAATTAATTGGTGATGTGCGCATTATGGTTGGTCAATTAGTACTGCTTAATTTGGTCTTGGTTCAAACTTCAAAGTTACTTTGATATGGCTTCTTTTGAACAAAAGTTTAAATAATACTTTGGCCTACCATCTGAATTTCATAAGAAGCCGCTGGCCAATGAGGCATGAAAAGAGTTAATTACTAATTTGTTGCCGAAAAGATTCCGCTTATCTCAATTTAGCCCTTAAATAATGAAAGTACTAAATTTAGTCCCTAAAAGATGCTTGTGTTGCAATTTTCTTCGTCTATTTCATATTTTTGCTTTTTTTTTGTAGAGACGAAATTGTTATGCAATGTATATTTCAGGGGTTAAATTTACTATTTTCATTATTTTACTTTTAACTTTTATATACGTTTTTAATATATTTGTTGTCATAATAACTATATGTGCAGGTATTAACAAGATACTTGCTGCAAAAGCTATTTGGCCCTGGGGTTGCTGGTGTGACAAGTGACCAAACTATTCTTTACCTTGACCTCCCTTCTAACATGGTCCGCCCCTCTGCCTTTCTCCATTTTTATTAATTTTCTCTGCCATAAAAACCTACTACATATATATTTAAAAAACTATACAAAAAGGGACAAAAATTATGCCAAAAGCTTCCTTAGGTATTGCGAGAGGGAAGAACAGAAAAATAATACCATGTACCAATGAAATACTGATTATGGCATTTTCACAATGATTAAGTTGCATTATAGTGTTATTATTGCTAGATGATTAATCACATGATAGTGATCTCGAAAATAGTTAGGTCACTGATCATAAATATGAAATGCCGTCTTTATTATCGTGATAACATGTTTGGAAGCAACAAATACTAGTTTCTTCATAGCAGAACAGAACTGCTTTATTTGTGTTGTGCACTTTCAAAGACCTTAAGCAGCATCTATTAGAGTTACAGAGTTGCAAATTAGTGTTGAATTCATCTTTCTTAGATATGTTCATTGATTCTGAATAGAAATTTTAACTTGCTGTTATAAACTACATATTCTGGTAGGTGGGCTCTTTTCTTATGGGATGGTTTGGTGTGGTGTTCAAAGGAGACATATCTCACGTGTCAGAGCATCTAGCCATAGCAATAACAACTGGTTACTTAGGCAGCCTCACAACTTTCAGTGGATGGAATCAGAAAATGCTTGATCTCAGTGTTTCTGGGCATTGGCTCTTCTCTGCACTAGGCTTCCTAATAGGTAAAGTAAAACAAAGGCTACATCTCATATATTCAAAGCTATTTTGCTTAATTTGCCTCTTGACATTTATTCAAAAAGGTGCATTTTTTCAGGCATGTTTCTAGTTGCATTTTCCATCATCTTTGGGGTTGAGACAGCCAAGGGTTTCAGATGGGTTCTCAACGTGAGTTCAATAAGTCAAAAATGGCCAATCAAGTGGAAAGTAAATAGCAGAAAGCGTCAATTAGGAGTTATGAGTGTAGCGTTAGTGATATTAGGCTCATTATGGGGTGTGAGTGGTGCATTGGTGAAGACTAAGTTCAAGCATGGTGGTAATGCTGCTCAGTTATGGCTAGCTTGCCTGGTTGGACCTATAGGTGTGTGGATTCGGTGGTTCCTGGCACGCCTCAATGGAAGAGGACTGGGAAAAGCAGGGCTCATGAAATGGGTTCCATTTGGGACACTGATGGCTAATGTTTCAGCTGCTTGTACCATGGCTGCACTTGCTAGTGTCAATAAAGCAGTAAGCTTGTACAAAAACCTTAACATCATTCATTTTGTATTGTTTGAAAATGGAGATGATGATGATGATGAGTACTGGTATGTGTATATATATGCAGGTGAACACAAGGAATTGTGACACTGTAGTGGCAGGGTTACAGTTTGGTGTAATGGGGTGTCTGAGTACTGTGTCTACCTTTGCTGCTGAGTTCAATGCAATGAGAGAAAGCAAGCATCCTTGGAGAGCATATGCTTATGCCTTGATTACTATATGTGTGTCTTTCTCTCTTGGCATCTTAATCTACTGTGTGCCTGTCTGGACAAAGGGATTTGACATTGACACATAGCACCAACCAACTACTGTACAGACTTGAGACAAAGACTTGTTCAGTTTTGTTCTGTTAAAGATTAAATTCATTGATTTTTGGATGAATATCTTGATAATCTTCGAAGAATTTGACGATTTAATTTGATGTCACAGATTTGTTTCAACTCCATGTCCAATCAAGCATGATTATAACAAGGGAATTACACTTTGCTCTCGTTTTATATCATTAGAAAGTTATCTATGATATTGCCGGGTACTTTTTTTTTTTAATATTCATAAAGAAATCGAGTAAACCGACTCCATCTAATAAAAAAAGTTTTTTTTTAATAAATAGTAAAAAAAAGTTTTGATTATTGTTGTTGTATTCATAAGACGAGTAAGGAGGGATATAATATTTATACTCTCTAAAATGTATTCAGCCACCAATCACATGTTATTAAGAATTTAATAAAAAGAAATAAACGGTTAAAATTAAATTAAAAAAATCAAATTAGATCAAGCTATATTTTTAAAATTGTATTATTATCAATTTTATATCTACCTTCAACTATTACCGCAGGAGCAGTTGTGATTCATGAAGTCAATCATCAACTTTTTTAAAGTGTAAATTATCATTTTGGTTCAGATATAATTTATTTTGATTTAATTTTTAAAATGTGAAAATATTAAATTTGATTTTTAAAAAATATAATTTATTTTAATTTAATTCTTGAATGATAAAAAAATTTAATTTAATTCTTAAAAAAAATTAATTCTTATTTTTTGTTAATTATGCTGAATTGTTGATAAAAAAATTTAAAAGATTAAATTAAAATAAATTATATTTTTTAAGAATTAAATTTGATATTTTTAATTTTAGAGATTAAATTAAAATAAATTATATATTTTAAGAACTAAAATGATAATTTATTTTTAAAAAAATATATGTATAGAAAGAAATGAATCGAATATTGTAGCATTCACATTTTGACACGCAGCCAAATCTCTTTTGAAGATGGATTGCCAAAGCGAAAGGGACAGCATGCAAGTAGTAAGGAAGAGAGCACAGCCTAGCCAGTTGGTGGTTGATATTAATTATACTTCACATTTATTAAATCCTTGGGTTTGACTTTCGTAATTGTTTAATTCTACCTCAATCTGATCACAAAGAGGCTTACAAGATCTACTGAATGCAAAATGATACTTAATTATTTAATATAAATTTTGTTAATTATTAGGAATAGAAGTCTAGTGTTACCCTACATGGATCCCTCCATTCATTAGCAGAGATACAAACTAATAAAAATGCACTCTAAATGATTAAGGATTAAATTTTTATTAATATTAATAAATTATAAATAAAAAATTGAAAAAATATCAAATTTTTAATACGGTCCTAATACTGAACATCCTTCAAATAAAACTAATGAAACATAGAGTTGAAGGGCAAAAAAAAAAAAAGGTTACACTTATTGAGGGCTGAATTATCTTCATTTATTAAATATCAATATAGTATACAAATTAAGGGTATGTGTTTGAATGTTGGCTTTAGAAAAGAGAGTTTTTATTTTTGAGGGAAAATAAAATACAGAAAATAAGTATTTTTATAATCAATGATATATATATATATATATATATGAAATAAAATTAAATAATAATTAACATATATAAATTTTCATACATTATTTATAAAAAAATTTAAAAAGAATGCCCTAAAATGAGTTTTTTTGTAGAAATATGTTTCCATTTGGTTGGGATGGGAAGGAATCATATATACTAGCTTTTGCTACTGATAATATTCACCATGGTTTTGAACTTTGGTAGCACTACTCCATGTTTGGTGACTCCAATGATTAAAGAAGACGTAATTACTCATTTATGGAAAGAAAATGTTGCCCCAGTAGTTAACGAATTGTTGTTTTCACGATCACATAAATAATGGATGGACATTATCAAATCTTGTGACGCATGCATGCTTATATCAATTATTAATGTTTAAAAACAAAAATAAGTGCAGTTTGACATTTTACCCCCATCCACTAAAATGAATTGTTGACTATTCAGCGCAAGGGTATAATATTTTGGATGGAGACATGGAGAGATCCAGCTCTCTATTCTTTTTTCTTTCTCTAAAAGAGGGGAGAGAGAAAATAAAAAACATAAATATTTTTTAAAAAGGAGATGAGCCAATGCATGTCTTTGTAGACTAAGCTTAATATTTTTCACATACTTGTCAACTTTTTTTTTGGCCTGCACATACTTGTCAACTCAAATGTGTTATTTATATGTGTCAATAAATTATATATATAGATATATATTAATTAATCGTATTTGTTATCCATTAATAAAGTATTAAAGAAATTTTTTATTAGTTGATAACATTTTAAATTAATAAAAAAATATTTTTGTTGACTATTTTCAAATTTAAAATCATTAAATATTTTATTAATTCAAAAATTTTGTCAGTATCTTAAGGCATTAATTAATGTAATATATATATCGTCACTTTTTTCACTTAAATTTCAGGACCAATTATTTACACAACTGTTATATAATATGTCATTGCAAATTAACGAAAGCTTCACCACGAATAATCCAGGAAAGTCCAAGATATAGAAAAATGCTCATAATTATATTATAGATTAAATCAAATATACTAAGTCATACAGATGTTGTGTTTTTACATTTATTTGATATGAAAGTTAATAAAGTTATCCAAAAGATGGTGTTACGTTGACCACCGATCGATGCTGAGACCATTATTGACTTTGGGCATATCTTGTATACAATAACACGACAAGGGAAAGAACTCAAGAATGAAGAGCTTACGTGTGAAACTCTCCTTATGTAGACCCTCAATTTGGAAATGAAAGGAAGAAAAAGAATAATACACACACATATATATGTTTAAAAAAAAAAATGAATCACTACTGAGGAATCTTGTTGAGCTTGCAGTAAGCATAGTCACCGTATGTCTTGGTCTTGAACTTGGGTGGATTCTGATCGTTGATAAGCTTAGGGTGGGGCCCCACTACATGCTCCGTGGGAGGCTCCAAGAAGACAGGCCATGACATTCTTGTCTGATCACAAACTGTTGTTCTATGAAGCACCGCCTTGTATTTCCCATTGCTCAATATCTACCAATATTGACTCATTCCAATTAGTTCATATATACATACATACATACATGAATTAAATATAATTTCAAATTAATAATGTATAGTTGAATAAGTCTTGAATAAGATCATTAATGAATTGAAATTACCTCAACTTGGTCGCCGATGTGGACGACGAGGGCGTTAGGGATGTACTTAACATCGTACCAGTGGCCATCTCTGAAGGCTTGGAGGCCTTGTACTTCATTGGGTACAAGAAGAGTAAGTGCTGACATGTCAGTGTGAGCAGGAACCCCAAGTGCAAGATCAGGGCGAGGGCAAGGTGGGTAATAGTTTATCTTTAGAAGATACGCCAAATTGTCACCTCCTACGGCCTCTCTTACCTCATCTTGTTCAAGCCCTAAACCTTTTCCTAGGCTCTTGAACAATTTATCTATTACACCGTGAAGGTACTTCACGTATTCTTCGTTCGCCTCCCTGCATATACATACAATAATTCATTCATTAATTAATTACTCAACCATTCCATTTATTCTAGCTTGTTTGATTTCATTTATTATTATGCATGTGTCCCACCATTGAAACTTGTTTCACGCCACAGATATATATATATATATTATACTAGTTCACACTTGACTTGCACAAGTATAAAATTGATTTAATGAAATATATCCAAATTAAAATAAACGGCGAAGACGTAGGTGGAAGAAGTGATTTTATAATATATTAGTTAAATGAATGAATATGAATATATACCTGTAAGAAGAAGGATTTTTGGGCCAGAAGCGGTGGTTAATGGCGGAAGGAGGCCATACTTTGTGGAACAAATGGTCGACCCAACCCTTCTTGCCTTCCAACTCCTTCTGAAGCATTGTTCCATAACCTTCGACAGAGCCAGGAAGCTTGGAGACGAGCTCTTTCTCTTCCTGAGGAAGCTCGAAGAAGGTCTTTCCAACAGATTGCAAATTGGCAATCACCTCACTGGGAATCCCATGGTTGACGATCTGGTACATTCCCCAATGGCGACTGGCCTCCACAACCTGTTCGATCACGGCTTCCTCGTCGGGATTGCTGAAATCAATGACGGGAACCTGAAGATTCACCCCTTTTACGGTGGTGATTCCAGGCTGCTCCGTCTCAGATCTTATGAACTCCGCTGGAATATCGTTCTTGGACAAGGAAGCTACGTTTTGAACTCTGGTTACCCCCATTTGGATTTGGATCAACTTAATTAGTTTGTTTAATTTGGAAGTTAGAGGTAGTAAGTATAGGAGGCAAATTAAATGATGCGCGCGTATTGTATGGTAGGTATATGTGGGAATTGGATTTGTGTGTGACATGGGAATGGTGTGGGCATCGCAATTTATAGACACATCATAAGTCGTAATTAACCCACCTCCTACCACGTGCTCTTTACCAGTTCCCCACCCTACCCCTACCCCTACCCCGTGTCCATCCCATTTACTTTGTCTCTTCCATATTACTCCCAATCTCCCTTTTCCTTTTTCAACCCAAATGTATAACGCCAACTTGGAATTCAACTATCTTTCATCTATACCATGGGCCACATTTAATTTCTCTCTCTACTTACTTTGTTACTCTTCTTCTTTTTTTATATTCTATCTACTCTGCTCTAATTTATTTATTACAAAATTTATCATGTAAGTTCATTTAAAATTTAAAATGTTTTATTTATTATGATTTAAATAAAAATAACATTTTATTTCCACTGGGTGGAATTTATGATGGCCTTTGAATTTTTCAACTCATAATAATTGTTTATTAAATTTAGTTCCCCTACGTCTCGTTTGGCTGCTTCATATTTGCAAATTGCAATTAGAATGTGTGTGGACCATGGACCGCCTCACGTACTTTTCTGAAGGATAAAACTAATTACTCTATCATACTTGTTCTAAATCCCCACTAACTGTACGATTATAAAGAGTCTTGTTTTGAAAAAAAAAAAAGAATTCAATACAAATTAATCATCCAATATATATTATCTATATATATGGTTTCCCCTCCTTAATTACTTAGCACAGTACTTTCGTTCAACTTTATATCATTCATAAATAATTATAGATTAGTTGCAAATAAAATACTATATTATTAAGGAGAGTATTAATTACATATTTGGGATAATAAAAGAGCAGGTAGAGAGTTAACTTAATTAGATGATTATCTCTGTTAACCCATCTTGTTTTTTTATGGAGAATACACAATTATAGCCGCCAAAGAATCTGTCACTAAAAGAGAAATGACCACCAAACAAGAGTATTCATTTGAAGAGATGTTTCCATGTAAATTTTGCAATAATTCAAGGTTCTGTCCGGTACATTAAGTTAAACTTAACTTCAACCATATGAAATCTTGTTAACAAAATCAAAGTTCCAAATAGCGATATAAATGCATCGGAAATTCCCATATACGGTATTTTCTAAGCAGTTTGGGTGGGTTTTGGACAGGAACACTGGAGTAGCATGATATGTTCATATTATATAACATGAAACGGTGATGAAATTGAAAATGAAGTCAAATCAGGATAATTTATTAATGGGTAATACTAATAACATGAAACGAGACAAACAGGACCACTTGTTAAAGCTTACGCTACAAAAGAGAAACCGTAAAGAAAATTCAATATACAATACGATCCAACACTTTCCTTCCCACGTCCACCCACTCACATTTGGATAAAAGTTCAATAGTACCATACCATTGAAGTTCAGTACATCCCTCTAATCATATAGAGTCATTTGTTAATATTAATATAAATTCACATTTATAAGGACCCACCTTGAATGATTTAGGAACCAACTGATTGGAGAGATGTACTGAAGTTCAGTACTACCGTACTATTGAACATCTACTCCTCACATTTCGCATAAAAGGATAACGCATGCAAGTTGTCCAATACACTATAATATTAATATTTAAACTTCAAAAGACTATGTTTTATTCGATCGCTTGAATTATAAGCAATACAATCGCTTGAATTATAAGCAATACAGGTATACAACTATTAATATTTCTTTTTAACCTAATGGATTTAATTAACATTCAAACTTTCAAAAATCAACTTATATTATTATTATTATTTATATATATATATATATATATGAAGTCTTTTTTAATATAAAACTAATAAAATTTAATTTTTTTAACATTTTTATCAAAATATATATTAATTAAAAATTGATTTTTATATCATCTCTCTTTATTACTATAAGAAATAGTATATATTTTGAATTTAATTAAAATATTTGTATACATTAAATTTTTGTTACCTAAATAATCTAATTAAAAGTCTATGTTTAAGTCTTTTGTTTTATGGGATTTATGTTTAAGTCTTTAGATTCATCTCAACTATTTGATCTAGCCCCTTTTGAATCAACTTATTAGTTGTCATCCATATATATATATTATTGAGGGTCTAACAAGTAACAAATTAAAAAAATTTAAAAACTAAATTATCTACATATAATATATATAACTATATATAAGTTTTGCGGAGAAAGTAATAAAAACATAAAATTTTGACGAAGGAAAAAAAAATGTTTATAGTCAAAAGTTTGAAGATTTAGAGGAGGGGTAGGTGGCTCAAAGTCAAAGAGGTCCTTTAACGAACATTGCGGCGGGCTTGCTCTTTCCACGTAGTTGTCCTACGGAAACACCCTCCCAATCCCTCTCTTGCATTATATTGCATTGTAATATGAATGATTTTCAGAGTTGGTATCCTGCACTTAATTATTTGTGATTTAATTTGGACAGATATGAATAATTAAAAATAAATAAATAAGAGAAGATCGCACTCACAAAAATTCATTTTAAATAAATTAGAGACTTTTTTTTTTTTTATGTTTCTTCGTACTAGAAAAAAAAATCCAATACAATATACATATTCCTCATCTTCGTCAGTCGTCACTTGAGAATGAAACTTTGCTGACTTTTGAGTTTTGACCGATGAATAGTGCATAGTGGTCAACACAGCCACATTTGACAATGGATTCAATGCTATATATATATATATATATATATATCATCATCATTACCACTAAATATGATAGTTTTTATTTTTTATTATAAAATATAAATATTTTTTAACTAAATTTAGGTAAGTACGTAATAATATTAGTTTTTATTAAATTTATAAAATGCATATCATAAATGTTTAACTACATATATTTTTCCCATAAAAAAACGTAAATATATTTTTAAAAATTAAATTGTAGTGCTTCATTCGATTGAACAAATTAATTTGTTATAACCTGCAATTCAAATTATTAACGACGAATTGAAAGAAAATGAAATATGAATTAATTTATATATCAACTGATAAGGGATAAAAGTTAATTATATGTTTTTTTTAATGGAGAGTACTTAATTATCTTTAGCATGAGATACGCCTTAATTTTCCGTTTGTATTTATTGTATATATCTAATAATTTCTTGTGAATTCAATGTAATAATTAACATATGTTGAGGCATTCACCAAAAAAATATATTAAAGCATAATATATATAAAAAAATCTTTTTTTTCACAGTTATTCTCAATATATATTTTGTTCGAAGTATTATCAAACTCTAAATGTGAGTACCTCTCTTAACAGAAAATCAAAACCAAATTCATCACGTTATAAAAAAATTACTTAATTTTTTTTAAACCTAATCCCTTGGTATAGAAAAATGGATGAAGGTCATATCATACTGATAATATATTTGACAGAGACGATTAAAGGAACAACAAAATATTATATTAAATAATATAAAAGGTATTTAATAATTTTACATATAGTTGAAAATTTTAAATTTAGATAATTAATGAAACTAATACATAAAAAGGTTGATTATCATTTTTCCATAAAATTATTTAGAGACAATAACATATTATAATTAGAGAAAAAGCACTAATTAAATACAGTAATATGTGTATATATATATAATACTCGCGTCAATATATCAAGCCTAATTAATTTCGGTAGAAAAAGAACATTACCCAGCCAATCAAAAGATTTTGGCTACATGCATGCATGCATGTCTCAAAAAGCTCATTTTAATTAACGAAAAATTACAAAATGACTTGTTCTTTTTGTTTCAGCCTTTTAGAGAAAAGGGTTTCTTAAGCAACAAATTAAATGAGAGATGCTGTTAAGTACATATATTTATACCAACGAGATTCTAGTAGAATGAATTATCCCTTTACAACATGATAAACTTGTGTATTCAAATCTTTGTTGATAGAAATATTCACATTTAATTTTAGCAGTACCTTGAATATAATTGTTTTCAATATGAGTATATATACCTATAAAAAACCCCAAAAAAATGGCAATGCTTTGAATTCACACGTCTTTTCCATCTTTCAAACTCTATTGTACAATGGTATCTTAAGGAGTAAATTTACTTTTTTGATTTTTGAAAAATTCTACTTGTCTAGCAAAATATATACTGTAGATGATCATATAATATCATTTTGCAATATACACAAGGAAGGAGCATATACACATTTGATGAATGAAGACGTTGATGAAATACTTCCCCAACTAAATTTACTTCTTAAAAAAACAAAAAAGGAAAAGTGACTTAAAATAAAATAATATGGTTAACTTTGATTGCTTCATTGACAACGATACTCTATTTAATGTAGTTAATTATCTTGACAAAAATTTTAAAAGAAGAAATATTTCACTAATTAAACATGTTGTAAATACTATTAAGTAGGGACGTATTACCGGAAATAATAAAAATATTATATATAGAGATTGAAATGAAACTATAAACATGGAGAACAAAAGCTGAAAATTCAAGTATATGTATGAGCCAGCTAAAGGAAATATCTATTAATTAATAAGCACATCTCTATATGTGTTTTTTTTTGTGATCACACGATATACATAAAATAATTATCTTAAGTTAAATTCTAATAATTAATGTACATAAATGAAGTAACACCATGTATATATAAAAGGCAGGTAAGTCTGTGATGCAACTTATTCTATCATATAATGTAATTTCAGTCAATATGATTATGACACTTATTATTTAATTTTATTTCATCATGAAATATAATTAAGGGTTTTGCTAACCAGTGCCCTTAGGGCAATGGTTAAGGAAGCATTAAATGAGGTTAGGTAGTCAAAAAGTGCATAGAAATCAGAATTTATATTAAATGTGTTTTTCTATTTTTCTTAAAGACATTAATACCCTCAACCTATTACTTAATAAATATTCTTAATTACATCTCAATAATATTTTTTATATTTATTTATCTATATTTATTTATATTCTTTTATTTTTTTATTTATCCAATCATGTTAAATATATTGGTCACATTTTTATTTAATTGGTTTATATCACATAATAAATAATTTTTTTTATATAATGTAAATGGTAAGTGTTTTTTTATATATAGATTCCTTATATAGTAAGTGTTTAATTTATTTAAAACAATTAAACAATTAAATAGAGAGAAATAAATATAAAAAATATTATTGAGATGTAATTATGAATGTTTATTAAGTAATAGATTGAGGGTATTAGTGTCTTTAAAAAAATAGAAAAACGCATTTAATATAAATTCTGATTTCTATGCACTTTTTAACTACCTAACCTCATTTAATGTTTTTTTAACCAGTGCCCTTAGAGCACTGTTTAACAAAACTCTATAATTAAATCACATTAATGACTACAAGTATATCACATGACCAATTTCTCACCCATAAAAGGCAGCTTTGAATTTTTCCAAGAACTACTACAGTCGTACGTAGTTAATGGCCGACGGTGGCCATACCCATATACATACAGTACATATAATAGACCAATGATTAATGAGTGGTCCACGGTCTAGACCACAATAATTACTTCAACTTTTTCTTGTTGCTAACTTAACCTTTGCATTAGTCTATAGAATTTTAGCCTACAAATGCAAAATAATAGAAGTAATTTAATTCTTCAATTTATCAAAACTAAAATCTTAAATTTTTTATAAAAGTATTTTTTAATATTTCAAAAATACAATAAATATTTAGTTCTTCTTTTTTGGCCGGAAATAAATATAAATATTTCTTTCAATCGCATAAAATTGGAGAATTTATAGTTGAAACTTGTGGTGGCTTTTACTCCTTGTTGGGCGACACCCGGCCACATCTCAAATAAAAGATGCTAAACAAAGTATATATAAGTATAAAACTCAAATAATGACCTATTTAATTGAGGGCCAAATAAATAATAACACTTAATTTTTTTAAGATTTATCTACCTAAAGTACACGTGGTTAATATAATATTTATTGATTTGAAATATGTAAAAATTCATTTTAAAAAATAATTTTTAATATTTTAAAACTCAATTGATGTATGAGGTAAAATCTTAATATATGTTTTAAGGGCACATGTTAAAATTTAGAAGAACTTATTTTTTAATTCTGAAAGTAATTTATCGAGGAGCAATGGAGGGTATCTTCATTTATTAAAGATCAATACAGAAATTTAAATAAAATAAATTCTCTTTAAAAGTTTGTTTTTTTCCTCCATAATTGGTTGGTACTTAAGTAAAGGAGGCATACTAGTTTTTGCTTCTACTTCACTACGGTTTTGGTTGCCACTTCATATTTGGCGGTCCAATGATTAACCAAGACGTAATTAAGTACTTTTTTTTTTGTCTGTAGACGTAATTAAGTACTCAACTACTCATATTACGATGCTCATTTTTAGCCAGTAGTTAACCAATCGCTGTTTTCACGATAACGCCATTTTCAAATCAAGGAATTAATGTTCTCGCAATTATATATAAATTCACCGTATATTAGTAAATAAAATTGATAATAGAAAGTATAATTAACTAAAGAAGCATTTAATATAATTTAATTACTTTTTGAAACCGTTAATTTTAATTGCGGATACATTTTTGTTTCAATAAATTAAACACTTACCATGTAATGAGTCTATATATAATTTATATATAAAATTGAACATATAAAAAATATCTTGGCATATATATATATATGAATGACTGAATGAGTGTATCAATTTTGATTAGAAAAAAGTGCAGTTTGACATTTTATCCCTTACTTAAATGAACTGTTGACTATATATTCCGCATCACCAAATGGCATTTTTCATACATTAATTCATGATCACGTTTTCTTATATTTTTCCAGAAAGACTAAAGAAATATATAAACTAATTGTCATTCTTTTACTTTCAGGGTACGGTCAATTATTTACACAACTATATTATAATATGTTATAGCAAATTACTGAAGGCTTCATGAACACGAATCCACAGAAGTCTAAGATATAGAAAAATGCTCATAATATTATAAATTTAATCAAATTTACCAAGTCTTACAGATATTGTGGTTTTTACATTTATTTGATATGAAAGCACACAAAGTTATCCAAAAGTTGGGGTTACGTTGACAACACGACAAGGGAAATAACTCAAGGATGAAGAGCTTACATGTGAAACTCTCCTTATGTAGACCCTTAATTTGGAAATGAAAGGAAGAAAAAGAATAATACACACATATATATGTTAAAAAAAAAAAAACTGAATCACTACTGAGGAATCTTGTTGAGCTTGCAGTAAGCATAGTCACCATATGTCTTGGTCTTGAAGTTGGGTGGATTCTGATCGTCGATAAGCTTAGGGTGGGGCCCCACTATATGGTCCTTGGGAGGCTCCAAGAAGACAGGCCATGACATTCTTGTCTGATCACACACTGTCGTTCTATGAAGCACCGCCTTGTACTTGCCATTGCTCAATATCTACAAATATAATATTGATTCATACATGAATTAAATATAATTTCAAATTAAATGAATGTTTATTTAATTGAACAAGTCTTGAATAACAATATATATATAATTAATGAATTGAATTACCTCAACTTGGTCGCCGATGTGGACGACGAGGGCGTTAGGGATGTACTTAACATCGTACCAGTGGCCATCTCTGAAGGCTTGGAGGCCTTGCACTTCATTGGGGACGAGAAGAGTGAGTGCTGACATGTCAGTGTGAGCAGGAACCCCAAGTGCAAGATCAGGGCGAGGGCAAGGTGGGTAATAGTTTATCTTTAGAAGATACTCCAATTTGTCACCACCTACGGCTTCCCTTACCTCATGTCCTTCAAGCCCTATACCTTTTCCTATGCTCTTGAACAGTTTGTCTATTACACCGTGAAGGTACTTCACGTATTCTTCGTTCGCCTCCCTGCATATACATACAATACATTAGTTATTTAATTCAACTATATGTTTTTAAATTTATCTTAATTACCTTCTTGTTTGATATCATTTATTAACTACGTCTCCCAACCTTGAACAATACTTAGCTTTGTCTCACTTCTCATATATTATACTAATTGACACACTTGACTTCCCCAAGTAGATAATTGATTTATTTTTTAATTACCGGCGAAAACGCGTACGTAGTACGTACGTCTGAAAATGTCATAATATATTTATTTTTCTTTTATATTTAATTCCCTCCGTTACGTTGCCTGCTTAATTAGTTTACCAACCCCCCTTTTTTTATTGCTTAAAAATTAAAACACGTCACCGCTCTCATTAAAGAGCTCTTTGGCTTTACTTCATTAGTATATGCATGTGGTATGTATGTGGACCATTGGTTGAGTATAGTGGGGGATGCACTTGAAGTAGTAAAATAAAAAACTGCATAAAAGCTATTTCAGTTACATGTTAATGATCTATCCAAAAGACGCAGCAAGGGACTTGGTATTTCCTTTTTAATTTGCCTCCCACTTTTCCTGAATAACGCATGATGACATGCATGCATATCAATTAAGTGCATTCATCATATGCATGTGACTTGCTTTAATTTAATTTGATGCATATATATATATATATATATAAATGAAACGAAATAATAATAATAATACCTGTAAGAAGAAGGATTCTTAGGCCAGAAGCGGTGGTTAATGGCGGAAGTAGGCCAAACCTTGTGAAACAAATGGTCGACCCAACCCTTCTTACCTTCAACCTCCTTCTGAAGCAACGTTCCATAACCTTCAACAGAACCAGGAATCTTAGAAACGAGCTCTTTCTCTTGTTGAGGAAGCTCGAAGAAGGTCTTTCCAACAGCTTGCAAATTGGCAATCACGTGGCTGGGAATCCCATGGTTCACGATCTGGTACATTCCCCAATGCCGACTCGCCTCCACAACCTGTTCGATCACAGCTTCCTCGTCGGGATTGCTGAAATCAATGACGGGAACCTGAAGATTCACCCCTTTTACGGTGGTGATTCCAGGCTGCTCCGTCTCAGATCTTATGAACTCCGCCGGAATATCGTTCTTGGAAAATGAAGACACGTTCTGAACTCTGATGACCTCCGCCATTTGAATAATATTCTATTGTTTGTTTCAACTTAATAACTATAGTGAGAAGGGTGTGATAGTAGTAATATTAATATAGAAGGAAAATGATATTGATGGGTGATGATGGAGTAGTGCGGTTATTAGGTTGGTTTGTATTGTATTGTATGGCATGGGAATGGTGTACGTGTTACCACAATTTATAGACAAATTATAACCAACCTACTCCTACCTACCTCCACGTGCTCTTCACCGGTTCCTCTCAACAGCTTTTTATTTATTACTTCCAAAAATTATCTCTTTCATTCGTGCATTAATCAATAAAATATAAGTTTTAAGTTTACCTAAGTTTTTTCTAATATTCATATTAGAAGAGATCTGATCTACTCATAAATAAAATGATAATAAATGACTTACTATTATTATAGTGAACATATTAATTTTTTTTTTGGTAGAAGTGAATATATTAATGTTACATAAAATAGATACCTAAAAATTTGTCGGTATTCTACTATTTACATGCAAAGAGAAATAATGAATGACCCGGCCACCCCTTCATCAATAGTGATGAGTTTGTTAAGCCAACTGGTCATTAATGGCCGACGGGGGCCATGACCTATAGAAAAATGAATGGCCCACCCATTACCATAGAATTATTGCAGAATGGCAGCCCGCATTAATTTTAGTAGTGCAATTTGCTTATAACATCAATCTGCTTTCTGCATGATAATTATGCATCACCTTTAATTGTCTTTATAGATTACTGAAACTAACCCGTGATTTGCATTTTGCAGTAGTATTGATTTAAAAAAACAAGAGTAAATGTTCAGTGGTACGGTAGTACTGAACTTCAGTACATTCTTTCAATCAGTTGGTCCATAAATCATTCAAGGTGAGCCCTAATTAATGTGAGTTTTTATTAATATTAACAAATGGCACTACATGATTGGAGGGATGTACTGAAGTTCAGTGGTACGGTACTATTGAACTTTTATCCAAAAAATAGCTATATGTATTGTTACTGTAATTAGCATAGAAGTAGATAATTTGATTATTTTCTTTTGTATAAAATATCTAATTTTATCCTTTTTATCACGTAATTGACTCATACTAGTCCGACCTTAAATTTAACTACTTTTTTTACTAAAATACAGTACTAAAGCCTTATGTTTTTCATGCATTGAATCGGATAAAATGGAAGTACTCAATGATTCATAAATTACACCAACGTGTATGTATATAGTAATTGTGAATTTGTGAGTGTAATAATTAATCATTTAGGACTTTGGATTCTCTTATGTGAAAAAATTATAACATAATTAGAAAAGAGATTATAGACATAAAATTAATTGAGTGGTAGGTCTTATTTACATAATAGATTCAGTAGGTGAATAATATATGGAAAAAAACTTATATGTTGTTGTTTACATACTTTTATTAAGGTTAATCAATTAAAAAAAGACATGTGTCAATTTTTTTATGTCATCTTCTCAAAAATTAACACATGTATTTTTTTAATTGGTTAACCTTAACAAAAACATGTAAGCAACAACGTTTTTTCCATAATATATATATTCCTACTCTACGTTTATCTCTCTCTCATCATGTTATTCTCTACAAGAGGTTGTGATCCGTTCTTTTATTATGTATATTCAGATGAAGTAGCTGAGGCTTAAACAACTTCTTATTGGATGCTTAAGCTTATTAATATTCAAACACGGAGAAATCAAAGATAATATCAATTCTTTAAAATTTAACAGTCATCTATGAACTGGGTCATGCAGCTGGAATTCAAATAAGTCCGACCTTAAAACATTTAATAGGGTTGTAAGTTGTAACATTGGAATTTCTTTTTTAGAATGAGAATAAAACTAATGACTGGGTCAAGATTATTGTCTCCAAATACCATCAAATGCTAAAGCCATGATCCATTTCAACCATGCTTACTTTATATATATTATCCTTAAAGCACCAAAATCTTTTAAGTTAGATCAACACATGTCAATTGAATGATATGATTGACAGTGAAATAATTGGTTTTATAATTAACAAACTACTAAGATCTGAATAAGTCATGCAAATTCCACAACAACAATTTTTTTATTCAATTAAATTCCACTATATTTTTGAAACACTGTAATAGTCAACAATAGCTAGCGTCCTAAAAATCTCTTAACTAAACAAATGTCAGCAATCTTTTTATTATTTTGACTAAAATATTATTTTAATCTTAATATAATTTATTTTAATTTAGTCTCTAAAAAATTAAAATGTTAAACTTAATCCTTAAAAAATACAAATTATTTCAAATTAGGCCAGGCATGAACGATAAAAATGTCAACTTGAATCTTTTAATAGTATAATTTATCTCGGTCTAGTGCCAATGAATCTCTAGTGATATAATTTATAGAGAATTTATTATGAATTAATTTGAGACAAATTACATCTTTTACAAAGATTAAATTGAGATAAATTACGTGTTTTAATGAGTCAATTTAACATTTTCATCTTTTAATGACTAAACTAAAATATATAACATCTTTCATGTTCAAAATGGTGAATTTTTCTCTTTTTTTTTTGATATATGAATATCGACATTCAAGGGTCAAATGTTCATTTTTGTCCTCCATATTTCACTCAAGTTTTAAATTAGTACTTTATCTTTCCCAGAAGTTCTAAATTGGTCCTTCCATCTAAGTCCGGCAATTTTTTTATGTTAACCGTTGACGTGGCGTGCCGAGGTGGACACATAATCTCTCTTATGTGTATCAGATAGCTGACGTGACCTTAGACACACCAAAAACACGCAAACGACGTCGTTTAAGCAAAAAATAAAACCATGCTGAGATGACTAATCTAAAACTCTAATGAAACATAAAGGACTAATATAAAACTTTAATAAAATATAAAGGACCAATATAGAACTTCAATTAATCATAAAGGACCAATATAAAACTTTAATGAAATATAAATGACCAATATAGAACTTTAATGAAACCTGAAGGACAAATATAAAACTTTTAAAAAATATAAAAGACTAATATAAAACTTTTGAAAGATAAAGGATTAATTTAAAATTTAAACAAAAAAGAAATTTGACCGCATTCAAATTATCAACCTTATATATATATATATATGACGTGACTGGGATGATCAGAAAAATGCAAGAGATGCATAATATATAAACTAAGTTCAGTCCACAAAGGAATAAAGTCAATAAACTAAGGTAATACATATATAACGTTGAAATAATAAGCTAAAAAAACTCCAACATTACAATTTTCGAAAGAAAATGTAACGGGATTATTTAGTTGCGTAATTCACTTCCGTTGGGTGATTGCCATGGTAAAGTCGAAAAGTAGTAGAGTAGAGTGTATAGAAATACTATACTCAATGTAAATAAAAATACTATAGAAACATTGTTTTGAGGGTAAAAAAGGGTAAAAAGTTCGCTAGAGAAACATTTTTATCATTATTATTGAGGTAAATTTAAATTAAACTCTCAATGAAAGCCAAAATTATTACTTATGTGATAAGAAAAACTCAAAAATTCATTTTTTTTTTCAAAGTACCATTATTTTTATTATTTATGTAATAAGTACCATGTATTTTAAATAAAATGTATGACACTCCAACGGTCCAACCCGAAGTCGTAGAGGATCATTATAACCTAATTGAATTGAATGCTAGCTCAAAACATCCTACTTTCGACATATAACTAACTTGACTAATTTCATCAGACCAAAAAAAAGAAGGAAAGACTTCGAGTAACATTAGTACTATATCAACTTGTGCATACCTATACATAGATAAATATCAACGGTATAGGGAAATTTGCGTATCCGACAAGTTATACAAACAAATATGGGTTATTTGGTAAAACCATCTCGAACACTTAGCCACAGCAAGAACCACAGGCAGGCAGTGAACCTGGACGTTGAATGAGGGTAAAAATAACCAAAAATAAAGATGATTAGCAGAGAGACATCCACTATCCAATAACAAAGGGGAAACAACATAATATGAACTTACTATGGTCAGGCCCCCTAACACTCTCTAGCCCACGAACATTGTCAAGGCCACGGCGAGGAGGGCCACGTGGACCGCCACCGCCACCACCATATGGCCCCCCACCAGGACCTCCAGGACCACCGCCATCCCATTTCTTACCAGAACCTTTTCTGTAAGCATCCGACTTTTCCATCTGAGGGACGATACCATTATGATGAGTAAACATCAATTCAACTCTATAGATTCATTTACTATAAATTCAAATAGGAATCAAGAATAAAATAAATATTACCGAAAACATTGTTGCAAAAAACGCGCCTATGAAGCTAACAATGGCCCAGAATAAATCAGTGATTGTTTTAAGCCGCCAAATTGAAGGCCTTGATTTTACAACACCTGCGCGAAACTTTTTAAGTACGGTCATTTATTTTCTTAAAAAAGCCAAAATGCACAGATAGGTTTTCCTAAACCCTTGGGAACGGCTTTCTTGAGGCCTCCTTTGCTGGGTTTGGCTTTGTTCTCATAGCACCCAAAAAAAAAAACCCTAAAGCCAGGAAACTTAGATATTAAACCACATAATCATTTTCTGATCTTGAGAAAGAAGCCGTCAATTATCACAGTTCTTTTAGTTTAGGCAGACGATCTGTAAACTGTGATAGATCAAAATGAAGCTATAGGTTTTCCGGTTATTAACCCACATAATCATGATTGCTTGAAGAAGCCTAGTTTCATGCATATTATTAGAGATAAAGATCAAGTCCCACATCTGATAGGATAAGATACTCGATTGAGTACTTAAGAAAGCTTGGTTCTTCCTCCTTACGAGCTAGCTTTTGAGGATGGGTTCCCCAAGTTACCTTGAGTTTCAACATGGTATCAGAGCTTAATAATGGTCAAACGACTTAAAGCGGTCCAAATCGAAGATGTGAAAAAAAAACTCCAGATTAAAAAAAATGTGTGGCCTCTGAGGTTCAGAAAAAAGAGTACAAGCCCGAAAGAAAAAGAAGAGGCCTCTGAGACTCAAAAAGAACACAAGCGAAGAATAATGAAAAAAAAATCAAGTCACAACTAGAAAAAAGAATAGTTGGACTTGAGGGGGAGTATTAGAGATAAAGATCAAGTCCCACATCTGATAGGATAAGATACTCGATTGAGTACTTAAGGAAGCTTGGTTCTTCCTCCTTACGAGCTAGCTTTTGAGGATGGGTTCCCCAAGTTACCTTGAGTTTCAACACATATTAATGCAGCAAGAAAATATAATGAAGACATGACAAACCAACCAAAAGGAAAGGTTACCACGATGAGATATAAGAGCGCTGTTAAAGAAGGGGGAGTATGGAACATTTGCAAAAGGTGGATGAAAAAAGTAACACCTCAAGAGACATATGAATTGCTTGCTAGAATGAAGCTACCACCAATGAATGATAAATAGAATTAATTCAAATACTAACGTGAATGACTTCAACCTTAATATATCGCATGGAAGTTAAAACTCTTTGAAAATCCAACCACATATAAAGATTGAACTATACGATCAATAACCATCCAGTTTTGTCAACAGTTTTAACGCCATTAAGCATCCTATAATTCATTATTTTATTCTCACCACTTCATAGATATTACGACATTGTAACAACTAATAAATATAACAGTCTGAGCCAAACAAAGTAAACCAAAGAAACTCAGTGAATTTTACCTTTTCACCCGTCACTAACTTGGTATACATTACAATCTCTTTTAAACCATAACAATGAAACTTTATATCTCTCACGAAGATCATATTGACAAACTAAAATTTTAATGAGATTGAAGAATGGTGATTGACAAGAAATTTTATAGAGATTTTAGTAAAAAGAATTTATGTCAAGAAAGAAGAGAAAGACAATGAAGGATGATAAGAAATCCTCCTAGTACAACCAAAAAACAACATAAACGAAAATGAGTATCAAAATACATTAGCTCAAAAGAGCTCTCTACTTCCCCTGTAAGAGAAGTACCCCTATAAACTAATCATGTGCTACAATCCAAGAGAATCCCGAAAAACTACTCTATCTCATTAAAGGTGAGAAAGTGTAAAAACACGTTTTAATTTGGATTCCAATGTCTAATCTGGAAGCATACAAATGCCAAACTTAAACAATCACATAAATTGATCAAAAGCATGAGAACAAAATGCTGGTTTATACATTAGACAGAAATGGTAAATGATAGAACCCACTGAAAAAAATTACTGAATAGTGCTCTGTGTATTAACAAACCTCAGCCTAAAAGCTGAATATCCAGAATACAAAGTTGCCTACAGTAGCAGAAATAACATTCACAGCAAAAACAGCACAGAAACACACTACAGAAAACGCACAGCACAGCACACTAAAATTCACACATAAACTCACCAAAAGAGAACCATGCTAGCGGTTTCCCAATTTTCCCTCCCCCTTCCCCACTCCTCCACTATTTATAAGCCTCTCTCTGTTTTAGATTTCCCAAACCCTCCCACTAAAAGAGTAACAACTAACACATGTGTCTGCTTCCCTACCTTACTCAAAACCATTACATAACAACCTACCCATATCCTTCCTCCCCTCTAAAACCAATACAAAGTTGCCTACAGTAGCAGAAATAACATTCACAGCAAAAACAGCACAGAAACACACTACAGAAAACGCACAGCACAGCACACTAAAATTCACACATAAACTCACCAAAAGAGAACCATGCTAGCGGTTTCCCAATTTTCCCTCCCCCTTCCCCACTCCTCCACTATTTATAAGCCTCTCTCTGTTTTAGATTTCCCAAACCCTCCCACTAAAAGAGTAACAACTAACACATGTGTCTGCTTCCCTACCTTACTCAAAACCATTACATAACAACCTACCCATATCCTTCCTCCCCTCTATTATCCTTTCTGACTCTTCTAGTTTAAGCCTCGAGTATTGAGGTACATCAGTAAAATTATTCTGTATTATATATATCAAATGGAACATATGTGAACAACTTTTATTTTCAATAGTCAACAAAACAATAAAGTCACCACCATGTGCAACCTCAGTAGCAACCAAACATAGTATGTCATATTAAGAAAGTTAAAACCAAGAATAGAGAAAATAAAAGGACAATGCAGTATTGCTTCCAACATTGACAGTCAAACAAGTCAGGCACACACTAAACAAGATTTATCAAAGTCAACTGTGGCTGCACCCAGACTACTTCTGGGTTTTAACTGTCATTGGGACTTATCCCACTTGTTCTTCAAACAACTAACAAAATCATAGAGGGGAAAAAAGAATACAATCATGAAATCTTGTTCAACAGCTGTAAAATCAGCATCCCACAGACAGATCACTAGATCCAGCAGATATTGCTGGACAGTTCATATTTGGATCCAAGAAATGAAACATGGGTGTTTAGAAATCAGAAATAGGAATTAAGACACAAAGCATGCTGCTAAGATTCCCAAATCCTATCTTCAGTCTGATTCCTAACAGTTACAATTTAAGGGGAAACCGAAAATTTAGTAGAAGTTTTTCTCCTTAGATATTTAACTACTCCACACCACTTTCCTAAGTACTTTGAGGTCTGTAATTAGGAAAATACACTTAATAGAGGGAGGGGGGGGGGGGGGTAAGAGTCTTTTGCGGTTTGGTCAGCTGAAGAGAACTAATACTTTCTAACTTTCCAATGTTGAAGTAACTACCAAGAAATTCAAATCCTCGTGGTAACACAAACAAGTACCAGTTATACGGGGTCCATCCAAAAATATACATTTATCAATTTCTGCTGAAAATGCGAATTAAAAGGCCAAGACTGGGAAGAAAACTATATCGACTTAATAATACTAAGGAACCAGAGTTATTTGCTACCTTCACAAAGGCAGAATGTGTGAAGGTACTTCCGACCAAATTTACCTCATCATATAATTCGAAGAAAGAAAAAAAAAGAAAAAAGAAGCAATGTAGTTACCATTAGCTCAATCTTCGGAACCAGAATTAAAGACAAACCAACAAGATAATACAATATGCAAATCAGTGGCATCAAAATAGTACCTGTAACAATCATTACACACAAAACAAAAAGGAAATGGCAGAGCAGGAATTAAATTTCCTCCTCAATATATTAATCAACAACATCTACAATATCCAATCGTATCGCGATCGGCGGGTAAATTACGCCGGAGATTAAGATCAATGTCTTGGCCATCAGATTTAACATATATGGCATTGATTAAAAATAAAATGTACGAAAGAGAGAAGAAGAGGAAGAGGAAGATACCTCGTTCAACGTAAGCCATGGCGATTCTCCAGTGGTGGGTATTGTGCAAGGATTTTATTTGACGAAGGATGATACGGCCAACCTAATTTCTATTTAACGATTTATTCAAAAGAAACACACACACAATTGCGCCTTCAACCGCTCAACGATTCTACGGTTGTATTTGTAATTTCATCTTGCATGTACAGGTGTCGGGTTGTGACGGGAAACTGGATAGTAAAAAATAAACTAAATTGTTATGGAAAAAGATTTATGTGCTATTGCTTTAAAAAAAATATGTGTTAATTTAATCAAATTAAAATATATCTTTTTTAATACTAAAAATATGTAAATTTTATCCATTGTTATTTTGGTGCGATTAATTTTGATTCTTTTATGTTTTAAAAAAATTTTTTTAGGTCATTTATATTTTTCTTTTGTCAATAATTTTGATCGTGTCACGTCATCACCACTTCTTTTTTTAGTCTCCACCAACCTCCTCCTCCTCCTCCCGCCACCGCCATCAGCGCCATTGCCTATTGCTGCAAATCATCTTCACCTTCAGTCATCATCCTCTTGAACTCCTCGAAATTGACGTTTCCATCATCGTCGACGGAGCTGATAATTTTCTGGCAATCGCTCAAGGATCCTTTCTCCCCTAGCTTGCGCAGCACCGCGTACAACTCAGTCACCGAGATCAGTCTGTTCTTGTACAAGTCGTACAAATCGAAGGCGTCGCGAAGCTCTCTTGCGTCGGCCACCATACGATCTCCTCCTCCGCGAGAATAGTGGTGGAAATCGGCGAACTCGTTGAGATCGATGTAGCCGTCGTCGTTCTTGTCGACCTTCGCCATGATGCGCTTGATCTCCTTCGACGTCATTTTGGAGTCGAGAGTGAGCAGCATCTTCTTCGGCTCCGCGCAGGAGATCTCTCTGTCGCCGTTCTGGTCGAACTTTTTGAAGATCTTCCGAACCTCGTCGTCCATCGGAATCTCAGGCCTTCACTTCACACGTTTTCTTGCTCAACGCGTCAGGATGGTGAAGGTGGAGATGATTTGCAGTAGCAGTCAACAGGCTGTGGCGGAGGTAAGAGGAAGAGAAGGTTGGTGAAGATTAAGAGGGAAAGAAGAAAAAGGAGTAAAATGTCAACTTGGTCCTTAGATGACACCTTTTTTAATTTGGTCCTTTTTAAATGGTCATTGTCAATTTAGTCCTTTTTAGATCAGTTTGTTATCAATTTAGTCCTTACCGTTAAAATCACTAACAGAGTTTGCTGAGTTGGATAACTTAGAATAACTTTGTAATTTTTAAACATTAATAGAATTTTTAATATAATTATTTTGAGTTAATTTTATAATTTTTACAGATTGAAAAAATCCTAATTTAAAACTGAAGTTAATGACATCCTCTCTTCTCCGATGTCTCTTCCTTTCTTTTTCAAATAGCAGATCTCGTTCATTCAAATAGCAGATCTCGTTCAGCCCGCTAATGTTGTTCCTGAGTTTAACCAACTAATACATCCTTCAACCTTACCTTCTCCTTCCTCCTTCTCTCTCACCTAATCCATCTTTCCTCCATGGATGCTCCTTCTCTGATGCTTTCCCTCCGCCATGGCCCTCCATCACCAGAAGATTCTAGAAGCAGTCTTTACTCTCTACTGCCATCTCAAAGACTCTTGTTCCGAATCTGACTCCAACTGCCTCTGCTTCAAACGCTGTTTCTCCCAATCCCCCTCTCCTCCCATCTACATCGACCATGAAGATTTCGCTAATCCCGCCAAATCCCACAAGATTGGAACCGTCTTAACTGTCGTCATCACCGTTCTCACCTCCGCTTTCTTCCTCCTCCTCCTCCTCCTCTGCTTCAGCGTCTACACCAGATTTTGCCGTCGCAGGCGACCCCCCACCACGACGACCGGCCCCGAAACAGACTTCTTCGGCGGCGGCGACTTCCTGGACGAGGAACACGGTCCTATGGTGGACCATCCCATGTGAACGTGAATTGAACATTGACCCACTCTTGCTTTTATTCTCAAAACTTCAAGAGCAACATAGGCGGATAAGATCTTGCTATTTGAAAAAGAAAGGAAGAGACATTGGAAACCGGAGAAGAGAGGATGAGAGGATGTTCACTTTGTGAAAATTATAAAATTAACCCAAAATAATTATATTAAAAATTCTATTAATGTTTAAAAATTATAAAGTTATCCAACTCAGTAAATTCTGTTAGTAATTTTAACGGCAAGGACTAGATTGATAACGAACTGATCTAAAAAGGATTAAATTGACAAAAACCATTTAAAAAGGATCAAATTGAGAAAGGTGTCATCTAAAAGAGACCAAGTTTACATTTTACTCGAAGAAAAAATCACATTACATTTAACGGAATAAATTGATTAGGTTAGTTAAAAGAATTAATTTTGATAAAAAAATAAAACATAGAGAACTTAAATTTTTTTTTAATTAAAATAACAATTTCCCTCAAAAAAATAAAATAACAATTTAGCCTAAAAATTAAACTTAAAAAAGAGAAGCAAGGTCTAGAACGATTGTGAAGCGCGAGTTAAACGGTCATTCCTATTATTGGGCTTATGGGCCTCGGGAACGAAAGGCCCAGTTTAATGGAGGGTTAGGTTTTATAATTACACACCTAACAAACAGAACGACGTTGACCAAAAAAAAAAAACGGAACGACGAACCACGTTGTAGTTTAATGGAGGGTTAGGTTTTATAATTACACACCTAACAAACAGAACGATGCCCAATTGCCCATGTTGTGGTTATCCTATTGAAGCATTCATGTATTCCTCCGGCCATTTAATAAATATATTTAAAATAAATAATCAAAATTTTATTTATTGCATAATGTGCACAAATGATATTAAAATCTCTTAGACTGACACATTGGCTTTAATGATTACATTAAATATGTTTTATGTTGCTTTCAATACGTTAATTTCGTATAATATATAAATTTTTGACTAATTATAAAAACAATTGCTCTCTTTCGGCTGGGAGAAAAAAGAATTATAATTTCATTAGCATAGAGTTGACAATATAGATAGTCTTTTCGTCTATCAATTAATATATTGTTATTTGACATTCGACAAAAAAAAAAAATTTGTAATGACATTGAGAGTTTACCTAATATTTTCTATAAAAAAAGCCAAATATTTGTCCTATAAATATCTTCTGGTGTTGGCTGTAGTTCTTCAATCTCATTTTCATTGCATGCTTCCAGTTTCTGAGTTTTAGTAGCTCTGTGTGCGCTTCTAAATTTCATCTGCTGAACTTTGCTTCAAGAAGCAGAAGAAATCAATTGAACTCCAGGTTTGCTCAAGAATCCTCAGTTTTTTTTTTTTTTTTAAAAAAAAAATTTCCACCATATAACTGTTCTATCCTTGGTATTAATTAGTTTGTTTTCCTTGGGGTTCATATTAGTATATTTTAAAGGAAAATAAAAAAGTCGGTTCCGTCGTTTATAAGTAACCCAATGTGGATAGCAAAAATAACTAATAAACAAAGAAACGTACTCACTCCAAAAAACATCAAAAGACCTTATATTGTAAGCCGGTTTCACTTGTAGCATGCATACTAAATAATCAGGCTATATTTTAATATTCTTTTTAAATAGTATCCTAAATTAATTCATATCCAAATTTGAAACTGTAATTTTCTCCTATTTTAAAAAACATCTAGCTAGTATTGTTATTACTCGCTAGAAGAATTAATTATAAGTTGCTTCATATATTATATATATAAAGTAATACAACATGCCCTATGCATGCGGTTTATAAAAATTTTGAAGGTAATATCTATCTCTATCTCTGTATATATACATATACTAGTGTTCTTCGATTTATGGAATTAAATATTAATGAATGGTTGGATGGTGCAGATAAAAAATGGAGATTGAAAGAGAGCAAAAGTTGAGTTTTGAGGAGATGAAGGAGGTTCCACCGCAGTTCGTGCGGCCAGTGAATGAACGTCCTGAGAATACAAAGGCGGTGGAGGGTGTGAGTGTGCCTGTCATTTCACTCTCTCTCCCACACCATCTTCTGGTGAAGCAAATCACGGAAGCTGCGTCTGAATGGGGGTTCTTCCTCATCACAGATCATGGTATATCCCCCACTTTGATCCAACGCTTACAACAAGTGGGTCGACAATTCTTCGCTCTCCCCGACGACCAAAAAGAGGCACTCGCGAATGACCCTTCCGCCGCTAGCTTCCAAGGCTATGGCACCAAGTTCACCAAGAACCTTGATCAAAAGCTGGAGTGGATTCACTATTTTTTTCACGTTATGGCTCCTCCTTCCAAGGTCGACTATAACATGTGGCCCCAAAACCCCCCTTCCTACAGGTTAATTAATTAATTAATTTAATTTAATTCTATCATATATAACCTACTCCTTAATTAGTTAAATTACATATTAGAATTGATTGATTCATTTGTAACAAACAGACAAGTAACGGAAGAATACAACGTGGAACTGTCAAGGGTGAGGGACATGATGCTGGAGATTCTTTCGGAAGGGCTAGGAGTGGAGAGGAATGCATTGAAAAGCAGTTTGGGAAATGAAGAAATGGAAATGGAAATGAAAATAAATGTGTATCCTCCTTGCCCACAACCAGAACTAGCACTAGGTGTGGAATCTCACACTGATATGTCTGCTCTTACCTTTCTTGTCCCGAACGAGGTTCCTGGCCTTCAGATTTGGAAAGACAATAACTGGGTTGCCGCCAATTACGTGGAAAATGCACTCTTCGTGCACGTGGGTGATCAACTTGAGGTATATATATATATATATGTGTGTGTGTGTGTGTGTTATAATCAAGTAATATAATTTATTAAGTGTGGTATGTGTAATGGAATTGGTGGTGTAGGTGCTGAGCAATGGCAAGTACAAGAGTGTTCTGCACAGAAGCTTGGTGAACAAGGAACGCACGCGGATCTCCTGGGCAGTGTTCTTGGTGCCTCCGCTTGAGACTGTGATTGGGCCTCTTCCTTCATTGCTGACCCATCAAAGCCCACCCAAATTTTCAGCCAAAACCTATGCTGAATTTCGTTACCGCAAACTCAATAAGCTTCCTCAGTAATTAAACTAAGACATCACAACCTAATAATGCCTGCCTTCACTGGAGAATGGATCTAGGCTGTTCAGCACAGCAAAGAAAAAATAAATAATTCTACAATCATAAAATCCAATCCCATAGTCCTCTGTCTTTCTTTTTTTCTTTGATGTTTATGCTTTATATCATAGGATCCAACTAGCTCTAGGTATGCGGCTGTGTGCACTACATATATATCGAATCAATCTCATAAAGGATGATTCGCTTCTACTTTTACTTTGTTTAATTTGTTCTTCGTAAAAGCATGTTTCTGTTTCGTCTTCGTCTTTTTTTATCCGGAAATAATTAATGGCAATACAATTTCATTTTAGTAATAATTATTTTTTTTAGTTTTATTGTGTATTTGAAGGTTGTTTTTTTTTAAAATTTAAAAATAATTAAATTTATGAATACTTGAAGATAAGTATCAAATTTTATACATAATTGAGAACGGATCCGAGAAAAAAAAATTATTGTCAAAGAATGTAATATAGGACTTGTCCATTATCATCCTAGACTCGAGGCAAGCTAACAAATTATATAATTTTTAAGGGATTGAATATAAATACGAGGATCTGTTAAAAAAAAATATATATATATATATAAATACGAGGTTGAGCTCTCAACTTGTTCCTTCAACATTAAAAGAAATCATCGTAAGATTGATTAATAAATACAAGTATAATTTTCTTGAAAATAATTGAGCATTCAGATTCAGCGCACTCATTGTCCCACGTGGCTTAGCGCATTTCATTAATTAATTATCACATCAGATAAGAAAATAAATAGTGTATGTGGATCCTCTAAATTAAATAAGTTTGGTAAATAAGTTGGTAAATTGTTATAATAAATAGTGTATGTGGATCCATATTTTTTCTCTTCACTTCACTAATTTACCAATTTGTTCAATTTAGAGGACTCACCCTCGTCATTCGTCAACTTGTGGGCCCGTGGCTATTCCTTTCAGTTTTACTAATCGGTTAGGAAATTAGGGATTAGGATGCCGTAGTATTGTATCTGCTTTGTTTTCGCGCCAAAAAAAAAAAGGAGAAAAAGAGGATTGGGAATGGGAGGCTGAAAAGAAAGTTACATTAGGGTACAAGCTATGGCTTCAGCGTTCGGATGGTACGGTCCTCTCATAGATCTCTCGAGGGCCTCTTTTCACGTTGGCGACTTCGTTCAGCTTCTCCTCTTCGTTCATCGCTCCACTCCGTTTCAGGTTTCTGATTTCTCTATAGCATTTGTCCTTTGTTTGTACGCCTAATTGCGATTTTGTTTTATACTTAATTCTCAATTGCAGTACAAATCGTCGAAAGGTAGAAACCTAACCAGGACAGACATTCAAGTTGGGGATGATACCTGTCCGTATTTTGGAGTGTCTATTTGGCAGAAGAATATGGGATCCATGATATCACCGGGAGATGTAATACTATTACAAAGTAAGATCTATTAGTATTAAGTATTATCCATTGCGCCCTAAATGTTTTGATTTCAGAGACCACATTAGTATTAGTGAATAAGTGACCTTGCTTGGAACGATCACTAACAGCCGTGGATGCTCATTACAAGAAAATAGCCTCAGTATCATGTTCAATCACTATGGCCTATGCAATGCTAAAGAATTATTCCTTCATATATATATATATATATACCTATACCTAGCTTCGTGCTCCTCTGTCAAGGTTGTCAAAAAAACTTTTTCTATGACAACTTACAGGCAGATAAATATTACGCTTCAGTGATATGTCTGGATTGTAGTAAGAAACTTGTGTCCTTCATTAATCATTGGACACTCTCTTCTTATTCTAATATGTTTTAATTTAATACTATTTTTTCAATTATATTTGGTGTATCTAATTGTGTTAGTTACACGCATATCAGTTCCAAATTTCTAATGTAATAAAATTTATTTGCACAAGTAAATGAAAAGGAGAAGAAAAAAGGAAGTATAGATAATCCGTTATTGTATTATTATTTCTTAATGTTGTTTTGCATTTGGTAGATGTCAAGGTCGTAAAGTTTGGAGATCTTGTTGAGGCCAGAACTGTTCAGTGGTCATCCCTACTCTGTCTGATCCATCATTATGAATCACTTATCTCAAAGGGTAAGTTCTTGTTTTCTTGTCACTTCCTTATCAGTTTGGGATGATCTATATAGACGACTAGTACATTAAAAGTAATTACTTAATTTGTTGTTCGTTCATCCTGTCTATTGTGCAATATACATCAGGTCTTGCTGCTATTATACTAAGTGCTAATATAAGATTTAATTTTGTGCTTAATATATTCTAATTTTGTAACTTCTTTTTCCTTGATTTTCCTGGTTGAATAGCATAATAACAATTTTGAGTTTGCGATACATTTTTAATTTATTTAGAATTTTATAAATGTAAAAACAAATGGACACAGATAATGTTTTCCAATGCAGGTATAGAAGAGTTGGTAGCAGACTGTCGTGTTGGGATGATCACAAAGGACAAACTTAGGAAGGTCATAACGTGGGTGCAGCAGTCTAGATCTAGCATATGTAACATAAGCTCCTATCAATCCTATCAAGTATTGTCTTTGCGCATGACTTGTTACCATTTATTAAATTTCCTGAAGGTTCATATTTGATTTCATATATCCCTTTTTTGGGGGTTGTTATATGTCTGATAATTCATGTTGTATGCTGTATTGATTCTGTCTAGATTGATAACATTTCCAAATAGCATTTCCGTCATTCAACTGATGGCTGTATTTGTTTATTTTTTTGATAGAATCAACTGATGGCTGTATTGTTGCCTAGTCATGATACATCTCTTCTCTTCAATCCCCATCGGTTTCACATTACCTTGTTTTTCATGATGTCTATAGGCTATAGCTCAGATTCTTATTTTCTGTTCAGGCCTATCGTACAGACTAATGCACTTAGTTTACTTGTCTTATTCTATCAGTGATTTTAAAAATTGTGAATAGGGGGTGGTTTTATGTAAATACAACGCAAGAATACTTTTTGACATGTTAAAAGCTAGCAAAATTTTTTTTTTTCCTTTTTGGTTAGTAAAATCAGTTTGCACATTGTAGGATATTATTAACATCTTGTGGCTAACTAATGTGTGGTGATACTATTTCTCTGTTTACTTATTGTTTATATGATTTTGATTATCCAGATTCCAGACTAGTGATAAGGGAATCTTGTCTACTCAATATTTTAGGTTTTAATTTCTATAGGATGAAAAGTTTTCATTTATAGGATGACTCCTTGACTTCATTCATTTTCTAAGGCTACTTTAGTCCATATGCTTTACCACATACTGCATTGATTTTTATATTCTGAACAATAGTAATTATGATATGCACAGCAAACAAAGCTTCTGCCGAGAAACTGGAAAGTGGTAGAGGAGAGAATGCCTAGAGATTGTTTTTCGCTTTCGGAAGTATCTCAGCTAGCATCATCATGCAAGGCTACAGTCTGTGCATTTATTGGCGAAATATTTCTACAGATGAACACAATGGTTCTTGGCGATACTGATAAAGAGAAGATTTTCCTTAGCAGGAGAGTTTACAAATCTGGGGATAATAACTTGGTGAAAGATCTCATATGCACGGGCTGTCAGCTATGTGGTTCACCCATGGATTCAGGGTATGAATCTAGAACATGAAATCTTTAGCCTGACTCCAGTGTCTACTGTCTACTGCCGTGATTCCTGATGATTCTTTTCCTTTTTTTCAGATTGGGGCAAAATGCTATTCCATTTAGTTGTTTGAAAAGCTCGAGCCGCCTTCATGCAGTATGTTCGATATATAGGCCTTTCATGGTAAAAAATAATTTATATGCCTTTCTTACTCTGATTTTCATTATTAAAATAACACTTGGGATTATTTTATCTGCCGCGTTGAATTATTGTCAGCTATTCTCTAGAAAGATGGCTTCTTGTTCTTTTTACACTGATTTTCAGTATTGAGGGTTTCCCGTTCCTGTATGTACTCAGTTTTGTTTTTCGCCAAATGAAACAACTAATCTATCTTACCAAGCCCATTAGTGGTTCTGCATCTTTTATGTTCTTAAAACTTGTGAAAGTATGCTTGAATTATTTTTCATGTATGTTTCATAATCATGAAATTATATCGTTATGCATCCAATTATATGCAATTTGTTATTTTCCTTGTATAATCATATCGACATATCTGATACATACACTTTTTGGCAGCTATATGTGTGGGATGAATCAGATTACATGCCAATTCTTGTCAAGAACAGGGCCGCAGAAATTTTGTTTGGGAACATCAAGGCTGAAAAAGTCTATTCAAGTTATAGACAACAGATGCCTAATCTGAACCATGATGGATGGATTGAAGGCAAGGATAAAGTTTCTAGTGTCATATTTGATAGTAACCCGAATGATTCTGGGGATGGACTTTTGAGTTCATGTTCATTAAATGTAGATAAGAGAAAATTGGTGGAAAATCAACGTCAGGTTGTAAACTTTAACTTTTATCAGGTCTGGTTAATTTTTCTGAAAATGTTGCTGCAACAAGGGAAGAACAGTCCTCTGAAATTTGAGATCACCGTTGATCCCAGTTTAGATATAGAAAATGGGAAATTCGAAATGGTTGATACATCAATGCCCTGCTGTGGAACTGAGTGATATCATCTACCAACCTTTGCGTATTCAGTTTTGCATCTTCCTTGTTCAAGAAAAACTATATATTTATTTAGCAATAAGATAAAAAGATAAATATTTTGCTAACTAGTGCTCTAAATTGGTTAAGGATGTATTTAATGAGGTTAGATGATGAAAAAAATACTTAAAAATCACAACTTATAATAAATGTGTTTTATATTTTTTTAAAGACATAAATATTCTTAATCTATTTTCTAATAAACATTTATAATTACATCTTCATCTATTTCTTTTTAATTTACTAGAGTGATTATTTTTTTTATTCATATTTATTATTTTAATTTATTTTCTATTTATATTCTTTTATTTTCAATTTTTTATTAATACCATTTAGACATCTACCTTATATACAAAAAAAAATGATGTGATCTCAAAAATTCTTGTAGGATAACTCTTTTAACGATAAATTGAAAAAAGAATATAAATAAAGAATAAATTAGAATAAAAAATATAAATAAAAAATAACGACTATAATAAATTAAAAAGAAATAGATTGGAGTATGCAGAAATTTGGGGTATTTCACATAAGAATCACAATTACAGAGGGCTATCAGTGTTGAAACTTCAGGGGTGAGTGTTAACCATCAGACTTCAGAGGGTGCGATGGTTAGAGAAAGAGTTGGATACAGTGTTGAAGGAGGACGAGACTTTATTGGAAACAACGGCTAGAATTAATTGGCTTTCATGCCTCTGTGTCACAAATAATAGCAAGAAAGAATGGAATTAATAAGTTAAAGGGAGGATGGTACATGGGCGAAGGATAAAGAGGAAAGGAAATGCAGAATATAGCGCTAAAATACTTGAGCAATATTTTCACATCGATTCGGCCAGTGTTAAGGGCAATCCCTCGTAATGTTACTTTGGAAATGTTCTGTTTTTGGTCATTTAAATGAATCAAAATGGGATTGTTTTGTTGAGTTGAAGTGAGAGAAAATACCATGTCATTCAAATATGATACATAGGAGAAAGGTTGTACCACATAAGCCTTCCACGTCAGCATTTAATGGCAAAACTAGACGGATGTTACGTTAGAGGACTAATTTTGACAAAAAAAACGTTGAGGACCTAAAATAATTTTTTGAAACGTTGAAGACCAATATTAAACTTTGTGCAAACATTGAGGACTAAAAGAGTAATTTGACCTAAATTTTTTGTATTTTTTTTTAGATTTCCGTACAAAAAATCAAAAAAATAAAAAGTGTGCCCCACCCACTTTTTACTCTCCCTTTCCCTTTCCAGTTTTCAACCCAACATGCCCCAAGTCTGGGAGTCATGTCTCGTTCATATATTATAATCTAACATTTCTTCTAACATTCCTCATAGCAAATATATTTTACTTTTTGCAATGTGATGAAATTTTACTTTTTTACTCACTTTTATTCTATTCTGACTTTTAATATAAGGATAAAATGATTATTTTACCCTATTTTATTTCATTCACATCACATTAACATGATATTTTCATTCCTTCCAATATTTTTATTTCCATTACTATTCTCATTTCATCCAACATTCACCTATCCATACATGTCCATAGGAAACTTAGCTGCAACATTTAATGCTTTGTCCTTTTCCTTTAGAGCACATTTAATCACAGTGAATGTTAGATATAATGGAAATGCAGTAGGAAATGAGAATAATAATGTGATGTGAATGGAATAAAAGTAAGTAAATGATATTAAAGGTGAGAATGAAATAAAATAAATAAAAAAATAAGAGTAAAAATATAATTTCATTCCATAACTAATCAAATATAAAAATGAAATTCTTATAACCAATCGGTCCTAAAAGTGGTTACTAAAACTCTACACCAATTATAAAAATCATTGTTTACCAAAATATTCATATGTGGCTCCATCAGCTTGAAATAACTTTTTTTGTAAAAATATCATAATACAGGTAAATGTTTAGGATGAACAAGCAGATATGCAACTAGACAGCCTTTGTTCTATTGTTTTCCTGGAGCACTAGACTAAAATGAATATATGAAGACGATACGAATAGCACTCAACACAGCTCATTTGATTCGGAGAATTGCTAACTGACATGAATGTCACGTTCTAACTGCGAATTGTAGTCTAGCGTAAGAACTAAGATGACTAGAGTGAGTTAAATATCAGAATTCATGAGATCGGCCTCTCCTTTTAAACAAACAGTTTGCTGCCGTAAATATTCGCTATGGAATTTGCCAATTAGTATACATTTTTTTTTTTTGAAGATCTAGTCCACTGCATTGTACTCACAGGAAAATATCAAAGGAACCCAATACTTATAAAACCAAAAGGGTGAACAATAGTTAACAGAGAAATCCTTTCTTATTCACCTGCATAGGCAATGAAAAAGTGCATTTCTTCATTTGCTACACCCAAACCCAATAGCCAAAAGAAGTTGACTTGATGATACCAATAGAAGGACATCATGAATCAGAATCAGTTTGTGTCTCAGCTGCAGCACTTTGGGCTTCAAGTAGCTTCATTTGGCGCTCTGCATGTTCCCTTTCGCAGGCACTGATTCCCATTATAATATCCAGCATGGTACCCGTGGTTCCAAAGAATACAAGGGGTGCCAGAGATTTACGCTTTATCCCCACAGGAATTGCCAGCAAAGCTCCTGCTACTGAGAACACCCAAGTGCCTAATGCACTGCAAATTTTCCAAATTCAGTAACATTACCCTTGGAACATAGAAAAAGAAAGGTCAAGAAACACAGACTCAGACATTAAGGAAATGAATGAAAGTATCAAAATAGCCAAGTAGAATGAAGGACTGTAAACATCCGACCCGAGTCGACTAATTAAAAGACATCTCATTTCCTATTCAAAAGCCCCTGTGCTCCAGAGGATCTCCTAATTAAATAAGGCACAAGAGCATTTCTGATAGTTGTAGAGTCTCTTCCTATTTCTTTACAATTACATCTTTTTGAAGAGGAGAGGATAGATAATATAATGAATTAAGAGCAAAGTCTTAATTTGAAAGAAGCTCCAACCTTTGCTCCATTTCATTAGTATTCATGGAAAAATCAAAAAATTATAAAGCAAGACATACAGAGACCGCGGTAGAAAAGCTAAGGACAAAAGTGCTAGTGGAGCACAGGCCCCAAAATAATTCATCTAACTGGCTGGGTTAGTGCTTATTACAAGCCATTCCACGATAATGGATTGCTCATGACTATAAGAATCCTTATCAATAAATGTATCAGATAATTAACATTTTATTAAATGAATTTTCAACTTATAAGGATTTCAAGCTACGTAAAACCCCTTACCTAAGTGGCATACAATTACTATACAATGAAAGCCCAGAATTAGGAAAGAGGCCTGGCTAATCATATGCGGTTATGCTTTCAATTTTATATGATGAACTGCAATTCTGCAATATGCAGTATCGACAAAGTGATGTTGTGGAGCTTGGTAGAAATAGATGCATGCATATAGTCTATCTAAGATTCCCAAAGCAGACCAGAATAAGTAATAGACGAAATTCCAATCACCAGAAGAACAAAAGAATAGGATTTCCAAATTCCAACCACGTTTACAATAAGAGATTCAGTACTGTAAGGGAACAAAGCATCTGCCTAAATACCATTAATAGAACTAACAATTCATAAAAACCTATAGCTAGAAGCCTAGAACAGTTTGACATGTTCAATGAATAATCTTCAGTGTGACGAGATATAAAAAAATTCAATTCCTCGACCCATTGTCAGACCCCAAAGGGCCTTCTTTTCCCTGCCCTCGGTGCTCCATCTAGGTTTTATATTGACTTTTTTTTTTTTCATCCTTGGAAGAAAAATGTTGTATGGGGAGTTGGTTGGTTTCAACTAGCTAAATCCAATTATAATGAGCCGTCAGAAAATCGATTAAGATGAGTCAATCAAATTAAGAATTTCGAAAATATGAACCAAGGATGATTAAATAATAAGCCAATTCAAAAGGGAAAAAAAAAAACTAACTTGGAAACGGAGCAGTCTTCGAGATGCTTGACATTATCTTGGCCTGCCATGATTATTTCTCTTCTTTAATCGTTCGGTGAAAAAGCAGAAGCAACCTCTGGGATGTGAGACGAGCAGATTTGCAGACAGAGCGAAGAGTGGAATTAGCTTGAGGGTCAGAGAAGTCCAAGAAATAGAATTGCATATGGCAGCAAGTTTATTCTGAAGAGCAGGCCTGTTCTTCAGTTGTATATGTATAGCCCACCATTTTCCTTTGTTTTTCCAGCCCATGTTTTGTTTTGTTAGTAATGAATTCATCTTGGACCAAAACCAAAAACAAAAAGTGCTCAAAGGTCAAAACTTTAATCAAATTTGAATAGTGGTTGGTCAATGAAACAAAAAATCTGGAGAAAGAATTGTTTATCTATTATCTAATTATATAAAGTTGTTTTAAAATAAATTTATTTATTTTATTTCATTAATTTTTAAATCCCATAATTACTAACTATATGTAATTTATATATGAATATTATTTTTTAAATATTTATTCTAGTAAACTTTATTTTTTTATTTGTTTTAATTTTATTTATTTTACCTGTTCAATCAATTTTTTAGTGGCCCGGCGATCGAAACAATAACCCGATGACTCAAGCCCTTGTCCGGATTAATGAACGGTTCAGATCCAAAGACTATGGTATTATGTTTCTGTTCATTTTAAGAAAAAAATAGTTTTTAAAATATTAATTTGAAAAATATTTATTTACCTTTTCAGAAAAAAGTTGCACAAAATTAACTTCTAAAAATATGCGCAAATTATTTGGCATCTCTGTTATTGGTTTTAATTTGAAAAAATTAAAGCATTTTCATTACTATTTGCATTATCATTTGGTTTATATATCTATATATCTTCTTCTATATTTATATGGCTTTAGATCCGTTTCATCAATGGTCTCTCAAAATAATTTTATTTTGCATTTAAAAAATAAATTAATCTGAAGGACAATTTAAATAATTAAAAAATAAATTAATCTGAATGACCATTTAAATAATTAAAAAAATAAAAATATAATGAGAGAAATAAAATAGGAATAGTAGTAATGGTAGTTATCAAAAAAAATAACTCCCTAACTTTTAATTTATTACTTTAAAATTAATAATAATAATTCGTATTATATTTTAAAAATTATAAAAAGTTGACATACACAATTCAAACAGAGTAATATAGTTTAAGATAGTTTAATAAAATGTGTTGATTAGTTCAAATTTTGCTTTGTGCAATGATATAAAACTCTCAAATATGGATCTATTTACATAACAATTAGAAGGAAAAAATTACTATTTAGCATCACAGATGGATATATAGAGGCCTAAAAATCTAATTAATTAACCATATTTGTTTTTCAGATCTTGAGATTGACATCTAATTAGAACTATGGGTATTAAATATTAATCAAATAAAATGGCACCCAACTACCGGAATGAATTAAAACAAAAATAAATATTAGTAATATTAAGAAGCAGGCTAAAGGAACTTTGCTTCTTGAATTATAAATTAAATTGACGTGTATAATTGAGCCTCCAACTGCAAAATGAATGTCAAAGAAAGACAAAAACAAAAACAAGAAAGTGAAAATTCACCTGTAACTGTCGTTTTTCGAATATTATCAACCTCGGTACAGAATACAGATATGCCGGTTGTTTGGCTAACACTGCCCTCCTCGTCACTCACAATTCTTACTTTGAAGAAAGCGTAATTAAGAGTGTGTATAGATATATATTATTCTATAATCTTTATGGTTTATCTAATATGTGTTCATTGGTTGAAATTAATCCTTTAACAATATCCTCAAAGCACTTGTTAGTAAAATCCAATCGTTAATAATAATAATTAGTCCTAATTCATTATTTTAATTAGAATTGAGAGTTAAGACTAAAATATATAGTTTTAAGGATAAAATTCTGTGCAATCAAATAGTAGCTACTCTGAGTCGTACTGGCTGACCCAAAAAGAAAATCAAATAGTAGCTACTCTAAAATTTTATAAATAATTACTCCAGTACAAATACAATTAGCTTATATTTGACCGAAATATATATATATATATATATATATATATATATGTGCGATTATATATGTCTTGAAAGTATATGGAATTTGTTTTTGTTCCATTATCTTAATTTCATGAAATAGTTATGATCGAGTTTTTCCCTACCCACAAAAGTTGTTTAATATTGATATATAATTACACAGTTAGTCAGTTACACCCTAAAAAAGATAATGATGGGCTATCTATCTATCGATATATATATAAGGCTAGTTAGCTAGGTATTTATATTAATTGAGACATGACATGATTAAGCAATGGGACCTAAAATCTTTAATTAATAATGAATTTAGAATTGTTTTATTGGGAGGAAAAACATCAAGCATGCATGTGGGTATGTCAGTACTCAAATTAAATTTGGACATAGAGAGGGTATTTAATTATGTACATTTAATGCATGGCTTGGAAGCAGGTGGCCCGGGCGAGTCAAGTTTTGCCACCTCGAAATGGAGATGCTATATATATAAAATATAATATACTTTTCAATATATATATATATATAATATTAGTAATTAACAGTAAGTAATTAAGTAGCTTGTGAAATAACATATTTACCCTTCTCTCTGAAAAAGATATTTGCGTGGTTTTAGCACTGCAAATCACAGTTGCTTTAAAAGAAAATAGGGAATCTTGGCTCTCTGCAAGAGACAAGGAATCTTTATATTTTACAAGGGATATACGAGGGTATATATCTTTATAACTAAGGAGTTGACAAAAACATTTTGTGCAGAAACTAGTTGGATGTTCTCTCTATACTTTTTCTAAAATATTTCTGTTTGTTAAGAGGGGCCAATTGTATATATATATATATATATAGATGATGTGTGTTTTGACTTGCATAATGAATATATATAATTTTGCTCAGATCACCATCATTTTGTCCAATATTGATGGTGATATTCATTAACTTGTATGTATATCAACAATATTCAAAACCCTCAATTTGATGGGATTGATCTTGACAAATTTACTGTTCCAAAAAAATTAAACAAATCTTGGCCATGCATGCGCTACTTCAATTTCGCTCCAATTGAGTATAGAAAAATAATAGTGAGATTGAAAAACATTGTTATTTTACTATATATATATACACACACAAACAAGAAAAAATTTATTATTTTAGTTCTTTTTATGTCAATTTAATTCTTTTAAAAATTTTATTATATGAATTATGTCAATAACTAAATTTAAATAAATTGTATCTTCTCAAAACTAAATTTCTGTAACACATTTTTTTATAAAATAAATTTAACATTTTTATTTTGAGGGGATTAAATTAAAAAAATGTATCTTTCAAATTCGGAAATGATAATTTACTCTAGGAACAAGGATGATGGGTAGGCGTGCGCTTAGCTACAAGTTTTTAATTAGTTAAGGATAACATCATATAAAATCTGAATGGTGCGAGAGAGAAATATTGACCAGAATTGAGGAGATATATATATAGTATATAAATGTATAATAGATATATATAGTGAAGGCTATAGAATCCAATTGCAATAAGTTTGATGTCTTCCAGCTGATTGATTTATTAGGGATAAGAATGAGATGAATTCGTTGGTAGGGCAGAGGCACACAATTCTGTAGCCTGTAGGGACGATGAATATGATACAACTTCAGTAGCAGCAAGCTAATAAGCATGCTTAACTTTTCATAATTAAAGTTCATTAATTAAACTTTGATTACTAGAGCTTAATTCCTTGGTGAATTCGGACTACTGCAGCTTCGCCTTCAAGGCCTTCATTATAACTAGATAGTGTCTACTGTCTAGTATACTATTAAACTTTTCAATTTCTAAACAAATTTGAGTAATGATGAATCTCCCGAGGTGCCTTAGCTGCTACTCCAGATACCTGCACAATGATCCAAGGTGGAGATGTTCTCCGACGTTCAAGTTAGACCGACGGAAAATATAAGGGTGATAATATGATAGATTCAGTAAGTGTACCTGGGGTAAGTCTTGAGTATTTATAGGCTTCTACCGAGGGTAGTTGGGTAATTTCGGGTCCAAGGGTGAGCCCACTGATAATGGTATATCTGATTGAGTAATAATTACGTGATGTTGACAGCTGGAGCAGACCGACCGATCAAGGTAGTTCGTTCGTCTTGCTAAAGAGCCATAGCTTGGATGGTTCGGTCGGTCAATCATGTTATATCAAGTAATATATATAGTGATGAATGCGTTTGATCAATTGAAATCCAGCTAATTTCTATTTCTAAGCGTAGATTATATATATATATAAATGAATAAATGATCGACGTTCTAACAAACTTGAATGGTTGACGTACGAGTGAAGTGAAGTAAGAATGCCATCCTAATATGATGGCATTCGCATGGGATGAAGAGAGAGAGAGAGGTTGCATAAATTAGAGGGGATGGACAGCCTCCTTGCCCGGCTTTGAGGAGCAAGCCGGCCATTAATCTTTATTAATTTAAGGCTAAAAACCTACATGTTCCTTGGATATAGATTCGAGTCTTTTAATTTGGGACACCCAACGAGCACTCTTTCATTCACATTCAGTCGTTATTTATCATGTAATAAAAATATTTTTTGAGGATATTTTAGTGCTTTCAAATTGAATTATTAAAATACCATTATAATGATTAATATATCCTATCAAAATGTACTTTACATAGTAAATAACCGCTAAAATACCTTTATAAATTGTGCTTGCGTGATCAATAACGACTAAAATACCCTCACAAAATGTACTTACGTAACAAATAATGATTGAATATAATGTGAATGACAGGCTGCTGATGGGTGCCTCCAAATTAAAAGGTCAAAGAATTTTTATGTAAAGTTTTAAAAATCAGTGAGTATATGTACTCTTAACCCAAAATACATGGATTCTCTATGTATTATAACCTTAATTTAACTCTTTTCAGTGAATTTGTATATATTTGAGGCTTTATGTATTTATTAGGTCCATCCTTATTTTAAGTGTCAACTTTCAACTACATGGGATTGGATTTGGAGTAATATTCATCAATATGCCTTGTAAAATTTAAACCGTAAAGAAATACAAAAATATATTGATTAATTAGTTTGAAAATTCAAATAAATTCATAATAAGTTAAATAATGTAGTGGCTAAATATTAATAAAATCTAATCTATATAGAATGAATCCCTATTTGTCTTATTCTTATTAATATTAACAAATCAGAATGAATGGAAAAATATATTGAAAAATCAGCATTCATTGTAGTACTAGATTTTTATCCATTCAATTTACAAATCTATATATATACGAGTTCTTTTTTTCAACAACTGTCCTCTTATTGGAATCAATCATGTTCGAAGTATTATCGGACACTAAATGTAAGTATATTTCTTAGTAAAAATTTGAATATGAATAGAGTTTATCATGTTCTGAGGGACTATAGTATTTTCCACTAAACTCATTTTATATGAGTTTAATTTATTGTCTTAAATTTAATAAAAAGTTAATAATAATAAATTTTTAAACTCATTGGTTCAAATGAATCAGAAGGACGTCATGTTAGCAAAATACTTATTATATAGATCCTCCACAAATCAAATATAAATCAATTATTGCATCACAAATCTCAATAATGCTTCTATAATTAATTGATGTGTATATATATGTATCTTCAATTCAGGTAATTTCAATTTTGTGTTATATTTGTATTAACTGATCTCGATCTCTATATCTATATATATATTTATTGATAATTTTATTTGAAATTCAAGTGAAATTATTTTAATTAAAACATATATTTGAACATGTAGAAAAATTTGTATGAAGCCTTAGAAGACACATTGTGAGAAACAGAAAAACAACAATATAACTTAAAAGATATTTTTTTATGGACATTTAAAATTATTTTGGAACTTCATCAATGAACTATTTTGGGTATGGTTCTGATCTCATGATATGTGCTATTCTACTCATATTCTTTTAAATAACGTTTGAATTAGAAACAGAAATCGTATCCCTTATTAGTAGCCATACGTGTAAACAGATTAGATATTAATATCTTTGTATATATTTTTTTTGAAAAAATCTTTGTCTATATTAAAGCGTCAAATTGGCAAGATTTCCGTGGTTCGAAAATACTTCCTGGTGCATACTGCATATATATATATATAGTCATCATTACCATTTTTCTACTTACTAATGCCGCATATCAAATTATGATAAACTCGATCCGTCATGTATTTATGTCTTTCCAGTTTTCATTAATTATTCTATATACGTATTAATTAAACACTACTTGCCGCACAATGGGGGATTACTTTAATCCATAAGTTTGTTTGGTATTGTTTAAATAAATTTCGAGGTATTGTGAATGCAGTTATCAATATTAAAAATCTTTTTCATTATAATTAGATACACGACAAGGGTCAAGTTCAGATTAATTGAAGCAAGCTTCGGAGACCGAGCGGACAACAAAAATACACCACTTGCCCTATGCCCCAAGAAGTAAACGTTTTCTCTCCTGCCTGAAAAAAATCACGCCTTTTGCATGCATAATCTTATTCGATAGGTTTTGAATCTTATAACATATATACTTTGTTTTTGGCCGAATTATAACATATATAGTTAAATTAGACAAATTAAATATTACTGCAATTTTGTGAACCAGTGTTTCAAATGTACTCTTCAAAGTTTTTTCTTTGTTTAAGAAAGAAATTAGTGACTTGAATTTATTAGGCTTTTGAACGGATATATACTAAATAAAAAATATATACACAAATTCAGTCACCTTTAAAAACTATTTACATATATATACCATTTTTATTGTGCACAAGAAAAACGCCCTCAATGAAGACATTTATAAGGTCAAATGATTAACTTTCACGTTAGTGAGTAAAACCCAACTTAAAATCCATATTAGATAGAGCTGTAATATTCAACTGAGTCTCCATATGTCTATCAAATGCAACTCTTCGTTCAGTTCAATTCGTATTGGTGTAGAAGTAAATCATCATACAATCTGTTTATTAATTTGTATACAAAAATTTACTAAAAAAATCATTATATTTTTAATTCTGATAATGTGTACTTCGTTCTCCCAGAGACAGCCAATGAAATAAAGTCAGAGTCAAAGAGTATCTTTCGGGTTGTGGAGCCCCTTCAACGTGGACCAATGTTGTAGAGCCAGAAAATCTGGGCGTTTCTGAATTGTGACTTTGTATTAATAACAAAATCTGATATGTTTTAGTTGTATTTTGTCTTAATTAAAAAAAATGATTTAAACACTTACATACACCCCATCAAATTATTGTAAATGGTGAGATTTGTTCACATACCAAATATTTTTTCTTATCAATTCCATTAGGGACGGTGTAGATGGTGACCATGATAAAGCGTAAAGGCATATATAAACCAGTGGGAGATAAGCCTCACAATTTAAGAATTTTCCTCCCTTTTTAACTTTCAATTAGATCTGGGGTTTGTCTGTGTGACTTCTTCAACCTGATGTGTGTATACGATACGACTTAAAATTTGAGATTAACCATGTCTGTCCTAACAGTTTTTGAAACTGAGCTTTCAGTTTGATGATATCTATGAGTTTATGTGTGGTCCTAAACATTGTGTTAGTATATATATACTAAATCGATCGTACGTCTCTGTCCCCCACTGAATTTTGTTCTTTCTTGCATTTTGGCTCTTTTTTTTTATTTGTTTCCCTAATTGTTCTAATCTCACATCTTCTGTTAAGTAATTAAGTTATAACTAGTATAACTCTTAATTATTCATGATCTACTGGGTGTGTTAGATTGTTGACCATGGGCTAGCTATGCAATTTTACTTATTTAGGTCTTGTTTCCCGCATGTTTTTATATTGTTGAACATTATTGGCCGGGGAAGAGAATTTTATTTGAATATATATAATGAACATTTTATCTGTTTCTAAAATCTAGTAATCAACACAATAGTACAATTTATATTAACTCTTGGGAACGAGATAATTACGTAAAAAAAAAAAAGCAAACATAAACAAAGATATGACTTCAACTCTCACTTCATTTTCATTGGCAAAAAAAAAAAAAAAACTGTCACTTCATTTTTACTGGTAAATTAAACTCTATATATATATATGTTTTATGACTAATTGACTATGTACATTTGTGGATGTCACTAGAGTTTGTTGGGTGTGAAGACGAATATATTAATGAATATATCAATATTTAATTAAGAAATGAAGAATATAATAACTAACAGACGTTATGTTGATTTGGCAAAATTGTTTATTTTTTGTAATCAATCTTTGGAAGAAGCAGGGTGAATAAGAATAGAAAACATAAAATATTAATGTAAATTTTGCAATCTTGAATACTAAATGAAAATATATATAATTAAGTTTAGGGTATATTGAGATTTGAGGTACAATAATGTATTGAAAACAAAATCCACGTAGGCGTGTGTATATGGTAAATGTTAGTTATTAAAAAGGAAAATGGTGGAGTTGAACTCGTGCTCTAATACAAAGCAATTAATATTGTACAGCGTTTGGACATTGGATATGGAGATTAATGCTGGTTGCATCCAAATCGATGCACATTTGAAGCATGCTGTAAACATTTATGAATTGTAAATATGAAAACAGAATTGATAAAGGGAGGTATAAAAGGAAATTAATAATGATGTGATGGAGGCTTGTCTTTGTATGTGAAGCGCAAAATATATATATAAAGAGAGAGAAAGAGGGAGGGGCTTGGGAGGAAATTAAAGAAAAAAAACAGGATTTGTTGAGAGGAGAAGGCGATAAAGACAGGTAGAGAAGTTTGTTAAAATAAAAATGAAAGGGAAGTAAAGCTTGGAGTTGGATGGGTCAGCCTCAGCCCACTTCACCTTACTTGTAACTTTGATCACACAATTCACTTTTTGGTCCTCCCTTGTCTCTTGCTTTACCCTTTCTTCTTCTCTCTCTCAATAATAATTCTGAAACCCCTCTCTTCCTATATAAATCTATTAGGCTCAGCTACGGTGATGATGCCCATGGATTTGGACACCATCCCTCAGCTTGACTTCTCCGGCTACAGCACCACCACAACAACCACTCCGACCTCCGATGGTGGTTGCAACTGGAACCAATGGTCTCCCGTCGTCAACTGGGACACCTTCAGCGCCGCCGGTCAAGACGACTTCCACGACCTCGTCCAGTCCATGATGGACATGGACGCTGCGGACGGCACCCGAGAAGAATTAGAAGGATTCACCTCCACGACGATGATGGAGGAAGAGGCAAGCGACGATTTCAAGGGTCTTAGGCTGGTGCACCTCCTCATGGCGGCTGCCGAGGCTCTCTCCGGCGCCAACGCCAGCCGTGATCTGGCTCGAGTGATATTGGTTCGGCTCAAGGAATTGGTTTCCCCCACCCAGGGCTCCAACATGGAGAGACTGGCGGCGTATTTTACGGAAGCCTTAGAGGGATTGGTAGAAGTAGAAGGCAGAGCAGCATACAATAAGCATTTCATAAGCGGTGGACCCCACCACCAGCCCACCGACATGCTGGCAGCCTTCCAGCTTCTCCAGGACATGTCCCCCTGCTTAAAGTTCGGGCACTTCACAGCCAATCAGGCCATCATGGAGGCGGTGGCCCAGGACAGGCGGATTCACATCGTGGACTATGACATCATGGAGGGAGTCCAGTGGGCCTCCTTGATCCAGGCCCTGTCCAGTACCAGAAAGGACGGCCCACACCTCAGGATCACCGCATTGTCAAGAAGCGGAGGCGGAAGAAGAAGTATGGGCACCGTGCAGGAAACGGGGCGTCGTTTGACGGCGTTCGCAGCGTCGGTGGGTCAAGCATTCTCGTTTCATCAATGCAGGCTGGAATCGGACGAAAGGTTTCGAGTATCGGGAGTGAAGATGGTTCGGGGAGAAGCGGTGGTGTTCAACTGCATGGTAGAGATGCCTCATCAAAGCTACAGGGCGCCGGAATCGGTGGCATCGTTCCTTGAGGAGGGGAAGAGTTTGAAGCCAAGAGTGGTGACAGTTGTGGAAGAGGAGGAAGGTGGGAGAATAGCAATGGGGGAAATGGGATTCGTGGGGAGGTTCATGGAGTCGTTGAATCATTTCTCGGCGGTGTGTGATTCGCTGGAGGCCGGCTTCCCGATGCAAAACAGGGCTGGGGCTCTGGCTCTGGTGGAGAGGGTATTTTTGGGCCCCAGAATAGTGGGTGCGTTGGGCCGGATTTACAGAAACAAGAAGAATAGAGGGTCGTGGGGGGAGTGGTTGGGTGAGGTCGGGTACAAGGGAGTTCCCATAAGCTTCACCAATCATTGTCAGTCTAAACTGCTATTGGGGTTGTTCAACGATGGGTATAGGGTGGAGGAGTTAGGTAGCAATAAGTTGGTGTTGAGTTGGAAATCCAGGCGTTTGCTTTCCGCCTCGGTTTGGACCTACTCCCACACTATTCCTCATTAATTACTCATTACTTCCCTAATTAACCTTCTTCTTCTTCTTCACTCATCATCCACATTAATTAATATCACTACTTCTCTCTCTATTCCTTGTTCTGCTCCTCTCTGGTCTGGACAATGGGCATCCATCTCTTCCATTCCAACTATGCTTGCTTCTTTTTCTTTTTAATTTGTTTTGGATGAATTCTACTATCATCATTCCTATATTTAATTATGAACTCTGTTTTTTCAATACTAATAAACCATTTGGATTTTGGACGTCTTGTTTAATTTGATGAGTGAATTTCCCCATCTATTTATTGGATTAAACTCTACTAGCACAGCACACATGAGTAGTATTGAATTCTCCATTTATTATTTGGTGTTTGTCAATAGAGTAGATGTTCAGTAGTTTATTTTCATGATCTCTGCAATTATGAGTTTGAGACTATATAAATTGAAGGTGGAGATGAATCATATTGCAACAACGTCTATATTAGAGACTTACCGTACGTTGCTAATTAATTAAAATATACAGATTGCAGTTTATGTTTCTCATAATATATTCGTCTATGTATATATATATATGGAAGCCTTTGGAATTTGCATGATTCTTCAATATTCCTGTCGTTTCGCATATCATGTTTCGACTTTTTTTTTTCCTTCCGTAACCTTACTTGTTTATCTCTTCTCTGCCACCTCATTGAATATTGTTAACAAAAAGTCGAAGTGGGAAAAAAGATTTAACATGAAGTGGTCCAAGCTATAGCATAACTGCATAAGCATTAACTTCGTGCAGAAATCTCTCTCCCGTTCTGACTCATTTTCAATGAAAACCCTGTATATATATATCAAATTTGCTGAGGGTTTAATCTGTTCTCATGTGTTTGTTGTGGAGACCGATTCTAACTTTAGGGATTGTAATGTTTGGTGAAATAGAAAAAAAGATACGAAGAAAATAAATAAGATATGATCAGCCCCGATTAAGTTATACTTTTTTTCTTCTAAGGATTCAAATTAGTTTGTTTCATCAAGTGGTAATTATCTTGTAATTTATTTTGTAAAACAAATAATAACTTTATTAATTATAATCATATGTTTGTTTTACCCATATCATGAACAATTATTTAATAATTTTTTAAATTATTAATTGCTTGTATTAAAGATAATATTTTGAAATTAAAATTATTTATTTCATCCCAATTAACAATAGTTAAAACACACTACGATGATCAATATTCTATTTGAATAAAACATACATTTGAAAAACTTGAATATTTTAGTTAAATTTTGACTGTAAAACAGTAGAAGAGAGGGGGTTACAAATTACAATGAAGTTAAACAATGAACTTTAAAGATGTGTTTGGATTAAGTATTAAACAGGAGAAGAAAAGGGAGAGAAGTAAGTCATTATTATTTTTTGGTTTGGAAAGTTAACAATTCATTATTTTCATTATTTACAATTTTAAAATAGTTTAATTTAAGGTATCCAATAAAAAGGAGATCCCTTCATTTTCCTTTCATTCAATCTCTCCATTTTTTCCTCGATCTAATTGCTAAACATATCTTAAAATTTAATATATATATATATATATAGGTTGAAGGGGGCGTACATATAGGTTGAAATTAGATAATTAAAAAGCTGAAAGATTTTGTTGAGAACCGTGTATTAATGCCAAAATTTGGATAAGATGCAGGGGTTGATTTTCCTGAAGCTACAGAAGGCGGTTTCTTTTTAATATATAGTTGTAATTAACAAATCAGAAAACATGATAACTGAGAAGCAACTTGTTTATTTGTATGGATGCTCGAGATTGGGGTATAGCATTGCATTTGCATGTATTGGGGGGATCAAGAGGATCCTTTGGTAGGTGGCATTTCACTCTCTTCCATGTGTAAGCTTCTGAGAAGATTCTTGGGAATGTGCCCCTACAACACACTTTCTTTTCGATTTAATTTGCATCATCACTCAAATCATTTCATTATAAATGACCATAATAACTAAATTATTCCCCTCAACAACAAATTAGCAACTCCTGATTCAAAATATATATATATATATATATATATATATATATATATTCTTATTGGATCAGAAGCAACGCCGTGTTATTTAATTTAATGCAGAATTGCTCCCAGCTGAAGCGAGAAGAATGATCATCAACATTAACATTTAACAAGAAGCTCATAAATAGTAATTAATATGACTCACGTTCTCGATTCTTCCTACTACTTGGAATTAAAAGACAACCAATAATTCAACTGCTCATAACTATTTGGATGAGTTCATGATTAGGATCCTATTCCTACGCTAATAAAAACAAAACACAATAATGGTAATTTGTATAATATATATAGATATATGTAACCAGTTTGATCAATGTTTAAGCAAAAAGTTTATTCTAATGACAGGTGTTATAGATTGTCGTATTGAATTTAGGTGTCATTTTGTTTGGGCACACAATTTTTCAAGGTTATATATGGAATTAAGTTTGAGAAATATTGTTAAAGAAGAAGAAACATGCAATATTTACGTTTTGAGCACATTGATTAATATTCTTTTCGTTAATTTATAAGCTCTTTAAATGATAAAATAACTGACTAAATAATTTAAAGTTAAGCTATAGAAATCAAACACTACATTTGGTTATATAATGACTCAATTTTTAGATTATTTTTTTATCTTTATGTTTTAACGGTGGTTTGTCTATATTAGAATAGAATAAATCGTATAATTTAGACCACTCTAAAAAATTTAATTTAGACTAAAATTACGACGAGAAATGACTATAAGTGTTTCTTTATTGTTTTTGGTCAATAAACATGAATTTCACAACTGGCGCAAAAAAGGCCATACAACAAAGAGGAGACTCCGTTGCATGGACCCAAAGTGTATTACAAAGATGAGAGGGCCATTAGAATGAGTAAGCCTTTTTATACTTTTGGTCTGACCCATGTTTCAGCAGATAATGCTTATGTAGGCCCAAAACATTGGTGAATAGCGGAATATCATTCTCATGGCCCTTCGACATATGGACCAAAGAAGAAAATAGAAATGAAAAAGCTCTCAAGATTTTTGTGGCAGAGGAAACGAAGCGTTAGCTAGAGCCTAGAGGGGACCAATCAGCGGTATATTGAGTATTCACATGTGTTGATGTGCACACTCCTTTCTGTTCTAAGGAATAATATAATATAATATAATTGTAATAAGAAAATAAAAAACCTTTTCTGCGCAGACTCTATAGCTATGGAGACTGGAGCAAACAAAATGAATCTAGCATGATATTTTCGCAATTCCTGTGCTCTGCATTACCTCATATGATTCATTGAATCCCCTATGAAACACTAATAATCTCTGATTATTGACATGCAGGTTCCTTGTACTCTATCAAATCCCCAAATGAGATTCAAGCCCTATTCATTCTCCACTTTCCCGAAGCATTTCCACAGCTTCTTCGCCCCCTCTTTCACTAGAACTAGAACTTCTAATTCCCCATCTTTCCTTCCCACCATCACCATGTCCACCCTTTCCACTGAGAAAGACCCTGTTTCTACTCAGAATGACACCAGTCACAACACACACCAACCTTTGCAGGTGCACCCTCTTGTCCCTCTCTAGATCTCTGCCTAATTCTTAATTAATTCTTCATTATCTTCTTATTTTAGTTTTTTTGCGCTGGATATTGGTTCAATTGGTCATAACGTTAACCTATTTGCGACTTCTCTTTTTGTTTATGTAATTGCCGTTTTTTAGGAAGAGCGATTCTCCACTTCCACTATTATCGCCTAATTTTGTTTTCAAGTCTGACTTTTGGAGTCTGGGTTTTGTTTCATATGTGAACATTCTGCTAGCAAAGTAGCTATCAATTTGTGGCTGCGCTTGTTTAGAGTACATTCATCAATATGAAAGTCTGGATTAATTTCTTTACCTATTTTCAATAGCTGAAGCGATACCTTGGATTAAGTTACAGTATTGTAATTTCTGATCTCTCTGAAGCTCTTATACCATGCTTTGACCAACGAATGTACTGATAACTTGTGGCTTCACTGTCTTGCTCATATATGATGCTTTGGTTAACATGCTTAGAAATGGTTCTGCTCTGCTGTCCTTAATCAGTATGCATCTTTATTTATTTTGTCCTTAAGATAGTCCAATTATAGGGACGTAGTTACATTCTCTTTATTACGGCCGCTACATTTTTTTTTCCTTGGATGCATGAGCATGTCTCTCACCCTTGTTTTTTATTGTCATTTTATTGCTATAATGCTTCTTATATATCCTTACGGACTTTATAGTTGCTTGATGAAGGACACATTTACTATGGTTTCCTTCATTAAAAGGAAAGAAAAAGATTTGAAGGTGGTGGCTGGTTTAGCTAGTGAAGTCTTTATATTTGATGCAAGGACCTAGGAATAGGATCAAATCTGGTCTAGTAGGAAAGGGAGGGTTTGTAAAAAGGAAGGGAGTTAGGTTCCATAGTGCAAATCATATAGATACATCAAAGAAATATAGCAAAATGAACTTTATATACCCTGTTTTTATCGATTCTTAATCATTATGATTTGTACGTTAGGTTGCAAAGCGCTTAGAGAAGTTCAAAACAACCATCTTCACCCAAATGAGTATGCTTGCCATCAAACATGGAGCCATAAATCTTGGTCAAGGCTTTCCCAACTTTGATGGTCCAGAATTTGTAAAGGAAGCAGCAATTCAGGCTATTCGGGATGGGAAAAATCAGTATGCCCGGGGCTATGGAGTTCCAGACCTGAACTTCGCCATTGCAGATAGATTTAAGAGAGATACTGGAGTTGAAGTGGACCCTGAAAAGGAAGTTACTGTAACAAGTGGGTGCACCGAAGCAATTGCAGCGACTATGCTGGGATTAATAAATCCTGGTGACGAGGTTATCATGTTTGCTCCATTTTATGATTCTTATGAAGCCACTCTATCCATGGCTGGTGCAAATATAAAAGGTATAACCTTGCGCCCTCCAGATTTTGCTGTCCCCATTGAACAATTGAAGTCCACCATTTCAAAGAATACCCGTGCCATTATTATAAATACACCTCACAACCCTACTGGAAAGATGTTCACTAGGGAAGAACTCAATACCATTGCATCTCTTTGCATTGAGAATGACGTTCTGGTTTTCACTGACGAAGTTTACGATAAGTTGGCATTTGATATGGATCACATTTCCATGGCTTCTCTTCCAGGGATGTTTGAAAGAACAGTCACAATGAACTCCTTGGGGAAGACATTCTCCTTAACAGGATGGAAGATTGGATGGGCAATAGCACCTCCACACTTAACATGGGGAGTACGACAGGCACACTCTTTCCTGACTTTTGCCACCTCCACTCCTATGCAATGGGCAACTGCAGCAGCGCTAAGAGCCCCAGATTCTTACTTTGTGGAGCTAAAGAGAGACTATATGGCGAAAAGAGCTATTTTGGTGGAAGGACTGAAGGCTGTTGGTTTCAAGGTATTCCCATCCAGTGGAACTTACTTTGTGGTTGTTGATCACACACCTTTTGGACTGGAAAATGATGTTGCATTTTGCGAATATCTAATTAAGGAGGTGGGAGTGGTGGCAATTCCTACCAGTGTATTCTACTTAAATCCTGAAGAGGGGAAGAATCTAGTCAGATTTACTTTCTGCAAGGATGAACAAACCTTAACGGCTGCTGTAGAGAGGATGAAGGAGAAGCTTAAAAGAAAATTTTAAGAATTGAAAGTAGTTCGAAACCTATTAAGTTATGCGTAGAAAATATTGAAGACAATTTTTGGTTCTAGAAATAATGTTGCTGTTTCTATGGGAATTTGCTAGTTGCTAAATCATTATGGGAAGATATGCCCAAACACCTGAAATCATGAGTATCAGCTATTCTGTCATGTTATTCGGAGTTCACGCTGTGTTTCCATGAAGTTAAGCCTCGTGTTGGGTGTCATTGGGTTGGGCCACTAAAATAATGAGTGGTTATCTTTTTTTTTTTTGGTCAGGAGTTGGGTTATCTGAGACATAATAGTAGTCCATAAGAAGCAAGGCAGCGATTTCGGCCTGTCCCGGAGTTAATACGAGTCAGCCCAAATTGGGAAAAAACGGTGGATTTAGGTGGGTATAACTATAACCACCGACTTCAAGAGTATGTTGATGTTTTTTTTTACTAACTTCAATTTGATTTCTAAAACAACAAAGATATTTTGAGAATAAAATATTAAAGGCACTAATAAAATTTAAAATCCCAATAATATACAAATATAATGTATAGAAACTCATTAACTGGTGGGGGATAAAGATAAAATACTAAGCACAACCCAATTGAGTTAGAGAGTAAAAGAAGAAAGCAATAAAAGCGTTGGAAATAAATAGAAGTATGAAGTGTATAGATAGGGTTTAACTGTAATTAGCAATGATAAAACATGATTGGCAAAGAGTGAGAGAAGCAATGGTATGCATGATTTTGGTGAGGAGCATGGGTTTGTAGTGATGATTATGAATACTCATGAATGGCAATAAAATATCTCTGACCATAAAAGTATTGGGTGCCATATGTAGTATTTGATGAAAAAGAATACATTACAAATGGGGGAAGACAGTAATGGTCATGGTTGGGCATTAATTAATTTAGGGGTAGCAGTAGCAGATAGTTTCCCCACAAGACCTTCTGACATTGGAAGAGTGTTGTTGACCAAGTTGTGAATTATAACCCATTCAACTTAAATTTTACCCAATGCTACCTCATCTGCTTCCCAATTGCAAAGCTCAATCCCTATACAATTAAATTTAGGGTCCATGCATGTGGAGTTTCTGAGACAACATAATACTTACTAGTAGAATAGGTTGCTAGCATGTTGCATTTTCAATTGGCTATTAACAAAATGATCAATCCTAACGTGGCACATTATTCCACACCAGAATTTGCAGTCTTACACAAACACTGACAAATTTAAATGACTGACGTTGTTGAGTAATTAATGAACACTGCACAGTACACCTTCAAAAAAGAATCAAAGGCTCTTACTAAGAAGAGAAAATAAAAATGTTGTAACTTGTTTAATTATTAGGTTGGTGTCATTTGATTATCACCACAACTTTTACTTTATGAGGTTTACGAATACTAAACACACAATTATCAGACGTGGATGTGGAAATGTGGAGAAGCAAGATCAAAGCGAATAGCCAACTAGTGATTTAAAATTAAGCAGTCAAGTTCAGTGTAGGCAACCCGAGAGTATGTTAGGGAATGCCGATATATGTTGAGCCATAGCTTTCTATCTTCAACGTTGTTCAATTCTACTGCATCAAAAGAAAAGCAGGTTGCTTGCGTCGTAGTAACATATAGTTCAAAACTTCAAGGGTCAAAGTAGATAATTATGAATAAACATTGGTCAAAGTGAAATCCCTAGAAATGCGTTGAAACTTGAAACTTAACTACCGTTTTGAAAGTTAAATAATTCTTAAAACCATATTTATTGTTTTAAATTATAATAAATCCATCTGACTTAATTAATTAATCCACGTGAGAGGGAGACACATGGAAAGTTTTGTTCTCAGAAATTTTCAAGTTACAAAGTTAAAACTTATTAGTGTGGTGGCACGTGCCGGCCAGCTACAGTAAATGTAAAAAGAGGCCGAATCCAGATCCAACACGACGACCAAATCCTCCCGTCAAGACCGGGACCACTTGTCCGTAATCCGACGGTTATAAACTCACTTCGAGATACCACTGTGCGATTTCCATCCAACGGCCTAGATTGAATCTAACTCCCTCTTCAGCTTTTTAAACCCAGGTAGCTGCAGCTGCTATACTTCATATTTTTTGTTTTTTGTTTTTCTCTGATTGGAACGAAAGATCAATTCAATTTCAAAAGCGAATTAATAATTTAATAATTAAAATTCTGTGCCTTTGTTTCGTGGGCGTCTTCTCTCGTGCTGACAAAACGTTGAACTCGAGTGTTGGAGATGTATGTAAGTTGTGACTCTCGCTGCTTCTCGTGCGCCGCCTGAGATGTTTCCGCCGGCATCGGGAACTGTCTTAGTCACAACAATATCTCGTTACAGGACAGCTTAATTGGGAAGATCTGATTTCTGAACCTTCAACAATGGAAGCTCAGAAGAGCCAGGCCAAGCTCACTAGAACCCACTCTTCCCTCCTTCGTTCCTCACCCACCAATCGTTCCTCCATTCACAGCCTCTCTTCGGTCAACGAAGACGACGCTATCTCTGTTCAAGACGAGGAAGAGCTGAAAAAGGTGAAACCCCACATGCCAGCCTCCGTTCCGCGAACCGGGTCAACCCGCCACACGGCCCCGGTCATTGCCGTGGCCTCCCTGGGTTTCTTTTTCTTTTGCATATCATCCTTCTCCTTCTACCTCTTCTACTTTTTCTATCTCGAAAGCTCCACCTCGGAGAATCTATTGTTAGCCCTGATTTTTATCGCCGTCGGGCTATACTTTGCGTCCAAGAACAAGTGGGTGATCAACCGGAGCCTCTCAATCCTGAGACATTCATGGGACGAGAATCTGAAACGACTGGGCTTTTCGAAGACGAACTCAAAGCCTGTTCTGTGGTCCATCGGGGAATCCACAGGAATAAAAGAGCGAAAGGAGAAGAAAATGATGAGAGAGGGGGTTGAGTTTTACAGCAATGGTGATTTCTACGAAGGGGAGTTCCATAAAGGAAAGAGTAACGGAAGTGGGGTTTACAATTATTTCGCGAACGCCAGGTATGAGGGCGAGTGGGTGGAGGGAAAGTACGATGGGTATGGGATAGAGAGCTGGGCAAAAGGCAGTCGCTATAGGGGACAGTATAGGCAAGGATTGAGGCATGGGTATGGGGTTTATAGGTTCTACACAGGGGATTCTTATGCAGGGGAATGGTGTAACGGCCAGAGCCATGGTGTGGGAGTTCAGACTTGCTCCGATGGTAGCTGTTATATCGGCGAGTTCAAGTACGGCGTCAAGCACGGTCTCGGATGTTATCATTTTAGGTCAGTTTTGGCCTTGTTTTGGATTGATGGGGGAAACTGAAATTGGGTGTTTTTCTTCCACTTCTTAATTGTGTATAAGAGATTTAATTTTCTTGTTCCATTTATTTTTGCCTTTGGGTCCTGTCCTGCTGTGCACTGTGTGTCTTTGAAATTAATTACGCATTGAAGAAGGGTCTCAGGTTTGGTTTGAAGACGTAGAGTGGAATGTGGGTTATGAGAGTGTGATTAATAATGTTTGATTTGATGATGCAGGAATGGAGATAGATATGGTGGAGAGTATTTTGGAGACAAAATACATGGATTTGGGGTGTATCATTTTGGCAATGGTCACTGTTATGAAGGAGCATGGCACGAAGGTCGTAGGCAAGGTCATGGCATGTACACTTTTCGAAGCGGTGACAGAAAATGTGGTGAATGGGATGCTGGCAACCTCATTCACCCTCTGCCTTCACTAACCCATACACTCCTTCAAGCTGTTGAGGTATTATCAATATTCAATATTACCTTTTAGTTTTAACTAATAGCTCCTTCCTGTAGAAATGCTACTGTTGTTATGCTGATTGATTTGTTGGGGTTGAATTAAAGGCTGCTAGGAAAACAGCAGAGAAAGCCATCAAGCTTCGTCGGGTAGATAATGAGGTGAACAAAGCAGTAATTGCTGCCAACAGAGCTGCTACTGCTGCCAGAGTTGCCGCTGTAAAAGCTGTTCAAAACAGAATGGATGGAAAATTTTGGCACACTCAAGTCTAAGACTTATTAGATTAGATGTTAGCTTTCCTTCCAATTGTAAAAAAAAATTACTAATCTTATATCTTCAATCTAAATTACTTGGAATTAACAGATGTCACCTCCTTGAGCAAAATCTCATGGAGGTTGAACTAATGAGAGTTATGTTTCAATGCTGTTTCACTTTCCGTAATGTAACTTGTATATAAACCATGTAAATCAATGAAGGATTACTTCTGTCGGCGGTACTTTCTTGATGAGAACAATTGTGGACTTGTAAATTTGAAGTTTCACAACATTAATAGGATTAGGAAATTTACTTTGTCCGAAATATTCAATGAAAGAATGGTAAGACTTTTGGTGCCGAGAGACTCTAATCTGGCTAACAACTCCCAATAAACGGTCAAAACCATCCATTCCTAAAAATTCTGCTCTTTCTTTCCATGTGGGCCGGTTCATGTTGTTGGAGACACAAGACATTATGATACAAACCCTTGCTATTTTAATAAAAATAAATTTAAATAATGAAGAAAACAAAAATTCATGATCACCATAACGATAGCATACACTAGTACTACAAATCCATCTGAATCTCTGAACCATCAGAAATTCCCTCACTCTCTCTCTCTCTCACTCACAAGGAACATGATATTATGGTGGGTAGCATAGGATCTTTCTCCTTTTTCTGAAAGAATGAAAGAAAGAAAATCCTAACTTTCAGGCATGCTGGTTCTGCCGAAAAGGCAAATATAAAATATGAATTATTTTTGGAGGTTAATTTCTTGCATATAGAATTTCAGATGCCCAAGATTCTTTCTCCTCTTGCCCCTAGTTAGTTTCACTTTAAAATTTCATCTCATTACAGATGCAAATCTCTATTTGTTTTAATTTTTTTCCTGTCCAACCTCTCCACATGCATCTCAGAAAAGTCCAACAATAAAAGAGGAGTGTAGTGTAGAATATTTGTAAGGGGGTGCCTTAGTGGAATGAACTTTACCCCCTTTTGACTTGCTCTCTCTGTGTTTTTTGGCTGTAATGTTCACAAAGAAATAGGGACACTTGTAACCCTTAGGAGAGACTCTTTCCCTTATCAAGCTAGGAAAAAAAATCTTGTTTGTGCATTGCTGCACATAGCATCTCGTGGCACGACACTAATATTTAGGAATATAAATTTACACGATGACACCCAGATTGGCTATCATTATTGGGTGGATTGTGATTTAAATTGTTAAGAATCTTGGTTTGGTCACCTGGGGAGGAGTCAATTTCTGACCAAGTAGGCTAGCACCGTGAATAAATAATATGCTGGCCTTTCTTTTCCTTTTCTTAACATTTTAACCTTTTCTTGCGGTCAAAGTTTTCTTGTAGAATCCCCATGTAAAGAACAATCCGATGCTGCCATTATGCAAAAGGATTGTGTCATAAGGGAGGGAAAATATTTAAGTTATGTGACAATTTCTCATGAGGTTGTTTACCTAATTTAACAAACAAATTTGAAGATCTTTTAAGAAGCAATGATTGCAAGGTTTCATACTAATATTTAATTCGATTGCCTTCTTGTTCATTCATTGTTTTAAATATAAACTTTGATCATTGGTTCAAGTAATTAAGCCAAGTGCTTTCTCCCGGCTATAACTATTTCAAAATGATTCGTGAGATTTTAATTTGTGAATCCTCGCCAATTTTTGAATGGATAAGACAATCATGACTTTGATTTTATTCTAGTGTATAGTGTGTCCCACGCTATTCGCAAACGGGGCGAAATTATTGATCTTTCGTTAGTCCAGCATATATATTTAACTATCCATGTGGCACGCTATGATTGATGGATGCAAGAAATTCACTGTGAAGAATGAAGACGGTACAGAAATCATAAACCTTTTTGCATACATTTTCCTTTGCTTGCACTTTAATCAAAAGCATGATCATATAATGTAAACAGGATCCGATCGAGTTTATAATTAAAGAAATATATTTCAATAAGGGAATGGCCCAATTGGGTAAAAGTCAATAATTCTTCTCTGTAGGCTAATTAAGCACGTACGGTTAATTTGTGTGGATCAATTACCAAATGCCATATATATATATATATATAGATCCAAATTCCAAAGTAATTTTTGTTGTTTTGGCCAAGGGGAAGGGGAGGTAGTGGTGGTGGGGGGTGTGTGTGTTGGAGGTCACATTGATTATTAAAGTCCATTTTGAGTAGTTTGAATTTGAAGGTGCATGTGAAGGATTCTCTTGTCCTGAGTCCTTGCCATATATTGTTAATTTCTTGTGTTCTTTCTTTTATTCCAAATCTCATTTTGTAGGCACTTGCATTTCTTCGTCTATTTCTGATAAGGAGAAAGTGCAACGTAGGTGGCCCAGAAAGTCACCGAAAGCTAGCTTATACAAATTTATTTTATATGTATAGTCTGACATCAAATCAAACCCACTCTGAAACTATATAATATATACATACTGCAACATGATCATAACACACTGTTAAATACGAATGAATCAATCAAACAAATTAACATTTAATTTGTCGTCTATTACTTCCAGAACTGCTATCTCATCCATGGGCTCATCTAATTCATTCTAAATATATGGCACATGTATCGTGATTCCGTTTTTTCTTTTATTCAACACCATTAACATATATAGTGACCCTAATTTTATACTAAAAGATCAACTTCATCTGTATCCATTAACTTTCCCAATTAAGTTACTGGGACAAACAAATTGAAAAATGAATGTCCTACAATTATATCTATATATATATGGTTGATTCAAGCGACAGTAAATCAAACTAATTAATATTACAAATATTTATGAGACCTATATTTAATTAAGGACAAACCTTAACATATGGATAAACAATTTAGTACTACGAAATATTGAATTTAGGTATATCTTTTCAATTATTAAGTATTATTTTTTAATATCAATAAGAATCTACACTAATTTAAAGTTTTACTAGAGACCAAATAATTGGAGAGATATATCAAATGAAGTTCAATACTATATATGGTAGTATTGAACATCGTCTCACCTTATATGCAGTTCTAATTTATATCTTTGCTATAAGATTTTTTTTGATATTGCTGTAAAATTTTTCAATCAAAATAAAACACGTAGAATTTTTTTTTAAGATAATTAATCGTGAGAGAGATGAGTTTTATAAATCTTACATATCTCAGTTTTTGTATTAGAGAATTTTATGTCAAATATATCAACATTGCACTAAGTTTTTTCTCTTTAATTAATTATGAGAAGATTGATCTTTAATTAATTATATAGAGTGATGCTAGCTAGCTGCAGGCATGGCTTCAATAATGTTAATGATACTTAATTATTTATGACAGAAATACTAATAGTCCAAATAGTCTGTATATTATAGATAAAGCGCAAATTGATGACAAAGAAGTATAACCCCATACATGCGATTATATATGTTTTACTTGAAAGTTGAAACCTGGAAGCTGTCTGGTTTGACCTGCTATCTAGTACTAATTAATGGAGTTTGAAAAAAGCTTGTTCTACAGAGTGAACAATAAAAAAGGGGTAATTACAAGGACATTTAATCTAAACTTTTGAAACAGAAAAAAGAACAAAGCCTTATTCTTAATTAGTTCGAAGTTCAAAGTTCAAAAGTCGTTGGGCGGCATGCATGACAATGATGTAAAGGACTCTTAACCTTAATGCTGTGATCGATGATGATCTTTTTGCTATATGTGTCTTCTGCTTTTTACATCTTCTTAGATATTAATATGGTAAGCGTAAGAGGGACAACTCCGTTGTGACTTGTGAGTGGGATTTATATAGGGGTGAGCAACGGTCGGTTTCGGTCGGGTTGAAGACCTGATCGAATGTCATCGTGTCATAAAAAATTGAAATCGAAATTGACCGTGTAACCGATGAACCCGTACACATCGGGTTATGTCGGGTTATAACGGGTCGGATCGGTTTAGTCGGGTGAAATAGGACATTCATAAAAAACTGTATTTTTCTTACTCAATCGTTGATTTTTTTAAAAAAACTTTGAGATTTGGATGTAATATGAGTGCTGAGAGTGAGAAGATTTTACATTACATATTTTTTGCTGCTACTTATCATTTAATTTACACTAAAATTTGGAAACGCACTGCTATCTATATCTTTTGCTAGTGCTTTGGCTAATGGTAAATATGTGAATTGTGAACTATGCTTTAATTTTCACATAATTTACACACACATTACATAACAAATTAACAATAGTAACATGATAAGCAAAAATTATAATTGAATCTTGATGACGATTATGATGATGATAATAATAATAATAATAATAATAATAATAGTCAAGAGACAATAATAATTTAACAATTCAACAACTCAACCAAAAAAAATGATTCCCAAACTTTTAAGAAAGTGAAGATCTCATAAACCATAAATAATTAAATATACTAGAATTGTACATCTCTATAAAAAAGTTATTAACATACATACATACATATGTATATATAATCTTAAATTTAAATTTTGTATATAAAATTTTATTGATAAAGTCACATTAAGTAAAAAGGGTTTATTAATTAGTTTCTTAAAAATACTTAATAAAGATTCCTTTCAAGTTCAACCAATGAAATAGTTAAAAAAAATTATATATATTGAATTTCGGTCGGGTCGGGTTGAAGTCGAGTAAATTCGGGTGACCCGATGACCCGAGTAGACCGACTTTTTTAGAAAAATCAGACCCGTTTCAACCCGTTGAGCTCAATCCGAATCGACCGAAGACACTAATTTTGTCGGGTTTGATCGGGTTCATGCGATTCTATCGGGTTATGCTAACCCCTAGATTTATATGCTCACCAAATCCCATCGTCTTTCTCTCTATTCCACTTTTTTCTTGGAGTTTTATGCATCCACATAGATGACTCTAGCTTTTTAATTAAACGATGTGACACTAACTCATTAGGTTCCGTGGTTCAATTACATCGTCAAAAAGACATAGCTAGCTTAATTTTTTTTTGCAGGTATCCTTCTAACTTAAATTAAGAAGAAATAGCTCTAATTATAGATACATACATGATACGTGTACACACTACCATATATTTTTCTCAGGATTTAACGTACTCGTGGTAATAAAATAATTGCGTTATATCTTACAAAAAAATTTGCGTTAAACTGAAAATAAACGGTAACGAAGGGTGTTAGTTTGAGCCAAGAAAAAAAACGAAGGGTATTAATTAACGCTGGTTAGGAATAGGAGGTACGTTGAGATTAAGGTAACGTCCATGAATCAACGTTTACTAAATAGATTGGGGGCTTTTGCTACATTAATTTGATGCGTGGTCAAATGTTGGTGATGACTTGGAATAATTCAAAGGCTTAAAGAAGGTAAATCAATGCTTGCGCTACCGCTCTCAACCTCAACCTCAACAATAATACATTTCACATACAATAAAGGAAACCCCAGCACTTCAAAGTATTCCCATTAGCTTTTTCTTACAACTATTGTGATCTCATGATATATATAGTCTAATACCATTAAATTTAATTCAACAACTCAGGATAAAAGTCATCGCTACTCCCAAATATATGAAAAGTCAGTCCCTATATATAATCACATTGTAAATTAATAGGAGTGGTTCTTACTAACATGGGATTGATCCAAGTGATAAGGGGGTTGGTATTGTTTAAGTAATATTCTGTGTTTGAAACCTTAAGAATGCAATTATTCTTATTGAGAGATTCTCTTATCATAGTCAGGTGACACTGGGCGGAAAAAAAAAAAAGAAGGGTTGTTGAAAACATGCAATAACAAAAATTTATCCCGTTGCTTCTCCATAAAAGCAGATATTAATGAACCAAATCTCACATTTTGTTGGCTCCTCATCTCACTAAAAATACATATTTGGACCAAATAAAACACTGATAAGTTTCATTTGTAGCTGAAAATGGGCTCAGATTTGAAGGTTTTGAAGTTCATGTGTTTTTGGGTCATTGTACACATTTGAAGAAAGTACTATTTTTTTTTTGGTCAAGAAGAAAGTACTATTTGGCAGTCCAAAAAAAATACAAGAGATGTACGAGAAGAGCCCAAAGACAAAAAAGAAAGGCCACCTAGTTTAATAGTTGTCCGTTGTCAGTTGACACTTTCCGGACCAAAAAAAAAAGATAGCACCAAGAATTTTGACCAAAAAGATACTATACTAGGAAGAAAAGGGCAACTTCGTCGAACTGAAATGAATGGATGGTACTTTCATGTCTTGCCGGGGAAGTTAGCCGTTGACAGTGACATTTTCCTGGCAATCCAAAATTTGAAATATACATATTTTGCATGAGAGACAGCCAAAGGCCAAAACAGTGATCCAGAAATCATCCTTTTCCTATGGTTGGAGGGAACACTGTGGGGGGACCTTGAGTTTCAAATCCCTTATCCGTCAGCAATTGATGACTTGCTATGGACACAAGCTCGGCTCTAAACAGAATGACTTGCTTCAAACCCATAAGTCATTCTTTCCTCTTTCTTCTATATATCCATCCATATGTGCCTAATTCCCTCCACAAACCCATTATTTGTTAGACTCTCAACATTATTATTATTATTATGTCTTTGAGCCCTCCTCGTGAAAGAAGGAATGGCTCACCCAGGACCACCCAGTACTATTGGTGCTACCAGTGTAACCGCATGGTCAGGCTGACCAACCCAGACTCCTCCAACATTAGCTGCCCTCGATGTTCTGGTCAATTCATCTGCGAAATCAACATCCCCAGGCCAAGACTTGTAGTGGATTTCACCCATCACGATCCTTCCCCACAACCACGCTTGCTCGAGGCCCTTGCTCTATTGCTTGACCCACCAATCAATGGGAATGCCCCTCTCTATCACCCACCTCGCGAACTAGAACCCAGACCTGATGCCGATGCCGATGCCGATACAGAAATTCCAGTGCGTCATCGAAGGCGTCCTCGCTCTGCTGATCCCGACTTAGGAGAGCCGTATCCTGAAATTCGTCCTCGGACTTGGATAATTATTCCGCAAGATCCTGGAATTCAACGTCGACCGCGTCGGGTTAACCCGAGAGACTACTTCTGGGGGTCGGGTTTGGAGGAGCTGATTGAGCAATTGACGGCAAATGACAGGCAAGGCCCACCGCCGGCGCCGGAGAGAGCTATCGATGCGATTCCGAGTGTGATTGTTTCGGAAAGGCATATGAAGGAGAGCTCTTACTGCTCGGTTTGCCAGGAAGAGTTTGCAGTGGGCGAAGAAGCAAGGGAATTGCCCTGCAACCATATATACCATTCCCATTGCATTGTTCCTTGGTTGAGGCTTCACAATTCTTGCCCTATTTGCCGCCTACAGCTTCCCCTGCCTCCAGAATCCAGGTTGCAAAGGTGCTTCAGGTGGACCCAAAATCAATTAGCTTCTTTCTGGCCTTTGCCTTTCCATACAAGGCAACCACACATTCATCCAATTCCAGAGGGACACAATATTACTGCTTCTTCAACTTCAAATTCACGCGGTCATAATTCATTACTTCATCTATTACTTTCACTTTAATTAATACCAATATTACTCATAACTCTAAATTTCAACTCTCTCTCTCTGTGCCATTTCCAGCATCTAATCCATGGCGGTTACCGTGCTGTATTCTTTAGTTCATCACTCTCCCATCACAAATGGCAAATGGCGCCAACATCGTCACACATTCAAAAGGTTGGACTCTTTGGAGATAGAAAGAGACTGATACAAAAGACACAAACCTTCATCCACAATATACAAATCCTAAGCTCAATAACAACATAATTTATTTATTATCGTTTATCTCTCGTATCTTACTTATAATTTATTCAGACTAATTCACCTTTTACCTACTAATTACTTTTCCGTGACTAACTCGCCAATTACTCTGGACTTTCAAGTTCTAACCCCGTTCCCGAAACAAATATAATTCATTTCTATACTATACCCTTCTGCTCTGTTTTCTTTAATCCAAAAATATGTATATTTTGAAATAATCGTTATATAATTATGTTTATTGATTGAAAAAAAATTATATATGAAATAAGTTTTAAATTGTAACTTTAAAAATTAAAGAAGCATAGTCATTATTTTAAAATGTATTTTGTTCGTAATACATTTTAATATATATTTTAAAATAAGAAATAAATCAAATTGCATTTTAATATATATATTAAGCTATTTGCTATATATTATTGTTGTTATTTAATCCTAATTAATATATCAACTTTTTAATCTTATAAGATAAGATATGATATGATTTGAATTTTTTATTTGATTTCAACATCGTATATCTTATAACATGAAAAAATTAAAGTAGTTACAGTTTGAGTTAAATGTTGATGATAATTATACCTATCACGATTAGGTTTCTTCAACAAATTTTCTATATAAATACTAATAGACATGAGGCGATCAAACGTTAGAAATTTAATTAGAGAAGAATGATGAGGGAGAACAGTGTGAAACCGCAGTTTTATTTGCCTGATCACATGTTAATATCAATATTTGAATATCTTTCGGTAAAGGCTGTGATTAGATTTTGTTCTGTTTGAATATCTTTCGATAAAGGCTGTGATTAGATTTTGTTCTGTTTCCAAAATTGTGTGTTCTCTTATTCACGATTCTTCTTTTATTTCTTCTCACCTCAAACAGTCTAATATTCCCGAGTCTAGTAAACGCTCAAATATTCTTTTGCTTCTCAAAACGCATTCTACTTTATCTCGTCGCGAGTTGTACAATGATGCTTTACCTCGTCTCAGGTTGTTGTACGAGGAGACTTTAACTTGTCTCAAGTTGTACGATGAGACAACTGGATCTCTTTTTGCTAGTTATACTTTCTTCAATGATGACACCAAGTTCTTTAATATACTTGGTTATTGTAATGGAGTTGTATGTCTTTCCGATGTGGGTTATAGAACATCTTTTGTTCTTTGGAATCCTATAATTAACAAGTATGTGAAACTTGTTCAATATTGTGGGCAACCAATCTGTGTTGGGTTTGGATATGACCCCAGCAACAACCATTTCAAATTACTTCTTGTTTGTAGGACGAATACCAATAATTCTCTTGCCCAACTTTACACAGTAAATATCAATGGAGACATTAACACGTGCAGAACCTATAGTATCACTCCTCCACAAATTCATAAAAATTGTGAATGTGATGATCAATTTCCACCGGTTTACGTTAACGGGTGTTTGCATTGGTTGGTAAGAAATTATTTAGATCCAAACTTTACAAGTTATATTTTGTCATTCAATATAAAAGATGAAGTGTTCCAAGAATTTGCTATACCTCATCATCCGTCTTTATCAGCTCATAGCCCCATCATCGTTACAAAATTTGAAGAGATGCTATGTGTTATGCCTCGTTGGTTCGTTACCGATGATTATACTATATGGGTGATGAAAGTGTATGGTAAAATGGATTCATGGATTCCTCTTTGTGAAATCAATTCAAGATATACTCAAGACTTTCGAGTTCTGGATTTGAAAAATGATGGAAACCTTTGGTGCCATATAAATCATCGTTCACAACTACATGTTTTCAACCAAAAGACGCTGAAATTTCGCAAGTGTGGAAAAGTTCGAGTAGATCGCAAATCATTCTTTCAAGGAGCTTACATAGAAAGCCTTGCGTTAATAGATGCGGAAGATGGAGACTGATCTGCTCTTATATTTACAAGTTATTAAAATTTTTTGGGTAAATTACAGTTTGTCCCCTGTGATTTGGCCTAAATTCAGTTTGCCCCCTTTAGTTTAAAATGCGACACTTAACTACCCTGTGGTTTGACTTAAAATTAATGTGCCCCCTGTGGTCTAGAGTGTGACACTTGACCCCCTGTGGTTTGTTATGTTATCACTTAACTACCTTCACATACCTTCTATTCAAATTTTAGTCAAATTAATCATCATTATTTTTATACTTTTAATGTTTAAAATTTGTTATTTAACACTCTAGAATTATAAAATGATTCAAAAAAATTATAATTAATATAAAAATAAAATTATAATTTTAAAAAATCAATAAAATAATTTATTATTTATTGTTTACTCCATTGATTATTTATATTTAGTTATTTATTCATTTTATTGTTATTTTTTTATCTTTGATGTTTTAGAATTATTAAATCAATCAAAATAAAATTGTAAAAGAATAATATAATATAAATATATAACTAAATTTAAGTTTTTTTATTGTTCAAGTTCGGAACATACATACCTGAATTGAATTTAAAAGTCATGATTATCAAGAATTTCATATTTTGTTTGATTAAGTTCTTTCAGAGTTTGACAAGTCTTGAAAATTAAAACTTTGAGAAGTCATGTAATTTAAAACTTCAAAATTATGTATATTGAAACCTAAAATTTGAGTGATGTCATTTTATATATTATTAATAATTATTATTTATTATTTATTGCATCATCCGGTTCGACCGGTTAAACCGATCAGACCATGAACCGAACACTTGTCTGAGTCTTTGTCCGGTTCGGTTCTTACAACATTGCCCCTACTAAAAAGAGTTGAAAGTAGAAGATTAGGTTTATTGTTATTATTTTAGAGATAAAATAAATATCATAAAATAATTAATTAATTAAATTATTTTTAGGTAATTTCTTTTATAAGTTATATTAAATATTAAATTTTGAGAAAAAAAATAATATAGGGTAGTTAAGTGATAACATAACAAACTACAGGGGGTCAAGTGTCTCACTCTAAACCACATGGGGGCACATTAATTTTAAACCAAACCACAGGGTAGTTAAGTGTCGCATTTTAAACCACAGGGGGCAAACTGTAGTTTACCCAAATTTTTTTGGGTAAAGTACCATTACTACTCTCAAACTTTACTACAATGTTCATTCTGCCCCCAAACTTTTTTTTGGTTCATGCCTACCTTCAAATTTTCAGTTTTGTTCATGCCTGCCCTTTTTGCTAACACCGTTAACTTGCTTGACGGAATTTGCTAACGTGTATGATGAATGTGTATTTTTTTACCACGTCATTGTCCACTTCACCTTTAACTTTTTACTTTTATTAAAAAAATTAACTTAATCTAAATAAAAAAATATTTTAGGATAAAAGTTTGATTTTTTTTTTAATTTGGATTAGGTTAATTTTTTTAAAATAAAAGTAAAAATTTAAATATGAGATGCAAATGAGGTGGACAATGAGGTGGCAAAAGAGATACACATTCATAGTTCACGTCAACAAATTCCATCAAACAAGTTAACGGTGTTAGCAAAAAAGACAGACATGAAAAAAAAAAAAAAAAAAGTTGATATTACCCGCTAAGGCGCTAATGTCAAGGCTTCACCGAAGAAACAAAAGGTTAGATTTAAGATTTCAATTCAATAATATAATTCATTTCTATCCCCTTCTTCTCTATTTTCTTTAATCCAAACATGGCCAAACAGAACATAGCATTTTATACCACAATCTTCCCTTTATGTGTTAGTTATTCATACTTCATTAATATATTTTTTAAAATGAAAATTTTCTCCTATTCAGTACCCAATCTTTTCCTTTATGAATTTACAATAAACAGTTTTTAGTGTTTACTGTCACAAACAAAACATAAAACAATAATTGTAAAATCTTGCTCCCTCTTTCACTTTCATGTCAGTGAATATTTAATTATTGCGACATTCACAAGCGTTTGGGCTGATGGTGAGTACCAGCATGGAACCCTTCTGTGTATGACGTATTCTTAAATATCATCTGCAGTAAAGATAATCTGGCAATCAGAACCACAGTTACATATGACAAAGGCTTTTTCCCCACTAAATTACAGCAATTGTAGGGAAAACGTGCCCAATTTCATTTCTCTGATTTTTCCCCAAAAAAAAAAAGCCCTTTGGCTTCATACACTTACAGCAAGATTCTTCAATTCTGAGCTGAGACCTTTCCGTAGATTGTTTGACACCACAGTACCTAGCTGCTCTCCATGTTGTTTAATTGTTTCTTCCTTGATCTGTATGGTCAAAATTGTTCAGCCTAACCCAGAAAATGAAGTAGAAAACTGAAGGAAATCACAATTGGCTTTTACCTCTGAAAGCAATAATTCTGATGTTTTATGCAATATTTCTTCTACAAATTGCCCCACGTCAGCAAAGGGGTTTGATGAATGAACATCCGTTACTGGTTTCCCCTTGGTATTTTTCTCACTGACAATTGGCTTTACACCTTTTGCTGCGTCAGAAAATTTTGCTAGTTAACAAGACACTGGCATCATAACTAATAAATCAAAGTGAACAAATGCAGGGAAATGTGTGCCTTAGTTGTGGCACTATTTGAAAAGATAATGGTTAAAATTCTACTCGCCTAAATGCTAACGGTCACAGTCATAAAGTTGGCATTACATATAATTGCAAATTAAATTGCCTCGGGAAGCAGGGAGCAGGGGGTAAGAGGTAGGTCCAAGTTTCTGGTGGTATCAACTATCAAGTTCAATAATGGAGCCACCAAGAAATGAAAACTTGAAAAGATTTAGTCATAAACTCATAATATAGTGCACCATTTTAAAATCAATTTACAGAAGTAAAAATATTATCCAAATTGTGAAAAAGGAAAATTAATTATCGCATTAATAGCATCTTTACCTGAAACCTCCTTTGACCTAATATCCGCTGAAACATGCCCTCCAAATATTGGAACTTGTGAAGAAGTTTGCTTGTCTTGTTGATCTGGCAAAACTGATGAACTTGATGGAACTAGTGCAGCTAAATCAGGGGGTTGATCTTTTCCCACTGTAGGGTTGACCTACAAGGTGATAAAAGAAACATAAGATGCCAAATAAAAAGTAATAGCTTGTCTAATACAATATGAAAGAATGGACGTGCCCTTCAGTTAACTCACCTCCAAATCAACATACGAGGGGTCTCTTCCTATTGATTTAAGAAAATTGTCAAGACTACTAGCATTTAAAGCTGCAATGCAAGTGTGTAAAGGATTAAACTCTAAGGTTATTTCATAGAATATACAGCTTCAGCATATAACGCCTTTCAATAAGAATGATGTAATCCCTAATTGTTGCAATGTCTATAACAAAATAGATTCACAATATATGAGATGTGGCAAAGTCTGTGTCAACTAAAAGTATTAAATTAAAATTATTAAACAGTATCAGAAAATTATAATAATCTTGTTATAGAATATTGTATGTACAAAAGGATAATTCAATTCATCATTTTCATAACAGTTAGTTAATAAATGCAATTACCATCAGAGCTTAGATCAAGTGGTTGGAATGTGTGAGGAATTGGGTTAGAGGTATAGGTTCAACTAGCCTAAAAGAATCCAAATGTACCAAAAGAAATATTCATGCAGGTCTTATATTTTATAAGACAGACTAACTATTAGTCTATTTTGACAAAATGCTTTTCACTTACATATGGACATGTCATTTGACAGAGGATGGAAGAAGCAAAATTCCTTTGTCTTGAGCCTTTGATCCAATAACAGTGAAACGTCTCTTCAGAAAGGTAAAGATGTGACATAGAAGAAAATCAAATTAGGTCCTTTGAAATATATTTTCTAACTGGTTCAGAATGATGCTTGTAAACAGCCTAGCAGGTACAATCATTATTGAATAAGATGATTTTTCAACAAACTAACGGGTTATCATATCAAGTTTAGCTAAAATTATTATAACGTTAACCCTCAGCACATATGACATACTAGTTCATCTTTAAAGTGGGGGTCATTGTCAAGCTGATGGTAGAAAAGCAGGGACAGGGATAGTACTTATATATGCATAAAGTGAATTATTATTGAAGATGGAAAACAGCAAGCCACAAGAAAGAAAACTACTTAGTAAGCAATGCCAAGAAAAAAGACTCACAACATACCGTGCTGATTCATTCACTAGCGCAAATGGAGTAACACAACCCAACGGCACCTTACAAGAAAAAGAAAAATAAGCCATGAGTGACATTGTATAGTTACTAACCCTTAAGTCAATGATATTATAAATTATTAGCACAAGGTTAATTTTCTCCTTAGGCCGTAAGTAAATATTAGTTTCTTTGTCAGAACAAAAGAATTAATCATTATGTCATTTAAGTTTGTAAAGAGGGGAAGATACTTCAATGAAGAAAGAAGCATTTTACAATACTAATAATGTTAAACATCCTCCCAAAATATTAAACTAAAAAATGATTTTGAATTCAATAACAAAGATATGCACAAATCATTCAATGGGCTTCCCGGGAGTTATGAATTTCACTTGACTACTCAATTAAGGAATACCAAATAGATATAGTTTCCTTATGCATCATAGAACGCATAGCAACAAGCAAGATAACTTGCCTAACCTGTCGCATATAATGAAAAAGATCAACATGCTTTAAGGATGGGCAGAGTCTAGTGAGAATGCGTGGAAGACAAGATGCAGAGCACAGAAACATGCATAAATTAGAAAATAAACCTTTAACAGTTTTCCTTAATTTAATGGTTAAAAACATGCCTTAAACTTAGTTAAATAAAGGAAGGAAAAAGAAAGAGCTTCAGTAACGGCATAGACAGACCTGAAGTATTTCACCTAAAGCCTCTTCAGGAGCCATTCTCAGACCTCCTTTTCCTAAACCAAGGCGCTGAGATAACACTGCACAGTTTCGAATCCATAAATAAACATTAAAGCACAACCAAATAAGCAAGTCGATGAATTTCTCAGGTTTACAAAATATGACATACCTTTCAGATCTACCTTGGTATCCGCTAGAGCAGAAACAACATAAAACCTGTGTTTCTTGTCCTATTTGACAATTGTAGTGATCAGGGCTTATTCATACAAGAATCAAACAAATAAAGCCAAGCATTTATTATAATCGATAGAAAGGTGTTTTCCAGTCTTAAAATCAAAATATACTACACCAGTACCTTCAAAAACAAGTTTTTACTCAGTCCACCTCCAAAATTTCCAACATACTTTGCCTGAAGAAAAAAAGATAAATAATCAGAAAATCCAAACAAACTCATTTTGCAGGACTACCTATATCGTTTAAAAGCTTTTACCTGAGCCTCAACTGTCAAAACAACTGGATGTTCATACCGGGAAAATTCAATCTGAAGCTCCTATAAAACAAGGGGAAAGAATCACAATAATAAATTCCACTGTTCCACAAGAAGGGAAAAGGCATGACATAAAGTTAGAGCCAATTTGACCTATATAGACTTCAAAATTAGAAGAAAATCACAAGGGATTTGTTCTGAGCAATGTACATGAACTGTATGAATGCAGCTGGTAAGAATCCAATTACAACTTTGCTACATACCAAACTGAGGCTTCTTGCAGCTGAAATAGTTGTTCTTCAACAATTAGCATATATAACCCATAATTATTTTTTTTACATACAAGAGTTGTTTGCTAACATATCCACCACAGAAAACCAATTAATTTGGTAAAATGAAATATTCTCATATCAAAGTAAAAACTAAAGCAGTTAAATATGAGTAAACTAAGATGGTGAGAGAACCTGCAATCGCGCAAGAAGCTGTTCCTTTGAATAACCCATGATTTTCTGCAGTGCCCAAAATCGGCGGAATGGTGGAGGCGTTTACAGGTCAATACTCAGTAGAAGAAATCATGGACTGATAGAATCACAGCAGAATTGCCGAAGCACAGAGATGGAGAGAACTTTGGCCCAACTCAACAAAAATTGATATTCGCTTGCAGGCCAGAATATCCAAACAAAGATGAACCTTTGGGCTAAAGAACATGCACAACCCAAAACTAGAAGAATAAAAATGTGATCTCAGTATTCCAGACCCAGAGCAAGCCCATCTTTAGATTTGCACTGGAATATTTTAGGACTCTCTAACTAAATTATAGTTATATTTATTTTGTTTTAAAAATCTAATTAATTAGACTCTCTTAATTTTTAATATACACATATTACCTAAGATAAAGAATATTATTTAGTTTCATAAAAAAAGAATATTATTTAGTGATATAAGTTGATAGTCTGATGCCCAAAAATGGTGTTATATATTGTGGTGTCATGGTTCCACATGCACTCAAAAATCTATGTGCTTATAGGCAGTAATTGACCATTAAGTATTAATGTAATGATGCATACTTATATAAATTAAAATGAATATCATAAAAAAGAAGCATGGCTAATCTGATGGTCAACAATTTTTGTAATTAATTCGGGAATTGAGTAATTAATAATGTGGCCTTTGATAATTGGTCAGAGTCACATTTCCTATGAAAAATAATAAGATTGCATCTAAGAAAATGGCTTGGCATTGTGGGAAAGGGCGCCATGTGAAAGCTAAAGTTGAGAGCCGAAATCAAAAGTATTCCCCTATTAATTAATTTTTGAGAAATGTAAGAAAGTGAGTGATTCATGGATTAAAATGTAATCTTATTAGTTTTCTTTCACAAAAGTTCAAAAATTTAATGCTTTTTAAAAATGATGAAAAGGTTTGATCACTACATCTCTAAATTTCATGAATGAAGAATCCAGAAAATTATGTCTTAATAAGGCCAAACCTAGATCATTAATCTCATGCTTAATGTTGGATCTTGAGTCTTGACCTCCTTACCCACTGCCTTTCTATGTGGCGGGCAATTATTCTTTTTCACAATGATTATGTGAGAAATCAAATGAGTGAGCTCACATGAAATATCATAAATAATTGCTCCTACATCAATCTAACCCTTCTTTATACACTTAAATACTTGAACACTATTCCAGATGTCATTGCCTAGAACTATGTAGTATTAAAAAAAAATTATAATGACAACATTAATAATTTCCCTTGTCCAGTTCAACACAAACAGTATCTCATCTAATTATTTTATACCAGTGAAAAATTAAAGTTCCTAGGTTCACCAATTAAACTTATAGCCAAGTTCCAAAGGGGGATTAATCTGCACAAAATTTGTTAATTATATCAAACAAGAACACCCTTAATTTAATTACTTTGATTTGATTGACGTTTAGAAGTCACATGCTATGTCTCAAATGCAGCATTGAAAATGTCATATAGTTATATCATTTTCACGTGCGTCCTAGTGAGAATAAGTTGAAATGGTTGCAGAAGGAACGTAGCCCCATGTAGGCCTAAGAATATACATACATGTTCGTTCACTATGGGTGGTTGTAACTTGTAAGGTATAGTCAAAGGAATGGGGAGTCTCTCTGCCCTTATTCCTAAATATATCTTTAATTAATATTGTATCAAGTGTGAACACGTAATACCAAAACCAAAGCCAAAAGCTTTCTTTCTTCTGCACACTTCTAGAGGCACCTGGCTGGTTGAGAGACGACCAGATGCAATGTAAGAATGGGACCCCATATCCCTAAGGCCATAACCTCTCCTATCTCACTATAGGACACCTCATGTGTCCCAATTTGGCTCCATCCCATGATCGACTTCCAAACTTAGCCAAACAGTGACAAAAGTTCATTGGTAAAGAATACATATATACAATCTTAGCATGAGATACAAAAAGAAAGACTTGCTTTCATCACAAGTCAAATAATTTTCTTTTTTATTTAAAAAATAAATAAAGAGCATGGTAGATATTCTGCTTGATGCAAACAAAATTTGTCAATCTACTTTTGGCTTAAACCAAATTCAAACCATTCAAAAACCAAAATGATTATACAACTAGATTTAAAACCATTCCCTATCTAAGTTTCTGAATATACATATATATAGTTCATAGATACCCTTTCTTTTCTTTTTTTTTAAATTAGACACAATGTGACAAAAGACACACTTTTCTATGGGTTTCAAGTTTCCACACCTCTCAGTGAACTTAAAAAGTGAGCATAACTGAGACGCTGACATCTTGCAATGCAGTAAATTAAGGGCTTTCCAGAGCTCAGAGTAATCTAGAAGAACAATCAAAACAAAACATTGGCTTATAATAACAGGGGATATATAGATGAACATATTCTTTTCCTAGCTAGTTCCTACACTTTTAATCCGCAACATACAAGAAAAGATTTTTATAACATTGACATAACAAGCTTTGCATCAATGATACATAATTTCAAATGTGTAGAAATTCACATCAGAGAGGCTAAAAATTGTCTTTTCTCTATGAATTTCTTCTTTCTAACATGCACATATTATAAGTAGCATATATTTAATTATATATATATATATATAAAAAAATTTAATTTGGTCACGGTCAGTAATGTCTTCAAGATCAGGTAGAGCACTGAAGGCAAACGAATATGAATCTGTAAGGAAAAAAGAATATGGTGTTTTGGGTTTGAGTTTCTCGCTCTCAGCAGAAGCTCCACAAACGAATATCATCACTTTCTTCATAAAAAGCATCGATCATCTGGGTTGAATCAATATCAAACAAACCCCCACCGAACATTTGATCCGCATACTTTGGGGATTGTAAAGCATCAAGGCTGTACCAATAGTCCATGGATGAGAGAGGTTCATTAGTATGATCATCACAAGCAGAAGCAGCAGTAGTGTAGGCCCCAAAAGATGAGATTAGTGAAACATCATCATCGATTTGATCGGAGGGAGAGGAGACTAGTGAGGATGAAGCAGAGGCAGGAGGGTGAGGAGAAGGTGTGGTGGTGGAGGCATTGTCAACGAAGCTATTGGCAGCTGCTGCAGCTAGTCTTTGGATTGATTTAGGAGACATGAGAGTATGATCATCATGAGGAATGAAGTGTGAGTGTGAAGAAGAAGAAGTTAATGGGAAATTGAGATTGGCTGAAGAGCCTTTAAGACATAGAAGTGCAGCATCATAGGCTCTGGCTGCAGCTTCAGGGGTTGAATAAGACCCTAACCATATTCTTGTTTTCTGGTTTGGAGCTCTAATCTCTGAAACCCATGATCCCCAGCTCCTCATCCTCACTCCCTTGTACTTCTTTTTCCCATCTGATTGCATTAATCCCTTTGATGCCTCTGTTTGTATCTTCTGCTCTCTCTTCACCATTCTACACACTCAAAACGAAGAATGTTCTAGTGCCTTTGAGGAACAAAGGGTGTTCAACAAGTCTCTTTTGAATTTGTGTTTTCCTTCTTTTTCTTGCTGTTCTGAAAGCGAGGAAAAGAATAAGAATCAGATCGGAACTGGATGTGGGGAAGTGAAGGTGACCCTATTTATAGATGGATGCTTGCATTTTAATTTAAGATAGCAAAATCCTCTCTCTAGTCAAGATATATGACATTTACTCTTTAGACAATCGATGTCTCGAAATGACTCTTCTGTCCTTTCTAAGTGAAGCTTCCCTCACATATGTATATGTGTATGTATAATCAGTGTAATGTCATTATCACAGTTTTGCCACTACTTGATCAAACCTTTTCAACTTTTATCCTTTCTTCTTTTTTGCCCATATCTAAGCTAATGAATCATTCAGCACCAAAAAGTAGTTAATTTTGTGGTTTTTTCTTCAACACATTTTGATCATCCTGGTTAATTATGCGAATTACTTGTTACAGTGCATTAAAATAATTTGTGGTCTTTGGGGGCTGCCTGTTTTGATTTAGTCAATGGATGGATGCTTGTTAAAACATGTCAAATATTTTCAAGTTTGCCATGTGACAAGTTGAAAAAGTTATTCTATGGAAGTAGTAAGAAATAAGATATGACTTTTTGCGGGGCAGTTAGGGACAGGTTAATTAGAACTCAGAAGTGAACACATATTCAAATACAAGTGTCAATGGATGAAATGCAATAGACATAGTATGATCAGAAACTAAAGCATATTAACCGCATTGTCTACCTTGTGTAAAAAGTCATCATCATTCCCATACCATACAAACTTTATATTGAGAGTGAATTAAAGAATGAAGGGCAACTGAAGTCTTAATAATATATTTGAATGATAGTTTGTAATAGTAATGAGTTATTACAATTAAAACGTATGGAGAGAGAGAAAAACATAGGATTCTCTATTAATTAAGAGGCAGCTTCCAGGTTCTGCAGGTGCTGATGCTTAGAATAGCAAGCATTCCAAAATAATAATAATTAAAAAAAGAAAAAGAGAGTGTGAGAAATAGAGTGTGAGTAGAGGACACGCGCAGTGTAACAGTGAAGCCCATATGCATATGCAAATGCAAATGCAATCACACCAGCTGTTGCTTCTCTGTACTCATCTCCAAAACCGCGTCACATATTCATACTGTGGAGTGGACCCTCCATTCCTCTGTCTAACATCACACTTTAATTTGCTTCTCTATCTATATATCTCCTAAACTAAACTAATCAAATATTATTAATAAAATAAAAACACACTCTCACATCTCAACGCTACCATAACTATATATGCAATGCTTAGTTGCTAACCGCCTGCATTCCTTGACTTTTACTCTCTTTTCTTTGTATTCTTTTCCTGCTTTCTTGTTTTAAGGTACTTTGGGGGGAAAAAATGCCACCCCACCCCACCCTACCCTGCTCTTTTTCTTGACTCTTTCATCTTTTTTTAAAAAAAACAAAAATTGAAGTTAATGTAGCAGGCAAACGAAAGTGTGCGTGTTGTCAACCTTACAGCAAAGGGTTTTGCGATTAGTCCACAAGCCCACCTTCTGTTCCATTTTATTTTATTATTTCAAACTGGCTTCGTTAATTCCAATCTTAAATTAGTTTAACATTGTATTTAATTACTTCACAAATTACAATCATAGCAATTAGTAATTCTGATTTTCTGAAACGGGTGTGGTGTGCTGTGCCTTTCTTTAATAATTGAAAATAATGTACGTGGGTGTGAGAGAGAGAGAGATTAAACATGAAGAGTCACAAATTGCACTGTCCAATGATAATACATGTGTAAAGAAGAGAATAGTGTCGTCAATCCGTACGAGTCCCCTGCCTCCTCTCTTCTTCCTAATTAACGCCCTTGTGATACACTCGGGAACATCAAGAATATGCATATCTAATTTCAAGGAATCTCTTTACTTTGATAAGACATAATTAAATGATAGGTTCCCAAATTAATTAACCAAACCAAGAAAACAAATTTTTGGCATTTTTATTATTAATGAGGTGCAGCTAAGGGTACGGTCTTTGACATGCATGCCAATATAATTACTTTTCTTTATATATTATATATGATTCTCACATGTTGTTGCCGCATTCCTTTTGTTAATTATATATATGCCTTTTACTCTGTAAATCCGTCAAAGAATGAGGAAGGAAGCAAGGACTGTCTGTTGGAAGTTAGAAGGAAACTTCATTTATGCAAAATGGGTAATTTTAGACTTTTACCCAATTCCACAATTAGCTGTCGCTTACTCAATTTCTCATTACTAGTTTGCGGCTCAATTCTGCTGTTACCTCACTTCTCTATTTGAATATGATATTGTGTGTAATTCAATTCCTAACACTTAAGTAGTAGTCATAATTAAGTGACACTTCTTTATTATACTAATAACCAACTAATTAATTACCATCATTTTAAAAAAATAATATGTGAGTTTCTTCGTTTGACTCTATAAACGTCTTTACTGAAGGTATTTTTTTTTTGTTAAAAATTACAAGTGATGACATTTTTCAATGTGCACAATAAAAATAATATATATCTATAAATAATTTTTAATAGTGACTGAATTTATGTATATAATTTTTATTTGATATATTTATGTTCAAAATTCATTTCATGTAATTAGTCAAAGTCTACAAATGTCGTATGCTTAAAAGGACCACGGTTATTGTTTAATGTGTACGTATTGTCATCTGAAAAGGACCTGCTTCTGACAACACATCTTGAGCTAGCTAGCTGTAAAGATGACAACAAAAACAGCTGTTCGTGTACAATTTATTTTTCCAAAATGGTTAACAGATATTATTATCGGGAAAATTATATTGTGAATTGGATTGTGTTTAATTTAAAGCGTAGTTTTCATTCAAATTAAAGTCCGTGTCAAATGATGTTCTTCCCTACACCACTCAAACAAAATGTTGATACAATGCAATGCATTGCCAATTTTGCTTTCACTTAATTATTCGTTTTAGAAAGCTAACAATGACATGAGTTTTCTTTGGTCAAGAATTTATGTCATTTTGCTCTATCTGATCATGTAAAACTTAATATAGAGATTACAGAAAGATGTGTCATCTATTTATCATGCATGTCATTGAGACTAGCACCTCACAAAAAAAGAAAGATAAGTGAAGGTTGTTGCCGAACTACTTGACCATATAAATGGATGAGATGCATGCATGGTTGTGAGATCTTGATAATGTACCATATATGTGTACTGTCTCTATCCTAACTGGCCCGTACCGACTAGGACCTTCCGTACCCCTAATGCATGAGTGAAAGCGACAATTAAATAATTTAGAGTGTCATAAATGGAGGAGATTACAGCCAGCACAAAGTAGGGACATCAATATATATATTGGTCATTGGACGGCACTTAGCCAAAACAAAGAAGAGACGTCATGAGGAAAGAGCCATACCCATGCATGCATGCATGCATATCAGAACAGGATCCTCATTTTCAATTAAATTATGAAGGCAAGAAATTGAGAGGGATGGGCAAAAGTATACTCAAGGATTTCTACTTTGGATGGGTTGTTGGGAGATGAAGAGGCAAGATCCATGTGGGTCTGAGTCTGAGCTTCGTCTCGTCCTACAATTATAGGAATCAAATCCCCTGTACATTTTCCACACATAAAAAGGATATAGTGAAACTTCCTAGAAAATATTGTTCTATCACTGGATATATAATATATCCTCAACAACCATATCCATATTGCATATATAGAGGTACGACCTCCCTCAGTGTTTGATAGCTGTTTTCTTTTGTGCAATGCAATAATACAATAAATCTCTAAGGAGTAAGGACCCCAACTTCTTAGTTACTTCCTTCTCTGGATAACGTTTATTTGAATTTTATTCCGAGATCGAACACAATTCAAAGTTTATTAAGATTTTTTTAATAACAATATGATAAGTAAATTAAATACTTATATTCTCGATCAGCATCATATATTCGAGTCCTCCATGACCATATGTAATATATTTTATTGAAAAATTTAATAGCAAACTTCAAAACTTTTAAGTCAAAATGACCCTTAAAAAATGGGGGGAAGGTCAGAAAGCCTAAAAGGAAGAGAGAGAAAGAAGCAAATTGGACATATTCCTTTTTTTTTTTGGTGAACATTGGACATATTTCTTTGGTCATTAGCAAATTGGACAAAAATCTTGGAAGATGTGAGGTTATAAATCCATTTTTAAGACCAATATGTGGCCTCTTTATCAAAGTAGAGAATAGAGATGCGATGATGCGGTCATCCCCTTGGACTTGCATTTGAAGCACGGAGTATGGATATTAAGTGAAAAAAGAAATTAGATATAACATTTAACAATTTGTCATAAAATACAATTAATATTTCTTTATAAATTATCACCAGATGTAATTCAATTTTTTAAATGAGATTGTGGTCTTTTTTTATCTGACAATTCATAGTAAATGCCTTAACAACTTCATTTGAATTTTGTCTTTAATACTGACCAAAAATTCTGAAGAGAAATCATTCTTACAACAAAAAAAATCTTGGATTCTTATTCTACAAAGGTATCATGAATATCTTCCATCCACCTACTAATAGTAGTAACAACTTATGAGAGACAATCTTTCGAATGAAGGAATTAGACATCAACTCAACGTGCTACTTAAAGTTTACACAACATCTGTTATTGGCTTTTCAATGCCTCATGGGAACTATTTACAGATTTCATAAACAAATTTCAGATTTACCTAGCGCTAGATTATTTGATTTTCCTATGCATTGTGGGAGCATCCAAGGCCAAGATCTTCACTTCACAGATTATACAAGGATCAAGTATATGCATAACGATATTATAACATCATATTTAGGGAGAGTTACTGTAGAAATGAGCACAGCAAAGTCCTTTACTGACAAACAACCTTGGACACCTAATTCGAGACTTCCGTAAATGAACTCAAGGAACTTATCACAGTCTCATATACCTTTATTCCCTTCATATACACTGTATCTTGTAGGTGCTGCAAGTGAAGTTACGGGGGTTAAAAGGGAATAACTATCACTGAAAGAATACGGAGTAGCAGGAGAGATGCATAATGATGAATAAAGAGAAAAAAATGTCATACCTCATTGTGGTCATGAAGCAAGATGGGAGTATTTGTCATTGGTGAGAATCCAAGTACAGGAATTCCTTTCTGTCGTATGTACCGAGCATCTGTTGTTGAAGCAAGAATTTCAGGCTTTGCGAGTTTTCCCCCAGCTGATGTGATAGCCTGCTCGAATACTAACCACCATGGATTGGAAGCATTAGTTAGAGTCATTAAAGGGTGCCCCATGTGGTCTCTAATGGGTCCTTTCTCTATTATCTGCCATTTACACAATGCACTCAGCCTGTTAGCCATCTTACATTCTTTGCTTGCTCAGAAACAAGACAAAGGAATTACAATCCGGAAATAAACAGCCATCACCATATATTATCATTAACAAAAAGGGTCAAAATTTCTCAAACATTTTAGTTTCTAGTGTTATATCAAATATGGCTAAAATATCAAGGCTTGTCCAAGCTTGCCGCAAGAACTGAACATGAAGTCATGGACTAATCAAAGCAACAAGCAAATTCAGAAAACAAGTATCTCACTGCTTCAGACTGCAACGCAGTGTATTAATTTTCAAACTAGGTAGTATTATAACAACCCAGTCCCAACCTTTTGATTTGATTTTATCTAAATAATTTTCAAGGCAAAAGCTTTTAAACAAATGACACTACTGCAAAAACAATAATGAGTGCAATAAAAACAGTCGCTACATATATAGCCCATCAATTACAGAATGAAGATTGAAATGCATGACTATTCCTTTCAGGTTTCTTATACAAGAATCCACATGTATAGCAATGTTTCAGTTTGAAGAGAAACAACACTTTTTTTCCCTCCATTTCAACAGATGCATATTAGAGAAAATAGGAATCAAAGAGAAAAGAAATATAAACACGAAATATAAAATGTTCAAATACCCACGACTTGTTTGAATTATGTGGCTGACAATCTTGTGATTTTGTTCATTTCTTCATCAGTTTAATCAACTATAAGGGTTCTTGAACTATCACCTTGCAGCAATATAATTAATGATGCTACAAATTTATAGTGTATCCAACAGGCATCTGGAATAATAGAACTGTAACTCAATGTTTTCATACTCTATAATTACAACTTATAGGCATGTAGAATAATAGACTTTGCCACCATACCAAGGTTCTCAAACAAGGAATCATTCAGCATTCAATTTCAATATAAACTCTGTATAAGCAGAAGTGCAGCTAGCTTCGCCTATAGCAACATAACTCACTAGTTGACGCCTCATGTCTCAAAGGACACAGCATTATCCACTAAATAGAAATGTGATAATCCTAAATCGTTTCAAACTTTTATCCTAAAAATAACACATTATAATAAGGACAGACTAAGTTGCAAAAACTGTCTCAGTAGTCAGTACTATCAACCACAAGTTGTTTCCAAATCTTCCCATTTTTTCATAGAACACTTGTTTGTTCAACATGTGCTTCCAAGTGATTATCCATTATGCATAGGATAAAAAAAGTAAACATGACTTCAGAGAGACTTCACCTCATATGACATATTTCTAATAGCTGGTACCCATTCTTCAGCAATTCTTCTTTTGATTTCTTCGGGGTTTGCTGTAGGGGGCAACCTAAGATCGAAGCCTGCTTCTGCTTCTGAAGGTTGCACATTCATTGCAAATCCCTGCATATACACACCACAAACCATTTGTTCCCAAACAAAACAACCAATATATAGAAAAATATCAACTTGGAAAGCTAATTGCTTATGCAACTCACAGAGACTGTAGCAACCCCAGCTTTAAGATAAACTGGATTAACCGAAATAACTTCGGAATTTGCAGCTTTGCCCGCCTTAACCATATCAAATTGACTTTCCCTAAACCTGCTCATAACTTCAATGCTCTTCATCAGATTCTCCATAGCACTGTTATCATACATCCTCGACCCATGTCCTGGTTGACCCATTGCCTTGATTTTCAATCCCCACGGTGACCTATCCGCGTAGAAAACCCTAAACTCGTCACCAGGCGAAGCCTGCCCTTCATCCAACATGAACCCAACATTCAAATCGTCGAAGTGCTTGGACTGCACAAACTTGGCAGCCCCATCTAGGCCACCAATCTCCTCGTCCGGCACATAAGACACATGGATTGTGCGAGTAGGCGTGAAACTTTGGTGTTTCAAATTCCGAATAGCCTCAATGTATTGCATACCGATGCACTTGTCATCCTGGGCTCCACGGGCAAATATCTTGCCGTCAGGGGTGAGGACAGCAGAGAAAGGGGGGTGGAGCCACTTGGAGGGTTCGGCAGGAACAGAATCGAGATGGGAATTGAAGAGAAGAGAGGGGAGAGAAGGGTTTGAGCCAGGCCATGTGAGGAGGAGGAGGGGTTTTCCGGGTGAAAACTCTAGAGTTTGATAATGGAGGCCAAGGGAGTGTGCTTGAGAAATGAGGAAGGAGACAGCGGAAGAATAGTGAGGTTGTGGGTGAGCCGTATTAATTCTGAGGTAGCTCTGGAAGCGAGTGATGGGCGTGTCTTGTTCTTGATGTTGAGGAGTTGCAGAGGGGAGAGAGACCGATAGAAGGTGGATAGTGAGATGAATGATTAGGAATTGCAAGCAGTGAAGAGTGGCCATGGAAAAGATAACTCTGTCTCACTACTGCACGCAGCTTGAGGCGATTAATAAATAAAAACGAGAGCAATCTCGATCTCTCTTAAATTCAGTGTAACTAGGGATTTATCATACTAAAAATCAAATAATAGTGTACTTCTTAAATAAACAAAATGTTATTTAGTGTAAATTAATTAATTAATTAAATATCCTGGTGCTTCTTTGGGAAAGTCTTTCAGTAAAGGAGAGGGATTGCATTGAGGGAAACTAATAACGCTTAGATGGAAGGCTATTTGCTATATAATTAAGTATATATACATCAATTACACAAACAAAATAGTATACATGAAGTCCCGCGTGGTGTGTGTTGAACGAGCAGTGAGCAGTGAGCACAGCAACCATATGCTTGCTACACAAAACTAGTTATGTAGCTGCAGTGTGCATGCAAATATGAATCATAAAATGAGTAGCTACGCCTACAAAGAGCAGTACAGTAACATAGCTTGAAGCTAAGTTTCAAAACAAAGAGACGCAGTTACAGAAAGTAAACATAAACAGAGAGGCTAGCAAAAGATAAGATAACTTTGTAAGATACTAAATGTAAGTATTTCTCTTAATAAAAATTTGAATTTGAGATCAGGTTATGAAAAATTAATCTTTTTATTAAATCTAACTCCCCTTAATTCACTAGAAAATACATGTTGGAAAAAAAAAGTTACCATCTATTGTAATTTTCCAGTCATACATAAACAAATCCTTTTATGTAGAATTGCCAAATACCTCAATCTGACTCGCCATTTAAAGTAGATAGTTTGGTTTGGCTAAGTTGTGAATCAACTTAAAATTATTAAAAGTACATTAACAGTTAAACAAATTAACTCCTCAACTCACTTTTTTTTTTTTTTTTTGCCATTACTCCTCAACTCACTTAAAAAACACAATGTTAACTATAAACATCAATATCATCCCACCTTTGACCTTACAATTATATACCAATGAAAAATATACCAATAATAAGTGATCTATATTGCTTTTATCACTGTCTCTCAATTTCAATTATTGAAAGAAAAAAAATAGAATTTCATCTAGCAATCAATTTCGCAACATCCAAAAAAAAATTATTCACCATGTTCGTTCAATTGTAGATACTCTTAGTGCAAGACAAAAAGAACATTACAATCATATTTTTCATATAAGAAAAGGTAAAATTATATTTAAATTAAAAATTAGAATGACATAGAACAATTAGTAAATTCATAAAAAAAAATAACAATAAAATGTTATTTAACTAAAAATCATATATTAAATTAGTCATGTCAATTTAATTTATTTTAAACTAATTTTTTTAGCAAATTAAATATATTATCATTGATCATTTATACAAACTCACAGATATTATTATTATTATTAAGAAACGGTTAATTGAAATTTACCATTTAAGAATTAAGAGTACATAGCTATTCTTAATTAAAAATTTTCCTCTTTTTTTTGTCCCAACAATTTTTATTTTTTATGAAACATATATCTCTCAAAAGAATTTAGTTTCTTTATCTTTTATTTATTTATGATTATTTTATTATTATATAATTTAAAAAAAATTAATTTTTAAAATATAATAAACAAAATTTTATTTCTCAAGATAGTATAAATTCAAACAAATTTTTTTAGTTGAGGGCCTTCGCCACACATCAAGATGAAGACCCTGCAAATGTGTCAGACCTTCGCCCTACATGAGGGCGTAGGTCTGCAAATATATATAATTAATGGATGGACAATGGATGGCCATCCATTAATATATATATATATATACATAATATAATGTTATATAATATATTATATATATAGATAACATTATATAATATATATATATATATATATTATTTTATAAAATATATTTTTTATTATTAAATATATAATTAATTATATTAAATTTTAAATTTTTTTAAAAGTTATTTTATAAGTTTAAATTTAAGTATGTAAATAATATATATATATTTTTTGTTTCTCAAGGTATCCTCAGCTCGACAGGGCTAAGGACTAATCTTTCGCAGATTTGAATTTTATTTAAGGGTTTGTCGCTGGCCAATTGGTTGTTGCACACACAAGGTAGGATTCGAACCCCCAACACTTGCTTAAGCGACCTAGTGAGCTAACCACTAGACCAACCAAGCTTGGTTAGTATGTAAATAATATTTTGAATAGGAGCGAGTAGTAATAATGATCATGAGTAAAATTTGAGTATGGTACCCTACCAAAAAATAAATAATTTTATTTTTCGTCAACGGATTCAGGGACGAATAAAGAGGTACCCTACCTATAATCTACCCGTAATAATAATTATTTATTTTTATATATAACGAAGTAATATTTTTAAACGTCTTTTGTGTTGATAAAAATAAGTTTAGTATGAGTTCGGGTTTGGAGATTTGGCTATTCGTAAAGTCTGGAGATGAAAATTGATTTTGATACCCTGAGTTCAAAAATGAAACATATAGTACCCTATCCAAATTTTATTCATGATCATTATTACTATTCCCTCCTATTCAAAATATTATTTACATACTTAAATTTAGACTTATAAAATAATTTTTTAAAAAATTAAAATTTAATATAATTAATTATATATTTAATAATAAAAAATATATTTTATAAAATAATATATATATATATATATATATATATATAATATTATTATATTATATATATATATTTACAGACCTTCGCCCTCTGACATGTATGGCGAAATCTCTCAATCAAAAAAAATTGTTTGAATTTATACTATGTTGAGAAATAAAATTTTGTTTATTATATTAAAAATTAATTTTTTAAAAAATTATATGATAATAAAATAGCCTTTATTTATGGGTAAGAAAAGAAATTTGGGGAAGAAACAAGCACGCTTGCAGTTCCACCACGAGCAACCACAGGAAAGCAATCAAGGAATTGAAGAGAAGGAAAGACAGGGCTTGGCATCAACTGAGTAATTGGGCAGAGAATGTGCACTGTGGGCATTCCTTCAAAGCGAAAAATCGATTATTGATACCCAATTTCTCTTTCCGTCTTCTTATATTGTGGTTTGTGGGAAGAATGGCATCTGCAGCCGCAGCAGCAATGGCGGCGGTAGCAAGGCCCGCCTCGGTTGTATTAGTTACGAGACAAAGGGCTAGGTGGGTCTTCAAACCTCTCGCTACTTCCTCTTTCTCATCTTCGTCTACGCCTTCCAGTTCCCGAAAGCTCGTTCTTTACTCAAAGCCTGGTTGCTGTTTGTGCGATGGTCTCAAAGACAAACTTCAAGCTGCATTCTTGCTCTCTGGCCCTGATTCCCTTCACGACGTTGACTTGCAGGTCTCTCTCTCACTCTCTCTGTCCTCCCTCTTGTATGTATGTTAGAATATCAGGGTCCTGATGTTGGTTTTTGTCAGATAAGAGATATAACTAGTAATCCCGAGTGGGAAAGAGCTTACCAATATGAGATACCCGTGTTGGCCAAACTACACTCTGATGGCACAGAGGTAAGTTCCAAATATTATGTTTAGTTTCCCAGGACTGCCATTTTGCACCTCATAACTTGATCTCATTACTGTTAATTTTTTGTTCTAACTTCTGAAACGGTAGTTTACTAATCTCTTTGAATAGTATTAGTTTGTTGTTTGAAAATAAGTTGGAGTGTTTTTCATGCCCTTGTCCTGTTTACAAAGCCCTGAACTATTTGACTGAGAAAGTTTCATTCAAGATTATCCCCTTCCACCTATCACAATATTCCTTCCTGTATATTTTACTGTTTCTGTGTGCTCTAGTTTGGTGTTTGCTTGTTGTTAAGCACTCTGAACAATATTTAACATTTAATTTGAGCTAACATTCTATCCTTCATTCAAGAGGACAAAAAAATGGTTCATTTTGTAGGTGTTTTGCTTGAATCTTTTTTTTTTTTTTTTGTTACAAGTCCCTCTTCCTTCTAATACTAGACTACTAGTGTTTGCACATTATTTAGCACCTAAACTGTTGATTGGTCATGTGACATTACATTTGATCTTAATTGCTTTCTGTTTAAACAAATTCTCCTAGATAAATAACCTTAATCTCTTAATTTCCATCTTCTTTCAGTGTGATTATTGATGAAATTTGGGTTAATTCCCTTCTGTTTTTGTGTGCCAGAATTCTTTTAAAATCTCTAGGCACTAGACGGCATTTGCTAGGGGTGAAATGTAGCCCCATGTGTGCCATCTATTCTGTTTCATTCAGGAAGGATTTTTTTCTGAAATAAGTTTGAAGTATTTCACTATTTTGTCTAAGTTTCGTTTGATTAGGGGTTGAATATGACAGTGTTTCAGAGCAACAGGCTACTATAGTTGATGATATAGGATACAATTTGTCTGGGATAAAGGCTTAAAGATTTGAAGGCTTTGGTTCTATGAGTGATTTAATGGGTAAGGGGCAAGGACTCTACAAAATGAGAATTTGGGTTTTCTTATGTAGAAAAAGATGCAGAAATGAGGAACCTAAAGGGCTGTTATGATTAGAATACTGATTCAAATAAGGAAATGGCATAAGGCACAAGAAATAAGCATGCCAAAGAACCTTCATGCAGATGGTTTGAGATAAGAGAGATCCTTCCTTCATTTCATATTTCATATTTCATAATTCATACACAGTAATGATCGTATAAAAATAGGTGGTTGGCTATGGTCTTGACATTGGTCAGCCCGACCTGAAGAGCATGAGCTAGGCTGAATTTGGGCCTTTATGAGGCCCACTACTGAATTTTGTACTGATCACTATATCTTTTTCAGGAAACTCTACCTCGACTGTCACCTCGTCTAGGAGTGGAGCTCCTTCAAAAGAAGATAGCTGCGGCTTTCAGACAATAGAAGATTAAATTAAATGGGTGGATTATCACGAAACAAGAGATATTTTGTTTCATCATTTTACTATTCTCGATTAACGCCAATGAAACTTTATCACCTATTTTGTAGAATTCAGGTATTCATGTTCCGTATGATAAAACTTAATCGTGAGTTTTTATTTCGAGTAAATTGCATAGAACTATATAGATAGATATATGACAAAATTTCTCTTATCTCCTAATTTACTGATCATAAGATTTATAATGCCATATTTATAGCGTCACTGAAAAGAGATAGCATGTTGGCTTCAGCGTTGTGCTGATTTTCACGTAAACACAGATTCCCTTAACAATTTTACTACGAATGTCACAGCATAAGCTTTTCCTCCCCTATCCCATTTTCCACGTTATTTTTAGTGCACTTGTAGATAAGAATGCTGCATATGTACGAGGCCAAACATGTTTTAGAGACTACAATACAAGAACTTGAAAAGGAATTCCACCCAGCATATTTATTTAATTTTTCATTAGTTTAGGTGTTACGTCGCGATTTGTCCCTAAATTAGAACCACACAGAAATAGGAGAAATCCAAATTATTGAAAGTTATAAGTTGCAATAATGTAATACTGGATAACATGAATATGCTTGATAATGAAAGCATTTTGTTAGTGGAAGAAACACTAAACATTTTTTATTTTATTTAATTTAATTAGTGTAGGTTTCTTATGTCACACTATGGGACATGACTGATCAATCCATGTTTAAAGCAAACCACTTTAATCAACGTAAAGGAGCCCCATAATTGTTTTTCTCTTGACCAGATGTCTTAACTTTTTGACCATATTCAACTATGCTATAGGCTACGTATTAGCTTACCATTTTCAGAAGATGAAGATTGAAGAATAGTGGCACCCATACTTCTATTTGCATCTTTCTTGATGGTCTTCCCTTTTCAATTTTAGAATTCAACCTTTTTTTATCCCTTTCTTTCTCTCTTGTTTAATGGGCCATTGCATATAACTATGAATGTGTTCTACGTCTTCTCTCTACAAAGGAAACCAAAATCAACCGAAAGACCGAAGGAATAACTAAGAATGTGTTCTACGTCTTCTCTCTACCATCGCTTTTATATAAAAGTTATAACTACTCTTCTTTTTCTTTTGTAAATTCGTGAACTATGATATGTAGCTATTTTAATCACAATCCCTACAGTACAATTTTTTTTAGAAATATAAAAATTACACTCTCCTTCCATCCATTCAAGTAGGCAGAAATCAGAATGTTGCGTTAAATAAGTGGTCACACTAGAATAGATAGGATTATGAATGATTATATTAAAGAGAAAGTGGGGGTAGCACCTATTGTCAAAAAATTAGTCGAAACACGCCTTAGGTGGTTTGGTCATGTATAAAGGCAGCCGAAAGAGGCTCCAGTACGTAGAGTTGACCAAATGGAAGATAACCTAATAACTAGAGGTAGGGGAAGACCAAAGAAAACAATAGGAGAAACGATTAAAATAGATCTAGCCATAAATAACTTAACCATAGAAATGTACAAAGACATAACATGTTGACGTCGCTTGATCCATATAGCCGACCCCACCTAGTGGAAAAAGGCTTTGATTGTTGTTGTCTACACTCTCCTTCCATCCATTTTAAAATTACATTTTTCTCTCTAACTTAAAGATAAAATGCAATTCACACAGATTGACCAAACAACCTTGGAAAATAAGGATTCAATTTCATCCTTTTTTGTTGTTGCAATTTTATCATTTATCATTACTAATTGGTTCAAATTCTTCCTCTTTTCAAATTCCTTGTTAGTCACATTTAAAGTTCAAATGGAATTACTCTAATTAAAGTATAATTGAAGTTTAAATGAAAGTGAAAACCTTAAGATATTATTTTGAGATTCGTCATTTGGGCACTAAACCCAAAAATTAAGAACTTTGAATGAAGGTCGTAGTTATATGAAAAATATTTTAATGATCATTTTAGTCCCATTTGTATTTTTTTGCTAGCTCAATTATGCCTAAGAATAATTTCACATGAACTTTATATATCACGTTATGGTTAGTGATATATACATATAATATTTGGTTAGGGGAAGAAATTGTATGAATTAGTAAATATAGGAAAAAATTGAAGCTTTAGTAAAGTAAAGGGAAAAAAAAGCTAGGTTTAACCAAATAGATCATTTAATTTATTTTAAAAGTTTAAGAAGCAAACTATTTTATATTAGTCATTTAATATTTATTACATTATATAATTTATGTAATAGAGGAATAGGGAGATGAGTTAGTGTTTAAAGCAGTATTGGAACTTCGTCGATCACTAGAACAAATGTTGACCCTGGATTCCATTCTATTACTATATAATCGTCATTACGTCAGAGTTAGAAAAAGCAGCAAAAACAGAGGACAAGAGTCAAGAAACTATTAGCCATAGCCCATAGTATCAGATTCTTAATGCGTTTACCAGTACTGATGAGTGACCATTATGTAAACACTAAGGATTTTTGTAGCAGAAATTCTAGTCCAATCAGGGTCTTCAATTCGGAACTGGTTTCCTTAATTATAGACCATTAACCAAAAGTAGCGAAAGATTAGAAGGGAGCCACAGAAGGGAAATTATTTACTTTGCGGACATTAGGATTTTGATTATGCATGCTGAATTAGAAGCAACCATATGTAGAAATATTATTCTACTATTCAACTCACTCATATTTTTTATTGGCTAAAGCTTCCTCGATGTGCGGGTAATAATAGCTTATAATTATAAATTTCATCATCCTATCATTGTTCATTGGGCATCTTGTCTCCTGCTTTCCTCTGTTTATTGATCAAGAAAATGAAATTTCACTAACCCTCCATATTCTGCAATCTTCAACATACACTGCATCTTGATTTCGATCTCAATCATAATTAACCGATCAATCTTTGAAATAGGATGAGATAAAAAAAGCTGAAACCCACTTAGTTTTCGTTATCTCCACTTGGCTAGAACAATAACATATTATTACAAAAGAGATCGTAGATATGATGTTTACTATTTTAAGGCACTTCCTCTTGTCCTAATTGGGATTTATTTCATTTAATTTGTTTCATATTATATGTATGTATATAAAACTTTATCAAATATATCCCATGCACTAATTAACAAGATGAACGATGACGATGATAATAAGGACCACTGCTATAATTGCGTCACTCGTGCAAAGTTTAGTTTTATATATTGGGATGGGAAAGAGAATGCTTTTTCACGAGATTTAAGAAACAAGTTTATCCGAAATTATGTATTAGAGCGAGCCCACCGTAATTTCAATCGTATATATATGTATGATATTAAAAGTTAGATGCATAAAATTTTTTAAAAAAATGTGCAGGTAGGTGGTAACACAATAAATCATGCATGCTGGATGCTGCCACCAAGGTGTACTCTGACTCACCGCGACATAACATAGAGGAAGTTGGTCTCAGGGAACTCCACTAAAACAATATAGCCAACAATCTTTTATTTTATTTTATATTTTTAGATAGTGGATGGAGTTTTTTTTATTTTAAAATTGAATAAGAAATTATTGTATATTTTCTTTTATATTTTAAAAAAAATTAAAATATCTTAAAGCACCACTTTAAGAAGGAGAGTCACATACTTATCCTCTTGCTATAGCCTATAGTGGGATCTTGTCATCATCGCTTTTGGTACTTATAAGAAGGTATAGTCAGTGACACACTGAAGTGTATCTGGAAACAAATAGAGAAATTAAGCTAGGGTGTTTGTTTTAGTCATTAGAGTGAGTGACATTATAATTAAAAATGGAAAAATGTGGAAGCAGTTTGGGGAGTTTAGTGAATAAGGGAAAGCCTTATTTGTTAATGGTGGGATTGCAATTTGGATTTGCAGGAACGGTTCTATTCAGTATGACGAGTGTGAAGCATGGAGTGAACCGTTTTGTGTTTAGTGCGTACCGTAATGCCTTTGCTGCATTATGCCTCGCTCCTTTTGCATTTCTTCTTGAGAGGTGCCTGGCTCCTCATATATATATATATATATATAAATGAAATATCTTTGTTTGATTTTCTTAATTACTTAACATTAATTCTTCTTATGATTTTGCAGGAAAGTTAGACCCAAGATGACAATCTCTGTATTCTTACAGATAATTGCACTCGGCTTTCTGGAGTAATCATCTACCTAAATCCTATATATTAATTAAACAGTACTATCCATTTATCATTTAATTTGATTTGTAGGTAATAATGCAATATAGAATACGTTGTTAAAAAAAATTGATTGTAGGGATTTTTTATTAATATTATAATAAGCCAAAATCCAAAAACAGAAAAATATATATGTGTACAGCAGTAATTGGAAAATTATATGTGCTAGAAATTTTTTTTTTGATAAAAAAACATTAAAGCTTTATTATATTGGAAAAAAAACCAAACGGAACTTACAATAATTTAGAAAACTCCAATCTAATAATACTGAAGAATAAACCCTAACAATTATTGAACTAAGTAAACAAAGTGTAAGCTCAGCTGATCCTATTTCTTCAGGATGAAAATTCTCACCGTCCTTGGTGTTGCCAACAGAGTTGTTACTCTTATACCTCCTGCGTATTAGATCTGAAGTAATCTTCAAAGTTAAAATTGTCGTAGGCTCTTCCAACATCATGATGAACAAGTGAAAATTTTTTAACATAGATGATTCGTAAATTTAGATATGATTATAACAAATCTTGAATCTAGAATCACCTGATTGTCAAAAAAATTCACAAAAGAAAATAAATACACACAAAAATAAAATAAGCTCCACTTACTAGATCTGAATCGATCTAACAATGGGATACTACACTCTCACAAGAGAGGACTAAAAAACTCAGAAGTAAATCTGGAAGAAAATCACCACCAAAATTGGGGGAATAAATATCTACTTTATTTATGAAACGTAACGACGGTAACAAAAGAAGAAGAAAAATAGGGAGGGGTTGCCAAAATTTGACAACCCCTCCGATTAGATCTGCAGAAAGAAACTGGTCGAAGAACGAACGTAAAGAGAAGAGAGAAAGCGGCTGCTAGGATTTCAGGATATATGTGCTAGAAATTAAATAAATGATTAAGAATAAGGCCGGCCACTATAGTTTAATTTGCGAGATGATGAAAACAAATACATATATAAAAAAAGTGTAGAATCTTTATTTAATGCGAGATAAAGAATTAGCAGTGATTTAAAAAGTTAGATTAAAAATTATGATGAATTAGTAATTAGAATTAATAATGTGGTGGTATATATGGAATGGATGCAGGCCAGTGATTGACCAAGGGTTTACATTCCTGGGGATGGAGTACACGTCAGCTACGTTTACATCGGCTATGCTGAATACCGTGCCCTCCCTCACCTTCGTACTTGCAGTGATATTTAGGTAACACATTCACTCATATAAGTATAACATAAACAGCTTTAATTTCAGTTAGCTTGTAACAACCAACTAATTAACTAGGTAGCTAACATATATATATATATGGATTGGGGTGGATCAGGCTAGAGCGTATAAAGGTGAAGGAGATAGGGAGCCAAGCGAAGGTGATAGGAACAATGGTAACATTTGGAGGAGCCTTGTTGATGACACTGTACAAAGGTCCCGCCATCCACCTCTTTCATTCTCTTAACACAATTCAGACTCAGGCTCAGGCAACCCATAATTCTCCTCACAAACACTGGGTCATAGGCACTCTTTTCCTACTCCTCGGTTGTGCTGCTTGGTCCTCTTTCTTCATTCTACAGGTTAGTTATTCAATTAATTCTCTCCAATTATTAATAATTACAGAGCATGTACATATATATATAGTCAATTAAATTAATATAATGGTATTGGTATGTGACATACAGTCGATAACAGTGAAGAGGTACCCAGCGGAACTGTCACTGGCCTGCTTGATATGCTTCGTGGGTAGTCTCCAAAGTGGAGCAGTGGCTCTTGTGTCGCACCATCAAGCTGCTGCATGGTCTCTTGCTTGGGACTACAGGCTCTTTGCTCCTCTCTACACAGTCAGTTACCTTATTAATTCTATTTCCTTTAATTTCCTACTCTTCATCTTAATTAATATTAGTGTGTGAACTTGCAGGGAGTGGTTGGGTCAGGAATAGCGTATTACATTCAGGGATTGGTGTTGCAAACCAGAGGCCCAGTGTTCGTCACTGCCTTTAATCCCCTTTGCATGATCATCGTTGCTGCTTTCAGCTCCTTCCTTCTCTCCGAGCAACTCCACCTCGGAAGGTTTCATTTTATTTCTTTTTAATTTCCCCCCATTATTCTTTATCTCTGTTCACTCATGCATTCCTATATATATATTTTCATTTCAGTATCATTGGAGGAATCATCATCGCAGTGGGTCTCTACTCTGTTGTGTGGGGAAAAGGCAAAGACCATAAACATATCACACCACCACCAACACCCAAACAACAACTCCCCATTACCAACACAACCATTCATCATCAACAAACCCACAACTCACATCCCCCCATCTCTACCACCTAACCTTCACACTCACACATTATCATATCCCTGAAAACAAACACTATAGTGAGGGAAGAAAAGATGTTCATACTTCATATATCAAGCTTCCCATTTCGAGTCACAAATAATAATTGCGTAATTTGTGGCACACGCCATGCTCTGCTTCTGTAACATTATATTTTGTCACAACTCTTTCCCGCCCTTTATTTTATTACCTTGCTAGATACTCTGTATAAGTCTCCACAGTTTCTTACCTTATATGTATTTTCTTATTTATATATGTTAATAATCAACCTACTTGTAACAAAATTTCTTGTTAATCATATTAATTATATATTTTGTGTTCCTTAATCACTCAAAAAAAATTTGCACGTTAAACTATATTTTATATACACCTACAGTTTTCAGTACATGATTTCTCCTTATCATTTTTTTTCTAATCTCTAAAATTAACTAAAAGCACAAAACTATATTAATAATAATGCTTTTGCTAAGCAGTGTCTTAAGAGTTCTATTTAAATATTCCCTTCAATCAGTGAGAAAATTTTAAAAAATATGTTGGCGGACTTTTCACTAGCTTTAAAAAAATTAATTTCCTCCTTACTTAAAAAAATCTTAACAAGTGCCCTAGAAGTATAAACACTAATAATAATAAGGTCAAATGTTCATTTTGGTCCTATATGTTTCACTCAAGTTTTAAATTAGTCCTTTATGTTTCAAAAGTTTTAAATTAGTCCTTTATGTTTCCAAGAAGTTCTAAATTGGTCCTTCCGTCCAAATCCGTCAATTTTTTAAGTTAATTGCTGACGTGGCATGCCGAGATGGACACATAATCTCTCATACTTGTATCAGATAGTTGACGTGGCATTAGACATACCAAAAACACCCAAACAACGTCATTTACGCCAAAAATAAAACCATGCTGAGATGACCAATATGAAACTCTAATGAAACATAAATGACTAATATAAAACTTCAATGAAACATAAAGGACTAATATAGAACTTCAATGAAACATAAAGGACCAATGTAGAACTTGAATGAAACATAAATGACCAATATAAAACTTTTGGAAAACATAAAGGACTAATATAAAACTCTTGAAAGATATAGGATCAATTTAAAATTTAAGTGAAACATAGAGGACCAAAATGAACATTTTACCTAATAATAATTAATAATAAGTATTAACTATTCAAATGCACAAAACTCATCATCATTCTATATTTGCATATAAGTAACCAAGGACGAAGTCAATATGCCTAAGCATGATTATTTTGCAGAAGGAGATATTACATATGCCATCACAATCTGAAAAACGGATATTTTAAACGACCATAAAAAATTATATACTTTTTAATTCAACATTTTTTTAATAATTAAATTTTAATAATCGAAATAAATTATTTAAAAAATCAATAATATTATTTTGTACGATAAACAATTGTCAATATTTATCAACGTCGACAATTATAAAAAAATACTATTAAAAAAATGTCAAAATAAGTATAGTTAATTATATAGATCGGAGAAAATATTATTAATGTCTTTTTTTCAATAATTTATAGATACTAAGGAAAAAAAACAACAATTCTAATATAAATGAGTGCTATTTGAAAATTGAAATTATATTCTCAAATTATTACCAAATGTTTTTATCATCAAGGTTTTTTTGTTGTACTCATTTATTTATGACTCATCAATCTTGTATCCCTGATTTCATGAGTTTGCACTTTGCATGCATCATGCGCCCATTGAGCTCACAATCAATTCATTTTTAACGTGATTTATAATTTGGAGTTCTTTTCTTTTAATGGAATTTGGAGTTCTATTAATCATCAATCTAGCCAAGTCGTTACACGTCTTCTTTATTAAAGTACAAAGACGCAAAGTTTTGTATCTCTCGTTTCTTTCTTCAAAAGGCTTATAAATATTATTGCCACGTGCGTGCGTGCATGCGATTATAAAATTAGAAAGATGTTGAAGGGTGTGCAGAACCAACATACGTACGCAACCATGAAAGTACTCGAACTCGATCATAAAAAACGTTTATGCCATTTTCCATTGAAAACTTTAATAACAAATTAAATATTGTATAAAATTTACACTTCAATATTTTAGAAAACAAATTGATTCGAATAAATATGGTTATGAGGTCGATAAATCAATGGAACCGAATTTGCGAAGAGGCTATTTTTGTTTAGGTTCTGCTGGCAAAACTACTTTAGGATATATATATTTTTTTTTGTATGGAAGAACTTTAGGATATTTGTTAAAAAAAATTAGTTAATAGAGCATTTTATAATTAAAATTTTGTGAAATTTTACATAATAATTTTTAATATTTAAAATTTTCATCACCCAAACAAATAAAATGTTGCACTGATTAGCAAAATTCTTTCTCTTAAGGTAAAAAGTCGAGAGAAGATCTTATGTTGTACAATATAAAAAAAGTAAGAAGAGAGAGTGACACATAACACAATTGGATCTCACTTATTTATGAAACTTATTTACGTGTCACTTTCTCTCTTTATTTTTTTATACTATACAGCATAGGATCAATTTTTGTAAAAAGTCATGTGGGAAGAAGTAACGTTTCCCCCCTAATGATCTTCTTCCCATTGTGGTTTCGGTTTCCGCGAGAGATATTGATTGCAATTCCAATTTCCAACAACCCATAAAAAGGTTTTTAAAAGACAGAATGAAAGGAAACCTTGTAATTATGGATTTCAGATTCTTTTACAATTAACCCAACAAACAAATCATAACTAATCATGATGAATCCCAAACTTGGTGGGAATATGTCAAATTAATAATCTGATCTTCTTTATTTTTATTTTTCCATTCCTAATTAAAGTTGTTTCTTTGTGTGAACCCCTTTAACATATCTGTGGTTGGTGGAGCTCCTTTTTTTCCCATTAAATTACAATTATAATTAAGCTCCTATTAATCAATTTCTTAAGGATGTGGTTTGAATAGTAACATTTTAAATTTTATAAAGTTTTAAATTGTATTTAATTAATTTATAAACTCTTAAATTTAACCAATGAAATATTAAATCATACATACAATAATGTCATCATTTTAAATTACTCTATGTCCTGTGCAGTAGTGACATGGCCCTAATTAATGATGAGTTTCGTAAGGAAATTGTGAAAATTCACCTAATTAGTGACTTGTCATTTTAAATTGTCATGCATTTTGAAATTCTTGAAAATTTTTATTCAAACAACAAGTTTTGTTATAAGGTAAAATATTATTACTTTTCCTCCAAACGCCCGGTTTGCATCTCGATGTCGTTTCTATTAGAGCTGTTAAAACGGGTCCAATCCCATAGATTAACCTGTTTAACCCACCAATTTGGTGGGTTGGGTTGCAAAATTTCAACCCGTTTATTAAACGGGTTGGAGGAACCCGACCCACCTGGGTTAGGTGGGTCGGCTTGCGGGTTAGGTGGGTTGGCCCGTAACCCACCTAACTTTTTTTAAAAAAAACATAATTCTTAATCATATTTCTTTCTTTTTGTGAAATTTTCATTTTTCACCATATTTGCAGGAGCCATGAGGAAAAGAAATAAGTAATGTTGTGATATTTTGATCATGTTTCATACTTTCATTGTTCTATTTTTAACTATTTGTGAGTGACATGATGAATGATAAATCTATTCATTCATCTTATCATATTAAATTTCTTAGTTCATGAAAAAAATGTATAAAAAAATATAGATTTCTTTTTTTAAAAAAATAGAATTAAAAAAATTTCAAAAAAAAAGGTGGGTTGGCCCGATGTCGGGTTGAGATTCACAACCCCGTTTATCGTGGCCAACCTATGTGGGCCGGGTTGACCCACTTTGACAGCTCTAATTTCTGTGTATATATTGCCACGTGCGTGCGTGCATGCGATTATAATTAGAAAGATGTTGAAGGATGTACAGGACCAACAGACGTCCACAATCGTGAAAATGCTCGATCGTAAAAAAATATGTCACTTTTTGATTGAATATTTTAATAAATATTGTATCAAATTTACACTTCAATATTTTATAAAACAAATTCATTCGAATAAGTATGATTGTGAGGTCTTGAAACCAATAGAACCGAATGTGCATAGAGGTTTTATAAATATATATATTTAGATAAGATAATAGTAAGGAGAGACACTTCCAAATACTATCAACAAGGCGCAGGTTTTATATTTAAAAACTCCAAACCAAATAAAATCTTAAAACGCATTTTTTCTAGCATAAAAAGTCATTTAGCTAGAATTAGCGTTTCCCCGCTCCCCCCCTCCACAACAACTATAGTTTATATATCTTACCGTTCCATACCCTGCTGCCTGCTACTACATTTTTCTATATCTTATTCTTCGAATTTTTTAAATTTTTAATTGGGTTCATTTAACACGTACTCTTAAAATACATATTAAAGTTTTTTATCAATAAAATTTTTAAAAATTAAAAATTAATTGTTAGTTAAATTTTCACAAATTTCAAGACCTAAAATGTTAGATAAATCCTATTGATGATTGCAATTATATATTAAGCTATAAGGTGGCGATTGGTAGGAAGTGAGTATTTTAGTGAGAAGTGAAAATGAAAATAGAAGTAGAAATGAAAAATAAAAAGTGTGTTTGGTATGAGAAAAATAGAAGTGAACTGTTAAAAGTAATATTGTTTGGTATATATGGTAGGAAGAACATAGAGAAAAGAAAGAAAAAATTATTAAAAGACATTTTTACCCTTGTTTATATTATTTTACACTCATTGATAAGGTCATGTTGGTCTTTTTACATGAAATTTCATGGAACCAATATCATCTTTCCTCTCTCCTAACATGAATTCTAACTCACCTCCTATGAAAAAAATATACTCATTATGAAACCTTGCTTACCTCATACCAAACACTCTAAACCAAGCGAATTTACTCAACTTTCATTTACTTTCTGCGTACCTAACAGGCCATAAGTATTTGCATAGACTCAACAGAAATTTTGCATTGATATTTCCTTTTTTTTTACATAATAGTATTTGCATAGCAAGGGGAGAAGGGAAAAGAAATATAAAAGCTTTGATAAAGAGAAAGCATGAAGAAAACCAATAAGAAAAGTCAATAGTTTTTTTTTTTTTGTTTTGATAACGAAAAGTCAATAGTTAATTAATAATAATTGTCATTTTATAAAAATTACTTTTTATACTTTATTAAATATTAGTATGCTACATCAATATTCAATTAATGATTAATGATTGAAAATTAACAAATTAACTTTTAAAGAAAACAGGCCAAGACGGGCTAAGAGACAAGGTGGGCTCAAAAGCACAACATTACAACTTGCAAGACAGGACAGCCCAAAATTCAGGACAAAAATAAAATGTAATTTGTGATGTTGTGCTGAGCCTGTCCTGTCTTGTAATTAAGTTGTAATGTCGTGCTTTATTGGGAATTTGGGAATTACATAACGTCATAACCTAATGGTGTGTGTGTGTGAGAGAGAGGACACAGCCTTACATTTTGTAATTTGCTGTTAATCAAATCCCTAAATCACCCTCAATTTTGCCCATCGAGAAACCAATCACACCCTGTTTGGATCCTCATATAAAAGAAAAGTAAAAGTAAACAAGAGATAAATAAAATATAAGATCCACCATTATGGATGATTAAGGCCGTCATGTACTATTGAATTATTTAGTCTTTCTCATAAATTGAGAATGTCATATAATTAATTTTTATGATCTTATTTTTTCTGCAATTTTTTTATTTTCCTCGTGATTTTGCTAATACAAGTCACTTACACAAGTTTGATCAACTCAAACAAATGGCACTAATGAGAATTACTTAAGCTAATGTATCCTCTCTCTCACACACCGTTTGGTAAAAAAAATTGTAATTATTGCTTGTATGTGGATGATATTTAAGCATGAATAATAATAATGATATATAGTACGTTGAAGCAACCGAATACTGAATTACTTATAGTCATCGGGCTAATAGCTTTCGGTCACTAATTAATACCGTGTATTTCTTCTCCACCTTGTAATATAATGCTCTTTAACTAAATTATATATAATATTTGAGTGGACTGTAAAGTTTATAATAATTAACCTCACAGTGTGTGATAGTGACCCATTTCAATTGTATACTCAACAACAACCTTTCTCTCGCTAATGTATATATGGACTAGAAACGGGGATCCACTTTGCTCTCATAATTAAGCTCTATTAATTAATTAAGCTTTTAGCAACCAATTACTTCATTTGCTCCTGAAGTTGAAATTTTGCATGCTGATTATATTGAGAAGCAAGTACTTAGGTTAGGTGGGGCATATATATATATATATATATAGCAGAGTAAAATAAGAAGAAGAAGAAGAAGAAGATATGATCCATTTGGTTTTTTTAATTTATAAGAGAGCTACCAAGCCATGCCACCAAGGTTTACTTAGCACTCATCGATCACCATATTTAATTATTTGACTCTAGCTTTAAGTAATACATGAAATTATATATTTGTGACACTTGGTTCACATTAACTTGAGTTCAATTCTAACCACAAATCGCCATATTAAATTTTAATTTAACCCTATAACTCATTAACCACTATAACCAAACCTTCACCTGATCTCTTATACTAAAATTAAAGAGATCAAATGACTCACTCGTCACCTCACTATACGTGGGGACAAATTAACTACGTGCCATCAAGTGAAATGGAGAGTGCCAAAACTCTGCCAAACCATTACCATAATTATAATGTACATATATCAGGCCAAAAAAATTTTTATAATGTACATATATATAATTATCAATGCAAATTATGAGGTAATTAATTAGGGCTAATGATGGTACATAAGAGGACAACTGATTCAAAGACTAAGACGATGAAGAGATTAATTAGTTACTATGTTCGACCATAAATATATTTGTTTAAACAAAACAAAAAGAGTTGTATTCCTAAATTAAAATTGTATTGTAAAAAATTAATAATACACAATTTAATCCAAAAGGCTCTTTTTATATATACACTGGTAGTTCTATAATTATAAAAGAGAGAAAATGAGTAGGGGTCGGGGCTCTGGGATTAAGAATGTAATATGCACTAATTAATTATACATGTCATGATTTATGTGTATCATCAATATTTGCTTTTAAAAGCTTTCATTTGTCTGTATTAATTAAATCTTGATGAATTTTTTTTGGGTCTTGATGAATGAACCTTGGAATATAAACTTTGATTTTTTAGACTGAGTTTAATAGAATTTTTAAACACCTACAATAATAAATATTATTGAATTGTTTATATAGCTATATATATCATTCATCACACTATCCTAAAGTTCAATACTGTTTGTGTGTGGATTTCTCTATTTTTATTTTCTGTCTCTGGCCCCTTTTCTAATATCTCACCAGTCACCACTAATGGCTTTTTTTTGGCTATTTTACATTTTTAAATATAATAAATTAATCTCTAAAAAATTAGTTTCAGTTATAATTATTTTTCATTACCTTGATTTTGTGTCATGCTTTTAAACTAATTTATTTAATCTCGAATTGATCAAATGAATGACTTTGTAAAAGAGAAAATAGAGAGGGAGTTGAGAGAAATAAAATAAAATAGACGAGAGAAAGAAAAAGATGGAGATATGAGACAGTAATGGAGTTGAAAGATATGAGAAATTTATTTATAAAATATGTGAGAGTTTAGCTTCTATAAAAACAATTATTATCTTTATGCTGCCTCATACAACAAAAATTTTAAATTTTATATATTTTTTATATCCCCAATCATTTAAATAATTATTATTTTTATTTTTGAAATATTTTATTTGTTTAATTATAAAAATATTAAATTTAGTTATTGAAATTAAAGATTCTATTTGTGATCTCAATTTATTAGTTGAAAAATATCAAATTTAGTCTATAAATATATTGTTTTGCAATTTTCTCCATACAAAAAAAAAGTAAAAATATAAAATTCAGGAAATAAAAAATAGCAATACAAATGATTAATAGATGGGGGAGAGAAGGGGAAATTGTTGTTTTGAGGACCTAATATTTGGATGATGCATGCTGAGTAAGAAGCAACAAAGTGTGTAGAGATATTTATTGAACTCAAATACGTTTTTATTGGCTAATGTTTACGTGCTTTATTATACAACTAAATGGAGAGCGGATATACTCCTCAATATGTGTTTCTCTACTTTTAATCTCATGAATTTTAATCATCCTATCATTGGGCTTTCTAATTATTTTGGTTCTCCCTCTTATTCAAGAAAATGAAGTACTAACCTCTCCACATGTGTGTTCCAATCTTCATGCTGAGTAATTTAGGGAGTTTGTTGAGTAAGGGAAAGCCATATTTGTTAATTTTGGGATTGGAATTAGGGTTTGAAGGAACAGGGATGTTTTGGTTTTTAATTTTGGGATGTGTTCTTCTCTCAGCCTATGTGATTGTCGAGATTGTGCATTAAAATGAAATGCTAATGACTAAATCCCGTGGTTGCACGTACGTATCAAATAATTAACCACAAAAGAGATGGTATATGAATATGATCATTCGATCTATATGATTGATTCTTGCATTTTTTTTAGGCACTTCAGTAGCTATTTTGTTCCATCTGCATCTGCTACTATTTGCGTGACTAGGTATAGTAGTAGAGAAAGCTTGATGATCACAAGATTATATTAAAGGAACAAGTTTGTCCGAACTACTTATGTGTATTAATTAAAGCTTGTAAATTGTAATGTATGATCATATATATATAGAGGGTAGTGCAGAATGAAAAGTTAAGAGATCGAGACAACAAAATTAAAGTTGTATGGATTGGTGATAAATCATAGCATCAAAGTGTACTCTGACTCATTGCGACACAAACAATATATAGCCAGTCCTCTCATGCATGTGTCACATATATAATTGACTTTAGTGGGGTTCTGTCATCATTGATCGCTAGCTTTTGGTATTTATAAGAAGGCATACTCACACATTGGGGAGCATCTAAGTGTTTAGAACAAATATATATAACAGAAGCATATTGATTAGGGTAGCTGATAGAGATTGAGATCGAGATATGGAAAAGAAGAGTGGTGGTAGGAGTAAGTTAGGGAGTATGTTGAGTAAGGGAAAGCCATATTTGTTAATGGTGGGATTGGAATTAGGATTTGCAGGAACAGGAGTGTTCTGCGTGATGAGTATGAAGCAAGGGATGAATCGTTTTGTGTTTAATGCCTATCGAAATGCCTTCGCTGCAATTTTCCTCGCTCCTTTTGCATTCTTTCTTGAAAGGTCTTTTTCATATAATATCACGTTCACCTGTGTGATTCACTTAATTATTTCGCTTTGTTTCATTTAATATTAACTCTTCTTTTACTAATTTTGCAGGAAAGTTCGACCCAAGATGACATTTTCTGTCTTTTTACTCATAATGGCACTCGGTTTTCTGGAGTAATCATCTTATACTGGATTCATTAATTAATGTCAAAATAATTATTTTGACATTTAATTCCAAAAATATTCAACTTTCCTCCTCTTCTTTTCTTTCTTAATACCCAATTTAAACAAAGAAGCCAAAGCAACAATTTTGACAAATAATGCTTAGATATTGTGATTTCCTGTATAAATCAACCATTGGCGTAGATATATATATATATTGAAGTGGTGATAAATTTGAAAAATGGAAGATGCTTTGATTTAAATTAAAAAGTGAATTAATGAAATAATGGTATATAATAGTAAAATGTTAAAATGAATAATGAAGATATGAGTAATTTCATCAGGCCAGTGGTTGACCAAGGGTTTACTTTGTTGGGGATGCAATACACTTCAGCTACATTGGCATCGGCGACTCAGAATGCGGTGCCTTCCATCACGTTTATACTTGCAGTAATATTTAGGTAAAAATAATTAATGACCAGTAGGTAGGCACTAGGAAATTAATAATGAAGTTTGATCATATTTGCAATTAATATAATGAATGATATCGGCGCGTACAGGGTAGAGCGTGTGAATATGAAGGAGGTAGGGAGTAAAGCGAAGGTGATAGGAACAGTTGTAACATTTGGGGGAGCCTTGTTAATGACATTCTACAAAGGTCCCGTCATCAACCTCTTTCATCAATATTCTGCAAACACTAGTACAGTAATGTCAATGAGGCAGCAGCATGAGCACAAGGAGTGGCTCATAGGCACGCTTTTCCTACTTCTGGGCTGTCTTGCTTGGTCTTCTTTCTTCATTCTTCAGTCCATAACGCTCAACAAGTATCCACCCCCAATCTCACTCGCCTGCTTCATATGCTTTCTGGGTAGTCTCCAAAGTGGAGCCCTCGCTCTTGTGTTCCAGCATCACTCTGCAGCCTGGTCCCTAGGTTGGGACTATAGGCTTTTTGCTCCTCTCTACACGGTCACTACTCATCTAATTCATTAATTAATTATTCATTTTTTTAATTAATTTAATGTATATATATATATATTAATGAAGTTGGATGGATGGATATGGTGCACTGCGCAGGGAGTAGTTTCATCAGGAATAGCGTATTACATTCAGGGATTGGTGTTGCAAAGCAAAGGCCCAGTGTTTGTGACTGCCTTTAATCCCCTCTGCATGCTCATTCTTGCTCCACTCGCCTTCTTCTTTCTCTCCGAACAATTCCACCTTGGAAGGTCCATCTCTCTCTATTTTATTATATTATTATTATGTGCTACCGCTCATGCATTCTACCACCTCTACTAATTAATTAATTATTCATAATCACGTACGTACAGTATAATAGGAGCAGTCATTGTAGCAGTGGGTTTGTACTGTGTTGTTTGGGGAAAAGCCAAGGAAGAAGACCATTCACACCTCACCACCGAATCAACACACAACCTCCCAATTACAAATACTTCAACTCATATCTCCAAATTGGATTCTAATGCCGCTGCAAAACCCATTTATCACCAACCCACCAATTAACACCCTTCTCTACCTTCCCATATATATTTATATTTCTGGGTGAATTTGCAGCACCTCATCATGTGAATTGTGATGTGCCTAAGTAGCATCTTTTTCGGATGTTATATCTTTTGTAAATAGCAAGAGACGTACTCTGGATAAGTCTCCACTCCTATCCTTTGCTTTCACTAGATCCACGACAATAATTTATGTATTTATTCTAGTAATATTTTTAACCTACACCTGTTAATTAATTATATTTATATATTGTCTTCCTTACACAAGAAATAAGGCTGGGACTACTCACTCACTACACATCAAATCCTTAATTTACAAAGGTGTTTGGTACACAGTTTTCTTACAAATATATACCCCTAAAAAAATTAATTCTCAAATTTAACAACATTTAAAAATTATTCACAAATATATACAATTTTTACTGTAATACTAGAAACTCGCCATCAATAATAGCAATTACCTAAAAAATCTTACATAATTAATTCAAGCTCCATTGCACCGTGGTAATTGCCTTCATTGATTGCAATTATAGGGTTGAGACCTTATAATCGTCATCAATGATATTGCAGTTAATTGTCATCATTGATGGCGAGTTTCTGACACACCACAATGAAAATAATATATATTTGTGGATAATTTTTAAATGTTGCTAAATTTAAATATTAGTTTTTTAGAAGTATATATGTGTAAGAAAACCTTTGGTACACAGGTATATATTTTTAAATTACAAATTTTAAAATAAATTAATTTAAATTCCAAATTTTGAAATTTACATGAACTTAATTTAATTTTTTTTTGTTTCTCAAGGTATCCCCAGCCCGACAGGCCAATTTAATTTTAGAATAACAAAATAAATCAAAATTCGATATAATTTTAAATTAATTTCTTTAGAATTTAAAATTTAAATTTAATTCATAATTAATGCATAATCTCTCACATTTTTAATATTTTTTTAAAAAAAATTATGGACAAACAAAAAAAAGGAACAACAACATGCCCGCATGGCTACTAGCTATGATTACTTAATAACCCATATTTTTGGGTCATTAATAAACCTCCTTAGTTGAAGATGCATTCCTGGATCACAAGCCCACCAAGTTCGCTGTGAGCCCAATGTTGTCAAAGTCCACCTTATTTCTTTCGGCGCATAGACTTATTTCTTTTTACTCTATTTGCCATTATATATTTGTACAATAATTTACTATTATTATTCCATTTGAAGTTCCTAATAAAACTAGCCCACTATCTAACTGCCTATTCTGAAATTAACCATCGATATATATTTTCATTACAATCCTTTTTCTCTTTATATATAAAAGCATATAGCCATCTTATTCAATCATGAGACAAATACACCAATAGTTTAAAATTATAAGTAACATATATATACAGAGCGCGTTAGTTATATTATACGTAGGAGAAAGAATAAAGTTAAAGATGGGACACGAAAGTGGAAGGATGGATGTAGTCATGTAGGGGTGGGAGATTAAGTTAAGGATGAAATGAAACTGAGAAACCTTATTTGTTTATGATTGCTATATATGCAGTTTGGGAGGGCTGGAATTAAAGTATCATCACCATGTGTTCCTTAATTAATTAACCTAGCCAACCCTTGAGTCGCTATATAATATATATGCCATATCATAATTAATAAATAGAAGAATATAGTTAGGTATAGTATATATGGGTCCTTAGATCATTTTCAATTAACTAGCTAGCCATGCATCCCCATAGATATATTTGAAAGTTGGATTTTATTTTAAACATATATGTGGAAAATGAAAATGATGTTGATCTCATTACTGTGTAGTGTGTGTGAGGCAAAAAATTAAAGAAAAGGAAGGCATCTTTGTAGTTTGTATATACCTAAATATAGGGGATTGGACGGGCGGTTTGAGCGATTTTTAGTGAAAATTTAGTGTACTTATCAGTTTAAGTTGATAGTGTCAAACCAAACCAAATCATAAACGAACGGTTTTAAGCGGTTCGGTTTGGCGGTCTAAGACTTTTATGTTTATTAATAAAAAATATAATTTTATTCAATATAAATAATAAAAAAAGTATAGTAATATTTCATTTACTTACAATATACAATCAACTTAGTTCTAAAATTAAATTTTTAGATTGACTAAATTTAATATAACCTTCTAAAAACAAATTTTATACTTTAAAAACTTTAACATAATATGTACATATATATACATGTATATGTATGTAATTTGATTTAATTTTTCGACATACCAAACTAAATATTAATTAATTTTATTCGATTTGAACTAATTCAATTTAATTTAGTTCAAATGTGTCAATTTTATTTGATTACGAAGACGCCTACCTAAATAGTCAAGCGGCTTCCATCTCACACGGCGAATCCTGCAAGTGAAGCAATTTGTTTTTGCCGTTTCTGATGACACACACTGTGATGTCAGCAGGATTAGTTAGAATTATTCCACCTACCTTTATACTCCAATTTGACGACATCAGTTTTTTTTCTTTTAAAAAAAACAATATCAACTATTTTATATATATATATATATATATATATATATATATATATATATATATATATATATATATATATGTAAGGTTAATCCCGAGTTTTATCCTAGCTAAGTAGCCTAATCTAATAAAGATAGATGAATCAGTACCCTCACTATCTAATTCATTCTTGATTCCGGTTTAGGATGCATGTTAGTTCCCCTCAATTTTTTTATTATATTATTTCAAAAAATATCTTCCTCGTGTATATTGTTTATATTAATTAATGACTTCGTGATAAGTTCCCAAATCAATCCAAGTGTATCTCCACCAATAATATATATATATATATATATTATCATAATGCTGAAAACCACTTAGCAATTCAAATCTCTCTTTCTCGCTCACACACATATGTTACATTATTCACCCATCTTATAAAATTGAGGGTGACGTTACGGGAAGTTTAATCTAGGCCGAGTATTTTTTATCTTTTTCTTTTTTATCTTTTTTTTTATTTGAATTTTTTATCAAAGTTTGAGTGAGAAAAAAGTGAGATATACATAAAAATTGAACCTCTTAATTAGTGGATGTGAATATGCTTTTTTTCTTCTTTTAAATTTGGGTATTCACCGTCCGTCAATAATGCAGTGATTTCTTCTCGTTGACATACAAGCATCTCGAATGATGGAACAATTGGCCTAAAAATTTAGAACCGCACTCCATACTTAAGATTAGGGATCGAACCTCTAACACTTAGTTAAAAATAAATGATCAGTCACTTTCGCTCAACCACAACTCTCAACAAATATTTACCTACAATTAAATGGATAAAATTGATAATATTATATTTCTTTAAAATGATCTAATTAGTTTAATTTTTTTTTATAACTGACCATCTAAACTGAATTTGTATGACTAATTTTTTTAAAAAAATTCTACTAAATTCTTAACATGCAATATATGATTTATATGAATTTAAATCTATGAAATTATTATACAAATTAAAAGATGTGCTGTAACAAAAAATGAGGTAAACTTGAGTTTTTAAAATTTAGGTAAATTTTCATATACTTTTACCAAAATAGTCTTATTTTTATGTTATATATATATATATACATGTATATATATATATATATATATATATATATATATATACATGTGTATATATATATATATATATATACACATGTATATATATATATATATATATATATATTAAATAATATAATATATAATAAGCATTAAATATGTACCTGGTTAATATAAAAATAGTCTCTTTTAAAAAAAATAAATTAAATTCGAATCAAAATAAAATCCTTCGAATAAAAGTTTAATAAGTATATATTTTCTATTAAATTTTATTTTTGTAAGAACTTAATTAATATATTTGAATAGATTTTTATAAAAATATTTTGACCATCCTGCAGTAATTGAAAGAATGTTTTTATATGTATATTTTAAAAATAGAAGAAATAGATCTGTTTGATTTCAATAGCTATAAAATTTTCTCTAATTATTATTATTATTTTTGGCCAGATTTCTCTAATTATTTTTATTACTATGATTTTGGATGATCACAGTAGAAGTTAATGACAAGATCGAGAGTAGCAATAATGTGAGACAAGACAAATGATTATAAATCATGATTAATTGTTCACCCAAAAAAAATCATGATTAATTCACAAATCACAATATATGTTATAAGGCCTATTATAGCCAAACTTAATTTCTTTTCCTCTCTTGTCAATATTAAAGCCGTCCAAAAGCAAAATTCCTAATAATAACAGTAATTTAATTTAGCCAAAGAGTTAGGTACTTTTGGCTCTTGCTTGAATCTACTAGCTAGTAAATTGAAATTAACCTTAACAATAATACGGTGTATGTATAAGTGGGGAGTGAATTCATTGTCGTTAATAGTTAGCTATACTACTTTGCCTTTTAAAATAATTAATAATTTAATTAATAAATAAATGTAAATTAAAGTCACTTTGGTGACTAATTGGAAAGCACAAGCCGACACACGCACTTGGTTGCTGATATACAAAACGTGAGGTCTCAAAGTTTTGGAAAGTCTTTACTTTAATGCATAGAATATATGAAATTATGTACATACATATATATATATATCTATATATTAATATATAGATATATACAGGTAGTGTGTCAATTATGAGTATGGCGTGGATATGTAAATCATTGGGCAATATCTCAATATTTAGTTATTTACTGCCATTATTACGTCATTGTCTCTTCCACTACCCACATTAATTATTAGGATTTAGGATAATTAATAATATTTGTTTGGAGTTGCGTGTGTATATAGTATATTATTGATGAATTATTCTTACCAAGTGTATATATATACGTACTATTGACGTCCATTTAAGTTCTTTTAAACAATATAAAAAAACGAACATATAATTTTCTCGCCCAGTAGAACTAATGCAAATATTTTACAAACATTAATTTTATGATGAATCATTACTGGAGATGGGATGCCTTACATATGTAAAATAAATTAAGTCACGTGGCGTTAAAAGAATAAAATGAAAAAAAAAATTCAATTAATTAGCATGAATGTCACATAAGCTCTCTAAATGTCAGCGCTGATTTGACCTTAGAGAATAATCATCCCTCCCTGGCCCCTGCATAGGAATTCTGTGTATACGTCTCACTGTTATTCTATTCCTTCCATATGCAATATGGGTGGAAGAATATGAATAATTTAAGAGAATTTTTTAGTAGAGAGATTCATTGTTCATTATATTGGCCGCAAAAATTAAAAGAGATCCATTCATTTATTCCTTTTGGAAAATTAAAGTTACCTAGTAGAGATTCATTGGGTGCACTGATATATATACATGTACATTCAACTAATATTTTAATAACATAGGAATATTATATATGTGTGTCAAATTTAATTTACCAATATTCAAGTATAGTTAAGTATATCCGGCATCATTATATTAATGTATATGGCTATATAGTTGGTTTTCTGGAAGATGATGAATGAATGAAGTATGTGGACCTCATTTTATATATATATATAGAAAATATCAAGTAGTCCAGGTGAATATGCATGTGATTAATTAGTTGGAGTGATAAATGTTTTTTTTTTAATTTAATTATGAAAAATCTTATTTTTGAGAGAACTAAATTTTTATTATGAGACTTCTGTTAGTTTGAATCAGATTAAATAAACTTTTATATAGACTTTTTCATGTAGTTGATTTTTATATGTAGAAGAAATAAAAGATTACAAAAAAGAAGATGAGGTTTGGGTTTGTTAATGGTATAATTAAGTCTATAACATATTAATTGCTTTCACATATATACCTGTGTAGTATTGTGTGTTATATATAGTGCTTCTCGATCTCCAATAATAATAATATATTAAATACAGAGTGTGATTCCACCCAACCTGATTGCTTGTTGGAATCCAAACACGAAAAGCACCAACTTTGATTCTTGGGAACTTGTCTCCCCACATTTCCTTGCTTCCTCTCTTTCATCTCATTAATTCAACTCCCACTGTTTTCATATATATCTACACATTAATTTCTCATTATAAATAATTGCAAATTATTGCTGGCTATTATATATCACCCTTGTTTTCTTCATTAATTAATACTTTCCATTAATTTTAATAAATTATATTTATTGAACGATTATGTGAAAGCTTTATGTAGCTAAAATATTACTGTTTACCAAAAAATGACTAAAATTGTTAATAATCAATACACAATTATTAATTTGATAGTCGAGTTGGACGGTTTTCCAAAATTCATATGTGCTTGATTTATTTTAGGGACTACAAATAAAATTTGAGTGGAAAATAATGCTTAATTTACTAAAAGTTAATTACTAGCCCATTGACATATAGATATATATATATATATATATACACGATATGCATCAACTTCAGATGAGTCACAATTTTCCTATATTAGGGAAAGGAAAATATATATCATATCCTAAGGAAGGAAAAATCCAATGGTAGGAACGAACTGTATGAACTTAATATGCACAAACAAAGATGATCATAAATATGATAATGACACTACCGGATATATATATATATATATATAAATATATATATATATATATGACAACAAATTATTCGATATTGAAAGCAATGAAACCACATGAATCATGGAAGATGTGTCACATTAATTTTGTGACCAAGTTCCCAAATAGCTATCTTCTCCCCCTACGGCGCCCTCATCAAGAAAAAAAAAAGAAAAAGAAAATATAGTGCATGATTAATTGAGAATGTATGAGATGAAAATATAATATAGAATTAACTTGACTTTAATTATAAAATTATAATAAATATACTTTTAACGACAAATCTAATAAAATACAAAATGGTTTGTGTATAAAATAGTTATTTCATAATTAAGATTGGATCATATATAAGAAATTCAAATTGATCATCATCGTCAAGCTTTACGTATAACAAGACTAAATGATGGCAACTTGAGCTCCCTAAATTTAAATATGATACGCAATTGAACAATAAAGGAAATTATTTTTCATAAAGTTAAAAAAAAAAAAGGAAAAGAAACTTAAGCTTTTTTTGCAGTTTATACACTTTCAGTCTTTGATTGCCACGTATATTTCTTGAATGAAATGTACAAGGAAAGAGATTTGGTTTAAAGCAAACTGAGCTACCATAATTTCAACAATGTATTGGACACAGAATTATAAAGCCAATCATGAAAGCATTAATGGTATAAAAATTTTAGACAATATGTGCCCAGAATTAGAATATATATCGATCGTTAAAGGAAGAGGAGAAAGTAAGAGAGGACCAGATATTTCATCCCTAAATCTCATTAATTATCAATTCCATTTATAGATGGCCCAAGGTTAACTGGAATTTGTGATAATTGGAATTAATTAAAATAGGGCAAGCGCTCCAAGAAAAAGACAAGATTAAGAGAAAAATCAATATGCCTTTTGCATGCTTGGCAAACAAATATCTTATTATACTTTTTAATTGTTTAAATTAATGTTGATGGCCTGGCCCCATCTGAGACGTATATATATATATTACTCCGGTGAATATTAATTTCTTCCAATTCCCAACTAAGGGTTTTGTTAAGTGCTACACTGATTAGTTGATAATTCTTGTTATATTAAAATTTATTATTTTTATTAACTTTTCATAATTTTTAAAACATTTAATATTTTATTAATTAATTATATACAATAATTTTAACATGTGCACCAAGACATTTGATAGGGTGAAATACGTTTTAGTAAGAAATGGAACAACGATGGAAAAGTAAAAGATAAATATATTGAAATGTCAAATTTAGAGATAAATGTAAAATATATATAGTTAATTAATTATGATCAAATTTTCATTTTTTTAAGAATTAATTAGGTTCCATTTCCGGCCTTTAGCCCAGAGAGACTGATTTCTTTTTGAGAGAGAATTACATGTCCTTGTTATCTAGCTTCCTTTAAACTAAACATGATTTCATTTGCAATTAGTCTTCTTCTTTCCTGTTTAAGTGGTTACCAAAATTCTGCATATTATTATTATTATTATTAGTGCATTACACAGAATTGTACGAAATTTACTGCCCACGTCATTCGCACTCACTTTTGTAGCGTAACATTATCGTGTGCGTATTGAATTCATTAATCCAGCATCTCTTTCCATCCACAAAAGAAATAATGAATCTTTTTCTTATATATCATCATCTTTCACTATGGGGAAGGACCTACCAATTATTAAATATGTCTTATAGTTATATATACATACCTTATCTTTCTTTCTTTCTTTTTAAAATGGAATACAAATACCTTATCTATCCTGTTTAAATGTTTTTTTTAATAATTTTTTTTAATAGAAAGTTTATGTAAAAATAAACACCGTATCTTATAAGGTGAGAAAAGAATAAAATTTGATTGACCGCACATAATTGATAAGCTAAGTAACGTTGTTATTGTAAACTCATAATTGGTTTCATAACAAATTTAGTTTGTTTAAAAACTTGTATATATAATCAATAGGTAGTTGGTTGGAGTGGTAAGTATTTTATTTCCTTTAAGTAAAGTTTTGAGTTCGAGTCTTGTATACGAAAAAAATTTTGTTATGAGAACTCTACTCCCTTTATGTGGTCTTAACTAACTACTTAGCTCAAACATAATAACCTCCAATAGATATACGTAAAAAAAAACTTACATGACAAAATTAAAATGTTGGATTCAAAAACCCTTCCGCTTTACTTTATTTTTACGGTCAGGAAATATCTATCTTATAATTTAAAGTTATAATAGAATATATATTTATATTCATGTTATTGTTGTCGTTTTTTCGTGTCACAAATCTTATAATTTAAAGTTATAATAGAATATATAATATGATAAAATGAGAAAAATAAAATAGGATTTATAGGTAGAGTAATTATTAATATAATAAAAAAGTAAATAAATTTGTATTACTTAATTATTATTTTAAAGGCCGAAAAAGAAGTAGGGGAAAAAAATCCAAAGATTTGAAAACTGAAAAGCCCTGAATTAATGATTGAATTTTCACTGATTATCCCAAGGTAGCTGCTTTTAAAATGGTGTCCACATATATAGCACCTAGCTAGTAGCTACCCTTACTTAACACCACAAAGAAACATTAGCCTTTATTTGCTTCCGTCATGAACAAAGCACTAAGCCCAATTTGCATTTGGTGGTCAATGAGTCAAACACCCCCACTTCTCATAAACAAAGCACAAAATAAAAAGAAAGAGAAATTAAATAATACTTTTATATAAGGAAAAAAAAAGGGACAACATGCATTATTTTCATAGAGAGAGTTAACAATATAATAAATACCTACTCTCCCTTAAATAAAGCTTGTTGTACTATACTAGCTACTACACATAAAGAGGATTCCAGTAATTGTAAGGGAATATATATAGGAATAGGATTTAAGTTTAAATATAATTTTGCGTATGTAGAGTGTAAAGGGATATAATTAAGGGAATCTGGGGGCGAAATTAAAAAAAAAAAAAGAAGTGAGAGAGTTAGTGGGGTTACGTTAATTAGACAAATTGTGTGAGAAAGGGTAATTTTAATTAGCTTTTTGGGTCTATAAGAAGGGCATTTGGCGTTTTGAGTTTGGCACTCACACAAAACTAATCGCAAGTCATAATAAGTAGTGACTAGAGTGTGTCTCTAGCTAGCTGTGTGTGTACGTGTGAGTTAGTAGTAGAGAAAGCAGAGAGATGGGAGAGGAAGAGGGGAGTGGTATGATGAAGGTGATGAGGAAGATAAAGCCATACCTTGCTATGGTTTCTCTTCAGTTTGGGTACTCAGGCATGTATGTCATCACCATGGTTTCCTTCAAGCATGGCATGAGCCATTGGGTCCTCTCTGTCTACCGTCATGTTGTCGCACTTATCATCATGGCCCCTTTCGCTCTCGTCCTTGAAAGGTCCTAATTCCCATCCTCTCATTATATATATGATCAAATTAATATATATAGATGATCATGAGATTAATTGTTTCATAACAAAATTAAAGCTGAACTAACGTACGTTTTCATCTTGTAATTTGCAGAAAAATAAGGCCAAAGATGACACTCCCAATCTTCCTGAGGATAGTGGCGCTTGGTTTCCTTGAGTAAGCCTTTTCACACTTCATCATAAATATCTACATTTTCTTTCTTCATTTCTTCTCACACAAGCTACAGTATATATATGCCTGCATGTATTCAGTTTCTTATGAATTTATATATATAGCGCACTAGGAATGATATGATGTTGTCATATAGAATTAATATTCTTTGCTTGTTGAGGACACATGGTATGGTATATAAGTATGTGACACTGAGTGAGATTCTTGTTTGCTGTGTTTTATTTTGGTTCAGATGCTAATTGGTTGATGTGCTCGATCGATCTGTATCTTCCTGAAAATAAAATCGTTTAAGAATATTCCTCAAATATATAAAATCCATAATCTTCATCATAAAGCAATCCAGATTGCTTGATGATGCTTCATGTTGGCCCACCCCTTTCTAATGGACACGCCAAAAACGCCATTCATACATTTCAAAAAAAAAAAAAAAAGAAGTTCCCCATATTTCTCACCTACCACCAATGAATACAAATTGAATCCCTTCACGGAAAGGCTAGCTATTAAGATGCACGTTGGCACTCGGTAGCATAGGCATATATATATAATATAAATATATAGCATGTTTAGTTAGTATTGCCATCCAAAGAAAAACATTTAGGTGTGCAAGCATAGAGCACGTATCTACATAATTAGCACATGAAAGTTCAAGCTAAGGGATATATCGTTTACTTAACTTGATGATTTAATCTTGATCCATCTCATGAATAAGGAATTTGGCATTTTATAGAGCTTGAATTAGTGTTTTGGCAAGAAAGATAGATAGATAGATTGATGATGTAATATATATGAAAATGAATGACAGGCCAGTGCTGGATCAGAACTTGTACAATATGGGGATGAAGTACACCTCAACAACTTTTGCATCCGCCTCCATCAACGTCCTCCCTGCCATAACTTTTATTTTGGCACTCATTTTCAGGTAAAAATTAAAGCTTCAATCATTTAATTTTACCACATATATATAATGAGTTAGATCAATTATATTGGCAGCAGCTCATGCCTGCCTACATACAATCCAACAAATAATTTGGAAGGCACATTAATTATTAATGCATGCATATATGGGATGGGGCCACTAGCTGACAAATTAACGCCCCATGATATATGTAAATGCATTAATAAATATTAAAGCAAGCTAAGCGTGATGTCATAATTAGTGAATATGCAAACTGAGTTAAAGCAACAAGTAATTATTAATTAAGAAAAAAGGAGAGACGTAGGTGGTTATGTAATTAATAAAGGCGTTTTGGATTGATTATAAGGTGAACGTTGTGCAGGTTAGAGAGCGTGAACCTGAGAAAATTTCACAGCGTGGCCAAAATAATAGGAACTGCAGTAACAGTGTCAGGAGCGATGGTTATGACTTTGTACAAAGGAAAGGCCTTTCAGATGATAAAGGCAAGAGGCGTGACCCACCATGACGCAGCCACCACTGAGCCCTCTGACCAGCACTGGGTTCTTGGCACCCTCTTCCTCATTTCAAGTTGTGGTGGTTGGGCTGGCTTCTTCATTCTTCAAGTAATTCATTCCTTCATTCTCATCTCTCAACTCTTACTTGTTAATTAATAATTAACCTTTCAATAATTAATTAATTAATATTGTGGGGTTATATATAGAATTTCACATTGAAGAAGTACCCAGCAGAGCTTTCTCTCACTGCTTGGATATGTGTGATGGGTATTGTTGAGGGTTCAATCGCTACCTTTATTATGGAAAGGGACATGAGCGTCTGGACCTTAGGATGGGACTCTAGGCTTCTCGCTTGTGTTTACTCTGTAAGTACAGAAACTCAACTTTAATTTAATTTCCCCGGCCCCTCTGCATATATATTTCATATAATTAATTCATGATTTTAATTTTTAATTGAATTACAATACAATTTTAGGGGGTGGTATGCTCAGGCATGGCTTACTATGTACAAGGAGTAGTGACCAGGGAACGTGGACCCGTGTTCGTCACTTCTTTCAGCCCATTATGTATGATTATCACTGCCGCACTTGGTTCCTTAGTTTTAGCTGAGCAAGTTCATGTGGGAAGGTATATATATATATATATATATCATATACTTTAATTATTATTAATTAATATCTTTATATATGATGTATTATTAATTAATTAAATTTAATCTGTTTCAGTATAATTGGAGCAATCATCATTGTGTTCGGACTTTACACTGTGGTATGGGGAAAAAGTAAAGAGCGTCAAAATGAGAGAAGCGCAGAGAAAGGTGAAGGTCAAGAATTGCCTGTAAAGGATGATGCGATTACGAGGTTAAGTGTAGACAGTTTTGACAAGATTGAGGTCACTCTTCCTGGCCCTCCTCTGAAGTTGAAGGCTCCAGCTCCAAGAACATGATCATCAACAACTTCCCTTCTTCACTTAGCTTTTCATAAATTTTCCTGCCACATGTTTCTTAAGAAACATTTTGTACTGCCTACAAATCTTTCCCAAAACCACGCCCCATCCCCTCCACTCTCAATTGTACCTTTCCCAAATTCTAATGTCAAATAATGCTACCTTTTCTTGTCTCTCTTTTTGTCCTTTTCACACTTCCTTTTTTTCATTTTCATCTTTACTTACTATTTACTTAACTGAATAGTTTATTTATGGTGAACCAAACCAAAGATTCCAATTTATAAAAGGAAACAGTGTTTAGAATTGATAATTATATATTCATTAAAGATAAAGGAAGGATCGTGGATGCTCTATTGGTTTACATCCCAAATTAAATATTCAAGGATTTCACAATGTGACAGCATTTTCCATTAATTATGCCACTACTGAATCCAAACTCCACTACCATTACAAGAATCAAATTCAGATTCCTTGCATAGCATTGCAACCTACTTCTCCCACAAACACCCCATACCTAAACAACACCTCAGCTTCAGCATACATGCATAGGCTCCTTTTAAGTCTTCACAAATATATAATTTTTTTTAAAAAAACACGATGAATGCATGAGCTTAGGATATGTATTGAATAGCTTTCAACAAGTGGGTTCACTTTTCTGTGTTTTTTTGGGATTGTGGGTGTCACTTTCCCTATGTCTCTGGTTTCCAAGCTGATCATGTGGATACTAGGCGTACGTTATTTCCACATTGTCTGATATCATAAAACCAACAACTATTACCATTTCAATTAATGTTCCTCTGATCATGGTAAGTGGTCGCCAATTGGAAATTGGAAAGACTTGCACGCTTCTCTCCATATATGCCTGCACTGCACTCACATCTATTCTAATTTCTACCTGTTAACTATTATCCTTTATTCTCTGTTTCTTCCTCTGCCTCCAAACAGAAATGTTTCTTCCTCTATCTCACTTCGCTCTAATGCTAATTATTTCTGCCTTTACGTGTTAGTGTCAGCAAATTCCATTACTTCCCACCCCCACTACTCAATCAAACACAAATTAAACAGACAGAATCATATTCGGATTCCGTACAGTTTAATTACACATCTACTTTATATATTCTGGCGGCTTAAACAACACCAAATTAAATCAGGCCGTAACACTAACAGTACCCAAGACAATTAAAGAAACATATATATATATATAAACCAAATCTTGAGGATCAATATAATATATGTAGGTTCGACTTTACAATATTAGATTCTAACAACTAAAGTTGAGTATCTATATGGTGTCCCAAATAGGGCGGTTGGTTTTTCTGACTTTAATTTATATGCCCTTTTGGTTATACTTTTTTTCCTTTAATTTCTAATGTTGCTTGTTAATTATATATGCGCTGTACATATGTGAATCAATATGACTGATGAGTAGTGTTTTGATTTCTATGTTCTTTTTTTTTTTGACACTACCCCCACTTCTTTCTGTTCTTTGGCTTTTCCTCTGTGTTATCACCCAACTTGTTTTTGACTCAATGCAAGTCAGCAAAGGACTTCTAACTCACGTGGCTAGTAGGTCCCCGCACTTCTATCAAATATTGATTTCTGCTATACTCATTCAATCAACTTTTCTTCTACCATTTATTTCATTAATTCACATATATTATATTTGAACACCTAAAATCAGAAACTCAATCATTCATGCATGAAGTTAGTATGCATATATAAATATATAAGCTAGGTTTTTGTAAAACCATTTGCCAATTGACAGTGAAAACAATATTAACTTTCACTAGCAAATTATTGGGACCAATTATTTTCAATATATATATGATAGTGAAGTGTTGAAATTGATACATGAAAAGGTTAGTGAAACTGGGTGGATCTAGATTAAGAGACAAACTACAATTTGGAGTTATTAAATTGAATTATTGAATTCCAGCTCTACTTGCATGCATGTGTGGATAATGCGCAATACTTTTAGGTAGATTTGGCTGTACTTGGTCACCACTAATTAATTAAAAAAATTAAAATAAAAGTGCATTAGCTAGGTGCATGAAATTTGATGTAGCGTTTATGGATTTTGTCTTTGGAGGACACTCGTGCATGCACTGCTGTGAGATATGCATTATTGCACAAATTAAAGCATACATGCCCCAGCTATAAATTTGACGACTCTTACTTTATTTGTAAAGAAATCTTCTTCTTTTTTGACCATAGAAAGACCACAGCCACTTTTCCAGAGATAAGGGCTTTATCATCATTTTATTATAACCTTAAATTTAAGGGTAAAATCATTTTGCTATATATGATCAACTCCTGCTATATGATCATTTAAATATTTATTACACACATATGATTGTTTAAGAAAAAACTAATTTATATATAATTGCTAAAAACAAAATAGTAGTAAACAAAAACCCAACTTACATATGTTTTAAGAAGTTGAACTACCGCCATTGACGTTACTCAAACTATTCAGATCGAGCTCATCTACATGCATATACTTTTTGAACCAAAATATCATTATTCAACCGTATTAGAGATACAAAGTTTTACATATATTATAATGAAATATTTAATAGAGTACTTAAAAAGTTTGGTTCTTTTCATTTAATAAACAGTTAACTTTTGAGGTAGGTTTTTTAAGTCACTTGAATTTCAACAAACTAATTTCAAATCGTATAATTATGTTAATTATCTGAAGATTAAAGTAATATGCTTATACATACTAAGATTTTTATGCTTAGTTGCTTATAATTTTCCGTTCAATCCCTGGTTAATATGAAGTTATGATTTTATGAACTTGGATTCATATAAATTATAGATACAATGGACCTACCACTAATTATTAATAGTTTAATAATGGTGAAAATGGTCACATATAATTTAACAAACTGAAATTTGTGAGAACTTTTATTAGGCTAATATATTAGGTCTTCAAGCCTCCACCATTTTTACCCCCATAGAAAATCACATAATTAATACATATAAAAAAGGAAAAACAATAACAAGGAGGGGAAAAAAAGAAAAAGGACGGTACCTTTGAAGATTTGTGATACAAGTGCTACATTGAACATGTTACTTTTAAGGAAAGGTCTTATAAGGTATTGGGATCTCCCACTCTAATAGCTAGCTTTTGGGGTGTGGTTCTTCCAAGGACTTGTGTTCGTATCAATTGATGCTTTCATTGAGAGTTGACCGACCGGAAATGGCTACCTACGGAGGGTTTTGACCGGTGGAGGGGTTGACCGTGATCGAGTGAAATACCACCGAGTGAAGTGTCGCAGTGTACAGTTGTCGGGACGCTGGCTTTAATTTCGAAGGGGTGGTAATAATACAAGTCCCATATTAAAAAAGTTACTTTTAAGAAAGGGTCTTATATAAGGTTTTGGACTTTCCTACTCTAATAATAACTAACTTTTAGATATGATTGTCCTAAAAACTTGTGCCTTATCAATTTGTAAACGTTAATTTCAATGACATAAACACACAAGAAATGTGGGGAAAAGAAAAAAAGAAGAGGAGGACACCCTTGCTTGAGGGTCTCGTCTCGTATGTTCCAGAAAGTGGAAATTGATTAATAATGTTGTATTTTTGCTGAAAGAAACCTCTGCTTTTAAGGGGTCATATATCACAAATTTGATCAAACCTTCAAACCTATATGGCTTTTTTCTTTATTTCCAAATCATATATATCCATTCCTTTATACATGATATATCCAAACTAAATAATTGTTATTCTACTGATGCCAACGAAACAATTTTGTGGTATTCATTATATATACATTTGATCTTCATCCACTTTAAAAGTTGTTGAGTGATGACTGATAAGGAGAGGAAATAGATCAATAGTTATGGTCAAGGTTTTGAATTTGATCTCTTCAAAGTTATAACGTATGTACATCAAAACACAAAGACATCGTACATGTATGTACCACATTTTACAACCACTGAATATTAATTCATATTTGTTAACCATTATGAGGTGGGACAAATTATGTGTTTTTTTACCGTTGCCTTTTATAGACTTGATCTTAAAGAAATGAAAATAAAACGTTGTTTCGTGAAAAAGTTGTCTCCAACTATATATTTGTAATAATTGAGAGATTAATAATCAAACCTACACAATTACCTCGTTAAGAAATTTTCATTACAACATAAGCATATAATAATAGAGTAGTAATGAAAAAACAGCGAAGTAAACAAATTTTAAGTTAATTTAATTTGATAACTAAATATTTTAATATTTTTAATTGATCACTACTTTATAGTCATATAGTCTTAATCAAGATTAAGTCTAGAGTTTATAGTGTGGATGCCAAATGAAATTATAAGCGGCACCTAATGTGTGTTTTTTATTTTACATTAAAAATTATGTATAAAAATGAAATAAAAAGTAAATCATACTCCCATCCCTTTAGATATATTTTTTTTTGTGGATAGAATCTTTTAGATAAAATTATTCTTCCCTCTTAATTATCAGTTTTATAAATTTATACATTTCCTTTCAAAGATTAAAAATTTTACAACACTCCTATTTATTTGGAAAACTTGTACATCTTTTTTTTTTTTTTGGAAAAATTAAAAAACTTATGCTTTCACCAATTTTCAATAAAATACCTTTAAAGACATAATTAATTTCTTAAAATATTTAGGTCAAAACCCCAAATTGGTCCTTTATATTTGCACGAAGTTTCATATTAGTCCTTTATGTTTCAAAAAGTCCAAATTGGTCCTTTATGTTTGCAAGAAGTTCCAAATTGGTCCTTCCGTCCAACTTGGTTAACTTTTTCTGTTAAGTGATGACGTGGCTGCTGAGTTGGATCCTACGTGTACAAAAAAGGTGATGTGGCACTCCACATCACTTGCCACGTCACTCTCACACACTCTCTCTCTCCGCCACGTCAGCATCTTCTTCAACCTCTTCTTCTTCCCTTCCGCTTCTCCATCTCCATCTTCTTCATCACCATCATCATCATCATCATCATCATCACCATCATCATCTTTCGTCTTCCTCCTCCACTACCGCCGCCGCCGCCGCCGTCCATTCTGGGGTGCTTCATCTTCACACAATCATTGGTACTTTCATGTTTCCCCCACTCTCCCTCCCCCTCTCTCTCTCTCTTACCTATTCTTTTGTACACACTGTGACACTCAATAGGTTGGATCCATCTACTCCCAGCATCTAAAAACCCATTCATACTTGCCCTTTTTCTATCAATTTCTCTTTCAAATTACAACACTCAATCGGTTGGATTCATTATTTCCTCGGCATTTTCACAGTCACTTGGTGTGCATTATTGAGAATGGCGATCCCTGAGATTTACAATAACTCCGTTTCCGATTTCGATTTCGATTCGAATTCGAATTCGGAGACTCTAATTCCAGGATTGTCGAACGAGATCGCGGAGCTATGCCTAGTTCATCTTTCGTACCCATACCATGCTCTGGCTCGCTCTGTTTCGTCGTCCTGGAACAGAGCCATCACGGTGGGTTCTAGTAAGCCAGTTGAGTCCATGCCATGGCTCGGGGTACCTGCCAAGACCAACTCACCATAGGAAGATGTGAATTCGGCGAAGAGTGATGTGTTTGATTCGGATAACCCCACTGGATGATTGAGAAAGTTTGAAGAATGGACGGCGGCGGCGGCGACAACGGTGGTGGAGGAGGTGGTGGAGGAGGAAGACGAAAGATGATGATGATGATGATCATGGTGATGATGATGAAGAAGATGGAGATGGAGAAGCGGAAGGGAAGAAGAAGAGGTTGAAGAAGATGCTGACATGGCGGAGAGAGAGAGTGGGAGAGTGACGTGGCAAGTGATGTAGAGTGCCATGTTACATTTTTTTGTACACCTAGGATCCTACTCAGCAACCACGTTATTACTTAACAGAAAAAGTTAACCAAGTTGGACGAAAGGACCAATTTGGAACTTCTTGCAAACATAAAGGACCAATATGAAACTTCGTACAAACATAAAGGACCAATTTGGGGTTTTGACCAAATATTTATTTAAAAGTAATTATTTTATTATTATGTATTTTGAGTTAAACATAATAAAATTATTTTATTTTAATTTTTAAAATTAATCAAATATATATTTAATTATATAAGTCCAACCGAATGAATATTTTGAAATAGAAGGGAGACAAATGAAATTTCACAAAATCTACGTAGGAACTCTAAAATTTTTATTAAAAAAAAAGTAATTGAATTTTATTGACCAATGTTGTCTTTCATAAGTTTTGTCCTCGTTTGTTTGGATGTTTTTTTACCTCCGCGTGACTCGTGTTCCCATCTGACTGGGTAATGTCTTCTCCCGTGTCTTCCAATCGAATCCATTCTCTCTGTTTCTCTCTTCTCTGCATTTTTGGGAGAGAGAAAGAAATCTGAAAGCTCGCGAAACAGCGATCCATTTCTGTGGCTATCAACTTTGAAAGAAAGAAAGAAAGAAAGAGAAAGTGGGTCAAAACTCAAAAGCCAGAAAAATGGTGATGTGGGTATTCGGCTATGGTTCTCTGATTTGGAAAGCTGGCTTTCGCTTTGATGAGCGTCTCGTGGGTTTCATCAAGGGCTATCGACGTGTCTTCCATCAAGGTTTTCATTTTCCCTTATCCTCCTTTCTTCCTATTTCCACATAAAAGACAATTTCCACATTAATTTCCTTTGGTGGGTCTTCTCTGCTAGGCAGCACTGACCATAGGGGGACCCTTCAATACCCTGGAAGAACAGTAACTCTCGAGCCTGCTCAAGGCCAACTATGTGTAAGTTTTATAATCTAAAACACTCCATCTGCCAATCACAATACGTTTCACTATTTCACTTCAATTGTAGGTACATCCATTCTTCTAATATTCTATGTGTCAAGTTTATTTAGATCTCAGAATCACATTAGTTTAATGACCAAAAATAATGATACTAGTTCATAGGTTTGTGGCTTAAACATTCCATGTGTGTGATTCACATGGCCAAAAGTTGCTGTGATATGAATTCAATGTCACCCAATATCCTTCAACTACGTGAATACTTTAAATATATATGTCATTGTCAATTTGTTTGTCAGTTGAACCTAGTTTAAAGACCAACAAAAAAAGGGGTTAAATGACTCCATTATTTGTTTATATAGTTTTACATGCTTTGCCTGTGTAGAATCTCTATGGTAATTGGTTGTAAAACTAGGATTACACATTCCATTTATTGTTCAATAGTTATGGCTTTTGTTCTGTTAGTGACCTTGACCAATTTTAGCACTCTTTCTTGTCACTTATAGATGTTCTGTAAAGGCTTATGTACTAAATCCTAATTTTGTTATGAAAATGATTAAATGCAACAATCTGTATGTGAATTAGTTGTTCCTTGATTTTGCAAGGAGATAGTGGGGAGTCGCTTATAAGGTCTCAAAGAAGGAAGATCAAGAAATTGCATTAACGGTATGCTTCTTTAACATGCACATACTTCTGGACGATGCAAAGATTCAAGTTTATAGATAGATATGTTATGTTTCTTCCATGGCCAAACTTGTTCTATCAGATGAGGAATTTGCATTAGTTTGAACATGCCATTTTCTTCTGTCACATATTGATAGTCCATCCATATTTGTGTGTTGATACCATATGATAATGACAGTGCATTTACTGTTTGTTGTTGTTTATTATACAGTATCTTGAAGTGAGGGAGAAGCAATATGACAAGAAGGAATACCTAGATTTTTTCACTGTAAGTACCATATGCTGCAATGCTCTAGGTAATTAAGGTATATTAATTTACCTTTCTATATGAAAGTAGTTTTTTTCTTCCCTTTTTCTGTGGTTTCTTGCTTATGCAAGTTACACACCTGCTAAATTTGGTTTCAGGAGCTTACTGCTACAACTCCAGCCATTTCTGGAGTGATGGTGTAAGTTGAAGAAACATTGCAGAACCCTTTTCATGGTTTACATGGGATCATCATTATCTAAAATGATCCAGTATTCACATTTTACAGATACATAGCTTCTCCAGATAAGAGCGTCAACAAAAATTACTTGGGCCCTGCCTCTGTTGAAGAGATAGCGAGGTCTGCATCAATCTTTAGATTTTGGCATAAAATCCTACTTTGCATGATTAAGTAGTTACTTGAGTCTGAAAATTCTCAACTTGAGCACTCTAGACTTTAGTTTGTATTTTTTCTAATTTTTCATTTTCACTGTACAGGCAAATAATTAAAGCGGAAGGTCCCTCAGGACCCAACAGAGATTATCTTTTCCAACTTGAAAAGGCTCTTGTTGAAATTGGTGAGGTTCTTTTTATGAGAGTATATAGTGGTCATTATAAGTATTACTTGTATGGTCTAATTTTGCTTTTTTTTTCCTTTTCCTCCTAATTAATTTTCCTTAGGATGCGAAGACAAACATGTTATGGAGCTTGCAAATGAAGTCAGACGTATTCTTTCTGAACAGAACTGAATGTTCCAAAGTGTTTATTGGGACACATGGCCGGGACTTTGATCCTCAGAGTAGAGTAGTCCTTTATTTAAACACCTTGAGAAGTTACATTCTTTCCATACAACATTAAAGCTTTACAAGTAAAATTCTGTGTCTATGTTCATGTCGAGATGAGTTAATTAGAGGAGGCACCATTTCAGTATCTGCGACTGGATGATCAATTTGCTGGATATAGTAAAAGCTAGATTTTCTAGCTTCCATGGAGCGACACTTTCATAATATTTTTCATTTCCTAGTGAATCAAATTGATACAAATGCTTGTTCTCTGACCTCATCTTTATCACATTATCGCCAATTAGTGTCATATCAACTGGAGATTTTAAGCCAAAGCTATTTTAAAATCTGAAGCTACACCACTTTCTTTTTTTTTCTTACAAATATACGATTTACCTAGTACATAATTGTTTACTGGATAAATTGTTAGAAACAAATTATTCAGATGTAGCTATTTAACTTGATTTGTTACCTATGGCGATTTTATTCTCCCTCAAGTATTGAGCCAATAGTTACATGATTGTGGTCACAACTAGGGGTGTTCGTCGGTTCGATTTGGAAGGTTTAAGAGGATTTTCAAACAAAACAAAACACTTTTTATTTGAGGGATTTGGTTCAATCGGTTTCATTTTATAGTGTCAAACCAAACCATAAATAATCGATTTTGAGCGGTTTGGATTGGCGGTTTTGACGATTTTAAAGGTTTAATTTGACAAATAACAAATGAATTATAAACATAGAACAAGATGACAAAAAATTCTATAACTTATAATCAAACCAAACACTTTAACGTTAAAATTTTACGTTACAAACCAAACCAAACACTTTAACAAATATAATTTAACATTACAAACTAAACCAAAGACTTTAACATCCAATTATAGATAACATTATCATCAAATAACAAGAAAATGACAAAACAGTCCATTCATTAATAAGATAAAATCATAGATAATCATAACTAAGTGGTAATCAAACAACATCGCAATCTTCAAGCTTAGTCCAAAGATAATCAAACTAGTTCTAAAGTTAAACTTCAAATAGAAACATAGAACCGAAAATCAAAAAGCCCAAAAAAAAAAAAAGTTACCTATGCGGTTCGGTTCGGTTACACATATCTTAAAACCGAAAACCAAACCGAACCGCAAAAAACCGAAATTTTCAAACCGAACAAAATTGCAAATTTGTCGGTTTTAGATTGGTTCGGTTTGGTTTGGTTTCGAAGTATCGGTTTTGAACACCCCTAGTCACAACCCATACCCCATTTGGTTACACCTGAATTAACCAAATAGAATTGATGCTTAAAATCAGATAAAGTGATGCACCAACTATTTGAAAACTACGACTTGTTGATTAACTCCGAGTTTCCAACTTTCATTAATCCAAGCATTCTCACCTAATCAATCTAGTTTTACATGGTACACTGGCACACTGCATCAAATCTAATACCAATAAATTTGGTTGGTTTGCAAATGAAATAAATAAAGAGCTCCAAAAACTAAAACTAAGCTAACATTTAAAGTTATATTTAAGATGAGACAATAATCCAATTAAACTAGAAAAATATAAAAGTGAACCTCAATGTCAGCATGTTCCTACTAACAGACCACGGAAGAAACAAAGTGCCTCTCCGAGCCACTTGCACAACTTAAGTTAACAATCCTTTTAACATTAAACAAGAATTGAACATTTCCACATGTAACAAAGAACAGGGGGTGGAGAAAAACGAAAACAAAAGCGAAAAGACGTTACATTACATTATACACTATCACCTCCAAGCTACTCGCAGATATTAAAAAAATCGCCTTCTAATTACCCAACAACTGGCCTTCAATAACTTCACATGTAAGTAAATGCATATGGTTCAATCACTGTCCTCTTCATCTGCATAAAGGAGAACAATGTAAGGACACAACACAATGGACTCCTAAAAGGCTAAAACCATTATCTGACTCCAACAGAGGGACAATTTCATACATATGCCTATTACTGTTGTGGGGAAGACATTGCGCCCAGAAATTTTTCATGTGTTCCATGAAACTGATCTACAGTATGCTCTATGTACATAGAAGTGATGGAACAGCTAATGTTTTCCTCTTTTATATATAGAATTAGTTAATATATGCCAATGCAGTGGAGATTAAGCACTGGATAAATGCACAGAGCCAACCCACCAGGAAAAATAAAGAGATATGCACCTTAAATCTCTCTGATCACCCATTATTCTCTCAAAATACCGAACCTCTGCCCTTCCGCAATTTAAAATGATCCTCACCCTGGAACCTCAATCCAACACCAAATAATAAGCCCCAGGTTCCTATAAAATGAAGCCCTTGCTTACCCAGATTTCTCTGAAAATTAAATATTTGTCCCAGCCTGTAATAGCATCTACCTATTCAAACAAAACACTTTTTCTTTTAATGAAAACATGATTCTGTGGCTAAGACCTTAGTAAAGAATTCAATTATTAAAAGCAAACTACTTAACAACACTGCAAAATACACAACGAAATGAATGAATCACATGATGCCAGAACCTATAATGATTTTTCTGATATAACCAAGGTAGTCAAAGGCGAAAGGTGCGCCCCTAAAACGCCTTAGGCAAGAGGCGATATAAAGGCGCAAGCACGAGTGAACTAAGGAACTATAATAAGAAACAATTTTCTAGAATATGCTATATGAATAAACATAAAAATATGAGAGTTTCTAACAACATTTGAAATATAAATTAACTATGGTGAGTTCTAATATAATAATCATCAAGCCATAAGACACTATAATCATCAAAATCATTAAGGAAATAAAGTCATATATCAGTGTAATACCCCCAATAGTAATACCAAAACAAAAACAAAATACCAAAAGTGCTTGAGTGATTGAGTCTCTGTTCTGTTCTGTCGTATGTCTTTGTTTATGTTGTTGAAGCGTTTAGTCTTGAAGAAGATGCCATGTGTATTGGTTGTGTGTCTTGTTTTGTACTTTTGTTTACTTAAACCTAAGAAATTAACCTACTTTACATCTATTAAAATATTGGGCTGGGCCTTTCTTTTCTCCTTATTTAAACCTAAAAAGCTGATTTGTCACCCATAAACAAAAAAAAAAAAAACAGAACAATTTACCCTAATTCAGTAAGGCGCCTAAGGCGCTCGCCTTATTGACAGTGGAGGCGGAAGAGGCGCTCGCCTAGGCGGCACCTCTTTGAACCCAGCGCCTCTCACACCTTGAGAGGCGTTAGGGTGAAATAGCGCCTCGCCTTAGCGCCTTTGACTACACTGGATATAACTACAAATGAGAATAAAAGAACAGTCTTATCAAATCCAGATAGACATACCCTCATTAAGTTCCTCACTTTGACTTCCATCATCATCACTATTCTCCTCTTCCTCATCTTCTTCATCCTCTTCGTCATCGTTGTCTTCATCATCATTGTCATCATCACTATCCTCAACATCATCACCATTAGTTTTAGTTTCAACTGGTGCCTTCGGCTTTGGAGGTACAACAAAACTAGTTGTTGACCTTCGACGTGAACTAGAAACGATATTGCTCACATCAATACCCTCAAGTTCTTTTGCTCTTTCCTTCTTCCTTCTTACCTCCTTGATTTCTGAGTAAATGGAAAAAGAGAGAGAGAGAGAGAGGAAAGTTAAGAACATAGGAGTCATTTATTTTTAAAAAAAAAACCAGAATAGCAAATTCCTGCACCAAGTTAATTACAAGCCAGTCTTGTCCGCACCCTTCATGCAGGCATTAGACATCTAAAACTTTGATGCCGAAAGAAAATCCAACCACTAATAAGAACATTATAATCTAGTTTAACAGGAAAAGAAATTTTGTTTCTTCCCTACTAGCAATTTGACAAGACCATATAAATACTTCATTTTAGAATATTTAAATTTTCAACAATATTTGTTGTTGACAGACAGGGAAACATATATAATATATTTATAAAAAAAATGTCTTTTCTTTCATCGATGCATATCATTCCATTCAGCAACTCTGAAACTGATTATAAATGCAATTAAGGGCCTATAGATGTCATACAAATTATGGGATAAATTAACTTTGAAGTAGGAAAAAAATAAGGAAATTTCTCAGAAAGTTTCAAAAACAACCCAGAACTAACAAATGAAGGGCCAAGATAGACTGGCAATGATTTCAATTGTTCAAGATCTAAGAGTGATTATTGCACGAAGCAGATAAGTACAGCTCCAATCCCAAGAGCTCTGTTATTAAAGAATACACATTTCACTATATCAGCATAAATATTGCAGCAAACATACTGGGATTATAAACAAACATAAGCTCAATAAACAAGGTCACCTTTTTCAGATGGATTTGAAGACAATCCTTCTCTAGACAATATTTCTTCCAACTCCTTTATTAGCTGGGTTTCCCGCTTGTTCTCAGGCACCTGCTTGACTTTTTTATAGATAGAGGGGGGAACACTGCAACAATATTATATGATGTCAAAATATACCACCCTCAAAGAGATCAAGAATTTAAAAAAAAAAATGCAAAGAAGCAAACTGACCTCATTCCACATGCTTTAATAACAGACTTTAGGTTCTCCACCTGTTTACCATACACAGGAGTTGAGACTTCTTTCTTCTGCATTTGGGGGATAAGACAGAAAAAAAAAAGTTACAATTAGATATATATTAACCATCAACTAGTAGGCAGATAAGAAATAACCAAGAAAGTTGAGGGCTGCTTCACAAAAACTTGGACAGCAAATAATCATGTGATTAATTTATTATAAAAATAAGTTATTAACTTAAAAGATCACGACTATTCCATTAAAAAGGGGTTATGGCCATAGCTGTCTAAATATATTACCAGGAAGACCTCATTAGATACATCATATAACAAATCAGTGTCACCTTTGGTTTCTCTGGTGATGATGGGGACTGATCATCTTCAGAGTCTTTCCCATGATCTTCTGTATCACTACTGTCTTTTGAGGCTTTTTTAGCCAGCTTGGTCCTTTTCTTACTAGATATTTCTTCCGGGGGTCCTTTCCTCTTCTTAGATTCAACAGAGTTCTGAATCTTCCCTTTTGGAGTACTTCTTTTTCTAGGTTTAACTTCCTCTTCCTCATCCTCTTCACTATCCTGATCTGAGGCGTCAGAGCTCTCTTCACTGCTGACCTTTTTAGCTGCTTTGATATTAGGTTTTTTCTTGACTATTTTCTTGGCATTGTTTGCAGGTTCTGAAGCTTCAGAAGACTTTAACACCTTCACATATAATTAAAAATAGCTAAACATCTGATGGAGTGTGCCTTATTGGCCTATCTCACACTTTCTGAACACAATTTTCACTCACCTCATCTAGATGCTGAGTTATAAGCTTCTTACAGGGATCAAGCGTAAATTTATCGAGTTTAAGATCTTCCTCCAATAGTCGACGAAGACCAGCCATTGTGACTTTCCTGAAGTTAGAAAGCCAAAAGTACCCATGTCACACATCAATATTTTAAAAGCCATATAACAAAGGTAAGGAAAAGGGAAATTTTCACAATATATGATGAATAAGATCTATATTATTGTCGGGTGATAACAAAATGCAAACTAATTGAAAGAATCAGCAGCATACTCCGAATTTTCTTTGACATAAGAAGCTCTTTTTCTAATGGCTTTCTTAATGATGATCTCACTTGGAATCGCCTTTTTTCCATTGCCCTCAGATTCCTTGGTTTCAAGTTTAGTTGCCTTTTGTTCATTTAGCAAACCTAATACTGGGGAATCTTCCATTTTCTCTTCATCATCAGGACAACGATTCTTTATCTCTTTCTTTGATGGGAATTCTTTAGTTGATCCTTCTGTCTCTTGTGAATCTGCACCTTTTTCCCCTGTCACCCCAGATATCTTTGGGGACTTTTCATCTCCAACACCTTCTAAGCTCTACCAGAAATAATAAGAATTAAAATATATATATACACATGTGCACATATATATTCATATATGGATGTAAGAAAATAATTCTGAGCATTGTTCATAATAATGAGTTTCAAATTGAATCCAATGAAGTACATAATAAAGCACACTGTTATTGCTAACAGAAAGTAGTAGTAAAGAGTACATCCAACATCATACACCTATATAATAAATGATTATATTTATCAAAGTCAGGTAAAACTTAACACATTGAGCTCACAGTTAAACAATGAGGACAATTATTTAGAGTTTCTGCATTCAAGTCCAAGCTTTCCTGTGCACATCCCTATGGATAAGCAAATCATTACCCTCAATAATCTGTTTAAAGGATAGCAGTAGTACTAGTATCCAATGAAATCCAAATTTGCAAAACCACATAATGCCCCTTTTGGTGAACCTCCTCAAAAATTAAAGGATAAAAGTTTTAGTAAAGTGGTATTCATAGTCACTTTTCTTTATGCATGCCTATAAACAGCATACACGGTTAACCAATTTATTTCAACTTGCACAAAATACAAGATTACATGTAGCCTGTGTTATTCATAATCATACTGTTAGTGGATGAAAAAAAAAAGTTAGATGTGCATGCCCAGCGCTGGTAGTGTACTCATACTATGTTGAGAGATTAGAGGTTTCTTAAGACAAAAGAAGTACCTTCAGCAAACACTGCTTGACAAATCTCTTATGCACATCCAAAGCATATGCTTCCAACCCCAAGTCTTTCTCAAGCAATCTACGAACCCCTTCAAACGTCAAGGAACTGCATTCAAAGAAAAAGTTTAAATATTTGTACTTTAAATGTCTCCATGCGTAATCAGAGCCAGAATTCATCAGTCACGTATGGAAAGAAATTATAGTTATTGCAACGAATCATAATAAGAACATAAATATATACAGGTAAGGTATGAATAGATTTTGATAGTATTCAGTCTTTTTATTGGGTTCACAATGTTGCATAGTAAAGACTTTCATGCCAACATAGGAACTCTAACCACAGATTGCAGAGCAACATTATCTTGTGCTGCCATCGAAAATAATAACGGCAAATGTAAAGGCATGAAACAAATCAGAGACTCTTGACGGAGGTCCAAATACTACCTATCACTGTAGAGAGAATCTTCCAAGTAAAGATATAACATATACATGTGGAATAAAAGATTCAAATTAGAAGGAAAATAAGCAAAGAAGGGGAGAGAGAAGATGGAAATACTCGGCCTGTTCCTTGAAGTGAGCAACGCGAGAGCGCATAGCAGTCTGAATCTGTGACTCTATATCGGGTGCTTCCACCTTCACATCCTTCTTAGGAGAGTCGCTTTCCGGTGCCTCCTCCGCCATTTTTTTGCTGTCTCCGGTGAGCAGAAGAAGCAAGGCGAGAGTTATTGCAGTTTATCGGAGAGCAGTCTCAACTCCAAGGGCCAAAACCTCGGTGCGTGACCACTGTGAGGGAGTGGAAAAAGGAGGTTGATCGCTACGGAATGCACAAAACACCAATTTAGGGTACACACTTACACTCCTCACTTCCACCCTTCCTACGGATCTCCACTCTTAACGACTAACCATGTCAAAATACGACTCATCGCCGAATGCCGATGCTCTTTTTCTTAAAAATAAATTATATGTTTTATTTTATTTACATTTGAGAAATTTCTCAACACAATATAATTAAATATACTTTAAAAAAAGTTATCCAAAAATAATTAGGTTAATACACTTTTTTTTATAAGTTAGGTTATTTATTATGTATTAAGAATTAGTAAAATAAAAAAATATATAGATGTATCAATATAAAAAAATAATTTTTTTTATAATCATAATATTTATTGTAGAATACAATAATTTTTTTTTTTGTAAATTTCAAAATTTTAACATAGGCAACAAACATAATTGATGCATATTAATTTTTAGTAATATCGTGTAATCAATAAAAATGTTTTCAATTTTATAATTTGTAACACAACGTTGACATTCACACTGTTTTTCTAATTTTGTAAATGATTAAAAAAAATCCAGCTAGTCAAATTATTTTTAAGTTTGTTAGTTTAAACTTAAAAAAAAAGTTTGTGAAATAATTGGTAGTCAATTTTTTGTTAAGTAAATACTAAATAGCAATGCAGGATCGTCAAATAATTGCTGGCCGTATCATTTACAGAAAAAATAGAAAAACTAACGTTATCCATACGGAGACGTTTTCTCCAGAAGTCTAATATTTCAAGCACGCAAAAGGCGACAACCTAACCTAACCTAGCCTCGGAAGAAATCGGATTAGGGATTCCAAATTCCAAGCGAACGATTCCCCGACACAGTTTCTAAATTCAGAGTGCCTGCAATTATGAGAGGCCATGCCGCCATCGAGGTGGCCAAGACGGTGATGGAGGTCGCCGATGTAGCTTGGACTGCCATGGAGTGCACCCACCACCATCTACGCCACCACCACGAGTCCCACGGCTCCTCAGATGAAAAAGATGAAAATTTGGAATCTCTGCGATCCGAAAATCAACGCCTTAGGAACTTGCTAGAGCAGAATTTGGTGCTACTTCATAGCCTTTCCCAGTCACCTTCCTTTGTGAAAGATTGCCCTCCCGATGTATGCCATATTATTTTCTTTCGATGCATTACAATAATTTGATTTTATCAAATATACTAATTTTCTGATCATAGTTATAAGTTTAAGCTAAATAAAATGTGCCTACTTTTAATGTTTCATTGCATTGGTTTTGTGCATGAACTTTCGTCCCCTCTTCTTCTCTTGTATTTTTTTTTTTTTATTTGATGTGTTATGGCTGTTAATCGTAGTTGCACGCACGATTAGTTGATACTGTGAAGTCTGATAAGTACTTGACCCAGCTCAAGCGCCTACAACAGGATTATATTGATGGAGGCAATCAATTTCCTTTTAAGGAGGCCACAGGTACTTGTTTTTTTTTTTTTCTCTTTTTCTTTTTATTGGGGGGCGGGGGGAGGGAAGGAGTTAAGTGCGTGACTCGTGTATTCAATTACTTGGATTTGATAAATTTATGCTATTGGTGGTTCATCAACAGAGCTTGATCATCAAACTGCGGATGTTCTGATCAATATTAATTCTGAAGAACGTCCCAGCTGGTGGGTGTGGGTCACAGATGAAATGTATCCTAGTAATGTTGAGGAATGGAGTGGAATTGATGATGAAAATTACGTAGTCATTGGTGAGGAACATGTGGTAGATGGAGTTGCTAACTTCATGGCTAAATGCATTTTGTCAAACCCAAAAGCTCAGGTATATTCATACTAATATGCATTGGTATTTATTTCATTTGCTTTATCTAATGTTCGTTTCATTATGATTGCAGAATTTGTCGCCAGATGAACTGCAGAAAAGTAAGTCTCTGGTTAGAGTTAGACCTTTATTATATGTTGAATGGTTTGTCCATTGCATCATTCCTTATTCCAAATTGTAACTAGTTAACTTGCATCTTAGCTTATAATATTTTCTTCTCAAATGGGTTGGGTGAATGTTCTCTGGTTCAGCCCATGCTATTTTATGTTGTATGGAGAACCAACTTTGCATAGCATTTTTTAGCCTGAGTTATCATATGGTCTTAACCATGTAGTGGTAACTGTTGTCTAAAATGAATGGTTTTAAGTAGTTCAGTAGAAGTTTAACTTGCTGGATGAGCTATTTACCTGTTTCTCCAATAGTTATCCATTTTAATGATTTCTTCCTTTTCCTTGGGAAGGTTTAATGTTTCTAATATTGAATTTTCTCATTCCATTGAACTGGAAGCGACAGCCTCACCTTCCTAGTCTAATGCCTGCTAGATCCAATTACTAATTATTCTTTGATTTTCTTTGAACACTTGACATATGACATCTTTTGCACTGATACAATTTTGAATTAAGTTCTTAATTGCGTTCTTGCTCCTATTGTAACTAAGTGGCGAAATGTTTGTATCTTTTATATTTTAAATCTTTGATCCACAGCTCTATCAAAAGCATTGGGTGGCGTAAGCAAGCTGGAAAGGGCAGTTGATATTTGGCATGCTGGAACAATGTTTTATTCTCTCGCTACCTGGGGACTTGCTTTAGCTGGGTATGACCCTCCGTCTTCAATTATGAGTTTATGAGTATACCTGGACAGTTTACTAAGATCAGCTGATTAATAATTGATTACCTTCATCTATTATCCATGAACAATACAACAGACTTGTAGAGCTTCTACAGGGACCTCATCATAAATTTGCATATGTGATTTGTATGCATGTGTTTTCCACACATACAAACATATATTAAAGTTTAGGATCCATTCACATAACTATTAAAATTTAATCTTACACCAATGAATTAATTTTCATAGGATTAATTTCTTACAGAATTTACTGATTGATCAAAAGTTTTTCAGTTCTTACATCTTACTCTTGAATCACCTTTTGTTAGGATAAATTTTCTCACTTATTATTTTTATTTTTGAAAACAGACTGTATAGAAGCCGGGCAATGTTGAAATATGCTGCAAAGGGTGTTCACGCAGGCAGTAAACTAGCTCTCAAGGCTCTCTGAAGACGACTCTTCCATGGACATTGTAAATTTAAAAATTAAAATCATTGTTTCTTTCCCGTGAGCTCTAGCAAATGTAAATAATTGTAAATAACATTGACAGTTCCTTCCATTTAACTTCTTTTTTTAACGCATATGACATTGGCTTCTGAAACTGCTAGTATTCATTGGTTGATTGTATTGAACATCTGATTTCTCACGAGAATGTTAATTCTGTGATCTGTAAACTTGAATATATCGCTGCTGGCTAGTTCTATTAGATGTATGCAATCAATGATCATCATGGATTTGGTACGAATAAAATATGACGACTACAAATCATAAGGCCAAATTGGGTGGTGTTCGACTCTTCAAGTTGTTTTGGTACGAAAGAAAAATGAAAGTGGAAGTGATAGTGGTAGAATTTTGGAGGGAAATAGAATAAGATTTAATATATATATATATATATATATATATATATATATGGTATGTAAAGAAATGGAATTAGATTATACAGAAGATACAATTGAAAATATTAATTTTGTCCTTATTTTTAAAAATGTTATTTTTAATAATTTGTCAATGATAAAATAAACTTTTTCTCTTTATTTTTTTATATTTTACTCACATTTTTTTCTCTCACCGGAGACAATAAAACTTCCCTATCTATAATAAGTATCAAAACTTCTTTATCTCCCTCCTTCCTTCTAAGTCTCATCTTGGCGAAAGAGCTTTGATGTTATGCTTGAAACTAATTCTAAAAGCTTGATGGAAGGCATTGTGCCTAGCAATTCCTTTGGTGCTGAAGTTGCTAGTCTCATTGAGGACATCCGTATTTTCGCTAACTCCTTTCGTGGGTTTGTGGTCAGACAGTTGTGAACAGATGTGCTGACCACCTTGCCAACCTGAGTGCTTCTGGTAATGATTCAAAGTGCTTATCGAGTCTCCGCTGAGCTTAAGGCACTGTTTTTTATGCAAAAATGAAAAAGGGAAAGAAAATGAGAATGTGTTTATTGTGTTTGGTCCTAAAAATTTAAGAGTGAAAATGGAATGAGAATGTACTAAAATTATCACTTTGCCCCTTACATTAAAATAATAAAAAAAAATTATGATTATGTCAAATCAAATGATATAATAGATATTTTATATTTTGTATTTTATATTTTTTTATTCTTTTTTTAAGATAGAAAGAAAAAAGTAAAAGTAGGTAGCCTAGTGAGCCCAACCTACTTTTTTGTTTCATTTCCATGAAAGATGACAGCAAGTGAACATGCTCTAAGTTACTGCTTCTTTCTGATGTGATGGGTATCCAATTGCCCCGTGTTGTTAGAAGTTATAGCCCGTTTGGTATCACTCACCTGCTAGGAAGGTGAGCTTGAAGTGAGGTTGAACACGTTTGGTAAGGCTCACCGGCTGAGAAAGTGAGCTCGACCTTCCCTGTCAAGAGGGAAGCTTCCTTCCCTGATGATAGGGAGGGAAGTGGAGGGAAGGTGAGGTGAGGTGAGGTTTAAATACCAAAATGCCTTTAAAAAATTTGTGGCTTTTAAAAAAGTAAGGGCAAAAAAGATTTTTCATACTTTTATCTTCTATTTCTCTATCTTCTTCCCACCATACCAAACAATATTACTTTTACATTCCACTTCCACTTTCCTGCATACCAAACATATTTTTTATCACTTACTTCCACTTTCACTTCCCACTAAAATACTCACCGGATATCAAACGCCTCCTTAGTCTCTTGTGATTTTTTCCTTTTGGGCCTCGGCCCGTCCAATTACCAAAAACTAAATAAACAACTAATCTTCCCTCCCCCATATTTCTCTCCAACCAAACATGACCTTAGGGATTACAAGGAGCAAGCGTGATGAAGAGAACATCCTGCTAGTGTTTTAGGATATTAAATGGATATTTGGTCGAGAAATATACAAAACTCAAATGCCTTTTTTATTCTGAATAAACAAAAATACGAGTCATTAGTACATTAGTAATTAGGACATTATTTTCTCATACCAATCAAATTTATAAAACAGTTCTAGCTCATCACCAAACGAATTTTGTCTAGAGTTTGATGTGAAAGGTGACTCCATGTCCATGGAGAGTTGGAGACAATTGGAAGTTAAACAGAAAAATGGCGGTGGCAAGAGCTGATAATTTATAGGAATAGAAAGATTATTATAAGGAAGGTGTTATGAAAATGGAAACGCTCTCTATTTGGACTCCTCACTCAATCCTCATCAATATTCAATAGAAGAACCAAGATTTGAAAGGTTAGTCTCAAATAGTGGGAGAAATTTCCAAGTTTTTCTTTAACCAAACATATCTGTACTGTAGGAGCTACAAATAACAATACATATCTGAATAGGTTTCCGGTAGAAGTAGATAATTAATAAAACCAACGAAATATACTTTACACAAATGCAATTTGCGGCAATTTCAGGGTAACATTTTGCAAATATCTATCAAGTAACAACTGTAAACAAGGTTGAAAAGCGTGCACATTTAGAAGTGTGGCATGAGGCAATTCTTTTGTCACTAATTTCCTAGAGTTTCAATAAAATCGATAGCATATTGGGTGTAGAATTACGAAGCTACGAGATAGGATAAAAGAGTGGAGGCTCCCCATTAACAAACGCTAAACGATTTGATGAAACCTGAAAGCTCATGGTTTTTCAGATTCATAAATAAGCTCAAAAGTACAAATGAATATCAGTAAGTAGAGACAGATAATGGCAACCGTGACAGAGAAAGCAAACCCACCATCTTGGCACAAAACTGAGGAGATTACAATGCCAAAGATATCATGAACTTAACAAGCAAAAACACAAGTGCAGATGTCAAAATGGGTAATGGCTTCACTGAGGAGCAAGCACCAGAAGCACCGGAAGTAAGGCCACTCATAGGGCCATTTGCAGGTTGGAATCCTGGAATTGACCTAGTTCCTGGCACCACCGAAGATCTGGGTGATAATGAACCAGCTCCATCTGACAGAGGTGATGGTGCTGGTGCAAATATTGAATCCCTCGCAACAGAAGTAGGCGGAGCTACAAGTGGAGGGAATTGCTGCGGCCCTGCACCATCATTCAAATATAGTTAGCACTAGCAGGCACATCACAATTTAGGAGCTACATCATCGGATCACAAAGAAGTAACATCTTGTCATCATATCTTTTTTTTTCTCCTGGAAGGAAGGGGCTTTTACATGTTTGAAATTGATCCTAATCCCAAGTTGCATGCTTACTGTATTCACTTTAATCAGATAGAACCTAATATGACACATTCAACTATCTTCTATTAAATTTTAACTGTTCAGACATTTTCATGTACTATAACTATATCCATTGCCAATGCCTCCAACATCCAAAACAACCCAGTAAGATAATGGTGACTGATACCTCGGTCAATAAATTGGCCAAAAATGAAGGGAATAGAAAACAAAAAACCTTACATTTTAATGGAATGAAATGATTAGAGAGAGAATAATGCTGTTCTATAATGCATTCAGAATCTGACCTGGGCATCGAGGTTGAAGAGATGCAGACAACCTGCAGGGTGGATAGAAAGAATGAATAAGCATACAATGCAGAAACAAGTCCAGCAAAAGAGATCTTATTGCAAATCGTAAGGAGAAAGCAGGTGGGAACAGGATAGGCATACGCTGTTATTATGGTGCCATTAACAAAACCACCATAACTACAAGAATTAACATTGCAGCCACCACCACCCTGTTTCACTGTAACATTCCCGAGCATAAGATTGCTTCTTTTGCATTGCATGCTAGAACAAGAAACAGCCAGAGAAGCAGGCATACAATATAAACTGCAGAAAATCCAAATGCAAAGATTAGCAGTCAATGAAAGAAAGCCAGATTCATATTCAAAAACAAAAAAGAAAAAGGAGGAGAGAAAGGAAGCCATGGAGAAACAAAAGCTGCTAATAGCCTAATACTTTAAATTTTGTGGCCCACAGCTACATTGCACGCAGTGTCCTGCTGTAATGGCATAGCTTCCGTTAGGGACAAGCAAGCCATGATCAGAGGCATATTTTGGGAAATCTGATGCGCAAGCTGTAACATGAGAAACTGAATTAGAGATTGAACAGTACAAATGGCGAGTGTTGACACCAAAGATGGAAGTAAAACTACCAATATAAAGAATAGGACCAATTTGAAAGCATGACAAATCAAACTAGTAGAAGCTTAAACAGGAAACCCCATAAAGTGGATACAGAAATACAAGTTTAAACAACTCAAAGGGTCAAACTTGAGAGTTAAATTATTTGAGCAGAAATTACCTGGTATTGGTATAGCGAGAATATCACCATCGTTTATAGCTGTACTCCCCATGGCATTGACATTCATCAAATCAGTAAGAGTGGTGAAATACCTGGCAGCAATTGCAGCCAAAGTATCAATTGGCTTCACCACATACGACAGGTAGATAGCAGGCAAAGAGTTATCAGTCCCATTGAAGCAAGTGCATGGAAGTGGCACCACGAGATTCTGGCCCGCATCCAGTACTGAAGGGTCAGTTATCGAATTGGCCTCCCTAAGCTGGTCAGCAGACACCAGACCCCCATATATGGAGTCAGCAATGGACGAGAGAGTGTCAGAGGGACGAGTTTTGTAATGAGTGGACACTGATTTGCGAATTCCATCAACACAAGAACAAGAAATGGGGATTTTGAGGAAGAGCCGTGAGGGAAGGATGTGATGCTCTACGTCGGGGTAAGAGATGTCAATGGCATTGGCAGTGAGAAGGGCAATAGGGTCGATTTGAAAGAGGGAAGCTACCTCAGAGACCTTGAGGTCAGTGTAGAGGGTGTATCCGAGCAGGGCATTGCACGAATCGGCATTTGAGCAGGGCTCGATTGTAGATTTGCAGCTCACATGAGTTATATTGATTATTAAAACCAGCAGAAGTACCAAGAGGGAAATGCTCTGTAAAACGGACTTTTGAATTCGCATTCTGGAAACAGCTTTTTTTTTTTCTAGCTCACTCCTCCAGAATGTAGATTTCTGTCGGAAGTGGTAAACACCCAGAAAACCAGAAAATTAATCTCTTGTGCAGAGGGTTTGCCTTTGAAGAAAACAGAGAAGGCTGAATGAAGCTCCTTTCCACTCACGCAAAGAACAAGTTTTGGCTTTCGACTCGAAAAGGAACCCAGGGGGTTTAGAAGGATTAGCCTAAAGAATGAAATGCGGCCTAGTAAACGAAGGAATTTTCCAGAAAGAAGATGAAAGCTAGAGGGAGAGATAGAAGTAAAAAGGTCGAATTTGGCCTTGCGAAGAGAGGGAATTTGAAAAAGAGTTTAAGGGGTTTAGGGTTTTCTGCTCTTTCTTTTGCCCAGCAAGAGTAGGAAGAGAAAGGCGGGGAGAGTGGAATGACACGAAAAAAAAGCGAGTTTGAAAGAGAAAATTTGGTTTGATTGTTGAACAGAAAGCAGTGGCAAGACTATTACTTCACACTGGTCAGATTCTCTATGATTGAGTTTCCAGCATTGGTATGTGGTTGGACTATTTTACCCCTGTGTGCTTTCGGCTTTTGGAATAAAATTCGTCCCAAAGATAGCGACGCTCGTATAGATTAAAAAGAATTAAAAGGACAATTAATAATGAATGCATATCGTTTAGAGTATTAACTATTAAATATGTAGATTGTAGAGGTCAAATATTAAATGGTGGCCCTCTTCCTCTTCTTCTCTACGAGGACAATACTTTTGGGACCACCGTAAAACGAGGACGTTTTGGTAAATAAACAATTTGCTTTTTCAGATTTGTGGACAATTAGGTGTTCCCCACATGAATATTATATGTTGGCTTGGGTACTCTGCTTTTTCAGGCATTTGGGGTAAAGGAATTTATTTTCTTGCAAGATGGACCTACGCTATTATCCACCACTGTGAATTTTTCTTCCCCATTAAAGTACCTGTTTGAATTTTGAATTAATTTTCCGTTTTATAAAATTGTATTATATAACTAGAATACTTATTTTTCGTTTTTCTTAAAAAAATTAGTTCACAGTATTTTTTTTTTTTGAGGGACACAGTATTTTTAAATTGTTCTGTTTTTTATTTTCAAAAATTAAAATACATATTTTATTTTTTCTCTTCCATTGAAAACATACATTTAAATACTTTAAAAAAAAATTTTAAACTCATCAATTATTTTTTAAAAAAATAATTTTCAAATTCGCCAACCCACTGTCATACTAAAAGTATTATTTTATATTCTCTATTAGTCATATAATTTCTTATTGTCACATGTTTTAATTTTATTGAATAACTTTATAACAATGATACAAGAATATTGTAAATTTAATTATGATAAGTATTTAAAGCTATAGATAATTCAAGTTTATCAATTATAAGTCATTAAATTTGTCTTAATATTTGAGTTATTTTAAATTTAAAGAAAATATTTGAGTAAATTATACTGCCCTCCCCTAAGAGATGCTGAAATTACACTGCCCTCCCCTCTCGTTTGCAAAATTACACTGCCCTCCCTTGAGAGATCAAAAGTCATTACACTTTGATCCAAAACACCATTCTTCAATAAAAAAAAGTCTAAAAGGTCAAATTTTTTCAACTTCTAATACAATAAATATATTTATGACTAAGTTACCCCTCACAAAAAAAATGAAACTCTATAAAATATCACCTATACATACTTTCATCCTCTTATAATAACATTGTTTCATTTTTTTATTGTCTTTTATTATTTTATTAGTATTTATAGTAATTATTATTATTAACAAAATAAAATTCTAAAAAAAAATCTATAACTTAAAATAGTTTATAGATTTTTATATTAATAATGTAATTTAATATAAAACATCTATTATTTTACTTAATTTTCAATAATTAAGTTAAAATATATATATATAATAATAAAATATATCAAAAAAATTTTGTTAGGTGTACTAGAATTCAGTTTTATAAATTTTTTTGGTAAAGATTTAGTTTTATAAATTTTGATGAAGCATAACGTTAAATATTTTTTATCTTGTGTGAGGGTCAATTTAGTCATGAATATTTATTAGTCCTTAATATTTATTATATTGACTTTTTAGACCCTTTTTTTAGTGGGAGAATAGTGTTTTGGATCAAAGTGTGATGACATTTGATCTCTCAAGGGAGAACAGTGTAATTTTAGAAACTAGAGGGGAAGACAGTGTAATTTCAGCATCTCTCAGGAGAGAGCAGTGTAATTTACTCAAAATATTTTGACCCATATTTTCAAACCGATCCAACAAGTAAGAGTTTGCTTACCATCTTCTCATTTAGGTATAAAAATTACACACGTAGAAGTACAGAGATGCAATATTGATCTTCAATAGACGAGAGACAACCTGCTATTTCTTAGGTTTGGAAGTGAGAAGAACATCTCAACTTACAAAATATATCAAAGATACGTTATGGAAAGCAAACATGGACATTATAGAGTATAGACTATAGACCAATATAAAAATAAGATAAAGAAGTGAAAGACATTCCCCAATTTCTATCTCAACCCTTCCCACTCCATATGTTTCTCTTCACAGTCTATTAGAAAGAACCCATCTCAATAAGCATTTGAAATGTTGGTGGAGTAATTAGCTAAATGATATATATTTTTTAATTCTGCATGTAGTCTGTTTAATTACTATCTTTGAAATGTTGGTGGAGTAATTACCTGAATGATCCCTATACTATATATGTGGTAGAATTAACACTTGCAGGAGAGGTGTTTTAGATGAAGTTTGGTATCCGGTGAGTGTTTTAGGGAAGTGGAAGTGGAAGTAGAAATGGAAGTAGAAGTAAGTAATAAAAAATATGTTTGGTATGCAGGGAAATGAAAGTGAAATGTATAATGCCTCGTTTGGTAGGATGGAAGTTAGAAGAGGTGAATGATCTCACCACTCATGAGTTTGTTTGGTACATGGTGAAGCTTCTTCCATGGTGAGCCAAGTTCCATCATAGGAGGGGAGGCAGGTGTCATGGGTGAGGAGAGGGAAGTTGTGGTGAGGTGAGGTGAGTTGAGATTTAAAGACTAAAATGCCCTTAAAAAATTTGTGGCTTTTAAAAAAATAAGGGCAAAAAAGGTATTTCATACTTTTATCTTCTTTTTCCCTATCTTCTTTCCACCATACCAAACAAATTACTTTTATATCCAACTTCCATTTTCCTGCATACCAAACATACTTTTTATCACTTACTTCCACTTCCATTTCCATTTCCACTTCCACTCCTCACTCCCCACTAAAATACTCACCGGATACCAAACGACACCTAAGTAATATTGTTTGGTATGGTAGGAAGATGATAAGGAAATAGAAGATAAAAGTATGAAAAACTTTTTTTGCCCTTACTTTTTTAAAAGCCACAAATATTTTAAGGGTATTTTAGTCTTTAAACATCAACTCACATCACCTTCCCTCTATTTCCCTCCCCATCATGAGGGAAGGAAGCTTCTTTCTACAAAGGGAAACTCACACTCACCTTCCCTCCTTCTAAACCATACCAAACATGTTCATACCTCACCTTCCTTCTCAGCTTCCCTCTACTAAGCATACCAAACGGAACCATGGCAATGAAGGGAAGGTGAGTTTGTTGTCTTCTTCAATTGTGTTTGCTAGGAGGTGAGTTAAGTTGCATGGTGAGTAAAGTTCCATAGTATGAGGGAACTAAAGTTGCTGCACCAAACCTAAGGAAGTTCAAAAACTTCCATGGAAGTGAACACACAAATACCATAATACCCTTAATAACATTTTCTTATTAGGTGTGGGTTTAGGGTTGAAGGGCAAAAAAGTCATTTCCATTTTAAACTTCCATTTCCTTATTTATTTTTCATCGTACCAAATAAATTTATCTTTTTACTTCCACTTCTATTTTCCTACATACCAAACACACTTTTTATTATTTATTTTCACTTCCACTTCCTTTTTCATTTTCACTTCCTACCAAAACACTCACTCCATACTAAACGTGACCTTAATCCTACAAAACTGGCTCTCTAGCAAGCCGAGCACCTTTCCTCAAAACAAAAAAAGTTTCTCACCATCTCAATTTCACCTACCTTTTTAGTAAACAAACTCAAACCTCACCTTGCATCACCACCTCTTAATCCTTACCAAACAAGCTCTATTTATTTTATTCTTCTGTATTGTACAACAGTTTTCCGACAAAATAAATTTTAAAATACTTACCAAGTTGAAGTAGTGAAGCACTTCAGGCAAAAGTTTTTGTAAGCGTTGAAAGTTATAATGGAATATTGATAAATCTATCAGCAAATTGAAGTATTTATAATGAAACTGTAAGAATAATTTATTATTGTCTACGCCATATATGTGAAAGAATGGGTAACTTTAGGGGTTTAAATTAGATCAATAATCTATTTGATTGATTTGAGTGATAAATATTTTTTCTTAAGTAATATTTTAGATTTGAATCTTGTATATGAAAACATTTTTACTGGGAGAACTCTACTCCCATCATGGGACTTCAGCTATCTCGAACAGAATTGTCTCAAATAGAATAATACTTATGGGAAACCAAAAAAATTAGATGAATAAGTTAGTAACGAGTTGGGTATAGTAGAATGGACTAGTCCCTTACAATGCGATGAACCAATGTTTAAATCCCCGTTGGATGCCCACATTTAGTGCCTAATAGTACTTCAAATAAAATTGTCTCAAATAAAAATATACCTTTAAAAATTTTTTAAAAAATATATATGAATAACTTCTTGCCAATGTGCAAAATTAATTCATTCTTAACTTTTAGCGTTTTTTTTTTCCTCAAGAATGAATAAAAATGTTGTACTACAATATTACTAATTTGATACATTCTTCAGTCATACAGTATTATTTGTTAATATTAATATGAGCGTATATTAATAAATACTCACATTTAATGGAAGAGAAAATAACAACTAATTACACATATATACTGAAATTCAATATTACCGTACTACTAAATATTTTTTCTCCAAAATCACGGATGAAATTTTAAGTTAACTGATGTCTCGTAGTTAAAATAAAACTATCGTATGAAAATGGTTTTATCTGCGATACTTTAACTTATCTAAGAATAATAAATTACTACAAGCTAATGATTTTATATGTGATACTATATTTTATTTTTCTTATCGATCGAACTCGTTGCATTTCCTTCTGTAATCTAATTTCCAGAAGTTATCGCCGAGAAAAAATTAATACTTAATTTTTAAATCGTTGCTATTAATAACTACACGTATGTATCTATATAAAATAATTTCATTTTATTACATATATTTATTTATTTTTTTTTCAATTACTTTTGTCCTCTTTATTAATTTTTTTAGTGTCCACAAGTATTTTAGACAATTTTGCTTAAGGTAAAATGAAGTTTTTGTTGAAAATATTAAATGTTAAGGATCAAAATCGAGTTTTTATTGAAGAAAAAAGTGACTATATGTGGATGAGGTAGGGATGACAATTTTACTCAAATTCAACGGGTACTCAAAAAATTTATTCATTGGGTACGAATCTGAAAATTTTAACGGGTATAAGTCTGGGTCTGGGGACGGGTACCCTGGCCCCGAACTCGGTGATATAATATATATATATATATATATATATAATAATAATAATAATAATATATTATATATCATATTAAATAAAAAAAAAATTACACTCACCTCACCATCACGTAACACCCATTCACACAAACTCAATCAGACTTTCATCTCAGTCACTCACCCACCCCTATTTACGAATCACGATTCACACATTCACATTTCTTTTCATAGTAAAAAGTTTAGGTGGGAGTAAGCATCGGTATCCCACCAGGGTCAGGGAAGACCTCTCAACCTCTTTGAGGATTTATGGGAGGATTTACATATCACCCACCAATAAGACCCTCACATCGGTCATAGGGTTCGAACCCTCGCCCTTGTGGGGTAAGAGCCTGAACCTTAATTAACTGTGCCACTCCTCATTGGCACACATTCACATTTCACACCATATTTTATGTCTATATTTGTTTATTTAATGATGAACCTAGACTTTTTGTGTTTATTTTATTGTGTGTTTGAAGTTTGTTTTTCTTAAATTTGAAAATAATTAAATTTATAAATTTGTGTTCAATACTTGTAATTAAAGTATTTGTGATGAAAGTAGCAATTTTTGTAGAAGAAAATAGTAAATTTTCAAGGTCTGGGCACATTATGGGGATCTAAGTATTCGATGGGTCCAGGGATGGGTATCAAATTTCATACCTGGGCAGGAATGGGTCCGAGGATGGGAAAAATATTGGCTACCGAGGCCGGAGATAGGGATGATCAAAATACTCATACCCAATGGGTACCTTGAAAATTTACCCTACGGGTCTGGGTATGGGTCCGGGTACAAAGCCAACGGGTCCGGGTCTGGGTAAGGAGGTACCATACCCACAATAGTTATTAATTATTTATATATATATATATAAAGTATTATTTTTAAATTTTTTTGTGTTGAGAAAATATATAATTCTAAAAAAAATGTTAAATATCAGATATTAAAGTAATTTAATTGTACATTTATATTTATGATTTAATTTTTTTTATTTTTTGTGATTATAGATGAAAAAATTGATAAAAATAAATTTTATATTAATAAAATAATAATTTATTTTTAATTTTTATGGGTCTGGGTCCGAGTATGGGGATTTAACTACCCGTAGGGTCCGGGTATGGGATTGATTTTGATGCCCGTTCAAGTACGGGTACGGGTCTGGGGATTATAGTACCCTACCCATACCCTACCCATGATCATCCCTAGCCGGAGACGAGGAATGCAATATCCTACCCTAAACCCTACCCATTGCCATCCCTAGCTTGAGGATTGAAGTTTACCAAATACCCATTTTGGTCTCTTATTTTTCTCACTAGTTTTATATTGGTCTTTCAACTTTCAAAAGTTTCAAATTAGTCTTTATCTTTGTAATTTGTTTCAAATCAATTCTTTTATGTACGTAACACCATCTATTTTCTCCATTAAATGATGACGTGACATGCTGAAGCTTTTAAAAGATTATATTTTTACCCTTTCTTTAATCTCAAAATTTTATGGACTGTCAAAATCAAGAGTTTCGGCAATATGCTAATTCTAGAAAAGTTTATAATGTGTTTTTCTTGGTAATAAAAGAAGTTAGAAAAGACCAGCTAACAAGTACTCAACGAAGAAGTACTGACCTCTACAATGGTCCTGGAAAACACAATTACAAAAACTAGGGTTTAGGGTCAAAATTATTTTGAAGTTTTACAATATTAAAATAATTAAAATTTTAACTAATAATATAGTATAATATTAATTTTAATTGGTTTGATTTATCAAAACTAACCTCATTCAATAACCAATCCGATTTAATCAATTATAGTAAAATTACATTTAATCCATCTAATTAAATAATCAATTTTGATCAGTTTTGAATGGATCATCACTTCAATTGGATTTGATCATCTCAATAGATAATATGTTTTTTAATATTAAGTATAACTAAAATTATCTTTAATTTTTTTTTCAAAAGATCGAGTAATCAAAAGTATTAAAATGTCATAAATCAGCCTAAATTAAACTAATTAATGGGCACATAAATAAAATCAAGTAATATCTTATTAGTGTAACCATTCAAATAATAAGCTCTTAAAAAACAAAATTTACTTGCTATCAAAAAGAAAATCTAAACAACCTTAAAAGTAATGACAATTAATCAATCTACCATATTGATCCATCAACAAACTTTTGGAAGGATGGAAAAACGAAAAAACCAACATATAAACCATATACCAAAAAACTTAACCACACTAAGATTAATAACCAATATACCGCCAATGCCCGTCCCTTTAATGTATATACAACTTGCTTATCACTATCTTCAACTTTTCTCCATTTAATGGCTATCTTGGTCCTCAGATTTAATAACAACATCATCAGAAACAGTATTCCATAAATCAGCTTGGCCTCTCCATTAAAAACAGATGTAGCCATAATAGGAACCATCATAAGGGCCAAGAAAAGAGCATGACACAAGAGTACATCAATAAGACCATTTCTTATGGTCTCGGGTGATGGCCGATTCACCTCAATGTCCGATCTTACATACCACGCAATGTTCATATTTGGAAATATATATAATTAATTCTTGTGTCGCAAGAAGCTGTTTGTATAATAGAGAGATGTTCTTCCTCAAAACTGTCCAAAAAAAAAAAAGGTATGAATGAGAAATTAACTTTCATGGAAGAGAAAAAAGAAACAATAACAGAAACGAAGCTATGTCACTTATCTCTCTTAGATTTGTGCTTCCTCTCTCTGCTTCCTAATGAAGCCATGCTGCATTTATATATATAGCGTAGGGAAGAGAAAGATTTGGAGTTTCAATTTGGATATGATTTGGAATTTAATTTGAATATGATTTTGGATGAGGATTAATCTTTTAATTTGAATTTTATTTTCTAGTTTCTACAGGTTTAAATAATGCACTAGATTTTTGTATAAAAACTTTAATTTTAGTGACAAAATCTTAATTTTTTTGGGCAAATTGTACTCGTTCTTTTTTTTTTGGTGAGGAAACGGGGCCCAAGGCCCAAGAAAAGACAAAACAAAAACACCCCTCAACCAGGATGAATGGAGTAGCTAACATCCTGATGGTACTCGTTCTTTAGATAATTGAAGTTTAAAAATAAAAATTATATATTAATTAGTATCTTTTACGAATATAATGATTTTTATAAAAAGTTCAATAAATTTTTAATTTATTCACTAAGTTTTTTTTCTCTCAACAATTTGTTAAGTTTCCATAACATGCAAATTATATAACATCTTAACATTAGGCAGTCAATCTACTTGTATTATCTAATATAAATTTTTTTTTATTATTATTATTATTATTATTATTATTATTATTATTATTATTATTATTATTATTATATATTATCTATCTATTATTTCTATTATCTATTATATATATTACTAAAGGAAAATGCGCTTTGTTAGGGATGGCAATGCGTAAGGTCTGGGTAGGATACTGCAATTCCTGTCCCCGGCTCCGGTAGTCAATATTTTTCTCATCCCGTACCCGTCCCCACCGGGTAAGAAATTTGATACCCGTCCCCGGACCCATCGAATACTTAGATCCCCAGACCCGGCCTTGGACCCGAAAAATTTACTATTTTTTTTTACAAAATTTGCTACTTTCATCACAAGTACTTTAATCACAAGTATTGAACACACATTCATAAATTTAATTATTTCCAAGTTTAAGAAAAACAAACTTAAGATACGCAATTTGATATGATATATAATACATTTTTTATTATATATATTATATCACCGAGTCCAGGTCCGGGGTGAATACACCCTTACCCGTCCCCGGATCCGGACTTTTACTCGTTAAAATTCTCATACTCAAACCCAGACCCACTTTTTCAATACCCAGACCTGACCCAACGGGTAAATTTTCCGAGTACCCGTTAGTTCCGGGATTGCCATCCCTATGCTTTGCAATTAACTCCCAAATAGGATTAAAAACATAATTGCACCAAAGCCATGTGGTGCTTACATGGACGGATTTAATCTGATATCAGCGTCTAATTGTTCTACCTTGCCAAGCCATAAGAAATAATTAACTAATTGATTCTATGATTTCAATTAAAAGATTTTTTTATCTTATCTTATTTGAATTCAAAATTTAATTCCATCGTCAAAGCTAACTTTATATGGGCAGTTTGATAGCTTATCAACTCCATAGAATCTCAACCTGAAAAAAACCCATTGGACTACACATTCCCTCTCCTCATTTTACAAATCACTTTAATCCTCATCGTCAGCCAAAGTCATTGCTGAGATTGTCGTATGTCATATTTCTCCTATGTACTTATCTCTTAATTAATTAGTTCTTGATTTGATTTCATTTTTGTACTGCAGGCTGGAATTATGCTTTCTTCAAAGATGTGCAATTTAGAGGATCTAATATGTACGTCATCTCTCTCCGTTGCTTGGCGGTATTATTTGTTTAACTTTTATACCTACAGAATCTTGATAACTTATTGGCTAGCATTAGAGGTCAAATTTATTATTTTGTGAACCGCAATAAATTATTTTTGTGTGTATATATGAATATCTTATTTTAGTTAAATGGGAGACTTTAAAGAATACTGGAAAGTAATTAAATTTTACATTATGTTTGATATGCATCATCATACATAATTTTGATGTTATATAACAAAATATTTCCATGATGTTGTGATTGAGACTGACATCTGGATAGTTATTGAATAGACTTTGGCTATTGTTTTCTGATTACACTTGATTCTCCCTTTCATCTGCTTCTCTGTATTATTTATGATTTTTAGATTTGTGGCTGTTTATTGGTGTCTACTGTCTACTCCATCTTCAAGGTGAGCAATTAGCTGAAGACACTTTTTTTTTTGTTCTCATTTATTTGAAAGGCTAAACTAGAGCCCACATCTTCTTGGGCTTTGTTGCGCAAGGAGTTCTTTACACCATCAAAATATACTGGAATGGTTCAAGCAAGTAGTGATGTTTTTACTTTTTTGAGAGGAAGGATTGAAGGTATGAAATCTCAACTTCTTTCTATTATTGTTTAATCTTTCCCTTAATTCATGTCTCGTGGTCTTATTTTTTCAATACTATTTATTTTGGTTAGCAAGTTATATTGCTGACATCAACATTGACAATAGTAATAAAATTATCGCCTTTGCTTGCTTATCCTTTTTCAATTTTTCTTTCAGTGAAGAAGTCTATATTGGAGGCCTGAAGATGAAATCAGACATGATTAAAAATTTAATCATTAGTCCTTTTGTGTAATACCGTCAACTTAAATTGTCAAGTGATAAACTTTAAATTAATAAACTTTTTTTTAGATTTAAATAAATACAAGAAGTACAGTAAAAAAAAAAAAGTAAACGAAGCATGAGAGTACACAAGTTATCATATAATATAATTCACGTTTCTCTCGACCAACAATATTATATATACATATAATAATCAAGCAATTCAGCATTAGTTGATCCATCACTCATAAGTTTAATTATAAGGTTAAGGTATTGCCACCAATTAATACTATGAGCACTTAATTAATAACTTGACATTTATAAAATCATTAATAATTTTAATATTTAACTTGGTGTCTTAATTACCAACGTTACGTTGCTGGCGGCTTGTGACATCTCAATAGTGGGGATGGTTGAGATGACTTTGAAACAACTAATGTTATAGTGGTTTGCATTAATTAATTTCCATTTAATTAATCAGAATTAAATTTAGATTTGTGTTTCTTTAACCATTATTTTGACTTCAACCTTAGGGATGGGAATGGAGAATGGATTTAGGATAATTTCTCTCTCTACAATTTTTATGAAATTGTTTTAAAGTGTACATTTTTGCTTGATTTGTGGAGTTATTTTTGTAAAATAATTGTAATGGAGTATAATAGATGAGCATTTGAATTAAGTTTTAATTTTTTAATCATAAATTTTAAATTTTAAAGATTTAAAAATAATTATCCAAGAACATTTTTTATTCTTTTTTTTAAAATCACAATCCTTTTGATTAAAAAATAAAAGTTTTGCTGCTTATAAAAAATATTTAAATCTCACACAGACTCGGTTATAGTTATTCTCAAGACTACTTTACAAATAAAACAAAATTGTACAATTAAGAAATTTTATAAGAATTGCATGGAGAGAAATTACACTAGATCCAATCTCTTATAGATGAAACTTTATCTGTCAAGAGAGGATCACTCCAAAAAATGGCTCTAACCATAGTTGAGAGATTAATCATCAAGTCCACTATAGTAGATATTTCCTAATAAAAAAAGATTAAAGTACTATTTTGGTCCTCAATGTTTGCATGAAGTTTAATGTTGGTCCTCAATGTTTCAAAAGTTTAATGTTGGTCCTCAATGTTTTATTTTTTGGTTGATTTTGGTCCTCGAGCGTAACACCGTTAACTTTTTACCGTTAAATGATGGCGTGACATGCTTATATGGCACACACTCTCTTCTACATGTCATATTTTAATGACGTGGCATGATAAATCACTGCCACGTCACCCCAGATGATGATGATAATGATAATGATGAAGGAGATAAGATGATGATGCGACAATGTGGGGTGACGTGGCAGTGATATGTCATGTCACGTCATGAAAATATGACATGTAGGAGAGAGTGTGTGCCATATAAGTATGTTACGTCATCATTTAACGGCAAAAAATTAACGGTGTTACGCTCGAGGACCAAAATCAACAAAAAAAAAACTTTAAGGACAAACATTAAACTTTTGAAACATTAAGGACCAACATTAAACTTCATGCAAACATTGAGGACCAAAATAGACCTTTACCATAAAAAAATTACAACAACCCTTATATATAATGGTAACGTTAGGAATGGTGGTGTCACGAAATTAAACCACAAACGGAATATATATATTGTGTGATGGATGATAGGGATTATATCTTCTTGCTGGTGATTCCACCATCACTGGTTATAATTCTGAAAATAGTGAACAACCTAATTAAAAGAAGAAGAAGAAGATCATGGAAGGTTCCACTTCCACCAGGGCCATGGAAGCTTCCTATTATAGGAAGCATCCACCATCTTGTAATTGGGTCCCACTCCCAATCACCTCACCGTGGATTGAGAGAGCTATCGGAGAAGTACGGAGCGTTGATGCATCTTCAACTGGGTGAAGAGCCAACGGTTGTGATTTCTTCAAGAGAGGCAGCGAAAGAGGTGTTGAAGACACATGATGGTGTGTTTGCTTATAGACCTCATCTCCCTCCTGCTGATCTTATGATCTATGCGTCCACTGATATCACCATGTCTCCCATTGGACACCACTGGAAGCTGCTCAGGAAGATTTGCTCTCTACAAATGGTAATTACTAATTACTAATTAATTCATCCATCTCACAAACAAGGATTAATTACTCACTAATTTAATTTGGAGTTTTTTTTTTTTTTTTACACACATCTGGTTATTTTGAAATGATTCTTTGAGTAGTACTGTATTATCAAATTTAGTTCTTCAAAGTAAAAATATCAAATTGATTTATGGGGTGACGTGAGAGTGATGTGTCTGCCATGTCATTAAAATATGATATGTAGGAGAGATGGTGTGCCACATAAGCATGCCACGTCATCATTTAACAACAAAAAGTTAACGGTGTTACACTCGAAGACCAAAATCGATCAAAAAAAAACTTTGAGGACCAACATTAAACTTTTGAAACATTGAGAACCAACATTAAACTTCATGCAAACATTGAGGACCAAAATAATACTTTACCATTTTTTTTACACACATCTGTTTATTTTGAAATGATTTTTTGAGTAGTACTATATCATCAAATTTAGTTCTTCAAAGTAAAAATATCAAATTGAGTTAAATTGTATATTTTAGGATTCAATTTGATAATTTTATCTTTTAAAGACTAAATTAAAGAACCCATAAAAAAACTAAATTAAAGAAAATTGCATCTTTCATGGATTAAATCTGACATTTTTAAATTTTAAGGATTAAATTGAGATAAATTATATTATTGAGGGACCAAAATGATAATTTACTCTTATTTTAAACTAAGAATCCAAAATAGAAAAGTAATTGTGTTTTTTTTAATTAAAATTTAAATAGTTTTATGTTTGTCAAATTTCTTAAAAAGGGTATTTTCAACTCTTAGCTGTGTTCGATATTGAGAAGCGGTGAATGAATGAAAAAAAAAAGTAGGTAGACTCGTGGGTTTCACACTTCCATCCACTTTTACTTTTTTATTGTCAGATTTAAAAAAATAAAAAAATACAAAATGTCTATTATACTCTTTGATTTAATACAATCCTAATATTTGTTTTTTATTATTTTAATATAAGGGATAAAATGGTAATTTTAATACATTCTCATTCCATTTCTATTCCAAATTTTTACTACTAAACACATTAAACTCATTCTCATATTCATTTCCATTACCTTTTTCTTTCTGCATAAAAAAAAATGATATATTCAGTCCCTCTATTACTTTTTTCAACAGTTAAATGGGCAGAGAGTAAGATCATTCCAATCACTGAGGGAAAAAGAAGTATCAAGCTTAATCACATATCTATCACACAAGGCTATTACATCTTCTCCATTATCTGTGAATCTCAGCCATAAACTTTACACTACCATCTTTTCTATTACTACAAAGGCTGCTTTTGGGGAGAATTACAAAGCACAAGAGGAACTTCTCCTTGTCTCTGAGGAAATTCTAAAGATAGTAGAAGACAGAAGCATTTGTGAAATGTTTCCTTCTCAAAAATGGCTTTTTGTGGTCACAGGAATGAAGGGTAAGATAGAGAATATACACAACAAAATTGATAGGGTTCTTGAAAAGATAATTGGTGCCTTTGGGGATCAAGAAGAAGGTGATGAACCACAATGTCTTCTCTCTGCTCTTTTGAATCTTAAGCAAGAAGGTCACATTACAAAGGATCATGTTAAAGCTGTCTTGCTGGTTAGTAAATTAGTGGTACACATATATTATATATATATATTTTTACTAGTGTAAATTAATCATATTGTTCTTGAAAGATCAATTCATATATAATCAGTTTAGTCATTTAGTTAATACATGGGATTAATAAAAAGTTAACTGCTAATAATTAATACAAATTGAACTTTGTCAAATACATACTTTGAATATTTTTCTATGTACTGCTTCTAAATCTAATGTGTTTAATTTTATTGTTCTCTCATATCATATATATCATGTAGGATATAATTCTTGGAGGAACAGAGACATCATCCATAATTATAGAATGGGCAATGAGACAAATGATGAAAAATCCTAGAATGTTGAGAAAAGCACAAACAGAAATAAGAGAGGTAGTGTTCAATAGCAACAAAGGATGTGATGATAATACTATCAATGAAACATCTCTCCAAGAATTGAAATATCTAAAAGCAGTGATTAAGGAAACTCTAAGACTACACCCATCAGCTCCTTTACTAATCCCAAGAAAATGCACACAGACTTGTGAGATCAATGGCTACACAATACCAATTGGAAGCCGAGTTCTTGTGAATGCATGGGCCATTGGAAGGGACCCAAATTATTGGAATTTGGCAGAGGAATTTTTGCCGGAAAGTTTTTTGGAGAGTGATATAGATTACATGGGATTCAATTTTGAGTACATCCCATTTGGTTCACGAAAGAGGATATGTCCAGAGATGTTGTTTGGGGTGGCTAGTGTGGAGATTCTTCTTGCTAATTTGTTGTGCTTTTTTTATTGGAAGCTTCCTTGGGATCACTCCAGAAACCTTAGATATGGCTGAAACTTTGGGCACCGCCATGAAAAGGAAAAACAATCTACTCTTGATCCCCACCTCTTACAATTCTCCTTCATCTCTTGATAATTAAGAGATGCATATATATGTATCTATATCTATATATATATATGGCTTTAGAGTTTTTGGTATCACACAACCAAAGTGTGACACCAAAAAAATAACTTCCCCACTAAAAATAACTTTTCATGAATAACTTTCCATGATTTAATATATTATTTAAAATATAATTATTATATTATATTTTGAATGTTAAAAAATTATCAAATATTTAATATTTTATTATTTTAAATAATAATAATAATTTTATTTTATATATTTAAAAAAAATTAAAACAAATTAAATGCACGGTACGTGCATGCGAAGCCTCTAGTATATTTATATACTTTTACACATGATAGTAATTTAGTTTTTGGATTCTTATGCCTATTTAGTTTAATTTTTTAAGGATTATGGGTTCGAATATGTTAAAGCGTATGAAGTACACGATTTAAGTCAGCAAATAAAAGTATTATGTTAACACAGATCTCGATTTTCATATGACAATTTAGATAATATAATTTATACACTTCGTACAAAATATATTTTAATGGATCTAAATTTATCTTTTTAGACTTATTCTAATATCGCGCGTTAAACCTTTAATCTATCCGTCATTGTTGTTCCAATAAAAATATATATGTTCTCCTCATAAAATAAAAAAAAATGGATTGTTTAGTTTAATTTTAAATATTAATCGCTAATCAGTCTAGCATTTTGATTAATGGGATAGATATGGAGAAAGTTAATTAGTTGTCTTAGCTAGTGACATTAACAACATTAACTAGTTGTTAAATAATAAATTGAATATAATTTATTATAAGAAAAAAGATAAAACACATAATATTTACATATTAGACATAGTCAAGAGTATTTACTTAATAAAAATGCATAATTGTGGGTTCCAAATTAAATATTTTCAAATATACCTAAATGCAGCATTATTTTTGTTTCGGTAGAGTAATTTGGTGGGAAGTGAAAGTAAAAGTAAGTGATAAAAAATATGTTTAGTATGTAAAAAAATAAGATGAAAATACACTATTTTTTTAAAGAAATTTTTAAAAAATAATTTTACCTATATAAATCAAAATATCTTCATATTCTTTTTTGGGTACAAAAATATCTTCATGTTTATTATTTATATAATTAAACTAGATTAATACTGCAATTTTGATATCTGTCCTTAGAGAAAATTATAATTTATTCTTATTTCTATAAGATGTAGGAAGGTTTTCTACCCAAAAAAAAAATGTAGGAAGGTTGCAATAACCTACAGTTATCCCCACAATAAGAACGGTGCGATCCTCTTGTTCACGTCAGGACTAAAGAGTGAAGCGAACAATACCGCCCAGCCCTTTCTCTAGTTTGGGAGTCTCTTCCTTTCACCTTGGCTGCGTTAAAGATTTATTGCATAAGAAGCTCTTCATCTTCTTCTGCATCATCGTCGCGTCGCTGACGCTAGCTAGCTGTTTAGTATATGCTGTTTCTCGTCACTTTCTCGGTAATCAAACAATTCATGCTTTAATTGCTCGTGTATTGGATCACTGGAGGCTTCAGACGAAGCAATTATTTCTTTAAAAATAAGAATTCAGAGTGAATAATGGATTGGAACCCCATTTCTTCTATGGCCTAGTCTAGCTGAATGACCTAGCTTTCGTTCTCCTGGATTCGATAGCGAATAATGTATATGGTTAGTTCTTCTATGAATTCACGCGAAGAGGAGTAATAAGCTGCCCAACGAGTACGCAACGGCATCTTGGCTTGGGTGCGCACACATGACGATTCTCCTGAAGTGCCAAGGTAATTTTTGTTTGAATTTGCATCGTCATTCTTATTAAATGCACATTCGAGGGATGCAATTTTTACCCGCCTATTTTCTTTTCCGAAGCTTTCTAATTTCAATTTTGTTGTTGTTGCAGTACTGAACTATCGCTATGTTCTGAGGTGCCGCCAATTTGACCCTTTGTTTAAAAGGTTCTCTTCTTCGACAAATGGGCCTTCTTCTGATGAACTGATGGGGAGAGTTGTTCCCTTAGTGGATGGGAGCAACCAAAATAGTTCAAGAAATCTTATTAATGTGAGACAAACAGTGGATGATGTATGTCGGGTTTTGGAGAATAATCCTTGGGGACCAGTTATTGAGAATGCCCCGTCTGTGTTTGTTGAAAAGCCTCAACTAGAAATAGTTGTTGGAGTATTAAGGAGGTTGAAGGATGTGAAGAAGGCATTGCAGTATTTTAGGTGGGTGGAGGGAAAAACTGAACAAGCACATTGTCCTGAAGCATATAATTCGCTTCTAATGGTTATGGCTAGGAGCAGGAACTTTGACTACTTGGAACAGATTCTTGAAGAAATGAGTATTGCTGGATTTGGACCGTCGAATAATACTTGTATTGAGTTAGTTGCTACCTGTATCAAATCACAGAAGTTGAGAGAAGCTTATGGTCTCATTGAAACAATGAGGAAATTAAAATTTCGCCCTGCTTTTTCAGCTTACACAACATTGATTGGTGCCCTCTCCGCATCTCATTCTCGTGAATCTGATCTTATGCTCAGTCTTTTTCATCAAATGCAGGAACTAGGTTATGAAGTAACCATACATTTATTCATTACCCTTGTTCGTGAATTTGCCAAGGAGGGCCGTGTTGATGCTGCACTTTCCTTGTTGGATGAGATGAAGAGTAACTCAGTTAGTGCTGATCTTGTCCTCTATAATGTATGTATAGATTGTTTTGGCAAAGTTGGTAATGTGGATATGGCCTGGAAATTCTTCCATGAAATGAAAGCACAAGGTTTAATGCCTGATGACGTGACGTATACTAGCATGATAGGGGTTCTTTGCAAGGCTGAGAGGCTAGATGAAGCTGTTGAGTTGTTTGAGCAAATGGATCTAAGCAGGACCTTGTGTTTATGCTTATAATACCATGATTATGGGTTATGGTTTGGCTGGAAAGTTTGATGAAGCATACAGTTTGCTTGAGAGGCAAAAGAGAAAGGGATGTATTCCTAGTATAATTGCATACAATTGTATTCTTACTTGCTTAGGGAAAAAGGGTAAAATAGAGGAAGCATTGAACGTCTATGAAGACATGAAAAAAAGATGCATTGCCCAATCTTACAACCTACAATATATTAGTTGACATGCTTTGTAAGTCAGGAAAACTTGAGGCTGCTCTGGGTGTTCAGGATACAATGAAGGAAGTTGGTTTGTTTCCTAATATTATGACTGTCAACATAATGATTGATCGACTATGCAAAGCTCAAAGACTTGATGAAGCTTGTTCCATATTTTTGGAATTGGATCATAAAGTTTGCACTCCTGATGCAGCTACATTTTGTTCTCTTATTGATGGCTTGGGCAGATATGGCCGAGTTGATGATGCCTACATGCTGTATGAACAGATGTTAGATTCTGGTCAGGTTCCAAATGTTGTTGTATATACATCCCTTATTAGGAATTTCTTCAAATGTGGTAGGAAAGAGGATGCTCACTAAATTTACAAAGAGATTAACTTGAGAATAATAATAGAATGATTAGTATAATAATAGTTAGTATTAGTATCTTCTTCGTCTTCTTGTGATGTTGATCTGATGAGGGTGGACGTGACAGTGAGTGCTATGAAATACACAAACATAGTGAGGAGGAACATAACCAAAACATCCATATGACCATAGAAGGGATTGGTGGGTGACGCATTATACTTTATTCCAACCACAGCCATCAGCAACCCTATCACACAACTGTATGCACCATGGCTCTCATTTTGAATACCAGAAAATAAACCAACATTATTATTATTATTATTATTATGCGAGTCCCCCATAATATTGTCCCTACTATTGCTGGGGCTTGCCATTTTGATTACTTTCAACAAGAAATTGGAGAGATATATATAGAGAGCAATGAACAATTGGATCCCGTGCAATTCCGGTACAATTATTTTAAAATGTACATTTTTACTTTATTTTTGAAGTACTAATATGGGCTCATACTAACAATAATTCACCATGAATAGATTAGAGACCAAATTATTATCAATATTGGCAAATATCATTACCTTAAATGAATTAGGGACCAAATTGTTATTGATATTGAAAAATTGTCTCACAAGGCTATTTAGTGATGATATTTGTCAAAATTGATAATAATTTCGTCTCTAATCCATTCATAGTGGGTTATTGTTATAGTAAGTCCGTATTAGCGCTTCAAAAATGAAGTAAAAATATATATTTTAAAGGAATTGCACGGAAGGAAATTACACTGGATTCAATTTTCAATATTTCTTATGCTACATGTAAAATTTTATATATATATATATATATATAGTAAATTAATTATTAACGAGGTTGGTCCAAGTGGTATGTGACTTAATATTTTTTAAATAAGGTCTCGAGTTTGAGACCTTGTGAATATAATGTAGCTTTTTCAGTTGAAAGACTCTCCTACCATAACTAAGTGCACGATACAGGTTGAGTCCGGATTAATTACGGATTAATCTTTTAAGAATTAAATTGAGATAACTAAATCATATGTTAGACTAAATCATTAATTTACTCTTTTATATATATAAAATATGTATGCGGAGAACGGGAGAAGTGTGTGACCGAGGAATATTTGTCTCAAGTGAACCAATAATATAATGCTGCTTATATATATATATATATATATATATATATATATATATAAGGTTTTTAGCTGTACACCATGAGTCAAGACTCAAGAGTCATGCAAAGATACAAATTACAGCAAAAAACACAAGGTAAAAGGTTTTGGATTTATGTTTCATTCCAAACTATCATACCTTTACTACAACTAAATTCATGTCCAACACTTAAAATATATATTTTCCTTTTTAGTATGAGTATGAGTAAATTACACTGCCCTCCCCTGAGAGATGTTGAAATTACACTGTCCTCCCCTCTCGTTTACAAAATTACACTGCCCTCCCTTGAGAGATCAAAAGTCATTACACTTTGATCCAAAACACCATTCTCCAATAAAAAAAAAGGTCTAAAAGGTCAATTTTTTTTAACTTCCAATACAATAAATATTCATGACTAAATTACCCCTCACAAAAGAATGAAACTCTATAAAATGTGACCTATACATACTTTTATCCTCTTATAATAACATTGCTTCATTTTTTTATTGTCTTTTATTATTTTATTAGTGTTTATAGTAATTATTATTGTTAACAAAATAAAATTCTAAAAAAAAAAGTCTGTAACTTAAAATTAAAATGGTTTATAGATTTTTATATTAATAATGTAATATAAAACATCTATTATTTTACTTAATTTTCGATAATTAAGTTTAATATATATATTAATATATAATAATAAAATATATCAAAAAAATTTTGTTAGGTGTACTAGAATTCAATTTTATAAATTTTTTTTGGTAAAGATTCAGTTTTATAAATTTCGATGAAGCATAACGTTAAACATTTTTTATCTCGTGTGAGGGTCAATTTAGTCATGAATATTTATTAGTCATTAATATTTATTATATTGACTTTTTAGACCTTTTTTTTAGTGGGAAAATAGTGTTTTGGATCAAAGTGTAATGACTTTTGATCTCTCAAGGGAGGGCAGTGTAATTTTGCAAACGAGAGGGGAGGGCAGTGTAATTTCAGCATCTCTCAGGGGAGGGCAGTGTAATTTACTCTTTTAGTATTAATATTATTAATTAATTAAAATTTAGTATTATGAGCTAATTTGGGGACAGGATAAATATTATATACTATTCAACCCCAACCTGAACCTTAAAAAAAAAAAAAAACCCCATATATGATCCATTTTGTCTATTTTGTATTTTGAGTACACTACAAAAGTAGTCTGATCGCTCAAAACTCCTCAAATTAATCGCCGAAAATATACAATTAGATCCAAAAAACAAGATGAAGGTTTTTGAATTTAATTATTATATTCCTTTATATATATAAATCAGTCCAAACTTATTGGAATGAACAAGTTAAAGAAGAAAACAAGGTAAGTGTTTTGAATTTATGAAATTCATCTGCATTGTTCTCTCCAATGCACAATAAAATAGCGTTTTGGCATATTCTGCCTCCCATTATCAATCCTCTCTCTCTCTCTCTCTATATATATATCCGCTACAGCTGCAAACGACAAATCTCGTGTTATCGTTTTTTCCTTTGGCTATTGTGACAATTACTAGGGTTATAATTAAGAAGCGTGGATCAAAATGTTTCTATTTGTTTATTAATTAATTTTGCTTATATGAAAAATGAAGAAGACACTATTTTAATTAACTTAGTTCCTTTCCATTCTCATTCCATCACAATGTTTCTGGAGAAGTGACGGCAAAACCAATACAAAAGCTACATTAATGAGATTCACTTTTTTTTTTCTTTAGCTTTCGTTTATTTCCACAATGCCACTTTGATAAGTATCACTTAGACAGCCCAAGTCAAAGGCCCAATATCACCACTAGACAACCAATCAGGCCCATATATGAAAAGGGCCGAGCCCAATCCACATTGGACCTTTGCCTTCTACGCCTAACTCGCTTGCGCTTGAAGAAACCCTTGTAGTGGAACACTGTTATTCTTACGTCATCAATAACGATGTATACAATACAAAAATATAAAGAGTAAATTAAAACATTATAGATATTTGATATTTTTCTCCTTTAAAAAATATCACTTATTAATATCAAACTACAATTTCATTTTTTTAAATATGAAAATGAACTACTTAATTCCATTTTTTAGAAGGAATATATATTATATAAAAAGCTATCTTAGACAATAAATTAGAGAAAATACCTGGGTAATTAACATACTAATATTTATACTAATATTACGTGGCTTTGGAGTTTTCATCTCTTTAACTAGTTTCTTGAATCATATGATATATAATATATAATATAGACATGTTAAAAAAATAAAAAAAAATATTTATAGAAAAATTAAAGGTTATTACTCCTTTAAAAATAAATTTAAAAGACATTAACATTCTATTTAATTATGCTAAACAAACTAGTATCAAACATGGGAGAAATGAAGCATAGTTGTTTTGAAAAGAAGTGTACCATTATTGTAATTGAAAATGAAAATTACAAGTTAATTCAAGGTTTAAAGCTACATTATAAGTAGGGATCGGATGAAAAGCATAAGTAGGTATATAGAGCAGAAAGAGGAGGAAATTATAAGAAAAGCAAATTATAGATAGAGTAGAGATATAAAAGGGGGAAGAGGGATTTAACAGAAGCAGAGTCCCATAATTTATAGTAGTAGTGTTCACTTGAAAGCGATGCATGCAATGCATAGGTTTTATCGATCGTTCTTACTTTGGGATTCACCGTGCAGCATATATATATATATATATATATATATATATATATATATATATATATATATATATAATATAATTTTGAGTGCCAAATGTCAAACTTGAAATTAAAATATATTTCTATTATATATGCTAAGACTCTCATTTGATCACAAGCCCACAGCTGTTGGAGCAAATAACAGCTACGTATCCATCACCATTTCTTGAAACTATCGTTTTTTTTGTGTGTTAAATAATGCATTTGCACCTCCATCATTAATTATATATTGACAAAGCTAAGGTATCTTTAATTTGATGCGCTCGATTATATTGGTTAGTTAATTTATTTTGACAAAATAGAAATAAGACTGAGAATGAAAATAAATAAGGGTAAATAACTTTGGTACTCCAACGTTTACGCGTTCGGTCAAATATACTTCAAATGTTTAATTACTGTCAAATATATCCCCAACGTTTCAATTTTTGGACAATCTTACCCTTTTCACTAACACCGTTAAAATAATTAACGGTTTTTTGCTGACTAGGCATAACATGTGGCATTAATATCTGACTGGGATCAATTTTTCCATTTCATATTTTATTTAAAAGAAAAAGAAAAAAAATCGTTTAGGTTTAGGTTTCGAATAAGCACGTTTTCTTTTTTTTTTCTTTTTCTTAAATAAAATATGAAATGAAAAAAATTGATCCCAATCAGATATTAATGCCACATGTTACGCTTAGTAAACAAAAACAGTTAAAATGGTTAACGGTGTTAGTGAAAAGGGTAAGATTGTCCAAAAATAGAAACGTCGGGGGCATATTTGATCGCAATAAAATGTTTAAGACATATTTGACCGAATGCGCAAACGTTAAAGATACCAAAAGTACTTTACCCAATAAATAATGAGCTCAGGTGTCCTGAGACACATACTAAAGCTTTATCTAATTAGTCAATAAAATTTGTACATTAAAAATTATTTTTCTAATTGAATTTTTATATATTCTAGAATGACACATTAGGTAATTAAAGGCCAAAATTTATATATATATATTTTCTTGATATTTTTGTCATCAGGTTAACACATCTTCTAGAAAAGAGTGGTGTTTGGGCAGCCTCTTGTGAAGCGACCTATCCACTACCTCCACAACCACCACTATCACCCTGCACCATCACTTTTTTTTTTTTTTACTACAAAATTTTACTTTATGAATTTCCCTTCCTATTTTATTGTATACCAATTAGACCTATTTTATGAGTTGGGTAGCTCATGAGACTACTCAAGTCTAAGTCCATGGGTCAACTACCCAACATTAAGAATTGAGTATGGGTAGTATTTGAGCCTTACCCATCAAATACCCATTTTATTAAAACTACTTGGGCCAAAACTTGTGTAGTACTTGGGCCATACCCATCACTTACCACCATTCATTACCTACTACCACTACCCACTACCCACGACCACCCACCACCAACACCATGCACCACCCGTCGCCGCCGCCACCACGAACCACCCACCATGGACCACCGCCACCACGCACCACCACCGACAACAACAATGCCTACCACCACCACGAACACCACCACCAACAATGCCTACTACCACCACGAACCATCCATCATGCACCACCGCCAACTACCACCACCGCCAACCACCACCACCACCACTCACAAGTCACAACCCACCACGCACCACCGCCAACTACCACCACCGCCAACCACCACCACCACCACTCACAAGTCACAACCCACCACGCACCATCACCCACTACCACTCACCATCCACCATTGCCACCGCCACCACACCCACCACAAACTGTCGACCAACCACCATAGCGTACCACCATCGCCGCCAACACCCACCACCCACCAGAAATGTGCATGAATCTTCTTGCTCCCAAAACATCCATGTAAGAATATTTTGAGCTTCCATAAATCTCATTTTTCAAGAACTATAATGTTTAATTATCCAAATTAATTACAATTAAGTTTCTTTATATACATAAATTAATATATTATAGTATAAGTTTATCAAAGATACATGTGTGTTTAGGGCACAATAAATATTTAATCAGATTGATTAACTGATAAAGTTTTGAATATGAAAAATTTGTGTCTTAATTAACAGTATTGATTTTGAATGGACCGACCATAGATAAGATTTTTGCATCGAACGAAACCGAACACTTGATCGATCTGATTCTTAAAACATTGATTATAAGCAAACAAAAACAAAATTTAAAATAATATATATATATATATATATATATATATATTATAATTATTATGTATACTAATAGGCTAAGCCCGGACTTAGCCCATGGGCTTGGATAAATATCTAGCCCATTGTAATGGGTAGTAAAACATATAGGGTTGAGCTCAAGCCCAAGCCCATATATGTGAAGCCCATAAATTTAAGCCCAAATCCAACCTGATCCGACCCATGAACAGTTCTAATACCAATATATTTTGTATCTTTACAATTACATACATCCATTCCATCCCCTTCCTTTTACATCTTCCCCAACATACAAAAGATGGCCTTGGGGGGTTCATTATAAAAAATGGGGGCTTGGGAGTTGGGACATTATTTATTTTTCATAAAAAATTTAAAAATTTAATTAATTAACAGAAAGTTAACATAAAAAGATGATGAGGTGGGAAAAAACTGTCGCTAACATTATTTTAAGAGGAAAAACTGATAGCAAACATATAAACATTGACAAGAAATTCATATGAGAAGACACAAGTAAAGGAGCTTCTGTTGAGGCTCTGAAGATAAAGGCACATTGAAATATTGAATCCCGTACAAACTAATGAATATAAACAAATTAAATAGCAGATCCTAGAACAAGATTCATTTGAAATCATATTTAAGGAATTCTTTAATTTGGTTAAGACCGAAGAAGTGCGCAATGTGACTCAATCATTATCCAATTTTTTCTGTCCATGAGGATGGATCTCACCAGAGCGTCTTTTGTCCTTAGATCCATAACTAATTAAAGATTAAAGATTCCCCAAACACTTGAATTCAACCACCAATTAATCCACCATATATATATATATATATATATACGGATCAGTCTCAACATCATCTTGACAAACAGAGGTCTCAGTGAAAAGGAACCACAGCCATAACTTCCAGAAACTCATAATAAGATAACTATCGCAGGAGAGATGGCACCCTCAGTTTCTAATGCCTCTTTAATTACTTTTTCTTTTCTTAAAGGCCAGAAATTAAATTAAAATCAGCCCAAAACCTACAGAAAAAATAAAACTCTGAACGTAATTTCTTTGCTCTCTCTCTCTCTCTCTCTCTCTATTGAATGAATAATCATGGCAAAAGGTTACCTATGAATATTCAATAATCTGCCCTCCAATTTTCAGCATTTCCTATCTATTCCTACTTCCTAGTGCACACCGTGCATCTTTCAATTATTCCATCACGGCCTCCACAATAATCAATTAATTAGTTTTTGTATAAATCCATTACTTATATATATTAAGCTATATATGAATATCCAACATAAAAAATTGAATATATATAGTACTTCATAATCTTATTAAAGAATAATAGCATATTATAAATAAAATAAGTGCCTTAGCTTTTATGTGTACAAACTTTATACTAATTTTTAATTATGTCCCTAAACTTCTTTTTTTGCAATCAATTTGGTATCATAAGTTTCAAATTACACTCGATTTCGTTTTCATTCTAACAACTTGGTTGAAATTGCTAAAAGCAAATAACAACGTAATATTGTGCATATAATATTAATGTTAAACTATCACTTAAAATAATGACATTTCTTCATGGAGGTTTACTCTTGTGAATTGAGAAGAGTCGCCAATACTCAACTTGGTTGAAATTATTAAAAGCAAATAACGACGTAATATTGCGCATATAATATTAATGTTAAACTATCACTTAAAATAATGAGACATTTGATGAAGAGGTTGATCTGAAAATAACAACTTGGAATGAAAGTTGTTGTGGAGGTGCATGATGATGAATCATCTCAAACACACAAGCATCTCCTTCTTCTAAACCATTGTTCTTTGCAAATGAGTCCCATCCAGAAGTGAACACACAATGTTTATTGTCCATGAAGTACTTATACTTCACTTCCCAACTTCTCATCGTCTCTCCACAAACCCTAATTCTTTCTTTCCCTTCCATCCCCACCAAATATGTCCCAGAGAAATGCCTTGGTATTACCTAATCAAATACATATCTATATTAATTCATAAGTTCATACTTGAAATTAAAAAAATAAAAACAAACAATCATCGCATTTTATGATTAGTCGAATATATTCAAGCAACCAAATACATTCATACTTGAGATTGTAACAAAACTAAATAACCACACTTCACACTATTTCATAAATTTTTTTTTGATTGATTGAACTATTTCATAAAAATTAGACCAGACAATTATCATAATTTATGAATAATCTTTTGTCTCTAGTTGGTTAAAAAGAATATAAAAAGTATTAACTAATGATTTATGGTCTTCAACTAGTGGTCTATCGACTTCGAGATAAGATCCTCTAAAGTAATTCTCTACATTTCTTAGTGGAGTTATGAAAGAGATAGAGAGAAGAAAAATTAGGAGAGAAAAAAATCAAGAAAAAAAATATTTTCCTTCTACATAAATATGTTTAATGTATCCTGTGCATAATATGTTTAATATATAGTGTAATTTTTAAAGAGATTAAAATTTTTTAATATGTGAGTCACCCAAAAAAAAATATAAATCATATAGGAAAAGATATAAGTGAAATTAAAGATAATAAAAATTAAATAATGGTATATTTTATTATTCTTACCTTTGAAAATCCCAGAAGAAGAAAAGATGCACCTCTAATATTGCGTTTCATATGCATGACATAAACGTGATTTTTTTTTTGGTGATATATAAACGTGATTCTTATAAATTACTTTATTGTAGCATATTTTTCAAATGTTGACTAGAAGGGAAAAATTAATGCTAGGCCACGTTTTTTTACATATGATGACATAATCGTTCTTTACAAAAATTAATGCAATATCATTAATAAGGGAAAAGGATTCATAATATGATGACAAAATCGTTCTTTACATAAACTAATACCTATAGCATTTTTAATTTGTGGCCAATATGATTTTTGCATTTTAAATGTATATATCAATAATTAAAGTTTTTATAAGGCATAATATTTCAAATTTAAATAAATTTTAATCAACAATTTTATGCATATATGATATATATATATATATATATATATATATATATATATATATATATATATATATATATATTAAACGGCGATATTTTTCCTATGGTAACCATTTGTGCTATATATATAATAATAATAATAATAATTAATGGATTTGGAGTATCTAGTCATTGGTCTCTGAATTTATATATTACATAATATAGAATAAATTATGAGAGAAGAGAAAAGGCAAAAATTACATTGGATATATGCACATGCACTTTAATTTGCCAAACCTATAGTGTACATATATCTCTATATATATGGTAGGAATTATGGCATCTTGCACATCAACGTAACGACCCATTCCTGTATTTTAATAATGGATTATCTTCTCTTCTTCTCTGTAATTTCATCAGTACTGCTTCTTCTTATTGTGATCATCACAGCATTAAAAAGCTTGAGAAGCAACATTTGGAGAAAAGGGAAGTTACCACCAGGGCCATGGAAGCTTCCTATTATAGGAAGCATCCACCATCTTGTTGGATTCCACTCTCAATTAGTTCATTGTCGTATAAGAGAATTGTCAGAGAAATATGATGAATTGATACATCTTCAAGTCGGCGAAATCTCGACCATTGTGGTTTCTTCTCCAGAAATGGCTAAAGAGGTTTTTAAAACCAATGATATCAACTTTGGTAAAAGGTTTCATCGTCCTTCTCTTCATATTCTATTCTATGATTCCTCCGGCCTTGCTTTTTCTCCTCTTGGACACTATTGGAAGCTCCTCAAGAAGATTGTATATGGAGATGGTAATAATATAATATTGCAATTATTAAAGCTCCTCACAAAATTAAAATTTAGAATATCTTTTTATTGTTTTGTATTTTTTTAATACATATTTTGTCAAAAATTCATTTTATATATCCCCAAACTTTATATCACTTTTCAATTTGGTCCTTAAATTTTTTGTGGTCAAAATTTCGTTTCAAAAGTTTCAAATTGTCCTAACACTTAACATCGTCCAAATTACCAACGAAAAAAGATGATAAATTGACATTCGAAATGATATGATTTCTTCATATTTCTTCTTAATATGAATTTGGGATATCATTTTAAGTGATGAATCGATATTAATACGAAGAAATAACGTCATTTTAAGTAATGAATTATCATTAATATTACATGTATGATGACCTATCATCATATAGCATTTGTAATTTGGATAACGTTAGGTGTTATGTGAGGACAAAATTCAAAAGTTTTGGAATGAAACCGATTGTTAATTTAAAAATTTTGAGACAAAACTGACAAAAAAAAATGCATGTACCAAATTAAATACCGGTGTAAAGGTTGTACTTTTACCTACATTTTTTTTTCAAGTCATAACTCATAAACAATAATTCAAATAGGTTCTCTCAATTTTTTTTTTTTTTGGTTAGGTTAATGAAAATTAAAAGCAGATTTTAAGAACTGCATTATATTATTGCATGCAAAATGCCCTAATTCTCTCTTCTCAATGCTTTTCCACCAGTTAAATGCAAAGCATGTAAGGTCATTCCAATCACTTAGGGAAAAGGAGGTCTCAAATTTGATAAAATCTTTATCTACACAAGTTGGATGCTGTGTGAACCTAAGTGAGATGGTTCTTCACACAATTTGTGGCAATGCATTGAAGTCAATCTTTGGTGAGAAGCACAATGGGCAAGAAGCAATCCTCTCACTTGTTCACTTGTTTATGAAGTCCACAGAAGAAACCCTAGTTTCTGATATCTTTCCTTCCCAGAAATGGCTTCAGGTGATCACTGGAGAGAGGCTTAGGTTAAAGAAAGTGCACGACAAGATTGATATGCTTCTTGATAACATCATCAGTGACTTTGGTGCTACACATCAAGAGGATGAAGGAGAGTGCCTTTTCTCAGCTCTTTTGAACCTTAAGAACCATGGTGATTTGACCATCAAGAATCTTAAAGCTATAACTCTGGTAATTCACTGCACCATATCCCTCAAGTTTAATTTTTGGCATTTTACTTTACATCAATTTTCACAATTTCACCCTTAAACTTTTTGTAACGGTCAATTTCGTCTCAAAAATTAAGATTTCGTTCTAATCCCTAACACCATATATATGTTGCATGCATCCAAACTCAAAATCACTATCTTGGTGTGATACTGCATACGTGTAATATTAATACTGCATACCAAAATAATGTTCTTCTTCTTAATATGAAAAAGTGATGTTGTACCATATTAAAGTACATAATTAAGTGAATTTATTCTGAGTGATAAGTTATTATTAATATTAAGTCATGGTACCACATCAATATTTGTTGTTAGTAATTTAAATAGTGTTCAATATTATGATGGGAAGGAGGATATGTCTTGGGATGTTGTTTGGTGTGTCTGTTGTGAAGATTATTCTTGCAAATTTGCTATGCTTTTTTTTATTGGGAACTTCTCTCTGGGATTACTCCAGAAAGCCTAGACATGTCTGAAACTTGGGGGGCAACTTTGAAAAGAAAAGATCCTATGATCTTAGTTCCCAATTTTTATAACAATCCTATATCGTCTTGAATAGAGTGATTTATTTGATAATAAGAAATTAGCACCTATATATGATTGATGTATGCAAGTAGAACCGTCAAAACGAGTCTAATTTACTGAGTTAATCCGTTTAATTCATCTATTAGATAAGTTGGGTTGGCAGAGTTTAGAATCATTTATAAATTAAATTGAATTTTATAATTTTAAACATTTGTAATTTGTCTCTATCACTAATTTTTAGTTAATGTATTATTACATTTTGTGGTCATATAAAGTCTATGCATTTTGTAACTTTTTTTAATTTCTTCTTACGTATATTTATATAAGGGATAATTATGAATTACTACTGTCTAGCACTGATTATATAATTAATCTAATTATATAATTGAATAAAAAAATTGCATGCTAGTGTAGCTAGCTAGCAAGACTTCCATCATCATCATCATCGTCACTTTCTTTTTCAAGTTTGACCACTTCACAAACATCGCCATCTCCAAATTTATATCCTCCTTTCGAATCTATATGTACATTTTTTTAACAATTAACAATGATCATTGGAATATAAATTGTTAAAATTAAAAATATTCATTTTTCGTAAATTGAATAATAATCTGCAATTGGAGTGGCTATAAGGCTTTGGTCCTTTGCTGTGAGGCCCAACTCACAATTGGAGTGGACAGGCCCGATAAGGCAGTATATAGGCCAATTTATTCTCTTAACTTTGAATCATCACTATTTAATTTCATACAAGTTCCTTAACTAAAAAATACTCTCATTTTAATTAACTAATTTCCCTCCATGAATCTATTGAATAAGAAGGTCAGTTTCCACATATATATCTACATGTCTCATTTTTTCCACATATTAGGTATATTATATATAGACTAAGGAACGTTTGTGATGGATTTGGGGGAAATCACAAGAGGAAGAGGGGCTATAAAGCATGGATTTGGTGTTCTTAGCGCATTTGCAGCTTCATATTTGAATTGACTTTCTCCCAAATTCACCAATACCGTATATAGCATTTCCCAAATTCATATTTAAATGTAGACAAGTTGCAATGTTGCATTGCGATTCACAATTGATTCTAAATTCTTACCTCTCAAGCTGTCCACCATATATATAGCACTTTTTTTTTTTATTGATTTAAACAAGATAATGGTTTTATTTATGAATTATTTTGTTAAACAACGCACTTTAAATTTTTTACCAATTTTTATTTGTGAGGCTAAAAAAATTTAAGTAAGGTTTTTATAGCTTAGCTTTGTATTTTTTTTCCTGGTCTTTGGTCTTTTGTTATTTTTCCATTATTAGCATTCAACTTTGGAAAATCTCATTAATATTGTCACTTCTTTTCACACACACAAAGTAAGTCTCTTTATCCTCTTCATCATAGAATAGTTTATGTTAATATTGTTCTGTAGCTCAATTGTTGATTGAAGCTATACTTTGAATCTATTTATACTAGTATATGATTAGTATGGGATGTTGCTCTTAAATTACAGATTTGTCCAAAACGTCAAACTTTACACTGGAGTGGCACTTGGCCAAATGAGGTTAAACAATTGGGAAGGAGATTACTTCATATACCCAAACAAAGTAAGATTTCTTGAAGTTGGGACATGTTTTCACTTGATTTCATTAATTACTTTGCACGTTAAACGTGATTTGCTTTGATTATTATAGTCTTGTTTGGAAGATGCAAATTTGCAATATCTAATCATATCTTATATGCTAAATTGAATACATATTAATTTTAAAATTAATTGCTGGTTACCTACATGATTGTCGACATATTAAAGTCACCATTTTAGTTTTGTAAATATTTAAACATGAAATTGTTTGCTTGCTATGACATTAATTAGAACTGGTATGTTGAATAAGAGTATGACTATATTATTTGTATAGAAAATAGAAGTTGAGTGATATGAATAGCTTTGAGGTTTTATAGTACATAAGACATAGATATAATTAGTAGCTCACTTTTTGGAGTATTGTGAAACATTTGATTGATTAATTTTGTTAACAATTTTTAGATACATACGCTCTAGACATGGATAAGTCGTGGATTACAGAGTCACGACTTAGTTCTAAATACGACAAAGGCTTGAATGAGTTTTTAGATTTTGAATGAAGGTAATGTATCTGCACAAATTAGTGAGAAAGATTCTCTTGGGCAAGTCTTGAGGAAGGAGCAACCTGGAAGAGTACGAGGTTTAGGCTTTGGCCCTAGCCCGACCCAAGTATTTGGAGTGACTACAAACAGAGTGGGTAGCATTCCACTAGATTGTAATGCTAATAATGTTGTTCTTTAAGAAGAGGTTTCTAGATTGAAATTAGAGCTTCAAGCTGCAAATCAACGCACCAATGACTTGGAGAAAGAAATGAAGTGTGCAACTCAACGGTCTGAGGAAAGGGACAAACAAGTGATGGGTGCTCTGAATTACATTTTCAAGAATCTTCCTGGAAGTGTACCTTCTGAGTTTGCGGATTTGATAAATTCTCAGGTTAGTAAAAGAAATACAAGCGACATAGATTTGTTAATTGATATTTCTTATAGTGAAACATGATAGTTGATGCTGTCATAACAGATTTTACTGGTTTTTATAAACTGGTATTTAATCACATGATTGCCTCCATGAACAACCACTTTCGTTGTAGATCAATATATGTTAATTTTTTCTATTTGAGTATTAGGTCTAATTGAATTAATGGGTTTTTGTTGTTTGTTCGGAAGACTGAAGAGAGAAAATTTTTATCTAGAGGATAAGTTGAACTTCTATATGTAATTGAATTGATTTTTTTTCGTTGTAGATCATATACCTTTTTTCATTATGTAATGTTGAAATGCATATGAATCTTTTAATGAATGTGATGGATATGCACAAGTCAAAAGGAGTAGTATGAATAGCTTCTTTTGTTCTTCCTATATAAGTTTGGTGATAAAATTATTATTATTATTTTTAATAAAAAGGGATCAGTTATGAAAAACATGTACTTGTAAAGTAGTAGAGAAGACCAAGAAGCTAAGTCTCTTTTTTCTTGAAGATCATATTATACAATTTGAACATTCTCTCTTTTTGTTGGCTGTGTTGGATTTAGAAAGTAAGGTCTAACCAAACTCCATAAACTGTTCCTGGATTTTTCTGTATTGATTATTTTGATTTAGCATTCATAAAAAATATTTGTTGTGCAAGGCTGTGTCTTGTGTTTATCACAGATGCTGTAATATTCTATTCTTTGATTATTGATGATATGTCTATTGATGGTAGATGCCAATTAGTGACTATATGGTCCCACCTAATTAGCATAGTCCCAAACTGATGACTGTGCCTCCATTTATGAATGACAATTCCAATTGAGTATTATGTAAGGTTTAACAATCTAATTGGGTTGATTATCAATGGATTCCAATAGATGAATAACATATTTTGGTACGTATATGTAAGTGTACAAGATTCATGTATACTTTTTTACAATTGTTTATAAAAATTAATACTCTATCATGCATATGAAAATATTCTCACAAGTTTTTACATACATTATTGCAGGTATGACTAGATTGTAGATTCTTGATTTTGGTTCAAAGGACTTAGCTTTTTGTTCTTAATTTGCTTTTTGAAATGTATGAAGTTTGGTCCTATTAGCTTTTGTCCTTAGTTTAAAATGTATGAAGAACAATTATGAACTTTTAGAGAATTTTAGTAATTAAATGTTTGTTTATTAGAAAGTATATAAGAAATTATTTTGGCAATTTTATAATGTTATTTATATAAGTAAAATATATAAATATCTATTTTTTTTTAAAAAAATAGAATATGTCATTTTCCGGCGCTTTTAAAGCGTCGTCGATTTTCTGGCACTTATGAAGCGCCCTATTAGGTGGTAGTTTTGAATGGACTTTTAAAAACTTTCACGACATTTTATAAACGCCATAAAATATTCTGGCACTTACGAAGCGGCGGTAGGTGGTGGTTTTGAATGGACTTTTGAAAAACTTTGTGGCGCTTGAGAAGTGCCGCAATTTCTCAACATCCAAGAAGCGTCATAAAACGTTTACCTTTAGGGCACTTCAAAACCATTGTGATTCAGTTTGGAGTGTCAAAATAATTTTCATTTCTTGACACTTAAGAAGCATCGTTAATAACATTTTTCGACGCCTGTTCCAACACTTTCTGAAAAGCGTCACAATGTGCGTCGCGACACATCACTTACCGGCGCTTTTTAAAGCGTCGGGAAAATACTTTACTGGCGCTTTAAGCGTCACTAAAGGTTAAAAAAAGCGTCACGAAAGTCTCAATTTTTGGTAATGTCTACATAATTATATGACTACTACCTGTATTGCATTATGATGGTTTCTCACTTAATTATTTAACTAAGTGACGTGGATTCGAATTCTCTCTTTGAGCATGAAAAGTATTATGTAGCTATGACGCGTGACAAGAGAATCAGCCACTCCTGCCGACGATGAATACTCTGGTTTGGAAAAAAAAAAAAACTACTTACTGGTCTAAAGATCTACAACACTCTCTCTCCTTCGCAAAATATATATAATATACCTTGAAACACTACTTTATTGTGCTATACACATTCATGGATCATCTTCATCTTCATCATGGTGATCACTTCTTCTTCTTGTTCTTCTCTTTGCCCTTCCTTTTGAGTTCAATCTTGTTCCTCCTCCTCATTTTTGTGATGAGTAGCGGAAGAAAAGTATCAAATTGTTCTTCAAAGCTTGGACGTCTTCCACCAGGCTCATGAAGGGTTCCTCTTATAGGAAGCTTCCACCACCTTGTAGGACACCTACCCCATCGTCGTCTGAAGGAGCTGTCCCAAAGATATGGGCCTTTGATGTACCTTCAATTGGGCCAAATCCCAACCATTGTGGTCTCTTCTGCCGAAATGGCAAAAGAGGTATTGAAGACACATGACATGATGTCGTATTTGCTCATAGACCTCGTCTGCCTATTTCTCAAATTGTGTTTTATGGTCCCTCTGATATTGTCTTCTCCCCCGTTGGACATCACTGGAAGCTCTTTAGAAAGATTGTCTCGCAGGAATTGGTAATCACTTTTTTTTTTAATTATTTCTTTATTTATTTATTTATTTTTGCATGTGCTTCTTTAGATTGCTTTAATAAGGAAATCCTTTAATTTGTTGGAACATTATCCGATCTCGTACGAATTAATTAGCAGGTCGGTCCAAGTTTAGTATGATTGTAAAAGGTCAAAACCTCAAATTGGTCCTTTATGTTTGCACGAAGTTTTATATTGGTCTTTTATGTTTCAAAAAGTTTAAATTGATCCTTTATGTTTGCAAGAAGTTCCAAATTGGTCCTTCTGTCCAAGTCCGTTTATTCTTCCCTTAAGTACTGATGTGGCGTGCTAAAGTGGATATATCATCTCTCTTATGTGTCAATTTAAGCTGACGTGCCATGCCACATCATCACCACGTCATCGCCTACTATCATATGTGATGATGTGGCGCTGACGTGACAATGGCGTGGCATGACATATCAGCTTAGATGGACACGTTAGCACGTCACGTCAGCACGTAACTTAAGAAATTGACGGAAGTGGACGGAAGGACCAATTTGAAACTTCTTGCAAACATAAAAGACCAATTTAAACTTTTTGAAACATAAATAACCAATATAAAATTTCATGACCAATTTGGAGTTTTGACCATTGTAAAATTAATATTGGGCTTTTTTTTATAAATAAATTAATCATATGATTTAGTGATCAAATATGTACAATTACGCTTGGAAAAAAATGGTTTTTCAGCATAAAGGGATTTTTAAAAAAAAATTTTATAACACCATAAATTTATTTGATATATTCACCGTAAAAAGAATAAGTATTTTCAACAACTTATATCAACGATCATTTTATTGTTAAAAAATATACTTTTTTAATAAAAAATTTTTTATCATAAAAATATTATTATTGACTATTTTCAATAACTTATTTAAATGGTTAAAATTTAATTATTAAAAAAATATAGTTATCTTAATGGCCAAAATTTAATTGTAAAAAAAATAATTTTTTTAACAATTAATAATATGGCCGTCGAAATACACATTATTAAAAATTCTCATTTTTGATTTTTTGTAGTTACAATCTTAATTATTTGCTCAAAATCTTTATTTATATCTTTTTTGAATAATTTTATTTTATATTTGTAATTAAATATGAAACAAAGTAAGCTAGGAGAGATAATAATACAAAGATGTATGTTTGGTGCATCCAATAGCTGAACGCCACGCGTGTACGATCATTGCAAGCAGTGTGGGAAAAGGAAGTGTCAAGTGTAATAAATACGCTAAGTATGGAAACAGGGTTATGTGTGAACCTGAGTGAGAAACTTTTTGTGACAATTTGTGGGATTTCTTTGAAATCAACTTTTGGGAAGAAGCATAATTATAAGGGGCAATTAGAAGAAATTATGTTAGTTTCGGAGATGATCTCAAACTCAGCAAAAGAATTGTACGTTTCTGAACTGTTTCCTTCCTGGAAGTGGCTTCACATCATCACAGGTGTGAGTGGTAGGACTCGTGAGATGTGCAGGAAAATCGATTTGGTTCTTCAGAACATCATCGTGGGAGAAGAAAGTAAAGATGTAAAAGAAGAAGAAGGAGGAGGAGAATGTCTTCTTAAGACTCTTTTGAATATGAAAGATCAAGGTGATTTGACCATCAACCAAGTTAAAACTGTCATGTTGGTGAGTTTAATTAATTTAATTAGTATTACAAATAATTATATGGCTAAATTGTAGAAAACATTTTATATTTTATAATATATATACAGGATATGATCACTGCTGGAACTGATGCACCACCAACAATTGGAGTGGACAGGCCCGATAAGGCAGTATGCGCCGTCTGTGGGAAATTTTTTTTCGAAAGATTATTCCCTATTTCCACGTTTCCCCCTGCAGCGAGAAGTGCAGGATGATGGAACCGGATGAAGCTACAAACTCTGCGGTAAAGAAGACCCCTAAGCAACCACCCCAGTCAATGGTAGTAGGGGAAAGTGGAGCTTCGAAGGAAGGAAATGTCAGCAAAACAGCGGCCCTGCTAGCCGCAATCGCTGCCAGAAAGGCCGGCAAACACCAGGAGAACATAAATCCACAACAAAAAGAGGTCCAGAAGACTACCCCAGAGCAAGCTTCGGCAACAGCGCCAATATATGATGACTTGGTGTATGAGCTGCTGAAAAAACAGGATGAACTGAAAAAGGAGCTGAGAGCGTCCAATTGCAAGGTCACTGACCTTGAGAAGGTCATAGCTCAGGGACAAGAAAAGAAGATACCCGAGAAAGCAAGATCTGAGAAGTCCACCAGTACCCCTCGGGGTACAAAACCAAGGAGCAAAACGGGATCCAGGAAGCAGGTCAGTCGCAGGACGAGGAGAAAAGAGGAGTCGACTACTTCCGATTCTGATTCTCATAGTGAGGATTACACTTCCTCAGATTTTCAGGATTCTGGCTATCGCAGAACCAAGGCTAAAAGGGAGCGATACCCTTTTACCAAGGAGATCATGGAGACGAAGATGCCGAAGTTAAGGACCCCAGCCGCATTGGGGCACTACGATGGGAAATCGGACCCGGTGGCCCACGTAAACTCATTCAAAGCCGCTATGATGTATGCAGGAGCCTCGGATGAGGCAAGGTTCCGGGCATTCCCGTCAACCCTCAAGGGAGACGCACAGCTATGGTTCTCAGACCTAGCCTCGGGAAGCATCAACTCATTTAAGCAGTTAGCCAAGAAGTTCACCAAGTACTTTGCTACAAGCCGGACCATCAAAAGGACCTCTCATTGTCTGAAGAACATAATTCAAGGTGAAAATGAGCCGCTGAAGGATTTCCTGGACAGATTCACTAAGATAGCACGCCAGATCCAAGGCCTCAAGCATGAGGTTGCCCTTAACTATCTCACCGACAATTTAAGGGACTGCCCTTTCTGCCAGTCCATTACTAAGAAGCCCCCTTCTTCAATGGAAGAGTTGATGGATCGATCTGCAAAATACATCGCAATCGAGGAGGTGGAGGCCTCGAAAGCCGCCAATGCAGGAAAAAGAGATCGGGCGGATCACAAGAGAAAATTCTCCCCGGACGAGCGACCCAGGGAGGACAGAAGGAGAAGTAATCATCCAAAAGATCGAAGAGACAGGTACAGGCGGCTGATCCCAAAGTTCAAATCCTATACCTCCCTGAACAAGACTCCTGCCCGGATCATAGAAGATGTGCATGTGGCAAGCCAATTGAAGTTCCCTGTGGAAAAACCCATCCCCATCGAAGCGGACAGGAGCAAGTACTGCAAATTCCACAAAACTTTTGGTCACGAAACGGATAACTGCCATACCCTTAAAGACCAGATCGAAGAACTGGTTAGAAGAGGGCACCTGAGGCAATACCTCGATCACAATAAATACGGTCGTACCGGCGACAGAGATAATAGCCGAAAGGACCGACAAGATCGAGACCAGAGGAGGGACGAGCCCCACCAGGAAAATCACCAGAGGAACGTAGCCGGGACCATCAATGTCATTGCTGGAGGCATTACCAAGGGGACAGAGACTACCCCCCAGTCAAGAAGGAAGCAAGCTCGATCGATCATGAACCTGCAATACCAGTCCAAGAGGCCAAGGGTCTCTCATCCGAGTATCACTTTTTCTGATAAAGATTTTGCAGGCAAGACGCTGATCATGATGACCCGATGGTTATCACTTCTGTAATAGGAAATTACGTTGTAAAAAGAATCCTGGTAGACCAGGGAAGCTCGGCGAATATTCTGTATTACGACACCTTCAAACAGCTCGGGCTGATGAATGAGGAGATGAAACCTTTCAACGGCATGTTGATTGGATTTGCGGGAACCACTGTACCAGCTGAAGGGGTCGTTCGGCTCAGTGTTTCGGTAGGGGATCATCCGCTCTGTAAAATAGTTGAAGCAGACTTTATCGTGGTGGCCGTCCCCTCCGCTTATAACGCCATCTTGGGAAGGCCTACCCTCAATAAACTTCAGGCGGTCATATCCACTGCTCATCTCATGATGAAGTTCCCAATCGGAAGAGAGGTTGCATAAGTGCGGGCGGATCAAAAGGAAGCTAGAAGCTGTTACGCTACAAGCTTATCTCGGACTTCCCGATCGAGTGTCGTAGAGCCAAAGGAAGGATCGGCAAGAATAGACGAGCAACCGTCGGGTCCATCCAACGTCATGACAGCTGACATCGTGGACATGAGGGAAGAAGCATCTCCCAAGCGCCCTAGTCCGGAAGGAGACCTAGAGGAAATTGCCCTAAGGGACAGTAGCCCGAGCAAAACGATCAGGATAGGAGTCAGAGTTGAGCCTGAGCTAAAAAAGGAGATGCTTGAATTTCTGAAGAAAAGCGCGGACATATTTGCTTGGACGCCTGCAGACATGCCGGGCATTTCTAGAAGCGTCATCTGTCATGAGCTTCCAACCGACGGAAGACCGCCTGTCCGTCAAAAGAAACGAACCTTCGGGGCTGAAAGGCAAAAAGCTATAAAGGAGGTGGTGGATCGGTTGCTAGACGCAGGATTCATCAGAGAAATTCAGTACCCTGAATGGCTTTCCAACGTGGTGCTAGTGAAAAAATCTAATGGCAAATGGAGGATGTGTGTAGATTTTACTGATCTCAACGAAGCATGCCCGAAAGATCCATATCCCCTATCGAACATCGACAAGCTGGTCGACGGGTCTTCGAACTTCCAGCTACTCAGTTTCCTAGATGCCTTCTCTGGGTACAACCAGATCAAGATGAAGGAAGGGGACGAGGAAAAAACTGCTTTCATCACAGAATATGGGGTCTACTGTTACACGGTGATGCCCTTTGGCTTGAAAAACGCTGGTGCTACATACCAGCGGATGATGGACAAAGTCTTCAAGGATCAGATAGGACGCAATTTAGAGGTTTACGTTGACGACATGGTGGTAAAAAGCACCATGGCCAGTAACCACGCAAGAGATTTGGAAGAGATCTTCGGAGTACTAAGGAAGAACAACATGAGGCTCAACCCAGCGAAGTGTGCATTTGGAGTACAAGCTGGAAAATTCCTCGAACTTATGATAACTCACCGAGGGATCGAAGCCAACCCAGATAAATGCCGGGCCATACTGGAGATGGACCATCCGCGAAATATCAAAGAGCTGCAGATGTTGAATGGCAGGATTGCAGCGTTGAATAGGTTCCTAGCTCGTTCGGTTGACAAATGTCTGCCTTTATTCAAAACCCTACGGAAGGGAGGAACTTTCACATGGACTGAAGATTGCCAAAAAGCTTTTGATGAACTTAAGCAATACCTGTCAGAACCACCCGTACTCACAAGGCCGTTACCAGACGAGACCATTGTCATATACCTAGCAGCCACAAAAACAGCTGTTAGCTCTGTGTTGCTAGTCGAAAGGAACGGTAGACAAATGCCCGTTTATTTTACCAGCAAAGTGCTGCAAGGGGCAGAAGTGCGGTACCCGAAAATAGAGAAACTAGCGTTCGCACTACTCACTTCCTCCAGAAGATTGAGACACTACTACCAGCAGTATCCCCTAATTGTCCGGACTGACCAACCCCTTCGTCAGGTGTTGCAGAAGCCTGACATGGCAGGATGATTAGTCACATGGTCCATCGAGTTATCGCAATTCCAGATAACTTTTGAACCTCGGAGAGCCATCAAGTCACAGGCCTTGGCAGATTTCGTAGTTGAGATGGCTGTGGTTAATGAAGAAGCTGCAGGGTCAAATCGATGGGAAGTGCATGTTGATGGTTCCGCCTGCAGGAAAGGGAGCAGAGTAGGAGTTACTATACTTACGCCTGAAGGGGTAGCAATTGACCAAGCCTTGCAATTGAATTTCAAGACAACCAACAACCAGGCGGAGTACGAGGCGCTGATAGCCGGCCTAAACCTTGCTTCCGAGCTAGGAGCCACAAGCCTAGTGATAAGCAGTGACTCACAGCTGGTCGTAGGACAGTTGGACGGGAGCTTCGAAGTAAAAGAACCCACCATCGCCATGTCGAAAGATCGAAACAGCTCCTCTCCAAGTTCAAGGAAATAACCGTTCAAAGGATCCCAAGAGCACAGAATGATTGAGCTGACCGCCTTTCCAAACTAGCCAGTGCCTCGGCTAGGTGTGGGAGCAATCCTATTCTTAAAGCATCCTTGGACAGACCGAGCATAAATCTACCGATAGCAAAGGGACTCGAAGTGAAGGAAGTGGATGATTGGAGAACTCCGATACTAAAGTATCTTGGCACAGGAGAATTGCCCAACGAAGATGCAGCTAGGAGGAAGGTGTTAAAGGTTATCCCCAGATTCTGCATGGACGGAGGAAACCTATACAAAAGGGGTTTCATGCAGCCAATGCTGAGATGCCTCGGCCCAAGCGAAGCCAACTATGTGCTTCAGGAAGCTCACGATGGAATATGTGAATCCCATCAAGGTCCCCGGACGCTTGTCCGAAATGCGCTCTTGTCTGGATATTACTGGCCAACGATGCTGAGCGACGCTTGAAGGGTGGTTCAAAAATGTCAGTCGTGCCAGATTCACGCACACTTATCCCATGTGCCCCAAACGAAATACCATAGCATCATAACACCTTGGCCATTCGACACATGGGGGATGGACATCTTGGAGCCATTACCGCAAGCAGTGGGACAGAAGAAATTTCTGATCGTGGCGGTAGACCTTTTTACTAAGTGGGTAGGGGCAGAACCTCTAGCAAAAATTATTTCAGAAAGCGTCAAGAAATTTGCCTGGGCCAACATAATCTGTCGGTTCGGTATCCCGAGAGCTTTCATCACAGACAACGGTACCCAGTTCGTCAGTGAATCCTTCAAGACATTCTGTGAAGAACTCTACATCAACCTCAAAAACACCTCCGTCGAGCATCCTGCTACAAATGGGCAGACAGAATTAGCTAACCGGATTATACTAAAAGGGTTAAAGAAGAGGCTGGGGGAAGCCAAAGGGAGATGGGTGGAGGAACTACCCTCGGTGCTCTGGTCCTACTGGACGACTCCACAAACATCCACGGGGGAAACACCGTTCTGCCTAACCTACGGGCAAGAAGCTATGATACCCATCGAAGTGGGCATGGCCATAGGGAGAGAAGCCACTTTCGAAGAAGGACGAAACGAAGAAACCCTGAGAATAAACTTGGACCTGTTGGAAGAAAGGAGAGAAGCAACCAGCGTCAAGATAGCAGCGTATAAGCAGAAGATAGCCTGCTATCGCAACAAGAAGATAAAGAGAGGAAACCTCGAAGAAGGGGACCTCGTTCTGAAGTGGACGGATCGACCCAAAGGGCCGGATGACAAGTTAAAAGCAACATGGGAAGGACCATTTCAAATCAGGGAGTGTATTCCCAGCGGGGCGTACCGATTGGAGACAGTCGAAAGGAAAGAAGTCCCCCGCACATGGAACAGAGAGAAGTTGAGGAAGTACCACCTGTAGAACCCTTCAAGAATGTTCCCACGAACAGATCTCCTTTTTTCTTTTACTGCTTTTTGAAATGATGTACGAGCCTCTTTTCAGAGCTCTCCCTATGTTATGCGCTTCTAATAAATGTTAAGGGCTTCGACCCAATTTCAGATAAACTCTTGTCGACACCCAAAATTATAGAGGCATTCTCTAAAATAAGCGCGTCGATCCGAACGATCCCGCTTGAGCGCGTCGATTCGTACAATCCCGCTCCGCCCATAGAGGCAGTGTCCAAACGAGCGCGTCGATTCGAACAATCCCGCTCAGCCCTTAGAGGCATTCTCTAAAATAAGCGCGTCGATCCGAACGATCCCGCTTGAGCGCGTCGATTCGTACAATCCCGCTCAGCCCTTAGAGGCATTCTCTAAAATAAGCGCGTCGATTCGTACAATCCCGCTCCGCCCATAGAGGCATTATCCAAATGAGCGCGTCGATTCGAACAATCCCGCTCAGCCCTTAGAGGCATTCTCCAAAATAAGCGCGTTGATCCGAACGATCCCGCTTGAGCGCGTCGATTCGTACAATCCCGCTCCGCCCATAGAGGCACTGTCCAAACGAGCGCGTCGATTCGAACAATCCCGCTCAGCCCTTAGAGGCATTCTCTAAAAATAAGCGCGTTGATCCGAACGATCCCGCTTGAGCGCGTCAATTCGTACAATCCCGCTCCGCCCATAGAGGCGTTATCCGAACGGACGAAAGAAAACATAAAATCGGGGAAGTTACGAAAAAGTTCACAAGGTAAAATTAACCTATTTACTTTACAAAGTAAAAATAACAAATTATGAAACAGGAAGCATCAAGGGGAGGATCGAATCAATGCTAGCAAGGGCAAGAAGAAAAAAGAAGCTAGTACAACAAGCAAGAAAGCAAACTTAGTCGTCATTAAGTTAAGTCCAGAGCATAAGCGTTCAAAAAACGGGTCACAAAAAAGCCACTTAAAATAGCCCCGAAGGAGCACAAGGGCAATCAAAGTCAGAAAATGCCAAAAAGGCAAAAGACAGAATTTAAAGGGTTACATTAAAAATCGGCATCATAGCCCTGGAAATATTCATCCCCGACAGACCGGGGGCCTTCATCGGCAAGCGGACTCTTAGCTTCGGCACCAGAAACAAGGAGTGGAGCACTTAGTGGAGGAGGATGGTCAGCAGCAAGTGAAGACCCTTCGTGGGGTGGCAAGGATTCACCTGCGGGCAAGGCCCCAATAGCGGGAGAGTCTTTCGCTGCATCGTCGAAAAGCTCGGCAAGGCTCAAGGGCACTCCTGCAGGAGGAGCAGGCCTGATCTTCCCGATCTCTGTTGCCCTCATTTCCCCGTCCTCTTTCTCCCCCTCCTTGGGAGAAGTAGCGGAGACAAGCTTTCCATCCACCACGGATAAGTACACATTCATTCCTTCAAAAACAATGGGCAAGCCGGGATTCAGCAGCTTTTCTGGTCTAAGCAATTACCCCAAGCCCAATCAATCGAGTCCTTAGCGCCAAGCACGGCAGAGCGGTGATCGTCTTGAGCCGCCTCGAGAGCACGCCGTAAATCAGCTATCTCCTCTTGGCTCTTCAGCAGCAGCTCCTCACGCTCTCGTGCCTCTGCGACCAACTTGTTTCGACTAGCATTGGCACGCGCCAGTTCCTCGTCCAGCTTAGCATTTTGCTCGCGCACTTTATCGTTTCGATCAGACATGCGTCTATGTTGCTCCTTCAGATTGTCAACCTCAAGCTGCAAACCAGATGCCTTGGACCGACTCAGATCCAGGTCGGCCAATGAGGTCTCCTTCTCCAATTTCAATTTGTTTCGCTCCAGAGTAAGCGTCTCAATGGCCTTATCACGATCACCCAGTTTCTGGGTCAGAGTCAAGCATTCCTTATGAGCATCAGAAACTTCACAAAGGCGCTCCTTGTACCATCCGACCATTTTTTCTTCGGTCTCCACAAATGCGGCATACGTAGAGCACATCCTTAGCATCTCCTTCCCCAGCAAATCCCGTAGAGCCCAGGGGCCATGCTCCCGCACAAGTTTTTCCAAGGCTGTGCGATCGTCCGAGCAAGACATCATATTGCGAATTAAAGTGGCAGCATCATACTCACTTCGGTATAGTGAGCGGTCACTCTGGTATACGAGGTAGTCATCCAACTCAGGATAAGAAGGAGTCATTGACCGTTCCCCAACATGGGTATCGGCAGTTGGATCATAGGACAATAATGGAATTTCCTTTTCAGCCTCGGGGGGAATCACAGAAGGAGGACTTGGCAAGGAATGAGCTAGCCCCACCAAAGCCGTTTTGGAAGAAAGACTGGTCTTTGCCTTTTTTGCAACGGGAGAGCTAATCTCGAGGCTATTCTCCCTCTCCCTTCGCTTTTCCCCGCCGTCACGGATGACAAGGCTACGAGGGCGTAAGATGGGCTGAGCTTTCGGATCCTTGAATGGCTCAGGCTCCTTGCCTTTGGCGAGTCGCTCCGACACCCTCTTGCTTCCTGTACCCTTCGAAGTGGTGGATCGACTAGAGGACGCACGAGCCCCCGAGCCATCCCCACGTTGTGGAGAAAGAACTTTCTTGGATAGGCTGGCAGGGGAAGCGGGACGAATGGACGAGCGATCTTTTGGCGGAGGCTCCCCATCACTCTAGAGGGTCTCAGAAGAGCCACGAACCCGTTTGGCCTCTTCCCGCTTAGCGGTAGCCAAAATCCGAGCAATATTTTGTTTTCCAGAACCTGGCAAAGCAAGGAAAGTATTCAGGAAAACAATTGAAAAACAAGTGTAGTAACAAACAAACAGAAGAAATAAGAAAGGCAAGATGAATGGGTACCACTCTCCCCAGACATCAGTAAACTTTGTAATTTTGTTGGAGGGCCCAAACCGGCCAGGGCATTAATAGTTGTCAAGCTTCTACTAGAACAATCCCTTAACTTGGGGCGAGGAATCTCGCCAACCGGTTTGATCCATTTGGGAGGAAAGAATGCCTCTCCCTCGGAGTCAAACCACCAGGAAGGGGTATACCCTGCCCGGGGAACCACAAAAAAGAAATCTCGTTTCCAGCGCTTCGGAGCATCGCTCAGGGGCTCTATAAGTCTCTTTCTATTCTTCCCATATCCTCTCGTTTGAAGATAAAACCAACTAGTTAATCCATGTTTAGGAGCTTGGAAATAATAAAAGAAAGCCTCGATAGTAGGCTCTACTTCCAAATTAAAACAGAGCGATTGAAAACCACTTAACAGTAGCAAAGAGTTAGGTGTCAGCATGGAAGGCGCACAACCCAGGAAATTCAAAATTTCGACTTCAAATTCAGTAAATGGAGGCAGTATTCCCCCTCCATCATAGGGTGTAAATAGAAAGCGAAAGAATCCGGAGGACCGTCTAACACACACTCGTTCGGCTTGGCCGGAACAATGTCAAAGTCAAATGAAAACTTGGAGGGAGGATTCTCTGAGCGACGCGTCCGCAAGGCATCAGAAACTTCGCGCTCAAAGGGGGCAAAGAACAACTCCCAAATATTTCGGAGATCGCTAGTTGAAGTTAGGGTACTGCGAGTCTCCACGACTACAGCATCTAACCCCGTATGCTCGTCAGGAGCAACCTCGGGACCACCGGATGAGCGGGGGGCTACACCAACAAACTCCCCATCACCACTAGAACTCTCTCGTCTAAAAGAAGGAGGAGACTCTTCCGAGAAGCTAGAAGTTTCAGATGAAACTACAATGGGACTTTTCCCTGTCGTTTCTGAACTACCTGTCACAGAAACAACAGATGACTCACCAAAAGGTCCTACAGCTAAGGCCTAGCCCCTTTCGAAAGAAAAGCAAGTCCTAAAACATGTAGTCGAGACTACATTGAGCAAAGCACGCTAAACCAAGAATGGCAAAAACCCTTAGAGCCGAAAAGAATACACCAGTGCGTCTCTTAAAAAAAGAAGGGGGGAGAGAGTAGAAAAGGGAGGAAATAAGGTAAGAAGTATACCTGACATATCGAGTGAGAGAAAGTAGGAATCAACAATGCTTGTCGCTGCAACAGAAGGAAGACGAAGACAAGGGAAGCGGCAATAAGCAAGTAAGCAGGTGGACACACACAAAGAAAGAAAGCCCTTTTGAAAGAAGAGGAACGGTTACCAAGGCGGACGCAAAAAATTTATCCAATAAAAAAGAGAGAGCAACTGACATCCGAAAAAAACGTCCCACAACCGCACGCATTTGAAAAATAAGCGGGAGGGAAGGCGCAAAGACACGCGTCACGCTGGGGACTTACGACCCTCCCACAACCCAAGGAACCATCGAACGAGAGGGCGCTCAGCTAACCCAGGATTTCTATAAGTTTCGAGTTCTTTCTTGGAAACAAACTCAAAACTTGGGGACTAAATGATATAACTCGGCCAACCGACCGATCGATCTGAACTAACCCATCTAAGGAAAACGTACGAGCCATCTCGGTCGGTCGGTCGGTGCGCTCCAGCTGTCAACATCACACAATTATTTCATAACAGAAAGCCGTTACAAGTGGGCCAGCTCATCGCCCCGAAATGACCAAATTACGCTCGACATAAGCCTATAAATACCCAACACCTATCCCAGGTAAAACTACTGAATCTATCCTACTATCACCTCTTATACTCTCCGTCGGTCTGACTTGAGCGTCGGAGTCCAACCCGAGGGCCATCCCCGTCTTGGAGTCTTGTGCAGGTACCCGGAGCAGTCAGGAGGCACTCGGAGATTCATCACATAGTATATATATATATATAGTTATGTTTCTTATATTAAGCTACTATATATAATAAAATGTGTGAGAATGCTAATAGGGGTGAGCAAACTTTGAGGAGAATTAGAATAAAAGAGGATGATGATGAAGAAGAAATCAGAATGAATCAAAATCTAAGGCAATGAACTGATATTAATGTATACAAAAACAATTATTCAACAGGAAAGGAACACAATTATTCAATTTGTCTATGGCTTCCTAACTAACCATGTAAGTTTGAAACAAAATTCATATAGCTAATCATACAAAATGGGATTTACAGTCTACACTATACAAGGCAATGAGACAATATCAAACTGCCTCAATATACAATGCTGCTTCATCACTAACCTTGTAAGGCTTCATAACTAATTATGTAAAGCCTACCAACAAGTAAACAATAGCCTACAAAAAGGCTTAGAACAATTAAAAATATAGCTCTAGTGCCCAAATCCACTATATCAAAGTCGTGTCTATTTTCTAGGTCCATGTAAAAGATAACTCTGATTTTCCACCAAGTCTTTAAAAGAAGTATGGCAAGTATAAAGAGTCCTGCCAAGATCTTGAGCGCCATGGTGAGGGGGGAAAATAAGCAAGCAAGAAATAACGCATGGAGAACCACCATTGCAGCATATACTTTCTTTAACCTTATCCATATTCCCCTGTTTGTCTTGTGACATGGCTGCAGCGTTACAGGAAACATTTGATCTTGTAAATTCAGGTGGAATTCTTGCATTTCCAGCATTTTGTTGAACTGGTACAAAGAGGAGCAAATGGAGCAAGAATAAATATATAAATTGTAAGTTAATCAATATCTAGATGGACTTCAATCTTTCCTCCCTCTGATTCATGGACTCTGTTGTAACTATTAAGATTATTTTTGTCTTCTTGAAAGATTCGTCCGGAACCTCGAATAAAAGAAGATTAAAAGAAAAAGATTACCTCTAAACAATTCGTCCAAAACCCTCGAGAATATAGGAAAACTAGATTGCAACCCGTGCTTTGCACGGGTTCGAATTATTTTAAAAGTTAAAAAATTTTATCACTTAATAATTATATTTAATTTTTACTCATATAAATATAACAAAAATTTAAATAATAAACAATATTTTAATGAAAATTTTGGTCTATTTGAAATGACCTAATTTAATTTTAGAAATAAATAATTCATTATCTCTGTCATATATGCATTGTGGGGCAATTTTTTGGTGGTCTGCTCTTAAGTGAAAACAAACAATACCTACCGAGTAATTTTGTAGTAATTTTCATCATACAAACTAAATGAATAAGGTTTTAAATTTTTTTTTATGGAAGCTAAGATTCAACAACTTGAATAATTATCTTATCAATCTTTTTTATCAAGCCATCCATTCAACACTAACGCACATATTGAATTACAAATTAAAAATATTTTGAAGACTATATAATGTACATTTTTCATTAAAATATTGTTGCAAACTATAAAGAAAATAGAAATGTAAAAACTATTATAAATTTTTTATTAATGTATTATTACTTTACTACTCAAAATTTTCTAACCATTTTGATTTTTTTTTCTACAATTACATGATTCATTATAAACAATTATAAGAATAAAATGTTGGGGACATAATTGATGGTATCACACCATGTAAGCCCTAATGGTGTCACTCAATGTAAACCACAACTGTTATCTATTTTAATTGTGTTAATTAAAAGAGAAATTTTGTTTGAAAAATAAAATGTTTGAGACATAACTTATAGCAATGAAACGTGAGGACATATTTGTCTAAAGGCTAAAAAACTGGGGTATCAAAATTACTTTACACAATAATTAAAGATAAAAGTTAAAATCAATTTTAAAAATAGAACTCAAATATTAATTTTAAATAAATATAAAAACAATTATAATGAGTAAAAATACAAATACAAAAACAAAAATAAAAGAAGTTACACTGCTCCAAGAATAAATGCTGAGTTATTAACTTATTATAGTACAAGATTAACAAAATTATTAAAATAAATTAACTGAATATTAATTAATCATGTTAATTTGAATTAATTATAGTATATAATAAATATCAAATTGCAAAGTGGGTTTCAAAGTTTTATTTTGTCATGTGGAATGAATATAAATTAAATAAATATTAGTAGTATAAAATATATATATATATATATTATCTGAACTTGTTGTTGGCTTTCTTCATATTGTATATTATTAAAAAAAATTAATTTAAAAAACAAAAATTATAACAAAGTGACACGTGGGAAGTAGTGGTTTTTGTTTTATAAGACTATATAGATAAGATCAAAGACTGAAACAATACAACGGAAGAACATTAGATTCTTTGTTGAACTGGTCCAAACAGAGGAGCAAATGGAGCAAGAATAAATATATGAATTGTAAGTTAATCAATGTCTAGATGGGCTTCAATCTTTCCTCCCTCTGATTCATGGACTCTGTTGTAACTATTAAGATTATTTTTGTCTTCTTGAAAGATTCGTCCGGAACCTCGAATAAAAGAAGATTAAAAGAAAAAGATTACCTCTAAACAATTCGTCCAGAAGTTCAGAACCCTCGAGAATATAGGAAAATAAGATCGAGCACGAGCTATAGATAGACTGAAACAATGGAAGACCATTAGATTCATAACCTATTTGCTTGCGGAACGAAAAGAAAACAAAAGCATAAGAAGAAAATTAAATTACCGAAACAGAAGCAGAGATGCCGTGAGTGATTAAACAGAGCACGTTAATGGCTTCATTATATATAATTAGGGATGATGGGGTGTGTTTGGTTAGTGGAAGAATCCTTAAAATAGTCAACCAAACACACCCTTAATTTTTGACCGCCTTAGCCATTTTGGTCCAATCTGTTCACGTTTTAAATTATAATTAGTGAAGTAATCTCAAAAGTCATCAATTAAATTAAATGTTTCTTAAATTATAATGTTATAATTAAAAGTTCTAAAACTATTTACAAGAATACTTGAACTTTCATTTATTAAGAGTAAAATTCGTATAATAAGAAAAATAGATGAGTGAGACCCACCATCTCACCTATTCTATTATCTTCAATCCTCTTCTCTTCACTGTCATTCTCATCTCACCTCGTACAAACAAATATAACTATGTTATATATATAAATAACAACAAAATAAAATTAATGTCAGAGATCAGAAATAAAACTAATGTTAGATAACATGCTAATTATATATATCATATTAACATTATGAATTTATTTAGGTCAATTCAGTCCACTTATATTATCAAACACACGTGAGTTTATATATGTTTTCTACAAGTTACTCGTATATTTCAACCGAATAGAGATATCTTCTCTTCACAACTAACTAATTTAGTGGGGCTACATTTTTTATTCTTAAGTTTTATTTAATTATTAAAAATAAATCAATAAAACTTTAACAAGAGAAAAGGTAACCGTTTTGAGAATACAACTTCACACCTCACAAATATTTAATCAACAAAGTTAAACTATAGTACCATCTTAACAACTTGATATACTACAACGTTAATTCACAATAACAAAGGAAGTCATAAATTTAAATAACAAATCTCATGTTCTAAAATAAAATATAGGGTAAAGTATCTTACTGCTCCCAAACTTTACTGCAATGTTCATTTTTGTCCCCAAATTTTTTTTGGTTCATGCCTACTCAAAACTTTCAGTTTTGTTTATGCCTGCCCTTTTTGCTAACATCGCCAACTTGCTTGACAGAATTTGCTGATGTGGATAATGAATGTATATTTTTTTGCCACGTCATTGTCCACCTCACCTTTAACTTTTTACTTTTATTAAAAAAATTAACCTAATCTAATTAAACAAAATATTTTAGGACACAAGTTTGATTTTTTTTTAAAATTTGGATTAGGTTAATTTTTTTAAAATAAAAGTAAAAAGTTAAATATGAGATGTAAAATGAGGTGCCAAAAGAGATACACATTCATAGTTCACATCAGCAAATTCCGTCAAGCAAGTTAACAATGTTAGCAAAAAGGGCAAGCATGAACAAAATTGAAAGTTTGAGGGTAGGCATGAACCAACAAAAAATTTGGGGGCAGAAATGAACATTATAACAAAGTTTGAGGGCGGCAAGTGTACTTTACCCTAAAATATATATATCACAAATCAAGTTACTATATTAAGATTTGAAATATAATAAAAAATGAGCACACAATCAATAATAAATTAGATATGTATTTTTTAGAACAAATTAGATATGTATTTGGAGAATCTAAAACCTCGCAGATAATTATTAAAAAGATTTAAAAAGATATTTATCTGAAAAAATATCATTAAGGTAGTTATTTGAAAGGATAAAGATGTACTTGAATAGTACAAGTAAAAAGATGTACTTGAATAGATATTTTTTATAGGTATATTGTATAAATAAATACATTTATTCATTAGATAACATTATTAGATAGAGAATTAACAGAAATATTTATCCAAAAAAAATCAAGAGAGAAAATCCACTACTTCTAGAATGAAATAATTTTATATAGAATAAATAAAATATATTTATATATCTTAACGTTCGTATTTTTTAATCTAGGCTTCACCGGCCCGAGCCCGATTCCAAACTCCAATATATATTGGGCGGGAAGAAAGCCGTTATTCCCTCCAATTTGTTCCCCTAAAATTTTATCCTAGTCACATTCTGTTACACTCCACACTATCCTTCAATACACCCAAATTGCCAAAAACCCTAATCGATCACTCTACCCAATCCGATCTGATTTCAGGAGTAATTATACTGGGATGCACGGCCCCGTAATGGAGCTTAATCTCAGAACACCGAAGGGCCGGAACGTTCGCCGGAAGTTGGTCCAATCGACGCTCGTCCCCCACAAAACACAGGAATCTGACGACAGGGATGATAAGAAGAAGGACGACCAAAATTGCTGTGATGAGCAACAAAGGGAAGAAGAGGCACGTTGTTGTGTGAATGAGAAAAACAAGAGAAAGTCCAGAGGGAAAGTTACTCCTCCAACCAAAAATTCTAAGGTCAAATTCAATTTATAGAATTGTAATATGCTTAAAATTTGATTGTATTTTATGCCTACAATTATTGCACTTGTCTCCCTTTTGGTGGGCTGGAGGATTTTACTGTTAAATTAAACTCTTACTTCAGCTTGATTGCCATTGATACCGTAGTGAAGCTCAAGTATTTCTCTGTATTGATATTGAATAGATAATTGGCAAGTTGATAGTTTCAAATCCTGATAGCACGATATTCACCCCTTTCTTTTGAACCATCCAGCAAAATAGTACACCAAAGAAAAAACAGCTGCAAAATAGTACGCCAAAGAAAAAGCAGCTGCAAACTAGTACGCCAAGGAAAAAACAGACGCAAAATAGAACGCCAAAGAAAAAACTATCACCCAAAGGAGTTAAAGGGGCTTGCTCACGGCAACTGTTGCCCGAGTTAGCACAGATTAATACGCAGGTCCATGATTTGTGGTCAGAGGCAAAAAAGTCTGCTGAGGTTAGTGCACCTGGCTTATCTAATGGCTAACCCGCATTCTTGGAATTTGATTAATCTTGTATTGTTCATTTGCTGCCCTTCAGCATTGATATTTTCCTTTATCTCTGATTGGTTATTGACCCCAATTACTATAATGACTTCAGTTTCGTTGCTATTTTTGTAAGATGTGTTAATTTGTGGTGATAGACACTCTTTCTCATTATGTTTAATCAGGAAAATTCAAGGATGTTTGCAGGACGGCAAATACATCCTTTTTTTTCAACATTCAAGGTGGGGAAAAAGTTTCAGGATCCAGCTGACAGTTTATGCGCAGAGAAGAGGAAGCACCAAGTAATTACATATGCTCCTATTCATGTATTCGAAAATATTCAGGCAAGTGATTTGTCATATCCTATGGATTGTTATTTTGTTATATATGACGTAACCTAAGGTGGTTGATATGTATTTCCTTGGTTGCTAACTTTTGCGGACTCGGTTTGAGTTAATACTCAGTAGCGAAATTCTTCTATGCAGGATGATCCTTTACCCCTGAACTGGCGAAATTGGACGTTTTTGGGGCAGACCGTTAAAGCAAATTGTTGGCCACAAAGTTCAACTTCGTCCGTTTTTGAGGGTTCTGTTGAACCCTTAAAATTTGATAAGCTTCCTACTACTTTTTGTTCCTCTGGTGCTTCAATTTCCCAGAATGTTTTGTCTTGTTCAGATCAATCTTCTATACAGCTGCAAAATCTGCAAGATATATTACCAGAAAACTCAGATGGGCTGGCCTCTGGAAGAGCAAATCTTCAAACGCCAGAAGCCAAAGTGGTACATTTTTTATTTTAATATTAAAAAAGGTCTTCTGTCCATATTTCATAGTAATTCCATTGCCCAAAGAAAAAAGATATCTAGGGTTTAAATGCCCGTAGGTAATCAGTGAAAGCTTGTCTGAAGGTGAAATTTGGAAATATATTCTCTCCGTTGTCTTAACTCTGAACTATTTGTTACTGCTGGCAAAAAAACTATCATCAGGAATTGGATGTAGATACCGAGCAAGCTAGCATTATCAGGAAGTCTGATCCTGAGTCAAAGAGTAGATTTCTTAAAGAAAGGTACGCACATGACTGACACTTGATATTTTCCTTGGCATATGTTTGTTTTATTCTAATTAGTTAGTACATATACTTGTAATTTTTATATTTTTACAATACATCTTCACTTCATATTGTAAATGCTGCAATCTGTGGATACTTATCTACACCTTGTGACATCCCTATACCACCTGGGATGGGATGTAAGAGATGCATTTTCTTACAAAGTGGCTGGATTTTGGAATATCAGAATATGTTGCAATCATGTCCCTCTGTTAGCTAATCTTTTCACGGACACTTTGGTCATAAGAAACTTCCTTGAATCTCATATAAGATCCTTTTGCAGTTATGCCTAGGATAGATATAGTCTACTCCTAACTCCTAATTAATAGGTTTATTTGTGAATTTTGGCTTAACGCAAGGAGGATGGGAGATCAATTATTTTTGTTGCATATTTTTCCAATAATGTCTGCAGCTTCTGAGGACTTCAATTTTTCATGACCAATTTGCATTAGACTCTGGATAGGTAGTGTTATTTCCTGATAGGCAGATTTTCCCCTGTATTATATGTTGCAGTATGAAGTCATATTACCAAAGTTGTGGAGATAAGACTGAGAGCAGCCTGTGGACGTACAAGTACAAGCCAACAAAAGCCTTTGAGGTCTGAAATTTTTTGTTTGTTTTGATTTTTATTTAAAGTTACATGTGCCAATTTTCTATGGTACTAAATTCTTCATCTAATTTTATGGCTTTTATAGGTGTGTGGTAATGATGAATCTGTGAATATTTTGCGCGACTGGTTACATCTTTGGCATGAAAGATGTTATCGAAGCAGGAATGATTCCGCAGATAGGGACAAAAGTAACATGTCAGGCAATGATGATGATGATTATGACTGTTCTCATAGTGACTATGATTCGGAAGATATAACTGAGGAGGACTCCCTGGAGAATGTTCTTTTAATTACGGGACCAACTGGGGTGTGTGAAAATCTACTTTGTCTAAAACTGTACATACACTTTGACTACAAAATTGGCTTCTATACATCATGTATGCATCTATTGAAGACTACCATAACTTCAAAAATGGTTGCATTTTTCTGAAAAGATGTTAAAATAGGAAGCAGTTTCAGTAAAAGGGCTAGGGTTTAAGGAACTTTTAAAAATGGAGCTATTTTTCAAAGCAATATACAAGTTTTTGGACAGTATAACGAGGTAGAATTGAAGGGGAATAAAACAACAAAATTTGAAGATAATAATCCATATGTATATATGCATGTGTATATATAATCAGTTGATTGCTAAAATTATAATTTAATGCTTGTAAACTGTCAACTAAAAGATATAATTTGTAGCTTATCAAAGTGGTATGGAGAATGAAAGTGAATTTGATTAGCTTCGAAGCCCATGATAAATTTGCTAGCACTGAGATTAATATAGATTGCTTATCATGCTATATTATAAAATTCTGATTGAACTTCAGAGTAGAACTCTGATGAGTACAAAGCCCTTTTGCGCATAGAATTTCTGTGGCAAATTGTATGCTTAATAACCATTCTACTGTTACACTATACTGTTTCCTTTTGACTTATTACTTCCTTAATTTCCAGTTTAAGGATATTTTTTTTTCTTAGTCATTGAAGATATGTATAAAGTTTCAACTTTGCCAACTGCCGTTCATACCATTTAAATGTTTTTTCTTTCTTTTTAAGGCTTGAATATGTCTAATACAGTTGTAGAGTATCATCATCTATCTGTCACTTGATTAAGTTTTGTGTTCTGAGTAAACACTGATTGTCTGTGTTGGTGGCTAAAGCATTAGTCTATTATATTGCAGAGTGGCAAGTCTGCAGCTGTATATGCTTGTGCTCAAGAGGAGGGATTTGACGTTTTAGAGGTATCTCTGTTTATGTGTTTTGGGCTTTTGTCTAATTATGCTTTTTGAGGCCCATACTTGTAATGATATAAATTCATTGATATGCATCTTGTTACCATCAATTCTTGTAAAGCATTCCTGAACATGAAGCTTAGTGATTGCTTGTTGACATTGGCAGTTATTCTGAAATTTTACTAAGTTTCCCATTTTTCCTCTGGATTCTGGAGTCAAGCTTGCTGTTGCTTTTTATGTTTGATACATTCACTTATTTACAAGTTTCTTAAATTCATTTGAAATATTGTGCGTTCTGCTTCGAAATTGCCCTATACAATGTTGTGCTCAATGCACCGTTTATAATTATGGTCTAATCTTAAATATGAATGACAGACATATGTATATAATATTTATACCACACTTATCAGCTGTTTCATTAATATATTTCTGCTATCTGCTAAACATTTCCTTTTTTTTTTATTCTATATATTTGTAATGTTTGTTATTAATAATTCAATTCCATTAAACATTATGGCTCCTGTTGTCTCAATAGCTCAGCACATCAGATTTTCGAAATGGGACCGCCATCAAGCGTTTTGGAGATACTCTTGGATCAAAGGCATTCAAAAGGTGAGTTAATCTTCCTGTCAATGCTTACAGATTACTTTCCCAATTGAATTGTTTGATTTCTAGCAATTTTATCTTACCATAATTACAGTTACATGCTTTCATGCTCCTGTAATATCAGTTGGCTTCTTTTAGTGTTCCTTTTCTTTGAGGAGTGGTTTTTCGTCTCTAACAAGAAACTAGTAGTTCCTTGAACATGAGAATGTAGATGCCCTCACCAAGAAGTAGAAAAGGCTATGATTAAACTGCTTTGTTGCATGGCGTGCCTTGATTCAGTTATGTTATTCTAATAAAATTAAGTTTCTCTTCGCAAGAAATCTTTCCATCAATATGTCCTATGGTAATATATCTTATATGTTGTACATCTTAAGGTCATTGGAAGAGACCGGAAGTTCACAAAAGAGGAAAACTAGGAAGTTGTCCTCAGGCCTGGCTTTGCCCAGTAACAAAGCAGTTGATGAGTTTAATGGAGGGGAAGTTGAACTGATACCCATATCTGATGATGAAGCTCAAAGCCCTATTGCTACATCTCAGAGGTTACTTGACAGAAAAACTGTAATTAGGTTTGGTCAAGTCCGAACTTTAATTCTATTTGAGGATGTGGACATCCTTTTTCCTGAAGATCGTGGATGTATACATGCCCTACAACAAATTGCTTTGACAGCGAAGGGACCAATTATATTGACCAGCAATAGTAAGATTACTTGTTACAATAGTTAATCGTTGCTCAACATGTAGCTTTTGTTTTTCATTTTTGTGAACTTATCTTTCTTGTGATTTAGGTAATAAACCTGTCCTGCCAGATAATCTTAATAGACTATGCGTTTCTTTCTCTTTGCCATCACCAGACGAGTTGCTTTGCCATTTGCACAAGGTATGTGCTTAAGGATTTTTCCCTCTCCCCCCCCCCTCCCCCTTAAAAAGGGAAAATATGGAAATACAAATTAATATATCCTATGTATGAACTGCAGGTTTGTGTCACAGAAGGAGTCGACATTCAACCCTTTGTACTGGATAAATTTATACAGTCTTGTGATGGAGATATCCGCAAAACCATTATGCATCTTCAGTTCTGGTTTCAGAGTAGAAGATTAAGAAAAGGTGCATCAACCGGCATATGTTTATTAAATGTGTGCGGCTTAACAATTACAATTATTATGAAAATCATAATCGTTCAAATTTTGATTCATAATTGAGACATTTATTTTCTTTCAATTCATATCAGTATTTAGTAATAATGTATATGACTGCATGTATTCTGAAGAAAGATTTAAAAGGTGGGAATAGTGACATTTGAGGATAGGATGAATTAACTCAATTAAGTCAAGCAAATTCAATAATGTGGCTAGTAATACTACTGAAGAACCAGCAAAGTTAATTTTGATTTATTTTTCCTTTAAGAAGATTTTAGTAGGATTTGGCCTGAGGTTGCCACACCACAATAATTGATATCCTTTTCCCCCCCTCTTTTGTCTAGTACAATCTTTTTCTTTAATTTTATGAAGGTGAATTTTGGTTTCTACATAGACACATAGTTATGACTTGAAATAAACTTTTGATTTCATTCCTTATTGTCCAGAAAGAAAAGCGCAGACATTGTATGGCTCTCTTCCATTTGATCTTGAGGTTGGCCATCAGATACTACCCAAGATGATACCCTGGGATTTACCCTCTCAGTTATCTGAACTAATTGAGAAGGAAGTTACCAAGGTGGTAACCATAATGGAAGATACTTCTTGCTTGCATGGGTTAGTTGAAGAACAGTTTGACATAAATGATATGCAAAATGGTTTAGATGTGAAGCAGGTGGAGACTGATTATATAGAGGCCAAGAAGGTAGAAATGCTTGAGAGAAATGGATCTATTATAGACTACAATGAATTGGAAACTCAATTTCTTGCTCTTTCTGACTTTGCAAATTCTTCTGGCACCCCTGTTGCACCCTCTAAGCGAAAGGGTCAAAGGAAACTTGTAGTGTCCTCTGATTCTGAGGATGAGGATTTAAATAATGGACATCCTCCAGACATATGTGATGATTCTAACAAAGGACAATCTCTTAAAGACAACACTGATTCTCCCTCTAAATTACCATTCAATCAAAACTACACCAGCGCATCCTTGCTCAAGCTGGGTCCTGGATTGGACGATTCAGAAGCAGTTCGGTTTACTGATGACGAGTGCTTAAATGAAATATCCAAGTCATTTGATGTATCCTGTGTTCCAGAATCAACATTCGTTCCTGAGACTGTAATAAATGGAACAGAGACAATTTCTGGAGCAGTGTCCTGTGGCCATCATTCTGATCCTGTAGATGTTTCTGTGAATAAAGAGTTGCTACCATTCACTTTCAGCATTTGTAAGCGCTTAGCCAAGTCTAGACTAAATGATGATTTGTTGGTAAATACTGAAATTTCAGAATCTTCTCAAAAAGAGACTCTGCAAGATTTAACAGATGAAAATATAGAAACTACACCTGTGTATAATGTGATGGATGAATGCAGTAGAGTGGATTTCCGACTAAAGTCCAAGGTTCTTGAGCCCTCCGCAGCAATGGAAACAGATGTTATACATAACTTGTGGAGAGAACTAGGTGAGTGTCGACCAGATTTGAGACAGCATGCTGCCACTGAGCGGCTAGGCACATTTGAAGTTGTTAAATTAACTTGTGGTATGAGCAATCTAATTTCAGAAGCTGACTTGTTTAGTAATTACCAACAGAAACAATGTGTAAGTTTCTTGTAATGACTGCAACTGAATTTGAAGTTTTTCTTTCTTGTATCATACCAGTATTATGATAAATTGATAATGATGATTGTGCAGGATATTTTGGAACCTCCGGCTTCACTTTTTAATGAAGCCACATTTAATTGTTACGATGATCAAATGGTGTCAACTGTTGCTGAGCATGGGTTTTGCTTTTATGCTAAACACTTGTTAGATATGGGGTTGAAGTTGGGCCATGAAAGCAGTGTAGATTTAGCTTCAGAAATGTTGGCCTCCACAACTAACATAACGGCACTGGGGAATTTATCTAGACAGGGCCTCACAAAGTGTACAAACTTCTGTACTGGAAAAGAATTAGAAGTGAACAATGCAAGACTTGATTTGCCAAAGAGGTATTTTGTCTTGGCCACCATATAGTTATACTAATTTTTGTGCGGGTGTAGTCATCCCTCAGCTTTAATGATTTATTGCTAAGCTTCCGTTGATATGATCATTCTACTGATTTTTTTTTTTTTTACCAGCAAATCTTGTCTCACTTTTGAGATCCACTTTGAAATTTACGGCTAAACTGATTGAAAAGAAAATCATAAATAAATCCATATCAGAGTCACCTTTATCCTTTCCACTTTTAACTTTTCTTTCAATATACTAATTTTAGACTGATTCTTTAATATTAAAATTTTTTGTTGCTTTGGTTGCTGGTGCTCATAGTTGTTAAAATCTAGATTTAAATCTTAAAATCTTACGATTTTACGATTTTACATTCTCAAATCTTGTTGAATCTTGTACAAAATCGTGTTGGTGTAAAATCGCGTAGAATCGGTGAAATCAGGTAAAATCCCATAAAATCTCGATTTTACTAGCGATTCTACGATTTCACCGCAGCCCAAAAAAAGTTCATATGGATTTATTTTTTTTACAAAAAAATCGTTATGTTTGTGTAGATATCCATATCTTGTCCCAACTCAAAGAAAACCCACCTATTTCCTTAAAACCTAATGTCTAGACCCGGACTCCCCTACCCCGGATAACTCATTCCCTTCCCATTCTTTCTAGGTTTCAATGTTGATGATGTCTGAGTTTGTAATACTTCAAATCATGTATGTGTTTGAATTTACATAACATTAGGAATGAAGTACTAAGTGGTGATAGTAATTGTAGTGGTGAAAATTAATCAAATGAATTTGATGAACTTAGTTGAAAATGTAGTCATTGTGGATATTAAATGATAAATGTTTAATTTATTTATGTAACTAAGATATAATAGTTAGGTGTGTGTGTATATATTGGTAAATTCATATGATTTTGTTATAGGTAAACTCTTACGATTTTACGATACGTTTTCACGATACGATTTTACCCTCCCTTCTACGATTTTACCTAAAATCTAGATTTTGACAACCTTGCTGGTGCTACTGCTACTAAATAATCTGCTTACATTCAGTTCAAGAATTATCAACGTCTTTTTCTTTTTATTGAATAAAAAAATTGAAAGAACTGCGATGCAACCTTTCTAGTGAGATAAATTTGTAATCCACCAAGTGTCACTCCTCAGATGTGCTAGAGGAACTTTTTAACTATCTAATCTTATCAAATGGCCTGTCTGCAGATGTTCTTGTTATTTTCATTTAAACTGTACTTTGGACTTGTTTTTATGTCGACCTTACTTTGGGATTCTGCCATACAGCACAATGCAGACATCTCTGTACAATGTGATCCAGTCCATTGTTCCTGCAAGATTATCCTTGGCAATGAAAGGCGCTGCATTCAATGAATATTTATCTTCGTTGCGCCATATTTCAAGAGCAGAAGCTTTTCGCTTATCACAAGGTGTTGTTGAAAAGACAAGGAGACGAAGGTATATTGTTTGTAAAGCTAATTCAGTTTTTTTCTTTTGGCCTTTGGATTTATTGGGAAATTTGACCAGGGATCTTTTTATTAGTTTGCTAAATTGGATTGTTTCAATGCAGTAGGATGAGGGGTGCTCAACATTACTTGAGCAGTGGTAAAATGATGTTGTCACCTGAAGATATATCATCCTTGTGTGAAGGAGAATTGTACAGAAAGATTTCTTCACTATAAACTTGTGCCAACGACAAACTGGATAGCATTTTTTTACGGTTGAACTCTACCTCATAGATTTAACAATTTACTTTATTAACATTTAGTAGAACTCGTTAATGATTGTCATAGGATGAAGTTCATATGGTCACTGGCAGAGTTTGTAAATTAAACTAGCAGGAATAGATTTGGCGGCAGATGTTGGAATTAGTCTCATTTGTAACAGTTTAATTTCCTGTAGTAAAGCTTAGAGTTAGTTTGCTTAAAAAGTAAATTGAAATAAAGCTTAAAGTGATTCATTTTATGCATATTGTTAATGAGAAATCTTTTACCAGCTAGATAACTATAGCCGTTCCAGATTGCATCAAAATTACAATGTTATGCGTACGCGTGTGCAATGTTTAGGGTTTATAATTGAAATAATCCAGATCGATAGCATAACATGAAATAACTTCATGTGAGGATACTTCATGTTATCTATTTTTGTGGAGTGAGGCGGACACGAGTATGTCCATACTAGTTACTACTATAATCTGATCTCTACCAAGTGTTCCTAAAGCACGTAGGCTTGTCTATAGGTTCGAGAAAAAAGTATGATAAAACTGGGAATTTCCCCAAAAAGAATGAATGGCGGATCCTGTGGGACACAAGATCTTGTTTATTTTTACATATGATGTTGTTGTAGGAGTAGGATGGCCCATGCGATATGCAAGTGTGACCCCTTTTCTTCTGATTCAGAAAAGCCTTGTTAGAAACAAAACAAATACAATACTATATCACGAACAAAATCGGAGTGGTGTGAGAGAATCTGGGAACCTTGTCGCTTTCCTTTCAACTTCTAAAATTTTGACCCTCAATCTCTTCAGGTTTTTTCTCTTTTTCAGATATATTGATTTTTTGCCTCACTTTAGAAATTTCCTTGCATTATTGTCTTTTAAATTGTAGCTCCAACTCTGCTAAAAAAAATATGCTTTGGATTTCGTTCTTAAATTTGTACAAATTAGTTTTTAAAAACATCTAACAACTAACACTTGACGTGAAGTTACTTCATTTGATTATTCTGAATAATTGATTGGCTATAACAAAATTATATTTCAGTGGATCAACAATCTAAATTAATCAATTTAAATAACTTTACATAAAGTTATTTTAATTTATTCGAACCCATTTCTAACCAGATTCTTTGATTTAGTTTGGTTTCATCCCAACTGGCCGTACCATATATGACATGAAACGCCATCATTATTACCTTCACAGTCACTACTCATTGCTTTTTCCTTCCCTTTCTGAAATATCACTACCTCTCCTCTCCTCCCACCAAATATTCCAAAACACACGATTCTAGGGATCTCCCTCCAATGGATGTCAATATGAATTTTGATTCTCATTTAATAATCTAAATCTTGAATTTCATAAATTTGCACCTGAGTGGATTTACTCACTCTCATTTCCTTCATCCAAATTAGCTTCTACTTCAAAAATATAACATCATTATTTGTTTATTTTGATTAGAATATCTTTATATTACTTATATAATTGCCGTATTTCTTGATTTCTCATTTGGAAAAAAAAAAGTGAAAAGAAGGTTCACGAATCTTCAAACATACAAATAGCAGAAACAGCGAATTCAAATCACAATATATATATATATATAGAGGGTAAAGTACTCCCAAATTTTATTACAATGTTCATTCTTGTCCTCGAACTTTTAGTTTTGTTTATGCCTGCTCTTTTTGCTAACACCGTTAACTTACTTGACGGAATTTGCTGACGTGAATGATGAATATGTATTTTTTTTGTCATGTTATTGTCTATCTCACCTTTAACTTTTTACTTTTATTAAAAAAATCAATCTAATCTAAATAAAAAAATATTTTAGGATAAAAGTTTGATTTTTTTTAATTTGGATTAGGTTAATTTTTTTTTTAATAAAAGTAAAAAGTTAAATGTGAAATGTAAAATGAGGTGGCAAAAAAAATACACCTTCATCGTCCACATCAACAAATTCTGTCAAGCTAACTTTTGCAAAAAGTAAGTAGCGCATATATAGAACATAAGTAACTAAATAACTTGTAAATGCCGATTTACAAACAGTTAGATGTACTTTTATAAAAAAAAAAGAAATTAAAAAACAGTTAGATGTAGTATATGTAATTATTTTATTTGAAACACAGCCCTGATGCATAAAAAGAGATAATGTTATGTCTGATAGCCAGTATTAGTAACATTATTAATTATGATTCATGATTCCATTTTGTTATTTAAATCACTTCACGAGTTGCGAAGATGCATGCCGCGCTGAACGCTAATTCGTCTGCATTCTATTCTTTTGAATCCCTCTTTCATCTTAATTCAATTAATATTTCTCAATCAATTCCCTTCCTAACTGCCATTTTAAATTTACAAGCTCAAACTTTCATGAACTCAATATGGCGAGACACCATTTCAGTCAATGCATATAAAGCCCTTTAAATAAAGTAAAACTCAAGCTAGTGAAGCGTGAAATGAAGCAAAATAAATTCATGTACCCATATAACTTATATGGATGCAAAACCTTTCGGTATTCAATGCGAGTTCGAATTTTTTGCTGTTCTAAATTATGCTATCAAATTTAGTCACGATTATTTTTAATCACGATTTTTTGATCGGTTAACCATCGTTATAACCGTAACTAAATTCGATAACACAATTTTGGACAGTAAAATATCCACATACGTCCAATGCCTTTAATTATATATATAATAGAGACACTAGATAGTGAAGAATTTGAGTAAAGGTACGAACTATTGGTCCAGAATTATGAATATGATCTACCAATTCAGAAAAATCATATTAATGCATGTTTGGCAATTATCAACCATATATATGCCTACGTGACCCAATTTTCTTTAAACAAGTTAAGGACCATCTTCCTTCTTCACTGCACCATTCCAACAAGAGTGATTTCTTTTAAATAGCATTCATTGTATTACATTTAATATATATCATTAATTTGTTTACTACCTACTTTCTACTCTCTTTACACTATGCAATTTGAAAAAAAAAAATTAAGTGTAATTTTTATATTTTTTTCATAAAAATTTTTTTAATAACAAACTGATATGATTTAATATAACTAATCTCTCTCTTTAATTAGTTCTTTTAAAATAAAAATAATATATTATATTTTAATTGTAAAACCTTATTGCAAAATATAACCGAATATCTTTGAAAACATGAACTTAATTATTTGTATTCTCACTTAAACCACCAGATTATGCTCAAGTTTGAGTTTGACACTAGAATACTTTGAATGTGGTATAAATGGTAAATACGAAAAGTGAGGGAAGGGTAGAATAGTAAATTGAGTGGAGCGAGTTAGCCGGGAGCAATAATTTGGAAGTACGACCTTTTAGAGTTGTGAGTGTGACTTCGTCTTCGTCATAACTCATCACCTTCCAATTTCCCGAACCCAAACAAAACTCAATTCACGAGGGGTCCCTATTCTGACACCCCCTTCTCCCTTTATCAATTACGTAACTATTTCTATTTAATTTCAGTAAATAAAAAAATCTCTCTTTCTTTTTAGTTTTTATTATTATAGCCTGTCTTCTCTGGATTCTTTACTGTTTTATGTCTGACAACTGACGAGTGAACCATAAGTAAAGAAACCAATCAATTACAATTTTGTTTTGTTCGTTTTGATTAAAAAATACTAGTCCAATATTATATTGTTACTAAAATAAATATACACTTCTGCCCCCATAGAATAGTATGAAGAAAATTCCTCAGAAAAACAAACAAACAAGGGAGGAGGATTATGGGATAACAGAAAAATCCAATTCTGATTATTATATATTCCTCTCTTAACAATAGCATGTTCATTCAAGCCAAACATCAAGTATAGTCTATTATAATGATTAATGGCTTCCCACGCCTATTTTAGACTATAGCTCAGATCTCTAAGACAATAAATTGTTTGCATCTGAAGTAGAGGCTAACCCATGTACTGAAACTTGCTGCTAAATTGTCTGCTTTCAACAAAAAGCTTAATGATGATAGAGATCCATATTACCTCACTCTCTCCACCTAAGCTCTATTGATTAATGTAGCTGCCTTACCCCTTAATCGCTGTTAAGTGTTAACAGCAGCTACATTCATATTAATATACATATATGCATGGAGTCACATATATAATAATGATGCTAAAATACAAATGCAAGATGTATAATATATAAACAATATATGCACACTCAGATTAGATCCATGAATATAATTTACCGTACGAAGCATCCATTATTATTAGCAAGGGAATCAATCAATCAATATAGAAGATGTAAGTGTAAATTGGCCTTGGGGACAGTGGGTAAGTGGGTGTGATTAAAGATGGACCACTTTACATCATGTGCATCATGTGGGTGTGGCATGGCATGAGCCATGAGGTAATCCACCATATATGATGCCCTTATGGTTATGGCATGGGTAATGGTTATTTTATTTTATTTTATTTTTTAATGCAATACACTATGAGAGTGGGTTTATGATGACAAAAAGATGTCCAAATATTGTACCCAAGGAATCTGAAATAGAGAAATAGATGAAAGAGATCGTACAAAGATCCTCTGTTTCATCGCCAAAACACACCATAGTCCATAGCCCATGTTCACTCATTTCCATCTCTCTTCTAGAGTAAAGCCATAAACTAGCCAGGGATTCCCGTGACACTTACATCAAAACCCACCCCCAAACCAAAAGCCTTCATCTTTCTCTCTTTCTCTGTGTCATTACCTCTACTGCACCCTACCCCCCCTACCCTTCTTCCTCTCTCGTTCTTTCTCTTCGCCCACTGACACGTAAGTTGGATTTATAAATCAGGTTCAAGGGTGTGTGAGTATAAGAGAGAATGCTGAGTTCAGGCTCATATTTGAGGCAGTTAAGTGCGAAGGAGGCTTGGAGATCAACCTCGAATAGGTGGAGTGCAAGCAACAACTATAGCAGTGGTGGGTGTGTGGATCAGATGGAAGGGTATAGTAGCAGCATCATGTATGGAAACGAAGAAAATGGGATGATGGTGAGGAAGAGAGTGATGGTAGTGGTTGATCCCACTTCGCATTCCAAGCATGCTATGATGTGGGCTCTTACCCATGTAGCTAACAAGGGTGATTTGCTCACTCTGCTTCACGTTGTCCCTCCAAACAGAGGCTCTGATTCTTCTTCTTCTTCTACCTATCTTGTCAACTATCTTGGGTCCCTTTGCAAAGATTGCAAACCAGAGGTATGTTTCTTACAAGTTTTAATCTTTATGGGTCATTTCAACTCACATTTATTTGTGTTACTCTAAAGTCTAAATTTTCTTAAATTCATGTTAAGGAAAGAGATTTGGCTTCACCGGAGGCTCCATTGTTTCCTGCATTTTCTTTCTCTTTCGTTTTTTATTTGTCGGTCTCTTCTAACAGAGAGGCCGGGTTAGGGATAGTCATGGATGGTGCTTACTAGATCTTGTTGAGTCGAGCTGTTTTGAGAACTTCAAAGCTGTTCAAAAAGAGAGAAGTAGGGGTTCCTTTTCCTTTTTTAATATTTCTTTTCCCATAAACATTTTCTCTTCTTCCGAGGGCAAAGATTCTGATTTCTGACTCTCTGAGTTTTCTATTCTTTTACTTTCACTAAAAGAAGACCCCCATTTGGTTTTCCATAAATATTTAGGTTATGAATTATGTTTGGTGTGTGACATAGGTGGAAGTGGAAGCACTTGTAATTCAGGGACCAAAACTGGCCACAGTTATGAGCCAAGTGAAGAAGCTTGAGGTATCTGTGTTGGTATTGGGACAAAAGAAGCCTCAATCTTCTCTCTTTAACTGGTGAGAAATTCATGAAATTTCCAACTGCAGAACTAAGTTCCTTTGAATCATTCAGTATTTTAAAATAAGTTTCGTTTTTGGCAGCTTCTGTGGAAGCAGCGACGACAGCAGCAGCAGCTGCACAGAGGAGTTTGTGGAGCATTGCATCAACAATGCAGAGTGCTTGGCAATAGGAGTGAGGAAGCGCAGCCAAGGCACAAACGGCTATTATATCAGCACAAGATGGCAGAAGAACTTCTGGCTGCTGGCTTAATTTACACTTGTTACTTCCTACCTAGGGTTCATCTCACAAAGGGATAAGTGTCATAATTAACCCATAATGTAGCATCTTTTTCACCTTGTAACTACCACTAATGATATATGACTTGAGTGTATTATTTGAACTCCATGCTATCTACTATATGCATGACATGAGTGCTGATAACTGAATATTAGCCAGGTATTCTACCCATCCTTGTGAGTTATTGCTTCTTTATCATATATTTTAGCAAGTGTGGACCATTTCAAATTTGATTTTAATTATGGAATGATTAGAAAGACGGGCACGGAATTCAAAAGCTGAAATCAAATCCACATTCAGGGACCATCACTTCTGGTGCAAGAACAACCATTCACAGTAAACTCAAATTTTTGGCTTTTCTAGTGATCATTCTTCTAAAAGAAAAAAAACAAAAAATTCATAAAATCATCTTTCAAGATAAACTCTTAAAAAATTGATACTTCCGTCCTAAATAAATCACATGCTAATATGAATAACAATGGGACTGCAAACCCTGTTCACCCTGAAATCTGAACAGGTAAATAGAGCATAAGCAGATGTCTTATGGAGAGTTAAAAAGGAACATGTATTAAAAAATTGTGGGTAAACTATTGGAACAAATAACTTAAGCCACTTGTATATCTTTTTCCTCTCTTTTTGTACCTTTTGCTATTTCTGCCTTCCAAACGGCAGAATCCACATACAAAGCTAAAAGAAATTAGAGCTTATCATCTAATTTATCATTTACAAGAGGAAGCAGCTCCATCTTACTCCTGGGAGTCCGGGGAGTTCGAGGTGTTCGCGGTGTTCCTGGCACTGGTGGTGGCTGTTGGGATAGTATCTGCCTGACATAGCCATAGAAGGTACATCCCACAAGAGTTACAGCGCATCCAAAGGCATTTGAAGCTGAAATTGGGTTCTGAAATATCAACCAAGAAACAAGAACAGCCACTGCAACCTGCACAAATGGCATGATTCTTGTAAATTCTATAAATATACTCTCTAATACAAGACAAAATCACAATTTGCTTCACCCTCAATAATTTTGCCATGCACTTGGTGATAAACAAAGAATTTTCAGAGCATAAAGAAGAAACAATCAAGTAAGGGACTAAACTTCTGAAACAGAAAGAAGAGAGGGGAGTACAGGCATATGTTTTTATAGAAACAGTGAAAACTTGCTATAGTTTCTCCAGTTCCTCATATAATAAATTAGTTGAACCGATTGACAATGACAATGAAGAATGCAATTGTGAAGACTGAAAATAATAGCTTGAAGCATCTGAATCTGCCTCAAATCTCACCTTGAGGTTGCCAGCAACGTTAAATGTTACAGCAGTGGTGGAGTGAATCACATAAAAAATTGAGAAGTTAAGGCAGAAAGCCATAACCCCTGAGCTGAAAATAATGATGAGGGCCGACCAAGGATAAGGATGAGTACTAAGCCACTCAAGAACTCCATTGCCTTCAAGTAACATCGCAGGTACTGCCAAGATCATGGTTGCAAAAGGTGCCATGTAATAAACTGTGTTTATGCTAAAGGCACAGAAAAACATATATCAGCTTCCATACTGCAGCAAATCAAGCCAAAGTAATACAGAGAAACCTACGGGGAAAAAAAATACAAACACAGATAAAGCATGACCGAAGGAAAGAAAAGAAAAAGGCAAACAAAAGAGGACGTTGATATTGCTTGACCAAATTAAAAAAATAAAAAACATCTACAGAAGCCAGTAAAAAACTACTTAACTACATATTATAGAATTTCACTCTTGATATTGCGTGCAACTTGAGGAGGTTGATCCATACAAAAAAGACCAAAGAAAGACCCACAGCATTTATTTATTTAATTTCATCAATCACCAGAAACAAATAAATATGAAATAAAAAAAATCCAGAGGACCCTGCATGTAGCATATGAATACAATAAGTTCAGGAGCATACAAATGGAGTGGCACATAAGAGCATCATGAACAACACAACTTATGGAAAAACACCAATAATTACATAACGGGCAGGATGCCGTAATTGTTTCAGTGTCATAAGTTCCAATATGGAAAATTTTATGCTCTACATTGGGGGAAAATCATCTTAAAAACCCGTTGTCCACCAGGAGTAGTAGTAGATAACACACACCCTGTAAATAACTGTTAAGTCTACATAGACGAAAACCCAGAAAGAGAGAAAGAAAAGGAGGAGGGGGGAATGAATAATAAAATGCAAACAATGAAGAAAATGCAAGTATAAAGATCCTACCTGTCAAATTTGTATCCATGCAGAAGAGACTCTGCAAGGATAGTCTTTGTAGATGTTGCTAAACAGCCAAATAAGGCAGCGCAAAATCCAAACATATTAAAACTAAGCTCTGTGACAGATGTTAGAAGTATACCACCAACAATGGGTACAAGAGACGCCCAAATGCGCCATTCAAATTGTTTTCTCCAAACTAGCCATTGCAAAACAACTGCACAGGTTCATTAAAATCAGACGAAATTGTTCTTGATAATTTTGACATTCAGCAAGTGAGATATGGCAGAATGAAAATGTCAACAATTATTGGACCTTACCTGTGGTTGCAGGTGTAAATGACTTTATTGTCTGCATAAAAGAAACTGGAATGTATCGTAAGCTCACATTCCCTAATACTATGTTGATGCAGAACACAAATGACATTGGAAAGATTCTTCTCCAGCGGTCTTCTGGGTCAACAGTTATCAGTGGTTTAAGTTTCAGCACCTTAATTACCGTGTATCCTCCAATGGCTGAGCAGATGAAGTGGACACAGGATACTGACAGGGGAAACTTGAAATCCAATTTCTGATAGGAGTAAAATGACAAAGATATTATGATTTTGCTATGATCCATACAAGTTTTAAGATGGCAATTGAGGGACCAAAATGCAAAAGCAAAACACAGAAGCTTACATTATAATAAGTTAAGTTAATAGAAAACTTGTGTTATACTTTTACATGTCAAGTTGTAAATGATATATGACTTGAAAGAATATAGTGGCCCTTTTCAGATCAGTAAAAAATGAACTGAGATTTGTAGATTATGTACCTTTGGAATGCCCAAGCTCTGTATAAAGACACTTTTTTATAAGCTTGGAAGCCACAATTAATTTAGTCCAAAATTTAAGAATACCACAACTTCATACTAATTACATATCCTGCATAACTAGATAAATTATGGATGAGGTAAATTAACAATACACGTGTTAAATTACAGAGTTTGTAGATCATTTAAGAGAACCATAATCTTGAGACATGTCCAGCTCCATGAACAACATAGAGCTCTTGCACAAAAACTAGATATCTTGAATCAAAAGTATGTTAGACATAAAGAATGTCAAGAACTGCACTTGTAAGGTTTGAAAAATAAAAATAGTAATTACAAAGAATTCCGCCCACTTCGGTAGTTTCTTATCTTTCCTGGTTCTAAGAGTTTAATATATCAAGTTTCAGCATGTTATCGGGTGATTAATATTTAAATTCCAGACTCAAGAACCATAAGACAGTTTCGGAAACAATGAAAAGAAAGATTAAATTTAAACAGAAATAGGTGCTTCATCGTTGTTTTAAATCAAATTGCAGAAACAAGTGAAGAATTACAATAAAAAAAAAAATCGAATTTAACAGATTACGGAGAAGGCTATAAAACTAATCGAGGGAATGAATTGTTACATTAAAAAAAAAGAGAAAGAAGCATAAAACATTAAAACAAAATTGAATAGGGAAATGAAATGAGAGAACGTAATTGAAAAAAAAAACAAAATCGAAATGAAGCGAGGAAATACCTGGAAGATCCACTTGTTCATGATAATTACAGTGACGTTGAAACCCCACCATTGAAGAATTGCCAAAAGGGATCTAATCGTGCTCCACTGGAAAACTAGGCTCTCTTCCATCATCACCTTCTCGGAGTCAATTTGGGAGCCCCCTTCACGAATAACTATGAAAAAAAAACAGACGGCGGGAAAAAGAACGATAAGGCAGCTGGGAATTGCGCAAAGGAGATGGGAAGAGAGCTTGTAACGGTGAAGGTAGCTCTTGGGCTTCCACTCTCATATGATTTCTGTTGCTCTCTATCTCTGTTTACGTTAACACTCTAAACGTTTCTCTAATTCTGTTTGCCTCTCTCACGCCATGGAAATTATATGTTGCTTTTGTAGGTAAAGTCCCGTTCCTTCCCTCTCAATTTCTCACTCTTCCTTTGGGTCCCACGCCATAGGAGTTCCTAGGATCGGGTTTGGGTGGGCACAATCGGGTTACTCAATCGCACCCATACGATCAACATCCACTAATTATTATTTATTAAGGGTTTGTTTCTATACTGGAATATTTGAAAAAATAAGAATAAGAATATTAGAGGTGAGAGAAAACGAGACTCTAATGTGAATGGAATAAAAATTGATAAAATTATTATTTTATTCTTATATTAAAAGTAAAAATAGAATAAAAATTAATAAAAAAGTATGGGTAAAAATATAATTTCATCATATTGAAACTATGATGTGGTTGTGATGTGACGTGACGATGATGTGTCATGACACGTCGGCTTAAATGGACACGTAGGAGAGATGATATCTCCACCTCGGCACATCACGTCAGTACTTAATGGAAGAAATAAACGGACTTGGACGGAAGGACCAATTTGAAACTTCTTGTAAATATAAATGACCAATTTAAACTTTTTAAAACATAAATGACCAATATAAAATTTTTAACATAAATGACCAATATAAAATTTTTTGCAAACATAAAGAACCAATTTAAAATTTTGACCAATATTTTATGAATTTTTGTAAAACTTGTATCCATTAAATATGAGTCTAAGTATTTTGAAAATGAATGGTAGGTGCAATTAATTATGTGGATCCGCTTTTTCGTTTCTTTAATTACATGAAAAACCTGAATAAATGAGTATCATATATATCCAATTCATAAGCTTTCCAAAACTCGCGCTTAATGAATTAAAAAAGACACTTCCCTAATTTGCAGTTGGAATTTGATATGGGAGAGCATAATGGATTGATGGGGAGAGGGTATGTGGCATCTTCAAAACCTTATAATTAAAGAAGCTTTTTGAAATGATATTTATGTGTTTGTGTGGGTGCTAGAATAAATTCATAATCATATCATATCATATAATGTTTTGCAGAATAATCTTCAGTTAATGCACAATTGCATATAGCATGTATTTGACCCAGTAAGAGTAACTAGGAAATATATTGAAAGGTTTAGAATTATAATTAAGCATATGTGTGTGTTTTGGTGCAATCAAGTGGTCATAAAACAACAATGGATCGGTGTTCACAATGAAGACAAGGCCAGAAAATGGAAGCACAAAATAAGATGCCAATAAAGATGCCTTGGGTTACGTTGGGTCCCTTTGTACTCCAGAAAGCGACAAAATCCACCACTTCTTACGTTACATTAGACATCCTAGGAATAGCCAGCAGCCTGCTCATAATACATATGTCATATCCTTCTGCCTTTCCTTGTATACAAATATGATCAATAATCAATATAATTACGAAAAGTCAAAATTAACCATTATATTTCTCATACCTCCCGTGAGACTGGGGTAGATTAGAACTGGGGGAGATGAAAATAGAGAGAATTTATTTGGGAGGTCTTTTCTCTTGTGGATCTTATAGTAGGTTGAAATGATGTGTCCATTTATCGACCATTTTAAAACCAAATTAAAATTAAGGGAATGGACAAAAAAGCATTGTTGCATCCATCAAAAGCAACAATTCCTTGTATTTACAAAAGACTATGCATGTCAACGCCCACTCACTTCGTTGTATTCCTTGTATTTAGTATTTACTATTTATACAGTGATTAATTAGCTAGCTAATTGCAAAGCACATGCGGAATATGGACTGTTACGCCAAGTTTAGCTAACGATATTGATGCATAATCATATCAACCCACATGTGTATATGTATGAAGAAAACTAGAAACTCTTTCGTGTGATTTACTAGCTTCTTTTTTGGGTATGAGAAAAGTAAAAGCGTGAATATCTTGAGTAGTGTAGTGGTGGGGAAGTTTACTCTTCTGGCAGCAATTAAAGTAGTGGACAGTGGAAGAAATTAAACACTTGAAAATGGAGGACACCCTTGCAAATATTAATTTTTACTAATTTAATTTGACAAATATAATAAAGAATCTGTATTAACTTAATTATCACTTTTAATTGAGTTCGATCTTTGAAACAAAGTGAATAAAACGTTATCTATTAAAAAGATTATGTTTAATAATAAATGATTAAATATTATTCGAAAAATTATTCATCAAATTCTCTGAATTAAAAGATACCTTGATTGAGATTTAAAAAGAAATCCAATAGAGCCAGGTGTAGAGTACTTTTACGTAATTGGAATATCACTTGTCATTTAAAAAGAGAATATTCTAAATCCAATATTGCCGCTCCAACGAACCCATTATATCATTTATTGACTATACATATGAATTGTATATCTACGTACATTCTACATCAATAAGCCTAATTTGCAAATTCATGCGCACCTTATTGCCTGACTTCCCGCCTTAACAAAGGCTCTAACTCCAGATAAAACTAAATTAATTAATTATTTTTAAAATTAGATCTTACATTTGTTTTCCGAGTTGGGCAGAACTTACTGTTGCTTCACCCTTATACGCTATTATTATATTGCAATAATTTCGCCATCCATGGGTAGAAATGGTGGGGTTGGGACTTGGGAGTGTTGGAGGAAGTGTATCATTTTCTTTTCTGGCACCTAAATTTGCAGTGTGTCCCATTAACTTATGACGTTGAAATTGCTGGCATAACCTTATAATATTTTCTATATTTGTGCATATCATAATTTGCGGCATTAATATTCTTGTATAAAAACCGCAAAGATCAATATATATATATATATATAAAAATGCATTCTAGGAAACCAAATTGTCAAATTCCGCAATTGTTTCACTTTGATCCTTTGTTTCATGTCATCACTCAATCCTATATATGATAAATAATAATAATAATAATAGATCAAAGAAAAAGTGATAAAGACAGATGTTACAAATTAATATTCATGAACACGGTATAACACTGTCAAGTAACCAAGGATATTGTCACGCGACTTTAACTCTTAAACCAACCTTCATATTATTATTAAAAAATCCAGCAGTTATTTCACGTTCTATGTACTCAAATTTATATAATTTTTTAATTAACATTTCTTTGATTTTTTTTTTTTTTTACTTTTGCATCCATTAACAACAAAAAAAATGATAAATTTGAGCCTAATCGACTTTTGTTTGAATGCTCACCTATCGACCAACTTGTTAGTGGTGGCCTTGACACTTTTAAGATTTAAGTAATCCAGTGCCAACTAAACACTAATTTCAATAGATATTAATTATGTCATCTTCGGATGAAAATTCATTAGTACAGAAATATTTAAGTACATTTTTCTAATCATATAATGACATTTATTAATATTTATAGAAATTTATTTTGAATTAATTAGAGACTAACTGTAATTAATTAAATAGATGTACTGAAATTCAGTACTATTATACTACTACCATTCTCTCCATCTCTTCATACAATTATATAAGTGGAAAATAAAATTTCAATTTTCAACCCCATCCAAATATGCAATTTCTTGTTATTGTTATAACCATGTTCTTATGCCTTGCATTATTTGCAAATTCTGAGTGTCATTTCAGTTATGAACCGATTCATAAAAAGAGAAAAAATCACTTAACTTTTCGTATGAAATGTTCAATTAATTTAAGAGATAATAAGATTAAACATCGATATTGGAGGTTTCAATAAAAAGGGCGAATGAACCATATACGCATGTAGATAGATATACAAACCATATCAAACTAATAACTTGATCGGTACGTGAAAATGAGTGTGTAAATATAAATACTAAATAGAACGAACGGTGTGGGAATTGAAGGTATCAGGATGCATCATAGTATCATAGATAATACATATCATGCAAATGCAATGAACGTGTCAACCAGCATGTCATGCCATTTGGGCTGCCCACAATATGTTACCAAAAAAAGTTTTAAAGAAAATAGATGATAAGATTATAATTAACAATATTTTCTTTTGAACTTGAATTTTTTTGGCCAATTTAAATGAAAAAGAGCTTTTTTTCACAAAAAAAAACATTTCCCTTCCATTGTATAAATGTATTATAGTGACACTTTTTAGTTTGTTTTTTTCTCTGTAATTGTTATTATATTGGTAATTATACTTAATTTAAATTATTTTTTAATCAATTTATTTTATAGAATTTAAAAATTTATGATTAAAATCCTCACATATTTAAGAAAATTAAATTAATTTATATATATTTATTTATATTTTTAAAATTTTTGAAATCATATTAAAAATGAAGTAAAATTTTAAAGATTAAAAGCATGAAGTATCATTTAAACCTTTTTTTTTATTTTTTTAAAATATTTTTAATTCATCTATTTCACAAATCATGATCATGTGAATGGCAGTTTTGGAGAGATTTGAAGTGATTTTTGAACCCAATTTCACAAATATGAAACCCAATTGCATATTGGACTCTAGAAACAGTTAGTAACTAAGACAAAGTTTGGGCCCAATTTTATTCACAAATTTAAGTCTCGTTTCGAAAATCCCAAGATTAGGATAGCAATTTTTAGATAGATCTATTTCTGTATATCAATTTTTTTATAAAAATTTGTCTATTAAAATATAACATTTGTCATTTTACTTATGTCATATTTTAATAGACAAATTTATGAAAATGAATATAAAAAGATGGATGTAAATTTTTTTTCTTTTTAGATAACTTTCAAGTCTCTGCAGTCTGTCCTGCCCTATGGGGCCTTTTATCCTTAATGAAACTGACAAAAAAAAAAAGAGATAACATTTATATAATGTTTTTAGTTCTGACAAAAAAGAAGGTTGATCTTTTAGCTTTTGTTAAATGGGCTTATGAAGGATGGGATAGGCCTTACTAATGGTGGGCTAATTTGGACGGACTCGAGAGCAATATTTTTGTTAAAAGAATTGAAAATTAAGCTCATAACAACAATTATTTATATATTTTGTTAGGAATTGAAAAGAATGAATAAAAAGAAATCGAAAATAAGACGTTGACATAATTAGTGTGGCAGTTGTCGTGGCTTGTGTGTCGGCATTGAAAGAATGTGGTGGTGGGGAGGCAACGAATTCCCCATTCTGATTTTTTGGACTCATGTTTCCAAATTCAAGTGTAAAGAAGGATAAGATGCATGCATCACTTGTTTTACTATTACCTTCAACCTCCTCCATCAATTTCCTATTACCTTTCATTTTACTTTTTTTTTTTGGTTTCTAAAACCCCACATTTTCATAAACCAACTCATCAATTCACACCATCATATATCTATATCTAATACTTGATGTTTCGAATTTAAAACAAGAAGATGCATGCATCACTTGTACTACTTGTAAGGAAACCTCATTTCTAGCTGATTCCACAAATTAAGAAGGTAGGTCGTCCTTGTTGCAAATGATGTATACCATATTAGTGATGGGCAATACACAAACCACTAATTCAAAAGCCGTGGAATAAAAAGAAAAAGAAAAATAATGGGTTTGAGTTTGAAGATGAATATTAATTGGAGATTGCAGAGTAAAGTAAAACCCACCACATCCACATCCTAATTCCTAATTTGGTGCATGTGAGTTGAAGAAGGCAACTCAATGAGTAACAGTGAGTCCCCCACACCATGTGAGCAGTGACCATTGCTTTGTTTGTTTCCATCACTTTTTGTGCCTTTTCGGTTGTTTCATCCACTCACCACTTCCTTTTCAATCTTCTTTAATATTTATGTGTTTCGCTTTTTCCTCAAACTACTCATACTCTAATCTAATGTAATCTCATATCAAGCTACACCACCACTTAGTGCGTCTACGTACTACATACTCTGCTCATCCCCTTGTCTCCTCTACTCTTCTCTCCATCAAGACAACTCACACTAATTAATTCATTCCCTATATTTGGCCATTATTTCCTGTTCCTCACTACCAGTTTAATAATTCAATGCCGCATTCTCTTTGATTTTTTCTAAATCTTAATAACTCATATTTTTCCAAGCCAAGTTATACAAGAAACTAAATTAGACATGACTTTTTGCACATGCAAAATACAACTTTTGCTTTCATTGTTAAAATCAATCTCTATTCTCTATATATAATATATTCATTCGTTTGTCTTGTATAGAATTTTTGCAGGGACAAAAACCCGGGAAATTGTGCAGCTTCTTGGATATGTTAACTAGATGACCAGTCCATCATAACATGTTCAGAACAGAAGCTAGCATGAACACACATTTTTCTCACTTCCACCTCCCTTTATTTACTCTGCTTTTTCCAACCTCCAAGTTTCAAATCTAGTCGCACTCACCCATTTTGACTTTATCCACATACCACACACATATATTATTATTTATATTTTAAATACATATTGAGTTGGACACTGCGAACCTCTCACTTTAAATTTAGTTACGGCTAAATCATATAATTTGAATTAGATAGAGACCCAGTGAACGAACCCAAGTTTTAATTTATGTCACTTCACTAAACCAAAAATGAAACCGCTTGACCCCAGGTCCAACTGCTTGTTTAATTTGATTGTGTGCTATTTTTTACATAATGAGTATAATGACATGTTGGAGTCCCTTCTCATGTACACTGTTAATCCAAAAAATTAGACAAGAAAATACTAATACAATTTTGAAACTTGAAAGTGGTTTGTTTGGTGGGCCATACTCTTAACCTTCCATTTTAGCCTTCCCACCATATAAATATATATTTCCCCAAGAAATGCACCCAAACTCCATCATTTTCATTTCACACAACAGAACTGTGCCTTCTTTTTCTTCTTCTTCATGGCGAAGGAGCATAGCATGAATAGAAATAGGAAGACATCAGAGGAAATCTCATACTGCTATTTCCACCCAAAACAAGTAGTGATTGGGGTGTGCCCCTTGTGCCTCAATGAGAGGCTCCTCTTACTGCAGGCTGCAAAACAAGGCCACTCTCACTCTGCATCCTCAAGAGCTTCCAAAAGATTTCAAAGTTCCAAACACACTCAAAGGAAGCCATCTCCTCCTACTAATTCCATCCACAAGCTCTTTGCTTTTACTTCTCTTTTCACTCGTCCACACTCACACTCCCACCACTGGAAATCTCACTACCATTACTATGATGCCTCTCCCAGTCCTGAAGGTAATACACAAATCATACCAATTTCTCTTCTTCCGATCTCCCTCTGTGTGTATAATTTTTTTTTTTGTTTAATATCTTTTATTATTTGGGGTATGATAATAATTGTTAGTCTTAGTGGGGGAATATTGATTTTCTATTGTTGGTAATTAGTTGTAGATGGGTGAGGTGGGGCAGAGTAGTTGGTTGGTGTGGTTGAAGGGGTTTCAAATTCATAATGAGGGATGGGCAGTGCATGTGTGTGTGTCTTAGTGTGCAAGATTAGGTTGTGGTGATGACAAAATTAAGGTCAAAAAAAGTGTAGCTGCTAAGACAAAGCAGGTGAATGTTTTCAAATCCCATTAACATAACTCAAAATTAGTTATTAATTGCAATGCAACATTATAATATAAATGGACACGGTGGAGATTTTGGGTACAAAACAAATTAGGTAAACTGTCTTGTTTTGAATTTGTGCAATAGCTATATGCCTTTTTCTTATTTTCTTATATGCATCACTCTGTCTACTGTAATCCAAGCTGATTTACACAGTGACTGTGAGTGAACAGAACACATAGGTTTCCATTATTGCCTTTGAATGAGTGGAAATCTATAATGACATTGGACTGAGACAAGTTTGAATTTCACAGATTCATTCATATCAATAAAGTTCGAAGGGAATGGGGTGGCATCGTGGGAGAAGAATACAGTGTCTGAGGTGTCTCTGGAGAATTGCAGCATGTCCTGGAACCATCCCAGTTTGATGATCCCAAACAATAAGGACACAGGGAAGAGTGTGATAGAGCATGGGAAATCACGTGACCTGCTGAGGTGGCGGAAGCGGATAGGGCATATGTTCCACGTCATCAGATGGAAGAAATCCATCAAGCCCACTACATGCCACGTGGGCAGCAATAAGGTGGAAGGGGTCAAGATGATGAGGAAGGGCTGGATGAGGACGCTCACAAAGAGGAAGACAAAGGCATAAGATAAAATAAAAGTAAAGGACCCTTCAAGAAGAAGAAAAAAAAAAGGGACTTTGAGTTTGAAACCTAAAGCCTTGTCAATTTCATTGTGGGGTTGTTTCTCAGTCCTCAGTCTCAGTGTCACTGTAAAGTTAATATTAATACTATAAAAGCATATTATCAGACTTAAAAAAAATAGTTTTGCTAGTTACTAGTTACTACTCTCTCAAAGATGTGCCTTTTATATAGTTCACTGAAAGAAAAAGGAGGGAAAAAGTGCTTTGGTAGAATGCTTTTTTGTTGAGTGCTTATGGTTTTTGCATTGCATTATGTTGTTTGCCTAGTGTTACAGACTTTATACAGCCTGTAAAAGAGTTGTTGAAATTGCTTTGATTTCAAGATTTAAATACTTAAATAAGAGATGGCAAATGCAATATTTGATACCCCTAAAAGTTAAGTTAGGTACCCATAGTGGGAAACAATGAAGCAGAATGGCCCTATTTAGGACTTGTCCTATAGTTGTCTTAGTGGAATTAATGAATAATAATGGGATTGCTAATGAATCATAATTAATGATGAATGAATCTCAATAATTAATATTGTTTGCACGTGTAAGTCAGAATGCATGTGTGCATGTCCGATTAGGCGCTGTGTAATTTGGTGAACAGAACCTCCAAATGGGCAATGGAAGAAGGTGATAGATAGAGAAAAGGTTTTCTTGAAGACAAAGGAAAATGACAACACATAATGGATTCAACTAAAATCAACGAGTGTAGGAGAAGGAATTGGGTGGCGCCATTTGGATCATAATTCATAGGATATATATAGGATTCAATTATTTGGTACTATACCTTAGCTTGACCACTACGTAACGTTTAAGGCCCCCAACGAGAATGGCACGTTCATTTTATCCTACTAACTCCCGCCTAATGCTAAATTCTCTCCCTAGTCGCTAGAGATAATGCACTTTTCTAGTACCAAAAAAACATAAAAGAAAACATTTTTCTTTCCACGCGACAAGGAGATTTTAATTCATGACCTACAGATATCTAGTTGGTCTGTTGAGATCCATGTCATAATGCATATATATTTTTTTGGACAGAAGTGTCATAATGCATATTCATAATTAGAGCGTTTACCAATTACCAGGATGGATTTAATTGACATTTTTTTGGGGAAAAAGAAACTATAAAGCAACTGAGTCTAGGGAAATTAAACAAAAATCTTCGCTGGGTCAAAATTTAAAAAGACCGGTTAAATGGGATAGTTCATTTTGATATTTATATAATATTGAGCATTTGATAATATAATTATTAATATTTTGACATATAATTCAAATTATTTTTTAAAGAAAATCATATAATCTGGAAGAAGGATTTTTTTTTTTAAACCAAAAGCAATTCATTCAACATCAAAACACCAGAGTACACAAAGAAAGCAGCCACCAAACAACGAACAAGGGAGCAGAAACAGCAAAATAGAAATCAATAGAGTAGCAGAACTTGGAAGAAAGATTTTACAAAACAAATGGGGGTATGCACTATGCACTATGCACAAGTCAGGGCAATTGCAATTTGCAAGGAATTGCTCTTCGGTCTCAAAATCAATATTCTAAAACCCACACTCATTATTGAATTGGAATTTGAAATGATTATTAAGTTGTTGGAAAGATGTCCACATTTAATATCTCGTAGTACCTCAAACAAAATTATTTCTAGTAAAAAGATATTCCTGAAAAAACAAAAAAATAAAGTTATGAAATTTTTATTCTATCTTAACTTTTTTTAAAATAAAAAACTAAGCTTTGTTTTCATTTAATATTTATTTCTTATTTACCTATCAACAAAAATATATTTGTTTCTTATTCAAAACCAAGTAAAATAATAAATGAAAAAATCTTTTTTTTTTTAGGGAAATCATTTTTGCTATTTTGATTTAATTCTTTTTACTTATTCTATTTTAGGCTATATTAAGATTTTTGTCCAAAAATAGAGAAAGAGTAAAACGAAGCCCATTAAAGTGAGTCAATTTGTGTGATGGAGTAAAGCCCAAAACTCCCACATATAAAGGCCTATCAAGCTGTCTGTTTGAAGTGATCTTGATGGAATGCCGCTTTCAAGTTTCTCGAAAACATAGAATTCAACGAGAATGATTATTACATTTTTTGTTGGGAAATATTGTATGAATGTAAAGGTGCGTTACGGGGGAATATGAAAGAGAAAGGAAATGAGAATGAGTTTATTGTGTTTGGTAATAAAATTTGAGAATGAGAATGAAAATTTCGACCAAAAAAGAATGGGAATGAAAATGAAAATAGATTAAAATTATCACATTGCCCATTATATTAAAATATTTTAAAAAAAGAAGTTACGAATGTGTTAAATCAAAATGTATAATAATATATATATATATATATATATATATATATATATATATATATATATATATATATATATATATATATTATATTTTTCACGTTTCTCAATGTAAAAAATATTTTTTTTTACTTGAGGTGGGTCCATTCTTTCACTTTTTCCCTCCTTCCTAAAGGCTACCAAACGGAGATTTGCAAAGTAGGTTGGAGCCTATATTACATCCGTGCATTTATACCAAGTATAACCTTAGTAAAATAAAGCTACTTTGGTTATTTAGTTGTATCTCACTTGGTTATATTAGTTGCACTATTGAAGAGTGTATTAGATAATTCTACTTCTCAAAAATAAAAAATAGTTTGTTTGAGTTGTATTCTAATTTTTTTCGTAGAAGATAGGTTATATTAGATAAGAAATAGGACAATAAACACCAGCCATAGTTCGACAAGTTTAAGAAATAATCAGCAACAAGAGCCCGGGGCCATAACTACACACATAACTATATATTATACTACAAAAATTTTGGCCCCTGTTGCAAAGGATAACAATAAATAGAAAAGATAGATTCTTGAACACAAAAGCAACCACGTTATAGAATTTTCAGTTGGATACTATAGGGGAATCTGAGTTTATTAGACGATAGAGACAAATGTTGTGAAGAAAAATGCACACCACCATGAGAGAGCATCCTCCACGGAAGAATGCACTTTATTTGTAACACAAATAATGGAAAGAAGTGATTTGAGGGGTTAAAGATGATCACTTCTGAATCTTGTTTGAGTTTGTATGGCATGCCATGTTCAAGGGAAGGGGTGGATCTGAGAAAGCCCCACTTGAGATTATATCAAATATGAACTTGTTAGCTGCTTCTGTGAAGTGAATTCCATCCCAATTCACTCTCACTGACGGATTTTCACACGAACCCCCAAATATTTCACTGCCATTCACTATTGCTGTGCCTCCACACTCAGCAATACCATAGTTGTACTCCCCTGATCCATACCCACAACAAGCCACAAAAGGCTTCTCAAATCCTGCACATTCATACAAACCAAATTAAGTTGGTGCATAAATTAGAGTAAATTAGTGTTTAGGGACGACTAAACTAAGACAGGTTAAATCTTTCAGGGACAAATTAATGTGATGAGATCACTGCTAGATTAGGCTCACCGTATTTCTTTGCATTGGTGATTAGAGAGAACTTTACAGAGTAAATATCTACGTATGTGATGGCAGCAAGAGGAAGGTCCTTCCGAAGTTGAACAATGGCTTCCTTCAACTTGAGGTTGAAATACTGAGCTACTTCATTTAAGGGCTTTGCACAACCAAATTCATCTCTTTCAACAGATAAAAAGCTGGCCAACATATAAGGGAGGCAGCCAAGGGGTCCTGTGTTGTGTATCCAAAATGATCTACCTCCCAATTTGTATATGTTCTTGATTATTGCCATGTCCATTAGTTTTTAAAGAAAAACAAAATTAGTAACAAGTATTAATCAAGTAAAGCATCATACAGTGGAAATGTATAGAGATGGTTGTTGATTAAACTACCTTCACATTTGTGGAGAAAGCAACGGTAATATTAGGTACAGAAGCATTGACTTGTTCTACGGTCTTGTTATCGAAAAAGCCCTCAGCAAGATCATTCTGGCCAATGTCAAACGTGTATAAAGCTTCACTAAAATACTTTTCTTTGGGCATCAAGTTACCAAATACTCCTCCTGCCAGACAACATTTTATAAAATAAATGATGACACATCCCAAAAGCAACAAAAAGATATATTTTTTTACCTTGATGTCTAATAAATTGGGTTGTGGGTATGAATTGTTTGAATTGAGTGTATTGTATATGGAGGTAAAAAGGACTAAATCCACCCTGAGGTATGATATTAGTTGGGGGTGTAATTGTTGATGCTGATGTTGCAAAGTTTGCTCCATGCGTGAAGTTAGCCCCGAGAGAATCAAGATATGCACTGAGATAGGGCAGCCCAAAACTTTGCGCTGAAAATGTAAAAATAAATAGCAATCAAGAAACATTGTATTGTAACTTGAAAATGAAGAAGCAAAAAAGAGTTGAATAAAAAGCAATGGAATTTAGTACTACCTATGAAGTCGATGATAAGACGACCATCAGTGGCTCTTCCTGCAGGTCTGTGAAAATAGGTGTCCCCATAGGGTGGGTTTAGTGGAACAAGTGAAGCAGCCAAGCCACCAGTGTCAGAATTAGAGTCTCCCAAGTTAAATATGGCAGGAAATTCACACTCTTTGGTGGCACCAATACATAATAATAATAATAAAATCACCAAACAAGAAGGGAATGAGAGGGTAGCGCCAAGAGACTCCATTGCCTTTGCACAGGGTGGTGATAATTAGATTCATTACAATCAAACTTAATTCTTATAACTTCCCTAAAAGGCGGACTTTTCGAAGTTTATAAGTTTGTTAATTGTTAGTCGTGTGAATCTAGGCTTGATTGACTCATTTTTGGGGTAAAGAAAAGTGGCTAGAAAGGCCATCTACACAAGTGAGCTGCACAAGCATATGTGAGCTGAAGCAATAATCCAATCTCCAAGTGAATGAGGTCAATGATAAATAAATTGATAAGGATGAAGATTTCCACGAATCATGATAATTGTCAAAGAAAAACAAGTCTAGTTGTTGCTTCTTTTTATTTTTATTTTTCCTTTGGGTCAGAGAGGTCTAGTTGCTTCTTTGAATTGCCTTCGTATTGTGAATACTTCAGCTTCACATATCATCTGCACCGACTTCGTTTGTTTACAAGTTATGATGTTCAAATTGAAACTTGAATGATGCGTTGATTTTGATGCGGATATGGAGTATTGAATTTGAGCATCCATTTTTTAAACAATATATATAAATCATGTTAGTTTGGCAGATTAAAAAAAACTTCTGTCATCATTTCTTTCACTCACCCATCTTTTTTTTTTCAATAATTAGTATTTCATACCATATATGTTCATTTTAAAACAAATGATTTATGCCTTAATTATTATATTAGAAATTTCATGTTTTTATATTAAAAATAAGGCCAAAATCCTCTATGTTTCACTCAAGTTTTAAATAAGTCATTTATGTTCTAAGAGTTTCAAATCAGTCTTTTATGTTTCCATTAAATGATGACATGAACAATTGATGTGGACAAAATATCTCTCTCTCTCTTACGTGTCTTTTTAAACTGATGTGAATGATATTAAGCCATATAGAACCCAAAATAAACTAAAACAAAGCTAAATATGTACGTACATTTACAAAAAGCAAAGGCCAAATACACAACAATCCAAAACAAACTAAAACAGAGGCCACATCATCATTTAATGAAAAACACTAAGTGTCAGACAAAATGGCTTATTTAGAATAATTTGCAAACATAGAGAATTGATTTAGAACTTTTGAAACATAAATGATTGATTTGAAACTCAAGTAAAACATAGAAGACCAAAATAAAATCTTGACCTAAATATAATATCACAGTTTTATTCTATACAAAAAGTTATTTTCATTAAAAAAATAAAAGAAAATCAATACAATTTTATAAATTAAGGGTTTATGTCAGGCAAAAAAAAAATGATTTATCTATGATGCAACTTGTCGCATGATAAAATAAGTGATGTGGCGCAATATCAACCGTTGATTTATTTAAAGTCAAATAAAAATTAAAGAAAAAATAAATAATATTCAATATTTATCATACGTTACTTGAATGGTGCCACAAATTGTATTGTAGACATTTTTATAAATTAAAGAAGTGATAAATATAAATCATAGTCTAAGAAAAATAAGTGTAATTATTTTCTATATTAATTTCAGAATCGTTGGGATGATGGATTCGTCTTCCAAATGTCGTATTCAGAATTTAAAGATTGACACCTACAAAATATTCAATTTAAAAAAACAAAACATGTATTTTGATGGACTCATCTTCCAAATGGCACATGAACATGTTCCTATGACGGTTTGTTTAGAAGAAAATAAAAAGGTTGCTTTCTTTTCTTTTCTTTTTTCTGGACAAGATTTAAAAATAGGTTGTTAATTGTAAAAAAAAATTGTCACTTCAACAAATTTAAATTATGTATTAATGGTAAAATAGATTTATGGATGGCCCAACTTTCTCTTGCTTTGCCAGCCCCTCACCCTTTTATTTTAATTTGCTTTCTTTTTTTCTCCTTATTCCGATGTCAACTTTTTTTTTCTTTAGGTAAAAATGCACGGATAGAAAGAAAAAGTGATGTAAAATACTATACAGTAAAAGAAAGTACTGTAAAGAAAAGTATATTTAAAATGTAAGAAATATGATAAGTGTGTTTAATATGTAAAAAATATAATATAAATTTTTTTAGAAGTGTAAGATTACATTGAGCGCAGAGCTACCAAAAACAACCTTTATATTTCTTTTTTATTTACAATACCTTAATATCACCATAAATTTCTTGACTCATCCTGTGCTTGATTATCATACTTTAGTTCCATAAATAACACTCAGTCCGTCACCATGACCCAGGCACTTGAACATCAACATCTGGTACCATATTGCAAAATGGTAAGCTCTTTACTCATTTTCACTCTTTCACCTTTTTGAGTCTCCGAATTATATTGTGGTCAATTTAATCAACTTCCCAAAATCCCATACATGCGATTTTTTTCAGCTTGAATCTTATATCTCTTATATACAGGTATCAAATAGACAAATACCAATTACTTTGTTTTGAGATGAACGAACAAAAAACTCTTAGCATGTCATTGACATCACATATCTTAATTACCTCACCACAAAACACAAATCTTCTAACCTCATTATGGTTGGCGCTTATTGCTTAATATGCACTAGCAGGAAAGAAGACAAAACAACCTTCACCACCTATATATATATATATACATGTCAAGCTAAAACAGGGACTCCATATTCCTCAGAAGACGAAGGCTGTAACGCACGGATGCGAATGTCGTATTTTGTATGACTAGAGGCATCGTTAAAGGATGAAGAAGTGTGATCATTGTAGGCATTTCCAATATGGTTGCCACACTTACGACAAAGAAGCTTAGTTCTTCGTCGAAACAAACTCCACGAGTGCTTAGAGAAATGGGGCACGCATTGAATTTCATCAACTTGGGTAAATCTGCTTTCATCTACATTGAAGAAGGATATGATACCTCGCTTTATGGATTTCCCGTATTTAGAACCAATGGTCGAAGTGTTCCGGTTAGAGGAGGTCAGGTTTAGCTCGTACCCACACGTGCCACAGCTGCCAGAAAGGAAGAAACAAGATATTGTATTTGAGACACAGAAAACCAGAATGATAAAAATGTAGAGTGTAGTGAATAGTGTAATTGAAAAATAGATGAAACAAGATATTCTTGTTCCTTGCTGGAGTATATCTGTCATTCCAATTTGATCATAGTTTAAAGCAAATCTCACACTACTATCTTTTTTTCGATTTTCTGCAAACAGATAAATTAAATAATGCTGGAAAGTGGCAGTATGGTTTATATCAAATAGATTCTTAAAGAATCTCCTGAAATGCACAAATTTCGCCAATTTGCTTCTTCAACATTCACAAGTTCAAATACCTTGGGAATTGAAAGTAGGTTATCCATTCCTTTTCCATACAAATGTCATTATCCAGTCTTGGGTGGTGCCAAATAACAAAAACAGGATAATCCATCAGATTTGGATGACATCTTAACCTTCATTATATGCGTCGAACTACTATAAGTCTAGAGGTTATGGTCCGTACTATTCCAATATCACATGGTCTCTATTAAATTTTCTGATTGAGGGCTGATAGCAACAACGGTATTGAAAGGATAGAGATAAGGAGAAACAAAAGGCGGGATGGACGGACACAAATCTATTTTAAGTGTAGATCTGTGAAGTGCAAGATCACACCGTCGTATGAAAATTTAGGTCCGAGTTGGCATTGCAACACTCTCATCTGACACAGATCATGCACTTCAGCCACGATACACTTGAGCGTTTCCAAGGCCAGGATGAACAAGCAAAAACTTATGAACTTCTTTTGGTTTAAAAGTTCCTTTTTTTTTTCTATAAAGAAAATTAATTCAGGAAAAAAGCATATTCACTCAGGCACACGAGAAGTTAATCAAGCGTAGCCATTATTAATCAAGTCTTTACTAAAATGAATAAAAAACTATGTGATTACAGACGTTCTAATGAGAGCCAATCAAGTCACAACGAGTGTAATAGGAAAGAAAAATAGATTTATCCTCTCTCTAAGATCAGATGGGGAAAGGGCCAAATTATCTGGTTTAGCTGTTTCAATTTTGTTGAATGTCCTCAAAGGGACATCTCATTTATTTGTTACTAGAAACAAGTGCTCTTTGCGCATAATTGATGAGTGTCCATATTGCATCGATCAACTATCATAACATGACGGGTTTATACAGAGATTAGCATTTACCAAAGACTCTGACAATGACTGGGTACCCAATCTAATGTCAGAAATTCAGAATATTTTAATCACCATTATAAAAAGAAGGTTGAAAAACAAAAGAAAAGGAAAACACTAGTACACCAGATTATGAAATAATGAAACCCTGTGGGAAAAAAAAAAGAAAGAAGGAAAAGGCTGATGTACTGCTAATATGAACTATGAACCTTACTACGCATGGTACATTGACTATCTACTCAAACAGTTGAACCTACTACCGTGTTTGTTAGTAACTTGAAATTAAATTTGAGAGTTTACTCTAAAATAAAGTAAGGTGGCTGTGAATTTCGCCCACGATCAAGACTTATGATCCGCAGCACATGAAATTGAAAAAACAAAAAAAATCCGCAAATTCCCAATACCGCTTGACCGCAAACACTGCGTTTGGAAACCTTTAAAATTAAGAATTGGATTCAATTGTATAGCAGTTTTTCTGAAGATGAATTTAGCAGTTATTAAAGACCAATAATCGACAGCGAAAACGAAATTCAGATTCCAAATTGCGCCCAGGAAAACTTAATTTTGAAATTGATGAGAAGCACTTGGAAAAAGGCAAGCAAAGCAAAATCTGAGAGAGAAAGGGGGAGAGATTGAACCTGTAAGAGACATCTCTCTGAGAAGGACAAGAGTAGGAAAAAGTTGGATTGAAGTGAGCATCTCGATTAAACACAGATGATTTCTCCATCAAATTTAATTGTCCGACGGAAAGAACGACGCCGACAACTACGAGAGAAGGGCGGTATTTTCTTGGAAGTTAGTAATAGCGATGATGAATATGTGGCAGGGGAGAAGATACAGAAAAGGATCAAAACGACAGAGTTTAAAGAGGACGGAATCTTTCGCCTTTCACAGAGAGAAGAAGGAATAGGAAGAAGGAGATGTATAGTTAGTTACTTGAAGGCTGAAGGGGAATGAATGAAGAGAGGAGTGAGCAAGTTTTAGGCTTAGGCTTAGGCTTAGTGGGGCATTCTTGTTTTCTGTTTCTGCCTCTCTTCACTATCATGAAACGCGGTTACAATAACACAAGAAAACAAACATTTTAAAGACGTCCCTAAAAATGTTAAATTGTATTGTATTTGTTTAATAATAATATTGGATAACGAAATTTCAGCTTTGGAAGTCTGGCGACACGTGTCCGTGGTTACCGGTAATTTTTTAAGAGTTCCAAAAACAAGAAAGGAAAGGAATTTTGTTAACCCTTTTTTCTCAACGTTTTCACATTTTGTAACTTTCCAAAAAGCTAACTGCAAAAGTTGGTGTAATAATAGTTTATTTATAAAGCAATTTTATATGAACTATGATACCATGTGAAATGTCGTTTGGGACATTGGGATAAAAGTTCAATGGTATCGTATCACTGAACTTCAGTGTATTCCTCCAATCATGTTGTGCCATTTGTTAATATTAATAAAAACTCACATTAATTATGGCCCACCTTAAATGGTTTAGGGACCAACTGATTGGAGGGATGCACTGAAGTTCAATACTACCGTATCACTGAGCATCTACTCGGAATATGGCCATACTCATTTACCACCAACTATTAATATCATAGCTGGAATTAATTCACTCTACATAATTATGACAAACACTAATTGGTCAACATGTTTTTTTTCTGTGTTTGAATTGATAAGATTTAGTTTTTTATATTTTTGTCAAAAGGTTATTTAATTATAAATTTTATTTATATTATTTTTCTTTTTTATAATTTAATCATATATTTACCGGATCCGTCATTTTCAAATGGTATACTATAAATTGCAAGTAACTAAAATACAATTACTTTTGAAAAGTTTTGAAATTATACAATTATTAGTTTATATTTAGAAAAATTATATTCCTTTTACCTCTAATCCTTTACAATTTTCACTCTTTATCTAAGCATCCATGAAAGTAGAAAGTAATCATATATAGCATTTAATTAGTTTCTACAATCTGGTTCTTCAATTCTGATTGGAGAGAACAAAGAAGGTATGCAACGAAACGAAACGAAACGAAACGAAACTAGATTCTACTACTGATATTAATATCAACCTGAGTTGGAGTCCTGATGGGATGGGACCTTGCCGTTTATGACCAGTTTAATTTCACCCCCACACACACACAAAAAACCGTCACCTTTCGCAGTTGACACTAGAGGGCTTTCTCAAAAAAATCAAAATCCAGCCCAGAATGGGACATATGACCCAACACGGAAGGATAGGGAAGATATCTTCCGCAATCCAAAGTGGCGGTTTTTGGGGCCCACTGTCCTTAGATACTATGAGAGCATGTGGAAGAAGGAGGTGCCACATGGGAAACCAACAAATACACGCTCTTCCACGTGGCGCCCCTCAGAAGACCAGGCGAGATTGCGCTTAATACCAACCCCTTATCAACGAAATCCTCAAAATAAATCTCCCTCACTAATGTCTCTTCCCTTTCTTTCTCTTGATTCTCCGACCGCCATGAACGCCATAGCAACTGCTGCAGCTCTCTCTGTGCCTATCTCTTTCTGTAGACCATCAAAGCTCGACTTCAACAAGGTAATGCCAAATTTGTTGTTAAGTGTGCCGGAGGGTGTGTGTCGTTGCTCGTTAATTCGTTTTAATCCTGAGTTTTTTTGGGTTCTGTTTAAACTTAGAGGGAGCTTGTTCATCCTCTTATTAGTTTCTTGGGGAGCAATTTAGTTCAAGATGAACTTTTGGTATCTGGCTTGATCATCTGAGCCATGTCTTACAGCTAGAAGCCTCATAAAGTTAACATTTATAGGCTACATTTTCTAGCCCCTCCAAACTTAAGAAATGTTGGACCATTTAGTTGCTGTATTTTACATTTTTAGTGGGTATGTTGAATTTCAGGGTTTGAGAGGCAGATTTAGAGTGTTGGCTGTATTTAGAGAAGAGCTAGGGAAGAAGAATGAATGGGATGCGCTCTTTCATGTGGAGGATCCCAGATCTAAAGTTCCACAGTATAAAGGCAAATTTTTTGATATATATCAAGTCCTAGAAGTGGCTAGATATGATATTCAGTACTGTGATTGGCGGGCACGGCAGGATGTGCTTACCATCATGCTCCTCCATGAAAAGGTTTCAGTTCATTTCATTTCCTCTTTTATACTTTAGAATATCTATAACTTGGAAATTGGATCAGAATGTAGTTTCAGTATAACATACCAACTGTTTAAATACCCCCTTTTCCCTCCATGAGCTATGCATTTTACAGCATAGTTGATTTATACTTCTAAAGGAAATGGTGTAGGTTGTGGAAGTGCTTAATCCTCTAGCTCGTGAGTATAAATCAATCGGAACCATGAAAAAGGAGTTAGCAGAGTTGCAGGAAGAGTTAGCACAAGCACATAGACAGGTATAGGATATTAGCAGCAGTAGACAACTTTAAACTCAGATGTCTATAATTCATCCAACTTGGCAAGGACTTGGTCATGAGTTATTAACCTCTGACTATATTCATTCAACTTAATTGAACAATAGGTTCATATATCTGAAGCAAGGGTTGCAACTGCTTTGGACAAACTAGCTTACATGGAAGAATTGGTGAATGATAGACTGTTGCAAGACCGAAGCACAACTGTAGTAGATCAGACATCCTCTTCCCCAAGTACTTCTGCACAATCTATGGATGTTGAAAAGAGAAGGCTACCTAGGAAAGGCCTGAATGTATCTGGTCCAGTTGAGTCGTATCATCCCCGCCTGAAGAATTTCTGGTATCCTATTGCCTTCTCCTCTGACCTGAAGGATGATACCATGGTAAGCCAGTCTTGAACTTCACCATCTATTCTTTATCTATATGACTATATGATATACTTACTATTACTATTATCTTAAATCAGTTAAAATAAAATGGAAAGCTTATAATAGCAGAACATTATCTTTTGTCAAATGGAAGAGTAAAACATTGGTATAACGTTTACTTGATATAACTTTCTTTTAAAAAAAATTAAAATTAAAGGGAATTGAACTTGAAGTTTCATCCCTAACCTCAACCCATGTGGCAGTGGATTTTCATGAGACTGCTATTTTGTCCTTCTTTACGCACCTTTTTTCTTTGTGCGGTAGGTTGCTGTGCCATATTATAGGCTGTCCTGCATAATGTTATAGATTTACATAAGTTACTCTTGAATGTGAATGTGAATGTGAATTAACAAAAATGTGATCCTGCTTTTCTATTTCAGATCCCCATAGAATGTTTTGAGGAACCATGGGTTATCTTTAGAGGGAATGATGGAAAACCTGGATGCATACAGAATACCTGTGCACACAGAGCATGTCCTCTGCACCTTGGTTCTGTAAATGAGGGTCGTATCCAATGCCCCTACCATGGTTAGTAATCACATACAAATATTGATATTTTACTGTTTTCTTCAGGATGCATATGCATTAGTAATATTATTTGCAGCAATTCAAGTCATCTGGATTTGTTCACGTATGTATGTTGAACATCACAAGACACTTCTATACTCACAGAAAAGTACTCTGAAACTTATTATATATGTATTGGTGTCAGGCTGGGAATATACAACTGATGGAAAATGCGAGAAAATGCCATCTACTAGACTGCTAAATGTAAAAATAAAGTCATTGCCATGTTTTGAAAAGGATGGGATGATCTGGATTTGGCCAGGCAATGAACCCCCTGCGGCCATCCCTCCATCTTTACTCCCTCCTTCTGGGTTTGAAATCCATGCTGAGGTATGCCATCAATATATATATATATATCCTTGTTAGTTACCAAGAGGAATGAAACAAGAATTATGCTTTCGTGTTCTTTTGAAGAGCCTTGTCATCTTACTTCGTGACTCTTTCCATGTGACAGATTGTCATGGAACTTCCAATTGAACACGGGTTACTTTTGGATAATCTTTTGGATCTTGCACATGCCCCATTTACTCACACTTCAACTTTTGCCAAGGGGTGGAGTGTTCCAAGGTTTGTTTTGATCTAGACCATTATAACTGAAACTAATTTGTCATTTTGAAATGGTATTAGTTCCATAGCCAACATGTTATAACTACTCAATATCAAGTTCCATGTTCTTTCGATGGTTTGATGTTTAAGGAAAAAAATTACTTCATTTTTGGGGTCATGGACCCTTAAATCATAGTATAATCATCGTGTCATAGTTCCATATTTGGCTAGTATGATGAATCAAAAATCCAGCTATTAGGTATATTATATAAGTGTAAGCTTTATCTTATGAAATGAACTATTTCTGAGTTACAGCTGTTTTAATGTATTTGAACTTGCAGCTTGGTGAAATTTTTGACACCGGCATCTGGTCTGCAAGGATATTGGGACCCCTATCCAATTGATATGGAGTTTCGACCACCTTGCATGGTGCTATCAACCATTGGTATTTCGAAGCCTGGGAAACTTGAGGGACAGAACACCAAGCAGTGTGCCACACACCTGCACCAACTTCACGTCTGCTTACCATCATCAAAACAAAAAACAAGATTACTATACAGAATGTCATTGGATTTTGCTCCTCTGCTTAAACACGTTCCTTTGATGCAATATCTATGGAGGCATTTTGCAGAACAGGTAATGTTTGTTCAATTCATATAAAGAGTTTGTTTGAGCTAGGGAAGAGACAGAGCAAAATAACTTCAACTTATGCTCCAAAATGACAAAACAATTTCTGTCATAATATGGAGTAATTACACTAAAAGAGGTGCAAAAACTCTAGACTAAAAAGAAAATCTAGCTCAGAGAAAGACATATACATGCATGTAAATCCATGATGTGCATTCATGTGATTGAGTATGATTCTGTTCCATTGAAAGTAATAGGCCGTTATCTTCAACTTTTGCTCATTGAGTTGTTGATGGTGTTCACATATAGGTATTAAATGAAGATCTAAGACTAGTGGTGGGGCAGCAAGAGAGGATGAACAAAGGTGCAAATGTGTGGAATCTCCCAGTATCCTATGACAAACTTGGTGTAAGGTACAGACTATGGAGAGATGCTTTGGAGCGAGGAGCTAAGCAACTACCATTCACCAAATAGAAGCACAGAGAGTTAAAGAGAATAAATAAACTGTGGATTTCATATTAGAGTGAATGATGCTTTTTATAACCAGCAATCTTGCAGTAAGGGAAAAATTTTGGATTAGCTTTCCTTGGCGTTTAGAAAGGCACCCCATACTGGGAGCATGCGGGAATTGTTAATTGATCAGAGGCTATCTATCTCCACATTCAACTTTCAGCTCCTTTGTAAAAATAACAGCATCTGTACACTTTAATTACCAATGTGTACAGTGTCAATTCTTCAAGTCCATTCTTTTCATCTTTCCATATTACCACACTCACAACTGGTGGCTTAATATCACCATGTAACACATGCACTTGTTGTATGATATAACATTTTCGTTCAATGATAATTGGTTCAGAGTCTCTTGTATGATTTGTGCTTATATGACATCAGCCATTATTGAATTTACAATCATCAATTCGTATGTAGCGGTTAATGTATGTTTAAGAAAAACAATTAACGAAAATAGCACAAAATTTTAACTAACTGCATTTACATGTAATATAATTCTTTACCATTTGCATTGGAGCTCATGTAAAATTTTTAATTTGTATTGATAGTCTCTCCTTATTCAACTTCATTTTAGACCCAAAATTATAAAAAAGGAACATGGAAGTTCATATCTGTTGTCATATTTAATAGTTACAACTCACAGGGCTATTCAAACTCAATCCCTTGTTTAGGGGAAAAAATTAACGTATTATTACTGAATCCTTGGCATTAACAAGACTGTGCAAACTTACTCCCTCATTTGCCATCGTGAGTGGAGGATCGATAGGGCTAAAACAGATTGAGGTAAAGACACGAATATAACTTTTCACTTCCGTTTTCTTTGACAAGTGTAAGTGAAAAATATTTTAGGCCAGGGAAATAAGGAGGGAATGAGGGAATGTGTGTGAGAATTGTGGATGGTATTGTTTGGCACGACAAATGTTTGTGGGAACTGGGAAGGCTGATTACCGTTTTGTCCTTATTTTTTTTTATTTTAATAATTTTTAATATAAAGATAAAATAGTTACTTTTATCCCTTTTTATTCTTTTTCTGTTCGCAAGTTTGATGCAATTTTTCTTTCATTCTTCTAGTTAGATCAGGGGGAAGAAAATTTGTGACTTGTTTGTTTCCTTGTATCAAATATATTCCAGAAATGAAAAACAGAAATTAATAATTAAGCTAATCATCCCTTTGGCATCGTTTAGTCTGAAAGGCATCACTTCAGAATATTCCTTTAACCATAACTAATGTATTTTTTTTTGAAACGATGGAGTAGATGTTCAGTTGTACGGTAGTACTGAACTTCAGTATATCTCTCCAATCAGTTGGTCCCTAAACCATTCAAGGTGGGCCCTAATTAATGTGAGTATTTATTAATATTAACAAATGACACTCCATAATTGGAGGGATGCATTGAAGTTCAGTGGTACGATACCATTAAACTTTTATCCGAAACGGTGAGTAGGTAGTAGCTACCAGAACAAAATTCAACCCTTGCAGGGCATTAAGTATATACAGTATACAGAGAGAGAGAGAGAGGGGGGTAGTTTCTTAAATAGAAGCTAACCTAAAAATGAGTGCCTATTCTTGTTCATCATCGTCGGTTAGAAATTTACCAGTTCCAGGATTTAAAGCAGCAAAGAAGAAGAAGGCAACACTGAACAACACTAACGGTTCGATTTCATTAACAGGCACACCCGTCTCGATGTTCAGCTGAGCCAATGCTCCTTTCCCTGTGATCACCTCTCCAATCAAAGAGAAACCGAATCCCAATTGAGCCAATCTCCCAACGAACAGCTCATTTGCTTTCGTGAATCCAAAAAGAGGACCTGCTCGTAATATACATCAACACTACTAAATCTTTGGAGTTTGATCCTCAGAAATAGATGAACTTGGGGAATTGTGAGTTACCTCCTTCGTTGAGACCCAGAGCTGCTCTGAAGCCTTTGCCTGGAGGGATGACTGCTCTGTCGATTCCAGTGGGAGGATCATCTACGAATTTTCCTCTATCTCCCAATGCTCCGATGGCTCCAAGGAGGGTGAAGAGGATGAAAAAAAGGAGGAGAGGCTCTGCTTCGTAAATGGGGATTCCTGTTTCCAGATTCAACTGTGCTAGAATCCCTTTCCCTGTGATTGCTTCTCCCAGCAATGATGCCTGCCATCCATCAATTACGCTATTCATGTTATGATATATTTAAAAGCTCATCAAACATTTTGATTTTGAATATATAAATTTACTCACGGCAAAACCAAGCATGGCAACACGACCCACGAACAGCTCATTCTCCTTCGTGAAACCAAACCCTCCAGAGGTGCCAAAGATACCATCTTCAACCTTTGGCTTTGACTTTGACTTTACAACCTGAATGAGTATAATTACGTCAAACTGAAGTTTTAGACTGAAAAAGAAAATGAGAGTACCTTGGGAGAGGCTTTGGTTTTCGATTTGAGGACAGCCAGAGTAGTGAATGTACGGGTAGAAGAAGAAGAAGTAGTTGAAGGAATTGGGTGGAATGAGGTTTCACTTAATTTAGGCCTTAGTCTCTGAATCTGAAGTTGGAGCAAAGTGTTTCTCTTCAAATCTGAAGAATAGCTAGTAGGGACCAGTGACGCGAGTAATATGGTCTGAGCCATTGCTTCAGTACTCTTTTGTTAGTGTTAATAATGTTAGTTGCTTAATGCATATGCTTAAGTCACATGATCTCAGGAGGAGATCAATAGAATAATATAGTTGAATGGGAATGCCATGTTCGAGAAACATCTGGATGTGGTGTGTGAGTTAATGACAGGTCGCTAGAGTGACCACGTCTCCCTTAGACCCCTACCATATGTGGTTATGGTGATATTGCTCTAGTTTGTAAGTATTTTGGGGCTTTCCTTTTTCAATCTCTAACTTGAATGGACTCGCTTTGTATTTTTGTGTCTCCTCTGGACACATTTCTGGGGTTTTCTTTTTAATTGCAGTAAATAAATAAAAAAAAAAAAGGATTGGGTGTGTTGTGATGTGAAAATGGAATATAAAACCGGGGACAAGAGACACATGTCGAGGTTCTTTTATCTGAGGTCTCATTCAATTTAAATCCATAATTGAACTCAGAAGTCAGATGGCACCAACCAGATGTTGGAGATGTGCACATCATCAGAAATAGACTACACAAGTCCACCTCATATAATAATAATAATAATAATACAACTTGATATTTTCTGGTTCCTCTGGGTTCCATCAGGCCCGTGTTTATGGGCTCATTTAGCAGACCAACTCAAGCCCAAAAGGAAGCCCATCATGCACAGATGGATGGAGAAGCGATAATGCGAGTCTGTAATAGACTAACTTACAGTGGTGAATGAGAATTTGGATGAAAGTTGAAAGAACTTTGATGTGAGAGCTGACCAAATTATATTGAAATTGATTTGATTAAATATCTAAACTGTTCCACGAAATGACTTTCAAATGCACATTTTTCATATTGGAAAAAACTAATGTAATAATTCGCGGGCACGGACGCACGGAAGTCTGTGGCAGTTACAAGATAGGCAAGGCAATTTTTTCTATCTTCTTTAATCTTCTTCATTTTTGACAAATTTATGGGGAGGAGTTACAATTATTGTAACTCCAAATTGATTTTATCTTTTTAGTTTGTTGTTTTAATTAAATAAGTTAGATCTTTTAGTTTTTAAGGTTGGTGGTGATTTTGTCCAGATTTATTTCTGATTTCAGTCTTTCATTATGAAAGATTTTGTTTCGATTATTAGATCGACTAAGATCTGAGCATCTATGCCGGAAAGCTTTAGGTCTCTTATCAAATTAACGGAAAAATCTATGTCATTTGCATATGTGCAGAATACTACTTATCTGGTATGCAAGAAGTGTAAGGGTAAGCAATTTGTTGGCAACACCAAGATCGGTGTGGATTTTCTTCCTAAGATTATCTTATTTATAGGATTAATTTTGCTTTTCTTTTGTTTTTTAGTTTCAACAATATTTGAGAATTCTTCTTCTTCTGTATTATTTGTGGGTTGTAATTCTCTGATTATGTGTAAGTGGCGTTTGGTTTTTTTATAAATTTAATTTGGCATGCTTTTCAAAAAAAAAACTAATGTAATAGAGAGTTACATTACCAAGGAAAATTAATGTAATGAAGAACGAATAGCATTAATTTCTGTCCGTCCGGCTTTCAAACACAGATGATTTCTCCATTAAATTAAATTGTTCGACCTCCGACGGAAAGAGCGACGCCGACAACTACGAGAGAAGGACAGTAGTTTCCTGGAAGTTAGTAATAGCGACCACGAATATGTGCCAGACGAGACGATTCGGGATACCTCTGAAAGCACAGAAAAGGATCAAAACGACAGAGTTTAAAGAAGAAATCTTTCGCCTTTCACAGAGAGAAGAAGGAACAGGAAGAAGGAGACACATTCGGTTAAAGGGAGTTGTTGTTTTGGCAGGAAAAAGGTGGTGGAAGTGAAAGTAAAAAAAAGTACGTGAAAGAGAAATATAATAAGATTTAAAAAATAGAGTAAATTATACTGCCCTCTCCTGAGAGATGTTGAAATTACACTGCTTTCTCCTCTAGTTTTCAAAATTACACTGTCCTCCCTTGAGAGATCAAATGTCATTACACTTTGATCCAAAACACTATTCTCCAACTAAAAAAAAGGTCTAAAAAGTCAATATAATAAATATTAATGACTAATAAATATTCATGACTAAATTGATCCTCACACAAGATAAAAATGTTTAACGTTATGCTTCATCGAAATTTATAAAACTGAATCTTTACCAAAAAAATTTGTAAAACTGAATTCTAGTACACCTAACAAAATTTTTTTGATATATTTTATTATATATATATATATATATTTTAACTTAATTATTGAAAATTAAGTAAAATAATAGATGTTTTATATTATATTACATTATTAATATAAAAATGTATAAACTATTTTAAGTTACAGACTTTTTTTTTTAGAATTTTATTTTGTTAATAATAATAATTACTATAAATATTAATAAAATAATAAAAGACAATAAAAAATGAAACAATGTTATTATAAGAGGATGAAAGTATGTATAGGTCACATTTTATAGAGTTTCATTCTTTTGTGAGGGGTAATTTAGTCATGAACATATTTATTGTATTAGAAGTTGAAAAAATTTGACCTTTTAGACTTTTTTTTATTGGAGAATGGTGTTTTGGATCAAAGTGTAATGACTTTTGATCTCTCAAGGGAGGGCAGTGTAATTTTGCAAACGAGAGGGGAGAACAGTGTAATTTCAGCATCTCTCGAGGGCAGTGTAATTTACTCTTAAAAAATATATATGTTAGGAGGGAGGGGAGATAACTTTCAACTTGTTTGTTTCCTAGTACCAAATATATTCCAGAAATTATTAAAGAAAATGAGGCTATAATATAGTATTTTTAAAATCCATTAAATTCCCATTAAAAAAAGCCATTAAATTATTCCGTATATGTGTATAATAATAATATTTTTAACAAAAATTGAAAAATTAAAGGCATTCACATGTTATTGTGATATCAGAAATTAAGTCCTTATAAAAGTGTAAGAGGAAATAAAATTGTGATGTGAATAGAATGAAAGTAAGTAAATTGATTATTTTACCCTTAAATTAAAAGTGAGAATGAAATAAAAGTTAATAAAAAAGTAATTAAGGACAAAAACATAATTTTATTATATTATAATAAAAAAGATATATTTAATGCGAAGAATGTTAGAAAAAATGTTAAATTACAACAATCAACCAAACCAAAGGAGCCTTACTAAAATGTGTGAATGTCATGTGCGTATCATATGAAAAAAATAATAGTCTAAATGGATACGAATCTTCTAGAGTACTTCACAAAGTAAAGTATAAGATAGACAAAAATAAACTGATACACTTAATTATTTGCGTGTGAAGTTTCTTTCTTTTTTGTTTCTATACGAGTATTTTAGAGATATATTGTGAGTCTAAATATAAGAAAAGCTCAAAAGTTTTGTGATCTCTTTTTCATTTCAAGAAAATTTACCTTTCTCTGAGTTGGAGTGTTGATGAGATGGGACCAGGGACCTTAGATTTTTTTTTTTTTTTTTGGTGAAATGTGCCCTTAGATCTTAAAAGGCCATGCCATTGGCATTTATGAGAGGTTTAATATTATAAAATAAATATGTGTTCCCTTTGTTTGTTTGTTTGTGTAGATAATCAGAGTGTGTCAGCTTCGGAGCGCCATGAACGCCATACCAACTGCTGCACCTCTCTCCTTCAGTACACCATCAAAGCTCCACCCCAAGAAGGTCGGACTTTATTTTTAGGTGCTTGCTTTTTAAAGTAAAAGCCAAAATTGATGTTGAGGGATGTGTCCTTGCTCGTTAATTCCTTTTAATCCTGAATATTTCTGGGATCGGTTTAAACTAAGGGCAGGGTGGAGTGCATTTGAAAATTGTTTATTTTTTAAATGATGTTTTTTTAAATAAATTTTTTTAAAAAGTGTTGTGAAAGAGAAATAGTTTGTGTTTAACAAATTGAGATAAAAAATACTTATATTAATAGCTGAAAAAATAATTTACATTTGATAAAATTGTATAAAAAAATAATGTTGACAGTAAAATTACCGAGAAAAACATTTATAGATTAAGTTTATTAATGCTATTAAATAAATAAATAGATATAAATATTTAATTTATTAATTTTTATTAAACAAATAAATATAAAATGTTACTTAATTTATTAAAATATTAATTAAATAGATTATTAATTTTAATTAATGTAATGTTATTATCTATGATCAGTTTTTTATTAATTAATATCTATTAATATTATTTAAATAAAAAATAGTTATAAACATTTATTGTTATTTATCTTTTTTTAATTAAAAAATACAAACAACATTACAATATAATCACATCAATACTATGAGAATGGATTAAGTGCTTGACTCTTCTATGCATTAGTATTTTAGGTTAGGCTGATTTATTTTTATAGTTTTTTTCATTTTTTATTTAAATTTGAAAATTTGTAAACTTTTTCTAAAGAATATCTAAAGTATGAAAGATATAGATACAAAAAAAATTTCAAAACTTCACATAAATCGAGATTTAGTATGGACCAACTTTTTAGTCCCTAATAAATGTAGTCTCTAAACTATTCACAGTATGTCCTTGTTTGTGTGGAATTTTTATTGTTGTCTATAACTCTTATTCTTTAGAAAAAATTTACAAATTTTTAAATTTAAATAAAAAAGTGGTAAAAACTATGAAAAAAAGTCGGCTTAACATACTAATGCATAGAAGAGCCAAGCACTGGATCCATTTTCCAATAGAGAACTATCTTATCAATAAAGGGTATAATGAAAAATATAAAATTTTAAAAATGGTATTTTCATCCAAAATATTTAAATTATTGTTTTTGCTACTAACTAAAAAAAAGAAGTTCACATTTCTAAAATTTACTTAAAGCTAAAAAAAATGTATTTTGTTACAACTAAAAGTCACTTCTTTCATAAAATAAACATACACAAATAACATAATTTTTTAAAATAAATAATTATTAAAAAGATAAGTATTTTATCCATAAAAATAAGCATACACGAACATGCTCTAAGAGAGGGAAGCTTGTTGATCCTCTTATAAAATTTTAGTGGATTCCTCGTATGTTTCTTGGGGAGCAATTTAGTTCAAGATGAACTTTTGGTACTTGGGTTGATCTTGTAGCGCTAGCTAATATGTGCCCTGAGCCCATAAAGTATAATGCTTGTTATCACATTACAGGCTTCCATGTGTGACTCTTACAGCAAGAAGCCACATAAAGTAACATTTATAGGCTACATTTTCTAGCCCCTCCAAACGTGATAAATCTTGGACCATTTAGTTGCTGTATTTTACATTTTTAGTGGGTATGTTGAATTCCAGGGTTTGAGAGGTAGATTTAGAACGTTGGCTGTATTTGGAGAAGAGCTAGGGAAGAAGAATGAATGGGATGCGCTCTTTCATGTGGAGGATCCCAGATCTAAAGTTCCACAGTATAAAGGCAAATTTTTTGATATATATCAAGTCCTAGAAGTCGCTAGATATGATATTCAGTACTGTGATTGGCGGGCGCGGCAGGACGTGCTCACCATTATGCTCCTCCATGAAAAGGTTTTAGCTGATTTCATTTCCCTCTTTTATTATACTTCAGAATATCCATAACTTGGGAATTGGATCAGAATATATAGTTTCAGTATAATTAACATACTTGTGAAGGAAATGATGTAGGTTGTGGAAGTGCTTAATCCTCTAGTTCGTCAGTATAAATCAATTGGAACCGTGAAAAAAGAGTTAGCAGAGTTGCAGGAAGAATTAGCACAAGCACATAGACAGGTATAGGATATTAGTAGCAGCAGTAGACAACTTTAAACTCATATGTCTATAATTCTTCCAACTTGACAAGGACTTGTTAATAATGAGTTATGAACCTCTGACTGTATTAATGAACTTATTGAACAATAGGTTCATATATCTGAAGCAAGGGTTGCAACTGCTTTGGACAAACTAGCTTATATGGAAGAATTGGTGAATGATAGACTGTTGCAAGACCGAAGCACAACTGTAGTAGACCAGACATCCTCTTCTCCAAATACTTGTGCACAATCTATGGATGTTGAAAAGAGAGGGCTACCCTGGAAAAGTTTGAATGTATCTGGCCCAGTTGAGTCGTATCATCCCTGCATGAAGAATTTCTGGTACCCTATTGCTTTCTCCTCTGACCTCAAGGATGATACCATGGTAAGCCAGTCTTGAATTTCACCATCTATTCTTTATCTATATGAATATATCATAAACTTTCTATTATCTTCAATCAATTTAAATCAAATGGATGTGAAAGTTATTGTGGGCCACCATGGTTTTTCAATAATGGGAAATTAAAGATATTGTGGGCTATCATGATTTAACAATAGCGGTATTGGTAGGTTGTTAGTGCCTCTCACTTATTCTCTTATAAATTAAATAAGCATTATCACTCATTTTCATCATCCCATCTTTTGAATTATCTTTGAATGTTGTCTCTTAGAGAGAGAGAGTTGTTCTCTCCTTGTATTTAGAGAGAAGTTGTAATAATTTTTCTTTTACACAGTGAAAATCTTATCGGTTCTTGCCTATGATTTTTCCCTCATTAAGGGTTTTACACGTTAAATATTGCGTGTCGTCATCAATTCTTATTTTTTCATCTCTATTTTAGCTTAGTGATACTAGTATGGCATAATCTCTATTTTTTCTTAACGATGGAAAGCTATTATTATAAATGTGATCCTCCTTTTCTATTTCAGATCCCAATAGAATGTTTTGAGGAACCATGGTTTATCTTTAGAGGGAATGATGGAAAACCAGGATGTGTACAGAATACCTGTGCACACAGAGCATGTCCTTTGCACCTTGGTTCTGTAAATGAGGGTCGTATTCAATGCCGCTACCATGGTTAGTTATCACATACAAATTTTGATATCTTATGCTGCTTTCCTCAGGATGCATATGCATTAGTATTAGTAATATTATATGCAGCACATATGTATGTTGAACATCACAGGACACTTAGACACTCACAGAAACTTATTATATGTATTGGTGTCAGGCTGATTGTTATGAATCAAAAGAAAAGGAGCTGCCCAATTGAGCCCAAGGGAAGGAAGGCCACGGCTGAAGAAGAATGAGCAGAATGTGCAAGAGGCAGCTACTGGAGTCTTGGTATTATCATATATAAAGAATTGTTATGCTTAATTTGGGGAGGTTGAGTATTTTGTTAAGCTTTTGCTTGGAGTGTGCTTCCACTTGAAGAGAGGCGTTCTTATTGTATACTTTCCTACCTTGAGGAATTTGATACAATTTCATCCATTTTCATTACTCTTCTGTTCTGCCATTTTCTTATTTTTCTTCTCTGTTTTTCTGAGTTATATCAAATTGTTATGAATCAAAATAGTCTTGTGCCATGCCTCCAAGCACCACATAGTTCCATTAAGCCTAACCTTAAACTCCACAGCTAGAAAACCATGACCGAAAATGTGACTTGAGATAGAAAACATTGCAAGATAAGCTATGATCATGTTCTTCCCTTTGGTAAAGAAAAGAAGAACCCAAAAACTTCCAAGCTCACTAATGTCAATAATACCAGCATCAATAATGTCAATTCTCAATGTAATGACAGCATCACTCAAACCCTCAGTTACCAAAATCCTCCAAAAAGAAACGTGAAGCCACTTTTTGTTAAGTAGATGACTTTCCCAATTGAAAGAGTGAGATACATGCAGCAAGAAAAACACGCTCGTAGTTTCCATAAGCATAAATTCCATAAATTGTATTACCAATTGAAGAGATATAACTCCATTCATGGCACTCATCTTCATTGATTCACATTCCTTTATTTGTGCAGCCACATCATTCTCCAATGAAAATGAAAGGTATTCTTGCTTATGTGCCTTGAATGCAGTAGAGTATATAGAGGGCATATGAAAAGTATCCCATGTTTCAAATGGAAGAGACAAATTCCCACTTCCCATTAAAACAAGAATGATTGGGACTCCACCCGGATCAAACCCAACATTAAAAATCAATGCATCAATATTCCAATCAATAAGCTCATCCCAAGAGAATTTTACTGGTCCAAGCGATTTATATGGTGACAGTAAGCAATCATCAAGAACAAGTTGAAGAAGATAAGGAATGTCTATTAAAATTACCTCACTCATTATCATGCTTCTTTTGTTTTCCCAATCCAGCTCAGACATTTCATCGAGCACTTTGCAGGCATCAACAATTGGTGTAGACCAAAAGATTTGTTCCCTTTGTTTCTCCTCCTCCAAATTCAGTGTTGGCAACTTGCTTTCCTCAATCATAATTTCTGGAAATTCTACACTCACTGTGTTCTCTATAACCAATGCTTCATCTTCAAGCTTGCAAATACCAAACTCTATCTTAGCAATTGGAGTCAGATCATGGACGTCACAGATCGGAATAACAACTTCTGTTTCAGCAAACTCTTCCACACCATCACTTGCAACATCGGCTTCAAAAATAACAGCAAGTTGTTTGTCACTGACGTTTATTTCTGGTTGGAAGATCGGCACAGGGGTCGGTAGGATCGATTTTGTTTCCATTGTAACGGAGCTCATAATCTCATCAGATTGTTCATCTCCTTCAGCTATCACCATTGGTTCTGACATCGGCAAAATCACAGGATCTAGACGAAGGTCTTCATCCTGTGTATTGCATTCCACATCAGAACTGGATTTCAACTCCGTCGCCTTCATTTCATCCCAATCTTGACCAAACTTTAAGAAAAAATATTGTCTCAATAGATCTTCTATATTGTCCAGCCTCTGGTGTATCTTTTCAGACCATGATTCAATCTTGTTGGGGTGAGTTTGCACAACCATAGCTCTCTCAATGAAAGCACCAGTTGATATAACTCAGAAAAACAGAGAAGAAAAATAAGAAAATGGCAGAACAGAAGAGTAATGAAAATGGATGAAATTGTATCAAATTCCTCAAGGTAGGAAAGTATACAATAAGAACGCCTCTCTTCAAGTGGAAGCACACTCCAAGCAAAAGCTTAACAAAATACTCAACCTCCCCAAATTAAGCATAACAATTCTTTATATATGATAATACCAAGACTCCAGTAGCTGCCTCTTGCACATTCTGCTCATTCTTCTTCAGCCGTGGCCTTCCTTCCCTTGGGCTCAATTGGGCAGCTCCGTTTCTTTTGATTCATAACACTGGGAGTATTCAACTGATGGAAAATGCGAGAAAATGCCATCCACTCGACTGCTAAATGTAAAAATTAAATCATTGCCATGTTTCGAAAAGGATGGGATGATCTGGATTTGGCCAGGCAATGAACCTCCTGCGGCCATTCCTCCATCTTTACTTCCTCCTTCTGGGTTTCAAATCCATGCTGAGGTATGCCATTAATATATCCAAATGATTATGCAAAACAATCTTGGAGGAGTAGATGTTTAGTGATACGGTAGTACTTTAGTACATCCTTATAATCAATAAGTTCCTATTAAGTCATCACATCACAATTAATGACGTAAATAAGTAAGGGATCAATAGCGTGAATCTCATTAAAAAAATTTTGTGTGTATATATATATTACAAGTAAACACTATTTTGGTCCTCCACAGATATCTTCTTTGTCAATTTGGTTCCCCCACAGATCGGTACTATCAATTTGGTCCCCCATAGAACAAACTGTTAGCAATTTGGTCCTTCCGTAAATTAACTTGATGGCATGTAAAGTTAAGTTGTGACTCAGCAATTTTTTCATCTGACTAGGCATAAATTAATTTAGAATAATTTATTTTTTATTTTAAAAACCTTTTAAATTTAAAAAAAAAGTAAAAAAAAAACCTTTGACATAACTCCTTTTAACGTAAAAAAGCATATTTGTGCCATTTTCTTTTTTACTTTTTTTTTTAATTTAAAAGGTTTTTTAATTTAAATAAAAAATAAATTACTCTAAATTAATTAAGGAAAAAACTTAGGTCCATTTCTTTATGTCCATTACATCCAATTCCACCAATCATATATTGTATTTACACTCTCTCTCTTATATTATTGGTTATATAAAAGGTGATCTTTTATATTCTCTCTCTACTGTGATTGGTCATTTAAACACTTTTTGCCACGTGTTATATTTATATTGGAAAACTGAATGTAATGGACATAAGGAAATGGACCTAAGTTTTTTCCATTAATTAATGCCTAGTTAGATAAAAAAAATTGCTGAGTCACAATTTAACTTGACATATCATCAAGTTAATTAACGGAAGGACCAAATTGTTAATAGTTTAATCCGTGGGAGACCAAATTGATAACACCGATCTGTGGGGGACTAAATTAATAAAAGAGGCATCTGTAGAGGATCAAAACAGTGTTTTACTCTATTACGAGTAAACACTATTTTGGTCCTCCACATACCTTCTCTTCTTTGTCATGGTTGATGACTCGTAAGGCTATATATATGTACGTATTTATTGTGTTTTTTTAAGAGGCCTTGTTATCTTTCCATGTGACAGATTGTCGTGGAACTTCCAATTGAACATGGATTACTTTTGGACAACCTTTTGGATGTTACACATGCCCCTTTTGTTCACACTTCAACTTTTGCCAGGGGGTGGAGTGTTCCCAGGTTTGTTTTGGTCTAGACCATTATAAGTTGGTCAAATGTTCTTTTTAGTCCTCTATACTTTACCTAAGTTTTAAATTAGTTATTTATGTTTCAAAAGTTTTAAATTGGTCCTTTATGTGTCCCAAAAGTTCCAAATTGGTCCTTCCGTCTAAGTCCGTCCATTTCCTTCGTTAAGTGCTGATGTAGCGCGTTGAGGTGGACATATCATCTCTTCTACGTGTTCATTTAAGCTGACGTGTCATGCCACGTCATTGCCACGTCATCTTCAATTCATCTTATGTGAAGCAATGACGTCAGCACGCTACGTCAGCAATTAACTTAAGAAATTGACGGAAGTGGATAGAAGAACCAATTTGGAACTTCTGATCTATGCAACATAAAGGACCAATTTAAAACTTTTGAAACATAAAGGACTAATTTAAAACTTAAGTGAAACATAGAGGACCAAAATGAACCTTTGAGCTTACAAGTGATAACTAAAACTAATTTTTCATTTTGAAATGACATAAATTCCATATCCAACTTGTTATATATAAACTATTCAATATCTAGTTCCATGTTCTTTAGATGGTTTGATGTTCAAGGAAAAAAAAAAAACTTATTCCTGTCATACTTCCATATTTGACTAGTATTATGAATAAAAAATCCAGCTATTAGGTATACTATATAAGTGTAAGGTGTATGTTATAAAATGAAGGATTTCTTAGTTACAGCTGTTTTAATGTATTTGAACTTGCAGGTTGGTGAAATTTTTGACACCGGCATCTGATCTGCAAGGATACTGGGATCCCTATCCAATTGATATGGAGTTTCGACCACCTTGCATGGTGCTATCAACCGTTGGTATTTCAAAGCCTGGAAAACTTGAGGGACAGAACGCCAACAAGTGTACCACAAACCTGCACCAACTTCACGTCTGCTTACCATCATCAAAACAAAAAACAAGATTACTATACAGAATCTCATTGGATTTTGCTCCTCTGCTTAAACACATTCCTTTGATGCAATATCTATGGAAATATTTCGGAGAACAGGTAATGCTTGTTCAATTCATTTAAAAGACTTAGTTTGAGCTAGGGAAGAGAAGAAGGAAAATAAGTTAAAAGGACAGAACAATAGCTAGGCTGTTATCTTCACCTTTTGGTCATTCAAGTGTTGATGGTGTTCACATGTAGGTATTGAATGAAGATCTAAGGCTATTGGTAGGGCAGCAAGAGAGGATGAACAGAGGTGCAAATGTGTGGAATATCTCAGTATCCTATGACAAGCTTGGGGTAAGGTACAGACTATGGAGAGATGCTTTGGAGCGAAGAGCTAAGCAACAACCATTCACGAAATAAGAGCAATACACAGTTAAAGACCGAACCCACCATTAAAATACTGCTTCACAGTTCATTGATTAAACTGCACAATATTTATATTATAAACTTTATAAATAAATATTTATAATAAAAATATTATGTTTTTAATGTATATTTTTATATTATATATAAAATTATTATGTTATATATGTACTTAAAAATGTGGAAAGATTCATTTACATTATTTATATTAGAATAATATATATATTCTAGTTAGTTTTTTTTTTTCATCACTAAGCGCAACTGTCCAACAACAATCTCAAAGTCCAACCGATAATCCTCTTAAACCACTTCAATGCCTCCACATAGATGACATCAGCTATATTCTAATTAGCTTAAGAATATATAAACGTGTTTGTTTTGAGAGTTGTGTACGTACATGATACTATACTTGTGTGTGGATCATATGTAGTTAAGATGATAGAGTTATGTGTGTGGATCATATGTAGTTAAGATGATAGAGTTATGAGTGAGATAAAGAGAGAAAAAATTAAAAAAAAAAAATTAAAGTGAGACCCTAATTTCTTTTTTCTTTTTATACCTTTCCTAACTCTATGAGATCCACTCTCAGTAAATAAAAGAAAGGATGGGGTGAGTTGTGATGTGCAAAACTGCAAATGCAATATAAAACCGATGGTAGCATGGGACAAGAGACACATGTGGAGGTTTCTTTCTTGGGAACTCTTTCTGAGGTGTCAATCAATTTCAATCCATAATTGAACTCAAAAGGCACCAAACAGTTGTTGGAGATGTGCTTGTGCACATAATCAAAAATAGACTACACACCACGTCCACCTCAATGACCTCATATAATATTGCAACTTGATATTTTCTGGTTTCTCTGGGTTCCATCAGACCCATGTTTCATTATGGGCTCATTTAGCTGACCAACTCAAGCCCAAAACCAAGCCCATCGTGCACAGATGGATGGAGAAGCAATAATGCGAGTCTGCGATAGTGACGCCTTCAACTTACAGTGCTGAATGAATGAGAATTTGGATGAAAGTTGAAAGAACTTTGATATGAGAGGTGACCAAATTATATTGAAATTGATTTGATTAAATATCTAAAATTTGATTTCACTTTTTCAGCTAAATACAAATTTCCGCGTGTAATAGTATTAGTACGTCCTACTCCGCGTCTCCACCCAAACGCAAGTGGTAGTGTGGGCCACACTGCATTATAGGTTGTGGATCATTTTGGAGTACAACATCGCCATGAAAACTGTGGCTTTGCAGAATGAAATGATTTATTTGAACTTAAGAAAAAATGGGGTAATCAGTTAACTGTTCCAGAAATTGACTTTGAAATGCACATTTTTCATATTGGAAAAAAACCAGGAAACAAAAATCATTCCCCATTTCACCTTGTTGCAGTAGCCAAAAAAGATGACGGTGGTGAAGGCAAAGAACGGTGCGTGAATTGGAGACTTATACATTACGACGGAAAATTAATGTAATGAACAGCGAATAGGATTTTTGTCCGTCCGGCTTTCAAAGTTGTCGTCTATGGGCGGGAGTAGGAGCAGCAGCTAAGTAAGCTAAATAAAAATAAAAATAAGAAATGCAAATTGTAAATTTTCTTGAAAAGCTGAAAAGTGTTCGTGTCTTGTGGTCACACACAGCCTTGAATTTCACAACTCGACATCTACAATCACATGGCTCTCTCTTTTATATTTTCAAAAGAGAAGAGAAATGCTCGCAAAAAAACAAGAAATAGAAACCCCCCATTACCATTATCTTCTTCCACTCCTTAGCTATCATATGAATGCTTCCTGACGTTCTTCATAAATTTGTCCACTCATTTTCTTTCTTTCTTGTCATCACTCCTTATCATTGTTTCCTCTCTGCAAGCTTAAAATTCGAGTCTCTGCTCTGAACCCATACTCTATGCTGCTATTTATTATTGGTCTCCCAATCCCGTGTCAAGGTAGACATGCCTCTGTTTAAAGGTCTTGAGGTTTAGTATTTGTGATATGAAATAACTATTTTTTGCGTTATGTATTGGATATTTGGGAAAGTTAGAGGTACTCTTGAAGGCTAGGGCATGTGGGTTCAAGTCTTTGTTCTGTGACAAGCTGAAAGATTATGTCCTTGTCTTCTTGGACTTTTGAACAGGATTTTGTTGTGGGTTTTGAGTTAGTGCTAGATTATTATTAGAGCTTGTGATGGAGAAGAAGAGATGGCTATGGAGGCGGAAATCTTCTTTGAAGAGCCCTGGCAAAACTGAAAGTTTAGGATCTGCATCATCTCTTTCTGAGAGATACTCGGATGAACAGGTACGCAGTCAAATGTCATGACAGATAAATTCATCATGAAAGCGACCTATAGAGGGCTGCCATATAATTGGTGGTTTGAAAATTCAAACGTTATATACCAAGATGAGATGAAAAAGAAACCAAATATATAGATATTTCGTCTACCTCTATTCCTTCCATTTGAATGAGTAAGAACATAGCTCACATAATTGCAATTGAGCCAGGTCCCCACATATGATTCTCCTTTGAATTGTTTATTCCGTAGTCTCAGCCTTTAATGATGACCCTATGATAATAATGGTTGTATGTTAAGTTCTCACTTTCATAGCATTTAATAGCTAGCTGGTTTGAAAATGGATGCAGAACTCTCTAACAAACGCATGCTGAGTGCATTCAAGGATGATAACCACTAACTTCCCTGCTAGATATTAATTTCAACTTAATCCAAACTATCTTTAAATATTTCTCCTCTTAGAACTTTGCTATATTGTATAAAAAGTAAGAGGTTTACCCTGGAGGTTTTTTCTTTTTATTTTTCCTGATAAGTGCAACATTTTCTTGTCTTTGAAGCAGGAGGCAATGAAGGAATCTCCTAATGGTAGCAATGAATCTCATGATGATGTCGCCTCAAAAGCAGTAGCTGGTGCTGAAGATGAAGAAGATGGAACATTAATCGATGCACAATCACCTGAGGTAACCTCAAAAGCTGCTGTACCAACTACGAACAGTGTAGGTAATGGTTCATTAGAGGAAGATGGGAATGTTAGGAAGGATAATTTGAAACATGCACAGGAAGGCGAAGCAAATGATGGTTTGAGGAGTTTGTCAGAGAAGCTATTTGCAGCGCTTATGAATGTAAGTGCCAAAGAAGACTTGGTTAAGCAGCATGCCAAAGTTGCTGAAGAAGCCATTGAAGGTACAAAACTACATGTTTCCACTGCAATACCCTTTCTGTCCTTCCTTGAGTATGCAATTTTGTCTGACTTGTGTCTATAAAGCCATTCATCTGATGGCTGTCATAGAAATTAACAGACAAACTGCTTTTGAATTAGAGTTTCTGTTAATTGAACCATTTTCACTTTCAGGCTGGGAAAAGGCTGAAAATCAAGTGGCAATTTTGAAGAAGCAACTCGAGGCAGCAACTATCAAGATTTCAGCTTTGGAAGATAGAGTCATCCATCTAGATGGTGCTCTTAAGGAGTGTGTTAGGCAGCTAAGACAGACAAGAGAAGAGCAGGAACAAAACATCCATGATGCTGTAGTGAAGAAAACCAATGACTTGGAATCATCCAAACACGAACTTCAAAGCCAGCTCCGAGATCTCCAGGTCAAATTAGATGCTTCTAATGTGAGTTCTAGCGTAGTTGATTTGGAATTGTGCCGAAAACTTGAGTGTTTGGAGAAAGAGAACAAGGCTCTCAAGCATGATTTGTTATCTCTAACAGAAGAGCTGGAAATCAGGACAATAGAAAGGGACTTGAGCACTCAAACAGCTGAAACAGCGAGCAAGCAACATCTAGAAAGCATTAAGAAAGTAGCCAAGCTTGAGGCTGAATGCCGGAGACTAAAGAGCATGGCTTGCAAAACATCCTCAGTTAATGATCATAAATCCATTCTCACGTCATCTTCATTTTGTGTTGAATCTCTCACAGATAGTCAATCAGATAGTGGGGAACGGCTTAATGCAATAGAAACGGACACTAGCAAGTGTGAACCAACTGGTTCTGACTCATGGGCCTCTGCACTAATTGCTGAGCTTGATCACTTCAAGAATGAAAAGTTGACACTACCCCAAACCTCATTTGTCAAAATTGATCTCATGGATGATTTTCTTGAAATGGAGCGGATTGCTTCATTGCCTGAGACTAAAAACGAAAGCTTTTGCCAAGAAAACTCCTTCAAAGCTGAGTTTGACACCATGAATCAACAGATTGCAGAACTAAAAGAGAAGTTGGTGAAAGTGGAAATAGAGAAAGCTGAACTGGAGACAGCTCTGTTGGAAAGTGAAGATTGTATTAAAGAATCACAACTTCAGCTGAGAGAGGCAGAAGTGAAATTGGAGGAGTTGCAAGTGATAGAAAAACAATTCATAAGCATGCAGAGAGAGGCTCAAACAATATCTAAAAAGGTTGACTCCTTAGAAGCAGAGGTATATAAGGAGAGGGCTGTGTCTGCTGAAATTGCAATCAAGTGTAAGGAACTAGAAGAAGAGCTAGAAAGCAAGAAGCAGGAAGAAAAAGTAAAGTCTCCTATTTGCTCATATGGTGAAATGAAGATAAAGCAGGTTGGTCACAAATAAATCAAAGTCTAGAAACTAATAGAATAATAAACGTATATTCTACAAACACTCATCATATGTGTGATGTTGTGGGTATATACCAGGAGGACGTAGCAGTAGCTGCAGGGAAGCTTGCGGAGTGCCAGAAAACAATAGCATCGTTGGGGAATCAATTGAAAGCCTTAGCAACCCTTGAAGATTTCCTGGTTGACACCGCAAGCATTCCTGGCTTCACAGCAACCCCATCGCTTATTGGTCGAGCAGGTGGAGAGACGTGGAAGTTGCATTCTAATGGCACATTTTCACCCAAAATTGATTCAACTTCTTCAAGGTTTGCTGATGAGGCCTCTGTTTCATCGTTAACCACAATCGAACAGACCTCACCGCCTTCGTCATCGTCGTCCACTGTCTTGCCAAATCATTTCAGTTCTGAAAAAAGTCGGAACGGCTTTGCCAAATTTTTTTCTAGAACTAAGAGTGGAATCCGCCTGGAAATTGAGTGAGTGTATAGTATATATATAGTGAATTGTCAGGTTGTAAAACAGAGAATTGGTCTTATCTTTCAAAATTAAATAGTCCAATTATATCATTCTTTCAATTTTTAAAGATAAAAGATATTGTTGTGACTTGTGAGATGGAAATTATAAAAACATTGGGGTGAGAGAGGCTCGAACTCTCGACCTCAGGATCACTCAGAAGCTATGAGACCTACGCGCTAGCCAACTGCGCCACCACCCCAAGTTGTTGCTGTAGCCTTGTTATTTAAAAATTTCATCAGAACTTTGAAATTCACTTCGTTCAACCATTTCTCATTTTACAAAATATCCCTTTGTTTTGTTAATTCCTCACCTAAGAATTTTTCTTATGCGGCACAACTCTTTAATTAGTTATGAATATCTCAAAGTCATATCTGCTCTATCATCTACTCGATGAGTCTGAAATTTCTCAAGGTTTTCCAATAATAATTTACATATTCATGATTGCTTCCTTGACAAGCGTGAATAGTTTTCACTTTTTAAGTATGATACGTGTTAATTTTAAAAATGACAAATTTTTTTCTTGAGTATCACCAAGGTTCTATGGTGTAGTGGTTAGCACTCTGGACTTTGAATCCAGCGACCTGGGTTCGACTCCCGGTAGGACCTTTTTATCTTGTATTTTTACAAGGGAATTGAACTTCAAGTTTCATCCCTAACCTCACTCCATTGGACAATGGCTTTTCATGAGACTTTATATTGTGTTTTTCCACCCTTTTATCTCTGAAAGTGAATGTGAATTGTCATCAACGTGATCCCCTCCTCTATTCAATTCAAATTCTGCTCATTGAGGTGTTCATGGTGTTCACATATAGATGTCAAATAAGGATGTTAGGCTGCTGAAGGAGCAGCAAGAAAGGATGAATAAAGGTGCAATTGCAAATAAGGTACAGGCTATGGAGAAATGCTTTGGAGGGAGAAGCTAATCACCAGAGTTATTCAACTGAGGTATTCATATTTCATATTATGGTCAGTGATGCTTCCTACAACCAACAATCTCGCAACAAGAACCAAAATTAATTGATCAGAGGCCATCTCCATTCTCCATATTCAACTTCCAGCTCCCATGTAAAATAACAGTAACTGCAAACTTTTTATTATCAACGTTACAACAGTTTAATTCAATTTTAATTCAGAGATTCCTGAATAATTCGTGTTTATATGACATCAGGCATTATTGGATTTACAATCATAAATTCGCAATGATAGTGCCGCATCGTCTCCTCAAACCAGAAATTTGAACAATGCGTGTGTAGTAATTAATGTATGATATTAATATTAACACAAAACTTGCATAAACCACATAATCAGACAGTAGATTCAGAAACAAAATCCACAGTAAAAGATCATATAGCTCAGAGTTTGTTATTAATTCGACACAGAACATCCATTCCAAAACCCCTCATCTACACAATCGAAAACCTAACAGGAGGAAGGAACAAGAAGTAAATTACAGATCGGAGCCGCAGTAAGGGCAGTATCTAAAGTCGGCCTCCACCACCCGGTCACAGAATCGGCAACGCAAGACATCGGAGACCGTCGGCAAGGAAGCGTCGGTCTTGGGCGGCGATGGCAAGGAGAAGGACTGAGGGAACATGAACTTGCAACTGTTACAATACAAGAGAGGTTCCTTGCCTGGCCAGCGCCAAACGGGGACAAAGAAGAGCTTCAGAACCTTGTCGTATTCCACCAGATCGGCCGGCGAGCTACAATTTATACACCTGCCCACACCGGATTTCAGCACCTGACGCACCTGTTGCTCTAACCCTCCAACGAAGAAGAAGAACATCTCTCCCAATTCCCTATCTTCAATTTCTCTTCAAAGCGGTTAGTAGTTGATGCTTTGATGGTGGCGTGTTTACTGTTTATATTATATTCTCCTTTTCTCTTTCATTCTCTCGACCTTTCTTGTGCCTTCGGTTGTAATTTGTAAATAACTTGACAGTGGCCAATAACTCTTTCGGATAGTTTTAACTTATTTGGATCAAAATTCCAAACGGATTTTGGGTTTCCTATCACGAGTTTGCAAGGCCTAGGCAACATTTTGGGTTTTTTTATTCCAATAAATCCCTGTATAATAATAATTTTTTAATCAGACAAATATTTGTATATTACATAACTAAGTTTTGTTAATAAGAATGAAAATGAAATTTAGTGAAATGGAAGTTCATTTTAGACGTCCAGGAAAACGTATATTAATTTTTCTTGCCATATTTGATACCCACAGAGATATTGTAATCAAACTCAAGCCCTTGATTGGGAGAAAAGTAGAATGAAGTAGGGGACTGTTGAAAATCATTTAACAAAAAAGATAAATCCATTTCTACTATAGTAGTTAGATCCACACCTAATTACCAATAAAGTTGGCGTGTTGTGAGCACCACCTGAAACATTTCAATAATCAGCTCCCTATCGGCAATCTGCAAAAATGTATACATTTCATCTCTAACATGCAATATAATTTTGCATTATTGCATGTTATGAGAAGAAATCAATGTTACGACATTTTATTTCAGAAATTTGATTGTTGCGTAAGGATTTTTTATTAATTTTAATTTTAAATATTCATTATAAAACAATTTTACTTAATAAGCTCTGTTTAGAATTGACTTGCAAGAATGTGTGTTGTTCTGGGCTCCGGCCCAGCCCAACTTGGAAGGTAACTGGAGACGGAAGTGATATTTGCCATCTGTATCCTATTAAAATGTGCCACGACAACGGCACCAGAGTCCAGAAGAGTTGGAAAAGGGTATAATGGTAATACCACCGAATACGTCTCCTCTCTCTCCCTCTCTCGCTTTGGCTCAACAATTACCACGATTCATTATTCTGCTTTCAATCATTGACACCGATCTATCTTCATTCTTCATCTTCGTCTTCCTCACCAAAGAGTCAGAACATCACTCTGCTATTATCACACTGATCAAAGATGGCAGGTTTCAGCGGTGACGAAACTGCTCCATTCTTCGGCTTCCTTGGAGCCGCTGCCGCCCTCGTCTTCTCCTGTAACCTCCTATTTCTGTTTTTTTTTTCTCCTATTTCTCGAAGCTTCTGTGTAGATTTAGTTGAGCGTAAATTGTCTACTTTATGGGCTGTTTGGATTCAAAGAAAGATTCATTTAAGGAATTGTCATCTATCATTTTATTGAGATTTTGTATTTCTGTTTATCTTGGAAGAGAAATAAAAGGGGTATCTTCACAATTAAATGATTTATTCGGGATTTTTTTCCCTCGTGACGTTAGTGGAAGCTAATTGAGACTTGTATATGTTATCGTGTTTGAATTTCATTGGCTGGGAAGTCTCCGATTTTAAGATTAGAGAAATCATGTCACGCTATTACTTTCGATTTACGTTCTTTCAGTTCACTTAAACTACAGTAATTTGGAATAGATAGCATTGAAGAATATGTATATTGGATCTCAGGTATGGGAGCTGCTTATGGAACTGCAAAGAGTGGAGTAGGTGTGGCCTCTATGGGAGTTATGCGTCCTGAGCTTGTCATGAAATCCATTGTCCCAGTGGTTATGGCTGGAGTGCTGGGTATTTATGGATTAATTATAGCTGTTATTATTAGTACAGGAATTAACCCTAAGGCAAAATCTTACTACCTTTTCGATGGGTATGCCCACTTGTCGTCTGGCCTTGCTTGTGGCCTTGCTGGCCTCTCTGCTGGAATGGCAATTGGTATTGTTGGTGATGCTGGAGTTCGGTATGTTTAACTTTTTTATTTTCCCTCCATCCATTGGTTTACTTACTCTATCTTTTATTTTGGGTTTGCTTGTTTTTATAAGAAGCTTTTGGAGTTTGCTAGATATACAATACAGGAGCAAACAGATATTAAAATAAAAAATAGATTACTCAAGCTAAATTATGAAATGGAATTATGCTATGTTGACTTCTGCCCCTACTTCAAGTAATCTATCGTTCCTCTTCTCATGAGCTGCCATTTATTTGACTTTAATCCCAAAATATATATGGAGTTCAGAACCTCAAACATTGTCGAAAAGCTGCAAACTTCTTATTGCAATTTATAATTTATGGTTATTGTTTACACTAACAAAGGTAAATGCCTTACCCGTCCTCTCTTGTCTATTATTGATGTGCCTGCTTGTTTTAGAGCATTTTCTTTGCCTTCTGGTAATAGATGGGTCAATTGTGAACCCTGTCTTCTTGAGCAAGATATCACTATTACTACTGTTACGTATATATAACTTTTAAAAAGATTTGTTTGTTGGAATTCGTTTCCCTGTCTCCATTTTGTTAACATTTTTTATTGGTTGCAAAGGATACCGTTTTATCAATACAATCAGGGGATTCTAGAACTAGATTGACTTTTTGTTCAATTACATCTATTATGTCAATAACTCATCTTTTTCCCTTTTTCTACAAATGGCATTTGAAAGACAAAATGAATGTGAATGGATTTTGTATCACTTGTGGGGCACTACATGTGTTAGAGAATTCCAAATTGGAACTGAAACATTTTTCCCTGTAATTTTTGTAAGTGACCTCATTAAGCACTTGCAGTTGCTTTCTGTTTATTTGGTACTTGAAGTTTGATCAATATCTTTCTGCTTCTCTCTAGACTTTCATGTTCCGATTTTTGTTCCCCTTTCTTGGATACCATGTTATCTTGTATGCAAGTTGTTTCATATCCTCTTCTTAATTTGTGTTTTTTCATCCATTAAGATATGCCAGGATTCTAAGCTAGGTAATTTGTGTTTCCAAATTTTCGGTTTGATTACTTTTTCAGGGCCAATGCACAGCAACCAAAGCTGTTCGTGGGTATGATTCTTATCTTGATTTTTGCCGAAGCTCTTGCTCTGTACGGCCTCATTGTGGGAATTATCCTCTCGTCCCGTGCTGGCCAATCTCGTGCTGAATGAAAGTAGACCAAATCGATTATAGTTTGGTAGTCCATTACTATTTTGAATTCGAGTTCATCACTATTTCTCCATTTATTTCGGACACTAGACATGCCCTGTATCTGAAACCTGGATTCCATCAGTTTTATCAAGTCTTAATTTTCTTGCGGATTACCCCAAATGCCAATGGTTACATAATGCTATCATGGAAGGTTTCTTCACCAGAATTAGTCTAGTTATTGATACTCCAATGTATAACGCACTTATATTAATATCTGTTTAAGTAAGATTTTGTTGTTTAGTTTTCTATTTGATTTTCAAGTAATGTAATCGGCCGTTCAATTTCCTTTTTTTTAAGACCTAGACTATATTCCCATGCAAGAAATGATGATGGAAAAAGGGAGGAATTCTTCCTTTCTTCCTACTAAATAAATTTTATTTTTTGCAATGTGATGAAATTATGTTTTTGCTCTTACTTTTTTATCTAGTTTTATTCAATTCCTACTTTTAATGTAAAGATAAAATGATTATTTTACTCACTTTTATTCCATTTACATCACATTGACATGATATTTTTGTTCTCTCAAATATTCACATTACTTCTTTTCACTTTATCAAATCCAACCCTAGTTTCTCGTTTTAATGACATCATCGTTAAAACTAGCAAACTTTTCTATTATCAAATTATCCTCAATACTCTGAGCAATGGTAAAACTAGTGGCCCTCCCCTTTTGTTGGTTTCTCACATTGATCTAACTTTGTTTAAGATTTTGGTACCTCTGTCATGAGAATCAAAACTTTGATTTTCATATTGTGAAAAACTAATCATGATTTTCTCTTTAATAACAAACTTTACAAGCAAGTTAATTTTGATCATAATTATTTCCTTATGCGGTTAGTTTTCAACTAAATTAAAATTAATAAATTTAATACTCTTCTCTAATCGAGGTTAGTGGGTTGCACATACACATGGGCATATAACAAGCTAACAAAACATGCCAATATGTCATTCATATTCCCAATCAGCAAATCATATCCTAATCAATATGTGACCTCAAAAAAAAGTAAAACCAAGAGTAAATTACCGCTTTACTTTTGTGTTACAGTTTTGAAATTATCAATTTTAATCCTTATAAATTTCAGTTATTTTAATTTAATTTTTAAATTATGAAAATAAATTTAATTTTTAAAATTGAAAGAATTTAATTTTTTTATTTTATATTGTTTGCTGCTTTTTAAAAGCAATGAAAAAATTTTAAGTTATAACATACCGAAGTTGTTATATTATGGACTAAATTGAAATTAATAAAAATTTAAGAGACGAAACAATAATTTAACCTAAAAGTAAAATGCATGGCCATCCATCCCTAGTCAAATTCAAGTGTGAAGGACCTCACTAAGGCAGGCAGTTTGCAATTTTGCAGACGACAGTGGGCTTGAAGCTTCTGTTGCACGTGGTCATTCTGCTGTGGTAAGTCTCCCTTCCATTGCGTCTTTTTTGTTGTACCAAGTTGCATTTTCTTTATAAGGCGCAGGTGACTGCCAATCCATGGAGGGAATTGGGGCCTCGATTAGCAAGTTTGGCTTCTGAATTTTACGCCTAAAATGGTGAATCCAAAATTGGAGGAAATCATTTCAGAATGATAGTTTTATTTAAAAGGCATATATAGACTTAGGCTTCTAGCATTACTCACCATGTCAATTGCTGTCAGCGTCGCTCTTTCATCAATTATTTGCCGCAAACCCTAAAATTCACAATTCACCACGTCTATTTTGCTTCGTCTTTCTTTTCTTTTTCCTTTTCAATTAATTTATTCATTTTAAGGATATTGTTTGCCATTGGGTTTGAGTCGTGTGAGTGTGACCATTAGATCTTAAAAATAAGAATCATAATCATAAAACAATCCTTATTCCTTGGTTTGATTTTTTTTTTTTTTTTTGTGGGTTTTGACTTTTGAGACATTGAATATAATCAAGTGCTTACTGATAACGCACAAGAGAGGGAGAAGAGGCAAATGGCAACGACGACGAAATCGGAAGGCGAGGGTGGTCCGAAGATAGTATGGAACGAGGGGCGGAAGAGATTCGAGACTGAGGATAAGAAGGCGTACATAGAATACGTGCTGCGAAATGACGGTAGGGTTATGGATTTGATCCACACTTTTGTGCCTTCTTCCAAGAGGGGTTTGGGCTTGGCCTCTCACCTCTGTGTCGCTGCCTTTCAACATGCCAAATCCCACTCCTTATCTGTCATCCCCACCTGTTCTTATGTCTCTGTGAGTCCCTTTCCTTCTATTTCTTTCATATTATTTGTTTTTCCCTTAATTCACTTGTTACAATTACAACAACTATTAGGAAGGAAGCCATAATTCCAAATGAAATCAATCAATTTGTACATAAAGTAAGATTTTCCCCTTCACAGCTCTCTCAAGTATCGAAATACCTCACTTGCTTTTACTAACTGACAAAATAGCCTTCGTATTTTTTATATCTAGCAGCTCATAAAAATAAAAACCACAATATACTTATCTACAATCTGCATTAGTTATTCTTGCTCTGTTTCTTCACTTTAGCATTCAGGGTGCTCCAGCATGTTAGACACTTCATGTCCCCTCAGAGATTGAGAGAAATTAAGGTTCCTATTTACCACCGATGCATACACAATTTGCTTGAGTTTTTTGCCTATGATAAAGCAACACATTTATGTATTAGAGGTTTATATTACAACTACAAGCCATTGGGGGGGGAATATATATATATATATATATATCCGCTGCTGTCAAAGAAAGGAGCAGCTTCTACTGTATGCTAAAATGGTGAGAGTAATGTTTGCAACTATTTTGTGCTGTTTTGCAGGACACATTTGTTCCGCGGAATCCATCTTGGAATTCTGTCTTGTACACAGAGGGTGGTAAATCCAACATGTAAACTTTGCTGCTGTTTAAACAACTTCCTAGTATTTTATCGAGTCCTCAAACATCACTTATGAATAGTTTCTATTATTTATTTAAACTGAATAGTGAATAGTAATACCGTGGTTGTAATAATTAATAAATAACCTTGCATGATCCAAATGAGTTTCTTATCATGAAGCACAATACTTGTTTATTGCCACCCTCTTAGAAAGAATAAGGCAAGTGGTTAAATGGGTAATCACTAGAGTCCTCGCATTAGCGATTTAGCGTTAAGAGTGTTGGATTGCAGATATGGATGTGGGCTTTGTGAAACTAAACTTGGGCTGTTTTTTGGGCCAGCCCAACACCGACACACTGGAATCAGGTCAAACGTTACCATTGAATATTGATGTGGTTGATGATGATGTGACTATAAGGAAACGTGAATGTCAGTTGTAACGTTTAAATCTGCTACATTCTATTTCTACAGTGAATTCTATTCGCCTACGTAATTGATGTCATGCTCATGCAATCCATTTATCACCTTCAGGAACGGCCCGTTACATCACACCCTCTTATATTTGTAAAAAAAAAACAAAATAGTTTAATTTTGAATACACTAAATTAATGATAAAAATATATAAAGAAGTGAATATTTATCTTTTCTTTAGTAAAAATTTGATATTTTATCTTGCACATATATACCTAATTTATATATAAAAACTATTATTTTAGAAAATTATATTATTCTTAATTTATTGCAGCTGTCTTGAATTATTTTGCTTTAAGAGAGATAAACGTTGCAGATAACGTCACACTCAAATAAAAGTGCCTTATGCTACATGCATTAGTCTTGGTCAGTATCAAACTATCAATCACAAATATATTTACTTCTTTTTCACACTACAGAGTCCTAGTCTATCTCTCTCTCTCCTTCTGTGTGAGTGGGTGATATAGGTCAAAGGGTCAGCTTCTTCATAATTGAGACAATTTTTTTAAAAAAAAAAAACTCTTTAAATTATAATAAGAGAGCAAATGCATTGAAAATAGCTGTTGTTGTGATCTTATCATGTTTGTCACGCAAATTAGTGTTACAAACTTACAATTCCCTCTTAAATTTCGGATTCGTTTTGTTACCTAAATGTTAGGAAAAATATAAATATAAAAATAATATGATTGTTATGTAAATGAAATAAAAATAATAAAATAATTATTTTATTTTTATATCAAAAATAAAAATTAAATAAAAGTGAGTACAAAATAAAAATAAAAATATAATTTTATTAAAATATTTTTAGAAAAAATATTATTAAAACGAATGTTAAATTGCAAAACAAATTTTTACAACAAACCAAACGGGTTCAATATCCTTTCTCTTTCATGTTGGAGAGCTTTCATAGATTTCATGCCACATAATAAATATTAATATCGCCTACACACATTTTATTACAAGCAATGCTCGAACCAACCCAAGCAAAATGCAAGAAGTACACGGTTGTTTCAAGGGAATCAAATTTAATTTTCTTCTCTAAACAATTTTATATTAGTTCTTCCCCTATGAAATGATTAAAAAAATGGATAACGTTTTAAATTATTAGTTATAGCTAAAGCTTTTTTTTATTTTACTTTTATTTTTATTAATATGACAAGAATACTCTTATAAAAATCCTTAAAAGCCTAACACTTCAACAGTTATAAATTTCAAAAACCTAAACCACCGTACAAAACGAAAACTATGATCAGCTAAAACTTAGAGTCTACAATTTTAAAACATACATAGAGTACATTGATTTAGAGTGATATGAAATTTTACCAATTAATGACTTAGTTTGAAACGACTTGAACCTTTTTAACTTACTAAATTTGTATATCTAAGTTTATTAATACAATTTTTAATATATAAATACCAACAAATAATAAAAAATACATTATGTTTATTAAAAGATAAAATCATAAACATTATTATATAAGAGACAAAATACTATTTAGTCTCTGAATTATTGGTCAAACTATTGTTTAGTCCCCGAATTGGGAAAAATACTATTTATTCCCGAATTTGTAACTCCGTCACTCGAACTTGGCAAAAATACTATTTAGTCCCCAAATTTGAACTATGTCAACTATTTAGTCCTCTGACTATTACCCGTTAGATAACCAGCTGATATGGCATGTGAGGTGGCATGTGCCCAGGCACTTAGTAGTGTCAAAACGGCCCGGCCCGCACCGGCCTGCGATGGGCCGGCATTAAACGGGCCGGCCCGTTTACTTGGCGGGCTTGGGAAGTGATGCCCAAGCCCGCCCGTATTGGCCCGCGGGCCACTTTTTATATTTTTTTAAAATATATATTTTTTAAAAAATAATTATAAAATTATATATTTATTTAAAAATTAGTATTTTTATTATTTTAAATTAATATTTTATTAATTTTAATTATTATTTAAATTATTTATACACATTATTAGAATAAAATTATTATTTAACACATAAAATTACATAAAACATATATATTTATACATATTTTAAACAAATAACTATTATTTTTCTTTTTTTTAAAAAAAATTTTTAACGGGCCGGCCCGCGGGCTTATACGGGCCAACCCGTTTAGGCCCGTTTTTAAACGGGCCTATTTTTTAAAGTCCAAGCCCGCCCATTTAGCGGGCGGGCCGGGCTAGCCCGCGGGCTCGGGCCCGTTTTGACAGTGCTAGCCAGGCACTTAACGGTGCCAGATCAGTTGGTGTTCGATTATCTAACGGGTAACAGTCAGGGGACTAAATAGTTGACAGCGTTATAAATTCGGGGTCTAAATAGTATTTTTTTTTCCAAATTTGATGACTAAATAGTTGACAGAGTTGCAAATTTGTGGACTAAATAGTATTTTTGCCAAATTTGGGGACTAAAGAGTTTATAAAGTTGTAAATTCGGGGACTAAATAGTATTTTTATCAAATTCAGGGACTAAATAATAATTTGACCAACAATTCAGAGACTAAATAATATTTTGCCTCAATTCATAATTAAAAAACATTATAAAATAAATAACATTTACATCATTCTTTTGAATTTAGTCCAAATATCATGCACTTACTTATTGTGAAATCTCTAGTTACAAATATTGTTATTATACTTATAAAAGTTTTTTTTTAAAAAAAACTTTTAAAAGTTAGAGAGATTTTTTAAGTGCACTTAATCATGATACTATTATGTATCTTATTTATGTTGATAGTCTTTGGATTATATTAGTTATCATTCTCCGCAAATGTCATGTTTTCAACCACTATCCCCTACACTGATTGGTTGATCCTATTATTGCACTAATAAAACCCTGCCCATATTTCTTAATTACATAATTGCACCGATGTTATAATTAAATTCCATTAACTTGATGTAATTTTTTGCTAGTTTAATTGTCAAAACACATTAATATCAATGTTTTTAATCATTAACTCACCCACAACCAATGGTCCTTTCGAAACCCCCAGCCACTGATTTCACTCAATTTTTTTTAAAAAAAAAGTCCTTAAAAATAATACAAAGCTAAAGATCTATTTTAGTCCTCAATGTTTGCATGAAGTTTAATGTTGGTCCTCAATGTTTTTTTTTGGTCGATTTTGGTCCTCGAGCGTAACACCGTTAACTTTTTGCCGTTAAATGATGGCGTGGCATGCTTATATGGCACACCATCTCTCCTACATGTCATATTTTAATGACGTGGCATGACACATCACTGCCACGTCACCCCAGATTGCCACATCATCATCTTCTATCCTTCACCAGCATCATTATCATTATCATCTAGGGTAATGTGGCAGTGATGTGTCATGCCACTGCATTAAAATATGACATGTAGGAGAGATAGTGTGTCATATAAGCATGTCACGCCATCATTTAACGGCAAAAAGTTAACGGTGTTACGCTCGAGGACCAAAATCGACCAAAAAAAAAATTTTTGAGGACCAACATTAAATTCATGCAAACATTGAGGACCAAAATAATACTTTAGCCATAATACTATCATATAATTAATACATAAACATTGTCAACGTGGATAAATTAATTATTATTATTTAAGTAATATGTTTTTTTTTTAGAAAACTACAAATTATAAATTCTGTGTATAAAAATAGTTGTAAAAGGAGTTGTATTCCATCACAAGCTTTAAACTAACTACTTGAACTAGATTAAAGTCAAATTTTTGGATAAACAATGTGAACCCGCCAATTGATTAGTATGTGAACACAAAACTTTATTTAGGGTACGTTTGGTAGAAATGGAAAGGGAAAGGGAGAGGGAAAGAGAAAGGGAATGGGTTTGATGTGTTTGGTAGTAAAAATTTGGAATGGAAATTGAATGGGAATGTATTAAAATGACCACTTTACCCCTTATATTAAAATAATAAAAAGAAAAGATGGTTATAATTGTGTCAAATCAAAGGGTATAATAGGTATTTTGTATTTTTTTTTTTTTTAATTATACACATTTTTCAAATTGAAAATAAAAAAATAGGTAACATGTGAGACCCACATATATTTTTTTTTTTCCATCCACTTCTCCCTCCCATTTTCCACCCAACCACATGCCCTTAGTTCTACATGGTTTGCCAATTGCTAATATCCATGTTTAAATTTAAAAATAACATTAATGTCTACAAACAAAAGCATGATCAAGTCATTAGAGTTTGCTGATATGACAAGGGTACAGTACACATAAATATCTTAAAGTGTTTTCAATTATGGTTCAGAATTCAGATCAATCGATAAACATATATTTTAAGATTTACCTCACAACCACCTTTCACATCTTACACTATTCGATCTAATGATCTTATTAATAATATATCTAATCTCTCAAATTAATATGACTTTTAAAAAAAAAAAGTATCAAGCCAAATTAATCAAATTTATAGAGAAGCCAAACAGCACTTACAAATAGTAAAAAAATTACAACTCGATAAAATAGAAGAAGGATAATTGGCAAACATTGCTGAAACTAAAAAGCAAAAGAAAAGTACACTAATCCTATAAAGAAGATAATCTTAGAATGAAAATCCACACCAATCTTGATGTTGCCAACAGATTGCTTGCCCTTACACTTGCTGCATACCAGATAAGTAGTATTCTGCACAGATGTATATGACATAGACTTTTCCATCAATTTGATAAGAGACCTAAAGCTTTCCGGCATAGATGCGCAAATATGAGTCGATTTAGTAATCGAAACATAATCTTTCATAAAGAAAGACTGAAATCAGAAATAGATCTGGACAAGATCACCACCAACCTTGGAGGACTAAAAGATATGACTTATTTAATTAAAAAAAAGAAAAAAGAGAAAAACAAAAATATTTAATTTATAGAGATGTGATGCTTATAGCATTCAAACAAGAAAATTTCTTACAAAAAAAAGTAAAGATATAAGAAGAAAAGCAAAAACAAATCCTAATTAATTCTTAGAGTATGATATTAATTAATATGTAGATTTATTTTGAACATTATTGTTTTGTCCTTATTTATATCCGTGAGATGAGAAAATGATCAGTGGCACACGTATATAACAAGTTGATTCCCCACGTCAAATTAGAGGCATTTGGTGTAAGTACGCAACCAATTTAAAATAGACGTGATACGACATGATGCGTTTAATTTTACAAGTGGACGTGTGACACAAATAATAAGATATTATTTGAAAAATTAAAAATAAAATATTATTTATTAAAAAGATCATTTATAATCATGAGTTTTGTAATTCTAAAAATAATTAATCATATATCCGCTTTGATACATTATCATAGGAAAAAAAAAACTGCTATTACCTAATATGAATATATGTTAATAGGTTATATGGTCCCATTCAAAACGCAAAAATAGTTATTTAAAAGTGGATATATATGTATCATCCAAACCATGCCTACCCTACCATGTGCAACTCGGTGAAAGACATTGTTTCTTTTCTTCTTTTTTTCTTAATTTTTTTAGTAAATTCCAGTAGTCTTTGTTGCATTTTTTTTTTCTGAGAGATATATTTACCCCTGCCCCAAAATAATAAAAATAAGTTACAGTATATACATATAGTCTTTGTTGTATTTTTTGTGTGTTTAATAAAGCTTTACATTGTTAAGAGTAAAGGAAGCTCTAAATATATATATACTAGAGGCTTCGTTACATACGTGTATGTAATTTATTTTTTTTAAGAATTTTATATAAAATAATAATGATATTTTAAAATATTTTTAAATTATAATATTTGATATTTTTTTTAATTTTTAACTAAAATTATTATATTTTTAAATGAAGTAATGGAAAGTTATACACTTCTTCACTTTTTTAGTAACTACCCATAATGCATGTATGTTAGAGTAGTTATTTTTTTGGTGTCACACTTTACTTTTATGACACCAAAAACTCTAAAATCATATATATATTTATATAGATATATAAAGCTCTGATATATAAGAAATAAACGAGCCAAGTGAATGATAGACTTTCATACATATAAACTGACAATAAGGAGAAAAATATAATTGAAAAATGACAATTTCCCTCTTATGTACGGAAAGAAAACGATGATAGACCTTTTATGAAACTAATTTTTTTCATTTATTTAAATTTATTATAAAATATTACTTAGTTTAATTAATTGTAAAGTATTGCTGGTAAAACATTATTTTAAAGACAGTTAAACTTGGGAACGTTTTTGAACTTAATTGAGGGGAGCAACGATAAGAAAATAACTTAATTTAATTAGACACATTCCTAGCTATGTCCATGTTGATCGACATCTATATTACCGTTTGACAGTAACATCCGAACATTACAAAGAGATGCCTCCTTCAATGATTGTGTATGTTCGTGTCTATATAAGCGTTGTTGTATCACAAAAAAAATCTAAATATGAAATTCTCGTACTGTCTTTTGCTCTAAGTTTCTCTAGTGTCTCCTACTGTTAATTTTTTTTCTTGTTGTGCAATGATAAAGAAGGATTTATTTAATTCTGTAACAGTACCGCTTTTTAATTTTATAAAAAATCTCAAAATATATCTTTTAAGAACAACGTTCTTAGGACGCAACTCGACCTCATTTTATACCGTGAATCCCCAACACATAGAGCCTTCTTGTTGCCATAAACTTGATAATTACTGCATTTTGCTTTATTCAAGTTCATCTGGTTGTGTTTTTTCAAATGGGTTTCCATTGCTCATCTTCCTCATATTTCATTAATATTGGTATATATATATATAAGTAGATGTTTCCTTCAACAACAAAAAAGTACCTGTCCGTTGTACAAGTCTATATATATATATATTTCTTTAAGCTGCGTGTGTCGATGGACCCTAATGGTATGTTTGATTGTCAAATAAATTGTGACAATAGGAATGAAAATATCATTATTATATTTAAGTAGCCATTTAACCAAAAGTAAAAATAGTATCTTTATTGCGTTTAGTTGGCAAAAAAAGAAATCAAAAATAAATTAAATGGGTGTTGGATAAATTGTCAATTTTACTCTGATATTTAAAAAAACCATTGAAACAAAAAAAGGCAGTGGGCATTTTCGTCTTTTTGTAAAAATGATATGGGAATTAATTTCATTCCCTCCATTTTGCTAATATTAAACTCTCCCTCAAGTGAGGGATTTGAAGGAGAGTTACAAACATAAAGTAAGTATTTGAAAAAAAATTAAAGTAAAGTTTAATAGGTGCTTGCTATCAAGTTCATTAATTATAAATTGTATTTTTACTTTCTCTCTCTTTTTTGATTGGTTGTGTATTTTATTGTCTTTTATATTCTCTCTCTATAATGATTGGTTATACAAAAAAATTTTGTTGTATGTATAATTTATATTGGAGAACTTGATAACAAGCACCTAATAAATTTTAGAGTAAATTACACTGCCCTCCCCTGAGAGATGCTGAAATTACACTACTCTCCCCTCTCGTTTGCAAAATTACACTGCCCTCCCTTGAGAGATCAAAAGTCATTACACTTTGATCCAAAACACCATTCTCCAATAAAAAAAAGTCTAAAAGGTCAAATTTTTTCAACTTCTTATAATAACATTGTTTCATTTTTTTTATTGTCTTTTATTATTTTATTAGTATTTATAGTAATTATTATTGTTAACAAAATAAAATTCTTAAAAAAAATTTGTAACTTAAAATAGTTTATAAATTTTTATATTAATAATGTAATGTAATATAAAACATCTATTATTTTACTTAATTATCGATAATTAAGTTTAATATATATATATATATATATATATATCAAAATTTTACAAACGAGAGGGGAGGACAGTGTAATTTCAGCAACTCTAAGAGGAAGGCAGTGTAATTTACTCTAAATTTTACTTTAATTTAGTCCTAAGTATTTTCCCCATTCATCTTTCTTAAAGTTTCATGTTATTGTCATTTTATTTGTGAGGCCAGTTTTATTTTGATACTCCGTAAAGAGTGGTCTAGTTAATTTAGTGGAAGCACCAATGAGAAACAGAATAATAATAGATATATATTCAAAGGTTTATAGCCACTCAGGTCACTTTCTTCCTTCCTTTTTTCTCGCTCTTCTTTTGTACTTTTAATTTTGGTTCATTAATAAGTTTTTGGCTCTCGTATTTAAAACGCGGAGGCCTCTCTGGGCTGCTACCTGCTAGCCACGTAGCTTGGTCCTAACCTATAAGCCTATAATTCTTCAATGCGCCAAGTATGCATCCACCGGCCGCGCCACTAAAACAATGTGCTATTTATAATTTTATACTAAAGTATCCTCTTTTTTTCTTCAAACAGATTATTAAATATATATTACTTATTTCGAGTTATATCTATAAATTTCATTTATGTTGAAGTTAAAATTAATTTTTTATATTAGTCAAATATTGTATTTAATATCTTTTAAGACCAATTAATGGACACCAGTGTAACATGATCGCATCATGCAAACAGAAAATATAGATCAAATTAATTGACTGAGTCATATCTCTCACTTATATAATTCAAACCATGAGTGAATATGATATATTATTTTGTGTCTATCTTTATATATATATATGACATCATTATATTATCTTCTTAAGAAGTAAATAACTGTTTGTTATTTTGAAATTTAATTATTATTATTATATCTTTTATTTTAAAAATTAAAGAATAAATAGTATGCAGTTTTGTGCATGCATGACCTTTAAACTCATGTGCTTGCTTGAATTGTTGATGTAATCGTTGATATAATTTAAAATTTTTACCAATATTATTTCAACCAAACATACTTTAGTTTTTATAATGTGATTAAATTAGATTTTTGTCCTTACTTTTTTACCTACTTTATTCTATTATCACTTTTTATATAAGAGTAAAATAGTTTTTTTATTCACTTTTATTCTATTCACATAACAGTCACATCACATTCCTATTTTCTCTAACATTCTCTTTCTCATTTCCATTCCCATTACTATTCATGCATATTCCCACAAACATTCCACTAACCAAACGAGAGCCCTTACGGTGTGTTTAGTAAACAGAATGTGATGCAAACGGAAATGAGTTTACTATGTTTAGTAGTAGGAAATGAGAATGGGAATGGAATAAAAGTGAGTAAACTTATTATTTTACCCTTATATTAAAATATTTTTTAAAAAACATAATTTCACCATATTGTAAAAAAGAACGCATGTTTGGTTTGATGAATTTACAAAAATATATTGGATTTCCTCACAAATTACTTGTACCAAACATGCCCCTAGTTATCTATTATGTGGAAGGCTAAGAAGCAAACACGGCCATGCCTAGTGTCACGACTTGTGCTTTTTGGACCGAGAATGACTTGAAATATCTCAAAATTCTCTAGAATTGTCTCCATAAGTCTGGATAGACATAAAATATCCTAAAAAAAATATAGATTAATGTGGAAAAGTCCAAGTCCGTGACATTAGGCACTAGGCAGTGTTAGTGTCTATCATATTATTAAAGATATAGGTCTAATTTTTTGACACAGGTATCATGTTATTAAAAATAATTTTGTTTGGGGTACTATCGTATTAATTGTGATTATGTGAGTACTTAATTCAAAGTCAAATTTATCTTTTTCACTAAACTCCACCTTCATTGATAGACGTAGGTCCGATTCAAACGTTTGACAAAAATATTTGCCGATTTTGTAATAGAATTATATATAAGGTATGAAGTCCCAATCTTTTAATGTTACTCTTAATTTTATTCCATAGTATATTAATTAACTCCTTTTGACCTCACATATACTTTGTCCTTATTAGTTAAACTTGCTTTTAATATTATGCATGATCACATTGATTAAGGTTACAATCCTAAATCAATGCAACTTAAAAAAATTGTAAAACAAATATCATGCACGAATATAAATGGAAAAACTCTAGTAGTCATTATAAAAAGAATCAATTAAAAAATAATAATATAATTTTTATAAACAATATAAATATTTTGTATACAATATTTCAAATATCAATATAATAAAAAAGTATTTTTTATATTTTGTTCCCTACTAATATATTTTATACAAATTATAACTATATTAGATATAAGTTAATAAATTATAAAGTTAACATATTTTTTAAATTCCATAAAAAACATATTTTTTAAATTAAAAATAAAACTATGATATAAGGATATATTTTTAAATTTAAAGAAATAAGGTTGAATAATTTTGTAAATTGTTTTATTAAATGATAAGTTGTTATTTTAAAAAATAATCACTGAAATATGTAAAAAATGTAGTAGACATTTATAAGAATATAATAATTAGACCAAATATATAATTGTAACATTATCAAAATATTATAAAACGCAATTCAAACAAAATTTAATATGTTTGAGAATAAAAAATTTATCAACGTGATGTCCCCTAATTTAAATTTCAAGTAATTCTGCCATAATTTTCTTTAAAAAAAACAATGTATCATTATTTTAATTTAATTACTTGTGATACAATTTAGACTTAGAGTACTGACCAAAGATAGAAACATATATATATTAAATTATTAATAAGCGGTGTTTTTCTTGGTGTTACGCTTTTTTTCATGTCACAAAATATAAATAATTATTTTATAATTAAAAAATATAAAATAAAATATATGATTTAAAGATATGTGAAAAAGAAATTGTAAATAAAAAGTCACTATAGTAGTTAAATTTTTTTTAAAAGTATAGATATTTCATTTATTTTTATTTTTAAAATATAATAATAATAATTTTATAATATATTTTTTAAAAATTAAAATTTTCTAAATCAATTAAATGTCTTGCAATTATATAAGTAAATGAAAGACATATGTTGCCAAACATCTATTATGTTATTATTCATATCTATGTAATTAATGTATCATATAATTCTTACGCATACAATACGCTATTGTTGATTTATGATTGAAACCAAAAGTAGATTAAAGATATGAAAGTGGGATAAGGATTCTTGCAAAAATAGCGTCACTTGTATAGTCTTGGGCACCATCATAGAAAATTTCAAACCTCAAGTAAAAGTTGGAGAGTGGATCCTATGCTGTCCAGCATAAAAAAGTAAGGAGAGAGAGTGACACATAAGTGGATCTCACACATAATGGGATCCACATGTGGGATACACTTATGTATCACTCTCTCTCCTTACTTTTCTATGCTGGGCAGCATAGAATCCACTATCGTAAAAGTTACTATTTTGGTTAAAATGAATAAAATTATAATTATTTTTTTAACCAAAAAAAAAGAGAAGAGATCGTAATTCGTAATGTATTATTAATATTTAAAAAAAAAGGAATTTAGGATTAAAAAGAAAAAAGATGTGGTCATGTGGAAGAGTGGATGAAAAGCGAGTGTCAATCGGTGTCAATGGAAAAGGTTGCTGAAAGTGGTGGGGTCCCAACCATCCTGCCTGATTCGACCCTTGCCTTGCATTTACTTCCTATTCTATCACGTGCTATATCCACAAATTCTATCGTCTCCTAAAATAAATAAAAAAATTCATTAAAATTAAATAAAAAGAAGAATATCTTTTCAATTTTCACTCCCACGTGTTTAAATTCCGCTCTACTTTTCCCTCTCTCATCCTTCCTCATCTTCTCACTTCTCTCTCGCCTTCTCATCTCTGTCTCTATTGTCTTCTTCTGAGAAAAAGAAAAGATTAAGAATGAGAAATCGGAAATCTTCCTCTTCCTCCTCCTCCTCCTCCGCCATCATATTCTTATTAATCCTTCTTACTCTTACAAACTCTACAATCTCATTCGCCGATTCCGCTCTCTCCATCTTCTCCGCCGACCGGAGATGTTACGGTGTGGAGACCAAACCGAACGGCTTGGCCTCGTCTTGTAAGAACCAGACGCTGCGACGAACGGCGGCGATATCGGAGTGTGATGTAGTATGGACGAAGGCGTGCTCGGAGGCGGTGCTGAGCATAGCGCGGCGGCCGGAGATGGCGGAGTGGTTGAGGAAGGTGAGGAGACGGATCCACGAGAATCCGGAACTGGCTTTTGAGGAAATCGAGACGAGCCGTTTGATTCGAGAGGAGTTGGATCTGATGGAAGTTAGTTATCGATACCCGCTCGCCAAGACCGGTATCAGAGCGTGGATTGGCACTGGGGGACCGCCTTTTGTTGCCATCAGAGCTGACATGGACGCCCTCCCTATTCAGGTTTCCTTCAACCATCGTACTTCCTCTCTAATTGCTTTTTCTTTTCTAATTTCATGTCCTCAATCATTTTTTTTTTGTCGTCTGAGGTGTTTTTATTTTAATCACTAATTTTAATTTCAATTGAATATCAGATATCTATATCTCATCCGTGTTATATATGATCATAAAAACATTATTTTACATATATATTTTTTTTTTTGTAAAAATACAATAACTAAGAACTTTACTTTTTGAGAATCAGATTTACGAAAACAAAAGCTAATGCTATAACGCTTGTTTGGAGAAATTTTTAAAAAAATATATAAAAACAGATTGAACGTCATAATCAAATAGATTTAAAATGTCTGCTGCCATTTGTCAGATGTTCTGACACAAAATATTAATGATATTCTATAATAGTTGATTATGTACTTTTATACTTTTTTCTCTATATCCGTTTATCTAAACATTTGACAGTTAAATATGGATGTGTGTTATGGGTGATGCTTGTTTAAGAGAAGTTTTGTATTTGAGACTTTGTGAACGTAATTATTTTTATTGAAAGATTCTCTCATCGTAATCAGATGCGTGACGTTGTCAAATTCAAACTAGTAAGACAGTGCCTTAGACAAAGAACGAACAACCAAAGAAATATGGATGTGTGTTAACATGTGGGTGTGGCTTTTGTCTTGGGAATTGAGATAATTAACGTGCAATGTGAATGTGTTATAAAATGCAATAGCTTCAATTGTAAAGCTTGATTAATCCAACCAAACAAATTAGGAACTTCAGTTTGTTTGTTTTTTCCTTCTATGTAATTAAGCAGAAAAAAGTTAGGATTGGTCTATGGCCATCAGTGAAGTTTATTTAGAGGATTTGAGAATTTATGTTTTATGAATAAGAAATGCATGTGTAATAATATTGTAGAGGGGAATTTTGATTTCAGGAAGCTGTAGAATGGGAGTACAAATCTAAAGTTGCTGGCAAAATGCATGCTTGTGGGCACGATGCACATGTGGCCATGCTTATTGGTGCTGCCAAAATCCTTAAGAGTCGCGAGCATCTATTGAAGGTATGTATACTAATTTTAACTACACGCATATTTCTTTTTTATCCTCTGTTTTAATTATCTAAAACCATATATTTGGTTCAATTAGCTTTAGTAGTGGGGGCTTCACGCTTGTGGGCCAATGCTTTTTGCCAAACCTTTAAAAGAGGGATAATTTTATATGGTATCTGGTGTAGATAACCTTGTTTTGTTCACCCCCATCAATAATTTGATTTTAAATGTTGGTACATCGTGGTAATTCTAGAAACCTAGCTAGAATTGTGACCTTGTGATGCACGTTTCTTTACCGATTCGAAGTTGTACAAGTTGGTCCCCTATTTGTCTCCCAATTGGCAAATTCTCATTGTCAGAAAAAGGCCGGTTTCCAACAAAAGAGAAAAATACCAGTATATGTACTATATACAAGTTATACAAGTGTTGTGATTTTTTAAAATTCATATATAAAAAAAAGTAATAGTTATTGGAGATTCTACAGCTAAAAAGTAAAAGTTAACGTCGTTACAGGCGGTACGTTCTTTACGTAGAAACGAAAATAGAAAGGGAAAAAGAATTCATTTGTTGTGTTTGTTAGTAAAAACTGAGAATGAAAATATAATGGGAATGTTATCACTTTATCCTTTATATTAAAATAATAAAAAAGTTATGATTATGTCAAATCAAATGGTATAATAGACATTTTTTATTTTTTTTTATTTTTTTAATTATACACACTTTTCAAGATAAAAATAAAAAAATAAGTAACATATGAGACCTACTTTTTTTTTTCTTCCTCTTTCTCCTTTAGCTATCGAACATGCCCTTAGTTTTTACTAAATGAACTTCGGTCTTACTAACTGAAAGTAGTGTCACAAGGCATGACTTTCATTAATTTTATACTGTTAAAGTTAGACGATGTATTCAGTATTCTTCGCCTAGAGCAGACAATAGAAGACTGTCGTTTGGTACTATGGAAGTTAGGAGAGGTGAGTGTTCTCACCACTTTCGAGTTTGTTTGGTACATGGTGAGATTATTTTCATGGTGAGTTAAGTTCCATCATAGGAGGGGAGGTAGGTGCCATGGGTGAGGAGAGGAAAGTTGTGGTGAGGTGAGGTGAGTTGAGGTTTAAAGACCAAAATGCCCTTAAAAAATTTGTGGCTTTTTAAAAAGTAAGGGCAAAAAATGTATTTCATACTTTTATCTTCTATTTCCCTATCTTCTTCCCACCATACCAAACAAATTACTTTTATATTCCACTTCCATTTCCCTGCATACCAAACATATTTTTTATCACTTACTTCCACTTTCATTTCCACTTCCACTACCACTTCCCATTAAAATACTCACCGGATACCAAACGACACCTGAATTTTGAAGGATCTAATTGCTAGACAAGTTGCTTTTGTTTCAGATTCTCTCTCTCTCTCTTGTTGTCTAACTTTGTTGTTACTTTCTACAAACAGCTCCTTTTTTGCTTTCTGTCTTTGAACTGTAAATTTTGGGTCAACTCATTAGCAACTACTACCACCTTTTAAAATGCTTTTAGAAAATTTACGAAAATTGATTATTTTTGTTTGAGGCATTCGGGTTTTGTGCATGTTATCTAATGCTTTGGCCAAGTGGGACAGACATGTGGCATCTAATGCATTACTAGCTAGGAAAGAACTTGTTCTGAAGTAAAGTTAATGTGCTGTTGAGCTAACTAGATGCTCACCATCATAATATCATTCTATTCTATCAATATCAATATGGGTCGCTTTTGTCTTGCACTGACAACAGCACGTGATTCATTAGGGCTGCTTATGTTCCGGACCACTTTTCTTTTTTCTCGTCTCAGGAGAAACGAATCTTTTTGTATGTTGGTACTTGGTACCTGTAAAACCTTATATAATCAAAGTTCAAACTTTTTTTTTCCTGTCCTTTCATATGGGGTACAACAATTACAAATTCGGATGCCTTTATATGAATATATAATTATATGGACAGCTGGAAGACCCAGAATTAAATTTAGACAAGTCCATTTTTTATTTTCGTGAGCGATTGAATCTTTTTATTTTAAAACTTATGTATACTGTAATAACATTTTTGTGAGCAGAGTCTTTCAAAATATTGAATTCCCTCTAGAATTATGTTTAAAATGATTACTGATATTGTTATGTGGACTGGGAATATTATAGGGAACTGTAATACTGATATTCCAGCCAGCAGAAGAAGCTGGGAATGGAGCAAAGCGAATGATAGAAGAGGGTGCTTTGGAGGATGTGGAGGCTATATTTGCAGCTCATGTATCTCATGAACATCCAACTGCTATTATTGGGTCAAGGCCTGGACCTGTGCTTGCTGGCTGTGGTTTTTTCAGAGCCGTGATTAGTGGCAAAATGGCTCGCACTTCCACCCCACACCACTCTCTTGACCCTCTTTTGGCTGCTTCTGCTGCTGTCATCAGCTTACAGGGCATTGTCTCTCGCGAATCAAACCCATTAGACTCGCAGGTTGTCTCTGTCACTTCATTCAATGGAGGCCACAATCTTGACATGATTCCAGACACAGTCATTCTCGGTGGTACTTTCAGAGCTTTCTCGAATGCAAACTTCTACCAGCTTCGTCAAAGAATAGAGCAGGTTAGTTAATTAGCCACATATACAGATAGGACTAATTAAAAAGTGACAGCAAATTGTGAAGAATTAAACTGAAATTGAATGGTTTGAAACAGGTGATTGTGGAGCAAGCTAGCGTGTATAGATGCTGGGGAGAAGTAGACTTCTTTGAGAAGGAGTACACCACTTATCCTCCCACGGTTAACGCGGACAGAATGTATGAGCATGTGAAGAAGACGGCCATGGATTTGTTGGGTGAAAATAATTTCAGATTAGTCCCTCCTATGATGGGATCTGAAGATTTCTCATTTTATTCCGAGGTGGTTCCCTCAGCTTTCTTCTACATTGGGATAAGGAACGAGACATTGGGGTCCACTCATACAGGACACTCTCCTCTTTTCATGATTGATGAAGATGTTCTTCCCATAGGTGCTGCCACTCATGCCTCCATCGCTGAGAGGTATCTCATTGAACACGGCTGATGATTATATTCTGGAAAATTCTCAATTGAAGCAGCAGGGGCTCAAGTTTCCGGTATGAACATCTCTTCTTAACATTGTACAAAAATTAGAATAGAGAATAGATAATTTTATATCGTATCCTGTAGTTCGGGAAATCTTTGTATATGTTATGGTTTTTAGTTTTTACTTTTAATCTACAAGACTTGGGTCCCACTAGTACTATTCTAAAGATTAATATTATTAATTTATTCCTCTTCTTTTCCTGTGAAATGAAATCTAAGTAAAGGCCAGGTTTGGTTAAGTTAGTAAACGCAAATACACGCACGAGAATGAGTTTTGGTTGGTACTATCTACGTTCACAGACATAGGAGAGTCAGCATCTCTCTGTAATTTACTGGCTTCATCTGATAACTATGGTTTATCCAGCCAGTATCAATAATTATTATTATTTGTTTGATAAATGGAAGTTGACTTGAAGAAGCACATACGTCTTCTTATCTCCAAATCAGGGGTTTGAGTCTCTAAGCAGACACTATAACATGAATGTGCATGTATACCTATTACTGCTAGCAAAAGAAAAGATGAAAAATAGAGAGTTAATGAAGCTGACAACAAAATCCACCAACACCATTCTGTAAGGCAAACTCTAATTCAAATTGGTTTGTCAAAGAGGAAACTAGTAACTAAAGAGCAACATTGGTGTTGATTAAACCCTTGACATTTGGTTAAGTTTCTGCTTTGACAAGCAACTTAACTGCAAATTTACAAGTATCACCATCTTAATGATGACTTTAAAGCCAATACACAGGATAAATGGTGTCAACTAAATGAAACTTCCTTCCATTAAAATTTTAGGAGACTTCCCATACGGATGCTTCTTGTAAATTATTCTCCATCAGCTTTCCTCCCCTTTCCTATTATGATTGTTACCAGTTCAAACTCTTCTTCCACTTCATTCCAGGAAAATTTAAACTAATAAGATAGTAATCCCAGATATCGGAATAAGAATTTTGACTCTACTTGAATAATGCATACCAGGCCCAAAATAAATAAATAAATAAATAAAAATAATGCATACAGAATCGTATTACATGCAAATTTGTGAAATTACATTTGCAACTGATCATAACATTAACAAGCAGAAACAAAATATGGATACTTGTTTTCATTCCACCATGGGCCTTTTTCATGATTCTTAAAGAATTGAGTCAAATCACAAATGTATTGGGGTTACTGATCACAACTACTAGTTATCACGAAAATGAGTCAAAAAGACGATGAGAAAATTTATATGAAGCTCTTTGGATAGATTATTAGTATTGTGAATATGTGATACTATTATTAATAGGGTTCTAACAAGTGTTTTAGGACATTTGTTAAGGTTTTTTTATTGGTAGAGAGAGAATTAATTTTTTTGAAGTTAGTAAAAAGTCAACCAACACATGTTTTAAGACCTTCTCGTTGGTTGAAGAGAATCTTTAAAAAGTACCTTAAGGGCACTTGTTAGCAAAACCCTTATTAATAATATGCATGATTTTTCCTAGAAAATGCAGCCATCAACTATGACTCTATGAGAATTAGGGGATCAGACATCAAATGAAAATAGATTATCTAGAGTAATCCTCTATATTTTTTAGTAGAGTAATAAGAGAGATAGAGAGAAGAAAAATGTTCTATTTCTTAATTCTTTCCTCTCTTAATTTTCTTTTTCTTTATTTCTTTCATAATTCCACAAAAAATGTAGAGGATTATTTTAAAAAATCCACATTCACATCAAATATTCTCTTGTATGGGAAGATACTGTAGAGACGACTATAGAAAGATTGTGTTTGTACGAGAGCCTCATTGGATGGGGAAAAAAAAAAGGAACCGATGAGAGTAAGAGTTGTAGGGAGAAGATTTTTTCACTGGAGTGTAATTGGGCAGTTAATGGACTGGACTTTAAAGCGACTATTCCCCAACCTACGTTTGGGCCAGTAACCCTTAAGTTACCTCCATTTTTTTTTTTTTAGATTTTAGTCTCAAATTGAAGTATTTTTATAGTTTGGCGACTAATAATTTTGGTACATGATTTTAAATGTTAATTTATTAATCTTTGGATAATTAAGGTATCCATATGACACGTTCATTAGGAGTAGATGTTCAGTGGTACGGTAGTACTGAATTTCAGTATATCCTTCCAATCAGTTAGTTTTTAAACCATTCAAGATGGGTCCATATTAATGTGAATTTATATTAATATTAACAAATGGCTCTACATGATTGGAGATATGTACTCAACTTCAATAGTACGGTACCATTCCGTTCAATAGTAATGTAAAACGTTAAACAATAACATTTTTAACGATAGATAGGCTAATTATTTATTTTTCTTTTTAAAAAGAAAGACGCAATAATTATGCAGCTGGACAATTTTTGACCAAAAAAATTGGCTACTTGTAATATTTTTCTTCGAAAGAAAACGTGAATTTGTATGCACAATATTTATATATACGCGCGCTGCAACAACTAGCAAACCAAGGGAACATATGGAAGCAGAGTTTAGGAGAATCCGAATTGTATGTCTAGTACAATCTCTTAAGAGTTGAGAGTGCACACCAAACATGCACCTAATCTTTTTCAAAATCTGTAAGTTAACTTTTTTTTAAAGAAAAACATTAAATACCAACAATTTAAAAAATTAAGATTTTCAAAAAGGCGCGCGTAAAGGTGTATTAATTAACTATTAAGTATATTATTAGAAGTGTGATGATGGAGAGTGTACTGTCTCATACATGCGTGCGTTATCACCTTTTTCATGTATATATGGAGACGGAGGTGACATATACTGAAGATATATATATATGAGGCATTAATTGTACGAAGGACATGTATGAATGATAAAGTTTGCATGCGCATGCAGCCTTATGAATCTTGGAGTTTTGGGATCTAAATTATAAAGCTGAAATCCCAAATATTACGGTAATTACAATACATGAATCTGTCAAAGACTTTTGCACCAAAAGGATTGATGAGAAATGAAATTAAAGCTGGTATCTACCTACTTTTTATCAGATGCATGGAAGTCGTGTAAATTTGATTTGATACGACCCCACTCCCCAAGCCTTGGTCTTTACATCGCGTTTTGAAATTGTAGAGGAATATTTTTAAGTATCTTATATAACACTTAGAAGAATATTGATGTGAATAACTCATTTTAAAAGGTCATTGAGTTTGAATGTCTCCCAACTTACATGTCATCTTATCTCTTCAATTCTATTTGACATCAATCGATCTAATGGTGAAATTTTCATATCTCACTCACAAGTTAACAATTAAAAGTTAAAACAATCACGATCCTTATTTATCAAATTGCGATCTAATTGAAAGTAAATATTAGTTGAAAATCTAACAATTAATTAACATGTGAATGTACAGTTGAAATTAAAGAGATCTTAATATATATTGTCACCCTAAACCATATATATATATGGGAGAAGATTTGGGGGAGCACGCATGGGATGGAAAAGGTTGAAAAAGGCAACTTAAGACTGTGTTGGATAGAAATGCATACATGAGAAGAAAACTGACGTAAAGTTAAGTACTTTAATAAAAATAAAGATTATGTTTAGTATGTAAAAATGTGATATAAAATTTGTAAGTAAAATATTAAAAAAAATTAAAATGTCCTTACTTTATAATTAAAGTACTATTTTTTTATATGTGGGAAAGTAAATTAAAAAGAGAGAATTGAATTATTATGAGAGGCATTTTGAACATTTCATCTTAAATTAGAGTCAATGTAAAAGTCAACAGATAAACAGTATATTGCATACAAAATATATTAAACAATATACATTTTTGAAATACATTCTAAAGAGTGTACCAAACATAGCCTAGATTTTTCTCATATATTGATACATGTACCACATGGAAGTTCTGCTTTCATTTAATTAAAATGCAAAGAATGACATATTAGACCGACATGCATGTGGGTTGTGAGGGTGGCGATTTATCCAATCTTGGCAAACTCCAACGACGAACATATCGAAATGTATAATGAGATAGATTAAAGGGGACCCCTCCATTATTGAGGTGTTTTTCTCTTGTTTTCTTTTTCTTTTGGTAACATTTTGACCCAATTAAGAAAATAAAAAGAAATAGCTTTAGCGTGAAAACAATGTTAATTTGTTGCGTATATGGGCTTCAGTTTGAGTGGGGCTTATCAAGTTTCAAACACGAGATCATCAATGATCATGCTTAACTTGATAAAGCAGCACTTGTCCCACACCCATCGCTTTTGATTTGAAATAAAGTGGGAACGACAGCCAGGATCTTCGTACTCATTACCAATTCCCCCCCTTTTTTTCTTTTAATCCAAAAATAATATATTATATCATAATTCATACCTTAACTGACGAAATTGGATCCAGTGCAATTTGTAATCATGCAATTTTAGTGCAATTCTTTTAAAATGTACATTTTTACTTCATTTTTGAAGTATTAATACGAACTTACTCTAATAATAACCCACTATAAATGGATTAGGGACGAAGTTATTATCAATTTTAACCTATATCATCACTAAATAGCCTTGTGAGACTATTTTTTAATATCAATAACAATTTGGTCCCTAATTCATTTAAGGTGATGATATTTGCCAATATTGATATAATTTAGTCCCTAATCTATTCATGGTGGGTTATTATTAGTGTGAGTCCATATTAATTTTTCAAAAATGAAGTGAAAATGTACATTTTAAAAGAATTGCACCAGAATTACACGAAAACGAATTGCACCGGATCCAATTTCGTACGTAACATGCATACCTTAATTTTTGTAGCCAAAGCTTTGTATATTAGTCAGTATATATTTAATTATATAAATAATAAATATTTAGATATTTTTGGCTAAAATAAGTAAAATTGTAAGCTCAAGTATGTATATATTTTTAACACAGATCAGATAAGAGATGAGTGTATTTTTATGATCAAAATGCAATTACTTGAATGAACAATATAACTAATATGTAAATGTTTTAAATGATTTTACTTGGATATTAATAAACTTGTCATTATTCTATTTTCTTGAAGAGTAGATTAAAACTGAAACATGAATATCTTTTAGTGGACAGTAATTAATAGGATGGATATAAATATCCCTGCCATTATACTTTCACCACCAATATAATTGACAATTTGACCTTTAGGTTTATCATATCTCTGTCATATCACATGGAGCGATGGCTTATTCCTTGAAGTAGTTTGAACATTAGGGGTAGTTTTGCATACACACACATATATATATATATATATATATATATATACTAGAGGCTTCGCATGCACTTACGTGTATACATGTAATTTATTTTTAAAATTTTTTTAAAATATAATATAAAATAGTTATTATATTTTAAAATTATTAAAATTAAATATTTAAATAGAATTTTTATCATAATTTAAAATAAAAAAAATTAAAAATGAGAAGTTATGTACTTCTCCATTTTTTTAGTAACCACCTATCATACTTGGTTATTTATTGAGAAGTTGAGGGAGAAGTTATTTTTTTAGTGTCACACTTTGCTTGTGTGACACCAAAAACTCCAAAGCCATATATATATAGATATCAAAGAAGAGACGTATTTGATGTGCTGTACTCTTTTGTAGAAATGTGAAAAAAAAATAGCGGCACTACTATTTATCAAAGAACATTTTTCTTTTTTCTAAATTTTAAGATTTATCTATAACTTAAAATTAAGTTACATAATTTGAAAAATTAAAATAGATAAATAAAAAATCAAAATATATACTATCAATTAGAAAAATGAGCTATATATTATATTTCTAAATTGTAATGATATGTCGCAATATTGAAAATGAACTCAGAAAGAATTGAAGAAGATTATACTATATAGTATATACTATTAATTAGAGCTGACATTTGCCTTTAAAATGGTATAATCCCGTTCCAACCAAAATTTCAAATATCTCCGAGTAATAATAATTTAAATTTAATTTAGACACATAATTAATAACAAAAAGATGTACTAAAAATTTAGAATTACTGCACTACTAAACTTTTGTCAAAGAAATCAATTTTCTTCATATGTGGCCATCACGACTTCCTTAATCCTTATATATATATATACCTATTCTCCATAAACGACGACTAAGCATCCAAATTTAAATTGGCGATCAAAATTAAGGATAATGATTAAAAGATCATCAATCCTTGTAAGCATGAATTAGGTACCATGATCTTTCTTTTAATGTAAATAGCAGCATTTTAAAATTGCAATGAGTTGTCGATACTGTAAGGTTCATTAATTAGTTGATCAAAAGAAATATAGACAGGAAGAGAGAGGAGAGCAGATTTCTATTTCCCAAATTTAAAAAAAGGTTAGTTGGGCCTTCCCTTTTGGAAATGTTTGCTTAACAAAAGAGCAAAAAGTAAAGGGATCGACGACCAAATTCATCAGGTTCCAAAAGCTATTGAAATATCCCATGATTAGGGCATGACCTAATTTAGTTATAGTGATCTATCGTGGAGATTATCCTTTTTTAAAAATAAAATCTTGTGAGAGATGGTCCCACATTTTGTTGATCAAGTCAAAAGGAATGTGGAAATAATTAAAAAGAAAAACAAACTCACCTAGCTAGCTGATTGGATTGCTCAAAAACAGGCAGTTGCAATATCTACGTATATAATTAAGGGTTGTTAAGTAAAGATGGAAAACACACTTAGCTTTCATTTTTTTTAGTAAAGACTTAGCTTTAGTTCGCTTTTGCTATTTGCAGTGTAGAGTTTGCATGCAAAGGGAAGATTGCATAAAGTTGTCAGTATATATATTCAAAGCGATATTTTCTTCTCTTTTCTTATTAAGTTCATGCATGTATAATAATTAATGGGTTAGTTTAGATGCGTGTTCGTCAAGAGATATATACTAAGGGGGTAATTATATATTTTAATTAATCTGGGATTAATTTTTCTCACTTTTAATATATATATATCACGTTCAGCTATCAATGAAGCACTGATCCAATTGATAAGTGATTTAATATTACTTTAACAAAGTCTTAAATTCGAAACATTGTGACTACCTAGTGGTTTATTAAGTGCTTGTTTGATATATATGGAGCTAGATGGTTTAAAGTGAGGGAATTAAGGTGAGTTAATTATGCCTCTAAGTTCTGACTCTTGAGTTAATGTGTATTTACATTATAAAATTAAAAACTATTAAGTATGGGCCACATGACACATGTAAAAAATAAAGATAAATATAATATTTTATATATATATATATATATATTTTTTACCCTACTAAACAATATTATTTTTATAATTTAATTATATTTTTTATATCATATTTCTTTTCCTTGTAACTTACTTTATTTTTTTATTTTCACCTTCCATCCCGGTGTACTGTTGAATACTATAAGGTCAGAGAGGGCACTAATTAATTAGAGAATGGATCTGGTGTTTGGCTCTTCTATGCATTAGTATGCTAAGTCGATTTTTTTTCATAGTTGTCTTCACTTTTTTTAATTTAAACTTGAAAAATTGTAAACTTGCTCTAAAGAATAAGAGTTATAGACACAAAAAAATAAAAAATTTCACACAAATAAAGACTTACCATGAATAGTTTAGGGACCACCTTTATTAGGGACTAAAAAGTTAGTTTCTAATTTACTCATAATAAATCTCTTAATTTTTTTTGTATCTATATCTTTCATATATACTTTAGATATTCTTTAGAAAAAGTCAAATTTAAATAAAAAAACTATAAAAAAAAATCGAAGCCAAACACTAAATCCATTCTCAATTAATTATACATAATGAGTTATATATACAGTGACAAAGACATCAACTTGAATATATGCGATGCGATGAATTATAGGTAGCTCGGAATCTAAATCTTTATGACGTTGACTTCATAGATATATACAGTAATAAAGTAATTAAGACTTTGGAGAGGTGATAGCTAGCGCTAGGCTATAGGCTAGCTAATTAAGTCACTGCCGTGTTAACTTGTGATTAGTTTAAGATAATTAAGACAGAATCCAATCTAAAATATTTAAGAAAAGATATTTTGATCTGCTCAACAAAATATCATATCAGATCATATAGATGACAGACTATTTGTGCAGTTGTGCCGTAACTTAGAAGTTTGTTTGACAAATAGTGAAGCATCAGCATAGTTTGCGTTTGTTTGAAATGCTACACACTTCTTTTATACAGATATATATAGGTACGAGAATGTGCATGCACACACATATTAAATTTATATACATCACTGATCGAATAATTAAATTTAGTTTAAAACGTTTACAGTTTATAACTTTATATATATTGAAAGAAGCTCAATGCTTACATATAGTATTTTGAGGCAGACGTTCTCATATTATTTTAATTAAAGTTAGTTGTTGGGGAATATCCATATATGGTCTTAATTAATTCATTCAATTTTTATTTGGTTGCCCTATAATTTAATATTTTTGTGTGCCGCGTGGCATAATCTTTGATAAACACACTGATGAATTGTCCAGTGACAACAGAACACATTAAAGCATAAAGAGCAAATAAAGAAAAAAACCCAGAAATTACGACACAGTAAGAAAACAGAAGAAGAATAGGAGAATGATTATTGATGTAGATTGATGATGATGATGTGATCTGACGGTTGATGTGGAGGCACGTAGGTGTCAGAGTATGATTAGGTCCACGCATGAAAGGAGTAACACGTGGCAGACAACAATTGGGGCCCGCATTCGAGTGTGAATAAAGGAGAAATGAACAATCTGAGCCCTAAAGGAAAGACTTTGTGGTTTGGACACCCTCGATGGAGACAGATTCGAAATACGGGAGATCTATAGCAGAAGGGGAAAGCGACCCCACAAAAGATTATATTTGCTTGGACCCACCTAAGATTACAATAATTTCCCCATATTTTGCTATTTCCTCCCTACCATTAATAGTTACCATATATATTATCCTTTATTTATTTCTTCTCCCATTTACTATTATTATGCAAACATTCATAGCGTGATCTACATTATGCATTAAGGAATATCATACATATATATATAAGGAACAATACAAAATATACCATTTTGTGCTCATAAATCGTAATCATATAAATATGATGTTTTGATCAGATACTACAAATTTAAATATATGATGGGACTTTTTTAACGTGCAATATAATTGTGTCTAACCTTTTACGTAGCTTCTTCGCTTGTGGGTCACTTGGACTTTTCGTAAGAGATTAATATTGTGGGATAGAGATATATTAATGGATAAGCAATCCGATCGATGAATAATATATATGTTATATTCAAATAAAGTAAGCATTTACTTTCCGTAGCTAATTCCTTGGATTATCTACGGATTTTTTCTTAATTAATATTTGGACGCTAATTGTTAGAAATTTTTTTCGTTGCTAATCCCTAATTAATCCGTAGTCAATCCTTAGCTAATCCCTAGCTAACTCACCCCCTCCCAAAAATTGTCGCCGGTGACTTCTTCCGGCAACAACTTTATATTTTTGAAAATATGGTCCTAGGAGGCCTCGAAGACGGGACATTATGGATTGTAACATTTAGACCAACCACTAGGCCATTTATCACTTTTTGATTTATTAATGTAAAACATTTTATATATACACATATAATAAATTAGTTAGGGATTTTTTCCCTAGCTAATTAGCTAGGGATTAGCTACGGTTTTTTTTTTCCTTAGCTAAATTTCCTAGCTAATCCGTAGCAAATCCCTAGCTAAATTTTCCCGCCTTTTCGCGCCAAATTTTTTTACCAAATTAGTTAGGGATTTTATCCCTAGCTAATCCGTAGCTAATTAGCTAGGGATTAGCTAGGAAAATTTTCCCTAGCTAATTTCCGTAGCTAAATCAGTTTTTTCTTGTAGTGTTTTTGACATTGTGTTTTATTTTAAAATTAAAATTAATTATAAAAAATTTAAGTGAGATGAAATGATAAAAAGATTCAAACAATAATGTCAAGCTAACAGTGGATTAATATTATCCTTTTTTTTATGAATCTAATATAATAAAGCTAAGTGATAACAAATTTAGGGAGACCTGCATGCATCAAATTCAGTATTCCTTACATAGATTTGGGTAATTAAGGGTTATGGCCTATGGGTTACTTAAAGGTTGAGCTACGTGTTCGTACTCCTAATTAACCCTACACACACACACACACATATATATATCTTACACGTAAACTTGGGATTAAATTATTAACAATGCAGATGACTGGGTTTTTGTTTGTGCCAGTATACATATAGTACCATCACTGTGTAATTAATTATAGAATGGGAAAACGAGAATTAATTAGACAACAAATTTAGATAATAAAATAAAATAAAAATGAAGGTGAATACAATAAAGCCCACAACAAAATATCTACAATTTCATTTTTTTAGTTAATTAAAATGTGTGAAATTGTAAGTTTAATTGCAACATTTCAAAAAAATAATGTGAAAATAGATGAGAGAGTGCAGATAATATAATTTTGATAACTTTCAAAAAAGGAAGTATAATTAATTTGATTCTAAAATCAGATAAAGGCGGAGAGACGAGGAATAAATTAAAGTAGTGTTGAGAAGAGAGGAAAGTAATAGCAGTTTAATCAGTTAAGCAGGTTTGGAAAAAAAAGAAAGTGAAATATATATATATATACATATGATGTGGATGGCTGTGCATGATCCACCCAAAATCAAAGCTCTTTTAATAACTTTGCATCATGGTGATGACCAAATGGGAACAAGGATCTTGGGATTTTGGTAAGCAATCTAACAAAATCCAAAAGAAAGAGAAAGTGGCGTGTGGTGGTTGTACCAACGCGATACACACAATCTATCCACACATCTCATTCATTATCACCATCAACCAACACACTAATTTTACTTCCTTCTTTAATTTCGATTTATTATAATCACTTTTATCCTTACTAATTAAGATTTTTTTTCAACTAATATATAGAGTATTTATGAAATTATTCTTGTTAGTTTTTTATAAAGTTCAAAACAATAATTTTTTTATCTATGATTAGGGTATCCACTAAAGCAGGTTTAATGATTAATCTCTCATATACTACAGGGTCCATTATTTAGGGGTGACCCTCCCAACAGATGATACCCCATTGTCATCTGGAAGCTATAATTAAGGAAACACATATCATATGTGACATATATCCTATATTAAATACTCTTACCTTTTTATAAAGAATAATATTATATTAAATCAATTTTAAAAACGAAATAGACGTAATAATATAATATGAGTGAAACCTAGGTACATTCAGTATTATGATATTTACTACTATATATAAATGTCTCTTCCTTTTTTCCCTTTTTCCCTCCTACTGTACACTGCTAACAGTGATTGTGTTTCTGTCATGCATCCATCCTATATATATATATATAGTATATACACATGTGAAATTGTGAACACAGTGTATGTTTTAAGGGAGCAGATCGAGAGAATTAAAGAGAGTATCATTAATAATTAGAATAATTGATGATACTATACATATGGAAGTTGAATTAGTTGATGAGGTTGTGGATCTGGGAAAGCAATTGGAGGAAGAAGATGAAGAAAAGAGTTTTCATGTGCTGGCAGTGGATGATAGTGTGATCGACAGGAAGCTTCTGGAGAGGCTGCTTACACTTCTTTCTTCATGCAAAGGTACCCAAGTTAAGTTAAGTTAATTAATTAATTAATATATGATAGCCATATCTCAGATATCAGAATATATATATATATATATATATATATATGAATATGATATTTGTGTGTGTATGTATAATTATATTAATTTAATTACGCATATGCAGTAACGTGTGTGGAGTCTGGGGATAAAGCTTTGAAATATCTTGGTCTGCTTGATGACGACCTCCATATTCAAAATGCCTGCTCTTCCACCAATTCCCAAATATCCTCATCTTCTTCTACTCCTCATGATCATGACCAATCACTACCCCAGGCTCAGCATGATCAGGTAATTCATTCATTAATTACTACATTTTATCATTTTCTTCATCTTCAATTCTCCACGCTAGCTAGCTAGCTCTCAGTTCGTGCTGTTTGTTTAATTGATTTCCTCATTTTTTTTACTCTTGAGTTTTCACAACATTTGGTTGAGTAGGTTTTACTATATTATACAAATTAATATTCAGAAGTGATCAAATAATTAAACCATTCATTGATAAGATATAACCAAGCTTTACGTTATACGTACAAGTACAACTATTGGGGATCCATGGATAATCTTAATTAAATTAAGTGATATATATATATATATAGTAACACTAATATAGTACTATAAAAAGTGATATATAAATGTTGTGGAAATGCAGGGATTAAAAGTGAACATGATCATGACAGACTACTGCATGCCTGGGATGAGTGGCTATGATTTACTTAAACGACTCAAGGTCAAACTCTCAACACATATCATCATCCTTATAATATATATATATATATATCAACAATATTACCACAAGCATACATATCTCGATCTAGTGTGTGTATACGTATATATAATGCTGATCATGTACTTGTATAATATATTCAATCAAGCATCATTAATTATGTTAGAGTCTAATTCTTACTCATACTTATAAAAAAAAAGGGTTGTGCTAATTAGTGGCACTACGTACCGGTTAAGAGTTTTTTCTAATATTTATTTTATTTTATTGAGAAAAGATCAAAAGCGCACATTTCTTTTTCAAACGATCAGACCAAATTAAAACTGCAAAAGTTCATATAACATCAATGTTGATTGAGAGAAAGAAAAAGTTGATAATTCAAAAATTAAAGTTAATTTGTGTTTTGTGTATTGCTCCCACTCTTCCTGTCTTGCTGTTCACATTGCTTACAGCTGCAGGGATCTTCTAATTGGAAAGATGTACCCGTCGTCGTTATGTCATCAGAAAACGTACCTTCTAGAATCAACATGTAAGATTATTTTTTAATTTTGTTATTATTATTTTTTAAGTAATTTGGACTAATATATATATATATATATATAGGTGCTTAGAAGGAGGAGCAGAGGAGTTTCTATTGAAGCCTCTTCAGTTATCAGATTTAAAGAAGCTTGAGCCTTACTTTCTGAAATCCCTCGACAATTCTTCAAGTAGTGATCAAGAGTGTGCTAACATTTCCATAGCAATTGACGATGATGATCACAACAATTGCACTAATAGTTTTGCCAAAAGGAAGGCACTTTCACCACCAGAACCTCCAAAGAGATCAAGACCCAATATCAAAGGATTAGCAGTGCTCTAAGCAAAAAATAATATATGGTTAATTGATTAATTAAGATGAATGCACATGCATGTAGACATATATTTTATTATTATCATCCTATAATTAATGGTTTTTATCTCAAGAGATGTTATTGATTAATTTCTGGAGTGTAGCAATTAATACTAATTTTTAACATTTTTCACAACTTTATATCAATCCTGATCCATATGCATATCAATACTAAGGTTACATCTCTCTGTTTTTTCTTTTTTTTTTGGGTTGGTCAAGGAGGGGAACAACCAAAATGGCAGCTTGAGTTCCAAGTTCTATAATGAGAATTTTGAAGTCAGAAAAATGGATGAAAATATAATTTTTGAAAAGTTTCAGTATATTATGTCATATTATTTAATTAAGAATACTAACGGTATCAAGCAAATAAGTTTATTTGGAGCAATTTGTAAATATAGAGGACTAATTTAAAACTTTTCAAACATAAAAGATTGATTTGAAACTTTGATAAACATTGAGGACCAAAATAAAATTTTTAATTTTTCTAAAATCATTTATTAAAATTTAAACAAACCCATTTTCTAGTCTATTTTTATATTTTTAATTAGTGAAAATAGAAATAAGAAAGGGTCAAAGACTCAAAGTAAACACACCCAAAATGTTAAAAAAAAAATCACGTCATACAAACATTTTCATCTAGGCTTTGTTTGGTAGCGAGAATTGTCAAAGTAATATTTGAGGTAATTCAACATTTTTTCAACATTTTCTGCATACAAAAAAAATCTTACATTTTTGCAATATGATGAAATTATATTTTTGCTCTTACTTTTTTACTCATTTTTCATATAAGGGTAAAATGATTATTTTACTCTCCTTATTTTATTCACAACATATTAAATTGATGTGATATTTTCATTCGCTCCAACATTCTCATTCTTAGGGTGTGTTTGGTATGTTGTTTTGAGGATGTAATGTTGGATGTCAAACATTCTTCTTACCAAACATAACTTACTTTTTGCAGTGTGATGAAATTATATTTTTGCCCTTACTTTTTTTATTACTTTTATTTCCTTCTCACTTTTAATGTAAGGGTAAAATGGTCATTTTACTCACTTTTATTTCATTCACATTACATCACATTGATATGACATTTTTATTACATTCAATATTTCATTCCCATTACATTCTCCACCCCACTAACCAAAGACACCCTTATTCTCATTCCTATTCTCTCTAATATTTTACTAATCCAACGTACCCCTAATAAATTGACGAGGAACCAAATTGATTGATGATGCATTTTATAGGGACCAAATTAACTTGGAAACACATTTTAATGATCAAATTTGATAATGATATTTTTTAAAATTAAATTAACACAAAAAAATTTTAGGACTAAATTATTAATTTAATCTGGTTTATATATAATTAACATAATCATTTATGAAAAAAAAAGACATCCAGGTCATAGAATATCGTTGGAACTTAATTGAAACTGGAGAAAAATTCAGTCATCATAGTTATTGGTTCCTTTCCTAAACTCTCTCTCTTTTCCTTTTAAAAGAAGATAAATACTCCGTCAAACTTACTTGAAGATTATTAACCGTTCCATTAAACTTCCTTGAAGATTTTCTTTCATACATCTATATGAATTTGTTTAACATATATTCTTAGACCACATCTTAAACTTTTTTTTTTGAATGGTCAATGAAAAATTTATTGACTTAAAATATGTAAACTTAATTAAAAAGAACTTTTTCATCTTAAGAACACAAATTAAAATTTTATTTAAATAATTTAAAATATTATTAACTTTTCACCGATTTCAAAATAATAATTTCTTTCTACATCACCTAGAAATGCTTTAGAGGGGTAATGTGGACTAATGCTATACTAATGTCAAATGTACTCCAATTTAATCATTAATTAATGCAATATTCAGTTTATTAAAAAAACCTTAACGACAAATCCTTCAAAAACAATTTTAAATGCTTAAAATTTCTATTAACTAATAATACAAAATCTTAACATATGGCCCACGCAAAAATTCAATTTATATTTTGAGATTTTTTACTACTCACTCATTTGGCGTGGAGAAGATGAGAGAATGAGAATGTGAATAAACATAAAAAAAATGAGAGAAAAATATTATGTCAATATGATGTAATATGATATAAATAGAATATAAATGAGTAAAAATAATTATTTTATCCTTACATTAAAAAGTGAGAATAGAATAAAAAAAATTTTCATCAAATTATAAAAAATAAATTTATTTAATAAAAAAAAAAGCTTCTCTCACTTTTTTTTTTCCTCCCTCGATTCTTACAAAACAACAATGCATTCTTTCCACTGTCAAAATCATTCCTCCATAGCATACGTGTCATTCACACTCATCCCATTGAGATCCTCCCCTGTCTGTCATTCACCACGTATCTTCCTTTCCTTTACTGATTTATCGGATCTGAATATTATATATGCTGAAGATTTTCCCATGTCATAATTAATGAAATTGGAGAAAATTTCGGTCATCATAATCATTGCTAATAGAGGATTGGTTTTGTTTTCCTCTCTTAAACAATCCCTTTCTTTCACAGAAAAGAAGAAAGATGAACAGTTCGATTTGAAGATACGAAATAAAATCTTCAATTCGAAAATCTTTAATTGAAGATTTTATTTCGTACATTTATTTATTTATTCATATACGCTGAAGATTTTCCCTCGTCATCGACTCGTGAAGCGTCAATGCATCATCCAATTACACTGACTTGGGCAACAATCTCAGCCTATAAATTCGAAAATCTTTACCTGTAAACTCTAAACCATCCTTTCCATCTTATTTTTCTTCATTTGCTCTCTCAATTTCTTTATCCCCAAACACTCAACAAATGAGTAATCATAATTACTGCAATAATTTATACGCTGAAGATTTTCACTCGTCAAGCGTCATCTACTTGCGCCAATAAAACCTGACCTTCAGTCTCGATGCTCCAAGTAAATTATAACCCCTTCTTCTCTCTTCGCTCCTATAGCTTGTTGCATCAGACCCAATCCCTTTTTCTATTATAGAGGACGCCGCCGCATCCCTCTCTCTCGTTGGCACTTTAATCGGGCGACCACGACGGCGAGGTCTCCACTCTCCACCTCTTGAAGGTACATTTATTTTATTGCTTTCCTTCTATTTTTCTGTGCGTATTGTGCTACTAGGGGGAGTTCACATTTGTATTCTGTTGTTCATTCGTTATAAGTGTCTTGCTTTATTATGAAAAAGCATATTTTGTAGTTGTAATTTGAAGAAACTTCTCTGCTTTCTCTGCTTGGTTCTCTATTCCCTAAAATGCCGGGGGAAGAACCAGTGACCTTTGGTGCACTATGTGTTTTGATGGTTCTTTTGCTTAGGTTTATAATTTTTCTAATAAAAAAGCTAACTCTTCTTTGTTATCTATTTTTAGCAGACAACAATGCTTTAAGAAGGTCGTTTGAAGCAAGCCACATTAAAAGGCCTCTTCTAGTTGAAACCATAAAGTTCCTTGTTAGATAAGCAGATTTTAGGTGTCCACTGTCCAGTTGGCACTGTCTGAGGTAAGTAAGTCGTTTGGTTGAATTCAAAACATATTTTTGTATGAATAAAGAATGACAGTTAAACAAACATACCTTGAGGTTTGGTTGAATAAAGATAAACTTTTACACATGTGTTCTGTTGCAGGTATTAAACTCTGATAATATTGAAACGCTTGTGTGTTCTGATCTCTTTCCTCTTTCTTGTTCTTTTTTATAAGTTCTTGTTTGTTTTAATAGTATTCTATTTTATCAAATAGATTTCTTATCCGTGTTAAAAAGGTCTCCTTTTAATTACTATTACAATTCCCGAAATTGGTGCAATGAATTTGTTTTTTATTTGACTGATCTCAGATAAATTAGTAATATATTAATTGCCTTCGATGCAATTAATATTTTCTGTTTGCAGGTTTTATGTCATCTGGCACCTTTATTTTCATGAAACTATCTGTAGTTTTGGCAAGTTGAGGTAACTGTTTTAGGTAGAGATTGGGTTAGATAATTATGTTCATAATATCTTTGTTATTTAGTATATCTAATAAAAGATTGACATTCTAGACATTGCTATACGTTGTTTCAGAAGTTAAAGAAACATACCTTGAGGTTTGGTTGAATAAAGATAAACTGTTACACATGTGTTCCCTTGCAAGTACTTAACTCTGGCGGGCATCGAGCACTACTAACAAGCCTACTTGTTGCTCTATGCTCACATTAATTACCTAATGTATTATTGTATTTGGAGTTTGGGAAACTTCAAAAGTTTTGTGCTATTTTTTCCTTTTTTCAAATTTGAGTACAACTGTAATTTATGATACTTGATTGACAATTTTGTGTTATTGTATTTAGATAAAATGATTTAGGGCCGTTTGATTGGTGGATCAATTTTGAGGGAGTGGAAGTGACCGTGAAAATGGGAGAAGGGAATTAGAGAATAGGAAAATGGTATGATAAACAATTTGGTGGCCGCGACAGTGGTGGTGGCCACGATAGTGGTGGCGGTGGAGGCAGTGGTCGTGGCCTGTGGGCTACCACCACCCCCACCCACCGCCGCTTTGTCGCCACCATTGCCACAACCAAACATTGGTAAATTGGTCATTATGTCACATTCCATTCTTATTCCAAACCCAATCCTATTTCTTTTTAGGTTATACCAAACATAAACATCCCATTTTTATTGCTTCAAAATCAATCCACCAACCAAACATGCTCTTAGCTTGCGAAACAAATGCTATTCTTTAATTCTTTAACTTTTTACATATTGGAAAAACCTACTTTCTACTTTATTTTTTAAATAAAGATAAATTTTTACATGTGTTCTACCAAAAAAAATAATTTACTTAGTTGTCTATATCATATTCTGCTCGTTTCTCTAACAAGCCTACTTGTTGCTCTATGCTCACATTACCTAATGTATTATTGTATTTGGAGTTTAGGCAGCTTTAAAGTTTTGTGCTATTTTATCCTATTTTTTTGTCCTTTTTTTTTGTTTAATTACCATTGTAGTTTATGATACTTGATTGACCGTTTAGTGTTATTGTATTTAGTCAAAATGATTTTGGACGGTTTGGTTGGTAGATCAATTTTTCAGGGAGTGGAAGTGAGAGTGGGAATGGGAAAGGGGAAGAGAATAGGAAAGGAGTATGATAACCAATTTATCCTTGTAATTATCTAAAGGTGGCAGTGGTGGTGGTGGCAACAATGGTGGCCGTGGAGGCAGTTGTTGTGGCCTATGGGCTACCACCACCCCTCCGCCCCACCGCCGCCGTCGTTGCCATCATTGCCACAACAAGATGATTACATGGGTAAATAGGTCATTATATCACATTCCATTCATATTCCCAACCCAATCCTATTTCTTTTTATGTTATACCAAAAATAAACTTCCCATTTTTACTGCTTCAAAAGCAATCCTCTAACCAAACATGCTCTTAGCTTGTTAAACAAATGCTATTCTTTTTGACATATTGGACAAACCTTCTTTCAAGTTTATTTTATAAAGGGTAAATTACACTTTGATGTAATGTGGTTTTGTCCGATTTCATTTTGGTGTCCTGAGGTTTGCACCGTTAGCACTTTAGTGCCCTGAGGTTTTTCTACTGTTAGTTTTAACAGTAATTATACTATTTGGATTAAAAAAAATTAAATATGACTCATTAGGGATTGAATCCAAGATCACTAATTTTATAAACCAATACCTTATCCATTGGGCCACGAAGTCTTAATTGATTTATGTTATAACAATTGCACTATTAACCTTTCTACTTTCATTATTTTCAAATTTCAATGTCATTTCATCTACAGTAATTTTTTTATTTTATAATTTAAATCAATTAAATAAAAATTATAAATAAAATTAAAAATTATTTAAAAATGTATATCATTTAATTATATAAAATTATTTAAACTAATAATATTATTTAATTATCTAATAAAAAACTATTATTTAACTAAAAAATATTATTTCAAATTACGTATTATTTCATTAATTTTAAATAACATAATTATTTAATATAACATTTTAACTATTACTATTATTTAATGACATAAATTTATTTTAAAATACATATTATTTAATTTATTTTAAATGACATAACTATTAATTATAATAATATGTATAAATTTCATGTTTATAATTTTCACTAAATTATTTATTTTAATTAATTATAATTTATTGTTATTTAATAGAATAAATAAATTTAAAATAAAAATAATAAATTTATTTTTTTACTAACAAATCTTTCAATGAATTAATAATCGGTATGAATTCAAAAATTATTTAGTAGAAGAGAAGAGTGTAATTCTGCAAAATAAATGTGAGGGTGAGTATAGTTGGTCTTTACATATTATTTATTGAAAGGATACTAAAGTTTATCAAGGTTTTATGGTGCAATGGTTAAGGCATTAGTTAATGTTATTAAAGATTTTGGCTTCGATCCCCAGCGAGCTACATTTAAGATTTTTTTAGCTCAAATAGTAACATTACCATTAAAACTAACGGTAGAAAATCTCAGGGCATTAAAGTGCTAATTATGTAAACCTCAGGGTACCAAACTGACAAAAATGAAACCACGGGACACTAAAGTGAAATCAGGCGAAACCACAGAACATCAAAGTGTAATTTATTTACTTAGTTGTCTTTATCATATTCTGCACATTTCTCTAACAAGCCTACTTGTTGCTTTATGCTCACATTTACCTAATGTATTATTGTATTTGGAGATTAGGCAGCTTTAAAGTTTTTGTGCTATTTTATCCTATTTTTTGTCTTCTTTTTTTTTGGTTTAACAGCCATTGTAGTTTATGATACTTAATTGATAATTTTGTGTTATTGTATTTAGTCAAAATGTTTTTGGTTGGTAGATCAATTTTTAGGGCATGGAAGTGAGAGTGGGAAAGGAGAAGAGAATGGGAAAGGGGTATGATAACCAATTTATCCCCTTAATTATCTTAAGGTGGCAGTGGTGGTGGTGGCGACAATGGTGGTCGTGGAGGCAGTGGTTGTGGCCTGTGGGCTACCACCGCCCCCCACCCACCGCCGCCGTCGTCGCCACCATTGCCACAACAAGATGATTACATGGGTATTAAAGATTTTGGCTTCGATCCCCAGCGAGCTACATTTAAGATTTTTTTAGCTCAAATAGTAACATTACCATTAAAACTAATGGTAGAAAATCTCAGGGCATTAAAGTGCTAATTATGTAAACCTCAGGGTACCAAACTGACAAAAATGAAACCACGGGACACTAAAGTGAAATCAGGCGAAACCACAGAACATCAAAGTGTAATTTATTTACTTAGTTGTCTTTATCATATTCTGCACATTTCTCTAACAAGCCTACTTGTTGCTTTATGCTCACATTTACCTAATGTATTATTGTATTTGGAGATTAGGCAGCTTTAAAGTTTTTGTGCTATTTTATCCTATTTTTTGTCTTCTTTTTTTTTTGGTTTAACATCCATTGTAGTTTATGATACTTAATTGATAATTTTGTGTTATTGTATTTAGTCAAAATGTTTTTGGTTGGTAGATCAATTTTTAGGGCATGGAAGTGAGAGTGGGAAAGGAGAAGAGAATGGGAAAGGGGTATGATAACCAATTTATCCCCTTAATTATCTTAAGGTGGCAGTGGTGGTGGTGGCGACAATGGTGGTCGTGGAGGCAGTGGTTGTGGCCTGTGGGCTACCACCGCCCCCCACCCACCGCCGCCGTCGTCGCCACCATTGCCACAACAAGATGATTACATGGGTATTAAAGATTTTGGCTTCGGTCCCCAGCGAGCTACATTTAAGATTTTTTTAGCTCAAATAGTAACATTACCATTAAAACTAACGGTAGAAAATCTCAGGGCATTAAAGTGCTAATTATGTAAACCTCAGGGTACCAAACTGACAAAAATGAAACCACGGGACACTAAAGTGAAATCAGGCGAAACCACAGAACATCAAAGTGTAATTTATTTACTTAGTTGTCTTTATCATATTCTGCACATTTCTCTAACAAGCCTACTTGTTGCTTTATGCTCACATTTACCTAATGTATTATTGTATTTGGAGATTAGGCAGCTTTAAAGTTTTTGTGCTATTTTATCCTATTTTTTGTCTTCTTTTTTTTGGTTTAACAGCCATTGTAGTTTATGATACTTAATTGATAATTTTGTGTTATTGTATTTAGTCAAAATGTTTTTGGTTGGTAGATCAATTTTTAGGGCATGGAAGTGAGAGTGGGAAAGGAGAAGAGAATGGGAAAGGGGTATGATAACCAATTTATCCCCTTAATTATCTTAAGGTGGCAGTGGTGGTGGTGGCGACAATGGTGGTCGTGGAGGCAGTGGTTGTGGCCTGTGGGCTACCACCGCCCCCCACCCACCGCCGCCGTCGTCGCCACCATTGCCACAACAAGATGATTACATGGGTAAATAGGTCATTATATCACATTCCATTCCTATTCTCAACCCAATCCTATTTTTTTTATGTTATACCAAAAATAAACTTCCCATTTTTACTGCTTCAAAATCAATCCTCTAACCAAACATGCTCTTAGCTTGTGAAACAAATGCTATTCTTTAACTTTTGACATATTGGAAAAACCTCCTTTCTAGTTTATTTTAAAAATAAAGATAAATTTTTACACGTGTTCTACCAAAGAAATAATTTACTTAGTTGTCTTTATCATATTATGCACAGTTCTCTAACAAGTCTACTTGTTGCTCTATGCTCACATTTACCTAATGTATTATTGTATTTGAAGTTTAGGCAGCTTTAAAGTTATTGTGCTATTTAATCCTATTTTTTTTGTTTAACTACTATTTTAGTTTATGATACTTGATTGACACATTTGTGTTATTGTATTTAGTCAAAATGATTTTGGGCGGTTTGGGTGGGTAGATCAATTTTCAGGAAGTGAAGTGAGAGTGGGAATGGAAAAAGGAAAGAGAATGAGAAGGGAGTATGATAACTAATTTATCCCTGTAATTATCTAAAGGTAGCAGTGGTGGTGGTGGCGACAATGGTGGCCATGGAGGCAGTGGTTGTGGCCTGTGGACTACTACCACCCACCACCGTTGTCGTCATGATAGGGCATCAATTTTGCAAGTCAAAGAGAATCGGGTTCTTTAAAGAAGATAATTCAATAAAAGTAAGGGAGGAGGAAAAATGGAGACAGTGTAAGAGAAGCAGTGAGATAAGGATTGTTTCATTAGGTTTTCATATTATTGGTGAAGGAATTATTGTTCCGTCTAACAAGAGGCGAAAAAAGGACTGCTTGGTTATGGAGGAGCATTGGGTTCAAATACGAGTATATGAGCAAGTTAAATTTGTTGCAGCTAAGATGAAGGGTGTGTGGGAAGTTAGCCCAACAAGGCTTCCCATGGAAGGATGAGGACTCTAGCTAAGAATTGTCGTGGTTTTGGCCCTATGAAGCACGGGTACTTCTAAAATCAAGTCGTACTCATACTGGATACGTACCTGGTACTCGTACCCTTTGGGTACTCTTGGGTACTTCAAAATATGTGTGGTGTAGTATTTTTTTGAAGAAAAAATTTGATTTTAGTACTTAATGAAAAAATTATAAGTATGTCTATAAAATTTTACCTTTGTAGTCTTACAGATTAGATAATTATAAGAAACAAACAAATATACACCTCAATATCATATAATATCATAACTAATTATATTAGTTTTATGAACTTTAAGAAACTTATGTTACTATTTTGATTGGTTATGAATGATTAAAGGGGCATTACCTATTTTTATTACATTTAAAATTGTTATATATTATAAATTTTATTTATTTATTTAGTATATATTACCGTACCCGTATCCTATTTTTAAAAAATTTGCCGTACCCCGTACTCGTACCCGCACCCGTACCTGTACCCGCACCCGTATTCATGCAACATAGTTTTGGCCACATCGCAACAATTCAGGGACTTAAGCAGCTGGTGTGTGTTTTCTCGTATCAAAGAATTTCCTTCCCCCTTCTTTTGCATGCTCCTCATCTGAATTTTCCTTCTTGTACTGGTTTAGATTTCAATATTGTGCTTGTTATGGGTAAATGGTCTATTGTTGTTTGGGTTTTGCGTCCTTTTGTTGTTCTGGGGTACTTTAAATACTTTGGCATGGACCAAAATGCAATAGTGGTTGGAAGGGTATGTGTTTACAGTAGTTAGCAACCAATGTCAAGGTGAAGGCTAGAGGTGAGTCAAATTTTAGCCCATCAAGCTAGTGGAAAAGTTGTCAAAAGACAAAAGAGTTTGTGATTTGTTATTTGCAGCGATATTCTTTTAAACCAAACCACCATATAAGGTGGCAGATGTTTCGAGGTTGTTGCATGTCTCAGAGAATCAAGAATCTCATACAGCATATTGTGGATTTGTGGAATGCCATTGCTCCATCAGATCATCAAAATCGTTCTCTGGAGATACAAACACTTTTCTCGATCCATTCGCAAGATGGGTACATTATAAAAGGGGAAGCCGGTAACACCCCAATTCATGACTTCTTCAGCCTTAATGATTTTCAATTTGTTGCTAACCTTGCTAGTAATAGAATTAGGAGAACTTGTCCTAGAAGTAATAGTTTATTCATTAGGAAGGTTTGTATTTTGGTTAGGTTTCTTATGTTTTATGGCCTGTAATATCTATACTAGATTGCTTAGTTGTTGTAGTTGTTGTAGAATAGGCAGTAGGGCTACTATAAATTGCTATGTACTTTATTGTTCCCTTTTAATTCAGTTACCATTTTTATAAAAAAAAAAAAGTCTAAATATAATACTTTATTAATAGTGTCAACTTCTCATCCACCAAATTGACATAGTAATTAAATTTGACAAGTTCATTTTTAGAGACTAAAACACATAATATATCTTTTAAAAATTAAATTATTAATTTACTATATGATTTATGATTAATGCTTGAGATGATGTCGTATTATTGTTGCTTTCCTTTATCAATTGATGTATTGTATTAGAGTGATTGGTTTGGTTACGTGAATGTTTGATGTAATGGAAATGAGAATGGTAATGAGAATGCAGGAGGAAATGAAAATAGTAATGTGAATGGGATAAAAGTGGATAAAATGATTATTTTACCCTTATATTAAAAGTGGAAATGAAATAAAAATGAGTAAAAAAATAAGGGCAAAAACTTAATTTCATCATATTACAAAAAATAAAGTATATTGATAGGAAAGAATGTTAGATTACAAGAAGAATTACATAGATTTAAACAAGTAATCAAAACGTGCCCTTGGTATGGTGTTATTTCAAGTAGCATAGTATATTACATATCAAGGTATTATAAAATAATGTAATCTCAGATATATGTTATCTTTAATGTTTTTATTATAGTATGATATTTGATATCACAAAGATATAAGATGTGTGTTTTATATAAAATAGTATCATCTAAGATTCTATGCTATTTATCTTTTCATCTTTCAAATTTATCATTATAAATCTAAGTAAATTATATTTATTCTATTAATATTTTTAAAATTTCACAACAATTTTAAATTAAAAAAATCAATCATCAACAACAAAATATTTTAAATAATTATATAATTTAATATAACTTGAAATAATCATGATAATACTGTGTCATCAAACAATATCATTTAAGATAACAAATATTGTTAAGATAATACAATACCATATGTCGCCTAGGTTTGTTTGGTTTACGCTTTCCTTCTTTTCTAACTGTTTTTTTTTTTTCTGAAGAACAATGGTTTACGTTTTCCTTTGACTATCTCAAAAATGTATGTAAACTTCTCAAGGTAAAGTAAAACGAAAAAAGTGAGAAGAAAAGGATTTTTTTTTTTTTTGTCGTTTTGCTTTGACCTTTATCAATTCTATGGACGCGAGCCGCTTTAGGAAACAATATATATATATGTTTTGCCTATAGAATTTATAAAATACAGACTTGAGAGTAAAGTAGAGATTATAGAACTAGTTTCCGAGTAGTGATGTCAAAAGTGCCAAAACAGCAATGATAATCATGATATTTAGAAAATAGTTAGATTGCAGAGGCTTATCTGGGCTTCCACCAACTGCTTCGTACTCAGCCCGAATCTTCTGCTTCATTGCATCTGATAGCTCTCTCTGCAATTCAAAGAAGCACACCACATTTTATTCTTTTGTCCTTCATTTACAAAATTACAAATTTTACACGTGAAATCACAGGATTTGGAAAAAGCTTCATCTTGATTTATCCTAAAGATATGTTTGGTAATTTAAAGGGAAGGCGAGGGAGAGAGAAGATGGGAGAGGAGGATAGTCTGCATTTTCTCTTCTCTCTTGTATTTTTTGGAATCTTTCAAAATACTTTAAATTGAAGTATTTTAAAATTGTAAGAAATGAAGATAATAGTGATTAAAAATTAAACTTCTATTATTCTCTTTTCGATTTCTATCTTCACACACAAAGAGAAGATATATTTCTTTCTCCCTCTCTTTTTTCTCTTTAATACTCAATCTAAACATACTTTAAAAGACAATAGCGCCATAAATATTGACAACGACACTTATTTTTACTCTTGCAACAAACAAGAAAAAGCAAAACAATAAACAACCCGGCCCCACCTACTTTAACTTCTCCTTTCCTTAGCCCATTCCAAGAAGCGAACACCACGTAAATCTTCTGCAACTATCAATAAAATGAATATTCACAAGATTACTATACCTTTCCTGTCGAGTATTTGGCTGCTACAAACTTTTCTGGCTCAGCTTTTGGAGAACCATCGTCTATCACAAAACCCTATTGACCATAAAGCCACAGGAAGTTATTATTATCTAAATCATTTTTCTAGTTATTTGAACTCAGATATTTAGTAGACAAAGGAAACGAAAGTTATGCTGGCCACAGTAAGGCTTTGGGCAACAGTTTCAGATAACACAAGCACTTTCATCTTAACTTCAAGAAATACACATTCACTAAACAGTAACCCAAAATGAACAGACCTCCGGAGGATCAAATTTGGCCCCAAGGTTGCTAAGTTTGGCATGGGCTTCAGCATAATCTTTAAAGAACGCCTCCTGATCTTCAGCATATTTTTCAGCATATACCTGCACATTTCTAGAAATTAAATGCTGCATTATGACAGCCATGCATACATAAAAACTTTATTTACTTTACCTTGAAGGATGGATCTTCAAAAAGAACAGCATCAGTTGGCAAGACCAATAGATCTTCATCTTTTCTTTCTTTGATGTTCTATATGTAGAAACAATGATTACAAAATGGAAATTGAGAATCTCTGCCTACTCCCGCAACCCCCCACCCCACCTTTTTTTTTTTTCCCTATTTCCTCTCTCTCATAGATGAAAAGAAAGAGGATAATGAATTGGTTTCTAACCTTGAAGTAAGAGTTGTCAAACTTCAACCATTGCACTGTCCAGGATTGCCCCCCAGGTGCTCCTGGTCCATCTTTCTGTTGAGAAAGTAATGAACAAGAAATTTCCAATTTTTGTTAGTTCTAATAACGTTATGATTTCAAAATTTCCACAAGAAGCTAGAGGGAATCATACAAACCGACGTTAAAGTAGTTAACACAAAAGAACTCCATGTATACAAGAGCAGTAAAAAAAAATTAAAGCACAGTGATAGACCTCAAGTCACTAAACAATAGCAAATGAAAGGAGGAGACACGTGGGAGGAGAGAATGGGCCAACACCTACTGACCTAAAAGTGTATTCTAGAAAGGGAAAGTGGGCTGGAAGATGAGAGAAGGGAATCTTCTAACTAACTTGGCAGTACAGGATTATTTTGGGAATGGGAGAATGGTTATTTGGAGGCTGTGTAGGTCAGAGCAGGGTTAAGGAAATTCTGAGGAAATTTCTGGCTATCCTCTTGAAAACTAGCCTATTTTCTCTTTTGCTACCATTTTCGTTTTTCTTGCTTTTCTTCCTTTTATCTTGCTATTTGGATTTCCAGTGTGCTGTTATCTTTTTTTTTTATAATTTGTAGCTGTTATACTCGTGCAGCTCCTTTTCTGGGAAGTGCTTTCCTTAATATCAGAGCAGTATTTTTCAGTGTTAACTAAGAGTCCTATCACACAGATTAAAATTCCTTCTGCATAATTAAAGACTTCAACATAGAGAATCTAGATAAAAATAAGAACAATAACCAGTTATGACATCTGATCAAGATGCTCAAACAGTAATAATGGCGTCCACTTGAGTAGTTCAAGTCCAGACTAGAGACCAGGCATATAATAAGGCTTCCAATAGAGGACAGTGATCTGCTGGACAAAAATTTAGATTGAAGACAGATGACCATTTGAACAGCAAATCAGTATATACTTCCAGTGTCCCCTGATATTTCCCTTGAGTAAAATTTTATTTCCAAGTTCATTAAGAAACAGAAGCACATTGTAAAACCACCCCAGTAAAGCAAAATTCTTAAGAATAAAGATCTATGCATATAAAGTCTAAAACTTCATCATTTCTTCAAAGTATCAGCCACTCTCAATTGGACAACTTTCACCAAGACATAACTGGACGTTTAAAGAGGGAGAAAGAACCATAATAAGAATATCAGGCATTTAAAAAAAAAGTTCAATCTACAAATAATAATGGTGTATATTATCAGCAACCTAAGATGCCCGGGACATTGACATGGAAATGGTAAAAATTCTTTTTGAAGTGTTTTGACATGTCCATATATGTCAAATACAGTTACACAGACCCAACCTTTTTTTTTTTTGAAGTGTTTGTGGTTCACATTCAGTGACCATTCCAATAATACTTGGTCAGCTTAAATCAACCAATCATGTGACTTGAAAATGATATATATGAACTGAGCCTAAAAGAACGGTGAAATAGTGGCTCATCTTCTGAATGAATAATCAGATATCAGAGGTTTCAACCTAGAGGATAAGGCATGGTAAAAAAGGCTGATAATATACCGTATACTTGGTCTCTGGTTTGCCCCAGCCACTACGTTCTGGTCTAGATCGCCCTAGTGTATGTGCACCAGACAACGCAACTATTTCCTGCATATCCAGCAACTTGATCATCAAGATCACAGGCATATGCGTCAAAGAAAACTGGAAGAACAGAAGTTACCTTGTCATTCAAACCCATTCTATAAAAAATTTGCCTTAAATGATCAGCAGGTGAAGGAGGGCCAGCATCTACACATAGAAAAGTTCTAAAAGTTTATTAGCTCAAAATGCTGGAAAAGGAGTGAATCAACATGGGATATATACCACAGACCACTACACCTTGACTACCTTTAGAAAGAAAGGTATGATCTATGAGAGACTACATGATTTGAAGTTCTCAGTTTGATTACAGATAAATTGGCATTAACTGTATATACAACAACGCAAAAATTTATAAAGCTGAAAAAGGTTGATGTCTGAAGGTAATATCTGCTTAGAATTTTTCCCCTATTATGGTCTGAAGAGAGAACAGAACAGAAATAAAATAAAAATTACATTAAGAAAACAAAAAACAAGAACTCCATCATTAACGACAGCATCAGCAGATGTGTTAAAATGTTCAAAGAAGCAGTAGGAAAATTGAAAACAATCTATACAATTGAGAAGGAATAGTAACCTACTCATTTCTACACAAGGTAAATTACACACGTTAAAACCTTCATGCCTTCAAAGAATTTTTGCAAGTCAATAAATCTTTGAACAATTCGAAACTAAACTCCAATTATGATTATAAGAGCCATTTTTTATGAAACGAAATATACAGTATACACTATTCTTGATCCAACATACAGCTTTAAAAGTAAGTATAAGGTATAAACAACTACTGGTATCTCAAGTAAACTTCAACTCTTCCAATATGTCAAGAAGAACCTGACAATCTCAAGTGGCCAAATACAGGTCAAAGCATTTTGCCATCTCAAACCTTCCAATAACAGATTGGTTGCCTTGTGAATGAGTAGCTTTGTATTTTTTGGTTTTTTCTAGTGTTTTCTAATCCCAAAACAATAGCAGCTAATTAATCCAAACCCTACAAAAGATAGAAGAGCAAAGCAGAGAGTTCCCTTCCAGAACACTATATCACTTGAAACATGGTCCACTTACCAGGAAGCCTCCCTTCTTCAGGACATTGGTCAGGTCCTGAGGCGTCCACTCTTCCATATTTCATAGGGATTTTTGGGCCACCAGCCTCCTGAAATTCCCAACGAACTGGTAAATGACAATATCTTTTAATTTATAATAGCCCATGGTCAATCCTGAAGAAGAAAGACAACTGAGGACAACCTCCACGGCAGTAGCAGCTGCCAGCTGAAATAAGTCTGCATATGTAACACCAGAGTACTTGTCTTTGATTGGCTGAAGAAGCTTCAATGCATTAACAAGGCCTGAAAATGCGATTCATCCAGCAATATTACTAATTTACCATCAACTATCAACTAAATGCAGAAATTATAATTCTTCAATACTAATACCAGCATTGGCTGCATGTTTCAGCTCAACTTCAAATCTCAAGCTACCATTAGCTCCACCTCTTTGTGGCCACTCCTCAATATCTTTACTGTAAGTACCAGCGTCATGCCACCCCAAGCGGATCTATCAGATATAGAAACCTACATAAGCTGTTGAGGTAAATGAAAAACCTGCATCTGTTCTCCAAAACTTATATGAAAAAGATTCAATTACATGCAGCAAGGAAATATATAGTCCATCCAAAGTATCTTGTACAACTGAGAATGACATCTTGGTTCTTGAACTTAATTCTCTTTTGAAGTTTATTCTACGTCCTTATAATGAAATGAGACATGCAAGCAATCCATAGGTTCTATAAGAAAGGAAGGACTAGAGACTTCGTAGTAGATAACAAGGAAGAAATTGAAATGTAACAAGAAGCTTCAAGCCTTGAGTTAATAGTAATGCAGTACAAGGTCTATCTCTCCGAATATAAGTTCCGATGCTTATGACAAATATATTAGAGTGAAAGCTAACTTAGAGAAAGCATAACAAGACCTTTACCAGAATAACCCTTCCACACAGGAATACACAACATATAAGTTCAAAGTTTAAAAAAAAAAAAAACAATTCACTGTTGATTTATATACAGTTGGACTAAGGCTGCTTGGCCAACTGATCGAGGGAAAGATGCTACTTATTTGGGGAAAAAAACTTATTTAGGATAAGTAGAGATGTTTGGCTCAATTTCTAAAATTATATTTTCTACTGAGGAAAAAAGTAGAAGATTGAAGTAGAAGCATAAGTAAACATTAAACAATAAGATTGATAGAAGTATTTAATAATTTTGCTAAACATGATTGTTAAGATAATTGATTTGAAGAAAACTCGGGAATCCCAATTCCAAAACCCGTTCTAAATAGTAAATATTACCATAAGGGGATGGCAGAACTTAGTCCTGAGTAGCTCCTTGATCTCTTCTCTTGCACTCCTCAATTGACCAGGATCAGATGCGAATGACGTGGGCGCAGACACCGTGCTATATCCTCCACTTGATGCACGAACCTCTGATCTTCGCTGAAAATCGCCCTCGAATTAATCGCAAACTCATACTTGAGTTAAAAAGCAGACACAGTGAGAGAAATGGGAGAAGAGGTTCTTACGCATACGAGGAAGGAGGGGGAACTGGAAGAGAAAGAAAAGGAACGGGAGGAAGACGCAAGAGAGATGGAGGCTCTGATGGTGGAGTAGGGGATGATGATGCGAGTAGAGGCGACGGTCACAGCGCTACTAAGAGCAGCCATTTTGGTTGGAGATGGTAATGACGGTGAATACATAATCACAAGCTGCACCTTTATTGGTTGCCTCTTCTTCTTTTTCGGATGATGCTGTTTCTGCCTGCCACGCACCCAAAACGGAATGAGATTTCCCTGTTTGGGAGTGTGGATACAGTAACCTCGTATTAGTACTCTCCCCACTCCGAACCTAACGGATTCAGTTCAATCGCTTCGCGCCTTTATCCCATCCTCAACTGGCACTTATTTTAATATTTTATTATATAAGAGAAAAGTGCTGGGCCTGGGCCATCCATCCTGCCTATAGGGCCTCCTCCAAGAACCAACTTTATCAAAAAAGTTAAATTCACTCCCAAAAATTAATTATTCGTGATTTCAAGCTTACGTTTGAAAAAGTAATTTTGTCTAATAATATGTACTTATAGACAAGTTTATGGCAGTAAGTGAAATAACTTAAGTATTTGTTATGAAATTTTATCAATCACGTATTTTATTTATACTTTTTTTTTAATTATTTGTTATCATAATTTAATATTTTATATTCTTTCTGTCTTTATGGTTAATCATATAAATACTTTTTGTCATATATCTTATTTTTATTAAAAAACCTCACCGCAAACATCATAAATAACTTCACCTTAATTTAATCTTTTATCGTAATAATTCTGTCTCATTCAATTCTCCCATTCAATGTGTTAATACTAAATGATTATAAAAAAAACCCCAAAAAAAAATCATATCTTCCCGATCACTATCTGTCGCCAATAATTTTACATTTTTATTTAAAAAAAATATACAGTACAAAGTGGACTATACCCGTGGGGTCTTCCGAAGCAGAGGAATAATCGAAAAACGCCAAAGCACAAAACAAGGCATGGCCATCGGCACAATCGCAGTATAGAATGCGCTTTATTATGCTATTTTATAGTTGTGCATTGCATAATTGAGAGTTGAGGATTGAGAATTCCCCCACAAGAAGAAGAATTCTCTGTGCTTCTGAAAAATTCACATAGCTAGCGCATCGGCAATTATAATTAATATCCATGGCGGATATGACGAGGTTCGATTCGGAGGCGGCGTCGGCTATGGTGAAAGAGCTAAGAGTAACGTTTGGTTCTGGAAAGACTCAGAGCTATGGGTGGAGAGTTTCACAGTTGGAGTCTATAATGAAACTAACTGATCACCACCAGCAAGAGATCGTTCAAGCTCTTCAATCCGATCTTTCCAAGCCTGAAACTGAAGCCTTCGTGCACGAGGTATTTTCTCTTTTTCCTTCACTTTGACTAATTACCTGCTATAGTTGCTAGTACTAGTAGTAGTTATTCAGTTCTGATTGTGAATCTCTTTTACTTTAACTTTCAAGATCTGAATTTAGAGTCTGTCTAAAACATGAAAAAGTTAGAAAATAACAAGATCACGTAATAATCTGTCTAAAATATGTTTTAAAACTGTATGTATCTTTTGTGGCTCGGTTGGTATAGCTTCTAGAGGCGAGGATAGAAGGAATGCGAAATTAAAGGGTGTTTGGTATGGTTTTGGAAGTGGTGAGGTGAGTTGAAGGTTCTTAGCTAAGTGGGAAGGTTACTTCCTTGGAGAAGTGGAGGGAATGTGAGGTGAGGTTTGGTTTGGTTTAAAGATCAAAATGTTCTTACAAAATTTGTGGCTTTTCAAAAAGTAAGGGCAAAAAGGGTATTTTATACTTTTATCTTTTATTTCCCTATCTTCTTCCCACCCTACCAAACAATATTACTTTTACATTCCACTTATATTTTCCTGCATACCAAACATACTTTTTATCACTTACTTCCACTTCACTTCCCACTAAAACACTGACGGATACCAAACGCCACCTTGATACATTCCAAAATTATATAATATATAGTACAAATAAGAGATATTAAAATAGAGTTTTGCTAACTAGTATCCAAAATTAAGAATGCATTTAATGAGATTAGATAATCATAAAGTATATAAAAATCAAAATTTATATTAAATGTATTTTTTCTATTTTTCTTAATGATATTATTACCCTCAACCTATTACAGTATTAAAATATAAGAGGGTCAGTAGTTGTGGTACAATTCAAAATTAAATACATATAAATTTTACATATGCACGTCTCCTCATCTTTCATAGTTTCTCTTCTAAAATATATTTCTTACATTTTTTTCCTATTTTTTATTTTTAAATAATTAATTTATAACATTTTTGCTTTTTGTCGTAGTGTTGCAGTTCAAAGAATGTAACAAAGATTTATCAAAAAAAAAATGTAACAAAGAATATTCGAGTATAGTAGTTGTGAAATGTCCATATAGTGTGGGATAAAAATTGGCAAAAGTACATTTCCTAACTCCAACGTTTGGGGGTCCTGTTAGTTTTGACCTTAACGTTTTTTCACTGTCAATTGTACCCCTAACGTTTTACGTTTCTGCCAATGTCACCCTTTTCACTAACACCATCAAATATTTAACATTTTTTGCTGACGTGGCATCCTATGTGGCAAAACGTTTCTTTTTTCTGTCAATTGTAACCCTAACGTTTTACATTTCTGCCAATGTCACCCTTTTCACTAACACCATCAAATATTTAATAATTTTTGCTTACGTGGCATCCTATGTGGCAAAAATATCTGACTTGGTATATTTTTTTTCCACATCAGATTTCTTACTCATCTTTTCCCCATCAAAGTTGTGTCGTTTTGACCTCGGCCTATTCCTTCTAAAATATAACTCAAACGCACACGCTATTTTGCTCATAAAAACATCGGAGACGTTATCCATTCTCTATTTTAGGGTAACGTCTCCGACACAAAGTAGAGAATGGGTAACGTCTCCAACAAAGTAGAGAATGGATAACGTCTCCGATGTTTTTATGAGCAAAATAGCGCGTGCGTTTGAGTTATATTTTAGAAGGAATAGGCCAAGGTCAAAACGACACAACTTTGATGGGAAAAAGATGAGTAGGAAATCTGATGTGAAAAAAAATATACCAAGTCAGATATTTTTGTCTCATAGGATGCCACGTAAGCAAAAATTATTAAATATTTGATGGTGTTTGTAAAAAGGGTGACATTGGCAGAAATGTAAAACGTTAGGATTACAATTGACAGAAAAAGAAACGTTTTGCCACATAGGATGCCACGTCAGCAAAAAATGTTAAATATTTGACGGTGTTAGTGAAAAGGGTGACATTGGCAGAAACATAAAACGTTAGGGGTACAATTGACAGCGAAAAAACGTTAGGGGCGAAACTGACAAGACCCCCAAACGTTAGGGTTAAGAAATGTACTTTTGCCGATAAAAATTCAAGTGATATAATAACATTAAACTTCGTTATATCTCTCTAACAACATAATTTATTAATATTAATTTAAAATTATATTGATAAAGATATACATTAAATAAATTAAAAATTAAATGATTTAAAAAATATATTAAAATTTAGTATCGTAATGTCCACCGTGTCTGATGTGAAATGTCCTTGTTTCCGTTTAATTACTCCATTTAAGTAGATTCCCATTATAGCATAGCATCTACCACTCTATACGCACACGTGGATTTTTCAATATTATATATATTGGAGGCTTACTTATAATTAAGTTACGACTTACGAGTTAGTTGCATACTTGTTCTTGCTCTTATCAGTAAGTACTTGATGAACTAAATTGTATATTAATGAATTAAATTTAAAATCTTAAAATATGAATGATTCAGTAAAAAAGGATTTATTCTTTTTCAACCATAAATTGTGATTGTTTCTTTTTGTAGCACACGTATGTATTGTTGATATTACTTTAGTATAGAGGCATCATAACCTAACGAGCAAATATATGGAAAAGAGAAATTGGATCTACCAAACATCTACCTATATCATATGAAAACGGATTAACGGAACGTCAAATTTTTCAAAAAGGGGTCGGTGTTCACTGTTTTTTTTTTTCCGGCCATTGACTAATCAGCCGCTTTCACTGCATGTAGCCGTGTATCACTGTATCATTATTTTTGAGTCTTATTGTTATTCGGTAGTGTTATCTAATTAGTCACGATTATAATACTGGTTAATCAGTAAAAAGCATGGTTTTGAAAACCGGACCGGACCGGCCGGTCGGACCGGAAAACCGGTAAACCGCCAGCCAGTCCGGTCCGGAATAACCAATGAACCGGTCAGATATAAAACCGGTCAAGAACCGGTCAAAACCGGTCAGAACCGGTCAAAACCGATCAGAACCGATGGTTTAGACGGTTCGACCGGTTGTTCAGTTTTTTTTAAAAAAATTGTGTTGTTTATGATTTAATATTTATTGAAAATTTGTTGTGACTTGTAGTTGTAAGGATTGTTCTATTTCAGTATTTATTGTTGGGTTTATGATAAGATTTGAGACTTAAATATGTTGATCCTTGAACTTATTTGAAGAGTTTAATATGATATTGTGGTAATTTGCAACTTGTTCTATTTCTTATCATGTTTAGATCGAGATGGAAACATATAATTATGAAATATATAATTTTTTTATGATATATTTTAGTATATTTAATTAAAAATATATATATTAAATGCCACCGGTTCGACCACGGTTCAACCACGGTTCGACCATTGAACCGTGAACCAGTGCCTCGACCGGTTCAATGACCGGTCCGGTTTTAAAAACATTGGTAAAAAGTGTGACTAAATTTTTGTTATAATTATTAATCTGTTAAACGTCACTGTTATAATCGTGACTAATCTATACAATACAACCGTTAATAGTAGAGGATCCGGACTCATTAATTTTGTATATCTCTATCCATAAAAAAAATGCTGTATATATATCTCTAATGTGAAAAGATATTCAGTAATAAAATAGTACTAAACATGATAAATCAATTAGGTTTAAATTTTTATTAGAGGGTGTTTCTATATTTAATGCTTGATAGTACTTTAAACATGAATAAAAAAATATGAGAAATAAAAATATACTTAATAAAGGTGTGTTTGGTACGCAGAAAGTGAATGAGAATGAGTTTACTGTTTTTGGTAGTAAAATTTGATATTGAAAATGGATTAAAATTACCACTTTATTATATTAAAATATTAAAAAAAATTATAATTATATCAAATCAAATGACATAATAAACATTTCACTTATAAATTTTTTTTTAAGATTAAGCATGAATCCCAAAAAGAGAATGAGACAAACTCTCTAAAAATTAGCCCGTCTCATTTTCTCTTTTTCTCCCTCACATAAAACTCCTACTAAACATAGCCTAAAACTTTTTTATATATTTTTTTTTAAAATTATATTATAATATTTTACAGACTACGTATAATTTTGAATTAACAAGTAGATGATCTCATATATACCTGCCCATTTAATATATATATATTAAAACTTGTAAATTCTAACACGATTTCCCTTTGAAGAAAAGCAGTTAAACTAAAACATCTAATAAATTTGTGACATGAATGGAATAGCAAGTTGGGTTACGTGGTTGTACCCGCCAACTGAAAATACCTGCTTTATTTGGAAATGCACGTAACATAGGCACTGTGGCAGTGATCATTTTCCGGGATGGGATATAATTAAAAGCCGTCTTAAATTAAATGCAACATATGTTGATATCTCAAAATCAACCTCCCAAACATCTATCATCTCTCTTCCCACCACCATTCTCACAAAAACTCAATACATACACTCTCTATCTTCATTTAATTTGCCTGTGAAAGTGAGCTTCAAATAGAGTTATTACTATCTTCATCCTATGATTTTAGGATATTATTTATAGAAATTGATCTTCACCTTAAATAAAATAAAATTATATTAGATAAATTAATAATAATAAAATATCAATATTACATGTCTTATCTTACGATATGATGTATTATATAATTTTTTTCGTGAAAATATATTATATATTTTAAGATCTTACAATCTCATATTAAAAATTTATAACTTCAAAAAAAAATTCAAGAATATATTACACTATAAGTACACATTAAAAAAATCGTTGTTTTAACATAAATCTTTTAATATATAATGATATATTTATGGAGAATTATACATTTTGATAATTTTATTATTCTTATAAATGAGATTTTATACTTATTAAATGTATTTTTATTTATTTTATATGAATAATAGAATCTTGCAATTCTCAATCTAATCTTGTAATCCGATCTATGTACTATTTCTTTCAATTTTATGCAATATCTTTATCTCAACAATAACTTCAAGCATTTCACCTAACAAAACTTGAAGCACACTACATGACAAGTGGTCACTTGATATCGTGCTAGAAAAGGGGATGTCTTAATTAATTTTCAAGCTCTTACTGAGATTTCTAATTGAATTTGACATGTGATAAGATTAGCTAGTATTAGGGGTTTACTTGGACAGATTATGTATACATGATTTGTAGAGTTCATTTCAGAATTGGTGGCATTAAATTTCATATATACATACAAAATTGTTTGAACCCTTGATATTATACACATCTTTAATTTATCTTTCATTAACTAAATTATGCCCAAATGAAAAAAACGAAAAAAACACTTTTGAAATTAAATCACGCGCCCATGACTTGTTAGATAACCAACCATGCATGCACTCTCCGGGGACAAGATCTCAGAATAATAATTATACAAGGAGATATTATTTGAAGTATAATTTGCATATTGTTTGTCAGTAAATTATTTAATATATATATATATATATATATATATGAATTTTATGGGGGCGTTTAGTATAGTTTATCTTAAATAACATAGTATCTCACATATTATGATATAAAATAATATATTTCAAATACCATGTTATCTTTTATATTCATATTTGGTATAGTGTTTGACATCACAGTGATATAAAATACAAATATTTGGTATAAAACAGTGCCGTCGAAGATACCATGTTATTTATTTTTGTATCTTCCAATTTTATTTTTATAAATTTAAGCAAATTAACTATTATATTTGTTCAATAATAATATTTTCAAATTTTTATAATGTAACTCTAAATTAAAAAAGACTAATTAACATAGAAAACAAAATATTTTAAATAATCAAATAATTTAATATAACTAAAAATAAAATTTATTTAAATAACCAACAAAATGTGGTAAGTTCAAAAAATTATGGTGTTTAATAATTTATGTAAAAGAAAATAAAATATAATTAATATGGATAGTATTGGTAAGTTAAAAAAATCGCACTCAAGGGTCTCATCTCATATGACACAATGTTTTAGTGTCATTAGATGACACTCTTTTTGGTGTTATGTGATGACACAATGTTATCTCATATAACATTGTGTTATCGCATGACACTATAACAAACAGAGTCATTCATCAGTATCATCCAAGATAATATATTATCTTAAATAATGACACTATACCAAACACCTCTTATATGTTTTTTCCTGAAATTACGAGTCTTGATAATTGATATAGTATATTAATCTAACAATATAAAAGTAAATTAATATCAAATAATAAAAGTCCTTTTCATATAATTTGGTTAATGCTTACGAGTTTGAAATACAAGGTGAGCCCCGTCTATAGGTGGTAGCCTGGTAGGTGAGACCCCGAGTTACATAGAGGAGTCACAATTTTATGCTGGACAAGAGATATTTTTAGCTAGGTGCAGATTGTCTTATTTTTATTTGTGCATAAATGAATGATATTTATTTAATTTTTTAATTAAATATTTCATGAATAAATAATTAAATTTCATCAGTTAATATAAAAATGAGATGATACAAAATGTCTTAGATTTAAGCCTTAGAAATATAGTTGTAGTAAAACTCAATTGAATTTTGATGTTGTTGTTGAGATATTGTTCATACTGAATTTCAGTATATTTTTTCAGTAAGTTGGTTCATAATTTATTCAATGTAGATCTATATTAATGTAAATTTCTATTAATATTAATAAATGTCACTATATGATTGGACAAATATATCAAAGTTTGGACCTTGGTCCCTTTTGTTAATAATAATAAAAAAAATAAAAATTACTATGTATCCAAATTAAATATTATAGTAATTGTTGAGATGAACATAGGTTAAATTTAATACAAAGAATTAGTGATTTATAATGTGGTAAACTGAGGTTAAAATTTTTGTTAGGAAGTATCCTCACATTTAATGGGCATTCACCACGTTGTTTGGTGTTCTGGCTGCGTGTACATTGATTGAACAATAGTTTTTTAAGGAGCCACGAGGCCTAAATTCAAAAGGGAACCAACAAGTTGTACAAAGCTATCATAAATAGTTAAAAGAGAAAAACACTATTTTGGTCCTTTACGTTTATTTTCTGTCTCAATTTGGTCCTTTATATTTGCTCTGTCTCAATTTAGTCCTTTATGTTTGTAATTTGAATCAATTTAATCCTTTCGTTATCTAGGTGTTAAATAATTAACGGTTTGCTGACGTGGACAGTTAAATATGTACACTTAGGCATGCTGAGTTGGAATTACTCAATTTATATATCTATTAATTTATTTTTTAAATAAAAATTAATTAAAACTTAAATACTAATTAAAAAAATCAATTAAAACATGAACCCTAATTAAACTGTAGCCTCCATCTTCATCTTCAACAATTCTCATTCTTTCAAATTTTCAATCTCGATCTCAAATTTTGATTGCCAAAGTTTATGGGAATTGAGGGAAATGAACACTCCATATATAAAGATGAAGATGGGGCATTTTCGTTGTATGATTGTGTTAGAATCGTTATCCTCTATGTCTACTTGAAGGAGTGTGTGAGAATGAACAGGGCCTGATGTGATTGGAAGCATGGGATGATAGGAATTAGAATTAGAAGCTTCGCGAACAATTGGTAATAATGGGGTTTCTCCTTGTCCTTGGGAATGCTCCAAGTAGATGCGACTACCAATCAAGAAACAACTGAAAACACCTGTGAATACACCAATGAAGATGTTTTTCATACTCAATGCCGTAGCCATGGCAGATTGGAGGAAGAAACTGAACATACCCACTTCAAATCCTAACTCCAATTTTCTTGAAAATTTGAAAGGATGAGAATTGTTGAAGATGAAGATGGAGGCTACAGTTTAATTAGGGTTCATGTTTTAATTGATTTTTTTAACTAGTATTTAAGCTTTAATTAATTTTTATTTAAAAAATAAATTAATAATATATAAATTGAGTAATTTCAACTCAGCATGCCTAAGTGTACATATTTAACTGTCCACGTCAGCAAATCGTTAATTATTTAACACCTAGATAACGGGAGGATCAAATTGATTCAAATTACAAACATAAAGGACTAAATTGAGACAGAACAAACGTAAATAACCAAATTGAGACAGAAGGTAAACGTAAAGGACCAAAATAGTGTTTTTCTCATAGTTAAAATATATTTAAATATTTAATACGATAAAAATTAAAATTTTTTATTTAATTCATATTTTAAAATATTATAAAAATACATGTTTACATTAAAGTAGTTAAGTATCCCATAAAAAAAAGTAGTTAAGTATCAAATATTAAGTTTTGGTATGTAAAATTAATTGTTAGTATTTTGTATTAATTATGTATTGAATTAAAAATATTAAATAAAAATCAAACATCTAAAAATAATAACTGTAAACACAATTAATTTTACATACCAAAACTTTTATACCTAAAAAAAACTGTAAACAAAATTTTATATTTATATAATATGGGGATATCGGTAAGTTACTTTATGATATACTTGTTGGTGAATGAATTAGATCTTTTTTTAGTGGTACAATCAATCTCAGGAACACATCCATACCAAAACATCACGCATTAACGCCTTAACCTAATGATGCTCTAGAAATTTGCCGTCACAATGATACGAAATCAATGATTAATTAAACAAAATACTGTTTGGGATCAGGCCAAAAAAACACTGTTTGAAGGTTTGTGTAAATAAAATGAGTCGTTTGTAAACAATTCGGGCTCTACTCGTATAAGAGCTTGATCAGCTCGTTCGTTTATTAAATGAGTCGAGCTTAAACATTTAAAGCTCGGCTCGTTTAGTTCATGAATAGCTTGTTTAAAAATAAAATAATATAAAAATATTTTTTTTATTTTACATGTATTACTCATTATATATATATATATATATATATATATATATATATATTAAATTTGTTATGTTATTGTATTCAAATATTTTTTAATCAATAAAACATATATAATCACAATAACAAGTTTTTCTTGCTAAGTAGAGTCGGCTATAATTAATAAAACATATAAAAGAAAAAAATTTATAAATTAATATAAGATATAAATTAATTTTCTTATGTCTATGTATATTATATAAAAGTTGATAATTATTTAACTTGACTCATTAAATTCATAAACAACTCGATTAATTAATCAAGTTAAAGTTAATCCCAATTTTTTTTTTCAAAAACTCATGCTCAAGTTAAAACTAGTCTTATTTTAAAAGAATCAAACTTAAACATTTAAAATTCAATTAAGCTCGTTTATAACCCTCCTATCATCTCATACCGACCGATTTCACATGGGAAAGCAACTTGGATTTGGGAAGAGTCCCAAACGAAGCAACCCTCTTATTGTCCTACGCCCTCTCAACAACGCGTGACATACACTCTCCTTGCTTAGTCCACGAAGGATGGAGTTTTACTATAAAATCAAATATGTGATTATGTGAATCCCACCCTATCAATTCATTCTCGGATTGAACGCGATCTATAATACAACACGACACCACGCCGTCATCAGTGGTCATAGCGTTTTTTGTTTCCTTCCTCGCTGTAAAGCTAATCGCTTATTTATCTCCAATTCAGCTCACAGAGGCATTGTATGAGCATCGCTAGTTCACATTTCTAGGATCTTCGGAGAGCGAAGCAGCTCATCATTCCTGTTTTGTAATTCTTGGCGTTTGTTTGTCGTTGTTGCTGATTATGTCAACTGAGGAGTCAAAGAAAATGTTCGATGCAGAAGCGGCTTCGTTGCTTCTGGAGGCGCTGAGGGGCACATTCGCTTCTGGTAGGACGCGAAGTTACGAGTGGAGAGTCTCACAGTTGGAGGCCCTTTCGAAGTTGGTCGATAACTGCGAGAAACAGATCGTTGACGCTCTCCACTCTGACCTCTCCAAGCCCCCACTTGAAACCGTCGCCTATGAGGTTTTCTATCTGACAATTTATAATATATTTCATACTCATCAATCAGTTCTCTCTCTCTCTCTCTCTCCCTCTCTTCTTCCTTTTGTTGATTGTAATTTTTATTTTTATTAGTTTTCTGTGTTGTTCACTCGTTCGAAGTTTGCTAGTTTCAAAGTTGGGCAATGGTTCTTTATCGCTTAAAATTTTATCTGAGGAATATTATTCCATGTGGGTTTTTGATGACCTGCTGCTGCTATGGAGGATAAACCTTCTGCAGGTGCCACTGTCTCTGTCAATTATTTTAATTTGGGGTTATCGGCGTGTTCATTTATTTTATATGATCCGATTTTACGGGATAATGACATAAATGTTTGTTCAGTTTCAATTGCCAGTATGTTCTTTTAATTTGTCTGCGGCCCCTCTCCCATAAGAAAATTTTCTGTAGATTCTGTTCTCTTTAACAATTTTCTAGGCTCAATTTTTCTTATTGGGATTCTAAATTTATCTGTGTGCTTCCTGTGGTGGAAATCCTAGGAATCTTTTCTGTGAAATGGTTAACTCGGCTGTCGACATGAAAAAGTTTACTATATGGGTGGTTGGTTGGTTTGAGCATTAATGGCGCTCTCCACAAGTGCACTTAGCCTTTCATTTATGGCCTATGGGTGGGCCAATCTTATGGTCCTCTAGCTCGTTGCCTCGTTGGTTGTCGACTTTCTTTTCTTTTTTGTTTTTGTTTGGGTGAGCGTTGTTTAGGTGTTTAAGTTTGTGTATGTGGTCGTAGGTATTCTTTCTTAACTTGATCAAAAATCAAGATTTCACTTTTGAGCATTCTTTCATGAACTTGACATATAGGATTCAAATAAGCGTCGAGAAGCATGCCCAGCAAAGCATATAATGTGTCCAGCAATTCGGTTGATAGTTATCTCCGTATGCATATAATGTGTGTACATTTAAACAGGAAAATCCTTATGTTTTGTGTAGATTCAAGAAAACTTGCCCTATTGGATGATTATTATAAAAAATGCCAAAGCATATAGCTGCTGACTCAAAATTGGTTAGAACCTTCTCATTTTTAGCAATCAATTATCATTTGATTTTTGCTCATGGGATTGGTTAAAGCTTTGATCTTAGGATGCAGCTACTTCTCAATCTTGAGATATATTGTTGCATCTCGATTTAGTTTATAAGGTTTCATTAGGTTTTTACAATTGTGTATGTGAGTATCTTTTACGGCTGTACAACCAGGCTTTCTGAATACCTATTCCAATTAATGCTTCCTGAGAAATTGTCAATCAGTTGTAGTATCTAGTATTTACCATGTCGATATTCACATAATTTTTTACTTAGGCATGGGAACTTGTATCACTCAAATATCTTTTAGTATTAGACTGATAAGAAAAGACACTGAATATATCTTAGCCAACTTGGAGCTTTTAATCACCATATGAAAAATGAAAATTTGGAAGCAAAATAAACTTTTCTGATTATATTCACTTTTTGAAAGGTCTTGTGGAAGTAGCTTAATACTAATAATATAAAAAAAATGATATTTGTCATCTTCTGAGATCTGACCGATAGTTTGTTTTGCAGATTGCTATGTTGAAAAATTCATGCAAAGTAGCACTGAAAGAACTGAAACACTGGATGAAACCAGAAAAGGTACATTTTATTTGAAGTTCTTCCACTGGGTAGGACATTTATAAGTGAAGTAATTGCTTGACCATGATTTTTGACTTATTACACAAGTTTCCTTTAAGTGCAGGTCAAAACTTCAATCACAACTTTTCCTTCTTCGGCTGAAATAGTATCTGAACCATTGGGGGTTGTGTTGGTTATCTCGGCTTGGAACTATCCATTCTGTATGATAAGTGAATTTGTTTTATATGTTTTTGAGACGACATTTCAATTTTTGCTTCCATCAAAGCTCTGTCTTTAAAATCTGTCATGGTGATATTTTTTACTGCTCTACATCTGTCTCTCCAGTGTTATCACTTGATCCTGTCATCGGAGCTATTGCAGCTGGTAATGCTGTGGTGCTTAAACCTTCAGAAACTGCTCCGGCCACTTCGTCGCTGATGGCAAAATTGTTAGGGGAATACATGGATAACTCTTCTATAAGGGTTGTTGAGGGGGCAATTGATGAAACATCTGCACTGCTGCAGCAGAAGTGGGACAAAATCTTATATACAGGTCTCTCTTGTTTGCCATTCTTCTGATTTCTAAGATTTTAGATTTTTTGAAATGGTTTACTGGTATACCTGAAGACAAAACTTCCTTTACAGTTTGTTTGCCTTTATGTTAGTACATGCTGTATGCTCCTAATAATACATGCTGCTGGGTTATTGAAATGCACACTGAGTCTTCTCGTAGATTTGTGTGTATGGTTGTCGCACATGAGTTTTCTTGGGGGAACCACTATTTCTGATATACAAAGAAATTGGACATCTCTTTTCTACTTCTAAGTTTTCTAGGGCTTTTGCTACTCTATTCTGTTCTCATATTGTCTTGTTATTTCTGATTTGGGGATATCTTATCATCCAACGAGCTCTACTTTCTTTTCTTCCTAATATTACTTTCTTCCTTTATATATATATATATATCCTATTCTTGTAATTTGTAACAGAAGTCGTATATAATAAACTTAGGTGTCGGATATTCATATTGCATACTGATATAAGTAATACTGGGATTTTAGGTAATGGAAGAGTGGGACGGATAGTGATGGCTGCTGCTGCAAAACACCTTACGCCAGTTGTTCTGGAGCTTGGAGGAAAATCTCCTGTTGTTGTTGATTCGGATATCAATTTACAAGTAAAGCCTGAGCAATTTGCTATTTTTTTTTTAAAATTTAATTGCTGCTGCCTGGTTTTCGTCTCATATCTAACTTAAAAAATTATTTGTATTAACAAGGTAGCAACTAGACGAATAATCGCAGGCAAGTGGGGGTGCAACAATGGACAAGCCTGCATTTCTCCAGATTATATTATAACGACAAAAGACTATGCTCCAAAGTTGGTAAGAGGTTTTTTCTGTGCACTGTTTGAATTTTGAATCTATGTATTTATGTGTTGTTTGGTGCCACATTTTTTCTAGATGGATTCCCTGAAGATTGAATTGGAGAAATTTTATGGAAAAAACCCATTAGAATCAAAAGATTTGTCCCGCATTGTGAATTTCAATCACTTTTCTCGCTTGACAAAGCTCCTGGAGGATGATAAGGTCGCTGGTAAGATTGTTTATGGAGGTGAAAAGGATGAAACCAAATTGTAAGCTTTCTTTGCCTTTTGACTACCTTATTGGTAAGTTCTGGTATAGTTAAGTGAAATGCAATGAATCTTGACACCAACACTTCTTTCCCTCAAATGGCAGGAGGATTGCTCCCACTATTTTGTTGGACGTGCCACAAAATTCTCTGATAATGAAGGAGGAGATATTTGGTCCTTTACTTCCCATCATCACGGTAATAATTAAGTCATCAAGTTGATTGTTTTGCATTTTCAGTAATGTAATATAAACCATATGAAAATGCTCTTATATTGTTTTTTGAAGCTGCAAGAGTGATTTATGTGTTCCTCAGAAATCAATTCTTACATATCTCTGTAAAATAACTATTCTTTTAATGTAACACTTTTCTGGAGGGTTTCCAAGGGAAAATATTAATTGCTTTTGATGCGTGTGCCCAGATCAGCTAATAATTATTAGGAATCATGATACTATTCTTGAACTTTCATTTAGTAGTTAGATTTTTTAAGTTAAAATAGTCATTAGCCACGATATCCTTGAGTATAATTGGAGAAAGTGGAGGCCAATTATCATATTGACCTGGAAATGGGTGATTGCATATTTGAAGGTATTCATTAGTAAAATTCCTCTGTTATAATGCCTTTCTTGCTTGGAACAGGTCAATAAATTGGAAGAAAGTTTTGACATGATTAATTCTGGAACAAAACCACTTGCTGCTTATTTATTTACCAACAACAAGAAGCTTAAGAAGCAGTTTGTGATGACTGTATCTGCAGGGGGTTTGGTTGTCAATGACACTACTGTACATGTAATATTTTATATCTTTTCTCAACTTATCCATGTTTTGTTGGAGTTGCCTTTGTTTCTGTATGAGTAATTCAAGATATGAACATTCTTCAACTACAATTTTCCTTTCTGCCTTTTCTCCTGATGCAGCTGGCCACTCATACTTTGCCATTCGGTGGAGTGGGGGAGAGTGGAATGGGCTCATACCATGGGAAGTTCTCCTTTGAAGCTTTTAGCCACAAAAAAGCAGTTTTGTATCGTGGTTTTGTGGGAGATGCATCAGTGAGGTACCCACCATACACAAATACAAAGCTACGGTTGCTAAAGGCTTTGATCGGTGGTGGTATATTGGGTATAATCCGTGCTATTTTTGGATGGTCTTAGGTTTAAATTGTCTTTATTCCGGCTGGCGTTCATACATATCTTTCATTCTGGCTTCCTTGTAAGACAAAACTTAGATCCAGTTTATAGATGTTTGCTATCAGTTTTTTTTTTCAGAAAAACATGACAAATGATTGAATTTTTCAGTTCAGCATGACAAAAATTGGATTTATTTAAAAAAAAAAATTCTTTTATATGTTGTGTTTTTATAGAGATCACGATAGCAAACGCCTATGACACTTTAACTAAGTCTTGTCCTTGTATTTATTGTGCAGTTATCTTTGTTTTTGTCTGAAACTCGTTAAAAAGGTTTGTGTTTACAAGAGTAAATAAACTGTTGTTTTTTTGGTGTATGCTTTTATTTTTATCTGTAAAATTAAATTAAGATGCCTTGTGGTTGTACTGGCCTTAAGAGAGGCTACACCAGTCATTCTGACAGGATTCTAAATGCAAGTATTCTTCAATCTACTGGATACCAGAGAATTAGCACTCTAAAATTTTACATGCTAGGATCTGTACAAAGTTCATCCAGAGAGTGGGAATAGTACCCTATTGAGAAAAGCACAAAATTACAGAGGGAGAAAATAAATCTGAAAGCTATTGATCAACAACAATCCTGCAAAATGCTAAAAACTTCAGATCGCTGATCGTCTGTAAGTTGTTTTGGAAAAGCAACTAGAAATGTAATTCTCAGATTTCCTCTCTTTCCTGGTTCTTTGGAGATTGGCATACCCTGGCCTTTGACTATAGTCTCATAGCCAGGGTATACGATATCTTCCACTGTCAAACTCATTTTTTTCCCTCCCAATAGAGGGACTGAAACTGTGCAGCCAGTAAGAGCTTTTTCTAAAGGAATTTCTAAACCCAAATCCAAATCATCACCTTCTCTTCTAAACAATTTGTGTCTTTTCTCTGAGATAATAAAGATTATGTCTTCACGATATGATCCAGGTCTCTCGTTTCCCTTTCCTTCAAATGTTATCTTAGTTCCTTTCTTCCATCCAGGCTTCACATTTATTGTTAACATTTCCTCCTCTTGAACTTTTCCCCTGTTTCAGAACAGAGCAACGAACATGCACTGTAAGTTAAATGTCTAATTTTTCTAATGTCATTTGATTCATTGGAATCGAAAACCGTTCATGGGTTACATTAATGGTAAAGGGTGATAGAGAAACAAACCCAGTATATGTGAGGACTTCCCTTATGATCTTGATCTTTTTCTGGCATCCATAGCACAACTCTTCAAGTGTACATTCTAGTCTCTTCTCAATTGGTGGGGGTTTTTGCATCCCGCGTGAATTAGAAAACATGATTGGCGTGCAGCTTCTGCTCCTAGGGCTACCGTGTTTCGGTGGCGGCGTTCTTATGCCGGCGCCATTACATTTCCACGAAAAATTGGGTGGGGTAGAATTATAGCTTTTCTTGCTCTTGCTTGATGTCTTACTCCTTTGGCTTGTATTTACCGACAGAGAAGCTGGAAAGCCATTTTCTCCCATATGATGTCTATATAAATTTCTAGATTTTATTGGACAACTGCCTCTGAAATCTGAAACTGTGAACTCCATGGTTGTCCCCTTTCCTACCTTCTTCAACAAGATCCTGAGACAAAAGAGCAAGTGAAGATTGATTCAATGATGAGAAGAAACACTCGTCAAAATTGAATGGCAAGCAAGCACTGATCATGAAATCAAAATTCAGAACTCCCAATAATTTATAACCACATTTAATAATAGAATGACCGTGATTTTGCAACAAATTACCCGTTCTGATGAACTGAACTAGAAATGCCCAAATAATATGGAACATAGAAATGGGTATTTCTCTAAACTCTACCAGTTGGGTTTGGTAAAGGAGTTGTGGGTTTTCTCGTGCGAAACTATTTTGTGATCATGGCTTTGTGTGGTTAGGAAAGGTTATGTTCAGCATGCAAAAAATGTTCAGCATGAGAGAGAGGAGTTATGATATCCAAAGCCACGGGAGGATTTCATGGTGTGAACTAAATATGGGGCGTAATACGAGGCCTTATATTAGTACAATCCCATATTAAGGGTAAGTTTTTTAAGTGTACCTTTTCTTAGCCTCTTTCAAGAATACATATTTGTACATTTACCCTATAATCCATCACCTCACGTAAATACTCCCACACAATTTAGGGACAAAATGGGTATTACCGCATAAGAGGTTGACAGTTGGAATTCTTTGAATGGATGGTGGAGAAAGTAAGATATCTCTAATGGTTTTCTACCAATTAAGAAAAATGAATTTCTAATTTTGTTTTCTCAATAAACTAACTTAGAAATTTACCAATAGATATATACACAATATTCTGACAATTTTTTAAATATATTTTATTATTATCGTTGTTACTTGAAATTAGATTTTATGTTATCAGAAATCACACACTTTGCCTTTATCAAGTTTTTTTTCCCCTAATGGTCAACTCGTACAAAATATCAATTATCAAGCAATTCATAGAAACATTTATGGAAGAGGATAATAAGAGAACCTTTTCTTTTTGGGGTATTTTCAGAGAAGATAATAGTCACAATCAGAACTTATGAGCTTGAGGAAAGAAGGCCAGTGTGAACAAAGAATAAAAACAATTTACGGTCCCATCGCATTCATTTTTCCTTGTCGATTTCACAAGCACTAAAATGTTTTTTAAAATTTAACATTGAATACAAATAAAACAAAAAAAATTAAGTAACATTTAAATTTTGCATAATTTTTTATATATTTATATTATACAATTTAAGAAATTACAAAAATAAATAAAATATAGTATACGTTTGTTTTGTTATCTAGCTATAATTTTCCGCAAGACAGAATTACTAACATAAAATTAACAGGAAACATATTTTTTATTCATTTATGTCTTAATAACTAAATAGTTGACAAATATAAAATTTAAGGATTATTTTCAATTTTATTTTTAATACCTTTTTGTTAATTTTATTTGATATATTTATACAAATATTTTAATATTTTAATATTTTTTAATTATTAATGTTATCTAAAGTAACAACATAATTAAATAATTAAACACATGACCAAACAAGCCTTAAAGAGATGATATAATTGTAAAAATGAATCCATCAAATAGATATTTATTTGAGCATAATAATGATTTAGCTATGTTTTATTGAAAGATAAAACTACACCAATTTCATTTTTTCTTTAAATTTCAGACATTTTTAGTAGTCAAAATACATTAAAACTTTAAAGTATTATTCTAAAAAAAAAACTTAAAAGTATTTATCAATATATAAAATAAAATTGAGCTGTCAAAATTCATGTGTAATTGAATAGAATAGATTCATTTACTTTTAATCAGATATAAAAATTTAATTATTCATCTTGAATATAAAACAATTTTGACAGCTTTGTTGTAATTAAACAGTGAACATTAAAGATGGCACTTTCACGATAGATTGTGGACACTTCTCTATGAAAAAGATGGCACATAACAATTTTGCAAACCAGTGAACACTAATTACAGCGATAGATTGTGGATACCTCTCTATGAAAAAAGAGACAGAATTCAATCTAAGCGAAGCCAAGGATTAAAGATGGCACTTTCACGGTTTCACCTAAAAATAAAATATTAAAAAACGTTGGTGTTTCAATCTTTCTCAGTCTATAAATTAACGTTGTACCTGCCAGCCACTTGACCAAAACCAGAGCCCCATAACTAGACACGCCAGTAGGCTCCTCTTCTTCACTTCATTGCCCAACTTTTCTTCCCTTTTCCCTTTTGATCTAATCCTTTTTATTATTATGATGCATGTCAAAAGCAACCAAATCGCATTGACGGTCTTATTTTTTCTGGCCTTCTCTTCTCTTTTCCCTCTGTCTTTCTCAGCCGCCAATCAACCCCGCAACTCTAAAAAGTCCACCCACCCAACTTCTGCTAATCGCTTTGCTTCCTCTATTGTTTTCCCCGTTCAAGGGAATGTATATCCTCTTGGGTATGTAAATGTTTCCTATGAATTCTTTCACTGCTCTGCAATTCCTTTGATCAAACTTTTTTTTCTCTAAGTTATATTAATCGCTGATTTTAGGTTTTTCTTTCTTTTCTTAATCGGTCTTGGGCTCCTATGGAATAGATTTTTGATTTGACCACTGATTCTTCCTTTCTCCCATTTTCTCACTCATGCTACCATTCTTGGATATTGCGGTGCAGATTTTTGAATTCGCCGCTTGTTCAGTTATTTTGTTTTCCCTCACCGTTCTTCTTCTACTTTTTTTTAGTAAATTTCAGAATCCTCTTCGTTTGTATCGAATTTTGTCCCACAGTTCCCAATCCCACCTACCTTTCAATTTCTGACTTACTTTACAGTTAAGACAGACAACGATATACTTCTTCTACCTAAGGGCCCTCCTTTTTTTTTTCAAGGCCAGCTTCTGCTTCCTATTTTCATAAAGTGGACCCATCTTTCACAAAAAGAGTTACTTTTCATCTATACTTCTTCATACGTACATAGTGCCTTTAGATCAAAAAGTGATAGCAACTTACACATTGGTTTCCTATAAGTGAACGTATGTGGTAAAATTTATGTCATAATAATTCACTGAAAATTTGATGAGCTTGTTTCTTATGCAGGTATTACACAGTGTCCCTTAACATAGGCTATCCACCAAAGCTTTACGACCTTGATATTGACTCCGGTAGTGACCTCACTTGGGTACAATGTGACGCCCCATGTCGAGGTTGCACCAAGGTAAGCCTTTTTCATTACACCTCTTGTTTGGATCCGTTAAAGTGCATCAAGTGCATAAAATGTATGATCTAAGCCATCACATGAGAATCGGGATTTGGTCCTGACCCTTTGTTCTTCCAATTGTTGTGTTTGCACTTTGCAGCCTCGTGATCAACTATATAAACCCAACAACAATGTTGTACAATGTGTGGACCAGTTGTGTGCTCCGGTTCGCTTATCCACAAATCACCATTGTTCTGGTCCAGATGAGCAATGCGACTACGAGGTTGAGTATGCAGACAATGGATCATCTCTTGGTGTGCTTGTTAAAGACTACATTCCCCTTCAGTTCACCAATGGCTCTGTCCTGCGTCCTAGGATCGCCTTTGGGTGAATATTCTAAGTTCTAACTCCATCCTATTGAAATTAACTAGGCTGTAGCTGTATTATTATTAGACTTGGATTTTCCTAATTATTGGAAGTGCATTTATTTTTTTGCATGTTAATTAGGTGTGGATATGATCAGAAGTTCTCTGGTCCAACCTCTCCACCTTCTACAGCAGGAGTTCTTGGCCTTGGAAGAGGAAAGGCAAGCATTTTGTCACAGCTTCATTCTCTGGGTCTGACTAGCAATGTGGTGGGACACTGCTTAAGTGGTAGAGGAGGAGGGTTTTTATTCTTTGGAGATGATCTCAACCCTTCATCTGGAAATGTTTGGACACCTATACTACCTAGTTCCTCCGAGTGAGTTGTAATAGAATGTCTTACCTTACACCACATGCTTTTGTTTCACCAATGTATGATAATATGATATCAATTGCACAATCATTGCTTCAGAAAACACTACAGCTTAGGACCAGCTGAACTGCTTTTCAATGCAAAGCCTACAACGGTTCAGGGTCTTGAAGTTATATTTGACAGTGGAAGCTCCTACACATACTTCAATTCCAAAGCTTATCAAGCAATTGTTGATCTGGTGAGATAGGCAAATGAAAGAGCCTCGTATTGAATTTTTCTCACTATCAGTTAGTAATACCTTGATCTATAATTCAGGTAATCAATGACTTGAAGGGAAAGAAGTTGACAAGAGCAACTGAAGATCCATCACTTCCAATTTGCTGGAAGGGTGCGAAACCTTTCAAATCTTTGCGTGATGTCAATAGCTATTTCAAGCCATTGGCTCTGAGCTTCACGAAAACAAGAAATGTGCTTCTGCAACTACCACCAGAAGCTTATCTAATTGTCACGGTGAACACTTTGTACACCTACAAGAAGTGAACAAATGAAATCATATTTCTAACATGTCATGTCTTTTCCCAGAAACATGGCAATGTGTGTCTGGGGATCCTAAATGGCGATGAAGTAGGACTGGAGGATCTTAATATAATTGGAGGTAAGCCATGGCAGTACAAGACAGAGACAGCATGTTTTACTGTACTATGTTTAGATGTTTACTTGATTGTGTTATTTATTTTTCTCTTTGGATTGCAACAGACATCTCTTTACAAGATAAAATGGTGATTTACGACAATGAGAAACAGCTGATCGGATGGGTTTCTGCCAATTGTGATAGGCTTCCCAAGTCGTAAACCAATCTCTTGTGATTTCTTCTTTAAGTGTGATTGATTGCCCATAGGACCTTCTCACAAGGATTTCTTTTTTTGTTCATTAACAGTGTGGATCGTGATATTGATGAAGTTTTTTCACAGCCTTATGCAGCAAATTTCGGCATTTTAGCTGATCGATGCCCTGCAACTAACAATTAACAGATTGCCGACAAGTTCAACATTAGATTGCACATGTGACTACTTGTCCACAGTACCAGATATTACATATACATAGGTACATTTTGGTCAGCCATATTTTGTGCTTCAAAAGCTACTACAATGTAAGAATTTGTATGTGGGAATACCCAACACATGGATAAGAGTAATGCTTGGTGGAGAAATTGATGTAAATCCCCTCCAATTCCATCATCAGAGTTAGTCAAGCATTTTAAGCTAGAGGATGCCAAAACGTGATTGATTGTTAATTATCTAGTATGAGCTACAAAGTATACTGTACCTGCAATAGTGCATGATAACACCATCAATTTAGGAACATAATCTACGGAGTAAAATATTTATCAGGATTGTACTCACATTAGCCAATAGCAAGATGCTATAATTCTTGATTTGCATACTGCAAGTTGTAAAGTAATCATTGTCAGTCATAGCAGTTCAAATCTTTAAAGGGCAAAAAGCAAAACAAGTAGTAAAAGAATACAACGCCTTAGCAAGCGAGAAATGTTACCTTTGCTTGGCAAATCTTTGTTATTGCCTCAATATGAAGGTTTTGGAGTTCTTCGAGGGCCATAACGTCCAGACCAGCAATATCTTCACCCTGTTGCGTTGTTAAAAGTGATATCATTTGCACCTTCCTCTTAATATAGTAGATAATACAGAGCAAGGCGTGGCTTTATGTAAGCCTTTTGGGGCCAACTTTTAATTGTCAGTCTCCAAAATACACAATCAATAATGTATTGAAATAGAACATTCCAAGAAGGCGAGGTTTGAGGTATCAAGCAAACAAGAAATTCCAGCATGTAATAGAATTAGAATGCTCATATTCTAATGTCAATCAAGACCAGTTAATTATAATCGGCAAGTCTAGCTAACCAAGGCTTCTTATGACTCTCTGATTAGGAGATCTTATGCCAACAAAATCAGATTCAAGCTCACTGAGAAAGAATATACTAAAAGGCTCATGTCTCTCTGACGTCTCTCTCTTCTAGAAACCTGTCACCTAACGTTATTTTCTCTCAACAATGAGTAGCATCACCCGACAGTAAGTTTATAACTTTATGCAGATAATGGACTATGGACATTAAGTTATTGATTAAAGTATGACATGATTTCAAGAATTAAATACCTTCAATCTAGAAATTACACTTTCTAGTTCTTTGCATCTTCTTCTCTCTCTTTGATAATTAACCTTCATTTCTTCTAATGCGATCATCTCTTCCATGTTTGCAAAATTTTCATCCTCTTTATATGTTTTTCTGGAAGTATGGCCATTAGCAGGGCGAAGTCCATTCTTAGCCCTGCCTTGTACATCATTAACACCAGACTTTCTCATCTTTGCAATCAACACCCGCATACTTGCAAGCTCGCTTTTCAAATCTTGTTCATGGTATTTTGTTTCGTCAAGCCTTCTTCTTAGATCAGCTTCTATTTGATCTTTTGTGGATAACTCTGCTTCTAATGCAACTTCTCTTTGGAATCTAGCTTTAAGGTCCTTCTGCAACTTCTCAATTAGAACATCATTACCCAGATTTCTATATTGCCCATCCTGTTGAATAGAATCGTTAAGACTTTGCTTGTGGTCATATGAAGCAGATCTTTGACAACAAAGAGATTTGCAACATACTTCTTTTGCAGCTTTCAAATCACTGGTCAGTTCTGCATTTTCATAGGAAAGTTTGGTTACTTCTTCAGCCAGGTTTCGGAGTTCAACTGCTGCAGCTGCTGCCAACTCTTTTGCATATGAAGCTTCCTGTGCTAGTTTGCGACTCTGAATCTCAAGCCCATCTTTCTCTTCAGCCAGTTTCACTTTCTCTTGCCTCAAATTCTCTATTTCAGCTGCCTACACAGTTTAACAGTGAAGATTAAACAAATACAATATTCTTCAGAAACACACAAACACCCAAAAAAACCAGACAATGTTTCAACTTTCCATATTTGTCTACAGAAGACGCTGGAAAAAATGAGGGAGAGAGAGAGAGAGAACCTGCATAAAAATTTTGGAATTATAAATGGAATTATTGACACCCTGCTTGCAGTCCTCCTGAATATTCGAGTTTGTGGCACTTGATGGTTCATGAGTCTCTTCTAATATCTCCTTAGTACACACGTTGCATGGGTCTGTTTCACTTTCAGCAAACTGTTGAGAATTAGTTGAGGGTTTCTCTGTCATCAAATCTAGCTGTTCCCTTAGCATAAGAATTGTCTCTTGCATCTCTGCGTTCTCTGAATTCTGTGGAACGTTAGGAAAAGAAAATTACTAACTGCAAGTCTCTGGACAAGAAATTCATACAATTCTGACATACCTTGGACTTTAGTTGCTCTTGAAGTATCCTATTGTCTGCTGACTTGATCTTGAATACTCAATCAACAAGAATGAAGACCTTAGTATGATACATTTTGGTAAACTGCTATTAAATAAACATAATACAAGTATCAAGAAGATAGGAAAACCAACCTCAAGTTCGAAAATTTTTTCATTGAGAACTATAGTAAGCTTGGTCAGAGCCTACATTAGGGAGTAATTGATCTATAAGTATTCCATTACATGTAAAATCTAACTATCATAAAACCTTGTTAGATGTAAATAATTTAAAATAATAAAAAGCTACAGAAATTTCTAGACAATGTCAAAGGCTTCAAGCTATAGAGCAACAGATGTTGGAAAGAAAGGATCAAGCGGAGAAATAGAATATGATTTGATCATGTTATTTGACTCTGTTTCCTTTATCTCTGTCGGGATAAATTTACAGTATTCTGTGGATTTCAATGCACTATTTTAGACATAATTCTCTCTCTCTCTCTCTCTTTTTTTCGTGAGGCATACTGCATACTTAGTTTAAAAAACAGAACACATTCTAAAAGATATTCTTGGTGTTATTAAAGTAGTTTTTCACAAGGCATGTAACAACAAACAAGCAACAAGGATAGAGTTCTGAGGTGCTTTCACAGGTTATAGCTGTATTTTTAACTGGGTCTGAGTTTAGTCTAATGATGGTGGGTGCTGGCTCTGGCTAAATTCTACTCTCAGATTTACCTCTGACATTTCGTTGTTATTGGGTGCATGTGGAGTCATCCGAAGTGGTCCTAGCATACGTTGCTCCAGAATTCGGATTTGGTTCTTCTTTTGGCTAATTTCATCCTTCAACTTCTGCATGTGCTCCTGTCATCCACAGAAATAGCCCACTGAATTTTGACAACAAAAATAAATCGTGCTTCAGTCCTTACTTGACTATCTCTATTTATAGCTTACTTGGAGTTGTAAATCTTCAGGATCCTTAGCAGCTTGTTCAGCCAGTCGTTTCAGAGAGCTGGTACAAAGTGCCACCTCCCCAGCCAACATTTTTACTTGTTCACGAAGAAGATCCATTTGATCAGTAATTGTGTTCCCAGTCTGCAAAATAGTCATTCAGCACAGTTATGGTTCAGGTCCATATGCAAAAATGCATATTGAAAGATACATGTACATCTTTCCTGTTAGATTGTTCACAATCATTTGAGATCTCACCGGAGGAAGTTGACGACCTCCAATAGTTCCACTGAACAAGTCCCCCGCTTGATTTCTTTCAGGAAAAGAATTAAGAGCTGAAGCATTATCCCTTGTGCTGATTGAATTCCTGCGCGAGTCTTTCATGTCATAAAGCATAACTCTATTTGGCGTTAGTTTTGAAGAGGATGCAGGAGACCCATTTGTGGAGCCCTCACTGTCAACATTTGGTGATGATCCAACCAGATCAGGTTTCTACATAGAAGGCATATACTGTTTATTGGCCAGATCACAATAATAAATTGCTAATTTTCCTCACATAAAGTAAAAGAAGCACTATATACACCTTCCTTCGAACAACGGACCCTTGTTGCTTGTTCAACACCTCAAACGAAGTAAGGAATCCTAGTCTAATGATTATCAAGTCTTGTTTTCAGACTTTGAAGTGTGTTTACTCTTTTATGACTGAGCTTATAAGAATCAAATATTAAGTGTTGTTATTATTTGAAAATCCAATGTAATTCTTAATATGATACATAAATATGTTCTCTATAACCATAGATATAATTATCAATCCTAGTCCACAGCAAATCTCAGGTGGGCCAGAAATTCCCAGTATCCATGTATCTTAAATACTGTGATCTATCAATGATGATTAATGAAACTCAATTTTTATATTAATGTAAATATAACCATAATGTTTATTGCTAATCTCTAACATGATAGTTTATACAATTTCTACATTCCAAATGAATAGAAAAATAACTTACTCTCATTTTGAACCAACCAAGCATTCCACGTCTTTTGTTCCTTTTATAATCCTTCATCAACTCATCTAAGTTTGTAACATCATCTTTTCCTTCCACAGAAAGCTCTGAAGCATGGCTTCCGGAGTCATCATCAATCAAGTGATCACGTTTTCTATCTGGCAGATATGCTAGCTGTAATCATGAAAATGAATAATTGACTTTATTACTTTTCATTCCAAGTAAAAGAATTTCAAGTGCAATACAACACATTGCTTCAACTATATCAGAAAAATCTAGCACAAAGCATATGACTCATTGAATCACCAAATGAACTTACTAAAACACACCTCATCTTCCCCAAAAGAATGCCTACGCCTATGGTTATGGCTAGGCCTTTCAGAAATGCTTGAAGACATAACAGTCTTTGTAGAAACCAATATTAGTTTGGTCAGTCGCTGAATTCTTCCCATCAATGCTGCTTTTGCTTGTTCCTCCTCTTCCAATCTTGACTGCAATATGGACTGGCCAGCTTCCAGCTTTTGCATCATGATTTAAGGTTTGTCAATGGGAAGAAAAAGAAACAATACACCAACAAAAAATACAGTTTTAATGTGCAATGAGCAAAGCAAACACAATGTCGTCAGTGGGTTGAAATCAAGACATTTCAAGACATATGCAATAGTACATTACAAACCTGAAGCTTTAAATTAACCAGATCTTCTTGTGATGACATAGCAACATTGGGATTTTCCATGATACCACGCTTTAACTGCTGAAGCTCCTGCTTCAAATCATGAATTTCCCTCTGATACTTCTTAATCAAAGACTTCTCATCCATAATCTAAGCCAAGAAAATCAGATAAAGGTTAACATAGGAAGTCACAACGGCTAGAGAATACTCTTATTATAGACATCTACCATGAATTCACCTTGTTTTGAGCAGCCTTGATTTCAACATGCTTACTTCGGGATGCAAATTTCAATGTGTTGTGCGTCTCTTCACTACTGCTAGAGGCAGGAGTAACAGTGCAAATAAGCTTCAACAACCAAAGCATCATAAGTCAGTTCCATCATTAATTACTCACACAACTCTGTTCAATATCTCAAAAGAAATTGCTTAAGAGATAAAAATGTATAAAGTATCATATTGTACTAACAGAAATCTGTCCATGGCCACTGAGGGATGATTGCAATAAACGAGTGAGTTTTGAATCTCGATAAGGAATATGAGTTGCTTTGCCATCTGTTAATTTAGAAATAACCTGCAACATAGAAACACAAATGACCACTGAACAAAACTTGTGAATGGGATTGTTAGAAACCATAAAGAAACATCGGCATATCCACTAAACTGATTCACAAATGCAAAGCAGATTCAATTTTGACATCATAGCATAATGATAGAAATTCAACCAAGACCCACTTGTCCACAATACTGCTGTAGAGACATAGGGACTCATAAGCTGATCCAGTAAGCATAGTGGCCAAATAAGAGTATGTTCACAGGCTATTTAAGATTGTTGAAGAAAGTCAAATATAAAACTCAAGAACCAATCATTCCCAAAGCAATAGGTACTAAACATGAAAAATATTTAATAATGTTACACATCAATAAGCAACTAGGCACAATGACATAAAGTTCATAACTATCAGTTCAAATTACCTGAAACTTATGTATCGTGTTAAAAACAAAGTGAGAGCCAAACATATAAAACTACAATTAAATTATGGTGAATTGAGAACAAAAAAATCACAAATAAAATAGTAACATAATATTACCGTTCCAAGAGTGAGTAAGCTTTTATTAATGTATGATCCCTCTTTCCTTCGTAACCCAGTTGTCTCAGTTTTAGAGCTTTCAGAGCCTGCAAGATCAATTAAGTGCTGGAGGAGAAAAAGAGGGTAGGGGGATTCAATTAACAGCTTAAAACTGGCAAGAAAAAAAATATATTAGGGGCATCTATTGAAGCAGTACAGTATAATTCTGAGAATCGTTTATTATGAAAGAGCTTTACCAAATGGGACAATATCACATCTTCTTCCCTTGTATCTTCCCCGTGTGAACTGCTTTCAATAGTCTGATAGAAACAATGTACTCAGTAAAGAAGATAAGCAAAATGGAGAAATCAAAACAACAATAACATGTCATTTAAAAGGTCATGCTCGGTCAAAATGATTATATTAATAACCAATTGATTTTGACATGGTAGATCCACAGATGGAACTGAAATCATTCATCAAACACGATGCCACAAAAAGCTTAGGAGTGCACCTACCATGTCAAATTCAAGTAAAAATTGAAATAATTTAGTAAGATATAGAAATTTGTTATTGGCATGTATGAACATAGGCCAATAAGCATGCATTTAAAATTTAATCATATGAAGATTGCTAGTTTGGACTGCATACCAATGTGAATATGGTGTGGCTTCGACTGCTAACTAGATTGAAATTATTAGAACCAACATGTCTATGCTCTGCATTTATACAAAAAGAAAAAATCAAAATCTATTAATTACCAGGAACAACTGAACAAGTATCGGAACAAAAATATGAAACTCAAAATTTGAAACCATGATTAAGTACTAAAAATTATAAAATCCTAACTAGACAGGAATCTAGAGGGGAAAAGATTGTCATGCTTAGGTAGAAGTTCTACTAAAGCATGATAGAAGAATCAAGGAATACATTTCAAAGGAAAAAAAATTAGATTTACAACTTACAGAAAGCAGCCATAGATACAAAATGATAGCAAAAGGAACACAAAATTGAAAAGGTTACCATACCTTCCCCCGTAGCAATCAAGGAAAGGGCATGAGCAGGGGATAGCACAACTTCCTCTTTGATTCCTTCAACATAAGTCCCCTGCCAAAATTATATGCCTTATATCTTTATTATAATATCCAATTAATTGACATACCAAGCATCCTTTATGTAAGGTATATAGATAGAAAATCAAGTACAAAGAGATGTGACAGATGCCGATGAGAAACCATAGGAGATAACAGATGTGCTTATTTAAAAGAAAGAAACACAAAAGATTTCTGTGACAACTAAACTACTTTTGACATGAAGCGCAGAGAATGAATAATGACTAACTTTTGACTTTCCTACATTAATATATGCACCTGAGCATCCTCTCGTATTCTTAGGTTCTGCCCAGTAGGATTCAGCAAGTCGTTGATGACCTACAACAGACAAATATGGGAGGTGATAACCATTAAGTTACAAATACATATTGATAAGGTTATGCACATAAGTTTTTTTTGGCAGTGGGGAGGGGGAAGTAGGGAAAAATCAATTAGTTTCAAGGATCACATCTGCATTTGCAAATAACATTGCACAAAAGACACAGGTATTTTTCTGGGTCAACTCCTGCTTTTCTGATTTGTCCCACCATAATTTAACAACTGAAAGCAAGACAGATGCTCGCCAATATTATTCACTTCACCACAAGGATAACTTGAACCATAATCTACTTCTTTATCACTGTAATATTTGTCTGCTTTAAACTTTTAATGCTTCTTGTACTAGTATTAGATCAATATCTCATAAATGCCACTTGTAATTATTCAAAATAGGTTAAATGTCATTTAAAAAAAATTCTTCATTTAATTATGTTTACAAATTTCACCACTTATCATCTTAAGTCAATTGTTATCCCTCATCCAACTTAAAGCCTGTTCTCTAACAATTTCGTAAAGGGGGTTAATCTTTGCTATGTAATGATCAATTCCCCAATATTGGTTGATAACTATAAAGTTTCACAAAGAGATTGAAAATTAAATACGATGCACCACAAGATGCTCACCTCATTATAAATCTCAAGATAAGACACACGGAGTAGGAATTCTCGTCCAGGTGTCTGAAATTGACAAACAAGATTGGTCACCCAAACAATAGGTTTTATAGGCAACTCGAGAAAAAAAAAATTCTTTACCTCTTGTATAATACTAAAGACATCCTTCACTGCAAGGGGGATAATTCCAGGTGACTTTTGCTCCCCCTGCAAAAAACAAAAAAAAAAATTGATGAATGGAGTTGTGTTAATCAAAGAGTTGGATCAATAGCAAAACGAGCCATCAACCACGATGCTGAGTTGCAAACCTTAGGCCCAAGGAACGATGCTACTTCAAGAGGAAGGATATGATTAACTTACATGCATGGTATGTGTCTTTCCACTGCTAGTAACGCCATATGCAAATACTGTACCTGCAGATAAACAAAGAAACTTTGATCATCAACAAGTCCCTGCAGAAATAAATAAATAAACTCAAACTCCTCAAGTATGAGGTTGATCATCAACAAGTCTTGCAAGCAAACACCAACAATTAAATCCAACCTCACAAACTAAAAATTTGCACGACTCATGCCTGACATCAGAGGAAAATCAGCTAGGTTCAATTAATTCCTAATCTCCTACCTTTTACAAACAAGACATTGAATAATGAATATACATAAGTATAAATAATATACAAAACATTACCATTAATTCCTTCCATGGCACCATTGATAACATGCTGAGCAGCCAAATCATAAACATGTCGAGTAGTTGTTGCAGGCCCAAACACCTTATCTGCCACGCAAAATATTATCATAACTAATCAAAGAATGAAAGTACAAATCAAACAGAGTATATGTTCTCCTAAGCTATTCATAATGAAAGTGAATCATGTTGCAGATTTCAAGGCGCAGTATCTCATAAGTTTTGCCCATTTCCACAAATTACAACGTTTACACTAATCGTTTAGTACATGGGAAAATTGTCATTGGGAATTGTCCAGCCCATCCCATCTACCCGAGCTAAGCTCAGCCAATGCATTTACAGTACATTTAAAATGTAAAGAATCGACAATTTTTATATTAATTCAACGAAAAGTGTATATATGTTAGCTAATAGATACTAACCAAAACCATATGCAACGGAAGGATTGTGCTCGTTTCTCACTATATGGTCTCCATCCGCATACCACGCTATCTCATCTCCTTTATTGAGTTCTCTTGTACTGCTCAAACCAATTGGAAAATAAATAAATAAAAATAAGTAATAGATACCATCCGCCTCATGAATTCAAGTGACACAAACCAAGAAAACAACAGTGTACTGTACACCACCTGAGGGGTCGGAACCTGACAGTGACGGTGACATTCTCCTTCGCCTTGCCAACTTCCGGCGCGGTTGAGCTAGTGGGAGTCACTGGAGAGACAGAAAATTTGGGCGAAGGGCGCGACGAAGTGGTCGAAGACGGAGTAGTGGGTCTTCCAGCCGATTTAGCGAGCGGCAGCGGAGCAGCAGGGGACTTGCGTGACCGGAATGGCGAGACAGTGGAAGTGGCTCTTTGGGAGCGGCTGTATCCGGCGGCAGACATTGACGGAGAATGCAAGGCGATGTGAGGTTGGAAAAGGAAGAAGGATCAAGTTAGAGATAGGAATGAAGCAGAAGTCACGTGCCGGCCATGGAATTGCAGGCTTTGGAGAATGCTCCTCCACTCCACATTCTGCAGCTCCCTCCAAAACGAGGCTAATTTTAATTTGGGTCAGCATTTGGTGTTTTCTTTCTCTTTTGAAAATTGAAAAAGGTTCCCTTTTTTTGTTTTAATTTTTAATTTTTTGGGCGCAAAATGTAATATTCTTTGATTTCATTAGGAGTGTGATTGTTGTAAAAGTTTTTTGGGGCACGCGACGCGAGGTTCACTTCTGCACGAACTTGTTAAAGAAATGTATTCAACAATATGATAAAACCTGACCATTTTTGTCTCTCACAAGCAAAGGAATCCACCCATGACGGAATTAAAATAAAAGGAAATGGTTGTCATTTGTTACAATCACGCCATTTGCCGCATTCTAAAATTCCAACCTTATATAGATATCTATATATCGTCTACGTCTTCTTGTTGACAACAAATAAAATAATCTCAAATGGATCTATGTTTTTTGTTTTTTCTAATAATTCAATCAAAATACCCAAAATTCTAACCTTCATATATTACTCTGGCCGAAAGAAAAACACACAAGACTCACTTTACAACATTACCTTTTATTATTGGACATAAGATTAATTTTGTACATTTAGAGAAAGGTTAACTTTGAAGAATATAACAATAGTTTTGGAGTATTTTCATAAAGGTGTCACAAATTATATATTATAAAATATGTCAAAAGAAGAGAGGAAAGAAAAAATAAAAATATCATGAAGTTACAATAATAGTAAAAAATATCATGAAGGTGTCACAAATTAATTAATGACTAATACACAATCTTGATTTTTACTACTTTTTGAAGCGGAAAATCACCATATTCGAGGGGTGAATTATCAAAATTGAATGCTGAATTATGAGGTGGCACAATTAGGAGTCATGTATGTTGAAATATATATTTATATAGATATAGATATGGTGTCTCAATTGCACAAAAAACTACCATTAATGGGTCAATATATCATAGTACAAAAGGAAATGTAAATTTATATTTAAATATAAATAAATCAATTTCGCACTCAATTGCGTTAAAAAAAATGTTTTGCTCTGTTTGTGTTGCCTAGTTTTCTATTAAAAAATTGTTGGTGACTCACATGGTTCAATGTCTGTGTAGGTAGAGATAAAAAGTATGGAAAATAAAAAATAAAAATAGATAGAGCTAAATAAAAAGTATTTATTTAAAAAATAAGTAGGTAGAGATAATCAAAGAAGGAATACAAAAATAAATAGGCATGGGAAAAATTCTACTTTTTTTATTATTTTCATGTATATCTCTACTTGTTTATTTTTTTATTAATGAGGGTCAAAAGGAAGAAGAAGAATAAGAGGGAGAAGCAAAATGAAAGAATGAAAACATGATGTCTGAGGAAGATATAAAATTATATATAATCATAGGAAGAATATATAAAATATAAAAAAATAAATATGTAAAGATAAACATAGTAAGAATAAAAGGTAGGCATGAAAAAAATCCTACTCTTTATTCTTTCCATGACTATGTCTACTTTATAGCTATTTATTAATTATTTATTTTTCCAATACTTTTTGCATTTACTTACTTTTATTTTATCTATCTATATCTTCTTACCATATCTTTCTCTTCTTCACTCAAATTTCTTCATCTTCCTCCTCATCCTCTTTATCCTCTTCCTCTTCTTCTTTATCTTTTCATCCTCTTTCTCACGTGATTATATATATATATATATATATATATATATACACACATGTTCTTTTCTTCCTCTTTCTCAAGTGATAAACATAAGAATAAGAGGAAGAAGCAAAATAAAAGAATGAAAACATGATGTGTGAGGAAGATATAAAAATATATATAATCATAGGAAGAATATTTAAAATATAAAAAAATTAATATGTAAAGATAAACATAGTAAGAATAAAAGGAAGGCATGAAAAAAAATCCTACTCTTTATTCTTCCCATGCCTATGTCTACTTTATAGCTATTTATTAATTATTTATTTTTTCAATACTTTTTGCATTTACTTACTTTTATTTTATCTATGTATATCTTCTTCTTACCATATCTTTCTCTTTTTCACTCACATTTCTTCATCTTCCTCCTCATCCTCCTTCTCCTCTTCCTCTTCTTCTTTTCATCCTCTTTCTCACGTGATTATATATATATATATATATATATATATATATATATATATATTCTTTTCTTCCTCTTATTTATGATATATTTTTTTAATTTCTACTTATTTATTTATTTTTAATGAGGGTCAAAAGAAAGAAGAAGAACAAAAATGAAAGAATGAAAACATGACGTGTGAGGAAAATATAAAAATATATATAATCACTTGAGAAAGAGTATAGAAAATATAAAAAAATAAATAAGCAAAGATAAACACAGGAAGAATAAAAAGTAGGCATGAAAAAAATCCTACTCTTTATTCTTCTCATGCCTATGTCTACTTTATATAGCTATATCAATTAATTATTTTTTCTTTACTTTTTGCATCTACTTGCTCTTATTTTATCTATGTATATCTTCTTCTTACCATCTCTTTCTCTTCTTCACTCACATTTATTCATCTTCCTCATCATCCTCCTTCTCCGTTTTAATTTCTACTTTTTTTTTAATGAGGGTCAAAAGGAAGAAGAAGAATAAGAAGGAGAAGCAGAATAAAGAATTGAATGAAAACATGATGTGTGAGGAACATATAAAAATATATATAATCACTTGAGAAAGAGTATAGTTATTAATAGAAAATAAATATGTAAAAGATAAACATAGAAAGAATAAAAAGTAGGCATAAAAAAATCCTACTCTTTATTCTTTCCATGCCTATGTTTACTTTATAGCTATTTAGTAATTGTTTAGTTTTCCAATACATTTTGCATTTTCGTGGTTTTATTTTATCTATGTATATCTTCTTTTTACAATTTATTTTTCTTCTTCACTCACATTTCTTTATCTTCCTCATCATCCTCCTTCTCCTCTTCTTTTTCTTTTCATCCTCTTTTTCACGTGATTATACAATAAATATATGTTCTTTTCTTCCTATTATTTGTTTGGTGATGATATATTTTACTAATTTCTAATAATTTATTTTTTATTACTGAGAGTCAAATGGAAGAGGAAGAATAAGAAGGAGGAGTAAAATGAAAGAATAAAAACGTTATGTGTGAGAAAGATATAAAAATATATAATCACTTGAAAAAATTTATAGAAAATATAAAAAAATAAATAAATATGTAAAGTTTAAATGCAGGTATATATATGAATTCATGTCATCACAAAACTTGAATTCTACTTCTTAGTAATTAAGTAATTAACTAATATTTATATTTAAAGGCAGATATTTAAGATTATATTGTTTTATATTTCAAAATTTACAATATAATTGCAAGAATATATGGCAGTAATGATTAAACTAAACGAATTGGGAAATTGCACAACCACACTCAATTTTATTTAATTGAAAGAACATTAACATTGTAAGACAAATACATCATCAACCTCCTCTCCAGAACTCGATGGAGTGTGTTCTGAATCAGCAAATGATAGCCTTCTACCATTGATATTAACAGGTGAAGGTCGCTTTACTTTGGACGGTGTTGCAACCACGTCGTGATGTGACATGAGATTAACCTGCCAATACAAACAGAGTAAATGGATGACATAATTTAAATATATAGTATTATAAGAATAACAAAGCTAAACGTAAGTAAATAACATATTATATTCCTTGAGTTTGAAGTACTGGAGTGCGATGATAACTGCACCCCCAGTGATATTAAGCATATAGTTTGTAATCTGGTCAACATACTTACCCCACAAAGTTATGGGGATCTTTACCTTGCTGCATATTATTATTCACAATAAAAATCACATGTAAACAACCTAATAATTGAAAATAAAACAACATTAAGATGCAGTATAATGGATGCTTACATGAAGTTGCATAGTATCCATTTAATCAATGGAAGAGTGATAGATGGAAACACCTACATAACAAACAATGGTCAAGTTTAAGGACGTGAAAGCAATGTTGTTGTTGGGATTAAAAAGTGGTATTAATTAGTGTATTACTTAACTAACCTCTTGTCTGACATTTTTGTCCATAAGCATGTCTTTTTGGGAGCATAAGAATTAAGAAGGTCGCTCAAGTCGTCACACTTCTCCCTTGTTGTGTTCATGATGATGAAGCCAGATGGGAGTGTTTGTTATGGATGAGAAATATCTAGAATCAGTGGTTGAAGCAAGAATTTCAGGCTTTGCAAGTCTTCCTCCAGCTGAAGTGATAGCCTTCTCAAAAACTAACCACCATAGATTGGAATAAACATCCTATGCCGCCCCATGTTGTCTCTCAGAGGTCCTTTCTCTTTTATCTGTCATATACTTAACCTATTAACCCCTTTTCTACATCTTTGGGTAAATACAAAAATTTTCTAATACAGCACACAAGGAATACAAAATGATGCTCATATCAGCCTATATATTACTTACCGAGGTTAAATAGAAAAACGACATATTGAAGCAGAGAAGTATCTGATCAAATGCAGAAGTAATTAAGTCATGCAAGTATCATGGAAGATAGAGTTATAGTAACCCAAAATTGCACAAGCTGATCAAATTTTCAATCAAAATGCAAAAAGCAAATAAAGTTTATGGAAGATATAATATTTGACCTCAAATGCCATATTTCTAGCGGGTGGTGCCCACTCTAGGGCAATTCTTCTTCTCATTTCATCTGGATCGACAGTTGGAGGCAGCCTTAGATCGAAACCTGCTTCAGCTTCTGAAGGTTGTACATTCATTACAAATCCCTGCGCATATATATACATACATACATATCACATGAAATTAAATATACAAAAATTTTTAAAAAAAAAAGTGTTAATGCAACAACTCACAATTGGAGAAGATAAAAGATAAAACTAATTACAATTTGATCATTAAAATTTTATATGATGCATTGCGAATCACTGTATATAGTGCCATGAAACAGAATAAACAATTTGCAGATATCGCAAGCAACATGAGAAGGACAGTACGTGAAATTTGCTAACCTCGCGATCACACGAGACCATTTCGATTGCATCATGAGGTTAATATTTTGGGTATGGAGGAAGATTCCATAAACTCACAACGCGGGCCTTGATCTTCTAGTTGTAGCGTAAGGGATCAATGTGCATGATTGCGTCGAAGTTGTGCTGCATTGTGGTCAACAATGTGAAAACGCAGATACAGATAATGAGTATGTTTTGCATATCATATTCACTGTCAATCCTTTATTTATAGTGGATTATGATGACGTTGTGTGATAATGATTCCAGGGGTCGACATAAAGGACCGTCGTTTTAATGAATAAATGCGTACATAAAGGACGAAACGGTTGCACAATGTTAACTCTTGCAGACAATGGAGTATTGGCTGATGAATATCACCGTGTACAATGTCCAGATTGAACACCATTTTTTAAGGAATTAAATGGTGGTTATTGCAATTGAAAACTGCATACATCCGGGCAATAAGAATTTTTGAGACAAGGGAAAATGGTATTAAATGTAATTAATTAATTATACAATTAGAAACGGGGCCGTTAGATTTTGTCGGATAATTATTTTAAAACTGTTATTTTCACAAAAAAATAGAAAAACTAAAGCAGGACCTCAAATCTGTATTCATTTATATATAATTTTATATTAATAATTAAATTGTTTACATTAGTCGGCTTGAGATCAAGAAATTAAAATTTAAAAATGTAATTAAAGATAATGAATACTTGATTTATTCAGAAAATTAAGAAAAAAACTTCAATGAAGAATGATTGTATGTCATTTATTAGGATCACACATTAATTAGCGGATAAAAGTTCAATGGTACCGTACTACTGAACTTCGGTGCATCCCTCCAATTATGTAGTGCCATTTGTTAATATTAATAAATACTCACATTAATTAGGGCCCACCTTGAATGGTTTAGGAACCAACTGATTGGAGGGATGTACTGAAGTTCAATACTACCGTACCACTGAACATCTACTCTTAATTAGCAAAGAAAAGTGAGAGAGGATGGCAAGGTGGAGGATGAGCATATAAATTGTTAAGAGGACACATGGCATGAGAACACCTCATGTACATTACTCTATATTTATGCTCATTAACTCCAGGATAATATGTCAAATGAACAAACCATACTTAGATTTGATTTGACAAGCAAATGCTATATGTAGAATCCTTTATATATATTAATAGATCTATCTATCGTCTATGTCGTTCTTGTTGACAACAAATAAAATAATCTCAAATGGATTGATGTTTTTGTTTTTTCTAATAATTCAATCAAAATACCCAAAATTCTAACCTTCATATATTACTCTGGCCGAAAGAAAAACACACAAGACTCAATTTACAACATTACCTTTTATTATTGGACATAAGATTAATTTTGTACATTTAGAGAAAGGTTAACTTTGAAGAATATAACAATAACTTTGGAGTATTTTCATAAAGGTGTCACAAATTATATATTATAAAATATGTCAAAAGAAGAGAGGAAAGAAAAAATAAAAATATCATGAAGTTACAATAATAGTAAAAAATAATCTATTATTTAATTTATTATTATTTTATATTATTTTTTTTTGTGAGAAATATTATAATATAAAAAAAATGAGTTTATCTCCAATCAATTTTTTGTTTGAATCCTGTTAAGTTTTGTTCACATAGCAGCTTATTGTAATTAATATATATAAAAAAAAGTATCTTAGATATATCATATATGGCATAAAATAATGTTTTTGTCAAATAATTTAAATATATTAATTTGAATAATGCATAATGAAAGTGCCTAGATAGTTTATAGGTGCCATATTACTAGAATTTAACAAAATATGTTTATCATATTATTATTGCATAGCTAACTAGAAAAGTGTAATTAGCAAAATTCAATATAAAAGTTACTATAGTACCATGCATAACTGTAGTAGTGGCTGGAGCCAGGGGCAACGAATATGAGCTTGAGGTGTGCAAAGTACTGGGAGCAAGCCGCCTATCGCATCACATGCTCCTGCAAAATTTTCACAGCCTAAAACCATATAGAGTAGTAAGTCAACATTTTTTCATTGTTGAATTCCTTAGGAATTTGAAAAAGATATTATAATTAAATGAAATGTTAATACACACAAGTACAACCACAGTAGGAGATGTGATGGTTGCAACTTGTGATTTTTTTGATAAAACGCCTAACTCATATTGATATTATATGATTTGATAATGATGCTTTGACTAAACATATGCTTGTTGGTGCATTTGTGTGAGGGGGAGAGAGAGGAGTCTATATGGGATTTTTACCTTGTCCAGAGCTAAGCGTTCCAACACATCTCCACCTATAATGACAAGTCCTTTTCTTGCCCCTGTTCATTCTCAATACATATGTCTATTGAGTTATTCAAGGGAAAATTACAAAAATTAAATAAACTAGAACATATTAATAAAACACCGAATCCGATCCGGTTACCTGGAAATAATATGCTTTGCAAATTTACATAAGAAGAAAAGGCACCTCATGCCAGATTACCACACACCTACTTCCTAGTCATAGTGCACAATGGCAAGACACAACCTGTAATAGGCGAGATGAGACTTTTTTTCAACTCAAAAGTATATACAAACACAACATTCATTGTTTTTCTGCATGAAAATGAATTTTACATGCACACACTTTTCTGACCCTACCTTCCACACTTGCTTTCTAGTATCTACACTAATGCAATTTTAATGATACATTCAGTTTTCAGAATAATGCACCCTACCTATCTGAGATTTGATAATGCATAAAATTCAAGTTGGTGGCTGCTTTCCAATGAATGAAATCATTTTAAATTCAAGGGCATGCAAGTATTATTCCTCCATTATATTTCAAACAAAAGTTTCATTTATAGCCTGGCATGGATAGAGTAGATTTGAAGATGATCTAATGAAATACCTGGAAACAAAAAGATATAATAGATGTGAGGATTCTCCTTTGGAAAAATAAAGATAAATGGTAACTACGAATCTTTAGTTAGGGATATATGTAATAATAATAATAGCAGTACTAGTAGACATCACTATGTCAAACCCAGCTCCCACATTCTGAAATCAACACAAAACATGATCAAATATAAAGGTTGGTTGAGCCTGTAAAAGCCTATACTTACCAAAATGCAAATGTTACACCTGATAGAGTCAGTACTCTGTACACAAATGGACCAATTATTGCAAAAAAGAGATGTAATATACGTTGCAGAAATTCTCTTACACAAGTTTGAATTTTATACATGACAAGTCAACAAAACCTATCATAAATAATAATTTATTTCCCGAAATGCATGATGCTTGCATTTAACAAATTAAAGAAATCAGACATGTCTGACAGCACATATTAGAAGTAGTGTCCTTACAACTATTAGGGATAAAAGAAACTACACTACCAGAAGAAACTGAAAATTTTATTATTCACAATATAGTGTCTGATCATTAAACCATTTTAAGTGATGATATACTAACCGCGCCGACAATTCTGGACATCATTGTGTTGGGGCCCGTAGAAGTAACTTCAATATTTAAAGGACCATCCTGAAATAGATAGTCAAATTTGAAAAATAAGAATGATTCAAATTTAGTTCAAAAGAGGATAAAATTTTAAACCAATTTCAAGTCTATGGCATACCCAATTTATAGTTGAAGCGATTCTCCTGTGAGCATGGATTCATCCACAACACTTCTTCCCGAAATGACCTTTCCCTATCCAGGGACTTCTAATATTAGCAAGCAACTGCCTCATGAACAACATATTTCAAAGATATACCATCTTAAATCAGGAAGTAAGGTCTTCAAGATGTTCTAATTATATTATGGTGTCTTTGTGTGTGTACGGCAATCCCAATGCCTTCAACTTTCAATTCAGGCAAAGTGAAACATAATCTAATAAAGATTTTTTGTGGGGGAGGGGGAAAGAAAAAGGTACATGTTATATCCAGGCAAAGAGACCTCCTATGAAATTTCAATAAAGAATGAACCAGACTTTCGAAGAAATTATATTAGCATTTTCACATTAGTTCAGAAGATAGACAAAACTTCTTCCCTGACTTAGTGTCTTGGAACTTCAAGGAAAGATCATGTCAATTGTAGACATAAGCAATTCATTTTGTAAAAGACTTCTTGTACTTGACATAGAACTTGTGGGTTCCTTCTTCCAATTAAAATAAGCATGCAGGGAGGAGGACACAATTACTTACAAGAAGTTCATTCATATCACTAGATGCCTGAATCCAGGAAGCATGACCTGCATGCTAAAAAACACAATCCCTCATGAGGAGCTTATTATAAGCATAAATTTAGAAGGAAAAGAAAAACACGAGGAATGGAATGGTGTGTAGGTGAGAAATTAGAAATCAACACAAACTAAATCTTAAGCCATATGAAATTTAAAAATTCACCGGCTCATGAAAGAATGATGCATCCCACGCCATCCCAGGGTTAAGTAGTGAGATATACAGAATAGATGAAGTTCAATTTAACAACACCAGCAATGAAAAATTGCACTGAACTGATGAAACATATGAATTTAAGACAGAGACTCACTGAACTGATGATAAAGGCAGCTACAGAACCAAAACCCACAAGAGAGTTCATATTTGGTGATCCCCTTAGGCCATCGAATAGTAAATCTGAAATAGCGGTTAGTAGTAGCAAAATTTTCATCAGGACTCTAGACCTAACAGGGTTGCACAGTGAAACAAAATATTCTGCAAATCCATTTAAGTATTCAGAAGATATCAAAATTTAGCAACAAAAAAGTGATAAGAACTAACCTCTTCCTGGTCCCAAAGCTAAAACACCCTTCACATATGAATTATGAAGACCTTCCCCTCCCTACAAACCAGAGATAAGTTAGAGATTCCATAAGCTCTGGTCTCTCTTGTGAAGCTTTGATGAGACCACAAAGAAAGAATTTGAAGAATATATAAGGACACAAAACTTGCTTAGGAAGTAAGCAAGATACGTTGATATTGTAATAGGAAATCAATCAAGGATATTGCAATAATATCTCACTGCCAGATATTACTGAATCTAAAACATCATTGAAGGAGTTAAATGGAAGTCTCAATTGGAATTGGTTCCAACGGTTATGAGAAAATCAATCAAGGATATTGCAATAATATCTCACTGCCAGTTAGAAGATATTACTGAATCTGAGACATCATTGAGGGAATTAAAAGGAAGTCTCAATTAGAATGGGTTCCAACGGTTGTGAGAAAATCAATCAAAGATACTGTAATAATATCTCACTGCCAATTGGAAGATATTACTGAATCTGAAACATCATTGAGGGGATTAAATGGAAGTCTCAATTAGAATGGGTTCCAACGGTTGTGAGAAAATCAATCAAGGATATTATAAATCTGAAACATCATTGCTGGAAATGGAAAGTCTCAATTAGAAGATGGATTGGAGTGACATTGTTTGTGCCGTTGAAAGATATTACTGAAACAAGACTCACGTTACCTTTTATTAATCTTATTAATGGAGAAAAGAATAATTTTGTACAACCATCCAAGCGACACACAGGGAGTGGGGAACAGTGGTTAGAGATATTTTAAATCTTAGGCAGATTTTTTGTTCCGTTAAATATTATTGCATTAATGAGACCCCTAATTGTCTTTTAGGCTATCTTGGAGAATTTGAATGGGTTTCACCCTTGTACGCCTCTGGTTTCTCGCATAAAGCAACTCGTCTCGCGTCCTTGGATTGTCATGGTGAAGCATGTGTATAGGGTGTGCAACCAGGTGGCTGACTTCATGGCCAAATTAGGCCTCTCTCTTCCTCTTGGTATTCATGTGTTTAATCAAGTTCCTCATGGCTGCTTGAAGCTCCTTGAGCAAGACGGGTTAGACCTTCCATGGATTAGTGTGAGTCTAGATTAATACTATGTGAAGTAAAAATGTACATTTCTTTCTGATGTAAAAAAAATACTCTCTTCATTTAACTTTGTTTATTGGTATTAATCTTTTAGATTAAACTAATGTCAGGCCTTTAGCATGTTACTTTTTATTTTGAACTTCATGGTAAGTATATCTGGGAAACCGTGGGCCTTGGTATGTTGCTTAATATAACTAGCCCATTTCAAGGCCTTTTTTTCCCTTTTTTTTTTTTTAAGAAACTTCTATTCTTATTTATTTGTTATGTTAGAAGTAACCGTACGAACCGTAATGTGGTGAACTGCAGCGGATACATTCCCGGTTTGGACTTTGGAACCTCTATTTGGCGCCATCAACCTCGAGCATCCTCACCGTAAATTTCACTCCACTTCTCAACTTTGCTCAACGATTTCAGAGACAAGGAAAGAGCAAAGCGTGTCACTCTTGCAATGGCAGAAGAGATCTCTCCCATGGTCATTGACGACGATGATAACAACGACTCTGCCAGACCTGAGAAGGGCAAAAGCGTTGTCGTTGCCGGCTATCCTTCCGACGGCAAGGACACTCCGTGGGTTGAAAAATATCGCCCTAAGTCCCTCGACGACGTCGCCGCTCATCGTGACATTGTCGACACCAGTAAAACTCAACGCTTCCCTTCCTATTACTCTTTCATTTCTAGGGTTTATAGAATCGTATAGTTTTTCGTCTTATTTTCTGTTTGCTTCCTAATGCTTATAGGTTTTAGTTATATGTTTAATTATTACGGTCAAGCAACAAATATAGTAATTTTGGTTGGAAAACTTGGATTGCTAGTGGCACAATGGAAGAGAGGAAGGGTTTAGCGCTTATTTATCTAATCGCCTGTATTATTTTACATGTAGAATTTCCGTGGAGTTAATTTTGTATCAAATCCTCTATCAAATACAGTATTTTCCTGCAATATACTAACATTACATTTGTATGGTTCTCGGGTCCATATCTACTCATAGATTCTAACTCTCAGCATGAACTGAGTATTTAGTTTATCCATTTTCTTTCTTATTCATTCTTTTTTCATTGTTGAATAGTTGATAAGCTGACATCTGAGAACAGATTGCCCCATCTCCTTTTGTACGGTCCTCCTGGCACTGGTAAAACATCAACTATTCTGGCCGTGGCGCGCAAACTATATGGAGCACAATACCACAATATGATTTTGGAGCTCAATGCATCGGATGATAGGGGAATTGATGTTGTACGCCAACAGATACAAGATTTTGCTAGCACTCAGAGCTTCTCATTTGGGTTGTTTTCAATAATCTCATTCTATTTTTCTTACTTAAATTTAGTTTTTTATGTTTTGATTTACTAATTTGTGGCTGAAGTAGGAATTTGGTCATTTTCAATTTGATATCCTATGATTTTAGTCCATATTCTGCAAGATATTATTCTGCTAAGCTTAAAGTAATTTAATGGGGGAAAACAGTATTTTTTTAATACATTTCCTAACTGGGAACTATGGCAGTTTTATTGTAAACAGCATCTTCCCTGACACATATATGAACAGTTAAACCATTAAAGGCTATAAACAGTATCTCAAGGTATACTGAAATTGCCAATTTTTGCCTTAGCTGATCAACCAAAGTCTTTGTTTACAGAGTCAAGTCCTCTGTAAAGCTGGTCTTGTTAGATGAGGCAGATGCAATGACAAAGGATGCACAATTTGCATTACGTAGAGGTATATACTGACTGTGGTCTACATAAATTGTCTATGTAGCTGATTTTTGAACCATTTTGTTGTGTTATAATGCCCTTCATCATCTTTTGGTGCAGTTATTGAGAAATATACAAAAAATACTAGGTTTGCACTTATATGTAATCATGTAAACAAGATTATTCCAGCACTGCAATCAAGATGCACTCGGTTTCGGTTTGCCCCTCTTGATGCTGTCCATGTCTCTGAAAGACTGAAACATGTTATTAAGGCTGAAGGGTGAGCATTTTGATCTCTGTTATCAAGTACCCATATGTGCTTATTTAGGTTGAAGGATTTCCTTCACTTTGTTGCCTCTTCTCACTATCTAGCTTCTTGTTTGCTAGTATGTGTCTTTGTTGCATCTTGATTTTATTCAGTTCCAATTTAATGATAATTAAACAACAAAATCCTTCATTGTTTATCTCAAGAGTATAAAGTTTCTCTGCTATTGTGTCAACCTCATATAAATAATTTATCTGCTGAAAGCTAGAACTTTGATCTATTTCTGAGAGTTGAGTTTTAATATATAATGTATGTTCAAAAGCTTTCATGCATTAAGGAAAGTTACAGATGTTCTTGGGTGTCATTTCAGTCAGAGGGACTTTTTGTTCAACTTTGTTTTCTTCGATAACCATAATGTTGAGGGTCAGGGCACAGGGCAGGGGAAATTGTACTTTCTTCCTTTAGACTATATCATTAAAGCATATGCACCCAATTTCATTTTATCTGAAAAGGTATTTATAAATTGTCCATGTTTGATTGAAGTAATTACCTATAGGACTTTTTGTTAGGATAAGTTAGGCCTCTTTTTTTTTGAGAATTTTTATGCATAAAATCTCAAAGGAAGAACTTTTAAAGTTTCCACAAAAGAATATTGAACTATCTTTTTAAAAAAATAATTTGAATTTGTAATTTTAGTATTTTAGGAACATCTTTTTGTGTTGGTTGTCTGTATGTGCAAAGTATTTACACATTGTTCTTTACATTCCTTTGTATATATATACATGCAGAATATGTTTTATTCAAATGGATATTATACTTTCTTATTAATACCTATAATTGAATAATATTGTTATAAACCTATTTATTTTATCTAATTGATGACTGTGATTCAATTAGTTGGTTGCCGAGGAGTCATTTAGAATTCTCTTAAAAAGCTAACCATTTATTTTTCTTAAGTGACTGAGTCCAATATCACTACTAGATAGTCACTCCAGTATCATGTTATTTCTAGTTGTCAAAATGTGATTCAATTTTTGGGATTAATAACTTATAATATGATTATTAACAATTTGTAATTTGAGTATTTGACTAGGCTTTTTTTTTGTTTTAATTTGACTAGGCTTGATGTTACAGACAATGGCTTAGAAGCACTTATTCGGCTTAGCAATGGTGACATGAGAAAGACATTGAACATTCTGCAGGTTGCATTTCTTAATCAGATTCTTCTCTCTTTTTGCTGGTAGCCTTTATTCCTTGTTGGATATACGAATCTGATACTGCTTGTCCATGTATTTTTATGCTTATTCTTGGTATTAAAATAGTAATGCACCTGTTGTATTTACATCTATATGGTAAGCATGCATGTTTATTCCATTGACTTTATGTAATCGAAAAAAAGCAAGAAAAATGGGTTTATAGTGAAGTCTTGACATGGATAAGTGCGTTATTTGAATATGTTTAGGATTACAAGCTAGAATTATTCGTAATAATAAAGATGAGCATTACTATTAAATCTTGAAAAAGGGATGCTAGTTGTCATAGTTTTATCATTTTTTTGAGAAGTATGGCCTATGCTGGGCATCAAAATGTTTTCCCCCAATTACCAACAGCTGACGATGCAGACATAGTATGCAGACATTTATAATAGATATAGACACAGCAACGGGGCAAAATTTAAGGTGCTCAAGTGTTATTTGAAATATTGTGTCTTGTCTAATAAAAGCATCCCACATGTCTAGGACACACACACGAACACAGTTTATTTTTTAAGTGTTTGTGCTTCATAGTATATAATAATAGAGATCAAGTACTTAAAGAAGGAACTTATTTTCTTGAGCTCTTTACCATTTAATGTCCTCTCTTTTTTTTCCGTTGGATCCAAATATTTGTTGATATTTTTGAAATTTGAAATTTGATTTTTGTTCTCTTTTGTTTTCCTTTTCACTCTTATCTTCTATCCAAATGTCTATGACTACTATTTATTTGCAACCATGGGAATGGTATTATGATCAATCATTATATTCTGGATTATGTTATGCCTAGATGTCATATTTTGCTGCTTTATTTTTGCAGTCAACGCATATGGCTTCTCAGCAGATAACAGAAGAAGCTGTTTATCTATGTACTGGAAACCCATTGCCCAAAGACATTGAGCAAATATCTTACTGGCTTCTGAATGAACAGTTTGCAGATAGTTTTAAAAGTAATCAGTGACTTCTTACTTTTATTGGTGTTATGGTTAATTTTATTAAGCCATTTATTTAATCATTTTGCATAACTTCCTATAGGAATATATGAAATCAAGACACAGAAAGGGTTGGCTCTGGTAGATATTGTGAGAGAGGTGACAATGTAAGCCTTATGCGTCACCCCTACTGTTCAACTATGGGGCAATTTCTTTACATGATCTTAATTTCTCTGTATCGTTACAGGTTTGTTTTTAAGATTAAGATGCCTCCAGGTGTTCGAGTACAGTTGATGAATGATTTGGCTGATATAGAGTATGTATTCCTGTCCTACCCTTTTGCATATAGATGGCTGAATTACTAAAGAAAGAGGTACTCATATCTGAACCACGTGCATCGTGGCACTTTAGTCACTCCTAAACAACATTAATAATGATTAGTCCAAAATAGGTAGTAGTTGATTTATATCACAAGGTTAATTATTCATACTTCATAGGAGTGTCCCTTGAATATAGATATGTGGATTGGTGGATCTCCCTTATTTTCCCTACCACTTTCATGTTTCATCCTTTCTTTTTCTTGGTCACTAGTGAGGAGGGTAGCGATTGAGTGCAGTTATGTAGTCTAAATGGCTGAGTTAAATAATTTTTTAGGTTCTTTGATTGCTTATTTATGATAAATGAGAATGCAATTTTGTCCCTTCCTTCAGGTACAGATTGAGTTTTGGTTGCAATGATAAGCTCCAACTGGGATCGGTTATTGCTTCTTTCACACGAGCTAGAACTGCACTCGTTGAGGCTGCTAGTTAGCTTGCATTTAATCGTCATCGTCAGGGTGGTATTGGTATTGCGCTTTCACGTGCACTTGTGCTTAGGATGTTTTATTTCTCCTGGCGACTTGTCACTAATGATTAATGAAATCGGAAGGATATCGAGTTGTGTAAAGTGACCCTGTTAGCTTCATGGATTAATCTTTTTTCTTTTTTTTTGGTCAGAAAGATTAATCATTCCAAATCTTAATGCAGTAGCATTTTATGGGCTTCAAAAGTCAAAACAAGGGTCTTCTGTTACTAGTTTATCGCTTACGTCTTTACTGCTAAATATTTTATCTGCGCCATCAAGGTTCAGCACCTGTCCCAACAAAATCCAGGGTTCAGCCTTATTTAAGATTTTCGTCTAAATTTATTGATTATATGTTTTAAGATACTATTTATAAAAGCCGATTAATGTAAGAGGCATCGTTTAAAGGTCATGCATCAAATATTTGCTCCATCGTCAATGACGAGAAAGACTGACGTATCATACAAACGTAGCTGTAGATATGCGTGATAATGGCAAATTGGCAATGATAACTGGAGGATAAATAGCTCATAAGGAAAGTATGTAACAGAATAAATTGGAAAAGAGAACGACAAGTGGAGAAAGTACTCCTGTCACCACAATAAGTTATTGCATATTTTATGATATCTTATCATCCTAATGCTTACAGGCATTAAAAATAGGCCAGACCTCCCCAAATCATGCTTGGTGCAGATTACTTTAGTGCGGCCTGCCTCAACGTAGCCCTTTCAAATGTCATCATTAGATACCCTGTTAGACCAGAAAATCTCAATTTCAAGAGTTCGAGAAGAGCCATCTTTGTTGCTGTCATGATTAAGACTGAATAATCCACTGTAAACCCCTTCTGTTACAACTTTGTCAATTTGGATAGTGACTCTTCCAAGAGTTGTCTGATGAAAGCACAACAATTCCTGTCAGTACTTTGAAAGGAAGACGAGGTATACATTCATAACAATATAGGTAAATGGGATTAATTACTAATTTCAGCATGCGGCCAAACCCAACTAGCGTAAACAATAAGGCGCAATTATTTTCTACAGAAACAAGCAAAGGTTCTACTAGGATAAACAAAATAAGAAATATACAAAGAAACGGGAGAGTAGTGACATGTCTTTTAATTAGAGAGAAAGAGAGTGAGAGAGAACGGGTTATCACTCACGTATACAAAATAGAAAATATGAGTATTCTTTTACAGAAGGTATATACAGTTACCTTCCCAAAAGTATTCTTGCTTTTGCATATGATATGGAGCTTTTGGCCCTTCGGAGGTACGTCAAATGCCCACGTGAATCCTTCTTTCCATTCTGGAGAAATACTGTGACTCACTACCTAACAAAAGCAGAAACCACGAATGTTAGCTGCGACCTTACTAGATAAAATCTAATCCCCACTTGAGACAGCAGACAAATCAATTTAGCTTACAATAAATATTTTAAACTTGCACTATTCCCATTCACAACACGAAGTGATTTAAAGCAAAGTACATGATATATTTGAGGTGGAATTTTGCAATAAAAAGGGAAACTTCTCCTTTGGGCCACTGGAAATTAATAAAATTCTGGTTATATTCCAAAAAGCTAAATTGTGCAGTAAGCCTAGAGCTGTTAAATAATTCAAATAAATGTATTGAATGTTTTGGAGTCTTATGGATTGAAGGCTAATAAAAATAAATGGTTGGTTCTTGCAGTTAAACTAAGGACTGACACTAAGCTTCCTAAGAATATTGAAGAACTTAAACCACAGAAACAGGCTAGTATATAATATTTAGTGCTTTGAGACTTGCAATCAAATGCTCAATTACCTTTGTCTGTTTTGGAGGACCATTGGCTATTGTCAACCGGCAAAATGCATTTGTGCTCCCCACAGCTTGCTTGAGGTTGTTTCCACGTTTAATGGTGACTGTCAGAGAACCGGGTAAGCAATGCAGCAGACTATCGGCTCGATCATGGAAACTTGGTGGGCAGGTTTTCATTAGCAATTGCAATATGGGTATGGCTTCAGCAGCAATCAAAGCTTGAGACTTCACTATTTCTATTGGCATAGTTGACCAAGAATGTCTTAGCAAGCATAAAGTGTCAAGTACGGAGTCCTGAGCCACCTCACTACCAGATTTGAGTGCCCCTACCAAATGAGGAATGCAAAGAGTTGTTGCTTCAGATATGTGGAGCTTAGGAAAGTTCATGAATATCACATGCAGAGTTTTCAAAACCTCTTCATTAATTGTGGCAGTCGACCACAACTCTCTTTCCAGTGAAGCTGCATAACAAACCAATGACGGGCTATTAAATATACAATCCATAACAAAATATTCATAAAATGCAAAAACGGAATTTCTTCTATTAACAAAATATCAAAGAAAAGCATACTCCACTTCACTACACTCATTCTGCATATGTGAGGGATTTATTCTTTCTAGATAGCTATATAAATTGAGGGAAAACGATGGAAAGTGAGAAGAACAAAACAGATGTGATTCCTTGACACATCTATTTTGCTACAATGGAACTAGAACCTGAGATGCATAGAGAACTAAGGATTTATACAAGAGGAGAAAAATGGAAGAGAAAGGAGAAGACCAATTTACTTATTGCCATGCACCAGTGTATCTTGACAATTTCCAAACAACCTTGTAAATGACAAGCACTAAAGTTATTTGCTAATGCTTACAAAAAACAGCAATTCTTCTGTCTCAAAAAGTCTAGAACCAAATAAAGGTTGAGTAACAATTATGACACTGGTTCACATTCTGATCAAACTGATCTCACAGAAGAAAAAATGACAAAATTATAGTCGTTCTTTGCTAGTAAAACCGCTCAACTTGCTTAAAATTTGATACTCATGGTTTAATTAAACGGAGCTTTGATACTACAAAAGCTGAACACAATGCCAATGATATGGAAGCCTGCTCTTGCTCTGGAATAATAGGAGAATCCAAGCTAAGCCTATGAAAAGACCCACATGTAATTGCTGTTTCAGATTCTTTCTTTTATTATTAGAAGCTAGCATTTTACAACTGGACTTACATAAAAGATTCACTTAGCTACATCATGTTGCCTTACAGAATTTCAGTTTCTTTAAGCAGGAAGCAGAGTTTCTTGCCAGGAACTTAATCCTTGAAAAAGGGTGCAAGTGAATGACTTGCTACCATGACCATCAGGCCAAAAGCTACTACATGAATGAACTAACGTGCTAAGAAAGTATATTAGATAGCATTAAGAACATGATTATAGTAAAGGCAAGTTTAGATCAGGAAGTTGTGATGTACCTGTCAACGATCTGATCAGCTCATTCGACACATATTCCTGCAGTGTGTGAGTAGAAAACAAATATTTGATCAGTAATGCAGCTTGTCCAGCAACTTCTGGATTTGGGTACAGAAGCAATTCCTGAATCACCAGTATGCCACCAGACTCGGCAACTGCTCGTCTATTGGTCCTGCTGTTCATGACAAAATTTTGCAATGCACAAATGGCTACCATCTTCATTTCTTCCGTTGGTTGATCTTCAAGTAAACTTATCAATGCACGGCATGCAGAAACGGAGACACTGGCTCGAGCATGTCTTTTATGCTGGGAAAGATTTCCCAGAGCCAGAGCAGCAAGAAGCTTGCCAGACTCTGAACTGGTTTGTGGATCCAACAGATACTGAGATAAGGGTGCTATTGCATACTTAGATGCCTTCATTTCTCGTACTCTCACATTGTTAAATAAAGCTTCAAGTAATCTACCAGATGCTTCTTCACAGTGATGAGACCTTAAAAGGTCCAACAGAGCATCTATTGCTCCAGCTTCCATCATTAGTTCAGCACTTGAGGCATCACTTTTTTCATGAACTATTAGAGCATTGAGAGCTACGCTAATTGTACACTCCAGTGTTGAGGACAACAATTTCACAAGAACCACCACAGGAACTTTAAAATAATAATCAGCATCCGTACTCAATACATTAGAGAGAACTGAAGCAGCTGATTCCCAGAGTGCAAGTGGTGGCTGAGGATCATCTTGAATAATAACCTTTGCAAGTTCAAAAATACCTCCCGCATTTGCAACTGCCTTAGGCCAGCTTCTCGAGATTTTCTCCAATGCTTTTATTGATGTCTTCTGTAAGTTTAATATTCCAATCCCAGTGAGCTGTACAAGTGGCACAACTGCATTCTTTGTTGTAATATCTTGCTGAAAATGTTCTAGTGCAAGCAGATGAGAAAGCAGTTCAGTGCCAAGCTGCTGTATAGCTTGGGATGGGGATTCCAGGAAAGAAATCAAAGGCTCAATAACCTGGCTGGGAGTAAGCTTTAAGGTTGCAAGGCTTTGTGGCTTCTCCAATATATTTACAAGTGTTTGTAAGGCACAATGCTGTCCCCACAGGTTGAAATCTTGGCGGTGCAAAACATGGAAAAGGGGTTCTACAATTTCTGCAGCAGCTGAACTTCTAGCAATTGAATTACTATTTGTTAATATGCGAAACATTTCAGCAATTGTAGAACATAAAGAGCTAGGTGCTAGTTGGAGTAACTTGAGAGAATTATCAATAATTCCAGCTTTAACCATGTTTAGTTTGCTTGGAGTCCTGTCTTTGCCCAATTTAATGAGAGCAGATATGGTAGCCTCAATAAGCTGATAGTTTGTACCTGTAACCAAATTGACAAGGAGATCGACAACATCGAATGTTGTCGCAAGCTCTACCTGTTCTTCATCTTCCAACAATCGCTCAAAAGCATAAACTGCAAATTCTGTTGCTGTGCCAGAATCAGAATGCATCAGTGATATAAAGTGTTCTATGCACCGTGAAGCAATTGGATCTGCTCTGATCTTGTTATTACCAAAAAGAACAAAGCAGAGTTGTGCAGCATTGCTCTTAAGTTCTAAGGATGAAGCAGAAGACAATATTTTGTATAAACTCTCAAGCAGATTCCCTTCCACATCAGTAAATAGTGATGCTTTTGAAGAATTTCCAGATGTCAGCTTGGTTAAGGCAATAAGAGCAGCCTCCTGCTCACTCCCTAATGTTGTATTAAGCATGTCAACCAATGGCTGAATGGCCTGGGTGGATAATTCCATGTCTCTAATGCTCTCAGCATCAAAAAGTTCATGAAGTGCTCTTACCGCACTATATCTAGCCTTTCTTGATCCAAGACGCAAGACTGCTATAAGCTGGTTCAGGGAACTTGTAGTTGCTTCATGTTTAATTAGGTCAGAATTGCAAAATAATATTCTTAGTAACTCTGAAATACTTATCTCCACTGAATCTTGAGGGCTCAATGACAGGTATTTATTTAAAGCTTCCAGAGCTCCAACTTCGGCCATGATTGATTTGTTTGTATCATTTCCATCAGCAATGAGTGTCAAAAATCTAATGGCCACTGGTGGAGCATCAGGCCGTTCTGGTATTGGTCTCAAAAGATCCACTAAAAGGGGTATAGATTTATGTGCAATAGATCCCTCTCTAACATCCTCAACTTCAAAAAGATGATTCAAAACAACCTGTTCTGGGTTTCTCACCAAAGAAAACTCTTCCGATAAAGAAACAAGGTTTGGCATATCTGATTCTATATGCCCAATTATAGATATTAATCCAGCAACCGCACCTGAATTTGCAATGGCAAGTTTTATTCCCTTGTTACCATTACAAACAAGACTAGCCAAAGCCTGGGCAGCAAAATATTTATCGATCACTTTATCAGATCTTAGCAGAAGAGTGAGAGAAGGTATAGTATGCATTGTTGCAGGTGATACAGCAACATTTGCATCTTGAAATAAGATGGCCAGGAACAAGGCACTGATCCATATTCCTTCTGTATCCTCAAACTCTGCCTGTCATTGGGGAGGGGCGTGAAGCTATTCCATTTAGCCACTAAATTTTCATCAAGACCAAAAATGATACAAATAAAAATGCCATTAAAAAATATAGAGCCCTAAGACTTATCATCAAATATAATAACTAAATCTAGTGATTGAAGGAAAAACAACATTGCAATAATTGTCTTGACTCTTCAGACTAATGATGGTTCAGCTCCTCACTAAAATACGAGTCATTTTCAAATTCCAATACACCATTCTTTATGGCTCCACTTATTTTGTTCTAGAAACAATGTTGGAATATTTCTATAAAAAAATAGTTTTATGGGGAGAGTACCTTTCACCCCTTCGAGCTATAGCCTAAACACATTATTGGAACCTGAACTATAAATCGTAATACTCTGCCCTCAAAACTATCACAAATAGTTATTGGCCAAAAAAGATAACTCACAAAAAGTGAAACAATAAACCATATTTAATGAACACTAGTTCTCTCACACAACCAGAGATGGTACATTTTATTTCCATTTTCATACATTAATTTGGTAAAAAAGCTGCAAAACTGTGTATTAGTAAAAAGCATCATAGCATTTTAAGTGGCTACTATAAGTTGAATAATAGAAAGCTTAAAACAGAATACCTGTGGATTGGATGTATGGCTCGCAAGCTTCTCAGAGAGAGCATCAAGTCCACCAGCATCCACAATTGTGAGTCTGTTCTTCGTATCGAAAGAAGCAATAATTGTGAGTAACCATAAGGCAAAAGTACCACTGAAAACTGTGGCTGGATCAAAAATATCAAATTCATCAACTTCTTGAAATGCATTTTTCTCCATAAAACCTCTAGGATTTTGGACTTCATTTTCTAATGAATAGCCAGAATTCTTCCTGATCATATCAACTAAAGCATATATTAATGGTTTTAGAGTCCCAGAAATGTCAAGTGCATCCATTGATAGCTCTTTGTGCTCTTTTATAGCACAAATAAGTAGGGCAGCCCCTCCAACTTTAACTTCTAAGCTGGAAGAATCCATTATTCTATTAGCTAATGAATCAATGGATCTAGACCTAGCAACCAACAAATCACCAACTACAACTGGTTGATCTCTACAAAATATAAACAGAATTTCAATTGCCTTTTCTTGCACGAGAGGAGGCCCCTCAGCCAAGCAGCAGACAAGAGGTTCCAAGCTAGATGGCATTTCAGAGAGTGCAGACCATGGAGAGTAAGTGAAGTTTACACCTTGTTTTGTCCTGATTAGCAGCACAATCACTTCTAAAGCATCTACAGCATCAGTTCCATTGATATCCATAGCACTTAATGAATCAATGAGTGCAAGCACTGTTAAACGCCACTGAGTATTCTCCTTGAGAATCTCACCTAATGGAAAATGCTTCAGTAATTGATGAAGTGCGCGCGATGCATTTTGTTTACCTTCTAAAGTTCCTTCTGCCAGAACTCTAGTTAAAGCCGAAACGACATCTTCTGCCAAAGCTTCAGCAGCAACAGCGGGATTAAAGAGAAGATTGGCTAGTGCAGCAACAGCAGTTTCAGCAGCATCAACAGAGGAGGTTTTAGCCAACTTTATTAATGGCTTGACATCCCCCTCTGCAATATAAAACATCTTATTTGTATATTTGCTCTTGCTTGGACGAGATAGGACACTCAATGCTCGAGCTGACTGGGTGGCAACAACTTGAGTTTTACTGGTCAAAAGCTTCATGCAAGGAAGAACTATCTCATCAATTGCAATACTATCACAAATGTCTTGTCTAGTGCCGAAAAGATCAGCTAGGACAGAAGCAGCATATTCCTGGCTTTCCTCATTTGATGAATTGAGAACCTGAACAAGAGTTCTGAACCCTTTATTAGCTGCAGAACCCGTTTGCAATAGACTTTTCTGTGAGGCCATGGTAAGTACATGGCCTAAAACTTTAATTATGTAGGCCTTCGAGCTTGGAATATCCCCTAGGAGCAAAGCTAATAGTTGATTAATGGTAGCAGAGTCAGCTACTCGCACAAGCTTTGTGAGTGCCATAGCAGAAGCTTCTTGTCCTCTTGATCCACCACTCTTAAGAAGCCACAAAAGTGCTGGTATGGCATTTGCACTTTCAATACATACACGAATATCATCACTATGACAGCATAAATTCCACAGAACATGAGCTGCTTCCTCTCTTGCCTTTTGTGATCCTGTCTCCAACAACTGCACCAATAAAGGAATCCCTCCAGCTGCAGTAATTGCCCACTTGCTGTCATCTACCTGGTCAGTTAAAATTGCTAGCAACTGAACTGAGTATTCTTGATGCTGCTCATTGGATAGTCCTAGCAAAGTTACAAGTACCTGGATACCTTCTCTTTTGTTTATAGCCTCCCATGTTCCTAAGCTATCACAGCACAAGCTTATCAAGGAAAGTATCAAGTAATCTTGCACATCATCAGCAGCCATAGTTATGATTCCAGTAAGAAACTTCTTAAAATCTGCATGATTAAGCCACTTTGAAAGACAGTTGTTTCCATATAGACTAGCCAGGGCCTCTAGGACACGCTCTTGAATCAGCTTGTTGGCTTGAGGCTTTAATAGTGTCACTAGAATATTCTCTATTTGAGTTGCATCAAAAGGTTCCTGATCAACATCAATTTTTTCCTCAAATGCCATAAGTGTATAAGCAAGAGCACCAATTATATCACTAACTGGTGTAGCAAGGTGAGGAGACTTAGAAAGTTCTCCAAGATATAGTAATAAAGCAGACATGCCACCACATATATTTGCTAAAGCTCGCGTGGCATGATCCTGCAATGCCTGGCCACCATTACCTCGCATACACTCCTTAGAAGGAGCAACTACAGCTCCAATAAGGATTGGAACACCATGTGCACTAACAATAGCTTTCTTAGCCCTAGTTGACTTTGAAGAAAGGGCCTCTAGAGCATCGGCAGCACTTGCACGGACAGAAATATCATTTTCCTCACCAACAAGCTTGAGTAAAGCTTTGACTGCTCCAGAGTCTATTGCTCTGGGGATGCTATCAGTAAAAGCCAGCATTAAGCGTGCTAATAGAGAAGCTGCATTTGACTGGGAAACAGCATTGTCTGAAGACAAGAGATCCACGATAATATCCACACCTCCTGCTTCCAATGTTGCTTTCCAGTAGCCATCTTTGTCACCACATAGATTTCTTAATGCTCCAGTAACAAAACCTTCCACAACATTGTCTTTCTTGTTTTTTGGATTTAATTGATCCCATAAGGTTGGAACTACACTTTCTGTAACAAAAATTTTCAAACCAATATGATCATCTGAAAGACCATCAGAGGAAACTTCATATATTGCTTCAGCTGCTGCCTTCTTGGCCTCTGTGGATTCAGACCTTAAAAGTGATAGTAATGGTGGAATACAACCACCAAGAAGTACTTTTAACCTCATGTCTTCATCTTTGCACAGGACACTGAGAGTGGTAGCAACATTAACTTTCGCCAGTGAGGTTCCATTTCTGAGAATGTTTATGAACAATGGCATTGCTTGAGCATGAGAGCCAATAAGTGTTCTAGCATCCTTTTTTGCCTTAACAATACCTACCAAGTGTGCTGTTATAAGTTCTTTCTCGAGTGGTGATGACATGTTGGCATGCAGTTGCTCAATAAAATTAGCAACGGTGGACATTGTAGATTCTGTATCCTCCATTCCCGTTGCCTCATTAAATTTGCTGGAAACAAAGGGTATTTATTTGTCACTTTCAAATTTAAAAATGAAGGATATGAATTTAAACTCAGCTCGGTTGTAACTGATCGTCAATTTAAACATATAAAAGTAACCCACGCAGACCATTGGCAAAATTAAGTTAAATATAATGCTGTTTTACAGGAATAAAAAAAAGGTTTAATGCTCTTTCACAACGGATATTCTGTCTACACAGTGTAGACATTTTTTTCAACAATCAGATTAATAATGAATAACAAAAAAGTAAAAATAAAAATACTAACCTATACTGGCAAGAAGAATAATTGGATCTTTGTGGTTCGGGAGAAGGAGAATTTGACATTTGCACCAATAAACCAGTTTAGCCGCCCGCCTTGTAGCAGTAGGATACCTGAAATTTTGCGAAAAAGAGTATTGCATAAGCCATTTCTAAGCAGAACCAGCTAGCAGAAGATTAATTTGAAACATGCATATTAGAGAAAGAGAGAACTACTAAATCAACTAAACCAGAGTCACCCAACTCAGTAGCCCAAAAATAACAATAATCATAGTCTTCCAATTGCTACATGCTTTTTAGCCCCCAATGTCATACAATCTACAGTTAATTAATTTTATGACATAACCCTCTAATTCGTATCCTGATCAGTAGTGTAGACTAAGTTACGTAAACGCTAATGGAGTATAATCAGAAATCGAATGACTATAGAAGGCCTTTGAATTAAATGCGAGAACAAGAAATACCCATAAATGAAAAAGATAAAGTTAAAAAAAATCAAAGTCGCGCCAAAGAAGATACCTCACCAAAAATGCAAATGCCGAAGAACTCCCTCCTTCTTAACTACCTCCAAGACCACATCCTCTACCCAAGATGCACTACCACTTCAAATCTCCACAAATAATTGCCCAATTTTCTACCTCATAATTCAAGCTGGAGCCCAGTACACTACACAATAACGAACGATCCAATGAAAAAGAAAAACGAATCGGATCTTCATGCAACCGAATAACAATTCAGGAGGAAAGGTAAGAGTTAATTAGATGAAAAATCCAGAGGCAGTGTCGCAATCACGTATGAAACAGAAAACTGAGAAACGCGCGAAGATCAGATCAAGATAGGATCGTATAATAAACTAGGTCAAGTGAACATCCTATTCTAACTCAGATTGAATTGTACACTGTATAGAGCAACTGATGCGCCGAAAATTGATAATGCAAAATACACAACTCGAAGTTCTGTAGCAGAGCAGGAGCTACAAGACAGAGAAACAGTGAAATTAAGGGTTTGTTTGGTAGATGCAAACCAGCCATAAAAATGAATTTATTATGTTTGAAAATACAAAATAAATATGAATCAAAAATATAATTTTATTATGTTATAAAAAATAAGATATATATAATAAAATAAACTTTAAAAAAAATATTAAATTACCTCCCACCTTAACTTGTGAAAAAAAGAGTCTCCCACTTCTTTCCATGTGTGCTAACTTTAAATCGTTTTTATTTCCTCCTTCTGTTTTTTCTTTACAGAATTAATTATAATTATGGTATTATTGTCATATTTTTTGTGGCGGCAGAGGGGTTTGTTTCGTGTGAGAAGTAGTTGGTTTCCTTCTGTTATTACCTAACTACATATCCATTTTTTTACCATTTTTATTTGCTTGGGATTTGTAGTTTTGTACAGCGTTGGTTTTTATTATACTACTGGAGTAGTTACACGAACATTTGAATTTAAATCTTTTCCTTCTTATTTTTTTAGAATAATATTATGAAAAGTTGGTAAATTTGAGTTCATTACCTCTGATCGATTCATTTTTTTTTTAATTTCAAAATATGTATTAAAATATTTTTTAATTTAAAATAATATAAATTTTAAAATAAATCGAACAATTAAAAGATAATAAACTGATCTCATTAGAAGAAAGAAAAAAAGACAATAAACTGATCAAACTCACCGCTTCATTTTTTCTATTTCAACTAGGGCATTTTTTTAAAAGATGTTTATTGTGAATGCTATATATCTTTCAAATTTCAAAATGCTCTATTACTATTAGGCAGTAATTTACAAACTCTACATATACAACTCTTTTTTTTTTTGTGAAACATAGTTGAACATAATAATAGAATTTATTTATAAAAATGTTATAATAATTTTACGCATGTTAAAAACTTGCGTCATCATCATTAATTTTGGTTTAATAGTATTGAAGTAAAAAAGATAAGGCAAAATTAACTTTCCTAACCCCAACGTTTGGGGGTTTTGTCAGTTTCGCCCCTAACGTTTTTTCGCTGTCAATTGTACCCTTAACGTTTTACGTTTCTGTCAATGTCACCCTTTTCACTAACACTGTCAAATATTTAACATTTTTTTGCTGACGTGGCATCCTATGTGGCAAAACGTTTCTTTTTTCTGTCAATTGTAACCCTAACGTTTTACATTTCTGTCAATGTCACCCTTTTCACTAACACCATCAAATATTTAATAATTTTTGCTTACGTGGCATCCTATGTGACAAAAATATCTGACTTGACATATTTTTTTCCACACCAGATTTTTTACTCATCTTTTTCCCATCAAAACCGTGTCGTTTTAGCCTCATCATATTCCTTTTAAAATATAACTCAAACGTACATGCCATTTTGCAGACAAAAACATTGGAGACGTTATCCATTCTCTACTTTGTTGGAGACGTTACCCATTCTCTACTTTGTCGGAGACGTTACCCTAAAATAGAGAATGGATAACGTCTTCGTTGTTTTTATGAGCAAAATAGCGCGTGCGTTTGAGTTATATTTTAGACGGAATAGGCCGAGGTCAAAACGACACAACTTTGATGGGAAAAAGATGAGTAGGAAATCTGATGTGGAAAAAAATATACCAAGTCAAATATTTTTGCCACATAGGATGCCACGTAAGCAAAAATTATTAAATATTTGATAGTGTTAGTGAAAAGGGTGACATTGGCAGAAATGTAAAACGTTAGGGTTACAATTGACAGAAAAAAGAAACGTTTTACCACATAGGATGCCACGTCAGCAAAAAATGTTAAATATTTGACAGTGTTAGTAAAAAGGGTGACATTGGCTGAAACGTAAAACGTTAGGGGTATAATTGACAGCGAAAAAACGTTAGGGGCAAAACTGACAGGACCCCCAAACGTTGGGGTTAGGAAAGGTACTTTTGCCAAAAGATAAATACTCATTGCATATATGAAGTCTCTTAATATTTATAGTTTTATACATATGTCAGTCAAAGAATGCAACATTTTAAATTAAGATTCTCAACTAGTTTTTCACGTTAACGAAACCTCTCAAATAGATTGCTTACAGAAGAAGATAACTTTAAGAAATGTGCGGACGAGAAAAGAAGAAATGTAAAGTACTATAAAGAAAAGTGAGAAGAGAGATAAAAAAAATTATGAGAAAGAAAAAATATGATGAGAATTGTGTTTAGTATGTAAAAAATATATAAATTTCACTTTTTAGTATTGTTAAAAACGTAGGAGGAAACTAGCAAATTAACATTTCTTACACTAAAGTACGGTTACTTGGGAAATTAAAGACAGCTAAAAAACATTATCGGATTCTTATATACATGAAAATAATAAGCCTTCAATGAAGATGCTTTTCTGTGGTGCTTTGCTTCCCTATTTATAATCTTATCATAACTCCACGTTATCCTGGCAATGTGATTTCAAGAACAATTTTTACCAATAGGAGGAAGCTAAAAGTGTTTGAAAACTAGAAAACATAATTAGCTAGTGAGCTTTTTCTAAACATGTTATTATGAATTGTTTTTAATAAAAAGTGTTATTTGATATAATTAACAATGTGTGTATGTTGATGTTGAGGGTCATCATATAATAGTTTAGATTTTTTTTTTGATAAATATAATAGTTTAGAATTAGATCTTCACTATTCAATCATTTTCTTCAAAAAAAAAAAAAAGAAGAAGAAAAGGATGGACCCTAGAAAAACACTCTCCTATCAGACAATCAATATAATATAATTTATGATACTGTACTATGACATACACACATGTCTCTGTGTGCTCTGAATTCTGTTAAGTGGTTATTATTATTCTAATTAAGACAATAGAGGGGGCCTGGGACGTATTGATTAAATTTCTATGGTTGTAAAGAAAATGACATATGGTGTACTGCATAAGAATCGCAATAATATTAATATTAAGTAAAGAATCTAAGGTGAGTTATATTTTTGTTATCAAGTTCTATCAATTATGTATTATATTCACACTCTCTTTCTTTTATAATTGGTCATATAAAAGATGATTTTTTACATTTTCTCTGCTATTATTGATCATTTAAACACTTCACATGTCATATTTATATTGGAGAACTTGATAACAAAGATATAAGGATTTTGATATAATTTTCTCCTAATATTTATTATTATAAAGTATGATTCAGCACAGGTCTCTGTTTTTCTGGATCCATAGTAAGCTGATCCATGTGAAACCGGATCCCATCCTCATTCATTATTGGATTGGATCCTTCATATATATAATTATATAAAGTTAAATAGTATATATAATCAGTTTGTGGAAGGCCAATTGTATTGAAAAGAATATAAATTCTGTCTGATTAATCAGATTTATGTGTGAATTAATTGAAATGTACGTGGATTTATGCAACACAGTGTGCCGTGTCAAAATGACGACGACTGCACATTAATTAAAAACAATGAAACCTGAAATGATAATTTTTAAATATTGAAATAAGGTGGTTTACATCATGAAATGATTATACGGAAGATCAACTACAAATATATTAAGTAATAAAAGATCCAAATATCCATCACATAGCATCATGTACTATATACATATATTTATCTATGCTAATCTTAGAGAAAATTTAAGTCCAACTTGCGTGCTTTGGCCATATGAACGTACCAAAACAACGGGTGTAGGAAGCTACACCCAAAACCTTTAGTCCCCATATATAATTCATTTTTCGAAGTCTATGTCAAATAATCATCTACGCGACCGCACAGGCACACTCATGGACCGTCAGTCTCGTGCTACCGCGCGATGCAGCCACTGCCCACTCCAATGTGTCCCACTGTGTATATATATGAATTACTCTATGATCAATTATATTCTTTACTGCTCTGGCCGGTACTACTTCATCAGAATCAAAAGGGCTTCTGCATGTACATGAAAATGTCCTGCAACGGCGACATCTGATTATTGCTCTGCATTAGTTGAGATCCGAAGCTACTGTTCATGGTGGCACCCACGTAATTATATGGGAGCTCAAGGTTCTTATCCCACTCGTTCCACTTGGGTTCGCTCTGTACCTCGCTTGTGAACTCCGGCGACACTACGTGGTCGGAGCAGCTCGAGTCCGTGTGCAGCTTCGGGACGGAATCTGAAGTATCGAAGTTCATGTAATCCGTCATCGTCGCCGCCGGTGGAGGCGGCGGTGGAAGCGCACTACCTCGAGTCAGATTCACTGGCTTCTTGTCGTCCTCCATTTCCGAATATTCAATTTTCAGGCTGCCAACACTAGGCTGCTTCTCAATAATGCCTTTCTTGTTGTAGATTCGGCAGAGCACCCAATCGTCAAGCTGCAAAATCAGAACCGTTAAGATCAATCATTATATTGATAAGAAGGAATAAATAACTTCTACAAATAGCAAGGTAATAATTGAGTGCCAAAAATTTCCACCAAAAAATTGTTTATATTTATCTCTAAGTGTTTTTTTTTTCGTTTTAATTGGATGCATGTGATTCACGCGGCAATATTTGGGCCCTAAAAATTAATACAGCTAGTTGGCTACTGAGGAAGTTTTCAACCAGAGAAGGTTCATTCGTAGCGTCCATTTCAGATCGTTTTCACTTATCGTCATTTGGTCCTGAAGGACTCAGCAGCCTACATATAAACTGCCAAAAATGCAGGCGTGGGTGCGAAAAGTCCCAATTCAGGCGGGACCTAGCTGTCACACGCTATATGATTTTAGGAGCCAAATTAGTCAAACTCAAATGTCATGAAGCGAAAAGTCCTTTCTACCCCCTAATGTTAAAAGGAAAGGTGGTGTACTATACGGTATATATAAAAGTATATACCCTCAAGGTGTTCTTCTTGCGAGCAGATCGATCCACATCGGCGAGACGATACTCGTGCATGATCCAATTGGTTTTCTCCCCTTTAGGCGCTTTACCTGCGTAAAAGACCAACGCTTTCTTGATCCCAACCGGTTTCGGATGTCCAATGGGCTTATCCGCTCCGGTTGCCTTCCAGTACCCGGTTCCTGCCGCTCGGTTTGGTCTCGAACCGTTCGGGTATTTCCGGTCCCTTGGCGAGAAGAAGTACCACTCCTTCTCTCCATACAAGGCCATACCTGTAAAAATCAATTATACAAAAATTAATTAACAACGTCTAAGAAGGTAAGGAAAGAATAAGAAGCTAGGGATAATCTAAGGACGAAGAAGATCTTACCGGGAAGGTCCCATGGATCGTACTTGTAAAGGTCAATTTCGGCGATGATCGGAACGGAGATAGGTTGCGATGCACATTTACGGCAGAGATAGTGCATCACAAGCTCCTCATCCGTCGGATGAAATCTGAAGCCTGGCGGTAACTGTAACTCTGCTGCCATTTCAACTCGCTCCTCTGTGATGGATGCAGATCGAACGATGATTTCACACAACACAACTATGCTATGGCGGCGCTTGAAACTTAAAACGTAAGGGAGCGAAGGATATTTATAGCAGAAAGAAGCAACACGTGTCAGGAAAAAATCAGGGGTTTCAAGAATACACGTGGGCCCACGACAATATTTTTTGAAGGCCTCTTTTATGAAATCGTTCCGCCTTTTAAGATAATTGTTTCAAGATGCAGTATATATAATAAAGTATCTGATTAATCATGTGGTGCGAAGAATTCTGTTTTAAGAAAAAAAAAAAAAGTAGTTTTAAGAAGGGTAGGAGATGGGTGGGTGAGAAGGGAGAGATGTGGTAATGAGTGCTGAAGCAGGTGGACAGGTGTCGAGAGAAGAAGTAGAGTGGGATGGGTGTAGATAGAGCACGGGAGGTGATAGTGTCATTGCTTACGCGAGAGAGAAAATGGGGAAGTGGTGGTGTGGAGTCGGCGCGTTGATATGACAGGAATTATATTATGATTCAAATAATCGGCACAAGTGACAACTCTGTCCAACGGTGGGATCATGAGGATGAGGGTGGAATGTGAAGTGTGAAGATCATCCACTTGCATGCGTTGGATCAACATCTCGCGTGAATACAAGATGTACCATTCTCATTTCTGACCCCATTGTACGTACTGATCTTGTATTACAAACAACGACCTTTCACCCTCCACTCCACATCTTCTTCAAATTTATTTATTTTTGGTTCATTTGAAGAATACGTTAAAATGTAAATGGTATGAAATGTGTGCATTACGCATGCAGTGAAGGAAATAAATCAATAATAGTAGCCGCCTAGCTAGCGCAAAGTCCAGATTCAACGCTTGGTTTGATGTTTGAAGTTTGACTTACATGCATGTGTGGATACGGTGGTGTGCACAAGTCACGAGCAGCTATGAGGAAGTTACTAGGTAATGACCGAAGCTAGCTTTTTCAATGCGCCATTATTTTAATTTACAGTCAGCAACAAAAAGACCTTATTATTATTAAGATTTATCTAAGATGCGCATAAGGCAACAGACACATATTAAAACTTCTCTTAGATTAATCAATAGAACATTTTATATCTTAAAATTTATAAAAATTTATTTTAAAATATAATTTTTAATATTTAAAAACTTAATTGAACGTAAAAATTTAATTAACATGTTGACTTGAAACACATGCTAGAAGGGCCCTTATGGTGTGTCACTGTGTTGTGCCGCTTAAGCTTAACTTTTCGGTGTTCGGCGGTAGCAACCGCCTTTTATAGTGTTTGTTAGGTTTGGCTACGATGTAGTGTCATCTTCAATCAGAATCCGCCGTGAATTACAATAGGACCACTTTAAATCCGCATGCTCTCTAGATATTCTTTATCTCTTTCTTATTTTTTTTCTTTCAAGTTGATATAATATTAATTTGAAATTGGGAAAGATGCAATGTATATATATATATATATATATATATATATATGACATGCTGAATTATTATTTTAATTTCTATTATGATATATTTTTAACGCCTCAAATGATAAAATTATTGCTAGTAAAAAAATTCTTATTAAAAAAAAAGGTGGTCAAGGATTGAATTACATGGGATTCATACATAAATTAACACAGTATATATATGAATCCTTGAGAATTTTATTGTGGTCATGAACGTGTATTTTAAGCAACTGACATTGCAAGGGCGTGCTAGTCAAATTCAATGAAAAATGTTCCGACATCTTTTTGGGCCCACTTGACATTTTTTTTTCCCCAGAACTTGACATTAATTTATTGAATAAACTAGATTCGAATATTATATTGCTATCCCTCTTATTTAGACTAAAGTATAATGTATTTACATCGGTTAAGAAGATCACTGTAATATTTGAAATGAAACGCAAGGTCAGTGAAATATCTAAATTTGTCAGGAAATGTTAATATAATTTACTCTAATTAATTTATTTTCTCCTCTGTTGCCTTTTTTTTATAATAAACATTTAGAACGGTAGATATTGTCATTGGTATTTTATTTTGGTATAGAGAGATTTGTCAAGTTTTTTTAAGACTTATAATTTTATATATCACCCTACTAACAAAATTCTCATATAAAGTTTGAACCTTTAATTCTTTACCCTTGTGAGAACTGAGAGGTATCAATTTTTAATCAATTCTGTCACACAGTATCAATGAGAGCTCCGTTGCTTATTATTATACTCTCTTATTATTTTGAAGTTTTGTTTAATTAGTTGTTACATTTTTGAGATATTATAATTTATAATTTTATTAATTTTTTATATACATTTCAAATCATGATTTGTTTGGGTTCAATTGTCACATTATTCCCTTAAAAGTTGATGACTCGTCTGGCATTAGTCCAGTTATAAATTGTATGAATACAATAAACAAAGTCTTTTTTTACTAGGTGGGTCAGTTATATAATTTATATGAATAAACATGATATATTTACATAGCCTAAAAAGTTTTAATTTGCTTTAGCATAACATTAATATAGATAATGTTGACTTTTTTTTGAAAGAAAGTTTAGGTGAGAGGAAGTATACTTAATTATAACATTAATTATAAGAATGGAATTCTCCTCTTTATGAAATAAATGTCCGAACCTTGCATATCATGCTAAATGCAAACTTCACACTGATTGCTCAATATATAATATCTTAGGTACAAATAAAAATTTAGTATTATCATAATACTAAATTTTCGTATATTCTTCCAATATGTAATGTTATTTAATTTATTAATATTTATATAAACTCACATTAGCAAAAATTCACCTTAAATGAATTTATAACCAACTAATTAAAAAAATGTATTGAGATTGAATACTATCTATCATATTACTAAACTTCTTCGTATAACCAGCACTATTAATTAAGTCAGAGACAGTCTTATTTTATGAGATTGACATCACATCACCATTATCTCTTGCATTGAAAATTTCTGCACGCGTACAATAATTCTGAAGGAAAAACCTTATGTCCATTTTCTTATGTCCATTTCTTCCAATTCATCAATATAATTATGACACGTGGCAAAAAGTGTTTAAATGACCAATCACAGTAGAGAGAGAATATAGAAGACCACCTTTTATATGACCAATTATAGAAGAAAGAGAGTGTAAATACAACATATGATTGGTAGAATTGGAGGAAATGGAGATAAGTTTTTTCCAATTCTGAATTCTAAATCCACCACATATTAATTTCAGTAGATAAAATAAAAAAATAATTTATTTATTTTATAACTATCAATTATAAGTGCATCCTATCAACAACAACAAAAAATATAAGTGCATCACTTTGTTTTATCTGATTAATTATAACTGCACTTAATTGCATTTGTTTTTATATTCTTCTCTACTAAACTTCTAACACATAACAGATTTTCGTGATGATAATAAAGGCTAATTAAAGTCAATAATTAAGAGCATCACTGGTTCACATTTTCATCGTTGCAAGAATTCAACGCACATGGACCTAAACTTCAACAGCAAGATAATTAGTAAAATATTGATAGGAAGCTAAGGCTTTTACATTGATATTTAGTGAAAAATAAATAATTAAAAGATATACATGGGAAAAACTTATCAATATTATTATTTTTGGTAATGGATGGAGCTAGTCAAAACTAGCAAGAAACCCAACGGGGGGTACCAATGCTTATCAATATCAATTATAGTATTATTATTATTATTACTTATTTATAGTTTTTTGTTCTTTAACTGAATGAAGTTAACGGGGAACATTAACGAAATAAGTTTAAAATAAACCAAATAAACAGCTTCGTTAATAATGATTAATTATTGAAACTAAAAAACCGGGATTGATTAATATTGAAGCTTTGCGCAAACACAAAAAGTCCCACTATACAAATTTGGCCCAAAAGGGTTAATGGAGTGGGTTGGCTTGACCTTTCAATTCAAACTTTTTCTTTTGGTAAATTTTCAAGATTCTTGAACTGCAATGAACTGTATATTGTCTAAATGCATTGAACACGTTGTATGATAAAAAAGTATTTACCAGAGAGGCGGCAAGGCATGGACTTTTGCTGTCAATTTTCAATATATAATATATGTTAATTAATCAGAAAACAATAATTAAAAGTGGTAATGGCTCAACTCTATATAGGACATACACACGAATTTAAATTATAGAAAAGTATGAGAAAATATTCTGTTCTATTTCGAAAAAATAACTAGTGTAATAAATGTGAGATAAGTGAATCAAGACCTTATATATATATATATATATTCGAAAAGTAAAAGCATAAAAAAGATGTGATAGCGGCCGCCGGAAAAGCCTCAAATTGTTGGTCACTTTCATTCACACACTGTTCTTACTTTTACAGCGATTTGAAGGCACTTTAGAGCCAACATTCCAAAATGGTTAATTAATAATTACACACAATGTCTTCATCATCAGAGTGGCTGCAACTTCTAATTTGATACATTTTCAGCCGTCCGTTTTTGAATCCTTGCCTCGTAGTTTCCACTCAGTTAAAATTATGATTATAACTTGTTCTACTAGGCTAATAGTATATATACCTAGGTACTTCTTGGTGGAAAAGAAGAGAGAATAAGAATAGGAATGGAAAAAAGAATGAGAAAAGAGAAAGAAATAAAAATGTTATGTCAATGCGATGTGATGTGAATGGAATAAAAGTGGATAAAATGACAATTTTGCCCTTACATTAAAAGTGAAAATGGAATAAAAGTAGATAAAAAAGTAAAGACAAAACTATAATTTTATCACATTGCAAAAAGTAGAGTTTGTTAGAAAAAAAAAGAAGAGGGAAAAGACTTTTGTCTCTCCCTTTTCATTAACAAATCTTGCTAAAGAACGTACCATAGATAATTTTAAACTTATAAAAAAAGTAATAAAAATTTTGCTCTCCCATATAGAATTTAGCTTTCCTCTCTAAATGATCATTTATATTTAGTTTTTTTTTTATTTTAAATAGTGTAAGTTAAGACAGAGAGCAAAAGAAATTATATTAAAATGCCAAGTTCATATATAATAACTAGATATAGTTATAATATCTACTAAAGCATATGTTAATAATTTCAGTTAAAGTTTATATATTATTTAAATCTAAAATGAATTAAATTATTTCTATATTTTAAAACATTATTATTATTATTATTGTTAATTTTAACTGTTTTAATCATAAATTCTTTGATATTTACATTTTATGCTATAATTTAAATTTAATGGACCAAAAGTTACAATATCATATATATATATATCCAAATTTTATCTGCTTCAATTTTTGTGTGTCTTAATTAGCTAAAAAATTTTCTTATCGAAAGGAGGATATGACAGTTTCTAATTATAGTGCAACACCCAAAAAAAAAAAAAGATGTTTCAATTCATACTCCACGTCTTTTATGTTAAAATAATGATTTTAGTAACTTATTATATTATGATCTTTCATTATTAAAGCAACTTTGGACCTGCAAGTTGATGTCCTTTTCAAATTTGAACTACCTAGCTAGCATATAGTGGAGGTGAGAGTAAGACTAATTCCATGCCATGAACCTAACATTGTCTTTTTTGTTTCTTGTGCTGTGTCTCTGTAGTTTCAAATATATTATTATCTTCTTTTTCTGTTCTGTTGCACATTTAATTTGAACTTATTTGATCAATTATGAAATATGATATCAATTATGAGAGTAAGCCTTTTGCAAGTTGCAGCCTGACAAACATACAGAGAAACACAAACAAATTTTTCCATTTTCTTGGGTCACATCATCATATAATTAATATACACACACACACAAAATTATAATATAAGGAGCAACAAATATGTGCTTTCAGATTATTCTTCACGTTATTCCATATCTACCCCAGAATGTTATTTCATTGAAAGTAGAAATATATATATGTTATACAATCTGGATTTGGATCTTATATGTTTCTCAAAGGGACAGCTATCCATGGAGAAGGCTAACAGAAGGGGGGGGGGGATTAAGAGGGAAATCGCACAATAAACAATTGATTGAAAAATAATTTAATTTGATATGGAAATTTTGGGGAATGAAGGTCTAAGCTAAAAAAGGGATTAAATTATATTGTTTCTTTTGAAACATAAATCTCTGTGATTTTCCTGTATAATGTTACAAACTTACAATTGCTTCAGTAATATTCATCTTTATTTTTTTTTTCAAGTACATATATACAAATAATCTGTTGTGAGCAATTAGTTAAAAGATTAATCAAGGATTGTTGGGTAGCTTTGGAGTTGATATTACTTCAGTGCTACAAATTGGACAAACCTTCTTAATCTGAAGCCACTTGCTTATGCAATCGATGTGATAAGGGTGATCACATTGAAGTGCTGCAAGTGCTTCACCTTCTTCATATTCAATCTGGCAAATCACACATCGATCTATTCCTGTTTTGTTTTCTCCAAAATGGCAAGTGTGAGGATACAAGCAGGATGGGATTTCATTGGCTGATAGTCCTCTTTTCTCTTCTCCTATAAACTCTCCCAATTCAATCAGCTCTTCATAAGATAAATCATCCGGATCAATCTCATCTTCTTCCATTTCTTCATAATTGCTTCCTTCACCCTCAAGAAACTGAAGGTCTTCTAATTCAAACTCTTGGCTCTCTGAGAAATCAGCATCTTCATCAAAAGAGGACTCACTTTCATCATCGTCGCTGCTTTCCTCGCTATCAATTGTAGAGAGCATTGTGAAGGTTCTCTCTTGTTCTTGCAAATTAATTGCCAGAATGAGATCAGAGTTAACTTGCTCGAGTTCAGTGTATGGGGTCTTGTGGGAAGTTTGTTTTCCATCTTCTGGTTCCATTGAAGGAAGAAGAAGAGGTGTTGTGCTACAGAAGATGGAATTAGAGATGAACTGGACAAAGCGATTATGGTATTTGAGGGATGAGTGGAGGCATAATTTTAGAGAAACTTGCATGTCAAGTAATGGAAACCCTTTTGGCATGAATTCTTAATATTCCAGATTCTCAGGCTATTTCGAGGTTTCCCACCTTGGCGTTGCCAATAACGCTCACAAACTTTGGACATTCTTTTTGGATTACAGGAAGCTTATGTACAAAGCAATAGCAACACATCCTCCGTAAGTAGCAATATACCTTAGCCCAAATTGAAGCCATCAACAATAGTTTGCAGCTACTTCGTTCTCAACAATTCCTTACGCACTATATATTTAAACTCCTTCATTTATTAATATAGATTAGTTCTATTTGCAAATTCGATATGGAAACAAATGTTTTTAGTAGCCTTTTTCATAGCGACTACAGGTGGGGAAAGAATCCTCGATAATTAGTGTTCATACATTTCTGAATCTTCACCGTATTTTCCTGTGCCTCTCTTGCCACCGAAAAATGAGAAAAAAAGAAATGCGATATCCACTTCCTTCTTAATAAAAACACACCAGCCACTGATAAATCATTAGGGAAAACAAATTCAGTCTTATTCCCCGTGAAGATTGCTAATTAGTAATTCCTATATCAAATTCACGTAGCCTCATTTATGCATGCATTTCAGGTTAGATTAATTACACATAATCAATAGCTTTTGTAAAAAGATTTTTAATTAGCGGGTAACATAACTACTTTCTCAGTTGCCAATATAAAAAAGAACAATGCCATTTAATTGAAGTACAGCTATATATTGTGACAGGAGAAAAACCCCCATATGCATCATTCTCGCGATTCGCAAGCCAGTCTCCACCCAAAACACACTCGAACAGAATATTAATAATTTAATCCACAACACGCAGGATAAATGAAACATCTTTTTAATGTGCCACAATAACTAGGTACCCATTGTTAAAAGGGCGGTAAATGATCTCTCTCCCATCTAGCTCCTCAGCTACGTCGAAACACAAGGATGTCAAATTGGCCACCTGGTGGCTTAGTAGTTAATCCATTCTTCCCTTCAAGATCCTTTCCTTTACTTCAGTAGGCGTGCTGCAGATGCAAGTCAAAAAGATCAATCAGTCACTACATAATACATAATGAATGGGCATAGAAGTTCAAAACTGGAATACGATATGGGTTTAAGGGTAGATAGAATACGGAAGAAACAATAATACATGAGAGCAGATAAATTACTGACAAGAAGAGAAAATTACAATGAAGAACCAATATTGGCATCAGTTTATCACCTGTACCACACTAGTGACTAGTGATTAATTCATCATTATTGTTCCTTTCTTGTAAAATTTTTAAAAAGGGCTCCTTAATTATTACTCTCCCAAAAGAGAAGTTTCCTTTATGTATAATAATTGATAAGACATTTCCATCATTATGGTTTCAGGGATGTATCATCCAAAAAGATGGGTCAATGCAGTAAATAGGCATCCAACTTCCACCTTAATTTTGAACTGCATAGCATATGTCATCATTAAGAAGTCACAAGGTGGTTGCCATTCAGAAAAGTAGTTTCCCCCAAGGCATGTAAGTAAGGCATCATATAGCATCCAACCAAAGGTTTACAAGATATGTAAGCGCTTAAAAGCAAAATAATAGAGTACTTAACCCTAAAATTGACAACATCAAGAAATATGGCCTGTTCCTAAGAGAAACAAAGAATTATAAGCTTACACAACATAGACATGTCCACCCCAGCCACTTAGACAGTCACGATCTACAGATGAAAGCAGTGCTTGGGAGATGGTCTCAAATAATTCATCTGCTTCCTGAGATATATACAAGCAACCAAGAAAAAAAAATGAGTAATATCTCTTTAAAGAGGAACACGGAAAATCTATACTAACTTTCATTGGCTAGCATGAACTAATTTTTAACATCAAATATGTCTGAAAATGCAAGAATATTGATGCAAATTGACTAAATTTTGAATGGTATTTGATTGAATGATAAAATGTCTTCAATGATTAAATTCAAATTGATTATGTTAATATGTTATAAACTTATAATACTCTAGTAATGTGTTGAATATAAATGGATGCCTTCCTGAATCTAATGTTGGGAACTGTCCACATGAAAACTCGACTGTTTTTGCACATATCCATTGCAGCATGTAACTGATACATGATAGTGCACCAATTTGCAAACTCACAAAAGTCATATAAAAATTAAAACAAATTAAATTTAGTGACAAACCATGTCAGGCTTAAACATCGACTCACAAGCACCATAGAGAGACTCGGACGCAGTGCCAGCAACAACAAAATCTTTTGCAAGCTCCCTGAATACAAGAAAAATCAAAAGGTATTGGTATCACAAACATGAGTCATGTGGAAGTACATAACTTTCAAATTATTCTAATAATCAAAGGCAGAATGCAGAATAAACTTGCATGAAATGCACCTTCAAACCAATTTACAAGCTTGCTACATTTCATATTGTGCGCATAACAGAGTGTGTCAAATCTAAATTTACTTAAAGTTTGGCTGTCAAGGGTTTAACAATCTAACAATATAAATGAACCAAGATAGAACATGTCGACATCACTCGATCCATGTAGCCAACCACACCTAGTGGGACAAGGCATTTTGTTTATCATAGTTTTGTTGTCAAAGACTCAAAGCTACTGTTCATTAATTCAAATCTCTCAGAGTTTAAAGATGCTTTTAATGTAGTTCGCCATATTTTGAAATCCAATTAAGCAGATATATTTTTCAACAAAATAGTAGTTTGATAAAAAATTAAATAGGAAAAACACAAAGCACTACCCAGTAGTCTACTAGAGACAAACAACCATTTTTATTTTATTAAATATCCAAAATCTTAAGAATTAAGAATAAGACTTTGACATGAATATACAAATAAAACACCAGAATTCATTTGAAATCCCACTTGTCAGGCCAAGAATATGGCCCAGTGTATACTTGCATTTGCATATAGCCTAAATAGTGCTATTCCACATATTTTATAACATTTTTAAGTTTTAACACACAAGCTTCCCTCATCAAGAAATATGGACATGAATTATAAGAAGAGCCAACTTACTTTGCTCCAATTGAATCCATTGTGCAAATGAAGGGTTTGTCTTCATCTCCCAATCCAGCAATTACAGGCTGGCAAAAGTATGGACCAAACCTAAGAAACAAAAGAATAATTTACATTTGTTTTAACTCAATTTACAAGTTATTATTTAATAACTGTCATAATCATACACATAATTCGCCTACTCAATATTTAAAACTATCACATACATTTTCCTCAACCTCATTGATATAATAATGCTTTAATTTTCTTAATGAAATAAGTCTCTTGTCAATAGTTCTAGCCAATTGACCAAGTTAAAATGGCATTAAGTCAATAATTCTAGTCAACCTACTTAAATATCAATAAGTATAACCATCAGTCTCTTGATTTTCTTGCCATACTATAGATTGTTAAGCCCCTTAATTGGATTTTTTTTGGGTTCCAGTTTGATCCTACATGTGGGAATGGTTGTACTTATAATTGTCATTTGAACACTTGAGCTGAAAACTTCAGATAAAATACTTTATCCCAGGAGTTCTAGTATTAGTACAGCAGAAACAGAACTTAGAGGCTTCCAGATTTAGATGTTGGGCATCGATTTGTTTTTGTTATTAACATCAATGTCATCACCCATAATATAGACTATATATCAATTAACCCATCGACAGTTTGGCAGAGCGTAGAGTTTTATCATCATTTTCATTCCCAAGTCCCAACCATGGGATTTGATCAATGAATTCAGACCATTTGACTTCAACTACACACAAGTAGAGGATTCCCTTCCTTGACTCAATCATCTAGAAGAATAGATAGATATCATAATCAGGACTTGCTAGTTTATCAATGACATAGTGCAGATCATGTATATGCCCCTTCAGTCTTCAAGTTTACAATGTCATCATTAAGAAAATATAAGACATGATAATATGGTATAGGCACATTAAATTAACGATATTGTAGTAAATAAATGTTATTGATCTCACATTTTGGGACTTTAGGCACTGGCGTCCTTTAAAGTTCGTTCGTTCTAAGAAGCGATGAAAGAAAAGTCAAGTGTTCAAGTATGAATTGCCTACTTTGTGAATCATTCTGAAGTTAAAATTTTCCACAAAGAAAATATAGCAGTAACTAAGTAACGGCAGGTGCAAAATTCTGATCCAAAAGGAAATTATGAAATCTACGTACCTTTTCTCGTATAGAATAGCGGAGACTAAGCTGGCAAACGTCTCGGGCTTCATATCCCTCTCTTCCCGAAGCTGGTATAATTTGTGCCGGAACACGAGCCGTTGATAGCTTCACGCAGAAGGGGACAACAATAAGAATAATCAACAGAAAAAAATAATTGAAAATAAAAACTAGAAGCAAACCCCAGAACAACCCGGAGGTGATAGTATTCGTTTCGTACAGTGTCTGGGCGTCAGTGGCGAGGCCAGAAAGACCAATGAAAAGCTTATCATGAATCTTGGAAATTCTCTGAAAATCGGTGGCGATAGTCTGAAGCTGAACACCGAGTCTCCGATCGCTGGCGATGGCGAAGCAGTTCTTACCCACCATAGCCACTAAGGCACTTCCATTGTACTCGAAGATCGACATCTTCCCGAGACTTGCTTCCGATTTTAGGTTTTCTCTTGATTTGAAATTGGGAGTGAAACGTATTAATTATTAACACTGAGACGATGGCTTGGACACCACTCCAGTTCTCTCAAGGTCAGGGCATGACGAAAGCAGCAATGGGCCGGTTACAGCTCATCCTTTTGGGCCTTGTGAATGGGCATTTTATTATTATTTCTTTAACGCAATATCGGCCCAAATAGATAAAAACAAAATAATAGCCCAATATCATGGACTACGCTTATGAATATGGGCCTACAACAGCCCAATATGATATGGACAAGCGTGTAACGAATGTGCAGAAAATTTTAATGAAATAAAAAACGAATATGCAGAAAATAATCTAGCCAATACGATAACGGATATTTGACCAAAAAAAAAAAACGAGAACGGATAATGATGACATGTCCTTGGCGAAGTAGGTATATTATTTTATTTGTAACAATATAATATTTTTGTTGATAATATATTCCCACACGTATCCTGTGATCCCTTATTCGTGGGAAGGTGCTCTCAATGCAGAAAATAGCTTATTATAGATGAAAAACAGCAGGCCAAAAAAACAAAGGCAAGACAAGTGCTACTCAAAATAGGAAGGGTCATGTTATTAAAAAAAAAAAGGAAGGGTCATAAATCATAATAATGAAAATGAGAATAATGAGGGAAAATTTGCATCATATTTAAATTAATCCCCAAAATTAGCGTTGACGTTGACGTCAACATAATTAACAATTCTGAGATTCTTGGCTTAAGGATTCGTCCAAATTTTGCACCATAAAACCGGGAGGCTTTTTCCGTGCCGTGTTATGAGATCTCGTCAGCATTATATATATGAAAATTATATTACCAAATTTAATTAAGGCAACATTAGAAGTGGGTTACTTAACCATGCATATATATATATATATTATCTTACTCTAACTTCATATTAATTGTTAAATATCGTCTTACCAATGGTCAAAAGTCAAACAGTATTTGCATGCATTTAGAGTTTAATTAGAGCGTCCATTTGCATATTGAACCGCAAAATTATATTGATTCAAGATCTAATGTAACTACTCTTCTCTACTCTGTATGGGGAGGATAATTCAAACTCCAACTTAAATATTAATTAACTATATAAGCATGTGAAATTAAGCAATTTGTATGTGTGCGAATTAATGCCTTGAAAGTGGCGCACAAGTACAACAACTATACATCAATTTCAGTTATTGACTAACGGTTTCATAATAGGATTGAAAAAAACAAAGAGAACTATGGAAAACGGTAGTTATCATAAGGTTTTCAGAGCAACGCTACTGTGTAGCGTGTTTTTCAGTTACAAAAGCTGTTTTGGTGATGATCGGATCAAAGAAGTTGGCGTTGTCGTAAAGCAAGCAAGAAAAAGAAAAAAAAAAAAGAAGGTTAGAAATACTTTTAAGGACGAAACTTTTAGTGCACAAACTTTGCTTCTTTCTCTTTCATCTTTTTGTTCTTTTGTCTTCAATAGAAATATTAATTGTTTACTCATCTTGATGCCACCGTTAATTTATTTTTCTGACGCCTCAAGAATTTATCTACCATCCGTATTATTGTGTATTGGGATTTTTCAGTTGTTAAAGGATGTTATGATAGTGTCGTGTTATATAAGCAAGAAATTCACACATTTTTATAGAGTTTGCTGTTTTGATGGTTACCAATCATAATGGATTTGTGAGTTTCTTGATATATATTGAAATATTCTACCACTAATACAAGATGATCTTTTGAATTCAAGATTCTTAAACAAATTTATGTTATTAATTATTATAGTCATGGATGAGAGGAAGGACTGTATTTTGATTGAAGAAAATTATTTGAAAGATTAAAGAGATTTTTATTAATAATTTTGTATTTTCAAATTGAGAAAATAGTGATATATATTTGAAAAATAAATTTAAATACTTTATTATTAGAGAGCTAAATTGAAAAACAAAAAAACAAGTAGATCAAAATTAGTTTAATTACTTCATATAACTATAGGCAAATTATAGGACCCACGTATATGGGCAGCACATGACTGAGTACTAATAAGGCAGAGTTGGTCACACATGCAAGTTTGGTTTCAAATATATTCTAATAAAGTTAAGATTTTCACACACATATTGATGTTGGTTACCTAATATATGTGTCGTTTTGAGTATTTTTTTTGGTAACCTAATTTCATCTTCGACCAAAAAGAGTTAGTTATTATAGCATCAATATCTTTTTCAATAAGGTAGCACTTAATTTATATATGGCATTAGTTAATAAAATATACCATGTTACTGATATCTGGATTCTGGAATGAAATGAGATATTAATTGTACTACAATAAATGTTAAGAAATCCAATAATAATGTAAATTTATTATATATTACCTTTCTGATATATAACAACTTTGTAATACTTTATTCCCTCTTATTACTGCCAGCATTCTTAGAAATTAGAATATCATAAATTTTATTATTATATTTGTTTTTTTTCATAATTCATATGTAGTAACTAGTAAATAGTTTACAATTGAGTTCGATTTGTTGCACGTACCAACAGTTTCCATGTATATATAAATTCAACAAATTGAATTGACTATATATTTTTTTTACAAGTTATTTATTTATTGAAATCAATTTTACTTGAGGCACTCGAACTAGTAAATAGTTTACAATTGAGTTCGATTTGTTGCACGTACCAACAGTTTCCATGTATATATAAATTCAACAAATTGAATTGACTATATATTTTTTTTACAAGTTATTTATTTATTGAAATCAATTTTACTTGAGGCACTCGATGTTATTAAATGTACCGGACACATTTTTACATTACGAGAGATTAATACCTTTCATTCACGTTACTCAATCATAAATTGACTAATGACTATACAGTAGTATATATACGCGGAGATATATTAAGTGGGAGACACACGGTGTCTGAGAGGACTGAGGCTGACGAAGAGACGCATCTTTTTGTGTGTGTATATATATATATACATATACGCACACGCAAATACAATACATGATAGGCAGAGAGAGAAGCATATATACTACATAAGAGCTATATATATATCCAGGTTCCAAGTATAATAGAAAGTCAGAAAGGCAGGTTTTGCAAAATGGTGCACTCAGAGAAGGCGGCGGAGAGGTGGTGGTGGCTGCTTCTGCTGCTCTTAACGGCGGCTTTCACCACCGCCCACGGAGGCAATGTCACCTACGACGGAAGGTCTTTAATCATCGACGGCCAACATAAAATCCTCTTCTCCGGTTCAATTCACTATCCTCGCAGCACTCCTGAGGTAACAAAATTTTGATGCTTTAATTTTTTTCTGTCAAGTTAATTAGTATCGATCACATAATTGAATTATTCACTTTTTTTTTTTTTTACTTCATGTCTTATATTTATTAAAAAGCTTAATGATTTACACCCGAGAAACTTTACTTATGCCAACTCCAATTCTGATATCACTGTCATCATATTCTTCTTCTTCTTCTTATCTTCTTCGTTTGTTTTCCTTATTAATAATTACTGTCATTTTCTTCCTCTTTTATTTTCTTACGTCAAGTATATATTATTAATGGGATATTGAGAGCGAAGATCAGAGAGGTAGAAACATTAAGACGAGACGAAAAATATATATATATATACGGATTACGGAATCATCCTATTCTCGTTGTCTTTTGTTAGGTAAGAAACGTCTTATATGTTGTCTACAGAACCATGGGCCTTCACCCTTCACGCTTTAACTCAACTTAATTATCATTAATGCTCAATTAATTCATTGAAATTAACACACATATGCCATAGAGTTGACTATATGATAGAAATATGTCTCGGGAGGACAAACTGATTTCCTTGCTGTTATTTATTACTGCCTTACTTAGTCAATTTCCATTCCGTAAGTATATATGCTTTTTAATTTTTACAAGTGTGCTCAAGTTTTTTAAATAGAACCCACAATCAAATATAATATTTCCAAGAATGTGGTTCATGCATTATGGGCCTGATGGGCCAGCCCAAAGATTTGACCTCAAACAAAAAATGAACAGATGTGGCCTTCTTTAATCGCGACAGCCAAGAAGGGAGGAATAGACGTCATACAAACATACGTGTTTTGGAACCTTCATGAGCCTCAACAAGGCCAGGTACGTAATCTTATAATTCAAAATCTTATAATTAGAATAATGAATATGATATATCCTTATGTTGAATGCTATATAATTTGCAGTATGACTTCAGTGGGAGGCGAGATATAGTAAAGTTCATTGAAGAAATCCAAGCACAAGGTTTATATGTGACTCTCAGAATTGGACCTTTCATTGAAAGTGAATGGACTTATGGGTAAAATTAAACCTCAACCATCTATTGGTAACCAAACATTTCAAACACAAAAAAATTAAACAAGGTACCACAAAACCATAACTTCAATTGTACTTTTATTTGTGCAGAGGTTTACCTCTTTGGTTACACGACATTCCAGGCATTGTTTTTAGATCAGATAACGAACCATTCAAGGTATTCACTATTCTTTCTCTTAGTTACTACAATTTGAACTAACAATAAATAAAATTGGCTCACCACTCTATTTCCTTTTTGTTCGATGAATGGCAGCATCACATGCAAAATTTCACTACCAAAATAGTAAACATGATGAAATCAGCTAATCTTTATGCTTCACAAGGAGGGCCCATCATACTCTCACAGGTAAGGTTGAACGTTGCAACAATAAAACTTGCCCACTATAGTGTTTAAATGGTTTATGCAACAATCACTGTGGTAAATGCGGATCCGAATCTGCTAAAGTGCAGATTCGGTGAAGTGTGTAAAGTGCACATCTTGAGCCGTTGAATGAAACTGTTATAGTACAGACACAATATTGATTTTTATTTAACGGTCTGGATGATGCACTTTATACACTTTACACTTTTTGCACTTCACTTGATCTAATTTCGGTAAATGCAGATCGAGAACGAGTATAGTATGATTGAAGGGGCTTTTCACGAAAGAGGCCCACCTTATGTTCGTTGGGCTGCGCAAATGGCCGTGGGCCTTCAAACTGGTGTGCCATGGGCTATGTGCAAACAAGATGATGCTCCTGATCCTCTGGTTAGTTGAATAGTTCATTTTCCCTTTCATCTTGTTTCTATAACATTAATAAGTTAATATTGTGTGATGTATTTTATTAGATCAACACGTGCAATGGTATGGAGTGTGGGAAAACATTCAAGGGACCTAACTCGCCTAATAAGCCTTCTCTCTGGACAGAGAACTGGACAAGTTTGTATGTTCTTGTGGACGTTTCTCCTTCCAATTACAGCTCCAATTAAAAGAAAGAAGGTATCAAAGTATTATAAATTACTAATGCTTTTCTTGTTTACATGGAAATTTGAAGCTATCAAGCATTTGGTGAAGAACCTTACTTGAGATCAGCTGAAGATATTGCATATAATGTTGCCTTGTTCATTGCAAAGAATGGAAGCTATGTTAATTACTATATGGTATGACTATTCATCATCTATGTAAATTTCCTTTCTTTGTATCGATATCACTCTCTTTTTATATTATGGGTTTAATTTGATACAGTACCATGGAGGAACCAATTTTGAAAGAACAGGTTCTGCTTTTGTGATAACTGCTTATTATGATCAAGCTCCACTAGATGAGTATGGTGTGTTTCTCTCTCCATTCTCAAATTACAAAAAAACTGCAGAATTTTCAATCACTTCATAATTGCCTATGTGATTGTAATCAGGTTTAATTAGGCAGCCAAAATGGGGCCATCTTAAGAAGCTACATGCTGCAATAAAGTCATGTTCAAATACTTTGCTTTCTGCAACCCAGACTACACTCAACTTGGGCACAAAACAAGAAGTAAGAAAAGAAAACTAAATTCAACTCTTGGACTTTTTCTCCCTGATAATTAATTATTATATACTTGGAAACAAAAATTAATCCTTTGCTATATATATCCCATCTTCTTCTTCAGGCCTATGTATTCAGAAAAAGCTCAACAGAATGTGCTGCCTTTCTGGAAAATACAGATAATAAAGCAGTCACGATCAGATTTCAAAACATTCCCTATAGTTTGCCCCCAAAATCAATTAGTATTCTACCAAATTGCAAGAAAGTAGCTTTCAACACCGCAAAGGTGAGAACAAAATACAGCACCAGAACAATGAAATATGGGTTACAGTTTGGATCAAATGAACAATGGGAAGTGTACCAAGAAGCCATCCCCAAATTTGATGAAACTTCATTAAGAGCAAATAAGCTATTAGATCAGATTGGGACGGCAAAAGATACATCTGACTATCTGTGGTACACTTTCAGGTAATGAGAAACATAAGTAGTTACTTAAGATGTCTGTCTTTATATATTATCCACTGAAATATTTGTTATGAATCTTGGTCACGCAGGTTTCAAGAAAATTCTCTGAGTTCTCAGTCTGTTCTAAGTGTATTTAGCCATGGACATGTCCTGCATGCATTTGTCAATGGAGTTTCAGTAGGCAAGCTCTAAAAATCTCTATTTCTCTGTTGTTTATACATGGGAAATATATGTGAAATTGATTCTGGACAAGTAAAAGACTCATCATTATACTTACTTATTCTCAATTCTAGGTTCTGCACATGGAAGTCATGCTAATGGATCTTTCACCATGAACAACAATGTCAAATTCATAAAGGGGAACAACGACATTTCCTTCCTCAGTGCAACGGTTGGATTGCCGGTACTACCTTTGTCTTCGTAACTATTCATTTCTAAATGTTAGGTTCTGGATTATTTCATGAAAGATATAATGAATAACATTCATGAAATATGCATTTTATTTCTTCATAAAGGATTCAGGAGCATTCCAAGAGCGCAAAGTTGCTGGTGTGCGTAGGGTGAGAGTTGGAGATAGAGATTTCTCTAATTACCCCTGGGGATATCAGGTAATTAATTAATTACCTATAAGCAGTAAAAGATCTCCAATCATGATTTTTACTAATGTTAAGTTTTTTTTGAACCAAGGTTGGATTGGTAGGAGAGAAATTGCAAATCTACACAGATAATGGATCAAGTAATGTTCAGTGGAAAAGGTTTGGAAACCCTAACAATTCACTCACATGGTATAAGGTAAGAGTACTACTACTAGTAGTAAAAAAAAAATCACAAAAACTTCCTAACTACTGAAAATTTAAGACTTCACTTTTTGATTTACAGACCACATTCAATGCACCAGAAGGAAGTGATCCAGTGACTCTCAACCTTGGTTCTATGGGAAAAGGTGAAGCTTGGGTTAATGGGCAGGGTATCGGGCGATACTGGGTATCATTTCACACACCAAAAGGGACTCCTTCACAGCAATGGTACATTTCTATGCAAATTTTGATTTTCTTGTTCAGTTTTTATTGTCAATGAGAATGATATTGAGCATTTAATATGCTAACTAATTACAAAAATGAACTATTTTGTTAAGGTACCATATCCCTCGGTCTTTCCTCAAACCTAGTGGGAACCTATTAGTTCTGTTTGAAGAAGAAGCTGGGAACCCCCTACAGATTTCTCTGGACACAGTTACTACAAGATGAGTAAAGAGCATGCTTTATCCACACACATACATCATAGGATAATAGATTTATATGATGTGAAGTACAGAGAAATTGAAGGTCTCCCAACAGAGATATATATATATACTCATGGTGGCCCTCTATTGTACTTAAATTTTTCATAGCAGAAGATTGAAAATCATATAAGTCAATTTAGAGGCAAGCAAAGTTGTCATCATTTTATTATTGTGAGAATGTGAGCATATTAATTCCAATGTTTTCATACATTATTTATTGTTCTTGTGAATTCAAGCATAGCCGTTCCAAAGTCTACTAAAATTTGTATCCTTCAAACCAGTCAACTTCCTTAATAATATAATAACATTCTAACCGTGGAAAGTAATTTATCTTTTTATTTTTTTTAAAACTTCTAATCAACAAAAAAAAAGTAAACTACACAACCTCTCATCCTTGAAACCTCCAACCAACCCCTAATCTTCATATTTTTTTCGTTGATTTGTGTAGTCGACCTTACCATGTGTTTGGATTACACAAGCATATATAATTTGAAAAGTATAGTAAATACTTTAGAATATTGGGACCCCCACCAGCGCGTGGAGAGCACTCTCTTGTGAAAACGGAGCGTTTTCATTTCGATTGTGGATGGAATGAATGATACACGCACCGATAGGCTATGGTCAGTCCAAGATATACAACTTCATTGATGTAATATTTATTAAGGCAAGCAAGCAGCCAACACATTAAAAGCAGGGAGTAGTAGGGTGTGTGCAAGTGAGTGAGAGATGTTGAACCATTTTTTCTGTGTATCCCTTGTGGTTGCATAACCTTTTGCGCCATTCAGCGACCCCACAATCAAATCCAAATCCTCCGCACGCTTTCTTTCACACTTCCTTAAACCTCTCCTTACAATGCCACCTTCCCCTTCCTTGCCTTCAGGTATTACACAACCCTAAATTCTCTACCTATCTATTACCGCACTTTCCTTTTCTTTTTTGCCGCTCTTTCTCTCCAATCTCATAGCTACGTGTACAATTTTTGTGTGTGTGTGTTTTTTTATTTGATTCTGGGTCTCTTGCGCCGTTTTATTTATTTTTTTCTTTTTTACCAGAAAGCCGAACCAAGTGGAGGAAGCGCAAGAGAGAATCCCAAATCAGCAGGAGGCAGCAGAAGCATGAGGACGAAGACGACGAAGACGAAGACCCCAATGGGGATGACGACCACCTTGAACGCCAGGATGATTCCGAGGACCAAACCCACCGTCCGAATCCCCAATTCGAGATCGAGGTCTTGTCCGAAGACGGAACCCAAATTTCTCAGTTCCCAATGGTGATCAAGCGCACTGTCAATCGTCCTCACTCATCCATTGCGGCAATTGTGGCTTTGGAGCGAGCCAATGAGTCTGGAGACAGCAAAGGTCAGTTGCAGAATCCTCCATTTTTGGAGAATGTGTCGCATGGACAGCTTCAGGCTTTGTCGGTCGTGCCCGCTGATAGTCATGCTCTGGATCAGGAGCGGAGTGATGGCAGTAATTCGGCTTATGTGATCACCCCACCCCCTGTATTGCAAGGCTGTGGTGTTGTTAAGCGGTTTGGAACAAGAGTTCTTGTAGTTCCAGTGCATTCAGGTCTCTTTCACTCTCTCTGTGTTATCTAGCTATTTGCTTGAGTAGCCTTGGCTTAATTTTCAGTAGATGCTGGTTGTTGGCTTTACTTTAACAAAACAATGTTGTGTTTTCAGCTTCAATTATAATATGGCTGGACTTTTTAATGTTTTATTATCCTTTGCTCGGAGAGGTCAGGTGTGAAACGGCGCATTCTTGTAGTTGTAGCTATAAAAAAATAATGGATATCACTCAAACCAGCTATTCGACTGTGTTGTCTTACATATCTTCCTAGTTATTCTTTTCCTAGGAATTCATAGTATTTCTTTTGTCGAAAAACGGTTTTGTTTGATTGATGGCTCGAGAATGAGCAGGGTTGACCCTGGAGTTCTATCACGTGATATAAGTTGGACATCTGGATAATCTCTGTCTCCTACCTTCGCACTCCTTTTATTCTTGTGTAAACACATATATAACTTTTAATATTTAGGTTGATCTGTTCTTTAAAAACTTTGGCATCTTCCTGTTGGGATGAATTCAAACATCATTTATGTTCTATTTTAAAAACTGGAATGCAAAGTGTTCAGGGTTCAACACTCCAATGTAACCCCCCCCCCCCCCTCCCCCCCCCCCAAAAAAAAAGTTATATAATATATGTAGCCTAATTACTTTGACAATTGAAAATTGATTTCTGGTATTAAACTAATTTTGATTTGGGTTTTCTGTAAGCAGATTGGTTTTCACCATCTATTGTACATCGACTTGAGAGACAAGTTGTACCTCATTTCTTCTCTGGAAAATCACCAAATCACACTCCAGAGAAATACATGGAATGTAGGAACTATATTGTTGCAAGATACATGGAAGACCCAAGGAAGAGCATTACAGACTCTGATTGTCAGGGATTGTTAGTTGGGATAGACAATGAAGATTTAACTAGAATTTTCCATTTCCTTGATCATTGGGGAATTATTAATTACTGTGCTGAGGTGCCAAGTCATGAGCCATGGAACAGTGAGTCCCACCTGAAGGAAGATACAAGTGGTGAAATTTTTGTGCCATCAGATGCCTTAAAATCTGTAGATAGTTTAATCAAATTTGACAAGTCCAAGTGTAAGCTTAAAGCAGATGAAATTTATTCGTCATTGACAATGAATGATGCTGATGTCTCTGATTTGGATGACAGAATAAGAGAGCACCTATCTGAAAATCATTGCAATTATTGTTCTTGTCCTCTACCAGTTGTATTCTATCAGTCACAAAAGGAGGTACACTGGCCTATTTTTTTAATTCAATTATCTTGTCACTATATCAAAAGTTGTTTGGTCGTCCATAGGTTTTGTCATATTGGTAATTGCCTGACGTATGATATCACCACACAAGAGCATCCATTGTTAACATAATGGTTGTACAGTGCATGTCATTTCTGGAGATAAACATCCTTTAGTTTGGGTAAGCTACAAAAAGAAAGAAAAAAGTAAAATATGGTTTGCCATTTGATCGCACATATAGTACCGTATAGTCATGGACTCAAGATGTAATCCAGAGACCAACATAAGATGCTTATTTTTGTATTAGTTTTCTAAATTTATGACTAAGGGGTCATTATGTTGACCTTCCTTCAATTTGAGTAGCCTGAACACCTAATTTAATCAACATCTTATGTTACAGGCTGATATTCTACTATGCTCTGATTGTTTCCATGATGGAAGATTGGTTATTGGTCATTCAAGTATAGATTTTATAAGGGTGGATTCAACAAGGGATTATGGTGATCCTGATGGGGATATTTGGACTGATCAAGAAACTTTGTTGCTGCTGGAGGCGATGGAGATTTACAACGAGAAATGGAGTGATATTGCTGAATATGTTGGTACCAAGTCAAAAGCACAATGCATTCTTCATTTTCTCCGTCTCCCCATGGAAGATGTGAAACTGGAAAATATCAACTGTCCAAGCATGTCATTGTCATCAAATTTGTCAATTAGAGATGATTGCAGAAGATTGCGGTCAAATTCAAATGGAAATTCTGCAGGTCTTGCTTACTTATACATCCAAATATATGACTCACTGTGATATGGTTTTGATTTTGTATTTATGTATTGTTCCCATAGGACTTAATCAAAGTAGCAGTTCTGACAACAGACTTCCTTTTGCAAATTCTGGAAATCCCGTTATGTCACTGGTAAGTGACTGCTAATAATATGCTTAATCTTTATCATTTAATTAAGGGATTCACTTGAAGCGTGTAAAAGACTGGGATTTGGTTGAAGGTTTGTTTGAAACTTTGAATGTATATAGACATTTCATCTTGTCCTTGTATCTTCAAGTAGTTGCAGTACTACCCTTTGAAGGAGCAAGTCTTATAGATTGCCATGGTTGCTTAACTAAGCAAAGGATATTATGGCAAGCACAACATGTACTAATTTTTGACCATCCGTTTTGAAATAATCTCCTGATATTTGTGCAAATTAGGAAAAATTCATATGCAATACATTGTCGGTAATTTTCTTGCTTACTTGGATTCTTACACTTCTGGTTCTGTTATTTACATGAGGAAGGTTGCCTTTTTGGCCTCTGCTGTTGGACCAAGAGTGGCTGCTGCTTTTTCTCATGCAGCATTAGCAGTATTGTCAGAGGATAAAAGTAATAGCACGTTACAGGATGAAGCACCAGGACATGGTAGCAGGTTAGTGTGACTGTCACAGAACTACTAATTTCCTTACACTATTACTCTGAACCACCCCTTCAAGCATTCTTCAAACGATTAAGATATATTTCCATCTATGAAGGATGAACCCAGAAAGCATAAGTAATAGAGATGGTGGTCCTCATGAAGAAATTGCAAACTTGAATCATCAAAGTGGTGGGTTATGGCTGTTTCTTATATTCCTGCTATCAATCCGTAATTATATGCCCCAAATTCAAATAGCATCAATTTTTAATTTTTTATTTTTATGAGAAAAGTTTTTTATGATTTTTAGAGGATAAGCCAAAAGCATTTGGTTCATGGGGTCAAAATGAGGGCAACGCTGTCCCACTCTCTCCTGAGAAAGTTAAAGATGCTGCTAAAGCAGGACTGTCTGCTGCAGCAATGAAAGCTAAATTGTTTGCCGACCATGAAGAACGAGAAATTCAGAGGCTCTGTGTTGGCATCATTAATCAACAGGTGTGGCTGTTGTAGTTTTTTTTGGGTGACTCTTTTAATATTTTTCTTCTCTCCTCTGTCTATTATTACCTGGATACACATGCATCATGCATGTGTGTGCAAACAAGAACCCTTTCTTTTTTTGCAAAAGTGGGTAAATGAAACCTAAAAGGTGAACACCAGGCAGAGAGCTAGCATTGCGGTGTGGTTAACTTGCATTTTTGGTTTCCTGTACTGACAGTTGAAAAGATTGGAGTTGAAGTTGAAGCAGTTCGCAGAAATTGAAACGCTGTTGATGAAAGAATGTGAACAAATGGAGAAGGCAAGACAAAGATTTGCAGCTGAACGGTCCCACATTATATCAGCACGGCTTGGAACTGGTGGAACCACACCTCCAATAAATGTATCGGGTGTTGGCCCTTCAATGGCTAACAATAATGGCAACAGTAGGCAACCGATTATGTCTGCTCCTCCCTCACAGCCTAGCATCTCAGGGTATGGCAATAGCCAACAAGTTCATCCACACGTGTCCTTTTTCCCACGGCCTTCGATGTTTGGGTTGGGTCAAAGGTTGCCTCTATCAATGATACAACAATCGCAATCCGCCTCATCAAATGCCATGTTTAGTGCCCCTGGTAACGTGCAGCCTACTACTAATCATCCATTATCGAGGTCTGTATCAGGGACCAACACTGGATTTGGTTAATGAGAAGAGATGCATTGTTGCAATTTTATTTGGTCATTGTTTTCAGCAGTGAAGAGGAAATTAGGTGGATATGTCAAAAAAGTTACCTAGTTTCTGAAGACTGTAAATGTTTGTTGTTGATTATGGGAGTGTTGCTTAAAGGAAATAAGTAGCATTTGATGCCCCGTATATAATTTTCTTGTTTTCTTTCCCTCGTGGTTCTGCACTTTTTGGACCATGGGAAATTATTGTCACCAATGAAACAAATCTTGTTGAGTTAGCTTATACAAACAATTGACGATTTTCAAGAATCCTGATGAAGCCATGGTTCCTGTCTTCAATGCCAGTGCTGTCGCACAATCTAGTCCATGTACCAGGGACCAATGTACTAAAACAAAAAATGAAATTAGAAGAGGCTCATTGTATTATTGCTTGTATTGTACCAGATGAGAGGGTTCGGAGAATATCAAGGAGAAGAGTAATACAACACATTTTAGTGCATTGCAGTACAGAATTTGATGATCTTATAGCAACAGTCTGTTAACTTCAACAGAGAATTTTACACTGTCATACATATCTTTAGCCCTTATTCATGAATTTTAAAGACGATTAGACTAAAACATAATGAAGCTTGCATCTTTACTCATGAACAACTACTACAGGATATATAGTTCCTAAAATTTCTACTCAGCCCAACAAGAATTTGTGAATCGACTAGCATCGAATGCTTATCGCTCCCCAAAACGACTTAAAAAGCAATCTTTTTAGGACTCCCCTATTCTGGCAATGGGATGTCGGCTAAATCCTCTCTGTATGGAACTTGTCCAAATTCTAATTCCCCATTAGGATTGACGAACCCTTTTTCCATGTGGGTTTGCACTATTGGGTCATTCCTCGTCTCAATATATGTCTTAACAGTATCTTTTCTGAAGGTTAGGTATATAACCGCCAAAATGTACATTGCCATTAGAGGGAAAACTATGATCCCAATGAACACATTTGCTACCTTTGGTAGACTGTTATGGATTAGCCAACCAATGAACGCTGTAATCAGGTAATACACATTGATTCCAATGATCCCCACCCCTAGGATCCATGATATTACTATGATCTGCAGGCAAAATTTGGAACTTTTCATTTAATTTTGAAGCTTTATATATATATAGAGAGAGAGAGAGAAAAGAAAGAAGACTCACAATCATAGAATTCTTGTGAGGCCCCATCTTGGTGGTGCTGCTGCTAAACTTAAGAAGTGGAATCAAAGCGAATGGAAGCTCAAATGAGAGAATCATCTGCAAAATCATTTCTATTAGTATGCCTAGAACAAAATGAGAGCTTTGATATATGAGACGAAAAAGGAATGAAAAGGTTTGAAAATACAAACCGAAGCAATGATGATGAGGCGTCCTGCTCCAGATGATCCACCAATCACGGAGACAATAAGACTAGGTGTTATGGCAATAGTCCTAGTCACCAAATTCCTAATCCATTTTTTCATCTTGAGGTCCAAGAAACCCTATCGAATTAAAAGGAAAAAAAAAAAAAACTTGAGTTTACTAGTACAAGAATAGTGGGTGGTGATATATATACTATAATTCTGAAATCACCTGCATAATGTATTGCCCTGCATAGGTGCCAGTTATAGCAGAGCTTTGTCCTGAGGCTAGCAGTGCTATGGCATAAATGGTTGAGCTGGAGCGTCCCAGAACATTCTAGAAGCCATGAACATAGAAAATTGTGTGAGATTTTAATTAATTGTTAACCATAATAAGGACCAAAATTAGGTTTTCGAAATGTCGAAGGTGGAACCTGGAGAAGAAAAGAAGCAGAGTTAAGGGTGAGATCGCTGCATCGATTTGCATTTTCATCAGAAATATTGGCGGCTGAACAAACAGTGCCTGATACAGAAATTACTGCGACGTTGATTAGAAATGCTATAAAGAGTGCGATCCCACTCTCTATGAAGAAGTATCTACACGCGTCCTGCATTAACAAGTTCAAATTCACTTGCGATGAGTCCACACACTCAATAATTTACGTTACATATAAAAAAAAAAGTAGGAAATGGATTGGAAAACCTACATTGATTCCACGCACAGAATCGGGAATTTTTCTAGAGAGCACAAGAGCAGAGTGGAGGAAGAGGTTGTGGCTGCATATGCATTATATAGATGTTAAAAAAGAGTAAATAGTGAAAAAGAAAGAAGAAAAAGATGAAGGAGGAGTAAGTACGGCATAATAAGGGCACCCAGAAGGGCAATGGCATCACCAGTGGCACCTTGGCCACTAAGTTTAGGTATAAACATGCCCTTCATTACATCAGAGGCAGGGGGCTTTACGTAGCCCATTTCCCCAAAGAAACATGCTGCCATTACAAATACTAGCACTGATATCAGCAATTCCAACTTCCTCACCTACAAAACAAAACAAAAGCATATAACAATTCATTCATTAATACCCTAATAATTGTGATTTATTAATTAAAAGTAAGGTAGATTATTTATTACCCCAAATCTCTGAAGACCCAGAAGCAAGAGAGTGCTCAAGCCCGTCACCAAAACTCCTGCCCATACTGGGATGTTGAAGAGTATGTTGAGAGCAAAGGCTGTGCCAATTACTGCCACAAGTATACGTAGTTTGATAATTAGATTAGGAAATCTAATTAATTAATTAATTAAATACAAATTAAATGTGTGCTGTTAATTTTATACCTTCGGGTATGTCTGCGGCTATGACAGCAACCTCGGCTAACAACCATAAGCAATACTTTATAAGCAATGGGTACTCGGCTTTACATAATTCTGAAAGGTGTTTGCCTTCAATAATTCCCAATTCACACCACATAATTAAATAAAACAAGTTAATGCGTGTTCGTTTATTTATAAAATTAATTATATATTCAAACGTAAATTAAAGTGAGTAAAACTGAAAAATAAAACAAGGTTAATTAATTAATTAATTACCAGTGGTTACGCCAAGATTTGCAGCCAATGACTGAATTATGAGGGCAAAGATTAGCCCGATAAGAATCACCCACAGCAGCTGGTAATTAAGTTAACAGGACCGTCACTTTAATTAGCTAGAGTAGTCTGAATTAAGATGAATCTATGGAACATTTTTTGGGTATTTTTAAATATATATAGAAAATTAAAAAATCTTGGTTGGCGTGAGGATGAGTTTTGTTGTGTTGTGGATGTATAGTATACCTCATATCTGTGGTCAGCTCCAGCTTGAAGATCGGTTTCCACTGCGATGGAGGAGAGATGAAGATTTAGTATTGATGGAGATGGAACTGAAATACTAGAAATGGAATAGAAAAAGAGAGACTTACAGTTTCCAGGATCAAGGTAAGCCAAGGAGACCAGAAAACCCGGTCCTACGTATGCCAGAAACTTCCTCCACCCAGGTTTCTGTACTTGCATCATTGCACCAAATTTCAAAATTACTCGCATTTCATTATATTTATATATAATATATAGAGAGAAAGATGGTGAAACCTGAAACTAATTAGCGGTGTAGGCGTCATCATCATTAATGCATTGCACCATCATGTGTACGTGGTGTGTGTGTGAATTTCTATGCTTAATTAATTGCTACTGAACAAATTAAATGAATTAGAAATAAATAATAGAGATGGAGAGAAATGAAATTAAGAACCTGGTGGTGATGATCTGATGAGTGAGCATTATGATGAGAAGAGGGAGGAGTGACGTTAACGGCAGCTATACGGTTGTTACCTCCGACCACTCCCACAACGTACTCTTCTTCTTGATGACTTCCCATTAATATTGCTCTCTCTCTCTCTCTCTCTCTTGTTTTTTTTAATATAATGTATGTGTGAGTGATGCATGAAGAGAGAAAACGATGTGTTTATATAGTTGAAACCTAAATGAGCTGCTTGTTTGGCTTCGCGTCCAGACATGTCAACCTTCCATATCTCCAAACCAAAACGCCCACGTCACACTCTCTACTTATTGCACTATCCGACAACACATAATACACCACACTTATTCTTAATTTTTTACATCTAAAATTGAATTTCACCTATTCATTACAAAATTAACAAATGAATTATCTCACTTAGCTTCTTCTAGTAATGTAAATAATTCATATTATTGCTATATCCCATTTTCTAGAAAAAAATAATATATATGATACCATATCTTAGAAGGAACATATCCAACAAAGGGAAATTAATTAATAATATTATAGTATATTATACTAAAGAAGTTGCAATAATTAAAGCATGTATTTTTAATGCAATGTATGTATATATATAATATATATATAGAGAGAGAGAGAGAGAGATTTTGACATCATTTTTATATTTAATACATTATAAAATTTAAAAATATTTTTATCCGAATTTTATTTCTATAAACTCATAATTATTATGTATTAAAAATGTTAATATTTAGTATCAAATATTTTTTAAATTGTTTAAATATTAAAAAAGTGCTTATCTGCATTAAATATTAGAGTATCAAATAATAATTATTTGTACATGAAAGATCAATTTTAAACACATCCTTATTATTATATATTTATTTAAAGATATCTATAACATTTTAAAATAGTAATTTTTATTATATACATTTAATGTTTTCATAATTTAAAGACGTGATTATTGATTAGGGACTAGGAGTGCAGATGGTTTGGGTTGGAAAAAAATATCAGTGGGTTGGGTTGGTTCGGGCTTACTAAAAATGCATCAACCAACACAAATTATTCACTGGCGGTTTGGGTTGGTTCGGGTTGGTGGGCCAGCTCTTTTTTTCTTTCGTTCTTCCTTGATTCATTGAACATCACTAGCCAAAATTTTAAAAATGCTTAATATAAAATAAAATATAGTTTAATAAATTATATTTCATAAAGTTTAATATCATGTTTCATTTACTTTTTTTTTCAAATTCATTTGAATTATAATTAATCTAACTAGTTGTAATCTTGTTATTTGAAGTTTCAATGCATTATGCACATAATATATTTATAATTCAACTATGTGGTTATCTAATTAATTTCATGATTGGAGAGATTTGCGTGTCGGGTAATAGAATGATAAACAAATTATAGAAGAATATTTTGAAATCAACCTATCAAATTTTTTTTTATCATAAACGTATATAAAAAAATAAAAAAGTAATTTTTGGCAGGTTGACGGTTTGGTTCGGTTCCGGCTGAAAATTTTCAACCCAAACCAACTCGCCAGCCCGAACCAAACCAACCTAACATGACGGGTTGGATTGCGTTTGGCGGGCCAGCTCAAACCGGTGTTCACCCCTATTAAGGACCCAATAAATGAATTGGGGACCACATTTTTATTTATTAATAATAAATAAAATTAAAGAAATACTCTCGTAAGAACTTTTTATCTTTTGTGATTATATATGTACTTTTAATAACTTATCATTTAAATTTTAAATTTTACAAATATAGATATTTTAAATTTTAAATTTTAAATTTCATATGCCAATAATTGCCGAAACTAGCATGGATCATGCATATGTGTATCTTAATGATAAGTTGTTCTATATAACACTATTGAAACTATATAGCTAGCCCCTAAAACCAGTAAAGTCAAATCTTTTTTTTGTCAAAATAGAATTCCATTAATGATTTTTTTTTTTCCTGTAAAGTATATTGGATTTGGAGCAACGTTTTATTTTGATCCACTCACCGCATGAAACAAGCCAGATTGATGTTTTGTAGTTTAGTTTCAGAAAACAACTAAATGATAGAGACAGAACGAAGATACGAAAATTCAATTGGTATTCGGAAGAACACTGCTATATTGAAAGCATAAGACTGATTTTAAAATGCTTTTAAAGTGACACCTTTGACCTTCAATTTTTTAAAGTTTTGAAAACTATTTTCTTGGAGTCACACGCATGCAGTTGATGATGAAAATGAGAATCGAATTTAACAACTAATTGAATACATTTTTGGATAATTAACCACTATAATGGTGATATACAGTACAACATCTTGTTGATGATGTATCTACTATCTAGATATACTATATATATATAGTAAACGTGTCCCATGCCCCTTTGGTGCAAGGCTAAATTCATGCCATTCTTTAGTTTTATATGTATATTATTTCTGAACTAATTCTGACGAAAGCCTTGGCGTCCATATATTTTGTAGTATGCACATTTTTTGGGGTAAGGGTATAATATGTATTAGTTCTGAATCATGAAATTTACGCAATCATCAATGATTAAAAAAATAAAACATAACAAATATTGAATGAAGATGATATTTTAGCATATTTTCTTCGGTACACAATATTTGCTTGGTCGGAGAATTTTATATGTTTCAAAATATCTGTTGTTTTATAAAATCATTAAATCAAGAAAGCACTAATTTTTTTTTATAATTTTATCCTTACTAATACTTATTCCTAAGATAAGATTAATTATGAAAAAGTAAGTAGAAGTAATTAATTAATAAGGGTAATTTAGTCTTTTTATCTCATATTTTTTAAAATTTAAGATGAACTAATGATTTTATTAGTTTGTGCACACCTACCTAACGAAGCAGGTATTATAAACCGAAAGGATTAGTTTTTGGTGGGATAGGATTCCAGGACAAAGAAGAATTTTCATATTTTGTCTGATTTCAAGACACTCAATACTCCATTGCTTGCAAATGGCATCGAGTGGAATATAGAATTCGTTTTTCCCTCACAAGGCATATCTACAATTTAGATTAAGAAGATCACTAAGAAGAAAATATTAGTAAACATTCAAATCATATAATTATGACAAAATAGAATTCAATTTCAAGTCCAGGCACAGATCAACATAGAGTAATGTGTATTTTATTCTCATCAACTTGAGAAAATATTTTCTTGCGCTTGTAAACTTCTGCCTACTATAGCCTAGGTTTAATTCTTCTCTCAGGCTCAGTTTCTTTTTCCTCTCTTCTTGAAAATATCTCTTACTAGTAATGCTCATGTATGTTCAAGGGACTAAATTGAAAAACATTCACTTACCCTTGACCTATTGATGTTCTGCGATGTTAAAGATGTATTTTGCATATCTGGAATCGCTATTAGACTTATCTGCAGCAAATTTAAGAGACAAATTTGTGAATGATATTCTAACCGAAAGCAATTTTATACACATGAATAAATATTTGCTTCTTGTATCATCCTATTCTTTCCCACAACCAAACAAGGTTGCAAGACCCGATACTATTTATGTCCTTTAGGTGTGTTTGTATTGAGTAGAATGGAGGAAGAAAAGGAAAGAGCAAGAGAATTTAGAAACATTCCCCTGGTTTAAGATTCTAAATTTTGGAGAAGGAAATGAATAATTTTGTAATAAACCTCATCAACCTCCCTCCATCATTATTTTGAATCACCCCAAATTTGAGAAATTTTGAAAGAATTCCAAACAAGGGTGAGAAAAACAAGCCTTTAATCTTTCCTTCCCTCCCTTTCCCTTTCCCTTCCTCTCCTCATTCCCAAACACACCCTTAATTAATCATCATCAACAAATAGGAGGAAGGACAGCTATTTCTCGCGTATACCCATAAAAGAAATTCACCACTTACTTCAATATGATGAAGAAGTAGTGTATCTTACCTGCAGAATTTCCTCAAGGTCTTTGGTTGGTTGAACATAATCAGCTTTTGTAAAGAGCAAGGACTTCCCACTTCCTCTGGTTTTCTGGTTGAAATAATGAATAATCAACTGCTTGAAGAAAAAGATAATCATGTCCTGTATTCTCAAGAGGTGCAAGCTCAAACTTCGGATGCTATTCAACATCTGAAATCCTTGAAATGTGGTGCAGAACTAGAAACAGTTCCATTAAGAAAAGAAGTCATAAATCAGACTTCCTCCATCTCAGGATATCCTTTGCGAGCCATAATTGGTTTGATTTTCATTGTTTGATTGTATCTCTTCTGTATACCATCTTTTATTCTCTTGTGCACTTCTTCATCTAACAAGCTGGCCTCTCCCATTGAGTGCAGGGCATCACAAACCAATCTATATGTATATTCTCTAGGTGTTGTGCCTCCATCAACTAACTCAACAAGAAAATTCCGAGCATCAATAACTCTACCAGATTCACACAAAGCATGAATAATAGGGGTATATGAACTTGAGGTGGGTATTCCATGATTCAACTTCTGCATATTCAGTAACATTTCAATAGCTTTATCAATGTCATTTACAGCACTGTAGTATCTAATGAAAGAGTCGTAGGTAACTCTGTTGGGGATACACCCCCTTTTCTTCATATCTTCCAACAATTCCAAAGCTCTCTCAATCCTGTAAGTTTTGCAACAACCATCAATCAAAGCATTATAGGTCACAACATCAGGAACAAAGCCCTTGAAGAGCATAAGGCGAAACAGATGGTTAGCTTCCCACAATCTCCTTCTAGTTGCCTTCCTGCTTCCAGTTTGCATACTAAATTTGCAATAAGAACTTATTAATATCGTGTAAGTAAATGTGTCAGGTGGGCATCTAAAGCCCGGTAGCTCCATCTGATCCAACAAAAACCTTGCCTTTTTGAAATTCCTAACCCTGCAAAGAGCATTTATGATTGTATTGTAAGCATAAACATCTGGTTTACAATGGTACTGCTTCATCCTATAGAATGCACCCAATGCTTCATTGACTAACCCCTCTTCTCCTAGCACTTTTATCAAACACGTAACGGTCTCTGTGGTAACCAGACCAGCACTCCTCCTAGACATCTCCTTCAGAAAATCCCAAAGCGCATCCAGTCTATTCCCTTTAGCCAAAACACACGCCATCTCTCTGCAAGTGGTCTCATTATGGGCAAATCCAATGTGGGATTCAACCCAATAGTAAAATTCGATTGCTTTGTTCAATCCCAACTTGACCTTCTGGGGATCTCTATAAGCAGCAGGGCCAAGAAGAAGCACATTCTTGCGGAGCTTATCTTCTTCCTCCTTGAGCTTGCGTTGTTTCAGAGGAGCACGATGTCGGAAACCTCTCTGATGGCCAATGGAGCGAGGGGATTGGAAAAAGTACCTGGGAATAGATCTTAACACTTCCAAAACCACATCAACAGTCCATAGAGAAACTGCTTTAGGATTGGCAAAAGCTGAGGCTGCAGTGAAGTGGGCATCCAATGGACGATTTTGAATGGCAGCGACAAGTATTTGGTTCACAAGATGTTTACGATAATGGTGCAGAGGCTTTGTTGATATCATAATCGTAGTGTCACGATCCAAAGTAACTAGTCCTAAACCCAGCTAGGTCTAGCAAGCCTAAATGTTACAACAACATAAATCAACCAACCATACAGGCTATATATATCCAATGAAACTGCATACATCATTACAAAACCATAAATGCTTACAAAGAATCAGACTACCCAGTCTAAAAACATAGCTAATAGCTTTGCTAAGATTTAGTCATTTTTCCACTATCATTTCAACGCCTGCATATTTATTTCAAAGCCTCTAAACAAAATTGCCAATATCTGAATTTGAGCTAAGAATTTATTTTGGGAATTAGAAATCTTAATTACATTAGGTAAACATTTAAAATACTTAACCAACTTACAATGTATGCCTCAAAATCCCTAAATTTAAAGAATCTATTTCACCTTCCAAGATTTAAGCTCAGAGGGGAAACAAAATGAAATCCTCTAGTTGCCTGAAGGAATCAAAATGAGAAAAGAAGAGACTTACAAGAAAATAGAACTATAGTATCAATTTCTCCTATTATATGACCAGTTGCAAGATAAGAGAAATCTGCATTTTTTTTCTCCTTCCCAGTCGCGGTGAGCCAACGGCAAGCTAGTGCGGTGGCTGTTCGGAGTTCGGTGGCCGGCCGGTGGTGGATGAAAGGGTATACAAATGAAGGAAACTGGCGTTGTGTTAAGGAGGAAGAACCGAAGAAGGGTCTCGGTTGCAAGTGAATTCAGAAAGGAAAAAACGTAAATTGGTTAGCAGTTCGCTATAAAATTTAGTTTTTTTTATTGGTGGTGTAATTTATTGTTTTTTATTTTTTATTTTTATTATAATTGGTTATACAAAAAATTTTTGGCACGTATTTCAATTATATTGGTCATAAATATTATTTATATTCTATCTCCTATTAGTTATGTAATTTATTATTTTTTATTTTTTTTCTTTATTATAATTGATTATACAAAAATTTTTTAGTACGTGTTTTAATTATATACGTGAATTTACGTAAGTATCTGTGCAGAGGGAGAGAATGGGTTAACAGGTTTTGGCGAAAATTATGTTTGTACCCCACCAATATAATATATTCTTCAGTTAAGTTCCTTTCATTCTTGCAATGAGGTCCCTTTTTATTTTATTTTTTATGCTATCTAGTTCAAAATTATTTTTTCTTAAATTACGAATTCTTTTAGACCCATACCTCAAAATCCAAACATTCAAGTTTTAACAAAACTTTCGAATTTAGCATTTGTAATAGTCTACTTCACTAGACTAATTAAGTAGTAAGTTTGTTCAATCACATTAACACCAAGTACGCCTATCTATAGTATTGAAATTTGGATCGACTCGGACGGACGGATCGTTGAATCGCTGATTCGGAGTCAAAATCGGTTCGGGTCACTTCAAAGGACCGGAATTACATTGACCTGGTAGTGATCCGGGTTGACCAGGGCGAGTCATTGAGACCCGGTGACCCGGCCATTTTTTTTTAAAAAAAAAACATTTTTTGTGCCTCAAATACAGTCGTTTAAGTTTAGGGTCAATTCATGTATTATATGGTAAACACAAAGGGATTTATGGGAGCCTTATTAACAGGGATTTGGACAGAGAAAGTAGTGTTATTAGGGATGTTGATAGTTGATACTCATAAACTGATCAATGTGCCGCTTAAGGAAATTGCAAAATTTGTTGGAGACCTAAGTATATTGGGATACTGAGATATTTGTATCAACTGCATTATTGTAATGTGAATGTAATACCTATTTTATGATCCTTTTAATTAATAATAAATTTTTCCAGTTAGAATTCTTAATTCAAAAGATACAACAATATGCATTTAGCGTAATCCTAATATTATTTATTTATTACATAACTAAATTTGGATAAGCTAGTTGGTGATGAGGAGGAGGAAGAAGAGTAGAATGACATTGAAGCCGATAGACCACTAGTTGAAGACCATAGATCATTAGTTAATACTTTTGGTATCCCTTTTAATCAACTAAAGACAAAAATTTATTTATAAATTATGATAATTGTCTAGTTTAATTTTTATATATTAGTGTTAAGTGTGGCTATTTAATTTTGTTACAATCTCAAGTATAAATATATTTGGTTGCTTGAATGGATTTGACTAATCATAAAATACGATGATTGTTTTTTAAAAAAATTTCAAGAACTTATGCATTAGTATATTTCAATATATATATATATATACACATTTTACCGAGCCAACCGATTGGACCAGTGACCCGAGCCTTTCACCGGATCAATGACCGGTCCGGGTCCAATGACTATGCGCCTATCCCTCTTTCTTTAAAAAAAAAAATCTACTATCATCCAAACATAACATGTAGTAGAAAGACAATTTGGCAATAATGTTAATTCCTCCTGCTTCAATGTATTGTATATGCAATCTTTCTAAGGCTTGAATATGAACCCAAATTTATGTCCACGTGGAAAGGAGATTGTTAAGACCGTGCATTGCCAGAATGGATCAATGTTGTGTCATGAGTTGATGAAAATTAAGAATGCCCCTTGAAAGCTATTTAGAAGACAAGTAAATATAATAGATACATGTTACAATCGTATATGATTCACTCTATTCCTCCATGGCAGCAGACGACAAACTTCTGCGATAGTAATATCTGATCTAGAGCCACCACCAGTACATAGTGTAAATGATGTGGTGCTCAAAACACAGTTTCTATCACTATCATCACTGTCTTCTCACTGGGCCACTCATTTAGAGCGGCAATTACCTCTGTACGAGTTTTTCAAAATTCAAACTTACTAGAGCTAGAATTAAAAAAGTAGCCCTAGTTTGATTTTTTGTATAACATAATTTAACAGGTCAACATTTTTGTTTTAACAGGAGAATAAATGACCACCCTTCAAAGAAATAATCCCTCACTAACTATCTAACCCTCGTAAGAAAATTCTTTTGGCATGTTACAACAAGCTCGAATTGTATTGCTGGCCACATCAAGAAGCTGCAAGTATTCATCAGCACCATCAACTAGGCACTGCAAATCCAGAAGCCATAAATAAGAAATTGGCCCAACACATGCCTTAAGCAAACTTTCGAAACTTATAAAAGCTAACAGAAAATATGATAATATAGTTAAATAAAATATGGTGAAGCCTAAATCAAGGATCAGGTTAAACTACAGTTTGAACCAACTGTGATAGCTAAAACTTCTGATAAACCAGTCATAGATCACCTTATCGGCTTCACCCAATTTCTTGGATATTCTTGCCTTCTGTTCGTCTGATATATCATCTGTTTCAACAATGGCCTCAAATAACTGGGAAAAAACAATCAATAGATTTGTTAGTAAGAGTATTAAAAGAATTAACTTTGTAATTATTGGCAAAGGGATTCCTCAATCAAACTTGCAAAAACAAGACCTGAATTAGCATCTGAGAGACTGGATATCCCTCTGCAATAAAATTATTGACTTCCTTGTTTGCTAAATCAAAATTACCACTTTTGCACGCTGCAAGAAGTGCTTGCACAACCTCTTCTGGAATGACCTGATAGAATGATAGAAAGTCAGGAAATGGCAGGGTGAAAAGAATAAAGAAATTATGAATAGAAGTGTTCCTTTGTTAACAAGTAACAACTTTAAAATAAATAATGTTAACAAAAACACATGACAGAACAGAAATTTTCATATAGGAAGCCATTTTTGTTGAATAAGATTAGGATTATTATTATCTTGTTTTGAATTTATTAGATAATTTATTAGATATTTAGATTAATTAGATAGACATTTAGATTATCTTTAGGAAGTTTTACTTATATTAAGTATTTATTCAGATTATTAGGAATTTATTAGGATACGACTTTTATTAATTTTGTTACCTAGTTAGATTAGGAACCTTGTGTATAAACTATAAATACAAGGTCCAAATATGTAATCAATCAATTTTGGAATAGAAGAATATTTTCCCTATTCAAAATTCTACAATTTTGAACAAATATTCTTCAACATCTCATGTTTCATCAAATAGCAAACATTATTCACTGTGAATTAGCGAACTTTTATATCAATGCACAATACAATTGCCAAACAAATTTTTAATCCATCTAAAAAAATAAAAAGGAAATTATGTTTTTTAAAACCCAAAAAAAAGGAAATGAAAGCAACAGCAGTAATTCAAATCCTTCAACCTATTAAGTCAGAGAGATACTATCAAACAACAACAACAACAAAATTGACTACATGATAGCTAGATTTAGCCAATCCCCAATCGTAAAGATTTAGGACAGCTTGTACTATCAGATGCATAGACCATATTTTTATTTTCTTAAAACTTAACAAAACAAAGGAAACTTAGCACCAGGACCTACCCCAGACACAGAAATCAGGTCCTTTGAAGAAATGGAAGATCCAAATAACCGGGCAGCTGACTGCAATATCAATATGTTAGTTCAAACAATGTACATAGAAGCTCAACCCTATGCATTAAAAAGCTTGGCATTGCTATCACAAAATCAAAATAAAATGTATTATATCTTGTCTTTGAAGACCAAAACTATGATATCATGGAATGAATCTCACCTGTAAGTAAGTAATAGCCCTGCGGAGATCTCCTTGAGAAATAGAACTCAGTGTTGAAAGAGCCTATTGAAGTCAGAGGCACATTAACTATTTTACTTTGATGTCTACAAAACCAATATAGGCACAGGATTGAACCATTCTAAACAACACTATAAGTATTACTATACAAGCACAAAGTTCTTAGGTTCTCACCTCAGAATCAAGATTGAGCCCTTCCTCTTTGCAAATGTACAATATTCGACTGCTCATAATTTCTTCAGACAGCGGCTTGAACCTAAATTTTGCACATCTTGAAGCGAGTGGTTCTATAATCCTACAAAAATTACCACCTTTTATGTCATAAAGTCCAAGGCTTACCTCTCCTTGATCAAAACATTGACGTTAACAGAGGGATAAAAACATTATGTCAATATGTTCTTTAACTTCGTCATTTACTGTGGATTGTACAACAAACTAAAAGAAGACAATCTTTAGGCTACGTTTGGTATGAATGCACGGATAGGAAGGGAAGGGATGTAAAATTTTGTAGAGAAAAGTGAAGAGATAGAGAGAAAAAGTATGATAAAAATTGTGTTTGGTATGTAAAAAATATGATGTAAAGTTTTTTTGGGAATCGTGAGAATACATGGATTTTACTGTTATGCAATGTTACCAAACGTACCCTTAGTATTCAAGGATATTATCTGTACAATTTGTACTAAAAGAATGTGATGGAGGTTGGAACCCTCTACAGATGCTGAATATTATCTATTATAGTATTAAGATAGCTCCTTCAAAAAAGGCAAAATACACGAAAACAGCAACCACACAAGCTATGACAGTCGCAGACTTAGAGAATAAACCAGAAAATGGACCAGCAAGCAAACGGAAGAAAATAGAAGGCAACACTAGCTTTCGAGAGGCTAGCTCTCTCCCAAAACTCCACTCAGAAATTCCTTACCCTCCATCCTGACACATGGTCACTAAATACCTCCACAAATCCCCAAAATGCCCTGCCTGCGAGATTAGTTATTCTTTTCTGCCAGTCCTTTACTTTTTCTAGAATACACCCTTAGCTAATCCTTCATTGCTTCACTATATCTCCCTCGTGCTCCTTCCCCTTTCTATGGCATTGTCTAGTTATGGGGGGTCTATCAGAATGATCTTTCATGTACTTTGCAGATTCTAAAAAATTGTACAATCAAATTTTAATAAATATTAAATCAAATGAAACCGAATAACCTTAAACCTGTCAAAACTCATATGATATAGATATAGCAAAATCGTGATTATCATGGCCACCTAAAAAGAAAGAAAATGGAAAACTCAAAAAGAAATAAGTAACTAATCCTACATAGATTTTTAAATATTTAACTATCAAAATACTAAACAGTAATTTGTAGAGTATAATATGATAGATGATATACCTGCTAATGTAATTGCATATAAAAATGAATCTTGTAACCTTAGTGTATGTTTCCATTGTGCGACGCAGGGCATTCTGTACAGCAGGACGAAAGAAGTAAGAAACCACAGGACTTCACAACAAACAAAGTTAAGAATGCTAGATATAACGAACATGCCTGAGCATCTTCAGTCATTGAATCTGCCTCATCTAGAACAATAATCTTATATGGTGGGCATGGATAACCACTGAGTGTTGTAACACCAAAACAGTGAGAGGAAGGCAGAAAGAATAATATGGACAAAACAGAGAAACAAAAAGCTGTCCTAAAAGAGGATTAGATATCACATTATTAAATACCTCTTATGCTGACTAGTACCAACAGCCACAGCTGCGAAATCCTTAATCTTTGTCCGCACAACATTAATACCACGATCATCACTTGCATTCAGCTCCAGCACCCTAGACTTGTAAATTTCAGGCCTGAATGAATGTTGCAGATTGTCATGATGACATGAAACCTCATTAATCAATTAAAGATACTTGCATGCACTAATGCATGTCAGCACACAAGATTGGGTTACAGGAGAGGGCAGCAACATGCTTACCACATCAAGATTTCAACAATTAAGTTCTGAGTTCTCACAATGCTCCTCTAACCCACACGTTTATCTCATTCATTCCTATTTTTTAACAATTAGTTATTTGGGTAACCTATTGTTCTCCACAGTCGATGAATCTCTATGACTAAAAATAACTCCATAAATTTCTTTGATAATAAAAATGTTTCAAGTTCCTATATGTTTTCTAGGGAAAATGTTACCAAATACGTGAAGTTTCAATATTTTATTATATAGACACCAAATTATGTGCATTTCAGGTTGATTAAACAATACCCGAAAAGCTGATGGGCGATTGCAAGTGCAGTAGTGGTCTTTCCAGTGCCGGGTGGACCATAGAAGAGCATATGCGGGCACTGTAATACATACATGAAGTAATTAAAACAGGTATTCAGCAATATGTAGAAAACCCAAGGAAAAACAAAAGAGAAAAAAGACGCTTTTCATAAAGGAAAAAGTCGCGAGGAGGGTAATTACACTTCCGGTTTCGAGGGTGTTTGTGAGTACTCGAACCACTTCATCCTGGTGAGCTACATCTTTCACTTGCTTTGGCCGACTGGGATAAATTGTTAAGAGAAATCTGAGTAAAACTAAGCAGAATATTGAGAATATAAGGGATATAAGAAGAAATTCGTACTATTTCTCCACCCATGGCTGAGAGCTCTGCACGATTGGCGCCATCGGTAGCGTCCACCCGCCCTTACAAATTAGAATTTCCTCTTCTGCTCTTCGCTACTTGATGTAGGGTTTTTTTCCCGCCCTTTACAACCCAACGTTTTTTTTCCATCGCTTCTACGAAACGAAAGTACGAATTATTATTATTATTATTATTATTATTATTATTTTAATAAAATCGGTTCTTCGAAGTTAGAACTTAGAATATCTTTAATTATCAATTTTAAAAAATATATTTAATTTTTTTTTGGAGAAAATAACTTACATTTTTTTTTCTATATTGTCTTTAAAATTTATTAGTTTTGTTTGTATTTTCAAAATTTTAATTTATAAGTAATTTTGTTTTTTATTTCAACTTTATTTAATAATTAACAATATATAAAATGTAACTATGACCGTATAAGTTATAACTTATAATTTGGAGACTAAAATACTCTTGCCTAGAAAAAATTAACCTTACTAGCTCTTCTTCATATACGATGCCTTAAAGTACTATAAACATTTTAATTATAGAGTAAATAAATTTTTATAACTATAAACATTTTTAAAGTATAAGATCATAAAATGAACTAAATAATTTATTTTATTTGTTTTTTTTATGGAAATTTATTTTATTTGTTAAAAAATAATTTGTTTTATTCTTTTTTTTTTATATTTCTGATTTATGTTTGAAAGACTTCCCTCTTCTGTATGCGTGAAGAACACGCAACAGCAAGTAATGGACGGTTCAGATCTATATTTGTCGAATTCGAACAGTCAATATTTTTTATTTAAAAACCCGCGCATTTCACTATTCTACAACGTTGCGAGAGGAATGCAACTTCATCCTCTGGCTGTTTCATGCTTTTGTGAAGACTTATCTGAAACGAAAAACCTAACAAATCTGAAAACCGCTTCCAAATCTGGTTTCTCCATCACAACGCAGGTTTGTCTATGTCTGCTTCTTTTACTTCCATCTTTTCTTGCTAATTGTTTCCGTACTCTGCTCGTGTCTTTCTTCTTGGAAAGAAACTGATCTTTCCTGGTGTTTCTTGTACTGAAATTTCGGTTAGGGTTTCTGATAGGACAGAATGTTCAGCCGACATCGGCATGGATCATCCCCTTCCTCGTCCCAAGAGAAGAGGACGTCAGTTTCAGAGAATTTTAGCAAGAAGGTTACGGCGGTAAAAAACCATTTGACAAAGAAGACTTCTGCTCTCGCCGACGTAACCAATCAAAGAAATATCTCTCTCAATGGTATAAGGACCTCGAATTCTGCTCCGTCCAAGCCTATGGTAGTGATATATTATCTCTCATTGCTAATTTTTTCCGGGTGATTTACAGAATTTTGTTTATGGGTAATTCTAAGAATTTATTCTGTTTGGCTGCGACTTTTTTTCCGTAATTCATGTGAATATGTGCAACCGGTTGAGTGGACACTGGACAGTGGTGCCGGAATCGGTGTTGCGTGACAAATAACTGAACTTTATGATTTGGGATGTCTTTAAAGATTGTGTTAGTTGTTAGTACTACGAAATATTGGCTATGCATAAATTTTTAATCCTGCACGATTATGATGTGGTCATGTAGGCAAGACTTGATTCTTTAGTTTTGGCAAAAAGATGGACAATTCTATCAAATGGTTTTTATTTATCATAGACTATACTATCTATTTTTTATTCCAGATACTTAAAACGTAGCAACATTTTACATGTTTAGAATTGAACTGCATCTGCCTTGAAAACAGTACTTTTGTCAATATAAACTACTTACACCAATTTTTAATTAGAACTTTTAAAGCTGGTCCATGGCTTTGAATGAATGAAACTGGTTGTATTTGTTTGATTTTAGTATTTTACAGGCTGATATATATTTTTTTCTTTATTACAGGTTCCATGTGTATCTAAAATTGCCAAGACAAAGAAGGAATCTATTACCAGTCCTCAGAAAAAGAATACATCTAGGGAATCTTCACAGGCCTCCGTGAAATCAAGTGTTTTGTTACTTCCAAAAGACACATCCTCAACCAGAAGTAGTCAATTAAAGGCCGGAGTTGAAGTCTTCCTTGATTCAAGCACTATTCGTTCTATTTGTCCTGCTTTTACAAGTATAGTCTATGCCTCCAGGATGACGGACATTTCACCAAGTAAATCCTTTAATGAATCAGTTTCATTGGATGAAAGCATGTCAGTCTGTGATTCTTTGAACAGTCCAGAATTTGAATATATTGACCATGAGGATACCATATCACTTAAATCAATTGAGTCAAAGACAGGTAGCATTATCAATATTTCAGACTACTAAAAAATAAAAGGTCCATTTATTAAATTCTGAATGTTTCTTGTCCCTACTCCCTGTGCATTGGTCCAAATGGGCTACAATATTTTTCATTGATGACAAGTGAAGATCAGGATTGCTTAATTTTTCTGCTCTTACAATGCCACTTTTCTTTCATGGTTTCAGAGAGAACTTGTGATAGTAAAGTTGTCGATATTGACAAAAATTTCAAGGATCCACAAGTTTGTCCATCCATTGCACATGAGATCTACCAATATTTGCGTGTATCTGAGGTTTGAAATGTTTGTTGCAATTTCATGGTTAATTTTTCATATGATCTGTTAACTGTTTTGACATCTTTGTTCATGTTCCTTCAACTAAAATGACGCTCAGAGCCATGTTATAATTTGTTTCCAAATTTCGGCCCTTAGGGGTATAAAAGGCCATCTATGGACTTCATGGAGAAGATACAGAAAGATGTCAATTCTAGCATGCGGGCAATACTCATTGATTGGCTTGTGGAGGTAAACTATGTTGGTAGGGGTGTATTATTTAATTCAGGGAGCTCCCTCTCTCTTGCTCATTAGCTTAGTTGTGATATATTACCCGACATATCCTGATTAGTAGAGCTTTCTGTTTCATTTAAGTTAATAAATTTCAATCTTTTCTTGCTTTCCTCTTGTTGGTCTTTTATTCCTGTTCAATTTTTTTTACTTCAATTTGTCTTTTATGTTAAAGGTTGCTGAAGAATACCGGTTTCTACCTGATACGCTATTTTTGACAGTGAATTACCTAGATCGGTATCTTTCTGGCAACAAAATAAATAGGAAGCATTTGCAACTGCTTGGTGTTGCCTGCATGATGATTGCTGCGTAAGTTTTTAATCTAGTAGTGCTTAATTGTTTATTAATTTATACTTTATCTGTGTGTATATGTGTTTCTTCCTCTCTTTCCCTTATGTGTGTATGTATATTTCATAATTATAACCTTAATAGTTTGATTTTGTCAGAAAATATGAGGAGATCTGCCCCCCCAAGGTGGAAGAGTTCTGTTATGTAACTGATAATACATATTCTAGAAATCAGGTTTGGACTTGATTACCTATTTATCCGATCTTCAATTCTAGATGTCTTTTAAGTTACCTTTATGTCCTCAGAAGATTATATATCAAACCATTGCAGGTTTTGCAAATGGAATCTGATGTGCTCAGATTCTTGAAGTTTGAAATGACAGTTCCAACAGCTAGATGTTTTTTGAGGTAATGATTAGTTGTTTTCTTATTATTTAATCGGGAAGTATGATTAGAAACCAAGGGATGCAATTAGTTTGGTATTGAGTTCTGACATGCCAATGCAGGCGCTTCATTATTGCTGCCCGACAAACCTGTAAGGTATGCATTATTGAATAAAATGTGATTCAGATTTTCTTGTCTCTTGTAGTTAGGGTTGATTATGGATGTTTTGATGCTTTTACAGTGATTGTACTTTGCACTTGGACTTGGTTACTTGTAGGTTCCAAAGATGCAGTTAGAGTATTTGGCAGATTATCTTGCTGAGTTATCTCTTCTAGAGTATAGTATGCTTCAGTACACCCCATCATTAATTGCTGCATCAGCCACTTTCTTGGCTCAATTCATACTACTACCTCGGAAGAAACCTTGGGTATGTAACTTCAGATTGATCTTTGTGAGAAATATTTTTAGTCAGATTGACATGTTTCTGAATCTATGCAACTATATATGTATATGTCTTGGTACAGAATTCAACACTAAGGCATTACACAAGTTACCAATCATGGGACCTGTGTGATTGTGTCAACGCATTGCATTGGTTGTGCTGTCATGGCAGTTATAATTTACCTGCCATTAGGGAGAAATACAGTCAACATAAGGTGAGAATGCTTGCTTTTATTTATTGGGTTTATCTAATATGTGCCTTAGATACAAGGGATTTGTTTCATAAGTCTCTATCTAAATTTCATAGGCATTTGATTAGATGTATACTCTGACAAAGTTTGCTTATATCGTTCCCCATAACTATGTGGCTGATGACTTGTGCTCATAAATCAAGTAACTAAATCATGTGAATTTGCATTCGGCACGGTGCCAAATTCCTTTTTCTGATTTTATTGCATGACTGCAACGAAAAGGGTCAAGTTAATTTGTACTAGCTAACAGACAGGTTTACTTTCGTTATTTCATGGTGTCTTCCAGCATGAGTATTAAGTTTCCATTATTTAAGTTGTAAATTACTAAATATAAACTAACGTTGGTACACTTTATCTTTGTATTTAGTTCAAATTCGTGGCCAAGAAGTACTGTCCTCCATCGATCCCCGCAGAGTTTTTCCAATAGTAAGTCCTCATATTATATCTCTAATGCTTTGTTGGATGAGCCCCGTCGATGTGCACTCTGAAGTTATGGATCTTAGGTGCAAAACAATGCGGTGCTTTTCTTCTTACTCTTAAGACAATCTACTTTGCCGTTACCATGTACAGTTTTTGTCAATCAGATGTAGTTGACATAGAATGATACAAATTCAAGTTGCTGAAGCTTCATTAATAAAAAGAAAAAAGAAAATCTGTGTTATCCCCCCCCCCCCCCCCCTTCCCCCTTTTTTCTTATATTAAGCCCGAAAATGCTGTTTTACTTTTTATTAACGAAAACTCCGATTTAGTTTTCAGATTAAAAGGTATTGGTCATATTTAACATAAAACTCAACCGAAGTTACCGAACAACATATATTTTTAATATAAAGTATAATCACTTAAACAATTTAAATTTTAATTAATTAAAAATGTATATTAAAAAACTGGCCATTTTTTAGTCTTTTTTATATTTTAATTTGTCCGGTTTTGCATATTTTATTGTAGATTGTAGACTTCCCACTCTTTCAAGTTTCCCCCTTTACTCATTTATTTATTTTAAATGTAATGTTTGAATTCATGAGGAACATTAAAGTGTAATTGTAATTTAAATGCATAAGCACTTAACCTAGTAGCTATCTTTAGAAATAAAAGTAACATATCAACAAAAGAATCAAATAATCAAATAAAATTTAAATCAAGCTCTTGTATTAAGTAACAAAATATTTTTACATTTGACTAACTATTTGATTCCATTCCCTAATTCACGGAACCTATTTGTCACATTGCAATATTTGAAACCCATCTCGTACAACATGTTGATGATTTTTGTTCCCTTAATAAACCCTAAATTTCGGGAGCCCCCTCACTTCACCCTTCTAAATGAATGCACAAATATTCATATAAGTTTGAAAATAGAAGTTATGGAATATAAGCCTGACTCAAGGGTTGGGATACTGTGCATTTGGCTCCGCAAAGCGGCTAACGACAGATCAAGTGACCGTTTGAATTCGAATTCAAACTCAAACTCATTCCCCCCGACTTCACAGTCCGTCATTTTCGACTTGCTCACAGACCAATCAGATTTCTCAAGACGGTGGAAAATGAGACTCATGAGCCGTTTGACTAATTGGCTGCATTTAAGTGTCGGACCCTATTTGAATGACGAGACCATGTGGGGCCTACTCTATATCCGCTCACAACGATTATCTAGTAGAATTAATGGTTCAGATCTCTTTATATTTGAAATCAACCTCAAAAGTATAATATTTAATTAATTTTTTTTTGGTAGAATATTTAATTAATTTGAAGGAAACGCTCTTCCTCACTTTCTTTCTTTCTTTCTCTGCAAAAGTCTCAAAGCAACATAAAATTTCAAAGAAGAAAGACTCTTTTTCTTTGCCCTCTCTTTCTCCTCTTCTTGTGGAGCTCAGATACTCACCAACACTCATTGTGATCTCCAAACTACAATATAATGTCAAACCAGAATCGTCGGCCATCGTTTTCGTCGTCGACGACGTCGTCATTGGCAAAACGGCATGCCTCATTGTCGGAGAATGCGGGGAAGGCTATGGCGGCTCCTCCACACTTGTCTAAGAAGAAGCGAGCACCTCTCAGTAACCTCACTAATCAAAAGAATGCTTCTCACGCTGGTTTGCGCAAGTCAATGCCATCAGCTACTCTGGTATTCAACAAAATACACGTCAAACTGTCATTCCTATTTGAACTGCCCTTGTTATCAATATGTATAACTTTTCTGGGTTTTGTTTAATTTATGTGATTGATTCATAAGTTTTCTTATCCTTGCATTGGAAGAACGAATTTGATATTTTAATTAAACGATTTTTGTATTGAAAGGTACATTGCACGAGTAAAATTACTCAGACAAAGAAGAATTTCCCCGCGTGCACCAGTAGCTCCGCAATTTCCGTTAATAAAGTAGCTGCTTTGTCGAATGTTGAATCAAGGGCAGTTGTTTTCCCTTCTCTACCACAAAGGGATGAAGCTGTTAGTAAATCAGATGAAATGTCTGTTTCTTCAGACGACACAATTTCTCACTCTTTCAAGAGTCCTGAAATTGAATATATTGATAACAGTCCTATTGACAGGAAGACATTCAGCAATCTCAACATCTCAGATACTTCGGACCCAACAGGTTTCATATTGTTCAACCTTTTCTTTTCCATTTGCTCTGTCTTTTGGGTATTCAAATGCAATATTTTATTTTCCAATCCTTTCTAATGTAGTTCTATTGATTTCTTTGCAGGCAACGTTTGTAGTAGAGATTTACTTGTTGATTTGGAAAGAGATGACAAAATTATCAATATCGACAACAATTACATCGACCCTCAGCTATGTGCAACCTTTTCTTGTGATATCTACCAGCATTTACGTGCATCTGAGGTTGACTTTTCGTCTTTGAAAGTTAAAACAACAATTTCCACTCTGTTTCATTTCTAGATTTTTCATCAAAATAACAACCAGTTAATTCCATTTTCAGTATTCTTATCTTCTTTGGATATTTTTTTTTTCAATTTTTGGACTCTTAGGCAAAGAAAAGGCCCTCCACTGATTTCATGGAGAGAATTCAGAAGGACATAAATCCCAACATGCGTGCTATATTAATTGATTGGCTTGTGGAGGTAATATATTTTGAACCGTTTGCTATAATTTGTATCAGGAAACCCGTGAAGTTCAATACTATTCATCTGTTCGTGAATCGTGAATGCTAAACTTCAAGTTCCTAGTGCAGGTGGCTGAAGAGTATCGACTGGTGCCTGATACATTATATTTGACAGTTAACTACATTGATCGATATCTCTCAGGGAATGCCATGAATAGGCAAAAGTTGCAATTACTTGGTGTTGCCTGCATGATGATTGCCTCGTACGGAAGCATATAATGTCCCTCTAATATTCTTTTGATTCATTGGAATTTTATTTTCTTGCCCTTTACAAGATCTTTTGTCTTTGATTTTGTTGACAGTAAATATGAGGAGATTTGTGCACCTCAGGTGGAGGAATATTGTTATATAACTGATAACACATACTTCAAAGAAGAGGTTTGGGTTCAACTCTTTAAATTGAGAACTTTTTCAAGCAACTTCTTGGAATTAAGTGAATTGTGGAAGTCTCAAGAAAATCATTTGATGCAGGTTTTGCAAATGGAATCTGCTGTCCTAAATTATTTGAAGTTCGAAATGACAGCCCCAACAACTAAATGCTTTTTAAGGTAACAGCTAGCAGATGATTATGATATATATAAGCCATTTGACAGTATTTTATCCTGCCCTAATATTGTGTTTACTTTTATTTATATGACTTCAGACGATTTGTTCGTGCAGCTCAAGGAGTTAGTGAGGTATCTTTCTCACTTTATCTTTTTTATCAGAGACAGTTCAAATTGCAATTGCACATAATAACTTCAATCTTTAAAATGATCAGTTTTAATTAGTCATATGGGTGTAGACAGAATCAAAAGAATATTGTCCAAGACTGTCATTATCTTTTCTTCCTGTATGATTAATGAATTTTAACTCGTGAATTCTCAGGTGCCATCATTGCAATTAGAGTGCTTGACCAATTATATTGCAGAATTGTCTTTACTGGAGTACAATATGCTTTGTTATGCTCCATCACTTGTAGCTGCTTCTGCAATTTTCTTGGCCAAATTTATCCTTTTCCCTTCAAAGAAACCATGGGTAAGTTCCTAATAAACAAAGATTTTGTGTAGCAACATTAAGCTTTTAGCCTGACTTGGTGTCATTCCTCCAACAGAATTCAACATTGCAGCATTATGCACTCTACCAGGCTTCTGACTTGTGTGACTGTGTAAAGGATCTCCATCGTCTGTGTTTTAATAGCCATAATTCCAACTTACCAGCGATCCGGGATAAATACAGTCAGCACAAGGTAAGATGATTTTTTTTTTCGAAAGAGAAATTATTTTGGTCCATTTTTATAAATCTATGTGCTGATGTTTTCATACTACTTTGATTTGTGTTTCAGTACAAATATGTGGCAAAGAAGTTCATCCCTCCATCAATACCTCCAGAATTTTTCCAGAAATGAGCACAAACGAATTCGTTTTATTAGTCCAATTCTCAGTTGGATAGGTTTAGTTTGACATAGTTGCTATAACTCTTATGTAAAGTGACTGCTCTTTCTTCAACCCCTGTACCTTATAAAATGTAATTTTCCCCCATTTTTTTAATTAAGCTTCTAATTGCTTCTTTACTTGCTTGTTGCTTGGACACTAATTTTCTGGCTTAGATAGAAGCACCAAGATTCTCTTGAGTGTCAAAACTGAAAACTACAAAATAATAATAATCACGTAACTAGGGACGTGACAATAATTTTTTACATAAGAATATTACAGTATGATAGAAGAGAAACATACACGTGCTGGAATGCTAATGTAATTACATATCTTTTTGGTTGTTGCCCACCACACTTTAACTATGGTGAAAGAGTTTAATGAGAATAATTACATTTACAAAGTCTCGAAGTTGAAACATTGCTTAAAGTATGTCAAGTAGTTTATTACTTAAACCAATTTTTCGTTACCTAATATAATTACATATAGAAAAGCATCATGTGATGCTAGAATAGATTTTTATTGATGATGTTAAAATCAAACAAAATTGATCCAACTCACGACAAGCAATTTGTGCGGGCTAAATTATGAGAGTGGATCCAAGACAATGATAAAGTGAAGAATGAGAAAACGAAAAAAAAAAAAAGATAGTGAGATTGGAGGGCCACTCATGAACGAAGTATTTTCAAAATCTTATTTTAGAGATAGAAGTGACAAGGAACATTTTAGATTTTTTTAATAGTAAATAAATAAAAATGTTTTGAAACTATTTAAATCATAAATTTCCTAAATCAAAGTAAACAATTCAAAATTAAAACTATTTTAATCCTACTTGTCTTTTTAATTTCATGTAAATATTGATAATTTATTTTAATTATTTAAATGTTTATAAAATGATATATTTAAAATATTATAGCTGTTTTTAACCTTCAACTTCAAGTATCTTGTTACTCATTAATATTTTTTAAATATCAATACTCGTATCAATAAAAATTATTATCTTAAACTTATATAAATTCATATATTTTTAAGTTATAAATTATTATTTTTTCTTAAAAATTAGGGTAGAAAATCCAATTCCACAGTCTCTTTGCTAATATGGAGATGGAGAGCCTACGTTTGTAGTACGGAATTTCAAGTGACCGTTTGAATTGAAATTCAAACTCAAACTCAAACCTCGAGACTTCTGAGACCGTCACATGTCATATAAGACAGACCAATCAAAATTGTTGAAACAATGGAAATTAAGACACATCAGTGGTTTGACTCTTTGGTTGCAATAAAATGGTGGGCGTTAAATATTGTGGCAGCCAATTTGAATCTAGGGAACCATGTGGGGTCCACTTCTATGTCCGCTCCTAAGTCCTAACGTTTGCCAAGTCAAACCAACGCTCCAGATCTTATTACGAAGAGAAATAACGGCGCAGATCTCTTCCCATTTCAAATCAGTCTGTTTCCCCGCCTCAAAAGTATAATGTTTTAATAATTTAAATTTAAATTTATTAATTTGGTAAGAAACGCTCTTCTCCTGTGTCTCGCTCCTTCTTTTTCTCTGTTAAAGGTTCAAAATAACATACAAATACAAAGCACAAAGATTCTTGTTCTTACAATTCTTACCCTTCTCTCTCTCTCTCTTTTTCCTTTCATTTGCTTTCTTGTGGTTTTTATTTAAACAAATAAACCCTACAAGAAAGCAAATCAGAAACCATAATGTCTACTCAGAATCGTCGTCCATCGTTTTCCTCTTCGACGACGTCGTCTTTAGCAAAGCGGCATGCATCGTCGGAGAATGTAGGCAAGGCTACGGCGGCGCCTCCACACTTGGCTAAGAAGCGGGCGCCTCTCAGTAACCTCACAAATCAAAAGATTGCGTCTCACAGTGCTTCGCGGAACTCATTGCCATCATCTACTTCGGTACTCAACGCTTTTTTTTGTTCGCTTAACTTCTTAAAGTGCTTGAGTATAAAAAGAGTTACATGTGAAACAGAATTTTTATTTAAACTTCTATCAAATTTTGTAATTAATGTGAGCATAATCAGCTCACTTTTAGGTTTGGACTTTGGATAACCCTTCCCTTTGAGGGTTTTGTAATTAAATTTGTTTTGAAAACTGCTTTTGAAAAACAAAAAATGTTTTAGTAGTGGAACTTCCGGTTCTGACAAATGTTCATGGCATAGCCATAAGCCATATCAATCAAATATAAAATAAGCCATTTTTTTACAATATTATTTTTTGTGCTAAAATACCTCTAATAACTTTATTACTTTTATAATATAATTATAATTTATTATAATAAATATATTTTTAAATTATTATTTTATTGTAATTTATTTTGAGTCAAAAATTTTTTTTATATTAATTAAATACATATTTAATTTAATCATATAAATAATAAAGATAAGGATATTTTTTTTGGTCTATACCAATACCATATGGATATTTTGATCATGATGGAGTTTTTTATCTGTTTTTTAAAATAAAAGTAGCGGAATAAAAAAGTAGATGAGTCAAGTGGTAGTCTTGCAGGGCGTGCTTGTTTTCAGAGTACATTCTTATCACAAAACAGTATGAAGTTGTTGCATTAAATGTGTTAGTTGTTTTCCGAGAATTTATCTTTGGTTATAAATTAATTGAATTGTGTATTGAAAGGTACCATGCACGACTAAACTTGCAAAGACAAAGAAGAATTTCCCTACAAGCAGCGGAAGCTCAGCAATTTCCGGAAACAAAGTAGGTGCTTTGTCAAATGTTGAATCAAAGGTTGAGTTCACTTGTTTTCCACCAAAGGATGAAGCTGCTCCTCCAACTGTTACTGTTACTTCTTCAATTAGCATGGATACTACTTCTCCTAGTAAATCAGATGGAATGTCTTTGGATGAGACAATGTCTACCTCTACCTGTGATTCTTTCAAGAGTCCTCAAATTGAGTATATTGACAATACTGATGTTTCAGCTCTAGACTCTATTGACAGAAACACATTCAGCAATCTCAACATCTCAGATACTACAGAGACACCAGGTTTCTTATATTGCTGAGAGAGACCTTCAGCTTTTCTTCTTGTCCATGGAAGTAGTTTTGTTGGCTTATTTCATTTTCCAATGTTTTTTAATGTAGTTTTATTGATGTCTCTGCAGGCAACATTTGTAGTAGAGACATACTTGTTGATTTTGAAAAAGATGACAAAATTATCAATATCGACAACAATTACACGGATCCCCAGCTCTGTGCTACCTTTGCTTGTGATATCTACAAGCACTTGCGTGCATCTGAGGTTCAACTTCGTTATCCATTCATTCTACTTGAATCTACCAAAATATTTGTTTCATTTCAAGATTTGTCACCATATTAACAATAATTTATTCAGTATTCTAATTTTGTTTGCAATTTCTGCTATTTTAGGCAAAGAAAAGGCCTTCCACAGATTTCATGGAGAGAATTCAGAAGGATGTAAATTCCAACATGCGCGCTATACTAATTGACTGGCTCGTGGAGGTAATATTTGTTTAACCACTTTCTGTAAATTCCACTTGAATCTTGAAACTTAAGAAGTTCAAAAACACTCATCCTACTACTGTATTGCAAATGGAGAAGTTTGGACTAATGCATAGTTTGGGAAACACAACACAATGATTCAATCTCACACACTTGTGTGAATTTTAATACTCTATGTCCTAGTGCAGGTGGCTGAAGAGTATCGTCTTGTGCCTGATACATTGTATTTGACAGTGAACTACATAGATCGATATCTTTCAGGGAATGTCATGAATAGGCAGAAGTTACAATTGCTTGGTGTTGCCTGCATGATGATTGCAGCGTAAGGAAGCACAATGTCCCTCTAATCATTTTCTGATTACTAGGAATTTCACTTTTAGTGACAAGATATTTTGTCTTTGGTTTTTGTTGACAGTAAATATGAGGAGATCTGTGCACCCCAGGTGGAGGAATACTGTTACATAACTGATAACACATACTTCAAGGAAGAGGTTTGGTTTAAGTTAGAATGAACATTTTTCAAGTAAAATCTTATGTGAAGTGTGCTAGTCTCACTCAAAATAATTTGATGTAGGTTTTGCAAATGGAATCTGCGGTCTTGAATTATCTTAAGTTCGAAATGACAGCCCCCACAACTAAATGTTTCTTAAGGTAAGATCCAGCGCATGAATATCATAAGACCCTTTTGATGTTGCTCTACACTTCCCTAATACTTTTTGTTGTTGTTGTCTTTTATTCATATGATTTCAGACGGTTTGTTCGTGCAGCTCAAGGAGTCAATGAGGTATCTTTCTTGCTTTTGCTTCTCTTGGAATGGTTTATTTGTGATATGATGGAACCTAAGTGACTTGAGAAATCCTACCTCAAGTACTCCATGGAACATCTCATACAACCCGATGTAGGACTTTGGGTAGCTCATACTACCCTAGAGATATCCCATAGTAATATTATCCCATCCCCATCATAATCACTATAGTAAGAAGAAACACACCAATAACATTAGATCATTTTGATAATAGAGGCAGTTCAAAATCAAATTTTGAAATGATTAATTCTAATTTCTGTTATTGCCAATTTGTCAGGTGCCATCATTCCAATTAGAGTGCTTGACCAACTATATTGCTGAATTGTCCCTACTGGAGTACAGTATGCTTTGTTATGCTCCATCACTTATAGCTGCCTCTGCAATTTTCCTGGCCAAATTTATAATTTCCCCTTCAATAAAACCATGGGTAAGCTCCTAATAACAGATTTTGTGTATCATCGTTAAGGTCAATTTCTTTAAATATTTTCCCTTTTAGCTTAACTTGTTGTTATTGTTGCTCCAGAATTCCACATTACAGCATTACACACTGTATGAAGCTTGTGATTTGTGTGATTGTGTGAAGGATCTTCATCGTTTGTGTCTTGACGGCCTTAATTCTAGTTTACCTGCAATCCGGGAGAAATACAGTCAGCACAAGGTAAGATCATTTTGCAATTTTTTTCTTTGAATTATAATTAATTCTTTGTGCTGATGTACTTTTTTTTCTCATTCATTCTCTGTTTCAGTACAAATACGTGGCAAAGAAGTTCATCCCTCTATCAATACCTCCAGAATTTTTCCTTAGTTGAGCAGAGGAATTGATACTAATTAATTATCCAATTTTCAGTTGGATAGGCTTTAGTTTAACGTAGCTGATGTAACTCTTAAGTGACTGCTCTTTCTTTAACCCCCGGTCCCCTGTAAAATGTAATTCTATTTTTTCTGATTTCATTTTAATCCAGCTTCTTGTAGCATTTCTTATTCCTCGTATAAAATGCCTTCGCAACAAATTTGAAATATTTATGAAATTGCCAAAGATTATTATCATGATTATTAAGGTTATATAAAGGATCATAATAAAACAAAGAAAAAGAAAGACAGGGCTATTCAATTTTTTAAAAAAAAAGTTTTATATGGACTTATTTATAAATCTTTAAATTAATAAAATTTAAAAGAAAAAGTAAAATAATACACATGATTACTTTTTTTTCCATGTGCATATGATTATTTTTGTTTAATTTTTAAAATATGTAAATTATAAACTAATTATTATAATATTTTAAAGTATTAATTTATCACATATTAAATATTATTAAATTAAATAATTTTATTTCTTACTCGTTTAATTATCCATTATTTATTTTCATAGAAAAAGATGTTTTCTTTGGCATCTCCTCATATCACATATTTCATTTATTAATTTTTTACTCCTTTATTAAGGCTAAAATACTCTGAGAGTTCTGATTCTTACATCACTTCTCTTACGATCATAATATTAATTGTGGCATTATTTGTCCGCAATTGGACAAAGTTGTTGAACAGTTGCGTTTAACCGTAACCGCGTTGCGTTGGCTTCACTAATCACTAGAAGCTGTGCCTTTGTATATGTCACTCTAATTCATTTCAGGAAACTTAGCCACCAAGTAGTCAATGTATCACTATCACCTCCGCCCTCACCTATTGCTATTGGTTACTGCCTTTTCTATATATATATATATATTTGTTCAATGTTCATTCTCTCACCCGGCGATCACTGATCACAATCCATTCCCCTCTACTCTCCGATGAGTTTTCTGAAGCCCTCCGTACTGTACCCTTCCCTCCGATGGATGCCCTGTCAGAGTTGGGGTTTTCTCCGATGGCCCGGTCTTGATGGCTGCTTGAGGCTCTTGGTGCTTTTTCTTCTCTGGTCCGTCTTCTCTGAGCTTCGCTACATACCCTCTTCTTCTATGTACCCTACACTTGCTGTTGGGGATCGAGTTATTCTCGAAAAGGTACACTTTTTTTTTTTGGGTCTAACGTGGAATATTATTATCTTGGAGTACACAAGTGTGATTGGATTTGGATCATGAGTCAAGAGTCAAGACTCAAGATATCGTTCAACTCCACATGTATTGCTTCTTTGTTAAAAGTTAAAACCCAATCAAACAATGTCTTTTTTTTTTCCTTTTGGTTGGTCAATTTTTGCAATTTTTGGGTAAACATTATGATTTGTGTGCATTTATTTCTTTCGTGGGAATATATGATGGGAACGTATACCCAGTCTTGTGTCGCTGTCATTCTAAATGGAGAATCAATAGTCATCGATTAGCCAGTGGCATCTAGAAACTGGAGGCTTGTCCACGCCCCTTCTTTTCTGCCTTTAGTTTAGTTGTAATGATCCTTTCTATCTTTGACCATCTATTCTACCGTATTCCGTTTGGGACAACCTTAGTTGAACTAGTCTTTACTCTTTCCTTTGCCTTTAACTTTTCGTCCTCCAAATTCCAACATTGTATATGCACATGGATGAGTAAATTTAGGTAAGGTTTCTTGCTGTAAGGTTCTCTGATAAAAATAAGACACTAAATGACCAATCACATAGAATTTAGAAGACCACCCTTTACATAACCAATCATAGAAGAGAGAGTGTAAATGAAGCATATGATTGGAGGAATCTTATGACAAAGATATAAGGAACCTTAACTAAATTTTTACTTATAGAAATTTGGTGGATTTGTCCTTTTATGTTCCTTTTTAGCAGCTGGCCTATAGAGGAAATCCTTTTGTTCTTAATGATATACTCTCTGATTGATAATTAGATGTGCACTTGTGCGATACCGATATATAACTTATGCAATAAGCACCCTGGGATAAATATCTATAATTTTCATATTAGTGGTGAAAAAATAAGAAGCAGAGACTGCACCATTAACACTATCATGTGGTTTCATGATTAAAGAGAAAAAAAGAAGAAGAAGATTTTGTCCCAAATTAGAGAGTTAGAGATTTGTTTAACTTGATGAAATGAAACAGATCATAGCTGTGCAAAAAGTTATGAAAATGCCCTAACAAGTTAGAAATAATACTATGGACTAAACTAAGATAAAGTTCATTAGGTGCTTGCTATCAAGTTCTTCAATAAAAATTACACATGTGGTAAAAAAATTTTGTATAACCAATCACTATAGAGAGAGAATATAAAAGACAATAAATTACACAACCAATCAAAGAAGAGAGAGAATAAAAATACAATTTATGATTGGTGAACTTTATAGCAAGCACCTAATGAACTTTACCTTAGTTTTTTCCTAATACTAATACCATAATGCAATTTCCTGATAAGATTCACATAGGAGAGTGGACTAAGAGGAAGAACAAGAAGGATGACATTGTTCAAAGTAATAATTGATCTTAAGTTCGGCTCGGATAAATGGTGGATGTGTCTTGGAACTAACAAAAGAGGATCCATATGGAGGGCTGCAACCAGCTTTTACTTGTTGACAGAAAATCTTGTTATTCTTGCTTTTTCAAGTTAATGGCCAAGAAATTCCAACAACTTAAGAACTCAACCAAGTTGTAAACTAAGTTTTGGGCATTGAAGCAATTTAGATGTTTTACTTTCCTTTGCAACAAACAGGCCTGTAATTTTGTTGCATTATGTGCTGCATGCTTATTTAATTCAGCAGATAAACATTTGGCTTCTGGTGAGAAATAACATCAATGACTAATTTTTTTCGTTCGGTTTCCCTTTTTCTTTCGTTAATAATAATCTCTTACGAGTGATTTGTAATTCATTTGGAATTTCCCCAGGCTACATATTACATCAGGAGCCCTGCTATAAATGACATTGTAACATTCCAGGATCCAACAGAGGTATATGTTAATGAATGATATAGCCTACTTACACATGTTTAGAAGGTAGGTTCCTATGCTCCTCAGTTACATACATGGTTGGTTTTCAATGTAGCTATCACGAGACAAGACAGCAAATGTATTTATCAAAAGAATTGTTGCGAAAGAAGGAGACTTCGTCGAGGTACAAATGTTTATTAAAACTCCCTTCTACAATTATGATACACATCCATTTCAGAATTTGAGAAAGTCTTTTAGACTAATATGTCCACAAAACTTGATGATGACATGAACATTCATTTCCTTGAATTTCCAGTTTTAAAACCAAGATTATATTTCTAACACCTTGCAGGTTCGTCATGGGTTTCTCTACGTCAATGGTGTTGCTCAAAGGGAAAATTATATAGCAGAAAGGCCAACATACACAACAAACTTAACGGTGCGTCTCTAGTCAATTGCTATGCTCCTTCTTCTTTCCACTCTTTATAGAATTATAGTATGATTAATAGATTACAGAATGAAGAATTTCTAAACTCTAATTAAACTTGAAAAGAACCATAATGTCTGAAATCCATGCTTGTTGTCTCATCTTTATATCACCTTTGTTTAGTAATTAATGTTTTTTTCTCATATATAGTAATTCCATGTGTGTGTTGCAGTATGTACCAAAAGGCCATGTTTATGTGTTAGGGGATAATCGTAACATCAGCTATGATTCCCATGTCTGGTAAGTAATTCCTTACAATTATGTTGTGTCCATTTTGTTGGGTTTAAATCTTAGCCTCTCTAATGATGAACAGGGGAGCACTTCCTGTCAAAAACATAATTGGAAGATATGTCATGCGTTGTCACAGACCCACAAACATTTGACACAAATTTGATTGCCATGTACTTGAACAAGACCTTGTGTTCTCATCCATCCATGGTAGTAGTGTACAACGTTGTTTGTTTCTTGAACATCCAAAACATGCTCATAGTGAGAATGAAACAGACGGCTAGGAAAAATGCCACGTTACCACAGAGTCACAAACGAAGTATTATTTATTTATTTATTTATGCCATTGGTATCTAAGAGTGGTATTATGGCGCTTTGCTTGTTTTGGTGGTCGTGGAAAATAGATACTGTAATTTGAGTTTTGCTTGCACGACTTTTCAACCAAAATGTGATCAGCATAACTTGGATGAAAATTGATTGTTTGAATGGGAGGTTTTTGCGGTAGTAGGAACACAGACTGGAATATAGGCGAGAGTAAGATACCAACTTGGATTGTTTCAGAACCATAGGCCTTTTAACTGGACAGAATTGAAGCGTCTGGAATATATATATATTTGTAGGTACAAAAGCTGTTTTTGAAAAGGACCTAGCAGTGTCGTTTTCTATTCTATCCAATGGTTCTTATCTTGGGCATTTTGGATGCTACAGCTACTCCACTTTTATTTGGAAAGAAACCATGGGAACCTATTATATGTGATGTGGATAATCATAATATTTTGTTGATTTAAAATATAACGTTAACATTAGCATGTGGTTGATTTGAATGGCAGATACTTTATTATCCTTAAATAAGGTCTTGGGTTCGAGTCTTGTGTATGAAAATATTTTTGCTGAAAGAGCAATATTAATTGCCTACATCTCAAATAATACTCGCATCTAATACTGCATCGATCATTTGACTGCCAAATAGAATTACTACTTAAAGGAGTTAAAAAGTTTAACGTATAGGAATGTAAAGTTTTAATGTTAATTAGATGCCATGAAGTTTGGGCTTTTGCATTAGATGGGCTGGATTGATAACGTAATTGTTATCAAATAGAGTTTGAGAATAATTTCATATTTTTTGACCAAAAATAATAAGAGGAATCAAAAGAAAGGGACAAATCATTAATATCCCAAAATGCGGAAAACTGAAATTGGAGATTAATGGTGGATTCAACATTTTCACTCCTCAAGTACCTGAAGAACTTGATAATGTATCCGACGAACCTTAGAAGTAAGGTTTTGTAGGGTTGATCTTAAGATGTTTGAGGGTAGGCTAATTTTAGAAAAAGGAAGTGTTCCAACTTCCAATTGGGTTAAGATATTTGATTTTGTTAAAATGTTAGGCGTTAGTATGTTTGGTGGAAGGCAAAACACGTGTGTAGCTATAGACTATAGTAAGTACCTAAAGCACTAAGCCATGTGACCAATAATAAGCTATATAATTGGCACCCAATATCTTATCTTATTTTTGTTGATACACATGCTCACTACTCACTGCTCTGTTCTTCTTCCGTCTCATGCAACACGCTTTCCTTTTAATTAACTGTTTTAATTAATATATACATATATATAATACCATCCTTTAGTCCCGATTGTCATAATTAATTTAGATAAGTACTACATATATACAGTACTGGACGCATCAAATGAATGATGATGAGGGTCAATTAATGTTTGTCCAATTGAGTGTTGCATTAATTAGTGTGGCCAGATCTCTTCAACATACCTAATTATATGGCAGGACAACATTTCTTCTCATAATTTTGTACTCAAATCCAACTTTGAATTCCTAAGGAAAATAAATGAAGAGCTATTGTCACATCCAAGAATATATATATGACATAAGGTGGGTATAAGATGAAGGGCGTCACAATAAGTGAGAGGTGTGGTGTGGATGTGGAAATATAAGTATAAAAAAGAGAGCGTACCTCAATAATGTTCTTCTATTTATATATATTACAGAGTGTTTAATTAACTTTTAAGAGGTTAAAAGGTGAAGTGTTTTTTTGTATTTAGATTATTTCGTAATTTGTATGTATAATAAAGAAAAATAAAAAATGACTCAAGTCAAAATAATAAAAAATATTTTATACTGAGTTTAGAAATCTAAAAATAAAATAAAATAATTGAATTTCTTATAACTCCATAAAGATGCTCTAAAATCAAAGACATTGTATTGACGTATTGTAAAAGTACATCCTTAAGAATAAGACTTTGAGAGAAGCCTATAGTTGACCAGTACATACTAAATATCATTAACATTAACAACATGCAACAATGGTCTTTGCGTGGGTCCCATCTTACGCTATTTCATTGACCTGATATTGCGCTTCAATCTCTTTCATTTACAATTCTTGTTTGTTTGTTTATGAGAAAAAAATTATGATTCTTTATATTGTTAATTTTTTATTTGTTTGTTTAAACAATTTTTTTAAAATTTTGTTTCTGACCACTTACTTGGTTTATTTATAGCCGTATTATTATTGAAATCATTTTCATCTTTTGTAAATTCTATACATAATGCTCAAATTTTATATATATACTACTATATGCGATAAAATGAATGATACAAGAGTTATGAATGAGCATCACGGCTTTCCATTTCCATATATATCCATTTGATTTATTCCTAATTCCTTACTAACTTTATACGTTGATTATTACTCATTCATTTGCATTTAATTCTCAATAATTTCATCCTTCTTTCTTCTTCTACTTCTTTTAAAAATAATAATAAAGCGGAATACATATATACAAAATATGTTTTTTATTTTTTATTCATAGAAAATTACATGCTTTTGTAAAAGTATTAATCGCTTAAAAAGGTGCCATATATATTTAATTTAATGCGTTACATTAATATTCAGTAAACTTACACAAAAAATGTAAGATATTTCATTACTATTGATTGAAATTACATTGTATATATGCAGTAAATTGTATCATAGACTCGCCCTTATTAGTATATGTACTAAAACTTTATATATATATATATATGTATATATAATCCAACATCCCACAAATTCTTTCTAAATTAATGCTAATTAGCAATGAAAAATCTTACATTTCTTGTGTAAATTTACTGAATCTTACACAAATTCTTTCGGCCGGTAAAATTTACACAAGACGTCAATTTCAGTATTTTACCGATCCCACCTAGTTAGTCCTTTTTTTTCCTCTTGTTTTTTTTTTTGAGGCAGATACCTATTCATAAAAGAAGGTACCAATAATGCGATTTGTGAAACACAGTCTTGGGCGGAAGGTGAAGGTAATACATAAACATAATAGTGGGAAAAAGTGCTGGGTGCTTAATTTTAATAATTAAATGGAGAAAAACGAACCCTAGTTCATAAAAGAAGTTGAAATTTCAGTGTCAGTTTGTCGTCGACTTATCCTTCAATAACTTCAAAATATATAATTTCCATATATATATATATATATATATATGTACATTTTAGTCAAACTTATGCTTCAGCTAACATTTCATGCCCACTTGCAATATAATGCCTTTCCCTACCACTATATATATAATTACACTACATAAATTAAATATTATTTTCGTCCCTCTCTCATGATATATATATATATATAGTTATATACACAGTTTTCTTTATCCATCTTTCATTTTCTTTCTCAGTTTGTCACCTCATAACTTGAAAGGTTTTCAATTTAGTTCATTTTATCTACATGCTGTGTCTAAATAAATGAGAGTTCTAATGATTTAAATGTTTTGTATTAATTGGACAAAGTTAAATTCAATCAATTCCAATGTTTATAAAAAAAGAGTAGAAAAATTAGAACGTAATTAAGACCATACATATTATATCATCAAAACTATTACTTATTTAAATAGCATATGACCAAATTGATAATATATCAAATTATGAATGAATAATAAAATTGGGAGAGAGAATTAATGTAGGAGGCACCAAACTAATTAAGAAAAAACATGATTATGAGGGAACAACCTAATATTTTAGTCCATATATAATTGACTACGGGGACCCTCTATCAACGAAATCACATATTGTCCGTTTCTGTTATTTGCTATATATATATATATATATATATATATATATATATATGTTCATATGTATCTTAATTAATAATTAATCATCCTCAAGCAGACTACTTTGATGATATTATTAATTGTTCCATTCACACTGAGCAAACAGGCGGGGTTTTAATTCATAGTCAAAAGAGGGTCATAATAAAAAAATTGGATCTAGTTAAATACAAAAAGTGTGAAGTGTATGAAGTGCACTATTCAGACCGTTGAATAAAAATTAATATTCGTCTCTGTACTATAACAGTTTCATCCAACAATTCAAGATAAACCTGCACTTTAATATTTTACAGCTTCCAATGAAAATATGTTCCTCAAACAGTTGAATGATCGATGCATATGAGATTTGTGTTTTTTTAATAGGAATTTATTTTTTAAAATATGATATAAATTAAAATAATAATTATTAAATTTTAAAATAGTAAAATTGAACAATATGAAGTTATATATATATATATATATATATATATATATATATATATATATATATATATATATATACTTTTTCACTATTATGATAATTACCCTACTGAGATTATCTGTATTTTTTTTCTCTCCACTCTTCATATCCTATATTTTAATTTTTATTATATTATAAAAAATATTTATTTTGAGAGGCTATCCAAAGACACTATAACATAGATATTAGAGATAATTATAACTAATGAATTTTAAGCTATCATATAAATAATATTTTTTAAACAGAACTAAATTTTAATTTATATCATGTCATACATTAGTATGTGTATTATCTACATGCACTTATATATAATTAGAGTAAATTATACTAACTTTCTCTAACATATTCGAATATTATATACAGACCTCATATTTCGTTTGAAATATTATACTGACCTCCTCTGACACATTAAAATACTCTACACTTTGATCCAAATTAATTAAATTACATTTTCCTTGAAGTTTTCATTCAAAAAGATGATTTTTGTGAATTTGTAACACACTTTTTTTTAAATGATCGAGTTCTAACGAGGCTCCTCCAAATCAACAAACTCAAAAGAGTATATCTTAAAAAAATTTGAGTTGAAAAATCACAAAAATTATCTATTTGGTTGAAAACTTAAAGGAAAATGTTATTTGGACTAAAGTCTAGAATATTTTGATGTGTCATGAGAGGTCAGTGTAATATTTAAAATAAGAGAGAATGTGTGTAATATTCAAATCTGTCAAGGGAGGTCCATGTAACTTACTCATATAATTAAGATATATTTCTATATTCATGTGTTTCAAATTAATATAACAATAAAATATCTATCCTTTTTGAGGATGTGATATTGAAGCTTTGGAATAATAATAATAATAATAATATCTGTTTTATCCGTAAGAGAATGGAAAGCTCCAACACTAGAGAGAGCAAGAGAGAGCGATGGAGGGAAGCATCTTTCAACTAAGGACACCATTTGAGCACAACCATCTAGAAAATCAAAGATAAGCTTTGAATAGCATCGATATCCGAATATAGCATTACACTACTATTTTTAATTTGGGAAGGAATATTATATTAATTAAAAAGTTCATCAGTACAAAGTTTTAATAGCTAGGGTAAGGCAATTGATACGAGTCTAATTGTATTGGGATGTTGACTTCAAGAAATAGCATTATAAGATTTTGAGTTTTTTAACTCTAAGAGTTAATTTTTTTAATGCAATTGTTTGTTCATACCAATTGATACTTTTACACAAAAGAGACGATATATAGACTGAATTAATTAGCCATGAGTTCTATAGAAGGAGGTGCGGTTCAATGTATTGAATATTAAAAATTTGCACTGACATTACAAAAGAATTCACATTTTATATATATAATGTGAATAGTATAAGTAGAGTAAGAGAATAGTTAAGAGTGGATGTCAAGTTGAAGTTGACTTATCTCTTCACTATATGGTATGCATGGACTATGGAGGAGGGAGTATGGACGATCTCAAATAATCAATCTTATACATTATTCTATAACATCCATCCATACACACTGTATTTGATGATGTCGAGATATTTTTTTGAGGGCAAATGGGAATATAAAGAAGAAAATATACAAAATCTCGGTATAAATTCACTTTAATTGCATATATTAAAGTTAGACAATAGATGCCGGTTCAAGAATTAATTTACTTGAAAAAAGTAAAAAGTGAGAGAAATAATGTAAGAAAGAGGTAAAACCGTAAAAGATAGTAAGAGGGAAAAGCCTACTTGATCTGGGCCCCTCTACCAAGAAAGCTGTTGAGTTTATTATATATTATTATGGCCATGATTTTATTTGGACTTAATTATAAATTAGGCCAAAAAATACTTTTTAAGGGGTAGTTTCGATCTTGTTTTGTGGGGGCAAATCTTAACGGCTGATTTTATTGAAGGCTCAGAATAAAATAAAATAAAATACTGTATGTAAGCCAATCCAATACTGGAACTCCGAACTCCGAACTCCTCCTGAAATACTATATAAACTAAAATATCTGAAAGGAAATATCCACTTCTTTTGCTCCTAGTTCATGTTTTTATGTTAATAACATCTACATATATATATGCCAGTCTCGTATTAACGTGATGCACAAGCGCTTTCAAGGAGAGTGGGAATTAAAAGCACTTATTCCAGCTGCTTATTTATGCAAATAATTATAATTAATTAATGGTGATTAGAAAAGAGAGAGATGTTTATTATTTATGTGCTTCAAAAAGCAAAAATCAAATTTTCAAACATTTCTGCTGCGTGCTTGTGTTTGTGTATGGGTCTAATTTGACTCGTATCATAGATCAGGTGGCTCTCATTCTTCTCTTTCAACTTGAGAATATATATATATATATATATGACTAACTCTATCTTCATTTTTATTTCTACTCTCACTTAACTTCAACTTGTAGTTGCTTGCACGCAGCTATGGCTTATGATGCTACAAGTTGAGACTAATTTTTTATGAAGTTATTTATGTATTTTTTATGAAGTTCATTAATATAATTAAAACACGTGGTAAAAAATTTTTGTATAATCAATCATGGTAGAGAGAGAAAATGAAAAGCAATAAATTACATAACCAATCAAATAGGAGAGAGAATATAAATAATATTTATGATTGGTGAACTTTATAAGAAGCACCTAAACAACTTTACCTTAATTTGTTCCTTTTTAAAATTAATTAGGGAAAATAATATCTCATAAACTAGGTATTACAAATTAAGACCTTTTTATTTTGGTCTTGGGAATTAGTTAATGTTCCAACAATTCCAACCTTTAAAAATCGGGGTAAAAAGTAATCTAGACCTAAATAATAATAATATCTAATTAGGTAAGGGATTCTGCTTGAGAGTGGAGATAAAGTCAATATATATCTACATAAATCATTCTTAATTATACTATTTTTTTAACACTAGACAAAAATATTCAATAAACGAATTAAGTAACTGTTTATGCATAGTTATTGCCTCGAAAATCTTTATGGCTAACACGATATTTTGTTGTAGTGTGATTAGATGCGGTGGTGTGAATCCGTCATGAAAATTTTGAAAGGAGGGACCTTGATTATGTAATGTACAGTTTATTAAGGAATAAGAGATAAGTATTTTAATTAATTAATTAATTATAATGAAGAAGAGGAAAATGACAAAATAGTTTTGCTGGAATTCAAACTCGTGAAGGGATTCCCTAACAACATCAGACAATAATGCATTTAATTTGCCTTCCATGTGATGCTCTAATTAAGTCATTTTCTTCATTCGTTCATTAATGCTAAGACCACCTCTCCAATTATTGCCTTTCTTCCACGTGTAATCGCGTAATTAATGCCAACACAATTAATAATTACTTGATCGCAATGTTTGGAAAAATAAAATAAAATGACAAATTAATACTATGTACACATCTAAGTAATTAGGACTAATTAGGAGATATACATAATACATATGGATATGTACCCAAAAAAAAACATTTATGAAACCGTTACAAAATTCAAGTGGATAATTTGACTTTGTGTAAAATTATTTTGTAAAGACATTTTTTTACAAAATTTGTTATTTGAGACTAATTAGTCTCATCATGGATCATCTCATTTTCATATTTTGCATTGCACAGTATTAGGGATGGCACAAAGAGATATCACAACAGTAGTTTTGATATACTAATAATTATATTTATGAATATAATCATCACATGATGATGTTTAATTCATATTTGTTTGATACCAGAAAATTTAAACATAAGTTAAATATGAATCAATTCATATCCACACAAATCAATTGTATATATCCATCCCAATTCCCTTAAAGGCACGCAAAGACTAAAAATTATATATATACAAGTCACTCGCAAATACATCATAATTTAGGTTTCTTGTATGGTTGTCCTGATTTAGGTATATATATATATGAACTTAATTTGTTTGCTCTGTGTACATTAATTAGGCGAGGACGGTCAACAATAACTTAAGATATATTATAAATATTCTTCTTCGTTATCATTTTTTTCCAGTGAATAATCGATCCTAGCTATTCAATATTATTTTCATAATAATTAACTATATATATATATATATATATATATATAGCTTTCGAATAGTCTATCTATAATTACATGTTACACTGACGAATTTAGAAAAGTAATATTATATGCAAACAGTACTATAGTTTAATTGGGCATGCTGATTCTAGTTTTGTCGGCGATAAAATAATATCTCTTCCAACAATTAACTGCTCAATTATTTTATAATTTTTAAATATTGACAAATAATATATATATATATAAAATTTTAACAATTCAAAATAATATATAAAAATTTCAAATTTTGAAAAAATTGGAAGCAGAGTAATGAATAAAATAAATAGATTAATAGTACCCTCCTTCAAGTAATTAATTAACTTTTGCTAATAACCTTAATTTCTTAATTATTCCCTCAGTCAATGGGGACAAAAAATTTATAAGATGAAGAAGGTAGATAAGAATAAGATACCTCAAGTGTCCACCCATAAGAGTTGAGGGATAGCATTCATTCCTGGACGATCTAGGACAATTATATTGTTGCCCATATTTCTGGATATTAATTAATTATATACATTATTTGAAAGATGGCCTAGCTATCATCCATCACAGAAAAGGAATTAATTAGTAAACAACAAAAATACGTACATATTTAATTTAAAAAATGAAATAATTATGCTTTAAATTAATTTAAATATATATAGTTGAAGAATGAATGATAATAATAATTTGAGAGGAACCCGAACCATATTCTGTGTCAGTAAGGATGGATGAGAAGTGAGGAAGCATATGATGAGCATTTTGGATTCTAGGGTGCTCCTTTAAAGAGAGTGATATTATAATATCTTATGGGTTGTCATTAACTCTATTTGTTCCACTATATAAGCTCCACATCCATTTACTCCATAACATCCCACACAAAATACCTACCTCCTCCTCCTCATAATCACTTAGCTTCTATATATATATATATACCTATCTTTTATTTATTTGTTTTTTGTTGCATAATAAAAGTTAAGTGGTTTCTGGGGGAAACAGTAGCAGAGCATATATATATATATATAGAGAGAGAAATTAAGATACAAAACTTTCAAATTCAAGGTATGGAATTTGTTTATGATTATTATTCTATTTCATTAATTGTTTCACAACTTGGTTGGTGTTCACTTGCGATTGCTCTTCACATTGTCTTCCGGCCATTTGAATATAATTCAGTTACTACAAATGATAAAATAATGGAAAAGGCTTTGTCTTATTTATGTCTAAAAATATTTATTAGAATAACGCTTATAATTAGTTTACTATTTGTATATATAGTACGTGACAGACTAAGGTTCTTCTTTTAATAAATTAACTTGATTTATCTATGATGAATTAAAGATGTCTCATAATTTCTTGCCTGGACTAGATACGTATTGGTTAATATTAATTATTAATCAGAACATGAGGTAAGTAGTTGTATTCACATTTAATTATATATATATATATATATATATATATATAATTAATTAAAAGGCAATCATGTGATTATTAAGGTGATTAAAAAAATGACAAAATTAGGGAAAACAAAAAAAATGAAAGATAAAGTTTGTCATATAGTATATGAGAGCAGTGTTATGTTAGGCGACATTTGGCATTTGATATGGTAGGAGTAGGAAGGCAGCGGGATACAATAGCAGTCAAAAAGGCCAACACCAAAATCAGAACAGAGATCCAAATAAAGTGGGGTTTTCTGCCAAATCCTTGTTTGGCAGGTGTCTTAGAAAGCTCAGTTTACGTTTTCAAAATAATTATCATGATTCTTAAATAAAATGAAAAAAACGAAATTTGAAGGAAAGTGAAGTGGGGTTAGGACTTAGGACTCAACTAGTTGGTGCCATCCCTATTCCCCAACATAGAGTAGTGAAAGAAAGCGAAAGCCAAACACGGCGCGTAGTCTCCACACACTCACACACGGTTTGACTCAGAACTCGGAATCGATTGAGATGAGAGCGTAAGCCATAACCTCATACTTCCATTTCAGATGCTAACCGACTCCTCTACAAAAATACTATATTCTATTCTTATTCACTAATTTTGTTTGGATAATCTTACAGAAGAGTTTGAGTTTATTATCTATCAATTGTTAGATTTCTTTATAAATCTGTGTTAAAATATATTTTTTTAAAAAAAATTAAGATTAAATTAGATTTAATAACTTACAACAGATAAATTTAAACTCTTAATAACTTTAAATACTCGCCAATTTTGTTGAGGGTGTTAATTAGTAATATTTTTTAATGGAATGTTAATTTAGTGTTTCTGATACGAAGACTATTTGACTTATTGCATCACGTGGGTCTATACTTTCTTGAAAACCATTTTCTTCCTCCTTCCCTCCCACCTCTTTATTTATAGGCCCCCTCCCTCCTCTTCTTTCTTCCAAGATCAACACTGCGTCTCAGAACTAACACACACACAATCTCTCTCTCTCTCTCTTCTTCTCCCAGTCACGCCAGTTTCGCCTGAAAGGCTGAGACCTCCTGTTTGGGAATTTCTGACTATAAGGACGTTCGCCTGCGTTTCTGGGACTGGGAGTTTCATTTTCTCTTCTTTATACTCTCAATAATTTAACATACAGCCACCCACCACCAACTTTGAGATTTGAGATTGCATAATTTTACTTATACACAGAGATAGACAGAGAGAGGGTCTTTCATTTTTGAAGTTTTTAACTCAATAATAAATAAAAAAAAAAACCTGACTACTCTGTTTTCACAACGAAGATGGTCGAGAACGGCACCGCCAAGAACCGTCAAGCATTTGACGTCTCCATTGACGTGGCTCATCAGGGCGTCTCCAAGTGCTTCGACGACGATGGCCGCCTCAAACGAACTGGTAATTAACTTTTCCAATTTCATTTCGCAATTTCAAAATCTCAACATCACTTACTTACCTACCCATTACTTTCTGCCCTTCAACTGTTTGATGTTTTGTCTGTGTGGAAAAAACAGGGACTGTATGGACTGCCAGTGCCCACATCATCACCGCCGTTATAGGCTCCGGTGTGTTATCCTTGGCATGGGCTATAGCTCAGCTTGGATGGATTGCGGGTCCTGCTGTTATGATTCTCTTCTCTTTCGTTACTTATTACACAGCCACTCTTCTCGCCGCTTGCTATCGCTCCGGTGATCCTGTGACCGGAAAGAGAAACTACACATACATGGATGCCGTCAGTTCCAACTTAGGTAAATTCAGCTGCTACCTAACTTGGTGGAATTAAAAATTGCAAAATCTGGGTGCTCTTTCAAACTTTCAAATTCATTTAATTTTGTAGGTGGCCTTAAGGTCAAGATTTGTGGGCTGGTTCAGTACTTGAATCTTTTCGGAGTGGCCATTGGCTACACTATTGCAGCTTCCATAAGCATGATGTAAGTTTGAAATTGTGGTTGTATTTGAGTGAGTGATTCAGAGAAAAATAATGTAACTGACGACTGGGTTTTTGAAAAAACAGGGCAGTCAAAAAGTCTAATTGTATCCACAAGACTGGGAGCAAAGACTTGTGCCATATGAATGGCAACATCTACATGATTATATTTGGTATCTCGGAGATTATCTTCTCTCAAATTCCAGACTTTGATCAGTTATGGTGGCTATCCATTGTGGCTGCTGTTATGTCTTTCACTTACTCAACAATTGGGCTTGGCCTTGGAGTTGCTCAAGTTATAGGTATAATTCTCTTTATATTTGCTATATTTGTAAATTTTTTACTTCAGCTCAGGGGATGAAATCTGACTTACCTTGCTCATCTAACTAACAGAACACAAAAGAATTGGAGGAAGCCTAACAGGGATAAGCGTAGGGACTGTGACAGAAACCCAGAAAGTTTGGAGGAGCTTTCAAGCTCTTGGTGACATAGCATTTGCCTACTCATATTCAATGATCCTTATAGAAATTCAGGTATATTTCTTCTCAGTTCTCACTAAAACTTACTATGTAATTATTTTAATGGAAAGTTTGAAAAACTGAAACGGGTGACTGAAAAAACAGGACACAGTGAAATCCCCACCATCAGAATCAAAAACAATGAAGAAGGCCACTCTTCTTAGTGTTGCAGTCACCACCCTTTTCTATATGCTCTGTGGTTGCTTTGGATATGCTGCTTTCGGAGACGACAGTCCAGGAAACCTCCTCACTGGTTTTGGTTTCTACAATCCGTATTGGCTCCTAGATATAGCCAATGTCGCCATAGTCATCCACCTTGTTGGTGCTTACCAAGTTTACTGCCAACCCCTTTTCTCTTTCGTTGAGAAAACAGCATCAGAAAGATTCCCAGAAAGTGACTTCATCAACAAAGACATTGACATTCCAGTCCCTGGCCTCCGATCACCCTACAAACTCAACCTCTTCAGAATGGTTTGGAGGACCATATTTGTGATCCTGACCACTGTAATATCCATGCTGCTTCCATTCTTCAATGACATTGTGGGGCTTCTTGGAGCTCTTGGGTTTTGGCCTCTGACTGTGTATTTCCCAGTGGAGATGTACATAAACCAAAAGAGAATAACAAAGTGGAGCACCAAATGGATCTGCCTCCAAATGCTTAGTATGGCTTGCCTTGTAATTTCTGTGGCTGCAGCTGCTGGATCCATTGCTGGGATTGTGAGTGATCTTGAAACTTATAAGCCATTCGTGAGCACTTACTAATTGAGTAGAGTGAAGTAGGAGTATACCATGATCGCCGTTGATAAGGATTTCAGAAACAAGAGAAAGAGATTTTAATTCTTGTTCATGTTCATATTAAAGAAGCCTAGGATGGTGATCTTAATGTTCGTTTATCAACAAGCCATGTATTTTTCTTTTTCTTTTTTCTCCACTTCTCTTACTGTATAACTTTGCTATGCATTCCAATGCAATATGCAAGAAATGAAATATAAGCTTACAAAATCTCCTCGCATTCAAACTTTTTCTACTGCTCGGTCTGTCTCTTGAGCCATACCCTAAAACAACTCTTAACTTCTCTAAATATAAATATAAAAAAATTGGGTTTGATTCATTGACTTAATACTAACGGAAACGGGATTTTGAAGTGCAGAGCTCTGGGAAGAAGCTGTTAAGTGAAAGAGAGGACAAAAAAAGGGCCGGGGGAGGGGGGGGGGGGGGGAGTCTACTGTAACTAAATAATATATTACTCACTTAAATTATTATTTGTAACAAATCATGGTTAAAGTAAAAAAATTGTGAATACGTTGTTATAATTAATTTTAACAGATCTTAATAATTATAAGGGCTATTAACTTTCCTCTCTCTGTTGAGATCCGTTCAGTAACAATAATTAAAATTTTTTTTTTTATATTTTGGAAGGGTGGGTTTGTTATGAAAAAAAATTTTAGGGAGATAATATGTTATTTAGATAACAAAAAATTGGACTCAATTATGGGTATTTTTTATTTATCTCTTTCATTTAAATTTTTTTTTTTCTCCTCACTTCAACGTTTCACAGACTCGATCACTTCAAAGGATTTGATTTCAGTTGTAACACTAGAGCAAAATAAGCTTGAAAAATTTATTGTTAGATCCAGAGATTATAATCTGTACATATAGTTTTATATTAATTTAAAAATACACATACACTATCGGCATATAATTTATTTCTAATTGACTACAATGCAGTCTTCATTCGAACAATTCCATTCAAAGATTTCGAAAAAAAAGAAGGATTAGAAAAATTGAAAGACAAACATTAAAAATTCAAAGAACTAGAAGATTATGCTAACTATTTGTTAGTAGTATTCAATATGCCAATTGCTAACTCATTGATGAGGAAGAAGATGGTCCAAGGGGAAAATTTGTTATCAAAGTAGATTCCACGCAAGGGCATTAGTATCTTGTGTAGTTGACAGTTTTTTTTTTTTTTTTTATAAAAAGAAATAGATTATTATTAAATGAAAATGACTAAAACTGAATGCACCATCCAATAACTAAAAAGAAAAAAAAGCAGCTTAATTCATTAGAAAGAATAGTGATACCCCAAGACACAGGAGAATCTAGCAAGTAAGAAGCTAGCTAGAAATAGCATCTTATAAAAATGATATTATTTGTAACAAAAAAACGAAAGTAGTGGTGGGTTCTTCATAAGCACCACAGAAAGTGCGTGCAACAATGTGAAACCCATTTGACAAATAAGAATGAAAAGAGAGAATCGTGTTCAATTTGGACCATCCAGTGGCAATATAGTGCACGCAGTTTCCCATCTGATTTTGAGATCAAAATGATGGGTCATTGGTGGTGTGGTGGAGCTATATGTCTCAAATCTATCTATATATTTATTAACACCTATATTATATATGTATGATCTATTGATGTACCCTACTCACATGGATGGGCCAGTTTAATATCATAAAGAGGTAAAGGGCATAGATATGCATGTTATGTATGATGGTGTTTTCATGGACCATTTTGTTCATTAAACCTCCTTTCTTGTATGTTTTGAAAGAGAAATAATGTGAAGAGAATTGATCACACACATATATATAGTAACCATGCATGTGCGAACAGATATAGGAGGCCCTTCATAGATTTTTTTTTTTATCAGAAGCAAATCTTGGGGGAAATTGGCACAAAGGAGCTATACACCAACATAAGAGATACAACCAGGCAAAAATCTGACAATATTAATATAGCTAAACACTCTTAAAGAGCTAACAATTATATAGGAGAAAAAAAAATCTTAGGAAACACTTTAAAAAAAAGCTAAGATCTAAATCCAAATCTCCTATCCAACATTAAATGTCATACAATAATTTCTTTATATCTATCACATTTCCCACAAATAAAGAAAAAAAAAAACTTGAAGATAAAATAAGAGGCAACGCATCCCTTTTCCTTTTATGAGAGATTAATCTTGTTGCTTGTTCTTAGATATAGATTTTGATGTTTTATATCTTCAAAATATCTTTATGATTAGAGAAAAATTGGGAGGCAAAAATTTTCCCCAATAAAAGGAGAAAATTAAATCTTCACTAATGAAAAATGGAAACCTCCCAAAATTAGATGAATCTTTCTTTTTAAGCCCTCGAACCTTCATAGATTTGAAAAGTACATTTTGTTAGAAGTTGGAAATGGGACAAGAGTGTTGCACGCCACCTAGTGATTTCCTAGCTAGTTGAGCTCCCACTTTCGACGTTAAGGAATCTCTCTTTTACAACAAGGAAAATCCAATTGAAAAGTCTTCCCATCATTTCAGTTTATTAATTAAGGCATAGCTTTATTATTTATTTATATATGTATTAATAAATTCAATATACTTTCACGTTTTAATTATCAAATGACAAATAGTGATAAGTGACCACTTTCCCATAAGTGATTGGTAATTGGAGGAAAAGAGGGAAAGACAAAATGTTTAGAAAAATTGAAAATTTAACCTTTTAAGGTTACTAAATAAATGAATTCATATAACTTATTTTGGCTAGAAAGTGGCATGGCTATGACTATGAAGGCCCCTCAAAAAGAGGAAAGACTAAGGTCATGTTTACTAGAAAGGGAGAGGGAAAGGGAAAGGGAGAGGGAAAGGGAATGGGAATGGGTTTGATGTGTTTGGTAGTAAAAATTTGGGATGGAAATGGAATGAGAATGTATTAAAATTACCACTTTGCCCCTTATATTAAAATAATAAAAAATAAAAAAAATTATGATTGTGTCAAATCAAAAGGTATAATAGACATTTTATATTTTATTATTATTATTTTTTTAAAAAAAAAATAAGAGGGAGACTAAAAAGTAAAGTGGGTGGGGCCCAGTGGACCCCACCCACTTTTTGGTTTGCTTTCAGTCTGGAAAGCAAAGCGAACATGGCCTAAAGAGGCTGTAGTGGGGTGGTGGCCGTAGCCGCCACCGGAAAGTTGTGGGAGGTTGCCTCACAAGTCACAAGTCACATATGGTGGGGCCTTATATTTGCCTCACTAATGAGTCATTAATTAATGTAAGATTTTGTTTTATTTGGTTCTTCGTGTTTCACATATATTGCTTTACCTTTTGGATTATATATTAGGGCCTAAATGTGAAGAATGAGGAGAATGGGTTAGTGGGTGATAAGTGGGGTTATAGAGGAAGTTTCGGAGCTCCATACTTGAAGGCTATAATATAATGAAGTGTAAAGTGTGATCCCTATATTTGTTGAGAGCATAATAAAAGTAATTAATAATTTTGTAGTGGAGGATTGAAGAAGAATCTCCAAAGACCAAGGGAAAGTCAGATTGATTCACCACTTTATTTTACAGTAGAATCCACTATAAATGAGGTAATGATTTACAGCAAAGACAAAAAGCAAAAAAAATGATGATTTTGTATTTGCTTGTGTCGGAGTTTGCTTTTATTCGTTCTTGTTAATTATGAATCTTTGGATCTTCAAAAAACCTAACGCTGTTTTTGGTTAAATAGTTTTCTCACTCCTTGAAAATTTATGAATACATCTCACCCACTGCCATTTGCATTTGGGACGTACGCGGAGATAATATTTTACCAAAAAACATTATTTGTTTTTTATTTTATAAATAATAAATTAAATATGCAAAAGATAAATATAAAAACTCGAAAAAAAGTTATTGTTAACAAAATTGGTAGAAAATATATTATAAATACTATTTATTTGTAAGAGTTGTCAAAATCATTAACATAAATTCATACTCTTATCTACCTACGAAAGAAAAACATACATGAGTATACGGTAAGCTCACACTATAACATTAATTTGGACCTCTTGTTTGTACTTATTCTATGTAGAGCACATTCAGGATCCATTTAAATTTCTACTCATTTTAAAAGCACTTGCTTTTCTACAAAAAAAAAAAAAAAATTATGGGGGAAAAAATGTGGGCATTATAAAATATGAATAGTCAGCTAGTAATTTTATTTTGAATGAGAAAACAATTATTTCATTATTTTTATTCCTAATTTTATAAAAATGCTCAAATTTTAATGACAATTCACATTTTGTAGAGTGTGGTGGACTAATGGTTGGGCCCAGCTAGCTAGTGAAAGGAGTAACTGTCTGTTGCAGGTCAAAATACCACTGGCAATTTCAATCAGACTCGTATCAGAAGTCGAGGCATTTCTACTCTTTCAACATATAAGCATACAGACATGAAAGATAAAACGATGATACAAGCCTAATTACAACTTACAATTGAACCCATTCCCACATAATATATGATATGATGCATGCATATCTAAATATAATATAAGCTCTTGTAATCTACATTATTGGGAGGGCTAACGTAACTTTGTACAAAATCCTCAATCAACATTACTTTACAAAACCGTAGGTTACATGAAAGCATTAAAAAATACCATGCATCAGGAAAACGAATCTGCGACCAAATGATGCCAAGTAATATATAAATCCCGGAGTTATCTTCAATAGCATAATAACAATCTATCAGCAGGGCAAGTAAGTAGTCCCGAAAAGCAAACAATGTAAGTCCTGATAGCATTAGTGATTCGCGGGAAAAATCAGCAGAGACCTAAGAGAGCTCTTCCGCATTGAACTTGTTCCAAGCTTCCTGTTGGTGATATCAGCAAGAGAAGAAATACAAAATTGGTGTCAAATAATTATGGAACTCTGATGATTAAATAAAATTCTAATTGTGCCAGAAGATAAAATTTGTTAAGAGACATATGTTTTGAGTTTTTTTCTTTTTCTTCTCTTTTCTTTTTTAACTGAGGAGTCTGGCTTGGATCACCACAAGCAATGCTAGATCTTAAACTGATGCCGAACAAACACCAAACCATCATATATCATTTACTAACTACTATGAAGTAAATATTCAGTATATATCCTAGTCCAACACTAGAAATTTATACAGCAATACAAGGGTAGATTTATATGTTTAGAGATGTGAATGTGAATGATGTAAGAACAGCAGGTAGAAGCTCAATAGTTGTATGAATAAATATCTTATATATCTAAAAAGCACAACAGAAGACCATTTAACCTTTTGAGGGCAGATATAACAAAGTAAGGAATCCTATGCAACCTAAACTATTTCATCTTATTTATTTCACAAAGTACCTTAAGGATGTCAAAAACCTTCTCTGCAATATATTTTTGTTCAAGACTAGCACCTTTCTGTTGAACTTTATCTGGGTGAATGCATAATGTTGCTTTTCTATAAACTTTTTTAACTGACGCAGAAGTAATCATATCTGTCAGAGACACTGGTTGCCAACCACATTCAGCCCAGAGCACCTGCATATAAGTTCAGAGGTAAGAAAGTTAACACAGGAAACAGTTAAGAAATCTCCTTCAGCATCTGGAACTACTTAAGAGGATTTAAAAGTTTCTATAAAAAAAAACTTAACAGGATTTAAAAGTAATGGAAGTAACTATCTGAAGCTAGATCATTTAGCACTGGTTGAGAAACTAGAGATAAGAAATGATGCAAACTACTGAAGTAGCAGATCATAGGCCTCCACTTGCTCCAAAACTATAAACTACATATTAGTTTCCTTACAGCAATAAAAGACTAAGAATACAAATAGACAAAATCAAAGAACCAGAAATTTCTATTGTCAAAAAAGATTTGTTACACTAGTCACTAAGAATGCAAATCAAGCTGCAGTACTAGTACTACAAAAAAGCGTGTATTTTAGAGCCCCAAAGTGCAAGAGTATTAACAATAAAAGCAGTAAAAGAGCGCACATATTGTAATGTTGATAGCAAAGCCCGCATATTGCTTTCTTTCCCTGCAGCCCATCGCTTTATCTGAATATCCGCAGTTTCAGCAATTCTCTGCCAAATTAAAATCAATGTCACATAAGAAAATGTAACAAAAACTATATTGAAAAGGAAAAACAAAAGAACAAAAGGCATTGATAACTTAACACCCATCCATTGAGTAAGTAATCAAACAATAAATTTCAGATAAAATAGCAATGATAAAATGAAGTTTGGGAGAATGATACCCTAATAATTGTTGAAAATTAATAACTATACCAATAAGAAAAAACACTATAGAAGCTTACACGCCTCTCTTCTTGCTCCATATTAGTTTGAAGGTTGCGCTGCTGCATATCAGCCACTGCTTTTGCCTGAAAATATGACAGTCAACAGAATAATAAATTAACCCTGTGAAAATAAAAACCTGTACTGTTAAGGATGAATAAGGTTAATGTCCAGTATGAAGTTTGAAGTTTGAACTACAAAGATGTCTTTATATGTGTTTCAGGCTCACAATTAAGAAACTTGTCTAGGCCTGAAAAAGCCAAATGCTATGCATGAACTTGATGACCAAATTAATTCAGTGGAAAAGCACAAAGGAAAAGGAATTAACCCCCTCCTCCCCGGGGTGTTTTCTTATTACACTTTGCTTTAGCACTCACTAAATAATAAAGTAGACACGTAACAAAAATTAGAAAGTCCGAAGATATAGTTACACACCGCTCGCTCCTGTGTTCTCTGATGACGTCCTAATCTCGCTTTTCGTCTTTCATCAGGTTCGCCTTCAATTTCCTCGAATTCAGATGATGGGGAAGCTTTTGCAACCAAAAAGAAAACACCAACATGTTGAGAAGTAAACCACGCAATTAAAATTGATACAATCAAACAATAACTTACCATCAAAAATCAGTGAAAGGTCATCAAAAGATGTTATCACTGAAGATTTCTTCACACTGGCTGAGGACCCAGATGGCACCCTTTGAGGCACTTCGGGCCTCCTTTTGTTTTGCATTTGGCCATCAAATGTTTGATCCTATGCAAAACATCACCCAAAAAAGCACTGAATATAATCTGCTAGTGCCTAGTATTACAGAAACATTTAAACTTGCTATTTAAAAAGCTCTTACCGAAGTTGTGGCCCTTGACTTGGGAGCACTGCTTGATCGAGGACTCATGCTGAAAAAGGATTCAAGATCATCCACGGTTTTAAATTGATTCACTTTTGCAGACTCTGGAGCTCCTTTACTTTTGTTTGTCTTAGATGCTGAGTTTTGTTTAATTTCACTATAATTGGACCTAGCATTATCCTTCACCCGGCCTGTGGCAAATTCCTCAAGTTCATCTATTGATGATACACCTGAGCTGTCAACTGCATCATAAACAATTCAAAGAACTTAGTGAAGTCAATGATTGAAGTATACGGCTAGTCATGCTTTTTAGCTTGAGTATTCAGAACAACCTTTATTTATACTGTTAGTTGGCTTGGGTGGAGGCCTCAATGATGGGGTATTGGAGCTGCCTTTCATACCTCCAGACTTATTTAACTTACTGATCTCTTCTAGTGGGTCTAAGACTGATGACGATGCGCTGCTTGATGTTGTTTCAAATACTGAAAACGGGTCATCATGTGATGTGACAGTTTGTTTATGAGGTTTATTCATCTCGGTACGTACTTTACTGGAAAGAAAAGGTCAGAATATTAATTTAAAGGATGAAACCAACAAATGAATAAGGTTTGAAAAAATTGAGTCTTCATTTGTAGGTCATGTGATAAGAAACTTAATCACTTGTAGATGAGAAGATGTGTTACACTTTCTAAGAAACTAATTAGGATCATCATTGCATTCCTGTATAATACATAGTATCTTGAAGCACACATTGGTAGCTTGAACATTTTGATGTACAACTTGGGAGCCGCCATGCCTTTGGTCGTGTCCAGGATTATCCAATGCACATACCGAAAAATGAAGGTCATGCATGCATGCATTGAGTCTTCACAAGCCCTAAACTATATTGTAAAAAAACATGACTGACAAATCTCAAATCTACTGCCACGACTAAATTCATACATAATTATTATATAAGTGTGCTTCTCCAGGAATAATAAACTCAAAAGATCAACGAAAATTTAGTTCTGTAAAGCATCACTACACGCACCCAGATCTAATTTTAGCATATGATCAATTTATCCACAATTTTCTCATCTTGATAATCCTCTTAAGATTATAATGGAAACTTCAAAATTTCGACATGTACAGCAAGCATATCCTCATCATATCAGTAAGCTTTCCCGAGAGAGAAATGCTATTCTCGCATTTATTTTCTTAACACCTTTAAAATGGCTAGGAACAAAATGTTTATATGCTGACAACTTCTAAATTCTTGTCACCATAGTTTAGGAATTAGGAGGCATAACATTTATACCATTTGCTAGTCCCCACACTATTCCACGCCATGATAATTAGAATTTGATATAGAAACTTTAGGTGTAAAATTTACCCCTTGAAACATGTTTGCAAGAAGATTTATCCTTAAACAGAAGAAAATTTATCCCCTAGGGCATCAACACCCGTCCCAAACAAAAGTGGAAAAGAGGAATAACGAAGAGTTCTATACCTATTATTTGTATGATTGCTCCCACCAAATCCAGGTATCAAATCATCAAACTCAGGTACTGACTTGGTAAGCCCTTGAGAGCTTTTCTTGTCAGGATTTTTGGGTTTTGATTGAAGCGAACCAATCTTATCCAGTAAATCGTCAATGGGAGCACTCTGCTTAGGTGGTGACGGAAATGCCGAAAACCCGTTGGCAGGTGCCGAGCTCTTCAGCCCAGGCATTCCACCAAATATGTCATCAACATAAATATGTGATGATGAAGACGTCGAAATTGAATTATTCGACCCCTTAAATATTGAATCATAATCAAACGAAAAGCCATTACCAGAATTCGACTGGGAGGCGGGTTTATTTGGTCCACCAAAGATACCCATCCCGTCATCAACATCCCCAAACTGCTGTGTGTTGTTATTGCCATTGGGTCGAAAAACTCCATTGTGATCGTCAAGAAAAGAACCATAATCAAAATTGGAATGATCGGGAGATCTGGATGCATAATGAGCAGATTTGGAGTGTAGACCTGAATTGATCCCAAAATTTCCTGTTTGAGAATTACCAACATTGGTGGCTCGTTTGGCTGACGCCATAGGAGCCGCTTTTCCTTGTGGTTTCAATCCGTAACTTTCAGTTAACACACCAAACTTGTCCATGTTTCAGGAAAATGGAAATTCAACAACGTCGACGTATTTGAACAAATGATATATAGAATACCAACAAAAAGCAAAGGGAAAAGACGTGTGTTTAGCCAAAGAACAGCTGAAATCTCCAGCAAGAACGCGGTTGCTGGTAATTTTATTAAGGAGAACCGAGCATATAACTATAATTGTTAAAAAAAAATAATCCAAAGAAAAAATAAACCCCGTCAGGTGTGTATACGTAAATCAGAAATGTAGGGTTCAAACTCGGGGAAACTTGAGTGGAAATTAAAAAAGAAGAAAAAAGAAGAAGAAGAAGAAAGAACTAGGTTTGTGATTGTGTCTAGTCTCTTTCTCAAATGGCGATGAAGAATTGGCGGGAAGGCCGTGACAAAAAAAGAGAGGGAAGGAAAATTTTCCGGTAGAACGAGAGAGGAAAATCCGATCTGCGAAGTTTGCCCTTTCCCTTTTCTCTCTTTACTTCAATCTCCTGCCTCCTTCCTCTCATTCAAAGTGACGGTGGGCAAAATTGCTTCGTACTTTTTTGGCCAAAAAAAAAAGTGGCGGTGCGCAAAATTGCGCGTTGATAATGATTGGTATTAAATTATATTATACTTTCTTTTAAAACTTAATTATTAATTTAACTTTACACTTTACAGCGCAATGTTTTAACTTATAATCCATCATGTATTTTGAAACGTTTTTAATTTTGTAAATATAAAATAAACTGTGAAAATAGTATTAATGAAATTAAAAAAAGTTATTAAACTTATCAACCCTTCGATGTATTTTATAGTTATAAAATTTGTTTTGAGATTTAAATCTATATAATATAGAGAAGTGGTACAAGTATAACCACCCCATAATGGTTAATTGGTTATCCACTTATCCAACCAGACAAAATACTTGCGTAAATAGAAATTGTTTTATTGTATGTTACTTCAAACGGAACTAGTCAGGCCAAAAGGAAAAAAGAAAAAGAAAAAGGAACTAGTGGCTTTGGAAACTACATATACCGTAATTTTCATATATAGATCAGATGTATGTATATGGTTATTTATTTATTTCACCTTGAACGAGGGATGATTATGAAGGGAAAGTTGATTCTCATCACAGAAAAGTTGACTTGATTTCTATTATTTCATTCCAATTGATGAGTTGTTGGTACATAAATAATTTATATACAGGGGCAGGGATGATTCTAACTTCGAGCCAGCTAGTTCTGAGTTTGTGGCCAGCTAAAACTTGTAAGAAAGGAATCATTTTATGTTCTCCTTTTTGGCAACTAATACTTACTCCTATTAAAGAAAGTTGCAAAAATTAGTCGTGTGGTAATGGCCGTTTAATCATGGAAAGAGCATAATGTAATTTTGGTCCAAAACGTGCAGTTTGACAAACTGACTACTGACTAGGGGGACCCATGTAGTTGTATCCCAGTGACAGTAGCACATGAAGGTTGAAGTTCCTAAACCGTGTTTCACTCTCAATTACATAAAGAAGCCAAATAAACAGAGTAATCAAGCACAAACAGATAAAATATTATATATGGTTCTTCTGCTTACTTCAGTACTCACCATCATTTAGGGAAAGGAAATGTTGAACTAGAGATGGAAAGATAATATTTTGCCAAAAGGGTATATATATAGTTTTTGATTTATCTTTCTATTGTATTATATTTAATTCTGGTGGACTTTCGAGATAACTGATATTTTAAAATGGAAGTATAGTTCTTTTGGTATACATTTTTTTATACACAAAAATGAATTTGATACTTTGCATAAGGATAATAGAATACCTACCAAGCTACCACTCCAATAAATTATTTGCTAATAAAAGGGTACATATATTTATCTATCTACTCGTATATATTAGATAGAATAATGCTATAGAAAGTTAGATAATTTTGGTTCATCAACTTTCTATCGTTGTATTTGTCTTAAAATTTGTGTTAAAAAATATATATATATTTTAAATTTAAGATGATACAGATTTTGAGACAAATCTAATTATAAAAAATTAGTAAATTAAAACTATCTAGCTTTCCATAATATTACCTAGAGTAAATATTTAAGTTGGTTCCTGAAAGATTAGGATTGTTCCAATTTAGTCCTTGAAAGATACAAATGTCTAATGTAGTACCTGAAAGATAATTTTTGTCCCAATTTGGCCCTTTTTTTAATTTTCTGTCAGGTTACTTAACAGCCAATAACACGTGGATGTTGACATGGCAAAGTAAAATACATATTATTGCCACATAAGTGCCACATCATATTCAATCTCAATTTAAAAAAAAAGAAAAATCCAGCCATGTCCACGCAACCTATCGATTATCAACAGTCTTCCTTCCTTCCTTCACACCATCGTCACCAACACTCATCCCCCCTTCTCTCTTCTTCTTCTTCTTCTTCTTCTTCTTCTTCTTCTTCTTCTTCTTCTTCTTCTTCTTCTTCTTCTTCTTCTTCTTCTTCTTCTTCTATTGAATCTCAACTTCATAACCCAAATCTCTCTTCTAATTTCCTGAGACAATCAAAATATTGGCACTTCCATCAAGTGTTGATATGCGTAATCTGTACAAAAACCTAACCCTAACAACTCCTTAAAAGCGAAGATAGATTTTTCTTTTTTCTTTTGGGGACCCTAATGTTTGAGCCATGAACATAACCCTTACAACAATCACCTCAAATGCGTTGTCTGTGGCTGCCACCGCAATTTCCACCACCGCGAACCCGACGAGCCTATTTCCACAACCCATGTCATTGAGCATCAGCCCCACCACCGGCATCACCCTCATCCGCCTCCTCCCTTTCAAGCATCGAATCGGAGCCCCAATTCAGCTTCCCCGCCTACAATCTCCTCATCCAGTACCCCTCCGCACTCCACATACTTCTGGCATTCTCCGCTGGCCTTTCGACTCACCCGGAGAGCACGACGGCTCCCACCCCACGGATTGGGGACGCCAAGCTCAAATACGATTTTGTGTTAGGCTGTGGCTGAATTTCTTTTTCTTTTTCTTTTTTTATTGAGATTGAATATGAGGTGGCAATTATATGTATTTTACTTTGCCATATCAGCGTCTATGTGTCATTTTCTGTTAAGTAACCTGACGGAAAAATAAAAAAGAGTTAAATTGAGATAAAAATCATCTTTCAGAGACTACATTAGACATTTGTATCTTTCAAGGACTAAATTGGAATAATCATAATCTTTCAAAGACCAACTTGAAAGATGAGATGAAAGATGAGATGCTATTTGTCTCCACTCCAGTCTCATATTAACATGCCACTTGTCACATTTTCTTGCCGAGGGGAACAAAGGACACAAGTTTGTTTTTTAGATAAGTTGATTATCCTTTTGGTTTTTGGCTAGCTTCTCCCCATGAGTATTATATTCTTTAATAAGGTTTTTTTTTTTCGTGGATTAATTAGCTAACTAAGGTGCACTTCATCCATGTATAATATTAAACATGAAATAATCGCTACGTCAACCAAGTTGGTTAGAGTCTTGTATATAAATTTTTTTTTGTTTAACTAATGAATTTTTATATATACATGATTTCAACAAAAAAGTGTTTATTTGTTAGAATATTAAAAAAAAAATTAAAATGCATTGAAACGCCTGAGTTTTGAACTATGGACACATATACTCATGAGTTTTAAAACCTTTGCACACAAACCTCTGAACTTTTAATTTGGGGTATCTAGCACCCTTCTGTTAGACTTCTATCCACATTAAGTCATTATCTGGCACGCAAGCACATTTTGTAAGGGTATTGTAGTCGTTATCTGTCACGTAAGCGCATTTTGTGAAGGTATTTTAACCATTGTATGCTATTTAAGCACATTTTATAAGGATATTTTAATCATTATAATGCTATTTGAGTCATTTTAATTATTCAATTTTGAACCGCTAAAATATGAAATGATTAAATTATCCCTACAAAATGTACTTACGTGGTAAATAACGACTGAATATGGACAAAAGGGTGCTAGGTGCTCCAAATTGAAAGTTTAGGAGGTTTATTTGCAAGATTTTAAAATTCAGAGGGTATATGTGCCAATGACCCAAAATTCAGGTGATCATGGTACATTAAAAAAAACCATTGAATTTTTTATATACTAATCAAAGTTAAATATTTCACTAATGTATAGTGTGTGCCCTGCACGTGATCCAAGCAATTTGACATGAGATTCCCGTGCCATAATATATTACCATTTTTTTTTCGTAAATGGGTAATGCATAATATATTACCATTTCACACTAGACCAAAAAAAAGAAAAACCATTTCACTTCCTGATGCATGTACTATTAAGAAGAAGAATAATTTCCCTCAAAAAAGGAGGAGAAGAAGAAGAATAATACAAAATGGGAGACTGAAATTTGAAGAGAAAGAAAAGTAAGAGAAAACACTTTTCTCGTGACATGTTTGGATGGTGAAATTGATCAATATTATATTGGAATTTAGAAAGGGAATTTCATGATGAATTTTCGTGTTAATAATAGAACTCAGACTCACATGATTTCATTATCCTATATTGAATTACCCGCATTTGGGGCTGCTGCGAAATGTTTTAGTTGGAATCTTCATAACTAATTAACTTTAAAATAGTCTAACTTTCAACCCATGAGGTGCTTAAACAAAACCAAAATATTAAAAAAAAATAAAAAAGAAAGAGTTTGGTAATAGTAATACTTTGACCATGGCCATCTAGCAGACATTAATAAAACATAACGCAAGTTGCGTATGCTGTCTGTAGTCCAAAAACACATTTCTTAGTTCTTTAATTATGCTTCTATTCAGAAACGTGCCTCTTCATTATTCTACGTTGTAGCAGCAACCAGCAAGCCGTGGTTGACTGAAGCCATTATTATTTAGAGTTTAGAAACACACACACATCCATAATTATCCTCAACACACAAAAACCGTTAATTTTTCACTTTCAGGGCTTCACCATCATGGTTAAGCCATTCATCCTCCTAATTTCCTTCCTCATCTTCATCTTTTCCCTTCCTTCTTTTTCCTCTTCTTCATGCCTCTTCGATCTCTCCTACGTCCAAACCTTCCCTTGGGACACTTCAACTTGCCATTCCAACAATGGAACCCAATGTTGCCAAACCCTCCTCAGCCTCTTCGGTATGGGACTTGCTCAACACCTCAAAGACACCTCTGTCTTCGAACTTCCCGATGTTAACTCTTCCTCTTCCTGCCTCTCCGATTTCAGAGACCAACTTGCTTCTATGTCGATCGACCCCAGTTTGGTCAATACTTGCTTCCAAAACTCCACTCAGTTTGTCTCCAATTCTTCAAGCTGTGCAGGAATTATAACCGCCAAAGATTTCACTTCCAAGGTAGGCATGATGACCCCTTTAGATACATCTTGTAAAGGGGATCTCTCTGCTCTTACTCTATGTGGGGTTTGCCTTGATGCTGGAATGAAAGTTAGTTCCCAATTGACTGCTATTGACCCAAATAGCACCAAATGTTTCTACTTCACAGTTTTATATGCTTCTGCTCTTGTCAACCAGTATGGTCCCAAAGATGTCAGATCAGCCTCTTGCATACTTGGAATGCCTCTGTCTACTTCTGCAGAAGGGTCTAAAAAAGAACGGATTTTGAAGCTGACTTTTGGGTTGTTGGGTGGTGTGGTTGGTGTTCTTCTTGCTTTTGGCCTGCTTCTTGTGTATAGGAAGTGGGATAAGACAAGGAGGGAGAATATTTATCACAGAGGAGTTGTGAGCAGTGTGAGAGCTAGTGTTTTGCCTTATACAGGTGCAAAATGGTTCCATTTGTCTGAGCTTGAGAAGGCCACTGATAAATTCTCTCAGAGGAATTTAGTTGGTCAAGGATCTGATGGGGTTGTATACAAAGGGACTCTTCGAGATGGCACGTTGGTGGCAGTTAAGGAAATTTTTGACTTGGAAACCAAAGGGGATGAAGAGTTCTGCTATGAAGTGGAGATTATAAGCAAAATTAAGCACAGGAATCTCGTTGCTCTGAGAGGTTGTTGTGTTACGAGTGATAATTTAAAAGGTAAGAGAAGGTTTTTGGTTTATGATTATATGTCTAATAACAGCCTGAGTCACCAACTATCTCTTTCTGGGGCTAATAGGCCGCTCACATGGCCACAGAGAAAGAACATACTTCTGGATGTGGCTAAAGGGCTTGCTTATTTGCATTACGAAATCAAACCCCCAATTTATCATCGTGACATAAAGGCTAATAATATCCTTCTAGACTCCACAATGAAAGCCAAAGTAGCCGATTTTGGATTGGCCAAACAAGGGAATGAAGGGCAGTCTCATCTCACCACAAGGGTTGCTGGCACGTACGGTTATCTAGCACCAGAGTATGCTCTTTATGGACAACTAACGGACAAGAGTGATGTGTACAGTTTTGGTATTGTGATTCTTGAAGTGATGAGTGGAAGAAAAGTGCTTGATACTTCAAACTCTTCGGTTGTTTTGATCACAGATTGGGCTTGGACGCATGCAAAATCAGGGAATATAGAGGAAATACTGGATGCCTCAATAAGAGAAGGAGGGCCAAAAAGGATAATGGAAAGATTTGTTCTTGTTGGGATTCTTTGTGCTCACGTTATGGTGGCATTGAGGCCTACTATTTCTGAGGCCCTCAAGATGTTAGAAGGTGATATTGACATTCCCAATTTACCAGATAGACCAGTGCCTCTTGGCCACGAGTCCTTTCAATCTTCTCTCTTGTATGGTTTACAAAGCAGTGGAAGATCTACACCGTTTAGTTCATCGGTTCAATCTTTCAAGTATGAGCACAATATTAGATTGCCTTTGGATCATCAGAATTAGCCTTAGGGATATAGATAGAATAGGTCAGAAATTTACGCCCACTACTACTTCCCATTTGCTATACGGTTCTATTGCAGTCAAACGCAAACAGCGGAAATTTATTTATACGTTTCTACATATTTTTTATTTGCCTACTTGTAGTTTGACGTTGTAAACAAATTCATCCTGTTTAAAGCAGCACATATACTATTACTAACTAATTATTTTGTTTTTGCTGCAATGCTTGACCGAACTTTTTAGATTAAAGGTTCTCGTTTATGTTGGATACTTGGATTCTTGTACTTTGCCAAACCCAACAAGCCTACATATTCTGTCTAGCGGACGGTCTTTAATTATTTTGATTTTAAAATTGTCAAATACTTTGGTATATATGTTCTTGGCATCATTAAGTATCATGATCTTTAAATAATCCTTATCAGTAGTACAAAATATTTTTGATGGGATAGGTTTTGATAATACCGACCGGTCTCTGATTCACCTCTTCAGTCGATCGGAGGTCAATATCTTCAGGCGACGGCGCGTGTCTGACCTATGCTATTTAAGTATTATTTTTGACTTAGTGTTTGACAATATACTTGTCAAAACAACTATTTCTCTAACTACTATGTTCTTTTAGTTCTCTTATAAATACTCGTTGATCTCTTTTTAAATCTCTAATGAGTTTTGAACTTTTGGAGTTATCCCCTTATTTTTGAGTTACCTCCAACAAACAAACTTAGAGATTTGATTCCCACAAATTGAGAGTAACTCATTTTTAGAGTCATAAATAAGATAACAATAAAACATAGTTACTTGTACATTATCTATTTTACACCCTCAATATTCTTCCTTCTCAGTGCTATTCCTTACTAATAATCTGTTTAAAATAATTATCCCTCCTCTTTGTCTTATAAAGTAAATTTACGAAGAGGTGAATAGAAAAAAAACAAAATCTCTTATTATTATTTTAAAAATCTATTAGTAAAAGATTTTAAAATAATTTAGAAAAAATTACATTAATTTACCTTAAAATTTAGTTAAATTATAATTTCTACTTCTTTTATTTTAAAAATTATACTTGACATTTTAATATTTGATGATATGATATTATGAACTTGTACAAAATTAAAGCAATGTTGATTATATAAATTAAGGAAAAAAGCGAAATATTAATTAGGCCAATTCTTTTTCCTGGTAACTGGTAAGACGATGAATAGCCAAAAAAAAAGGTAAGCCTTGAGCAACGTCGTTTTGGAACATACTGTTTCACCTGTTCGTTGACAAAAAAACCGCGTAGAAAGTGTCTCAGGCGATAATAGCTGAGAACGGAGTTACCGCGAGTCGGCGACGGCGGAGAGTCTAAGTTCCGATGGAGTTGCCGGAGTGCCCTGTGTGCCTCCAAACCTACAACGAAAAGGACACAATTCCTCGGGTACTTGCCTGTGGCCACTCGGTTTGTGAAGCTTGCCTTGTTGAACTTCCACAGCGATATCCCGATACCATTCGCTGCCCTGCGTGTACCCAACTCGTCAAGTACCCTACTCAGCATGGCCCCTCTGCTCTTCCCAAGAACATCGACCTCCTCAGACTCTGTCTCGAACATCCATCTTCGTCCTCTTCCGATGACTCCCAGAAATCGAAGCAGCATTCCGTAAATAAAGGTGATGATCACTCTCAATTTTTGTGTACTCGGTTCTGGTCGGACGAGTTGTATTCCACATGGAGGGATTGGATTCTTCCACACGACGTCATTTCAATTGAGTCCGAATTCGCTGGCCGTGAAGGTCCTGGTCTTGGCTTTGTTCTACGGGGGCGATTCGGTTCAACTTTTCCGTTGAAAGGTCAGGTTTGCATACAAGAAAATCAATGCCTAAGTCTTGCTCCGATTGTTTCTTTGCCGCCTGTAAATCATTCTAAATTCAATTTTAGTTATGTTGCCAGAATTATGATGTGTTTGGAGGGAATGAAAGAGGCTCAGAGGGAAGAGTTAGCTTTGATTCTCAAAGCTTCCATGAAACAGAATAGGATATGTAAAGTTTATGGTTTATGGAGCGACTTAGTTGGTGGGCTTCTATACTTAGTGTGCGAGAGACACCGTGGTAGTTTTCTTGAGAAGTTTAGTGAGTTGAGAAATGGATTTGTCGGTCTAGCTGGAGATGGATTGAATAGAGATGGATTTGTTAGTTTTTCTATGATAGGTATGAGTATTTGTGAAGCCTTGATCGAATTGCATACAGAAGGTTTGGTTGCTGGCTATTTTGGACGTTCTTGCTTCTGCTCTGATGAGCTCGGTGGCATTTATTTTGATTTGAACGAGGCATTAGCGTCCGGGAGGAAGATTTGTCGTACTCTAATGGATGCTATTTCTATTGGCACTAGCAATACAGTTAAACAAGAAGCAATTTGTGAATATTTCTTGCAAAATGAGTGTTTAGTAAGTCCGGAGCTTTTGTTTGAGTTATTGCCTAAGGACACTATTACACCAGAGAGTGGGTTCACAAGATACCCCATTGGGTATGGTTCTGATGTATGGTCATTGGCTTGTGTTTTGCTGCAGCTTCTATTTGGAAATGCACTCCCTCGGTGTACCCTGGAAAAGAATGAAGAGAAGAAAAGCTTTGACATTTCAGGTAGTTACATTTGTTGGGTGGAGAGAGTTAGTTCCATTTTGGAAGATAAATTGGGACCAGAATATCTGTTGTTGAGGCAAACTCTTTGCAAATGTTTGGAAATAAATCCAGGAAGTCGGCCAGATGCGGTAGATGTTAGGAAATGCATTTGGGAGATGTTGGTAAAACCTCAATTTGATGTTCTAGGCACTTTGGATGTTGCATTAAATAGAAACAGCGTATATTGCTGTTTGATTCTTGGGGAGTTGTGTCAGTTATCTCAGGAATGCTCAAAATCACAGAGAGAATGTGAATTTCAGGACAAAGATAATGGTGGTTGGCCAGATTTTGTTCAAGATGGGGAGGAGAACTCTGATGAAGGCCTATCTAAGGGAATGACTGAGCTTAAAGATTTGCGAGGCCATCTTGATTGTATCACTGGATTAGCTGTTGGAGGTATAAATCCTGATTTTATTGTGATACATTTCTATTACTGTCAATCATATTCCATGATACCCTTTATTTATTATGCCTGGATGACGTGAAACTTAAACTATGATTTTGGATATAACAGAACAAAGGTTACTTTACTTATGCCAGGACCAGAGTTTCACTGTAATGGTGCCCTGATATCAGGCTTTGTAGTTATTTTGCTATGAAAAAGTGTATCCCATTAAGCATATTGCATTTAAATGTTGTTTTCCTTTTTATCTTGCAGGAGGATATCTATTTAGCTCCTCATTTGATAAAACTGTCCGTGTATGGTCATTGCAGGTAACACTCCAAAATCACAACTAAGTGATAATATTCTACTGGAGGAATAATCTCATTTAAAATATTGTCATAAGTAGGATTTTCCTTCTTTAATTCAAAATTAATTTTATATAAAAAATCAAAAGTAGGTTTCGTTTGAACTTTGAAATCAATAAATTCCAAATGACTTGTTAAAATTAGCATTCTATGAGAATTTGCATCAGGCATATTTCCTTCAGAAGCACAATTTTACCATTCCCTCCTTGAGCAATATATAGGATTAAAGTTCACGGGGATAACTTGCAATAACCAACTTGAATGCTTGAATGTTATGCAATATGAAGCTTCAATTTATAAATTTAACAAAGTTAGAAGGACTATGTATTTGTCATAGAATAAAAGGGTTATAATGATACAAGCTCTTTCTCTTTCATTCTATAATAAGATTCATCTGTATAATATAGGACTTTTCCCATTTACACACCTTTAGAGGTCATGAGAATAAAGTCATGGCTTTGGTTTATGTGGATGAAGAAGAACCATTGTGCATAAGTGGTGACAGTGGCGCCGCGATATTCATGTGGGGGTTAACTTCCCCTCTTGGGCAAGATCCATTGAGGAAATGGTATGAACAGAAGGATTGGCGCTTTAGTGGTATCCATGCGATGATTGTTTCCAGAAATCGTTGCCTCTACACTGGAAGTGGAGATAGATCAATAAAAGCTTGGTCATTGAAGGTGAGTTTGTTGTTTTCTTATATACGGCTGAAAAGAGAGCTCTATTTGAAATGCATTTTATGGATTTCTGTATCTTTTCCTAGGATGGAAATTTGATATGCACAATGGACGGTCATCGAGCTGCAGTTTCCACGCTCGCAATATGTGATGAGGTTCTTTACAGTGGTAGTTGGGATGGAACCATTAGGTTGTGGAGTCTTATTGATCACAGCCTGTTGACAGTGCTGGGGGAAGATGTGCCTGGAGAGATTAAATCTGTCCTGTCTATTACTGCTGATAGACATTTGCTAGTTGTAGCTCATGAGAATGGACGCATAAAGGTTATTTACCTCTTAAGATTAGTAATATATGCGCTCCATTCACATAATCAATTGGTGCCGTTATTTGGTAACATCTGTTTAATCCTGTGCTTGTATAGGTCTGGAGAAACGACGTGTTCATGAAGTCCCAAACATTGCATAGTGGTGCAATTTTTGCTATTTGTATTCAGGGGAAATGCCTCTATACCGGAGGTTGGGACAAAAAAGTTAATATACAGGTAGAAGTGCAAAATTTCGAGTTCTATTTTTTGGCATTTACATGGGCATGAAGTCAGTTTGATTTGTTCATTCTTTTATATTTGTGCAAGTTTAATCTGTGGTATTTCATATGTATATATATATTGATGATCCATACTCACGAAAATTCGATGAAGTTTTATGCTGATTATTCACTACTTAATACAACTCTTCTCTTTTATCTAGGTTTGAGAGTGACTATGAAATGTTCAAGTTTAGCATAGGCTGAGTTAATATCTTTGTTGTTGTTTATATATATTTATTTTATAAATATCTTTTCAATTAGCATATAAACTCATTAGCAAAGGTGTTGAATTGCAGGAATTGTCAGGAGATGATTTTCAACTGGTTGTCAATTCAATTGGAGATATTCCTTGCAGTTCTGTTGTAACAGCTATATTATGCTGGCAAGAAAAACTGTTTGTTGGCTTTGCTGACAAGTCTATCAAGGTATGTCATGTCCTCTAATTAAATGATTTGCTATAGTCAAGCCTCAGCCTTTTTCTTTTTCCCTCAACAAGTGAGATTACTTTTTGGTGGTGTTATGCATAGTTTGAAGATTGAGTAACTTGAGTGCTGTTGTTTTTGCCAGGTTTATCATGGGAATCTGAAGAGTTTCAGCTGGTATGCTTCTATTCTAGCTCAAGTTTCAGAGAAGTTCAAATGTTTCACAAAATACATATAACTATATAAGCTTTGTGTTGATTAGCTTTGGAATCCTTGTTGACTCTCCGTTTTCTTTTGTTTCCAGATGTCAATAGTCTGATTCAAGTGACACTTCGATTCCAAAGGTGTTATGTACATATTTTACAGAAGAGGCGCATCTTCATCTTTATAACTTATGGTCCTTTTGTATATAATTAGACTATAAATTCTTACAGTATAATGCTTTCTGTGATTGGATTATACCGCGCTTTATTATATGATAATTGATATATATATATATATATATATATATATGAGATGAGATTTTTCTTTTGATGAATCAAACTTCTTTTTTTGTACTATATATTAATACATATTAGTTTTCACCAACCTATCTCTTATTAATAATAAATTTCTCTTATAAAAAAATTAGTTTTTTTATATGAAAAATATGTGTATACATACTGCCCATGACGATCCGAGAAAGATGAGATTCATTCATACGATATGAAAATTTTCCTTTATACGCAGAGTCTTTTGTGTTTTTTAAAAATTCTTTCTTGTTTTGGACAGATTTCAAAATTTTCTTTTTAAATTTTTCTCCCAAATCAAACACCTTAAACATCAAATTTCAAGTTAAATCTAGGAATTTTGAAGGCTTCTAACTTTGTGACATCACATTTGTTTTGATTGTATAACCACTTTATAACTTTCAATGTCTTTACCGCGAATATTTTTTACTATGAGAACGATTTCTTTTTTTCTTTTTTTTTTTATAATTGAGTCAAATTTAATGAGAGATTAATGTAATTTTTCGTTTCAGGAAACGACTAGTTGATTTTGAGTCGTTTTAGGCTAAAATAGTTGCTTCTTGAGAATCTTTACCGAGGTAAGTGTCGTTCAGCTTAATTCTCGTTGCTCGTCTGAGAAGCAACAACAGTCGTTCCTCTCTCATTTGCATATTCGGACTGGAGTCATAAACCCAGGCATAAAATTCAGTAATCAACTAGTGCATACAAGCTGTATAAGCAATCCAAGTTTGCTCGTTGAAGTTTGGGATAGCTCCAGCAGAACTCTGCTATGGCTACTGTCCCTGCGCTCTCAAATTCGTTTTTATTTGCCATAAAACCTCTTCAGAGACCATCCCCCTTTAATACCCATGTAACCTTTATTGTACCATCTTCTTCTGTTTCTTCCTGGCGTCGGCTGCGTCGTTGTTGCAGGCGTACACCCATTGTTGCATCTGTGAAGGTGCATTTATATGTTCCATGCACACTACTTGTTTGATATTTTGCTTATGTGAAAGCGATGATTGTATATCGTTTCTTCTTTCAGGATAATATGGGTCGTATTAAGAAGACTATCAACGATTTTACGAGTATGAACTATTGGGTTGTTCGTGACTACTATCGTCTGGTGGACTCCGTCAATGCCTTCGAGCCACAGATACAAAGACTCTCTGATGAGCAGGTTGTACATTTAATTAGGAAGATGATCTTCGTTGTTTACTTTGCCTGGATTTAAGACGATTTCTTTTCGCCCGCAGTTGGCTGCGAAAACCCAGGAGTTTCGCCTTCGGCTCAGGCGAGGGGATACGCTTGCTGATATTCAAGCTGGTTCGCCTTTTAACTCATTTAAATTCTTGTGTAGGAGTTCAATATTTCTATGCCATGTTTTTTTTTTTACTTAATTGTAATCTTTCAGAGGCATTTGCTGTTGTTCGTGAAGCTGCAAGAAGAAAACTTGGAATGCGCCATTTTGATGTCCAGGTTTCTGTCTCTCTTGCATGTATATGTTGTATATATTGCATGTTTAAATTCACTCAGGAGTGGGTCACTGAGCTGTTCCTGCTGCACATTTCATTTCTAGATTATTGGTGGAGCGGTGCTTCATGATGGATCAATTGCGGAAATGAAAACAGGGGAAGGAAAAACATTAGTTTCCACCTTAGCGGCATATCTTAATGCCCTGACTGGTGAGGGTGTCCATGGTATGTAAGGAAGACAAATTGACAACTTTGTTATGGACTATGGAGAGTCATTTTTTGGGGTTCCAGCATTTCAAGGCTTTACCAAAATAACTGGACATGCGTCTTAATTTGCTTTTTTCTTTCTCTCCTTCCTCATTCATTGCAGTGGTAACTGTCAATGATTATTTAGCTCAACGAGATGCTGAATGGATGGGCCGTGTTCATCGTTTCTTAGGTCTTTCTGTTGGTCTTATCCAGGTAATTACCTCTACCCGGTTAGTAAAAAAATTGTTTGGTAGTGGGCTAGAATAGAGCATGTGCTTCAATATGTAACAATGAACATAAATGACAATGTTTGCTAAATAAGCAAGTATACCAATTATATGATCTTTTCAAGCACAGAGGGGAATGACTGCTGAAGAGCGGAGATCCAATTATAGGTGTGATATAACATATACCAACAATTCGGTAATTACATTCCTTATTTATTCTTATTTTCTATACTTTTGTCTTTTTTATTGTTTATTTTCTACTTGATTTATTTTGTTCCTTTTTCTCCCCTTCATTCCATAGGAACTTGGCTTTGACTACCTACGAGATAATCTTGCTGGAAGTAGTGGACAACTTGTGATGAGATGGTAGTATATATTCGTCAGTTGATATTTTTTCTTTCTCTAAATACCAATGGATCACTTGTGAGTTGTGACTATTCTACGTGAAAACAGGCCAAAGCCATTTCATTTTGCAATTGTGGATGAAGTGGATTCTGTCCTGATAGATGAAGGAAGAAATCCTTTGTTAATCAGCGGTGAGGTAAGCTTAACCTTTATTTTTAATTTTGTTGTCCATATAGCCAGGTTGGTGGTGTTCTAGTGATCATTTTGATGGAGAGAGCCCAATGATAGATTAAATCTTGCTCCTGCTTCTGTATCACAGGCTAGCAAGGATGCTGCCCGATACCCTGTTGCTGCAAAAGTAGCTGAACTGCTTATGCAGGAAATTGTGAGTACAATCTCTTGGATCTTTTATCATAAGTAGTTTTTTGGCCGAATTATAAGTAGTTTTTGGAATTGCGTAAGTCCAGAAAAAGTTATGTGCTCTAATTTTATTGACAGCACTATAATGTGGAGCTTAAAGATAATTCAGTTGAGTTGACCGAGAAAGGAATTTCTCTTGCTGAAATGGCTCTTGAAACAAATGACCTTTGGGATGAAAATGATCCCTGGGCTAGGTAAATATATAAACATGATATCTTTAGTTGAATATTGTTCATTTGGCTTGTTTACTTGTTTTACAATTCAGTGCTTTCTTGACAAAAAAATATATGGGTATGTTTATTGTCCTCTCTTAGTTTTTTTGTTTTTGTTTTTGTTTTTTCCATTTCTCTCTAATAATTTTATTTTCTTAGGTAATGTGGTATATTACTTACATCATAACAAGAAGGATTACATTTTTTTCTATTATATCCCATTCTGGTGTAATTAGTAGCAAATCTTTTTGCATCTTTGCATATATAATAGTAAGAGTTGAGTTACCACAGATTTGTGATGAATGCTTTAAAAGCTAAAGAATTCTATCGCCAAGATGTGCAATACATAGTCAGAGATGGGAAGGCTTTAATTATCAATGAGGTAAGCTTTTCAAATTTGCTTTATGTTTTCAAACTTATGCAGTTTTTATCCACTTATCATTTAAATCTTTCTCAATTTAAGTTGTGGTCTACTGTGTTCTGTTTTTCCTTGACGTTCAGTTTATAACTTATTTTCATGTGCTGTTAGGGCAATTCAAAAGTGAAATTAACTTATGTTTTGCACATATAGCAATGTGGCTCCCTGCAATTTCTGTTATAAGATTTAAACTCTGAAGTTTTATGCTGAGTGTTCTTGTCAAAAGCTTTAATCTCCTTGTACCACTCACCTATCAAGTATTCGCTTCTATAGTGAGTCCAAGCCAAGAGAAATCTGTTTGGTGGGGGTGTATTTGGTTGCCTATACGAGGTCAAAACAGAAATGTATACAAGCTTTAAGAAAAAGGCAAATGCTGTTCCCCATAGCTTATGCACCTTGCTTGTGATACATTTCATAAACTCCACTGTTTTGTAGATGTCTTGACTATGAGTTTTAATTTTTTGTATTTCCACAAACAGACTATAGCCTTAATTTTTTCAGTTAATGAATATGATTTTGTTGTTTGTTGCTTTCATGAATCTGACTGTATGATGAACATATTGCATACAAATTTTCAGCTGACAGGAAGAGTTGAAGAGAAAAGGAGATGGTCTGAAGGAATACACCAGGCTGTAGAGGCAAAGGAGGGTTTAAAGATTCAGGTTTCTGCTATTGTTATTTGTCATTTCCCGTTTTTTTTCATGACATCATTGATCAATATTTATCTGATTCTAAGTTTCCTATTGTCACCCTGATCAGGCTGATTCAGTTGTTGTAGCTCAGATCACATACCAGTCATTATTTAAGCTCTATCCAAAGTTGTCAGGAATGACTGGAACTGCAAAAACTGAAGTAAAGATGCTATATAGTTCTATCATTGCATTTGAATAGCTAATTTGCAATTATTATTTTAGTTGTGAAATGATGTATTCTTGACAAAAAATGATAATCTATACCATTGCAGGAGAAAGAGTTCTTAAAAATGTTTCAGATGCCAGTCATTGAAGTGCCCACAAATCTCCCAAACATTCGAAAAGATTTGCCTATTCAAGCTTTTGCTGTATGACATCAGATATTTATTATTTATACTTTTTTGAGCTAAATGTATTTATTTTCCAAAATTTGTTTCTCATCATAATAATACTATTATTTTTATTACTTAAGACTGCTCGTGGGAAATGGGAGCAAGTTCGTCGCGAAGTTGACTATATGTTTAGACAAGGTCGTCCTGTCTTAGTTGGGACAACTAGGTAAACTTTGTGTTAATTACCTATAGATGTATTCTATCATATTTAAAATTCTTGTCAGAAAAAGTAATCATTACAAAGTCTATTTATTTATTATCAGCCTACACTAAATCACTAATATGTTCATGATTTCTTTTTCCTTGGGAAATCTCCTTGATAGATATGCATAGAGATTCAAGACTCCTGTTGTTTCAATGAAGTTGCATGTTTCTGCTATGTTACTTTGATGTACCATTAAGGGGGATACCTTATCCTCCTCTTTATTTGTTCTCTTTCCTTCTTATATATCTATATCTATATCTATATATATATATATATATATATTAAGAATCTGGGGTTTGTTAGAAGCTGTAAGTCATAAAGAATTATGCATTTAATTTACACTGTTAGTTCCGGCCAAAAAAAAATATTACACTGTTAGTGTAAATATCTCATTATCCTTGGATTGGTACTAAGCAGGCTAGAATTTGTAATTTCTGCAGTATTTTTCCATTTGAATTTGCAATGGATTGATGGACTGGAAATTGAATCAATTGAGAGAAAGTTCTTCTATTTTCTGCCATATAGTGGAAAAGATAGTGGCCTTCATCTTCATTTTTGTCATTTATTTATTTTTATGATGGAATCTTGATCTTTGAAGCTTTATATGAGCATATTGGATATTGATTGAATTCATAAACTTTTTGGTGAGCTATGGTGGGGAGGGATAATTGTTTTGCATTCTTTTTTCTCAATGCAGTGTAGAAAATTCTGAACTTTTATCTGGTCTGCTTAAGGAATGGAATATTCCCCACAATGTCTTGAATGCTCGACCCAAGGTTTGTGAAAGTACAATTCCAATTCCAATGCTCTCTGTTTTTGTCATATGACTTCCTGGATTATTTTATATTCCATCACTAATTTAGCTTTATTTTTTGTTTTTTCTCTTTTAAAAAATCAGTATGCTGCAAGAGAAGCTGAGATTGTTGCACAGGCTGGGCGTAAAAATGCCATTACAATCTCTACAAATATGGCAGGCAGGGGCACAGATATAATCCTCGGTGGAAATCCAAAAGTAGGTGTTCGAGTGAGATGAATTATTTATGGCTAGTTTTCTGTCATATATACTGGCATATTTTGTCAGTAACATCTTGAATGTCTACAAGTTTATAAAAGACAAGGTTGTCAAGATTGAGATCTTAAGTAGGATTGGTTGAGGGATAAAAAAGATTGAATGGTAAGTTTGGATTGAGGATTGTAAGATCCTACCTCTAATGAGTTATGAATCGAAAGTCACTATATCTCATACACATACATACACTAAACAAGTTCTATATCATAAAAATCACAAATCACAAGATAAAAACTTCACAAAATTCACTAGCAATCTTGATAACTATGATTAAAGCATTTGCGTATCTTCTGCAATGTGTGATGATATTTGTTTGAAGCGTTACTTTGGCTTGAGTTTGATCTTGGAAGTTACTTCATACATGCTCTTTCATGGTATGCATAGATGCTTGCTAGAGAAATTATAGAGGACAGCTTACTTTCATTTTTTACCCGGGAGGCTTCAAATATTGAAATTGCCGGCGAGGCAATTTCACAAAAGGTAATTCTTGCTGTTATCATCATCATCCATATTATTATTCATAAGAGTTCATAGTTCAACTATTGAGTTTTTTGGGCAGGTCCTTCCAAAGATAAAGGTTGGATCATCATCACTAGCTTTACTGGCTAAGACAGCCTTAATGGGTCTGTGATTCTAGTCTTGAAAATATTTCAATTCAGATGAAATTTTTTTTAATGGAAATTCAGATGAAATTTGGTTCCTTTTAATGGTTGTTTTTATATAGATATAACTTGAAAGTGTAATATTCTTGTGCAACATGAATTGCGCAGCTAAATATGTATCCAAAAGCGAGGGTAAAAGCTGGACATATCAGAAGGCTAAATCTTTTATCTCAGAGGCTGTTGAAATGAGTCACTCGTATAATTTGAATGAGTTGGAAAAGCTTACAAATGAAGAATCTGAGATGTACCCACTTGGTCCAACAGTAGCAATTGCCTATTTGTCAGTTCTGAAGGATTGTGAAGAGCACTGTTTGTATGAAGGGTCTGAGGTGAAAAGACTTGGGGGCCTTCATGTGATTGGTACATCTTTGCATGAGTCCCGAAGAATCGATAACCAGGTGGGTACTTAAACATAGTGACAATTTAAATATTACAAGTATGCTCTATTGAACAATAGTCTTCACTCTTCAGTGATTTGTGGACTTGTGGGTTCATGAATTTTAGCTGCATCACATCTTACATGTATCTTATATGTTGTGTTAAAATGATCCTTTTGGGCAGTCAAATACCAAGCCCTCAACCGGTTGTCTCAGTGTTTTTCACTGTATCTTTGACCAGTCATGTACATGTGTTTCACATGGAATTTTTAAATTGAATTATTTTAATTATAATATATGTTATAAAAATGAAAACAAAATATTTCATTATTCATCTAAGTTTTTTTAGAAGTTATGATCTCATTATATCTAAGTAATCAATGGTAATAGATAATATGGTTCTTATATTAACTATTTAGCAGTTTACAGTAAATAAATTAAACTTTTTTCATAGAAAGGAAATTGGTTATGGAAGAAAAATTGCATTTCGTGGCATGGCTAGCTAGTGGTCATTGTCTTAGTATATTATATAGATTCACTGCATGCAACAATGATGTCACAACTTTTAGATATATCTCCTGGAAAAATTGCTAGATTTTAATGTGATGAAGTTAGTATTAAAATTTTATAGTTATTTAAAAGTGAAACGTATAGGGAAGTTATAACTCCAAATTTTATTAATTTATAATTAGCTATTGTAAATGATGTCATGAGATTTCTTTATGGTTCGAGAGTAATCTAGTTAAAGTTATAATTAGCTATTATAAATTTAAGCTTGATAATAAAAAGCTTGTAATATTCTCCTTTCGGTAATGTCATTGTATATTGTAATCATTGTCCTTGATACATTTGTTGTACCTATGGTTTAATTTATTGGTGATAATCTTTTCTCCAGCTCCGTGGCCGAGCAGGAAGGCAGGGGGATCCTGGATCAACACGATTTATGGTCAGGTAGTACACTACTATTATTTTTTCTTGTTTTTAGTAAAAGCAAGGACCTTGTGCTAGATGACTACAATTGTATATTTTGTTTTATTTCTTTTCTGTTTACTTCTATCAGTAATATGGTGGGTGGAGGGTGTGGTTTACAAACTGAGGATTGTCAGTCAGTTCTCACACTATCTCATCATAAAATAGTTTGCAGGACGAAATGTTCCGGAAGTTTAATTTTGATACTGAATGGGCTGTGAGACTTATATCAAAGATTACAAATGATGAGGATATGCCAATTGAGGGTGATGCCATTGTGAAGCAGGTCATGGATTACTTATTATGTATTCTGGTTGATTTGTAACTTGTGATTTCTTTCATCTATTAATATATTTTCTTTTTCAAATGACCTCTTTTCCTAATACTATTTATTCATTTATTGTATGTTGTGATAGTTGAATGTTATCTTCCAACTACTAAATGGGATTATCACTTGTGTATAGCTCTTGGGACTGCAAATTAACGCCGAAAAGTACTTCTTTGGCATAAGAAAGAACCTAGTTGAATTTGATGAAGTATTAGAGGTATGTTTCTGTCACAAGATGTTTCAAAACATACTGTATTGAGATTATGTAATTACTTGCATTTTGTCTACTGTCCAAAACAAATTTTAGTCATTGTAATTACATTATTTTTCTGCAACTTTGAAAATCAAACTGCGAGTAGACAAAATGCATGTATCAGATATGGGCAGTATTAACTTCTGTCAGTCTCAACTATAAAATCTGTTAGTAGCTTTGTTAGATAAAACTTCAAAATACTAAGAGTTTATTGAGGTTTCTTTTCAGGAATTAAAATTTCATTCATATATCTAGAGTTGAATTTTTGGAGTCTGTTTAGAAACTAATTTGTTTTTCTAATTATTGTATTGACAGGTGCAACGAAAGCATGTTTATGATCTTAGGCAGTTAATCCTTACAGGAGATGATGAAAGTTGTTCCCAACACATATTCCAGTGAGTTCCTTTTAATTCTCAATTATGACTACTTGATGCCCATCTTCCATGATAAAATACTTTTAGAGGTTCCAGAATGCTGATATATGTAACTGCTTCATAGTTATAATATAGTGCATGGAGCGTAAGCCATAAATCGACTCAGTGTGTAGGAGGAAAATGAAGGGGCGTATTTATAAACTTAAAGCATTTATTTAAAATGAAGGGGCTTCTTGATGTATTTCCTCCTTTGTTGGGTATTTATTTATTTATTCCCCACCCTTCCCCCTTTTTTCATTTCCTCCTATATTTTTTATAATGCATGACAACACAGTGGTTTGAACTTAAGATCTCTTGCAATCTACCTGAAACCTTCACCAGTCACCATTAGCCCACGCCTAGTAGCTTTTTACCCCTTTATAATTTAAAAAGTTTCTTATAGGTACATGCAAGCTGTGGTGGATGAGATTGTGATTGGAAATGTTGATCCACAAAAGGTTGTTAAGATACCTTCTAGCATGTTATATTTGCTATCCACCAGTTCCTTTTATTTATTGCTTTGCGTGGGTGTTGTAGCATCCAGATAGCTGGGATTTGAGTAAGCTCATTAAAGAGTTTGTGGCAATCGGTGGAAAGCTGTTGCATAGTAAGATTATTTGCATCAACCTTCCCATCTGCGCAAATGTTTCTTTCTCTTTTATGATTTTGGCACAAAATGAACTTATCATATTATCATAGCAGAATAAGCTCAAATGGAATATAGCAGAATCTTTTGCAGGGATTACTAATGTCACTTTGCTGAAATCACTCGGGCAATTGCATGATGTGGGATCCATGGATATTGTCAACTTTTCCCTTCCAAATTTGCCACCTCCTCCAAATACCTTCAGGGGAATTCGCAAGAAGAGCTCTTCATTGAGACGTTGGCTTGCTATCTGCTCAGATGATTTAATTAAGTGAGTTAATCGCTCCACTGTAGATGCATGAAATTAACATGTCAACAAAATTCTACCACTCACCACTGGTTTTTCTAATGTAGGGATGGGAATTATCGGACAGTTACTAATCTTCTTCGCAAGTACCTTGGAGATTTTCTAATTGCTTCATATTTGGATGTTGTTGAAGAGTCCGGTTATGATGAGAGACATGTAAAGGAAATTGAGGTTAGATATTCTCTTAAAGTGCAAATTTTTTGTTGCCACTGTTAAATTAACCAACATAGACGACAATAACAAACTTCCAGTGGTAGTCCTGGTACTTCATTTTAACCATTTCATATGCCACCTGAATAACCAAGGATTTTAACTCAGGAACAAAAGTCCGACAATGCCACGTTAATTTATCTGCTTAACTTTTTGTGAAATACAGAGAGCGGTTCTTGTGAAAACGCTAGATTGTTTTTGGAGAGATCATCTTGTAAACATGAATAGACTCAGTTCAGCGGTAATTTGTCTTTTTGCTCTCTTTGAACCTTTTAGCTTTCTTGACGGCGAAAGGCTTATATCAGAGTCATTACAGGTAAATGTAAGGAGTTTTGGCCATAGAAATCCTCTTGAAGAGTACAAAATTGATGGTTGTCGGTTTTTCATCTCAATGCTTAGTGCAACTCGAAGATTAACTGTGGAGTCACTGCTCCAGTATTGGGCATCTCCAATGGAGTCTCAAGAACTATTTGCATTATAACTGTTCAATGCTTTCAGGGAACATAATTTTCAGGATGCTTTTAGGAGCTGTGCAATTTTTTTTTCTGCCAGTTGTTATTTTCGGGCGAGAAGGAGCTCCACAATATGGGGTTGGCGCCTCACACGTTTTCCTTTCTAACATGAAGGGTTAATGGAAGGTCTTAAATCTTACCCATTCGATTCTTTTGCTTGGATATAACATGACTCTATGTTGCTTGCTAGAAGTGAAGTTTAATCATGCCTAGAGGCCTAGCAAATATTGATATTTGTGTATATATAAAAATATTTTTTTCTTTTTACTAAAATGTAGTATATATATATTATGTTTTACAAGGAATTTTCCTCTTTTTTTTCTCAGTCCTTGTGTTTAGTATTAGATGGCCAATTTATACCATAGCTAGTTATATTATCAATATCATGAGTTCTTCACGAACAAGACTGACTCTAAGTCTATCCTTTCGTCATTGGTACTACACAGCTTCATTTATTAAGTTTGCAGATTTTTTTTTCCTTTCATTTTTTTAATTATCCCTCATCTCCATCATTTGAATCCTTCTATCATAGATGAAGTAACAGATTCAGCAGGCCAGGCCAGTCTAAATTTCATTTGAAAATCAGTGTGGTAATTTGAATTTATATATTTTTGCTATAAATCAAGTGGGCTAAATATTAAAAAGAAGTGTTAATATTAAAACTGCATTATAAAATTGATTCACCAATTAATTAAAAAAATTAGATGCTCTGTGTGTATGTGTATGAAAGATTAAGAAATTTCTTCTTTGGGTGAAGCCAGGATATCCATTACCAAAAATAGCCACGAAATTCTTTCTATATAAGACATCTTTAATAATGATTCAAATTACCGACAATGATCAATATTAGGAAACAAATTATGATAGCTCAACTCAATTCTATCCACTATTTAATCGTTGTCACTACTCCTGACTTTCTAATTATGATTAGCAAAAGAAAACATCTAAGAATTGGCTGATAAGTGATCTGAAGTCGTTAAAGGAAGGAGTGGTTGACTTGAAAATTGAAATAATCACTTACAAGTATATTAATTAATAATTTAGATTAATAAGAACCGAGGGAATGATGTTTACAATATTTCCAATTCTGACGATAAATTGAATTAACCTTATTTTATCTTTAACAAACCATATCATCCTACCTTAAAATTTATTATATATTGTTTTGTTTTTCTTAATTCAAGTTCCAACAAAGCTGTTTAAAGAAAGAAGCATTTCTCATTGGCGGCTGTGATGAACTGGATTCCTTGTCTATATGCTGCAATGAAAATAGGAAAAAGGACGTGATTTTTTTCAAAAGTAAAACAATTTCACAAAACTCCCTTAATTGAATTTAATATCTCTTGTTTTTCTAACAATTTTCTAGTTGAGAATTAGCATGATAGTAGTATATATATAGACCTCCTATTTTATTATATTAGATCACAAAGCTAAATATATATAAGATTTAAGACTTTACATGAAAATAAATTATTGAGTTCAAATTTAATAAAAGTGAGATCCATGATGAGATCTAAACTACCTTGCTAACTCTCTTCTCTCACTTGATCTTAAAAATTCTTTAGAAAAGCATAAAAGAAAAGGGGTAGGAATAAAAGTATGATCGACGTTCAAACAAGATAGAAAGACAAAATTAACAACAATCCAAAGTGACATGAAATGTATGCAATAATTAATTTTGTTTAATGATAAATCGAAAGTGAGATTTATTTATTTGACCCCTTCATTAAGGAATAGAACCATTAACCAACACACAGTGCCCCACTCAGGAAGCACTAATACAGTTATTAGGTAGTTTAGTTATGCAGCTAAAACTAGGATGCTTTATATTAAATATTCACTACTTGACAGTAATTGAACCCAATTATATTTGCTACTCCCCATAAACGTCATTATATATTTTATTTTTTGTTAGCTTTTTAAAATCAATTAACAGTATCAACCTTTTTTTAAGAAGAAACATTACAATGTGAAATGCAACATACACACATAAATGAAAATAAGAATGAATTATAATTACTATTTCCCTCAAGTTTAAAAAATTATACTTAATTACTTATTTAATTTCTATCAATAATGAAGACAACTGTTTCATGTAGAATATATAAGATTGTCATATTATTTTTAGGGTTAAGTATCCTTGTTGCCCCCAAATTTTTTTTTTGTGTTCATGCCTATCTCCAAACTTTCAATTTTGTTCATGTCTGCCCTTTTTACTAACGTCGTTAACTTTTTTAACGGAATTTGCTGACGTGAACGATGAATGTGTATTTCTTTTGCCACGTCTTGTCCACCTCACATTTAACTTTTTATTTTTATTAAAAAAAACAACATAATCCAAATAAAAAATATTTTAGGATAAAAGTTTGTTTTTTTGTAGATTAAATTAATTTTTTTAATAAAAATAAAAAGTTAAATGTAAAATAAAAAATGAGATGGACAATGAAATATCAAAAGTTAAATGTATTAAATGTATTAAATGTATTTATTTATTTTAAATTTTCTCGAAAGCTCATTTTACAAATTAAAAAAAAAAAGAGATTTTAAAATAATATCATACAAACAAACAAGTACGATTTCCATTTCTTTTTGAGCAATGTCTAGAAACCTCTAATTATATATTTTAGACTAAACTTTATAAAAGTGAATTCAGTTTCACTTTCCTATATATGAAAATATAACTTTATAAAGTTATATTGAGAAGATAGGAAATTATTAAAAGTTAGAACAAGTAACTGCTGATAGAAGTGGGTAGCACGAGCACCGACCACCCAATGGGTTGATATGAAAAAAAATAATATTTAATGATATCCAAACAAATAAAAAAAATCATCAATAACCAATAAAAGTTAGGCATAGAAGAGAAACGGAGTCTATATGCACTGTACACCCACCCAACACATTCTTTGACCTCATAATTAACAAATAATTGGACATTGAGGAAAGAGCCATTTCTGAATTACTTTCTTCATCAACAAATGAATTATGAATCCTCCTCAGCTCCTCAATATTTAACTTATAAATTTAATTTTACCATTGATAATTTGTGTAATTAAATCTGTAAATATAATTATGTGATGCTTTTTCTCAAAAAGAAGTATATATATATATATATCATCAGACAACCATTATTCAGCACCATGTGATCTGCTGTGTCACAAACAGAATGAAAATTCTCGAAACGAAGGCATAGAAGGGAATCATATATATATATATATAAGGAGTTTTATTTTAATTTAAAAAAGGTAGAATGCATGAATATTGTAGATGAGTGAAATTTATTAAATCATCTCTGCGTACGCTGTCGTGAGCAAATGCATGCATGTACATTGGAGTTATCAATCTGTGTCTCTTAGCTTGTGTTGTGTGTGGTGTGGGTGTACAAAGATAAGAACTCATATTTATATTCAATAATTAAATGAATACTTTTATATTGTATACGTACGTATTTAGATCGATGGCAGAGTTAATTAGATTTGATCGAGCCCAGACATAAAGTTTTCATATACATATATATTATTATTAATCAAATTAAAGGTTGAGAATTATATATATACAAGTCGTGATTCATGAGTTTATTGTTAACGCACACATGCACTACCCATCTTTTTGGTTATTGTGCTTCCATTTACCTCCTGTCTTTCTGCTTCCTGCAACTAATAACTTTTTCATGCTGTACTACTTAATTAACAAATAATGGAATTAAATATTTCGAAGTATATATATATATAAAAGTATATGGGCCAGTTCATCCTTGGTGGATTGGACTGAAGCCCAATTGATATTGGGGCAAATATGTAGATGAGATATAAATGTGAGTTTAGGAGTGTAATTTACTCCTTTAGTTTATTAAATTCAACAAGAGAGTCAGTTACGTAATAAGTTAACGTGACTGAGAGAAAAGTGCAACACATTCCTACAATTTTGATTAGTGTGATCAAACCAACTCTCTCTTCACTCTCTACTCTCTGTGCATTTGCTATGTGATTTACTCGGAGTTCCTACCCGGTAACTGGAGTGTACGTGGATACCTGCAATCGGAGTCAGAGTCGAATTTTTCACAGGTACGTCCGTTTCTTTACAATATATATATATATATATATATACTAGCATCCAACACGCACTCCTGTGCGTATTGTCAACTTTTCCTATGTGTGTAATCTACTTTTTTAAATATGTGCGCGTATAAAAAAATATATTTTTACCGTGCGTGTTGTCTGCTTTTCTTGTGTTTAATATTAATAAAAAATTATAAATTATTAAATTAATAAAAAAATAAATATTAAATTATATATTTTTACCGTTAAAAAATTAAAAATTAAATTATTTCGAAATTTTAAAATATAAAATAATATTTATTATATTTAAAATAATAAATGAAATTCAGGAAGTTATCACTATTCTTATTTTCTCTCACCCATGATTTTTTCACATCATATTTTTATTTTCTTTTTTAATTAACTAATTGACTATTTTAGGAGACCGTTGACGGGAAGACCCCACAGTCATATTAATATATATATATATATATATATATATATTAATTTAATAATCATAATTTTATAATATATTTTTAAAAAAATTAAAAAAATAAACTACATACACGGTTATCGTGCATGCGAAGCCTCTAGTATATATATATATATATATATATATATATATATATATATATATATATATATATATATGCAAGTTCTCTCCAAACTGAATTGAAATATACGCTAATGGTCACCATGCATGTATAGTTAGTCGATAATATTAAAATTAAACTTAGATGTATCTTTTAATATATTTACTATTAGGTTTTTTTATTATCTCTTGTAGTTAAATGCATGTTGTTAACTTTTTATCAATTAGGTAAATATGCTTAATAATTTTTATAAAGTGTATGTATATTTTTAAAATAAAAATTAAAGATCAACTCCATACATTACATATACAGGACGGACAAGTACAACTAAATATAAAAGCATGCAGTACCATTCGATGAAATAAAATATCTGCTAAAGTAAGATATTTAGATGGTGAGATTAAAAATCCTAGTTCCTTATTCTTTATGATAAATTATTGTGATATAATCAAGGGTAGGCCCATATGATCTCTAACCTACTTATCATTTTTATACCCGAGTTAGATGGGTCAGATTCGTGTAAAAATAATTATATTAAGCATCTTCGATTTAATATATATATATTTGCTTATGATTTTTATTTTTAATAGGTGATTAAGTTTGTGATGAAAACATCAGCGCTGGCAGTGAACAACTAATTTGTCTTGGTATAATAATGGGGGAATATAATTGATTACGTGTCCTACATTGTCTACATATTATTGTATAACCACCACAGCAATGCATTCACATTTTGGTTTCTTCACAATCCTCTTTTCAATTTCAAGTAATTGGATTCAAATTAAAAGCCCACTAATTCACCCTAGAAATCATAGGTATACATAAAACATAGTTCATTCTTATCCCCAATTGGATCCCAAATTTCATTTTTGTTAATTTTTAAGACTTTCAGTTCGAAATTCAATAATTTTTTATAGAATAAATTGCAAAATGCATCCCGTCGTACGTATTGAAGCCTGAGTATAATTTTTTTCCCTCACAAGTTAAGTAAATTATATCAATTTCTATTGAGATTTGATTAAATTATATATATTTCTTTAATTTTAAAAAAATATATTTATTATTTTGGTAGTATAAGGAACAACGACATTTTACTTTTTGTTTTAATATTTTATATATTTCAATTAAACTAAATAACATTTATAGGAAAACTTGTTACTATAAACTAAACTCTTGACCATGCCTTCCCTTTGTTTTTTTGGTAGTATAGGAAAACAGGATTACAAACGAGACACTGATCATATTTTTCTCAAGAAACTATAAGGAGTATGTATGAAAAAGTTACTCCCACCGGTTTACAAAATCTGCTTCGTTAGGAGTTTTTTATATTTAAAAATATCTTTTATTTTACAAAATTAAGAAAGCATTAATTATTTTTTTATAATTTTATCACTATCTAATACCTATTCCCAAGATAAGATTAATGGAGAAAGAGAAAGTAGGAGTAATTAATTAGTAAGGATAATTTAGTTTTTTTATCTCATATTTTTTTAAGTTTAAGATGAATTAATAATTTTCTTGATCTGTTTGCACCTATCCAACGAAGAACGGAGGGAGTAATTAACAAGGGTATCATTTCATAATCTCAAGTAGTTTAGTTAGTTGAAAAGACTTGGTTGATTTGATCACTGCAACATAATAATGAAGGCAACGGTTGTGTACATGGATTAGTTAATTCTAGAGCAGTTTCCAATAATATAACTATGATAGAGAACCAAAGTTGTTTGTGTGATTAATCTAATGAATCAAATAATGGTGGAAAATTCAGAGAGATGCATTATCTAAAAAGAAATATTAAGATGGTCTCAATAATAGAGTATGTTTAAGGTGTCATGTGAGAAGAGAAATAAATACAAAGTGTGAATATATTATTCACCGATGGTCTCAATAATATAATTAGGATTCACCATTTATCAATTTTGTGTCTATCTCTTTTTTTTACATGACAGTTGTTACGTTATTTAATTTTCTCACATGAGGATCCAAATCCCCAAGAAGAGTGGGTTTGTGTTATAGGCTACAAGAAGAAGTGCCTTACAAATGAAGCATTGATGAAATAATTTTTTAACCCAAATGTATCAACGTCCCTCACCTTACTCTAACGGTTGCTTTCTTTAAATGGGAAACCGATACTACAAGTTGATATCCAAGTTGGCTAGAAGCTGTTTCTATAAATTGGCAAAGGTACCCTTTATATCAATCACAACTTACTGAACAGACTATTAGCTAAGCTCATAGTCTCTAACAGCCTACTCTGTTTCCTCTCTCTCTCTCTCACATACACCCATACTCCCTCTCTTGTCATAAATCTTCATAACTTTTGTGTATCTTAATTAGTCAGTTATACTCTAATGGCGATTCCCGTGATAGATTTCTCAAAGCTAAATGGGGAAGAAAGGGCCAAAACCATGGCAGAGATCGCAAATGGATGTGAAGAATGGGGATTTTTCCAGGTAATTATATAGTATAGTTTATCTCTGCAATTTATGGATAGAAGAAATGGATGCATGCCCTTCATATATATATATATATATATTTGTGGCTTTACTGTTGGTAGTTCCAAAACTAATGCTATGTTTTACAGTTGATCAACCATGGCATTTCCGAGGAGCTGCTAGAGAGGGTGAAGAAGGTTTCCTCTGAGTGCTATAAACTGGAAAGAGAGGAAAACTTCAATAACTCAAAACCAATGAAGCTACTGAATGAAATAGTTGAAAAGAAGAGTGGTGAAAAGTTGGAGAATGCAGACTGGGAGGATGTCTTTATTCTCCAGGATGATAATGAATGGCCACAAAAAACACCAGGATTCAGGTATATATATAAAACCAGTAATTCTTTGTACTAATATAACAATCTGATATCCTTATGCCATTTCTTATCCTATCCATCAACTTATGTACTAACTTTTACTAGGAACTTATAAATGTGCCAATTTCAGATTTGAGAAATCAGGAAGAGAATTTCAACAAAAGTTTATAACTGACCTTTCACATTGTTGACAGGGAAACCATGGCAGAATATAGGTGTGAGTTAAAGAAACTAGCAGAGAAGGTAATGGAAGTGATGGATGAGAATTTGGGGTTGCCCAAAGGATACATCAAGAAGTCATTGAATGGTGGGGAAGGAGAAAATGCCTTCTTTGGTACCAAGGTGAGTCACTACCCACCTTGTCCCAATCCAGAGCTTGTGAATGGCCTGCGAGCTCACACTGATGCAGGTGGTGTTATCCTGCTCTTCCAAGATGATAAGGTGGGTGGTCTTCAAATGCTTAAGGATGGGCAATGGATTGATGTCCAACCCTTACCAAATGCCATTGTCATAAACACTGGTGATCAGATTGAGGTCCTCTCAAATGGTCGATACAAGAGTTGTTGGCATAGGGTTCTGGTCAGTACAGATAGGACCAGGAGATCAATTGCTTCCTTCTATAATCCATCACTTCAAGCCACCATAAGTCCTGCACCAGAATTGGTGGAAAAAGAAAACCAACAAGTGGCTTACCCAAGATTTGTTTTTCGTGACTACATGTCTGTCTATGCTGAGCAGAAGTTTCTTCCAAAGGAACCCAGGTTTCAAGCCGTCAGGGCCATATGACAAAGGAAAACAAAAACTGTTTTTTACTTTTGGCTAATGTGTCTTGATGGCAAAGAATACCGCTTGGTTGCCATTCCCTTCCTAAGAGTGTCAAAGAGAAAAGAAAACTATCGTGAGTATAATTTATAATGTTTTTCCTTCTTTCTTTCTGTTTCTTCTGGTCTTCAGTGTGCTGATTTGTCTTGTCAATATAATGGTGGGAACTGATCTGAATCATTGAGGTTTGCTTGTATAATAGTGCCATGTACACTAATTCTTCTCTTGAAATGATCGGCTTTAAGTCTCTCTCTTCTTCCTTACTAAAACATAGTAAAATCTGATTCCTTTGACATAACATAATCCTTCACTAGGAAAGTAAGAACAGAAACCAGTTTACCCTTAGTTTAAGTCAGGAACTGGCCAATCGTTATGTTGCATCTTAAATTCCTGATAATGAATGAGAAGGAGCTATAAGATGCATCTTATTCCCTCTACGTTATAGCAGAACGTTACACTTTTTAGTTGCCAAAAAGAATCACGATAAAAATAAGTCCTGCCGGGGACAAGTCCCAGACTTAACGTTCTCGGTCCAACAAAGATTAATCTTAAGTCCAATGTGACTTGGGGATTCCCTAGATTCTCACCATAAAAAAAAATCTGGAAAACAATGTTGACTTTCAGATGCACCAATGGCCTCCTTCCAAGATCAACATTTTACTGCTAAAAAATATTTTCAATATATAGCAGCATCTTGTCAATATAACATGTGGAGAAGCTAGTGGCAAACCCTGCTTTTGCTTGGGACGTCAATATATGAAACCAGTAGTATCACCTAAACCTAAGTGGCTAAGTCCTATAATCTCAATGTACATTTTGTACAATAATTACACGAGCCCTGCCTTCGCTGGAGCACAATGCATATATGTTCTTCATTCTGATATGCTTTATAAAGCCTTCTGATCAAGCCTTTCATTCCAATTCAAGCAGCGAATTAAGCTACGAAACCAATCACCAGTTTGGTCAAATTTATTAACAGTTGGAAGTGGATGCTGACTCATAGATATTTGAACAGAATCTCCTCTTGAGAGCTGCTGCCTTCTCTTCCCGTCAAATGAAACCCATGCATTGCTTCTTGCATCTTCTGGAATCTGCTGATAATAAACCCAAATTAAATGACATCCTAATTACTGAACACATTTGTCAAATCATTAACTAACCCCTAAATTATCTTAAGTATTCCCATCTCATTATTCACCATGTAGCTTATTCCATGCCCGGGAGACAGCTTAAATAGTTCTAGAACAGAAGCTTCTCTTGGCATAGAATATTCATTATGAGAAATGTGAAACAATAACATACAATTCTTGCTACAGTTCAACAGTATCCAATATGGTTTTTCACCACAAAGAATGATTAGCTTCACCTTTAATACAAGTCGAGCAGAATCTGGAAGTATAACTGGTCTAAATGAGAGTGAATGTGGACAAATTGGGGTAAATAGCATGCAAGGAACATTTGGATGTACCTGCAATTTTTTTTAATTAGAGATAGACATTTAAGAAACAGGTTTAAAGCAACGTCCATTAAGAATGAGAAAATATTCTATAGCATTAGCATCAATTCAACAAAAGATTATTAACTTATTGTCAAACAACAAAAAAATCAATATTTTTCAAAAGAAAGAGGAAATTAATATTTAAAACATAAGAGCACTGGTTGACTTATAAACCAATCTAAAGAAAAATGACTACCAGAAAGCTAAGTCAAGCTTAAATCAGAAATATCATTTCACTAGAATACTCCAGTTAAAAAAAAAAGACAGACAGACCCTATTTTAATTTTCAAAAGATGGTGTTGCTGTCAATTTGGTAATATGCAGATTTTCAAAAAAAAAGAATAGAGCTCAAGAAAAAGCTTACCATGGAACCTCCAGCAGCTGTGGAATAGGCAGTACTTCCTGTAGGGGTAGCCACAATGACTCCATCACCTTGTACCTGAAAGACATGGCAGTCATCATACATGAAGGTGTCAAGAGATATGAAAAACTGAATACTGATGAGTTTCATTATAGAAAATAAAATATATTTCAAGTTTAAAGTACTCGTGAAAATTGCAAAATGAAACTCGCCTTGGTTATAAGTCTATCACGTTCAAAACATTCAATCTTTGAAAGGTACGGATTAGAACCCCGATCAACAACAACCTCGTTAAGGACATCAAATACTTTCCCAGGCATCGTTTTGCCCTTTCGAAAAATTTCACATCGAAGGCGCATTCGAAGAGTTATGTATACACCATCTCGTGTAGTATTTCCGTGGATAACTTGTCGTAAGTCCTGCACGTACTCTTCAAACTATATGCAGAAGACAAAATGGAAGTCAAACGAATTACCAAATAATTACCTATATTTATCGAAAAGAGATTATGGATTTGCGAAATCTTACATTATGAGAAGTCAGAAAACCAAGGGAGCCAAGGTTAAATGATACAATAGGGGGAACAGCATCCCTAAATAAATTCGAAGCATGTAGTATTACACCATCTCCCCCCAAGCATGCCACAAAATCTACTTGCTCATGAAGATCACTGTGTCAAATTAAGGCATCTAATATGGTAAGCAACTATTAGTTGAAGTAAAGTTCTATCAGGTGGGAAAAAAAACTTACATTATTGCACATAAGTTCACAAACTCCAGTACCTACCTGGTATCATGACTATAGAAGGTCTGAACAAATCCAAACCCCGGAATTCTAGCAAATATATCATGCAGATGAGGTTCCACAAGAACGTTCATTTTTTCTTGGTAATGTAAAAAAGAAGCAACCTGCAGATTAGCAATAGAAACCGTACTGAGAGTGGACTTGGTCAAATTAACTTGGTTTGCCATAATAAGATTCCTCTTTTAGATCACATTTTCAACAAGAACACGTAGAGAATCTGCTCACCACAATATCATGACCCATAAAAGAAGATGATTACCTGTTTAGCTTCTTCCATTAGTTCTTCCCCCAGCTTTTTCAACAACAGTACAGTCTTTGGCGTAGACTTCCACATAAGCATCTGTTGCTGGGTGGTAGGGTGACTGAAAGCCAAAGAAGATTCAGTCACCTTTTCTCTGGTGCAGGAAAATCCATCTGTTCTTACTAGGAACATCTCGGCTTTCTTTCTTGACTGCACCCGTACAACACCTGTTGAAGATGCACACATATTCCCTTCTACAGGTCCCAAGTCTTCATTGCGTGAGGCTAATCCGGCTTCACCAACGCCATCTCCAACCCTTTGAGATTTATTTTTGACATTACCATTTATTGTGGTCATACTAGCATTATTCACGTAATGCATTTCCCTTTCACTAAATCCATTTATTGTGGTCCTAACATAACTAGAAGTACTGCCATTCACTAAGTTAGAATTGCCACCAGCTTTGATCTGGGGCTCTCCTGATAGATTATCAACATGATCCATAGTTTTGGGTAAAGGACTATCTCCACTACTGATGATCACATCCTGCTGCAATTTTCCAATATTCATGTTCCTTGAATCTGGTAAGCATTCAAGTCTTCTAATCTGATAGTTGAAATAAGAGGGTGGTGAGATCTTCCCACCTCGCAAAAAGTTAGACATCTCTTTTCTGGAAAAGACATCGCAGGGTGGCAACTGAGCTTTTAAAGGGCTGGAGATGCTTGAAAAAGATTCTACCTTTTTAGCAGCAGTTGTGGCTTCCGATAATGTCTGATCATCATCAGTCGTTAATCCACTTAAGGTCCCATTACTTTGCATTTTTTTGTCGTCAAATGTATTTAAAGAATTATGTCTTGCATCCAAACTCTCTGGTAATGAACCAATATTCTTATCCTGAGATGATCTCTCTGCAGCCATTGAAGAGCCCTGAAGTTTTCGGGAGTTTGTATAATATGGTAACATGTCATCAGAAATTACTGCCTGATTAGAAACAAATTGAGATGCAGAGCGAGTCATGTACTGCCTCCACCGGGAGACCATGGCAGATGTTCTCCAAACTCCTTCCTTGCTGTGAAGATAGATAGGCCTTTTACTGCAATCTGAAACATAAGATGAAAACCTAACAACCTGTTCCATTGTAGGCGCTGTCTTGACTTCAACTGGAATTTTGACCATTTCAATTTTCCCAGATGCAATAGAATCATGCAAGGCTGCTTGATAGAAGTTATCATTGACGGTCTCTGCTCTGAGATCTATAATAGTTTTATATCCTTTATCCACTAACCACTTCAGGCCTTCTTCTGTCACCTGACCACCTGTCCAAAAAGCTGCCTGAGAGTTGAAGTTTATGTCCTCTTTAGAAGTGGATAAATATACGGGATTCCAATTTGCAAAAAGTGTATGGCAAGGATGATTTTCCCCGCGAGGGAAACCAGAATCATAGCAAACATTCTTCAATCTCTGAAGTTTCCTCCATACATCCAAGCTTCGATCATCATCAGGTGTCAAATAATTCTCAAGAGCTACATGCAAGCTCTCACAACACCTTTTCATTTCACTCCTAAAAGTGGCAAGTCGGGGAAGCTCATCCTCCATTGTGCTAACTTCGGCAACACGAAAGAGATTCATAGTTGAGGATCTTCCAGAAAGAACATCCTCTCTGCCTTTGTTCACAAGGGATACCATGCATCCTAGGACAGAAACTAATTTATCTTCCAGCTGAGGTTTCTCATCATATGACATATCATATGGGACACTACATTCACCTGTTAATGGGTTGCATAACGCATCCATTAATGCAGAATGAAGCCTTTCCGATGTCCTAAAGATCCTACAATATGCCTCGACTTCAGCAATATCGCCCGGAACTGGTCCCTTCCAAGGCAACTGTGATGGATCATGAGATTGGGAGCTCTAAAAAGAAAGTATACAAATAGATCACAAAAGATTGTCAGTCTATGGCCTGAAACTTTTCCAGGAGTCAACTCAACTCATTAAAGCATAGAGACAGGGAGAAGACAGAGAGACCACCAAAAGTATGCTAAAGGACATACAAACAATTAACAAATTGAATTAGAAAGAAATTCAACGCTTTCCTGCAAGCAATTGTTTCATCAATGGCATATACAGGATTGATAAAGGGCACACTCCAAAAAAGAGGAATTAAAAGGATGAAAAAGAGTAAGACAATCATAAAACACTAATGTAAAGCTACAGATAATCTCTGAAACACATCAAGAGGAATTAGGAATGTGTAATTCAGGCTTCAGAAATTAGCAGAGATCTGAAGGAAGAGATTTTCTCGTGTACATGTTTGCTTAAGTGGGAAAGTAGTTCCCTAACAGTAAGTCTGAGCATAATTAATTTTAATATTGGGGGAAGATAATCTGGTTTAGATGGAGAAGATACCACGTGCAACAATCCCAAGAGAATAAGATAAAGACAATCAAAGTACGATATGAGCTATATTTAAAAGAAAACAATTAAAGCATGCTCAAAATTTATTAAATAACCAGTGAAGTGAACAAGATGTGCATAATGATTTCTCAAAAATACTTTTAAACATGATCATACAAATCATCCACCGAAATATCTCTAGGAAATCAATGGCAATAAAATCAAAGCCTCGTAATACCATAAAAAACTGGAAACAGTAGAACTCCCATAACCATTACTCAAACAATGTGTACGCTTACGCAAGCAGTCTATCAGAAAACCAAATAAGAAATTGGAAGTTAAAAAATCCTCAACCCCACAAGGAAGAAGTCAGTCGAAATAGTGGAAGAAGAGCGACCTGAGAGTCCAATCCGAAATCGAAAGAAAATGAATTGGAGAGCTCCGCACTGATAACGAACTTGAGTTGTCTCCGTAACCTCACTCTCCTCTGAAAGTCGAAACCGAAGACTCTGCTATTGCCTAAGAACTGAGGAGGCTTGAAGAAGTAGAGATACGAAGGTGAGATCACTCCGGTGAGCGCCGGAGGAGTAAGATTCACGTCGATGGAGAATGCCATGTGGCACGTGCAGAGACATGCTACAACGGAAGTTTACGAACTATTTTCGTATGGAAGTTTTTTATTTTCTTTGAATTTTGCTTTTTAGATATGCCACACATTGTTTGGATGTGATGGTGCGGATAATTGGAAAATCGTTGGGATAATGGATATTGTATTAGAATGGATTTTGCCAATATTATCTATTGACTATTGGTGGTGAGGCATCAGGTGCTCTCTTATTAGTTTGCTGCAAGAGTTTATCATTTTCACTGACAGGATTGAACTTACGTACCGTTTTGGCATCTTATAACGAATAAGATTATTAAATTCTTTTTTCAATAAACTTTAGATATAAAGTTAATATATTAGCTAGAAGAAGACTAATGTAAATTAGGTTTTGCTAATCACAACCTTAACATGATAAATAAATAAATAACTTTTGATTCTATATTTTGTGATTGAGGTTTTTTTTAAAAAAAAATTATATATGTTGTACTTTTATGAAAATATATTATCATAAAAATAAGAGAAAATGCAGCTAAATCTAACCCCCTATCATATTGCCGTCAAAATTAAGTGAGATTGTCACTTTTTACATGATTTAAAAGTTTTGATAATTGTTTTTATTATTTTTAATGAAAAAAAAAAGATAATTGTTTTTATTATTTGGTCAAACTATACTTTCTACCTTTAAATTTTAAAAACTATATTCACTTTTTCTAATTAACTGGAGTCAATAGAAATAATATTTTATATAAGATTATAATTTTACTTTTAATATAATCTAATATAAAAGGTAAACAACTTAAACTTAAATTTTAGTGTAAAGCCATTGCTACTTTCTACAGGTTTCAAGAGTTTTTTTTTTTAGAATAGATCCTCAACATTGTAAGGTGAAATACTCACTAAAATAAAGAGAGAGATAGAGAAAACAACTAAAAGAGAGGAATTGTGAAAATGTAGGACCCATAATTTTTCTTTTTTATCACTATCCTTATTTTAGAAAGCACTTCAACTTATAATGTAAACAATCCATTTTCAGTTTTTTTAAGGTGGTATCCGTCCCTTTTCTCAAAAATATTTTTTTTTGTTTATGATCAAAGTATCTATTAAAACGAACTTGATGCATAATCTTTAAAATACTTCAGGACACATTACTCAAGGCGACGTTCCCAACGTACAGCGCTCTTGAAAATATTTGATATGCATGTTAAGTAATATTTTTTAAATTTTGAAGTAACTTTAGGGTGTTAATTTATATATATAATGACCAAATACAATTTAGATATAAAAAAACATCATTTTCCAAAAATTAAATAATCGAAGAGAATAATTCATATATGAAGAAACATCAAGAATTTGGTCAAATAAATAAAATAGTTATAATAAATCATAGTTTTTGGTGGAAATATTTTTGCTATAATAATTCATTTTTAAGAAATCCTCAACAACCACAAAATTTTGACAGAACTACAGCAACAGTCTAGCATATTGAAATTCTTGATTAGATTCTAAGAATTTATTCACCAAGATCCACTCCCCCTCCCCAGAAAAAAAAATATATGCTACGTTACAAAAGTAATCGATACAAAACACTTGACAAAAATATCGGGTAGGGGCGCCTCTTCTCTACATCACACTCAACTGGCTCAAAACACATACATACAACAAACATAGTTAATATTTACATTCTATACTGACTCGCTTCTTCCTTTTTCCTCCATTTTCAGTTGCAGACCCTCTAGCAAGGTTGATCTTTTTATCGTATGCATGCAACATGATTCTCTTGCATTATCTTGTAAGCTCAGATTTACCATCAAATACATGGCTACGTGCTATTGGATTCTTCTTTCATGGCCTGTCCTACTCCTAATATTTCAAGCCATGCTACTTCGAGTTCGGACTCTGTCAATAAGCATTTGCCTTCCCGACAAATCTTCTTCATAACCAACCACCTGAATTTGAAAATAAAGTAAGGGTGAGATCTCAATCTGTCACTTGACCAAGAAGACTGTTTTTTCTTTTCTCACGGTAATAATCAAAAGAACAGAAGCATGCAAAACAAAAATAAATAAATCAAAGTTGTATATGACAGCGAAATAAAACCTGAGATTCTGTTTGTGTTTCACTAAAATTATCATAAATGCCTGCTCTTGGAGAAGCATCATCATTATTCTCATTTCTGCTACTCCTGGAAAAAAAAAATCAAGTTCGATTCAGGAAAAAAAAAAAAAGCAAATGATAACTGAATTCGTCTTCCTAATGCTGCAGCCAACAGAGTTGAACTTCATTTTTTGTCAGCTCAAGAGGGACGGAGATCAAGGGTAGAGGGGAAACCATAGTAACCAGTAACAACAAAAAACTGCATAATTTCGATGAAGGACAAGACGACACTACGGAATAATGACAACAAATAGTCAATTTGTAAAGAGCAAAATATAGAGAGCTTGCCTGTTTAATAATCCAATGAAAGTATGAGGTTTCGACTGGTCTTCACCACGGACAGAACAATCGGATGAGAAAATCTATTCTATAATCAAGGATCACAGCTCATTAAAAAAATTTACGTCAGTGAAGTAAAATAAAAATCAATATACTTTAAGGATACACTTTGTTCAGTCTCCGTCTTCCCTGGGGACTTCTGATCATACAAGGAAAAAAGTAAGTTAACCAATGAATAAGAGCATAAAAGAGAAATGCAAAACATAAATTATTTAGATAATATACATAAGAAGATACCAATGAAAAAATATCAGCACTTATTACCTTACTAGTCTGCTCTAATAAATCCTCAATTGCAGCAGCAACATCCGGAACAGCTTGAGGAACCTCATTATTATCTTTCAGCATATTGTCTCCAGCAGAAATAGGATCATAGATATGGGTAACTGAATCAACAGCAGAAGGCACCATATCATATAGGTCAGGTTCTTCCAAAAGCCTCGCCTTTTTGCTGTAAATACTTGATATTTTAGCATCAACCTCATGATTGTCAACTCGGCTACATATATGTTTTGGCGTGTTTCTCAAATTTTGTGATCGACTTGAAAACTGGGAGGAGTTCTCTCCACTTAGAATTTGAGCAGCCTGGGTAGGAAATTGGCTCACAGTAAAAATTCCCGCCTCTTGATCTTGAGCAGTGACTTCTTTTGGTAAAAATTCATCAACAGCAACAATTTTATTCTGGAAAAATTTGCACATTGTTTAATAACCAATTTTCTACCCACCAAAAGACTCTAACCATAGAAGAGGGACACACAGATGCAAGACAAGTTGTTTTTGCAGACTAGCTTACATCATGAATGGTCCCACCATCCCCTGCAGAAACTATGAATTAAATACCTGTTTGACACATTCAAATATCCATTCAGATGTAACCGATTGGATCCCCCACTTACAAGCAGCCTCATATTTGGGTCCATTGACGAATTTACACAATAAATGGGTGACTTTCTTTGTCAACTTCTCCACAAATTTAGCTCCAAGAACAAAACACAAGTTCCTAAGTAGAATTCTGTCTTTCTCCTCATATTGTGAAACACAAAACCGAAAGCTTTCAAATCCAGGCAAGGGTATATGGCAGGGAAGAGGAGAATAAAGAATGTGACAGCCAACATCCAGCAAGGAGTCATCCTTCAATAAAGACATCAGAATCACATCAGCAATAATTGGAAAGGCAGAATAGTTGTGTACATAGACAAGAAAAGTTCTCAAAGAATTCAATTGACAATGAAATTTTTTTGAACATGGATACATTAATGATCTGCCATGAGTGCATGATGAGACAAATGGTGGCTTAATATAAGAAGAGTCAAGACCTTTCAAAGCATGATGATAAGTATTAAGTGCATAAAGATAAAAACAGGAATTATTTAGTAAGATAGAGCATATAGATTTATGAACACTATGCTTTGATGATTATATAAACTAATTCATTAGTTAGAGTAGGAGGAAGAAAACATAGAAAATTTGGCAGAGGACCATGATATTCGTACAAGGATAGCTGTGAAAGAGGTACTATTTCCAGATACAGGGGTTAATGAGCTTTTGCAGGATTTAAGATATAATTATTGGTTTCTGTCAGTAGAAAGAAACTACAGAAGAGACAATAATAAAATATATGGATCATGTAAATCTGAATATTTAATTCTTGCAGGCATGTTTAAATGAATCTGAAAATTATTAATTGTATTTCTGAACTAAAACTTGAAACAGTTGGACCAATCCAAGTTTTTTCCATCTCCAATCAACCCATATCCCAGTTTATTCGATATTTAAATCAATAACCAAATGAGCAACAACAAACTACAAATACAACGTATAACAAAACTGACAAATAAACCTAAATAAAGAACTAACCATTTTAAAAGTTATTAGGCTTACCTCTAAACAAGATCGTATCCAGTGACTGGAAACTTTTTTAGTTTGGGACATATCTTCCAACACTGGTGTTACACCGTGACACTCAATAGTATAGTGGGCATTCTGATTTTTGTGCCCATTTACTACCTCTCCTCCCCCTTGATTTATCCATTGAACGATCTCATCTCTCTGACAGGAGAAGCCAAAGTTAATAATTAAACAACATTCATAGATCTTAACAACTTACTCAAATATAGCAGTTTTAAAACTTCAAATAACTTCTCATTAACAATAAATTCAAATGTGATCAAACCCATGCTGAAAGAACATACATATATGATACTATACATCAATAGTAACAAATCACTTTATAAACTAGAGGAAAAAGAAAAGCATGACTACGCATCTGTATATTTTTTTAAAGCAAACCATTTAAGATCCTAATTATCTGCTCTCCAACTTTGCTCTGAAACTTCCAGTGCAGAGCATATCTCTACTGACCCCTTACATAAGAACTCACAATTCTAAAGCAAAATCATATCATATTTATTGAACATAGATCTTAACAACTTACTCTCTCTTCAGGAAAAGAATTTGAAAAACAAAATATCAGCCCTCTGAAAATAGTTGATGACTTCAGGCACTGAGAAATGGAGTCTTGCTGCATCTTCTGTTGACCTTTCATTTTATTATTAACAACAGGAAGTTGAGATTGCTGTATAGATCTGCCCATTGATTTAAGAAATGTTTGATCATTTACACCAGTCTCCAGCTTCTTTCCTTTCTTGTTCTCCGAAGACAATGGTATCACAACTCTAGAGTCCATATTACCCGCCAGCTGATCAACCTGCAAGCTTTTATGAGTGCTGGAGCTTTTACCTTGATTCTTTCCCATGATGCCAGTTACTGCTCCTTTTGAAAAGTATGTTGAACCTGAGCAATCAGAAGAAAATAAAGTTATGACCACTATATTAAAAATCTTAAAAAACAGTTAAACAACAAACATTTTCAAGCTGGAACATTAGTAGGAAACAACAGACACAGACTGCAAATGTGCACACATGATAACAGCAGACCTTTTGGAAGAAGAAGATCTTGCGCAATGTGTCTCCTAAGAACAAGGACTTCTTTCTTTTCTCGGTCACATTCTTCAAGCCAAGTGGTTTTAACAACATGGATGACACCAAAAGCAGCAAGACTCCTTACCTCCTTCTTTTCCCTGAAGAGATACCCAAAATGATATTGATAATGATTAGGTGTGATTGGAATAAGGGAATATAATTTTCCAAGTAAAGCCTACGGAAGAGCCACATTAATGACAGTAAGCATTCAAATATCATCAGAATTGTAGACTAACGTTTTCCAAGTAAAGCCTAATGCTAATGCATGAAAGGCTGAAAGCAAATGTTGCAGGGGCACAGTCATGAAACACCACATGATATGCATCCATAATATTTCAGGAAAATGTAACAGTAGACTAACGTTTCTGAAGGTGTTCCAATTACTATGTGTGTCAACTTATCATTTAGAGACATATATCGGGATCCTCCTCCTTTACGGACCATATTAACTAGTTTACGCATTTCAGAAGCTTCAAAGCCAACAAGTAATATTCTGCACTCTGATAAGTACAGGTCGTTATCATCAGATTCAGAATCATTGGCTACAGCACCATCAAGGTTTGGTTCATCACAGGGCTGCACTGGAGGTGGTTCAGGATCTGTCTCTTTAACAGAAATAGGAGCATATGAAACACCAGAAGAGATGATTTCTGACTGGGTAGCTTCTGGATTTCTATCCTCAAACTCAGCACCAGAAACAACAGGCATATATGAATCAGGAGCCCCACATGATGCTGCAGGTTGCAATTTCCCCATTTCCTTTTCTTGGCTATGTTGCACTGCTAAGTAATCTGTAGATGTTTTATGTGAAGATACAGATCCATTCTGAACAGGGTAGGACTCCTCGTTGAGACATGCTATTTATGAAATTTAAACAAAAAACAATAAGAGGGTGTCAGATACTGGGGGTGCAACCAAATTATAAAGTTCAAAATATAAAAGGTGTTCCAACATAAGGTATTGCAACAAAAAGTTACCTCTTCTGGCAATAGATTGATCAAACCATTTCTTTGTCACAATATAAATGTGACCCCATCGCTTTGCCACCTTATATTTGTCACCTTCAGGAGCTTAAGAACAGTCAAGAACACAAACATCCACCTTGTTTGAAGAATAATAACTTCTTTTTGAGTTCAAATACTGTTTTAGTCAAAGAATATCACATGCACATCAAATTAGAAGAGCTTACAAGCAACACACGATGCCTGAGGCAATATAATACTTGTGACTGCAACAAGAAAAATACAAAATAATACCATATCAAAGAATCTACTATCACTTCTAAGGTGATTCAGGGAGGAGGACATGAAACAGCCTCCTTAAATGGTTTGTTCATACAGGCTTTCATGAAACAAAAATATTATTTCAACTTCGTTTACAAATAAATAAATGAAGGGTATTGCTAACTATTTACTGTCACATCAAAAATTCATAAACAAATACCCCATTCTAAAAGCATAAGATTTCCAAATAGATGAATATGATCGAAGTTTCAAAGCAGGTAATCCTTAATTCTAATCCTAATGCCCATGATTTAAACAAAGACGACCATTTAAAAAAAATAATTCCAAGGATATATCAGAAATCAAATGTGTGCACTTCTTCGTTAGTTCTGCAGAATATTTTCCACCATTTTGTATTACAAGCTTCTCCATTTCTCTACGCTCATCTGTATAAACCCATGCAAATTAGCAGCAACAGATAAAAATCATGTTGTGACCAAAACCAACAGATAGACAAATCATAACCTGCTGGAATTCTGGTAACAGAAATTGTCAACCCCGAGAAAGGAAGAACTCTGTATGACTCTTGAGGGACAACACGATGCTCTATAGTGCATTGCTTTAACCAATTAAAAGTGACTATTGGTTTCTTCACTATATTCAAAGCCCACTGCCAGATGTAAAGCAATGTAAACATATTAGATTGTATAACATCAATGTGAGCTCAATGATGACGTTTGAGACCTTCATGAAGATTTATTAATAGAGTATAACAGATTAAATTGATCTATCGCACTAACAGAACCAATCAGCTTTATTTATAACAGGCAAACAAAATATAGATATCAATGACTTTCCATAATTACTGCAGCCATCTGGATACAGTTGAAATATTGCCAAACTTATATGATTGACCACGAAACAAGACATGTTAATTCTATCAACTATCAAGGTTTAACAGCCACCTGCAACAATTTTGGGAGCTGAACTATGCAAAGCAACAAGAATAAAGACCAAATAATTTTTTTTTTGATAGAAAAAGAAATATTATTGATGAAGAAAATAGAATACACAAAAGGAGGACAAGAGGTCCTCAAAGAGGAAAACTAAAGCAACAAAATAAAACACCAAGGAGGAAACAAAAACATTAGTTCATAAGAGCCCTCCAGTCCCGTTGGAGATCCATAAATGAAACCCCTCTAAACATTCCATGGGCCGAAACCCACAAAGAAGCCGAAAAGGTAAAGACCAAATAATGATTTGAAATCATATATATTTTATCTCATGCAAATAAATGTCATCAAGGTTCTTGACAAAACATTTCAAATTTCCTTGAAGACTGAAGGCATTGCCCAAAGAAAAACAATTAAGCTACATCTTGACCACATGAAAGATCACAAAAATAAAAACAAGCACTGCAAATGCGCAACTGCTAAATCCAATCAAATGGTGGCATATACAAGTGTAGTCAACACTCAAGTTAAAGAAGACTGGTTAGCAATCACAGAGAGAGGCAAAAGAAACTGCCATACCCAACAGTTCAACATGCAGAAATGGAAAGAATCTTGAAAAAGTACAAGATCACTAGTACGAGCCAGTAACATGCCAGGTAACGCAAACTGCATGTAAGAAAAGTGAGTAACTCCTTCAGGAAAAAGAGCAGTGAAACAGTTCTTTATGTTGACATTAACATGCATATGATGCTGTGTGCAAGCATGTGAGACTCCAAGACAGAGAAAGGGAATGAGATAAAAAATAAACTGACATTGAAAAAGTAAAGGATAATCATTAATAATCTATAACATAATCATCAAATCCAAACCTTGTACTTTGCAGCTAAAACATTTTTCACAATGACAAAGTTGACATCCAGTGATGCTTTAGTATGAAGAACTCCTCCCATCGAAGTTACTAACTCTCCTATCTTAACCTGCACCACAATTACATATGTTATTTTTAAGATACAATTATACATGTTGAATATCACCAACAGAGAGCAAAAAAAGAGGGAGGAGAAGGAAGAAGATAGACACAGAAAGTAACTGAAATTTGAAGGGACAAATGCACAATGGCAAGAAATTTTCACAAAATTCTAATATTTTCAAGAAAACCACTACAGACTAACAGACACTGAGCTACAAGTTATCATGTCTTAAAACTGAAAAAAAGGAGGATAGAAGATGGAAAATGCAAGTACTGTCTTGAAATTAGAAAATTCATCATCTATAGAAATCTCCGATTTTTTTTTGGGGTTTTCTATTGGGAAAGGTTCACTAGGTATGCATTTTAACTTTTTTGAAGATAAAGGAGATAATCCATAGACAATAAAAACATGGTGAATTAACTAATAAGAGTAAAACACGTGTATCTTCAATGCTCCACTATTTTCCTTGCTATAAGAATGTTAGACAATTTTAAGATTAGGGGTGGGGAATGAACAGAAAATATATATATTAGAGCTACCTTTCATTGATAAAATTTAAAATATAGCAACAGGAACCTGAACAACAAATACAAACCTTCTCATCCATATCAAAGCCAGATGCAAGCACTTTGACACCATCCATGGCAAGGCAACAAGTGAAACCCTGTTTGGGCAGAAGTCTTTGTTCTTTTGCACATGAAAGCACACACTGAGGACCTGCCCAAGAATGAATACAAAATTCAGGAGCAACACCACTTTCTCTAACAAAAGAGAGCTAACATTTAAGTAATGAAACCATCCATGTTGATCATGTATAGAGATGTAATAAATACTATTCATTCCAAACCATAAAACCGTATAATTTCACTAAATAATTAGTATCGACATGCCTCCTTAACTAATAAAAAGTAATTATGTGGTATAAACAGTAATGATTCTTCGTAAATGTCATGAGAGCATCTAAGAGCAACTTGAGACAATTAGGAGCTCTAAAATCAACGTTGTAATTTCCTACTAAATGGGAGAAAAAACGGACTACTGAATTTCCAATAATACAGGTAACCAAAGAGCAGCAACAACAGTTATAACGAGAAGGAACTTAAAAAGAAGATTTATACCAAGCAGATTACAGCCCTTGGCTTTAAGATCCTCAAGCTTCTCCTACAAATAATTAAAAAAGTATAGATACACGAAAATCAGAAAAGCAGAAATCAGACACAAATTCAAATGAATTATGTAATCACAAGATACCAAGCTATTACGTGATCATGGGATATTATGTGGTAATCGTTGGGCCCATTGCGCGAAGGGTCGCAGCAAAGCTCGACATGTGCGCCATTATTCTTAAGCGCGTCGTGAAGTGCATCGAACACTTCCGGCGGCACCAGGTTGCGTGACATGAACACATTCGCACCCTTGAATGTATTTGTCCTCAGCATTTTCACCAACAAGCCCTCTCTCTCATACACACTCAAGCGCAGATGGTCACTGCTCACCGTTAAGTCTTCCTTCCATTGAAATAATTTCAGGGAAGGAACCGAAAATGATTGAGATTGGGATTCTAAATTAGGTTTTTGGAGTGAGTTTGGCGAAGGTGGAAGAGTCAATACTTCACAGATGGTAGCGCGATGTGAAATGCGAAGAGAACATAAAAAGGCGGGAAGGTGTTCAGACTTCAGTGTTCGGATAGTTCGTGATGGTCCTAACTCCTGATGGAGTTATGCGGCTCATGTGCTTTGTTGAAATATATATATATATATATATATTTTATTTTACAAAAACAAAATATGAAAAGATCCCTCGGAAAAATATAGGTCAAAACTTTAAATTGGTCCTTTATGTTTGCACGAAGTTTCATATTGGTCCTTTATGTTTTAAAAAGTCCAAATTGATCCTTTATGTTTGCAAGAAGTTCGAAATTGGTCCTTCCGTCCAAGTCCGTTTATTTTCTAAGTTAAGTGCTGACGTGGACACACCATCTCTCCTACGTGTTATTTTGAAGCTGACGTGGCATGCCACGTCACTGCCATGTCATTATCCAATATCATACGTGATGACGTGGCATGACACGTCAGCTTAGATGGACACGTCAGCACGCCACGTTAGCACTTAACTTAAAAAATTGACAGAAGTGGACGGAAGGACCAATTTGGAACTTCTTGCAAAACATAAAGGACCAATTTAGACTTTTTGAAACATAAAGGACCAATATGAAACTTCGTGCAAACATAAATGACCAATTTGGGGTTTTGACCGAAAAATATACCATGTTTTTTTTTCTAGATAAGGGTATCCACCGTCGAGAACAGTGACTAATCCCCTCGCTGAATTGTAGGCACCTCGAAGGGTGGGACAGCTAGCCCAAATATTTAAAGCTGCTCCATACCTAAGACAGGAATCAAACCCTAACACTTGGTTAAGGATGAATAAGTCTCTTCCATTCAACCATATCCCTTCATTATACCATGTTTGGTATAAGACATCTCAAAATAGAATTGACGATGGATTTCGTAAAGAATTGAAAACATGTTTCGAGTAGCAATAATGTAACTATACTGTATACATTTTGTAGTTTTCTCTATGTAAGAACAATATAAGTAGGGGAGTATGTAATGTGAAGAGGCATCGAAAAATCAATGCAATTAAAGTATTTCTCCCATTGTGCTCTCCTTTATGTTCGTGTTCTAAGTGCTCTTATTTCCTTCAAAGAAATATCAAACTATGCTGAAGAAAAATTTGTGGAGATTCAATTAAAGTATAGCTAATTAAACTCTTTTAGAGATTTTAGAACATCTTTGTCTTCAAAAGTTATGGTCCTATGACTAGAGGATCAAATCATGACAGGGGAAAACCAAATACGCCTTCTGAAGAACACTGAAGTGAAAGAGGAAGGTTTTAGAAGAGAGAATATCTTTTCAAAAAAAAAATTAGAAGAGAGAATATATGTTGCTCTACACTTTACTAATTTACCAATTATTGGATTGTAGAAAATTCAAATCCGGTTTCAACATATATGTTGCTCATCTAGAAATCATGTCTACATAAGTTTCCTAAGTTCTGATATTTTTAGTTAAATTATGGTTATATGCTTCAACCTAATGGAATAAAAAAGACTTGGTAAATACTAATGTAATCAAAATTTGCGTATTGCCGAAGACCCACTGAAGAATTACCTACAAATTATGTCCTCGCAGAATCATTGATCATGAAGATCCATAAAGGGCCGAGTGGGGCGAGAACAAAGCTTTTAATGAAAATACCTACATTCGTGACTCGTGAGAACCTTGTAATAATGACATTTAATTACAAAAATGGCAATAATGATAAGGATAGAATTGAATATTAAGTGGGTGAATGGGAGAAAGGGAGGGGGAAGCCGATTGAAATTGTAATACAGAGACATTTTGTTGTGTAAACGTCCTAAGCTGATATCATGTTAGCTTGACTGTTCAAGACCTGGAAGAGATGTTGGCTGAAAGTTTGCTTTATGAGGAAGACCTGCAGACTGCTTTAGAGATTTGGGCCTTTCTTGTCCCTGCGAAGAAGCTAGCTTCTCCGGACGAATATGAGGTCCTTCCAATTCCACTTCAGATTTTCTCTTTACCTTCTTCTTTGTTAAAACACCATCTGCAACCCTAGCATCATCCCGGGAATTACTAGAACTTCCCTTTACTTTCTCTTGTTTTAGACCATTCACCGAAGGACTGGGAGCTCGAGCAGTGGGCATTGCATTGGAAACTGGTTTGTTCACCGAGGTTAAAGCATGACTACTAGATTCTGGAGCTAGTCTCTCTCGCGTGTTCTGTTGTGAAACATTTGAATTAGCATCAACTCGAACAGTCTCCTCTTGCCGAGTTACCAACATCTTTTTCCTCTTAATTTTTTCCTGATCCTAATTACACACAAGTAAATGAATGAGATGAAAATCAAATAAAAAATGACATAGATTACTATTTTCTGCAGACGCATACCTTATGTCTGCTGTACAATGCTTTGCGCCTCTCCTTGGCTCTGAAAACAGCATGCTTGATGTCACGGTTGTCCATGTAACCATTTGGCCATAATTGTGCAAGCTGAAGAAGATAGGAGACTAAGTGTAAAAAAAAAAAGCATATCAAACAAATTTATTGGCTCCAGATTTTATAAACATGCAAATGGTTAACTTGGACAAGCCATAAACAAGGCATTCAAAATTTAAATAGTACCATGGCTCCTGAAAGAAAAGTATAGATAACTTAAAGAAACATCACTATGATAGAGAAAGAGTACTATTAACCCACTAAATTATCAACACAACCATTTTTTCTTTAGTGTGTTAAAAAGGGATTGAAATGAAGGGCTGACACAGGGTGTCATACTTTCTTATTTTTTTGGTAACATCAGAGGTTTAGGAAAGGGCAAAGGGGTAGTACAATTCCAAAACGACAAAATACAGGCAACGATATCTCGGCTAGACTGATAATGAAAGGAAGATTTAGAGAACTTGAACCACCTCAGCATACAACTTTCTGATTTGTGGACCTGCATCTTCATCCAAGCCCTACAACAATTGCAAACAAGATTCGATGACATGCTTTTCTGCATCCAAAATGATTTTAAAAATCCGAATTTAAACTTCCAAAATTTCCGTACATCAACAAAAAGGTCAAAGAGATCACAAATCTTGTCTTCCAGTGCAGTGTCCAGACTACGTGTCCTATTAGTTGATGCCTTTTCATCAGGACCAAATTCTTGATCATCACCAGATGCTCCACCATGTTTCTGTTGCTGGAATGCCCCCAAAAAAGTCATTCATCTCTTTAGTCGAAAAATTGTAGCCAAGATACAGTGCTTGGCTCAGAAGATATACAAAACAAGACATTGATGAATACAAAAAATACAATTCCTATTTGCTACCTCATGCAGCAATAATAAGGACACTAGAATTGAACGAGTGAAAATTAAAAGCATGTAAGCCAGTTTATGAATCATTGATGAGGAATGAAATTATAAGAGTGACTATAATATACCTTGGATTGTAGCGAGGGGGCCTGCACCTTAATCATCTCAACAACTTCTTTCTTTATCTGTTGAACCCTGTTATCTTTCTCCTGCTTTGCTGACATGCCCATACTGATCATCACTTTTAAGTTTCTCTGTAGCAAGAAAACATTGCATTAGAAGAAATGATATCGGCCATCCCATGAATCAAATTGGGGAGTCCCAATTATAAAGTCATCTGTCTATATTGAAAAGGCTGCAATACCTTTAATGTTCTAAGCTGAATCAGGTGCCCAAGGATACTCATAAGACGGTTAATTAATTCCTTTGACACTTTCCCATGGCTTGCCTGCAGCAGCAAAGGATATATACCTCATTATTCAGCAAAATAATTTTTTTTTTAAAAAAAACTTTAATTGTTCAAAGCTCTCAAGTAAAAAAGGAACATAATATTGTTAAATATCACTTAAAACATAATATCAAGAAATTAGCATTTTCCATTACCGCCAATCTAGCAACTTTAGCAAGCTTTAGCTTTATTTCTCTAGGCAATCTCCTTTTGACTGCCTGGGATGTATCAGCCTCCTGATTTTCTACTGCAGGTGGCCTAGCTGTAAAATTACCAACCAAAAAAATACTTAAAATTTATAACTATCTGCCCACAATTCATATCCAGTAAAAACTTCAAAATAATTTCAAAACTTACATTCTGCTACCATCTTCTCCAATTCTCGAATTGCCTTTTCAAGCATTGAAATTTTTGGCCTAACACTAGAACCATCTTTCTTGTGCATGTGTTGGGATTTCTGTAGAACATTTGAACAAATTCATGAGTGGCACTGGAACTAAAAGTCTAAGATATGTACAAGCATATCTTTTTTAAGAAAAAATGGCAAGAAATGTTAACATATCATCATTCTGTAGTCACAACATTCCCCATCAGCAACAAAAGTAATTTAAACAACTATACATGCTGATACAGATGCCAATATAAAGATAGTTCACATCGCCAAAATCTTCCTTCTGGCTTTATATTTATAAAATAATCACCACATACAAACCTGTGTTTCTTAAGCTAAGTAGCAAACTAGTAATCTTTTTCACTGACAGAGCATTCCTAATAGCCGCCAAGAAGATGACAGGTCGAAAGAGAGGGTTTGAAGCAATCTGATATTGCTACTCTACTAGGAACTCAAGCCTAACACAGTGACACCAACATAACACCTTCCAAAAGATTGTTATTCTTCATGCATAGAGGACTGGGAGACAGCAAATCATTTTATTTTGCGTTTGTGTTCAATTCAATTGTGGTGAAAATTAATTCTTATTTTGTCTGGCATACAGCACAAGCCTGTTAATGGCAATCCTGTTGCATAATCGGATCATAGCGGTCCAAGAGGAAGAACCACATTTTAAAAAAACAAGAATCAAGAGATGTGCTATGAAACACTTTGTGGTATAACTTATTAATAAAAGAATTGAAATTAAAAAAGGTCAACAGAGAAGCAGAAAACATACACTTACGGCTGCTTGCATGGCACACTTTCCATCAGACAGGTTAAGATCTGGAAGTTCACAACTACCATTTTTTTCTTTTGACCGACCTGTACCTCCCAAATCTTCAGTATTACTTGAAGATCTTCCAAGTTGGGATTTGGAATGTCCATGGGCACTTTTCTCGCGGTACTTCCGTTGACAAGCATCAAATGATGTACTTGCATCTTTATATTTATCATTCATATTCTTAGATTGAGGAACCCCTATCTTCTGTTTATCGAGATTCTTTGCTTCAGTCACAGAAGTAGGAACATCATCATTTGCTTTCAAAGCAACAGAAGCATCCAATATTGGTTTAGTATCAGCAGTTTTCTTTTTCGAACTAACTACCGGGACATCCAATTGTTTCTGAAATTCCAACTCTTCATAAGTTTCACTAGATACAACCAAATTTTGTGAGGAATTAACTATATTCTTCATTGGTAATGACGCTGTCTTTCCAGATGCTGTCTTTCCCAGTTTTCCATGTTTTTTTGATCCATGACCATCATAACTTTCACCAGAATTCTTCAACATATCTTTTCTGCGCCTTTTCTTTGGTTGCTGGGAAGCAGATTCTGATAGTTCATTTCTTTAATATAAAAAGCAATAAAAGAAAAAAAGTAAGAATTGTTAAGAATTGGCAACAATCATTTCACTTACTCCAATTTTAAACTAAATACATCAAAAAAACTAATGCCAAAGTTTGTAGGTAAATGACAAAGGGGAATATTAACCACAAACTAGCAAAAAAAATCTTAAGAATTTTGATAGAAACATGAAAAATGAACTTATTACAACAGATTAACTAATAAAGGCAGGCACTTTAATTATATATATATATATATTTTGATAGAAAAAGAAGTATTATTAAGAGAGAAAGAAAGTACAAATGAAAGGACAAGAAGTCCTCTAATCAAACAAAACAAGAAAACAAAGAGGAAATCAGAAAAGGAAACAAAGTATATCTTCCAGTAAACACAACTAAGAATGGTAAACCCTTCTTAAGCAATGAAAGATCAGCTATGAAAATAGTAGCCACATACTTTCTTACAAAAAAAATAAAGGAATTTATTTTACATTCATTAGATGTTTTATTTCCATTTTAGACAGTAGACCAAACAAGACTAGTAAATGATTATACAATCCTCTAAAGAAAGAGAAAATGAGAGAGAGATGGATGAAAAAGAATGTACAGAAGCTCATTGAATAGCTTGGAATCAAAGTGAACATAGCAACACCAACTGCACCCATGAAATTAAGTTGACAATAAAGTAGCAACTTCAAGGACTAGAACAAAAATTTTTGGTAATAGTTCTAGGGTAAAATTTGTAATATAAAGTTGCTTAGAAGTTAGAAAAATCCTAGTATTTTGTTTTCTCAAAATATTAATTCAAATTGAGTAAATGACCATGACTGGCAAAAGATTTCACTTAATGTTACACCAAAAGCACACATCAATGGCCATAAAAAAAGGACCAATCATTGTGGTGACATGACATCATGCAATTGACTTCACCAATCAAGCAAAAAAGAAAAGAGAAAGATGTCAGGATTTGCTAAATGTAAGGTTTTGCAAAAAAAAAAAAAAAAGAAGAACAAGGAAATACTGAAGGAAAACACTCAGAAAAAACAAAACCGAAAAAAAACTTACATGCGTTCCAATTTCCCCCGATTCACAAAGAACCCATCATGTTTGATTGCAGAATTATCAACCTCAAAATATTCATCCTGCAGAAGAAAGAATTGAAGAACCAACAAAAAATATCAGTTATAAACAGTGCAGAAGTACATTGCAGAGTAGAATACTATTCCAGTTAGTAATTAAAGATGAAATGAGGCATACAAAAACCAAAACTATATACCAACCAGCTCAGCATCATCAATAAAAGAATCTTCTGTATCATACTGATCATCATCAGGAACATCACGCAGATCTTCTTCATCACTGCTGTCCTTACCCTGAAATATCATCATCCCAACATGGAAACTCCCCAAAGATAAGTAAAACTTGAATGCAAATCTATCATATGAATTGATGGTTGGAATTAAATGACGTGATGCAGATAAAGACCACATAGTAACAAACTCAGCAAACAGTATATACACACCATGTAAAGACGTTCAATCTTCTCTATTACAGCACTGAAACGGTTTGGCTGGGAAGCATCTGTAACTTCGTTTTCAGAAGGTTGTTCCTGTAATAGATGAGCCAGGCTTGTAACAAAATTTAAGCTAAGCATAAAACCACATACAATCTCAACGAGAAAATATTAAGAACTTTACACAAGTGCCTCACAAAAGGACAAGAAAACAATGTAGCACAAAACAGGCCATTACATTAAAGGAACTAAAAAAATTATTAAGAGAGGTAGTAATGAACTCCCGTTAAGTCAAAATCATAGTAAAATCATCAACAATTTTCTTGTTTTTCAAATATTTATAGGGATGAGATTGCTTACATTGCAGTTAGAGGAACTAAAAGGTTCTAGTAGCAGGATAGAGAGACAAAATTCCTCCATGAAAACTACAGGGGTTAGCTTGTTCAACTCAACAAACTAGAGGGATCAAAAGTGTAATTATGCCTAGTCAGAAATCATGTCCTCAACTTACTGGACAGCCAGAGCAAATACAGCGTATGGTAGTGTCTCAATCATAATGTATGTATAATTTTTGAAAGAGAGTGATGGATACTTGGAAATTGCATAACAGAGAAACAAATCAGATGATAGAGAAATGAGAAAGTCTCACAGGAGCGATTCTTGACTCCAGGGCGGGGTGTGCATTGGCGGGGGGATGTTCGGGGACTGGAGTGGATCCATTAACCTTGTTAGCGTCTTTCAACAACTTCTTCCAAGAGACTATAGTGGTCTCTCCGGGCCGGAGCTCCACCGTGAAAATTTGACGGTCGCCCTTTTTAACAAACGAGGACGAAGCCCTCCCCGAATCACCGCCAGCCGGAGGAGCCTTCTCTTCCTTCATTAAAACGAATTAGTCTCCCCCTCGAATTCTAGGGGCCGTGGTACAAAAAATCACTAATTAGGGTGTGGGAAACATTGGCCTAACAGTAAAAAGCCCTAAACAGAAAAAAATTGCTTGGGGGAGAGATTGCGCGGGATTCCAAAAAAAAAAAAAAAGAGGAAAAAAATAAATAAAAATGACTCATAGCATAGGATGATTTGATTTGACGGCAATTCGACTTGGTCATATGAATTTTCCTGCTCTTCCTATCCAAGAAAATTAGAGGGAAATGAAAACTGGGCGGATTGTTGTATGGGCCGGATTCTATCCAACCTCATCTCTCATGTGAAGTTTTTTTTTATTACCTGGAGTCTGGGACCAAAAACGGTCGTTTTTTTGTTAACTTGTAATACAGAAAATTAAACAAATGCATTTTAGCAAATTATTCACTTCTTCCAATTGTATGAAGGTCATTTTAGTTAATGAATATTTGTATTTTTTATTATTTGTACAAGATATTTATAAATAAAACGATCTTTTTGTATAACATGTGAAGTGTTTAGTATTACATAAACTTTGCTTACAAAATAGAAATTCGAGGACACTCCACTAGACCACTACATACTGAATACTCTTCTCTGTTCTACTCGCACCAGCAGGTCTATCCATTCCAATCACTTCAATAGTGCCTTTCACGCCGAACCAAGCTTCATACAACTCCCTCCAAAGCCATCGTACAATTTCTCAACATCCATGACCTCCACATTCCTCTTCTCCTCACCTCCTCTCTCCCCGAAGTTGCTCACTTTAACTTTTTCACCGCCTCTACCGTTCCAAACCCCTCTCTCGACCCTCTCTTTACCCTTCAAATTCAAGCCCATTTTCAACCCTTCTAGTGGCGTCTCTTCCCCATCCAGAAGAAACCCCTTTGTGGTCCGTTCCGACGACGGCGACGCAGATGGCCCCGGTCCCGATGACTACGAGATGGATCAGGAGGAAATGGAGGAGGTCGACAACAAGAAGGATTTTGAAATCGAGTATGACCCATTAGCGGCCGCTTTAACGTTGTCGGGTTCTGGCGGCGACGAGGACATTGAGATGGTGCAGAGCAAGAGTTTTGTGTCAACGCAAGGTTGGGACTCGGAGATGGTTGTGGATTACAGAATCAACGAAGAGGAGTTTCACAAGATAAGCTTGTTTGACTGCGACTTCTTCATAAGGAAACCGCCTGACCCTGATAGCGATGTCTACGACTTCAGGGAGGTTAGTGGCTTCAACCTGTACTTCAAAGGAAATTTGATTTTCTAGTCTGTTTTATTTTGCTGAATTTCAGGCACGGAGCATTTGATATATAACGTTTTTCCTTTTCTATGGGAAAATTTTGGTCGCAGATGTATGTCACTCCTCCGGATACAGATGTTTATGCTATTCCAAAGGTTCTTGCTCCGATGCCTCAGAAGGTGCGGTTGTGATATTTGTCTTATCATTCATCTTCTTTTGATGCTCTACTATTCTTTTTAGTTCATGTGCTAATGCCTCGAGAATCTTTAATGTCATTTTTTGCATTCAAGAAGCCATGCTGATGATAGTATAATTGCAGAATCATTCTCAATATTTATTGCTACAGAGCTATCATCTATATATTGAGTTTTGTTTTTAATATTCTTGAATATGCTGCTTCAACTAATAGTTATAGTACCGTAGTATATATATATATATATATATATATATATATATATATATATATTCACACTTAAGTTAGGACTTTGACTATCTTCTTTTTACTTCGTATCAAGCGAAGTGAGGCATCTGTATACTGTGTTTCGTTGAGAGATCATATGGAATCACTTTTTCTTGATTATGATTAGCAGTTTAGGATACTGTGTACTATGAACAATTAAGTTCATTCAATTGCTTATTGTTGCTGTCTCTCGGTCTCTCCTTATATATATCATAATTCCATCTTTCAGATTAAAACTTACAGTCTTTTCACCCATATTTGCAGTACATCCGATGCGCCAAAAGTGATTATGGATGCTACAATGTCACTGAGCCACCAATTGATGCACCTCGAGATCCACTATATAAAACTGAGAGGCAGATCCAGAAGGTATGGGCACGGCAATTGTTGTAGTTGAGTGCTTAAGTAATATTTGAATGGATGTGCTTTTCTTAATTTATGTTTTAGTTTGTGTTAAGACGTTAATGTCAACTGTTGATTATGTCTTGTTTACCTGAGTTATTTTCTGTTGCAGGTGTTCTTGACTAAGCACTACAAAAATCGGAGGTTGGGTGACCCAGAGTTTGTTCTGGATTTTGAAGAGATTTATGTTATTGATTCAAAAACCAAGTCAATTACCAGAGCCAAAGTTCTGGTATGGAATTGTTTGTTAATTCTTTTTATGGCTGCTTTTGAATAATTGTCCGTTGACTTGTTGCATTTTCATATGTATATATCTCTTGTGGTTCTTAAAAGATATTTTGTTTCTCGATTTGGTCCCTCTACTTCTATTATTAAATACTTCAATGTGTTTCAATTTGGTCTTTTGGTATATCCTAAATGCTTTATAATTATTATACGACACTATAGAGGTGCACAGAAGGGCCAAATTGAAGCCAATTAAATCACTTGAGAATTCAATAGAGAAAACTGGAAGTGAATTGAGAAAGGTGACGACTTTGCAGGATCAAAAGAGTCAACACTTAGCATAAATTTTTCTGTTTATACTTTATAAAATTTCAAAATTGGAACTAGTGCAGACAATATTGGGCTACTTTATAAAATTTCAATATTGGAGCTAGTGTAGACAATAAGATTATGGAAGGTGCATTTGTGGTTAATATTCCAGCAGATTTTTCTGAATTCCTAGCTGAAAGCCTGGAGGAAACTACTGTGTTCCGTTTAGGAAGAATAGAAAGTTTTTTAAGCTGTATAGATTTCATTTTGTGGATAAGTGGTAACCCTTAAAAGTTCCAGATATATACAGTGCTTTTCCCAAAGTTTAGGCTCAACTCTACTAATGTGGAAGCTCAGAAATCTTGTTTATTACCAGCACTTCCTTATTACTTGTAGCGACCTAAGATAGATAATATGCTTGTAGATGTAATCATGTATGCTGGATATGCTACCAAAGATGAGTTTCTACAATAAGGAAGTCTGAACCTCCAATCAATTAAGTCTAAAGTACGTCTTTGCATATTCAGTTTAGATGTAATCATGTATGCTGGATATGCTACCGAAGATGAGTTTTTACAATAAGGAAGTCTGAACCTCCAATCAATTAAGTCTAAAGAACGTCTTTGCATGTTCAGTTTTAACTGTTTCTTGCAATAACCTTGCACCTCATCATATGCATATCACTATACTCCTAGATACATCCTACTCATCTGCTTACTTACGGTTTTCTGCACACCATAATAATGATTGAAAATAGTATAACTCAACAGAAACTGGAAAGTTCAAGTGAATATTTTTGGTACTTGATATTGTGGACATGATTCATCCATTGATGATGGACTTGACTTAGGAATAGCCCCTACGTACCCAAAAGAGAGATCAAACTCTGTAGTTCGAGAGTTTACCCCCTGGTGGGCAAGGGTTGGAGAGAGATAATAGAGAAGCACATCAGGGATCCTTATATAGTGGTTCATGGAGCCTTTTAGAAGCAAGACTAGGATTAGTAATCCTGGTCAAAATTGAAATTATTAGTACTCATTATCCAGATTGAATCTTTTTGCTTTGCTTGACTCCTTATACTTCTACTGGAAATATAAATGTGAATAGTTATCTGTAATTTCAGTATATGTATGTTAATTGTGAATATGCCTTCTGAAGGTGACAGCTCCAGGTGGGAGAAACAGAGATAGAAAGAGCGACTTGCTTGTTATAAGAGATAATGGGAACTCCTTCAAAATAACTCACGCGGTGACTATCTCTTCACTGAATCCTTCCTGTTATTGTTGGTTTCATTCACATTCAATTGCACATGAGCTAATATCTATACATGTGCGTTTCTATGTGCAGAGTGAAAGAGATGATCCAACAACTGTCATAGAAAGGGAAGAGTGGGTCAAAACCAGACAAGACATGGAGAGACATCTTAGGAAGCTAAGAGATTTCAGCATTTCTAATTGGTTTTGATAAGTCAGTACTGGAACACATTGCCTCGTGGGGTAGTAATATGGAAGGTTCTCTAGTGCCACACCTGAGCAAACAATGAGAATGTGACATTTGGCATACTATTGAGACCCTAGTTACAAGCAACTTGAAGCACCCTGTTATAAAACCACACATAGCTCAAGAATGAATGTAATTATCTATGAACAACGTTATACTCATGCAATAATCCAATGGCAAGGTTTTGTAGGTTATTAATTTGTATTTAGTTTTTTTAATAATGATTTTGATTTATTATATTTTTATCTTGACTTAGATTAATTTCTTATTGGCATTAATCTTGACTTGTTTTATATCATGTTCATAATTATTTTCTGAGGTCAGTCCATTCCACTTTCTAACTAATTTTACAAATGAAATAATATAATTTAATGCAGCCTTAACATGATTGAATATAATTTATATTTAAAATTGTAATATAATTCAAAATATTTTTTAAAAAAGTATGTAGGAAGAAAAAATGACTTGAATTGAACTTGAAGACCTATTTCCTCCTTAACGTGATTTTATTATTTTAAATTTAATTATAGAGTAGTTTTTTTTTTTTTTGGTTTAGTCTCTCAATTCAGTACTCTAAGAAAAATAAAAATCTTCAATTGAATTTTCTAAAAAATGCATGATTTTGAAACAATAAATTAAGTAGAAATTCAAATTTCAACATTTAATTGAAAAACAATAAATACCAAATCTTTGTCTTGATCATTTCCAGATTTCCATGAGACCTAAATCACTGAAACAAATCCATGAATCCCGTAAACTTTACAAAAGAGTGTTGACATATCTGAGTTGAACACTAATATTTATGGGATAACTAAATAATCCCCTCTAATTACAAATTTTCCCTTTTAGGGGATCCGCCTATGTTTCTTCTTACCACATGGAACTTGAAAGCCTAGCCTTTCAAAACTGTAAATAAAAAATTGGAATGAAAGAGCTCCATCTTGTCTAAAAGACGCAATACAAACTGATATGTTGAATTATAGTTGCATGCAAAAAGAAGGCAGTGAACATTCCTTTATCCTCAGGTCATATTATAAACTACATATCCTTCAGCTTTCCTTCCTAGCCTCCTAGAGTAGACGGCACACACATGCTGTTTTTACTTTATGCTTCTGTTTGCAATCTCAGATTCAGTTTGGAGTTCTCTCTAATATATTTTTCATTTTCAATATTTTAGAGGAGTATTATATGAAAAAGTTGTCTCTTTTATATGAAGATGGTATTTTTGAATCCTGACACTTCCATCCTTACCTCTTATCAAACCTATTTTTGGGTTTGACTGGTCACCTACCATTGAAGACTTCGAACTACTTCCATTTATTTTACCACAAAGTAAAATTAATTAAAAAGGTTTTGAATGTACTAATTTATTTTATCATATTAAAAATATTTAACAAACGTAGATGGCACAATTAGAACAAACAAAGAAGAAGCGATAATACACTTAACCTAGAGTGATCCAAATTGTCAACCAAAAAATATTGTACTATTGAGAGACGACATTAATAATGAGTTATTAATTAATCCGGTTTTCTTATAATGAGGAGCACGTACTATATATGAGCTAGTTGTCATTTCATGAGTCATAGCGAATAGGTAGGCTAATAGGTAGTGAATCGAGGGATGCAGTTTGTATACCAACCACCCAACTTACGAACCTTTCAAATCACTGTGCTTTCTCACACGGATCCCATATCTTTGTTCCTTAATTAATGTATCATCCCCACGAGACGAGAGTTGATGACCTTGACACTTGTGAGAGATCGAAATTATATTGTCCTCCTCCTCCCTCTCTCTTTTTTCTTTCCCTTGTAGTTGCAACATTTGAAATGCATTCCCTTTGCCCTTTTAGAGACCTTACTTTTAAAGGCTAGCTTCCACGTCTTTTAATTTGTATCCCACAATTATATAAATTATAAACATTTCCTTAATTCTGATTTGATGTTCAAGCAAGCTAGCCCTAGACAACAAAGTTGATCACAATTCACAAACATCGATCAATAATTAATGCGCACGTAGTAATTCACAAGTAGCCTCTCCAAACGAAACTGATCACTTAGCTTGCCCTTAAAACCCATTAATTAATTGATGTAATTGAAAATGACTAAAGAGAAACCAATGGTCAAGAAGGTGGTAGCTAGTAGAAGTAAGAAAACCAAAATTAAAAGCAGTGGGTTGGCATTGTCACGGCCCCACAAACAAACCCTTCTTTTCTGTGCACTAAGAAAGTAATTCATCTCCAAACCCTTAATGGAATGTTGCACTATTACTTTTTCTAATTTCTTAAAGACCCCGGCCACCACATCTTCCCATGACCCATCCCCCCTTTAATAAGACAACCCCAGCTAATAGGTATAGAAGATAAGAGCAGAGAAAAATTAAAGAAAGAGTATTGGGATCTCAAGAGATATGGGGAGGGGAAAGATTGAGATCAAGAGGATTGAGAATTCAAGCAACAGGCAAGTGACCTACTCCAAGAGGAAGAATGGGATCCTTAAGAAGGCAAACGAAATCACTGTTCTATGCGATGCCCAAGTTTCCCTTATTATCTTTTCTGCATCTGGAAAGATGCATCACTACATCAGCCCTTCTACCACGTAAGGATCCATCATCAACAACAACAATCATATATATATATTCACTTATTTTTTCTTTTATTTTGATGACTATATATAGGGTTTCAGAATTAAAACAACTTTTGTTTCCTTTTAATTTGCTAGGTTGGTTGACATCCTGGAGAGGTACCACAAAACATCTGGGAAGACGCTATGGGACGCCAAGCATGAGGTATATTATATATTTATATATAGCTAGGTTTTGATTTGGATATAAAAGTATTTTGATGTTTTATAAATTTAAATTTAAAAAAAAAAAAAAACTGAAATCATCCTATAGTTTTGGTTGCTAAAAATATGATGAGGAACATGAAATAAGAATTGTCGTCTGGGTAGATCTGCGTTTGGGATTTACTCTCTCAGCCGATCTCTCCCTTATATTTGAGTACTATATGGCTATTTTATTAAAAAGAAAGATAGTAAGTATTAACTAGAAACAGATCTGACTATTGGAAATTGTTCAGTTGCTTCCGATCCTTTTCCTTTGTTACGAAGGAAGGAAATGAAAGAAAAAAACTGAAAGGGGGTAGATATAATTGTTCATATACGTTATATATATAGCTAGCTACTTGATGGATCTCTCTCTTTTGAGTTTTGACTGTATACATATAAGTATTATACAGCCAGATCTACTCTAGAAAGTTCATTCCTTGGAGGGTTTTTGTTGTGGATATACATATATTTATATGTATATTCACAAGAGTTTTGGCTCCCTCTCGCACATTTATACATTTATATGTTTTGGTAGGGTTTGCACTAATGTGTTGTTGAATTCACAGAATCTGAATAATGAAATTGATAGAATCAAGAAAGAGAATGACAGCATGCAAATTGAGCTCAGGTATAGGATAGTATTATATATATTGCACTTGCACCTAATTATGAATGCCCTCTTTGATGTTATATATATATATATATATATATATACGTTTTATATATTCAGGCACTTGAAGGGGGAGGACATCACTTCACTGAATTACAAGGAGCTGATGGCCTTAGAGGATGCTCTAGAAAATGGTCTCGGTGGCATCCGCGAGAAGCAGGTAGGTTCTGATCAATTTCTTTAATAACAAACTCTAATATAATTAATTACTTCATAAATTAAATATATACTTGATAAAAACTAGACAAACTTTCCTCTCATATATAACACTTTTTATGTTTCTATGATATATAGATGGAAGTGCACAGGAGGTGCAGGAGAAACGTACGTTGAACCCTTTGATTACGATGAAGTGTTTGTGTGTGTGTGTGTGTGTTTGTAATATATGATCATGAGTACTAAAAGTTTTTATAAATTTTGATATCAGGGAAAAATTCTGGAGGAGGAAAATAGGGAACTCAATTTCCTGCTGGTAAGTGGTATATATTATATAGTCTATCAAATATAAAAAAATATCAATATAATTATACTTATAGGCTATAGCAGTCATATATATACAAGCCCATGCTTATGAGATGCTGGCTTCGTTAACATATATAATCGTAATTTGTAAATACTTAATTGCCAAATTTATCTTATAATATGTTAATTTATAAATATCATTTTGCTGATGAATTAACGAATTTCGTTAAATATGTTGAAATGCGAATATAATGTATATATAGTTTTGTCTAGTTTACGTATATAATTGATGGATATGATTAGCTAGCAATATATATATATTATATTAATTGCGGTTTAAAAATGTATGATTTGAAACAGCAACAGCATTTGGCAGTGGAAGGTGTGAGAGAGGTGGAGAATGGATTTGATCAAAGCATGAGGGATTTCAATTCCCAGATTCCATTTTCCTTCCGCGTGCAGCCTCTGCAGCCTAACCTTCAGGAGAGTATGTAGAACATAAATATATATATATATATACAGTTGCCACTTGCTAGCTACCCTGTCTAATTAAGTTATAATATATATCTGATCGGTCACCAACTTTTGGCATTTTCATAGACTTAATTAGAGCTTTGCGTAGGCTCTTAAGTTTCTATATATATATATATATATTTAGTGATCAAGTGGCTAAACTTGGCTTTGCATGTGATACTAATAATTAATATATTTTGAGTGTGTACTGTGATATTCTTACTAATTATATTATCTGCACTTTACAGTCCTCATTTTCTTTTGTTTGTTTTCTTTTATATATATATAATGTTATATAGAGTAAATTATACTGATATTCTCTGATAGATTCGAATATTACACAGATTTTTTTGTTTGTTTAAAATATTATATTGACTGACACATCAACATATCTTACACTTTAGTCCAAATAACATTTTCACTTGAAAATTTTCAATTAAATGGATGATTTTTGTAAAATTTCAACTCAATTTTTTTTAAGATCAACTCTCTTGAATTATTGGATTTGGAGGAACCCGATAGAAATTCGGTAATTGAAAAAAAAAATTGAGTCACAAAAAAGCATTCATTTGAATGGAAACTTTAAGGGAAATGTTATTTAAACCAAAGTGTAGGGTATTTTGATGTGTCAGGAGAGATGAGTGTAATACTTGAAACGAGAAAAAAAATCTATGTAATATTCGAATATATCAGAGAGTTGGTGCAATCTACTCTATAGGCATAATGCATGGTTAATAAAGCAACAATCAAGATGCATATCTTGGTATCAACTATCAAGTATCAACTGATCTTCTGAATAACCTGAATGTTGACGTGAGATATATGAATTGATCGAGTGTAGGGAAAATTAAAGGGAAGTAAATAACACAAGCTAGCTATATATATATATATATATATATATTGTTGGAAGTGAATGTGAAGGAATTTGAATTGAATTAATATTGGCTGGCCTGATACAAGAACCCTGGGTTGATCCTAGGTCTAGCTTCTCTATTCTCTAGCTAGCATCTTCGCGCGTGCGGTGATTGCTGATCTAAATTGTATGTTCTAAACTTCTAACTATATATATATATATATATATGTCCTCAGATCATGAGAACCAGTCTAGAAAATTCCGGAAAATGTGGAAAAAATGTTGAAATTAGTTGCATTTCGGGTGGGGAAGGAAATTAAAAGGAGGCAGCGAAAAGCGAACGCTTCTTTGTCCTTTGGGTTACATTTTGTAGGCTAACCGCCTAGCTAGCTATTGAACTATTTACGTTTAAAGATTATATGCCATATTCAGCTCCGTTGTTTTATATTTACGTTCTCCATTTTCTAAACAAATTAAATACATGGACAAATAGCCATTTTACTTTCTATACTATTTCATGGTGTGGTTTTTTATACAAGTTAAAACTTAAGTGTTTTACCTCCAACTTAATTCTTACAGTCATCACAAACCATCGTCTCTAATTAACACTTCTCATTCACATTAAATCAACCTTTTTTTCAAACCACATCAAATTGAAAGACTGCAAAAACATAGAAGATGCACATAAAGAGATGAGAACAAATTTTGTATGTAACCGATTGGATCCCCCACTTTACAAGAGGCCTCATAATTGGCCCACATGTTATTGTGCATGATTTTATTAGACAAGTCACATGTATATATCAAATATTAATTAAAAGACTTTAATTTACAAGTCCATAAATTAAATTATTGAACACAATGGAATTGGAGTGACTAGTGTTTAATATTCTTCATGCTACATATATAATATACGCGATGCTGTATATAGATTTTTAAAATTTATTATAGGGTAAACTACAGTTTGCCCCCCTGTGGTTTGGCCTAATTTCAGTTTGCCCCCCTGTGGTTTAAAGTGCGACACTTAACTACCATGTGGTTTGGCTTAAAATTAATGTGCCCCTGTGGTTTAGAGTGTGACACTTGACCCCCCTGTGGTTTGTTATGTTAGCACTTAACTACCTTCACTTACCTTCTATCCAAATTTTAGTCAAATTAATCATCATTTTTATACTTTTAATGTTTAAAATTTGTTATTCAACACTCTATAATTATAAAATAATTCAAAAAATATATAATTAATATAAAAAAATTATAATTTTAAAAAATCAATAAAATAATTTAATATTTATTGTTTACTCTATTGATTATTTATTTTTAGTTATTTATTCATTTTATTTTTATTTTTTATCTTTAATATTTTAGAATTATTAAATCAATCAAAATAAAATTGTAAGAGAATAATATAATATAAATATATAACTAAGTTTAAGTTTTTTTTATTGTTCAAGTTCGGAACATACATACCTGAATTGAATGTTAACGTTATTGAGCTTAGAAACTCTAACATTAAACAATAATTTTCTTAGAAAAGTATCCAATTTATCCAATCATATAACGTTAATAGTGTACCAAAATAAAGTGACAATCCAACTTCATATTAAGTATTAACATATTCAAATTATTGATTTTTTAAAATTATAATTTTTTTATATTAAATATAATTTTTTTGAATTATTTTATAATTCTAGAGTGTTGAATAACAAATTTTAAACATTAAAAGTATAAAAATGATGATTAATTTGACTAAAATTTGAATAGAAGGTAGTTAAGTGATAACATAACAAACCACAGGGGGGTCAAGTGTCACACTCTAAACCACAGGGGGTCACATTAATTTTAAGCCAAACCACAGGGTAGTTAAGTGTCGCACTTTAAACCACAGGGGGGCAAACTGAAATTAGGCCAAACCACAGGGGGGCAAACTGTAGTTTACCCTTTATTATATTACATTATTAAATATAGTTAATTAAATAAACTTGTGTTTTAATTTGATGCTACCGTACGTACCATTATTGCAATGTTTTTCATCAACTTTAAGAAGAGCTCAGCGTAGGCACTTATTAATATATAAGTTCCAACATATTTAGTGATAAAGTCGTTGAACTTTGCTTTTGAAACTAATTAGTACTATATTTTAATTTAGTGTTAAATTATTTGAACACTTATTTCTTTCGTTTAGTTCGTTTATAGGAATGCATGTTTAATACCAAAACAGACAAATTATTGCAATTTATGGCTATATATCATATATGCAAGCGAAGCGGGTGGTGGGTGAGGAAGAAATTCTGAAATTGATTGCTTAGTCTACCAACAGTACAGGAATATAAACCCTAGCGCCTGGTGACTCCTCCTATGTTATACTCTTCAACTTCTAAGTTGTAAGTTGTAACTATAAGCCTTCGAATCAGAAGGAGCCTAGAAAATTCCGGAAAATGTGGTTGTCTTGTCTCTAGCTAGGTAGGCCTATATATATAGAGAGAGAGATATCAATCTAGAAGGAACTAAATTAAGTTATTTGTAAGGAAGATCAAATTAACCGCAGTAGTATACTGCGAAGCTACCTACCTAATTACTCTGAGAATGACATGTGTTGAAATTGTTGCATTCAAAAGAAGAAGAATGAGGCAAAAAAAAAGAAAAAAGAAAAGAGGAAGCTAACGCCCCTTTATCCTGGGGTCATATTGCACAGGCCAAGTCAACTATATATATATATATAGACTATATACACAATTTGGTCCCTGAAAGATACAAAATTTGACATTTTAGTCCCTGAAAGATCTGGCGTACCCAACTTGGTCCCTGAAAGATTGGGCCGTTACACAATTTGGTCCTTCCGTCATACCCAGTTAAATGCACTTAACAGACGTGCTGATGTGGCACGTTAGATTTCCATGTGGCCCGTTAGTGTGTGACTCAGAGTTGCTTACATGGCACCCAGCTCCAACTCATCTTGAAACGCAGCGTTTGGAAGATTTACATTGCACAATAACCCTAAAACGCAGCGTTTGGAGATAGTAGCAGACATAAAAAAACACAAAGAACTGATCTTTAGGGTTTATAGAGGGAGGTGCTTCTGAGGTGAGGTAGAGAGGAAGGAGAAACGAAAATGAGCTGCCATTGCTGCAAAGAAATCCGTCGATTTGAAACTCGTTCAAATCAGAATGTTCGAATGGCAGAGTCAAGTTCATCTGCATCGAGCTTCGGTGGTGAGAAACTCCAGAACATGCCAATCGTGTGTGACTGTGGGAGAAGGTTAGTGATGTTCACAGCCAAGACTGAATTTAACTATGGGCGGCGATTTCTAAGGTGCCCATTGTACAAGGTAATTTTTTTCAGTTGAAATATTGGGTTTATTGGGGTTGTAAGTTTTGTTGGTTTTGACATCATTCATTTTTGGCAGAACAAGCTCCTTACTTGTGGATTTTTCAAGTGGGTGGATGACGAGTGTCCAACTGAAGATGAAGAAGTGTCATTTCCAGTGGGTGGAAAAAGTGCTTTGAACCTTAGGAATACTTTGGTTATGTATGAGTATGAAAACAAAATTCTAAAATGTATTTGTGCTGTGATGGGAGTGGTTCTAGCATGCTTGATTTATTATCATCTTAAATTTTAGAGTGTTGGAGTCTGTATTTCAAAACAACCTTTGTATTTTGATTTGATTTTGTTATGGAGTATGTAACTTGTTATGGAGTACAACTTATGAGACTTTGTTATATGTTATATGTTCTATGTTATATACTGATATTTCTAGCATCCAAGGCATGAAATGAGTTTCTAATTTAACCAAACCCAATTAACCAAATCTGATTTAACCAAATCCTATTATATTACAAGGCATTCTAATTTAACCAAATCCTATTATATTACAACCTGTTTGTATTTGAATAAAGTGGACAATCCACTCAAATATTTCTAACAATGCACTTAAATATGGTGCTGCAATTTCATCACATTTTATCATTATGCAAATTTCATCAAAGCATCATGAACTAGCAATGAACTCAAATATCCATCTTCCACCACCATCAAAACCTGTTTGTATTTGAATAAAATGGACAAAGTAACATAAATACAGAAGATAAGGAAATATATGGGCAAACCAAAATATATTGATATTGATGTGTTGTCATTTACACAAGGGTCAAGGTGAATATTTCATCAATGAACCTCAAATAAATGGCTCAAAAAGTATTACAATACCAAGTTAATATAAGTCTTAACCATAAAAGGTTCAACTAGAATACTGCCAAAACAAGCAGTTACAACACAAAACCCACAAAGTACAATATCCAAAATAAGTTGCCCAACATTGCTTGGTAAGTTGCTCTTCTCCTCAGTTCTGGCCAGCATTTGATGGTTGAGGAGGCATGAACTTACTCAACCTTGACCTAGTAGCATAGCTTGCAGCTTGGATGGTTTCATTTGTAGCTTTCTCTTTCTGCAAAGCTGGAGGAGGCCTATATGTCAATGCATTGTACATGGAAGGTGGCCTTAAAGGTGGTGGTCTCACTGCTGTTCTAGGTGCCATGGGTTGAGTGAATGGAAGTTGAGGCCTTGAAGCTGATGCCCTCACTGCTGTAGTAGGTGCCATGGGTTGAGTGATTGGAAGTTGAGGCCTTACAGTTGGGGTGGGCATAAATACCATCGTTGAAGTAGATGGATTTTGTGATGTTGGAATTGTTGATGCCATCCCAGTTGTACTCTAATAAATATAGAATATAAAAGTTAGTTACCAATATTTATTAATCTAATAGTATTTAAGTATATAGTAAAGTTTGGATTTTACTTGAGAAGATTGAGAAAGATCTGGCGAGTTTGGAGGTGGTGTTGGCAGCACAGTACTTGTCTAATTGATTAAAAAAAAAAGTGTTAGTCAGTGAAAAAGATGAAAAAAAAAAGCAAATTGGAGTATGTAAAAATAATGTACCTCTACACTTTGGTTGTTTGGTGTTGGAGGTGGTCCCTTGCAAGTCCTTGAGTTGTGCTTACTACCGCCACATTTTGAACACTTGATTTCCCCATACTTTCTCTTAGCCTTGTGAGATTTGGGTGGTGGGTCATTCCCTTTCCTTCTTTGCTTTTTAGGACGTCCAGCTGGCCTCTTAAATGGTGGTGGGTCTATGTCAGGCAACCCAGTCTTATCCCAAAAATCTGACGAATTGATTGGTCGTACATATGGTTCGTAAGTCTTCCTCCATAACTGAATAGAGAAGAAAGGATGCACAAAATCTTCAGGATCCACATTCTTAAAGGCCATGCATGCCACTGCATGCTCACAAGGTATACCAGTGAGACCCCACATGTTGCACGTGCAACTTGATATTCCTAAATCCACAATCATTTTTATTGGCCTGCACTCCACCTCATATTTATTACCCTCTGGGTCCCCCACCCAATATGGTGTCCACCTACCACTGTTTATCTTTGCTTCCTCTAGTTTTTTTTTTGCCATTGGGGTAATTGGCCCATCATAAGCAGTAGCTTTCTTTCTTTCTTTATTCATCTTGGTCACAATATATAACCTCAATTCCTCAGCCATAGTGATGATTGGTTTAGCCCTCATCTTAACCAACTTAGAGTTCAGTTGCTCACAATAGTTGTTAAGTAATGCGTCACTCTTTGGAAAGTGGCTAAATCCAGCCCTTGACCAGAAAGGTGCGGGGTGCTTGTTCAAATATGCCCATGCAGTCTCATTTTTTCTTTTCATTCTCTCCATGTTTGCATTAAATTCAGCCATGGTAGATGATTTTGCAATGATCCACACCAAGTCATTCAAATCTTTGTTCTTGAACTGCTTGTGAAAATTAACCCACATATGTCTCACACAGAACCTATGATGTACCCCAGGCATGAGTTCCTGTATGGCTGGTAACAACCCCTACATTGTGTGCCCCAATAAAATAATCATATATAAGCACATAAAACAATAAAAAAAAAATTTCAAGTGCACTGTTTAGTCTCTAAAAGATTTTAATTACTACACAAAATAGTCCCTAAAAGATTTTAAGTACTACACAAAATAGTCCCTAAAAGATTTGTTCGATGTACAAGTTAGTCCCTGAAGGTTAAGTCTTTCTATATCAGTCTTTCTATCTATACCAGGCTTTACTACACAAAATTCCAGTCTTTCTATATCAGTCTTCCTTTCTATACCAGACTTTCTATACTACACAAAATTTCATTACTTTACAAGTTACTCTACATCTAACTAACAGAGAATAAGAATGAGAATTACCTTTTGCTGGTCTGAAACAAAGTTCCACCCATGCACTCTGTAGTCTCCCAAGTCCTCTAGAAGGAGAGTCAGAAACCATCTCCATGTGTCTTTAGTTTCCGCGTCCACAAATGCATACGCTATAATAAAGAACGCATTGTTGCCATCTTGACCCACTGCTGTCAGCAGTTGTCCCCCATAATAACCTTTGAGGAAACATCCATCAAGGCCAATTATTGGTCTACACCCATTCTTGAAACCCCTTTTACAAGCTTCTAAGCATATGTAAAGTCAATCAAAAGAAAGAGGTGCATCTGGTCTCACAAACCTTAGCTTCAATAGCACCGTGGAACCAGGATTCCTATTCCTCAACTCCTCACAGTAATCCCATAGCATATTATACTGCTCCTTCTCACTTCCTTCCACAATCTTCCTTGCAAGCTTCATGGCTCTGAACACTTGAAATACTCCCACGTAAACTTTTCTTTTCTCCTTTAAGAAATCGTACGCTTCACACGCAGTCATCCCTGGATGTGATCTTACCTCAGGCACCAAATGTCGTGCTATCCATTTCTTGTTAGCCTTCTTGTTCTTGAATACTCTTGAACACTTATGCTTCTTTATGTAGGTCTTCACCTGGAAACTCTTGGTCTCATTACTCCAAGAACAATATATCTCCCACTTGCATTTCTTCCCCAAGCACTCAGCTCTAACTCTAACCTTATCATTTTTCACAAACCTAAACCGTCGCCCTTTAGCAATATTATAATCTTTCACTGCTTCTTTAAAGACTTCAAGTGATGAAAACTCCATTCCAAGTTGCAGCTTCACTTCACCAAATCCAGCACTTTCATTAAATTGAGGATACTTATTTCTGTAACGGTAGTCTTCATCCTCTTCAGACACAAGATGTGGATCTAATTTCTCTGATTCATAGCCACCATCAGAATCTGATTCACTATCTTCATCCTCTTCTTCTGAAGATGTTGCTAAGCTTGTTCTCAATGGCAGCCCTAAACCATCTTCAATTTCATCTTCATGTTCATCTTCAACTTCAACAGACTCAGCAATTACTATGTCCTTCCCTTTACCCTTGGAAGAAGCCGTACTTTGTTTCATCTTGGAAGAAGCACCAACTTGTTTCCTATTCATAACCGTTGCCATTTCCACATCATCCTCATCATCATCTTGGTCAGTATCATCAGAATCAATTTCCTCATCTTCAGAATCTTCACTATGATCACCATCTTCAATACCATCATCTTCATTATCACCACTATTGTTTGTTTCATCATCATCATCATCTCTTTCTACCTCCCTTCGTAGTTGTTCAATCAATGCATCATCATCATTCACAGACAAATTTGCAGACCGCATAGCCCTCATCTTTTTCGCCATTGCTACAAGAGTCAAAGCACTTGTAAGTTGCATAGCAGATAAATAAGCATATATATACGCACACTCTATACATTAAACACTCTATACATTAACCACTGCAACCAAAATTCCAAACAAAAATTCAGCCCCACTGTTATTATAAAAAATATTATATATATATATATATATATATATATATATATATGTATGTATGTATTTCAAATTACTATTGGTGGGTCTGTGTATATAAATGCTTATTTCTCTGCTTCACTACTCTCTACAGTTAAAAGTTTAGAGTTCAACGCATAAGCAATGGGTCAGTGTTTTGGAGTTCAGAGTGCCCTATATTTATGGGGTCAACGCAAGCATAAACCAAGCAATAAAAAACGATAGAGATTTGAGCCGAATACAATAAACAATGGAGATTTTCAGTTAAAGTAAGAAACGCATTCATTGATTTGAATAAACTAATGCCAAGGAATCAAAAATGAAGCTTCGAAGAAAGTGGAGAATCTGCCATTGATGCATACCTGACGAAAATCAACGATGGAGATTTGAGACGAATGGAATCGACGCTCGAGATTCAACAACGCTCTTGCACCAACGTACGTCGCACTCTCTGCTAGGGTTTGAGCCACGGTAGGGTTTGGTCCACTGTCGTTTTCTAATGGGGTCTGAGCCACTCTAACTCACCGTTTCTATTGTATATGGTTTGGTCCCCCACCTATTGTGTAAAAAACGGTGCGTTTTAGGGTTATTGTGCAATGTAAATCTTCCAAACGCTGCGTTTCAAGATGAGTTGGAGCTGGGTGCCATGTAAGCAACTCTGAGTCACACACTAACGGGCCACATGGTGATCTAACGTGCCACATCAGCACGTCTGTTAAGTGCATTTAACTGGGTATGACGGAAGGACCAAATTGTGTAACGGCCCAATCTTTCAGGGACCAAGTTGGGTACGCCAGATCTTTCAGGGACTAAAATGTCAAATTTTGTATCTTTCAGGGACCAAATTGTGTATATATATATATATATATATATCTTTGAGTACAATGCCTGAGCCTGATGAGACCTTCTTCCTAGTTCTTAGCTAGACTATATACATAGCGCAGATTAATTGTGCCCTTTAATTTCAAATTTAATATAGTTTTTTTTTAAAAAAAAAATTGTATATATCTCCAACTGAACATGCATACTAATATGTATATGCAAATTAAATGGAGTGAAATATAAAGATGAGGAAAATCACTTGGGCTAATTAATTAGCTCGAATTAGAATGCGTACTGAAGATACAATAAAGTGAAATAAAGGCATATATAGTAGCCGACCCATTTTCTTGTTGTAAAGAAATGTGGAGGCTTTCAAATCAAAGACTCCACGCAAGAAGTCCCCCAAGTTGGTGCTTGTCAAATCTTTGATGATCATGATCTTGACACATACCCCAACTTGCGTTGTTTCTTTGTGGACTCTGCTAGTTGGATGTATTCCCCGGCCCCTTGCCTTTTATGACTTTACTTTAAAATCATTCTTTTGCTTCTTCTGGGAATCAAAATCCTTAAATTCCTTTTGATTTGATGGTTGATCCTTGATTATTGTACCCTTTTCTTGGAAATTATTATATTTTGTTCCCTTCCCCCTTCATCAAACCCTAGGATATTTCAAGTTTCAACACACTCTTCAATATAATATAATTAACTTGATCCTGACTTCCAAAACCCACCTATATATACACACAGCTACACTTTAAACGCCGTTTTTATGTTTCAACTAGGTCTTTCATTTCCCGCATTACTTCTTAATTATTTTAAATAAACAAAGGAACAAGTTATATTCTTATTACTAAAATACATGCTTTTCAAGTTTGAACCATTGAACTGATCTCGATTAAAAATTTTAAGGACGGGATAATAAACTGTTTAGCTCCTTCACGTACGTGTATATACAAATTAAAAATTAACGAGTAGTGACTAGAGAGTCCTGCTTAATAAATTTTTAAGAACTGGATTAATTTTTGTCAAGAAAAAAAGTAGTAATTAAAAGGATTGCTTTTTAGGGATAAATTAAATATACACTTTTCTCAAAAGAAAAAAAAACAATTAAGTGACGAGAGTGACCAATGGTTAAGAAGGTGTAGCTGGTAAATAGCTAGCAATATCAATTAACAAATAGATAGAAAAGAAATAAAACACATATATGTATAAGTATAACCATAAACGGAGCCTTCGGCCTTTCTGTGCCACCAGAAAGTTGTTTATCAACAAACCCTGGATGGAAAGGCTTAATTTAATTTGGTACTATACTAGCTAGCTACTTTTATTTACATGTGCTATAATATCTCAGAGATCTCCACAATTAATTAATTTCTGCGATCCATTGAAAAGGCGAGAAGGAGATTGAGAGAGTAGTAGCTTAGTGGATCGATCGAAGAGAAGGATCGGAGATGGGGAGGGGTAAGATTGAGATAAAGAGGATTGAGAACTCAAACAACAGGCAAGTGACCTATTCAAAGAGGAAGACTGGGATCCTTAAGAAGGCGAGGGAAATTACTGTTCTATGCGATGCTCAACTTTCTCTTATTATCTTTGCTGCTTCTGGAAAGATGCATGAATACATCAGCCCTTCTACCACGTAATTAATATAATATATCTTCTTCTAATTCTTTGCTTCAATTATTAGTTTGTTTTTTTTATTATATATATGTTGATCTGAAAATTAAACTCACTTTCTTTAATTTTGTTTCTGGGTTTGGATTTGATTCGGTGAAGGCTGATTGACATCCTGGAGAGATACCACAAAACGTCGGGGAAGAAGCTGTGGGATGCTAAGCATGAGGTTAGTTTAAGTTTAAGGGCTACCCTATCTCTAATTGTTTCTCTATTATAATAATATGTTCAAACTTCAAGGGGAAGACTATCTCCTTTGCAAGAAATTAAAAAAAAAAAAAAGAAGAAGAAGAAGAGAAAACTCTTCTGGATGGCCTTCTGGGTATGAACTATGAAGTATGGATCATTCGATCCTCTTAATTAATTATTAGTTCTATATATTTTTGGTTTATGCCATGCCATGATCTTCCTGACTCCCTCTATATATATGACTATACCTAATCTTAGCATATATATTTTTTTTTTACTTAAAATGAATCATACAGCATATACAAGAACAAATAAGAAAAGTAACATCGATCTGTGACTAGATCTGGGCAATATAATCTGGTTTTAAATATATATATATATACATTCAGTTGCTTTCTTTTCTCGAAGCAAGAACTGAAGCAAGGAGAGTGGCCTAGGTATCGATTTAATTTGTCTCTCTTGATTGGACCGCTTTCTTGAGTCTTAACTTTAAGACTAGCTAGCAGCGATATACATACTCCAAAATCCAAATAGATAGCTCATAATCATATTATTATTATTTGTTTTGTTTTGAAGCTAGCTTATACATATGTATGTGTGTGTGTGTGACTGTGTATAACTGACCCCCTCCCCAATCCCCAATCCCCATCTATTCTTTCATAATTTCCCAACCTTTGCTGATATATATAAACTGATGAACATGTTAGAAATATAAACTAAACGTGGTTGAACTCATATATATATATATATAGGATCTAAATAGCGAAATTGATAGAATGAAGAAAGAGAATGACAACATGCAAATTGAGCTAAGGTATAACTTATATTTATATTTAAATATATTCCACCTTAAATATATTCCTTGCTTGTATTTATGTGTATATCTTTGAGTACGTTTACAGGCACTTGAAGGGGGAGGATATTAACTCACTTAATTACAAGGAGCTCATGACCTTAGAGGAAGCCTTAGAATGTGGCCTTACTGGTGTCCGCGACAAACGGGTATAATTAAGTCCCTTCACAATATTATTATATATATTATGTGATGAGAAATTAAAAAAACACATTGTAAGTCCCTCATCATGTTATAAAATATAAACTGGAAAAAAATAAGGGTAAACTACACTTTACTCTTGTGATTTGGTTTAAGATCACTTTGTCCTTGTGGTTTAAGATGCGATATTTTATCGCTATGTGATTTGGCTTAAAAGCAATGTATCCCTGTGTGAAGAAGAGGCATAAATCACAAATTAATTAATTGAGCATGAATGAGCTATATAGACTGATCACTTTTAAATTTATTAAGGTAGCAAAAGATTAAAATAATTTCATCTGATATAGACTTACTGTTTTTGTGCAGATGGAGTTGTACAGGATGTACAAGAGAAATGTATGTATGACTCGATTTGATTATCATATTAATTAAGTTCATGATGATATGCAATTCCTGTTTACGTATATATATAATATGCTAATAATTAACTTCACGGTATACTAACTAATTAATTAAAAATAATTAACGTGATTTTTTCGTACCCATGCAATCTATTACAATATATATACACACACAAAATCAAATCCCTGTTATATATATATACAGAAATAATTTATAAGTAGCGTTGTTAATCTTTTTTTGTGGATCAGGGAAAGATCTTGGAGGAAGAGTACAGGGAACTCAACTTTATCCTGGTAAATATCTTGTATATATGCATTAATTGCTTATACTTGGTCTTTTTGGTTCGTATATATATATATATATTAAGTATAGAATTTTGAGCTGCAGCAACAACGTTTGGGTATGGAAGGAGCGAGAGATAACGTGGAGAATGGGTTTGATGAAGAGAGCTTAAGGGAATTCCAATCCCAGATGCCATTTGCCTTCCGTGTGCAGCCTATGCAGCCAAATCTTCATGAGAGGATGTAACTTTATTAAAACCACTCTTCTCCCATCCAGCTTCTGCTCTGCCATTTCCATGCTTATTAATTAGCGTTAGACTCTCTCAATAAAATGCTCAACTTTTGGCTTCTAAAACCACTATATATATATCATTGTGTGCCTCTACTACATCTACATTACAATCTGCATGTGTGTGTATCTAGTGAAATTACATTATGTACGCCTTTCATATATATATATATATATACACGTTAATTAATTAACTTCGTTCAAAATCAAGGTACTAGTCCTTCACAATACTGCGAATTAATTAAGATTTGCCCTACTCTCCACTGTTCATATGCCCCATAGTTTTAGTTTACCATGAGTCTATGACATATGGGCTTACACATAAAAGAAGATATAATGTAAAAGAGAGTGTTAAAATACACTGAAATTTAGCATGCATGTCAAGTCATTGCTAAATTTTAGAAGGTTTGATTCCGACCTTTATAATTAACTAGGTCTAATTACTATGTATTTATTCAAGATTGTTTACTTAAATTTCTCTAATTTCTTTTATCAATATTATTTTGCAACAAACAAGAAATATCCATAAATTTTATTAATTATGGTGTGTTTGAAGGAGGGTGAACGGGGTTCGATGTCTCTATTTTTGTAGGTCTTTTGAATCATTCTCTTTACATTTTCTTAATTTCAATTTAAAAAATTGTACATTTTTTAAAGTATGAGAGATATAAATTAAATACAAAAAAATTTAAAAACTCACAAATAGGGATCCAATATACTGTCATTTGAGATAACACCATGTTATCACATCACAATTAAAATGGTGTAATCTGATAACAACTCAAAAATAATGTCATCTCACATGACTGAATTGAAAAAGATAATTTTTTATTAAATTATCAATTTTATCTCGATATATTTTGTGAATTCTTTTTTATTTGATGCAAAATTTACTGCATTTGTCTTCTTACTTCTGTCAATTCTTTTTTATTTTTCTACTTAACATAAAAATATCTCTATATATCTCTTTCATGAGTAGATATTTAATAGTATGGTAGTATTGAACTTCAGTATATCCCACCAATCAGTTGGTCCCTAAGATCCATTCAAAGTGGGTCCTTATTAATGTGGATTTTTATTAATATTAACAAACGCCATTATATAATTGAAGGGATGCACTAAAGTTCAATAGTACAGTAGTACTAAATTTTTATCCCTCTTTCGATCAATATAAACTCTAAATCCAATTTTAGGCCTTGCTCAATTATTTACTCTTTGTTAGAATTTTTTTTATTTAAACATTTAAAAATACTCTTTGTTAGGTCATTATTATTTAATTACTAATAAAAATTTTGAAATAATAATTATTTTATAGAAATATGAATGAATGCTAGGAGGGTATTTTAGGAAAGTAAATTTGTAAATAAACCCATGTTTTTATAGTATATATATTCATGTAGTTTATTAAAATTTATGAGCGTAAATAAATTTTTTTAAAAAAATAAGTTATTTAATAAAAATATGAAACATGTGCATTCTATATATATATATAAGATATCGTCTATTATAAATATCATAATATTTTATATTATAATATCTCATACTCACATACTATGAAGCTTTTGACCTATATATATTAGACTATTAGTATAATTCCCTATTTTAGTATAATTCCCTTTATTGTTTGACATGAAATCGTGGATATATATATATATACACACACGTCTTGTAATCTCATTTAAAATTTCAAAAATAATATATTTTACTACCTTTTCATTAAATTTCAAATACAATGGTTTTTATTTTTTAAAATTAAATTATTAAATTTTTTATATTGTTATTTCAAGTATTAATTATCCTATAAAAAAAATATTAATTATAAAATTAGCTATATCTAGCTATTATTATAAAATAGGGCCGTAAACGTGACAAATACTCATTTCTGTCATAAATGAAATTAAAGGTATACAATTTATATTAATTAAAAATATTACAATTTTTAATGATTAATTTAGTTAACTAAATAAAATAGACCAATGAATCATTAATTATAATAAGATAAGAGTTAGTTCGAATCCCCCTGAAGCCATCCAAAATATTGCTTTGGTGGGCATTCCTTTTCAGAGAGATTCCCTGGCACTCAAGGGCTAGTTGAGTAGCTATGATTGGGTAAAATTGCTTGCGGTTTAGGCCTGTGCAGTAGTCATTTGGGTTAGGCCTCTGTTGGTCTCCCTAACATGCCACTGGCGCCCTGCCGGTAGTACTTGAGAGTATTTTCCCTTGCTACCATTTTTGTAAAAAAAAAATTATATTACTCATTCTTATTTTTTTATTTTGAATTACTCATTTTTATGAATTAAAATATTGGAGATTGTATGGCTCCCATATGTATTTATGTATTTTTATTAAATTATAGTAATTAATTAGCACTTATTTTTTTGTTCAGAATTACATATTTATAACCAGAAAAAATATACAAAAGTTTGATACCCCAATTTTATATGCAACATTTAAAAAAAAAGATATTTCAGGTCATATTTTTAGTAGTAAGATATATTTCGTACGTGTCACTGGACGACAATTTTATGGGAAGAATCCCAAACCAAAAACAATAAAAAAGGAACAAATAAAAAAGACTAAAGAATATCAGCCCAAAAAAAAAAAAGACTATAGAATGAAGAATCAATCTCTTCTCTCTGAGTGGATTATGATCAAATTATTTAAAATCTTTTAAACGAATCTTTCTCTCTAAATATTAAAAAACAAGAAAAAAATAGTAAATTAATAATACACATGGATTCCGATTCCATAACCTGTGATAGGAAACTTTGAATCCCTCTGATATTAGGACATGCGTCCTCAAGAATTTCTTCCTATTTGTTGTATGTTATGAAGAGGCGCGTAGAATGAAAAAAAGGTCTAATTGATAAAAAGCTAAACCTCTTCGGCTCGGAAAAGAACCCTTTTGTTGTGTTCTTGCGTCTATTCTCAAACCGTTTTGGTGACGACACCAATCATCTCTCTCCTCTCTGCGCGCGACGCACACCCATTCTTCTTCCTGCCCGACTCGTTGGGAAAAGAATTTTCTTATTCCAAATACCATTGTTGAAACGACCAAACTTTCGCGTCTCATTCCCTCGTCCTGAGCGGGTATCTGCTTTCTATCTGTAATCTACTTGCTCTCCAAGTTTGTTTATTTGTTTGTTTTTCCTCCTTTTCTTTTCGAAGGCATTGTTTGAATTCTGGCTCTAGTTCCTTAACTTATTTATAAAAAGTGGCCTAAGTGCCCCTCTCCATTACTTTGCGACATTCTGAAAGTAGCTTTTATTTGGGTGCAGAGGACCTCAGGACAAAGTTTCTTACTCGGGCTCTCTGATTTTTCAGGGAGCTCCTTTTGAGGTACTATCGTTAACTTTTGCTTTAATTGATCGTAGCAGTGAATGGAATTCGTGTTAAGGTTTTATTGAAAGATATTGTGTCATACATTGTAATCGGTTTGGGAATGATTTTATTTTAGTTTTCGAAGTTTATTTTTTTTTAATCAGACATTCTGGTGCACAGTGGAGGGTTATCAGTAGTTGGATAGGTTTGGATTATTTGCTTAAATTGATATGGGCTCGTGTGAGAAACCAATCATAGTAGATGTTTGTAAGGATTTCTCCACAAACGGAAAATCTGGTTCTGCAAGCTGTATTGATGTTAGGGACATGCCCAGCTATACTAGATTGAGTGAATGTCGAAATGCTGATATGTTGCTAGTGGAGAAAACCTTGGACATGTCCAGCTGTATGGAAACAGCTGTTTGCAAGCAAATATCTCCTACACAGGGTAGTGAAGTGCCCTCAGGTGCATTATATAGAGAAGGTGATGATTTGTGTGGGATGGAAGTGGTTGTTTGCAACCAGACATCTCCTTCACAAGCTAGTGAAGTGTCCTCAGATGCATTATATGCAGGAAGAGAATTACAAAATATATTGTCTGCACGAAGGATTAATCGACAAACCAAATCTAGTTGTAAGCCACAGACCAAAAGGGCTCCAAGAAAATGCAATAACCAAGCTAATGTACCTCAACTGGGGTGGGGTATGAAGACAATCTTAAAGGCCACTAGAAAGAAAAGAAGCTGTTTCTCCAGACCAGCTCGCTCTACTGTCTGGGGTTTACCTGGGAACATTAAACAGTTTTTTGAACAGGATGGTGAGTTAGGGGCAAATGGATTCATGAGTGAAGGAGTGGGGAAGGTTAGGGGCAGCTGTCAAAGTGGCAAAACAAATAAAAATGGTGCAAATTCTAGTACACTGAGTTCAGTGCAAAGTTGTGGTGCTTCAACTACACGTATACGTCTGAAGATCAAATTGGGGAAAAGATTTGATTTAAGTTGTCCAAACATCTTGGTTCCAGAAGTTAATGATGGCTCAGCTTCTGCTTCTGCTTCTGCTTCTTACTTGGAACCTGGTTCAGGTTCTAAAAAATTAGCTGGAAATACTGTTGATAAGCTTTCAGAAGAGGTGGCTGTGGGCAAGATTGAATCTTGTAAAGAAAACCTGGACCAGGATGCTGTTATTCTGAATGGACAAATTGCCAATAATCACTTGGAAAATACCACACTAACGGAGAATTCAGATGGTGATGCAGAGGAACATTGTCTTGTAGTTCCTTCAAGGAGGTTAGTTGATGCATTGATAGAGCCCGTCAATACTAAGGGTATGGATCCCAGAACTGGAACTTCACCTGATTCAGAAGTAATAGATTCTATTCCTGAAGTCCAGGTGGGAGAAAGACAGCAAGAAGGTCTGAATGATACTGATTTAGGTTCTAAGGAGTTTAATATTGCTGTTGACAATGGATATTCAGAATCCCCTGTTTTTGAGAATGTTCTACGTTCTGAGAGAACTTTGGGGCATAAACTTCCCAAACATCTTAAATCTAGTAAGGTCAGCAAGACCAAGTCTAAGGCTTCTGAGTCAAAGAGCAGGAAAATGATTGCTTGTAGACGGAGGAAGAACCAGCAGAAACTTGTCAATCAGAGTGAAGTTAAAGGAAACATCTCTGGTGAAGTTAGATGTGAAGTGGAAGATCGCACACATACAAGTAAGTTTTTTCTGAAGGATTTAATTTACAGGATCTTGTCATTCATTATTGTTAAAATTTTACTTATCTTTTATTATTATTTTTAATCTTTTGTGTTGTTTATTTGGTTTGAGCATTTAGATGTATATAATATATATATATATATTCTTTTTGTTACAGAGAGTCGCATTGATGGAAATCATAAGTTGGATTCTGCGGGAAAAATTAATTTGGATGTCAACAAAATATCAGTCAATGTATCTAATATGGACTTGGTACCTGGTGTTGAATTGGGAGAGCAGCATCTATCACCACATAATGCATGGGTCCTTTGTGATGATTGCCACAAGTGGCGGCGTATTCCAGCTGCCCTTGCAGATCAAATTGAAGCAACAAATTGTGCCTGGTATATTATCTTTTTTATGATTAATGTATCACATTTCCAATTGATGTGTTGATCTGTAGAAGGTCGTTAGAGATTCTGTATGTAGAGTTGACCAGATGGAAGATAACCCAATAACTAGAGGTAGGGGAAGACAAAGAAAACAATAGGAGAAACTATTAGGATGGATTTAACTATTAATAACCTAACTATAGAAATAAGCAAAGAGAGAACACGTTGCATCGCTTGATCCATATAGCCAATCTCACCTTGTGGGAAAATACTTTGATTGTTGTTTTTGTATGTGTTGATCTGTAGTTTCTGAAGGTTTAACTATATGTCAGGGTTGTCTTAGTTTAGAAATAGTTTTCTAACAGTTGAGTTAGCTTGTACTTCATTGACTTTGATACATCAGTCATTATCTTTAGTTTCTTATTTCAATTTTTTCATTATAAATTTATAATTTATATTTTTTTATTCTTGAAGTTAATTACATTTTTTTATGAATCCGTACATATATGTAATACACGAGGCAAATTCCCTTGTCCATAATTTTTTTCCCAATTTCTTTAATGTCATGTATATTATCATGTGTAATTTTCTTTTGAAGGACATGTAAGGACAACAATGACAAAGCTTTTGCTGATTGCTCTATCCCTCAGGAAAAGTCAAATGCCGATATCAATGCAGAGTTGGGATTATCATATGCATCTGGTGAAGAAGATGCTTATGAAGGCAGGAAAAATTATAGAGAGTTGGAATTTCAACGGTCAATTTGTATGTAATTTTTGCCAAATAGAATATTAGAGACTTAACTTCAAAGCTAGACTGTTGGAATGCCATCCCCCTTAATTTATTTTTCCTTATTGTCTGATGTGTATTTTGCTATGCATTGCAGTTCCCCAGGAGTCAACTTTTATTGGTATTTCTAGCAATGAATTTCTGCATCGTAGCTGCAAAAGTCAGACTATTGATGAGGTTCGAAATTGTTTTACTTCTACTGTTCACATATGATTATGATATTTTATTGTTTGGCTGGGTTTTATATTGTTTCATTAACCATATATTAGTGATACAGTCTGTCATGTTGGATTATCCATGTAAATCTAAACGTGCAAACTGGTCACTCTTGTATGTTGGCTTGTAGCACCAAGAGCTGAATTTACCTACATCATATGTACTATTTTGGTTAAAAGAAGAAATTTTATTAGGAAGTAAGGATTACAATGTATGAAGAGGATTACAATTTCTTTTCCTATAGAAAAAAACAATGTATGAAGAGGATTACAATTTCTTTTTCTATAAAAAAAACAATGTATGAAGAGGATATGTTATCCTCCTGAAATCAGGCACAGGGTTTAGGAAAACGAAGTAGTGTAAGGATTAGTGAAAGAGTTTCTATCCAAAAAAAAAAATGATTAGTGGAAGGGTGCCATATTTGCCTAGGTTGTAGCTTGTGAAAAATCTTTTAAACTTAAAAGCTTAAGCTATTGAGTGAAAGCCCATGAATAGTTTTTATTATAATATCCAACATCCCTTCTCAGATTAAAGCTCTTTGGGCTTAGAGTGTGGACAATGCACAGGCTCACTGTAACTATGGCTGAAATTTCATTTATTTACAAAAAATAGGAGTGACAGGGATTAAAACTCTAACTACTTGGTCATAGAGGATTCTGTATCATGATGAAAATAGTTTATACGTAAAAGCTTAAGCAACTAAGTTAAAGTCCATGAATAATTTTTATTATCATCTCTTTCTATCAAAAAAAAAAAAATTTATTATCATCTCTAACATGGTCTATTTGGCTAGAGCATAATACTATATTTTTCAAGCTATGCTTGTTTGTTTATCTACATCTTGTCACTCCCGAGACTGTGGGATGTATATTAATTTAAGCACGACAGGCTGATTGTGGCACATGATTTTTTTAATTTTCCTCTTAGCTAAATATACTTATTTATTTTACCAATGAACTTTTATCAGATAATGGTTTGCCATTGCAAACCACCTCCAAAAGGTCAGTTGGGTTGTGGAGATGAATGTCTAAACCGAATGCTTAACATTGAATGTGTTCAAGGAGCCTGCCCTTGTGGGGATCTTTGTTCGAACCAACAGGTATATAAGTTAATTATTCTCCTTCTACTAGTATACTAGCGTTGACTTTTTTGTGCAAAGAGCATCATTGTGTCCAATTGTTTGATTTCAGTTCCAGAAACGCAATTATACCAGACTGAAGTGGTTTAAATGTGGGAAAAAGGGTTATGGGCTGAAGGCACTTGAGGGTATATCTAAAGGACAGTTCCTTATCGAATATGTTGGAGAGGTAACTTGGATGTTAATTTTTTGTCTTTTCATTACCTTCATTCATCAACTTATTCCTTGATAATTTTATATCGGCAATTGATTTTTGGAGCTGAATTACAAAATTTTGAATTTGTCTGTGTGGTTTTGGGCTATATCTAAGCTGCAATTTTTGGGGAAGAAAGAATTAATTGGGCCTTTTAACAGTATCATTGATGCAGTAAATTCAGATGGGTTGTGGATCCCCCATCTTTTGCTCTGTATTTCTCCCCAAATATATTATTTGGATTCTTTTTGTGGAGTGTGAACCAATTCATGTTTATTAGCAATTTCTGAGATGTAGGATAATTTATTTTGAGTTGACCAGTGCCATATGCCCCTGTGAGCTCTTAGACAAAGTTTGACCTACATGCTTTTGTGCAATTGGAATTGCTCTCTGTTTACTGCTGAAGAGTTACCTAGAACACAGTCCCTCATGGGAAAGACTACAGATCTTCAAGCATAGACAAAAGCCAGTTTTACTGTTTTGATGCTTCTTTTCGTTAAAATTAAAATTCAATCATAATGTGGAGATAGTTAGGATCAGTATGATAAGCATCCACTTGGTAAAACTTAGTCATCAGCTTATGCTTTTAGGCTAGAGCTGTAGAGTTTCTTTTTCCCCCCTTTAAGTATTCAAATTATGCTCCTTGTTAAGGAATATTGAAGCAGTGAAGGGTATTTTAAGTGTATTGTCAGTATTGACCTTATAATTCTATTATTGTGCATTGGTGCAGTGTATTTGTGTCTGCATAGGCGACCTTTATTTCCTAGATATCTAATTTATGTTCGAAACAGGTGCTTGATGTGCATGCTTATGAGGCACGGCAAAGAGAATATGCTTTGAAGGGTCATAGACATTTCTACTTCATGACCTTGAATGGCAGTGAGGTATTGGCTTAACCTATATGTGTTTACTTCAAAGAAATCAATTTAATTTGTTACTTTTGGTGGTGCTGAGTAGTTTTATCACCTAGAAACATGTATGTGTTGGTTTGTTGATGACTTGTCTTGATAATGGTGTTATATAAAACATTTTTACTTGCGTAAATAGATTGCTGTTTTACTTCAGTTATTCTTTTCTAACTCCAATATGCAATAGATAATTTCTTTCTCTTCCCCCTTCCTTCCCTTTCCTTACAACGAAAAATTGAAAGAAAAAAGTTTTCTTTCGCATAGAAACTCTGCATTTTCCAGGCAAAAGCCAAATGCACAAGAACCTACATACTCCTCCAGCCCTGTCCCCCCCCCCCCCCCCCCCCCACCACAAGAAAGGAAAAGAAGAATGTGGTGGCCTAGGTATTTTCAATTTTCTGTTAGTGGCAAGTTAAATGGTTTCTTGTTGTTGGAAATTGGAATATTTACTTCACTTATAAACAGACTTGTGTGAATGGGTTTATATAGTTGTGTTGGATTTTTGCTGTTTGTGGCAAGTTAGGTGGGTTGTTCTGGTTGGAACACAAACTGCTGTTGAAAAATTGTGTTAATGGTGATGAGTTGAGATTAGTGCGCGTAAATTCTGATTAATGTTGAAATGGTGAAACGAAGAGAACATGGTTTGACTGGGAGGTTAGTTACTATTTCTTCAAGTGTTGATTAATCTGGGATGTCCGTGTGATGTTGTCCAAACAGTGGGCTTAAAAATAACAATTTGATGTAGTGGGAAATATGAAATCATTTGTATCTTTATTGGTCCATATTAAGGTACTGGAAAATGTATGAAGAGAAAGGGAAAACCTTTATCTTACATGCTTTGGGCGTGATAAATGTCTGAACATACAGTTGAGCTGGGGTATGTACATACGAATTGTGTCTTTATTTGGTTCTCCCAACAAGAATTATTACCTGCAATATATTTTCCCATTCATAGTCCTTCTCTTTGTATGAACTTTTTGTTAGGTTCAGTGGCATCTCATTCCCTTTCATCGTTTCAGTGGATTATTGTTATTAATATTATTCTATGAGTTCTTCACTTGTTATTTTATTGCATTTCTATTTTTCAGGTGATAGATGCAAGTGCAAAAGGAAACTTGGGGCGTTTCATTAATCATAGTTGTGATCCTAATTGTTGTACAGAAAAGGTAAATATATAACTGCATCTTATGTGGTGTTTTTGCTGGGAGTTGTTCATAAGTAAAATTTCTTGTTGCTGTTATCATTTATATGTGCTGAACTTTAGTCAATGTATGTATATGAGTGAGTGATCCAATTATTAAGCTTGTTTGATCTGATGTCATATGTTTAATTTTTATTGTAAATTTTAATTTTAATTTATAGGCAATAGGGCTGTGTATTTTCCAGAAAATATCCCTTTATGTCATTTTATATATCAGTTGCTGGACCTGAGAATCCAGAATTACAAATGTGTTATGTCTCCTCTTTTCTTGTGCATAACTTGACTTTTTTATATATCTCTCTTTTTGGACAGTGGATGGTGAATGGAGAAATCTGTATTGGACTGTTTGCATTGAGGGATATTAAGCAGGTGTGCTTGCATCCTGCTCTTATTACTCATGTCTAGCATTCTTGCTTAAATCCATAAGATCTTGCATTTTTTGTGTTGTGGCTTTCTTGTTGCTGTTTTAAATTAATTGTGATTGAGTTCTTAAACTGTTGCCTAAATCTCTACTTTATTGTACATGATGTTTTTTTTTAAATAATTATTATAAATGTCTGGCTATTTGACACAGACCTAATCATTTTAAAATGGTTGGTCTACCAGAAAGATAGATAGTTGATGGTTGTGGCACTTTTTTCTTGTTCTTGTTAAATGAAGTTATCTAATAATTTAATGAAACGTGACACATTTTAGTAAATCACATATTTCATCATAGGTTGACATGCATTTCTTTCTGGCCCGAGCTCAATAATACTTGATACTAAAATATAAAAATTTTACATTCAATGGCTTGGAATTGAATTTCTTGCTTATCTTGGATCTATGCCCTAATCTCTGTGAAGATCATATTGTTGGGAACTTGATATTCTGGAAAACAACACTTGTTGAATGATTTGATTAAACATTTCCCAGATCCAGAATTCTTTTTATAACATTTGATTAGAAGACCTCCCCTATATTTTGAGAGACAAGCTAATCTTCACTCTAAACTCCACTAGGAAAATTCATAAGAATACACTTTTATTAACTGATATTCAATGTGTAATTAAAAGATTCTGTTAACGTTTTACTGTAAAATAGAGGGGAAGTCCGAGTATTATAGTAGCAAAGTGAAATTAATAGGGGGAGTAGAGGAAGATATATGTTGTTAGTATGGAGGACCAAGGGTCCTATTTCCTTACATTATGAGGCTGGAGTATGGAACATAGTTGCTATGTATTGTCTTTGAGCTGTACTTTTCCAAGCTGAACTTTCTTTCTTCTTCCTTCCCCAGGATGAAGAGGTGACATTTGATTACAACTATGTTAGGGTTTTTGGCGCTGCTGCCAAAAAATGTTATTGTGGTTCACCTCACTGTCGAGGCTATATTGGTGGTGATCCGCATAACACTGAAATCATTGTTCAAAGTGATTCAGATGAAGAATTTCCAGAACCTGTGATGCTTACTGAAGATGGTGAAATCGAAGATGGTGTGCTTAGACCCAATTACTGTGATAATGTTGACATGCAGACCACTAGGCATATGTTCACAAGTAGGAATTTATCTGATAACTCTACAACTGCTATAGGACCAGATGGTAGCCTAGAGAATGAGAGCTCTCTGAACCCTGTGTCTGCTATCTCCCAGTTGCACAGCTCATTAGAAATGGAAAACTCAAAGGGCAATTCATTATCTTCTGTTCTAGTGAAAGAATTTTCCCAACAAATGGAGGATGTAACAAGCAAAGCTATGCCTGTTGTTTCCCGAGGATATGCAGTAGAATCAGAGCTTTCTGATAAAACTTCCTCCATTCAGAAATTAGAGACTTCCTCCACTTCATCTATTGGCAGATCCAAGTCTGAAATCATCGAAGACAGGTGTGGTCTTTCAGAATCTCATCCGCTTGTGAAGACTTCTCGAATAAATGGTCCTGTTAAAAAGGGAAAGATACGTGTTAATGCTCCAAATGGCCTCAAAGCTGAGATGACAACCAACAGGTTCCAGGTGTCATCCATCAAACATAAAAAAATAGCAGAACGTTCTTCTATTGGCCGTTTTGAAGCAGGTTTGTCTTATCCTTTATTTTTCTGATATGGTTATTACTTAAGGAACTTGAATGATGGTTCCTTCTCCAAACCTGCAGTTGAGGAGAAACTTAAGGAGTTGCTGGATCCAAATGGAGGAATAAGCAAAACTAAAGTAAGTAACCTTAAGTTGGTTGCTAATTGACACAATATTTCAAATTAGCTACTAACTACATTCATCTTGAAGTTTGTGCATCATGTGTGTATCAGTGCGCTTTTCCACAGTTTATAATATGTTGTTTTACTCAAAGCTAGGAAGCAAGAAATTTCTAGCCCTTCTGTAATGTTTTTTCTTAATCTTTTTGGTAACCAATGATTTTTCTTTTATCGTAAATATAATGTGTATAGTGTTTAAGACTGTATGCATCATGTATGTTTTTTCTTCTAGTTTCATGTGTCATGTTATTGTCTTGATGCTATGAAGAAACTTTCTTGTTTGAGACTGTTATTGATCTGCACTGGTTCTGATGTCACATTGTTTTGTTTGCCCTTGTCGATTTTGTTCCTTGCTTCTAATGGTCCCTTTATTTGGAGGTATTCTTTGTATGTTACCGAGGCACCTTTATAAAGAAATTGGTTTTTTACCCTGAGTTTCTCTGTAACAGGATGCCACCAAAGGGTACTTGAAACTTCTGCTCCTCACTGTGGCATCAGGTGATAGGATAAATGGTGAAACAATTCAAAGGTCCTCTCTTCTTTTTCATAATTACTTGACTTACTCATGCGCTATATAGTTGTAAAATGCTATGTAAAATAATCTAAAATTTGGTTGCAGTTGCAGTAACCGAGATCTTTCAATGATCCTTGGTGCCCTTTTGGAAACAAAATCTAGAGCTGTGCTGAATGATATAATTAACAAAAATGGTAATGTATACTTGCTGCATATCTATCGGGCTTTTTTTTTCTGTGGAATGATTGACAGTGTTTTGTCTAAGTCAAAATATGACTATAGCTTTGCCTTTCAGGTTTACGCATGTTACATAACATAATGAAGCAGTACAGGCAGGACTTTAAAAAAATTCCGATTCTAAGAAAGCTTCTTAAGGTACATAGATGGGAAATTACTCACATTTGAGTTGCTTGTTATCTGCATTTTACTTAAGAGACTACGAATATTCAAACCCTTTATTTTGATCCCACTGCATATAATTGTTTTATGAAAAACTGTACCAGAATTGAATCAAATTGAATAATTGGTGTATAGGGAAGCTTTAATCTGGTGTATGTATATATGTGACAATCCCATACTATTCAGTAAATTAATAACTGGTAGCTTTGTGTACTAATCCTTTCTTGTTCTTACTTTCTTCGAGGAAAGTAATCAAATAATTTATGGCACATTTTTATACACCATTTGCAGGTCTTAGAGAGCCTAGCAGAAAGAAAGATTTTGACATTTGAACATATAAATGGCAGTCCCCCTTGTCATGGAATGGAGAGGTTAGAAAATCCCATCTCTTACCACCTTTCTAGTTTTCCCCCAAAATTCGCTGAACTATTTCTATGAAAATGGGTTTAATTCTCTGAACTATTCGTCTATTCCTATGAAAATTGGTTTGAGTGTTCGAAGATTTCTTCTTAATGGTACGATTCCTGTCTGTATTTCATTACTCTTGTGCCAAAGAAGGATAGACATATTATGGTAAAAGGATTTTAGGCATATTAGTTTAGTCACAACTCACAAGTGTTCACAAATTGATCACACAGGTTCTTTCAGTTAGACTAAACTAGGTGTTTCTAGGGACTATTTTAGAGAATTGTGCTGGATGTTCATTTTGGAGTTGATATGGGGAGTTTCCTAGCTATGTAGTTTGGGGGCTTTGGGAGGGAAAGGAGTAGAAGGTTTTTTGGCTACGTGTGATCTTTACAAGTTTGCCGTGTCTTTAATAGGAGCAGAGAGTTTTTAATAAGTAGTTCCTTCCACTTTGTCTTCTTTGGGAGGTTTAATTTTTTAGTCTTCTTTGTGGGTTTCTTTTAATGGTTTTTTTAGGAGTTTTCCTTATCGATTTCCAAAGTGATTGTAATTTGGAAGGCTTTATTTAGTTAGTTTTTTATTTTGTTTCTTGTTTTCATTGTAGAGGATCTCTTGTCCTCTGTTTTTGTATTTTTCTCTCTGCTTATGAATATATTCTTTTTTTTTCGTCTAAACAAAAATTTTTATTTTTCTCTGTTCTCTGACATTTAACCTGATGAAACTGTGGTACGAGGTCTAAGCTTCTCCTGTTCACCTAATTAATTGGTTTTATGTGCAGCTTTAGGGAGTCAATGCTGTCTCTGACAGAGCATGAAGACAAAAAGGTATGTTTCACACCAACTTGATCATGTCCACTTTTTGCATTGGTATTAGCTTTAGTCAGATCAAGTGTATATACAATCTTCTAACAAAACATTTTAGAATCCTTTTTTGGGACCCTGATGTGAATATTTGATTGTTTTCATGTTTTTATTTGCTTATGTAGGTACATCAAATTGCTCGAAGCTTCCGAGACAAGTGGATTCCTAGAACTGTCAGAAAACATGGTTATACAGACACGGATAATTGTAGGGTGGAATCTTACAGGAGTTTCAACTCTAATAGATATTCAGTGTCACAGAACTATAGACGTGAGCAGGATTTAAGACCTACAGAAGTAATAGATTCTATTAGGCAGTCAATGGGTGTAACAAGTTCAGTCAATGCTGGTGCTCAGGAGGGCTGCTCTGCACCATCTCATGACGTGTGTGAAAACAATGGGCCAAAAAGACGCAAGCGTAAAAGCCGATGGGATCAACCAGCAGAGACAAATTCAGATATGTTATCTTATGAGCATAAGGAAGGAAAGATTGTCTCTCGGATGTCACTGCAAACTGATGCAGTCAACTCTTTTGATGGAAGGAAGAATATTTCTGCAGATGTTCCACCTGGGTTTTCCTGTTCATCTCAGCCTCACTTGGGTTCATTAAATGTTTCACCAAACTCTGGTGATCTCGCTTTGCAAAATGCAGGTCATTCTGGTTTTGGATGTCCCTCTAATGCAGTTATAGGTCATCCAAAGAAAAAATTTAACGCTCTCTTACCTGTCTCATATGGAGTGCCATGGTCTGTTGTCCAACAATATGGAACGCCCCATGCAGAAACTGCAGAGTGTTGGGTCACAGCACCAGGCATGCCTTTCAAGCCGTTTCCTCCACTACCCCCGTATCCACGGGATAGGAATGACTGTCAACCTTCTAATACTACTAATGCTATGGAAATAGATCAGCTTGCTGAAGTTGTGCAGAGGGATACCAGTGGTCTAGTTAGTTGTTACTCAGATGATATGACTCCCAGCACAACTGGTGCCAATGTTGAAGACTTTCCGTCTCACAATAATAACCACATTTCCAAACGGGTGAAGTGTTCCCCAAATGATTTGGGAAGAAATTACTTTAAGCAGCAGGAATGGAATACATCAAAAATACCTCGACCATGGTCCAGGAGGAATTTAGGGGGACTGACTTGGAATAACTCTAGGGGTGGTTTGTGCAGTATAGGTGTAGATGATGTGCCAGAGAATGCTAGTTGTAGAGCAGAGAAAGATTGACAATAACATTTTTTAGCATGCACAGCAGCTAAACCAATATTGATCGCAGGAAACAGAAACCTTTTTTTTTTTTCCTTTTCTTTCTAATACATGAATTATTGTCAATTCATTTGTTCCTAAATCTAAATTCAATGATAAAAATCAAATTCATTCTTTTCTACAATCATGCTATACACCATTCCAGGGGAAAGTTGTACCATTTGGCATCTTGCTGTTGTGATCAGTAATCTGTCCAGACCTAAGAGGTAGGTGTTTCTTGACAAATTATCCTCTCAAAAAACGGAAAGCCTGTGACTAGATATATATATATATATATTTGTCAATTTCTGTTTTTTATTTTTTGTTTTGGTGGAATCTTGCTGTTAATGTCGGCACAAACTCCCTAACAGTTTCTAATGACACATTGGTATGTCTTTATGAAAAAGACAGTAGTTATTTCCCGGAAATCTAGCTTATATTCTTTTACTTGGTCCCGTTTTTGGACAGGTGTTTATATGCCTGTACTGTACAAGTCTTATAAAATGAAATGTTTCAATTTACTGATGAGGTCATACTCGCATCATTATCTTTTTTCTTGCTTCTTGAGTACTTGTGCAGTTATGCCGGTTCTCATTTTTTTTTTCTTGTTCGTAGAGAACAATCTGTTTTGGCCACACCCTTCCAGAGCAGTTTTTTTCCTTCCTTAATACTTGCTTAAGCACTAGTTGGATATGTTAATGTACAACTTAGTGCCTAAATCTCTTGAAAAAGGTTACAGTTCAGTACTGCCAATAATTTTGAAAAAAATACTCTTATAATTCTGTGACAAAGCCCGACAAAAGTGAGGTCCCAGTATGCTGGCCTACCTCAAACGATCAAAAAAAAGAGGAAAATTTTGGATTAATGAAGAAAATGAGGTCATTGAAATTAGACTCCGAAGTCTGAAAATACACAACACCTCACATGATATGCGTGGTGTGACTGTGTGAGAGAGATGTGATGTCCAGCAATAAATCCTAGGCACAAATGTGTCCTACCTACAACTAACCAAGGCAAATGCTCTTGATTAGCAACATTCACTATCACCTCCATCGTACATCTTGTTCCCAAAAATCCAAAAAAAAAAAAAAGAAAAGAAAGAAAAAACATACCTTGCTCTAAACTGAACTGAACTAAAACGAATCATTTGGTAGGTCCAGTGGAGGCCGATCATTCATTTCAAACTGCCTTCAAATCCACTTTTTGTTTGGTGTAGGATAGGGTTTCAATTTTTGAACTTGATACTGTTTAAATTAATAAATGCTATTGCTAGCGACGTAACGTTTAATCGCTTATTTTGATCCTTCAAACGGCTGGGCTGGTCCTACCCATCTAAAGTTACTTATGCCCACTTCCTGGTTTGATGGCATTACGAATGTGATTTGTTTAAGCTTTTCCCTAACTACACTTTGAGCCTCTTTATAAGCTTTTGATCAAATGCCATAAACACTCGGTGCTTTTCTATTTTTTCTTTTCTGCGTTAAAAAGCACCAAAATAGAAGCTTTTTTGAAGGCACTTAAAAGGCGTACCTGTAGAGACGTAAACAACCATAAGCTCCTTAATTTGATGCATGACACTGCTTGGAGATTCTTCTCTTCAATGATGCAATCCACAATTGAGCAAAAACAACTTTAGCTTTTTTGTTTTGGTTCTGCGCAATGCTTTTTGACTGACTTTTGGCAAGTCTATTTGGGTTCTGGAAGGACCACACAAAATGACGAGTGTAGGGTCAGGGCAATTTATAGTTTATTAGGGGTTTTTTTAAATAGATACTAACACCTAACAATTATTTTCTTTTAAATTTTTCTATTAACACCAAACAACTAAAGTTTTTGAAACATGATACAGAGGGATTGAATTTTACCTCAAGGGCAATATGAAACTTCCGAAGGTTTTCTTCTTTCAGTTGTATCAGTATTTCCTTTACTTCCACCCCCTTATTTTAATCTTTTGCATAAGATGATAAATTTCTTCAAATTTTTGTCTCTTTAGTGCCATCTTGTAAAAAGAGGAAATCTTGGCAAGAACAACTTTCTCAACGTGAAATATTCTACAGTAAAATTTGTATAAAAAGAAGTAATCAATCTCATCGTTCAAAAACTAAGGGGTTTTTAACCAAAAGTTGGGGATAAGTTGAAAAGTGTATATATATATAATATCTATATGAATTTAGACAGGAAATTCTACTGTAATTAGAAAGGATTTTAGTATGCTCACCAACTGATAGGCTAGGTTTCACTGTCATTGAGAGTTGTTTGGTTTGCCATTGCCAATATATCCACTGAACGTAACTGCCTCTACAATAATGATTCTAGCTAACCCTACCCCTAGTATGAGCTATAGTGCTATACGTCACTTTTTGTGCTAAATTATTACTACAAGCTTTACCATATAAAAGTGGTAATACTCTATTAATGACTCTTGCTGATCTAAGAAATTATAGGTTACAACTTAACAGCTAGGCTAAGCCCACTAAAGAATTGAACTTTAGAAAAACTCTGCCTATAATATTAGGTGCTACATTCTGGTGTCAATTGGGGAGGGGGGACCTAAAATTCTTGGTTAAGCATTAAAAGAAAATTAAAAAGTAATTTCTTGATAAGCAATGCTATGCTCTCTATTCCTCTCACAGTTGCTTGTAAGGGAATTAAATACAGCATATATACTAAATAATAGGCCCTCGTGGGTTGTCCAAAAGGTGGCGTACGTACACGTCTAAGTGAGAGTGAGATATCTTCATATATCACACACAAAGCTTGGTTCTGTTGAAGCTGATTTGTTCTTGTGGATGATGTAGTTCTCATTCTCAAATTTACTTAGATACATGTGTTGCGTCACATCATTTATTTATGCATTAGCCAATAGATTCATCTATTTATTCTTATTTTATTTATTATGTTAGACTCTTAGTCTGAAAAGTAAAAAATTAAATAAATATTATTAGTTGGCACACTTAAAAATTTCTCTAGTTCTATATAATTATCACAATCCATTGGGAAAAGGATATGGGGTTCTTGCTACATCAGTTCTTTTCAAGGAAAAAGAAAGAACAAGGAAAGAGCGATAGCTATATATATAATTGATATGATATGGCATCACCTTTTTTACTATACGTACCCCACAATGTGGGATATATATATATATATATATATATATATATATGAATAAATTAAATGTAGTGGGGGCGTGGGGCTATGTTACAATAATATAAAGAAATATAATCTTACATAGATTGAATCAATCGCGCGCTGACTGGCTGTGTGTGACTTAAATCTGAGTAAGTATATTTGAAAATTTAAGGTTAGATTGAGTTAGATATTAACTTATTATATGCTTAAATCACATAAAATGACAGCTAGTGCATGATTGGTTAATTTAATTTGATGTCTTCATTCAAATCAGATTTGATCCCCTATAATCTGATATCCGATATTGTGAATTATTATGATGTAGTAGTGAGGATATATCAAAACCAAATCCAGATACAGAAACACCTTTGGCTTCCTGGCTAGCCCTACCACGTGATGCGACATTAATAAAACGCTGCTGCATTGGTTTTTTACTTCCAATAATGTAATTTGGAAAATGATATATATAATGCATGAAACATGCATGCTGCTTGTAGTTGTAGTGGGGTAGGAATATCGCATTCTGAATCACGCAAGCCAACATCGATCAAATTAAGATATATATATAGAGAGAGATATATATTTGGAAAGTTTACTACTCACTATTTTAATTTTTCCACAAACTACAATTAATCGTGAAATATATATATATATAGGAAGGGCGTACATGCGATGCGAGTTTAAAACGGAGTTCTTCTTCCAATCGAAATATAGCATCGGGAACACTTTATTTAAAATTTATAAAAAATGTTCATTAACCAATTAAATCATAATTCTAGGGCATTATTAGCAAAATCCTGACCTACATTGAAGCCTCTCAAAATCAGCTATTAATGGTATAGTGGTTAGCTCACTTAGGTCGCTTAAGTAAGTGTTGGGGATTCGAATCTCACCTTGTGTATGCAGCAACCAATTGGCTAGCGGCAAACCCTTAAATGGAGCTCAGATCCACGGAGGATTAATCCTTGGCCTATCGAACTGGGGGATACCTTGGGAAATAAAAAAAAACGGCTATTCACTTTTAGTTAAATATGCACAAAAAATAGTGCGTGGATCCTCTGCTGTCCAAAGTTGTGCTGTCCGATTTAGTCTAATTGATCAAAAAATCGTGGCTAAAAATTTGGCCACGGTTATTGATTGGTTAGTCACAGTTATTGATTGACTAAAAATCGGACAGCATAACTTTAGACAGTAAAACATCCGAACTCTAAAAAATAAGGTAAAAGGAAAAATAATTTAGGATGGAAGAGAGTTGTGCACGTGTGGGTAGTTGGTTTGTTTAGGTGGAGCAAATATAAGATTTGAAAAAATGCCACGTGGAAGGGAGTTGATACATGATTGGGATTCACGTGACCATAGTCTAAAAAGTCCGAACTCCACGGTGGCGGATTGCGAGGTGTTAGTTAATAAGGCGCGCTACACGTTCACACGTTAAAACTTAAAACGCTGTCAATTACCGTTATTTCTTCGTCGCCACCGACCAAATCAATGAGAAACTCGCCTTTTGTAAACTGCTGACTTGCAGTTATATAACTTAGAGGTAACTTTCGATCGCTCAAACTAATTTAAGTAAGAATTCAAATTTTAATTAGTCACATGGTAGGTAGGAGGAATTAAGCCATTTTTACTAAACATAATCCTTCTTGAATTTCAACTCCAGTTTATATAAACTATCTATGAAAAACATGTCTAAATTAAAGTTAAAATTGATAATTATAAGAAAATAAATTATATCAAATTGTTCTTAAGTCGTATTACATTATTGGCGCAACTAATTATAACGGAATATTATTGAGCTGATTTCTTTTCCATTTTTTGATAGGAGAGATTTAGTTACAATGTCTATTCAAAGAGGCGGTCCAGTGGTCAAAATCTTGAGCATTTAAAGGTTTAAACTTTGTAATATCTTGCTCAAAAAGCCAGACGGTAATGATGATGGGAAAGTTAAAATGACTTGATCAAAGTAAACTAAAATATAATCATAATGTTCAGTATCCTTACCAGTTCAAGTTGTGAAGCCTTTCTCTCTCTAGTCTGGTACTCTGCTCTCTGGTGTGTGAGCTTGAAAGCCAAACCGCAAACCAAACGACGGTTAAAGCCAAACCTCCTTCCAATGCCTCTAACTATATGAACAACCTCATTATGCCTTACAATGATCACCAATTCACTACCTCCTCTGATTTTGACCCACACACCATGAAAATACTGCAAACAACACCTGCCGGAGAACCCCACGACGGCAGCTCCGGCCGCCGGACGGTGGTGGTGGGAATGAAGTTGGACTCCCCTAGCAGAGAGCTTCTCACTTGGGCTTTGGTCAAAGTCGCTCAGCCTGGTGATCTTGTGGTTGCTCTTCATGTTCTTTCCAACAATGGTAGGTAAAATGAGGTTTCTGGATTTTTTTTTTCTTTTTGTGAATATTGAGTTGAGTGGTTTTTGGCGAAATGTAGAAATCGTCAATCGAGATGGAAAGCTTTCCCTTCTTTCCATTGTCAACGCATTCGACTCTGTTCTTGCTGTTTATGAAGGTTTCTGCAATTTGAAACAGGTTCAATTCTCTTTGTCTTTCTATTCTGTTTTTTCTGAAAAAAACGAGAGCTCAATTTTTTAGATTTTTTGGGAAATGATTCAGGTGGACCTGAAGCTCAAAATTTGCAGAGGCTCATCAGTTCGGAAAATCTTAGTCCGAGAAGCAAATGCTTATTCTGCCTCTCATATTATAGTCGGAACAGCCCAAGGCCTCCATACAATTCGGCCATCTACCTCCATAGCCAAGTACTGTGCTAAAAAGTTATCCAACAACTTCTGTGTTCTTGCTCTAAATAATGGGAAAGTTGTGTTCAAGAGAGACAGCCCATCAGTAACTCTTTCTGAAGTAAAAGGTTTTAACTTTTCTTATCTTAGATTGTTGTATTGTAAATTGTAAATCTCATGGATATTACAGAATTCTCAAGCTTCAACTTGTTGCAGGAATTGATCGTCATTGCAGAACTAGTATGCTTGGTTCTATTCACCGGAAACTCAATAAGAGTTCTAAAGTACAAAATGATGACACTTCAGTAAATATGCATGATAAGGTTGTTCAGAAACCCACCTACTCAACATGTGGCTCAATTTCTGCATTTCCAAAAGCTTCTTCCTACCAATGTGCAGAAGATTCCTCTGGTGATGATGGTACTAACGAAAAGGCTTTGGCTATAGTGCCTCTACAGACAACTGAGGCAGAAACAAGTACAACAACATTGTCTGTCAGAGAACCACCTGAGCTGAAACCTGGTTGGCCACTACTACAACGGACAATTGTATCAGACAGAGAGTTTAATGATAAATCATCAATGTGCCAGATTTCTGTGGTCCAGTGGGCAATGCAGTTGCCATCTAGAAATATTTCATCTGATAAATGTGATCAAAGTCATGATCAATCTTTGGCTTTAGATAGTCAAAGTGGTGCTATAGTTCCTCTGGATGCTGTAAGAGGGACTTCTTCTTCACCTGAGAGCAGTTCAAGAAACATTCCTAAGGAATTGGAGGTTCTTCATGAGAAATACTCATCCATGTGCAGGTTGTTTGAGTACCAAGAACTTGTATTGGCAACATCAAATTTCTCTCCAGGTTTGCTTTGTGATATGAGTTTGCAGTGATTTAAAGTTCATTTTGTCCAGAAGTGGTTCATTTTTAACATGATTACCCTGTATGATTTCAGAAAATTTTATAGGGAAAGGAGGAAGCAGTCAGGTTTATAGAGGTTGCCTTCCTGATGGCAAGGAACTTGCTGTGAAGATCTTAAAGCCTTCTGATGATGTTTTAAAGGAGTTTCTATTGGAAATTGAAATTATCACTACCTTGAATCATAAAAACATTATTTCTCTCCTGGGGTTTTGCTTTGAGGATGGAAAACTTCTTTTGGTCTACGATTTTTTATCAAGAGGAAGCCTTGAAGACTACCTTTATGGTAAGACAAAGCACATTATAAAGCGTCTATTGTTATCATCTTCACTAATTATGGTCTTTCATAAATCATAACCTACTATTTCTTCTGTGTGTGTCATGCTTAAATAGGGAATAAGAAGAATCCACTTGTTTTTGGTTGGACTGAGAGATATAAGGTGGCAATGGGAGTTGCTGAGGCTTTGGATTATCTTCATAACAATGGTGCTCAATCTGTGATCCACAGGGATGTAAAGTCATCAAATGTATTATTATCTGAGGACTTTGAACCCCAGGTACCTAACTCACCTCTCTCCTGACTTACTTCTATATTTTATTGTTTCATCTGCATTTGTCAATTCTGACTCTTTTCTGCTTTAATTTGTTAAGCTTTCTGATTTTGGCCTTGCTAAATGGATGTCAGCCTCATCTTCACATATAACCTGCACAGTTGTTGCTGGAACTTTTGGGTTTGTACTTTCAACTCCTTCATATCCATCCATACCATTGCTTTTTTATCCATAAATATCCTATTTTCTCAGAGAAAATATGTATGAAATGGTCCTGAACTATGAAGTTCACACATTTATGCAGTTACTTGGCTCCTGAGTACTTCATGTATGGGAAAGTAAATGATAAGATCGATGTTTACGCCTTTGGTGTCGTACTCCTTGAGCTTCTTTCTGGAAGAAAACCCATAGGTGGTGATTATCCAAAGGGTCAAGAGAGCCTTGTTATGTGGGTATGTCTCTCCAGTCCTATGCTTTCACATACATTAATGTGCCTCTTTTTTAGTAACCTTATGTATTGTGTTAGAGATAATAATAAATTCTATTTCAGGCAAGTCCAATTCTAGATAATGGAAAGGTGTCACAATTGTTAGATCCTAGTTTGGGAGATAACTATGATCAAGAACAGATACAGAGGATGGTGTTGGCAGCCACACTTTGTATCAGACGTGACCCAAGAGCTAGGCCTAATATGAGCCTTGTAAGTCTTCTAGGCTTACTGAAAAAATAAAACTTTTAGTCCATTGTTGGTTGGTTAAGGATTTCATATGTATAATGTATTACTTTGGTTGGAGCACAGATTTCAAAGCTTCTTGAAGGTGATATTGATGTGATGAAGTGGGCAAGGTTAGAAGTGAATGCTTCAGAGACACAAGGAATGCTTGAGGATGAAGCTTGCCCACGTTCTAATCTACAGTCACATCTTAATCTTGCTCTGCTTGATGTGGAGGATGACTCACTCTCCATGTCCAGTGTTGAGCAGAATGTGTCGTTGGAGGACTACTTGAGAGGCCGATGGAGCCGTTCATCAAGCTTTGACTGAAAAAAATACTGCCAAATTGCTACAACTTAGAGATTAAGTTTTTCTTATGTTGCTTCTTCTGCTAGCTTTGGCATCCTTTTAAGGGTTTTTCACTTCTTTTTTCTTAATTTGTAAGAAGGGTTTAGGATGAGAGGTTGTTTGTGGGTGCCCTCCTCCTTAGTCCTTAGTCCTTTCAGGAAAGAAGACCCTATAACTTAATGGGTTAGTTTCCTATTTTTTGTTCTACTTGAAATGTTTACAGTTTAAAGCCTTGATATCAGTAAATTCAAGTTGTAAATTTGTAATGGAAAGGGATATGAAAAGGTTTGTATTTCAGAGTTAAGTGCTCATATCATATGCAGCCTAATGAGCAATTTCGTTTGTCATGGAAATTGGAAGGCTTCTTTCTTATTACCTCCTACGTTTTGACTTGATAGTGTTTTATTTCAATTCAAAGTCGCCAATTGACTGTTGTTGTCCTTTACTAGAAGCCAGTGTTGAATGCATTTATGCATGTAATTTTTATGCAAGTATTCTCACTATTTACTATTTAGTAATTTCTTCCCTTTATAAATATTAAGAAAACATTTCATTTATTAAGTTTAAATACCTCTATATTTTATATTTATATAATTAATTTTATATTTAATTAATACGATAATATTTACCTAATCTAAATAATTATTTAATTGAAATAATTATAAAATTGTTATTACTTAATCAAAATAAACGTACGGTAGTACATTTAGTTAAAAAAATAAATCATTATTTAATTTAAGATGTAATTTTTTTAATTTAATTTTTAAAAATAAAAATATTAAATTTAATTTTTTTAAAAAATAATTTACTTTAATTTAATCTTTAAAAAATAAAAATAATAAATTTAGTCTTTATAAATTGTTTGGCATATCGGTTAATGAAAATTTTCAGAGATTAATTAAAATATATTAATTTTTTAAAGTTAAATTTAATATCTATATCTTTTAAAAATTAAATTAAAATAAATCATATTTTATAAGGACTCATGTTTATTTTCAGGGACCAAAACAATAATTTAATCTGGTTCATTTTTATATATTGAGAAATACATTATTTAGCAAGGTTTTTAGTCATAATAATAATGATACAATTGTTACGATTTAAAATTAAAATTATTAAAGTTTGTTTCAGATAAAGGAGTTAATTTTTTTTTTTTCCTATACCGTTTCCTTCTTGACTCGGAAGTCGCAAGAAAGCGTTTTAAGTTCAAGATGGTTTCTTCTTGGTCTTGGTTCGAGCAAACTAGTCGCTCACTCTCCTAGTCCTAATAAGACCAATTTCAAACTTCCACCTCACACTCGCGGCATAAAACCAATTCCCACCAAGAGCCAAAGAATCCAAAGAGAAACGCTTGCTCATTGGGAGGAGGCACACAGTGACAGCGCCGTCTCGCTTCCTTCAACGACGTCAGAATTCAAGGTACATTCCGCCGCTACTTTCTTCACCACCACCATCACCATAATAGTATTTGCAACCTAATCAGGGTTCTAAAGGATAATCGGCCAACAAGTCCTTGCGCTCCCCTTGATTTTAACTGGTAGTTGAATCGGCATTTATTGGATCACAAACCAATGTCACATTATTCGCCAATTGATAGGCTTAGGTATAATTTAGATGATAGATCGGTGTTAAGAATGGAACACATTGATCGCTACGAAACCAATACGAGGGGAGAGTTCGTGTGGGAGGATGATAAGAACTATTATCGCCGTGATAATTTTGCATCAAATCTTGATGTGTCTTCTAAAGGTTTTGGAGTTATATCTTGTCAGAGTATTGGAGGAAACTTGAACGATAGGAAAGTTTCTAGAAATTTGGACGATTCATACTTTGAATTGGTGAAAGCAAGAGGTGGCTATGGGATGAAAACAGAAAAGAGAGAAGGAAGCACTCCCGAGCTTGATTTTTCAGTTAAATCTAGATCTCTGGTGGCCGAGGCTATAGTGGCATCTTCAACTCATAATTCGAAGCCTCGAACTTATCATCGCAGAATTAGTAGTTTTTCTGCTTCCCTACCTATTGACAACAAATCAGAGGAGAATAGATCTTCGCCATCGATGGAACCTCTTTCCGATTGTTTCTATGGAAGTACATTGGATCCGACTATTGAAAATCAAGCTGATCCATCTAACAAGGAGGAGATCCAAGTTGAAGCATATGGTAGGAATATGACCAATTTGAATGCAAAGAGAATAGTATATTTAAAGCGCAAATTTAATCAGTTGGTTGCAACTTCAAATTCTTGTGATCTTTCCATATCTACTGATGGCTACTATAAGAGGAGAAAAAATCAATTTGTCGGAACTAAACTCAAAAGTCATATAAACAAGATATCTGTGATGGCCAAGGACACTGTAAATTCTCACAGGCAAGGGCGGCCTTATAAGGTTCTCTGCAACAACAAATTTAATAAGAAGCAGTCACATAAGGGTTAAGTGTGAAGAACTTATTATGTTAACTAATTTCTCTTTATAATCAATGCTTATATAAACATGTGCTGAGTCTCATTTGACTCAGGATGCAACTGAAAATGGATGAGCTTCTTTAGAAACTATATTATATGATATCATCAATTAAATACTGTGATTTATTATTGAAGAATAATATATTTTGTACATTATTCAGTGGTTAATATAGTTCAATAGTGGTCAGTCACTATTCACTCTTGAACTAATCAATCTTAGTAATTATGGGTCACCTCAACAAGTCTCCCCTCACAATTTTCCGTCATTCATTTGTTGCATGTAATTCTCTTATATTTTAGAGAGAGTTTCTGGGGTCCATTTAGTATTAGCCATTTCATGTTAATTTAGTTCAAGAGTGGTTAGTCGTTATTAACTATTGAACCAATTAATCACAAAAATTATGGCTCCTTATGGATGATGTCTCATCCCACTCTAATTCGTCGATTTTAATCTGTATATTGAGGTTACTTATCAATTCTGATGAGGAAGTGCTATGAGATGATTCTGATGTCACTGAGCTTCTCATTCATTCGTCTCCATGGTGGGAATTTTTCGGAATTATGGCTTGGTTTTCTCTATTAATGTTTTTCAATATTTTTTCCTCTTTTATTTTTTCTTTCATCATGTTGTCTGGAATCCTTTGATAATTGTTATGCTATTTTTCTCCCAGCAATTCAGCAGCCTTTATTAAATTTTAACTTAATTCTCTTTGCAGATGACAAATCCCCATCCTCTGCCTCTATCCGACCAAGGTTGGGTGCTAAAAGAGCTTACACCAAGAGATTAATTATAGGAAATGATGAGTATGTGCATTGTTCTTGTCTTTTTTTTTTTTTGGTGAACGCATTGTTCTTGTTCATTGGCTTTGTTATCATCCAAAATAGTGTAAATTTTCGCCCGTCGGTAATCTTGTTTCATTGATCCTCACACAACTGACTATTTAATTGATTGCTTTCAATGGTTGCAGATATGTCCAAGTTGGCAATGGTAATAAACTTATCAGAGACCAAAAGAAACGAACTCGGATGTTAGCTAATAAAAAATTTATATGGAGTCTACAAAATGCTGGTCAGGAGGGGTTGGCTAGAAACCAGTATTGTCAGTTTTATACTAGATTTGGGAAATGTAACAAGGATGATGGGAATTGTCCCTATATTCATGATTCCTCAGAAATCACCGTCTGTACCAAGTTTCTGAATGGTTTATGTCCTATTTCAGACTGCAAATTGACTCACAAGGTTTTGTTATATACCATGCTCAAGGAATTGAATGTTGTCTACTACATTTACTGATCTGTCTAGAATCTGAGATTGTTTTCTTGCAGGTTATTACAGAGAGAATGCCAGATTGTTCATATTTTTTGCAAGGTATAATGTAAAAGTTTGTTTTGTTTTTTAATGATTAATATGAAAATGTGATTTTGACAAGTTTCATGGCACTGGCAGGCTTATGCATAAACGGAAATTGCCCATATAGACACGTCAATGTGAACCCTAAGGCTTCTATTTGTGAAGGATTTTTGAGGGGTTATTGTGTCCATGGCATTGAGGTGTGTTGAACTTAATTTCTGGACTACCAGCTGGTTTGATTGTTGAGCTTTTAGCATTTTCTTGTTTTACTGCAATTTAGTGAATCAATTTTTTGCATCTGAATATTCTCTTAAATAGTAATTTAAGGAACAGAGTGTATGACTTCTATCTATTGATACGTGAAGGTGTGGTTACTGAGTCCTAAACATGGTTATTCTGGACGTAAAACAAATTGTGTTTAGCAATTTAGGAATGATTTGTCAGTTTTGGCCCACAACTCTTAGCTTTGATTGTTTGATTTCTAATTCTAATGATGTTAGATTACGTTATGTGTATAGTCCATTTATAATTCCTTGTTTGTAATTTCCGTTAAACGAAGCCACACTAAAGTTCGGTTTTATATTGTGGTCTCATAGTGTCGGAAGAAGCACAGTTATATCTGTCCTACATTTGAAGCAACAGGAACCTGTACCCAAGGAACCAAATGCAAGCTTCATCACCCCAACAAACAAAGCAAAGGAAAGGAAAATATATATGGAAATCAAAGGAATAGTGGAGGGCGTTACTTCGGTTCTATGCCCAATGTTGTTTCTCAACCAGAGATGATGGTGGCTTTAGGACAATGTCAACAGTGTGATAATGGCCCTGAAGGAGAAGTTGCTGACTATGTCACCACTGATGTCAAAACTGCAGAAAACATTAGTCGAGCATGTGAGCAAGCATCATTGAGTGATAGCGATCCCATGGATTTACAAATGGATAATCTTGATCAACTTATAAAACCTGTTCGTATAATGAAAAAGGATTTCATGACATCCCTACAAGCTTAGTTGAGTTTAAGGAGACTGAAAAATGAGGTAATGTAGGCTCTTTTTGGGTTTTGCTGTCTTCTAATATTTTTTAATTAGTTGAAAGAGATAAAATTTTAAATACTCTTTTAACTAATAAAAAAATGTTATAACCTGTCTCCCAGAACATTGATCGGCAAATCCTTTTCTAACCCTCAGATTGAAATTGACAAAAAAATGAGTCATTTTTATATCTTTGATATAAAGTTCTTTAATAAAAAATTTACTCTTTATAGTTTATACAATTATCTCCCATTATGTTCAAAAAAAAATATCTCCCATTATTAGTTCATTTAAAAATGTTTTTTTATATCTTTTATTTTAGTTGAAGAACTTGATAACAAATCTATAAAAAATTATATATAATTCTTCTCCTTTGAAAATCCCTTATTGTCTCTCACGAGACATTTCCCCCCTCTATTTTCTTGTATTTACAATTGTAAATAAACATATATGAGAAACTAATGAATATTGATAGAAAACTTATTTGCTCCCACAAGAGTTGTTGAGTTTTATTTTCAAGTTTTTGTTCTATTATTTACTTGAAAGAAAGTGACACATATAATTGTATGTTTTATTTTAACAGAAAATTTAGAACTAGAAAAGGGAAAATTAATTTGTAGACACTTGATTATTTGTATTTCATATAAATTTGCCAAATTTGGAGTTTTTTCTCTTTTTTTGGGTAAAATCAAGGAAACTTACATACGCACTTCGGATCATATTTCTTACTCAAAAATCAATATCAAAATTCATAAAAAAAAAAAAATCAATATCACTAATTATATAGGTCTCAATGTACTCTTAAAGAACTAAATTATATAAAATTTTAAGTAGGTCCTTTTAATTTTTTTTAAAAAGGCTAACTTCTTATTTGTAGAATACCTAATTTCATTCTTATATCATATCATTTATAAAAAAATTATTAAATTTGATATTTTGAAAAACTAAATTAATTTTTTTATAAAATTAAAGAGGCAAAAAAATACTGTTAACTATTTTAAAAAAAAATCAAAATATAATACTTGAAAGTTGAAACAAATTAAGGTAAAATAGACTCTACATTGTGAGTGAGATGAAATGGTCAATAAAGTGAAGAGAGAATGAGAGAACAATTAAAAGAGAAGACAAAAAAACTTTTTTCTCTACACTGTGAGATAAACTTTTTTTCTTTTTATATTGAGATAAATTTTTTTTTCTTTCTCCCTCCTTGCCACTTTAGCACACAATATAAAGAATTCAATCTCAGCCATGGATCCACTTAAACAAGAAAAAGGTAAAATATTTTTTAATCGTCAAATTGTAGGTCAAATTACTATTCGATCTCCAAATTTTAAAAAAATATTATTTAGCCCCTAAATTTGTAACTTTTATAACTATTTAGTCCCCTGAACGATTCCGGTAAATAACTGAGTGACGTGGCCGTTAACAACTGCTAACGTAGTTGGACTCCTCTCCTCGCTCTTCCTCTCGCGTTGTCGAAAATTGGGTCGATGATCCCCTTCCCCGATTCCCATAGTCAAATTTTGCTTGATTGTGCAGCTATGATGACCATATCATACCTCATCCTCATGATAAGACCTTCGACAACAACATTTGCATTTTGTTAAAAGCATCACATCATTAATTAACGATCACGTCATTCGATTATTTAATAAGTTATGTCTAAGAGACTAAATAATTGATTGAGTTAAAAATTCAAAAATTAAATTGTATTTTTTAAAAATTTTGATGACTTATAGTTGGAAAAAAGTAGTTTGCCTCAATAAAAAATATTAACTGGTTACCCGTACGGCCATACCTTCCGTTACTCCCCTCTCATTCTTTTTTTTTTTTTTTTAATTTACTGCCCTCTCATTCTCAAGTCTCAATTTTCAGATCCACATGATTACCGATATCTACGTTTTCATTACGTAACCACAGCGTAGCTTCGCTTACGCTAATACTTCTTACCACCTTCTTCCCTTTCATTCTTCATCTCAAAAGTGAACCACTTTTCCTTCGCCCTCCACATTTCAATGGCTTCCACAGTCAATGGCGATTTTGCTTCTTCTGTCCCCAATCTCAAGGATAATCTCCATCTTCTGTCGCCAGAACAGGTATATCTCAAGATGCTACGTGTGTGTGTGTGTGTGTGTTTGTCCCCTGTTAATGTGAAATGCCTCTGATGGATGTGGTTTGGAGGTAAACGGAACCAGGTTGGGCTCGCAAAGATGTTGTTGGAGATGGGCCAAACTCATCTGTTTGAGCATTGGGCGAAACCCGGTATCGATGACGACCAAAAGAAAGGCTTTTTTGAGCAGGTAGCGCCTCTGTACTCTTACTTCATTAAGAATTTGTTCGAGCAATTTATGCCTGCTGGCTGGGGCCTGGGATTTCCGAGGCTCCATTTGAAAATCGTTAGCTTAAATAGATTATTACGTACAGTCAGAACCTGCTATGCTCGTCAAAAGTAAGCTAAAAAGGTACAAATCAATTCTGCGTTCCCCCACCCTTCGTAATTTTCAGTGGTAATTCTGAACCAATTCGGTAAATTTCTCTCTTATAACGACACTTCTCAAATGTTCTTGTTTGTTGTGAAATATGAAATTAATCAAATACATGTTTCTTATTATCTGCTTTGGTTGGCATGACCTAAGATGTTCATAATCATATTACTATGTGAATATGCCAAGAAATTATAGCTTCTTATTGAAAGTATTGTTTTTGAGCTTTAACTTCACTCAAAACCTTTCTCATAATAGTGTCTTGGTGATGGTTTCTAATTACTTTGAACAAACATGAAGAGCCATATCTCTTTGCATCTCACCTTCCTCATACTGCATTTTCTTTAGGTGGCTCGCCTAAATTCAAGCTATCCCGGTGGTTTGCAATCATACATTAAAACAGCTAGAGAACTCTTGGCTGATTCGAAAGCTGGGAAGAACCCATTTGATGGCTTCACGCCCTCTGTGAGTGAAGCTGAAAACACATTTATTAGTGTGAAATCTATGATTTCTTTCCTTGTTGTCATAATAATTTAGTCTGCTAATCTTAAACATATATCAGTTTCTTTTTTCTGATACTGAAATTCTTGGTATGGATGTGGAATCTATAACCATTTAATATAAGATCTTCTGGTAATATTTTGCAGGTTCCTACTGGTGAGAATTTAATATTTGCTGATGATAACTTCACCAATTATGAGGAGATGGGAATAAAGGAAGCTCGAAAAGCTGCATTTGTTCTTGTTGCAGGGGGTCTCGGGGAGCGTCTAGGATACAATGGAATTAAGGTCATCTACGAGCCCTATATATCATCATTTTTAATTAACAGGATTCTCTATTTTGTATGAATTGCCATGACATTATGTAATGGGGAGATTTTGCATATATATGGCGGTCCACTGAACCCTGATATTAATCCGGACCAAGGTTATTGATTTTTTTTTAATCAAAGTCTACTTTAGGGTGGTTAAGGTGTTTTGACGTGTGAACTTATCAGTTTAATTTTTCATAAAAGAGCAGATTTTTCGTGGATGGACTTTGAAATTTTCTCTTTTCATTAACCTTAAATTCTTGAAATTGAGTTTCATTATCTAATTCTGCAGTATTGGGACCATGGAGTCATACTAGCAACTTTGCTTTTTACTGTTGGACTTGATTTTCACTTCATGATTGATATAAATCCTCTAATTGGAATGTTTTAAACAATTTCATAGTTTGGCGTGCCCTAGTTCATGTCCCTGGAATCAAATTTCTCATTTTCACACAATTTGTATCATAATACATCAACAGATGTGAACCCATTATCTGATCAGAAATAATTCTTTCTCTTACCATGTCTTTTTTGCATCTTGCAGGTTTCTCTTCCTGCAGAAACCACTACTGGAACATGTTTCTTACAGCTTTACATAGAATATATATTGGCTCTTCAAGATGCCAGCTGTAAACTCTTACCAGGTAATCTTATTCGTCTTCTCATTGTTAATTTCAATCTTTATGTTTCATATCTCTTTCAAGTAATGTGCTTTTCAATTTTTAGGAGAATGCCGAACACAGATTCCTTTGGTTATTATGACATCTGATGACACACATGCACGTACCTTAGAACTTTTAGAATCAAATTCTTATTTCGGCATGCAATCCACACAAGTTAAACTTTTGAAGCAGGTATGGCTTTTGATGTCCAAGGGAAACTCCAATGTAGCTTTAAAGTTAATGTTTCTGTTGGAATTTTAATTTTTATACATTTCAGGAAAAAGTAGCATGCTTAGATGATAATGATGCCAGGCTAGCAGTCGACCCAGTTAACAAATACAGAGTTCAGGTATTGTTTTCTAGTGTGCTTGTATAAGTCTAAGAATTTTACTTAGCAAAATGCATTGAATGCAGTGCTTGGTATAAACCTCTAAAATTATATTTGTGAGTATAAGTGCAATATCCATTTCTGTTTTGGTAGACAAAACCTCATGGGCATGGTGATGTGCATTCGCTTCTTTATTCCAGCGGCCTTCTGAAAGTATGGTATGACTCACGGTCTACAATTTTTTAAGATTTGTTCATGCTAACATTGTCAAGTGAAAATCCCATTCTATATTTCTGCTTCTAGTTTTATACTGATTTTGCTAATGTTAAAATCAGTTTGTTTACTTGTAAAAATTAGAAAAATCTTGTATCACGTTAGATGGTGTGAACGTGTTATGACTAAATTGAAAGAAGCATGTTGAGAGTAGTAGATTAAGTTTGTAATAGTTGTATTGCCCTTGGAAACGACCTAATTTTTTATTTTAAACAATCTTCAGGCTTGTTGCCGGTTTGAAATGGGTTCTCTTCTTTCAAGATACAAATGGACTTCTATTCAAGGTTAGTTGCCTTCATATATCATATTTTACTTTACATTCTTTTGGGTTGCTCATTAGTATAATGCAAATATTTATTGCCTAGTATTTTGAGGATACAGGCAGTTCCTGCAGCACTAGGTGTCAGCTCTACCAAACAGTTCCAGGTTAACTCTCTTGCTGTACCTCGTAAAGCAAAAGAAGCTATTGGAGGAATTACAAGGCTCACTCACGCTGATGGTAATTTCTAAGTGTTTCCTCAATCAGCAAAGAAAAACAACAGTGCTATGACTCTTAATTGCAAACTTAGAAGCAAAATTTTGAAGCTGATCATTGAGAAATTTGCCTAATTTTGTTCATATTCTAGAACTGTGACAACTAAATGCGATTTAGATTGACAAACAACAGGTTGTTTAGACAATAAAACAAGTAACCAATCGAAGTGCGAGTGAGATTATAGTCTGAAATGCACTGATGTTTGTATATTCAATCTTTCTTGAGTTCATTATGTCATTTTAATGAGTTTTCCAAATATGCATGAGATTTAATACCATATTTGTAGCATTTGATTATATCAATCTGAAATACATGTGATCTCATCAGGAAGGGCAATGGTGATCAATGTGGAATACAATCAACTAGATCCTCTCCTCAAGTCAACTGGCCACCCTGATGGCGATGCCAATTGTGAGACCGGCTATTCCCCTTATCCAGGGAATATCAACCAAGTAATTAATCTTCTTGTGTAACTCAATATTCTCCTTAATTTATCTCTCTTATAGTGGAATTGCCTTTTTATTCAATTATTTATTGTTGGCCACAATTACTTTTTCATCTGCATTATTAGCTTACCTTGAATCCTCAAATTATCAAAAAAAAAAATGAATGAAAATAAATCATAGATAAATAAACAAACGAAGACAAAAGCAATGTGTCTGTTGTAATAATTATTGTTATATATGTTGTGATAACCATATTCTTATTCAATTTACCTGCTTCATGCTTATGTTAGAATTGCTTAATGAAATTTCTTTTCTTTTCTTTAACAGTTGATATTAGAACTTGGTCCTTACATTGAAGAGCTCACAAAAACAGGAGGTGCCATAGCGGAGTTTGTTAACCCAAAGTAATTCTATTTAATTATGCTCATTATATTTAATTATTACTTTTTTTTCACACATTGATGTTGCATGCTTTAATTGTATAATTGCAATTGATGATCAATTTTTTTATCCATTAGAAGCTGATTTTAATATTTTCGGATCTTTTTTTTTCCCGGATAGAAGAATGTTGGTATAGTAGAAATTTATGGTGGAATTACAATTACTTTGTTCAAAATTTTTTCATACACAACTCATTTATAATTTCTCTATTAAATAAAGTCTCCTCTTTTCATTCTTTGCTCACCTCTGATCTACATATTTTATTTTTGGAAAATGAAATTCATTTCGATGACTAATTAATAAGGTTATGAATTATGATAACTCATTACTGCTTTCTTTTGTATTTCTATATCATGTAGTCAATGCCACATATACTCACTCACTCACTCACTGCAGATACAAGGACGCCACCAAAACTTCGTTCAAGTCCTCAACTCGACTAGAATGCATGATGCAAGACTATCCCAAAACATTGCCCCCATCTGCTAGGGTTGGATTCACGGTAGATTAATTTTTCAGGCTACTGAAGAAATAACGATTGGGCCTTAGACCCATTGGTTATTTCCTGTGCAATTGAAGTCAAAACTTTGTCGGGTTCACTATTTGAATTCCATCAGAACCTCCAAAAGATCACATTTCCTATTTTTCTACCTATTGCTTTATTTATTTATGAGTAAATACACAGTGTGGTCTCTGAAAAGTGAAAAATATACCTCTAATGCATTAGTCCTTAAATTTATTCCTTTACATGAGTTAGTCTCCCCTGTTGGACCAAATGAACTGTATGATTACTCTGTTTTGAGAAATTAATCCAATATACACGTGTAACAAACAAGACCAAATATTATTCTGAAGCCATTTGAGTCATGCTTGACTTTGGGTTTTGTACTTTTTTTCTTCTTCTCTCATTTACATCTTAGCATGGACCAGTGATACCCTAGTCATCTTTTATAAAGAAATATTTTATTTGTTGAACTCAGTGTTTACTCACTGGATTTGTGTAAATTGTGTAGGCGATGGATCCATGGATTGCTTATGCACCTGTGAAGAACAACCCTGAAGATGCTGCTAAGGTACAACTAAAATGCATATAGTAGTTGCAGCTTGCAGGGCTAGGCCTTAAGGTTTTCTGTGAAGATTTGCAACAAAAAGAAATGCAGGAAAACAAAACTAGAGTTAAAATAAAAAAATAAATAAGTCCTTACCTGGCTGCATAATTTCAATTTTATATGTTGTATTTAAAAGACATATTGGAAAGGTTTAGTCAAACATGTAGGTAAAGTGAAGTTGGTGATTTGGTTTGATATAGCTATTTGAATGTTAGAAATATTTAGTAATGTTCAAAAAATCATTAATTTTTTTTAATTATTACTAAAAGGTTCAAAAAATCTTATTATACTGAAGGTACCGAAAGGAAATCCATACCACAGTGCAACCTCCGGAGAAATGGCCATTTATCGTGCGAACAGTCTCATTCTTAGAGAGGTAATATAAATATTTATATGATCTTATATAAATTTGAGCTTTTTTTCTTTAATGTTATATTTAATATATAAATTTTAAAAAAACATGAAAAGTTTTTGGCCTTTTCTTTTTATTATTGTTAAATATGATCAAAATTATCTCTCTATTTTATGTAAACAAATTATTTTAAAAAAATTAAAATTACTGTCATACATTTATGTTTGGTATGTAAAAAATAAAATGGAAAACTTGTGAAGGAAAGTAAATTAAAAAGACCAAATTACTCTTCATAATATATTTTTAATAAAATATATCCATACCTTATTACATTAATTAACTAGGAGGGGCAAAAAAGTCTTTTCTGACCTTAATTCCAATTCCAACTAGCAATTCCATGTTTCATTCTTGGAATTCCAATTCTATAAAATCATAGAATTGGGCAATTATGAGAATCTAAATTCTAATTCCAAATGCCATAATACCAAATATTGAAATTTCTCGATTTTTATGCAATTCCAATTCCAATCCCCCAATTTCAATTCCAAATTACAACACAGCCTTTAATGTGTGTTAGAATTGTGTGATGTATCACCTTTTTTCTTCCTTATAGATTTCTTCAAATAATTTGTAGAGGTGCTTCCATTATAGATCTTCAATGAGGTTGAAAGGCTTTGATGAACTTTTTGTTGGTTTTTTCTTTTTCTTTAGAGGACTACATGTCCTCTTCCCAAGTATCCTCTTACTTAGTAAGTTTCTTTCTTTTTCTGCAAATTTATTTCTACCAGGCTGGTGTCCAAGTAGCAGATCCAAAATTGCAGGTTTTTAATGGGCAAGAGATGGAAGTGTGGCCTCGTATCACATGGAAACCAAAATGGGGTCTGACATTTGCTCAAATCAAGAAAAGAATCAGTGGAGAGTGCTCCATTTCTCAAGCATCGACATTGGCCATTAACGGTCAAAAAGTCAATCTTAAGAATCTGTCCTTAGATGGGGCCCTTGTCGTTGATGCTGTTGACGATGCAGAGGTATGTCAAGTCAATGTAACTGCATTCTATGTTTAGAAAGTTTCCCATGATGCAATAATATTGGCTGCTTAGGAAGAAGGTTACCTATTTGATTTAGGACAGATAGAACACTAGAGGAAAAGAAGAGCAGATGACAATGAGAGAAAGAGAAATGAGGAGAAAATTAAAGAGGGAAAAAAGAAAGAGCTGAATAGTAATCTCAATACCAAAACATCGATATGGAAATCAAAGTAAATAGAAATAGTTAATTAGTTAAAACTAGCTAGTAGCTAATGCTAACTAACAAATGCTATTTAGTCTTCATGATCATTTTCTAACATGTATCCATACTAATAGTAACTAAACAATATGAATATTTCAAATTTATGTTCTGATATCCCCACCCATTCCATATAAATCACAACGTCGTTTTGAAACTAAATCTTATTCCCTATGAATGCACATGCACAGTTCACCTTGTGATTGATTGAATGAATTTAATTGAGGTGAGTAATTATTCATCTTCAAATAGGTGAACGTGAGTGGTTCAGTTAAAAACAAAGGCTGGACCCTCGAAACTGTGGACTACAAAAATGCCTCAGAGCCTGAGATACTAAGGATTAGGGGCTTTAAATTCAACAAAATTGAACAGCTGGAAAAGAAATACTCTGAGCCCGGCCAATATTCCTTGGAGCCTTGAAGTTACGTCTGTCCAACAAGTTTTGTCTCTTGCTTCTTTCCTCTCTTTCTTTTCCAAGTTTTTTACTCTTTTGTAACTTATTTTTTGAAATTACGTTTCCAGTAAGACCATGTTCTAAGCAGAGATATTCTTTATTTTTTTACAACTTCATGCGGGATTTTTTTGGGGAGAGAGGTTTTGTTGGGGACAAATGGCATTTTTATTATTTTTTGCTCATAAGTTACGTCCTTATTCGAATAAAAAAGTGCCACACATTTTTTTATTTATTATTATTGTGCATAAGGTGAAGGTTCTCAGCAAATTTTGGAACGGTCCGGCATCACCATTCGCCCCAAATCACAATAAAACGAGGTCTCAATCTCATAGTCTCTGATATTGACACGTGTTCCTCAAGATAAGACCAAAGGAAGGGCACCCACAAGTACACCCAACACGTATTCGAATTTTTTGTTACATTATTACTAAAAGTCTAAAACACACAGACACACACACACTACTCTTATCCATAGCAGGAGGAACTCACACTCACCACCACTAAACTAAACTGAATTTAAACTCCCTATCTACGATGCTACTATAGCATTTAGCCATGGCCACAAGTTTCTCCTTCGTGCTTCCGACGAAATCAACATCCATGGTGGGTTTGATTCACGGCAGAAGAGAATTGAGAAACAGGAAAGCATTTTCAATTTCAGCTCAACAACAAACGGAAGTTGAGGAGGGAGTGAGGGTAAAAGAAGAGCAAGAGCAAGAGCAAGCACAAGCACAAACAGAAAGTCAGAATGTGAAGCCACAAGGAACCAAACCAAGGCCAGTGGAACCACAGGTTAATGTAAAGAGCAAAAACATGAGCAGGGAATATGGAGGACAGTGGCTTAGCTGTGCCACCCGCCATGTGAGGATCTATGCAGCATATATCGACCCTGTAACTTGTGAGTTTGATCAGACCCAGATGGATAAGCTCACCCTTATTCTTGACCCTACTAATGAGTTTACGTGGAACCCTGACACTTGCAATCAGGTTTACTCTTACTTCCAAGAGCTCGTGGATCATTACGAGGTGACTCTTTTGTTTCCATTCCAGTTTTTGTGTTGTTTTGTTTTATTGAATTATGAGTTGGCTTTGATATACAAATTGATTAAGTAAGCAGGGTGCTCCTTTGACGGAATACACGCTTCGCCTGATAGGTTCAGACATAGAGCACTACATAAGGAAGATGCTATATGATGGAGAAATCAAGTACAACATGAGCGCTAACCAACTCAATTTCAGCATGGGCAAGCCACGCATTATGTTCAATAATAATGATATTCCAACCCAAGAGGCTCTTGAGTAATCATTTATGAGACCCAGGATTTGTGTTTACCATACAATTTGGAGGGCAGCTTTGATTTCCAGGAATTCAACAAACATAATGCTGCTTACTATTTCATGACTCGTTCATTTTCTAGTGAATTTGGATTTTCCCTCTATATATATATATATAGAAGTAAAACGACCATGATTTGGTCAATAACTTAGACCCTTCTGTGTATATATCATATGTATATAGTGGGTAATCACAATTGCTGCTTCCCTCATCATTTCTGAAGTCTATTGCCACTGCTAAATTTTATACACTACTTGGTGCTGAAGCAGAGTCTCTCGATAGTAAAGGGTTACATTATATTCTTAATGGACAGTGTCCTCTTTTCAAGGCCTAATACTTTAGGTAATAGGTACCTTCAAAGTAGAAATATGGTTGTACCATGCATGTTTAGTCAATTTCAACTCAAACTTATGCTATTTAATGAAAATTGATAAATGATTTTATTATAATTTTTAATACTTATATTTGAAGTTAAGATTTGTGTAAGAATCAAGGTGGGGCCTTAAAAATAACATATACAAAAGTAGACAAGACATTTGTTTGCTAACGATATAATCTTTTTGGGAAATTCAAAAGAAGAAATAAGCAAAAGGCTAGAAATCTGAAGACATTCAATTTCTGTAAAATGGAGGACATAGAATATAAATTTAGTGAAAAGTAATATAATTTTAGGGTGAAAGTATATCTTCGAGATTATTCCATACAAGTCACAAGCTTTTAAGTATACAGGGACGTTATACAAAAGTACTCATTTTCTTGTACGTGAAAACATTGTAGTATCTACAAATTCAGATCTACTAAAGTATAAATTTGGTAAAGTATATAAATTGTATAATTTGAGTCATTGAATGAAAATATTATAGTGCGGACACAAATTTTAATTTTCATTTGATACTCTGAATCGTACAGTTGATACATTTGCACTTCACTTTATTCAAATCCAATATCTAATCATCTGGCTGCTGTGAAGTGTGAATTTTGGTTGCATATAACAAGAGATTGAGGTCTACACAAGATTGGCCAAAAGAAGAGTTCTAAAGAAGAAAGGGTACGTAAGCAAAGGCAACCCCGTGAGAAACGCTAAAGAATTTCTGGAGAACAAATACTAAGCAGGAAAAAAATTGAAAGGAAAGGACATAATGACCGAAAGAGTTCAAAAACATGAACTTAATTGCTTCTCTAACCGATAATATTAATCATCCATGCCATATAATATCAGCAAATCTGCGTCATGGGACACAATCTATTCACCCTTTAGTTATGAGTTTTGTTTTATTGAAAAAAAAAAATCATCGAATTTCTAACATGAATTTAACCCACCGGCCACCGTGGATAACAAACAACCTCACCAAAATGGAGGATCCCTCGGATCACATGAAATGAAATGTATTGTGGTTGAAGTGTAACTATAGTGCATATCTTCACAATTCATTTACATATACATTTTTTATTATTGACGTCAACAATCAAAATTTTATTGTGACTACACAGTACACTTCAGCGGATCGGGTTCCAAGATCACCGTCTTCTCCTATCCTAATCTTGGTTCATACTTAATAGTCTATATTGTTGACGCGTGTGCCTTATGATAAGACGGAAGGGAGGAAGAGCACCACACGCACTAAAACTGAATCGAATTCGTATAGTGAAAGTGACCCAAGACAAGTTAATTAGAAATTAGGCTAAGCTCAAGCAGTAAAAAGGTAAGGTATATATATCATATATGTATGTTAATGAAAGCAAAATAAGTGACGAGAAAGTTCGAGACTAGCCAATTGCAATATTGAAGAATCAAAGTCGCTTTCAAACGCAAAGCTGCGAAACTTCGTACACATTGCCTCAAAAGACTTAGACCATTCTCATCCACATCCTATTTTGTACGTTTCCCGTACACAACGAAACAGAAAATCAAGATTTGCGCCTATATATATACTCTTGTTAGTTCTTATATATTAACAACTAACATAAACTAGCAGTTACGCACAAGAGAAACTAATTAACGACTCTGTTTCATCATATTTTCGCATACCGATCTTGTATATATATATATATATGTCTTTAGTAGTAAAAATGTATCCCATGACTCTGACTGACTTGCAGCGAATTTTTGAGAAGCTGGACGTGAATGAGGATGGGTTGGTGAGCCTTGAGGAGCTAAACTGGCTGCTCGAGAAGATAGGTTTCCAGTTCAGCGAAGAGGAGTTGGAATGTCTTGTGGGAAAACAGAGCCTTGACTTGAACGATTTCTTGTTCTTTTACGAGTCCATATCGAAGCAGAATAGTGGGGAGAAGAAAGGAGGTGAAGAAGAAGAAGAAAAGGATGATGTGGAGAGAGACCTGGTGGAGGCGTTCAAGGTGTTTGATTTGGATGGCGATGGGTTCATCACAAGCCAAGAGCTGGAGTGTGTGCTCAAGAGGCTTGGCTTGTGGGACGACAAGACTGGTAAGGATTGCAGAAGCATGATTTGTTTCTACGACACCAATTCAGATGGTCGTCTTGATTTTGAGGAGTTCAAGGGCATGATGCATCCAACTACCACTTCTTGATTCCTTCAATTCTTCTTCCTAATACTCAATTTTGATTCTTCTCTCTCGTCGAACATCTCATGCTTTGTTTGACCACACATGTTTCAGAAACAGAGTTCTATTATGTATATATTCACATTCGTATTACATATAACTAATATTTCTAGTGTCTCTGTCAATAAGTGTAGTGAGATTTCAGCAGATATTTCACGTATTACATCATTTGTTGAAAAAAGGGTTGCCCCAATATTTCTAATGTCTTCGTACATACACATAAGCTTACCAATAAGTGTATTGAGATTTCAGCAGTTGTACTTGTATATAAATAGGTGAGGGAGGGTTTACAGTTTTTATTATTTAAAAATTGCATTGGATAGGGTTTGTAATCTTTTTCTGCAAAAATTACAGATAATAAAATTATCCCATTAAAATAGTGGCAATAGCTTTTGACACACCAAATTATGTCACAAAACTTTTGTCAGTTTTGTGTTTTCTGTTCTCTTATTTTGTGTACCTTCCTCTCTACAAGGCTGTAATACTTTGTTTGTATTAAGTAAAAAGCTAACTTCTCTATAATTAATTAAGATGAAAACAAGTAGAAATTGGGTATGAAGTTAGATGAGGTAATTAATTTGTAATTAACAATGTAAAATCTATTTCTCCCTAAGCCTATTTCATGTCTTTTAATTTAAAACATCAATGAGGAGATGTTCAGTGTCAGGTAGTACTGAACTTCAGTACATCCTTCCAATTAATTGGTCCATAAACCATTCAAGGTGGGTTCTTATTAATGTAAATCTATTTTAATATTAACAAATGACTTTATATGATTGGAGGAATGCACTGAACTTCAATAGAACAGTACCACTGAATTTTTATCCTACATCAATTTCTTTCAATTTATCATTTAGGAAGAGATCCATCCTTGAATAGAAGAAATTGCAAGATTTAAATTGAAAAATTCAAGTTGCCTTAACTATTTCTTAGAAAAGTCTAGCATATTCTAGTAAAAATATCATGACGTGAGTATTGATTATTGAAGTTGTGATTTATATATGTAAGCAATTTAATTAATTAGCTAGTTAGATTATATATAGAGCTAGTGTAAAAGTGATAGCGAAAGACATGATATAATTAACAAGTAGCAAGGGATATATATATTAAATGTTGACTTAGCTATAGGACATCATATTGAAGATTTTTCTGAACCATGGGCGGCGCCGTTTGTTGTAGCGTGGCAACTATGATTTGGTGACTGAATACATAACGTAATTTTTTTAAAAAAATATATATAATATAAAATAATTATGAAAATTATATTTTAAAATAATAATAAATTAAATATTTAAATATTTTTTAGTTCTTAATTACTTATCTAATAACTTCTCGCCAATTATCTTATCTTTCCGTCACATTCTTTCATTAACTTCTCACCCACTATCTTTTTCGTCTCTCTTCCACATTCTTTTATTATTTAATTTATTTTATACTTTTTAATTATATAATAATTATCTTGTGATACAAAAAAAAAGACAACAATTATATTAATATAAATAAGTGGAAATTTTTTTTAACAATTTAATTATAATAGTCAGCAAAATGGAATGGTGTGGTTAGTGAATAGTGAGTCAGAAGGATAATTTCTGAGAAAACTCAATGGTTGCTTAGGTGCACAAGCACAACTAATTTTAGGCTTGCTTTTAAAGTCACCACTAACCACCAAGCATGCATGGAGCCCCTAGGGAGCACATATTCCATGGGCTACAATCAGGATGCTTTCTTGATGTTTACATTTATCACTCTTCCACTTTTTTAAATTTATTTTTTGTTATTGAATTGTACTTAATGAGATTGAAATTTTATTTTTCATATAATAATTAATGTAACTAAAGAAAACCCTTATCTTCATTGGCTTTAAATAATTAGGAAAACAAATTCCTCAAACTTTTAATTTTGTGCAATATATCTCTTTAATTTATTCATTCTATCCAAATCAACATTTGTTCACATAAATAAAAAATTAAAAGTTTAAGAAGTCTTTTTTGTAAACGTTGAGTGGATAATTAAATTACCCGAAATCCTAAGTTGAGGGAGGTTATTGCAATGTATTTTAAAATTTATATTCAATTTTAATATAAAATTCTTAATATCTATATTATAATAACTATGAGATACATACTCTCCCTACTGGTTTAAAAATTATATTATTATAAAATAAAAATCAAAAGTATTATGTAAGGAAAGTAAAGGAAAAAAATAAAAGTAACGAAAAGTTAATAGTAAAAATGTGAGAGCTAAATAATTTTCTACTAATTATTCTAAAATATAATGATTATTAAATTATGTTTCATTTCAAAAGGTTGACAAAAATTACATGCACTTTTGTATATTTCAAGATTGATAATGACAATAAAACAAATTGAATTGTTTTAAAATTAATACTAATTCTATTAATGACAAATAAAGATATTGTATCAAACTTCAACAATTTCGAGCGCAACTTTTAGGGCTTGATTGAGAGTTTTGAAGAGAATAGAGTGGGATAGTTAGTAACGGAGTGGTGCAAAGTAGGGTGATGATGGAATGGTTCAAACAAACCATTTTATTGATTGGGAGTTTAAAAAAATAAAGTGGGTGATTGACAATATTATCCTTATAATGAATTAACAAAAGTAAATTAAAAAATGGTTAATAATGAAATTAAATTTTATAAACAACACAAACCATCCTAAACCCCCCAATTTGGAGGGGTTTGAAATTAAAATTGAAGTGTTGGATGGTTTGGAAAAGTTTTCAAATCATCTTAAACCATTCCACTCCATTACTCACTTAAACTTCCAACCAAAGGTTAATTATAAACACAAATCACTCCACAACACCTCACACCCACTTTCAAACTATCCTCTTAATCAAGCCCTTAAAATTAGATAGATAAGAATTATTTAGGGCTTGTTTGATAACTATTTTTAATTAAGAACAATTTTTTGTTTTAAAAAACAATAAAACAAAAAATGTGTTTGACAACCCTTGTTTCTAATGTTTGTTTTTTTTTTTATTCTTCAAAACTTGATTCCAAAAACTATTTTAAAAATTGTTTTTAAAAACACAAAACAAAAACAATTATCAAACAAGACCTTAATGATCTCTATCTCTATTTCTGGATTTATAAAATAAAGGAGGCTGGGGGTTGCGCCTACTATATATATAACGTGTGTTACATTAAACACAATAGTTTGAATGTTATATACTGAATAATTTAAAATTTTAGAAACACTTTTACATTAAATATAATAGTCAAATAATTAATGACATTGATTTATTTAATAAACTTAAGTCAAATAATGCCATTGGCCAATCAATTTTTTTTAAGAAAAAAATATTAGCTAGATCATAAAGTTATCTATAATATATATATATATATATATATATATATATATATAAGGTATACAACATTTTGTTTCACAATATTAGTGGCGTTTGGTATGCAATTATGTTAAGGATATGGATCATCTATATTAATATGGCTGTGGGGTCTTCCCGTCAACGGTCTCTTAAAATAGTCAATTAATTAATTAAAAAATAAAATAAAAATATAATGTGAGGAGATCATGAGTGAGAGAAAATAAGAATAGTGATAACTTTCCAAGATTCCATTTATTATTTTAAATATAATAATTATTTTATTTTATATTTTAAAATTTTGAAATAATTTAATATTTCATTTTTTTATTAATTTAAAGTATAATAATCATAATTATATATTATATTTTTTAAAAAATAAATTACATGCACGGTACGTGCATGCGAAGTCTCTAGTCTATATTAATATGGCTGTGGGGTCTTTCCGTCAACGGTCTCCTAAAATAGTCAATTAGTTAAATAAAAAAAATAAAAATATGATGTGAGAAGATCATGGGTGAGAGAAAATAAGAATAGTGATAACTTTCAGGATTCCATTTATTATTTTAAATATAATAAATATTTTATTTTATATTTTAAAATTTTGAAATAATTTAATATGTTTTTATAGCACCTATATATTTTTATATGTGTGTAATTCAAAACTTATATAAAAATGTATGCTTTTACGTGCGCACATATTTAAAGAAGTAGATTACACACATAGAAAAAGCAGACAACACGCACGGGTGCGTGTTGAATGCTAGTCTTATATATTATAATATTTTAGATATCAAGATTGAATGTTACGTTTAGTATATTGTAATCTCATTATATGATAATCAATTGTTTTTATTTATTAAAATTTTAAAATATTATAATTATTATTTATATATATATTTATATTAATATGATTGTGTTCTTTTTGATTAATGAAATTTTAAAATAGCTATTTAAATAATTAAAAAATAAAATAAAAATATAATATGAAAAGATAATAAGAGAGAGAAAATAAAAATTATGATAGTGTTAATTGTTTAAAAAAAAATAATAGAGTGATAGTTATAATCCTAATTTTTAATTTATTATTTTAAATTAAAAAAATAAATTAAAAAATAAATGTATATAAATTAAAAATAATAATCATTTATATTATACTTTATAAATTAAAAAAATAAATGTATATAAGAGGTTTGACTCTAGTTGGTGGACTGTGGTGTTACTCGTGTATATGGAAGATTATGACGGTGATGAATGGGGTAATTAATTATCTTTCCCTTTCTATGTGTGTTTTGCTGCGAAATTCTCACCATCAAAATTCACCTTCTTTGACAATGTCTCCTTTTATTTTATTTTTCCTCCTAAATTTCTTTATAATCGCTGTTTAAGAATTAAGACACCAAAAATCAACGTGAGAAAAAGGGAATTGATGGAAACAAAGAGATCCGCACAAACAATACGGATCAACTCATCAGCCAATAGAGATATCCATACATGCTAGATAACATTTAAATAAAGCAGAATTAACTTCAATTAAAAAAAATACATGTGAACAAAATTGAATTCAATAATTTGTGTTAAATTACAAATTAATAATAATATAGACTAATGTACAAATTACAATTAATATACCTATAATATCATTTATATTTTTTTTATCAATTTTGACTATTAATTTGTAATTAACACTGATTAATGACCCATTAATTTATCTCTCACTTCACAGTAATTTTATATATATAAGTTAATATATATAGATATTTTAGGTGATCTCCTAGAATTTCTCATAAACACTTTAATAGTGGAGGAATTTTTCTGAATAGTGATAAATATGAATGTTACAAAGAAGGTTCATTCTCATTGTGATTCACTGAATTAGAGTTGAAGTTTTGTATATAAATAATGATGACTTGAGTGGACAAGTAAATTAGATGGGGAAGACCAAATACAAATTGCCCTGATCCTGAGGCAACGATAATTTCTCAATTACTTGGAAATTATATATGAAGGGATAAAAGTTCGGTATTACTGATTAATAAAAACTCACATTAATTAATATTAATATTAATAAAAATTTATATTAATTAAGACTTACTTTGAATGAATTAGAGACCAACTGATTGGAGTAATGTACTGAAGTTCAATATTACTGTACACAGCTAATAAAGATAATTAATTTGTAATTAATAACAAAGTAAATTCTGTTTTCTCCCTCAACTATTTTATGCCTTTTTAGAACTTTTCTCCATGGATAGAATTGCAAGATCTTAAGAGACGATCGGAGGTTCTTGAACTATAATGTATCATGAAATAATTATAATTAATTAATAACGTTATCGTTATGTAGCTAATGATAAATAATATTATGGGCTTCTACCAAAAATATAATATTATGGGCTTACTGGCCTACCTCGGATCCATCAGGCCCAAAGATGTAAAAGAACAAGTTCCACCATTGTTGTGTAAACACTATGCTCTATGCACTATCCAATGTCCACCATTCTATCTTTTCTTATATAACATGAAATTAATTCATACTCTCTTCTAAAAGTTGAGAACTCTAGCTCCGGATCAAGAAGCAACCATCACGAACTACCCTTTAGAATTTAGATCCTTCAAATTCTGATACAAAACCCTCGCATTCTCCGATGACTCATACGCTTCAATTTGTTCGTGCTGCTTATGTTCCTCCATCCTCATATAGTCACTGTGAGACAAGTTATGGACGGAGCGATGGCTCAGAGACAAAAAAGGAATCGGGGACGGGTTTCCTGAGAAAATTGAAAACAATAGTTAGTCCATGAAATTTTCGTCGTATCTTTAAGTTTACTATCACCGCCCTTTGGTAAGATCAGTTTGTGTCACTTCTTTCCTTCCCTCCCCAAACCTTTCAACCTCCCTTCTTAAAAATTAAGGAAGCTATTCGCGCTGGGTTGAGATAATATATATGGACATCCTCCAACCGACGATGGTTTTCTGTTTCTCTTCAACGCAGAAACCAATGAGCATAGTCCAATTCAGACGTCCTCGTGATCTCCGGAGCAGGAGCGGCATTGCTGTGGTACCCCAAAATATCACCCACCAATTGTTCGATGAAATACCTCTGTGGGACACATTTGCTTGGAACAATCTTATTCAAACCCATCTCTCAAATGGAGATTTCCGCTATGTTTTATCAACTTATGGCCAAATGCTACTTCGTGGCGTTCGTCCTGACAGACACACTCTTCCTCGCGTGGTATCTGCTACTCGTCTCTTGGGCGATTTATCCATTGGCAAACAGGTACATGGGCAAGCCCTGAAACTTGGATTCTCCTCTGACCAGTATGCTATTACCGCTTTGATTGAAATGTATGGGCATCTGGATAGTGTAGATATGGCTAAGTTGATCTTCGACAAGTCTCCTCACCATAATTTAGTGTCTTGGACGCTGCTTGCAAGATTGTACATTGTTCAAGGTAAACCAAGTTTGGCCCTTGATTTATTCCATCGGATGGTGGACGTAGGAGTACTTGTTGACCCAGTAGCGTTAGCAACAGCAACTAGTGCTTGTGGATTGCTAAAATCTTTGCAACAAGGAAAACTTGTGCACGAGATTGCCAGGAGATGTGGATTAGAGTACGATGTTTTAGTGAGTAATTCGCTCTTGAAAATGTATATAGATTGCGATAGTCTAAAAGATGCTCGGTTTGTGTTTGATCAAATGCCTTCTAAAGATGTCATATCTTGGACTTTAGTTATTCGTTCTTATGTGAGGATAGGAGGGTTCAACGAAGGTCTGAAATTATTTCGGCAGATGAACTTAGATGGCATGAAGCCTGATTCACTCTCAATTGCTAGCATTCTTCCTGCTTGTGGGAGAATCGCTTCCCATAAACAGGGTCAAGAGATTCATGGCTATATGCTTAGAAACGGTATTTACTCAAACCTGAAGGTCAAGAATGCACTCATGGACATGTATGTCAAATCAGGAGCCATCACATGTTCTTCAAATATATTTGCTGAGCTGAATGAAAAAGATGTCATTTCTTGGACCGTGATGATAATGGGCTACAGCTTACACGGACGAGGAAAGCTTGGAGTTGAACTTTTCCACCAGATGGAGAAAAACTCAAAGACACAGTTAGACGACACTACCTATGCTGCTATACTCCATGCTTGTGGCACAGCACGTATGGTTGATGAAGGAAAGTTCTACTTTAACCGCATAAGGTCCCCAACAATGGCTCACTGTGCTTTAATGGTTTCTCTGCTAGCACGAGCTGGGCTCTTCGATGAGGCAATGGTCTTTATTGAGGAACACAAGATTGGAAAACACGCCGAGGTACAGAGAAAACTGCTAGAAGGGTGCAGGATTCATCGTCAATATGCTCTAGGTAAGCGAGTGGTTGAGCAGCTTTGCAATTTAGAACCTCTAAATGCTGAAAACTACGTACTACTTTCGAACTGGTATGCTGGCTGTGGAAAATGGCACATGGTAGATAAATTAAGGGAAACAATTAGAGACATGGGTTTGAAACCTAGAAAAGCCTATTCTTGGATCGTGTTCAGGAACAAAGTTCACGTCTTTGGGACTGGGGATGTATCACATCCGAGATCAGGGAGAATATATTCGGAATTACAGCGTTTCATGGAGGAAATGAGAGTCCAGATGGTTGAGCCTATTTGGGATTTCAGGCTCCATGATGTTGATGAAGAGCGAGAGTGCATTCAGACTGGACACAGCGAACTATTAGCAATTTCTTTTGGGCTTATCAGTTCACAAGATGGACCTGTCCGTGTGACGAAAAATCTTCGGATATGTCATGGCTCTCATGAATTTGCCAAGTTTATTTCCAAGATGAGCAGAAGAGAAATCATTCTCAAGGACCCAAACACTTTTCACCATTTTAGTGACGGATTCTGTTCATGTGATGACTATTGACTATATTTCATGCATAAATTGCAATGGCATATTTTTGTGTTGGAATTAACATTGTTATAGTATCATGCTAGCTAGTTTTCCATATTCATTTTTCAAAAGATCTTGATTTTAAAAAAAAAAAAATTTACAGGCAATTAACTATACTGCCTGGGTACTGGCCACTGGGTGTATTTCACAAGCAATGCTTTTCATCCCTTGAACAAGAATCTAACTTTTATCAAATTTTAAAGAATATAAGTCTGAAATTCCATAAACTTTCAACATAAGCTTAGAAATTAACTAAAATGTACCCCAAAAAAAAAGTATTGCATCCAACTTTGAGTTGAGTCAAAATGCAGTATGCATAAAAGTAAATAGTATGCTCTACGCATTGCACAATGTTTATGAAAATAAAATCCAAATGTTTGATTGACACGAGTATTTACAATGGTACTTAATAGACAGAAAGCTAAGCTGTACAATTATCTTTCAGTTCTCTGTTCTAGACAAATTCTCTTCTGATAGTGTGTCTGTCTATGAGCAAATCAGCAAATAACTCAGAACAATTTCTATGATATTTAATTGTATCGTTTGGAATATGTAATGTGATAAGGTTAATGAGTTGGTTTTATTACTTAGAATAACATAATCAGCGAGAATGATGCCAAATGTCAACAATTTAAACAACGGAACTAAAGAGGATCATTTCATATGTACCTGTATTCTACTTGCATGAATGTATAAAAAAATGTATGCATGTCTCAACTCAAGGGTGTGGTTGAGTGGAAGGGACTCATTTATCCTTAACCAAGTGTCAGGAGTTCGATTCCTGCCTTGAGTATGGAGCAGCTTTAAATCCTTGGGCCAGCTGTCCCACCCTTCGAGGTGCCTACAATTCAGCGAGGGGATTAGTCACTGTGCTCGACGGTAGATACCCTGATCTAGAAAAAAAAAATGTATGCACGTCTAAGTTTAGGCGTAGTAGTTGATGGTGTATAGTGCATTGTTGCGACAAGAACTCTTAGAGTTATTGCACATAATGTCACAATGATTGAGTTAGTAGAGAGATAAAAATATATATAAAAATTTTTAGTTTTTCACCCCTAATTTCTGTTTCTCTATATCTTTTTCCTAACTTCACAATTGAAGTGCAAATGATCTATTCTCATATTATATGACAATTTGTTCATAATATATATTTATATATAAATATATATGACAATTTTATTTTTTAGAATTGACCTATATAAAATTTGTCTTAATTCAAATTGTTTTAACAGCAAGTGTCATAAATAATGGTACAATGCGTAAATGGCACGCACTATAATTAAACTAAACAGGATTGATAACGTTATAATTATTGCATTGTCTTATTGTTCATAACGATTAATCAAAATGAACCGTTTCATTAATAACTATAATTTTAAAAAATTGCAAATAACAGCTTCAGTTACCACAAATTTGATTCAGATCAATTACTTTTCAAATCGTAAATCCTATTACTGCTAAGGGGAATTAGGAACAACCAGTCCAATTTACTATTTAAAGGAAATACAAGGTAGTTCATACTTCATACTATTCTTCTATTACCACACTCACTTTGACCCTAAAAGGAGTTCCAAAATCCAAAGGAATTTGAGGCATGTAGTTAACTGGCAAGGCAAGGCTTAACATATAAACTGGAAGTCATGAAGGGTGGGATATGCGATCTGAGATAGAATTGCTGCAACGTAATCGGGTCGCCCGGAGGCAGTTATCATACCCGACCCAAACAGATCTGTACCAAAATCTGACCTTTTTAGAAAATGAGGGGAATTAATAACTGCTGAAAATACAAGGAAAGCAAATGACCAGCAAAAGACGGACAGGACGCTCCTGTTTCAAAAATTAGATGACTCGGATAAGACCAGTTTCAGAGAGCTAAGTCCACCCACCGCCCGCAAACTCAGATTTACTGCGATTCCGATTACTAGGGCTCAACTTCAATCTCTGTAAGTCTTATTTTCTGAAAACTAATATCTCCTGATTGAATTTGTTTCTCTAGTTTCCTGTTCTGTTTCTGACCAACCGTTTGGATGCGGAAAACATAACGTTCTGGGGGTGTTTAGTATTCTACACAATTTGTCTAGGAAGTTCCAAGTATCTTGGTGCTGGGGCGGTTTGGCTAAGTTGACTATTTATCTTTTCAAGAATCCCAAGCAATATACAGCTTAGAGCTTCAAGTAGCATTTTCTTGGGGCGGGTAATATTACTAGTTTCTTGTGCTCGCTCGGGCAACTAGGTGGTGTTTTAGCTTCAAGTTCCTTAACTTGGCTTATTTGGGCCTTTTGTGCTATCACTTTGTGAAGATGTTGAGCAATAAATCTCGGGAGATTCGGGATCTTAGAAGATTGTGGTCGCCGTGAACCCTAATTTCTTGCTGCAAAGGTAAAACAATAGGGTTCTTTTCGTGCTGGAAGGATGGAAAATGAAAATGGAATTAGCAATGTTGATAACACAGATTGTTCTGAAGCGGTTCAGTGCCGGAAGAGTGAAGCTGTAAATAATGGGGTTGCAGTTAGGAATGATGTTAACAGAGGGGTTCAGCGCTTGAAAAGTGAAGCTGTGAATAATGGGTTGGTAATTGCAAATGGGAATGATGTTGCTGAAGGGGACTCTGGAGAGGTAGAAAGGTTTAGAACTTACAAGAGGCGTAAGCATGTAAAGTTGAGTTCAGAAAGCAAAGCCCAAGAAGATTGCAAAACATACATGGAAGCTTCAAATCATATAGGAGACCAGGTTCACTCTCCTCTTTTTTCCCCAATTATGTGCAGTTGTGAAGGCCAATCTTTCTCTTGTAACTTGACAATTTGGATAATGGATTTCCTATATATATATATATATATATATATATATATATATATATTAATTGTTTACATTTCGTGGAATTAGAGGTGTGAGCTGCAGAAATTTTTAATTTCACATTAACTTGATTAAGAACGTCACATATGAAACCTGAGACACTGATCAGTTACCTTGTAGGATATACATGTGCCTTTGGTGGGTGAATGAAGGTTGATTATGGAGTACTTAGTAAGATTGTAGATACTAGGGTATGCCATTGGAACTTGTCATTAACCCTAGTTACTTGAGTCATAAAGAGGAAAAAGATGTTGACTGTGGAGAGATATTGTCATTCTCAGGTTATTTAAGCCATGTTTAGGCATTTCCTTTAGCTGCTCCCTATGACATTTCCTCGTGCCTAAGATATCAGGTTTCAAGTATTTGGTTACTTACATTGTCTTCTGACTCTGTGCATGTGGGGTTTAGAATTTTTTTTTATCAAATTGGGAGATCCTTAAAAGATGAACTTTAAGAGATATCCAACTTGCATAATACTAATATTTTATCAGAAAATATATAAAAATAAAATGCTATTGATATGTGTTTTGTGTGCATTTGTGTAGTGTTCTTATTTTTAGATGCTTTATGGAGGTACACTTTTTTTTAATCTTTGAAAATTGAAATCAATAAGTATACTGTTTCTGTTTGTAAGTATAAGTTAGCTTACCCCAAAGTAAGCTACAGATTTTTCATATTTTGGCAACTTCAGGTTACTTTTATTACCTCTGTGATTTAAAGATATAAAATTTCATAGTACATGCATACATGAAAGACTCCAGAGCATCGATTTAAGTTATATGTTATCACTGTATTTGGAGCAGATGATCCCACATCTACACTCATTCAGTTGAAATTCATCCTGTGCATTTATAGTTTTAAGTTCTACTTAGGAGCAGACGAGCAGTGCACTTCAGGTTTCAGACACTAGGAAAAAGGATATACTTGATTCTTGAATGTAATAATTGGGGATTATGCATTATAACTTCGAGAGTAAGACATTAAACTTTATTTGCATTAGGCTTTACTTAAATCTTATCTTCCTGCATCTACAGTGTTGCACTGAAGATTTATTTTGTGCTTAAATGGAGTTGAGTTGCAACCTATATGCTGGGTATATTGATAGTGGATAATGTTGAATTTTTTCAATGATAAGGGCCTACTTTGCTTGGTTTATATATAAGGCATGCCGTGATTGTCAATGATGTTATTGCCAATAGTATAACTTTAAGGTTAAGGAGAAAAGGATACTATTGGACTATTGGCACTTGAAGTGGAAAATTTCTTAGGTACATGTATTGTGCCACCTCATTTGTGCTTAATCAACCAAGTTTTCTTACTTTTTCATAGTATGTGGGCCCATATATGTAAAGTAAGAAGAGTTGGTTGAATATTATTGGCTGCTGCACAAATGAGGTGGCACAATACATGTACCTAAGAATCTCCCCTTGAAGTGATCATGCCCTTGGCACATAGAGCTCTTGTTTCCTTGATTCTTTCTACTAAGGTGTAATTGAAATTTTTTTATTGCAGGTTGTAAAGGTATCTTGTAATGTAGCTGTAGGAAATTCTTCTGATAATTATTCACATGGACATTGGGGAAATGTTGTTCTAAAGCATTTGTATCAGTCATTAGGTGATGATAAAAGTGGCATAGAAGGATGCATGAGGGAAGCTCTCATGCGCCATTCTAAAATTAGTTGTGCCACTACTGTAAAGGTTGGTTCTACAACTAGAACTGCTTATATCCTGCCTACTTGACCCTGTTCTAAAAGCACTCTCTATTGATTACATTGCATCTCATTTTGTTGTAGGAAACTTGTAAAATTGACCAAAATGAACAAGAACACTCGTTGCAATTTGAGGGGATGTCTCATACATTACAGAGGGAAGTTAATGGGCATGCAAACCACTTGCATAACGAATGTTCTAGTGAATCAGATGGCCCCAATGCAACTGAGATGTGTCAGCGTGCACTCTGTAATATCTTAGTCTCTGAGAAATTCAGTTCATTATGTAAGGTGCTAATAGAAAATTTCAAAGGAATGAAGCCTGAAAGTGTTTTTGACTTCAGTGTCATAAACTCAAGGTTGAAAGAGCGAGCTTATGAACAGTCACCTACACTTTTCTTGTCAGATATTCAACAGGTAATATTTTTTTAGACTCTCTTTTCAAACAATCTCTCCAGGTCTATATGATTTTGTTTGGCATAGGTTGAAGAATTATGATGACCGGATGTTTTGTTGACCTGAATACCATGATGTTCAGCGTGTTATTACCAACATTTATGCAATCTACTTGAAGACCATACTTTGTTAATTTGTTTTAATCTTCTGGTTTTGTAATTTCTTGCAGATCTGCTTGGTGTGGTACAGAGTCTGTTTGATTGGTTACTTATTATATGGTTATAACTTATAATCTTCCATATATTTTATTATTTGCTCTGTACACTTTGCTGTGTGTTATCCAAGTGCTTCTTCATCTCCCCTGTTGGGCAATAGAACTATATATCTTTGTTTATCCCCTCTAAATGAGCTGCTTTTTCTGTAGTGATTTTTGTAACACTTGGTGTTCTTTAGATTTTGGCCTGACACTTGAAATAATGAAATATGTTGGGAATTGGGATATAAAACGTCAAATTATCCAGTCAAATGTTTTATTTTGATAACTGCCACATTGAGAACTCAGTTTTGTAACACTATTAGGTGCCTTTTTTTGTTCTGGTTACTTTATCTTCATTGTTCAACTTGGTCAGAATTCTGGAACCACTTTCACCAAAAAAAAAAAAAAATTCTGGAACCACTGCAACCAAGAGATGGGCCCTCCTATTTCTTTCCACTAATAGTATACTCTAATTTGTGGCGTGAAAAATTCTAGTAGTTAATTTTCTCCTTACAATTTTTGGGTCAAATATATATGTTGGCAATGTGGTATTTTTACAATAATGTTAATTTCATAAAAACATGTTTTCACTGTCTTTGAGGATTTGAGCACTGGCTAAAACTTAGAAAAATACTAATAAAAATTTTTCAGAATTTGTTGGGTATGTTAAGTTGTTCAATCAGAGAATAAAGCAAAGTGGCTAGCTGCTAAATATTATAATTTCTGGTAATGAGTGGGAAAAACTTTGAGAAATCAATGTCTTTTAAGAAAGTTACTTTTCTCCCAAGTGAGAAAGTATAAGGATATTAATTGCACAAACAGTTTTAAGTAGTCAATCAGTTGGATGAGGAGATAGAAATATGTATTTATGAAGTCATAAACTTGAGAAAGCCTAAATTCCTTGTCATATTGATTCGTGAAATTTCAATGAACTAACATATGGCATGGGTGAGGAAGCATCTCCTTTTGTATTCATATATTTCTGGATTGCTTTCATTTTGCTAATCTTGATTGAGCATTGAATCTACTTTGATTATTACACTTTGTTAAGTTTGTTAAATGGTGGGCATATTATATTTACTCGTTTGGTTATTTCTCCCCCAATATGTTATTTTAATTATATATAACTGTTGAGTTGAACCAGTTGTTTTTTTGTGTTTCGCTGCTAAGAGAGCAGATAACAAGAGAGTTTGATTACTGATTCTTATTTTATGACTTAAAATTGCTGATATTTTTAGGTTTGGAGAAAGCTTCAAGACACTGGTAATGAGATTGTTTCTCTTGCCAAGGGCCTTTCAAATATGTCGAGAACTTTCTACTGTGAGCAGGTAAAGCTCATACTTTGTTCTTTGCTTCTGGACTACTTGCATTCTGCTTCCTATGAACTTGGTCCTTTTTTTTTTTTTTTGGCTTCTATTTAAACCACTAAACTGTTTTTTTTTTACTTCAGACTGGAGTTTTAGTGGACAGCACATTCAAAGATGGAAAGCAAGAGGTAAGAGTTTTTATTTATTTTGGAATTTCATGAGATAATCATGCAGATACAGGGAATAACTTTTTTTAATACAAAAAATAAAGCGACTTTGAATTTCAGATAGATTTTCCTCTAGGGTCACAGCTACGCCAGCAGTTGTTGCTTTGGTCTATATAATCAGTACACGGTTTCACTGAACCACCATTTGCTATCGTACTTGATTAACTATTCAATGCATTGTACCTATTCGATTCCAAGTGTGTAAACATTTGCAATCTAATTGTAGGTGCTACAAGAATGAAATAATTGATTCCCTACATATTGCCAAAAAAAAAAAATTCATGCAAACCTTGTAGTCTTCTGTTTGATGAAGAAAGACATAAGGAATTTAGATATTGTTTCCTCAGGCATCTAGGAATTTTTTTTTGGAATCAGACAGACAAAACTTTTTTGGTTTACAAAGATCTTTCTATGTCTGAAAGTCTTGTTATCTTTCTAGGTTTTGCAGACTTTCCCTATTAATAATACACATGATATGTTCATTCTGGAAAAGCTCTGCCCTTTCAGTTTTGTTGGAACTTGGAACATCAGTACCAAATGTACTTCAATTCATATGGTAGTTTTTCTTGAGAGAAATATTATAATGGTCTTTGAGATTTATTTTGCTCTTCTCATGTCAAAACAGTTCTGTAACCGGGAATCTGACTCACACATGAAACCAGAGCAGACAGAAGACTGCAGCATGCATAAAATTTGCACTTGCAGGCATTGTGGAGAGAAAGCAGATGGGGCTGACTGTTTGGTTTGTGATTCATGTGAGGAGATATACCACGTCTCCTGTATTGAGCCTGCTGTCAAAGAGATACCCTACAAAAGCTGGTATTGTGCCAAATGCACGGCTAGTGGAATTGGATCTCCACATGAAAATTGTTTGGTATGTGAAAGGTTGAATGTCCCACAGACCCTGAACAACTTAGATTTTGATGAGGGCTTCCCTATAAATGAGGAAATACTTCATGAATTGGAAGAAAATTCAAATTGCACCTATGATGGGGCCCAAGCATCCAGAAGGGGGGAAAGCAACTGCAATTGCAAAATTTGTGGAAATGAAGTGGATAGTGAAAGAATGAAAATTTGTTTCCACTCCTTCTGCTCCAATAAATACTACCATGTAAGGTGTTTGACAAGTAAGCAGTTAAAATCATATGGTCCCTGTTGGTACTGCCCTTCTTGTTTATGCCAAGTCTGTTTCACCGATCGAGATGATGATCAGATTGTTCTCTGTGATGGCTGCGATCATGCATACCACATCTATTGCATGAAACCTCCACGGACATCTATCCCAAAAGGAAAATGGTTCTGCAGAAAATGTGATAAAGGGATCCAAGCAATACGCCAAGCAAAAAAGGCATACGAGAGTAACAAACAGAAAAAAACAAGTCAAGATGAATCAAAGCCTGGTGATAAGTTGGAAAAAAAATGGAACAATAAACATGGACGAGAATTGGAAAAAGGTGGAGGAATGGACATGCTTTTAACTGCAGCCAATACTCTGAATTTTGAAGAGAACTTGGCTACAATCCATACACAGAGATAGGGAAACTAGTGAGCTTCCTTGTTATGTTGGTAATGGCTTTAATTTCTACAGGTTAGCCGCTAATTACTACACCATTATTTCACACCGCATTATTTGGATGACTGATTTTGGTAGAGGTCTTGTAAAACTTTGGTAGATTTTGCTGACTTTCACATACATGACATGGAAAGACAGAACTGTAGAGGCTTTAAGAGAACAGCTAGTATAATCAGAAACTGCAATATCTGTTGTTAGGGTAATCAGGAGAGATACAAAATTGATTACAGATGTGATTGGTATGAACATTTAAAGGGCTGCTTAATTTTGTTGTTCAATGTGGAGTATGTTGTTTTGGGTTGGGATGTTCCGTAGATCTGTATAATCATATCTCTGTCAAGTTGATAATCAAAAGGAATGATGCTTTTCAACTCTTACTTTAGAATTCATTGTTACCATTATAATACTTGCTCTTTTTTGCTTTTGAGTTGCTGCTATTCATTTTATAATGTTTAGAAAGACTCGATGCTTTTGAAACTGTACTCTTCTATATCAGTAATCCAGCGCGCCCGTCGGCCTTAGCTATAAATCGAGTAGGAAAGACAAAGAAAAAGTATGACAAAGAAGAATTTTTTAAAAAAAATACATCACATGCTAATAGAAAAAGTACCACTTAAGCTTAAGAGAAAATTTTAAACCTGCTTTACTGTATGGTACTGGATGTTAGCATGAGTACAAATTTAACGTGACAGAAATGAGAATGTTGTGTTGGATAAGTGGTCACACTAGAATGCATAGTATTATGATTTGTGACCACTTTATATATAGTTGTGACTTGTGAAGCTTACAGCCATACAAATTTTTTTTTAATCTTTGTCCGAATACTTTTATTTAATTGATATTGTGGAATATTAATTATTAACTTCTATACATGCAGTTTATCTATCTATGTTCTTTTTTTTTGGGTCAAAATCTATCTATGTTCTGATCTAATTCATTATTTTTTGGGTCAAATATCATGCTGGGCCCTTATTTTAAAAAACAAAAGCCCTAATCTGCTCATGTAGAAGTCTATAATTCGGACCCCAAAAAACACAATAACTTTTTTTGTATACACATTTCTATGTAGTGTAACATGACACCTCCAATTTCTTGGCCCAACAAAAAAGACATTGTTTAACTTTATATATTTGACCCAAAAAGAAAAGACTGTATCTATATCTATAGTATATGATTAATTATATGCTTTGTGTTCCAAATGAATATTTTAAAATTTTAACTAAGGACTCAAATTGAATTGGATGATATTATAAATATATAAAATAATAAATAAATATATTTATTATTAATAATACATTTTACAAATTATATGTATAAAAATAATCTAAATTTAAATTAATAATCAAATCATATTACCAACAAACATCTAGAACTCTAAATTCTCAAATTACAATTCGTATTAAAACCCCTTAATTATAACCAACATGTAAGAAAATTGAGTAAAATTTGTTTTTTTTAAAATCAAATGAATGGTATATCATATCACTACTAAAAAAGGATTTTATCAGCAGTTTAAACTGTTGTTAGAAGTATTAAAAATTGTTACTAACATTTATACCAAAAATTATTAAATTGTTGCTAATTCTCTATCACTATAGAGTTATACCAACAGTTTCATTAATTGTTGGTATAAATGTATTCTATAGCAGCAACAGTCAAAACTGTTGCTATAGAGTCAATATAGCTGCTAGTATAGAAAAACTTTGTAGTAACAAATAAAAAAATTGCTGGTATAAATTTTAATAAAAATTGCTGTTATAAACCCAAATAAAACTGCTGCTATCTTCTAATATTCTAATAATCATAATAGGTACAAATATTAATATAAATATAATAAGATTGTAAGCAAAAAAAAAAGTAAGAAAGACCAACATTTATATATATTGCAAACTTCCAAATCCGTTTAGTATAAGAATTAAACAAAGTTTTATAATTACAACTATACATTTCACATTAATTATTTCTAATATATGCAAAAAATGAGATAAACACATGAAATATAAATATTAGGTAAAATGTTTATTGAGATTGAACATTAAAATCCAAAATAAGAAACCAATATATTGGGTTTGGCTCTTAATAACACTTTTGGGTTTAAAATTTGACTATTGGGCTTTTAAATATGAACATTAAAATCCAAAATAAGAAAAATATTAGTATTTAAAATTAAACTGAACAAGACAAGTGCTTATTAAATTTACTAATTATATTATATGTTTTTTATAATTTCTTGTTTTTAAATTATATTATATGGCAATTATGAAAAGTGAAGGTTAGAAGAAAAAATTCCCAACTTCAATTGAAGAGGCAAAACGGTTTATCATAGAAAAGCAATCAATATGGTGGTATAGATTTTTTGTTGTAAGCGTGATTATATGACGCATAAGAAGTTTAAAATAAAGTTCTTTAAAATGAATATTAGGAGTAATAGATTTATTGATGTATCTATCTATATTATATTGGCTTTGGAGTTTTTTAAATATTAGACGTTTCACATATTATTTAATATATAATATAAAAATATCAAATAAAATTTGAGGTGTCAGGATAATTAAGGGAAGAGAACAAAAAATAAAAACATTGAGAAGGTAAAATAGAATAATAGATAATTAAATGATTTTGTATGATTTAATTTATTATTTTAAAATCTAATAATTACTATTTATTTATATTTTAAAAACAAATAACTTAGCTTATTGTAGAAATTTTTAAGATTGAAGAAGGTGGAGTGTGTTTTAAGCTATTGGTCTTTTTGTTTGTCTTTTGGTTGCATCACTTGTTGAATCGTCGCGGCACTCCAACTCAAGTACTCAACCCTACCAACGACTAAAACTAGGTCATGACGCATTAAACTCTCAAGATATTTTTATCTAAATACATTGTACCAAAAGAAAAAAAAAACATTCAATTGATTTTTGTTACTTTACATTAAACAACTTAACATATTATAAAAATAATATAATACAATACATCTATGTAAGTTTTTTTTTTTCATGTATTCGTGCTTCTACATGAGTACATGACGTTGAACAGAGAGGAAAGAAACAATTGGAGTACTTATTCTTCCATCACCAAAATTTAAACTTGTAATCAGTAACGCAGAAATAAAAAATTTGAACTGTGGCTGCATTTTACTTGTTTAATATATTAATCTTTTCGATTCACAATAAAAAAAAATCATTAATTCATTTAAAATATAGAAAAAAATAAATAAAAAACTAAATTACCTTTACTAAATTATTATTCCTACTAATTATTCTTTCTCCATTATCTTATCTTGACTCTTGAGAATAGATATTAAGTAAGGATAAAATTGTAAAAAATTAATTAATGTTCTCTTGATTTTGTAAAATACTAAAACAACATATATTTAAAAAAAATAAAAAACCTTCAATAAAACATATATTATGAAGCGGAGAGAGTACTATGATAAAATTTTATTTTTTAGTATTCTTCTATAAATATTTGAAATATCTTTTTTCTAAAATTGATAGTTATGTTGCCTGTTAATATTTTATTCTATACATTATGCAAGTTGGAACACTTTATTTCTTTATGAGTAATTCTTTAGAGTTATAGATAATTAAAATTTATAAGTTATGAGTATCTAAATCTGTATTATACTAAATTATAAAAAAATTTAATATAGATCTCAAAATAAATTTAAGTGCGGACTAACAAATAACATGACCCTTCTTGATAGGGAAGAGCGGCCTAAAAAAAATATAGATATATGTATGTGTGAGTCAAATGATTAAATTCTATCGTCCACGTGAGTTTGACCATAAATGAATATATATATCTCTTGACCAAGATATATATTAGAGTATATATTTGATAAGGATGTTTTTAGGGAGTGCAGATCCATATAAACAGCTATATTTGTATGGGTTTGTATCTTAACCAATTTACATCATAGAATGACCCATTTAATAATTTTTTTAGTATTGTCTCAACTTATTATTGAGATTAACTATTTTAACAATAATACCCTATTTCCATATCTATAAAGATAAAACTCAAAAGGTGATTAAGAAAATCCAAATCTATTTTTATCATCTGTGTGAAATCGCCTTCCTAGAAAATGTATATTTTGAACATTGATGAAGACGTCGACGACCTAAATGACATTTAAATTTCAACCTTTTACAAGTCGTCAGTCAGTGTTTGTTTCTTTCTAAGTACTGAAGAGTCAAGATTTTTTGCCATTATTGACTTGACCTTTCAGGCAATGTGTTTGTTGCTTTTCCAAAAACGTACGTGTTCTGGTCATCTGGTGCATGTGTCATGAGATATTCAAAAATAAATGCACTATATAGAATAATAAGATTATTATATAAGGTTGAATAAAATAAAAATATATTATTTTTATATATTATAATGTTTTGAGAAATTTATATAATATAATGTTATAAATTTATTTGGAGCAGAGGGGAAGTGTTTTTTTTTTAAATATCTATTTTCTCTCGATCGAGAAGATGTTAAGATAATTACGCTATTATTCCTTCTTTGTTTGGGAAGAAAAGAAAGGGAAGACCCTTAAGCTAAAACCCTCCTAACTCCTAATTAGTCCTAATGAACTGCCCCAGCCCCATCTATTTTTTATTATATTTTTTTAATGTTTTTCACGTATATCTTTTTTTTTTTATAAATTCACGTATATTTTTCTATTGATTATAATATAATTCTATACGATATTTTACCGAGTACTAAATATATGCACATTTTTTAACAGATATTTAAATCCAAGTTCAATATATGTATGTATATAATTTATTTTTAATTTTTAAAAATATAAAATAATATAAAATTATTATTACTATTATGTTTTAAAATAATAAATTAAATGATATGAAGTTCTTTTCTTCCCCACTTTTTAAATAACTATTTATATCATATGAAATTTTTCTCTTTCACGTCCTCCAATCAAATTTTATGATTTTTTAATTATCAAATATTATTTTGTGACACAAATAATCGATCAGACAACTATATTGATATAAATATACTTACAAAAGTTCGTGCAATTTTTCTCTTATTTTTTAATTTTATTACAAATTTGTTATTTTTATTTATTATTATATTTTGAAATAATAATTTGAATAATTATTCATTGTCTCGTGCTATTGATATATATTTTAAAAAATACTAAATTAAGGTAAAGTTACTTAGGTGCTTGCTATAAAGTTCACCAATATTATTAAAATACGTGGCAAAAATTTTTTGTATAATCAATCATGGTAGAGAGAGAAAATGAAAAGCAATAAATTACATAATCAATCAAACAGGAGAGAGAATATAAATGATGTTTATGATTGATGAACTTTATAACAAGCACCTAAGCAACTTTATTTTAATTTTTTCCTTTGAAAAAATAGATGAGAGAGAGATAGAGAGCAATGATCTCGTGCTATTAATTATATATTAACACTCAAATCATTTTTACACGTATCTTGAATGGTGTATGAGAAAAGGCAAGGACATAGATAGAAGCATACACCAATACGGTCAACAAGGACTAACTTTTAATTAGTTTAAAAATTAAATATATATATATATATATATAGCTATATGACCAAATTACACTAATTATAAGCATATGGTCCAACATATTACAAATACAGTAAAAGAATACGGACTAAGTTAACCTATTTTAAAATCTATTTAAAGATACATAATCTTCACTCAAATCGTTAGTTGCGTAATTAATCATTTTGCTTGACTTCTATAGCACGCACCTCTGTACAGTTAAAGAAATGCTAACCAAATTATATAAAGTGGACAACTATTCACAGAAAATAATAGAGGAAATGATGTGATAGTATGAATTGAAACTTCTTTTATGTGTATGGTGGTTTTAATGTGGCTTATTCTTCCGCCCACCTTATGACTTATCTTAGATGACCCATTTACTCTTTGCCACTTCAACCTTAAATATTCAACATAAAATTAAGGTGTGCTTATAGTTCTGTTTATTTTTATATTATAAGAAGTTCGATTACAAATGTGGTTGGTGTAGTTTATGGAAAAATAATTCTAACATCTTTATAATAATTTTATAGTAATAAGTAGTAGTACTTTCCTTATTGTCAAGAAAAAGTAAACTATATATATAATTACTTTTAATTGGAACGATTAATTAATTCGTAAAATATAAAGACTTGACTTAAGTAAAATTTTAAGAGTCTATATATGTATTTTGAATGAGTATCAAAGTCTACTGCTTAGTTTAAAGTATATATTCATATCCATGTGATCGTGAGTAAATTGAGTTATATTTAATAGATTCACTAGAGAACGACTGAAACGATGAAATCATGTGAATTGATCGAACTTAATTATAAACATTAAAGTGAATTTGATTTAAAAACAAAAATAAATAGAATGAATTATGTTACCCAACAAATAAAAAAACAACATTTTAATTTCATGTAATAAACATATATAGTTTTGTAGTGCGTCGTGTTGTCACTTGTAGTAGGCGGTGAATGGGAAAAGGGAAAGCGTGTGGCATGAAATAATGGAAAAATGAGATAGAAGTGAGCATATGAATATACAGTTAGTTATACACCACCACCATAATGGAGGAGAGTATTGGGATTTTCTTCAAATCAGTTAAGTTTTGTTTAATAGACGTATTTTTAGAAAAATTTGTTTGCACTTAAGATTAATTAATTGTAATTAAGTAAAATTATTTACCATTTAAACATGTACAATAATTTCTTGGATTGGACATCTTCAGTAGCGATTCAAAAGTCGCTGCAAAATATCTTCTGCAACGACCTTGCAGCAACTATAAAGCCGTCACCAAAGACTTTTGGTGGCGACTTTTAGGTCTTTAGCGGCTACAAAAGTCATTGCTGAAGACATTATTTTTTGTAATGACTTTTTTTCACTACTAGTTTATGTTTACCAAAAAAAAAATCCACACTTATTTTTTCCGTCTCAGGATTCATGAATCATACAAATCAAACGGGTATATATGTACGAACTAATTCGTAAATTTTTTGTTGGGTATAGTCAGATAGCACACTGGCTACAGCTACAGATGAATGATTTTAATATTTAATTTATATGTTGAGTCCCAGTGCTTGGCTCTTCTATGCATTAGTATGTTAAGCCGATTTTTGTTTATAGTTTTCTTCACTTTTTTAATTTAAACTTGAAAAATTGTGAACTTTTTCTAAAGAATAAGAGTTACAGACACAAAAAATAAAAAAATTCCACACAAATAAGGACTTACCGTGAATGGTTTAGGGATCACATTTATTAGGGACTAAAAAGTTAGTCCCTAATCCGCTCATAGTAAATCTCGATTTATGTGGAGTTTTTAATTTTTTTTTTGTATCTATATCTTTCATACTTTAAATATTCTTTAGAAAAAATTTATAATTTTTCAAATTTAAATAAAAAATATGAAGAAAACTATAAAAAAAAATCGGCCTAGCATACTAATGCATAGAAGAGCCAAACACTGGATTATTTTTTTTTTATATAAAGTTTTTCTGGTCCCCGTTAAATTAGTTTTCTTTAACAACGAAGAAATTACGTATGTTATCACACGGAAACAACTTACTTTTTAAATGTAGCTAATTAGTCAATTGAAAAAAATTAATAATTAAATAATAATTTCTTGTTTCCCAAATGCTTGACTAAAAGCCTAAAAGGTATATTTAGTGTTTCAAACAAAATTTAAGCAACCCCTTCCTAATTTTAATCTGTTGTTATTAATTATAGTTTTAGAAATAAGAGATTTGTTTCACCAAAAAAAAATAAGAGATTTGTAGATCTATTTCGTCTCTCAACTTTAGTGATGGTTATCTTTTAGATTTTATTTTAGTTTCTTGTCGTTCTTTGTGAAAGCTTAACCTTTAATTACTAGATTGCTTAACTTCTAATAATTAGAGTTTGTTTATTGTGTTCGTGTGTTTATTTTCTTGGTGGCATTTTCTTCACAAACATGTGCTTCTAGATTCAAGACCTATGACATCTAGAGTTACAATTTGCGGATCTTCTGTCAAAAAATTTTCACTCTTTCATAAATTGTTAGAAGAAATTAAACTATGCCACTTTCAACTTTAAAGATCACTCCATATCTAATATCCAGAAGGTATAGGAGTAATAACTTTGTTGACAGTATCAAGAACAGTGAAATTTATCATCCTAAATTTATTTTACAAATAAGATCATCTGAACTTTTAGTTTTTTTTCTAGTTTAACAGTATTGTTTACTATTTACTCTTCAGTATTCTTAGAATGGTATTCACTAATATATTGTAAGTGCTGAAAAAAGATGTATCAAACAAAATTATATGGCATAATTACGTTTCAATCATATATATATTTACCCAGGAAATATCCTCAAAGATTACTGCTGAGTATGTTTAAATTGGAGAAATAAAAGCAAAAATGAAATTGAACTTAGTTTATAACTATATATATATATATGGTTGATTTTGCATTTTGAAGTAAAAAAAAAAAAGAATAAGATGCGGAGGTAACAAAAAATCAAGTTGATTAAGAATTTTAGTACTACTGTATATATGTTTTTCTTTGACTCTTCTGGGGCCGGAGAAAGAAAAGAGAGAGAGAAATATGGGATAAGAAGTAATTAAGAAGCTAGGAAGGCAAAGAGAAATTGGTGTTTAGAGGAAAGTTGACGAGAAGCAGAAGGTGTAGGGCGTTTTTAGCCTATTCGCATTCACTATGTCCTTCAATTATATTCTTCTTCAATTGGTTGCATCATATTCATATGTGGGGTCACATTCAGCCTCTACCTACCAAATACCAATTCATGTTTTCGTTCTTCATTCCCACAAATTAAAGTTCCATTCAACAAATACCATATACAATTGGATCACGCATGCCATCAATCAATGTTTGAACTTGTATTGATCACCAAAAGCAAAAAAAATCTTTCAACTTGAAGAATCAGTTGTGTGTAAATGCTTACGTACATTGCTTTCATCGTTTTCGTTATACTGTTTTATTTTTGTAGAATTAAACTACGACAAAATTAATTAGGTGTTTGTAATGAGTTCATTAATATAAATAAGATACATGACAATAAATTTTTGTATAATCAATCATTATAAAAAGATAATATAAAAGGCAAAAATTAATTAATTAATTAATTAAGAGAGAGTCCATTAAAAAAAAACTATAAATAAAGTTTATGATCGAATAATTTTATATAAACTAAAATTATATATTATATATATACACCGATTTTATTATTATTTGTCTAAAATTAAGTAGATCATGATTTTTTGCTTTTTTTCATTAGATCTGTCTTTCCAATTAGGAAAAATTAATTTTTTTTGGTGGTATAGAAATGAAATAGGCAATTTTACCTAAAAACTATGATTTAAAATTTTAAACCCCAAAATTCCCTTTTTTTTTTAAATATTCCCTTATATATATATATGTGTGTGTGTTTTCTTCTTTTATATATATATTTATAAATTTTAATAATATAATATATAATCATTTTTTATATAGTTAAATATATAATAAAAAAATAATTATATACTTAATTATATGTTTTTTTAATATTTTAAATTATGATAAAAATATTTTAGAGTTGAAAAAATTAATCACTGCTCACTTAACTTAAGTTAGGGGAGTTTAGGCTTATTTATAAATGAACCAAAAGTATTCCAGCTCACTTGACTTGCAAGTTAGATGAGTCAACTCGTAGGTTAAGTGGGTTAAACGAGACAGACTAATATATGAGTTAAACAAGCCAACCTAAACCCTACGAGTTGCCAATTTATAACTTCTATACAGACATGACTCTATACCCACACCTTTTTTTCTCTGCTCAAATGATTCTCCCTATGCCTGCTTATTTTTCTGTGTGTCAAATTAAATTTTGCCTTTCACATTGAAAAAATTGTTCATGAGAACTTAAGAGCAATTATATGCAGTTATATATTAAAAAAAGAGGCAAAAAAAGTCCAAATATTTATTAAAAAAACTGTCCAAATAAATGAGCTAGGTTGGTTTATTTAACTCACATATTAGGTTGTCTCGTTTAACCCACTTAACCTACGAGTTAACTCACCTAACTCGTAAGTTAAGTGAGCTTGAATAGTTTTGGCTCATTTATAAATAAACCTAAACTCCCCTAACTTAAGTTAAGTGAGCAGTGATTAATTTTTCGACTCTAACTTATCTTTATCATAATTTAACATATTAAAAAAATATAATTAAGTATATTATTAATTTTTTATTATATATTTAACTATAAATAAAATAATTATATATTATATTATTAAAATTTATAAATATATATATATAAGAAAAAAAACATATATATATATATGATACATGTGTATCATATATGTATATGATACACATGTATCATATATATATATATATATATTTAATGCAATCCGTTTAGCAAGCAACGGATTGTATTAAATAATAATAATAAAAAGACAGATTCAAATTCGTTTGGGCCTGAGACAAAAATGGATTTTTAGTAAGAAAAAAATAAAAATGAAGTGTTGAGGGAATACTTTTTGGAGAAGAGAAATTTTGGAGATTAAAATTTTATATCATGGTTTTAAGTTAAAATTGCGAATGAAATAGCTAGGCATTTTTATATACATTAAGGAAATGAAAATATATTTTTTCTCACATTTATTCTCTTATTGGATGCTATCTTGTTCGAGCTAGCTGAGAAGTGACATACAATAACAGAAGTAGAACTTTCCCAGCAGAGATTTTTTCATAAATAAGTATTGAACTCATAAACTTACTTAAGAAAAATAAAGTACTTAGTACTCAAACCAATGAAATATAAATTCGTTGTCTAAGCAATAAGTGCATTGTATAGCATAACGTGCAGGCTAAAGTACTATTTTGGTCCTCAATGTTTGCATGAAGTTTAATGTTGGTCCTCAATGTTTCAAAAGTTTAATGTTGGTCCTCAAAGTTTTTATTTTTGGTCGATTTTGGTCCTCGAGCGTAACACCGTTAACTTTTTACCGTTAAATGATGACGTGGCATGCTTATATGGCACACCCTCTCTCCTACATGTCATATTTTAATGATGTGGCATGACACATCACTGCCACGTCACCCCAGATGATGATGATAATGATGCTGATGAAGAAGAGAAGATGATGATGTGGCAATCTGGGGTGACGTGGCAGTGATGTGTCATGCCACGTCATTAAAATATGATATGTAGGAGAGAGAGTGTACCATATAAGCATGCCATGTCATCATTTAATGGCAAAAAGTTAATGGTGTTATGCTCGAGGACCAAAATCGACCAAAAATAAAAACTTTGAGGACCAACATTAAACTTTTGAAACATTGAGGACCAACATTAAACTTCATGCAAACATTAAGGACCAAAATAGACCTTTAGGCCAACATGCATCATTTATGGTTTTATGTTATGAGTTACGTACAAGACCTTGAAAATTAAAATAGAATGAATCTAATAATATATAAATTCGTTTATATATATATATATATATATATATATATATATATTCGGGATGAGAGACACATAAAATGAAAGTTCCGTGAGAATGAGATAACAACTGGCCAAAAAAAAAAGAATGAGATGAAAAAAAGTTCAACAACCGGAGTAAGCACGTGGTGGCGAACTACTCAATTACGTATCCATTCCATTCCATATGTAAAGAAATGTAGAGGCAGAGTGCCTATAAATAGCGAGCAACTCTCTCAGTTAATCTCACACAAGTTCAGGGCTTTCTCCAATTCCATCATATTGAATATCCTTTTCTCTCATTTTGCAGAGAGAACAGAGATATCCATCCCAATAATTAATTAAATTAAAGCCCTCAAATTAAACATTGTTTGTACATCTCAGAAAATGGCATCATCATACTTGGAAGAGATGCGAGAGGCACAGAGAGCACGTGGGCCAGCGAGCATCCTAGCCATAGGCACAGCCAATCCGACGAACTGTATTTACCAAGATGACTTCACTGATTATTACTTCCGAGTCACCAACAGCAACCACATGCCTGGCCTTAAGGCTAAGTTGAAACGCATTTGTAAGCATTTTAATTATATCTTATTCTATATATTTATCTACTTTAATTTAATTCCATGCACGCATAGCTTACCTAGTATTCTACTATCTATATTTTTATTTTGTTACGTGCAATATATATATCTTATAATGTGTGTATGTGTGGTTGATTATATTAATTAACAGGTGAGAAGTCGATGATCAAGAAGCGTTACATACACCTCACCGAAGAGATGCTGAAAGAAAACCCAAACATATGCGCTTACGAAGAACCGTCACTAAATGCACGTCAGGACATGCTGGTGGTGGAAGTGCCCAAGTTAGGAGAGAAGGCTGCTTCTAAGGCCATTAAGGAATGGGGAAGGCCCAAGTCTGACATCACTCATCTCATCTTTTGCGCCACTTCCGGCGTTGAAATGCCCGGCGCCGACTACCAACTCATCAGGCTCTTAGGCCTCAACCCTTCCACCAAACGCTTCATGCTCTACCACCAAGGTTGCTTCGCCGGAGGCACCGTCCTCCGCCTCGCCAAGGATCTCGCCGAGAACAACGCCGGAGCACGAGTCCTGGTGGTGTGCTCGGAGATCACCGTGGTCACCTTCAGAGGCCCATGCGAGACACACTTGGACTCATTGGTGGGCCAAGCACTGTTTGGAGACGGCGCATCATCGGTGATCGTGGGATGCAATCCAGACACTTCCATCGAACGGCCACTGTTCCATCTGGTGTCGGCGTCAGAGACGATTCTACCAAACTCGGAGGGTGCAATAGAAGGGCACTTGAGGGAAGTGGGGCTCACATTTCATCTGAAGGAAAACGTGCCTCAGCTGATAGCGGACAACATTGGGAAAAGCCTTGAAGAGAACTTCAAGCCCATTGGGATCAACGACTGGAACTCGGTGTTTTGGGTAGCCCATCCAGGTGGGCCCGCCATATTGAACGAAATAGAAGCGAGGCTTGGGCTGAGAGAAGAGAAGCTGAGAGCCACGAAGCACGTGCTGAGTGAGTATGGGAACATGTCGAGTGCGTGTGTGCTCTTCATTTTGGACGAAATGAGGAAGAGATCGGCGGAGGAGGGCAAGGCCACCACCGGAGAAGGACTCAAGTGGGGCGTTCTTTACGGATTCGGGCCGGGTCTCACCATGGAGAGTTTGGTCCTGCACAGCGTCCCCATAGACATTGGCGCCAATTAAATTAACACCAAATTAAATATACAGCCAAAAAATAAACATGGAACTAAGAATAATCAATTTCATGTATTTCTAGTTTGTCCGCTTTTTCTTGCTTCTTGTTAATGCGGTGCGGCTCTTTCTATGTGTAATAAGACTTGGTTGACGCATTCTAGTCCAGATTTATCCAATGGAATATTTATATATATTGTTTTTTAATTAGTTCATATAGAATATTTCCACTTTTTAAATTTACTTACATGATTATCTGCATCTTTTATTATATTTTTCAGTAGTTTAAAAAGCTAGTAATTGTTCCATCCGTAATTTCAAAATGATGACGAAGTAAGTACGTGTATTATTAAAATTTAAATAGAGTTCGGTTTTAGAATTCACTTGGAAAAATAGTCCAGTATCTTTGATAAATATTTTACTGAGAAATCGCACGTTCAGCAATAAAATATAATTAAATTGGGCTTCCAAAAGCATATTAGATTATTACATCCAATTACAAAGTTGAATAATTATACAACTTTCGCTAAAATACAATTTTGATTGGCAAAATTATTATTTTGGTCCTTTATATTTTATCAAAATTTAATTTTAATTTTATATATTTTAAAATGTCATTATAAATTTTTTATATTTTGAATTTTATCAAAATTAATTTTTTTTCTCACACCGTCAATTTTCTTCATTAAATATTTTACATGGCTCGAATCTTTTTTCTGTGTGTCTTTAAGTTAACATAGCTGACCACATCACTGGCCATGTCTTCACCTTTTTCTCTCTTTATCTTTTCTCTTTTCTCTCTTTAAGTCTTTCTCTTTACTATTTTCTTCCTCTCACATCTTGTGCTTCATCACCCATGGCCTACAAACATAATTTCCCCGTCCTATAATCTGGCCCGCAATTCACTAACACCATTTTCAAAATTCCAAGCGCTATCATTGCTCGTGCGCATATCCCTCAACTCAAGTCTCCCATCAGCAAAAATAAAATAATATAATAAAAAAACCCCATTTTTTGGGTCCTCGCTTCATATCTCCTCCACTTGCCAGTGACCCACACGTCTCCGACCACTGGACTTACCGGTAAGTGACGTCACACAAACTCTGATAGGTGAGCGAACTATGCACCCACCACATCTATCTATCTCTATCTACCTGGTGCGCAATATAAGGTGTAGTGGAAATATGACGATGACTTCTATTAGCTTATTCACTCTCTCTGTATAACAAATCGACACGCAGGAAAATTAAATTATATTACAATCACACAACCACACTCTTCCCTCAATTATACTGTATTTTTATAATAGTAATTTATGTATTTTCTAGAAAAATAAGTCAAGTGATCAGTTTGATATTATTGTGGATATACATATATTTAGATATATGTATGTTTGAATTGAAATATTTTATAAATAGTTAAGATTACGAAATAATATTTTTGAATAAGTTTTTAGGAATTTTATATTTTGAATTTTGGTAGATAAGATTGTTATCCACGTTTAAGAATAACTCTAAGAGTTTAATTAGGATTTCTTTTTTTCATGTATAAATACCCTGCAAAGGTGAATAATAAGGTACAACGATTTTTTCCAATTCTTTCTCCCTTTACAATTTTAACATAGTATCAGAGACAGGTTAAATTTTTATCCATGGCCGGTACGTTTCGTACGTCCCGACAATGCCCAAACAGGTGTTGCACCGTCGTCCCCCACGGTCATAAACGAGGTGGAATCAACACCTCTACCTGGATTGGATGTTGCACAATGGAAAACGCTTTCTTCAAATGCTTGATGGGTCGAAACCTACGACAACTAATAAGATGTTTGGTAACTCCGTGACTTGGATTATCGACACCGGAGCTTCGAATCATATGACAGGGGAGATGAAGGTTCTACGTGACTTAGAAGAAATCAATCGAGCATCCTACTTTTTAACTATTGTTGATTATTTTTCCTGTGCTGTTTGGATATACTTACTTGTTGATAAATCAAAAACTTCTCATGCTATTAAAATGTTTCTCTCTATGGTTGAGCCACAATTTGATAAAAGAGTTAAAATTTTGAGAAGAGATAATGGGACTGAGTTTATATGTCTAACAGATATATGTATATCCAGAATAGATATTATAATAATAATTGATGTAATGTAATACCACAACAAAAGGAATTAAATCGAAAGTTTGATGGAATCGCGAGTCTTATTCTCTTTTAAACTCTTTTGTTCCTGGATCGATGAGGGTTTTTGTGAAGGATGATAGCGTTGGTAATTGGATTCAGGGAATCTCGTTCTTGTAGTTTTGGCGGTTTTTGTGTTGGCGAGATTAATTTGAGCGGCAAAAAGCTTCAGATGGTGGATGGTAAGAGGAGAGAGGCCATGGGTGATGAAAAAAGAAGATGTGAGAGGAAGAAAAGAGAAACAGAGAAACAAGGGAGAAAAAGAGCGAAGACATGGCCAGTTTGAAGGGATACGTAAAAATTGTTTTTTGAGTCACATAAACAATTCAAGTCACACGGAGGTTGTATAGGGAGAGAATAAGTTAAAATTTTTAAATCTCACTTGAGTATTTATCAAATTTAATTAACTATGCTATAACGATGTTCTATAGTAAGATTAATTCTAAATGGATTTCATACATGCATGATCCATTATATTGTTGGCGTGATATATATATGAATTTGTTGTCTTAGATTTAATAAAAAATTAAAAAAATAATTTTATAAGTTTTATTTTTATTGATTAAAAAGAATCCTTAAATAATATTATTAAGATCAAAAGAAATTCTATGCATTCATAAACACAATACAAAAGAAATAAGTTTAATGTGACTTAATAACATAATTTGTTAATTATAGTCAACGTATAATCAATAAAGATCGACATTTAATTTCTTATGTAGTTGTTGTAACCGTTGTTATAATGGTCGTGATATTGTCTATACTGTCGATTGTAAGAACTAAACGCTGATTTTTTTTTTTTTTGGGTTGTGAAATAAAATTAAAGGAAAACAATTTAAAAGAGAAAAATGAACAAATTTTAAAAATAATTTTCATACAAAATTAAGAGGAACAAATCGTTATATATTAAAAAAGAGGTACAAATCTAGTTTTAGCTTATGAACTTTTTTAATAAAATTTTATTAAATTTTATTTATTATTATTTTAACTTAAAAATTACGTTTCTCTTCCTTTTTATTTTTTTGTCAATAACTGTTTTACAAAAAAAATTAATATAATTTACTCTGAAAAGTAAATAGAAATACATTCATTATTATGCATGAACATCCTGAAGAACCAAGTAAACTCTATATGTTATATCAATCAATGACTTAACACCTTAACCCTAATTGACATGAAATCCTCACGATAAAACTTTGTAATTTGTATAAATTAAATAATTTTTTTTGTTAATTTCTTCATCCAAAACTGCATGAACTAACATGTTAAATTATTTAAGGAATTTTTCGGTAGAACACTTAAAATTTTATGGGATTTTCTTATAAAATCTCAAGTTTAGAGGTTTTTTTCGCATTGAAACTAAAATTAAAAAACAAATATAGCATTTTTTATTTTGGTATGAGTATAACTTAATTTTGTAGAGGCGTCATTGTTATCTTAACATATTGGATAAAAAAAATTAGGAGGTATTTGACATAGGATTAAAAAAAATAATTTTAATAATCTTACTTGGAGAATCTTGTAATCTCTTATTTATTTACTTTTTTGATCTCATTTAAAGTGGTATTATTCTAATCTTATTTAATGAGATTATTTTCAACCATTATATGAGAATCTTATAAAATAATCCCAAAAATATAAATGTTGAACTAAACAATTCTTTTAACATCCCTTAAAATCCTAATTCTATGAATATGAGATTCACGGAATTAAAATTTTTAAAAATAAAAAGTCATGTACACTAAACGCACTCTCAACGGATATGATTATTTGCACTACATAATTTAAGAGCATTCGGTATCATAATTATATACAATACACCACCTAATTAAGAATTGTTTGCATTTTCCAAAAGAATAAAAAGATAATAATATATCTTGCCAGTTGCCATTACTAGAATTACTGAAATACTGTGACTGAAAAACGATTGAAGACTTTTTTGGATTACGTTCATTCTATCTTACTGCTTTTTAGTTGGATAGAAGCCAACAAAAACGACTGTCATTCGACTAAAAAAAAAACATGTCAGTAAGCATAGTGTCCGATTGCAATGTAGTCGAACACTGACGCTGAACAAATGAAATCTAATATCTACTTATTCTTTCATTTTTCACTATCATTCAAATATTGTTCTAACTTTTTAAATTCATTTTTTATTAATTATAGCTATTTTTTTCGATTAGTTCCTTCATTTTTCTCCACACTTTTTCATTTGATTTATTTATTTTTTGTATTTATTATTTTAATAGACTCTTCTGGAGAGAGACAATGGAACATTTAATTTGCTAGCTTTGTTGAAACTTGGAAGACGCCTCCCTTGTTGAAATTTTCAAGAAATTGTACTCTTTGGACATGTTTTGTGGTGGTTCATAATAAAGCTTTGACACCAAGACGCCTCTCTTGTTGAAATTTGTTGGAAATTTCACTATATCTGGACATGCTTTATCTTATATTGAAGTTTAACTAATAAAAAAAATATACCGGAGAGAGAAGGTGTTCAGACGATTAAGCTTCTTTTGAGGAGTATTAGTTTTTGTTTAGGATATCAAGAGAATAACTGGTGGTAAAATATATAAAATAAAAAAAATATAAGAGAGAATGAATAAATTAATTTTTTAACAAGCTATGTAATTATCGTTTTGAACAAAAGGGCCATAAACCACTCCTTCATATGTAGTGCATATGAAAAGAGCTTAAAAAATGATTTTTATTGACTTTTCATTAAGTTTAATTAAGACTATATTTTTTTAACCAATAAAAAAATTTAACAAGTGTCATAAGTCACTTGTTAATTAGATAAACCCAATTTTAAAAAGAAAGTTCTTCTTACCCAAATTTCGAAAACAAATTTCATACTGTAAAGAAAGCACTGTAGAATAAAGGAAAGTATTGTAGAGAAAGGTGTGGAGAGAGATAGAGAAAAAAATATAATAAAAAGTGTGTTTGATATGTATAAAATATGATATAAAATTTTTTGATAATCATGAATTTACATGTATGATGTATTGCACTGTGTAGAAAGCTTACCAGACGTACCGGTAATATGTTATCATGCCTTTTGGTTTGTGTATTAATCAGTTCAATCATTTCTTCTTATTTAATTGTTATATTATGTGGGTCTATTAGTGTGAAGTAATAAAATAGTTAAATATTATTAATTAATATATACATATTTAACTATTTTCCAAAAAAATATTAATATTAATATATAATATGCTCAATTAAGAATTTGTGGTAATTATAAGTAGGCAAAAAATATTTTAGTGTGAAGTAAAAAAAAATTGTTAAATATTTTCTTTAGTTTTTACTGTCAAATTTGTTCTTGAACATGTTTTCCAATATTGAGGAGAAAAGTATATATAATGAAAATGGCAGTACGGTGTTCGAAATTTCAAAGAAATTATTGGGGCAGAGAAAAAGAAAAGAAGGAACAAAATGAGAAAATGGGTGAAAGATGTAAAGAGTAGGTAGAAAAAAATATAGAGTTTTTTTAGCGTAATTTTATCTTAAAATCATGTGAAAAATGTAAAGAGTAAGTAGAAAAAATATAGAGTTTTTTAGCACAATTTTACTTTAAAATCATGATATAAAATTTTAAACTCGACCAACCTTGCATCTGTTATGGGTGGCGGAAGTCAAACTCCACCAACCAATGAGTGACCGAGCATTCAAGCATTGATCCTTCCCACAAAATGTCATTGCACAAACAGCAAACACTCCCACTAATGCGATTGTGCATCAAAATTTGAATTTGTAAAGACTTAAAGGAATATATATATATATTATATATGGAAAAGAGAGTTCTTTCTAGTTCCTACTAAACAATTTTTTTTTATTGTGATGACATAATCTTGTTGTCCTTATTTTTTTACCTACTTTTATTACATTCTCACTTTTATTTTATTTATATCACATTAATATGACATTTTCAATTTTCCATTCCCTTCATCATTCTCATTCTCATTCTCATTCTCATTCTTGTTCTCATTCCTTCATCTTTTCTCCTTACTAAACACACTCTTAATTATTGAAAAAAAATATATTTTTAACAATGAACAATGATTATTGAAATATAGATAGTTAAAAATACTCATTTTTCTTGTAGTGTTCTTTGATGCAATATAGATGCAACCAAATTTTTCATCAGAATATTTTATAGACAATATTACAAAATTAAATTAGATTGTTTTCGTAATTATAATGATCAAATTTTAATGTATTTTAATTCAAATGTAACAATAAAATATTACATTTTTACATAATAAATTAGTTTTTTTGGATAGGACATAATAAATTAGTTAAAAATACATTATATCATAATAAAGTTATCACAAAAAAGTGTATATTAAAAGTTAGTTAAACATAAATTATAAAGAAACATAAATTAAAAAATAAGGCACTTCACAATTAATAAATAAATAAATAGTTACACAATAGAATATTTCACCATTCAAATATCGGGTTTTGCACATAAATATGCAACTAAGAAAACATATATATAAATTCAACCACTTTTAAAAATTATCTATAGATATATACAACTTTTATTGTGGACGAGCAAAAACGCCGTCAATGAGAGTGTTTTTTTGAAATTTTAACCAAATTTTTTTTTCAAGGACGTTGAGCGGGTAGTTCATTAACCCCCAAAAAAAAAAAGCTTTAGCGGGTTAGAACTTTTAAAATCGCCGCCTGAAACCAAAAACACATTTTCAACTGAATCAATTTCACTCAATAAGACCCAAAACTCAACATTTTCATTTAAATTCGCCACCATTTTGTAGTGAAATGCTCATTCCTAATTGATAGGCGGCTAAGACCTAAGAGTTAGTGAACAATGGGGTAAATAAGTAACACTACCAAAAGAATTGTCTTTGCGGTGTTTTCTTTTGGCTTTAGCGGTGGTTTTAAACGCCACTAAAGAACCTAATGACAGTTTATAAAAATGCTGCAAAACATTCCATCACAAGGGTGTTATAGCGTCAGTTTTCAGGACGTTGGAATAGCCAACGCTAAATTACTTAGCGACAGTTAGGGTATGAAACTGAAATAGAAGGATCCTCCCCATTGTATACGTCCCCACAGCTTCCAGTTACTAGCTTCATGTAATTCATATTTTGTAATATAATTTGTTACTTAACCTATTGTTTACTAATCCTTAGCGGAGCCAATATGATCCCAATAATTACCAATAATAATGAGATCAACAAAAATATATATAGGCATTACACTTAAAGTTTACAATAATGCTTAATTGTGATATATGCCAATCCCAAGAAATCTTAGAAGTTAGAAGTTAGAACTTGTATGTTTTTCTTTATTAAAATTATGTAAGATTTTTTATATTTTTGTTATAATTATTTTTAATATAAAGAAGACACTTGATAAAAAATTTCACTTTTAATATAATCAATTATAAGAGAGAGAATATAAATAAAATTTATTATTATATAAACTTATAGTAAATATATAAAGAATTTCACTTAAGAATATTCAAACAAAAAGTATATATAATGAAAGATTAATAAGTGTTCTTAAAATATTATTTAAGAATTTATTTTAACCTATAAAAAAATCTGTAGAGTAGTTAATTAGACAAACTCATAATAAAACAGGCTAGTGCGGTGTTCGAAATTCCAAAAGAAATTAATTATTGGGGCAGGCGGATCGGAGAAAGAAAGGAAGGGACAAAACGAGAAAAAGAATGTATGTACGTAGAACGTAAGAGCGTTTTAGATTTCAATTCTTGTTTCTCTTTTGGTTGCATCCTATGGCAGGCGGCAGTCAAAACTCTACCAACCAAAGAGTGAGCATGTGTTCGTCCTTCTCACTAAATGCCATTGAACAAACAGCAAACGGCAAACACTTGGACTAGTGCTATCATCAATACTTGAATTTGTAAAGACCTAAACCAATATATATATTTATATTATAATAGTTCTCAATCTTTTGTTTCCATCATATTGTATAATATGTTATATTTATATTATAACGACTTTTATTACGTAGAGTTTTATCTTTTTATTTGTGCAAACTCTATAATATTTATATATATAGAGAGAGAGAGAGAGAGATCTATGAGAGAATGAATTATATTATAATTATTAAAATTAATTTAATTTCACACATCTCTTTTATTAATTTAAAAATATTGATAACTTAATTTAGTGCATTATTATAGTGAAAATTTATTCATGAATGACTAGATCAACTTAAATACACAAAAAACGTCACTCAAAATAGAAGGTAGTAATAGTATATACGTTGGTGATGAAATTAAAAGATAAAATGGAAGTTCCGTATAAGATGAAAAAAAGTTCAACAACCGGAGTAAGCACGTGGTGGCGAACTACTCAATTACGTATCCATTCCATTCCATATGTGAAGAAATGTAGAGGCAGAGTGCCTATAAATAGCGAGCAACTCACTCAGTTAATCTCACACAAGTTCAGGGCTTTCTCCAATTCCATCATATTCAATATCCTTTTCTCTCATTTTCCAGAGAGAACAGAGATATCCATCCCAATAATTAATTAAATTAAAGCCCTCAAATTAAACATTGTTTGTACATCTCAGAAAATGGCATCATCATACTTGGAAGAGATGCGAGAGGCACAGAGAGCACGTGGGCCAGCGAGCATCCTAGCCATAGGCACAGCCAATCCGACGAACTGTATTTACCAAGATGACTTCACTGATTATTACTTCCGAGTCACCAACAGCAACCACATGCCTGGCCTTAAGGCTAAGTTGAAACGCATTTGTAAGCATTTTAATTATATCTTATTCTATATATTTATCTACTTTAATTTAATTCCATGCACGCATAGCTTACCTAGTATTCTACTATCTATATTTTTATTTTGTTACGTGCAATATATATATCTTATAATGTGTGTATGTGTGGTTGATTATATTAATTAACAGGTGAGAAGTCGATGATCAAGAAGCGTTACATACACCTCACCGAAGAGATGCTGAAAGAAAACCCAAACATATGCGCTTACGAAGAACCGTCACTAAATGCACGTCAGGACATGCTGGTGGTGGAAGTGCCCAAGTTAGGAGAGAAGGCTGCTTCTAAGGCCATTAAGGAATGGGGAAGGCCCAAGTCTGACATCACTCATCTCATCTTTTGCGCCACTTCCGGCGTTGAAATGCCCGGCGCCGACTACCAACTCATCAGGCTCTTAGGCCTCAACCCTTCCACCAAACGCTTCATGCTCTACCACCAAGGTTGCTTCGCCGGAGGCACCGTCCTCCGCCTCGCCAAGGATCTCGCCGAGAACAACGCCGGAGCACGAGTCCTGGTGGTGTGCTCGGAGATCACCGTGGTCACCTTCAGAGGCCCATGCGAGACACACTTGGACTCATTGGTGGGCCAAGCACTGTTTGGAGACGGCGCATCATCGGTGATCGTGGGATGCAATCCAGACACTTCCATCGAACGGCCACTGTTCCATCTGGTGTCGGCGTCAGAGACGATTCTACCAAACTCGGAGGGTGCAATAGAAGGGCACTTGAGGGAAGTGGGGCTCACATTTCATCTGAAGGAAAACGTGCCTCAGCTGATAGCGGACAACATTGGGAAAAGCCTTGAAGAGAACTTCAAGCCCATTGGGATCAACGACTGGAACTCGGTGTTTTGGGTAGCCCATCCAGGTGGGCCCGCCATATTGAACGAAATAGAAGCGAGGCTTGGGCTGAGAGAAGAGAAGCTGAGAGCCACGAAGCACGTGCTGAGTGAGTATGGGAACATGTCGAGTGCGTGTGTGCTCTTCATTTTGGACGAAATGAGGAAGAGATCGGCGGAGGAGGGCAAGGCCACCACCGGAGAAGGACTCAAGTGGGGCGTTCTTTACGGATTCGGGCCGGGTCTCACCATGGAGAGTTTGGTCCTGCACAGCGTCCCCATAGACATTGGCGCCAATTAAATTAACACCAAATTAAATATACAGCTAAACAATAAACATGAAAGAATAATCATCTTCGTGTATTTCTGGTTAATTTGTCTGTTTTTTCTTGTTTCTCGCTATTCAGCTAGCTCTTTCTAAATCCTTTTGATTTTGAGTAATAAGGCCGAGTTGACCCAATCTACGTCAAGATTTATCCAATGGAATATATATATATTGTTTCATTAATTTGTTTTCTCCTTTTTTTTTAGTTTACTTACTATTTCATCTTTTAATAATATATTTTTAGTACCTTAATTAAAAAACTAGTTATAATTGTCCATGCATAATCTCAATCTGGAGTAGATGTTCAGTAGTATGGTAGTACTAAATTTCAATACATCTCTTCAATCAGTTAGTTCCTAAATCATTTAATGTGGGTCCTTATTAATGTGAGTCTATATTAATATTAACAAATGGTTCCACCTAATTGAAGAGATGTACTGAACTTCGGTACTATTGAACTTCTATCCCTCAAACTGATAGCGTAGTATAATTAAGTACGTGAATTAATAAAATTTAAATAGAGTTGCGCCTTAGAATTCACTTGAAAAAAAAAAATTTGGTCTAGATCAAGGTATTCACTGTCAAGTACAGTAATTAATCTCCTCGTTGAATTGTAGCTAGGTACCTCAAAGGTTGGGACAGCTGGCTCAAGGATTTAAAGTTGCTCTATATCCAAGGCAAAAATCAAATCCTGACACTTGATTAAAGATGAATGAGTGAAATTAAAATTTTTTTAACATAGATGATCCGTAAAATTTAGATATGATTATAACAAACTTTGAATCCATAATCATCTTATTGACAAAAAAATTCAGAAAAGAAAATAAATACACAAAAAAAGCTCCACTTACTAGATCTAAGTCGATCTAACAATGAGAGACTACACTCTCACAAGAGAGGACTAATAAACTCATAAGTAAATCTGAAATAAATTCACCACCAAAATAGGGCGACTGAATATCTACTTTATTTATAAAACGTAACGACGATAATAAAAGAAGAAGAAGAAGGAAAAACCCCTCCTACTAGATCTGCTGAAAGAAACTATTTGAAAAAAAAAAACAAAGAAAAGAGAGAAATTGGCTGCTAGTCTTTTTACTTTATACAAATTCTTTAATTTATTCTATCTATTACTTTTCTCAATTGATGTGCGTGTATTTTAATTGTGTTAAATACGATAAAATGTAAAACTGAAAGAAAATGATTTAAGTTAATCAAAGTATAGTTAAAATTTAGATAACGCTACAAAATTTTAATTATTTTAACTTTTTTTGTTTCACTAAGTATCTTACCATTAGAAATAATTTTATTCGGGTACTGTCGGACATGTATTAAATGTAAACACTTTTCTCAACAAGTATTTAAATATGAAATTATCACGTTGTGAGGAACTAATCTCTTCCACTATACTCAAATCTCGTTTTTTTAAACATTTTTATGGCAACATTTGAAACCAAAAAATTATAAACGTAAAAAAAAAAAAAATAGAGTGAAGACTACGTATGGAGAGAATAAATTAACGATTGTTTAAATCTAATATAACTCTTGTGCTATATATCCAGTTAAATTATATATGTTGTAACAAAAGTATGTTCTAGTTATTGGGAATGCAAAAGTTAAATTGAAGAGTACGTATGGATGAAAGGCTTCATGAGGAATCTGGGTATTGCGTGAATCATTAGTGGTCAGTTATGGGGAATCTATATTGGTCTGGGCCTTGCTTGGAAGACACAAACCGACACCCTCTTCTTTGTGCATCAAGGAAGGATGAATATGGGAGGTGCACGTCTACCACATTCCTAGACCTATACCAATATGGAATTTGCACACAATATGGCAAAGGAGAGGTTAGGTAGGGACAAAATTTTATTTATTCTTGATGCTCCTTATTGTAACATAGTGCCTGTGATTCAGAAGGATGCCGGTAGTATCATCCTCACCATCCAGGTGGCTAGTCCGGTACCCTGTCTTGTGTTCCTTGGGCCTTTAATTTCGGCCCCTTTTCCTCAACAAAAAAAAGTATGTTCTAGTTTTCAAAAATATTACATGAATTTGATATAGTATTATATTGTTAGTGATTTATATATATTATGTATATATAGATGTCGATGACAAGGTTAGGAGAAAAAAATTTGTATCGATTAATATATACACTACAAACAAATTTAGTAATAATTGACATATAGTCAATGAAATCATTTAATTTGTTGATTTATTTGTAACTGATTTTATAAATGTTCTATCAGTTTGCTAATTCCACTAATCCCTTTACTAAATGATTATTTTTAATAATTACTATTAATTATTAAAAAACTAGTACTTTTAACATTAAAGTTTAGTCGTCAAAATAAGTATAATTTTTAAGAGTTAAAATTTAGTTGTCGAAATAAGTTATTTAAAAAACCAATGATGAATTTTTTTGACGGCTAACAATTATCAATAATTGTAAATACTATCATTTTTTATAATATATTTATCGACGATGAAAAAAATACCGTTATAACAAATATTGTCAAAAAATATAAATCGATAATTATTAACTGTCAAAAATATTATTAGTATGTTTTTTAACAATTTATTTCGATGGTTTAAATTTAATTATTAAAAAAATTATTTTTTTCAATAAATAAGTAATCGTCAAAATGTAAATTATTGAAAATATTTTTTTTATAATAAATTTGCATCCCAAACATAACTAAACGCCAATTTTTTTTAAGTGATAAAAGAATAACTAAATTTCAAGAAACAAAAGAATGAACAAAATTAAAACTTTTATACAACTAAGAGGTAAAAAGTTAGTTTTATCCAATGAATTTTTTTACAAAATTTCACTAAATTATATTTATTATGCTTTTAATTTAAAAATTACACATGTTCCCCCCTTTTTTTGCAAAATAAAGAAATCAATATATAATTTACTCTGAAAATTAAGTATACAGAACTACATTCATTACATGGGGTAAAGAACCAAGTAAAGTTATATCAATAAGGCTAAAAGCACATAACTCATGTACATAAATTTTGATATAAAACCCTCTCCAAAATTCTAGTGAAAAATAACATGTCAATTTATTCAAGAAATTACTTGAGGTATATATAAACTATAAAGTTCAATGAGTTTTATTTATTTTTTAATAAAACATACAGAGTATTTTCTGAAATATTTAATTTATTTTTTCTATGACTCTTTTCTTGAACTGATGAATATGTATGTATGTATGTTAGAAATTTGGATGAAATGTTAACAAAAAGAGTCATTTTCACAGATTATAAAGTTTAAGCCGTTTGAAATCACTTCTTTTTCTTATAATTACGCTCATACCATATATTTTACTATAAATGTCTGCATTTCAAATTTTCAACCTATTAATAAATGACCCCCATTTCCCACTTCAAGTACACACCCAAAGTAACTATCTACTTAATTTCAATCTATTAGTAAATGATGGTTGATGACCCCATTCCCACTTAAGGCTACTCACCCAAACTCCCAAACCATCTACTAATTTCAACCTCACTAGTCACCATTTACCAGCAGCCACCAAAGCTGACCGCGATTTATCTATTTTGGAAATTCACCTGTAATTTGGGGCCTTTAATTTTTTTTTAAAGAAAAAAGCAGGGAGAACTTTAAATCATAAACTCAATGAAAGTTGTTTCAAATTTAAGATTTTAGCTAGCTTCTATAATTTTCTTGCAAATACTTTAAATTTGTAAGAAAAACGACTACCATTATCAGTGGGTTTTTTGTTTTTTGTTTTTCCTTTTTTTGTAATGAATGAGTTTATTATTTTTATTGAAGTAAAGTTCTGATTAAAAGAAAACGTCATTAATTAATTGAGTTGAATCCTGCTGACAATATTTTGTTCCGGTCACAATTGATCATGTCAAAAACATAGTAAACACGTGACAACTCATAAATAAATAATTAATTACACAATAAAATATTCCACCCCTCAAACATCATTGAATTCTTTTTTTTTTTTTAAAGAAAATAACGGGTTGAATTTAGTTGAGCTGGTTAAAAAAATTTTAAAATCGTCACTCGAACCAAAATACTTTTTTCTAACTGAATCAACTTAACTCAATATGATCCAGAACTCGATAATATTGACAGTTAGAATCGCCACCATTTTGCAGTGAAATGCACAGTCGTAATTGTTAGGCGGCCAAGGGTTAGTGAACAATGGGTTAAATAAGTAACAAACTGAAATAAAAACTTCATCCCCATTGTACGTCCCCACAACTTCCAGCTGTTTCTAGCTCCATGTAATTCCCATTTTGTAATATAATTTGTTACTTAACCCATTGTTTACTAATCCTTAACGGAGCAAATTATCCCAATTACCAATAATGAGATCAATAAATATATATAGGCATTAGCATTACGTACACTTAAAGATTACAACGCTTAATTATCAAATATGCCAATCGGATGAAATCTTAGAACATGTTTTCTACTAAACTTAAGAAAGAATAAAATGTTTGTTATATTTTTATTATAAAGTTTTTTAATATAAAGAAAAAATGTGATAAAAATTTATGCATAACCAATCTGCTAAAGAGAGAATATAAAAATTCACATTATATAAGAAAAAAAATATAAATAAAGTTTATAATTAGATAATCTTATAGCAAAGATACAACAAATATGACTTAAAAATATTTCAATTGAAAAGTATATATAATGAAAATAGTGAATATTTAGAGCTATCAATAGTTTAAACTTATCAGTTGTAAATCGTTGGATCTATCTTGAGATATATACTATCTTATATTTTTTTTAAAAAAATATTTTGACACATATTAACTATGGATAAATAGTGAGCTTAAATTCTAATAAAAATACCAGTACGGTGTTCGAAATTCCAAAAGAAATTAATTATTGGGGCAGGCGGATCGGAGAAAGAAAGGAAGGGACAAAACGAGAAAAAGAATGTATGTACGTAGAACGTAAGAGCGTTTTAGATTTCAATTCTTGTTTCTCTTTTGGTTGCATCCTATGGCAGGCGGCAGTCAAAACTCTACCAACCAAAGAGTGAGCATGTGTTCGTCCTTCTCACTAAATGCCATTGAACAAACAGCAAACGGCAAACACTTGGACTAGTGCTATCATCAATACTTGAATTTGTAAAGACCTAAACCAATATATATATTTATATTATAATAGTTCTCAATCTTTTGTTTCCATCATATTGTATAATATGTTATATTTATATTATAACGACTTTTATTACGTAGAGTTTTATCTTTTTATTTGTGCAAACTCTATAATATTTATATATATATAGAGAGAGAGAGAGATCTATGAGAGAATGAATTATATTATAATTATTAAAATTTATTTAATTTCACACATCTCTTTTATTAATTTAAAAATATTGATAACTTAATTTAGTGCATTATTATAGTGAAAATTTATTCATGAATGACTAAATCAACTTAAATACACAAAAATGGTCACTCAAAATAGAAGGTAGTAATAGTATATACGTTGGTGATGAAATTAAAACATAAAATGGAAGTTCCGTATAAGATGAAAGTTCAAGTGTTCAACAACCGGAGTAAGCACGTGGTGGCGAACTACTCAATTACGTATCCATTCCATTCCATATGTGAAGAAATGTAGAGGCAGAGTGCCTATAAATAGCGAGCAACTCACTCAGTTAATCTCACACAAGTTCAGGGCTTTCTCCAATTCCATCATATTCAATATCCTTTTCTCTCATTTTCCAGAGAGAACAGAGATATCCTTCCCAATAATTAATTAAATTAGTTAAAGCCCTCAGATTAAACATTGTTTGTACATCTCAGAAAATGGCATCATCATACTTGGAAGAGATGCGAGAGGCACAGAGAGCACGTGGGCCAGCGAGCATCCTAGCCATAGGCACAGCCAATCCGACGAACTGTATTTACCAAGATGACTTCACTGATTATTACTTCCGAGTCACCAACAGCAACCACATGCCTGGCCTCAAGGCCAAGTTGAAACGCATTTGTGAGCATTTTATAAATTATTCTATATATTTAATTATCTACTTTAATTTCCATGCACACGCCTAGCTATAGCTAGTATTCTACTATATATATTTTTATTTTGTTACGTGCAATATATATATGTTATAATTAATGTGTGTATGTGTGGTTGATTATATTATAATTAACAGGTGAGAAGTCGATGATCAAGAAGCGTTACATACACCTCACCGAAGAGATGCTGAAAGAAAACCCAAACATATGCGCTTACGAAGAACCGTCACTAAATGCACGTCAGGACATGCTGGTGGTGGAAGTGCCCAAGTTAGGAGAGAAGGCTGCTTCTAAGGCCATTAAGGAATGGGGAAGGCCCAAGTCTGACATCACTCATCTCATCTTTTGCGCCACTTCCGGCGTTGAAATGCCCGGCGCCGACTACCAACTCATCAGGCTCTTAGGCCTCAACCCTTCCACCAAACGCTTCATGCTCTACCACCAAGGTTGCTTCGCCGGAGGCACCGTCCTCCGCCTCGCCAAGGATCTCGCCGAGAACAACGCCGGAGCACGAGTCCTGGTGGTGTGCTCGGAGATCACCGTGGTCACCTTCAGAGGCCCATGCGAGACACACTTGGACTCATTGGTGGGCCAAGCACTGTTTGGAGACGGCGCATCATCGGTGATCGTGGGATGCAATCCAGACACTTCCATCGAACGGCCACTGTTCCATCTGGTGTCGGCGTCAGAGACGATTCTACCAAACTCGGAGGGTGCAATAGAAGGGCACTTGAGGGAAGTGGGGCTCACATTTCATCTGAAGGAAAACGTGCCTCAGCTGATAGCGGACAACATTGGGAAAAGCCTTGAAGAGAACTTCAAGCCCATTGGGATCAACGACTGGAACTCGGTGTTTTGGGTAGCCCATCCAGGTGGGCCCGCCATATTGAACGAAATAGAAGCGAGGCTTGGGCTGAGAGAAGAGAAGCTGAGAGCCACGAAGCACGTGCTGAGTGAGTATGGGAACATGTCGAGTGCGTGTGTGCTCTTCATTTTGGACGAAATGAGGAAGAGATCGGCGGAGGAGGGCAAGGCCACCACCGGAGAAGGACTCAAGTGGGGCGTTCTTTACGGATTCGGGCCGGGTCTCACCATGGAGAGTTTGGTCCTGCACAGCGTCCCCATAGACCTTGGCGCCAATTAATTACTATTTTAATAATCAAACTATACAAATCAAAGAATAATCATCGTCATGTTTTTTTTTAGGTCAGAAAATTATGGTGTATTTCTATATCTTCTAGCTTGTCTGCTTTTTCTTGTTTCTTGCTATTGTAGCCTCTTTCTAAGTCCTTATGATTATGTATACTAAGACTGGGGTTGACCCAATCTACATCCATCCAGATATATACAAAGGAAGAATATATATATTGTTTCTAATTAGTTCCATAGAATATTTTATCCTTTTTAATTTACTTACAGTACCTGCGTCCTACTTTTAATATTTTTTTAATAGCTTAAAAAGCTAGTTAATTTTTTATTTGTTCCATCCATATAATCCTATAATGATATGACGAATTAAGGGTTTGGAGAGAGGATTGTCAAACGGGCCATGGTCACCGGTAGCGTGTACAAAGTTTTGATTTGGTTCGATTTTTTTTTTAAAAAAATAATAAGCATTATTTATCTAATATAATTATAAGAAATACTTTCATTTTTATTATTGAAACGTAGAAATATTAAAAAGTAGTTCGTTTTAGTTCGGTTAAAACGACTACAAATTCCAAAAACCTTAACCGAACCAATCATTTTCGGTTTGGTTCAATTTCTCATCAATTTAATTCGACTTAAATCGATTTAATTAGTTTTATTCGATTTTGAATACTCATAATCATTAGAGTGTCTTCTCTCACAGCAATTTTTAAAAATCCATTTGAAAATTTTTATTTAAAAATAAACACTTTATGGAGAGAGGATTATTGTCAAACGGTCCTAAACAATTAATACATGCATAACATATGGATCTCTGTATAATTTTACACCCGATCGAATCCATACATAAATTCATCACTCATCAAAAAATGACCTTTACTTAGACTCACCAAACCATTCAGTTTCGACCTCAGTACGATTTACCAGCAGCCAACGCTGACCAAGATCTATCTATTTGGAGAAATTAACTTGATAAATATAAAAGAAAATATTTCATCTTAGAAATTTGTTTTTGGGAATCAAAGTTGTTTGGGCAAGATGCCCACTCCAATATAAACTATGAGTGAACACTATTGTCAAATAAATTAATGATTAGTAGTTAGGGTATTTTTAATTGATTTCTTGAAGTTAAAGAATAAAGTAAAGCCAATCAATTTTAGAGGTCTTAACTGAAAACACAAAATAAAGTTAAGAAACGAATTAACAATATTATGTATTTCATTTAATTTGTTAGTAATTAATAATGTTTCAATCATTCTTTACTTTTAATTTTTATATTACGTGTGCTTATCAATGTAAAATAAAAATATTAATTAATGTATAAATAAATTAACACTATATATATACACACAAAATTTAAGAAACTCTGGTAAATAAGTACTAATATGCATGCCCAAAATCTCTTCAAGCAACAATGGATGATTGTGGTATAGTAATAATAGTGTTGGTATTGGGTGATTCTTTTTTAATTCTGTTTTAATTTGCTGGTACAAGGTTACGTTTCTGCTTTGTTGGGTTTGGGGATGCCCGATGTTGTTTCTTTGGCGATTTGGCTGCTGTTGTTTTTAATTTCTGGTTTTGGATAAAACCATTTTTTCTGTGCAAAAAACCAATCACCATTCATATTCGAGCACCTCCCAGGCTCCCACTCCCACTCCCACGTACGGCTTCCGATTTCTGTCTTCCATCTAATTCCCATTATATAATAATTTGTTAATTGTTACCTAACCCATTTACTAATCTTCAGCGGAGCTTTTGATTTCTATTACCCAAAAGTAATCATCAATAAATAGGGATTACACATAGATTTTGCAATTGCTTACAATATTATATTACGTCAATCAGATGAAAACATTGCAACATAAGTTTTCCAATCCTGCACAGTTACTGGAATGGTTTGGAATTTGGCTAAACCCCAATATCAACTTCTGCGGGGCACTAATTAGTAATTATATATATGCTTGCATGCCCGATTCCATTCAAAACAAATCAACGACCTCTTCCCCATGCCACCATTTTCTTTTATATGTATTATGAATATAATATTTATTTGGACGACTGGCCCGATCGAATATATATATAATATATGTATAAAACAAGATTTTTGAACTCTCTTCTTTTGACAAAAAAAATTAACAACTTTAAGGAAGCTAGAAATTAAATAAAGCCACTGTGTTAACTCTTCTTTTGGCTAGTCAATGGCGAAAAGTTGCTAATTGTCTTGATTGATCTCATTATTGTTGAGTCTTCTGATTGACTCTTTCGATGTATGGCTGTTAAGATTATAAAGGGAGAAGGTATTGAGAAAAATCCTCTCTAATGCTCTTTGATGCTCTCTCATTATCATTCACTTTTGTAAGGTATTTATACATAAAAATAAGAAATCCTAATCAAACTCCTAGAGTTATCCTTGAACGTAGATAACAACCTTATCTACCAAAATTCAAAATATAATATTCTTAAAATCTTATCCAAAAATAATCTTTCGTAATCCTAACTATAAAATATTTCAATTCAAATATACATATATCCAAATATATGTATATCCACATCAATTCAAATATACATATATTCAAATATATGTATATCCACAACACCCCCCTCAAGTTGGAGCATTAAGATCTCGAATGCCCAACTTGCGAAGAAGAAAATCTAGTCGTTGTTTCCTAATTGAATAAGAAAATCAGGTCTTCAATTCAATTTCTTCCAACCAATCTAGTTGGAGTATCCACACAACCAATCTAGTTGTCCGTTGTTGTTTCTCAATCGAAGAAGGAAACCAGGTCTTCAATTCAATTTCTTCCAACCAATCTAGTTGGAGTATCCACACAACCAATCTAGTTGTCCGTTGTTGTTTCCCAATCAAAGAAGGAAATCAGGTCTTCAATTCAATTTCTTCCAACCAATCTAGTTGGAATATCCACACAACCAATCTAGTTATCCAAGCTCGAAATCTCTGCTTCAATCCATACAAAGATTTTCGAGGTTCACACACCTTCGTAGAATACGAAGTCTTCAATCCAACTTCTCCTGAAAGTTGGAGTATCCATACAACCAATCTAGTTGTCCAAGCTCGAGATCTCTGCTTCAATCCATACAAAGATTTTTGAGGTTCACACACCTTCGTAGAAAACGAAGTCTTCAATCCAACTTCTCCTGAAAGTTGGAGTATCCATACAACCTCACTGGTTGTCCAAGCCCGAGGGCTTCTCTTCAATCCATATAAGAATTTTCGAAGTTCACATAGCTTTCCACACTCCTCTTGAGGTAGAAAACAATGGTCGAAGTACTGGATCGCCATTAATAACCTAGTACCAAAATCACCAGAAACCAGTATCAAACTCGGCATCTGTCTTGTCGATGTCTTTTGAAGCCTATCCTGATGGCTAGAAAACTTTCAAAATTTGATCTCCCAAACCTCCAAACGTGCACTCGTTCCACTCTGAATGGAATAAATAGTAGATCTCTCAAATCATAAGAGAAAATATGGTCTAGGATTTATGATCTAGGTCTAGGGTCACTAGACCCTAGACCCTAGACCCTAAACAAAATTGCTTTCAATAAAGGTTTATGCTTTAAAGTAACCAGGCTCTGATACCATATTAAGATTGTAAAGGGGGAAGGTAGTGGGAGAAAATTCTCTCTAATCCTCTATAATGCCCTCTCTTTATCATTCACCTTTGTAGGGTATTTATACATGAAAATAAGAAATCCTAATCAAACTCCTAGAGTTATCCTTAAACATGGATAATGATCTTATCTACCAAAATTCAAAATATAATATTCCTAAAAACTTATCTAAAAATATTCTTCCGTAATCTTAACTATTTATAAAATATTTCAATTCAAATATACATATATCCAAATATATGTATATCCACATCAATTCAAATATACATATATCCAAATATATGTATATCCACAACACCCCGCCTCAAGTTGGAGCATTAAGATCTCGAATGCCCAACTTGCGAAGAAGGAAATCTAGTCGTTGTTTCCTAATCGAATAAGAAAATCAGGTCTTCAATTCAATTTCTTCCAACCAATCTAGTTGGAGTATCCACACAACCAATCTAGTTGTCCGTTGTTGTTTCTCAATCGAAGAAGGAAACCAGGTCTTCAATTCAATTTCTTCCAACCAATCTAGTTGTCCGTTGTTGTTTCCCAATCAAAGAAGGAAATCAGGTCTTCAATTCAATTTCTTTCAACCAATCTAGTTGGAATATCCACACAACCAATCTAGTTGTCCAAGCTCGAAATCTCTGCTTCAATTCATACAAAGATTTTCGAGGTTCACACACCTTCGTAGAATACGAAGTCTTCAATCCAACTTCTCTTGAAAGTTGGAGTATCCATACAACCAATCTAGTTGTCCAAGCTCGAGATCTCTGCTTCAATCCATACAAAGATTTTCGAGGTTCACACACCTTCGTAGAAAACGAAGTCTTCAATCCAACTTCTCCTGAAAGTTGGAGTATCCATACAACCTCACTGGTTGTCCAAGCCCGAAGGCTTCTCTTCAATTCATATAAGGACTTTCGAAGTTCACATATCTTTCGACACTCCTCTTGAGGTAGAAAACAATGGTCGAAGTACTGGATCGCCATTAATAACCTAGTACCAAAATCACCAGAAACTACCATCAAACTCGGCATCTGACTTGTCAATACATCCACAAAAAACTTTTAAAATTTGATCTTCCAAATCTCCAAACGTGCACTCGTTGCACTCTGAATGGAAAAAATAGTAGACCTCTAAATCATAAGAGAAAATATAATATCGAAATAAAGTTTAGCATCTAGGGTTTAAGATCTAGGGTCTAGGGTTCAGGTCTAGGGTCATTAGACCCTAGACCCTAAACAAAATTGCTTTCAATAAAGGTTTATGCTTTAAAAAAACCAGGCTTTGATACCATGTTAAGATTGTAAAGGGAGAAGGTATTGGGAAAAACCCTCTCTAATGCTCTCTGATGCTCTCTCATTATCATTCACTTTTGTAAGGTATTTATACATAAAAATAAGAAATCCTAATCAAACTCCTAGAGTTATCCTTGAACGTAGATAACAACCTTATCTACCAAAATTCAAAATATAATATTCTTAAATTCTTATCCAAAAATAATCTTTCGTAATCCTAACTATAAAATATTTCAATTCAAATATACATATATCCAAATATATGTATATCCACATCAATTCAAATATACATATATTCAAATATATGTATATCCACAACAATGGCATTAATTAATATTTAATATATATATATATATATATATATATATATATATATATATATATGCTGAGTTAATGATGGTTTTGTGTCATGTGTGACATGTGCCCCATTCTCACTACCTTTTATTCCGTGATTGGGCCATTCAACACTAGTTTGCACTTTGCACCAAAATTATGCCTTCAATACTTTATCTTGGGCAGATGTCTATTTTGGTCTTCTATGTTTTATTCAAGTTTTAAATTGGTCTTTTATCTTTTAAAAGTTATATATTGGTCCTTTATATTTTTCAAAAGTTTTATATTTGTCATTCAAGTTTCATTAAAATTTTATATTGGTCCTTTATGTTTCATTCAAGTTCTATATTATATAGTCCTTTAATTTATGTTTCATTAAAGTTCTATATTGTTCCTTTATGTTTCATTGAAGTTTTATATTAGTCCTTTATGTTTCATTAGAGTTTCATATTGGCCCTCTCAGCATGATTTTATTTTTGGCTTAAATGACGTCGTTTGGGTGTTTTGACGTGTCTAAGGCCACGTCAATTATCCGATACACGTATGAGAGATTATGTGTCCAGCTCGACACGCCACGTCAGCAGTTAACTTAAGAAATTGACGGATTTGGACAAAAGAACCAATTTAGAACTTCTGGGAAACATAAAGGACTAATTTAAAACTTTTGAAATATAAAGGCCTAATTTGAAACTTTAGTGAAATATAGAGGACCAAAATGAACCTTTAACCCTTTGTCTTTTATTCCCCACGGTTGAAACTCAACTTGATTTGAGAAAACCACACTCAAAAGCTAGCTCGTAAGGAAAAGAATCAAGCTTCCTTAAATACTCAATTAAGTATCTTATCTTATTAGACGTAGGACTGTAGGGATTATACGTGCTCCCACGTATAATAGGAATGAGTTGATCTTCAAGTACTGTTCATTTATACTCCTTATTTTGTTTAAAATTTTCATCTTCTTTAAAAAAAAACTTTTCACTTGTCAACTATTCATCATCATCAAATACAATTTTATCTTCACCCAGTAAATCAACTAATAGAGGTCGTAATAGGATTCAAAAAATTTTGGCCGTAGTCTACAAATACGGTAAGTAATTAATTACCCAATATAAATGGTGGTCAGCGATGGTGGCTGCTGATAATTAATGGTAATAATGCGTGAGGAATTAAAGAAGTTGAAACTTGAAAGTGGATGGTTTGGGCCTTGGTGAGTCTAAGTGGGATTGTGGGAGTGGGGATAAAGAAAAAATTATTATTATATTTGTTAATAAAATATATCGTTCATTAAGTATATTTAACGTTGTGGATAAAGTGTAATATTGAGATATTAAATAAAATTTGAGATTCGTGTCAGTATTATAACAGTCTCATTCAATGGCTGAGATAATATTATAATTTATACACTTTATCGGATCTGCACTGTGTTCACTTGGGTTACTTACCAGATCCGGATGAGGGATGAGAGGACTGATGAATTGGGGCGGAGCTAGGATTTTTTTAAGGGGAGTGCCATTTTTTTATTTATAAATGTAATATTATACATACATATTATAATTATATGAAAGGGTTAATATTTAATATAATATAAGATAAAAAAAATACATAGAAGATAATATATAACCAATATCCTCAAAACACAAAAAAAAATATAGTATTAAAGAAATATTGAATATATACCTTTACTTAGATGCTGCTTCAAAAAGTAAAAGTCTATTTATAATTGTGTCTGTATGATAAATTTTTCAGTAATTTCCATCATCTTGAAAAATAAGTCAATATTTTAATTTTTGGACATTATTCAACCTAAAAATATATAAATTTAATTATGTAAAGAACAAATTGACAAAAAATTATTGTTGGAAATTTAATAACTAATAAATAGATAAATTTAATTATGTAAATATATATATAATGAGATTAGAAAACAATCCCCTGCAATATATCAAGTCAAAATCAAATACAAAGAATTAGTTGCATTCTTCTCCTTCAATTAGACCCATTTAGAACAAATCACAAAATACATTGTATTTTTTTTTGGTTTCCTAAGGTTGCATTTTAACCTATTCTATTACGATTCAGGCAAAAGAAAAACTATTATATTACAACTTTACAAAATTTGGGTATTCAGTTCAGATTTTCAGTGTAAAAAACTAGTAATAAAATAAATGTTATTGTGTCAAAATAATAAAATAAAAAGTAAAAGAGATTACCTTCATCTTCATGCTCATTAAAAAATTTGAATATATATCACCATTTACCAAGCTAAGTTCCACATTCAAACCAGCTATGGCGTCCGCGCCCCGCGGTGCTCTTTTCCGACCTCCAGCGGCTTGTGTTTGTTTAATTGTTTTAGTTTGATATTATTCACTTATTCTCTACACACTTTTTGTAGCAAGCAATTTTGAAAAAGTAAAGAAAAAAAATCAAATTTTGTGGGAGAAGTTTTTCTTTTAATAAATTTTTTTTTATTTATTTAATACAAGACTTTGCATTTTTATGCACTTTTATGACCTTTGCATTTGTACTCTTATAATGACTTTGTATTTGTTTTAGTCTTTTAGAAACAATCACCGGGCTGGAAGTTGAACAAATAATTATAGATATTTTATAAAGTTTATTTAATAAAATAATCATAACTATAAATATTAATAAACGAATAAAAGACAATAATAGGAAGAAAAAAGAAATAACAACGTTGTTGGGAAGATGGAACACCCACATTTTATTAAGCCTCATTCATTAAGAGGGATAAATTGATCATAAAAAATATATAGTAATTGAAGATGAACAAAGTTGATTTTTTGGACATTTTATATTGAAAAATGGAGCTTGGGTGAGAATGTCACTACAAAAAAAGCAATATTTAACATCGGTCAACTAACCACATTTGTTTAACCGTTGTTAGATTTTGAGAAAGAAGCATATTTAACTACGGTCATTTAACATCCCTTGAAACCGTAGTTAAAAAAGGCTAAAATTGAGAAGAAAAGTAATCCCTAAATAGAATATTTATTTCAGGCATTCTGCATCTCTTTCTCCTAGCCGCATCTTCTCTGAAACCCTAAACACATTTCACTTTCTCTCTTATACAAAACCATTCACTCGACGGCTGAGTGATTAGCGGCGGATGACGGTGCACTTGCACACTGACATTGCCGCACAACCACCATCTGAGAGCACTCACGTCGGAGGGTTAAAATTGTGGAATCCACGATTATATGAAAGAATCCGCAATCTAAGCATTGCGTTACATCGGAGAAGGAGTGAGGATGGTGATGGAGGACGAGGAGGGCGACCACCAGCGACGTTGACAACCGATTACTGCTTAGCAAGAGTAGCGGCTTCACAAGGTAGTGAACAATGAACCTAAACCACCTTGGCTTCGTTTTTGAACCATGCCCTGCTATTTTCGATTTTGAATCTTGCTTTGTGTTCGGTTTGTGTGGAATTTTTAGTTTAATGTCTCTTTTGATGCTCCTTTTAGGGTTTAAACTTAGGTTCTTCTTGTTCTTGTTAATTTATGTGTATTTAGGGATATTTGTGAGTGGCTTATCGAGTGATTTCTATGCAATTTCATGTCATAATGCTACTAATATCATTAAATTAACTGTAGAATCAGCTGTGAACAAGGAGAGACTTATAAAAAAGGTTTTTGGCCCTGCTTTTTACTACTTTAACTCTATTCTAAACCACCACCATTCTCAAACTCTCTGGGCAGATGTTGTACAACAGGTAATTCATATACTATTTCTTCTACTTATGACTATGGTCGTACATTTTGGTTTAATTTGGTTGTTATTTTCAATTCTCTTTAATTAGATTTCTAAAGAAGTTAAAAAATGGCCCCATGATTTCCCTCAATCAAAAGATTTCATTCCATCCCATCAACGAGAAACAATATCTGGACAATTACTAATCCAAGACCCGTACATTCAAGGAGGAAGATTCATTAATGCTAGTGAATAGTGATGCTTATGTTGGCCTAGCTCTGCTTGGAAAAGCAGGATTTGGCTTTCTTAGTGATTATAAATATAACATTTCTATTACTGTCACACCAGGTATATATAATAATCTCTTTCATGTAGCTTTAATTTGAATCTCAAGCATAAAGTATCCATAGGCTAACTCCATTGTTAATAATTATATTGTAGGAGGCGTGATTGAAATGGGTTCACTAATTTATTTCTTTGCAAAGCTCTGCATCATCATCTACGAGGTTAGTATATATGAAACTTTAATGGACATATAGAGATACATATTGAGATGTATGTGTGATATGAATTTGTTGATAGATGCACATAATGGGATGTAAATATGTAATAGTTTATGACTTACTTCATCCAGCTTTGGATGTTTTGCATTTGTAACTACCCCTAAGTTTACTTTTCTACATGATTTAAGAAAGAAAATAGTTTTCTTTAATAAAGGAGGGTGGAAATTTAGAGGAAAAAGTATTGGAATGAATTTCAGAACACATATCCAATGGGCAGCATCTTAAAAAATTGACATAGATCATGAACGAAAGCTACAGAAGTTAGAAAACATAGTAACACATAGGTTGGAAAAACTTAAAAAATTCATCGTCGTTTTTTTTTATTCCAAGTGTTGTGGTTTAGCTTGGCTAGATTGAAAGGCTTTATTGAATTAGTGTCTTTGTTTCTTTTACTTTCTCTTATTTGTTAGTTTTCAATTCCATTTATACACTTCTTGTATTTTCTTTTTTTCCTTTCAATTAATTTCTTTTACGAAAAAGTAAATAATTAATTTAGTTCTATTGAATTGAATGTTTCACATGTACAGGGGACTTTTTATAGACATCTTGAACATCTATGTTGTCTTTTTAGTTCCATACACCTGTTATGTATGTGACATGGGGCAGACATGTGATTGGCTTTGATGGATGTTCTTGTAGGAAAGCTTATATAATAAACTTTCTACTTGGAATTCATATTAGCTTGCTAGCTTTGATCAATTTGAAGAAATTGAATGGGAAGCGTTAATTAGTTGCTGCAGTGTGAATGAAGAGCTCTATAATGGAAGCCAAGGTCAAGGCCTCCTTCATTCATCGATGGGGAATTAAGCACTCCTGGTCCGAATATTCCTGTCTTCTTCTTTCTTTTGTTTATCTTTTCTAGTATTTGAGTCTCTAGATAGACAGCCATGCATGTTGTTAGCTAGCTTCAATTAGATTTATTTGAATTTGTAGTATATATATATATATATACAAGGCTGCATTAATTCTGCAGATTGATGATGAGTGATTTATGTTAGGCTACTACAGTGTTTGAGTGATTTATGTTTCTGGCTACTGCAGTGTTTTGAGGACATTTTTATCTGCATTTATTGCTCCTTATGAGGTCAACCTCCAGGTAAGGTATTTGAAATTTGTACTTCATTATGCATATTAATGGCTTTCTCATTTGGTCTTCTTTAATGGAGGTGCAACCAGAGGACAACAACCCCATTTTAATACTGGATATACTTTGCAAGATTTACATAAGAGAGGTTTGGATGTTTAATCATGTCCTTCAAGTCATTCATTGCTTTTGATTCATTATATCTTCTGGCAATCACTTATTGTTTGGATTCATTTCATACACGTAGCTTTTTTACTTTCATTTATTGTTATATTGACTTCTTTTTTTTCACAGTCATATGAGAAGCATAGAGGAACCACTTTTTGCATGCAAGTGATAATTTGGAGCAAAATATGATCCAAGAACTACTCACTCATTCTTTTGATTTTTTATTTCAATTTATTTTGTGACAATCTTAAGATTATTTGTGTTGTATATTTGTTTTATGTTTCAACCTATGTATTTGAATTTTATTTTGATGGAATTATAAATATATTTTGTATGTTAAGTCAACACATTTGAATTAATTTAATATATTTTAGATAAATGTTAAAAAGTCCCAATCTAAATGTTCTGCTTCGTTCTCCAGGCAAAAAAAAAATGAGGTTTCTAATAAATCCCAATTTAAATTCTCAGCGGCGGTTAAAACCGTCGCTAGGTATTAAACAATTTAAACCCATGGCGACGGTCAAAACCGTAGTTGAAGGCAAAAATAATGACGGTTTGAACCACAATAACCGTGGAATAAAACAAAGCTAGCATTGATTTTAGCGACGGTTAAAACCGTCGCAAAATCTAACGACGGGTGGTGCCGACGTTTTTGCGAAGCGTCGTTACAGGTATGTGCCGACGCCATATTTAACAACGGTTAAGTAAACCGTTGTTAATTTTTTAGCGACGGTTAAAACCGTCGCTAGAAGGAATTTTGACCGTCGCTAAAATTCAATTTTTTTGTTGTGTGTAATGATTTTTTAATTAATAAGAGAGTTGAGTGTATTTTTTAAAGTAGAGTAAATGACAGTGTAATATCAAAATCACTCAAAAAAATGACAGTGTAATTTAATCATTTAATAATATTTTACAGTTGAATGTAAATTCAGTAAGATATTTATAAAAAAAGATTGGACTATTTTAATTCCAAGTGAATTCTAAATATTTTAAAACACAACTCTATATCAATTAAAAAGTTTATAAAAAAAAAACTCTATATCAATTAAATAAGAAACACAATTCTCTCTCTCTCTATATATATATATATATATATGGACTTAGATTGGATCAACCCGGCCTTATTATTACACATAATCAATAGGCCACAATACTCAATAGCAGCAAGAAACAAAGAAATTAAAAAGCATACAAGATTAAAAAAAAAGAAATACATGACGATGATTATTCTTTGATTTGTATAGTTTGATTATTAAAATAGTAATTAATTGGCGCCAAGGTCTATGGGGACGCTGTGCAGGACCAAACTCTCCATGGTGAGACCCGGCCCGAATCCGTAAAGAACGCCCCACTTGAGTCCTTCTCCGGTGGTGGCCTTGCCCTCCTCCGCCGATCTCTTCCTCATTTCGTCCAAAATGAAGAGCACACACGCACTCGACATGTTCCCATACTCACTCAGCACGTGCTTCGTGGCTCTCAGCTTCTCTTCTCTCAGCCCAAGCCTCGCTTCTATTTCGTTCAATATGGCGGGCCCACCTGGATGGGCTACCCAAAACACCGAGTTCCAGTCGTTGATCCCAATGGGCTTGAAGTTCTCTTCAAGGCTTTTCCCAATGTTGTCCGCTATCAGCTGAGGCACGTTTTCCTTCAGATGAAATGTGAGCCCCACTTCCCTCAAGTGCCCTTCTATTGCACCCTCCGAGTTTGGTAGAATCGTCTCTGACGCCGACACCAGATGGAACAGTGGCCGTTCGATGGAAGTGTCTGGATTGCATCCCACGATCACCGATGATGCGCCGTCTCCAAACAGTGCTTGGCCCACCAATGAGTCCAAGTGTGTCTCGCATGGGCCTCTGAAGGTGACCACGGTGATCTCCGAGCACACCACCAGGACTCGTGCTCCGGCGTTGTTCTCGGCGAGATCCTTGGCGAGGCGGAGGACGGTGCCTCCGGCGAAGCAACCTTGGTGGTAGAGCATGAAGCGTTTGGTGGAAGGGTTGAGGCCTAAGAGCCTGATGAGTTGGTAGTCGGCGCCGGGCATTTCAACGCCGGAAGTGGCGCAAAAGATGAGATGAGTGATGTCAGACTTGGGCCTTCCCCATTCCTTAATGGCCTTAGAAGCAGCCTTCTCTCCTAACTTGGGCACTTCCACCACCAGCATGTCCTGACGTGCATTTAGTGACGGTTCTTCGTAAGCGCATATGTTTGGGTTTTCTTTCAGCATCTCTTCGGTGAGGTGTATGTAACGCTTCTTGATCATCGACTTCTCACCTGTTAATTAATATAATCAACCACACATACACACATTATAAGATATATATATTGCACGTAACAAAATAAAAATATAGATAGTAGAATACTAGGTAAGCTATGCGTGCATGGAATTAAATTAAAGTAGATAAATATATAGAATAAGATATAATTAAAATGCTTACAAATGCGTTTCAACTTAGCCTTAAGGCCAGGCATGTGGTTGCTGTTGGTGACTCGGAAGTAATAATCAGTGAAGTCATCTTGGTAAATACAGTTCGTCGGATTGGCTGTGCCTATGGCTAGGATGCTCGCTGGCCCACGTGCTCTCTGTGCCTCTCGCATCTCTTCCAAGTATGATGATGCCATTTTCTGAGATGTACAAACAATGTTTAATCTGAGGGCTTTAACTATTTGGAAGGATATTGAATATGATGGGATTTTTAGAAGCTCAGACTTTGTGTGAGATAAACTGAGTGAGTTGATCGCTATTTATAGGCAGTCTGGGATCTTCTTCTTTGAACTGTATAAATAATTGAGTAGTTCGCCACCACGTGCATACTCTGGTAGTTGAACTCTTTTTTATCTCAATCTCACGGAACTTTCATTTTATCTTTCACTCATCCCAACATATAAACTAGATTCACTCTGTTTTCCTTTTTCTGTTTTTTTTCATATACTATTCACTCTGTTTTTCCAAAGTCTTAATTGTACGTAACATTAAGGGGAGTCAGACAATTTTTTTTAGGGGACCAAGATTGTAAATTATCATATTTAAATATATTCTTTAAATTATTATTATTTTATAATATATCTTTAAATTTTTTTTAAATATCAAATGATATAAAATAAAAACTGAAAATAACATTAAACAAAGATAATAGCAAGTGAAGTCTGCACTCTGCATTCTTTTATTATAACTTTAGTTTTGTATTAATATATTTATTAAGCTTGAAGAATATTATATTGCTCTTAAAAATGTTGTCCTTCGTAAATTTATTGGTTTTAAAACCTAAGAATTATTAAAATAACATATTTATAAAAAAAAGTAAAAATTATTCATATTTTTTAATTTAAACTATAACATACATGTAAAAAATTTTAATTGAATTTATAAATAAAACTTGTAATTAAACATATTATATTTTATAATTATATTATTATATTTTACATAAATAAATTTTCGCTTTTGAACAATAATCTCATAAAATTTTTGTAATCGCTTTGGAAATAATGGCCATATATATATATTAGGTTTTTGATATGTACATGTATATATATATATATATAGGTGGTGAAATTTTAGGGGGACCAAGCCACCCTTGGGCAGCCGGCCCAGCCCCTCTCGGCGCCTTCCCTTTGCTACTGCTTAGGATAAAGTCATAAATAATCCACTTAATGTTATATTATATATAAATATTTTGTTAGATTGAGTGTTTATTACTAAATTCAAAATTATAATCGTTAATTATGATACAATTTTTTTTATTTAACTCAACTTATTAATACAAACGGTCCAACAATAACTTGACCCTACTTAAATTTTCGTCACAATTGATATCACATTGGGGCTATATATGGATTTTTCTATGGTGGAAACACAACAACCACAAACGTGAGTTTGTATTGTATGGGTTCGTGAGTTAGTATGGGTTTGTACCATAAATATTTTAGACCTTTGAATGACCCTGTGTATTGCACTTATTGCTTTGACTATAAGCATACATTTCCATTTCCTTAATATATAAAATCGTACATTCATCTAGCTGTAATATATATCCCCGAAAAGGAAAGTAACTTGAAAACGCAGATTAAGTAAGATCAGGAAGACATATTCTACATAATCTTAGATAAACTATATACAATAAAATCGGTGTACTATTATTAGTGATAGTCAACTATATAATTTTTGTTTTAGAAAATTTTCAAATAATTTTTAATAGAATAAAAAAGAATTATTGGGTTTAGGGGCACATGTACTCAATTGACCAATTAAGAAAAATCTTAACCGTTAACAAGTGTCCTTAAAGCAATGTTAGATAAATTCTATTTTGAAGTTAACATAAAAATAACTTAAATAAAATTTTTCATGATTTCGTATATTATTTATTTTTCTTGGATATTTGAAAAAATATATATAAAACACTAAAAATGGTTATAATATAAATATAGAAAGAGAAACAAAACATTGAAAAATATATATATTATAATTCTTTATATATATATATATATATATATATATATATATATATATAGACTGTTGGATTTTTTTTTTTGTTATTGATCTTTCAAAGTAGTTTTTAAATAGTTTAAATATATATATATATATATATATATATATATATATATATATATATATATATATATATATATATATATATATATATGATAAGAGAAGACAACGGAGAAAAACAATAGAAATAATGATTGTTTATTTTTATTTTGAAATGTGTATAATGATAATTGTAAAATGAATGAGAACGAAAATAATTGTTTTAATTGTCTTAATTTATTTTATATTATATTTTAATAATTAATTAAAAAAATAACATGCATAGAGGTGATATAGTAAATATTCATTTGGGTGTATAGAAATTCAAATATTGATGATCGGTTTAGTCCAAGTGTTTGGTTTTTGTTCAATGGCATTTTGCGTGGATGAAGAATATATACATACATGCTTACTCCTTTGCCTTTGGTTGGTGAACTTTGACTGCCGCCTGCCATGTGAATGTATGATGCTGCAACGTAACCAGTAGAAACACAAATAATTAATACCAAATATCTAAAACTCAACATTCTACGCACTCTTTTTTCCTCATCTTAATTATGATCTTTCTTTTCAACCTATTTTCTCATTTCTCCCTTCTTTCCTCTATCCCTCTCCCAGTATTTCTTTTGGAACATTTTCATTATACTTTTCTCTTTTACCAAATATTTATTCTTATATATTTCATGCATGCACCTTTTAGTTTCAATACGAGTTCGTGTAATATAAAATATAAATTTTTCTATGCATCTTTGGATTTATTATTAGCAAGAAATTCGGAATTTTTTTTTAACATAAAAAAAGTGGCGGACACCTTTTTTGTTTTCTTTGGTATCAAAGAGAAGAACTAAAGTCATGCATTATATTACATATAAAATAGTCTAAATTAACCAAGCTTGGTTGGTCTAGTGGTTAGCTCACTAGGTCGCTTAAGCAAGTGTTGGGGGTTCGAATCCCACCTTGTGTATGCAGCAACCAATTGGCCAGCGACAAACCCTTAAATGGAGCTCAGATCCGCGGAGGATTAGTCCTTAGCCTGTCGGGCTGGGGGATACCTTGGGAAACCAAAAAAAAAAAATAGTCTAAATTCCCTTAAATTTGATGTTCCACATATATATCAGGTGTGTATTGTCTTTACCGGCCAGTTAGCAATAATTTTTACTTGCATAATCATCTGCAATCCATGATTTTCATTAGTGCAATATATGAAATAAATCAAGGTCCCAACTGCTTAATGACACAAAATATCTTGTGTGAGTTAAATTGATATATAATATTTAGTAGGGTCTCAGTTTTACTATAAGCACGGGACAATACTTTTACTTAAACATGTATGCAAAAGTTATATTCACTCTACACTCTACACGTACGCCACTAGCTAGTGTTCTATCACTCTAAGTATAGGTACGTGACAATATATGGATTCATATGTACTATATTTTGTATATTGCGTGTAATGAGCTTCCAATTTTTGGACAATCTTGAATTTTTTAAATGAAAGTCATTCTCAACTACCATTAGTTGCTTTATTAAACCCACAATTAGATACGAACACTTCATCGATGGATGTGGTATATATTTTTCCCTGGATCATCTTCCGGAGACAACGAATTAATAATAATATCTCTACATACTATCATATATTTTATATTGAAGCTCTAGTATTATAGTACTTCATACTTAGATATTTAATAATAAATCAAGTGATAATCAATTAAAATAAATCAATGCGGGCGGAGTTATTACTAATATATTATAAGTCAGTGACTCGGTCTTTTTTTTTGGCACTATATGTATATGCTCATTAATCTCCGTACTCTCTGAGATTCCTTCTGTGCACTTATCCAATCTTTCCTTTATACAGGGCAATATGCAATATATATAAAATGAGAAAAGAAAAAAATTAAGAAATGAAACAGAGATCAAGCAAGAGAGCTACGTACATATATAACAAAACAAATATGTGAAAAATTATCGCCACTTGTTCTTCATTATATATGTGTCGTCTGCTGGTTTTAGGTAATTTTATGATTAGGTTAAGAATCTTGAAAACTTATTGTGGTTATCGAAGTGACAGTGACTTGTTCTTCTTTTTGTGTGTGTCTTTGTTCAAATAAAAGCATAAAGATTGCCGAAGAGAGAAACGGATTTGACATAATAAAACATTGGAGATTGGAATTAAATACCAATACAGTAAGTTTGTGACATAATATTAATTAATAAGTAACTTGGATCCTATGCAGTTGTGCAATTGTGCGGTTCATCGATCAAATAGTCGTGATTAACATTTAAAATATAAAAGGTTTAAAATTTTGTTTGGAAAAAAGGGGAGGAACTGGAGAAGTCCAATAAAGAGAACAAGATAAAAATATAATTTGTGTGTATATAATTAAAATTTGGGCATATATTATTCGTTTTTGTTTGTGTTTGGCGGTTCCGCGGGTTTTATGACTTGAATAAGCCCATATCCGTAATGCCATTAGATATTTGAGCAAGAGGGTTTAGTCCAAAATAACAAAAAACCGAAAGCCCATCCGAGTTTAGTTTCTCGTGAACAAAATAGCATACCCTGGGCTATACAACAAATATTGATTTATTATACACCATTCACCAATAACCTAGTCTCCAACAATTTGGATAAAGTAAAATGTACTTCATGTGAAGTGCAATATGTAAATTATCAGATGAAGATGTTGTAATACAGACACATATCTCAATGCTTATTTAACGATTCAAATTTTGTATTTCTTACACTTTTTGTAAAATACACTTTAGCGGATTCATATCCATTCTCCAGAGTCCACATTCCCTTCTTTATTTTATGTTATATATCACCCTTTAATTAATTTCCTGTTAAATTATTAAGAAATGTTCTTTAGCTTGGATTTTGTAACAAGTGTTTGGAGTTTGTATCAGCTTGGATTTTGTAACAACAAATGTTCTTTAGCTTGGATTTTTATGTTATCACCCTTTTTTACCTGTTAAATTAGTAAGAAATCTTTTGTAGCTTGGAATTTGTTATTCTATTTGGTGTCAGTTAGCAATATGTTCAGGCTTGGGTTTTGTAATCTATTTCTGGACTTAGGAATTGGATAATAAGAATACTTTTCTTTTTCTCTCTTACCCTCACCTTTACTTTTATTGAATGGTTAGGAAGAAGGGGAATTGATCCTCTCGGCGAAAACTTAATTACCTATGAAATATATGATATAATCACAAAATTTAAAGGGAATGACTTAATTGACACATGCCAAAGCCAAACTTAACATATGCATGTGTAGAGCAGCGTTGAGAAATCACGAAGCAAGAATTCCAATGTCCTAGTTAAAGCTACTGGTTTCAAATCACAACAAAAAGCAAAATGTCTTTTATTGAAAAAGAAAATACGAGTTAGGATCAAACATACAAATAAATAGTTGAATTTAATTTGAAGGTTGGAATAAAGAAACAAATGTTCAATTTCTTTTATTAAAATGTTCATAATTCATCCAAGATCTAAAAACAATCTTTATTATTGAAAAAAAAAAAACTGGAGAACTTTCAAGAATATGACTTAAAATATGCTAGATTTTGATTTTTTTTAAGACAGATTTTAAAACTTAGCAATATTCCAGTTTTTTTTTTAGAATATATGCTATATTTAAGAAATCATCGATCAGGGGTATAAATACATTGTAGTATTTGTATGTATTTGTACTTTAGTACTATATAGTGTACAAGTTGTCATACAAGTGATTCAATGTATAAATTGTTAGCCTGTCTAATTGTCTATGCAATGTAGTATTATTGTCTTAGTTTTAATATAAATAAAACACGTGAACATAAAATTATAAAATAACTTAAATTTGTCCTTTAGTAATTGATATTTTTGATAATAGGGATTATAAAAAAAGTTGTGACTTAAAATTTGTTTTCTTCTTGTGAATGACTTGAACATAAAGGCACTTGCTTCCATTACGAAAGAGTAAAATGGGCCAAAGCCCTAAGCCTAACAGGTTGGAGCCCAAACCAAGAAAAAGGTTTGAGCGAATATTTTGGCAGGAAATGAGCAGCAGATGTTCTAGCAAAAGAGAAGGTCACCAAAACATGATCCCCAAGAGCACTGAGTGAAGGCCCAAGAATTCAACGTTGGAACACTTGCCGTGGCAGTAATCAATCACAACCTTACTGTTAAAGCTTCAGCTTCAAGAGCACTGGAGCACTCAATTTTCTTAGATAACACATACATTTTGCACATGTTATACTAATTGGTTTTGTATTAACAAGCCCAACAACAACAACAACAACAACAACAAAGGGCCCAGCCCAGATCGTCATGGGCTAACTGTTTGTGTTGTTGCTTTGGTAAAACAACTATTGGGCTTATACTGACAATAGAAACAGCACTACTTCCCGTTGATTATCCAAATCCATACTGATTAGGTTTTCTCAATTACTAAATAGTTGACTTTGTTTGGTTGGTGGTGATAGTCCCCTTGCTTTTATTTACTTTGCAATAACTACCAACAAAAAAATACAAACCACTAGCTTTGGTGATCAAAGTTTGCATAGCACTGATTTGTTTGTAATTTAGGGAAGCCAATTATATTTATATAGGAATTTAATTGGGCTTATTTTTTAATATAATTAATGATCCCCTTTTCATAAATCGGTAGAGTGTCTGAGTAGGAATATATGTATTGTTAAGAGTAATGGATAATTTCTAATTGGTTGACTTTCTTCTCTTCTTTTCAGACGCAGGACAAACAAATCCTTCTTCACTGATTCATTATTGAATCGAATAAAAAACTTGATGTAGTCATCAATATATACATATGTGTGTCAATTGTGATCAAGCACGCTCACAAGTAATAAATATTTGCTCTTACTCAAACTCTCAAATTTAGTTAAGGTTTTGTATATTTTGTAATAAATTTTTTTTAATATAAATAAGATAGGTGATAAAAAAATATTTGTATTATTGACCAATTATCATAAAGATAATAAAGAACATTACATTTTACATTACCAATAATAAAAAGAGAGTATATAGATGAAGTATATAATTAAAAATAACCATATAACTAAAATATATAAAAGAACTTTACTCATAATTTTCCTTACCTTAATTCTATACATTGTAATGGCAGTTGAGGGTCATCACTCATCACTCATCACTTATCATTAATTTCAATACACACATATAGTATGGTTAAGTCTCTACAAATTGTGCAATTTGTGTAAGAATCTTTTTGGGGATCATAAATAAATAATGCTGTCTCCTGATTCTTCAATACATTTGAGATTTTTGATAGTTTTGGGATTAAAAGTATACAATGACGCTACCGTTACTGTGCTGGGTAGTGGCTTGTGGTCCTCTCCCACTCCAAAAAAAAAAAAAGTCAAACCCCTAAATTGGTCCTTTATTTTTGCACCAAGTTTCATATTGGTCCTTTATGTTTTAAAAAGTCCAAATTGATCCTTTATGTTTGCAAGAAGTTCCAAATTGGTCCTACCGTCCAATTCCGTCTATTTTTTCCGTTAATTGATGATGTGGCCTGCTGAGGTGTCACACTCTCTCTCCTATGTGTTATATTTGCTGACGTGGCTTAAGTTACCCTAAAAACAAAGACTAAAATGAAACAAAAATAATGCTTTACAAATGAAAAATACGATTTCTCCTTTCTCATCTTCTTCTTCTTCCTCCATGAACTCTGCACCGTCACTACCCACCATCACCGGCGGCTACTCTTCTTCGCCGATTCATTCTCCATCATCTCTCTAATTCTCTCCTTCCACTTCTCTTCCCCAACCCCACTCCCTGTCCCACACCCCCAACCCACTCTTCTCTACCATTTTTGCATTCCCCATTCAAAGGTCACGCCAAAATCCTCACTCCATACCACGCCGCTTCAACCACCGAATTCCACCCATAATGGTTCACGAACCCACCCACCGAACCATGACCTAGAACCTCCATCTGATCCACCCACGTCTCCACCACCATCCCTTTCTTCTTCAATTTCTCCATGAGTTCAAACCCCACTACTTCCTCTATTTCTTCTTTGTCCACGATCTTATCTTTCAACACCCACAAGAATCTACACTTGCTTTTCAATAACCCCTCTCTGATTTCTCGAACTCGATCCCTTCTCATGGCGGTTTTGCTCCCGAAGCATACGCACACCACCGAGTAAGAAGAAGAAGATAAGAAAGCATAAATTATATTTTTCATTTGTAAAACATTATTTTGTTTTATTTTAGTCCCTGATTTTAGGGTAACTTAAGCCACGTCAGCAACTATAACACGTAGGAGAGAGAATGTGACACCTCAGCAGACCACATCATCACTTAACGGAAAAAATAGACGGAATTGGACGGAAGGACCAATTTGGAACTTCGTGCAAACATAAAGGACCAATTTAAACTTTTTGAAACATAAAGGACCAATATAAAACTTAGTGACAACATAAAGGACCAATTTAAGGTTTTGACAAAAAAAAAAAAAAAACAGATTCGGGATCGGAAGTAGGGACCATTCTAGTTCTTTTTTTTTAATAACTGGACCATTCCAGTTTTGATCCTTTTATGAATTGGTATTGGTATTCCCCCCGGAAAAATTACTTTTTTATCCCCTGCATTTTTATGTAATTTTGTCTTAATTTTTTTAAAAATTTCTTCCTAATTATGTTATTAAAATTGATTATGAAACAAATTAATCATTTAGTACACTAATGAGTTTATTTTATAATTCATTTAGATATGATTAATATATTAGGATTATATTGTTAACTTTTTGTATGTGATTTTTAACCCTCTCTACTCGTTAATTTTATTATAAAGATTAATATTACAAATATCAAATTAAAAATATCACCCTTTAAATCCATCCCAATACAGTAGTGATATTCTAAATATCCAATCATTAGAGAATGAGATACTATCTATCTTTGTGAAAAGGTGTCAAGGATGAATTGTATTATATGCATACAATTTCATTTCACTCCATCTCTTCAAAACTTCAAATTAAACCTAATAATAATATTTAAAATTTGATTTTGATGCATGGAACAAAACTTCAAATGAAGTCACAGTCGAAGAGGAATTATTTTCAAATGTAAATATAAAATTATTTAAAAATGTGCAGCCTCTAATTTGAGTCATTGAAAATGAATAGTTAATCTGCAATAGTGTGAACACAACCATAGAGACCAGCTGTGAAGTGTGAAGCAAAGCAGGACAGAAAAGAGTGAACCACAATTCAAACGTGACAAAAAGAGAGGGTCTCGTAATTTATACGAATTGACCAACATTTCTCATCACGTTCTTAATTATGTGTCATAAGTCATAACTCATAATTAAGGTAACATCAACGCTTTAAAACGAACAATCGCCTAAACTAAATTGAAAACGTAATCACTACATAAAAACGTTGTGGATTAAGGGCAAATTAAACCATGTATAATCTGTCTCCCTTACCTTTGTAATCAACGGCGTTTGCTGTTAGTCTGTACTCTGTAGGAGTATTTCCACGTATAATGCTAACTTCTTTTTTTCAGAGAAAATAATGTTAGGATAGGTCTATGATGCAACTTGTTGCATGCATGCAATGTAATTTCGATTGATAGAATTGTGACATATGGATAGGATGACTTGAGATGCAATGCAATTTTTCACATGTCACAATCTTGTCGACCAAAATTGCGTTGTATGCATGCAATAAATTATATCATAGACTCACCCATAATACTAACTTCGTATTGACATAGAAATAGAGTACGTAATTTAATAATAGTACAAACAGAGCATAACACATGCTTAATTTATTAAAGATGTTGCATGTGAGATTGCTTAACATGGCTGCTACTTGCCACTGCTAAGAATTTCTATTGTTATTCAGAAAGATTTCTTTTTTTCAGAAAATTTAGCCAAATGTTTTATCTAATAAAAAAAATAGAATTTTGTCCTCTAAAAACTTAATCAAACAAGCTACTATTTTTTTTTCAAGTTTCTCATAGTTATTATTTTATTGGAGTAACCATTATGACTTACCGTTTCAGGTGAATGGCTATGGTGGGACCCAAGACTTTATTGATATTAAATTTCGCGGCGGTCTTCGTAGCTTCTCACAACTCACAATCACAACATCAATTCCGTTTACACCCAAAAAAGAAACGGTGAAATATCATTTTCTGATTTTGTCTTATTTAATTTCAATATTCTACGAAAAAAAAAATCATTTTGTCAAGCCATGGCCGGGAAAAAACATGAAAACTATGAACGTACCCTGTCGCTGTAGTAGAGTATGTTCACATTAGGCACTTTTCTTGCTTCCCTTTCCTAATAATTTAATTTCTCTTTTTGTTATTGGTGGTGTGGTGCGCACATCAACTCCGATCCATTAGTTTTTTTTTCTCTTTTTATTATTTTAAATTCTTCACCTTATCTCTTCAAGAATGAGAAGACCTTCCAATTGTGGAAGGTCATAAGGAAAACCGGAACGTAATTGGGTAATTTGTACAGAAAATTCAAACTTGCGTGATCTCCTAAAATTCCTCACTTCTGACTTACCTTTTATTACAATAGGTACCTAGGCCCATCATGGTTGTCAGTCAACTCAGTATTACTACAGAAAGCGAACCAAACAATCAAATTAATCAGAGCCCGTCTCCTATCATTTAGTTGTTCGGAATATGACTTCAGGTAAAATTACATGTTTGGCAAGATTTACTAATTGGAAAGATGAAGTAGACCTTTCACGTGTGAAGAGGGAAGTCTTTCCTCGTGATAGGGAGGGAAATGCAGGAAAGATGGAGTGAGATTTAAAGATTAAAATATTCTTAAAAAATTTATAAATTTTAAAAAAGTAAGAATAAAAAAGTTTTTTCATACTTTTATCTTCTATTTCTTGATCTTCTTATCACCATACCAAACAATATTATTTTTACATTTCACCTCCATTTCCCTGCATATCAAACATACTTTTTATCATTTACTTCCACAAACAAAAGGCAACACAGATGAAGGCTTCATATATATATATATATATATATATATATAATGACACAAATTTTACAGAGGATACACAATAACATGAAAGGGAAAATCATAATTGGTTAGCTCTGTTTAGATTGGGAAAATAATCATAGTTGGATTGTTATCTTTCTCTTCAGTTGATGATCATTTCTATCTATGCATTGCGAGTGTTGGTGAAGTGAGTATTGGCAGCAAAAAGAAACTTATTATAAAATTTGGTAAATGAAATTATATGGTACATGGCATAAACAGAAGTGAAGGCCTCATAAAAGTATCAGAAAGTCAACTATCTCAATTAATATATAAAATAAAAGGAAGAAAGATTGTTTACTTTTTGTGCGTTCACATTTAGCAGACCACTTAGCTGTCTTGTGTTGTGCCCCACAAAGACCAGTGGATCTTTGTTGCGAAAAATTCTAGGATTTCGAGGATACTTCGTGCTTTTCTAATTTTTCCAATTTGTTGGGTCCCGTCCCATCCCATGTAGCTAGGTAGGTACCTTGTATTTCTCGGCAGTGGAAGTATGGAGCAGTATCTGCTTCTATATATTAGATGCAATATGTGGCATTAATTTCCTTGGTAGTGTGAGACGGAAAAAGTGAGAAAGCTGAATCTAATTGGGAGCATGGTGGATTGGGGCGAGGGTGATGGAATGATGGGAAAGAATGAAGCAGAGCTGAAACACGTTGGGAAGATGAATGCGACAGTGATTCCAGCTCCGAGGAAATCAGTGAAGCGAATGATGTTTGAGAGAATGGTGAAATTTCTGGGTGGTGTGTGTTTGTGTGAAGAAAATCCAAGGAAGCAGGACGATGGCGGCATCTGCATCAAAATGAATCCAACGGTGAGAGTGAGAGCACCAGCGTGCAGCACCAACATCAAACGCATACATCCACAGGGACAGGGGTATAGTTGAACATTGGTGTCAGAGGACGAGAAAAGTTACTTCCATTGTAGAATTACTCTGTTTTTGGTTTTCATTGTGCGTTGTATTTATTATTTTATTTAGTGATGATGACCCGTTTCCCTTTTCATTTCCAATCTTGCAATTTTGGCTTCCAAATTATGATTTAACTTGAACCAATGAGATGGAGCCGGTTTTATGAGTGATTCATCTTAAGAATCCCCTGCCAATAACCATACATATAATGGATTTTGTGATGCTTTGCTTTGCATATATAAGGGCGTTGGTTTCAGTGTTCGGATCTCAAGTTAGTTCCCGCCGTCTCGGGAGCTCAAGAGTGAAGACAGTGACGGCTGAGTCGCTAACAGACGAATAATGGAAAGGTCTGGCGGCTTCATAAAAGAGCAGATTGCGTAATTTCCTTTGGTCCTCTGGATTCACATGACTTCACTACTTCCATAATCTATATTCAGTTCGGGGACCAAAACTTGGATACATAAAGTAAAATATTATTACCACCTCACCTGTGACTGAATGGCTCTTGGCTTAGCCTTGAATTGTTTACTCATGGATTCGAGAACTGGTATCTCTCTTCCATTTCAAACAGGCAACAACCAAAGTAAAATATTATTTCATTACCAAAAAAGGGCATAATTTTTGGTTTGGATGTTCAAATTTTAATTCTAAGACACTTCAATGCTACAAAAGCAAAGGGCTTTTTTTTTTTTTTTTTTCAAAAATGATCTCTAACATTTTTAGTTTTTCTTGTGCACTATAATAATCTTACAAATGTGTATCTCAGTTAGTGTCAACTGTCAAGGAGCGATTTCTAATTTTATTATGCAGAATCGTTTTTACTCGATTTCTTTTTATTTTAGAAAATAGAAAGGTCCTAATTAAATAATGGACCAATAGGAGTGTGAACAATTATTCGACCCTTCAAGCAGTGAATCTTTTCACCATGATATACCCTTATCAAAATAACACAGTTTCAAGAAAAGTTTGTACTAATGAATAATGAACCAAATGATATATAGTCATAGTGCAATTAATTAAAGTTTTGGCATAGAATTAATGAGTCCACTTTTGACTCAGCATTGATCTGTTTCACACTTGTAAGTGATTGAGAGTGGTCCCCGTGATAATATTGTACATGAGATTTTCATAAATGAGATGGCGTGGTAAGAAAATTATGTTGGCTTTAACCATGAACTAGTATTCGGAGACAAAATAATCCCTCTCAATTCTCACAGATTCTGCTTGAAGGTCACTTTACTTTAATATATATGCCTAGCACCAAATAGCCAACTTCGCATCTTATCTTCTTTTTGACCTCTTCCTCTTCCTTCTTCTTCTTTATCATATGTATATATATATATAATTTAAATTTCAACCAGTCATTCATACTTTACCTCGCCCATGATCTCTGAGTAATTGACAGATAAACTAAATTAATAGCAGTGACCAATTGTGTGCTTGTTCAATGAAAAACAAAAATCCTATAGGTTTATGATTTGAGTTTACCGATTGAAGTGAGAAGGCTAATATCTATACAGTATACACTATGATTCCTATGTAGTTATTCTTGGTAGTTGTAGTGGAAGTGGGAAAGGGGTAAGGGAATAAAATTTCGTCCTCTCCTAATTTTTTTTTTCTATTATTTCATTAATTTATTACTAATTCGAGAAGATCTACTCTCTTTATCTTAAGGTATTTTTACAAGGACCTCCTATAATATTTCCCTTTATGTTATGTGTTTTTTTTAAGAAGTAAATTAAGGATCAATAGGTGATTGATTGGAGTGGTAAGTACTCAATTTCCTTTAAGTAAGGTCTCAGGTTCGAGACTTGTATATAGAAAAACCTTTGCTGAGAGAACTATACTCCTGTTATAAGACCTCAACTAACTCAAACAGAAATACTTTTAATAGAAAAATACTTGTAAAAGAAAAAAGAAAGCAAATTAAGGAATGAAATCTAAATGACATCATGGGCGATTTGATTATACAAGATACTTATATATATATATATATATATATTGATTTGGTAGTAGTAGACTTGTAGCAGCTTAACACTTGAGTATAGAAACATAGAAAAGGGATTTAATAACAGAGATTTCTACACGTGTCACCCGGTGCTTAAGTATCCGTAATGAGATTTAGAGTTAATTAATATATTTGCCATCATTAAAAAAATGATATATTAATAGTGAATATGTGGGAACTTGTGTTAACTGTGCTATCTAGGCATTCATAATTTCATATATATAAGCTATCACTAGTTCGCCAAAGAGGTGATGAGGTGGAAGTGAATGGACAAAGTTTTTAGTCACGATTTTTTGATCGATTAGCCACGGTTATATAATCGTGACTAAATTGAACAGCACAACTTTAGACAGTAAAAAATTCGCGTACTAATTTAGAGGCCATCAATCCGACTAAAAACTCACATGTGCGGTACCATTATTGTTAGTGATATCAGATTCATCCTCTCCCTAAACTCTGAATTCAGTCAGAATCATCAGGGTATTGAGGGTGGACCAAAACATTGTTGATGCTATTACTGATCCGACAAAATGGTCCCTCTAGCTTCCTATATATCCCATGATAATGATCACAATTACTTGTAAGTAGACAGCATAATCCTTTGAGAAAAAGACCTGAGTGGGGACAGGGGACAAGATCTTCACTTAAATTCCCAACCAATCTCTAAGGTGACCCCATCTTGATTTTCTATATTAGTCAAACTCATCATCTTCGTCCTTAGCTTGCTCATGCCCATTCCCCAACTTATACTACCCTCTCTTCATTTTCTACATTGCTCATTCTAATTGGGAGTTTCTCCTATTTATCACCTATGATTCCCTCTCAACTCCCAACAATGTGCTTCGTAATTTCCACCAAAACATCAACATTCGGGGAATGGGGATATTACATTATACATACATACATATAGCGCACCTCTAATGTATTGTAGATTAATTAGATATATATAGAAGGTTATAATTTTACGAAATATGGGGGTGTCTGTGAACAGAATGCTGGTTCAATGCAAATGTGAATCTGACAAGTGCTTGAAAAACAAGATTATGCTTTTACCACCAAACATTCCCTCAAATTCCAAAACTATTTAGTATGTATACGGTATGCCTCAAATCCTCTTTAGCTTTCTTTTCTTTTCTTATTGGAATGTTGTCTGATACATACATTTATTTATCGTAACAATTGCCATATTTACAAGTGCAAACATACAGACAGGCTACTCTCTGCACCTACCAACTCAAACCAAATAAACCAATCATGTGTTAGAGTGTGATTGAGTGGTAGGAAAGTGAAGATTTTAAACCTCTCTCTGCCTATTTATTGTTTCCATTTTATTTTCCTAATTAATTGTTTGTTCCAGCTTCCTAGTCCATTACCTATAAAATAATAATTTTTTAGGTGCTAAGTTCTAGCAATGACGTGCTTTATTTATATATTTTTTTTCAATGATTGGTTATCATAATTTAATCTTCTATATTCTCTCTCCCGCTATGATTAGTTATATTAGAGATGTCAAAGTGGGCCAACCCGACCCACACGGGTTGACCCACCATGGGTTGAACCCGTGACGGGTTGGTCCACTCGGCTTGGTCCTGTTAAACGGGTTGGGAATCCCAACCCCACCCACCAAGGTGGTGGGTCGGGCCAACTCACCTAACCCACCTAATTTTTTTTTATTTTTTTTAATTCTAACTTTTTTTAAAAAAGAAATCTATAATTTTTTTGTACATTTTTTTTTATGAACTAAGAAATTTAATATGATAAAATAAAAGAAAAGATTTATTATTCATCATGTCACTCACAAATATTTAAAAATAAAACAATGAAAGTATGAAATATAGTCAAAATATCACAACATTATTCATTTCTTTTCCTCCTAGCTCCTGCAAATATGGTGAAAAATGAAAATATCACAAAAAGAAAGAAACATGATTAGAAATTATTATTTTTTTTTAATTTTTTTTTAAGTTAGGTGGGTTACGAGCCAACCCACCTAACTCGCGAGCCGACCCAGATGGGTCGGGTTCCTCCAACCCGTTTAATAAACGGGTTGAAATTTTGAAACTCAACCCACCAAATTGGTGGGTTAAACGGGCCAATCTACCGGGTTGAACCCATTTTGATAGCTCTAAATTATATAAATACTTTTTATCACGTATCTTATTTTTATTAAAGAACTTTATAGTAAGCATAACTTTACTTTAATTTAATCCATATTTTAATATTATAATTGATAATTTAGTCTAAAAGTAATAACGTGTGTAGTTGTTTAATTTGTCTTGCACGCTATTGTTTAAAGAAAGTTATATAGGTGGTTTGTAATGACGGCGACAACATATGTAAGTTATTTTAGAACATTTATGTTTTTTTTTTTATAGAAAATCATTCAGTCAGCTAAAAAGACAGCCATCGTGGCCTAGAAGCCTAGCTAGAACGTCCCAAATGATAGTATTCAAGTAAAATCAATCTTTAGTATCTATGAATAAAATTAGAAGTTTGAGAGTAGACATAAATAAAAAAATTAAAAATATGAATGAATATTATAATAAAATTTAGAGTATCAAAAGTATTTTATTTAAAATTTTTGAACAAGTGGTAGCTTCTATCAATCACAAACGACATTCAAACAATACTTAAAATTGACATCTCATATTCGAAATTTTTACCCCTTTGTTTGGAGCGTTGTAAGCAATTAGGTGGAAGAGATGGAGTGCGATAGGATTATTACAAGTAATTAGGAGTAAGTACCCGTTTATTTTTTAACTATTTGAATATGAATATCTTCATTACTCCCAATATCCGAATCTTAATCAAACCTGAAAAAAAAAACATTTTCAAAAAAATAATAGAAATACCTGATATCAAAAATACCTAAAAAGAATAAAGAAAATAGGATATTGGAAGTCAAGTTAATTGTCCCATATCCATTATACAATATCCAATATACTAAATAAATTGCTATAAAAAAGTTAAATTTTCTAAAAAAATATAGATAATTTTTATAAATTAAAATTAATAATAATAATTTTAATAATTGAAAGCATCAAATTTTATTTAATATTTAATATTATATTTTATAATATATATTATTTATGCAATTGAATATCGAGTATCTTATTTATTTATTCTTTTTAAATGGATATAGGGTATCCTATGATAACATTCACACATATCTAATACACAATAAATAATTATATTATACTACCCGTATTCTATCTAAAATTTTATATCCATAAGATATTAGATAATTTTTGAAGAGATATTATCAACTAATCATAATTTAACTACCCATTGCCATCTTAGATAATAAAGACGAAACAACAAATTTGTGTAGGACACTCAACCTAGCTAGATTTGATTGGCTAACCTCAATACTGAATCATTAAGGACTTGTCATGACTTTCTTACTTTTGAAGAGACCAAATTCGTTTTCGCCAACGGGATCTATAATAATACTTATCCATTCTCCCTCATTTTATTTGGTGTCATTGTCTAACCTCTGCCTACGATTTTTGTTTAAACTTCGTGGAGATTAAGCTTAGGGAATAACGTTGATCAATTCTATTAATTAGGCCACGTATGGTACATAGAAAAAGTATGGGAAAAAATAAAGAAATGTCCATATTCTACGTACATGTTTTTTACTAAATAAATCTCATTTTCTATAATATAATGAAATTATGTTTTTATTCTTATTTTTTTACTTACTTTTATTTCATTCATATTCTAAATGTAAGGATAAAATGACAATTTTATCCACTTTTATTCTATTTATATCACATCACGACATGATATTTCCATTCTCTCTATCATTCTCATTCCCATTCCCATTCATATTCCTTCACTTATTCCACCTACTAAACACACCCTTATAAACTTTCAATTCTATTTTTTTATAAAAAACATACATTTCAATTCAAATAATTCAATTTCAATTCTAATTTCAATTTTTTCTCCAACCAAACGCACTCTTAGGCTATGTTTAGTTTGTGAAATTGGATGAGGGAATAAAAATGTGAATTGGGATTAGGCAGAATCTAAAAAGTTAATTTTACCTCCATTTTAAAATAAATTTAGCCTTCATTTAAAGATTGTTAATGTTTAACCAACAGGTGGTTGGTTGGAGTGTTAGGTACTACATTCCCTTTAAATAAGATCTCGAATTCAAGTCTTGTGTATAAAAAAATTATGTTGGGAGAACTATACTCCTGTTATGGGACTTCAGCTAGTTTGAACAAGATTTCCTTCAATAAAAAAGATACTTATGAAAAAAAAAAATTATTAATGTTTAAAAGAGTGAGCAAAATTGATTTTTCACCCACATAATTTTCATTTCTTTCTCCAAATTCTCGAAAATATTAAATATGAAAAAAGAGGAAGGCCGTAAACAAAACTAGATGTTAATTAAATTTAAAACAAGAGTCAAGATCTCTTGGATGCAGGGTTCCATTTCCAACCAAGTTGATAACGTGGCTTTATTATTTCCATCCAATTCATGTTTCGATGACGGAGGATCGCTGACGTCAACCCTCTGTACGAACCTGTTCTCGTGTGAAGATTCCCTGAATCCGGTCGCATTTTAATCGCACTCAAATAAAAAGTAAAATAAAATATTTACGAAAAAAAAGTAAAATAAAATAAAAGGGAAATGTGATGGCCAAAAAAATAAAAGGGAAATGCTATAAAATGAATTTGTCTTAATATTTATATTAAAATAATTTCTTACATGTTACAATTTTATCAGTCAAAATTACATTGTATATATACAACAAATTATATTATAAACTCACCCATAAATATATATTTTTTGATTTCCCAAGGTATCCCCAGCCCGACAGGTCAAGGACTAATCCTCCGCGGATTTGAGCTCCATTTAAGGGTTTGTCGCTGGCCAATTGGTTGCTGCATACCCATAAATATATATATATATATATATAATAAAGGTTTTACTAACAAGTATCCTTAAAAAATGTGTTGGTTGACTTTCTATGAACTTTAAAAAAATTAATTCCCTCTTTATCGATCAAAATAAACTTTAACAAGATAAACTGATATAATAAATAATATTTTGATGAGATGGGGAGGATGAGTTTTAATTGGGCCACGTTTAAGATGAATAGTGAGGTTAATAAATAATAATATGGCAATAAATGGCGTGGGGCGAGGGGCCAGAGGGGACGGGTAGTGTGATGCGCATGCGCTGTTGTGGGTGGGGCTTGCAAGTTAAAAAGGGGATAAGAGAATGAGAAATAGAGAAGAGAAGCGAAGGCAAGAGTGAGGTGTGAGGAAGGAAAAGCGAAGCATGAGCGAAGTTAGAGGAGGAAGCCTAAAGCAAGGCGACGCCGCCGCCAAGAAAGTGGCACCAATAAGGATGCCTACATCGGTGCTGCCTCCCAGAAGAGGAAATGTGATCAGGCAGATTGTTGATGACCTTATTAAACCCTCCTCTTCCTCTTCCTCTGCCAAATCTCCCCCTTCCTGATCTTACTTTGCATTTCCATATCCCTCTTTTGTAAATTATATATATATATTCTTGTTTAATTTATTAGCCATGGCCATCATGTATTCCTAGCTAAGACCCATCACTTCACTCTTTATCTATTTCTATACCTCACTGTAATCTTGTTCAACCCCCATTTCAACATCTCCATGCTTTGGAATTAATTAATTCTATGTTACTTGGGCACTTTTACTATCATTCATGATTTCTGTTTCCTTCCTCTATCTTCTCTTCCTTCCTAGTTCCTACCTACTTCCTACTCTCGCCTTCTTTATCTGTTAATTAATAGCGCACCCCAATGGTACGGTTGATACAAAATTACATTCACCCAATCACATTACTCTGCCTAAATAACTCATCACCACGCCACATGCCCACATGTCAATGAATTCAACAGTATCACACAGTAATCAATATTTACACACTCCACTTTCAATCTTCTCCAGGAAATTATAAAAAAAAGCAACGCACTGGCTTTCTTGAAACTCATTTTCGATCACTAAAGAAGTAGAGAGTACACGCATAGGCTTGATTTTAATTATTATTCATTATCTTCGTTTTCAATTTGGTTTCTGTGAAACAAAAGAATATTATTTTTCTGCATAAAATAACAAAATTAGGTGTTGGGGGGTGGTGAACCCTAGGCAAAAGCAAAATTGTCCCCAGGAATGGGAATGAACGCCACAACTGAGAGTCAGAGTCAGAGTCAGAAGTGACTGCCGACAATATGCAACTAGGAATGTTCCTTTTTTTCTTCCGCAATCAGGCAACATCGTATCGTATGTTACAATAGCATAAAGAATTTGTTTTGGGCCTAGGCACAATCGAAGCCTGAACAAGTTCTAGAGTAAGAGTGAGTCCAACTATTGAATATTTCATGGACCTATCTATGGTTTGGCGAGCCCAAAAGACCCCTCCATACATTTTAGCTTCAACCCATGGCACTAATTTGATCCCAGGGCCCCACCTATCCACCATGCTTGAAAGTGCACAGATTAGCCGTTGCTCAACGGAACCCATCCCCGGGCAACCCAATTCAAATACGTGAACCCAGGAACACAAAAGCTTCAACCCTTTGCTTTTTTTCAAACACAAGTTTGAATAACTAATGCTATATATAAATAATAATGAAACACCAACATCCATCCTCCTCTCCTCCTTCAACCACAATCTTTGAAATGGGGTGTTGCATTAGCAAATGCAGCCCTGACCAACAACACTTGAGTAATCATGTGCAAGAAAAGCTAGTGATCTCCCAACCTCCAACTCCAATTCCCCATTTCAACAAAATTTCAGCATTAGCCCCTCCTTCTCCTACCTCCTCTACTTGTTCCTTCACTTCTAACACCATCCTCACCTCTGCCTCATCCTTGTCCACCGCATCATCTTCATCTGCCTTAACCTCTAAGGACAGCTCATTCTCCAACGACTTCTTGTGGTCTTGTTACAAACACAACCCCCATATCATTCGCATCAATTCACTCAAGGAAGCTTCTCTTTCCTTGGTCCCCACTACTAAACCTCCCGCCTCATCGGTGCCACAGAAGAGACTTCGATCCACCTCGCCGGCTAATCTTACCAGACACAAGAGTATGAGAAAAGAAGCAGACACGCCTAATTCTCCACACATTAATCTTCCCAGCAGAACTCTAAGGTCACCTTCTCCAAGCCGCCGATTTGATGGTGGTAATTATAATATTAATGGTCTTTCAAACCCAATGATGATACGGAAAGAGAATATGAAAGCTTCAAGTCCAAACACGAGTTCCCGGGGTTTGAGGCACAGAGAGAATTGCAGTAACAGCAGAAGAAGCAGAGTTGGTAATTCTAATTCTAATTCTAAAATAGAGGAAAGGGCAGTGAAGGAGGTGGAGTGTAAGCTTGATATGCGTCTGGGTATGATGGAAGACATTCATAATCCTCTCATATCTTTGGACTGTTTCATCTTCTTGTAGATATATGTGTGTGTCCTTGTCTTGTATCATTTTTGGTGTTCATACTTGAGTTCAGAGTGACCATTTTTCCTTGTTGGCTTGGCTTGTTTAGGAATACTTATTCATTAAACCCATATACAGAGTTTGTAAAGTTTCATAATCTCTTGTGTGTAACCTTCGGATTGAATGCATCTTTATAAGTTTTCTGATTTCTTTTTTTTTTTTTTGCCAAGTTTTCTGATGCTGCTTAATTTGATTGACTTAAAGCTTTGGGTCTGGGCTCAGGAAAATAGATCCAGGCTGTAACTCAATTCATGAGGCCCAACCTACTTTCACAATGGGCCAATGACTTTGTTCCATCTGTCATTTTGCACCAAAATTAATAGAATTAATAATTTATTTTATGGTTTAAATTGTTAATTTATTTTAAAAGTTTATAAAATACAAATTTTAATTTAATCTTGAAAAGATTTTTTTTTCCTTCCAAAAGATATTATAATGTAAACTTTTTCCTCCCATCAATTGCTGAATTGATTGACACCACCCCTTGTTGCCAAATAATAATCCAAGTGTCATCTGGGATTTGACAATGAAAAAGACAGGGTCGGTGGTAATCAGTTATGAAATAAAGGCAAAAGTATTTTTCTTACCCGTAACGTTTGGGGTCTTGTCAGTTTCGCCCTTAACGTTTTTTTGCTGTCAATTGTACCTCTAACGTTTTACGTTTCTGTCAATGTCACCCTTTTCACTAACACCGTCAAATATTTAACAGTTTTTGCTGACGTGGCATCCTATGTGGCAAAACGTTTTTTTTTTCTATCAATTGTACCCCTAACGTTTTACATTTCTATCAATGTCACCTTTTCACTAGCACAATCAAATATTTAATAGTTTTTGCTTACGTGGCATCCTATGTGTCAAAAATATCTGACTTGACATATTTTTTATCACACCAGATTTTTTACTCATCTTTTTCCCATCAAAACGTGTAGTTTTAGCATCACCATATTCCTTTTAAAATATAACTCAAACGAACGTGCCATTTTGCAGACAAAAATATCGGAGACGTTACCCTAAAATAGAGAATGGATAACGTCTCTGATGTTTTTATGAGCGAAATAGCGCGTGCGTTTGAGTTATATTTTAGAAGGAATAGGCCGAGGTCAAAACGACACAACTTTGATGGGGAAAATATGAGTAGGAAATCTGATGTGAAAAAAAAATATACCAAGTCAGATATTTTTGCCACATAGGATGCCACGTAAGCAAAAACTATTAAATATTTGATGGTGCTAGTGAAAAGGGTGACATTGGCAGAAATGTAAAACGTTAGGGGTACAATTGACAGAAAAAAAAACCTTTTGCCACATAGGATGCCACGTCAGCAAAAATTGTTAAATATTTGACGGTATTAGTGAAAAGTGTGACATTGGCAGAAACGTAAAACGTTAGGGGTACAATTGACAGCGAAAAAACGTTAAGGGCGAAACTGACAGGACCCCCAAACGTTGGGGGTAGGAAATGTACTTTTTCCTAGAATAAATATTTAGTACTAACCAAAATATTGAATTTTTAATATATTTTGTATTTATTTAATATCAATTATCAATATTAATACAGATTCAATTTAAATAAATATAAAGATCAAATTATTATTTATTTTTACAAAAATAAATAATCAATACAAGAAATACAGAATTTAAATTCTTATACTATTGCACATACTCTCCAAACACAGAGTATAATGTGTTTTTTATTTATTACCAGACGTCTTATACTCTTATTGCTACAATAATAATAATAATAATAATAAAACATTTATGCATTCAAATATTCATTACTAATAATCAACACCTTTTCTTTGGGAAGGGATGTTAGAATATTTTTAAATTGAGGAAATGTGTTAATTGAAGAGTATTTATGTTTATTTATTTGAAAATGTATTATTAATTAATTAATTTATATGAAAATGTGTATAGCTAGGGAATTACAAATTTAAAAGATAAGACTCTTTATTTAAATTAAGAGTTGTGACTCTTAATTGAAGAGATATTATACCAAAAGATATCTCTTCAAAGGCATCACTTCATGATCTATATAAATCCCTCACCATTCCATAATTCGAAACATCAAATTCATTGCCTTTGTCTTTGAGTGCACACAAAGATAAAGATAAACTATCACTTTGTAAATACTATTGTTGTCTTGGCTTGAGTATTATAAGTGCTATCCATACTCAAGGGTCTTCATTGTATCTTAAAGGAAATTTGCCGGTCTATCCAACTAGCACCCTATATAAGATAGGAATAGGTGGGGGCAAATTAAACATAAAGGAAAGTGTTGTCCACGCCTTGAAGACATTATGCATCACTTTCTTTTCTTCTTATTCTATTCTTCAAAGAGTCAATACCTCCAATAAGAGATCTAAAAATATATATCTTCTCAAGAGATCGCATCAAGAAAAAAAAAAAGAGAGAAATAAGAAATAATGATCTATTATTTATAACAATAAAAAGAAGAAGAAAAAAGAATGAAAAGTTGAGTGGGCTTGATCAAGTCAAACCAATAGCTCGAAGAAAAAAAGAAGAGGAGAGAAAAAAGAAACACATGAATTGAATCAAATCATTCGGATTTTTTTAAACAGTTTTTTTAATGAGTAATTAATACTAATTAGTATTAGTTTAAATGAATGAAAAATTGTATCATTTAAGAATTTTTTATAATGCAAATTATTGTATGATATAATTAAGGGAGGACACTCGTAAACTTTAAGTGGGCTTGATCACGTTGAATTATATTATTACTCAATTTTTTAAGATGATAAATAAAATACAAATAACAATAAAATATATACTAATCAATCACTTTAATTTATATTTAAAAGTAATTTTTTAAGAATAAAATACTTAAAAGTTAAAATATAACCTTTGAAATTTAAAAAAAAAGACACAATTTTTCTTGTTTGTGTTGTGTATATAACTTAGCTTGAAATCATAAAAGACATATCACACACGTACATCATTTTTGCTGGGATCAAAATATCAAATAAGTAAGTAAAATTATGCTCATCAGTCATCAGTCATCAGTCATCCCTAATTGTAATGTATAATTATATAAAATGGATAAAATAAATCTTAGATATACAATTTGTAGAAAAAAATCATTTTAGGCGTACGTTTTATGAAAAAGAAAACCCGTCATCATGTAGTCTGATAAAGCCAATTCAATTGTGTGAACCAGGAAATAATATAGAAAAGTAAAAATAGGACATTAAAAAAAAGACAAAATATATAACGAGATATTGTGGTACGGTAGTACTGAATTTTAGTACATTCTTTCAATCAGTTGGTCTCTAAATCATTCAAGGTGAACCCTAATTAATGTGAGTTTTTATTAATATTAACAAATTGCACTATATAATTGAAGGGATGCATTGAAGTTCAATATATAATACGATATCATTGAACTTTTATCCCACTGGAAGACACATAATGCTTTAATTTGATTATTGATGGATGGTGATGAATAATGACTCATTAATGAGTGAACGTCAAATTTTGCATACCTGTCGGCTGTCGATGGTAATTTAATGGTGATGTGGCCGCTTCGCTTTCAGTGCTTTTTAGTTATTTGGGGACAAATTAGAATGATTATAAGATAGATTTAACTAACAAGCGCCTTTAACATATAAGTTAAAATTTTTTTACAAGTTAAAAGTATCCTCACGTACCCTTATAAGATATTGTGACATCATGGTCTGTATTTGGATTCCACCATTTTTTCTTTTGTGAAGATAGATATAAAAGAATAAATTTCTCTTTAAAAGATTGCGACTTCAACGTTGCCATGTCGCCCAATGCACATATAAAAAGATGCCTCATCCCTACAGGGATACGTTTAGTGAAAATGTACAGATGGTAAAAGAAGGGATGTAAAATATTATAGAGTAAAAAAAAGTATTATAGAGAAAAGTAAGAGAGAGATAAAAAAAATTAAAAAAAAATATTTTTGATATATAAAAAATATGATGTAAAATTTTTTTGAGAACTCTAACAATATTGGATTTCACTGTTTGGTGTTTACACCAAACATACCCTAAAATCTTAATTTTCTCATGATGATTTTTTCTTTTACATTTTAATTTACACATTTATACGATCTTATTTTATATATATATATATATATATATATATATATATATATATATATAAAATTAATTATTTGACACCGTATTTCTAGCATCTTGTTCCCTAGAACGTAATATTTAAAAAGTTTAAAATGAAATACGTTGGGGTTTAGTGCTATTTGGTATTTAAGCAGTACATATACATTGGAAGAGGCATTAATTTGACGCTTAACGTCAATAAGATATGAAGCGCAAAGTGTAATAAAAATGAAAGAAAGGTCTAAGTGGGAATGGACTTATTATTATTTAAGGTTTTGATTTTAAGATATTGTAAATGTAGTTATTCTTGTTGGAACAATTTTTTATCATAATCATGTATGTGGTGCAAGTCGAATCCGAATTAGTTGAGGCAGTGCCTCCACACCAATAAAAAAAACTTTGTTATTAATTTATATTAATTATTAATATTAAGCAAGGGAAGGGAAGACCCAAGCAGTAGGCGACACAGTAAATTAAAAAAATTACATTATAAATAAGTATTATTAGTACGTGAGACAATGTATATAACTAAAAAATGAATTATATATATACGGTAAAAAAAGAAGAAGTATATATATAGATGTGCGTGGTATTTAATTTACTGATCTTTGTTTCCCGTCTAAGCCTGAAAATGCGTACCTCCCGTATATAGCAGCAGAAACGCTAGTATAGTAAGTAAGCAGTGGCACTGCTGCTAGGACTAGCTCTAGCTCTAGCTGCACATATATGATATGATATATATAGTGGGTTTAATATAAAATTAATAAATTAAAATAAATGGAGAAGGCAATGGATTCGGTTTCAGGTTGGGAAAGAGGGAAAAGTAGTAATTTGGATGGATGGTGGGTTGAGAGTGAGAGAAAATTCAGGTGGCCTGAGGAGTACCTTGTGGAGGCGGAGGGAGAGGTGGAGGCCCCAATTGTGGACCTCGCTGGCTTCATTGCAGGCGATGAAGAAGCCACGCGCGCCGCCGCTGCGCTTGTAAGCCAAGCGTGCTTGAGCCACGGCTTCTTCCAAGTCATCAACCACGGCATTGATTCGGGGCTGATGGGTGAAGCCCTTCTCCACTCCGACGCTTTCTTTAAGCTGCCTCTTCACAGAAAACTAAGCGTCGGAGCCGGAACCGGAACCGGAACCAAGGGTGGGTCCTTGTGGGGCTATTCCGGCGCTCACACTCATCGCTTTTCCTCCAGACTCCCCTGGAAGGAGACCCTCTCTTTCCCCTTCCCCCACACTTACACTAACTACTTTTCCTCTAACATTGGCCAAGATTTTGCACACGCAGGGTATGTATCAATATCAATATCAATAATATTATATATGAATGAAATGATAATTAATACAATGCGCTGGCGCAGAGTGGTGTTCCACAAGTACTGCGAGGGGATGAAGGAGTTAGGGTTGAAGCTGATGGAGCTGTTGGGAATAAGCTTAGGGGTGGATCGGAGGCATTACAGAGACTTCTTTGAAGACGGAAAGTGTATAATGAGATGCAACTACTACCCTCCTTGCCAAGACCCCAGTCTTGTGCTTGGCACCGGACCCCATTCTGACCCAACTTCCTTAACCATACTTCATCAAGACCAAGTCGGAGGCCTTCAGGTTTTTCTCCATAACAAGTGGCGCTTCCTTCCACCTCTTCCCAATGCTCTCCTTATCAACATTGGTGACACCTTTACGGTAACTCATTAACATTCACCTTTCATTTCTACCACTTTACTTCTACTCCCTACTTATTACATTCTTATAATTATCTTTTTTATTTCATTTCTAATTATATCAAACTTTACACACACACACATATATATATATATATGCAGTCTCATGTTTAACTAGTATAAGGAAGGAACTAGCAGGTGTGCAAAATTATAACTTGACTTTTTTTTTAACATTTTTATTTCTATAATGGTTTTTTCACCTTAAAATTGGAAAGAAAAAAAAAAAAAGGTTAGACGTCGCCCAAATTAAACTCTTCTATTTCAATAATCAGAACAAATTGGAGTTTCACCAAGTTTAAACCGGAAAATATCTTTGTACCTCAAACAAATGCAACATATATGTTTAATTTTACTGACTTTACGTATATTAAGGTATATTTAAAAATTTTTAAAGCATAAAGCAAATTTTGATAATTTTATTTTACTTTCAAAATAATAAAATTATATATAAGTAGAAATAACACTTGAATAAATTGAAATTATACTTGACTACTTTCTATTTATTTATTGTAAAGATTAAAATTTAAAATTTTATCTCTTAACCTTTTATGTTCCTAATATAAAATAACTTCAAAGTCTATCACATTTTCAAAAATAGTAGAGCATGATTTTTTGCTTTTATGTTTCTTTATTTTCTTCTATAAAGGAACCACAAATTTTTTCATAGGGGCCAATAAAACTTTTTTTATCATATACTATATATATATTATTATCATCTTAGGGAGGTCATGACACCTGCTAACCCCCCTTCCCTCTGCCATTGAAAGAAATAGTGATTAGAGAAATTATTTAACTAATTATCACATTCTAATATATATTTTTACTCTTTTTCTTGTATTATAGTTTAGATAAATGTTCTCACAAACTTGAGTCCCAACTCACCACATATAATTAAATGAGTTAGTTAAGAAAATAGAATAAATTGACTTAAAAATATGATTGCGCATGCATATCATTCTGGTTTTTTTTACTAAACAATTAAAATGTGATGAGTCTAAACATGTTTTATATGAATTAGAGTCCAAAAAATATTACTCCGTTATTTCTACTCAATATTGTACTAATCTTTATGCCTGAATTATTAATTATATAGATTAGTACTCTAGTGAAATATATATTTAAATTTTGTGAACTATCAATGCCTTGGTAGATATATAATTTGCTAATTAATCTGTAAATAGCATGGTTTGTGAAGCAGTTTGTTTCCATAATTGATATGATAAGGAGAAGTAGTGGATGATTATATTAGTTGTGTTTATAATATATATATATATATATATATAAATGAAGTGTTATAAATTAATATATGAGGGGAAATAAGTAAGGTAGATTGGATTGTGCAATGTATATAGGCATTATCAAATGGAAGATACAAGAGTTGCGTACATAGAGCAGTGGTGAAGAGGTACATGGAGAGGAGGTCATTGGCATTCTTTGTGTGCCCAAAAGAAGACAAAGTGGTGAGACCCCCTCAAGATTTGGTGGTCAGGGATGGGACAAAAATGTACCCTGATTTCACATGGTCCGATTTCCTTCATTTCACACAAAACCACTACAGAGCCGACGATGCCACTCTCCACAACTTCACCCACTGGTTCCTATCCTCCAAACCTACTCACTAATTATATATATATATTCTCTCTCTTCATCTCCTCACTCCTCCCTTTCCTACCTTTCATTTTTCCTCTTCACTATTATCTATTATATTATGCTTTTAATTTTCAAATTAGTCTTCAGAGAGAAGACGGCCAAGATATAGGCTTTTAATTTATAAGACAAGGCTGGAAAGTAAAGATAAAACATCCGCCGACACGAGGGATGTCATATATATATATATATATATATATATATATATATGTATGGGTCCAAGAAAAAGGTCTGAATGGAGGTGAGGACAATACTAAGGACAAAGCAACACAATTTGTGTCGTAAGTCATCAGGTGGATGATGATAATTTAATTTGTACTGGAATTCAATGACATGATTTTTATCTATGTATGGAGGAGGGGGTGCGGGACTACCTCAACTCCACAACTGAAGCCTAAATGCCCTCCATTTTAATTAATAAATTCAAATTGAATTTTGAATAATGCATCATAGTTGCATGGACTATACTGCTTTATGCTGAATTATTTTGCCTCCCATGGCTGGTTGAGTGGTTGTACAAACGAAGATCTTTTTATCTTTATGCCTCCATCATGGGTGTGTTTTGGAAAATCTTTGATAATTAACTAACGCCAAACCTATATCTCATCATATATATCATGCATATATGTACTCCATTTTTATTGGAATTATATATACTCGAAATTCAAGTTACGTCTATCATGATTTTTTCAATCAATTTACATCAATCCAACTTATATTCATATACACAAATTCTTGAATGTTTAGAGAGGTAGATAAATGATGTAGTTGGACACCCCTAAATTGATAGTTAATTAGTTAGTGGGAAGGGATCTATTTTTCTTCCTCTTTTGATTAAGTTTTAACAGAAGCAAAACACTAATCTGTAAAAGTCGCTATCCTGGGCCACCAATTAAATTACGATTAAAGGCTTGTATTCTTGTGGCCTCAAACCCATCTGTCCGGGCTCAGTACTGTTTGGTTCTCTCACTTATACATTGGTTGCACCACTGCACTAATGTATATAAGTTGGTTTTGTACGTTATCTTCTTTCTTATAATTTAATTATAAATTTATGTTTAGGAAAAATTAAGCTTACAATCATCAGTCACATGGACAATTTACTTTTGTGTCCGGAATTATTGTACTCTACTCTGATTCTGATGGGAGGTGATGTTGGAGTGGTTTCTGCAATATAATGTCCTTCAAAAGCACTTGTCTAGTGCTAACGTCAGGGATCAACTTCGTAGTTCTTGAGTTTTGTATTGATTCAACTAGCATCTTACTATATACTTCATGTACTAAGAAGTAATGAGGTTATAGCTGCAGTGGCACATTTTCAGATTATTTTAATATGAAAAAAGATGGCAAAGTGACACAAGACAAGTGGTTTGGCTAAAATACTCATGAAACGTGACATTTTTTTGTCTTGTTCGAAACAACTCATATCCCGTAATTATTCAGTTACGATACTTTTCCCTATTTTGTCAATACACATGATGACGAATTGTTACTTCATTTTTATTCGCCATACTTTGCTCTCTCTCTCTCTCTTTTGGTCATTGTACGCCCATAAATAAGTCCATTGGGTTGATGAAAAGGTTAATTGTGAAGTCCCTTATTAGTTAATACAAGTTCGTTGACTTCTCTATCTTTTACTGTAAATAAGAATCTTCTCCTTTTATTTGAGATTCACCTCTTCTCATTTTCTTTTTTAAAATAGATTTTAGTCTACTTTCTTCTATTTTTTTTCTTTGATCTGTTGTTAGGTCGGAACAACTGATTTGACGTCCAGGATAATTTTAAATATTTATTTTTATTTAACTTCAGAATAATTAATTATTTTTTCCTTCGGTTGGCAACTTTGTCCATTCAAGTTTTTGACTCTTGATATCAGATCATATATTCATATGCTTTTCTTCCCCAAAACGAACTAATTTTTCCCCCTAAAATAACTCTTTAATTTGTTGTGGTGTTATTTTTTGGCTGCGAATTGTGTAATACTACTACATCCAATACAACAAGTAATGTGTGGAGCAGGAATTTAAGTATTGTAACCATTTTGAGCTTCAAAAGGGAAATCCCCATACACAAAAATTGTTCTTGGTTTTGTTTTTCGCCTCTCCTCTTGAGAATTAATCGGACTTTAAGTTGTTTTGTAAATCGTGAGAGGCAGTCATTGATGTAGAGATAATTAATAGACTTGGTTTGATCTTGTTTCTATGAATTCCATTCATCATAGCTCAAAGAATTAGATTTTATGTGGGGAGTATAATCTTCAGCAGCACTAGGCAAAAATGAAGTACAATACTAAATCCGATAAGAATATGTGCATGCATGCTATCACACTCTTTATTTGCCCATTCAATTTCTGTCCTGAAACATCGTGATCTTGTCTTGTGCATATAAATAGACAAGGCTACACACATCACAAATTTATGCCCCTTAATTATATATAGGATTCCTCAATAGTATAGTCAGTTACAGTTTAAGAGTTAAGATGTCTTGAGGTTAAAAAGATCTGTTACTCTTAAAATACGCTTAGTCCATAAGATTAATTCTTAAAATAAAAATAATTGGGCTAAAAAAATTTTGGTCTATTTTTAAAAATAGTTTTTAATTCAGTCTAGTTGGACTCGTAAGAGTAGGATTGGGCCGACTCACGTAGATTTCATTTTTTCTTTTGTCAATTGACATGGGCTTTTTCTTTCTCTCTTTTTTCCAAAATATAAAGATATTTATGTTATATAACTATATTGATATATTTATAAGCTGATCATATGTAAAATAAATTAAATTTTTATAGATTAATTTACAAAATTCTTTCATAATATAGAATATCAAACAATTTTTTTAACAACTATTTTTGTAAGTTAAAATTTGTGATTCATTATGATATGTTAATATTGGCTCAAATAAAATAAACTATTTTAAAAAATTATACATAATATTTTTTTAGAAAAACAATGTCCCTTCAGAGGCTGACCTTCATTTCAAACTCACCCTTTTAAAATGGGCCGATCCACAGCCTCGTGGCATTTTGACATGCGTAAAAAACCCGAATTTAGGAGCACCAAATCAGGGTTTGGAATACGTGGGGGCTTTAATTTCCTACAGCTAATGCCTAATAAGGTGGCAATCGGAAAATACTAATTAGGTGGTAATTTTGTTCAGAATTACACCCTCCTAAATGAAGTTCGGTGATATTCACTGACACAAGTTTACTTACACATTAACGTGCCATTGAATTAACTACACGAAATTTTGTGGAGAACAAACTTCAGAGGATCCAATAAATTAAGTTTTGTTCCTTGGATCTGATATGAGCTTTATGAAAGACTCAAAATAGCTAGCTAGGTTTGGGGAACAGTGGGATCAAACAGCTTGGATGAATTTTTTGAAATGTGGAATTTAATTTTACCATCATAAATATATCTTTGTAATTTTTATATGGTGTTTAGTTCAATCTCTTATTGATGGATGCCACCCCAATACCACCAACTCTACTAGTATCATGATGCCTCCTCTGTCACCTCTCTTCTATATCTTCCCTACTATTGTTTTTGTACAGTTATAGTTTGTTTTATTACTATTGTAGCTAACCCAGTGTCATTGATGAGAAGAATAATGAGAATAGTTCAAGTAGTGTAGAAAGTCCTTGGACTTGTTTAAAAGTTTTATCCTTAATTAAGTTTCTTTTAATTTTTTTTTCTTTTTAGTTTTGATAAACGTTCAATATAATATATATATATATATATATATATATATATATCAGTGGAACTTTGAAGAGTTAGGAATATATATGACTTTAGACATAATGTTTCCTCTTTAACCACCAAAAATGTAGCAGCACAGTTTGTACTAATATTATGAAAGAGTTTGAATCTAAAGAGACATATATATGAATTATGCAATAATGTCCCTTTCTAAAAAGTTGAAGGTGGTAGCATTATTTTCCAAGTTCCAAGCATAGTGAGAAATGCAGAATATGTTGATTTGACCTTGATTGTCATTGATCCATAAGCGTGAGAAAGCATATACAGAAGCAAGAGGGCAGTGAGTGATGCTGATGTTTGAGATTCTATTGGGATGTCTGTTAGGTCCAAAGCTGCTGGAATGGATGGGGCTTTGGTAATGTCAGAAGATTATGTCTTTTGGTCAAGACCTCTAATGTCAGAACTCAGAAGTGAGGCTAGACCTATAATTCCGACCTACTGTACGTAATTGCTTATAATTACTTTCCTTTGTTGGAAGGTTGGAGGAAATGATCATATAAGTAAGTTAATCTATTTAACATTATTTTTCCATCTCTCCTCTCATCTCCTTAATTATTAGCAATGCCACTTTGAGCTGTCAAACTTGGATTTTAATGATGTCGCACACAGCATTTAGATTTGGCTCTCCCTAGGCACAATTAATAAACGCTAACGTACAGACAAATGTGTGATTGTGATTGTGATCCAACTTATATATATATATATATATCATCTATACCTATGAAACAAAAAAAAAATAAAAAACAGCAAATTTTGTGTCATATATATATATATCATCTAAATTTGTATATGAACATATATATAGAGTGGAGAGAGAGTAGGATATATACAAGTGTGGCAGAAACCCTAGTAGCATATAAATGGTCGCTGTGTGAGTCACGTCACGTGTGATATGCAGAGGAGGGGACAAAGGGGATGTAATTAAGGAAGAAAGAGGAGAGAAATAGGGGGGGTAGGTTAAGGGGTTTGAAGAGGAGTATATATGAAGAGGATGAAGGAATATAGAAAAACGTGAAAAGACAAACTTCAAGAAAGAAAGTTAAGAATAGTCAAGAGGATGGAAGGTGGTGATGAGTCAAGTCAGGGAGGCTGAATTGATTTCATACCCAATGGAATTAATCAGATATAAACAGATAGAAGAAGAGGTACGTAGTGTTGGCACTGTCTAATAAATGCAAAAGGAAGCCATTCAAAATTAAAACATTAATAGATTAAATTAAAGCACAGGAATAGAGTGGGCCTCATTCTCAGTCTCAGAGGGACAATCCCAAATAAATGCTATCACTATCAATATTGCTTGCTTTTACTGATCCCCCTCCGTAAGTCGTGCCTTTGTCGGGATATCCCCAACCTTTTTAACCTTTTTTTTTTTTTTACATTTCTTAATTAATTAAATATTTAACATCAATCAAACAAGTACAAAACTCACTCCTTTTCTTCTTTGTTTTTCATTTTTTAAATAATTCCCGAGTCTTCCAAGATTTATAGGGAAAAAAGAAAGAGGGGATGTAAATTCGTGGTGGTAAGTGAGGGTTGATGAATAGGAGAGGGATACAGAGGACAGCACTGTCAAATTCAATTAAAAGCAAAGTTATGATTGCACCAAGTACGTCATCATTGTCATGCAATTTGGCAATCTTTATTTTTTTTTGGGGTTTGGTTTTTCTCATTTGACTGCGTCTCAGGGGAAGCAAGTGTGGATGGGGATCCCCAACCGATGGAAATGGATCGGACGGGTGAGATTGAAGCAAGTTGAGTGATGATAATATGGGTGATACAGTGGCATCTTTATTCTATAAGTTTGATGATGTCTGATTTACAATTTGCTCCCTCCGATCTGTCCCCAAAGAGCTTTGTGCATCGGATTCTGGGTTTATTAAATGCCCTTTTTGACATTTCCTGTGCAAACGGCCTTGCCTTTCTTGTTTGGCAGAGGGAGAGAGGGAGAGAGACGCCTTTTACTTTTGATTTGAGTGTATCATATCATATCATAACTTCATTTTTAAAATTCTCACCCACCTCCTCTCCTTCTCTCTCGCCTTAACCCCTTTTTGTCTTTTCCCCCTTGTCTTCTTCCTCTTCCTTCCATCTCATCAAACTCAAATTCTACTCTCTCCTCATGCAACTTCAAGCTTAATTCAATCTAACCCATGCATATTAATTCATAGACACAATGTTGAATCATATTATTGGGCATTCTTAATCTTTTATGAGTCTCAACTCTGAACAACCCTACTAATTAATCTTCCCACTAGACTTGTAAGTTCCCCTATAGCTAGGTATGCACTAATTCCACCTGAACATTAAGCGGTCCGATCTTGATAATCATGACTAGGAAATATCTATATTTCAACACATGATCAACGAATGCTTTTAATTAATTAGTTGATGCACCAGTGCGCAGTACTTTCTTTTTTCTTATTTATTAAATATTGTTTTTGTGTTATTAATATCCTTAGTTTCCTTCATTAAATATTAACGTATAATAAGTTTAACAGACATTCCAGGCTTTCATTGAATTCCCTTATATATTTTTCTCCACAAGCTAAGCAGACTCACAGCTTAAAACACAAAGGGCAGGGGATCGGACTCCATGTTCCGCTGCCTGCAGCTCAAGGTCCTCTGGTCTCTCTAGTCACCCAAACCTCCACACCACACTTCACCCAAATTAATGTTTTTACTGTTAACCACACCACATACACTTTTCATTGCTTTACTTATTAGTTATTACTACTTCTATATCATATTAATTTTGTGTGTCATTTTTTTAGATTAGTATCCACTGTCGATCACAGTGATTAATCTTTTTGTTGAATTATAAGCACTTAAAAGAATGAGACAATTAGCCAAAAAATTTAAAGCTCCTCAATATTTAAAATAAAAAATCAAATCCATAACACTTGATTAAAGATGAATGAATTCTTTTCATTCAACCACAATTAAACAAACAAACTTAGGCTGTCTTTCATCTTTCTTCTACTCTTACAGTCAAATTAGTAATTTATTTGCCTATTTAATTTTCTGCTTATATAATAGTAAACTTCAGACTTCGGTATTAATTTGATTAATTATATAGAGTTTTTGTAAAGAATCCTTTTAGTTTAATAAAATTATTTTTATAGACTTTTCATCAAGTTGAACACAATATTATATATATTTTTCAACCAATTAAAGAAAATCTTAACGAATATTTTAGAATATTCGTTAGATAAATCCAATTATAAATTTCACATTGTTGAATCCTTTAGATAGTGATTTATACTAAGGTAAAGTGGAACCTATAATTTTATTATCTCCAATGCAATTTAGAATTTGAAATCGAGATAAAAAAAAGTCAACTAAAATGGACTCTTAATTGGACTACATATATATGTAATTAATAAATGAAATTTAACATATGGACTCTTTCCAGTACGTGTTTCGTTGGTAGATATGAAAATGTAAGGGTACGAAAGAAAAACTAGAAGATTATAAAAGCTGGGGATATATTATTTGATATATTCCCAATAATTTACTTGTAATATATATAAACTGAAACCTTATGCACCATTGCACGGAGCCTATGGATATATGTGGCTAATTAAGCTGTACTGTTGTAAGGGAAGCCAAAGTAATAAGTTGATTTGAGAGTCAACCCCTCTCTTAATTAAATTGTGTGTTCCAAATTTATAAATTAATTAGGAACAAAAAGGATGGGAGTTCACGTACGTAAAAAGATTTACAGCTAGCTAGCAATTAATTAATTAATTAATTAATGAATATGGCAGAAGGAAATTAAAATTAGAAGCGCAGAACATGAAGATGGATCCAATATGAATTTATAGATATAACAAAATTGTCTATGCAAAGGAACATCCATTTTTATGAAACTAATTAAGATATGAGGTTCTCTATCTCTCCCATCCCATGTTGAATCCTATTCCTTCCCACCTGCATAATATCAGTCCAAAATAACGGGAAATCTATATGAGAAACTGCCTCCTATTGAAATGATATACGTATAAACTAGCTAGCAATTCTATGGGGGAGGTCCATCAATATATATATATATATACTTTAGTTGGAAATGAGGAAATTAGTTTATATATATACCGCAGCAGGACTTTGAATTTACTAAAGAATGTAATTATAAAAAAGTATGTTTTACATATGGAGAAATGATAGGATGAATGAGTTAAGAAGTAAGAAAGGAAATACCTATGGAGTTATGTTATAGCGAAGATGATTGAGAAGAAGAAGTGGAAGCATAAAGGCTAAGAGGGATGAATGGTTCGGCGGACGTCGTCCCCAGCGGCAGCTCTGGGCTGCTGAAACTGACTGAGCTGGCCTATGCTGGCAGAGACGTTCATGGACAAGAGAGCAGCGTCATAGTTGGCCACATTCACAGGCGCCTGGTGGTCCCGCGGAAAGAACTGGTGGTGGTGGTGGTGGTAGTGGTGCTCACGTGATCCCGCCCCTCCGATCAGATTGATGCCCATCCCTATGTTTTGGGCCTGGTGAAGCAGCCCGTGCGCGTGCGAGGAGATGCCCAACGTCTGGTACCTCGACAGCTCCGACTTGGCGCAGGTGAGGTCCATCTGGAGTTGACGCAGTTGGTGTTGGAGGAGAGAGATGACGCCCACGCAGCCGTAGACGGGGTCGCGGAGCCGCATGTCCGCCTCGTACGCCAGTGAGTTCACCGCGTCTTCACGCTGGTGAGGGTGTAACTCGTTCAGCAGCTTCGTCACGTTGCTCGCTCCGAATACTTTGTGCACGTTGGCGAATTTCTGCGGCTGATCCGGCGGGAAGTACGGTGCAAACACGCACTCCGGTTGGCACTTCCGTCGCAGAAACTTACACGCCGCGCATGGTGAATTCGATGACGATGCCATCGCTTTCCCTCCCACCTACTTCTTTTTTAAGATTCTCCTCTTCCTCTGCACAAAATTAAACAACAATATGTAATCATCAATCAAATAACAAGAAGAAACTATTCCATGTAACTTAACTAAAGCTACACTCACCGCACCCTAACCTAACTCTTCTAACAATCTGATTTCACTTCTAACTAACTTGATCGCACTCTTAATTATACACTTCACCACACATGGTATACATATGACGTCTCAGAAAGTATCTGTATTTTTTTTTTATTTTATGGATCTGCTTAAATGAGACACGAAATCGACGCACTAATGGTTCATAGGTTTTGCTAAGGCTGAAAACAAAAGAAAAAGAATTAGTTAGGTTATTATATTGTGGACGGCGAGATCAAGTATACCTGGAAACACACAAGTATAGAACAAAAGCAGACTAGCTGTTGTTTTTCCTGATATATATATAAAATATATTGTGGTTGGAAGGTGAAAGACGAAGTGCAAATTAAGGAGATGAGAAGAAGGGAAGCAGGTGTGTGGAGTAGGTAGGATTTTGAAGAAGAAGAAGAAGAAGAAGAAGAAAGAGGTAAAGTAAAGGGATTTTTTGGCGGTCTTAAGAAAGTAGGAAGAGAAGGAGAAGGGAGGAATAGGGGATGTAATTGATGTTGCCCATGGAATGGAGCAAGGATTGGATCTCGTGAAGAAGAGAATTATATTTCACTGCTTTCCATAAAAAAAGTTGCTGGGCAGCAGATCTTGCTTGAATTTCACCGCACAACTATATATTATATATAGATAACAACAAACTACCCTTTACTTTTGACTACATATATCATTTTTTTATATATATATTCATTCTCTTGTAGGGGATATAGCTAGGGAGGAACGTTTTATTCTATATTAACTAGTCCAAACAGAAAAAAAATATATAAATATATATATATATATATATATATATATATATATATATATGTATATAAAAAATGAAAATTTGTGAAGATAACATGTGGGAGTGATATATTTATTAATATAGGAGAGGGGATATAATGGTGAAACGAGAGAGATGCCATTTATTCTAGTAAGTGATCATGTGTGTGTGGGGACTAGGAATAGAATAAAATAAGGAATATGGATGAGGAAATCAATAATAAGACGCGAGGCGAGGTAGCTAGCTAGCAATAGGTGATTAGCGAAGGGAGTGGGAGGGCATGCATTAGTACCTCCTGAATGGTCGGCCTCGATTTCTTGAGTCAAACTTGTTGGTTTGCTACTTAATTTCTTCAGTAATAATAATAATAATAATAAGGTGAATATAATGGAACTCTGATCCCAATATGTTGGGGGCTTTGTGGTGGTAGCTAGCAAGGTATATGTAATATGGTTGTGAGGTGATAGTAAGCGATGATAATTTGTTGGAGAGTATGTATTTAATGTAGGTGGAAATTAATTAAAGAAGAAAAAGAGGGCATAAAAAAGTAGTAGGTGGGGATGGGAATTGGCACTCTTGTGACATGCTTGTTAATCGCCGGAAAAGCCAAAGGGAGGGGGGGAAAGCATAGAAAGATGATGATGACATGTAAGTGTAGTTTGAAGGAGACAATATCGGAGAATGGCCCCCAGTGGCAGAGGCTAAGGAAACGGGGAGAAAGCGAGGATATGTAGGAAGAATTAGGGGAGGTAGGGTTGTGTTGTGTTGTGGAATAAATCATTATTATTATTAGTTACTTAAAAAGAGGGAATGGGGGAAGAGAAGAGAAGAGAGTGTGTGTGAAATGAAATGTGAAATGTGAAATGTGGTGTGTGTATTGACGTGACCCTTCATTAGTTTTGCTATTCCCTGTACTTTGTTCAGGCAGCGCCAGGACACTAGCATCTCTCCTTTTTGGACTTCTTTTGACCTTTCACTATGTCCTCATTGCTCCCTCAACACTACCCCCCCCTACTCATACATACTTTCCATTCACTAAATTCAATTCTAATCTCTTACTTAAACTACCTATTAATCCCACACCTACATTTCAAACTAGAGCCTTTCATCTTGGTTACCAACCTCAAGTTTAATTGTACTAGTTTTGAATTCAAAAAATTCTTACATTTTATTCGTAATTAGGTGGACCTTTTAATTTTTCAAAAATAAATTAAATTTAAGTTATTAGTCTGCATACATTATATATACACATAACATCTTCTAAACTTCTCCTTTTAATTAATTTAATCTCAAAATTAATACATGTAATGTAATGGTTTGTGATGTTGCACGACTTGAGATGGGGTGATTTGGAGCTAGAAATGTATAAACGTTGATAAGCTGTGCCTGCCCCACTCCTTTCATCATTAGGTCAGAGCACAGAGAATAAGCGAGAATTGCAGAGCCTTCAATAAATGTTCTAACCTTTTTCTTTTATTAACTTATTTTACCTACCTTAATTCTTCAACTTCTTATTACTTCATCTTCTTCCATTTTGTATCAAATATTTTTTAAAAAAACTTTTTAATTATAGAATAATATTAATTATGCTAATTTAAATTTTGTTTAATTTTTTTGCCCAATTAAGTTTTAATTAATTGATTGATAATATTTTTTAATATTACAATTTATTGTTTTTTTTAAATTTTTTATATGTTTTAAATTATTAAATATTTTATTAATGAAAAAAAAACATTTAATCAGCATCCTAAAACCTAAGATACTGGTTAGCAGCACTGCTGATATTACGGGCACCTAAAATTGAATTATTAGAGCAATTCATTCTTTCTTTTTCGGTGAAAATTAGAGCAATTCATTCTCGTTTCTCTTTCTGGTGCCCTATGTCTGAATTAACTTTTTTTATGAGTAAAATACTATTACCGTCCCTAAACTTTATTACATATTCATTTCTGCCCTCAAATGTTTTTTGATTTATTCCTACTCCAAACTTTCAATGTTATTTATACATGCCTTTTTTACTAACACGTTAACATGGTTAACGAAATTTGCTGACGTTGACAATGAATGCGTATCTCTTTTGACACCTCATTTTTCACCTCACATTTCACTTTTAACTTTTATTTAAAAAAAAATTAACCTAATCCAAATAAAAAACAAACCTTGAAGCAGGGACTAACAAAATGCAGTAACAAATTTCAAATTTCGAGTTTGTTCGTTCAAAATATTGAAATTTGTTACTACAGCAATAATATAATGAGAGTAGTAAAAATAGAATGGGTTTAGGGTAAAAGTTTGGCTTGTTTTTTTTTATTTGGATTACGTTAGTTTTTTTAATAAAAGTTAAAAGTTAAATGTGAAGCAGAAAATGAGGTGGACAGTGACGTAACAAAAGAGATACACATTCATCGTCCAAGTCAACAAATTATGTCAAGCAAGTTAACGGTGTTAGCAAAAAGGGTAGGCATAACTAAAATTGAAAATTTAGGATAGATATGAACTAAAAAAGTTTAAAGACAAAAATGAACATTACAACAAAATTTAAAAGCAACAAAAATACTTTTAAAAAAATTGTGCTACAGTCGTGTAATCAGTACTTCCCTCTTTTTTTAAAAAAATAAAATAAATCAATTAAATCTATCTTCAACACTAGGTTAAAAAAAATTTATCTGTCTTAAGACATCTTGTTAATGATTTAAAAAAAACATATTCTTAAAATTTTCTCTAATTTGATTGAGAGAGAATGTATTATCTTGACCTTAATAAAAATAAATTTTTAAATTTTTTCATTAGTTAAAATAAATACTTAAATATAAGTATATAACAATTTTTTTAAAAATATAAATTTTTTTTTATGGATTAAAATATAATACTTAAAGGTACTTCTTAGCAAAATTCTTTAAATTAAAAAAAAAAGGAGCTATCTTCAAAACTATTTTACCCAATTTAAAAGACTCTACTTTTTGTCCAATTTCTTAGGCTTTTTGTTTGCTCGACTGAGTATATTTAAATATTAAAAACTTAAAGGGGAGGAAAAAAAGAAAATAAAGAGAAAGAGAAGAAAAAAAAAGGGGCTTTTGAACTGAAATATACCAAATAAAAATATATACACAAATTCAGTCATTTTTAAAAATTATTTATAGATATATATCATTTTTACTGTGCATATTAAAAAAAGACGTTTATAGGGTCAAATGGTCAACTCTATAAACGTCCTCACTGTTGCGTTTTTAACGCTAATATTTACATGAAAACAAGTGCGATAAAATTGTAAAAAGTACCCCCAGTGAGGGCGTTTATAGGGTTGACCATTTGACCCTATAAACGTCCTCACTGATGACGTTTTTCTTGTCAAAAATTAAGAAAAACGCCTTCAGTGACGACGTTTTTGCTCGTACACAGTAAAAATGGTATATATCTATAGATAGTTTTTAAAGGTAGCTGATTTTGTGTATATGTTTTTTATTTTGTATATATCCAAGTCAAAAAAAGGAGGTTGATTTTCACTTTCTTTCTTTTTTATTTAAATACCTGAAAATGCTGAAAATGCCTGAGTATATATATATTTTTGGCCATATGCCTGAGTATATTTGACTTGTCTGTTTGTGATATTTGAAGTTATAAAAAAAAACCTGAAAATGCTTTAAATTAAAATATTTTAAAATTATAAAAATTATAATTTAATCACATATTATATTTCTCTTGAATTTTTAACTTATAAGAAAGGGTTTTAAAAAAAAAAACTTGACGGAAAAGATTTTTTAAGGACATGTTTGGTCAAATTTATTTTTTTAAAAATAAAATATTTAATAAATTATCCAAAAGTGTTTCGAATTATAACAAAAATAATATTTTAACTTTAAGCAGAAATTAGAATCATGTAATTTGTTTACATGCCAACTATAATTTTTTTATTTGTCATTATAATTCTTTTTGCATTGCAGTATTATGTTTTGCCTTTTAATTTGGCCTTTCCTCCCTACATATAATTTAGGTATGCTAATGGGTTTCTCTTCCATGGCTCACTTATCGTTTCTCTTTCCTCATTACAGATAGACGTGAAGTGTGAAGGCCTCTGGCTCTTTGTTCCTTCCCATGTCCACAACATTTTAATTATTTGCAAGTTTTCATTGTACAAGTCGATAGAAAGCATGTTGGGAAATATACGAGGAAAAAGTCAATTTTCTTCATACAAAAAGCTGTTACCTTTTGTTCCGATTGTGCTTTATTCTTTTTACAATCTGACATTTTGGCCCTAATTTGTGTTACATAAAGTTGTAGGCTTTTTGTGGTAGTGATACAGCTTTGGAGAACCATATACCAAAGTCACACTCCCTGACATTCAATTTGCAGAGACATGATGAATTTATATAATTGTGGATTTCATGGACGGATCGTATGAATTAAGTATGTTGCCAACTTCTATTTTGATTTTGTCTTCTGTCTCTTGATCTCGCACTCTAAGTACTTTTTTGGATGCAAGTAATATTATTGTTCAATCTTCGTGCTTATTACGATCACCAATATTTTAGAGATGATAGATAGATCGCTTAAACTCCACTTCGCCTACACTATAATTTTAAATCAAAGTTGGTGAATAAATTGTAGTCTTATAATTAAGAGCGTGTTTTGATATTGTTGGAAGTTGGTGGTGAGTGATTAATTATTTGTGTTATTGGAGCTTGAGTTTAGATTTTGTATTATTTATAATTGTGCTCTTCGGATTAGCTTTGGTTATCATGGCTAACTAATCAATAATTGTAACTAAAAATTAGCCATACTTTTTTGATCGATTAACTGTGATTAAACAACATAACCAGAACAATAAAAGATTCACGCTCATTGAACTTGTGTAAAAGTTTGCAAATGAAAGATATCATATAAAAAAAATATCAAATTTGTACTACCATCTTATTATATTATATTTAACCTTCTCTTATTTTATTAAGATGAATCTTTCTCTCAAATTCAAGTGATCTTTGTTTTAGTTGCAATTATTGGTGTTTTCTTAATAAATATCTTGGGCATGAATTTCTTTAAATCTCATAGGCCACATGCATGATTTTTTTTTTTTTCAATATCTCAATTAGACTTTCTTTTATAATCATTTTTCAATAAGACTTTCTCTACATCTTAAACCTTAGACGTTGATCTCTGATATTACATTGAAATTTGATGGTCCTAGTTTAAATTTGTATGGTGGAGTGTTATGATCCATATTGTTGAGTCTTGTGAAGTTGTGTGTGAGTAGGAATATGGAAGACGCCTATCAAAATACACTTTCTTTTATTTTTTTGGAACTTTTTTATCTTGGAAAAAAAAATATAAAATACAGAGACTTTTTTGTTTTGTTTGGTAAGGATTCAAAATAGTGAAATGAGTGCTGTCCAGCATAAAAAAGTAAGGAGAGAGAGTGACACATAAATGAGTCACGCACATAGTGGGTCCACATGTGAGACTCATTTATGTGTCACTCTCTCTCCTTATTTTTTTATGCTGGGCAGCATAGGATCCATTCTCTGAAATCATGGTGTTTCACGATTCCAAAAAAAAAGTTACATAATATTTTATACATATCAAATACATTTTTTCTCTTTATCTCTCTCCTCACTCTTAATAATATTTTCTTTACAGTATTTTACATTTGTGCATTTATACAAAGCGTGCCTTTAGTAAATTATATTAATAGTTTGAGAGAATTACTAATTTGGTTTCTAAAAAAATATGAATTGTTCTAATTTAGTCTCAACTAATATATCCAATTTAATCTCTGAAAAGTATTTATTTGTCTCAATTTAATTTTTTATTAGTCCTTAAAAAAACTCAGACATACATTAAAAATTTTCGTTAAAAGCTTCACCTTCATCACTGACTTACAATATTCGTTAAAAAATTTAAATTAAATAATCTTATCTGATGATCTGTTCCCTCTCCTTATATTTTCTTCCATCATACATATTCTTTTCTCTTAATTATAATTTATTTTACCCAAAACAAACGTTTTGATGAAGCAGCAAAAAGCTATAAATATATAATCCTAACCAATTTTAATCCAGACATTTTTTTCTTCTATATTCCCATGTTTTATCAAAAAGTGAAATCTCACAACGCAAAAGAAAAAAAAAAAAGTGTGCATGAAATGTTGTCAATTTTTATGGAGACGTTTAAACATAATAAAATAAAAAATGGTGAGAATATAAACAAGAATTCTCCAACTGTGTGACACACTAAGCTATAAGGCTATAACCAGTTGGGCAATGCAGTCCCTGACTCCAACTTCTATCATTTGCCAAACTCGGCCTGCATCTCGCTAACGACAAAAACTTTGTCATTGTGAAAAACAAAAAAAACAACGGCCTGCACTTTTCTACACAACCATGGCTTCACGTTGCATTAACCGTAACTTTAGCATATTAATTATAATAATAGGGAAGGCACCACCATCATAATATTATAATATTACAAGAAATTAACTTCACTTGATCAGACCACCAAGATTGAAGACTACATTTACGTATACGAAAGTAATATAAATAGAGCATATCGACGTACACTCTTTTTCACTAAAATTGTAGAGGACAGCATGAAAGTGTGGCTAATTTTATTATCCGCAATAGCAATAGCAGCGGCCGTAGCCGAAGCTCAATCCCTCGAAGGTTGCCCCAACAAATGTGGAGATGTTGAAATCCCTTATCCATTTGGTGTGGGTCAGCAACGTGGGACTTCTCGCAACTGCTTCTTGGAGAAATCGTTTAGTCTCACTTGTGAGGATTCCACCTTATTCGCCGGAATTAACATCCTAGTTTCTACCATATCCCTCCAAGGTTCTCTAGAAATCGCCATGTTTGTGTCCCGAAACTGTTTCAATGAATCAGGAATAGAAGTCGAAGACCGTACAGCCTTTCTCACCATCTCTGCTTTCACCATTTCCAGCACAGCCAACAAGTTCATCACCATTGGCTGCGACACTTACTCCAAATTAATTGCTACCAACAATTATCAAACTTCTGTCACCGGCTGCATTACCCAATGTGACGCCATTCCTGATTCCCACAACAGACAAAAGTGTTCGGGGATTGGGTGTTGCCAGGTGGATATTCCTCTTGGGATGAGGAACATCACTTTGGAATCTTTTAGTTTCGACGCCCATTCCCGAGTGTTGGATTTCAACAACTGTAGCTATGCTTTCGTGGCCAAACAAGGCTGGTTTAATTTCTCCCTTGATCATCTTTACCATTTTCCCTTTGACAAGACCCCTTTCATCGTTGATTGGACTGTTTCCAACGTTACTTGTAAAATTGCCAAAACTAGATCAGACTATGCTTGCACTTCCAACACCTATTGTGCTGACTCCATAGATGGATTTGGGTATAACTGCAGATGCAACCCCGGGTTTGAAGGAAACCCATACCATCCCGATGGCTGCCGTGGTAATTACTAACTCCTTACTTGTAAAGTTTCTTGTTCTAAACAGAGTTCTCTGCTTTTCTTTGATTGTGTTATGAAATATGGACTGTACTTGCAGACATAGACGAATGTCAGGAATCCACACATACTTGCCTAAGTCAAGCAAATTGTCGAAACACGTTTGGGTCTTTCGAATGTTTCTGTCCACCTGATTTCTCTGGGAATGGAACCTTGGCAGCAAGATGCGAGGCGCCCTTCTCTAAAAATCCACTCACACCTGTTCTCGCTGGTAATTGTTTCTTCTTTGTATTGCCGTCTAGTATCTATCTGTTTAATTTCTTGGTAATACCTGGTCAACAAAAATTCACCGTCTTCTTTTGTGCATATAGGTACAAGTGCAGGGTTTCTAGCCATTATTGTAGGAATGTCCTGGCTGTACTTGGTGTACCAGAAGAGGAAGCTCATCAAATTAAAGCACAGATTTTTTAGTCAGAATGGTGGCTACATTCTGCAGCAACAACTCTCAGTGAAAGAAACCCAAACAGCTAAAATTTTCACAGCAGAGGAGTTGAAAAAGGCAACTAACAACTACGATGACAGCTTAATCATTGGGAAAGGAGGTTTTGGTACTGTTTATAAAGGACATCTCACAGACAACACAATCGTGGCAATCAAGAAGTCCAAGGTAGTAGATCAAAGCCAAATTGAACAGTTCATTAACGAGGTGGTTGTACTCTCCCAAATCAATCATAGGAATGTGGTCAAACTCCTAGGCTGTTGTTTGGAAACTGAGGTTCCTCTTCTGGTTTATGAATTCGTTAACAACGGCACCGTCTATGACTACATTCACAACAAAACCAACAACTCCAATATCACTTGGGAGACACGTTTAAGGATAGCAGCTGAAGCAGCAGGAGCATTAACATATCTACACTCTGCTGCCTCCATACCCATAATCCATAGAGATGTCAAAACCTCAAACATTCTTCTAGATGAGACTTACACCGCTAAAGTCTCCGACTTTGGAGCTTCTAGATTGGTTCCACTTGATGAAACTGGCCAATTAGCCACAATTGTAACAGGAACTTTAGGATACTTGGACCCAGAATACATGCAGACAAACCAACTCACTGTGAAGAGCGATGTGTATAGTTTTGGTGTGGTATTGGCGGAGCTACTAACAGGGAAGAAAGCACTTTCATTTGATAGGTCGGAAGAGGAAAGAAATCTTGCAATGCACTTCCTTTCTTACTTGAATCGGGGTCACTTGTTTGAAATAGTTGAAGTTGGGTTAGTGAATGAGGAAAATAAGCAGAGAATCCATGATGTGGGTGTGCTTGCAGCAAGGTGTATGAGAATTAAAGGAGAGGAGAGACCTAGTATGAAGGAAGTGGCGATGGAGTTGGAGGGAATTATAAGGATGAAAAGGAAGCATCCATGGGTGAAGGAAAACGTTAATTTGAAAGAAAGTGAAGCGTTGCTTTGTGAGATATCTGATTCAAATGAAAATGAGGATAGCAGCAGTAGTCACAGTAACACTGAATTGGATAGCACTACGGATCATGTGCTAATTAACTTAAATGATGACAAACATCGTTACTGGGAATGATTGCGAACTTCTTTATTTTTGCTATAATTATCCAAGATCTAAAGTTTTTGGAAATTTTCATCATGTGGATTTATGCTACATCTTTTTTAGAAGCAATATGAATTCTAGTAGGAATGACATTTGGTGCATATCCGTTCAATATTTTCTTTTCAGCCCAGAATATCTAATATCTAAAACTTAACCGAATAAAAAAAATGTTATTTTTAATATTTTCATTCGAAATTTCGGTTCATGAAATATCCAAACATTTTTTCCCCAAACATATAGTAGGATGGTGTAGTTAAGATAATATAGGTTGAAAAAAATAAATAAATAAAAGATAATAGTGGCGCATAAAAGTTTAATTTTGTGGAAGTCCTGTGTCCCACGTCCATGCACACGGAGCGCGGTGCAATTATACACGTACCCTTAATAAGAAGTTTGAGTACGATGTGTACAGTTTTTGTCATGATACTTTTGAAAAGTCAAACATACATCCTATAATTCCAATACCTTTCGGTAAGGATTAAACTTAAAAGGGGCCCTTTGGTAGTTTGTGAGAGATGTAATTGTAATTTTTTAATATATTTTTTTTAATTTAATATAATTATATTTTTTTTATCTACTTTATTTCATTTTTACTTTTTAATATAAGGATAAAATAGTTATTTTATCTATTTTATTCCATTCACATCATATTCTCATTCTCTCCATCATTCTCATTTCCTCAAACATTTTCTTTTTCATTTCTATTCCCTTAAACATTCTACTAACCAAACATACCCAAAGTAAAAATTTTTAGGTGTTTATTAGGAAATTCTCCAATATAAATAATTTATATTAAGTTAAAAATTAATATTATTTATAAATACACTACAAAAAAAAGAGTATTTCTTACAATTTATTTCAAAGGTCAAAATTTAATTGTTTAAAAATATGTTTTTTTCAATAATTAATAGTGATCATAAAAAAATATATTGTTAAAAATACTCATTTTTTTGTTGTTGTGGTGATAGCAAATTTTACTTTTAAACATTTAGAAAAAAGTATAGAATAGAAAAAATCATTAAATGCATAATTTCACATTTAATAGAAAATGAACAATTATATTCTCTCTATTAATTTTTCTCTTCATTTTTTTTAGAGTTTTTTTATCCCACATTACTTTACTTTACATCTCTTCCCTTTTTTTATCCGTGCATCTGTGCCAAACTTAGGCTAAAAGGAAATTTTGTGAGAATACAGCAAACAATGAATTGTTGAACTTTGAGCAGAAAGCAGCAGTTGGCAATTAAATCCATGAGTAATATATTCTATATTATCATTTATGAAACACGGCCGGCATGCATTCGCCAAAGACAAAAAGCATTGTGTGGAACGAAAATAATGGCCTGCAGTTTTTGTACACAAGCATGGCGCTTCGCATTGCATAAACCGTAATTGAAAGCTATAGGCATCACCTTTATTTATTATGTCCCCTTCAATTAAATTGACTTTTTTCTCTCATCTCTCAAATTACACTGGTCTAATTAAATCCACAAGAAAATTGAACTTCCAAAGACACACTTGAAATTAAGGCCTACAATGCACATTGAAAGCCTCCTATTATGCCTGATTCTGTTGGCAATCACGGAAGTAGTAGTAAATCAATCTCTGCCTGGCTGCCCCAACAAATGTGGAGACGTTGAGATTCCCTATCCATTTGGTGTGGGTCACCAATCTGGTACTGGAAACAAGTGCTTCTTAGAGGAAGAGACTTTTAGTCTGTCTTGTGATGAAAACTCCAAATTATGGCATCGAAACGTCGAAATCTCAAGCATATCTGTCAGAGGTCATATGGACATGTCCATGAATGTGTCTCGTGTATGCTACGATGGATCAGGGAGAGTATTAACCGAAAATGCAGCATATCTGACAACCCCTGCATTCACCATTTCTAGCAAGGAGAACAAGTTCACGAGTGTTGGGTGCGACACCTACGGCTATATCCTAGGTTCCCAGAGCAGTGGGAGTGCATATGGGTCTTATGCCACCGGTTGCTTAACCAAATGTAACACAATTCCCAACGAAGAGAACGGTGAGAGCTGTTCAGGGGTTGGGTGTTGCCAGGTGGATATTCCTCAGGGAATGAGGAATATCAGTATTACAGCATACAGCTTCAATGACCAAACAAAGTCAGTCTACAATAATTGTAGCTATGCTTTTGTGGCCAAACAAGGATGGTTTAATTTCTCTCGTTTTTATCTCTATCAATTTCCTTTTGACAAGGCCCCGCTGGTCGTAGATTGGGTTGTCTCAAATGATTCTTGTGACACTGCTTTGACATCATCCACCTATGCCTGCACCTCTAACTCCCGTTGTGTAAACTCTGTCTATGGATACGGATACCGTTGCAAATGCAAACCTGGTTTTGAAGGGAACCCATATCATCCAGATGGTTGCCATGGTTATTCTTCATTTCCAATTCTTTCTTTCTTTCGGATTTTTCTTCTAATTAATTAATTAATTAGTATTCACTGATGGTGATATAATAGCCTACTGTTTGTTTTCAACTTAATTGCAGACATAGATGAATGTACGGAATCAACCCATGACTGCATAAGTAAAGATCATTGTTTTAACACATTTGGGTCTTATGAATGTTATTGCCCACGCGGCTACTCTGGAAATGGAAAGAATAAGGAAGGAGGATGCCAGGCACCCTTGTGGCACAATCCACTTACTAAGGTTCTTGTTGGTAAGCATATTTACTCATTGAGTTTGGAAAGTGTTGAATGTGTGTTTCCTGTATTAGTTAACAGCAATTATCCACTAAACTTCTCTGACTTTTTCAATATATAGGTGCAAGTGTAGGCTCGGTAGCTCTGTTTGTGAGTGTTTCCTGGTTGTTTTTGGTATACCAAAGGAGGAAGCTCATCAAATCAAAGGACAATTTCTTTCGGCAGAATGGCGGCTACATTTTGCAACAACAACTCTCTGGGAAACAAGCTTCCTCCCTCACTGCCAAAATCTTCACTGCTCAGGAATTGAAAAAGGCTACCAACAACTACCATGATAGCCTAATCATAGGCAGAGGAGGTTTTGGTACTGTTTATAAAGGATTTCTCCCAGACAACAGAATCGTTGCAATCAAGAAATCCAAACTGGTTGATCAAAGCCAAATTGAACAATTCATCAACGAGGTAATTGTGCTCTCCCAAATTAATCACAGAAATGTTGTCAAACTTCTAGGCTGTTGTTTAGAAACAGAGATTCCTCTGTTAGTTTATGAGTTCGTTAATAATGGTACCCTATTTGATTACATACACAACAAAACCAAAGCTTCTGATCATATCACTTGGGAAACCCGTTTAAGGATAGCTTCAGAAGTTGCAGGAGCACTATCATATCTTCATTCTGCTGCCTGCATACCCATAATCCATAGAGATGTCAAGACCTCCAACATTCTTCTAGATCAGACTTGCACTCCAAAAGTCTCTGACTTTGGAGCTTCCAGATTGGTCCCACTTGATCAAACTGAATTAGCCACAATGGTACAAGGCACTTTCGGATACTTGGACCCAGAATACATGCAAACCAACCAACTCACTGAGAAGAGTGATGTGTACAGTTTTGGAGTTGTACTAGTGGAGCTTCTCACAGGGAAGAAAGCCCTTAAATTTGATGGGCCTGAAGAAGAAAGAAGTCTTGCCATGCACTTCCTTTCTTGCCTGACTCAGGGTCGCCTCTTTGAAGTTGTTGAAGTTGGCATAGTGAATGAGGAAAATAAGCTGAGGATCAACGAAGTGGCTGTGCTTGCAGCAAGGTGCCTGAGACTTAAAGGAGAGGAGAGACCTAGCATGAAGGAAGTGGCAATGGAGTTAGAGGGAAAAAGAATGATAGGAAAGCATCCATGGGTGAAGAAAGACCTTAATTTGGAAGAGTCTCAAATATTACTTCGTGACACGTTCAATTTTAGTGAGTGTGTTGATCATAGCATGGGTTTCAGAAACACTGGGTGGCATAGCATGTTAGATCATGTGCTAATTGACTTTGATGATGGAAGATGATTTCTGGTAATGACTCTACACATTTCTGTGTTTTTTTCTTTGAACTGATACACATTTCTGTGTTATTTTAACTATATGTTCTTGAAATTTCAATGCTGGGACCTTTTTTTCATATAGATAAAATTTATGCTACAATTTTTTATTTCCAGATTTATTATTGAAAACTAAATAGGTTAATTACCATTTGCTCATTTAGTATTTTTTTATTAGTTAGTATGATATATAGTACATTAATGTTAATATATTTTTTTTTGGTAGAACATAATGTTAATATTTTAAATAATAATAGTATGAGTGTAAATTAAATTTTGTGTAAAAATAATATAACTAGTTGAAAAACACAAATGTCCTTTTTTTTCTGCATATAACAGTTGTCAGATTAGATGTTTAGTAATATGATAATACTATATTCTTCCAATCAATTGATCCCTAATTCATTCAAGGTGAATCTTAATTAATGAGAGTTTTTATTAATATTAAAAAATGGTACTACATGATTCGATAAATACACTGAAATTCAGTAATACATTAGTATTGAACTTTTATCCCAATTGTCACTTATTTAGAGGAGTTGGTATAATGTTGACGACTTGACGTTCACGTAGCCGACCAGTCAGCTTCGGAATGCAAATATGCATTATATTAGGACATGTTCACTAATAAGAAATCAATTTCATGGAAAACAAAAAGCAAATGGGGCCCACTTACTTTTTCACTTTTTTATTTCCATATCAACTTCAAAAAAAGAAAAAGAAAATACAAAATATCTATTATACTCCTTTGATTTGACATAATTATAAATTTCTTTTTATTATTTTAATATAAAGGGTAAAATAGTCATTTGAATACATTCACATTCCATTTTCATTACCAAACTTTTACTATTAAACACATCAAATACATTCTATTTCTATTTTCGTTTTCATTTTCATTTCTATTTTTACCTAATGAACGTACCGTTATATTCTAATTAGATTCCTAGTACACATAAAATAGATAAATATCCTAATTTCTTAAGTCCTCTCTATAATAATAAGCAATAATAACTGACTTGATCTCTTCATGCATCCTTTTGACTTGTTAAGTTCATCTAGGCATGCCATTAATTCAATTCATTTTGGCTCTTTATCATCCATACCATGTTGATTATCTTGAAATCTAAAATTCCATTAACGAATATTATTTGTAGTTTGATGATTTTGAAACTCCACTACTTCATTTTACTTTTGTATTTCATTACACGTAATTAGAAAAACCAAATGAATCCATTGGGTATATATACTTTTTCAGTTTTTTTTTGTCATACATATTCGACAAATTATGAAAGGGAAATTGCCAATAATTGATGAATATTATATCTTAATTTGATCAGCCTATTTGACTTCGTTGCAGATACACATTTTATTTAAATCTTATCTTATATTATAATTGATTACATATAATTAATAAGTTAAAACATACAGTTATTTAACAAATTTGTTTACTTTTAGAAAAAAATGATAAATTTAAAATTTTCATATAACTCAAAATAAAAAAAAAATTAACTAAACAAAATACTATAGCTTAAAGCTTAAAATTTCAAATTTTAATTTGGAATCGTTCTTAAAATCATCTCTGACGGAGGCTTTGCCAGCACACGGTAATAATCGTCTAAGAAGTAACACGCATTATAATTTTAATGAACGAGTACAAAATGTCCGCATAGATTAGATCAGCTTTAATCCTCGTAATATATTATTGAAACGTTAGAATTCAAGATTGTATTAAAGAAATGGTAAGCGAGAATTACAACAAACAATCACATTCGTGATCGTGGCACAGCAATTAACGAATTGCAGTTAAAATTGAATTGGTCCTTCCGCGTTTGGACATTATTTTTTCCCTCCATTCATTCCAAAAGGCACGGTGATTTAAATAAATCTACTAGAAATTGAACTTTTCAATTAATTGAATATAGTATTATTCTTTTTCACCAGCACGAAAGCTATATCTATATATTGAGCATGAGCAGCCACACACCCTTTTCCCAAAAAACAAATCGGAGACAACATGAAGCTTATTAAACTGTGGCTCATTCTACTAACAACCGTAGCAGTAGGTGTTGCTGAAGCCCAATCCCTCCCAGGTTGCCCCGACAAGTGTGGAGACGTTGATATTCCTTATCCATTTGGTGTGGGTGTACAACCTGGTACCGATCAAAACTGCTTTTTGGAGGATTCCTTTAGTCTCACTTGTGACAACTCCGTCTTATTATCCCAAAACCTCCCAATTTCTGGCATATCTCTCCAAGGATCTTTAGAAATGTCCATGTCTGTGGCCCCAAATTGTTACAATGAATCAGGAGGTGAGATATCAAATGTCCCGTCCTCTCTGGGCATCTCTGCTTTCACCATTTCCAGCAGCGCCAACGAGTTCATAAGTGTGGGTTGTGACACTTACGGCTATTTATACAGTTTCCATAACAACACTATTTACTCTACTGGCTGCTTAACGCGATGTAACAAACCTCCAAACAAGCTTGTTAGTCAGAAAATAAACCAAGAGGGGGGGTGAATTGGTTTATTCAGATTTTAAACTTTTTGAAAAACTTCCTTCTGGTTAGGACTCTTAGTTAATTTAGGACTCTTATGAAAATTGTTTTGTTTGAAGGAGTCAGAGTAAAGAAAGGATTGCACACACTATTTTGCTGGAGAGATTCACTATCCAAGTTTGCTTGAATAGCTACGTCCTCTCCCCTTCTAACCAAATAGTTAGAAGGACTCTATTATCACAACTCAATTGTTACAACCAAGTAACCCAAACCCCCTTTGGGAAAGCACACTTGCTTTTACACTTCCCTTACAACAATATAGGACTCAACCCAGCAATTAACTTAGAACCTAATATAATAAGTTTCTCCAGGAACCTTCCTCAAGGATCAGCCTCCTCACTTGGCTTTTACCTCTAAGAAACTTAGTATATTAAATTCACTCAAATCCAATCTCAGGATTCTCAAGCACCGAAGACCTTAATATAAAGAGATCCTTCCACCAACCTTGTCTACCCACAAGGATCAGCTCAACTAGCTTTTACAGCAAGGATACTCAGTGTATTAAGTTCTTACTTTCACCTTAAGTCCTCAACAGGACTCAGCCAAGTATTTAATAATTGAATACTTATTTGTAACCTTGTTCACCAACAAGGATCAGCCACTTCTTGGCTTTTACACCTTAAGATACTTCAATCTTTAAATACTTATCACAAGGAAGAGAGATAAATAAATACAGCAGCCTCCTAATGACTACTAACAATCTTAGTACATGATTCACAGAGAATACACGAGTAGGAGTCACACAGACAAAGGTTTTTCACTCAGAAAGTTGAATGCTCTCTTGAATGTTTGAACACCAAGTTCTTCAGACATCAGCTTCTTTCTTTGCAGCATTAAATAGATATGGCAAGAAACTAACCGTTGCACTTGAGAGGATTCAAATCTTCAGCCTCCTCACTCTTCATTAAATGTAGAGGCTCCTCATTAATTGCTTCTCATTTAATGCTCTGCCATTTTTCGGCGTGTAGCAGCTTCAAGAGAAGAGAAAAATCTGAGAAAAGACGTTGCAATGTTTTTGAGCTTCTATCTCTCTTACTTCTTTGATGTTTAGTTCCTCTTGAAAGGGATAAAGCCTACAGCTTTTCTGCCTCAATTTTAGCCTGCAAAATTAGGTTCTACCAACCCTCCTTTTGATATGATTTGACTTCCATAAATTAAGGAAAGTAGGTATGCTTTTGAGACCCATGTGATGCACCATTCCATAAATTAAGGAAGTAGAAATGCAGGAGTCAGAGAAGCTTTCCAGGACACATATTCAAGATTCAAAATATATGGGCCAATTCTTTATCTTTCCAGATTTAGGCCTAACCATTATTTGGGCTGAAAATCATTTATGCACAATTCCATATTTTATGCCCAATATTATCAAGTCCACAATACACAAAAATTGTTGACATATTAAAACTAAGGTTAAACCTTAATTAATCATTTTTAGTTCAACATTCTCCCCCTTTTTGATATGTCAACAATTTTGATTTTGTATAATGCTCCCCCTCAATTTATGCATTAATAACATAACGCTCCCCCTTACTATATGCCATGTCACTATGCCATGCACTTAGCAATAATAATATGTAGGAAATCAATCCTATATGCCATCAATAATCATAGGTGCATATGCATAAGCAATTCTATATTCAGCATCACATAATCAATTCATAATCAAATCAAAATCTAATTCTTCTCCCCCTTTGACATATCAAAAGAGGGGGCAAAAGATCAACAATGATTGTCCGTAGGATTGAAATATAAGCAGGAAGCATAGGAAGATAGTAGAATATCAGCGAACAGGACTTATAGTATGCAATATGAATCAGCAGCAGCCTAACAAGGAACTTATAAGCTAACCACATAATCATTTATTTTTAGTTCCCATAGACTAATTCAAGACCAGATTGACCACATCTTCACCAAGATCAGAACATAATGCAAGGTTTAATAAGACTCCTATTGATTTGTCCATGGCCTTGACATTGAGTTTCCTGTATCTTGCTTTCATTAAACAAACTTTCAACGTGCAAAGCTATTATTAACATGCCATTCATTTTTGTTCAACATTTATTACTATTGTAATCAAACAAATCGTTAATCTTCTCTTCTTCTGTCATTATTAGAAAGAGTTCATCCAAGGATAGGCATATCAAAGCATAAAGATCACTCAAACCACAAACTTGAATCTAACATATTCATAGAGAATGATCTTCATGTAATCTTTATGATCTTATTTCACAAGAATCATTTTGCAAGTTCCTTTTACAAAGCATCACACGTAAAGGATAAGGAGAGAATAGCCACAATAGATCAAACAACCATTTTGCCTCAATTTTCAATTTCTAAGCACATTCAATCCTTGAAGAATTAAAGCATTTAATGTTACTTCATGAGTTCATGCACATGCAATTTCACCTTTTGAGAACACATCATGATTATGACGATTTGATAAGAACAAATAAGATGTAAAATTGAGTGGAAACTTTTTCTTTTGATGCACATATCTTGCTCTAACTTCCTTTTATCTAGCAGCTTTATAGGTTTCCTTTATTCTATCAGTTGCAAGATTCTACCTCATATTTTCCATAGAGGAAATACAAGTATGTTTTTGCATGAAACATGCTTGCCTCAGATTCTACTCTTATAAGCCTTACGGGTCCTGCTACTCTGTCAAAGCCTCCTAAAGATCCAGAAATTTCAAACTTTGAATAAAAACTAATATTTTCATGAATTTTCTAGATAAGTGTGGTGGGGAGGTAATTTCACTTAAGACTAACAATTTTTAAACCTTACTTCCCTAATTTTCACATGAGTCCTATTACTATATTATAGCCTCTCTAGGATCTATTAAGCTAATTTCCTAAGAATTTTTCAGTATCTAGTGGCTCAACGAATATGTCTGCTAATTGATTCTCAGTAGCCACGTATTTGCCTTTAGGACATGGTCCCTAAGAAAATGATGTCTAATTCTCAATTTATTTAGTCCTAGAATGCTAGACATGATTCTTAGGCAATTTGATTGCACTTGTGTTGTCAGATTTAATAATAACCTTAGAAAGATTTACCCCGAAATCTTATAGTTGCTGGATCATCAAGATAGTTGGGTAGAGCAGCTTCCTGCTGTAATATACTGAGCCTTAACTGTGGAGAGGGAACCAAAAGTTTGATTCTTACTATGCTAGGAGACTAAGTAGTGTCCTAAGAATTTGCAAGTTCCACTAGTACTCTTCTTTTCTATTCTACATCCACCAAAGTCAGTTTCTGAGAAACCTATAAGTTCACATGTGTTGTTTCTAGGATACCATAAGCCTAATTCTTTGGTTCCTACTAGACACCTTAGGATTCTTTACACATCAGTTAAGTACGACTCCTTAGGACATGACTAATAATGATCAAATAGTCACACAGTAAACATCATATTTAGCCTACCAGAAGTTAAATATAGAGAATATCCGATCATACCTCTGTTGTATTTGTAATCTACATTTTTACCTTTCAGATCTTGATCAAGTTAAGTTGCAACACTGATAGGAGTCTTTATTTCTTTTGCATACTTGGTTTGAGAGACAAATGTTTCCTCCTTTGTTTATTTTACTTGTAATCCGAGGAAGAATGCCATCTCTCCCATCATGCTCATGTCAAACTCCTTTTACTTGAGTATAACTTTGTGTTACCAATCTGACCATGTTTCCTAGCTCGTCAAGCTTATTCTTGAAGACATGTTTTTTGATGTAGGAATCGGTGTCTATACTTGATTTCTTTCAAACTGGTTTAGTTATTCTTGCATGGCTATGATTCAGGAATCATCCTTCAAAGCCTCTTCTACCCTTTCTTTTCTTGTTCAACTTGTATGACAAAAGCCATGTTTCTCATCGTTTGAATGATGAGCGAGTCCTCATGCCTTTATTTGGATCGCCAATGATAAATTGCATGGGATAAGTTGAGAAGTGTTTTCATTCTCTGGGCGCTTTTCCTTTAGTGGTGCTTACACCCCTCAGGTTCCTCAGGAGACTCAGGCTGCAAGAGCTACTGGGTTCAACTTCTTGAGATGCAGTTCCATTTGAAATTGCTCTGCTGTTTCCTGTTCTATTTGAGGAGGTTTTTGGATTATGATTTCTTGTGGAATGTCGTCATCAACATCTGTCTTATCATCACTTGCACAAGATGAGTTAGATTCCTCAAATTTTACATGAATACTTTCTTCCACAGTACTAAGTTTTAAATTGTAAATGTGGTGAGCTTTGCTTATCCATGAATATTTGAGGAGGATTCCTTCCAAAGATCTAGGGTCCCTAGACTCTCCATTTAATTATTTAGGACGTAGTATTTACATTTAAAGGTATGGAAGTAGCCAATGCTTGCCTCCTACCCTTCCATAACTCGTATGAGATTTTCTCTAATATAGGTCTGGTCAGAATCCTATTCCGAATATAACAAGAAGCATTCACAACCTCATCCCAAAGATTCCTAAGCAAGCTATCTTCACAACGCATTGTTCAAGCCATAAATTACTGACCCATTTTTCGTTTTACAAAAACATTTTGTTGATGTGTCCTAGGAGTAGAAAAATTGTGACTAATTCCATGCTTATTACAACATGTTTAAAAAAACTTTGTTTTCAAATTCTTGCCATTATCACTCCTAATGCTTGTGATGGTATACCCTTTTTCATTTTGAACTACTTGACAAAAAAAAAACTTAAGTTTATCAAAGGTTTCATTTTTATATGCAAGAAAGTATACCCAAGTGATCTTCGAATAATCATCAATTATTACCAGCCTATAATATTTATCTCCAAGACTCTGAGTCCTGACAGGCCCAAATAAGTCCGTGTGAACTAGATCAAGTGATTTAGAAGTGGACACAATATTTTTAGATTGAAATGAGCTTTTGCGTTGTTTTCCTTTTCGACATGCATTACATATATGATTATTTTCATATTTTCTCTTTGGTAAGCCTATTACTAGGTCCTTTTTACTTGGTTCATTTATGGTATGCATGCTGGTGTGTCCTAATCTCTTATGCCGAAGTGACTCCTTATCATTAATTGATGACACACATTTTAGTTTAGTATTAGTTTCTAGATGCAACAAGTAATCATTACTTTACTTTACTAGTCTTGCTATCAATGACCATGCACTTTGAATCATAGAAGGAAACATGATGATCTATGCCACATAATTGACTAATGTTAAGAAAATTATGTTTAAGTCCAAAGCATTTACCTTAACCTTTTCAATACCTTTTATCCTTCATTGACTACTGTCCCCAAATGTTACAGTAGCAAGAGTCTTAGGAGTGAAGGGTACAAAATTCTTTGAGTTTCCTGTCATGTGTCTGGAGCATCCTGGGTGAATGAACCAGGGCTCCTTTGTTCCCTGCACTCAGCAATTTATTTTTAGGTCCCCAAAAACTTTTGGGTCCTGGACAGGTTAGTTGCAGTTCCCTTAGGAACCCATACTTGTCTCACAATTTTTCTGTTATTCCTGCATGTATAAGACAAGTGTCCTTTTTCTCTACAAATATAACACATCTTATTCTTATGTGGATTAAATCTGGGTTTCCTGTTATATCTTTGAGAGTTAAACCTAGGTCTCCTATGATATCTTTGATATTTATCTTGTGATTTCTTATGACCTATGCTAACCTCGTTATTCTTTTTAGTTCCTGAAGATTCTACTTCGAATCCTAGTCCTGATCTATCATTAGCACTTCTTTGACTTCCGTTCAAGTTTTCTTCTCTTCTTACAAAATTTTCTAAGTCATAGTTGAGTTTATCAATGGTAGCTTTTAGCCTTTTATTTTCAGTTATTAATGCTGTCATTGAGTACTCTTCCTCTATCAACTTAAACTTCTCTTCTAAAGCTTCCTTTTCTATTTTCATTTTGCCAAAAGCTTTTAGTACCTTAGAGTGTGATACTTTTAGTTCACCATACTTTTCTAACACCTTCATAGAGTCCTCTAACAGGTTATTATATGATTCAAGAAGTTCATTAAAATGGGGATTGTATTCAGTTACCTCAGTTTCTCCTTCCTCTTCTGTCTCCTTGGCCATAAGACAGAAGTCGGCTGTCTCCTTTTGTGGTGACTCCTTAACTTCCTCTTTCTTTAATTCCTTTTGATCATCTTTTAGGAAAGTGTTTTCATAAGCCATGAGATTTCCTCTTAGCTCGTCATAGGTGGTATCTTTTAATCTACCACTCTCCTGTATGGCAACCACTTTTGATCTCCATGCATATGTCAGACTCCTGATGATTTTTCGACATAATTCTGCATTTGAAAATTTCTTGCCCAATGCGTCTAGATCATTTATGATTCTCCCAAATCTGGAGTACATTTCATCAATTGTTTCTCCAGGTTTCATTTTGAAATTCTCGACCTCATTGACGAACATATCAAGACGATTTAGTCTAACATCATCCGTTCCTTCGTATGTGACCTCAAGTTTGTCCCATATCTCCTTAGCCGATGTGCATCTGGATATTTTTGAGTACTCTTCTGCATTCAAAGCACAATACAACATATTAATAGCTCTTTTATTTAAACTAGAGTTTTTCTTATCTATTTCAGTCCACTCCTTCCTTGGCTTGGGATGTTTGACTCCATCAACCTCCTTAGTGATCTCTTTAGGGCCTTCTTCAATGATGTTCCATATCTCCTCATCAAATGCCTGAATAAAAATAGTTATCCTATTTTTCCAGTAGGCATAATTTTTGCCCTCAAAGAGTGGAGGACGCTGGAATGACTGTCCTTCTCCTAGAATGACTTGGTTCTCCATTTTCTGACAGGGATCTTTCCTCTAAGGTAGTTATACCTGCAAGAACAGATAGAGGCCTCCTCTGATACCAATTGTTAGTCAGAAAATAAACCAAGAGGGGGGGTGAATTGGTTTATTCAGATTTTAAACTTTTTGAAAAACTTCCTTCTGGTTAGGACTCTTAGTTAATTTAGGACTCTTATGAAAATTGTTTTGTTTGAAGGAGTCAGAGTAAAGAAAGGATTGCACACACTATTTTGCTGGAGAGATTCACTATCCAAGTTTGCTTGAATAGCTACGTCCTCTCCCCTTCTAACCAAATAGTTAGAAGGACTCTATTATCACAACTCAATTGTTACAACCAAGTAACCCAAACCCCCTTTGGGAAAGCACACTTGCTTTTACACTTCCCTTACAACAATATAGGACTCAACCCAGCAATTAACTTAGAACCTAATATAATAAGTTTCTCCAGGAACCTTCCTCAAGGATCAGCCTCCTCACTTGGCTTTTACCTCTAAGAAACTTAGTATATTAAATTCACTCAAATCCAATCTCAGGATTCTCAAGCACCGAAGACCTTAATATAAAGAGATCCTTCCACCAACCTTGTCTACCCACAAGGATCAGCTCAACTAGCTTTTACAGCAAGGATACTCAGTGTATTAAGTTCTTACTTTCACCTTAAGTCCTCAACAGGACTCAGCCAAGTATTTAATAATTGAATACTTATTTGTAACCTTGTTCACCAACAAGGATCAGCCACTTCTTGGCTTTTACACCTTAAGATACTTCAATCTTTAAATACTTATCACAAGGAAGAGAGATAAATAAATACAGCAGCCTCCTAATGACTACTAACAATCTTAGTACATGATTCACAGAGAATACACGAGTAGGAGTCACACAGACAAAGGTTTTTCACTCAGAAAGTTGAATGCTCTCTTGAATGTTTGAACACCAAGTTCTTCAGACATCAGCTTCTTTCTTTGCAGCATTAAATAGATATGGCAAGAAACTAACCGTTGCACTTGAGAGGATTCAAATCTTCAGCCTCCTCACTCTTCATTAAATGTAGAGGCTCCTCATTAATTGCTTCTCATTTAATGCTCTGCCATTTTTCGGCGTGTAGCAGCTTCAAGAGAAGAGAAAAATCTGAGAAAAGACGTTGCAATGTTTTTGAGCTTCTATCTCTCTTACTTCTTTGATGTTTAGTTCCTCTTGAAAGGGATAAAGCCTACAGCTTTTCTGCCTCAATTTTAGCCTGCAAAATTAGGTTCTACCAACCCTCCTTTTGATATGATTTGACTTCTATAAATTAAGGAAAGTAGGTATGCTTTTGAGACCCATGTGATGCACCATTCCATAAATTAAGGAAGTAGAAATGCAGGAGTCAGAGAAGCTTTCCAGGACACATATTCAAGATTCAAAATATATGGGCCAATTCTTTATCTTTCCAGATTTAGGCCTAACCATTATTTGGGCTGAAAATCATTTATGCACAATTCCATATTTTATGCCCAATATTATCAAGTCCACAATACACAAAAATTGTTGACATATTAAAACTAAGGTTAAACCTTAATTAATCATTTTTAGTTCAACAAAGCTGAATAGTAATTCTTGTTCTGGGATTGGGTGTTGCACAGTGGATATTCCTCTTGGCATGAGGAATATCACTTCTCAAGCATATAGCTTCAACAACCATGCACAAGTGTGGGACTTTAATAACTGCAGTTATGCTTTTGTTGCCAAACGAGAATGGTTTAATTTCTCCCTTGACTTTCTCGACTATTTACCTTATAGCAACACCCCTCTTGTGGTAGACTGGACTATTCCAAACGGTACATGTGAATCTGCTGAAGCCAGATCAGACTATGCCTGCACCTCCAACACCCGTTGTGTTGACTCCAACGATGGATTTGGGTATAATTGCAGATGTCTCGACGGTTTTGAGGGAAACCCCTACCATCCCGACGGCTGTCATGGTACTTCTTTCTTTCCATTCCCTTTTCAATCGTATAGTATAGATTTTGTTTGTTTACCCAAACAGAATTCACTGATTTTTTGTGTGTGTTATATATGAACTGGACTTGCAGATGTAGATGAATGTGTAGAATCCACCCATAATTGCACAAGTCAAGAAAATTGTCGAAACACGTTTGGAACTTTTGAATGTTTCTGTCCACTTGGTTACTCTGGGAATGGAACCTCTGCAGCAAGATGCCAGGCTCCCTTGTCTAAGAATTCACTCACAATGGTTCTCATTGGTAAGGGATATTTATTAGTTTTTGTTCCTTATATTAGTATTGAAGTAGTCATAAAGATCTGGTTCACTAAGATAATACTATCTTGTTTTGGGTATAAATATAGGTGTAAGTGTAGGCGTTGTAGTTCTGTGCGTGGGTTTGTCCTGGATGTACTTGGTATATCAGAAGAGGAAGCTGATGAAGCTAAAGCAGAAATTTTTTCGGCTGAATGGTGGATACGTTTTGCAACAACATCTCTCGGTAAAAGAAACTTCCTCCCAAACTGCTAAAATTTTCACCGCAGAGGAGTTAAAGAAGGCTACCAACAATTACCATGACAGCTTAATCATTGGAAGAGGAGGTTTTGGTACTGTTTACAAAGGATGTCTCGCAGATAACACAATCGTGGCAATCAAGAAGTCCAAGCGCGTGGATCAAAGCCAGATTGAACAGTTCATTAACGAGGTGGTTGTACTCTCCCAAATCAATCATAGGAATGTGGTCAAACTCCTAGGCTGTTGTTTGGAAACAGAGGTTCCTCTTCTGGTTTATGAGTTCGTTAACAATGGTACCCTCTTCGATTATATTCATAAGGAAAACAAGCACTCCGATGTGTCTTTGGAGACACGTTTGAGGATAGCAACAGAAGCAGCAGGAGCATTAGCTTATCTACACTCAGCTGCCTCCATACCCATAATACATAGAGATGTGAAGACCTCAAACATTCTTCTAGATGAGACTTACACTGCTAAAGTCTCTGACTTTGGAGCTTCTAGATTGGTTCCACTTGATGAAACTGGTCAATTAGCCACAATGGTACAAGGAACTTTTGGATACTTGGACCCAGAATACATGCAGAAAAATCAACTCACAGAGAAGAGTGATGTGTATAGTTTTGGTGTGGTACTGGTGGAGATGCTAACAGGGAAGAAAGCAATTTCATTTGATAGGTCAGAAGAGGAAAGAAATCTTGCCATGCACTTCCTTTCTTACTTGAATCGAGGTCACTTGTTTGAAATAGTTGAAGTTGGGTTAGTGAATGAGGAGAATAAGCAGAGAATCCATGAAGTAGCTGTGCTTGCAGCAAGGTGTGTGAGACTTAGAGGAGAGGAGAGGCCTAGCATGAAGGAAGTGGCAATGGAGTTGGAGGGAATTAGAGCAAATGGGAAACATCCATGGTTGGACAGAAACCTTAATTTGGAGGAAACTCAAGCATTGATTCGTGATGGTGAGACATTGGGTTTAATTGAAAATTTGGATAGCATCAATGACAGAAACGTTGGGTGGGACAGCATTACAAATCATCATGTGCTAATTAATTTGGATGACGGAAGATGATTACTGGGAATTTGGGTAGAAATATTGGGTTAATTGTCTGGTTCAAAGGAGGATTATTGTACAGCACATGAAGAGGAGTATTTATTTTCTCCAAGTTTTTACAAGTTTCATAGGAATTTAAACTTTTGTCCTTAATTAGTTAGAATGGGTATTTTACCGTTTTACCCTTATTATTTAGCTGTTATTACTTATTAGTCATCGTATATATATTAGTTTACTGAACTGTATGAGATTGATTTCTTGCACTTCAGTTTGGTTCTGTTTCTTGTCTCTCGATCATTCACCAAGTTTCATTTTAAAATAATATTCTATCTAGATTTTAATTTAAGATTCCTTTTTTGTTTCTCAATAAATTTTCACTTCGCTATCTTTAATTTAGAGCACATTCCATAGTCGGGCAATAGAACCCTGCAAAATTTAAACCATAGATGTAAAAGAATCAATTTGTTTGCAATTATAAATAAAATTTATTTTAAAAAATATAATTGCCAATATAATCACCAAAATTTGATTGAAATAGTGTTTTGAATTTTGATATATAGTTCAAGAAAAAGTTTTTTTTGATAACATTGCCTAAATTCACTTTTTCTCCCTAATTGACCAATATAATTTATGGTATTGTGTTGTGATTTTTGAAGAGGTTAGTTCACATCATATTCTTTTAGGTAGACGTTGGAAAAGACATTTGAATCCAAGACCTCTTAAGTCTTAATTGATTTATTACTACGCATCATTTTACTGCTCTATATTGGGTTTCAAGTTGCTCTTTTGATTGAAAGTAAATTAGGCACTAATTAATTTAGTTTGAAAATGTTGTTACTTCTTATTATGTGAAGGTCTATATATATTTATCCATAATCAAATTGTTAAATAATAAAATAAAATCTATGGCCAGAAATTAAATCAATTTTTGTTAAAAATTAAAAATTTTCAAATTTAAAAAGTATATATATTTTTATGGGGGAAAAAGTAATATATATTAAATGATAACAAATTTTACAAAAAAATAAGGTGTGTTTGGTTTCCAAAAATATTTTCAGTTTTTATTAATTATTTTTAGTCTTTAAAATTCTTTTTTATTCTCAAGTTTTCAATATTTTTAAAATAAGTTTGTTATAATGTTAAAATTTGATCCATATTTGTTATAAGTCAAATAACATAAATGATTATATTTTTTTATTGACTTTTGAGTTTGGTTATAATTAAATGATAATATTTACGTGGTAAAATTATAAAAATCGAAGAATCAGTATTAAATAGACGCTTTTATAAAATGTTATCATCGATTTTTATTCTATTTTTCGAGGAAAAAAAATATTTTTCACAGAGATTTTAGAATTCAAAATAACAATATCAATTTTATAAAAAAAAATACTTTAAAAAATCTTTTAAGGTAATAAAAAATAATTATAAATAAATCAACGAACTAAAGAAGAATAAACCGATTACTTATTTTTCTTTTTCTTTTTTTACTTTCTAATTAACAAGTAATAATAAGAAAAATTATTTTCTTGAGGGAATAATAAGAAAACTTATTAAAAAACAGATACATGTATATTAATATAGTTGTTAGGTGTTTTATTATTGATGTCACAAAATAGTTATTTTATAATTAAAAAAATACATCAAAAAATATTTGATAGGTGAATGTAGAAGAGAGAAAATAGGCTTGATTTTGTTGACTAGCAAAACACTCTTATGAAAGGCAATTTAATTGACAACTTGCACTTAAGTCGTTTTTATTATTGACGTTTTGCTAGTATTAAAAAAAAGAGGTACATATTCGACAATACGTTTAAAAGGAAATAAATCTGTGGATAATAAAAAAAGGGGAAAATATATTCGTAAGAAAACCTTTTAAGAAAAGAATGGAGATATTTTACTTTTCCCTCTTTTTTTATACAAACATACTAACATTCATTAATAAAATACATGCCAACCTACACTAATATATCTATATTAATATAATTGTGATTTTTTTTTGCCAATGATCTTTTAAAATAGTTATTTAAATAATTAAAAAATAAAAATATAATATGAGAAAATAATGAGAGAGAAAAAATAAGAATAGTAATAGTTGTAATTTCTTTTAAAAAAATGATAATGGTAGTGGTAATTATTAAAATTTTTTTATTTTTTATTTATTATTTTAAAATTTTAAAATAATAATTTATATTATATTTTGTAAAGTGGAAAAAAAAAGGACATATAACTATATACATGTGAAGCCTCAAATAGTTGATATAGCTCTTATATATACATCCTAACATATTTATTCTGCTGATTGATATCTAAACTACCCATCCTAAATTTACTATAACCTGCTACTAATTGCCACGCGTCTTCCACAATTACAGATGACTATTCAATCGTTAATGCTAAACAACTCGTTTTCTTGTTTAATAATATTCAATCGTTAATGCTAAACACCTCGTTTTCTTGTTTAATAATATTCAATCGTGACATATTCTAAAGATGACTAACTCGGTACATGATTTGGTCCAACTCTAACTTTTGAGTATATATGTGATTTCGATACTCGATCGATGGATACAGAAAATAAAATGCTACTAGTCCTAGATATTCAGGATGTTCAATTATTTATATTTATATGATTGTGACTCTTTTTATTAATGGTCTCTTAAAATAATCATTTAATTAATTAAAAAATAAAAAAATAATGTGAGAAGATCATAGCCATGGGAGAGAGAAAATAAAAAAATAGTGATAGTGATAATTTTATTTTTAAAAAAAATGATTGTGGTAGTGATAAAAAAAATAATTTTTAATCTTTAATTTATTATTTTATAATTAATAATAATTTATTTTATATTTTATAATTTTAAAAAAATTTTGACATGCACAATATACATGTAAAGCCTCTAGTATTATATATGAATTTGTTTCATAATAATTTTGATAAACAATTTATATATAATAATATAATTTCAATAATATAGTTAACAGTTATTTTAATTAATTACTAATTTCTTTCTTTTTTATGGAATCAGTTACTAATTTCAACAGTAAACTATTAATACTTTTATGCATCATTTATATGAATTCATTATAAACTAAAACTACTGTATGCAATGCAGGTTAATCTTCGTCAACGTTAGAGAGTCCGTCTAATTTTTTTTTTAAAAAAATTCTATTTTGGTCAATTATGTTTTTCTCAAGTTCTAAATCATTCTTTTACGTTTCAAAAGTTTTCAATCAATCATCTATGTTTACAAATTCTTTCATATAAGCCGTTTTGCCTGACACTGTAGTGTTCTCTGTTAAATAATGACGTGGACAGTTGATGTAGACAAAATCTGTCTCCTACGTGGCTTCTGTTTTAGTTTTTTTTAGTTCCTTGCGTATTTGACATTTGTTGTTGATAAATGTAAGTGAACATTTAGCTTTTGTTTTAGTTTATTTTGAGTTCTACGTGGCTCAATATCATCCACATCAGTTTAAAAGGATATGTATAAGTGATATTTTGTCTACATCAATTATTCACGTTATCATTTAACATAGAACATTAACGGTATCAGATAAAAAGACTTATTTGAATATAAATTGTTTTCTATTATTTAAGTATATAAAAGACAAAAAGAAAAAATTAAACGTTTTTTTTTCTATTATTTAATTATATAAAATTGTTTAACATAAATTTCTTTATATTTTTAGTTAATTTTTAAATCACTTAATTATTAATTATATATAATTTTATAAGTTTTATTTTTTAATTGCAATTCTAAATATTAAATAAGATAGATAAATTTATTAAATTTAAGTTAATTATGATGTATCTTTATTAAATAAAGATAGATAAATTTATAATAAAAACTTAAGTTTTATTTTTTGATTCAACAAGTTTTTTAGTAACTCAAAATCGTTAATTGCAATTCTAAAATCTCTTTATTTTTTTGATTCAACAAGTTTTTGTAAGTGTGATTGTTGTGGAAACTATTCAATGATCAGTTTGAATCCAAAAATGTACGGTATGAAATATGGACTATGGATATTTAAATTTGGCTAAAATGCATTGTACATACATTTTTTTAAGTTTTAAAATCTTGTAGAGAAAAGGTTGACGAAATAGTGCTAGATGCCTCAAATTAAAAAGTTAAGGAGTATGTCTACAAAATTTTAAAACTCAAAAAGTATATGTGTTCTTGACTCAAAATTCATGAATCTCAGTGTATTTGAGCCTTTATCTTAAATTTGAAGGTAACCTAATATAATATAGTTGTAGAATATTAAAATTCACATAGTTATAGTTGGTAATAGACTTTAGGCGGAGGGAATATTGGTTTATATTGATTGAGTCAGAAATTAAGAAAATGTAGAGGATGGAGGTGAACATATATGAAAACGACATATTGTATGTGGCTACAAAAGCAAATCCGCAGGCAGTAGCAATAGCAATAGCATAGGCTTTTCCTTATGGCATTGAAGGTGAAGAATATTGAATTGGGCATCCTGGCTCTACTAGCAGCAGCAAGCATGGCAATAGGTGCAGCTCAATCCCTTCCTGACTGCCCCGCCAGATGTGGAGATGTTGATATTCCATATCCATTTGGTGTGGGTGACCGCTGTTCCTTAAACCAAACCTTTAATCTCACCTGTACTCATGACAACTCCACATTAGTGTACGGAGAAAACATCCAAGTTTTAAACATATCCCTCGAAGGTCATATGGACATCTCCATGTATGTGGCCAAGGTTTGTCACAACCAATCAGGAATACAAGTAGCTAAAAATTCAACCTATCTCAGAACCTCTGCTTTCACCATTTCTAGCACTTCAAACAAGTTCGTGACCGTTGGTTGTGATGCTTACGGCTACTTGAATAGTTTCCAGAACAATCACACTTACAAGACCGGCTGCTTAACGCGATGCGACACAATTCCTAATGAGGCCATCAGTAGAAATTGTTCAGGGATTGGGTGTTGTCAGGTCGATATTCCTCTCGGAATGAAGAATATCACTTTTGAAGCATTTAGCTTCGAGGATCATGCCAAAGTAATCAACTTCAGCAACTGCACCTATGCTTTTGTTGCCAAACACGGCTTCTTAAATTTCTCTACCCATTATCTCAACCATTTACCCTTTGACATGAGCCCCATGGTGGTAGATTGGTATGTTCCAGATGCCAATTGTTCAACTTCACCCAAACTTGCCTGCGCTACTAATACCCACTGCCGAGATTCCCACGATGGACTTGGATATACCTGCTCCTGCAAATCCGGTTATCGTGGAAACCCGTACCATCCCCAGGGTTGCAATGGTCATTTCTTCTTCATTTCCTTAGCTTCTTTAATTTCTCTTTCCTTTTTTTTTTTTTTTATATATATACTCCAATCCATAATTAATTACTTCTTTGTGTGTTATCAATTACTTTACTTGCAGACATAGACGAATGTACCGATTCTATAATAAAACATAATTGCATAAGTAGTCAAAATAACTGTCGCAACACTCCTGGCTCTTTCAAATGTTATTGCCCACCCGATTACTCTGGGAATGGAACCACCGCAGGAGGATGCCAACCACCCTTAAAAGACAATCCACTTATAAAGATTCTAGTTGGTAAGCATATTTATTAACTAATATTGTTTCTTTAAATAATCTTGGTTCACTCTAGTTGCCATTTATTGTGAGTTCTTCATCCATTAAAAATACTCTGACTTAGCTATTTTCATATATATAGGTGCATGTGCTGGCTTGGTAGCTCTGTTCGTGGGTATACCCTGGCTATACTTGGTATACCAAAAGAGGAAGCTGATGAAATCAAAGGAGAAATTCTTTCGGCACAATGGTGGCTTCATTTTGCGACAACGACTCTCCCTACAACAAGGATCCCCCCAAACAGCCACAATCTTCACAGCAGAGGAATTGAAAAAGGCAACCAACAACTTCGACGACAGCTTAATCATCGGGAAAGGAGGTTTTGGTACTGTTTACAAAGGACGTCTCGCAGACAACACAGTCGTTGCAATCAAGAAGTCCAAACTGGTGGATGAAAACCAAAAAGAACAATTCGTGAATGAGGTGGTCGTACTCTCCCAGATAAATCATAGGAATGTAGTCAAACTCTTGGGCTGTTGTTTGGAAACAGAGGTTCCTCTGTTGGTTTATGAGTTTATTAACAACGGTACCCTCTTCGATTACATACATAGCAAAAGTAAGTCCACCTCCAAATCCAATAATTCTTCTCTGGAAACCCGTTTGAAGATAGCAGAATAAGCGGCGGGGGCATTATCATATCTTCACTCTGCTGCCTCCATACCCATAATCCACAGAGACGTCAAGACTTCAAACATTCTTTTAGATGACACTTACGCAGCCAAAGTCTCTGATTTTGGAGCCTCCAGATTGGTTCCACTTGATCAAAATGAAATAGCCACAATGGTACAGGGCACTTTTGGGTACTTAGACCCAGAGTACATGCAAACCCACCAACTCACAGAGAAGAGCGATGTTTATAGTTTTGGGGTTGTACTAGTGGAGCTGCTGACGGGGAAGAAACCACTTTCATTTGATGGGCCGGAAGAGGAAAGAAATCTTCCTATGCGGTTCCTTTCTTCGTTGAGGAAGGGTGAATTGTTAGAAGTAGTTGAAGTGGGGATAGTGAATAATGAAAACAAGGAGATGGTGCAGGAAGTGGCTAATCTGGGAGCGAGGTGCTTAAGAGTTAGAGGAGAAGAGAGACCAAGTATGAAGGAAGTAGCAAAGGAGATAGAGGGAATAAGGAGGATGATGGGGACGCATTCAAGGGTTAAGAAAGAGATGATCAATTTGGAGGAAACTGAAGCATTGCTTGGGGAGACATCGGGTTTAAGCAGTACTGGGTGGGATAACAGCATTACACAGCATGTGCTAATTAACTTGGATGGCGGTAGATGATTACTGCCCTGCCTCTGGGATTCACATCTTAATTATTACTTTTAGTACTGCATTGAATTTATGTTCTTTTTCTTTTTTACTTTTTAGATGTATTCAATATATCTCATATAGTTCTTTCATTTTCTGCAACTATAGTTTCACTACATTTACATTTACAGTTACATATGATTATATAGGTTTTGTTATACTTGTGCGTATACAATGATTGTTTAATTATAAATTGAGTAGATGTTGACGTACTGTGTCACTAATTAATTTTTAATTCATTTTTTAAATGGTTCAAAATATATATATTGTAATTAAATTTTATCAATATTTCACTAAATTTTACTTAATTATGTGTCTAATATATTCTATCTTGATATTTTAAATATGCATAATTTTATACGATGTGACACTATATACTAAACGGTTAGTAAAAAAAAAGACACTAAATAAACGTCCCTTCAAATTCGAGGTATCAATATTTAATACCAAAATTGATCGAAGCCCATAAAAAATAGCGTAAAAAAAGATAGGGAAAACGACTAAACCAAAATTGTCATTCGTTGACGGGTTGGTGAATGCGAAAGTATTATGAATGCAAGTCTTAGGCGGGTGTGCAACTTGTGATATTTACGTATGTGACTTGGTCCATATTCATGGATGTAAGTTCGTTGGACACACAATCCAGACTTGTCTTTAGTCTTTGTTTTTGTTTTCTTCTTCTTCGTCTTCGTCAACTGTATTCTTCTTTTTTTTTTTCTTTTTAAATTGTAGTAAATTATTAAAAAAATAATACGAACACAAATCCTTAAAAAATCACATCCAAAAATTAACTGTTAAAGTTAAAAGAACTCAAAGTTTTATAAAGTGTTTTTTTAAAGTTAACTTCCTTAATATAGAACTCATATAAAAGATAATATATACTAAGTTACCACAACTTTGTGACTTAGAGATAAAAGATTCATATTATAATAGTATTAAATTTTTAATATTTTTATTTATCATTTATTAATATTAATAAGGAGACATGCATATTAAAAAATTTAAATAAAAAATTAAATTTTTATTTTACATTAACAAATAATAAATAAGAAATAGGGAACGTCGGCAGATAAGGAAGTTACTTTTGAAAAGTGAATCATATTTTATAAATATGATATCTTAGTGTGATGTATAAAATATATATGATATGATAAAGATATAAAGTATTCATTGGCACTTGTGTGCATGTGTGTATATATATATTTGTATTGAGAGAAAACAGAATTACAAAAATAAACAAATTGGGTGTCAACTTGTTTTATTCTTAAATAAAAAATAATTGTTATATAAGAAGTATCATTAGACTTGTCAAGATCTTCTGGTACTTTGAATTCCTCTCGACTCATAGGGATAATTATATTATATTAATACGGAACCTATGAGAGATTTACAAAATATTATTGATAGAAAAATTGTAGCTCCTTCTTGAATTATTTCATATGATAGTTAAATGAAAATAAGGCATTAATCCAATTTGGGAAAAAAATGAGTAAATAGGATTGTGATTAGAATGAGTGAGTAATGAGTAATAGGGCAGCAGGTGGTGTGGAATTAAATTAAGGAGAGAGCAGGTGTGGTGACTGACTAGGTCCAAGTCTGTGATGAGTTTTGTGGATTGTGAAATTAATTAAGATGTTTTTAAATTATCTAGATTTGGCGCATGGTTTGATTAGTCTTGACGGGAGTGAATAGTGATTGGGGGCTGTTGGTCAATCTGAGTGTCTCACACGTCCGAAAGACCCCCTTTGGTAAATGGGAAGCTTTGCATATATTGAATTGAGTTGGTAATTAGGTAATGAAATGCTACAATCTAATCTGGAATCATATATTTTGGTAATGGTAGTGATGGGTGTGAGGGGATTGCATTTGAAACTGCAAATAATACTATTGGTGGCCTTCACTTGCACAGCAGCAGCCCAATCCAAAGAGGGTTGCCAAAGCTCCTGTGGAAATCTCACCATTCCCTATCCCTTCGGCACAACAGAAGATTGCAGCAGAAATACAAGCTTCCTAATCAACTGCACTCTCAACTCCACTACTGGACATCACATACCTTATTTAGGCCGTAACATTCAAGTTCTCAACATCTCTCTCCACACCGGTGAACTCCTCGTGTTAGGCCAGGTTTCCCGGGATTGCTATGGGGATGATGGCAGGTCTAGAAAGTTGAATTGGGCCACTCGCCTGGGAAAGTTTGCCATATCCAGCGTCAAGAACAAATTCACTGTGGTTGGCTGTGACACTTATGCCTACCTCAAAGACTTCGAAGGAAACAGATTTGCCACTGGCTGCATGTTGAATTGCAGCGACATCACAGATGTCACCAATGGCACCTGCTCTGGTGTTGGCTGCTGTCAGACCACTTTCCCCAAATCCATTATGCGTTATAATGTTAGTGTACGCAGTTATTACAACCACACATACGTCAAGCACTTCAATCCTTGCGGCTATGCCTTTCTTGCGAAGGACGGAGAGTTCAACTTTACCGCTCAAGACCTCCTCGATCTCCGCAACAAAACTAACTTCCCCGTCGTCATCAATTGGGCCCTCCAAAATCAGACTTGCACTGAAGCCCAGAAAAATTTAAGCAGCTATGCGTGTAAGCAGAACACCATATGCCAAGATTCAGACAGTGGCCTTGGCTACCTCTGCCAATGTCAAGACGGGTTCCAAGGCAACCCTTACCTCTCCAACCAAGCTGCCTGCCAGGGTACGTACGTAATTAACTTTAATTTCATCTAATCACACTATACCAATTGTTCTAATTAAACATTGCTTTGTGCTCGCTATATGTAATTTCAGATATTAATGAATGCAGCTCACCCAATAATTGCAGTATGAGATGCCACAATTTCAATGGTCGATATACTTGTTCTTGTCCTCGGGGATATAAAGGTGACGGCTACATTCATGGATCAGGTTGCACATTACCTATCCTTGAAATATCGCTAGGTAATAAATAATATTAACCAATTTACGATCAAATCAATTTAGCACCTTACAGAAGGATTCTCGTACCTATCCTACAAATTTTACCACAATCTCCTTTTACAAAATGTAATCCTACCATGTTTCAACTCGTTGTCACATTGGTTGATATAAAACTCTTCTCTGCTTCAAACCAATGTTTATTTATTCAAATAATTACAAGACTACCGCAATAGTATCCACTCGTATATTATATTTTCAAAATTAAACCTTTTGCGGCCTGAAAATCATATCTTGAACTATATTGCTTGCAGGTGTCAGTGTAGGCTTGCTGGTTGTGTTTATGCTGATCTCCTCATTGTGTTGGGTACATAAACAAAGATCCCTCAAACAACTCAGGAGAAGATATTTTGAGCAAAACGGAGGAACAGTATTGCAAGGATATGGTGACAGAACCAAGATATTTACTGAACTTGAGCTTAAGAATGCCACAAACAACTTTGACGAAAGTAGAATACTAGGTCGTGGAGGACAAGGGACAGTTTATAAGGGTATGTTACCAGATAAGACGCCAGTAGCGATTAAGAAATCCAGAGTAGGAGGGGATCCTAGACAAATCAAGGATTTCATCAATGAAGTGGCTGTTCTTTCCCAAATCAACCACAGAAGTGTTGTCAAACTTTTGGGGTGTTGTCTGCAAACTGAAGTTCCTTTGTTAGTTTACGAGTTTGTGGAAAATGGTAACCTTCTTGACCACATAGACCCATTAAAGAATGAGTACTCTATTACATGGGAGAGCAGGTTAAGGATTGCTGCAGAAACTGCTGAGGCTATTTCATATTTGCACTCTGCTGCTTCTATCCCAATAATTCATCGAGATATTAAATCTGCCAACATATTGTTAGACTATAATCATAGAGCAAAGGTGTCTGACTTCGGAGCTTCAAGGCTTGTTCCTCTTGATGAAACTCAAATTTCCACGGTGGTGCAGGGGACTCTTGGATACTTAGATCCACAGTACCTCCAAACAGGTGAGTTGAATGAGAAGAGTGATGTTTATAGCTTTGGGGTTGTGCTTATTGAGCTACTGACCGGGAATAAAGCAGTGGAATTCAATAGGCCAGAAGTAAGAAATTTGGTTATACACTTTGTTTCCTCAATGAAAGAAGACCGCTTGTGGGAAATTCTTGACAGTCGAGTGTTGGAGCAGAAGAAGAATATTGGAGAGCAGGTGAAGGAAGTAGCTTTGTTGGCAAGGAGGTGTGTTAGAGTGAATGGAGAGGAAAGGCCAACTATGAAGGAAGTAGCAATGGAGTTAGAAGGTGTGATTGCAATGGAAAAGCATCCATGGGTGAAGGGGGAGGATCTGATGTCTGAAGAACATGAATACTTACTTGGTCATGTACCTGATGGGTATGAGGCTGCTAGTGCTTCTACTTCAGCTGCCTATGATACAATGCAGAAGCAAATGAAATTTGAAATTGAAGATGGGCGTTGATTGTTTAGTACTTAGATCTATTTGTTTTTCTCTTCTTGTTTAATTTTTAGTTTTTGTATCTGTTTCCATTCTACTCTTGTAGGCCTAAAGTGCATCTAAGTTATTTGTTTGGATCATTCACCATGTCTATTTGTAAAGGATTTACTCCAAAAATTTTAGTTTGTTGTTTTTTTTTTCTATATTATTTCACATTAGTATCATTAACTTTTAAGTATAATGCCATAGTGCACCAAGTTGAATATAAGGAGTGGTAAACCATATAGATAGAAGTCATAGCACAAGAAAAATGCAAGTTGAGTTTTCAGCAGAAATATAAGTAGTGCTAATTGCTAAACCTTATGAATCATGAAACGAAAAGCAGTCTATGATTGCACTGTATCATTTAGCAAAATTGTTGAAAACGGACAATTTTAGGCTTGTGCACATTTATATACTAAATAAAAAACATATATACAAATTTAGTTATCTTTAAAAATTATCTACGGAAATATATCAATTTTACTGTGTACATTACAAAATGCTCCAATTGAGGGCGTTTATAGGATTTTAGAGTTTTAGGGTTTAGGGTTTAGTGAGGGCGTTTATAGGGTTGACCATTTGACTCTATAAACGCCCTCGGTGAAGGCGTTTTTCTTGTAAAAAATTAAGAAAAACGCCCTCAATCAGAACGTTTTGGTATATTTTTTTAAATAATTTTTAAAATTGACTAAATTTGTGTATATATTTTTTATTTGGTATATAAACGTGCAAAAGTAAAAATTCTACGGTGCTTTTAGTTTTGCTCTTTTTTTTTAATACTAAAATTGAAAAGTTCCACCTGGAGTGTTCGGAAAGAGACTGGTCCCAGCCTCACGAGTCACTAGATTAACCCTCACCGGATTACCAAAAAAACAAAAATTTGAGGAAACTTACTTTTTTTTTTAATTGTTGGTCAACTTATTATTTAATTATTAAATTTTAAAAATTTCACAATCATCACACTGTAAAATAATAAAATATGTCTGAGTAAAAAGAATTTCAATATTAGATTACGTCCAATATTCGCTTTCAAAATTGAAGCACCCAAACAAGGCCGAAGAAACTCCATGACAGCAAATAGACAGAGGAAAAGAAATTGCAACCGATCAAGAGAGTGCAGATACATCCATTTCAACCGATCAAAAATTGAAATATGTAGTCTGTTTTTCTGTGTTCTATTTTATATTTTCTGCATTCTATTTTATATCTTTAATTTTCTATATTAATAAAATAACAGAAAATATATATTTATGAAAGTTCAAAATATACTTACGTAGATATTTTGGGAGCAAGAAGATTCATGCACATTCATGGTGGGTGCTTGGGAGTTGTTGGCAATAGTGGGTGATGGGTGGTGAGTAGCGGTGTTGTGGTGGGTGGTCGTTGGGGTGGTGAACGTGGGTAGTGGTTAAAAAAATTTGAAATGAAATTATATGGTGTTTTATATATTAAGTCCAAAATTAAAAATAAAACTCAGTGAAAATATAATTTTGACCAATTTAAATATATATATATCTATATATATATATGGTTTTGGGCTTTTTGGTGTCACACAACCAAAGTGTGACACCAAAAAAATAACTTCCCCCTCAACTTCCCAATAAATAACTAACTTTTCAATAAATCTATATCTATATTTATAGCTATATTTTATAATTAAAAAATACAAAAAAAATAATATGATTGGAGGATGTGGGAGAGAGAAAACAAGTATGATAGGTGGTTACTAAAATTATGATAAAAATTCTATTTAAATATTTTAAAATTATCAAATATTTAATTTTTAATGATTTTAAAATATAATAATAATTTTATATTTTTAAAAAATTTAAGAATAAATTACATGTATGCACGTATGTATATATATATATATATATATATGTTAAAGCCGTCGGTGTACCGTGAACGTATATATATATACTCAGTAAAACCGTTGAGTTGCTTGGCTTCTATATACTTTTTTCTTTTTTTTTTTGACCTGATTGGCTTCTATATGCTCACTCTTCGGATTTTGTTCTCAAGAGTCAAGATCCTTATGGAGGTTCCTAATTATGCAAATTAAAAAAATAAGAATTTTTAAACTCTTTGGACTAAATTAAAATTTGAATAAAATTATAGAGATCATATGAATAACTTAACAATTAAAAAAATAATAAAACAATAAGGAAAAGAAAACATTTTAAAAAATTCCTAGGCTCCTAGCCCACTCATTGACATCACTTGCGCGCTTGTTAGAAGAAAGATGTCAAGAGTTACAAGCTCAGTTAAAAAATAATAATAATTAGAACATAAACTATACACTAACATGAAAACTGAATTGTCATTAATTTAGTCAGGACTCAAGAGGTTGCAAAAATTTATTTTGAGCTTGAGAATTTTTTGTCAGAGATATTTTCGGTGTCATACTTTATCTTGAACCCATATACCGGTCTAATATTTTTGTCAAGGAAATTAACTAATTATATTTATCACAAGTTTATGATGATATTAGGTATATATTTAGTTTGACATGTTTTCTTGCATGAGTTTTTTCATCACAGAAGCGTGCCAAAATATCTATTAGAAAAAGATGAAGTGATGGTGTATGGCAATATGATTTTGATTTTTGAACCGTAGAATTAGCTTTTCTTTGTGGCAGAAATCTCCCCGCATACAAGAATTGGTATAATAATACAATTCAGAGAGAGGCAAAAGTCTTGAGTTTTAGTTTTCTATTATTCGACTTGTCAAGATCTTCTGGTACTTTGAATGCCTCTCCACTCATACGTGAGGGATTGACAAAATATTATTTATATTAATATAATTTTTGAGAAAATTTATAGTCCCTAGTTATCTTTGTTAGAAATATCAAGGACAAAAATTATCATCCATGGTGTAAATCAGATTTTCTTTAGACTTAATTTTGGAAGTCAATTAACACGCACAATCACCTTCTCATTAAATTACACGTAAGGTTATAAATATTTCGTTCCTTTAAATAAGGTCTTAAGTTTGAGTTTTTTATATAAAAATATGTTTAAATTATTTAATATAATTAATAAAAAAAAATAAAATACTTAGGGCAAGTTTTTTATATCCTTGTTATCAAGTTCTTCAATATAAACATGACACGTGACAAAAAGTGTTTAAATGACCAATCATAGTAAAGAGAGAATGTAAAAGACTACATTTTATATATATAACTAATCAGAGAAGAAAAAGAGTGTAAATGTAATATATGATTCGTGGAACTTGACATCAAAGATATAAGTAACTTGAGTTAAATTTTTTCCATAAAATAATCCATCATTCCAATAAAAATAGAATCACGGTATGCTACTAATTAAGAGCTACATGACTTCAGAAAAATCGATTCATCAGACGTATATTTATAATTATGATAAAAAATAATGTTTAGAGACGGATTGAAGATTTCATCATAATTTTTGTAAATAAATAATAAAAAAGAATAACATGACATATATTCGATCATATGATTTTAACAATGATTTTCAAGTAAAAGCATAAACTTTAATTTAATCAGCATTCATGCATTAAATATATATAAGCTAATAGATATTTTTTGGTCCATAATCCTTAAAAAATATAATATAAAATAATAATAATTATTATTATACTTTAAAATAAAAATATCAAATATTTGGTAACTTTTTAATTCCGAATATACTATGATAACTTTCCACCCATTATCTCTCTCTGAGTTCTTGCCATTTATACATACATACATACATACATACATATATATATATATATATATATATATATATATATATATATATATATATATATTTTAAATTATAAAATAATTATTTTGTAACACACACCAAAAATTCATAAATTAATATATATAGAATTTGTTATGTTGTGATGAACAAAATGTCATTTAATCAATAAAATATAGAGGATAAAATTCATAAATTAATATAAGTTAATTTAATATGTACATCAGTACATGTATATTAAATAATAGTTGATAATTTTTATTTAGCTTAACTTTTATATATATGCATACACATATATATATTTATAGCATTGTTTATAAATTACTCTGGTTTACTAAACTCATAAACAGCTCGATTAATTAATAAATGAGTCAAACTTAATTATAATTTTTTACTTATTTTAATATTTTAACTCGCTTTATTTTAAATCGAGTTTAAATATTTTCGACTCAAGTCTGCTGGCAGCTGTGGAATTAAAGAGCCAGAGTAGGTTTGGTCCAAGTCTGTCACTTTTGTAGTTTTTGTGGTATCATGAAATTTACTTGCTTTTTAGTTGTTTAGACCTTTTTTTTAATGAATGGTTATTTAGACTTTAATTCCGAATACACTATGCACTATGGTAACTTTCCACTCATTCTCTTTCTCTCTCAGTTCTTGCCATTATACGTACATATATATTTTTATTTTTTTATTATAAATAAAAATAATTTATTTTATTTATACTTACAATCATTTTAATTTATTTTTTATCAATAAAAATAATTTTCTATGCAGGATAAGATTATAATTTTGTTTTTTATATAAAAATAAATACATTTAAATTTATATTAAATTTCAAATAACCCTTTTTTTAAAGAAAATATTGAATATATATATGCATTCATTCAATTCAAATAAAAGAAAATAATAGTCATAAAGAATTGAGACAATGGTACCCTTCTTCACCACATAGACCCATTAATTAAAGAATGAATTATCTCTTCCGTTTAAGGATTGCAGCAGAAACAGCTGAGGCTGTGTCATATTTGCACTCTGCTGCTTCTATTCCAATAATCCATCGGGACATTAAATCTGCCAACATACTATTATTAGACCATAATCACAGAGCAAAGGTGTCTGACTTCGGAGCTTCAAGACTAGTTCCTCTTGATGAAACTCAAGTTACCACAGTAGTGCAGGGGACTCTTGGATACTTAGATCCAGAATACCTCCAAACAGGTGAGTTGAATGAGAAGAGTGATGTTTATAGCTTTGGGGTTGTGCTTATTGAGCTACTCACTGGGAATAAAGCAGTGGAATTGAATAGGCCAGAAGTAAGAAATTTGGTTATACACTTTGTTTCCTCAATGAAAGAAGAGCGTTTGTGGGAAATTCTTGACAGTCGAGTGTTGGAGCAGAAGAAGAATATTGGAGAGCTTTATTGGGAAGGAGGTGTGTTAGAGTGAATGGAGAAGAAAGGCCAACTATGAAGGAGGTAGCAATGGAGCTAGAAGGTCTGATAATTGCAATGGAAAAGCATCCTTGGGTTAAGGGGAAGGATCCCATATCAGAAGAAAATGAATACTTATTACTTGGTCATGTACCTGATGGATATGAGGCCGCTAGTAGTACTACTGCTTCAGCTGCCTATGATACCATACAGAAGCAAATAGCATTTGAAATTGAAGATGGGCGTTGATCGTACGTGTAGTAATAATTCAGATATGTTTGTGTTTTAATTTTTAGTTTTTGTGTCTGTTCCCATTCTATTCTTGTAGGCCTAACCTAAAGTCATTCACCCACACCGTGATTTTTAGATTTCCAATCAGTTTTCAGTTACGTTTTTCAAGCTTCTTTTTTTTTTTTTGTAAATTGAATAAGTTAGCAAATGACAGAGTTGTCGCTGCTGAGTATTATGCCTAATAATAAGTTATTTGTTTGGAGCTTTCACTATGTCTATTTGTAAAGGATTTACTCTAAAAATGTTAGTTTCCAGAGTAATGTGAAAGAATATAGTTATTTGTTTGGAGCTTTCGCTGCTGATTATAGTAATAACTCCTGCATATCTTCTATAGGGAACAACATTTAAAGATGAAATTACGGAATAATTGAATTATCAATATATTAAATTGATGGCATCGTTATTGTTTAAGTCAAGTCAAGTCTTAATAAATAGTGGGTATATAAAATAGCGCGTATATAAAATACTCAAAAATCAAAATAAATAGCGCGTATATAAAAATAAAATACTCAAAAATCAAAATAAATAGCGCGTATACTCAAAAGTCTATCAAAAAAGAGACAAATACTGAAAAGTTAAAATAATTATAGCGCGTATATAAAATAGCGCGTCCAACAGGCGATGGATCGGATGTGAATATGTGGGTGTGGGTGATGGTTTGTACTTTGTATATATTACATTCGGCGGAAAAACATTGCTGCAATCATACCAAAAAATATGCCGATGTCGTCCCCTACTTCATCTTCGTCTCCATATTCCCTCAGATCCATTCACTCTCACTCAGGTAGTGATTCCAGCGTTGTGTTCAGTTTATTGGCCAGGGTCAAGAATGAATTTGACAAGACTTCCATTAATTCCGGATCACCCGCCTCTAATTTCGACGTTTCCTCCCTAATCGGACGAGACTCTAGGCTCCCTACATTTCTCAGCATAGACCTTCCATTTAGCTTCTCTTCTCTGCTCTCAAATGAATTGGCCTCTTCACACTGTTCTTTCACTAACTGCCGCAGCCTTTCTCTGTTTTCCGGCATCCAATCCGATTACGATCAAAGTTCTTCAAGTTCCGCTCTAAATGCCGAATGCCTGCACTCCCACGATGGTTGCATCCCTGATTTCTCTAAATTCCAAAGATTTCTTTTCCCTCAATAAATAGTATTCACTGTTTGCCTTCTTTGTGTTATTAACTTGCAGACATAGACGAACGTTCCCAATCATCTGGGGATGAAACCATGGCCGGAGGAGGTCAGCAACCCTTGCAAAGGAATCCATTTATAAAGATTCTCGATGGTAACCATATTTACTAATTACTATTCTTCCTTATTTTTTTTCTTCAATTCTTGCCATTTTGTATTAGTTATAATTAAAATGCTCTCGCTGCTTGTGCTGCCTTGATAGCTCTCTTTGCGGGTGTGCCCTGGGTATACCAGAAGAGGAAACGCAACAAATTAAAGGAGAAATTCCTTCGGCATAATGGTGGCTCCATCTTGCGACAACAACTCTCAGTAAATGCTGCCTTTCAAACCCCGAAACTCTTCACTGCAGAAGAATTGGAAACGGCTACCAACAACTACCACGACAACTTAATCATTGGCAGAGGAGGTTTTGGTATTGTTTACAAAGGATTTCTCGCAGACAACACAGTCGTTGCAATCAAGAAATCAAAACTGGTGAACCACAGCCAAATCCAACAATTCATTGACAATGTCGTTTTACTCTCCCAAATTAATCATAGGAATGCGGTGAAGGTCCTAGGCTGTTGTTTGGAAACACAAGTTCCCTTGTTGGTTTATGAGTTCGTTAACAATGGTACCCTCTTCGATTACATAAATAGCAAAAGTAAGACCTCCAATGACGTATCTTTGGAAACCCGTTTGAAGATAGCAGCAGAAGCAGCAGCAGCATTATCATATCTGCATTCTGCTGCATCCATACCCATGATCCATGGAGACGTCAAGACTTTAAACATTCTTTTAGATGAGAGTTACACAGCCAAAGTGACTGATTTTGCAGTTTATGGATTGGTTCCATTTCCACTCGATGAATATTTGGAATTGGACACAACAATGGTACAAGGCACTTTTGCATACCTGGATCCAGAATACTTGTACACAAACCAACTCACTGAGAAGAGCGATGTTTATAGTTTTGGGGTTGTGCTTGTAGAACTGCTCACGGGCAAGAAACCACTTTCATTTGATAGGTCCAAAGAGGAAAGAACTCTTGCTTTGCACTTCCTTTCGTCCTTGAAGAAGGGTGAATTGTTAAAAGTAGTTGAAGTGGGGATAGTGAATAATAAAAATATGGAGATGGTGCAGGAAGTGGCTAATCTGGCAGCAAGGTGCTTAAGAGTTAGAGGAAAAGAGAGACCAAACATGGAGGAAGTGGCAATGGAGATAGAGGGAATAAGGATGATAGGGAAGCATTTAATGGTTGACAAAGACGTTATCAATTTGGAGGAAACTCAATCATTAATTATGGAGACATCGGATTTAAGTGAATGTGGGGAAAGCATAAATTTGGAGGAAACTCAATCATTAATTATGGAGACATCGGATTTAAGTGAATGTGGGGAAAGCATAAATTTGGAGGAAACTCAATCGTTGATTGTGGAGACATCGGATTTAAGTGGAAGTTGGGGAAGCATAAACTTGGATGAAACTCAATCATTGACTGTGGAGACATCGGATTTTAGTGAATGGGGGGAAAGCATAAGCAGTCAAAACAGTGGATGGGATAATAGCATTAGAGATCATGTGCTAATTAAGGGTATTAAGTGTATAATTGGTAGGTAGGAACAAACGTAAAGAAAAAGGAATGGAAAGTGAAGTGATGTAAAAAATATGATAAAAAGTATATTTGGTATGTAAAAAATATAATAAAAAGTATATTTGATATGTAAAAAAATAATGTAAAGTTTGCTGAAAAATATAAAAATATATCGCTTCCTTCCTTCATTTAGAGAGCATATCAAACAAAGCCCTAACTTGGATGACGGATATGATTATTGGGATTGCCAACTTTCAGCACTGCATCAAATTTCTGCATTTTTTGCTATCAATTCAATTATACATCCAGGCAAAAAAAAAATCAATTATACATCCATTGACAGGGGAACTCTAGAAAACGTTAACGGTTCGGCTAAAGTGTGAAGTGTACCTTATTTATCCAAATTGTAATGAATGTACAAGAGTGTGATTGTCTATTTAGGAAGCATACCATACGTACCTGAGCTGCTAAAGTAAAGCTTGAATTAACAATAGACCTTCCCTTTCAAGATTGGATAACATGGTACTGAATTACTGATAGATACATAATTTGTGCCTCCGCAGGGAGAAGAGGTAGCTTCTTGGACAATACAGCATCTCTTTCCAGTATTCCTTAGGTAATCTCGTTAATTGTTCATTGCACAAGTAGAATCTGAGCGTGCATGTGTAAACAATTTCAAGAATCTATTAATATTCTGATATTTAATAATATAGTATCTGATCTTTGTTATCAGACTAGTTCAATCTACGTGTATAATTGTTAATTAGCTATATCATTCTTGGACATTTCATTGTGTGGAATGTTCAGAAGAGTTTCTCACTATTTTTGGGCATTAAATTGTATGACACGGGAGGGTGATTTTTCTTTTTCCTTTCCTGAAAGGCTCTCCCCTCTTTGTTGAAGAAATAGTGAGCTAAACTAAGATTCTTTGATAATGACAAACCCAACCCTGTCATTAATTTTCGTAAATTTCAGTCATGCAAACATGGCTAAAAGGTATAAATTTATACAGCTAATTATACATGTATTGTATAAACATTCTAGATACACATAATTTTGATTAGGGTAAAGATGTGGAGAGGTTGATCTCTTTGGACTTGACCTCCCATTGATTGATTCTTCCGTCATTTTATTTTATAATTGTATGCAATAAATTTTAATTTAGAAGAGAAATAGAAAGATAGGATCGAGTTCAACCTCCTCCTCATATTTTCTCTTAATTATGTGAAACCAAAAAGTACATTCCACTTTGAGGAGTCTAGTCCAAAAAATTTCCATAACACACAAGTGAAGTGACTAGACCTGAAGATTATTATCTCATGTTTATCTAATAAATGTTACTTGTTAAAGTTTCTTTTGTTATTAATTATTGAGAGATAATTTATTTTTTTAAAATTAGTGAAAAGTGAACATGTTTTATAATTTCTCTAATTGGCTAAAAAAAACTATAAATAATGCATTTCACACATGTTAACAAAACTGTATCTTTTAAAAGAAACTTAAATCTTTAGTAAAGGCTGTAAAGCATAACTACTACTCTCACGAGAAATTCCAGAAAAGCATTTTTATTTTTTAAAAAAAGTTGATTTGATCAGTCAGCAGAGCATAATTAGGCAGATGGGTCACTCTTCCCTGAAATTGCGAAGCTATGGGCCGTGCACTTCTTAATCATGCTCTTGATGAATGATGAAATGCTTTTTTTCACCTTCTTTTTTGAAGAATGATCAAACTTACTTTAGAGATTGGTTTGGAAGAAATAGCTAGCATTAGTAATATCTATTCTTAACTCTTAAACCCAAGACAAGTGATAGAATTCAAATGGAATTATGAAATGGAAATAAGAAATGGAAATAGTGAGTGATGAATGATACTGTATTAATTCCAAAATGCAGTAGAATCAATACAAGGAAGTCCTTCTTCGAGTCAAGGACAAACTCCGAGTCTAACGACTTCAGCAAATACAAGCATGATCAAAAGCCTCCATATCATGAACAACTCTTGCATATCTTCTATAGGTAACAAAATTTAAAGAAGAAATTGTGGAGCACTTCTATAATAAATGCAGTTCGTTTCGTAGACAATATATATTGTCTTTACATTGACATCTGACATTAAGGTCTTGATTTTGATTGTTTCATGATCACAAATGACCTGTAAATTTATATAAAGAACTTGGAAAAAAGTATCAAAAGTAATATCATGGTACGGTCTATCTACGAGGTTAAAGAAAGAGCTTGCGGAAAAAATGATGAGATATTTTGGGTTCCATGCTCTACTTCAATCTGTACCAAATTATGATTAGAATGATAATTCATAATATTTAATTTTACTTAAAAAAATAAGACGTGGTAGTTAGAATTTGGCAACAAAAAAAATGGTAGTCACTTTGGTGGGGTTTGTGAAACTTTATCTTCCACCAAAAAGCACCTTTAACTTTATTACTACATAATTAATTTGGATGGATGCGAACAAGGAGAGGCCGAGGAAAATGCATGGTGGTCTTGGTCAACATAAGTGTCGGGCGCAACCTTGCATTTGCACATATTGATTTGGATGTAAAGGCAGAATTGGTAAGGTAATATCATTAATCAAGTGCTGCATTCTGCATTATAGTAATAGAAGTGTCTAGTATATTTGAGCTTCTTCAGTCCACACTGAAATTAAATCCTCCGTATATATAATACAGAAGTGCCTTATTTTTACCAGGAAAACATTATAGTAATGAGTTTGAATGTTGCAATGAAGTTGAAACTAGCATTGCTGGCTTGCGCAGTGACAGCAGCAGCAGGTGAATTTGAATTATCGAAGGCAGGTTGCGAGAGCTCGTGTGGGAATGTGAGCATCCCCTATCCCTTTGGCACCCGTGAAGGCTGCTTCAGAGATGACAATTTTCTCATATCCTGCAACTCTTCCTCCGGAAAGCCCATGGCTAATTACAGCGACTCCAATATTCAAGTTCTCCACATCTCCCTCAATGGTGAAATGCGCATCTCAACTTGGGTTTCCTATCTTTGCAATGAAGACGATGACTCCACCACATACTTCTCCATTAATCCTATGTTAACCATTTCTAATGTCAAGAACAAATTCACCGTCATCGGCTGCAACACCATTGGTTCCATCACCGACATAGAGGAAAACAGGTTCCAAACTGGCTGCTTGTCCATCTGCAAAAACATGGCATACGTCACAAATGGATCCTGCTCTGGTATTGGTTGCTGCCATACCACTTTCCCCACAGCCATTGGAGATTATTCCATTAGTATCAAGTATTATAACAAGACACTCGTCCACAACTCCACTCCTTGTAGCTATGCATTTGTTGTGGAGCATGATCACTACAGTTTTTCCTCTTTAGACCTCCACAATCACCAGCACAAAACAGATTCTCCTGTCCTCCTCAATTGGGTTGTTGACAGTAAGACATGCGCTGAAGCCAAAACAAACAAAACCACCTATGCCTGCAAGGACAACACCATATGCGAGGACAGTTTACAAGTAAGTGATCGTATTGGCTACCTCTGCAAATGTAAACCAGGGTTCCAAGGCAACCCTTACCTCTCTCACCCCCTTGGCTGCAAAGGTAAGTTTCAAATTCAATCCTCTCTCTACATACTAAATAACACTTCCTATATGCTTGTTTCAGATATAGCATATAAATCGACGTTGATTGTTTATGTAATTTCAGATATTGATGAGTGCAGCATAAAGAATAATTGCAGTAAGACATGCCAAAATATATATGGTAACTATACCTGTTCTTGTCCGTGGGGATACAGAGGTGATGGCTACATTCATGGATCAGGCTGCTCATTGCCTATCATTGAAATATCATTAGGTGTGATTACTAACCACTATACACTCAAATCACTTAAAAAATTTTCAGCATCTGAATTGCACACAGATAATCACCATCTGCTTAGAGAGGAGGAATTCTGATTTAGTAGTTAGTACCTTATAAAAGGGTTCTAAGAGCCTGAGGGGCACCATATAGATTTGTGATAATGTATTTTAAGTCTTCTTCCTTTCTTCTAAGCAATGTTTTTTTATTCAAAGGGATGGTTTAATATTTGGCTATCAGTTGGAGTGGGAGATGGGAAACCAAAAAAGGATTAGCATCTAGGCAAATATTTTATTGTCAACTTGAACCTTACCTTTTCCTCCTCAAAATTAAATCTTTAACCGTATTGCTTGCAGGCATTAGTGTAGCCTTGCTTTTTGTGATTACGCTGGTCTTCTTGTTATGTTGGGTACACAAGCGAAGAACCTTGAAACAACTTAGGAGAAGAAATTTTGAGCAGAATGGAGGAACCATGTTGCAAGGATATGGTGACAGAACCAAGATATTTACTGAAGTTGAGCTTAAGACTGCCACAGACAACTTTGACGAAAACAAAATACTTGGTCGTGGAGGACAAGGGACAGTTTACAAGGGTATACTACCAGATAACACGCCAGTAGCCATTAAGAAGTCCATAGTAGGAGGGGATCCTAGACAAATCAAGGATTTCATCAATGAACTGGCTGTGCTCTCTCAAATTAACCATAGGAATGTGGTCAAACTTTTGGGATGTTGTCTGGAAACCCAAGCTCCTTTGTTAGTTTACGAGTTTGTGGACAACGGTACCCTTCTTGACCACATAGACCCATTAAAGAGCAAGTGCCCTATATCGTGGGAGACCCGTTTAAGGATTGCTGCAGAAACTTCTGAGGCCATTTCATATTTGCATTCTGCTGCTTCTATCCCAATAATTCATCGAGATATTAAATCTACCAATATACTATTAGATCATAATCATAGAGCAAAGGTGTCTGATTTTGGAGCTTCAAAACTAGTTCCTCTTGATGAAACTCAGATTACAACAGTGGTGCAGGGGACTCTTGGATACTTGGATCCAGAGTACCTACAGACAGGTCAGTTGAATGAGAAAAGTGATGTTTATAGCTTTGGAGTGGTGCTAGTGGAGCTACTCACTGGGAATAAAGCAGTTGAATTCAATAGGCCAGAACAGAAAAATTTGGCTATGTACTTTGTATCTTCTATGAAAGAAGACAATTTGTGGGAGATTCTAGACAGACAAATGCTGGAGCAAAAGAAGAATGCAGAGCAGGTAAAGAAAGTAGCTTTATTGGCAAGGAAGTGTCTGAGAGTGGTTGGAGAGGAAAGACCCACTATGAAGGAAGTAGCGATGGAGCTAGATGGTCTGATTGCAATGGAAAATCATCCTTCGGTGAAGGGTGAGGATCCGAAATCTGAAGAAAATGAAAACACACTTGATCATGTAGATGTGGTTGACGAATATAGGAATGCCAGTGCTAGTAATTCAGCTGCCTATGATAGCATACAGAAGCAGATATCATTTGAAGATGTAGATGGGCGATGATCAATTGATCATTCAATGTTCCGATGTGGTTGTGTTTTTTTTCTTTTGTTTCCAGTTTTCATATTTGTTACTCCACTCTTGTAGGCATATAGTGTATGTTCATCAATATTACTTGTCCATTAGTTTTTCACCTAGATTGTGATTTATAGATTTCCAAGCACTTTAGAGTTGTTTGAGCTTCTTGTTTTGCTCTTGTAAACTAAATAAGTTGTCAGCAAATAGAAAATGATAAATGGTAGGCTTCTGCTGCCTAAGGATTACAAGTCTAATTAAGAGTTTTTTTTTTTAATCATTTCACTTTCACCAGTCCTTTTAACAAAACTATCTTCAGATCAAGGTCAATGAATCTACAAGAGTCTGATTGTCTTGTCTGCCCAAGAAGAGGTTGGAGAGGTAGCTTCTTGGGAAGCATCTGCTGCCCGTATTCGTTGGATAATCTTGTTCCTATACAAAAAAAAAAAAAAAAACTTGTTCCTAAACCTAGCATGACGATGATACACACTACTACTCTTACCTTTGGAAGTGCACAGAGCCCCCTTGAGTTGACGGGCATATCACCCATGTTTATAGAGATGCAAACCAGGTCGCTGACTAGTTGATGGGCGAAGCGGTGAGGAAGAAGGAAAGCCCCCTTGGTTGCAGAGAATTGGTGAGAGTCTATGTGGAAAGTGGATGGTTCCTTTTCCTGTGTATCAACCATCAAAAAAGAAATGTCACAAAAAAACAAAAGTTGAAAAAGGAATTTATATTTTCTCCTAATTTTGTGAAAAGTAAGTTGCGCTTTGATTTGAAGAGTGTAGTCCAGAAATTTATCTGTGACCTGAAGACCAATATGTTTTTAAAAGATACTTTAGTAATGCATAACACCTCCCACGAGAAATTTCACAAGAGCCTTCCTTTAAGAAAAAAAAAGTTGGTTGAGTCGTTCAGCGGGAGCATAAGGCACATGGGTCACTTTTTCGTTTTTCCAGAAATTCCAAAGATATGGGGACAAGCCTCCATATATATCATTAGTAACTCCTGCATATCTTCTGTAAGGAAGAAAGATTGAAGATGAAATTGCGGTACATTTTTACAGTAACATTTGTCGTTAATTTTTTTTCAAAGTGATAAGTAAAATTAGATTGATCCCGGGCTTTTCTTTTCCCCCTTTATTCATAGAAAATAGTTGTTGACCATCTCCTATACTATATATTGTTTTAGATTGATAATAAATAAATCCCAAATCTTGTTCTTAAAAAAAAATCCCAACTCACTTAGTACATGTAACTTTTATTGGTTCTTTCTATAGTTTAAAAATAGGACGCATTGCTCTTTCTATCTTAAATTCAAGGTAAAATTATAGTCTTTTGACTTTGAAACTAAATTAATTTAAATGTGATAAATAAATAAATAAGGATTAAGTTAATAAATTTGGAAGAATTTAGGTTTTCCTATTTCCATTAAAAAAATCACTTGAACAAATTCATATTAAGTTAATGAATGACCATATAAACTTTTATTTGCTAATTAAAATAAATTTCTAAGAGAAAAATTCCACAGTTGCAACTTAGCTGGTTCCTTAAGTATCTAGTTAAGGATTTGAACATTGATGATGTGTACAAAGAGTGTTTTGTGGCCAACACTAAAGTCTCTTTGAAAAGTCTAAAATGAGAAGGTATTAGTTTTTTTTTTACATCTAAAACTGAAATGTAGCTCAGTTAAGAGGTAAAAAAAGAAGCTAGAGAAAATAATGAAAATTGACTTCAATTTAATTCCTCACAGTTTGGTTAGATCTTTATTAAAGATGTAGTTAAATTGAGTGTTTGAGAACATAATTGATTGTTGAATAACAAAATACGAGAAAGGGAAAGAAAGAAGAAAGTTAGATGAAAACTGAAAAGTAATCTCATTTATGTACAGTCAACTAATAGGTTAAAGGAAGCGCTCGGGGAAAATTGATGGGAACGAGATATTTTGGGTGACGTCATGCTCTATCTTTTTCGATTAAGAGGTCAAACTCATTATCTATTAGATTTGTCTGAAAATTTATGTTAAAATATTTTAAAAAAAAAAATTAAGATGACACAAATCTTAGATCCAATAGCTTGCAACTGGTGAGTTTGAGTTGTTGATAGCTGCAAATACTCCCCCAATCATGTATCATAAATTTTAAATTTAATTAAAAACATAAAAAATGTGGTATTTGGAATTTGCCAACAAAAAAGAAAAGGTAGTCACTGTCTTTCTTTCTGAATGGTGTCACTTTGGTGGGAATGGGACTTGTGAATCTTTATCTTCATTATTTGTACCAAAAGTTAAGCATGTTTAGCTTTATTACGTGCATATGATTTGGATGGATGTGAAATATGAGGGCGCGGAGTGTTAATTGATGAAGGCGGCACCTTGTATTTGTAATATAATAAGTATTGATGATTCGGATGCAATAATGTGAATAGAAGATGGTAATGGTAGTGATGGATTTGAGTGCATTAATGCATTTGAAGAAAGTGGGAATAATAACAATAATAATAATAGTGCTGGCGACAGAAGTAGCAATATCGGAATCCAAATTATTAGCGGATGATTGCAGAAGGTCTTGTGGAAACCTCAGCCATATTCCCTATCCCTTCGGCACTGGCAAAGGTTGCTACAAGAATGAGGCTTTCTTCATCAACTGCACTCATAACATACCTTATTTAGACCACGGCAACATTCAAGTTCTCAACATCTCTCTCCACACTGCTGAATTGATGGTGTTAGGCCCCGTTTCTCGGGATTGCTATCGCCGTAAGACTAGCGACGGTTCTTCATGTTATCCCTACTTGTCTTCAAAGCAAAATTGGTGGACTCGCCTACGAAACTTTTCTGTTTCCAATGAGCACAACAAATTCACTGTGGTGGGCTGTGACACTTACGGTTACCTCAAAGACTTGGAAGGAAACAGGTTTGACACTGGCTGCATGTTGAATTGCAGCGACATCTCCTACGTCATCAATGGATCCTGCTCAGGTGTTGGCTGTTGTCAGACCACTTTCCCCAAAGCCGTTATGCGTTATACTGTTAGTGTAGGCAGTTATAACGACCACAAGAACGTGCTCCACTTCAATCCTTGCGGCTATGCGTTTCTTGTGAAGGACGGAGACTTCAACTTTACCGCTCAAGATCTTGTGGATCTACGCAACAAAACAGAGTTCCCTGTACTTCTCAATTGGGCCGTTGAAAATAAGACTTGCACTGAAGCCCATAAAGATGTAAGCACCTACGCCTGCAAGCACAACGCCATATGCCAAGATTCAGACACTGGCCTTGGCTACATCTGCCACTGTAAAGAAGGGTTCCAAGGCAACCCTTACCTCTCACACCACCAAGGTGGCTGCCAAGGTCATTTAGCTTCTTCTATCACTACAAACTACAAACTCAAGCTGTTACGTTGTTGAACATTAATTGTGCTTGCTATTTGCTAATGCTATCTATGTATGTATATGTAATTTCAGATATTGACGAGTGCCAAGCAGGGCTCAATAATTGCAGTACACATGCGCAATGCCACAATTTTAATGGTGGCTACAACTGTTCTTGTCTACCTGAATATCAAGGTGACGTCTATGAAAATGGATTACGCTGCACTCCCATAAATAAATCCAACTTGCTCCTCCTTCACCTATCACTAGGTAACCATAGATTTTTATATACCTACCATGGGCTGTTTCTTTATTTACTCTGTTTTTCAAAATACTTGTTCACAATGCTCAAAAATTAAAAATTTTATTCTCAAAGGCTTTCCTTCTTAGTTTTCATTTGAAGATTTTAAACTCAAAATTTTAACTACGTATATTCTTGAAATAATCATAATCATTAAATTAATAAAATTATTTATAAAACATCATGAAATCAGAATTATGTTTGGTCTGCAATATAATTTCATCTTGGGAGGACATTGCTTGCAGGCATTTGTATAGGATTGCTGGTTATGTTTTCTGTGATCTCTTCATTATGTTGGGTACACAAGCAAAGAAGCTTAAAAAAACTTAGGAGAAGAAATTTCAAGCAAAATGGAGGAAGCATGTTGGAAGGGTATGGAGACAGAACCAAGATATTTGCTGAAGTTGAGCTTAAGACAGCCACAAAGAACTTTGATGAAAGCAGAATACTAGGTCGTGGAGGACAAGGGACAGTTTACAAGGGTATATTACCGGATAACACACTAGTAGCCATTAAGAAGTCCAGAGCAGGAGCGGATCCTAGACAAATCAAGGATTTCATCAACGAAGTGGCTGTACTTTCCCAAATCAACCATAGGAATGTGGTCAAACTCTTGGGATGTTGCCTAGAAACCGATGCTCCTTTGTTAGTTTATGAGTTTGTAGACAATGGAACCCTTCTTGACCACATAGACCCATTAAAGAGCAAGTCCCCTATTCCATGGGACACCCGTTTAAGGATTGCTGCAGAGACTGCTGAGGCCATTTCATATTTGCATTCTGCTGCTTCTATCCCAATAATTCATCGAGATATTAAATCTACCAACATACTATTAGATCATAATCACAGAGCAAAGGTGTCTGATTTTGGAGCTTCAAGACTTGTTCCTCTTGATGAAACTCAGGTCACCACAGTGGTGCAGGGGACTCTTGGATACTTGGATCCAGAGTACCTACACACGGGTCAGTTGAATGAGAAAAGTGATGTTTATAGCTTTGGAGTGGTGCTTGTGGAGCTGCTCACTGGGAATAAAGCAGTTGAATTCAATAGGCCAGAACAGAAAAATTTGGCTATGTACTTTGTGTCTTCTATGAAAGAAGACCGTTTGTGGGAAATTCTAGATAGTCAAGTGCTGGAGCAGGAGAAGAATGCAGAGCAGCTGAAGGGAGTAGCTTTATTGGCAAGGAAGTGTCTCAGAGTGAATGGAGAAGAAAGGCCAACTATGAAGGAAGTAGCAATTGAGCTAGACGGTCTGATTGCAATGGAAAAGCATCCTTCGGTGAAGGGTGAGGATTCGATGTTGGATGAAAATGAAAATGAAAACAAAAGCATACTTGGTAATGTTAATGTGCTTGATGGATACGATGATGCTAGTGCTAGTAATTCTGCTGGCTATGATAGCATACAGAAGCAGATACCATTTGAGATTGCAGATGGGCGATGATCATATCATTCAGTGTTCTGATGTGGTTATGTTTGTAGTTTTCATATATGTTGTTACTCCACTCTACTATGCCAAAAGCCTCATCGTTTAAGCTTAGTGGTGAGGAGGATGTGATGTTATAAGAGAAAAGGATTTTCACTCTAAATTTTAATTTGTTAAGGGTCTTCTCTTCCGTTTCTCTATAGTTGTTCACACTGTTATCATGAACTTGAAGTATAATGCCATAGTGCAACAATTGAAGTTTACAAAATAAGCAATTTGAGATCGTAGCGCAATTGTACAATAGGTGTGGGAAATCTGAGATCAAAGAAGGATGAAACCACAATATAGCCGCCCGGACAAAAACTAGAATATAAATAGAACAATCCAAATGCAAATTGTGGTTTCATGGGAATCTAGAGAATATGAGAAGACTAGACTATATGAGATGAAAAACTGTTTCTTCCATTTATATGCGAAGTCATTGCTAAACGCAATAACACAACTTACTTCTATAATACTTAACCTTAATTATTGAGATCTGAGACCATCTTACGGTAACCTTTACATAAACTGAGGAAAATATTACTGATAACAAGGATGTCACATGAATGAAATATAGTATTCTAACATAGAGTTCAAAATTTCATATCTCTCAAGAAAGATGATCAATATCTATTCATACAACTAATATATGTCGTTATTGATAAACTTATCCTGCTCATTTATAATGAGTAGTTACTAGTTACTCCATGGTCATTATAGAGACTTTCTTTAGAGTAAGATCAATGAATCTACAAGAGTGTGATTGTGTTTATAAGAAGCACACTTAACGTGTCTGACAAACTAGTTTGCAAAAGCTTTCTTCAAATCAGCACTGTGTTAAGTCTGCACTTTGTACAGTTAGAAAAAGCTGGAACTAGAGCTTGAACTAAACATTAGACTTTTCCGTCTGATGAAGGAAGACTATCAGTTCTCAAGGTTGTGGATGACATGGTGGACGCAGAATTTGTGCCTCTGGAGGGAGAAGAGGATGGAGAAGGTAGCTTCTTAGGCAGCATCTGCTCCCAGTATTCCTTGGGTAATCTTGTTCCTTCTGATAGAACAACAAAAGCAAGCAAAGTGAAGATCAAGCAATTGTGCCTCCAAGAACCTAACATGATGATCACTACTGCTGCTCTTACTCAGGAAGTGCACAGAGTAGCTTTCAAAAAGAGCAGCCTTTAGAAGGGTTATGGCAGCAGACATGTTCAGTATTTGTAGGGAGGCTGCCAACTTGTTTGTTTGGGGAAGGATGCCTAATTGGCAGACAATGTGGTATTTGTTAATTCTAAACCGTTAAACAACCCATGTTGATGTTCTCATTATCTAATACACAAGTAGAATCCCAATGTGCATGTGTGAGGAATTCCAGGAATATGTTAATATACACTTTAGGCCCCTTATTAGTTGGATGCCATTATTTATTTCTGTGTCTCTGTTCAGATATCTTGGTTGTCAGACTTGTTCAATTTCTATAATTAGGCAGTGTCATTCTGGGATGCATCTTTGTGAAACTTTCTGAAGAGTTTCTCACTACCTCTTGCATTAAATTGTATGACATGAGAGGATGAAACTGCGTTAAACTTTTCTTTTCTTTTTTTTCCTGAAAGGCTCTCTCATCTTTCTTCAAGAAACATCAAAACCACAATTTTTGTCATTAGTGAAAAACTGACCAGTAAAAGACCATAATAAGGACAAATCCTACCCTGGCATTATTATTCTTAAATTTCAATCATGCTAACATGAGGAGAGTGCTCTTTTCCATTAGTTTGGTGTAGCACAAAAGCTAAAATGGGTTGAGGAAAAAGTTGGGTTTCTTTAGAATAATCTACAGAAAGAAAAACGCCTTAGACACATTGTGTGCAGTTTCCCCAACAATGGAATGCATTAACTTTAGACAGATAATTAATGGCATCCGTGGTGTCACTGAAATGTTGATATTTTTTTAATAAAAATGTTAGTGTTTAGGCAACCTTTTGATCAGTCCAAAGGGCGCACTGTGTTGGGTGGTTCTGATGTTGTAGTCTTGAGTTAGTGGCACTAGACAGCTTCATAGCTGTTCTGTTCCATTCATTGCTTAAACAAATGTAACATGTTTGCATATCACTTCAAAATTTCTAGCTTTAGAAATCTTGCTTTTTTACTTTATTGGCTGCCTTCCATCAAATAATAAATTGCTGCCATTTAACTAGAATTATACAAAGAGACTTGAGTATTTAATAACCGTTTAATGATTGAGTAGGTCAAATATAATGTATTGAACAAGTTATCTTTAATAAAATTGTGAGGTTAAAGTTAATATAATTATTTGCGCAGTTGGAAGGTGCACAGTGCAATCCCTTCTTCTCTTAGTGGTAGGGTCAATTCTTTCTTAAACTGCTTTTTGTCCCCTCATCACCCCCACCACCATCATTTTCTGAAGATATCTTTTTGGTAATTATAATAACTTAATTCAGTTTAATAAATTCAGTCAAACAAGGTCCATGACTAATTCCATATAAAAAGGAAGTCTATTTTTAATAGTAAATAGCCACGTATTAAATATCTCGTGATTTCATCATCTTTGGCCAACTTTTATCACAAAATCCGGTATGTAGATAAACTCAAACCTAACAACCCTAAAACAACATAATCACCCACATCTACTGAGATTTCAAATTGGAGACTCTCTCATCTTCCCATGCTTAACGATTGGGCCTCTTGAATTGTTTTTCATTCTCTCACTTACCTAAACGCTCTCTAATTTAAAATTATTATTAACCCTTTCAATATCTCTATGATTCAAACTTCAAAGACAAAGAAATCTGCATATCGCTCCAATCCTGGAAAAGTCACCAATTTTGGAAACAAGCTTCAGAATTGAGTATTACACTAAGTGGACACAAGTACAGGTAAAGCAAAAAATAGCATGTGGTTTTGAAATTGATCAATGACAGAATACTCTTCTAAGTCTTCCAACACAATCTAGAACCTCGGCGTATTGTACTAAGGTTTTTGTTTTTTATTCTCTTAACCAGAACGAACTTGACTGTAGGAATGCCAGTGTCAAAAATGTAATTACTGAGAAGCATTCAGTTACGCATTAATCAAGTCACTTAAGTTAAGGCATTCAGTTACGCGGCATTAATTAAGCACGTAAGTTAAGATATTCAGTTACGCATTAATTAATCACATAACTTAAGGCATTCAGTTACGCATTAATTAGTAACGAGAGTTTGTTTAGTAATTTTTATGATGTTTTTATATATCTCTTATGTAAACATGAATAACGTTCATTTTATTCGGTTTCTCTTCTATCTAAATACATTTTTTTTATTTCCTTCCCGGTGTTCAAGACGCAACCTCTACTATTCCAAACTCAATTCACATCGCATACCTGGGTATGAATAACTGTATTCACAAGATCTCAACCCTGAATTTTCCTTAAGCGATATCAAATCGTTTACTATTTGGACCAAGTCTCTATTGGTTGAATTTAAGGAGGAGAAAAAGATATTATTTTATTGAACTTCTGGATCTGTTGAGCCTCATTGGACTGTTAACTGTTAAGCTAGCTCAAAAGTTCTGTTGGGTTATATTCTATCGAAATAAACGTAATTTAGTTTAGGTGTTAACGGACTAACTGTCGATGGAATAAGGAATATAGAACGTCAGTTTAATTTAAAGACTAGAATTGTTCCGAAAAGACAACTTTTAGATACGAATCAAACCAAAATAGATGGCAATCCTGCACTTTCAGAAACAATGACTTCATACTTGTAAGAACACTTTGAATCTCCTGTTCTAACATTAATTTGGTTTCTACATTGCAAACGTGTGTATTCAAAGTTCCTCATCAACAAACTAGAGGGTATGAATCACAAGGCATGTTATAGCAAATAATAACCTAAAAATTTACAAAAAAAAAGGTGATATAAAAAACTATTAATATGACCAGAGTAAAACCTATTGCGTGGAAATAAAGAGTGATATCCTTTGAAATGGAGATATTGAAACATCATACTCAAGCAATTGCTGAGACAATGGTTTCAGTCTGGGATGGACGCCAGAACGTCTTCTGAATACAGAGTAATCCCTCTCCGCCATTTGAATAGGTGAACCGCATATCCCAGTGTAGAGATTTAGCTATTCTCTCTATCTCTTCAGTACTATCAACACTGTCCCTCACGATCAAATAACCTTGGGGTCTCATGATCCTATCAACTTCTGCAATCACTGCTACTATATTGCACCTGAATCCAGAAAAAAACATTAGCTAAACACGAGGAATCAGGAGATTCCTTTGTTGAACATTTTCATTTTTCAATATCACTTAAACATACCTTTCCTTAATCTTTGAGAACAGATAATCGGCGTGGAGAAGATCATAAGATCTAGGGTAGGTATTGAATGATTCACACCAATCATGATACATACCAAATAAGCCACGCTCATAGATTATTGCCAGTGTGTCTGGAGAGTCAATTGGAACTACATTCATTACCCACACTTTAAAGCTTTTCAGAGCTGCAGCAAATCTGAAGAAACCAGTATACAATAATTGTAAAAAACAGTTGAAAGAAACTAGATAATTTGCATTTCAAAGGGAGAAGGAACTTCAGGTAATTCTAGCTTCTATTCTATGTGAATCAGAATATAAAAATGGACGTAGAATAGCTTACCCTCCATAACCAGCTCTCATGTCCATGACATTTCTCACCGAAGACCAGTTGATACCAATTCCATCCATATATGAGTGGGAAAGAACGTTTTTCCAATGCCTAGAGTCTGCAGTGAATTCTATAGGAGCAGCTCTTCCATAAATACCTCGCTGAGAGTTTAACCAGTAAGGTGGATTCTCCAACCTCATAGGCCATTGTGCAGGCCAGAGTGATCCACGTTCTGATGCACCTACTGGCACTTTGTGCATACAAGTCTGCAGAGATATATTCCTGCAGACATGGTAGTTGGAACTTATCATAATGATTAGCGGAGCAACTATTGAAGAGGGATATTCTTTAACTGAATCACTATCAGCCCCATGGATCAGTTAGCATACAAGGGAATTTTAGACCCAAGAAAGAGAAAAGAGGCCCACGTTCCCAAATACAAAGATGAAGACTTTAATGATTCTGTCTTTCTTGTTTTTTTAATAATTAAACAAAAGAGTGTTCATGAAAATTAAACATTACTCTGAAAAACTTGAACAAGTTCTGTTTTTAGAAGGCTAAAACTGATAAGTATGCATCAACAAATCCACATAAAAACCTCAAATTCTATTTACTGGACGCTACAGTCTACAGCCTCTACTTCTTTGGTAGTTTATGGTAAATAGCAATGTTATATTAATGTTAATTCTCTAACGCATTCATATGAGGAATTTTCAAATTATTTCAACTCCGCAAATTAGTATTTGTTCCGATGACCACCAAGATCATCAAAATGTGAGAAGGTAAATTACGTTAAATTATTATAAAAATAGAAGAGGGGATGGGGATACCATGCTGCATTTGCATCATCAGACTCATTGCACAATGGAGGCTCATTATTCGGTCTACTGTTATAACATTCATTGGAAGTAGGTTTTCGATATATTGCTGCTGCCACTCCATTTAATTTGTCCTTTCCAATCACCACTAGATCCCAGCACATTGCCTTTGTAATTTCACCCATATCTGCAACAAAGAGGTCTTCCATAAAATAAGCCCCACAGTGTTGTTTCTTGCAGTACTTCAAACTTGGATAAAATGAACTTTACCTTTCCAAATCCCAGCATCTTCTGGATTATTTTGATACACAGGAGTAGCAGACCAGACAAAGTAACCTCCAGGTCGCAAGACACGATTAAGCTCTAACAGTAACCTACCACCTGCATTTTACAATGATTCAAGCATAAACATAAATAATAAAAAAAAAAAATTGAACAGCACAAATAAATAAAGTTGAGAAAAAGAAATTTGCATCAAATGTTTATTCCACCTTCTATGTGCCAAGGGACTCTACAGCGAGCACAATGGACAATATCAAAGACAGAACTTGGAAAGGGCAATCTTTTTGAACCCATAACGCCTAATATGGCAGGAATTCCTCGTTCTAGTGCAAATTGTACTTGGGCCTCATGCACATCTTTAGGAGCTAATGACATGGTAAGAACATCTTTTTCAAACAAGTAACCTCCAAAGCTCGCAACCCCACATCCAACGTCTAATATCACACGACTTCTTTTCCCCCATGCTATATCAGGAAGAGACTGTACCATCACAGAAGCACCCAATTAAGAGAATATATCAATCAAATGAAAACTAAATAGACTAATTAATTTTGAAGATAACACATTAACAAGTTTATCGAACACATGGCATTATAGAGTTGATGAGCATGACAACATATGCATGAAAAAGGACAGGCTTAGATAGAATAATTGGAAGTGTAAATGAGAGGGGCAAATTGTTTCGTCGTTTAGACCTTATACTGTGAACCAACCCTTAGTTTATGGTATGATGTGAAATCCAAGTAGAACAAGACCCACAGAGCTAACAAGTGGGTGCTAAAGTTAGTAAGATGGCCAAAAGGATGGTAATATTTCAGTTCAGAATTTCGAAAACTATTATAATGCCTTATAAATTATAATATAAACAAATGTACCCTTTTTTTTAATGAAAAATGTGCCCTTAATTATAAGAGATAAACACCCACAAAATAAGTAAACAAATAAAAACAACCATTTCTAATTCTTTTGAGTTCATTAATCATGTTTGAAACAGTCTCAGAATCAAAACTTAGAAATATACTTAGTTATATTTTTATCAGTTTATCAAAACTATTTTCTTCCAGTTACTAGAGTGCAATCCCGAAAACACAGGTATTAGTAAAATCAGGAAAATTAGAGAACATAACTTTAGAATCTGATATCCAAGAGCTTCTTGCAAGATGAAAGAACAAACTCAATTAGGTCATTGTTCAACAAATAGATTAGACTCTAAGCACCTGATATGAAATAAATAGCACTATACAAGTTGAATTAAAAATGTATCTTCTTGACATACAAACATCTTGCTGTATCATGTATACAGCAAATAACATAAATATGTTTCTGTTTTCTTGTAACCAAATAAATTGATTATAGCTTTCCAAAAAAAGTAATATTTAGCCAGAACAACCAGTTATGCGAAATAACATATAGGCAAGAGAATGGCAGTGATGAAATAGAGAAAAATGAGAATGCTTACTTTCTGAATGAATTCTATGTAATGAAGAGCACCATGTTTAAATTGGGTTCCACCTCCAGGAAAAGTAAGGTATTTCCCAGTAACTTTGACCCAGTTTTGATGACCCTTAACTTCCACAAGCTTCGTGTGTGGTGCATTGTTGTACCATATCTGCAATGGGAACTAAATTATAACTTCAACATTACATAATAACATGTGAATTTCATCCAGTATAGGTCACTAACCATTTCCCTGCTTCTGGGCCACTTAATTGGAATTCTGTAGCCCTCAGGTAGAGGAACAAGACAGGTGGGAGCATCATCAGGACAGTGCCTCTCCCGATGTTCATAGTGGATTATACTTTGAAGCTTTTTAATAGCTTGCCAATTGTCAAGACAAGGAATGTACTCAGGTCCTGTAGTTGTATGACAAAGTTTCCACTCATATGTGCTACTGTCACTAGAACTCTTTTCTGATTCCTTCTCATGTTGAGACTCTACAGCTTGAGTGGTCCAAGTTCCATTTTCAGTGGTAGCTTCGTTTAAAGTTCCAGACTCTGTACCAGCATTAAAAACTTCTTTTGAAGCTTGGCTATCTTCATGGTTTTGCATGATACTCTCTTCAGTAGTTTGTTCTGTCTCTGAATTCATATTTTTCCTAATTTTCTCCTCGTCAGTCTCACCAGCCATCTCATCTTGATGTTCAACATCACCTGTAATTTTTTCTGTCCCTAATTTATTGTTACTTACAGTTATGTTGAATTTCTCTTCATCATTAGTTTGGGCACCTGGCGTTTCCATTTCTACAGATTCTGAATTTACGTTTCTGTCAACTTCTTTCTCCTTAGAGCTTGGCTTCTCACTTTTCTCTAGATAATTCTCCTCAAATGTATTCCTAGAATCATTATCTGAATCATTCTTCTCATTGGAGCTCTCCCTTATAACAACCTCTTGCCGGTTTTCATCAGTTGCATTATCATACACTTCTCTAGTTGCTTTTTGGTCCTCCTGGTTTTCTAGATGGCTTTGATTCTGAGATTCAATAGCCCCGTGATCTAACGTTGTTGATTCACCCAATAGATCACCTGAACTGTTTTCAAATTGGCTGGAGCTGTTTTCAGCTACTATATTTTTCAATTCATTAACTGTCTCAGATAACTGCAAGTCTGGATTCTGAATTGGAACATTGGATGACATTTGTATCCATATAACAAGTAAACAAAATGCAACAACCACAACTACAGAGACTGTCGAGTAGTAGTTGAACTTTGATGACTTCCTCCCTTCAACACGGGAATTAGCCATGCTTTTCAACTACTTGTACTCCAAGTTACGTGCACCTAGTAAGGGAAGCAAAACATTAGAAAATCCGCTATAAAACTGTACTGAAGCTCAGCTAAATGCTGATGCTTTCTTCTTTTCTATTATTTTAGAAAAAAAAAATTCTATCAGAATGTATCGTTTATATAATTGAGAAGAAAGAAATTGCAGTTATATTATTATACTTAAATAAATCAATTGAAAAAAAAAAAAAAAAAACTCGTGGTGTTTGAGAGCATCCCTTTTAAACGAGAAACCTTTGCACAAAGGAAAATTTCTGCCAATATAATTTAGAATACCGAAACCTTGAAGAGCAAAATCGAAACATTCTGGCAACATTTCAAGGATATAAGGAATATTTCACAGAGATGCGAATTTCTTTGCAAGAAATGATTTAGTTTTTGCACGAAGGCAAATACAAGACGGAAGCCAGAATATGGTGAAAATATAAATAAAAAAACCTAAATAAGGAAAAATTGGAAAACTGAGACGAGGTTGGCTTATGGTCGCAGAGAAGGAAAGAAAGGCATTTTGAGTACATTACTGATTATACATAGAGAAAAGGAATATCATGATTATAAAAATAAGGTCCTAACTCGTAAGATCCTACCTCGCAAGAAATGGAAGTAAAATGCAAAAACAAGGAGGCTCAGTGCATGTTTATACCCGTACCTTTCAAGGTGAAATCATCCCCAGTAGATGGAGAGAAAGCTGGGAACGGCGGACCTGTCAGTAGGAAATCGTTAAGGCGTCAGCTTTTAGTATTTGTGGGATGTTTTTAATAAACAATCAGAGAGAGGTTGGAGAAGGGACAAGTAGCAATAGATATTTTAATGGAAGAAGGACAAATTATAGAAGCGAGAGTGATAAAGAAAATGCGAAGACACAGTGAGCTGGCATTGCATTGGAGTTTGAGCTTGCAATATCATGGAGTCGCCGCCTATCGCCCTGCAAATCAGCTCTGTTATGTATCAATGTAGTGGCGTTATGTGTAAATTGCTGGTCTTGGTCTTTCTTCGGCAGGCGAGTTAGAAAGCAATTATAGCGTAGTTGTAAGGATTCCTCTTTGCTCTTTCCACTTTGAACAACTCAATACGATTATTTAGATAGTTATTTTATTGCAATTAATAGGAAATTTTATAAATATTTTTTATTTAATAAACTAAATCAGTAAATCCATTGTATAAAACTATTATGTGATTCCAATTTTTTCCTACAGTAATAAATTAATGCTCTTTTTTTTGTTTGTGTGAAAGAAGAGAATGCTTAGGGCATCCAAAACTAGTGTCATGTGGATGTGGCATAATCAGATCTGAAATCGAATTTTGGACAGCTGGTGAAATTGGAATCGTTGCTCAAGTCAAGTGTTGACAAGAGAAGCAACACATGTGTTGTGGAGACCCGACCCGATGCCTCTCCTGCAACCCACCCGATATACGAGCCCAATGCCTTGACCCAAAACTAAAGCAAAAGGCCCAATTCTCTGAGTTCGAACGCACCAATCGGGTACCCCTCATTCAGTCTTGACTCTTGACCCAACAGAAGCCACGTCATCACATTATCCACAACCTATCGAAAATTCGAGCTATTTGATGACGTGGCACAACCTTCAACTCCTTGGCCAATGGCCAATCTTCATCTCCAGTCACCAATTCATTTTCTTGAGAATCAAATAAATTAAGGATTTTGAATTCCCAAAAATTAATAAAATAATAAAATCGTGTGGAAGGAATGGATTGGCAGAGATTTTCGAGAGTGGGGTCTGAACAAAAACAACCCACATTACTTTCTCTTTCCTTTTTCTGAAATTTCTCTCTTCAATTTAACCAAAGGCCAGACAGAAGACAATGGTGGCCTGTGAAGAATGAAGAAGACGACTGTGTTATGCTTCTTCCATGGCTAGCCATTGTGCTTACAAAGCCTTTTCATTTTCACCGACGAGGGAACTCTTCGGCACCACCCCCATCTCAAAGTCATCCAGCAGATGTAGACCTTTTCTCTTATCCTCCATGACCAACGCTTCTGCATCCTACAACACCCTTGTTTCTGAGGTACCCTTCTTCCTCTTCTGCTGATTAAGTACGATATGGTACTACCCTGTCTGTACTTAAAGTCATTGATAGACATTTTGGATTCACACGCTAGAATGAGGGGAATTGTTGATTATAAATAATTCCTTAAAATGTAGCTAGATGTGAAATCTTCTAGCTCATAATATTTACTTTTTTTTTTGGAATCTCCAGGTAAGTTCATGTAAAATTGAACAAATGTTCTAGAATGGGTGTTACATCTTACCCCAAGACGGTTGCTTTTCTTGATCGCGCCCGGTCCTTTAATCCTTAAGTAGCTAGTTGTGCAGTTTTTTAGTTCATGAAATTACTAGCTTTGGACTCATGCTGGAAATCTATGTTTTCTCAAATACAAAATGTCCTAGAATTAGAGTTAAATCTTTCGCTAAAATGGGTGCTTTTCTCTATCGTTTCCAGTCCCTTAAGTTAAGTGCTATGTGAGGCCGCAATCTACCTTTTGAACTTCAAAGGATTTCAATGTGAGATCATATAATACTAATACGTAAACATGCTTTGGCATATGCTTCCATAATTATGACTGATAGTACATAATTGTTGTTCTGACTTCCAATTTTAATTTTCCTTGAATACTATCCATTCAGGTAGATTTCTCGGTTTTTTTCTTTTATTGTCAAATATAGCTCGTATATATATGATGCCTTGTCCTGTTCCTCAAAAGTAAAATGCGTTGCTTCATGCCACACCGACTTCCCCTGGCTAATTATAATCTTGCTGCTTTTAGAGACTAACTAACATAAATGTCTGTAATTATTCACTTTGTCCGTAAACCTTTAACTTTACAAAAAATATTTGTTCATTTTTATTTTTCCTAGCTGATTCAACTAGTTCCATGGAAAATTTCATTCAACAAGTCTATCTGTTGCAACTGAATCCTTTGACTTTTGCTGCTTCATTTACATTTACATTAATAAACGAGTTAGAAGGACATAGCATCAATGAGATATCTGGATTCCCCATCAGCAAAATTAGAATTCCCTTTCTTGATTCACCATGCACAAAACAAAATACTTCGTAAGAAAAATTGTTACAATGTGAGATCTTTGCAAGCAGCTGCTTACCCTATTGAAGAATCAGTTATCTAAGTGAAGAAAGAACTAGTGAAGACCTTTATTTCCTTCTGAATTTCAGTTTGAGTTACAAAATTGGACATCCTTATTTCAGAGAGTAGAGCAAAAGGTTTAACTTAATGTGCTATGGTTATCATTGATATTCCTTGTAAAAGGGTACTTATTTGTTTTTACTTTTTTAATGTTAGGCTGTTAGGCTCTTGGGTCCTCCGGCAAGATTTGAAGCTTCAAAACTGAAGGTTGTTCCATTGGAAGATCACGTAAATAAGTATACAAGTATTATTCCAAGAACCTACATTCTATCCCATTGTGACTTTACAGCTAATCTGACTTTAACTGTATCCAATGTGATCAACCTAGATCAGGTATGTGTCCTTACTTTATCCAATGCTACCTAATTTTAACAGAAACCTAGGTTTTTTTATTAATTCATATTATATGTCTGCAACACTTGTTATGATTGTGGCAGTTGTGGGGATGGTACAAGAAGGATGATGTTGTAGCTGAATGGAAGAAAGTGAAAAATGAAATGTGCCTTCATGTTCATTGCTTTGTCAGTGGTCCCAACCCCTTCCTGGATCTAGCTGCTGAATTCAGATATCACATATTCTCCAAGGAAATGCCTTTGGTATGTTTGACTTTAATCTATACCATCTCGATACCTTCCATTTGTATAGTAGTTATTCCCAATTATTAAGACTGATATAAGAGATATTTTACATGGTTACCTCCATTTGTATAGTAGATTGTCCTCATAAACTTCACTTCAACCTTATATTTTGTGTTCTTTCTGTTATATGCAAGAAATGTTGCTCTAATTGCAGAAAAGTTGTGTGTTTCTGGTACATTGGCAAAGTATATAAGAATATTTTTTTTACCTTGAAGATCATATCTATTTCCTCATTTAGGCTAAGTTTTGGAAGTTTTAAAGGAGGATGGAATTTTTTTTTTGATAGAAAAAGGAGGATGGAATTGAGTGGTCATTAGTGGAGTGGAATGGAATGGAATGGCTTTAGTAGATATGTTGCTTGGGAATTTTAATGAGGAAAGGGAGGGACACCTATTAATTTTGTTTGGAAGTTATAATAAAATGAACGGGATGAAATGGCTCATTAATTATTTTTTTCAATATTACCCCTCATTAATTGGAATGGAATGGTCACTAATTATTTGTTTGGAAATTTGAAGGGTATAACTGTATTTTACACTATCAAACCATTCTATTCCATCCTTGACTTCCCAATTTGGGGATAGAAAAATAGGATTTTGGATGGCTAAGGAGGGCTTTGGAGGCCCTCCCCTGCCATTCCTTACATCCCAATAAAACCATCCAAACACTTATTAGGTCATTCCAGTCCTTGCCACTCCCTCCCTACCCTCCATTTAGGAGTCTGTGTTTTTTGAAATGTTATACCAGTACTATGCCTACATGTGTATGACTTCTTGTCTTGAGCATGACAGGTACTCAAAGCAATTCAACATGGAGATTCTGTACTTTTCAAGGAGCATCCTGAGTTGCTGGATTCTATAGTTCGAGTATATTTTCATTCTAGTTCTAAAAAATACAACAGAATGGAATGTTGGGGAGCACTCAAGGATGCTATGGAGGTAAAAGTTAAAACTGCGACGGAAGTCTTTCATCACCTCAAGCAATTTACTTGTTTTGAAATCTTTTATTTTGTTGATGTATTTGGATGAAAAATAATCCATCACTATTTATCAGTGCATTTAGAGAAACTTGGTAATGTAAGAGCATTTTTTGGGATAAAAACTATACAATTGTCTACTAGGAAATGGAGAAGAAGTTAGCAATGAACTAAAAATAATTTTCATATGGTCTCCTAACAGAAGCTTTACCATTGAAAAAATTCAATTATTGTAAAACTTCCATAATGTGTTCAAAGTAGACTTGCTAGTTCCTTAACTATGTTTCTTCTATTTTCAGGGAAGACAAGGGGATCAGTTGCAAGGGTTGATAAACAGAGATCATCCTACTGAAAAGTGGAGAAGCCCAAAGTCAATCATCCAAGCTCTTTTTGCTTTCCTTCTTTGAAGGCTATATATCCGCAATTAATAATATGTCTTTCTTTTTTTCATCATAATTGCCATTCCCACAGCTCAGAAGCAAAATTCAGCATCTTTGGGACGACTGAGAAAGGAAATTGTAAAGTTGCACAAAGATAACGTTCATCAGCGGGCCATTCATTTCTTGTACACTTAACACTTTGTCTTCATTTGAAATTAATGACTCAATATTCTTCTCCACTAACACCACTTGCTCATCATCATTACCGTAACTAGTCTTACTTGTGTTCTTTGTCAAGTGGCATTTGTGCACTAAACTATTTGGGAAATTAAAAAATACTAGCTACTAGTTAGGCAAGACAATTGTAGGAGAATAATATAACGTGAAGAAAGAGATCAACACGAGTGATTGAATGGTTAGTCCTATTTACATAATAGAGACTATTAATGAATGGTATATTCATATTTGGTGTTTATCTTTCTTCACACGATATCAACATAGTCAACATCTCAAATTAACTGAAAAATAATACTTCAAATTCTCCCTGAGCTTTGCCCAGCAACTGACAATTTTTTTCCCATTCTCATTGAGTCAATGTTTCAATTCTGAAAAAATCAACTTCTACTACTTGCATATATGGTAGGTACAAATCAACTTGCAGCATTGACTTGGGTGCTTTCAAGTCTCAACACACTTGAACATCATAGACGCATTAGTATATACTGTGGTTAATATTCTTAATTTTCTTAGTCTATTTAATATTTATTCCTTCAATACAGATTGCTTTAAGTCTTGTGTATATATCCGCATCTTGATATTAATGTTTATTCAAAGCTTTTCTGATTCATGTTTTGTCTACTTGAAAATTGAAATCAATTCAACAGCTATTTCATATGTTTATATTATTTTCATGCTTTATATTCTCTCTGTCAACAAGTATACTTTCATGCTTTATATTATTATATATTGTCTCTCATCTTTCTTCCATTCCAACCGAGCCTAACCTAAACAATTATTCTTTCATGAATTGTTAACGTGTTTGATTTAGTCACGGTTATAACCGTGGCTAACCGGTCAAAAAACCGTGGCTAAAAATTTGGCTACGGTTATTGATCGGTTAGCCACGGTTATAACCGTGGCTAAATCGGACAGCATAACTTCAGAAAGCAGAGAATCCGGACTCACGTGCTAGGTAGTATAATAATTAATTAATGCATGATTACTTTTTGGCTGTCGGCGCTCAAAATCCTACCACTAAATGATGTACAAGTATTGTCCCAACATTTTTTTGGAATAAAAGTGCAGTATTATCGTATTATTGGAGTTTAGTACATCCCTCCAATATTGTAGTCATTCGTTAATATTAATTGAAATTCACATATATAAGGGTCCACCTTGAATGATTTAACTAGGGACCAACTGATTGGAGAGATATGAAGTGCTACCATACTACTGAACATCCCATCCAACTAGTGACACTAAATACATAATATATATTATATCTCTGGATAAATATTCGCTTTAGTATTTGGAATTTATATATTAATGGCATGATTAACGTGCATTGATATGTACAAGATTACTTGTGTGACTTTCAATTAATATTTAGAAGATTGGGAAAGTCGTTCGCTATTACTCATTAAAAAATGCATTAATTTATTCCGTTAAAATTAAATGAAGTCAGGTAATTAAGAACATAAATTCATTAATTAGAAGATTAATTTCATTTAGTCTAATTTTGTTGTTACACAAAATTTAAGTGAAGGATGGCGTTCCAGCATGCCCTAAATTTTAATTTAAAAACTAGACTAGGATATATTTTAGAAAGCCCTACAAAAAAGCACAACTATACACAGGTAAAAACACTACAGAATGATATTAAAATTGAAATATTATAAAGTTATACCTTTATTTTAAACAATAATCACATCTCAATTGCGAGTTAGAGAACGATATTAAATTAAAATATTTGAATTTTGAGTAGTTGTTATGTTTTTGGAAGTTTATAATTATCCTAACATTACTCCAACGTATCATCAATCTTAATTTCTTGAAGCTGAAGATATATCCAAAACTCGCATCTCACATGGGAGCTAACTAAAGATATAGTAGCTATTATATCTTTTGGCATGGATAATAAAAAAACATTAAAAACCCTGATGAGTGCCCCAAAAAAAGTACGGAACGTATTGGCTGTTTCTGGAATAAATGGCAAATCAATACTTTAATATAGAAGGTGGCACGAAGGTTCCTACTTTTCCCTTCATGCACCATACAACATATTGCATTTAATTTGCGTATATATATGCACCCACTTCTTCTCATGCAAACCACACACTCACACACTAGTCTAAGATCATATATACACATGATGATGGAAATGGTGCAGTGCAGTAGTGGATTAGTAGCAGATAAGATCAACAAAAGATGCATAATCCCTCCAGCTAGAGGAAGAATCAAGAGAAAAATTATGATGCTCTTGTGTGGAAAGATCAAACAGGCTTGCACCCAACTTATCCTTGGTCGTTACCTGCTCAGCTAATTCCACTACCCAAAAAAAAAAAAAAAGACAGCGGTTACGTTTCTGACAACAAATTCCGTCACAGAACCATCGGAAATCCGTCAATAATACCGTTTGAACGTGTGTGTATAAGCTTCCTTTGTGGTGTGATGGTGTTTCTCAATAATTTGTCGAGTTTCTAATCATCTATCTCAGGGTGTTGTTACGGCCGTGTATGTTACCAAGTAAATGAAGCTATCATCTTAATGTTGTTGTCTTTAATTGTTTTAATCTTTCCTATTCCCATTAATCAGTCATATATAGTTCACCAAAAAAAAGGAATCAGTCATATAAAATGATTTTGATAAACACCTCATGCCTTGTTGGGTCCCCAAACTATGATTTCTATGTCAATTTTGATCGTCTCTCTAACTTTAATTTGTAAACATTTTTGTCTTTTACTCTAACTTTATCTAAATAATTAACTATAAATATAAATACAATTGTTTATATGATTTCCAATTCTTACTGTAATACCAAGTCATATATTTAGCTACGTTATTTTGTCACTATAGCCACGAGTATTACTATGACACTACAAAATAAAAAGGTGTTATTGTGGTTAAATTAACAAAATATTATAGTTAAATATATGATTTAGCATCACTTTCAGTATTGAAAATGATTCTATATTAAACGGAGAGAAAGTGAAATGCAAAAATACTTGCAAATTGAAAGTTTTTAATTTAATTGATCGCAAGCAAAATTTAAGACCAAATTAATAAAGATCCTATATACTTTTGTCAAATTAATAATTATCAGTTACCATTGTGTCATGTCAACAAGAAAAAGAAAAATTAAATGATAATTAAAAATAATTCACAGCTTGAATGAATTTTAATTAATTAGTTTAAATTAGGGTAAAGTATCCTTGCCGCCCTCAAACTTTGCTGCAATGTTCATTCTTGTCCCCAAACTTTTTTTTGGTTCATGCCTACCCCCAAACTTTCAATTTTGTTCATGCCTGTCCTTTTTGCTAACACTGTTAACTTGTTTAACGGAATTTGCTGACGTGGACTATGAATGTGTATGTCTTTTGCCACCTCATTTTACATCTCATATTTAACTTTTTACTTTTATTTAAAAAAAAATTAACCTAATCAAAATTAAAAAAAAATCAAACTTTTATCCTAAAACATTTTTTTTATTTAGATTAGGTTAATTTTTTTAATAAAAGTAAAAAGTTAAAGGTGAGGTGGAAAATGACGTGGCAAAAAAAATACACATTCATCATCCACGTCAGCAAATTCCGTTAAGCAAGTTAACGGTGTTAGCAAAAATGGCAGACATGAACAAAACTGGAAGTTTGGGGGTAGGCATGAACAAAAAAAAGTTTGGGGACAAGAATGAACATTACAGTAAAATTTGGGGGCAGCAAAGGTACTTTACCCGTTTAAATTATGTATACTCAACGTGCTAAGATAATTATTGGTTTTAATTAATTAGTTAAAGTAAACAAAGATGCACTTCGTACTTCTTCCTGGATGGATTGGGAAGATTCCTCGGTCGTCACTTTTCTAGCGCAGTATGTAAATCCTCAAGTAGCAGATGACGACATCATTGGCCCTGTATCTATATCTATATCTGCCAAAATATGGTTAACTACATTGCTTAGGTGACTAGCATCACGAATATTAATTAACCCAGTTTCATCACGAAAATCATGATTCATAGACTCCCCTCAGCTTGTTAAGAGCAGAATTATTGCAGAAAACTCCATGTCAATCTAGTAAGAAAAAACACCGAGTAAGGAAACCACCTCAGCGCTCTCATCATAAGTTCTAGACTTTCTTATGCTTCCATGAATCCGATAATTATTATTAAAAACATGAGCCACCAAATTCTTTATGAACAATATACATGAATATATGCAATAATATATTGATTAAACTAGGTACACGCATGGGAAAAATCACACCCGAAGGTTCCTAAGGACAATCATAAAAGTCTCGTCTCTGATTCGAAGCAAAACTCATTGAACATACAGAAAGCTGTACCACCATAAGCAATAAACATAACTTGTCAATATGACCTATTGGGTTTTGAAGACGAAGAGGTCTTGGATTTTGCAAAGTCAACTAGATCTTTGAAAAGGGCATCTTCTGGCTTCTCTTGTTTGGTTGCGGTAGATGAATTCAAAGACATATTCTGAGTCTGTCCCACCAAGCTATCATATGAGGAACTAGATCCACTACTAGAATGAGTCCCAACACCTTGTTGCTCGAAATACTGTTGTCGCTGATTATACCTTGACGGTGGGGGCGGAAGTCCACCAGCAGATTGGGTGTCCCAGGGAGCTCGAGGCAGGTTTTCTGATGATTTACTCATCGGAGATGGTTCATCATACACAGGCTGTCTGCTAAAAGTTGGGGACGAAGTACTCATGACATGAGGAGGTGGTGAGGTAGACAGAGTTGGAGTTGATGAGGTAGGATTTGGAACTGAATATGCTGTTGGTTCGGAGTTGTCAGAGTACCCTACTTTGTATGCATCGCCGCTAAGATAGTCAATCGTGCCATAATCAGAGGAGACAGGCTTCCTTGATGCCGGTGGTGGGGGAAGAATTTGATTTACTCTCGTGGTCTCTGCCTTGTCATTGGCTGGTTTCCGACCCAGGGCATTTGTATCTCTTGACCTGCAATCGTAACATTTGCACATTCATGACAATAATGTATAAACTACAGTGTATCAAATGAAAGTAGGTTATCCAATAATGGGTAGCCTACTTGAGCACCAATATGTTGAATGCAATAGGCAAGGTGAAAGTAAGTAGCTACAAGCTAGCAACAGAATTTAATAGAATAGAATTTTTGGGCCCACGCTCACCTATGGGCTAGTTGATCAAAATCATCTTCTGACTCATCATCTTCATGGTTTACATTCACAAGTGGCAGAACTGAAGTTTCAGTTCCTCTTGCAGTTGCAGCTGAATTAGGAGTTCCTTTTAGAATATCATCATGTCGACCAAGTACACGCTGCAAGCTGTCATTCAGTGCCAACCCCTGGTTTAAGAGCTCCTCATCCCTGATAAGTTAAGCAACCATAACTATCACTCTACTTTATATCACACAAGGAAGAAAAAAACATAATCAGCCATTTCAAATTGTATTCTTACGATGTATTGTTCACAAGTAGCATGACGCGTTTTTGGTAGGATCGGCACTGGTCAACAAGGTCAACAATCAATTCTTGCTTCACACCCTGACATGACATATTTACCCAAAATATTAGGAACCAAATAAATATTGACAAATTACAATCACAGTTTTGTGCTGTACAACATAAAAATCATACTAAAGCAAACAATATGAATATATGATGTTTAAAATATAGGTTATTTCTGCAACGACAAGATGTTTGTCATAAACCCCCTTACGATCTGGACTCTACCATCCATCCATAACATTTCCAGGTTAGTTACTCTTACCAACCTCCACTAACTACAAAGCCTTTACTTATCAAAGATTGGGGAGTAAAGAAATACAAATCAAGAATCCCACTTACATTACCCTGAAAGGTTTTTGGTAATTAAGGAGTAAAAGTGACCTTCAGGCCCAAAAAAAAAGGAGTAAAAGTGACTTTATGTTAGCTTATTATAGTCTTGTAAAGCAGGATGTCAGATTAGCAACTGGATATTAAGTAACTTGAAGTAAGGTTATTACAGTTTTTCAAGGCATGATCATAAAATAGGGATTGGAAATATGATTTTCTAGTCGCACAGCAACTTTTGGAAGTCTTACCTAGAAGAAACTTCACAAAAATAGCTATCTATTCCTCGTGAGAGGAACATTCTTATTTCATTATGTTCTAGCGGGATAATTCCAATATCCAAAGTTCCATAGTGCTAACCACTAGCCGAAAATTAACACAAGAACTAAAAAGAAGTTCCACAATGGAGATAGGAGAGAAGGGATGAGATGAAGAAACTCAATATCACCTCAGGATTTTTTGGATCCAAGGCGCTGATCATTTCCATCAATACGTCAGCTAGTCCTTGTGCATTCTGAATCTCTGGCAAGCTGATAATTCACAAATTCAATAAGAGAAATATTTCACAAACCACAAAAATATTTTTTTAATATAAAAAAACTTACAAGAGAAAGAAGAGAAGTACAAAAAATGAAATAAGAAATTACAACCAGAGATTAAAAAACATATATATACAAATATAATAATAATATTATATTTGATTAAAAAAGAAATTAGCTTGAAATAGCTCTCCAATTCCCGGGAAAATCCACAAAAAGAAGGATGCCCCCAAAACCAACACCATATGTACATATCTTAATGCAGGCCGTACTCAAGTACTTAACAACAAAAGGATCAGAAAGAATATGATGCAATTGAAAGAGTACCTAAGACCAGAAGCATCTGACTGAAGAGAAGCATGAATAGCAGCATCATCAAATTCCGCATCAGGATGAACAATTGACTGGGTTTGAGGAGGAGTGAACAATGGTGCCCTATTCTCTTCCCGTGGCGGAAATTCAACTCCAAAAGACTTTCAATTATTAAAAAGAATACATTACAGCAATGTGTCAGTTACTTAGTTCTGAGACAAACTGCAGCAATTTAATGATAAATATTTTTTGAAGAAAGTTTTTAATTCATATGCAGCCAGAAAAGTTATAGTATATAAATCTATAATTTACATATGTAAGGCAAGGGTCCAATGACACTAAGAACATCAAAATCAATCTTACACCGCTAACTTACTTTTGGAGAATGTATTTGTCACAAAATTCACTGTCTGATTAAAAGTATCTATCGAGCATATCTAGCTCATTAAACTTTATACTAATCTGAAACTGCTTTGTGCAAATCGGCATATTTATTTTTGTTCAATTTCTTTAAAAAATTTGGCTTGATAAATATATATAGCTCAATTGTTAAAATTTTGTAAGGACATCTGATGGTGTCAAAGTATTAAATTAAAACAAGTATTGGTTGATCCACACCTATGTATTTATGTTATCAAGATCACCAAAGCACATATCTGTACGAAGCTTGGTCAGCAACATTACCAGAGCATTAAAAAAATTATTAACAATGATGACATAAGAATTCAGGTAATTTTAATACGACACATCTAAATAGAATCCCAGACTAATTCAATACTGGGATTAATCAAAGAACTCCAGTAAGAAAAGTAAAAAAGAACATTTCATCCATCATAGTACAAGTGCAAATTGAAAGGTATAACCATGGATATCCATCAAAGTAGAATTATCACTCACAAAGATATCGGTGTATGTTCAGAGTAATATCTAGAAGCAACAGAGCAATTACCTTTAATTCATTATATGCTGCATAGTACTGCGGAAACACTCCACTTGGACCCCCAAAAGCTTCTTGCCACATATCAATCAAAATCAGTATCTTTTCCCTCACATTTAAGTCCGGCTGCAGAATTGAATAAAATTTAAAACAGTACTGGATAAGTCTTTTCCACATACAGTAGCAGTTACAGAAATGACATAACTGAACTACGGAAATGATCAGAACTCAGTTGATACCTTCTTCTTGACTATCTTCACCATTTCATGCAAGATATCTCGCTCAATGATCAGCTGAAATACATTTTCACCACAATTTTTGCTGACAGTCTCCAGTGCCTACATCAAATATTCCAAAATAAAACATCCATGGCAGGTATGCTTATTGTTACCCCATGCACAAATCCATAAATGAACATCTTGGAAGCACTAGACAACTAGCATCTTCGAAGTTGGAACCACAATATAATTTCTAAATAATCCACTATTTATATATATATATATATATATATGTGAGCTAGAGGCTTCGCATGTACATAAGTGCATGTAAATTTTTTTTAATTTTTAACAAATTATATAATATAAAATCATTATTATTATATTTAAAAATAATAACAAATTAAATATTTGGTAGTTTTTTAACTCTCAACTAGTGTTGTAACTTGTAACTTCCCACCCACAGTCTTTATTTTTCTCTCTCCTCTTCTCACATCACATATTTTAGTTTATATTTTTCATTATTTAAAATAGCTTGTAACATCAATGACCAGAAAGGCCGAGAGCCATATTAAAGTAGCTTTATTTTTCTCTCTCCTCTTCTCACATCACATATTTTATGTATATACTGTCACAAGTTTTCTCCTTTAGATCTTGAGCACACAAGAGAAACTTGGTAATTATCTGGAAGTATATAGAGAAGAATAGAAATACTGACAAAAAGAGCCAGAAGTTGTGTTTTGGGATTTTTACTGGTCAAACGCTTCTTGAGTACCTTCAATGCATCCTTTGCTTGCCTACAAATTTAAGACCAGAAAGGCATGAGCTCTAAAAAACGAAAAGGGTTAACAACTTTAAGAATTGACAACTCATTAACAGATGATTCAACCCACTTAACATATCACACAAAAAGTTGAAAAGAATGATGGAAAATAAGATGAGTAACAGGCATATAGATGCTTACTAATCAAAATATGATTGGCTAAACAGTTTATTTTTTTAATAATTAAAATAACATAGAAATCTCTTCAGCAAGCCAATAAAAACTCTTGTCAATCAACCTTCCTCCCCAGAAAGAGGTACAGAAAACGTCATACAAAAATATAAATTAATCCGCTTTATATGTACTGAATTATCGATCAATTTAATGAAAGATAGTTTCCAAACGCTTTTAGTATCTACATGACAAATAAATCAACTATGTTCCTGTATATACATGACAAAAGGAAAAAAAACAATACACCATATCTCAGCAATAAATGCATCGAAACACAGGAGTTACTGACGAATTTACGGTACAGAGTTCAGCAATCCACCAATGGGTGATAATAGTAGAGCAGAAGAATACCTAGGGTCCATATTAATGATATCACACAACTCTATGTTAATTGCCCAGTCCGGACCAATCAACATCTCACTAGTTGCCCTTTCTGCACAGGCTGCTGCATTGTTAGCCATTCTTCTCTGAATTCAATCACGTCTTCTAATCTTCTACAAGTCAAAGACCAAAATAGTGTTAATAAGGAAATCGGCCCACAAGACTAACCTAAAACAATATCATACAGCAATATAAGCCACAAAAATAGTGAGATGCTCAACTGCAACATAGAAAACGCTATTTGGCTGATCCGGGGCTTAACAATCTAGACTTCAGAAGATCAAATTTGAAATTGCAAAAGAAAATTAATGCAGCAGATGGGAGAGCCCATCGTAGAACCAAACAAATTATCCATTAGGCCATTACCCAAATAAGTACTAACCAAAACATAAATTCGATATGCTAAAAGGAGAATAAATAAATAACACTAAGAAATATTAATCCCCAGGCAAACAAGATAGCATATGATTTTTTTTAAAAAAAGAACAGCTTAAAAATAAAAGGGTAAAACAATCTCAGTCCTCTGATGTCAACGCCGACCTAAATTTGCGCATAATATTAAAAGAGGTAAAAGAATCAGATCCTGAGAAATTACAGGAAGAATCAATCTACCTTAAAGATCGGCAAGGACTATAGAACACGTCAAAGTTCAAACACAACAAAATATAAGGGAGCACATTACGGAAAATTGAATCGGAGAATTAGGTAGTGTAAATTCTGATGAAACAGAGGTGGACCGACAACCTAAGACCTTAAAGTGCAGCTGAGAAAATTATAGTAGGAAAGAGGGATCACAGGGAAAATTACCTTGAAAAAGCGCAGCACTGCAGCGTAGAACTAGAATCAAAAGCGATCGTGACGACGATGTTTGTGTATATTAGAAAATAAGATCAAAATACTGAAAAAGGAAGAAGGCGATTTGAGTATTTGTGGTTTTTAGCTTTCACCGGCCCTGAGGTATACTTTCCTTCGCTCCAACTCTTCTAGAATCGATAGGATTAGGACTTCCAAAATAACTCGTTTCTTTCTCTCTTTTTTATTTTATTATTTATAATATAGGTTTATTTATATTTTAAATTTGGTTTAATCTAGGAGAAAAGGTTATAGTAACAGACGGTTGTAGAAAGAGGCAATAACAGACGAAATACATTGGTTGAATTACTGAAGAAGATTAGAAGAACGTGGTTGACATTTGACCTACTACTACTAGGTTTGTGATCTTGAGTCTTGACTTTGGTTTAGTTGGGTATTATAGAAAATAAATAAATATGAAAATGCCGAAAGCGCGTTTTAATTTCACAATTCTTGTGTTTGAAGTTTGAACGCCGGCCAAGGCAGGGCCCAGGCGCTCATTTAGTCGTTTATAGGGAATCAGAGATTGGCGCTGATGCTTTTATTTTCAATTTCAGATTATGAACTGCAATTTACAAAGTCAAACACGCTTCCTCTTTAACCTGCCTCATAACGTTATATAAATACGACTTATCTAAAGGTACCAACTTATAATACATGCCACAACACTTTGGGGTTTGATCTATAGTTTTAAGTTTTAACAATTAATGGCAGGTTTGGTATAATGTCATCTTACACTGATACTATTTGTTACGAATTTATGGTGACACAGTGTTGTCATATCACACTAAAAAAAAACATTATTTCATGATATTGATTCTTGAGTAAAAATATTTTTTTTATTTTATTAATTTTATCCCTATTATATTCTATATATCTTAACATAAATTATTAATAGGCATTATCTTTTATCACTTATTTAAATTATTTTGTTATGTATTAAGATAATTGTTATTTTTAGTTATATTACTTTATGTGATTATTTAAAATATTTTATAGTTGATGATTGGTTTTTTTATTTTTTTTATGGAAGATTGGTTTCTTAATTTAAAGTTATATGAAATTTTAAAAATAATTATGGAATAAATATAATAGTTAATTTATATAAATTTATATGGTTAAATTTGGAAGATATAAAAATAAATAATATAGTATATTAAATGATACCGTTTTATACAAAGTATTTAATTTACATCTTATATCACTATTATATCAAACAAAAGTATTAAAGATAACATGGTATCTTTGTAGGAATGGGAATGGAGTGTAACTCGTTGGGAGGGTCGCCCCAGTAATAAACCCCACAGTACCCGAGAGATTAATCACTAGGTCTGCTCTAGTGGATACCCTAGTCATATACCAAAAAGATAGCGTAATATCTAATATGACACTATTTTATACTATAATATGTCTGATACTATGTTAATTATTTGAAATGATACCCTACCAAATACTTCCTAAATATTAAAAATAAATAAATTAAGATTCTCCGGAGAGTTGTTTCTTTGTTTAAATGACTGCAGATTAAAAAAAAAGTAATAATTGGACTTAACAGTTATACTTATTTCAACTAAAAACATGACTTCACCGAAATAATTTTACTCGTAGAGATGCAAATAATATAATTAATATAATACAAGTAATATATATACAAAACAAGTTTTGATGAGAGTGGATATCACAATTTTCTAAACTTGAATTTGGACTCATCAAAATCATTGAACGAATTTTAATATTTAAACTCATACTTATCTCCTTAATATCCAAGTCCAGGTCTAACAAGTACATTAGTACAATTTATGGGTATCCGTTAGCGACAAAAGTTTAATAAATTTATGATACAACTTATTGCATGTATGTAATATAATTTTAGCCAATAAAATCATAACACGTGGGTATGATAATTTAAAATGCAATGCAATTTTAATTATTAGATCGCATCAATAGATACAATTATGCCACGTATCCATTACACACATGCAACAAGTTACATCATAAACATATCTTTTATCTTCTTTTTTTGGTGTTCAAATGTTTAGTTTTTTAAAATTAAGCACTTAGGGATATCACATCTATATATATATATATATATATGGCTTTGGACTTTTTGGTGTCACACAAGCAAAGTGTGACACCAAAAAAATAACTTCCCCTCAACTTTCCAATAAATAACCAACTTCTCACAAAATAGCTATATTTTATAATTAAAAAATACAAAAAATAATATGATTGGAGGATGTGTGTGAGAGAGAGAAAACAAGTATGATAGGTGGTTACTAATAAAATGGAGAAGTGCCTAATTTTTCTTTTTTAATTTTTTATTTTAAATTATGATAACAATTCTATTTTAAAATTTTAAAATATTTAATTTTTAATGATTTTAAAATATAATAACTCTTTTATATTATATTTTAAAAAAAATTAAGAATAAATTACATGTATGCACGTAGGTGCATGCGAAGCGCCTCTAGTATATATATATGGCTTTGGAGTTTTTGGTGTCACACAACTAAAGTGTGACACCAAAAAAATAACTTTCCCCTCAACTTCCCAATAAATAACCAACTTCTCAATAAACTTATATCTATATTTATAGCTATATTTTGTAATTAAAAAAATGATTGGAGGATGTGGGAGAGAGAAAACAAATATGATAGGTGGTTATTAAAAAAATAGAGAAGTGCATAACTTCTTATTTTTTATTTTTTAAATTTTAAATTATGATAAAAATTCTATTTAAAAATTTTAAATTTATCAACTATTTAATTTTTTATTTAAAAAAAAATATTTAATTTTTAATGATTTTAAAATATAATAACTATTTTATATTATATTTTTTAAAAATTTAAGAATAAATTACATGTATGCACGTAGGTGCATGCGAAGCCTCTAGTATATATATATATGGCTTTGGAGTTTTTGGTGTCACACAAACAAATGTGACACCAAAAAAATAACTTCCCCCTCAACTTTTCAATAAATAACCAAGTATGATAGGTGGTTACTAAAAAAATGGAGAAGTGCATAACTTCTAATTTTTTATTTCAAATTATGATAAAAATTTAAAATTATCTAATATTTAATTTTTAATGATTTTAAAATATAATAACTATTTTATATTATATTTTTAAAAAATTTAAGAATAAATTAAGAATAAAATTTAATGATTTTAAAATATAATAACTATTTTATATATATGGCTTTGGATTTTTTGGTGTCACACAAGCAAAGTGTGACACCAAAAAAATAACTTCCCCCTCAACTTCCCAATAAATAACCAACTTCTCACAAAATAGCTATATTTTATAATTAAAAAATACAAAAAATTAATATGATTGGAGGATGTGGGATAGAAAAAATATATATATGGCTTTGGACTTTTTGGTGTCACACAAGCAAAGTGTGACACCAAAAAAATAACTTCCCCCTCAACTTCCCAATAAATAACTAACTTCTCACAAAATAGCTATATTTTATAATTAAAAATACAAAAAATTAATATGATTGGAGGATGTGGGATAGAAAAAACAAGTATGATAGGTGGTTACTAAAAAAATGGAGAAGTGCATAACTTCTCTTTTTTTTTAATTTATGATAAAAATTCTATTTAAAAAATTTAATTTTAAAATATAATAACTATATTATATTATATTTTTTAAAAATTTAAAAATAAATTACATGTATGCACGTAGGTGCATGCGAAGCCTCTGGTATATATATATGGCTTTGGAGTTTTTGGTGTCACAAAAGCAAAGTGTGATACCAACAAAATAACTACTCTAACATACATGTATTATGGGTAGTTACTAAAAAAGTGGAGAAGTGCATAACTTCGCATTACTTCATTTAAAAATATAACAATTTTATTTAAAAATTAAAAAAATATCAAATATTATAATTTGATATTATTTTCAAATATCATTACTATTTTATATAAAATTCTTAAAAAAAATAAAAGAATAAATTGCATGCATGTATGTGTATGCGAAGCCTCTAGTATATACATATGAAAATCAAAGTAAAGATGCACATTATTATAATTAATTATTACTTCACATTTTTTACTTAGCCACAGTTTCATGAAATGTTTAATTGTAAGCCAAACTAGTATGCTAATTTTTCCAATTAAGCAGGGATAATTTTTTATTAAAAAATCTATTTTAATAACTTATCAATGTATCCTATATAATATTTGGTTATTTGATTTTTAAAAACAAAACTATTTTAAACAACCAACAATATGAACACACCTAAAAGAGCAGGCATTCGTTGGCACAGCGGCACCACCTGAAATGAAAAAGAGAAATGTTGGATTTTATATGTGAGTCTATGATGCAACTTGTTGCATGCATGTAATGTAATTTCTGTCGATAGAATTGTAACATGTGGATAGGATGACTTGAGATGCAATGCAATTTTCCACGTGTCACAATCCTATCGGCCAAAATTGCATTGTATGCATGCAACAAGTTGCATCATAGACCAACCCATACTTAAAATCAAGTGTTTCAAGGTTTTGGTTAGTAATGGTAAGGAATATGTGAACAAATTTATTTTAAACTGAGCTTGCTAACATTGCTTGTCCATTAGATTAGAGAGCAATGAAAGTTGCAGTGTGTGTAAACTTGACCATGAACAATAATTATTTGGTTTAGATCACTGTCATGCCCATGAGCCATGAAGAGATCATGATCTTGCCCTCGTCATTTTTGTAGGTCTGGCCCAATATTAGGCCCATTTTCATTCAATTAATGTGTACTATAGGGTAGAGAATACCCAATATGTCTTAAGCCCATGAGTTTTTTTTTTTGCCAATTAAGCCCACTAGGTGGATACCATGTTAGTATTAGTTTTGTTTTTTTAATAAGAGAGAATTTCGTTCATAAAATAGAAAGAACAGTAGTAATAGAATAATGATTTATTCATACAAATATTAGAAATTGAAATTTAAGGCCAGCGTTGGCCAATATTTGTTTGGTATTGAGGACACAGGCTATCACTACCACACAGGCTAGCTCTTCTTAAAGCCTCCAACACGCATATCTCTCCTCGACCCATCCATATTCACCTTCACCCAACCTCCCTCGGCTTTTAGATCAGTTGTTTTGTTTTTTTTTTAAAAAAAAAACTATATTTTATGCTTATTTACTAGTTCTTTTTGTTAACAATAGGTATTTTCAACGCCCTTTAATTTGGATGAAACCTTCATTTCTTTTAAATGGTAGAGAGATTTGGTTTTTTGCCTTCCTTCTACTATATATTTGTTTTATATGTCATATACTTGGTATGTATTTAAATGCCATAACTCAATTTTGCACATGTTTGAATTATGATATTAAAATATGAATACCCAAGGCACCACTTCTTCTTTCAATATTCTACTTTGCCTAGATTTTTTTCCCGCCTAGTTTATGAGACTTTGTTTCGATTAATTTAAACTTAATCTATATCGTGTATCTGATTATGATGAAAGAGTCTCTAAAAAAAATATATTTATAATGTCTCGAACACATATCCTTACTTAATTATCACTTTGACCAACTGGTATAATTTAACATTTGATATTGTACTTTCCATAGAAATTAAAACGTGTAAATGACTTATCCAACCATGCATGCATATGTAATAATTATTGAGTACAATTGGAATTGATAGGACTCCTCCCATAGTTTTTTTTTTTGGCCTGTGACTTCTCCCATAGTTAATTAAAATTTTATCATGATGCACAATACTTATGATTACGTAAATTGGCTTTGTACTAATTTTTTAGTCCCAAGGGAACATTGTAATATTGACATCATCACCTGCACCGTACCATTGCAATTAATTTGTAGAAGAATGTTTTTCTTTAAGCAAAAAAAAAAAAACAAGGAAAATAATGAAGGAAAAAAAATATGTGGGCTTTACATGTTATTTACTTTTTTTTTTATTTTAAAAAATGTGTATAATTAAAAAAGAAAATATCAAATACCAAATGTCTATTATACCATTTTATTTTATACAATCATAACTTCTTTTTTTATTATTTTAAGATAAGGGATAAAGTGGTAAATTTAATACATTCTCATTCAATTTCCATTCTCAATTTTTACTAACAAATACAATAAATGCATTCTCTTTCCGTTTCCGTTTCTGTGTAAAAAACGTACCCTTAAGTCACGAAAAAAATTCATATCCCAAAAACTAACTTATTAAGTGAAAGTGTTTCATAACTTAAATATACCATATTATCTTCTCAATTATGATGAAATAAACATCAAGTTATTGTCCAGCAATTGGTGATCAAAGAAATAACAGCCAATAAATCTGGTTAGTGGTTAATGCGTATGGTTATCTATCCTTTTTAATTGTTTTTTGACCTCCTAATTAATTAGTTTCCACAATTATTTGTAATTTTATTATTAAAAATTAAGTATATATATAATAATTTAAAAAATAATTCGGTTATAAAGTATTTGTTTATAAATATTATAAAGTTATAAATTGTAAACAATATATTTTTATTTAAAAAATTAATAGAACATATGTAAATAAATTATTTTTTTTCATCAAATTAGGAATTGCATAAAAGAAGGCCAAAGTTCATACAGACAGTAATTTTTTTCTTTGAAAAATCATGACAGGCACGACCAAAAAAAATGACAGGCTTGCACATGGGCCATGGGCAAACAAGAAAGCATGATTGTATTCGCTGTATGTTCAACGTGCAAAATGTTGCGGTCCAGTCCACATATGTCTATAAAGAGATTTCTTTTGTTGCTCATCCGACCGGTCTTTAAAATTTTGTTTCGACTAATCTAGACTTGATTCTTTTAATGAGAATAACTCTAGTTATAAGGTCTCAGAATTCGAAACTTTATTTAAGGTCTATCAAACTGCTTACCTCTTTGACTAATTCGTCGTTAGTGTGAATAAATAGGTTTATACCAAGGATCATAAGCCTTTTTTTCTCTTTTCACATGTATTCTTATTTTTGAAAAGAATTTGTTTGAAATATTTAGTTATGTGTTACCTTCTCTGCGTTAATTAGTTCACGTATGAAAAGTTTTTTTTTTTAAAAAATAGATCCGATATAATTAGTTTTCGTGCAATTACTTCAAAACACATATTTTTACTTTATTTTTGAAGTACTAATAGGAACTCACACTAATAACGACTTAGCATAAATAGATTAGGGACCAAATTTTTATTAATATTGGCAAATATTATCGTCTTAAATGGATTAGAGATTAAATTATTATTAATATTGATAAATAGTCTCACGAGATTATTTAGTGATGATATTTGCCAATATTGATAAAAATTTGCGGATCCCTAATTTATTCATGGTAGGTTTTTATGAGTGTAGGTCCCTAAAATTACACAAATGAAGTAAAAATGTGCATTTTAAAATTAACTGCACCGTAATTACACAAAAATTAATTGCACCGAATCCATTTTATTTCACTTGTTTTCAATAAATAAATTCTTTTGGCAAATTTATTTCAGTCTAATAATTGATTTTTACTTTTTAGGCAATTTTAGGGCAAAAATATTTGTTATTATATCATTTTTTCCTTGAAATCCTATATTCGCCTCTTTTTATATTCTCTTATGTTTATTTGTTTAATAAAAATTAACAACAATAAATAATATAATGCTTATACATGTTTATCTACTTGATATTAGGGTTTATCTAATAAGTACTCAATGACACTTTTTTCAATATTTTATTTGACGTTGGTTGAGAGAAAATTAATTATTTTGAATTTAGTAAAAATTAACAAAAATAATAGTTAGGCTCTCTCATTAGTTGAAAATAAACTTTAAACAGTATCACTAATTAGCAAAATCTTTAATAATAATAATAATGTATATATCCTAAATCTACACATGTCTTTTGATGATTTTACAATTAAAGACATTTCTTTAATATAAAGTTTTCAACAAATAATTACTTCTTAGCTACACTATAAAAAATGAGTATTTTCAATAATTTATATTCAACTATCGCTACTAATTACTGAAATAAATAATTAAATTTTGACAAATAAAATAAATATATTTTTTCAACAATTAAATTTTGACTGTTAAAATAAGTTATTAAAAAATAAATAATTATATTTTTACTGTCAATAATTATTAATAATATTGCTTTCAATAATATTTTTTTTTAAATGATAATCATAAAAAAAATACTTTTAAAAATATACCATCATAACAATTAATTTCAATGATTAAAATTTAATTATTAAAAAAATATAATTTTAAATGATTAAGCAACCGTCAAAATATAAATTGTAAAAAATATCATTTTTTTAATATAAGAACTCCTGATAAAACTCAAGTTTAAAACACTCTTTAGCTAAAATTTTTTAAATACAAATTGCTTCCCTTCCAAATAATTTTTTTTTCTTAAATGAAGATATTTTAAAAGCATGCACAAGTGCATAAACCGGCCTATTAAAATTAGGAAAAAACTTAGGTCTATTTCCTTATGTCCATTACATCCAGTTTCCCAATATAAATATGACACGTGGCAAAAAGTGTTTAAATGACCAATCACAATAGAGAAAGAATATAGAAGATCACCTTTTATATAACCAATAATAGAAGAGAGAGAGTATAAATACAATATATGATTGGTGGAATTGGATGTAATGGACATAAGGAAATGGACCTAAGTTTTTTCCTTAAAATTATTGCTTTTGTTGGTCTTTACATTTTTTTGGGGGGGGGTGATATCTTTAAATTTCCATTTGTCCATGTTCTTTCCTTTTCTACTCTCTTAAAATAAAACAAAAGCCATACCAGAGGATACAAAGGTTTATTTGTTGAAAGACTGCCTACGTGCACTGAATCCAATAGTACTCTGATCAAACACTGAATCTTGATCCAAAGTCCAAACTTCTCATTGTTCTTGCATATGTTTTCTAAAAAAAAATTTAGACCCATTTTCTTATGTTCATTTCATAAGTTCTTCAATATAAATATGATACATGGTAAAAAGTGTTTAAATGATCAATCACAGTAGAGAGAGAATATAGAAGACCACCTTTTATATGACTAATCATAGAAGAAAGAGAGTGTAAATACAATATATGATTGGTGAAACTTGATGAAATGAACATAAGAAAATGGACCTAAGTTTTTTCCTTTTTGAAAATAAAGAATCAAATATTACTCAAAATAAATCTTAAAGCATTGTAATATTGTATAACAAAACCTTTACAACTTATTAAAAACAAAACAAAACAAAACCTTCACAAGCACATTTTAAAGGTGAAAATGAAGTCGTACGTGACATTAACCATGAATAGTGTTCCGTAAGGCAGTAACACTTAACACCTACCTACCTTTAGTTTGTCCTTTTTTGTCGATTTTATGTACAAACTAGAATATATATATATATAGTAGAGTCATCATCAGTCATGTTATTATTTTTCTTTTATTTTTAAAAATATAAAATAATAATTACTATAGTGTAAGATAATAAATTAAATAATTAGAAGTTATAATTATTTACTGACTTTTCTCTTAATTATTTATTATTTCTTTTAATTATAATTATTCCTGCCTTAATTTATTTCCTTTTTTTTCATATTTCTGCATATCACATATTTTATTTCTTTTTTATATTATAAAATAATATAGATATATATAATATTTTGTTAGCTATGAAACAATATTCTAAATTGACTGTCTTACTGCCCAAAAAAAATGACTGTCTTACAGTATACAGACACTGCCCCTGTGCCTATTTATGGGTGGTTTGGCCATCAATTTTTATATGCATGCATGCAAAGCTCTTAACTTCCATCATAGCTTCTGCGTTCGATCTCTTGCTTTCTTTAATTTGTATTGTACTATTATTGTTATTAATATATGGCTAACATATCATCACTATCACTACAAAATCCTTCCCAACCTAAATTCACTGGTGATTCTTCTATCATGGCTAGCGCTATTGATCTTTATTCTGCTTGTGATGATGCAATCCCCACCATTGATTACTCCCTCCTCTTCTCTAATGATCCTCACCAACGATCCCTCGCCCTGGAATATCTTGGCCAAGCATGCCACCACTATGGCTTCTTCAATGTATGTGATGATCTCTCTCTTTCAACTTTCTTCAGCAATATTGAATTTCTTAAATTTTATTTGTTTATTTAATATATCTGACGTTGGGCAAATTAATAATTTTCATAAAATGCATGCATGCACAGCTGGTAAATCATGGAATCCCAGATAAGTTGTTGGACAATTTTTTTCATGGGATTTCAGAATTCTTTGATCCTATGATGTTGGACGAGCGGAGGGCACTATACAGTAAAAAGGACGCAATGGACCGAATCAGATGGGTCCTAAGATCCTCTTCTGGAGAAAACAGGGAATATCTAAAAGTGATTTCACACCCCAACTACCATTTCCCTCCCAACCCATCATGCTTCAGGTATATATATCTGCCTCTCTGGTAAATAAAAATGTTGGAGTAGTTAGTCCGTAGGTATATGTGAAACTGTCATTTTACCATTTTAATTAGTATGTGGCCTTTATTAATTATATAAATTCATTTTTTTAATTATAATCTATTAATTAAGTGTGTTAGAGACTTAATTAGAGTAAGTAAAAGGTACATATATCATAAAAAAGTACGACAATTTAAACAAAAATAATGAGCTAACGAGGTTGGATCTAGTAGAAGGGATTAATTCCTCACAATATGATTATCTACTCATTTGTTTTATCTCCAATTATATATTTCCTTGATCAACAAATTAAAAATAGTAATAAAAAGCATATATATAGATATCCATGAGTTTTTTTTTTTTTTTTTGCGTGAACCATAGGTATTCTTCGCCTATCCATTTTAATGGTCTAAGCGAAGACTAATCCATATATTTATGAGTTTTCACTATGAAATATGAAGTCAGAAGTTGCTTCTAATCAAGGATGGTTGATTAATATATTTTGCTTGTTCCGTGCAGTGAGGTGTTAGGCGAGTACCACAAGGAAATGAGGAAGATAGTGGTGGGATTAGCAAGAGCAGTGTCAATAAACTTAGGGTTTGAAGAAGATTACATAGAGAAAGCATTCAACTTGAAGTCAGGGTTTGACGTATCAGCCATGATCCTTTATCCTCCCAATCACATATCCAAAGGTGAAATGGGTTTGCCAGAACACACTGACCCTGGCTTCATAGTCACACTTGTACAAAATGTGGATGGTGGTCTCCAAATACTATCCCACCACGGAAAATGGATTAATGTTCAAATTCCTCCTCACGCCATTCTCATCCAACTCGGCGATCATCTTGAGGTATATATATATATACACACTTCAATATTTAATTAATTTTAATTTGATTCAGTAATTAACTTTGTTTATTAATTTGAATGTTTAATATATGTTACAGATTTTAACGAATGGGAAGTATAAGAGTCATATTCATAGAGTAGTTGTTGCGAAGAATGAGGTGGAAAGGATCTCTGTGGCGACGCTGCATGGACCATCATTGGAGAAAAGTGTGAGGCCAGCACCAGAATTCGTGGATGAAACTCACCCACAAGCATACCTTGGGATGACCTACAAGCAATGCTTGGAAGCTAATGGCGACGATGAGATTGAAAGTCAATCATCTCTTCACCTAATCAAGCTTCCAAACATTAATTAGTTACTCCTATTTAATACGTTATTGTGTGTTATATATTATTGTGCACTTCTAATGATGTGTGTATATATATGTGTGTGCATGCATAGATTTTACTAGATCTGTACTCTGTAGTATAAATTAAAGTTACCTCCATCGGTCAGTTTGATCAATTATAGTTAGTTAAGTACTGCATAAGAAATGATTAAATAAAGATCAGTTGGCACTGGCCTACCTTCACTTACTTGAGGATCTCCGTTCCTTTTTTCTTCTTAATTAGCAATATAATGTCTCAAGTTTAATAATGCTTTAACTTTAATTTAAAGAAGACATTTTGAAAAGAACGCGTACAAGTGAGAGAGAAAGTTTTCCTACTGTCTTTTAATTTGGGATTTTGGAAGGTAAAAGAGAACAATTTTGAAATTTTGAGTATGACTGGGAGTCTTTGGGACCACAATTTTAATTAGAAAGAAGTAGTTTGTGTTTAATAAATTTGTACTGAAAAGTGTTTTTTATTATAAAATTATTAAAAAGGGCATATATAGATTTAAGTATTATTAATATTATTAAATAAATTAATTAATAAATATTTATTATTGTTAAGTTTTATTGTACAAATAAATATAAAATATGAATTAGTTTATTAATTTAATAAAATGTTAATAAAAATTATTAATTTTAATGAATTTACTTTTATATTTTATGATTATTATTTTTATTAAATATCTATTAATTTTATTTGAATAAAAAAATTAATTATAAATATTTATTATTATTAGTTTGATTATTATTGTCTTAAAACTGAAAAACAATTTCTACTACAATTCAAAAATAATTTTTAGTAATTTATTAAACATCTCATTTTAAAAATAAACACTTTTAAAAGAAATAGATCTGAACTATTTTTAAGCTTAGCCTACCTTACAGGTTCTGAGTTTATCCATAGCGTCTTTTCCCCCTCATCTCCACGGTCTCTCTTCCTACAAAAAATAAATGCACAAGAACCAAAATTATTAGACATGGGCGGATGGGCCAGGATTTGTAGAGTTATACTAGTAGTAGTAACTAGTAAGGTCAATGTTTAATAAGCAAAATTGATAGAGAAAGGAAAGTATCCCTAATTATGTTTGGTATGAATTTGGGAATAGGGAGAAGGAATCTTTGTTTCACGTAGATAAAGAATCTTTGTTCTATGTGTGGGAGAGGAGTGTTGATAGAAGGAAAGGAAAGTGTATGTAAAATGTCTATTTTACTTTTAAAAATGTGTGATAGATAACAAAAATAAGGGCAAAAAATATATTCTATACTTTTATTTTTTATTTTCTTATCTCCTACCCACTATAGCAAATAACATTACTCTTATATTCTACTTCTATTTTTTTATATACTAAACACACTACACTTTTTATCACTTACTTTTACTTCCTACCAAATCACCTACCTCCTACAAAGGCTAAGAAAACATGGCCCACAAGCTTTGTTTGTAATGGTATATATGTTTAACTCGTAAATTGAAACTGATTTCTTATAGAGAAAAAAATTGATCTTTTTTTTGAAAAATGGTGGGGCTTGTTTAGCAGTAGCTCCGTTGCCTAAACAAGTTTTTGTGATTATTTCTGCAACCAACCAACAAAAATTGGAAAGAAGAAGAAGGAATCTTTATTAATTTAAACAAATATATACAAAATTGATCAGTATTATGGCATACTTTACTTTTTGTGTAAATTTTTTATGAAACTACTATGTCATGCTTTAATAGATCAAAATTTCATTTTTGTTCTTTATTTTTTACACTTATTTTATATTAATTTTTTATCTTTTAAAAATTTTAAATTAATAATTTATTTTTACAATTTGTTTTAAATTGATTCTTTTGTGTAATATTATTAACTTGACGTGTAAAACCGTGACTTGATGAGTTGACATGATGTATATCCTATGTAATATTTGCTTATTTGATTAAAAAAACTATTTTATACAACCAACAATATGAAACACACGTAAAAGAGCAGGCATTCCTTGGATTTTGTCGGCATTCGGCAAGCAGGGGCACCACCTGAACAAATTTGTTTTCAACTGTGAATTGTCCATTATATTAGAACAATGAGAGTTGCAGTTTGTGTAAACATGATCGTGAATAATTATTTGCTGCAGATCACTGTCATGCCCATGGGCCATAAACATATAATGAGCTTTCCCTCGTCATTGTCTTGGTCTGGCCCAATACGGGCCCAATTTTATTCAATTAATTTGTATAGAGTAATGTATTGTAGGGTAGAGAATATCCAATATATATGTCTTAAGCCCCACGAGTTGGTGGATACCATATGCCCTTTTGTTTTCTTTTTTTGCCCTTCTATTCCCTTTAGTTTTTTTAGTAACAGAGAATTTCGGGGAATAGATCTTTTACATTAATTTTTTATATTTTTTTGTGAAATTATGAGAGAGATAGAAAGAATGAAAAATTTTTCTTTCTTAATTCTTCTCTCTCTTAATTTGTTTTCTCTCTATCTCTCTTGTAACTCCACCAAAAATATAAATGATTACTTTAAAGAATCTACTTCCAAAATTTCGTTCATAAAATAGAAATAATAATAATAATAATAATAGAATAATGATTTATTCATACAATTGTTAACCATTCTAATTTCTACACGCAACTTCTCATTGACTCCAAAAAGCTGTATGTGCAGCTATGTAATTCTTAATTATCTGATTTATTAGTAAATAAGTTGATGCAAACTAACTCATTTTCTAAACAATATTAGAACTTGAAATTTAAGCCTAGCGTTGGCTAACATTAGTAACCCGTGAACCAGTTGTTTTGTTATATATATTGCTTATTTACTAGGTTTTTTTAAGGAAAAAACTTATGTGCTGTTGCTTACATGCTTTTGGTAAAGTTGACCAATTAAAAAAAGACATGTGTCACTTTTGAGAAGAAAATTGACACATGTCTTTTTTTAATTGATCAACCTTACCAAAAACATGTAAGCAACAACACATAAATTTTGTCCTTTTTTTAACAGTAGATATTTTCAAGACCCTTTAAATGTAACCTTAAGATCCGTTTGGTGCAATGTATTATATTCCCTGCAATGTAAAAAGCAGGATTCCCAATAAAAAGAAATGGTTTGATACTATTTCTAAAGTTAAAAAGCATTTCGATTTTCAACTTTACTAAAAGAATGTTGTATAAAATTACAACTTTACCCCTGTCATTTTCTCAACCCTAAACATGCTTGAAAGCTAATAAAGACATTTTAGTAATCGCAATATTTTACTTGCTCTACTTTCTCCCCAATATTTTTTCACACTAAACAATTTTCCACCTTTACACTTTTTCCTTTTCCTCGCCATTTTTTTCGTGCAAACCCATTTTTTTACTGATTTTTTTTACACCAAACGGAGCCTTAGTTTCTTCTAAATGGTAGAGAAAATTGTTTTCTTTGCCTTCCTTCTATTTACAATTTTAAGATTTGGGTTTTTGCCTTCCTTCTAATATATAATTGTTTTTATGGGTAGATACAACAAGTTGTATCATATACTCACATTTATTTTGTATGATATATATATATATATATATATATATATATATATATTTGGTATTTAAAAGCCAAAATTCAAGTTTGCACATGTTTGAATTATGATATCAAATATGAATAGCCAAGGTAATATTGTCTGTTTTATATATATTTTGTTAAATTAAGGTATTCACAACTAACAGTAATGATTAATTCTTTGTCACGAGTCCTTCACTTAAAAATATATAAAAATGGCCTAGCGATTAATATTTGATATTTTACTTTCCCTATAAATTAAAACGAGTAAATGACTCATCGAACCATAATGATTATCAAGTACAATGTATAGTTATTAACATTTTATCATGATGCACAATTCCTAACTATTATGTAGTTTGCCTTTGTACTAATTTTTTAGCCTCGGGTGAACACTGCTATATCAACATATATACATCACCTACACCACACAATTGCAATTAATTTGTGGATGAACGTAACGTCTTTGATATCAAAAGAAAAAACTTAAGTCATAAGGAGAATTCATATCCCAAAAAATCAATCTATTAAGAAAGTGCCTCACAACTTAAATACAGTTGTATCTCTTCAATTATAGTGAAATAAACATCAAGTTTATTGTCCGGCAAATTGATGATCATAGAAATCACAACCAATATTCCTGGTTAATGCCTTTAGTATCTTATAATTTTTAATTTTTTTTAGCCTCTTAATTAATTAGTCTGCACAATTATTTTCAATTTTATTATTAAAAATTAAAGTGTATATATATAATATTTTTAAAATAATTCGATTATAAAGTGATAAATCGTAAACAATATTAATGACATTTTTAATAAAAAATTAATATTACATATATACTTTTTTTGTGTGAAAAATATGACTGGCTTACACATGGGACATTGCGCGTGGCCGAAAAAGAAAGCCTGGATGTATGGTTGTATACTTGTATTCGCTTGTTAAACGTGCAAAATGTTGCGGTCCACGGTCATAAACCTTTTTTTTTTCTTTCCTTTTTCACATGTATTATTATTTTTTAAAATTTTTGTTTGAAATACTTAAATATGTGTTCTCTACGTTAATTGGTTCATAAAAGAGTATAAGTTTTTTTCCGCTTTTTTTCAAGAAATGAATTCTTTTGGCAAATTTATTGTAGGCTAAGAATTGGATTTTAGGAGCATCGAGTGGTTAGTTAGAGTTTGTTTGACTAAGTTTTTTTTTAAATCGTTTATTTTTTAAAATTAGGTGTTTGGCAAATTACCCATAAATGTTTCTGAGTTGTAGTAGAAACGGTTTTTCAGTTTTAAGCAGAAAGCTATAAATTAGGACTTCTGCTACTAACAAAAAACAGAAGCTAAAATTTAATTATTTTAGAACACTAATACCCTTACTAGTATTTTAAAATTCTCATTTTACTCCTTCTTATACCCTACACCCTTTAATTTCTCCCTTCACATTTCCTCTTCACATGCAAATTGGGTCTTCCACTTTTATATATATAGTTAACACAAAATAGAATTAGGGATGAAATGTAGAGAAATCTCCTCGTGTGTGAATTTTTTTTAATGAATCTTTATGTATGAATTATTTTGAGACATCTAAAGTACAAAGTGTTTGTAAATATTATTGTGATTATATATATTGTGATCTTATTTGTATTTTTCATAAAAAAATTGTTTAAATAATGAAGAAAATAATAATAATGATTTATCAAAATAATATAAATATTTATAATTAGTTTTTATTTGAGTTAATTAATAGATATTTAATAAAAATAATAATCATAAATAAAAAATTATATAGAATAAAATTAATACTTTTTCATTAACACTTTATTAAATTAATAAACTAATTATTGTTTTATATTTATTTGGATAATAAAAAATAATAATAAAAATATTAATATAATTGATCTATTTAATAATATTTATAACACTTAAATCTCCATAACCCTTCTTGATAATTTTATACTTAAAAGCACTTCTCAATACAAAATTGCCAAACAAAAATTGTTTTTGAAAAGTACTTCTCAACTCAGTTTGACAAACACAAACTGCTTCTCTCTCACAACGCTTTTTCTCAAGCTCCATTTAAAAATAAGTTATTTAAAAATCAACAATTTTCATAAATTTGACCAAATGAATCTTTAGAGTGATAGATACTTCATTCTTTCTTAAATAATATGATTTATCCTAGGAGTTAGTTTCATTATTTAGATGACTTAAGGGGTATGACCCTCTTGAGAAGAACCTATATAGTTAGGTTGTCTTTTTTTTTTTTGGCTTGTGCTAGGTCTGAATATATAAAAAAAATGATTTATCTAACAAGTATCTTGTAATACTTTTTAAAATTTTTTGTAATATTGGTTGAGAACAAATTTATTATTTTTGAATTTAGTAAAAAGTCAACAAAAATATTTATATAAACTATCTTTTAAACAATATCATAAAGGTACTGTTTAACAAAATTTTAATAATATATATATATATATATATATATATATTCTATAAAAAATAATATATATATATATATATATCATAAAAATACTATTAACAAATAATTATAAAAAATATTATTGACAATTATTAATAATATGAATTATACTAATAAAATTGAAAAGTTAAAAGTACTCTTTAACTAAAATTTTTTGAACACAATTACTTCTCTTTCAGATATTTTTTTCTTAAATGAAACGGTTTTAAAAGCATGCACAATCGGCCTATAAAAATAAAAAATGTCCCTCTTGTTGATCTTTAAATTTTCATTTGTCCTTGTTCTTTCCTTTTCTGCTCTCTTAAAATAAAACAAAAACCATGCCTTTCATATGGACGCCGACGCCTACAACGGTTTATTTGTCAAAAGACCGCCTACGTGCACTGAACCCTATTGTACTCTCATCAAACACTACTCTCCACACAACCCACTTCTCATTGCTTCCTGCATCTATTTTTTTAAAAATAAATAATTAAATTGATTTTGACTTTAGGCCATATTATAGAGTAGATGTCAGTGATACGATAGTACTGAACTTCAGTACATCCCTCCAATCAGTTGATTCCTAAATCATTCAAGTTGGGTCCTTATTAATGTGAATTTATATTAATATTAACAAATGGCTCAACATGATTGAAGGGATGTACTGAATTTCAGTGATACGGTACCACTGAACTTTTATCCCAAATTATGACACTGAGAGGCTTTTTGATTTTACTTGATTCATTTATTTGAGATGACTGAATAGGGATGGGTTTCATTTTCATGTTTGATTGGCAATTAAAAATAGAATTCTCATTTTTAATGGTTAAATAGTGTGTTAATTTGATTCTTATTTCCATTTGTATGTTTGAGACTTTCTATGAGGGTTAGGGTGAAAAATAACTTTTTTTTATCTTTAACTATTTTGCCCTTGGCTAGGCCAAATTGTGTGGTAATGTTATTTTAACCCTCATTCTATTACATTCTCAATTTGATTACATATCAAACATAATTATATATTTTTTATTATCTTTTCCATTTTTTTTTTCATTTTCATTCTCTTAAAATAAATTCACCACTAAACAGTCATTAAAGAAAAATCTATATATATATATATATATATATATATATATATATATATATATATATAAAATATTATAGATTGATATATATTAAAGTATACATTATTAGTTAAACAGTTTAATTTTGGATATAGATAGAAAAATATGAAGTTAAATAACTTACATGTTTTTTTTTATTTGATCATTAATATAATAGATGGGAAGTAAACCCAACAACATTAATATACATTAACTAATTAATTGCTAAATAATAAATTTATTTTATCCAGTGAAATTTAAAAATAAAATAAAACATACTAAATTAAGTTACATAGTACACAGTCAAAATGTATCATTTGTATTTTTTTTATATATAAGTTGTAATTTTAATATTTTTTTTTACTATTCAATAAGATTCCATTTATTATTTGAACTGTTAAATCAAAGCCAATTAAGGTCAATTGTCACATTAGGGAGTAGTTAGGAGGAATGGAGGTTGGGTAGCTAGGTAGCATTTCAATTATGGATGAAAGAGGGAAGGAAACAAAATATGTAAAAGGTTAACACTATATTTATGTTTATAAAAAAAAACAATATATATATATATATATAAATAGACTAAATTAAGGTGAAGTTATTAATTAAGTGTTTGATGTGAAGTTCTCTAATAAAAATAAGACACGTGGCAAAAAGTACTTATATATAACCAATCATAAGGAGAGAGAGAATATAGAAGATTAAATTATGATAACCAATCATTGAGAAAGAGAATATAAATAAAGCACATGATTGATGGAATTTCATAGCAAGCACTTAAATAACTTCACCTTAGTTTTTAATTTTACTATATGTATATATTGTATATATATATAGAATTCATATATTTAATTTTTTTTTTTAAAAAAACAGTCAACTAGAAAAAGATTTTGTTAAATTAATTTGTTTGTAATTAATTGATAAAATTTTTAGATGTTAAAAATTATTGTTTTTATTAAATTTTTAATCATTAAATACTCTAACAATTACTCAAAATAAATCTTAAAGCACTAATATAAGTAACAAAACCTTTACAACAACAGAAATAATTCTAATTCATACCAAGCATATTTTAAAGGTGAAAATGAAGTCGCCAGCTACCTTTAAGTTGTCCTTTTCGCCGATTTTTTGTACAAATATCTATCTATATATAGTATATGTATGGGTGTTGTTTTTTTTTATTGGACTCATAAAACAACTATATTTTATAATTAAAAAATAAAACTAAAGATAATTGAAGAAGTTAAAAAGAAATTATAGATAAGATAGTTAAAAATAGTGATAAAAAAAGAGTTAAATTGAAATAATAGATAGTTATTAAATTATTTATTATTTTAAAATATAATAATATTTTTTATGTTAAATTTTAATATAATAAAATAATTATTATATTTTAATATAATAAATTAAATAATTAATTAAAAATTATTATTTATAGACTTTTTTCTTAATTATTTATTATTTCTGCCTTAATTTCTCTCTCACTTTTTTTTCGATATTTGTTCACATCAAATATTTTATTTAATATATATATATATATATATATATATATATATAAAATATTTTGTTAGCTATGAAAACAATAAATTGACTGCTGTCTTAGGATATGTTCACTAACAAGAAATTAATTTTATGGAAATAAAAAAATATGGCCTAGTGAGTTCCACTTATTTTTTCACTTTGTTATTCCTATCAACTTAAAAAAAACAAAAAACAAAATATTTATTATATCCTTTTGATTTGACATGATTTGATACAATTATAACCTTTTTTTCTTTTTATTATTTTAATATAAGGGGTAAAATTGTCATTTTAATATATTTCCATTCCATTTCTATTACCAAACTTTTACTACTAAATACATTAAATACATTCTATTTCCGTTTCCATTTCCATTTCTATTTCTACCTAATGAACGTGACTTAGGTTACGGACACCTGTGCCTATTTATGGGTGGTTTGGCCATCAATTTATATATGCATGCAAAGCTCTTAACTTGATTTCCATCATAGCTTCCGCAATTTCTTGCTGTGTTAGTCTTGTACAATTATTGTTAGTATATGGCTAACATATCATCACTATCACTACAAAATCCTTCCCAACCTAAATTCACTGGTGATTCTTCTATCATGGCTAGCGCTATTGATCCTTATTCTGCTTGTGATGACGAAATCCCCACCATTGATTACTCCCTCCTCTTCTCTAATGATCCTCACCAACGATCCCTCGCCCTAGAATATCTTGGCCAAGCATGCCACCACTATGGCTTCTTCTATGTATGTGATGATCACTGCTTTCAACTTTCTTCAGCATTATTGAATCTCTTAAATTTTGTTTATTTAATATATCTGACGTTGGGCAAATTAATAATTTTCATAAAATGCATGCATGCACAGCTGGTAAATCATGGAATCCCAGATAAGGTGTTGGACAATCTGTTTAAGGGAATCTCAGAATTCTTTGATCCTATGATGTTGGAAGAGAGGAGGGCACTATACAGTAAAAAGGACCCAATGGACCGAATCAGATGGGTCCTAAACTCCTCTTCTGGAGAAAACAGGGAATATCTAAAAGTGAACTCACACCCCAACTACCATTTCCCTCCCAACCCATCATGCTTCAGGTAAATAAAAATGTTGGAGTAGTTAGTCCGTAAAAACTTAAAGGGTATATGTGAAACTGTCATTTAATTAGCTAGTATATGTATGTGGCCTTTAATTTATTTTATTTTGCTTGTTCAATATTCCGTGCAGTGAGGTGTTAGGTGAGTACCACAAGGAAATGAGGAAAATAGTAGTGGGATTAGCAAGAGCAGTGTCTAAAAGCTTAGGGTTTGAAGAGGATTACATAGAGAAAGCATTCAACTTGAAGTCAGGGTTTGACGTATCAGCCATGAACCTTTATCCTCCCAATCACATATCCAAAGGTGAAATGGGTTTGGCAGAACACACTGACCCTGGCTTCATAATCACACTTGTACAAAATGTGGATGGTGGTTTCCAAATACTGTCCCACCACGGAAAATGGATTAATGTTCACATTCCTCCTCACGCCATTCTCATCCAACTCGGCGACCATCTTGAGGTATGTATATATATACTTCAATATTTAATTCATTATTAATGAAGCAACAAATTATATGATTTGGATTTTGTTAACTAAATTTGAATGATAATCTTGAATATATATATATATTTTATAGATTTTGACGAATGGGAAGTATAAGAGTCATATTCATAGAGTAGTTGTTGCGAAGAATGAGGTGGAAAGGATCTCTGTGGCGACGCTGCATGGACCATCATTGGAGAAAAGTGTGAGGCCAGCACCAGAATTCGTGGATGAAACTCACCCACACGCATACCTTGGGATGACCTACAAACAATCCTTGGAAGCTAATGGCAACGATGAGATTGATGTGCAATCATCACTTCACCTAATCAAGCTTCCAAACATTAATTAGTACTCGCATGTTCGTCCACAATCTATGCACTTAAGAGGTAGACAGGACTCTATCACTCATACTTTTCTCTACTCAAATAGTACACAAATATTATAGACACATATTATGTATGCATACTTTTGTTAAACCATTCCTTGTATCCATGTCAAGACTGGTTACCCATTTAGGGATAAAAGTTTAGTGGTACTGTACTACTGAAGTTCGGTACATCCTTCCATTTAGTAATATTACTAGAAATTTACATTAATAAGGATCACCTTGAATGGTTTATGAACCAGTTGATTGGAAGGATATACTGATCTTCAATACTAACGTATCACTGAACATCTATTCCCCATTTAGATAGCATCAGTATGCTTGTCATTCTTCATTGTGGTTTGCCTCTCATTAAAGCTAAATAAAAGGTTTTAATTATATTTTATTTGTGTAAAACGTTGGAGCAACAAACGGCCAATTTTGATTCCAAAATAACTAGATTTAACTAAAACTAAATGGCTTGATTTCAACGGCCAATTTTTATGATTGGTGGAACTTGATGAAATGGACATAAGGAAATTGACCTAAGTATGACACGTGGCAAAAAGTGTTTAAATGACCAATCACAGTAGAGAGAGAATATAAAAGACCACATTTTATATGACCAATCATAGAAGAAAGAGAGTGTAAATACAATATATGATTGGTGGAACTTGATGAAATGGACATAAAGAAATGAACCTAAGTTTTTTCCATACAATATATCTAGGTCAAAACCCCAAATTGGTCCTTTATGTTTGCGCCAAGTTTCATATTGGTCCTTTATGTTTCAAAAAGTCTAAATTGGTCCTTTATGTTTGCAAGAAGTTCCAAATTGGTCCTTCCGTCCATTTCCATACAGTTTTGCCGTTAACCCGTGACGTGTCCGGATGATGTGTCGCCTTCCCTCTCCTACGTGTACTGTTTAGCTGACGTGGCATTAGTTAACCTAAAATCAGGGACTAAAATGAAACAAAATAATTTTTCATCAAACAAAAATATAATTTCCCCACTTTTCCATCTTCTCAATCTTCCTCAGCCGCCACTTCCGCCGCTAGCTGTCGCCTCTTCATTTCTCCAGTCCTCTTCCTCTTCACTCTTCACCATCCTCCCACTCCACCTCTCCTCCATTTCTCCACCATTTCACCGAACTGTTAACCAAAAAGCAAAACCCCACCGTTTCTCTCTCCGTAAGCGTTTCTCTTCCTCCCTTTCTCTTCAGTTTTCTTTCTGTGCTTTCTCTCTCTTATAACTCTTCCGTCACTTCTTCCAAGTTCTTTTTTTCTACTATCTTCTGAAGATTGGAGGTTCATCCGCGGATGAAGTGCTATGCTCACAACAATTCATGGAGGCAGAGACTTCTGAGATTTAATTGTGTGCTACTATCTATTTATGGGGTCCATGATTACTCGGGGCTTATCTAGTTTTCTAGGGTTTTGGTTTTATTCAAATTGAAAACCCACACAGTGATTTTGATTCTGGGTGTTCAGTATTTACAAGATGCCGGATTGTATGAGAGTCAGGAGGAGGCAGTGAGTAGGGAAGAAGTGCTTGGCAGGCTAGACCAAGAAGAAGAAGAAGACGACGACGAAGAAGAAGAAGAAGAAAAAAAGTGGGGAAATTATATTTTTGTTTTGTGAAAAATTATTTTGTTTCATTTTAGTCCCTGATTTTAGGTTAACTAATGCCACGTCAGCTAAACAGTACACGTAGGAGAGAGAAGGCGACACATCATCTGGACACGTCACGGGTTAACGGCAAAACTGGATGGAAATGGACGGAAGGACCAATTTGGAACTTCTTGCAAACATAAAGGACCAATTTAGACTTTTTGAAACATAAAGGACCAATATGAAACTTGGTGCAAACATAAAGGACCAATTTGGGGTTTTGACCATATATATATATATATATATATATATATATATGCATGCATCATCACCAAAATATATATATATATATATATATATATATATATATATATATATGCATGCATACCTCCATCATATCGGTCAGTTTGATCAATTATTAGTTAAGTACTGCATCAGAAATGATTAAATAAAGATCAGTTGGCACTGGCCTTCACTTACTTGAGGATCTCCTTTTTTCTACTTAGCAATGTCTCAAGTTTAAGATATGCTTTAACTTTAAAGAAGACATTTTGAAAAGAATACGTACAACGGTACAAGTGAGAGAAAAAGTTTTCCTACTGTCTTTTAATTTGGAATGAAGGCGTGCCTGCTTAATTAGGTCCATATTTATATAGTTGCAAGGAGAAGCATGAGAGAGAACAAAGAATGGTCAATGGTTGAGGTGCAGAGAGAAAAAATAAGGAAATTTGATAAAAGCAGTAGTTGGCTTTTTTTTTTTTAATATATATTTTGATACAATTTCTTTTATTTCTATTATTAAGCTTTTAAGTGAAAATAAAACATGTTTTTTTTTAAAAAAAAAAACTCAATTATGATGTGATAAGTTATAAAAATTATACTCTCATATCGTTGATGATGCATGTCTAGTTAAAAGTCTAATAAAAATAATAGTAATAATAATATAAAAATTAAAGTATACTCAAATAATTTTATTTCTTTGAAAACAGACAAATTTGGTTAGAGAAATTCAGCAATTTTGAGTTAGGAGAAAAATGGTGTATTTCTTCAATTTGCAGTAACAGAGATTAAAAAAAGTGTCGCTAATCCATTTAAGTCAGACGAGTTTATCCATAGCGTCTTTCCCCCACCCCAAAAAATATATCTATGATTTCAATTTTATCGAATGTCCCTGAACTGAAGGGACACGAAAAGAAAGAAGTAAATAAATAAATAAATAAATGCAAAAGAACCAAATTTATTGGACATGGGCGGATGGGCCGGATTTGTAGAGTTACACTAGTAGTAGTAATTAAGAGGACACCTCACAAGCTTTGTTGCTAATATGGTATGCATGTTTAACTCGTAAATTGAAACTGATTTATTAGAGAGAAAAATTTGAGAATGGATCCAGTGCTTGGCTCTTCTATGCATTAGTATGTTAGGTCGGTTTTTTTTCATAGTTTTCTTCACTTTTTTTATTTAAATTTGAGAAATTATAAATTTTTTTTAAAGAATATCTAAAGTATGAAAGATATAGATACAAAAAAAATTAAAAACTTCACGTAAATCGAAATTTACTATGAGTGAATTAGAGACTAACTTTTTAGTCCCTAATAAAGGTGGTCCCTAAACCATTCACGGTAGGTCCTTATTTGTGTGAAATTTTTTATTTTTTTGTGTCTATAATTATTATTCTTTATAAAAAGTTTACAATTTTTCAAGTTTAAATAAAAAAGTGAAGAAAACTATGAAAAAAACTGGCCTAACATACTAATGCATAAAAAAAACAAACACTGGATCCATTCTCAAAAAAATTTTGATCTATTTAAAAACTGGTGGGCTTGTTTAGCAGTTGCCTAAAGGAGTTGTTGGTGACTATTTCTGCAACCCAACCAACCAAAATTGAAAAAAGAAGAAGGAATCTTTATTAATAAACAACTATATACATAATATTTTCAGTATTATGTCATACTTTTTTTATAAAAAAAAAGTATTATGTCATACTTTAGTAGACCAAAATATCATTTGGTCCCCTATCTTTTTCACTTATTACACATCGGTCCTTTATCTTTATAAAATTCTAAATCAGCTATTTACTTTTACAATTTGTTATAAATTGACTCTTTTGTGTAGTACCGTACGTTAACTTGATAAATCAAACCCGTGAGGAACAATTATGTGATTTGCTTACCTCTTTCAAAAATAGTGGAGAAGAAGAATTGACGATGAAATTCATCATCATCAGAAAGTGATGACAAAGCAGGTGGAGAAGGAAATGGAAAGCGTGATGAATTGCAAGAATTGGGATATTCAGCATAATACCCATCATTGGGGTAGTAATTTGATGGTAGATGAACAAATTAAAATGTCCTGGGGCTCCATTTGACTACCACTATTAGTAAATGAATTTCACTTTTTTTTTTCCTCACAACGACGTGGTAAGAGATGACGATATCTAGAACTTCAAGAACGTAACCAAATTAAATCCCATACCCATTTGAATAGCACACACAAATATACAGTAAGTTAATTAATTACAGAATTTACAGTATTAGACTAGTCTAACGCAATTTTATACTCTGTTTTAATTATAACCATTCATTTATTTTATTCATATTTGAAATTACATGCAAATGAAATAATTAGCTTAATTGAGAAGTCAGGGAACTTATAGGCAATAAAACTAATTCACTAGAGTACTTGGCGTTTATTGTCAAATCAGATAATGCGAATGAAGGCGTTGAGATGCATGGGTTTGATTTACCCTATTGGCAACTTCCATTATTGTGGGGAAAGGAATGATAGATTGAAGAAGAAAAAGAAGAAGAGAGAGAAGTAGAATTAGTTGGTGTAGATAGAAAAAAAAAGGGAATATAGTATAGGGATTGAAATAAAAATTTTGAGTTGAAGAAATGGTAAAAGTATAATTTCTTAAATACTTTCATCATATCACATTATCATTATCAGTTAATGAACTAAATTAATGGTATTACACAAAAAGGGTTAATTTAGAATAAGTTACAAAGATCGGAGATTGATATAAAACTTTTAAAAAAAAATAGAGGATCAATATGTAATAAGTAAAAAAATGTAGGGTACCAAAATGAAATTTTGACCTGCTCTAATATTGTAATTGACACTCAAACCTATGCATATTGTAAAATGAATGAATCCAAAGTCCTAAATCCTAATCCAATAATGGAGTACCTGTGGAGTCTAAAATCGATCATCATTGCTATACCATTATTATTTTAAAGTCGTTGAACACTTGAACTTATCAGTATTATATTCTTTTTAACATGTGTGAGACAATTTCTCCTTTTTTATTTTTAATTATAAATATTTATTGCCGGACGGACTACAGGAGAATCAAACCATAACCTCAGGATTTAAAGATATATCTGAGTTATATATATTGTTTAATTAATTCATATATATATATATATATATATATATAGGCCATTTCTTAATGTTTTAATATAAACAGTAGTTATATGTATTTCTATATCTTAATTTGAGGCAAAATTATAAATCTTTCCCTTATTATTAGATAGTCCTAACTTAATTGGCACACATATATACATGGAACTTCTGATTGTTTTTCTGACTAACAATTAATAGTCAATTACAATTTACAAACGAAGGCAGGCTTGGTATATGGTTGGTTGATCTGTGAGGATGTTTCGAAGATTACGAATCACATCGATCGTATGGAGTTGTGGCATCCATCGTCTCCTACGTAACTAACATTTTATATAATTTGGCTTCCATATGCAGTAATTAATTAATTAATGTCAACATATATATGGTTATTACCATCTGATCCAATAATGATTCATATATTGTATTTGATTACTTCTATACGTAGTTACGTACGTACATGTGACATGTCCATACCTGGTGCCAATTATAACAAATTAAATATGAGAGTATTATCAAACATATACTTTGAATATGGCTGGGGGTGGAGAGAGTGTTCCGTGAACCTTCCATCTTTTACAAGAGATCGACTTAATTAAACAAATGAAACAGTATTGTTTTGAATAGTTGAACTTTCTTATGAGATCAAGTTTTTCCTTATTATTATGTATATACAATTCTTGTAATAAACTATTGTCTTTTGTTAAATTTCAATTGAAAAGGGTAATTTAATTTGGTCCTCTAATTTTGCCTTTGGTTTTATTTTAGTCCCTTAAGTTTGATCAATGCAACTTTAGTCTATTAACTTTGTCTCATCAGATTTTATTTCAATTTTCCTCCGCATAACTATCATATCGTTTTGAGTAAAATAATGTTGAAATGATTTAATTAATGGAGAAAAATCGGATATATATGTACGTGTAATGCATTAATAAAATTAATTAAGCAAATTAAAGTCTAAATTGTCATCCTGCTAACATCATCGCCTTTTCCCCAATGACGCATGCATTTGCAGCAGCAAATAATATTAAGTGTTCACATGCACACTTCCTGCAGGCTGCAGGTTTAATTTGAGGAGTTTGGATCCTCTGCTGTCCAAAATTATGTAGTCGAATTTAACTATGGTTATAACCGTGGTTAACGATCAATAACCGTGACCAAATTTTTAGCCACAGTTTTTTGACCGATTAGTTACGGTTATAATCGTGGCTAAATCCAACAGCACAATTTTGGACAACAGAGGATCCACGCACTAATTTGGGAGAGAGTTTGATCAAATTATATATATTAATTAACCACCAAACTTAAGCTTGTACGTATTTGAAAGTAAATCTAACTAGAAGGGATCCAAAAATTAATTTGGGAGCAAGTGGTCAGAGGAACAATACGCGTACAGTGTACGTCTATAGTTAAATATATATCCAATCACAAATTGCATTAAATAAAAGAATAACTAATGAATGAAAATAATAAATAATCACTGTAGCTCTGGGATGCATGCATCACCCCCTCGCTTATTTATAGGGTTGGGGAGCAGTTTGTGCTTGCACCTCTTCTCAATTCTCATCTAAACGTTTGATATATCTTCATATATAATATATCAGTGTTAATTTGCTCAATATATTATATATACATTTAATTTGCTCTTTCATTGTGTGATGGCTGAAATAGCTTCTCAACAAACAACCCAAAACCCACTTGAACCCAACTTTCTGATGAACTCTCTTCATTTAAATGATCACTCCGCCTCGGCTGAATCTTATTCAGCTCATGATGATGTAATACCCACAATTGATTACTCTATGCTCTTCTCCACTGATCCTCATCAAGCATCCCTCGCCTTACAATACCTTGCCCAAGTTTGCCACGACTATGGCTTCTTCTATGTACGTATATATAATTATAATTATATATATATATGTGTGGAAACCAAATATATATCTCTATTTAATTATATATATATGTCTTATCAAAACGTATACATGTATGTTAATTTGATATATCTATATATATATATGTAATGTATTGGATTTGGATGCAGCTGGTAAATCATGAAATCCCAGATAAGGTGTTTGAAAATTTTTTCAAGGGAATTTATGAATTCTTTGATCCAAAGACGTTGGAAGAGAGGAAGGTATACAGTAAAAAGGACTCAATGGACCGAATCAGATGGGGCCTAAACTCCTCTTCTGGAGAGAACAGGGAATATATAAAAGTGATTGCACACCCTGATTACAATTTCCCTTCCAACCCATCCACCTTCAGGTTATATATATATATAGTTATATACGTAATTACTTGATATATATATAACTTTAATTAATTAGTTAAAAATGTTTAATTCCTACTATAATTGGATTTAATTAATTATGTTATTTGTGTTTGGAATGGCAGTGAAGTATTCCAGGAATACTACAAGGAAACGAGGAGGATAGTAGTGGGATTGGCAAGAGCAATGTCTAAAAGCTTAGGGTTTGAAGAGAAGTTGATAGAGAAGGCGTTTAAGTTGAAGTCAGGATTTGACGTATCGGCCATGAACCTTTATCCTCCCAATCACAAATCTAAAGGTGAAATGGGTTTGCCAGAACACACTGACCCTGGCTTCATAATCACACTTGTGCAAGATGTGAATGGTGGTCTCCAAATACTATCCCACCAAGGCAAATGGATTCAAGCTTCTATTCCCCGTCACGCCATTCTCATCCAGATCGGAGATCATCTTGAGGTACACACGTATATATACATAGTGAAAGTGTGAATCATTTATAATTTAAACTCCCATCCTTTTTCTAAAAATAATAATAATAATCCGAATTATCCTTAATTATATTAATTGTCGGTGTACATATATACAGATCTTAACGAATGGGAAATACAAGAGCCATCTTCATCGAGTGATTGTTGGGAAGAATAAGGTGCAAAGGATCTCAGTGGCAACACTTCATGGGCCATCGTTGGAGACATTTGTGAGGCCAGCACCGGAATTTGTGGACCAAGATCACCCACAGGCATACCTTGGGATGACCTATAAGCAATCTTTGCAAGTTAATGGCAATCATGAGATTGATGTGCAATCATCACTTGATCAAATTAGGCTTTCAATTTGACGTTTCATCTAATTTGTCTTATTAATTATTCGGTGGTGCTTAGTTCTATCATGCATGCCATGCTTTCTTGTAATATATATAATAAGTCAATCAGTCTCCACCATTTTAATCATGTGCTCTAGTAATGTTAATAATAGCACGAAATTAATCTAATAATTGATTCAGATGCTCCCATATGCTAACATTAAAACCTCTTTTTGAAAAGTCTAAAGGGGATTAGTGAGGGCGAAATTTTCTTCTGAGCCCATAGTAGTCCAGGTATATATCCACCGACAACAATGTCTTACAATGTCCTTGATATTCCATTTTTGCTAACACTTATGTTTTCTGACTTTCTCCAATTATACAGCTAATTAATGTCTTATATAATAATTGAATTGGTTAATATTAGTACTCTATTAATTTCATTATCCTTGTCAAGTTATTTTTCCTTACTATTACTGCACGGAATTCCTTGTTTTATGCGATGTACATATGAAATAAAAAGAAGAAAATAAATATAACTATACGGTATATAATTAATTATATATATTTGAAATGTGAATATAGTTACTGTATGAAAATAATTAATAAAACGTTAAAAAACAGAGAACTAAAAAATTGTAGGTCATGTATAAAAAATATCCTTCAATTATAAAAGTATTTTTCAATTCAATTGCTCAAACACAAACTACTATTTTACAACACTTTTAAACAAATTTTATTTTTAAAAAAATCATTTAAAAATCAGTCATTTTCAAAAAACCCTAAAAATTCAATAACGTCTGTTTATTTAACATTTGTGATCCTTTTAGTCTTTTTCTTTGTTTTCGAACAAGGATTCCTTTTATGAATGCAGAAAGAATATCACTCCAAATGGGCTATTTGCAGTTTAGCCTTTTTATTTCGGCGAGCCCACGGTCAATTAAGCGGGAGCGTCATAATTACATTCACCGATAATGATTATTAAAGTTATGGGCCTTACGGCCGATCAAGTGATTGTTCATTTTCTTAAAAAAAATATAGGTAGTTTTTTTTGGGCTGAAATAGGTCGAATCTCTACTTTTTACATTCTTATTTTTTCTGTGACATTTATATACTTAGTTTGATATATTTTAATTTCATATATCTATTTATTTAGATTAAACCGGTTAGTCATGTTGTCCCTTTCAATGCTGGATGGGAACCTCCTTCTTTGGATTGGATCAAACTTAACACTGATGGATCTGCGTTTGGAGACCCTGGCACTCCTGGCACTCCTGGCTGTGGTGGCATTATTAGAAATAATAGGGGTGAATGGCTGGGTGGATTTCACTCTTTCATTAGCTGTTATTCAGCCCTTGATGTTGAGTTGTGGGGTATAATTTAAGGGGTCTGTTACTTGTCAAGAAGAAGGGTTTCCAGCATGTTATTGTGGAGTGTGATTGCAGAGAGGCGATTGAGCTCATTAACAAAGCCAAAAATATGGGATTCACATGCAATAGGGTCACTGGTAGAATCTTCAAGCTGGCCTCAGAGTTTGGAAAAGTTTTGTTTTCCCATTGCTTTAGGGAAGCTAATATATGTGCTGACTGGTTAACTAACTTCAGTTTGTCCTTTAGGATTGGTGTGATTGAGCTTTCTTCCCCTCCTACAGATCTGTTAAAACTTATAGCTAGAGACAAAATTGGCCTCACGTCTTGTCGTGTTGGGCCAGTTCGCTTTGTTGTATTTGGTTTTGGGCCTTTTGGCCCCATTTCTTTACCAAAAACAAAATATGTTACGAATTTATCTCCAATTTATTTTACTACTTTAATTAAACAAAAATGTAAAACTTAACTATAATTAACCAAAATAAATATTTAAAATTATATTTATTAATCAAAATATTTATATATAATATATCAAAAGTAAATTATAATTTTAAAATATCAATAAAATAATTTAATATTTATTGTTTACTCCATTGATTATTTATATTTAGTTATTTATTTATTTTATTGTTATTTTTTATCTTTAATGTTTTAGAATTATTAAATCAATCAAAATAAAATTGTAAAAGAATAATATAATACAAATATATAACTAATTTTAAATCTTTTTATTGTTCAAGTTCAGAACATACATACCTAGATTGAATGTTAACATTATTGAGCTTAAAAACTCTAACATTAAACAATAATTTTATTAGAAAAGTATCTTTAGACTAGGAGCATAACAGTACTCTTGGATATAGTGGAGAGATTAGAGGAAAGAAAGAGTTTGAAGGAAACACTAAAAAGAGTTGAAAGTAGAAAATTAGAGTTTATTATTATTATTTTAGAGATAAAATAAATATTTAATAAAATAATTAATTAATTAAATTATTTTTAGGTAATTTCTTTTATAAGTTATATTAAATATTAAATTGTGAGAAAAAATAATATAGGATAGTTAAGTGATAATATAACAAACCACATGGGGGTAAGTGTCACACTCTAAACCACAGGGGGCACATTAATTTTAAGCCAAACCACAGGGTAGTTAAGTGTCGCATTTTAAACCACGGGGGGCAAACTGGATTTAGGCCAAACCACATGGAGGCAAACTGCAATTTACCCTTATTATTAAATCAAAATATTTATATATAATATATCAAAAGTAAATTTTTTTTATGGGATCAAAAGTAAAAAAATCGTATTTTTTAAATGTGATCAAATATAGTAGTATTGATAAAAATGTCTTAAAATAATTTAAATTTCTTATAATATAAAGTTTCCTACTATTTTTTATTAAAAAAAAAGTTATTGTTCAGAGTATTATAGAGAGCAGATTCGGTATAACACCATTCGAGATAGCAGAGTATTATAGGGAATATATAAAAAGAGAAGGTACAAAGATGTTAAATTTTATGTAAAACAAAAAATATACATCACAGTATTGACTTTGCAATTTGCATATGCATACTCTAATATTTTTGCATCATGATGTGATGTCTTAGCAAAGCTAGAACTACCATTACATTGATACTTGTTGTTTATCACTTCTTAATTTCCATCACACCCATGGGCCATCTCTTACTCCTTCGTTAGCTTTTTGGGCTTGCCAATCAGAAACCAGCAACCCCCTCTTCTCCTCTCTCGCCTGCATTATGTCCCAAAATTCAACTATATGTCAGTAGCTTTTAATCACAATCAAACTTTAAAATTGACAATTTCTTATTCAAAATCAAAATCAAGGTGAAAATCCAAATATATCTAACAAGAACACACAATAAATACTTTAATATGTCAAACAGCCACCCTTTTAGCTGTTACATATTTGGGATTCACTGTGCTATTGGATTTGCAAAATTTCCTTGTCCATGACCATGAGCAATTCTGATTAATTTTCATCCGAACTCGAAAAACTTGATCACTATAGATCATCATCAATAGACAAAGAAAAAAAGAATTTCCCTAAGCTAATTAATTATTTGAACATATAATATATATTACCTGCTGTTACTTCTGCTGCTGCTGCTACTACTACCAGAGCTTTTGGAGCTTCCACTATTCACACTTGTTCCTCCACTTTCACTATCCACAGTGGACGCTGAAGGGCTCTTCTTCCACCATTCCTCATCAACACCAACCTTCAAATTCAAACATCCTTCAGAGGCCGATGGCCTCAGACTCCCCTTCCAATTCTCATTTCCCGATGTCTCAATATTCTTCTTCTTATTCTTCTTCATCATCGTCTTCCTCTTCGACGATCCCAATGATGTTGGAAACATCATCTTCAAATAGAACCCTCCACCATACACGTTCCCGTTTCTCTTCACCGCCGTCTGATCAACCTTCCTACCACTACCACCTTCCTTCCTGTACACATTTTCGTTTATCAACTTCCTCTCCTCTATCTCATTCTCTTCGATCCTCGTCTTCTCCACCAGATCTTTCAGAGAAAGCTCGTAGCTTGACTCTGGCATGTTCCGCACCATCTCCATCATCTCCCTTTGGCCTCTCGCAATCGCTTGGGTTCTTGACGTAGGTGATAGACTTTCAATGTAGTCTTTTGAAGGAATAATACTAGACTCATCATCATCCTCGTTCAATTCCTTGGAAGCCCACAAGCCAGAGTTCGTGGATTCCCAACTGCCATAACTGTGAATTCTGTTCCCAATTCCATCGGATAACGGAAAAGAATATGTGGGTTCATCTCTTGCTGGATCAAGCATGGCTGCTTTCTTTCTTTCTTTCTCTGGTTTGATGTAATTTGGAACAGAAGAGAGAAATTGTGTGTGGCTCTGTTTGAATGCAGGGGAATACAGAGTGCAGGGGAGGGGTGATATGTATGATTATGAATGTCTTTAGAGCCGTAAGCCTTAAAGTGATCGAGACGATTAATTTCTTGATAACCAAGATTTTAATACAGATTTGATTGGGATTGAGAGGGTTAGGTTCATTCATAAAAGTCAAGGAATTCTAGATGGGGGCTATTGGGCCACATTTCCTTATTATTATTATTTTTTGAAGGAGCGTTTGTCTTTTTTTATGTGAAGAACAAAGGGCGGAATGTCACTCTCCAACTCATTTTTGTTTTCAACTACGCAAATATTCAACCAATTTGCCATCCTCGCCCTCCCAACGTGGCCATGAAATATCTTATTCAAATTTCTAGAAACATTAAATAGTCTCTTAGAGGCACCGCACTAACTAATTAGAATGTAATTATAGATAGGACTACTAACTCCTACTACTCCTTGAATCTTGATGTTTAATTAATTATAATTCATATTTTAAAACTTCTCCATTATATATTGATGAATCCCCTTGCTTCGAGCTCCGCAAGGGAAATTTAAGGCAAGATAAATTTTTATGAGACTCCAACGCTCAAGTAAATATAATAATTTATAGTAGAAACAATATATGAGAGTTCAATTTAAAGGAAATATTTATATTAAATGGACAAAGGATATTTAAATCATTTCGTCCAACAAATTAAAGGGTAGGTAAAATAGTACCTTGTCATATATAAATATTAAAGGCTTTAGATAATGGAGAGGGCCACAAAGAATGATTAGAAGTCAGAACGGCACCAAAACCCACACCAGGTGCTGCACCAAGAGGTGGAGCATACATTCATATATGAAGCCATCATTATAGTCACACTCACATGATCCATTTCTTTCTTTTAAATGCCTTGCCTTCCCTACTACGTACGAATGAGTGTTGATTCATCATTATCCCTTTGTCATTTAATTTTGGTAATAATAACTAATTAATAATTATTCAATGTTAGTTAGGTTTTAGACTTTTAGTTGGTATCTGTAAATATCAGTCTTTTATTTGCAATCCAAGCGTGTATTAACCTTACCATTACTTTGCTTGACAAAAAAATCATAAACAAATTCAACCGCAATTTTAAGGGTCTTATTGCTCATAAATCACCATTTGTCAGATGTGTCTCTAACCATCCTTAGTCAACTTCAAGTTTTTCAGTTTAAATACAAAATATGTTCTTTTCCGGACAGAGTTTAAGTCAACAATATTTTGTTTTGTAAGTTTGTAACTAATTAATCAAATGACATATCAGTTATGAATTAGTGAAACGTATAAACAACATAAAAGCTGTGTGGGTCAGAACAGAGACATGCTTCAAGTTCAAGGATTTTTAATAGGCCCAGAAAATAAATAATTAAATTGATGATGCATGTTTCGTTTTTTCAAGTAAGAAATATACAAAAATGAGGTTGAGAAACTGCTTTACGCATTTGAAAAGTAAAATTGAAATGAGGGAATGTCACAGCACAACTCACAAGGCATTTTTGAATCAATGGTGTTAATTGGCAACTACCTAGATCTCTAGTTTTGTCTGCAATTGCATTACTCTTCCTGAAAACGAAATATGTATATGATATTCAACACTTTTGTTTAGTAGCGTTGAGATTTTTGTTTCCAATGATATTTTCACAATTTGTCATCCACTCATCCTTCTATCTCAGCAACGTCTATCAAAACACGTTAATTCCATCATTTTCATGATCATTCATTGTTTTTTTTTTTTATAATTCATTGATTGTTATTTTATAACAAATAGTTTATAGTTTGACATATTCTCTACATTTCATTTATATATTTAGTTGAGTTAAGAAATTCAGTCGAGGAGACTATTGATCAAACATTTGGTTCAAAAGAAATTAAAAGGAGTAATCGAAGATAAAGTTTTAGATAATTGTTTTTCTTTTGCGTTTGAACTTCTAATCATAACATAAGAATGTGAACGTGATGTGCAAGTTGTGTTTCTTTCTGGAAGAGTGACTCCTTGGAAGCAGAGAAGATAATATACGATACGATGCGATGCGCCTGTTTTATTTGTTAAATTGGAATTCGAGGTACAGAGTTGACAAATAGAAGCCAAAATAATAATATTAAACAAAACGTATTATTTTTATAAAAGCCGTCTGGAAGGCGTCTATGACATCCAATCCATATCTTCTCATTAATTTCTTACGAGTTTAAAGAACAAACTAAGAAAATTTTATTCCCCACGCGTTGCACAAAAGACTGATGACAGATATGTCAAACTTTAATTATGACTAATGTACATCGTAAATACTAACTACAACCATCTTTGTTTGTGAGAAATGAGGAGATAATGTTACTAGAAATGACCATCACTTTTTATTGGTTACGAAGAATTTGTTAAGGAAACAATGCAACATTTTTTTTTATTTCTAGGTAAAATAGTTATTTTTACATATTTTCATTTTTTACTACAAAACGTAATATTTTCATTCTCATTCTATTCTTTATTGAGTATATTAATGATTTAGTTCAGAAAGATGCATATATTTTTTAATTTGTTAATGAAAAATAAAATGTCTCAGTTTGAATCTTAAAATATTAATCTACAATCAATTTAATGTTTTCTGTTCATGTGTATAAAATGTTAACTGACAGTAACATTAAGAAGTGTTAATTTAATGTTAAATGATAAATTTGATCCAATTTAACCAAAAAAAATCTTATATTCATATTTACACATTAAACATGGTCAAGATGAACCGTTTGTAATTTTTATGTACAATTTATAAATAGATAAAAGTCTCAAAAAAAAAATAGATAAAAGTTTAGTAATTTATAAGTATTAAATTTTAGTATATTATTCCAATTATTTAGTGTTATTTTTCTTTTTCTTTTTTTGTCAATTTGCCCTACAATAGTGGAAGCAATGTAAGGCATAAAATCAAAAAACACTACATTAAAAAAGGTCTACACTTTCAGAAGACAGAAAATATACTCCTAGATGAAAAGGTAATACTATTTAGATTAAGAAGCAACACATACCTAATTATAGTTGAATAATATTACTAAGGTCAACAATAAATTTAAGAGAACTACAATAAAATAGAAAATAAAGTACGAAAGAAGCTTCATGATCTTAAGAAGCAACACACCTCTCATCTTTTGTAACTTTATTATCTTTGAGTTTTGTTGCAGATCCAAATATGAATTTATTGTAAAAATTTTCAATCTCATCACCTGAAAAGATAAAGTATTATATATATTATTTAAAATTTAAATTGTAAAAAAATTAAACCTTATTTGTAACCCTTGTGATTCTTCTTCAACAATCAACACGCACCCCAACTTCTTCTTCTTCTATTGCGTTTCTTTTGGTGCTGCAACTGCTGCTGTTCCTGTGTCACAGGAATTAAGGGCTAGGTATTAAAGGATTTCATAAAATTAAATTGGAAATATTTAAAGGGAATTTAAATACTAAAATAAAAGGGAAATTGTGAATTTCCTGACTAAGGAATTAAAAAAAACATTAATAAGAAATGAAGAAGATAAATATAATTTGAAGGGTAAATGTGGTTTATAAATTAATTTAGTAAACTGAAATAAAATAAAACTAAAAAGGTGTAAGAATGTGGAAATTAATAAATAACAAATTTTAAAGGAATTGGAATAAATAAATGAAAAATAGACAAATCAAATAAAGTGATTTTGGATTAAAGGTAAAATGATATAATAAACTTTGGGGCCAATTACTAATTGAAAATAAATTAAAAGGGGGGAAAATCAGTAAATTCTCATGTATTGGGACAAAATGCCAAATTTCCCCTAAATCTAATCTTATCAGCCGTTTTCCCCAAACCTCTTCTCTCAAACACGATACCTATCAAGGCCAAAAAAAAAAAAGGAGTAGAGAGCGAGCGAGGGAGAGATCGAGAGCGCTACTGCCGATGAGGAAGGCGACGCCATCGCCGGAAACATCGTCAGAATGGTCAACCGTGTGAGGGATTGCAGCGTCGTTTTCTGTCTCTGCTCCTCTTCACGTGTTTCTCGGTTTGGATCAAGAGAGGTGAGTTTCTCACCATTGATTATCTTTCGGTTCCGTTCCTTTCTCCCTCGTTGTTTTGTTGGAATTTCAGTTGAAGTTGATTTTAGTTGCGCTGATCTATTCTTATTCTTGCCTTTCTTGTTGCTTTCTGGTTCGGTGAAATTAGGATGATACTCTGTTTTCTTTTGGAGTTAAATTATGGGTAAAGGCATGCGTTGAGTTTAACTACTATATAATAATTGTGTGTTTTAACTCTTCCTACTGTTTTGCTACTGAGACCATGATTAAACAACTACAAAAAATAAGACATGAAAAGAAGAAAACCAAAGGGGAGTTATTTGATGATGACGTTAAAGAAAAGAAAGACAAATAGGGGACTCTTGTGACTTACCTATTAAATATATTCATATTTAGTTGATGTATTAATGACAACATTTATAATTCCATTCATGCATCTAAATATTCTGAGTTTAAGATGTTTTAAACTAAGTTGCTTGTACAAAATAGGGTTATGGCGTGTCTTAATTTTAATGTTGCGTTGCATAAGTAGTCCGTGATTATTAGTTGATCATAGTTATTGTTGTGTGAAACTAAGGTGGAATGACTTATAAGAGGCTGATGTGAGTGGATCCGAGATGTTGGGATTGACACTCAGTCTTCAAAATGGGTAAAAGTAACTACTAAATGAGGTAGGACAACCTATACCCTCAACTTAATATGATTCATGATTGTGTAATGTATGTGATTGATGTGTGTTTTGAATGTTATGTCTTGCTATAAGAACTTGTTGATAAACTGCATTATTATGATAATGGTATTGTAGAAATAACGTTATGTGCTATTGACTGAATTTTCTTCAATTGATATATATATATATATATATATATATATATATATATGTGAAATTAACGTAGAAGGGAAGTATGAAATTTATATGAGGAAATTTCATAGATTGATAGCTATTTGTATTAATTATGATTTAAGATTTGGTGGTAATGAGCTGGTCATTTGAAATATATATTGAATTGGGACGGTTTGAATATGAACCACTTTTCCTTGAAAAGTATTTTTGTGAGAAAATTGATATATTACTTCATTTTTATAATTTTAAGGGAGGTGGGGGAAGAATTTAATATTAAATTAGAAGCCTGAAATAATAATAGCGGTGTTTAGTCAAGCGTCTTATTTAATTTCTAATTCTTCATAGTTCTGTATATAGTCAAATTTAAATATATGTGGAAAATGATGTTTGGGGGATGTGATCCAGCCGGGCTGGTGATTCTAGTAGGTGATTCTCGTACCGGGTGTGGGAGGATCCATAGTCTCAGCCATGCTAGTGATTCTAGTAGGTGATTCCCGTACCGGGTGCGGGAGGATCCTAGTAGGTGATTCTCGTACGGGGTGGTGGATGGGCCTTTGAATTGAGAAAATTCTTAGGCATGCTCTACAGTCCACAGACAAAGAATTCATAAAATAGCTTACCTGTTACCTTTATGAATATTACTGAGATAAATACTTGAGATGTGTACATTGACTAGCTTTGTATGTTGAATGAGGTATATATATATTTTTCTTAATGTGTATATTGGCTAGACTGCAGTGTAAATGAAATAGGATGATAAGAGTACTGGATGTACTAGAATATATATGAGGTAAGAAAATAGGTAAGCATTATTTATCAGGTATGTAAAATGTATGAGAGTATATGCTGTGTGAATTGTATGGTTCTTTTATGTGTGGTTGTGTGAGTATGAAATTAGTTGAGGTTTTTGTGTTGCATTCCGATGCAGCTGGACATAGTAGCGCAAATGTTTTTATTAAAATATGTATAAGTTGTCCTATTGGGATTTTTTCTCATGACGCTACTATGTTCAGGTATTAGTAGCTGATGGGGATAATTGCAGATGTGGATAACTTTCGTTTGCTGATGTTCTGTGGGACGCTAAGAGCGTTTCTATATGATGCTGCTGTAAGCATTTGGGATGTAATCATGAAAGGGCCTGGCCTATGTAAGGCTTGTATTTTAATTGTTTATGTGGTATATTTAATTTGATTAGTTTAAATTAATTGTAATATATAAAATTGATATTTTAAACTTATAGGTTTGAATGATTATTTAATAACCCATTTCATATATTTATGAAATTAAGTGGTAAATCCAATCAGGTGAATAGTCAGGGGAAAATTTTAAATTACCCATATTTTTTATGATAATAACGTCACTAATTGGAATTATCCTTAATTTTTCGTAATTAAGGGATTGGATGTTACACCTGTTCTCCTGCAACGTTAATTTCTTCTGTTGTTTATACAAAAAAAATCATATGTTGCTGCATTGATTTCTCGAGCTTATTCTTCATCTTCATTGTTTTTTTTTACATTTTATTATTTTTTATCAGAAAATCGATTATCCATCGGTTGATACTAAAATTGTTGGTTTGAAAGGTTTGCTCACCCTTATTAATAACGATTGGAATGTTGCCTGCAGAAACTAAGCAGCCAAATCTTATATATCTTCCAGGTATTTCAATTTTATTTTCAGCTGAGGTTCAACAACAGAAATTCCACAGAGACTCTAATCATTGTGTAATGCATTATGCTAGATTTCGAGTTCAGCATCTAATCGTTCTCTTCCGCAAAGCATTTGTATGTATCCATATTTGAAGCTAGGACAAGGTCCACACACTTCATTCTCCTGTTTCTCTGTACTTTTAGGCTACTGCTTATCTGAAAAATCTCTTAAATTTAACAAAAGTATCCATGCCCAGTTGATAAAATTGGGTTTTAATACCTACACCTATTTAGGTAATCGCTGTATCGATCTGTACTCCGAGTTTGGTGTGGTTAATGATGCCTTGAAAGTGTTTGATGATATTAGCTACAAGAATTCTACATCCTGGAATATCTGCTTAAAAGGGTTACTCAAAGGTGGTCAACTTGAGATGGCCAGCCATTTGTTTGATGGAATGCCTGTGAGAGATGTGGTTAGTTGGAACACGATGATTTCGGGCTATGCTTCTTATGGGTTTGGTAATCATGCCTTTGAACTCTTCCTTGAGATGCAAAATGCTGGCGTGACACCAAGTGTATTCACTTTCTCCATTATGATGTCACTTGTATCGAGTTCCTGTCAGGGTAAGCAAATACATGGCAGGATGATTCAGAGTGGTATGGATTTCTCAAATGTAGTAATTGGGAATTCTTTAATAAATATGTATGGGAAGTTTGGTCTTGTTGATTATACTTTTGGTGTGATTTTGACGATGAAGAAGTTGGATATTATATCTTGGAATTCATTGATCTGGTCCTGCCATAGGGCGGGACATCAAGAGTTGGCACTGCAACAGTTTTATCATATGAGAAGTACAGGGTTGTTACCTGACCAATTCACATGTTCTACATTGTTCAGTGTGTGCTCTAGCCTGCAAGATTTGGTAAAGGGTAAGCAAATTTTTGCCTTTTGTTTCAAGGTGGGATACATTTATAACAGCATTGTATCAAGTGCAGCTATTGACCTCTTTTCCAAATGCAATAGATTGGAGGATTCTGTCCAGCTATTTAGAGAACAAGATCAATGGGATTCAGCTCTATGCAATTCTATGATTTCAAGCTATGCTAGACATGGTTTAGCAGAAGACGCTTTAGGACTTTTTGTGCTGACCTTGAGGAAGAACCTTAGGCCTACTGATTACATGGTTAGCTGTCTTTTGAGTTGTTTTTCTGATTTGTTACTGGTAGAACTGGGTAATCAAATCCACTCTTTGGTTCTGAAATTGGGTTTTGAGTCAGATGCTGTAGTTGCCAATTCACTTGTTGAAATGTATTCAAAAGTTGGATTTATATATGATGCCTTTAATATCTTCAATGACATAAGAAGAAGAGATTTGATATCATGGAACACCATAATGATGGGTTTGACTTACAATGATAAAGTGTCTATGACCATTGACCTTTTTAAGGAACTAATTAGGGAAGGTACATCACCCGATAGGATAACACTTGCTGCAGTTTTACTTGCATGCAACTATGGGTGTTTGGTTGATGAAGGAATTAAAATACTGTCCTCTATGGAGAAAGAATTTGGAATTAAACCGGGGGAAGAACATTATGCTTATGTTGTTGAGTTGTTGAGTAGAGCGGGGAAGCTTAAAGAAGCTATTCACTTAGTAGAGACAATGCCATATAGAACTACATCTCTTATTTGGAGGTCAGTTCTCTCTTCCTGCGCAATTTATGAAGATTTGGGAGTCACTGAAAGAGTTGCAACTAAAATAATGGAGATAGAACCACAGTCATCTTTACCATACTTGGTACTAGGGCGGGCATATCAGATGAGGGGCAGATGGGAGAGCATGGTTCGGATGAGAAAAGCTATGGAACATAAAAGTACTAAAGAGTTCATAGGATGCAGTTGGATTGGGATAAAAAGTCATGTGTACTCTTTTGAGGCACATCAATTACAGCATTATGGTGGGAAAGATCTTTATCTGGTGTTGAAGTTACTGGATTGGGAGATGGAAACTGAAAGTTTGTCTGAAGAATGTATTAATAAAAAGAAATGAAGCTATTGCAGTTGGCAAGCAATATGGGTAGTATTGGATTGGAAGATAGTTATCATTTATCAAGTAAGGTGTTTTTTTTTGGCCGAAACTAAGGTAGTCCTCGGGAAAAGAAAATAAGAGAGAACTTATAATATGCTCGGTAGGTACAGTTAGATGTTTCCTTCACATTATAGTATTAGGACATTATTTGCTGGCATTTAGACTGAAAGATTGTGTCATATGCTGTATATATTTTTAGATGCACACTTTACCAATCTTGAATCCAGTAATAGATTTTTAAAGTTAGACCAATCTTGCTGAGTATTCATCATATCAGCCATCCACAAATTTCTATATAAAAAAGTGTGAAATTGTCATTACTCGTTTTCAGACTTAAGAAGAATGCGTCTCTGTGCCGTTTCAGACGACGGGGTCATTGGGTTTCCCAATGTCTTCGCTGCTTCAGAAAATGGAGAGTATTTAGATGCTCCGATGGAAGGCCCATGCTCTGCTATTGAAGCAGAAATTAGCATAAATGAAGGGAAGAGGGTCAGGAGAACAACTGGTAGTGGTGAACCTGGAAGTCTAAAAATGTCACGAAGAGACGTTGAGATCAATGTTAAGACAAGTGTTCAGTTTATTGATTGGTTTAATTTGTAAAATCGGATGAGAAAATAAATAATAAAATATTATATTTATGTGATATTAAGTAAAACATTACATACATTCAATCTTCTACAAGTAATGCATAAATTTTTTATTTTGACCATCACAATATAATACTATAATTAAATAAAAATAGAGTTGAGAAAATGATGAAGATGAGACTTAGAAAATGAGGGTTATGAGCGACTTCGATTTTCAGCACGGTTGGATATGATTTAACGGTTGAACTCAGTTAAATCTGATTCAATTGATAATTTGGTTAAAGTCTAATCGATTCGTTCTATTCTCTGGTTCACAGTTGCACGATCAGACCGTTGGATCTAACAATATTGGTTGAGACAGCTATCTATATATCACTAATTATGATATTTTGCTAAGAAGTAATGTAGTCACTAATTATGATATTTTCCTAAGAAGAAATCGATCTAGGTCATGTTTTCTTATTGTCAAACATCTGAAAATTATCGTTAACAAAATTGTTTAACACAAATATGATTCAATAGGGAGAGCGTTGCTCATAATTATGCCATAGTATACAACGATTCTTCTCTCCGACGTCTTCTAAGTGATGCCTTCTTCCGAACGGGTTAAAATCTTGCGTCATACTGAAAATGCAGCGTTTAGAACAACGGGTGCCATTGATATTCCTCGCTAGTCATAAAGCAGAAAACTCACTTATTTCTATACTTGTGCGTAAAGACGAGTCAAACTAAAATCAACTTTTTTGTCATCAATGATCTGAAATTTTGTTAGATAAATTTGGTCAAACTTTTTCTTTTTTTGTGCACTAAAATAAAATTGGTGATGAAAACTCAGGTCACAGAAGTGTGGCGATGGGACGCGATGTTAACAATAGGCAAAGGCGTGAATGGGAGAGTGCATGTAAGTAATAGATTGCATTTGTTTAATACCGATAATTGTACGTTAAGAGAATCTGGGATCTCAGGAAGCATGTCCAGTTTTACGCAGTCCCAATCTCGGAATTATCTGTGTCTTCTTATTCCTCGTTCTCTTCCCCATTATCACTGTTGAAGACGGCACGTTTCCCGCCATTTAATTTTTGTCTTGAGAGAATATCCTTCAGCATATTATTCTTGTAGCGTCCAAACCTTCTGCCTCATCCAATTGCCGAGAGAGAAAAAAAGATGAGTCTTGTTGTTAGGATAGTGGAAGTAGAAGCGTCTGTCCTGAAATCATTGGACAATCAGTCTCATTCTTCAATCTCTTGTTATACCTACTACATTTCTACTCAGCTTCTTATTCGTATATCAAAACCCATGCCTCAAACGTAGTGGAATATGGAGCAAAGATGCTTCTGATTTGAACACCCATTTCTGCTATCGCCCAACTATGCCCTATGGAGAGCCCAGCTCCGCTATCGTACGTCGTCATTGCATGTGATGCCACCAAAGATCGCAGTGAGCATGAGATTAACGTTATCGTTGATCGCGTACGAAGTCTTAGTGGCATTCTATCTGCAGGCTACAGATTGCTAGTGCTTGGTGTCTTGTATAGGGTGCCTCACCCCAGTAAGTATTACACTACATGCTTATAATCTAATATCTATAGTTAGTTGCCATTGAGAGTACCTCAATTGCTATTACAATAACTATACTTGTACTGCTTTTTTACTAATTTATACTGGATTGCGTTGAGCACTCAACATTCGGGGGAGTCTGTACTTTGACGAGTTAACCACTCTGTTTGTGTGTTGTGCTTCCCAGAAATTTAGTAAGATTTCAATGTTATCTGATTGGTTTTGAAATTGATATAGCTAAGTGTATTAGGTTATGATTATTTTTATTATATCAACCGAGTTGCCACATAATAGTAGGAATTTGGATTTTCTTCTTTACTTATTGTCCGCAAGTAATCATTATGATTTTGACCCACCGGTGTTTTTACGTATTTCAATTATCTACGTGAGTGTAAATATTGAAGGAAAGGTAGTCAGGTACTAATATTAATTCTTTTTTGATATGTGGGTCTACTCACTATGTGACTCTACTATTGCTTTCATTGGATTAACAGTGGGGTACCAGACATTAGCATGCCCTGAGTCTTTTGCTGGCACGAGTTTCCGTGCAATGGAGGAAGAAGTTACCAAGAAAGTTGATGCATATGCAAGTATGCTTTTGCCTAGTTACAAAGATTGTGATAATGAAGGGGTATTATTCAATTCCCAAAGACTTTCTTGTGCTATTTCCTAATAAATACGACATGCTTAATTATGCAGACTTGATAACATTATATCTCAGCTACTGCTCTTATTTGATTAAGTGCCACTAGGAACAAAAACAACTGATAAAAAGGATGATAAAAAGGGATAAGGCACATGCTGATCAATTTGTCAGTAAGATTACTTGGCTGAGAAATGTAGGTACAGGAAGTGAGCTACTTAGATTGTATGACGATTCAAACATGCTATCCATCCTGAGTTTCAAAAACGTCCTTTAAACGACTTTTTAGCTCTAGGACACAATCTGGCTGATTGAGAAAATGCCATTGATAGTGCAATAGCAAAAAATTTAAGGAACACTACTATCAACTGTCCTAGTCAGGTGCAACCATGTTTAGTCTTTGAGTGTCTAAAAATGCAATTTGCAATGAATGCTTCGCCACTTATCAAAAATGAAATTGGAATTTAATGACCAAACTAACGTTTTATGTGAAACTGAAATCACAACAAACTGAATTATGATAGAGCTAGAATTGGATTTGATAAAATAAACCAACTGTTGATTATATGATTGTAAAATATTTTAAATATTGAATGTAGTTCTACTGCAGAAGATACTAAATTGAACCAGGAACTACTAAGGCAGACAATAAATGTTAAAAAGTATTTTAAACTAACTATATTACAGCCCATATTAAGAAAACAAAAGCATCACATATAGTGGCCTACTGAATCTGGATAAGGTTTTTTGGTTCCTTGAGCCAGCATCTTTCTACCCTTTTGCTTCCTGCACCCAAACCTTTTACTTAGACCATGTAATGCTAATCTGTAGCGTAATTTTGAGTGTATGTTTTTGTGTAAGCATCTAAGTTGTTTTTCGTTCATTTAAATTTATGTTCAGATTAGCATTGAAGTCAAAGTCACAGCGGGTTTTCCAATTAGACAGGTTATTTTACAAGAAGTTGCAAACTATCGTGCAACTTGGGTTATACTAGATAGGTATTACTTTCTCTACACCTGGGTTATACTTGAATTATATTTATAATGAAAAAATGTTTACTTCATGTACTATCAAAATAATGAGTATAAATGCTCTTTCTCTTTTCTTTTCTTTTCTTTTTTTCATGTTTGTACCATCAATATAAAGTGTAACTGGAAAATACGAACAGGCACCTTCGACGAGACTTGAGATTTTACCTTCACAAGATACCATGTAAGGTTGGATTGGTTAAAGATGACTTGTCTGTGGATATCTGGAAATCTCATCAATCACTTGAAACAGATGTAACAGAAAACAAGCTCGTCTATTCTTTGGCTAAATTTGTTTCACTATCGGAGTGTCACAGTATTGCAGACATCGGGCAGTCTATTGTCTCTTACAAAAGCTTTCCCTCATCCATGGTTTCTTCTGATAACGCGGATACGCCTAGGAGCAATACAAAGCACTCATTTCCACCACGTGAGCAGTTTTTCTCATCAGATTTTGGGTCATCTTCTAAGTCAGGTTTGGGAGCCTCTCTAATTTTTTATCATTATATGTATCTTATACATTTTCAATCTGTTCTCACGCTTTCTGTGCTCATAAATCTTTGGCAGCTGTATGAGTTAATTGTGTTACTGAGCATTTAATTACAGGCTTCTCTCTAGTGTTAAACTCATAATGCTCTCTTTTCAGAATTTTATTATTTGCACAAATCTTGTCCTTTTTATGCAGTATTATTTTTCTAGTTTATCTGAATGATTTTATATAGGATTTTGATTTGACATTCTTAAATGTTAAAACCTGGCAACTAGACTTACTATTAAATGTTAAAACCTGCACAAGACAAAGTGATTGAACTCTCAGGCTGAAACTGAATTAGTCGAAGGGGTTAATGGGTCCAATAGAATGTGGGCTGCAGTTAGCCCACAATTAACTTCGAACAAGTTCTTTGAAATAAACAACAATTCAATTGTTTAGCAGGTGTAAGCATCAAAGGAGAATATAAACATTCCCTGACTTCTCAGATTGTCCAAAAGAAGAACAAATATGGCTTTATACCAAAATCTTCAGATGCTCCAATTCTTTGTGCTGGTTGTGGGATAAGGACTGAATTGTATTATAAGGAGTCAATGAGGTTCAATTACTCTGACATACTGCATGCAACAAATGAATTTTCAAAGGATAACTTGTTGGGTGAAGGTGGTTATGGTTACGTATACAAAGGTATTCTTAGAGACGGACAGCAGATTGCTGCAAAGGTGAGAAAAGATGAAAGTACACAGGGGTTTTCTGAATTTCATTCCGAGGTTTATGTCTTAAGTTTTGCTCGACACAAGAACATAGTGATGCTGTTGGGTTACTGCTGCAAAGAAAGGCAAAACATTTTGGTTTATGAATATATTTGCAATAAGTCTCTTGACTGGCATTTATTCAGTAAGTACCTATAGCTTTATTGGTTCTATCATTTAATATCTCTTTGTATGAATCTATATCCAAGGGAAGATTTGATTTTGAGAATCCGTGTAACAATTTTGCAGATAAAGACGCTGCAGTTCTTGAGTGGCACCAAAGATATGCTATTGCTATTGGAACCGCAAAGGGATTGCGCTTTCTACATGAAGAATGTCGTGGGAGCCCCATTATTCATCGGGATATGCGACCAAGCAATATACTTCTTACCCATGATTTTGTTGCCATGGTAAAATAAAACAATTTGCTTTGTTCTCTTTTTAGTAACTAATAGGCTTTTATTCCATTTTCATCCACTTCTTACCAAAGATATACTGAAGTTGTTTCTTGTTGCATTTTGCTTTTTAATACAAGATAAATTATAAAAAAATAATTTTTCAAGAATGTACTAGGGTTTGACCAGTAAAGGACAGCAGTCCTACCTTTTTGTGGAACAAATAGTTGCACCAAAAGTTCTGCTGCATAGGGTCAGAACTCAGAAGCACACATAAGTCTTCTAGATTACAATTATGCTTTTTCTCTAGACGAAGAAAGAATATATTTATGAGAGGAGAGAAAATACAAAAAGATACAAAAACAAAGGATAAAAGATTTAGGACATTTTACACTTACTTGATCCGGTAGAGAATTGTTGCTTTCAGTTGAGTGATATTATTTAAATGCAGTTAGGTGACTTTGGCCTTGCCAAATGGAAGACCGATAGTGATGATGAGACTATGCAAACAAGGATAATGGGCACATTTGGGTGAGGATTTATTTAAGGTTTCTATTATCAGTAGGCCAAATCATATGTTTTCCTAATCTAAATTTATAAAACAGCAATCATAAACAAGCTTTTTGTTTATGTAGATACCTTGCTCCTGAGTATGCTGAAGACGGTATTGTTTCTGTGCGGACAGATGTGTATGCTTACGGCATTGTTCTGTTGCAGTTGATATCAGGACGCAAGGTGGGCATATCCGATAATGCAGAACAACCATCTCTCCGAGAATGGGTACGTTCATCTATTATTCGTCTTTAGATAATTATAATTTGTCAGGAGTCAGGACACAAGGTGCTGTTCGTTTCTTACATTACAAGTTACAACCTAGCCAAACTTGATAGAGTATCATACATTGAAATTTCAGGCTGAGCCGTTGATTGAGAAGTTGGCCTTCCGTGAACTCATTGACCCTCGTCTTGGGGAGTCCTATGTCATGTACGAACTATACCTTATGGCAAAAGCAGCATACTTCTGCGTGCAAAGAAAGCCTGAGATGCGACCATCAATGGGAGAGGTAACTGAAATTTATTACTATGGATTTCAATTTTGTGGAGTCTTCAGATGTGGGATCTTGATATATATAATGTTTTGACATCTAAGATAACTGAGAATTTAGGACTCAGCTAATAAAACAGTTCCAATGGCAGAGGTCCATTCCCATTATGTTGTTTATATCAGAAGCTTTCTCTGTCTAATTTTAGAAATTAAATGCCTGCATAGAGTTATGCATAAGACTATGGTACTGCAACAAAATATCTTCAGAAACTGCAGTGTTTTCAAATTCATACTAAGTATTTGTTTACCGATTCCTTTTCTCTTTATGATGAATGGCTTTTCTACTTCAGGTTGTGCGCCTTCTTGAAGGACAAAATGACCACTTCCACACCTTCGCAAATCAGTTTGTACCTAACTACAATGGGTGAGGAAAAAGGTTCACTTTTCATCAGCTTATTACGTCGTCGTTTTGTCAGTATTTGTTGGTTGACAAGCATGTACTTTTGTGTTTCTCGTTTCTACCATCTTTGTTTCAATCTCCCGATTTTGGTAAACAGGGTCGTAGTCTGTCTCCTTAACGATTAACGGATGTATGTTATGAACAAAACTGTGTTGTCCTGTAACTTCTTTATATACACACATATATATATTAAATTGTTCTATTAAGTTATTCAATAAAAATACAACATAACAATTTTTGAAAAATTAAATCACGTAATATTGAAGTATAAAAAATATATAATACTTTCATTTTCTTATACGCACTGAAAGAAAAAGTCTCATAAATGTATAATCTTTGGTCTCAAGTACCAAAATAAATGCAGCATCTTTTAGTTGCATCCCGCCCCCCAACCCCGAAACGAAAAGCCCCTTTATATATGAAAACGCCGGGTATGATTCACATTAAATAAACAGATACAATGGTTCTTATAATATTATCAAGTGAAAGATAGAGAATAAGATGCCAACACACCATAGCTAGTGGGGAAATTAAGAAAGTGAAAATTTGAATGTTTATAATCATGATTCTGATTCAAAAGATTGAGACCAAAGATTATACATTTATTTTAAGAACTAATTATGTTTACCTTACTTTATAAGATTCATATATCCATCAACAGTCTGTGAAATTGGACCAAACAACAGTGCTCACCACAATTTGGAGCACAGAGAAGGAATCATTATGATTTTGTCTTACTCCACTCTTGAAAATCTGATATGCGATCCTAGAGATAGAGACCCACTTTGGATTTATGCCATGAACCATTAGAATTGTCGTAGCCTTTTCCCTTTGATGTCCACCTATCATCTAATATCAATCAAGTTTGAATACAACAATATCCATCACTTTTGGGTATTAAGTGCACATGCTGATGTCATATATCAAGGCTTCTTTCTAAGAAATACTGTTGAGATTAGTAGATTTACAACTGTTACCAAGTATGATTCGTATAGTTCAAACATAATATGCTTCTCTAGGCTTTATCTTCTAAGCTGTTGTTTGGATTAGGAGCAAGTGCGCTTGAAACCAACAAATGAATCATGGGAATGAGTAAATGGATAATGTACAGGATTTGATGTCTTGGAAGATTTTTTTTGTTTTTTATTATTTCAAAATTTATGTATATAAAATAAAATAAAATAAAACCAAATTTTATCTATTATACATTAAAAAATCAGAATAAAAATTTGAGCCGTCAGTTGATACTTGATACATAGTACAAACCAATTAATGGATTGAAAAGTCATCCCCAGTGTGGGGAACAAAGTATATAGAAACGACAAGCGTATTAATATTATTGCGAGTTTGCGACCTTAGCTTGCTTGGCCCACTTCAGCCTTTAATCACCAAAAACAGTGGTTGATAAATCTCCAATAATTAATGATTATTGTACTGACTACTGAATATGTTTCATTTCACCCACTCTATCTTCTAAAACTTGTTGCAAAAATTTAATTTAGTAAAACAAAAAGTCATATATGTATGTCAAATTATTTTTCAATGACATTCACTTCTCGGGTGTTCATGTATATTATACAATTTTCGAGGAAATTCCTGTTATAAGGGGTCTTTGTTAACCAGAATTTTTATTCTTGGTGTGACTTATGTTGATCATAATTATCTATCCTAGGGAATCTTTATCCAAGACAAACGAGTGGAAGTGAAAGACACTTACCAATTCAATGAACAATGACCCAAAATTAGTTGAAACTAATGGTGAAATTTCAACTTCAGTCTCCTCTTTCACTTGAATATTGTGAGACAAAATCACTCTTGACTCTTGAGGTGTCAAATTCTTACCAGAAGGATACATTCTTTTGAGCCCCACTTGTTTGAATTGTTATTCAAGATATTTTTTTTCTTAAAGAAAAATGTATAAACACTATCTATTTTGATTATTTTCTAAACAATAATTATATACTTCAAAAAGGGGATAATAAACACTTATATTTTAACATATTTGAAGCTTGACCATTCTATCAATTTTCTGGTAACTTCCAACTTTCTAATCTTCTAATCAAGTTTTCTGATGAAAGTATACTCATAAAGATAGTGTATAGAACAAATATTATTGAAAAGAATTTTTGCTTATAAGCGTCATATTTTAAAAAAATAAAATTTCTTACTCCTCAAATAAAGGTATATCCTGAATTTATATACATATAAAATATCAATACAACAAATAGTTCTTTAAAACATGTATATCCAATCAAATAATGTCAATGATTATACACGTTTGCATTGTGTGGCAGACAATTAGGTAAAAGAAATGATTGATTTTTTTTCATATCTAATGTGCACTGCAGCACAAAAGCTGTGAGTCAACATCGTTATGTCTAGTTGCCCAAATAGTTCTTCCAAGTTCCAACCCATGGCACATAGGCCGCATGCCACTATAAAATAGAAAAAAAAAATGTATATTTACATAAAATTAGCAGTGTGTTATACAAATACAATTGAAAATTCACGCCAAAAAAATATTATAATTTTGAATTAATTTAACACATTTTGATAATTATAGTTATTTAAGTAATATATAAAATAGGAATGCCTAAATTAAACAGTTGAGTATTATTTTTTATTTAAAATTTTTACCAAATAAAAAATGAAAAAAATTTAGGTCTATTTCCTTATGTCCATTTCATCCAATTCTTCAATATAATTATGACATGTGGCAAAAAGTGTTTAAATGACCAATCACAGTAGAGAGAGAATATAGAAGACCACATTTTATATGACCAATCATAGAAAAGAGAGAGTGTAAATACAATATATGATTGGTGGAATTGGATGAAATGAATATAAAAAAATAGACCTAAGTTTTTTCCATAAAAAATATATTAAAAAACTCAATCTCTCAAATATTAAATTTGAAGTAACAAAGTGGTATTTAAAAAAAAAAGGCGTCTCTCTCCTCTCCGGTTTGAGTAAAATTTTTGTAGCCGCCTCAAGGATGTTTAGATTAGAATCATAAAGTGGTAAAGGGTATTGTAGTGATTTAATGTTAAAACGGCAGTGTACCGTATGCTAAATTGGTACACGTCCAACCAAAAGGAATACGACAATACAGAAAGAGGACCATTACAGCTATTGCAGCAGTACCTAGTACCTACAACACTCACGCGCGCCCCCAATGCTCCTTCTGCATTACCAATTCCGCACTGTACAACGCACATTTCACATTGTAACGCGTGGCTGATTGCCAAGCGCGTGCAACCCAAGCGTGTGGCGCCAATGAAAGAGTTTGGTGGCTGGGTCATTTTCCAAATTAATATGATTGAGTTTCAGTCCAATTATTTTTAGTTAGTAATTACCTTAATTTTTTTTCATATATTTAATACTGAAAGGCTTCATTCCACTACTCCTGGCCACGCCATCCCCAACCCCCCAACTCAAGTGTTCCATTCCATTTGCTCCTTCTTCTTTTTTACACGCAGAGAGAGAGAGTGTGTGTAAGTGCCAAGTGGTATTCCAACGTCGAAAGCAGAGCAGAACAGGTTTTTGGTGAACTAGTGCTCTTATTCGTATCTATATATATATACACGTATCTGTGTGTCTCTCTGAGCCCCGTTTCCATATGTGAGAGATTGAGCTGTTGGTGTTGCAATCGTGGAGGAACTTCTCGTTTTTCAAATACGGTATGTGTTTTCTTTCTCTTTCTTCTTTGTGAATTGCGATTTTGTTTCTGGTTAGGGTATTGAGTATTGACAGCCACACACCCACAGCTCTTCCGCCTTTTGTCTTCAAAATCTAATTACAATTCTGCTGACTAAGCTCATGTGCCAATTTTCATGCCAAGGAAATTCGTCGGCTCCATTAATTATTCGTTTTCCTTTATGCGAATTACTATAGAGTTTCTTGTTACGCATTTTTGTTTCCATACCGTTCGAAGAATATAATGTTCTGTTTCGAGGGCAAAGGAGGAGGAAACAAAGATCTTCTCTTTCTCCCTGTAATGGAATATATCGGCGGGACGGAGTGAAGACGCAGATTTAGCTTCAGATTGCGCTGTTATTTCACTACTTGTAGATTTTGCGATTCCTTCTCCATAATTTCCTAATTAGTTTGCCCTTCACATGCCTCTATTTTGGCGGAGAGCGATTAGACGTGAAAACTAGCAATTATATTTTTTTTAAATATTTTTACCCGTGACAATAACAGTGCAAGTCCTGCGCACATACATATGGAAATTTTGTTTCTTCTAAACGGAATTTTTATATTCTTCGTAAAGTCAAACATTTAAAAAATTCTCAATATCATCATTTTAAATCAAATATTCAATTTTTGTAACCATTTTTTTTCAAAGTACCTTTATTTAATCATTTTTCAAATCATGTTTACTCGGTAATCGTCTTAGCCTCTTAGGTATTAAAATTTTCCAAATATGACATAAAGTTAGATTATATTTATTATTTATTTAAATATGATCACATTCTTCATAGAATAAAATTATGATTTTATGATTAATATAACAATAAATATAATTAAATTAATATTAAATTAAAGGTGTAACATATTAATTTTATTGTAAAAAATAAAATTTTAAAAAATTGTATCCTATTTTATTTGTATAATAGCAAACTTAAGGAGGATAAAAGTGTAATTTTATATATAGCCTGAGTAAAAATAAAATTTAGGAAAAAAAAAGGAAAGGGAAAGGAAACGAAGGTGTTGCCTTCATTCTTGCATCGGATACACAAAAGCATCTCACTTAAACATTTCTAATAGGAAAATTATTGCAGTTTTTTTTTTATACATAAATTATTCCAGTTTTTATATTCGTGCCGCTGTTGTTGTCTTGCTTTGCTAGCTTACGGGTTACGGGTTACCATACTACCATGGGCCTCCCACGACTTTCTCTCTTTCTTTTTTTATAGCTCCACCTTCTCTCTTTCTAGTTTCTAGTTTTTATTTTTAAAAAATGAAATAACAAATTTAAATCTTAGAAATATTTTTAAATATATTCCAAGAAAATTAGAGCTCTTCACTATATATGTTGCTATTATTATTATTATTATTATTATCATCATCATCAACTTTGTGCTATTAAATGATGGGGATAGTCCAATCCGCCCAAATAACGTTGGATTATAGGCTAAAAAAATTTTAACTCTAATTAAAACTAGGTTAATTCAGCTCAACTCAAAAGAAAATAAGATCAAAGCGAGTCATTTTGATACCTCTAGTCTCCATCACTGTTATGGAGTTATTTTTATTTTATTTATATATTATACTATATAATTTTGGCTATTATAATTTTTTTGTTCTAAAATATTATATTTTAAATATAATAATATAAATTTTATAAAAAAAAGAAAAAAAAATTTGCCCTAATGATTTTACAAAACAAATACATTTTGTTGAATCTCTCGTATATTTAAAGTAGAACTTTAGAGATTCAAAAAAATGTATTTGTTTTGTAAAATCATTAGGGCAAATAGGTAAATTAAATAGCTTATAAAAAATAGGTATAATTTTTTTTAAGGATTTTTTTCTAAATGAAACATAATAAACAAATGCTTTTTTTACAATTTGTTTCGTACAAAATGCTTTTTACAATTCAAAATTATATGATGGAGTTTTTCAAATAAATATTATATTTTTATTGAAAATTTTGATAAGGAAAATATTGACATTTATTACTTCCTTTTTTAAAATGATTTTATTGTTGGATACGGCCCGTACTACATCATAGCGGTAGTTAACAGTATCGATGGTGGTCACCTATGGAAGTACCTTCTGTGATGATAAATCCACAAAGACAGAATCATCTAAAAAGAAAAAGAAAGATAGTAAAAGAAAATAAGCATTATGGATGATTTGGAATCAAATCTTTATGTCACATTCAAGTCATTTTTGGTCGGGGTTTTGGAGATTCTTGTGTTACCCACCGAGAGTTTGCTGCTTTTTAACGAGTTACAAAAGTGCGCGAGTAATTGTTGTTTGAAAACTCTGTATACGTTAGACCTATCAATATCTCTTACATCAGCAATTGAATTTTTTATTTTTGGCGGTTGTTTGCGATGTTCCAATTGTCTTCGTGGAAGTTAGTGAGATAGATGGAGCTGATTCTGGGAAAAATCGATTTGATATAAGATAATATCCAGAAATGATCAGAATAATCATATGTACAGGACAAGACATCCAAGAAAGGTAAGATCAGCACTCACCCAGATGAACCATCTTGCGTTATCTCATTCAAACCAATTGATGGGACAGGGGAACCTTTGATTATTTGGAAAGTAAAAAGCTCTACTACTGCTTAGCTCAAAAGTTGATGATAAAGAAAAAAAGGCTTTTCTATTTTTATTTTCTACTATGGGCTATGGCTCTAATATACTCTAAAATAGGTTTTGTGTGCCCATCCAATTTTTACACCGAAAATGTCTCCTTTCATTGGTGATGCCGTGATTCTTCATGCATTCTTTATTCGTCTCTCTCTCTCCCCGCATTTTCTAATCCACTGGACACGGCTCGTTCACAATTTACCTTATTTTCAAAATCATAGTCAAAGGTCAAGAGAGGAAGCAGATTCTGTATTTGCACCATAATTTAACTGGGTGCTCTAAGCATTGAGTGCATTGCATTCACCACATGCTCCCGCACACTCCTTGATACCCACAACATAAAAGTGAGAAATAGACACTTCAGTTCGATATCATATTATGATCCATATAGTGATGGGATCTCTGGAACTGTACAATTTACTTGGTTATTTACATATTTTTCTGCTCTGTAGATAATATGATCATGCTGTAATTTTGCACACTCCTTTGCTCTAGTTCTGGTTGATTTCCTTAATTGCATACATTGACTGCTCACCTTTGCCTTTCAGTAAGCGTTTGGTTGTCGTAGACTTCCTTTTTAAACCTCATTCCCAATTTTCCATCATAACCTTATTCCGATTAATTATTGAACTTTAACTCCTAGACACGCGCTTGTATTCTACAAACTTCCGTTCCCTTCACTCTGCTGTCCACTTGCTACTACAGTATGGAATCTGCAGATTAGGATCATTAATGGCTGCTAACCAGACAAGAGTTTTCCACTTTGATGCAGGTACATTAAGGCCACTTATTGATTGGAGAAGTAGAACTTTAAATGGCTACATTTTGTTGGCCATATTTTGATCCCGAGTATGAGAACTTCAGCAACAGAATCAACCCTCCAAGGTTTGCTTTATCTTCCTTAGAAATGTGATTGTTTTTTTCTAAATATAAGTGAGCTGCAATTTAAGAGCCTCTTTAGGAATAAGCATTAGAGGAGAAGGATCTAGTATCGTACATATCCTCAATGTCTCCATAAAAGCAATCCTTAGCATAATAGCATCAGTATTCATCGATATCTGAACATATTTGTAAATGTTATTGAGCTTCTTTATTCAGCCTTAATAGGAATAAAATAACAGAAAAAAAAGAACAAAACGGTACAAATTATAAAGCTACTTCCGAAAAGTACATGTTGATAAGAAGTAATCCTTGTTAGAAGGAAGAGGTCATCAGCTCAATTCTTAGTGGAGTCAAAGGTTCAGCACCTTGATGAGGTATTGGAGTTTATGTTGGGAAATTTGAAAACCCGAATAGAGTGACTTGTTGATTGTAAACTCTGTTTGCACTTCGCAGGGTCTCTGTGGATAATGCTAGTTGCCATGATTGTACACTGATCAAGGTATAATTTCTCAAAATAATAAGTTATGATATTTTCATGGCCCCATTGTCAGTCATGATCTGGCAAAGAGACTTTCAGCAACCATAGCATCTGTCGTTTTAAGAGTTACTTGAACAGTAAAACTTTTTATCTCTCCATTTATACTGAACTTAACTTCAGTCTTAAATGGAAAATGAGATTTTACCAGCCTTCACTGAGTTATGTGGCCTAAAGAAAATCTTCAGCTAAATTTAGTGTGACTTGAGGTTCATGCTTGATAAAACTTTAGCAGCACTTTCTGGAATTCCTGTGATTAGTCTGCTTTTGGAGAAACTGTTATTTAGCAATAGTGTATTGTTTTCTAAAAGTTCATGTTGAGAAGCAGGCAAAACTTATATGTAAATCTTGTCGAAACCTCATCTCCGTCTTCTGCATTCCTTATAAGTTATGCACGGCATAAGGCTCCCCCACAACATAACCGTGGGATTTCTTTTCCCTAGTTCTAGAAAATTCATTAATATGGAGATGGAATGATCTTCTACTTTATTAATGGATTCTTATTTTTATTTCAAAATATTGCAGGTTGATAGTGTTAACAAACCTGGAATTCTGCTGGAAGTCGTGCAAATCCTTACAGACCTTGACTTCATAATCACCAAAGCTTACATATCTTCTGATGGTGGATGGTTTATGGATGGTAAGTTTGTAACAAAATTAAAGCTAAGTAATGCATGACTATACAGATAAGTTGTATTTATTTATTTTAGAAGCCTAACTAAAAGCTGCTAAGTATTTATAACTTCAGCTGTTATCAACTTGTTTTTCATAAGTTTGTAACAAAATTGAAGCTTAATAATGCACTTTTAGTCTTATATTTTGTCTATAATTGTCATCAAACGATGACATGCATTTAACACGATTTTACATCCAAGCCCATATCTACATTCTCTATCTCTCTACCATATGCATATCCACATGTGTCTGAGCCCCCCACTCTGATCAAGTGCTTAATATGTTCAATTAATGGAAACAGTTTTTCATGTGACGGATCAGCAAGGAAAGAAGATAACAGACATCAAAACCATTGACTTCATAGAAAAGGTACAACTCTTTTTTCTCTTCTATATTCCTTTGATATCTTCTTTTACTAGAATCAGATATTATGTCAATCTAGTTGTCAAGTAAAAAGTTTCAAATGATCTATTTAAAGCACTGAATTAATAGAAAATTTTCTGTGAGAAATGATTGTGTTCCTTATGTTGGACAGAAGGGCATCTATCTAACTAATGCTAACATAAGTATACTGCACATTTCAATTACTAAAAGCTACTTTACAGTTTATTTTTTTTACTTTTAACAATAGGCTCTGGGACCCAAGGGCCAGAGCACGGAATGCGTGAAGAGCTGGCCAGCTAAACGGGTTGGGGTGCACTCCGTTGGTGATCACACAGCCATTGAGCTCATTGGCAGAGACCGCCCAGGTCTCTTATCTGAGATCTCAGCTGTCCTTGCCAATCTCCAATTTAATGTGATTGCAGCAGAAGTGTGGACTCATAATAGGCGTGTAGCGTGTGTTCTTTATGTCAATGATGCTACCAATGGTGCTGGTGATGACCTGAACAAATTATCTGTGATGGAGGAGCAGCTCAACAATATCCTACGCGGATGTGAGGAGGATGAGAAAGTGGCTCGCACTAGTTTCTCCATGGGCTTCACCCATATGGATAGGCGGCTCCATCAAATGTTGTTTGCTGATCGGGATTATGAATGTGCTGGATTAACAGCAGAAGTTGATTATCCTCCCTCTTCCAGGCCAAAAATAACAATAGAGCGTTGTGAGGAAAAAGGGTACTCAGTGGTTAGTGTCAAGTGCAAAGATCGGGCAAAACTGATGTTTGACATTGTTTGCACCCTCACCGACATGCAGTATGTTGTTTTCCATGCTACAATCTCATCAGATGGCCCTCATGCATCCCAGGTATACTACATTAGTACATTGTCTTGTTTATGAAGATTTTCTGAAAAAACAGAAGACATTTAAAGTTGTTTAAGGAGGATTTACCCTTTCAACAGGCATAAGGAAGAGTTCAATTAGTTTCTCTAAGAGAAAACTCATGTTTAATCCTTGAAAGATACATGGTTTTTCTATTCAGCAGCTTCTCTGCTCTAGTCTTCTCACTAAATTTGTACTTTGATTTGCTTCAATGTGACCCTCTACAATGTTAAATCTGGGAGCAGTTAAGGTGTTAGAAATGGCCTAGTTCAACTTGAAACAATCAAACACGAGAATTTCTTTTATGTTGTAGTCTGAACTCTGAACTGAGGGTGTTTGTAATTTTTCTAGGAGTACTTTATTCGACACATGGATGGATGCACGCTTGATACTGAAGGAGAGGAAGAAAGAGTCATTAAATGTATTGAAGCTGCTATCCAAAGAAGAGTAAGCGAGGTAATGTGCGGTTTAAAATTGATTTCTATGCTCTTCTGTAACGTTACAAAAAAGAAGTCAGGGAAGAACTTCTGGTTCTCAGCTCTGAGTAAGTCTCACCATGCTCTATAAAGGACCTTGGCTTTCTTATGAGTGCCCCAATAATATTTAAATTTTCTAACTATCTAAGCTACCTTCTGTTTTCCCCTTAACATGAATTTGCCCCTGTTTCCTAGACTTTGTTCTGACATTCATCTATCTATTGTTGTTTTGTCGTTCATTTTATTTTCCAATCTCTTCCTGTGTGGGATGTTTTCTTTTCTTCTACTTACAGCAGAAAGTTTTCTGAATTTAACAGAATTAATGCACTTTGCATATGCAGCTATCTACTTGTATTGTTGCAATGGTACGGCAGTTACTTACATGGGGCTAGGTTCCACTCAGATTGTATCTGACCGTCATATCCACTAATCAGTTGACAGTGGTCTTTTGCCTTCAATAGAGCTTAAGAACCTATATGCTCCGTGTAATATCATCCATTTCCCTATAATCTTTTAAAAAAAAAATTAAAAACACTTAAGCAGATTAAGAAAAGTTCCGTAATTTTTGCAAGCCACAAATTGATTATCATATCATATGCTGGCCCAGGGTATTCTCATCATCTACCTTATTTGACAGTGGTCTTTCATATAATTTAATTCTTAGAAGCAGAGAAGATTTTACCATTGATTCCTGTGATTTATGGACGCAGGGTGTAAGCCTTGAGCTGTGTGCAAAGGACAGAGTAGGATTGCTGTCTGAAGTAACTAGGATTCTACGAGAGAATGGGTTGACAGTTTGTAGGGCAGGTATATCTACCATTGGAGAGCAAGCACTGAATGTGTTCTACGTGAGAGATGCATCTGGAAATCCAGTGGACACGAAGATTGTTGAAACACTTCGCAAAGAGATTGGGCAGACAATGATGGTCAAAGTGAAGAGGGTACCAGCCAACTCCAAGGTACCTGAGACCCGAGGATGGACTAAAACAAGCTTCTTCTTTGGGAACTTGTTGGAAAGATTCTTGTCCTAAACAATCATGCCTGCCCTATTGCTTTGTACAAAGGCTCGTCTCCAAGAGAACGAACGAATCATCTGAAGTGTAAATAAGTGCTGAAGTGTGAGCTGATTAGTTAATAAATAGCTAATATGCAAAACAAGTGCACTTCAGCATTTCATGAAATGCATACTTCTGAGGATTCGTTCTCCTTGATGTACAGAAGAATAAAGCTTTCGTGTTGTACTTTGGAACTTTCTATGAGACCAATGACCAATGCTTTGTAACTTTAGATTCTCCAACTTTCATTTGTTAATGACGCTCCTCCATGTCTCCAACTCCCTTATTGTAGTTCTGTTCTCTCTCTCTTCCATTCAACACTATGTGGATCAAAGAAAAGATAATTAAGCAAAATAGCAAAACTCATAAACGATCTGGTGCATGGTCTTTGTCTTGCCTTGCCACCATATATGGTTGTTGGCATTAATGATTGAATGCATAAATCATACAATAAGTTAATCAGATATGCAAAGGTTGTGAAACAGTAATAAGATAATTAGAAACTTCAAAGTTTCCTTGAATTTAGAAATAGTTGCAATTTGCAAACAACATATATGGGGAAAATGAAAATTGTACTAGACAAAAAGTGCAAGCAATACAACTTTTGCTTGTAAACTCTTCAGTGATTTTATATATTAAACCATGCGTGCAACTAGATGTTTACTGCTTTGAAACGCAAAGTCAAGACAGATCATTACAGGAAGAAATATAAAGCAAATGAATATGAAGATTGGTTTTTCCCTTCTTTTTTGTTCATACGCACAAGAAATCTTCCTAAAAGGGCTAAATTAAATATAAGTTTAAAGGGCCTTACAAAAAAATGGGATTGAAATTCGTCCTATTTATTTAGCAAGATGCATCATGTACTATTTAGACATGTTTGAGGATTTTTTTTCTTAAAAAAATTATTTTCTCAATTAGATAATAAACGTCTATTCCAATTAATACTGGGTTCTAATTTTTTAATTAGGTGCAATGTTTTTAAAATTAGATTGATCACATTTGAAAAACTTGTTAAGTCAGAGATTAATCGATTCAATTAGTTCAATTAGCAATCAATTGAATAACATCATAAATATATAAAATAATAGTTAAATATTTTTATATTAACAATGTATCTTATATTACAAAAAAAATAACTATTTTTTGCTTGTGAATTTTATGTAAAATGAATTGTTTATGCAAACTAATTATATGTACGCAAATAAAATAAGTTCAAATAATCAAATCATATAACTAAAAACATATAAAACTTCAGATTTTCAAATCTACAATGCAATTCACATTAAAACATTTTAATTACAACCAAAAAACAAGAATATAGGTTTAAACTTTGTTGAGCTTTACTTTTAACTATTAGGCGGCATTGATATTAATAGGTATTTTGAGGTTCTTAGGGCCTATTTGTTAGCTTTTATGTACAAGGGAACCTAGGAGGGTTTGGATTATTGCTATGTTTTTTAAAAGAATGGATCCAGTGTTTAATTTTTTTTATACATTAGTATCGATTTTTTTTAACATTTTTTTCATTTTTTTTATTTAAATTTGAAAAATTGTAAACTTTATCTAAAGAATAAAAATTATAGACACAAAAAAAATAAAAAATTTCACACAAATAGGGACATGTTGTGAATGATTTAGGGACCACCTTTATTAGGGACTAGAAAATTAGTCCATAATCCATTCATAGTAAATTTTGATTTATGTGAAATTTTTAATTATATATATATATATATATATATATATATATATATATATATATATCTTTAATACTTCTTTAGAAAAATTTTACAATTTTTCAAATTTAAATAAAAAAAATGAAGAAAACTATGAAAAAAGTTGCCCTGGCGTACTAATATTATAAAAGAACCAAGCACTGGATCATTTTTTTTTATATAGTTTGCTCGGTGGATACAATTTGAGATTACCATGAGTATGGCGTGTGAATTGTCTGTTTTGTCCCTGCTTTTTTTAGGCAAGCCACATGACTCCGGAGAATGAATCATGTGTTGTACAACATAGAAAAATAAGGAGAGAGTGTGACATATAAGTGAGTCTCATATATAAGTGGGGCCCACATATGAAACCCACTATATGTCACTATCTCTCCTTACTTTTCTATACTGTCTAGCATAGAATCCATTCTCTATAACTCCATCCCACATTTTGATAAGTCACTGCGTTACTTTATAATTTTATAATATTTTAATATAAAAATAAAATAGTTATTTTTAACAATTTTATTCTTTTCTCATTTTAATTCACATTTTCAAATTATAATCTTACACATATTCATATCTATTTTCATCATTTCTAATTAACGAGCCCTTAAATAAAGATCAATGTAACCGTCATCCAATTCTTAAAACCTCGATAAGGTGTACTAGTTAGTTTTTTTTTTCCATAAAAAAGTAGCTTTTTTATTTGCCTCACATTTTCGTTATAATTGTTTCTTGTCATGAGAAATGAGATGGCACGTCAACTTGACTAAAGTTTCATTGGCGGAAGGAGTTGATAAAAAATGAGTTGCATTTTCGTAAATCCAAACATATCCGCGTCAAATTGTTAACTGGAAGACTACAAATTTATAATTTATAAATGAAGATTAAAAACTTTTTTATGACAAATTAAAAAACAAACATTTATTCCAACAATATAATCTTATTCTTATGTTAATAATTAAAAGTTTATCTAATAAGTGTCATGGTACTTTTAAACTTTTTTATTGATTAAGACAATATTTATTGTCTCAAAATAAGTGAAAAATTAACAATAATAATTTATAAAAATTCGATTAAAATAAAATTTTAAAGTGTTAATTAGAAAAATTCAATAATTAAAATGGGGGTATAGGGTGAACATATAAAGTGTAAATAGGTCAGCTTTCACATACTCATCAGATAGTGAGACGCATTAGTTTGCAATTGCATGATGGTGGGGACGAGAGTAACCAAATTGCAGAAGCAAACGCAAAAGGAAACATGGATGACGGATTGGTGGATATCTATTACTCATAAAGAAAGAGGTTAATTAATTTGTGATCAAAGATTTATTTTGATCTTCTATGTTTTATCCAAGTTTTAAATTAGTTTTTTATGTTTCAAAAATTTTAAATTGGTCATTTATATTGCACAGATGTTTCAAATTGGTTCTTTCGTCCACTTTTGTCAATTTCTTAAGTTAATTGTTGACATGACATGCTGACGTGTTCATTTAAGCTTATGTGTCATGCCACATTATCGCCAAACCATCACATATAATTAATAAAAGATGACGTGGCATGACACGTCAACTTAAATAAATACATAAAAGAGATAATATATTCACATCAACACGCTACCCAATACTTAATAAAAAAAATGGATGAACTCGAACGAAAGAATCAATTTCAAATTTTTAAAAATATAAAAAATTAATTTAAAACTTTTTAAAATTTAAATGGAACATAAAATACCAAAATAAATATTTCACGTTAATTTGTTGAACGAATAGTTGATGGCATTTCCTTGGCCTCCAAATTATAAATAGACATGGAAATTGGAAAATTAAAGCAGATTAGATGGAGAGAGATAGTTGATTGATGGATATTCAATTATATAATGATGAGCAAATTAAAGAGCAATTGCGTCAATCATTGTGTAAAGAGTAGATGTTTAGTGATACGTAGTACTGAACTTTAGTACATTCTTCCAATCAGTTGGTCCCTAAACCATTCAAGGTGGACCCTAATTAATGTGAGTCTTTATTAATATTAACAAATGACACTACATAATTAGATGCACTGAAATTCAGTGATACGGTACCATTAAACTTTTATCCTTGTCGAGATTGGGATTCAAATTCATGTATGGCGTTGGGTACCACGCCCAACTTGCCCATTGCCTTCCATCAAATGCCATACTTACGGACAATCTCTCCTTTTCCCATCTCACTCTCTTCTTTTATCTTATTTAGTTTCTCAATAAATTATAACATATACTACTTTGTTAATCTTTGGAATCAAAAAATATACTGACGTGCAAGTATCTCAAAAAATGTTAACAATTTGCTCCAAAATTTATAAGTAATCTGTACCTTAAGACAATATCATATTCTTAACGTTTGAATAAAAGTAAATGAATTCCCTATCAGTCAATCACTCACACCTTTTAGACCTGATTTATTTAGGAGAATTTACAGAAAAATGTCCGAGGGATTTCAACATTTTTTTATAGATTTTTTGTACTAAACATGTTTTATTTTTTATCATATTTGACTAATTATATTTTTTTTTTACTTTTTAAAAATATTTTAATATAAAAATAAATTTATCATTTTATTTACTTTTATTCTTTCCTTATTTTCATTTCATTCATATTTTCTATTACTAAACGTAGTCTAAACAATCGCATTCTCATTTTTATTCCTATCTTTTCAGTACCAAACAAACCATAAATTTAAAATAAAATAAAATAAACTGATTGGAACTGTTAAATTGTGTCATAAACTAAATTATTTTTATTGGTTCACTCTCATACATGTTATTGTTTTACATTAACTTGTATACAAAGTAATATATAAAATAATCATGCTTAGCTAAAGTTAATATAAAATAATCACACTTTAACATTTTATTAAATTCGCGCTTGAACAAAACTGTTTTCATGTGCTATAACATAGTTTGGATTGCAGAGTTTGTTTTATTTATTTGAAAAATTATATTAATATCTAAATATGGCTTTGTATACCTGTGTTATTTAGGAAGCAGTGAAGTGATGGAAATAGTTCTCACGTTAAGAAGGCAAAACCGATATTTTGATTTCTTAATTTTGACTGACATTTTAAATAAATCTTGTAATGTTGATCTATTTTATATTAGTCTTTTATTTTTTTTTTAGAAAAAACTTTCAATTAATTTATTCTTACTGACGGTATTAGAACTTGCGGTTGTTACAAATTTATTATTTACAAGAAAAAAAAATTGAAATAAAAAATAGAAACAAATAAGTAATTTGTAAGCAAAAGTTTGGAACAATTCAACTAATTGTGAGATAAAATTAATGTGTTAGTTAATTAAGTCAACGAATATATATATATATGAATTATTTAACACGTGTCTTGAGAGTACATGTTAAAAAAAAAATTTATTAATTAATAGAATATTTTAAATCTTAAAATTAAACCTGCGAAAAATCAATTAAAAAGATAAATTTTAATGTTTAAAAATTCTATTAACTAATGAAATAAAATTTTAACATATACTCTAAAGACACATAAACATACCAATATATATATAACTTCTTTTATATCAAATTGATGCCGCCAAATAAATTAATTTATTTTACAGAAATATCCTAACTTTTTCTTTTCCATATGTAAAAAAAAAAATCCCATTTCGATATATATAATGTTTTAAACTTTTTATATCTACTCGAACAATTATGAAAGATTTAGCAACAACTGGTTCAAATGGTAAGTATTATATAAAGTTTTGATTTTGAAATTTTGTAAATATAATTATTTTTGTTAGTAGGTTTACCTATCATAATTAAAATATAGTTATTTTCTTAGGAGATTTACCTATTATAACATGGATTGAGTTTGAATTAATTGAGGTAAACCCTCGAATATCAAATTGATAAAAGAAAAAAAGAATTATGAAAGATTTGAATTGTTTCCCATTATCCATGTTTATACTCTTCCACTCTCTTACCAATTAAGCCATCATTATAGTGATAAGTTTTTTTTTTGGGTGTAACTGTGTAAGAGTCATTAAAATCATATTCAAATGAATACATTAAGTAATGAAATTTACTGTTATATTCATTTTAATAAACTGTGATTAAATTTGTATGCAATTTTTTTTGTGAACTATTTGTATGCAATTTTAAGCGCAATAAAATATTATTAGAGGCTTCGCATGCACCTACATACATGCAATCTATTCTTAATTTTTTAAAATATAATTATTATATTTTAAAACAATAACAAATTAGATATTTCATAATTTTTAAATTAAAATTATTATTAAAATTTAAAATAATTAATTAAATGATGAGAAGTTATTTACTTGTCCACTTCTTTAGTAACTATCCATCATATATTTCTCTCTCCCTCTACCTCCCATTATATATTTTTCTTGTATTTTTAATTATAAAATATAACTATTTTGTGACCCCAATGATCAGAAGGGTCTAAAGTCATCTATACATACTAGAGGCTTTGCATGCACGTACGCGCATGTAATTTGTTATTTAATTTTTTTTAAAAATATAATATAAAATTATAATTATTTAAATAATAATATTGGATTTTTTATTTTTTTTATTTTTTAAAATAAAAAATAAAATAATAATAATTATATTTTAAAAAATAAAATAAATATTAAGAAATTAAAAATATATATATATATATATATATATATATATATATATATATATATATATATATATATATATATATAGATGAGTTTTGGGGTAAGTAAATTGATTAATCACCCGTAATCCACCCATAAGCGTGAGATGTGAAATCAGACAAGAGTGGTCTCAGCTCATTATTTGTGGATGCGGTTTCGGTTCTCAACAATAGAAACTTCTACACAATACTCATTTCATCATCTTTATTCGGTTATTCCCTTCCCTCACACTCCACAAAACATATATATTAGAATTTCAATTTTTTTAAATAAATTATTTTTTAGTAAATTTTTTTATATTTTTATTATAAGGTTCCTCAATATAAATAAGATGTATGACAAAAAACAATTTTGTGATCAATTATGATAGAGAGAATATAAAAGATCATTTTTTACACGATTGATCATAAAAGAATGAAGTATAAATAAAACCTATAATTTAGACAAAAATAAATAAAATTTATATTAAAAGAATTTTATGAAAATATTGAGATTTTTTTAATTGAAAATTCGAAGTCAAATTCGAGAACAAATTGCTTTAATGCTATGTGATTTGGCTAATTTTTACTTAAATGTGACGGGGTTTAAATTCTTTTAAAACGGGGTTTAAATTCTTCTAAGTAAATGTAGTTAGCTTTTTGACATTAACAACTGTAAGTATCCATTTATATCACTCTTCATCCTTATCTCCTATTCTTATTTTAACATATTCAAATTTCTCATTTGTTTATTTATTAATTTTGCTAATCAATGTCTTTAAAATATTAATTATTTTTCAATGTTCGATAGAATAATTAATAATTTAAAATTTATAAAAAACAATTTTATCAAAAAAAATATATAAAACAATAAAAATAATATTTTCAAATATTTAAAAGTTTTATTAACTATTTAGATAAAATTTTATGAACGTTAATTAATTTATGAGAAAACTTGTTATTTTGTTATTGCATTTTATTATTGGTCAATTTGATATTTAATCTCTAAATAATAGAAATAAATTATTTAGTGTTTAAATTTTATTTGAGTCAACTATTTAATTTTTAAATTTTTTTATGTCAATTATTTAATATATGAGATATTAGATATTATATCGTCTTTAAATATAAATATTTTATCATTAACTTAGCATCTATGCTACTATGACATTGCTAAATCTTTTACCAGAAGAAAGTTTGTATTTTTTTTAAGTGTTTTTTATAGGTTCATTGGAAACAATCTTGTTTGAACGCTAGGATCTCATAATGAGGATAGAATTTTTTCAACAGATATTTTTTTATACATAAATCTTGACCCTAAGATTTTATTCAAGGAAAATAAAATATCTACCACTCTAATTAATCATATTGAAAAACGATACTTTTTATCCAATTTATTTTTTATTTCTTTTATTCAAATTTTCTTCTTTGAGATAATGTGTAATATGTACAAAATAATTTATTTTCGTTATTTAAGAATTAAATAATAAATTAATTAATAATTCAAAGAATAAAACTAATATTTCCTCTCAATTTATATATTGGTAGTATTAGTACCATGAAATTAGAGCTTAGCTCAACACGTGGCCTTGTACACGTCGCTTACCTTGTTCCGCACCGCCTCCGCACAGTACGTTGGCTTCTTTCTTTCTTCCCAATTTTCTTTTTCCAAAATTGGGCCTTCTATTTTCCTCCTTCTCACTCCAGTGCCTTCCGAATCCAATTATATATTTGCACACAATTTCTTGTTCTGCTATCAGCGGAGAAAGCGAAATTGTTGTCGTTGTTCCTCTTGTCTACCTGTAGTGGTAATCATCTTCCTTCTAATATCTTGTTATCTACTGCCGCACTTTACTTTTATAATTCCTACCCTGCTTTTGATAATTGCCTATTTTCTTTATTTTTGTATGTTCGTAATCGTCAGTGAGTCGATTCTCAACTGCTAAGGGTTTTGTAGTTCTAATTTTTCTGCTTTCATTTCCGAAAGTGTTCTAGGTACTCCCTAATATCATGCTTTTGATCAAAGCCGTTTGATTTTTATTTTGTTCATCAATATTGTGATCGCTCATCGTCTTCCCTTACAATTTAAGTTCCTTGATTTTTTTTTATGTAGTTCAAATTTCATACAGAGGTTCTCGTTCTGGGGGAAAGGGCTGTTTGATTACCACTCTGTTTTTCTCGTGTTGTTTTCAATCTATAATCTGAACAGCTTGCGTCAAGTTTGATACTGTGCAAACTTACGATTTTGGTAATTGAAAATTTCCAAGATGGGTATTTATGTAATCCCAATCAGATAGGTATTTATGTAATGAACCGAATATGTCAATCTATATTTCTGTTGCTTTCTCTGCTAATTACTTGGGGCCGTGACACATGGGTTTCCTTGGGTTGTGGTTATTATCGTTTTCTTACAGCTGTCTTTTTTTTCTGGAATCCAACTTTGGAAATTTGCTATGCCTTATCCATATTTTTCTCCGTTTCTCATTCTCAGTTTGGTTACAGAAGCGAGAAACTGAGGAATCTTCTTCTTGGTGAAGGGCAATTCTGGGGTCAACTTACAGCCTTAAAGCGAAATGGTTGGCAAGGAGAAAAGGACCGAGGACTTGAACTTGTGCTTTGAGAAGCTTATGATGGTAGCAGGCGGTGGTGCTAGCGGAAATGGCAGAGGAGTGAAAATGGAAGCTGGGGTGATTACCGAATGGAAGGATATACCAGTGGAGCTTTTAATGCAAATTCTGTCCCTTGCAGGTGATCAGGCGGTGATCACAGCTTCTGGAGTCTGTCGTGGGTGGAGAGATGCTATTTGCTTCGCCCTTAACCGTTTATCACTCTCATGGTATATGCTCGTTTTCCTTCTAAAACTTATTCACTTGAGATCAATATTGTTAGTAGTGATGGCTGGTCCTTGATCTTTCTCTATTTCACTTTAATCAAGGCTTTATTTTAGCCATTTTTTGTTGGTTTCTTTTGTTAATTATGTAAATTGAATGATCTGTTTCGTAGCTGCAAATCCCATTTCACCCCCAAAGAAATCCCACTTAGGAGGCTGGTAGACTCTGAACCTTGACATATGTTAATTTCTGTTGTCTTTCTTCTCTCTTACCCCGTACAAATTGCAAGATGTTTTACTCCTCCTAGCGCTGTTTTGAAGTCTAGATTTAAGAATTTTTTTAAAAAAAAATTAGCAAAATTCTTCACATGAATTCATAAGTTTATTAAAATTCTTCCGTTTCTTGTAGATCTTTGCTAAAAGTGAATTCTTTTGTGTCTACAACTCTATATCGCCTAGGACACTCCCTTCTCTAAGACTCTTATCTCTTTAACCTAGCTCCTTTGTTTTGTCCGTCAATGTTGTCACCCTCCCTAGTAATCTGCATAATAACCCGTTTTTCAGAATCCTTATCTCAATTAAGTGACGTGAAGTGTTTGATGCCATTTCTTGATATTCCTTGGAAAAATTGATATATGCCTTTTGCCTTGGTTATTTCATTTCATAAAATGCCTTACATAGTGCTAGCAGGATTAATTAATCCCTCTCTCTTCAGGTGTAGCAAGAACATGAATAATTTGGTCCTATCTCTTGCTCCTAAATTCACGAAATTACAAGTTTTAATCCTTCGTCAAGACAAGCCTCAACTAGAGGATAATGCTGTTGAGACCATTGCAAACTGCTGTCATGGCCTGCAGATCCTGGACCTCAGCAAAAGTTTCAAGCTTACTGATAGGTCTCTGTATGCCTTAGCACATGGATGTTCTGATCTTACAAATCTGAACATCAGTGGGTGTTCAGCTTTTAGTGACATTGCTCTGGCTTACCTAGCCAGTTTCTGCAGAAAATTGAAAGCTTTAAATCTCTGTGGATGTGTTAGAGCTGCATCTGACACTGCATTACAGGTATAACTATGATACCAGCAGCTTGTCATTATCATTTAACCAGTTATGAACTTGGATGGTTACTAATTATGATTCGATGTTATAAATAAAATGCAGGCTATTGGACATTACTGCAATCAGTTGCAGTCTTTGAACCTTGGATGGTGTGAAAATGTTGGTGATGCTGGAGTAACGAGTTTAGCAACTGGGTGCCCTGACCTTAGAACACTTGACTTATGTGGTTGTGTCTGCATAACAGGTACTTAATATTTATTTCTAAATTTCACCAGATAGATTATCCAGTAGATTACTATTAATTAGGGTATTAATATTCCACTGGCTCTGCTTGGCTAGCTTAGTGACTCATTCCTTAGCAATTTCCATCATTATATTGTTCCTTAATAATGATATTTATTCTCTGGGATTAACGCTTGTGTGAACAAAAGCAAATCCAATAGCCGAATGGTCCATATCTTTAGGTGTAATGAGTAATGACAGTGATAGGCACCAGATTCATGTACGTTCCTTCCCCCATATGTTTCTATGTACTTGAGTTATGTGCTTCCGTAGTCTCAAAAGTGGTGTGTTTACATGAGGAGGCAACAGAGTGTACTTTCGTGCACTGGAGGTTTTATGATACATTATTGAAGGAAAACAAACTTACTGTTCAAATAGAAAAATAAATGAGCAAGAAGTTAAAGAAAATGTGAAATGAATTGTAGTGAGCCAGTTTGAACTCATTTTAACTTGAGTACTCTGGTTGCTATGTCTGAAAATCTATAATCTTTTATCCCTTAATTCCTGTATTAATGTAATTGTTACAGAGAAAGTAGAGGATACAAGGTCTATCTGGTTTGAAGGGTCTAATGTCTGTTCTAATGTCTGTTTTAAAATAGAATATTGACTTGAGATATTGTGAATGCAGATGATAGTGTGGTTGCTTTGGCAAACGGTTGTCCTCATCTGAGGTCCCTTGGGCTGTACTATTGTCAAAACATCACAGACAGAGCAATGTATTCATTGGCCCACAGAAAAGTGAATAAGAGGATGTGGGGATCTGTGAAAGGCAAAAATGAAGAAGATGATGGTCTAAGGACTCTCAACATTAGCCAATGTACAGCACTCACACCCTCTGCTGTTCAAGCCGTGTGTGACTCATTCCCGGCACTTCACACCTGCTCCGGCAGGCATTCACTCATCATGAGTGGCTGTTTGAACTTGACTTCTGTACATTGTGCTTGTGCTGTGCATTCACATCGAGCCATCACCGCTTTTCCTTATCAAGCTCACTGAGCATAGCTGCCAGCTGGGGGTCTAATTTGGACATTCGAGGAAGTGCCCTTGAAGGGCTCAGAGATGTGAACCCTCTTTTGTACATAGTTTGTGTTGGACTCTGTAAGACTAGTGCTGCCAATAAGCAGTTGAACTTAAGAACACAGCTTGAACGTGTATCGGACTTTTTTCCCCCTTAAAAATATGTGATGGAGCCGTCTGACTTTTTGATGCATTAAGTGGGTTGTTCCAAAGTAATTATATAACGAGACGTTGTTTTTAAGGTTGCATGGTTTTACTTTAAACTGAAGGTTGTGTTTATGATAATTGATAATATCTGTCTACGCGTATAATTGTCAACTTCTTTACTTTCAAAAAGATGCTTCCAAGAGTCTACATGACCGAAGTTCTTGAAATTGAATATATTCGCTTGTTTCTTGTGGAAGATTTGAGACTTGAATTGCTAAAGCGGAATAAGAATAAGTTTAGCTATTTAATAAGGAACAACTAAATACTCCGGTCTAAAGGATATCATGGAACCCAAGTGATTGTGACCTTCTGGAGATGTGGGGTGGACAAAAAATAGAACATGATTGCTACGTTTGTAAGTGGATAAACATTTGACATGGCGAATCTTGGATTTCTGTGCTACGCGATCTTTGAATCGGGGCTATTTTGTTTCTTTCGTTTCACCTTCTAGACAATTATCAAATTCGAGATTCTCCATGTCGTTGAATTTTGATCCGTTCGCATATTTTGTTGGGATAAAACATGCATTTCTTCATATACGTCCACCCGACAGGTAATTGGAGAGAATCTGGATGGAGGTCTTGAGTTTTCTGGTTGTATCATGAACTATGGATAAGTAATATGTTTTTTTTATGAAAGTAATATGATGTATCATGAATGTTGGACTGTTCATTTGTATTTCTTTCTTTTTTGGTTTCTTAACGCACTGATTAGTTCTCCATTTATGGCAAATATTGACAGTTGGGAACAACATTCTTACCGTAAATCAACATTTTCTTTTATTTGTGTGTTGTTCGCACCATACAATATATCAAGGTCAAGCATCCACGGAATGCCACAGATTTATTCAGCCCACTATTAATTTCTTTATACGTCTGTTGGAGTTTGGTTTGGCTAAACACAGTCGTCAGTCGAGCACTTTCATAATCATCGATTTGCAATATAATTAAAATATACAGTTGGTTTTAGGCACTTTTACAGTATAGTAGTTCCAGAGCTTTCAAAACAAATTCCAGATTTACTATGAAATTCCAGTTTTTGTAAAAAAAAACAAAAAAAGAAAGAAAGAAAGAAAGAAAAAGCTGTGGAATTGACAGATGGACTCTTGGTGCTGCATGTAACATGATGACAGTGATTCTTGTTATATAATTACAGCAGTAAAGGACAAACTATATATGGCTTGGACCACAATCACACTGAAACTGCGCCCTCAACAAGGATAAACTGACTTACCCTTTTTACTATAGCTATCATCCAACAAGCTAAATTTTGAGCATGGGCTGATTTTCATGTTTCATGATCCCCCAGCGTCAACATTTACTATGCTTTATTTGCTCCTGTAAACTATTTCTTCATCATCCACATCAAATGCTGGATTACAAAGGCATTTGAAGAGCCTACCTACACCCTGCAGAACACACAGGGAAAATGATGATGTATATTTTTGCGTAATCTGATTTTCTATGCAAGGAGGCATCATAAAAAGGGCATACACAAGAGAAAAGCGCTATGGAACATGCCTGAGTGAAAAAGGGGGTTCGATAGGAAAGTGCTCTTGGTGATTCATCATCAGAAGAATCGGAACTACTTCCTTCATCATCAGAATCAGCAGCAATTTTCTTCTTCGATGCTCCTCCTCCTTTTGAATTCCTTTCCTGAAGAAAGAACCATAATGTAGTTGCTCATCATTGTTACTTGAGGATAGCTTCTTTTAACGTATCATGGAAAAGGAGATCTACCTCATTAAAATATAAAGTAATTTTTAGATGAAAATTGCAGTTATAGTCTTTATTCAGAATACAAAGTACATAAAAGATTTCATTCTATATGGACGGATCTTACTTAGTAGTCTCTCGACTTAATGTAAATATACATATATCTAAATATATGTATCTGCACAATAAGACTATTTTGCATTGACAGAAAAAAGATGGAAAAAATATGTTGCTTGGCAGATAGGAAAAATAATAAGTTCATTATATTGTTCTGGGAGTAAAAAGAATGGATACAGAGAAGTATTTTATAAATTGAGCACCTGAAATATCTTGCCAAGAATTTTGAGAGCGCTAGCCCGAGTTTTAAGTTCTTCTTTCTTGACGTTGTTTTCCCTAAGGACCTGCACAAATAATTAAAACATTGTTAGAATCTCACTGCAAATACATTCCCTTAGGTGTCTTAGCAAGTGATAAAACTACCATTCTCAATAAACATGGGAAAATAAAGTACTCAATAGAAAAAATAAAAATAGACGCGTGAGGGAGGGAAATTCTATACATTTTGAAGGAATTAAGAACTCACCATTTGACACACATGTACAAGGGTTACTTCTATGTCCACTACATTTAACTTCCACAAGGAATTCATTAGTGTATCCTTATTAAGGCGAATATGAGATTCAACATCATTTTCAGGGCCACTACCATCCATTTTAAATTGCTTGCGGATATCTTCTTGAAGCTGCAGTAACTGAAAAGCACCTAAATTTTATGTATTCGGTTGAGTTAGACATCAATGAAGATTAGGAACATAGAAATAAGTCAATAACATCCAAGAAGAAAAACTTAAATAAGGTGAGGGGTTGCTGATGAGTTGACTGTCAGCATACCTTTAGCAGCTGTGAACTGTGATTTCCAGAAATGTCCTTTATTTCGAACCCATTCTGCCAAAAATGGCACGCCAAGATAGATAGCCTTTTTCCCTAGTTCTTGTGCTGCTTGTCTTGAATATATATAGCCAATTGTATGTAACATATCAACTCCAAAAGCTGCATTTAAAAAATGGAAACAATTTGGCAACAGCATTTAGTGTGCTAATTCGCATGCAATGACACTAAGTTTCGCAATTACATAGTCATTATTGTGTACGCTTGACATATTCTTGGTCTACAGTACAGGATAAGATGTGAAACTTCAGTCAGAAAAGTATAAAATATTCAAGCTATTAAATTCCAAGTGGCATGTTTCCTTTCGGTAGCATTGAGCCACATCATGTCATGGTGGGCATTTGCATGTGTTTGGCTGAAAGGACTATTTTACCAAGATAGGCAGCTGGAAATTGGAACTTTAACCTGCATTAGAAAGCCGTCTGGCTTCAGATTCCGCTCGCTGGAAGAATCCCTTTTTGTCACCACGAACATATTGACCAAGAAAATCCTTCAAGAATCTAGCAAGTTTTTCTTCCCTTTCTCTTTGGACAACCTATATAAAATGAAGCAAATAAAAAGAAGATATATGAGGATAAATTTTGTTCACTTAAATCCAGACACAATATAATTCATATCTAAAGGCGAATGCCATCTCATCCACATAAAATTACCACTCAAGAAAAACGATGTGGAAACATCGCAAAAGAGACTGGCAGAAGCAGGAAATCGAGATTTTTTCTCAAGTTCACAGACATAGGCTGAATAACCAATAAGTAATTGAAGTTAAATGATGTCTTTATAACAAAATGAAAAATATACGAGCAAGAAAAACAAATGTAATAAATATAGGCACGAACAATCAGCTGTATCGAACTAAATTTAAAAGTGAAGGACTGAAGGATGCTTCAGAAGATAAAAAGGACCTGGCTTTGTAACTACTTTGGATAAAAGGACATATTCTAGCTTTAATGAATGAGCATGAAAGTCACGAGACAATTGCCTAAGTGGCGCTTATTGGTTAGCATAAGCATCTGCTATGTTATTGTAATCTGAAGTAGTGAAGTGTTTCAGAAAAACACATTTGTATTTTATTAAACTGCAACAGTACTATTTATGTGCTGTGTACCAGAGTAACCAGATAGAAACCTAAAGAAAGAAAATTCAACATATTAAATCCAAACATATCTCCATAATGTATAAGTTTTTGATTTGGCAAGAATTCATTGACAGATTCGAAGTCATAATATCTACTATTATGTATTTGTATACTGAATTGCAAAACATACTGGCCTTTAATTTTTCATGTAGCTTATCAGGATCCTCATTTTCATCGGCTAGTTCAGAAGAAGCCATTGATGCCACTGCTAGATGCCCTACATAGTCCTCAAATAATTCGCTTCCAAAGAGCAGAGCAAACACAGCCATGGGGTCGAGCATAGTTTCTCTGTAAAAGGAACCCATAAATCTTTTTAGAAAAAATCTTCAAATAATACTGAATTAAAATAATCGGAGGGACTATACCGAATTACCGATGATCTTTTGATTTTCTTCGATTTACTGCAGTGTTTTTTTTTTCTTTCCCTTCATTTTAAGGGAATTTATTCTCTTATCTTTACGAGTTTATAGGATTCCTGCGGTCGTTTGAATTTTAATAGGCTACCACGTTAATTACTAGTTTATTATTATGATAATTACTTCCAGTCAAATGGCCTATAAATATGCTTGCTACAAATGTAAATGATTTTTTTCTTTATGGAATGTAAATGAAATTTTATTTTTCCTAAATTTGACGAAGATGCTTACCATGGTTCTGTACTGCATCGGCCAGCAATCTAGGAGACTTGAAGTTGAAAACATATTATTCATCAAAACAACTTTTGCATTTATATCTCAATCTAGCATGGATAAAATATTGGACATTCAAAAATTAGGTCCGAAAATCTTTACTATTGTTAGAGCAAACATACTAAGAAAACGACAAAGGTCATGTCTAATTTGATGTAGAGCAAAGTCACCAGCAGAATAAGAGCTCATAGTTGTCCATCTTCAACCAATAAGAAAAGGACCAAAGTTTGAACCTAATTTTTCACTGTAACTTCAGCAACTAGAATGTATGCCTAATTATTATCAAACGCATAAACGCAATGCGATGCATTAAACTTAAATAGAGCATCATTTGTACCTAGACACGGAATGCTTTCCGTTTTGATTGTATGCATTCCTTTGTACTGGATCGCTCAAAACTTGATAAGCTTCACCCAGAACCTGTCAACACCAGTGAAGATTCATCTATAACAAGAAAACATTTGAAATGAAGTGTCTCCAAGTCCCATGTTACTCATCACTAATCAGGATTATGGGGAAAATTACACATTAGTCTCCTCAACTAGGTAAGTTCTGGAGTTAACTTCTAATCAAACCAAATCTTATAGTAGTATATAAATCTTTCCCTTCCTCCAATCTTACAGTAGGATTACCTGGAACTTGTCAGCAGCGTGAGGATCATTTGGATTTTTATCTGGATGAACTCGCATTGCCTACAGCAGTAGTAGCAATAGCATCTAATAAGAAAAGAGATTCTGAAAATTCTAAAACCTAAGCAACGGCATGAAGATCAGATCCAAACCTTCTGGTAATAGGCCTTGCGAATCTCCTCCTCGGAAGCAGAGGGAGTGACCCCAAGAATATCATAATACTCAGTTTCCTTCACCATAGCTGACAGTGACAGGGGAGCAGTGAGAGTGTGAGAGCTTGGAAGGTGAGAAGAAAGAGAGTTGAGAGAGAAGAGGATGTGAAGAAAGTGAATGAGTGAGAAAGGTAGAAGAAGAAAGAGGATTGAGGCCCACGATACTCGCTTGCCTTTGCCTTTCCAGTTCTCACACTAATTTTCTAATTCATGGAAACTGCTTTTTCGCGGGAGGAAGCACTATTTTAACTGCTCTTTGCGCTGGCGCTTATCATACTCCTTTTTATTCAACTTCAACTGCTTTTCATCATTTCAGAGCTGTCGTGGGTCTGGGCCTTGCCTCTTAATGGGCTTATTTTTTTTACCTGTGTCGTGGGTGGGGGATTAATGTGGGGATACTGAAACTGAACTTTTTTGGTTTCTGAATTAAAGAAAGATGCGGCATATTGACCCAACAAAAAGAAAAGATAAGAGGGGCGTGGTATACTTTTTTGTGGGGGATAATTGGCTCCTCTTATGTTGGATTTCTTTTGACCAAAAACAAGAGAAAAGAAAAATAAAAATCTTTTGTATTTCACTTTTAATTTATCTTCTCTTCTCTTTTTCATGACTTCATTTCTGCAAAAGCAAAAGTTATTATTTTATTCTCAGCTGAGAGAGAGAGATATAAGTTGCCACGAACACACAGCCACTAAAGAAAAATTAAAGAGGTCCTACCGGGAGTCGAACCCAGGTCGCTGGATTCAAAGTCCAGAGTGCTAACCACTACACCATAGAACCATTTACTGTTTTGTACCTCAAATTATTAAATATATTAAAGGGAATCAAACACTGCCAACATAAGAGTAAAAAACGATGTTCTTTGGCATACACTTTAATTGTCTAAAATATGGTGATGAAATTTCTGTAGACAATTAATGCCTAGTGATGATTATGACATAATATAATAATTAACAAAACATTTAGAGGTAATGATGATGATTCTTTTTCGTCTGCCTTATTTTTCTCCCATTCAGAATTATTAGTAGGTGGCCGGTGGCCTAACATCATTATCTTAACTAGTTTTGAAGCAGTTGGTTGGGTAATTTACAGAGTGATAGCCGCAATACTTTCTCAATTAAAATGTCCTCTCTGCTTCTTACCCATAGTCAATTTTCAAAAGATCAAGGCCTGAATATAGACATATGGCTTTCAGCTGAAGAACTTAAGGAAGGTATGCATAACGAGTTGCAAATTTACTCACCCAATAAAATGGAAATCTTCAAAAGGTAGACAAATTCATAACAAGTTTCAGCATTAATCTTGATATACATGCTCCAAGGAAATTCAAGATCAGACTGAAAGGTAGCAGGTTAAAAGTTAAAACCCCTCATTAAACATTACAATCACCATGAGCAACAGCCACTACTTGATGCGTCAGACTGTGGAGGTTTCTGCTTGAAGATGTTCTTTTTCACACCGGATGAGCCCTCAGCCAAGAGGCTTGGTGTATCCAAAATCTGCAGTTCAGCAGTGGAGGAACCAACATTATAATCTTGATGACTCATTCCAATATCTGATAAGATAGGCTTATAAAGAACTTGGTAAGAAGCAAGTGGGAGAGGGGAAAAAACTATGCTCACGAGTTTTTTCCAGAAAAGGCAAAAGACATAACTTGCATGTTGGTTAGATGAAGTAAAGCAACAGAGATACCTGAGAATAGATGGGCACATTTTTTTTTTTGGCCAAGCATGGGCACATATTCAATACATATATTAAAAATTTTCACATTTGTCAAACCTAAATATCTTATAATTATGTTTTCAGATGCTTGGTATGTTCCTGCGTACTCAAAGGCACCTAAAATTATGGCAGTGACCATGCTGCCAAGATTCTTCTTGGAAGAGAGAGAGGGAGGAAAATGTTTTCTTTTGCCAATTATAATTTCTGAGCTACTAATGTATTTCATTATTACATTAGTAGTGAGATTGTTCGCATTTATTCATTTCAGGGTGAGGAGAAGGGGGCTTGAGAGTTGCATGTGTGAATGTATACCTTTAATACAAGCTCTTCAAAACACTGCTCAACATTATCTCGAGTTTTTGCACTGCATTCAGTAAAAAGACATCCATATTCTCTCGCAAAGTCTATCCCTTCCTTTTTGCTCACAACTCTTTCACTTTCCTGAAAATATCATTTGAATGCGCATAATGAGACTTTCAACAGCTTGTACAGAAGCATTTCTTTAAACAATTTCCAGGGGAAAATTATTACTGCATAAAAACTTATCCTCACAACTTGCTAGAACAAATTAATACGCAAATACAAATTCTTTGAAGGCTTACCTTATCAACTTTATTTCCGACAAGCATCTTGATACAATCTTGATTTGTCGAGTATAAGTCAATTTCCTTAGCCCATATATCAGATAGATTTGTAAAGGTTTCCCGCCGTGTTACGTCATATACTATATCACATAGCAGAATTAGTAAAAAGGTCTATACAAAAAAATAAATGAAGTAGACAACAAGATTTCTTTTATAATAGAAGCAGGTCATTGTTATCCTATTTTAGCCAAATTTATGGTCTTAGTGTTATTGCAATATTCATCACAACATGGAGATTGTTACCTGATGATTTAAAAGGAAGAGACTAGAAAACACTAAAGAAAATAGTGCAACGAGATGTCTACCCTAATGTAATGGCATTAAGAACATGTCTGACACACAAATTGCAGTTCTATCTAACAACATTATGTCATATACAGAAGCTGTTCTCCAGGAAATTATCAATTCTCAGTCCTCAAATTTTCCATATTTTCAACTCCCAGGGGATAGCCTGGATTATGCTTGGTTTTTTTTTTTTTTTGGGGGGGGGGGGGTGGCGGGGTTAGTAAGTAGGACATTATGCTTAGTTGAACACAACTACACAAGTGACCCATAGCAACCATCATGGAAGAATGAAGAGCAACGCCAGCTAATTTTGTTTTTCATGATGCAAGTCATGTCAATACCCCCCAGTCTAGCTATCTATGGCTCTAGCATGTAAAAGATTTGGCCCCATTCAAATTTTGGGAGCTTTCCTGTTCCATTTTGGTTGCTGCTTCAGATGATGCTGCAGATCCTCATCTTTGTAGTCCTAATTAAGCATTTCATTAGAGAGAACAGAACTACCAGAGTACCAGTACTATGAATATTTGTGTATTATTCACGTAGTCCTCTACCTTCATTATAATATCCGAAATCCTCTAATCTAGGGTTCACGATTTTAATTTTATTTAAGATTCACCAGAATCCCGATTGCATCACGTTTGGGTCATCTACTATCACAAATAAGGGAGTTAGGAAAATGTCTATTTGTCAAAAAAAAAAAAATCATGTCAGTAGAAGGATACTAGAGAAACAGGTGCACAATCATACTATGTGATTCAAAGCTAAACAAGCCTCCAAAGTTCAATCAATTTCTTAAACATGTGCAACATTGCACATCATATTCAAGGGATAAACAACAGGAAATATAGCTACGAGATTGTGAAAATCAAGGAGCATACCCATAATTATTCCTTGAGCTCCTCTGTAATATGAACTAGTAAGTGTTCTAAACCTTTCTTGCCCAGCTGTACAAAGAAGAATAAAAAATTATGTATTTTAGTCATTCCAAAATCCAAAATACTCTAATACTTTAGTTATGCAAATTTGCAACTAAAAGAGAAACATTAAGAATAATGTAAGGTATTTATTTATTCACAATGAAACTAGAGCATTTAGGTTTCCCTATATGTTTCTCTAAACATATGTTTAGAACGAAAACTTTCAATATACTATAAAACTGCGTAGAACTTCTGAAATTTTATAAACTTCATATATTTACGAATTACAAGAAATCTTAAAATATTGATCTCCAAGAACATACTTGTCGTATGAATTTAAGTTATTGAACCAGTCAACCAACATTAGAATATCAAAAAGAACTCCACCACTCTCACGTATATTCAGTTAATATGCAATATCAATATGTAGATGATAGTGATATCAAATGTCCTACAGACCTACACCTTAAACAATGTATTATAAAATATAAAGTATAAATTATAAACGAAAACAGGAATAGTCGAATAGAGTATAATTAGGAACCCCAAAATACTAACAAATAATAAAACTTCCAATTTATAGGACTTATCATTGACACACGGAAGTGACAGAACATTACCTGTGTCCCAAATTGCAAGTTTCAACTTTTTCCCGCCAACTGTAACATACTTAACCTTGAAATCAACACCTGCATTATGCTTATAAGAATCAATGCCTGCTACTGAGGAAATGTATACCGTGTTTGTCAAATAGCTGTGTGATAATCTCCATAGTAGATTTTGAACCACACACAATCAACACCTTTTGATGACTTCTCAGATCAGATTAACAGGTTAAGCATGGCTTTAAGATGACATAATGCAACTAAATGGCATGAATTTTCCAAGTATTACATACACAAAATACTGCTTATGAGATATGACAGAAATAGAACAGTACTCAGGTTTTGTATTAGGGATCTAGTATACTGTCATATGTATGAAGCTTGATCTGATTATCAGCCGTATCCCAACATGTGTGTTAATTACCAAAATATGTAGAGGTGGTTTCTATGGTCTACCAAGTCCAAATACAGGGACCAAGATCCCAAGAAACTATATTGATAGGTTCAGACAACCACATGTTACATAGAAAAATAATGAGGCAGATAGCCTAGGCGGCTAAGCATGAGCAAGTAATGCTTTTGTTCTCAGCCCAGTACAAGTACAAGTACAAGGAACCAGACAATGAAAGATAGGAAGAAGAAAACCAAGAGTGGAGATTACAGTAAAGCAAAACCCACCGATGGTAGGGGAAAGATCCTCGAAAGTATCAGATGTGAAGCTCAAAAGCAGCGTGCTTTTTCCAACCCCAGAATCCCCAATCAGAAGCAGCTTGAACAAGTAATCAAATTCAGCCTGACCGGAGGAGGAGGAGGAAGAGGCATCCATTGAATCGTCGACAATCCAAAACGGGAAAAGTGATTCAATCTTTGGTGAAGAGTTGTATGCGGCAGAGAGATGAGTTTGGACTTTTATTATAAATAAATCCTTATAGATGCTTATTCATTGGAGAGAGAAGTAAAGATAAAGCAATCGAAAAAAAAAAAGTAGAGAGAAGAGAAGGTTGCAGAGAGGCAAAGAAAGCTCTCAAAAGTCAGACGAATGCTTGCTGCGGTGGGTGTTTCTCTTTCCCACCGATTTCAATGAGTCGTACGTATCTCTTACTCGGATTCCTTTTTTTTTTTTAATTAAAAAAACTAAAACAAAAAAGGAAACGAAACGAAACGATTTGGACTTTTGGTCCAAAACTACCAAACCAAACGAGGCCGTGTATCTTTGGGCCCAAGAAAACAGGGCAATGCAGTAGCCTAGAATGATTGATACATTTTGACCGTACATGCTCCTGTAAAGAAAAAATATAAACTTTTAAATAAAAATAATAAAATGATTATGATGTTTAAGATTTTTCTTAATTTGCAAAACTTACACAGGCTATTGTAGGAAACTTTAAAAATACTTTTAGTTTTGAGCTTAGTCAAGAAACAACACTTTCAACTTAATATATCATGATTTTAGGTGAAGGAATTATGAGACAGATTATACAATCATTCATATATATACTAATGTTATAGCCTTATAGGAGGCATTAGAGAAAAATTAAATAAAGTTATTTTGATGTTTGTTATAATTTATAAAGTTTCTCTTTAATAATATTATCAAAGCAATTTTTCACAAGACAAGTATCGTCGAACTGTTTTATTTTAGAGTTAGAGAAGCCAAGGGCAAGTGAGATTACAACATAATTTTTGGAAGTACTAGTAAAAACTTAATATTCGATAATTTCATAATATCTCATATCTAATTTTAAAAATTTATTTTGTCTTCATTAATTATTCTATTTTTCTCTCAATCCTTTTTTTTTTATGGAATTTTTCTCTCAATCTTAGTATTACTCTCATTTTTCTTTTCTTTTTAAACGTTATAAGCAAACCTGGCAAAAAATAGTGATAAACGAACATAAGAACAATTTATAATATGCAACCAACTAATTAGTTTGATCAATCCAACCCGCAACTTCAAAGTAAATATTAGGAGTTGATTTTTTTTTTTTTTTGGCTTCCAAACGAAGCATATTTGATTAAATTATTCTTTCAAATTTATGAAATTGCCTTTCATAATTTAAAAATATTTAATTTATAAATAATATACACATACACAACATACTCATTTAATTAAGATAAAAATAACATCTTACAAACTCTCTCTCTCGGTTATATTTATCTTTTTTTCCGATTGTTTTCTGATCGTTTTTTCTTATCACTGTTTATATACTATCGTGATCGATTCGATCATTTGGATACAAATTATATCGTATGGTTTGATCATCGGATAAATATATCATGATCAACTCGTTGTGGTCTACAAAGATCCGATCCGATGCCCTAGTAAGTATATAATAATTTTATAAAAATTACTAAAAACTTGTTTTAACTTCACCTAATTATATATATGCAAATTAAAACCCTCTTTCATTTATACTTCTAATGTTTTTTTCTAGGATTTTCTTCATTAGTTTCTTCTATATTCGACCGGATCTGATGCTCTGTTAATTAAGTTTATCATATTTTTAAGGAAAAAAACTTATGTGCTTTTGTTTATATACTTTTGGCAAGGTTAACTAATTAAAATTTTTTTTAATTGATTAATCTTACCAAAAGCATGTAAGCAACAGCATATAAGTTTTGTCCTATTTTTAATTACTAGCTTTATCTTAGTATAAAATTTCATGTATAAACATGGCCAACTCAAAGCCTCTTTAAGCTCCAATCGATGCACTAGCTAGTGAGTTTATCATATTTTTTTACAATCTTAATTATCTCAAGCTAGATTTTTAATTTGTTTTAAGTTACGGTCATGTATACTTTAATGTCTCAGTTGCGAAATAGAAGTTTATTTATTTGTCTGCTCTGCCCATTTTTATTTGTGATTTATATATGTTTGAAAAATACGATTAATTAACCTGCTTCGTTCAAATTTTGTTTAATATAATTATCTATGATGTTATTAGGAAATATCATGAAAAATATGGAAATGGCTCCTTTTGATGTTAAGTAATAGGATATCTTTAATTTGTAGCTACTAATTTAATTTCTCCCAACAGTAAATAAAACTCAAACAATGAAAATACTGAAATTCTAGTATAATTTTTCTATGGTTTTTCGCAAGAATCTAATCAACCAACAACTGTTTGGCATTTTGAGCTAAACACAAAAGACTCTATATATATATTTACTATTTAGTATATAAATATATAGTCTGGTTGAGGTATATGTTTAATTAGAGTTCATCTCAAGTTCATATAAATCATATATGTTAAGAGATTAATTAGTAGAGAATAATGTGTATGCAATTGAAATTGATAGTTATAAAAAAAATTTATAATTGTATTGAACTATGTTTTAAAACAATATTATTCCCAATGTTATTATTCACTTAACTATTATTCTATTAATATATTGCGCCATTAATTAATTCATATAAAATTAAATTTGATGAAGTTGAGTATTATGTAGAAAATTAAATGCACAAGTCACGAGCAAAGCAATTAGGCAGTGAATATTTTAAGGAAAGGAGATGTGGTGGTGAGGATTCAGCGAAATTTGAAGGCGTTAGGGTCTGAAATGAGGAAATCGTGTGTGAAAGAAGGTGGTTCTTCTCCCTAAATGGTGTGACTGAGTTAAAGGAGTTAACGCAAACGGGTAGTAAAGACCATATTGCTTGAAACTTGCCCTTTCATCTCTCTAATCATTCCCATTTCTCACAAAACTCAACTCTCTCTACAAATTAAAATTATAATAAATAATAATAATGCTGTTGGTTTTTAACACTTAAAAAACAAAAATTTGAAAATGCGGTGAGATAGGCATCTCGGGACTACACAGGGCAATTAGATTGTTGCCACATAAGCGCGATCAAGATTTTTTTAAAAAAAAACAAAAGTCAAATCAAATCATGCGCAATGTGCATGACAAGGTAATGATTGTTTCTAGTTTGTACCGCTTCATACTTTGTATAAATACCACCATGGATCTCCTTAGCAAGCACACACACAGAGGAAAGAAAGAAAGAAAGAAATATAATGGCGAGGGAAGTGAGCGTAGTGATAGTGGGTGGGGGTCCCTCTGGGCTAGCCACGTCAGCATGCCTAAACAGGCTCTCCATCCCCAACATCGTGCTGGAGAAAGACGAGTGCCTTGCACCTCTTTGGAGGAAGAGAACCTACGATCGCTTGAAGCTTCACCTAGCCAAGAGATTCTGTAACCTTCCCCATATGCCCTTTCCTTCCGATGCACCCACCTTCGTCCCTAGGGTCCAGTTCATGCGCTATCTCGATGACTACGTGTCGCGCTTCAAGATCAGCATTCGCTACAATCGCACGGTGGAGACTGCTGCAATGCTCGAGGGAACAGGGAAGTGGAAGGTGGTGGTGAAGGACACGTCGTCCGATGCGTACGAGGTTTATGTTTCAGAGTTTGTGGTGGTGGCTTCCGGGGAGAACAGTGAAGGGTGCATTCCCGAGTTGAATGGGCTGGAGGAGTATGAAGGAGAGTACATGCATTGTAATAGATATGTGAATGGACGAGAGTGGTACAATAAGAATGTGTTGGTCGTTGGTGCTGGAAACTCTGGAATGGAGATCGCTTTTGATCTCTTCAATTGGGGTGCCAACACCTCCATTGTTGTTAGAAGCCCAGTACGCGAACCAACATATATTTCATTTCATTTTTTTGTTAATCATTGTGTTTTAATTATTGTATATATTATGTTATGTAGGTGCATGTTCTGACGAAGGAAATGGTGATGGTGGGAATGCATTTGGGGAAATACGTGGGAGTGGAGATGGTGGACCGACTAATGATAGTGTTGAGCAAGCTCAAGTACGGAGATATGAGCAAGTACGGTTTGAGAAGGCCAAAGGAGGGACCATTTTTCGTCAAAGCCGCAAGGGGTCGTGCTCCTACCATTGATGTGGGTTGCGTCCATCAGATTAAGGCAGGCAAAGTTAAGGTATCTATATATATATATATATATATAATTCTATATTAATCACCTACCTACCTAGACACGACACAGTACTTACATGATATATTATTAGAAACTAACATATATATACGTGTGTGCAGGTATTTCCGGCTATATCAAGCATCAAGACAAACAAGGTGATAGAGTTTGAAGATGGGAGGCAAGATCAGTTTGATGTTATAATCTTCGCAACGGGATATAGAAGCACTGCGCTCAACTGGCTGAAGGTAATATCTTAAAATGTCTCATATAACATATATATGAATGACTACTCGATGGATCACTGTTATATATAATCACGTACTTAATTAATTAACTTGACAGGATTACAAAGAGCTGTTTAATGAGGATGGGAAGCCAAAACGAAAATATCCAAATCACTGGAAAGGAGAAAATGGGATATACTGCGCTGGATTTTCTTCAAGAGGATTAGAAGGCATTTCTTATGATGCACAGAAGATAGCAGATGATATCGCTATGGCTTTAGCTCCAAACAACTTCACTGCTGCCATTGGCACCTATCCTTTGTTGAATGATTGAGTCATACACAACTCACTTCCCTTGCTGCTTCTCTTTGCTTTTTCATTTTTACTTCAATAATGTATTACCCAGGGAGTTGCTTTACCCTACTAATAATCAATAACTACTATGAGAGTTCGCCTATGTGTGTGCTTTACATATATCGCATCCATATCTTCACCACCTTGTAATATATTCCATAAGCAGTATTTAATGGGACCTTAGCTTAATTTATCTTCCATCTTCCTTTTTTTTTTTTTTTACGTTTTTTAATGTCTTTAATTGGCAACGCACTTTAATATCTAAAATAAATACTATATATATATATATATGTCCTGTAATTAGCGGGCTAATGTTAGATAAAAATTTGAATGCATAATTTAGTACATGTGTCATGAATTTAATACGGATATATTTTCTTTATTTCTGTATTTATATAGTTTTTTTTTTAATTTAATTACATAAGATTGCTAACTATGAGATTCTGACCACCACAAAATGGGTAGTTTATTCCGATAGTGGGAGCTAGCCCAAAGAAAAAACTATTGGGCATTATAGTATATTAAAGTTTTTTTTTTGTCTAAATACTATTTTTCTTTTTTTGAAATAGAGATCCGTGTTAACGTTGCTGGGTATTATGAAAAATGTTGAGCCCGACACAATTGGATATTTGTATGGGCCTATACATTGGTGGGCCCATTTTGTTGTGGCTTTATCTTTTCGTCCAAATAAAAATGGTGTCTGCTGCTCATTTACTATTTCGGTTGTGGGCTTCGACCCCACTTTCTTACCCCCAGAAAAGAAAGGAGTTTCAATTTGCAACTACATTAGTCAAAACTCAAAATTAGTGGTGCAAATTAAATTGAAACATAAAGGTTTAAGAACTAGAAACTCAATTATATTATGATCGTCTTAGAAATCAAATATGATTGTGTTTGAAACAATTTGGTTACTAATGGTGTTCAATTAACTTTTTATTATGGAAAAAACTTATGTCCATTTCCTTATGTCCATTTCATCCAATTTCACTAATCATATATTGTATTTACCATGGTTTTGAAAACCGGACCGGACCGGCCGGTCGGACCGGAAAACCGGTAAACCGCCAGCCAGTCCGGTCCGGAATAACCAATGAACCGGTCAGATATAAAACCGGTCAAGAACCGGTGGTTTAGACGGTTCGACCGGTTGTTCATTTTTTTTAAAAAAAATTGTGTTGTTTATGATTTAATATTTATTGAAAATTTGTTGTGACTTGTAGTTGTAAGGATTGTTCTATTTCAGTATTTATTGTTGGGTTTATGATAAGATTTGAGACTTAAATATGTTGATCCTTGAACTTATTTGAAGAGTTTAATATGATATTGTGGTAATTTGCAACTTGTTCTATTTCTTATCATGTTTAGATCGAGATGGAAACATATAATTATGAAATATATAATTTTTTATGATATATTTTAGTATATTTAATTAAAAATATATATTTTAAATGCCATCGGTTCGACCACGGTTCAACCACGGTTCGACCATTGAACCGTGAACCAGTGCCTCGACCGGTTCAATGACCGGTCCGGTTTTAAAAACATTGGTATTTACACTCTCTTTCTTCAATGATTGGTCAAATAAAAGGTGGTCTCCTATATTCTCTCTCTACTGTGATTGGTCATCTAAATACTTTTTGCCACGTATCATAATTATATTGAGGAATTGAATAAAATAGACATAAGGAAATGAACCTAAGTTTTTTCCTTTTACTTTATATAACATTGTCCAGTTTTAGTTTGTGCAATTATACTTAATTAATTAAAATAAATTAAGGACGAGATTGAAATGTCTTTCTTTTTCCTCTACTTTTTTTAAGTGAAAAATAGATTTAGTTTTAAGTTTTTAAAAATACAAGGTAACTTCAACAAGTTAATAAACCTAAACCGAAAAAGGAAAAACCCCACTTTTTACTATTACATAATTTAAAAATACAATATATATATATATATATATATATTATAAACATGTATGATTTTGGGAGACCGATATGTATTCAACAAAAAATCCTTGTACAATTCATAATTATATTTTTCCAATTAATAATAGTTGCTACTTGAAAGTTTGAGGAGTAGTCCACAGTACATATGCATGCAAAGTTCCAACTTTCAAGTGCAAGGAAGAAGAAGTGCCAAATTGTCACACTATATTTTTTTTTTGAAATGTTTATTTTGGTTCTCTATGTTTCGCTCAAATTTTAAATTAGTCCTTTATGTTTTAAAAATTTTAAATTAGTCCTTTATGTTTTTCAGAAGTTCTAAATTGGTCATTCCATCCAAATTCGTCAATTTCTTAAGTTAAATGCTGACATTGCGTGCCGAGGTGGACACACATAATCTCTCTTACGTGTATCATATAGCTAACGTGGCTTTAAACACACCAAAAACACACCGAACGGCGTCGTTTAAGCAAAACCAATATGAAACTCTAATAAAACATAAAGGACTAATATAAAACTTGAATGAAACATAAAAGACCAATATAGAACTTCAACGAAACATAAATGACTAATATAGAACTTGAATGAAACATAAAGGACCAACATACAACTTTAATGAAACATGAAGGACAAATATGAAACTTTTGAAAAATATAAAGGACCAATATAAAACTTTTGAAAGATAAAGGACCAATTTAAAACTTGGACGAAACATAAAAAACTAAAATAGGCATTTCACCTATTTTTTTTAATGCGATAAATGGTTAGAGATTGGAAAGAAACCGCGAAGAAAAAGTGAGGATTTTGGGTTATTTTCACTTGTTAAACAAGTCAAAAGGCAAGAATTGTACATTTAACTGTATAGAAGAAAAGGTTAAAACAGGTAAAGCATAAGCTTTTGCTAACCACCATTAATTTGATTGATGGATTCAATAATGGAACCACAAGAAAGAAAAGAATTGGCGGTGCCAAGAGATCAAATTGACACACCTGACGTTGATTTAATTTGTATAAAGTATGCATCTTCATGTATACGCGGCAGCCGTGAATTCAAAAGGAATCATTGAAGCTTAATTAGTCTCATGCTCAACTAGGATTCTTTTATTTCTCTCATACTTCCTAATACTTTTGCATAAACGACCAATACAAATATTACAATTGTTCTAACTATATATATATATATATGAATATTTAAATTTAAAAGATAAATTATAATAAAAAATCACGAAATAATTAGTTCATGGGGAAGGCTGGAACAAAATATTATATATATATATATATATATATATATATATATTTTTAAAAATTGATGAAAATAAAAAAATAAAAAGTAAGTGACGTCTAATGAACCCCAAAATTTTCATTTAACTTTTCTAGTTAGCGAACATACACTAAAACATTCGATATATTGCTGCAGATTGGAACATATTTTATAAAGATTGCTTAAATTCCAAATTGTCGGTTTGTGCAAGTCATGCAATCAAAGTTCTTACTTTCTTACCCACCCTCTTACTCTCTTTCCCTAGCTACTTCAAACATGGTGGCTATAATAGCCTACTACTACAGCTATCATACAATGAATGCTGCATTTTAAAGAAAGAGTTATAATTAAACTATGTAATTAAGTACATCAATTATAGGAAATAAAGCACTAATGAGCTAGCTAATTTATTATGCAACTCCAGTTAAAGAAAATGTGATAAAGTATTGAATGATCAGGACTTGCAGCGACTTGATTTTCGTTTTTTAATTTTTAAAATCTGTTCGAAGGTTTGTTGATTGTAACCAAAAAGAAAGAAAAAGAATTATATATGTAAAAATGGCTAGTGCCATAAAGTCTCCTGTTTCAATATTTTCTTTTTTTAGAAGAAAGTTTAGGTGGGTAAGTACCGGTATTTCATCAGGGTCAGGGAAGACCTCTCAACCTCTTTGAGGATTTATGAGAGGATTTACATATCACCCACCAATAAGGCTCTCACATCAGTCATAGAGTTCGAACCCTTGCCCTTGTGAGATAAGAGCCCAAACCTTAACTAACTGTGTCACTCCTCATTTGGCAATATTTACTTTCCCATCTTTGTTGCGAATAAAAAAAAGCCTCAAGGTTTATATCTATATTGACAATTTGAAGTTAGTTAGAAGATCATCATAAAATACAAAATATAAAGGACCATATGTTATATTTGATCCATACAGCCATGGAAATGAAGGGAAGGTGAGTTTGTTGCCTTTTTTTAATTGTGTTTGCTAGGAGGTGAGTTAAGTTGCATGGTGAATAAAGTTCTATGGTATGAGAAAATTAAAGTTGATGCACCAAACCTAAGGAAGTTCAAAAACTTTCATGGAAGTGAACACACAAATACCATAATACCCTTAATAACATTTTTTTATTAGGTGTGGGTTTAGGGTTGAAGGGCAAAAAAGTAATTTCCATTTTAAACTTTCATTTCCTTATCTATTTTTCATCATACCAAACAAATTTATCTTTTACTTCCACTTTTATTTTACTACATACCAAACACACTTTTTATTACTTATTTCCACTTCCACTTCGTTTTCCATTTCCACTTTCACTTCCTACCAAAACACTCACCCCATACCAAACGTGACCTAAGGCTAAGATACTAGTTTTTTATGGTTTTAATTATGGCTAGTGAAAATTCGTTGGTCATATACATATATTAATTCCATCAACGCAGACTTCTCCTCCACGCACGCACTTTCTCTGCGTCGTATAATGATTTTGGTGAGTTCTGTTCTCTCTGCAATTTATGAAGACATATATATATATATATGTCCAAACTGACAGTTATGACGTCAATGTTTGATTCCAGTGACCGTTTTTCATCAGAATAAATATATCTTCAATTCAATTATACCATGAACGAAAATATGGGTAGCTTCAGGTCCAGAGGATACATAGCGCAAGCTACCCCCCACCAAATTAAATCCTGTAATCTTAAGTATTTTAGTATATTAATCAAATTTATATTCCCTTTTATTAGTCTGCTTCATATATAATATATTCTTTGAGGGAAAGGTAACAATAACGAAATTCAATTTTTTTTTTACTATTTTATAATTAAATCCATCCGAATAAAATATTGAATTAATTATTAATCATATCGTGGACTTTGAGGCAAATTAAAAAGGAAGCAAGGTTAATAATTAGGGAATATCTTGCAAGCTAGGATATACAAGAGAAATACCCATGAGAATAATAACATGATCAAGCTAGCTATAACATTGCAGCTTCTTTTGCAGAAATGAAAAGAAAAAGAGAAAGGGAATGCATTTATTGTGTTTGGTAGTAAAAATTGGGAATGAAAATAAAATATGAATGTATTAAATTATTATTTTGCCCCTTATATTAAAATAATAAAAAGAAAAAAAATTATAATTGTGTCAAATCAAATGGTATAATAGATATTTTGTATTTTATTTTGCCCCACCCACTTTTTGCATTCCTTTCCTTTGCTAAATCCACATAACGGAACGGGCCATATGTTCTTGGAAAGTATATTAATTAGTTAGTTCGATAATACTGAACTTTAATATATTCTTTTAGTTACTTACTTAGTGCTTAATTTATTCAAATGAGTCATTATTAATGTGAATCTCTATTAATATTAAATAATTAAAATTTTTTAACTTAAGTTAAGTACTCTCATAATGCTGAAGATCCACTATTCTTAATTTATATAGCTAGATGGTTTAATTTCTCATCAATGATCAAACATACTTTCCTTTTAAAAAATTGCACAAGTAGATTTCGAACATATATTTATTTTCTCATAGGTAGCTTTTTGAACAAAATAATTAAGAAATATATACTTTTTGGTGCTTTATACATGACAAGTAGAAGCCAATTCCAGGCATCCATTAAAAAATAAAATAATTAACCTCAAATTAAATTTTGATATATGTTTTGAAGGACAGAGTTTAATTTTACATTTGTTTTCAGAATATTTATTAAAAATATAAGTAGTTGCTGATTATTTTGATTTTTCAACATTAAATTATTATTGAATTATTTAAAATATTAATTTATATTTGATTGACTTTATTTTGTGAAAAGTGCAAATTAACTATAATAACAAACAGTCAAACACCTAATGCGCGCCTTATCATATTTTGACACATCTACCTAGAGCTACAACCTTTTTTAGCTGATGTGGTTGTAAATTGTTAAATCAATGTGAAAGCACAACTTAATCAAATATTTCTGAAAAAATAAATGAACATTGAACATTTGCAGCAGTTTGTGCTTTCTGCAGTAGTAACTAATGAACCAAACGGCAACAGTTTAGAAGATGCTTCGAACAATAATATATCAACCAAAAGATTTTGTCAGTATAAAATTTAATTTGCTCATTAATTACTTGAAACCTAATTTTTGTACGAATCTCACAATATCCTTACAATCATAAAAAACTGAAATCGTTTTGACTACAAGTATAGTAATTAATTAAGTAAGATATATATATACATATGCATTAATGAGAGGAGAATTAAGATGGTGACAAAAGTGACAACCCTCACAGTAGTGCTATATGGCAAAATGAGTGAACAAAAAATAGATTATATGAGTGACCACTTATACTCCATGGGAAAGCTAGGAAGTTGCCATCATATATATAATTAAGAACAAAAACATGAGTCAAAATTAAAGCACGCCCATGCATCCAGTGAATACAGTACACTACACTTAAGAAATTAATAAGTCGCACTCGTATATATCACTTAATTAAGATTAGTGTTCTTAGAAATGAAGCAACAAAACAGTCGCCGCCTGGGCCTGATTGGCAACAACTAAAAAGATATATAGAAAAAGAGTATGGAGCAACACCATTGATGAAATGAAAGGCTTACAATTAGTTATAAGCCCACATGCATGCATGTGTATAAATAAAAAAGAGAAAGAAATTAATTAAATAGACGACGAAGGTAATTATATTAAGCTGATCGAAGATATATATATATATATATATAAGATGTAAGCTAGTGTTGAAGAAAGTAAGAGTTGAGTGGTTGTTAGGAGGAAGAGACACCGACACCCAGAAAATCAATAAAAGGAACTTGTTTGCGTTGAATAGGGTGTTGGTGATCATGATCTGCTTGCTCCCCGGAACCTCGCAACTTTGTGAATGTAGTGTTGGAGTGATCACACAAAGTACCACTACCACCTAAGTGCGTCGTCTTTGTAGTATTGGTCCTAATAATTCCCTCACCACCACAACCAACAAACACTCCCAATCCACTACTGCCCATGCCCTTCCTCAACAAGTTTGATGATGATGAGGAATTTGGATTATAAATTCTGGAGAGAAATGATGATGATCTGTCGTCTGAGGCTGCTGACGAAGAGGATAGCATCATGTAATTATGGGGCAGGGGAAGAAGAGAAGTTGTCAAGTAATGATGATGATCTCTAGCAGTAGCAGCTGAGCCTAATTCCCTTGAAATGAATGAATCCGCACCGTTGGAGGAGGAGGTGCTTGCAAAATTCCAACAACTAGTAGTAGCGGAAGCAGAATTATTATTATTATCATGATGATGAGAAGAATCTGGGAATATTATTCTATCTTTATTATCAAGATTACTCCGGAACTCAAACAATCTGCCACTGCCAAATGTAATATTATTATTATTGTTAGGATGGTGAAGAAGAATATCTTGGAAGGTTCTCTTCCCACATAACTTGGACTGCTCTCTTTGCTTGCGTGCCATTATAACGTGCCAGTGATTCTTCACAGCGTTATCGGTTCGACCCGGGAAAAGCCTAGCTATCAGTGCCCACTTGTTCCCGTGGATACGGTGAGCTGCAAGAAGCCTCTCTTCTTCCTCTTCTGTGAATGGCCTTCTGTTTATCCTAGGATCAAGCTGATTAAACCACCTCAATCTGCAACTTTTCCCTATATATTCATTCAAACCATTTCAAATTAATTAACTTCACCCTTCACCTAACTTTATTTTTAATTATAAGTAACACCATGCTACCTGCTAGCTGGATCATCAAATTCTTTTCATTTCTACTCTTCTTGATTGATTATTATTAAAGAGAGAATTCACAAAAAAAGAAAGGGAAATCATTTCTTGTTTTGATAGCATAATTAAAATTGAATATATATATATATGTAGCTAGGTACCTGATCTTCCTTGGAGCTTCTCAGCTATTGAATTCCAATTCTGGGCACCATATTGCTGAACAAGTTGGCGGAGTTTCTCGTCCTCAGCGGGTCTCCAGTGGCCACGAGGGCAATTAGTCTTATTGGTGTCCTGATCATTAGGTGCTGAACAATCCTCCATGGGATGGCAAGAATATAGCTATTTAGGTGTAAATTAATTAATATGAAACCAAACTTGAAGATGAAGCACAGGAGAGAGAAAGAGAGACAAGTCCAGAAGAAGATATATAAGAGAAACTAGTGGAGGAGGCCAGGGGGTTGGTTTAGGGTTGTGGATGGCAAGTCACTTTTCTTGTCTTCCCACCATACAGTACTAGCTAGTATATATATAAATATACATATTATTATGCCCTATTATTAATATAATAATTAATGTTTATATGTACAAGTACATGTATAATTAATTATTAGTCTATATATAAATTTAGCCAAATTAAAGAAAGACCTTCTTCTTGTGATGTCATTGCCATTGGCCCCCTTAACTTCTTTTTCTTGAATTCCTCTTTAATTTTTTCTATTTCGTTTTCAAATTCTAAGCTACAATTACATATATTCTATTCTATAATAAACCAGGGTGCCACGTTATATCAAACCCTCTTCTTTGGTTACCGTATAGTTTTTAATAAAGGGACATCTCGCCTTCATCCAAGACTGGGTTATTATTCCACATCTTAAAATTCCTAAGAGGACACACCAAATTCCTTAACCCAACTATCATTGTTGGGAGCATTAATATAATCGTCACCATTACACATCAATATCTCTTGATTTTTGGTAATCAAAGTAATCTTAACTTGCTTGATTAAGTTTTTACAAATTTATAATTTGTAAGATATATATATATATACGCTCAAAAAGGTTTTAGTTTTAAAATGGCAAAAGTCACAGTATATATGTAGTTTTTTTAAACATTAGTAAATAATCTATATTAATTTTTTTGGATTCACAAAATACTATTTAACAACTAAAAAATTAAATAAAATATAGAATATGATGAGATCAGAGAAAGATGTGGGCATCATGACATGGGTGGTTATAATGGATATGTAAATAACTTTTTATTATTTAATTTATTATTTTAAAATATAAAAACAATTAATTTATATCACATTTTATAAATATGTGCATGGAAAGCCATTATTAATTAATTATGTCTGTAGTTGCAAGATTAATCAAAGATATTGATAAACAATTTTTGGGTGTTGGAGAAGGTAATCAAAACTTTAAATTAAAGAACCATAAATTGGGAGATAATATATATAATTCACATATATATATATATATATATATATATATATATATATATATATATATATATATATATACTATCTGAGAATTTTGAAGTCCGTATCATGGCGATCACTTCATCATTAATTGAAGTATGCTGTTTTTGGCACATCCTGCTTCTAACCCGAAGAAACTCGTGTAGCATATGAAAAGGCAAATAAGTTCATTAGTGCATAAGAAAGTTGGCATATGTTAAATTTAGAAACATGGGTAAATGTTAAATTTGGCCAACTTTAAAAGCATCCACATGCACCGAAATTAAATATCGATCAGGTATTTTATTTAGTGGTCTCACAGTCAGTTTTTGTTCATCAATGCATCAAGCCATTAAGCACCATCATGGGATCAACTATATATGATATAGATATTCTATATCCAGCATTAACAATCAAAATTAATGTACCTAGCAAGTTTCAGGTCCACAAAATAGAACTCATTTCGGCCATGCCACACTTAATTCGCCTTTCCTTTTCTATTTTCTAGTTCAACAACCTTCGACTCACATTTAACTAAAGGTGAAGGTAAATAATGGTTCAAATTAAATACTGATTCCTAATTATAAAGTTATGAACCAAGTCTGATTTAATGGTAGAGGAAATTAAATGATTTAATCTCAAGAAAAAAAAAACAAAACTAAAGGGTATTTTTATATATGTTAAATTGGGGGATATTAATTTCAAATTTGTGAAGGTAATATTTACAAAAAATGTATATGCTTTACCTTAACACATATGAAGTATGAACACCCATTTTAATGCGTGCTTTGTTATATATCTTTTTTTTTTCTAACCTATAGTTAAGTGTAGCAAAAAATGGAAAGGATTCATTAATGAGCAGTGATGATAGCACAAGTCGTTCAATACCAAATTGCATGCGTATCTTTAGAAGAATTAACGCTCAAGTGTGATGCAATAATATTGGCCAACAAAAATATAATGATGCCAATAAAAATGCACAAAGATTAATTATTTAGATATGAATTAAATTGAATTAAGAGACTTCTCTGGACGAAATTGGGTAAAACATGAGAGAGTCGTGGCAGCTAATAATTTTGAAGAAATTAAAAATGATTTTAGAGGTCACAGTGATGGGCAGCATATATATATATATGAAAGAGGTAGCTGTCAATTCAAGATCATTTTAATCTTAAGGATTAATTCAAATGCCGTGTAAGTATAGCAACAAGAAAAGTACTTCTAAACCGTCTCCCTTTGTTTTCCATACTTCAATTCCATGCAGATGGCAAGTCAAATAAAACATTGGAACGCTTAGTGAAGTAACTATTATTAAAACATTTGTTTATTTCTTGATCGATTGGGATTTCATACCCCACGAAATCACATACTCTTCAATTAATCTTTCCCATCTAAAATGTATATATATATATATATGCGTGATTAATAGGTTGTCCAATTACAATTTAACGTCAACATTAATTAATCATTTTGTATTAATAATTAAATTAAATTAATTAATAATAATAGCAATTGGTGAATCTATACCTATCCTGCAACATTATTAAGTCAATCACATCGAACTAAAATTTGTCTCATTTTTATTTTAAATTCAGCTGGGTTAGTGAAATAATTCGAGTTAAATAGATTAGAACATTTCATACCTTACTGATTTGATGGTTATATGCATTTTATGTTTGATCATTTCTTTTGGAGCCATTAATGTACATTCACATTGACCACTTTAACCCATCTTGGCTGATTTAGTCATCTGTGTCATTTGGCAACAGAATATTTAAAGTTCCGCAACCACAAATGCAAAATCATATGTATATTAATTCATTATATATTTATTTTTACAAACAAAGCACAAGCTACTGAAAGTTTCGAAGCAAGAAAATGGATCTGAGGGGAGAATTTAATCTTGGTGCATCTCATCATGTCCCCTTTGTACTAGCTAGTGTAACTGCCACTTTTTTTTTTTTTTTTTCCTGCAGATTCTCTGCTTTCATAAGAAAATAAAACTATTTTTTTAAAAAAAAGAACTAAATATTTGAGTTAATCTTACTGATAATTTTAAGTTAATTAACCCGTTGGGGGAAAGTCTTACATATATATATGCCAAATTCAAAGAAGAAATGGTCCAAACATATTCCACTTTGACGGCCTGTCTTGCAAATTATACTTGAAAACTGCACAAAATATTATCAAACTTGAGGGCACCAAAAGTTTACTAGGTTGCCCATCAACGTAATCAAAGGAAAATACAGGTGATTAATAAGATGACCTGTCTAAATTAACGGTGTAAAGGAATAATTAATTAAATCAGTAAAGCTAATTTCAATTAACAAGAAGGAAGAAATTAAAATGACGAATAATTAGTTGATAAGTTGGTCTCTCAAAATTGAAAATGACTGCACGTCTGCAACAGAAACCAGAAGTTCAACTCTGACGGATCATGAAATATTGCAACTTAAACATCCATTAAAATTAAAACGAACCGTTAAAATAGAGGAAAAAAGAAAAGACTGACACCACATAATTCATTACTCTTTGTCCAAATTATAAGGTTGTTAATTAATTCCATGGTCGCAGTAATTTTCTGAAAAAAAATGATCAAATTAAGACTAGTGAAAATGACTAATCTCTTATATTGTGATGAAATTAGGTCTAAATCTTTACTGACCAACAAGGTCTCGGTTAGGATATATATGTGAGAAACCAAGATAAAAAATAAAAAAGTAATTGAGGTTTAGGGTTTAATTTTAATTGTCTTCATTAATTATTACAACCATACAAATTAAAATGATTAGGTATGTATTGAAAAGAAGAGTATATGAATTAAATTTGACCGTTAAAATGATAACACAGTACTCTTTGTCCTCCATGCTTGTGTATGGAAGAAGGTGAAGTAGAAGGGTTTGAAATAGCTTTCGAACAGTGAAATCATGCATATATTTCAGTTACTTGTACAGGCAAACATCAATTTCTTCCTTCAAACTGTCTTTATATGAAAACCATAATACACCTTTTCTCTCACTTTCCCACGTAACCTAAGCAACCCCTCTCTCCACTTTCATTTCATCATCATATTCATATATATATATATATATATATATATATATATATAAACCTTCACACCCTAATTTGCACATCCTCAATTTCCTCAACAAACTGCTTTGACTATTTCCATCCAACTGTATTTATTAATTTTCCACTCATACCCTCTCTCTCTCACACATTCCCTATATATTGCAAACCCTAATTAACTTTCCCCACCTTACCCATTTTTGTCACTCTCAATAAATGAATTCTGTTACAACTGATGCTAGCTTCATTTAATTATTCCTGCAAAAATAGTATTTCAAAACTCAGCACTCCTCTCTTTAATTTGAACTTTTCACATATAGAAGAAGCAAGAAAGAAAAGTGAAAAAGCAAACAAGCTTTGGTTTAATTTGGCCACCGTACAAAGTCTTTGAACTTATTGCGTTCTGTTCAAGTACTACTGGCTCAAAGAATTTGAACCAAGTCATCTATGTATCTTCCTATGCAAGATACAAACCCTTCTTTGAAGTCCAACTCAGTGGTCATCATTTTTTAAAGAGATCCTTAGCAATCTACAATGAAAAACCAATCAAATCTATAATAGGAATCATTTGAATTCAGTCCTTACTTTTTTTTATACTATTATTTTTGCACATTATTAAAGAAGCAATCCCTCCTCTGGGGAAAAAATGTCAAAATTATCTTAGAAAAAAAACGTATAATTTAATTTTGATGATAATATTAATTTTTTTTAAAGAATATAATTCATTAAAAATATAGTTTAACAACTATTATTTGAATATTATTTATATTGAGTCACAAATAATGATAAAGTTCCTATAATTGACATGCACGTTTTTCTTAATTTCTGAGGTGGTTTGAAGGAATAGCCATAAGTAGTCTATCTCATTTTCCATCAGCCTTAGATGGTAAATGAAAACTTGAAGTGGATGTAATCCGACAATAACGAAGTAACCCTTAAGAATATCTATATTTTGTGTTTGGGGGTCAATTTCTTGCTCTTGTAGGCTTAAAAAAATCCAAACCACAATTTTTTTTTTTTTTTTAAAAAAACCTGCCTAAGATTTTGTATTAATTAATCTACTTTGATAATAGGCAAAGCGCAGGTCGTTGGCAAATTAGTGTGTTCTTTAATTTCTTTGTTGTCTCACTACAGTTTCAACCAAAAGCAATATATATGTGTTCTGCGTTCTGATCATATACATCCAAATCCAAATTAATGTTATTAGGTAGTGGCATTCGAAAACGACACTTTACCAAACTTAAACATCTCCCCTGATTAGTTATATATGCTTTATCAACGTTTAAATTCTAATCTGAACTAATTATAAGCTAATGTTTAGTCTAACATACTTTTGCATATAGTCAATTACTCATGCGCAAGAACTTATTAAGTTATACAACTTCATCATTATATATGGACCTTGATGATATTACAAAAACCAAGCCCAAATCAATTAAAATAATTAGACGCCAAGAATGGTTATTCTAGAAAAACCAGGCAAAACAGTGCATGAACACCCAGTAAATTAAATGTTTGATGAGCCTTCAAAACGAAAATTAATTAAATCAGAATTATACTAGTTTAATGTGAGAGTGACACACCAATCAAAAGTTGAGCATGTTTTTAATTATTGGTCGTGTTTTCACTCAAACCTATCCAAAACTTGCGGCCACCACTTTCGGAAGATGATGAGATGTTCAAATCAAAGTCAGTAAACATTTGTACTATTATATATATATATTCCGTCATTCTGTTGAGCTGGGGATATTAATTAGTAGTGTATATATATATATATATATTACTTTATGACAATCAAATTATTTATTTAATCAAGTCTCCGTTGCTTGCTAGAACTGACTTTATATATATGGATTATGTGGCTTGCTGAATGCATTTTCTTGTCAATTTTCACAAAGCCAGAATATTAGAGAACAGTTACTATAGCTATATATGTAGCACCAGAATGACATCCTACCTAACGGTTACAGAATCAATTTAGGAACGCAGATTAAAACACACCTGCTTTCGAACATCATTATATAATAAGACTATAAGCTTTAATTTATATATATGTGTGCGTGTGATGACGATGAAGATGATGATGAATTCATGTATGATAATTACTAGCTTATTTTATTTATAAGCTTCGCGCCTTTCTATTCATCTATCTTCTGTAAATTAATGGAGCTCTTAATTGGAACTCGAAGTCATCATTATAGATTTGGAGTGTTGGAGGAAAAAAATTATATGATTTTTTTTTTTTGAAGTGTATTGGATGGATTCTTCGTATAGTACGTCACTTTGTATGTTTATCTATACAAGCTTACTATACAAGTAACCCAATATTCTAGAATCAAAGTGATAAGGTAACAAAAATATGGTGTTCGTGTATATGTAGAAGCAAAAAGGTAAATTTTAAGGGCCTTTTTCGTCCATTTGATGATGTGGAATTGGAAGACAATTAGACAAACGTAATTGTTTTTTCTTGTTCTGAAAAGAAATGTGCGATAGATAGACATTGACAAAAGCAAACACTTTTTTTTTTGTTATTACTTTGACACTATCTTTTTCACAGTGGAAGGGACACAAAAATATGTCACCCACCAGGCCAGTACGGCCCATAATAGATGGGCCTGGTCCATTTTAAAAAACCCATCGAAGCTTTCGTTATTAACTAGAAAAGTGGGATCAGGCAGAGCATATATAGAGGATTTTTTGACCCAAAATAAAATAATATATATATAGAGAGAGGATTTATTTTTTGTGTTTCACATATATATTTTTTATTAGAAATAATTTTATTTGAGTTGACAAAAATTCATAATGAGAATAAAGTTATGTTGGAATTAGAGACAATAGAATATCTTTCACTCTATCCTGTTCATGTTTTATTTTTAATCTAAAATATATGAAACATCAAATTAACAACTACTATAATTAATGTGACAAGTGATAAAAATTCTAGTTGGTTAGGTGTAAAAGCCTAAACGGTTTAAAAGACTCGTGTCTCTGATTTCAGAGACTCAACATCTCTAGAAATACATGACTCTAGAAATAGAATAGACCCACAAAGAAATTCATGCCCCTCCAACTCTCCTTCCTAATTTCATTAAAAAAAAAAATTCATCTCTCCGTAAACATTATAATATTTTGTAGGTCTTTCTAATCAATATCCTTAAAATGTTAAATAAGGAAAATTTTATAATTAATAGAGTATTTATTTAATAATTGTATATTTAAAAAATAAATAAAATGAAGCATTTTATTGGTTATGGTAGTGGATAATTAATAAAACTTTTATATTTATGGTCTATTATTATCTAAATAACAGATAAAGTCAAGTGTACGGTTGACCTCAAATCTTCTAGCATGGCCTAGCATATACTCTTTTGGGACCGATCTCGAAGCATATACTTGCACACAGGAATAACAAGGATAGAATGGGTCCCTTTATTAATTATTTTTAAATTTTCGTCATAAAATTAGATAGATGTGTTTATGTTTTGTATTCGTTAAAGAACTGCAAGTAGCCTATCACTAGACAACTAACAATTTTTTTTATGAAGACAACTAATAAATTATACAATAGTACGTTTTAATATATAATTAGTAAATGAATGATTAAATTATTACTCAAACTTAGATGAGTATATAGTTTACTGTTACCATATACTTTGAATCATGTATACATGTCCAAACATACAATTACTATTTTATTATATACAATAAAAGGTAGAAGATAGTCATTTATATGGGATATGGCAAAGTAATTATCTCAAACATTACAAATTTATGAAACTGAGGAAACAAATAAAAGTATTCGGTAGATGGAAGTATGTCTAAATTTAGGAACGATTTATTTGTCCTGAAATGTTTGGATAAGATAAAGGAGAGATGATTAGGACATAAATATTATAAAAAGTAGAAGTTGTGTGGATTTTACTCACTTCGTTCCTTGGTGACAAATTGCTTTACATAATGATGCCTCATTACTCCTAACTTATGATAGATGACATGTTGATTCATTTCACACTACACTTCACAAAACGATTGGACACACTTGTCCCTCCAACTTGTTTTTAAATAGATAAATCAATTAAAATAAAAAAAATTCATCGTTTATATTCGAAATTGACTATCAATTTGGGCATCAACAACGTGTCACTTTCACATTTGTTGAAAATGTTCCTTTGATTTCACCAGAAAAGAATGAAACGAGGCTTCTAATTTCTATGTCTTCAAGATAATTGTACACTACTGTTACCAAGGACACATCTTAATATTATCATATACAACAAATATTTTTTTTATTGTAAAAATGGTTAGATTTACCACAAAAATAAACTTAAAAAAATTCAATAAACTGAAAAAAAAATAAATGTGAATTTTAATATAAAAATAAAAGAATTTGTGGGACTTCTAGTGAGTATGCTGCAGCAAATAACTACTATCCAAAACTGAACTTTTGACCTCGTCAAAAAGTAGATAATACGCACTGGTAATTAGAAAGTTATTTAATATTTATTCCATTCAGTGAGACTTATTTTAAGCCACCGGCTACTGTAGAATTTCACGCTCCACTTTATGCTGTACAATTGTTTAAAGTGCCCAGTTTTACTAATCTAGAAAATTATATATAGAATCATATATTCAAATGAATTTTATAATGTGTCTATCATTTTTTAAATATGAGGATCTTAATTTATAGGAGAATGATTGAGAATCGAGAGGATGAAATAGTCAAATACCGTCCCTTCACTAGAGCAACGGTGTTAATTACTGCGGTAATGCGGTAATTACTGCGGTAATGCTAAGAAAATTATATATAGAATCATATATTCAAATGAATTTTATAATGTGTCTATCATTTTTTAAATATGAGGATCTTAATTTATAGGAGAATGATTGAGAATCGAGAGGATGAAATAGTCAAATACCGTCCCTTCACTAGAGCAACGGTGTTAATTACTGCGGTAATGCTAAGAAATTTCCTAATTCTTGGTGGAGTTGTATGTAAATTTTCCACTTTTTTTAACCACTTGTTGGATTGCAGAAGTTCTGATTTTTGTCCCCATTGTCTGTTAAACAAATGGGTATTTGGAATATTACTATGTTCACACATTGTATTTTATTCATATTTAAGACTCAAAATGGTTCTTATTCATGCTGCTTTGAAAATTTTTGGCTGTTATCTGATTTGTTGCTTTTCCACCTACTTGACCCCACAATGGATCAACTTTTTAATATAAAAGGAATCGTAAAGAAGCACTCTTGTCTTTTGGCTTGCCTATAACCTCTCTATCTTCTGGTCAAAAACCTAAGCTTTGTTCCTCTTCAAGCCTGTTCTGAGGTACATCCTCATCTTCCTCTGTACCCAATGACAGGATAGGATAGGAACTAGGAAGACTCATATTGTTTATCTGTTTCTTCTTGCTTTCTAATTGCATCAGGTATGCTTCGTCTTTAGGGATCCTCCTTAAATTTTCACCTCTACCTCTGTGGATCAACTAGATTTCTTTGAATTTCGCTACACATAATTTGGATCATTCCCTCTATATGTTGCATTTCTAGTTATTGATTGCGGATTAGAAGAAGAGGCTGCATATTATTTACTATTCTGTGATTTTGGAAACAAAATGATTACTTGAAAAGGAGGAATTTGGTTTCTCCTTCTTACTTCTTGGTGTCTGTTCAAATTCATCAGTCTAACTCTAAAGAAAGTTCAAGATTTTCCTTGTAAGAGGTCATTGCGCCTTACTCTTGATATTTTAGTTCTTATTTTTTGAGTTTGAATTTCATACAAAAATTGTTATTAGGCTGGAATTTTGCCTTCAAATAATACTCTTTCTTCAGTGGTAGATCCTAATCAAGGATTTTTGCTTAATTTGCTATTCAAAGGCGGTAGTTTCATTTCAATTAATGTATCATATTAGAAGAGCAAAAAAAAAAATCAAATTCTGATAGTTTTGATTGATTGCAGAATTTTACAACATTTTCATTGCTAATATATGCCATGATTTGGATGCAGACTGAAATTCTATGTGAGCTAACTGAATAAAAGGCAAACCATGTCATTAGTTAGATCTGCAGAGCTGGCTGCTACATCATGTAGAAATGCAAAACTCTACTCACTAAAGGGAACTGATGTGAAGTCTGGCTTGTCCTCCCAAATTTTTGGTCCTGATAAGCACAGAAGCATGTACACCACAGATTCTTACTCCAGTGAGAGTTATGAGAAGTACTTCCATGATTCACCAACTGAAGAACTGACAGAACCATCTAGTTCCGGCATCTCCAGCAGTTCATTTCGCCTGGACTATGCTTCTTCTTACCAGCCCAGAGCTAGTTCAGGAGCTGCTTTGGTTGCAAATAACCCATTTGATACTTCTTTCGTGTCCACGAGGCGTCATGATGCCTATCATCAATCCGACTTTGGATCAGATTTTTTGGAAAATGAGAGCCCGGATGCGCTTGACTTCAACAATGGTCAAATGAGATTGAAACTACAAGAATTAGAGAGGGCCTTGCTTGATGATAATGATGAGGAGGATGAGGAGGAAGACATGTTTGGGACTGCTCAAAGCATGGAAATTGACCCTGAGTGGGCTGATCCCATTCAGAATATGCTGCTCCATGACTCACCAAAGGAGTCTTCATCCTCGAGCTCTTATCTTAGCAGCATCAGTAGCAACAAAGAGATATCTCAAAGTTCTCCTAGGACCCCCAGGCAAATGCTTCTTGAATGTGCCAATGTGCTTTCAGAAGGAAATGTAGAGGAAGCAACTGCGATGGTAAATAATCTCCGGCAAATGGTCTCGATTCAGGGAGATCCCCCCCAAAGAATTGCAGCCTACATGGTGGAAGGACTTGCAGCTCGCATGGCTGAGTCTGGAAAATGCCTTTATAAAGCTCTGAAATGCAAGGAACCTCCTTCTTCAGATCGTCTAGCAGCTATGCAGATACTGTTTGAAGTGTGTCCATGTTTCAAATTTGGATTCATTGCTGCAAATGGTGCAATCACAGAGGCAGTTAAAGATGACAAGAAGATTCATATAGTAGATTTTGACATCAATCAAGGAAGCCAATACATAACTCTGATACAATCACTTGCTTCAAGGCCTGGAAAACCACCCCATGTGAGGCTGACCGGTGTTGATGATCCCGAATCTGTGCAGCGATCAGTTGGAGGCCTTGAGATCATAGGGCAAAGACTTGAAAAGCTGGCCGAAGCACTCGGGTTGCCATTCGAGTTTCAAGCCGTGGCATCAAGGACATCACTTGTCACCCCTTCAAAGCTGGACTGTCGCCCTGGGGAAGCACTAGTGGTGAACTTTGCATTCCAGCTTCATCACATGCCTGATGAGAGTGTTTCAACAGTAAATGAAAGAGACCAACTTCTGCGCATGGTTAAGAGCCTAAATCCCAAACTAGTGACAGTTGTGGAACAAGATGTGAACACAAACACCACCCCTTTTTTCCCAAGATTTGTTGAATCCTACAATTATTACTATGCTGTTTTCGAGTCTCTAGATGTGACTCTTCCTAGGGAGAGTCAGGACAGGATGAATGTTGAGAGGCAATGCTTAGCAAGGGACATTGTCAACATTGTTGCTTGTGATGGTGAGGATCGGATTGAACGGTATGAAGTTGCAGGGAAATGGAGAGCAAGAATGGCTATGGCTGGCTTCACTGCATCCCCAATGAGTGCTCATGTCACTGATTCAATTCGCAAACTGATTAAGCAGTACTGTGACAGGTACAAGATGAAGGAGGAAATGGGTGCACTTCATTTTGGGTGGGAAGACAAGAACTTGATTGTTGCTTCAGCATGGAGGTGACTGGTACTAGTACTATTCTTTTTTATGAGGGAGACTCATTATGGGAGTTTTAAGTTTAACTTTGAATATAGTGTTTACTTGTTTTGTCTGTATAAGTTTGAGCCTAGTCTAGATATAGACTGTAGAACGATCTGAGTTAATGTTATTCATGTGCTTACAGTTACTGCTTACCATGAAATATATTCTTGTAAATTCCATTTCCTGGTTTTGTATCCTCTTTTACTTGCGCTCAAATTTAGACTCATGATACCCGCGGTACATATCTTGAAATTAATGTTTGTTGTCCATAGTTGTTTCAATCAGTAAAATCAATCTATTTCAATTGAAAATTTAAATCATCAGAAAGTAGGACTCCAAAAGTTGGATTCCTTTGATTACTTTTTACTTATCCTAGATAGCATTTCTTAAAGCTAGAATTTATGGATATGGTCTGTTATCCATTATTATTATAATGCCAATTTGCCATTCATTAAAACTTTAATCATAAACATACTACTTTAAAAACTCAGAGACGTTAGAACACATTTAAAAACAATTAAGTCGTTTTAGTTTATCAGCTTCTGGAACAAAAAATAAAACTCAATTTGTTGACCACTAAAAATAATTAAAACAGAATTCCTAACCAAGTTGTATTGTTTTTACATCAAGAAATAAAACAGAACCGGGCATAAGATAAATGTATGTAAAACTTACAGGAAAAAAAAAACACAAAAGCAGTGAGAAATATGAGAGAACAAAAATAATAATTAATGGACGGCAATCACTTGATGGCTACATTCCAGTCCCTCTTTTCTCCTTTCTATATAAATAGACAACAAAGGGAATGAAAAGTAACAAATTTCCTAATATTTACACTTGCAGCCGTATCAAATTGTGGATTCTCACTAATATTATATCGAGAATAAATTGAAAGTACACTGTGTATATATAATCAATGCTTTACACCTACAAAACACAATGCTACCTCAGCTCGGGCCTGAACCTCTTCTAGGATTTCCACAATCTTCTCACGACATATATTAGCTTCATTGGGCCCAGTAAGCATTCTCCTCAGTCTTCCGTGCAGAAAAACAAGTTAAAAAACAAAAATCAATTTTCATTCAAAATTAATACATAATTTAGGGACATGTAATTATAGTTTCCTTCAAATTCAAAAGTTTAGAAGATCCTCTCATCAATGAAAAAGCAGGCCATGGTCTATCTCCCTATAGTGAGTGAGGGATCGGATGAACTCTTAAATCAAGAGTAAATTATACAGGCCAAAAAAAAATATAGAGTGAATTATAAAAGCAAAAGAACAGAAGGATAAGGAAATTGTAACATATACCTTCTTGGTTAAATCTAGGCTGCAGAAGAGAAGATATCAATGCCATAAGAATACATACACAAAGTCTACTTCCACAATCAGACACAGAAGACATTAGACATGAGTACATGACTTCGTAAATTTTGGGGAAATTATTATTCAAATGTGATGGGATCGTGTTCAAACAGACAGAAAATTAATGTTTAAGTCCTTGACCATTACTTCAATTGAAGCCTCATAATAAGTCTAGTTTCCTCAATTAGTTTCAATCTGGAACTGGACATAAACACTAATAAGTTTCATCTTCAACGAGTCACACTGGAAGTGGACTGACAGGTTTGCTTCCAAAGATTGCTCACAGAAACTTGTGTATACGTATTTGAGAAAATTAGAAACATCAGGACACAATTGGGAATAGTACATTATTCGAGGACCAAACATTTACACCTAAATTATAGAAAAGTTCAGACTATCTACAGAAAAACAGATCAATATGAAAAACGAAATGCATATATACCTTTGCACAATTGCTGTGTCTCCATGACCGGTGCAAATTATCAACATAGCATTAGAGGGTAATGAACTATACAGAGTCTGAATTCTAGCATCCATGCGAGATAGAATTTCCTTCAATTCAGCAGTTGCTCTCAGCTTGATCTCTTTTCCTTTGGAAGAATTCTTTTGACAAGTAAGTAATGACATCATCTCTGCAAGTCTTCTATTCAAGATCTCTGAATCCCCAGCTTGCTTCTTCAAGTATGAATGTAATTCTGAAAACTGTGTCCAGACAAAATGTACCTTATCATTCTTCACCTGAAGCCAGTAACACATGAAACACACATGTAAGCAACAAGAAGAACAATAACTTGTATAGCCTGCTACGACATTTACCTCCTTAGTGGTCCTTGCAAGTGCTTCATCATCAGAAGTCACAGGAATTGCATGGGAGGATTCGCTGGCATAGCGCTTTACTATGGATAAATCATCAATCAAAGAGGAAGTTTTCCCTGACTCGCTCAAAATGGAAGAGAGCTTTTTCCGCATGAATGATGGGGGAGAACCAAAGTCAGGTCCTGTTTCAAAAGTGAAGTCAATAGCATGTCACAGATGTTATAATGACAACATTAAAATATCACAAACCTCTAACGAAGGCACTAACACAGAAATATAATTTTTCAATAAAACCAGATGATCAAAAGGCAATAATGAACATAATAAGTTCATCTTTAGAACCTAGGACTTGCTTCTCGATAGAGCCAACAATATAAATATATCATCTTCTTTAAGACTCTTATATTACACTTCTTTGTTATCAAAATAATTCATATTATAAATCACCCAGATTCCTTTTTTCCTTTTATCATAAAGGGGAAATAAATAAAGACGAATATGCAACTCAAGAAAAAAAGACGAATATGCAACTCAAGAGTAAAGACAACACAGCAGTAATAAAACAACACATAATTCGTGCTGAAAAGTAGATACAAAGCAATGGTAAAATTGTAGAATTTAATTGCCATAATTAATAATAACAGATCTCTCTCCCTCTCTACCCATAAACACAAGTAGTTTAATTTGATGAACTGACCATAGTCCTTATAAATGATCACTTCACAAATAGATATCATTCTAAATGAATCCAGAGCAAAATAACATTTGATTTCAAAGATTAATATTGGAACTGCATCTGCATGTGTCTTCAAAAGTCAAAACTATTTACAATTTACATGAAAAATGATGCTGCATCAAAATATAGAAATGAATTACTTGCCATGTCTGATCTTCAAAAGTGCCAATTCCATTGTAGCTCTAGCATCTTCAGTGCTGTCATGTCCATTCCCTGATTGCTGTATTTCCCGAGAAAGAAATTTCTTAGCAAGAATCCGTAGAGCAGTTTTATGAGATGAACCTCGGGGGTGTTTGTATAATACAGCTGTGTCAATGACCAAACCATGAGAGATCTTCAGTGCTAACAAGTCATTCTCCAAAGAATGCCCAACTAGGATAGTCTCTTTGTAAACCAGCTTTAGAAACTCTTCCTGATTATAGATCAGGACAAGAAAAGTTTCAACTGATATGTATCAGAATTGTAATAGTAGTTGCCGTTGATTAACTAAAATGAGAATTAGAAAGAACCAAGCCAATTTAAGTAACAAACCTGAATGTCTTTCAGATTTGTGGTCACCCCATTTAACATGTCAGGAGTTATACCACTAAACCTGCACAGAATCCTATTATTATTCTGCTGACAATTTTAATCAAATTTGAGGGGGGGAAACAACAGAATATATGGAAAACCACCAATTGATATTTAGGTGACGAAACTATATACTTAGCTCTGTTGACCTTTTATCACCCTCCCCCTTTTTTCCTTTTTTTTTTCTATTCCTTTTTTCTTTGTTTTGGCTGTGCCTCCATTCCAAACCAGACCACAGTAGACCTAGATTGAATATTATCATCCAAAATTCCCCTTCCCTTGAAATTAGAGCCCATAGAAACATCAAAATATTACAGATCTTTTTTACTTTCTCTATTTACAAATCTATGCAATTTATTATAAAATTTACACCCATAAACATACATTTATTTCATTTTAAGCCATATTACAAGATTTTGTAAGGTAAGGGTCTCAGTCAAGTATTATCTGACTGTGGCCAAAAGAGAAAAAGAATTTGGAGAAGCATTATTATTTTTTTTGATAGAATGGAGAAGCATTATATTACATATCCAGTACTCATCTACGCAGTTAGATCAGAGTCATCCACACTACACAACGATAAAAGGGGCCGAAAAACATCAGAAGCAGCATCAACTAACTTGTTGGAAATAATGCATGAGATATTAAAATATATAAAGATCTATAGGGAATTTATATTCAAAAATTAAACCATAAGATAAAACCTTTGGAGCAGGTTGATTGTTAGATCAAACAATAGCACACCTGGTATTGTAATCAGTAATTGCATTTGATGGTTTAACCAATTTATCTAGCAAAACCTGCAAGGATAAAAAGAAGTTCCACATATCAGGAAATTGCCAGAATCGTGCAAGTAAAAGTTCATCAGTTCATGAGTTGACCTATCAAGATATAAAAAGAATGCAAATCAATTTTTTAATAGTGTAAGGAATAGACATGTAAGATACAAGCCCAATGCAATACTGATATGAAAGACATTCAACAACTAATATATAAGGTTCGTTTAAAAAGCCATCATGAATAACTAAGTTTCATTTTTTTTTTCATAGAGAACTTCATTGCCCAACCACCTCCCTCACCGCCATTACTTCCCTGGACATGCCAAAAATGCATATTTTTCACTAAAGTAGATATTAAGCAAACCAAAAACAATTGTAAACAGTTTTTTTTAATAGAAAAGTAATAATAATTGAAAGATAGTTGGAACCCGATGGTCATTCCTCCTAAAATCACTATCAAATGCATGTCTCTAGCAAAAGGGAAGCCAGAAAAAAAAATTCAGTGAATACCTGTCCCTTGACATCCACTAGGGTAATTCTTGTAAGTTCAAAACCCTCCCTTGTTATGCACTACCAAACAAGAAAAAGATTGAGTTAGATTACATAAGCATGCCATCAAATTATCACAGAAGGCAAGTTAAGAAGAGAAGGAAAAACTAAAAAATGAAAGTCAAAACAAAAGGTAAACATAACTTCCTACATTTCTAGTATTATCATTATATCAATTTGTTATTAACTTACCATCTCACAATCAAGAGCCAGCATTTCATAAGGGGAAGATCCCTGAGGAGCGGGCAAAGTAGAAAGAAAATCTTTACCAAATGAATATCCGTTGTCTTCTAGTTCTTTCTTAGTAAGTGTATAATATGAAACAGGGAAAGGTATGTCTTTTGTAAGCTCTGTAAATGACAGCGTATCTGTAGTGTCACCACTTTTTTCTGCATGAAGAAAAAAGATTTTCATGGCAGTAACTAAAGTTTTATGGCCTCCAAGTTACAAAATTGCTTTAAAATGAAGAATGACGCCATCATGTTAATGACCAATGAAGACCAGTTCTACAGAAGAAACTCTATGTAAAAAAGTTTACATCAGCAATATGAGAAACAAAAAACACTAAAAGCAGCAAAAGAGTACATAATGTTTATTTATATGAGTAATTTTTTGTACTTAAAAGAAGATATACAAGCATAGACCATTGCAAAGCTTTCATTTGCGTTTGCATAATAATATTGTAAACATTTCTTACTTTGAATGTAAGATTGGGGATGCAGAAAATTAGAAATCAATTCAACATTGATGGTGCTAGAGCATAATTAATTAATCATATAGTCCCTACTCCTCTAAAACTTGTAAATGACAAGAAAACATGAGAGATGTTCCAGCAGTAGACATGTAATTGGGAGAGAAGTATAAAAAGCCAACTAAACAACTTCTATAACACAACACTTAAAATGCGGCCTTGTTAAAATTTTATTCCTTCTCCTCCCCAAACAAAACATACTAGAATGTAGAATCCTGCAGTCACTCCATACAACAATTAATTTCACCTAAGGAATCCGAAGTTCAATGATAAATAAAGACTGAAGACCTTGCTGAGATATCAAGGTAGATTTCTTCATAACGGAACTACTTTCATCCCTCTTTCTTTTCATCTTGCTTGTTAGGAGTGCATCTATTGTCTGCATTCCATCTGATACACAGCTAGCAAAAAAAAAAAATCTTCTGAGGCTCCAAACGAACAATATTCAGAAAGAAACAAGGGAATACATTTTCTACCAACCTAAGAGCTAAGACTGCCCTTGGATTGCCACAGAATTTTTTTAAACATGGGAGCATTTTAGATTGTGACAAGTACAAAGCTGCATCGAGGCCTGGTATATAGAGCATAACCACTTTTGGAATAAGCGGTTTGTTCTGCGAATTGTGAGAGTGTTGCATAAGTAATTTTATCCCAAAAAAAAGTTATTTATGCAAGCAAGCAAAGTCCAATTAGTTGAAACAAGACATATGACTAGTTGAGCTGAAACTGTTCTATATATGTGAGTGAGGAAGATATTTCCCAAAACAAGCATTAGAAATCCCTACCTAAAAATTTTAAAGTAAAAAATGAAAACAAAACAAAGACATTTCTCTCCCGAGAAGTCGAGAACAACTCACAAAATCAAAGATTAAAAAAGCAATTGAAATGCAGACAAGAAAAGAAAAAATCCACAAGAACCAATCTTGCATGAAACACAAGTTAAAATGTCAAAAAGAAGTTTCCAAGAGTATGTAGGATATGTCTAACCATTATTTAGTAATACGACAACCAATTAGCCAAGGAATACACTGGTGTAGCATGTAGGGAACCTAATATGGCTGCAGAATAAGATTTATGACAATATGACATTAAGTGCAATACCACCCAATCTTGTGCATTGCACCAGTAATTAAAGTCAATTCAGTTGGGGATTTTGTGGAACTTAATTCAAAAGAGTGCTCCTAGGTGGAACTTCTCTCAATAATCAATACTATGATTGTAGGCAACTGCATGTCCACAGGACCAAATGATCAAAGCTGAAGCGGGTTATTTGCAATTTGGCCTAAAATTTAAAAGGCCATATATTCTATAGCCTTATATATATATTAAAAAGAGGAATAGATAAGGAGAACTTTTATCTTTACCTTAATAAAAACCCATGATGGCATAAATCCTTCAGCAAGAACCCAAGTTACAAGTCCTTGAACATCCTGTTTCATAACACACTAGTCAGAGCTTAGTTATTTTAGTTCAAATTTCACGTCAACCAGCAGTCATAAGAACCTACTTGAAGATTCAAAGTTGAATTAGCTTCTGGTGTTTTAAAAACAATATCTGCCTTGCCCTGCAAATGCACAGAAGATAAAGAAAGTCATGTGATGCAACATCTATTAAACAAAACAAAAAAATACTTAGATACACCTTAGAGAGCAAGATAGTAGGCTCTACTACTTCTCATCTTGGGCAAAGGGGGCTTTTGCGTGCTGTGAATTAACTATGTAAATTTATCTCATTTATAATGCAATTTAGAAAGCACAGCCTGAATTTTCATGCCGCGGGAAAACTAACATGAAGATTGAGCAAACAACTCCTATATCGCAGTCAAAATTGGAAATATTAAAACTTAATTATCCAGTTGAACTGCGCCTAGTAAACATATAAACTTAACAAATGATTGATTCAAGTTAACTTCCATATTCCAACTAGAACCCAAAGCTCCAAGAGTCTCCTATCTAACACGCAAGTCAAAACTCAAAAGAAAAGCCCGGATTTTACCAAGAAAATGCAAGAGCAATATTCCCAAACATCATCTAAAATGGAAACAGAAAAGATTTCAGCTCCAGTATCAATATAAATGCAGAGACGGAAACTTTACTTGAGGTCCGTAGACATCGAAGAAGGTGTTGCATTTCTTATCAATAGCAGAATCATCTTCGTCGCCACGCACGGCTTCACTTTTACGGGTCATTCTCTCTCACGCAAGTAGATACTTGGGGAGAAATCAATGTTCTCACAATTTCAGAAGGGCAATAAGTTTATTCATAATCCAAATTTCTAATGGAGCTAAGATTTCAAGGTTCTTACGCAAAGTGTTATATTCTAGGTTAGGAACTAGGTTCAAATTCGTTGGGTTCGTTAGGGTTTAACATTTATTGGCCAACAAAAAATAAATTAAGGTTTAACATTTAGGGCTCCACTCGAATGGGTTTTAAGAATGCCCGACCCGAAATGTGACCCGCAGCCAACTGGTTGGGCTTAGCGTACAGTGTGCATAGAACAGTTAAGATCGAGAAAATACCACGACGGAAGGAAGAAGCACGAAACAAGACGAGTGTAATTGCTGCGAAGGAGAGACAACGAGAGAGAGTGAGGCATGTCGAGGACGCTGGTTCAGCCCATAGGGCAAAAGAGGCTGACAAACGTAGCAGTGGTGCGTCTGAAGAAGCATGGTATGCGCTTTGAGATCGCGTGTTATCCAAACACGGTCCTCTCTTGGCGTTCCGGCGTGTAAGATTCTGAATCTCTCTCGAAAGGAAAATTATCTCAAGTGGTTATCTGTGTTGTTATTTATGGTGGACAATCATCTGGAAATTGGATTGGGGCGACCTTTCTTTATCGCAGAATTAATCGTTAGGCTTAACGCGTTCGGTGCCTAGTTTGCAAGGATTATGTTTCTCTCAGTTTTTATTGTTTTCTATACTTACTGAGTTACTGTACATGACAACCTCTTCTTGATGGATGGCCACACAAATAAACTGTTCTTAATGCTTATAATTCTCAGTTTTTAATACGGATGCTTCTTTCCAGTTTTGATATAAATTGAAGTATAGATAAATAGCTTTCTAATGCTGATTCTGATCATCCTAATCCAATGATTAACTGTGACCTAGTCTACACTAGTAAACCAGATTGTAAAGGGTAGGGGCCCAAGATATCAAATTCATCTCTTTTTTTTTTTTTAAATGTAATAATTATTTCTGGCAACCTGAATTGACTGAATATTTGGAATAGGGAGAAAGACCTAGATGAAGTATTGCAGTCACAAACTGTTTATTCAAATGTTTCAAAAGGAATTCTCGCAAAGTCTAAGGATTTGGTTGCAGCCTTTGGGACAGATGATCAGTCAGAAATATGTTTGGAGGTGAGTAGAAATCTACTTGAAGATGCATATTGTGTACTCATGAATATATTTTCAACGATTTCCTGTATGTCACTGTGGTGGAATTTTGCTTAAAATTTTGAGATTGTATTTGTCGATTCGTGTTTCATCTTTGCAGATTTTAAAGAAAGGAGAGCTTCAGGTTGCTGGGAAAGAGAGGGAATCTTTGCTGTCAAGTCAGTTCCGTGATATTGCAACTATAGTTATGCAAAAGACATACAATCCTGAAACTCAACGCCCTTACACAATCAGTATGATTGAACGACTGATGCGCGAAATTCACTTTGCTGTTGATTCAAATAGCAGTTCAAAGAAGCAGGTCTCTTCTGTTAATTTAAATATATGGTGAAACTGCATTCTGTCAAGAGTTAAATTTACATGTATGCTTGTTAGATTATATCTAATTAGTTGCTATTTTCAAGTTGTTGTTCTATACTCATACGAAAAAATTCACAGTTGAACTTGTCACAACTAATCAATTTACTTTTTGGTAACTCTTTTGCTGATACCTTCTCTTTTCTAGTTCCAATACAGTTATCAAATCAGTTTATCAGAAATATAATGTTCATGCTTTGTTATATGATCAGTAATAGTGGGTCCTTCTCATTTTCTTACAAGTAGTTTAGGCATTGTTTTGAAAATTGTTACACAGGCTCTAGAAGTTATTCAAGAGCTTCAGAAGCACTTCCCCATAAAACGTTGTCCTATAAGAATACGAGTTGCTGCTCCTGAGAATGAAATTCCTACTCTTCTAGAGAAGCTGAATGAATGGGACGCCAGCATTATTTCCAAGGAAGGATCTGCTGGCCAGCTGTCTGTCGTAAGTCCTTATACCTCTTATTATTTAACTAAAGTTTAACTTTTGTTTTGATTCCAGTTTTAGTATTTTAGTTCTGCTACTATGTTTTTAATGCTAGTTCACTCTTCTCCGGGTGCCCATTCAAACTAAAAGTATCATCTTGCTTGGTGGCTTGTGTGGATAGATATGTATCCATATAGGCATGCATATGTATAAGTTAATTTTGAACATTTTTACGTGATAAAGACAATCAATATCATTTCTGATTGGAATGCAGATTTTTGAATCGGAGCCTGGTCTATATAAAAATATTCATGACTTTGTTGTGAATAACATGCATGGGAGATTTGAAGTCCTAGGCTATTCTCTGTATGTGGATGGAGATACCCATGTGGAGCAATACAACGATCATGAAGATCCACCTGCACCGTTGCCGAAAGAAACTAGTGTGTCTGTGCATGAACTGAATGAGAAATTGCAAAATCAGACTATTTCTACCAAGAGTGGGCCCGCCGAGGAACAAAAGAAGCTAAACAAGTGCAGCACATGTAATGTGTCTTTTGAAGACTCTAAGGTGTATAGGGAACACCATAAGAGTGAGTGGCACAAGCACAATATGAAGCGAAAGACCAGGCAACTGCCTCCCCTTACTGAGGAAGAGTGCATGGCAGACATGGAATTGGGTGACTCAAAATCTGATTTGAAGGAATATTCATTTTGATTTTTGAGTCGAGAATTAGTGTTTAGGAGGTCTTACCGAGTAATTACAATATATGAGTCTTGTGTATGTCTTGTGTATACTACCAAATTATATGTTTTGAAACATCATTACAATTGTCACATACATTATGCCTTCCAATCACAAAGATTATATGTTGAGTTGTGTGCCGTGTATATGAACATCGAAAGAGTAGCAAGTTTGCTTCATCGAGGATGAAGGTGATTCTAAGAAAGGATCTTGTCTCTCAATTTATAAGCATAATTGCGTTTTTATTTTGTTTTATTTCGACTAATTTGACAATTCCACAGAGTTAATGAAAGATAACCCTCACCACTCCTAGGCTCCCAATTTAACCTTTTTCATATTTCCATCCTTACCATTAAGAAATAAGAACACAAAAAATGCGAACTTCATAAGGTTAAACTGAACTAAGAGGAATCAAGCTAATTAAACTAACAAATGAAGTGTGTTCTCTTTAGAGTAAATTACATGGGTAAGCCAGGATAACATATTCCATTTTTACTCATTTCTGAGTTATATAGCGTCGGGCAATAATTTAATTTAAACATATTTATGTCATTGATCTATATTTATAAAAATTCAACAAAATTTTATTACGATCGTTAACTAATTAACACAATCTCTTTTATCATTCGGGTTTGAAACCAATTGTGAAAGCAAACTTAGCAAAGCCAAAGTTGTCCACTTTGAAGAAAACTTCTCATGAATGATATGAGAGTTGGAATGTTGCTATCTTAAAGGAAAAATTAATTATTTTTAGCAGTAAGTTGTCTACCATGAAAAAGGCATGGTATTTTTTTATTTTTTTTTCAAGTTTCTGTCGCCATAAGGTGGCTTGACCGGAAAGCCTTGCGCAAAAGAGAAGTGGACCATGAGCTTCCATGCTGATTGGTCACAATCACTTACGCAAATTGCAATGCATACATATTCTTCAATTATCAGATATTCGTATTGGCATTCATCCCTTCTGGTCCATAGTTTTTTGTATTCCAGTATCTTGAAACTGTGGGTCTTAAACTTATGAACAAGACCCATAAATAAGCATCGAACATGGGGTGCCCTTGTCTGTATCAGATCCTAGGATGATGCAATGTAACAACTCTCATCTACGCTTTGATAGTTGATACATGATTCGATGTGAAGCAACTTGGTTGGAGTAGTGGGGCCATGATTTGATTCCAATCTCAACTAATTACTATTAAGTGAAAGGATATGCCCTCAAGCTTGGAACCAACCACAAGATATCAATTTGAAAGCTTGACGTCACTATCCACAAAGAACCTTTCCAATTTGTCTCTTAATCCTAATTCCCTCTCTCAAGTTTGGGCACCAATTGCCCTAACAGTATCATATGCAATAACAGTACTCACCCTAAAGTTCTACTGAAAGGGTTTTGCTTAACTAAGGGTACTGGTTAACTTCTTTCCGATGGCTAAAAGAGTATTGTTTCTTCTATTTGACTTTTTACTAATTTTAAATTATTAGATATTCTCTCAATCAAACAGAAAAAGTTTTAACCAGAACTTTTAGGGCTGACAAACAAAAAATAATGAGATTAGAAGTGTGATACAGGTTGAGTTTTGTTTTTTAATTTTACTGTATTTCATGTGAAGCTATAAACAGTCTTGATTATTTTTATTTTCATGAAGGCACCTTTTTTTTTGTAAAACCTATGACCCTAATTACTCAATCATCAGTGATAGTGAAGAGGATAAACTTTAACGGTCTCGTTGAAAATTGTTGAAACTAGATCGATTTTGCGGATGTTTGACTCAAATAAATACTACACAAAATATACTTTTATGAGTAAATACAATTTTACATTATTTTCGTGAAGTCCCTTCAGCCACATCCAACAAATTTGGAAGGATATGTTATTTTTCGATAAGAAAAGAAAATAACAACAGAAAATATTACTAAATATTATTGATTTTCCATTGAATACGTGGAGTGTATGTAATAATACTTGGTACAACTGTCTTGGCTTTGGAAGATATATCGGGACTCGGGAGTGGGGTAGAACTTTTTTTTTTTTTTTGGCCTTTGAGTGGGATAGAACTTAAAGCAGAGATTTCAATAAATAAATGACATCCACATGAATTTCAGCCGTCCTAGCACCTCACAATCTTCTAATGATATCCACTTACAGACATATTTCTATTTCTTGAATAAAATTTAGCAAAAACAACTAATTAGAAAAGCAGGAGGATCGAAGAAAGCCGCCCGAATTGCCCTTTTCAATTAGCAATTATACCCTCATCGGGAAAAACAGAGACAGAAGAGAAAGAATCATGAGCATGGCTCTGGAAAACTGTTTACGAGTGAGCACGATAGGAGTTGCCAGACCCCAACAATGCCTTCACCCATTTGCTTCAAGGGACAAGCTTCTTCTCCCCAATTTCAAAGGATTCAGATCCAACCCCTCTCTTAAATCAACCTCTCGTAACTCCAGAAGATCCCGTTTTATCTGCAATGCTCGCGAAGCAGTCGACGAAGGTACCTCACCAACTAACTAACTAACTCTGTTTCCCCTCACTAGAAGTAGAAACTAGAAAGCTTCCATCTTTGACATGGGTTTTCAGTTTATTTAAAAAAAAAAAAAGTATATGTCTTTCTTGTGTTATCTAAACATGTGATGAAATTGTGCAGTTCGAGTAGTGACAGAATCGACCTGGGATAACCTTGTGATAGGTAGTGAAGCCCCAGTATTGGTGGAGTTTTGGGCACCGTGGTGTGGTCCGTGCAGGATGATAGCCCCTGTGATTGATGAATTAGCAAAAGAGTACGCTGGCAAAATTGCATGCTTCAAGCTCAATACTGATGAATGTCCAAACATACCCACAAAATACGGAATAAGGAGCATACCAACAGTTCTCTTCTTCAAAAATGGTGAGAAGAAAGAAAGCATTATAGGTGCAGTTCCCAAGACCACCTTGTCCGCAACAGTCGACAAATACATACAAATGTAATGTTAGTTTATAAGCACTGTCATCCCTTGTCTGTATTCAACACATAAATAATATACTCTTTGTACTCCCTGTATTTTTCTGTACAATTTGTAATGTTGCATTGGATGAACTCAGGATGGAGGAAAAATGTTCAGTCCCTCTTCGTTATTAGGATTTACTGTGTAACTCATCAAACTTTCTGCGACACAAGACTTGATTGTTCCGCAAATGCTCAATATTTGGGGTGACAACATAACTCAAAAATTATCATCCACTCAGATTTCTATTAAAATGGTGCAAGGTTGAAGCACAAGATATAACTAGAAAAATCAGACTATCCAGCATACATATATAGTTGAAATCGTTCCGTCGCTTGGGGTACTATCTATCTCGATTCTCGAGTCTCCCACTAACCAGCAGCTTTTTGTAGCCCAAAAACTTATCAACTTTCTTGTATATATATTATATATCAAGGATAAGTTTGTGAAAGCCATGAAGATAGGGAAAAAAAATAAAAAGTTACACTTGAATTCACAAGAAAAATCACCCCCATCAGCCACAAAACCAGCCAACAGATTTTCATTTTTACACAGCAAATAACAGATTAGTAGAGGCAGCTCTTGATCCTACGCCCTATACCTATCCCATTGCGGCCTGCCATCATGAGGGGAGCCTAAGGTAATTCTACCATGCTCGTGCTGCACAAGCAGCTGTCAAGAACCAGAACACCCACACGATCTGCAAAGCCTCTCATGGGGAAGGTTTCCAATCAAATTGAAGACTACTATAACCATTTAGCCCATTAAGTAGTTGGTTTGACAAATCCTGTTGATGATTCATAGCTTGGTCTCGAGCAATACTTGCCATTCCTCCCCTCCCATTCATGATAGAATTATTTCCTATTGCAGCTCTGATTCCATTAACCATGGCAGATTGACCGAGTCCCCCACCCATTGTACCATATCCACCAACCCCAACACCTGAATTACTGTTCACGGCTCCATTTCCAGCCAGGCAGTTTCCGCTGTTGAGACCTGTATTGGTACTCACTTGCAACATCCCATTCACATTCTTGACTTCATTTCCAAAGGCGCCAACTCCTACCATCCCACCAGTGCCATTATTTTGGGCGTATATCCCTGATAAGATTTTTTGGACAGAACTTTGAGCATCACTGGGGTCAGCTTCACCAGAAACAGATGGCTGCTGTTGTTGCAAGGAAATATTAGCTGGTGAGTTTGATGAATTCATGTGACTGGCAGCAGCTAAAGCAGCGTGTGATGTTTGTGGGGGGTTGTTAGATGAAGATGGTGTTGGTGCTTGAAAGGGTGATGCATTTGGTTGTGTCGGCGGCACTGTACTGGAAGAACCTGGGGATGGAATCTGAACAGAACTACCTCCATATGGACTGCTGGCATTGTTCATGGAACTTTGTTGTCTAGAATTCATAGAGTTTTGGTGGAGAAGGCCAACAATGGTGCTTGGGGTGGTTGATGCAGATACTGAGTTGACACAGTTATTCACGCTAGCCACACCATTGCTAGAAGCAATTTGCCCTGCAGCAGCCTGCACTGAGTTTTGATCACCATTTGTGTTGTGGGCCACCATTTGCTGTTGCTGTAATTGATCTTCAGGCACTTGAGCTTGACCATTAAGTCCAGATGAACTACTAGTCCTCCGAGGGTATTTGGCCAAGCTCTCTGAGATAAAGCAAGAATAGATGGTATAAAGAGAAATTAATCATGGCCGGTCAACTATCCAGTATAAAGAGGAAGGTCACAGGTATTGTTCACCCATTCAACAAAAAATAAATAGTATAGAATCAGAAATAAGATCATAGTATATTAAACAGAGAGACCAATGCAACTTTGATAGCCCATTTAACTAATGTCATGGACAAAAAAAGTGGTCTCATACTAAAACATTAAGGCACAATATTGAACACTTCATTTCTCAACTTTCATCAGCCTCTTGGCCTTGAACCCACCCATTCCTGACTTTTCCATCTTCAAAATTACAATAATTTATTATAAAACTTCTCACCAGAACATCCTTGGTCTTCCAATCATAAACTGAGGTATTTTAGTCTTCACAAAGACATTGACAATAGGCCGAAGGGAATTTCAACCACATGCCCAAGCATGAAATACGACAACTGATGAACTAGTTGCAATTTCTGTAACTCAATGTGAGAGCTAACAGCACTAAACTAATGCTCTTTTTTATGGTTGTGCAGAGAAATCGGATATGACTTTTGCCAGTTGAATGAGAAGTACCCATATATAACCAAAGAAGAACATTTTTGTCAGAATCAATGTGACATTGTGACGTATATTTAAACTGTCCAAAGCAATTATATTTATAATATAAAAGAATTTTAAGGCTTCAAACTTCCACTATGTAACAGATAATACTCCATCTAATATTGAGAATGAACAATGAAAAAAAGTATGGGATCGAATAGAAGTATGATAGCTAATGCCCTTTTAATACAACGTGACACTATTTGACAACCATATTCATATCCACATTTACAAATCTACAATCAATCATTAAACTTAATTAACTTACCCATAGGTCCAATCCCCATTTCTCTGCTGTAATCTATCAAGTCTTTCATACTATTTACCACTTCAGATATCTGCAACATATCCAAGAAAAAAGAGAAAATCAAAGTTTCTCAAGTTAATTCAACAGACCCTTCTCAATGAAGTTTGTTGGCAATCATATTCTAGATAAATAAATAATTTTTCTAACCACTTTATCATAGAAAGAGAAACTTCTCATTCTCTTTATTTTGCCAAACAGAAAAGGTTATGTAAAGGACTACTCTCCTAAAATTCTACAATAAAATTATAAATACACCAGAACCTCAGTAAACAATAGCAGTTCTCAAATTCTCTCTATTACAGAAGGGGAAAAGACCCTTTTACATCCATTGAATCAGGAAACACAAATTGGAATTAACTGAAAAAAATGGTTCATTGCTATATTGCAATCCTATGAGAAAGATAGGCCTTGAACAAATAAGGATCTCTCGTTCAAAACAACCATAGGGACAGGGTAGTGTTAATCATCAGAGCAAAAACATCCTAAAATAGCATTTTAACAGACATGGTCATGACGGTGCCAAGAAATACAAAAAAAGTTCAGAAAATGTAAGTGGTAAATAACAATAATAATAATTTTTTTTAGATAGTAAAATGATAACAATCACAAATAATAATAGTTAGTTTACCTGTAGGCACCGCACATATCTCTTTGTATATCCTAAATCATTAACTAATGGCACTTCCAGGGCTTTTGCCAACTGACGAGCTGATGCAACAAACCTGTAAAATAAAATAAAGTAAAACAGAGTTACGAGAAGTCAATTGGAATTTTCCCACAACAACCAAACTTCAGATGTGTTGGACCAAAAACACCTAAAAGGGAATACCACTACACACTACACACAACTGTTGATAATTCAACAAGAAAAGATGGTTATCTTCAGAACAGCAAATGGCTATATTGGCATGCAAATCATATCCCCCAAATGCTATGAGATCTACATGCAAAGGTAACATTATTCCTAACAAAAGGATGGTGCCTGATTCAAGAAATTCTGTAACATCTCGGGGGAACTGTCTGTTCCAAATGAAACAAGAAAAATGGAAAATCTACATTTTTCAAGAAATGGCTTGGCCAGATAGACAAAAACAAAAACTGCAAATCCTTCCAATCAAAGATATGCAATGGTAGGAGAAAAAACGGTTTCAAAAATTTAAGAAATTAACATAAAGAAAGCACAGCAAAAAAGACTCACATATTGCAATTATTTTGTAACTCCGGAACAGATAAATTAGGTGCTGCATTCTGAGTAAAAGATTGATATTTTTGAGCAGCAGCTCCGAGCTGACTAACCTGAATAATAAAGAAAAAAAAATGAATATGACAAAAATAACCATAGCGCAGCAACAATACTCTATAAGTATATCAACGCCTCTACAACATGAATGACAGCATCACAAAAAAAATTCATAATCGTAAATTTATATGGCAAAACCAAGAGTCTACATACCACATGGTGCTTGGCACACATTTTAGCAAGTTGCAATAACCAAATGATACAAACATGTAAACTATAATTATCAATAGAAAATAGAGAATATTCGCCATCCATTATTAGTTGATTAGTAATATTTATTAGAATATGCCAATGCAGAACAAGGATATATAGGGATCTATTAATCAATCTACCAGCACAAAACAAGGATGATAGTAACAGCAATTACTCAATAACCTGAGGTATTAGCAATCTTCTTGGGATAAGCTCTTCATGACGCCGAGCACAAAATTCCCAAGAGCATATCTGCAAAAGAAATAATAAACAGGAAAATATCAACAATTTTTTTGGATAAAGAAAAAAGAAATATAACAAAATGCCCAATTATGCTTAACTGCTGAAAGTTATAATATCTAATCATAACCTTCAGGTCTGGAGAGAAAACTATTCGAAGTTGACCATCACGAACAACACGAAGTTGCTCAAAAACACTTTCTTGTATTGCTTTCGCATAATCCAAGACAATCTGACCAGAGGAATTATGATATTCTCGAGGCATGTCAACATAAAGTAGCTCTTCCAAAGTACCACTTTCATACTTTATTTTGAAGAGCCTGGGAAGAACCTCAACAGTTGCTTCTGAAAATGCACCAGCTTAACCAGTCAGAAAAGAGCATAATGCAGACGACTATATATTTAAACTGTCCTCAAATTATAACAGGTAAAAGTGGTCAGAATGACAATGTTCAAACAGTGGAGTAAACAATACAAATAAATACTGAAAAGGTAACCCAAAAAATAGAACTTACCAAACCCGCGGCCAGGTTTGCGATTACATATTTCGCAGTGCCATACATCCTGAAAAATTATCAATACAGCAGTCTAAGTTTAAAGTTTAAACTAATATTTAGCATTGAAGCTGCTGCTTCAATCCCATCTTAGTTTATGGCAACATTAGAGGTACCAGTTGCCCAAGACATAACATAGGCAATGACCAAAAAATAATGAAGACCCAATAACTGTTTATAGAATAATGGACCTCATTCAATAATTAAGATATTTACTCAGAAGAGGTTACATAAAAAAAATTAAGTTCAGAAGGGGTTCTATAGTAGCAGACCTGAGGAAAAACTCCAGTTGTTTGTCTGCCACTTCCATACATAGAAACACACCACTTCTTTTTGGCATTGGGAGCAAAATACTCGGCAACAAATTTCCTCCAGAACTCGATGTTGTTATCCTCCATAAAATAAGAGGGAAAATATCTTAATAAGACAGAAGGTTTACTTAGAACAAAGACAAATAGGATAGACAAGAGTCACTCTTACTTCAGGTCTATGCTGTTGCCGATACATGTAATGTGTCAACCGCCTAGCACACATTCCAGGTTCATATACTGGTTTCACAGGAGACCTTATAGGCATATTCTGCTGTTGAAATTGCTGTGGTAGGTGGGGCCTTTGTTGGGGCATTGACTTTAAGAGTTGTTGCTGCTGGTGCTGTTGTAATTGCAATAGTCTCTGGTGGTGCAATAGATTAAGCTGAGCAGCAGTAGCCTGAGTGGATTGCCTTGACATATGGAGGAATTGTTGTTGCGGTGGCTGCTGCTGCTGCTGCTGTTGCTGTTGATGCAAAAATAATGACTGATCAGAATGCTGAGGCTCCATTTTTACTGGTGCCATAGTTCTCATTGTTTGAATTTGTTGAGGTTCCAATTTCACTGGAGCAAGATTCCTCAATGATTGCATCTGTTGCTGCTGCTGTTGCTGTCCAAGTTGATCATTGTTTATCTGGGGCTCCAATTTTACTGGTCCAATGCCAGCTATCCCCCCTCGAATTGATTGAAAATGCTGCTGCTGTTGTTGCTGAGAGTTCGGAGGAGCTGAGAACTGTTGCATTGACTGCTGACTATGTTGGAAATTTTGATGTTCAAGTTGTTGCGAATGCTGTTGATCTGGCAATAACTGGTTACCAGAAGGATTTGAAAATTGTTGACCCTGACCTTGACCGGATGAACCAGCGCTCACCATATTTGACTGTACAAACGAGGATGAAGTATTATTGAAGCTCATTCCATTGCCAACACTGGAAAGAGGATCTGTTTTAGCTCCAGCATCAACGCCTCCACGCTGGTTACTTCCAGGACCAGAGAGTGCAGAATTAGGAACCCCGTTTGGATTCAGTATGGAAGATACATTGGACATATTTCCTAGCATGTTCATGTTGTTATACTGAGTGTGTGGTGAGACAAGTGAAGGGAAAGAATTCTGTGAGGACATAGAACCCCCTTGAGCTCCTAAAATTCCAGAATTTGATCTCAAAAGGGAGGGTGAGACAGACTGGGCACCACCAATTGGAGTGGGTGGCCCCGGAGGTACCATCTTTTCAATATCGTGGTCTTCACACAATCACCTAAGCAAAGAACTAAGTATATCAAACTACAATTACACAACAGCTTGTGCGAAACTGGACATACAACTCAAGCCAGATAGTTTTTCATACCAAAATGAAAGGCTATAAGCTTTAGAGGCTTTACTGTGCGCCAAAAGAAATGGGTAAGAATTGTTCCGTAGCCTGTGGTGTTGATTTTTACCAAGTACAAGCCATAGACCAAAGAAAACCAAAACCAAGTAACAATCTTTGATTCTGAACATTACAGTTGCACTACTGCCGTCAAATAAGCAACCTTCAAACGGCTTTCGCATGAATCTCTGTACAATACATGACTTTTCAGATCCAATTCATCAACCATTGCACAAAAAGGCTAGGCAGTAAACCAATAAACTTCAGCACAGAAATAAGATTCCGAATAATAATATTGTGAAAACAACAACCAAAGCCTTAGGAAAAATACGAAATCTTTTTTAATCAAATAAAAGGAGCCATCTGCCGACAGACAAGCAATGAAACCCACAACGTACTAACAAACCGAGCTAGCAGATTGTGATTAACTTCTCCATAACAAGTTCAGGCTCAATTTCAATCTCACAAACCCAAACACAATGATTAAAAAGCGTAAGACAAAAACTTTATAAAACTAAAACAAGTTGAGCATGAAGCAAAAATAAGTGTAAAAAATTTTAGTACTAACAGACCTCGATCGAGCCCTAACTAAAAGCGAATCAACGATCCAGAGCTCAGACGAGTAAAATGGAGTGAGGTAAATTTACGGTAACGGACACAGAGTTGAAAGGGTCAAAGTGGTAGACTAGCGAGAACTCACCAGGAGTTGAAATTGAACAGAGGAAGCCCCCCAAAACTCCGAAGAATAGAATCAAAGACGCCACTGGAAACTGATCAAATAATTGAGAATTAACAAAAGCTTTTGAATTTTCACTCAGATTTTCTTTCACTTGGAATAGAATTGAATATATGAGTGGAACTTCTCTAGGGTTTCTCAGTGTATTCCCCAGGGGGGGTTTCTCAATCTCAGTAAACACCCTGTTCCTTGCTGTGTGTTGTAGAGAGAGAAAATAGAGAGAGAAGCGAAAAGATGAGTGAGAGAAGAGAGAGAAAGAAGCAAGTCCTTGCGGACGTCAAAATTGTATTCGATCGGATTGAATTTTCTTCATTCTTTCTTTGTTACCTTTCTCTTTCTTCTACTCTCGCTCTGTCTCTGGAATGAAGTCAAATCCTGTTCTTCTATTAGCTTCTGTGATGCACATGCATGGGCATGGGCATGGGCATCATCTTATTCATGTATGATGATCATCATGTGCTATATACATACATCGTCTCATCTCCACCGCCCACCACATGAAGGACCAAAACTTTAGGTTACAGATATGTCCCCTTATTCTGTTTTAATTACAAAGTTATCACAATCGTTTTTGTGATGTCTGGACTCTGGACTCCTCATCACAGTATTATTACTTTATTAGACGACTAGGTATAAAAGCTCCGCATTTTAAGTGCAAAGGGTAAACTAGTAATTTTACAAAAAGATCTGGCCAAAGTTGCATCCTTTCTTTTTCTAAGCTGTGGCTTTGCAATTTGCGTGCGATCTGTAGTTCTGTACTCTGTAGCAATAATCTAATTTTTCTGTTAGAAACTCTCTTTTTTTTCAATATCTCAGAAATTCTAAAACATTAATTATCTATGTTCCTGAAAACAAATTAATTCAAATTGATATTTATCACTATTATAATAAAAATATACTGACAAATCCTTTTCCAAAAATATGATAAATCGGTGATTATATTTAAATAATTTTTTTTATTACTTGATGAGATGAATATGCATAAAAATTAATAATTGAGTAAACTAATCAAAATTCAAAAAACAGATCTCTGCGTATATAATTTCGTACCATTCATCTGTAACAATATGTATGTGTATTCATTCTCATTGGCTTTACTTTGCTTTTATTTGAAAGTACTTCCAAATGTACTTCCAAAATTCTCTTATTGAAACTTAGAGCTTCCATTATTTTTTTATCATACGTGACCACTCTCTTGACTCTTGGGTTACCTCCAAAGTCCAAAGAGAATGTCTTGGATTCGGAGATCAGCAAAATATGTTTTTTTGTGTAAATTACATTTTCCTTAATTTCGGATGACATATATATATATATATATATATATATATATATATATGCCTGATTTCAATCTAGGATTTCAGGTTTGTTGATAAAAATTCTTTTTTGTGTAAATTACATATACCTTTGTTATGTTAAACAAGTTTAAAAATTTGTGGAGTAGAAATTACAAATTAAAGCTTCTATCATATTTTTGGTTAAAAATCCCAATCAAGTTTTGCTATTTATCAAACATGTATCATGTATGCCTTTCATTTTTTTTTTTTTACTTAAGCCAAAAATGCATAGACACTCGATTTATTTTTTCTAAATTAAACACACATCAAGAATGATGAGTATTTTTAACCATCTATATGTTAATGACTGTTTAATTATTGAAAAAAAATATACTTTTTTAATAATATCAAATTGTTTAAAAAAGATAATAATAGTATTTTCAACTGTCAACAATTGTCAATAATACTTTTTTACAACATTATTTTCAATGGTATTTTTCTCGATTGCCATTTTCAACAAATGTATTGTCGAAAATAATATTATTGAAATATATAGACAATTGTTGACCATCAAAAATACTATCATTGACTTTTTTTGAACAACTTAATCCGACTGTCAAAATTTGTTTGTTAAAAAATACAAATTTTTCAACAATAATAGTAACCGTCGAAATATAAATTGTTAAAAAAACTCTTTTTTTATTATAACTGTCAAAATGTTTCATTCATAGTTAGTGAACTCGGATTGGTCATTGACTTGGTGAAGTACTCGGTTCATCGGGTCACTGGTTCAACCATTAGGTCACTTGTCTGACTGGTTGGCCCAGTAATATATATATATATATATATATATATATATATATATATATATATATATAACATTTCTAATATTATTTTTTTATACATTTTACAACTATAGACACTATTAAAAACATACATTAATACATAAATTCATACTTAAAATTGAAAAAAGCAAAAAATAAATTTCTTCTCGTAATTTTATTGCATTTTATATTATAATAATGTGATTTAAGAGATTAGAATAATGAAAATTTCTAAGTCATACAATAATATTGTGAACTAATAATAAATTAAGGATGTGTTTGGTTAGTGAGGTAAAGGATGTAATGAGATTGCATAAGGGAATGAAGAAGTAATGTGAAAGAGATGTGATATGATGTGAATGGAATAAAAGTGGGTAAAATGATAATTTTACTCTTATATTAAAAGTGATAATGAAATAAAATGGGTAAAAATATAATTTTATCACAATACAAAAAGTAAATGTATTTGACTAAAAAAATGTAAAAAAAATTACGTCTACAATTACATAGACAAAACAAATAACCAAACGTGCCCTAAACAAAATGGCTAGGTATATACCAACTTTTCCATGGCCTGGTGGTTTTTGGGAAGGATTTCAACATCAATCTCACCACCACGCTGCCCAAGCCCACTTTTGTGCATGAAGATATGTAATAAAGGATAATCGGGTTGTGGATCATGTACCCGGGTCAAACGGGCCAATAGCGATTCAATTTCAAAATGACTCAATTACCTTAATCAATCCGAACTGAGGTCCAATTCACTGGTTAGGCTATCCGGTCTGGTTTCAAAGACTATAATTTCATTATTAAAGTTGATCAAAATACAAATGGTTTATCTCTTAACATTTTTTTAAAAAATATATTTAAAAAGATGTCAAATAAAATATTCTCCAATGATATAGTACAATTAAGTACAATTCCATGAGAATAACAAATGCAATTAAGTACAATTCCATGAGAATAATCTGACTTTAACTACAAGAGGGTTTTGAAGTATTTATTTATTACTTTTTCTATACATAAATTAAAGTTGGATACCTTCCAATTATATAGTAAAACTTGGATAACCTTAATAAAGTGGCTCCAGCAAATTAAAAAGACAAGTAAAAGATAATAGACAAACTTAACATATTATATCATTAGATGACATGCTTACTTGAGAAATGTTGTTTACTACTATAACAATTACGAAAACTTGAGAATTTGTTATTTCAACTTAATTCTCCTGGAATTCAATACTAAAACATAGTCATTGAGGTCGACCGGGTACATATTAGGCTTGCAATATTTAATGATGAAAAATGAGGAGGGAGCCTCCTTTTTTTTTATTAAAAAAAAATGGTAGTAAGGGAAGGCACTCCCAAGTACTACCGGGCAGGGCGCCAGTGGCATGTTGGGGAGACCAACAGAGGCCCAACCCAAAGGATTACTGCACAGGCCTAAACTGCAAGCAATTTTACCCAGTCACAGCTACTCAACTAGCCCTTGAGTGCCAGGGGATCTCCCTGAGGAGGGATGCCCACCAAAGCAGGATTTTGGATGGCTTCAGGGGGATTCAAACCCTCGCCCATGGATGAGGCGAGAACTTTCCTCCGGATCATTGACCAATTGTGCCAACCCACTTTGGCGGAGGGAGCCTCCTTTATTTTACCAAATAAACCCCACTTTTTATAATGTGATGAAATTATATTTTTGTCCATATTTTTTATTCACTTTTATTCTATTCCCACTTTTAACGAAAAGGTAAAATGACTTTTATTCCATTCACAATGCATTACATAGATATGACATTTTCATTCTCTCATTTTGCAGAAAGGGAAAGGGAAGGAATGAGAATGGGTTTACTGTGTTTGGTAGTAAAGTTTGATAATGTGAATGGATTAAAATTACCACTTTATCCTTTATATTAAAATATTAAAAAGAAAAAACAAGGTTATGATTTTGTTAAATCCAAGAGCATAATGAACATTTCAATCCCTTTTTTCTTTAAAATCAATCTTGCACATAAATCGAGATGGAATCCTGCTCTCCCACTTGACACAAGGAACATGGGGGCCGGTTTCCTTCATCTTTTCCCTCCCCATTTCTCCAAAACGAGCGTACCCTTAATCTATTACATATAGTGAATTATTTAGGGCCGGTTTGGTTCACAGTTCTGTGGACGTAATGTGTGATGCAATCCAACATTCTTCTAACCAAATATACCTTACTTTTTGCAATGTCATGAAATTGTATTTTTGCCCTTACTTTTTTTACCTATTTTTATTTCATTACTTTTAATATAAGGGTAAAATTGTCATTTTATTTCATTTACATCACATCACGTTAATATGACATGACATTTCCTCCAATGTTCTCATTCTCATTCTCATTACATCTAATATTTAATTAACCAAACATACTCTTAGAATTGCATACCGAAAATACTAGGGATGGCAATCTTACCTGGACCCAACGGGTACCCGAAAAATTTACCCGTTGGGGTCTGGGTATTGAAAAAATGGGTCTGGGTCCGGGTATGGGGATTTTAACGGGTAAAAGTCCGGGTCCGAGTTTGGGTAAGGGTGTATTCACCCCGGACTCAAACCCGGTGATATAATATATATAAAAATATTTTATATATAAAAAATTTATATAAATATATATTATATATCATATTAAATTGTGTGTTTTAAGTTTGTTTTTCTTAAACTTGGAAATAATTAAATTTATGAATGTGTGTTCAATACTTGTGAATAAAGTACTTGTGATGAAAGTAACAAATTCAACAGAAAAAATAGTAAATTTTCCGGGTCTGAAGACGGGTATCAAATTTCATACCCGACGGGGACGGGTCCAAGAATGAGGAAAATATTAACCACTGAAACCGGGACAAAGATTACAGTATCATACTCAGACCTACTCATTGTCATCCCTAAAAAATACGAAGGAGGTTGACTAAAAATTGGGAAGCAATCCAGAGAAAAGGAAACGCGCGCATGGGAGAGTGAACAGCACGGGTCATGGGAATTGAGTGGATTGAGATTTGTGCGGCTAATGATTCATATGCTCAGAATCGTTGGGAGTGAAATGACCAAACTGACATTGGAGTATGGACACAGAAAAGAACGGTGACGGACTTTTTTTTTTTTGGAATTTTGCTAATAACGAGTGAGAGACATTGTTTAAGAATTTTTTTTCTTTTTAGTATCAAATTAAATTATATTATAGAAAAATCAGATAACACTTATAAATATTTAAATAACTTAAATCTAATATTGTCAACAAAAAATAAAGTATTCTTGCTGTCTTTATATTTTGCTGTAATGTCCATTCTTATCCCCAAACTTTTTTTTGGTTTATCCCTAACTCCAAACTTTCAATTTTGTTCATGCCTGCCCTTTTTGCTAACAGCCTAACATCGTTAACTTGTTTGATGGAATTTGCTGACGTGGACGATGAATGTGCATCTCTTTTGTCACGTCATTATCCACCTCACATTTAACTTTTTACTTTTATTAAAAAAAATTAACTTAATCCAAATAATAAAAAAAACAAACTTTTACTCCCGATATAAGTATTTTCTATCATAAACTAAAAAATAAAAAGGGTGAATCTATGCACAATGGCTATGTGGCACAATTGATGTTATTTATGACTGAAATTGCATTACATCTCAAGTCATTATACTCATACTAGAGGCTTCACATGCACCAATGTGCATGCAATCTTTTTTTTTTAATTTAGTTTAAAAATATTCTTATTATTAATAAATAATTCAATAACTACTTATATTTCTAACTTCTCTCTCACCACTTTTATTGACTACCTTACCCATGATCTCTTTTTTCTCATATATCCTCCAATCATGTTTTATTCCATATTTTTTAATTATCAAATATAATTATTTTGTGACCCCAATGACGTCCAAAGCCATATATATATACTAGAGGATTCACATGCATCAAGGTGCATGCAATCTTTCTTTTTTTTAATTTAGTATAAAAATACTTTTATTATTAATAAATAATTCAATAACTACTTATAATTCTAACTTCTCTCTCTCCACTTTTATTAACTACCTTACCCATGATCTTTTTCTCTCTCATAACTCCTCCAATCATGTTTCATTTCATATTTTTTAATTATAAGATATAACTATTGTGTGACCCCAATGACCATAAGGGTCCAAAGCCATATATATATAGATAGATAGATGTCACAATCATAGCTATTGGTTGAAATTGCATGACATCGATGCAACAAATTGCATCATAAACTCACCTAAATAAAAAATAAAAAATAAAGATAATAGACTATATTATATATGCCTTATTGAGCACAATTTTTTTTCAATAAATAAATAAAATTATATAATATTTATTGGAACATATTAATTAATAATTATATCATTTTTACTTTAAAGATACGAGCTGAACGCCTACATTGACGCTCATATTCAACAATTTTTGTTTTGATTGCCAAAAGTTGACCATCAGAAATCGTTTGGTTGATAGCTTAAATACTTAATTAATTAATTGACAAGCGTTCATTGCTAATTGTATGAGTGGAACTCATTTAACTTTCAATAACTTATTTTTTATATCAAATAATAATTACAATAACAAACTATATATATATATATATATATAAAGTGTAAACACACCAAAAAAATTGTGTATTATAAATTTATGATGCCATGGAGTCATAATTCAGTCTTAGGATTAGTTCTGGCCATGTCCTCTGGAATCTTTGTTGATCCTTTCTCTAATAAGTCAATAGCCCTTTGGAGAGCATTGGCCCTACGTTATCCCTCCATCAACCCACGAATTATATGTATATAGCAAATTAGCAGGTCCCCCTCCCCCAAAATATATTTATCTTTATATTACACTGATTAAATTAATTATCAAACTTAATAAGTAATTTAATTTGTATTTGAAGAAGTATAAATTAAATGGACGACTTAGTCATAACACATAAATTTATTCATATATGTTATATCAAGATATTTATCGTCGAGCACAGTTATAACTAATTTTATCACTAAATTGTAGGCACTTCAAAAAGTGTAACAGCTAACTTAATGATTTAAAGAGTTGCTGGATACTCAATATTAGAATTGAACCCCTAAAGATAAATAAATAATTTCTTCTGCTTAAGTAGATTTGTTGAAAGACACTTAGGCCTTGTTCTTTAACAAGAAATGGCCATAGAAATGAGCAAGGAATTGAGTGAGGCCCACTGAGTTCCACATATTTTTTACCTTTTTATTTTCATTAACTTTAAAAAAAACAAAAAGAAAATACAAAATGTCTATTATATCATTTGATTTAACACAATCGTAATTTTCTTTTCTTTTTATTATTTTAATATAAGGGGTAAAGTAGTAATTTTAATACATTCCTATTCCATTTTCATTTCCAAACTTTTATTAACAAACATAGAAAACGCATTCCGTCTCCATTTCCATTTCTATTTCACGTAAAGAACGTGCCCTTAAATACAAACAAAATGGTGCCAAGTAGGTATAAAAGTTCAGTGGTATTGAACAACTGAAGTTCGATATATCCCTCCAATCATGTAAAGCCAATTATTAATATTAACAGGAATTCACATTAAAAATACTCACCTTGAATGATTTAGGAATCAACTGATTGAAAAAATGTACTGAAGTTCAGTACAATCTTACCATGATTCATATGGCTAATGGCGGGGAAACTGTTAGGGCACGTTTGGTAGCCAGAAAGGGAAAGGGAAAGAGAAAGGGAGAGGGAAAGGGAAATGGAATGATTTTGATGTGTTTGGTATAAAATATTTGGGAATGGAAATAGAAAGGGAAAAAAATTTTAATGTGGTTAATTGACCATTATGTCCCTAAAAGAAAAATCATTTTCCTTTCCCAGCAGATAGAAGCACCGGGCAGAAGCGAAGACGATAGAAGCACTGGGCAAAAGCGAAGACGCGATAGAAGCAGAGGCAGCAGGCAGAAGTGTGGAGACGATCTTCGTCCAGACCCAGCAACGCTGCTTCTGTTGTTCCCCTTCCGTGGTCGCGATCTTCGTCCAGGCCCAGCAACGAAGCAGAGCCTATGGCACCACCTACGACCATCGGACTTCCTCCCACGAACGCCGTGCTCTGGTTGTCTGAGTCACCGTGATTCAGAGAAACTCTCAGAGAACAAACTCGCGCAGGTCAAGACTGGACTGAAGCTCTCATCCAACATCGTCTCTTTTCTTCTCTCTCGCGCGTGGCTAAGGGGCAATCTTGACATTTCATCTAGCTTTTTCCATTTCCCGCCACACCTTGCTCGCACGTGAAGGGAGAGGGTCATTCCTTTCCACTGTGTTTTCTGCCAAGAGAACATGGGAGAGAGGCTTTCCAACGCTATTTCCAGCGCCATTTCCAGCGAGCGAACACTACCTTACTTTTGTCACCTGCTACAATAATTAAATCAGATTACAAAAAGTTTTCTTCTTGAAGAAAATAATAATTTTATCTTCTCTTAGCAATTGGGGTTTAAGGACTTGATTGATTGAAGATTTTAAAGAAGATGGAGAACAATTTTAATGGAATGAAGTAAAATGAGCGAGACAAACTATTTAACGTAACTCACAATCAATTTATACAAATATCCACGGTATAACAATTTTTTTTGTTCACATTAATTTTTTTTTTATCTTTGTGAATTGTAATATTAAATAGTTGAATATAATAATCAGTTAGAGAATGTAAACAAAAAAGCTAAAAAAAAAATCCAAAATTAAACCATTCAAAATCCTTAGGTTTGAAGATATTATATATATAGTTAGTTTTAAAACTATCATTGATCATACATTCATGATTCATATCCCATATTATTCATTTAATTTTCTAAGCATCTAATTAATTATTAAAGAACTCAAGCTAAGTCATCCCCACTCATTTCACGTTTTTTTTTTGGATAAATAATTAAGCCCTTAAACTCGAAGCCACTTTATACTATAGCAGAGATTTTGATATTTTCACGTGAAGACAAAAAATAAATATAAAATATATACGTTTTATATATTCATAATATCTATTTTTATATAATATCTATATCTATATATATATGGCTTTGGAGTTTTTGGTGTCACACAACCAAAGTGTGACATCAAAAAAATAACTTTCCCCTCAACCTCTCAATAAATAACCAAGTATGATAGGTGGTTACTAAAAAAATGGAGAAGTGCATAACTTCTCATTTTTTAATTTTTTTATTTTAAATTATGATAAAAATTCTATTTAAAATTTTAAAAATATTTAATTTTTAATGATTTTAAAATATAATAACTATTTTATATTATATTTTAAAAAAATTTAAAAATAAATTATATGTATGCACGTAGGTGCATGCGAAGCCTCTAGTCTAGTCTATATATATATGGCTTTGGAGTTTTTGGTGTCACACCAACAAAGTGTGACACCAAAAAAATAACTTCCCCCTCAACTTTCTAATAAATAACAAATTTCTCAATAAATCTAAATTTATATTTATAGCTATATTTTATAATTAAAAAATACAAAAAAAATAATATGATTGGAGGATGTAGGAGAGAGAAAACAAGTATAATAGGTGGTTACTAAAAAAATGAAGAAGTGCATAACTTCTCATTTTTTTAATTTTATTATTTTAAACTATGATAAAAATTCTATTTAAAAATGTTTAAATGATCAAATATTTAATTTTTGATGTTTTTAAAATATAATAACTATTTTGTATTATATTTTAAAAAAATTTAAGAATAAATTATATGTATACACGTAAGTGCATGCGAAGCCTCTAGTATATATATATGGCTTTGGAGTTTTTGGTGTCACAAAAGCAAAGTGTGACACCAAAAAAATAACTACTCTAACATACATGTATTGTGGATAGTTACTAAAAAAGTGGAGAAATACATAACTTCTCATTACTTCATTTGAAAATATAACAATTCTATTTAAAAATTAAAAAAATATCAAATATTATAATTTGATATTATTTTGAAATATCATTTTTATTTTATATAAAATTCTTAAAAAAAAAAGAATAAATTACATGCACGTATGTGCATGTGAAGCCTCTAGTATATATATATGGCTTTAGAATTTTTAGTGTCACACAAGCAAAGTGTGACACCAAAAAAATAACTTCCCCTCAACTTTCCAATAAATAACCGACTTCTCAATAAATTTATAACTATATTTTATAATTTAAAAACACAAAAAAAATGATTGGAGGATGAGGGAGAGAGAAAATAAGTATGATAGGTGGTTACTAAAAAAATAGAGAAGTGCATCATTTTTAATTTTAAATTATGATAAAAATTCTATTTTAAAATTTTAAAATGATCAAATATTTAATTTTAAATGATTTTAAAATATAATAACTATTTTATATTATATTTTAAAAAAATTAAGAATAAATTATATGTATACACGTAGGTGCATGCGAAACCTCTAGTATATTATTATGATTATTTCAGTAGAGCTGTAGCTACTTCTCAACCATTAGATGAAAATATTTTACCAAGTCAAAGCAATTTTGTGTTTAACCTAATCATCTAATGTTAAAAAAAACTTTAGCTCCGACACCTTTAATTTTTATTTGATAATAAAATCTTTAAAATTAAGTACTCTCCTGTATGATTATATGTAACTGCCATGTGTATCAACTGTCCAATGCTAACATGCCATGTGTGAATGAGAAGTACAACTAAATTTCCTTTTTGTATAAATTAATAACAAAATATTTGAGCTCTCTCAATTTATTAGTCCGGAAGGGGATGGCATTTAAGATGAAAGTAGCTTTTGGTTAAAGAAAATTTGTTTGGGTAAAAAAGAGAAGTAGAAGAAGAGAGAAGTGAAAATAAAATAAGTATGGCTCTTTTACAGATTGTTTAGGTTTTTAATAGGTTGAATTTTTGTGTCTATTTTTTTATTTTCTTACTTTTGTTTTATTGAAAAATTTAAACAAGAGAAAGAAAAAATAAGAAAATTGAGATAGAGAGAAAATACTCAATCTCTCAAGAGGTTAAGCTTTCTATAATCATTTCCAAACAAGTAAGAGGAAAATGAAAGTGAAATGAGTGAGAGAAAAATATATAAGATTTTAAAAAATGTATTTGATATATAGAGAAATGAAATTATAATATATAAAAATAAAATTGAAAATGACAAATTTGTTTTTTATTTAATATATAAAAGATAAAAAAGTAACTTTTTTGAACTTAGCATAGTAAGGACAAAATAGTCATTTTTATTTTTTTGGTTAAAGATAAATTTGACATTGTATATATACTTTCTTACTCAATGCACAACTTTTCTCTCATTTCATATATAATTAATCTTTCTTCCATACAGCCAACCAAGTCTCTTGATAAATGCATATTCATAATAAGGAATCAAACTCTTTAACTTAATTTTTTTGTTATTAAATATGTTAAGACAAGTAGTCAAATTTCACTGTTACTATTCCTTTTAACGAAACAATATCAAAAGTTAATTTCTAAAATAATTCTCTAAATATTTTGTGAAATTAGGAGAGATAGAAAAAAAAAAGAATTAAGAGACAGAATAATTAAAAAAGACAAATTTTTTCTTTCTATTTCTCTCATAATTCTACAAAATATATAAAAGATTACTATAAAGAATTCACTCTCTAATGATCATGGGTAGGATTTTGGGTATGGTGCTATATTCTTCAGACCCTGAACTCAGACCCCGACCCAGACTCAGACTTGAGCGGATATCAAAATTAATCCTATCCCCCGACCCTACGAATAGTCAAATACCCATACCCAGATCCAGATCCATAAAAAAGTTAATTAAATTATTATTTTATTAATATAAAATTTATTTTTATCAAATTTTCATCTACAATCACAAAAATAAAAAAATAAAATCATAAATATAAATGAACTATTAAATTATTTTAATATCTATAAAATATTTAACATTTTTTTAAATGATATATTTTCTTAACACAAAAAAAATTTAAAAATAGTACTTTTTATAGCGAATTCTGAATTCATTGACTTTGTACCCGAACCTATATACAGACCAAGAGCTACAAAATAAAATTTAAGGGTACTCATTAAGTATGCGTATTTTGATCATTTCTATCCTCAATCATACCCAAAGAACCCCGCACGAAGGAAATTTAAGCGTTATTAGGGCAAATAAGTAATTCACGTAAGGTGATGACAGGTAAGATGAAGAGTGCAACGAACAGAAGAAAGAACCCCTAAACCTGGATGCAAACATAAACACACCCGGTTGCTTTTGGGAATTATGCATACAGACCCCCCCCCAAAAAAAAGAGGGGAATTATGCATACATACATACATGTCATGGGAATGTATGCGAATGATGATGCATGATTTGATGAATGTCATCATGACATGAAGTGAAAATGTGATGGATGTCATTCATTGGCATGCGTTGGGATTTGGGTCACGTGGTTCGACGGAAAAACACCGTTATGTTTTCAGAGAAAAAGGTATAACGGCCGTTTAAAGCTAAATCCTATCAGGTTTATTAGCTGACAGTTGGACGATCCTGACCCTAGCTGCTTCAATTAGTGATGATCAAAATACTCATATCTAATAAGTACCTTAAAATTTTATCATATAAATTTAAATACAAATCCGAATATAAAATCAATGGATATGAAAACAGGCAAATATTTGGAGGGAGTTTTAATGTTTTTACTGTCCATTTTTCAATAAAGATATTAATATTAGTATACTTTTTTTTTTGATAAAATATTAGTATAGTTTATACCTAATGTTTTGAAGAATTTAATAAGGAAATTGAAATATGTTATAAAATAAAAAATGAGCTTCCATTATTAAAGCAAAGTCAAATAATGCTGAGAAAGGTAGTGACGGCCCAATACTAGGAAAGGTGGCCTACATCAAAGGTTCAACCCAAAAGTTGGAACTCTTTACATTTTGGGTCCGTGGGGAGGAGTCTGTGTCGTTTCCAGCTTCGGTATTCCAAAAATGCAATAAGGCCCACTATATATATATATAGTTTTATAATTTTTTTTAATGTACATATGGCTTCCATGACCATAAGGTGTGATCGTTTACATTGACTCTGGTTGACCTAAATAGAACATACATGTCAAACTTTATATTTTACTATTAATTTATTATTGTTAAATAGATTACTGCGTGTCTGCGTCGAGCAGCTGAAGAAACATACACAAACTATGAGGAGCGTAACTTTTTTTGTCGTGTACTACGACAATGAACTCAACAAAGATTCTCAAACCATGATATTATATTTATATGAAGAAACTAAGTAATATGATTAAGTGATGATGCGGGAAAGTTCTATTTACAAGCAGAAAGTGATGAATTCGAAATGCTAAAGTATAAATTTGTCAAAGTACATAAAATATAAAGTTTTATTCGTTAGATGAAGATGTTACAGTACAAACACGAATATTAATTTTTATTTAATAGTCTAAATTGTGCACTCTATATACTTATACTTTATTGAATCCAAATTCCAAAGTGAGTTAGCAGCTGCCTGGAGAGTACAAAACCTTAAATTTTTTTTTTTTAAAATGTGAAGTTCGGTGCAGTGCAAAGAACATGATTCTTAGATGCATGATGGGCATCCCATTAAGTAGAGCTATCACTGTGTGACCACCGTACAATGTGGATTCTATCATTTTATTTCTACCATCATTCTTAGGGAGTGTCTAGTATCGTTATTGAATTTTTAATATTCCCTTTATTTAAATATTTATTCAATATTATTTAATATCAATAAAAATGTAATTAATTTTGTATTAATATTGATAAATAATAAATAATACGTAAAGAAAAATTTGAATTTCTAGTAAAACGAAAAAAAAAATCTGATTTGTGTATGGGATGGAGACATGACCAAAATATAAGAATAGACTGGGAGGATAGAGGGCTTCCATAAAAGCTACTAATTTTATCTCTATTTTTTACATGAAATAAAAAAAATTAATAGATAGTTACTTTAATTTTGCATATATTTTTTTTGGCCTGATAATTTTGCATATTTTATTACACTTAAATTATAACAAACATCGTAATTAAAACTCACTTTGGATAGGAGTTGTGCACTTTAACCAAGTGCCCGTTTATGTGCAATGATGAAAATCACCCATTATTGATCGGAAAAAATTTATGTCCATTTCTTCCATTTATACCAATCATATATTGTATTTATACTCTCTTTCTTCTATGATTGGTCATATAAAATGTGGTCTTCTATATTCTCTCTCTACTGTGATTGGTCATTTAAACACTTTTTGCCACGTGTCATAATTATATTAGGGAAATGGAAGAAATGGACATAAGGAAATAGACATAAGTTTTTTCCTTATTGATCAACCATTAACTCCGTCTAGGTAAATATTTTGTAATTGTTACTTACCAAAATATCTTTTTTGTAATTGTCGCTTTTCTTTCTTTTTTATATTTCCACCTCGCTGCTACTCATTTGTTTTTGATAAAAAAAATTTATATGAGGGGATAACGTCATAGTTAAGGATCAAGACAAATCTCCGGACTCAATCTTTTTTTTTTTATATTCCTACCTCGCTGCTACTCTCTTGTTTTTGATAAAAAAAATTTAGGTGAAGGGATGTCACAGTCCAGGATCAAGACAAACTTTCGGATTCAAAGAGCATTTACAAAAATTCTTACCGATAAACTCATCAAATGAAACATCACTAAGAGTCAAACTCAAGTCATACAATTATGATGGACAGATTAAGTAAGTCAAACTTCATTGGCCGCTGCTGCTCTTTTCATGTATTCTGTTCAAACCAAATATGTGCGCTCAATTTCCCCTGTCACCACTCATTCACGAAGATGAGTCATTCGTTAATTGTTCCACTATTGGCTTTAGCTCATATCTCAATGCACAAACTTTCTAGAATGATAAAAGAAAAAAAAAACTTTACAAGCTGGGCAAAATGATGTTGTGTTCTTAATGGCATATATAAACTGGAATTATTCTGCAGAAGCATATATTGACTACTTCGGAAATGGTAGTAAATTCGCTTTGATTCTTATTATAGCCTTGGATCTAAAAATCATGTTGAGCTATTATCACCTGAGTCCTTCTCATAGTTTCAGGCTTTTAGTGCTGTCATGTTTGAGTAAGCTCTATCTATTACTGACATATATCAATAATTCTATATCTTATTGATACGGCATGCTCCTATCGGATTGAGCGAGTCTCCTTACTCGTCCCGACCCATTGAACCGAGCAAACTCCCTTGTTCGTCCCGATCCATATGTCGATGACTATACTGACGTGGCTTCCACCACTCTTTAGGACTACTAAATTATCATCATACCCTCCATCAGAGCCTCTATATATCCAACAAGCCTCCGGGTATAATCACTAAATCCCATCTACTCTCTTTACTCTCCGACTCCCGGTACTTGACTTGAGCGATAAAGTCCTACCGCGAGAGCCACCTCCCGCCATGGATTGCTTGCAGGTTGCGTTGGGTTGCTGGAGCTCAGCTTTGGAGTGAAGGATTCATCAGTTATGGATCTAGTTCTAGACTATCAAGCAGTTCATTTCACTTATAAATGCAGTTCAATAAAATATTTCAAAGCAACAAATTTTCATGATCAAACATTTTTGTTGTGTTACTGAAGATACACAAGGATTTAAAAAATGATTCACATAATATTAAGAAGCAGACAGAAGAGTCATAAACAAAATTTTTTTGTTATACTACAGATACAGAAGACTTTTGATATACATGATGATCTCTCAATTTACAGAAGATCTCATTCAGACAACTCGAAAAGAGTTATGAATTTTCTTTAAATCATTGTAATGCCTCTTCCACTGAAGTCCTGTAAGTAAACAAGGCAAAGTAAGATTTCTTTTTAAGGCTGTTGAGAGTGAGAGAGAATAAACAAAAAGGTTTATAGATACTACCACTGCCTGTTACGCTAAACAAGTATAGGCGATTTCCAGCTGCAGTAGCTGTAATAAGTACATGAGGAGGCTCTAGTTCAAACTGGTAGTATGTTCTTCCATCATATTCTGCTACATTTGAACTAAGAACCTTCCCTTCCACATTCTCCCCAATCACTTCTGGACCAAACGCACTGATCACTTTATCTGGAGGGCCTATTTCTTCTATTTTAGCATCTTCACCAAGATCTGTTGTAATATGGCACAAATGTTAATCTAAAACTAATCATCAGAGGAAATTCTTAAAGCAAGTCCTTTTCTTTTGTAAGGGAAACTCACTATCAGCGAATCTCAGGACAGGAGCAACAATGACAAACAAGCGTCCTTCCTTAGAGCTTGCAAATCTCAAGTCTATCTCTGTGCCACCAAGATCTGCTATTGATACTGGTACCTATTAAGCAGATAAAGGAAGGGCAGAGATCATATCCAACTGAAAAGATTTATTTCTAACAAACAGGAGTTGTTTTATCATTTATGGGTTTTTGTGGGGAGTTATGATTGTACCCTTAAAACTTCAACTTTAATTGTTAGAGATTATGAGTTATTACCTCTACCCAATCTTGAGGCACTGAGAACTTGTAAGGGATAATAGGGCTCCATCCAACACCATGTCCTCCAGACTTGTCATCTGGCCTGCGATATGTCCTCCAACCTGTCTGATCAAATACTTAAAATCCATAATTGAACAACTCAAGAAATTTGGAACTTAAAAGACCCTTTATGGCCAAGGTCAGAACTCAGAAGAGCTTTAATCACTCTAAACGAACCTTGTTCATCCGGCTCGGACAGACCAGGAATCCTTCCGGCTAGAAGACCTTGTTTCACCTCCGCTAAACTCTCCCTTGGAAAACCAAGTAGGGAAACACCAGAAGCCAAAATTATTCTCCTATTCAACACGAACTCTGAGTGTTTCTCGCTTTCTGCAATTCCAAGACCAGTTTCTTTTGAAACTGAAGCAGCTCTAGTTCTTAGAGTTTCATTTTCTAATGAAGAGTGACACAATGAATGTGAGGAAGGCGGGGTTTGCATATGCTTGGGATTCCTCCAGGAGAAAACACAGTTTAGGAATAAAACTGTTGCCATGTCTGTCTATGATGAGTTGAGTTATGTGATTGTTGGTTAAGGAAGGAAGAGAAAATTAATTATCAATTGGAGAGGGGGAATGATGTAGAAGAAAAGAGAAGGAAAGGAATGCTGTAGAAGTGAAGGCTAAAATATTTGTGGTTGAGAACACTGAATACGGTGCTATTGTATTTGTGAAGCTCGAATATTTGTTCAATTTTGGTGCTGACCAGTTTCAGTTGCCTCACACGTGGCAAGTCACTTTTTGGGTTGCCGTTCGAAGATTTGATATTTTTTTTTTCCGCATTATTAATCAAAACTTCTTAATTTGTATGCATTTTAGTTTCAATTTAAATGAAGACATAGTACAATATTTATAAATAAAATTTTTTCAAATTATTATTTAGTCCTCGAATTTATTAAAAATACTATTTAATCTTTGAAATTTGTAACTACGTCAACTATTTAATCCCCGAATTTGATAAAAATACTATTTAGTTCTTGAATTTATAACTATGTTAACTATTTAGTCCCCAAACTTGACAAAAATACTATTTAATCCTCGAATTTGTAATTCTGTCAATTATTTAACCTCCTGACTGTTACCCGTTAGAGTTGACAAAGTTGCAAATTCGAGAATTAAATATTATTTTTGCCAAGTTTGGAAACTAAATAATTGACATAGTTACAAATTCGGGGACTAAATAATATTGTTGTCAAATTCGGTAACAAAATAGTTAACATAGTTACAAATTTTGAAAACTAAATAGTATTTTTATCAATTCAAAGACTAAATAATAATTTGACCAACAATTCAGATACTAAATAGTATTTTTCCTCAAAACTAAAAAGTAAAGTAGAATCAAAAGCAAGTATATATTTATCTCAAAGACAATCATGCCCTATTCAAAATATTAATTAATATTAGTATTTCCTTTCACTATCCACCCAAAAGAAATTGAAAGATCCAAATTATATTTGATTACCTTCAAAGAACAACAACGGTTTTGAATGCTTCAATATTAGATGGGTAAGCCGTGAGCCTATTTCCGCTATTACTACAAGCTGAGAATAAACAGCGTCTAAACTCTAATATGAATATATGATAATTGTAACGAATTAGTGAATTACTATTATGACCTGAATGATATCTATAAGAGAGGGAAAAAACAAAATAATAAGCTATCTCCCAGCTTATCAAGGCAAAGGGACCGGGAGTTCCCATTTAGAAAATTCAACCAAGTTCCTATTTACAATGGATCCATTGTGCAACCAGAAAGTTTCAGCTGACTGCTGAAATTGCCTCACTTTTCTCTGCAGTTCCCACATAATTCCACGCATTGCTGAGCAAGGTGCTGAATCTAAAGCATATACCCAGAAGCACCTTACTTGTCTTCCTCGAGCTATTATTGCTTCTATATCTTCATCTGAAACACGGGAGGAGAAAATGTTGGAAAGCTGAAAGATGCTAATAAGGGTGTCGTATGTGAATTAAGCAGTAAATGGCAGATAGAATTTTGACCTGGTATTGATTCTAAGTACTCCAATAGTTCGGGGCCTATTCGACTGGATGGCCATTTTATAGATATCTGACTGAAATCGACGACATTTTGGAAAGGAAATTCTGCTTGATCGGATAATATAACTGGAACACATTCCTGTTAAGTAGAATAACGTTATTTCTTTCAAGTAACTACAAAAGATCCACAAACACAGAATAGGGAGGGACAAACAGACCACAAAATAGGACTCGTAAAAGCGTAGTGTCCAAGATGACTCCCCACGTGGAGCAAGGCAAAACTTTGCATTGCGCAGGTGTTCAAAATATTCTTTCCTTCCCAATTTGTCAGGTCCACTGAATTTCAAATCTGGACATTCCAACTGTTCATTCCATCAATACATCATACATGCTGCATAATAATGCCATAGTTTTAACCTAGCCTCAACTGAAGTAGCACGTTCACTAAAGATAACATGGTACGAACATTCATGAGTGACAAAAGAAAAGTTTACCAGATTTTCTGAATGCATATAAATTATAACAACATATAATTTTGCAACAGAAAAGTATTTACTGAGAGGTTGCTTAGCAAAACACAACAAAGAATGAACATGAAATCTGCAGAAAACCACATCACAGCACTTAGCAGTTGATGTATTCAGATCCATGTGAATGGCAGTGGGCATTTCTCTGCCACCACATTGTGTTAGCATAACATTTGTTAAATGGAAGCAAAATTTGCATTTCAATAAAACTCCATATTGAAGGAGACAACCGTTTTTTTTGATAGAATTGAAGGAGACAACCATAAAACATAGTATTCAGTTGATACTCGATAACATGACTTTACTCAGAATCAATAAGGCATAGCAGATGACATACCTTGTTGGGAAATTGTTTAGCAAGATTTATCAGCTGAAGACGGCCAGCTTTTCCTTGCGCACGCCCCAAATAGTTTGCCAAGTACTTCCGCTTGGACAAAGGCAATGGCTGGATCACCGTAGCCCCAGTTTTAGTCATACCATCATCAATATTCCCTGGAATGATGATGTCTTTCCATGTATTAAAGGCACTTGTATCTCTCTTATCAGTCCGATCACCCTATGTTACAATGCCAAATAATTAAGTCTAAAATGACTTTCATACTGAGTTCATTCATCTGTCTATTATCAACTTTTGCACCTTGGCAGCTAACCTCTAAAAGTCATCAAATTAGTTATTTTTAGGGCTGATTTAATTAAACATTTAGATCACATCATTGAGGTCGATGCAACTGTGAAATAGAACTCTATAGAATAATCTAAGCATTGCTGCCATAGAATGTCATGGTAAATAGTCGGAGGTTTAGGCCTCTGATGGATGGTGGCGCATTGACTACAAGCATTATAATTTTAGAATAGTGCAAAAGGGGGGCAGGATTATGAAATGTTTGTGAGGATCCTTCTGGCCACCTAGAAAATCCAAATTAATCCGTTTGCTCACTGATATTTAGTTATGGTCTATCTGTATACCTACAAAAGAATATGCTATTTCAGCTTCTTATTCAAAAACTATCCTTAGCAAATTTACCACCACTAACAAAAGAATGTTATCATAATTTAGAACCTACTTCTTCTGGTTTGTTCCTAGTCATGATCACAAATAAGGAAAATGCAATTAATAAAAGGCTGGTTCTCAATTCATAAATAAAAAAAAAAAAAACTTAATATATTATACAATTTTACACCAACTTGATAGAAGAAAAAGAGTCAAAACTAGAACCACCATTAAAAGAATGAAGGTTAATGATATACATACTTTTCGCTTCGATTAAGTTTAAATATTTTTTCTGATATTTTTACTTAAAGCGCACAAAGAAAAAAGTTTCATGTCAATGCTCCTTTGCTGTATGAATGTATCTAATTTCATATCATAATCTGTTCAAGTATTGCTTCATCAGCACATCCATAATATTTCAAAAGCTTTACATTTGTTACTTCATTCCCTATGCTCTGGCTTGTTCTCCATCATAAATAATTCCATCTTTCAAAGACAAAATTTGCCACAGCAAAATATACAGTTTGATTCTTAAAGGTTAATTTTAGAGAGCCATGTAAAACAACAGCAACAACAACTCAGGAGAAGTATTAAACTCACCTCTGGGGTGAGAATGATTGAGCGATTTATATATGTTGCCCAAGATTTGAACAGATGAGCTCCTGCCCCACTGCAAATGAGGAAAGTGAAAAGTATGTATTAGCCACTAGGAAAGCACCAATATGTAGAACCAAATTTCTGGAAATTAGAAAAACCATCTTGGTCACAAAAGAAACTTTTTTTGATAGAAACTTATATTTGAGCTTCTTGTCATAAGTCATAACTAAAAATGTATGCATAATATCCTTAAGATCCGTATTCTCAATCACACAGCTCCCTCACCAAAGGTTGCAGAACTTCTTCAACAAGAACCTAGTGGTATATATGAAATTATTAACACGTTTCATCACCATGAATTCTCCAAACCTTTTGGTAAACCAAAATTTTCTTCTGCTTAATAACAAAGAAACTAAATTTGAAATTATTCATTTTCAGTTTCTCAAAGTGCCATGAATATAAAAGTGTAAAAATAAACAGCTTAATGCTTTGATCTTATGACTTATCACAATAAAGAGGACGCCTATGAAGTCATTAGCATAGTGATGAGAATGACGTGGGAAAATAGGCAAGAGACTAGGTGAGAGATCAATTTAGTGATTCCATACTTGTTCATGCATTTGTAGCTTTCAAATTCTCATAAGTTATTCTTTTTCTAATATACTTATTAAAAATTTCTTAATGGAATGTTTTACATGAATTTTTATACATAACATCACTTTAAAACATGATTGCTATCTAATTTCCTTCTGATTACCTTGGGAAAACAAATATGTGGTTACGGCCTCCAGATAACCGAAAATATGGCATTTGGCTTAAAACCTGAATTCAGATAAAAAAGTTCACCTTAGTCTTTTCCACCATCAACCAGTATGCATGTAACACTAAAAGTGCATGCTACTTCAAACAAGGGAATGAGGAATTACTTTGACATAGGTATGGTTAATTTCTTTATCATTCAGACCACCCATCATTCGAACACATTTTACGTATGACGGGACAAAAAACAAATCTGCTTCCTCCTTCTTTTGTGTCCGATATCTTGATTGTAGGAGGAACTTGTGTATTTTGACCTACAATTGATGGAGCCATCAGAGAACTCAAGAAATTCAAGCAGCATGGCAGATAAAAATAACAAATTGGAAATTGGAAAATAGTTCTAGAGCTCGAAAGCGATGACACTAGAGTTCTTATAAAGCAAGAAATATGCAGTGGCACTATAAATTTCATCAAGATAGGTGAAAGGTTGTATGATTTCTGTTATCTCTAAGTTTGGCCCAAGCTTAGACATCACAATAAAGCTCTTGTAAAGCATGAAACAAGTAATGGCACCAAAGCTTTCCTTTTAGACAGATAATTGGCTCTATGATCAACCCATGCTCTCAAGTCTGGAAAAAGCTTGGAAGCTAAAAGTTCCTTTCACAATAAAGATGGTGATTAGTACTGGCTTATTGCAGGTTCAGATGCTCTCGTTGACGTTATGAAGTGTAATGGCATTGCAATCCACCCTGACATAAGAGAATTCCATGATTGCCAACTTTGGGAGCTATGATTGTTGGAATGGTTGCTTTGAGAAGGAAAAAAATAAAAATAAATTCATTGAATTCATAAGCATAGTTTCATTGGCTGTTTTCTTGGCACTAGAGAAGTAGAGATAAGATATCACTGTGAAGTATATAACTGAGAGAAACATAAGTCCATAATTCCTTCTTCTCTATGAAACTTCATTCAATCTTAATTGCTTATGTTTTCTTTGCACGCAAGTAGCAGTATCTATACCATAAAAGAGACCCAAATGACTCCGAAGCAATTGAAGTATTGAACACAACTTCAATTTAAAAGGCCAAGTTCCACTTGAATAAAAATCGTGCGCAACACATTGGGGAATTATAAAAATTTAATTAACCTAGTCCTACAGTGGCTCAATTACAGGTAAAAAAAAGGAATTACCTGAGTTCCCCACTGGCCTTTCAAACAAGCATTCTCGGTGATCTTGCCTTCCCTGCCGTACATCAAGGCCTTCAAACCGTCGATCTCCTCCGCATCGTAGACGTAGATCTTGAGAGAAAGCTGAGAGCCATACCCTCTCTCCGGCCACGACTGGGGTCCACCGAGCACTTGGTTTTGGGATGTGCGCACTTGATCAACGGAGAAGCTGCATGGAGTGAAGGAGTGGTCGAAGAGTCGAGTGAAGAAGAAGGTGGCAACGACGAGGAATAAGGATCCAATCTGGTGCGTGCGAGTGCAGATAGATTGATGGTGATGAGGTACCAGTGGTCTCATTTTGCTACTAGCACTTGCCATTTCTGATCTCTGAATCAGCGGATGATGTTGCTGTGACTTGCTAGCGCCTAGCAGGAGCAAGGAAGCTTGTGCTTGTGCCCGGACGAATATGGAACAAAACGCTCCGTTTCGCTTCCTACGCTCGCCGGAGTGCGTTGGCAATTGAGAATTAAAATCTATAACTATTAACTAATGTGAGTGCCATAGCACATATTGCGAATAAGAATGAAATTTAAATAAAATACATAAAAGTAATTTTGCTGCCCCAAACTTTACTGTAATATTTATTTTTGTTCCCAAATTTTTTTTGTTCATGCCTACCTCTAAACTTTCAGTTTTGTTCATGCCTGTCCTTTTTGCTAACACCGTTAACTTGCGTGAGGAAAATTGCTGACATGGATGATGAATGTGTATTTTTTTGCCACATCATTGTCCATATCACCTTTAACTTTTTACTTTTATTAAAAAAATTAACCTAATCTAAATAAAAAATATTTTAAGATAAAAGTTTGATTATTTCTTTTTAATTTGGATTAGGTTAATTTTTTTAAAATAAAAATAAAAAGGTAAATATGAGATGTAAAATGAGGTGGCAAAAGAGATACACATTTATAGTCCACGTCAGCAAATTCCGTCAAGCAAGTTAACGGCGTTAGCAAAAAGGGCAGGCAAAGAAAAAAGAGATTAATCAACTCTTTCTTTCTTATTTCTTTAGATATCTCCAAAATATTCCATTTTAATTAAATTTAGGTCAAATTATTCAGGCGTTTGTTATAAAATTTTTTCAACAAAGATAAACATGTGATAAAAGTGTTTGTATGAATAATTATGGTAGACAAAAAATATAAATAACTAAATTTTGTATGATTAATCATTAAAAAAATATAAATAAAATATATAATTGGAGAAACTTTATAAATACTTAATTAACTTTACCTCAAAATTTTCTATTAAAAATCCGAAACCAAATCGGATATACTATGTGAGGACTTAGAGTCCTGGACCCAAACATTATATTACATGTATTCTTATAATTGAACCATTTGAATACTTGATATAATTATTTTGAACTATCACATACACAATTAATATAAAAATATTAATTAATTTGTTACTAGAGAATTTTTGAAACTTAACAGCCACTTTCTCTCTCCTCTCTACGTTTCGTTCTTCAACCAATTTCTTCCGGTAAATCTAATTAATCCCTCCCTATTTTTCTTTTTCTTTTGTTATTGTCGTTACATTTCATAGATAAAGTAGATATTCAGTCCTTCAATTCTTGTGGTAATTTTCTTCCAGATTTACTTCTGAGTTTCTTAGTCCTCCATTGTGAGAGTGTAGTCTCCCATTGTTAGATCGATTCAGATCTAGTAGGTGGAGCTTGTTTTATTTTTGTGTGTATATGTTTTCTTTTCTGAATTTTTTTTTACAATCAGGTGATTCTGAATTCAAGGTTTGTTATAATCATATCTAAAATTTACGAATCATCTATGTTATATTATAAACTTTTCACTTATTCATCATGTTATTAGAAGAGCTTACGGCAATTTCAACTTTGAAGATTACTTCATATCTAATATGCAGGGCATATAAGAGTAACAACTCTGTTGGCAACACCAATGACAGTGAGATTTTTCATCATGAAAAAATAGGATTAGATGAGCTTACGTTTTATTTACTTAGTTCAACAATTGTTAGGATTTGTTCTTCGGTATTATTAGATTGAAGTTTTCTTAATTATTGTAAGTGCCATTTGACTTTTTCTACAATTTAATAAAAGTTTAACGCTTTGTATAAAAAAGTTTAATTAATTTTGTCCTTATAACATTTGATTATTTATTTTTCTACGTTTTTAAATATTTTTTCTTTTTCCGAAAGTTCTCAGTTTTTATATAACTTATATAGTTATATGTATGATAAATTATTTTTCTTTATTATTATTATTATCTAATTACCAATAAATTTCGTTTTTAAATCTATTATTTATACAGTATTCATAAACGTTTAATTGAACAAATATGTTTTTAATAAAATCTTTTAGCTTAAAAAAGTAATATATTATATTATATAATATAATTCTCATGATAAATATGTGTGTTACTTGTGCTTTTAGGATTAGGATTATTTGTAAGTAAATTAATATTTTAAATCTTGAAAATGTAATTTATCATTCTTGAATGATAAAAAGTAAAATTTAATTCATAAAAAATATATTTTATTTTAATTTAGTTACTTTATAATTTTCTGTAAATTATATTAATAAACATTTTTATAAATTAAATTTAAAAAAGTATATATTCTAAAATTAAAAATTATATTTTTGTTTTTAAAAATTAAATTTGACATTTTTATATTTAATAAACGAAAACCAAAATGTTAAATTTGATCAAATTTTTACATTGTAAAAAAAAAAAAATCAAATTTTCACTGTTACCTATTCCTTTCTACGGCCTCAGGCGAGGGGAAAAAATCTGTTCACACCGCCTCCATTAGGTATATATACTTATATCACAGCCTTTCGAACAATTCTGTTTTTGGTTCGCTTGCTCGCACTCCCAAATTCAGCACAACATCAGCTAGTTCAATGCGTAACGGAGGAATGGACCCCGATGAGGAGGAGTACGGAGACTACGAGGACGACGAAGTGGAGGTGGAGGACAGACGAGCCTCCTCCGGGAAGCGGAGAAGATCTGGGTTCATAGACGACGACGCGGAGGAAGTTGACGAGGACGAAGAGGATGAGGAGGATGATGAAGATGAATTTGATCATAGAGGCCGTCGAAGCCGCCAGAACAAGAGAAGGGCTGCTTCTAATTTCTTCGATGAAGAGGCACAGGTGGACACCGATGACGAAGAGGAAGAGGAAGAAGCCGAGGACGGTAAGTTTTCCTTTCTTATTTAATTTACTCTGAGGTTGATTGAATTAAGAAATATAACATATTAGAAGTATGGTTTCTTTCATTGTAAAAGATCCTCTTGTTTTGGTTTGTCTTTAACTTGGGCATGGGGTTCAAATTCCTTTTTGATAGGAAATTCTGACGGTTTCAAAACTTGAACATAGAGCTGAATTTAGGGCTGTTCTTCGGGTCCAGAATAGTTTCTCTACTCTGGTTTCTAAGTAGTCTGGGTTTTTGCACCTTTTTCAGTTAATTGTCCCTTACATTGATTGGTTATCAAGACTTTTTAATTTATATGAGTTACTATTATTTGGGATTTAGTGTTTTATGAAACTCAATTTGTAATTGGGGTTGTGGTTCGTCAATCAAGTAAACATGTCTCAAAACATTTGTCACAAAGATCTGGTATAGTCATTCCCCATCTTCGTCTTTAAAGTTTTATGTGATGGACCTGTTGGGGGATCTCTAGAAACGCAGATGGATTTCAAAGATATTATCAGTTGAATCATGGGAGTCTTGATAGCAGTCAGTAATTATACCTACTCATAGTAGTTCTTCCATATGCGTTGTCTTATTTTGCAAATGACTGGAATTTCTTCCTAGTGATAACTGTAGTAGATATTTTTAGGTAACCTTCTCTTCAGAGTTATATGTTGATTTTTAGTCCTTTCTATCTCTCTGTGATTTCTTTGAGAAAATCTACTACATATACATATCTCTAGGATGCAATACTATGTGTTTTTCATTTTAGCTGAATGCTGTTGGTGGATTGAATTTTCTGTGTTTCCCTTGTTCCATCTGTGTATCATCAGAGTTTTCAATTTATTACATCCACCTGTAACATGCAGATTTCATTGTTGATGAAGGAGCTGAGCTACCAGAAGAAGATGGTGGAAGGAGGATGCATAGCCGCCGTATGCTGCCACATGACCAAGATGAACAAGAAGATCTAGAAGCTATGGCGAGAAGCATTCAGGAAAGATATGCAAGGCGTGCCACAGATTATGATGAAGAAGCTACAGATGTAGACCAGCAAGCACTTCTACCATCTGTGAGAGATCCAAAATTGTGGATGGTGAAATGTGCGGTATGATCATTTTGTCATAATTTTCAAATATACTGATTTGTAATTTTTATTTGTTTCTTAGATTCAAAGCATTTCATAATGCATTGGTTGATGTTCATAGATTGGTCGTGAGCGAGAGGCAGCTGTTTGCCTCATGCAAAAGTACATTGATAAAGGATCTGAATTGCAAATAAGGTCAGCAATTGCTCTCGATCATCTCAAAAACTTTATATATGTTGAAGCAGATAAAGAAGCCCATGTGAGAGAGGTATTGTCAAGTAACATGTCTACAATTCATCACTGCTACCATGATAAAGTATAATTGTGAATTTTTTAACCCTTGCTTATGATTCAGGCTTGCAAAGGTCTACGCAACATATATGCGCAGAAAATAACACTTGTTCCAATTAAAGAGATGACTGATGTTCTTTCAGTTGAAAGCAAAGCTATCGATCTTCCCAGAGATACATGGGTCAGAATGAAGATTGGGACATACAAAAAGGACCTTGCTAAAGTATGGATTGCATTCTAGAGAATTTGTGATAGCATCTCATATACTTTCTTTGTTTACTATCAAACTTTCTTTTTTTATAGGTTGTGAATGTGGATAATGTACGACAGAGGGTTACTGTGAAACTAATTCCAAGGATAGACTTACAGGCCCTTGCAAACAAATTGGTAAGTAAATTTTTTCCTGCTTGAGAATTTAGGCTCTTTATTTCAAACATTCAGCTTGTTTGAATTAGTATGGGTCCTAATGAGGACATAATACATGCATGATACAGGAAGGTAGAGAAGTTGTGAAAAAGAAGGCATTTATTCCTCCTCCTCGGTTTATGAATGTTGACGAAGCTAGGTAGTGTGTTTTTATCTCCTTACTATAATGGAATGGTTTCTGTTTCTGTGGAAGTTTTCCCTTTCTGATCTCATTGATTCTTTCTTCCCAGGGAACTGCATATCCGTGTGGAGCATAGACGTGATCCCATGACAGGGGAACACTTCGAAACCATTGGAGGAATGATGTTTAAAGATGGTTTCTTGTACAAAACAGTATCGATAAAATCCATTAGGTCTCAGAACATCGAACCTAATTTTGATGAACTTGAAAAATTTCGTATACCTGGTGAGAATGGAGATGGAGATGTAGCTAGTCTGTCAACTTTATTTGCAAACAGAAAGAAAGGGCATTTTATGAAAGGTGATGCTGTTATTGTCATCAAGGGAGATCTAAAGAATATCAAGGGATGGGTAGAGAAAGTTGATGAAGATAATGTTCATATAAGACCAGAAATGAAGGACCTTCCAGTAAGCATGATTTTATTATGCCTACTATTTTTGTTTGATGTTTAGTTATAAATTGGTTTTATGTTCTTTTGGCAGAAAACTATTGCTGTTAATGAAAGGGAACTTTGTAAATACTTTGAACCTGGAAACCATGTCAAGGTTGTTTCTGGCACAGAAGAAGGGGCTACTGGTATGGTTGTGAAGGTGGAGCAGCATGTCCTGATCATATTATCTGATACAACAAAAGAACATGTGAGTTTTTATTATCTCTACACTGAATAATGGAGCTTTCACAAATTGCTTTTTAGAATTATTGACATGGAAATATCCTATATTTAGATCCGTGTATTTGCCGATAATGTCGTGGAGAGTTCTGAAGTTACCACAGGAGTTACAAGAATTGGGGACTATGAGCTCCATGATCTTGTACTGCTAGAGTAAGAATTTTTTAAAGCTTAACAGTAGATTCCATCCTCTTAATATTCTGTAGTACAGTTATCTCAACATCAACAACAAACAAAGCCTGTTCCCACTAAGTGGGTCGGCTATATGGATCAAGCGACACCAACATGTTCTGTCTTTACTCATTTTTTAGTACAGTTATCTCAATTTTAATTTAATATGGTGCAGTAATTCGAGCTTTGGTGTAATAATACGTGTAGAAAGTGAGGCATTTCAGGTAAGTATCTTACATAGCTAATAAAAAATATTCTAACTTTGTCCTTTCCCCTATCTTACTGCTTTTACCTTGTAGGTTCTTAAGGGTGTTCCTGACAGACCTGAAGTTGCACAGGTGAAATTAAGGGACATCAAACACAAGATTGAGAAAAAAATAAGCGTGCATGATAGGTTTAAGAACACAGTATCGACAAAGGATGTTGTGCGAATAGTTGAGGGTCCCTGCAAGGTGAGATTCTGAATTTTGGAGAGATTGGTTTCTTGAAATTTCATATTGTTAAAATTATTACTTTCTATGCTTGAGGGCAAACAAGGACCGGTAGAGCACATATATAGAGGAGTCTTGTTCATCTATGATCGGCATCATCTTGAACACGCAGGCTTTATATGTTATAAAGCTCAATCATGTGTGGTTGTGGGAGGTTCCCGCACCAACGGTGATAGAAATGTAATTAATTTGCATTCCCATTCCAATTCTTATCATATTTAAGGAGTGCTTTATTTAGTCATTGTAATAAGTAATGCTTTGCTTATCTCGCTTCTAAACTCTAGGGTGACGCCTACTCAAGATTTCCAAACCTTAGAACTCCACCTTGAATTCCACAGTCTCCACGGCGGTTTTCTCGAGGAGGTCTTCCAATGGATTGTATGTTAAATTCTTCACTTTTGTTCCATTATACTGGAATGTTGCAGTGCTCTGTAATTTTGATTTAATTTATTTTGCTGAAGAAAGTTGTTTGACCTTAGTATCTTTAAATGTGGTTAGCTGGAGGAAGGCATAGGGGTGGCAGAGGGCATGATGGATTGGCTGGAGAAACAGTTAAAATACGCCAAGGTCCCTATAAAGGTTATCGTGGCCGCGTTATAGAACTTAAGGGCACATCAGTCCGGGTTGAACTGGAGTCCCAGATGAAGGTTGTGATAGGTAAGCTTTTTGGATAAATTCTTGTTTGTACTTTTGTATGTGCAGGAGCTCTCACTTGTTGAATATTCGCAGTTGATCGCAACCATATATCTGATAATGTGGCCATAACCCCATATCGGTAAGTATTTCTGTACATGAATTTCTAATTTTTTATGTTCAATGGAAGATTTTTGAGTTGGCCTTCTTAATCTGTTTATTCTACCAGTGACTTGTCTCGATATGGAATGGGAAGTGAAACCCAATGCATCCTTCTTGAACTCCACTACATCCACATATGACTCCTATGAGAGATCCTGGAGGTTTGTTTGAAATATTTGTTGGCTTGAAATTTGGGTGTCTCGCACTGTTACTTCATTTAATTTCTTTGTTTAATTTACTGCTTTTGCCAGCAACACCTATTCACGATGGAATGCGGACACCTATGCGTGATAGAGCCTGGAATCCTTATACTCCCATGAGTCCTCCTAGGTTTGTCATTGACTACTTAATAGATAATCACTGGAATAATTTAAAGAGACATGTTGATTCACTTAGAAGAAGAAGAAGAATATTGTTTTATTCACAAATTGCAGAAAACCCAATCTCTCAAGTTTCCCATTGAATGCTGATAGTTGAAATTGTGATTGTGGAAAAAACAGGGATAACTGGGAAGATGGAAATCCGGGTTCTTGGGGTATCAGTCCACAGTATCAGGTCAGGAGTCTTAACTAGTCATGTGCTTTCCCTGAACTTCATATGAGGAAACAAAGTGACCTTTTATTATCTTTTTCCTCCTTTTTTTTTTTTAAATTATGTTTCAGCCAGGAAGTCCTCCTTCGCAGCCATATGAAGCCCCAACTCCTGGCGCTGGTTGGGTTAGCACTGCCGGGGGTAATTATAGTGAAGCTGGGACTCCCAGAGAGAATTCTGCTTATGGTAGCACCATCATCTGCATCTATGCATTTATGTTAATTGGTCTTTGCAGTTTTGAGTTTTGAGTTTTCATTTTAATATTAATATTCTTTTTGGGGTGAGTGATTCTTGCAGGCAATGCTCCAAGCCCATATTTACCATCGACACCTGGTGGACAGCCTATGACACCAAATTCAGCGTCTTATCTTCCGGCACCCCTGGAGGGCAGCCTATGACTCCAGGAACTGGTGGTCTGGACATGATGTCTCCAGTTTTAGGTATGTACATAAATATTTATAATTGTGACATTGCTTTTTATATGTCGATAGCACTTAATAGTGTTTTCTTTATTACTTAAATGTTTTTTTTTTGTTTGATTGTACGCCTTGACAAGTTTGTTTTCTTACCATACTTAACTCTAACTTGTCTCTTTATTATTTTGCGATTCTGTGCTGTTGCCAAGAGTTCTTTGACCTTGTTGATCTCTTTGATAAGCCTAGCTTAAGAATCGGTGGTTTAATTTTGTTGTAGGCGGGGACAGTGAAGGACCATGGATTATGCCAGAGATATTGGTCAATGTACGCAGGGCAGCAGAGGAATCTGTTGTGGGAATCATAAGAGAGGTGCTTCCGGTATGATGTTTTATGAATCATTAAAAGATTGGTTGTCAGTGAACATCTGATAAATGATAATTTCAGTTATATGCTTCAATGTACATTTATATTATTTCAAGGTTATCTTTATACTCACTCCATCATAGCAACGCATTCCGTTAACACCAACATTGCTACCTTTTGTTTCAGGATGGATCTTGCAGGGTAGCGTTGGGCACAAGTGGGAGTGGTGAAACAATAACAGCCCTTCCCAGTGAAATGGAAGCTGTAGTACCAAGGAAATCGGACAAAATTAAGATCATGGGTGGGGCCCTGCGTGGTGCTACTGGCAAGTTGATTGGTGTAGATGGCACTGATGGCATTGTAAAGGTAGATGACACGCTGGATGTCAAGATTTTAGACTTAGTCATCCTCGCAAAATTAGCTTAATCATGATTAGCAATAGCCTCTTTCTAGTCAATAATTCTTTGATTCCATCTCCTTTTTGCTCTCCACCTTTGTTTAAGTAACAAAGCAGGTTCTCTATTTTACGCCTTAGTTTAAAGAAAAATGGAAATGAATGGTAGGAGATATAACACCCTTATTCTGCATCTCTCACAGTAGTTGTAAGCTTTTGACAACATTATAGTATATATATTTTTTTGATTTGGTAGCAGTTAACTCTTGGTCTCATCTTTAGTAATTGAATTTTTAACCCAATGTATTTTCGCATATATATGTTTTCCACGTTTAACCTAGGAAGATTGTGTGAAAGGATGGGGTTCAATGATAAAATTATTCTAGACTCTGAGCAAAATATTTGGTGGAATGTTGAGTAACTGATGTATGATCCTCAAATATTTAATAGCAGTAAAATTTTCACTTCCCAAGAAGCACACTTATTTGATTTGGAGAACTTTTAAACAATCTAATCCATTTTACATTGTGATTTATTTTATCGCAAACGAATAAAATATTTAACATCAATTTTTTTAATGTATATGTTGATTACTTACGTAATTAAAGTTTTTGGACAATTTTACTTCACTCATTTTTATACCATCCACCACCATCATTCACTATTTTTTTTTAATATAGAATCTTTTATTTTTAAAATATAATATTGAGAGCATTTTAATCTTTTGACAGATTTTACTTTATAATTTTTTTCTCTTATTTTATTACATATCAAATATTTTTTTATTTTTACAACAACTTTATATTTTTTTCCTTTACATAATTTTTTTTTATATATATATTTCTTTTCATCTCTCCCTTGTACCAAAACAACCTTAAATGTTGATTAATCATTGATAATCCTAATAATATTTATTCAAACAACCTCGCCTCGAGTTTTTTAATTTAGGAGTATGCTTAACTTAAATGTATCCATCTAAATAAAAAGTGTGTAATTGAGTGAAAATAATTTATCTATCTTTAATTAATATAAGAATTCGATCCTTAACTTTAGGTCTGAAAAAGTTATATGTATAAAAAAAAGTGGCCATCTAAAATATAAAAATATTAATATTTAAGCAATATTGTAAACTGCAGTTGTAATTTTTTTTATATATTTTTTGATAAATGAACATTTGTTGGATATATATATATATATATATATAAAAGATAAAAGATGATCCAAGTACAGGGTCACCAAATAAAAGTGAAAAAAAGTTGGAAGAAACAAGTGAAAGTGGTGGGATCCAAGTTAAAAAGTCCCAACTTCCAAAATAGCCCGGAGACGACAGACTTTTTAACGCACAGATGAAATGGTCTAATCGTGTCCTACCCACTATGCACTATCCTTTTGCTATCAGACAAATATAACAAAAACAAACACAAAATGGGACAAGTTTTGCCTCATATTACCCAACATCGCTTCCCCCACTATATATATTTCTCATATTTCCTCTTTTCTCTATCTCAAATCACTATTCACTCTACCTCATTGCTGGGGCTTTGAATCCATTATTATAGCAAACAAATCATAATACCATTAACTAGCTAGGCTCTTAGTTATATCTACTATCCCTACATCTCATCAGTCTAGCTCTAGCCAATGAAATTAATTATAACATTATTAATCAGGTTTGGTACGTACATGATTAATTAATTAGGTGAATTTAGTGTTCCATTGTACGAAATTATAGGGCTTGTCGGGATTCCGAGGAGACACACGTTGGCAAAGGAGTTATAGAGGAGTTTGAACACACATGAGTGTTTGTGTTTCTTGTTTATGATCCATTGAGTTAAGCCTACAGCTATATAGCATAGCAGAGAAACCAAAGGGTTGTTATATCTCAAACATATGGCCAGCATCACACGTTGTTAGATTCTAAAGCAACTGTTTCTCTCAAAAAAAGGTAGCCGCAAGAGGACAAATTAATGGGACTGTATCTTCATGTACATATATATATATATATATATTAATCCCTCAAAATTTAAGTTTTGAGGAAACTTTGGTCAGACCAACATAGCCCAGTGGAAAAGGATTACATCACTAAGCAATTAAGGAGAGATTTTGCGGTTGATAATGTCCTGAATAATTGGATCATACTCTAATTGCATATAATGGCCGCAAGGCAATATAATATTTCAGTGTCTATATATTATAATAGTACTATGGAGATACTCATCAGAAACTCATGTTCGTGTATAGTATTATAATATGGTACGTGATGGTTCGTGTGTATATTATCGCTATATCTCCTTTAATTTGATTAGCTTTTGTGTGCAAGGACAGTTCCAGTTTCCACAAAATGGGAAAAAATTTCCAGAGTAATCAATTTTATCGTTTCATTTTCAAAATATAACATACTAAAGTTCAAAATAACTTTGAATGATGATTCAATTGTGTCCTTTATTTTTATTATAATTTATGAAATTTTTTCTCCTGACTAATGTCATCTTTATTTATCATTAACAACATAATTATATAAGAAATTCAAATGAATTATTCTTGTCGGAACATAATTGAGATAGCAGAAGAATTTAAATGAAATAAAATGGATCATTGAGTTAGTCTTGTATAGCTTTAATTTTTTTAAGTTCTTAATTAACTTTGAAGTTTCAAATATCTAAATAAAGAATTACATAATATTTCTGAAGCGTCTTGGCTTGTCTAACTTTCAATTATATCTTGGTTAAAGTAAAGATAAGGACAAAATTGAAACCTTCATGTGTTAAGCGACAAAATGTTAGCTTTACCCCAAAATAAAAAAGCTTAAATCAAAATTGAAATCCCTCTTTAATTTGAGTGAAAAAAAGACAATTCAGGAATAATTTGATGTCATATAATACATCCTTTTGCGCAGAGACAATATTAATTTTCTTCCTGTCTTTTCCAATGTTATTATATATTTTGTTATAAAATTATATGATGTAATAACCTTACAAAGTTCTCTTTTCTATTTGAATATATAGTTAACACAAAAAGTGTTATTTGGATAACTAGAGAATTGACAATTTGACATTAATTAATTATGTTATATGAGGATAATTGGCAATTTGGATGGGAGCATATATATATATATATATATATATATATATATACTAGCATAAATAAAAATGAAAAAAAGGAGTTCAAATCCTCTATAATTGTGATGTGGTGCAATTTATTTAGCGAGACTAAATGAGGTGTACGACAGTACAACTGTAAAAGATCCACACTAAAAAAGAGCTTTACGTACATCTTATTTACGTACATCTTATAAATCACCAAGAAGATGAGTATGTATAGCACTTTTGGTAGACTTTTATTTTTTTTGAATGACATTTTCATCGGATCATTGTACGAAATGAAAACAGGTAATAATATTACGAAACAATATACATGGATCCAGCGCACAGCTGTAGAAACCACTACAGAACAGACAGAAATAGGACAAGGATAAAGTTTGTGTCCTTAAAAATAGGTTTGGAAACTCTAAAAACACATATATAAATAAAACAACACCCCCCAACTTTTTCCATGCACGTTAAAAAATAAGTATATAGTTAAAAATAAAATTAAAAAAAATCCGAAACGTGCAACATTTCAATGATTAACCCTAACAACCAGTAATGGATTACCACTACGCCAAGCACAGAGCCTACCATAGTAAATTAACAACATTGGCGAGGGCAGTCTAGTACATAAAAGCCATATATATATATATAAAACCCTGGCCTGCGGCCTGCCTCTCACATCCACCGATCATACATTAAATAAAAATAAGTGGGATCGAAGCTTATAAGAGTGATATATATAGGAAAAAGATGATAAGTGTGGATGATTTGTACAAGGTGATGTGTGCGATGATGCCTCTATACACGGCCATGTTTGTAGCGTACGGTTCAGTGAAATGGTGTAAGATCTTTAGTGGAGCACAGTGTTCTGGCATTAATCGTTTCGTGGCTGTGTTTGCTGTTCCTGTGCTTTCATTCCATTTCATTTCTTCCAATAATCCCTACCAAATGGACTCTAAGTTCGTATTAGCTGACACTTTCTCCAAGCTCTTCATTCTCCTATTGCTCTCCCTTTGGGTCCTTATGTTTCGCTCTGGATCATTTGACTGCCTCATCACTCTCTTCTCACTTTCCACTCTGCCCAACACTCTTGTTATGGGTATTCCTTTGCTTCAAGCCATGTATGGTTCCTTCACGCATTCCCTCATGGTTCAACTTGTCGTCCTTCAATCTATCCTATGGTACGTGTGTATATATATATATATATATATGGAATTTAATTTTGCCAATTTTTCTTTTCTATAATCATTTACGTACCTTAACTAGTATTTATGAGTAAAAATAAATAATTTTCAATTTGCTTTAGTTAGAGTTGAAATTAATTAACCAACTTAACTATTTTAACGTTTATCTTTTTTTCTAGAAATAAAAATATATCTATGGAGAGTGCAATATAATACACTATGATGTTATTAATTCATGAATGAATGAAAGAATATTTTTCATGAATCAGGTACACCGTACTGCTTGTGTTGCTGGAATACAGAGCCGCCACCTTTCTGATAAAGAGGCAGTTTCCGGGACCAATGGCGGCGGACATCACGAGGATCGACGTGGACGGCGACGTGATCTCCCTGGACGGTCGCGATGTTCCGCTTCGAGCTGAATCGGAAACGGACAACCAGGGGCGTATCCGTGTCCGTATCCGACGGTCCACATCCTCCGCTCCTGATGACTCACCATTATCACTCTCCAACGCTGACATCTTCTCCGTTAACACGCCGCTTCATCTCCAAGACTTCCACGCCCACGTCGGATCCGGATTCGGGTATCCGTGTGGAAGCCCCGAGCTATCGGGCTACGCTTCCTCTGATGCTTACTCCCTCCAACCCACGCCACGTCCCTCTAACTTTAACGAACTGGAAGCGGCGGCCACCATGAGGAGCCCTCCGACGTGGTCCAGGTCTCCGGTGTCCGGTGGAGAGGGGCAAATATGCCAAGACATAACTATGTCAGCAGGTACGTACGTGATGATCATCATGTTGTGTAGTACTCTATAATATAAGGCTAGCTAGCTAGGGGTTTAATTAAATATAGAGTAAATTACACTGCCCTCCCCTAAGAAATGTTGAAATTACACTGCCCTCCCTTGAGAGATCAAAAGTCATTACACTTTGGTCCAAAACACCATTCTCCAATAAAAAAAAGTCTAAAAGATCAAATTTTTTCAACTTCCAATACAATAAATATTCATAACTAAATTACCCCTCACAAAAGAATAAAACTCTATAAAATGTGACCTATACATACTTTTATCCTCTTATAATAACATTGTTTCATTTTTTTATTGTCTTTTATTATTTTATTAGTATTTATAGTAATTATTATTGTTAACAAAAAAAAATTCTAAAAAAAAAAATTCTGTAACTTAAAATAGTTTATAGATTTTTATATTAATAATGTAATGTAATATAAAACATCTATTATTTTACTTAATTTTCGATAATTAAATTTAATATATATATATATATATATATATATAAAATAAAATATATCAAAAAAATTTGTTAGATGTATTAGAATTCAGTTTTATAAATTTTTTTTGGTAAAGATTCAGTTTTATAAATTTCGATGAAGCATAACGTTAAACATTTTTTATCTTGTGTGAGGGTCAATTTAGTCATGAATATTTATTACATTGACTTTTTAAACCTTTTTTTTAGTGGGAGAATAGTATTTTGGATCAAAGTGTAATGACTTTTGATCTCTCAAGGGAGGGCAGTGTAATTTTGCAAACGAGAGGGGAGGGCAGTGTAATTTCAGCATCTCTCAGGGAAGGGCAGTGTAATTTACTCTTAAATATATATTGAAATTCGCTTTGATAATAGTTAAGTAGTTTCAATTAAAGAATAATAAATTATGTTATTAATTAGAGGTGTGTTGTGTAGCGATGAAAGGAGAGGGGTTGTCGTTTTATAGTTAAGGGAGGAACAAAACACTGTCAATTTTAGTCACGCTGCTGGCGTATTGCATCTACAACTAGCTAGCTAGGTCAAATTTTAGGCCCTCCAGCTTTTTCAGCTGTGCTTGTACTTTTTGTCTCCACACGTCATACACGCATTTTCTTAAAAAAAAAAAAAAATTAGCATTTAATTATACTTGAGTTGAGTCTTCCCAGTTCCCACCTCAAGTGCATTTCCAATTTTAATACATAACTTCATTCGAGAGTGGATCTTATGCTGTCCAGTATAGAAAAATAAGGAAAGAGAGTGACACGTAAGTGAATCCCACACATAATGGGATCTACATGTGGGACACACTTATGTGTCACTCTCTCTCCTTGCTTTTTTATACTGGATAGCATAGGATCCACTTTCAACTTCATTCATTGTGATGAGTAGCTTTATTCCTGCATGTTACACACATTTTAGGACTTTCGTTTAAGAAAAACAAGTTTACATAATGTTAATTCTTTGACAATTACAACTTTATCTTTTGTTAGATATATTATATATATACACGTGAGAAATGAAAATGATTATGTAAGAAAGGCTAGGACAGTTTTATAAATATAATTAATATTTTGAATATTCTCTGTGGTTCAATATAGCTCTAGACAGGTGGTCCCAGCTCCCACCTTCACTGCTCACAGGCCTTTAGATATTATATTATAACAATAATGAAATACCTAGAAATAATGAATTTTCGTGCTGCCTTTATTTTTTGCTTGATTTAAAATCATATCTATTTTAATCTTTTAATTTTGGCAACTACTCTAGAATGATTTTTTTCCATATTTTGTAGTTACTATGCATTGCATAATAAGTTTAGTAAGATAATGCATGTCTTTTCTTGCAATTATTTTATCACCACATACATTTTCGCTGTAGACAATAGTATACTTAACTTTAATTTATTTTTGTTTAAGGCCCTCAAATATTAACAACCTTTACTCAGAAGCTTAATTGATAGTAGCCTCATTTGGAAGACAGCACGTGTGTAATGATGAAGGAGGTGATTTTAGTCGTCCCTATATTGGAGGTGCAAATAGAGTATAATCCATACAACCATAATACCGAATCGTGGAGACCTAACCTATATTAATTATTGATGATGTTGTCAAAGTGCTCCTCGAATAATTTATATACAATTATATTATAGTGCGTGCAGTGGGTGCTGAAGGATTAATTATATGCTTCATTTATTATTATTATTTGTAATTTACTAAAATTAATATGTTGGGTAGCTATCATCGCAGAGAAAGAAATTAGCTTCAGAGAATTCACGGATATCCCAATTATGGCGGAGGAAGAAGGTCCCAGAGATGAAATGACCACTAATCAGAAGATGCCACGTGCCCTAGTCATGATCAGGCTTATACTTAACGTAGTAGTAAGGAAACTCCTGCGTAACCCTAATACATATTCTAGTGTGTTAGGGCTTCTTTGGTCTCTTATCGCCTTCAAGTAAGTGATATATATGTACTGCAAATTTTGTAATATCATAAAGTAATGATTTTCTTTAATTAATTAATTCATAATGCATGCAATATAATAAGATTCATGTGAATTTGCAGGTGGAATGTAGGGATGCCTAGTTTGGTGAAATCATCTATTAAAATAATTTCGGACGCAGGCCTCGGGATGGCTATGTTTAGCCTAGGTAAGAAGAAATATAAATTACACTAATATTATATATATATGTTAGGTTCAAAATTGTTTCCATCTATGTATATACTTGCCTTATTAGGAAAATTCAGAAAGTAGAAGAATGTGGAGAGACAGAAAATGAAAAGAAAACACATATATATAGTGAGTTACGATGGAGATAGAGATAGCAAAAAGCGTGGTGATGGTGACAAGGCATGAATCGAATTAATAATGAAGTTAATTTGGATATAATTAAAAAGGGAAGTATTTGATTTGAAAATACAGGGCTGTTCATGGCACTTCAGAGTCGGATAATAGCGTGCGGCACCAAACGGGCAGTGATGGGAATGGTGATTCGCTTTATTTGTGGGCCTTTGGTAATGGCTGCTGCCTCCATTGCTGTTGGGCTCAGAGGGCCCAAACTACGTACTGCAATTGTACAGGTACTTCACCATATGCTATTCTAAATTAAATCTGTGATTGGATGTCACATGTGTTACTTGCATATAATAACTCCATTTTTATATTTCAATCATATCTCTGTGTTCTCTCAGTCTTTTCCTTTCAAATAAATGAGGTGTGGGCCGGGTTATATATAATTTCACGCACTGATGCTATATCCTCTTCATTATGGTGTTTTTTTTGTGTAATGAGATTTTTGTGAAAAGAATAAATATAATGAATTAATTAATTAATTTGCTTATTCTCTCTCAGGCAGCTCTTCCACAAGGGATAGTGCCTTTTGTATTTGCAAGGGAGTATGGGCTGCACCCTGATATTTTGAGCACAGGGTAAGTTAATCAGGAATTATAAATATTCATTTATTAATTACCACAAATCGTTCAAGTGGTTATTAATTTATTTATTATATATACAAAACGTAGCTAGCATTGGAGTTTAAAAAAAATATTTGAATTTTGAACTACATATATATATAAACCTAATCTGGTTTTCGGCACATCGTAATTTTAATAACTGTATACAGATTTCTTCCTTAGATGTTGAGGCATGACACGGATACACTCTAAAACATGAAAACGATAATAGTTATATAATGTTCGTATATGTGGGTCAATTATATATTTTAGTTTAGGTTGAATGGAGGATATTAGTATAATAGTTTTATACTCATCTTACGATATATATTAATATACTTGACTTTTAATATATCCCACGCGTAATGAATTGATTATTAATATATGTACATTCTCTATACCTCACTGAATCCTTCAAATACATTGTCTATACATATATATAATTCCGTCACAAACTTGTGTGCTTTAATGGTGACCGATAGTTTACCTTTTATTTGATGATATATTTCCGTAGCTTGCAACAATTAAACCCTGTAAATCTTCTCCACCCCCAATTTCTTTAATTTTACGAAGTAAATCATTAATAGACACAAGATTTTTTCCACGACAAAATAATTAAGAGATTTAGTCAAATACATAATAAATTACTTATTTTTTCTTTGGGTGATTTTTTGCTCTGACTCTGACTCTCTCTCTCTCTCTCTCTTTTCAGGGTCATATTTGGCATGTTAGTTTCCTTACCAGTAACTCTCCTATATTACATATTTCTTGGGCTGTGAAGGGGCAATAAATTAAAACTAAGCTCAGGAATATAATAGACCTCTCTCGTATTTTCAATAAAGCAAAACTATATATATATATAGAACTGTATGATGATATTTTAATTAATTTTATTATAACCCTACATGACTAGGCAGGACTTAGGAGCTGTACGCAAAATATATATATGAAAAGCTTTGATGTTTGTGTTATAATTCTATTTCTGTCCACACAGACCAACACTATAATAAGCCCCATATATATATATAATTTGGGTTTAGCAAACATATATAGATTTATATGAGGAAGGCCTAATTCCATTATTATAACAATGCACAGCTAGCAGACAAATTTAAGGGTCAAGAGATGTGACAATTGATGAAATTAAACAAATTAAAGGCATTCATGTGGTACTAGTTTCTTGGACTAATTAGTGACAGCCGAAAGGGAAATAGATATTATCACACACATAATTAGATGCAGGGTGGGAGACGTTTTTAGTGCTTAATTGTTGGGAGTTGATGATAAGGTTTTATGATTTTCTACGTGTGACAATGCCCTCTTTCTATTATTTGAAATATATATATATATATATATATATGAGGCAGATGCTGCTTGCTGCTGTTGCATCAAGGACAAAATGGGGTTGTTAAATTCTTATACTTAATTATTGAAGGAAATTAAGTAGATATGATTATAGGCAAGAATCTACATTATTACATACGAGTGTAGTAATGGTTGAATCAGTTAATCCAAACCGCAAACGATTGCTCTCAATTAATCACATTAATACATCATTATTATATGATAAATGTGGTCGAATAGTAAATAATAGTAATGCTAACAGTGTGGGCACTCTCAATCACAAATGGGACTTCTTATAAGTTTCTTTCAGAATTGGACTTTGAAATTGATTTTTATGCTTTGGAGTTTGGGCCTACCCTTGTCCTTTTCTTCAATTTTTTGGCTTTACAGAAGTTCCATTATATATGTTTCTGCAAAATCTCTCTTCCCTCTCTCTATCAACCTTCCATGTATGTCTGTTGGTTAAGCTTATTAATATTTTGGTCAAAACCCTAAATTGGTCCTTTATGTTTGCACCAAGTTTCATATTGGTCTTTTATGTTTCAAAAAGTCTAAATTGATCCTTTATATTTGCAAGAAGTTCCAAATTGGTCCTTCCGTCCATTTTCATCCAGTTTTGCCGTTAACCTGTGACGTGTCCGGATGATGGGTCGCCTTCTCTCTCCTACGTGTACTGTTTAGCTGACGTGGCATTAGTTAACCTAAAATTAGGGACTAAAATGAAACAAAATAATTTTTCATGAGACAAAAATATAATTTCTACACTTTTCATCTTCTCCATCTTCCTTGCTGCTCATCCATCCATGGCTTCTTCAATCATCCTCCATCTGCATCCTCTCCAACCTCTCGAAATCTGAAATCTCCCTTAGCTTCTCCACCTCGCGCTTGAGTTGGGCTTCTCTAGCGACCAAAAGCCTCTCCACATCGTCAAATTGTTTTGTGCGAATTGCGAATCGCAGCTGGAAAATCAGGTCCGGTATGCGCAAGGTCATCGGAGTAGTGTCGACGTCGTTGACGTCGCTGGAATCGCTCGCCGGCGCCGACGAAGGTTCCGTTTTCGGGTTGACGTTCATCTTCGGACGGAGTGAATGAGAGGGAAACAGAGAGACGGATATAGAAACTTGGAAGCCATGGTTGAAGCTCTGGAGAGTTTGAAAGATGGGGTTTTGGAGGGAGCAGAGAGTATTGAAGAAGCCATGGATGGATTGAAGAAGCCATGGATGGCAGTAGCAGCAAGGAAGAAGGAGAAGATGGAAAAGTAGAGAAATTACATTTTTGTCTCATGAAAAATTATTTTGTTTCATTTTAGTCCCTAATTTTAGGTTAACTAATGCCACATCAGCTAAGCAGTACATGTAGGAGAGAGAGTGTGACACCTCAGCATGACACGTCATCACTTAACAGCAAAACTAGACGGAATTGGACGGAATGACCAATTTGGAACTTCTTGCAAACATAAAGGACCAATTTAGACTTTTTGAAACATAAAGGACCAATATAGAACTTGGGTGAAACATAAAGGACCAATTTGGGGTTTTGAACTAATATTTTTTGGGTGAAAACCTTACATTAATTTTCATCTTTTACCTTTTTTTTCGCATAGTAATTAATTATGTGATATAATTAAGTTTTCAAATCATATCAAGTTTTCAAGTTATTTAACTATATATAATGGGTGTGATTTCACAGACTTCTCAAACCCTAAACAATAATTGGATGATCAAAACGTTGATTCATTGAATTAGATATATAAAAGCATAACGATTTAATTGGACGAACATGCGTGCTTATGGATCGTATTGTATTAAAAATCAATATTGACAGTGGGCCAGTACGGGTGAATGGATCCTAACCCTAAATTATCATTTTCCAGTACAATCATGTCTGAAAATTCTCTTTTGACAAAAAAAAAAGAAGAAGAAGAAGAAGAAGAGGAAGTTATGATTCTGTTTAATTAAAATCATAAGACAAATAGAGAAATAATTGGAGTGAGATTAGTCCAAAGTCTAGCTATGCATATGTAACAAGCACTTAAAAGTCCGAAAAATGCCAAATTGATTTTCAACGATAATATATATACATAATTGTTGCTCCTTTGATTTTTTGTTTTGTTTTTTTAATCTTTTACAAATATATCTGGGCTCTAATAGTACGAAAATGTGTTAGGTTAGTGGGGTAGAAGATGTAATGTTGGATGTAATTTAATATAATCCAACATTCTTCTTACTAAACATACATTACTTTTTGTAATGTGATGAAATTATATTTACTCATATTTTTTTACCCATTTTTATTTCATTTTCACTTTTAATATAAGAGTAAAATAATTATTTTATCCACTTTTATTTCATTCATATCATATCACATCATATTGACACGACATTTTTATTCCTTCAAATATTCTCATTATTATTCTCATTCTCTCGCTCATCCACACGCTCCAAACGTGAAAATAAATTCAGAATTCAAAAGGTCATATACTCACGTTCCAAAAATTCAGAAGAGAGGAAATTTCACGTTTGAATTACCAGCCCAAATTTGAGTGGGCTAAACATTAATTTAAATTATTATATGTTTATTAAAGAATCTAACAATAAATGAATATTAATTCAGTCTGATTTTTTTCTCTTAATTAGTAAAAGTAATAAAAGAGTTTAATTAACTGGATATGTGGTATAAATAATTAAAAGTAAATTAACATATTAGTCAATGTAAGTATTATTTATCTCAATTTAGTCCAAAAAATATAAAAAATATCAAATTTAAGTAATTGAAATACAATTAATCTCTTAGAAAAACACAATTAGTATAATTAACAAAAAAATTATAAGAACTAAAGTGAACTAAATTTTATTTTTTTAGAACTAAATTTATCATTTTCATTTTTAAGGATTTTTTTTACCAATCATTTTTTAAAGATTAAATTAAAAAAATTACATATTTCGATAATTAAATTTGATATTTTTTATTTTTTAAAAATTAAAGTGTATCCAATAATTAATTTAGAAGATTCGGCTCAATAAAGAAAGATTCGGCTGAATAAAGAAAGATTCCGGTGACCGAAAAGATTTTGGACTCTAATAATAGTAAGTAAACACAATTTATTTTGATTGGGTTAGGACTTGAGATTTTAAAAGCTGAGAAAGAGAATAAAATTTGAAGGTTAAAAAATTAGGTTGAATAAAAAAGAAAGAAAATGAATAGTGATTCGGCAGCGGATCACTTGCAGAAAATATAATTATTTAAAATGGAAAAAAAAAAGGTAAAAGATATGATGAGGATTATATTAAAGTTAAAAATCCAGCAAGAAAAAGGTAAGTTTAGAAGGTTAAGGAAGGAAGGAGGAAGGCGTTTGATTGATGATGCCAGCGTGGATGTGGCAAGCGGTATTGAGGGTAGCGTTGAAACAAGGGAAGTCTACGTGGCGGTGGTGTGGGCTTAAGAATTAAGAAACCAAGGCGCCGCTGGAGAAACCACAAATGGTATTGCCCAATTTCTCTTATTGGTCAGCTTAACCAAATCTAGCGTTGACACACAACACCAAAACCAAACGCTATAGTGGTATACTGGTATTACTATTAGATTATCCTTTTATTCCTTCCTTCCTGCGCTACCATTTTTCCTAATTTCATCGTCTCCCACACCGCTTACCACTGCACAACCCTCTACTATATATACCTTTCCCATACCTCACATTTTCTCCATCCAAACCATGTTCACCAATTCTCATTTCTCACCATAATTAATTAATACCACTCACTAGCTATGTCTACCACAGTCGGTCAGGTTATCAAGTGCAAAGGTCTCACATCTCTCTCATCTTCCTTCTTTTCCTCCTCTCTTTGATCTATATTTCTAGTACTAATTGCCTTGGGTGTTAATTGTGAAATGTAGCTGCGGTCTCTTGGGAGGCAGGTAAGCCACTGGTGATTGAAGAAGTAGAAGTAGCACCTCCACAGGCTGGAGAAGTGCGTTTGAAGATCCTCTTTACCTCCCTTTGCCATACTGATGTTTACTTCTGGGAAGCCAAGGTAACTCCAACTCCTTCATCTCATTTCACAATCTATTCTATTATTATGTCCATACATCACTTTCTAGTTTATATCCAATCTGAATTTTATACCCCGCTCCCTTAATTACAGGGCCAGACTCCATTGTTCCCTCGTATATTTGGTCACGAAGCTGGAGGGTATGTCACTATCTTCCATATTTTCTAATTAATTCATAGGCTTCATTCATCAATACACATATCTTACACAAAATTTGTGTGATAATAAATAGGATTGTGGAGAGCGTAGGAGAGGGAGTGACTCATCTGAAACCAGGAGATCATGCTCTCCCAGTGTTCACAGGGGAGTGTGGGGATTGCCCACATTGTAAGTCAGAAGAGAGCAACATGTGCGACCTTCTTAGGATCAACACAGACAGGGGTGTCATGATTAACGATGGCAAAACAAGGTTCTCTAAGAATGGACAGCCTATATACCACTTTGTGGGAACATCCACTTTCAGTGAGTACACTGTTGTCCATGCTGGATGTGTCGCAAAAGTCGACCCTGCTGCTCCTCTTGACAAAGTTTGTGTTCTCAGTTGTGGAATCTGCACAGGTTTTCCAACAATATCTCTCTTATCAACATACATTTATGTATTTATGTATGATGTTGGAAAATGTAGCAATACAAATGATACCCTTTTCTCATTCACTCCATTTGTTCTTGTAGGTTATGGTGCTACTGTGAATGTGGCAAAACCAAAACCTGGTTCCTCTGTAGCCATATTTGGACTAGGAGCTGTTGGCCTTGCTGTATGTTATGTTTAGCCTCTTTTCTTTAATTTTTTTAGTAGCTCACAATTAAAGGGTTATAACTTTTTTATATGAATTTTAGGCTGCTGAAGGAGCTAGAATCTCTGGTGCCTCCAGAATCATTGGGGTTGATTTAAATTCCAGCCGTTTTGAGGAAGGTAGAACTCATTCTTCTTCGTATGTTAAAAGATTCAGCACACCTATTTCAACATTGATGGTAATTAATTTGTGTTTTGATTGATGTTGGCAGCCAAGAAGTTTGGGGTTAACGAGTTTGTGAACCCAAAAGATCATGACAAACCAGTACAAGAGGTTAGTACAAAAAACAAGTTTACTTGAGTTTATCAATGAATAGAATTGCATCATACTTAACTTGGTTTAATGGTGGCCACCAGGTAATCGCCGAGATGACAAATGGAGGAGTGGATCGTGCAGTTGAATGTACTGGGAGCATCCAGGCCATGATCTCAGCATTTGAATGTGTCCACGATGGTTGGGGTGTGGCTGTACTGGTTGGTGTGCCAAACAAGGATGATGCATTCAAAACTCATCCAGTGAATTTCCTGAACGAGAGGACTCTCAAGGGTACCTTCTATGGCAACTACAAACCCCGCACTGATCTTCCTTCTGTGGTGGACCAATACATGAAAGGGGTGAGTTTGCTTGCGGAAATTTGTACTAATTCTATTTTTGTTTGAAAGTTAAAATTGCTTTAATTAGTAATATTGTTGGTGATGTGGGAATTGCAGGAGCTGGAACTGGAGAAGTTCATCACTCACTCTGTCCCTTTCTCCGAGATTAACAAAGCCTTTGAATACATGCTGAAAGGAGAGTCCATCAGGTGCATCATTCGCATGGAAGAGTAAACAAATCTGAGGTCTCTGCTGTTAGGATGTTGTTTAATGTTTTGTTTCTTGTTGTGAATAAAGTCCAAAAGAAAAAAGAAAAAGCCATGTGTGAATTTTGAAATTTGTGCTATGGAGAGCAATAGATCCTTTTGTTTACTTGTATTGTGAAGTTTGTGACTTCCCTAATAATACACAATCCACATTGTAATAAAATACAGTTATCAAATTTTGAGTTTTCTGTCTTTGTGGTTAAATCCTTCAGCTTCTCCAATCTCAATCATTGGGTGTGTATGCTTCTGGAAGCGTCACAATGATCGTAGAGAAGGCATCGTGGTGTCGTCTTTTATGTTTCATGTGTATGTGCGTAAGCACTAAGCACCGTAACACCGCCTTCCTCGGCTAAGTGTCAGTGTGTCACAACTCACAAAAGCCCAAATGAAGATTGTTTGTTTTCCAATTCCGGATCCTGCCAAAACGCTAAGGACACGTTTGTTAGGCAGAAACGGAAATAGAAATGGAAATGGAAATGGAAATGGAATGCGTTTATTGTGTTTGTTTGTAAAAATTAGAGAATGGAAATAGAAATGGAAAAGAAAAAGTGAGGTGTAAAATTACTTATATGCCCCTACAATTAAAATATATATTTTAATTATTTAATATTCTTTACCTTTTGTCCCGAAGCGTGCATAGTAGAGCAGGAACCGACTTTGCCATGGCTGAAAATACTAGTGCAGTGAGTATTGTGGCAAGTGGCTCCTAACAGCAGTGAGGGTCTTGAAGAGATTGATGATGTTTCTGATAACTCTTATATGAAGGCATTGGAAAATTTTAAAGATCCATATTGGAGACAAGTTTACCCAAACCAAAGCAGTGAGTATTGTTGCTTACCAGATGCGGTCCTGAAGAAGAAGAAGAAGACGAAGCAGAGAACCTGTCCACCTACACAACCACCGGCGTCTTCCCACCACCGCCGTGCTCCGATTTCAAGACTGATTCAGACAAGATGTCCACTTCTGCTTCTGCTCGCGTCGTACTACTGTGTGGGTAGGTAAGACATGAACTTGTGGTCATAAGCGCTTCCAGCTAAGGGCAAAAGAGACATTTTCCCATTATTTTCTCCTTCCCGCCCAGACCACACGTGTGCAGCAATGGAAACCATGATTCCATTCCATCGCCATTTCTGTCTAACGAACACAGGAGAAGACAAAACCGATTCTTTTTCCATGGCCAATTCCAGTAAACGAACGTGGCCTAATAATAAGCATGGTTGCCAACCGAACCCGTCGTTTCAATCGGGAAATCGGTCACTAACCTGATCCGGAAGAATCATAAAAACCGGCCATTTAAAAAACATGTCAGGAATCGGCCTAAGCAAACCGAATTGTTCTTGGTAAAAATTGGTCAGAAGAAAAAAAAATGAGTAAAAAAGAAAAATAAATTGTGAGAAAATAAACATATAATTAATAAAAGTAAATGGATAAAGACAGGAGAAAAATAAAAAAGTTAATAAACATATGTATATATAAAAAATATAAAAAATAGATAAATAAATATGTATGGATAAAATAAAGAGTAGATATTTAAAGAATAAAAATAGATAAATAAATAGTGAGAAAAAGAAGAGAAAAAAGACAAACAATATATAAAAAATTATAATAAGATGAGAGTAGATAAGATTAATAATATTATATTTTATATATTTTAATTTTTTTTAAGGAAGTATAATTAAAATATTAATTTAAAATATATATATATATATATATATATATATATATATATATATATATATATATATTATACATATTTTAATTTATATATAATTTTTTTTTATTTATAATAAAAAATTATTATATATGTCGGTTCGACATGATTACAACAATTAACCATAGTATCTTAGCCAATTCGATGACCAGTGCTTTAGAAAATTTTCTTCCACCCAACACAACCCACAAAATAAGGAAGAAAAACCTCGGAGCCATGCTAAATTTATATTTAATGTTATTAATAACCTTTAACAACAAATTTTACGCCAGTATATACCTTATGAGTTTTAATCCATTTGTATTTCATTAGTATATAAATAAAATAAAAGGTTAAAATCTTCGTGAAAATATATATTTTTAAATTTTAAAATACAATAAAATTAATATATTTTATTGGTCTAGAATAAAATGAAAATAAGCCCGAAAGGAATTGAGACAGTGCTTTGGGCCTCTTGTATAAAGTTCAATATTCAAAAGGCCCAAATCAGTGTGTAGATTTATTTTGGGCTTTAGTGCTATGAATTTATTTTATTTGTCTGGCACTCTAGCATGTAGAATTTTTTAACAGGGGCTGGGTGTTGTAAATTGTCATAACTAAGCTCGTTCTTATATGAAGAGTATATAATTAAGCTTCACCAATTTGGATAGAATTACACAACACAACACGCAGTTAAGAAAGGGTTATTTATCAATTGAATTATTAATACCGAATCTCAATTGGGAAGTTCATATATTTGTTTCAAATTTTACTCAATCATGGCTTGCTGGCTTGTGTTGAAGCTCGTGATGATGTTCATAACCAGAAGAAGTATTTCCCACATCATGGGTGCTAGAGCTGACCTGATCATCAACAGCTGATGATGATTTGGTATGCAACCCATGATGACCTAACTCTTCCTTCTTCTTGATTTCTTCATCAATGTGCACATCATCCTCCACTGAGAGTACCACTCTCTTCTCTCCAAAAGGACCACTCACAATTTCTTCCTTAATCTTCTTATGCTCATCAATGTGGATAATGTCGGTTTCTTGAGATGCCCTCTTCTTCCTCTTCTTAATAAAGCAAAACATGGCAAAAGCCAGCATGGAGAGGCAGACAAGTCCACCCACTGAAACAAACACAATCACAATCACTGTAGGATGATGGTTGGGAGTGGGTGAAGGCGGCACTGGTGCAGGGGGTGGGCGCACGTGTGGAGGAGGGGGAACAATTGGATGAGATGGTGGTGGTGGTGGGCGGACATGCGGTGGAGGAGGTGGAGAAAATGGATGGGGTGGTGGTGGCGGCGGTGGAGGAGGAGTAAATGAATGAGAGGGGGGTGGTGGTGGGTGGAAGGGATGGAAAGGTGGAGGGAAGAAGGGGAATTTGAAGTTGTTGGGTGGAGTAGAGGCCATTTTGGTTCTTATGTAAATTAAATTTGTTGGATGTTCTGTGGGAAAATGTGGTGGCTTGAGGGGCGCTTTTGTAGTGAGCAATTGGAAATATTTTGGATTAACATTTGTGCAAGTTTTTAATTACTTAGCTCTCATTCCAAGTTTTAAAGACGATTGTTTGCAGTGGAAAACACTTCTCACTAGAGTTCCTTAGCTTTTGTATCTTGTTCCTCTTCTTCCCCAAGACATGGATGATCAACATTATTTATTCAGTTTTTTTCTTGTTTCTCAAAAAAAAAAAAAGGAAATAGAAAGGAATGTAGAAGACCCATAGTCTTGTTAGGGAATTGGGAAATATGACTGCATCATTTTATTGGAAATCTACAATTCTTGTGACATCATAGTAGAGCTTATCGCTGTCATTGAGCATCACGTTGAACCTAAGGCGTAGGAATGGGAGGAGTTATAAGTTGATTCTCAACCAGTTCTTTCTAGCTAAATATGGCTTATTTTCTTCATCCCATCAACAAATTCAGAACTCTTTCTCTTTTTCTGGGTGCTATTTTATCATTTAAATGCCCCCCAAATAAAGCAAAAGTCAACATCATAAAAAAAGAGAAAGGTGGAACTACAATTTGACAGGAAATTTCTCTAGTGAGAAAGTGAAAAACTTGAGACAGGAAAAGAACTTTAAATTGATCACAGAAAGGCAAATTTACATCATACCAGTCTCGCTTATTCAAAAGCTTATAATGAAAGAATCGCTTCCCAAATGAAAAAAGAAGATACAAATTAGGAATTCCTCTGCCCCAAGCCCCCAATATCTCACTAACTTAGAAACAGAAACAAGGGGAAGAAGAGCAGAAACTAGGATACAAATATACACTTATGATTCAACAAAAGCTGTGATGTGAATTAATTAATTAGGCCCATCATTTGAGAGCAAATAAGAGAAGAGAATTTCGTTCCACATATCAGGCACACCAGGCAGACACCAATGGCTACAGTCAGGAACAGATGGGTGGTCACTCCAACTTCCCACATGGCCATCGCTTCTATATGCACCCATAGGGGTTACATGCACCACTCCCACTGAAACATTCATTTTCTTCACAACTCTCATTATCATATCTGATATTGGGCTTCGATCTTTTCCATTTGTTCTTGTCCAAGGCCTTCGTGTCACTTTGCAAGCATTACGGTTCTGTCCACTGTCACAAACACAAGTATCTTCACAATAAGAAATTAAAAAAAAAAAATCCAATTCACAATAGATGGTACACAACTTACTTCCAATGAGATGATTCGAAGGTACGGAAGAATATCTTTGTTCTATTTGTGTTAACCATATTCTCCACCCAAGATGCCCATGTGTGCAAAGCCGTGTTGAACCCAGAATTGATTGCCATTCCAAGCTTTAATGAGTTACCAACCTGAAAATACCACCCCCTGTCTGAAAATCATGTTAGGAGTCAAAACTTTCAAGCAACAACACTCAGATACAAAACTTTCAATGATGAAAGTTAAGCTTTATTAATGCATGAAAATCGTTATGTTAAAAGTATGTAAATCATATCCTTATTTGGAAAATGAAGTTACTTACATGTCAAAAAGCTTAGTCCGAGTCCACCAGTGACCTGAATTGAATATAAGAACATCGGAATCAATCCACTCATGGCTAATATCATCCATCTTGTCCAATCTCAGTGCTGTCTTCACTCTTTTTGGTGAATGTCTCGGCACGGGACCAGGTTTGACCAGAAAAACTGACCGATAAAAGTCAATTCTAATATCATAAGAACTAAATTTCACACCTAAGAACCTAATCTGTTTAGTGATCTTATTGCCATTGATTTCATACACACTCTTCTTGTTCTCAACTCCTGTCATGAGCAAACATATCAAAGACTCCCATTGTGTTCTACTCAATGAATCCCCAACAAAAACTACCCTTTTCCCACGAAGCTGCTCCAGCAACCTGCGAGCATCAAACCTTGGAATCTCACAGTTCTTAGGTTTCCACCTCCATTTTGTGTATCCTCTGTCTTTACGCCCATTCGCAAGGCAGTTAAATCCACGTTCTGCGAAAGGACAGTGTGAAGCATCATACAGAGGATAACTCTCATCTCGGATCCAACTTCCTTCAAACACGTTGCAGGCAGAAATTGATGATACATTGGGTTTGAGAATCTCATGTGAGTCGGAAGAAATATCGTTAGGAATCTCAAGACCCTGAGTTACTGAATGAGAAGAGGGAAAGACATACGGGTATGCCCAGAAAAAGACCAAAAGAAGAGATAGAAAAGATCCAGTTGCTATAATCCCATTGGAAGACAGAGAGACCCATACACTAGACTGACCCTTAATTATTCCGTCAATAAATCGAACAGCTCGTGTGCATAAAGTCCTAAATTTAGCGAATGAGATCCAAAAACTAAACAAACCCAGCATCTGCATTATTTGCAGAACCCACCAACTATCCCAGATGTCCATTGTGAAAGCAAAAAGCAAAATAGATTTTATACAATACTATCGAACTAGAGGTTTAATAGGAAGAAGATATGAAGATTGAAGAAGCTAGGAAGAAGGGAAACCAGCTTACATGGCTAAAGCAGAACATTGAGAGTCCAAATCCGATATAGAAAACTGCGGAATGCGTGGAAGAAAACGAAAAACAGTAATGATGGTGGAAGAAAAATGGAATCTTGGAGTTTCATGGAATGGAATGTTCGAGAACTGGAGAGGTGTGGGATTACTGCACAGTGGTGGTGGTTGTGGAGGAAGAAGTTGGTTGAGTTGAGCAATGAGCAACATGAAAATATTAGTGAAGGGGTGAGGGCGATTTAGTCAAATAAAATTTGTTGGGACTACCCTGGTTGGTTGAGAACACGATTTCTTAACTGAAAAAGGTTTCTAATAATTAATAATAAATAAATAAATAACTGTAAAAAAGAAAAAAGAAAAAAGGAGAACCAGAAAAAATAGCATATTAAAAAAGTAAAAATTTTAATATCTGTCGGTGCTGTTCTAAGATGAGACGAACCAGATTTACCGAGTCGGCAAAGGTGTACTATGAATGTGTAACAGTGTGAGTGGATCAAAACTCGAAACGGTTGGCCCAAGACAAAGTATAGATTTAGTTAAATTATTTAGTATATAATGAATTAATTGGTTCATTGCTTAAAATATATATATACAAATACAATGACTAAATTAAAAGTTAAAAAAGTTTGACATGAATCACATCTATTAAAGTTTGAGGAGAATCACATTTAGAGACGTAAAGCATCCAGAAAGCTAACAAAATAAGGAACTACCGAACTGAACAAGATGCCTTTATGTTCTAGTCTAGCTACCAGACACTTTTGTGAAGACGCTACATGAAACATATATTGGAGAGTTGTTTAGTAACTAACTTTTCTTTAAATATATATTAATTCATTTCTTTCTTCTTTCGTATATTTTAAAATTTTATGATATCCAGAGAATGGAGTATATGGACATTAGTGGCAATTTTACCTTTAACCCATGATATAAAATTTTAAACTCCAAAATTTTATTTTTTCAAAAAGTATTCCCTTAACACTCTATTTTTATCATTTTCCTAATAAGAATCCGTCTCAGGCCCAGATGAATTTAAATCTATCTTTTTTTTTATTATTATTTAATGCAATCCGTCTTATAGTCAGACGGATTGCATTAAATATATATATTATATATATATATATATATATATGTTTTTTTTATATATTTATAAATTTTAATAATATAATATATAATTATTTTATATATAACTAATATATAATAAAAATTAATTATATACTTAATTATATATATTTTAAAATTATGATAAAGATATGTTAGAGTCGAAAAAATTAATCACTACTCACTTAACTTAAGTTAGGAGAGTTTAAGCTTATTTATAAATGAGCCAAAAGTATTCCAATTCACTTAACTTGCGAGTTAGATAAATAAACTCGTAGGTTAAGTGGGTTAAACGAGACAACCTAATATATTAGTAAAACAAGCTAACCTAAACCCTACTAGTTGCCAATTTATAACTTCTATACAGACACGATTCTATACTCACACATTTTTCTCTGCTCAAATTATTCTCCCTATGCCTGCTTATTTTTCTGTGTGTCAAATTAAATATTGCCTTTCACGTTGAAAAAATTGGTTATAAGTACTTAAGAGCAATTATATGTTAAAAAAAATTGGTCATGAGTAGTTAAGTGAGTAGTGATTAATTTTTTCGACTCTAACATATCTTTATCATAATTTAAATATATATATAATTAAGTATATAATTAATTTTTTATTATATATGAATTATATATAAAATAATTATATATTATATTATTAAAATTTATAAATATATAAAAAAATATATATAAAAAAAAACACATATATATATATATATATATAATATTTAATGCAATCCGTCTGACTATCAGACGGATTGCATTAAATAATAATAAAAAAAATAAGATAGATCTAAATCCGTCTCGGCCTGAGACGGATCAAATCCGTCTCAGGTCCAGACGGATTCTTACTAGGAAAAGGATAAAAATAGGGTGTTAAGGGAATACTTTTTGGAAAAAGAAAATTTTGGGGTTTAAAATTTTATATCATGGGTTGAAGGTAAAATTGCCGACATTAGTTCTATTTACATACTTATTCTATTATTAGAATTTTTTAGCTAGGCAGACTTCTTATAATAAAAGCAGTGAAAAATTTTTATATCTAGTCTCATGAATTGTCTAAATTCTCAATTTGGTTCTTATTTATAATTATTTTTTAATGAAATTTATATTATTCTTGTATTTTTTAATTATTTCCAATTCTCTTGACTAACTGAGATAATCTTGATATAAAATTTAAAATTTATTATATTATTTGATCCTTATATTTCATCTCTTACTTTTCTGGTGGTTAGTCTTATATTTGTGAAGGAAAGAATATAATCTCCATTACTTTATTCAAAGACATAAGATAAAAATGTAGTTGGTTAAGTACAATTTTAGTAAATACTCAAATAAATACGGAAACGAAAAATGCAGAAGCATAAAAGTAAAGCATCATAAAGTAACACACATTGGAATATTTGAACCTTTTTCCTTTATTTCCCTTTGAATAGCATACAAGGAATGAATTCTTTGTTTCTCTGGCAAATCATATATATATATATATGGGATAGGATGGGATTAATTATAGGTGAGAAACAATCAAAATAAGTCATCAATGGGAGGATGCGTTGTGTTGGGCAACCTTTGTCCTCGCACAAAGGAAGCAAAAAGACGCAATGCTCTTGATGGCTGTGCATATGGCACCATGTGAGCAGCACCTCTAACCGTCGCAAATGTCAACAATTTTCCATACTCTGTTACCCATCCTCCTACCTATATTTATTACACATGATACCACACATTTAATTAATCAAACCCACTAATTTAAATAATTAATTAATTAATTAAAACCATCTTGTAACTTTAATTAAGTACCTGGCCTTTGTCGAACCAAGCTCCATATGGCACTGTGATCTTCAACTTCATCTCCTCCGCCAGTTCTCTAACCAGTGTTCTCGAACCCAGCAATGGCACCACCGAATCCTGGTCTCCACTGTCATTTCATTTATATGAATTATTAATTTAATCATGGGAAGAAATTTTGTTTTCAAGGTATATATTATATATTCATTCTGTGTTAATTTGATACCTGAAAACCCAAACTGGGATGTCATTTTGAACTATCTTTCGGAGAATGGGAAGGATGTTGATGCTACCATCCAATTCGTTATAGTTTAAATAAGATCTGTACACGTGCAATCAAGAAAATTAAGGAAACCTTAAAAAATCTGAAATTAACATTATATTAACATGTAGAGATATATAGTACTTACCCACTACACATAGACCAATCATAAGGTAGATTGGTACGGTTTGCATGGAGAGCCTTCTGAACCTCAGGGAGGTTGAAGTAAAAGCTTCTTTCATAAGTCATACAAACATCAACGCCTATGCTTATTTTAGTAGCCTGTACGTATATATATATATATGCCAATTAAATTTAGATATACATCAAAATTAAACAAATAGAATTAATAGTACTGAAGTATATGTACCCACCGTCTTTTTCAATCTGAGTTCTTGCTCAACAATGGAGGGATAGCAAACATCGAGGATGACGTCATAATCGTTTATATAACGTCCTACGACGTCGTATGCTTCATTTATGGCTTCAATGCATGACTGGGATACATTGTGAGGACTTGGAAGAACATAATCTTCGAAATCGCAATCATGCATAACGGCAAGCCCTATTTCATCGGAAATCATTCCATGTGACCAGAAGTATTCATATGTTGCTGGAATGTCGTGGTCCAGTTTCAGAAGTGGGTTTCCAATCTAATCAATTATAAGTAATAATTAACAAACATCTTATTATAACTAATTAAGGGCTTGTCAAAAATCAAATGGAAAGCTAAGGGATTCTTCAGATGCTTACAGCAACTCCTTTGATATTGAATTTGAAACCATGGGAAGCAGCGTTATGGTCCAATAGTACATTAGCCAACTGTGGTATGTAATGTCCTGTATGTATAACGTATAAAGATAGACAGCATTATAAATACATATGATCATATAGATATTTTTTTAAAAAAATATTTTATATAAATAATTAACCAAATTTTGTTAAGAGTTATTTCAACAGATTGTTCAATCATGACCATCCATTTTGGGCACGATTTGTTGAGATTGAGCAAATCTGCTGAAAATCTGCTTCCGAAACTGACCCAAGAAAAAAAGTAGATAATTTTAAAATAAAAATATTATATTATTGGAGAAAAGACAGACCACTCTATTATTTTAAAATGATAATTTGCTTGAAACTTCACGTGAATTGGTCAAATTTTAAACGTATAACGTATATAGAATTATGCAATTTAACTTGTGTCACCTTTCGTTAAATGACATAACATGTGAGGGACACACAAAATATGTTATCTTACGTTACAACGACGAAGTAACAAATTTTGTGTGAACAAAATTGGTATATACTAATAATTTAGGACAAGAAATTATTTATTTTTAAAAGAAAGTTATTTTGGGGTAAAAAAAAATGGAGCAACAAGATAGAAATTTATTAATCATATGTGTTGGACCTGCATAGCTTTCTCCAGTAAGGAAGAGTTCCCTTGATCGAAACGTTGGAAATTTCTCGTACCATTTCAGCATGAACAAATACATATCATTGGCTGCCAAAAAAGAAAGTCCAAGGCTTGAAGAGTTCATTCCCAAATCAAAAGCATTCGACACATTTTCTTTGTTTAGAAATGAAAATAAGGCATTCTGTCTTACCAGTGGACGCATCTCCACAGTTATAATCAGAAGAAGTATTTGAGTATGACCAACCAACTCCAGCAGGAGACTCCACAAATAGGAGATTGGAGACTGTATATATATATATATGCATCATGAACCACACAATATAAACGTTAGTTAAGCAACAATGGTCACCAAAATTCTCATGTCACAAACAACCCACAAACTAATTTATATACCTCTGTTCCAAGATTTGGAATTTGTTCGGAGACCACGGCCATCGCCTCTGGGAAAGAAAGGACCCAATTCAGTAAAGGCACCTCCTCCAATGGAGGAACATCCTGGCCCTGAAATGAAGTGTGATAGCTCATGTATAAATAGTTAAGCAGAATGAATATATAGCATAGTAGTACCAACCTCCATTGAGCCATAGTGTTAGAGGCTTGACGTCAGGCTCGTTTTCAGCTTCGACAAAGTAGTAAAAAAGACTCCTTCCATGCTTCACATCCACGTCCACATACCCTGCGTATTGCTTAAACCCAACCTTGGGTTGCCCTGGCAGTCTACCTACCAAATCCTCAATTGGGTACCCTTCTACCCAAACACCCAACATCACCATCAGCACCCCACCCAAACACAACCTTTCCATTCTCCCCATCCAAACACCCACTCTACCCTTTTTCCTTTCTTTCTCACAGTGCTCACCTTCTATCTATATATATATATGTGTGTGCTGATGCTGAAGCCTGAAAGCCCACGCCTGCCTGTAAAAAAGCTAATTTTTTTTGTTCTTTTAAAACTATGAATATTATTATCAGACTATATATCTTTAATAAATATTAAACAGTAACTAATACGAGAGGCACGTGAAGCCTACCTCAAGATAAGAGTTACATAACAGAAATACAGTATGCCTCACACAAATATGCACTTACGTTAGCCCCAAAACAGGGAGAGTACGCCAAAAACTAGCATCATGCAGCAGGTTTAAAATAATTTAATTTCATTTATAATTATCAATTTCAAAAATTCACCCATATATTTTTTTGTTGTATTAAAATAATTAACAAAGTGAAATATTATTTAAATTTTGAAGATGGAAATATTAGCCGCGGCCGCATTGCTAGTTTTAAACTTCGATCACTTTCTGCGTCTTACTTTATCGGAGCCCATAAATTGTTTGTGTATGTATCATTGACAAATGAAAAAGCCAAACATTACTTTGAATAATAAGGCTACGTTGCGACTTACGACCTCAAATTGCCGGAATCACAGGGATAACTTCATAATTTAACATTAGTTTGGATAAAGTGTGAACATATATTAATCAATGATGATTAAAAAAGATATTACGAAAGAAAAAGACGTGAGAAAAAAGAATGAAGGATGACTCAACCTCGAAGAATATACTGGATATTGATTTGTCTTTTCTCAACATCAAATTCTTGGTTTTGCAGTTTGGGATCGTTAATTTCTGAGATAATTTGTATGTTTCCTCTGTAGATTTTACAATAAAAGTAGCAGAGAAGAGCATTTTGGCATGGCACGTCAAATTTTCAATAATTGCAAACTCCGTTCAAGATTCTCGGCGTGGTGTACAAACGTGTGAACAAGAACAATACAATACTTCAAACTCGCACTGATGTTGTCTGTTCAAGATTCTAGAACGATAGAGCATAGTGAGCAAATAAGCACCATAAATTGTTCAAACAAGATTCAAACCATTGTGTTGACTTCTCTCTTCAACTTGGCAATTATGGGCCATTCTGTAAAATGACATGAACTTTTGAATAAGTTGATAGATAAGAATCTTAAGAGTCTAGTGCTTTAGCTAGGTAGAGAGCTCAGAGACAGAGAGGATCTTTCATCTCTTCTAGAACTTAACCCCACACATATATTCCATTCAATGTGCATATATGGAAAATAAGCAAGAAGAAGAATCAGACAAACGGGAAAAAAAATAATAATTTTAACGAGAAAGAAGAATCAGCCAATTTCTTTCCAAATTCTAATTGGAGTTTCTCTTTTTGGATACATTTCTAATTCTGCAATATACTATATTCTTTCTCTTGCATCTTCATTGTACATATGCAAAACTGATATCACTCTGTAAATGCAAATATTGTTTTGATCTTTTGACTCTATATGCTCCTTTGCACTGTCCGCCAAGGGAAACCTCAATTCTGCATAATCCAATATTTTTGTACTCATCTACTTTCTGTCTTCTGAAGGGGATGGAACTAGTGAAGTAAAGATTGAAATAAGAGGTCCTCTACTCAATTAAATATTATTCTTCTTCTTTTTCTGGTGTCAAGATATAATAATTGTTTTTTTATTTCCTTTTCTTTATGAGACATAGTAAGAATTCAGAACTGTGAATGATTAAAATAACCAAACAAACAATCTGCAAGGTATAGACACATGTTTGAGGCGGTTCAAGCTGAAGAGGGAGGAAATATTAGCAGTTGGGCCCTTTTTTAATTTTCCTCTTTTCCATTTTCACATGCAACAAATTTGGATCTTCTCATGTTTGGAAAGTGATAGACACAATATAATTGAAACTCAATTGATAGTGACTTAGTCAGTCATACTTGAATGGTGGACTTCACATGGTGTAAATCAATGTCTATCTGTCTTTGGATAATATTGTTGTAAACAACAGTAAAAAATAACAATAATAATAAGAATTATTATTATTATTACCAAAGATATAGTTAGATACTAGAAGTGTAAATATGAGTGAAATCAATTTTAGCTATTATCCTAGTCTATGCATGAATCTGAAGCTCCCCATATACATACACAAAGACACAGAGGGAAGGCATGATGTACCACATTTATCACCTATTGGCTGAAAAATAAAATAGGTCACATTTCAGAATACAACCTAACTAAACGTAAAGAATCAAAGGGAGTAGTTATACGCCATTCTCTTTGCTTTTTGCTGAGTGGTCTTCCTTTCCCTGCTTTCTCTCTATTGACTCTCACGTTTGCTAAGCCCCAGGTGCAACATTTTGTTTCCATGTCAAAGGTTATAAGGCTGAACACACCCTCACTTTCTGTAGATGCATCTTTTGAATCCTCAACAGTCACATATTTCACATACATAGGTCGCTCTTTGAACCGATCTAGATCATTTGGAATTCGAACTATCCTTTCAACACCAGGAGAAGACACCTGAAGGAAGATATCATAAAAGTGATGGTTCAACTTATATCTTCAGACTTCAGGCACCCCAAAAAAAAGAAGGTTAAACGCTAAGAAGAATATAAATTCTAAAATTCAATTTTTTAGCTTTAGCATTCAAAAACAGGGGACCAAAAAAAATAAAAGAGAACCTTGGATCATAGGAGGAGAACATACAGTTCATTTGCTCATGATGTCAAAGTCAGTTCCATAGTTTCCACTAAATTAGGTCAAATCATGCCAATCTCACAAGTTATTTCTCACGTTCCAAGGATGATACTACATATTCTAATAAGATACTTGAAATGGTACCTCCAAACTGATATCTTGAGGCACAAATTTGGCAGCCTCTGCCTCATCTAACCTTGCTCTATAGGTTGTAGAAAAAGCCTCAATATCTTCCATGCTAGGGGAGCCAGATCTACAATATAGATGTTAGAGCTCAAAAACCAAGTAGACATTGAGAATTACAGTAATACATTCACAATAACCTCGACAACTTAAGTGAAGAATAAAAGGAAGATTTTAGCAGGCTAGCAGATACTACTATTAGGCAAAGACAAACTGAAGCAGAAACAGATGGATATTAATAATAATTGGTGAGTTATGTTAACAGTTAGAGGTCAGATTATTCCATTCATTGAAAGTTGTACAGATAGTATTGTTTGTGTTCAACTACCAAGTGAACAAATTAGTGAACAATCTAATTCGATATATAGTTTTTGTGGTTCATTAATCAGTCTTTCTTTAAACAGAGTAGTCATGGCTTATGTGTAATATTTATACACCCTTTTCTCCTGTGATAAAATTGTCCCGACTTATTCTTCTCAGAGATAGAAGCTGGAACAAGCCAATAGTAAGCTTTGTGTTAACTTGCTCTAACCTCTTCAATTACAGAGGTAGAAATACAGGGAATGGGAATGCCAATGAATTGCATTCAATATTTCCTTTTTCCCTTGGTTCTACAAATAAAATTGCAATCATTGTTCATGATGGCCAATTGGTTCTAAGATGTGAAATTGACTATATATATGTTATATGATATCACTATTACAAATTTGATGCTTTGACTTATGAGATTATTTGATGGACTATTAAAGTTTGAAGCTAAAAATTTGCACTAATGATATCCAATCGTGCAAAATCCTTAACTTCAGCCTATTACTTTATAAAATAACAATTACATTAAAGAACCATCGCTGAGACATGGGATAAAAGTTCACTAGTACCGTAACTTCAGTGCATTCCTCTAATCATATAATGTCATATGTTAATATTAATAAAAACTCACATTAATTAAGACCCACCTTGAATGGATTAGGGACCAACTGATTGAAAGATGTACTGAAGTTCAGTTCTACATTAAGCATTGTATCAGAAAATTGACCAAAAGAAACCTGTTTGTCTGTTTTAGCATGTTGGACCAACATCTGAATTAGGATAAATTTTACTAACTAGCAGGCAGAAGCCATATTCATAAATCTTAACAGAGTACGTGATAATTTGTTAAAGCAACATAAGCTTTTAAAGTTCCTTCCTTTTGTTCTTTTTGTTTTCCTCCACAAAATACAGTTAGGAAAAAAAAAAAAGTATCTTATGCTTACTTGTTGGAGAGCCTCTCAATGCGCACTTGAATGGTAGAATTAACCAATGTTCTAAAAGCATATATTTGCAATTCACCATCAAAAGACCCAGTAACCTCTTCAGCAATCGCCAGTGCTTTTTTATCCCACCATGTTCCAGCAAGCGAAATTCCACCTCCTCCACCCCAATCGCCCACCTTCAAAATGTGTAATTTGGTTCTTTTATATAAGAAAAAAAAATAGAAGTTTTACATCATCATAGTAATACAAGAACAAAACTTACATAGACTTCAGCATCCTCATCTTCATACTCTTCTTCGTCATAATAGTCATCATCGCCGTCACCAACGTCATCTTCTGATGCCTCTATGCAACCAAGAATTTCCGTCAGAAACAATGGGGGTATGAAGCAAAATGCCCCCAAATGGTCACTAGAGCTCGATTGAAACAGAAAACATGAAGTTCAAGCTCAGGGCAAAGAAAATTTCGAGTCAGAGACAAAGAATAGATTTGAGTGTAGCTCTACCATAATCGAATTCATCCAGGACGTCCTCTTCATCGTCCATTGATACTTCTTCGACAATAGTAGGTTCGAGAACTGGCTCCGACTCTGACTTTCTCTTCTTGGCGTGTAGAACTAAGGGCTTCCTCGAAATATGATGAAATAGGTTGGTCCAAAGCGGGAAAGAAAAATTTGTGGGAGAGCGAGGAGACGCGTGGGAGATACTCGTAGTGGTGTTTACAGGTGAAAATGGGATTGAGGAGGCTCTCAAGTTTAAGGCTTTAATAAAATCCATTAGATTTCAGAAGTTGCAATGCAATGGAATTCTGGATTTGGAGCTCTATCCTACGAGGTGAAGCTCAATCGGTAGACGCAGTCTTGCCGCTATATTGGTCCTTGATATATATTGTGCACTATTAACGGCGTCGTCCGCAACTACTCAGTATCTAATTTATCTAGAGGAGAGTGATAATAAATAGAGAAGAAAAAAATAAAGATTAAGAAAAATTAAGAAAGAAAAAAATTTTCTTCTTTCTGTATTATCTTTTATAATTCCATAAAATTAATGTAAAGGATCCCTTTCCTTATCCAAATAGCCATTTTAACATAAAACATTTTTGTAGTCTTAAAGTTTTTTTTCCCAAAAAATATAGTAAGATAATGCACTCTTAAGTACTATTTGACATGGCGTCAGTGGTATAGTGAGAAAATCAACAAAGGTCCAACCAAAAGATTACTGCACAGGCCTAAACTAATTTTACTCGCTCGCAGATACTCAATTAGCTTTTGGGTATCAAGAGATTTCGGGATATCCACTAAAGTATAATTTTAGATGATTTTAGAGGAATTTGAACCGCTTACCATGAATAAGGCAAAAATTTTCTTCCGAATCCTTTACCAGTTTTATCATTGACACTTCAATTATATTTTCTTGTCTACAACTATCGGTGAATAATATTATTATCTTCTTTATCTTGGCTTTTTTTTGGGTTCACTGTTTTTACATATTGATTGACTTTTGAATTCTACTTTACAAAAATAATGCTACTTAATCCACCATAGAATATGAAATTTTTGTAGAAATGATCTAAATTAGCATGGATAGATGATTAAACAAATTTGCGTGATGCCAAATCCCTTTCTTCAGGTAACCAGCATTTTGGTTTGAAATTAATTCTCAGAATACAAATTTTAATCATATTTGCATAACATCTAATAAATTTATATATGCTTCAAACTTCAAAGCCTTCTAGGCCAGGAGATGAATGGAAGTGATGGAGGCCAGTTAAAGGAACAATGAAAACTTTGTAAAGTATGAGTATTTATTTTAATAAATTTTATGAAGTTTATTGACCTAATTACAAATCAAATACATTGAACAAACACGTAGTTTTTATGTATGTATGACTGTATGTACAATCTAAAGTAGCCATGGGAGCATGAAGAAAAATCAAAGTCATGAGGAAGAAAGAGCTTTGGTGGTGATGACAGGTGGTGGTCCATTAGCGGTAGCATTATTCGTCCAATTGGTTTCACCCCAATGCCATAACATGCTCTCCCAGTAGCAGAATCTCTCGATGCACGTATTTAGACGCTGGTCTTGTATCTTAATTTTCCAGTGACCATCAGCGTAGTTTCCTTTCTCTGCTTGTCTGCGATCCCACTCTAATGCTGCCTTCTGCTTAGTACGAAGCAAACAGAACTTCTGTAACTTTTCTGGCATGGCATCATGCACCTTCCACCATCTTGCATGAGCTACATCGCTTGCAAACCCTTGAAGATTGTCTGCGTTCCAGTTGCAGTCATAGTCTCGGAAGCAAAGCCATGGTTTATAACCCAAATAGTGGAGGACATAAAGAATTGGAGGATCAGCTCCAAAGAGATGGGTTTTCATTTTTCTTTGCTTTTCATCATCACCTTCCCAAAAGTGCTTCAAGAAGTTCATGTGTTTCGGAATCCGATGCCACCATGTGAAGATTTCATTCAGATACCCCTGATCTCCACCATTGTAGGAGACAATTTCGTTGATGTGATCCATTAGGAGCTGAAATGTACAATTGGATGGTTCAACCACCATTACACCTGAGTTGAATAGGGTAGCATTGTTTCCTATGGCTGAAATTTCCGGCATTTCAAAAAGGAAATCAATGTTTCTGAGTATGAGCATGTCAGCATCGATGAAAATGATTTTGTCATATTCTGTTAGCTGCCAGAGGCGAAATTTGCTGTAGTTCCACTCGTTATATGCCTCCGGTTCGGCTTTTGGATTCCTGATTCTTTGGATTGTATGGATCTTCCATCCAGCAGCCTCCAAGCCCCCTCTATGATACTCACTAATTGTTTCATCAACAAGAATCACAAGATCTCGGGTTGAACCAGCCATGCGAATACTCTGAGCTGCAGCAATGGCTCCACAAACATACAACGCTGCAGAGTGTAGGATGGTTGCATATGCTTCTCGATGTGCCCTTCCCGAGTAAAATTGTTCTGTTAAACATACATAGTTAACTTGAGTCCTCACATCAAAATATATAATGAGCTCGTAGAGCCTTAAATCACCCAAATAATAAATTTTGATGAGCCATCCCGGGTTCCTGGCTGTCTTTTCATTCAACTAATGGCATACATCCAGATTCAGGTATTCAAATAGTTTGGCTTGTCTCTTTAGTAATTTTTTGAGGAGTAATACAACATAACACTAATAATATTTGATCTTTGAAACTTACCAGCAATTGAATATAATACCTAACAGCCAGTCAGTATGTGTTCAGTACGGGTTTGGGGCGTGGGTACACACAAACACAAGTAACAAATTTCAAAGCTGACCTTTGGCAATCAGAGGAACTGCTAGCTCGCATGAACCGACTGGCAGCTGCAGCTTATCTCTCAGCGTATTGAGGTTGGGTTCATAGAGCCATGCACTTCCTTCGCGTTGAATGAGTTCCTTGCAAGTAAAGAGGTTTGGGATAGGTAAGCAGTCAGTGACCAAAAGTAGATGCAGTGGATGATATCCTTTGGAAGCGGCAGCTACTCTTGCTGCTTCAAGCTGCAAGTGCAAACGAGCCACATCTCTTGACCAACTCCCTGTCTTGTTGCACGGAAGCTTGACAGCAATTAGATCAAGCCGTGGTGTGTTAGGTACCTGAATCTTAGGTAGTGCAGGACAAGTAGGAACCGCAAGTTCTTCTTCTTCGTCTATCCATTCAGGGTAGAGGATGTCCCATGTAATGTTACTTGAAGCATAATGCAGGTCAAGTACTATGTGTTGGGCTTCTGGTATCAGCTGCTTCCAGTGGTCAACCTCACTGTCATTGAAGTTCAACAAGCCAACTCCCTGATATGCCTTCCTGTCTATCAATTTTACCAGAACTTTTAATATTTGGTTCCACTCAATATTCAAATATGATACATAACGCTGATCACTAGCATCGAACTCTCTTTTCCATTTGTCTACCAAAGTAGCCCTGCCACAACAAAGTTCTCCTTGAGAACACGATGAAAGAAATACATAAATTTGAATAAATATTCATGTAATATAATTTTAAGCTAAAGGCATCTACAATCATGATACTTCAGGAGAAGATGAGAACAAGACAAAATATCTGCTTATAAAAATAAAGAGACAAAAATAAATGAATACATGTTCATGCTTTAGAAGGGATTGGTAAAATATTGCTGTTTCAGAAAAGGAGGGTATGAGTACACTACGGCTATGTCATTCCAGAAAGGCCCAAACTCAGAAAATAAACTGATATATTAGCAGGAAATTACCAAAGACATACCCTGTTATAGATTTTGATAGATGATCAGTATCATAAATAGAGGGTGGATAGAAAATTGTGACTAAAGTTCCCAATATAACAATAACCATGACCAATTTCAAGGTAGGCTTGCAATTAATGTTCCTATCTTGTAACGGAGCATGCCATGCCTTCTCATCGTCTTTAAAGTCCTTACTTCTTTGAGGCCTTCTTTTGTTTGTTTCTTCACTGCACCCAGGGGATGAGAATAAATCAGCACACTTGTACATAGTGAAGAGAAGGAGAGAACCAAGGAGCAAAAGAAGGAACAACAATAGTTTAAATAGAAGCAACGAAATGAAACATTAATCCGATGCTAAAATTTTAGTTTCTTAACAGACGCGGCATGTTATTTTGTCTATTCGTAGTCCAAATAAATCAAACTGTAAACCAGAGAAGGAAAAACAAATTTAAGCGGAAACAGAAAGATGAGAAAGAATCAGAATTACTGACTTAGTTGAAGCCGACAAGCGGTGCCGCGGCTCGACGGCGCTAGGAGAGGGTCCTCTCATCTCTAATTCACCTTAGGCAAGGGTCAGGGAGCATCGATTTTGATCTGTTTCAACTTTGAAATCAAAGTGAAAATCAGAGTAGAATCAGGAAACAAACATAGTAAAGTAATGTGATGTAGAACGCAAAAACAACCTGAGATCAGCAATTATTCGTGTTAACGCGCGAGAATGATCTGAGAAACGAAGGCACATTTTCTGGAGGCAGAAAAATGAACTCGAAAACGAACTGGACAGAGTTTTTCTAGGTCAGAGCAAGATCTTTATCAACAAGGGAGGCAGAAGTGGAGAGTGAGAGCAGCCATGGCAGCAAGAAGAGCTTACGATAGGACGAAGCAGGAAGCGGTTATTGATGGTTTTATAGTGGGACGAGTCTTGTGAAAACTGAACTCTCTCTCGCTCTCGTTACGTATTTATCATTAGCAATATTACCCTTTTTCATAAAATATTCATGAATATTTAGAAACCGTAAAATCCACTTCTAGAAAACCAACTATATATAGATATTGCTAGTATACTAGTAGTAACGCCAACTCTTTTTACCACTTTTAATTTTTTATTTCTTTGTTTGAAGGAAAGATATATGTTATTCTATGTTTCCATTTTAGTTATAAGCAGGGGAAGGGTAATAAGGGGAGAGCAGCACGTAAGAGAAAATCACAGTTGATTAAAACATAAAGACTAATGAGGGTAAGGTTTTTGGTAAGCTTTTTTAATCAGTAAACCTCTGTCTTAATGTCATTCTCACTAAGTAAACCCACAAAAAATGTTATTAAGGAGCAAACTTTTTTTTTTTGTTATTAATGATATTAGGGATGGCTGGATAGGTATTAGGGAGGTTTGCGCTTTCTTTCTTTCTTTTTTTACCGGAAGGAGCAACACGCTTATTTTTTATTACTGTTTTACTTCGAGTGACTTACAAGATATATTGTAATAATTTATAAAAAAAAAATATATGACAAAACTTATGTGCAAATTCTTAACTGTTTTGTTTTATTTTATTTTTCAAAAATGAAATTTAGCATATATAGATAGTAATATAATACTTAATTAAAAAAAATATTACATTTATAATTTTATTAAAAAGTTCAGTCATTTTTAAATTTTGTTTTATTGAAACAAAATTGACTTCATTCAAAGGTTGTAGTTAAAATATTGGGTTGCAGACTTGCAGTAGGTGGATCATGATGGTCATCAGTCATGACTCTTGATTTATATAGTTATTAATTTTTAATAGAAACATAGGTTTGCTAATAAATGATCCATACACTAATGGTTGCATAATATTTACTTTGGGTCACATATATTACTTAATTTAAAACAACTTTTGAACACATTTTGTCATGCATTTGGTGTCTTAAGGAATAAGGACCATGGTAACAGCAATCAATCAAGTTGTTATTTTCCTTTATCCTTTTGTTTAGAACCAGGATAGTACTAGTAGTGGAAGAGAGTCAATCCATACAAAATTTTCTAAAAGGGAGTCAATTATATGACACACAATTATATAAATGACTCATGTCTAAAATACCACAGCAAAAAGAATTCAAGAACCCAGGTTGCCTTGAAATACTTTGTAGACCATATCAAATACCACCATCAACGTCCACATCCTTCACTCCAATATCCGACGCCAACTGTAATCCTTTCCTCACCGCCATTGCTTTGAGTAGGTGTGGCTCATTTGGGTATTTTACATGCTCTCCACTCCAATATTTTTTTTTAAGTATCCCACGACCCGACTGGCTAAGGATTAAATTTTCATAGATTTGAGCTCCATTTAAGGGTTTGTCACTGGCCAATTGGTTGGCTGCATACACAAGGTGAGATTTGAACCTCTAATACTTAGTTAAGCGACCTAGTGAACTAATCACTAAACCAACCAAACTTGGTTGCACTCCAATATTATTGATGCATGCTAATTAACTTTTAAATCATCATTTTTTTTATAACTTTAAATGATCAATTTTATTCAATTTAATATTAAAAATAAATAAAATACATTATATTTATAAATTAAAACTATCTTCTATAAAAGAATACTATATCGCATTAAAAAAAAGAATATTGTCAAAATGCATTACATTTTTCATATAATAATTTATAAATTTAATATATTTTATTTTGCAAATACACATTATCTATCACAAATTCACAATGTTCTATTTATATTTTTTTTAATTGAATATAATTCAATTAAACGCTTAAGACTTAATTAATCTTTATTACTAATACTGTCAATTAATTTTTTATTTATCATATTAATAAAAAGTTAAATTAATTGAAAAAGGATTTCTTAAAAAATAAATTGAGAATTTTTTGTAAGACGTTTTATTTTGTAAGAATTAAATTACAACAATATACAATTTTAAAGAACTAAATCACAAAATACTATTTAATCCTTGAATTGTTGGTCAAATTATTATTTAGTCCTCGAATTTATCAAAAATACTATTTAGTCCTCGAAATGTTTAATTATGTCAATTATTTATAGTCCTCGAATTTGACAAAATACTATTTAGTCCCCGAATTTGTAACTATGTCAACCATTTAATCTCCGAATTTGTAACTATGTCAACCATTTAATCCCTAAACTTGATAAAAATATTATTTAATCATCGAATTTGTAACTCTGTCAACTATAACGGTAACAGTCAAGAGACTAAATAGTTGACAGAATTGCAAATTCAATAATTAAATAATATTTTTGTCAAGTTTGAGAACTAAATAATTGACATAGTTACAAATTTGGGGACTAAATAGTATTTTGTCAAATTTGGGGACTAAATAGTTGACATAGTTAAAATTTTCGGAGACTAAAGTGTATTTTTGATAAATTCAAGAACTAAATAATAATTTAACCAACAATTCAAGGACTAAATAATATTTTGCCTAAAAAAAATAATGGAAGTCTCGTTCGCAAGAAAAGAAAAACTCAACCTAAATTCAACGGACACCTGAAAACGGTGCGTTGAAACTTGAACGCTTTTCTTCCTCCTCCATCGCAGATCTGAATTTCTCCGCTCTTCAATTCGCATTAACTGCATTTGAACTCTCACCATAGTCATCAAGAAAAAGATCAAGACCCACGAGCTTTAGGGCTTGTCCGAGTTAATCCGTAAAATGGTTCTGATATCGGCTGTACGGGATTATGTCAACAGGATGTTGCAGGACATCTCTGGCATGAAGGTTCTCATCCTAGATTCTCAAACGGTACGTCCTTTTATTAATTGCTATTAACACTTTGTTATCCTTCGTTCCGAAATATGATTTTTTTTTCCAAAAAGTGATATGCTAGCTTAGCTAAAATTTGCGTTCTATTTTGCATATGGCTATGCTCTTTATACCAAATCATGCATTGTTATTTTGTAATTCTTTTTGTTTTTCGTATTTGTTCTGACTGAGTCAGTAGTCAACTGTCATTCGAAGGTGCTTTAAAAGTTCCATGGAAGATGAATATACTGCAATTGCTTGTTAGTTAGTCACTCAAGTTTAATAAGTCTGATGGCAACAATACTCCTTCTAAGAACGGAGTTTAGGGAGATCATGTAGGGTTGAAAAGTACTATGCATTGTAGGTGAGACCCAATATCATATGAATATATTATTCATTTTGTTTTAATGGCCCCTTTCTATCTTATGTTTATAATTTCGATTTACTTATTTAATGGCATTCATCTTTGGTTCTATGGTTGATGCCTCAACTTGCCAAAGGCACTAAATTTTTTCTTTCATCTAACATGTTATATTTTTCCTGCTATTATTTTTGTTTTACTTCTTATAAAACCATAAATCAACTTGCTAAAGGAATATAGTTTCTACTTTCTAGATTTTTTTTTTTATTTTTTTTATTTTAGTCTATCAAGGAAGAAATCTGTGGTTATGAGTTTGAGTGGACATCCTTCTCAAATTGGTGCAGGTAAGTATTGTGAGTGTTGTGTATTCACAGTCAGAGCTTCTTCAGAAAGAAGTATTTTTGGTAGAGTTGGTGGATTCCATTTCCAAGTCAAGAGAATCAATGTCACATCTCAAGGCTGTTTGCTTCCTTCGACCTACATCAGAGAACATCCAGCAGTTGCGCCGCCAGATAGCCAATCCTAGATTTGGAGAATACCATTTATGTAGGTTTTTCAAAATATTTTTGGAACGTCTCCATTGTAACTTAATTCTAATTTCCCAAAGTTTAGTAGTAATTTTCTTCCATTGATTTGAAGACATTTTGTGAATCCATTCTGAAATTACAGTTTTCTCCAACATGTTGAAGGACACTCAGATTCACATACTTGCTGATTCAGATGAACAGGAAGTTGTCCAGCAAGTTCAGGTAATTGCTTATGGGTGCTCTCTAGTCTCTACCTGGAGTTTGTGATGATAAATGCTTTGCTTAGAATTTTTTAAAAGAGATAATAGACTTACTTATTAGTTTATAATACCAGAGGAAATGAGGAATATCATAGTTCTCATGAAATAAGTGCTAGATGGAGGGATTTCCCTTTTCTTTATATTCATCCTATAATTACAAGAAAGATATCATTCTCATTGTCAGCAGTTTATCTGATAATTGATAAATGACTCCACACATCATTGAACTTGAAGCCTTAATCAGCCATTTTACTTTTTAGTGGAGCAATCTCAAGTGCTGGGGTTCTTGTTGCAAAGATTAATTCTGATATAGTTGCTGTCCTGATCATCCAGGAGTTTTATGCAGACTTTGTTGCACTTGATCCTTACCACTTTACCTTGAATATGCCTTCAAATTACATTTATATGCTCCCAGCAGTGGTGGATCCTTCAACATTGCAGCGCTTCTCTGATCGAGTTGTTGACAGTATTGCAGCTGTTTTTCTGGCATTAAAACGAAGACCAGTAATTAGATACCAAAGGACATCCGACATTGCAAAAAGAATAGCACAGGAAGCAGCTGTAAGTACTGAGTAGGATTTCCTCCCCCCCCCCCCCCCCCCAACCCCAACTTTTATATAAAAAGTAGATAGATTTTTTATGTACTATGTTGTGATTATATATGCATTTAGGTGATTAAGTTTTGGGCTTTTTCTTTGTTCACGCACATAGATATTTATCTTCTTTTCTATGATAAAAATTATGCAGTGGGCATGTCTGTGTATAAAGCATACTAGCAGATATACCTGTAGGCAATGTTATGAAGCTTTTTGCTTCTTTTGGCCAGAAATGCGTGTATTTTATAAAATGAGCGCTTTTGAAAAAAATAAGTGCTTCTGGTTAATTTTGGGGGCAGCCAAACAGGCTCTAACATGTCATATTGTATCGTGATGATTGATTGCACCAATATTCTGAATGACAACTAATTACATTAATGTGCTTGAAACAGAAACTGATGTACCAACAGGAAAGTGGCCTTTTTGATTTTAGGCGAACAGAAGTTTCTCCGTTATTGTTGGTGATTGACAGGAGGGATGATCCTGTAACTCCATTGCTAAATCAGTGGACCTATCAGGTATCTATGGGTTTAACACTTTAACCTAAGACACTAGTGCTTACTGACAAGTGACAAACATTTCTCTTATATGTTTGAAAAGATGTTTATTCATATATGTAATCATTTGTGGTATTATATTTTGCAGGCAATGGTTCATGAACTCATAGGAATCCAAGACAACAAAGTAGACTTTAAGTCACTTGGTAACTTTCCAAAGGATCAGGAGGTTGGATACATTCTTTACTGAGTTATTACATCAACATGTATCAATTTAAGAAGTCTCCTGTTTGAAAAGCAATTTTTGTGCTAATCTTTGTCATAGGAGGTTGTGCTGTCATCAGAACAAGATTCCTTCTTCAAAGCTAATATGTATGAGAACTTTGGAGATATAGGTATGAATATCAAGCGGTTGGTGGATGAATTTCAGCAAGTGTCAAAGAGTAACCAGAACATCCAGACGATAGGTTTGTGCAATTTAGTAATATTTTAGAGTAATAAAAAACTTTTAGTTGTCACTGGTGTAATAAACATACCAATGCACGGTATGATACTATATGATTCACTGATTTCAATTTTCATGCTTTCATTCTTTGCAGAGGACATGGCCAAATTTGTTGACAATTACCCTGAGTATAGAAAAATGCATGGAAATGTTTCAAAACATGTAACCTTGGTAACTGAAATGAGCAAGATAGTTCAAGAGAGAAAGCTTATGTTAGTTTCAGAAACAGAACAGGACTTGGCTTGCAATGGAGGACAAGGGGCTGCTTTTGAGGTATATATTATATAGTCTTAATTATTGAAACTTGATATCTTTCCTTTGCTTAAACTTTAATTTTTCTGGGTAAGCAAATAAGTATGTTTTCAGGGTTTTTCTCCAAACAAAATCCTTATGGTAGATGAATCAATTTCTTCCTAAATGTCAATTTCTTGTTATCATATGTACTGATAGCATGAAAGCAGCTTTAAACTAACAAAGGTAATGAAATTGTCAGGTGATGACCTCTCTTTATTATGTTATATTTTCCAGGCAGTGACAAATCTACTGAACAACGAGAGCATATCAGATGAGGACCGACTACGTTTAGTCATGTTGTACGCTTTGCGATATGAGAAGGATAGCCCTGTTCAGTTAATGCAACTTTTCAACAAACTGGCTTCCCGATCAGCCAAGTACAAACCTGGGGTAAATTAAATCAAATTGTTGCCTTTCTGAATACTTGAATTTCTTATTATGTTCTTTTATTTTAGTTTTTTTTTCCAAATTATGGTGATATAATATTTGGTTGCTTCATCTTGTTATATTTTTTGTTTTGGATTTCAGAGTAGGAATATACCCTTCATTAGATTAAATTAGAAAGAAAAGTAAATATGAGCTACTGTTTTCTTGATGTGACTACAAGAAAGTGACTGATATTGATATCTTTATTGGGGTACAACAGCTTGTCCAGTTTCTTTTGAAGCAAGCAGGTGTTGACAAGAGAACTGGTGATCTTTATGGAAGTCGTGATCTACTAAATATAGCCCGTAACATGGCTCGTGGATTGAAGGTATGCACGGAACAATTATATTATACATTATGCTCGATGATATTAATCTTCAGATGCTAAACTAAATTTGTTTTCTGATTTTATTGTAGGGTGTGGAGAATGTGTACACTCAGCATCAACCACTTCTGTTCCAAACCATGGAAAGTATTGTCAAAGGGCGATTGAGAGATGTGGACTACCCATTTGTTGGAAATCACTTTCAACAGGGAAGGTTTGTTTCTGATAAACTATTTCTTCTATGTCCTATTTGTGAATCATTAAATGCCACGTGGTCTCTATCTGAAATCAATTCTGGCTCTACAATGCTGCATTGTTTCTAAATAATTTGATTTATAATTGAAGAATAATAACAAAATCAAACTTTTTAGTAATAAGTCACATGGATGTAGGATATTAGTTTAGTAGTACTGACTGCTGAGTCACATAATTGGTGTCTGACTGTATATGGTTTCTGAAGTTGAATACAAATGATAATCCCATTCAATATGGCCTGACCTAAACTTAATCACCACTATGATATCAAACGTCGCAATAGTATTGATATGCATGGCTCTCAATGATGACTTGATTCTGGAATTCTTTTTTAATCAATTGATTGGAACAAAAATTAGGAAGATTGTTTTGAATTTTGATAATCATTTATTTAAGAAATAAAAAACAGGATGGATTGAAAGTTGGAACTTGATAGTACAAAATTTTCATTTAATGCCTGATCAAGAACAAGAAAAGTCTACTTTCAAAAAAAAAGAAAAAAAGAACAAGAAAAGTCTTAACACATCATTAAGAAATGGATTTTCTGTCCGGCAATAGTGTATATTTTACCCAGCTCCTGTTAGAGTATGTCTCCAATATTTTCTGTTCTGTATATGACAATTATCATAGTATTGTGGAATAATCTCAGTTGTGTTGTTACTATGTATCCATGGAAAGCAGGCCACAGGAAGTCATCATCTTCATTGTTGGTGGAACGACTTATGAGGAGTCACGTTGTGTTGCTATGCAAAATGCTAGCAATACTGGAATTCGTTTTATACTCTGTGGCTCTGCAATTCTTAATACTAGGAGGTAAGATTAAGTAGCAAAGTTAGGATTCAATTAGTCTGATGTTCAGTTTTATGTATACCAATTATTCTTTAAATTTGGCTCACTAAAATTGATATTATTTGTTGAATTGATGGTTCCAGCTTTGTTCTTGTGTTTACTGCAAAACTAAGAAGTAGCCCCAATCTAGACTTTGATTTAGTTTAATTTGAATACTTCTTAGAGTGACATGGTTAGGAGTTGGGGTTATTTCTGTAGACTGCTTCTAAAACACTAGACATATCTTGAGATACGACTATTTCCAGTTCTTCTTGTGAATGTATTCATGGTCTTGGTTTAGGTGATAATTATCATTGGCCTGGTCTTCAGTTAGTCTCACAGATTGATGAGTTTGTTATATTTGTTTAGCCATTGATGGTTGAGGATACTTCTATTACTGTAAAGACGTATTTTATGTAGCTGTCTGTATTTCTTTGGCATAAGATATGTTGTTTGAATTTGCAGGTTTCTTAGGGACTTGGAAGAAGCCCAGAGGGCGGTTCGTTCTAGCAGCTCTGTTTGAGGTTTATCTTGCCAGGATTGCATAGATAATGTTTTATAACTTTCACTCTGGAAGTTTTTGTTTGCAATTTCCTTGTGTATGGATTAAAAAAGTCGCAAAGGAGCTTGATGAAGGGTATCAGACTCCATCCACTTTCGCTGCAGAAGATGACTAAAAGCCATTAACTGAAGTTGGATGCTAGTTGGCGCCTTTGAGGAATATGGGGAATGGCAGGTATATAAAAAGGAGAAACTTTACTAACTCCCCTCTGTTCATGAGAGAAAATTGACACGGAACATGTAGGTACAGAGATAGGAACCTTTCAATTGTGTAATGGTTTTGTTGACACTTACCGATAGAAGGATATTTGTATAATCATGTAATCAATGTACCAATTCTTTTGTATACTAACAGATGTATTCGCCTTCATGTTTCTGAAAGATATGGCTGTGATTTCTACTTAATACTGGTTCAATCGTTAATCTATTGTTACAATTTTTTTCCATTTTTATATGTAAATTACAATATAATCTAAACTGCACAAAAACTTTCTTATATCTCAATTTATTAAAAAATCTCATTAAAAATTAGTATACAATTATAAATTAAACTGCATTTGTTATTATTATATTAAAAATAAATTCACAGCTTCTATTTTGTACAAATAATTATCTATTGATTAAAACAATAAATTAAAAAATAAATAAATGACACCGAGTCTCATAAGAAATTTTTGTAATTTTCTCTATTTTAAAATACAATCAGATAATAGTAAATTTCATTAAAAAAAGGAAAAAACTTAGGTCCATTTCCTTATGTCCATTTCATCCAATTCCGTCAATCATATATTGTATTTACACTCTCTTTCTTTTATGATTGGTCATATAAAAGGTGGTCTTCTATATTCTCTCTCTACTGTGATTAGTCATTTAAATACTTTTTGCCACGTGTCATAATTATATTGGGGAATTGGATGAAATAAACATAAGAAAATGAACTTAAGTTTTTTCCTTAAAAAAAACCGCGGTCGATTCACACGAACCTAACACTCAGTCTATTTCTGAATGTTAGGCAGATGACATGAAGTGAAAGTGTGAAACCAAACAGTCTTGCTTTGAATGTTTGATTAGCGGATACAAGGGCTCATTAGACCAAATTTATAAAAAAAAGTTATTTTTAAATGATTTTTTTTAAATGGAGTTTAAAAAAAAGTGCTGTGAACTTGTGAGAGAGAAGTAGTTTGTATTTGTCAAACTGAGTTGAGAAATACTCTTCAAAAGCAATTTGTGATTGACAAATTTGTATTGAAAAGTGTGTTTGAATATAAAATTACCAAGAAGGTATATGTAGATTTAAGTGTTATTAATATTAATTAAATAGATAAATTATATAAATATTTATTATTATTAAGTTTTATTACCCAATAAATATAAAATAATAATTAATTTATTAATTTAATAAAGTATTAATAAAAAAATTATTATTATTTATTTATGATTATTATTTTTTATTAAATATATATTAATTAATTCAAATAAAAACTAATTATAATTAAATAAGCGTTTTTAATTATAATTAGTTTTTATTTGAATTAATGAATATTTTAAAATATTAGTAAGGATATTTTTGTCTTAAAATAATTAAATTTTATCTTATGTTTTTTATTAGTAGCAAAAGTTCCAATTTCTAATTTTTGCTTAAAAATAAAAAAAAAAACTTTTGCTACAACTCAGAAGCACTTCTGAGTAATTTGTTAAACACTTTATTTTAAGAAAATAAACGCTTTTGTAAAAAAAAAGTTTGGCCAAACAGCCTCTAAATCAGTAATCAGTTGGATCCGAATTTATTAAGTGCATAAATTTATATTTCATTGAATTCAAATCGATAATCAACCATCCTTCTATCACCTGCGAAGTGGAAATCTCAGGTGCACAGGATTATTTACGTAAATTGTACTATTTATTTCAATTGAGTTTTATATTGAATATTAAATCTGATAAATTTTCATTAATTTATAAATTATTAAATTTGATAATTCAAAATAATATATTTATTATGTTTATTAATTTAAAAAATTAATTAATTTAATTTTTTTTACCATTACATCTAAAGATTTGAATATTCAAAGAGTGAAATTGATTTTGCTACACATTTAAGTTTTGAGTCTGACTGTCAATACTAGATTACTAGTAGTATCTTAGCCATGAAATTTGTTCATCCTGATCCTAGTAGTGCCTCTACCCTTTTACCACGCACGCACTTTGACGTGGAAAAAAAAACTAATTTTCACTCTTTTTTCTTTAGAAAAAATAACAAACAAAATTTGTTTTTCTCTTTTCTTAACATACAAGCTACTATTCCAGGCCAAAAAAAAAACATACAAGCTACTATTTACATTTTCAGCCCAAAAAAAAAAAGCTACTAATTACATTTATGTATCAGGGTCACTGCTCCCTAGTCCCTACACAATACAAAAGCACCAAGTGGCAAGTGACCAAACTTAGGCGGTGGGTCCCCTGTGCGATATTCCAATTAACGACTGTGATTTCGTCTGTGACTAAGATATCTGATTTCTCCGGTCATTTTAGAATCTTCGCCCTTTTCGTATCAACAAAAATATAATAACGCGAGTATTGTTTCCACTTTCCAACCGCCGAAGCAAATTCCGTTTGCTTTTCCATATTTACGATTTCTTCTCCCCTTCTTCTTTGTGTAAGATTTTGCCCGAAAACTATTCATCTTGATTTTCCGGGAAAAAGGAAGCAAAGGTTCGAACTCCCTTTCTTTTTTATTCTCTTCCCATGGTGTCCGTCGCAAGACATTGTAATGCTTATTTCGTTATTGTTGCTGTGAGTTTGTTTCGGCTCATAGGGAACTTCTTTTCCATTTTTATCTAGTCTAGGGTTTTCGCCTTCCTTTTTCCTCTGAATTTGCCTTACTGGAATTGCTCATGCCTTGATGAATGTGTGTTTCATAACTGTTGTTTGATTGACCATGCCAGGTAGTTAGTGTAAGATTTCTTAATGAACTAAGGCTTTCTTGAAAATCAGCGGTTTATTGTATTATGGAAGTTGTTTGAACTTTGAACTCTGGCGTGTAGGCTGAGAGCATTTTGACGGGGAAAATGTGAAAAGATGGCTTGGTTATACTTTTTTTTCCTTTCCTTCTTTTATTTTTAGAAGACAGAGCTAGTAAAATAAGTTCATGACTGTCTGCCCGTATTCATTGAGAACATTTCTTTCAGCCTATCCTGCTCTTACTAAATTCTGAATAATTTAATAAACTAGAATAGTTCCGATATGATCCCGGGATTTGATGTATGCACTTACTGCTTGTTAATCTTAATGGAAGTTGACATTTGTTTTATACGTAGTAAAAGATATTCAACTTACTAACATAAGCTTAGGCTTAGGCTTAGGCTTAGGCAAGGCGGGAGAAAATTATTTACAAAATATGGATGTTTAGTGAATCATAGTAATGGTGCTGTTATTTAAGCACTCTTATTATTCTATTATTTTTTTGTTGTTGTTTATAATGTTTACTGGAACTCTGCGACATCACCTCATTAGGTATATCTTAATCTGTATTGAACTTATGTATGATAATACTGTGTTACTGAAAATTTTAGTCCAACTCTGAGTTATATGGGGTTGAAAATATTTTCTCATGGAACTTTGGTGCTTTAAATATACTAGTTTGGAGCTTTGAATTTCTTGTTATGTGTTGATGCTTCAGAATTTGGTTGCTTTTGGTGCCAAGACATATAATGAATCTTGTGTGTTTCTTATATTTCATCTCTCAGGCATATATAGTACATAGTACTTAATTTTCTGTTAATGCATATGCTTACTAATTGAACTATCATACTTGATTTGTAGGATAGCATTTGAAGTATTCCTATACATTTCCATTTCTATTAACTAATAGTAAATTAATGAATATGATTGTCAATGCAGGATTGTTGTCCAATATTTTGGTGGGTTTTCTTATGTACCAAAAGCAAACATAAATGTCAACTTGCACGTGTTATATTAGAGGAATACTTGTCATACCAGAAGGGTGGTTTTTCTCTATCAAATAGTATACCTTACAAGGTTGACCAATTGCCATACAGTCAAGACAGAAGGAAAGAAGTAGTAAATTGTTAAGTTGATGTAGAGTAGCAGACTGTTTGTTACAAGCAAAAATAAGTTTCTACCATGAGTTTGACAGCTGCTTTATGTTCTTCCATATTTTTTTTCAAGTTCATTGAATCTATAAGCAGGTCAACGAATATGTGGCTCCTAAACTTAGGTTTAGAGTCTGCTGGAACCTTCAGTTGGACGATCTTCACTTCAAGTATATTTGTTCTTGTTGCTCTTGTTCTCTCCATGTATCTAATTCTCGAGCACTTGGCTGCCTATAATCAGCCTGAGGTTCATTCTTATGCTCTTTTGCTTTTGGATCATACAACATTGATAGTAGTTTCCAGTCGATTTAAATTGGGTATTTCATCTCTGCATTTTCTTTTCCATCATTTACGTTTTTTCTTTGTTCAGGAGCAGAAGTTTTTGATTGGTCTCATTTTAATGGTTCCTGTTTATGCACTGGAATCGGTAAGAAACACTAATCAAACACTATTCATAATCCTTTTTTTCGGCAATACTGGGGTGTTCTAATTTATCTTGTTGTTTAACTGATTTTTCTGCAAACTTTTAGTGAAGATCCATGTTTGCTGTCTGTTGAAGGCAATCTAAATAGTTTTCAGGTTGCAACTCTTTTGGTTATGGACCAATTTTATGTTGCTGTATCATAGGAGTATAGGGCAACCTACTTTTTAGTGCATTCATGTTGATTGGTTATGTATTTAGATTCAGGAACATGTGTTATTGCCGTTCACATAGTGGATGAATTGTATGATGTGGATGTTAAAGATTTTATATATCAGTTTCAATATTTTCACTGTGTTATAAAGGTCTAATTTATACTTCTTAACATGCATCTATGTTAGGGGGAATTCGGTATTTTCCACATGTTCCATCACTAGATGTCATCTTTTTGACATCTAATTGAGACTTTGGTGAAGTTTTTTCCGTTTATCATAAAATCCGGGTTTAGTTTATGAGACCATTTTCAGTAAAGCTTGGTTTGATTTTTAGGCAAGAACCATTTATAGTGAGCTAGAACAACAAACATAGTATGAGGTGTATCTGCTTGATGTACTACAAGATAGAATCAGCGTTATGATTTCTTTATCCTTTTTTTGTGTTTTATTTTCTGTGTTCCTTTTTGGATACAAAGTAATAGTACATTGTCAAGTTCTGATGTTTTTTGATGCAGTTTTTGTCACTATTGGATTCCAGTGCAGCATTCAACTGTGAGGTTATCCGGGACTGCTATGAGGCGTTTGCATTATATTGCTTTGAGAGATATTTGATAGCTTGCTTAGGTATGTCAAACAGATTTTGTACCCATTTACTTTTCATTAGTTGTAGTTGTCAGTCCTTTGTATGTGTTTTTTCTGGGAATACAAGATTGAGAGATGTTGAGAAAATTTTCTCCCTTCTCTTTCACTCATCTCTTCAGTTTGGGTCACATTTTATTTGTGATTGTCATGCTCCTAATACTCAATTATTTATGCTTGTAGGTGGTGAGGGCAAAACAATTCAATTTATGGAAAGCATGAAGCTGATGGATTACAACTCTCCTCTTCTGAAAGAACCATATTCATATGGAGTTGTGGAGCATCCATTTCCCTTAAACTGCCTCTTAAGAGATTGGTATCTTGGTCCTGACTTCTATAATGCTGTGAAAATTGGCATAGTACAATATGTATGTGTGGTTTTGGTAAATTGAGATTTGTCACACTCCCCACCACCCCCTGGGAAAAGTATTTACCAATCTTTTTTCATTAATTATTGAAACCTGCATTCCAGATGATACTAAAGATGATATGTGCATTGCTGGCAATGATCCTCCAGTCTTTTGGGGTTTATGGAGAGGGGAAGTTTGAGTGGAAATACGGGTAAGACCCTATATCGGTTTGTGTCTTGATCTTGTTTTCTTGTGTATTGATTATTATGCATATCCTAAAACATATATAACTTCAATTCTCAAATTGAAATATTATTGTTGTCCACTGTAGAGAAAATTCCTTACTTTCTCGGGAATATCAATTGAAAAGATGAATACTAGACAATTTCTACATTTTCTTTTGAAAGGGAAGGATTATTTGTCATTAAAAATTGTTCCAGTCTGATTCTTTCATTTACTTGCAGGTATCCCTACTTGGCAGTTGTTCTTAATTTTAGTCAGACATGGGCCCTATACTGCCTTGTACAGTTCTATTCTGTTACTAAAGATAAATTGGAGCCAATCAAACCGCTGGCGAAGTTTTTGACGTTTAAGTCAATTGTCTTCCTGACATGGTGGCAAGGGGTGGCTGTTGCATTTCTTTTTTCAGTGGGAGCATTTAAAGGTTCATTCGCCCGCGAGCTGAAAACACGTATACAAGACTACATCATCTGTATAGAGGTTAGACTTTTGTGCTGTCCACAATTTTTACTGTGTGATGTTACTTTTGTTTTTCTTATGACTTCAATCCTTGGATTTAGTTTTCACATTTTGCATATTTCTTCTCAAGTCATATGTGGTTTTTCGTACGCTGTTTGATGTTCCTGTTTAAGCTAAATTTCTGAGCGTCGTTGTCATATAGTTTTAAGTTTTCAAATCAATTCAGAAGTTCTGGGAGAGCCCATTTCTTATGGCTTCCCATTTTAAAAAAAAATGCGACAGATGGGCATAGCTGCTGTTGTGCACCTTCATGTATTCGCTGCAGTACCTTACAAAAGGGGAGAGAGGTGTGTCCGTAATGTAGCGGTGATGGATGACTATGCATCAATAGGAGCGCTTCCTGACCCTGAGGAGGTTCGAGACTGTGAACGCACACCTAGAATGCGGCTGGGTCGCCATGAGAGAGAGAGAGGATGAAATTAAGTCACAGTGTTCGTGATGTGGTTGTTGGAAGCGGTGAAATCGTGAGATATGAAACATATATACAGTTAAACCTTGGAGTTTTCTCATAATTATCTACGGCAACTGATTTTTTGTTTTGGTGTTGGTCGTTACATTCCAGATTGTTGACGACATGAAATATACAGTATCACATGTGGTAGAACCAGTTGAAAGGGGTATTGCAAGGATAAACAAAACCTTGAACCAGATATCAGAGAATGTGAAACGCCATGAGGAGCGGAGGAGGAATACCAAGGACGATAGCTATCTTATACCCTTGCGTCCTTGGAGAACTGAATTTTCTGGGATTCAAGACAGTCTGGTGGAAGGGAGTATCAGTGACAGTGGTTTGCCCAGCGGAAAGCGAGAGCATCTCCTATCTAAAGCGTCTGCTTCTAGGATTAGATGATAGTGTCTACAATTGTGCTTATAAAGTAAAGTTGTGCATACATACGATAAAAAGCAAAATGGATTTTCACGTGAAGTGTTAACTACCTCAACATGATTTGCTAAATAGAAGCACCTCACCGCCAGCTACGAAAAGAGGTATTGTTGACATATGGTATGGATCAAGTTGTCAAGGGCTGAAAACGTTGTCTAATTGGCTTAAGTCTGTCTGAGAATGATGGGTTGGGTGATATATGTCATGGGCGTCGCTTGTTTGTGCCCGTGTACATAGCCTTTTGTATTGTGTTTTTACTCCTTTTCTTGGCGGAGAAAAGAAAATTGGCATGGTGGCTAAATGAGCTTTTAGATTCTTTAGTAGTGAATTGGCTTAATCGCCCCCTGCTTCTCTACACTGTTTGACCTTAGTTTCTGATGTTTTTCTCTTGATTGTTGGCCTCTTGGATCTGGCTTCTAAAATGGTCATGTTACTCACTAATATACTAGTTACTTTTTCGAGTCACATCAAGAATTTCATTGACGTGTCATGTATGCAACAATAAAGGGGGAAACGGCTAATATGACCTTAGCTTCGGAATCTTTCTTCTATAGTAAATTATATTCTCTTAATTGTCTTCCTGCAAGTTGGTTTTCTCTTCTTTTCTGCAACTCTAAGGCAACGCCTTCTAGAAGATAAGAATAGTATAATCTTTGGTCCGATCTTTTATGTCTTTATCATTAAAAAAAGTTCATTTTATATAAAGTGCATAAAATGAACAATCTAAAATGTTAGATAAGAATCAAAATTTGTGTTTACATTGTAACATTTTTATTTGAGAGTTTAAATTATGTATTTTATGCACTTGTACTCAAACAAATGATTTGTTCCTTGTCCCATGAAACTTGAGGGTTCAAAGTTCGAACAACTGCCTGATATGGATCCAAAAAAAAGAGACATCCTACTCCCGTGAGTTTCGACTAGTCGACTTTAATTGAATTCATAATTTAAAATCCATGATTTAAAAATACTCATAGTAATGTTGTGCTATACTCAAATTGAAGTCTATAACTCTTATAAATAAAAAAAGCAAGCTTATCCTCCAAAAGCCCCAAAATAATGTTTAACTTTATTTCTCTCATAAAATTAAATGCATCTTAGTAGCACAAAGAAATGTAAAAAATTAATCTAAAAAATCTACTCTCTGCACTTCATCTTACTTATCCACCGATAAGAGGGGAATGAATAGCCCCTGGCCCCCTACATTGTTCTATCTTAGTTTTTCAATTTCTTTTCGTTCAAGAAAGCTATTATTTTGTTTATCAAAAAAAAAAGCTATTATTTTGTGGCAAAATATATATATATATATATATATATATATATATATATATATATATATATATATATATATTTGGTTTTAGGAAGATAATGTATAACATGTTGAGCTCTAATTTTATTATAATTTTGATGCCTCACAATTAAAATATATCACTTAATCCTTTTAAAAAGGTATGAAAATTAAAAATTTTACAAACTAATTAAAATTAATATCTAAAAGCTATATAATTGTCAAATTACACTTTATATTATATCAGCATTCGAAAGTTATTCTTTTGATTAAAATATCATACATGAATTATATAAAATTTGAACATAAATTTTAATAAACATATTATATTTTCAAATATTAAATAGTTTAAGATGACAGAATATTATATTTTTTAAATTATATATATATATTCCCCCTTTTTTTATCATATATATATATATATATTCCCCCCCTTTTTTTTTTGGTGAAGTATTCCCCCTAGTTTTACCATACATACATTAACAACAGGAATCAGGTGGTTAGATAAAGGAGATATGGGCAACATAAACAAGGGCCACGGCCCTTGGGCCAAGGCTTAAGGAGCGGCTTCTAAGAGGCACAACACATGGATAGCTGACACGTGTCGGGTACACCGCTGAAAAAAAAGGAAAAAACTTATGTGAATTTTCTTATGTTCATTTCCTTCAATTCCCCAATATAATTATGACACGTGGTAAAAAGTATTTAAATGACCAATCACAATAGAGAGAGAATATAGAAGACCACCTTTTATATGACCAATCATAGAAGAAAGAGAGTGTAAATACAATATATAATTGGTGGAATTGGAGGAAATGGACATAAGTAAATGGACATAAGTTTTTTCAAAAAAAAAAACCTAACGGGGGCAAAAGTGTCAACATGTTCTTAAAAAGGATACTAGGGTTTTCCGCTGCTAGGCCGCATTACTGACCATCGGCTCCTCCACTTTATAAAAGAATCATTGTGCACTTCTTCTTCTACACCTCTTCTCTCTGCCGCATTATCTTCGGATCCCTTATTGGATCTTTGTTTCCTTCTTCTTCTTTTTTTCTTTCTATATTTTGCTTCTATGTTCTCTCTTTTATACTGAATTTTGTGGGCAGTGATGAGAAAAAAGTCATGCACCACTCTGATGATTTTTATCAATCAGTGCTGATAAATGTCTCATACCCATTTAATCTGAGCCCTATTTAATCTCTTTTTCCTTTATGAAGATTTTAGTTTTTGTTTAGATTGCGAGTACGGTTATGTGAACTCCCAATTGAAAGGTGGAACCAAGTGATGGGGGGTTCTTGCGACCCTAACCATGATGCGGACCGTACAGCTCTTGTAGCTTTTGGGGATAAAATTCTGGTTTCTGATGGTTCCTTCTTCTTAAATTTTATTTATTCATCAAATCATCATCTTGCATGCCTCTCGCCTGTGAAAATTTTAAACGAGCTAAACAGAGCTTTGGTTGTAGTCGTTTTTTGTTGGCGGGGGATTTGATCAGTCCCTTACTTGTTTGGGGGCAAACGAAACTTCTGTGTTTGCATATTCCCAAGTTAACGCCATATACAAATGTTGTTCGACGTTGACGGATCTCTCACCTGAGAGATTCTCCGTCGAAGCGTGTCTCATATTCCATTGCCTTGTGGAGCAGCGTCGCTGCCTTTACTTCTTGGGACTGGCCATGAGACAAACATTACCAAATATTCCTTCTCATATTTTCAGATTTCACATTTTTTGATTTATTTTTCGTATGTAAATCAGCCAATGACGAAATCTCTTACAAAACACCATCTTTCGGGACTGAATGGCTTAATAGGCCTTGATGTTATTCTGCAATTCCGAGGCTTGATTTAGGGTTTTGTTTTGTTTGACATGAAATTCTTACAGTTCATAGTTTCGGATTTTGTTTATGTTCACTGCTTTTGGTGACGGGGGATTTACTCAAATTCCTAACTTTAAATATAGGTTTTGCATGTCTTGTGTTTTGTCGTATAAATGATCAAGATTACTAATTTTAAAACTTAAATGGTTTAAGATTACAGCCCGTTGGTCAAATTTATAAAAATTATTTATTTTCAAATGATTTTTTTTATGTGACAGCAAAATGAGATAATTTTACCTTCAATCCATGATATAAAATTTTAAATCTCAAAATTTTTTTTCTCCAAAAAGTATTCCTTTAATACTTTATTTTTGTCCTTTTCAGGCTCAGACGGATTTAAATTTGTCTTTTTTTTATTATTTAATGCAATGATGTCAAATACAAATTATTTTTTAATTTATCAAATACAAATTATTTTTAAAAGTATTTTTTAATTCAATATGATAAACACATTGTTTTTTCCTCTTAGCATTTACTCTCAAATTCTATTTAAAAATAAATAATTTTTATAAAATTAGCCAAATTACTTTAAATTGATTATGTTTACCTTCTTAGAGAAGCAACTAGATTTTAACCCATGCCATGCACGGGTGAAATTGGAAAAAAAAAAAATTAAGTAACATGGATAAATTGTATGAGATATAAATATAAGCAAATTGATTTGAATTATAAATTCTGAATGACACTAAAAGATGATGTAGTGGATCATGACAATTAACATAATATAGTCAAGTAGAATTTTTTACTTGATCATTTGATTCTACAAATATTGCATGACAAAATAAAATTTACATTCAATAACATAAAACTTGATTATAAAGGTTTCCTAATATTTAAAGTATGCTCTTGGCAATCATAACTTAACATTCTGAAAATTTTCTTTTAAAATAACGTTAGATATCCTATCCTATTGGATGGACGAACATCATCCATACACACAAGAATTTTAAGTCTAAACCTTGTATGAACATGTGAAACTGCTACATATAGTTAACTATGTAAACACGTGCGGTGGTAAGTATAAATCGATGTTAGACAGAGTTTGTCCTTGGCTCTTATTGATAGTCATTGCAAAAGATCACAAAACAATTGAGAATTTTCGGTGTTGAAATCTAAAAGGCAACCTTGAATCTGATGGGGTAATGACAATACATGCAATCACAACACGTTCCTCGGCATACTTACCAGATATAATCGTAACTTCAATTACATGTTTACAGAGTCTCGTCACAAATAACTGAGTACCATTACACAACCCCAGTGACCTGTCAATATTACAAAGTAACATAAGAGGTGCACCAACCTTAAGCTTCACTCTCTACTATTTCTCTATTTTCAAACTTCATTAATGTTTTCCACTTTATGTCCAGTTGCTTCAAATGTCACAACCACTGTTCTAGGCGTCGATTTAGAATGTCGAAGAAGAAATCATCTTGTCATTCGTATAAGCTCATGTTTGTTATTCCATCTTGCTGTCGTAATATATGTTGCTCCATCATCGGCCATTCGTAGTAGATATCGCGTTTGCTACTCAAAATCTCGCCGCTATTGAAAGTTGCAGAAGCTACCATCCCGTCGAACCAGCTTTTAGATAGGTCTGATCTAGATCTTCACATGGCTTATTTCAGTTACATTTCCATTACAACTTTAATTTTATATTAAGTACAAATTATCTTTAATCTCCCTCACCACTTTTCTTTTAATTACCTAAAATTTATACTTTTTCCCACTCCTCTCATCTAATCCTATATTTATTTTATATTTTATTAATTATTAAAGGGATATATTATGAGACCACGACCATATAAAAATAACTGTAATGAAAGCTACAATCAAATTTAAAGACATATTTTCAAAACACCATATTCATTATCTAAATTTTATCTCTATCTTATATCTTCACATAATAAATTATAGACAAAATCACCTTTTATGTCTCCCAAACTTTACACAAATTTTCAATTTCACCCCTAAACTTTGTTTGCAGTCAATTTTATTCTGAAAGTTTTGAATAAAAATTGATTTTTAACTTTTTCTTATATCAATTTTAGAAATTTTATATATTATAATTTATATACAAAATTACAATTTAATCATAAACCTACAATCTTTTTTTCATTCACAATTTCACTCTCTACTACTTCTTTATTTTCAAACTCCGTCAATCATTTTACAATCTATGACCAATTGCCTCAAATGTCACAACCATTGTTGTAGATGTCGTCTTATGCAATTTCATCACTTGTTATTCGTAGCAGATATCAAGTTTATTACTCATAATCTCATTGCTATTGAAGGTTGCAGAAGCTACCGTCACACGTGCAAACAATATTCAAAGAAAATATGGCAAGATATCAAGTCTATTACTCATAGACTACTTTTTGCTTCTCATTTAGTTTTTTTTCATTATATTTATATATATATATATATTATATATATATATATTTTATAAAAAATGACATAACAAATTATTTGAGGCCATCTATTATTAATTACAAATCATATATACAAATTAGTTTTGATTACCTAAATCAATTTTTTGAAAAGAGATTACGTAAATCAAGTTAGTTTTTATTTTAATTTATTTATTAACATAAGATATATACAAATATTTATAATTTAAAAGTTATCTATTTTTTCTCCAGATTTACATTATAATTAAAAATCTCTTGTTCTTTCTCAAGTTAATTGAAATTAAAAATAAAATTATATATGACCAAATTATTTGTTTTTTTAGCAGAAGAAGATTTATTACTAATTAATTTAATTTTTTCATCCATTCTTTATTTTTAGTGGGTTGTGTTGTGCCTTCCTTTCTTTCTTTTTTAGAGCCATAATTTGAAACTAAAAACAACAATGAAACTGTGATGCTATTTTTTTTTTTGAGAACGTCACAACTGTGATGATTGATTGATAAAGCATATATGTGTATATATATAACTATATATTTCCACACAAAAAATATAACTCTATATATTAACTGGTTCACTTGTTAGTCCTTGATAGATAATAAAATGTATTTCCAATCTTGAAAGTTAGAAGTTTATGCAAATTAAATGTCAAAAGTCAAAAATCACTTTAATATTACATAATCCAAATCATTTTTCTCCGGGTTGAGAAAACAAAAAGAGGAAAAATCACAAATATCAACTTGTAGAAGATATGTAATTTTCTATAGACATTCCAAATGCTCGATTACAGAATTAAAAATAAGTCAGATAATGTACCCAAATGTCATTCGTAACATATACGTTGCTGCGCTTAACCAAATGTTAATTTTTGGTAGCCAAAAAACTAAAAAATATATATAAGGAATCAAATAACAAAGGACATATAAGGATCTTTTATTGGTAAAAAGTTATAAGCATTCTTTATTGGCTTATATTATATAAATAAGCAAATGATAAAAAAAAAATGAAGATTCTAACAGACTCAAACTAAGAGACCAACTTTGTTCACCGTCTTAATAAACTACCATATCGTATCTCCCTCCAAAATAAACACCACCAAGAAAAAAGAAATTATTAGAAAACACAGTAGAAATGAAGAAGTTGAAGAAAAAAAGCCCATACCGTATCTCCCTTCAAATTTGTACAGCAAACACCAGAAAAAAATTAATATAAAACACAGTAGAAATAAAGAAGACAAAAAAAAAAAAAAAAAAAAAAAAGCCTAGAGTCAATTCTTGGTCCAAAAAAATCAAAATAACCTGCTGGTGTTGGAGAACTCCGTGGCCCCTGGCTTCAATATTTAAACATGAAAAATATTTTTTCAACACTTAAATTAGTACACTTTCTAGCAGCTTACAAACTTGAAAAAAGTCAAAGCTTTTATAATGACCACTTCCCATAGGCATAAACTCAGTTTCGCCGCGTGGTAATTCTTGTCGGCTTCGAGGCTTCCATTGTGACGGTGGGGCACTGCTTTAGATTGATGGAGCGACAGATTTGGAGAGGAGAGGTAGTAGGCGCGTTGGCCATATATAACCCTAACAAATCGTCCATCCGAAAAGGAGGTTCTGCAAAAGTGGAATATTTGAGGTTTATTACCAGTAAATGATAATGCAAAATCAAAGGAGATTAATACAATCAGTATTGAAGTCAAATTTGAGGATTGAATATAGATATCAATGTACTTATTGCCATAGCTGGATGTGGGATTAAATGTCAACAATTGATTGAGATCATTTATTATATTTTAGGCAGGGGACAGAAATGCTGATGTGGGAGAATTGGTGATGACTTGGCGGACGTGCAAAAGAGGACAAAGTAAACAGATGGCAAAGAAGAAGCTTATGTATGTTGAAATAATAATATATATAGAATAGATTGCTGGTGGCGTTAGATCAATCGTGGTTTTTATTAAACTTGTAGGTTTTAGGGTGATAATTGGGTGTGGAAAGAAGCTTAAAGTTGGAAGCATTACGAAAACGGATGCAGGACCTAATGGAGAATTGGACTAAAAATAGTTTGATTTGGGTGTTAACATCAGAACAAAAATTAAGATGTTGTGTAATGAATGACGACTAATTTCTTACTCGTATCATTCATGTTCAGTCCAGTAATAGTGACTAATTTCTTAATCCAATACCTCCAATTTGCAGACACCAAATGTATTATGTATATACATGTTACATCTAATTGTTAGTATTGACATGGCGCTGAAGAATGAACAAGAGGAGGATACCATAACTTCCGGTGAATTTGTGATTAATAATAAGCTTGCCTAATTATCACAAAGTGTGTTCGGAAGGTAGAGATCAAAATAAGGCTTGCTACAAGACCTTTTCATTTTGGATTTATAAGGACTTTAAGAAACCCAGATCAGAGTGCAACATCGTCCTTTTGCCATTCAAATCGGACCTGAACTCAATACAATTCTCTACCACAAACACATACAACAATTTGAAGAAGTTACAAAAACTCATAGCATGATGTTTCCCAACTCACTTGCTACATTGTACCGAAGAACATCAACTATCTCTCAGCTTTCTCCACACATGATGATCCAAAAACACTCTACTCATCAACCAGACTACCACTTTTCACTTGATAACAAAATCTAATCATTATATTATCGAATAAGATATCAATCTCAACTAAACGTATCTTTCATCAATTTATCTGTTTTTTTTTAATGGGTTAGTTTATAGTATACATACAAAATATCTAGAGCAGGTAGAATTTACTACGCCCAAGGGAGTGAGCCAGGATAAGGAGCTGGTCCACAATATCTGAATAAAGATTCAATTTCTGGGCATCCATTAGGATAAGGAATTGAACGATGAAATGGGTCACGCTTCAGTTTCTTGTGATAAAGTGAACCTTGACAGCCAAATGGATCCTTCTGGAATTGTGCCCTCACCAAGGCCTCGCCTTTTAGTGCACCTGCTTTTGCATTTGATACAGCAGAAGTGCCAGCATAGAAGAATCTTGACTCTGGAAACCCAATTGCAGATCGATGTAGATGTGCAAATCTCTCTTCCTTGAAATCATAACTTACAACCTGATCATCCCCCACATTCAACAACATCAGAGCCAGTCTCCAAACCCCAAAATCTAGTTTCATATTGAAGCATGCCACTTTAAAATAAACAGACAACTTCATTACCAATGATTCATGATGCATTCCATGTTTAAACAAATCGTAACAGAATGTTTTTCATAGATTAGTCAATAGTCATACATACAGTTATGTTTTGGGGGTATCTGCCAGTTAGCTCTCGAAATCGACAGACACTAAATAGAAGATTTTCAAAACTGTCCCGGGCATGCTCCTCTGTAAGTGCTCTCCATTTCACACTTTCTTCTTTTCCTACACAAACAACCAAAAGACACAAGTTTTATTTATAGCAGGGTCCTTTCTGAACCAATCAGCTTATTAGGGAAGCATATGAAAACAAATTTTAAACAGACCACTGTTTAATCCACATCAGAGACTATATAATATAACCTTGAGCTTGAGAAAACAGAGGTGATTGATGCAAAGTAAACCAAAGAAACATTACAATGTAATAGGAAAAGTTTAAGCAGCAGCAAATGGAATTTGAACTCATCAAGTATTAGAAATGTCCAAAAAGTATGCAATGTTCATCATAATTTACAATAATTATATTAAAAGCTGCCAAAAGGACGATACAAATTTGATAAGGAACTCACCAAACCATGCTTTGGAATCAGCAACAGCCCAATAACTCTGTGCCTCACTACGAGGACCAGCATCTTTACGAGTCTCTCCCCCACTAAACAAAAGCAGAGCCGACTCGTCTTTAGCCGCAATATCAATCCCTTCTTCTACATGGGTCACAAAAGTAGCAGCTTGACCAGCATTTTTCTGATAAGCTTCCAAATACCAAGAATCCTCTTTTTCAATCTTCCCACAACTACTGCTCGTATATATAGAATGTCCCGCAACCATCACAAGGTTTTGAAGCTTCGGGAACGGATAATCGTCCAACCCAATATCGAATTTGTGATAACTGTTCATCGTTCGGTAGTGGTTTTCGTATAGAGATAGAATGGTAATTATTGTGACCGCAAAACACAGGGCGATGAAGAAGCCCACAAATGGGTGAAGTTTGAAATAGTACTGTAGGCTACTTCCAAATGATTTGATCATTTTGATGGGATAAAGGGGCGAATGTTTCGATTTTTGAGTTCGTTTTATGGGTTTTCCAGATTCCAAGTCGAAATCGGTTCTTGGGTACGCGTGAAAGTGTTTGGGACTCCCGGATCCAAATGATAAATTATGCATCTTAAGTTTATGATTTGAAAAGAGGAAAAATGATCAAACGTACCCGAATGAAGTGTGCAGTTAAGCATCTGAAGCATTGCATATTTGCATCTCAATTATAGCTGTAGAGTTAATTAGAGACGGCAAGCTGGAACGAGTATTGAGATATCTGATCTTTGAAACGTCAGAAAGAAAATTGAAGGACCCCAGCTTGAAAGCTTAAAGAAAAACGAGATTCCGACTGAATCTACCATGATCCAAGTCAAACACACTAATAGTTTATGAAATCACTTGTTGCAGGCCAGGCAGCCCTCTGCGAAATGTTAGTTACGCAGAGAAAGGCGTGCTGGAAATTGAAAACGGAGATCCAAATTCTGAGGATCTGTGTTTCTGTTTCTTAAACTCTCTCGATCTTGTAAATACCAAAAATGAACAAAAATATACAGTCAGGGAAGACGATGACATCCATCGAATGCTTCCAGACATTATTTACAGGGAAGCCCAAGATTAGAGTTTTGTTTATGGACTTTGCTGCTAATTGTTTTGGATCAGGTAGCTTTATGAAAAAGGCCTCTTGGGCCACTATGATTTTTCTTTAGTCTAATACTAATGGTGGGTTGCATTCTTATTTCATTAAAGCAAATACTCATTAAAAATTGTCTAAAATGGACAGAAGTCCCTTAACTATAGGGTGTTTGTACATAACCTCCCTAAATTTCAAAAAGTTGCATAGCACCTCCTTAAACTTTTCAACTTTTGCACATAAAGGATTCTTTAACTTTTCCATCCAATTTTTAACACTCATTGCCACATCAACTTCCACATTACATTTTAATTCCATGTCAGTTGGACAAATAAGTAATTTCTCTACCATTAATTAATTATTTATTTATTTTTATAAAAAAATTTAATTATTTTTATGAAAATTAATTTATCTACAGTCTATATTTTAATTAATTAATTATTTTTATGTGGAAATTACTAATTTGCCATGGAATTAAAATGTTATGTAGAAGCTGATGTGGTATTGAGTGTTAAAAATTGGATGGAAAAGTTAACAGAATCCTTTATGTGCGAAAGTTAAAAAGTTTAGGGAGGTGCTATACAACTTTTTGAAGTTCAGGGAGGTTATGTGCAAACACCTATAGTTCAGGGGTTCTGTGCATTTTAACCTTAAAAATTCTTGATGAAGAATTGAATTTAGATTTTTAATATGAAAAAATCATAATAACATAATACTTTCATATGAAAAAGAGAGATATTTATAGAGTACATGAAACTCATTTGAGTAGTGGATTTGACTTAATATTGGACCCTACAAAGTATGCAAATCCAATGTATAATTGTATTTATCTTTCTTAATATGAGATTATTATTTATTATTTATGGTTTCTCTAACAAGTATCCTAGGTAAAAGAATGCCCTAACAAACCCATTATTTAATTTATATATAGGAAGCACATAAGTTAGAGTAATCTTATATAAGAGGTAAAAGAAGAAAATAATTACAGAAATAAATTATTAGTCCAACTTGAACTTTATATGCAATCTATTAATGCAAAAATAAAAGAAGATATCTGTTTCCCTATGTCCTGTGTTGTGTAGCCTTTTGGCTTAGTATTTTGTTACCAAAAAACTAAAGAAGATATTATTGTACATTATTTATGAATTAAGATAATTTTGATTATCTGTTTTTAATTAATCTACCAATAATTGTTTTTTTCTAGCTATCATCTATATTTAAAATCATTCCTCTCTCTCACTAGATATTAGGTGAGCTATATTATCAGTTCAAAAATCTTTATCAATTTAAATAAGGATAAGGAGGTTTATTCCATTTCAGAATATTCCCATACAAACTCAAAGATATAGGAGATTATATATATATAACATGTATGCTAATCAATCAGCATGATGCCAAGTGCAGAGTTGTGTTGCATCAAAATTGTACTTTACAATTAGGCTATATTTACATCTGCATTATTTACATGAAGTGTAATTAAGGAACCAAAGGATATATTATGTACATAACACATAAAAACTTAGGGTTAATTGGTTATTTATCTTCAAGGTTGACTTCAGGTTGACTTGAGCTTATCCAAATTATAGATTCTCTGCAAAACAATAAATATGCATTAATTAGCTAGGTAGTTAAGCACATAACACAGATCATGACACGAATTGAAGTAATTAATATTAATGTTTATTTGTTATGTTATGAAGTAGGTAGGCGGGAAATTTGGTAATTAAAGCTTACTAGAATAGAATGTATATCGTGAAGAAAAGGGGCAAGTAAAGACACCAAGTAGTGCATTTTCTCCTTTAGAGCATCGTAGTTTTCATCTTTTTCCTTGAGCAAGTCCATAAAGGTTTTGCTATCTGGCATTAGTTTTAAAGCCACCTGCAATATATATACACCATTTATTTAAAATATTTAGACTTGAAGATCTAATCCAATAGCAATAACATAAGAGCCTTGAGATTCTGACAAATAATATTTTATTATGAAACACAAACTGAGTAGTGTAGCTAGGTAGAAGGACTATTAAGTGCATATATACTCTGAAAGCAGCAGAAGAAATCCATCCATGCCAGGGCTTCAATGTATTATTATAGCACTCTTCCACTGCTTCTTCCATGTTCTTCCCACCATCCCCTTCTAAACTCTGTAATAACGCCAACGCAAATTCCAGGGATCTACACACCAAAATCCATCTTCTAATCTCATTAATTGTATTCTATGTTACATAATTGAAATTAATGATTCAATTTATTAGAAGAAAGGAATAAGCTAAGATTATAGTAATTAACTTAATTACGTACCTAGTAAGCCAGACAAAGGCTTTACTGCAGGTTGGCCCCTTCTTTGCGTTGCCTAGGCTTTTCTCTGTTTTCAATATCTCCACCATGTTTGAATTCATGGAGGGATTTGATTCATACATCACTTCCAATCTCTGCAATTTTTATAATTATACTATAGGAATTGAGTACTAGTGTTTAATTAATTATATTCATTGAATTTCAAACCTTGATATTATGATGAATGTCTTGTCTCAAAACAGCCATGGTTGGCCCTATCTTATCTGCAATCATGCATGACGACAATATGTTATGTTAGGTAGGTGTTATGTCACATTCAATTCAGATGAGAGTTGAAAAATATAGAGAGTAATAATCAAACTCACCAAGAACTTGTAGAACCAAGTAACACAGAGATAGAAAAGACTTGGTGGAGACGAAGCCAACCTCATCACCATCACTATCATCATCTCTAGGTTTTACTACAACCATCATTGACAGCTCTTCAATGGCACACCCTATCTCTGATGACCTCTGCTCCATCTCTCTCCTCCGCTTCTTCTCTCTCTCCATTCTTCTTCTATCACACATGCACACATATACATACACACACATATATATATATATATAGAAGTAATCTGATCCCAATTGGGTTTCTTTATGAATAATTAATTTGTTTCAAAAATACATATATATATATACAAACAGAGAGAATAAACCTCTAAATTTTGTTCAACTAGCTGTTTCATGTAGTGAGACTCTTGCATGCCTTTCTAATAAATTGGGCCTCAACATTATTTTTTTTCTTTCTCTTTCTCCTTTCTTGTTTTAAAAATTAATAATCCTGTGCTATCCATTTCCTCTGGAAGTCATTGATGGTGACGTTATGTTTGACCTTGGAGTTATCTTCTATCCACCACTCTAACTTTCCTATACCTTAATTGTGTTAACAAATATTATCTGAATAAATCTAAACCCTGTAGGTCCCACACCTGGATTTGACGTGGCCAAAGAATCTAGCCTAATCTACAATTACTTATCCATACCAACTTGATATGTATGCTAACCAGTTACTTTAATCATCTCTTGATTGATGTAAATAAAATGTTATTCATTAGAAAAATTGTTCCTCACAATAAATTAATAATACTTAAATGTGACCCATAAAAACAATGAAGAATTACTTACCCATATAATAATAAAATGGTAGGGTAAAATATATATTTTTTGGCAAAAAATTAAATGGAAGTAGAAGTAAGAGCGGAAAGAGAAGTGAGAAATATAATATGAATTAATAAAAATATGTTTTGTATGTTGAGAAATATAATTAGATTATAATATTAATATTATTTAGTATAGTAGAATAACAATAACAAAATAAAAGATAGAGATTGTGAAAAATCAAATTTATTCCTTTCTAAAATTACGCCACTTGTCCCTCAATTCCTTTACTCAAATAATGGAGGGTACAATCAGTAATTTGACAATACTCTTAAGGCAAAATCAACTTTTAAATATGACCATCCCAACCATCAACTTTCACTTCTCATATGAGAGAGAAGCTAACTTCTTTGTGCAGAGGGAAGTCAAGTTTACTATATCCCTCTCTTTAATTCCTCCCAACCAGAAAAAGCTATCACAAAAAAGCAAACTTTTCTTCCCATACTTCTCTGCAATCAAACTGTAGCTTAGGGGTGAGAATTTTAAAGAAAGTCACATTTTTATTTTAAGACAAAACATGAAAATGTTAACTATTAGTCTCTAGCTATATTGATTAATTACAATGTTTTAATAACCCGGTTCAACCGGTACCTGTTCACTTGTCCGATCCCGGTCAAGCTGAAAAAACCGAACCGGGTCAACAAAAAAAATGGATAAACCAGGATTTAATCAGGATCCGGTACTGGGTTGTTTGGTCCGACCGTTCAGCCCAAATTTTGTTTTAAAAATGCGGCCCAATTCTTTTTCAACACAGCTAGCATTGTTCATTTGTTAATAGTGTGTGATTGGTACAGACATGAATGTGCTAAAGTTAATTAAGGTATATATATAAGTTCATTCCTCGTTGGTTAAAGTATTATTTTGGTCCTCAATATTTATATGAAGTTTAATGTTAGTCTTCAATGTTTCAAAAATTTAATGTTGGTCCTCAAAGTTTTTTTTTTTGTCGATTTTGGTCCTCGAGCGTAACACCGTTAACTTTTTGTCGTTAAATAATGATGACGTGGCATGTTTCTGTGGCACACCCTCTCCCCTACGTGTCATATTTTAATGACGTAGCATGACAGATCACTGCCACGTCACCCCATATTGCCGCATCATCATCTTCTCTCCTTCGTCATCATCACTATCATCATCATCTGAGGTGACGTGACAGTAATCTGTCATGTCACGTCATTAAAATATGACACGTAGGAGAGAGGGTATGCCATATAAGCATACCACGTCATCATTTAATGACAAAAAGTTAACGATGTTAGGCTCGATGACCAAAATCGACCCAAAAAAAACTTTGAGGACCAACATTAAACTTCATGTAAACATTGAGGATCAAAATAGTACTTTAGCCTTTTTTTCGTTTTTTTTTTCAATCGCCGACGCCTCTTTTTTTTTTTTTTTCGTTTTCTTCTTTAGCAGCTAGCATCTAATATTTTCGTGTGGATTTGAGAAATTGGAGTATTTTCACTATTTTGTATGCTTGTTGATCATATTAATTGACTATTGAACTTATTTTGGAGTAATTGTTTATTCTTTGTTTGTTAATTCTTTATTTTATTATTATTTTATATATTTCAAATGTGGTTCGATCGGTTATCTTGTAAATCGAAAATTTGATTTCTAATTTTTAAAATATTGATTAATTATTGGGTTTATGAAGAAGGAGGCTAATCATTGTTTTGTTGGAAGTTATAGTGTTATATATGTAAATGGTTGTACAACAACCACTGGACAAACGGCTACCTTATTCCTATTAACTGCTACCACTAACTTCAAATTTCAACATATGATTCACAAAGGAATAGGAATCCCAAGATTAAATAATTTGTACAGAATAATGATAATGCATTATGAGATCCCACATCACATCTATCTTCGCTGCATTTAAATAATTTTGGATGAGCTAACTGTCCTACAATGCAGCATTTCAAAATGTTGCACTTACATCAGCTTTCCATCGCTTCAATAATGAATGTTTAAGTTGGAAGTTTAATTTGCGGATTTATCCTCAATACAATGATCTGTAGATAAGAGTTATTATGAAGGAAAAATGTAACGATCAGAAAAAACAACTTGAGAGTTGAGACATTCTTAAAAAAAATTTATAATTTCTTAAAATAAAAACAAAACAAAAGGACAATTCCAAAGCAAGTGTTGATAGAGTTGTGTGCTGCTCATCTTTCGTTAACTGTAGTCATGCATGACATCAACGTTCCGGAAACTTGTAAAAGAAAACAACGAACTGCTTCTAATTTAAACTTAGTGATGCATCTAATTAATTATAAGTGAGTGTGAACGTTGTAGATTCTTCTTTATATATATTTGTTTGTCCTAGCTTTTTTAATAGAAGAGATTGGAAGTAATTGAACAACTTGAACTTTGTAAATAATCGTTAAATAATAATTTAAAACCTAGCTTAATATTTTGTAACATTATATATGTGTGCTTCAAGGTTGATGTGTGATATGTGAAAATGAAATCCTCGTATATATAGTCCAATTAATTACTACAATATTGTTGCTGAGCAAACTCAAGTATATACATATATATCGAAGAAAATTATATGATATAGTTTCTGTTGTAAATTGTAGTATATGGATGTATTGAATAAAGTCTCACATTGCTATGAAATGCAATCCAAAAATATATAATAACTGATCATGGGAAAATAAATGGATAAAAATAAAATATGGGTCTCACACATACAACAACTGATTATTAAAAGGAAAACATAGTTAAAGATGCTTAATAGACTGCTTCTTAATTTACAGAAAAAATTTGCGGATTATATAATAATAACCGTGTGATGTGATTCCATTTCCATCCATTTAAATTCATATTTTCCCTAATAGTTTATTCTTGTCGGCAGAAGACAATTATCATATATCCATTTGGGTTTTGTTAGTGTTTTATACTGATATTCCATATGCCAGGATGTGGTCCTTCGCTTCTATTATAAGTAAATTTCGTTATATCTAATCTGGTCAACGTTATTTTTTTAATCGTAAGTTTATTAGAAAAAGAGAGCCTCTTATCATATGTAATACCAGAAACAGAAATCCTCATATCTCATTCAAGTTGTGAAATTAGAGCTTATAAATTCATACTTGAAAATGTTGGGGGTTATGATTTGGGCCACGGTACATGGGGCTTACGTACCAACAAGGCCCATTGGGGCCCAGACCCATTAAGCATCGCCACCAGTAGGCTGTGAAAATTATAAAAACACGTTTTGTTTTGTTATATATGGTGTTCCACATGCTTCTCTCTCTATAGTCTATACTCTATACCCTTTATGCCATGAAACAAACACTGTGTGAAATGTTGTGTCCCTTTCCTTTGCTTCACTTTTCAAATAATTGCTCAAATTAATTGAATCTAGCCCATTGTACTACTCTTCTATTCCTTCACTTAACGCATCTCCCATTTTAGATTGGTGGGAGCCACACCATGTCCTCACAAAACCTTAAAAACATCCTGCACATTCACACTGCTGATCTACACTAAATTAGAGAAAAAGCAAGGGTGTGCCATAAGCATATAAAAAGTTTTTAACATAAATACATATACTAGAAAAAAGAATTAGAAATGAACAAGTAATACTATGAAGAAGAAGACAAGGATGAGTCCATTAGAGGCTGGCATGATCTGGAAAAACTTGAACAGCTAGCTGCTGTTTTTGGATTGGTGACTAGTCCTTTATGCAGAAAATTGGGCTTATGGAGATGGTCATTATGGTGTGTGATCTCCTTGAGCATCGTCCTTACATCTTTCATGGTGGGTCGTTCTTCTGGGGATGGATTCACACATAGGAGAGCCACCCCTAGCACTTGAACCATCTCTGGGGTTTTTGTTCCACATTGCAATACTAGCCTCTCCTCAAGAATGGTGATCAAGTCTCTTTTCTTCTCTCGGATTTCACTGCTAACCCAGCTCACTATGTGGGCCCCCTCTGGTATCCTATCATCAGTTGGCTCCATCCCCGTTAACACCTCTAGGAGTACCACCCCAAAACTGTACACATCACTCTTCTCTGTTATTCTCAAACTGTATCCATATTCTGCAATTTCACACATAATCATATAATTTAGTCACAATGACAAAACTTAAAATTACTGTGAGTGAATTGATTTTTTATTAAATACAAGATGTGGCTACTAGTTGCTTATCAAGGGTACATTTTGTACTTTCTAAGATTGTTTATGCAGTATTTTTATTGTTACAAAAGTAGTTAATATCACTGCCCAATTAACTATAGACTTAACTAAGATAATTGTTTTAAAACACGTACAATTTTTTTAGTACAAAAATAAAATCATTTAACTTCAAAATTGTTTGACATTTACACTCACCAGGAGCAATGTACCCATAAGAACCAGCAATTGTAGCAGAGGCTCTTGAGCACTCGGAAGAATTAACTATTTTTGCAAGGCCAAAATCTGCAAGAAAAGCTTCATATTGTGGTCCTACCAAGATGTTGTTAGCCTTAACGTCCCGATGGACAATTGGAGGGATGCAATGATGATGAAGATACTCTAAACCATGAGCTGCTCCTACTATGATCTTATACCTTGCGTCCCAATCTAAGAACAATCTCTTTTCATGGAGCAATCCGTACAAACTCCCATTACATATATAATCAAACAAGAGTAATCTGGTTTTTCCATTGTCGCAGCATCCTAGAAGTCTCACTATATTTTTATGTCTTATTGATCCAAGAGTCTGAACTTCTGCAGCAAACTGATCTCTCCCGGGTGACGACTCCTCCTTCTTTATGGGCCATAGCTTCTTCACTGCAATCACTTGCTTTGTGGGAGTCTCTACCTTATAAACAATCCCTGAGCAACCCTTTCCCACAATGTTGGAATCTGATAACTGTGTGACAATGTCGTTGATGGAGAAGTTGAGTTTCTGAAATGGAGTGAAAGCCCAATCCATTTTGCCTTCCTCATCAAAATTCCTCCCTCGAATTCTGAGACCTAAAATTACTCCAAAAGTCACAAACATGGCTGCTAAAATAACTCCAAGAAAAGTATATATAATAACCTTTCTTATAGATTTAATGTCGTCGTGATTTCCAGTCACTTGACAGTACTTGTTCATGCAGAGATTAGGGTTACCAGCAAATGAACTGAGGGGTATATCTCGGAAGAACTTTGAATCAGGAAGAGAACCAGAGAAACAATTGAAAGACACATTCAGAGATACTAGATTGTCAAGACTACCAAGTATAGCGAGACTTCCTGACAGGTTATTGTGAGTAAGGTCCAAATTGGAAAGTTTGGAGAGATCTGAGAAGCTTTGTGGAATTGACCCGCTTAGGGAGTTCCAACTCAAGTTCAACATTATATCCAAACCTTGCAAGTGACCAATTTCATCTGGAATAGAACCAGTTATTCTATTGTTGCTTATATCTAGCAACTGCAAATCCTTACAAAGGCCAAGAGATGAAGGGATCAAACCTGTGATATGGTTGCCACTGATTATTAACTTATTCAAAGATGTAAGCTTGCCTAAAGTCTCAGGAATTCTGCCAGTTATTTTGTTGGCAGAAAGATCTAGAACATTAAGACCCACCAGGAATTCAAACGAGAAAGGAATGGTTCCTCTCAGCTCATTCCCATGCAAGTCAAGCATTTCAAGATTATTGCAATTACCAATCTCGTGGGGGATTTCTCCGTTGAGCATGTTATCTGATAATTCAAGAAAGCTCAAACTTTTCAAAAGGCCTATTTCTGGGGGGATTAGACCTGTGAAGTTGTTTGATCCTAGCCTTAACCTGATCAAGCTGGTACAACTGCCAATATCTGGTGGGATTTGACCTGAAAGTTTATTTGATATCAGCAATAACTGAGTTAAATTCTCAAGATGAAAAAGAGAATTTGGAATTGAACCCGTGAGGGAATTGTGTGAGAGATCAAGTTCTTCAAGTTTCTCACAGTTGGATAGTTCTGTTGGTATACTTCCTTGGAGCTGATTCTGCCAGGCTAAGAATAGAGTTAGTTCCTTCAGTTGTCCCATAACAGGTGGAATCTTCCCAGAGAATATGTTGTTATCAAACTCTATTCGCTTCAATCTAGAGAAGTTACCTATATAGAAAGGTATCTCTCCAGAAATGTCATTACTAGATAAAAGAAGCTCCTCCAATGAAAGTAAGTTTTTGAGAGTAACAGGAAGCTGACCAACCAGAGAATTTAATGAGAAATCAATAACCATCAAACCTGTACAGTTCCCCATGCTTTCTGGAATTGAACCAGTCAAATTGTTCTGCCATAGAAATATCTTCTTGAGGCTTTTCATGAAACCCAATTCAGAAGGAATATTCCCAGAAAGTTGGTTTTCATATAGAAACAAGTTCTCCAAGGCTGAACAATTATGAATCTCTGGTGGAATGTGACCTGTGAGATTTGCTGTGTAAACTGAAAGTGTCTTCAGATGCACAAGTTCCCCAATACTTGGTGGAATCTCCCCTGATATTCCAGTGTTTGAAAGCCCCAGAAACATTAAAGCTTTACAGTTTGATATCTTCTTTGGAATTTCACCATGAATACCTGGATTCCCACCTGCTCGAAACATTCGGATATCCCTCAAAGAGCCTATTTCTTCAGGAATCTTACCAGAGAGCTGGTTGTCAAACAATTCAAGTTCTTGAAGCTTTGAACAGTTTCCAATTTCTATTGGAATTCCACCATTTAAGGAATTTGAATTCAAAGATAACCATTGTAAATTAGACAGCTTTCCTATTTCAGTTGGAATGGTTCCTGATAAGGAATTGAAGCTAAGGTCCAGAGTTGTTATGGAAGAAAAGTTTCCTACTGAACTTGGAATTTCACCAGTGAGATTTCCATTTGAGATGACAAGAGTGGTAAGGTGGTTGAATGAGAGGAGTTGTGTAGGGAAGCTGCTACCAAGATTAATGGAGGTTATTATGATATGTGAAACAAAACCATCCTTGGAACATTTTATGTAATCCCATGAGCAAGGATTTTCGTGGGTTGCGTTCCATGAGGAAAATGAAGAAGCAGAATCAGAGGAATTGAAGGTTGAGAGCCATGAAAGAAGAGAGAGACCTTCCTGGTTCAGAGCAGAGATGACTGGAAACAAGGAGATATTAAGAAACAAGATGAAAAGAGTTATTGCATTGCTTGTCATGATGAGGTAGATGTTATGCTACTGTTCTATTTCTTCCAAATTGAGGAGCACTGATATCTATCACAGTGAGTCTGTATCTTCTCCCTATCATAGATTATTGGATATTTAAATACCAATGTCTGCTTTTAAAGTTACTGATAAAGATGTAGACTCTTCCTTTATTATTATTATTCTTTAAAATGTATTTCTCGTTCACATAATCACATTTGTAGCAAAAACAAAAGAAACAGACAAACTGGAACCATTAAAAGGGCGACTGAATAAGAAAATGTGGTAATAGAAAGTTGTCTTCGGTACTCAGTCTAGTAGCATTAACTATTAACCCTCTCTGACACTTTTTTTAACTGTAGCTGAGAGGCATTAAAGCTGTAACAACAAAAGTTATTTGCTAGTTTAGTGCTTAATTATTAACCACTATTTTTTTTTCCTACGAGATTCATCTGTGAACGATGGAGCTGTGTACAAAGATGTAGAGTAAGAGAACATGGGCTTTGAAAATGACTGTATTGGCTTATTCGTTGTATTGGAGCTACTGTGCATGTGCTGCTATTTGTGGCAAGATCATTAGTTGAATAATGTTAAAAGGGAAAATTACCACAATTTGACAGCTTATTCTTATTGTGGATAAATTGAGACCCAAAGTTAACTAACGGGTAAGCAAGATAGTGTTTCGAGGTTCCATCAGCTTTCTCTATATATAATCAGCAACTGCAGAAAGTATTGGAATTCAGGAATTTATATGCCCGCAATTGTATAATCCAAAAAATAATAATTGGTCCTTGCATGTTGTACTTGTAGAAAATTAGCTAGCTAATTTTGGGTTAGAAACTTGTGATTACACATAGTAGGTTTTAGATGGGTTTTCTTGAAAGATATGCAGAAAGATGCGAGAGAGACCTTACAAGTTGAGGTTTTCTCTTTTCTGTTTGTCTTTCTTTGTTGTGCTTGTATTTCCTTAAAGTTAGGAGTATCCTGAATTCTCTTACATATTTTACTTTTATCCTCTTAATGAAGTGTAATATTTTTCCCCCTTATCCATTTTAGGTGCAAATGACACAATTTGCTGGGAATTTCCCAAGCCCCTATAATGATCGTTCATCTAACTTGGCATAACGTTCCGAGAATTGAGTGAGACCAAGCAACACCTAATATGTAAATAATAGACACCATAGTTTCACCCTTTTCTGTAATATATATATATATATATATATATATATATATATAGGTGCATGGTGGTCTCAAAATCATGCTGTTTTAATAGAGTTGTTTCTTATCATGAAAGTTAGCAGGTGACCTTTCGAAGGGATAATAAATAGGTAGAAGTATAGAACAGTAATCCATAAAGAGAAGAGAAAAGAAATTTGTGCAGCTCAATTTAAATGTATTTTCTTGACCCAGATTGAATGTGTAGATATATGGAGGTGAGTGGTAATTAATTCATAAGGGATGAGAAAATTTGACCTTTTTTATTCTCTGGTCTCAGATAAGGATTGAGATATTTAGCATTATTACGAAATTATTAACATATTATGAAGACAAGCTACGTTTGCGGTGGTCTTTGTAGACTCAAATCTGAAAAGAATCAGCAGAGAGACACTTTAATACAAAGAAAGCAGACAAAGAAAATTTCAGAAAGACAGGAAAATGATGTGTGAGTAGCAGCAGCACATGTTTCGCGAGATGGATGGTTAGGATAAGTTGTGGATTTGGAAGGGGAGAGCAAATGATTCCCCACTCACATCTAGAGCTCACTGACTTGTCACTGTAATTAATACTTTGTTTAAATGGCTTTCTCCGTAAATAGTTCATCAAGGTTCTACCTCTTCCTTGGCAAGAAAAGGACAAAGAAGATAACAAATTTATAAAACTAAAATATTTAATGCATCATCAAAGTTGGCCTAACCAATCTTGGGCAAAAGGGGAGAAAGGTATTTTGAAATCTTGTGTTTGACCTAAGGCATCTATGCCTTGCCCTAATTGAAATCTTGGAACAATGGTAAAAGAATAGGAGGACCATTCTGAGCTGTAACTAAACTGAGAAACAATAAGATGTGTGCACCTTGCCTTCCCAATTCCAAATGCTCTCTGCTAATTAAAACTTGGCCATGGCATCTCAATCTCTATCCCAAAACTCTGCTTGCCTCAGCTCCAAGACCAACAAGAATTTCAATGCCCAATTGTTGTACAACAAGAGGCCTTTTAGCAATCTAGTAGTAGCCAATCTCCAACACAGGAAACCCAGGTTTCGTCCATTTGTATTAGAAGCACAGAAGAAGCAAACAGAAGAGAAAAAGGAGAAATGGAAAGCACGGGGAAGCGACGATGGATCATGCGGTGTAGTCCCCGAGTTCCTGCCACATCCTACGGTGGAAGAGACTGTGCTTGAATTCTATGATGCCTTCAAAGCAGGAGACACTAACAAGTTGGAGCAACTTGTGTCGCCTCACTGTTTGTACCAGGATTTGGTCTTCTACGGTCCCCATGAAGGCAGAGAGGTTAGTTAATTAGTACTATACATATATACAAATACAATACAACATGTGAATCATATGATTAATTTAACTGAATGCTTCATTTTGGTTCTCCCAGGATGTCATCAATTTTTTGCAGAGCGCAAGGGATGCCATGGGTAAAAATATCCACCTTGTCCTTGAACAAGTGGCGGAGACCGACCATCTTAAGGCCACTGTGCATTGGCACCTACGTACCTCACTTTTCATTATACTCTTTCTTCTTCTTTTTTCACCACTTTCGTCATAATTGTTATCACTGGGATGGCCCAATCTCTATATTTGTAAGTTAGGCCCTTTTTATTCTATTTTGCTCTAGTGGGCTTAGGTGTTTCAACACCAAATTTAACAAAAAGCTTCAACTCTTCTCTGCCTATTAGTGACCCATATTGGGTTCCTAAATTAATATTATGTATGGCGAATTTCAAATTTGATTTAAGGGAAATAAACTAATTATAAAATATGTAATATTAAAATGGGTCGTTAGATCACACTACTAACAAATAACAAATGTATGTATGTATGTGTTTGGAATATTTATGTCTTTTTATTATTAATTTGGATCTATATTTTTATTGTTTCTTTAATATATAGTCTAGTAATTGAAATCTTTAATTTTGTCCCAAAAAAACAACATAATTGAAATTAGCTGCGGAACTGGTGGTAATTATAGGTATAGTATTAGAGAATGGATCCAGTGCTTAATTCTTTCATGCATTAGTATATTGTTATAAGGTGAATTTCAATTTGCAGAGTGGAGAGATAAGAAAATACCCTTCACCCATGGTTGCAGATACTTTACGTTAGAAAGAGTGCAAGGAAGACTACTTATTAGGTACTGTGGAGGCATGCATTATTTTGTGTACCCTCTACGAAATGATCATATAATAATAATGCTGAGTTTACATGTAAGCTTAGCTTGTGTACTTGAATATGCAGGCAAATAACCGGTGTGGAAGAACTTCCATTAAGGCCTAGTGAACTATCACTGGTATATTTTTCTATTTTATTTCTACGTGTCTCTCTCTCACTCTCAATTAAGTACTTTAATATTATAGTGTACGTGTGTTTTTGCTTTCTTTCATTAACAAGCGTACTGCTCTATCTTATTCTGCAGAAACTATTGAAAATGGCAGGCAATCTTTTTGATAGCTATCCTCTAGCAGCTGATAGTATGTATATTATTTATTGGATCTCATTTCCCCATTCTACTTATTTACCATATAATATTATATATATTTTGATCTTACTAGCTATATATATATATGATATGATGTTTTGTTTTGTGGGTTGTGGCTGCAGTGATGCTGTCGGCCTATGGGTCATCAGATGAAGGGAAACATGAAGACGACAAGCATTTCAGTTTGTTCGGACGAAAATGATTGATAGTTGAGCGAATATCCTTTGTGCTGTGGCCTCCTCCTTGTCTCTTTTTTATATATTATTGGATGTCTGCCAGAATTCATTATTTACTTTCCAACATTTTCTCTCTCATGAAATAACATCTCATCCATACTTCATTTGTGCCATCCGTTGTGCTGGTTTTATAATCAAACAAGTGCACAACTTTTTTAAAATTTATGGTTGAAAGAGAATTATTGTTTTGAACTAAAAGTCAATAAGAATAATTTTATAAACTGATCTCACTGTACTGAATAAAAAATTAACATACTTATTGAAAGCCATTTCATTTAATTATGAATTATGGGCTAGAGCTATTAATTATTAATTGCATGAATTGATGAGAGGTGTATAGAGAGTTAAAAATTGATAGTACAGTACAGAGTTAGATGAAGTTATGCAGCAACAATAACTCAACAAAACATGTGAACTGACAACTGAGAAGGGTAGAAAATATAATGACATGACATTTTTAAAAGTGAGTGCCGGGGATTCTATTAATGGGAAGTCTTTTGTCTACGTCTCTGTTTTTCCATCTTCTTCTCTTGCTATACCTATACTATATATATACTAGTACTACGTCTGATCTCTATTGTATTTTTCTCAGTCTCTGTCTTTTGGCTGAATGTACTATAATTTATGCACTATATGTACTATGATCTATCTACCAACGTTATCTTTATTCAGCTAATATATATATTTCCACCAAAAAAATTCACCCTAGAGAAAAAAGGGAAAAGAAAAGGATATATATTGGACTGAACAAATTAACATGGAATTTAATTTATCCCATTAATTAATTAATTATTACTACTCTCAAATCTCAATCTCCATGACACCGTAACAAATCACCTTTGTAATAATTTCTCAACAAACTCAAACTGGTTTTGCCATCCATCGCGCGTCACCTCCACGTGCTCTGATGCTGGTCCTCTCACTTTCGTTGAATGAGTTGCAACTTGGAAGGAATTAAAGCAACCATGATCGCATTCGCATGCACTCGCTGATGACTGATGAGGTCATCTCGGATTTTTAAGTTTTCTCCACACTCACCAAGCAACTAGCCATCCACACTAGGCCCTTTTCCTTTTCCTTTTCCTTTTCCCCAATTTTAAATTTATAATCATTCTTATAATAGGGCCCGAACCTGCATGAGGTTCGGCCCGGCCCATAAGGCCCAAGCCTACTGCTACTGTACTGGTAAGTGGTAACCTTGATGAAATCGAATTTGGGCGAAACCAAATTTATATATATATAGTTGAGCTGAATTTGTAGCGGTTGTTGAAATTGTCAAAGGAAAGTAATAGCTAGTAATTGAGGCAGACCTCAACTGCTCATCGCATTTTAGTCAAACTTCAAGACTCTTTGTCTTGCTCACGCTTCCCTTCGGTCTTTCCCAAGCTTAGGGGGCTGGGTCAATTGAACCATTCAATCTACTCTAAAAAACAATAAACCCAACTTATAATAAATTACCAATCTCAGTTGAGTCATTTCATTTGCTCCCCTTTTCTTCCCAATAATTATATGCTACTTACATCCAATTTTAAGTAATCCCTCATTTAATCAACTATTTGTAAAGTACCTATCCAACATTTTTTAATATTGCTCCGTTCATTTTGCTTGCAAACAAAAGGAAAGAAAAATAGCTTAATTTCTTTCTCTTATGTAATTTGTTTTTTGTCTTTTATCATTATAAAAAAAATAAGTTTAGCATTGGTTATAAATTATCTTTAGCATTAGTTATTATTCACGCTAGCATATTATCCGTCCATTATTTAATTATGTTAGAGATTGTAAGCATAATTTAATATTAACTATAACTATTAACTAATTAACAAATATTAGTTACTAACCAATAATAATGTTAATGTTTTTTTTGGGTGCTGAATAATGTTAATGTTAATTAAGTGATGCTAAAGCTTCTCTTTTGTAGTGTATCTATTTCTCAAATATTAGACGTTAAATATATATTTTTATATAGAACTTCTCTTTAATATTTTTTTTCTTTGTTAAATTATGAACATATAAACGTCGGTGAACTATATAAGTTCTGTCATTAAAAAAAAATTGCCTTTCCACCTATTTCAGATTACTGGTAGCATGTATCTATAATCCTAAAATTACATGTAGAAGATATTATCAGTGTAAAGAGATTTTTTTTCTTCATACATATCAATATATACCTTCATCGAGTTTTATTTTATCCATAACATACATATACTAGCTAGCTAGCTATCTAGTTTCGTAATCTTGGAACAGAATCCAAAGTTACCGTTATAAAAAAATTTAGCTGATATATAAATATGTGAAATACTATTGTTGATTCCGTCTCCTCCTCTCGTTATCAAATTTGCAAACTCTATTTAATTATTTGTAGAATATAAAGCAAGCAATGAGATTGATCTATCTATAGTAATCCTATCGGTGTTACTTTCTGATGGAAATCTGAAAAAAGTTGCACATATTAATATATAATTTATACATATATAGAAATTTTCTTTTCAAATCAAAAGTATATAGGCACGCGTTTGTATTGAAATATTCGATCGAGAAGGTCCTAGAATCAGTTGACTTAGATGCTCATTATTAACCAGATTCCACGAATGGTAATTAACTTTTGTATTTTGATGCACAATTGTTTTCACTATTTAAGAGGTATGGAAGGCTGTGTGTTGTGATAGTTAATTAAACATGAATTTTCATCCTCAAAACACAAATTAAATTCAATGTCAAAAGTACTTAGCTTAGAATCCGTAAGAAATTAAAAATCAATGAAGGCGCGCGTCAGTTAGTTCAGTTATAGATAATTTGACCGTTTCAACTTTCAAGGGGGTAGTAGTATACGTAGCCAATGAAGACTAGCAAAGAAGGGGTGTGATGAATCAAGTTGAAAAACTAAACGATAACTCACAGCACTGACCATGTCTCCTCTAATTAATACTACACATTGCAGCCAGTTTACGAACGGGTAAATTATATAGTCTTACTCTTACGGAGAAAAAGAGAGAAAATATATATTCATCATCATGTTAGCTCATTCATATATACATACAGCTGCTCTGCTTACAATAATATTAGGCCGTCAATTGCGACTCCACAGAACCAAAAAGGTGTCTATAATAAAATGATGGTAAGTCGTAACTCGTAAATGTCGAGATGTCATTAATTGTAGACAAAGACATAATATCTAACAAATTCAAGTGCTCTGGGGTTGCGTACCAGTTTCTATTTAATTTTCCATTTTCATAAATGTTGTAGTACGTTTTAATTTCTTTCTTTTAGGCTTTACCAATGAATCTAGCTTAGCTATTACATAAATAGATAAATAAATAATATAATACACGCTCCAAATTAAAAGAAGATATATAGATGAGATACGCCTTTTTAGAAGCCATATCAAAAGTCAAAATCCAACGTTACGTTCAACTTCAAGAAACACCTTTATAGACGACGGAGTCTGTACAAGGAATATACGTTTTGTCTTTGTCCCATTCCTTTCCCCTAAACCCTAAACAAGTCAACTCCCAATATGACTCTGAAGAAAGTGCCGCTGATGAGTTTGAAATTGTCCCTGATGGTCAATCTTAAAGGCCTACGGGTTTTCGATCCCTTAGATTTTACTTGATTAGTAAACAAATCAATTAAAAACACACTCGCCTACTTGAAAATTATGCCACAATTGCATTACACATATACGTATATTATTGCTTATCAAGTTATGATAGAATTCTGAATCCCCATCCACACAGTCAAACCCATTATTTGAATAGTGAGTACATATTCCTAATTATAAGTTCCATCTAGGTCTTAAGATACCCCCAAATTAAGGTGAACAAAATCGTGGTATCTAAGTTTTAATTAGTGCTTTAACTTGCCTTGTCATTTAATGCCCCACATCTTAATTTGAGGTTTTCATAGTTCAGTCTACTGGTGAGAGAGAGAGAGAGAGGAGAGATGGTATATATTACTATTAGTAGCCAGCCACATGTTGTGTGAAAGAGAGTTATCCACTACTATTGTTCCTACGTCATCCAATGGTTGTCTGACATGGCAGTGCTGGACCTTTTCCAACTGCCTTAGCTTCTTCAGAGCCACCTAGTTAAAAAGAGAAAGAAAGAATAGACACATTCAGACAACCATAACATCACGAAACCGGCCCGGGTATAAAACTCTATTAAAAAACATTACCTTTAGAACAAGCCAAATTTTACTAGCATATATGTATTAGGTATTAAATTAATCACCCTTCATCATTGACCACCTCTTTTTCTATATATGTTTCATGTCACACGACCTTATATATATATATATATATATATATATATTCCTTAGCTTCAATTCCCCCATCACTTTGGATTAAATATATAAATTCACGCTCTTATCATATATATCGCCTTCTCCTCCTAGCTAGTCCTACCTGCTCTCTCTCTCTCTCTATATATATATATATATATATCACCAGGCCACAATTAATTAATTTGCAATCATCCACGAATTGGCAGGTAGCGAAACAAGAAGATCAAGAATTAGTATGGAATTCCCAGACATGAATCCGACGGGGAAATCACCAAGAAGAGAACTGCAAGGCCCACGTCCCACGCCTCTCAGGATACACAAAGATTCTCACAAGATCAAGAAACCGCCGTTGGCGCCGCAGCAACCGCCCCAACCGCAACCGCCGCCGCGCCAGCCTGTCATCATCTACACCGTCTCTCCCAAGATCATCCACACCACGCCGGGTGACTTCATGGATCTTGTTCAACGCCTCACTGGCTGTACTTCCTCTTCCTCTTCTTCTTCCAATATGGTGTCCACGTCATCAAATGATCCTTTCAATCGCAATAATGGTGGCGATATGGTATCCCCGGCCGCGCGCTACGCCTCTATAGAGAAGGCCAGGACTCCCCAAGGCAAGAAATTAGGCGCAGCGGATAATAATAATAATAATAATATTGGTGGTGGTGACGTGGCAGGGATGATGATGGATGTGAGTAGAGATGGAGGCGGGGTGATTGAGCGGCCGGCAGCGGGGATGTTCCCGGGGATTTTGTCGCCGGGACCGGGTGCTCTGTCTCCGATTCCAGCGAGCTTCTTCTCGCCGGCGGCGGGGGATCCAACGGTGGCGGGAAGCAGCTTCCTTCACGATTTGAGCCCTGCACTTCACAGAAGTCTTATGGAGGGTAGTTTTGTGCCCAGCCCTTCTTACTTTGTTTCGCCTCGTACTCCTTCTATTGACTTGTTCAACAATTTCTTTGATTCTTAGTCACATTTTCGCAGGGGACACACACACACATCAATTTTACCCTTTCTTAATTCTCATGTACTTAATTTCAGATGAAAATATTTTAGGAAGACGACGTAAAGTAAAAAAAAAAATGAAGGACTATAGAATAATAAAAGATTTTTTGTTATTCTTTTTGGTGGTTAGCCAGTTGGAAATTTCTTATTGAATTTATTCTTTCATTTATTTTCCTTCCATATCAGTGGGCCATTAATTTATGCTGAATTATTTGTAATGAACCTTTCATTTTGTTGACTTTGTTATATACAATCCATTTCCTCTCTCATCTTTGCATCTCGCATATGTCATATATATTTATTTCCTGCAACCTTGATAACATAAACCCATCACCTACAAACTACAAACTAATATTTATATATGCAGACCACCCAATTTGGTTTTCTGAAGCCTTAAAGCAGGACAATGTTAATTCATTAATATTTATTAGAATAATTATACAGCAATGCAGATGCTCTTAAATCCTAACTATTGGTTTGAATTAGAGATCAAGTTGTTATATTAAAATACAAAATAACAACCACCATGATATGAAGTTTGTATTTCTTTATATATGACCTCTTGGTTCAATCCCTAAAAATGGATGAGAATTGATTGACAAAAACACCATCTATTACTTATTATAAAACAATAACCACAAAATGCCAAGTGTCACTTTGTGGTTAATTTGCTTTTTATAATTTAACTTTTATATTTTACTTATTAAAATTAGTATTTAATTAGTATTTATGTTAATCTTTTTGAAATCCGTGCAATTGAGGCCAACAAAAATCCGTGCAATTACTTTTTTTTTTATTTTTTTTTTATTTACTTTACTATTCACCTCTCCTAACTTATTTTACAACTTTGCCCTTTATTATATACTATGATTAATTTAAACTAACATGCATTTTATGATGATTTTGAAAATGAAAGAAAATATATTGTAACATATAAACGATCTCAGTAAGATATTTTTATTATGTGTCAGTGTCACATTACGTAAGCCACAATCCTTATATATTTTTACAATATTAGTGAAAGCGTAAGATTACTCCAAAAATGAAACATTTGATGCATAATTAACCGCAATGGAATGTTATAGACGTATTTGATCGAAAGTTCAAACATTAGGATATCAAATTAAAGATACTTTACGCTTTGTTAACATAACTTATATTTACATTAAAAAAAAAGCATTTGTGTTTAACATTTGCATTTATTGAAAATTAAGTCAAATTTGCTTAGTAAAGTGAGAAATAGCAAGATTATTGTGAAGGAAAAAATGTTGAAGTTGAACAAAGTGATTAATATAAACTTTAACATTTTTTAAGTATTGGTTAAGGTTGATAAGGCAATTATTCAAGTTGTTACTTATTTATTTAGATTGTATGATAAAAAGTACTACAACACCACTTATTAGATTGTTCACTTTCACCTGGGAGCAAACCATCATAATATGTCTCACAATACATATATGACACAGAAAATGAGAGTAAAAATAATGTATATCTTTGATTTAACTTTGTTTTCTTACGCTTTTATTCATATTTTTTTCTTTAATCGAAACTATATTATTAAACTTTCTATAATTAATAAATTGTTTTTATTTTTAAATTAAATTAGATCATATCAAATAGACCAAAAATTTGATCAATATATTAATTATAAATTAAAAATTATTATTTTTATATATATGAGTAAAAATTAAATATAATTATCAATTGATAAACTCCTTAAACTTTTAAAACAATTTGAATAGAAGCATCCCGTGCAAAGCACGGGTCGCAATCTAGTTTTCAACAAATTTAATTAACAAGTAAAATATGTTGTGAAGATATTTTACATTTACCATATTGTGATTGAGCAACATATAGTAACAAATATATATAAAGTATATCAACATGTTTTTGTTGTTTAATAAAATAATAGGACTTAATTTAAGGAATTGTGTAATAATTTGTTGCGCTTCACATATAATTCTTAATTTGAGATAAAAGTTTAACATTTCGATAATATTAAATTTTAGTACATCTCTTTAATAATGTAGTGTCATTTATTAATATTAATATAAATTTATATTAATATGTACTCACATTAAATTGATTACAGCCTAATTAATTGAAAAAATGTTGGAGAATTTGACTCTTTGAAGTATATAATAAGAAAAAATGAAAAAGAAGAAAGGAAAGTGATGCACAATGTCTTCAAGGTGTGGACAACACTTTCCTTTAGGCTTAATTTGCCCCCACTTATTCCTATTTTATATAAGATGCTAGTTGGGTAGACCGGCAAATTTCCTTTAGGATACAATATAATGAAGACCCTTGAGTATGAATAGCACTTCCAATACTCAAGCCAAGACAACAATAGTATTTACAAAGTGATTGTTTGTCTTTATCTTTGTGTGCACTCAAAGACAAAGGCAATGAATTTGATATTTTCTGAATTATGGAATGGTGAGGGGTTTATATAGACCATGAAGTGATGCATTTGAAGAGATACCTTTTGGTATAATATCTCTTTAATCAAGAGTCACAACTATTAATTTAAATGAAGAGTCTTGCCTTTTCATATAAATAAATAAATTAATTAATTAATTTATGATACAACTCTTCAAATAAATAAACATAATAATTAATTAATTTATGATACAACTCTTCAAATAAACATAAATATATGACTCTTCAATTAATACATTACTTCAATTTAAAAATATTCCAACAAAAAATATACTAAAGTTCAATACTATCATACTACTAAACATGTTTTCATTATTTAGTTTTCCACAAATTTATTTAAAGCAATCAAACCAATGTACTATAAAATGTTAAATATGAGTACATTTTCCAATAAAATTTAAACTTTAGTTTATTACATTGTAAGAATTAACTTATCGTTTATTTAATTGATGAATGTATTTTAAAAGAATGAAAATATGAATGAGATTAATTATATTTGATATAAAATAAAAAAATTTAAAAAAATAAAATAATAATTTTACTCTTCATTAAAAAATTATGGAAATACAAAATCCCAAAGTAGGGAAAAAATAATGGTCAAAATAAAACACAACCCCTCATATATTATCTGCATGGATAAAGGGTATGGACATTTTTCTCGTTTTAGGAGCTATGTCCAAACCTTTTAAACCAGCAAACTTGTATCAAATAAGAATAAAACACATTCATTCACCCAATCCTTTCTATGAAAAATGTGAACCAAACGTGGCATTGGTATCATCTAACCTCGTTGGTTGGGTTTGACATGTTTTAAAGTACATAAGTGTATTAGTAGTCTCCACTCTCCGACTCTCTCGTATACTCGTATTCATATATCACATCTATATTATATAATTTGAAAGACTAGCTAGAGATCACTAATAAATATATATATCACAAAATCATATAATGTAATATCATATAAATTTTACAAATAAATTGATCTCGATCGAAATACAAAATATGAAATACAATTGAACAATACCGCCTAATTAAATTATATAGAATAATATTATTAAGTGTTCATATCTTCTTCCCGTCCTTAAAGTTGTTATGCAAGACCTGAGATAATTAGTATAGTACAGTGCATGATTGCATTAACAAAAAAACAATAAAAACGTTTTTGTTTGTTTATTTCTGTTAGGTGCTCTTACATCCATAATATGTAATATCTTAGATCCACAATATGTAATATCTGTAATTAAACTTTGCGGATTTCCTTTGTCAAAATTGATTTATTTTTTCATCATATTATTAGAAGACACTATGATATTAGTTTTCAATTGTGAATATCACTTCTCCTGATGTACATGCAAGAGATATAAATGTAACATTTTTATTGATGGCACCAAAACCAGTGAAATTTCTATAAAAAATTTATCTTACAAATGAGATATTATCTGTGTTGTTTTCTAATTTTAACAGTATTTGCGATTTATTTTTTTGTATTGTTAAAATGAAACTACTAATATATTTCAAGTACAGTTGGGTTTTTCTATAATTTAATAAGATTTTTTTCCAAAAAAAATAGTGACTTTTTTGAAATAGGATACTTTTAATTGATTCTATACATATATATGTGTTGAAATTAAAAATAAAAAATCTGAAAGTTTATAAATTGTTACAAGTATGCTAATTTAATTGTGGATAACGTGTAACTTTGAAATAGGATACTAAATGGATTCTATGTGCTTGTCACCATGTATTGTTGAAAAAAATAAATAAATAAAGCACAACTAGTAAAACTCAAAGAAAATACTGCTGTTTAATTTAGTTAATTATTCTTTTATTATATATAGTTGGAGATATACTCAAATAATTTTGCTAATATACATTTAGAATTTCTCTTCATGCATGACATATTATTAATTATAAAATATTGTACTTGTCTCATATAATTAAAATGAGATGTATAGGTATAGTAGTGACCAAGAGTAGTAACATACCAAATAAGAAGATAATGAGATATATAGAATAATGCCAATGTAAGAGTACTGCTTTTTTTACTCACACCCATTTTTTTTATATATACTGCTTTTTTTACTCACACATATTTTTTTAAACTTAATAATAAAACTATATTAGATTTATAATATTTAGATAGATCTGTAGGCCTATACATATGAAATGTGCAGTCAAATTTGTTCGTTTACGTTGCACAAGATCAACAATTCATAATAAAGATATGATTAAAATAGATCGGCGATGATTTATATATATATAGAACAAAACCTGACCCCCACTCCCAGTGAGCCTCTTGAGTTTAATTGACCCCCGCAAAAAATGGAAAATCACATAGCAGAGAAAAAGCCTAAACGAAAGAGCTTATTATTGAAACGAATGTGGTAGTGTACCACCAATAATAAGAAAAAATAAAAAAATAAGAAAGGAAGTGTCGACCTTCCTTCTCCCTTGTGGGTTGTGATTTACGAGACATTAAGTCAAAGACGATCTTAATTAGGAGCCGCAAAGTCAAAAGTTAAATCTAAGACTTAAACCAAATACTTTTATATAATTAACTGACAGTAAGACGTGGGAGCAGTTAGCCAAAGATATATATATATCTAATAATCTACCCATGTTTTGAATTTTATAGGAATAAACCATTACATTATATCACAGATCAAATAGGCATTACAATAATAATAACTGATGATATAGTGCTTGAAAGAATACATAATTGAAAGCAAAAGCTTTGGATCTTGGTTGGCACCACGCAGGCTGCATATATACTTGTACAATTTTGGTTAGACATCATTAGAATGACTTTGATGAATCATTTTTTAAGTACTACAAAATTTATTGTATGTTAAGGACAATAATTATTTCATTTTATTGGATGACGCTTTATTCTTATATATTTAAAAATCAAACTCAAAAAATAATGACTAAACAAAAACAAAGACTCCTTATTATTATTTATACTTATTTTTCTTACTTTTATGCTTCAACTAGAGTACTATGCTCTAATTAAAGGCTTGTTCACTTATTAAAAATGTATTACATGGAAATAAAAAAGTAAATGGGACTCACTAGATCCTACTTACTTTTTTTACTTTTTTATTTTCATTAACTTAAAAAACAAAAAAAAAAAGAAAAAAAAATACAAAATATCTATTATATCCCTTTAATTTGATATGATTTGACATAATTATAACTTTTTTGTTATTTTAATATAAGGGGTAAAATTGTCATTTTAATACATTCTCATTCTATTTTCATTACTAAACTTTTACTACTAAATACATCAAATGCATTACATTTTCGTTTTTATTTCTATTTTCATTTTTATTTTTGTTTAATGAATATGCGGTAAGTAAGTTTCAAATCTAATTGCATCACATATATCAAATATAGAATGTGACTAGAAGACAAGTTATGACACAGTTGGATTTCAATTATGATTATTTTACCAAAGATAGGCGTTTCAATTTGGAGAATCTAACATAAAGTTGGATAGTCATAAAATAATAAAATTTAAAGGTTATCCAATTAAAGTTAACGTAAGTGTATGTAGGGAAGAAGATGAAATAAGAATTAATAAAAATGCAGTATTAATTGAAAGTTGAAAAATAACGTTTAGCCGCCACGGAAAGCAATATATATTGAGAACAATAACTTGTGATTCAAAAAACGCAACTCTTGTTCCAACAATTATAGTGCTGTTTGGTGGTGGTGGGAAAAGAATAATTCAGTGAAAAATTGAAGTGAAAACAAGTAATAAAAAATGTAATTGGTATGTAGGAAAATATAAAAGAAATGCAAGGTAATAAGAGTAATGATTGGTATGATGAAAAAAAAATTGAATATAAATATATAAAATATTAATTTTATCCTTACTTTATTATTTATCACAAATTTTGTAAGGATGTTTTTATCTTAAGAAGTTGTTCCCTCTTATCCCTTCTCCATAACTTTTCTATTCCTCTTACCTTATCATCAATCAAACATACAAAAATCTCCCTTCACCTGTTACTTATATTCACTATCTATCAAAGAAGGCATTTGAAATGCTTTGGTCTTGGCATATACTTTGATCACATATATAGTGTTATTTATAAGAAATTAACCACCAGCACTTTAACCATGTTTCCACCATTAATATAAATTTATGGCTAAAATATACATAATTCTTTTTTAGTTTTTCACAAGTACTATTATTTTATTGGAGACAATCATATTCAAAATATTATCGATCATGAAATGTGGACACATTTTTTTAAAAAAAATATAAATTCGAATTCATTGTAATAACTCTCTTAAACTATAAAATTAACTTAAAATTCCAGTGTCAATCGCCAAACTTGAATCCAAGAGTGTTGCCAAGATCATCAATTGGGAAGCTCATCCTCGAGTTAAACTTAAAACTTCTTATTGACATCAAGAATATTGGGCTCCACTAAAAAATACAAAGAAAGGGAAAGGAGAGGGATATTATATTAGGCTTTCAAAAACACATGCATATATATATATATACACCACAAGTTTAATTTAGTTGATACGAGTAGAGGAGACGCAACTAAAGTTAGGATAATTATAGATTTTTATTAAATGAGCTTATAGAAGAGACTTGACAAATCAAATAGTAAGCGAGTCGTCAATTATTGTTAAAACCCCGTAGGTTGCAGGCTTGTGTGGTTGTTGAATGGTCCTTCAAATAGTATCACATTGCTTAAGAAAAATGGTCCTTCAAACAATGGGAACATTTTTCTTGAAACCTGTTGTAGGTTGCAGGCTTGTGTGGTTGTTGTTTCTTTGATTAGCCAAAAAAAAATCCTTCCACATTTCACATGTTGTAAAAAAATTTCTTTTCCACTTTTTTCATCCAAAATTATTTTGTAAATTTCTTGATGAAGGATTAATGAGTGTTGCAATTTTTATATAAATTACAAAATTTGAAGGCATGAATTTAAAATCATTAATTTTTATAATTGAAAGATGTTATTTACGTATAACCTAAAATTGATGGGCCGCGTTTCTGTATTTTAATTAGCCTAAAATTGTTAATGATATCTAAGGGCCTCTGGCCTTGGACTTATATATTATGAATTTATAATTTTTTTTATTGGCCAATGGAATATTTAATAACTTAACATTTGTAAAAAAATTAATTAAAACAAATTTAATATTTACAAATTCTTTTGATCAAATAAATAAAATTTTAACATGTGTGTGCATGGTACATATTAGATGAACCTATATATTATAGGCTACTTTTGAAACTCTAGCTATTTATTGACGCTAAATATATATTATTAATTGTTTGTTGTGACCCTTTTTAACATAATTAACTATTAAACATCAAAGATTTTCGTGCCAAAAATTCGTGAGAAATTATGTTCACACTATTTACAATGTCAAACGGATTATATACTACGATATGTGACAAAAACAAAAAAATGGATTTTATATATATACAGATATACTAACTGTATATATGTGACAATTATTCGTCGCTCAAAAAACTCAATGCTTCTTACCAAAAAAAAAAAATTCAATGCTAGCTATATATATGTATGAGGATAAATGGATGATTGTGTTGAATTATTTTTTAGTGAAATAAATAATTTTATATGAGGTGAGAAGAAATAATGACTCCATCACTTAACATGGGCCATGTGCGAAATCCAAATCTCATAGCAATTAACTTTTTTGTAGGCAATTAACTTGGTATGACATTATTCTCCCTAAAGCATAACTTTTGTTATCTTAATCGATATGGACTAATTTTGCAACAATTTATTATTATCTTTTCTCAGTATCTAAAATATAAAATCTCCTGAAAAAGGTGATGCCCATAAATGGGATTTAACTCAATTTCCTTTTTCTTTTATGAGGAATCTTTTCTTAAAGAAAGTTAATTACTGTAGTGGGAACTTAGGATATGTATTTAATTTTAAAAAAACTTATTATTTATTATTACTGTAGTGGGAATAATATTTCTTAAAGTGAAATTAATGTATCTTAATCTTAAATTGGATTTACATAATCTTGATTTTGTTGTGACTGTGAATCAAAAGATAAAAAAAAAAAAAAGAGTTCAACCACCAATCAAGTAGATGAACTAGCAAGGGACTCTTTTTATTTTAATGAACTAGCAAGTGATTTGTTCTAGCTTAACAAATAATTTTGGGTTGGAGTATTGAAAATGTAACTATGTTAAAATTTAATTGAATTTGAATCCGCTAAAGTGTAAGCGCATGAAGTGTAGAATGAAAATCGTATATAAAAGTGTTGCAATGCGAATACAGATCTCAATATTCATTTAATAGTTCAAATTTTACACTTAATGCACTTTTTATAAAATACACTTTAACGAATTAGTTTTACCACCCTTATGATTCTCTTCAATTTAAATGAAATTAGCTAATCTTCACATGAAGAGTTAAACATATAGGTTATGATTCTTAAAAAAAAAAATTTCAGGACACGCACGCATCTACTAAACATTTTACCATGTATTATGAACTCATAGTCAAAGCAATAAAAGAAATTAAAGGGTATTTAATTATTTATTGATAATTGCTTTATTTGATAGCTTACCTACTTATTTCATATAATTTATCTGACAAATTAGAATTTATCTTAAGAATAGGGCATTTAATAATTTAAAATTTATGAAAAAACTGAATAAATAAATAACGTTTATTAAATTTTGGCTAATTTCCTCTATCGCTCTAATATCCATCCATTTTTATTAAGCGCTGTAATTAATTTCAGAAGAAAATGATTTAATTAATTAATATATATTTACTGATGAGTTGTGACTTTTGGTCATCGGCACTGAAAGCCAAACATCAACAGCAAGTCCCGCTCGCATCCTCGAGTGAGTCTTCCCTCTCTCGCTTCAATTTCACTCTTTCTCTCTGTGTATGTGTGTGAATAGTGAATACATATCAGAATTGAATCAATTCTAAGATTTGGATCTACTTCACACTTCACAGTTCGGAGGAATCGCACACTAAAATGCAGACTAAGGGATCCAGCCATAGGCTTTCCACCATGGTTTATCGATCCCGAATTCCCACTCTTCTGATCTCTATGTTTGCTACTTTTGCTTCTATCTATGTCGCTGGAAGGTTTGTCTTTCTTCTTCTTCTTCAGTTATTTTGATATTCTTTTCTCTTTCGAATTTCCACTTTGCTTTTATTTATTTATTTATTTTTGCGCTGATGAGGACAGGTTATGGCAGGACGCAGAGAACAGGGTGTATCTGATAAAAGAGCTCGATAGGATAACCGGGCAGGTAACTATTATTTTTCTATATAGTTGATTATGTATCCGTTTAATTACTAGTGCATTTTGGGCGTTATCACTTATGTTGTTGATACTTTTTTTTTTTCAATTGCAAGTATTTGATCTCAACACATGGTGGTAATATGGCTGCTAACTATGGTGATTTTTGTTGGTGATATAATAATTTATACTCTTTAGCTTTCAACATAGATAGCTTCCAATGTGGGAAATCACGATTGCACAAGTAATACACTATCTGAATGAAGTTAATATTATGTTCCCGTGAATGGAAGCCATAGTTTTACAATATGTACAATGCATTTTGATTATCCAACGTGCTTGCATTTAAACTTGATTTTATCTTGCGTTTAAGAACTATTTCTCCGTGGTCACATTAAGGATTTGAATTTTTTAGTAAATTAACTGTACGCTCAATTAAGTTTTGATTTTAGAATGAATTGTTAAGATAGTGTGCATCAGGAAGATTGTCATATTGAAGTTTAATACCTTAGTTGACAAAGTAAAACATAAATAGGCATCTCTGCTCCTGGAAAAGTTAACCATATGATTTTCATTCTAGGGACAATCTGCTATATCCGTGGATGATACGTTGAAAATCATAGCTTGCAGGTAATTAATTTTGAAAAAAAAAATCTTGACCTCTGGTGTTTTTCTCAAGTTTCTTACCTTTTTCCATGGTCCTGATGTTAAATAATGTGATTACTAGGGAACAACATAAGAAGCTTGATGCCCTTGAGATGGAACTTGCTGTAGCTAGACAAGAAGGTTTTACTTCAAAGCGTTTGACTGAGACTAATGGGACTTACTCTAAGAGAAGGCCGTTGGTAGTGATAGGCATTCTTACAAGGTTTGGCCGCCAGAACAATAGAGATGCAATCCGTAAGGCATGGATGGGAAATGGTAAAAATATGAGTCCTATTATGGGTATCTGTGCTTTCTTGTTGATGTTGTAAATTGTTAACCTTGTTTGTGAGCAACTCTGGCACAAACAAATATATCTAGTCTGATCTGAGCCTACTGTATCCTGTTGTCTACCTCTCTCTCTAAAATGAAGACACTAGTGGTACAAGGAGGTTTATATTTTAGAGCATTACCTTTGCAGGTGCAGCTTTGAAGAAAATGGAAGATAATAAAGGCATTATTGCACGGTTTGTTATTGGAAGAAGGTATAAATCCTCACTTTTAGACAAATTTCTTTGTTCGTATGGTTCAACTGGAACCCTCTTGAAAAATTGCAATTTTGCAGTGCAAATCGTGGAGACAATCTGGATAGGGACATTGATCGTGAAAATAGGCAAACTAACGATTTCATGATTCTTGTACGTATCATTATTTTAAAGGATTATTTTTGGGTCTTGTTCTTAGGGTTTTTCTTTATTATTTTTATAACAAACTTTAGGGGTTTCAGTTCTTTAGAAATATGGCATTGCTTTCCTGAAATGGTTCAAACAATTTTCTCCTGTTGGCATCAAGACATTTGAGTCTCAGGAGCTTATTTCCAGATAATTCAACAGTGCATGAGTATGCAAAAGTTGAATATGCCAAGTTGATGAAAGCTAGAATAGCAAATGAATCTCACCCAAAAACTCTGTTGCAAGCACATTGTTCACAATTGTGCCAGTCAAGTTAAACCAAGCAGTTTTAGAATTTTTTTTAAAAAAACATGTATTTCAACCATAGTGGCGTTTTCACAATAATTGTTGCACTGAGCATTCTATTCTTCTACTCTGTTTCTATAAGGTACAAGATCACTCTTTTTATATTAAATCATGAAAGTTTGGTATTTCAATCCACTTTTGAATCAACACTCGACACCAGACCTAAGATTCTGTTTGACTGTGAACATCATTGCTTCTAAAATATTTATGCTGTTTGCAGCTACAATTTCTCGACCTGCTTGGTGATCATAACTTCTGTTTTACACTCCATGCCTTCCTGTGAAATGAAAATAAGCTCCAACAGCTTAAGCTAATTAGCTAAGGATTTTCAAACTCCTGTTAACAGGACAATCATGTGGAAGCAAATGAGGAGCTCCCAAAGAAGGCTAAATTGTTCTTTGCTCATGCTGCAGATAAATGGGAAGCTGAGTTTTATGCTAAAGTCAACGATGATGTTTATGTAAATATTGGTAAGTTTCCTTTTACTAAATAAGTAATGATTAGCCTCCCTTAAATCCTCAAAGAGGTTGGGAGGTATTCCCTGACCCTGGTAAGATACCGGTGCTTACCCCCACTAAACTTTTCTTTATCAAAAAAAGAAGAAGTAATGATTAGTTTATTGGCACTTCTCTAATGCTTTAGGTCAACATTTGGAATTATTTAGAGTATTTTTCAATGTGGTTATTTTATAATTCATTCTCCTAATTAAAGAACTCCTTGTCCAAATCATTCTATGCATCAGGTCAGTTGACTCTAATGCAGCAAAACTTCATTTTAATGATTTGGATTCGTCTTCAGGGGTAGTTGTATAGTATTTATATTTTATACCACCATTTGTTGCATTTAACTTTTTGTCATTAACGCTTGGGCTATGTGTTGCAATCAATATTGTCTTCTTGTGGCCTAATTTAGTTGGGTCATCTATAAGAACGAGCCTTAATGTCATTCATTAGATTTGTATCTTTGTATATATGCATTCAAGAAGCAAGGTCCTGTTTCAATTCTTCTACTACTATGTTACTTGGTCATACTTCAAATGCCTAACAATTAATTATAGGTCATTTTCCCATTCCCATGCTTGCATAATTTAACACTGAAAGAACTTCAGGCTGAAAAATGCATATTTGATGAAGTGCCACAAATACACCTCTACTACAGGGATGAACAAGAAAGGACAACAAAAAGAACAGCACTAATAGAGAAACAAAAATGATAAATGTTCCATCACTTAATAACTGCCTCTTAATCCCTGTGCTGATCCTTCTTCATTTGGATCTTTCCTAAAGTAACAGTCAGTTATACTACGTAGCATTTGTCTTTTTGACTTTGATAATATTTCTCCTCTACCTCTTTGTAGTTTGCACTATTTAGTCAAATTCCTGAGATGTTCTTTCAGCTCAATAGACTTATTACCTTATGGATGTCTATATGTCCTGTAAAATACTCGTTTCTTCCTGCACAGATGCCTTGGGAGCTACACTCGCAGCTCATTTGGACAAACCTCGTCTTTACTTGGGGTGTATGAAATCAGGCGAAGTTTTCTCTGAACCGTAAGGCCCTTGTGAATCTTGTTGATTAAAATTGTTGAGCATTTATAAATGAGGTGTTTTATGGTTCTCATATTACTACTACCTGTGAATTATGGCAGGAACCATAAATGGTACGAACCGGAATGGTGGAAATTTGGGGACAAAAAATCGTATGTTGAGTCACCAGTAATAATTTTACAAATCATTTCATGCCATTTATTTTCCTCATAAAATGATGCTTTACTCTTCTATCCAACAGATATTTCCGTCATGCATCAGGAGAGATGTATGTCATATCTCGAGCTTTGGCTAAATTCATTTCAATCAACAGGTCAGATCCATTCATTTCTGCTGCATCAGTTGTATCAGCCACTGTTTATACAACTCTTGTTTAAATGAAATCTGATACCTGAGTTGGCAGGTCAATTCTTCGTTCCTATGCCCATGATGATGTTAGTGCTGGATCCTGGTTTATTGGGCTTGATGTAAAGCATGTTGATGAGGCTAAGTTTTGTTGCTCATCTTGGTCGACAGGTTCCTCCCTCCCTCTCTCCCTCTTTACACATTCAATCAAAATTTGGGTTTGTGACATTGATGGTCGTCACTAATATTTCCAAATTACCTACTGAATTCTCTCTGTGCATCATAATATTTGACTTTCAGGAGCAATATGTGCTGGGGTTTAAATTGATCCGTTACATCGTTGGGGGAAGACTGGCAGACTATTAGGAGGTTTGACATTCCTCAAATCTTTGATCATTTACCAAGTGGATCTTAGAGAAGTCTCCTGGAAAGTTGCTTCCAGATTTTAAGTCCATCTGACTAAATGGATTCGATTAGAAACTGAGGATAGATAGCGGATTGGTGGTTGGAACTTGGAAGTTCAGAAGGCAATGGTTGCTAAAGGCATGCAATAGAGTCCAGTAAATATAAGTCTAGCTGTGAGTTGGTTTCCGTGGTTCTTTCATTCATTGATTGTCTAAACCTCCATAATTTAATTACAAAAAAGTTTTAAAATGGGTGCTTTGTTGGCCGATCATCAATAATACAATTTTGTAGCAGTACAGGAGAGTTTTTAAAGAATCATAGATTTGCTTTATTATTCAAATTCACCAGATCAAGCGCAACTCTTTCACTGCTCAATAAGCAGTGACCAGGTAACCGGCAAACTTGATTTCAGCCAGCATGAACCATCCTTGCCTATGCACACATCATTTAAATATTTCTGTACACATATATAATTTATTATAATAATACAAAGATATAAAAATAGTATCACCTGTATTAATTCCTTCAATGAAATTATTGTTATAACATTTATATATTAAATGTTATATTGATTTTGTAAAAATAAATTTGTTAGAATTTTATATTGATGAATTATATAAATGGTGTAAATTATAAATTTTTTTAAGATTTATATTAAATAAATAAATTTTATTATCCTCTCCAAGACTCCAACGAAAAAAAATATTTTCTAGTTTTTTGAAATAATCATTTTAATTTTTACCCATACCGCGATGATTCTAAAACTAACACCATCCCCTATCATCCCTTCCGGTTTAACCTCCTCTTGTTTGTAATTGGTATTTCAGTTGCTCTACAAACTGTAACAGAAAGCTTAGAGCTTAGAGCTTAGAGCTTATAGCCAAAATATAAAATATTTTTTTTGGATCTATTCTATCATGTCTAGGAATAGTAGGAACATCCAATCCCTTCAGATTCCCAGCTGGGGCGATCCGGATAGAAAAAGAAGCCTTACACACAATTAACAGGTTGTGCTCGTGTTCCTATATTTGACTGATATTTATCATCATTATACAGAAGAACCGAAATTATCTATCAAGAAATATATTTCAGGACTGTGACGATGAGCCGCTAAGGATATGTGCTAGCGCCTTGTCCGCATTATTTTCATGCATAATCAAGGCATCAGCAACGGGGCTAGATGGAAATCCCATTTCGCGCATAAGGCTGTAGCCAATGATAAATTCCTGAACCTTCAAACGAATCACGCATTCACTGGGTTAGCAAAACAATTTAAGTAGCAATTACCAAAGACTGCTAACATCTGCCTGCTATTGTCGAAATGCGAAATACCCAAATCTCATCCCTAGTACAAAATAATGGACTGAAAAGTTGGGAAATTTCTCAAGTTTATGACTGTAAATGAGATTTATTACTAAAATTTCATCACTAGTAAATAATAATTATTAAATTTTAAAATAATAAATTAAATAACAAAAGTTATTTAATTCTCCACTATTCTATGTTAACTTTCCACTATCTTCACTTTCTCTCTCCACATAACATATTTTATTATATTATATAAATTTTTTTTTGAGACCTATGACCAAAGCCATTATAATAGGTAAGATGGATAACTTTTAATCAATATTGAAACAAATATTACTTGTGGACTAAAAATTTTACATAAGGTCGATTAGTTCACTGTTTTAAAGGAAAAAACTTTGGTATCAAGGATTAAGGAAAGAACCATTTGGGTCATACTAAGTATACAATTAAGAAATTCATTATTCAATCTACAGAGAGTCAGAGAGACATATATATTTTTTTCGTAAATAGAGAGACAGATATTTGACATACACTATGATTCAGAAAACACTGGACAAACTTTTCGGCAAGGTTACTATTTGAACATGTCCATAAAGAGATGCAGAGATCAAAATCAAATACATACCTTGGTCGGATTATCACCAAAATGGGCAACAGCAATGAGAGCAGATTCTCTGCTGAACCCCTCAGCTACATATTTGCTCACAATGGGATTTGAAACAGGAGCCTGCAATAAAAACAGGGTCATTTCACACCCTCGGAAGCTATATTCATAAATTATAATTGCCAAAAGAAATAACTTCTAGCAAGGTGATCATAAACTGAAATATAATGAATGCGCTATTATATACTTTACATGCATCAGAGTAAAATAAATTTGATATTAACAAACCATTATGAACACCAGATGCACTGTATAAATAGGAACATACCACCTGTGATGTTGATTCAGAACCTTTAGTCGGAAGATTTTCCATCCCAAATCTGCTCCAATTTGCACTTTCCTTCTCAGCTTCAGCCAAAAATTGTCTTTCTAATTCAAAATCAAATTGGAAGTTGCTCCGTGGAATATCTCCAGCAGTTGGTGATAAACGAGGCTATAAAATTCACAAAAGCCCTCAAAAATCAAATTAGACTGTCAAAATATCTCCAAGACCATGATGCATAGCTTGAAGACTTTAACACACTTGGCAAGGGGAACAACCAAGATAAGCAGATTTATGAAGTACTAGAAAGTAGAAACCAATAATTTATTCTTTAATGGTGGAAAAGGAACGACTTCTACAACTCACGCAGGTAGAAAAAGGTGCAAAAAGTAGAATAATTATAATTTATCAAAGGAGCCATCCATTGCTAATAAGAGGTACTGTCCTGTCGAAGCAATTGAAGAAGCCATGAAGAGATTAGAGATTTATGACAACCCAAATTATTTCGCTAAGTAACAAATGTTGCCAGAGAAAAGAAAACTATCATCTAAAGAGTTCGCTCAAGGCAATCTTGCAATTGAAGTCTTGATAAAAATACAAGGTTAGTGCATAGTGCAACATCCAGAAAAACATGTATTTACGTTTTTGTCGGATGGTGGCCCATGAAAACTAGAGAATGAATATAAGAAAGAAAGCATTCCCGCCCCTGAATTGGCATTAAATGTGGAATAACAAGTATTCACGCTTAAGTTCTGCAAAGCAAAGCAAAGCATAGTGACAACTGACAAGCCAAGAATCAAGAATTCAAGATTACGAAGTAAATAGAATGTTTTATATTAATCTCCACAAAGGCTATATATCTCAAGTCAAATGAATACCGGAGACCATCAAAGCAAATCTCACCGGCGGAGTGATCCTGTATTCTTGCTTTACAGCAACCTTAATGCCCGATCCTGCTGCAAATCAGTGAGAAAAACGTCTTGAAGAAATCAATTTCTTCGCCGAACAGAAGTGAATCAAGGTTTTCATAAAATACGAGACAAAGCAAACTTTTCTCTATCTGATTCAACTAATTAAGTTACTCTAGCACATAATCAAGCCCTAACTCTCCTATCTCATGAGGTTCCGAACTACTGATTCATGTCTTGGCAATTTTCTTTTCGTCATTCTGGAATTTTTAAAGAACTGAGCAAATGAAGGGGGTGAGATGAAGAGAAATACAAGAAGCGGAATGAGTAGAAGTCTGGTGATGCGGCGACGCACGGCCGACAGGAGGAACGACGGCGGCGTGACCGTGCTGGCCGATCTTCGGGTACGTAGCTGAAACATGCACCGGGTGGGTCGCCGGCGACGATGACGGTTGTGATGGTGACGGAGATGCGACGGGACGGTACATCGGTGGACCGGACCTTTTTCTGGGATCGTAGTCCATAACCAAAATGGACTTGCGACACAAAATCTTTCGAGGAGCCTTCTACAGTTCTACTACTGCTTTGGAAGACTAAACTTGAGACGTCGACAAAATATTCAGTTATTTACCGAATCCAAACCATTTTTATTTTTATTTTTTTAGTTGCCAGAAATACTGCATATTAGCATAAACTTATAAAAAAGTTATTATATTTCAAAATAATAAAAACTTATTTTATTGTTTAATTTTTTTAGTTTTTATATTAAATATATATTAATTAATTTATAGTTTATACTTTATACATAGTTCGGGAGGTTAAATGGTTAGTGACGAAAAAAAAAACCCCAAAATCACGTATAATAATATAGAAATGTCAGATAATGCACCGTTTCACTATTTTTACCTATATTGAACACCTTATGATATCTTTTCCAAAGAAGGATCTTCTTTTGTGGAATAGTGGTACAATCTTAATTAAAAACTACAAAAAATTTCTTCACTACGAAGTACGAAGGAGTTAATGATGATTCTTCAGGGGGGAAAAAATCTCAGTTGATCTTTAATAATATAGCATGCGTTAAAAAAATTGTAAGAGTTTGAATTTTCAAAAAGATACCCCAGCTATCCAATGCTGATAGTAGTTGGCCGAAAAAACCAGAAAGATTATGAACTGAAATCAAAGATAACAATGAGATACAAGATATTCAAGAAGTTCTTAGTATTATGTCACGTTATTTTTACATTAACTAATAATATTATTTCATTTTTTTTATTTTTCAAATCAGAAGATATGATAAATAAAATAAAAACAAACAACTAAATGTACAAATAAAATTGCAGAATTACATGTAAGTAAGAATTTTAAGTTATTTACACATCCTAGTGCATAATGGGAAGATTACTATTGCCTTTTATAAAATGGCAGTACTTTTTCTCTAAATACAAATAAATGAAGATTTGAAATTGAAACCTGCAAACTATCGAAATCCATCGCCACATGTCAAGCAGCTTGTAAGCATTGTTCTTATCATGGTGAAGCAACCTTCTTGTGTGTAATAACCAACTTAAACAATTCATATAGTTACTATTTTAATATACATACATTATACATGCATACATACAGATCTCTAACTATCAAGGAACAAGAAATGCCTATCAGAAGGGAACACATTTGTACCAGTGTATAAGTAATTGATGTGCTACACAGTTACAATCCAAAAATGGGGTCATTTGCACCGAATATAGCAGAACTAAACTGCCTGGTATTCAGATCACTCCCATCCAAGGCAGGACCAAAACGATCGAGCCACTGTGTTGGACTCGTATTTTCACTCTCCTCCACCCACTCAGAAGTCATATCAATATCATCAAATTGAAGTGAATCAACTTCTAAAGACTTTGCTTTTATTTGTCTAGCCAGCTTGAGATTGTAGTTTATATATACAAGGTCATTCAATGTTTCTCTATCAATCTTGTTTCGTTTCTCAGAGTGGATTTGCTGGAATGTACTCCAATGCCGCTGAAAAAAGAAGGTGCTGCAAACTTGACTTAATATTCTAATGGCTACTCGTTGCAACCCAGGGGCAGAGTCGCCATACTGTTCCCACCAAAGCCCTGCAATGAATAAACAATGAGATAGCTGATTATATAACCCCAAAACTGGAAAATCATATTTCTCTATCCATAATACAAAGTAAATGATGAGAGACTTGCAAATTAACATGCTTGCTATTACGTGTTTATGACAATTTTGATTGCTCCTGAGCACCAGAGTAGGCATTTACAAAATGAAGGCAATTAGGAATTTGCATGTTATGGCTCTCGAGAAATAATGACAAAGACCAAAAGCACTAAGCACAGTGGTAGGGGAAGATGAACTTTTAAATCTAGTCATAGTCATGCTTACTTTAGTATGAAGCATTTTCTCAAGTGCGTTCCATTTATGCTCGAACATTTTGCTCTTCTCCAGACAGAAATGTATAGTTAATGTCAGAATTATATTAATGGCTTCCTACATCTATACCAAGCCAAAATGAATTTCAGAAAATTTTACTTCACATTACCAAAATTGAACTCATTTTTTTCTGAAAACTTGACTACAGAACCTGAAGAACAAGACTACTTTGAAGTTGTGAAACAAATAAACAGCTAGTTCTAGTTGATTATGATCTTGGAAATAATGGAATAATCTATATATAGAATAAAACTTCAAAGAAGCTTTTAAACAACTAGGGGAAGCTTGATGTGTGCCGTGCTCCACAATAAATAGTTTGCTTACCATATCCTAATTCCTAAGATCAGGATGAAGTTCGTTCCTAAAATTTATGAAATTTACTATAGGGCTGAAACAATCAACTGATAAAATGGGGGCTTTGGCACGCAGTGGATAAGGAGCACTACTTTAAACTTACATGGTGAAACTGTAGTTCTCGCCTCTTTTGCTAGGCTACAACCGAACATCCCGTGAGCCTTTGTAAAGGTATATATCTGATTGGTGATATCACGCCTCATGTCAGGTACAGGAAGTAGTTTCTCCAAAACCTTGTAAAAGTCTTCTTTTATAGATGAAAGAAATTTAATTTCGGGATTATACTGGATACTAGGGTTCAAAAATGCTGCAGCCGCATGTAGAGGGGAATGTAGTTGGTCCCGCCACTTTTTATCTACAATATCTAAGAATATCTTGCACTTGTTCTCATCCATTATGTAGTATGTCCTAATTGATTCCTTGGCTCTTGTCATTAGTTCATATATTGAACCTACAGTTGGTTTTCCTTCTGACACTTCCCTCAACACTCTCAGAAATGGCTCAGAGATGGCTACACACTCTTCCACTGTCCTCCAGAAATCACTGTCTTCAGCAATTGCATTACAAGAGAGACTCTGTGGTTTATTTGTATACGAGGAGTTCGAAGCATATTCAGGGCTGTGGAACATATGCTTCAATCTTGTTTTTTGCTTCAGCATAGACTGTAATGACAAGAAGGTGGACACTGATTTTGTGATGCCAGTCCTGATGAGTTCCTGCCCCCCTGTGAACTTCTTCATGAGGTCCAGCAACAATGCATTATTGTATATGAACTTCGATATGGTTTGTGCTTGTAAAATGCATCTGCTTACCCAATCTACCCTTGAGAATTCCTCCAGAATTAGGTTTAAACATTGAGAGGCACAAGGAGATACAAATACAGTTGCATAGTTCTGCACAATATGATTAGCAATGCCAGTGTAATTAAAACTGCTATCCATGATAATTTGCACAACATTTTCAGGGCCAAACTCTTGAATAACAGAATCAAAAAGTTCAGCAAGGCATTTTGTGTTCTTGAAATACGCAGATGCATCCACAGATTTGTGGAAAAATGTTCTGGATGGTGATGAGACTAGGAAATTAATCAAGGCTCTTGATTTATTGTCCGTCCATGTGTCTGCAATAATGGTACAACCTGTGGTAGCCCACTCTTTCTCAACATCTTTTGACTGTAAACCCACCTCTGACTTTATCCTTTCCAACCATGTTGTCTTCAGCATCTCTGCTGATGGACCAATAAATCCAGGGCCACACTTCCCTATGGCATCAATCATAAGCTGATAGGATGAAGACCGTGCAACACTGAAATCTAGCTTATTCTCAAAAAAGAAGAGAGCAATACTTCTCTCTGCATTCTCATGGTGGTTCACAGGCGGAGGAGTCATAGGACTGACAGTAAGGAAGCCTTTCATAACAGGAGATGCTGCATCTATAGATAGAAGAGATTTAGTTGTAGAAACAGTAGCAGGAGACTTAACCTCTGGGAGCTTCTGCTTTTTCACACTAGAGTTTTCCTTGACATCTTCTTTTGATGCAATTATTGCCCTTACTCTGTCTGTAACATCGTCTCTGACCTTGCTACAAGGATTTACTCCTTTACTTGGAAGCCGAGATAGATGGTGCTTCAATCTACTAATCCCACCATTAAGAACCCTTTGGCAAAATTTGCATCTTACCTTGTTTCCATCTAATTTCTCTGCATATTCCCAACAGACATCTTTTTCTCGAACCACTACCAATTAACAAGATACTGTCAGTGCATTACATGTTAAATTTTCTTTCATTCTGTTGATTATTTGGATTGATATCAAATGAGCATTAAGTTATCGATAGAGCACAAGAGAAATTAATCCAAAAGTTGATGCAGTCACTGAGAGATCATTACTCAATGCTAGGACAATAAATAATGTCCGGGCATCCATTACATTCTAAAAGATAGGTATATAGGAAAATACGCTTTAACTTACTTAGGGTGCAGTAACTTTTCTGCAGTTGTAAGTCCAAACCGATAACCTATACAAAATGGGCAAACCGGATATGGAAATAAGAATCACTTTAGAATTGCACGTATGATATGCATCATGGTAATTGGTAAACAAGGGGGATTGGAAAAAAAAAAGAAAAGAAAAAGAAGATCATTCAAGCACAATAGTGACCATTCAGGTACCACGGGTCCAATTCACTCGGCACTAAAAAATCAAGAATATATATTTCTCAGATGCCCTTCATGATCCACTAGATATACTCTACACAAGATGAAATAACTTTTCCTTGAAACTCCCAACCTTAATGAAGGTGGATTTAGGACCTGGAACTTTAGGGAAATGTCAAGCGACTTCACTCTCTAAACTAACTAACATCTTGTCTTCATGGAGATGGTCTATAGACCTATAAAACAGAACACACAAAGTATGCAGGCTATGACCCTATAAATCATGTAACCTTCATATGAATTTGAGCCATTGTTTATGTTATAGATTATTTATATAAGAAAATCTGAGAATTTCCCCAATCCCGCTAACTAGGCTCAAGCTTTCCTCGAATTAGCAGGGTCACCCAGATTTTGGTATTTAAGAACATCATAATTATATAGAGGGTAATTTAATTTACAGCATATTGTTTAGGCATCGTAATCTTAATTCTTAGTGTGGAATGCAACGTTGAATGTCTTAATTTTAATTTTAATGAGAAAAAAATAACACTCCTTTCCCAATCACACAACGAAGTCGTCCACTCCCTCCTTCCCTCTTCCCTCGCATTTTATACTCAATCTCTCCAATCAAGTATTTAGGTAAGTTCAGTTGGCTTGAGGAGTCAACATGAAAAAATTGCACAAAACAAAAAAAGAAAACTACTCAAATTGAAGAAACTGGAATGCTTCGGCATGTAAAGTAGAAATGTATAAGAGTTGAGATGATTAAGGAAAGAAAGAGATAGCGAGAAATTTGGAGCTTACAGGAGAGAGAGTGTGTGAGATAGATTGGTCTTCTCGACGGAGAGATAAACGGAGGTCGCAGATTAGGCAAATTCTTTATTTATCGCGATATTTTCGAGCTAGGGTTTCTGTATGCGCTTTTAATTTTTCAGTGACTCTTATCTACTTCTCTTTTATAATATCGTTTTTCGATTTTGGATTTTTGGTTCGCATCTACACGTTTGGAGTTTCGTTTTGGCGATATCTCGCGTACCTTGTTATGGATTTAACCAGTTAGATAGGGCCACGTAGGTTCGAACAACAATATGGTAGAACTGGGAAAATAAGGGTATCTTCTTTAGTAAGAAATGTCAAGGGAAAAGTCAATGGAAATGGTGGGCCCAATGAACCCCATCTACTTTTTTATTTTTTCATTTTTATCAATTTTTTAAAAAAACGAAAAGAAATACAAAATATCTATTATACCCTTCTGGTTTGACATAATTTGATACAATTATATCCCTCTTTTCTTTTTATTATTTTAATATAAGAGATAAAATGATTATTTTAATATATTCCCTTTTCATTTCCATTATCAAACTTTTACTACTAAACACATCAAATATATTCTATTTTTATTTCTGCCTAATAAACATGCTCGAGCGGTGAAGCACCACCTCATGAGTTACTCGGTTTTTTCTTTAATTTCTCTCATTTTTGGGAAATGTTAACAGTGCTCGGTGAATAAATCAAAATGAAGAAATATTGTGGCAGTTAAACGAAAATTTTGAAAAATACAAGAATCTGGTATGATATTATTAACATGTAGATAACTGTGTACTAAACCCATCGCACAGTAATTAAGAAAGTAAGGATTAAGGAGCCAAAACAAAGATAAACAAACTTTTTAAAGCTTTTTTTCTTTTTCTTTCTTTAAGTAAGTCATGACTCATGAATTATTTTAAGAAACAATTAATTTCAAAGCATGAATAGTAGGCTGTCGCAAAGGTTATAAAAGGCACAGGCTGAGCAGCAAATGAAGCACAAAAAATAATTAAGTGTATATATTGTGTAATATTATTTGTATATTAACTAATATTATTTATTTATTTTTAGTTTATTTATTATGTGAACCTCTAATTAAAAAATCAAGAACATGGTTCTAAAAAAAATTAAGAACATAAGTGAATATGATTGATCAATATATAAATGACATAATACAATACAAGCTTCTAAAATTTTCTCAAAAAACACTACCCTAAAAAGAAATCAATAAACTACATGTCGTATATAATGATTTTGCACCATTTTTTTCTATGATATGTTTAATTGGTTATATATGAAAAGAGAAACTGACAAAATCTCTCTCTCTCTCTCTATATATATATATATAAGGAAAAAATTTATGTCTATTTTTTTATGTTCATTTCTTCCATTCCCACCAATCATATATTGTATTTACACTCTCTTTCTTCTATGATTGGTCATATAAAAGGTGGTCTTCTATATTCTCTCTCTACTGTGATTGGTCATTTAAACACTTTTTGCCACGTGTCATAATTATATTGGAGAAATGGAGGAAATGGACATAAATTTTTTCCTATATATAATAGTATCACATTTAGTTTTCACGTAAATTATTCATAAGTTAATTATTATAAATTTATAATCATATGTTGATTTTAAAAAAAATTTAATTTATTTTCAAAATAGTGAAAAATCACATCACGTAATATTAACAAAAAGTGTAATTTTTCTTAAACAATATTGTTTTCTAACAGTAGTCACTCATAAAATATTTGTAAAGCTTCGATTTTCCAAAATGGCCAAAATAAACAAAAAATATCTGATTTTTCAACACTTCATCCAAGTGCAGCACGCGGTCGTTTGAATCGCCAAGAGATAAAACACGCTGTCGTTTTATAATAGCGTGAATAAAAATTACACATCAGAATTCGGAAGCCACTCCAATTTATCAGAGCCTGGTTTCGATCCAGGGACCTGTGGGTTATGGGCCCACCACGCTTCCGCTGCGCCACTCTGATTGGTTGATCATTATTAGCCAAATAATAATATTTTAATCATTGTTATTCTAACTCATCAACTACTCAGAAAATTAAAGGGACTCAAAGTAATAGCCGACGGAAATCGACAATGTCAAGAATATATATATATATAGTACAAATATTATACACGATTATGATTTATGAGTGAAAATTTTCTCAATTTCTTTCTCACAGTTTCTAAATCATCATTGTGAAAGCTACTAACTCGGCGCAACAAGGAGGTGTATGCAGTTCATATAATCATATTATTGCGGCAGAGCAATTAGACCGCTTTGTTCATTGTTCCTTCCCTGCAATTAAGAACTATATAATACTTATTATTGCTTCTGAAGTCTTAATAAGAAAATAAATCAAGGCATGGCAACCCATTTTGTGTGGTTATAATTAATTCTTAACAATGCTATTATTCTGGCGGGTACAATATCATTACGATTACGATTTTGGGTTCTGGAGGGTCCAGATTGCAGAATATATGCAATTATGGATCATGTCCCATGCACTCCTCCCAAACTTTCATTATTCTATTACAATAACCCCCATGCATTAATTAATTAATTAAATTATTCATACAACTTATTTGACTTCTGATTATGTCTTTCAGAATTGCAAGAAAACCCCTGCCCACCCATGTTAAAATAGTGGCCTAATGGGCTACATGCATGCATAGCTTTGGATGCTGGTGGAATCATGATAATATATTTTACTATTATTTCTGTTTTATTTATTTGGCCTATTAGACATGACATATTTTGGAAAGAAAAGCAGGTGGAGAATCTATGAGATGATTAATTGTCCTTAAGAAAACAACAAATTGGCTAGCTTTTGATATTTTATATTCAGTTTTTGAGACAAGGAAGGAAACATTAGTTCTACTTTAATTTCGACCTCCCTCACAAAGCTAAACTCTTTTGGACGGTATAATAATAATAATAATAATGGAATTAGCTCATTAATTAGAGGATTAGCCTTCAGCTTCTCGTTTGTTTAGATCCGAGTTGGGAAACCTAAAACGACGATATGATTTTAACAATTGCTTTCGGTGGCTGTCAAAATCGTAATTAAAGTCAAAGCATTTTTGCCTTCTAAGACTAAACTTTTACTAAAACATTTTAGCGGCGAACTAATTATAAATTACCTGTCCCAATAGCAATAGGTATAGAATTCCTTCTTTTTCTTCTTTCAATTCAATCAAACCCCATACAGATACAGTACTGAAAAGAAGCAAATGAAGACAAATAATTGAGGAACCTAAGACTATGGGTAGGGCCTAGGAAGAAGCTTTTACGGTTTACCTTCTCATTTCCCGGACACTGTATATGAAACGTACAAATTCCGAAGGATTGAATTCTCATTCATCTCAACAAATATTTTATTAAGAATGAATTAATAATGTTTTGACTGAATTTTGTGGGTCAGTTACAATTTAATAACCTTTCCATATACAACACTCTCTAGAAATATGGTGGCGAAAAAGAAGGAATAGCAGCATCTACGGGATCAGTACGTAATAGACACAGAGCTCCGTATTTGTCTCATTACAGTACTGGGCTCCTCCACATGCCCCCTCCTCTTCGGGCGCCATAAAATAATTTCAACCCTTTAGCTTCTCAAATCACTGTCAAATGGGGTTTCTCTTACTTCATTTCCATGTGATGTGATGCTGCTGTTTCAGCAAGCACATACCAACTAATCTTCCATCACTACCAATCCTGTTTCGACCCAATGCTTCTCTTTCCTTAGCTTCTTCTTCAAAATTCATGCTACGGTATGGTATATATTTCTACTTCTTTGCTTTTCTTTTATATATTTCTGTGTTTGATTTCCACCAAATTTCAAAGTTTGGTTTACATCTTCTCTATATGTTACAGTCAATTGCCAACCAAACCGAGTAGGTGAACAGGAAAAAAGAAAAAGAAAGGAGAGTATAAAGTTAATTTCAATGTCAAACATGACCTGTTAATTTTGACCCAAAACACTAGTATATAACTTTTTGTCGCAATCTTAGGTGATAGCATCAATAAATCAGGTAGCAAACATACTGTACGCTCAATCAAACAAGGCTTCCTTTAATCTGCTTTCTTTGCAGTTTAATTTCATGTAGAAGCGATCAATATCTCCAGGAGATTAATTGATTCATTGAAGCTAAGATAATGGGAAAGAAATTGCTGGAGTTGCTTTTTATGTTCTCAGCAGTGTTCATGATTGGAGCAATGTTCCTGTGTGTTGGAGGCGAGCCAGTGGAAGATAAACGAGCCTTGCTTGATTTCCTTCACAACATAAATCACTCTCATCCTCTGAATTGGGATCAGAAGTCTTCAGTATGCAATAGTTGGAGAGGAGTGACCTGTAATAGTGACCAATCCAGAGTCATAGCCCTTCATTTACCTGCAGCTGGATTAAGTGGTCCAATCCCACACAACACAATAAGTCGCCTCTCAGCACTTCAGAATTTGAGTCTTAGATCCAATAGCATAACGGGTGCTTTTCCTTCTGCTTTCTCTCAGCTTAAGAACTTAACCTACCTTTATATTCAATTCAACAACTTTTCTGGTCCATTGCCATTAGATTTCTCTGTTTGGAACAATCTTACTGTTGCTGATTTATCCAACAATTCTTTCAATGGAACCATTCCTTCTTCCATTTCAAATTTGACTCATCTCACATCTTTAATCCTTGCTAATAACTCGCTTTCTGGTGAAATTCCTGATCTCAATATTCCTACCCTGCAAGAGCTGAATTTAGCCAACAATAACCTTACTGGGGTTGTGCCTAAATCTCTTATGAGATTCCCAAGTTGGGCTTTTTCTGGAAACAAGCTCACATCTTCAAATGCTCAATCAACAAAGAAAACCTCAAAAACAAAAAGACTTGGTGTGCCTGCACTATTGGGTATCATTATTGGTGGTAGTGCGCTGGTATTTGTGGTGATTGCAGCTTTCATGATTGTGTGCTACTATGACAAAGGACGTCAAAATGCCCCATTGAAGTCCCATAAAAAGGAAGTCTCTCTGAAAACAGATGTTTCTGAGAGTCAAGAAAACAACAAGATTGTGTTCTTTGAAGGTTGCAATCTTGCGTTTGACCTGGAGGATTTGCTGAGAGCATCCGCTGAGGTGCTTGGGAAGGGGACCTATGGCACAACATACAAGGCTGCTCTGGAGGATGCAACCACCGTAGTGGTGAAGAGATTGAAGGAAATCACCGCCGGAAAACGCGAGTTCGAACAGCAGATGGAGGTGGTGGGGATGATTAGGCACCACAATGTGACTTCTCTAAGGGCATATTACTATTCCAAGGAGGAGAAACTCATGGTCTATGACTATTATGAACACAGTAGCGTTTCTGCTATGTTGCATGGTATGTTCAAGTTCAATCTCTTCACTATTTATCTCTACAACTTTAGCATTCTTTCTTAATCTCCATTATGCAGGTAAAAGAGGGGAAGGAAGGACATCATTAGACTGGGATACCAGGCTGAGAATTGCAATAGGGGCAGCAAGAGGCATTGCTCACATACATGATCAACAAGGAGGGAGACTCATCCATGGAAACATAAAAGCCTCAAACATCTTCCTCAACTCCCAAGGATATGGTTGCATTTCTGACATTGGTCTATTAACACTGATGAGTCCAATGCTGCCACCAGCACTAAGAACTTCAGGGTACCGTGCCCCTGAAGTAACCGAAACCCGAAAAGCAAGCCACGCAATGGATGTGTACAGTTATGGGGTGTTGCTGCTAGAGCTTCTCACGGGAAAATCCCCCATACATACCACAGGAAGTGAGGAGGTAGTCCACCTGGTGAGGTGGGTGAACTCTGTGGTGAGAGAGGAGTGGACAGCAGAGGTGTTTGATGTGGAATTACTGAGATATCCCAACATAGAGGAAGAAATGGTAGAGATGTTACAACTGGGTATGGCTTGTGTGGCAAGGACGCCAGAGCAGAGACCAAAAATGGTAGATGTGTTAAGAATGGTGGAGGAAATTCGTCGAGCAAATACTGGGAATCGACCATCCACTGAATCTAGATCAGAAGCTTCTACCCCAACCCCACAAGCAAATGAGTAGCTTCTTCAATTCCTCAGTTAGTTAGTTTGTTAGTAGTTGTTGAGATGTAATTTAATTACTCCTTCAATTGCGTTACTTTGATCAACTTTATTCTTTACTACACCAAGAGATGGTGTTGGTTTTGTTGTTGTCTAGTGTCTCTCTACAGCTAGTGAGCAAATTGGTGGTAAGTAGTTGTTAAGCTACCAAATTTAGGTGATATCGAAGTCAAGTTGCGTCAGTGGATTGGATATGGCATTATTAGTGAGGGACTCTAATTGTCGTGCTTGTGGAATTTGGGCTCCACCACACAATAGCAATGGAACCGATTCAAGATTGAAACATTTTACATCACTTATTCTCATTCAATCCGAATAATAGAAGATAGATGCATCATTCACACCATGATCACATTCACAACAATCAACTTCTTTTTTAAGGAGGAAACTCCTGACGTGCTCCTTTAGCAATCACAAGGAGTAACAATTATTACATAAATTTAAGGAAAAACTACTGTCTTATCATCCCTTGCTAACTTCTCCAAGTTTCAAGAAGGTAAATTTGTTAGTGTGCTGTCCTTACACTTACACCATGAATGTTCCACATTTACGAGTAAAGTTACGGGAAAAAACAAAATACATATGCAGTTACTTGTGTTTGTTCTTATTAAGCCTTTTTCTTTAGTCTGTGCCTAATTTAAAGTGGAATTTGGAAATACTAGAAGCCCTAATTTAAAGTATGTGCCTCTCTCCGTGAATATGAACTGATCTGAAACAACCACGGTGACTTGGAGACTTGTTGAACTACTATTATCTATTCGCATTCTCTTTTGTAAGAAAAATAGTTATTTATGTATTGAATTATAAAATTTATTTAATGAGTATTCTTTATCAATATAAAAATAACGCGACATATATATCTAAGAATTTCTTCCTTTGCAAACAAAAATAACCTAAGAATTTTGACCAAGAATAAAAAATATCCATAAACTAACGGTGAGGCGAGATCGTTAAAAATGCCAAATTTGCAGCAGCTAGTTTATATTTTAGTCCTACGCGCTTTGATAAATGATGGTTAGAAGTTGCATATTGAACTGATATATACACCAAGGCCAAAAAAAATTTGATATATACACTTTTTTATTTCCTTTATTTCTAAAATCAAATAACTTTTGCCTTCGCTACACTATTAACGTTATATGATTGGATAAATTGGATACTTTTCTAAGAAAATTTTTGTTTAATGTTAGAGTTTCTAAGCTCAATAATGTTAACATTCAATTCAGCTATGTATGTTCCGAACTTGAACAATAAAAAAACTTAAATTTAGTTATATATTTATATTATATTATTCTCTTATAATTTTATTTTGATTGATTTAATAATTCTAAAATATTAAAGATAAAAAATAAAAATAAAATAAATAAATAACTAAATAGAAATAATCAATAGAGTAAACAATAAATATTAAATTATTTTATTGATTTTTTAAAATTATAATTTTATTTTTATATTAATTATATATTTTTTGAATTATTTTATAATTATAGAGTGTTGAATAACAAATTTTAAACATTAAAAGTATAAAAATGATGATTAATTTGACTAAAATTTGGATAGAAGGTAAATGAAGGTAGTTAAGTGATAACATAACAAACCACAGGGGGGTCAAGTGTCACACTCTAAATCACAGGGGGCACATTAATTTTAAGCCAAACCACAGGGTAATTAAGTTTCGCACTTTAAACCACAGGGAGCAAACTGAAATTAGGCCAAATCACAGGGGGGCAAACTGTAGTTTACCCATTTTTTAATTATAGTTTCTTTTTTTAAAAAAAAAAGTGTGTAATATCTTTTTAGTGAATTTACAGCGAATAATGAGGTCAAAATTTTAAATTGGTCCCTTATGTTTACACAAAGTTTTAAATTGATCTTTTATGTTTCAAAAAATTTAAATTGATCCTTTATGTTTGCAAGAAATTTCAAATTAGTCCTTCCGTCCAAGTCCGTTTATTTCCTCCGTTAAGTGCTGACGTGGCGTGCTGAGGTGGACATATTATCTCTCCTACGTGTCCATTTAAGCTGACGTGTTATTGCTACATCATCTTCACATCATCATCTATTATCATATGTGATGACGTGACGCTAATGTGACAATGACGTGGCATGACATGTCAGCTTAGATGTACACGTCAGTACGCCACGTCAACACTTAACTTAAGAAATTGACAGAAGTGGACATAAGGACCAATTTGGAACTTTTTGCAAACATAAAGGACCGATTTAAACTTTTTGAAACATAGAGAACCAATATGAAACTTCGTGCAAACATAAGGGACCAATTTGAGATTTTGAACTAAGATTATATCCAAAGTTTTAGAATTTTCATTTCTTTTTTGAATGTAAGCACTCTAGTCTTTAGAATTATAAAGGTGAGTTCATATAAGTAATTACGGAATGCTTTTTGTATATACCAAGCAAATTATATTTTTCTAGAAAGGGAAATTAGTTTTCTTTTATTTTTTAAATATTAATTACTCAAGTTTTTTTTTTTCTATTTGCATGTTGAAAATATTGGTGAAACAAAAATTTAAAAGCAACAAGTTGGAAATGGCACCCAACTCGGAAGCAGTCTTGGCTGCGTCGGGACAAGAGAATGATCAACTGGACTTCAAATTGAAGATTTTAATATCATAAAAATTGACATGTTCAAATTCCCAAGTCAAACAAAAACTCAAGAAGATTCGATATGTAGCTGTCAAGCAAAGCTATATTATGGTATTTATTTTTCTTCAAAATAAAATTTTTTTTTTATTATTTTCTTTCCATTCATGTAATGAATTGTTATTATAGTTATGAAACTAACTAAATTATTTTATAATTTGACGAAGATGGGCACAACACAAAAGCGTTTCAAATTTCAATGGTAAGAAACGCGTGAAGGGTACGAGTGAGTGGGGGAGAAAACGACGTCGCCTAGGAGATGCATTCTGTTCCGCAGAAGCAGAATGACCCGAAAATAAACGCCATTCCTTTTTGGCGGCCCCTTTCGGGCTTTGAGGAAAAAAAGGATTGGATTTCGTATAGAAAACGCCAGGCTGGGGGACCCACCTTAGAAAAGGAAAATAAAAACTCAAATAGAAAATAATTATAATAAAATCAATAATCAATAATCAATAATCAATAATAGAAGAAGAAGGAGAAGGTGAAGAAAAATAAAGGCAATAAATCAAAGAAAGGGAGTGGATCGATTCCGAAGCCGCACCAAACATTTTATAAGACTCATTTGCGTTGGCTAATCACCCACCAGTTTTCCATTTCAACTCTCTTTCTTCTTCTTTTTATTTTAATTCCTCACAAAGGCCAAAAAGGAGGATCTCTCTCAGTTTTCTCTCAGGTATAGGATCTCTGGTTCTGCTCGCCTTCTTCTTTCTATTACTCCGATGTATGTTGCTATGTCTATCTGTGGTGTGTTATGCTTTTGATCTGACTTAATTCTGCCTCTGGTTAGGTTTCACCATGGCATCGAAGCGGATCTTGAAGGAACTCAAGGATTTGCAGAAGGATCCTCCTACATCCTGCAGTGCCGGTATCTCATTCTCCAAATTTTTTTCCCCATATTTTCTCCCTTGATTTTGTAATTTGAATATGTTGATGGTTTGTTTTTGCTTTTTTCCCTTTATTTTTCGGTGCCTGCTTTGTTCTTCAGTGTTTCAATTTAAGTTTGGTGATTGTGTATGCGTATATATTTTTTTTTTCTGCCTTGTTTCATCATCTTTAGTTTCTAGCATTAATTTTGTTTATTGAATGTCTTTTTGTCTTCAATTTCTTATTGTAATTGGTTTCTGTTGTTTCTGCCCCATTTGAAATGATAATTTCAACAATATTTTGGAGGGTTGGGGGAGGAGGCCAGGTACGTCTCACGATGATGATCAAAGCATATGCATGATCAGCCAAATCTAGGAACCAAAATGGTTCTGAAAGGGAATTAGTCATCATAGACTCAAGTCTTTGTACAATGGTTTTTATTGGATCTTATGTTTGGGGTGGTAATTGTCAATTAAATGAACATATAAAGAAAGCAAAGGGGATCTAACTAAATTGTCTGCTAAGTACTTGAAATTTCTCAAAGGATTTCGTTTTCTATTTGTCTAATCTATCACACGACAACTAATGAAAGATATCTGGTATTTGGTTTATATACGTAGTTGATGACGATGATATTTGAACTCTAGCTGTTTAGTTCTCAGAAGCTGATAGTCTACAAGCAAACGGGATGGCTTTGAGATGTTAATTTGCTATATCATGTTAGAAATCAAGGAATTCATTCTATCTAGTTGTGTTAGGGTTCAGATTTAACGTGTGCTTATCTTTCATGCTTTGTCATTTGGGCAGGTCCCGTTGCTGAAGACATGTTTCATTGGCAAGCAACAATTATGGGTCCTCCTGACAGTCCTTATGCAGGAGGTGTTTTCCTAGTTACTATTCATTTTCCTCCAGATTATCCCTTTAAGCCTCCCAAGGTTTGTAATTCATTCATGTACTTGGATGTGACTCTTAAATTACTCAAAGAATGAACACATTTAATATTCTAGTTGTATACTTCTGTTGGAAAATTTAACCAGGACTTAACAAATGGTTCCTCACGTGTATATTTTTACATGTTTTATGTTGAGTGCCATCATTAGTCACCGTGCAAGTACTTCATTCTGTTTCTCATGGCTACTTATGTACGTTGATGGACCTTGCAGGTTGCATTCAGGACGAAGGTGTTCCACCCAAATATAAATAGCAACGGAAGCATTTGCCTTGACATATTGAAAGAACAGTGGAGCCCTGCTCTGACTATTTCCAAGGTTTGCTTCTTTATTTTGGAGATAATGAGTGTATTCTCCATTCCTTGGAAATACATGATACTTTTTTTCTCCCATGCAATCCATTTATGCAGACTTTTCCTCATTCTCATTGTCAAACAGTAGTAAAAACCTGCATAATCCACAACTCAGATACAAGCCAAGCTCATTTCATACAAAAAAGAAGGGATTGATTTGTTGCAACGTACTTCTATTGTTCTTATTCTGCGGCAATCATGCATGGCTGAGTTGCATAACTTTGAAATATGTGTTTTATTTTAACCCATTCTTATGCTGGGAGTTCTCAGTACATGTAGCTTTTACATATAGGCAGATATATGGTTTTGTAGTTGGGGTTTATAGCATCAAACAGGTATACAATTATTATTTGCCTTGTTCATTGTCTTGCATCACAGGTGTTGCTCTCTATTTGTTCCCTGTTGACGGACCCAAACCCAGATGATCCTTTGGTCCCTGAAATTGCCCACATGTACAAGACAGACAGGAGCAAGTATGAGTCAACTGCAAGAAGTTGGACCCAGAAATATGCCATGGGCTAGCTGACCTGTCGTATGTGAGGGAGAACCCTTATATATTTCCAGTGTTTAGGCCTAACTGGCTGTGTAAGAATATTTGTTGTCTTCAATCTTGAATGGATTAAGCCCCTCTAGTTGAAGATGAATAGGGGGAAAACATTTCCTCTGTTGTTTGTAATGCATATGTTATTTTTTAGAACAGTGAAATGTGGCTCTACTATATATATGCTTGTTCAAATCATTTTACCTTCATTGACCGTGGATCACTTTTTAAACAAACTACGAATTTGTGCTTTGCATGAAGAAATGAAATAAGAGGTGCTCTATACCGACTACCAAAATAAATAGCGAAGCCAGAAATTTGAAGACTAAAATATATAGTTATCAAATATACAAATTGATAAATGATAACTATTTTTAATTTTAGTAGATAAAATGTATTAATTGCTTTCAGTATAGAATGTAAAAAAAATTAAAAATTTTCTATTTGACTAGTCATAATCAACATAGAAGTAGTTTTTAAAATAAATTTCTTGTACAAAGCATTGACAGCCAGTCACCATGTTTGTCACCTATCAATACCTACTACTTGATCTCCAATTTCACCGCAGAAAATAAGATACAAATTTTTTTTTCTCCAAACAAGGAATATATAATTCCCTCAGTGCATAATCTAAAAAATTAACAAGCTAATATACTCCAGTATTGATACAGGCACATACCGGCATTTTACATTATTAACTTGCTACTGTTTATGACATGATCATGGCTAGAACTTAGAACACCTTCGCTCATGAGTAATAAAGTTGTCTAAAGCCCACCTATTTAAAACATTTTTTTAGTATGCACAAGGGGATTATGTTAATTTAACAATTGCATTACGTTGGAACATTAGTAAAGACAAAATGTTCAGAATCATTGGGGAACATTAATCTCCCTTGCCAACGTGATACTTACTGAATGGCTTTTTACTTTTTAGTAACTTTTTTTTTCTTTTTTTTTTCAGGTAAGTTGCTCGACCCGGTTTAGTGCTTTGAAGGACACGATGGCCTCCATTGTTTGAAGCTTACAAGAATCATTTATTCTTGTTTAAGAAATATATTTACAATATTCTTACTACACTGAATAATTATTATTTATATTTTAACAGATAAGTGCTTTTGAGTTTTGACTTAAATGCTCAGTAATACGTTAATTTCTGTGACTTGAAGTTTTTGGTGAATATGACAAACCGAAGAGAGGCTCAGTCCATTATAAAGCATAACAAGACATATTGATTTTTGTTGGGTTGCAATTCATTCAAAATTTCAATTTCATCCTTAGCCCAACTCCATCAAAATTAAAGACAAGAAAAAGCCCATCCTTAAAGACCAGTGGACCAAATCCCACAACATGGTTCCTCCAAAACAGGTTTACTGAATTTGCGTGGAGCAATAAATCTCAACATTTTCTCCAAACTTCTTGTGGGACACTTGATTTGCCCACACTAAGAATATTTATTTCTCTATGCTATAGCTGTAAATATACATGTTCGCAGTAAATCATTTAACTACAAGCTCATTTAGTAGCCCACAGGCCATAGCTATCTTTGTGGCGTATTAATTACTTGGGATAGTAGCTTCTGGTAGAAAAACAAGATTAAGATATTGGATTTAGCGGTGGGTTGATTTATTTATTAAGATATCTATGACCTGATAATAATTTTTTGAGTATTATTTGGTTTATTGTTGTTTTTTGGACAGGATATCAACCGGAATAAATCCAAAAAAATAATGTCTCAACTATTATTGGGTGTAATGTATTATTGTTTGTTATGGGTAATTCACATATTGCTAAAAATGATGGTGCAATAAAGAAAACAAAAATTCCTTTAGTGTTGTTATTTAGTGGTGGAGTGATTGGTGTTTGTTTGATTACATTATGTAAAGACCCTAGGGCTAAGAGCCTAAGACACCGAATACACACAAAAAGAGAAGCCCCGTTCTGTGTCCCAAGTCAAATTTATCGGCGCCATTAAATGAAGCATTTGAAATCCTCACTCCTCAGTTTGCCCATTACCCTCTTATGTTGCACTCTCCTTTATTGCCCATTCCCACTGCTTTATATTTTTCACACACAAAAATCAGACACACATCTACTGCACTCCACACATCCTTAATTTAATTAAGCTCTTGTTGCTCTCTTTCTTCAGCTTTTTTTTTTTTTTTTACAAGGGTGTCCTTTAATTTGTTTTCTGATAGGAATTTAAAATAGATATACATTTTTGCATTTCACTTTTCTGTTTTTGTAGCAATATATATAAGATCAGCAGCTATGAGCAGCTCAAGAAAATATTACAATACTATCTAGCTAATAGAAAAAGTGCTCATAAATCTAAAAACTCAGAGATCAAATACTAGGGGGAGAAAATGTAAAAATAGTGAGAATTTGAATAAAATAATGTAAATTTAAATAACTTCTTATTACTTTAATATTTAATATTATTTTTAAAAAAATTAAAAAAAAATTTAACATGCATATTTGTACATGCAAAACTTTCCGTGTATATCTAAAAGTGGACGTCGTCCAGCCACTCTTACACCTATTTTTCTTTTCTTTTTAATGTATCAAGTTATATATCATCAAACATATTAATTAATCTTTTTGATGTGACTTGTAAGCACTTCAAAAAATAAAATAGTTTACCCGAAGTTTAATGGTGTTCTATAACTCAAACTGGCTAGAGATCAAATTTTAAAAATAGATGAATTTTTTCAATCAATTGTACCAATTGAGTTACCCCTACTCCTGTGTAGTCTCTCGGTTGACTATGAAAATGAAGGAGAATAATAGGAAAGCAACAAGAAGAAAGCCTAGGAATGCCAACAGAAATTTTATATATATATTATGCAAATCAGAACAGGCCAACCCATCATGTAACATTACTTTTCTGATAATATTGATAAATAAGATGCTTAAATATCCAAGGACATCGTGACCCATGTTGTGTACGTTTTATATATATACATATAAACATATATTCATTTTATGAGTTTAGTGCTGATCATGAATTAATTAATTTGTCGATTTGTTTATTCACAAACATAGACATCCAACGTCATTACGTCAACATAAATGTAGCATAGCATATATATATATAAACTATAAAGAGTATTTTGATCGATTAATAATCAGTGAAATTTCTTTTATTTGAAGAAACTAATTTTAAATATATTAAAAAATTTGCAAATTGATCGTGGGCAGGAGTGGGTTTAAGAGCATAGCCCCTTAAAATCCGCTTCATTTATTCACAAACCCAAAATCAGATACCTAATCTCAGTTCCATGCAGTTTTCTGGCATTGTCTTTTGTGAGGACAAATCAGTTTGAATATTAATTCTTTCTATCATTATACTTAGTGGAATTTTACATGTAATCTTTCAACTCACTACTCACCAGTCACCTCTCCGGGTATAAAGCAATTCCTTAGCTGGACCTGTCCATAAATATTCATTATTACCTCTTAACTAAATGTCTATATGCATTTATCACTAAACGATGAAATTATCATTTATCACAATAAAATGATCAGGAATATTAATTAATTACCTAAGGTTTGTCAATCTCATGCAGCCCACTGATAGGAATAATATTTTACTTAATTTCATATGTAGTAGTTGAAATGAATTAATAATTTATATTTTTAAGAAAATTCCCACGGCTTCATATATGATTTTTCCATTAGAAAATAGCTTAATAATTTAATTTTAATCAACAGCGAGTTTTGATTGCATACATATTTCTTTTATTTTTTATTAAATTATTAACATGCAGTGGGTTAATATAAAATTTGTATGAACTCAAATCTATCAAAATGATTACTCTCTATAATTGTGAGAAGTTTTTCAGGAGTGGCACTACATATACAAAACTAGCATTTGTTAGTTAATGTCATTTATTAAAAAGTGATATTTTAGTCAACAATCTTAATTATTAATAATGTTGTTTGTTAATTTGATAATTATAACTTATATTAAAATACTTTTAACACAATTTTTAAACGTTAGTGCCAATTATAATCAATATTAAAATTTATTTATAAATGATGCTAAAATTTATTTTTTAGGGTGACAACCACGCCATAAACACACCAAGCAGCTTCAGATTTTTTTTTAAAAAAAATACATGTCTTAAAATACTTTTAATACACTTTTCTCTATAATACTTCTCTTTATTTTATAGTACTTTATATCACTTCTCATCCGTACATTTCTACTAAACATAGCCTTAATAATTTTGTCATAGTAGTGACATCTTCATACATTACATGTATATGCGAATAAAGCTAATTGAATGTTTTTTATGAAGTTTTACTATTTATAAACTTATTTATACTCTTAGTCATATACAATTTAATCTTTTATATTTTTTCTTATTTATAATTATTTTTTTGTAATATATCTTATTTTTATTAAAAAATTTCATATCAAACAGTAAATCCACCAACGTTTAGTCCTTGATGACTTCCCTATCACAATTAATTTAGTACAGTTCTGCTTTTACAAGACAGGTTTGTTGTCACTTGACCTTTATTTTTACCAAACCAAACCCCTCCCTTCCGTTCCTTTATTCTCCCTATAAGGTGCGTTTGGTATAAAAGTACTGTAAAAAAATACTGTAGAGTAAAGTACTGTAGAATAAAAGAAAGTACTGTAGAGAAAAGTGAGGAGAGAGATAGAGAGAAAAATTAGGAGAGAGAAAAAGTATGATAAAAAGTGTGTTTGGTATGTATAAAATATGATATAAAATTTTTTTAGAAATCGTAAAAAACCAAAATTTTACTGTTTGATGTTAGTTCACCCTTCATAAGTCTTTTCGCTTCTTTCTTTTTCTGAAAAAAAATAAAAGAGGTTAGTAATAAATTAATAAAAAATATTCCAAGTGTCTGTATCTATATAACTAAACCCAATAAATGGGTTTTCGACTTCGAATGATTTTGGAGATGATGTTAGTTGGTTCTTCTTCCACCCTCATTTTGAGGCACACATTTTTGGGTTTCTACCAAATCCTCTTCATTTTGCCTCTTTTTCAGAGAAAACAGTGATTCCAAACTCCATATATATTAGCTACGCCTACTTGAAATAAAAGTCCTAACCAATTGGCATAAAAAGTACAACCAAATCAACAAAACCAAAGAATTATACAATGATTATATATTGGTTATTAATCATAAACATTAATTATATTCTCTCTTTTATTTAATTGGTTATGTAATTATTGCTTTTCATTTTCTCTCTCTATCATAATTGATTATACAAAAAAATTTTATCACGTGTTTTAATTATATTGATAAACTTTATAACAAGCACCGAAATAATTTTACTTTAGTCTTAAAATATATTTGTAAGAGCAAATAGAGAGACACCAGGTCCACATGGTGAAGTACACGTGCCTGTATCAAGGTGGCCGTAAATGGCGCTCGTAACCGGCGGTGAACGGTGAATTGTCTGTGGGACCCATCTGCCTCAACACTCGCCCTTCTCTGTCTTCTTCTCTCCAGACCAAATCCTTCATAAACCCATTTGCTCCCTAATTACTACTTCTAACTTAGCTTTTACTTAATTAATTACATTAACAAACTCTATGGATCGGATATTATTCAATGCACTCACAGAATCATCTTGGATTTAATTAATTGATTGATTAATACCACTTAGGTGCATCTTTTAATTTGTATAAATCTTGAGGGATTTTAATTCTGCTGTACAGATTTATTTTTTGGGACCCCGGCCCCAATTATAATTATATAAGTTAGTGAAATATTATTTTGTGTGGAACTAAGTGTAAGTGATGCTACTTTTGTTCACACTTTCATGCACGTCCTACACACTACTTCTCTGCATATGTGTGTTTATTAGTAAATGCAGGTTTAAATTTATGCTTAACAGATATCATTTTTTATGTCACTCAAACTCCTCAGATGCTCACGTGATCTGCTTCAATTTGAGTGACTTCTCATTTATACCATCTTTCATGAATTAAACCCAATCTAACCAACCTTTCTAAATATTGCATACACCTCATGTCTATAAGATTTTTTTTTTCTTGTTCCGTATATATATCTTTTTCGCCATTTTAAACAACTAATTTTAGCCTTTGCTATTTATGCCATGTTCTCTAGTGGAAGCTAAGGAAACAAAACGCATATATAACCATAGGCAAATTAAAGCTGGTTCTTGGTCTTAAACATCAAAAGAGGTAAATATATATCAATTTTACTCAGGGAAAAAAGTACAAAAGAAAACTTTAAGCCCTTAGCTAAAAATTATTCCAACTCGTGTGTAACTGTTATAACTCACTTTAAAAGGGAAAGGGAAAAAAAAAAGCTTAACATTGAAAATCAGATTCTCTCTATTTTACAAAAAGAATGAATTACATAATGTGCTCTTTTCCTTTTCGGCTTTTTCTTTAGTTTCCCTTTTGGAGAAATATATTCACTAATCACCATACACTCTAATATGTATACAGTAGGCACCAAAAAAATTAAAACCCTTCATATAAAGGCAGAGATTTTAAACTCTGAAAACGAGTAAGCAATTTTTTAATGCTCGATTAGTTACCCACCTAATTAATTAAACAAAATATAGGAGAGGAGCCAGCCACGTGAAAAAAATAAATAAATTACCTTGCTGGCTTGCTAAGGAAAGAAAAATCATAGGAACCAGAATGATCAAATGATGTTGTTGTCAAACGTTCATTTTTAAAAAAGGAAAAAAAAAACTGAAGTCTGAACATGTCATAAAGATTTTTACTGCAAATATATTTTGTTAATTTGGTTCTGATAATGGAGCCTTCTGATGAATCAGATTATAAGACAGAGAGAAAACCAACATCTCTTGCTTCGAAGAGAAGTTTAAGGAGGTGTTTGAATGCGAGGAATATAGTTAATAGGATTAATTAGAGTGTGTATTATTTTAAATCCCACCATCCTGCAACTTTGCCTTCCTTCTTTAAATGCTTCCATGGAAAAACGAGCTACGTTTGTTTGATCTAACACATACAGATGTTAAGACCGACATGATAATAAAGCTTCAAAGTTCTCTGCAAAATGGCCCTCCTTTTTATAACAGATCTTGTTTCCATTCTTTATATATATGTTTTCCTATTTATTACACAACATAAATATATAGATATATGTATTAGGGATTATTATTAATTAGATATACTTCAATATTCAATATTTCAAAAAAATAATATCATGTATATATTAATTATTTCCACACAATACCGACCAAATTCCATTCTTAAGAAACAAGATCATATATATATATATAAACTCTATCACTTAGTTATATATGGAGGTGATGATAAAGCGATAATAATTAGTTAGTTATGTTAATTGTTTATTTCTGTCAAACTTTTAGAGTTATTTTAACAAATAAAAAGGACCTTGAAGAATTCTTAATTTCAATTAATGTATAAGATTTGATTTACATAGTGAGGGGTACTACTCAAACTTGGTTTGGACCACTCAAAGATCGTGCAACAAAAAATAAGGATAATTATATATTCTCTCGACCTCACTTTTTTAATCAACAAAATTCTATTCGTGTGCTTAATTAATTACATTTCATGTGGAATTTAAACTTAAGATTGCTAGAAAAAGTGGAATAATGACTAATGAGTTCAGGAATCTGGAAAATGAATCCCACTTTTGTTAATTAAGAAGGGGCGAGATCTAAAAATATTAATTATTTAATTTGCATGTAAACCGCTCTTATAACCGACTTAAAGTTGAAAATAAAAAGGAGCTAATTAGAATATTACTGCACTAGAATATAAAATTTCACCTCGGGCATCTCTTCCCTCAACAGACAATAAAAAACTGAATTTAAAATGGATACAAGAATATTAAAAAGAAATTAAATGGAGAAGGCAAATTGTAATTTTGATTACGATGGGAGGAGATGTAGTGCAATTTGCAATACTAATTAGCGTTCGTTGAATTAATTAAACATAAATTAGGAGCGGGATCAGTGCACATGTGGGTACGGACATACAAGTATTCAGTTAACTCAATATTCATGTGGGTATGGAGATATATATATAGAGTGAGATCAGTGTGAGTGTACTTAATTAAATATATGAGTAATCATCACTAATAAAATTCATTATTAATCAAGCCAACAATGAGGATCTTGGACTTGATGCTATTTTGACTCTATATTCATAGTGTTTCCAAAACTGGATTTTAATTAATATAGTAAACTACAAAAAAAAAAAAAACCAGGAAAGAGAAGCACGATGAGGTGTAGAGCAGAACAGGGACAGGAGAGGTAGAGATGAAGGTTAAAGGTAAAAGATTAGGATCAAACTTAGATTACTTATATCTTAGTTATAAGGCTCTCTAAATTAAAATTAAGAAGACACGTGGTAAAAAGTATTTTTATGTCCAATCATGATAAAAAGATAATATAGAAGACCATCTTTTATATTACCAATTATAAAAAAAATAAAATATAAATAAAACATATAATTAAAATAACATATAGAAAATGAATAAGGAATTTACCAAAAAATTTTCCAAAAGATTATTCACTTCTTCACTTGGCTCAATGGAGAGAGAGGGTTTAATTTAGTCTGCTTCTCCTTGGTGTGTGTATGCACTATACTCTTCCAACATTGAATTTTGTCTTTGACGATCCACATTTATACTACACTAGCATCTTTTTCAAACCATGGGATCTTTACATATATATACACACTTACCGTTACAACACTAAGTTTAATTTAGGCCTAGTTCTTTGCGAAAAAAGGTACGTAAGCTTATTCTTTTTTTGTAATTTAAACCGAAGAAAAAAAGAAGGAGAAGAAGCAACAATCATTTTCCAAAATTAATTATACATATTGTTCAATGTTCATCCATCCATTCTTCGTTTTTGGTCGTCCTAAGCGATTTGATGAACCCTAGAAAATCTTCTAAATGTACGAGTTACATGAATTGGGTATTTCCTTGTTTGTTGATAAGAAATGTATTTTTGTACACATTTTTCTTTAGTCTTATATCCATCTAATTATCAGTACCATTCACTTTTGTTTCATCTTATTGTCCTCCATGATTTGTCTACTACATACGTGCTCATCCATCCAACCACAAAATTTTCATTTCCCATCATACGTGGTGCAACTATATACAATTGAGAATAGTTGCAAGAAAGGTCCTGATTCACATGATCTGACTCGACTCTGGGATCATTGCTAAAATCTAGACACCATTGCTAATTAAAATCGACTGACCTCCAAACGACGAACTCCAAAAAGGGCCACACCAAACAGAGAACTTTACCTACGAGATATAGAGCCACGTGTCCACGACTAATGCGCGAAAAAATGACTAAAGAGAGAGATAAAAATTATACTATATTGGATTTTCCAAACAGGACCCCAATTTCCAATACATGGAATGAGCAAATGTGAAAGTAAGAAATGCCTCCTATTTATAGGAGGATGAGAGAGCTCCCATAATTAATTTAAGCAATATGGGACTTGAAAAATATGAACAAAACATCATGCTTACATCATGATTACCTAGCCCACTTTGGGCCACGAGTGCGGATTCTTGTGATATCCGATGAGTGTCATCTTGGTGTCGTTTTATTCATCTCTCCGCGAACTTTTCAACGAGTCATCACTCGACCCAATCGAACTCCCCCATAGGTAGATATTTAATCCCGAAGAACCCAACATACATATCCAACAAGCAATATTGCCATTCTAGTACAGAAAATTAATTAATTAATATCCTATTTGTGATTGATTAAGTATGAAAATTAAATTAAAGATGGAAAATGGAAAATATTAATGAAATTCTATATATGTAGCACTACACAAGTCACGAGTGGATCAGGATATGCAAGTGAAATAGATAGGCCTTTCTTACACCTAAAACCTAGCTAGAGGCAAACAGGGGAAATAAAATAAAAACAACAATTGAATAAAGAAAACACCTGAAACTAAAGTTTTATAATAAGAGGCTAAGCAATTAATTAGAAATGAATTAAAAATAAAATGGCACAATATAGAAATAGGCACGTACATGTTATCATGTGAAGACGAGCAAGCATGCCCATTATTATTATTAGGTCCATACATGCATATACATATATATAAATTTAATTTAAACATGTAGCCCCTTTCATTATTTTCTCTTGCAGGCGTGCACATACCATACCATACCCTACTACTTCCATGCCTATCTCTGCAAAATGCAAATATAGTTTATTTATATTTATATCTCTATTTGGCTACACATACATACACATATGTTTAAATTTTAATCTTTCACCCCCTTATAACCACAAACCGATGCTGCATACACCAAAGCTGCTTCCATTTTTTGATTTTGAAAGCCTAACCCTCCAATCATTGGTTGACACATAACGACGTCGTTTGTCCTAGCTGGACTCATGAGAGCCAGGTCACCACTTTTAACACCGCGTCCCTTGCATTTTTTTTTTTTGGTGTTTTCTTTTTCACGCTTTTTTAAAATATCGTAAATAAATACAAACAAATCGGCTTCTTTGTTTTATACACTGTTTTAGCCTTATAGCTATTTTGGGGTGTCTTTCATATGGCCGGACTTGGCCCATAATTCTGATTTTTTTATTATTGTGCAATTTAATGAATAATTTAGCATTTTTGACAAAAATAAGGTCAAAACTTCAATAGTAGTGAGCAAAATGGTGATGGATGTGTTTTATTTTGGCGGGGAGCAAAATATACTTGCTTGAAGTTAAGTTTTGTATGTTAATATATTATTAAAGATGTAGTTTTCGTTGGTGCTAATTAAAGAATAAGGACGTAATTTTGTTTTAAAAAAAATTAAAGATGTAATTTGATTTTACTAGATTAATTATATTAGGTTGTTTCGGAATTAGTAGTTGGAGCTTTCATTTCATACAAAAGTGAACGCAGCCATATACACACCAATGGAGAAAAGACTAAATAACTAGGAACAAATAGAATTTGGACATTACCATATATTCATTTTGGTCCGATTTAGTTTATACCAATACATGCCTAGTGCTAAATTTAAAAAGCTTTCCTTGGCGTTTTAAAAAAAAAATTAATTAAAAAAACTAATTAATTTTTAAATGTGCGATATATGCAGAAATAGCTAGCTAAAAAGGGAGAATTCATGATTGTTTGGTAATTATAAATGATTCTTAATTGGTCTATGAATGCGTAAATTACAGGCTGTTGGGATGTATTCAGCATTATAACATACCAGAAGTGGTCCATCCATAAATCAAACTAAATTAGATAGCAGCAAATGCGTTGTGTGATACTAGAGAATTTTATTGTGTGGGGGGTTTTTTTCTCAAATTTGGAAAGAATTCGTAAGAAGGATTTATAACTATTGGTCCTGTTTGTCATTTATTTTTATATGTACATCAATGATTCAAAAAAGGATTAACATTGCAATTTGCAAGGACGTGCACTCCTAATCAAGTACAGTGTAATTTAATTAAATAAATGCTTATTAGATTAATAGATCGATCATACGGAGTCGGTTGTAACCAACAAATAATTGAATTTATTGCCACTTTTTTTTATTTAAATTATTTAAAATTAACCAACCATGTAACTTGAGAATATTCTGGGTTAAGAAAACTAACCAAAAAAAAGTATTTTTCCGACTATTGAGAATATATTAACATTAATTTATTTAAAAAATAATTTTATGCATGTATTATAGTTTCAAATGTAGTCAAATTAAAATGTAAATTTTAGAGAAAAAAAAATAGTTTTATGAAAAAGAAAACAATAAATTTTCCCAATATTGTAGGATCCCATACAATACAATGATCAGTAATGAGTACAAAAAAAGTGTATCTTCCTTGATGCCAATAAATTTGGCAATTTGCAAAAGGTTTGGTGGACAAAACAAATTGGTTGTGAGACATGATCATTTATTTGATTCATATTTCATAGATGGGTGAGAGACATTGTTTGCTTTCTTGATTACAGACATTAGAACGTATTGTAACTAAGGAAACAACTTAACTTTATTTGGTTGTGGCAATTGGTAGATTGTTGCAAGAAAACTAAGTATGTTTTAGAAATTACACATTAATTACGATTGGTTATGCCGCGTCGTACATTACATTACATAAACTTGTATGTGTTCATAATAAGTAATTAAATAATAATAATAACTCATCAAGTAAGATTGATAATGAAACCGTTACGTACGCGGGTGGGTCAGAGTTAATTGTTTAATTTGAAAAGTAGGCAAAACTCAATTAATAATCATAATAATGTTATAATAATGTGTTTCGGGTACAGTACGAGTGAAGTGTGTGTGAACCACTGGTTGTTTAGGCGCGTAGATTGGGCATATCTCGAGAGCAGTAAGTGAGCAGAAGAAAAAAAAACTAGAGACGTACAGAACCGAATTGTAAATGGCGGCGAATTCTAGGTTGCCCGCCACGTTAGTTATAGCTGTAAAAAGTAAATATAAAAATGGGTTTGAATAGGAAGACAAAATCAAAGATTAAAAACTTTTCACTTGCTAACAAAAATTATTCACCCTTTTGCAGTCACTACTAAAATGAAATATTGCTGACGTCCTTAAATCTCATTAACTATTAACTACTAATACTATTACTATTTAAATATTCATTTTAATTAATAAAAGAGTTCATAAAATTATTTTTATTATGTTAAAAAAAATCTTAATAAATACTCTAAACACTTGTTAAATAAATTTTACTATTTACTGCCATGTATTAAGGGCAAAAGCTAAATTTAAAAAAAAAAACTTTTGATTAGTCAAACCGATTTGACTCACTAAGCTTACAGGACCGGGTATCTTGGGTCTCACGTGAGTGCCATCACGATGTTCGAGATTGGGACACATATGATTACTCACCACCGTTGGATATTGTCTCATTGGTCCAGATCTCATGTCTGGGTCCCAACTCAAGGACGCGTCCACATCGTAAGGATGCGGCGGGTCGTATCACAGTGTCCTCACCCATCACCGGCTACTTTCGACTTTTAAACTTTCCCCTCCTTCTCTTGTCTTCACAAAATCACCTTCAATTCAATTCAAGCAAACAAACGACGGATGTCATTTATTTTATTTTATTTTGTTTCTTTTATTAAAAAAGAAAAGAAATGACAGTCTGATATTGCGAGCTTTCCCATTTTGGCTGTTTGATCCTATAAAACAGCGATTTCGGTGTTTCGGTCTCCTCAGCAACCAAACTGTTGTTTCTTAGTTCCAAGCTCTTTAGCCATTCAACCACAAGTGTCAAGTACCACTACTACTCTCGAGAGAGAGAGACACACACAAAGCCACATAGTCAATCTCTGCATCGTGTTTTATTCCATTCATTTTCCTTCCTAGCCTTTGAATCCCAAGGTTTCTCTTTGCTAAACACTATCTATAGAAGTTTCAAGGAAACTAAGAGTCAGCCGTAGATGCTGGAGTTGATTCGCATCCCCCTTCCATAATTTCCTTCTCAGCTTGTGTTTTAAGCCCCTATTCCTCCCGTTGAAACTTTTTAGGGACCTCCACTCCATCCAGTGTTTTGCTTCTCAATTCTCAACCCATGATGTTAAAAGCTCCACTTTTCTCTTTATTCCTCTCTTTCTCTTCCATCTTCATTTTAATACAATTTCTGTAGGCTTTTATCCTTTCCACTTCCATCTCTGGATGTCTTTTTGGCAGATTTCTCACCCAAAAATACCTTTGGACTGCTCATTCATTCTTCTTCCTCACGCTTCTCTTAATTTGATTCCAAAAGTCGGCCCTATTTGTTTCCCCCACTACTCCTCACTCTCTTTCGGATACCTACCAAACCATGGAACAGAGCATCCTATGCAAATACACAGTGCACCACAGCCTTACCAAGAAGCACGCCAGCAAGCCCTCCGATGTGGAGCCCCGAGTGGTACGCATCTCCGTCACTGATCCAGATGCCACAGACTCCTCCAGCGACGACGAACCACACTTCCTCTCTCGCCCCAGAGTGAAGCGCTATGTCAACCAAATTGACATCGAAACCTCCACCACCGTGAAAAACGCCACCACCAATGGCCGGAAGAGGCCCGCCGGAGACACCGAGTCGTGCCGGCGGCCGGTGAAGGCCTCCACAACCAACAACGGCAGGAAGTTCCGAGGCGTACGGCAAAGACCGTGGGGGAAATGGGCGGCGGAGATTCGAGATCCCGCGAGACGCGTACGCCTCTGGCTGGGCACGTACGACACGGCGGAGGAAGCAGCCATGGTGTACGACAATGCAGCGATTAAGCTGCGAGGCCCCGACGCCTTAACGAACTTCGTAACTCCGCCGAAGAGAGAGAAGGAAGGAGAAGAAGAGGAAGCGAAGGCAGAGATGATGAAGGTGTCAGTGAAAACAGAAGCATCTGGTTCAGGTTCAGGGTACTACGACTCAGGGGATGAAGCACATAATCTTTCATCCCCCACATCGGTGCTTCAATTCAGGAGCAATTGCAGTGAGATGATGAAAGAGGGCCGTGAAAAGGGGAGAATAGAAGGGGAAGAAGAGGTATTTGGGGAATGTGAAGGGGAAATGGGGTTGTGGGAGGAGAATTGGAGGATGGAGATGCCGGTGTGGGATGACGTGTTTACGAATTTCCCAACGCCAGAGTACTCATCGGTGATGTTGGAGGAAGAGCCGTGGGAGTTGTTTTGTGAAACGACGAAGGTTCTGGAGGATGAGATAGATTTGGAGAGAATGTATTCACCATCCAGGATGTGCCAAGTGGACGATTACTTCCAAGACATATTGTTGGGGTCAGATCCTCTGGTGCTGCTCTGAGTCTCACAAACTCACCCTTTCACTGACAATCTCACTCTCACACACACACACACTCACTGCCCCAGTTGCCGCCGTCCCCACTGCAGCTCAATCTGCAGATTTTGTTCCGGCGGCCAAAAATCGGCTACTTTGTTTTACAAAAAAAACAATATATAAATCTACTAAATAGTATTATTATTTCTTTTCCTTTTTAGAGAATTTCGAGTCAAGTTTTTGTTTTGTTCTTTTTTGCGGGTTAGATTTTATTTGTTTATTTTTAGTTTAATGTCTAATAAGTAGGGTTGTTGAGAATGTAAAATATTAACCCAAATGTATTATGGTCATCTTTTTGTTGGGCGATATATCATCTTCGTCTCCGCATAATTATACCATGAAATTTCGTTACAACTTATTAATGTCTTATATATTAGAGATTGAAACAAAAGAAAAAGGAGCAGTGTGGAATTTAAATATAAGTAAATAAATTGTGGTGTGTTTGTGTGTGATAAGCCTTTTGTGGACCGGACATGGGTATGTATATAGAGGCGTAAATTGCGGTGTGAATTGCAGAATACATAAAAAAAAAGTTAATTTGATTTGAAAATAAGAAAGAGTAGAACGTTATGGACGAAGGAAAGCACGAGGGGGCAGAATTAAAATGTTTGGTGAATACACATTAAAAGCAGGGTGTATAAAGACAACAAACAAGTGCCTTTGTACATTAAAAGGTGAAGAGTGTGTGTGTTCATTGTCGGATTTGCTCTTCTTTTCCGGTGAGAGAGAAGGCTTATCAAATATGAATCAACCTCTATCTCCTTTACTTCCTCTTTTTTTTTTTTTTTTCTTTTCCAGTTGCAAGCTTTTCACCAAATCATGATAATTCATTTGTTCAGTATAAACCATCACCTCCTAACTTCTGAATTTCTTGTATAACTTATTTAACTAATAAATTAGAATTCCTAATTAGATCAATTCAGTATCATAGAAAGTGATTCCCTTCTTAATTATTCTGTTTATTAAGGTTTATGAGTATATCTATATAGGCGGAAAAATCTCCCCTGATCTTCAGTTGTATCTAAGTGCTGATTTTTATAGGGTCAACGCAAGAAATATGGAACAGGTGTTTTGAAAAGTCAGATTAGGCTGCCCGAAGCCTATATCAAATTGAAGGGAAATGTATATATATATATATATGCACAAAAGTTATAGGAAAAAAATGTGGAACACAAATAAAATTAGACAAGACCAACACTTATATAATTGCGCGGAAAAAAACTTGTTCAACTTCCTATATATGTACAAGACAAAATAGGAAGCTTGACATTGACAAATAAAATCAAGATTCCTAGTATCTCTCTACTATTGTTTCAAAGCCCCTATCATTTCTTTTCATCCATTTTCTCCTCAAATAGTATTTCATTTTTATTTAATGTTAAATTATATAAATTCCAATCCCTCATTAAAGAAATTTATGATATTGCGCCACTGATTAATAATTTAATTATTTTGTACTAAGATCGTTGAAAAACTTAATTTTATAATGCACACCACATTAATTTTAATTTCTTCCTCAGATCAAACTTTCTCAAATAAATTTGATTGTTATCGTACGTACGATTCTGATTGATTGAGGCGCATTTAAGAGTATTGTCCAACCCTTTCCCATCTGAGTAGGAGAAAATTTATTATATATATAATGTTCTGTTTTAGTTAAACTTGTGATGCAATTACCAGAAATATTGTAAAAGCTGTGGCGATATGAGCATGAGCGCTTCTGCGGATTGCTTCAGCATTACTTCAAGGTACTAGGCATATATAGATGCAAACTGAATGGAAATACACAAACCCCAATTAAATGATTATGTCTGATGAGGACCACGAACGACATTACAAAATCCCATCTGACAAACATGCATGGATTGTTGGTAATCCTCGAATCCATCATCATAATTGTGTTTATAACTTGATTAATAGAGGGTCGTGTTTGATCATGATTAATTCATAAGATGCGTGTGATCGATCCTCCATCAACTTAAGAATAGTGTGTGAAGGATTAATTAAAATATTTGAAATTCAAGTGATACATATATATATGGGCGAACAAAGTCAAGTAGTGTTCATACATGTTGTATGTGTGGAAGCCCGTAATATTCAAATTTTGTTTTGTCACCTCAGTAAATATGCATAGTTTGGATTTCTCCCATGTGTGTGTTTAATTAATTAATTAAAAACATATATATATACATAGACACACACTCACATTTGATGATTAGCCGAAGTAAAGCGTCCTTTCTAAAGGAAAAAAGAAAGATCCTCTCAATCTGATTAGACCAAAAAACTGAAATAATGATGATGAGATTCTACAGAAGAATAATGATCTTTTTATATATAATAGAAAGAACGTTCGTCTTATATTAATTTTGTAATTTCAAAAATGGTTAGAATGAATTGTATACCCGGTATTAGTGCCTCTTTCTATATATATATTATTCCTGTAAAGTAGGAATTAATTGAAGATTATTAAATAAAGATAAGCACTTTAGGGTGGAAAGAAGAAAGCAAGGCAATGAAGCATTCATTGTATAATAATTCAATTTGAACGTGAAGGTGTTAATTATTACTATGAAATAATTTTGTTTTGTTTCGGAAATCTTCAAGTGCAAATTGTAGCTTGAGTTGAATTTACGAAGCCAAGAGAGAAAAAGACAGGACAGTAACTAACGTGGCCAAAAGAGAATTATAGTGGAAAATGACCACAAACATGATTGTTGACCATAAATTTCCCCAAATTGCAGAAAGATATAGCTGGCACCTGCTTGGTTTATCTTATAATCGACAAACCAAAACGCTCCTTCTATCTAACGAATATATCCCCCGTGACCACTCCATCTATATTTCATTTCTGGCACGTAATTTCCTATCCTATATATGACCTATCTCACTATATATACAGTACATACATTCAATTAATTAGTTAGTAATTACAATCTCCAATTCAATTAATAATTTATAAGTAGCATGCCCATCTATTATATATCTATAACAATTTTATTGATGTTTGACTAGTTTAAGTATATGGGTTACTAGTCACCAAAAAAAAGTATATGGGTTACTTACACCTGTCATGCAATAAGCATAGTACATGATAGCTAGGGATGAAAAATGTAAGAGATAGTGATGACGGTAGTAGAGCAGGTATATATATATATATATAAAATTCAAAATGGCATGTTATTGTGTACAGAAATTTCACAAGGTGTGTCTCTGCACTGTGCAGAGTGTGAGTGAGAAAGCTAGCGGTCATGCATATTGAACACAATAATATTAATAAAGCTCTATATGTTTCTCCAGGCTATACATTCATGACTGAACTACTACCAAATACCATTTAGTACCATACACACAATATTGAGCATAGCTGAACAGAAGAACCTGAATCAAATCATAACTCTATCATTGCACTACTGCTTTTTTAAATAGATGTATAAATTTAATTGAGTGTTTCTTGTCATTATTATATTATTATTTTATTTTCCCGTCAAGGTTTTTCAGTGTATAAAAATAAATGTGTAAGTTAGTTGAATTTATTTATTTACCGGTGGTAGGGGCCGGGGTCCACCAGATCGAGTTTTGTCCATCCCAGTTGTTGGTTTTTACTTTTGAATGTGGGGGTAATAGTAATAAGGTCTTTCACAAGGCCTTTGGAAAGTGGTAAAGGCTTTGATAGGTTTGGTAAAATATTAAATATGTTACAACTACCTTTTTCTTAAATTAATTCACTCTTTACTTGCCAAATGCATTTTTGCCCATCAACAATAATGATCCTCCTTCCTCATACTCCCTTCAACCCTTCTATATATGTATATCTCACACTCACACGCACACTCATCAGTCATCATACTGTCTTTTCATATGCACAACCACAACCATTCGTCTCTCAAGTAATTAATTAATAGTAAATAGGACACTATTTTCTTTTTCTCCGCATATGCCCCCCCTGGCCTCCTGCAAACTGAACTAATTACAGATTGGGAAAAAAAAAATTCCATATATATATTCCAGGCAGCATTTCATTTCAGAAAGGGCTTTTCGTTCCTTGTTGGGTTGCACTTCCAGATCTATTTATTTATTTATTAATTCCAAGTACAACGGGAAAATGTCAAAAAAAAAAGGCAGCACCAAAGTATGTTTAGAGTAAAGTTAATGGGAAATTTGGTTTCTAGCAGATCAACCCGTCTCTATATGATATCGGTTAACATAATTAATAGGCGTAGTGGAATACTTGTGGCCCTGTGAAGCTAAATCAGAAGAGTCTCATTCTCATTGAAAAGCTAAGAGTTTATTAAATATTTTTAGGAATGACTACAACTTAACACTCTAAACTTGATGTTGTTATCTTCTTCAAGCTAAGAAAATGTACGGACTGTTGGTTGTGAAAATCTCGGAAGTGGAGGGCACTAATTAATCACTTCCTGATCAACTCACACACATTACACAATCAACCTCGCGTCTGGGGCTTATTATGTTATTCATTAGTGCGTGCAGTTTGCAGATTATAATACCATTTTTGGTGCCCTTTTTTTTTTTGTAAATTGGATTTAATTAATAAAATTTAGATGATGAATTATATTGGCTTATTAAATTATATATATATATATATATAATGTTCCCTGCCGTTGTAATGACATATGAGGAACCCAAGATATTGGGGAGTGAAAGTAATGGCGGTTTTATGATAAAGGAGGGAACTTGTTGTTGTAATAGTAGTAGTAGGGTAGGTAATGGTAAAGGACGGCGAATGGTGCAGGTTTTTAATTTGTTGCGAGAGAGAAATGTGAAGGAAAATTGTAAAATACGTAATAGTAAATCTAACCCAACGTTAACGTAACTTCCTTGAACAACAAACACTCCAACTCTTTTATTATTTTTCTGAGTTGAGCTGTTGCAACGCAATTGAATGAACACATACAACAACAGTACTCTGATCTGCCGCTATTTTGCCCCCATTTTAGCCACCCTTCTCACCTCGCCTCCATCCACAAATTCCACTTTGCCTCCTCCTCTTTTACATTTCACACGCCATGCATGCATGTCCCTTCCCATTTAATTTTAATTTCTATCTCACTTAAACTGGTTTAATTTTAAGAATTCTATGGGTTTATAAAGATAACATAAGTATATATTGGTAATTACTATTCTTTTACCCATGGTCAACTTAGGCGATTTCAAGTGTACCTGCAAGGTCTGGCCTAAAAATTTTAAAGTGTAAGGATGATGGTCATTCATCCAATCAGACATTTTAGTGTTTTGTATGAATAAATTTTTTAAAATGTTAACCCTATGAATTTGTTAAATTTATTATGTGTGTTTCATAGTAAATATGTTTTGTTCATTTCAAAGCACTTGTCAAGTATTGGTAATTACTATTCTTTTCTACTATTTATTAAAATTAAAATGTTAATATTAATAGTTGTTTATAACAAATTAATTTATTTATAGAATATTTATTAGTCATCCTCGCATCTTTTTATTGATAGTGACACCAATAGAGAGAGAGAGATAACAATGAAAAAAAAGAGAGCAAGTGTTTAATAAGATTGGTGTTGGTAGTCAATTGTAAATTTGTAAGGTGAAAAAGAGCCAGTTTGTTAGCTTCGAACTATTGGGCCAACCATACCTACGAATGATTTCTTTTTCAAATGGGTTAAGAATACACTGCACTGCACCCACCCTCCCACCTTGTGAAATCACAGCCGTAGGTGAAGTTAGGTCCCCACCAGAACCGTTCATCTCCGACACAATCAATCAGCTCCCACGGTTCCACCTACTCCTTCATCATTACTGAAAAACTTCCCAACCCTTTCTTTCAAAGAAAAAAAAATTTTAAATCACAAAAGCGCATAAATAAAAAGGAAATTGGCCGACACTGCTTATCCACGTGTCAAATTCTACGGACACTGTCTAGTCCCACGCTATTATGTGGGACCCAAAAAATCTGCTCCTTGATCCATTTTAATAAAAAAAATATGAATAAGGTAAAAAAAATTTATGTAAATTTATTTCATATCATTAATTTTATTGTTGATTAATTGTAATAAAATTATATTACAATAAAATTATTTTAATTGTTAATCGAATTATAACAAAATTATATTACATAATCAACTGTTTGAATCGATTATTTCACCCACGGCCCCATCCATCTCACGCTTATAGACGGAAAATATCTTCTATTTTATTTTTCAAATGCAGTAAATGAAATGAAATTGTTTTTAATTTTCAATAGTACATAACTCATGTAATAACTAATAGGGGTGTTCAGAACCGAACAAAACCGTCACACTTGAACCAAACCAAATCGAATTAGCATAAATCGAACAAAATCGACTAATATTTGGTTTGGTTCGGTTTGGTATGTCAAAAAACCAAACCAAACCGTATACACATACATGTATATATATGTACATATTATGTTAAAATTTCTAAATATTAAAGTTTAAAATTTATTTTTAGAATGTTAGATTAAATTTAGTCAATATAAAAATTTAATCTTAGAACTAATTTGATTGTATATTGTAAGTAAATGAAATATTCCTATATTTTTTTATTATTTATATTGAATAAAATTATATTTTTTATTAATAAACTTAAAAATATAAAAATCCTAAACCGCCAAACCGAACCGCTCAAAACCGCTCGTTTATGATTTGGTTTGGTTTGGTTTAACGCTATCAACTTAAACCGATAAGTGCACTAAATTTTCACTAAAAACCGCCCAAACCGCCCGCCGAAGATCCTAATAACTAATAAGTAATAACATGGAAAGACAAGAGAGCGGGGGAGGCACGTGAAATACGTATGGCGATTCTGTACGCCCAATAACATTGTGTCTGGAGATTTTCTTATGAGGAAAGTCTACGTGGCAATCATGACGGGTGAGTCATCAGGAAACACGTGGCTGCTATGAATGCATGTCATGTGGATCAGGTGCACAGAAGAAGACCAAGCTAGGAGGGCCCACTAAGTTCTCTTAATCACACTTGTAAATAAGCATAGCTACAAAAAAACGAGTCGGAGATCAATTTTAAATGAGTTAAAAAGTATTTAATTCGGCTCACTGTATCAATATAAATGGATTGCCCTGTTTAATTTATCAAATAGTCTAACTACAACTGAGACAAATTTTAATTTTTCTAATTATATGGACTAATTTATCTAACTAAGTGAACTATACTAAAAATAATATCCAATATAATATTATACCGGGGGAGAAAATATAAATCTCATTCTCCTAAATGGTGAGTTAAACAAATTATGAGGATTGGTTCAAATGATAAGTGGTTTAGAATACTTTAATTATATTTATTAAAAAATTCTCATACTATAACTAATTGCAAGACATGACTCGGGTTTATATCAATCGAAATAATACTTCAAAAACCAAAGATAGAGAAAAAAAGACAGATTAGTCCCATGAATTGAGGCAAATTTAATAGGTGTAACAATAAGTCGCACACTTAGAAGAAGTTTGAAAAACAGAAACTGTTTTTATTGAAAAATTTTCTTAAATATGAGTCAAACAAATTAAAACAAAAGAGTATATAGACAATTTCGTTCCTGAAAGATTTGAAAATTAATAATTTGGTCCCTGAAAAATCATAAATGTACAATTTGGTCCTTGAAAGATTGCACCGTTACACAAATTGGTCCTTCTGTCATCTTCAGTTAGATTCTCTTAACGGACTTGCTGATGTGGCACGTTAATTGTAGACATGGGCCGTTAGTTGCTCCGTATAACATGCATACAGGGCACAAGCTAAAATCCACCTCCAACTCAGCACAAAATGCACTTTTGAAGCTTTAGTTTGCATACTTACGCTAAGTTGGAGGTGAATTTTAGCTTGTGCTGAAAAATGCAACACAACCTAAAATCCATCTCCAACTTAGTGTAAGTATGCAAAGTGAAGTTTCAAAACGCTGCGTTTTGTGCTGAGTTGGAGGTGGATTTTAGCTTGTGCCATGTAAGCATGTCATATCAAACAACTAACGGTCCCCATGTGCAATTAACGAGCCACGTCAGCAAGTATGTTAAGAGAATCTAACTGAAGATGACAGAATGACCCATTTGTGTAATGGTGCAATCATTCAGGGACCAAATTGTACACTTATGATCTTTCAAAGACTAAATTATCAAATTCCAAATATTTCAGAGACGAAATTATCTATATACTCAAAACAAAACATAAAATTGCCGACAAAGGGCACAGGGGTTGAATTGAAAAGTAATGAAATAATGAGGAAAAGTATAGAAGCCCCTACACGCACGCGTTCACACGCGCCCATAACTATTGTTGGTACAGAATGCCATGAGCCCATGAACATATATAGAACACAAGTTCAACAAATATATATATAGTGTGAACAAGTGCATTGATTGTGTCATGTGAATTTGGTGAAGTCTGTGATATATAGATATTGATCATATTATTCCTTTTGCAATTGTTTTGTGTATTCAAGAATTAGGTACTTCTCATCTCAGTAGCAATAAATTTCAGGCACTATGATCTACAATAACTTTTAACACATATGAAAGAAGGACAAATCATCTTGGTTTCGTCAAGATTTTGTAAGATTATTTATAACTTTCTTAATTTATGTGAACAAGACAATATTCTTAAATTAATCAGTGGTTGTAATATATATATATATATATATATATATCAATGTACCGGATAAAGACTCGGACAAGTGTTCGGTTCATGGTTTGATCGGTTTACCGGTCGAACCGTCGGTCGAACCGGATGACGCAATAAATAATAAATATTCTTAATATATAAAATGACATCACTCAAATTTTAGGTTTCAATATACATAATTTTGAAGTTTTAAATTACATAACTTCTTAAAGTTTTAATTTTTAAGACTTGTCAAGCTTTGAAAGAACTTAATCAAACCAAATATTAAATTATTGATAATCATAACTTTTAAATTTTAATTTTTAAGACTTTTCTAATTTTAATTTTTAAGATTTCTCTAATTTTTTTATGTTATTTTTCCTTTTTATTTTTAAATTTTCTTAAAAAAAAATAAAATTGGACCGGTTGGACCACTGGTTGACCGGTCCAACTCCGGTTAAATCCGGTCCAACTGCAAAAACGGTTTTTTGGTCCAACCGCCTTTGTATTCGATTGACGGTTGAACCGGTCGGACCGTCCGGTCCGGTCTGGTTCTTACAACATTGGTATATATACATGGGAGTTTGGTGGGAAATATGCATGCCTTTTATTTTATCCTATTTTTCTGAATCCAAACAGGAGAAAATGCAATCATGCTTAGTTGGTCTAGTGGTTAACTCACTAGGTCATTTAAGTAAGTGTTGGAGGTTCGAATTTTATCTTGTGTATGCAGCAATCAATTGGTCAATGACAAACCCTTAAATGGAGCCTAAATTCGCGGAGGATTAGTCCTTAACCTATCGACCGCTTGGAATACCTTAAAAAAAATGAGAAAATGCGGCATTAAGTGATTGAGATATTTAATTTTATATTGAATTTCTGTCTTTCACAATTTTATCACTGATTTTATATTATGAATCATATTTTTTTAAAAAATCTGTTTGGCCCTATATATATATATATATATATATATATATATAATTACTAGCTAGTTTAATTTGAATTTTAGCTTTTTTTTTAAAAAAAAGTATCAAGTCAAATTAAATTTATAGAGAAGTCAAACAGCACTTACAAATAGTCAGAAAACTAATACAGAAGAAGGATAATTGACAAATATTGTTGAGACTAAAAAGTAAAAGAAAAGCACAATTAATCCTATAAAAAAGATAATCTTAGGATGAAAATCCACACTGATCTTGGTGTTGTCAACAAATTGCTTACCCTTACACTTCCTGCATACCATATAAGTAGTATTCTGCACAGATGTAGATGACATAGACTTTTCCATCAATTTGATAAGAGACCTAAAGCTTTCTGGCATAGATGCGCAGATCTAAGTCGATCTAGTAATCGGAACAGAATCTTTCATAAAGAAAAACTAAAACCAGAAATAGATCTGGACAAAATCACCACCAACCTTGCGAGACTAAAAGATCTGACTTATTTAATTAAAAAAAATAAAGTAAAAAATAGAAAATTATGGAGGAGTTACAATAAATATAACTCCTTCCTATATATTTGTTAAAATTGAAGAAGAAGATCAAGGGAGATGAAAGAAATTACCTTATAACTACTGCAAAGCCCCTGAAAAAAAAAAATTTGTAACCGCCTCAGGACGCTTCTTGGAGCAGTTAATTTTAGCTTCTTCAAATGCGTTTATGCTTATTATAATATTTTCCCAATTACTGGCCGACCATATATATATATATATATATATATATATATATATATATATTATATAGATACAAAATATATGGATAAGATGTTATAATACTTAGGCCTGAATTTGTACGTACATTTTCACAATTATCCGCGAATCGTGGTCTAATTTAACTCTAACTAAGTATTGCAGGGGTTGACATACAACCGAGTTAAAGTGGTTTATGATTGAATCTCAGAGGCATTCTTATCATTTGGTAGATCCAAGTCCATGGCCTATTTCGGGTTCACTCGGAGCTTTGGCAACCACCGTAGGAGGTGTGATGTACATGCACCCATTTCAAGGGGGTGCAACACTTCTCAGTTTGGGCCTCATATTTCTCCTATATACCATGTTTGTATGGTGGCGCGATGTTCTACGTGAATCCACGTTGGAGGGACATCATACCAAAGTCGTACAATTAGGACCTCGATATGGTTCTATTCCGTTCGAAACACACACATACATATATATATATATAGTCCAATGTCGTTTAATTAACTCGATATTCTCAGTAATCCGGAAACAAAAAGTTTAGTTATGAGGCTCGGTAAATCAAACTACAAATATATATATAGACAGACAGACAGTTTTATACCCAATGTTAAATGGTTAAAATTAAGTGTATAAGGACTAAATTAAGATGAAGTTAATTTGGTGTTTATTGTGAAGTTTTTCAATAATAATAAAACACGTGATAAAAAGTACTTATATGACCAATCATAAGGGAGAGAGAATATAGAAGATTAAAATATGATAACCAATCATTGAAGAAAAAAAATATAAATAAAACATATGGTTAGTGAAACTTCACAACAAACATCTAATTAACTTTACCTTAGTTTTTTTTCTACTCACTAAAAATATATATATATGAGGAAAATAACGCTTAAATTTTAAGCATATATAGCGCACTTTATTTCTGTTAATTATCACAGAAGTTAAAAGTGTTGTATGACTTACATTTAAAATATATAAATGCTTCAGAAATTGAAAACGGGGGGAGGGGTAATTGTAAAAAATAGTAGAGGCAGGGCAGAAGTTGAAGTTAATAATTAAATATCAAATAAGTTTATATAGATATATTAGTTTTAACTCTATATGTATAACTTTTTTTTTTAATGATGGTCTAAACTCTAAAGAGACAAATTAAATTATGTATTATTTTTCATTGTTTTGAAATTTAAGTTGCAAATGGTACATGGTACATGTGAAAGTAGCTAGCTAGAGAGCATGTGGGAAGGAAGTGTGTATACGATTATGTATATGTCAAAGATGAAAAACATCTTCCAGTTGAACACAACTAATATTTCGTGTCTCTTTGGAATTTCGATATCAAAATAAGTTGAAGAGATCGAAGGGAAAAGGAAAGGGGGGAGAAGAACAATAATGATAACAAAAAGTAGGGCAAAAAAGGAAGGATGGATCTTTTGGTGTGGTGTTATATCAAGTTTGAATATGCTTGATTGCGTTAAGTATATAGTCAGAGATTGTTAATTACATTTACATGCATGCATTGAGCATCCAATGGGAAGTGAGATGAAGTGTTAGGAGAGGAATATGATGAGGTAAATTATGTGTTCCAAGTTGTTACCTTTACAACTCAATTAAATGAATGGCAGAGTCAAAAAGTAGCTAGGAAATGGACAAAGGCAGACAAAGAGTCGAAAACTTTCCGACATTCCTTTCATCATGCTTTGCTAATTAATCCCATCGGACATTATGCTCCATTTGCCTATTGACTTGTCTATTCATGCCGTTTTCAATATTATTTTGTGGTCCGTCATGGGATATATTGCTATCTCCACACATATATATATCAACAATTTTTTCCCTTTAAATTGTACCTGCATTTCCCTGTCTCTCTCTCTCTCTCTGGGTGAATTTTATTTTGGCCAAGTTTGGTTGGATGTTAGAATTGGAATTGAAATTATACAAAAAATCGAGAAATTCTAGTTATTTATAGTGAGTCTCCTAAATTTGAGAAACAACAAACTTTTTCAAAAAAAAAAAAGATAAAAATAAAAAAAGTGATCCCTAATTATTTATTGTGAGTCTCAATTAATGTAGGCTGTTTATTTATTTTTTATCTCTCATACTTTTCTTTTGATTATGAACTTGGAAAAAAAATCGGTTGAAAAACACTCTTTTAAGTTAGTGGTAGAGAATTGTAGAGAAATTCAAGAAGATATGTTCTCATATCATACTAGTAAAAGTTATAACTCTTAAAAGGTCAATTTAAATAGATTTTGAATTGGGCCCTTTTAGTAAATCGACCAAAACCATATAATTCAGGCCCAAGAGTAGACACGCGGGAGTACATTTCAGGTCCGTCTCTGTTATACGGGCCCAAAGAAACTGAGGACGTAAAACGAATCGCTACTATAAAATTTAGGAATGGATTAATTTTTATATTTTTTTATGGAGTTAAGTGAGAGATAATTTTATTTTAAATTTTTCTCTCTTTTAATTTTTTTTTGGCTCTCTTCCATAACTCTACATTTAATACCGTGTTCACACCATATTTTTATGGAGAAAAAAATATAGAGCGCATCGTATACAAGAATGAAGAAGCATCCATATATCTTACAAATTAAAGAGATATAGAATAGAAAATTTAACATATTTTATTAAAAGGATAAAAATTTAATGGTATCTTACCATTGAAGTTCAGTACATTCCTCTAATCATGTAGAACAATTTTTTAATATTAATATAAATTCACATTAATAAGTACTCACCTTGAATGGTTTAGGAACCAACTGATTAGAAGAATGTACTGAATTTCAGTACTATCTTATCACTGAATATCTACTCTTATTAGCAGAATGACAAGATGAGGGTTAGAGGTAGAGGAGGGGTACATCTTTTCTTGGAGAGTTAAAATTAAACCACACTAATTAACTCGATCTGTGCTAAATTTTGTTGGCACGCACGTTCTCTTATATGCGTGCGGGACACGTGATCAACAAAGTATATTATTATTAAACACTAGAACCATCGCGACTTTGAGAGGGGATCCTATGCTGGACAGCATAGAAAAGTAAGGAGAGAGAGTGACACATAAGTGGGTCCTACACATAAGTAGGACCCACATGTGGGACCCATTATATGTCACTCTCTCTCTTTACTTTTCTATATTGTCCAGCATAAATGTAACCACCAAGTAGTCTTTTTTTTTTCCTTTCTTTATTTTTGCATATATATGTCTATTACTCAGCTCCTTTCTCATTTGCAAGAAGCCACAAACATATATAGTTATAGATTAGATATCCTTCATGCAAGCATTTATCCCTCCCATAATTGATATAATTCACATAGTCTCCGTATAGTTTCCTTGGCGACTGAGCTTAGCATTAGCAGGTGTGGGCACTTCACTCTCTCCTCCATCCTCCCCTGATATCTCCTCCAGAGACCGTCCTTTTGTTTCCGTCACCAAGAACGTGCAGAAAAATCCTATCAAGTTCGTCACCGCCAATATCTTCATTGCTGATTTTATTTTCTTCATGTCCCCATCCTGCGTGTACCCTTGCAACCCAAACACCCCCACCATCGCCCCCGCTTTCCCCGCCGCCGCACTCACCGCGTGACACGTCGACCTCACCCTCGTCGGAAACAGCTCCGCTGGCAACACGAACGTCGTACTATTGGGCCCGAAGTTCGCGAAGAAGAACGTCAGCCCATAAAGCAAACCAAACATGCGTGGGCTATTCTTCAGATCGTCGTACTTCACCCCTATCACGAACATGAAGAAAGACATCATGAAGAATCCCATGAGTTGGATCTTGTAACGCCCCAGCCTCTCAATGAAGAAAACCGTGAACCAATACCCCGGGAACGTCCCAAGCAAGGCGATCACGAACATGGCACGTGACGTCAGGTAGACTTCTTGTAAAGCATTCATGTCCATCTCCTTCTTCACAAGCCCCATCGCTGGGAATATATCCTTCTGCGTCAAGTTCTGACTATAAAACGCAATGTCCAACAGGAACCACGTGCTCATTGTCCCAACCAGGTGACGCCCGTGCCTCTCCATGAACTCGCTCGACAATAGCGAGTACTCATTCGCGGCTTTGAACTGAGCCAATTTCTCTTGCTCGGCTTGCAGCTCAATGTCCAAAACCCTTGCCATGTCAGCAGCTGCTTGTTTGGCGTTGCCTTCTATTAGAGCCGTGTAACGCCCCGTTTCGGGCATCTTCATCCGCCAATAGAAAGTCAGCAACGCTGGGATTGCTCCCACCATTAGGACTAACCGCCACAGGTAATCACCTACGGGTTGTGTGGAGAGTATTTTGTTCTGCTTGTATGTGGGCGCGTGGTTATTCGATAAGAAGATGTAAGATAGAGAGAGAGCCACGAAGCCTCCGAATATAATCCCCACGCCTTGCATCGCGAAAACCGCGGCGATGAAAGCTCCACGTGTCCTTTTGTTGGCGTATTCCGACATGATGGTGGCGGAGAGAGGGTAGTCGCCGCCGATGCCGAAGCCGAGCCAGAATCTGAAGAAGCAGAGGGTGACCATTACGGACTTGGCTGAGGAGCCGAAGGAGAGGCCGGAGCATATGGCGCAAACCACCATGAGGATGAGAGTGATGCCGTAGACTTTCTTGCGGCCGAGCTTGTCTCCGAGCCAGCCGAAGACGAGCTGGCCCGAGAGTGTTCCCACGAGGGCGGAGCCGATGACGAGGTTGTTGACATCTGGAGGAAGCTTGCCGGGCTTGGGCTTGGTGGGGTCGAAGTAGTACAAGCGGCCCAATAGCTTGGAAACGGTGGAGATGCAGAAGAGGTCATAGGCGTCGGTGAAGAAGCCCATGCCTGCTATCACTATGGCTGTTATGTGATACCATTGGGTACGAGCTTCGTCTAGGGCGTCTAACACTGCTAACGCCATTTTCTTCACCCACAGTTTTTATTTTTGTTTTCAGCTCACCTATGTTTTTTCCCCCCTTTTTATACAACTAGGGACGTCTAATCCTAAGTCTAGGGGATATCATTGTGGCATGGATATTCTTTATGCATTGCTATTACGATGTTCTTGATGAAGATTGTCTATGTTTAATTAACTCATCTCTATTTCTTTTTCTTTCTGATTGGTTACTTAATATTACTATTTGGTTTTCTTTTATCCACTAATTAACTTACCAGAGTCACTTTTAATTTGTCGCATATATGTTGTAACTTAATTGTAAGTAGTTGATCAATTACTGCTAACGTTAAAACCAATTCCAGGCTGAACTAACCTTAGTGCCGTCAAGTTCCGATAGAATTGGCATTATATGTATTGAGTGTACTCTATATCTACTAGGTCACAATTAGACGTATTCATAGGTCGGGTTGGATCGAACTTAGACTTAAATTCATAGATTTTATATATATGAGCGGTCAACGGGTATATATTTCAATATCTATTATAATGGATCAAGTATTTATCCAAATTTATGGGTTAAGTTCGGGCTTAGCCCATTATTGTACATAATTAAAATATATATATATATATTACTTCAGATTTTTTATTTGCTTAGTACCATCGTTTTAAGAATCAGACCGGTTGAACTGATAGTCGATCAAGTGTCTGGTTCGATTTGATGCAAAAATTCGATTTTTTTGTCGTATCGGTCAAAATCAGATGACCCGATAAAGAATTATGAACCAGACCGATTTTGAATGTTGACCCGAACAGAAAGTTTTTTTTTTAATTACTTATTTTAATAATTGAGCCTCACATTTTGACTTATATTTAACTATATACTTTATAATTTTAAATTTTATATAATTATGAAAGAACTAAAAATAAAGTTAAATAATATAATGTTTTAGTATATAGAGCCAAAAATAATTCAGTAGACGCATGTGGACAAACCGATTTCTTCATGTCTTTACTCATATCCACATTTTTCACACAAACATCTTCTCTAAACCATAATTTACTTGTAATGTGTATAATATATAGCTAGAAACTTCGCTGGCATACTCTTTCAAGAAATTGGTCCCATTAAGATATTCTTTAACGATCGGTAATCTGGCCAAAGTAATTAATCATTATTAACCATATTAATTACAGAAATTTCACTTTCGAATTTCGATACTACCTATGTAGTTTCACTTGAAAATTCTTGGAGTACTGACAGTTAAACTTAAACCAAAAGGAAGACAAGAGACATTTATTAATTAATGTAATAATTTAAAAAAAAAATTAAATTTATTAATAAATGTAATTCAGTAGATGTGGGCAGAAAAGTCATTCCGGTGGGTGGTGGTGGTGGTGAATGGTGGGTGATATAGATGGTGAGTGGTGGATGGTAGTGATGGTGGGTAATGGTTGTAAGTAATGAGTATAATATATATTTTATGAGTAGGGTTCAGGTATATTATTCAGGCTTAATTTGGCCCGAGTATTTTTAACAAAATGAGTATTTGATGGGTAAGGTTCAAAACTATTCATACCCGATTCTTAATGTTAGGTAGCTGACCCATAGATTTGGGCTTAGATAGTCTCATGGACTACCTAGCCCATGAACAGGTCTAGTCACAATTAAGTGTATATTTATTGACAAAATTCTCTTGTTGAATTTATGTTAAGATTGTAAAGGGAAGAAAGTAGGGGGGAAAATAATTAAGAATAATTTTATACATGAAAATAATAAATTTTAATTAAACTACTAGAGTTATCTTTAAACGTAGATAACAACTTTAAACCTCATCTAACAAAATTCAAAATTAAATATAATGTCCTTAGAACTTATCCAAAAACATTCATTCATAATCCTAATTATTTATAAAATATTTTGAATTCAAAATATCCAAACAATTTATCTTAAATATTTCAAAGAAAGACAAGCGATCGTCCCCGTGTTATTGAGTTCATTCACTTTAATTTGAATGTTAATTAGTTAAATTCAATGTGGAAGCAGAACAGAATCTCAGCTCGTTAAATTAATTTTCCACTCCACGGTTGAAGGATGAAACTAAATTACCATGATGTACGCACTTGCGAATAAGTTAATTATAAACTTATTTGTTTTTCTTTCTGGGGGGTGGGTGTCTTTAAAGAAATCGAAATTTAATCGTACGTCAACATTTCTGTGCTGATTGATCTTACATGTAACACATCGAAATGTTAATTTAAACATTAATTAATTTGTCCAATAGTTTATGCCAAGTTGATATATTTTAATTTATATTAGGACTTACAAGAGAACCCTAGGATAAAATATGTAGACTGATCGATGTGAGTTTCCAATTTATTTATAGAGGAAAAAATCTGTATCTTTTTGACATTCTACAAATAGTAGTTTAATTCCTAATATATTGTCAAGGAAACTTCAAAAAAAAAAAAAAAAAAAAAGAGGTGGGGAGGGGAGGAGATAGTACCTTTCAACCTCCATGACACACGTACATTTGGTGTCTAAACTTGAAAATTCGATAATTGAATTGTGTTTTTGTATAAAAAGAGAAGAAGAAGTTGTGGATGGCATTCACAGAGGGAGAAATGCCTCTAAACATCAGGTAGGAGTGAATTATGACTTGGAGGCCGTTCTTTGTTGTTGTATCACAAAAATAGAAGCTGTACCATTGACATAGGCAAGCAGGTCACCCAACACCCCAAGCTCTGGAATCTCAGTCCATTGCGCTAACCCCGACGTCTGAGGACTCTCTATTCCATCTCTTCTCCCCACAATGATGAGATCAAACGCATTCACCAAGGAACGCACTATCAACGCCGTCTCAGGTCCATCCTTCACTATCTCCTCTCTGTACGTCACATCAGCATTCCCGATCTTGTGCCTCGCCTTCACCTGCGAAAGCATCTCATTCTCAACCATATCCTCCCAATCTTCGCTTTCCCTCTCTTCCGCCACTTTGAACCGAATCACCGTCAACCTCACATGCGGGTTCTTGGCCATTCTCTTTGCGAAGTAAAATGCCTCCCTATCATCTTTCCCTCCTATGAAGATCACGCAAACAGAGTAAGGCGTCTCAGGGGAGAACACGTGTGACATTTGTGACTTCTCTATTAGAATCCCCACCGAGCAAGGAGCTGTCTCCAAAACGCTGTAGTTTAAGTCTCTTATGGATTTGTCGTCAAGGTCGATGGTACTCCCATCGGAAGACCACCTCTGGTGGAAAGGAAGGATGATGAGTGAGGTGAGCTTGTCAAGCGCCAACGTGCAGATGTCGTCGCTCATCATCTGTGCCGGCGAGACGGCGGTGAAGGTGTTGGTGGTTAATGCGCCTTCGAACTCTCGTTGGAAGATGAAGAAAGCATTGAGGAGGCTGTCGGCTTTGTCGCTTCTGAATTTGGTCTTCTTTTGGAGTTGGTGGCAGATGAAAACAGGGGATGCTCTGCCTATTAGTTCTATGAGGTGGAGCACGAAGACGCTGAGGGGGTCGTCTTTGGTTGGGTGCACAGCTTCTAGAAGGCTAATTGTTGAAGGGATGTTGTCTCCTCGGTGAATGCAGGTGAGGACTCGAAGCTCTGTGTTGGGTTTATGATCCACGATGTTCCTCTTTGTGTAGCCCGCGTATTTCTTGGATGGATCGTAGAGATGGGCGAGGAGGATGGGCAAAATGGTAGCGTTTAGCACCATGCACATCATTAACATAGTGAAGACGTTGTCAGGTAAACCCGAGATATCTCTGAGGAAGGAATTTGCAGCCATTTCCACAATTCCTTTGCAGTTCATTATCAAGGAGAGAGTCAAGGCGTCTTTGAATGGCATTTTGTTGTACAATGGGGGTATCATGCACACAACAAGTTTGGTAATAAAAACTACAAGAATCAAGACGACGACTTGTGTCATGAAGTTGTCAATTCTTCCTTGGGTAGGGTTGGTGGGATGGAAGAATACAGTGAAGTCCACCCTCATAGCACAAGTAGTGACAAAGATTGGCATAAACACACCACTTACAAATGTTTCAATCTTCTTAATAATGGATGTCCCCAGAGGAGGACCCTCTGGAATAGCCAAACCCAAGAGATAAGGCCCACAGATAGCAAGTAGATTAAAATGATGTGAGGCAAAAGATGAGAGAAGAACTAATATGAAAATGGCATAAACGTAGTGATCATTGACAGGACAACCCTCTGGTGTGCGTTTTATAATCCAAAACATGGCGGGACGAAGAATGAAGATTAGCAGGAGAACGAAGACGACCACCGATGCCAGGGCCACCAAAGCTCCGACTTTACCATGGTTTATGAAGTTGTAACCAAAGGCAACCATGGAGCCTAACAATAAACTCAACAACTCGCTCACTAATGCTGACGACAGCCCTAACCGCCCCAACTCGGAATTCAAGATCTTGAGATCGCTTAACACAGAGGAAACCACGGGGAAAGGGGATAGAGAAAGCATCCCGATTATAAAAGGCGTCTTCTTCCACTCTCTGTCATCTAAGTATTTTGAGGAGACAAAATAATCGACGAGCATACCACAGAGGAATGGGGCCAATATCGCAATGGCTCCAATGTTCATGGCTGTCCTTCCCGTTCTGTGAACCATGCTCATATCCGTTTTAACCCCAATGTAGAACAGAAACAGAATGTAGCCAAACACGGAGATTAATCCAAGGGTCTCTTGTGCATCGAAGGAGAACAGAATCTTCTCGGCCCATGTCTTGTTGAATGCATTGCCCAAGATTAGGCCCATCTGCATCACCATTATTCTTATTCATTACACATATGTACGTATACACACTTATTAAGAAAGAATAAGAATGAAATGAGAAGGCTTACAATGATCATGGAAGTAAATCTAGGAATTCTGAGACGCCCCAGAAAGGTGTGGAAGAAGAGCGTCCCAAAATAGATGAGACAAATTTGCAACTGAAGAATTGAGAGTGACCTTCCCGAGAATTCCCCATACCGTCCTGCCCATATGCCTCTTGAACTCACCTGAGGAGGGAGAAGCATGCAACTTCTCATGTACACTGCTGTCCCATTGTTGTCTTCTATCGCCATGTCTATTCAATTGTCGTAGTAGTGTTGAAGATGGATGATATGATTCTCACCTATATAAATCCTGCTTCCTTCACAAAAGACGTTCAACAACCACTACTGTACCTTCTCCCTATTTTGGCTTCAGTTGCTATGTTTTAGGTTGTTTCGGCTGTCATTTCATTGTAGATAAACCAGATTTTGTTTCTTTCAGTTCCCAATATATGAACTAAATTCGGATCTGTTTTAGATTGGTTCCATCATTTTACCTAATATAGATATATTGATAACTAGCTGGATTCCATCGAGTTCATTGAATTACATTTACAGATGAGGGGCTAATTATAGTCAGGAGGTCACACAGATATGATTTGATAGGATTCTGTTTCAGTTTCAAAAAATTCTCTACTCTTCTAGTTATTTGGTTTTATCCAATTCTAATAGTATAAACAGAATTAAGCAATCAAGTGCATAATTGTGTAAAGCCCAACAGTGATCAATGTCGAATGCGACGTTGAACGTTAATTATGTCGACCTTCTCCACTTCTCCTTGGTAGAGTAATCTCTCATCACAATAAACCTTTTTATTCATTTTGGTTCAGAGTTTAAAATTAAGAAGATTTTTTTAAAACAAAATTTTTAAATACAAATTATAATCTCTTGTTTATGATTATTAGAAGCCGTTTGTTAGGTAGACATAATTTCTTTATATTTTTTCAACCAAATATATTTTATTTTTTGTAATGTGATAAAATTATATTTTTGTCCTTATTTTTTTATTCACTTTATCTCATTCTCATTTTTAATATAAGAGTAAAATAGTCATTACCCACTTTTATTCTATTCACATTACATTGACGTGACATTTCTATTCATTCAAACATTTTTATTTTCATTACTATTCTTATTTTCTTATCATTCTTGTTACCTCAAACATTCTACTAGTTAAACATACAATTGGAACCTAACGCCATTTTACTTAAAAATACGTTAAAAAAATTGATTACGTCAGAAAAATGTGTCTGGGCAGAGATACTACTTGACTAAATAAACTGACGGCTTTAATTGGGAAAATATGTTGAATATCTCAATTGTTGATTGACTATTAAAAATGTCATGTACAAATAGTTAATATATGATTCAATTTTTTTTGAAATTATTTAAAATTTTTATTGTTGGGCATTTCTTTTCAAGGATTTGATTACTTAATTTTGACATGAGTGAAATAGATAAAATTACTTATAATTTATACTTCTATAGTAGATTTTTGAAATTAATTTTGTTAGTTTCTCTAACATGTTGCTCACATCTTGTCTAATAATATATACTTAAAAGTGTTTTCCTTTATTACAATTTTGTTAAATAGAATTTTGTTAATTTGTGTTATAATAATTTCTCAATTTATTATTCAACTTTTAATTTGTTAACTTGTATTTTTTATATATTAATATCACAATTCAATTATGTTAATAAAGTAATTAATAATTGTCATAAAATTAAAACGTATTTTAGTTAAAAAAAAAGAAACCTGAGTCAACAATAATTATTTATACACGATAAATTTTTATAAAAGTTCGAGAGCTAAATAATTAAAAGATTGTTCGTTACTATTTTAAAATTCTTCTCACTTTTAACTAGTCTCATTTGTAACTAATTTTTGCAAATAGATTCTAATAAGAAGCATTTAAGAAATAATGAATTTGGTCTTAATCAACACCTTTATCAAAATTTATAAGTTAAATGATTTCATACTTGTGTGTAGTTTCAAGTTTTGTAGTTGAATTCCTATATTTCTATGGTTTAAAAAATTAATGATTAGGCTCCGTCAATATATAAGCCACACATGAGTGGTATAAAATATAAATATGTTTTCGAAAGAGTTGATTCAAGTGATAAGTGACACGATATTATTAAGTAAGATATTGAACTTTTTTTTTTAAAAGAGTAAGATATTAAATTTGAGACTACGTGAATGCAGTTATTTTCATTAAAAAACTTTTCTATCATAATCAAATGCGCAATATAGGTTAAGTTTGAATTAGTCAGGATAATGCTTTAAAGACCTAACAAGCAACCAAATTGGTATTAAAAAAAAAGGAAAAAAAATCCAAATATCTTTACAGTATTTTCGAATGACTCTATAAAATTCATGAATTCAATAGCTAATTTAATTTATTTCTTCTTCTTTTTTTTTTGTAGCGGAAAAATTTGAATGTAATAGTGATTGTGTTAGGGATGCTGAATTTGATCCATTATTTAACAACAAAACAAATATCAATTAGAAGGAATTTAATGTCATGAGACTCAATTACAAATTAACTAACAAGTAAATATTTTCACCAAAAAAAAAACTAACAAGTAAATATAGAAGTTTATTTACAAAAAATGAAAATCGAAAGTTACAAAATTATTTGACAAAAAAAAACTAAAGCAAATGAAAATTAATAAATTAATTTAACCATATTTATATTTGAAAATTTTTTAAAAATAACGTCACCAAGGTACGTAAGAAATCTTACAAGTTACTAAGCAAATGGAAGGTATCAATCTTATAAGTGGATGGCTTAAAAATAGTAATTACTATTAGCAAATAATTTTAAGCATGAAAACTTGTTTTAAAAAAATAAATTATATAAAAGAAGTATCAATACTTTTTATTTACGTTAAAAATAATTAACAAGCAGGGCCAAAAAAGAAAAAGAAAAAGCAATTCTATAATTTGACAGTTCCTATTTTGGAGTTCTAATTAATTGTAAACATTTTGTGGCTATAGAATGGTAAGTTGGGAAGTGAATCGGGGCAGGCGGGCAGTGAATCGGGCACAAAAGAAGTAGGGGCAGCGTGGTTCCAGCATCTGCCACGTGTCCAACGAGTCAGTGGCTGCGGAGTGAGGTGTGTGGACTGTGGACTGTGTGGAGTACGCTCACACTCGCACGCACCGGCCTCTTCCTCCCACGTGCACCTGTTCCTTTCCTATTATTTCTTGTCTAAAATTTTTTTACGTCTATAATTATCTTAAATTATTTATGTATTGATATCTAATTTTTTCATTTTCTTAAAGTAAAGGACTTATATAATAAATAAAATAAACGAAAAAAATCACAATATAGTTTTTTCTCATTTAGTTAATTCCACGTGGAACACGGCAGCACGAGTTTAAAACTTAAATTCCATAAAAGAATTCTTGAGTTTTTTTTCTCTTAAAATTAAAATTAATTCCATGTCTGAAAAACAAATTGTTATGGGTTGTTTAAGGTAAAAGGCAAAGCAAAATAAAATTACTAATCCACCCCCGTGGCTTACCGTAAAGTCGCGCCGTCCCACATTCACTGTTATATTGGAAGGAAAATCCTGAAAGAAAAAGGAGAATCAAGGAAGGGCTAGCCTTTATTAACGCAACTATTTAAGGCCTTGTTTGGCCTCCCTAATTACCCTGATTTATAACATGACTACTAAAGCTTTTTCGGCGTTTTGACTACTGAATCAAAGGTGCTTGGTTGGCCCAAACGGCAGCCATTGTTGCTCTACTTCTTCTTACTCCTATTATGTTACACCGATACGAAACAGGTCTTTGACTTCTTGCTATTTGCAGAAGGGATTTCTAGGGTTTTTTACCGCCGAAAAGGACGTTTCCTATTTGTCAACAAACGTGGCGTGATTCCATACGCACCCACGCCTCTCTTTCTTTCTGGTAAGAATTTTCCTTTCCTCTTCTCCAAGGAAATTGGGTTTTATTTGTTGTCTATATTTTTTCAGTTCCTGTCTATTAACGGAGAGGGTTTTTTGTTATATTTGATCGCTTCATTCAGCCGTGGGAGAAAAATAGGAAAAAAAAAAAAATCAGAGAGAATGGTGGACTCTGAGCGAATCCAAAATCCGTGGATGGCTTCTGGGCAAACCTTAGTTGCTGGAATGGATGGGCAAGGTTCCTTGCTAGTGGGATGCGCGGGCACGGTTATTAGCGATGGCAAGGAAAGCTCTTCTCGTATGAAGCAAACATCTGATGGTAAATTGGGGGTTGGGGAACGAGCTTTCTCTGCCGCTGGCGCCGCCTTTCTCTCCGCAATCATTGTTAATCCTCTTGATGTTGCTAAGGTGAAATTATAGCTACAGTTTTTTAGTTTAAGCATTTGGGTTGCGATGTGATTGCTTGCCGAGCAAGTGTGAGGAGAAGAGGGCTATCAAATCGGGAGTTTTTTTGCTTCGATTTGTATTCTGACTAAAGTTATATCATGCCTAAATTACTGACTGGGAAAACGAAAATTTTGTTATAAATTGGATTTTTAAATATATAGATTCTGGCTATATTTCAGCATTAAAATGATTGTCTCCTAATCTGTAGCTATGTATTGGATAAGTGTTTCTTGAATTTTTATGTTCCTTTCCCTTTCTGAGACTGTATCGAAGTTTAAAATGCATGAATACATAATGTAAGTGACTAAGTCATATCTTTTTCATTGTGTATGTGGTATGAATCGCAATGAAGGGAGGGGAAGGGAAAGGTCATATCGCTATTAATATTCAATAAATAATATTTTGTGTGTTGGGTACAGTTTCAGTTGTTTTTTTTTTGGTTTTGTTCAATGTCGTAATATGATTTGAAGTAATGCCTAGACAACTTCTCAGATATGGGTTGAGTTGTGCCTTTAACTTCAAATTTTATCTCATCTCATCCCATCCCTTAATTTCCTATTTTTTTATATTCAACTTTGTGTTAAAATATGTTGTTATTAATGGCTGGTGTATTCTAATATGCTGTCCACACTTAGCAGACAAGGTTGCAAGCACAGGCTGCAGGGGTAAACTATTCTCATCCACTTAGTAATGTGACCGGTCGCATGGCTCACTTTGGACCCAATATGGTATGTGTGGAACATTATATTCAATTTTGTGTCGTGAAATTCATCCCATCCTCAATAGCTATCCTGTCCTTTTTGCAATAGTAAGTAATTTGACATGTTCTTTATTGTGTCTCAGTTGTTTGCAGATTTAAGATGTTCTCCATCATGTACACGGGCAGGAATCCATGGTACAGTATCAATTTGCCCTCCCGAGTGTTTTCGGTACAAAGGAACCCTGGATGTCCTCTACAAAATTGTACAACAGGTTTGTCTTTATGCATTTTTTCCCCAAATATTGTAGAAAAGTTGTAATGGAATTTGATTTAACGCATTTGAATGCTGAATAAATTGCCCCTTCAAGCATTCATATCTTTTTATTTGCCTTTTCATTGATCTGTTATGTTTTAACTTTTTTAAGAGTGGTTTTGCAGGAAGGGTTTGCTAGGCTGTGGAGAGGCACAAATGCAGGCCTGGCACTTGCAGTCCCAACTGTATGATTACAAGTCTAATTATTTTGTAAAATATTCATTTTATATGTTGAGCACACAGGACAATGTAATTAATTGTCATTTTATTTTTATTCTTTTTCTCTTTAATCAGGTAGGGATTTACCTTCCTTGCTATGACATATTCCGAAACTGGTTGGAGGATTTTACTGCCAAAAATGTTCCATCCACAACTCCATATATACCCTTGGTGGCTGGCTCAATGGCACGCTCTCTAGCCTGTGCAACTTGTTATCCTATTGAGCTTGCTAGAACTCGCATGCAGGTATTTTTGGATAATGTAATATGAACGAATTGTTTATGGATGCATTCACATCTGTTGAAGTTCCTGTTTCTGAATTGCAGCCCTTGTTTCCCTTAGGGACCTTGTAGGACATATAAGTTCTTTGCTTACTGTTTGACCCTGTTGTTGGCATAATTTGTTTTATTGTAAACATTTCTCAAGTACCAAATCAATGTTGCTATGATTTGTGATAGTTCAGTTCCACTGGACAAGATTGTCTTCAACTTCCGATGGTCTCGTTGCTACTTCATTGCTATGATGTGTAGACTTGTGAACTAGTGTTGTTTTAGCCATATTTTTCATTCTGCAAGCATTCTTGAATTGAAGTGGATTTAGAAAAGTTGTGTTTTCATGTCTCCAGTGTTTCCAGTTATACTTCCCATTCCACAAGCTGTATGGGTTCTTATTGGTTTTTGGAAATGTTGTGTTCTCATGGCTTTAATTCTGTTCTAGGCATTTAAAGAGATTGGTAGAAAGCCTCCTGGAGTGTTCCAGACTCTGCTGGATGTTGTCTCACAAGTCAAGAGCACAAATAATCTACATAACAGTTGTAAGCTCATAGTTTCAATGTTTACTGACTTAGATTTGGCTAGTCTCCAATTTACTGATTTAAATGGTTCATCTAGTTTCTGTTAATGAACAAAACGGTGCATGGAGATTGGTGTAAGATACAGTTGGGAATCAACTTCTAACTTAATCCTATTTTCAGAAATTGGTATACAACTCATAAGTTTTATTTAAATGGCGATGAAGGAATTTAAATTATTAGTATTATTTTGGATTTTTTTATTCTTCATTCATTTCTGTAATTTTTTTTTTTCAGTTTCACTATTTTTAAAAAAAATCTAATTTAGCATGACCCGTGTTGAAACCTTTACTAATATGACAAAAGCATGCAAAAGACAATATTTGTAAAGCCAATGCAATAGGTATCAGTAATATCTTATAATGGTGGTTGAATTGCTTTATCTTATTGCAGTACAAGGTTATCGTGGCTTGTGGACTGGCATGAGTTCTCAACTTGCCCGTGATGTACCCTTCTCTGCCATTTGCTGGTCAACTCTTGAACCAGTGAGATTCACTCCTTAGTCTTGAGATGTAGCTAATTGTGTTCTTTAATTAAATTGTCCATATACTCATTACAATTTTATCTTTTTGCATTAAAGATTAGAAGAAAACTTTTTGATCTGGTCGGAGGTGATGAAGCCAATGCAATGGGTGTCCTTGGTACAAATTTTTCGGCTGGTTTTGTTGCGGGAAGCCTTGCAGCTGCTGCTACATGTCCGCTTGATGTTGCTAAAACTCGAAGGCAGATAGAGGTATGTTGGTTTTTTGTTTTAATCTTTACCTAACTTTAAATCTTATTTTCTTCTCTTATATTTAAACTGATGGGAAGAGATACCAGATTATTAAGGCATATTCTAATCTAGTGATCTTTTCTTCCAAAAAACAATCCAGAGGGATCCAGCAAGGGCATTGACAATGACTACGAGGCAGACATTAACGGAGGTTTGGAGGTATAATTGCCGATTAACAATTTCTGTATGCAGATTGAAATAACATGCTGAATGCCATGTTAGCCTAATTTTAGTTGCATGCCGTGCCACTGAAAGATCACTTGAACTGTTGGGCTAATACTTTTGACATTCTGATATCTTTGAACCAACAAACCAAGTAGGATGAGCAAATAGTACTCTCATCTTATTCTTAACGTCACTATCTAAAGTTAACATATTATATAGCATGTGCTACTATGAGCTTAGAGCTGTGTATAGAAATTGTGTATGTACCATTATCTGCCTGGAAATGGTTTTCAAATCAATGTTGGATTCTTTGGGCTAGGTGATTTGAGCACTGAAGGAATAATAATCTGAATCCAACATGGATGATTTGAAAGTAATAAACATTGGAGTATGTATATAGCCAAATATTTGTTACCTTAAATTATAGGACTCCACTTCCCTTATTATTATCCTGCCATTAGGGCGCTGAACATTGTTTGAATTGATGATCATTGCATTCATACCGACTATTAATCTGCTCTGTTTGTGTACTCAATTTTTGTATGTTGATTTTTCAGAGATGGAGGCCTGAAGGGACTGTTCACAGGTATTGGTCCACGAGTTGGTCGAGCGGGGCCCTCCGTTGGAATTGTGGTTTCGTTTTACGAAGTTGTGAAGTTTGTCCTACATAATCACTACGCTACATCTTGATAAAGATTATGATACCGGATCCTTAAACATGTGCATCCCTTCTTCTTCTTCTTGGTTTTTTTCCTGAGGCATTTCTTTCCTGACTCTAGTTGAGAGAGAATCTTGGAAGTTTTCTCGGAAGTTTTTTGCGGAAGCATGGCTAATCCGTTGTCAACAAGGGTAGATACTCTCCTCTTGAAAAGAAAAATGACCAGAATAGGATATTCTACTGACCTAGTTTTTAGTCTTTGTTAAGGTTGCTGCTTGTGTGCAGCACAAATTTTGTTACGCCGGGCAATTAGTCAATAAAATATTTCGAAATTACCAATATAAGTCTTCCTCGTTGCTTGGATGTTCTTGATTCTAATAATCCATTTATCATTTGTGAATGTGATAATTATGAAGTTGTCATTCTACTGCCAAAATTAAAGCAATGATTTTTGACACGCAAGATTGGGTGGAACGAGATTTATTTGTATGACACTTTTGTACAATATAGTGCGACAGCTTATAATTATAATTTATAATATCTAGTTATGCAATTTTTTTGGGGCCTTGTATCTAGTTATACAATTTGATGACCAATTTTCGTGAATACAATTAGGGCCATTAATGGGTGTCTACTAAGAAAAGAATGCCCGCACAGTATAAACTCAACCTGTTGATTTGCAATGGAAAGCTCATCATTTAAATTTCACTGAGGTTCTTATAGTAACAAGTTTTGTATCCTTTTGATTACATATGAGACCGATAGACCATTATAGTGTTAACTTTTTAAACTTGACCAATAAAAAGAAAAGAAAAACTTTTTAAACTTGACCAAAACTGGTTTACTTAATAAAAAAATATGTGGCTGCTGTGATTCGAGCGCAGGTCTCCACGGCCACAACGTGGTATTCTTACCACTAAATTACAGCCACTTGGTTGCTTTACAAGCTTTTAGAATTCTAATTATAATATAGTTAACCAAAATTTGAGCGATTGCAAAACGCACAGTTTATACTTTGTAGTGTTGGGTGGCGGAGGTGGTGAGTGGCAGTGCAATTTGGAGACATCTTACTGATTAAACTGCGTCTTCAAGCCTGATAATGCTGATGCTCCCCTCTGCAAAAACTGCGCTTCTGCAGGGTAGAACCATTTTTTCCGTCATATGCACAAAATTCCCCAAGAAAACCATGTCTTCCGTCGCAGAAGACCCTGAAATGAAACACTTTGTGGACTACATTGACTCTCTCAAAAACTACGAGAAATCGGGCGTCCCAAGAGGTGCAGGTACCGATTCTCGCCAAGGATTTGATCTTGGGAGAATGACAAGGTTAATGCAGCGTTTTGGTAACCCTCAGTCTAAGTTCAAGGTTCCACTGTTCTCCTCCTATCTTTTCTCTAATTCACAAAATTTGATTCCCGTGTCTTACGTTGTTCTAATTGTTCACTGTTTTTTTCCTTCTTCAATTACAAGTGGGTAAGTGTGTTATACCGTTTTGTTGAATGTTGGGAATTTTACAATTTAGGACTAGTGAGAAGAAGAATGTATCTTGGTATGCAAAGACATAGAGATGAAAACAATTCTCAAATTGAGCTCACCAATTAACTGAGGCCGAGTAGGGATAAAATGAACACTTCTTGGGTTCCAAAAATTTTATAGCACGTACACTCAATTTTTCTACTAAGTTGAATTTACTAATTGTCAATTGCCCGGCTTGCTGCAATTTAGGCCGTTCATATTGCTGGAACAAAGGGAAAGGGGTCAACAGCTGCATTCATTTCTAGTATTCTCAGGGCGGAAGGTTATTCTGTTGGTTGTTACACTAGGTAAAGTCTCCATGTAATTTTCAGAGGGCTCTTATTTCTGCAGCTATGTGTACTTTCAACTTCAACTATGCCTTCATTACAACTTGTGTATAATTGACGACAGGCTTTATTTTTCTCAAGCAGTCCACATATCCAGACTATCAGGGAACGCATTTTACTAGGAAGATCTGGTGATCCTGTCTCTGCAAAAACATTGAATAATCTTTTTCATAGGATCAAGAAGAATCTTGACCAAGCAATGAATGAAGAAAATGGTCACATAAGTCATTTTGAGGTATTTGTATTATATAAAAATCTAAATTTGATCAAGAAATTTGTGTGCTAACTTAAGGTTTTATTTATTCTTTTACCTTCATAACATTCTATTATAGGCTAGATGCTTTTTTCCCCCTTTTGCTCGTATGTTATCTCTGTTCTTTACTGAAGTTATTGATGTACCACATTTATAATAAGACGAAATTTGTACAGTAATTTTCTAATTGTACTCACTGACTGCGGTATTTTAGGTTTTTACTGCTGTGGCATTCATCCTATTTGCCGAAGAGAATGTTGACATTGCAGTTATTGAGGTTTTATTTACATCCACTTGATATCTCCAACTCTTCATCTAGCAACTGCTTTACTATTGTTACTTTCAAAAAATAAATGTAACCTCTATTTATTTTTTCTGATAGGCTGGACTAGGGGGTGCACGTGATGCAACAAATATTTTATCCAGTTCTGGTCTTGCTGCATCAGTCATAACCACTGTAGGCGAGGAACATTTGGCTGCTCTTGGGGGTTCTTTGGAAACTATTGCAGTGGCTAAGTCAGGAATCATAAAACAAGGCCGCCCAGTTAGGTGTTTCTCTTGTTAAATCTCCTCCGAGTAGTAATGCGATTTACTAAAGTTGACAATATATGGTTCAATTCTTATGTACATGTTATGATAGCAAAAAATTCTGGGAAGGCATCTCTGTTTCTCATGGCCTGTGTAGTACATCTTCTCTGTGTAGTACATGTTATGATAGCAAAAATTTCTGACTAGTGACTACATTAACAGAAAAGCACATGACCCTATACCATCTGTTTTTTGTCATTACTTCCTATCACGTCTCCTCTGTGTAGAGTACAATAGCAAAACTTTCTGACAGCATTAACAGATAAAGCATGACAATATACTATTTGAGACATTACTACTATCTGTTTTTTTGTCATTACTTTCATGTTCAAATTATGATAGGAAGGCATCCCTGTTTCCCATGGCCTTTAGTCTCTCCCAAGTCCCAACCCCTCACTCTCTCTTTGAAGGGCACTTGTTTTAGTTTTATCCTAATGGTTAATTTTTAAGAAGAATATTGTTCCTGGTTTTGTATCTGTTCATTAGACATGTTAATTATCTTATTGAACTCAATGTTTGGTCAAAAGAAGCATTCAACAAGTAAAAAAAAAAAAAAAAATTCTTTTCTCATTAGGTAGAATCAGTCAAAAGAAGCATATTATATATAATTAGCAGAGAGGGTGTGTCCTACTGATCTCAGTCTCAGGAACTGTCAAATGTTTTGCTTATACAGCGCTATCATTACATGACTTAAAACAGACCAACTAATGAGGATTTATATAGAGATTAAAATGACATGATCGAGACAGTTATCTTAAAGTGTCAGCTAGGTGACACAATGTGAATGTTGCAATGCTGAGTCAGCTATGAGGCAAGATAATTGTTTTTCTTATCTTTTGGGTTAAAATTTGATATATTGCTCTATCTTTTTTTTTTAAATAATGGAAAAACATATTTTAAATTTTCATTAACTAATATAGAATAAAAACAGAAAATAACACAATAGTATACTTTGTATTTTAAAATACCATTAGTTTAATGGACTCCATTGAATTTTCTATTTGGTTGACTCAACAAGTACATTTCAGTTAGTGCTGGGCGGGCCATTTCTCCCTCATATTGAGTGCATTATTCGCAATAAAGCTGCATCCCTGGATTCACCAGTAGTATCAGCATCTGATGCTGGCAATATATGTACCATAAAGAGTGTTGGCATGCTTGACGGCAGACCTTATCAATCTTGTGATATAACGATAAAAGTTGAAAAAGACTTGAAGCTGGTATGAACTTGTATTCTTGAGCTTTCATTGTTTATTTAGATTATGCAGTAGATGGATGAACCTTTTGAGGTGGCATGCTCCTGTTTGGCCACTAAATGCTTGGGATGCAAGCTATAGGCAAGTTTGTGCTTTGACAAATTAATGAATACCCAAGCATACTCATGCACTGTCCAGTGATGACATGCACTGAAAATGGTTTAGGAAGCTGCTTTCATTGTGGATTATCGTAAAAAATGATATAATAGTATTTGACAAAAGTAAGGGAGTTTGAAAAGAACAGCCTCGTGAAAAAACTCTTTACTTTGAACTCTGTATAGTCTATATCATTTCATGTGAGGACTTAGTTATTCTCGCCTCCAAATGTCTGTAATGCTGCTTTGTACTTCATGTTATCTCATGTCTTGTATATATATTGCATTATTTATGTTTTTGAATGTTAAAGAAGATTGTTCATCCATTTCTCTACCACCTAAGTATGCTCTTTTTTAATGGGTTCCTCAGTCTAGATTACTATTGTTGATCATTTGAAAGAACCATGAACAATCTATATCTGTTCATGCAGTCCTGTGAATTACTTGATATAAAGCTGAGCATGCTTGGAAGTCACCAACTACAAAATGCAGCAACTGCTACTTGTGTGGCACTCTGCCTTCGTAATTTAGGTCAGCATTTTTTTAGTTCTGTTTGTTAGACTTTAGAATAAACCTGGGCATTTTCTCTTTATTTTCTTAGTTGTTTGAATTTAATATATTTCTAATGTATTTCACACGCTACTTAAGGTCTACATGTGTGGTTTTACATCGATTCAGGGTTTCTGTGAACAGATTAAAAAAAAAAAAGCCTTTCATCCTGTCATACCTTTGGTAAATACTTCTGTGTGCTATAGAACGCAGTGTTTCTTTTGTCATGTTAAGACATTGCATCAAGATCTTTTGACTATTTAAATTATATGTATCTATTTTCCTTGATCCATTCTCTTTCTCATTATTGTCACAAGACATTGAATTCCTTTGATTGTTTATATTAAATGTTTTAGAAAAGTATGACTTCCCCCTCACTTTTTTTTTTTGTTTCTGGGATGAGCAGGATGGAAAATTTCTGATGACTCTATAAGGGCTGGTTTACAGCATACATGCCTCCTTGGAAGGAGTCAATTCCTAACTTCTAAAGAAGCTGGGCTGTTAGGACTTGCTGAAGCAACAATATTGCTTGATGGAGGTCTAATTCTTGTAACTTTGTCAGCCTATACTCTAAATGAATTATGATGGGATTAACTGGGAATTCGAATTTAGTAAAAATCTATATTAGTCTGAATTCTAGAAAAAAATAGAAAAAGAAATTTGTTTGTTTTTCGATTTTGGAGGGTTTTGGGATTAACAAGCATTTTCTGTCGTTGTACTTCAAATTCATAAGTGTATTGGATATTACTGTAGCTCATACCAAAGAATCCGCCAAAGCACTGATGAATATGATAAGGATGGCATATCCAGCGGCTCGATTGGGTTTTATTGTTGCTATGGCAAGTGATAAAGATCATGTAGGTTTTGCCAGGGAAATTCTCTCAGGTAAATCTATTGATTTTTGTCTCTTATATATAATAATCAGTACAATGGGGACAAGTTTAAATGTAGCTAGTATATTTTTGTTCAGGGAAACATGTAGAGACTGTTGTATTGACAGAAGCTGCTATTGCTGGAGGTGTAACTCGAACAACTTCAGCTGCTTTGCTGAAAGATTCTTGGATTCAAGCTTCTGAAGAACTTGGCATTGGAATTGTTCATGATGGAATGGTGGAATACAAAGAATTGCTAAAGGATCAAACAGTAAGTTCTGTGAGGAATATGCATGAGGGAAGAATTATATTGGCTACTGAGACTTCTTTAAACAGTTGTTTGAGAAACACAGATAGGATTCTGAGAAGAAATACAGGAGATGAAAGGGGTATTATAGTCATTACAGGATCCCTGCATATTGTTTCCGTAGTTTTAGCTAATCTGGTTGGTTAATAGCTACATACAGCGAAATGGGACTGTATCGGTGTTTTTGTTACGGACACAAGTTGGAATTAAATGCAAATTATTTAATTACGCTGTCACGATTCAGGAGCTACGTTGTACCTTATCATGGCATTCTTGTGAAGTTGTTAATAAAGTTATTACGATTACCAAGTTTATTTAACAGTAACAAGTATTTTAAAAGCTGATTTTTTTTTTCTTGAGGGTCTAACTTTTGACTAATATTTGGCAAAAACCCAAAGAAAAAAAAAACCATCTGTTACAAAATTGAATTCAATTTAGGAAAATATCGAAATTGATGTAATGCACAGAGAGTGGCCAAATGTTTGATACATTCCCGCGGCTAAGTGTGGGGGCTAATCTAAATCAATACTAATACTCTAAACGCGCAAAACGGGAAGCACGTACTGCTATCTCACTTGTCACTGTCACCAAAAGACAGGTCCTTCACAATTTTGGATTTTGTATGGAGGCATTCAAATCTACAATGCTGGAAGGTACATCTTTTACAGCCTAATACCCCTTATTTATGCCCATTTCTGCCTACTTTTTTTCATGTATGCAAGCATGCTCCACATTTCGAAAGACACAGCCCCACCATCCATTTACTCAGCTTCTCTCAAATGGATTGGGGATGGACATTGCCACATACACTCTTCTGTTCGATGAAATGTCTCACACGACATTCATTGATTATAGACCTTATATAACAACGTATGCTTTATATTTTTGGTAGTTTCTTAACTGATATGCTATTGCTATCAGCTAGTAAGTCCAATGTTCCATCTCGTTGCTGCTTCAAAGCTTATGACTTGTGGATAAGGCTAAATATTTTTTCAATTTTTTGATTAAGTAATATTTATATTATCATTTTGGTTCCTGAAAGATATATTTCATCTCAATCTTGTCCTTAAAAAATTGAAATATCAATTTTATACCATAATAGATGCAAGTTGTCTTAAAAGATAGAATTTGTCTCAATCTAACCCTTAGGAATTTTTGTTACTGTAATTGACAGAAAATTTTTCAAAAACTAAATTGAAACAAATTGTATTTTTCTAGAATCAAAATAATAATTTCCTCAATTATATTTAATATTCTTTGAATTTTAAAATTTAATAATTAATATAATATAATGTTATATAAAGGAATAGTTAATTGAGAAGAGCAGTTTTAGAGTTGAAAATTAATGTAGGATTGGAATTGAATAATAAGGAAAAAATAAGAGGAGGGTTTTGATGGGTGCAACGAATAGAGGCCAAAACAAGGACAGGGGATGGAGACAAGACATGTAAGATGGGGCATGGAAATCTAAAAGAGAATCAAAAGTGTGGGACTCACAATTACCAAGAAGACCCAACGATCTGTTTTCATTCACCGGCGCAATAGGCGACGGACAAATAGGGGGTGAGAGAGAAAAAGAAGGATGACAGACAGGTTTGGTGAAAAACGCAGTAATGTCTTGCTCATACATTTCGTGGGTGGGTATTCAATGTGCATTCATATTGGGAAATGAATGAAGTTTTCTTATACACGGACCCACCCCATTCATTTCCTTTCTTTTTTTTTTTCTGTTTTTAAATTTTGTCCCACACCACGCTTATAAATGATCCAGACATTTACATATATATGCTTCAGTTTAAGTCCTTATGCATAAAACATGCTAGCTACCTTCTATCCTAGATCTGTGTAACACTATTTATTTCAAATCTAAGCATGGAAAGATTTATGAAACTTAATTTCAATGCCAATTTGAGTTGCCATGTCATGCAGTATTGTAGCTACCACAGGAAACCTAATATCAAATCTTCTCTAAATAGAAACCAATAGATATGGTGAACCTACAGGCTACAGTATTATATTCAAAAAGTGCTGTTTCTAATAGAAAATACTTATGAGGACCAAAGAAAAAAAGCTTTATTTGTCTTTTGTGTATTTTAGCTAGCTAGCTAGGTGTGTTTTCAATGGGCATTGGCTAAATATCTGATTAATTTGCCTGCAACTGCAAGACTGCAACGTAATAGACATGTTATTACATTGCAGAGCCAGGAAACCTAAATATAATATTATGTTGGCACAGAAGAACAAAGGCAACCTCTGAAAGGACTAATAAAGACATGGAAGATTTCATAAGTCGAATTGAAAACCCTTATATATCAAAACCCAGCTTAAGCATCAGCTTTCAGTGCTGTGGAAGCTATGGTTAAGGTAAGTACTATTCCCCATACTCGTTTGTTGTTATGCATGTATGAGAATCTGAAACAAAGTTTGAATCTTTGAAACTTCCTAAGCAGCCACTGAAGTTTGAATTACATGAGCTAAAAAAGTAAGAAGGTGTGATTATTATTACACAGGTCACACGGTTCAAGACCGAGTAAATAGTAAATACAGTGGCAGCATGCAATATTCTGATCCTTAATAATGATCTAAGGGCTTAAATTGAAACTTCTGAAATTTGGGTTGGCATTTGGCATCATATGGGATGGGGAGAGAGAGAAAAGGAATGGAAAAGGAAGTTGGTCGTTGAGAGTGGTAAATGTGAAAATTGATGTATGATGCCAAGAAAATGGACGCATTTGGGAGGGAAGTAAATGTGAAAAAACCAAAAATTGTAGGCTGAATTTGACTTTAAATGAAACGCACTCTCATGCTGAAACTAGCAATTACTGCTCCTCTATTTATCACTTGCTCGTACCAGCCACCCCTGCCATAGTGACCCCTCATTCTCATCCATCTTTCTCTCAGAGAAAGAGAGAGAGAATTGATATTGTGTATATTATCATCGTAGACACGGAGATGCCGTGCCTGCACATTGAAAGCCTAACTTGAAAACAATAATAATTATTAATTATACGAATATCAAACTACAAAGAAACGAGCATCAAGTTGCACATCAAATTTCCCTCATTACTAGTCGTCATCGCTACTGTCTGCAACTTTGTCCTCCTCCCACCCTCCCTCATTTATTTCTTCCCTTTATTCCATAAACACACTTTTCCTCACCTTGTCCTCTCTAGCACTAGCAGTAGTAACGCCATATCTTTCTAGCTAATACTTACATAAAACTTGCTTTTCATGCTAATTCAGGTCCTTTTCAGCAGTACTCTTAATTAGTTTAATTAGCAGATTGGAGTTTAAAATTTTTCTGGGATGTTCACAATTTCTTACCACCCTTTGAATATATATATATATATATATATATAGGACTCCTAGCTATTCTAATTTCTATATATCCACTTAACATTAACTCTAGACAAGCTTAACTTGCAGTTACAATTCAGCCTTTGCATCCTTGTCACTATCTCGCTTTCATTTGAGTGTTGCAGTGACAATCTCAAGTGTATTTAATAAAGAGAAAGTTCAAACTCTTAGAGAGTGGAATTCTCCATATTATCATTTAATAAAGTTGTATTAGAAAAAGAATGAATATAGACTGATATATATACTTTTTTTTTTATGGAAGACTGATATATTTATACTTGAAATTGAAATAGAATGAGTTATTTTATTTTATGGAAGAAAGGGTTTGATAGTGCAATATATATATAGCCCCATTTTTAAATATATATTCAGGTGGAACACATGCTACAGCTCATCAGTTTGATAAGAAAACTAAACTACATTAACAAATAAATTTGACAAAAAATTGGATGAAAGAAAAGGGGAAAAAAAATGAAAAGGTGTTGGAGGATGCTTTTCAGAGTGTGAAGACATATGTGCAGGATTCAGTTGGAATGAATAGGAATCTAGCAGCCAACTACATATAAAAGACAGACTCAAGAATTTATATATATCCAAACCCAAGTGCCTTCACTGGCCGGTAATTGTGTAGTGAGATCTCATTCAGAACATTCTCCACTTTTGGTTTTGCAGCAATAACGGTTTTTCCCATAAAATCAACCACATTCATGTTGGCATTTGTTCTTTTTCCCCATAAAGGAGGTAACCTTGCCTTCTTTTTCAAATGTTTCCACTGCCATCTCTGGCCCCCTATATTCATCAACCTCTCATTCCTCTTAATTACATTCCCATTCAATTTTATACACTGATAAAACCTCTCATTATTCCACTATACTCTTTATTTATTTATTTATTTATTTTTGATATAATCCACTACACTCTTTATGATACTGCAATTAAATACTACTCCTATTATTATTATTTTTATATATATACGTTGGTCCTTATTTTTAGTGATTAATAAATAACTAAACAAAAAGTCTTCAACTTCAGGTAGGGGAGGTTCAATATAAATATTGAACGAACAAAATTAGTAGATACAAAGTAAATGTCAGTAACCTTTATCAAATTGAAATTTCTTTTATATGATGGGCAAAATAGCCTTGAAGTTCAATGTATGAAGTGTCTATTATAATATATTCAACTTTAAATAGTTCCCCGGTTCATCTAATATAAATTGCAATTATTTTACTGAAACATTAATGAGGAGAGCAGAGGTATTTATGAATGACATTTGTGAATGCACAATGATCCCCGACCTCCTCTCTCTCTCTCTCTCTCTCTCTCTCTCTCTCTCTCTCTCTCTCTCTCTCTCTCTCTCTCTCTCTTTGTTAATTGTTCCTAACAAAACAAACACTCATTGGTGATGCAAGCAATATCTCCGAATTGCAGTGGTTGTATGTGTGACAAAATGTCAAACTAAATATATATGTAATGTAAAGCTGCATTAACACTGTCACCATCCATTATATTTTCCTCGGTATCTTTAACATTATTAGTTTATTAGTTATTACTATCTAGCACTATATAATAAACCCTTCTCTTTCCCTCTCCCATATTTCTATCTCCCTCTCTAACGGCTCTCATTTGTTTTTTTCAGTTAGTAGTACTGTTTTTGTAGTCTGATACTATACTACTCCTCTGCTCTGCTACGCCTTCAGCTTTCTTGGGATTCTGTGCATCACTGCCTATCTGATTCCCGTGAGATCCCTTGACATCTACCCGTTTACACTACAAACCCTTGTTATCTTCATTATATTACACCCAACTCCAACGACATATAGCTAGCATACACATACATACAAGAAAGCACTTATTTGATGGCGATCGTTTAGTCTCAATCACATCATCACCTCACCTGCATCTGCATGCCTTCTTCTCTTCTTTCCTTGATCTTCACAATTTCGCTCCTCACTCCTCACTCCTCACCCTGCTCTGCTCTCTCTAGAAAACTCCACACTTTTCTCAACTTTTTTCCGCTTCTTGTCTTTTGCATAAAAGCTAGCTAGCTTGGACGAAATATGGATGACAGCTTTTCTGATATTCTTGATGACAAAGACTTTGGTGGAGACGACCTCTTTGCCATCTTGGAGAACCTAGACGACTTCACCGATTTCCCAGCTCCCATTGCTGGCTCAAAGGACAACGAGGAAACCTCAAGGTTGGTCTCCCAAAAGTCAACCTCTTCAAGTGCTCTTCAAGACTCTGAAGAAACCGAACTTGAAGCTGCTTCACCCAAAAGCAAGAGACAGAAGCTCACAAGGACAACATCGTCCGAGGAACCAAACCCAGATGGCCAACCAAGGGTATCTCACATTACCGTGGAACGCAACCGAAGAAAGCAAATGAATGAGCATTTGTCTGTCTTGAGGTCCCTTATGCCTAACTTTTATGTCAAACGAGTAAGTATTAATTGGTACTTCTAATATATATACTCATGTATTCATCAATTCACCACATATATAGCAGACATATATAGTGATATATATATATAAGTAAGCTAATCATTAATTAATTTGTTGACTCTTCAGGGAGACCAAGCATCGATAATTGGAGGAGTGGTTGATTACATAAACGAGTTGCAGCAGGTTCTACAGTCCCTTGAAGCGAAGAAGCAAAGAAAAGTATACAGTGAAGTGCTAAGCCCAAGGCTAGTCTCAAGCCCAAGGCCTTCATCAGCACCCAGTCCTAGAAAACCACCAGTGAGCCCTAGGCTAAGCCTGCCCATTAGCCCAAGGACTCCACAGCCAGGCAGTCCTTACAAGCCCAGGTTGCAGCAGCAAGGCTACCTTTCTCCCACCATCTCCAACTCTCTCGAACCATCTCCTACCTCTTCTTCTGCTGCTTCTTCCTCCATTAATATCATTAACGATAACATCAACGAGCTTTTTGCCAATTCCAAGTCTGCTATTGCTGATGTGGAGGTCAAGTTCTCTGGCCCCCACGTTCTTTTGAAAACTGTGTCTCCCAGAATTCCAGGTCAAGCTCTCAAGATCATATCAGCCCTTGAAGACCTAGCGCTTGAAATCCTCCATGTCAGCATCAGCACTTCTGATGAAACCATGCTAAACTCATTCACTATTAAGGTATATATTTACTAACACTCGTTTATTCTTTTTCAAATTAAAATGATTTTTTAGTCGTGTAACAGCATATGACTTCTGTCTCTATTATCACATGCATGAACTAAAAGTGCTACTCTTTTAATTACAAGTACATGTGTGGATTTTACCTAAAACTATGCAATGTCTATCTTCTATCTTTGAATAATAAAAGCTAGCGCTACTTGAAAGCTATATACAATAGAAGAAAAACTCATTTTTCTGTCCTTAAACCAAGGTCTTGATTAGTAATTACAACAATGTACGTACCTCAACAAATTTAACCAGATCAAGTATAGATAGCTCGCACTTTCAGAAGATAAAAAAACCGAGTAACTACATGATACTATAACGACTAAAGTTAAAAGCAGTAGGTGAAAAGTTAAATAGTAAAAATAAATTGATATATGATTTTGATTGGGTACGTATGGTATTAATTAATATGTTTGGTTTTCTGAATAGATTGGAATTGAATGCCAACTGAGTGCCGAAGAACTGGCTCAACAAATCCAGCAAACATTCTGCTGAATCTACTAAATGTGGGTTTGTAGTGTGCAGACTTTAACTTCAGATGATTCCAACTCTTCTAATCGATCATTCATCTCTTCTTTTACTGTGTAGTGTGTTGTACGTCACTGTTCTAATCCATAGACAACGTGACTTAATTAGCCTGTACCCATTAATTACTAGCATTTCTCTTTTTCCAATTAACTACAATTTTCAAGTGTAATTGGTCATTGAGTGTACAAGGTAGTACGTACTACGTACTGTGACTTGTAATTGACCACTTTCAATTACTACTTTTTTTAAAAAAAATTTCGTCTACATCAATTCAGTTTCCATTTCCTAGGATTTGTGAGACTTAATTAGCGTCATGTGTTAATTAATTAGCTGCATAAACATAATTAATTATTGCTGCCTTAATTTTTGGTGAGTGCATGGAGCTGGACTGCGTAAAAAAGCATCATGTGCAATAAATATTTGTATGCCTCCCCACCTTCCATCTGTGTATTGATTATGATTAATAAAACCGAACACCGGAATCAGACAATTATTTGCATGCACTTCAAAACAAGTGGGCCAATTCTATGTTAGATATACCAATTGAATCATTTGTGTTTGGTACTTTCTTTAATTGACATATTTAACAATTACCACCTTTCTGTCATTTGTCAATACTCAAGCGACACAAACATGGTGGACCACTGCTTCTAAATTTTCCAACCAAGCTCGTCCCTTCATAACCACATACCCACAACTCTTGATTTGACCCATAATCTTTTCTTTTCTCTTTATATATTACATCATTTACATGTAGTTAACTAGCATGTACAATTCAAAGTTAGGGAACGCTTAACCTAATATTTGCTATATAACTTAATTTTTTATCAGCTTGAAACTGTAATTTGAGCCCACGAGCAATCCTTTGTAGTTTGTTTAAATCTTCCTTTTTTTATTTTTAATTAACTTCTTCTAAAAGTTAATTAAATTATATTTAATATTTTTAAATTTAAACAATACATGTATTTATCTTTTAATATTTTCAAACTATAAGTACTTTACTGAAATATTGAAAAAAAAAAGTTGGAATCAATAATGACTAAGAAAAAAAATATTAACTAATTAATAGTATTTTTTTAATTGTGAACCAGAAAAGAAAATTTTCTTACAGCCGTAGGTTTAGGAGTGTTCAGAATCGAACAAAACTGACACACTTGAACCAAACCAAATCGAATTAGCACAAACTGAACAAAACTTATCAATGTTTGGTTTGGTATGTCAAAAAACCGAACCAAACCGCATACACATACATGTATATATATTTACATATTATGTTAAAATTTTTAAATAATAATGTTTAAATTTTGTTTTTAGAAGGTTAGATTAAATTTAACCAATCTAAAAATTTAATTTAATAACAAAGTTGATTGTATATTGTAAGTAAATGAAAATATATTTTTTATTAATAAATTTAAATATGTAAGTTTGATTTCATAAAAGTCTTAAACCGCCAAACCGAACTGCTCAAAATCGCTCGTTTATGATTTGATTTGGTTTAACAATATCAACTTAAATCGATAAGTGCATTAAATTTTCATTAAAAATCGCCCACCAAACACCCAGGCCCTGTGGTTTTTATAAGGAGTGGGCCTACCTTTTTTTCAGATAGAAGTTGGGCCTGAAGTCACTGTAATTGTTATTGGAGACAGTGCTAAGATTTGATCATAAGCCCGTATAAAGGCCCTATTGGGTTTGAAACGTGTTTCTTGATTTCGTCAAATGAGGCTGAGGCGGTCAAGGTCAACCGACTCAACCGTCCTTATTCATTAATTAGTGGCTTAAAAGGAAATTTGTGAACCAAACTCCACAGAACATTAGTAGGTACTAGGTAGCGTTTTCCACATGTAAGCTAATTCAACAAATGAGCGACATTTGAAGCTGAACAAATCTAAATTATGTATTAAAAAAAGTGACCTAAGTTATTAAGTTAATTTTAGATTTTTTGTGATAAAAATTAAGTCGAATATTTATTAGGGTATCTGTGAGATTACCGACGAGAAAATTATGACTTTCACGAAAGATTTTAAGTACTAGGGCATCTTCTATAGCCAAAATCCAAATATAAGAAAATGGGGGAAATAAGTATAAATTGATGGTTGCAAATTCTTGGTACAGTAGGAGTAAGTAATTACAACTTACAACACAAAGGAATGCTATTTGTTTCTCTATTCTGAAATATTTAACTAGCTGGCTATAATGTCCTCCCGGCTTAATGCCTGTTGTATCCAGTAATTTGCGTTTTGAATTAGAAGAATTTTGAGTCATCAAAGGTGAGGTTATGAGCGTCAAATTGGAAATTATCAAAGGGGAAGTCGGATCCAACGGTGGGAGAGTTTACAGGTGAGGCGGAGACGGCGTGAGATCCAGAAGTTGCCAAATATTGGTGATCTCCAAACCCAAAGTCATTGACACTTGTTGGAGAAACAGAGAAGTGGGTTGTTCCGGAAGTAGCAGGGGACCCAAATGTTTGAAGCGCAGGAGACAAAAAGTCTTGCTTTTCTTCGGCTTTGATGGTGGAAGTGGAAGTGGAAGTTAGGAATGAAGCAAATGATGTCTGGTCGGAAGCATCTAGGTTGTGGGTGAGGAGTTTGAGACCTTCCCGGAGGTTCACAAGTTGTTCTCGTGATTCCCTAGGATGTAGTGGAGAAGGCAGGTTGGAGGCGAGTGTGCAAGTGTGGTTTCCCCTGTACGTGATTTCGAAGATACTTGGATCTTCATCGGATCGTTGCACTTGCTTTGTGGCCAAACACCCTTGCACATTTCTATGGCTGCATCTATAATACCCTCTGCACACATGTATAAAATATTGCAATTGAGTATATGAACAAAAACAACTAAGTTACTAATTATGACATATAAATAAATATAATTAATAATTTGGTTTAGTGGTAGGGTAGGTGTGTAGACCTTGGGAATTTGGCTCCAAGAATGTCTTTCTGCCCGTATTTTCTCCAACTAAACCCATCGTCCAGAGGCGCTTCTACTCCCATCCCTGGGCTAACTCTAATCTGTTTCGTCCATCTTGCCAATGTCTTTCTGCCACGTCAGAATTCCAATTAGAAAAAACAGAGCATTATTATAATAATATATAATATATAATATACCTGATGTTTCTGGAGGAATTGTGGTCTTGCTCTCGGAAATCCTTGTCAGAGTCTTCACTGCGAGGACTGAAAGGTGGCGAGTCGGGCATTGACGTAAACCTTCCTGGGGGTGGGGGGTGTTTTGAGGATTCGCCAACTCTCAGTAATGGAGAAATAGTATTATTGTAGTTGAGGATGGCTAGTGTGTTTTCAAATGTAGCTATGATCTTCTGTATTAACAAGAGAGGATTTTCTGAATTTGAATTTGAATTTGAATTTGAAGGCAGGCTGAGACAGTGTTGGAGATGCATAGCCAACTCCCTACCTCGTAGTAGCTCATTTATAAGGTTACTCCTACTACAATCTCCCATCTTGTCCTTCTATATATATATACAATAATCAAAGCTAGCTGCTATATATATGTGTGTGTGTGTGTGTCAAAGAAATGTTAATTAATCATAAATCCGAGAAGGAGAAATATTAAGTTGAGATGAAAATAGAGGAAGTGGATGATGATATATATTTGAAGAAGGAATGGAGGGTGGGAAAACAGGAAGCTAAGGGTTGACCCTGAAAATGAAAGCGTTGAATTTCTGTGGGAATAGTTAGTGGTCTTTGTTCAAAAGGTGAGGTAGGGAAGTTCCATTATATTGCTGACCAATTCTCCATACCCAAACACACACACACACACCTTCCTCCTCATTCACTCCCTCTAATTACCTTTGTCATTTACTGCAACATTTCTTTTTTATTATTTTCTTTTTAACACAACTGAGACTGACAGTAGAGAAATTAAGGTGAGGCACCAATAAAATGTATGTATAAATGATAGTAATTAATAAACTATATAATAACGTCAACGCTTATTGGATCCCAATCCTCAACTTGGACGTGAAGTCGTGAGATGCCAAGAATTTGTTCCAAGTGGACGGCTCAGCGTTACATTACGATGCACAAAACACCAATATATCTGTCGCTCCTAGTCGTAGCTAGATCTAGATTCATACAATGGTATGTTTGGTTAATAGTTTTCTGAGGAGGGAATGGATTTGGCTTTCGCAAATTCATATTTGATTAGTGTTTTTCAAAAATCCAGGTTAGTCTATGGCCTTGTTTGGTAGTTAAAAAAGAATTTGGTAAGAATAAAAGTATTTAATACGTCAGTAAAAACTGAAAATAGTAAGAAGAATGAGAAATGAATGAAAATTGGATAAAATAATTATTTTACCCATACATTAAAAATTTAATAATAAAAAACAAGTGTTGGGTATGTTGAAAACTATGGGCAAAATAGACATTACTAACATAATTCATAAGGTAATGTTGCATGTCTTCCAATTTTAGAGGGTTTCACATACCTAGGTATGTTTGATGTTTGAAATCATGGAATGGGGCAAGTTAAATAATAAATAGAATTTTGTTAACGAATGTCTTTAGGGTATTCTTTAAGGTTTTTCATCAATTAATGAGAAGTTCTTAAAATATTTATTGGTTAATTTTTTATCAACTTCAAAAATATTAATTCTTCTCTCCCAATCAAAATAAACCTTAATAGATACCCTAAGACATTTGTTAGATAAATCTTAATAAATATAGTAATCTTTGAATCGCGCGAGTTTGGACAAAGCTAGAGCCTAGAGGATGCATTTTATTTAGACAAAATTGCGCTCATATAATTTACAAAATAACTAATAGGTCCCTTCTCATCTTTAATTTAATATTTGTTAATAAAAAGTAAAATTGTCATTTTACTCTAATTACATTCTGTTTCTACCCTCTATTTTAATTTATACTAAACATAACTATATCATTTCCATTTTCATTCTCGTATCCACTCTCATTCTCAGTCGTTCAAAATAAATTCACTAACTAAATGGGTCAAATATAACTTCTCATCTCGTCATATAACTCTACTTTTTGATTCTGTCTCTCATTCTAATGATTCTGTTTTTGCAATTTAGATCAAGTAAAGTGCACTTCATGTGAAGTGCAGAATATGAACTGTCAAATGAAAGTGTTGCAGTACGTATACAAATCTCGATGCTCATTTAACGGCTCAGATCCTGCACTTCAAACACTTTTTATAAAATGTACTTTAACGAATCCATATTCCTATTTTTGTTTTCATAATTGCGTTGTAGCAGTATATTATTTATATATTACTATTTTTTTATAATATTAATATTTTTAAATTTTAAATTTTAATGATAACATACATTAGTGATTGAATTATGACTAAAATATAATGATTAAAATACCTTTACAAAATATGCTTACATGATATATAACGACTAAAATACTCTTACAAAATATGTTTATGTGACAAATAATAACTAAAATATCTTCACAAAATGTGTTTACGTGGCAGATAAATGTGGACGAAAGTCTGATAGTGATAGGTGCCTCTTATTGAAAGTTCAAGAGATCTATCTGTAAAATTTTGAAACTCAAGAGGTGTATACTGGTCCAAAACTCAGGGAGTCTGAATGCATTTTAGTTTTTTTTAATATATATATATACACACTTCTCTCTAAATAAACATGTTTTAAAAAAATGAAAACCTATGTATGTGGTTAAATTGGCTTCTCTTATATTGTATTTAAATATTACTCTACTTTTATTATGTTAAACGTAAAATTATACTTCTTTGTTGAAATTTAGAATTAGGTAAGACGATTGTTTTATTATATACTATATAACAGAATTTCAAAATAATTATAAACAACGGTAGGAAAATGAATCATTATTCATTAATTAGGCGCCTGAAATATTATAAGAGGTTTTCTAGGAAAAAAATTATAAGAGATTACTGTTTTATGTCAGGAATAATTTAAAATTTTAAAAAAAAAAGTTACATTTAACATTACTCTGGCATATACTTATTAATTCTACCCTTGTCTACCCATTATTTTTTCACTTGGAAAATCATCCGTGTTACCTTTAAGTCATTTGTTCAGTAGATTATTTGGAGAAAACTAACTCAGATTTTCTAATGGTTGCATTTGGGCTTATTTTATACTTTTCCTTGTCCTCAAATTTCAAACCTTCAAAACCAATGATTATCAAGAAAAAGATCAAAGGGATGTAGAAAATTGGAGGAAAAACACAAAAATAGATTCTTAGGAAAGAACTAGGAAGTAATTAAGTGTTGGACTAGAAATAATTGTGTGGTAAGATGACGTGGCAATTATATAGACCATTGTAGAAGGGAAAACTTTAGGGCCCACCATGGACGTGTGGAATGTGTTTATTTTGTAGAACCTGGTCAAAAGGCATTTCTGTCATTTTACCAAATAAATTCAAGCTGTCTAATTTTTTTGTTGGACAAAAAAACCACGTCGTGAATAAAGAGGAAAGGCACAAGTCTCATAGCTTGCAAAAGATAGATCAATTAAATATAAAATAAAATAAACAAATACATATTTCTAAATATGTTTTTAATTTTAAAAATTAACAACTTAAGTTATATATATATATAAGATAATTAAAATAAAAGGAGGGGTAACAATAAAATTAATGGAAAAAGAAATAGAGAGAGAGAAGTGGGGAGAGAATAGTGGCAATTGGGGAAGGAAACTGTTAGAATGGAGGCGCATTTAATTTGGTGAAAGGAAGGGCTCACGCGTTATATCTGTCTAATTAATCAACCAACGTGGTTCAATGCTTATGGGCTTTTTGTTAGTGTTCCCATGGGCTTTCTAATTGGTTTTAGAACAATTCTCTTAAGAACTTGGCTAATCTCCTTTTTATTTGTTAATAATTGTTTTAACATATATGTTAAAAAACATTCATTCTATTTAATCAGATTAGATTGCAAATTAAAAGTAAAGAATTGGAAAAACACGTGATAAAAAGCTCATATTTTCCAAAAGCGCCACGAGATGCTTCTCTTGGTTGACCATGATTCAGGAATATGTGGGCCAAGATTTTTTCAGTAATTATTGCATTTGATGTTTCTCTTAATTGGTTTTCAAAATTATGAGTGTTATTTTATTTTTAAAAAAGCAATCTTAATTCTTAAGAAGTGGTGTGACACCATACCCGGGGCTTCTGAGAAAGCTCCCACACAGAAGAAGTTGCACAATGTAATGCGTGATTATTCCCTTGCAATACATCAACATTATAAATATATGTGATCTGTCATTGTTCAATGTCAATTATCAATCTAGTTATGAATTTCCAAGTCAAAGTCATTTTGGTATGTAATGTAAGACTTCAGACTTCTATTTTCACATAATTAAGTACATCAACAAACTACCTATCAACCTTAACTCATTCTTCTTCTTTTTTGGTTAAAAACTTAACTCACTCATTCTAGCTAATTCCACTTCTCAATCTATTATCAACTCTATTCCCATTCAGCTTAAATTGGGGGCTCACAATCTCTCTGATATTTGGGCCCAGCCCAATGTACAAACCCATTATTTGGAAGTTATGTATATATACACACATTCTGCGTAACTCTGTTCTCCTAGAGTTTTCGATATATTTAACAAAAAGAAAGTTTATGTTTAAATTCTTTTTCCTCTATATATATATATATATATATGACAATTTTACTTTAAAACTATGATATAAAATTTAAAACCCCAAAATTCCCCTTTTTCAAAAAGTATTCCCTTAACACCTCATTTTTGTCTTTTTGTTAGTAAGAATCCGTCTGGGCCCGAGACGGATTTAGACGGATTCACTTAATTTTTTTTAAAAAAAAATCCTAATCCATCAGACAAGGAGACGGATTAGGATTTTTTTTTTATTTATTTTTTTATATAAATGTCTAATCGGTCTGCCTGGCAGACCAATTAGACAATTTTTTTTTTCAAAAAATTTCGATTCATTAAGGCGTCCACTTCCTATTTTTTTTTTACTTTTTCAATTATTTATTAATTTTAAAATAAGGAATAAATATTTTTCTTGTTTTTCAATAGGATTTGAGTATGGTATTATATTCTCTATTCTCGAACTTAAGCGAGTATTAAAATTAATCCCATCTCCGGATCTTACGAATAGTCGAATCCATTGTCTATTTTATTTCTTATTGAATTTATAATGTCTAAATTAGTTCTCTCCATGAAAAATTAGCCTCTATTAGGGATCATCAAAATACCCATAGACAATGGGTATCTTGAAATTTTATCATGTGGGTTTTGGTATGGGCTCGAGTACAAAGTCAACAGGTCCGAGAACAGGTAAAAATAAATACTACTTTCTTATATATAAAAATAAATACTTACTATTGCGGGTAGGGTACTTCCTTACCTGTTATCGGACCTGTTGACTTTGTACTCGAGCCCATACCAAAATCCACATGATAAAATTTTAGGGTATCCATTGTCTATGGGTATTTTGATAATCCCTAATAGAGACCAATTTTTCATGGAGAGAACTAATTTAGACATTACAAATTCAATAAGAAATAAAATAGACAACAGATTCAACTATTCGTAAGATCTGGAGATGAGAATTAATTTTAATACTCGCTTAAATTCGAGAATAAGGAATATAGTACCATACTTAAACCCTATTGAAAAACAAAAAAAAATATTTATTCCCTTATTTACAAATTAATAAATAATTAAAAAAAGTTTAAAAAAAAAAGAAGTGGACGGATTAATGAATTAAAAATTTTTGAAAAAAAATAATGTCTAATCGGTCTGCCACAGGCAGACAGATTAGACATTTATATATATAAAAAAAAATCTTAATCCGTCTCCTTGTCTGACGGATTAGGATTTTTTTTAAAAAAATTAAATGAATTCGTCTGGGCCTGAGACTGATTTGGGCCCAAACGAATTCTTACTAATAAAAAGACAAAAATGGAGTGTTAAGAGAATACTTTTTAGAGAAGGAAAATTTTGGGGTTTTAAATTTTATATCATGATTTTAAGGTAAAATTGCCTATATATATGCTATTATTTGTGCTTTGTTAGCTCTCTCTCTATATATATATTAGTAGTCCTTTAGCCACTTATAGGTTGAGAAATTGAATTATTTATGAGTCACTTATAGAATGAAATTAAAAAAAAATTAAAAGATGATTTTATGGCATGTTTTAAACTTTTAAAAATTGAATTTAGAACTTTAAAAAAATTGAAAAAAAATGAAATAGTAATTTAACTTGTTTTTTGAGAACTAGTAATTTAACTTGTTCGTTGCGGAGAAATGCACAATTAATTTATCAAATACATCTAGAGACATATTTTCTAGGTCATTCATTTGGAAAAGCACATTATGGTAGGCTTTTTCTTCAACTTTATTTAGTGATTATAACATGTATATAGATTGGTCACACGAAATTAAAATTCATTAAAGCAAACTCTTTACCGTGTCTTTATCAATTAACTCCGTTTACAGGTTCATAAATACTCTTCTATTAATTTTTAATCCTAGAATTAAAGTTTTGTTAGCGTGAAACTGTAATTGGAACCAATTAATTACCACATGCATCCTTTCTATAATTCTTCCTTTCTAGAAGATCCTTTTAATTTCTTCAACAGGAATAGCATAATTGTTAAAGCTTGAGAGACGACTAGCATGCAATGCAGGTAAAGGTAATATTAAAGTTGTTTTTCCTTTAGAAATTTATCTCAAAAAATGTTATTGCACTAGCAATAGCAATAGAAAAAGACAAAATGATGGAGGGAAATGGAATGAATTAATTAGAATGAATGACAGCAGGAGAGAGAGAGTTTAATTTAGCAGTACAAATATTTCTATGGATTCTGATTAATTAGTCGGACTCGGATCGTTATGAAGGTAAACGAGAGTTTTCCTACCATGCTAACCAACTAGCCTATAATGAAGTGGGAGTACAGGAAAAGGAAACAAATATATTTTATTCTCTTTAATTCGTATATTGTTGCGCTTGCGCCATTTACAATTTTTGTTAGTTTAATATGGAAATATTGTTCATTGGCGGCAAAAATCTGAATTGAAATTTAAGAAACACTTTTTTTTGTTTGACCAAAAAAGGGTTGACCTAAACATTCCTATATATGATTTTTGGTTTACGATTACAAAAGTGTTAACTAGGTAGCTAATTATAGCTAGCCAACTTTTGGCCTTTAAACCATTTTTTTTTTTAATCTAAAGAATCCAATTCCTGAAGCAGTTGTGAAATATTTGAGCATAGCCTTTAGATATAAACCGTTGAGGCTGTGAGCCATTAGCATTACAACTTGAAGAATAAATGGACACCAAAACATGCTAGCTAGCTAAAAGCATGCATGCCATTGCCATATGGGTCGATCACAATTCACATGACAGATTGACAGTGACATGTATACAACAAAAAGCATCCGTATTCTCCTCTTATAAGAGACTGATTGTGATTGACATATATGTACTTCCTTCAGTTTCTTGCCTTTATATTTAGAAAAATATCTATATATATCCACTTGTGAGGGAATATATATAAATTGAGACTTTGCTTGAGGGCCCTGTAATGTACTTCAAGCTATGTCTATATCTACAACTAACGGTGTTCAGAGTACTTCACAATCACATGTACCTAATATCTTATATGTGTACGTAGATTTGTAGAACAATATTAATAACACATCTCACGTTCTTCAATATATATATACATAGTATTTTTTTCTAAATAATAAAAATACTAATAATGGGCTAACATATATATGATTGCTGGATCGGCAACGTAACTATATATATTCTATATGTATGTATGTGTGTATATATATATGCATAAAGCTTAAAAATATGCTTTTGCAGTAGTTTAAATGATCATATATATATATATATATATATATATACTAATGGTATATATTGAGAATTAGAAAGCAAAAAGGCTGATGAGATAGAACGAAAATTAAAGTAACACCGAGTCTGGTAGTAAAATAGAAGAGAAATAAATAGGTAGGATTTTGAATTTTAAGAACCACTCATCATAAAGTAGTCAGGCATACATAAAGCCAGAGTATAGTGCCTTGCGATTCTGATAATTTGAACTTGGGCTTGGACAAATTAAAGGCCAAAACTAGAAGATATATATGCGAGAGGCATGCACGCGTTCGTGCATATAAACACACTAATTAATTAACGCATAATGACAAGTCGATGGATGAAATTCAGACACTACAATATTACTTTAATTTCTATAACAAGAGGCTTCATCGGGCATCCCCAAGCCACGCCATGCACCGATAAGATCAAGATCTTATTTAATATAGAAAGAGATACAAAATAGATCGAATCACATGATATCGAATAGATGATCATAAAATTCTATCATTTTTATAAAATAAATAAAAATACGTATACTATTATAAAAAGTAAATTACACTGTCCTCCCTTGAGAGATGCTAATATTACATTGCCTTCCCCTCTACTTTGAAAAATGATACTCACCTCCCTTGAGAGATACAAAACTATTACACTTTCATCCAAAACTCTATTTTTCAATAAAAAAAGTCTAAAAAGTCAACTTTTTTTAACTTCAAATACTACATATCTTTTATGACCAATTTACCCTCTTAATAAAAGAAGTTAAATAAAATGTGAGTCTTCCTATTTGCTTCCATCTTCTAGCAACACTCATTTTTTTTATTCTTATTATTGTCTTTCATTAGTTTATTAATATTTAAAGTTATGATTATTTTAATAAAATAATTTTAAAAAAATTCTGTAATTATTCTTGTTGTATTAACAAATTATTTTTTACAAAAATAAAAATAAATTATTACCAGTATAATTAGTAATATTTTATAACAATTAAAATAATTACTTGGTCACCTTTTTTTTTTACAATTTTTTATTGAACTCATCATAATTTTATATTAAATAATAAATCCACAATAATTCTCTCAATTTCTTAAAAAAAAATACTAACTATATATTTCCAATAATTTCATTTATTTATTTATCTTCAATTTTTTAAAATATTATTAATGCAATAACAATTACATATTTTTTAAAATTTTATTTTAATAAAATAATCATAACTATTAAATATTATTAAAATGATAAAAAATAGTAATAGGAAGAAAAAAATAATAAACCTGGTAGTCCTGATGAATTGAAGAGAGATTGGTCATATTCATTAAAGGGGCAAATTAGTTATAAATGATATGTAGTATTTGAAGTTGAAAAAGGTTTACTTTTTAGACATTTTTTTTATTTAAAAATAGAGCTTTGGGTGAAAGTGTAATGATTTTTTATCTCTCAAGGGAGGTGAGTGCCAATTTTCAAAGTAGATAGAAGGGCAGTGTAATTTACTTTATTATAAAATATCTTTTACAAGTATAAAATCATTAAAAAAAAACAGTTATTATTTTTGCATAAAATAGGCCATGATATATTGAAAGATTTATTTTTCAGTTTTTATAAAACAACAAATTTTATTGATGTGTATTACTATATAGTGTGATATTTTATTTTATTTAAAAAAATCATAAGTTTCTAAGAATATGTAATATGTTATATCATATGATCATATATATATATATATAAGGTTGAGATGTTATTGCTATCTTAGTACATTTATATTTTATTTAAGATCAAAATTGATCGATTTCTATGAATAAAATTAAAAGATCTTATTAGTAAAATTGAAATCTAACAACTTTGCCATGCACCATTCGCTCTATATTAGTACATCTTTATGGTCTTGAGATGATCATGGCTAAATTTTAAGCATAGAAGAAATTTCACCCAAGCCGCCCTACTTAATTACACAACTCTATTTTCAGCGCTGATCAACTTATCCTAATATACATTAATGTTCTTTTATTAAATTGTTAATATGTTTGCAAGATTTCACAAAGTCAAGTTGTTGAAAAGAATTCCATAAAAAAAAGTTCTTGAAAAGAATTATCCAAAAATAAATGAAAGACGTGAATTATAAAACCAAGTAATTAAATTAAGTTCAAAAGCAAAGAAAGGCCGCACTTAAATTTATTTAATAATTATTAGTATTGAATAATAAAGCTAATATATAATTTTTCCCAAATATTATGAGTTTATGACGAAACTCTACGCACAAATATTGCTTAACTTAGCGGCTCATCCGAATTTTGAAAAGCCAATTAGTACATCGATCAGATGGATAAGGATGCATTAGTATTCATTAATTGGCATTGCAGAATGAACACTATGGAGTACCATATTTCTTTATTTCTTTGCTTTTGATCCATTAACTATGCTTATTTGTAATTTATTGGTTAAGTATAATGCAACTTTGGATTATCTTGTAGTGATAATATATTATACACTGTATAAAACACGACATATATATATAACATATTATTATAGAGCTTATACGGACATTCCTATCCTACTTAGCTATGACTTGTAAGACAGAATATCAAAGGAAAAAGTCGAATAATGAATTATATATTCCGAGTCCCACTAAGCAGGGAGCCAACAGAATTTGTTGAAATTAAATGAAGTGGGATCGTCATTCGTCAAGCATATACACACTATCGGAACAATATAATTTTAAGTATCATAATTTCCAGGCCCCCATGCATGTATATGCAATTTAAAAGTGGCTCAAATTTAAGTTTGCGTTATTGTGTCACCCTTCGGGTCCACGTGTAATTGGAAGAAATTGGATGTTAATTAATTAACTTGTTAAAGATTATATATATAGAAGACAAAGAATAAATGGAAAGATGGTACAAAAGAGTGAAGGTGGTCTATTAGGTCACATTCTGGTCCTCAATTATTGCTTTTCACGATTACCATATCTTTCATTTTATGTTAATTTCAAACAATATTTATATTATTCTCAATTGACTATGATATATATAATTAACCAATTAATGGGCACCAGTTTGGAGATAAGTTAAGTTAGTAATTAGATCATCCTTTAGCAGATTTAGCTTTTGTTTATGGGCATCTTAATTATGTATTCTATATATATATATACTAGCTAGTCCAACTTTTACAAAATTACTTATTTATGAGTGGATGTATAGTGACTCTTATAATACTCCTTTTGACCACATACGAGGATTCTATAATTTAGTAATTAATTGGCATGCAAGTGCAAATTCTTGGATTCTTGATCATATGTAAAGGCCACTTTGTGGCGAATCATGTTCTCTTCTTTGATCCGCTCCATCTCGATCTAATTAAGTCTACCCTCATTTATATAATTGATTTCTTCAAATTTAAATTAAATGATATATGATGTATTTTTTAATGAGAAGCTTCTTTCAAAGTCACATATATATTCATATTCATCTCGCTGTTTGGTGAATGGTCATGATGACTTGAGAATGTGGAAGGCGTTGTATGACATGCATGTTAATTACTTGTTAGTTTTGTTGACTTGAGAAAATATATATTGATCTGAGCCGCGGCCCCTTCCAGTAATGTATATATAATTCTGTTTTTCTTTGCGTGCTATTTCAATTTCAGCTAGCTAGCTGCTTTCTATCCATTATTGCCTTTTAGTTTTGTTGCTTCACATGCATGAACAATATATATATATATATATATATATGTCGCTTTTACAAAATTCAAAACTTTAATTTCCACTATATATATTTCTGTGTGTCTGAGTTGGAGCGGAGACCTGTTGAAAATCAACGTGGACTTGTACACATGCGTAAAAAGAAAATACACAATTGCATACTTTTCCCTTGTAAGTTATATTCACGTGAATAATGGTGAAAGTGGTAACTTCACTTAATCGATATAATTGCCTTACCAAATAGTCGAATACCAATGTGCGCGCTTAAAGGTAATCATTAGTCATTGGACATACTGAGTGAATATCAAGCTAATACGACAATTAGTTAAATGTTATATATAGTCGGCAATTGAAAGTAAACTGAGTGTCTATTATATTTAGTAGCGAACATGTATTGATCTTTTTTCTTTATTCACCTAACTACGTACCACATAGCCACGATATAATAGTTATATGGATCGGATATGTGATGTAGGAGTGAAATGATGACGATATAACATGAGAATAAGGTGAAAAGATCAATTAGTGTAATACATGTTAGCTCACTCCATGCAGAATCAATATTTAACAATTGATATTTCACATACATCAATATTTAACGTATAGATCACATCAATGTATTTATTAATGACTTAGTACTAGATAAATCACTATGCAAGCATATTGAGTTATATATAAACTTTTTTTTAACGCTAGTTATATGGTTGATGCATGGTAAAAAGTTTAGCATCAATTTTACAAATAATTTTAAAAGGTATATCGAAAATATTTTAATCTTGGTTATATATAACAATCAAATTAACAAATAATGTTAAAATTATTTTTATAGTGAATAAATGAAATTTTATGATTTTTTTCAAAACAATTTATTAAAATTATGTAGAAACTAGAAAGTACTTAAAAATAGATTATACTTAATTACCCTAAATATAGTATTTGAAGTGTTGTGTGATTGAGTTTTCATTAATTTAAATTTATTAAATATAATCTATTAAAAAGAAGGACATTGAGAAACAAGAGCCATAGATATATAATATACTAGGTTGATAAAATTGAAGAGGAATGACTGGGCACTGGGCAGTGACACAGATCCAACCCAAGCAACGGTAGAAGCAGGTTACAGGTATATATGGGGACAGATTCACTGACTGAGTGAGAAACGCGAGCCGTCCAATGTATTGCCTCACAACTCACAACTTACACCGCTTGGGTCCACCTAAGAATCGCACTTTTTAATCAATACATCCATTATTTAAGTATCACTGTCTATATATATATATATATATAGTTTTTTTAAGATGTATTTTTATATCAGAGATAATTGTATTATCAACATTAAATGTTAATATTTTTTTAATATGTATTCGAAATCAAATTCATTATAGGAACTGATATTTTCAGTAGATTTAACTTTGTTGATGAGTATCACTATATTATTTATGCAACATTCAATGTTTTTTAATTTTTATTTTAAAGTGCTGCTCATCACTAATCACGCTTTCAAGCTTCAAGCACCACATTCTATATATGAGCTTGAGCTCACACAATTTCATTTCCACTCCATTCTGCACCTTATTAATTTAAACTTAACCCGCGCCATATATATATATATATATGTGGTTGTGGTGTTAGATCTGAGTCTTCCAACGAGAATAATTGCATTCACAAGGTCTCAAAAAGTTATCAAGTCGCTTACTACTTGAACAAACTTCACGTTGATCTTTATTAATTAACCACTTTTAATCATCCTAATTTTCTTAATTAATTCCCAATCTTATTCACATACGTACCCCCGTACGTTATTTGGCACATTGTTTCACGGCCCATAAGTAATTTAAACGCGTTACTATAATGCTTTTCATAAAAGATACCTTTATATATATATATATATATATATATATATATATATATATATATATATATAAACTTGCTATTACTAATTACTTGGATCGTAACATTTTGAATAATGTGTAGGAAAAAACATATAGGCCTTTCGGGGTTGTAAAGAAATCTCTTTTTGAATTTTGCCTACATATATACTCTAGTCTATTTATTGTTTATAAATGACTTTAGACGTAGAAGATGAGACAAATTAAATAATCAATGGAAGCATGCCTTAATCAACACTAATAATTAATGTGATGTATAAAGGGGTCTGCAGTATTTTACTTCCAAGATCGTGACTACTACTACTCCAATATGCAGCCAGCCCTATTCTTGGATCACACACACACACACACACATATATATATATATATATATCCCACACCACACCTAAAAACCATTATTTTTTTGGATGTAATGTATATATCTCCAGCTAGCTAGCATACCATATATATCCACTGATCCCAAATTAATCATATATGAATGTAATGCTTTGGCACATCCTAGCTAATAATATATATATATATATATATATATACCAATATAATGCTTGGCTGCTATATTGTGCCACGCAACGCCCATGATCTGATCTGCTCGCGCACTAAATTCAAAATATACAAAGCAAGGAGTTCTACGTGTGGCTGGCCACCTTTTGTCTTAATTTAATTTATTGGTTTATTAAAGAGGATCTTGCATGTTAACTAGTATGTTTAGTTTTGGTTAAATATTTATTTAATTAATTAGAAAATTTATAAATTTTTTTAATTATTTTTTATCAAATTATATATATAAATTCTTTTTCAAATGATTAAATAAGATTTTAGATAAATAAAATATTTAATAATTTTAAATATGTAAAAAACCTATTTAAAAAATAATTGTTAATATTTAAAAATTTTATTGAGAAATCATATAAAATAATTTTAATAATACTCTAAGAATATATATATATAAATAAAGACAATTAAATATAATAGGATTCTTTACTTCTTTTAACATGTGTCTTTTAATGCTTAAAATTTTATTTAATTAGTCAATTGAATTTTTAAATATTAAAAATTATTTTTAAAATTTTTATAAATTTTAAAACATACAATACTCTATCAACTAATAAAAAAAATCTTAATATACGCCTAAATACATATTAAATAAATCCTTTTAAAAATTAGTATTTCAAATGTGGCCCATGATTAATGCACAATTATTATTTTTACATATCATGAATTCATAATTTAATGATTATAAGTTGCTTCCATAAAAAAAAAAAAAGATTATAAGTTGCTATCTGACTTGGGTATGACATGTAGTCACGTGACCGCAGAATTGATTTTGTACGTACGTGTACAACGCCACCAATCTTGGGAAACTCCTCCAACAACTCTTTGCCATAGCTAGATTGTTCCAGCAACACATCTTGTTTCAACTTTCAAGTTGTAGTTTGATGTTGATTTATGCCTTCGCCCTAATTTTTATTTTTAAAAATAAAAGTTACTTTTTTATAACAGAATAGTCTCTCTCACAATTTATAATTATTTTTAATTTTCTTTTAAACATTTTTATTAATTTTGTTTCAAAATTTTAATTTTTCATCTTACTTTTATTTTATTTATAAAACTTCTCAAGATTATACTATTTATTAATAATATTTAAACTAGTGAATAAGAATTTGACAAAAATTTAATTTTAGTCTTTTATGTTTTATCCAAGTTTTGAATCAGTCATTTATATTTACAAGTTGTTCTGAATAAGTCATTTTACCTGACACCATTAGTCTGATGGCATTCTTGTTTGTTTGTGAGTTCCCACTATATTTTTCTTTCCCCCTTTAGCTGGCTAGGCATTTGCTTGATTTGCATTATAATTTTGTCGTTTTACATGCTCTCGCCCTCATCATCTTCGACTTTTCGCCTTATTATTTTTTGTTTCTTCTAGATCGACCTTAATAATTAATATCCATTTATCTTTATAATCTAGGGCTAAGATATATATGCTTTTGATGGCAAAAAAAAGAAAGATATATATGCTTTCATTTCATTTATATATATTTATAATTTTATTAATTAACTGCTCTTGGCTTTTTAACTACCTAATATGACGCACAGAGGCATTACATACAATGCAAGCCATATATAAATATAATGCCTACCAACAGGATAAGAATAATGCTTTCTTAGAGCAACACAATAAATCAATTAATTGAGCACGCGTCGCCATATATAATGGAGAATATGGGATTAGGTAACCTTGTTTTTAGCAAATCATTTAATTTAGGCCTCCCTTTCAACAATCAATTAACATGGTTGGTGGAGAAGCTAAGTATAAATTAAATCTCTTGTTTATATACTTTTTCTTTTATGCTCAACACAAATTAATCTTACAATAATAATATAATATACATATATCATATTCATCAGTATTAAATTAATTGTGTTATTAATTAATATTATTAACTTAAAAATAATTAACAAGTCCAGGTACCTAATTAATAAAATTTAATTAAATTATAATTGAGGATATATTATTAGTTTCCAGTGAAAAGTACAAGATTATAATTTACACAAGTTTTGGATTCATAGCTTACTTTTGCTTTATAATTGGTTTAGTAGTGTTTCAGTTACACATTATATGTATACAATGACAATTGACAACTAATTGAATTGTAATAATTATTTCGAACTGAAACTCTATTTATCCGAACCAACTATTTAATTAAGTTTTTTCTTTTTTGTTTCCAGAGTCTTTTCAATTGTTAATTATCAAAGTCTTGTCCCCCAAACACGTAGCATATATAATTATTATTTAAAATGGTATATTCTGTTATTCATATGGATTAATTTGTCTTTGTAATTAAAATATTCCAATACAATGATATATATATATATATATTTCTCGATTGTTAACTATACATATTATGATATTAAGACAATATATACTTAAAAGTTGAAAGTTCAACCTCCGGTACAAATAAGAGATCGGTCAAACCGTCAAACTTTGTATAAAAATAAATTCTTGTCAAATTTAATTACTTGTTTATTTGGCTTTGAATTATTATTTTAATTTAATTAAAAAAATTAATTCTAGATCATAATTAAGCCCATATTACTTTAAATCGACATCAGATCACATCAAAATAACAATATATATAAATTATAGCGTACCATGATTGAGATTTAAAGCAGAAGCACTATCTGATCATGAGGTTACACGTCCTTCAACAGATACAAGCTAAGTATAACACTTGGATAAAAAACCGTTTAACTCCTCCCCTTTAAAATTTTTGCAAATCCACCAAAACTACTAAGCTTAATTAATTTCCATTAACACACACACACACACACACACACACACACACACATGTAGCCTAATCTTACTTACGCACTTCTAAGCACTCTAATTACTAGCTAATTAATAATTATAAAATGGTTCCCCACACATGATCGATTTTGCAATATATATAACTAGAAAATTTCAATAAGCTAAGGGAGTGACACACGGACTAATATCAATCTTCCAGCAATGCAAAGTAGTGATGATATCTTATGAAAAAATAGCCACCAATCTTTAATTTTCGTGCAATTAAAATGGCCACTTAGAGCATATATATGCATTTGATAAATCGTATATTAAAAGAATTGATCTGAAATTTAACCAAAACGCTCAAAGGAGAAGACCTACTGAAAATGATTGATGGGAGACGATGATATATGATGCGTAGGCAGTAGGCACTGTTTTGGATATGTGAAGGGATCAACATGATATATATATATATATATATATATATATATATATATATATATATATATGCGATGAGCTAGTAATAGAATTTGGAAGAAGAAATTTTAAGTTTTAATTAGTCCACGAGATAGTGATGGCAAAATCAAAAATAAAAAAGAAAAACCTATTCGAGCTGCGTTATGGAGATTCTGTCTAATATACTAGACCCTTCTAAGTAGGACTTGATTAATTAGCATAATTAGTTCATGCTTTTTTTAAACGAATGAAAGTGTTGGTTTTTGTATGGACACAAATTCATTATTTGCTATTTTGACACTTTAATTTGTGCATCTGCATGGACATGGCGATGCATGGGAATATATACTAGTTATTTTTGTCAAATATGCTCTTTCTAATATCAAAAGCATATATATCTTAATTATTGCACTCTTGGTTGGTTTGTTGGGTAAGTGGCTTCTGATTCATCTTAAAAAATATAAATGGATGGGTTTCTATGTGAGGTGAGGTCAACTTTGTCGTGGGGCCAAGATTGTGTTTTCATTTATCGGAGAAATATTTTAGCTGTATAAAATTGTTTATTAAATTAAAAGATTAAACAATTATAAATTTATTATATATATATATATATATATATATATATATATATATATATAATTATACTAGCACAGTTAGTTTTGTTGGTAAAATAAAATAAATAGTACTTATTTTTGTTGAGGCGAGTCATTAATTCCTTTGTCAATGAGAAGAAGTATGTACTTAAAATCATACCGCGAGATTTAATTTTTGGTTCAATTCAAATTAAAGACATTCCTAACCATAATATTATATATGATTTAATTTGATGTAACTGAATAATATGACAGTTTTAAAATGGAAGATGAACATATTTAGTGTGAACCCACACACACATTTCACTTTTCCAGTGTGGTCAGGTCCACTGTTTGCGAGTGAGTTTCAGTTTGGATATATATATATAGGGTGATACTTTAATTTAGAACTATAGTGAGATTTGGGCACTGTTCAGTCAATAAATCTGTTTTTAAATTTATATCATCTTAAATATCAAAATAAAATAAATTTTAATAATGATTAGAAAGTAATAGGTTTTGATTCACTGTAACGCATTATTATATTTAAAGTAACTAATGAGTTTTGTCAGTGTAGCTGAAGGGACTAATTAATCTGGTGATGAACTAATTAAGGCTGTTTAAAATTTTATTGAAAGAGGCTTTTGCGTTTAATATTCAATATAATACCTTGAACATGAACAACGTTATCTTCTATATATATATATACATATATTAAAGTAGTCTGGCCTCCTTAACAAGCGCAGTATACTGTGTCGTATATTTGCCTAACTCAAACAATTTAAAGATATTGTATAGGCTGATTGCCTCCTTTATTTAGCGCAGTAATTAGTTAATGTATATAGAACATACTTTGCCTAACTGTGTGATGGCCATAACCTTTGAGCTTTTGAGGATTGGTAAGATGACTTCTAGCTATTGATATATATATTTTGGTTTCTCACAGGTATCTTTAGATTTGAGATAATTCTGTTCAAGACACAATCTGTGCACTTCTTTCGACGAAATTCAATTCCAAAGTCAACACTTTGTGAGGGACTACTCTCTTTCACTATATTCAATTCCTTTGGTCTTCTAGCTATTAATTGTTTCCACTTATTTGTCTAACTCAAACAATTTAAAGATATTATATAGGCTTGCCTCCTTTAGTTAGCACTTAGCACAGAAATAATTAATGTATATATATATCACATACTTTGCCTAACTGTGTGATGGCAATAACCTTTAATTTGAGCTTTTGAGGATTGGAAAGATGACTTCTAGCTATTGATTGTTTCCACTTTTAGTATTGTGGTTGGATATGTTATATATTGCGCTTTCCCTATGTATATACACACTTAAAAATTAATACAGAAGCGTAATTCATAAATAAGTATATAGATCAATATGTAAATTAAATTATGAAATTATTGGGTCAAGCGAGTTAATATGTTTCTTTATTTCCATAAATCCTAGTTCAATTAATTTATGAAAAGTACCTCAAGACCATTACGATGGATGGATGTTATTTCTAATTTAAGTCAGAAATATATCTAACTATAGGTTAAAAGTCTAATATACTACATAAATATTAAATAGAGAGTCTCTCTCTAATTATAAGAAAGAACTCACTCTCGATGAATTTTAAATTTTTTTTATTAATTAATAAATAAGAAGTACCGAATAGAGAGAAAGTATCAAAATTCCAATACTACTTAACATCTTTTCCTAACTATAAGAATAATGTATATCATTATTAAAATAAAATTATACATGATATATTATATTTATTTTATATATAAATGAGTTGATTTATTTATTTTGTGATTGATGCAGCCTGAAGTAAGGCCATGTTCTTTTACAAGAATTGGCAATGGAAATAACTATGGAATGGGTGGGACCCACTGGGTCCCACTTATTTTTTACTTTTTCATTTCCATCAATTTTTAAAAAAAAATAAAAAAGAAAATAAAAAATATCTATTATACCCCTCTGATTTGACATGATTTGACACAATTATAATCTTCTTTTCTTTTTATTATTTTAATATAAGGGGTAAAATGGTCATTTTAATACATTCCCTTTCCATTTCTATTACCAAACTTTTACTATTAAACACAGGAAATGCATTCCGTTTCCATTTCCGTTTCTGTTTCCATTTCCATTTCTGCGTAAAGAACGTACCCTAAAAGAATTTCACTTTTCCGTGCATTAAGGCATCTGGATAGTGGAATGTTTGTGGGAAAGAGAATGGTAATGAAAATAGGAATGAGAAAGAGAATGTTGGAGAGAATAAAAATGAGATGAGACTGTAATGTGAATAGAATAAAAGTGGATAAAATGATTATTTTACTCTTATATTCAAAGTGAGAATGAAATAAAGTAGGTAAAAGAGAAAGAGTAAAAATATAATTTTTCACATTGAAAAAGTCAAGTATGTTTGGTTAAGAGAATGTTAAAAAAATGTTAAATTATGTCTACGATTACATCAACGATTCAAGCAACAAAATCATCCTAATAGTCTTGTTTGTTGAGATGGAAATTACTAAAAATTGGAAAAGATTTCCACACGAGGACCAGATTGAAGGAACTTGAATGGTAATAAAAATAAATACATATTAACACAGAGAGCATAAATAGAAGTCTAACAATGTTGCAATTCTTTGAAGAAAAAGACAAAGAAAGATATTTTGTCCCCCTAGCTATAATATTATATTCCCCCCCCCCCCCTCTCCAATTAGTATATTTCAATCTTTTTATCTCTTTGCCATCCCCTGTCTCATAAAATTGAACTTTCAATTCGGTGAATTAATCTTGAGATAACACGAGAAAAAAAATTAGCCATGATTTTATTATCGAAAGGCAGAAAATGCTTTTATCAAACAAATGATATGATAAGAATATTGGAATAGGCTTGAGACCTCTAGGGTTTTATGCTTTGATTGTGACCAATCAATTTTCACAAGCTTCTTTTATTTTCTTAACTTTAAATTCAAATGCTCATAGAAGTTATTCTAAAAATATCTGCAATTTTTCCATTCTCAAATCTCAACCTTGCAGCACATGTGAAAATTAATTAAGGCAGTGTCTTCGAATTAGAATGCCATGTATATATATATATATACATAATATATAATACATCACGTCAATGGGGATTATGTGCTAGCTTGACATATAAAATAAACAGGGCATGTGACGATGTGAATTTCTTATTTTTTATTATTTGAATTAAAATTAAGAACATATTCTGTATTCCTCTGAGGATCAGTACTCTACAATGGAACCAAAGTGTGTATTTTTCTGCTGATCCATTCATAGAGCACACAGAATATGATGTTATAACTTATAAGGCAGTGCTGAGAGTAGTAGTACACAAAGAATGGTGTTGATCAACGCTAGTCTTTGATTGGCCATTCTTCAAAATCAACAAATCAACTTTTGCTGAAACAAATGGAACTGATATTTTATAATAGAAACTATCTAAGTCATCAATTTAAGATTCCTTCTGCCTACTTGAATATAGCATCACCAAACACAGCAAAGGAATCAGAAACCCATTGCTGGGTTTTCTAGCTAGCTAGGTTGAATTTGAATTTCCAGTCTGTGTTAAGACAATTATCAATTAAGTTAAGAGAACCTTATGACACGACGCGTACAAAGGAATAATATTACAATCTTAGTAAAAATGTTTCTGGTTAGTTTTACACTTTAACTTACTAGGACGGTGTTGAAACACAGAGACACTCCACCTATTACCATCATAACTGAAGCATCACTATAGTATCAACAAAGATAAACCCCCTTTTTAATAAACAATGCTGTCTGTGATTACTGTGAATTTTGGAATAATATAATATAACTTTGGTTATTTTTTCATTTCTTAAATTAAATGCACACCACTAATACCCTGGCGGTCATATGAGTTATACTATATTCCACGTAACAGAGAAAATTAAATATTGTTCTTCGAAGGTTCACAGAATTGTTGGTGATGTGTGCGTGAATGAGAATAATAAGGTTCCATGTTCTTCGGTGCCTAGAGGATATGACTTAATTCCTCCTTCTACTCTACTATTATGTAATCTAATTTGTGTCTTCTACTTTTTTCGTTAAATGTTCCCATTAGGACTTGGGTAGTAATCACATACATAATATATACTTTTTGCTATGTCACACCCCATCATGAACACACCAGAATAATGAACATTTTTACCCCAAGAGTTGGGGAGAAAAAAGACAATGAACTTAATTACTCTAAGGACTTGCCAAATAAATTCTATATATTTAGAAAATGGAAGCCACGTCATTAAGAGCAGAGTACATTAAGTGGCAATATTATTAAACGCATAGTTAGTACCTATAGTGTATGGTCATGGTATGCTTCAGCTTTACCAAAAGAAAAGAGGAATGCACTCAAAAAGAAGTATTTGTACCCATATAATAAACCTACTTATAGTACTTAACTTACCTAGCCAAATTATTCTTCGCGACATGAAATTTCAAATGGCACACGGAGAACTTGTCAAAAATCGATGGTACAAATTCATTTCCATCTACCACTCACAAAAGAGTTTATAGCAAAATCTTGTGTCTTAACTATATACTATAGCCTCAAACGGGTTAAAAAAGGAAAAAAGAAAGAGAGAGGGAGAGAGAAAGAAAGAACTTCTTGAATGGAGCTAGTTAAAGAAAAACCTCTCAATTTGAAAGAAATTCTGCGTCCACAAATTTTTTCAAGATGTTGACAGCACTTTCTCCTTATTTAATATTCTTAATTTGCACAATATTTTAATTATAACACTATGCTTTAACACTCACACCTACAGTAGTTTCAAGCAGGCTATTATAAATAGCGGCTTATGGTTGTTGTTGGAAGTACACATTCTTCTTCTGATTTTATTAGCTAGAGACAGCAAAAGAACTAAAGATGGCAGCGACCCTTCGTATGGCCATTGCAGTTCTTGGTACTCATTGTTCATTATTCGTCTTACTTGTTTAGCATTTTACTGATTAATGTGAGTCTTGAACACAAAAGTGACCCTTTTGGGTGTTTCTTGTAGGGAATGCTGCCTCAGTTTCCCTTTATGCCGCTCCAACGTATGTCATTTGTTGCTTTCTTCCATCTTCTTCTTTCTCAAGAATATGCATGAATATAATCACTGAGTTGTTTTTCTCATGAGTGTCAGGGTTACCTTCAAAAGGGTCATAAAGAAGAAAAGCACAGAGGAGTTTTCATGCATTCCTTACAGCATCGGACTCTTGAACTGCCTCCTTTATACATGGTATGGATTGCCTGTTGTAAGCTACAAGTGGGAAAATTTCCCTATTGTCACAGTGAATGGCGTTGGGATTCTTCTTGAGCTTTCCTACGTTCTCATTTACTTCTGGTACGCTTCAGCAAAAGGAAAGGCAAGTCATTTTCTCCTTCACCCTCTCTTACCCTAACCTTAAAATATTTAACCTCCAACCAATACCCAATATCTACTCTAATTTGTGGTCCATCATCTGAAATTTTATGATAACTTTACTTGCACGCATGCTTGCACATAACTAACTGAACATGATTGTCCATTACAGGTTCAGGTAGCCATGACAGCAATACCAGTTTTGTTAGTGTTCTGCATCACTGCTCTTCTCTCAACTTTTGCCTTGCATGACCATCGTCATCGAAAGCTACTCGTAGGTAGCATAGGCCTCGTGGTTTCTGTCACAATGTATGGCGCTCCTTTGGTTGTAATGGTGAGAGTCATCTTTGTCTTCCACTCAAAATTTTCCTTCTCTTAAAGGAAACAGAGTGAACCAACCTAAAGCCAAAACAGGGGAACACAGTATTACAATTTACAACCATATAATCTTAAATCATAAAATGGAAAGGACACGTGTCTTTATCATGTTTCGGTTTTCCATTACCAGCTACTTTTTGGATTTACTTGGCCTTTTATGGCATAATTTTGTTTCCACTATTGCAGAAGAAAGTGATCAAAACTAAGAGTGTGGAATTCATGCCACTACCCTTATCTTTGTGCTCATTTTTCGCTAGTGTGCTGTGGATGACATATGGACTCCTCATCCGTGACATCTTCGTTGCGGTTTGTGTCCTATTCGATCTCTAAGTTGATGATTTCGTTTTCATAATTAAAAAAAAAAAAAAGCTTAGAAGAAGTATAGTTTATTAATATTATATTTCTTCAACTTTTGACAGGGACCAAGTGTGATTGGAGTTCCATTAGCCATCCTCCAGCTGGTGCTCCACTGCAAATACTGGAAAGGAAGAGTCATGGAAGAACCAAACAAGGGGGATTTGGAAAAGGGGAACCTTGAAATGGGGGACACGGAAAAGGGGAACTTGGAGAAGAAGAATATGCCAAAATCATAGGATGCATTCAATGTAATCCGCATAGGTTGAAGGTTTTAGAATGTTCTGTTAACATTCCGGCTTTTTTATGTTTCTGTCTCTTCACTGCTTCCATGTATTCATCTATCTCATAAATCTTATTTCTAGTTTCTAAATCTAATACATCTATCTTGTGCCACTTACTTTGTTCAAGTCTATACACATACATGCAACTTCACAATGCCATCACAAGAACAAGCAATTGAATTTCAATATTTCATTGAATTGGGCACTTGAAAAAAGTAGGTGGCTAAAGTATGGAATTGGCATGCGAAAACAGAGAAAAGAAACAGGGCAATTCTTAGAGCCATTAGTTTTAAGACACCCGGCACCTGCCTTCTTCTTGTCCTTTTCTGCCGCTTGAAGAATGGGTGTGGTTAAGGGAGGAAGTTTGGATTCTCTGAATTGTCGTTGGCAGAAAGAATAAAAGTTAAACCGTTATGTTCTGCCCTGGTTGCAACTTGCAAGGGGTTCTTTGGTAAATTTTGCTAACCAAGATTGAGTGACGGAAATAATATTTAATGACCTAAAATTAATAAAAAGAATTTTAAATACTTTCTCAATCAATAAAAAAAATGTTTACCCAGTGATCATATAATATTAATTAGCAAAACTCAATAAAATTATATAATGAAGGCTATACCAAAACTTCTATATGGGGATGGTTTTCTATAGCCCTCAAGGAATGGCTATGTTGAAGCCAAGGCATGACAAAAATTTTAACCAAATTTGGAAATCTCATTCCCAAATCCATTCCCTCCTTGCCAGGCACAAACCAAACATGGCAATGAGGTTTTGTTCCAAAGGAATTGGCATGGCACATTGGCACTTGTCACTTACTGTGTTGTTATAAATTATGCTACATGATATGACCATATTATTATAAACATTTTAAAAGATGTTTAGTAAAAGAAAATAGCCATTGGCTCAATCAAAGAAAATCATAAAAGTAAGATCTATGTCACTTTTGGAGATAATCTTTGCTTCCCAATACAACCATCAATAATAGCAATAGTGATGAGAAGAAAATAATAATTGTACCTTCAAGCTAAGAGTATGTAAATGAATGGTGGTGATTGAAGAGGATCCCTCCTCCTACAGAAAACCTCCATTTCAAATTTGGTGATGCTCTGTTGTTCTGACTAAGTAGGCACGAGATAGAATATCCAATTCCAAGGCATGCGGTATAGCATGAAGCAGAACAGAGGTATGCAATTCCTTCATAAGTATGCTGCACATTGTCTTACAATACGCACTTTGAAATCATCTTTAGGCGATGATTCAGCCAATTATTCGACATCACTAAGTTCAAAGTCACATGGCTACTTTTACAAGCGCAACAACCTTACATGCCTACTCAGAAAGTACTAGTTTTGTCACTCATGTTTTTGGACATTTTCTGGGTGGTCTCTATGTATAAACTACGTCGTATTATATGAATGCCACTTGACATTTATTTTATTTCAAGGCATTTCACCATTCCATCATTCTTCTAATGAGTATGGCATAGTATATAATATATGATACAACGGACGAGATTGTATTCATGCTTGAGTCTCTACTCTTGAATAATTTCAATAGTTTATTGAGCATATCCTGAGTTGGTGAGGGATGAGGGAATCCCATGTGGAGCAGAGAATGAAGTTTTACGAGAATAACACGTGGCATTTGGAAAATGGCTGGGAAGAGAAGACTCTTGTTGATGAATCACAACAGATTAAAGAGAGGCATTTGATTGCCCCGCGCTCGGTAAGAAATGAATTGTGTTGGAACGATGAAGCTACACTAGACAACATAGGCGCGCAGTATATAAGTTGCATCTGCGTCCCACTTGTCAATTATATTCTAGCTCTACCATGCACACCTTGTACGGAACGGAAGGGAACGACTTCCCAGGCTAGTGTAGAATGAATTTCTGAAGCGTCTCAGAAATCCTAACAACACTAATCAAAACTTTAACGTGTCACCATTTGAGCTAGGTATAGTAAAAAGTGTGTGCATTCCTGTCCAATGCTTCAAACTGCCTTTTTCCAAAGGTAGCGAGGCTTTTGGAAGCATGAGTCAGTGATTCTCTGTGCTATACGCATACGCACCACTCCCAATGGACACTTCAATCAACTTTGACACATGGCCATAGGGATTCTTTCTCCTTCAAATCCAACAATACAACTTCCTACATATATACGCATTATACAAACAGAAAATCCCCTTTTTTATGCTCTAGGCTAGCGCTGGCCTGCATACATGTAATGTAGTTTAAGACAGATCGGTGCATATTAATTGCTCTCCGTCTCGGCCTTTTGTTGCTTCACACACACATGATGGCCACCAAACTGAGATTTTGAAACAAAATTGAATATTTGAATTTGTTTTCTTCCTGATCATTCCCATTCGCTGATTCAAATCTTTATTTGCACCTGCAGAGTCTCTGTGTCAATCAATCTGAAATGGAAAACCATATTTAATTGAAAGCCCATGAATAATGAAATTAGGGATCCACGCGGCTCTGAATTAGAACATGGATCCAATCAATGTAAACATCATTAGGTAACATCGTATGCATTATATATACAAAAATAGATATGTTTAAGTTCACGGGGCCTGTGGGCAGGCCCGTTAAAAAAAAAATACAAAAATTAATATTTATTTATTTAAAATATATAAAAATATATATGTTTTATGTAATTTTATGTGTTAAATAATAATTTTATTCTAATAATGTGTATAAATAATTTAAATAATAATTAAAATTAATAAAATATTAATTTAAAATTAAAAAATACTAATTTTTAAACAAATATATAATTTTATAATTATTTTTTTTAAAAAAATATTTTTTTTAATTTATAAAAGTGACCCGCAAGCTAGCCCGTTTAGCCCGCGAGTCAATACAAGCGGGCTTGGACATCACTTTCCAAGTCCGTCAAGTAAACGGGCAGGCCCGTCCCGCCCCGTCACATGCCGGTCCATTTTAACACTACTAATTATATATATATAATATGGACTATGGTCACCATCTTTCTCAAAGCAATAGCGCCGCATCAATCCTCGTTATTTGCATAACCCCCATTATAAACAAGGAAATCAAATTGGCTTCTGTCTGCCAACAACATACAATTTCAAATTCAATTTCGTACAGGAGACACAATAAGCTATAAAGCATCACCGCGTACTTCACATTTACATACAAATTAACATCAATCTTCGTATACAACACAGCTTTGTACATCAAAAAACGGCATTAATAAGTAATAACCGTTGTCTATAATCTTATATATATATATATATATTTGGTCTGGAATATATCTTCACTAAAGAAGGAAAGTCACAAAACGGCAAGCTCGCCTTTTCATTTTGGTCTGGAAAACTGAAACTGGATGAGCCAGAATTAGCAACACAACATCCAGAAAACTAAAATGGGCCTACACAACAGCCAGAACTGAGCCCAATACTAAAAGAATTAATTACAATATCCTGACCCAATCTGACAATACTATCCAACAATATTTTGTCCAAAAAACAGTAGCTACTAAATTACAATACGTTTGAATATTATTTTAACATCAGTATAATTTATCCTAAAAATTAACTTAATGTATATATTAAGATTACTTTTATGATTGGACATATTCACATTTTCAAATGTCATAAAAGCCACTTCGTGAGACCCATAAAAAAAAAATCATATTTGGGAAATGGGATGATAAAAAAATGGAATCTATATATTTTAGTATTTTACCAACCGTCGATGTGAATCTCATTTCACACTTGCTACGTAAAATCTTGGTGTTATTACTTTTAGTTATAGATAAAATTTTTTTTGGATTATTTAGATTGACAAATTGTTAATATTACCTATATATATTTTATTCCTTTTCGGCCGATATTCGCATATCCATCCATCGTTAAACAATATAGTTAAAGAGCGCCTTTTCGATATCTTTGGCAACTTGGTGGGAGAGAGAAACCCATACCACGATCTAGTCCAGGGCGCCAAAATTATTAGACGGCGACAACGGAGATACAATACGTGTCTCTCCTTCATTTATCTGTGTAATCCTGTTCCGTTCTCCCGGAACCCTAACTGCGGGAATATCACAAGTCAGAGGCTCTTCTCCTCCATATTCTCACCGGTATATATATTATATTATTTCGCATTTCATTCTATTCCTGATTTTGTTCTAATTCTTCTGTGCCTACCGCTAACTATTTCTTCCAAAATTTTCTTTAATTTCAATGTTAATTGCCTCGATACAATATTGTGATTTTTTCGTAATTTAAACGAACGGAATTCATTTGTTGTTAATGGCACCGTGGTTTTTACACATGTCTAATGTATAATTGTGTGTCATTCTGGGCAAGAGTTATTGGCTAGTTCTGGATCCGAAGCAGTTAGTTGTTGCTCTTCGACATGCTAGCATTTGATTGCCTAATGCTCGGTTATGAAGAAGATATAATCACTGAAAATGAGTCTGTATGTGTGCGTGTGAGAAGATTTCTTGTCGTCACTCGTTAGTTATAGGTTGTGGACTTTTGAGTTGGAGCTTAATTAGATTTGTTCTGTTCAGTTAATTTGGTGACCTTACCTAGCATAAGCACCCTTCGTTGCTTGTCCTTATCTTGAGTTATCAATCCAACCTGGTTGTTGGGAAATAAAATTTGTTTTGAGTCTGTATTTGGCATATTATAAATACATATATTTAATATGTTATATAACTTATATATGTATGTATATTATGTCATTTGCTTCAATTTTCTCAGTGAGATTGTTTAACTAACATCAATATACAAATCATTAGATTTGATAATTTTCTAAGGTTAAACTTGTTAAGATTTTATATTGAATATATATTTGAGGTTGACATAATATAATTTATGATTTTAACTTGTATGACTTTTTTATTTTATGAATTTATATGTAGATGAGTCATAATTTGATGAATAAAATTAATCATTTATAAGTTCAACTGGATGTGCTTGTTTGTCAAAAGACCCTGGCCTGTTTCAAAATGCAAGGTCAGGCCAAGCCTGCTGTCAAATTACAAGGGAATAGTTCATCTGATGTGCAGTCGGCATTCCTGATCTGATTTTATAAATAGGAGAAGAGCTCTTCTTATGAATAAGAATAACTGAACTTCTTTGATTAAAAACTTTTTAGATTAATTCAATTGTGCATAATTTTTAATGCCTCTAAGGCTGTTTACATGATTGTCAACTTGAGTTGAACTGCAGATTGGAGTGGGTCCTTTCAAGAGGTTTAAGGTTATTATCTGAAATGACATCAGTATCTAGTCAGCCACAGTTCCGATACACACAGCCACCATCTAAGGTGCTTCATTTGAGAAACTTGCCATGGGAGTGTATAGAGGAGGAACTGATAGAACTTGGGAAGCCATTTGGTAAAGTTGTGAACACAAAGTGCAATGTTGGAGCTAACAAGAATCAAGCTTTTATTGAATTTGTAAGTAGCTTATATTTTTCTTTTTTTCTTTCCATTTTGTTTTTTCCTTTCATATAAAGCTACTAATTTTTAGTTTCAAATCACATATATTAACATTCTTTAGGCCGATTTAAATCAAGCCATTGCAATGATATCGTATTATGCCTCATCCTCAGAGCCTGCTCAAGTACGGGGGAAAACTGTGTACCTACAATATTCCAACAGGCAAGAAATAGTAAATAACAAAACTGCTGCAGATGTTGCTGGAAATGTACTGTTGGTAACAATTGAGGGTACAGATGCACGCCTTGTCACCATTGATGTTTTGCACTTGGTAAGCAATTGCATATGCATCTGCTAGTGAAATGTGTAAAGTTGTCACCACGAGATGCTGGTCGATTAGTTTTGTAATTAGGTTTTGCTTTGTCATGCTATGGAAAGATTTTGTTAACTTGTATGTAAATGAATCAGCAGGCCCATGTCAAGGCAATATCTTCGATGGCAGCTTAGTGCATTGGGAGAAAGAGCATACGTGTGTTTGTCTCCTTTCTCCTTTCCTTAGCACTGCCTCTTTCTTCCGTATTCTCTCCCTCTACTCCTTCCTTTTTTGCGGTTTAGGATGTTGCCATTCTTTTTTCATTTGTGCATTTTGCTTTGTTGACTCATGATCTGCGTCAACAATTTGGTGGTACCATGTCTAGATTTAGTTGTAGAATTCTATTATTTTTCTTAAGGTTTTTGATTTTTTTGAACGTTTGATTTGGTTTATTCTCCCAAGTCTCTTTGAAAGTATGCTAAACTTCTCCTCTAATATTCTAAGTGAATATGAAATTATCGCGTGACTTATATAGTTATATTATATGAGGTAATTTATTTCTCAAATCTTTTTATTTTGAATTTATGTATTGGAATAAATGATACCATTGGCTTCCAAATCTTCTTATAATACTTTTCTATCGATTCATGCTTTAGGTGGTTATTCATTTCCAAAACCATGATCTAACTTTATGCCCTTAGCTAAACTACCTTTTAAAATCATTTTCTGCATTTAATGTTGTAGCTGTTTAGAGAAACTTTTGGAAAACCTCTGCCATTTTCTTGATGTTCCATTTACCCTTGGTCTTTTCTTATGACAGTTAATTTGTTTGACACCAACAGGAGCAGTGGAAACAGTAATCTATTAGCATTTCTGGATATATAATGATTTTCTTAAACATGCCTAGTGATATTTATGGACACCCATGGCTGTGTTCATGATTCCTTTTCTTTTCATTTACTCTATGTTGATTATATAAGGAACTTAATATTAGCGTATCCAGTTTTCTGCAATAGACTTTAGAAGACATCAGACAGAAGTAGTGATTTTCCGCTCAATAGTGAGATTTATCTTAATAGTTAATACATAGTTCTGGAAATTTATTATTCATGATGCAGGTGTTTTCAGCTTTTGGATTTGTGCATAAAATTACTACTTTTGAGAAAACGGCGGGATTTCAGGTTTAATGATTGGCTACTGCTATTTATTGTCGTATTTTTTCACCCTTTGAGCAAAACCTTACTTTATATATATATCTATTTAGGCACTGGTGCAATTCTCAGATGCAGAGACTGCCACTGCTGCAAAGGATGCTCTGGATGGAAGAAGCATACCTAGGTGACGGTTGCATTACTTGCTTGACATGTTATATGGTTCAATTGCTCTGGACCAATCTTGTTAAAAAATTTCTCCTGTGGGACTGGTGTAGATTCACATTTTGCAGATATTTAATGTCTCCTGTGGGACAAATCTCTGGTTGTATAGATCATTGAAGTGGCAAAATATGGATAGTTACATTATTTTAACTGGAATAATCTTGTTAAAAAAAGGGCTAAGTTTGATGGTAAAATAATAGTCATTAGCACATCGTTATCTCCACGGTAAAGACATGCACCCTTAATCATTAATTTTTCCCTTGGTATCAGGTATCTGCTCCCTGAGCATGTCGGACCATGTACTTTGAGGATTACATATTCTGGACATACAGATTTAAGTGTTAAGTTCCAAAGTCATAGGAGCAGGTACTTTTTCATTGTTTTCTTTGGGGGTATTCTGGACTTTCAGTAAACCAAGTTTTTCAGAAACTTCATTGCTTTCTATCTATATCATTTTGCATGCCAGTTTGTGTTGTCTGTAGTATAAATCATCATGTATCAGTTTTTCAGCTTTTTTGTTAGTGTGGTAATCATTATTTCAACTTCATTTTTGTAACTATACTTCTTTCTTGCTTCAGAGACTACACTAATCCTTACCTTCCTGTTGCTCAATCAGCCATAGATGGAAGTGGACAGGTAATGGTTTGAGAGTTAAAGAGTTATATGATTTTAAGGGGAAGTATGTCATCTCTTATGGCCCTTGTTTAGTCTGTGCAAAGTGAAGATATCTAAATTGCTTATTTTAACTTGAAATGTTCACTTCGTGCAAATCAGCAAGCTATGTGCCCACTGCCAAGGGCCTGTCATGAATGCTTTCTTGCTTACTGAGTTATGCATTTAGATAGTTTGGCTTTTTAAAAATATTTTGTTACTTTTGCAGTTTTTAATTGGTTTGGATGGGAAAAAACTGGAGCCTGAGAGTAATGTTCTTCTTGCATCTATTGAGAACATGCAGTACGCTGTAACTTTGGATGTCTTACACATGGTGAATAAACCACTGTTTTCTTTGTTTTGCATTTTTGCTTGACCATGACATCCTGTTTATATAATAATATCCTGCATCCTTCTTCTGTGCAGGTTTTCTCTGCTTTTGGGCCTATCCAAAAGATTGCGATGTTTGATAAGAATGGTGGTTTGCAGGCCCTGATTCAATACCCAGGTTAGGTTGTACGCTGAAAATTGTCCTATCTTTCTTATGATAGATTATATTTATTCTGTAGATTAATGAGCTATTCATACCTAGTGATGCACTTTTTGATATTGTCTATGTTGCCTGGATTTAATGATGATAGGGCAAAGCATTTAAGCAAGTTGATATATTGCATGATTCTGTTCGAATAAGTCATTATGAGCTATGAATTGAACCTCTCAAAAGGATCGCAATGTTCAATAATAATGGTGGTTTGCAGGCCTGGATGTAATAATACCCAAAGTTAGGTTGTATATAGAAACTAATCTTTCCGAGGATTGATTATTTTTATTCTCTGTAGATTAAAGAGCTGCAAACCAAATGGCTGCAATGTTTGATGATGTTATATTGACTGGTTATAAACCATTTCATATATTTTGCGTAAGCATTTAAAACAGCTGATATATTGTCTGATTCTGACAGTATGCTGTGAAAATAAGTCAGTATGATTTCCCTTGTTCGCAATTTTGTTTTTGGGGAGTTTTGTTTCTCATGATCTAATTATCCCTAAAACACAAGTGGCCATTTCTGAACTTGATTCGTTTAGGATGGACTTCTGTAACAAAGATACTTCTAGCTGCAACCTCCTGTTCTTTTGGCAATTGACAATTTTTGCTTCTCACAAATAATCGTCCTATTATTAATAGAAGGATCGTCTATATGACTAGGTGTATTAGTCATGGCCAAACTTATCAAGGCAAGATTGATGCACGATCATGCATAACCACATTACTTCCCTTAGTTTACTAGTTATTATTATTACTGTTGTGAGAAGTTGGAGATCTTGACATTCCATGACTTACAGATGTTCAAACTGCTGTTGTGGCGAAGGAAGCATTGGAAGGGCACTGCATATATGATGGAGGGTTTTGTAAGCTTCATATTTCATACTCACGTCATACTGATCTCAGTATAAAGGTAATCAACCTACGTTGTCTACATAATGAGGTTGCATTTTTTGGGACTAAGTCTACATAAACAAACAAAGCCAGCCCTCCTTTTTCATGGGACACAAACTACATTTAACTTGGTTCAGAACCTTGTCAATCAAGTTTTGGTTTTACTTTTTGGATCAATGCATTTTTGTCATATGCTGAAAATCTTTATACTAGAGCTCAACATTTTTGTTTTTAGAGGAAATATACTTTTTGGTCTCTTAAAATGCATCACGCTTTAACTTTTTTGTCTATAATCTTAGAAATGTACTGATTTAGTCCTTGAAAGCTTTTGACTCACTACACTTTAGTTTCTCATCAGTCAAAATCAAAGGCAAAAAGAAAAAAAAAAAAAAAAACTTCCGAAGACTAAATTGTATATGTATACCTGTTCAAGATTCAGGAACAAAATAGTTATGTACATGTTTCAAGGACCAACATTTCTCTTTATTTTACTATCATAGCCCCCAATGCTTTATACCTTTTGTGAGGAAAAGTAATATATGAATGCTATCTCATATTTTCATTTCTGTTGTTATAAATCCAATTGTGGTTGTTCTTTGTTTAAAGAGATGAGAGATGTGCTTTGAAGTATGGATATGAACGTTTTGATGTTAAAGGATTTTTGTGTGATTGTAGGTCAATAATGATAGGAGCAGAGATTATACCATTCCTCATGCACCTCTTGTAAACGCCCAGCCCTCACTCCCAGGACAACATTCTGTTCCCATGATGGGCCCTTCTGCTCAACAATACAATGGGCCTCTGTATGCTTCGACGTCCGACTCTATTCCAGTGCAGATGCATAATAATTCTTACGTGCCACCAAGCACTATGCCTGCACAAATGGCCCTTGGAATGCAGTTTCCAAATCATAGCACGCTACCACCTACATCAACATTTCCCATGTATGGATCTGATCGCATTCAATAGCAGGTATCCCCTGTGGATCTCGAACAGACCAGAATTAATTGTCTGTTGAAATATCGGCCTACTTGTTGACATAGTTTTGAGTCTCAAATAGGCTGTTCTTGTCATGTCTTCCCCCTCGCCCCACCCGGAAAACCCTCTTCTTTGTTTTTAAATTAAAAGCGAGTATGTAAGCTCTTAAAAACTTGTTGTATGGATACCAACTCTGAAGAAAACTATTCAGTCTTGATCAACTTCTTGTTCATTTTGACATTTTCATGATGTCATTGCCTCGTTGGTTTTATTTGGTGCTGCTCGCTCACGCGTATTAATAATGAGAAATGTGTGTGCTTTTCTCGTTGCGTTTGAAGAACAGAAAGCACAAGCAGTTCTAGACGATTTTAGATTTATGATCGGTAAGATGACTGTTTCTGGTGTGATCCATAGTATAATCGTATCATGTTGTATTTGATTGGTATATGAAAGCATGTAACTTAAACAGCTTTCTAAAAAATAACTACCCAAATAGATAAAAGAAAATGGTTAAATTGACCAAAATTGAATGGGTCAACAGCTTACCGGGGCAAATAATTGAGATGGAAGTGAAAGGAGAAATCAAAATCAAGCTGGCGAAGTGAATAGAAGATTTGGCTGGAGAACTTACCGATCTTCGTCCCAGGAGCTAAACCTATCTTTCTTTATTATTATTATTTTCCTCATATTGACCCAATCCTCTCGGGTGAGTTGGCTGTAGCCAGAACAAGGAATGGCATCTTCTCCCTTACAATTGGTGTAGGGCTTTGGCTATCAAGATTGGTTTGGTTTCTTCTCTTCCGGTATACTTTCTTGTTAAGTTTCGTTGTTCTTTATCTCAGTGTCCTGCTGGTTTATTTGGTTCTTTTAGGCCTGGGGCCTTTTCTTTTTTGGTAATTTGGGGCCTTTTTCTTTGAATCATACTCTACCCTTTGATAAAAAAAAAAAAAAATCAATTCCCTTTAATTATAAAATAAAGACTTTTTTTAATAAAAATCTTATTTTCTCCTAAAAACTTGGCCCAAAAAAACTATAAGTATTAACTACAACGACAATAAATGGAGGTGGTGGACAACAAGAACCCATCATTTTATTTGTCTCTTTAACACACCCAAAATCTCAAGCCGGCGCCAATTTTAATCCTGGATAAGGTTGCTCCTCCTTTCCTTCTCCCTCTGATTTCCTCTCTCTCACTACCCCATCTTTTGTGCTTCCACAGCCTCTCTTCTCTCTCTCTCTCTACACTCACCTCGGAAGAGAGAAGAGAGTTCATCTTAACTGAGTAATAAACCCTAGCAATGGCTACACTTCAAGCTTCACTACTCTGCAAACCTTGTCTCTCATTCACGTCACCCTCGCCTCCAAAGCAATGGCTTCATCACTCTCCCTCTTCTCTTCTTCACCATTCTACTCGTTTCCCTTTCAATCCCCTTTGTCTCTCGCAACTTTATGTCCGTCCATTTAGCTCAGATTTCCATTACTTGCGATCTCGACCTCGCGCTCCATCGACCTTTTGCACATTTCGACCAGAGAACGTAAGTTCCTGGTCGGACTCGGAATCGAATTCCTTGGGAGGCGAGTCTAATTTAATTGGTAAGGAATCGGATGCTAATGGAATTAGTGGGGAAAATGTAAACTTAACGGGAGATGGTACTGTTTTAGATTCAAAAGAATCGAGGGTCGACGGAGTTGATGCAGAAAGTTCCAAGTTTGAGTTGCATAATGGTGTTAAGGAATTAAATTTGGAAGCAAACGAAGTGGGAATCAAGAAACCGGCAGAGGGTGAAAGAAAGCAAACGAACTTGGTGGAAAAGGAGGTTGGGGATGCTAGGTTGCCAATAGTGGTGTTTTTGGTGGGTTTGTGGGCCAGGGCTCGGGATGTTACTCGGAAGGCTTTCTCTGATTTCTTAAATTGGTGGCCTTTTTGGCGGCAGGAGAAGCATTTGGCACGCTTAATTGCTGAGGCTGACGCAAATCCTCAAGATGCGACAAAGCAGAGTGCTCTACTTGCTGAACTCAATAAGCACAGGTTTGGCCATTCACATCTAGAGATTTTGCATTTCATCTGTTTGGTACATGGAAATGATTGCAAAATCAGACATTTCATTCTTGAATATCTACGCCACCCCCCCCCCCCCCCCCCAAATAAAAATCTCCGTCAGCTGAAAAAAAATGGAATGGCCCGTAGATGGATTTCTTACCTAAATATTTCTTTAGCATTATTTGTTACTTAAAATTTTGCATTGTATCCCTTTTGTTTTAAACTTGTACTTGTTTCCCAGACGATGAAGTATAATAGAAGAAAACTGAATATTCTTTTTAAAATTTAAAAAAGAAAGAGTAATAAATTGAACAACGTATCACTTATTACGCTGATAAGTAGAACAGATTGACATTTATATTCATTCCAACACCGTGCTGGAAAGAAGTTGGACCATGTTACAGAGAATGGACATAATCAGTTGGTTTCACGCCCTATTTCCTTTAGCTGATGTTGTGTCAAGAGTCCTCAATATTTGTATTTATATCTAAGCTCCTTAATATATATCTATTTATATATATATATATATATATATATATGAACTTTATCTCTGTTTTTAGTCCGGAGTCTGTCATCAAACGGTTTGAAGAAAGGGATCGTGCTGTAGACAGCAGAGGAGTTGTTGAATATCTTCGAGCTCTTGTGGCCACTAATGCTATTGCTGAATTTCTCCCAGATGGGGAATCTGGAAAACCTTCTAGCCTTCCTAGCCTGGTAATTAAGTATATCTTCGTTATTTCTGTCTTGGACAAATCTTTGTTGTTCATTTTTCATTATCAAGGGAGTATATTACCTTCTTCTTTCTTGTATTGATATATGTGTTGGTCTGTCAAAAGTAAAATATATATATTGGTTTCATCTCCTAAAATTTTCATTTATTATGTGTTTTTTTCTTTCTTTTTTTAATATTTTGCAATTGCCGAAATTATTGTGACTGTTATAATCAAGGCATTGAACTGATGTCTGTTTAATGGCCATGGTGTACCGCATTATTTTAAAAAATATTTTCATATTAATTTGAAGTTTTATGCAGCAGTTATCTTCTCTGTCTTCCCGAGTAAGAATCTTATGATGTAAAACTGACATGATAGGTTATGTAACTGAATACTTTAGATATTTCTTCCTTGTACATCTCTAGACCTTAAATCTTTAAGCTGCCTTTACTTTTTAACTTTTTGCTAGGTAATATGCGATCTCTATTTAATATCATATTTATTCTTTTCTTGATGCTCTTATTTCTAAAAAGTAAATATTTGTGTGTTACGAATAGCAAAAAACGAGAAATGAGATTCAGTCCTCACTCTTCACAAGTACCATTGCCTGTAGCTCTTCAATTTTTTAACATATAACTTCCTGTGGTTTTTAGAATTGTGACATTTGATGTAGTTTCCATTTATAGTTTAAATGCTGTACATTGTGCAACTGATAGTACATTTATTGTTGCAGTTGCAAGAGTTAAAGCAGCGTGCATCAGGTAACACAGATGAGCCTTTTCTGAATCCTGGAATCTCTGAGAAGCAGCCATTGCATGTGGTTATGGTAACATTTATTGCAGATGGCATGTTCTCTGTGCTTGATGCACTTAGCTATTAGCTTATTTGTAGAGTGTTGGAATAAAATTGATCAAATTTTCATTTTTCTATCTGTGTTTTCTTGTTTGTTTTGTGGATTGTTAAATTCACAAATCGTTTTCCTTCTTCAGGTTGATCCAAAAGTATCAAACAAATCACGTTTTGCACAGGAGCTTATCTCAACTGTTTTGTTTACTGTTGCTGTGGGATTGGTCTGGTATGAGCATTTAGTTTCCTTCTCTCTCTCTCTCTCATTTACACACACACACACTCTTGTGTATAATATCTACACCTTACCTGAATTCTTCCTTAATAATAGTGACATTACAAAATATAATTACCTTTTAGGTTTATGGGAGCTGCTGCACTTCAAAAATACATTGGAAGCTTGGGTGGGATTGGAACTTCAGGTGTTGGCTCAAGTTCTTCCTATGCCCCAAAGGAGTTGAATAAGGAAGTGATGCCAGAGAAGGTTAACTTCTTAAGATCTTTGCTTACCTAACATAAATATTATTTCTTTATGTTAAACAGCTGCTTCTGTAATTCTTCAAAATAGATGATTCAATTAGACTAGGAATGGATTAGGCCAAAAATTTTGGGCTGTCAATGAGAATTCTAGACCAAAATATCAAGACTGAAAATGCAATCATTTAATGAAAGAAGCCCATGCTATATGTATTGTAACATGTATGCTCATTGCTTCTGGTCTGTCTAGTTGTATTATAACATGGTATTTCCATTATGCGGGGAAATTTGTCAGTTTGTTGTACTCTTTTTTCTACTTGATACATTTATAGCCCTTGCTTATGCTTTGTGACTTTATCTAATCATTTTATAACCTGCTATATCAGATATTTGGAGCAATTTTCCAGCTTTGCTATCCTTTTTTTGGAGGACTTCTTGTTCTCCCTCAAATTGTATTTATTTCCTTTGCTCTCTAATAATATTCTCTCTTTTTAGGGAAAAAAATTCTTAAAGTTGTTTGACCTAACAGTCGACAATAAACTATGAAATTTTCATTTTTACAAAAATTCTGAAATTTATCAAATTTAATCAAGTGAGTAATTTGGTGTTCTGTTATTTGTTGTATGGAATGTCTTGCATGTACAAGATACCAATAAATCAGAAATTTTACTACTGTTTCTTGTGTAATATTCCTATTTTTGCCCTGCAGAATGTCAAAACATTTAAGGATGTGAAAGGTTGCGATGATGCAAAGCAAGAGCTTGAGGAAGTTGTGGAATACCTGAAGAATCCATCCAAGTTTACACGTCTTGGAGGAAAGTTGCCAAAGGTTTGAAAAATTATTACCTTTATGTTAACTTTTTTTTAAAACATTAATTCACTTTTACTCATAATCTTTTGCATAGATTTCTCATTTCTTATCAAGAGGCCCTAGATTATTATTGGGTTTGCTTGCAAATTGGTTGTTGCTCACATTAATATATATATATAATAGTTGTTGGCAAGCATGATATATAGATTTTTTGGAAAAAAATGTTTTCATAGCATGCTATGCTTATGAATTTGCTTTTCTTCCTATAATAAGCTGACGTGTCTTGCTTTTTAGTTGCATTTATTGTTACATTTTGCTTGTTTCCGTTGTTTATCATGTGAGGCTCAGACATGCCATTGTTCAGGGAATTCTCTTGACAGGAGCGCCTGGTACTGGAAAAACTCTGCTAGCTAAGGTCAGTATGTGGAAAATGGAAATCTTCATATTTTTTAACAACTTTTAGGCAGTTCTTGTCTTCTAAAATTTGAAGCATGTAGTCTGCCTTTTATGTACTTCTGGATTTTACCATCTTTCTTGATGTGTCACTTTTATTTGCATTCGGTAAATTCTTGAAAGTACATACTCGGGGTCTTTCACTTGATATTTCTTTCATCATGAGTTATGACAACTATCTATTTACACAATTCCTAGTTTTTTTACTTTTGTGATGCAACTAAAACATAAATTTGATTTACCTTGGCTTTTGTGAATTGTTTGGGTGTTGTCATATTAGTAATTACCGTGACTTGTTTTTCCTAGTATGTAGAAATTTGGGTTGTAGAAAAATTAATTAAAACACTCCTTAGGTGGTTTGGTCATGTACAAAGAAGGCCTTTAGAGGCTCCTGTGTGTAGAGTTGACAAGATGGAAGATAGCCCAATAGCTAGAGGTAGGGGAAGACCAAAGAAAACAATAGGAGAAACTATTAAGGTGGATTTAACTATTGATAATCTAACCATAGAAATGTGTAAAGACAGAACACGTTAGCGTCGTTTGATCCATATAGCCAACCCCACCTAGTGAGAAAAGGCTTTTGTTGTTGTTGTTGTTGTTCCTAGTATGTCCATGTGTTCTTTATTGTGTCTACCAGAAAGGCTTTCAGTTGAATTTTCTAAGCCGATATCCTTGTTTAATTTTTTCCCTGAACAAATTTATCATCCTTTTTTTTCTGGCCAAATTTATTATCCTGTTTACTTGCTCATAATTGTTGTAAATTTACTACGACAGATTATCATTAGAAGCCATTTCATTACTTTCATCCATCAGTCCTTTTCTGAAAACTGGATCTTCTTATTTATTCTTTAGAATTCTTGAACACCATATAAGAAATACAATACTGTCTTATCATGAACATTTTGAGTTAATCTATTGAAATTCATAATTGATTCGGAAGTGTTTGCTTTATCTGGGACATTGAAGGCAATTGCTGGAGAAGCTGGTGTTCCTTTTTTTTATCGGGCTGGATCTGAATTTGAGGAGATGTAAGCCTTAATTTACTCTCTACTTTTTCTATGGCTTAAATTGTGGGTGCTCAGCACACACATATGGTCTATTTTAGGCAGCTCTAGTTATAGTTGGGTTCTTTTGTTAATGCATATCTGTAAACTGTAACCATATTAATCAAGATCTATTTTGCATGTCAACTTCAAGGGATGCTCATTTTCATTTTACTTTTGTATTGTAGGTTTGTTGGGGTTGGTGCTCGACGTGTAAGATCTTTATTTCAAGCAGCCAAAAAAAAGGTTTGTTGCTTTTGGTCAATGTTCTCTCGTAATTCATCCGTATTCTGGTTTACACTGAACCATGTGGTTCCCTTATTTGTTTTTTCTTGTGTAACACGGTTTCCCCTACCTTTTTTGTAGGCTCCTTGTATCATTTTTATTGATGAAATAGATGCTGTTGGATCAACAAGGAAACAGTGGGAGGGCCATACAAAGAAGACATTACATCAACTACTAGTTGAAATGGATGGCTTTGAGCAGAATGAGGTACCTCTAAACATTTTGGTTTATTAATTGATTCCTTTCTGCTTTTCCATTTTTTTTACATCTTTATCTTGCAGGGAATAATTTTAATGGCTGCAACAAACTTGCCAGATATTCTTGATCCAGCTTTGACAAGGCCTGGTAGATTCGATCGGCATGTAAGTTCTTTCTTTATTTAAATGAAGAATGCACTAAGAGAATAAAGAGAAGTACTAATAAACTATCCTCCAAGAAAAACCAAAAAGCAAATAAAACGAAAGAGATAGAAAGGGAGAAAGAAAGAGGCTCACTGTTGGACCATATTCCATTTCTATTATTCTTCAAGTTAACAAAATATATTTCAGTGTAAACATAGACTTCTTCATTTTTTCAATGTGCTTAAAGGTAATCTCTATACATGTGTTTTCCTGTTGAAGTGTATTAAATGTTGCCTTGCATGTCTGCTTAAATAATTATGCTGTATAATATAGAAGACTAATAAGCACCCTATTATAGATTGTTGTGCCAAATCCAGACGTACGAGGTCGCCAAGAAATATTGGAGCTCTACTTACAAGATAAACCTTTAGCTGAAGATGTAGACGTGAAAACAATAGCTCGTGGGACACCAGGATTTAATGGGGCAGGTGAATTATTGTTTAATATATTCCATGAGCGTCACCTCCTTGTTAATCTGATTCTTATCCCCTTTCAAAATTCCATTGGATGATATTTTCTATTATTAATCCTTTTAATTAGATCTTGCAAACCTGGTAAATATTGCTGCCATTAAAGCTGCGGTTGAAGGTGCAGAAAAATTAACTGCAGCACAGTTGGAATTTGCAAAAGACAGGATAATCATGGGAACAGAGCGTAAGACAATGTTTATATCAGAAGAGTCAAAAAAGGTATACATATAGGCAAGGACCTAAGATTCATGCATATATACTTGAATTTATATGTATAAAAAAGTATATGGCCTAAGATTAATGCATACTAATGCCCTAAGTTACTACATTTTTGGGGCCTTTAGGGTATGTTTGGATTGGGGATTAAGGAGGAGAAGGGAAGGGAAGGGGAGACTTTCAAGATATCTTCCCCTTGTTTGGGAAGATGAAAATTGGATGAGAAGATAATGGAGGATCAAGCCTTAATCCTCCATTATCCTTCTCCTTCACAAATTCAAGATACCTCAAATTGGGGTATTTTGGAGGAGGTATCAACACCCAAACAAAGGGAGGACATATGGAAGGTTAACCTTCCCTTCCCCTCCCCTCCCTTCTCCTCTAATCTCTCCCCTTCCCTTCCCCTCTTAATTCCCAAACAAACCCTTAGTCTTCTGAAAAATTTTCAACGTGAAATTTTTGCACTGAAGTGTATGTTTAGTTTCATGCAACAAGAAACTCAAGTTTTAACAGAGTGGCATGCCTAACTTAGTAATACTGAAGATTGTATTAATGAAATCCTTCAATACTAAACTCTTGGCCATTGCATAGTTGTCTTTCAGGAAATGGTCTTATTAAGGGGATAAAAGACCAACTTTTTACATAAATCTATTAGAATAAAGAAATGGAGAGGGAGAGAGAGAGAAAGAAGCAGGTGGATTGTCTATTGAAAAGTTAGATGTCAATTTAGTCATCTGCTGGTGAGTTGGACCCGTGAATAGGATCATTTCTAAAATTTCACTGTAACTTGTCTCCTCCCATTTTTCTGGTGTATTTAGTGTACCCCATATTTGATGTTGATGGTTAAAAAATATACCTCACTATCTTTTTAGGAGTACCTTCTTCAGTATATGGTTTAATATTATTAATATTAGTTTATATTAATATGAATTATTCTGCTTTCCATATAGAATCTAGTCTCCATCAGGAAAATGGTTATGAAATTTAATGTTTGACTGACTATGTGGTTTGTAATTTGCTTACCTGGAGTTTAGTCTGTGAACCAACATGCAAAGTAATAACCTATGGAGTACAATCAAATAAATACAAAGAACTCAACTCATTGATGTGTAGTCTGAAATTCCTTTTGAACTTTTCAGCTTACTGCTTATCATGAGAGTGGGCATGCAATTGTTGCCTTCAATACTGAGGGTGCACATCCAATTCACAAGGCAACAATCATGCCACGTGGATCTGCTTTAGGAATGGTCACCCAACTCCCCTCAAGTGATGAGACGTCGATCAGCAAGAAGCAGTTGTTAGCACGCCTTGACGTTTGTATGGGAGGAAGAGTTGCAGAAGAGCTTATCTTTGGTCAGGATCATATCACAACAGGTGCAAGTAGTGATCTTCATACAGCTACTGAGCTTGCCCAATATATGGTAATCTTCATGCTCAGCTACAGAAGCAGTAGAAAATTGCTGTGCCTATATATTATTTTCAATCCCAATTGGTTTTACTCGGAATATGCACAATAAATAGCCACAAAGTCGTTTAAACTTTTTCTTACAAAATAAAATAGTGAGAACTGTTGGCCAAAATATTTAAATAATCAGTTGCTGCCATATTTATCTTTCCAATTTGAAATGAGCTTCAAAACTATTGTTTAATTTAATTTTTCTTCGTACTTCTTTATTTTTTGCATCAAGGTCTCAAATTGTGGGATGAGTGATGCGATTGGGCCCGTGCATATAAAGGAGAGACCAAGTTCTGAAATGCAATCACGTATTGATGCAGAGGCAAGCATTCTGAATCTGAACTTTAATTTATTTATTATAAAATTTATTTTGGGTGTTTCTCTTTTCTTTTCTTTTTTTCCTTTTTTATATTTTGTAAATTCTTCATTCATAAAAAAAGAAGATCATGTTTGGACTTAATATCTTTTTGCTTGTGCAGGTTGTGAAACTCCTTAGAGAAGCATATGACCGTGTGAAAGCTCTTTTAAAGAAGGTTTGCCAGAAAACATTGTCGTCTATTCATTCAAATTCATTAATTTAAAATGAGAAATCTCTCTATTTTTTCGGGGAAAAAGGGTGCTGCACTTAATTGTTCTCGTTTTTTTTTTTTTACTGAGTGAGATTTGATTTAGGTACTCATAGTATATATATAGTATCTTCATGATATTTGAAATGAATTAGAGGCTGCATTGTTTTAGATGTACTAATGTGTGGCTTCTGCAAATATTTTGAATCCTAGTAACTTTTGACATTTCTTCAGCATGAAAAGGCATTACATGCACTGGCAAATGCGTTATTAGAGTACGAGACACTTAGCGCAGAAGAGATAAGGAGAACACTTCTCCCATATGGGGAAGGACGGCAGCCAGAGCAACAGGAACAAGAAGCAGAAGGGGATCTTATCTTAGTCTAATAGTTCTCTCATCTTCCAATTTGTATCTATACTATGGGGGAAGCTCTGTACAGTATACCTAGGAGCCCTACAGGTATTATCTTAATCCAATTTCTGCTGTTTCTTGTGTCATTTAATTCTTATAGGAAGTAAGTTATACCCCTTCCAGCATATTTCTTGCAAGTAGCCCTGCCCCGCTCACAATGTCAAAAGTCAAGCAATTTTGTTTTCCATTGGCAAAAAAACTATGTAATTTGTAAAGCTACTTTCCTCATTGGTTAAGAATTTCTTATTTATTCCGTTAGCCAAGTTTCTGTTGGCAAACTTGAAGGGTGGAAGAATAGAACTCAACTTCCCAGTCTCCAGGAGCATTAATGTGCTGCAAATTTAGTCTTAACGCAAAATCTCCTGTTTGCAAGCATTTGATACGCATTGGCCATCTTCTTGCAAAATGCGTTTTGGGCTCCTGAAGTTGACAAGAATATCACTCGCCTTTTTATGATATTATTATTTAAAATTTTCAACATTCGCATGCTCGAGCTTGTTACAGCAATTGTATTTTGATTATGGCAGACTGTTGAAAGTTTAATTTAAGACCCTTCCATGCGCCTTCAGAATTAAATAAACTTAGATTTTCTTTTTCTTTGTAAGAACTACGTTGTAGTTTTAGTTCGTATTTTCCTCTTTTGCTTTCCTCCCAATAGTAAGCAAATCGGCCGATTTTTTTCTTGAAAAGTAAAACATACTTTATATATCAAACATTCGAAAAGTTAAGAGTTTACATCAGATACAGCTAAAGAAACAATATGGTCAGGAAATGACCAGAAGCAAACATATGGCCTAACATTGGACAAACTAATCTTTACTGTAGCAATTAAATACTGAACTGTAGTTATAAAAATTATATACTGAACTATGGGTGGGTTTGGTAAGGAAAAAAGAGAAGAGAATGAAAATGTCATGTCAATATAATATGATGTAATTAAAAGTGAATAAAATAAAAGTGGGTAAAAAAGTAAAAATATAATTTTATTACATTGTAAAAAATGAGATTTATTTGATAGAAAAAAAAGAGGAGGGAGAAGTCTTTTTACTCTCTTTTTTCATCATGTTTCTAAACATAGTCTATAGTAATGAAACCCTGATGGACTTGGCAAAATTGGACTGGTGAATTCTTCATTGGAGCCCCAAATACGTTATCGGTTATCGTTTATAACCTTGTGTTGTGTCCTTGATTTATACATTCACAAGAGAATGTTTCTCATTAACTTCCTAAAATATGCAAAAAAAAAAAATTATTACTATAGTAATTACAAAATGGTGAGTGATGGTGTGTTTTATTTTTCTTAAAACATATATTGTAATGGTTGGTATATGATACAACTTGTTGCATGCATGCAATGTAATTTCGGCCGATAAGATTGTGATACATGAAAATGTGCATTGCATCTCAAGTCATTCTATTCACATGTCATAATCCTATCGGCCGAAATTACATTACATCATACACTAACCAATATATACTTAAAGTTCATGTTTTAGTTTTTAATTGAAATTCAACTTGATTTATTTAATCCAATAAATAACAATTCAATTCACTATCAATTTTAATTCGGTTCCATTATGTCCTTAACTACCGTTGATCAGGAAAATCATTACTGTTCTAACTAATGCGAAAATTACACTTTTCAAAAATCGCAAATTTAAATTTTTTTAAAAGCATCAAGCATTTTAAAAGTTCATACATCCTTTAAAAATGAAAAAAAAAACAAATTGCTAAACTTCACAGATTACAACAAAAAAGTGAATGTTTTTAAATTTTTTAATAAATTTACCTCACAAAATACTTCTAATATTTTAGCATTGAGATAAAACTTTTTTTTTCTTTGATTCCAGGATAAAGAGCTATTTCCAGATTTATTCTTGGCACGTAAATTTTAAATTTTTGCTAGAGACTTGGTATTATGCACTATTTATGTCCCTAAAGTGATCATTATCCCCAGGTTTCTCGACAATTTGCACTGATAAATTGAGTCGAATACTAATTTCACTTCAATTACTACAACTGACCTAATCAAAATAATCAGTCCATCTTTGACCCCCACTTGCATACAGAAAACTTGCCAGTTACACAGGAGCACCTGGCATCTCTCTTTTAACTGCAGTGGATTCAAACACCAAGATAGAAGAAGCCAAGTATATATAATAAAAGATAACTAATACGTCAACTGAAATGAACAACCCTGCTACCCTATGACAGAAGGAAGCAGCACCATTGCCAGTCCGTCTCCTAAGCCTCCGACATAAGGATAGCCCCCGAAGCTTCATCCATGGCACCCAAGTTCTCAGCCACTTCTTCTCATCAACTCCCTACATTCGATCAATTGGTTCAGTGCGGTCTTGCACAGCTTGCCCTTCTGAGACATCAGCAAGTGATTTGAGATTGCATTTAATCAATGCTTCCACAAAGTAGCAGGTCTCATCCCTGGTGTTTCCCTCGGGTACATCCACCACAAAAGATTCAATTACCATAGTGCCTGGTCTTCCATCAATAATTTCTGGGTGGAGGGATATGATAGACGAGTAGTTCTGACCATAAAAAATAGATCTTAGATTGATAGCTAAAAGCATTATTTGTATAGGGAAAAAAAGCGGTTTGATTATTTCTCTCTCATGCAGGGTCATCATTAGCTATAACAATCAACACAACAACAGGACAACTGCAACCAATCTGCCATTAATCAGCAAAAAGAAAAAAAGCATATCATCACAGGGTTTAAAAAAATAATCTTAACTTGTTTATGATCTGACTCCAGTTCTCCAGAGAGGATCCGAATTGGTTGAGTTCCTAGACAATGAAAACTTTAGCTCAGTCGAATCTTGACTAGCAAATAACACATGCAATAAGCTGCAGGATGGAAGCCAGGACCATATTCCTAAGACTTTTTTACCTCTAAATTAACAAGATAACTGGCAATTGCTCACAATCATAATAGCAATTACAGTTTTCTAAAAGGTCATAATGAACTGATATTTGAAAATCACATCAAAGCAAATCCTGCATCTCCATCACTGACTCCTATTCAACATACCTTTTAGATAATAATTGCAGAAAACTCCCTGATTTAAACTTCTTGTGAGGATATGGAGAAACCTCCGTGACAGAAAATTCCAGGAAGATAAAAAGATGCTATAAATTAGTGAATTAACCTCATAAATAGAAAGGGATAAGTTTAGGAGCAAGCAATAACAGCTCCACCATCAACAAAAAGAACAACACATATACTGTTGGTTTGCATTCTATCTAGCTCAATTCAGCACATGATCACGTTCAGTCAACAATATGAATATAACACACCGTATAAAACTAATCAATTATTACTAAATGGACACCCTACCTTAACCATAATAACACTCTAAATGTTGCACCAAACACAGAGAATAGGGCAGTAACAGAGTTCATATCAAAGGGATGAAAACCAATTCAGAAAAATAAGCATCAAATGAAGAATCTATGCTCAGACTCCTATAAAATGTAATTACAACGAAGATAAAATCAGGTAAGAACTAGTAAGGAGATTGTTCATACCCTAAGTCTATGATCACCACCAATGATCCTGATGCTAAGGACATGCTCATTGTCATCAAGAAGCTCCAACCTTTCAGTACTTGTGGTTGCAGGAAGCCCTGACTTGACATCAACTTCTCTCAGACTCCCTATCTCAAGGTTTCCCCTCACAACACACCTGCTGACAAAAGGCTTGTACTTTTGGGGTTGATCAAATCTTCTCACCAAGGACCATACCTAAAGAAGCAAATCTATGAACAATAAATATGCAATACACGAGACAAGCAAGTTAATAATAAGCCATATTTTGAGCAGTCTCAGTGTAATACTTGTTGCACTAAGCAATTTTTTTCAGAATGCACACAAATTCGAGAATGGATCCCGTGCTTGGCTATTCTATGTATTAATATGCTAGGCCGACTTTTTTTTCATGGTTTTCTTCATTTTTTTTATTTAAATTTGAGAAATTATAAACTTTTTCTAAAGAATATCTAAAGTATGAAAGATATCGATAAAAAAAATTAAAAACTCCACATAAATCGAGATTTACTACGTGTGGATTAGAGACTAACTTTTTAGTCTCTAATAAAAGTGGTCCCTAAACCATTCACGGTAGGTCCTTATTTGTGTGGAATTTTTTATTTTTTTGTGTCTATAACTCTTATTTTTTAGAAAAAGTTTACAATTTTTCAAGTTTAAATAAAAAAAATGAAGAAAACTATAAAAAAAAGTCGACTTAGCATACTAATGCATAGAAGAGCCAAGCACTAGATCCATTCTCCACAAATTCTGGGGTTTTCTTCCTTGAAATAGAACTTAACTCCACTGTTTGTTTCTTTTCAAAGTAAAGAAACTTCAAGAAATAAGTAGTGATTCAATCCTTCTAGTACACTTCCAAAGCAACAAATAGGTTGGTCAGACCTTCAAAACATTAAATTGTAGAGTTCAAACGCCAGGGAACGAACCACTCTTTCTCTCTGGCATACGGACATGAAACCTGTCCACTCAATCAAAATTTAAACTTCGACCACATAATTCTACTGGGGACCCAGGAATGGATTTTATTGTTAGTTGCAGAAAATATGTAAGAAAGCATTCAGTATTCGCCCTATGAAGATGTTGACGAAGCATTAGTATCTATCAATATTCATCGTCATCGCTTCATTTACCGTTACTTGAAAAAAAATAAAGAAATCTTATTTCATGTAAGAGCCGAATACAAGCATTTATTACGGTAGACTTACGTAGAAGCAGATCAAAAGGTATTTACTATAAAGAAGCAGGTCAACTATTAGAAAATAGACCAAAAATAGCCAGTGAGAATCTCAACAATCTAAACAAAATCAGTTAAGCATTGAAGTATGTCCATAACCCCTTGCTTCCACCCATTAGACACCTTAACCCCTCAAAAAATAAGGGGGAAAAACAGAAAATACAAAATAAAATAGTGATTCAACAAAACCTTCCAAATCCAAATCAACCACCGGTCCCATGAATCAAAGTCCAGTGAAAGAACACCACGGTTGAAAAGAATCACATGTTCTGGCAAAGTATATAACCTCAAAAATTTACCTAACCCGACTATAATGACGCATTCGAACATCAGTTTACTCACGAAAGTGCAAATGAGTAGAGAAAACACAGGCAAGTAGATTCAATAAAAATAGAGCGATTACCAGATGAACCGGTGCTCTAATATGCTTAACCAGGGCAGAGCTACACTGATTCTCCCCTGCTTCATGTCTATGGTGCCTCCTTATGTACTCCAACTCCAAACCGCTAAACCGCCCATTTCTATTCCCATTAATATCCCCATTCATTTTGCTCCACACGCAAGAACCAATGCTAAAACGCGCCTTTTAACTTTCAATCTCCGCAACAACAAACACTACCATGAAATTTTGTCACAGAATCGAATCGATCCGACGCGCCTCAGACCCGGCTTGCGTGTTAAGAATCTCCGATGGCCTTCCGGCGAGAGCTTCTAGAAAAGCAACCTGATTCAGAGGAATCAGGAGCGTATCAGAGTCACCGCCATCGATACGAACTACCGCAGCTCCACTATTATTATCTCACTCTCACTCAACAAAATATTGTAAATGATTATTTATTAATAAAACATTAAAATATTAATTAATATACATAAACAAAAACAACTTGTCATTTAAATTCCTTGAAATGCCCAGCACTTATTGAGATTATTACAAGTATGCCATCTCTTGTCGTTTCCTACATTGTCGTTTTTGTGGCCAAAATGCCCTCGAATGGCCGTCTATTTACAAGCAGATACAAATTTCCTTTGGAGGAGGAGCTGACCTCTCTGAAATCCAATACAACTTTCTAGAAATTTCCTATTAGTGATATTGTAACAAAACCATTTTAAAAATGTAAAAATTAGAGGGGAAAAAAATGCTCCCATTGGCCATCGTTACGTCCTCAAGAAAATGTAGAGTGGCCAGGTTTTTAAAATCGAATCGGGCATCGAACTGGTCGAGACACTGATTTAGGATTTATTGATTCAATCGTAGTTAAATTGCGGTCGAATCGGTAATAATTAAATATATTTTTTTTAATTTAATATACTAAAATATATCATATTAAACATTAGTTACATATTTTATATGTGTCCATCTCCACCTAAATATAATTAATCACAATATTATACCATAAATAAAATACTATAATTAGAACAAGTTGCACACTTAACCACAATATCACATCAAAATCGAGTCATAATATCATATCAAACTCATCTAAGAAGTCCAATGATCAACATACCTACTACCTAATACTCAATAATCAACACACACAAAACTAGAATCAATATGTTCACATACTAAATCACAAATAAGACAAATTGACAATAACATTAAATCATAATATTCGTTAACTTTAATTCCATCAAATGACACCAAGTTATGATCAAAAGAAGGATAATCGCCAATAGTGTCATTGTGAGATCCAGGTTCATCATCCACTTCCAATTTGCTCTTCTCTCGCGTGCAGCTGCTTATGCGATTACATGGCAAGGGATTTTCAATTTTTTTAAAATTTTAAACTTTTTAAAAAAATATATATCTATAATTCTAAACAAAAATATATTTTCATTAAAAAAAATACATGAAACGTCGTCGTTTTAAGTCAAAAAATTTTTTTTTAAAAAAAAAGTCAAAACCGGGTGAACCGAGCAAACCATCGATTTTCACCGATTTGTCCGGTTCACCACCGATTTAATTGGTTTCCCACCAGTTTATTTAAATGGTGATTTTATGGTTGTTACAGACAGGTATACTGACTGGTTCCCGATCCAATCGGTTGAACCGGCCTATCTTTTAATAACCATGAGTGTGACTAACAAATTAGATTTTTTTTTTAATATGTATAGTTACTTACAAAGAGAGAATTGGAAAGCCAATAGAAAAAAGAGGACATATGATAGGATTGAGTAAATTATATTACAGGTAAAATATTATTTAATTTTTAAATTTAATAAAAATACTATTTAGTCCTCAAATTTATAATTCTGTCAATTATTTAGTACTCCAATTTGACAAAAATATTATTTAATCCCCGAATTTGTAACTCTGTCAATTATTTAGTCTTCGAATTTGCAACTCTCCAAATTTGAAAAAAAATACTATTTAGTCCCCAAATTTTCAACTCTGTCAACTATTTAGTCCCATGACCGTTAAACGGTATAGTTGACAGAGTTGCAAATTCGGGGACTAAAGTTACGTTCATTTTGGATGAAACCTCAATGGAATAGAATGCAAAAGGTGCCCCACTAATGAAGGAAATAAGATTTCTTTTTAGGAAATTGTGTAATTTTTTTAAAAAAAATATATAATCTATTATACTCTCTGATTTTACAAAATTATAACTATTTTTATTATTTTAATATAAAAGGTAAGGTGGTAATTTTAATACATTATTATCTCATTCTAAATTTTTACTACCAAACACAGTAAACCCATTATCATTCCTTTTCCCTTTCTGCACAAAGAACATACCCAAAATAGTATTTTTGTCAAGTTTGAGGATTATTAGTTGAAAATGTTACAAATTCGAGGACTAAGTAATATTTTTATCAAATTCGTGAACTAAATAATTGATAGAGTTGTAAATTTAAGAACTAAATAATATTTTTGTCGAATTCAATGACTAAATAGTAATTTACCTCTATCTTGTCAAAGTGGGTTGGCACAAATAGTCAAGGATTCGGAGAAAAGTTCTCGTCTCACCCATGACCGAGGGTTCGAATCCCCTTGAAGTCATCCAAAATCTTGCTTTGGTGGGCATTCCTTTTCAGGGAGATCCCCTAGCACTCAAGGGCTAGATGAGTAGCTACGACTGGGTAAACCTGCTTGCGATTTAGGCATGTGCAATAATCCTTTGAATTGAATTTCTGTTAATCTCTCCAACATGCCACTGAATACTATGTCCAATAATATTTGGAGTATCTTCTCTTAGAACCATTTTACAAAACAAACTCCAATTTACCTCTATCTTATGGGCCCCGTTGAACAATCATGATTGTTGCCGCAAGCCCGCAACCACCAAGACCGTTTGTTTTTTTAAATAAAAAAGTGTATTTATTGTGTATAATAATAATAATTTTTTATCACAAATTTTTTATTTAAAAATAAATAATTGACTACAAAATATTTGTATGCACAAAAGTGATATTTGAATTCCTACCACAAGACCATTGCCATTTCACTTATTACTTATTAGTATCTAATGTATTATTTAGTTTTGATAGCTGTGGCCTTCACCTAAATTTTTTTCTTAATTTTATAGGGCATCAAATTAATGAAACATAATATACCTCTAAACTTTTTCTTTAATTAAAGGATCATTCAATTGATGCTACTTGTAATAATAAAATTAAACCCTATTATTCATATAGTCAAATGTTGTTTATTATCTATTCGTGTATTTTTTTTTGGGAAGATGTTTGATATTATGCAAATATTAAAAATTTGACATTTTCTTATGCATTATTATTTATTAATTTTAATCAAGATTTGATCTTTAAATTATTCAAAATAATTTTTTATTAATATTAATAAATATATCTAATGAATGCATGATATACTAAAAATTTCAATACTTCTCTTGTACTATATTTTTATACCTTCTTGGGGTAAATTTTAAAAAATCAACAAAAATACCCCTTTATAATATTGATCAATAATCAAATATAACCTTGACACCTATATATAATGTTTTAATTAAAAATTAAAAACCACTGCATGTAATGAGGAATTTGTTCCTTAATTTTTTATAATCGTGATAATCATAAGATTCCTGATTGTAATTTGTTATTACAGTCAAGATTATGAAAGAATTAAATGCTATACGAAAAAGGATTACTTATAGAAAAATAATAATTATACTTTTTTATGGGGCTACAGTTTTGATGGGACAGAGAAGATAAGACATCAAGACTCTCTACTTTGGTCATTTCACGTTAAGAGTATTTTTAAGAGGTCTTTATCCTTTTCTAAATTAATATAAAGGGTCTTGTGGATCATATTTGAAAATGTGTCTGGATGTAACTTTTGGGCTCTAATATAAGAGTTAAAGAGTTAAATATAAGGGTTCTCATTTGTTTAATTGGTTAATTATAGTTCCTTGAAAACTTACTGATGAGCTTTTAAACTTGTTTTGTTAATCTTTCCTAAAGTGAATTTTGTAAAACAATAAGGTAAGTGTCATAAGAAGGTCGGAGTTTCGTTGTAAACTCTAATATTTAAGTTAATCATAAAAAAATGGGAAGAGAAGATGAGACTTAAAGAAGAGGTGTGTGAATAGAGGAGGGGAAAAGAGATTTTATACCAAAGGCCTTAAGAGTAGGATGATATAACTTTATCTGCATGCACCACCTATAAATTGACGGTGGCCTAACAGACGGAAAATTGAACTCGATCGGTATTTGGTCTTTAAAAACTAATCAGTATTATATTTATTATCACATATTCTAGCTATGATTTAGTAACATTAGCATATGAAAAATATCCAATAAAAAACTCGACTCTTGAGAACTTTAGGTGGTGTTCGGATGGCATGAAATGAGTAGGGAGAAGAGGATGGAAAAAAAAAAATATGTGGGTCCCACATGTTACTTACTTTTTTATTTTCATCTTGAAAAATGTGTATAATTAAAAAAAGAAAAAAAATACAAAATATCTATTATGCCCTTTGATTTGACACAATTATAACCATCTTTTTTTTTTATTATTTTAATATAAGGGGTAAAGTAGTCATTTTAATACATTCTCATTCCATTTCCATTCCAAATTTTTACTACCAAACACATCAAACCCATTTCCTTTCCCTTTCCCTCTCTCTTTCCCTCTCCTTTTCTAGCTACCAAACGTGCCCTTAGTTATCACTGGTTTTAATTTATGGGGTTCACCTAAGTTTTGAAGTATATTTTGGGAAGAGGCTGGGACAAAGGGGCAAGGATCCTTCTTCATATAGTCAAAAGGAAATAAAAATAATTCACTTGATCTGTTCATTATAACTAGACTTTTTCAAGTCAGATTTTTGATTAGTTACTTGCATTAATTAATGAAGTGCCGAGAAAAAGCAGAGCATGCTGGTCCTTCATAGGGAAAACAAAGTGATAACGTGAAGTAGTATGCTTCTTTTTATGGTTACGCATGGATGCTCGCTCCTAATGTTTTTCTTTTTCTTTTCCCTTTTTTTTTGTGGTTAGAAAAAATAAGAGTAAGTAATAATCTGAGCCTGAAGTTGGAAGTTTGGTGGAAGTGTCGGCAGGTGAGTCAATTGTGTTGAAAAGAGAAAGTGTATTGTAGTTATTTATCGCCGCGTAAGAAGATAGGAGGATTAATCTTATCCCGTTGCCATTTATTTCATATATTGGTTTGATGATGACTTGGACGTTGAAAATTTTATACATCTTCTCAATGCCAATGGACGTCTAAGTGGGTGAAACCGTGAAAGAAACGAGAAATTCTTTTACTACTACTTGTTATCACTCTGAATTTGTTACATAACTATGTTTTTTATTGTGATAATTATAGAAAACCAAAATCTTAATTTTTTTTTTAAAGTGTTATCATAGATATTTTAGTTCGTTAATTTATAGGCATATAAATAATGAGATAGTTCATCCAATTATTGAAAGTTGTTTCATATTTAAAAACAATAATTGAATTCTTGAAATTTAATTAAGTGTGAACAAGATTATTCTATTCAACCATACTTTTCAAGTTAAGAGGAGAAAGAGTTTGAAACAAAAACAATCATATTGCATTTCGAGCACGATAAAATAATTTATTTTTATTTATAGATACTTCAAAAGTGGGCAATAGAAAGAGTTGAAACAAAATCATATTACATTCGTCAGCAATTGAAGTTTAAAATTAGGTGAGAATGGATTTTCAGTGCGTTAATCTTTTTAATTTTTTTTAAAAACTGTTAATATTAAAAATTCATTAGAAACTACCAAGTGCGGACCGCGTGAAATATTAAATGCACGGCCCGGTACATGACTTTACGAACATATTCTTTCCGCCTTCTTTCACTTTTTTTTTTTATTATTATAAAGCTATTTATTAAAATAGATTTGATAATTAATCTTTTAGATATGTTAATTATTATTGACGAATGATGTTCTATTTCTATTCTTTTAAAAATCAGCTCAAAAGATAATAATTAAAATAACACAAACTCTTTACTATATGTACCAACTACCTTGTTAAATCTTTGGTTCTTCTTTAATTTAAAAATAAAATAATGTTTGGCTAATGCAAAAAATACTAGTTTAATGCACATTTGCTAGCTGACGATGAGTGCAAAGTGCAAACTGAGACAAGAAGATATTTTAAAGCATTGTCGTACATGTGCCTTTAATTAATATCTCGCATAAACTAACTTAAATGCACTAATGAATGTGGCCACTTTGGCAGTGGGAAATACGCACACTTCTTTATGCTGATCCGTACACTACAACTAGATCACTATCAAATCTCGATTCTACTCATTATTTTATTTTATTTTTACTGGATGTTGCTAGCGTTGATTACAAAAGAACATTTGATCCATCATTATATCTGTTTAATACTTCATTAATTAATTAGATTTTTCTTAAATCAGTGTGCACTCATTGATCTATGTAAGCCTTGTCACTTGAGTTGGGCCTATATAATGGTTTGGATCCGTTGGATTTAGCCCAATCCAATGGAGCTCGTATTACTTTTTTTTAGAGAAAATGATTTTGTTTTTCAAAAAACACATTCTTGGCCTTTCAATTTTATCTCCACCGCCCTTTAGGCTTTTAATTCCCTCATCAAGGAGGGGAAAAAAAGAGAGAAAGAAGAAGCGATATTCATATAGTTGTTCTTAAGATTCACACAATTGGGGCACAAAATCAAAGAATGCAAGTTACGTTAAGTTATATGAATTCAATGTATACCACGTTTTTTAAATGGAAAATTACTTTCTCTTTCTCCTAGACCACTACTCCCCCCTAATCCTAATTCCCAACAATTGTTTCTTAGCATAATTGATTTGCTTCTCCATTTGGTATATCATAATTTATAAAGGAAGCAGAAATCTTTGTAAGTTGGGAACCGAAATCAGCAATAATATACAGTAATTCTTGACACTACAAAAGGGAGGAACAATTCACGCTTTCTCTTCAAGTTCCTGAAATATGAAGTTGAAGCATCGGGGGAATCTCCAAAGTCAAAGCCTTTCTCAACTATTAGATCAATAGATTCCTTTGCTTTTGCATTTGATAAGATGAGGATGAAGAAGATGGGATTTCTCCCTCTCATGCGGATGGCCTTTGGTAAAATGAATGCTTTTTTATATTATATAAATAATATTATTTTAGTTAAAAAAAATTATTGAAGGGAGGGTTAATACAATTCACCCATATTATATAAATCAGTAAATCACCCCCACTCCTCCACATGGGACTATGAGATATGAATCACAAAAATGTAATGAAATATTTCAGAATACTAAAAAGAAAAAGTCATTTGGAGTTATTTCTCAATATAAATATGACAGCCTAGATCTTAGCCAGAAGGCCCATGGGTTTTAGCAGAAATACAGAGACGGTCTTTGAAAAACGGCTACATTCTTTGTGAAAGGGAAGAACACTTAATAGAGCGTTTTTTTGAATGGAATTAAGCATACCTCTAAATTGAAAAGATAAAGCACTAGTAAAGAAAGTCATTAAATAGGAGAACCATGGTCTAATCATTTTCTTTGCTGAATGATGAAAGCTACATTGATCTTTGAGAAAGGACAAAAGTACAAATACCATTGTTTCAAACTAAAAAGGAATCTCAAAAGCTGTGGATCCTTCGATCCAATCATAGCAACAAAATAAAACCTAGTGAACCATCAATGAGGTTTACAAAATCAAAAGTCACCTAAGGCTGTGTTTTCATCCATGTTCGTTTTACTTTCTTAAAGCCTATTTGAATCCATCAAATGTCACATCAACTTTCTATTCTATACTGTGCAGTATCGCCTAACATCCTTTCTCTGCTTCACCATCTTCGTCTACCATTTCTTCTGTCCTAGTTTTTGAGGCATTCTCCTTCTTCCCAAACGGATGCTTTTAAGTTGAACTAGACGATGAGGCTTCCGTAAGTTTTCTACCATCACCCAATGCCTCATTAGCTTCTTCTGTTTCTGTCTGAAGGAGATCTAACGGAGTAGCTGCTGGATCCAACTCTCTACAACCTTTCGGAGCATTATGAGCTTCTTGGCCTGTAAGCAAGTAATTAGGAACTTGATGAGAGAAGCGAAACAACTCCTCTTTAGGAATCCTCCTCGCCTGATCAAGGTCCCCCTGCCTATTGAAAACGGTCCTAAAACCAGCAACCTTAATAAGTGGGGTAACTAGTACACCTTGATCCTCTTCAAAATCTTCAACCACCTCCACCATGTCATACTTGTGTATCACTTCATCAGGAGTATGTTGGTTCCAATCGGGAGACCAGTTCCTATAAAGAGCCCAGACTTCCCCCTTTCCAGGAAAGATACGAATGATTCCTCTAGTGCCTTTTGTCCACCTAACCTTGTGTGAAAATGAATTCAATGACTGAAATATTTCTTGCTTGCCAGCCCTGAAATTCCCAGAAGTTTTATAAAAACCAGAACCTACCCAATCTATTGGACCCAGTTCACTATTGCTTCGGGAAGTAAGCCAACTGATGGACATTTTAAATGGCTTCAAGGAGATCACCTTGTGAATTCGAGCATAATATCGAGGCATCCCATCATCATCATCATAAGCAGCCCAGATCTGGTCCTCCTCAAAAGATTGTTCAGTTCTATCCAAGTCAAAATTGTGAAAATCTGGATCTGGAACATTGATAGTAATATAGGTTTGGTCCTCCTTCACTGTATCATTAGATGCAACAGGGAGAGAATCACCATCCACATACTTGTTACCATTGAGAGTGGACTCACCATGCTTGTCTGCGTGAGGTGTCTTGTCATTCAATGTGCCTTTTGTTTTCTTATTCTGTTTGTGCTTGTTGGTATTCTTAGCTTCAGCAGTTGATTTCCATTCTTGAACTTTCTTGCGAATATCACTCCGAGCTTTATCCATCAACATGTTTCGTATTTCAAACCCGAATAATTCTCTCGTGCCTGCTGCTCCACGTCCCACGGTCATATTAGTCTTGAATCCTTGATCACCATTAATCTGAATCTCATCCGTCCTCCTCTTCTTGAATGGTTTTTCTATGTTATTAAAAGAACCTTCCGTCCTCTTTGACATTTGACTCCTCTCCCATTCAGCAATTGAGGGTGCTCCATCACGTTCTTTGCTCACTTTCTCACTTGCCTTATGCACAACATTTGCAGCTCGAGCAGCAACAGATGATGATCCTTCTGTGCTACCAAAACCAGTCATTTTGGAGTGAGGACCCCACTGAAACATTGTGTTGTTAAAAGACCTGCCTGAAGAATCTCCAGCTTCTGTATTTTGAGAAACTGCATAATTTCTTCCTGGATTATTACTTGCAGCATGTTGTTGAGAATTCTGGTGCTGTTGTTGAGAAATCTGATTTCCTGACTTCGGAATATTGGGAGGTGGAGACTTCTCTATAGCCCGGAAATGCTCCTTACAGGTGGGACAAATAAGGGTATGATTCAAATAGATTCTGAGATATTCATAATGTGTCTTGCACCGGTTGCAGATAGTCCAAAAAGTACCAGCCTTTTTTTGTGGAGGGGGTACTGAGGTCGGTTGTTGTGCCCGAGGATTATTATTTCCATTCCTCCCATTTGCAGTTACATTCTTGTTGAAATTACTAAAACCATTTGTACTGGGTACTTCAGACTGAGACATGGCATGGTTGGGTGTATTATGTTGAAATCCTTTCGAACTCCGCTTCTGGTTATATGCTAGTCTCTTGGCCTTATCTGATATCAAACTCCACGCCTCTGAAACCAGCTTAAATGCACCTTCAGCACCTAAAGACTTGTTTTTGTCAGGGTGAAGATTCAGAGCCAGCTTTCTGTACTGTTTTCTAATTGTCTCATCATCTGTGAAGGGGTTGACTCCAAGTATACCATACCAATCCATTTCTCCACTTACTTTATTCTCAGCAGAGATATAAACTTCAATATTAATCAAAAATTGAGGAATGCCTTCCAGTGCAGGATACAGATTTTGAGCCTTGAGAGCAAACTTCTTTGCACCAGCATAGTCCCTGTCTCTAAATTTCCTCTCTGCTATTTCTTTCGCCCTAACTGCCTCATCTTTATTGCACTCCATCACTTTCCAGTTGGCTCGGCTTTTGATATGTTTCTTCCTCTACTAGCTAATAGACAATCAAGAATTTATCCACAAGCATTGAATTCTACAAAGAAGAAAACGAGGCAGGTCATTACAAATAAATTAAAATTAAAATAAAAAAGTAAACAGTACAGTACTAAAATAGAACTTGTAGTAGGAAAATAGTTTTAAACAATTTTTTTGAAGTTAAAAGTTACTTCTGGGACATGGTAACATGTTCAAATTCTCCAAGAAAAAGTGCCAGTAGCCTTGTAATAAAATAGAGATTCAGAAATGCAGAATAAGTGTGTGTTCCATCAAGTGTCTAACTCACAAAATATCTTCTGAATAAAGTGAAAATAAGTAAATCTATTGATGTATATCTTCGTATACCTATTCTTATATTCAGAAACATCTGATATCCTGGGTATGGGAGATGATCTAAAGAAAATGCATTTCTAGTATTTAGTGTCACTATGACAATACCAATTCTACAGATTCAGATACTTGGTGCAATGATTGAAAGTAAACCAACATTTCAAAGTTAGGTTTCATATATAAACATTTAAACATAACCACAAAAACTGAGGTTTATGACAGTATGAAAGAAATTTATAGAGAATATTCATACCTAACAACTAAAATTGGGATCACTTGCAGTACGAAATGAAGTTCCTTACCTGAAGAACAGGATCCAGCTTAGAGGTTAAGGAAAGTAATACAAAAAGCTTTCCTCAAAGAATATACACTGCTCATGCAAACTAACTAACTTAAACATCTCAGAAAGAACTGAATGGATACGCATTCTGTTTTTTCTAACTGTCTTGTTGAGCCAATCTGCCATGCAATAGCCAACGCCCACCAAGAAAAACAGGGAAAAAAACAAGGAATGAAGCATAAAAATAAAGAATACCATGAAAGACTTGAAATCTGCCAATCAGAAGGGTAGAGTTCAACTTAAAAGTTAATAGTTGAAAAACTGAAATTTTCAATCAAAGAGGGAGAAAACGAAAAAGACTCAAACGACATTACATGAGCTCTGACTCAATAAAGTTGGAGTCATCTTTAGAACTGAAGGATCCAAGGTCCAATCCTAGTTGTAGCCAAAAATTAACCCCCAAAATAATTACTAGCACACGCATGGAAGATGTCTTGTAAGGAAACAAATTTTGTTTCAATAACTCATGAACATTTTTAAGTCACGGTTATAGCACGATTTCATGAGTTCTGCCTTCTGAAGCTAGCATCAACATATCACAAATGAAATGTCCAACTCTAATTCGTCATGATAAAGGAGAAAAAAGAAATGCAAGACCTTAGATTTTAAGTTCAAAGTAATAATCTAAAATACATAAACAATCCAATTAACATATAAATTCATGGCCATTCACAAACAGAGCAAACTGCGGAAAACAAAAATGATACGAAATTCAGAAGCTATACACGCTAGTCTTCCCGTTTATCTTCATATAAACTCAGGGGAAAGTGGGCAAGACGAGAAAAAAGAGAGAAATGTGGAGGCAACCCAGTAGGAATATTCAGAAAATCAACCTCTTTCCAGACACTGAATTCCAAGTCGACAAAAGCCCACCTTGGATCTACAGGGGCATGCATTTCAAAAAGCTTATAATGGTCAAAATCCATAATTCAAGTGATGTAATTTAGCATCCTAACCTAAACTGAAACCCTAGAGTGATTTATCCCAATTCCCAAATCTAACGAACAAGTTAATAGCAAAGGCATGAGCTTTAGAGCAGTAACGATGATAAGTAATGAAAAAGTAAAATTACCGAATTGGAGAAAGCTAGTGACGTTAAAGATTTTGAATCTGAGACGACCACGCTCTGATCACCATGTACAATGACCCATCTGTCAAAACCCCTCTCAAACTAAAGAGAACATAAAGAAAAAAAGAAAATTGATAGTAAAGCTTTTCTTGTTTTTCTTTTTTATGTTTTTATTGTTAAACCCAAAAGCCCTTTTTATATTGATTGGAATCCTAAAACTTAACCAAGGTTAATTTTTAACTCTTATGTAATGTGATGAGTTAGAATATACATTGAAACTGGTGTCTTAATAGATACGCGTCTTAACCCGTACGCGTCTTAACAAATATATATTAAGGATCACGCGTCTTAATTATAATATTTACTATTTTATTTTTATTGTTAAATGATGAATTATTAAATTTTATAGAATTACTAGTCAATAGCAACCTACTATGTTTAAATTAAAATTCTTTTATGCCTCGATTAGTTTGAAAAATTTTGGAGGGAATGAGAATGAGAATATTAGAGAAAATGAGAATGTGATGTGATGTAATAATTTTATCAGCCGAAATTGTACTGCATGCATGTAACAAATTGCATCATAGACTCACCCATGAAATAAAAGTGAATAAAATAACAATTTTATCCTTATATTAAAAATGAGAATTGAATATAAAAGTAAGTAAAAAAGTAATGATAAAAACATAATTTCATCATATTACAAAAAGTAAGGTATGTTGGGTATAAAGAACATTGAAAAAAATGTTGGATTGCATTCTTAAATTCGTGCAATCAAACAAGGCCTTAGATAATAAAAAATGAATTTGTTTACATTGGTGTTAAGCAACAAATTAGAAAGGTATAAATTATATCATGTATATATATATATAATATAAGTAAATAATTAAAATTAATAATATTGCCATATGTATAAATTAAAACATATATACACCTTTAGAATAAATATTATTTATTACATTCACAAATATATTTAGTGAAAACTTGGATAAGTATTTTGAATATTTAATAATATATCTTAAATATTCTATATTCGGTTACTACATGTATGTCTATATACTATGACCTCACCAATCCTGTCTTGGTTGTCCCATGGTTTGACCAACTGTGATCTGGCTGTCCCACTCATTATGACAAGTCGTGGGCGATTAGTACCTTGTGTCCCACGAACGATTAACCTATCAAGGTGTCTAATTCCTCAAGCCATGTTAGTGTCTCTATTAATTGTATGAAGGAATTTCCGTGATTTCTTTGTGTACACAATTAGATGTGTCAACCCTCAAAACGGGGCCAATTTAGTATACCGGTCCGTTATTATACTAAACCCTAAATCCTAAATCGTGAAATATTCTTTCTACAGTTAACATAGAAGCTAACATGGCCTGAGAGGAATTATTAGAGACCTTGGTAGGTTGATCATTCATGGGACACAAAGTATTAATCACCCACGACTTGTTATAATGAGTGGGACAGCTAGATCATAGTCGTTCAAAACATGGGACAACCAAGATAGAATTGGTGAGACCATAGTATATAGACATACATATAGTAATGGAATATAGAATATTTAAGATTATATATTATAGTTTTTTTTTTTTTCCTTTTGCCATGAAGATTATATCTTATAGTTGATAACAAAACAATTGGAATTGGCGTGTATAAAGCTATTCAAATGGGCCGGCCCACCAAAAGACTTTAATTTGATAGATCAAGTTGGGCCTGACTTAAATTGAGAGAATAAGCCTAAAATATTAATCCAAATTGATTTTTAAAAAGTCAAAGTCCAAACTTCGATGATAGACCAATTTCAATTGTTTATATATAATTTGACACAACTCGTAAGAGAACCCATAATCCTTTGATAATAAAGACTAAGGGAATGTTTTTTTTATGGAAAAGAGGAGAGAATGAGAATGGGAATGTGAAAGAGAATGGAAAAAGATGAGAGAATGGAAATGTCATGTCAATGTGATGTAAATAGAATAAAAGTGGATGAAATGACCATTTTGCCCTTACATTAAAAGTGAGAATGAAATAGAAGTGGGTAAAAAAGTAAAGACAAAAACATAATTTCATCACATTGAAAAAAGTGAAATTTGTTTGTTAGGAAGAAAAGGAGAGGCAGAAGGTCTCCCTCTCCCTTTCTATCATTATTTCCTTCAAAAGAACATGACATAAAAGACTATCAAAGTTGGATATGTAGGATAGAACTATGAATGGTATGTTTGATTTGAATTTGTTATGCTCATATAAAGATATATTATTAAACTTTTTTATTTAAGTGATCTCAATTATATTAAATATTCATGTGTTTGAATTTATCTTATTTAAATTTTATTCTAATTGAATACTAATTGCGATACAAATTAAATTTATTTTTTTATATTATTTATTGATATATATAAAATTTGTTATGAATTTATGTGAAGCTAGTCTAATATATGTGCAATGTGTTCCTTTAACTAAAAATTAACCCAAAACTTCCTTAAACTAACATTTATGCTGAGTGCTGACAACGTATGATAATCATTCACGTAACACAGATCGGTGTCCAAGATGTAAAGATGTATACATCTTAATTACACTTCCAATCTAGAACACAAAAATTGGACAATAATAACTAGCTACTTAGCTTGTTAATTATTCGAGTGACAAAACTAATCACCATATATATGTGAAGGACATGTAATTAACTGTCTCATTGTATAACATCACAATATATATATATATATTGGCCTGATATAACATCACATATTGGCGACACTTTTTTTATGAGAAACGAAATCATGTAAATTAATAGGTCTTTTATTTACGTAGTTCAAAAAATTACGTTTTAATCACAAAATTTATATATGACAATTTGATAGTGACAGTGCTCCTTTGTTTGTAATCTGTGTCGAAAACTCAAGTCTCATTGTCCAATTTTGTAAATTAAACTTCAGGTTAATTATTAATGGATGGTTGTTTAATTTGAAGTGATCGATATATATATATATATTGAAATAAGATTTTTGGTTTGAGTTTTAAGTATAAAAATATGTTTGTTGGGACTTGGGAGACATCTATTGTCATTATAATATTGATATATATATACCTCAACCAACATAAATCAAATTAGTCAAAATTATAATTCAGTAAATTTATGGATTTGATTTTGACAAAAAAAAACTGAAATTAGTTGTTTGTGTTAGAGATACTTTCAGTGGTACGGTAGTACTGAATTTCAATATATCACTTAAATTAGTTGGTCCCTAATTTATTTAAGGTGAGTCATAATTAATATGAATTTTTATTAATATTACTAAATAATACTACATCATTAAAAGAATACATTAAATTTAGTAGTACAATAGTACTAAATTTTTATTGCTACTTTAGTGTACTATTATTAGGTAGCATGATGGATTCATGCATCATGTGACAGCGAGAGACACAGAGAGACGCGAGAAATTAATGGTGATAATTAATTACGTGCAAAATGTATATAATTAATGCTTGAAGATGCATGAAATCTTCAATACATATACGGTGCATATACTGCATAGTACTTGAGAAAGATGATTCGTGGAAATATATATATATATATAATTGGAATCTCAAAAGTCGTCATTGTATATAATTGAAGTTGTTAAACTTTAAATTTTAAGTAAAATGACGGAGGAAATAAACTCGAATCATTAAAGTTTAATTATTATAGATTAATCGTACGAATTTATTTATATTTGTATATATTTATATAACTTTAATTAAGTAAACTATCAAATTAATATACTAAATCACATCATAAATTTATATACTTTTATTACATATATATTTTTTGAGTCGGTTGAATTATGAATAGTCACACAAAACGATCCTAATGGATTTTTTTTACTAAATTAAGATAAGGTTACTTAGGTGCTTGCTATAAAGTTCATCAATATAATTAAAACATGTGACAAAAAATTTTTGTATAACCAATCATAGTAAATAGAGAAAGTAAAAAATAATAAATGACATAACCAATCAAATAGGAGGGATAATATATAAAGAACGTTTATGATTGATTAACTTTATAGCAAACACCAAACCAACTTTACTTTAATTTTTTTTTTCTAGCGTGAAATTGAGGAATGAGTGGATGAAATCACAATTTCATATGAATTTACTCAATCCATCAATTTCATTATGATTTCACAACATAAATAATTTTGCACACAATTTAATAAGATTTAGAAGTTTAAAAACATAAAATCATATACGATTTAAATTATGTTTTTGACAACATTGATAAAGTTATATAATTTTTTTTATATGTATCATTTTATTAGAGACATTTTTATTTAAGTTAGTTGAGGTCGTATAGTTCTCTCAATAAAAATGTTTTCATATACAAAAAAAAAATAGACATAAAAATATAGGGTACGTTCTTTACTCCAACCATTCACCTATTGATATAAAGTTGTATATCTTATACATATAGAAAAAGTCTTTTCGTTAACCCAAATTTTTTTTCTATTTAATAAATAATGTAATGGTGTCATATTAAAAAAAAGGAATAAACATAAGAATATATGACACGTTCTTTACACAAAAAAGAAAATGAGAATGAGAATTGGTTTAATATATCTGGTAGTAAAAATTCGAATAAAAATAGAATAAGAATGTATTAAAATTACCACTTTATCCCTTATATTAAAATAATAAAAAGAAAAGAATGTTATGATTGTGTCAAACCAAATGGTAAAATTACCAAGCTTGATTGGTCTAATGGTTAGCTCACTAAGTCGTTTAAACAAGTGTTGGGGGTTTGAATCCCACCTTGTGTATGCAACAACCAATTGGTCAGCGGCAAACCCTTAAATGGAGCTCAGATCCGTAGAGGATTAGTCCTTAGCCTGTCGAGCTGAAAAATACCTCAAAAAACAAAAAAATGATATAATAGATATTTTATATTTTATTTTATTTTTATATCTGACAATAAAAAAAATATCGAACCCCACTTATTATTATTATTATTATTTTCATTTCTTCACCATTTCACGTTACCGAACACGCATAGTACACATTTATTGTCTTTGCGTAAATAAAATTTATCACTTAATTAATTTTATAGTATCTATTTTCTTTTGGGTAAAAATATTATATCTTTATTCACATTAGTCGTTGCTTATTCTTTTAAAATGAAACAAGAGATCTAAATTCCATTTTTAAGTAAAATAAAACAGGTAAAAGAAAGACGCTCAGATCCAACATCAAGGTTGACCTTCATATCTAGAGAAAACTTATAAAAATTATGTAATAACCTATTAAGTAGGAGATTATTTGAAGTCAAATTCAAGCTATAAAATTATTATAAAGAATCCATTAAATGAGAGATGATGACTTGTAAATAATTACATGAGACACTTAGCATTTAAGTGTGTTTAGTTAGTGGGGTGGAGAATATAATAGAAATAGTGATGGAAATTGAGGATGTAATGAAATTACATAAGGAAATGAAAAAAAGTAATATAAAAGTGATGGAATATAATGTGAATGAAATAAAAATAGATAAAAAAAAATATATATATATAATTGTAACACATTACAAAAAATAAAATATATTTAATTAAAAAATATAAAAAAAATTACATCTATAATTACGTTGATTAACAATGGTGCCTTAAATTCCATTCAATAAATCAAACGACATGTAAATTTTTTGGTGGCACTTGCGTTTGACTTTGGAGTATCCAACCATAACTGTACCAACGGTACTATCGACACGTTCTTTACGCAGAAATAAAAACAGAAACGGAAATGGAAACGGAATGTGTTTCTTGTGTTTAGTAGTAAAAGTTTGGTAATGAAAATGGAAAGGGAATGTGACCATTTTACCCCTTATATTAAAATAATAAAAAAAAGAAGGTTATAATTGTGTCAAATCAGAGGGGTATAATAGGTATTTTGTATTTTTTTTCTTTTTTTAAAGTTGATGGAAATGAAAAAGTAAAAAAGTAAGTGGGACCCAGTGGGCCCCACCATTTCTATTTCTATTTTCATTGGAGATTCTTGCAAAAGAACATGTCCTATATTCATTCGCAAGCATGCCATTTATTTTTATGAATTTTCTTTTGTTTCGTAAACATTTTTATAAATTTTCTAACCAATATTTTAAAATACTGATCAAACAATATATTTATTAATTAAAAAACATTGAACAATTTTTTTATAAAAAAAATTTACTAAACTTATTAGTTGGAAACTTTATCAACTAATATTTCTTTCTTTTTTTTTAAAAAAAAAAAGAGAACACTGAAATTTACTAAAACTATTTGACTTTTTAGTACTCACTCCCTTTTATTATTATTTACTATTGGACATGATTTCTCACCCTTGAAAAGCTCAATCACCTATTTTATCATCTATTTGACTTTTTCTTTACTCAATAACCTTCAATCATCTAACACCTCTTACCTATCAAAGGATTTTAAACAAAAATTATTTGTATTTTACATGATATATCTTGTTCAATTTTAGTTAAAAACTTGAAATACATTATATATATAACAATAACAATAATAATATAATTTAATTTTGTATTGTGTATAAAATTCAGTTTAAAGATTACTAACCATTAATAATAATCTAAAGACTAATAATGCTAAAAAAATAAAACAAACACAAATCAGAAAATGAAAAACTCAATTACCCAACCCAGGCTAAACAGCTCATTGGTGAATTGGGTTAATTTGGGTATACTATTCAATTTTTTCTTTAACCCGTCACCATTTAATTAGTTTGATTTCTTTTATTTCCTACCCAAATCATTATAACATGCACATATCTTAAAGTGAAGATAGGTATTTATCATATTCATAACAATATCTATAAATTGAATTAGTTAAACACATGGGTCCAAATCTTAATCTTCTCTCACTTTTAAAAGATTTATAGTTTATACTCTATAAAATCATCTAGGATACGTATATATAGATTCAAATATCCTTCTCTGCAGTTCAACTGTAGTACTTACCGATCGATCGAAAAGGCTTCAAAACGTGTCTCTTGGGGTTGCAGTGGTCCACATTTTCTTTCTTTCTTTCTTTTATTTCAAGCCTTAGCCACCTAAACTTGTCATATTATCGAATTAATGTTTTATACATATATACTTAGCAATTATATAAATATATATGTATTATTCAATAAATCAACTTGCACATAAATTTAATTAGCAACACCATAAAAGGTCAAATTTTCAACATAGAGAATAAACACAAAGGAGACAAATCCATTATATTGTACCATAGACGGGACCAAGAAAACCTATTATCTTCCCCTCTTTTACCCGTAACTTGTAAGGAAGACTGGAAGAGTACTATAAATAATGGAATTAATTAATCAATGAAAAGGAATTTTTTCGGTCAAATAAATTCGGATCCCCTCGTATTAATGATTATATAAAAAAATGAATATAAATTTACTTGAGTGATACATCTGGTTTATATACAGATTAATAAGAGATTCAGTCAAATATATATATACCTTAGGTAAAACCTTTCAAGTACTAACATTGACTTAATTACCTAAAAGAGATTGCTAACAGCCTAACATGCAGTAACATTGGAAGGGGAACAAAATCTTGGAGCAGATATCTGTAAAGGCTAAAGGTTTATTTTGGTCCTCAATGTTTGTATGAAGTTTAATGTTGATCCTCAATGTTTCAAAAGTTTAATGTTGGTCCACAAAGTTTTTTTTTGGTTGATTTTGGTCCTCGAGCGTAATACCGTTAACTTTTTGCCGTTAAATGATGACGTGACATGCTTATATGGCACACCATTTCTCCTGCGTGTCATATTTTAATGATGTAGCATGACACATCACTGCCACATCACCCCACATTGCCACATCATCATCTTCTCTTCTTCATCATCATCACCTGGGGGTGACGTGGCAGTGATGTGTCATGCCACATTATTAAAATATGACACGTAGGAGAGAGGGTGTGCCATATGAGCATGCCACGTCATCATTTAACGGCAAAAAGTTAACGCTCGAGGACCAAAATCGACAAAAAAAAAAATTGAGGACCATCATTAAACTTTTGAAACATTGAGAACTAACATTAAACTTCATGCAAACATTGAGGACCAAAATAGTACTTTAGCCTATTTACAGATTCTTTATAATTATTAATATCAATCTTGTATCTTGTAATCTATTATAGTTCCTTCAAATTATCTTATAGATATTCTTGCCGTATTTAATTTATTACTTAATTATTTCATTTACTCATCTTCAACATATGAAGAAATAGGTATAAATATATATTAGGAATGTGCATAGTATAGTAGAATACAAAAAGAAGAAATATTTTCACCAAAAAAATAAAATAAAAAGAAGAAATACCGCACAGATTTTGAATAATTTGTGTTTCTTTAACATAGTTTCATAAATTCAGAAAATAGAATGTTACCTATTAAAAATGTCGTCATACCAACGAATTTTGAAATATTTGAGAATTACTCATCAAAGTTAATTTAAGACAAAAGAAATATTCATATTATTTTTCTATAAAAAATATATGGCAAAAGTACCTTTCCTAACCCCAACGTTTGGGGATCCTGTCAGTTTCGCCCCTAATGTTTTTTCGCTGTCAATTGTAACCCTAACGTTTTACGTTTCTGCCAATGTCACCCTTTTCACTAACACCGTCAAATATTTAACAGTTTTTGCTGACGTGGCATCTTATGTGGCAAAACGTTTCTTTTTTCTGTCAATTGTAACCCTAATGTTTTACATTTCTGCCAATGTCACCCTTTTCACTAACACCATCAAATATTTAATAATTTTTGCTTACGTGGCACCCTATGTGGCAAAAATATATGACTTGGTATATTTTTTACTCATCTTTTCTCAATCAAAGTTGTGTCGTTTTGACCTCGGCCTATTCCTTCTAAAATATAACTCAAACGCACGCGCTATTTTGCTCATAAAAACATCGGAGATGTTATCCATTCTCTATTTTAGGGTAACGTCTCCGACAAAGTAGAGAATGGATAATGTCTTCGATGTTTCTATGAGCAAAATAGTGCGTGCGTTTGAGTTATATTTTAGAAGGAATAGACCGAGGTCAAAACGACACAACTTTGATGGAGAAAAGATGAGTAGGAAATCTGATGTGGAAAAAAATATACCAAGTCAGATATTTTTGCCACATAGGATGCCACGTAAGCAAAAATTATTAAATATTTGATGGTGTTAGTGAAAAGGGTGACATTGGCAGAATTGTAAAACGTTAGGGTTACAATTGACAGAAAAAAGAAACGTTTTGCCACATAGGATGCCACGTCCGCAAAAATTGTTAAATATTTGACGGTGTTAGTGAAAAGGGTGACATTGGCAAAAACATAAAACGTTAGGGTTACAATTGATAGCGAAAAAACGTTAGGGGCGAAACTGACAAGACCCTCAAACTTTGGGGTTAGGAAAGGTACTTTTGCCAAAATATATAAAAAGAAGAAAAAAAATGGAAAAAGGAAAAAGTGTGGCGGGAGAGGCACGCTTATTCGTCAACGGACTTGACCGCGCAAAAACCAACATTCATATGATAGACAAAAGGGAAGGAGACAATAAGGGATGGGTCCCACATACCCAAGAAATTCTTGCCTCATCCATCACCAACTGGAGTCATCGTCTCCTCTTCCATCTTTCGCTCTAAAACCCCAAACTTTTTGTTTTTTTTTTTTGCATTAATAATTAATGATCAATTCACCAAGTAAGGCGACTGATGAGAAGCCGTTGCTTCCCTTGTGATTTCCTCGAACCTTCCTCTTTCCCCTTTGCCTTCCCCCTCTCTCTCTGAAACAAGTGTTTGAAGTTGTCAAATCCCTCGCTTTGTGTTTCTCGTGCACTTCCCAGCCTGTACATGCAAAATCATGCTCCTTAATCTCTCGATTTGTTTGGTTGGCTAGTGGCTATCATCTCTCTCTCTTAATTGTAATCAGTTGCTGAGTTTGAATTTCACTGTCTTTTCGTTTTCTACCTTTTCCCCTCTTACTTGGTTTTCGTCTTTTTTTTTTTTTTTTTACCAATTCGACAAATTAAAGCTTCTCTTTGTTGCTACTTTGTGATAATTTCTATTTAGTACTGGATACAAAATTTAAGAGCTAGTAATTAATGAATATTTGATATTCAGTCAAGGACGGTTAGATTCTAAAAACCCTTTGTTTATATTTTAGCCGTCGTTTACAAGGTATTTGTTTTGAATATTTAATTCGTCTCTTGATCGTTAACATTTTAAATTATTCTATTTATATATGGTGTGTATACGCATAATAGGCGAAAGTTATGTTTGTGGTAATTGCATTAACCTGGGTAACTCCAAGTTAGAAAAGCTATAATGCTATTGTTACAAGTTTTAATTCATATCATGAACTTGAGCCTATGAACTCGTATTGTTCACGACAATATATTGTTGGTTCAGCTGTTTGATTTTGTCGACATTATCATGGAGGAGTTTGTGCCTTGTTTCAGAAAAAGAGTATCTAAGAGAGAGTGCCTCTCATCTTTTTGTTTCAGGAGTAGGTGATGAGAACTGAGGGAGGTGCATGAAGAAGATATTCAGATTCAGTAGTTTAACAAGACTGATCCATATTATTGTTTCCACAATAAGCTGCAGTTATGAATTTTCAGCATGAGAAATCTGTCAGGTTAGTCTAATGACATATGGCTAATTTTCTATCAGTGATTTTTCATTGTGATTGGAAGTGAGCAAGGGGGAAAATATATTTTGGTTTGTCAGTTCTGGATCTGAAAGTAGCTTTGAAATAAATAATCTAATCAATGAAATATATGTTTTCTTTTGATTACTGAGACATAGATATTGTTATACCCTTAATCCCCTATTTTGCTTATTTCTTGCCTTACATATGGTATGCACTATCATTGACTTCCTCCAACAACCATTTCGGTTGCCACTGGCACTAGTCTGTTCTGCCATACTTAGCTTTCCTGCACATTTTATACTCATTGCTAGAAAAAGGTTAAACAATATGCAAGTGATTAGATTTTGTCATTGTTACCAGATTTGTTGCTCTGAACTGTTTGAGCCACTCTTTTAAGTCTCCACTCATGCACATCAAATTTGAATTTTCGTAGTTGCTCCAAAGTCCAAACCGTCAGAGCCACTCTCTTGTTTATTACTATGGTTGTTTTGGAGTTCTTGTTCCAAGAAAAGTTAGAATCATTGACTGGTTTAACATTACTTTACATGTGTACAGGTTTCAGAATTGGGATTCAGAAAGGAGTAGTGAGAACCAATACCCTGTTGCAAGTAACATAATCCACTCGGGAAGAATTAGAACTTCGCTGAAGTCAGTTTCTCTGAAATTTCAAAGGGGCTTGGAATTTTCTGAGAGGATAAAGCGATTTAGAAATTCATTCAAATCTTTTTCCTCTGAAGGCTTACTGTCTAGAAAGAAGATCCTTGATCCACAGGGCTCATTCCTTCAAAAGTGGAACAAGATTTTTGTATTATCATGTATTATTGCTGTATCACTAGATCCTTTATTCTTTTATGTCCCTGTACTTGATGATCAGAAGAAATGTCTTTCATTGGACCGCAAGATGGAGATTACAGCCACTGTTCTAAGATCTTTCTCTGATATTTTTTACATAATCCACATAATTTTCCAATTTCGTACTGGATTCATTGCTCCCTCTTCTCGAGTATTTGGAAGAGGTGTTTTGGTTAAAGATGGTTGGGCCATCGCAAGGAGGTATCTTTCATCATACTTTTGGATTGACATTCTTGCTGTTCTTCCCCTCCCACAGGTAAGCAAAATCATCTGGAAAATTTTTCCCTAGCATTATTTTGACTTTTATCTTCTTTAATTTCCTTTAGGCTCACAAGGGAGTATGTGTATGTAGAGTAACTTTTCATTTCACATTTTGGTTCACCTTGCTCTGTGTGTATGTGTGTCTTGTCAGTGGCATTTCAGTCCCTATGCTGTCATAAATTTATCATTGATTACATTGGTAATCTCCAATGTGAATATGTGCTTTCCAAATACACTTGTATATATAGTGGAAACTGGGGAGTATAAGTTCAATCCTCTGCAGTTAGTGTTTTCCATTTCTTGGGGCTTTGGATTCAACATGAAAAGTCGATTTGGCTGGCTTCACTTGAAAGCTTATTGACTAAAACCTTGCTCAAATATTGCTAGGTGGTGATCTTGATTGTCATTCCAAGGTTACATGGCTTTGAATCGCTGAATACGAAAAACTTGCTAAAGTTTGTTGTTTTCTTCCAATATGTGCCGAGGCTTTTGCGAGTTGTTCCTCTATATAAAGAAATTACAAGAACCTCTGGCATTCTCACTGAAACTGCTTGGGCTGGAGCTGCATTCAACCTTTTTCTTTACATGCTTGCAAGTCATGTAAGTTAATTCTGCAATTTTTTTTCCCGTTAGCATATATGGTGATTGTATTTATTCTGTAAATAAGTGGCATTTTGTATGATTGCTTAATTAAATGAGTATCTGTTAGGATACATAATGATTTTGTGGTGATTATGTGGTCATTAGTGATTGGGTTATAAATTTATAATTATTACTTGTGTCATGTATGCTATTTGCATTCTTGACTTGTGGATTAACAGATGCATATTCCAGAATGTTGGGCAAAATTAATCTTGGCAGTTGGCAAGATGCCATTCATGGATTTCATGGTGTTAACAAGTTTGTGTATATATTTTTAAGGAGGTAAATATAGGATCCATCATTTATTTGAAAAGTGAGGACTACAAGAATTGGAAGCATGGGTATTTGTATGAATTAATTAGAACATGACAATCTTTAGATGTGTAGATAGATATGCTAAATCTATGAGCATTTATTGGCTTTCATTTTGTTTACGGATATAAGCTCTGATATCAACTTTCTGAAGCATCCTTTTGAAATGTACAGCATTAATTAATCTATCTCTATATATATGGCTTTGGACCCTTTTGGTCATTGGTGTCACAAATTAGCCATTTGAATAATTAAAAAATAAAATAAAAATGTGAAGTGAGAAAATAGTGGAAGAGAGAAAGTAGAGATAATGGGATAATGACATAATGCATGGTAGTTATCAATGAAAAATAACTTCCTAATTTTTAATTTATTGTTTTAAAATTACTAATAATAATAATTTTATATTATGTTTTTAAAAATCAAAGAAAAAATTGACACGCACATAGGTGCATGTGAAGCATCTAGTATCTTTTATTCTTTTGTACATTACTAATTCACTTGGTTTGTAATTATTCTTGTTGTGGAAATTTTTGATGTGGACATGGTTTACATATGTTGTTGATCGTTAGTGTGTGAAGTTTTATGCTCTGAATCTTCTAGTTAAAACTTTTAAATAATGCATATGGAGCTTGAACAAATTTTTCTGCATGACTGCACAATGCACCAAGTAGTTCTTGCTAATTACCCAATATTACTTAAAACATGACATATTAAGATTACTGGGTCAATCAAGAAAATTTTATTCATTTATTGCAATTAATGATAATTGAAAGTGCAAAATCTTCTTATCTGGTATTTTTCTGATTGCTAAGTTACTTGTTGCATGTAGATTATTGGTGCCTTTTGGTACTTGTTTTCTATAGAAAGACAAACCACTTGCTGGCAACGAGCCTGCAGAAGAAATACTACTTGTAGCAAAGCAGCTTTATATTGTGGTAATGATCAAGGGTCAGGCATTTTAAAATTCTTGAATGATTCTTGCCCACTACAAGAGGGAAGTACACAATTTGATTTTGGAATATTCCTTGATGCGCTTCAGTCTGGTGTTGGGGATTCAGGAGATTTTCCACAGAAGTTTTTTTACTGTTTTTGGTGGGGCCTAAGAAATCTGAGGTGTGTTCCATTTCTTTTCAGTATATGAATAAAATTGTTTTAGATTATGAAGTAACCATATTATGTTATAATGTAATGTTAATAACTCTGGTATCTGCACATAGAATCCATATGTAAGCTCATTGTGTGGATACGTTAAAATTGCTTATGAAAGTTCTCTGTGATGCTTGTAATAAAATGGAAACAAATCATATTGCTTGTTGATGACTTGATGTGTTCTTTGTCTCTGACTCTTGGGATTTAACCAATAATTTTTTTTTTTAAAAAATAAACTAACTTTATTATTTTTAACTTCAAATAAATATTAGTAAAATATTTTAACAAATTATATTTTTTAAAAAATATTGTCATCAAAGGTATTTTGGTCAAAATGAGTGAAATTGTAAAATTTTTAATTACTCTTTTTATTTAAGGAAAATTATATCATTTAAAATATTATGCTTTTTTGTCTTCAGTTTTGGCCCCTCCACAATGCATCGATGAGAGAGAGGGAGGAGTCTGTGAATAGTAATTTTTGAAATTATTTCATTTCGTAATGATGAGTATATATCATTTAATTTCTTTTATGTGCACACTTTGATTTAGAAGATATCATTTCACATCCAAATTGTTTCCCCACCCTTTTACTGAGGAGCTGGATCTCTTTGTTGTAGTTCTCTTGGTCAGAACCTGCAAACAAGTACATATGTTTGGGAAATCTTATTTGCTGTTGCCATTTCCATCGTTGGCTTGGTATTATTTTCATTTCTCATCGGAAATATGCAGGTTGGTAAAAAATATTTTTATTTTATTTATTCAATAATACTAGCAAGTATTATTCATTAGTGCCACATGTCCCTTCTGCTGTTTGTTTCGATTTCTAGTTGTTTTCCTCTATGGTACTACTAGTCTCAAATTCCTAATTTTACATCGTATTATGATTTTATTGTTGGGAGACTTCCTTGTGGAATAGGCAATCACAGATCAAAATATGATCTTTCTAGTGGAGCATGTCCAATTTCCTATGCAAAAATCATTGCGGCAGTTTGGCGTCCACACCATTCTTTTCTGAAGATATTATCTTCTGGGTCTTGACATATTTACTTGTTTGAAACAGACATATCTGCAGTCAACAACTACAAGATTAGAGGAGATGAGAGTGAAAAGGAGGGATGCAGAACAGTGGATGTCTCATCGGTTGCTTCCTGATAGTCTGAGAGAGCGAATCAGACGTCATGAACAATATAAATGGCAAGAAACCAGAGGTGTTGATGAAGACAACTTGATCCGTAATCTACCCAAGGATTTGAGAAGGGACATTAAGCGTCATCTCTGCTTGGCTCTGCTTATGAGAGTAAGTTTCTTTATTCTCTCACTGGCTCGTTCCAAGATTCCATGCATGTTTGTTGATTGGGTGTGTCTTTGGAAATGAAGGTGCCCATATTTGAGAAAATGGATGAACAATTACTGGATGCAATGTGTGACCGTCTCAAGCCAGTGCTTTACACAGAAGAGAGCTGCATTGTTCGGGAAGGAGACCCGGTGGACGAGATGCTCTTCATAATGCGAGGGAAGCTATTGACAGTGACAACTAATGGTGGAAGAACAGGCTTCTTTAACTCGGAATTCCTCAAAGGTGGTGACTTCTGTGGAGAGGAACTTCTCACATGGGCATTAGACCCACATTCGTCATCCAACCTTCCTACCTCAACTAGGACTGTGCAAACCCTTTCAGAAGTTGAAGCCTTTGCTCTAAAAGCTGATGACTTGAAGTTTGTGGCATCTCAATTCCGACGCCTTCACAGTAAGCAGCTTCGTCACACATTCAGGTTCTACTCCCAACAATGGCGTACATGGGCGGCATGTTTCATACAAGCAGCCTGGCGGCGATACAGTAAAAAGAAGCTCGAAGAGTCTCTCAGGGAAGAGGAGAGTAGGCTGCAAGACGCATTGGCCAGAGCAGGTGGTAGCTCACCAAGTCTGGGTGCTACAATATATGCATCCAGATTTGCTGCAAATGCACTTCGAGTTTTGCGTCGTAACGGCACGAGGAAGACAAGGGCGCAGGAAAGATTACCACCCATGTTGCTTCAGAAGCCTGCAGAACCTGACTTTACTGCGGATGAGAAATAGTGTATTTATATGGTTGGTTCTGTTATCCCAAAGAAAGAAGACGTGTAGAATTCCCATTGATAAAGGTATTAGATGTATGTATATCACGAAACTGTATATGTAAATCTTTGATTGCGGTGGTTATTGATTGCTTAATTTAGATGTTATTTCAAGTGCAAAACGGGATGAAATATAATTCTTTTAAGTTGGTTACAGAAAATTTCTCACTTGTAATTTGTAAACGTATCAGCTAACTCTTTCGGGATATATATATATATAAGAAATAATAGGAACAAATTATGCTCGTCTGACAAGTTACAACCGGAGTACGTCCACGATAAAATGGCCTTTTCTTTCGGGCTTCCTACGTAGCTAATAACGACATCTGCATATTTATTTTTTCTTTTTAATACTATAACATCAGTTCCTGAATTCCTTCCTCTCTTTTTTTCTTTTTCCTACATCAGATTGAGTCTCACGGAGCAAGCTCACCTCCCTCTTAAGAAATGTTGGCAAGGCAAAAGCAGCTGAGTGCATCTGCACAAGAAAAAGAAAAAAAAATTATATAAGATTTTCCACCGTGATGGATTATAGAAACTAGAAAGAATGCCATTAGATAAAGAAGGTCTGAACAAAGTTGACAGAAAGGCTTATCAAGAACTAACAAAAAAAGAATAGAACAGACAACTCGATGCGTAACTGGAATGAGAAGACAGAAAGTTCAAATTACTTTGCTAAAGAAAGCATATTATTCAGACTAATCTAAACAAGTAGAAGGGACACAAATATAGAATTACCTGTGAGTTGTAGAACCTCAGTTCTCTTTTGTGATTGATAGCACCTTCGACCATCTCAATGGGGTTAATGGGGTTTACAAAATCAACACGTGGCCCCTCTGTTGAGCACAGAAGAAAACCTATCACACCACTGCATGCCAAAGATAGAAGACACCAGATGAGATACAATCATTAATATCATCTACGATGAAACAAAATTTAAACCATATTCTCAGGGCCAAAAATAATGTTGAACTGCATTTAGTAACAGATTTCACTTTGGAGGGATACATCATTACTTAGCATAGGACTGACAAAGCTAAATTGAAAATCAAAAGCAGATGGGGGAGAAAAAAACAGAGTACTACTTTATCAGAAAATTGGAAAGTGCAATTACCTCGGATATGTTGGAACACTGGTCCATGCATAATGTACTGTCCCTTTGAATATTTCTCGACAAATGGAGATCATATGTTGGATAAGGTGCGTATGAAGCCACATACTTTCTGCCATATTACAAAGAACTCCACCAGGCCTTAATGCTTTAGCTATATTCTCAAAAAATGGCTTCTCCACAAGTTCCTGAGCAGGACCTAAACCACCAAAAAAGGATCCTGTGAATCATTGAATTATTGAAATGCAACCTACTAATCTTTTTTTTTTCTTTTACATTAAATAAAAAAAATATTTAGTATATTTCAGGGATTCATATTTTGGTAGCAGTGTCTGACCTTAATAATTTACTGACAGAAAGTATTTGTTTCCATCTTCATTCAGAACCAAAGTAGGTAAAGGAAAAAAAATGTTTGGACGACCTTTACCAAATTATTTCCTCATGAGCATGAGTCCTACATTATATTTTCTCAGAAAATATGCCTAATGTGTAATAGACGGTCAGACTGCATTACACAAATTAAGCAACTTGCATTTGAAGAAAAAATTGTTGTTCCACCTTAGAAGATCATGTCCAACCATTTATTATCATATCCTACAAGTTGGTCCGTTTCTAGTGTTCAACAGTTTCCAAAAATAAACATCCATTATGCATTGGACAAATTATTATGCAAAAAATTGACATACCTATAGGATCTGATGAATCAACAATGATGGCATCATACTTCCCTTCAGGTGCACGTTGGAGAAATTCAACAGCTGCCAACGTTATATAAAGATCAACTTAAGACGTGTATAGAACCTTAATGTTCACAATTTAGGAAATATAAAATCATAGAATTGGCAACTCAAGAAACTTAAAAATAGACTAGCAGAAGAGAGAAATCAATACCATCACCAACGTGCAAGTGGACTCGAGGATCATCAAATCCAACAGCTAACTCGGGAAAAAATTTCCGAGAAACCTAGAGTATAACCATGGTAATAAGTTCTCTCTAGTCTTTTACAAAGTCATTTATAAGAGTGACTAAAACCAGCATCACTTACATCAATAACCATCTTATCTATCTCACAAATATCAATATGCTCCACAGAACTGTGACGAGATACTTCCCTTAGAACCCCTCCATCCCCACCACCAACAACTAAAACCTGAATTAACAGCATGTAGAAATGGGAAAAAAAGCAAAATATATATAAATTTATAGACAAATCAGAAAATGCAACAGCTCTTCAGTCAAAGGAAAAATGAGACCCTGGTCACTTCATCAAGTTTGACATATAAACTTCAATTATCTATGAAGTGCAAACTTATCAGTTATCACACACAATCAAAATAGTTTTGAACAATATCAACAGCAATTTGCAATTTCATCACCAAATTTTCCAGGTATTCTAAAATATAACATAATATCAATTCCACCTGAATACTATAAAGTTCATTTCAATATGGCTCCATGAAAATAGGCACATGTGTGTCCAAACTACAACATATATATATGTATTCAAAAGGAAGAAATGCTATGAGCTGGAATCCAACTTAATGAACATTAGTTCAAATGACATTACTGTTTTGGGGGACGGAATTGAACAAAGAGGAAGATGAGTTATCATCTCCTGGTAAGCACATCATCCTTTTCGGTCAACTGAACAATCCCATCAAGTACAAGTACTTTCCCATATGTTGATGACTGCAAACCAGAAAAAATTGGAGTCAAGTAAACCACTTATAGTGTCGGTTTGGATAAATCTTTAAGATAGCTCTTTTCGAGAAGCCATAAGTTTAGCTTAACACAAAACACACAAAAAATGGAAAAAGCTATTTAAGCTAAGCTTTTTCTAGTTCCAAAACTAGTTAGAGGAAGATGGCAAACCTCAAAAACCAGGACCTCTTGGTACTCTGACTTCTCCTTGTACAATATCTTTTCGACTTTGATTGAATGAGCTTCTCCTATGGATAGGGTACCAAAGCCATCAACAGTGGCAATATACACAAGCAAAAAAAAAAAAAAGTGTTAGTTTTCACTTTTCATCAGTTTCTACATAACAAAGACATTGAATTTAGCATATATAATTTGTGGTTAAGAAATAAGAAAATGCCAAAAGATTGCATTTTAATTTTTACAATATTTGCTAGATAAATAAGAGCTGTTTCTCCAGAATGATTGTCATAACAAACAAGAAAAAACAGGCCATTGTGTAATAATACGAAATCCAGTGGTCATAAGGCATAAGGAAATAAGCAGGAGGGAGTAGGTAATCGAACAATAATAGCAGAGGATACGTAACACCTACCAGGCCACATGGGGTTGTTAAAGTAAACAGCTTTCCTCCCTGTAATAGGAAAGATAAGGAAGAAGAAAGCCATGAGTAAAAGAAAATTAGATCAGAAGTCAGGCATATGCAGTGCTAATTAATGTGCTATAGGGTGACACAATAGACTTTCTTTTGGGTATAAAAAAGGGAAAAAGGATAATGACCAGAGCAAGAGTGAGATGCTGAGAACCACCCAGAAACAACAGTAGAATGACAATTTGACTGAAGCTCGGGGGAGGAAGCCTTAGCCTTCAAGCAACATAGAGGAATTTCCTTCCCTAAACCATTCCTGCTACTCGCTTTTCCGTCCTTAATCTTCTGGCATTCCAAATCTCTTCCTGCACCACCCTCCATAGATTTTCTATTTCTTTTCTGGCTCTAACCTCTGTAAGTGTAAATATCCAAACTATTGATCAGAGTGATTGACATACCACCTAACAAGTCAGAGAGTGTTAAAGAGAATTGCCTTTAAACTAGGAAAATATGGCTGTGAATAAAAGTTCAATATTTCAGTACATCTAGAATGTACTGAAGTTCAATACTACAATACTAATAAATATCTATTTCACTTTAAGGGATCACGTACACAAATCAAAAGGTAATAATTAACCTGCAACACTTAAGTAGAAAGAATTCTATCCTATTGTACTTTCATGAAAGAATGCGCGAAAGAGCGTGAATAAGCGAAGGGTCGGCTCTGATTTTATGGGACTCGGGATTACGATTAACGAAAGGGAATGACGAAACTTGCAATAATAAAAAAGTTATCTTCATTCTTCTGTTTCCGAATTATTTTATGAGTAAAATGCCAGGTCAAACGGAAACGGTAAAAAGTAAATACACTCGAGTTCATAAATTTAAAAACAAAAAAAGTCTATCATGAATTCACGATAGTTGTTTTAAATATTACATTATTTCACCAAGTTAATTTAAACTTTTTTCGGCCAGAGTGTACGTTTGGTATAGATATACGGATGTAAAGTATTGTAAAGAAAGTACTGTAGAGTAGAGTACTGTATAATAAAAGAAAATATTGTAGAGAAAAGTGAGGAGAGAGATAGAGAGAAAAATTAATAAAAAGAAAAAATATGATAAAAAATGTGTTTGGTAGGTATAAAATATGATGTAAAATTTTTTTTAGAAATCGTAAAATACCACAATTTTACTGTTTGGTTTTATTACCAAACATACCTTAAAGTATTCAAATTCAATCGCTAGGGTTTAAGGTGAAGAAGCTCTGCTGATTGGGAGAAGATGGAAGGTGGAAGGTGAAGAGAAAGAGAAGAAATAATGTGGAGTGAAAATGAATAAAGACGGTAATAGTAATAGGAGTGAGATGGAATTTATTATTGGAAAAGAGAAAGAGATAATGAAGTGTTGGGTGACGTTAATAGGTTATATGAGAATGTAGTAGTGACTAGTGAGGAATGATTTTCTTTGTACAATAAAACCCAAAGAGCAGCCGGAAAATTAAGATGGACAGAGAGACAGTGTAAGTGTGTAACAGTATCCCTCTCACTCTCTCCCACCTCTGCAAAGCTTAACTTGCTTTCGATGCAAATGGACCTCGCAACCAACCACATTTATAGCCACATCACCATATTTTCACTATTATAATTTATAAATGGTCAAAAAAACGTATCCAATTTTTGTTACTGTTTACTTTCTCCCAAATCTTCCATTTCATTCAAAAGTCAAAACCCTCAACCCTAATATGTTAGAATAATAATTATGACATGACATAATATTATATATACGTCTAATATTAATATTAATTTATTACTTAACATTACTCTTTCATATTAATATTGACTCATATATATATATATATGAGTATGATTTATGTATTGATTTTGTTTACTATATTCCTAATTTCTATATATTAAAAAAATGTTACTCCATAACTCTAGATGTAAGAAGAAGAAACATTTCTATTTAAGTAATACTTAATTTCAATACATTTTTCATTCTTAACTTCAATCCATGCAAAGTGAGTCGTGATTAGTGCGGATCCCTATTAATAATGAAAAATGAAGCTAAATAATTTGAAGAAACTATTTGGTTTAGAGAATGATGAGAGGTTAGGGAGAGGGAATGAGAGTGATAAAAGTCAATTTTGACATCTCTTTTAAATATTAATAATTTTTTATGAAGAATATAATTATCATTTTATCTAACTAACTCTCAGTCCATTCTAGTTTTTTATTCTCTTTCTTATTCTTATTTTCATTCACATTCTCTCAAAATAAATCTATCATAAAATCTTTATATGTATTTTGGAGATGATGAGTGATGTTAAATCATTAATACTATCATATGCATGTATTTTTTTTTTTGGTACAAAAAGATGGTAATAAGGGAAGGCACTCCTAAGTACTAAATATCGGGCAGGGCGCCAGTGGCATGTTGGGGAGATCAACACAGGCCCAACCCAAAGAATTACTGCACAGGCCTAAATCGTAAGCAAATTTTACCCAGTCGCTGCTATTCAACTAGTCATTGGGTGCCAGGGGATCTCCCTGAGGAGAGATGCTCACCAAAGCAAGATTTTGGATAGCTTCAGGGAGACTCGAACCCTCGCCTATAGGCGAGGCGAGAACTTTCCTCCAGATCCTTAACCATTTGTGCCAACCCACTTTAGCACATATACATGCATTATGATGCAACATCATTATTTATTGTTACAAATTAAACTTTTGAAACATACTTAATTTAAAAAATATTTTGTGACGAAATTAAAAATCAATATAAAGGATAAAACATAAAAGATATTTACTTGTATAAATAATAAAAAGTAGTATACTCATCACCACCCAAATAGACGCACATGGATTAAATCAAACGAAATTGAAAAGAAATTAGAAAATGATCTGCTTTTATTGTAATAAGTTTGTTATTTGCGATTTTTAGACGGTTCGATTTGAATTTCAGTTTATTGTGTCAAAAAATCGATCCAAATTATATCATTATGTTCACTAGCAAGAATCATTAATGGAAAAGTCAATGAAAATAGTAAGGTCTACTGGGTCTCTTTACTTTTTCACTTTTTCATATCCATTAACTTAAAAAAAATATAAAATATCTATTATACTCCTATGATTTGACATGATTTGACACAATTTTTTTTTTTTATTATTTTAATATAACGGGCAAAACTGTCATTTTAATACATTCCCTTTCCATTTTCATTATTAAACTTTTACTACTAAACACATCAAAATACATTTAGTTTTCTTTTCTGCCTAATGAACGTCCCCTCTATATATACACTAGCTTATGCACTAAAGCCAATTTTTTTAATTAACTTTGAAATAAAAATAAACAATAATATTATATATATATTTTAAAATATTTAATTTCTCACTCTTTTGTTATTTATTATAACTTCTCATTATATTTTTTTTTTGGTTTTCCAAGGTATCCCCCAGCCCGACAGGCCAAGGACTAATCCTCCGCGGATCTGAGCTCCATTTAAGGGTTTGCCGCTGGCCAATTGGTTGCTGCATACACAAGGTGGGATTCGAACCCCCAACACTTGCTTAAGCGACCTAGTGAGCTAACCACTAGACCAACCAAGGTTGGTTACTTCTCATTATATTCCTACTCCTCATATATATATATATATATATATATATATATATATATATATATTATAAAATTTATTTGAAGATATACTGGTGAGAAGACATATACAGTACTAATCAAAGTTGTATGCCTGTGGATTAAACCCTAAACCCTAGGGACCCGGGTGGCTAGGCTAGTCCTCTTTCTGTTCTTTCCTTGTTCCTTTGGGCTTTCGGGCCCCGTTTGGTACCCGAAAAAAAGTTGTATGCCAATTTTCCTTACAAAATTTGAAATATTTAAAAAATGTAATTATTATATTTGAAAACAATCTAACTCAAAAATAGAAAGCCATTTTTACTTTTCTGTAATTTCTTACCATCTCTACTTTAATTCTCTTCTCTCCACTCTCCTCACATGTATTTTACTTTATATATATAATAAAATTTATAATTTAAAAAATTAGTAATTAAAAGATCCAAAGCTATTATAATAAAAATATAACAATAAGAAGTCCTTGGGGCCAAAAAGAAAAAATATATATCTAAGAAGTTCACACCTCACAGTGGGAATCCGATTCACGTGTACCGGGAGAATATATATTACACTTATAAGATTGATGTTTATGTGCTCTGATCTCTTAACTCTCACGCTAATGATATAATTATTTTACGAGTTAGTTTTAAATATTCTTGTAAGATTTGGTGTAGGAAATGAAGAGGATAGAAGTATCTTTCTTAATTGCATTTTGCAACGTTATGCGAACTACAGAATTAAGTATATATATAAAAGAAACAACAATAATTCTAGCGAAAATAAAAAGAAAGAACAATAATAAAAAGCAATTAGTCATCAACACGTGGTGTCTCTTCAAGGAAGGATACAACAAATAAAGTGATAAAAGCATGCATGTGCTATATATGTTTCTATATATGTACAAAACAGCGATGTAATTTGCTTAAAGGTCTTCTAAAATATTATATATATTTAATATAAGTCTCGAGATTTTGATAACTAGCTATATGCATGTGAATGCAATCAAAAGTTCACCAACCTATCGTTGATTCGTTTACATACTGTCTAATTAATAAATGCGTAATGAAATAAATCTATGTAGTAAGTTTTTTTTTTGTGGCTGAAATGTAGTAAAGAAATTAATTAGTATTGAAAACATGACATTAATTATATTCACTTCAATGATAGAAAATTGTTATTATATGACTATTTAATACCATATATTGGCAAAAAAAAAAGGGTGGTTAATACCATAGTAGTTTTTTTAAATATCTCACCAAAAGAAATTGGACTATATTACAATATCTCATTAATTTATGGGGCCCAGGATAGTACAGCATGCATCCAAGAACTTACGCATATCTTTTTCAGAAACCAATGTCGTCCATGGTTGTACAACCCACGTGTTATTTGATGGGTGAGAATCTCTTTCTTATGCCGAGTTGTTATGAATAATGAGTAATGATATAGAATTATTAAAAGTTCAAGTTTAAGTTTAAGTTCAAATTTATTATTTGTTTGAAAATTTGTATTAAAATATATATTTTTTAAAAAAATTTAAGATGACACAGATCTTAAAACAAATTTAATGATTTATAACTAGTAAATTTAAGTTTTTAATAGTTCTAAATTCTCACTCTAATTACATTATTTTTTTCAATGGTAATCCTCTCTTTCATATTTGATGAAAAAGGCAATCCTTACTTAAAAAGAAAGAAAATGTTAGAGTGAGAATGTGATAGTTTTTATCACCACTGTCATTTTATTTAATTATAAGATAAATTGATCATTATATTCATTTCTTATTTTTATTTATAATCTTATTTTTTATATTATATCAAATGTAATAATATTTAATTATGGTATTAGTTCCTCATAATATGACGAACTTGAGTTCGAATCCTAGTTGAAAAAATTACCTGCACTCAATGTTCAACAATATACCTCAAGTAATTAAATTACCTTAATATTTATGAGAAATAAAATTTAATTCATTATTAAATGTTGAATTATATTTTATTTGACTAAAAAAATATACCTGACGTGTTTTTGACACTGTGATTTGTAAAATAAATTAAATTAGATTTACAAATTATATATAAAAAATGCAAAATAATGTGTTTTGACAATGTTTATTGATTTACAAATCAGATTTGATTGTTGAATATGATACAATTTATTACTTAATAGTTAGTTAGAATAAAATGATACAACTATCAATTAATTTTCTATCAATTCTATTAATCAAATGATTAAATTGATTAGGAATTAATCTTATAAAAATTAAATTGTATTTTATTTTTGAAAGATCAAATTAAAAGACTATACATCTTTTAAAGAACATGTCATTAATTAATTTACTATTTATGGCATTTAATGAGCTATTATTATGATTAAATAGCTCACATGAATAAATAAAATAAAATAATTTTGCATTTTTTTAGAACAATAATTTTGCATTTAAATTAAAATAAAATAGATATACACGGCTCGTTCTGGCTTGTGGCAAAGCGAGCTAAATAAAAATAAAAGATTAATCCTTGTTACAATCTTTTAGGTTCATTACACTTTAATGACATATGGTTTGGCTTGATTTCAATTAGATGCTCCGTGATTTTATTTTTGTCAATCAGGTGTCCTGAAGTTTGTGTTGCTAGCAACTTAGTAGTGTCCCATGGTTTAATTTATTAAACTTTTAATGGAAATGCCCTATGTGTCATGTACATAACTCCTAAAAAATTCTTAAATTCTTCTCTTTCTTATATTTTTTGGATTTAAAGTCTAAATTCACAAAATCTCTCTTAAAACTTAACCTAACCCAATATAAAAAAACTCATAAACTCATAAATTCAACAAACATTAAATCAAGAACGAGCATAAAAAGAAATTAAGAATAGTTTTATGTTCTGATGTTTTGTTGATTTACCCAAATTTACTTTCTGTTGTTGTCACTTGTGAACAACGTTGATCTGTAAAGTAGTCTTTCTGCTACTATTTTCTTTTATTTCACCATTTTCCTTTTTCTTAAAAAAATAATTTTTAAGAGTTCACGTGTGTTGCCAAAAGTGGGTGATGATGCTATGCGATGTTGGTATGATAAAGGGAGAAGTTGAAGAGATTTTTGGTAACACCAAATTGTCTGTTAATTAATAAGTAAATGAATCAGCCTCTCAGTGGACGAATGCCTCAATTCATTCATATAATGTCAAACTAGTCAAGAGTTCATCTTTAAGAATCCAACGAAGCAGTCTAGCGAAGCTAATGCTAATTTCTAAATCCAAAATAATGACACAATTGAAATTGTTGACTTTTTTCCCCCCCTTGTTATGCTAATTGTTTTGCACATCCAACCCTCCCATTCTTGGGATCTATACAGCAATCTCTTCAACTTCTGACTTGAAACCTCAGAGTTGATAGGCTAGACCGTCTCCATGAATAAACTTAATTTATTCTTATGCTATGCTTTGTTTTTAATTTTATATTTGATGGTTGATGAATTTATGGATTTGTGAGTTTCTCTTAGATTAAAAAAATAAAAGAGAGAGAAAAATTTGAGAATTTTTTAAGGATTAGACATTTTCATTAAAAGTTTAATTAACGGATTAAATTACGGGACACTAAGTTGTTAAGTGTTAACTAGTAGTACAAACTTCATGCCACTTGATTCACAAAATTAAAATCACAAAATATCTAATTGAGACCTTGTCAAGAACAATACTTCCGAGCTTCACCCCGATTTTCCCAACATCAAGAGCGTTCGTGATATGCTGAAATGTGAGTGGACGGTTATTTTCAAACATTTCTATCGTGAAGGAAACAGGCTTGCGGATCATCTTGCTCTGAAGGTCATAATCAACCCCTGGATGCCAATACTGAGTTTAATCTTACTGAGAAAGATTTGAAGATTTTGTCTCATGATGCCATGGAAATCTCTTTTCCTAGGATTTGTGTTGCTTAGTAGCCTTCGTACTTAGTCTCATACAAAAAAACCAAGCTAAATTACATGCATTAAAGTGTAATTAATCCTTTTATTTACTATTTAAAGCACCCTCATAAATATTTTGAACTTCAATTTTAATTATATAATTTTAAGCTCCACGTGATTTATACAATAATTTTAATAGTTTACGTACATACCTTTTGATGGTCCAATAGTTTACGTACATATCTGTTCCAGCATGAGCGTGCCCCCCCTGGTAGCTGGTACGATTCCCTTTTATCTTGTCTGGGCCATTCTATATTGGAATGTGGAAATTGTGATTTGTGAGGAATATCCACCTTCTTCAAGTAGGGGCCAAGTCAAAAATTTTTTTTAAGAGGTTGAGATAAAATAAATTATAATATATAATAATTTTAAAAAATAATTATTTATTTTATTTATATATATATATATATATATATATATATATATATAAAATAATATATTATATTAAAATTAAATAAATTATTAGCATTCGTAGCGCGCACTATTATTTTTTATGCAATATTACATAAATTTAATTAAATAAATAGTGCTCGTAGGGCACCCACCATTTTTTTAGTTTATGTAATAATACATAAATTCAATTAAATAAGCGCACCATTGTTTTTTTATATAAACTTACATAAATTATTCAATATTTATCATAATATTATTTTAAAGTATATATTGCATTGATTTATAAACCAATTACAAATGATAAATTGAAAAAAAATTGATTGATAATTTGATAATAATGATAAATAAAAGTAATTTGTCATACTTAAAAAAGTATATATAAATTGAAATAACACTTAAGTACTCTCTATTTATTTATTGTAAAGAGTAAAGGGTGAGTACGTAGAACATGATTTTTTATTCTTGTGTTTCTTTATTTTTTTTTATAAAAGAGCCATAATTTTTTATTCAAAGGGGGCCAATAAAATATTTTTACTATGTACTCCATATATATTAGTATCATCTTAGGGGGGCCATGGCAGTGGCACTCCCTTGCCCCCTCCCTCCGCCATTGTTGAAAACTTATGTGTGTCTAATAAAATCTCACATTATCTAGAATAAAGGAGACCAAAGTATATATATATATAATAACTTGTGATATATAGGAGGTAAATGGGCTAAGAGTAAGGTGATTCTCGTGCACACAACTGGCCACAAGAAGGAAAATACAGTTAAAAAAATAGACACGATGATAAACTAAATTTCTTCAACAATAGCCTCATCTTTTGATATTATCAAATTTTAGGAAAGAATAATCATATTTAAAAAGAAAACTATTGATATAAACGCCTTCCTTCAATAAGTGGTGTTAATTCTAGTTAAATCTTTTCATATCAGATACAACATACTCCCTCAAGAATTCTCCTAAGAAATGACCTTAGTACTAACCCATCAGAAACAGACATAAATGCACTACATTAGTTACACTCATTATATAAAATTGCTTTTGAAGTTACACTCATTATAAACAGACATAAATGTCACTTGAAATTGTTTCATTAGAGTTGATTCCAGCTTCCTCTACGATAGTTTCATTTGGATAAAACGAAGGCCTTGGAGGCAATTTTAGGTTTTCCAATTCCCCTTCAAGCATTTCTACCACTTTGCTCATTGAAGGACGTTCATCAGGTCTCAATTGTAACACCATAGTGCAGTTATGAACATTTTCTTCGCTGTGTTTTTTTCTTCCTCTGTCACATCTTAGCTTTCTTTTCACTAAATTGATCATGAATCCAAAAGGGAAAGTAAACTTCACTTGAATGCTCTGCATTTGGATTCGAATTTTTTCTTCGGCTTGCCGTTTATAAACATCAGCTTTATAAGAGATTCCTCCAATGTTTTTGTAGAATAATTCTGGAGCCATATAGCCAAGTGTTCCTCTTGCCACAGTCAAAGTAACAATACTATCATTCATTGGATAAAGCTTTGCAAGTCCAAAATCTGAAATCTTAGGGACGAAGTTTTCATCCAAAAGAATGTTATGAGGCTTGATATCAAAATACAAAATTTACATGTCACAACCTTGATGAGGATAAGCTTCCACGAGCCACACCAAGAGATATCGATCATATATTTTGTCATAACTCAAAGAGATGCTTCTTTCTTTTCGAAAAATATACTAATAAAGAGAACCATAAAACATAAATTCGCACGCTTGGATCCCTCAACACAATATCCAATAAGTCGAACCACATTAACATGGTGTATCCTTCCAAACACTTCACTAATTATAAAGTCTTGGCCATTAGTTTTGGCTTTACCCAACATTTTTACTGCTACAAAAGCCCCACTACGTAACTTCCCTTTGTACACAGAGCCATAGCCTCCTTCCCCTAGCTTGTCCAGAAAACCTCTGGTCTTTTTTTGATTTCTTTGTATGAATACCTTATGGGCATGAGGTTATAATCTTGCAGAAAAGTTTCAATATTCCCATACATTGATTTATGTCCTTTTCGCCATTGGTATATGAGGATTGCAACCAGAAATTAAAGCAGTATCCAAATAGAGTTCTAACTACAATATATGATGGCAGAACATATCTCCCTATGCTTGCAGCACCTTCAGAACCTAATGGATGTGGAAGATACTCATTAGTAACGCGATATCGGATTCGAGAGATTAGGCTTGAGGATGAAGGTGATGATAGAATTACTAAAAAGCTAGCAATTGTAGGACTTTGGTGCATCCAATGGCACCCAGTGGATCTTCCTACCATGAAAACTGTTGTGCAAATGCTCGAAGGAGATGGAGACAAACTGTCTGTTCCCCCTAGTCCATTTTACTCGCACTCAACAGCTTCCACTAGTACAAGTTCAAATATTTTGGCAAGACGTCAAAATTTGGAGTTGGAAGTAATTCATGAATGAGGTAGACTAGTCTTTGTTTTATATTATAACATATCTTAATTTTAGTCTTATGCACTTGGCTTTGTAAGTCGAAGAAAATAGTCATTTAAATTAACATAGCAAGTTATGACAGGAAATTAGCCTTAAAGTTGAAACGAAGTACGTAGGTGGCCTTCATTTTTTCATTCAATGTAAATGACTGTATGCTGTAAGTCTCAAGTTCTATACAGTAAGCATGTATATTAGCTTTTGACTAACAAGATTTCTGGAAATTGAAATACTCAAGTTCTAAACAGTAAGCATGTATATTAGATTTTAATGCTCTTCGTTTTTATTTTGTGGCTGTTATGTGAGTTGATCTTGTCGATTTGGGGAATTATGGTAATTTACTTCGAATGGAAGCCTGATATACCACTTCTCATGTTGATAAAATCTCACCTCTGCTTCATGCTTATTATGTTAAAAATTCATGACATATAAGGTTGACTCTTGACTGTTTCAGTTTTGTGAGAAAAAAGGGGTTGGAATTCAATGTATTAAGCTCAAAAAGGAAGGATGCTAAATTTATATTTCAAGAAATGCTAAGCTGAAAATCAAAGTGAAACAAGAGTATTTCAGTGCTCTACTTGTGTTATTTTCATAAATTGCACAAGTTCGTAGTTGGTCTAACATGGCATTTATCTGTTAATCGTAAATAAGAGTCTTAAGTTTTAGACATTCTATATACTGGTGTTCTTCTTGTTTTGTTATCTTGTTGATCTGTCTCACTTTAAGCTGGTGTTTGTGCCCTAGGTGCATTTAGCGTCAGTTCGCTTAATTACATGTAGGCTTGGCTCTTGTTTTACTGTTTCATTTTCTTTTTGAAATAATCTCGTCCATATTTAAGAGTCTCAAATACAAATACAAAAAGAAAGGTAAATTCTTGACTATTGAGCATATATCTAAAGATTGGTGCAGAAGATTTGGTACCAAGCCATACGAATAGATCATCCTCTTGACTCTTGAGCTAAAATAGTAGCGACTGAATACTTGGAGCCACTTACTGATGTAGCGGAGGATAGAGATGTTGAGAATGTAGGATCTTTAACCTCCGTTTCTGGAAGATCATTTGGATATAAGTAGGGCTCACTTGGTAACTGCAAGTCTTCATTGTCTTTTTCTAGCATCTCCACGACTCTACTCATTGAAGGTCGATCGCTGGGCTTTGTCTGAATGCACCACAAGGCCACTATCGTCATTCTCTTGGCCAATTTCGTTTCCTCCTCCGTCACATTTATTATGTTAATTTCCTTTCCTTGTTTTAATTGATCATAAACCCAAAAGGGTAAGTAATGTTGGCTTGAGTTCTCAGCTAATGTATTCAAATTCTTCCTTCTGCTGGCCATCTCCATTAATAACATTCCAAAGCTATAGACATCGGCCTTGTAGGAGACCCCACCAACATTTTTGTAGAAGAGCTCAGGAGCCATGTATCCTATAGTTCCTCTTGCTGCTGTCAAAGACACAATACTGTCATCTGTAGAATAAAGTCTAGCAAGACCAAAATCAGAAACCTTTGGATTGAAGTTATCATCAAGAAGGATGTTGTGAGGTTTTATATCAAAATGCAAAATTTGCATGTTACACCCATTGTGTAGATATTGAATACCACGAGCTATTCCAATAGAGAATACTGTATAACTGAATATATAAGACCATTTTAAAAGCTTATTACTAGAAAAGAACAAGGAAAAAATAAATAAATGAGAGGAATTGAGAAAGTAACGCTGACGCAGCCGAGGAGTGCAAATGCCGTCTTTTTCTTTAGGACCGGAATTGAATTAAAATCTGTACGTTTGGGGAAGCATATACGTATATCATGTGGCTTATCCGGATACAGTAAGGAAGGTTTTTGACTTTTCAGTGTGGATAAGCTGACTTATCAAGATTTGAATTTTGAAGTGTTGAATGAGAATATGGTAAAAAATACGATACTCTTGACTGTGGATATATGCGCAAGACTGGGCCATATAACCTCAAGGCTGAAAGAAAGAACGAACGAAAGAAAGAAAGAAAAGAGAACTGATTACTTACCTAAAATATGTTGAAAAAAATCCCTCCATGTCGCTGCATCATGAGAGAAGCACTTGTAAGTTGTAATACATAGCTAGTAACGGGGCAGAAGCTATCGTCGTTGGTAAAACTAATGAGAAGATGATACTAAAACATGAGGTAGCGCTGTAACGGAGAAAGAATTGAGAGAAGAAAATGGTTCTTACTTATGCGACAATGAGGGACCAGAAAATAATGAAAAAAATAGCTAGTAACGGAGCAGAAGCTATCGTTGAAGTTGGACCATGAAAGGTCAAAGCCATAGAGAAGCATACGGTGGATATCTGTGCAGGAAGCGTCGTTGTGGTGGTTATCAACAGGCGAAGATGTCATATACACGAGCTCTATGCGACAATCACCCTTTAACCCTAAATCGGGTAGGTAATCGCTGCCAACATGGACATAGAAATAGAAGGGATTTGTACGAGTTATGCAAGGGGCAGTATCAACATACGCAGAGGAATGCACACGATGCTTACACCTAACGAATATCATCGGCTTAATTAGGTATTCATAGAGCCGTCAATACGGGCCAGGCCCTACGGGCCGGCCCGTTAAACCCGATATAAAATATAGGACCGGGCTGGAAAATTTTCAGCCCGTTTTAAAAACGGGCCGGCCCGGCCCGGCCCGTTAAAATAACGGGCCAAACCGGGCTTGGGCCGGGCCGGGTTAGGGCTGGCCCGTTATTTATTTATTTTTTTTTAAAAAAAAATTTTTTGTCTTTTGCCCAAAACACAAACCCAAACCCAATCTCATTTAAAAAAAAAAAAGGTAACCCAAGCCCATAACCCATTCCTCAAATCCCTAAGTCTAACCTAATATCACAATTCACAAACACTTTTCCTTCCTCCCACCTAGCCGCACGCACAGCAACAAGCACGAGCATTTCCAGCAAGCTTCTTCACAAATCACAGGTACAAACTAAACTCTTCTTCTTCCTCTTTTTAAATCAAATCTGAATACTTTTTAGAATTGTCTTAGATGAACAATAGGATGACTAAATTTAGAATTGTCTTAAAATTTTTGAATAAAAAAGTAAAGTTGTTTTAAAAAAAAAAAAAAAATAGGGCTGGCCCGGCCCGGCCCTTGGCCCTAACAGGGTCGGGCTGGGCCAAGGAAAAGCTGGCCCATTTTTAAAACGGGCTGGCCCGGCCCGGCCCTAAAATAATTAGGGCCAAAACGGGCCAGGGCCGGGCCGGGCCGGGCTGGCCCGTTTTGACAGCTCTAGGTATTCATATACTCCAACGCCGTCGGCCCTGCGGATGATGCTAAATGTATCGCTTAGGCTGATGTTGTAGTCGGATATGTTAAAATATAATTCAAAGTCAAGTAGTCAAATTTAGTTTTAATGAATTCCTAGTTTTACGCCACTGCTAGTGCAGAAAATAAAAGTTATTAGTTGCAGATTTTTAGGCCATTATCTTCATTAGTTGGTTATTTATTTGCCTATAAAAGGCTTTGTACCTCTTCTTTATTCATAAGATAATTAGTAAGCATTATTCCTATTTTAGTCTCCGAGCCAATATTGGGCAAGTGGGAGAGTGCTTTTAAAAAAAGCTGAGAGGTGCAGCAAGTAGAAAAGTGGTTCACGCAAACCCTATTCTAATGGCAGTAAATGGGATTTCATCTTCAACCCAACCCTTAATTCCTTTCTTTAAGGGTGAGAACTACGAATTCTGGAGCATAAAAATGCGCACTTTGTTTATGTCTCAAGAATTGTGGGAGCTGGTTGAACATGGGTATAGTGCTTCAGAAGCTGATGAGCAAAAGCTTCGTGAAAACAAGAAGAAGGATGCAAGGGCTCTGTTCTTCCTTCAGCAAGCTGTCTCAGACGATATCTTCTCACGAATTTCAGCAGCAACTACCTCAAAGGGGGCGTGGCAGACTCTCAAAACAGAATTCCAAGGCTCCTCAAAGGTAATTACTGTGAAACTTCAGTCTCTCCGTAGAACATTTGAAATGCTGCAAATGGGTAACTCAGAAACTGTTCAAGTATTTTTATCGAGAGCTTCTGCTATTGTCTCTCAAATGAAGGCATATGGTGAGAAAATTACAGATGAGACTGTGGTTTTAAAATTATTGAGAAGTCTAACCCCTAAATTTGATCATGTGGTTGCTGCAATAGAGGAATCTAAAGATTTTGCTACTTATTCCTTTGATGATTTAATGGGTTCTTTGCAAGCTCATGAAGATAGGTTAAATAAATCATCAACAAGGATTGAAGAAAAGGCATTTCAAGTGAAAGGAGAGTCCTCCCACACAAAGTCCGATGGCAACGTTTCAAATAGAAGCACTTCACGTGGTGGTTATCATGCTCGAGGTCGTGGCGGCAACCGTGGACGAGGAGGACGTTCTGGTGAACAACGACAGGTCAAAAATAATTCAATTAAATGTTATTATTGTGGAAAGATTGGTCACAAAGAAGCTGACTGTTGGACCAAGCAAAGGAATGAAGAAAAGCATGCCAATGTTGCTGAAGAAGAAGAGAGTATGTTGTTTATGGCTCATTTTTTTGATAAAAATTTTGCTAATGCTGTTTGGTTTCTGGATAGTGGGTGTTCTAATCACATGACGGGCTCAAAGCAATTGTTTAAAGAGCTTGACGAGAAAGAGACATCAACAGTTCGATTGGGTGATGACAAGGTGATTCAAGTGGAAGGGAAAGGTACGATTGCCATTAATACTAGCCACGGTAATACTAAATTTTTAAAAGATGTGCAATTTGTTCCTGGTTTGGCTTACAATTTATTAAGTGTTGGTCAATTGATGGCCAATGGATATAGAATCTTGTTTGATGATAACTCATGTAGAGTTGAGGATAGGAAAACTGGTCATACCTTTATTAATGTTCAAATGGCTCATAACAAGATGTTTCCACTAGATGTTTCAAATGTTAATACTGCCCTTGCTGTTAGTAAGACTTGTGAATCTAAATTGTGGCATTTGCGTTATGGGCACTTACATGAAAATGGGTTGAAGCTCTTGAGTCAGAAGAATATGGTCAATGGACTACCGAAGATTGAATCTTTTGAGTTCTGTGAAGGATGTGTTTTGGGTAAGCAAAGCAAACAGTCATTTCCCGTAGGAAAATCATGGAGAGCTGACAGTGTTCTTCAATTGATACATGCAGATCTGTGTGGGCCCATGCAAACTGAATCATTTGGTGGGAATCGATATTTTTTATTGCTTATTGATGATTATAGCCGTATAAATTGGGTTTATTTCTTGACGTGCAAATCTGAAGCTTTTGTTGCTTTCAAGAAATTTAAGAGCTTGGTAGAAAATGAAAGTGGCAGCCGTATCAAATGTCTCCGGACTGACAGAGGTGGTGAATTTAATTCTATTGAATTTAATAATTTTTGTGAAGAATGTGGTATTTACAAGGAGCTCACTGCACCATACACGCCGGAGCAGAATGGCATTGTTGAGCGAAAGAACAGGACTGTTGTGGAGATGGCCAGAAGCTTGCTCAAATCCAAAGGTCTTCCAAATTGTTTTTGGGCTGAAGCAGTTGCAACAGCTGTGTATCTCTTGAATATTTCTCCAACAAGAGCTGTCATGAACAAAACACCTTATGAAGCTTGGAAAGGTAGAAAACCACGTGTAAGTCACTTGAAAATTTTTGGTTGTGTAGCCTATGCTTTAATTAACTCTTAGTCTCGCCACAAACTTGATGAAAAGTCTGAAAAATGCATTTTTGTTGGCTATAGTACTAAATCTAAAGCATATAGGCTATATAATCCTTTAAGTGGCAAGATTATTATTAGCAGAAATGTGGTTTTTAATGAAAATGCTAGTTGGGATTGGAATGAAGAGCAAGTACAGCAAGAAGCTCCCATAGAAATCTCTTTAGAAGAAGTACAAGAGACAAGTTCACTCAATAATTCCGCAACTCTTGATGAGCCTTCAACTGAGACAATTCAATTGAGAAGATCGACAAGGCCCAGAATACCAAATACTAAATACTCTAATGATGTATATACTTGTCAATTTGCTCTTGCTGTTTCATATCCAAATTTCTATGAAGAAGCAGCAACAATGGAAGAATGGAAAAAGGCTATGAATGAAGAAATGGCTGCAATTCAGAAAAATCAGACTTGGGAATTAGTGGATTTGCCTAAAGGAAAGAATGCTATTGGGCTGAAATGGGTGTTCAGAACCAAGTATCATGCTGATGGGAGTGTGCAAAAGCATAAAGCACGGCTTGTAGCAAAGGGGTATGCACAACAACAAGGTATTGACTTTGAAGAAACATTCTCACCAGTTGCTCGGCTTGAAACTGTAAGATTATTGCTTGCTTTAGCTGCTCAATTATCTCTTCCTATTTTTCAATTTGATGTGAAGTCTGCCTTCTTAAATGGGGACTTGGAAGAAGAGGTTTATGTTTCTCAACCTGAAGGTTTTGTTGCAAACGGTTTTGAGGATAAAGTTTTCAGGTTGAGAAAAGCTCTTTACGGGCTTAAGCAAGCACCTCGAGCCTGGTACAGTAAGAATGACAACTATTTTTGTGAGAATGGTTTTGTTCGAAGTGACAATGAGCCCACTTTATATTTGAAAAGAGAAGGCAAAACTGATTTTTTGGTTGTTTGCATTTACGTTGATGACATAATTTATTTTGGGTCCAATGAATACCTTATTGCTGATTTCAAGTCTTCTATGATGAGAAAATTTGAAATGACAGATTTGGGATTGTTACATTATTTTCTTGGGCTGGAGGTAAAACAATGTGCAGATGGAATCTTTATTGGGCAACAAAAGTATGCAATTGATTTGCTCAAAAAATTCAGCATGGTGAATAGCAATGTGGCTTCCACTCCAATGAATTTAAATGAAAGATTACAAGCTGAAGATGGGACAGAGAAGGCTGATGCAACTTATTTTCGAAGGTTAATAGGTGGACTCAATTATTTGTCTCACACACGGGCTGACATAGCATTTTCTGTCAGTATTTTGTCCAGGTTTATGCATAGTCCAACCAAGCATCACCTAGGAGCAGCTAAAAGGGTCTTGCGCTATGTTGCTGGAACTGTTAATTTTGGAATTTGGTACACTGCAGTATCATATTTCAGCTTATTTGGTTACACTGACAATGATTGGGCAGGTTCCTTGGATGATAGAAGAAGTACTTCAGGTTATAACTTTAGCCTTGGTTCTGGTGCCATCTCATGGAGTTCGAAGAAGCAAGAAACTATTGCGTTATCATCTTCGGAAGCGGAATATATTGCTGCAACTGCTGCAGCATGTCAAGCAGTGTGGCTTAGGCGTGTTCTGGTTGATTTGGGCCAAGAGCAAGTTGCAACAACTAAAATCTATTGTGACAACAAAGGTACAATAGCAATGACTAAAAATCCATCTTTTCACAGCAGAACAAAGCACATTGAAACAAGGCATCATTTCATTCGAAGGTTGGTAGCAAATGGAGAAATAGAGTTGGAGTTTTGTGGTACAAATGATCAAGTTGCTGATTTATTTACCAAGTCTCTCTGTCAACATAAACATGACTACTTTCGACAACAATTAGGCATATGTGACTTTGAATCAAGGGGGCATGTTAAAATATAATTCAAAGTCAAGTAGTCAAATTTAGTTTTAATGAATTCCTAGTTTTACGCCACTGCTAGTGCAGAAAATAAAAGTTATTAGTTGCAGATTTTTAGGCCATTATCTTCATTAGTTGGTTATTTATTTGCCTATAAAAGGCTTTGTACCTCTTCTTTATTCATAAGATAATTAGTAAGCATTATTCCTATTTTAGTCTTGAGTCCTCTTTCTGTCAATAGGATAAAGAATAAGGAGGGAGAGGGAGGGAAGAGTAATTAACCTCCACGATATTTGCGTCCCTCAATCTGATTGTGTACTTGTCGTAATCAATATTCACAACATTGTATTTTCCATTTTGAAAATACAGTACCAATTGGTTTTCCTCGCAAGCTAGCTCGTATTTCTTGACGCCGCAGTGATGTGGATCGTGTCTTAGTCGGAAAGGGTAGCTGATGCTATGACTTCCGCATGAGTTAGAACAAGCCTCACCGGTACCATCTTTTGCCTTGCAACTTTTGTGGGATACTATTATCAGAAAAAGAGTTACCACTAGTACTCCACAACAACCCATGTTTCATTTAATTTCTTCTCATCTCATGGAGAACCCATTAGGAATTTAAACCTCAAAAATCCATCGACAATCACTTTAACAAAAAGTTGCCGAGAAATGTTCTGACCGGTAAAGTCACGAGGGAAAAAAGTAGTAGTATCAATCAATCAATATATATATAAAACCTATAACATTGTTACTGTTCCTAACGTCACATCATCTACAGTAATTTTGTTTTTTTGTTTTTAAAATTTAGTCTATTTCCTGTACGTTTTTGCATTATATATATATATATTAAATAAAAAGTGTGGTCCAAAATTAGGAATGATCAAAATATCCATACTCAATGGGTACTCTAAAATTTTACCATGTAGTCTGGGTATGGGTCCGAGTACAACGTCAACGAGTTCGAGTCCGGTTAAGAAGGTACTCTACCCGCATTACCCGCAATAGTAATTATTTATTTTTATATATAAAAAAATAATATTTTAAAACTTTTTTATGTTTTTTTATATAAAAACTTTTTTATGTTGAGAAAATATATAATTCTAAAAAAATGTTGAATATTTTATAAATATTAAAGTAATTTAATACTATATTTATATTTATGATTTAATTATTTTTATTTTTTGTGATTAGAGATAAAAAGTTGATAAAAATAAATTTTATATTAATAAAATAATAATTTATTTAAAATTTTTATGGTCTGGATTCGGATATGGGGATTTGACTATCCGTAGGGTCTGAGAATGGGGATTAATTTTGATACCCGTTCAAGTCCGAGTCCGGGTTTAGGAACATAGTACCCTACCCAAATCCTACCCATGATCATCCCTATCCAAAATAATGTTTTAGTTGTTAAAATTTTTTAATTTTCAATAAAAAAAATAGGAAGAAGCAAGACCAGAGAAGAGTACTGATTAATTAAAAAATTATAAGTTAATTTTACATACAAATATAATATATTTTTAAGTGAGTCCCAATTAAATTTGAAAGTGAAAAAAATAATTTTATCTAAAATAATTTTAAATTTTTATTATTCTTAACCACATCTTAATAATAAATAACTAATTAATTACTCACTTCGGTGACCTACAATTAAAATATATACATATATAATGAAGAAAATCTTATTTTATATTGCACTAATTAATTATTATTAAATTTATTTTAAATTCAAATTCATATTAAGATTAGATTTTATAATTATTATTAATATTGTATATTTCTAATTTTCATTACATTTTCAATTTAGATAAAAAATCCTTTTATGTCTCCAACTTTAAAATAATTTATAACTTCGTCCCTAAACTTATTTTTGCAATCAATTTTATGGCAAAAAATTTGAATTGCAATCAATTTAATTCTTAAAATTTCACACCGGCCAAAAAAAATATTAAAATTTTATATTTTGTTCTAACACTAAAAATTCCAAAATTACTAAAAATAAATGAGATAACATTACACATTTAATATTATTCACTACTAACTCATTAATCACAACGATATCATTTTTTTCATATTTTTTTGCTTAATATGAAGACATCGTTTTAAGTGAATTCAAATTAGTATAAAGAGATATTGTCGTTATAAGTTATGAGTTTACATTAATATTATATATGTATAATGTCATTACATTATTTGCTATTAGTATTTGGACGAAATTATATGTCAGGACAAAATTCAAAACTTTAGAAAAAATTGATCTAATTTGAAACCTTCTGGTCAAAGTTGACTACAAAATATTTTGGAGACAAATTAAAAAAAATTGTGTAAAGTTAAAAGACATAAAATTTATCATCACTTTTTTTTATTTTTTTAATTTAATTGGTGGTAATTGTACAAATATAAAATGAAGATGGCAATTGAAATATATTTTTATCGTTTAGCTTGTGATCACTTTCATATAAAAACATATATTTTTACATTTCAATTAAATTTTTTTTATAAAATTTTTATTCTATTTTATTTTAAATTTTATAAAATAATATTTTATATTAGGCTAAAATGCACATATATCCCCTAAGTTTTGAATTAGGGGCACATACACCCACTGAGTTTTAAAAAGTTGCATATAGACCCCCTGAGTTTTTACTTTGGGGCAGAGACACCCATTCTGTTAGGGTTCCGTGAAAACTAGGCATTAAATGCCACGTCAGCAAGCATGTGTGAAGGGTGTCTCTGCTCCAAAGCAAAAACTCAGGGGGTGTATGTGCCCGTAAAGTGAAACTTAGAGGATATATGTGCCCCTAAAGTGAAAACTCAAGGGGTTTGAAAATACTAAATTACCCTCACACATGCTTGCTGACGTGGGTGTATGTGCATTTTAGCTTTTATATTATTGAAGTACATATTTAATTATTTAAATAATAAAAATAAGTGTATTTTTATATAGCTTGCTATTTTTCTTATAAAAAGTATATTTTTTATTTTTTGATTGTGATATTATTTTTTATTTTTTGTAATTTGAATCAATTAAATTAAAAAGATAAAGAAATTTTCAAAGTTAAAGTTTGATAGTATATTAATTACAAACATCTTATTTATATACAAGTTATGATTTTTATTTTAAAAAATTATTATTTTGCTATTAATTTTTAGTAAAAAGTTACTATTGTATTTTTGCTTTTTTTAATATTTGTCATCAAATAGTTATTTTATTATTTTAATAATAAACATAAGGATATTTTGTTCAGAATGAGTACAATTATAAATTTGTTTATCTCTTAATTAAAGAATGAGAGTGTAATATTTCAAAATACAGAAAATTAAGGAATCTAATTTACTACACTATTTAATTTTTAAAATAGTACTGCTATTTACTTAAACAAATCATTAATATTTATGTTATTATTTATTTTTAATCATTTTTTATAAAAGAATTAATAGATTTAATAAATTGAATCTAATATATCATATATTAAAAAATTAAAACACATATTTTATGATCTCAAAAGTAAATATTTAAAGAGTTAAAATACATGAGATATTTTTTTTGTATATTATATATATATATATGAATTATTTTAAAACTAAAATATAATTTATACACTTTATTATTATTATTATTATAATTTATATATTTTTTTAAAAAATATAATTATATAGATTATAAAAAAAATACTCGTGCATATTGCACGGGTAACAATCTAGTTATTATTAAGGACTAAACTGAGGTAAAATTACTTAGGTGCTTGCTATAAAGTTCACCAATATAATTGAAACACGTGGCAAAAATTTTTTGTATAACCAATCATGGTAGAGAGAGAAAATGAAAAGCAATAAATTACATAACCAATCAAATTGGAGAGAGAATATAAATAAAGTTTATGATTGGTCAACTTTATAGCAAGCACCTAAACAACTTTACCTTAGTTTTTTCTTATTATTAACTAATATAACTCAATGAGTTATAGATGGTTAAGAAGCCTAACCACCCTTATTAAACCAAATCTGTTGAGCCAGAGACTCTTATGAGTTATGATATGGATATTGCTTTTGTAATCTGCTTCTTCTTCTCCATTTGGTTGGTGCTTAATGTTGGGTTTGCAGAACATGTTGGGTGGTGGAATAACAGCTGTCCACTACCTGAAACAACATGTGGAGACCTTGTCATACGTTTTCCTTTTCGAATCAAAGGTCGCCAACCACAACGTTGTGGTTATCCTGGGTTTGCTTTAGAATGCACCCCAACTAATCACCCTCTTCTTGAGCTTCCTTATTCAGTGAAGCTCACTGTCAAACACATTAATTACAAATCCCAAACAATTGATTTGTATGATCCTTCATCTCCCTGCCTTTATAGCAAGCTTGAGAACCTCAACGTCTCTGCTTCTCCTTTCCAGTTCACAGATGACTATTATTATGCCCATACCTTCTTCAATTGCACACCTGAAGATAGAGGATTGACCAGAGCTTCATGTTTGAGTAGCCCTGCCTATCAAGTATATGCCATTCCCCACTTCAGTAATATGGCATCTTATCCAATATCATTTTGCAGCATAATGTTCACCATTCCTTCCCTCCCATATGATTTTTTTCAAGAGGAAAACATGCTTCATTTGATGTGGTCTGATCCAATGTGTAAACATTGCGAATCAAAAGGAAAAATATGTGGATTCAAGAATACTACCACTAATGAAACTGACTGTTTCCGGTATCACAAAGGTAACATCAATGTCTTCCCTCCAAATATATTTGCAGCCTTTTCCCTTTCTGTATGAAAACTTGTTATTTACATAATAAAACCCGCCAAGGAAACTATCACTTCTATGAGATAAGTAATATACATTCTTAGCTGACTGATCATGTAAATGTCTTTTGCAGTTTCACCGACCAAGTTGATAATTGCAGGTTAGCTTTCAAATGAGAGTTTTCAGTTCTTAGTATTTTCCTCCAAAGCTAAATGTATATTTTGTTATTGAAATGGGGTTTTGATATACATGCAGGATCAATCCTAGGCTCTCTTCTTCTTCTGCTAATAACTACCTCTGCAATTTATTTCATCTACAACTTCCACATATCGCGAAAAGAAAACCGAGCAATTGTTGAAAAGTTTTTGAAAGATTATGAAGCTCTCAAGCCCACAAGATATTCATATGCTGAAATTAAGAGAATTACTAATCAGTTTAAGGAAAAGTTAGGACAAGGTGCCTATGGTGTTGTGTTCAAGGGCAAGATTTCAACCCAGTACTCAGTTGCTGTGAAAATCCTCACTATATCCCAAGGAAATGGTGAAGACTTCATCAATGAAGTCGGAACAATGGGTAGAATCCATCATGTCAACATTGTTCGCCTAATTGGCTTCTGTGCTGATGGATTCAGAAGAGCTCTTGTTTATGAGTTTTTACCAAATGGTTCCCTACAAAACTTCATAAACTCACCAGACAATAAACGAAACTTTCTTGGTTGGGAAAAGTTCCAAGACATTGCTTTAGGCATTGCTAAAGGAATTGAGTATCTTCATCAAGGGTGTGAGCAACGCATTCTCCATTTTGACATCAAACCACACAATGTTTTACTAGACCACAACTTCACTCCAAAAATTTGTGATTTTGGATTAGCCAAATTGTGTTCTAGGGATCAAAGCATAGTGTCCATGACTACTGCGAGAGGAACTATGGGCTATATTGCACCAGAAGTCTTCTCTAGAAACTTTGGAAAAGTATCTTACAAATCTGATGTCTATAGTTTTGGGATGCTACTTCTTGAAACAATAGGAGGCAGAAAGGTGACAGATGATACAGTGGAGAACACAAGTTATGTTTATTACCCAGAATGGATCTACAATTTTTTGGAAGAAAGAGAAGATGTAAGAATTCATATTGAAGATGAAGTGGATGCTAAAATTGCAAAGAAATTGGCAATAGTGGGATTGTGGTGCATCCAGTGGCATCCAGTGGATCGACCATCTATGGAAGCTGTGGTTCAAATGTTGGAAGGGGAAGGTGACAAATTAGAAGTACCTCCTAATCCTTTTGCTTCCCAAGGTGGAACAGGACAAAGAGCTACAGTACTGCCTGCAAGACACAAGGCTCAAGCCTTGGAAATAATCCATGAATTAGAGTGAGAGTAGATTTGCTCATGGAAAAAAATGTAACTTGTGTAGAATTTTAAAAGTCTAAATTAATTTGAAATTGGGGCAAACTTTTATTAACTTCTTAGGTAAAAGAGTCTAAAACTTTGTCATCAGATGTAAATGTTAGTAACTTTGCCATTTGAGTTTAGTGCAATATCAATGTTTAGTTGTTTCTTCAAACAAATTGAGCTTGTAAACTCTGATTAAATAATACATTTTCTCATTTTCTTTTCAATTTTTTAGTATGAATTCAACCGTGATTTTGATTATTATGCTTGGATTGCAATTTTGGATATAATTAGGTGGCTTCAAATTGAAACTGGTTCATTGTTTGATTATATATTGTTAAGATAGAAATGAAAAACCTTGGGATTCTTCATATATCATCCAATACTTACATATTTTAGTTCAGAGTTGAAGTGAATGATTTGTTAACATTATTGAAAAGTGTGCAATATGGCACGCGTTGTCATCTTTATTCATAATACTTTATTTGAGTTCTTCATTGTGCTGTTAATGTGCTTAATATATTATAAGATGTTAATGCACTTGTTTATTGTTTAACTTTTAAATCTAATCGTCAGTAGTGTCACATGTTATCATCTCCCACCTTATTTGATTCCAAAGTTCTGGTTTTGATCAATATATTGGGGGCGACTCTTCATTACCTAACACAGCAGATTCTTTTTTTAAAAATTTTTATCGACCACCAACCACCATAAAGTCTAGCATATGCTTTTTGACTGGCAACCGTGGCAATACATTTTAACTTGAGAACTATTCTGCCTCACATGTATAAACAATCTAATCTGTATTATGCAAGTGAAGATCGAATGTGCATCTGCTTTAGAATTGGTAAAAAGTAAAAAAACTCAAGCTCCTACCCATCCGGAAGACCAGAACCATCATTTTCTGACTCAATAATGTGTTGTGCACATAAAGAATTATAAAGGACCTCTGTTCTAGTTTGTGTTTCTAATATGGCTTATCCAGTACTGGCTGGATTCGAAAAAAAAAAAAGGAACTTGGCAGACGACGAGGCTTACAAATGTAATTTAAAAAATTAATTTTGTACTCTCAATTATTGAATCAAAGATCGAACAAAAGTCCTGAATAATGAAAAGCAACTCCACTAACTAATTTTGAGTGGCGTTAGGCAATATCCTTATTCAATCTTCGTCGGTTCTTTTACGACTATCTCATGTGTGAAGAGTGAAGACACCCATTCACACCACGTTATAAACTTATAATTGTTTATCTATTTGTGAGCATTCAAAATATTAGGATGCAGTGGGTGGATTGAGTGATAAGTACTCACTTTTTTTTAAGTAGGGTCTTGAACTTGAGTCTTATGTATGAAAAAAATTTTGTTAAGAGAGTTCAACTCTCGTTATACTTTAACTAATTCGAATAAGATTGTTTACCGTAAAAAATAAAAAAAATTATTAGATAGTTATTGTAATAAATAATGACACATAAGAAAAACATTCGTATAAAAGATTGTTAAAGTTGAGGAGGCTGTCGCGTCACTGTCACTAAAAGTCCAAAATAATCTTTTCATTTTAGAAATATTTGCACTTAATTAATTTATGTGTACAAAGTTACGTGAAACTTCTGGCCGCGGAAACTTTTATAATAGATTAATTAAATTGTTCATACTGTTATGATTCTTTTGTAGGCTCGGTTTTATTAGAAGTTTGATTTTGAAGAAATAAAAATAAAATAAAAATAAAAATGTTTAAGATTACATTTAGTATAACGTAAAAAAGATGATAAAGGAATTGGGAATAAGAATATAAAAAATATATATTAATCAATTTATCCATATAATTAAAATTTAGAGTAAATTACACTGTCCTCCCCTGAGAGATGTTGAAATCACACTACTCTCCCCTCTAGTTTCCAAAATTACACTGCCCTCTCTTGAGAGATCAAAAGTTATTACACTTTGATCCAAAACACTATTCTCCCACTAAAAAAAGGTCTAAAAAGTCAATATAATAAATATTAATGACTAATAAATATTCATGATTAAATTGACCCTCACACAAAATAAAAAATGTTTAACGTTATGTATCATCGAAATTTATAAAACTGAATCTTTACCAAAAAAATTTTTATAAAACTGAATTACAGTACACCTAACAAAATTTTTTTGATATATTTTATTATTATATATTAATATATATTAAACTTAATTGTCGAAAATTAAGTAACATAATAAATTTTTTATATTATATTACATTATTAATATAAAAATTTATAAACTATTTTAAGTTAGAGACTTTTTTTTAGAATTGTATTTTGTTAATAATAATAATTACTATAAATACTAATAAAATAATAAAAGACAATAAAAAAATGAAACAATGTTATTATACGAGGATGAAAGTATGTATAGGTCACATTTTATAGAGTTTCATTCTTTTGTGAGGGGTAATTTAGTCATGAATATTTTTTATATTGGAAGTTGAAAAAATTTGACCTTTTAGACTTTTTTTTTATTGGAGAATGGTGTTTTGGATCAAAGTGTAATGACTTTTGATCTCTCAAGGGAGGGCAGTGTAATTTTACAAACGAGAGAGAAGGGCAGTGTAATTTCAGCATCTCTCAGGAGAGGACAGTGTAATTTACTCTAAAATTTAGTAATAATGAGTGTGTGATAATAAAGATATTTTAGTAATTTAATAGAAGGGTTTCTCCAAACCCTTAAATTGGAAAGGGCCTTATATGTAGGCTATGCTATAACCTAGGATTGGAAAAATCATGAACCAAACTTAGGTTTAAAGATTTCCAAACTCATTCCATCCTCCCAACACCCCAACCAAACAAGCCATTAATGAATTATTACTCCAATGATGAAGATAATTTATAAATTATAAGTCTTTCTCTATCAAATTGTCCAATATTTGGGAGCTAGCATCTCCTACTTGCTCAGCCAACCTGTCCGTGATGGTAGTTTATTAGTTTTTTTTTTGCTCGCCCGACCGATATTCGAGGCACTTTTTGACTGATTCAAACTTGACCCGCATCACACATCTGGCTATGGTGAGAGAGCCTCCTAACGAGAATAGCTGCATTCACAAAGTTTCGAACTCGATACTTTATTTAAAAAATATCAAATTACTTATCATTTGGACCAACCTCAAGTTGATGATTGTAGTTTATTAGTTAAATAGGTTAAAGCTATCTTGAGAAAATATTGTGACAACAAAGTCAACATATCCTACTAAAATAAAATATGTTTCCTAAAATATAAAATGGACAAAATAACAATATGGTTATATGGAACATGGAAAAAATATGACGTGACATATATGAATATAGTCAAAATTTTTATTATGTGTAACACTATATAAGTTCTAACCGTTATTTATTTTAACAGTATTAGTAAAAATAATAAGATTAGTCGAGAAATAAAATTTTAAAAGCATAATTGATTGTAATCAAACTTTAAAATAATATTTGATCGGAAGCTCAAACTTTGAGGACGAAAAATACTTTATCTTTGGGTGGTTACTTCCAGTTTGCAGATTGAACAACTGAATTAGTAGTTTTGTTTCTTTGTGTAGTTTTAGGGCACGTTTGGTAGCTAGAAAGGGAAAGGGAATGAGTTTGATGTGTTTGGTAGTAAAAATTTGGAATGGAAATGGAATGGGAATGTATTAAAATGACTACTTTACCCCTTATATTAAAATAATAAAAAGAAAAGATGGTTATAATTGTGTCAAATCAAAGGGTATAATAGATATTTTGTATTTTGTATTTTTTTTTTAATTATACACATTTTTCAAGATGAAAATAAAAAAGTAGATAATATGTGGGACCCACATGTTTTTTTTTTCATCCTCTTCTCTCTACTTATTTCCTCCCAACCGAACATGCCCTTAGTCTTCTGTTTTGTTGGCATTATTGTTGTAGATTTATTTTTAAGGGAATGTGAATAAGAATGAGAATGGAAATATAAATGAGGATAAAAATGAGAACATTTAAGAATATGTTTGATATGACATAAAAAAAAATAAAAAAATTGAGAATAAAAATATAAAAGGAATACAATAACCAATTTATATTTTAATATATTTCCTATTTCTTGGAAAGATACTTTACCTTTAATTTGATTGAAAAAAGCTTTATGCTCCTAGATAAAATAACAAGAAAACAAAATAAGAAAATAATTAAAATAAAACTAAGAAAAATAAAGTCAGTTCTCGGAAGAAAAAAAAAACAAAGAACGAACGTATCTCATCTTACAACGCAACATACCCCTCCTACCTGCAACATATTATAAATAAGAAAATTTGAAGATTTGGAACAATGGATAACCCTTATCCCTTTATAAGGGATTAATCTCTTAAGCAGCTTTCTCTCCTTTCATAGCCAAGCTCCTAGGTGTAGAACTTTTTTTTTGGGGTCTGAAAAATTCTTTACAGGATAAAAACAACCAGTACAACTACGTTTTGTTTTTCTTTACTGATGTTGTGCAAGGTTAACAAATATATTAGGTAATTAAAACAAAACACTCAATACCAATATTAATATTACTGAATTATAATGTAATTTTGAATATAACCTGTCTAGTTATCTTGTTTATCTGTATCACTTTTAGCTAGTGTTTCTGCCTTGGGTGCATGTACCGCCATTTGCTTTCTACATTGTAGGCTTGGCTCTTGTTTAACTTTTCATTTTCTTATTGAAAAATAATCTCGTCCATTTTTAAGAGTCTCAAATACAAATACAAAAACAAAGGTAAATTCTTGACTACATTGAGCATATATCGAAAGATTGGTGCAGAAGATTTGGTGGAACCAAGCCATACCAATAGATCATCCTCTAGACTCTTGAGCTAAAATAGTAGCGACTGAATACTTGGAGTCACTTGCTGATGCAGCAGAGGATAATAGACATGTTGAGCATGTAGCATCTTCAACCTCCGTTTCTGGAAGATCATTTGAATATAAACAGGGCTCGCCAGGTAATTGCAAGTCTTCATTGTCTCTTTCAAGCATCTCCACAACACTATTCATTGAAGGACGATCACTAGGCTTTGTCTGTATGCACCACAAGGCCACTATCATCATTTTCTTTGCCAATTTCATTTCCTCCTCTGTCGCATTTATTACGTTAATTTCCTTCCCTTCGTTTAATTGATCATAAACCCAAAAGGGCAAGTAATGTTGGCTTGAGTGCTCAGCTAATGTACTAAAACTCTTCCTTCTGCTGGCCATCTCCATTAATAACATTCCAAAGCTATAGACATCGGCCTTGTAGGAGACGCCACCCACATTTTTGTAGAAGAGTTCAGGAGCCATGTATCCTATAGTTCCTCTTGCTGCTGTTAGAGACACAATACTGTCATCCGTAGAATAAAGTCTAGCAAGTCCAAAATCAGAAACTTTTGGATTGAAGTTATCATCAAGAAGGATGTTGTGTGGCTTTATATCAAAATGCAAGATTTGCATGTCACACCCGTTATGTAGATATTTAATACCACGAGCTATTCCAAGAGAAATGGCATATAGCTTTTCAATATTTAAGGACGAATGATCCTGCTGAGAATGAATGTATTTGTCAAGTGACCCATTTTCCATGAACTCATATATAAGAGCATGCTTTGATGCCTCCACACAATAACCAATGAGGTGCACCACGTTAACATGGTGAATTCTGCCAAGTGTAGCAACTTCGTTGATGAAATCCTGACCACCTGTTTTGGCCTTATCCAACATTTTGATAGCTACAATACGGCCACTTCGTAGTTGTCCCCTGAAGACAGAGCCATAGCCTCCTTTACCAAGTTTGATTTTGAAGCCTCGAGTCATCTTCTTGATGTCTTTGTAAGAGTACCTTATGGGCATTATGTTATTGTCGCTTTGCAGAAAATCTTCGATATTGTCATACATAGATAAATGCCTCCGTCGCCATTTATAGATCAACAACGCAAGGACCAATGGAGTTCCAACAACAATAGATTTGGCAGCAGTAAATAGACCTGTCAGGGAAAGTCGGAAGAGAGTACAAATAGTTAGATCATGCTTTCGAACTAATGTTGCATTGCAAATTTGTAATGTCCATGTCCATTCATATAAGATTAAGATTTTCATTGACATCTTCTTGTTGACCGACTACAAATAAAGTCATCACTGAAGTAAAAAAAAAAGTTTGATATTTCTCCAATTTTTATTATATTTTTTTAATCTAGCATACTCAAAACAAACTCAACGGACGTGGAAGACGTGGGCTTACCTATACTTAGAAACGCAGGTCGCATATAGGCTGCAAAACAGAGGGAGTGAAAGTAATATCAGAACAATTAGAGAATACTGTGTAAATAAATATGTAAGATCATTTTGAAAGCTTATTACTAGAAAAGAACAAGGAAGAAAATAAATGAGAGAAAATGAGGACTGATTCCTTACTTCGAATATACAAAATAAAATCCTTCCATATCCCTGCATCATGAGAGAAACACTTGTAATACTAATATATGAAAGGATTTTATTAGGATCTTAATATGACCAAAAAAAAAAAACTCAAGATATCATCTACAAATGGTAATAATTAATAACAGATGGCGTGGAATGCTTTGAATGAAGAATAACTACCTGTTATCTTCAAGTACATGAAGTTTTTGGTAATAATTAATATGATGAGTAATAGATTGATAAAAGTAGTGAATAAAGAAAGAAGTGAGAAAAGAAAATGGTTCTTACTTGTGCGACAATGAGGCACCAGTAAATTATGAAGAGAATGGAAGGTAGTAAGGGGGCAGAAGGTATAGTTGAAGTCGAACCACGAAAGGTCAAAGCCATAGAGAAGCAAACGGTGGATATGTGTGCAGGAAGCGTTGGTGTGGAGAGGCGAAGAAGTCATATAGAGGAGCTCTATACGACAATCACCCCTTAACCCTAAATCGGGTAGGTAACCGGTGCCAGCAAGGACATAGAAATAGAAGGGATTAGTACGAGTTATGCAAGGGGCAGTGTCAACGTACAAAGAAGAATGCACAGGATGCTCACACCTAACAAGTATGATAGGCTCAGTCAGGGGTTGTACTAGCATATCGCCGTCGTTCACGCTTCTTTTGATGCTCAAGATGCTATATGTATCGGTTTGGGTGAAGTTGTAGTCAGATAAAGAATAAGGAGGGAGAGAGAGGGAAGAGTAATTGAAGTCCGGAATAATATTTGCATCCCTCAATCTGATTGTGAAGTTGTTGTAATCAATATTCACAACATTGTATTTTCCATTTTGTAAATACTGTACCAATTGGTTGTCCTCGCAAGCTAGCTCGTATCTCTCGTCACCGCAGTGATGTGGATCGTGTTTTAGCCGGAAAGGATCGCTGATTTTATGACCTGCGCATGAGCTAGAACAAGCCTCACTAATACCGTGTTTTGCCTTGCAAGTATTGTGGTGGGATACTATTAGCACAAAAAGAGTCACCACTAGTACTCCACACCAACCCATGTTTCGTTTAATTTGTTCTCATCTCATGGAATCCATCCAGTATCACTTTAATAAGAAATTTTCTGACCTGTAGAGTCACGTCACGAGGAATAAAAGTACTAGTATTGATTATTATATTATATAATATATAAACTCAATGAATTATAGATGCCACACTTGTTAAACCAAATCTGTTTACTGTTGAGCCGGAGACTCTTATGAGTTATGATATGGATATTCCTCCTGTAATCTTCTTCTTCATTTGGTTTGTGATGGTGCTTCATGTTGGGTTTGCAGAGGATGTTGAAATTAGGTGGAATAACAGCTGTCCCTGTCCGCAACCTGAAACAACATGTGGAGACCTTGTCATTCGTTTTCCTTTTCGAATCAAAGGTCGCCAACCACCACGCTGTGGATATCCTGGGTTTGATTTAGAATGCTCCCTCACTAATCACACTCTTCTTGAGCTTCCATATTCAGTGAAGCTCACTGTCAAACATATTAATTACATATCCCAAACAATTGATTTGTTTGATCCTTCATCTCCCTGCCTTTATGGCCAGCTTCAGAATCAGAACCTCAACGTCTCTGCTTCTCCTTTCCAGTTCAAAGCCGACTATAATGATTCCTATACCTTCTTCAATTGCACACCTGAAGATAGAGCATTGACCCGAGCTTCATGCTTGAGTACCTCTGCTTATCAAGTTTATGCCCTTCAATACACGAGTTATATTCCATCTTATCCCTTGTCTTTTTGCAGCATCATGTTCACCATTCCTTCCCTCCCATATGATTTTTTTCAAGAGGAAAACACGCTTCATTTGAAATGGTCTGATCCAATATTCTGTAAACATTGCGAATCAAAAGGAGGGATATGTGGATTCAAGAATACTACCACTAATGAAACTGGCTGTTTCCAGCATCACAAAGGTAATGTCAATCTCTTGCCTCCAAACATATTCCCAGCCTTTTAGCTAGCTTTCTGTATGAAAAAATAGTCATTTACATATATAATAAAGCTACCATATCATGTATCCACCAAGGTAATTATATCACTTCTAAACATCTCAAACTTCGGTTTCCTGCCATCAGATGCATGTGTACATTGCATTTCCTACGTCTTGCGCAGAACATATCACACTACTTTATGAGATAAGTCATATTAAGATTGTTAAATACTTGAATTTACATGCATTCTTAGCTGACCAATCATGTTAATGTCTTTTGCAGGTTCACCAACCAAGTCAATAATTGCAGGTTAGCTTTCAAATGAGAGCCCTTTCACTTAGTATTTTCCTCCAAAACTAATTGTGTATATTTTGTTATTGAGAAGGAGTTTTGATATAAATGCAGGATCAGTCCTAGGCTCACTTCTTCTTCTACTAATAACAACTGCTGCAGTTTATTTCCTCTACAACTTTCACATATCGCAAAAAGAAAACCAAGCAATTGTTGAAAAGTTTTTGAAAGATTACGAAGCTCTCAAGCCCACTAGATATTCTTATGCTGAAATTAAGAGAATTACTAATCAATTCAAGGAAAAGTTAGGACAAGGAGCTTATGGTGTTGTGTTCAAGGGCAAGATTTCAACCCAGTATTCAGTTGCTGTGAAAATCCTCACTATATCCCAAGGAAATGGAGAAGACTTCATCAATGAAGTTCGAACAATGGGTAGAATCCATCATGTCAACATTGTTCGCCTAATTGGCTTCTGTGCTGATGGATTCAGAAGAGCTCTTGTTTATGAGTTCTTACCAAATGGTTCCTTACAAAACTTCATAAACTCACCAGACAATAACCAAAACTTTCCTGGTTGGGAAAAGTTGCAAGACATTGCTTTGGGCATTGCTAAAGGAATTGAGTATCTTCATCAAGGGTGTGAGCAACGTATACTCCATTTCGACATCAAACCACACAATGTTTTACTAGACCACAATTTTACTCCAAAAATTTGTGATTTTGGATTAGCCAAATTGTGTTCTAGGGATCAAAGCATAGTGTCCATGACTACTGCTAGAGGAACTATGGGTTATATTGCACCAGAAGTCTTCTCTAGGAACTTTGGGAAAGTATCTTACAAATCTGATGTCTATAGTTTTGGAATGCTACTTCTTGAAACAATAGGAGGCAGAAAGGTGACAGATGATACAGTGGAGAATTCAAGTTATGTTTATTACCCAGAATGGATCTACAATCTTCTGGAAGAAAGGGAAGATGTAAGAATTCACATTGAAGATGAAGTGGATGCTAAAATTGCAAAGAAATTGGCAATAGTGGGATTGTGGTGCATCCAGTGGCATCCAGTGGATCGGCCATCTATGGAAGCTGTGGTTCAAATGTTGGAAGGGGAAGGTGACAAATTAGAAGTACCTCCTAATCCTTTTGCTTCTCAAGGTGGAACAGGACAAAGAGCAACAGTGCCTGCAAGACACAAGACTCAACTCTTAGAAATAATCCATGAATTAGAGTGAGAGTAGATTTGCTCATGGAAAAAAAATGTAACTTGTGTAGAATTTTAAAAGTCTTAGTTAATTTGAAATTGGGGCAAACTTTGATTAATTAACTTCTTAGGTAACAGAGTCTAAAACTTTGCCATCAGATGTAAATGTTTGTAACTTTGCCATTTGACTTCATAAGTGCAATATCAATGTTTAGTTATTACTTAAACAATTTGAGCTTGTAAACTCTGACTAAATAATACATTTTCTCTTTTTCTTTTCAATTTTATAGTATGAATTCAACCGTGATTTTCATTATTATGCATGGGTTGAATTTTTGGATACAATTAGTTAGCTTCAAATTGAAGCTGGTTCTTCGTCTGATATAGAAATGAAAAACCTTGGGATTCTTCATATATCATCCAATAGTTACATATTAATTTACGTATTTTAGTTCAGAGTTGTGAATGTTTGTTAACATTATTGAAAAGTGTGTAATATGGGACGCGTTCTCATCTTTATTCATAATACTTTATTTGAGTTCTTCATTGTGCTGCTAATCTGCTTAATATATTATAAGATGTTAATGCACTTGTTTATTGTTTAACTTTTAAATCTAATCGTCAGTAGTATCACATGCTATCATCTCCCACCTTATTTGATTCCAAAGTTATGATCTTGATCAATATATTATTGGGGGCGACTCTTCATTACCTAATACAGCAGATTTTTTAAAAACTTTTTATTAACCACCAACCACCATAAAGTCTAGCATATGCTTTTTGACTGGCAACCCTAGCAATACATTTTGATTTTTGACTCGAGAACTATTCTGCCTCACATGTATAAACAATCTAATCTATATTATGCAAGTGAAGATCGAATATGCATCTGGTTTAGAATTGGTAAAAAGTAAAAAACTCAAGCTCCTACCCATCCGGAAGACCAGAACCATCAAAATATTAGATGTATGCATTATTTTATTTTATTTGTATTAATATATAATGGCACATAAGAAAAACATTCGCATAAAAAATTGTTAAAGTTGAAGAGGCTGTGGTGTCACTGTCACTAAGTCCAAAATAATCTTTTGATTTTTCGAAATATTCGCACTTAATTAATTTATGTGTACAAAGCTTTGTGAAACTTCTTATCACTTACACGAAGATAACTTAGTTATAAGTCTTGCTTTACCAGATCTGCCCAATATTTGGGAGCTAGCATCCATCTCCTACTTGTTCAAACAGCCTGTCCGTGATTGTACATTGCAGTTTATTACTTAAAGTAGGTTAAAGCTTTATGATTATTGAACTAATACTGTGACGAAAAAGTAAACAGAACCTAATAAGGCAACACGTCCATCGATTGAGGGTACATAATATGTGCTTTGTACATAAATTTATAATAATCTATAGAAATATGGTTGCCTTATTTTGTTATCATATTTTTTACTTAAAAAAAAAGAAGACTTGCCACCGACTTAAACGGTTAATACCATACGTGAGTTCAGTTTAAGTAGTAATAATAAGATTTTGATGATAATTTAACAGACTAATACCTTTGGACGTGGCAAATCTTTCCAAGACGAATATCTTAAACCTTTTGGTATGTACAAAGCTTTCTAAAAGAGGGAGTTCTATTTATCAAAAAAAAAAAAAAAAGAGGGAGTTCTATAGGCTTTTGTAAAAGAAGTATTAGATTTTATAGAGTTTTTTTTTTTGCTGAATGAATGAATGAAGTTTTTTTTTATAGAGTTAAGTTCTATAAATCATATATAGTCATAGAGCTATCATGTGTTATGAATTTAATAAAAAACACAAAAAAAAATGACAATCATTAAAAAAATAAATTATATTAAACTATTATTTAAATTATAATATTCTTAATTTTATTCGCTTAACTATTAAATCATATTATGTGCATGTAAGATTTGGTGAGAATATTTATATATTTGTCAAAAAGCAGAACCTAAAAATTTATGGGCTTTCGTATTAAGATACCCAATGAACTAGGCCTAACCCATATCGAGAATGCACCAATGTCAAAACACATGATATGGATATTCTGATATTCATATTCGAGCCTTTCTCCTAGTACAGTAGTACTCTTTATTCAACTTTAGACTTTCTAAGTTATATACAAACATATTCCCTCAAGGGTTCTCCTCATTAACAAGTAAACACTTCAATACCATTCCCTTTCAAAATACTGCAACCTAACAATCTTAACTGAATTGTTTTTAGACAGCACAACTAACACAGCAGAAGCAGTTATTATTATTTTTTTCATTATTTTGATAGTGAATATATTGTACTATAATAATTACACTTCTTAATTTTCTCGCTTCCCTCAAGGACTATTCTTTGCTGTATAATTACTCGTTTCCCAGCTACAGCTAGTTGAAGTACTTGCAGTAACATCATTTGTAGTTGTTCCATCAGAGTTGATTCTAAGATTCTCTGCGACAGTTTCTTCTGGATAGAAAGAAGGCCTTGGAGGCATTTCCAGGCCTTCCATTTCTCCTTCAAGCATCTCTACCACTTTGTTCATTGAAGGACGATCACGAGGCTTTAATTGTATACACCAAAGTGCTGTTATGAACATCTTCTTTACCATCTTCTTTTCCTCCTCTGTGGCATCTTCTATGTCTACATCTTTGTCTTCACTAAATTGATCATAAATCCAATGGGGAAAGTAAGCTTGACTTGAATGCTCTGCTTGCGGATTTGAGTTCCTTCTCTTGCCAGCCATTTCCATCAATAGCATTCCAAAACTATAAATATCAGCTTTATAAGAAATTCCTCCAATATTTTTATAGAATAATTCTGGAGCCATATAGCCAAGTGTTCCTCTTGCCGCAGTCAAAGTAACAATACTATCATTCATTGGATACAGCTTTGCAAGTCCAAAATCTGAAACCTTGGGAATAAAGTTTTCATCTAGAAGAATGTTATGAGGTTTGATATCAAAATGTAAAATTTGCATATCACAACCTTGATGAAGATAAGCTATTCCACGAGCTATTGCAAGAGATATCTCATATATTTTTTCAAAACTTAAAGAAATGCTTCCTTCTTTTGAAAAAATATATTTATCAAGAGAACTATTAGGCATAAATTCATAGACAAGTGCTCGTTTTGATTCCTCAACACAATATCCAATGAGTCGAACCACGTTCACATGATGTATCTTTCCAATAGTTGCCACTTCACTGATAAATTCCTGCCCATTAGCAATGGATTTCCCCAACATCTTTATGGCCACATAATGCCCACTACGTAACTTGCCCTTGTATACAGAGCCAAAGCCACCTTGACCCAACTTGATATTAAAATTACTGGTCATCTTCTTGATTTCTTTGTATGAGTATCTTATGGGCATAAGGTCGTAATCTTGCAGGAAACTCTCTATATTTTGATAAACTGATAAATGTCTTCTCCGCCATTTATGAATCAATATGGCAATCAGAAGTGTAGCCCCAAACAGAAACCTAGCTACCACAAATGATGGTAGGCCATAATATCCAACCGCTATTGCTCTGTTAATTGCATTTGCGTTGTCAAGATGTATGGCACGAAATGTAATTAACCAGTATAGTCCTGTGTGGTATATCAACGAAAGAGTAGTCAAGAGAAGCTGCAACACATAATTTCATTTTCAACGCAAACACCCCCCTAAAATTTTTGAAAAAAAGATCGAAAGAGACTGATTGAGATTATGTGAAATAATGGAGAGTCAAGATCTTACCAGTTAAAATACCAGAAAGAGAAGCTGCAAGAAATTTTAACCAAGGTTAGGTTATATCACAGAAATGATAAACATAGCTATGTACTCAAAAGAACAAATTAAACGGTGACAATAAGCTCAGTCCGAATAAGAATTGGATAATAGGATAGGAATAAGATTATTTTTTACCTTTTGTATAAACGCCAATCCTCACCAAAATTCCTATAGCATCCAGAAATGACTAGACAGTTAGCTAACAAATTTTCAAATTCCATTAAAACAAAACAAGATTTGGGTGCAATCTTGATCTTACCGCAAGAGTGTGCCCCTCCATTGATATAATAACAGCGACTGTCATTGTCAATGTAACACTGAAGCGTTCCAATGGTAGTATCAAAGTAGCAAGGCCTGGAGCCACATTGAGAATCACAAGCAAGCTGCATCCAGGAAATCTCAAAACCATAGACTAGTTGCCTGTGAATATCCACGTACGAAACATTAGCATTAGCATCAGCATCAGCATCAGCATCACCATAGACTGTAGTTGTAGATGTTGTAGGCATTGTCCAGGAAGTAGGGGACACTGCCTTCACATGGCAACCAGCCTTCCAACTTGCTAAGTCTATCTCACCAACAATAGCGTACGTATTCGATTCAAGACATGGTGTGGTATCAACATAATAAGGATCGTCGTTCACAGGATGAGCACAGCTTAAGTAAATTATAGGCTTAAATAAGGAGACAGAGATCAAGGTCCAGGTGTAGTTAGTTTTGATGTTGGCCTGATATGAATCCACTGAGGATGGTTGAAATATAAGTCCACATCTTGGATGGGGGAGAAATCACTGAAATTGGAATAATACAAAAAGTAGCGAGGCATGGAGGAGCAATTACCCTCTTGAATACCAGGATCAACGAGTCGGATTGTGTAATTTTTGTAGTTGATTACCTCAACATGGTACTCTGCAGAATTCAAAAGCAATACAGTAACATTGTTGATGCAATCTAACTCATACCTGGGGTCGCCACAATTCTTGGGGTCTTGTTTTAATCGAAATGGATAGCTTATGTCGGTAACCTTCCCACAGGAAGAAGCAGCGCAAAGCTGGTGTTGCTTCCCACTACATGTTCCAAAGTTAAGAGAGATAATAAAAAGGAACAACACCCAAAAATGAAATCCCATCTGAGAGCAGTAGGACAAAGAATTGCCTTCCCTCATGGAGGTTGAAGCCATTTTTATCAACTAGCAAACTGCAAGGACTAAGATTGGCTTCCTTTACTATCCTGTAGTTTAAAGTCTTTGACGGCCTTTGAAATTCAGAGATTTTGACTATGGATAGTCTTATACGGGAACAAAATATATATTACATCATTTGTATTAATTTGATAATATTATCTATGCTAGAAATTATAATTTTTTATTTTATTTTACTCATAGTCAATTCATGCCTATAGTATTCACTACCATTCCTAATATTTTACTCTGTTCCCCTAGAACTACTTAAATTACGTGAACATACCTCAAGGTTAGCCCAAGTTCAATTCCATAGCTTCCTTTCCTCCATTCCTTCCTAGCTACAAGGATCGATGTGGTATCCCAAACGCTGTAATTGGTGGTTGATGCTAATGGCAGTATTATTGTTGCAGCTCAGCACCATGGGTGTGTGCCATAATGAGTGCGGCGAATCAAGATGTGGACGTCACGGCCCCCGCATTCGTTTTCCCTTCCGACTCAAACACATCGATCCCGACCACTGTGGCTATCCTGGCTTCGATTTAACTTGCACTCATAACCATCACACCCTGCTTGAGTTTCCTGCGCTTCCCCTTCCAATCAAGCTCCAAGTTAATTACATAGATTACACAAGTCGCTACATATCCGTGTCTGACCCAGAAAATTGCCTTCCCAGACAGTTTTTAAGGCTAAACCATTCTTCAATTTCTCCCTTCCACTTTCTAATAATGCCGGATTCCTTATACTTTTCCACCATCTATTTCTTTAATTGTCCTCCAAATAAGTTCTCCTGCCCCATATATGCTGCTATGTCCGCCTCAAGTGTTGACGGTGCAGTTCTTAGTTCAACCCTAATATTCTGTACCAAGCTGAATGAAACAATTCCATCAAGCTTCGGATATACTAGCCTACCGCAAAATGAATTGGGCTTATGGTGGAGCAAGCCTAATTGTAGTGAGTGTGAAGCCCAAGGCAAATTATGCAAACTCAACACCATTGGCTCCCAAGATGTTATTCAGTGTTTTGACCGCCCGCCCAAACCAATCAGTAAGATGCGCTATGTTGCTATAGGTGAGATCACTTGTCTCTTCTTTCTTTTTGGCTTGTCTGATTTCTCCTCTACCTCCGCTCTTCCCCATGTTTTGAAGAAGATTTCTGAAACAGAATGAATGATTAATGAATTGACAGGTGTTTCTGTTGGTTCAATTGTTCTACTGCTACATCTCCTTGCTTTCTTTAAAATCTATCGCTATTTTAGAAGCAAAGGAGAGGATCAAGCAAGACTGGAAAGATTTTTACAAGATTACAGGGCACTCAAGCCTACCAGGTTTTCTTATGCTGATCTTTCTAGAATTACAAATTGTTTTAGAGACAAGATAGGTGAAGGAGCTCACGGAGTAGTGTTCAGAGGAAAGCTCTCTAATAAAATTTTAGTGGCAGTGAAGATGTTCAATAATAGTGAGGGAGATGGACAAGAATTTATTAGTGAAGTGGGAACCATGGCTAAAATCCATCACGTGAATGTGGCTCGCATGCTTGGTTTTTGTGCTGATGGATTTCATCGTGCTATTGTCTATAATTTCTTTTCAAATGGTTCATTGCAGAAGTACATAGGTCCACCGGACATGGAGAATTTCCTTGGTTGGGAGAGGCTGCAACAAATTACCCTCAGCATTGCCAAAGGAATTGAGTATCTCCACTATGGTTGTGATAATCGGATCCTTCACTTTGACATCAATCCTCGCAACGTGTTATTAGATGATCATTTCATTCCAAAAATTACTGATTTTGGTTTGGCTAAACTATGCCCTAAAAACCAAAGTACTATTTCAGTCACTGCAGCAAAGGGAACATTAGGTTATATTGCACCTGAAGTCTTTTCAAGAAATTTTGGAAATGTGTCCTATAAATCGGACATCTATAGTTTCGGCATGTTGTTGCTAGAAATGGTTGGAGGAAAGAAAAATATAGATATGTCAGATGAAGAGAGGTGCCAAGTTTTGTACCCAGAATGGATTCATGATCTCATTGAAGGAAGAGACATGTATATCCAAATTGAGGACGAAGGAGATAATAGAATTGTTAAGAAACTTGCTCTTGTGGGACTTTGGTGCATTCAATGGCATCCAGTGAATCGTCCATCCATGAAGACTGTTGTACAAATGTTAGAAGGAGAGGGAGACAAGCTAAAGTCCCCCCCTAATCCATTTGACTCAACAACTTCTTCCATGGGTACAAGTTCAATTATTTCAATAAGATCTCCAAATTTGAAGTTGGAAGTGATTGATGAATAAGGAAAACTAGTCATCATTATTTTTTGAAAGTAACGTAGTCCGCTCATGTTATATGTCAAGTGTTTAACATATTGTAGATACTAGAGTGTATTATGAGTTGTATGATGAATTTTGCATTCGTTCTTTTATTTTCCTTTTTTATTCAAGAAAATGTGATAATATTATGAACTTGAGTTTATGATCGATGAGAAACTTTAATTATAATATATATAATAAATTATTAAATATTAAATATACAATAATTAATAGTTTACTATTTTCACCATATATATTATTTCAATTTGTTTCAATCTTTGACATTTTTGTAGGCTAAATTCATCTTAGAGTGTTCCGGATGTTTAATTCTTTTTTATCGGAACAAGATGCTAGTGATATATTGAATTAATAGAGGTTTAATTTAAAAGATTACTACATAGACTTAAATTGTTAGTAATTTTACTCAATCGCAACTACTTAATTAGTTACATAAGATCTCAATGAAAAAGATGTACACTAAATGAGATTTTAAATTCCTTCAAAGAAATTGAAACCCTCGTTCATAAAAATAAAATAAAGCCAAAATTTTCCTCAATCTAATATCTTATTAAGGTGTTAAATTTTCAAACAAGAAATATATAACATTTATAATTCCTTAATGGTTACGCTACTAACAAAATAAGAGTGCCATGAAGACTCGAGGCACTTGACTGGTCAGTCTATGCCAACTCAACACGAAGCATTTTGCTGGGTTTTACATTTTTTTTTTCCTTTCAATCATTCACATCATTGAATGAGCGTATTGCTCCAAGTCTCAGCCCAAAAAAAGGATTAAAATTTATGGCAGTGGTTGGCAGAGATATGGTCAACAAAAGTTAGTTGTGTTAGAAATAGACATTATTTATCCAAAAAAATACGTCGTGTATGTCATTTCACTCTTTCAGTCGTTGTCGTAGACACCAGACAACGAGTGCATGCTTCCAGAATCCAGTCTTTTGCCCCAAACAACCCGTTTCAGCGTTGCTTCTTGCTTCAATAAATTAAATAATAAATTGTGATTGACAAAATCACAAAAGATTGAACTACTCGTAGTCTAGTTCTAGGATGCTTTTTTTTTTTGGTCTGAAAAAAAACTTCATTAAGAAGAAGTGATGAGTGTCACTCATAACTATTTTTGGGAAGGAGTCTATCGAGGGCCCGTCAAGGCACGAAATGTGGCAGGTTTTGGCCCAACAAGTGAATAGAAATCTTCAGAAGTCTCCGGAGTCCGGACCCTGACAATGGTTAGTATCAAAATTGTGATCCTGTTAGGGTTTTTGGAAAGATTTGGGAGTTGACCAAAATCCTAATTTTTTCTCAGCTTCTCTCTTTACTCTTTATAAGTTGAAGCAACAATCAACTAGAGAGCAAGCAAGCTTATCTTTGCCTTGGTGGGTGGGGACAACAAAGGGAATGTGCTCTCCATCTCATCTAAAGAAACTTGCTGCACTTCGTTTATAGAGAGCTTGGTTTACACTTTACACTATTTAGCCGCGATTTTGGTATCACTACATGTACTCTTCTTTTTCTTGTGTATACTATTACTGTAGACTTCTCTTCTCTTCACTGCTTCTTTTTTCTGTTATATTTACTGCTTCATTTTCTTTATGAATAATATTTTCTTTCATATTCAAGAGTCTCAAGTACATAAATAAAGGCAAACAAAGAGTCTTATTTCTCACTTTAAAATAAATCTCAAGATCAATATCATTGACTACATATATACTATGCTATATTGATCGAACATCTTCTCGGGCTAACAGTGAAACTGAGTCCTTGGAATCACTTCCTGATGGATCAGCAGAGGGTGGACTTGTTGAACTTGTGTGATCTTTAACATCCATTGTTGGTAGATCTTGTGGAAATAGGTAAGGCTTCTGAGGCATTTCTATGTCTTCCTCTTCTCCTTCAAGCATCTCCACTACTCTATTCATTGAAGGACGATCATTAGGATTTGTCTGTATGCACCACAACCCCACTTTCATCATTTTCTTTGCCAACTTCGTTTCTTCTTCTGTTGCATTTTCAATGTTGATTTCCTTTCTTTCCTGTAATTGATCATAAACCCAAAAGGGAAAGTACAGTTGGCTTGAATGCTCTGCCATTGCATTCAAATTCTTCCTTCTACCAGCAATCTCCATTAATAGCATCCCAAAGCTATACACATCTGCTTTATAAGACACCCTTCCCACATTTCTATAGAAGAGCTCAGGAGCCATATATCCTATGGTTCCTCTTGCTGCTGTGAGAGACACAATACTGTCATCTGTAGAATATAATTTAGCAAGCCCAAAATCAGAAACCTTTGGATTGAAGTGGTCATCAAGAAGAATGTTGTGTGGCTTTATATCGAAGTGCAGGATTTGAATGTTGCATCCCTTATGTAGATATTCAATACCACGTGCTACTCCAAGAGAAATAGCATACAATTGATCAAAACTCAAAGAATGATCACCATTATCTTGTTGAGAATGAATGAATTTATCAAGAGACCCATTTTGCATAAATTCATATACAAGGGCACGTTTTGAGCCATCCACGCAATAACCAACAAGGTGCACCACATTAACATGGTGGATTCTTCCGAGTGTAGCAACTTCGTTGATAAAGTCCTGGCCTTGGGCTTTGGCTTTGTCCAACATCTTGACGGCCACGAGACGACCGCTTTGAAGTTGTCCTCTAAACACAGAGCCGTAACCTCCTTTCCCCAATTTAACTTTGAATCCTTGAGTCATCTTCCTGATATCTTTGTAAGAGTACCTTATAGGCACGATGCTATTGTCGCCTTGCAAAAACTCTTCGATATTGTCATACATAGATAAATGCCTTCGTCGCCACTTACAGATCAAAAACCAGATGACAAATGGAGTCCCAAGAACACATTTGGCAGCTGTATGTAGAACTGTAGGAGAATTCGAAAGACATACAAACAATTAGAACATGCTTTCTAGCACTTAACTGACCATTGTTTGACCAGTTCATTGCATTGTCCACTGTTGTACCTAAAAATTAGACAAAGTAGGTCGAAGGCAAGGCTTACCAATTTTTTGGAAGACACCTGCTGCAAAACAGTGGGAACGAAACTGCTATCAGCTTGTAATCAGATGTGTCAAATTGTAGCTAGGAAACAATTAAGCAATGCTATTATTATTATTATTATTATATTATGAAACTTCACGAGTAGTAGTTATGTTGTGTGTGATCATGCGAGTTTGTTACAATTTTTAATGGGAATCAAAAACCCATTCAAAGTCAAAACCACAGAAAACAGCAAGATCTTAAAAGGAAATCAAAATCAATCTCTTAACATAGCCACACCTGTAAAGTAGTAAATACTTCATCTATCTTTATATCTATAGTATGTTTAGCGGTAGTACTTGGAAGTTATTCATCATTCATTAGTCGTGAATCACAAAGGAATGAAAGGATGCATTATAGACACTAGTCATATATAATTACAGAAAACTTTAAATTTTAGTTCAGTGTAACACCCTCCATTTTCTTGAAAAAAACAATTAGGTATTATTTTTATTAGATTATCTAATAAAAAATAATTTGTGCATAACTTTCCTTCATCATTTTTTATGAATCATGTCACACTATATTGATTTTCTACTGGTATCCTCCTATGAAGGCAATCTTATTTGAGAAACTATTGGACAATAAATATGGGCACATCTCTCAGCAAGAATTTGAACTTGTATTCCTCACATTGTGACGAACTAATTCCATTTACTAATCTAATCGCGTTGATAAAAACATACTAAATATAAGTATAACAAATACCATATTATCTCATATCATCGTACGTGTGACATAATGATTATGATAGTATGAGTCAATCCTACTATTATTGGTTTGTTGTGATTAGTATCTCAAATAACATGGTATGAAATACTATAGTATAAGATATTATGATATTTACAATGCTAATGTTTGGTATAGTAATAGGCGATGATATCTCATATATCAAATATGCAAGATGCATGTTTGGTATTTTTGTTAAATAACATAACTTTTTTCTTAAAAAAATTTCCTTATTTATCATCATAAATTTTAATAAACTACATCTTATAAATATTTTTTAAAATATTTAAGTAGTACGAAAAACATTCATCTATATTTCTAAACTAAAAAAACTATTATTATAAAATATTCATTAATAATTAGATAGGTGGCGTTTGGTATGCTATGATCTCCTGTTATCTCATATATCGTAGTATCTTAGATTACATAGTATATATATGATACTATAGTATAACATACTATAGGGGAGTGGATCCTCTACCATTATTTTTCTCTGTCATTCTCTACTATTAGCTTAAAATAATGCTTTTTAATAGTTTTTTTACAATAAAACAATTTAGGTGCTTCAAAATATATTTGAGATGAATAAATTTTGGAGTTCAAGTCGTCTAAATTTGAGAAATGACAAACTTTTCTAAAATATGAAATAGATACAAATAAAAGTGTAGTCCCTAAACATTCATGGTTGGTCCTAATTAATGTAGGGTATTCAATTTTTTTTATTTATATAACTCTCATACTTTTGAGAAATGATAAATTTGAGACACTCAAAACTTTTAATTGTACAAAAAAATATTAAAATATAATATTTTAGACTAATGGTAGAGAATGACAGAAGATCCATTCTCCATACTATAGTATTTATAATGTTGGTGTTTGGTATAACAATGAACAATATCTCATGTCACACATGTAAGATGCACATGTTTGGTATTTTTGATGATTAACATAACTTATTTTTTTTAACTTCCTTATTTATCCTTAAATTTAATAAGCTTCATGTTTTTAAACAACGTAAAAGATATTACATTTAAAAAGAAAATATTGCATCAGTCATCAATTGAGGAAGAAGTCATAATATCATGTGCTAAACATAGAACAACACTAGGGAATATAACTGCTATTGAAAGTAATATATAGAAAAAAAATTGGTTATTGAAAGTAATATATAGAAGAAAAAAAAGTGGCGATTGGGTATATGTGAAAAAAAGTGGCGCCAAGTTTATAATTGGTGATTGGGTATGTGGTAAAAAGCGACGGTAAATAAAAGAAATTGCGCCAAGTAAAAAAACTGAAAAAAAAGGATAAAATTTGAAGTTTAATAAAAAAATATCTTTTTTAACCCTGAGATCTAAGATGACATAATTTTTGAGTTGTCTTCAGATCACACCCTTTTACAAAGTGATAATTTGTCTTTATCTTTGTGTGCACTCAAAGACAAAGGCAATGAATTTGATGTGTTGTGTTATGGAATAATGATGGGTTTATATAGACCATGAAGTGATGCCTTTGAAGAGATACCTTTTGATATAATATCTCTTCAATCAAAAGTCACAACTATTAATTTAAATGAAGAGTCTTGTCTTTTAAATTTGTAACTCCCTTCACACCTTTTCATATAAATTAATTAATTAATTAATGATGCAACTCTTTAAATAAATAAATATAAATACATGATTCTTCAATTAATACATCTCTTCAATTTAAAAATATTCCAACCGTTCATAGCATACCAAACGCGTCATTTAACCTTGACATCTAAGATACTATGGTATAGAAGATGGCGAACATAATATCACAGTGTACCAAACGCCTCCTATGTAAATTGTAATTATCTAACAAAGAGTATTTTTAAATATTAAAATAAAAAGAAAAATTCTAAAAAGATTAAATAAAAAAGAATTGAAAAAAGAGAGAGGATAAAATTGGTAATTTAATAAAACCTTATCATTTTTAATTATGTGATGTGAGATAATATAGGTAGCGTTTGGTACGCTATGATCTCCTGTTATCTCAGGTATCTTAAATAACATAGTATAACATACTATAGTATTTTTAATGATGGCGTTTGGTATAACAATGAATGATATCTCATATGTCAGACATGTAAGATGCACATGTTTGGTATTTTTTATGATTAGCATAACTTATTTTTTTAAAACTTCCTTATTTATCCTTATAATATCATGTGCTAAACATAGAACAACATCAAGAATATAATTATTAATTTCTGCAAGTTTCCAATAGCAATCCACATGTTTTGCTCTAGATGTAGCAATGAGCAAAATGAACTTCAAATATAATTAAAGACAAACAAACACTTCCTACTAATAATTAGAGTATTTTGTACTAATAATTAGGGTTCACGCCATATAAATATAGATAATAATAATTAATTAAATAACTATTTTAAGAGATTATTGACGGGAATGATCAGAGTCATATAAATATAGATAAGATAAAAATGCAAAATGTTAAAAATTGCAGAGAGATTCCTTACACAATATTTCCAGAGTAGTATCCAAAATAGTCACTGCATATCGTCAGAGAAACACGCAACTGTATGTATTAGTATTATCACACACAAATAATTGAAATAAACATATTGTGAAATGTTTTACTAATACTCTAAATTAAATATTTAAGAAAATAGATGGTTTGTCTACTTATAAAATATCACGGTTTGTCTACTTATAACAGTAGAAGCTCCTTATTAATTATTCATTTATGAAAGTAGTGACGACAAATATAAAATATCATGGTTTGTCTACTTATAACATATCAAAATAAAATTTGATCCGATGTTTTTTTTTAAAAAAAAAATTTGTAAGAATAATTTAACTATACAACTATAACTTCGAAATTATCTTAAGTTTTGGTCTCATCAAAGCATGGAAAATGTTTAGATATTAAATTGAATATGAAAATTTAAGGAAGAGACTGATAAAAGAAGTTATTAACAGCATGGAGAGAAATTATGAACAATAAATTAATTAGGAGTGGGAAAATTATTTGCATCGCTTTGTATTAATTAAGTTATAATGTTGAATTTTTTTAAAAAAATATCTAAATTATTTATAAATTAAACATTATTTATACAATGTTTTAATTAACTCCTACTAACATTTGTAAGTACGTAGTATAGCCCTTTTGATTTGGTTCGAGTAATTTTCTTGTTCTCAATTTATTAATATATGAAATTAAAGGATTCTAATTCAATATATATATGATTGTTTAATCCTAAAATTACATCATAAAAAAATACTTGAAAATAGAACAGGCTTATATATTATTTCAACCAAGTTCAAAATAGAAAAGGAGGTTAGGAGGATGTGAGTTATAATAAGTGAGTTAAGAATAAGATTCAAAATACTATTTAGTCCCTGAATTGTTGTTCAAATTATTATTTAGTCTCTAAATTTATCAAAAATACTATTTAGTTCCCAAAATATTTAACTATGTCAATTATTTAGTTCCGGAATTTGACAAAATACTATTTAGTTTCTGAATTTGTAACTATGTCAACTATTTAGTCTCCAAACTTGGCAAAAATACTATTTAATCATCGAATTTGCAACTCTGCCAACTATTTAGTCTCATGACTGTACCTGTTATAGTTGACAGAGTTGCAAATTCGGTGATTAAATAGTATTTTGGCCAAGTTTGGGGATTAAATAGTTGATATAGTTACAAATTCGGGGACTAAATAATATTTTGTCAAATTTAGGAACTAAATAGTTGACATAGTTAAACATTTTGGGGACTAAATAGTATTTTTGATAAATTTAAGGACTGAATAGTAGTTTGACCAATAATTCAGGGACTAAATAGTATTTTGCCTGTAAGAATAAAGATAGCAAAAATCGGGTTTTTGACCAGAAGGTCACATCTAGACCTGCAAATCTGCACATCAGGACATTAAGTCCTGTATTTCCCACCGCCGTGACAAGTTACTGTGCATATTTAACTCGCATTTGTAATCTGCAAGCTGATATAAATGACTCGCTTTTCACATTTACGAGTCCAGACATTTGACTCGCTTTTATTATCTGCGAGTCGTTTTGGATCGTAGGTAATAAAAACGAGTCTTTTTTATTAACTCGCATTTTATATCTGCGAGTCGTTTTGGATCGTAGGTAATAAAAACGAGTCTTCTATATTCACTTGCATTTTATATCTGCGAGTCTAACATGCACAGTAACTTGTCACGGTGACGAAAAATAAATAACTTAATGTCTTAATTGTGAGATTTCAAGGATCAATTTGTCTTCTCTCTGGTCATTAAACCGCAAAAATCAGCACCAGTTTGTCAAAGTTTTGATAGCCAGCGTAAACTTACATTTACCGGAACAAACAGGCTTATTGTTCTCATCCAGCTCGCCATGCCGAAAATATCCAAATTCGGGGCAGAAAGTGTTCAACCAAGAAAGCTCAAAGCCATAAAGAAGCATATTGTGGATGTCTTTGCAGGAATAATTGTTTCGATTTAGATGCCGCGATGTCCAATAAATGAGTTGTATGGAACAACCCTCTTCTAACCCCAAATCCCATAGACTTGCGCCCTCTGTACCATTATACAAATACCATAACCACCTACCTGATTCCATCTTTTCCATGCAAGGGGCGGCGTCAACGTACTTAGACCAATTCACTACTCCTATTTTATTACACCCAAAGTATACCATCATCGTATAAGTAGTGTCAGGGTAATTCTGGTATAACTCCAGAGAGCTATATGCATCATAATAGGAGAAGTTGTAGTAACGACTTAAAGAAGAAAGAGGGAGGGAAGAGAAATTGAAGTCCACAACATTGGCGTCCCTCACACGGATTGTGTAGTTGGTGTAATGAATGGACTCAACTTTGAATTTTGCAGATTCCAAATTCAGTATCAATTGGCTGTCATCGCAAGATAGCTCATACCTACTGTCGCCACACTCCCTTGCATACTCTTTGAGGCGGAAAGGGTGGCTGACGTTAAGACCCCCACACAAACTAGAACACCCCTCATCATCACCACAACCTAATTTGTAATTGTAGCATACCATTATCATCATCACAAAAACCACCACACCTAGCTTTGCTGTGAAAGACATGTTTATGATGATGGAGATGTTGGAGTGAGTAGCAAAGCCAAATTAATAGGAAAAGACTTTGAACAAGTCTACATATCAGCCGTTGCGAAAGTCTATGTTAATTAATGGCAGGTATTCCATTTTCTTAAACAAGATCTTATTCGAAACTTGTGTATAAAAAAATCTCTGTTGGGAAAGCTCTACACTTGGTATAGAACTTCAGTTAGCTCGAACAAGATTGTCTTCAATAAGAGGATACTTATGAAACAAAAAAAAAAAATATATCATATATGACTCTTGACATAAGCTGGTGCATCATACCAAGAAATTATTGGGAAGCTACCTTTTAGGTCAATGTTTGAGACTAAGGTTAATTACTTACATTTTCTCATATCTGGTAGTTGCGGAGCCACCCAGATCAGAGACTCAAGACATTATGGATACTTCAATTGTAAACTCCTTCTTCTACATTTGTTTGATGTTAATTGTTGTGTTTGCAGAGCATGTGGGAAGCTGGAATAACAATAATAATAATAGGTGTTCACAACCTCAAACAACATGTGGAAATCTGCCTATCCGATTTCCTTTTAGAATCATAGGACGCCAACCACCTGAGTGTGGCTATCCTGGCTTTGCTTTACAATGCTCAACCACCAATCATACTGTGCTTGAGCTCCCTCGTTCAGTGAAGCTCCATGTCATCAGTATTGACTACAAATCCCAAACCCTTCATTTATCTGATCCTCATGCCTGCCTCTTTAGCTACCTTCCTCACTTCACTCTATTTGCTTCCCCTTTCCACTTCAATTCCCCCTATCTTTCTAACTATACCTTTTTCAACTGTTCGTTACCCAGATATACAAATTTAGACACGTTAGTCCCTTGCTCCGATCATGTACATGCCTCTTCATTAGATGAAGATATCGCATTCTTTATGTTGTTTTTCTGCAGCAAATTATTTGACGCTTCATCCATCCCATCTGATTTTCTTGGAGAGGATAACATTCTTCATTTGATGTGGTCTGATCCAACACACTGTAAACTTTGTGAATCAAAAGGACAAATATGTGGATTCAAGAATAGTATTCCTAGTAATGAAACTACATGTTTTGGGCATCTTCACAAAGGTAACATATAAATCTCTTGCATTAAACAACTGCTTCCTCATTTTTCAGTTTCTGTTTGCATCAATCTGCCATATCCTGTATCCATGAATATGATTATCAATTCTAAACATACAAAATCGGATATATACTCTTTTAGCATGGCTCTTTGTGATTTCTTTTAAGCAGGGAAAGGCTTTTTAATATTTGTTGAATAATATTCTGCCTATATATGCTACTTTCCCAACAAACCTGACTAATAATCACGTTAAAAACTTTTGCAGGTTCATCAACCAAATTAATAATTACAGGTTAATTAACTTTCAAACTGAAGTCAGTTAATTTTTTTAATCATATGGAAATTTGTATTTTTGTGATTAAATTGCAGTTTTCATATATCTGCAGGATCATTTTTGGGCTCAGTTTTTGTTTTGCTAGTCACTGCTGCTGCATTTTATTACGTCTACAACTCTCACAAATCATGGAAGGAAAACCGAGCAATAATTGAAAAGTTTCTCAAAGATTACAGAGCTCTCAAACCCACCAGATACTCTTATGCTGAAATTAAGAGAATCACCCATCAATTTGGAAACAAGTTAGGACAAGGATCTTATGGTACTGTCTTCAAAGGAAATATTTCAACTCAACTCACAGTTGCTGTGAAAATACTAACTAATTCCGAAGGAAATGGGGAGGAGTTTATTAATGAAGTTGGAACAATGGGTAGAATCCATCATGTTAACATTGTTCGCTTGATTGGTTTCTGTGCTGATGGCTTCAGAAGAGCTCTTGTTTATGAGTTTTTACCAAATGGTTCCCTTCAAAATTTCATAAATTCACCCAACAACAGAGAAAATTTTCTTGGATGGGAAAAGCTGCAAGAAATTGCTTTAGGCATAGCCAAAGGAATTGAGTATCTTCATCAAGGGTGTGATCAACGCATACTCCATTTTGACATCAAACCTCACAATGTTTTGTTAGACAATGACTTTACACCAAAAATTTGTGATTTTGGGCTAGCCAAATTGTGTTCCAAGGATCAAAGCATAGTGTCCATGACTGCTGCTAGAGGGACTATGGGATATATTGCACCAGAAGTCTTCTCTCGAAACTTTGGAAATGTGTCTCACAAATCCGATGTTTATAGCTTCGGAATGCTACTGCTTGAAACAATAGGAGGGAGGAAGATCACAGAGGACACAAAAGAGAACATTAGCCACATTAACTACCCAGAATGGATCTATAACATTTTAGAAGAAAGGGAAGATGTGAGAATTAATATTGAAGATGAAAGGGATACTAAAATTGCAAAAAAACTGGCAACAGTGGGGCTATGGTGCATCCAGTGGCATGCTGTGGATCGACCATCAATGCAAAGTGTGGTGCATATGTTGGAAGGAGCAGGAGACAAATTACCAGTTCCTCCAAACCCTTTCGATTCTAATGAAGGTCCATCAACAAGGAAAAATACAAGTGTGCCTCAAAGACACCTTATCCATGGTTTAGAAATAATCCACGAAGTAGAGTGATCGCATGCAAATGGCAATCTTTTTTGGTTTTGTAACTTTGCATGTCTGGTTTTTATTGTGTCATGTTGTTTTGAGCCTTCATTAATAAAAGAATGCAATATATATTTAGACAATGAATTGCAAGTCTTTAGTTTAATAGCTTAAATTTCCTGCTTGCAGCTTCTATCTCTTTTAAGTCATACAACACATTCCAGCACAAAAAGATGTCACCTCCTTTATCTACCCCTTCAAGACAATATAACTCTACATGTATCTTCATAAACTAATTAACTAGAGTTGTAAAATCAAAGGGTGATATGAGGAGACACGAGATAGGATTAGAGTAATTCTCTATATTTTTTTATGGAGTTATGAGAGAGATAAAAGAATACAAATTAAGAGAAAAAAATCAAGAAAAAAATAATAATTTTTTTCTCTCTATCTCTCTCATATCTACACCAAAAAATATAAAAATTTACACTAAAGAATGTACTCTCAACTCACGTTTCTTAGTTATGTTTAGGAATTTCGAAAGATAAAAATCAAGTTATACACGCATGTTTCAACATCGCATTATGGGGCCAATTGGAAAAAGGATCCTCTGCTGAGTGCTGTCTATTAATATTGCTGTCCAGTGAAAAATGACATAGTTTGGCGTGCTCAATAGCTTTTCCTTGCTTTACATATACCAGTGTTTTGATGTGGAAGAATTTGAAGGGAAATATTATATTTATGCATTTGGGATAAAACTTGTTTTACATTTTAGTCCCAATAAAAATATGTTCTTACAATATATAAAAAAATATATTTGCCTTTCATTTTAGTCCCAAAACATGTATTCTTGTTGAATTTTATATTAAAAAAATCTTTTTTGGTTTATTATTTTTAGTTTATTTATTTTACTAATTTTATTTTTTTCAACCAATGATAAAAACTTGAAAGGTATATTTAGATTGAGTATTAAGGAGAGAGTAATTCTTTTTTTTTTTTTTTTGCAATTCCTCAAAATACATATTTTTATTTCATTTATGAAATAATAATAGGAGTAGACACTTGTGACAAAAAAAAAAAAGAAAGGGACTACATGAATTAATAATACGGAAGAAATTTCCTTGAGATGAGTTGGATTAGATATGAGTTGTGGAATGGTCTACACACATGGTCAACAAAAGAATCTGTGTATGTTCATCTATGTTTCTTAATCAGTCTCCATTAAGGTATAGCCATAATTCAAACAAGCATCACTTCGGTGGCCCAATTAATCACATCATACAAAATGAGTCATGATGAGTGAAAGCTCAAGTCTCAGTCCATATAAGATCCCTAACTTCCAAAAGTAATTTAAAATTATGTTTTTTAGCTTTTTTTTTTTGGAAAGAAAAGAGAAAAATAATCATATATTAGTGATACGGTATGCTCATATCGGACCTAGCAAGCTCTCTCGCTTGTCCCAATCCTCTTGTCACTATCAGGGCATTATTCACGCCACTGCACTTTATGGGGTTAATTACGCTGACGTGGCTCCCACCACGTGTCAGGATCCCAAATGACAATCGTAGTCTCTAACGGAGCCTATATATATACCCAACAAGCCTCTTAGGTAAGCTCACTAAATCTATATACTCTCACTATACTTTTTACTTCCGTTTTGGGCGTCGGAGTCCTACCACAAGAGCCTCCTCCCGCTGTGGATTGCTTGCGGGTCGCCAGAGTTCAAGTTATTGATAGGAGGATTCATCAAATCAACTAGTTAGAACCACCAAGCACGTGGATTAACTGGTAAGGGGTTGTTCCAGCTTAACTAAAGGTCTCGAGTTCGAGCCTCGGTAATGCAGCTGTGTTAAAATTTGGTTAGGAGAACTTTGCCGCCCTTGTAGTCCTACGCAGTTCGAATGAGATTAGTCTTCGCTTAAACCGTTGAAACGGATAGGTGGAGGATACCCATAATTTACACACAAATTCCTCAATGTACTAGTACCTTACAAAATAAGGAATCCTAAAATCTTAAATGGTATAAATATTAAATAGCTTTGTTCAATTAATACGGCGCAAATATTACTTCTCTTTTTTTGTTTTTTATTTAATTATTAAAGGAAACGGGAAACCCTCTTTCCTTGTGATTTCTTGTTATGTTTAAATTTTTTAAAAAATGAGATTTAAGTAGCATGTTTCATCATCAACATAAAAAGGAACCAAATTAATGAAATCGAAGCAGAGGAGTTTCATGAAAACTCCCCAAGAGAATTAAATTAGAAGAGTTTCGAAAGTTTTAATTGTTGTGGACCACACAAGTCAACCAAAGAAAATGTATAATCATTCGCATGTTTCATTTTCGAACGAAAATTGGACATTTCCATCCGAAGAATCGTCAATATGGTGGCCATTATTACTATTCAAACAAGACTCATTTGTCATAGAAAATGAGTGTAGAGATATGCACCAAGTAAACTCCTAAAATAATTTAATGAGATACAAAGCAGCAGGCATTATGGGCTCTACTCCCTAGTCAAGGAGGACAACTGTTTCCTCCTTTTTTTGACTTAGTTATTTATTGAGAAAAATTAGAATACATAAAAAATTAAATTACATATTTCACCGTAAAATTCAACCGAAGTAAGACAACTTCAAAATTGGATCCTTTGTCATTATTATTTTTTTCATTTTCTGTTATTAACTTAAAACACATTTTTTTAGGTTTATGTAATTTTAGTGGTGTTTTAAATTTTCATTTCTCAAAAGTATGAAAGATATATAAATACAAAAATAAATAAATAAATAAATACTCTATATTAATCGGGACTAACTATAAATGAATTATGAATTATATTTTTATTTATATACTTTAAAAAAATTTGTTATTTTTTAAATTTAGAGAATCTAAATTCTAAAATTTGTTCATTACAAATATATTTTAAAGTATCTAAATTTTTTTATAGTAAATCTAAAAAACTATTAAATAACATTGTTTTAGGTCAAGATAATGACAAAAAAAATATACACTCTCCACAACATGACGTTAAGTTTCCAAGAGATTTAGATACGAGATATAAGCCATGGAGTTGTGATTAGTGATTACTACACTTGCTATGATTAGAAAAAAAGAAAATTGGGGTACCATTCATTTCTCCTTTAATTATCCAAAAGAAAAAAAAAAGAAAGAAAATGTGGTACCATTCATTTCTCCTTTAATTATCCAAAAGAAAATTAGACTTGATGGGAAAGGTGACCATGAAGCACCTAGCTAGGTGGCCTTCATTAATATATGCATCCAGCATTGATCACATCACAGAAATGAATACATCATTCACATCATTTACATCTCAATTCATGTCCGTATACTACGATCCAAGTTTTAGATAACTCAGCTCAAAAAAGACTCCTAACATAACTGAGTCCAACCATTCAAGATTTTTAATGAATATAGGAAAGCAAGAGACAATAACATACTAGGTTTTGATAAGCAATATATAAAAGCTACAAAAATGACTGGACTCTATGGAGCTTATCAGTCAGAAGCTTGCGGGCCTCTTATTGACTTACCAAATATACAAACTTATCATATAGCACTGGGCTTGAAAAGTGACGAGTCTCTCACACAACCAAATTTGGGTAGGACTCCATAGTGGGCACATGATTGCTATGAAACACTGGTGGGTTGTGGCCCAAGAAGGAATAGAAACCTAAACCCAAGGAAACCTGATGATTCCTTGTTAGGTGATTCGGAGTAAATTCAAGTTGCAAAGCTCAAAACGGAATCATCCCAAACTTACATTTTCAACAAATTCTTTGCGCTACACTGCCTCTCTTATTTTTAATCCCTCATAATATTTGTTCTCATCAATTTCATATTTCTTAATTAGTCTCCACAATAAGACTTTCAAGTCTTTAATTTGAAGAACCATACTCGTAATCAACTTCAATTACTGGTATGGATTATATTTATAGTATCATCATCTTGTTCATTCATATTCAAGAGTCTCAAGTACAAAAATAAAGGCAATAATATTGACTATATATATACACTATTCTATATTGATCGAACATCCTCTCGGGCTAACAGTGAAACTGAGTCCTTGGGATCACTTCCTGATGGATCAGAGGGTGGACTTGTTGAACTTGTGTGATCTGTAACATTTATTGTTGGTAGATCTTGTGGAAATAGGTAAGGCTTCTGAGGCATTTCTATGTCTTCCTCTTCTCCTTCAAGCATCTCCACTACTCTATTCATTGAAGGACGATCATTAGGATTTGTCTGTATGCACCACAACCCCACTTTCATCATTTTCCTTGCCAACTTCGTTTCTTCCTCTGTTGCATTTTCAATGTTGATTTCCTTTCTTTCCTGTAAATGATCATAAACCCAAAAGGGAAAGTAAAGTTGGCTTGAATGCTCTGCCATTGCATTCAAATTCTTCCTTCTACCAGCAATCTCCATTAATAGCATCCCAAAGCTATACACATCTGCTTTATAAGACACCCTTCCCACATTTCTATAGAAGAGCTCAGGAGCCATATATCCTATGGTTCCTCTTGCTGCTGTGAGAGACACAATACTGTCATCCGTAGAATATAATTTAGCAAGCCCAAAATCAGAAACCTTTGGATTGAAGCAGTCATCAAGAAGAATGTTGTGTGGCTTTATATCAAAGTGCAGGATTTGAATGTTGCATCCCTTATGTAGATATTCAATACCACGTGCTACTCCAAGAGAAATAGCATACAATTGATCAAAACTCAAAGAATGATCATCATTATGTTGTTGAGAATGAATGTATTTGTCAAGAGACCCATTTTTCATAAATTCATATATAAGGGCACGTTTTGAGCCATCCACGCAATAACCAACAAGGTGCACCACATTAACATGGTGGATTCTTCCAAGTGTAGCAACTTCATTGATAAAGTCCTGACCTTGGGCTTCGGCTTTATCCAACATCTTGACGGCTACAAGACGACCACTTTGAAGTTGTCCTCTAAACACAGAGCCGTAACCCCCTTTCCCCAATTTAACTTTGAATGCTTGAGTCATCTTCTTGATATCTTTGTAAGAGTACCTTATTGGCACGATGCTATTGTCGGCTTGCAAAAAATCTTCGATGTTGTCATACATAGACAAATGCCTTCGTCGCCATTTATAGATTAACAACCAAATGACAAATGGAGTCCCAGGAATACATTTGAGAGCAATATGTAGAGCTGTCACGGAAATCCAAAAGACAAGTAGAAATAATTAGAAGATGCTGTCTAGTTCTAGCTGATGTTGAAATGATGTTGTTTGGGCAGTTTATAGCATTGTGCACCCATATACCCTAAAGAATTAGAAAAAGTATGCGAAGGCAATGGCTTACCAACTAGAAAGAGGAGACATGCTGCAAGAAAAAGGGAAGGAAATTGAGATCAGCTTATAATTAATGAGAAAGATTAAAATATTATATTATAAAAGAAGAAGTGATGAATGATAGGACGAGAGACGGAGAGAGTACTGCAGTCGCACTCACAACTGAGAATGTGTTAAACTGTGACATAGAGAGTATAACAGGATGATGGATTCCTGTGATCATATTAATTAGGTACAAATGAAAACAAAAATTTGCAATAATGCCATAAGATTTCTTACCAGCACCATAGTCAATCGAATCTACGGTCCGTATTGGCCAAAAAAGGAAAATAATCCCCTTCAAAATATCTGCATGGTCAAAGAAACAAGTGCATTAGGCATGGGAAAGAAAAAAAAAACATGGGTTCCACATGTTACTTATTTTTTTATTTTCATCTTGAAAAGTATGTATGATTAAAAAAAAAATACAAAATATCTATTATACCCTTTGATTTGACATAATCATAATTTTTTTTCTTTTTTTTATTATTTTAATATAAGGGGTAAAAAATGGTAATTTTAATACATCCCCATTCCATTTCTATTTTCAACTTTTACTAACAAACACAATAAATACATTCTCTTTCACTTTCTCTTTCTGTACACCCTAAGTGTTCAAAATTAGCACAAAAAAGTGCTAAGAATTGAAGAAGGTACGTGGACATGATATTGATTTTGTAACAAACAATAATATTCGAAATTTCATTTCTCTAAAAAAACAATAATATTAACTTATTAAGTATAAAATTAGCTTTTTTTATCTTACTTTTGTTAGAAATTTCATTTTTATTCACTACTTTTTTGCTTCAATTTTTACTAATATTTGACTAATTGATAGAGTTTCTTTTCCTAACATATAAGTTCAATTAATGAGGATAAAATACTACCTTGATTTAAGAATATATATATATATATATATAATCTGAAGTTACAAAGAAAACTAAGTAGACCCAGAGTTTTGATCTCGTTTTAAAACTTGTGTTATCTTTAATTATTGTGATCTTATAAGATTATTTTTACATGGGTTACTATTTTATTAGTGATGTATATAAACATAATTTAGTTAGGGAAGAAAATGTACTTATTTTTTTTTGATGAAAAAAATGTACTTATTAGTAAGATAAAAACTAAAAGTAGATAAACAAAAAAAATTAAATCTGAAAATTTTATTTAAACCTAATTAATGTTTATTATGCACTGATTAAAGTTGTGGCAAATATAACAAAAAAATTTACTTATTACATAGTTTGTCTACTTATAACAGTTAAAATAAAATGTGTTGAAGAATATTTCTTTAAAAGAAAACAACGAATTTACGTACTTATACGCAAAATTTTTGAAAAATCATAAATTAGTAATAAACCAAAGAAAAAGGTTTACTCGGGAACATTATATATGAATATTCGTTTGCTGAATTATTATAATTTTTTTCCGTTTAGGTTAATCCATATAATGTGGTTAACAATATATGAGACAATAAAGACTTTTTTATAGTTGATGTATATAAACGAGACTAGATTGGTATAATTTTTTTAAAACAAATATATGAAATTTAATAAAATATTAGTTTAAAATGAAAATAATACTAATTTTTAAAACAAATATATGAATTTAAATAAATATTTTTGTCATAATAGATTTTATTAGCTTTTAGTTATTAAATTGATAAAAAAATAAAAATTATAATATTGTTAATTTTAAATTTTAATTAATTTTTTTAAAAATATTTAAAAAATAAAAAAGTGACATACGAACCAATGTAAACGGGGCCAATTTAATAAACCAACCGGCCGGTGCAATCCGTTTAATACCAATCTATGAGGTAGAAATGATAATAGTTAAAAGTTGCATTAAAATTTTCTTACACGCTATATCCTCCAAGATCAGTCGAATCCCACCTGCATTATATCGTAAGTAAAAATGTAAAACAAACTAAATAACTAACATACCTCATGTGGAATGCTTTACTAATATTGAATAATTAATTAAAAGCAAATGCATTTAATTAGTAATAAAGATGCATGAAGTTAAAATAAAAGTTTGTCTACTTAACAGTTAAATAAAATATGAATAGTAGTACCATATTAACTGTGAACATAGTTCTTTTTGTTTATTTTAGTAAGACACTAAGAATTTACCTTTACTAATATGACTTGGATTTTTTTTTTTTTATGGTTGTCATCTTTATTCAAGGTTCCTCTATATATATATATATATATATATATATATATATAACACATGACAAAAAATATTTAAATTATCGATTACAATAGAGATAGTGTAAATGAAGAATCATGTAATAAAAATATAAGGAATCTTATCTGAATTTTTTATATTCTTTTTCTTTTTCTTCTTTCACACATAATCACATACTATTTTTCTTTTTCTTCTTCTACTTCCTCGTCTCTTTCTCACACACTCATTTTTCTTTTGAGTACATTCTTTTTGTGGAAAAGATGAGAGAATGAGAATAGAAATGAGAATGGGAATGAGAAAAGATGATGAAATGAAAATATTATATCAATGTGATGTGAATGAAATAAAAGTGGGTAAAATGACCATTTTGTCCTTATATTAAAAGTAGGAATGAAATAAAAGTGAATAAAAAATTAAGGATAAAAACATAATTTTATTGCATTGTAAAAATTGAAATTTGTTTATTAGGAAGAAAAGAAAAGGAAGAAGCCTCCCATTTCCATTATCATTTCCACAAAAACAACATGACCTTTTGTGTATTTTCTTCTTCTCATTTTGTTTTTTGGGTTTTGCTAACCAGGGCACTGGTTAAGAATGCATTTAATGTGAGATAATGAAAATAATGCATAGAAATCACAACTTGTAATAAATGCGTTTTTTATTTTTTTTTAAAGACACAAATGCCCTTCACCTATTTTCTTCATCTCTCTCTTTTTAATTTATTACAATATTTTTTTATTTTTTATTTATATTTTTTATTTTAATTATTTTTATTTTATTTTTTATTTTCAATTTATCAATAATCACGTTATTTTTTATTTTCAGTAAATTATTATTGCAATTATCCTCACATTAATATTATTAAAAAAAAAAGAAACCACATTAATAATACAATTACGTCATTATTGATAAATTAAAAAAAATAATTAAAATAATAAATATAAATAAAAAATAAAAAATATTGTAATAAATTAAAAAAAAAGAGATGGAGAAAATAGGTGAAGGGCATTTATGTCTTTTAAAAAAATAAATAACGCATTTATTACAAGTTGTAATTTCTATGCATTATTTTCACTATCTCACCTCATTAAATACATTCTTAACCAGTGCCCATTCTTAACCAGTGCCCTAAGGGCACTGATTAGCAAAACCCTTGTTTTTTTAATGAACATCCGACCAATATTTAAAAAAGAAACTGTTTTTGGGCGAATCGTCGGTTTGTCCCGTTCTTTGAGAGACCGGTTCACCGATTATTGTATAACAGACTAGAAAGTACAAACCGATTCCAATTTTCAGAAATATGTTTCGAATACAGAAAGGGATAGAGAATATGAGGTAGGGAGTAAAGAATATAAACATAACAAAAATGAGCAGCAGTTAGTCCAAACTTTGTTAGCCAGCGTAAACTTACTAGTGTTCCCGGCGCTGCCACAAACAGTGTTATTGTTGTGATCGAGATAGGCATAATAATAATAATTCCCAGAATTGTGGGGGCAGAAGCTGTTCAACCAAGAAAGCTCAAAGCCATAAACAAGCATATTGTGGATGTCTTTGCACGAATAAGTGGTTCCATTTAGAGGCCGCGATGTCCAATAAATGAGTTGTATGGAACAGCCCTCTTCTAACCCCAAATCCCATAGACTTGCGCCCTCTGTATCATTATACAAATACCATAACGATGAACCTTCCATCTTTTCCATGCAAGGGGCGGCGTCAACGTACTTGGACGAATTCACCACTCCTTCTATTTTATTACACCCAAAGTATACCATCATCATATGAATAGAGTACTCAGGGTAGTAATTCTGGTATATCAGAGAGCTATATGGATCAAATCTGGAGAAGTTGTTGTAAATGCTTAAAGAAGAAAGAGGGAGGGAAGAGAAATTGAAGTCCACAACATTGGCATCCCTCACACGGATTGTGTAGTTGCTGTAATTAATGGACTCAACTTTGAATTTTGCAGATTCCAAATTCAGTATCAATTGGGTGTCGTCGCAAGATAGCTCATACCTACTGTCGCCACACTCCCTTGCATACTCTTTCAGGCGGAAAGGGTGGGTGACGTTAAGACCCCCACACAAACTAGAACACCCCTCATCATCACCACGAGCTAATTTGTAATTGTAGCATACCATTATCATCATCACAAAAACCACCACACCTGAGGAACACATGTTCATGATGCAAGATATGGAGATCGATGGAGGAGTTAGAGTAATTAAGTAGCAAAGCCAAATTAATTAACAGGTGAAGACTTTGAATAATTCTACATTATCAGCAGTTGCCAAGTAATTTTTGTGATGTTGACAGTACTAATGTCAACTCACAAAAGGAAATATCGATATCTTGACATAAGATGGTACGTCATAAGAGGAAATTATTGGGAAGCTACCTTCACTAGAACAACCCTCATCAGTCATCACCACAAGCTTTTAGGTCAACGTTGGAACCTAAGGTTGGTTAATTAGTTACATTATCTCATATCTAGTTGCGGAGCCACCTAGAGACTTGAGAAATGGACACTTCAATGGTAAACTCCTTCTTCTGCATTTGTTTGTTGCTAATTGTTGTGTTTGCAGAGCATGTGGGAAGCTGGAATAACAATAATAATAATAGGTGTTCACATCCTCAAACAACATGTGGAAATCTGCCTATCCGGTTTCCTTTTAGAATCATAGGACGCCAACCACCAGAGTGTGGCTATCCTGGCTTTGCTTTACAATGCTCAACCACCAATCATACTGTGCTTGAGCTCCCTCATTCAGTGAAGCTCCATGTCATCAGTATTGACTATAAATCCCAAACCCTTCATTTATCTGATCCTCATGCCTGCCTCTTTAGCTACCTTCCTCACTTCACTCTATCTGCTTCCCCTTTCCACTTCAATTCCCCCTATCTTTCTAACTATACCTTTTTCAACTGTTCGTTACCCAGATATACAAATTTACCCACGTTAGTCCCTTGCTCCGATCATGTACATGCCTCTTTATTAGATGAAGATATCGCATTCTTTATGTTGTTTTTTTGCAGCAAATTATTTGACGCTTCATCCATCCCATCTGATTTTCTTGGAGAGGATAACATACTTCATTTGATGTGGTCTGATCCAACGCACTGTAAACTCTGTGAATCAAAAGGAAAAGTATGTGGATTCAAGAGTAGCAATAATACTAGTAATGAAACTACATGTTTCGACCATCTTCACAATGGTAACATATATAAATCTCTTGCATCAAAACCTGCTAATCAATTTCAGTTTCTGTTTCAATGGAAACTTCTCAATCGTTTACATAAATATGCCATACCATCTATATATAGGTCATATTTTTGTTGAATACTTACTAATTGACCTGACCAATCATATTTGTTTTGCAGGTTCATCAACCAAATTAATAATCACAGGTTAATTAACTTTCAAATTCTAGACAGTTTTTTTCCTCTTAAGGCAAATTCTATTTTTGTGATTGAATTGGAGTTTTGATATATATGCAGGGTCAGTTCTTGGCTTGTTTTTGGTTTTGCTAGTCACTGCTGCTGCACTTCATTACGTCTACAACTCTCACAAATCATGGAAACAAAATCAAGCAATAATTGAAAAGTTTCTCAAAGATTACAGAGCTCTCAAGCCCACCAGATATTCTTATGCTGAAATTAAGAGAATCACCAATCAGTTTGGAAACAGGTTAGGACAAGGATCTTATGGTACTGTTTTCAAAGGAAATATTTCAACCCAATTCACAGTTGCTGTGAAAATCCTCACTAACTCCGAAGGAAATGGAGAAGAGTTTATTAATGAAGTTGGAACAATGGGTAGAATCCATCATGTTAACATTGTTCGCTTGATTGGTTTCTGTGCCGATGGCTTCAGAAGAGCTCTTGTTTATGAGTTCTTACCAAATGGTTCCCTACAAAATTTCATAAATTCACCCAACAATAGAGAGAAATTTCTTGGTTGGAACAAGCTGCAAGAAGTTGCTTTGGGCATAGCTAAAGGAATTGAGTATCTTCATCAAGGGTGTGATCAACGCATACTCCATTTTGACATCAAACCTCACAATGTTTTATTAGACCATGACTTTACACCAAAAATTTGTGATTTTGGGCTAGCCAAATTATGTTCCAAGGATCAAAGCATAGTCTCTATGACTACTGCTAGAGGAACTATGGGCTATATCGCACCAGAAGTCTTCTCTCGAAACTTTGGAAATGTGTCTCACAAAGCAGATGTTTATAGTTTTGGAATGCTACTGCTTGAAACAATAGGAGGGAGGAAGATCACAGAAGACACAAAAGAGAACATTAGCCACATTAACTACCCAGAATGGATCTATAACATTTTAGAAGAAAGGGAAGATGTAAGAATTCATATTGAAGACGAGAGGGATACTAGAATTGCAAAAAAATTGGCAACAGTGGGGCTGTGGTGCATCCAGTGGCATGCTGTGGATCGACCATCAATGCAAAGTGTGGTTCATATGTTGGAAGGAGGAGACAAATTACCTGTTCCTCCCAACCCTTTCGATTCAGAAGGTCCATCAACCAGAAAAACTGCAAATATGCCAGCAAGACACCTTATCCACGGTTTAGAAATAATCCGTGAAGTAGAGTGAGAGTTAATAACAGGCTATATAAATTAATTGGTTCTGTAGGTTTGAATGTCTGGTTTTGACAGTGTGCGGTTCTGTCCTTGAATGCGCTTGTAGTCTTGAGCCTTCTTTAATAAATAGAATGCTACGTATATATAAAGAATATATGCCTAATCCTTCTTAAATCTTTGTTGTTTCTGTTCAAGGCTTGACATAGTTGCAATTCATTGTGCGTGTATATATATTGACTAGTCATGTGCGCAGAGGAGAATATATGTATATAGTTCGTTTTGAATACTTGAGGCAATATTTTGGTAATTAGGCCACCCCTTTATCTACCCCTTGTAGAAAATATAATGTTGCATATATATCATCATAAACTAAGTACAGTTACAGGCCAAAAAGAAAAAACTAAGTACAATTGTAATATCCACGCTTGTTTTCTTGGTTATGTTCAGGAATTTTGAAAGATATAAATTAAGTTACGCTGTTTCATTGTCAGCATAGAAGAGGCAATTGAATTTGACTTGGAGAATTATAATTTATACGGAAGTTTCCAAGAGGTGAATCTGTGTATATTCATTCACGTTTCAAGAAAATTGGACATTTCCATTCCAAACAAACGGTCGCTGTTAAGTGTTAAGGTAGCCATAATTCAGCATCAACTAACTAACATGCTTCTCTGATAATTAATTTCTTGTTAACAATTTACAAAATTACAAATTAAGCACTAAAAACAAGAAAAGGAAAAAGAATCCGTTAGTTAAGAGCAAGACCTAATATATACAATACAAGAGGGGTCATGTGAGTGCCGGAACATTGATCGGAAGTACCTTACCGGGAGAAGTCCGGCAAAGTGGGCAGGAAGCATTCAACGGAAGCCAAGCATCGATGCAATCAGAATGAAACAATGGTCGCATGGGGGTATGGTCCTAAGTGTCTCATTGGGCTTGTACTCGCTCAAGCATATTGGGCATGTATGGTCATCGGGCTTTGGTAGCCCACAACTCTCTCCCACAACTATCTTTGGGTAGGACTCAATTGTGGGTCCATCAAGGCCCGAAACAGTGGTGGGCTGTTGTTGTGGCCCAAGAAGAGAGCTGAAATCTGCGATTGTTTCAGGAGCCCTTCGCCTCCTACAAATGTAACACCACATGCCAACGAAGCACAACAACGCCGGCACACCTATGCCTATGCTTATAGCATAACATGCACCCTTTGAAATTCCTGCAAATAGTAAACTTCAATTATGGTTAATTTCAGTAACATTTGAGTGCAATGAATTGTTTGTCACACAAAATCAATCATTTTGAAAACGAAAATGATTCTCTTGAATATCAAACATGAATGCCTAGATCGATTTGTCTTGACTTGAAGCAAAAATATCTCCTTTTTTTTAAAGAGTAAATTATGTGAATCAAATGATATTTGTTTAGTCAACGTCTTATCTTTAAGCTTGCTATTGCTAATTGTCATACACATAAGCGTATTTGGCTAATTGCATTTCGTCAGTCCAATTAAGTTGCATAGACCTTAACTAAAGAAACCTCTTCCACATTTGATTACCGTAATTAATTAATTAGTTTCACCTTTGAATAAAAAGGAAGGACTTTTGGAGTATAATACTATAATGCTACTGGTTGGCGGTTGCTGTGGTGGAGTTTGGTTATTTAAATTTTGTGGCTACAATCAAAAGAGCCACCTCCCACCCCATTCAAGACTAACTATGGTAAACAAAAAGACAACACTAACCCAGCCAGCCACTATGAAATTAATCCTAGTTTAACACTCATGTTAGGTAACCACTCATATTACTATTTAATAGATTCTCCAAATCCTTTTCTTTATTTACTTAAACAAATACTTTATGTCGCTTTCTCTTGGTTACCTTTCCTTGTCAAGAATGAGCACAGATATTTATATTGCAACTTATATACATTGTCATATAATTTAAAATCTTCTTTATTTTCCCATTACGTAAGCATGTTATCATCAACATAACACAAGGCAAAGTTTAATTAAATATCTGTATAGTACCTTCGTTTTTATAATCTCTGAAGTTATGCTTAGACCACCCTAGTAACACACAATGAATAGAAAAAATAATTGAATGACATAATTAAAACTTAATTTTGACTCAATCTATAACGACCCGGAGAAAAACAAGAGAAAAGCATAAAGTATTGAGAAGTGGGAATCGAACTGGGGAAGCATGTACCTTGGGGAGGAAAATACGAACAGGCAATCTCAGAAGTGGAATTGCTCTTGAACCCACACCGTCCACCGCGAGACTCACACCTCCCACACGGCGGCGAATTCCATGACAGGCGGAGGTCGTCGCTGAGGTCCGACGACAAGATTTGATCGTAATAGGGGAACTGAACAGGAACTGTTACTCTACTCACCAAATTGCAAACCGCCGACAAGAGCACGATCGCCGTTCTGGAAGAAGTAGCAAAAACAGTGTGGTTGGAATCACTGAGACAAGCTATTGGATTGTATAGATGCTTGAGATACTCCAAGGAACAGTTGAAGAATGTGAAATCTTGATAATAGACAGCACTAAATGGGGATCCAGAGAGGTTTAGCGAGAGTATGCGTTTTGGGAGGCAGTTTTTGGGATCATTCACCCAGAATTCTTGTGTGGTATAATCTATTCCTCGAATACTGAATTCTCCATCGGAATAAGGGAGTTTGAGTACTGTTTGGCCTTCTTCCTCACTGCAGGTTAAATCAAAACCTGGATAACCGCATGACTTTGGCTGTTGCCTCTGTATCCGGAAGGGGAATCTAATCACCTGGTTACTGTTCTGGCAAACGGCGTCTAAGCAAGTGTCTGTGCTGCTGCTTGTCGGAGGAAGAAGGAAGAAGAAGATGAGGATGTGAATATTCATGCTGTGGAGGAGTATAGAGTATTATCTTGGGGTTTTGGTACCTTCCTTGATTTGCCACTAATATTGGAGATACTATATGGCGGTCATTTGTCAACTTTTTGTTATGTCTTACATTATTGATCTATTAAAAAACAGTTTTTTTTAAAGGAGTAACCCAAGTCATGATTGTCATTTGCGACCCAATGGGACTGAAGTCGAACAAGTCCCTCCTTGTTGAATACATGTTAAACCAAGAACAGTGATGCTTTCACATGTTGGGCTTAAGTTTTAAGTTTTAACAAACCCTCATTTCTTCTTCCTCCTTAACTAGAGCAGCCCGAAGAGCAAACTACAACCTCTAGATCGTGATAAAAAGCCGCAGATTAACTAACAACTAATAAGTAGTGAGGGAATGTACACTGCTCTTATTATCTAAGATTTATATAATAAATCTCCAGTGGGAGGAAGACTCAATCAATTGCCATAACATTACATTCTAGATTCTCCTTTCACTTATGGGCGAGCTTAGGCCCCGGAATTACAGTATTGTACGAACTCTGTACACAAGTCGGGTATTGAGATGAGCTAGGAGAAGCAACTATCGAAACGTTTTAAGGTTCTTAATCCTGCCTCTTATGTATGACTATTCGGTTCCAAGACATAATTTGATTATGGATCGAAATTCCTAGAACCGTCGATTTTACTCGCAGAAAATTTACCAGAGTAACACAGACGAGCAAAGAAATTAAGTAAAAAAAAAGGGGAAAGATGCAACTTATATATGATCAATTGAAAATATTACATAATCATACCCCTAAGAATAAAAATCCAGAATTCAGAACAGAAAAACCAAGCCTTGAGATTGAATTTTATTAGCAGTAGAAAAGCTCAAAAATCAGAGCACCGACCGTTTCGCTCCCAATCGCCGTACCGGGTGGGCTCGGGCCCTTTGGGCCCACCAATCTCGCCGGTTTCTTTGTTCACATGGCCGTCATCGTCGTCTGCTTCATCCTCTTGGCTCTGCGTATCAGCAGGAGGGAGATTGTCTTTGGGTGCGTCTGCTTGTTCCTTAACAGAATTGTCAGGGTGCGATAGGGAGTGCTGAGTTGAGGAACAGAAAAAACGCGTGACTGAGTCAGAAGCAGAACGAGTCAGTGGTAGGGATCTGGTGCAGGGAAGTGCAGGATTGACGGCGGAGAGATTTGTTACCGATGAGAGCAAGCGGCTCAGAGAGGTGCTCATTCTTAAATCTGATCAATTGAAGAAACCCTCGAATTTGATGGACGATAGTTGGACGACGGAGTCGGAGAGGAATTCGATTCTCTTAAATGGTGGTGCCATGATGTTGGGTCTCTCTCTAACGATGCCACGTGTATTCCCATGTGCAATTGTTACTGCTCTTTTTGAACGACACAAGATATTCGAGTGGAGAAATGCAACTGAAATTTTGCGTCTAAGAGCATTAGGTCTTGTAAGGAAAGACCTTATTTTATGTAAGTTCATTGATGCTTTAGCATAAAACTATCGCACAAGAGTAAGGTTGAAGTAAAATGTTTCTACCACGGCACCAGCAAAAAACTAAAGGGCCTATTAGTAATAAGAGCTTGCTTTTGAATAATCTCTGGTTTGAATTTCTGGTGCTTTTAGCCGAAAATCTAGTAATGTTTCCAAATTTTCTCTTTTTTTGTTACAGAAAATAAAATTGCAGATTCAGATATATCAAGCAAGAACATCACGCACTAATTCAGAGCAGATATAAGATGCAAGCAATACCATACCCTTCAATTCAATAATTAAATAGCAAACTGTACATTGCACTAACTGCCAAAACAACTAATCTTTTCCAACAAAAGGCTGCATAAAAAACTATAAACAAGATTCAATATGCAGTACCTATATACCCCAAAAACCACCAATAGCAAGACAACTTCTATCTATCTCTTATTACTTTCCTTCCTTATTTTTGCCCTTAGGCGTACCAACCAAGAATGCCTATAGTAAAAACCAAAATAAAATCCTGTTCCAATATTTGGAGATCCCTTGGAAGCATTTTGTTTATACTGTGCATTTCCTTTTGGTACTGTACCGAGATGAAAATTCACGTTAAATCTTCTAAGTCATTACTGTGTGTTTGCTGCTGTCCTGGTGCCTCTTGTTAAGGTCTTGCTGCCTCTTGATAAGTTCCTCCTGATTTCCATCTATATTGTGATCTCTCTCTTCTTCTCCGAGGTACTTATCAACCTGTGCAGCAGCTTGCCGCCCTTCTGAGATTGCCCATACCACCAGAGACTGACCACGCCGACAATCCCCGGCAGCAAACACACCTTTGACACTGGTTGAGAAGCGGCCATAATCTGCCTTGAAGTTTGACCTATTGTCTCTTTCCATCCCCAGTTTCTCAGCAATGGTCTGGAAAAGGCAAAGCACCCCAAGATCATTAAGGCATAGGACATTGGGAAACTTAAAAGAGTATCATGAAGTCTGCATTTATAGCTAGATTATAATGAATACTTACAGACTCAGGGCCAAGGAATCCCATAGCTAGTAAAACTAAATCAGCCTCAATAATCTCCTCGGAGCCCTCAACTTCCTTGAACTGAAACTTCCCAGTTTCATCCTTCTCCCAGCGAACACGTATCACTTCAAGTCCTTTTACAGCTCCATTCTCATCTCCCACAAATCGCTTGGTCAATACCTCGTAAGATCTTGGGTCTTTCCCAAATTTGGTCGCAGCTTCCTGGTGCCCATAATCTACACGGAATATACGAGGCCACTGCATTCCAGAAACACTAGGCGGTTAAACTTCCATGAAAAAAAATATTACTTTAGCCATCCTGATTGAAGGAAATCAATTGCAATTACTGGCAGTGCTAACTGATCTCATGCCATTCTGGAACAGTCTAAGGAAGTTGGTTGATAAAAACATGGACCAGCTTCAAGAGCACCCATTAGCCATACTTGAGTAAATGATTTTTAAAAGCAAACCAACTTTAGTGCTTAGTTCTGTATGGGCATGTGAAGCTGCTACATCACTAATAGGCTGCAAAGAAGCAAAAAACATATATTTAAGGAAAATTGGATCTAACCTGTGGCCAAGGGTTGCCTGGGGCCCTAGTCTGTGGTGGCTGAGGAAGAAGTTCTAAATTTACAACGCTACTGCACCCATGACGAATGGATGTCCCAATGCAATCGGTACCAGTGTCACCCCCACCAATGACCACTACTTTCTTGCCCTTGGCAGAAATGTAGTTACCATCCTGGAGATTGCTATCAAGCAAGCTCTTGGTGTTTGCATGAAGAAACTCCATAGCAAAATGAACTCCTGAAAACTCTCTTCCGGGTACAGGAAGATCCCTGCATAACAAATAACAATTCACTTGAAGCATCCTCATAACTAATGGTTATATTAGAAGCCTGCATTGCAAGCAAAATAGAACTTTATGCAAAATACTAGGAACTCTCACCTTGGTTTTGTGGCTCCTACTGTTAAAACAATGGCATCATTTTCCTCTCGAAGCCGATCAAGAGAGTACAAGGGGTCAACTCCAACATTAGCATTCACCACAAAATTGACTCCCTCCTCAGCCATAAGGTTGACCCTCCTTTGAACTACATCCACCTTGTCAGTTTTCATGTTGGGTACACCATACATCATAAGCCCTCCAATCCTATCAGCTCTCTCATATACAGTTACTGTATGGCCCATTTTATTTAGTTGATCAGCAGTGGCCAAGCCTGCTGGTCCACTTCCAACAACTGCAACTCTATTCCTGTATTAGTAAAGATATTAATTAGTAAGGTTGTTAAACTCTTTGATAAATATCATGCAGAACATTGTATCCATCCGCCCAAAGAACATTAGAAGTTGCAAAAATGAATTTTACAAATGTTTAAAAAATAAACAAAAGAGACTTACCCAGTTCTCTTGGATGGAGGACGTGGCACCATCCAACCTTCCTCAAAAGCCTTGTCTATGATAGCACATTCAATGCTTTTTATAGATACAGGATTCTCAATAATACCGAGGACACAAGAGCCTTCACATGGTGCTGGGCACACCCGACCAGTAAACTCTGGGAAGTTGTTTGTCTCAAGAAGCCGATCTAATGCTTCACGCCACCTATTTTGATATACCAACTCATTAAATTCAGGTATTTTATTTCCGAGGGGACATCCAGAATTTTCCTGCAATTTCATGCCAATACATTAGTTTAATCATAGATCCAGTAAGGGTGAAAATTGAAAATTTTAAATTAAAACATCCATGAAACTAGCAAAAGCACACCTGATGACAGAAAGGAGTACCACAGTCCATGCAACGGGCTGACTGGGTCTTCAAAAGTGGACCAGGCTTTGACTCCTCCATGACTTCTTTCCAATCATTCATGCGAACATTAGGGTCCCGGTACTGAACACCCTCACGCTCATAAGCAACAAAACCTCTATGTTTAACAGCATGAGCAACTCGACTAGGCCTCTTGGGTGCTTCAGCTTGCTCAGCCTGCAAATTTTCAAAGATATTAGCCAACGAAAAATGTTTCAACTATAAATACTCATATCTCCCAAGCCAATCAGTTCATATTTAAGCAACAAGGAAGCAATATACAAATCTTGGAAGTTAACCATATGTACTACAACCAGCAGAGAGTACTCTGTAAAACATCTCTCTACATTGGTAAGACTTATGTATGGAAGAGAAAGCAAACAATTCATGTTTTAAATCACCTGGCTTGGTTTTTCATTCAAAGATGCAGCAGCGAGTTTCTTAAGCTCTTCAAAAGCATCTTTTTCCGCCGGTTCTCCTTCATCTGGCTCCTCTGCATCTTTAGCAGCAACCTCCACTGCCTCTTTGGAGGCTGCCTCTGCCTTCATACTTGCAAGTACACGCTTATACTCCCTAGGGAACACCTTGATAAATTTAGGAAGAAGATTCTCAAAGTTAGCAAGCACTTCTTTAGCAAGTTCACTATTTGTGTGGCGTTGATGTTGCTGTATCAACATTCTGAGGGTCATTATATCCTCCTCATCTTCAACCTTGTCCAGATCTACAAGCTCATGGTTGCACCGAGAGTGGAATTTGTCATCAATATCTAGCACATAAGCAATACCTCCACTCATACCTGCTGCAAAATTTCTACCAGTTTTTCCAAGCACAACAACTGTTCCGCCTGTCATGTACTCACATCCATGGTCACCAACACCTTCCACAACTGCTTTAGCCCCAGAATTACGTACACAAAATCTTTCTGCTGCCATTCCGTTGAAATAAGCTTCACCACTTGTTGCACCATACAAAGCCACATTACCAATTACAATGTTCTCCTTAGGATCAAAGTTGCTTCCATTTGGCGGGTATACTACAACCTTCCCACCAGACAATCCTTTACCAACATAGTCATTTCCATCACCTTCAAGTTCCAAAGTGACACCAGGACAGAGGAAAGCACCAAAGCTCTGACCTGCACTTCCATTAAATCTTATATGAATGGTATCAGTTGGAAGACCAGCCAAATGGTACCGTTTTGTCACCTCGTGGCTAAGCATTGTTCCCACAGCCCGGTTTACATTGTAGATTGGAGTTTCAATGTATACTGGGAGACCCTTTTCCAAAGCAGCATCGGATAGACTTATAAGCTTATTGTCCAAGGCCATGTCCAAACTGTGATCTTGCTTTTGGACACAATATTGAGCAGCTTCTGGCCGTAATTCAGCTGCAGGTCTAAGCAACAGAGAAAGATCAATGTTCTCCAGCTTCTGACTGCTCTTAATAACTTCTTTGTCAACTTCAAGCATATCTGAACGGCCAACCATCTCATTAACAGTTCGAAACCCTAAATGAGACATAATTTCTCTCATCTCCTCCGCAACCATGAAGAAAAAGTTAATAACATGCTCTGGTTCTCCAGCAAACTTCTCTCTAAGTACTGGATCTTGGGTTGCAATGCCAACAGGACAGGTGTTCTTATGGCACTTTCGCATCATAATGCAGCCAAGAGTTATGAGTGGAGCTGTACTGAAACCAAACTCTTCTGCACCAAGAAGTGCAGCTATGGCAACATCTCTACCAGTTTTGAGTTGACCATCAGTTTGGAGAACTGTGCGACCACGCAAGTCATTAGCAACCAAAGTCTGGTGGGTCTCAGCCAAGCCAAGCTCCCAAGGAAGCCCAGCATTCTTTATACCAGTCCATCTAGATGCTCCTGTACCTCCATCATGACCTGAGATCAAGACATGGTCGGCATGCCCTTTAACAACTCCACTAGCGATTATGCCAACTCCAACTTCAGATACTAACTTCACACTGATTCGAGCAGATGGGTTGGCATTCTAAAAGAAACAAAAACTTGTTTGAGCAACCAAGATAATTAATCAAAGAAAAAACATCCTGAAGTTAATTTAAAAAGTTAAAAGCTATAAATGGACATACCTTTAGGTCATGAATTAATTGGGCAAGGTCTTCAATGGAGTAAATATCATGATGGGGTGGTGGACTGATAAGTCCTACCCCAGCAGTTGAATTCCTGGTGACAGCAATCTCTCCTACAACCTTGTGGCCAGGAAGTTCACCTCCCTCACCAGGCTTTGCTCCCTGATGAAGACAACCAATAAAATACAATATTACCACACAACTATATATGGAAAACTTGATTTAATTTAGTCTCACCAAGGGTGTCAATTAAAGACACACAAGACAGTGAGAGCATCTTCGGTCATTAATATGTTTATAAACAAGAGGACATTCACTTCAGCAGAAATTCAGGGCAAGAAACCAGTGAAGGAAATTTCTTATACGAGTAGATTACACTCCCTTCCCTTGAAGATAAAAAAGTCCTACTATTTTATCCATTTTAACCAATATACCCTTATGTTCATTATTTATATAATTAAATGTTTGACTAATATAAAAAATTATGATAAAATAAAATACTTATTTTTACTCAAAATAAATACTAGTGAAATAATAATTTTTTAAAAATATTTTTAATCACAAATATTAATTATCTTAAAAAGTTAATAAGGCTATGAGAGGTATTTTAGTCAAAAAGGGTGAAATTGTAGGTTGTTCAATCTTTCAAGGAGGGAAGTGTAGGTTTCTAAAATAGAGGGGATGAGAGTGTAATTTAAGGATCGAGAGTGTAATTTACTCTTTTTATATATTATAAAAGACAAGTACCTGGGCCATCTTGATCTGCAGTTCGTCAGCATTTGTAAGGTAATAACTAGTAACTCCAAATCTTCCACTAGCAACTTGCTTGATGGCACTCCTTTTGGGGTTCATTGAGCCATCAGGAAGAGGCTCCATACGAGAGGGCTGCTCGCCTCCCTCACCTGTGACAAGACTTGAGTGAATCACATAGTCCAACAAAACAGAGAATTTGAAGATACTAATCTTCAAGAATAAGAAATTGAAGTGAGAGAGAGAAGTAAGCCTCAACAGATCTTCAAGTAAAAGAGATACAAAATAATCTCATCAACATTTTTGTGTTTTGATACTTCAAGATAAACAGGCTTCATCACAAGTAAATTTCTTCTTCCAAAGGGTAAAAAAAATCTTTCATCGGACATTCTTAAAAGAAGTTTAACAAACCTGTGTTTGATTTTCCTCCAAGTTTATTCATGGCCATTGCCAGTGTTGAGTGAGCCTCCAATGATATTGACCCATAACTCATTGCCCCAGTGCAAAATCGCTTAACTATCTCACTAGCTGGCTCCACTTCATCAAGGGGAATCTTCCCTGCTACATCTTTGAATTTCAGCAATCCCCGCAAGTTGCAAGCTTTGTTTAATTCATGAATGAGTTTGGAGTACTGTTTGTAGGCATCTCTGCTGTTACTTCTGGCAGCCTCTTGAAGTTTGGCTATAGCAAGTGGATCATTCAGGTGAACTTCACCACCTTTTCTCCAATGATAATCCCCGGGATTTGGCAACGCTACAGCTTCAGCACTTCCAGGAGAGAAAATACGAGAAGGAAATGCCAACTCATGCAGTTGGAGGGCATCTCGACCAAGCATCTCAAATGTTGCACCCTCAACTCGACTAGGGGTTCCAGCAAAGCACTTATCAATCACTTCTGAAGAAAGACCCAGAGCTTCAAAAATTTGGGCACCTTTGTAGGAAGCCAAAGTGGATATTCCCATCTTTGCAAGAACCTTCATCATTCCATAGTTGCTTGCTTTGAAATACTTCTTGACCAGCTCATTTTTTGAGTGGAACTCACCACTTGCTTTTGGTGGAATTTTCCCATCAACCTGCAGTCGCCAGATTGCTTCAATGGCCAGATATGGGCATATAGCATCGGCACCAAAACCAACAAGGGTGCAAAAATGGTGCACTTCACGTGGCTCAGCAGATTCAACTATTAAAGCAACTCTAGTGCGCTCAAGTGTTTTAACCAGATGTTGATGGACAGCGCCAACAGCTAGAAGAGAGCTCACAGCAACACGTTTCCTTGAGAAGGCTAAAGAATGAAAGGCAGAAACAATTAAATTAAATGGAAGTGCATTGCATATAGTATCTTAATGCAATACAAGTACAGATTAGGATAATACCTCTATCAGATAGCACAAGCGTTGTGTAGCCCTCATTAATTGCATCATGCGCTTCTTCACAAATCCTGTCCACTGCTTCCTTCAATCCTCTCATACCATGGTCCTTAGAGTATGTTATGTCTATAACTTTGCTTCTCCATCCCCTATGATTCATATTTTTAACAGCTTCCATTTCATCAATAGATAAGAGGGGACCTTTTAGTGAAAGACGGTGGCATTGTTCCTCAGAGGTTTCCGTCAGATCACCTTCTGGACCAATCATACATTCCATTGAAGTGACTATTTTCTCACGAATAGGATCAATGGGTGGGTTTGTCACTTGGGCAAACAATTGCTTGAAGTACTCAAAGGTCAGCTTTTGTCTATTAGACATGACAGCTAATGGAGTATCATTTCCCATTGATCCAAGGGCTTCAACACCATCTTTTGCCATGGGAAGCAATAACATTTCCAAGGATTCAACTGTATAACTGCATGAGTGAAGCAAAATATTAAACAGTTTCTTCGCAAGTACTATGAATATGTAATACATTTAATAGCATATTCGGGATGAAAAATGCTTACCCAAAAGCTTTCAAAGGTGCCAATAACCCATGAATTCCCAAGTTTTCCATATTCACATCATCACTAGATGCCTGTAATACATGGAAGATGCAACAGTAAGACATAGCAAGAAGAAATTTACAAGAAGTAGACATAGTTTTTATCTTATACTTACTGTAACAACTCCTGCTATGGCTGGTGGCACTCTCTGAGATTCATGAACAGACACAACTATGTCTTTGAGTTCAATCTTCTGCCTTTTGAGCCATTCCCCATAAGGTCTTGCCAATGAATACTGTTCCTTTAAGGCATCATCATTTACAACAATATGCTTCTCAAAATCAACTAGAAGCATCATGCCAGGGTTTAGTCTTCCTTTCCTACACACATCTTCAGGAGGAATGTCTACAACACCAACTTCACTGGCCATTATGACTCGTCCACTGTGGGTGACATAGAAACGACCAGGACGCAGTCCATTCCTATCCAATGTAGCTCCAAGATAATGACCATCGGTAACTGCAATAATATTAGATCAGTATAAAACCATAAAAAAAAAATTCCAAGAGTACATGATATAAACAATGGCACTTTTTTGGAGTCCCAAATAATTTACATGATATGAGAGCAGGTCCATCCCATGGCTCCATGAGAGCTGAGAAGTATTCATAAAATGCTCTACGCTGAGGATCCATATTTTTGTCATTTTGCCATGCCTCAGGAATCATCATCATAACAGCTTCAGGAAGACTTCTTCCAGATTGAACCAAAAACTCAAGAACACCATCAAACGCTCCTGAAGCAAAAAATATATATATACATATACATAGATGATAATTAGAATACTAGAGATGGGAACTTCAGAAAATCACATTGCCTACAATCACTTGTGCTTTTTACACAAGTTGCTAAAAGGCAGGCAAAGAGAATGAGATTTTCACCTGAGTCGGATGAATTTACATTCACAATGGGCAAAAGGTTCTTTAGCTCACTCTCCGATAAACCAAGCTCCTTGCACTTCAATAGACCCTCACGTGCCTTCATCCTACAAAATAGAAAGCTTTAACTAATATATCCTACCTTCAGTCAAAAAGCAATCAATAACGTCCAGCACAGCTCTACGTGCTGTTACACCCATTTCCAAATCAACTCACATTAGGAATCAATATTTCAGGATATTATATGATGATGCATCTATTTAAGAGTGCACCACAATTTATCATTCGGTCTCCTAGGTTTTAAGTGAAAGTAAAATTTTGCTTAACAACTATTCAAGACATACCAGTTAACATTGCCTCTGAGTGTGTTGATTTCTCCATTGTGACCCAACACACGCATCGGTTGAGCACGATCCCAGCTTGGAAATGTATTCGTAGAAAATCGAGAATGTATCTGCAGGTACAGTCATTAGACCAAATTGTCAGTCAAAATAATCAACTCTTATCACTTTATATAAACCAATGTAGAAAAAACAAAAAAAGAATGACTGAGGCACTTCAGCATATGTAACATATACTGAAGTGCCAGTAGAAATTTCTGGAAATCTCTGTTCAATTTTCACCAAAACAATTTTCCCTCCACCACTTGAATGCAATTTTCCTTCAGACCAACTAACCACAGAAAGCATCGGCAGAAATTGATTATCTTGATAATGAACTTTCTTACCAACTCACCCATTGCATCCAATCCAGCATCCAAATTCAAATAGTAATCAAGGGAGTGGAAGAACTTAAGAGATCATTCAAACCTCAATGCCTCAGAAGTCATTCCTCAACCTTGCATCTCTTCAGTTACTGGTTGTTCCCATGCTGTTTGTTGGAGTATAGAGTTAGTGGAGAAAGAAGATAAGTTAATGGGTAATATATTTACCAGGGCCATGTAGCTCGTAAACCTTTCATTGCCAAGGTCCGCAAAATAGTAATCCCTCAACTGAGCTGGTGTTAACTGACCCTTGTAAACAACAGTCCTGCACAAATTGGATAATCAAGTGACATTAGAAAAAAATTAGATACCGACAGTAACCATAATTTGCTTCTCAAACAAATGATGTTGCCTGTTGAGAACACACCTTGATGAAAGTGAACAGATATAGAAATCTGTAATGCCATCAAGTTGTAGGTTTAATGCAGATTTAATTGCAACCATGGAGACCTTTCTTAATATGTACATCTGCCAAAAAAATAACCATATCATATTTAAGCACAAGAGACCAAAATAAGCTCAACCAAAATTCCTATAGCATTTGTTTCTTGCTCAAGGCATTCCACTATTGCAGGACTTTGAGAATGTTTTCCAAAGTAACTTGTTACTTTAATAAAAGCTCAGTTTTATTCGTAAATTTACATTTTAGAACGAAGCAAGAGTTTCTAATTCAAACATATGTTGATAGACTGTAGGACAACCGAGAACTCTGAACACTCATGTCAAACATAGTAAAGGGTACCTGTCTTTCCAGATCAAGTTTTGATCTAGGACTAGGCGTCAGGAACACTTGCTCAATGACTGGTTCTGTCTGCAGGGCTGATTTACCCAATCCTGAGTTGTCTGTAGGCACAGAACGCCAACCAAGAACAGAGTGCCCAAGAGATTCCGCAACCTTAATCACAATCAAAGAATATTTACAAGGAAATGTCACTAGACTATTAAATCAAAATATTTCTAACAGCTTAAACCAAATGAACAAAACAATAAAAAAGCGATTCCTTGTTAAGAATGGTTGCACGCAGCTATGTACAATTTCAACACGATCACTAGAATGTAATAGCAGGAAGCAATTAATCATTTGGCCAGATGCAAGCCAAAGACAGAAGAATGGAGAAAAACATTTTTATATTAAAAAAAATCACTATTTCAATAAATGAGTTATGTGCCTGTCGCCTGAGCAGATCGAGTTGAACTTAGAAGCCATGATCAAGCAAGGATAGGTACAGCTAACTCTATTGTACTATTAAGGGCAAACGAACTTAAGAATAAAATTTACCTCTCTAAATATTTTTTTGCTGTCTTCCCTACGACTCTCCGAGGTAGGCAAGAAAAACATGCCAACAGCATATTGTCCAGGTGGTGGAAGCTCAAATCCAACATCCTTGGCTACCTGCAAAAGGGCAAAATCTCCCTACAGTCAGCACTCTTACCTATATACAAGAGGTACCGTAACAAACAGATCCAAATCCCACTAAACCCAAACTTAATTAAGAATCTCGTTTATCTTGATTCATCCGGTTCTAGGGAGTAGGAATTAACAAATGTAAACCTTTATGAACGGAGTCAAGTATTCCTTTCACGTTTGTTTCCGCTTATTCGAGATGCCCTTATGGTGATTAATCTCAAAAAAAATGGGGTAGGGAGTGTGAGAGGGGGTATAATGGCGAGGAAAATCTATTTAGGCTATATAAATAGTCATCTAAATGAGAACAAAATAATAAAAATTATATGGTTTTATAGGCATTAAGCATAAAAAATATTATACGCAGATTTTAGCAAAACAGGGAAATTTTGTTGAGACAAGGAGCCAAAAAAATAAATATACGGACGCATGAAATAAATGGAAAAGTAGTAAAAATTGTCTGAATTTTTTAAAAAAATATCTGCAATAAAAAAATAAAATATGATCAATAAAAGCGAGATAAAGAAAAAAGATCTGAAGTTCTCCGTGAATCAGATGAGCGATTATAATGATAAGCATCACCAATCTCACACAAAATAGGTAGCATAAAAGATACTCAAGTCAGAAGTTAAAACTCGTAATACATGCCTGCCTGTAAAACTCGTGAGGAAGAGCCACAAGAATCCCGGCTCCATCTCCAGTGTTGGCTTCGCAACCACAAGCACCTCTGTGCGTCATGCGCACCAACATCTCCAGAGCGTCAGTCACCTGACAAATCAACACACATATTATAAATCTCCATTACTATCATCTCCACACTCATAACCACACCACCAAACCATATACTCACCGTTTGGCGATTACTCTCGCCGGACAACTCCGCAACGAATCCAACCCCGCAAGAGTCCTTATCCAAGGCCGGATCATAGAGACCAAGGGGCTTTTCAGGCACCGCCGACAATGCGGACCGAACAACAACCCTTAGCTTCGGCGAGCGCCCCGGACCGTCCGATTTCCAGACGTGCAGCCTCTCGGTTCCCGGCGCTCTGCATGAACGCAATCGGGTTCCAAAAATGTTTTTCTGCAGCGGACATGACGATTTCTTAGTAGCAGAGGATCGAGTGAGTCTGCCTGTGAATCTAGTTGGGAGACGTGCATTCAGTTGGGGGTTGTTTATGGAGGGAATAGCACATGAAGAGCGAGTGGGAAGGTGTTGAAATGAAAGGGGATTGGACATCGCTTATGAAAATTCGAAAATCCTCTCCGTTGATTATTAGGTGCTGATTTTGTGTTTGGGAAAAAATAGGTCCTTATGTGGAAATCAAATAGCAGTATTTAGAAGCGTATTAAAGACCAAAGGCACTCAGACAACAAAATAGATCAAATATTTAGGTTTTTTACAGTTCAAAAACAACAGATCTGAGTATTCTATGGAGACGCAATAAGGATCCAGATACAGTCCACACCAAAACAGAAATGGTTATTTGACAAGGGAAAGCGAAAATGGAGCGGTTGGAAGGAAGAGTTTGCACAGGTGATTGTAGCGTCGTAGGCGAGGATTGCAGACACCGAAAAGCACAGAAGTGAAGAGCGAGCGAGGGAGCGAGGAGAGGAGAAAAAGCAGCGCCGCCGTTAAGCCTCTGCTCGTGTAGGTTCCAAACTCGTGAGAGGCAGAGTGTGGCTTTATAGAGAGAGGGGAAGAGGGGAGGGGAGGGGTGAAAAAGGTGTGGTGGAGGAGTGGGGACCACCAAGTTCTTTGTGTAATTGGGAAGTCCAAACTTGCTAAAAATAATATTTGGTGGACAGCTCAGACATCAGAGGGTTGCCACGTGTGAGGTACCTCTATGCGGCACGCGACAGCCGCTCCGGGTGGGACCCACCGTAGAGAGGGAGGGATAGACGGATTCTTTTTTGTTTGGAGAAATTTTTAAATACAAGCCTTAAATTATTTTTTTTTATGATTACTAATATAATTAAGAATTTATTTAACTGAGTACTCTAAATATTTGTTAAGGTTTTTTTTTTTGGAAAGGAAATAATTTTTAAAAAAATTACTGAAAAATCAATCAATATATTTTTTAGACCCTTCATTAGTTGAAAAAAAAACTTTAAAGAGTGCCCTTACCCCATATATTAATTAATAATATTCATTTAAATTTTTATTTTTATATAAAAAATATTATTAATTAATACATAAATAATATAACATTCATGTATTTTTTCCTTATTTGTTTCACAATTCACACTCTTTCTTTCTTCTCATTTCTCTAAGCCGCCTCCCCTGACCCTCACTCTCTCGCTTAGTTACCCACCCACCATCTGCGTTTAGCAGTTTTTTAATTTTCTGCGTTTATTTTTTCGTAATAACTCTTTGTATGAAAATCAAATCATTAATCAATATATATATATATAAAATCTATAACACATATACTATTTATTCACTCTGTCACTTCAGCTACAATTTTTTTCAACTAATTAAAATATATAAAATAAAATTTAAAATAATTGTGAAATATATTATTTAATTGCAAAAAATTATTTTTATTATTAATTTTATTTAATTACATAAAATTATTTTAAAATATATTATATATTTAATTTTAAATTACATAAATATTGAATTTAACATTTTAACTATTAGTATTATTTAATTACACAAAAATTATTTTAAAATATATATTATTTAGTTAATTTTAAATTACATAAATATTGAAATAGGAATCATGAATTTAATTTAAGGATATGTCAAAAAGAGAGAGTGTAATTTATTATACTATTTAACTTCTTAAAATAGTACTATAGGATGTTATAATTTATATTTCACCACTTTTATAATAGAAGTAGGAAAAAAAACAGATTTCATAAATCGAATCTCAATTTATATATAAAATAATAAATACATCATACATATTGAAAAATAAATAAAACATTTATTTCATGGTCTTAAAAGTCAATAATAAGATTTAAAAAAAATAAATAAATATACTTAACCACTTTTATAATAAAATTAATGGACTCAATAAATTGAATCCTAATTTAAATCTAAAAAATTAAATGTATTATTATATACATTAGTTTTGTGATCTCAAAAGTAAATACATAAAAAATGATACTATGTAAAATATTTTAACATATTTTAATTTAAATGATTTCAATAAAAAATATAATTTATGTAATTTATATTTATAATTAATATATTATTAAATAAAATATATTAGAAAAGCTAATACCCGTTGCACGGGTGATAATCTAATTTTATTTTAAATGAGTTAGAGTTTTTTTTTTCTTCTGTCTGATTTTCGACTGTTAAAACAAATGAATATATTAATTTTCAATTGCAATTTGCAAGAATCCAGACCTCATTTAACAATTCTACATTGTAGATTCCATCACAAAGTCACCGTATAATATTCTAATCTCAATGTTATTTAATAACAAATAATATAAGTACTATCAGGCGTCATATCCGAACGTCCACGATTTTGCTAACCAATCATACGGTTTGCTGCATTGCATCAAATTCATACGTATGAATTTGACAATATTTTATCATACATTAACTTTATGATTTAGATAATGATTTTTTTTTTATAAATTTAGATAACAATTATTATTTTATATAAAGTACATAGTTTAATATTAAATTATAGGTGAGTGAAATTTTAAATAAAAATTATTTATTTATTTATTAAAATTTTACAATTACTAAAATATTATAAATATTTTCGCAATCATTATCATCTTGGAAGAAAAGAAACTGGAATTGTATCAGGAGACGAAAAAAACACCGGGGGCGAGGTAGAAATAGCTATAACCACCCAAAAGATGCGCGCGAAAACTTGACGCAAGTGAATGGGATATAATTATTAAAAATATATATAGTCTTACTGCGATTGATTCCGACCTTTATTTAGATTTATATTTATATACACATTTGCGATCTAAATAATGTGAAAAGGGCAAATAAATTATAATTGATTTTTCTATCATCATGAGTCATGACACGCATATTGATGTTTTACTACAATTTCTAAACCCCAAAAAGAGAAAGTAAAATTTAACTCTTGCTTATTTAAACCGTTGCACCACGTCAAACGAGATAGAGTAGAATCTACACGGTGACATGTGATTCACTTAATTTAACAAGAAAAACAATGGCCACAAATCCACAATGAATGGTTAATGCCGAAGAATAAAATAAAACGTAATTTGTTGTATTGTATGATGATGCATACAAAGTTATCATATATATAATACAACTAAGCTGTTGATGATGAGCAGCCAACGTAGAAAGGTGGATTTTTTTAGATTATATAATATAAATATACAGTTTAAAATATGACAAAATTGCATTTTCATTAGTCATGAAGTAATTTTGTGAAGCAAATTGGGTAGGTGAGAATGAGACATGCTCCACAAACTCTGACGTTATGAGTGACGAAAACCTAATTGGCGCCGTAAATATATGTATCATCATACGCGGCCAATTGAAGAAGTGCCACTAATTGACCTTCTATTTTATACCGTGAGGCGCACATGGAATGAAGATAGAGAAAAAGGGGATCAAAATTATGGGCATCTTTTTTACGCAAAAATAAAAAGGGATTGAGAATGTATTTGTTGTGTTTGGTAGTAAAAATCAGAAATGGAAATGTATTAAAATTATTACTTTGTCCCTTATATTAAAATAATAAAAAGAAAGAAAAATTATGACTGTGTCAAATCAAATGGTATATAGATATTTTTTATTTTTTATTTTTTTAAATTGATATAAATGAAAAAATGAAAAAGTAGATGGGACTCAATGAACCCCACAATTCTTTTTTTATTTTCTTTGTTATTTCCATGTAAAATACATGGCCTATGAGTTTCACATTATTGATATTTTTTATCTCTTATTTTTTGTTTTTTTATGTTTTTATATATTGAGCACTTTTTTATTTAATGCAGAAGACATAATTTTTAAATATTTTTATGCTTAATTGCAATTAAAAAAAATTCTATGTGTATAACTATAATTTATACAATTTATTATTTTTTGTATAGTTTCTTTTTTAAATTACCTATTTTATTTTAATTGATCAAGATTATAAGAAAAATATAAAATTGTATATAAATATCGTCCAAGTCCAAATTAAAATCCAACAAGTTCCTGTTTTTTCTTTGTTTGTCGCGGAAATTTGTAAACACAAGAGTTGAAATGTAGACCAATAATAATTTCCATGATTGAACATTCCCCTTTATCAAAAATCAATTATTGATCACTGAAATAGGTAGTACTTTCCGAAAAAAAAAATTTTAAACCTAAAATTTATATTTCTAAAAGTAAAGTTAATATTGCAATGCCAAAAATGTATTGATATGAATTTGGTAATTTATTACAACCAAAAATATATAAGACCAAGAAAATTATAAATAACAAAATTAATTAGAAATCAAATTATTACTTAAGGGCTTAAGGTAAAGGTTAGATTTGTGATGTTTTAACTTGAACGGCTTAAATTAAAGTGATACTCTAACTTTAGTGTGGTGAATAATGAAAGGAGAGGGTTAAAGCGGGAAGCGAAGGATCTAATAACTGATGGCCAATAAGTTAGGGCACTTTTTTGCAATGAAACTTATAAGGACTCCTTATTATCAAATTCAAATGTACTCACAAGTTATTAGCATCGAGATTTGAGAAACAGTGGGAAAACGAAACTTGTGGAGCCCACTTCGGGCGTTGACTATGGCAAAAGAAAAGGCTTTCTTGTTGTATGGTGACTGGTGAGCAATTCAATCAATTCCTGTTAACTGACCACCAATAGGTTGACAATTTTGCCCTTTACTTCACTTTCATCACCAAACCAAAATGTTTAGTACTTGAAATATAATAAAAATGAAAATTAGAATGGATTTATTATATTTAGTAGTAGAGAATAAAAATGAAATTAAAATGGATAAAAATATAATTTCAGTATATTACAAAAAGTAAGTATGTTATCTTCAATATTTTTTTTATTAAACATACTCTTATATTTATTGATTGAATTATAAGAGAGAGAAATAAAAGAAGTCGTAACTCTATCAACAAATACAAATTATTACCGAAAATCCACTCTCCATTTTTCATATATCTTGCCGACTGCCAAGTGGGCAAGAAAATGGTTCTGCCTATATCATGCTCCATTATTCGTCTTTCTTTTTGGACTAAACTGAGGTAAAGTTACTTAGGTGCTTGCTATAAAGTTCACCAATATAATTAAAACACGTGTCAAAAATTGTTTGTATAACCAATCATGGTAGAGAGAGAAAATGAAAAGCAATAAATTACATAACCAATCAAATAGGAGAGAGAATATAAATAAGGTTTATGATTGGTGAACTTTATAACAAGCACCTAAGTAACTTTACCTCAGTTTTTTCCTTTTTTTTCCCTAATTTGTCTTGTTCGACAAAAATAAATGGTCAAAACCCCAAATTGGTCCTTTATGTTTGCACCAAGTTTCATATTGATCCTTTATGTTTCAAAAAGTCCAAATTGGTCCTTTATGTTTGCAAGAAGTTCCAAATTGGTCCTTCCGTCCAACTTGGTTAACTTTTTCTGTTAAGTGATGACGTGGCTGCTGAGTTGGACCCTACATGTACAAAAAAAAAGGTGACGTGGCACTCCACATCACTTGCCACGTCACTCTCCCACTCTCTCTATCCGCCACGTCAGCATCTTCTTCAACCTCTTCTTCTTACCTTCCGCTTCATCTCCATCTTCTTCATCATCATCACCATCATCATCATCATCATCATCATCACCATCATCACCGTCATCATCTTTCGTCTTCCTCCTCCACCACCGTCGTCGCTGCCGCCGCCGTCCATTCTTCAAACTTTCTCAATCATCCAGTGGGGCTATTCGAATCAAACACATCACTCTTCGCCGAATTCACATCTTCCTGTGGTGAGTTGGTCTTGGCAGGTACCCCGAGCCATGGCATGGACTCAACTGGCTTACTAGAACCCACCGTGATGGCTCTGTTCCACGACGACGAAACAGAGCGAGCCAGAGCATGGTATGGGTACGGAAGATGAACTAGGCATAGCTCCGCGATCTCGTTCGGCAATCTTGGAATCAGAGTCTCCGAATTCGAATCGGAATCGAAATCGAAAACCGATTGAGTGTTGTAATTTGAAAGAGAAATTGATAGAAAAAGGGCAAGTATGAATGGGTTTTTAGATGCTGGGAGTAGATGGATCCAACCTATTGAGTGTCACAGTGTGTACAAAAGAACAGGTAAGAGAGAGAGAGGGAGGGAGGGAGAGTGGGGGAAACATGAAAGTACCAATGATTGTGTGAAGATGAAGCACCCCAGAATGGACGGCGGCGGCGGCGGTGGTGGTGGAGGAGGTGGTGGAGGAGGAAGACGAAAGATGATGATGGTGATGATGATGAAGAAGATGGAGATGAAGCGGAAGGGAAGAAGAAGATGCTGACGTGGCAGAGAGAGAGAGTGGGAGAGTGACGTGGCAAGAGATGTGGAGGGTCATGTCACCTTTTTTGTACATGTAGGATCCAACTCAGCAGCCACGTCATCACTTAACAGAAAAAGTTAACCAAGTTGGACGGAAGGACCAATTTGGAATTTCTTGCAAATATAAAGGACCAATTTAGACTTTTTGAAACATAAAGGACCAATATGAAACTTGGTGCAAACATAAAGGACCAATTTGGGGTTTTAACCAAAATAAATTTATGAGAAAGTTCTTCTTTGTTATTTTTCAAAATCTTGTAAATGTTTGCAGTAACTCAGTATATTTTGATAGGTAATTACCCTTTAGTAACTTCAATCACATATCTAGAAATTAATCAAATAGAAGTCGCAATCATATGACTCGAGAAATTTTGTCACTCAAAATTCAATTGTATGGTTGAAAGGCGGATAGATGAATCGATATTCGATACGTCCACCTTTCGAATCATTCAATAATATGTTGTCTATTCATATAACTACTAATTAAATCCTACTTCATCCTGTGTTATTGATATTTCTCGAGTCCAGATTCTTTAAGAAATGATGTATTTCTTTATAATATAAGAGAAAAACAATTTGGTCCATATTTTATTTATGATGGATTCTTATCAATGTACGTTAATTATTTGTTTTTCATTTTTATCTCTAAGAAAAATATACAAATTTTTAAATTTAAAGAGTACAAGATCATTTTTTTCCTCATCATGGCAACTTAGATTTCCGTTAGGTTGAGATCTCAATTCTCAAAACAGTAACATTTTTTTGTTACCTTAATATTTTGTTGGGATATGTCAAAGCAGGATCAGTAAAGATAAAAACCTTATCCATATACGGAATTTTTCCCCCTAAAAATGGTGGGCAGCATGATAACGACTTTGATAATATAATCTGGACTTTTATCACAAATCTAGAAGAAAATGATCCAAATAAACTCACCATAGAAATTTCAAGGTAAGAGAGTCTGAGTGAAAATTTTGGGACTCGAATTTACTGTACAATATGATTAAAATATATGAAATATAGATTTTGGGTTGATTTAGGTTGTTTGATGAAATAATGATAGGACAAAGATGAATGTCAATTTTTATTGGATAATTTAGATTTTAATATTTATATTTTAGTAAATTCATATTTGAAAACTTGAAAGACACGGACAATTGTTAGAGACAAGTATAATTGCTTATATTTTTTAATTAATTTTAAAAATACCCTGATTATAAAATTATTAACTATGGAGTACTTTAAAAACGTCTTTATTATTGGGAAAATTTGCAATGAATTATTGTGTAAAAAGTTAAATCCAATTTGATGTAGTAATAATAATGGGGAAAAAGAAACATATGAATAGTAAAAAATGAGAGCGTTGGATTAAAGAGGAAAAGAAGTAGTGGGAAAAGGTGAGGGGGGTAGGTTATGTGTGTGGGGGATATTCGAGCTACCAATTGGAGCAAAAGGGTAAGAAAGTGAATGAGGTCTTAAGGAGAAAGAAACACGTGTTACCGACAAAACCACGTTTCCGGATCTGGTGAAGAATAGCCTTGGTGATGTCAGCGGGATGGTTGAGTCGGACAAGAATGATTCGACGCATGCGACGTTTCGTTTTGCGTTTTGAGGGAACAATAACTGCAATACTATTAACGACGCTTCAACCACCCACATTTTAAGTGGTCCTACTCCTTCCTTCCTTTCTCACTCTCACTCCCTCCCCTCTAACTCTAGTTCAAATTCAAAGCATTCATCATCCCCTTCTTTTCCTCCTCCTCCTCCTTCTTACTCTCTTTCTAATTCTATCATCATATATATATCATCGCTCCTACCTATATATACTACCAACTTTTCCTTTTTTTGGGTAATACAATAATACATGACCAATCAATGTATCATATTAATTTCAAAAATGAAATTATATCTCAATTAATAATGTTTGGAATATGATGTCATAGAGTCAAAATAACATGGTAATTACCGATATATTGGGGTGTTTGGTGGGTGATTTTTTTAAAAAAATTAGTATATCTATTGGATTCAATTAAGGAAAAAACGTAGGTCTATTTCCTTATGTTCATTTCATTCAATTCTACCAATTATATATTGTATTTACACTTTCTTTCTTCTATGATTGGTCATATAAAAGGTGGTCTTCTATATTCTCTCTCTACTATGATTGGTCATTTAAACACTTTTTGCCACGTATTATAATTATATTGGAAAATTGGATGAAATGGACATAAGGAAATGAACCTAAATTTTGTCTTTAAATTAATAGCGTCAAACCAAACCATAAACGAGCGATTTTAAGCGGTTCAGTTTTGGCGGTTTGAAATTTTTATGTTATTAAATTTACATATTTAAAATTTATTAATAAAAAATATAGTTTTATTCAATATAAATAATAAAAAAGTATAGTATTATTTCATCTACTTACAATATACACTCAAATTAATTTTAAAATTAAATTTTTAGATTGACCAAAATTTAATCTATCCTTTTAAAAACAAATTTTAAACCTTATTTTTTATATATTCTAACATAATATGTATATACATACAATTGTATGTGGTTTGATATGCCGAAAAATCAAATCAAACTAAACATTAATCGATTTAATTTAATTTATATTAAATTTGATTTAATTTAATTTAAATGCATCAATTTTATTGGAATCCAATTTCAGAACACCCACCGGCTATATATGCAGATTCCCGTGGAGTCAAAGCAAGAGTGAGACGTGAACACATATATCCCATTGGGATAAGAACTTAGATACCTTTGAAAGAGTCTCTTTGGATATAGCTAGCTATAGCTTCCAAGTTCCAAGGACTTTCTACATCATCGCTACTCGTTGATGTTGAAAAAGCTATCCATCCCAATGCCACTGAATACTGAGAATGCATTACGCCTTATCCCTTGGGTCCATCACCACGAGTGACATGACTCCAAATCAAATTAAAATCATATATCTATGTCCTCTCCGTCTCACGCATGTGGTCCAATTTAAATTCAATCTAATATCCTTCCACAAACTCTCCATATCTCCAACCGTCAATTCTAATTCTAACTAATACCACAGAGCACTAAAGTTATTGGCTTAAGGATGCCTTGAGAAATCAAGACTAGTGAGTGTGTTTGACATTTTATGTTTTGGATATATATTAATTAAGCACGTATAATTATTAGGCAAATTAAATGATCAGGTTGGAGCAGAAAAAAGAGAGAGAGAGAGAGAGAGAGATGAATATATACTTAAAAGAAAGAAAGGAAGAAAAGGCCAAAATCCTGCATATGGATTATTGGGCGAAAATTTGTCGCGTCCTCTCTTGGTCCCAAGGCATTGGTGGTGATGTTACCTCTTGGCTACCAAATACAAGAAACTTGGCATCTCCCACAACTAATCTAATACTCCCCCACATGCCCACCAAGACACTCTATCCTCACCTACCTTCACACTAGCTTATTCCTCTCTCTCTTTTTTTCTTTCTTTTTTTTTTTTTGATTTTTTTAACCACGACTCTAAGAAATTTTTTTTAAAAAAAATATTTTTTTGGAAATTAAAAGTTGGATTAGGAATATATATTTTAATTGTGTGTAATTTGGTATACAAGAAAATTTGGGGTAGTTTTAGGAGTAAATGAAGTGAGCATTACATATGTCTGATTTTGGGGTTTCATTCGCTTGACTACTAAGCATCGAAGGGATGATTTAATTTCAAGCTGTTAATTGCTAATAAGTCATCAATTGATTGAAGCAGAGCAAACATGGCCATCAAAGGAATCACCTGCCCTAATTAATGACATAATTAGTGGATCTTAAGCAACATATCCTAATCTATACTTAAATGTAGCTAGAGCTACTCCCCAAAGAGAGATTACGAGGAATTAGTCCTTCACAATATGATGAATCTAAATTTGAATCTTTACTGAGATAAATGTCCACATTATTTAGTGTCTGACAGTGTCAAATATAATTACCTCTAAAAAAAAGATACATGTGAAAAAAATATATATATATATAGGTACTCCCTTTTTAATAAAAAAATAATAAGTTTAATAGCAACTACTGTGGTTTGTGGCGACTTGAGATTTAACCACGAATGGCTAATTTAATGTTCACCAAATAAATGATCGTCCAAGCCTTCTTAGCTAGAGATTTCGTTATATTCATTGGTGAATAATTAAGTTTTAAAATGAACACATTGTAAGTTCCGATCTGTTTTTATCATAAATTATCTTAGTATTCATTACAATTGGTCAACTTGTCATCATATTCAAGGTGCAATCCCAACATAAACAAAGTAATTAAAGAAAAGAAAAACAATTTTGATCCCTAATTAAATTAACAGATCACCATATATATATACTTTTAATTAATTCACCAAGATCAAAGAATCATAGATTCCAGAGACAAAACATTAAACAATCTCTCATAGTTTGGAATAGGCCAATTATATATAAGATGTAACGTGCAGCTGCATCATAATATTATAAAACTTTAATTAATAAAAGAAATTGCATAGTGGAATTGCCTTGTGGCCTTTGTTGAAAATTTGAGTTTTTAGTAAGCACGCCATACCGAACAGTTTGCATATTTGTCCCCACAGGGCTGCACATAGGAAAACGAATATATAAAATGTATTGTTTAATATTAACCATACTACCCATTAATCCTTGTTTGGCATCACAAGAATCTGAAACACGAGTTGGCCTTAACTGTTCCGAAGCGAATTTTGTACTTTTTTTTTCTTTTTCATTTTGGAAGCATGTATGTGGGTGCTACTATTTAATAAATATCAATTCATGGGCCCTATTTTTGTCTATTTCTCCTTTTAATGTGATTTCATTGTCACTGTCATCCTTCGCCTGTTAGTTTCCGCAAAAGATATTTTTATATTTCAGCAAAAACAACAAACGACTTTCTTAAAAAAATCATAAAATGAGAAAAACATTAGAATTGTTCATATTTCATCATCAGAAAAAACCAGGGAAATTATACTGAAAAGTGGAAACCGTGCTATTTTGTAAACTGTGTAGTGACATGAGAAACAGAAGAAAAAGGAGTTAATTAATTAGCAGCCTGTGGAGTTGGCAACCTGGGAAGAGAATAACTAGTAAAACATTGAATATGTATGGTAATTAAAAAAAAGGAATAGCTAGGAACCCTCGTGGGGCCAGGCCACATAATTAGCGAGAACAAATGCACACTTTACTACTCTCACTTTATTAGTATTTTATGAATCATGAAAGGTAGAACATAGATTCTTAATTTAATTTGTGGCTTAATTAATATGTTGATTAGAAAATGATTATATATATGTTAGATGCTGAAGGTGAAACATGATACCCCACCTGAGCCACCCACAGTTTGAAAGAGTAGCTACAATTATTGGTGGTCCCTCCCTCATTTGTGATGCATGTGTGAAGCAAAGTCCATGGAAAACAAAAGAAGGAAGAAGAACATGGAGGAAGGAAAAAGTTTCAACTGTATATATTCTTAAATGAGGTCAATGAGGAAGAAAAAGAAGGAAAAACGAAGCAGTTTTATGAAACGTCGGTCATAAATTATTATAATAATTTTATAAGACAACATGCATGAACTTGAAGAAGAGTATCTAATAATGCGGCATCTCGAAGCGGTTGATTGGTGTGTTTTTTTAATACTACTATCTATGGATGGCATTGAAGTAATCGAGCATGGGATTTGTCGGGGTAATAGTGGTCATCACTCTATGGGCTACGACTTGCAACACAACACGACACCGTTACGTTGCTTTCCAAATTGCAATTTGAAATTTCTAAAAAAATTGTGAATTCGTTGGGTTGCAAACTACTAATTAACTTCTTTATTAACTGAATTTGGATTGTTTAATTGATTCATTTATGTATGTATGTATGTATTAATTCGGTCAAAGTATTAAAATGATTAATTTAGTAGAATGCGTTGGCCGTTTGGTTAGTTGAGGAGGTGACTTAAGCCTTCACTTTACTCCTTCACTGATTCTAAGAGTCAAATGCCAGCCAGAGATGCCCAAGAGACACTCCCCACTTAAACCTTTACTGTTGGACATACCAAAAAATAGAAAGAAAATAAGTCATTCAATTATGATTACAAATAGCCAAATTTTTTTCTTCAATCTACTGTCAATTACTCAATTCAGTTCCAATTAATGTTTGTTTTCTGTAGGTTTTGACATCTATATGTATATAATTCTCTGGATTATGATATATATGAACATATTACATGCACTACCTAATCTTATATGATCTTAATTAATCTATAAGTAAGTATATATAGACTTTACTTAAATATGATATATGATTGTCATCAGTTACCCATTTTTGTTAATCTAATTAGTAGGTTTAGTGTTTAAAATGAAAATTTTAATAAAGTATTATGATAAAATTGACACAATATAAACATTTGAGATGAAAAAGCTAATTTTGGGATACATAAGCATGATTCCATGCATGTTCCATTGTCATTTTCAGCTATATAGTACACTGTTTGACTAATTTCTTATTTTCTTGTTTTCATTCTGACAATCATTGTGAGGCATGGTGGGGTGACCATTATTCAATAGCCAGCACCTTTCAGCACTGTTGCATATATATAGGTTTAGTATTATAGGATTATTAAATTTTGTTACATCCCTCTAATCATTTAATTAGTGCCAATTTTCAATATATATATAGGATAAAAGAATTAATTAAAAACCACATAAAGGGATGTACTAAATTAGTAAAATTCAATATTAATTATATAGAACATCCTCTCGCATATATTCAGTTCCATTCTCCTTAGGCCTTATCAGCTAGATCTATGATTTTCTGGGTTTTAGGTTCAGAGCTTTCGTTGATATAGAATGGTTATGTTATGTGCAGAGTTTAACGGGAGTTAATGGGATTTAAGTAAGTTTAGGCATTTGTTTATTTGGTTATAGAAACAAAAACGGATCGTATTGCATTCATATAATATTAGTTAGTATGCCAAACAAAAAGTGTGCCTCCAAACACATAATAGAATTGTCAAAAAGCTAAGATTTAACACCAACAAAATCAGATTTAGTCAACCGCTGGTGCTACTAATTAATCCAAATCTCACAGAAAAAGCAATATTAAAAAGATACTACTTGTGTCTTGGGGAGAGATGGCTTTATTTGACATTTCTTTAATTGCCATTATTGTTGGGAATAAAAAACAATTATAGTTTTAAATACACATATGTATTTAAACAATTTAGTAATGAACAAATTAAAGAATCATGATATATATAATTTGAGCGCCACCAACCTTTGTCTCGTGCATCCACTCTATAAAGAAAAGGGAATAGAAGAAAGAGTGGTAGCGGTTGTTATTGGGATTTTCTTGAAAACCTAGGATGTTAATTGTAAGTGTTTTAATTTGTTTGAGACATGAGTCATGACGCGGTTGGCTCTTGGCTCAACAGGGAGTAGAGAGGGGTAGGTTGGTTAATAGTAGTTGAGTAATCATTCACTTTCATTATCAGTGGGGTAGCTGGGAACGTATCAAATTAAAATGAATCACCTGCATCTTCATCTTCATGCTTCTACTTACCACTTTCTTCTGATTTTTTATTAGAAAAAGTAGGATTCCAAATCATGCATCACGAGGAAAATTGACTGTTTCACCAACCCAATTGCCTACAAACTAACACTAAAAAGAATTAAAAAGGAAAAAAGTTTAATGTTCAATTACCTACCTACCTGCACAACCTGTAAGCTATTTCTATGTGGAATTATGACGTGAAGTTTCGTGTTGCTTGCAGGCTTGTACCTTTCGATTAGTCAACACCAAATTCTATTGTGTTGCTAGCTAGTAGCTAATGATTCTTGAGCTATTGTTTACCCATTGATCAAAGAAGCAGTGATAATAAAGCATAAAAAGACGATCCCTTCACCTGTGTATCCAATCTTTCTCCACATGGAATTAGCTGTGAAGAGAAGGCAGGACAGCGTTGTAGCTTTTTTCTTGTAAAAGTGGTGTAAATTATAAAAAGAGAAAAATAGAAAGTGTTTCGTATTTGTAAAAAGACCCCCAACCAAGTCAATCATGTGTGGCACCAAATTCAATTTTTATTTTCTCACTAATTATTTCATCTAACAACCATTTCCACTCTCTACGACAAAACATAAAGATTCCCGTATGAGGCTATCAGCTCACCTATAAAAAGATATAAGATCTACGAAGCAGTTTTTGACTTGATATGTCTGTTTCTCGCTGTATTATTATATTATAAAAATAAGTAAATATTACGGAGTAGTGCGTGTGTGTTTCAAGTTATATAAGCACACCTACTTTTAACTTGGGCCAAAGGGAGAAAAAAAAAGAAAAAAGAAAAGAGAGGGCACCTACTTTATGCTGCACTTTGGAGGTTAAGTAATAAATAGAGAAAGAAGGGGTGGAAAGGTTATGTGAACACGTGATAAGGACTGAAGTATGCTGTTTCTACCATACAATACAAGCTATGATAGGTAGGTAGAAGATGTTTATGGAAGCATGAGTGGCAGTGCATGATTGATAATAAGGACATGGCTTTGTGGTAGGTTGCAACTAGCAACCCCTTCACACTACATAGCAGCCACAGCACAGTAATATCTCGTTTTTATGGGGTTGGTGGATAGGACAGGTCAATAGGACTTGTCCTTTTCATTCCATTTATTTACCTTGAATTTCAAACCACCATTATTTCCATTGTGACTTGTGAGCTACACTTCACTGCCACAGCTTGACCAACCCAAGAAATAATGGTGATTAATGTTTACATCTCGAAAATCAACACTAATAATAACAATAATACTTCTTGGTCATGTCAAAACTAGAAACAACAAAAAGTTACTATAAGTAGTGATATCTGTCACTGTCAATCGCCACATGGAAAGCAAAATGTAAAGCTGGAGATACTCTTTTTCTGTTCCTTTGTTTGCTTATTCTATTAATAGCAGAAGTTATGAAATGTCGAAAAGAAAGCCCATTTGGCTGATCTTTTGGATTAGTGATCCAAGAAGGAAAAGCAAAGACTGAATCTGTCTTGGCTTTTATCCTGTCCACTTCATGGCTTCAACAGGTTTTTGTCTTACATTACAGAAATGAGATCTGTCAAATGAACAAGCCCACAAAAGGTTATCCTGACAAATCAAATGATTCTAACATTGCATCCTTGCTTGCAACTTTATATGAACAAAATTTTAATTGGATTAATGATGATAAGGTGAAAAAACAAGAATAAAGTGCAAAATCCAATTTTGTTATAACCAATCAAAAATCAAAATTGCTCACTCACTTGAGCAAGTCCACATTTTCTTTGGGGACAAAATTAAGCCCAAAAATTAAAACACCACTCAACGAAGTCTACTAGAGACTGGATTGGACTGGAAATATTTTTGTTGAAAATTTTCAGAGCTCAGTGTCGCATAAACGGACCATCAACTCGGATACCATTCTTCGAGCAAAAGGTATGTAACTCAAACTGTACCTGTGACACCTTGAAACTATTAATGATCGCCATAGACATAAAATATAAGCTATGAAAAATAATTCATTCTGAGAAGCTGTTCGTTTAAGAAAATGTTTTTCACATCAAATTCATGTCAGGTTAGCAAAACAGTGCAATGCCAAAACTTACCAAATAAGCGCGCAGATTTCACACACGATAGCAATTATAGTTAAAATCTTGCTACGGATCTACAAAACAAGAAAAAAAGAATGATAGCTTTAATATCTCTATAATTTACATTTATAATGTACTGGATGCTCAACGAAGTGCAGTGTCCAAATTGGCATAGCTTAATTGTTGTTAATTGAGGCAAGATTAATATTCTAAAGCTAAACAAATTGGTCAGGATACATTGACAGATTAGATATAGACAGAAGTTAAAGACATTCTCTTGCTCATCCTATTTGTTGGACAGTAGCAAATTATGAAAGAACCTTAATAAATGCAACATCATTGTAATGTCTGGACTCTAGACATACATGTACTCATGCATCTAACCTATGGGATTAAAGAACTTACCACAAGAGCAAAAATGAGTGCTATAACCACACATCCAAGGTATACGGCTGTGGCAACAATACGAACAGGGTCAAACATCATCGAAATTTGTCGCACGGGTCCTATCAGGAAGGCTGTGCTGCCAGATTTATAAAACAGAGAATTAGTGAATGCAATGGTCAAATAGACAACAAAATCCTGACTTCATAGTTCCCTTCCCACCCATGTGTTGGTTGTTTATTGCCTACACTAAGTCCAGATAAACTTAAATTTTCATATATCAACATGGGGGAGACAGCATATACCTTCCAATTGCTAACAGGTTGCCAAAGGTGAATAATACTGCAAACTTTATCGGTTTGACAAAGAAAGCCATTGACTGCAAACGAAATAAAACACACAAAGAACAAAGTTAAATTACACTAATATCATAAACAAAATCATGCAAGGACAATACATAAATAATGTTTACCGAGCGACAAAAAGTCTACAATGAAGGAATAAGGTGGATCGTTAGATAAAAGAAATGTGAGACAAAAACACAATTAATCTGAGCAAGGAAAATAAAATAATGGAATACAAGACTAACATATTCCACGTGCAGAAAATCAGTAGTAGTGCACAGAAAGTCTAGTTCTTCTCTCTACTGTAATCAGGGCATTCAAGTTCTTCCATGAAACTACTTCTGCCAATGGTATTTTACTATTCACATAGCCATGGCCTAGAGCATGGTCCATGAAGGCATTATCTGTCCTAGGTTTAAAAACCCAAAAACGTATAAAAGGGCACAAATTTCTCTTACCAGTAACATGCAAATCAGCCCAGCAATCAAACAAGCAGTGAATCCATAAAGTCTCTGTCCAGTCAAAATCCAAGCGTAGCACAACTTAGAGCTGCTAGATTACAATAATTCCCGAATACTTCAAATTTGCATGAAAAGTTTTGTTAGCACCTTCTCAGTAGAAAGGGAGCAGAAATCATCTGACTCTTCAACCAATAAGCTCTCCCCTTGCTCTTCATTACCTCCTGATGCAGACTGAATGAGCTTCCACATTATTTATAAGGGACCTTCTGGCACGTAGTTGGACCTAAAGAAATTAGAGAAAGAGAAACTCAATCAAAACAGTAAGAATCATGAAACGGAGACATAGTACTACAACGATTAAAATAAATAAACCCAATCATATGAGGATCACTTAAAAAGAAATCCCAGTTGGCAATATTGAATCTTCAAAGAACACTATATTAATAGGCATTTCCATAATATGCAACTAATCTTTCACTCCAGAAATTTATTAGGAGTTTTCCTTCGCATGCACATCCTCAGAAAGGATAATACAGGGCAGATGTACATGCGAAGGAGTTCAACAAGAGAGGAAAAAAGTAAGCCCATCATAATTCTGGAAGCTTACGTTCTTATATAAGTAATCTTTATTACAACCGCACTTGGGAGTTTTCCTTCCTTGGGTCTATGTTAGCCGAAGACAGAGAACAAAGGGAATTCTGCGAAAAATTGAGATAAAAACAATGTAAAAACATAACAAACACATTTGAAGCCATCAAAAGACACCGAATTGGGAAGAGTCATACAGAAAATAACCTCAGAACGTTACCTTGATCCGATCAAAGTGTTGGGGAAGCGATGAAAGAAAACCTAAGTTTTGAACAGATGAAAGTCCTTTGTGGTTCCCATAGCATCTCAAATATTACGCATCTGGAAATCCACTGCAATAGACTCACTGAACAAGTCAAAGATAGGAGTGGCACAAGCACAAAACAGATAGAGCGCGAGGAAAGCGAGCCAGGGTAGAACGAGGGGGAGGGGGTGGAAAGGAAAGGAAAGGAAAGTCTAAAACGCACCGTATTGGCCTTTTCTTTTTTCTGGAAGTCACCATACACCGCCATTTGGCAATAGATAGGAATTTATTTCCCAAAGTTCATTTCTTTAATTTGATTTTGATTCATGAACTGAAGCAGAGTTTCAAAATCACGTATATGCATTTTCACTTCTCTTTACTTATTTCTCATTTCTCTTTTCCGGACAATTGTTCTGTCTTCTTCATTTTCTTTGGTGTAAATCATTTTTTTTCCACTAAATAAATTCAATGGGAGCTTAGCCTTTTGATTGAGTTTTGCTGAATTTGAAGAAAATAAGGTGAAAATGTTAATATGCTAGTATTTAATTGATGAGTTAATTTGTTAATTTTTACGAGATTATATCCACATATAAATAAAATTGGTTATTTTTTCATTTGTAAAAATTCAAAAGATCTCTAAATCACATTAAACTTAAAACTCATCTCTATTGGCTCAGGAATCTTAAAATACTTTATTTATCGTTAAGACTGAATGTATAAATTCATATTGGACATTTTTTTGATAGATTTGGTAAATTTATCATAAATTTTGTAAAAAATAAATAAATTAAAACATATTTTATGCTCTCTGTTCAAATGAAATCGAATAGCTAAATTACTCTCTATAAAAAATGACTGAAAAATAATAACATTCTAAATTTCTAATATTAATCTTGAAAAATATTAATTTTAATAAATATAAAATAAAATTATATTAAAAGTCTATGATCAAAGTGAATTTATAATTTATATTAAGGGTCAGTATTTAGAACTATCAAGAATTCAATATCACCAATTATATGCCATCTTATATTTAAAAAAAAAAATATTTTGACACAACTTCAAATAGATATAATGATTGACAGATGGTGAACTTACTGATAATAGCTTTATAGCATTACTCTTATATTAATTATTAAATACATATTGAATTTATTTTTTATTGCAACTTTATATTAGTTTTTTTAATGAATATATAATAAAATAACTTTAAAAATAAAAAGATTATAAGGAATTGTAGCTACTCCAAACCCACAATTTAGAAGTGTTTGACATTTAACCTTAGATAGTTTAAGATAATTTTTAAATCTCCTAACAAACTCGCTCATTATTTAAGTTTCAAATATTTAATTAAAAAAATGAACTGTTCTCACAATGATTTGAGTTCTGAGTAAAACTTGAAGCCATTAATAATTAAAGGTCAGATCAAAATGGGAAATTGTTTCCCATTTTTAACGATCTTGCAATTTTCAAGTAGATTTTTTTTTTCTTTTTCTAAATTGGTTACAAATTGATACCTGTTCTTCCTCAACCAAATACAATATGAATATATCACTAATGTCATATATAAAATTCATGTAAATTTATTCTAACTAAAGCATAGTTGAAGTAACAGAAGAATTCAAATCAGACTTTTTTTTAAACGAACAAATAACTATTAAAATTTTGATATATCTTCAAAAAATTTCATAGTTGACCCAAATGAAGAACTACAGATTTTTTTGAAAGTTTTTTTAATAAGTAACAGTAGCTTTTCGTTTTAAAAAAAGGGTATTCAAGATAATTATTCAAGTATTCCAAGAGCCAAAAGTAATCAGAAAGTAAAAGCGGTTAGAAAATCATACGAGGAAAGATAACGCATGCGCAAAAATGAAGGCACGACTCCAATAACACCCTCTAGAAAAAGGAAAGAACAAACACGGGAAAGATCAGGCCAAAACCAACAGCTCGGCACAATTTGGAAAATGTTATTTTTTCCCTCTTTTAAATTGGAAATCAATTGAGTTACCAGTGGCCAGTAGCATTACGTAAGCAAGTTAGTGCAGTTTTACCCAGATGCTCACTACTACGGCATGCTCATGGTCATGCAGAAATGCAATTATATAAAATGAAAGCCACGAAAGAAAATGCATGGAGATGGATGGTCCAATTAACCCATAGGGGAACATGAATCACATTCCTTTTTTTAGCTGAAAAGAAAGCAACAGGAAAGGGAGAGGAAATTAAACCTGATGGAAAAAAGCAATGAAAGATATAGAAATTGTCTCAATGTGTACTTTCAGGAGAATGATGTATCCGGCTTAAAATTAGGGACTCAGACTCATTTGAGCTACCCATCAAAGCATCACAAGCTTTGGAAGAACCATCCTCAAAAATTAAGGGATCACCCAATGTCTCATCAAAACCCGGCTTTCCATCTCCACACTGAGCAAAATCAGTGGTTTTGGCTTTGCTATTCATGTCATCTTCGTCCTCGCGTAGGACGGGGGCCAACGGAGAATTATTTTCGACTTCCATGGAGTGTTTCTCCTCAAAATCCCCTGAATTCACCATCTCTGATGTGTCTTTGTCCTCTTTCTCACCCAAAGCAGCTAAAGGCTCTCCTTTGTTCTCATGGTCAGACGGACCGGACAAGATTAACTCCAAGGAATTGGAACAAACATGGTCCTGCTGCTTCTGACTAGACATTTGATCTAGTTCTTCCAAATGCTCCTCTGCAGGAGGACAAATAGTTGCTACTGTTTTTGGGCCTAATGTAGACAACGGCATGTTAACCCTTGCATCACAAGTTGAGACAGATATCTGCATGTTCTCCAGACTGGGAATAGGAACTGATTCATTCCCTTGTACTTGATTGGATGCGGGGATAATATCTACTTTCTCCCTATTTGGCAGCTCCACCCTCTGCTTCTTGTAAAGGTCTATGGCTCTCTGCAAATTGAAGAACACGATCATCCATCAGGAGTCCAGAATTTAATACTTTGTGAATCAATAGAATTGAAGTCGATAAAAGTATATTTAAAGGCTTTGATTGTTGTTGTAAGAATATATTTAAAATAGAGGAAGGCAGTGCTAACACAACCAATTATTGTTGTTACGGCACTAGGGGGGAACATATGAATGACCATATATTTCAAGGCTGACAGATATGCGTGTATAGCTAATGTTAATGTAAAGAAACTAGTGTAACTAGAATGCTGATACATCAAGCAGATATACCTGGAAGATGGAAGTATCAATTGCTGGAAAAGGTGAATGCCTTGATATAGTGGCAGCATACCTCAGTTGTGCTCCCGAACCATTCTGTGAAATGAAGGAAAAGGGGGAAAACTGAATCCATCAGGCAACTGTTTACTTTCTAAATAAAAAGAAAACAAAATTACATTTTTCCCACGAACATAAAAGTTTTGTCACAACCAAAGTCCAACTAACTTCTCAGGTTTTACCAAAGATTTTATTACTTGTCTCATAATAAAACCCCCTCTTCTCTCCAAGAGAACACATACAGAAGAACTCTAATTTTAGTTGAAGCACTAAATATTTTGGGAGCATAAAAAGAAGCCAAAAGTTTTATCATCATTTTCTACCTTTAGAAATAGATCTGTACGAGAATCTGCACCATTGCTTGCTTTCTTATCAACACTCAAAAGACACATACACTGGTCATGCAACTCTGAAAGTGCTAGTTCTTTTGATATGTCAAGTTTAGAAAGATAGACACGACTGAAAAGTGAAGCATTGTCACTTGTTGACGGTTCAGGCACCTTCTCAATTGGAGTGGACAAAGACTTCAAAGGTGCTTTAGATGGAGTACTGAAACTGGGTAACTTTATCTCAGGAGCCTTATCTTGTGAAACATCCTGGTTCCCTTCATCCTTAGACATCTGACTATCCTGCTCAGCCAATCCATCATCCACCTCAGCCGGAGCTGGAGCTGGAGCATCTTTATGGGCAGGCGAAGGCAAGTCCTTCTTCAAATCACCATTCTGTTCTTTCCAAGTCTCAGAACCAGATTCCCATGATCGGCTATTAGTTGAATGCCTGTTCCGTTCCCAATCAGAACCACCATACATGTGAGGGTCATCTCTGAAAACACCATTATTGCCATCCCATCCATGTAAATGAGAAGGACCTGTACCATCCATCATATTCTGCCACCCAAGAGGTCGCAAGTGACCTGGGAACCTGTCAGCATCAGGGATATGGTAAGGGATACCAGCATGGTTAACTTCCATTGGAGGCCTAACACCAAACAGAGGTTGAGATGGAAACTGTGGCATGATTGCTTGAAAGCCTCCATGAGTTGGTCCATGTTGGAAAGGGACAAATCCATTTGGTACAGGTGAAGTCCAGTTTGGAACACCCCTCCAGGAATTACTATGCCCTCTTCCAAAACCAGGATCACTAATTCTTCTGTATCGAGCATTTGAGCTATCTCTAACATCATCCTCTAAAGAACCCATAAATGGTCGGTCTAGTCCAGCCCTGAAAGCAGGTGGGGGAGGAATTAATGGTGCATTTCCCTGACTAGTCCTACCATAGTAAGATGAATCTGCTTGAGAGGACTCATCCATTTGGGGTCTATCTATTGTCAACTCACGGCCCAGTCTATCCTCAGAAGTGGAGAAATCTCTTGCATCAACACTGGTCCGCCTTCCACTTTCTTCAATTTCAAGACTCCGCCTAACTCCACTTTTGTTAACATACCTGCGTTCAATGCTTGTGGATGAAGGAGATCTTTCCACCAGGCCCATTGGTGAAGCCTTGGAACTGGAGGACCTTTCAGTTGCATAATCTCCTATAGTACCATCATCTATTTTATTAGATTTTTCCACTGACTTGTATTTATTAGCGCTTCTCTCTGATGTTCCAGAATAACCCTCTCTCATGCCTTTTCTTTGTTCTATCATTGAGTCTCTATATTTTGAATCTTCCGAATTCACATTCCTGAAAAATGCGGGAAATACAAATCAGTTACAATTGTTCATGGTATAATTCTCACATTCAAACTTCCTGAGACACTGATATCCATAGGAACTAAGAAATAGAAACATTGCAAAGCAGTTTTCAACAAACTCTAATCAGTGAATACCTTCACAGGCATCTCTTTATGGAACAATCGAGAGAAGTTTCATAGATAAAGCATAAGACAGTGAGAAGGAAATTTTCACATTTAATGCAAGTAACTATACATGATTTGATACATGAACTGTTATTTAAAACTTCCTCATCACAATTGTTTGATTGCAATCGTACTAGAACACAACTTAATAGCAACTATATCCTATCAGACTAATGCAATTGAGAAGTACACAAATAAGTTCTCCTAATTTACCTGATAAGCATGCTATAAACAGCAGAGTGCCACCAACAATTGAATTTGATGGAATGATGGTTAACCAACACCTCTCCAACCAAACTTTCAAAAAGTAAAGAATTACCTGTATTCGTCTTTGCCAATATGTGCATTTGGGGCAGGAGAAGACTTCCTTTTGTTGCTAGTTCCAGTTGAGTCGGCATGAGCTTGCCGAGGCTGGGATCTTCCCCTGTCAGCATCAGAATCAGCTTTACTGCTGCTCAAACTTCTCTTCTCGGCATCAGAATGGTGGGTTTTAACACCTCTGGATTTAGTGTTACTATAATCATCACGATCACCCAAGGATCTTTTCTTTGCTCCACTCTCCTTACTCTTAGCACTACGATCATCTAAATGTGAACCATCACGTTCATTGTGATGGTTGCGGTCACGATCGCGTTCACGGTCTTTGTCGAGGTCCCGGTCATGATCCCGATCATGGTCCCAATCCCAATCTCGATCTCTATCATAATCACGATCCCTATCAAGATCATAATCATGATCACGATCTCGATCGCGTTCATGGCGTCGCTCACGATCACGAACAGATTCCAAATCCCGGTCTCGGCCCCCGTCACGATCACGGTTATGGTCTCGGTCACGATCACTCTCAGAAGGTTTAGCTCTCTTTTGTCGAGATTCTCCACCGTCCTTTTCTTCCTTTCCATGCTTATCATCAGATCTATTGCTAGTGTGATCTTTTGTAGGACGCTCATCTCGTTGCTTGTCATATCTGTGTTTGTTCTCTTTGTCCGTCTCTTCCCTACACTTCTCCCTATGTTTCTCATCTTTTCGCTTTTCATCCTTCTGTTTTCCATCCTTGGCAATATCATCCCTAGAAGACAAACGTCTGTTATAGCCATCTCCACCATCATCTTGATGCTTAATCCCTTCACCAGTGTCATCCTTCTTCTTCCTCATTCGCCTCTCAAGCTGGTTATCCAGTTCAGCGCTTCGCAACTCATCCAGTGCCCTCGAATCTGCAACAAGACACAGATCAAAGTAAACTACTGTCTTAAGAAATATGCATCACATGAAAGGATTTAAAGAAATAACATAAAAAAGCAGAGCATAACACTACCCATCACAATATCACCAAAACAGAAAAAGCTCATCAGTAATAAAGGTCAGAAACCAACTGAATCTCTGACAGAGATTCCCTAGTAGAAATCAGGGGCAGATAATCAAACACCTATGAATAAGCTCTATCAAATCAAGACAACCAAGTATCCTCAGAAATATGAGGATTCATCCCCAACACAAAAAAATCACATAAACTGCAGACAACATTAAACTTTGTCTGTGTTAACAGGGTAAAATCCGTATAATGACAACAAATAGGGCAGCAAAAAGACATCCATAGATTCTTACAACTACACTTAAACTTATGGAAGCAAGAACAATAATCCCCAGAGTCAATGCAAACAACTAATTTTCCACAAATCAGAAAAGAACAGCCACATCATAGTTGCAGGGTTGCATCTAGGAGACTAGGACAAATCAACTAATAAAATGATTGACGTAAAACTAAATTTCTAATAGAAGTAAATCATATACTACATATGTCACTTCCACAATTATTAGATTGTCTTGAAGAAAGTTTAAAAATCTGTCATTAAGATACTAATATTCGACATACTGTATGCAATCATATGTGATCTCTATCACTATCACAGAGGCTAGGCTAATACGTCAAAAGAAACAAGAAACTTTCGACATTTCAACAACCAAATTTGACCAATTACTAGTTTGGAAGTATTTATTAAATTACCTAAATGCTTATCCCAAATAAACTGAATACTTTCCCCCTCACTAAGGCGCAAGGCTATAGGCATATAACTTTGCTTAAAAATTCTGGACGCCATTGATTCTAAAACACAGTAATTGCTAATCCATACCATGTAAAATAGAATCTAGGCCATTAATGAAAGGTTAATTAAATCAAAACAAAGAATAGGAAATAAAGACAAGAAGTGAGCTTAATAAAATAAATAATTAACATGGTTAACAAGCTGAAATGAAAGAATGCCTACATCATTATCCCATAAGCTACCATATAATTAAACTTCTTGACAGAAAAGATAGCTTTTTCCTCTTGAATTAAACATCCAGCCAATTAGTAGAAAAACAGAATTATTTGCCCCTCATCTCAATTTCTTACACTACATATCTAATTAGGGAATCAAAAACTAAATCAACTGTTAAGTTTATGTTGTTCTCAAAAGGAGTATAATATATCAATTAGCTTTTTTCCCCCTTCCCATCCCAAAGTAATATTTTTCATGATGCAAAGTAATTTAATTTGATAATAGCAACCCAAGTAAAATGTCAAATTTCCAGCTGTCTTCAATTTCTAGAATGGCTTTTTGATGTCCAAATTAACAAACACACGGAAAAAATAACATTCTTTCTTGTGACTATGTATTGTTGAAAGATTCAGGTAGCCATATCAAGTTATTGAAAGACAAACTTCTAAGGCCTCACGCAAATTTGAAGCAACAAATCCATATCTCCTTCTGATTATTAATTCAAATACAAAAAAGCCTTCCTAAAGAGTCAAAAGATACACAATACCCATTTACTCATGTCAATAAGCATAATGAAAGACAACTTAAGTGGCAAAAATAAAAATATACAACCTCTGTTAAAAAAAAGGGAAAATAAAAGGGTTAATAGGCTATGAAGAAACACAAACATTGTGCTTTCTATTCTAAAGGATATCCTTCACAAATAAGGAAAGAAAACATTTATTAGACAGAAAGAATAGATACAAGGCTGGGAATAAGCAATCCCTTCTCTCTAGAGATATTAATCACAAAATTTATTCAAACTGCATTGTATTCATGTATAACATGTATAAAACACAAAATAAAGATATGCTTCAGCCAAACAACAGAAGCCAAGAACAAGGTGTAAACCATTGGTGCATTTGCGCACCATATCCTATTCAATCTCATAGTTGTAACAGATTAATTGGTGAGAAAATATATTTGAACATCATTATTTGTTTTATACATGAGCCTTTGACAGCCTACTACTTTGAGATATACATTTATCAGCCAAATATAAGCAATTTTATGCAGAAGAGATCACAGGTCAGGCATGATTAGCTAAAAGTTTATTAATGAAAATAACTTACATATAAATTAAGGAAGTGATGACAAGTTATCCTAGCAATCATAAGTATACTTTCTACTTGGGATTGTATAAATATATACACAGAGAAATAATCAAAGGTTTCTTGTAATAAAGACACGAGAAGTACACCAATCTTAAGAAATCAACAGAGCTCAATTATAAGCTGCTCCTGGTCATTAACCAACAGCCCTTCCCGAGAAAGGGCCTATTTGGGGCCTTTAAGCCTGTTATAAGATGGAGAAAGAGAAGTGTTGAAAGAAACCAATAACCAGAAATAGTAAGAAAGTATAATACTATTTATTCATGAACCTCCAAAATGTCAGAGGGTATAAAATTAAACAAATGTCATGTACATGAAAACTGACATGCACTACCAAAAAATTGATGGAAGAATAAGTAGCGAAGACTAACACAATAAAAGACAACAAGCATAAGAGAAACCATCATTGATAAGGTTTGCCTGTTATGATCAATTAGAGAAACCAAAGATAAGAGAGAGAAAAGAAAATAAATTAAGAGCCATTTAAACGCTTTTGCATAAAAGACAACTAGCATATACAAGCACGACTTACTTCAGCACAATAGGAGTGGTGCTGAATTGAAACCAACCAAAACATATAGAATTACAAATATATGGTTTGTTTTAGGAAAAAAAAGGAAACAAAGTAACGTTGACAGGCAATACATGGACACAGCTTGTGGGATTAAAATATGAACTCCAATAATTCACCCTTATGGTCATTTCTAAAGAAGGAGGAGGTGACTGTATGTGCAACGCTAATACTTAAATGGTTTGCAATAGGGACCCAGAGCTCAAAATGTATTTCAGTTCAGGGAGGAGGCTAATCCTAACATAAATGACAAATGCGTTTAAGTTCAAACATTTTCCACTACTAGTCTATACAAAACATACAATTTCACGCATAGGATAGACATGCCACAAACCAATCAGTCACCTTACCAGTATTTTCATACACTTGCTTGGACGTGCGCTGTTCTTCATTATCAACTGATTTCTCGCTTCTACTTTCTTTAAACTTCCTTTCCTTTTCCGTCACACTTTCTCTGCTCTCCTTTCGACCTGAATCCTTGTGCTTCCCGTCGCCCTTGCTGCTGCTCTTCTTGATCTCCTCACCCTCACCATATACTCCTACACTCTCATCCCTTCTCCTACTCTTCGAATCCCCCGATGTCTTTGACCTCTTCGAACCTTCTCGTTCATCCTCACCGCCATTCCATCTATCTCCAACTCCGTCATTGCTACGCTCCTTGCGCCGCCTCGATGAAGCATACTCGTCAGAATTGTCCCCGTTTCCAAAGCCATGCACGTCCTTTGAATCCGATTTCCTCTTCTCAACAGAACTTGAATCCTTCGAGACCTTCACAGTACTCTCATCCTTACTCTTCCGATCCTTCAAGCTAGAATCTTTGTCCGAATCCGAGTAGTCCCTTGTATCCCTCGAACTATGTTTGCTGGATTTATGCTTTGAACTCCTCGGCATCACGAAAACAAAGTCGAAACCCTATTCGGTTAAATCACGGGGCACCGAACTCAGAAAATGAGAGCAGCAAACCCTAACACTAAATCCTCAGCAAAACCTGAGGACCTAAATCCAGAAATCTGAAACCCTAATTTCCAAAGCAATTCAGTGGTAGAATCAGGGAGCGGAACCAACCCTAAGAATGAAAAGCCGAGATTGAAAAATCTTCAAACGCATAGTGATGTGAGAGTCTCAACCGAAGAATAGCAAGTCATGAAACCAAACGGAAGAGGAGGGTGAGACCGGAGAAGAGGTAGCCGGAAATGGATCGGTGAGGGATAAGTTGGTTGAGATATGAGATAGGGATCGAATAACACCAAAATTACAGGAGAGTCCAGTCCAGGATTTTTGTAGCAATAGGGTTCGTTGGGGATAAATGTGGAAGATCATGTGACGTTGAAGAGCGCTAGAAAATCAAAGACGTCTCACGAGGCTTTTTTGGGTTTGGCTAGTGAGACTCGGGGGTGACTTGGGGATATTTGGAATTCCCTAGACAATACTGCCCTCCACATTTTTTCTTTATGACGGCGCTGTCCCTGTGCTTGTGCGGCTGCCATATGATGAAAATGGTGTTTATGTTTGGATGAAGCTACCGTAAATTAGGTCAAGTTAGTCCTTCCAATCAGAACTTGACACCTGGACACAATTAAGACATCGCATGATTCCATGATTCCATCTCCAAGTGAGCCCAGCCACTATGATTCCCTAGTGGTGTCGGTTCATCACAGCGCTCCACTTGTTCACAAATAAGAATAATCAAAATATATTGGAAGATTAGTCATTATGTTCATTTTTAATCAGGGGCAAAAAAAATATTTATGTGGCTAGTTACTAGTTAATAGTTATATAATAAATCCATTACATCTAACTATAAATATTTAAAAAAAAGAATTAAATTTTGAATGTAACATTTATTTTCGAAATTTTTAAGGACAAGTGTATGAAAATAATGGTATCAAATATCTATCTTGCATTAGGGGACTAGGGGTTGTAAAAATATTTAAAGAAGATAGTAGAATATGATACGAAATAAAGTGTTTCAACTTTCAATATAAATAAACTATAGTTAGATTATGAGGATTGTCCACTCTGTTTGACAAAAAAGGAGAAACAATGAAGCCTAGCTCACATTCTACTCTGTGTTTCTTTGGAAGCTAAATATAGTGCTTGTTTGTCTTTTTGTTCTTCAGGGAAAAAACAGGGAAGAAGAAGATGATGATGAGAAAAACTTAGCTGGGCATAAGCTGTTAAACGCAAGAAAGAGAGAGAGGGGCAAAAAGGACAGGAATGGGTTGAATCATGAATGCAAGCAAATAAGAGAAGGGCACGACTGATATTCTGTATTTAGGGAGCTTCCATTTCAGGAATTTTCCACTCTTCTGTGATTGAACACACAGCTGGTAACACTGGGAAGTAGGTGGGAATTAAGTCTTGAGTGGGTTCATTGTCCTAAATCTTCCGAGTTTTAACAAAGAATTAAATATGACAATGATACTAGGCATAATACTTTATCAAAGACTATTAAAATTAGTATACACATTACACAGTGTGCTTGTGTAGTAGTGTCTAACATTGTGATTTACCACAAAGGAGTTCAGGAATCAGAAAACCATGGGAGACCCTGCTCTCTCAATTGAATTCTTTATGGATTGAGTCAATAGATGCAGTAACAGAGTGGAGCCACCTTGATGTCATGTCAGTGTGGACAATACCCATTTGCCACTACTGAGAATTTTAGATTCTCTTCCATATTAAGGCATTTCAGTTTGACACAATCATGAAAACGGAAACGAGTTTGAGACAGAATAAAAGGAACACACCACTGGTTTATTAATGGAACACAGAATTTTATAAATTAATTGGAATTATGAGTGAGATGAGATTACGGAGAAGATTTTATGTTAATCTGAATTACAAAAAAAATTATAAATATTTTAAGCATAAATAAATTGATTGATCAAAACATTTAGACCCCGTGTAATTGGAAAATCATGTCTCTACATTCTTTGCCCTGCTTTTCCTCTTTCTTCCCCACGTCCCAACTCTCACTTCAAATCAAGCGCTAAATGGGCAAAACAGTTGTGGTAAATGCTTAATCTTTATCCTTCAACTTACTTTTCAGAGCATACTAATAGAAATGTAGCTATTTGCAACATAAATGTTTCGTATAGATTGAACAAGTTCGAAAGTAAACATTATTTCATTTCGACTCAGGTGATACTGCCTTGCAGTGACACTGTATTTTTTTTCCGGATTAGTCATTGTAATAACATAAACCTTACAAATCAAGGGGGAAAAATGTTACCTTTAAATTAAGGAAATAAAGTAATATTTGCTGATACATTTACAGAGACGCCAAAAACCTCTAAATATATAGCTTTATTAGGCTTCTATGAATGTGAGAATGAAGCTAGAACAGCATTGGAGGAGATGAACACAAAATTATGCCCCTTTTTTCTCTGCTTTGATTAAAATTACAGCTTGTAGTAACTGTTAGATTCCAGCCTATGAAGGTATGGGTTAGTGCTCCTCGCGGAGAAACAATATTTGTCATGTTTATAATCCCTAATTCATGAATTTCCGGCAATTTGGAGCTTTACATAAACAGGGGACTTTGAATTCATCTGGTTCATCAGGATCAAACAAATAGTCATACCTGCCAGATTCAACCACCATAAATTTAAGATTAATAAGAAGGGAACAACGATGAAATCACCCATACACATGCACACAATGACATATAAATCACGTATGCACATAGAGGAAGAGAGGGAGAGTTACGTTAGCTCATCACCAGCAGCAACATTAGTCTTAGCAATGAGTGCAATCCGGCTCTCATCATGACCCACACTCATGATTCTTGCGTAGCAATTTGGCATACACTGTATTAAAATGAACCAAGTACTTATAAGAAGAAATAACTAACCATTAATGAGGGAAATAGAAAACATTAATGTACAAATACTAAGCAAAATTTGGTTCCTCATATAGCAAATATCCTTTGTTTCAGATAATGTAAATTGCTCATTCTAAAAAATATGCTAGTGCCATATTGTATAATGCGCCAAGGCGCTTCTCCGATATTTTGAGAAAGTGACAGCTAGCATGTTCCAACCACAAATTGAGCATGAATCATATGTGGAAAAGAGCTGTAACAAGTAGAATCCTAGAATTATATCAAGCCAATTCATATTAGACTGACTTACAGAATGGTTAATCAGCCGAGATATATTTCCTTTATCAGTAGCATCTACCACCACTTCTTCACTTATCTTAAACAGCTGCAACAATAAGAAACCATAGATGTATAGTGCGAGTGATAAAATACAGATAGTTAAGATGACAGGAAATTTACAGATGAAACCCTTGTTGTTTCTTTTTCCTCACAAAACATGGGGAGTTAAAAAAGAAGGGGAACCCAGATGAACAAAAACGAAGGAATGGCTTGTGCTTAACATATACGAATCAGGTAAGGAAACAGAGAAGTCCATAATGAGACTTCGGTTGCGGACAACATATACAAAAGGAAAAGGGCCAGGACCAGGGGGGAGAATCAACTCACATAGCAGTCTTTGCCTTCTAATCTATAGCGTGCTTCCCTCAGATCTGCAACGCTACGTCTCACTTGTTCACCACGATATTCAAGAACCTGCTTAGAATTGAATCATGCAATTTTTCGTTATGGAATAGGCTGTATTCACATTCAAATGGAAAGCTATAAGACAATAAGGATCAATGAACAATGATTTTATGTCACTGCTGATGTTGTGTTTCAATTCACAAGGGAAGCAAAGGATGATACAATTTTGCAAACATTTGAACCAGAAATCAGTCCAGAAGAACCGTCAAGACCAAAATATCTTAAAAAGAGAATACAGGGAAGGAGATGGTAATTAAACTGTCAGGCTTTGCATGATGGGGAAACTGCTTCATCAGTCTGTGTGGTTAAATGCAAAACCCTGTCCATGGATATCCCAATAAGAAACACGCTTACTAAGCATTATTGTATATGCAAATTACATGGAAAACCAAGAAATTCCAAGATATGGTTTAGAAATTAATCATTATGCTGTATTTCTTCAGTTTCATGTCAACACAGGTTGACAATGCCTTAAGAGAACACATCACGTAACTTTGAGTACAGGCATTCCCTTGCAAGATCTGGTTGTAAGAATGACTTTCTGGAAGAGTTCCCTTTTAAGTGACCTTCAATTTTATGCAAAACAAAAATGGATGCACCAACAGTGGAGGACTCCATGGGATTTCATGACATCAGTCAGTAAAATTCATCAGCAACGCAGGAAAAGTCATGGATCTTTGTAGTTTATTCATATTTGAGCATAAGACTCTTACCATGTCTCCTTCTTGAATATTTATACGAGCAAAGAGACCCCATCCATGTATGCCTGATCTACCAAAGCAAACCCGTTCGTTTTCGGTTTTCTAAAATCACATATGTATACCCATTGCACAGTCAGATAATTTAACAACAAAGCCAAAAAAAACTACTGAAGAACGATAAATTTCACCTGCAAGTGATAAAGACGTTCCCTAAAAGAAGAAAATGTCTGAGGCTTCTCAAGCACCTGATTGAGGAAAAGATGCAAGATAAGAGAAAAGGAGGGGCAAACATAATTTGAAACATGAAATCTTGAATTCAAGCATAAAAGAAACAAAATAGGAAATGTGCCCTCTAAAATGAAAAAAAAAAAGAAAAAAGAAAAATATTTACTCTGTTTGCATTTAAACTCTGTATTGTATTTAAAGAATGATGGTAGTGACCCTTCACATGATGAGGAATCGCTTCATCTGCTGCCCTCTGGAAAGCAGAACAAAAACGAGAGAGAGAGTTAATATAGGTTTTCCAATAAAATAGTATATATTATTAGAGAAAAGAAACAAAAGTACATTGATGAAGTAATATCTTTAATGTTTAAGCCCAAATGCACTTAAAGTACAGATGAAAACAGAAAACCAACAAATGTTTAATATCAGAGTCAATGTGATTTTTAAATTTATCATACAATAAACTTTCATCAACTTGTATAATAATCGTCTTCAAGCTACCTTTTTGGTATGATTTGTTCTTTGAAAGACACGACACCTAGCAGCAGAGAAGGGGTCGTGCTCAGTGTTATCTTCTGGAGTTTCTTCTAGCTTTGTTCTGTTACACGAGATTAACCTTGACCCAGTTTTTTTCTTATTTTGGTGAAGGCTTTTGGTAGAAATAACCCCAAGTGGGGTTTGCATAACCAAGACAGTGTCTGGATTAGGAGCCCTGCAAGGAATATAGACAAGTTCAAGACGAATGGTAAAAAATAAATCCAAACACGTGCAATTCCCAACAGATTATAAGTGTTTGGTAAAAGCAAACCCTGTGTCAGGAACAGTACAAACTACAAAGGGGCAAAGGAGAAAAGGCAGTCTATTTTCTTGTTACAAATGAGGATCTCATACCTGTGGTAAGCACAATAAGAAACCATTTTTGTTGTCTGTCTACCATTTTTCTTCAAACAATGCAACTGCATTTAAACAGGAAACAATATAATAAATAAATCAAGTTCTTGAAATGTGTAACAATGAAATTTTATGATTAAAATGCTATGCTACTTGAAATTTGATTCTGAAAGACCTATAGTGAAATAGTGAAGTGGGGCCTAAAAAAGTTCATGTCTAATTTATATGTAAAATACCAACAAATAATTAAAAGAAAGTTCAATCTTAAAACTATCTACAACAATGAAGCAGACGCACACCAGGTCAATCAAAATTAATACTTACCTCCATGCGATACCCAGCCCTTGATGCACACATGGCATGAAAATAAGTTGAGCACTTGCAACATTGTGTGCATGAACCATGAATTTGCTTACAAATAACACAGATCTGAATTAAAGTAAATAAGACAGACTTCAGATTTCATTGGCATGTCAGTCTATACCAAGAGACATATAAATGATCATAGTAAGAAAAGTCAAGTCTGAATCATTTCCTTTTTATTACACTCCCCAAGCAAAAATAATTAGTTCAAATAGGTCCATTTCAGCTTCATGTGGTAATAAATAAGTTCCAATAACTCGAAGATGTGAAATTTGCTACCAATTCATAGAGAACATCTTATGGGGCAAGCCATGCTATTCATACACTATACATGTGCAAAACCAAGAAACCCCAAATACAAATATAGACACTTTATTATTATTATTTTTTTAATCTCACTATTGAAATGCATCAGAGTCATAGAGAGATATATATTGCTTGGTTAAAATAGCCATCAAATACTGGTAGTATTAACAAATATCACACCTTCACAAACGAATTTGATGGAATACTAAGAATACCCAACGCTGGCTCCATCTTCTCATCACTAGCAAAAGCAACTTCAGGTCGAAACCAAGCACAAGTGACATGAACCCATAATGTGTCAACGTCAGTTGGCTTTAGAGCGCCACCTGAGGAGCAAAAAATAGTAAAGAAAACAAGCTTAAAGTCATCAAACAAAATTTTCCAAGGTGAAAAAAAAAATTACATAAGAAAAGCTTCAATATAGCAACTGTAACATATTATTTGTATATACAAGAAAAATAAAACCAAATTATTTGTATATACAAGTTTCTATAATTAAATTGGGACAGTTTCAAGAATTCATAAAGAAGTGAGTCTACAGCATTACTGAACAAAGAAAATGACCAATCTACAGCATTACATACATTTCCAATATCCAGGGAGACATACCTTTTACGGGACAAAGACAACATTCCCGCTTGATGTCAGGTGTTTCACAAGGTTTACAAACCCATGATGTAAAATCTCGGACATTTCTTGCTCCATAGCATTCTTGATGAACAGCTATTTGACATCTATAAAATATATAATTTCTATCTATATTAATTGCAGTATACTTCATATATTTTTTACTATATAGCAGTCACAAAAGAAATGCTTCATGGTTCTGGCTAGCAGAGAAAGACAAAGAAAGTAAGTAAAAGGTCTCTTCTTATGTTAACAAATGGTATATCAACAAAGGACTGACTCTCTCACGATGGAAGACTTCAAAAATGATAAGGCAGAATACAGAAAACTATGCTGTAAACATGTAACCAAAGGCGTAGGATGAGTGCATATTCTTGTCAAAGGCATTACACCAAAATGCTGGAGAAAAGTCCTTTTGTATATCATTTTAAGATTAAAAATTGCTAATTGTTTTCATGATCATACTGCATATATAGACTACAAATCTGTAAATCTAAGCAACGACTTGTTCTAACCACTAAGAGTTTATGGTTTGAATCAAGACAATTAATCATCAAATAATAAAGTGAAACATATTACCTGTTGCAAATGATAATTTTGTTGTAGTCCCAATCTTCAACCCATCTACATACAGCACACCGTTCTGTTGTCCACTTAGCATAAACAGGTTCATACTTCTCTGTAGAAAATAGTTTGGAGTATCATTATCACACTAAGAATTCATCTTCCAAATTTGTCATGCTGTAAATCTATCTACCAAAGGAAGGGATAAAACAGTACCTTGCAAAAAGGTAAGCAACTTCCGCTTCCTCTCCTTTAAAGAAGGTTTTCTAGGTTTGACAGAAACTAGAGCATTTTCATGAAATTCTGCTAGCTGCAACATCTGAGAAGTCAAACGACATTGCTTTAGTTACATGCAAGGTTGTCAAAGTTTAAGTAAAATCGTAGAGGGTGGGTGTAAAATCGTATCGTAGAATCGTAAGATTTTACCTATGATAAAATCGTAAGAATTATATATATATATATAACATAAGTACCTAATTAATATAGTAAATCACATACAAAATTAAACATGAAATATAGTGATGCTGTCATGCAATACTCCTTGTTCATTTGCAACATATATATAGATGTTAGTTAAAAATTAAAACAATTCATTTATAGAAGAATGAATAAATTAAATTAGTAGTATAATGTAAGTAATTAATATACTTGAGCAACAATAGTAACGTCTAGAGTGGAATTCCCAAAGGGCAAAAAGCTGCTACTTTGACGTAATGACATCTAATTGTTACGGTAAGGACATCAAAAAATGGGTAGGGTTTGTGATTGGGCTGGGACATGGGCTGTAGATTTTTTTTTTAACATCAAACAGGCTTTTTTTTGGGCTGACATAAAATCGTAAAATCGCCGATTCCACCGATTTTACCCGATTCCACCGCGATTTTACTCCACCACGATTTTACCTACGATTCAACTCGATTTTAGTAGGTAGAATCATAAAATCGTACGATTTTACGATTTAACTCACGATTTTGACAACCTTGGTTACATGTATTAATATGCCTTTATTGCAAGATCCTTAAAATCTGCATCCTGATTTTTTTTTTCCTTCTAGGTGCCTCTTGTCAAGAAAAAACATAAAAGACCACTATTAGAAAGTTCTTAGAGTTTCCCAACAGGCCAATATAATTGGCATTTTAACACTCCAAACTTTATTAATCAACTAAATTATTGACATGGATCAATAGTTATATTATAAAATATAAGCCCTATACTATAAGATAGATAAACATTTAATTGACAATACTAACATTAATGTGCTTGTATGTATACACAAGCCTCCAACTACAGTAAACTGTAAATATATCATATTGAATTATGAAGTCTCAAAAGAGATGATTGAATGCTTGAATAGTCCTATTCTATAAGAGTAATCGATTAACTAAGCAGTATAGTATACACTAAAATTTAAAAATAAATTGATTAATATTGCAACACAAACCCATTGTTCCAGTGGCAGCATGGAGCCTTTCACTCTAACACTTTTTCTCCAATTTCTTGATTTGGAACCTGTGTGTTGTTCCCATTCACTAAGTGGTTGCTTTTCTGTCCCACAAAAGCCACACTTGCAAACAACTCTGCAGGAGAAGAATGTGTGAAACCATCAAATCAAATCCCCCATATCAAAACCCAGAAGAAGAGTTAAGGGGAAAACAAAACCATTAATGAACTAATACCACCTTCTCTTCCTATTTAAGAAGATGCAAAACCACATGATATAAGATATGTGTGATTGGATTTTTAATTACCAATCTGTACGAGGCATTAATTTATTGATACGTATACCATATTTTTCACCAACTAATTGTCAGCAAAGTGATAGATAATTAAATAAAAAATAAGGAATTAACTACAACTCAATGTCAGGAAAAGTTTATGTAAAAGATTTATGAAGGAATTTATTCTTACAAGTGAAGGCTCGGAAAATATATGCCTTCCAAACCATTGCAGACAACTGTGACCTTGTTTGGTAGCACTAGCTGCCCACCGTTTTTATTCCATCTGTACCAAAGCTTCCTCTATTGTTAGAAATGCAGATTGCAAAAGAAAAACCATAGATATTTTTCAAAATACTACACAAAAAATTTATAGATCAGTAGATGAGATTAAATCAGAACACATGGGATGGCTGGATGGGCTTAGTTAGGCTACAGAAGGGGATGGAGGAGAAAAAGAAAAAGATGATAGACTTACTTGACTTTTGGCTGTGATTTTTCTGAATCAGATAACTCAAAATCAAACTTTGCTTTGCAAGAAGGGCAGTAATATTCAGTGTCTCCAAGATTCTTCCCCAAAAAAAAGAAAAATCAATCAAGAAAATTGAAAATGCTTCCTGATGAGCTCTATATGCAGACAGAAAATATCCTTATTCAGATATCAAGAGTATTGAACAGACCTTGAAAAGGTTGCTGGAAATTTTGTCACATTCTGCATGCACCCACACCTTACATCCGTCACAGCGCACCTAATTCAAAGGGGGCATTCCAAAAGGAGAACAAAAGAAAATTAGTACTTCAACTGTACAACGCTGTCTTCAAGCAGAAAAAAAAAAATGACGCTTGATTAGGAAACAGGATCCAATCAACTCACCCAACTTCCACTATCTGAATGATTCCAAATTTTCTTGCATATGCCACAATAATGTTTTGATTTTGTTAACTGTCGGGAAAAGAATCAAGAAATTCCCAAAAATTACAAAATATATCAATTATAATATTTCATTAAGAACTTAATAAAAACTATTAGCAGAAAAAGGTGCGTTATACAAACCCTGGCACAAGTTTTACATAAATTATGGTCACCAGGAGTTGAATCCTTCATTCTATTAAGGCCCAATCCACATACTTCGCATGATAGTGTGTCTTTCTTTTTATTTAATAAATCCTGCATCGGGAATTTTGAATGAAGAAAATATTAAGCCTTCACCTGACCTCAGTACGAATCCACACTCTGGCATTTGTGGAGTAAGGAAATTGGAGTTTAATTATATAAGCAACGCAAAGCAGTATGTCAAATTTACAAGTCAGACTTAGGCCAACATGTCCGAGAGGGAACATGTAGTGCCAGAATCCATTTCCCTTAGCAAATGAAGTTAGGTTATTAGCTTTTCTCAAGTGTCCCCAAAATATGATGCATGAGTACTTCAACAGCCGCTGAACAGGAAGTAGCGCCTGAAGGAAAAAACATGTCCATAAGCAGAATTACCTGGTTGAGAAAGTGACTTCCTGCAAACTGGTTTGTACCAGTGACCTGCTGACGGCCCTTTAGGACAGTTTCATCATAACCTGTGTTACCAGATGCTATATTTATGTCTTCCATCAACTTCTCTGTAAATCCTTGATCTGCCAGAAAGGCCTCTTCTATCGCCATTTCAAAATCAGATGAACTATAGTGACACAATTCACACTGCCCCTGAAACCTACATCGTAATATTATGCCAAGTAAGAAAAAATCCTTCACAAAAGAAAAGTTAAATGATAGAATTTACTTAGTGTATAGAAATAGGCAACCAACAACTGCACACCTGTCTACATAATCTATAAATGGAAAAATCAACCCACGCGTCACCCACGCATAGTCCTGCTCAATATTATCATATCAGAACACATAAATGGCCTCTCCAAAAATACAGGTTCTTAAATAGCCAACATGCTCTATAATTACATAGGAAAGCAAACCATATTCCATACCCTTTGATTTTCATTCCCAGCGTACCCAAGAAACATCACACAAGCTGCATCAGCAATACAAGACCTCAGGACCAACTCTGGTGCCTGAGACATTGGATCAATTACAATGGCTGGCCAAAAGGGTTCCTTCTTCCCTGCTTTGGCCCACACTATATCGCCAGCGTAAAAGTCTTCCGCTCCATATATTTTACCTTTCTTCTGGTCGTTCTCCTTCAAATGTATCTCATTGCCCGTGAATTCATCTACTTCCATTTCCACAAATCGTTGTCTTTCATCTTTAATTAATTGTTCACCCTTTGCGATAAGTGTACTGCGGGAAGTTGAGCACCTTCTCATATTAAAATTACTGTAACTTACACGCCCATCCTCTCTTGTCTCCTGTTGACACAATGTCGAATATTTGCGGGACTTAAAACCAATGTTCTCATCTTTTCTCCCTTTTTTCGAATTCTTATTGTTTGCTTTTGGTGTCCTAGAACTAATTTTTTCCTTTCTACATTCATATTCATCTTCATCCTCATCCTCAAAACTATAATCACACAAGCTAGTCTTCTCCTCTTTCTTCCAATTCTCTATAACTGAGTCGTTGAAACGTGAAGGGAGTACCTGAACTCGACCTCTAGATGTCCTGACCAAAGGCGGCCGCGTAACCTCCGCAGGCTGATTCATCTTTGCTCTGACGGAGTTTTCAACCTCGGACTTAGACTCCACTTCAGGAGTTGAGCACGAGACTTCGGCGCACCACGATGCCGAAAAGGCTTTCTCAGACACACCAGCGCTAAGTAAGCCATGGAAGTTCACAGGAATTACACCAGCAGCGACATCACCGAGGAGATTTAAAGGGTAATACCCATTCGTCTTCCTCTTCTTCGGAGCCGCAGAGTAGCCGTCGTGATCACCCGCCGAGTCACCGATTTTACACCTTTTTAGACTCGGCATTTGGGATTTCAGGTTCCGCTTGATTATCATTCTCACAGGGAACAATCACCGCATCAATTAAACCACAACGTCAATCAAAATTCAAACTACTAAAGCCCCCACACCCTTCAAATCGAAGACACAATACCATAAAAAGCCCGTAAACCCTAATTCCGACCCAATCCGAGAAACAGAGCAATTCACAAATTCCAATCCAGGAAGCAGGTAGAAACTCTAAGCAGGCCAAGAGAGAAAGCCGAGGAGAAAGTTCAGGAAAACAAGGGAAATCGGTACAGAAATGTGAGAAGAATTGATCGAAAAAAAAAGATGGAATGAGAAGGGGGATCTGTTTGTTTGGGTAAACTGTGGCCAACTTCGTCAGAAGAAATACAAATACAAAAATATTATATTAAAATTGCGAGACAAATCGCATTGTATTTATATTTAATAGAAATAGATTGTGATTTTAATTTTATTTTGACGGAATTTTAATAGAGAGGGAAAGACTGAGGAGAGGGAACAAGGAAAGGTGCGGAGGGGTGACAGAGTAAGACTAGGTTAGGAGAGAGAAAGAGAGAAGCATCGGCGTTATCTTGAATGTGCTTCCTTCCTTCCTTTCATTCATATAAATGTAATGGATGCGAGGGCTAACTTGCGCCTTACGCGTTTGTAGCGCAATTTCTCCTTCCGAATGCCAAGTCGTGAGGTTGGTGATGACATTCTGGTGCAGCGAGGCATGTGAAGTGAACCATCGTTGTATGTAATGCCTGTGTGCCTGCGACCATGTTCCAATCAAAGATGCGCTAACAAAAGTAAAAATAAAATAAAACACTGCGTTCATTTTTTGTTGGACGAACATTGATGGGAGACATAATTTTTTATATTTACAGGTGGGAAATGCTCTTTTCATTGTGAATAATATATAAGATATTGTTTTATGCTTTGTTTGTTTTGGGGAATTTGATATGGTTTCACATTTTTACTATCACCATAACGTGCTCATTTTTGTTGCTTGGACTTTGATAATTGTATGTAGCAAGTTTTCAAGTCTCCGGTGGGTGCTACAGTAATGTGAAGGCGGCTCCGACACATTTATTGCATTTTTTTTTAAGTTTGTAATTTCTTTGTGTTTGTATGTTTTGGAATTTAATTTACGTAGTAGTAGTGGTGGTGGTGTTGAAGATGGATGGAATATGCAATAGGTGGGGATGGAGTTGAACGGCGGCGTTTGGTTGTTCATCGGCAAAACCTGAGCTAACATGTACAATGAGTGCTTCGTGGTAGGTGAGTGGGAGAATCTACGAACTGAATTTGGGGTTATTGGATTCTCCATACCAATCCCACTGCAAATCGTTTCACTTCATTTTTCACTATTTATGATAATTATTATTTTTTAAAAATGTTTTCTTTTTTCTTGAAAATGAAACCTCCTGTTCTCTTCCACCATGTTTATGATAATTCTCTTTGACGTCATCGTTTTATTTTTTTGCAATTTGAAAACAGAACCTCTCGATGTCTGCATGATATGTATGCCCTTTTTTTATGGATAATTCAATTCAACATACCAAAATAAGAAACATAAGCATGAAAACGGGTTCTGAAACAGCGTATTAGTTTGGCAACTTACATAAATAGAAATACTAGAAAAAGGAGGATCTGCTGAACTACAAGAAAGAAGGAAAATTTCGATAACAAGTGTCGCAAGAGGGTGAGATGAATAGTAGGGAAGGGAAGAAGATGTGTGAAAGCCCAAATGATATGAAAGTGAATAAATTTGTAATGAAGTATAATGGAGGGGCTTAGGAAGCTAAATTATAATGATGTTGTACAGTGGAGGGGCAACTTGAGTAGAGCAAACGCGAGGCAGCTATATATATTGTGGATGAAATATGAATCGATTTGAAGTGTGAAAGCCAACATAATAGCAAGAATAACAAGTTTAATGATAATATGTATTGTGGGGTGGCAGTCTATCTGGCTTTCTAGTTTGTAGATCTTGCGAGAGTCCTATGGTCACATGAACAAGAAGTAAGAAGCCAGTTGATGTCAGTGTCACATGGTATTTATTATAGTTTTTTTTTTTTGGAAAGTGTATTTATTATTATAGTTAAGAAAGACGTGTTCCATTTGATTAGGGGTTACCATTCAATATTATGCTTGTTATTGCACAAGTACCAACAGAACCAAAATAGATTGAGGTTAACAATTGATACCAGATCAGTTTGTAAAGCTAATTTTTTTATTAAAAAAAATTAGAGAGCGAGTTATAGAAAATTATGCTTAGAGAGTAAACATAAACATAATAGTAAACAGTAATTATTGGGAATTCTAAAGATAGTAGGCTTTTGTTTCGGCAAGAATTTGAATCTTGGTCTAGGGCATTGAATTAAGAAAACTTTTTGACCAATGAGGTGCAACGTGTTGTGATGTGGTGGTAATACCTATGTGATAGTGACTTGGCACAAACGTGCATATAGAGTCAAGGACGCACCAGTCTACATCATGATTCATGAATTCATGATACATCTTTCTTATTCAATGCCCAATACCTACAACTCGCAACACACCAATCATAAGAGACATTGTTCACACTCATCATAAGTCAATGTTATAAGGCGCTAAAAACTAAAAACCTTCCGGTTCTGGGTAAATCATCTCATGCATGCACTTCCATTTCACACAAGTTTAAGATTTGCATACATAAATCTTGATTTTCATACCACCATCTAATTCTTGCACTTGTGCAGAACTGTGTCCATAGGTTTAACCTTAAAAACTGAACATTTTAAAGGAATAAGAGGCAGAGCAGACAAGGCAAGGATTAAGGAATATTCAGTTCATAAAAATACCTAATAAGAATAAACGAAGTGATTCCATATAAAAATACATTAACATTACATAAATATATGAACATAATACAACCTCTTTTCTTTTCCGCTTTTTTATTCAACAAACTTATTATGTACATGGCTGGATCGGACTAGAAGGTCATTTCCGTCTACAGAGAAGGTTATTACAGCATATAAGAGTTCAATTAAACTACCCTAAACTAAAGAGGCTTTGAGATAGGTAGGTGTGGTTTATTTAGCATTAGCTGTTCAAGTTTTAGAACTCCACCCAAGTCCTCATATAGTTTGAGCTCTCCCATAAATTCCATGTAGCTTGATTAGATATAATTACTTTAGTTCCTACTTTCTTCCAACTAAATCAGTTAGAAGCTAGTCATTGCCTCCTCACATCACATTCTTCAGTCTTTGCAAATCTTCCTCGAATCCTTGGTTGGCTGTCTGCAAGAGCCTTCCTGCAAGCATACTGAAACAAACCAAAAGGCCAAATTCAGTTTGAAGCACAAGGACTGCTCAAGACTCAAGTCAAAATTTCTCAAGATGAAGGCAAGCTTATGTAAGTGTTATTATTTATCCTCTTACCTTGATTTTCCGGCCAAAATTTCTCTTTGTCTTCTTATTCCTATATCTGGAAAGTTTTTCTCGCCGTTCCTCGCTGGTGCAGTTACTGAAAAGAGAGGGCCTCTCAAGAGGGGATTGGATAACATGCATATTACCATTTCCCAGAGCCTGTGAAACACACAGTCACATACAGTATTAATGGCAGGAATCTATCGATTTCTTGGTCCGCACTAAGAATTCATGACCAAGTGAATTAATGTCTTGACAGAATTTTGGGAGCATCCTCTAACTTGAAATTACTCTCAATTTTAATACATATTGACACAACTTAAAATCAGAATTTTAGTCATGCTGACATTCCTTCTTTTTGTCATACTGCTTATACCATAGAAATTTCCAGTAAATCATGTGACACTAGTGAAAATGTCCTTTCTCGTTGAGCTTAAATGGTACAGATTCTGGTGGAGAGTCTTGAGATGAAACATTGATATCATTTTCCTGATAATATAGTTATTGTCCTTCATTAAACTTGTCTGCATATTTATCAGAACTAACTTCATTTCCTCTTAAGTGTTCTCTTCCTTCTTTCTCTCTGGCAAGAACTTCTTTGAACATCTTTTAAAATGATGTTTAATTTCATAAAAATCTGATTCCATTTAATAAATTAACATACAAAATACATGAATCAGTTAAGTCTGACCTTAATATCTCCTTCACTAAATGCCCTCCGCATGCCATAATCTGCACTGAAATCAATTCCAGGGAAATCAAGAAAAGCAGGCTTCATTGCAGCTCCTTGCATCCAGTCCATAGAGCTCAAGCATTCTGAGCTCACACTTTTCGGTAATGGCATAGTACTGGGAAACGGTTTATTTTCTTCAATTGGGTTTTCATCTGTGTTCAGAAGAGGGACCTTGATTTCCAGAATCTCAGATAGTGGTAACTCAATAGCAGCCTTTTCCAACAGATCCTTTTTGCATTCGTAGAATACCTCGCTCAGAAGCTGTTCGTTCTGAAGAGCATCGATATCGGTGGGCTTCAGTCCCTGGGAGGAGACAACATCTTCTCCACAAGATATCATAGAGATGGCTGCTGTCATGGGATCCAAGTCCATGACTGGTTCTTCAATAATAGGTTCAGGAGCTTTGAACAGATCTCCCTCTGCTGCCAAATCATACTCCGGCATGGCAGAAGACTGAGCAAGGTCCATCTGCATTAGGCACAAGGGAAAATATAAGTAATTAACAAAAACGAAGGTGTATTACAGATATACAAATGAAATCAGTACAAAAACAAGCAGGTTTTTAAATACTCAAAATCAATCCTAATTTAATTGTTTTGAGTCTTTAATACTTGTGTCTAACAAGAGAAATGTTAACCTCCAACAAGGGTTCTATCATTATGCTGAACGACTAATAACAAGAACTTGCTCTAGGATTGAATACATGATAATATTAGCGATGCTAAAAGTTTCCTTATAAAATTTACTTGTTCCCATCAAATAAAGTGGTTCTTAAAGCCAAATTGTGCAAATTATAATCCTTAGAATCAGAGAAAATGAAGCAACAAAGCAGTGAATATAACCTATGAATTGCACAACAAAAGAAATGAGACCTGAGCAAGGGCCATAAAACAGTTCAATCAAAGCCTATGAAATACACAACATTATCAAGTTTTTTTTGGGAAATAAACTCAAAAGTATTTGTCTATATATTAGATTAAATGACAAAAGCTAAAAAAGGCAAAAACTTTCTATCTTTTCATTCAGTACCAAATCAAACATAGTGGAAGCCTTGTGCAAGAAAAAAAAAGGCACAATATGCCAATAGCCCATTACATATTTAGCTGAACCTTCACCCAGAAAGGAATTGCTAACTAGATTAAGGTATTTAAATTGGTATTCCAGAAATATGAATAGATGATTATTACAATTGCAAATTTTACAACCCGTGCTTCACCAGAACAGCCGATACTGAGAGAAATATTCATTATAGCACACACACACAAAAAAAAAAAACCAGTATTTTCATCAAAATTTCACTTTCAATGACCAAAACACTAAGTCATTCCTTGAAGTAACAAGTAACAATCTAATTTATTGATGAGCATAAATAGAAGTGATGAAGCATGATTTTCCTCATTTCTCCAACTATATTTGGTGCCCGACAAAAGCCATGAAGAAATGATTAAGTTGAGCAATAAGAACCCGCTTTCGTCTAACCTTTTTTCTTACTATAAAGAAAAAGCGAAAAGAAAAGAACTTTTTCCTCTTTGATCTCCCTCAGTGCGGCACAAAAAGACGAACCCCACTGAGAGTTCACACCAGAAATTAAAAAAAGAAAGGGAAGAAAGATTAGAGAACACGGCACTGTCACAACCAAAATTCTTTTCCGTTTATACTCTATACATCTTTCCTTTTCTCATACTTTTCCAGATCCAGCATATATAAAGCCAACCCCAGCTGTTTCCACTTGTGCTATGACAGAAAATAAATGAATGAACAAACGGAAATCATATGCGAAATTGCTTCCAGCAGAAATTCAACTCCACACCATTAATGAAACTAAAAATCACGAATAAAACATCGCAAATTCAAAAGAATTCTAAAGCACGAGGATTCCATTTTGCTTTACCGGAGAAAACCCAATAGGGACCATTCAGTTAGGGAAGGGAAAAACAGAGCAGAGCACCGAACAATTGAAAGTTATATGGAAAAAAAAAAAAAGAGTTAGAGAGAAAAAGAGGGTACCATTGAAGCATTGGACTTGTGGGTTTTGCAATACTCATCGAGTTGCTGAAGCTCCTGAGAGAAATTCTGGAAATACGGGAAGAGAAGACCAGTGTCTGCATACATTTCTCCAAAGAAGGAAACAGAGTTGGGAAACCAAGAGTTTGAATGAGGAAAAGCAGAGAAAACAGGGGTAAAACAGAGGAAGAGAATGAAGTAAGCACACAATTACAAACACACTAGTGGTAAAGTAAAATGCCAAAAAAAGGAGAGAGAGTGTGTGCGTGATGTAGTGTTTGGTTGGTTGGGTGTGGGAGAGAGTCTCGCTGTGATTTGATGAATGATGAATTAGGAGGAAGCAGGAAGAGAATTTATAATATATAAATAGAGTTAGGGGAGTAATGAAGTTATAAAAGAAAGATGATGTAAGAATGTAATGAATAAGGACAAAGTGGGGAAAAGGACGGCATCATAATATAATGCAGTGTCCCCCCCAATTCTGTTGTCACGCTCGGGTGTTTGAAGAAAAATAAAAACTTTATGAATGAACAATAAATAATTTTGTATTATATATGCAAATTGTAGCAAAGATGAATTGTACCAAGGCAATAACTATGGACATGTTGGTGGGCTGGACAGTGATCATCACTCAACTCAACTCTTCCCTATACTACACAGTACTAGCACAGACACAGTCTTTTTCCAATGCCCACGCGCACCTATGCCGCTTCCTAACCCTTCGTCCCTATTTCTTACGTAAGAATCATCTCTATTTCACAATAATTTTTTGTTGCGTCATTTATATATTACTCAATAATATTTATTTATTTTTATTTAATTTTCTAAATGGTCTTCTAATCTAAGAAGTAAAAAAAAAAACAAATATGAATGTTATTTGTATAAAATAGAATGTTAATGTGTCCAAATACTTAACAAGAAAATTCGAAGGCTCTTTTATTAAGTCGTTTGATGAAGTATTGTGCTTTCGTGGGTAGTTTTAATTTCAAGCTACATATATAATTGTTGTTTCGTGATGTTTTTGCCACATATTGTTGCGTGATTCAGATCATCAGATGGAGGAGAAGTTCAAATTGTTCTTGCAACTTTCAACAATAATATCAACTTAGGATCATTATTTTTTGTTTTTCATTACTATTCTCATACTATAAGTAAATGTATTTAAGCACTAAATACGAATGACATTTCTTAATTAACAATGTAAGTACTTACTTCAAGCACAGAGCAATAGAGCATTAATATTGTTAATGGCATAATAGTATATAGTAGGGGAAGACGTGACCAAGTAACACTTTAAAAACTATAATTATACACTTTACTGGAGGAATATCCGATGCGTTAATTATATATGATTCCTTCCATCATGTGCTAAAACTATATATAATAATGTATGTGTTGTTTGTACTTGTCTCTTGCTAATCTCCATCAAATATAAAGTAAAATTCTCTATAAATGGCTCCAACACACAAACCTAAATAAAGTTTCAATAACACCTTCTTCATAATTTTGTATAGTTTAATGCCGACCCAACATATATCACCTAGTCTGTCTAGTGATTAATCCTCCCACTAATTCTGTCAAATTATTAATGTTTGAATTTTTAGTTGTGGTTGTGCAATCAAATATATATTAATTATTTCTCTCTATAGTTTTGTAATTTCACTACTTGTCATTCAAATATAGTGTCATCATAAGGCGTTGAAGGATATATACATGTAAACATGATTTTAATAAATCTCTCCATCAAATTGTCCTTTCAAGAATAATAGGTTTTACTTTTACACCAATTTCCAAATAAGGCACCGTTTGGTTTTAAAATAACTGTCAAAATTGATCAATTCGTCTCACACAGATTGATTCATCATCATACGCTATTGAGCTCAATTTTAAACATGTTCAATTATATATTAAAAAAATGTTCAATTTAATCCACCTTAATATTTTAACGGACACACCGTCAATCCACCAAAAATATTTTTACCAAACAAAAGGATCTCTAAACTTTCTAGTTAAATTCCATCAAAAAAAAAAACTTTCTAGTTAAAAATATTAATTATAAATATAATACATCAAATAGATAAATAATATCATAAACTTACAATTACACATTGTAAATACAATATAAAGTCTCAATCAGGTAAGTCTTTTAGAATTAATTAATTTTTATTTTTACAAAAATAAATGTGTTAAGCAAGTTGGGTCATAAGTTAAATGGGTTAGCCAGTAAAATAGGTCGGTTAATTAAGTTTGAATCATACTGCTTTATCATCAATTTTAGACAATTAAAGAAAAAAACAATCCACTTAATTAATGGGTTAAATGGGATGGATTTAGCCAATTATGAAAACTCTAATTTTTAAAGGAAATATAGATATTAAAAAAAAAAAGGATGGAGGAAATGATTTAATTAGTTTCCTTTCATGCATGTGACAATATCAATTTAATCATAATAGTTTGAAGTTATTAATTAGAGCTAGCGTACTGGTTCTCTCTGGACCACTGTTTATTTTGTTCTTTCTATAATATATATATATACATACAGGCCTGCCTTAATAGACAATAGAATCGCATCAATACCTTAACTTTAATGTGTGATAATATTAATATAATTAATCAGGCAGTGCCTAAATAATAATAATAACAATCAAGGCTTGCCGACTCTATTTATGTTTATAATAATATAGTTGCACTTGCAGGCAGTTACAAAAGATGAAGTCCTTTTCGTATGCCTAATAGGATAAGATGTGCTTCATTCATCATGCTTGTGTTTCTACTCCAAAGCAGGTATTGGTTATATCTGCTTCAAGATTATATATAATGATTTATATAATTGATAGTTTTTTTAAAAGTACATATAGAGATAATTATTTGGATTAATTAAAAACTTAATTTGTTTATTATAAAATACATTAATTATTTAATGTTAGCACTTTTGCTTTAGCTATATAGCTAGATCTTCTAGAGCCTCCATCATCATCCAATTTTGTAAGCTAGAGCTAGCAGATATCACTGGCCTGACACTAATAAAAAAAATTCATTCATTATAATTAAGTAATATATATAATAAGAGAAAGAAAGAAAGAAAAAAAAGGATAAAATAGCAGATTCAATATGATTAGCTGTAAAATGAAATTGAAAAGATAGATATTCTGTGTTCCAATTTGGTCTCAGATTATTCAAATTCTCTTTCAATGTGGTGACCCCTATTCCTCCACTTTCTCAAATTGGGGTTGTTTCAGAAACAATAGTTCTACTACAAAGTGTAAACCTAATTTTTGTCATTTTCTCAAACTGAAAGCATAAAGCGCAAGAGAATAACTACTACTGGTTAATTACGTAAATATTGAAGCTTCAACGCCAATATTTGATTCAATTAATTTTTTTATTAACAATAAAAAGAGTTTACTCAGAGCTAAAAAACAAAAATAAATGAAGAATGTCAACCCACCCGGCCACCATATATATATATTACCACTAATTCATTTTTATTGATAGTAAAAAGTGGATCATATTCATACGTGAGAATCCATCCTTCCTGCAGAGTTACTATAGTTCATATATTTTAATTTACAAAATCGAAGTCACATTCTGAAACGACTCAAGTCACATTAAAAATAAAATAAAATTAAGCCAACCAAGCCAATCATATCATTTTGAGAAGCATATATAATTATATAGTTTAATCATAGAATATCAAAGCCAAAATAACTATCAACATTGACATTAAAAGAGCTTAGGAAGAATATAAAGATGGGCTGTAAAGTAAACCCAGAAAAAAGCGTGGGAGGAATTTCAACCACAGCTAGCTAGGTAGATGTATATATATGAGTTAATGAATATGCCTCTCTTTTTGAGGATGACATGAGAGATTTTTCACTTGAGGGTGGCTCAAACGTAACACACAAGAGAATACCATAACCTTAAATTCCCTCATAAGGAAAAAGATTGTGTGAAAAAAGGAAGTCTCTAGGAAGTAGGAACCTACCCCAAAAAAAAAAAGGCGTTTAGAAGTACTAGTACTTATATATAGTTATACTCTATTTGGATGTCTATTTCATGGCAAGCACAATTCTAGGGTTCATCCAACGGCGTCGTTACATGTGGATGCTTCCACATCGCACCATTTGGCAGCTTCATAGTGTGTGGTCGACTAGACAAAGAATGAACAAATACACCTTATGTCTCTCTTTGCTTCATTCTGCTACTTTTTCAACCAAAATGGATCACTTTGTGCTCACCACCTGTATGGGTCGGAAACGTGTTTTTTTCGCTACTAAGTGTGGAATCTGTGAATCAATGTTGGGAATTTCTTCACTTAATTCAATTCCATATATATATAGTGGGAATTAAATTAATTTTAAAAAAGAAATGTGAAGGTAAAGTAAAGACTAAAGAATCATGCAAGACAGGGGAGAACCAACTCAATTGGGTGCAGAATTAGTTTGATGGGCTTTTTAATTGGACAGTGTTGACTTGACAAAAAAGGTTTATAACAGAGGAAGCATTAATAAAGAAGATTAACTGAATTTGGTCTTTTTAATTTTTTTTCCTGATAAATTAGCATCTAATGTGACAACTTTAATCCCCCAGCATCCAAATTTGGTTGCTAGCTCATGTTTGGCTTAAACCACTTTGTCCTTTTGATTTAACTCGTCTAATGTTTGCATCCATTTATATCATCAGCAAGCTCTGACTTAATAATGTTATTATATTGTCATTTTCAATACTAAATAATTTGAATTTGTTTTAGTGGAAATCAAATCAATTGAAGAGTGAAGCAAAATAAATTCAAGAATTCTTTTTATTTTAAGTTAAAGAATGTCATCATTGCCAGATACCAATATACATGCCAAGAGACAAATGACTCTTTTGCTTGATTTATAAGGCTACGATTAATTACTCGTTTTTATCACACCTTATTTAATTTATTTTTTACTTTTTTTTAAGATATCCAACTTCAAATAATTTACACTTAACAAATTTATGCTATTTTTATTATTTATAAATGGAAATACAATGTCAAAATGTTAACACGTTGATGTATAATTTGTTCTCTTGTTTCTATATACAAATAATATATAATGTAACTTGGATATATATGATTAAGTGGATAGAACTCATTCATCTTTAATTAAATGGAAGAGGTTTAATCTCTAAATTTTAGGTATGAAATAACTTTAAATCATTGAATTAGCAATTTCACTTTTTTTTTTGTGTACATACTAAAGTAACCATTGTTGGACCACGATGAGTCGATGACTAGAGGTGTCAAAACGGGCCGGCTCGGCCCGAGCCCGTTTTGGGCCCTAATTATTTAGGGCCGGGCCGGGCTAGCCCTATTTTAATTTTTTTTAAAAAAAAGTCTTTTAATAATAATTATTATAATGATGTGTTATAATTTATTTTTATTATTAACTAAAATCCAATAAGTTATTTAAGAACTAATTCAACATTTATATTTTTTTTTGTGGAAGAAGGAGAGAAACTAACTAGACACCCCTATTTTTAAGAAAATTAGGACCATGAGCAAAAGTTTACGCTTATAATTGTTGTTCTATTTATAAATTTATTGTAATAGACGTAATTATAGAAGGACAATAAATGACATTTTTGTAAATTAATTAATAAGAAAATCAAATGTTAGATATTATATAAAAGTTATACTACTACTACTAGTATAGTTTCTCAAATTAAATTGATTAAATTTTTAAAAAAAAAAAAAGCGGACTAGCCCGGCCCTAGCCCGCTTTGGCCCTAATTATTTTAGGGTCGGGCCGGGCCGGGCCGTTTTTAAAATGGGCCCAAAATATGTCGGCCCGGCCCTATATTTTTTTAGGGCTAGGCCCTTATTGACACCTCTCTATCGATGACTAACTTTTTTGTTGACTTATAGACTAATTTTTCAAATGGTGGAACAATTGGCTCAATAATTTAAAGTTGTTTCATACCTAAAATTAGATATTGAACCCTGGCATTGGTTAAGAGTGAATAAATCTTTTATACTTAACTACATCCACGGATTAGTTGTCACACTCTTTTAAATTCTTACAAGTTGATGACGAAATTAGTCATCATACTCGATCATTAATTTCCTGATTTCAATATATATATGTTGTGTTTAATGTAATTTTAAAAGTTTTTATAAATTAAATGACTTAGTTGTTGAGTTAATTGCAAAAAAAAAAAATTAATGACTATAAAAAATTATTTTTCTCAATCTTATAATATAAGATGATAGAATATTTTAATTGTTATTGACTAATATTTATTTTTTTTTACCAAAAAAATTTGATAATTATATGTTTACTTCAAATATAAAAGGAAGATGTTACTAAGAGGTAGTTGGCCATAATAATAAGGCCATGTTTGGTATCACTTTTAAAGGAAAGGTGAGAAAGAAGTTAAGGTTGAAGTATGTTTGGTATGCTTTGAGAAGTGGGGTGGTGAGGTTGAGCTTCCTAGTTAAGAGGGAAACTTGTTGTCGTGAAAATTGAGAGGGAAGTGGAGGGAAGGTGAGGTTTGGTTTAAAGACTAAAATGCCCTTAAAAAATTTGTGGCTTTTAAAAAAGTAAGGGCAAAAAAGTTATTTCATACTTTTATCTTCTTCCCACCCTACCAAACAATATTACTTTTACATTTTACTTTCATTTCCATGCATATCAAACATACTTTTTATCACTTACTTCCACTTTCACTTCTATTTCCACTTCCACTTCTCACTAAAATACTCACTGGATACCAAACGCCACCTAAGTACTTCATTTGAGGGAGTGTATTAGACTTTTAAACATTGATAATTTTGACAAAAAAATTTAAAAATCATGATGTTATTCAAATGTCATTATTTTACCACACAATAGCAAACAATTCAATCATAATATATACCAAACAATTACTTAGCATAATTCCAAATTAAATTTGAAGGGCCCTAAAATTTTCAAAATTTTAAGGAACTTTAGGCCTATAAATGAATTAAAAAAAAAGAAAAAGAAAGGAAAAAGAAACAAAGTGAAAGAGACTGGGTTGCTAAAAACAGCTGGAGAGGATTGTCTAGTAGTGCACGTGTCTTTATAGAGAAGTTTTAATTGGAATTATTATGGTAATTGGGACCCATACATAGCCCTAACTCGAAGGCACTTTTTGGATTCTTTTGTGTGTGAGTGAGTAATGGAAATGGGAGGGACTACACTCACTTCGAACTACACACTCACCAAACAAAAGCAGGGTTCTCACACAGTGCCCTTCAACTTCAACTTCAACTACCTAATTGAAATTGAAATTGAAATTGAAATTGAAATGCACAAAATATTTCATTACCCAAATAACAAAATAAATTAATAATATTAATAATAATAAAGAAGAAATTGACGAAAGAAACATGAGTGAGTGGGAGTCCCACCTTTTTGTAGGTTAGGTCACGTCCATGGCAAAAATAAATTAAAGCATTTTGCAAGCCTCTCAATTATCAACTCCAATATTAATGGTTAGGTTCCCACTTCCCATAGTGACCCTTTCGCATTTTCTTCCACATTTCCAAATTGAACTACAAAAAAAAACGATAACTAGTTCATGTATTATATATTATGCAGATCGTAATGAAGTCTAATTTCGCTTTTTTTTTTAAATTAAATAGTTAAAGCATCATTTGGTGAAGACATGACCCAGTGTTTTAAGTCAGTGGGGAGATTAAGACCTATCTATGACTTAAAGACGAAGTTTTCACTTGTTATCTCACACTTTATATATTATATTGCTCCCGTATATTTTTGCTTACTAAAATAAGGGTTTATGAGTAATTAGTATTTTAGAATATGATATAAAGTTTTAAATTTTTTATTGATTAAGAGAAAATTTATTAGTTTGAACATAATATAAAAAAGTCAACAAAAATAATTTTTGTCAACTTTTTATTAATTAAAAAAATATATTTAAAAACACTAATTAACAAAACTGAATAAAATAAAGTTGAAACAACGCCAAAACTTTGTTTACTTTATTATTATTTATTACCCTACAAATCCATGTAAGCATAATAATTAAGCATAAGCAGTCTTTGAATAGGAAACAAAAGCATTAAGCACTTCTCCTTTCTAATTAATTTGATTTTGCGGCGCCACTAATTAATGTTTGATGCACTTCGCATTCATTAATGTGTCAACGTCACGCATGATTGACACTCTGATATCATATTATTTTATAATATTAATAATATTTTGAAATTATTGAATTATATATACAACGTTTTAGTTTATAGTGAGAATAATTCTTCTTCAACGTAACTATGGAACTTGATTTTCCATGACAGAAGAAAAGGCCTATGCTATTTTATTTTAAACTTGTTTTACCATCATTCATTTTTCTTAAATAAATGACATGTTTTTCCTTTTAGGAGATTCAGAAATAGATATAGCTCAATAATATTATTATTGAATTTGCAGGAAATTGGATAAATTAATATATATTCTTTTTTGAGTTTTGTATATTAAAATATTTGATTGAGAGAGAATTCTTATTTTCTATGAGATTTGTCAATCGAGATTACTCATAAGTTAACATTTTTTTATATTGACTGTCAGTCAAGTGTAACAACAATTGCCTTGCGGCAAAAATTTGAGTGAGAATGGAATCATAATATAATCAATGTCATAAATTCAATTCTCACGAGGGGAATGATTAATAAAATTCGACAACAATTGTTACATGATAAAAACCTAAATAAAAGTCTAATGATACCTTAAATAATGTGTAATTAAATAGATTATAAAATTCTTTCAGACAACAAAAAAAGAGATAAAGAGTTTTATCTTGGCTAAAAGTTAAAACTTTTAACTTTATAATAAGTGTTAAATTTAACTTTAATTATTAAAGAAGAAGGAAACTGGCAATTATATATATTATGTAAGTGATAAAATGAGAAGGCCAGTCTTGAGAAGAGAGAGAGAGAGAGAGAACATGGACAAGACAAGCAATGTTAATGGAGGTGACAAATCCACTTGTGCTTCAAAAGATGCCAAAGATATCAGAGACAAGTGGCATGCCACGTCACATCGCTCCTGTCCACCTTGGCATGTTATGGTGAATTTGGACATGTATCTACTTTTGCTTTACGAAATTACTTCATGTCAGATTTGACTAGTTTCCGTCACTGTATAAAACGATGCAAGCAGCTCTTACATAATTAATGCTTCGTCTATATATATAATTGGTTAATTTTGCATAAACCATTAAGAGCTTCTTTGTTAAGTGAGTTATAAGTTGGGGAGCAATATGACTTCTCTGCGGCTTCTAATTTTTTGATACCAAGTTAACGGAGAATTCCCTCTCTTATGAGGACTTCATTTTCGAAAAAAAAAAAAAATACATTTTTGTCTTTCAATGAGTGTACAATGTGAGTTTTACTGACCATTGTTCTTTAAGTATTTCCTTCACCAATTAAAATGGAAGAGTTTAAAAAATTATGTTTTTTAACTTTTTATCAACTTTAAAAAAAATCATTTTTATCCTAATTAATAAAAAACTTTAATAAATATACTAGGATATTTTTTTAGCTAGACAACCGCATATTATAGATGTACACACTCATTCTAGAAAAAACAGTTCAGTTTTAGTTGAAGAATGATGAAAATTAATTAAAGACAAACAATAATGATGAGTGTAGAACTGCCCACAATCTCATTATGACATGTCCCATCCTAACCTATATCATGCATGCGCGAGATAAGATATCAGTTCAATACGACTATACTCTAAAAGACACATGTGTCGTTTTCTGCTAATTTCTTTTCTTTTCTTTTTTTCCTTTTTGAGGAAAACCAAGATCTCCGTTCATATTTGATAGGGTCCGTTACTTTCTTTGTCAATAATTAATGAGAATTAGCACTGCATTGAAATTTTGTTCTTGCATTCAAAACTTGTAAGGATCCAAGATAGAATAGGTTGGGTCTCGTTTAATTTATATAATTGATTTACATACAGCAGATAATTATTTGTTAAGAGTCCGGATAACTTTATAATATTATTATATTAATTAAATTATCATTTTAGTTACCATGTATATAAAAGTTGTGTAACAAAAGGATTACATTAATTGAAATACGAAACTCACGCATCATAATTCACAAGGGGTGTCTTGTATTTATGCATGCATAAATATATTTTGGTCTTGAGATTAAAGTATTTATCAAAATGAGCCTTATGATTAATTATAATTTATTGGATATTGTAACTTGTAAGACTCGTTAATTAATTGTTGGAGACAATTCTTCAAATAGATGTTGTTCTATATATCCTTATTCTTTTAAGGATTAAACTGAAAAGTTGGTTAAAAGTATATATATATATATATATATATATATATATCAATTATTATTTGTGACACGTTATTGTTTTATGCATGCATAATTGCAAATGCTTCAATAAGCAGATAATAAGAATAAATGAATGAATACTCTCAATAAATCACTAATTATTAGAAAATTATTTATTGGAATTTTATGTAATAATCAAATCACACTGATGATTTGGAATTATGGTGAGTGTTAGCTTATTAATTCTCAGAATTTAAAACAAAGGTGAGTCTATATATAATGCAATAAGTATGTGACACAATTAATGCTATTGATAACTAAAATTGTATTGTATATATGTAACAAATTACATCCAATAACTAAAAATTGATGGGTTAAAATTCACGGAATCTTCATACTATTTTAGTAATTAAATTCAAAGACACTGTGTAAAGTGAAAGGGTAGGTCAGTGTCAAAAGCAGGGCTGATATTTGTGGAAGAAGCTCCTTCTGGCTTATTGGTTCATAGTTCCCACTTTCCCACTTATGGAAGACCCATATGCAATCATGGCCTCAACAAATTCCTCACTTACAACCTCTCTATTTTTTTGTGGACTAATTAATTGAAAGTGACTTTCATTAATTTCATCAATCTGAAAATCATGTCGTTTTAGTACTAATTGACCATGAAATCCACAATCAAAAATCGCCCATTGCAAATTAAGCCATAGAATTAGAAACTACTTATAATTTACATCGTGATTTAATTTCATGTTTTTGTAGTGTCACGTTTGGTGACGACAACGAGAATAATTATATGTCTCGTTATTTCATGTCTATTATTTTCAATTAAAAATAACAAATAAAATGTATTTCAAAAAAAAGAAAAGAATCAAACATGGCAATAATGTCCTCACAAAAAGATCACTTTGTGAAGGCAAAGAAAGGGTATATAAATTACAAAGCATAAGGAGCTTACCCCAGAATAGGACAGATTTCCCAAGGGTGGAGGTGCTATCTATCAATAACATACCTTTATGAGGAAAGGGGCATGTGAGAGTGACACACGTGGCGTATTCAGGCACGTGTCACCCTTTCGACGACCACACTCTAACCTCGTGTTTCCTTCACATTCATCTTCATCTCAAAATTTTTATATACATAAATTACACCTATCGGAGAAATAGAAATAAAACATCATTTGTTAAAGGGTTGTTCCAGTAATAAGTTATGAGATTAATCATAAGGTATACTTTCAGTAGAAAATGTAAAATTTTTTAAAAGTCGTAAAACACTACAATTTTAATGTTTGATTTCCTTACCAAACATACTCTTAATATTGTGTATTCCTGTTGTTACTTGATACGTGACTTCCACTTGTTCCTTGCATTCCCTTCATTATTGGATTTTGTTTTTTGGTGGGATTCATTATTGGAATAAAATATCCCACAACTCCAACTCATGGGCCCAGAAAGCCCAATAGCCCTTCACATTTCCATTACACAACGCAAAACGCCCATTTTGTAATCATCAATTCATCATATAATGGCTTCCAAGTTCCAACTTCCAACGCAAGTGGAATGTGTCATAAATTATTCTCTTCAATAATTTGAAAAAAAAAATATTGATATTTTATTGATCTTTCATTAATTATAAATATCTTTTTCTGTAGCAAGTGTTGGTTAAAAGTTCATTCGATGCGAATTAATACCTGGTTGGTTATTATTATTTTAATAAATAATTGAACACAAGAGGTATGGGGGGATGGGGATATAATGGCATATGCTTTTGCCATGGGCCACATTAGAAACACACGAATACATTTAATTGTATCAGACAAATTTTGCAGAAGAGACATTGATGAATCATGATAGCATCAATAATGTGAAAGAGTATATGTATATATATATATATAAATCAAACTAATTTGAGGGGCTTCCGCCTCTTGTCTTCCTCACTTCTGCCGTGTGTTCTTGTACAATGATGTTACCACTTGTTCAATGAGAAAAAAATGATTAATAAAGGTAAGAAAATGTTTTAAGAGAAACACAGTAGAAGACAATTTAGGCTAGTCTACAAGTACAAACTTGCTAATTAACAGGAGGACCACCAAAACAGATGCATTGTATAAAACAAACGGTTTAAATAAAGACAACACAAAATTGAATGAGCTAAATCCACCACTTCAGAATTTAGATTGATATTCGGTGTTTCAATGGATTCATTTTTCAAGCCATGGGATGAGACGCTTAATGGGATATATACCTTCTCCGGTGTTTTAATTATTAGGGAAATTAAAGTAGGGTCATGCATCCTCTTTACCCTCTTCCTCACCATAGGATAGGAGAGTGATAGGAAAAATAGGAGTAAATTTGAAAGGAAGAAAACAAAGCAAAAAAACTCATATAAACTTGGCTTTATTTATACACTCTTCTTTTAATGATTGGTCATGTAAAATTTAATCTTATAATTTTTTCTCGACTCATAATTGATCATAGAAATACTTTTTGTTACATGTCTTAATTGTATTGAAGATCTTCATAACAAACATCTAGGTAACTTCACTTAAATTTAATAAAAAAAAAAAATATGGTCCCTAATCCATTCTAACTTTGCCTCTTATTTTTCTTTTTTTATCTTTCTCATATTTCATCAATTTCACATCTCTCTCCTATTATAGAAGATCAAAATTTGGGAGGTGTATGTAGAAACTATACATGTAATCATAATTATGAATGCAGTGGTGTATATAATTATGAATGTAGAATTTCTACCCAGGAATACTTGACATTAAAAACTTGAGGCTGATTGAAACTTTCGGACAAAGTAGAAACATGAGGCGTTGAATAGTGAAATTAGGTGGTGCAGTGTGAACTAGTGAGTGAATTGATCTATTTTATTGTTTAAAAGATTAAGGGTAAATTATCTTTGTTGCCCCCAAATTTTACTGTAAATCTGCAATGTTTATTCTTGTCCTACATTTTTTTTGGTTCATGCCTACTCCTAAACTTTCAATTTTGTTTATGTCTGTCCTTTTTGCTAACACCTTTAACTTGCTTAACGAAATTCGCTGACATGGATGACGAATGTGCATGAACAAAATTAAAATTTTGGGAGTAGGCATGAACAAAAGAACAAATTTGGGAGCAGGAATGAACATTACAGTAAAGTTTGAGGGCGACAAAAGTAGTTTATTCAAAGATTAATTAAAAATTATTATGTTTTATAATTTTATAGGGATAAGTTTATTATGATTTTTTATTAATTATATACTTGATAATTCAAAATGATATATTTTTTTATATGTTTTTTTTTAATGAATTTATATGAAGATGATTAGACGAGTAATAAATTTTTTTTAAAAAAATAAACAATTGAAAACTTTTCAATTCCAAATCTAAGGATTATGGTACCCTATCCATAATCATCTCCACTTCAAATTGAGCCCGTAAAAAAAATTGCAAAGTTTTTAATTAACCTTAAAATTTAAATACTTTTAGATCTATAACTAGGAGAAAATTAATACAAGTACAAGTGTACAACCATTCGAAATAACAATGAAAATTGAGCACAATTTTGATTATTTCAAATAGTTTTAAAATAAATGTCTTCCAGATGAAGATGTTTCAGTCTCTATAAAATGATTCATACTAAATAGCTAGAAGGGGCGCACTTAGTAAAAATCTGTTTCAAGATTTAAATTATGTGGTATATGACTATATTCCATCTTTTAAGTGTGTGCACCTTGGTTATTACTTAATAGGAATCGCAATACCTGCCTGGGAAACACTGATTCCTCTATTCAACACATCTCGAAGACTAAAAATCTATTTCTCTGTGTTTATTTTTATGAAAGAAGTACTTATTTTCATAATAATTAATTATTTTTAAAAATTGTGCTGTTGTGCATACTTATTTTTTAAAATAAGTGATTTTAATTGTAATAGAATGTATTTTTTCGGCTTTAAACAGAAGTTAAAAATTAGAACTTCTTTTTATAGTTAATAGTAGAAGCTAAAATTTAAATAATTTAAGACAAAAATACCCTTAATAATTTTAAATCTAATTTTGAGACATGTTAATTTATGAAGTATTTAAATATGTTTATGTGATTATATTGTGATGTTCTTTAATATGTATTTTTTAATAAATAAATAAATAACAATAAATATTTTTTATTTAAATAGCATTAATTGATATTAATTAATAAAAAATTAATCATATATAAAAAATTACATTAACTAGAGTTAATAATTTATTTAATTAACATGTTAATAAATTAATAAACAAATTAATATTTTTATTTGTTTAATAATATTTAACAAATTAAATATGGATCTCCATTTATCTATTTATTTAATAGTATAAATAACTACATATTAATCTATACATGTCATTCTTAATAATTTTACTATTAAAAGTAATTTTTTTATACAATTTTATCAAATACAAATTATTTTTCAATTATTGATAGAAGTAGTTTTAAACTCACTTTGCAAAAAACAAACAGATAGCACTTTTAAAGAAATTTCATTTGAAAAGAAATCATTTGAAAATCAACAATTTTATACACGTTCCAAGCTTATGACAACGAAGAAGGGTTGCGGGGCATGAAGAACTTGGAATTAAAGGATTCCCACCTAACCCCCGAATACATCAGAAGTATTCGCCCACTGATTTTAAAGAATTTAATGAAAGATCGGAAGAGTATCGCCCTGAAGAAGTTGCGAATGGGAGAGGAGCAGAGCAGCAGTAGGTCCAAAGATGTTGAGGTTCCAGCGATGGCAGAAAGGTGGAGCGATCTGGTGGAGAGGGAAGAATGCAATCAAGTCGAGCAGCATCCACCCATCTTTGAGAAGCAACCTCCGTCAAACATATTATGTGCACAGGGAGTGGTGACAGCTGACAGAGGAAATTTGGGGAAACCAGAAGCCCTAATTTTTTCTAAAGAGGATTCCCAAGCAGTAGAACAGGTATGTACCCAAATTAAATTCGGATCCTTCATTCCTTCTCCTTCTTCTACCTTTCTTTCAGTAGGTCTTGAGTCCGGGGTTGATGCCATTTCCCCACCTCAAATTTCTATCACCTCTGAGCAAAATGAGCAGCTGTGTAAGCCTTGGAGGGATTCCTTAATTATTCGTCTGTGGGGACTCATTCTACCTCCAGAATTTCTTACCCAGAAATTGCTTCGATTGTGGAAACTTAAAGCCGAACCTTTTATTTCGGGCATTGGTCAAGGCTTCTTTTTGATATCCTTCAAACTTGCGGAGGATCGTTGGCGGGCTCTCCTCTCCGGTCCAAATTTCATTGATGGTCATTTCATGTCAATTCAGCTTTGGTCACCTCGTTTTAACCCTTCCCTCCATACTCGGAGTGCCTACTCCCCTGTTTGGGTCCGTTTGGAGAACCTGCCTCTAGAATTCTATGATCAAGAAATCCTTGTGCGAGTAGGTAATGCCTTGGGAACGTTTATTGGTCTGGATGCAGATACTCATGACCTCTCAAAGACAAAGTTTGCCAGGATTTGTGTGCTAACAAACATAGGCAAGCGTCTCCCTAATTCTATCTGCATAGATGACTTTCAACAGAGTGTGATGTTTGAAGGTTCCTTCGGATTTTGTTTCTGGTGTGGTAATAATGGCCATATCGCTTCTGTCTGTAAACTTGGCCAGCGACATATCCCAGCAAAGCTGATTTCCGGCCACCAGAAAGCGGATCAGACGTCTGAGTGGACCACTGTGGGGCCCAGAAAGAAGAAGTTACCTTTCAGGGAATTTTCTAATTCAAAAAATCAGGGCAGTAGCGGGCTCCTTCCTATGTTGGATAAGTCCTCTGTCAACTCAGTTCCTTTGGGCCATCTGAGCTCTTCGCTATCTTTTTCTTCCTTTCCTTTGGGCTCTCCATCCACGTTGGGGCCTAGTAGTAGGTGCCCTTTAAAGGTTAATAGGTCTCAAGGTATAACGGAAAGAGAACAGGCCACGAATTATGTCGATCTGTCAAATCCAGCAAAGGTCTCTGCTCCCTATGCTGCTAAAAGCATAAGGTCTGATTTTGTGGCTGCTCCTTCTTCAAAAATTTCCAATCCTGTTGGTAAGAAGCATGCATCCTCGTCTGACCATAGTACTGTTTCAACGCATTTCCAGTGTACTTCACCTTTATCCTCAAAGTCCCCTTCCTTATCGAATGGTAAAGTTAACCACCCTTTGCCTCACGGAGACCAACCAAAATCAGCTAAGCCCTCTGGTGTTAGTATAGATAATAAACACAGCTCTGATGCCGTGCCTTCCTCACCTTCAAAATTTTCTGAATCGGTGTACGGGAAGTTCCCTGTATCCTCTGAACTGATAAAGCTTCAACTCGATGTTTCTTCAGTAAAGAAAGCCCTCTACTCGATGGATCCGAATGGTCTGGAGAACGAGGTCGTAAATTTAAATATTGACCCTCTGAAGAGTCTAAGCCCCTCTGTTTCTACCTTTCCCCCCATCATCTCCCTGTTGTTGAGCATCCTAGAATCACCTCCTTGTTGCAGACACCACACCATGCCATCCCTCATCCTCCAGTTTCTGATAAACAGGGCCCGAAAGATCAAGAGGGAAAAAGACAAGCTCAAGAGAGAAATAACTCACAGAGAATGGTACGCGACTTGCCTGAAAACTCCAATGGTGATCCCTGCCTTCAACTCTTACAAGGGCTCCCTGCTTCAACTGAATCATTCCCCAAGGCTAGAGTGGTTCCGCTACCCGTCTCTGTCCGTGCTCTTCAACGACCCAGCAGCAAAGCTGACATACCCTTCCAAGGTCTGGGTGAACCTGACGGAGGCTATGAGAATGCAGGAACCGTGGATGCCGTTCTGGGCAAGGCTGGTGTCGGATGCTCAGTTCAAAGCTCTCCTGAATCCGGAACTGAAGGCCTACATGGATGTGTTGGGTCTGAACGGCCTCATCCTGGTCCTGCCTCCGAATACTATGCTGGATCGGAATATCCAAGTGGAGATAAACGAAGTCCTATTAGCAGCAAGACAACTGGTGGAGTACTTCGAGAATATCACGGAGCAAATTCGTTGGACTCTGAAAGGGACGCTACCGAACGGAGCATTCATAACAACTTCTATGTTAGTCCGAACAGAAAACGTGTCCGTCATGTCCTCTATGAGGCTCGTAACCGGAACTCTCGATTACACGATCAGGGTGACCCCTCAACAGCAATGGGAGTTGGGGACACAGTATTTTCAGTTTGAATCCTCTCCTTCGGTTGAAGATGATCCAATGGATACGAATCAAGACGTGTCAGTGGGACAAAATTTTTCCTCTAACTATTGTGTTATGGAGTCTATAAATATTCTTGCTTGGAATGTTCGTGGCGCAGCTAGTGCTGAATTCAAAAGAATCTATTAAGATTTGATCCGTCAACACCAACCAAATGTTGTAGTCCTCACGGAAACTCGAGTTAGTAGGCAGAAAGCTCATCAAGTTGTCTCTAATCTGGGGTTTCCTCAATTCCATACAGTTGAACCTATGGGCTATGCAGGGGGACTGTGGCTTCTGTGGGATGATGCCCAAATCAAGCTCAGAGTCATTGAAGACACTTTTCAGGAAATTCACGCGCTGGTGGAGGTAAATGGTTCTCCCTTTGCCATCCTTTCTTTTGTGTATGGTAGTCCAAGTAGAGACCGTAGAAAAATTTTATGGGCAAATTTAGTGAATCTTTCTTCTCTTCACAATTTACCTTGGCTTGTGGGAGGGGATTTTAATGAAATTCTCAGCTCTGATGAAAAGTGGGGGGGTTAGAGATGCTTCTTTATCTAGAATTAGAGACTTTCAAGACTGTGTAGATGCTTGTGGTTTAACTGATTTGGGGTTCACAGGCCCAAAATTTACTTGGTGCAATAAGCGACCAAATGGTCAAATTGTGTTTGAAAGGTTGGATAGGTTTCTTGGTAATGCAGCTTGGGTAAACCTCTTCCCCCACTCGGTTAATTTCCATCTTCCCCGCATTAGGTCCGACCATAATCCGATGTTACTGCGTTCTCGGCCTATTCAAGGCAACCGAAATGCTCGCCCTTTCCGGTGTGAGAGGATATGGATTAATCACCCGGATTTCCTCAATGTTGTCCAGGAGGCCTGGGGCCCTAGTGGTAATCTCTCTAGCAAATTGGTGGCTCTTAAAATTAAAGCCATTGAGTGGAATAGGGTCTCGTTGGGAAATATTTTTCACAAAAAGAAAATCCTTACTAGAAGACTAAATGGCATAGGGATTGCCATGAACTCTAGGCCTTCTCCTCAACTTGCTCTCCTAGAACAAGAGTTGTCAATTCAGTATAGGAAAATCCTTCTCTCTGAAGAAGAGCTTTGGGCCTCTAAGGCTAGACTAGATTGGCTTCACTTGGGGGATGGGAATACTAAATTTCTCTTAACTTCAGTTATTAATAGGAGGCGCCAAAATAGAATACTCGGGCTGAAAAATAATATGGGTGAGTGGATTCAAGATCCCGTGGAGATAAAAAATATGATTGTTAACTATTTTATTGAATGTTTCTCCCACAGCCAAGTTACTGACTTCCCTAGCCACTTATGTCATCCAAATGCTCATTCGGCCCTTAGCGGTGTAAACTGTAGCATCCCTAATCTTGATGAAATAAAGAGAGCGTTATGGGACCTTAAACCTTTCAAGGCTGCTGGGGTTGACGGTTTCCAGCCTGGTTTCTTCCAAAAGTACTGGGATATAGTGGGTATTACGATTATAAACAAAATCCAAGAGGTTTTCGCTAGCCTGGCCATCGATGAGGAGTGGAACCGCTCCATGATTTGCCTTATTCCCAAAGTGCAATGTCCCTCAAATGTTAAAAATTTTTGTCCCATAAGTCTCTGCACCACTATCTATAAAATTGTGAGCAAAATCCTAGTCAAAAGACTAAAGCCCCTAATTCCGGATGTTGTGTCGTTCAACCAAGGGGCCTTTATCCCGGGCAGAAAACCGGTTGATAACGTTGTTATCGCCCAGGATTTAGTCTATAGATTTCAAAAGAAAAAAGGCAAAGCGGGGTGGATGATGTTGAAGCTTGATCTTGAAAAGGCTTATGATAAGATTAACTGGGATTTCCTCTTAAATTGTCTTCATATTTTTGGTTTGCCTCAAAATATGTTATTGTTGATTAAGAGTTGTGTCACTTCGGTCAAATATCAGATCCTAGTCAATGGTGAGCTGTCTGGCAATGTGTCCCCTCACCGTGGTATTCGCCAAGGTGACCCTTTATCTCCGTACCTCTTCATCCTCGCCATGGAACTTCTCTCCCGGTGCATAAATTTTGAAGTCTCAAAGGGTAACTGGAAAGCCCCCTCGATTAAGGGAATCAAAATTTCTCATTTGTTGTATGCTGATGATGTACTTCTTTTTGTTAAGTGTGATAGGAAAAGTGTCGAAGCAGTTAATAGAGTTCTAAGTTCCTTCCTTGCCATGTCAGGCCTTATGGTTAATGAGTCCAAATCCTCCATTTGGTTCTCTCCTAATTCTAGTGATGATGAGAGAAGTATGATTTTAAATGCCATCCCCTTTAGACGTTCCGTCTCTCCTGGAACTTACCTTGGCTTTCCCCTTGGTAAGGGTACTAAGAAAAGGGATTATGAGAATATTATCAACAAAATCAGAGATAAGGTAGAATCTTGGAAAGCCCCCCTTCTCTCCAAAGCGGGTAGAATCACCCTTATCAAATCCGTCAGTGCTGCAACCTCAAACTATTACATGCAAGCTCTCCCTTTTCCTATTAGTGTTTGTCAAGATATTGATAGAATCCATAGGAACTTCCTTTGGGGATCTACTGTTGAGAGAAGGAAGCTCCATTTAGTAAATTGGGATGAAGTGTCCCTTAGCAAAGATAAAGGAGGTTTAGGTATCCCGAAAAGTCATGATAGGAATTTGGCTTTTCTTACTAGTCTCTGTTGGCGGGCTAGGGAGGAATTTCATAAACCCTGGGCTAAAGTGTGTGCTGCTAGGATGTCTTTAAATTCTGGTAAAGGCTCGGTTTTAGGGAAATGCTTAAAGGTAGGATCAGAGTGGGTCATCAAGGGTACCAAAACTATCTTAAATTCTGGTTGCAACACAAACTTTTGGCTTGCTGAATGGTCAACTCTCGGAAATATTAGAAGTACCATCTCTGGTTCTCTCAACTTAGGGGAGGAGGCTTTGACCGTGGCTGACCTTAGGATCCCTAGTGACAAGTGGAATTGGGATCAGTTCTCGTTTGTCTTCCTTGACTCCATTAAAAAATTTATTAACGCTGTTCCCTTTGGGGCAAGCAACAGTTCTGACAAGAGTGTGTGGAAGTTTGACTCTAAAGGAGTATTTACTCTCAATTCGGCTTATAAGGCTATAGAGAGTAGTAAGTGTTCTCCCTCCTCCCCAAATCTGACTTGGATTTGGAAATTAAAGTGCCACCGTAGACAAAAATTCTTTATTTGGCTTTGTGTGAAGGATGCTTTACCTCACAAGTCTAATCTCTTCCATAGGGGAATAAACTTAAATGCTTTCTGCTCTCTTTGCGGTAATCAAATTGAATCTATGGAGCACATCTTTAAGCTGTGTCCCGTGTCTTCCAAAGTTTGGGAATTTGCTGCCCCTAATCTCAATTTCATCCTTGATGATGACATGGTGAGTTGGATCAGAAAGAACTCGTTCGCTTCTACTCAGGTTCAGTTTCAAGTTCCTCATGGTACACTCTTCATTTATGTTCTTCAGCAAATCTGGTTTTTCAGAAATAATGCTATTTTTAATAATAAAGACTTTGATGTCCCTCTCTGCTTCCGAAATGCTCTTAGTAAGGCGGCTGAGTTTTCGCACCTTGCTGGGAATTTTGGGTCTGGTTTGGTGAAGGAACCTGTCATTATTAAGTGGCAAGTCCCTCCTGAAGGTTGGTGGAAAATTAATACTGATGGTTCGTGCCACACTCCCTCTTATGACATTGCAGCTGGGGGTGTTATAAGAGATCATAGTGGCAACTGGATTTTGGGCTTTTCAAAATATATTGGGGGTGGCCCTATCTTGTGTGCTGAGCTGTGGGCTATCCTGTTTGGTCTAGAACAAGCTAGACGGATCGGGGGTGCTAAAGTCATTGTGGAATCCGACTCTTTGGCTGCTATTAATTTAATTTCTGATCTGAACATACCTGCTTCTCATCACTATTTCCCTATAATTTCCCGTTGCAGGTCATCCCTTGCTCTGTTTGATGATGCTACTCTCACTCACAAGTTTAGGGAGGTGAACCAAGTGGCAGATGCTTTGGCTAAGTTTGTAGTGCAGTCAAAGTGTGAGCTAACGTGCTTTCAATCGGCTCCCCCTTTTTTGGCTCAAGCGTTTTGGAGTGATTATTTTGGGCACTCTTTCTTTCGTGGACGTTCTTTTAGTTTCATTGATGCTGGATGAAGTTGTTTTGTTCCTGTCTCTGTCCTGTTTTCTCTTATCCTTCTGTATCTTTTCTGTTCTCTTTTGCTAAGTCCTTTGGTTGTATCCTTATCGTTCTTGTTTTTCCTTCTGGTTTCCTGTAAGTGTTGCTTTTTGGCTGTACCTGTCTCTGTTTGAACCTGATGCTTATTTTAATTACATTTCTTATGAAAAAAAAATCAACAATTTTTATTAAGGGTGAACACCGGTTTGGACTGATCCGCCAACCCGTCAAACAATCCGCCGCTAGCCCAAAGCCCCAAACCAACCTAAACTGTTTACAGCCCTAATTTTTATAAACATCCACATAGGCTCTAACGAGGTTTCAAAAGGCTTTTTGATAAGATTTGATTATTTTGTAGCCTATGCCCTATGGTATTCCGAGTTGGGAGCCTATCTCCTAAATCAAGAGACAGATGTGGCAAGAACAGACCCTTGAGATTTTCCTCACACAAATAAAAGAAATCCATTTTACTAGCGATTTTGGCCGCAAGGAAAAATTGGTCTTTACATTGAAAGTGAGATTCATTACTCACTCAAACTATAATTTCAGATTAATGCTTCGCATCGCGTCATAACGAATTTCTCCAAAGTGGGGCTCCAATTTGGAGCAGAATTTAGATTTCAATCATGCACGGATCGGCTGTCTCATTGGTAACGAGTAAATCTTACCATAGCTAAAATAAAATTAAAAGGATATGTATTTACTTAGCATGAGAGATTCTTGAATACATATATCTATATTTAATAATTTAAAAAATATATAAAATAAAAAAAATGTGAGAAAATAACTAGATATGATAAATGTTTGAAAAGTTGACAAGTGAAAAACTTTCTATGATAAATAATAATTTTATATTGTGTTTTATAAATTAAAAAAATTAATTTATTATTACTCTAAAATATAATAATTACTTTATATTATATTTTGTATAAATTAAAGAATAAATGTCATGGAGGCATGTGAAGTCTCTAGTTTTATATATGCATGTCAAAAGTAAATCCTACTGAGAAAATTGTACTAATATCAAGTCAGACATTAATAGTGTTATCCTAGATTCCGCATGTACCTTAGATCAAACAGCATCGAGAAGAAACACTGAAACAAAATCCCAAAGGAAATCCAACAAGGACAACATATTTTAGATCAACTCTATAAGCATATCTTCTAGATCAATAAAAATTATGAACAGGGTTTCATCGTTCTCAACCCAAACAGAGATTGCACGGAAAAAAGCAAAAAGCAACCACGGGACCACCGAGAGGACTGGCTAATAAATAATAATGCTTGAGCCATCAGATTACAAAAGCATGCAAAGAGCAACACAACATTTTATGATATTTTAGCTCTTGAGAAGTCCATCTCCGGATGCTGCAAGACATTACAATTAAGCATTAGTCAACCAATAAAGTGAGAGGTTCAAGGTAAGTACGAGTAGTTCAAGAAATGAGCCACTAAGAGTCAAGTGCTCACCTCCGCCATAAATTTCTTCAAAATTTCCTGCTTCTGGAGCTCATCACTTGTAGGGAGGCCCATAGACTTCTGCCTCTGATCAAACTGCACAAACAGGAGAATCATTAACCAATTAACACACAAACTTTCTACAATCCCAAGCAATGTCAGCTCGAGATATTTCAAAAGCATACTGAATGACAGATATGACATCAATTTGACAGATTTAATTGCAGTAAATGAATCCATAAGGACCTATGAAACAATTTAAAATCAATTAAACCAAGAATCAGTTACCATCATCTTCTCAACAGTTTGTCTAGTCTCTGGATCCAGGTCAGCAAGTTTGCTGTTTTCAGGTTCAACTTTTTGAGTATCAATCTCCGGATCACCTTTTACCAAACACTTCCACCAGCTCATTTGATCGTGCTTGGTCAAAAGTATAGAAACAGAATTCTGATCCTCTGCAACATCAAGTTTATAAATGATGAGCATACAATAAGGTCATGACTTGTGACAAACGAATAACTAATAAGTAAGGCTTCCAGTCCTCCTTAAACCACTTGCAACCACCAACTTCCATTTATTAGCTCATTTCTGAGCACAATCCATATGCAGCATGAATGGTGCAAGCTTGGTTTTTTAGACATTGATTTAGTAACTCATCAATCCAATGTTTACAGATATTCATACATGAATAAATAGTCTAATACCTATGCTCCAATAGCAGTCATCAGGCTTGACAGTGCTATGTAGCTCCCCCTGAGAATTTACAAATTGACATCAGCCAGGTCATTTAGAAAATCAACCAAAAAGCATGACATTAACATATCAACCATCAGAAAGGGAATTTTTTTCAAAAAAAGATTGGTAGAACTTTGAGCACAAACTTACATCAATAATTGGAGGCTGGCCCTTGAGTCCAACTTTTAGATGGTTCTTCTTTATCTCACAAACAACAAATCTTGATTTGGTTCCATTTGGCACTGGAACAATTACATTGACCTCCTGGAGAGTCTGCGTCCAAGAATATTTCTCCAGATCCAGTCCATTTCCTTTGTTGGGAGCTGTCCAGATATAGAAACAGGAGAACATATTCAAAGCTTCAGACAACATTCCAATTCAAAGCACCCGAAAACATTCTCATTCAAACACAAAAGAGATATAGAAGAGGATAATTCCTTTAGGCTCGAGACATAAGCAAAACACTGGTTTTTTACCCACCAACGTTAATATAGGAGATGAACATTATGCCAGAAAGAAACAAGTCAAGCATTAAAAAAAAAAGAAAAGAAAAATGCAACACAAATCTCAGAAAACCCTCAGATAAATATAATCTCTTGGCAGCAAAAATCTAGCATGTCTTACAGAAGGTGGATCATGGAGAAATTAATTGTTCCCCTAAAATGCCACAAAATTCACTGACCACAAATCTCAACGGCACGCAAGCAAATCACAGCCCCTTTCCCAGCGTCACACATTCAATACTCAACAAGTTAGAACGCAAGATGCCCACGAATATATAAAATACCTAATCAAATTGATCGTGGTGTGACCAATAATACAACCCAAAAAGGCACCGCAGGACCAATTCGATTAGAAATATATAATATGCTGGATATTAGCTGATTAACTAACGCCGATGAACTTAATGGCCTGTTATTCTGCGTATATCTTCCGTTATATATCATCATATTACCAGCAAATCAAGACGATGAGAGGCTCTAAAAATCTATTTTTTTTAATAGAAACATCTCTGAAAATAATCATTAGAACCCTATATATTGAATTCATCATCAAATCGAATGAAATAAAGAAACAATGCTAGAGCATGGTTCACATCTACAAGCGAAAAATTAAAAAAAAAAACATATGACACAATGCTAGGGCATGGTTCAAATCTACAAGCGAAATGCCTTAATCCTTACCTTTCAAGCCACTTTCGTCCGTTTTGACTTCCTTCTCTTTCTTGGCCTCAGCCTTCTCCTCCTTCAACCTTTTCTCAGCTTTCAATCTCTCCTCGGAGGCTCTCTCCTCCTCTCTCTTCTTCTTCTTCTTTTCTGTTGCAGCTCGCACAAGCGACGTGATCTCCTTCTCAGCAGTCTCCTTGCCAAGAAAGTCGCTTTCTTGGGCGAGGAAGTCGAAGACCTTCTGCAGAAAGTCTATGGGATTAGATGGATCAAATTTAGCGGTAAAGGAAGAGGGTTGAGGAGACGGAGATGAAGACGACGACGCGGACGCTTTGGTCTTAGGTTCATTCTGCTCTTCCTCGTGGTAATCAGAGATTATCGCCATAGCCGAGTCAGCTCAGTCTGTCTCGCCGGTTTCTTGAGTAGGGTTTAAGGGAGACTCGTTCGTTCGGGAAGCTACAGGTATAAGTATCACTTTAATAGCTCAATAGAAAGAGAAGGCAGTGGAAAATTCCAGAAACTATTTTTCAGAATGTTTAGGATTAGGAATGTGAAATTGGGTGTAGTGTAGGCCTTTTAAATTTTATAGACTCAACTTGATTCTAATTAAGAAGGGATTACCTTAGCCCAATTTTAAAATTGAATAGGACCAACTCAAATTATAGCCGGTCTATTTTTTTTATTTTTAATAATTATATATATATATATATATATATATATTTTTTTTTTGATATGATAATTATATAATTTTTTGTTCATTCAAATTATATTATTTATTTAATTATTTTAATTTATATTTTATTATTTTAAATTATTAAAGAAGATTAATATTATATTTAAAAGATTTTATAAAATATATAGTGTAATTATTTAAAAATATAAAATAATATTTTTTAAAATAAAAACAGAATAACTCAAATCAATCCTAAACCTTGATAGGATTAGTTTAGATTGAAAAAAAACATTTACATAAGAAATACAGTTACAAAGGATTAAATGGGTAAATCTAATCCAAAAACATAATAATATAGAGCCAAAATCAATTAGAGTTGGACTAACCAATTTTCTATAATTGCGAGGCGCCCTACATTTTTTATGATTCTTTTCACTGCTTTTGGGCCTTGGAACCAGTATTTGGGCTGATTACTAGGATCCAAGAGAATATACCAGAAATTTATAATAAGGTTAAAAATAGTACAAAAGTAAATTACATTCTCCGAATGTGAAAGCTCTGCCGTCTCAAGTTTATGCCATTATCGAGACAGCATTCATCTGTATAATAAAGGATTCGGACTCGGATTATTCCTATAAAAAGATATGAACACAAAGGCAGATGTTCATAATACATTCAATCAAATGTATTCTTAATAATATTAATAAATGGATGGAGTATTAATACTCAACTACTTTTATCCATAACAAAGAGACACAGCCTAAGCCTTAATTGAATAATACATAATTAAACAACATCGGCAATAACCGTTGTCTTAACATCATCAGGGATGATGTTGAGGGAAGATTCGAAATCATCAGAGAGAGAGAGTAAGGATGAGTGATGACGCATAGCTTGGATCCACGGCCATAGAAATAGTCATTTTATCAGCATAGCTTTGGAAATGGACAGTGAGATCGAGCCTGCAAATTAAACAAATGAAGAAAGCATGCATTAATGTCGAAATTGAATGAATGAAAATTGAAACAGAATCAATAATATAATTTGCGAGATAAATTTGATTACATATGGGTGGCCATATGCAGTAGGGGCAATGTATGTGAGGGGATGACCAAATAAGCTAACTTCTTCCGAAGGACCAACCACATTGGAGAAGAACAAGGTTGTGTTACACAGAACTCTGTGTTATAAGAACAACTATCTGCATATTTATTACTTTAATTAGATTGTAAGTACAGATTATAGATATTTGTGAGTTTACGTTATATATATATATATTAATTGAGTTTTGAGATGTACTATGCCAAATAGCTTGAGTGCGAAAGTGGCACAACTGAATTAAGGAGCAAATAGCTTCAAAGGAGTGCTTCTTGCGGTGGATGGTGGACTTAGCTCGACGAACATACTCTAAGGGGTCATCATGTAAAGCAATGGAGAAAGGGAGGAGCACGTATCCATGCTCTCTATATACACATATATATATACATATGCTAATTAATTACCCCACTTCACCTTCCATTTCTCACCCATCATATCTGCCATATCCTGATTATTTAACAACATTGGCTTTCAAAATCTGATCCACTAATTAATTAGCATATCTATATATGTGTATATGGTGTATATATATAGAGAGCATGGAACTCTAGTAATGATTGCTGCACAAGCATACATCTTTTCTCATCTAGTCCCTCACAATAAGATAAATCTAGATTCAAATTTTGTTGATAGATATACTCATATTTAATATTTGAGAGTACTTTGAACAGAATTATCTTTAATAAAAAGATATCTTTTTGTCAAAAAAAATATATATATAGATACAAGTTCTGTACGTTCTTTCAAAATCAATGTTAACCACAGAGTAAATATACCCTTCTCTACACTACTGTACGTTCTGTCTACACATCAAAATTAAAAATAAAAGTTTTAATTACTAACTGATCTAGCCCAACTAATTTGATTAAATCTCACCTAACTATTAAAGAACGTTAGTGATACAAATAAAAGGGGTAAGCCAAGTGGAAGCAAAAGCAAATTAAAGTATGACATTGTGTCACATTATAGAGCCCAATCCATTAGAAGCAGAAGCCGAGGGAAGGAGTATAAGTTCAACTGGCTCTCAGGTTGCTATATACTTCATTATGTATTGTTGACATGAAGTCATAGACTTGGAGTGTGCTTACTATATGGTAAAATTAAGTTGGTTCTGTTTGGTTAGGATTTAACGTAATGAACAAATATCAATTCACAGCCACAACCGACAACCATGTTTTTCCTTTAAAACTTAACTAACTAATCCTCAATATTGTCAACATGTACGTTAGAAAAAGAAACAGAGAATCTATGCATTAATATTTTCAATCATTATTTAATATTTTATTTTCTAAAATATCAAATTCTCCTTAATATGGATCATTAGTGAGCGAAATTAACATGCACTCAATTTCCTCATCATGTTACATTTGTACATCGTAGCAACATACAATGACTATTTTTAAGAGTTCAAGTCTGATCTAGCTCTGGTATTATAATATTTAAAGAGTTTGGGTTCTTTATTACTTTTAAAGTGCACGATTAGATAGAGAGTTGCGAGTTGAAAGTAGAAATCCCCTATCATAGTTGTCTAAGTTAGGATTATAGATAATGAAAATGTTGTCGAACTTATTTATCATCACACATTCACACCAAACCTCTGTTCTTCTGTGCCTCAATTATACAAGGAATTATATATATATATATATATATACACGATTTTGCATGAAATATAAAGGGATTATCTTTTCTTCTGACTTCTGGATGAAATATTTTATAACCATAGCTAACATTTTTTAAAAAAAAGATACGAACATGAACTTGTGAAGTCTCCAGAGTTTAACTTTCTTGATCTCCTTAAGTTTTATATAGGCATCAGATTTCACAAGGGGGTGTAGCTCATATGGTAGAGCGCTCGCTTCGCATGCGAGAGGCACGGGGTTCGATTCCCCGCACCTCCATTCCTTTTATTTGTCGTGATTCTTCAATCCAATTTTTTTTTTTTTTGGGTCAAATCCAGATTTTCCTTCTTTATTTATTTTTTGAAATAATTTCTATTGTTCCGTGGGATGAAAGCCCATTGTTCTCTCATACATCAAGGGGCTGTATGGTTTTCTGGGCCCTTTATGAGGTTTGATCTCTGTTAAGCGTAGGCCCATATAAATTTGTTATGCTTACAGATTAGCTAACCGTTATAAGCAATAATTGACATTACCTATTTTTTCAAAAAAGGCCAAGTGGGAGTTGTTTCATGACTTTGGTCGGTGATTATAAACAGTTTTTTTTTATAACCGTATTATAAAACTATTTAATAACTAATCCTTTTTATGGGTGTGAATTTCTTGACTTAACTCTTAAATTTTTATAAATTTATATTTTTACGTGGACAAATTAAAGCGAATTAACTCATATTAAATTCAAAAATATTTAAATTTGTGCTAAGTAAACTTTTAAATTCTTACTAGTTTACATTTATACAGTAGACAAAATGAGTTAACTCGACTGTAAATTTATGAAAAACATAATTTTTTGACACTTTTATTTTCCTTTGAAACACACTTATCAAAGTATTATTTATATAATTTTTCTAAAAAAAATAATATTCCCTTGTCCAAATTAAAAAATATATAAATGTTTAAATATAAATGATTAATGTCTTAATAAATGTATAAATTATGAATATAAATCTATAATTTGTATTCTATATTTATGTATCAATTACATTTGATTTTCTATTATTTAAAAATTTACTTTATTTATATTAATTATGATAAAAAAATATATTTTTAATAACTATCTATTGAAATAGATAAATTCTTACGAGTTCAAGAGTGGATTTTATGCATCAAATTCATCCTCTTTTCACGAATTTATTTAAACTATTGAATTTGACAACTTAATCGCTTCTGATAAGCTCCATATATATATATAGAGGCTTCGCATGCATCTTCGTGCATGCAATCTATCATTAATTTTTTAAAATATAATTATTATATTTTAAAATAATATATTTCATAGTTTTTAAAATTTTAAATTAGAATTATTATCATAATTAATTAGAATTAAATGATGGGAAGTTATTTACTTTTCCACTTTTGTAGTAACTAACATCATATATGTTTTCTCTCTCCCACTACCTTTCATTATATTTTTATAAATCTCAACTTCCTCACATACCTTTCCTGCAATCAAATTTTTGTTGTCATTTTTTAATTAGAAAATATGACTATTTTGTGACCTCAATGACCAGAAAGGGTCACAGCCATATTAATATATATATATATATTATGTCTTTTTGAGAGCTTCCATTCATAAAGAACGCGGTGGATTATGACAGCAACCAACTAACCAAAGTTTATGGACTCATAACTATTATAAGCTTTTATTTTCCACAAACTTAAAAGACTTATTGGGTCATCACTCATCAAGATCCTTTTTGAAACTTGTTCCATCCATGTATGTCACTTTCATTTTTATCTTCTCTCATCTCGGTCTAGTTACATGGTATTCCCTTGGACTCTATTCATTGTTTTTTCAACGGAAACAAAGGATTATCAGATGGCCCTAATAATAGAGTTTTTATTATTCTACCTGGATTTTTATTTATTAAAAAAAATGGTGATAAGGACTAACTAGCTTGTAGTTTACAATAACTATTTTAATTTGTTTTCAACAAATAACCACGAAGAGTATCTTGTTTCCTTATCAGTAAAATTTCATTATTAGTCATCATTAATTATAAAATCATTTTTAAATTAATAAGATTAAATTCATACAAGTTAGATGAAAGTAAGTGTATTGAACTCGTTATTGGATATAGCTCGTTGCAACCTTAGGGTGTAAGAAATGCAACAAACAATTTTGCATTGCCATATAAAATCGGATCATTATTTTTAATTTATAAAAGAGAAAAAGAACTTTATGCTTTTAAGTATACAGAAACTTGTAGAAGCAGAAGAAAAGGACAGGGTGCGAGGGTGAATGGTGAGAAAAAGGCAAAATCCTTTGATCAAAAATTTTGTGAGCATGAACTTCATAATTTAGTTTTGTTTAATTTGGATTATATATATATAATGTTTGATTTGGAATGATTGTGTATGTAGTCCAATATAAAGAAGATAATTCTCTGAAGTATAATTAATTAAGGTAGATTTGGAGTTGGGGAATCTTTAGAAAAACAAGAAATGAAAACAACTTTGTCCCTAATTTATTCCAGATGAATTTTCATCAATGTGAGTTCCTTGTTAATTTTTTTCTTGTCTCTGTCTTGTATTTTAGAAGATCCATTATTAGTATTAGTATACTGCATGTTGTGGTGGTGGTGCCTTCAACTGTCTTCAACTTTCACCTCCAACAATAATGTATAATTCATTACCAGAAAAATGCAATTTAGAGACAGAAAATTCCGTCTCTATGTAGGCCAATTTTCGTCTCTAATGTGTTTAGAGACGGAATCGTCCGTCTTTGTTCAGCGCGTCGCAAATGGTTAGAGACGGAATTTTTCAGTCCGTCTCTATAACTTCCGTCTCTAACCCGTCTCGAACGCTATATTAAAGAAAATTAATTAGAGACGGAATAGAGATGGATTAAGTCCACTTCCGTCTCTAAACCGTCTCTAAACACTATATTAAAGAAACTTAAATAGAGATGGATTAAGTCCAGTTCCGTCTCTAAACCGTCTCTAACGATATATTAAAGAAACTTAAATAGAGACGGAATAGAAATGGATTAAGTCTAGTTCTGTCTCTAAACCGTCTCTACGATATATTAAAGAAACTTAAATAGAGACGGAATAGAGATGGATTAAGTGCATTTCCGTCTCTAAACCGTCTCTAATGATATATTAAAAACCTTAACCATAGACGGAATAGAGATGGATTAAGTGAATTTCCGTCTCTAACAATATATTAAAGAACCTTAATCAGAGACGGAATAGAGATGGATTAAATTCATTTCCGTCTCTAACGATATATTAAAACAACTAAATCAGAGACGAAATAGAGATGGATTGAGGACGATTCCGTCTCTAAATCGTCTCTAAGCATATATTGAAGAAGTTTGATTATAGACGGAATAGAGATGGAATGGGGTACCATCGATTTAGAGACGGAAAATTCTCTCTCTAAAACCGTCTCTAATATCGAAATTTTATTGAATGAAAAATACAGTCTTAGAGAGGAATTTGAGACGGACTCGACATGGAATAGAGACGGATATATATCCGTCTCTAATTTCCGTTTCTAAAATACAATTTTCTGGTAGTGTAACGGATTTAATTATCTATAATTTCTTTCGTTTTCCCAATAATGTATGTATAGGTAGGAAAAAGTGTGAACCAAGATGTAAAGTGGCCCCCAAATATATTAAATTGAGAGAATAAATGTACATAATTAATTACGAGAGTGATAGATGGAATAAAGGAGGGGGAAAAATGTGGGTTGAAAGAAGTATGAGATGATTATATTCCATGCTTAGTGAGAAAGAATTAATATAGGAAATAAAAATTAGCATAAGATATTGGTTTATGAGTCCATTAATTTGCGGAATTAAAGGGGGTCTCAACATTCATAATTGATGGGATATAAATTATAATTGGGAAATAGTATACAATTACAAAATCATGTGAGTTTGGCTACATAATAGCTCTCTGTCTCCTACACCCATCTAACTCCCCACATGAATACACATTCATTTGTTCCATTCCACCCTCCCAATTTCCCACAACCTAAGCTATACCTATACATATATATTCTCTCTATATAATTATTAATTGCCTCAAATTATATTTTGATTTGGGGGTGCTAGAGCTAGAATATCGCAGGACCAGGCATTTTCTTAATGCCTTTATCTCTCCCTTTTTATCTTTTCCCCCCCTCAATATATAGTATCTTCTTGTGTTTTTTATTCCTTTTCCAGAGGCGAGAGGCCCACGATAATCCAATAATTAGATAACCTCCAGCCACCAAAAAAAAAGGTAAAAGAAAAGAAAATTTTCTAAGAAACCGTCGCCATTTCTCTCCTCCATCCTTCATGGCCCATGTGCAAGAATCTAGACGCCAGATCCACAACACCGTCGTTTAAGCTCATATTCTAACACGTTCTTATCATTTGCCAAATTTTTTTATTTTTTTAACTTTTAATATATATATATGTAATGTAAAATAGTGGGTGGTGAGTTATTGAACCATGAGAAATCTCAGAACATGGTTTGTGAATATATACATATTACATTCCATCATATACGATTGGTTCTTTCTATTTTCTATGGTCCCTGCTTCATCCTTTTTCCAACATTACTAAAATCAACGGCATAATTTTTTTATACTATTTGATATTTCAAAATGAATGAATGATGTTCGACCATAAGGGGATAAAATGAATGAATGAGGATTGATATTGTCTTAAGTAGGCCAGGTTTGTGTTAACCAATTGGAGTATCCTTCGTCCATTAGCTTAGGTACAACTTTATTTTGTTGGGATTGATCTCACCCAAAAACAAAAACTAAACCAATCCATGTTTTTGAAAGAAATTTACTTTCACATATTTTATATATAATATATAATGATAAACCACAAAGTCCACGATCTTTAGGGTGATTCTTCTATTACAGATTTGGATTGTCCGAGATCGTGACCTTAAAAACTCTAGTCATGTGTTCCTTTATCACTATTCAACATCTAATAGCAGGGTATGCAAGCAAAATTTGATATCTTAAAAACTCCAAGAAATATAATTTGTTTTTCTTAAATATCTAATTGACAGGCAATCTTTAATTATTTGAAGCTTTGTCAAAATTAAAACGGAATGGAAATGCCTTTTCTAGTGAGAATTAAAATTTACTTTCATTTAATTTCTTAATATAATTAATCCAAATTGAAAATAACGAGGGTAGTAGACGAAGGACAGGCAATTATATATAGATGATCTCTGTATATTCACCGACACGGTGAACTGGAAACACATAATCAAAATATGTCCTAAAAGTCAAAATGCCATGTGCATGATTTATGAATATTAATTTATGTTGAACCCCTTCTGACTTTCGAAATATGACTCAAATTAAGATCTCCATCCTTCACTTACATATGTTCTCTACCTATAAATTAAATGTGCAAAGTTGGATTCTTCCATTTATATATGCTACGTCTTTAATTTCATTATCTTTATTTTGTTCTGTGTGTGTATGTGCATTAAGATCCATGTTAATGCAATCATGCATATCAATTTTATAAACAATTAAAAATTTTGTTTTATTTACTTCTTTTTTTAAAACATTTTTTAATGTTTGATCACAAACTTTAACTAATATATATTTTAATTTCATTTTTATTCGTACATTGCATGCATGCATCTAATAAATCATATATGACAATTATTATTATTATTTTGACATCATGCAACCTGAGCATTAATATTTTGAGAGATGTTAAAAAATTCTATATCGATCCTTCCACACAAGATTATGTATTTGTATTGAAAATCATAAATTATTTTCAAAAATGAAAATCTTAAAATTTAATTTACTCTAAATCTATATAAATAATTATCTAATGGCACTTTGGTCTTTTTTACTAGCCAAAGTTTCACACCTCGAAATCTAATAGTTAGATTAATCAAGTAAATGTAAATTATAAGATATTAATCAAGACAATAATGAATTAGCTCTCTGTAAAATCTAATTATCTTTCAGTATTAATTCTTTTAATTTATTTAATATTATTTGTCAATATTAATATAGAACTTTATTGATAGGGGCTCACGCCATAGATGAATTAATAATAATTTTTTTATTAATATTAATAAAAATCAATTAACTAATAAAAAAGAAGTGCTAAATTTAATTTTTAATATTTTTGCAATACAAAATATTTTTTCGCTCTCATGCTACTATATATTACATCGTAAAAATGATTGGACCCAACCTATTACATAAGAAGATCAATCCAAATCACAGAGCTTTGGTGGAAGCTCAAAATGTCCTTTTGTTGCCCAATGTACCTATACAGACAAAAAAAAAAAGAAGAAAGTGATTTTCTTTTGAGGTAATGTAATTTATGGTACTTCGTAACAGAGCCAATAATTTTGAGACATCATGGAAGAAACACTTGTAATAGTATACTGATAATTTAATTAGTTTAAGAAACAAAGTGTGTACGAAACAAAAATGTTGAGTTGAAAGAGAAATAGTAGTAAATTAAATAACAATGTAAGTACAATAAGAGATGTAGTACAAGAGAAAGCCATGTGTGGGTGCATACGGAATTCACTGCGACATCAATATGCAGGGACATGGCACTATATATCAAAGGTTTCTATGTCCTCATTTCCACTTAGATTTATTAAATTATTACAATTTGAGTATATTATAATAAAATAATATAGAGTCAATTATATCCCACTTGTATAAAATATATTAATATATCAAAATTACATTTATATAGTTTTTACTTTAATAGCATATATGTTATTCCATTAAAAACTTACAATTTAATTTAGTTTGACCAAAAATACACTTCAAGACAATAATAATTTTGTTTTCAAAAATTGTAATTAGTTCATTAGAAAATTATATTTTAGAAATATTATTTATTTTGAGTTGAAAGTAATGAATAATTTTTTATTTTAATAAAATGTATAATTAATTATATATAAAATTAAATATAGTGATATAAAGCAAATAAAATTATACGTTTTCTTAATCTTTTGCGAGAGAATAGCGTATTTTTAAAAAATAAAAGACATAAAAGTATAAATTCAATGTCTCTAAATGTTTTAAGAAAATATATTACATCAAGTAAAAGGGGGTAACATTTTTAAAAATAAAGAAAAAATGGGTGACAAACTGAGAATGTGGCTTGACGTTACGTTATTTTCGGCATTAATTATTGATATCTTAAAAGTATTTACCATGCATCTTCTCCCTCCACCCCACTGTGTCGGTGCATCTTCTGCTGGGTCCACCATTCATCCTTACACATCACTTCTTATTCCTATATATATATATGGTTTGTATCTCTCTCACTTTAATTTCTCTACACACTCATTTATTTCATCACAATTACTTCATCTTTAACTACTTTGCCAACGACGAGAATAAACCTTGTACAAAAATAAAGAGAGAGAATGACATATATTAAATATCACATATGAGTTTCATTTATGTGAGAAATTTACTTATGTATCACTCTCTCTCTCTTTATTTCTTTATGCTGTACTATACTGTACAGCATAAGATCAAGTTTCGTCAACGACAAAGACAATCTTCTCTCTCTTCAAGAATCTACACCAATTTGCTATGCACAAAATAAAGTATGCATGTGAGGTAGCCTTAATTTAAATCTGGGGGAAAAGGTGATTGGGTTTTTTATACCAGCTAGTATACAATCGTCCCTTCAAGGATACTATTATACTATATCCATGATTAAAACTGATCAATCAAGAAACCGTACTATCCAAAAATTAATTATAAAAAATGAGGGAATAGAATATATAGAAGACAAACTAATTTCATATATATGGTAAATTTTAATAATTAAAATCGAAATGAGAGTAGCTAGCTAGGCAATACTAAACGCTACTGTTGAAATTGAATTATGTGCCAACATTTCCTCCAAAGGACGCCGCTTTTGACTCGGTGCTAATACATATATAGCCATTATATTGCTACTAATAGCTACGTGTAGTCTTTGATCTTCGTTCATAGTAGTCATAAGATCAGAGCAGCCATAATAAATAATCTCTTAGGTACCATATAAGATTCCTAATTAAAATAACATTTTGAATGAATCTCTATATTCTTATCTCTCCCAAAGTTAATTAATTTGGAGACAATATTTAAAGAAATATAAATTCCTTATTATTAATAAACTATTTGTATCACACCATGCTGGCTTATATAGATAATTAGATACGTGTAGTAGTTTAACTCCAAAATACCAAGGCTAGCTCTCTCCAATTAAGAACACTACCGAATACAAAATAAACGTGTTCATAGAAAAATTAAATGAAGTAAAAGTAATGTTATATATTTGTTAACGTCTCTAAAAGCCCCTAGACGCAAAACAATCTAGAGTATGAGTTTGGGGTAGTGTTTTTATCTCATTCATTATTAGTCTAGCTAATCATGTTATTATCACAATCTTCAAATGATGTCTTCAAGTACATTGGGTCCAGTTAAAGATAATGTATGCGGTATATTATATATATAGTATATGATCAATCAACTGTTTACCTAATTTATGTCTCCTAATTAACTTTTTGCAAGGAATTAGATGAATTTTTATGTGTGGGTGGACAGACAGTCAATGTCCACTTTTGATTAGTTATAATATCCTCTTCACCCCTCACTTTTATTAATGATCTATCCATGTTGCAGCTAGCCTAAAATTATAATTTTGCATGCGTATGTGTGCCTTTTAATTATATATACACATATTATATGCAACTTTTTGGGAAACCATGCATATATATAATAATTGCTGTTATTATAATTCTGCGTCCAAATCATATTTGTATTTTCTATTCAATCTATTTAATGAAAAATTGTAAAAAAAAAAATGAAACCACGAGAATTTCCTGAAAATTCCCTATAGGCATTATAGACGGATAAGATACCCGATTAGATAATATCTGTGTAACAATTTATGTTCTAGGCTTTACATATACTGATAATTGCTGTTATAATTGAAATGGAAAAGGATTTATTTTTCGTGAAAAATAAGATTTGTTATGTCTCAATTTGGATCTTCTTATCTCATTAGAAAAAAACCTTTTTTCTTTTAAATTCAAGAATCGTTCATATCGTTCAGTATGAAATAATTATCCGTATAGGATTCACAGTAATACAGACATTTACGCATATCTTAATTAGTTATCTATATACGATAGTTAATTAACTTTATTCAAAGACAGTATTGAGTGCATACATATTGATTATATATAACTCTTCAAGTTGTGCAAAGTTTTTGTAGCCGTAGATTCTTTCTTGAGGCATCAATAAAATTTCTGTGATTATTATCAGTACTTTTTCCTCGTTATGCAGATAATCTTTTATATTGTTAGACGCTTTGTAGAGCTTGTTTGTGCATATTTATTTTAAAAAAAAAAACACTTATTTTTTTTAATAATCACTTCTTTTAAAAAAGTATCTTGTTTGTGCATGCTTAATTCATAAAATAAGTGATTCTTAGTTGTAGCAGAATGCACTTTTTTAGCTTTAAGCAAAAGTTAGAAATTGGAGCTTCTTTTTCTAGCTAGTAGCAGAAGCTGAAATTTAAATAATTTAGGACAAAAATATCCTTACTAAAATTTAATATTTCCCATTATATCATTTATTATTTTAAACATAGCTTTAACCTATACAAACTCATACTTTACAATCAGTCCAAATTCTTCTATTCATCTTCCTTCACAAAATTACATCAATTAAAATTAATAATTATTTAATTAACATTTTAATATATTAATAAATAAATTAACATTTTATTTATTTATTTAATAATAATAAATTAATTAAATATTGATTTTTATTTATCTATTTAACAATATTAATAACATCATAATTTATATATGTCCTTCTTGGTAATTTTACAGTCAAAAGCACTTATTTATATAATTTTACCAAACACAAATTGTTTTCCAGCTACTAATAAAAGTACTTCTCAACTCAATTTGTCAAACACAAACAGCTACTCATTCACAGCATTTTTAAAAAAACTCCATTTAAAAAGAAGTCATTTGAAAATCAGCAATTTTCATAAACACATGCACAAACGGACCCTTAGTCTCATTAAAAAAAATAATAACTTTTTATGCAATAAAATATATATTCTGTTTCAAAAAGAGACGAAAAGGGGAAATTTTTGTGAGGTTACTTACCACCGATCGAAGGCATATATCTTTAGAAAATCACTTTCCAAACCATATATTTTGTTACATTCATGAAATGGTAAAACAAAAATAAAGTAACAACCTAAAAGATACGAAAAGTTATTGCAAAATCGAGGTGTGAAGAGCATCGCGGAAATAATGATTTTTTTAGTAAAAATAATGTCAATACCAAGTGCTTTTGCAAATAAAATTTTATTCACTTGCAAGCTTTCTGGAAGATGTTAGACGTTTTATGGAAGTTGGGAGGAAGACAAGCATTTGATAGGTCGTTAAACTAAATATTATACAATCTCGTGAGATTTCGTGCATACGAAGATACCCAAAATAGTTTCTTTAATTCGCCCAAGATATATATATCATACTCTCACGATATAAATTATTTATACGAAAGGTTCAATTAATTGTGTGAAAAATCTTTACTACATTTTTCTAGTATCAAGAAACCTTAATGTTACTATTATTATAGTTTTTGATCTAGATCAAGGTATCACCGTCGAACACAGTGATTAATCCCCTCGTTGAATTGTAGATATCTTGAAGGGTGGAATAACTGGCCCAAAGATTTAAAGTTGCTTTATATCGAAGACAGGAATCGAACCTCTGACACTTAGTTAAAGATTGATGAGTCCTTACTATTATTATAAATTGATAAATAGATAACCATAATTAAATTTAAGTAGATAGTTTTAATTTTTAAAGAGGCTTGTTTCATGAAATAAACAATTTGACAAAATACAATTATATGACAATAAGAATAAATTTCTCCAAACCTTATTGTAAGGTAAGGTAGTATTAGTATATGGTAAGTAGTAACAGTGTGTTTTGTACTTGAAAGTTGAAACTACTCTAGGTAGCTACCCAAGATTGGTAAAATTGTAAAATTATAGCAACTAGAAGTCAAGAACAACATGGACACGTTTTTATTCCCTTTCACTTTCACGATCCCCACTCCACCTTTTCAATCCTCTTGGACATGTACTTTTTTAATTAATATATTTGTTTTTCTTTTGGTAAAAATTCATTTTTGAATCAAATGGTAAGTATTTATTTGTTTATTTTGGTTTAAGCATAAAAAAATATATACGTAGGGACAAACTCTGTAATTCACCAACAAAACAATCATGTATTCTTCTTGGAAATCGTAAAGAATTAAGTATAGAGTTGACTTCATTTCTCCTGTTAATTATATTTTCTTTTCAATTCTAGTCCCAGTTGAAGTTATAAAAAAAAAGAAAAAAGAAATTCTAGTCCTAGCTGACAGCGCTTTTGTAAAGTAAATCATAATGTATTTCATGATTGAATTATAAAAGGGTTAAAAGGAATTTGAGATATGCGTATTGTAATAATTTTGGAGGTAGAGAGAAAAGAAGGAAAAAGGGAAGAGAATAAAAAAATAATTAAAAAAAATGAAATGAGAAAGTGAGATGAGAGATTGAAGTTAGCTTAATAGTTAAGAGAATCATGCTACATCCTCCCCTTTTTCACCAATAAAGTTTGAGCATTATACAATTTGTTTTTATTCCCAACTCCTTTATTATAAGGAAACCAAAATAATAGAGACCAACAAGAGTGAGTGTGTGTTAGGAACAGTAAATTCCATCGTTTGTGATTGTGAGTTTGTTTCTCCTATTATTCCAGTGGGCAGTGGTGGAATGGAAGTAGCAGCCAGCTAATTCCTATTTCCTAATGCCTTTCCTACGACCTCGACTACACACCAAACTTCCTTTTTAGTTTTTCCACAATCACACTTTCTTCCAAACACACACTCTCTCTCCACCTCACACTTTCTCCCCCTTTTATATATATAAACTCTACCTTTCTTCCTCAATCCTCATCCACACACCAAACCAAACTACCTCCCTCTTTCTCACTCAAACCCGTTTCAACCATGGAGTTCGGAAGGATCGGACCCTCCGACCCGGGTGGCTCCTCCAGGCGTTCCGATGCTCCCATCATTGCTAGGCCCAACACTTCCTCCTCATTCTCCTCCCGTAACAAGAACAAGCTCATAATCTTGTCTATTCTCGCCGGCCTTTTAATCGTCGCTTCCGCAATCTCCGCCGTCCTCGTCGTCCGTGGCCGGGGCGGGGGTTCGGGCCCCAATGGGCCTGATATCCGGGGAAAGCCCACTCAAGCGATCTCTCGGACCTGCAGCAAAACCCAATTCCCCTCTCTCTGCGTCCAGTCACTCCTGGAATTCCCGGGTTCCACCACGGCGTCGGAGGAAGAACTCGTCCACATTTCCTTTAACATGACCCTGCAGCACCTCAGCAAAGCCCTCTATACCTCCTCCGGGATCTCCTACGTCCAGATGGATCCACGTGTACGATCCGCGTACGAGGACTGCCTTGAGCTCCTCGAGGACTCCGTGGACGCCCTCCTACGCTCCCTCTCCTCCGTCGGAGACGTCAAATTGGGCGGGTCCACGGAGGATGTGATGACGTGGCTGAGCGCCGCGCTCACCAATCAGGACACGTGTACGGAGGGGTTCGAGGAGATGAACGGCGCCGTGAAGGATCAGATGAGGAATAATTTGAAGGACTTGGCGGAGCTGGTGAGCAATTGCCTCGCCATTTTCTCGTCCAGTGACACTAGTGGGGATTTCGGGGGAGTGCCCATACAGAACAGGAGAAGATTGATGGGAAAGGGAGACGATAATATTAATGTTGCGGATATCTCGGGAAATTTCCCGAAATGGATGAGCAGACGAGATAGGAGATTGTTGAGCTTGCCTATATCGGCGATACAAGCCGATATTGTGGTGTCCAAGGACGGGAATGGAACGTATAAGACAATCGCGGAGGCTATTAAGAAGGCGCCTGAGCATAGTAGCCGACGGTTCATCATTTACGTGAGGGCAGGAAGGTAATATTCCACATCGTGTTTTTGCTAATATAATAATTAACTTTGTTTAATTAGCTATAAGCATTAAGTAGTAATCAATGAAGAATCATTTTCAACATAACGAACGGTCCTAATCATTTCGTGTTGAATTTAATTATTTGGTTTTAACAACTTGATTGAATTGAATGTGAAAGGGGCAAGCAAAAGCGCGGAGTGATGTGTTACTATCATGTGAAAATTAAGATTTTCCAACTTTATCACAAATGTCATTATTGGTTCATTGACTTGATTCAAATTTACTATCAATGCATGCATCTGTAAACATGTGAATATTGCAATGATAATTAATAATGAAATGAGTGAAATGAACAGGTATGAAGAGAAAAATTTGAAGGTGGGAAGGAAGAAAACTAATTTGATGTTCATAGGAGACGGGAGGGGCAAGACGATCATCAGAGGTGACAAAAATGTTATGGATGGCTTGACCACGTTCCACACTGCTTCTTTCGGTAAATTATTTTTTCGAGTTAACAATGTTTATATATATATATATATATATATAAAATTCATGAATAATAGAAATAATCACGCGGTACGGCATGAGACAGAACAGTAGATGTTGCATGTGATGTGGCCATGCCATTCTTCTAGCTTCTTGTCATATAATTCAGTATTCCTAGCTGTCTACTTACATGTCTTTATCTCATCCAACTCATCAACACTCATTGTTCAGATCACCCCTACGTCCATGGTTTCCACTTCATTTTTTTTTTGTTAACCAATTTAAACATACGCTCTCTAATTTTTCACCCAAAAAAAAAGAAGATTGCATACTTCACAGTAAAATCATGGTACATGTGCATGCATTAATTACAAGGGGTTAAATATCTTACAGATTCACTTTATTTTTTGTTAAACCAAGTTTGGTGTGTTGTTGGAATGTTACGCAACTTAATTAACTATTAAAATAAAATTAGTCCTTGTTATTTTAATTAAAACACACAGTTGGAATCTTACGCATTCTCTGCTTTCATCAAAACAAATGATCCACCTCTTAGCCTTATCTTGATAACGCATCCTTTAAAGTAAAATTCTTGGTGGTGGGTCATCCGTACCAAAATGATCATGATTAACAATTAACAACAAATTTCTTTCATCTCCCTCCACCACTACCTAATTTCTTCTTTTAAGTTCAAATTAAACTATCTTTAATTAATTAAACTTGTCCTATTGCAGCTGCTACCGGTGCCGGCTTCATTGCACGGGACATGACATTCGAGAACTACGCCGGTCCGAGCAAGCACCAGGCAGTGGCCCTCCGTGTCGGAGCGGACCACGCCGTGATCTACCGTTGTGACATCATCGGTTACCAAGACACATGTTATGTCCACTCCAACCGTCAGTTCTTCCGTGAATGTAACATTTATGGAACTGTGGACTTTATTTTCGGTAACGCTGCAGTGGTTTTTCAAAACTGCAGCCTCTACGCTCGCAAGCCCATGGACCAACAAAAGAACACAATCACGGCCCAAAACCGAAAAGACCCGAATCAGAACACGGGTATATCCATCCACAATTGTCGGATCGTTGCTGCCTCGGATCTGGAGCCGGTAAAGGGAAGCATCCCCACGTATCTTGGGCGTCCGTGGAAATTATACTCTAGAACAGTGTACATGTTATCCTACATGGGTGATCACATACATCCACGTGGATGGCTAGAGTGGAATTCAACATTTGCTTTAGACACATTGTACTATGGTGAGTACATGAATTCTGGGCCGGGCGCAGCTATTGGAGAGCGGGTCAAGTGGCCCGGATACCGGGTCATCACGTCCAACGTGGAGGCAAAGCGGTTCTCGGTGGCCGAATTCATATCCGGTTCGACATGGTTACCCTCAACTGGAGTGGCTTTCTTGGCTGGGCTATCCACTTGAGAATTGAGGTCCAAGTGAAGGTACAGGGTTAAGCCTTGGTCCAAACATACCCATTGGAACAGGATTATAATTTCATAAGATTTTTAATTTTAGATATACTTAATATAGTTTTTCTGGTCTGATTATTATTTTTTCAATTTGTAATAATAAATATTCTGTAAACAGTGATAGGTCCTGTAATTTGGGTTTGCCACAAGTGTTATAGTGGGTTGACTTATTTTTGAAATTAAGTAATAACGAAGATAGCAGAAGTTAACAGTGTTTATAATTCCAGTACGTTGACTTTTAGCCCCATTTGACTCACTTCATGTGGCTCATGTGCGTTTATACTCTTGGAGTACCAATTTATGAGCGTTAATGGCGTGGGGTCTCCTTCAGATCATGAATAAATCGGAAGGGACCCATGTTCGTTGACATGAGATAATTCATTTAGACTTTAGAGCGATTATTTATGGAGAGATCGTTGTGATCTTTCAAGAATTAAAAATAATAATTTACTGTTATATTTTAAAAGGTCACTTGAAAGTAATTGCTAACATGGGAATAGAGAATTCAAGAAGTGATTGAAAGTCAAATTTTAGAGAAAGACGAAACTTTTTATTATTGTGAGTTGTGACAGCGGTGGAGGTATTAATTCCACAATGTATAAGAATTTGATTGATAGGATAGTTTGAGAGTGTTGTGGGGTGGGGTGGAGTGGTTTGGAGTTCTTAACCTTAATTGAGAGTTTATGGAACAAATGGTGTAGAAAGATTTAGAATGGTTTACAAATCATCCTAAATCACTCAACATTCTAAATTCTAGACCCCTCAAATTGAGAGTCTGAGATGATTTGTATATAATATATTCTTTAATTCCAGTTTTAACATTTTTTTAAATATTTATTTATTAATTATAAGGATAATATTGAAATTTTTACTATCACCACCCTCTTCATTTTTTTAAACTCATTAGTGGAATAGTTTGTCTATCTTACTCCATTACTAACCACTCCACTCTACTCATTTCAAAAATCCCATCCAAACCCTAAGCGAGGGAGATATTGATTAAAGACCAAAAATAAAAATGCTAAAGAAATATATAAAATAATTATGAAAAGCAACCAATCTGTGATAAAGTTGAGAATCAGACAAAAGGAAATATTTTTCCTTTTTGATTATTATGAACAAAATCTAATCTGACGATGTAAAATAGAAAGGAAAAAAAAAAATTTCTTATCCTACAGGTTTTTGTTTATGAAGTCCCAGATCCTCTCTTCCATGTAAACTCGATCTCTGTGACGACGCGGCAAGTGACGCTCATCTGGGAAAATCATTAGATCATAAGGTTTTCTAGCAGCCACAAGTGCATTAATAAGCCTAGTGGTGTGCCTGAAATGCACATTCTCGTCAATCATTCCATGCACAAGCAACAAACGCCCTTTCATCTTGTGCACATGCTGCATCACAGAACCGCTTTCGTAACCTGTTCCATTCTCAGACGGCAATCCCATGTACTTCTCTGTGTAAAATGTGTCATATCCATCCCATGACGTAACAGGTGCACCTGCCACAGCACACTTGAAGAATTCTGGAAATCTCGAGAGGGTCATAGCAGACAGATAACCGCCATAGCTCCAACCATATAACCCAATGTGTCCAGCTTTCGCAAGCCCTTGTCTGACCAGCCACTCAGCTCCACTTAGCTGATCATCAGCATCAGTTTGACCAAGACAGTGCTTTATAGAGCCTTCAAAATTTAACCCCCGTCTAGCAGTTCCTCTATTGTCTAACTATAAACAAGAAAAACATAAATTTATTAAGAAAGTTGCATCAAGTGGTTGAATGATAAACAAAAAAGCTAAATGTTTATGAAGTAAGCTAACAATAGGAGCATATTTGAGTTGAAGCAAAAATTCAGCATTACTAACCTTCCAAACTAGAATGCCTTGGTTTCGCAAATATTGTGCTCTCATGTCAACTGTAGTAATCCAAGAATTAGAAACAAGCTGTACACTTGGACCCCCATAAACATGGATCATAGTTCTGTACGGTGGAGGTCCAAATCTTGATGCATCAGGCTTATATAGAGCCCCATACAATGGGGTGCCATCTTTAGCCTTTATTTCGACAACCTCTGGTGATTCAAGTCGTAGCCTTCTGAATCTTGGAATTGTAAATGGCTGCTCATACAAGGGCATGATTATGCTTCCGTCGTCCAATGAGCAAAGCAACACCCTAGGGGGGCAACCAAGTGCGTCATGTATATCAATGAATCTTCGCATATGATGATCAAGGACCACAATGTGCTTTCCCTTGCTTTGAGTAAGTTTAACAGGGGCCTGAAGTGGTTGACTTCCATCTATGAAAAGTTTAGTACAGTATAAGTTAGATTCCAAAGGCCCATCTAAGGTCCCAGTGAAGTAGACTAGGCCTGTAGCCTCATTCACACCAGCAATTTGCTCAACCATCCATTCACCTTCAGTGATAGGTCCTAAACAAGTCCCATTTGCATCATGAAGATAAAGATGTCTAAATCCTGTTTTCTCGCTAGCCCAAATAAATCCACCAGAAAACTTGGTTACTCCTTTATCAAGAGGGGTAAAACAGTCATGTATATTGATCCATATACTGTGTTCTTCCACCAATACAATTTTCCTCTGACCTGTTTTGATGTCAAATTTAATGATCTTTATTTTTGTTTGGTGCCTATTCAACACCTGAGCAGTGAGAACGTTTCCATGCATCCAGTTGACTCTAGCCAAATATTCTTCCTCATTGTTTTGCTGATCCGTTCCTCCACAGACAAGATCCATCCAAGTAGTGGATCCTCCAGCTACCGAAACAACCCCAAGACGGACTTTAACATTTGGAGCTCCAGCAAAAGGATAAGGATGGTCTTCCTGTGCCTCTACACCAACTGAGCTTTTACCCTGGTGCATAATTCTAAAAAGTGGTATTTCAGAAGAATCAACTTCAGTGAAAGCTATATATTTACTGTCTAGTGACCACCAATAGCCAGTTTTCCTATCCATCTCCTCCTGCAATCAGAAAATTATAAAACCTTAGGAGAGTGCTAAACATGCTGACAAAGTAAAGGGAAACACTGTTTCAGAATCTAGTCACCATCACTTAGGTCAATCCAAAGTGTTGGAGAACAGGATTCTCGGTACAAGGAAGACAATGTGCCCAAGTTTCATCTGAAGATGTTGGTAGAGAAGATATTACAAGAGGAATCTCACCTGCGCTATATATTCAGCAAGGCCATGAGTCTGCGACGAACAAAAAAACAATTGTTATTTTTATAAGATTAGAATGCCAAAAAAGCTAAAATGTAGTTTCATATACCTAGTTCAAACTAATAACTGTATGCAGTCATATGAATGATCAGAAACCACCAATTACAAGACAAAACCATTGATGGTCTTTCTTGAGAATATTGACTCTTAAACACTTCTCAACCTATTATGCTAGATTTACAAACCTAAATAACAAAGAAAAACCATAGAAGCCTACTACATGGTGAATGAAAAGGGAAAAAAACAATACAGGAACTTACTATTTTCCATGATCCAGGCCAAAGATAACAAATCGAAGATCTAGAATGCTTATTAACACTTGTTGTGACAAAGGTGAAACGGAATCTGTAAAGTTACTTGGAAGAACACTGTTCACTCCTGATCTGGATACATCTAACAGTTATCTATCTTAAACTAGTCAAGTATTAGAGTTGTAAAGAGATTTCAGCTAAAAAAATTATTTAAAATTAATTATATGCACAAAAAACTGAGGATGCTCCATAGCATTTATTGATTTTTTTTCATAGAATTCACAACACAATTAGTTAATCTTATACAATAGAGACCAACCAACTATAGAACTCACCAAACCATTTTCTTTGGCACCATGAGTCAACTGCTTTGTTTCATTAGACAACAGATTCAGAACATGCAATTCAGAATCTCTTACATAGGCAATCATTGACCCATCTGGGGATAGCCGTGGATCAATAATTGGTGAACCTGATACACTTGGAAGCTTGAGTTCTGCTTTTGAATGAGACATCTCCTGGATATAAATCTGAACAAAAGAAAAAACAATAATCGTATCATAAATTAATAATAAACTAGCACCTTTCAGGCTTATGATGTTAACTGATATAAATAAAATACAAGAACCACCATATACTGTTTTGGTCTAATACACAGCCTGCATAATACCCACCACCACCAGAATGGGTAAAGTTACATATGAGACTTACAGACATCACTGTAAGTTAACTATCCGGAGTCACATAAGACTAGTTAGTACTGAACTATTGATTGCTCAGGTGGCAAATAAATAATTATAACTATACAAGCTTCAAACATGTAGGCAAATAACTCTAGGGGGAAATTGGAATTAGTGCAGACTGCAAAATGGTAATTGCAAGAGTTTCAACTATATCTAAAATTGACAGTGACATGATAAACCAACCATCTAGAAACCCAGCATGTAAAGCTTCAAATAATTAATTCATGTAAAACATCTCAACATTGGTGGCTTGTGTGAAGCAAACAGTGTTTTAAAGGGATTGTTGTCACAGTTAAAGGAAGTGATAAAATGCTGGTGGCAGCAAGGTGCATCACCAGAGTAATACAAAAAACTATGCGAAAGTGTTAGTTTACTCTTCATACCAATGAAGTTTTATGGTGTAACATGCATGATTCAAGCATAGTATTCATTTGACCCTTCTGTATAAAACTTTAAGACACAGACTAGATCTTAAATGTACACTGCAATTAAGAAACAAATAAGAGAAAATAATGCTATAGCAATTTGAGAGAATGGCAAACAAACCCCAGCAGGCAAGGGCACCATGATTGCTTTCCTTTTGGAGCTTGTGTTCACCCATTCATATCGTGTCACCCCTAACCCACGCTCCCTCAACCTCTCCCTCCTCAACTTTTCTTCTGGAGATATATTACTTTCATCAAGCCCCCCATCAAGGGGACTGAATAGCAATTCTTGTTTGGAGGTCTTCAGATCAAAAGAATAAACCTTCCTATTCAATGTGTGATCAGGACTAAATAAAAAAGCGATTAAATTATCATCAGGGCTGAAGGTTATTGAAGATAGTGCTGCATATCCAGGCAGTGGGTATTGTACAATCTCTTCAACAGGGAAAAATATGCTATCTTCAAAATTTTGAGCATCATTAAAGTCTGTCACAGGCATTTCAAAAGACAGTGGTGATCTTGAACGCTTCAGATTTCTCTTGTTCTTGTTCTTGTTCTCATCAACTGATTGCATTACAAGTACACCAATGTGTATGAGATTGAACTGCAACAGAGCATGGATATGAGAGCAGTACTACTGAGAAAAAAATAACAATAATCAAAATAACTTTTACGGTTTTTCCACAGAGCTAATAAATACAATTTCCTTCTGAAGTTTATTCTCATAAAAAAAATAATGCAAATAAATTGAAGGATTTTTCAGCGCTCAAATATGGAAGATGAATTTATGTATGATTGAGCCTTACTGACTGCGTTTGTAACAGAAAAATTACAAATTTTATTCTTTTTTTCTCTTTCCAGAATTTGTGGGACAGAACATAAATTTAGAATAAATTGTATATTTGTTCTAAACCTAACTTTGGAATTTATTCCGTACTCCAACTTAGCACCCATTCAAGGGAAAAAAGAAAAGAAGACATCAGTAAAGAAGCATATAACTTGATAAAGACAGGTAGACATAAATTTAAGCAACTTTAATTTAGTGCTTCTCCTTTTTATTAAAATCTAATGCAGTGGAGCCAAATTGAAATTTTTAGACGCCGAGATCTCTGAAAGAAAATGAAGCAAGCACAACATCAAAATGAAAACAAAGCATTTTATCCCTTACCTAATCATTAGCTCTCATAGAAAACAATTAGATAGAAACCGAAGAGGAACATCTTAAACCCATAAAGGAACCCAAGATGCCAAGTTCAAGCATATACAGGATAATCCCAAAATAAAATTCGAAAAGCATCATAGCTAACATTTGCTACTCATTAAGAAATTTCAAGAATGAGCCCACTAACAGAACTCTCACAATCTTGTGTTTATCCACCGGATCCAGTCCCAGACTATGGAACTACGACGAAATAATGTAAAAAAGCTCAAAGTTTTCAATTGATTTCAGTTGATCAAAACTAGGCCATTTTCAAAAGTTATGAAGGAGTTAGAAGATTTTAACCTGCGGAGAGGATGGAAAGGATCTGCCATGAAAACGAAGTATATGTTAATAGGAATTTTTCGTCGGATTCCTGGGATACTCAAAGAAAGGTTGATAGAGAATCGGAATCTACACAGAAATTAGATATTCTTCAACTGAAAAGCTTTGGAGGAGAAATAGAGGGGCAAATAGCATCAGAGTTCTGAGTTCTCCACTTGGTGGTTGGGATTGGGATGCACTTTGTAAGAGCCCCACGTATCAGATACGGTTGGAATACGGCTCTACACAGCTCCGATACAGATACGTCCAGATACAGCAACGACCCCTCGAATTGAAAGCTGCACTTAGAAACTGAAATTGCAAAGACTGCAAAGATGATTCAGATTTCTATCTTCATCTTCGATTGCTACCTTTATTTTTTATTTATGACTTCAATTTGGATTTCGATTCCAAATTTTTCTTCGAGGGCTCTACCCTGCAGCTTATGTATGCACTTCAAGTTTGCTGGAATCGAGATGGCTTCAAGTTGAAGATGAGATTTCATTTCATTGCCACTTTCATCGTTTTGTTTTTATCACACTCTTACCATTAAAATAATATATATTGAGAGTTATTTATCAAATTATTTAAAGATATCTCAATTATTATTATATTCTTAAAAAAGTATTATAATATATTTAACCTAATGGGCATATGGATGTTAATTTGTATAAATTTTTTCGCAATTTAAATTACTTCAGTACACTAAATTATTTAATATATGTATTTATATATATTTTATATAAAAAGAGAAGTTTTTTCAGAGTACATGCTTGTTTTGTTTGTGAATTGTCATGTATTGATGGAGTTGTTCACATGATGCACATTTGCATAAATCCGTTATTACAGCTAAAGGCTGAGTAATGTGCAACCTGTTAACAACTATATTCATAAATCATAATGTCCCTCGTTAAAATATTAAATATTGTTGAGTTATTACCAAAAAGATTACTAATAAGTTATGGTAAGAAAATTAGGAGTAGATGTTCAGTGGTACGGTAGTACTGAACTTAAGTACATCCCTCCAATCACTTGATCCCTAAACCATTTAAGGTGGGCCCTAATTAATGTGAATTATTATTAATATTAACAAATGACACTACATGATTGAAGGGATGCACTGAAGTTCAGTGGTGCGGTACCATTGAACTTTTATCCAAAAATTAGTATAAAAATATTGGCATCTCAAATCTTGATAAATACTTTGTGGTAGAAATGCTGGTTTTCTAAAATTAAAAAAGCTTTATTCATATTCATTAAATATCGAAACCGTTTTATCAAAAACTCATACTAATAATCCCCAAGTCTTTGTTTAAGGGTTGATACAAATTTATTTTCTAATAGCCAAAAGTAGTTTGGAGTTTGAACTGGAATCATCTTTGAATAAATTGCACAGAAGGGTCAGTTATCAATCAACAATCATGCATAGCATATAAGGAATCCTCGTTTATTTTCTCTCGCCACGTGTTAAAAGGCTAGAGCTCTTTGGTTCATGACACACCACCCCCTGTTTACTATAGCAACCAATAATATACTGCCAAGTACTCCAGTATGTACACGTCAGCTTAGGACTCTGTCTAGGAAAGTGACCATTCCTTATACAATTATTTGTTCGTTCTCATCTCATAAAATTTAATCAACCATAGCCATCATTTTAGCGGTATGCATATATCATAATATATGTAAAACAAGAGATTGTAATTATTGGAGGTGGAAGGTTTCTATCACAATGTCATCTCTTATCTTAATCTATTTATTTTAGAACTTATCCATTTTCTTCATGCCGTCTTGGGCAAAGTTTTGGGCCTATTGGTTCATGCAAGCCCCAATATCATCATGGGCTTTGCCTTTGCAAATCCAAGTCCATAAGTTTTGCTCTGATCTGAAACTCTTGGATATGTTTGTGAGCACAGAAAAGAAAACATCCTGGATGCATGGAACCACAACCTCATATCTCTGTGTCTTCAACTTGTGTTCTTACCATAAAACTTGGAAATGCTAAGGTTATATCCCTGCAAAAGTGGGAATTATGTGAAATTGAAGTTACTAATTAAGAAAATGAATTTGATGAAGAAGGGTAAGTAATTAATAATACCCACTTTAAATAGGGGAGGGTCATGTTCTTGATCAAAGATGGATGTTTTGACACAAAGGCTTTCCACTCGTCTAGGTCAATCCTTCCGTCACCTTTTGCATCAACATCACTAAATGTCTGTGGAAGAAGCAATAAAATCCTTATCCTTAGAGTTTCAAAGAAGCTCCAAAAGTACTAACAAGGTGAAAATAGTGCACACCTTATCTACAATGGTTTCCACAATATCATCTGAGAGTAGAAGATCTGACTCGTGCAGAAGTGCAACCACCATCTCCTTCAACTGCCGATAACAATTATGTAATATAAAAGTCTAATCTACACAATTTTGTGATGTGTTTAAGGGATATGGTTGAAAAGTGAAAACCATGTATATATATATATACCTCATCTCGTTCAATACACCCTGTCTGCCTCAGATCATACAACCTAAAAGCAACTGTAAAATTGTGAGCAACTAGAAGGAGAAACTATGACATGAGCCATATAGCAAGAAATGCATATATGTAGGAGAATGAAGCTTACATGTGATTTTGTCTTGTGTAGGTGCATTTGGGTGAAAAATGCCCAATGAACGAACAAATCCCCCAAAATCAATAACTCCATTGCGCTTCACATCAAATAAATCAAAGATCTATGAAGGAAATTAACACAACACAATATGCGTTAATAAGAATGATCTTGATTAATTATAGAATCTTAAGGGTCAGACTCAGATATATATATATATACACACACACCCTGTCTGCAAATAGATTTCTCTTGTTTTCATTCCTGAAGAGTGCCAGCTGGAATTCTTCCTGGATACGGAAAGATGATCTGCACGTTAATATAATCTCATAGCTAGGAAGAAAAATAAAAAACTTAATTATAAATGTAAATGCACTTGCCTTGTGAATAAGGCCATCTTTAACTATGGAATTGCTCAACTTCTTATACAGCTCATGTAAGGCCTCTACTTCACTCACAGTAACTGAAGAAAAAGGAAAAAGTAAATTTATACTCAACACTTAGGAATGTGATTATTAATGGATACTCACAAGGTGTCTCAGCAGCAAGAAGAGTGGGTTCCTCATAACCTGGAGGCTTATGTTTCTTTGAACAATTGCAGCCCATTAAACTGAACCACAAATACAGCTTTGAACTAATTTGAATACCTGCAATAATAGTTAATTAATTAAGGCAGGATAATTGGTTAACCAGTATGATTACAATATGACTGAATCAGCTAACACATTAATCTATGTATTGATTTGTCACTATGCTTTAACCATTAAATTTAAAACAATGTATAAACCTTAAAATATACATTATTCTCCTAGAGTCTTAGGGCTCCATCAAATTGATATTTAAAAAGTCAAAGTAGCAGAGTAAAGAAGATGGACTGGTGGATCGAAATGTAATTTAAATTAGGGTGAGTTTATGATGTAACTTGTTGCATGCAATCCAATTTTGACTGATAGGATTGTAACATGTGAAAAATTGCATTGCATCTTAAGTCATCTTACCCATATGTCATAATTCTATCGGTCGAAATTGCATTGCATGTATGCAGCAAATTGCATCATAGATCCACCCTTTAAAATAGGTGGAACTTGCTGGAACAAGAGCATATCCCAAAATTTTAAAGTCTTTGATACAAAATAAATAATTAAAGCTTAGGTGAGCAAATCTGGCCTTTCTTAATTAATTATAAAACATACCAAGATTTTATGATACAACCGCTACAGAATTGTAATATTATATTTTGTAAAGAAAGTTTCTAAGGAATGACGTCCAAACTCAAACTGATAAGTCAGGCTCATACATAGTTATTTATTTAATTTTTTTTTATAAGTCATACATAGTTATTTTAATTCTTCAATTTTTTAAGGTTTTTGCTATTTTTTTATTGACCAAGAAATATTTGGCACCAAATTAAGCTTCTTATCAAGCAAAACATTGGAGTGGCAAAATCATTTTCCCACAAATGACAAAAGCCAGTATTTTCATTTAAGAAAATATAGCTTATTTTCAGCTTAATTGAACCGCAAAATTGAATATATCTTGTCTCTCACTCTAGCTTAACAAAAGAAAATCAACATTTGACCTGCATTATTATAAGATATATTCTGCTTCTTAATTTCCCCCTTAAATCCAAACGAACAAATTAAAATTAATCGATCTACAAACATATCTTTTATTGGAAATTGTTTCCTTGAGATCATGTTCTAAAAATCCAATCGGGATATACTTTTTGGATCATATACAAAGATTAAGACAATTCTCGAAAAATGAAGCACTATGGCTTCTCAAAGACTCACACAAATTCGAAAGCAGAAACCCATATCCATCCTTTGGTTCTGGAGAAAATGAAGAAAATTAAAACAGATTAACATAAACAACCTATAATGGCGGGTGAGATTGAAATTTTCACTATCATCACCAGAAGTGATTATCAAATATCGGAAGTTAGAAAGCGAAAAGAAATAGAACCATCTGAGAGACTTTTTCTTTTCTTTCCCAATTCAGAAAAGAGAGAGAGAGAGAGAGAGAGAGAACTGACCTGTGAGAGAAGGAGATAGCAGCAATTGAGGTGGTTGAAAATTGGTTATAGTAATGAGTAATGACAACGTAACTCATGTCCGCTTAAATAAAGGAATGCAAAATTTGGTGTCTATTTCATTTCAGCAAATAGACAATAAATAACTTTGTAGGAAGCTAATCTTTTATGAACAACTTGATTTTCATAGCTCAACTCATCTTAAAAAAAAACAACAGATAAAAATGAATAAATAGTTTTCAATTTCGTCACCAGGTTGCAAGTTGCTTGCAAATTTATAAATTATAATGAAGCAATGAGAGAGAGGGACTATAAGGCTGTTTTGCATAACTTTGTTGAAGCTAATCTAATATTTTCTCTAATTTTTTTATATTAGATATATTTTACTTTTTATAATATAATAAAATTATATATTTTTCTTAATTTTTATTTTATTTACATCACATTTACATCGTATTTTTATTTCTATTTTTATTTTCATTTCTATCCTATACAACTTTTTTTTTATACCAAAGATACCTAAGCAAGGGAGACGAACGTTTCCTTTCCTTTCCACCAACAATTCCAGCTGGCCCCCGCCGCGTGCATACGGATACGACGACGTTGCTTTCTAGTTTTCACTATTTCTTTTTTTATGAATTATTTTATTTAAAACAATTGAAATCACTTAAAAGTTAATACTTCATTTTTTGATAGCTTATCTCCCTTAATATATCATATGACTTTAATGTCCATAATAATTGTTTTTTTAGGAATGTCCATAACAATTGTTTAATGTAGTCATTGATATTTTTTTTTAAATAATAACAAAATTATTCAAAAAATTATATATTTTTATAATAATCAACTATTAAATTTATGAATTTTTTTATTTAAAACAATTGAAATCACTTAAAATTATCTTTTAAATTTTCCTTTTTGTTTTTTTTATAAATTAGATAGATCAAAGGTTCATTTTGGTCCTTTATGTTTTACCCAAGTTACAAATTAGTCCTTTATGTTTCAAAAATTTTAAATTGGTTCTTTATCTTTCCCAGAAGTTTTAAATTGGTCATTCCGTTCAAGTCCGTCAATTTCTTAAGTTAACAGCTGACGTGTCATACTACATTATTGACACGCATGACACGTCATCACAGATGATGAAATAGAAGATGACGTGGATCGACATGTCAACTTAAATTGACACGTAGGAGAGATGATATGTCCATCTCAGCACATCACGTTAGCGCTTACAGAAGAAAATGGACGGACTTGGACGAAAGGACTAATTTGAAACTTTTGGAAAGGATGGAGGATCAATTTGAAACTTTTGAAATATAAAGGATTAATTTGAATATTGGGTGAAATAAAGAGGACCAAAATGATCTATTAAATATTATGTTGTACCAAAAAAATTATATCTTAACCTACAAATAATTTAAGAAGTTTTTTTTGGCCCGAAAGTTATTTGAATATATGATAATCTTCGGCTAAAGTATTATTTTGGTCCTCAATGTTTGTATGAAGTTTAATGTTGGTCCTCAATGTTTCATAAGTTTAATGTTGGTGGTCCTCAAAGTTTTATTTTTGGGTCGATTTTGGTCCTCAAGCGTAACACCTTAACTTTTTACCATTAAATGATGACGTGGCATGCTTACGTGGTACACCCTCTCTTCTACGTGTTATATTTTAATGATGTGGCATGACACATCACTGCCACGTCACCCTAGATGATGATGATAATGATGATGATAAAGGAGAGAAGATGATGATGTGGCAATATGGAGTGACGTGACAATGATGTATCATGTCATGTCATTAAAACATGACACGTATGGGAGATGGTGCGCCACATAAGCATGTGACGACATCATTTAACGGCAAAAAGTTAACGGTGTTACGTTCGAAGATAAAAATTGACCAAAAAATAAAACTTTGAAGACCAACATTAAACTTCATATAAACATTAGGGACCAAAATAGTACTTTAGCCCATAATTTTCAATTATAAATGTTTATTAGTTTTATTTAAATTATTTATGTTATATTATATAAAGAAATATATACACCGTGCAGTCCATAGTCATAGGATAGTAAATAGTAAAGTAATCTCATTTCTGAAACCCTAAACCCTCATCTTCTATTGGCGTTTCTGCATTCCCACTGTCATGGCTCTCTCGAAACCCATCTTCTTCACCAATCTCAAAACCCTAACCAAACCTCTTCACCCTCCACGACTCTCCTATCTCTCCCTCCGCTTCCTCTCCTTCTCCTCACCCGAAGAAGCTGCCGCTGAACGACGCCGTCGCAAACGCCAACTCCGTATCGAACCTCCCCTCTCGGCTTTGAACCGCTCTCAGCCCCAGCAAACGAAGCCTCAATCCCAATCTCCACCGTACTACCTGAATCCCAACAATCCTAAGCTCCCCGAACATGTTTCCGCACTCACCGGTAATCGCCTCAACCTCCACAATCGTATCCTCACACTCATTCGCCAAAACGACCTCGAAGAAGCTTCTCTCTACACTCGCCATTCCATCTACTCCAATTGTCGCCCTACCATCTTCACTATCAATGCCGTGCTCAATGCTCTTCTTCGACAGTCCAAATACTCTGATCTCTTATCCCTCCATCGTTTCATCACCCAAGCTGGCGTTGTTCCCAATATCATAACGCACAATCTCATTTTTCAGACATATCTAGATTGCCGAAAGCCCGATACGGCCTTGGAGCATTACAAGCAGTTTATCAATGATGCCCCCATGAACCCCTCTCCCACTACTTATCGGATTTTGATCAAGGGTCTGGCAGATAACAATAAGCTGGACCGAGCTATGGAGATTAAAGAAGAAATGGACGCCAAGGGGTTTGCGGCAGACCCGATTGTGTATCACTATTTGATGTTGGGTCATGCCAGGAATTCGGACCCGGATGGTGTGTTTAAGCTTTATGAGGATTTGAAAGGGAAAGTGGGAGGGGTTGTGAAAGATGGGGTTGTTTATGGGAGCTTGATGATGGGGTATTTCCTCAGGGGTATGGAGAAGGAGGCTATGGAATGTTACGAGGAGGCCCTTGGAGAGAATTCAAAGGTGAAGATGAGTGCCATTGCGTATAACTACGTGCTGGATGCATTGAACAAGAATGGAAAGTTTGACGAGGCCTTGAAATTGTTTGATAGGATGATAAGGGAGCATAACCCTCCAAGGCGATTGGCAGTTAATTTGGGAAGCTTCAATGTGATGGTTGATGGGTATTGTGGACAAGAAAGATTTAAGGAGGCAATGGAGGTATTCAGGAAAATGGGTGAATGTAGATGCAGCCCTGACACATTATCATTTAATAATCTGATTGAACAGTTGTGTGATAATGGAATGCTTGTTGAAGCTGAGGGAATTTACGGAGAAATGGAAGGCAAGGGGGTGAACCCAGATGAGTTTACTTATGGTTTGCTGATGGACACTTGCTTCAAAGAGAATAGGCCTGATGATGCAGCTGCATATTTCAGAAAAATGGTTGAATCTGGGCTGAGACCAAACCTGGCAGTTTACAATAGGTTGGTAGATGGGTTGGTTAAAGTTGGAAGGATTGATGAGGCCAAGTCCTTCTTTGACTTAATGGTCAAGAAACTGAAAATGGATGTTGCAAGCTATCAGTTTATGATGAAGGTGCTCAGTGAGGCAGGAAGACTGGATGACGTTCTTCAAATAGTTGATACATTGCTGGATGACGGTGGAGTTGATTTTGATGAGGAATTCCAGGAGTTTGTCAAGGCAGAATTGAGTAAGGAAGGGAGAGAGGAGGAGTTGACGAAGCTGATGGAAGAGAAGGAGAGGCAGAAGGCTGAAGCGAAGGCTAAGGAGGTTGAGGCTGCAGAAGCTGCTAAAAGAAGTGCAAGAGCTGCAGTGGCTTCTTTACTTCCATCAAAGTTGTTTGGGAATAAGGAAACAGATTCAGAGTCTCAAGCTGAGGGTGAAGGTCAAGCACTTGATGGGACTGCTACTGAGCCAGAGTCCGTAGAGTTAACATCTGAAGCTCAGAATTCGGTAAATGCAGAGGATAGAAGCGATGGTGCAGGTGCACAGGTTACCGCTTGAATGTGCAGCTTAATATTAAAGCTTAGATAAGGAAGGAAATTGTTTTTTTTTCTTTTGTCAAGGTAGTTCTGAATGTTTTTCTCTGATAGTTCTGAATCATCAATCTATTTCTGTTTGCAATTATATTTTTTGTTACTTGGAATAGATTATGAGTTCTCACTTAGGGCTTCAAATGATTTGAAGCCATTATTTGAAGCCTTTCTTCTCACTTATCTTATTCTGGAGAATTAAGATCGCTTACGGGAGCCAGGATATATTTTCTTTATGTTAACAAGGAAATTTTGTTCAAATTTCTTCAATTTTAATTGCAGATGAAGTGACATTGCTAATCTAGTTGCATAAAAATGCTACGAATGATTAAGGCCAGGATGAAACCTCAAAACTCAGCATCTGAGTCATTTATATGGAATCTAAATCTATCAAGTCGATGGCACAAAATAAAAATTTTCTTTCATGATCAAAATTGTGGCACTTACTTTTCTCCAAAACGTAAACATCATACAAAGAAACATGCAATCAAGTCATGACAATGTCTACAATCCAAGAAAATACAAAGGATTCCCCCATCACTTGACAAATTGATAATTCTGATCAAGAACTTGTAGAGGAAGAAAAAAATGTTGTTTATTACACAACATGAACAAGCCGAGAATTTCAAAGCAGCCCCAGTGCCTTCATCTATTACAACATACAGAAAGACTGTAATCCAGCACAGAAGAGTGTCTCAAACACGCAGCGTCCACACAAACATATTAGCTACAAAGATTTGGAATACACACTCCAGCATCCGGATTCTGTTGTTCTTTCCATATCCTTCCAGTGACTCTGAGCTTAAGCTCCTTCCTATCTCCACCAGAGAAAAATAGGGCCATATTTCTTTGGATGATGAGACCATCATGGCTATCCCTCACTTTACGGTGGCTATCTCTAATACTTCTTGGAGTACCCTCCCATATGAGTTTCCTGCCATTCGCACCAACTTCTAGGCTATAGCTATAGTTCCGAGCCTCATTCTCGTCACCCATGAAACGAAGAAATGCCATGTATACAGGGGCCATCCCAAGCTGAAATGCTTCAAAATGAAGGCAGAAGTATTGGCCAAAACAATGAAATACCTACCAAGCCAGAAACACAAAAAAAATCAGCCTACAGAACAATTAGACAAGACTAATTATTTCTCTTGAATGGATTGGTGAACTAAAATAAACTCGGAATCATTCCTATACGAAACCCAGAAAATAAATGAATAAAAGATATCAAAGGTTTTCCGGCCACTAGTAAGCATGGTAAAGCCTTCCACCATCGCATTAAAAAAGCAGTTTTTAAGCAGCGTATAAAATACACACTTACTGTGAGCATCCAAGTTGCATTCTCCACTTCACGGGGATTTGACTTCACATAACGATGGTTAAACGTACATCCTGTGTGCATATCCACCTTATGATCATCTCTCAAATGTGCAACGAGGAAAGGGATGTCTCCCACAACAGAACACTCTGATCCAGCATAAGGACAATTGTATGGTCTGAAATTGCACACTGCTTCATGCTTAAGCTTGCTATAGTATGGGAAGATTTCTGGACATCCAAGGGAGTAGTATTTGCAAGGTAACTCAAGCGATTCAGCTACCTTCTCCAGAGCCAAACACCTAATATCTCCAAGCTCTTGTCTGCATGTGGGACATCGGTTGTGCACCCTTGTTTTACATGTTGAACATAGCGTGTGACCATTGTGACACTGCAAAACAAGTTCATTTTTACTTTCCAAAATTCTCCAACATGTAAAATACTGAAACACACAAAGGAATAGCACCATATATGGTTAAGAATCACGATGAAGAAGAACAATAAGGTACCAACCACTTGTAATTCAAGAATCAAATTAAGAGGAACAAGGTACATAGAGTATAGATACAGTTTTCTATATGGCAAAAAAGTTGTTTGCAACAACTCATACAACAAATGATGGCTCTTGAGATCCTCAATCTCAGCATGCTTACGGCATATCATTTCACCATCCTCAATACAAACTCACCATAGGCCGAGGTGCTTGAAATATTGAACAGATCTATAGTATGCATGTATATGACTCTCATTGGAGAGAAAGAGCTCAAATGAGACAATTCAAGCAAGGGTCAGAGGTGCTTACTGCAGATACCCCTGGCTCAAAGAAGGAAAAACTGGAAGTATTTAACAAACAACAGCCTCCATTGTGGCCACTCCCAATAGTTCACTTCTAAATTGAAAATTCCATTGCAGAGAAGGCATTACTAGTCTACTAAAAGTCAAAACATTTTAGAATGAATTACATTAACACACACATATGTATTAAAAGATCAACAGAAGCAGAGCCACAGGAACAATGTTAAGTATTTCCAATATCACAAATTTCAAATAAGCATCTTAACTACGAATTATGATCTGGGTGGTTCATGCACTTGCCTCAGCCTCCACCTTCAGATTTTGACATTTTCTGTAGTCATTTGACTCATAAAGTAAATCAAGTCCATAACTCAATGAAATAGCGCTGTTATGTAATTCTTGCATGCCAATACTTTTACGTAGGGGATCAGACCTTTCAGACATAACTTCTGGTTAACGCACAAAAAATATTACCAACGCCTCAATGATTCACAACAAAATACATAAAGAAAATCAAAATTCAATCTTCTCCCCTAATGCAATGTTATTATATCGAGAATTAATTTGCTATCACTATGTTGAAAAGCAAATATTAAATTGCCAGCTTGCCCAAATATGCAATCAATAAAAATTATATATGATTAGGTTGAATTTCGCCGCAACTTGAGACCTTAGGTCATCAATTCCACAGTCATTCAGACATGCTCTCCTTGATACGTTATAACCAAAATCCTAACTCCAAAACCAAGTCCTCGATGTCCCTGCCCACAAACAAGCCCAAGAAAGAAAAAGAAGAAAACGTATAATCAAATCCATTCAATTCCCCCCAATAAAAAGCCATCAAATTCACCAAATTCCGGAGAATTAAAGGACCCCCATAATGAGGAGGAAATTTCTCCCACATACGGTTAAATAGAACATTATAAATACCTAACAACATAACGTAAATGAATGGAATTTTTGCTTGAAAAACAGACCTGATGAATTGGTGGATACATTGAATTGGTACAAACAGGGCATTCGAGCAATTCGTGAACACTGGTAGCGGGAGCAATGGCCGTAGGGCCCAAATTGGTGGCACCATTGCGAGGCTTTGTGGATGAAAAGTCAGAGTGATGATGATGGGGGTGAGGATTCAGAGTATGATGTTGTTGGATCTCATCTTCATCCATGCCATCTGAGGACGACACACACTCGATGTTGTCCAAGTCCATCCAGTCGCCGAGACCTCCCACAAGTGATGGATAAATGAAATACCCAGAAATCAAAATCATAAATCTCACGAAATTAGATATCCGAGCATTTCTTTATTATAAATCTCTTCCCTCAAATTCTCTTCGCTCACCACGCCCTTCTTCCGCTGCTTTTTTCCCGGGAAAATTTGCTAGGAAAATGAAGAAGAAAATAGGAGGAAGAAGATGGGGGCGGTCATGAAGCGGTAAAAGGACAAAGATGGTGATTCCGGCGAGGCTTTCTCCAGAAGAACACCTTTTCTTTTCCTTGCTTCTCTCTCTACACACCGGGGTTGCGCGAAGTGTGAGGGAGAGAGAGAGGGGAAAAGAGGGACCGTTAAATTTCAGAAACTAGATGACAATTGGATCCATCTAACGGTACCTAAAATTCAACAATTTTTTCCTTATTTGGTTGGATTTTCAAGTAAAGAGACAATACGGTTTTTCATTATTTTTTTTATTAGAAAACAATATTACGGTATTAAAAAATAATGGAATCTGATGATGAACTGCTACAACTAGACTCTACACGCGCTAATGGATTTTTCTTTAATATGAAATTTTATACTCTTTTTTTTTTGGCCTGATGAAATTTTATTCTGAATTAATAAAAAATTGCAAAGCGGATGTGTTAAATACGGTTTATTTTCTTTAAACTCTGTTTTTTTATTTGAACATTGTTGCTTGTTATTTTCAAAGGAAAAATAACTAGAAATAAGAAGTATAATAAATAATATAATATAATATAAATATATCTAGATAAAATAATTAAAAGTACTATATTTATTATTTATAAAATTATACCTTCATATAAAAACATTTTAGAATATAACAAGCGTTATATAAATTTCACTAATAAAAATGAGTCAATTTTAAATTTAAAATAAAATAAAATTTGAAATATATATATTTTTAATAAAATATAATTTCAATAAAAAGCTAATATTATCATCTTATGACTTACAAAGTAGTTATATTAAATAGTAGCTCAACAGTAAATAACTAAATATGATTTGTGTAATCACTGGAATCCAAGAACTCTGACAAAAGCGGTGTGCTGGAAGCCAGCCAGCATATCAAAATTGACCTCACAAAAATGTAATGTATTTACTTTCTTCTTCTTTTCCCCTCTTTTTCTATAATCAATTAATCACAGTACTATCTACTATGTGTTCTTTGGCGCCTGAGAAAAAGAGAGATTAGTGGTCCAATTGGTGGTGGTGGTTGCAAGCAAAGTAAAGTAGAGCCTTCCCTCAGAAAATGATGAAGGTTATTGCTCCTATTCACCACTTTCTTTAGACTTTACACGTGCCTTCCTATATCCAATCCCAATATTGGCAAAACATGATTTTTCTTTATATAAAACTAATAATACAAATAATTTACTTCACTATTATTGTAAATTTCACGCCAACATAACCATAATAAAGACTACCAACATTAACTCCTAAGTGACAATGAATGCCATCATCATTATTTGCATGTTTGATGGCATAACATGCTAGATATTGATTGAAGTGAACAATATTTTCAGATGTTTCGGGATAAATGGCATTCCACCCCATGATGACTGTTCAAGAGTACATTATCATATTCAACTTCACGAATGGCTGTAGTTTCAAATATAATAATGATAGGTTTATTATTTGTAAAGACTCCTCAAAATTGGCACATATAGTGAGCATCATTACGATAATGCCACCAACTATTACATTCATAATTTCTGCACGCAAGGCAAGCAAACGTAGAAAAGGCACCATATTCATGAAGCTATATGATGAGCTTCATTTTAGACAGTTTAAGGGGCATTTATGTACATACAAAATGTAAGGAATCGTTCACCTTCATCATCTCAGTCTTTGATGATATATTTATATATATTCTTCAAAAATTAAAAAAAAAATTATTTTGGTACAAGCCTTCTAAAGCATGTTTTAGTATGGGAATGGGGATGCGTTATATATTAATGGATATACATTTTTTGCTACATCAATTTGAGGGATAACAGAAATTTTGAATTATGTACAAAGAAATTCTGCAACAAATATCAGCAACATGTTACATGCTAGCAACAATGGAAGGAAGTTCTGCCTCTGCTTCATTATCTCCGTCTATGCCCTTCAATGCCTATATGCAGGAGCAAGCAAACATTGTCAAGTTGTTTCTGTGATATTAATGTGAAGAATTAAGATCATAGGAACAAACAAGTGACTCCGTCATCCCAAATTATGCATACCTCTAAGTTATTTTTGTGTTCTGAAAGATAACGATCCAATGCACCCTTACCATAAAGGATTTTGGCCCCACATTGAACAGCTTCTTCATCAACGACAACAGCATCTATAACATCAACCCCAGTTCTAGTATCAGGTATCTGCAGGAAGATTCAGGAAGAAAAACAAAGATACATAATCTAATTAGTGGAGATTCCTGATGCAATTCAAAGTTCAAACCCATACGACAATTTGACATTTTTTTAATTGAAAGAGTCATCACTCCTGGTTCATTGTGGCATTCTTTTGTGACATTTTAAACACTAAGAATTAGGAAGTGAAGAGGAGCAAAATACAGTCTCAAACAAGCAAGTGTTCAGGTTTTCATGAGATAAACTTGCTCCTTGAACAAAGACATCCATAAGCTGACCAAGTCGAAAAATTCACATTGCTTACCTCATACATTGCATCTACTAATACATTCTCTAATATGGACCGCAAGCCCCGAGCACCAGTATTTTTAGATATTGCTTTTCTGGCAATTGTTCTTAGGGCATTCTCTGTGAAATGCAGCTTTACCTGGGAACAATATAATATGCACGTCAATTTGTTTCAGAAAGACCATGTATCGCTTAAGAGATCCTACCAAACATTAAAACTCTAAATGAGCAACCAGTTACCCCATTCAAAAAACTAACATGAACAAGCAAGAAAAAAGATTGTTAATAGAAACAGAATACACAGAAAGGACATGTTTTCAGTATATAATCTGGAGATAAGAGAAAGCTCATAAAAACTTACTCCATTCATTTGGAACATCTTCTTGTATTGCTTCCCTAGGGCATTTTTTGGCTCTGTGAGGACCTACAGAGCATATTATGACCAATGAGAGCTCAAGAGTTGTATGATATGAAGGGTTAAGGCATAAAAGAAGGCATTTAAAATATTAAGAGAATCCTCTTCTAAGAATATAATTTTAGTAAACTTCGTTAGATGACTGGGGAAGGGAAATAAAATCAAAACTTCAGGACAGAACAGCCAATAGTTTTACTTATGATGATAATCAAGAACACAATTCAAAATTTCGTTAAATAGAATGCCTTTCATTTAATCCTCAGTTTTTTTTAAAAAAATCATCCATCACATCATTCAGTTGTTGCCAGGGCCAAATGAGAGGAGGTTTACAGGTGCATATGCCTTTGAGTTGAGTTATAGTCTACCTGAATGAGTTGACTTTCAGTTAAAGCTGACAAACTGACAATAACAGGAAACCGCCCAACAAATTCAGGTAGTAAACCATATGCAATAAGATCACTACTTTCAACCTGCCAAAAACAACAGTTTCAATTGAAGCTAGTGCTAGTAAAAGCCAGTACTCATTGTTAACAAAATCTGTTACATGTAACTTACAGTTTCTAATAAAGACGATGCAATGGCAGCATCAGTGACACGGCCTATTCTCATATTTGCTCGAACAGGTGCCCCAAATCCAATAGAAGAATCATGGCGTCTGCATGGGAATCAAAGGAGTTCCTAATTACAGAGAGTCTGCACACTCCATATTATTATCACTGCAATCACAAAACTACTTAATTTCCTGGGTTTGTGCTACCTTTCTGAGACTGTTTTCTCTAAGTCAACAAAGGCTCCTCCACAAATGAAAAGTATATTCTTTGTATCAATCTGTGAAGGAACAAAGATGACATAAACTTATTAATGAATTTAAGATTGCAGATCGGAGACTTAATAATCTATCCAAGTGCATAAATGAAAGCTAGTACACACATACCTGAATACTGTCACCTCTAGGATGCTTTCGAGCTCCCTTCTCAGGAACATTGACAATCTTGATCAGAAAGGATGGTATAGATCAATATGAATGAATTAAAGAAACAAAAATATAACATGATATGATTAAAATTAACTTGCTTTCAAATCACAGTGATTAGTGCACTTACTGTTCCCTCAAGCATTTTCAGTAAAGCCTGCTGAACACCTTCCCCAGAGACATCTCTACTGATATTAAGGCTCTCAGCCTAAAAAATAAACAGTTGACAGTTGAAGGTCATAAACAGAAAGAAAAAAATGATTGAGTAGAACACATAAAAATAAAAGAAAGAAGAAGACAGAAGGAAACAAAAGGCATGACAAGGGGGAACCTTTTTGGTGATCTTATCAACTTCATCAATGTAAACAATGCCTTGTTGAGCAGCTTCCACATTGTAGTCCGCAACCTGACAATAAACTTCTGTAGTGTTACCACCATCCATAATGAATATGCAAATATGAAGAAAGGAAGAAACAGCATTACTTTACAGTTGAATAAATCAGTTTCGCAGCATATAAATAGACATAAAAAGGTGTTTTCATTGATAAATTATAAGAATTAAGTAGTCCCCCTATATTGCAATTTTCAATATTCAAAGTATGCAGTTTCTTATTCCAATCCCAAAAGAATCTAGAACATTAAAAAGGATAAGGAACACTCTTCTGCGTGTGATTTATAAAATTTATTTCCTCATTCAAATACCAAAAGCGCAACACCAGAAAATAGGACAGAGAATCATTTCATTGGTCATTGCTATTAGTCTATTACACTACGGTGTATGAAAATAACATAGATGACAGAATGCTTACCACAAGGAGCTTGCTTAATATGGACTCCACATCTTCCCCAACATATCCTGCCTGTACCAATGTGGTATTGTGGTTATAATATACCAAAACGCTTTCTACATATTTGTAAACAAAAAAATTGACACTAGGGAAATAAAATACATGCAAAATCATGCAATAGCATTGCCACATGCAAGGAAGAGAAAAGTAATTTTTTTTATCACACAAGAAAATAAGTATTGATGTGCCCAATTTACTGTCAGGTCCATTTTATTTGCATTTATATTGTGCATAATGATAGTGTAGGATGCATACATATATACATTTTTCTTTTTGTTAGAAAGTAAAGTTACAGCCCTTCTCACCCACTGCTCAATTCTCAAAAGGCTATAAGGCCCATAGGGAGGAGTTATGTGCTTCTTTCAAATCAATCAATAACAACAACAATCAAAGCCTTTTCCTACTAGGTAGAGTCGGCTATATGCATCAAGCGATCATTTAAAAAAAATAAAAAAAGTCCACATATAAACAGAAAATACTTTCTCTATCTGTCTCTCTTCGAGGGGATCATTATTTAGTAAATCATAAAACAAGAATCAGTATCTTGCCTGTGTCAGCGTAGTTGCATCTGCAATAACAAAGGGGACATTTACAAACCTCGCCAACGTTTTGGCAAGTAATGTCTTCCCTGTCCTTGAAATGGCATAAATCAACAAGTTAGAGTAGTAACCGCAAGTGACAAGGCAGTAATAATAAGTGAAAGTAATTAAGATTTAAAACAAATAAAGGACCAGAGCTTTATTATGTCCTGCAACTCATTTAACTAAAGATTTTACTGTAGAATTTAAAACAAAAAAGGCTCAACTATCATTTTAATAAGTAAAGCAACTGACAAAACAAGAATGACACTTGATTACTGAAAATCCAACTCGCCTTATCATTTTTTTAATTCCATGGATTGAAGCATGATTGCCTTAGCATCCTATTTGTATGGTGGAAAAGAATAATGCAAAATTACAATTATATAAATCCCTCCATCAAAGAAAAAAACATGTAAAATCAGATTTACCTGATCCTGTAGGCCCCATGAGAAGAATATTGCTTTTCTCAAGTTCAACTATGTCATCATCAACAACACCAGCTTTATCATTACTTGAGTCTTCTGCTGGCGGCCTAACATTCCAAAGAGTAATGAGACCATGTCAAAAGTAATTTCTATACGTAATGAACAAGGTTAACACAAACAAAGATGATTGCTTTACACTTCACCCAACACTACATGTAAAAGAAGAACAACCGAGGAAAATGGAAGAAAGAGTAGAACGCCGAAGTAATATACTAACTGCTTTTGTGAACACTCATGAAATATTCTCTGATAGTGGTTGTAAACTGCCACAGAAAGCACCTGCATTTGAGAGATAATTAAGAAAACTTAAATAATGAATTGTCCCCAAGGAGAAAAACATTGTCAGGAGATTTTATTCGAAACAGATATAACATGTAACACCCATTGGGCAACCAAACTAACATCCTCCAAAATGCGGTCATAATCACATAACCCACCAGATGTTGCCCCACATGAACATGGCCACTGACCTAGTACTACCAGTCTACCACTTTACAGGCTATTAATAGTAACTTAGTAAGTCCACCAACGTCACGTGAAAGCCAAATCAGAGGACAACTATAATCAAATAGTACCAATAGCAATCTCTCTCAAGCATAAACACAAGGCCTTCACTGCCAATAATCTAGAATCATGAAAATTTAAAAAAGAGAAAAAAAAATCATGGTGTGTGTAACACTAGTCGGGTATTTATATTAAACATGTCCCAACACTTCAAATTCTACATGACACATAATATTTTGCAGTCATTGGCTATGCTTTCTAGCAGGAACCATGCAAATGAGAGAGTCCTGTCTATTAGAAACAGAATAGAGGTCAGAGGAGAGTCTGAGTCACCTTCTTGGCCCTCTCCTGCCCAATCACAAACTTGTCGAGTCCTTTGCAAATCTCCTTTGGCGTTGGAATATTACTCCCCAAATTGAATCCACCCAATGATCCATCTTTAGAATCCGAACCCGAATCACCTCCTGAACCGTTACTAGCACCACCTCCGCCACCACCACGGACCACATTGAAGTTCGAATTTCCCATCCGAATATTAACCCCATCCCCAGACCACGCCACCGGTGGCTCACCATTGTCGTTAACAGCAAAGTAAGACCCACACCTCAATTTCTGGCTCAATCTTCTATTAGAGTCATTGCTTGAGTTCTGGTAATTCGTTCTGCGACCCTCAACTACATGAGTAGTACCGTTTTCTACAATGTTCCCGCGGAACGAGAAGGGCTTGAAGGAAGTGAAGTGAAATGGAGTAATCATGAAGCGTTCATCCCAATTTGTGCGGTGCGTACAGTGAGAATGGGAGATGCGACCAGCATGGACATAGTTGAATACAAAATGTCTGAGTTGAGAGGCCGTTTCCTTGTAAGGTTTGGACCTAAGCACGGCAGCCATGGGAAGGAAGGGGAAGGTGAAGCTTCCAGCAAAGTTAAGGGGGTTTAAGGTAGATAAATGAGGATTTTGGGAGTCATATAAGGGAAAAAAATCAATAGAATAGAGAGCGAAATTTATTGGGTTACGCTTCAATTGAGGATAAAAGTAAGATATTTTTATTTTGTAGGAAAAGTATCAAAAGATGGAAGAACAAAAATATCTAACTCCAGTTAGGAGATGAGGTGAGGTCGCAACTCGCAAGAATATCTACAGTTCCGACGATTTTATTATGTATTTCTATTTAGATTTGATGATAATTGCCATTTTCATCACAGGTGCACATGATTAGATCGAGTGGAGTTGAAGTGAAAATAAATAATAAAATATATGTTTAGTACGTTAAAAAATAAAAATAATATTGTTTAGTATAATAATAAAAAATAAAAGTATAAAAAAAAAATTTGTCTTGATTTTTATTTTTATATTAAAAGAAAAATAAAGAACAGAGGAGATCGACCGCCCACGTCTTTTTCTTTATTTTATTTCTATAAAATTCTTTTAATATAAAACTTAAAAAAATATTGACCAATGAAAAATCAAGTCCAAACTAGCCATCCCCTTGAAAATGTTGCAAATTATTTCATGTACATTATAGTTAATCCTGAGTAATGATTTTTTTACTTTCAAAAGTGGTATAATAAAAATGATCAGTAATAATATATCTCTCAAACATCCAATCCAATCCAATGATAAAAAAGTTTGTAAGCAAAAAAACTTGTATAAACAATTGAATATTGACATGAGTGAAGACAATTTAAAAAGAGAAAAGAGTAGAGCAAAAATTACACAACTAAACTAATCCTAAAACTGCAGAGAAAATGTGAAAATGAAAAAACAAAAAGAGCGAGGCTAGAAGAAACCAGAAAAACAAAAGCGTAAATATCTAGGACAAAAAGTTAATGAGGTGAGTGTAGAGGTAGACTATATAGTTGATGATGAGGCTACTGCTGGTTCTGGGGAGGATTTTTCAAGATATTCACAGCCTCAATAACTTTACTCTTGAGATCTTCTGCTGACTCCACCAAATGCAGTACTTCATTGTGATCCAACTCCAGAAGCATGCCTGTAATCTTACCTGCTAAATTAGGCTCCTGCTCCCATACCAAAGGGTATAAAGCTTCACCTAGCATCTGCATTATATATATTCATCCAATCATGCATCACCATCTCACATCTAACTAGTACCACCTAATTAATTCAAATGACTTACATTCTTCTGCTGCTCAGGAGAAGCATTTGCAAGCTTAGTAGATAATGTCTGACGACTAGGCCTTGCCTGCTAAATATATATCACATGTCAACAATGATAAATAAATTAACAATTTGATCATTGAAAAATGATGTAATTTATTTCAATTTAATCTTTAAAAAGATAAATATATTAAATTTGGTCCCTGAAAATCTCTATTAATATAATTGTTGAGATGAATTATATCTTTTAATAATTAAATTTGATATATTAAATTGTTAATAAAGAAGATGACAAAGATAAAAGGCACGGATCCACGACCACACCTGTTGTTGCAGACGTTGCATGGGTCCATTAGGGCGTTGGACTTGGGGAACCATTGGGAATGGAACCCAAAAGTTAGAGCGTGGAGAACCACCACCAGGCCTCATCCTAGGAACAACTTGTTGCTGATAACCAAATCTAGCCTGTAATTGTATATTTGGAAGGATCCATATTTAATATAATTATCGTTTCTTTAATGTGATATTTCAAACACAAGAAGCAAGTTGTGTATAACATGATAATATTAATATCTATAAATCTGTAAATATACAAAAAGAAAATTAGAATTAAACATTGAAATAGATAAGTTGCTGATAATTACTTGAGGAATAATGGGTGGAGGCGCTTGTCTATACAAAAATTGTTGTGGTAGACGTGGGGAACCAGGAACATACATTGGCATGTGAGGTGCTACAAAAGGAGCTGGAGAAACAGGCCTCGTTTGTGAAAATTGTGCCTACATGGAATTTGAAAAGTTAAAACTACACATAATTCTTTTTTTTACTTAACTTTTTTTAATATAATTACCTGTAATATTGCTATTCTCTCTTCTTTTCTCTGCGCAATCGCAACATAAAGAGGTTTCCTGGCAACCATTTTACCGTGCATCCCCGCAATCTACACAATCAGAGTTTACTTGATATATAAATTTCCTATTAGTAATTAATTACAGAATTTTAGAAAAAATTTATAGACAAGTATATTACAGCTCGAGATGCTTCCTCTGGAGTTGAAAATGCAACAAATCCTGATCCTTTACTGATTCCATTTGAGTGGCACATGACCTAAGGAGACAGAAATTTAAAAAAAAAAACACTTGTTAAATTTTTCTATCAAGAAGATAACAATTTTGCATTTATAAGCAAATTTAAAAAGAAAGAGACCTTGCTTGAAGTTATTGTGCCAAACTCAGAGAAGAGTTGTTTAAGTTTTTCATCATCAATGCTATCATCCAAGTTCTTAAGATACAAGTTGAGAGATTGATGTTCCTTCTTCCTCTGTTCGTATTGTCCTTTCAGCATAACCACTCTTTCAATTTTTTTCTGAGCTTTTCCAACATACCACTCTTTATCCTCAAATTTCTTCCCATTAAGTGCCTCAACAGCTTTTGCAGCATCATCCGCATTTTCAAAATTCACAAAACCAAAACACTTGGATTTTCCCTCTGTATCCCTCTGTACTACAACACTAGTCATGCATCCAAATTCTCCAAATACTTTTTTCAAGTATTCCTCTGTCATTGACTCCGTTAGGTTTTTCACATACACATTATTAAATGTTGTATTATTCACATTATACCTATCCTGCTTTGGCTGAAAATGACCAACATACACCTGTTTATCATTCATCACCATGCCATTGAGCCTTTCAATTGCATTTCGAGCAGACTCCTCGTTGTCAAATTGAACATAACCATAGCCTTTAGATTGACCAGAACAATCAGTTGCTATCTTGCAAGACAGAATATTTCCAAAAACAGAAAAAATGTCGTGTAAATTCTTGTTGTTAATGGCTTTATCCAAATTCTGCACCAACAGTAATAGCATAATGAATTAAAGAAACAAAAATTAGTGTATTGAGAAATTTAAGGTGCATATAAATAAGTTTGAAGAAACATACGTACCTTAATAAATATATTGGCAGTAGTGGTAGAGGCAGTCAGTAGTGGTAGAGGCAGTCCTCCAAATAGGAGCATATCGATGGGAACGCATGATTCTAATAGGTTTGTTGTTAAGTGGAGTGAAATTCAGGTCTTTCATGGCTTTTTCCGCTGAAGATAAATATAGCAACAAGTATTAAGACTAACTTCATACTTTTGGAGATATTTACCAAATATGCCACTACTCATCATGTGTACATATGTGTTAATCAAAGTAATTTAAAAACAAATCTGATCAAATAACAAGTTTTTAATTAAAAAATACAATACAAATAAACAAAATATCTTTTTCGAGGATGGCGCTAAAAAACACAGTTAAAAAATTATTGTTGAAAAATATAGTATCAATAATTTTTTAATTTTTTTATTAAAAATATTTTTAATAATTTATTTTAACGATTAAAATTTAATTATTGAGAAAAATAACAAATTTTTTTAACAAAACGTAGTGGTTATCAAAAATAGATCCTTGAAAAATATTTACTTTTCTTATAATATTTCTACCGTGATTCAAGAAAAATTCGGAAACAAGAGCCTCATTAACAAAATGATTTGTTTGGATTAAAAAGGAATAGAGTATGACACTTAGGGTAATGTTATAGCATTTAATTATTTATGAAGAAATTGAAAAAAAGAAGGTGGTAAGTTGATGAAAAAGACAAACCATGATAATGATTGGTGAAATTAACATAAGCGTAACCAAGGGATTTGTGAGTGTGGTAGTCCCTGCAAACCCGAACGGAAACAACGGGACCAATCTGACTAAAGAAATCAAAGAGATGTGAATCATTCACACTCTCATCAATATCTCCTACGTACAACGCCATACGCTCATCCCGCACAACACCATTCGCCAAACTTTGATGTCCATTCACAAATTGCGCCATCACTCTTTTTTAAAAGATCCAATACACTATTTCACTCTTTTCAAATAGTACACTTAGGAAGCCTTTCCTAATCTTCTAAGTATCTTTCTCCCTGGCTACTCCAAAGTGATTTAACTTGTACGTGAGAATACGAAATCCTAGTTTCGACGTGAATCGCCCAATCCTACTAGCTGCCTACTATTATATGATTTCATTGAATTTCCAATGTAATTAAAAATGCGTTAAGTTTTTATGGATCGGATAACAATATTTAAAATTCAAATTTAATTCAATTCAAAATACACCTTATATTGAATTTGATTAAATCTAAATTTTAAGTTCGATTCAATTTAATATATAGTGATTATCAAGAAAATAAATATTTTTAAATATTTATTCATGCAGGTAATTACATAAAGGCTGAAATATTAATGTTACAAAATAATAATTATATGTTTTTTATAAACAATAATAATTATATGTTGTTAGGTTCAGTTTTTAGCAGATTTTAGTGTCTTGATTTCCGTTCAATTCTAATATTTTCAATCAAATAAATTTGGGTTTTAGTTAATTTATTGGTTTGATATAAATTTATATCTTAGCCTAATTTTTATTGATTTGTGCAGATTTTTATTTGATAGATGTTATCCTACTTAAACTCAAATTGTAAGAGCTACTTGACTTAAATAAATAAATCATTTAAAAATAAGATATGCATTATCTATTGCACTTTGAATTAAATCAAAACTCTTTTCCTTCTCGCTACTGGGCTTGGCGATAAAAGTAGGAGCATTACACTTGAAATAGGGTGTTTGAGTTCAATTCAAATGAAAATTAGTTGGAGATTTCTTAACCAATATATGAGTGGCCAAGTCTCTTATTTTTTTCACTAGGAAAATAATTCTAAATTTTTTTATGGGTTGTAAAATTAGGGATTAGACTTTATTTTATATCTTCAATCATACAAATTTTTAGTTTCTTATTTTATCCTCATTGATGTATGAACATCGTGACCGTTGATTTTTATATAGATGAATACTAATTAAAATTTTAAAATCATGTAATAAAGAATTTAAACTGAGTGGCAAATAATGTGAATGAATGGGAACTAGAAAATAGAAATTAGGTTATATGGAATTAGAACGTTTTCATTTTTTATAGTCTATTTTTTGTCTCATAACGGAGATAGAATTTTATCAGTAGATATTTTTTTATACGCAAGATTCAAACCCAAAACCTTACTTAAGGGGATTAAACCACCTACCACTCTAACCGACTACTATTGATAATTATTACCTATATTTAAATTAGGAGACCGTATTAAAAATTTTATAAAATTAAAGACACTAAAATGCTTATTTTAATTTGAACACAATGATTATAAAATTCTAAAATCATATGACATGCATTAAAGTTTATATCAATTTTTTTAAAAATAATATATAAAATAATCATTATATTTCTAAGGGGAAGCCTGCACTGTAGACTGCAGAGTATATATTTTGCTTAGTTCAAATTTCTTAATGTATTATCTAATGGCTAAATGGAAAGAGACAGTTAATAAGCTATTAGTGTATTGTAACACTTGAAGAGCTCCATAACAAGAAAATATACAACCAGAAAATAGATCACCGGGAAAGAAATAAGTTCTCCTCAGAGGCAATCGGTAGATTATATCCGCACATGTTTTTGTTAGCCTTCACCCTTGATTCTTCATTACTTGATGTTAGGCTTTATCCATCATCTGCATTTAATTATTGGGAGTAGGACCGTTCTGTACCTGATAGTGCCATTAGATACAAGTCATTTACAAATGTTAAGACATATGTACCATAATCCAATAGATGAAACAAGAAATTAAGTTTATCAGTTAGAAAAGAAAGTATGTACCAAAAACTTGATGTAATCACTCCTCTTCGTGCCGAAAATCAGCTTGCAATTGTCGAGCAAATCTTGCTCCCTTTTCATGTCTTCAAGGATCCTGCCCCTCTCCGATTTCATATGCTTTGCCTGACTCTCAATGCTATCAAGATCTACTAGTTTGGGGAACCTCACATTCACTTCTTCGCTGAAATCATCATCCCCCCACCAACAAAAAAAAAGTGAAATGTTATGACAATTTTCAAGAGATCAAGAAGAACCATTTTGGCTTCTCAAAACAAACAACAAAAACAAGTCTTCTGATGCCACTAAAGTCAAACTTCTCTCAAAGTGTTTTTTCCAACTGGTTAACAGAAATAAGAAATTCCACATAAGTAAGCACAGACAAAAGATATCAAACAAGGAACCTACAAAACTATCCATTCATGATTCCACATCAGTAAGCTGGCTTTTCTTAGTATTTGCCTTGCTTTTAAAGTGTTTCAGTTACAGAAATTCAGCAAGATAGGAGGAGGGTTTTCTCGTTTTAAGTTCTTTCTTTTTAAGTTAGACAATTGAAACCTTACTACCAGAGCAAGTCCAATTCCTAGTGGCATAATGTATAAGTACAAAGAGTCATATAATGTACACCTAAATTAAATTTCCTATTCATTCTCTTACCTGTTTCCCAGGTAAAATACACCGTCACTCCTGATTATTCCTCCATCTAAAGAAACAGCTCCATCAATAATTAAAGGAAGTGCCTTCATCATTTCTGTCCTTGTCCTGTATACTTGCAGGCGCGAAAAGAGATTATAAAACAGAGTTTCTCTGAGGCCATAACCACTGGGAGTTACACAGAATAAGTTTGAGGCATCTATTTTAATCATATTCACAGCAAAGCCAAGAAACCCAGGTGGACACTGCCCATTGGGTAATCTTGGGTTTAAAATGTTCAGCTGTCTCTGTGGATCATCAAGCACAAATTTACCAGGATATGGCCTACAAAAAGAGGGGGGGAAAGTGAAAACAATGCTATTTGAGAAATTTAAGTTATCCATAGCCACCAATTATAGATGAAATACAAGATCAAGCATTCATGCCTTAAAGATTCAAGACTTATCACTAGAAAACGATCATGCAAGGCACTTCCTATTGCGGCACCTAGCCCATGGAGACCAAAACCCTTATTTATGCTGCCATCCTCATTATGTATCTCAAGAACTCCAACTCCAAAATTAGTCTTACAAACAATTGCCAGCATAGTCTCCACTCCTAGATACTCCGATAAAAGCCTGCATTTTAATCAAGGACAGTGAAGCAAATGCATACATGCTTACGTATTTCATAATATTCAAGCAAAAAGTAAGCAATACAGAGAGAATCAAATTACTTTTAATATTCTTTAAATAAAATTCCATTGATCCCAAGGAAACAAGAGCAGCTATTACAGGTTGAAATATGTTCGCAGTTTCACAAACCATAAAGTAAACATGTGAAGTTGTGAACCAAACGTACGTGCTTAGATGATCATTCTGAACGTTTGCCAGTGTTGCAACAACACCCACAACGTCCTCTAACATTGGCATTTTAAAAGCTTGAGCTTCATGACGAGTTTTCATCTGGCACAAAATTCCAGCAGCAGAATTTGCATGGTGTAGTAGTATCTGTTCATCTATATCCGCCTCTGTATTAGGGTGCGAACTCTCTCCTTCGCTAATCTTGGGTGCACTTGAAGTTGAAGATTGACGATTCTTAATCATATCTATGAAAAGGAAAAAGAAAATACATGTATGAAACTTGCTCTTCATTAGCAAACAATTATTATGGGAATGTATACTGTAGTTGTATACAACAATTTGAGAGTTTACTCATTAATATGTTCATGAATCATGATAACCAACTTGACATCCATTTAGATTATCCTAATCCATTAGCAAAGTGCCAAATATATAAAGGAAAATTCCTTAAAAAAAAGTTGATGAAAACACCTTGCATACCAAAATTGTCATCAAATTTGGTTATTTTATTCTTGAGAAGTTTCAACTTATCTTCGTGCTGTTTTATTTTCAATCCTAACGCACGTAAATCATCTTCACGTTCCTGCAAGTATTACATGACACCATGTGATATGTTCGTGAGGTTATCCATCATCACTCGATTAAAATCAAGATACTTAATAGGTAAAAAGAAGAAGAAGAAGAAGAAGAACATTTACAAATTACAACCTTGGTACTTTGTACGGTTGACTGGGCTTGCATAAACTCTCTATTTTGCTCATTGTCCTGTGCATCAGTTTGATTCACACCTACTGGCACCGAAGCCGAACAATCTTGGACGAATTTTGGCTTTTTTTGAATTGGAAGCTGCATACATGATACATAGAGGTTATCTGCATATATAAATGCTTATAATGCTTGCACACAGAAAAAATCTTTACTGTTTGCATTAGCCTGAATTTTATGTTTAAATTGCAAAGATAATAATAGACGATAAATCATGGTCTTGCTTTGTTTTCTTGTTCTGTTACGGTACGCGAAGAATATAGTCCAAAGTTGAGCAATTAAAAACTAGACAGAATCGGCATCGTCAAACAGACTTCTTCCATTATTCATTCTTTTAAGCCTTAGAAAGCATTATAAAAACAAGAAAAGACCCAACACACTATTTCGCCTTACAACCCAAATGTCAACTCAATTTTAAAATAAATTAATTTGAGCTACTGGTCGGCAAAAGAGGCATCTAGTATTATTTAATCTTTAATAAGATCTTTCTAAAGAAGCACAAAATAGATCTAATCGCGCAAAATCGAATCAAGATCATAACATCTTATCATTTCTTATAAAATAAATAAAAGTATCTATAATAGTATACTTTTTGAGCGTCTATAAAATTATCCAAATGGATTTTGATTTTATCTAAAGTTGTAACATCTTACAGTAACATATCCATAATTCCATAGCTAACAATAATGGTAAATATCACTAAGAACAGACATTGGTCATGAGGATCTGGACCCCAGCGCTACACACAGTAGATATTCACATTTCACAAGAAGCAAGCTAGAGAATTAGTTTAAAAGTTGGGTAAGCGTGTGGACGAAGAAATTTACCTTGCTTCTGGGTTGAGACATTGGAGTTGAATTTGAGCTCGCTGTCACTTCCGGAATCTGTAATTTGACTGATTTTGCAAATATCTAGCTAGGGCAGTCAAACCAAAAGGGCTGAAGCTTTCTTCTCCATCTAGAAATTAGGGATTATCTTATCTTTATATAGCTGTCAAAACGGGTTCAACGCGCTCCATCAAACCCTTTTTTACCCGACTCATATAACCCGCGCTACTTTCAATATTGCCAATTCCATCCACAATTTTATTTCAATAATATTGATCTACTAATTAAGGTGTAAACCAGCCTACTGAAATGGTACTTAAAAATAGAAGAATTTTTTTTGAATGTTTGTATAAGCTATTTGATTTAATACTTTAATTTGAATTTTATTATATTGTTGAACCCAATTTTCAAGTTATTTATTTTTATACTATTGTTATCATGTGATGTGATATTCACAGCTGAGAAACCATGAAACTTAAAGAATTTGTTTGAGTTGTATATTGACTATTTGAGATTTTATAGTTGAATGATTTTGTTGTGCAACCCGTATTATTAATAGTGTGTAAATTTAAATTATACGTAGATTTTATCAAGTTTATTATTTGTATTTATTGTGATTTCTCTCCTTTTTTATGTTTTGTTTAACGATTTATTGATTTTTTTTATTGGTTAATAGAGCATTTCATGTTACGAAATTCATGAAAATTCAATTTAAAAAATAAGTTTTAATATTTGAAAATTCAATTGATCAATTAGGTAAAACCTTAACATGTATCTTAAGAACCTTTTGTTTAATTATTTGATGGGTTAAATGAATTATTGTGTTCATTAAGTAATCAGTGAAACACGAATCATATAAACAGAATGCGCTTATATTGATCAAGCCTTGTTTTTCTTTTTGTATTATTGAATTCTCAAATTTCAAGCTGTCGGGCTAATATGTGCAATTTTCTGGTTCTAATTTGTTAAAAAGTTTTTATTACAAAAGTATTATAAAATTTTTTTTGATAAGTCGCTGTTTGTGTAAAATAGAATTGTTTTAACTATATAGGATGGACATAAAAAAAAAGCAATTATCTATATTGTAAAAATTTTGGGGCTTTAACCTATAGAGTTAGTAGAAGGACTAGTTCATTGTAAACATGATAAATTCAAATTCGAGAAACATGTTCATATTTATTGTTGCATTCAATAAAAAAATATATATGTATGAAGAAAAATAGGAGTTTTCATCATTTACATCTAAAATTGTATTATTACATAATACATTGAAAATAAAAGTTTGAATAATTATTGTAAGAAGTATATACACATTGCAGTTTGTGTGATATCTTTGGAAATGAAAACATTTTCCTCCTTAATCGAAACTCAGACAACCTGACTTGGGAGAGGTCCTCTGTCATCTTGATTCTCGCATCTTCTTTAATCATCAAATTCAACTCTTACATGCTCAGCCTCATTGGCATAATTAGGAGTTTTAGATTTAGTCATGGGCTAATGCCACTTAATATATGTGAATTTCAAAATATTATTCAACTGCAACTGTGAACTTCATATGGGAATCTCTGCTATCCCATTATCCATGACATTACGCCTGCTTCAACAATGCCGGATCTCGGCCCAATTGGTTTGGAATTTGGATGTGTGTGTTGCTATCTTTTCTTATCTAGAAGAAGTGTGCCACGGCAAGTTTGGTTCATTATTTTTTCTTTGTAATAGTAGATATAATTTTTTCTTTTTTTATATCCTTTCAATTAAATATGTATGAAATTATTTTTTTTCTTACTTTTTTATCAATTTTATTTCATTTTCACTTTTAATATAAGAGTAAAATGATATTTCATTCATATCACATCACTTTCATATTATTTGTTTTATTCTCTTATGTAATCTTATTACATCCTCAATTCTCATTACATCCTCCCACCATACTAATCAAACATAACATTAGTATTTACTTGGTGACAGTCACTTTCAAGAGCAAGAAAATTGAAATGTCACCCAAATAAATCGGTTGTACCAAACCTTAATTAAAGGTAAAGAAACACTAATGCCTCATGATTGCAATGAGTAGTTGAATACCTTACTCTGTGCCATTGACCACCAAATTCAATTACGCTCTTTCCTGCTTTGGCAAATGACATCTCCGTATTCATAGAAAATCCAAAATACCTAACCAAAAATGATATACAACGACTACACCAAATACCTCTACTAAGTTATAATCAACTTCATGAAACAAGAAAATGACGGTATTTAAGTATTGTCTCACGAAAAGCTAATTATGGAGAATTTTTTTAAGAAAAGAATTTATTAATACTAAAAATTGAAGCTTCCCGTGACACAATTAATAAAATTTATCGTGGCTTTGTGAGGTGCCACTTCATGAAGATGAAAGGCGCTCATCACCGAAAACGAGGCACATAACATAAATAAGACTCCTCTCCTCAATGCACCCTTTTTTTTTTCTCCTAGCTACCACAACCACTGTTCATAAATCCGAAAAAAAGTAGGTAGCTATGAATAGAGAACACAACTCTCGATAAATAATAAAAAGTTGCTTTTTTTTATTCACAATATCTCTTTGGCCATGGATAAATTTTTTTTTTGTATGTTTTAAAATATTTGTTATTTTATAAAATTAATAAAGTATTAATTATTTTTATAATTTTATCTTTATTAATATTAATTTTTAAGATAAAATTAATAGAAAAAAAAAGTAAAAAAGAAAAGAGGAAAAGCTTACAAGTTACAAGTGAAGTGGATGAGAATCAAATCAAGTATAACTTGACATATAAGTTAAAAATACAATATTAAAAAGATATTATTAGAGTAGAGACTGGAGAGTGGAGAGAGTTTGGGTGAGCTAGGTAGGTAGCTAGCAGCACACCTAATCAAATCCTTTATTGTGATGATGTTGTACGAATTGATTAATTGATCACGTAATCGTGACAAACATTATAACTACGATTTTATGTTCGGTTAATCACAATTTTAATCGTAACTAACGAATTGCACAATAATAACACGGTAAAAATTTGCGTTGACATTTATAGTGCAAGAGCTTCATTCATATATATTATATCCGTTCAGAACTAAATCATACCTATTAAAATGGGTATAGGAAATATGAAAATTACTTTGTATCTTGCTACCCGATCTTATTCGTATCTCACCTTTATGATTTATCGTCATTTTCTCATGTATCATCAGCATTAGAATGAATCTACACAAACTTCACTGTGGGACCAATTAATGGATACACACCAAAATAAATAACACCCCGCCTTATATGCCCTTGACGTGCAACAGGGGTACTACCTCGTGACTTTCTCCACCCCCACGTGACAAACTATATCTTTTCTTTTTACTAAAATTATGGAATAGTATTAGGAAGGATCAAAATACTCATATATAATGGGTACCCTAAAATTTTATCTTGTGGATTTGAGTATGGGCTTGGGTACAACGTCAACGTGTCCGGGTCCGAGTAAAGAGGTACCCTACCTGTATCCTACCCGCAATAGTAATTACTGATTTTTATATACAAAAAATAATATTTTTAAACTTTTTTATATTGAGAAAATATATAATTCTAAAAAAAATAATAAATATTTTATAAATATTAAAGTAATTTAATAGTACATTTATATTTATGATTTTTTTGTGATTAAAGAAGAAAAAGTTGATAAAAATAAATTTTATATTAATAAAATAATAATTTATTTAAAATTTTTATGAATCTGGCTTTGAGTATGAAAATTTGACTATTTGTAAGATCCATGGATGAGAAATGTTTTGATACCCACTCAAGTCCGAATTCGAATCTAAAGAATATAGTATCCTACCCAAACCTTACCCATAGCCATCCTAGATAGTATTTAGCTTCAATTTTGCATTGTTTTTTGCCCAAAATTTTTTTTGCATGGTTTATACTATTTAGGCTTCCTTTTGTTTCTTGCGTGATTTATTGATTTGTGTGATTCCAAATGGCATCACTTTGGGTTTGAATAACATTGAGTTGACCAATTTCTCGGCGTACAAAAAAATTACGTTACTATTAAACAATGAGTATGTAAGAGAACCTACGTACTCTCGTTTATTCTAAAATAGAAACACACGTAACGTTGTCATTTAGACAAAAATAACCTAAAAATACTAGTTAAATTTTTTTTTTTGGTTAAGAGAGTATTTAATAATTACTTAAAACAGTGAAAATTTAATCAGAAAACATTTAAATTAGTATCACAGGTTTTGGTTAACAAAATCCCAGCCTGCACACTACAGGGTTAAAATAACGATTTTGAACCAAGTTTGGTTGGTCTAGTGGTTAGCTCATTAGGTTGCTTAAGCAAGTGTTGGGGGTTCGAATCCCACCTTGTGTATGCAGCAACTAATTGGCTAGCAGCAAACCCTTAAATGAAGCTCAGATCTGCGGAGAATTAATCCTTGACCTGTCGAGTTGGGGGATACCTTAGGAAAAAAAAAAAATAACGATTTTGAAAAATAAAATTGCAAATGACTCACCAAATGATGCCAAACCTAAAATACATATTTTTTTTTTATGATTTAAAATACATATTATAAACGATATAATATAATAGTGTGCAAATTAATGGGACCATTTAAGTTTCAATTTACATAATATATGATTAAACTGTAAATTTGAACTCTTGAAATGAATAACGCATTTGACACGTATGATTAATTTTCATGCCAATATTTTTGGTTTTCTAAGGTGTTTTTCAGTTCGACAGGTCAAGGACTAATCCTCCACGGATCTGAGTTCTATTTAAGAGTTTGCCGTTGACCAATTGGTTGCTACATACACAAGGTGGAATTCGAACCCCAACACTTGCTTAAACAAAAATTATTATATGTTTTGTTTTTGACGTACAAATAGTATAAATAGAAGATGATGAGGGGATAAATAATTGTAAAGGAATTGGAACTTGCACCGTCTCATTAATTATTAATCAACTAAATATTATTGGGAAAGAGACAAATGCATCGTTAGTCCGGAATGATATGTATTTGTTAACCACCACTCTTTAGTAACCTTCAAGATAAAACTTAACCTAACTTTAAACGATGATAGCCCTTTTCTTTTGCTTTAACACCAATAACTTTTCAAGCCTTAATGTTTGTTATCCACGCCACATACATATACTTACCAATAAAACAATATGTAAATTGAATCCATATATAGATATAGATAAAGGAGTATAAATTGAGCTAGTGCCACGTCAAGAATTAATGTAACGTAACCGGAGAGAGGAAGGAGAGGTGGATGACGTGTAAGAAGTGGATTGGTCATAGGATGTACTAGTACGGGGTCTAACATTCTCTAACGCCCGTGAACGTGATAAATACCAACGGCGATTGCGCGGGCTTACAGTTACTAATCTCTTTCTCTGCTTTCGAACCACTCTCCCAAATGACCAAACATTACTTTTCTATGATTCTCAAATATGCCACACGCATTATGTAAAGCTTCAACCCAACTAATTCATCTCAGGTTTGTCGTCTCACACCTCATCTTTTCTTTCCTTACTCTATCTAATTATTCACTACTCCTCTGCCTCTGAGATTTAGATAATTAGTCGTCGTCTATATAGTAATGTGTGTTAGAGAGGTTTTGGCTTGCTCAGAATTCATGTATATTTGACATGGATGGATTTGTGATGTGTATTATGGTAACAAGAAGCCGATCTGATGGGGAAGAAAGGAGGCGGATGGTTCTCCACGGTCAAGAAAGTTTTCAAATCCTCGTCTTCTTCTAAGCACGAATCGCCCGTCCCAGTCAGGAAGGTCATTAATCCTCTGTTTTTATCTCTCTTTTCTTTTCTTTTTTTTAATTCCTTTAGTAAATAATTTACAATGTCCTCCAATTTGCTTGAATGCCTGCTGGTTTCATTCACCGGGAAACTGGTAATTAATACTTGAGCACATTCTTAATAATTTAAATTATGCATTAAGCCATTAATCGCTTAACGACAATTTGGCATCCATGTTTCCCGTCACTAGATTTTTTCTTTATATACTCATAGGAAGATTGGATGATGTTTATATCTCATGAATTCAGTACTATTTTGATTATATTCATGTATAAAGCACTTCTATATATCCTAATCGATTAGTCAGATATCTTTATTTATTTATTATCATTTTAATTGGCAAAATGGACTAATCCATTTCCCCAATTATTAACCCAAAAGAAAACAGAAATTGGAAATCTGCAGCAGAAGTAATGGTATCATCAAACTCTACCTTACACATTAAAAGCTAATTAATTCATCGGAACTTGAGTAATTGAGCATCTTAGTTGTTTCTGTTGTCTTTTATGCGTTCCCACATAAATGCTAAGTAGCCTGACCCTTTCATTGTATTTAGGACCATTAACTACTCGATACAGGGTAATCATGTGTATGTATGGTCCCCTATCATGTCACCATGTATCAAATAATCATTCTAGCTTCCATGTCACTTAGTAATCATGCCACCTAACCCATCACATCATTCATTTTGATCATCATGTGCTGCCTTTGTTAGATCCCAATCATCTTAACACATTCTGTTTGATAGTATTCCTTCTATTGCTTTAATTTTCAAATGATTGCTTTGCTGATTAATTATATTGGGAGCTAAATGTTGGGAAAGTGCTTCGTTTTCAGAAGGATAATAATGCAGAGAAATGGCAAGGTGAAGCGCCAGAGGTGGTGTCTTTCGAGCACTTTCCTGCGGAGAGTTCTGGGGATGCCACCAATGAGCACAGTATCACGTCCACACCTGTGACTGAAGATAGAAATCATGCGATTGCCGTTGCAGCAGCAACTGCTGCAGCTGCCGAAGCTGCGGTTGCAGCAGCTCAAGCTGCCGCCAGAGTTGTTCGATTGGCAGGTTATGGACGTCAGTCCAAGGAAGAAAGAGCGGCAACGCTTATTCAATCTTACTACAGAGGTTACCTAGTAAGACCTTCTTCTCTTTCCCATACCAATTTCATTAACTACTTTCTCTATTTGGTCGTTGAGTCAGAAACTGTCTAAAATGATCACCTATGTCGTTTCCTATTCCCAATTCCTTGGTTTATATAGTGTGGCCACATATAGTTCACCTACCCACAAAGTGTTACTTTTACAAGATCAAGAACGTGAGTTACACTTACGTGCAGTACTATATATCAGTTTCTTCAGTCATCCATAAATAATAAAAATCAGTAAATCTATGTAGAAAAATTTTATATACAAACCAGGCAATTCCCAAGTATACAAATTACAAAGTGTCTCAAAAGTCAAAACCTTTCAGAAGAAAAGGATGTGGCTTAACTTTTCAGTTTGAATCAATAAAGGAGAAAAAGGTGTACTTGTGGGGAGCCCATTCACCATAATCTTTAAGTAATTGCTTTTAGTGTTACTCACTTCCCTGTATATCGACGGTTCACATCTAAGCTTAATTAGGTGAATTTAATTTCTCAACTAATATCAATATCATATCCTTCTGGCAATCTTTGTTTTAGGTGATTGCTACAAAACTTTATTGTAAAACTGTAATACTATTTTCTAATATTGCAATTATCTAAGAAATTGCAGCCTAAGTGAAGGCAATTAAAGTGTTATTTACTGTTAAAATGTGTAGGCTCGACGTGCCCTGCGTGCTTTGAAGGGATTGGTGAGGCTGCAAGCACTTGTGAGGGGGCATAATGTGCGGAAGCAAGCGCAAATGACTATGCGCTGTATGCAAGCATTAGTTCGAGTACAGGCGAGAGTAAGAGCTCGAAGATTCCAGTTGACCCACGAAAAGCTTCAGAAGAGAGAGGAGGAATACGAGGAGAGAGAATTTCATGAACAAGAGGCAAAGCATATGAGCCCCATGAGAAGGATTGACCTGGACAGGTGGGACAATAGGCGTCAGAGTAGCCAGAAAATCAAGGAAAATGATCTCAGGAAACATGAAGCAGCTGTGAAGAGGGAGAGATCTCTTGCTTACGCTTTCAACTATCAGGTTAGACCTAGACATTTTCCTTTGGAATTAAATTAAATTACCTTTCGTTCCTTGAAAGAACAGAAAGTATTACATATCTTCTCTTTTGCTTTACAAAAAACATATTGCATGCAGCAGCAGCAGCAGAAGCAATTTATGGAGACAGACCCGAATGGTGATGATGTTGGAAGCTATGCGACTGAGCGTGAAAAGGCCCAATGGGGTTGGAACTGGTTAGAGCGTTGGATGTCATCACAACCATACAACGTTAGGCACGAGGGCCCACGCGAGACCTCTTACATGACACTACCTACTGCCACCACTACCATTACAGATGACATGTCTGAAAAGACCGTGGAAATGGACATTGTTGCACCTCCAGGCTCAACAGGCAACATCAACATGTTCAACATGGGCCTAATGAACCAAGAGTTTCTTGATTCAAGCCCAATTTCCAACAGATCTAAACACCAAAGACATCTCAGTGCAAATGTACCTAGCTATATGGCCCCCACCCAGTCTGCAAAAGCTAAGGTGAGAGGCCAAGGAGGCCCGATCAAGCCACGTGGCTCACCTGGGCCTCAGTGGAACTCATCCACTAAGAGATCCTCTGGTATTGGGTCGGCCTGTGATTCCTCCAGCTCTGGTGGAGGAGCGTCAAATTATAAGTTTCCAAGGAGCCCAAGCCCAAAAATTAATGGGACTCGTCCACTGTCTAGGAGGATTGCAGGTGGTAGCCCGGATTACGTTGCAATTGACGATTGGTCCCTCCCTCTTGGAGCCCATGGTTGGGCATGATTTGCTATTTTAAAATATCGTAATTAAATTATTATAATAGCTTGTTATGTGTGGAGCTTGGAAATGTCATGTGGCACTCGTTTATATTTATGGACAATTCCATTTATGTCATGGACAACAAATTTTGAGATTGTAATATCTAGGAAACCAGTTTCGTTTTTTTTTCCACTTGTAAGGAAATATGCTTCAATGTTTTTTAATTTTCAATAAAAAAAATGTACATGCACAACAGTCATATATAATTGTCAGTGTTTCGTGAGGGATCTTATAATACCCCTTAAGGGAGAGAAATGATAAATATATAGGCCATGTTCTTTAATAAGAAATGACCATGGAATAGGTGGGGCCTATTTGGTCCTACCTATTTTTTACTTTTTCATTTATATCAATTTAAAAAAAAACAAAAAGAAAATACAAAATGTCTATTATACTCTTTGATTTGACACAATTATAACTTTTTTTTTCTTTTTATTATTTTAATATAAAAGGTAAAGTGGTAATTTTAATACATTTTCATTCCATTTCCATTTCCAAATTTTTACTAACAAACATCATAAACGCATTCCGTTTTCATTTCCATTTCTGTTTCCATTTTCATTTCTGCATAAAGAACGTGTCCATAGACTTGTGTAATGTGTGTATAGTTGTGCAATTCAACTCTTTGCAAATTACAGTTGAACAAAATAAATGGTAAGTGAGTAATTATTTATGAAAAAACAAGGACAATAAATATGGAAGAACCGTAATTGGTTACAAGATTCAAGATTGAAGAATGAAGATTCATGTAGTATAGAGTTAGTGCAGACTGTACAGCCTAAATACGTGATAAAAATGGAATTTGTTATAAGAAAAAAAGGTCAACCTTAACGTCATCTTGACTCCAATTTGAGCAGTTACATACTATAGAATAGAGTAAAAGAGTTTAGTTCAACTTGGTATTTAGATTTCATTTGCTTCTTCACCATCCTTTTTACTCCTCTAACACATGGACTGTTTGAAACTAGCTGTTTATATAAGGCAATTCTTCCTTTCTCAAAACAAGTAAAAACATATTCTTGCCTTAAACAGTACGTTGTGATTATATTTCACAATACATATGCTATTCAACACTTAAAAATAGGCTCTTGCATGAGCTTGGATCTCTACTACTTAGGTTCATGCTGATTCAATTAATCGTGATTAACATCAAATAACCGTGGCGGTGCATGCATTTGGCTTAGTGTGAGAACTTACAACATATTTTCTTAGGCTATAAATTCATTTTCGCTTTGATACAACCCAATTCAAGTAGTAAAAATATCAAGCAGAATGAAAAGGAAAAATGAAGAGATAGAAGATGATTGAATGGCTGAATCTGTATTAAATCCTTCTAGTGAGAAAAATACAAGCGAATGCTCTCCTTCAAATCGAAAGCAAAACTCCAAAATGGTAAATCACCAAAATGATCAACTAACTTCAAAGCTCACTCATCTCCCTTATTTAACAACTCAACTCATAACAAATTAATCGACCTTGGGCTGAGACTTGACTTGGGCCTTTTTCTTCATCCTTCTCAGTAATTGGGTCCACTTCTTTTGCTTGCATCTTATCTGTGATCTCTGTTTCAATGTTGGACTTATCAGTATTTGACAATATCATATCGCGCTTCTAGTTTCGCATCTTCAGTGATTTAATGTAACTTTTAAGTTTGACATTTTTATGCTCGGAACAACAGCTTTGTCAATTCTAATTTAATTTATAAGCCATTTTAAAATATTAGAATCCCTTTATTTATATTTCTTAAATCAGACGATTATTTAATTTAATAAACCTTGTGGACATTACATTAATACAATTAATCAGCCTCCTTAAGCATCTAATATTAATTTGTTGTTTTGTTAGGAACAAATTAAATTGAGCTGCACAATTATATATATATATATATATGAATTAATATATTAAGTATTGATATAACGTCACCCTCATTCCACATTGTTATCTTCTATCATCGATAGAAGAAGTCACATATTGATGGATCGTTGTTTTTTTAAACACTTTTGACGTTACACCTTCCAACCTATAAGATTGAGATATAAGATTTATCAAATTAGCATGATTGATGAGTTTTTTTTTCTTCTTTAAGAAACGACGAGTTGTGGAAATTATACAAGAGTAAAATATGAAAACAGAAAATGTGAATTGCTTTGGGCATAATCAATTACAATTTACAAGCCGTCCATCGAATAATAATGATGATGCCGATTAATTTAGAAGACATCATAATTCATGTCTCATGATGTGCATTTTGAATTTGTAATCATATTCGTACTTGTATTTTTTATATTATACAGCGATGATCACATTTAAAATTAAAAAACCTTTAAAATAAAATATAGTGATATGTATATATAAAATTTCATAGTGCGCGCAGGCAATAGCCACTCCCTTATCTTTCTCATTTTCATTCTTCTAAAGGAAGCGAGTCCAACTGTAGTTTTTGTTATTCGTTATTTTGGTTCCTTCAATATCTCTTCATTACCAAAACCCTAGCTTCAAAAGTAGAGGCAAATGAAACGAAACGAAACGATGATTCAGAATTTCAGAGGAAGAGCCAAAGTATGTGGAGGCAGAGATTGAGGATTCCTTCCTGATCGAATCCCCTTTCTCGATGCACCCGATTTCGTCCCAACCTTTGAATGCCAAAAACAGCTTCCCCTCAATTGAAGCTTCATCTCTGAATCCACGTCTCGTGTTTTCCCTTCAATTTTAGCTACTCAACTGCGATTCTCTGTTTTTTTCCCCTTAGATCCGTCAATGATTTCGAATCCCAACGCCATCTATTATGCCTGCATTGCGAAGGGAACCACAATTCTCGCCCAACACAGGTCCCAAGAACCAGAGATCCTAGAGTTAGCTGCAAAATGCCTCGCGCTAGCACCTCTTCACCATTCCATGTTCTCTCAAACTGTGAAGAAAAGAACCTACACCTTCTCATTTGACGATCCTTTCGTCTATTTCGCTATTTTCGATGCAGAGCTCGTTAAATCGGAGGCCATTCGGTTTCTAGATCGCATCAAGTGCGCATTAGACGAGATAATGAAAGGCAGGCCCATCACGGATTCTGACGATTTCTCCCCGCTTTGTTTTCAATCTCAATTCGATCCCGTGTTTCGTGAATCAACGGCTTCGGATTTGGACTTGGAAAATTCGTTGCAGGGTGAAAACAAGGAAGTAGGGGTGGATTCAGTGAAAGGGAAGAGATCGGTGATGGTGCCTTTGCTTGGGCAGCCTAATAAAAGTTTGAAGAAGAAGAAGAGGGTGGTGATTGCGGAAGGCAATGAAATAATGAACGATAAAGATGCTGCAATGGAGAATAAATTGGATGTGTGTGATGATATTAATGGTTGCAGCAGAGATTTTGCATTGTCGGTGCCGAAAGGTATGGCCAATGATCGACAAAAAGCAAGGCAAGTGTGGAAGAAACATGTGTGGGTGGTGCTTTTGCTGGATTTGTTTGTGTGCGCAATGTTATTTGCAATATGGTTATGGGTTTGCAGAGGGTTTCAGTGCATGAAGAGTTGAATTCAACGCAGAAAACTTTGGGGATTCTTCGCTTCTTCATTATACCCACAATTGCTTCAAACTTGAGAGCTATACCTGTACATTTGTATAAATGGGAAAAACGGGTATTTACATGTAATTGGGGTTCGGTATTCTAAATTATTTTTGGAAATTTCCGTCCCTTTACTTGAATTGAAATTACTTACTGAATATATATGGAGATTTTGTTGTACATCAATGATCATTGTGTTGTCTGATCCGACACTCATGTGCTTTGCTGAATTGTGAATAATCACAGTTTTCACATGTTACTCTACAAGAGAAGGAACTTGTAAGAAGGAAACATGTGAAGTTAGCAGAGAGATCATAGAAACTTGTAGGGATTTATGGCAAATGTCCTTTTCTGGGAAGAATCATAAATGCGTCTTTCGTATGCACTAGCTAGGACCTAGGTTTCAATGGAACCTGCTGGTTTTCTGTTGGTTTTTAGCTGCAAAATACGGATTCTTTCCTATAATGAGCTGGGCCAAAGGTTAAATTGGGCTAAAATTATGTCTCATTCTACCGGTTATTCCCCCCCCCCCCCTTCAAAAATTGTAGAAAATAACCTAAAAAACCACATAACAATAGTCAAATGTTACTCTCAACTTGTAATATTGTATATTTTTTTCACACGTTTTTTTATTAGAGACAACCTACTTGAAACACTTTTGGACTTATTATTCAAAACAAGCTTGCTTGCAAGCTCTTGATCCAAATGTTTATCTTTATCATATTTTATATAAGATCTAGAAGGCGTGACATATTCATTTTCAAGCATTTCATGTTTGTGTTGGAAATAAATCAACCTCTTTGTTTTGTCATTGACTTTTGTGAGTTCCTTATCTTCAATTATAATATTTTTGATTTATTTACATTTTGGGAAGAAAAGAAAACAAAAGAGGTAGTAATCACTCGTGCAACATGAAAGAAAGTCCCATATCAATTCGGGATCTAAGCTTCTAATACAGATGACAGATGAAGCATGATACGTATACAAGTCAAATTAAATGGACCCATAAATGTACACTATTCAAAATTCGAGATCCGTGGTGGGAACGTTGCCTACGACTTTATGGGTCTCTCACCACAAAATTCCCACTCACACATATATATTACTTGTCATTCGGCATACTATTACTAGGTGAATTATTATTAAGAAACAAGTAAACTGATGATTTATAATTTACTATAATCGCAGTTAGTTGTGCTATAATAAGTCGCATACATATAGTTAAGCAACTCTGGTCATTCATGCAATATTCTATACCCCACCACTTGCTAAAAGTAAAATGATTCATTTTATCAAATTCCACTGAGCCATAGGGAAGAAAAAGGAAGGTTGGCAGTGGAATAAAAAGGTTAAGGGACGAGGAGGAGGAAGCATGTGGGGCTAATAGGCCACACTCTCTTACTGAAAATCTGGGCACAAATTTCATAGCTTTTCTTTGAACAAAATTTAGGTGTTGTTTTTATATCTTCGTTATATAATTTTCAAATTAGAAATCATCACATTTATAATTTATATAGCTCATTTCTCTTATAAGTAAATTCTTTTCAAAAACTTATTTACATATTTTATTTGATTAAAAAAATCTTATAACAAATAATTCTATTATTATGTTCCGTTGATGTACAAATAACTACTACATATATTTACTTTTTTCCAACTAAATGTCTCTCACACGTGTAAACGTCCATCCTTTCACCTTTTTCTGACTAAGAGCCATTCATGAATGATATTTCTCACATCAGATACATGGCCATGGGCTTTCCTGTTTGGTGTGACTTGTGGTGTTAACATCGTCTCCATTAATTAAAACGTATACATCTCATTCATAACCCACAATTTCTCTCTACTCAACTACTGCCTCAGTTTCTGCAGGTTATTGTAAGTTCTTCAATGTTGTATGAGCATATTATAGTTTTAATCATTCTGTGCACCAATCATTTTTACTGGGTATTATTTGCTTCCCAATAATTGTACCCTGTAAAATAAAAATCTCAATCATTTGTACCTGGCATAATTGTTTCTCAATCATGATCCATTAAATCATAGTGTTTCTCATGAATCACAATTTTTAATTGCAGAGGCGAGGAAGCAAGTCTCATACTAATGGATGAGAAGGAAATCTACGGTTTAGATTTTACTATGTCTAACAAGAAGAGTGATGCCATGTACCCTTTATATTTTGGTGTTTCTTGTGCATTTTTTGCCCTTCAAGTTCTCTCAAAACCATATATGGAATTTCAAAGGTGTTCTAAAATCCGTGAGAATATGCTTCAAGGAAGCGCACAGCTCTTGGGGTTGCTTGTGTGGAAAGTTCAGAAAGAAGATCCAAATGGGGCAGCCTGCAAACTCAAGAGTGCAGAGAAAGAGATTGAAAATTTGAAGCGGATGAGAAGTGAAGACGGAAAAGCCAATGAGAAAGTTGTCGGTATTTTCGCTGCACAAGAGCAAAGCTGGTTGATCGAAAGGAAAAAGCTATGCCAGCATATTGGAGCTCTAATGAATGAACTAAGGGTGTCTGAGAAAAAGAAGGATGAAGCTATATCTGAATTGAATGAGAAATTAAAGGAAATGGAGGTTCTGGTTGAGTCTAGGGACACGGTGTTGAAAGAAGAGGAGCAGATAAGGAAGGAGCTAGAAGAAAAGCTGACCATAGTTGAAAGAGAAGCAGAAGAATTGAGAGAAAATGGTAAGCAGAAAACTGCCTTCATTGGTATAGTGTTGGAGCAGAAGGAGGAGTCAGAGATGATGACCCACAACTTATCTATGGAGGTTGGGAAAGTGAACAAGGATTTGGAGCAGAAAAGTAAGGTTTTGTCGGCAATGTTGAGGAAATCTAAGCTTGATGCTTCAGAAAAGCAAATACTATTAAAAGAGGTTAAGTTATCAAAGGCTAGGAGGAAGCAAGCTGAACAAGAAGCAGAAAAGTGGAGGGCAGTATCAGAAGGAAAATGTAAAAGACAATCACTAAGAAGCATGTTAATTAACTTAGGTTCAACAAGGTTGTCACACATTTCAAAGGAACCGGAACATTTTTCTCCCATTTGTGATCACTACTTGCCCAAATCATATGAGGAATTTGGTAAGAATCAGTACTTCACTCTACTTCAATATATATATATATACATACATATATATTACTATATAGTAATTCTATTACTATATATAGCTTCTATTCTGTCTGTAGCCATAACTGCTAATGGGAAGCGTTTAGAAGATTGGGTAAAAGCAGAGGCAGAAAAATATGCAACTATGATAGAGCAGAGGCATCACATAGAGCTAGATGCTTTTGCAGAAGAAATGAGTAGTAAAGATGAGAAGTTAGAGGCATTTCGCTTGCAGTTGTTGAGGATGGAGTTAGAATCAAAGAAGCTGCAATCCCATGTGGAGGGATTGATCAAGGAAGTCACACAGCTCAGATATGATAAGATGAAGTTGCAGACCTTGCTGATAGAAAGAGAAGAACTGACTTCCCTGAAAGAGAAATTTACATTACAATTGAAATCATCAAACTGCTTCAAACATAACAACTTGCTTTTGCCTCCACAGTATCCAGAAAATGAATGTGAAGAAGAAAATGAGGTTCATGTTCCCAAGGAGAAAAATCCTTTAATTCCTATGCAAAAGCAAAGTCTGAATCAAGTGAATGGTGATGATGGTGAAAGGACATCATCAAGCAGCGAGAGCTCCAATAAGACAAACCATTCCTTGTGGAAGATGGATCTTCATGCTCTTGGAGTTTCTTACAAGATCAAAAGGCTGAAGCAACAACTTGTTCTTGTCGAGAGATTGACAGGACAGCAAGCCAATGGTGAAACTACAGAAATTAATGATGAAAGCAATAATGCAGCTGCTATAAAGACTTATCTATCTTTGACTTCTTTGCTGTATAAACAAGTTGGAAGATACCAAGCCCTCCAAGAGAAGACCGATGATCTTTGCAAACGGATGGTAAACATCATTTTCACATAGTACTTTTATCACTTGTAAATTATAATATCAAATTCTTTAGAGAATGAAATTAATGATTTTTATTATTCAGGAATCAGGAACTAAATTAAAGTAAAAATGTTTATCTAATACTCTTCCATATGTTGTACTTTATTTCAGCATGAGAATGCCCTAGGTAGAAATGGAGGGGATTTGAGTGGTGGTGCAAAAAGAAAGGAGAAAACAGAAACACTGGAGCAATTCCTAGAAGAAACGTTTCAATTACAGAGATATATAGTTGCAACAGGACAGAAATGGGTGGAAATTCAATCCAAGATTGATTGTGGGTTTAGAGGAGTGGGGAAAGAGATGGAGAAAAACGCAGGGATTGAGATAAAGCGCTTTGGTGATAGTATTAGGAATCTGTTGCAAGAAATTCAGAGAGGTCTAGAAATTCGAACAGCTCGAATTATTGGAGATCTTGAGGGAACACTGACATGTGAAGGGATGATACATTTGAGGAGGTAGCAATGGCAACTTCTTGTTGGCCTTCATGTACTGATTTCAGTAGTAAATAACGTCATTCTGTACATGAAAGTCACGTAGATTTTAATTAATGGAATTGATGTTTATAAATTTCTTTCTTTCTTGTGTTCGTCCACAACTTCGATCATCAAATTCAAACCAACCAAACTGATCTGTTATGACTTTTCAAAATAATACTAAAATTATGGAGTTTGTGACCGTTGATTGTCACTATCCTCCAATCACCACAATTCCATTCACAGAACAAAACATTCAAGGTGGGACCCCATCTCCTTCACCTAAACAACACACACGCAATAAACAAGAAAGAAAAACGCAATTTCTCGTGAAGGAAGAAGCACCAGGAGCGTTGAAGTGCACCACTCGGAATTCACATTCACATGAATTCACCATCACCCACTCTTCTCTCTCATCACCACCCACATCATTCATAATAAATTGTGATACATCATACATACCATCGTCATTCTTGTAGAGATAGAAAGAGATTATGGGATCTGAGACTGAGAGTACACCACCAAGGCTCTCTTTCTTCAACTCACGTCCAAGAAAGCCATCGGAGGTGCCCACGCCGCCTCTGCAGGCGACGGTTTCTGTACCGTTTCAGTGGGAGGAAGCACCGGGGAAGCCCAGGTACAGGCCCGGCCCCACCGAATCGAAGCCCAAGAGTGCTAGAACCTTGGAGCTCCCTCCCTGCAGGTTGCAGTTTTGGGGGGACAAGGTCTCCAACCTGCCCTCCCCAACTACTGTGTTGGATGGGCCTTACATGGGCCGGGCCAAGTCCTTCACCTCTTCACATAGCACCGGCCTGGGCAGCAAGGAGGTATGGAATGGCAATTTTGGGTCTAGCAGGTGGAGGAGTTTCAGGGGAAACAAGGAGGAGGTTGTGGAGGGCAGGTTTGACTTTTCAAAATGTGATGGCAATGGAAGTGCCACTAAAGTGAAAATCACAAGGGTTAAGAGAAGAGGAAGCTTCTTCAGTGGCATCTCTCACGCAAAGTCACGTTTGTGGGTAAGTCTCTTCTTTGTTCAATTGATCACTGTTTTTCATGAATCATGCATATGAGATAGTACTTGCCAGCCTACATCTTTATGAGCCGCCTAAATCATGGATATATTTTACTGAAAAATAACGTAAATTTAGCGCATTAGTCGTATGATCATTGATTTGATGAATTAAGTTATGTAATAACGTAAATTTATAAGTGCAGGCGAGCATTTATGATAGCTTTAAGCAAGTGGTCCCATGGAGGCGCAGGAGGCAAGAAAAACAGAAAAAATAAATAGGCTCCCACGTTTGATGATCCATGGTTTTTACAGCAGCAGAGTCTCTCATATATATCTTGGGTTGTACAGGAGAAGGAATATTAAAATGAATAATTCACCTTGTAGTGGTAAATAACTTTGTAATTTCCAGAATCATGGCCATATTTCATAGAGAAACTTGTAGTATGATAGTTATATCTAGTAGGACCAATACATGTTGAATTTGAAATATATATATATATATATATACAGTGCTATCTCGGTATCTCCTGCTGATGAGAAAATTGGTTCAAATGATTAGAATAATATTTATGAATATGTTGACCGGGAAGAGTTCCCGAATTTCAAGTTTTCATTTATCAACGCAACGTTGTGCTGTATTTTTATTATTATTAGAAGCATATAGTTTGAAGTTGAACTCCCTAGTCCCTAGATGAATGCAAACTCAATTTAATTATTTTGCTTCCAATAAAATTTTGGATATATTGGGAGGGTGTAATGTAAATACTAGTCTCATTTTCATGGTAAGTCCTACAGTACAGGGTACAGGCAAAGCCACAATGATGAATGATCCACCTATTATTAGGTTCTTTTTGTTGTGATTACATCAAAAGTGAGGAGAATCAAGAATGTTCAAGTTGGGAGAAAATAAAGGTGCAAAGCGCAGTTAGTGAAAGGAAGTGTAGGACCTCAATGTCTGGGAAGACAACTTAGTCAGTCGCATATCATTCTCAAATATTCTTCCAACATCAAATTCCGTTAAAGTTATTCTCTCTACTCAATTTTAAAAGTTCTCAAACCCTACACAAATACACATCACAACCATCTAATGCTTCATTTCCTAACTCATTAATCATTATATGCCTTTACCAAATTTCTCATTGCACTTTCATTACTCACATATCATTCTTTTTTTCAAAAATACATTATATTCTTTTTAAAATTTTAATTAAGAAAGGTATAAAAGTTATATCAAGTATCATCCTAGATATATAAACTCACAAGTCACAATGTACAAACCTCCATTCATCTTTTATTATGGTTTGTGATTAATTTTATATTTAATAGATTATTTATAAATATAAAAGTTGAGTTTGTGAACTTATTTTGATCTTAGATTGAATTGCGATCTCTTCACCTAATTTTTTTTAATGAAAAAAACCTACTATTACTACGCATAATTCCTTTTATTTTTTTTCAAAATGAGGAAATATAAATTTTGTGATAAAAAATTTCAATATTCAAATATTACAAATATATAATTTAATTTGTTAATAGTTAATTCTATTTTTTTATAGGATATAGTTAATTCTATTAATAGATAGTCCAGTAAAAATAAGATAAATTAATATATTTGAACTAATAAGTTGCACTTAAATGTTTTTTTAAAAAAATTGAATAATATATTTAAAACATTTAGAAATTAAATAAGTTGCGTACATTTTTAAAATATTTTTCCTATGAAAAATCAAACACGCTCACACGCTATTAAAAATGAAAGAAAATTAAAAGAAAAAGAAAAGAAAATGGTCCATGAGATGGCAATGATGAGAAGTGGAGGTTTAGAGTGAACGCTTACCAGTTTCTGCTTCCCAAAGCAGGAGACTCTTTCATTCTTTTGTTATTAAAAAAATTTCAAATCAAAATGCTCTCTTCTCCATGATTCAATTACTCCTCTCCCCTTCTCTTCTCTTCTCTTCCCTTCCCTTATCGCTTCGCTTGCTTCGCCCCCTCACCTCAGCTCTCAAACTGTAGATAACAACTGAATATTTCAGAGTTGTCGTTTCTCTTTGTTTTGTCAAAATCCAACTCCAAAACCATCTTCCCCATTCCTCAAGTGAAGGGAGGCCCACAACGTGCTCGCTTTCAAATTACTTCCTCCAATTTCTAATGGGATGTGGATTTCAGGCCCCATAGTCCCACCTGAGCACAACTAGTACAACAACAACACGCCCAAGCTTAGCTAAAACACTTCCAGGTTAGTTTCTGCATTTTTCCTTGCATACCCTTTAAACACCTTAGTTGCTACTTGCTAGCCATTGATTTGGGAAGGAGGTGATAAATTGAACCACCACAAATGCACCAAATGGCCTTGTCGTTGGCTAGGTTTACTACTCTACTGTTGTAACGTGTAAGTTGGCTTAATAGAGGTGCTTTCTCCTTCTTGATTCTTGAAAAATCAGAAACGGCAGGAACTGTTCACTGGATTTCCTCATCGCTTGAAATATACGATTGTTGAAATTTTACAGTATTTTTTATTATTTTATTTATGCTTTAAGGATTGAGGCTCAATCTGGTAAATGCGAGCTTTATTGCAATGTGCGTATTGGGGAAGATTTGGACAGAAATGGACTTTTTTCCTCTGTAGTAACGGAATCATGAAATTTCAATGTTTAATTTACATTCATTTCTGAGGTGTCAGAGAGCGGTTTAAGGTTATCTGCGGCTGATTTTAATAATATGAGCTTTTGGTATCTTATTAGTTGTTAGAGAAGAGGTTGTCTCCTTCTTTATGACTCCCTTTTTTCTTGGCGTTTTCTATCTTTAGATACCAACAGTTTCTTTTTCACCCTCTTCATCATACCTCCTCAAAATTTGAACTTAACTTCTTCATTTTGATGGATAAGGTGGACCTTCGTCCAATATTCTCATTCATGGGAAAGGTTACAACTTCTTCGACGGAGCCTGTATCTTGCGATGCTTCCAATTATGATGAGGTTTTCATGCAGCAGAGCTTGCTCTTTGATGATAACCTGAAGGTACTTGTGAGTTGTGATCCTGTATTTGCTTTGCCGTTAAAGAGATTTTTTTTCCAGATTATAACTCTCTTGCCCTGAGCCAATCATCCTCTATTGCACCTACTTTATTTGTTACGGAACATTTTTGTTGTTTTGTTTAGAGCAGAATCCTTAACTATGTGTATGTGGGCTCTAGTAAAGAGTTTCATTTGCTGACTATTTTAATTGTTATATCTATGCTCCTAGGATTTGAAAAATCTGAGAAGTCAGTTATACTCAGCAGCCGAGTATTTTGAACTCTCATACACCAATGATGACCAAAACCAGATGTGAGTTACTTTGATATAGCTGTTAGTCTGTTACATATTATGCTGGTATCGTTATTCCATTTGTATGCTTCTTTACATTTTGTTTTCTCTTTGTATGTTATGATATCAGAGTGGCTGAAACATTGAAGGATTATACCATCAAAGCTCTTGTTAATACAGTGGACCATTTAGGTTCTGTGACCTATAAGGTGAATGACTTGTTGGAGGAGAAGGTTGTTGAAGTTTCTGGAGCAGAGCTACATGTATCTTGTATTGAACAGGTTTGCTTAATTTCTCAGTTCAGCTCTAGTAAAAGAAAATCCATTAAATTTATATTTGAATGTAATTGGTAAGATGAAGGTTAGATTCACTATCATAATTTATCAATCAGATCCTCAAAACTTTGTAGGCGCACATTTCCTTGAGGTAGGAAAAATTATCTTTGTTGCTTTGAGGTTGTGAGATGATAAGTAAAACATTATATAAGGCCCTGGATTTCCATGTCGACTAATAGGTGGTATGGCATATACAAAAATCATTGTATTACTGCTCTGTAATCTCATTGAAAAACAATCTAAACATTGTCAGTTTGCCACTTCATTGAAGATAATTTCTTGACAGTTTTGTAGATTATAATTATATGCTTGTAAAAATACAATGAAGGTTAAAGGGAAAAATGCATAACCTTGGCCTTTGCATTTGTCAAATGAAAGAAAAGAAAAATTAAGACAGTTCTGAAGTTGCATCTGGCATGGCACTATGGCATTGGCAGTTGTAGGTCTCCCTGGGAAAATTCTGACAAGTATTTTTTGCTATGCTACTTAATTATATCGTGGGTAGGTATTAGTCAATGAGCTTTGATAATCTGGGAAATGGTATGTTAGAAAGGACGCACCTTCTAGAAAGTAATGTTAATAAACTACATCTGGCCATGGTGGTAACTAGGTTAGTAACTAGTGAGTAACCCTTTGGAAAATGTATGATGCAAAAGAGTTAAGAGATCAATGGAAGTGGCAAACTGAGTTTTTAATATTATCGTTGATGACTGAATGAATATATGCTTGCCTAGAAATTATGAGTATTTTATCCATGAAAGATTGAGTCAAAAGCTTGCTTCAATTAGTTCCTAAAGACTGTACTCAAGAAAAAAGCATAATTTGACATTCTCAGCTGTGGCTACCTAGTCTGTCCCTTCTTGGTATAACTGAATTTAAAATGTATTTTTTATAAAAAAAAATTTCTTGAAGCTCACTGACTTTGTTTTTCCTTATTGTTGTACATTAGAGAATGAGAACATGCCAAGAGTATATGGATCATCAGGGTCGTAACCAACAGTCACTGGTGATCAGTACTCCAAAATATCACAAGCGTTATATCTTGCCTGGCAAGTATATCTGACTCCGTTGCTTTTTGTTTATGTCAATGTCATTTATTAGAATTCAGAAATCATTCTTATGAGTGACGTTAAATGGTTACATTCTTTAAATCCAAATTTTCAGTTGGGGAGACCATGCAAGGTCCCAACCGCATCAAATCAAAGTATGTTGGATGCAACCTAGAAGATGATAATGAGTTGCATCACTTCAAGAATGGTATCTATCTATCTTTCCATAATTTCTTCCAGTTCTCTAGGCAATGACCTTTAGTATAAGCATATATTTCATTTAATCTGATTTCTGTCCCATAGCTATTCGAGCTACAATCAGAGAAAACCCCACATCAGCAGCAAGGTAATCACAATTCACAAACTTTATATTTATTCTAGTTTTTTTTTTTTTGATAAATGGTAATATGGATTTACTGAATTGCATAATGATAATCTTGATATAATTCTTAATTTTGAAGCAGTAAAGGGCGTTCTGCATCACCTTTACAAACTCGGAGACCTGGACCTTTTTCGTCCACCTCCACCTTTCCGAAAAAAGATTCAGGTTGTATACACGTAGTATTTTATGGTTCATTTGGTTTTTACTGTTGTCTTCTTCCATTCTCATATACTCTTCTGTCATTTCTCACATAAAGCTACAAATGATAAATCTTCTTACTACTATTTGAGTCTCAATCTTTACTTGCACTGCAGAGAAGAGAACGGTTTCACCACACAGGTTTCCACTGTTACGCAGTGGATCTCTGTCAAATAGGCCTACAACACCAAAGTCTAGTAGACCAACCACACCAATCAAAAGCAGACCAGCCACACCAAACAAAAGCAGACCAACCACACCTAATCCTTCTAATGAAAGAAGATGGGTAAGTAAAAGGCCACTTTTGTAACTCAATCTTCTGCTAATTTGCAATAAGATGACATAAATCACAATTATAGTTATATTTACCGCCTTCCTTTCATGTTTCTATCAGTACCCTTCTGAGCCTCGCAAATCAGCTTCGATGCGATTACCTGCGGAAAGAGACAGAGACATTTTCAGAGACAGAGACAGAGATGTAGAACAGAACACTAGTAAAGGTAAACGTTTCCTGAAGGCATTGCTTAGCAGGCGCAAGTCAAAGAAGGATGACATGCTATACACATACTTGGATGAGTACTGATAATACATATAGAATCTATAGAAAACAATGGAAAAATGCAATAAATAGAAGCATGGAAAGAACTGGATTTTTCTTGCTTTTTTTTTTTTTTGGTTTGATAGGCTTGATTTCTTTATCCTTTCAAATGTTCATGTACAAGGGTAAATTTTATGTCGTCCTCATTTTTCCTTCATGGTCTTGTAGTTCATCAGCTCTGTGTAAGAATTACACCCTTTATATAATCAAGTTTTTTTTTTGGATAGGACTTTATATAATCAATTAAATTTTGCATCAAATGCAGTAAAGGGCGTTCTGCATCACCTTTACAAAAAGCAAAACTTTATATAATCAAGTAAATTTTGCTTCCAATTTTCTTTCCATTTCTGCTGTAACTGGAAGAAGAAACAGCTGAAGCTCAGGGTGTCAGAACTCTGAAGTCTGAACTGCGAATCAAGCTCTTTACTTTTGCCTTGATGTTGAAATTTTCTTTGCCAAAATATTTCCGGCAAACAAAACTCGAAGAATGTGGTGATAATGAGAATGGGATTGCTTAGACTACGTTTGGTAGTAAAAAATGTGTATAGAATAAAAATGGTTAAAATGAGTTAAAATATTAAAAAAAAAAAAGTAAGGATAAAAATATTATTTCATCATATAATAAAAAGTAAAATATGTTTGGTAAAAAGAATTTTCAATTCCAACATTCCCTTGCAAATTATCGAGAAAAACAAGGCCTAAGGTGCAACGTCATGGATGGAGCCGTGGATTTGCATTTACTTGATTATCTAAATGTAACTTGAAAAGAACAAAGTATTGGCATAAACTCCGACTGATATAAGCCTAAAGTGTGCTGATTATGTAAGCAAAACATGCTGAAATGAAAATGAATACCTATAACTCAGATTTGAAGGGATAGCCTACTACGTAAAAATTGCTGCCCATTTCTTTCCAAATGCGCTTTTACTATTTAGTTACAAGGACTTGTTAAAGTACTTGCAAGTTGCAAAGGATAGTATACTATGAGGCCTTTATAAAAGAAAAATTAAATCAAATCAAATAACAAGTGAAACGTTGTCTAATAAGAGAGAAAATTCAAAATTTTATTCTATAAAATGCTTTTATAAGACAGTAGGAAAATTGAGAAGAAAGTGAATGAAAAAAGTTGAGTCCCGTAAAGAAATGTGTTTGATACATTTAAAGAGATAGAGATAAGAGTGATACCATGGATGGTACCATGTGTGGCTTCCACTCGACGTGGAGTCCATTTCCTATCTTTGTCTCTCTTATTTGTTCATGTCCCTCTAATAAAGCTATTACTGTTCCTTATTTTATTATTTCCCAATTCAAATAGTAAAGTAATTGATCATGTCAAAAAAAGGGGGAGGAAAATAGTGTACAATTTGGATCTTATAATAATAATAATCAAAATGTTCTACAACATCAATAATGAGAATAAGAAAAGAGGAGAGGACAAGACTAAAAAAAGCGAGAAATGCTGAAGAGTAAAATTAGTGTAGGGAATAAAGGGAGAAAGGAAAAAACAGTTTCGCGCTTAAAAATTGTGGGGAATGAAGAAACAGAAAGATAAAAAGTGAAATACTTGTATAAGTTTAGGGATAAAAAGTGAGAAGACAAGGTCAGTCCAAAAAACACAGTGAGAAGAGAAGATAAAGAAAATAAAAAAAATAAATGAGAGAAAACAAAGAAGAGATTCTTGAGGAGAGAGAATAATCCAAAAAGAAAAGGTAATACAATTAAATATTTATCAATGATTTATTTGCAGAATATTAAACGAGTCCTTTGCTATTTGCTAGTTGCAATTACTATTTAATTACGTATTTGACCCCTAAACGACGTGGTTGCTCACCGTTTTCGCTCACTGCATTTTAGATGTTTTGTGTTGTATGAACTGTGAATTGTGAGCATATTAGCATATTCCAGCGGAATATTTAGCATTTGATGCGGTGACTTGCTTATTTATATATGCTTCCAACCTCACAAAGATACATTTATTTTGCATAGCAAACATTCTCTTCGTCTCTGCGTATCAAGCAAATCTGATCATCACCCAGAAATCAGATCAAGTCCCAGGCAAGTTCTTTCACTATTTTTCTTTTCAGATGAATTGCCATGCAATACCTATAAAGTTCATTCATGAATCATGATTTATTAACATAATTATTCTATTGCTAAAATCTTTTTTCTTTTCTTCTTCTGAATTCCCAAACTGGAACATCTTGTTTTACTGTCTATCACAGGCTTGGCGTTGGTTCTCTCTCTAGCTATCCATTCATGTTCCACATGTTTATACTGTTTAGTTTGAGTTTAACTAGTCTAGCTACAAGGCTTTTGATCTCATTGCTTCATTAGTTCATAAAATATGAACTTGTTCATGAGAATTGCTTTCCCATTACGATGCATTCTTATGGCATAGTTTTGGGATAGCTGAGCCTTTAAAAGTAATTAGAGTAATGTACAAGAAGAAAGCAAAAAATCCATCTTTTTTCTTTCAAAGAAATAATTTATTGGCCATCTAGCTTTCGAAACATATAGAAATTTAGTGACTTTTAGTGTCATACAATCAAGGGCAGGGGAAACGTCCCTTGTACGAGGGTTGAGCCTATAATTAAAACATCTACTTCTACACCTAAATAGAAATAAGGAAGACCCTTCGGTTTCCCATTGGGTATGTTATGAGGTTACATGCTTTGGCTCTTGAGAAACTGTAGGCTGTAGCTCCAACCTGAGGCAGCACCAAAGTTCAAAAATGCCAAATACATGGCCTCATCTCACTGAACATAAGTCAATTTTATCTGTCATCTGTCATTCACTGAGGTTATCCCGGCCAGTGATAAATTAGCCACCTACCATTAGCTAAAAACTTGTCCATTCTGCTAATCAGTAGAAAAGAAAAAACTTTAGATAAAGAAAAAAACATTCCTAAATTAATGAGCATTATGCAGGGGGAAAAAACCATAATTACCTATTGAATTGAGAAAACAGGATCATTAACTACTAACTTAAGAGGCGAAACTTCCAACTCTAACTGGTTTTAAGCTTTCTTCCATTCTCGAGTGACAAGACATGAAGATCACAGAGGTAATATAGGCAGAGATGCAGTTTTTCTAGTAAGCAACTCATAAAGGATACGTTGCTTCCACCTTGAATGTCTGTGCTAGAAATTGATACCCTTCTCTCCACGCACCCTGCAAAAGATTAGTCACTACTTTCTCCAGACCATATAAAAAAAGGGTATAAAATTGTTGACAAATAAGAGACTAGTCATCGTCTCCATGACCATCTAAATAGGTAATTGCAATTTTGGCCCCATAAGATTAGGGCTAAATTCATTACAATATTAACGCCCTTAGGATTAGTTAAGTGCTTAATAGAACTAAAAGGGGGTTCACAATTATCATACATTGAAGACCAACCAAGCTACAGAGAACAACCATTAAGAGGTAACTCAAAGCAAGAAAAAATAACTTCTTTCAATGTGGAATACTTACAGGATTTTTTCACTGGCAAATTAGTCCAATCATATGGGCTCATCTTCAATTCTGATGCCTTAATCAAATCAAAAAGAGCCTGATTGACCTGCAGTTTGCAATGTCTGGTTTCATTTCCAATGTCGTCCAATCAATATTGCCAATATAATCAAGTCTAACATTCAAGAAGTTTAAGATACAAAATTCCAGTTTGACATTTTTTTATGCGATAACTCAGTTCCAGTTATTTTGAACAGATTTTAGATGCATACTATACCTCTACACTCCTCTCATGACTGACTAAATGACCTCCATGAAGATCTACCATTCTGGCCATCGGTTGCAGCCTCTCTGCAAGTCTTCTAGCATAATATATCTGAGCAATTATATCATGCCTAGATGTGCAGGAAACATTCAGTTAATATGCTAAGACAATGAGTTATAATTAAAAAAAATTGGCACGCACTGCAATCACTAGTATACTCAAGTTTTTAAAACTGAATCATAATAAGGTGCACTACATCAAAGTCTTTAAGACAGTCTACGCACCTGCCATGAATAACTGCAATAAGACAACCAGCAGATTTTATCGACTCCATCTCCATTTGAGTCATTTTATGTGTCCAACATGCGTTTAGTTGACCCTCAAAACCAAAATTAGATTGCATCCCAGTTGCTGAAATACCTTTCACATATTGCTGAAAGAAATAGTATGATAATTTAGTACGGACTAATTAATCTACAAGACGTTGAGAACTCTATAGCCAATTGAATCAAATAATTAACACTTGTTTACAGCATGAAAGTAATAAACTCCAAGCAGAATTAACACCTGCTTGCAGAAATCAACAATAATGAGTTAAAATGGATCTTTTTTGATATACCTTACCTGATACAATATCGTTCTCCTCTTACTGGTTCCAACAAATTCCTCAAGATATTCCTGCATGTCAGATAAAAATTTTCTTTTAGCGATTCATCCAGGTAAAATGGACATGCTTGTATCTCAAGTCTTAGTATAAATGACCGAAGATCAGAGTTGTTACAAGGTGGGCAGAACAAGAGTTTCAGCTGAATGCAAATAAAATAATCACTAGCAGAGTCAGCATCACTTTATATGACGTGACTACGGTCTGGCTTCTGGGTTACTCGTATGGTGAGTGATCCAATTATATAATTCCAATCAACACTTGAAACAAAAATGGTAAAGTATAATCAGAAAGGTCTAAAATATTTTTTACCTTTGTGTAATGGGTTTCCAAGTCAACAGCAGCCCTCTCTTCGGGAGTCTTGGCTTTTAAGAAACGGTAAGCAATGGAGAAGGTTTGTCGATCAAACTGCAAAAATAGAGAATAATTCAACAACCTGTTGTCCTGAGAACTAAGTTTAATCTTAGACTTAAGGACTATAATTTAGGGTTTATGGTCGTTAATCAGCAGCACAAAGGTTTTACTTAAATTGATAGCAAGGATAAATCGGTCATATATCAAAATCCTCACAGAAAATAATTTAGCTGCATATAAAATTTCCGCAAAAGGAATGACATAAATTAAATGTGCTATGGAATAGACTATAAAACCAAACAAAGTATGGTCTGTTAGTCTCAAACTTATGATACTATCCTAGCCCCTAGGAACCCTAAATTGAGCTGATAAGTAAGGGTACGACATGAACTCATGACAGTCTTCACCCTTTTCTTCCCTCCTTAAGAGGGATGGGAGGGGACAATGTTATCAATGTGATGATGATATTACAAAACTGCATCAATCTACATATGTCTGAACAAGAGGATAATTATTATTGTCACCATACTTGAGAAGCATCTATCATCAGTATTGTTCAAAAATAAGAAATGAAAGAGATATATATACCTTTGGGAAGCATTCAAATCCACCACCCGTTACATTGAGCAGTGCCAAGGAGAGAACCCTATCAGGCACCATTGCTGCAAGCTTACATGCTATCATAGCTCCTGTTACACAATAATATATTAAAACCAAAGACTAATCAAAATACAAGTAATATTTTCTACCTTAATTAGAAGTTCAAATGACAACCAAATCTATCAATCAGAAATTAAAATGGAATTCAGCAATATATTTATGTACCTCAACCCCATTTCAGGAAATCATCTGAAGTGGGTTAACAGAATAACTTCAACTGTAAGTCATCTTAATTAAGTTTAATTTTAACCATTTATATATATATATTTTAATTATGCAGATTAAAGCAGAAGCCTACACTAGAAATCTGATATGTAAAATAATGATGAGCTCACCCATTGAATGCCCAAAAACATGAGCTTTCCTCCAGCCTAAATGATCTAATAAAGCAATTGCATCCTTTGCCATGATCTTGGTTCTGCACCCAACAATTACTAATCATTAGTCCAACTGTAAGATGAGAAGGCAAGCAGAGCAGCAATGGCGTTAAATTACAGAAGCCGATTAGACTAGTACTCACATTAGCGGGTAGAAATGCAAAATGGGAATTCCTGAATTACCCTTATGATATCAAACATGGTGGTCGTAAATAATTATGCAAGCTTGAGCTAGACAGAAATAATGAAGAAGGAGATTTAGCATACAGGAAAGTTGAATTGAAACTCACGTATAGTCGGACTTTTTGGGAGGTATGGAGCTCCGACCCATACCACGGTTATCGAATGCGCAGACTTGGATACCACTCTCACAGCTGCATCCGCACCCTTCATCATCATCATCTTCATCCCCAGAACTCCAACCGCCGCTATTCATTCCATTTTCGTCCTCGTTTGCCACCGCGCTTCCCGTCAGTCCCTTGATTTGCGGGCCCCATGAGTCATGGTTCCCCGCCAATCCTGACCATTGATTCAACCAACCATGAAAATCTAAAAATTCCGAAAGCGTGAAAGAGAAAGAAGAAGAAGAACATTGACCAAGTAATATACCTATGATAAGGAGGACTTTGGTGGGTCCGTGACCGTAAGTTCTGTAAAATAATTTAAGGTCATTGATGGCGGTGGTGGATTGCGGCGTCCCGATATCGCAATACGGCATCGTTTGGGGGCGGCAGCTGAGAGGAACGTGGACGTGAGCTAGAAATCACAGAGACCGAGAGAAGTATGAGAATTTGCAATGTGAATGAAGGACTACGACATGCGTTTTTACTTTATATAGAAAGATAGTGATGTTGAGTGGGGACACGTGTCTCATAAAAAGTGAGGGATGATGCCACGTAGGATGGTCGGCTCTCATACAAAAAAAAAAAGGTGCAGCAACGAAGCTATCCATATCCAATCATTATAAGTGCACGTTGAGCAAACAGTATATGTAATTTTAGGATTCTCAAACAAATTTTACATCATATTTTATATATACTAAACATACTTTTTATCATATATTTTTTTATCATAATTTTTTTCTCTATCTCTCTCCTCACTTTTCTCTGCAGTACTTTCTTTCATTCTACAGTACTTTAATTTATAATACTTTCTTTACCACACTTTACATGTACATTTATACCCAGCGTGCCTCAATTTTTAATAATTACATCTACGGTCGGTCTACCATATTGATCTTTTTTTCTTCTCTTTTTCTTTTTAAATAATGAATAAAACCAAAGATTTAGCTACAAAATTATTATTGTAAGTTACAAAAAAGCTCTTTCGGCGTTGCGGCAAAAAAGGAAAAATTTATAAAATTGTACTGTTATTAGGGATGATTATGGGTAAGGTACTACAATCCCTAGATTCGGACCCGGACTTAAACGGGTATCAAAATCAATCCCCATCTCCGAACCCTACGAGTAGTTAAATTCTGATACCCGGACCCAGACCCATAAAAATTTGAAATAAATTATTATTTTATTAATATAAAATTTATTTTTATCATTTTTTCATCTATAATCACAAAAAATAAAAATATTAAATCATAAATATAAATGTACAATTAAATTACTTTAATATCTATAAGATATTTAACATTTTTTCTTAGAATTATATATTTTATAAATATAAAAAAATTTAAAAATAATACTTTATATATATAAAAATAAATAATTACTATTGTGGGTAGGGTACGAGTAGGGTACCTCCGTACTCGGATCCGGACCCGTTGACTTTGTACCCGGACCCGTTGACTTTGTACCCGAACCCATATCCAAACCCATATGGTAAGTTTTCAGGGTACCTATTGGGTATGAGTATTTTGATCATCCCTAACTGTTCTGGACGATTTTTATTCAGTGTTACGGGATTGTGAACTTAATATTTTTTTTAATAATTTAGTGTTTTTTTAATATTAATAAAAATTAATAATTGTAAACTCTATAACTAATGTGATAACATACTCCACCTAAACTCTTTTCACTAAATAAATTAAAAATTAAGTAATTAAAAAAATTACTAAAATTTAATACTACACACTACTAAATATTCCCTCCAATTCATGATTCTCATGGCTGTAGATGTTCAGTGATACAGTAGTACTCAATTCCAGTACATCTTTCTAATCAATTGGTTCCTAAACCATTCAAGGTGGATTCTTATTAACGTGAAATTATATTAATAATAACAAATGGCTCTACATAAAGAAATGTACTAAACTTCAATAGTACGATATCATTGAACTCTTATTCCCGCTTCATAAATGCTTGAAGACAAGTAGCAAGCATGCATTTAATTATGGCATCAAAATTGTTTCTTTCTTCATCAATACAACACTGATTTAAATTCTTTCTTTTATCATAATTTTTTTCCCTGGTATATAAGATAGTTAAAATTGATCATGACAACTAAATTATTTTAGTTTTTGTAAAACACCTTAAATATGAAATAATTGATTTGAAAATTTAAACTGTTCTATATTTAAAGTTCTGAATGGAACTTTTAACATTTAATTGAAGATAAATAAACACCTCAAATTCATAATTTTATTTTGATGTGGTCGAATTTCACTATCACTGTTCAATAAATAAAAAAAGGATGAGAATCGGTATAAATACAACATATTTAAATAATTTTGAATATGCTTAAAAAAAGTAAGCAATCCAATGCGATAGGAATGCGGGATCCAAGTAGATAGTGCGTAAGTTGTTTGGAAAGACGAAACTTCATTTGAGAAGAAAACAAGTTATATACAAACAAAGTTACAAAACAATGAAGCTATGAACCTTATCCTGATGGGGTGGCTAATGTTGCTTCCTAAATATTCAACAATTTGGACTTTTGGATGAATGTGGAAAAGAATCCAAATCCAATCATCTATATATATATATATATATATTAATTATAGTTTTATATTCTTTCTTTTTAATTAATTAATCTTTTCCTCTCTTGACTTGAAGTTTAAATAATTATGAATTTTACTTTGATATTTTTTTGATTAATTGAAAGGATACTTAAGGTTTTTTTTTTTTAATTTTTCACACTTTTAAATCAATAAATGCTTTATCAATTAATAAAAAAATCTTAACAAACATTTAGTCCCGAAAAGAGGTTATTCAAATCAATTTTGTCTTTTGAAAGGTTTAATTATCAAATTTAATCTTTAAAAGATGTAAATCAATTAACTTGGTCACTTAATTAATTTTTTAAATAAAAAACTTAACACCATTAATAACGTATATTTTTGGATACTCCAAGTTAAGTTTTTTTCTTATAAAGAAATATATTAAAATACTTTTTTAAAAATCTAAATTAAAAAACCAAAAGGCCAGAAGCAGGGTCATCATAGGCCCTCCATGAGTTCAATTTCAAAGCTCTATCCATTCTCATGCTCGCCAAGAATGTAGCAATTGGGTGTTCAAAGCTCTTCCACACCTTCCTTCCACACTCATCATCTACTAACACTGCTCTGCTTTACCCTTAAACTATTCACTCATGCACAACACGTGTTGCATTATTTTTTATTTTAAGAAAATGTTATTCATGCATGTTTGAAATATTCAATTATCTAACGTTATCAAAGAAAAATATTAACACGTGTTATTTGTTAGTAAATTGCATATATCCCATGACAAAGAAAGAAGAATCGTTTATATTTTTACTAACAAACAAGTTAAAAAAAAAAGATTTTCCTAAATATATTTTGACTAATTTGCGAAATATCAATATCACCTGTCAAAAAACCTAATTTCTTTTGAGTTTAATTTTCTTAGAGAGAAGTTTAAAATAATCGAAAAGTAGGCTTTTAAATTTTGTTAGAGAATATATTTCCAAAAAGAAAAAACTTATGTCCATTTATTTATGTCCATTTCATCCAGTTCCACCAATCATATATTGTATTTACACTCTCTTTCTTCTATGATTGGTCATATAAAAGGTGGTCTTCTATATTCTCTCTCTACTTTTTGCCACGTGTCATAGTTATATTGGAGAACTGGATGAAATGGACATAAGGAAATGGACCTAAGTTTTTTCCTTTAAAAAAAGCCTAAAAATATCTTAACTAAAATAATAAAAAGAAAAAACATTTACATATCCATGTCTCTAGATACGGAAGCTACAATTGAAAGATTTAAAAGATAAATCACAACTTTGAGAGACCAAGGCCCAAAGAAACAAAAGGCTAGGCCCCAGGATCAGGAAGGATGCTCTGCTCAGCATCCATATTTATATCCGTACCTGTATTTGTATCCATGCAATTTAGATTTGAAACTTCCACTGCAGAATCTGGTTGGCTTCTCCCACATTTATTCACGAATCACCAAACATAACTAATCACATAATTTCATACCTTAAAGAACATATTATACAAATCTAATCCCAATTTCTGTACACAGTCTTGTACAAAGTACAAACAACTAGAAGATCTGAAAGGTATGTACAAAAGATAATAGAAATCATAGACAACATAAGATGTAAACTTCCCATGAATCTTACCAGCACAAAGGGATTGATCTCCAACTCCATTAGAGCAAGACAGAAGCACACACATAAGGATCGATGATGATGCTTTATATAGAAGGAAACATCCATGTCATGGTCCAACCAAGAAACAAACCAGCACCAGCAAGACCTAAACCAAGAGCAAAAGCAACAGCACATTTTCCAATCCCACATCTTCTATTTCTTCTCTTCCTCTTCCCTTTCTTAAGTTGCTTTCCCTTGCACGAGATTAACAGTGGATTGTTTTTTATTCTGAGTTGAAGACAAAGATTCTCCAGCTGCAGAATATGTAACCATTGCTTGTAAGCAAATAGTTGTGAAGCCTGCTTGAAAAAGAGACTCACAATGTGCTCCTTGTCATTGTAGGCTTGCTGTGCTGCTTTTTCAGCTTCTCTGGCTCGCGTTTGAGAATGACACAATGCTTTCAACAGCTCTGCCTTGATATTATTCTCAGATTTTGTTTGGTCACTCTTGTTACTTGTGTCAGAATCTTTGCTTTTGCTGGAACTGAAGGTTTCATGAAAAGCCTGCTTAGGATAAGCATGATGGGGTTTCTATTTCACAGGTATAAGAGTATCAAAATTGGAGAGATTCTTAGGTGCATATATTGCGTCGCGTATAAGATTCATATTAATTTTTACTTTCTAGACTAGAGAGTTCACATAATAAGTAAAAATAAGAATAAATATATGAAAATTATTGATCAATGCAGAAATGATGTGGTGCAACAAATGCACCTAAGTATTTTTCTCAAAATTGATGCTAAAAAAGGTAGTTAATTAGCATTTTAACTATTGGCTCAGTGATGAGACGCGGCCTTGTCGCGAGGCCGGCACCAATAAAATTTATACTAGAAAGTGCAGCTAGTGGCACAACCTAGGTCGATTCTCTCTCGCGGAGCCTATGGACTCGATGGACAAATATGCATAATTAACACAAATGGGGTGTCTTTGAGGCAATTAAACAAACACTTGGTGTGCAATGAAACTAAATGGAATTAAATGCAACTAAATGAAACTAGAACTAACACTTTTTGGGGTTTTCAATATTTTTAAAGCTAAAGTAAATTGAGGTGAATGAAATGAGATGAATATGCTTTGTTGGAGAATGCTTTGGGCTATCCTTGCTATCAAAAAGTATGGAGTTAATCAATGAAAGGCCACTTCCTAAAGTAGTTTAGTGACCACTAAACCTAGGTAATTTAATTAGAGGATGCAATTAGCCAACCGGACAATTAACAAGCCTAATCAAATACCATCAATGAAACAAATGAGGAATTTAACATAAACTAGAATTCAACTCAACAATTACCATTGTCATTAGAATGACTTCCACAATGAATTAAAAATTACAATAAGATTCAACCAAATCCAATGTAATCAAAACCCACAATGGGAGAATCAAAATACAAATCACTAGTCTATTTAAATTCCTAATGTCCAACTACAACCTAGTTGAGTTCCACAACCATGGAGACACAATCAATACAAATTCATCAATATCAACAAGATAAACATGAATCCATAAAGAGAAGTAGTAGGAAAACAAGAAAAACTCCCTATTGGATGCCATAGCTCAAGCCCTAATCATCCTCCTCCAAAGCACAAGAAGTTTAGCCACTCATGGATGAGAGAAATGCTTCACCAAGCTCCTCCAACCCTTGCTTAGCCATGGATGATGATGGAGATTGCTGGAATTTAGTCTGAATGAGTGTGGAGAGTGGAGAAGATGAAGAGGAAATGGTGAGTGTGGCTGGAATGTGGAGAGACTTCAGAGAAAAATGAGAGCTTAGGTGATGAATGAATGTAAAATCGTGGGTATCCCTCTTGATTAGGTTAAGGGCCTCCCAAAACCTCAGAATATACCCTCTAATCCGACCTAGTATGCTCCCCTTGTGGTAAAACATTGAAAAAGTGGGCCCACCATCCGTTTCAGCTCTTAAAATCGCGAGAAAGTCGTGCAGAACTGGTGTACCCGCTGGCAGCGGGTGGATTACTCGAAACGCACGTTTTGCTCTGAAACTGAAGTCCACCCGCTGGCAGCTTGCAAGGCTACCCGCTGGCAGCGGGTGGAACAGTAGAATAGGCCCAAAAATGCCTCTAAGCCTCAAATCTTGTACCGGCTTCGCTTTCTAGCTTCTTTCTCGACCTCTAGCACTTGAATCCTTGCTATTCCTCAAGCTAGTTGACCTACAAATCAACCAAAACAATTGTGAGGCCCTCAAGTTAATAAAACTAGAGAATTATCACAATTTATTCAATAAAAACATGGAATTAGCAAGATTGTGATTTAAGTCCTTAAGTGCCCTTGAATAACACTAAATCACGCATAATGACTCTTTAAACTCAACAGAAGCTTGTCAAATGCCAAAAGATACAAGGGTAAATATTGGTATTATCAACTCCCCCACACTTAGACCTTTGCACTCCTGAGCAAAGCAATCAGTCAAAAATGTAGCCAAGGGGTATGTAGGAAGCAACAAAATAACCAATCAATTCAAGATGCAAAACAACTAAGCAAGAAACCATGTTCTTGGTTCATGCAACAAAAGCAAAAACAATTATGCATAGCAATCAATTAAAACCTGCAAATGACCGATGACTCAAGTGTTTCGCTCTACTCACTAATGTTGGATATTTTCTCTCTAATCTTACTTACTTATCACTTTGCCATAGGCTTGAGAGAGATCTAGATCTCCACTAAGATGCGTTAGCTCAACAAATCATGAGGTCTTAATGGCTTGTAATGATGGATGCATGGTCATGGTGAAAAGTGTTTACAAAGAAAGAAATTATGCAAAACTAAACATTTTGAATTGACTCCCAATTAAATGATTACTTGGGTTCCAAAAGAGTCTAACCAAACACTCATCTTCCAACCACCAAGAAATTTGCCTAAGATCCTTATTACTTTCGGTTGCAACTCTTTTATTCATCATCTCTCTTTTTTTTTTTATTGCTTTTCTTTCTTTTATATTTCCTCTTTTTTTTTTCTTTCTTTTAAATTTTTTTCCTAAATAAATAAATGTATAATTCATTTATTTATTTATTTATTCTTTCTTTTCAAGCTTTTTGCTTGATTGGATCAATTAGACAATTTCAACCCAGGAAGATGAGTGGTCAGAAACTAAGAAACCTAAAGTCAAACATTTAATTAAAAGTCATAGTGCAAAATGTCTAGAAAAGCAAGAATTAAGCTCAAAGGGGGTGACTATGGGTAGCAAAAGAAGTGGTTTGTGTATGGAATATATGTGAGTGAAACAAACGCCTCAATCATTTTTATTTAACTAACGCATGTCAAGCTTCAACAAGATTTCAATCAAGTTCTAGAAAGTAAACAAGTAAGCAGACACCACACAAGTATATCCAAGAAAAACAGAAGTGTTTGGCTCAAAATCTTTCAACAAGGCTAGGTTACTCTCACATCGATCAATGCATGCCTAATTAATTACTCACATTAATGTCTTGCTTAAGTTGAGAATTAGAGAGCACCAATCTCTTGAAAAATTGTTTCTTATTCTTGAATTGATTTTGCATTCTGCGGGCTCCTGACACACTACTTGAAAGCATTTTCTAAAATGCTTAAATAGGCACAAAAGTTAAGTGTGGTTCCCAAAAAAAATTTCAAAACATTTGAGTAGATATCAAAAAGTGATTATGGAATTCCTGATTAACATCATTAATCCCAAAAGTCTTCAACAAAAACGAAAATTGAATCTACTCAGTTGATAATATCCATGAACAAAAGGACTTAAAACCTGTGCATTTACATTTATATTCGCATCCACAAGAATAGAAGCTGAAAAACTAAATTCACAAGGAGTTAAAAACACAATCATGAAATAGGAATATAAATCTGATGTCAATATTTGCAATAATCACAAGGTAACCTGCCCATTCAGCAATTCAAGAAGCAATCATTCTTCAGAAACTTCTCCCCCACACTTGCAACAAGCATTGTCCTCAATGCAGAAAGATAGGACAAGGATGCGCAAGCACGAGGGTCCACAAGCATAAAAACAATCAGTTAAATGCAAAAAAGAGGAGAAGAGGGGCGAGCAAGTCAAATTAAACAGCTACACAGCTAAGAATGCATGAAATTATAATGTTCCAGAAGTTAAATGAGCCATCAGTAGCTCAACAGCAAAAGTAATAACCAGCACAAATAGAATTCATGAGTAAGAAGGAAAAGTAGCAGAAAAATCAAATGAAACACAAAAGAAATAAAAGCAGATAAAACTAGCAAGCAGTTGGCTCAGAACCGAGCTCCATCACGGCCCTCTCGCAGCTCTCTAAAATTGTCCCGGACCTCGACCTGAAAGGATGTGAAGCTAGCCTGCAAAGTGTGGATGTCATCCCGAAGAGTGTGGACGTCATCCCTAAGGGCACGCTGCTCAGAGATCAGGAGATCTAGCTTCTGGTCAGAAGTCTGCATCATTGGCTCTGAAGCTTGCGAAGGGGTCCGACTCGAAGAGGCTTCATCACGGCGCCGCCTGACATTCCTGGCTGGCGCGGGAGGTCTAATGACTGGAGGTCTTCCAAATCCCAATCTACTGTACTCTCTGGTGTTGGCAGGATCGAACTCTAAATCAGAATCAAGCTGCGGAACACCTGCTCTCTTGTACATCTGAGAGATGAGATGTGGAAATAATAGAATTTGGCCCTTCACTCCCTTCACTGAGGCCTTCTTGAGCGAGTCAAAAATCAGCCCGGCTACATCAACTCTCTCATTCTTCATGAATAAGTAAATAAGGTGTGCTTGTTGAGAGGGTATGTCAGTACCATGGCTGGAAGGAAGAATGTTGTGACATATGAAAAGAAGCCATGCTCTAGCAGCCGGGCACAGGGAAGAGCGTTGCAAATAGATCTGAGATCCTCCATACTTAGCATCCCAATCGGAATTGTCCTGAATGAGCATCTCTCTAATTTCAGCGCGCGGAAAAGGAGCATCACCACTGTTAAAAGCTGACTGTTGGCTCTTGTAAGCACAATTCTGCACAACAGGCAGTCCAAAAAATTGCCGGATGCCAGCCAATGTGAATGTGGTAACCCTCTTGCCGCGATAAGTCGGGTTGTTGATGCTGCGCTTGAGCTTGGCATTAATGTAGAAATGTTGCACAAACTGCTCATTGTCAGCTACCTGTACCCGATTGAGAGATTGGAGGTTGGCGGCGCATAATTGATCAAAGAATGTGTTGCCTTCCGTCTCAGGAAAATGAAATTCTTGATGGAGGGATCTATTTTCAACCTCCTCTTGTATTTCTTCAAACGTCAGCTCTTCGCCAGACATGCTTGCTAATCAACACAAACAAATAGAAACAAGAAAAAATACAAGCAATTTAAAAGAGAAATCAGTCAACAAAGAAGCCAGCAAGACTACACTAACCAACCTAGACGCCCCACCAAATAAAACTAATTAGAGAAAAAGAAAAACTAATTAAACTAAAGAAAGAATTAAAACTATGTAAAATGAAAAGACAACCAAATGAACTATGACTAAGGTGGGGGCTCAATTGAAAAGTGAACTTGCGGTATGCAATTAATCTAGACTGATTTTCTAAAATTATGAAATAATTAGCCTAAATTAAAACCAACTACACAAAAGTGTAAAATGACGTCGACGTAAGCTAAAAACTAGTGCCAAACGAAAATAGTGCATATTTACTATTGCTAAACAAGACTATGATATGTATTAACTAATTCTAGATAAAATACTGAAAAATTAATTAAAAAGAGAACTCAAACTAGAATTTATTTACTACCTAAGTACTAATGTGACTAAAAGAAAAAATAAACAAAAAGCAATTACCCTATCTACTAAATCAAGATAAAAATTATTTACAACCTAAGTGAAAATTAAGATTAAATTATTTATCAACTAATACTAAGGCTACGCATACTAAAATATTCACTAATTGGAAGAAAAATTCAGATTAATAATTAATTAAGACTAAAAATTTAGAAAATAAAAATAAAAAGGAAATTAAATTTAATTAATATGAAATAGGTAAACTAAATAAAAATTGTGAAATAAAATAAATAGAAATAAAAATTGAAAAGAAAATTACCTTATGGGAGAAATTGCAATGTGAGCTTGGGGTGGAAGAGAAGTGGGGGATGGGTTAGGTTTGGTGGAGGGTGGGTGAAGGGGGTGGAGGTTCGGTTTTTGGGGAAGGGTATGGAAGGTTACGGTTTGAAGGGGGGAATGGGTTGAGGTTTTGGGTTGAGAGAAGGGAGAGGGGGGTTCGGTTTTGGGGAAGGCTGGAAGGGGGGTGGTTGGGGTGACGGTTTGGAGGGGAATGGTTTGGTCAAGGTGTGTATGGGGGTTCGGTTTTGGGATTGGGGAAGAAGGCTGGGGTTTGAAGAAAAGTGGCTATGGAGGTTTGGGTTGTGGGGATGAAGAAGAGAGGGAAGAGAGAGAGAAGGAAGATGGAGTGATGAAAAATGAAGAAAGAGAGGGAAAAGGGGGGGGGTGGGGTAGGGTTTCAGAAAAATGATTTTTTTTTTGAATTTCAAAATTAAAAAATAAATAAAATAACATAAATACAATAATAGTAATTAATAATTTTAATTAACTTTTTTTTTTACGTGTCCAGACTCACCCGCTGGCAGCGGGTGAAAGACCACCCGCTGGCAGCGGGTGAAAAACCAGAGGCGAGCTAAGGAAGGGCAAAACAGGGGAGGAACAGGGGAGAGCCTCTGTAGCTCTCGCTGGCAGCGGGAAAATGCTACCCGCTGGCAGCGGGTGCTACAGAGGCGTGCTTAAAAGTGAAAAATTTGACCCCTAACTTCATTTCTCCACTCCATTCACTCCTGTATCCAACCAGAGACTCCTATAAACATAAAAATCCATCTAATCCTACTTCTAGAACCTAATTTGCTGGCTTCCATCCATAAAAAAAAATAAACCTCATACATCAAAATTCATGCATTCAACAACCAAGGGAGTGTCTAACCACACAACTACACTAACACACAAAGCACAAACTAAAAGCAACAAAATACACAAAAGCATAATTAAACCACAAAGAACAAAACCGCAATCTACTACCTACTGGAAGATCTCTTCCCCCACACTCATCTCAAGCAATCCATAAGAGCAACAAATTAAATGCAAGATGAGAAAAGGAAAGAGATGACCTGGCCCCTCATGGGGGCTTGGAGTTTTCCTTGAATAATTTCAGCAAGTGACCATTCACCAAGTGCACGGCACCGGTTGAATCTTCCATTATCTCCACCGCTCCATAAGGAAAGACCTTGGTCACTGTGAATGGTCCATCCCAACGTGTTTTCATCATTCCTTGCTTGAACTTGAATCTTGCTTTGAATTTTAAAACTTTATCCCCAACACTAAAGCATTTTCTAAGAATGCCTTTGTCATGAATTTTCTTTGTCTTCTCCTTGTACAACCTGGCATTTTCATATGCTTCAGCCCTCATTTCATCAAGTTCTTGCAATTGGAGTTTTCTTTCTTCTCCTGCAGCTTCCATATCTAAGTTGCATTTTCGCACCGCCCAATATGCCTTATGCTCTAATTCAACCGGCAAATGACAAGCTTTACCGAAGACTAGGCGATAAGGGGACATGCCTATTGGAGTTTTGTAGGCTGTGCGATATGCCCAAAGAGCTTCTTCAAGTCGGGAACTCCAATCCTTTCGGGAGGGTTGCACAACCCTTTCAAGAATCTTCTTAACTTCCCTGTTAGACACCTCTGCCTGACCATTGGTTTGTGGGTGGTAAGGTGTGGAAACTTTATGTCGGACACCATGCTTAGCCAATAGGCTATTGAAAAGCCTATTGCAAAAGTGGGTGCCCTGATCACTAATGATGGCTCTAGGGATCCCAAACCTACACAAAATATTAGACTTGACAAATTTAGCTACAGTTTGAGCATCATCCTTCCTAGTAGGTACGGCCTCTATCCACTTAGAAACATAGTCAACTGCCAATAAAATGTAAGTAAACCCGTTTGATGGGGGAAAAGGTCCCATAAAATCTATGCCCCAAACATCAAAAATTTCACAAAATAGTATAGGTTGTTGTGGCATTTCTTGTTTCCATCCCAAACCCCCAAAACGTTGACACTTATCACAAGTTTTACAAAAATTGACAGAATCCTTAACTAAAGTTGGCCAATAAAACCCACAGTCTAAGACTTTCCTAGAGGTTTTCTTTCCACCAAAATGCCCCCCACAAGCCAAGGTATGACAGGCAGTTAATATGCTCTCTTGTTCTTCCTCTGGTATGCACTTTCGAATGACTTGATCAGCACATAGTCTCCAAAGATGGGGCGCATCCCAAGCATAGAATTTGGCATCTCCCTTTAGCTTTTGTACCTGAAAAGTAGACATAGAAGGGGGTGTCACTCCACTAATGAGAAAATTCACTATATGAGCATACCAAGGCTCATGACGAGCTATGGTACACAACAAAGAATCTGGAAAAGCATCAAAAGTAGAGTTAGAAGAGTCCACTCCCTTTGTATCCTCAGGTAAGCGACTCAAATGGTCAGCTACATGGTTTTCAGCTCCTGGTCTATCCTTAATCTCTATGTCAAATTCTTGCAAGAGAAGGGCCCATCTAAGTAGCCTGGGCTTGGAATGAGGCTTGGAGAAAAGATACTTCACTGCAGCATGGTCAGAAAAAACTACAACCTTGGAATTAAGCAAGTACGGTCTAAATTTCTCCAAAGCAAAGACAACGGCAAACAATTCCTTTTCAGTGGTGGTATAATTAATTTGTGCCGGGTCTAGTGTCTTGGAGGCATATGCAATCACTCTAGAAACCCTGTTCTCCTTTTGCCCTAGCATGGCTCCAACAGCAAAATTAGAAGCATCACATGAAATCTCAAAATGTAATTGCCAATTAGGAGCAGAAAGTATTGGGGGAGAGACAAGTCTAGATTTCAGTTCATCAAAAGCAGACCTACAAGCTTCATTAAAATCAAACTCTGCATCTTTTTGAAGTAATTGAGATAATGGATATGCAATTTTGCTAAAATCCTTAATGAACCTCCTATAAAACCCTGCATGACCCAAAAATGATCTAATCTCCTTAACACATGTGGGGTATGGGAGGGAGGAGATTACTTCTATTTTTGCTTTATCCACTTCAATCCCTTTTTCAGAAATTAAATGCCCTAAAACAATTCCTTGATCAACCATAAAATGGCACTTTTCATAATTTAGCACAAGACCCTTTTCAGAACATCTAGCAAGAATTTTATCCAAGCTGTCTAAACATGCATCAAATGACTCTCCATAAACTGTAAAATCATCCATAAATACATCCATGCATTGTTCAAGAAAATCAGAAAAAATAGAGATCATACAACGCTGAAATGTACCAGGAGCATTGCACAAACCGAAAGGCATTCTCCTATATGCAAATGTACCAAAGGGGCAAGTAAAAGTGGTCTTTTCTTGGTCCTCCGGAGCTATGGGTACCTGAAAATAACCAGAGAAGCCATCAAGGAAACAGTAGTAAGACTTGCCAGCAAGCCTCTCAAGCATCTGGTCAATAAAGGGCAAAGGGAAATGGTCCTTTCTAGTGGCGTCATTTAATTTTCTATAGTCAATACACATGCGCCACGAATTCTGGACTCTAGTGGGAATCAACTCATCTTTCTCATTTTTCACTATTGTGATCCCACTCTTCTTTGGAACAACCTGCACAGGGCTAACCCATTTACTATCAGAAATTGGGTATATAATACCCGCACTCAAAAGCTTAGTGACCTCTTTCTTGACCACATCTAAAATCAAAGGATTCAACCTCCTTTGGGGTTGCCGCTTGGGCTGCGACCCCTCCTCTAGCAGAATTCTATGTGTACAAATTGTAGGACTAATCCCTGGTATATCTGCTAAAGTCCACCCTATTGCTCTTTTATGTTTTCTCAAAAGGTTTAAGAGCTTCCCTTCATTCTCGTCAGATAACCCATTAGCAATGATCACTGGTAATTGGTTATTTGACTCTAAGAAAACGTACTTTAGATTTGAAGGGAGCTCTTTGAGCTCTAGAGTGGGAGGTTGAATTACAGAAGGAACTAATTTTTGCACATCTAAAGTGGCAAGAGTACTTCCCTTTAAAATTTCATTTTTACCACTTGCCTCAACTTCCATGCATTCAAACCTTGGTAGAATGTTCCCTTCTTCGGTTGATTCAGCTTCAACCGCGATTTCCTTTCTTTCACTATGTTGCCCTTGGAATAGGTGAGAAGGTAGAGAAGCAGAAAGGGGATCTTCACATGGCAGAATGTATTGAACTTTGTTTTGAATCACCTTCCCTGTTTCATTGCTTGACTCACCTGAAAACTCAATGAACAACTTTCCCAAAGGGCCATCATAACTGCTCAAAGAAGAAAGAGAATCCAAAGAATAACTAGTCACAGAAAATGTATCAGATTGTGGGGCACCACGTGTACAATCAACTGACATGCAGTTAAGACAAAAGGGATCACCTCCACAAGAGCAAGCAGATGGAAAAGAATATAAAGAAGGGAATGAAACAAGAGTGTCATCATCAGCATGCAAAAGTTCAGTGAATGAAAAATAACCATCAGAAAATGCATCAACAGTAGATTCAGAATTATCATCATCAAGCTTATAACCTACATGTTCATCTTCCATGATTATATCTATTGCACTAACCCCAAGTAAAGAATAGTCCTCATATGGATGCTTCATGGCCTCATACATATTAAAATTAACTTTATGATCTCCCACTTCCATAGAGATCGTTCCTTCTTTCATGCTAATCACAGTGTTAGCAGTCCTCAAGAAGGGGCGACCTAAAATGAGAGTGGAGTCCTGAGGCACTTCCGCAGCCATATCAAGAACATAAAAATCAGCTGGAATGAGCAAGTCTTTCACTCGGACCAAAAGGTCCTCTATAATCCCATCAGGTCGCCTAATGGACCTATCAGCTAATTGTAAGATTACTGTAGTGGGTTGAAGTGTTTTAACACCTAGGGCCTGATAAACAGATTTAGGCATGACATTTATAGCAGCCCCTAGATCTAGTAATGCACCCCCTATAGTAACCTTACCAATAGTACAAGGGATTGTGAAAGACCCCGGGTCTTGACACTTGACCGGGATTTGGGGTTTGAAGAGAGCAGAAACATTAGAGCTCACTTGAACTCTCTCATTTGGTCTAAATCTTCTCTTGTTTGTACAAAGCTCTTTCAAAACTTTTGCATATTTAGGCACTTTTCTTACCAATTCTAACAAAGGAATATTAACTTCTAACTTGGTAAATAAATTCAGTGCCTCTTCATCAGTTTTAACTTCCTTGACTTTCTTACTTAGCAAATATGAATTAGGAAAGGGAAGATCACTTATACTTACCTCCTTACCTTTTTGGGTGGAGATGGCTTTGTTAATTGCTTCTTCCTTCTCCTTTTGTTCCTCTTTTTCTTTTGGTTCCTCTTGTTGCTCCTTCTTCTTTTCTTCAACTTTTTCCCGCAGTCTAGTCTCTTTGGAGCTCTCAGAAAGCTTGAGTGGTGACAGAGGAGGACTTTCACAAACAATTTCTTCAATTTGTTCATCACCTTCCTTGTCTTCAAATCTGACTTTTCTGCCGCTTCTAAGGCTTATGGCATTCAGTGACTTGGGATTGATCACTGTGTTAGAAGGCGTAGCTCCGCTTGATCTTGCTTGTTCATCACTTTTCTTGTTAGACAACTGAGTGACGAATGAGTTCAGGTTGTCATGCTTTACTTCCATTTGTTCAAACTTGTTCATGATATTAGTGAAGCATGAGTCAACGTGTGAGGCGACGGCCTTGATTTTATCATCAGTGATACTCCGCTCTTGGTCAAATTTTGCACCAATATCTGAGAACCCTTTCACTAGAAGCTGTTTAAGCTCATCATTGCTTGAAGATGGTGCACCTTGACTAATGGGAACCATGGCATTGGTGGTGTTCTGTTTTGGTACCTGGCTAGGTGAAGCCCCTTGAAAATTTGAGTATTGACCACCATAAGAATTTCCTCCTCTAGAAGGGTAGTTCCCTTGACTTTGCCCACTGCTAAACCCTTGAGTATTCTGATTACCGCTATTCCCATATCTGAAGTTAGGGTGATCTCTCCAACCAGGATTGTATGTATTGGAGTAAGGGTCCCTTTGTTGGTATTGCCCAGGCCGTGCTTGATACATTGCATTCACATCTTCATATTGACCAGGGCAATCTGCTGATATGTGCATAGGGGAATCGCAGAATGTACAACTAGCGCCTACCATAGCTAGCTGTTGAGTGGGTGATCTTGGAGATTGGATGCTCAGTCCATCCACCCTCTTGGTTAGTGCAGACAGTTCATGTACCACTTTCACCAACAATGGATCTCGATCTGCTGGAGATATCTCTTTTAGTGCTCGAGTATCCCTCGTGGTAATGTTTTGCCTACTCAAGGCGAGCTTCTTGATCAACTCCATTGCTTCATCAGGGGGCATGTCTTCTATGGACCCATTAGCAGCTGCATTGAGCATTTTTGCATCTTCATCAGTTAACCCATAGACAAAAGCTTGGACTAGGTGCTCCAGTGGCATTTGATGGTTTGGACATTTTGCTACCATATCCTGAACACGTGTCCAATATCCATAGAATGTTTCACCCTCTTCTTGCCTTGAAGATGCAATCTCTTTTCTTGCTGCGGCGACTTTGTTTGAAGGATAATATTTTTCAATAAAGTGCTTCTTCAAATTATCCCATGTTTGGTAAGCATCTGGGGTGTACCTTGGCAAACTCATATACCAAACCTTTGCTTTCCCTTCCAGAGTGAGATGGAAAACTTTCCACATGACTTCTTCAAGTTTAGCCCCCACGGGCTTCATCGTCATGCAATGCATGTGGAGAGAGCTTATATGTGTATACGGATTCTCACCTGGAAGACCATGAAATTTTGGAAGTGAGTGCACAAGAGAACCTTTAATTTCAAAATCAGTAGTAAAAGTAGGAGTAGCACCAACCAAAGATTCAAAATTATCATCAAATTGATTCAATTGTTTAATGGACTTTTTAGGTTGATCTACCACATTATTACCTCCTTCATTCCTTTCCCTATTGTCCATCCGATTATCCCCGTTATCCTCTTCGGCCATTTCTTCTATTGCTAGTTCTCTTTCCCTTTCTTGGTTAGCCTTAATTACTTCTTTTTTGAGTTTTCTTATTTTCCTAAGAGTTCTTTCAATTTCTAAATCTAATGGAATTAGGTCTCCTCTAGAACTTCTTAGCATACACTAAACAACCAACAAAAAGAAGAAAACACACAGAAAAACAGTGGAAGAAATAAAACAGACCAGAAAACCAGAAACAAAGCAACACAGAATGAAAAACAGTGCAGTTCACTGCTTCACCCGCTGCCAGCGGGTGGGTTCATCCGCTGCCAGCGGGTAAGACAGAAACAGAAGCAATTCTGCACTGTTAAAGCAGAAAAACAGGGCAGATTCGAAAAACCAGCAAAAATCCAACTGAAAATGCTTCAAAATGACTATTTAAGCCTAAAAATAAATGCTAAATCAACTATAAACTACCTAGAAACAATAAACACAAATAAAAACACAATTAAATGCAATTAAACTAAGTAATTTCTTGCCAAAAGAAAATAGGACAGCTATGAAAAATTTCACAAAAACCAGCAAAAATACTTACTAAAAATCACAATAAGCCTAGAAACAAACGCTAAAATGAAAAGACACAATTTAAAACACAAAACACAATAACAAAACACAATCTAACTATGTGATTCCCAAAGAAATCACGCGAAAACAACCCAATTCGTGAGAATCTAGCACAATTGCACAAAGAACCAAAATGGCTCCCCGGCAACGGCGCCAAATTGATGGGACGCGGCCTTGTCGCGAGGCCGGCACCAATAAAATTTATACTAGAAAGTGCAGCTAGTGGCACAACCTAGGTCGATTCTCTCTCGCGGAGCCTATGGACTCGATGGACAAATATGCATAATTAACACAAATGGGGTGTCTTTGAGGCAATTAAACAAACACTTGGTGTGCAATGAAACTAAATGGAATTAAATGCAACTAAATGAAACTAGAACTAACACTTTTTGGGGTTTTCAATATTTTTAAAGCTAAAGTAAATTGAGGTGAATGAAATGAGATGAATATGCTTTGTTGGAGAATGCTTTGGGCTATCCTTGCTATCAAAAAGTATGGAGTTAATCAATGAAAGGCCACTTCCTAAAGTAGTTTAGTGACCACTAAACCTAGGTAATTTAATTAGAGGATGCAATTAGCCAACCGGACAATTAACAAGCCTAATCAAATACCATCAATGAAACAAATGAGGAATTTAACATAAACTAGAATTCAACTCAACAATTACCATTGTCATTAGAATGACTTCCACAATGAATTAAAAATTACAATAAGATTCAACCAAATCCAATGTAATCAAAACCCACAATGGGAGAATCAAAATACAAATCACTAGTCTATTTAAATTCCTAATGTCCAACTACAACCTAGTTGAGTTCCACAACCATGGAGACACAATCAATACAAATTCATCAATATCAACAAGATAAACATGAATCCATAAAGAGAAGTAGTAGGAAAACAAGAAAAACTCCCTATTGGATGCCATAGCTCAAGCCCTAATCATCCTCCTCCAAAGCACAAGAAGTTTAGCCACTCATGGATGAGAGAAATGCTTCACCAAGCTCCTCCAACCCTTGCTTAGCCATGGATGATGATGGAGATTGCTGGAATTTAGTCTGAATGAGTGTGGAGAGTGGAGAAGATGAAGAGGAAATGGTGAGTGTGGCTGGAATGTGGAGAGACTTCAGAGAAAAATGAGAGCTTAGGTGATGAATGAATGTAAAATCGTGGGTATCCCTCTTGATTAGGTTAAGGGCCTCCCAAAACCTCAGAATATACCCTCTAATCCGACCTAGTATGCTCCCCTTGTGGTAAAACATTGAAAAAGTGGGCCCACCATCCGTTTCAGCTCTTAAAATCGCGAGAAAGTCGTGCAGAACTGGTGTACCCGCTGGCAGCGGGTCATCTACCCGCTGGCAGCGGGTGGATTACTCGAAACGCACGTTTTGCTCTGAAACTGAAGTCCACCCGCTGGCAGCTTGCAAGGCTACCCGCTGGCAGCGGGTGGAACAGTAGAATAGGCCCAAAAATGCCTCTAAGCCTCAAATCTTGTACCGGCTTCGCTTTCTAGCTTCTTTCTCGACCTCTAGCACTTGAATCCTTGCTATTCCTCAAGCTAGTTGACCTACAAATCAACCAAAACAATTGTGAGGCCCTCAAGTTAATAAAACTAGAGAATTATCACAATTTATTCAATAAAAACATGGAATTAGCAAGATTGTGATTTAAGTCCTTAAGTGCCCTTGAATAACACTAAATCACGCATAATGACTCTTTAAACTCAACAGAAGCTTGTCAAATGCCAAAAGATACAAGGGTAAATATTGGTATTATCACTCAGCATTTTAACACTTTAAATATCTAGAAACACCAATTTGCTACCATTACCTTAAAGGTATGTCTGAATCCTGCAATGAACAGCCAGAAGTTGTAATGCCAGATGCATAGCCAAACACAGTCTCAGCTTTCTGATTTAAAGATGATGAGAGAGTGTTTTCATGGTCAAGAACCTTAATCTGAGGGTGAGGGAGATCACAGTTCTCAATATTGTCAAGCGAACTCTGTGAAACCAAGTAAGCCAACTCATCTTTTCTAGCAGTTTGCCACCAAGGCCTAATTGTCTCAGGTTCCATCCAATGAGAGTTCAGATCAGTGGATGCTTTTGCACATTGTTCAGAGGCCAAAAGATTGGTCATACCCAAATCCACACATTGGTCATCATAAAACCAGAATTCACTCTTATCTTTCTGTTTAGATGTTAATTGTAAATCATCATCCAAAGCAGCCTCAGATTTAGGAAAACTGGTTTGAGCTGAATCAGTACTTTGAAAGCAAGAAAGAGCATCCAAATCTTGGATGGATTGATCATCTCCCCCAGGGTTGACATTGGCATCAACAACACAGAAAGCATCAAGCTCAGCATCCCAGGAATTCAAATATAGACATGAATATTTTGCCTCATCTTCCATGTTGGTTTTCACTTGTAGCCCACACTTTTTGTCCTGTAAGCTGTCAGGATTTGGGTTATGGGGGCGTAAGCAACCTGAAAAGGATATCCGAATCAGATAGGTCAAGTACCCAAGTCTTGAATCATATGAGTAAAGAGCAGAGACTGACACCCAAACACTTGGATTTTGACAGAGAAAAGAAGAAACATCACAACCCAAAGGTTTGGGCAAACAGGATGAGAACCGTGTAAGTAAAAAGGCAATTGAAAACGTCAACTACAATCCAAAGACATATTCGAGTTGTTCAAATAAAAAAGAAGCGAGAAGAACACAGAGAGAACACCTGCTTGTTATGTAAGTGCGTTCTCTTTGAATTTCTGAATTTGGCGAGGCATCGGCGTTTTGGGAGATCTTCTTACACCCTAAGAAACTTGTTGGACATCACCATGACGTGTAGTCTCATGAACAAGTTTCTGCCTTGATTTATTTGGCTGTAAGCTATTGTTCCCAATGGCCGAAAACCCAAGTTCCGGTACGCTGTATTGGTCCTCTCTAGTCTCACTCAATAGTCAAGAAATATCTTTTTTTAAGTCTTTCGATTAATCTGTTTCGTGTCTCAGTGTGTTACCAAAATATTTCGGTAATTGGTGAAACTAGGAAGGACGAGGGTGGAGACTGCGTGGTTTACATGCTTACGCGACGCGTCACCTTCTGCCTTGTCTTCCTGTGCTTCCTTTGCTTTCGGCTGAGATCGAGACGCATTAATTTTAGTATTATTTGTTATTCTTTTTCTGGACCTGTAAGTTGAACTTTTAATATCCACCATTTAAATAAAAATTTATTTAACATCTTCATTTAAAACACATGTTAAATTTTTTTTAATTAATCAATCAAATATTTAAAATTTGTAAAAATTCAACTAAAAATTAATTTTTAATGTTTAAAAATTTTATTAATCAATTAGATAAAACCTTAACATGTGCTTGCATTAGATGAACCCTTTAAATAATACCAATTATGAAAAGCTCATATACATTACAATTTCACAGTCATATTATTGGTAGTCTTAGACATAATCCTACAGAAGTGTAGTTATATATGACAACAAATAAGCTTCACTTCAAAAAGTTTTCTCTACCTCTGAAAACATTACTTGAGGTTCAACCGTAACGACCAACAAGGATGTTACAGACAATACTAACAAGAAAGCTGCTAATATTGTGCCATGTAAAGGATTTTTTTTAAAAAAAATTATTTTTCCATCTTGTCTGAAGAAAAACTTTTGACTTAAGCAAGTCAGACCATTGTGAAGGCCTTACGCTGCCTTTAATTTTCTAAAGCTTCTTAAAAAAAACTCACAGGAAAATTTATAACTCGGTACTGTTTGATTAGACCGACCAGATAACGACCATTCAGGCAGGGTCAATGATTGCTCTCCTGCAATTGCATATTCATGCAGAAAATATTAACATAACAACAATGCAAAGAAGCTCTTTTAGTACTAAATTTACAGTGAAGGGCTTCTCCCACAGAATGTCATCATCAACTCTAGGAAAATCGTGACAGCAGCCTTGTAGAGAGATTAAAGCTAATCAAGCGCATGGAACAAAATGCCCCAAGCACCAAATCAATGACAATAAATATGTCCTTCTGGCCAAAACAAAAAAGACAATAGTCTATCCTTTGTCCAACGAGCTCTGACTATGTGTGTGCCCATCACTTAAGGGCCATCTTCTTGCGCTGTAAGAGGATTGAAACAAAAGGTGTTACTTAAATGTCAATCCAAGACATGGATTTAAAAGCCAAGAAGCATGCTTACTGCTCAAAATAAATCCCTGAAGCAAGCTCTGAGCTCTCTCTGCCTGCTCTGGAGTACCAGATATCTGAATAATCTTCTGTGTCTCCTCCGGTCTATCCTCTACAAGGGTCACATTGGCTCCTGACAACTGCTCCCATCAAAACATAAGTCAAAATACACATAGTTTCCCGAATAAAAACACTTGAGCCAGCAAAAATTACTGTATTGATGAATTGGTTTTTTATTCTTGAAGCGAAAAATTTAGTTACAATGAGAATAACCTCTGAATCCAGAGAATAAATAAATAAATAAAAGAGAAACTATTATTAACTTACATAGTAGCAAGTTCTACCATTATTGAACTAAGAGGAACTGAATTGTTTAAAAGAGAAATTAAAAAAAAAAAAAAATCCTGACTGATGTCAGAGGAAAGGCAATGGTATAAAATATAAAAGTATGCATGACACTCAAAGCACCAACTGCTTGGAATGGGAAAGACTGTTGTAGAACTAGCCAATTCAAATATTGAAATAAGGAACTACGATTTAAAATCATACGCACCTCGCTTATCTGTGCAAGCTTGTTTTTGGATTTTGCTGTAAGCTTTGGAACTGCATACTCCGGTAAGACAACTTCAAGTGTACTTCTAGTGACAAGTGGTACAGGAATCCTAACCACAGATACGAAACACAATAAAAATTCAAAACCAAAACAAAAGAAAAAAGGAAAAAACAGCGAGAGGGAATGGAAGAAAGATAGAACTAATATGACAACCATGCTAAATTAAGCAACACCCTATCATCAAGACATAAAGGAACCCGTTACCTAGTCAAACTACTCATCACATCACGATCGCCTTCTTTCTGCTTTCCTGTATCAGTGCTAGGTCCTCCCGATTCCTTATTTAAAATGAAAGGAAAAGGAAAGAGAGAGTTAGGTTTTTCTTTTAAAAGAGAGATTCTTCACAATTATAGAACTTGGCTCCTCTAAATTGCAGGGTACAAACTCAGTATTGGCAAAAGAAAATCAAGCTTAGTTTTCTATAAATCACTTGATCATTTGATAACAACCATGGATTCATATAAATTCAAAATCTTCATCTTTACTAATGTTTATAGAGCAGCTAATTCCTTCTTTTATGACAGCTAACTCATTACACAACTGAAATAAGAATAATAGGAAAAGAGAGAACGCCCACTTCCCAACCCACCAAAAGAAAACGCAAAAGGACCTAGAAAACAAAAACTTTCCAGTTTCCATACATCAAAATAATTCCTTCACGAGTTCTGTTTCCAGTCCAAAAAAAAACTAAACTGCTGAGACAAAAGTTTCCATGGTGCTACATAGCAAAAATCCAAGAAAGAGAAAAAATGACTGACAGATCTCCCAATCACTCAAGTAACAGATAAGTTAGAACTTAGAAGAGAAGAAATTTCTCAATGCATCAAGAAAATTACCTTTATTGGAAGTGCAGCTGCCACAGTTTGCGCATTCTGATAGGTTGTGGGAGTTTCAGAGCCAGTATAACCCTCATGAACAGGAGTTATATTGCTGGAAGATGTTTCCATATTAGGTCCAGGGGCAGATGGTGGTACTATATCCCTTTGAAAGAAATCCCTATACAAATAACTTCTCAATCTTGATGTCACCTCAACAACAGCATCTCGGGCTGCTTTAATCTCACCCACAATCTGTAAAGGCAATACAGAAATAATTAAGAATTGGAGAAAGCATGATTTGAGTCCCGGTTGTTTTTTTAGCCTTAGGAAGCTAAGGTTTTGGATCCTCTTCCCTCATTTAGTGAGGATTATTTCCAACTAAAAAGATTTCTCTATCCAAAAAAAATATTCTAACTAACAAGAGGCTATACATCCTTCCATTTTGTAGAACTGGTCAGAAGAGCGTACATGTTCCATGTCTGATGCTTTGAGAGATAGATATATAATATTATGAATTTCAACTTTCATTGTTCAACTATATTCATTGACTAAAAGAATCTAATAGGACAATTGTGCAACCAGTAGGTCAAATGACAACCTGCACCAACTCATCGGATTTTGAAACACAGAGAGGTAATTCCTCTCGTGGAAGAATTTGAATATTTGCACCAGTGAGTCTCCTTATCTCCAACAGTGATGCATCTCGTCCATCTAAACATTCAATATCACTGGATGGAATAACAAGTTTGGTGGTTATAATGTTGTCCTTATCTAGCTCAAGATCAACAATGCGAGTTTGAATATGCAGCAAAGCTTCCTGAGCTGGGAACAGCTCATCATCAGGACCCTTATGTACAGAATAAAAAAACAAAAGAAGTTAGAGCCTTAAACGTGTAAAATATATTATGGGAGGAAATTAATAACAGCAGGATAGACATAATTACGTGGATAATATGTTGAAAATACATTTACATATATATAGAACTGGTAACATCAATAACTTTCATTTTTAATACATGATACATATAGAGACAGAGAAGTACCTCCTCCGAAGAAATGATGATTATCTGTTCATCAGAACCAACCACGGGATCGTTGAGCTTAACATCCACGCCTACTTCATTTTGAAGGAATTCTACAAATCCATCTGATTCCCCTATAATACGGTCCACTTTGTCCATAGGACAAAGTATCCGGAAAATAATGTCCTCTCCATAAAAGGGTTGTGCATCATCGGCCACAGTAGCGGCCCCTGGTTCCATCGTGTAACCTGATGAGGGGTAGCTATTGCTTCTTATATTGCCAGGTCGAGATCCAAAAGTTGCCCCATCCAGAGATGATCTACGAGCTGCCCCATGAGGTATATAATCATCATCTGGAGGGAAAAAGCGCTCTGGTGAATGTACTCTTCCATGAAAATGACTGCGATCCCGATGCTGGCTTTCCCTCAAACGTGATGATATGAGTACTATAGCATTCTTCACAGCATTTGCATCACCTACAACCTGCAAAGAGAATGGAAACATTATATCATTAATATTGTTCAATTTAAGGAGTGTTTTCATAAATAAATTGCAGGGAAATCTCATCATATTTCAATATGGCCTTGCATCATCATATGTCTCCTTAATTTCACTTTATCACTAAACACAATCTCATTAGGGACAAGAGAAACACAAAGACTATCATTCTTAAGTTGCACTGCTTCTCTACCACAATTAGCATATACAAATTTGACAAATAGTCTAGGAATATAATTTTCAAGGACAAAAATCTAAGGGAACATTTCTTGAACAATGCTCATAAGCTCAGTCTACCATTAGCATTGAACATGGCTAAAAAATCCAGTCCATCATTAGCATTGTCTTCTGATCTGTCAGTTTAAAAAAAATCTGCATTTTAATTCTGACTTACGGTGCTAAAGATTTTAAGGACATGATATCTCCTAGCAGTTAGCACCAAACTAAACATCTACATCGAACATCCATAAAAGTATCATCTATATTGCAGAAAGCCCATTATTATAAAATGATTAGGTGAACTTTCTCTTCATCCAAGCATTTTTATAGCGGCCTAGGAAAGAGTTGCCCATCATGTAGACATGTCATAGAGTGCTTACAAATAGATGGAAACAGCATGCCCCCAAAATGTTTTCAATTTCACAACTTCAAAAGCCAGCTGAGAAATACAATTATGAAAACTTGATAAAACCCAGTTATCAAAATTCATCTCCTAAAAGCAAAGATATAACCTTTTTATCCAGAAGGAATGATAGACTGGCAAAGTTGATTTTTATCAATAAGCCTACAAGAAATAGAATGGAGCCTTTCTGAAATGTAACAACATTTTTACTTGAACTACTGCAAGTAACCAAAAGACAAGTCTCCTAGCTGATGCTTCTATAAAAGCTGACAGAGGACCTCCATATATTACTAATAATGTTAACAGTCAATAAGCGAGCACACACTTGATCTAACCAAGTTCAACCACATTATGATAGAAGCACAAGATCCACCACAAATCAAATGTAGTTGCTATTTGCTAATAAACCTCTGAAATGCAGCATGTTCCCCAATAATCCCGGATGAAATGTACTTCAAACCACCTATTTATGAGAGAGATTTAGTCTACATTCTTATCCCATGCACCCAACCAATGAAGACAGCAAAACCGGATAAAGAAAGCCACATAGCTTTGAAGCTGAATATTCCTCCTTTCCAGCTCTTCAGCTGAAAGAGACAAAGCAGCTTCAAATGCCATTCATACCGTTGATAAAATCAGCTAATGATAATTAGCTCGTGTGTTTTCTCCTTAATTCACTGAGACATGGGAATTTTAGAGGTAGAAAAGAAAAGAGGAAAATAGAAAAGGAATGTGAATGAGAAAAAGCCATCCTATCAAGGGGGATAGCCCTTTATCTTCCACTCTACAATGTTGGTTAGTGCTCCAAAAGCAAAAGAACCACCATCAGTGACCAAACCGCAGCATAGTCCGTACTATTTTAAGCACAGATGAAAGCATTTGGACAACAAAATACTGAAACTCAAAGTTCGTTATTCAGCATGCATGCATTTTAATAAATTATCAGATGTGAAGTTTCAAGTTCCAACTCTCCTGCACCTGAACAATTTCTTCGGACATGGAAACACAACGTGGTAGCGTGTGATCCCTAGGAAGTATCCTAATCTGTGTCTTGGTTTCAATCCTCATTTGTTCAATAATCTTCCCTCCTTTACCCAACAAACAACCTACATGCATTCTGGACACGACCAGTCTAGTTGCGACGCGGTTACCGCCTCCACCTCCTCTGCCTCCATACTCCTCCTCCTCCTCGCCAATCCCAAACGCGGCATCGCTCTCTAGAATCCTCTCATGAATCAACAGCAGGGCCTCCTGCGCCGGCGAGAAGGACGGCATTCGGCCTTCGGGGTCTCGCCGGCGCGTGTCAGAAATCTCAATGATTCGCTCCTCATCGCCAGGGATCAGCTCGTGGACGTTGATCCACGCGCCGGTGTGCTGCCTAATAGACTTTATAATGCTACCTGACTTGCCAATTACTCCACCAGCCTTCATATCGTGGCACAAAATGCGGTAATTTGTGGTAACCGTTAAAGACGAATCTTGGGCCTTGGTAGGTCGACCACCACTGCCACCACCGCGATGACGATGGGTACTAGTTGTGTAGTGGTGATTATAGCGAGGTCTGGTCCTAGCCAAGGTCTCTGAGTCATAATCTTGGTCATAGTAGTAGTTCCTCTTAGATCTAGACCTCTCCATCCGAAACTTGCAGGTTCAGCTAGTTTGCAAGTATAGTTCAATAAAGAAGGAAATTCAAGATGCTCCTTTGAGATATGGCGGCATTATTGCCATGGAAATTTTAGGTGTGAGGGTTTGATTATCCTTATTCAAGTAAAACTAGGGCTTGTTTGGAGCTCGTTTGTGTGTGCAGTCTCAGTTAATGGAGTTATCCTAAATCCGATTGGTCCAGTTGGGAAGTTCGAGTTGAAACCCTAGTGATACGCAGAGACCTAAGATAGATAGCCTCTGAACTGAATAATGAATATTGCAGTCTTGAAGAGCAAGATCAGTTTGAGAGACTTTTTGGTTTCTTCAGTGCTTCGTGCTGGAATATATGGTAATGCTCGTATTGCTATTTGCTATTTGCTATTTGCTATTTGCCTACCTCTAAGCCAAAAAGCAGTCAAGCTGCGACAACATTTCAACGCGTGTTATACACTCCCTAGTCCCTACATTTACAGCACCATCTTCTACGTCCACCAAAGTATTTCTTAAGTTAAGACACTTTCCTAAATCCTAGTTAATAAAACTAATCACTTTTAATATCTAAATATTTCATTCATTAATAAAAAATTAAAAATAACTCTTAATTACTTATGGGTTTTGCTAATAGGACACTGATTAAGAATGTATTTATTGCTGTAAATTAGTCAAAAAATTTATAGAATTCCTAACTTGCATTAAATGAGTTTATATGCTTTTTTTAAAGACATAAATACCCCTAACTCATATTTTTAATATTTAATCTTCTTATCAAATCTAATAATTTTTTTTATTTTACATGCACGCATTTTAACTGTAATAATTTTTTTTTTAATTTTACTTATGATTAAATTGCTCACTGAACCAACAAATTAAAAGTCAAATATAAAAACTAAATTTTTCAATTTTATAAATATATGACCCAACCTATGGTTACGATTTCATGTTATTTAACTAAGTATTTATTAAAAAAACTCTTGTAATTAATTTTTTTATTTAGTAAATTTATTAATTTTCGTAATATAAAATATTAATTTTATACATAATACTCCAATATACCTAATATAGTTAATATTAAAATTTAACATGAATTTAAATTTCACTTTTTATATTACTATAAAAATAATTCAATAATTCTCTCAAAAAATAAAATAAAAATAATTCATAATTTTATATTTATAAAATCATATTTTATAAAAAAAAAAACCTTTATTTATAATAATAAATTAAAAATATTTCTTAATATATATAGAGAGAGTAGAGTTTAATAGTAAATAAATAATGAGAATGGTAAAGAAATGAATTGGGGTATTTATGTCTTTAAAAAATGTATGCAGACTTATTTAATGCAAGTTAAAAATTCTATAAACTTTTTGACTAACTTACAGTAATAAATGTATTCTTAACTAGTGTCCTTAGAACAATTGTTAGCAAAACCCATTACTTATTAACAAAACCTTTTAATAATAAAAACTTTACAAACAAATCACAAGAAAACCATTAGCAATTTAGCACAATTCTAAAAACATATAACATTGCATTTTTTTTAATTATTTTTCTAAGTCCTTTTTCATATTTTCTTCTTTTCATTCACTTTTTATTGTTTCAATATGCTATCTACTTTTTCTTTTCCCAAAATCTTATTTTTTATTTTTCATTAAAAGCAAATTGATATTGACATAACAATATTCGATTTAACTATTCACACTCATTAAGTCTATTGAAATAAACTAATTATTTTCACTCTTTTCAATATGACTTTTTCTCAAAAATGATATTATTTTTCTTTCTTTCTTTCCTTTTCTCCTTCTTTTTCATCTTCTTCTTTCTTGTTTTTTTTTTTTTACTTATATCAGGTCAGACAACTCATGACCAAATATTTATATAGTCGGTGATGATTATTTTCAATCGGTACTGGTTCATTGGCTTTCTAGTTAAATCGACTCTAGTTCTTGAAATTTATATTTAAGGTTGAATTGTATACAAATATTAACACTATTTTTTATATTCTAATAACTTTTAAAGATATTCTATTAAGTATTAATTTTTTTTTTCATCAGATATTAAGTATTAATTTTGTTCGATACTAGATGAAGATATTTCTTTTAATAAAAATTCCAGCATTCATTGATTCATTATATTGCAGATACTAACTATTTTTTATTAATTAGACCTAATTTTCGCCAATAAATACTATTTTATATTAAGTACTTTATAAATCACCCGTAAAAATGAGTGGGTTAATTGCTTCTTCAAAATTTTAAAATTTTCTATCATTTACAATTATTTAGAATTAAGAGTAATTAATGACACTAGAATTCAATTTAAGTATGGTTTAAGTGAATAAATATTTGAATAGAAGCTTTAAATTCAAGTTATAATATTGACTTAGATGTAGAAAATGACTAGAAGTGATTAAATTAGTTGATAGATTAATGTGGGAATCAAACAAAAATGTGTTTGGTATGAATGAAAATGAAATATTGAAAACTCACAATTAAGTTAAACTTTAGCCCAAGCCCCAAACTAACTGTTTAAATGAGGCGCAAGTCTTCACATAACAAATTAAGGGGGGAAAAAGTCTAAATATTGGACCTTAGTAATTAATCTTTCCAAAATAGACTTGCACGCCTACATCATCAATACGTTACACGAGGGATTGTATTTTATTTTCCTCTGTTGATCATAACTGTCTAATTTCTCATCTTAATTTTCAAAATTTAGCAACTATAATAGGGGTAGAGATTGAGGTGGAAGAGCAGCTATGGAGTTTTACCATAAAGTACTCTAATTTAATTTGATGGTTTCAGGTTTCAACTCAAGTGGACTAAAATTTCACCAATTCATTGTACATACCGTAGTATAGTATAGTATACATCTGGTTGCTTAATGAACGTGTAATGGACAAGTCTTGAGTCGTTGAGTTTAGCTGGTGAGGAAGTTAGGAGAAGCAAGCACCAATAAAGTATTTAGTTTAGAGAAGCCAAAACTGAAAAGCGAGCATGACTCGGTGAGTTTGTTGAAGGGTAAAATTGTACTTTCCAAGGCCTAACAGATGCTCATGCTATGTTATAAACTTATAACAATCTTAGGCACATTCCTTCTTTTCTGCATTTTATGAAACTCTAGCACCAACAACAACGTTTATTCTTTATCAAGAATTCGCAATGCAATGCCTCCTCTAATCTAAGGATTAAGACTAAGGACCCGTTTGGTATGCCTTCTTCACAAGGAAAGTGAGGTGAAGTGAACTTACTGCATGTTTGGTATGCTTTCAGTACAGGGAAGGTGAGGTGAAGCTTCCCTCATGATGTGGAGGGAAGGTGAGGTGAAGTTTGGTTTAAAGACCAAAATGCCCTTAAAAAATTTGTGACTTTTAAAAAAGTAAGGACAAAAAAGATTTTTCATATTTTTATCTTCTATTTTCCTATCTTCTTCCCACCATACCAAACAATATTACTTTTACATTCCACTTCCATTTCCCTGCATACCAAATATACTTTTTATCACATACTTCCACTTTCACTTCCCTCTACAACACTCACCAGCTACCAAACGGCACTTGAAGCATACCATACGTGGGGAAATTGGATTCTAATTCTGTTATGTCATGAAATAATATAATATTATCATATAAATTTGAATAGTAAATCTAGATTCCATTGGTAATTTTATTTACATAGCAGTTGTGCCAAAGAATTGAACGAAGTTCATCATTTATATGTTTTGTAATATTGATATTAATTTTTAATATTATATCATATGTCAATATCAATGTAGTGTTTGGTTCTTTGTCTTAGCCCAGGTACTGTGAAACTGCAACCACGCATTACGCAGAAAAGAAATCGAGATTGACCACCGAAAGTAATATTCTAATAATCAGTGAATTAAATGCCTCTTATTTTTAGATCAAGATTCAGGGAAGCACCATCCTCCAAACATCCAACTCTATCCAACTTCCATATTTTGCCACATCAGCTTCAGCGGGTCCCGCCTCTTCACCAAATCATCAACTCATGACACACTTTTTTTTTTGTCTCTTACTGTGGATATGACATGGTTAAAAAAATTTAATTATATTTACTTCTTTTTTAAACAGTATTATTTTTAATTTTAGGTACTTTATTATTAATACGTAATAAATTCATATAAAATTAAATGGATTCTAGTTATGACAACATTTTTTCTAAACTTAAATGGACTTAACATTTTATGAGTTTAGACTATGATTGAAAGTTTAGGAGAGGATGTAATGGAGTTATCATCAATAGAATAACATATAATATATATATATATATATATATATATATATAATAAAATGAAATGATTTGAATTGATATATTATTTGAGAGTTTTAACAATATTGAATTATTTTTAAAGTTAAAAGAGTATATTTGTATTTTACAATATTGAATTATTCCCTTCTATCCTCCATCCCAATTTAGAGGGCTAGAAAAAAAAATTGATGAAAAGAATTTTGGATCCCTCCATATGGTTTCATTATATTCTTATATAAGTTTCCGGGAGCAATTGTTAAAGATTTTTTTTAACAAAGGAGAGAACTCATAAAATTAATTTATTAACTTGTCATCAATTCTAAAATAATAATTTTTTTTTTTACAATCAATAAAAAAATTTGAAAAATGCCATATTACCCTTGTCCCTTGCAATGTTCCTTATAAAATCATTAAAATCAATTAGGGTATGTTAGCTGACAAGAAATTAATTTCATAAAAATTAAAAAGTAAGTGGGGTTTACTGAGTTTCATTTACTTTTTCACTTTTTTATTTTCATCAACTTCAAAAAAATAAAAATAAAATACAAAATATCTATTATACTCTTTTAATTTGACATGATTTGTAACATTCTTTTTTTTATTATTATTTTAATATAAAAAATAAAATAATCATTTTAATTACCAAACTTTTCTATTTACAGTCTTTTCTCATTTCCCTGAAATTGACAAAACGTAGGTGGGTAGGGGTTTATCGGTTGAAGGCAAGCTTGTAAGAGAATCTCATCCCATCAGATTCTGAAAGAATCCAAGCCGTTAAAATAGTTAGAGGCGTTCAATAACCCACTTATCCTCCACAAACACTATCTCTGCAATTCCCTTCCGTTTCACTCTGAACCCTCTTCGGATGGCTTTGCCAAGCCCACAAATCCAGAGATTCGTCATAAGCAAGCTCCATAGCCGCTCAACCTCCATTAATGGCAATCGTAGGAATAATAGCTTCACCACTACTAGCAGAGGCCGATGCTGCTCTGCCATAGCCATTGATACTCCTTCGTCTTTGACCGACGTGGCTGGTATCCGATGGGGATCCATAGCTTTGCAGGGTCTCCGTGAAGAGATGGAAGATGCTATTGTTCTTAGGCCTGGTGGCCTTGATCCCTTCTCTTTTGCTGCTGTCTTTGATGGTCATGGAGGATTTTCTTCCGTCCAATTCCTCAGGTCAAATTATATATCTCATTAATTCAATACCACTCTATACTCTTCTTGCTTGTTTGTATGCCTATTTTATGCTATTACTCCGTTTATGCCTTTTAAAGTGTAAATTCACTCTGGGTGCCAAATTTCTCATTGGTCAAAACTATGTGAGAGTTCAATTTTTCTTAGTAGTTTTTGCATTACTTGAATTGTTGGTTTGGTATTCCAATTACAGGGATGAACTGTACAAGGAGTGTCTTACAGCTCTACAAGGAGGTTTACTATTGGCTAGAAAAGATTTCCAAGCCATTAAAGCGGCATTACAGGAAGCATTTGCCAATGCTGATGCAAGTTTGTTAAAACGGTAAGCCAATACACAAGTCTACAACAGATTAGTCTCCACTCTATATGACTGTAGATTTGGTATTATTGCATTGAAAGTTTAGACAGTGTTTCATTTTTTAAGGCTTGAAATGAGTGAGGAGGAGGATGAATCTGGAGCTACAGCAACAGCTGTGTTCATTGGAGATGACATGATGCTCATTTCACATATTGGCGATTCATCTGTGGTATGTTTTGCGATAGCTGCAGTGCACACTAACTTTATCTGACTTGATGGAGAAGAAATTCAATTATACAGTTTTCAGTCTGTTTCCAAGAACTACCTGGAAGTTAATATTATGAATTATTTTGAGCATTTAAGATGATATGATTTCTAGCTAGGCTCACTTGTTGATGCAGGTTCTAAGCAGATCTGGAAAAGCAGAAGTGCTGACTAGTCCTCACAGACCATATGGGAGTAACCAGGCCTCTCTTCAAGAAATTAAAAGAGTCAGAGATGCAGGTGGATGGGTGTGTTTTCCATGTTCCTTCATTTTCTTGTTTCATTGTTTGAACTTGTGGTTGAAGAAACAGCAGTGTGTAATATAAGTTATTTGCTGCTAGGAAACTACTGTAAAATTCTCTCTCACATAATTTCAATTTGATTCATGATCTTTGTGTTGTAGATTGTCAATGGTAGAATTTGTGGAGACATTGCTGTATCTCGCGCATTTGGGGACATACGATTCAAAACAAAGAAGAATGAGTATAGACCTTAATCTCTGTATTTTATCTTCATTATAAAGACTTTATGCTAAATGTGTTTCCTTTTGCATGTGGAAAGGATGCTGAGGAAAGGGGTTGAGGAAGGCAGATGGTCAGAAAAGTTTATTTCTCGGTAGGTAATCTTTTTGCATGTCTAAATTATTATTCCTTTTGTTTACTTTTGGTTGCATCAAATTAACAAAGAGCATTTACATAGATTCCTTCACCATAATGTATATTGAGCTCATTATATCTGAATATGTGAAGACTACAAGTGGGATGATGAAAACAACCAAAGTAGGAATTGATACTGTTTGCCTGTCCAAAGTTCTTGCTTTCTGTTCTTGAAGTCATGATTCCATTAACAAGAACAGTTCTCAACGCTGCATTTAAATTGTAAATACAGAGAAATGAGAAAAGAGTGTTGAGAAAAATATATGACTTTACAGCTAAGATCATTTTGTTAGTTCAGATGAGCTCATTCTGTAACTGTAACAAAAATGTATGACTTTACAGCTAAGATCTTTTTTTTTATATTATCCAAAAAAAAAAACATGTAGGACAAGTAACACAAATTAGACCTTTTATGTATGTTCCTATCCTTCTATCTTTAATTTTACTATCTCATTCAGATGCACCCCTTTCAAGATTTTACATAATAGAATTTGATACAGTGAATTTTTTTCCCCAGTGTACGGCTCAACAATGATTTGGTCATTGCATGCCCTGATATTTATCAAGTAGCTCTTGGCTCAGATGCAGAATTTGTAGTATTAGCATCCGATGGCCTATGGGATTACATGAGCAGGTCGACTGTGCAACCCTTATAGACTAAGGAGAAATTCTTAGGTATAATATGATGCTGTACATTCAATGGCAAGGATTAAATCTGAACAACTGGGGCCCCCATGTCACATTGTTGAAATTAAATCCTAACTATTGTCTGTACAAGCATCATATTGTTCTGTTCGGAAAAAAAGAAGAAGTATGACATACTTAAGAATTTCTTTAGAATAAGTTATTCCATGAATAACGAGTTACTTTTCTTTTAATGGTTCGTAAGAGAAGAGAAAACGTCTTCACTTTCTTGCTACCATTTCAGCTCAGAAGCGGTTTCTTTTGTGAGGGATCAACTTCGAAAGCATGGGAATATTCAGGTAATGCATAGTGCATCAAACTTCACACTTGAATATATGCAGGTGTTCTTTAACCCATTACACGTGCAGCAATAATAATAATACTTGCTTTCTCTTATTTCAGATAGCTTGTGAAGCTCTTGCACAAGCAGCTCTGGTAAGTGGTATAATGTTATTCTGAAATTATCCATGCAGAAATTTACTAGTATTAGTTATAGATAATAACTGTATATATATTGCAGGACCGACGCACACAGGATAATGTTAGCATCATAATTGCTGATTTAGGGTATGGTTTTCTCATAAATACATGACCTTGATTAATTAAGTTCTAATTATTGATCTCTAAGAAAATTAAAATTAGAGCTATTATATTTATCTGGTATATCATATTCATAGCTTGAATCTGAATGTTCATGACATATAAAATATTGGATTGTTTACTACATTGACTGAATACTTTGTTCTATTGTGAGTAGGCGAACAGACTGGCAGAACTTGCCGCTGCAGCAACAAAACGTAATATATGAGATGGTCCAAGCTATAGCCACCATTGGCATTGTGGCGCTCGGAATTTGGTTTTCTTCCCAGATTTCGTTGTGAATTAAAGTAGGATACTAGTCGTCATGTATATAAACAGACACATAGAATCTAAACTTGTTGCTTGTATAATCTAATTGTACATTCTCACTTCTTGGAATCTACTTGATTAGGAGGGACACAAGGCTTCATTTTTATATTCTGATTAGGAAACTATTAATATGCCCATCTCACATATCTCATACTTCCATCAAGAATGATCCATAATTGCAGGTCTTGAAACCAGCAAGTTTAGTCTTTAATCCACATTTTAAGCTTTGGATTGAATATTAAGGAAGGGAAGTGGAGGGAATGAGAGAGAAGTTGAATATCTTACTCTTATTTGGGAAGAGGAGGAGGTAATTGAGGATAAATTTTTAATCCCCCATTTCATATCCTTCACAATTTTAAAATACTTCAAATTAAATTATTTTGGAGGATTCCAAATAAGGAAAAGAGAAATAGGAGATTAACCTCTCATTTCCCTCTTAATTATCAAAATACCCCTAAGATTAAAAAAAACTTGATTCAACACTTGAGAATGGGTATTTGCACATGTATATACTAAAAAAAAAAGTTAAACACAAATTTAGCCACTTTTTAAAAGTATCTACAGATCTATACCACTTTTACTGTTCACCTAGAAAAACGCCATCGGTGATGGCAATTTGCTGATTTCTTGACCAGAAAAATGCCATCTGTGAGGGCGTTTATAGGGTTGACCATTTGACCCTATAAACGCCCTCCGTGATGGCGTTTTTCTAGCTACCGGTCAAATGAGGTGGGCTCAGTTTTTCTAACTAGAAAAACGCCATCACGGAGGGCGTTTATAGGGTCAAATGGTCAACCCTATAAACGTCCTCACAGATGACGTTTTTCTCGTCAAGAAATCAGCAAATTGCCATCACCGATGGCGTTTTTCTAGGTGAACAGTAAAAGTGGTATAGATCTGTAGATACTTTTGAAAAGTGGCTAAATTTGTGTTTAACTTTTTTTTTTAGTATATACATGTGCAAATGCCCTTGAGAATGCCCCCCACATACTTTATTTTGTTTTGAACTTTTTTCCTTTTCTTTTGGATTGAGGATATCTTATCTTATCCTCCAACAAAACGTACTTTCTCTTTCTAATAAATTTCTTCCTTTATATTTAAAAAGAAATGAAATTCCCCACAAAAGGAAAAAGGGAGGAAGAAATCGTACATACCCTGTACTTGCCATTCCGTAGTCTGTTCTCAATCCTTTTAACCCATAATTCAAGTACCCACTTGGACAATCATTGAGATCTCCTTTGAACAAAATTCAAGTGCGTTTTAGTCACAGTTTCTACAATACCTTGCATTATTAACTGGTAATAAAGCCATCCTTGTTGCATTATTGTCAAAATATTCTTGAACAGTACAATCGTTCTTCCTTAGAGACCATATAACACTGCAGTCACTGACTCACTGCTATTTCTTGCTGTATTTAACTTGTGTGTATACAAGAATACAACATGAAGACAGCAACAACAATGTATTATATATATGTTTTTGTAGTACCGAAACAGAAGACAACTTTATTCTTACTATGCTTAGAGGTCCATACTGACCCTACATAAGCAGAATCTGGTGTACATAATAATCTTACTTTTTAGTTTATTCCCTCATTACTCACACAAATAGAGCGGCATAGGTATATTCACTCATCTATAATCATATATTATTTCTTGTCATACATAAATAAAACATATAGAGAGAAGAGAGGGAGAAAAAGTTGGTTTATTTATTTAATTATTAGAACATAAGGACCATCAAGTGCCCTTTCCAGGCTTCTTTGCGTGCCTTGGGTTGGCTCCTCCTTCATCATAATCCAGCATATATTCATGGGATAACAGCTTCCTCCAGTTCATCTTCCTCCCATCCTTCATTCAAAACCAAAATGAAAAGAACTTAGTTAGCAACATCTATACCTCATAAATCATAATGTATCTCCTTTAATGTTGTATCCATGGTATTCTGGCTAATAAGTAAGATACCTTGTGAAGTAAGTGATGAGAAGGATGCATGCTTTCTCTGAAACCTTCAACCAAATCTAAAAGGAAAAGTAATTATCTGTTATATATCTACCACTGCAATCAATGTCTGCAAAATTCAATTCAGTTCACTGATGTATATAGAACTTACTCACCTGAAGATGAGGAAATGAAGACTACTAGGAGAAGAACTATAAGGAAATTCTTGATCTTGAGAGCCATGGCTGGCATGGTTCCTCTTGTTAGTAACATGGAACTAAGAATTACACACACATATATATACACGTGGGCTTGACGGGAAGCGCAGGCCCCTTTTATGCTTAGTCTAGGGTAAGAAATGCTAGAAGTTCTTAGGTTCATGTATTGCACCACATCATTTGTGCACTAATCAATACTACTAATTCTTCACTTATTAGACTAGAGGACCCACATGATAAACCAAATAAGAATAAATAGATGAATGTTATTGATCAGTATACAAATAACGTGGCATAATACATGTACTTAAGAATTTTTCAAGAAATGTGGTGATGAGAGCTCTTGTCATGGTGCATTGGTGCACCCCACCCAATAGCAACAGAGTGATGATGAAATGCATTAACTTTTAGGCTTTTTCCCACAAACCTTAAGTCAACTGCACTATTCTATATGTTGCATCAAAAAAGTATAAGCAAGCGCAATAGTGTGCATGTGGTGGAAATTGCTAATATTTCCTTGCATGGCTCAAAATCTGACCACTTTTTAACTAGTCAGCCTTTTTCTTCAGGTCATTCTACATTTCTTCTTTCATGATTAGCAAACTAGCACCATAGGCATATAAGCTTCTTTCTTCAATTTTCCAAATTCCATATTGATATACAGTTATATATAATTGAAGCACCCATTTTAATTGGGTGAATTAAAAATTAATAATTATTGCATGCATTTTGTCTAATGAGAAGCTACGTTAGGTAGAGGAATTGGTACCAAACACCTCTCTAGTGTCATGGTGCTTTGATCCACACAATGGGTGGAGACATACATGGAGAGTGGACTTCAGAAGAAATCAAATGGAGAAAGAAAGAGTGTTGAATGTGGATTGTCCTTAGTGGAAGCACTAGTAAAAAAAAGGGGAAGGAATAACATTAGTAATTTAATCCTACATTATTACAAAGAATGTTAACTTAATCAACCTCTTTGAGACCATTTGTTGGTAGTAAACTAATAATGATGTCTTCATGGTCTAATTGAACTGACTAAACAGTCTCTTTAATTTTTTGGGCAACAGTTCTTAGGTTGTGGGGAACAGAACCCTAATACCCTATATTAAGTCTTCACACCTGAGCTACCTAACACATACACAAGTACATATTTACCATCAGAACAAGTACTATACATGATATTGAACTAAAATCTACTGTTAGTATATAATTGTCCAAGAGGGAGGACCAGAAGTTCATTTATAAATATAAAAGTATTGAAATCTCTCTTTCAGAACAATTAAATTGATTTACAAGTTATGTGTTTCAGGGGCTTCTCTTCCATATGACAGATTGTTTCTTTCTCTCTAGTTCTTCATGAAAGCACTTGGATCAAAATTCAAGCCACATATGATGATTATGGGAATGAAGCTGACTTTCTGTTTATGGCATATGCACAGTTATTAGTTGGAGTGAACAGAAAACTAAGCAACTTTATGGTCTACTTCTGGATACGTTGAGCAATTCTTATCCACTCAATAATAATAAGTGTGACACATTGGCACTGGTTTCTCAACATTAAACTGGAGAGAGAGAGAGAGTTGAGGACCAGAAATTGATATATAATTCATAGTGAAAGATGAACGCATCTGGACACTACATACATAGATGTTGAAAGTGGAGAAGCTGTTCATTTTGGATGCTTATACTGTGATTTCCTTTTCTATATTTGCTCATAGCCTCATACAGCTGATACTACTACTATTTAGATGGTTCCTTCCAGTGAGTGGTATATCATATATTATAAATTGCAGTCAAATACTCCAATTCTAATTTCACAAGGAATGTTCTGTACTTCCAAACCAGTGATTTATGTGATATCATTATAAATTGGTGGAAGAAGTCATATCAGAGAGGTCTCAGCAGCACATTCTCTGAACTAATTTAAAAATAAGACCTAGTTTGATCCTTTCTTCTCTATAATTTAGGACCACTTTGGGTGCTTCCTCATTGAAGAATAATAGATCCATTAAAGCTCAATTTATATGTGGAAAACCTACCTTATGACTTTCTTTGAACTGTCTTTGATAGCTAGTAGTGGACAACAATATAAAAAAGATTGCTTATCAAGGGTTTCAATTCCACCACTTGTAAATCTCTGATTATTTTGACATCCTTCCTTCATCAGGTATTTGACAGTTACTTGTATTTGTATATGGATGTTCAGTGCATTAACCTTATCATTGGCCCCCACCAAAAAAAAAAAAAGATTTGACTACATTTTTCGTCATGTAATATAGAGATGAGGCATGGAAATCCAGTTATCTAACAGGGAAGGAAAATTGGAAAAGAGAGAGGGGGGAAAACATGGATTCGTAATATTTTTAGTTAAATTATTGGTTGTCTTTTATGACACGGGAAAGAAAAACAAAAAGAGAATGGGAATGAATTTATTGTTTTTGGTAACAAAAATTTAAAAATTGAAATGTATTAAAATTATCATTTTATTCCTTATATTAAAATGTTAAAAAGAAATTAATGTTATGATTGTGTCAAACCAAAGGGTCAAATAGATATTTTATATATATATATATATATATATATATATATATATATTTTAATTTTTCACAATTTCAATAAAGAAATTGCAAAAATTTCTGACGATGTGACTCACCTTTTAGACATGAGTCTACCTATTTTTTTCTTTCCATTCTATTATCATATATAAGCAAAGAACACGCCTTAATTGTTTCATTTAATTTCTAATTTGGTCCATAAATTTCAAAATGGATTTCTTATAATATTAAATTTGTATTTTTGTCTTTATCGTTAAACTCTTAGAATGCTACTAAATTTAACTATTTGACCGCATCATTTTGCATATTTGAGTTTTGACAATCAAGTTAGAGAATAATGGAGAATGTGTACGTGACTTGGGATTGAAGCAACTTATTTATGAGTAGTTGTGACTGTGATCATGCAAAATCATAGTAATTAAGAGTTTTTTTTTTTGGGACAAAATTAAGGGTATGTTTGGATAGAACAACAAAATTAGAATGAAATGGATTAAAATGTCAAAATGGGCTAAAAGGATATTTGGATATTTTGATAGGGGATAAAATAAAATAGAATGGCAGGCCTCCAAAGTTCCCCACTCGACTCTCTAACTATCTAAAGCATTATATTTTTTTTTTTTTGGATATATGAAGCATTATATTTTATGTCCTTCAAATTGGAGAGTCAAGAATAAAATGAAATGGGCTAATATTTTTATAAGTATACCCTTTTAAGTTAAAAAAAATACAATTTTATTTTAGTAATACAATTGGCCACATATTTATATTATAAAAGATAATATTTAAAAAAATAATTAATGAGTTATTAAATTCAAATCATTTAATTTTATTATTATTTCCGAACAAAAATAATATGTGTCTCTCCTTTTCCTCGTCAAAATTTCCAAACAATAGATTTACACAAACAATTTCACTTCATTCCATGTATACCACTCTATTCCATCCATCCTTAAATTTTCAAACATAGTATAAAAGGACTAAAATTTATGTTTGTAAAAATACATATGATAATATACTAACTTTAATATATATATATATATATATATATATATATTATATACATACTAAAAAATTCCTATGAAACAAATATTTTTGTGTTTATTGTTATAAATTATACATGATATAAAATAATACTTATAATAAATTTGCGTTTATTGTTTTATATATATATAATAAGTAATGCAATATTACGTTAATAAAAAATAGTGGCGAGCACCACGGCACACTATTAATTTATTTAATTTTAATTTAATATATATTTATAAATGAATTAAATTTAAAAAATATTATATATGTATCATAACTCATAAGCTATGATCTTGATCTCCCTAATACAAAATTTTTGGCTAAGATCTGCCCCAGCTACTGGGTCTTTTTTTATGGTAAACTGGTAGTTTAAAGCAGTGTTCTTTATAAAGAGAGAGAGTCTCATGTCATAAGCTAATCGGAGAACTCCGTAGGTAGTAAAGTTATGTTAAACACTTGCTAGGTTAGGGGTTTATATAGGAGTCCCTGAGGAGGTTAAAGTGACAGTGATTGATGTGATGATGGACGTGTTGGGGGCTGAAAACTACGGGGTGTGCAATGTTCTCAGCTAAGAAGCACGGACACAGCACTTTTATGGCGTGTCGGACCCGTGTCCGACACGGACACACGTACGACACGTGTCAGACACGTGGCCGTACGTGTCCTGTTAAAAAAAAGGCTCGGACACGGCACAGACATGGGCTGGACACGGCTGGACACAGCAGAGTAAATTTTTGAAGTCTGAAGTTATTGAAAAATTGTGCCAGCCGTTAAAATATTTCCCTCCCATTTTGCTAAAAGTGTAAAAAGGCTACACATGTACTATTCAGCCTTCTAAACACTTAATCCCTCTTTAGTATGTTGACTTCTCATCTTCTTTTCACATTTTTTTCTGACTCGCAAGTCGCAAGACTCTGTTGAGGAAGCTTGAGGCTACACAAAATATTTTGCTCTTCTCTCTTTGTTCGCTGGCGACCCTTAGCTGCTCTTCTCTCTTTATATATTGTAATTTCAACTTGAGATAAAATATATATGACATAATGAATATTATAATTTTAGAAACTTTTATCAATATTTATGAATATTTTGTCTCATGTTAAAATTACAATATATAAATAATTATATATATGTGTCATGTCGTGTCCTGTAATTTTAAGAATCGGCGTGTCGCGGTGTCTGTGTCCATGTCGTGTCGCGTGTCCGTGTCTGTGTCTGTGCTTCATACTTCTCGGATAATATACTGTGTAATCGAATGGTAAATAATATAATTGAGTATTGTAACAGGTTGAGTGACAGCCGAATAATCGACTTAGAGAGATCGGCCGTCCAATGCTATGCCCCATCATAAGCAAATTTCTAATTTTCCCTGTCTCACAATCAAATATTCATTTCCAAGATACTCTATATTCAATATATCATATATAATAAAATTAACAGTCAAATATTCCAATTGTAATTTCAAAAGGAATGTGCTTTACTTCCAAACCAGTGATTTATGGGATATTATAAATTGGTGAAACCTACGTCATCACTTTCTTCAAACTATATCTTTGTGACGGGTTTCAACGAAAGAAAAAAGTAAGGTGTCGTTTGGTATCCGGTGAGTATTTTAGTGAGAAGTAGAAGTGAAAATGGAAATGGAAATGGAAGTGGAAGTAAGTGATAAAAAGTATATTTGGTATGCAGGGAAATGGAAGTGGAATATAAAAGTAAATTGTTTGGTATGGTGGGAAGAAGATAGGGAAATAGAAGATAAAAGTATGAAATACTTTTTTTGCCCTTACTTTTTTAAAAGTCACAAAATTTTTAAGGGTATTTTGGTCTTTAAACCTCAACTCACCTCACCTCACCACAACTTCCCTCTCCTCACCCATGGCACCTACCTCCCCTCCTATGATGGAACTTAGCTCACCATGGAAAAAGCTTCACCATGTACCAAACAAGCTCATGAGTGGTGAGATCATTCACATCTCCTAACTTCATTCCATCCTACCAAACAAGACATAAGTAGCAGATTAATAGCTGGTGCCTAGTGGACAATACAAAAAAGAGCCACTTGTAAATCTCTGATTATGCTCACATTCTTCCTTCATTGGCCGAAAATAACTAATCTACAAAATAAAGAAATAAATAATTAAAAATTATTATTAAGAAGTTAACAATGATGTAGCAGTATTAATTGCTTTTGCAAACACCCAATCAAGTCCTTAGCTGTGATAAAATGGTATATTCATAATTCATGTAGACTCATAATACATGAAAAAATCTCCTTTTTTTTTATTTGCTCAGAGTTCATATGATTGTACAAGTCATTCAACAAAATATTTTAATGAATTTTATATTAACAATTAATGATTAAAGATTAGCGAGTTATCTCACATAATATTTTTGGACCACAAAAAATTTTAAACATTTTTTGACCATGAAATCACATATATTTTTTCACATGTGCCTTGTTTCTTCCCTCACTTTGTTTCATTCATTTATTTATTTATGTGTCTCATTATTTTTAAATGCTATACATATATTAAAACTATTTTCTATCATTAATTATATTTTAAATTATTATATCTTTAAAATAAATACCAAAGTCTAAATTTTGAAATATAATACTAGCATGATGACAATGATGGATATTTATATGAGCGAAGTCAATTTAAATATCGTTACCATTATATGATAAAAATGTATATATTAACATTAAACTTAAGAGTTCATAAAATAAAAACTGATATCCGCTATTATATTTTCGAAAATCTTCACATTATTTACTTCTCTTCAAATGAAAATCAAAAGCCCTAATCCGAAGCGGCGGTGCATCGAATTCTTGTTAAACCTCCAAACTTGGATTATATATATATAACTCTCTCCCAAAAACTCTTTGATTCCCCTCAGTTCCTTTTTCCGTGCCGGTACGTACCTTCCACTATCTTTATGTTTCTATCATCATCTACATCTATATTTCCTTCATTTGTAATTTGATATTGCAAGAATCTCCTTTGATTAGGTTATATATATTTGTTTAACTTGCTCTTTTATATTGTGTAATTGTTATACCTTGTCAATATAATTATTCATGGTGCGCTGGTTACAACAGATTTTTGCTGTGTTGTATTATTATTGGAGCAGGTTCATATATAGATATGTATAAGACCGAGCAAGAGGAAAAGGAACCACAAGACATTCATAAACATGATCATGATGATGATCGAGGCACGTATCTTTCTCCAGAAATTATAGAACTAATTTTACAAAAGTTACCAATTTTGGATTATCCCAAATTGCGTGCTACATGCTCCACTTGGAAAGAGGCAATTGATAATATGATATCACACAAGCATTTATCTCCACTTCCTCAATTTCCATACATTCTCTTCTCCAACAACAACACTAATCAATTCTTAAGCCTAAGCCAAGAAAGAATTCATAGCATGGTAGGGTGTGCATGTGTTGGTTCAATTGAGGGATGGTTGGTATTAAATCCTTCCCCTGATCAAATCCTCTTTTTAAATCCAGTCTCAAATCATAAGATCATGCTTCCACCTCCAACCACCATTACACTCCCAACTAACTCCACCTGCCTTTTCAAACAAGTGGTTGCATCTTGTGCACCAGATTCCTCGGACTGTATTGTGGCAGCTCGCGTTTACGCCGGCGAGGAGACACGAGTGATTTTTTGTAGGATTAAAGATAAATCATGGACTCAAATTGAATGTGAATATGTGAGAGGCATGCATTTTGCGAGTATAGCTATTCATGGTAACATATTGTATTCTATCAATTGTTGGGGTGTAGAATACTTGAATGTTTATAATCTTGAAGATGGCAACACAGTTGCAGCTCAAAAACTGCCCATGGTTGCGCCTACCCGTATATTTAGTTTTAGTCTAGAAGTTGGGAGTGGGTTTATGGATAATTATGATGTAGAAGATTCTATTCTTGTGACAGACCCATCAACAGGAGACTTGTTTTTAGTGTTTCAACGTGTGGACAAATGTTGTGGCAGCAATTATTATGAGCTTCTTCCTTGCTCTAGAGTGACCCAATTCCGACTCTTCAAGCTGAGTTTGAGTGAGCAGAGATGGTTACCTATTCATTGTTTGCATGATGGCGTGCTTTTTATAGATTGTACTGGTGCCAAACTCATTTCAGCAACTACCCTTAATTGTAATGATAATGCTTCTCATTCTCAACAGCATTTGGTGCAGCCAAACTCCGTGTATTTTGCACATACTTATGTGTCAAAGTCAGATTCAGGTTCAAGAACGCATACTTTTGAGCAGGACTTTGGGATGTTTAGTTTGATGGACGGAAGCATCAATTATTTTCCTCGGAATCAAGACATACATTTAGAAGTTCCAACTCAATGTGTATGGTTCACACCCACTCTTGGATAAGTTATTAATTATTTTGTAAGTTTTTTTTGTTTAGAGAGGTACTTTGCAATAGAGGTAACAAAAAAATCTATCTTGAGTTTAGCTCCCATGATTTTGATTGATGGAAATTTGAATGAATTAAGTTTCTTAAGTGTAACTAACTAACCTCGTTCATTAAATAGCTTGTGTACAATGTAGCATAAGATATCTCTCCTGGGTAAAGGTAGTGAAGGATGGGTTTCAGTTCTTCCACTGACAAGAATCTGCCATTAAATGTTAAATTTAGCGCACACATTAAACCAGGTACGATCTTTATGTATCTAAAATAATTAAGGTGGGGAAAAAAGTGCTTACTGGTCGTTGTTTTTGTCAAGTTCATCAAACTTGTGTTGTGCATCAGGCACAGGAGCTCCAGCAGTTTCAAAAGCCACATATTTTTTATACCTATCATACAAATGCTCTTTAAATTCCCTTAACTCGAATTTCCCATCACTAATGCGCCTGTATATCACAGAAATGCTTATGTATAAGTATAGTTAAGCTAGTTTTTAATGTTTCCTCTGTCTCACATATTCATCTCATGCTTTCTAAACAAAGCTTACTTAAGTCTATCTTGCAAAATCCAATTCAGCATTTCTTCATTCTTGCTGTCTTCAGGGTGCAAGAAACTGCAATAACAAGAACTTTTGATCAAACTTATATATAAAGGATACAAGAAATTCCAACAAAAATAAATAAAAAGAAATAGATAAATTATAGGTAACTCTCTAAGCTCGGTGAAGTTAAGACGCCCATTATGATCAATGTCTGCAATAGTAAATCACTGATGCCACCATCCAGCCTCCCCAATCCCCATTTCTCCTCTATCTGTTTCAATAATAATAATAATCAAAAGAGCTTTTTGGAGTTGATTTGAAGAACAAATTAATGAAGAAGAAAAGAAGGAATTAGAGACTTACCTACAATATCCTGATTAGAAAAGTGAGGAAAATACTCCCCAAAAGAAAGGGAAGAATCTCCATCTCTATAAGCGTGAGATAATTGGATCTCTCCAGAGCTTGTTGGACGATCCAAGCCTCTAACTCATCATACCTAACTAAACCATCTTTTGAATGTCTATCTAACAAAGGGAACAAAAGGGTCAACCTCAACGTCGTATTTAGTTTCCCACCAGCGGTGAGATACAGGTATGTCTTCGAAACCTCACTAATCAACCTAGAATTTTCCAAATCGGACACACTAATAGTACTGTCACGTAGCCTTTTCTTATCAGAAGCCTCACTCTCAATGCTTGTGACTATTGATGGTCGTGAAGGATAAAAGTTTAATGGTAACGTATTATTGAAGTTTAATATATTTTTTCAATCGTGTAGAATTATTTGTTAATATTAATATAAATTTACATTAATAATGACTCACCATGAATAGTTTAAAAATCAAGTGATTAAAGAGATGTACTAAAGTTTAATATTACTGTACCACTAAACATTTACTGAGTACAAGAAATCATTCTTTTTAATGCTTTGACTGTCATAACTATATTAAACAGGAAAACAATAGAATATCGTGTGATGAGTCAGGAATAATAGTATGTTTTTCATTTCCAAATCGGTGAATTTCTGCTATTAAGAAAATACACTAATCTGGAGCCTTGACTTTATTCTTAACTTGTTCCAAGAGGTAGTTTTGCCACTAATTTTATATTATTATCTCATTTTGAATTGTTAGGTGACACTTAATTATAAACTCTTCTTTTCTTTTCTTTTTTTCAAATTTAATAAGAAAATCATATTACGTAAAATTGTGGGAGTACATATTAATAGTCCCTTATCCCGGACATGATAGATTGGAATCCACATCCAAGTGGGAGTGCAAACCAATATGATGAAGGAATGAATGGACACACTGACACGGTACTCCCGATTCCCGTTTCACACTATTTTTTGGATCCAAAAGTAAATGCCATCAGTACTGATTCCCTTGTATTATTTCCTTTTCTTTTTACTTCTTCCACTATTTCGTGCGTATTTCTCCCAAGTAGCAAAAGTGTGGGGGCCTCACAAGGAAACGAGAATATACCGAAATACACTTGATTATGAAACCATTACCTTGCCTAGACGGCCAGTGAATACTGAATAGGCATAGCCTACAGTGATTAAAGGGTGACTATGGCGTATAAAAATAAGTGTTACAAAGAAATATACATCCCGAAGGAATTTGGCAAGTGCCACAGTCAGCAACAGAACTAACAAGCAGTCAATTCTCTACACGCTGCATGAAAGGCCAGTTTGACTCGCACATGTCACGTGAGGAACTGCCATCATTATCCTTCAAATCTGTGTCTGCATTGTGCTTCACTAAATACTCAGCTATGCCTTCTCTCTCACACACAACAGCATAATGCAATGGGGTCTGCCCATCATCATCCTTCCAAAACCAAAACACATACTATCAACAAAAATAACAAAGTAGACATACGTTTCTCAATAATTTAAGTCTTCACAGAACCATTTTCAAAAACCTAAGGTAACTTTGGGTTTACGAAACTTCTGTACAGTGGAAGATAATGCCTCAATAAATTTATGTTCTATCCTGGTTTATGTCTGTACACTCAATGACAATGCCATAAAGCATAAGATAAGGCCAGCTGGCTAAAATTGCAATATATATTGCCTTATTTGATACCTGGGCATTTACATCAGCATTCTTACTAACAAGCAGTTCGGTGACATTGAGGTGACCACGATCCACAGCCCAATGTAATGGTGTCCGACCCTCACTGTCTGCTTCCATTTCAGATGTACATGTAGAGAAAGAAAAACATAATCAAGACAAAAGTAAACTCCAAGAAGTTGATAGGCAGTAGCATACACAAGAATAAAACCACAGAAGCTTCTCTCAGTAATCTTTGTAGGACATCATTAGTATTGTTAAACAGAAGCATCTTTCTATACCATCATGCAATAAGAAATCTTGTAGTGCCTTCTGCAGGTAAATAACCAAAGAGCTTTCAAATTAGCAGGGATGCCCTGTGACAATTTATACCCTTAATCCACAATGGTCATTCAACTTCTACTTTCAACAATATTGAATAATAGGAGGTTACCAAATCAATAGCTGATCAATTAAGGGTATTCTAAATGAATTTTCATAGCTATTTCCCTGCATCCAAATCTCCCTATATCAAAACATAAGTGGATTACTGGTCTTCAACTTTCTTAAGAACATAGGTGTAACCGTGTAAGAGAGACTCAGGGGGAATGAACTATGAAGGACTGCGGCAAGACAAGGTTATTGACTTCAGCTACTAATATAACTGAGATAAGACATTGCACAATACTAAGAGCAAGTCCTTCAATAACAAGATCTATTCCTTTAATGCCACATCAATTAAAGTACTTCCAACAGAAACATGACACCTACTTTTGTTTTAAATAATCCTGAAGGAGTCAACAATAGAGAATTCTCATGCTAGACTTGTCAAGCAATGCTGCAGACATTCAAGTTGATGTTGTCTCACTTAATCAGTGATTGGATTTCATATTGCCAAGCAAAAGCTATTTATGAGAAGCCTGGCCATTAACCAGAACGACTATTATTGAAAACTTACAGCACAATTAAGAATATTATATTTATATGAACTTTTTAAAGAATAACCATGAATAACGCACCCTTCAGATTCACTGGAACACCATTTTCAATACACTTGAGCAGATTAGTGGAGTCTCCTTCTCTGGCATATCCATGAATTGCATCCATTTTTCTGAAAAGATAAGGGACCATCTACATCTGTCAATGTTTTCATCTTTCCAGAATCTATACTTTTTCAACATTCAACAATTATCATTCCTAACTAGTAACTCCTTTGAATGAAGGTTGAGTACACAATGAAACAATTATTTAGGAACTAGGCTAAGAAAAATGCTGTCTATCCAACTACATGTATAAAATTGGAAACCAAAATAAATTAAAATAATTGAAAATAATTAAATCAACGCTGGAAATTACACTCAACCTAACATGGCCAATCACAACACTATCAACCAACAAATATTTTTTTTTTCTTTTTACTACTTTCATCAGATATTCACTTCAAGGCATTAGATGTTAAATGGGCAATACCCCAGCATATAAGAAAACAAAATTGGGAAGAGAGACATTCTTAATTAAGCAGATATCTTCCGTAAATAAATAAGGATAACCAAAACTAACTTTTTCCGAAGAAAATGATTAAAAGGATCAAGATATGTCATTTTTCATAAAAGCACATATGAAAGAGTATGTGCGTTGCGTGTGCGTGCGTGCGTGCGTGTGTGTGTGTGTGTGAGAGAGAGAGAGAGAGAGAATTAAGAGATGTGAGGGATCATGTCAAAGCCCTACAAAATGGTCCTGTCAACAGAATCATGACTATAGAAACAAATCAATAAATAGCCATCAGAACTATCCTTCCTTCCAATACAAAGTGCTTTGTAAAAACTTAAGAGGCCAATTCCCTACATTAATAGAAATCACTAATACAGGTTTTACAGGATGCAAAGAACAATTAGCTTTGCTGCACAAGACATTTATAGGTATAGTCATATAGAATCTGGAAAAGTTACCTAACATTACAGTCAATTACATTAAACACCATACACATTTATGTATACATAACTAAGTATTGAGATGGTCATCTAGATAATCGCACACATACAACTTGAAGCCCAAGAACCTTACAAATCACTGCCAGCTTCCTCTTCATACACAAAAGTGCTGAATACTGGTCCCATCGGTCCCTTAGACTCTGAACTTGAACCAACACCATCTCTATTTTTGCTCCTCTGTCATAGACACAGTAGGTTTTAGGTAGAAAGATAAAGAAAATGTCGTCAACAAATAACTCGCTTTCATTTTGTATATGATTTTATTCAAGTCAAAGAACTAAAGATGTACTGATTCATCCATTCAGAGTGCAAGAAACAGCTTGTTAGCTCACCAAAGCAGAACCATCTAACCAAGTAGGATATAGCTCTGTCACAATATCAATGTACTTCTGCATTGCATCTTCAGGAGGCATAGCACCCAGTTTCTGCCATGCTTGCCTAGTCAAAGGAAAATTCAATAAAATATGAAACAAAGCAAAAAACTTAATGCAATAAGCTAGGAAAGATGACTGCATACGATGGTTTTCTATTAAAAAAAATGACTGCATACGATGGTCAACAATAGGATATTAGAAGGTATTTCCAACATCACACGATCTGCCTTCCAGATTAATTAGTAATTTAGTATACAACAATGCAACACAAAAGCAGAAAGAAAAAAACAGACAAAAAGGAGCTGTAGTTAAAATTCAAGGAAAATTTCACTTTAGGGGATTAATCAAAGCATCAAGATCAAAAGTTTCAGCGCCAGTTGTACGAATAATACATTTAAATATTTACTGTTGTATCAGCTCTAGCTTTGATAGTGCAGATAAATATAAACCATAAATCCAATTTAAGGTAGCCATCCAGCAAACTCCTATATGCCCATGATCACCAATCCAACAATAACTATATCACAATATCACATCCGCATGAGTATTTTAAACACATCGAACGTCCCAAAAGGTTTCATTATACATTATGATCCTACCCCTAAGAGACAACAAAGCTCTTCTTTCTTTCTGACATTCCGCAACGAACCACTGAAAGCAAGTAACCAATTTAGACAAAGCAATCGCAACGTTAAATAAGATACCATTTGGCTCGAACCGTCATTTTCAGTGCTGACGGCTGTGGCGTACTACACGGCCCTTCGGTGGCAATTTTGTACAGCCCATAAAGCTGGAGCTGCACATCAGTGGACACTTTCTGCGATAGCCGATCAGCAGCGGCGGCAGCCACGAAGGCCGTTGCGGCACTGAAGACCTCATCCAATTCTGTACTTTCCACTCCCTCCCAATCATCGTCATAGTCGTCATCGCCGTCTATACTTTCATTTCTGACACTGCCCTGCTCGGCCATGATCGATTCAGTCTCGTGATGCTCGGCTTGATCAGCAGCACCAGACCTGGGCGGAAATGGGTTGTCATCAGGTTCTACCCTGCTCTGATTGCCTTTGTGGTCGGTGCTGGTGCTGCGAGTTACAGTCAAATTTTCGTCCTTGAAAGATACGACGATGGATATGAGCTTAGCAAGGAGGTAAGAGAAAATGAGACCAAGAAAAATGGACTGGAGGAGTGACTGCCACTCAACCATGGCGATTAAGGTAGGGAAAAGGGCAAGTGAAACCCTAGAAGAGCGTATACAATTGAGATTTAGGAGGTCGAACGTGACAATAAAAAACCCTAACGACCCGACGTCTGGTAATCTTGAACCAAGAGAGAGAGAGAGAGAGAAAAGCAGATAAACCCTAGAAATTGAGGTAGATTGCGAAAGAAAATTACAGAGACAGGACGACGAAGAGATAGAGAGAATCACGCGCCGGAAAGGAACCCCAAGAACTCATGAAGACAGCAAGTGAGAATTGGCGCCTGAGACGTTATCCGGTGTTTCGCGGACTACGGCAAGCTTACGAGTACAATACAATTCAAAGAATACAAATAAAACTCAACGTGCTAATTTACTACATTTTTGAAAATAAGAAGCAAGAACCAAGACTTTGGCCAACTTGCTTATTCAATTTCTTAAGGAAAAAATAAATATTTTTCTTCCCATTTTTTATGACAACGTCGTGGTGACTGGTGAGTGAGTCAGAGTATTTTTTTTAGGGAGAGTCAGAGTATTGATGCATTTCTCAAAGGAAAATTAAACTCAACGATTTTACACTTCGATCAAAACATTCTAGTAGATGCCATTGTTGTATTTTATTGATCAAATTCTCTGATAGATATATATACATCTCATCATCTTTGTGATCAGTTCTTTTTAAATTTTTTTAAGTATTTTATCTTTATTAAAAATATTAACAATAAAATATATATATATATATATATATATATATATATATATATATATATATATATATATATACACTAGATCTATACTTTTTTTTTTGAGATCTATACCTAATTTGAATAGACAACGTTTTCATGGAAATGAGATGGACCACGTTATATTCTATGAGGGTCTTTTAATAGGAAAAAGTCATAACTCATTTAGACTATACGTCTAAGAAAAATTTTGAAATTGACATTTTTATTATTGAAAGATCTTGACTATCCAACTTGATTTCTGAAAAATTGCGTCGTTAGACAATTTAATCATTCTGTCATGCCCAGTTAAATGCACTTAATGGAATTGCTGACGTGACACATCAAATGCACAAGTGACCCATTAAGTGCTGACATGGACTTGCTTACATGGCAAAAAATAATAGTATATACACAATTTGGTCCTTGAAAGATTATGAACTTGACAAAGGATTAAGTTCACAGCAAATTTGTCATCAACATGTTTGTGGCCTTTGTGTGTTGTGTTGTAATTAAAGCATAATAATTTAAATAAATTCAAAGCATAACAATTTTTCAAAGACGAAAATGTCAATTTCGGAATCTTTCAGGGACCAACATGTGTATATGCTATTATTTTCTGCTGTGTAAGCAAGTACACGTCAGTACTTAACGGGCCACGTGTACTTTTAACGTACCACGTCATTAATTCCGTTAAGTACATTTAACTAAGCATGACGAAAAGACTAAATTATCTAACAACACAATCTTTTAGGGACAATTTTACAATTTTCCAAAAACCAAGTTGTATACATAGTCAACAGTGAATCACATTCTCGGCCCTTGAATAAAGAAGGTAAGATAAAGGCAGTACAATACAAAAGCTAAATAAATCAATCAATAAAATTAAAAGGTAATAAAATGCCAGCCCTTTTTTTGTGATTCTCTCATGAATATGTTGTTCATTAGTTGATGTCAAAAGGGATTTGTGATTGTTCTATATAATTTTATTAGGGTTTTGATAACAATAATCCTAAAGACACGTTTTAAAATTTTGAAGTTTTTTGTCAATCAAAGAAAAAATTTTATGTATTAAAAATTATTGTTTTTGTTTACTTTTTACTGAATTCAAATTATTAAATTATTTTTCAATCAATAAAAAAACTTTAAAGAGTAACTTTGACACTTGTTAATAATACCCTAATTAATAATTATTATATATTGAAGATTAGTTACGGACTCTTATGGTGATCCTCAATCCGAGCTAGATTATTGAAGGATGAAGTGAGAAAAAAAAAAGGTTTACAAATACTGGTAGGGTATAGAACATGTAGTAACACGTTTGGTCAGGTAAATGTTGAATGTAATGAGAATGAGAATATAAGAGGGAATGAAAATAGTAATGTAAAAGTGATGTGATGGAATAGAATAAAGTGGATAAAATAATAATGTAGCCCATAAGTTGGCTAGTGTGGCGTGTTCGATACCTCTGGGCCAGGTGTGGCTTGAGGATTGTCCGCTCATTATTGTAGAGGAACTTGCCTTAGATAGCTTTGTTTGTTAATGAAGCAGGAGTATTTCACATAAAAAAAAGTGAGAATAGAACAAAAGTGAGTAAAAAATCAAAGATAAAAACATAGTTTTATCTCATTGTAAAAAGTAAGATATGTTTGATAAGAAAAATATTAAAGGGATTGTTGAATTACAAAAAAGATTACATCAATTATAACAAATAATCAATCCTGGCCTTACTGTTTAGCCTTTAAAAAACGTGTAATGGTGTCCATTGGATTCACAAAAAATGTTCTGTTTATTATATTGGGCCAATGGAATATGGCTAACTGGGCTAAAACAAATAAGCCCCAATAATATGAAGCCTCAACATACAAAACAGAAGAAAACCAATGCTAAATGACTAGGGAACACATTCCAAAAAAAGGAGACAAATCTAGGTCTTGGCAAGTAATATTCAACTTAAAAAAAATTGAAGGATCCACATCCCATATGAAATATGAAAATAAATTAAATGTCATCGGTAAAATTTACAATGGTTTCAGCGATAGTGTTGATCATATGCTTTTCTTTCCCGATTTTAAATTAAAAAACATATCAAAAATATGTTTTTTTTTTTCTGTATCTCAGTTAACGGAGAGTACTTTATTTATAGTTCAGTCAAATTTGAAAAAGAACATGTAAAATAATAGAAACTATTTGTATACAGAGCACACTAATGATGATGATGATGATGGACAACTGACAAAAAGGGGAATGAATTGAAAATGGAGAATAAAAAAAAAGTGTAGAATTTGAATCATACATATGAAATCAGGAAACATTGAGTGAGAGGCGGGGAGAGAATGAAAGAAATTAAGAAGTGCCATTTATTATAAATATATAATAAGCAAATCATATCAATTCCAATTTTACAAACATAATAAGGGGATGTTCAAGTAGCTCACAGGCAAGATCTCCAAAAACATGGCACACAATATGAATATGCCCCACCTTATTAGGCGAGTGATCATAAGGTGGGAGAGTTATGGTGAATGTAAAAGCATACACGAATATTGCTATGAGAAAAAGAGTCATTATAAGGGGATGTTCTCGGAAGGGGTTGCTGCTAGATCCTTCATACTTTATTCCAATCATTCTAAGTAGTAAGCATAAGCAGTGTCGCTGTGAAGTACTAGGGTGGAATCAAAACCCATGCCCCTTACCCTAAAAATAAAAAGTTATAATTGAACTTGTTTAGCTAGAATTGAAACTTTTTTTTTTGCTACTTTATTATAAAAACGGTATACAGTATACACACTAAAAAGATACGATGCTGCTCGAGGGTGATGACCTCCACAAAGTTTATATATACAGGCATATGCTAAGGGTGTTGGACTTTTTGCATTCGGTGATAAATTTCCCAATGATGAAAGAAGAAGAAAAAAAAGAGGCTGAGGTCGGTGGATCAACGTCTTAAGTTGAGTTCAAGGGTGGAATTTGACGTCTTAGGCACGTAGGCAAGAGCTGTGTGGAATTTCGAAGAAATGTGCCAAAGTGAGATGAGAAGAAGGGTTGATAATTTTTTTTTTTTTTAAAAAAAACAACAACAACAACAACGTGGAATGATTCAGTACAAGTTTAAATAAAAATATATATATAAATATCCTTCAGCAAGAAACAAATGAAACAGTATTAAAAGATCCCAAATAAAATAGATGCGCATCCGGGGAATCGAACCCCGGTCAGTACCGTGGGAGGGTACTATGATACCACTACACCAGATGCGCTACTTGATAGACTGGATCCACATCATTAATAAAACGTTCATTATATTATTTTATCCTTAGAAAAATTGTTTATGCAATATTTACAATCCGTGAATTTTCAACTTGAACGCTGCAAAGTGGAAAGTCATCATTGTGTCAATGCTAGAGCCTAGAGGAGAATCTTTAATACATTATTATACATCCGTATCTGCTACCTTACTTACCAAAATTTTATCTTGGGCTTTTGGGCCTTGGCATAGGCAGCCTAATCCTCTCTAATAATAATGCGCGCAACGCAATCAGTTCACACCTGTAAAAGAATATATTCGAATTTGAGCCCCCTCTATTTTCTTGTCTCTTCTTCTTTCTACCAATTCGTTGTTTTGTTTTGAATCAAAACGATATCGTTTTGTTGAGTTTGAGTGAGAGAGGGTGTCATGTCATTTAAATATAATACGTAGAAGAGATAGTATATCACATAAGCCTTCCACGTCAGTATTTAATAGCAAAACCAGACAGATGTTACACTAGAGGACCAATTTTGACAAAAAAAAATATTGAAGACCTAAAATAACTTTTTAAAACGTTAAGGACCAAAAGAATAATTTGACCTAATCGTATTTAATGATTCCCGGTAATATTTTATTACATGATCACATCCGTATTCTCATGTGTGGGTGCTGTACGGGTAATCCTGGATAATGGGGATTAGACCTGATCACGGGCCGGGCTTTCGGGCTTTTTAACTAAAAATTCAAGCCCGAGCCCGGCCCGGGCCCATTTTTTTAAGCTAAAAAACGAGCCGGGCTCGGCCCGTATTAAATGAAAAACGGGCCGGGCCGCCATATTTTGTACCATATTTTTTTTTATAGTTTATTTCATGTTTCATTTAAAATACAAAGAGATACTTTTTTTCTTAAAAATAGATAGTTAAAAGATTTTAATGTATTATATATATAAACATTTTATACGGATTGTATATAAAGATATACATATTTTGTATCCAAAATATATTATATATTCTGGAATCTGGATACAAAATATGTATATATATATATATACATATTTTGTATACATATTTGTATACATATTATATACATATTATATACATATTTTGTATACATATTTTGTATCCAGAATATATAGCAAATTACACACTCTAAGAGAGCTTGAATTTGCTCCTAATGGATTGTGTGAAGAAAATGGTACACGCACTTTAGGAAAATTAGTGTAATGCTAGTTAATTGGAAGTTGGAAGCTAGTCTCCCCTGTAAGATTGAATTTTTTAAATGTTCAAATATGTAAGATTGAATGAATCAAATACAAGACATTGGACATCAAACATTAAAATATGTTATCAATTAGGTTGGTATTTATTCTATATTAGATTGAGTTTTTTTTTTATTTTAATGTAATATATATATATATATATATAAAATAAAAATAAAATAAGTATATATAATACGGGTCGGGCTTCGGGCTGGGCTTTTAAAAAAAACCCGAGCCCGGCCCGTATTTTTGTAGGCTTTTTTAAAAAACGGACTTTCAGGCTCAGGCTCATATTTTTGGGCTTGTTTTTGCATTTTAGCGGGCCGGGCTTATCGGGCCGGGCGGGCTTTAAGGCCCGTGATCAGGGGGATGTGGAGGGAGATGTGGTTTTGCCCAACAAACAAGAATCAAGTCACCCTATATGGCAGAATTGTGGGGGCTAGGAAACTGAGAATTGTGGGAGGGGGGAATCTTTTTGTTTGGATATAAAAAGAATATATTCTCATCCTTTCTAATCTTTCCCCCTCCCCTTGCAAAAAATTGCCAGCTAAGCTAAATAGATCATAATCTTATATTTAGAGTAAAAAACACTTATTTTAAAATTCTAAGATGTTTGACTAACTTTTAAGAAGTGTTTTTGAGCTTTAGTAAAAACAATTTTTTAATTTTAAGTAGGAGTTAGAAACTAAAATTTATATTTATAACCAAAAACAAAAATTAATATTTAAATATTTTAAGACAAAATTATCTTCATATAAATAATGTAGGAAGTACTTTTAAATATTATTGTGATTCACTAAAATTTTAATAAATTAATTCCATAAAAAAATAAAGTTAATTAAAATTTTATATTTATTTATTTATTTAAAATTTAATAATAAAAAGAATTATGTGAAAAAATTGCTAAAGAGATCCTAAATAAAGTAGCCTATATTTTAGGCTTTTACTTGGTTTTTATTTTGACTTTACATGAATTGGCAAATCAAATCTAATTTGGCCATTGTTTATCTTTGCCGACTCTCTCTTCCTCCTGTGTGACCTAAGGAGAATTCATTGGATTTGTTGGTGGAATCAAAATCAAATCGAAGATGGAGAATCAGAGCACGTGGTGCTTCTCCTCCGAGACCTTCAACGGCATGGCTAACTGGTTCGGATCAAGTTTGGCCTCCGCCTTTTTCGCGTCCCTTGATCGTTGGTCCTGCGTCAATGTCTCCACCTCCGATGACGTCGACGACGACAACGAAGATGATAACGACAGCTCCGTCATCCTCTCCAATTCCGGTTCCCTCAATCTCAGCCACCACGGCCCCTCTCCTGCTGATAAAAACGACGTCGCCAACCTCCCTGTCTGATTACTTTAGGTTGATGTAGGTTTCAGTACTTCCATCCCATTATACAGATGCTTGTTTTTTCCTATCTCTATCTGAGTTTTAGGTTGATTTTTCTTGCATTAGTATTTTCGCCAACAAAATTGGGTCCGTCTATATCATGATCCCCCTTAGGTATGACCAATCTGTAATTGATGTATTTGAACCCTTTTTTCTTCCCGTTTTGGTAACCTTCGCGGAAACATGCTTTAATGAATTTGTTTCCCTTTGTGTAAGTGTAATTATACCTGGGTGGATTTTGATTTTTAATTGTTCAGTTCTTCAAAGATATGTGTTGTTTCTTCCATATTCATCTTTCCCTCTTCGGAGCGATGAACGAGAAAAGGGGGTAAATTGATAGGAGGAGCCATGATTGCTGTGGTTTTGGTCCCGATGCTATTGCAGTAAAGAATTATAGACACTTACACAGGGATCAATTTTAAATTTTGCCTTGAATATCTCAAACCTATTTCGTGTAATTACCATAAAGATGCATCTATAGGATTACAAATGTTTGGGATATGCAAATGTTCATTATATTGTTATAAATTTGGATGGAACTCTTATCATTCTGTAGTTTTGTCTTGATTTGCCCTAGTTTTAATCACACTATCACTTGACGCTGGATTTGTTTAAACAATCTCTATATAAGATCTCCATCAATTCTAGAACAACTACATCAGCTTAGACGATAATCACGATATCAACTTCTGATAAGCAAATGTACCATTGATAGACACTCATTCTTAGATGATTGTTAACATACATATATACTTTCTATCTTTCAAGTGTATTGCCAAAATTTTGAATCTCAATTGACATCTTTCATTGTACACAAGAGTTCAACTCCAAATATGGTAAAAACCAGTTCTTTTTTCCCGTGAAGAAATCGGGTAACTCATTCATTTATGATATTGAAACCAACTTAGTTTTCCTGAAACTGATGGCTACAGCGAGTGCATGTGTAGAAAGTAGTTTGCCCTTCATCCGCCGATCGCATCTGTAATTAGAGAGACACGTACAATGCAAAGAGGGGGAATGTTATTAAACTTGAACTGCTCAATATCCTTCATGTAATACAACCACATACCACATATGCATTATAATTAGTTAATTACTAACAAGAATTACCTGTCTGGTATAAAAGGTAGCTTCATCGTGACCACATTTCTCACATTTCTTGTTCACCTGTCAAGAAGTTGCATCAGTATAAAAATAAGTGAAGCTATAGTAAAAACTAAAAAGCAAAGTTTATGTCTATCCTTAACTACATTCATTACCTTTGACAATTGCACCTTCTGCTCCTCCATTATAACAATTCCAAGCTCTCTTCTGATATCCTGCCAATATCAACTAATCATCAGCATCAAGTTTCTTAATATCCTTGCGTTCATGAAGCTATCATTAAAATTTGTATGAACGTCCACGTTTTGGAATTTTTTATTTCATTTAGTGTACCATATGTTGGTCAAAAGAAAACATACTCCAACGGAATCAATAAATAGTACGACCTAGAGCTTATCTAAAGCATACCTCAGCAGAAATTGTGTAACTTATTTCTTTCCCGCAAATATCTGAAGATAAGGAGGGCAGTCAGTTAGGGTGCATGAATTATAAAATATAAGTGCCGTAAGTTGAAGTTATATAACAAAATTTCCAGAAAAAAAAAAGTGTATGATGACTGCTTGAAAGCTTAATAGTCAATATATGCACACATAAACACAAATTTTGAAATATGCAAGATACTAGTAATTATGCACACCAACACTTGAACAGAGATTCCACAAGTCAGTCGGTGCTGCTAATTCTCTCATTTTGAAAAGGAAAAATTTTCAGGTAAAGTTCTTTATATGTTTGCTGGTTCTTCTGATTGTAGACTTTAATTATACTCTCTCTTCTATGATCGGTCATGTAAAATGTGATCTTTTATATTCTCCTCTAACATGATTGTTTACGTGTTTTATTTGTATTGGGAAACCATGTAGCAAACATATAAAGAACTTTACCTAAGATTAGTCCAATTGAAATATTAGATCATGGAATAAAAGTTCAACCAACTGCATCTTGGCTTGGTATATGAATCATTTATAAAAAAAAAGAACAGGAAAGAAAAGAACTCTACCATTACATATTTACTTACAACTAACTGCTCGATTAGATCATGGAATAAAAGTTCAACCAACTGCATCTTGGCTTGTTATAGGAATCATTTATAAAAAAAAAAGAACAGGAAAGAAAAGAACTCTACCATTACATATTTACTTACAACTAACTGCTCGATTAGATCATGGAATAAAAGTTCAACCAACTGCATCTTGGCTTGGTATATGAATCATTTATAAAAAAGAAAAAAAAAACAGGAAAGAAAAGAACTCTACCATTACTTATTTACTTACAACTAACTGCTCGACTATTAAATACTAGATAATAGCTTCAAAAAAATGATATTATATCAGCCATAATGTGAAAACATCAAATGGCCAAGATCACCAAAACTCAATAGGAGCACAAAATGTCATAAGCAAATTGGTTGTCCAAATCCCCACCCCCATCCAACACAAAAATAAAAGACCAAGAAATTCTCTGCGATACTGATAAAAATAATATGAGACTATCCTTACATGATCACTAAGCAAAAAAGAAGTCCTCTGACTCTTAATAAGAGGAAAAAAAAACATAAACTTCACATTACAAAAAGCATTGGTTTGGCAACACCACAAGTCAACAACTATTTGTTGTTTAATATGTCCATTCTCAAGTATAGTTATTGTCAACTGAATATTGTATCTTATGATATCGAACGCAAACTAGTAACCAAATTCATAATAACATAAATTTAACCATTGAACTGAAGAACACTTAAGGTTTAGCTACATAAATATATATATATATATATATATATATATATATATTTATATGATATGCTAATTGAAATGAATAAAAAAGATTTAAGACTCAAAAAATCACCCAATCAGCTCTTCGGTAAGAACAAAAACATTTAAACTTAATAACAAACCGAGCATGCAAATCAATCAGAAGTCAGAAAAAGAGGAATAAAGGGCTTTACCTTTAATGTTTTTCTTAGTCTTGCACAATGGACATTGCGCATACTTAGGAGAAGGGACCGTCAGCATTGTCCCACACAAGTTACAGAACAAGAAATCACGCCCTCGAGTATCAGCCATCAGATGCTCCTCCAATGAATAACTTACTGATAACAGTTTCACAATACAAAGTATTACAATTACAATAATTGAAATAATATGATAGGCACTCCTATCAGATAAACACTTGAATTTGCAGAGTCAACAACTCAACAACCCATCATACTCTGTCTAATCAACCAAAAGAGGAGTATAGAGATGCAATAAAGAAATTATGGAATGAAAGTCGCAACTTTCTTTTGTGGGTATTGAATAAGATTCACACTCATAGCTCGAATTGTTAGAAAGACATCGAATTACACAATACCACAAAGACAGTATAAAAAGGAGCACGTGACCATGAAAGTGCAAGGCTACGGAAAACTCACTGAACAAGGCAAAATCGCGGTGAGAAATCTGAATAGCTAAGCTTGATGAAGTGATTGGTGATGTTCCATTATCATTGTTGATGGTAAATAATCTGAGTTCTGTCTTCCTCTACACTTTCCCCAGCGGTTTTGAAGCTTGAAGTTGAACGTACGTAGTAGGGTTTTAGTTTCTAACTTTCTAATGGCGTCTTTGATTTGTTCGGGATTTTTATGGGCTTTTAGGTTCTCTGCTATATGGGCCAGCTATTATGACCCAATAAAAGGTCTTGCCAGATTCCAGAAGATTTGCAAGCTTTGACCCCCCCCCCCCCCCCCCCCAAAAAAAATATATTTGCAAGCTTTTTTTATTGACGAAAACATCAGACCAAAAACAAAATGCCGAAGAATTTTTTTATTTTTTTTTAAGTTTTAGGATTTATTATGTTATAACTTTTTAATCATACTAGTGATTACAATATTAATATTTGTTGAAAAACATTTTTATTTTTTTGTGGCTACAAATGTTTTGGAGTTTATCAATATCTTAAAAAATCGACTGTAGCATTTTATGGGAGATAAAAATTAATTAAAATATACACTAGAATTCTAATCTATACAGAGAGCGTCCTTTACTAGTCAAATATGGTAGAATGATTTAAAATGATTTGGGATGATTTTTAAATCATCTAATACTCTAATTTCTAAGCTTCTCTAAATTAGATATATGAGATGGTTTGTATAATTTATATTATTTAATTTCAATTTTAATTTTTTTTTTACTTTTTTTCATTCATTACTACGATAATTTTAAAATTTTTATCTTACCATATATTTTATTTTTTTAAACTCCAAATTAGAGGAGTAATTTGTTTAAATTATTTTACTCCACTCCATACCATTTCATCAATAATCAATTCATTCTATTTTCTTTAAAACTCCAAATTAATAATGTACCAAATCTTGAAGTTGGCTAGTTTCATAAAATTCTCATGTTAGAGTGGCACTCTTTAAATGTGAGATTTTTAATCTCATACTTTGGCAATGGGCTCTAACATTGTATCATGGCTTATATGATACCCAGTAAGCAAATGGAAGTTGAGTAAATTCATTTGGTTAAGAGTGTTTGGTGCGAGGCAAGTAAAGTTTTATGGTGAGCACACTTCCTTTATAAGAAGTGAGTTAGAATCCATGTTAGGAGAGAGAAGATGATATTGATTCTATGGAAGTTCATGTAAAAAGACCAATATGACTTTATCAATGAGTGTAAAATAATATAAACAAGAGTAAAAATGTTTTTTTATAATTTATCATCCTCTTATCTATCTTCTTCTACCATATCAAACAACATTACTTTTAACATTCCACTACTATTTTCCTAGTACTAAACACACTTTTTATCTTTTACTTCCATTTCCACTTCCACTTCTCAAAAAAATACCCACGTCCTACCAAACGCCACATCATAGTTTGCAACTTTTGACTAGTTTTTAAAGACGGAGGATAGTGAAAATAAATATACCAAAAGTTCTGGTTTATAAAGTTGGAAAAAGAATATTTACCACGGATCACCACTTCACCAGCAAAAAATTGAACCAATAAAGTAATATTACATTTCCCATGATAGATTTTCTTGTTCATCTCTGTATACATGATGGATATTAAAAGCAAGAACAGAGAAAATCTTTATGCAGTTAGTCAAAGAACTTAGCCTGGCAGGGTATAAAAGATTGAATCTTACAAAGAAAATTTTCAACCGACTTTTACCATAGATAGCAGTTGAAAAGCATTGAATTGTTTTTTTATCTTGATCAACATATTTACTATAATGGGAATGATGACCATTGACCAATCTCTCTTAAATCTATTATTAAAGACTACTCTTTTAACAAATGACCTAAATCTTTCTTCCATCAAGATCAAACCCAAAAAGTAATAATTAAATTAATATGTATTTCTTACATCTATATCACATATCATTGCTAAACAATGAATTGTTCTTTTTGTTATCTGCCGAGTGTTAAAGCATTGTCTCAACCTGCATTGCATAACGGGTTATAATGGGAGAGTTTTTCAATGAGAATAATTATATTCACAAATCACAATGTATCGAATCCAAAACTTTATTTAAAAAATATTAAATTACTTATGACTTGGATCAACTCCCTTCTTAAATCAATGGATTGTTTAGGGGTAATAAAACAAGTAATTTACTAAAACCATGAAAGGGAGTGCAGAGCGCAGACAATTGTTACTTGTTGGTTTGTCGGGTGCGTGTATTTTGATCTCAAAACATATCTCTCTGCTATGTTAATCCACACTCATATTTCTTTGTCTTTTCCTCATCCATTAGCTCAGCTTTATACCATTTGATTCTCTGCACTGTACACTCTGCACCAATGTAAACAAGATGGGTAACATTTTGTACTGCCTCTCCTTCCTTCCCTATTCTCAAGAAACATTAAATTAAAAAAAGTGGCAAAAACACAAAGATATTCAAAATAATATTAGAAAGAGGCCAATTGGTTTTCCCATTTCTAACCCAATAAAGGCATAAACTACAAGGTACAACCCAATGGGAGGTTGAGTGAGATTACAGCTAAGCCTAAAATTCCCTCAAAAACTAATCAGTCATTTTGTTCTTCTTGTCTCCTTGATGCGATTCCTTTTGTGTTGTGATCTATATATGTATGCTCAAGATGTTCATTATCTTGTGCTTTTTGATTTGCCCTGCATGGTCTTGCTTTATTATCCCTTCCCTTTCTATCTCCATTGAAATTCCTTCATCATCTTTTGTTTTCTCTACAAAGTTCTTGGTTGGTAATTGCTGGGTCATAGTGATACTCTATATATTATTTTTCAATGGGAATCTCATTTTGGGTGCTTTTTTCCTTTTTAAATATTATTCAGCAATCAAACCAACAATTATAGACCATACAGAGTGTTCCAACATTATAAAAGAGATTTTTATGCTGAAAATATGTATTTTTGATTGAAAATGTTATCTGCATGATTAAACCAAGACAGAACATATATATATTCTTCCTAATAATACTCTAATTAAATATTTTTTCTATATCAGCTGCTTAACTCTTAACGAAGATTCGTATATAAGTGTGTGATATTTAATATTAGGGGGAAAAAATCAAACTATGCACCTCATTGCAATCGGAGGTGTAGTGTAGCTTTTGTCAATTAAAATAAGGATACGTTTTCTGTGAAAGAACAGTAACATGAATGTATGTTAGAGGAGACATATTGGGACCTTGAGAAAAACAAAGGTGGCAATAATTATCTATACAGCCCATGGAAATATCTCAATTTCCATTTCTCCAATAATACAAACAAAATATATTGCTGTTTAAAGTACAGAGTGTATCATAGAAAGGTCAGAATTGAGAATTAAAGTACATGGCAGGCTCTAATTCATGAGTCACTATCTCCTTGTAGTGGTAATATTGCATTATTCTATTTCACGGCCAACCACAACATTAGAGTCATTATTTACTTGCTCACTTTTTAAACCAATATGACCTCTCTTCTTTTTAGTCCCTTTAATATATCCAATTATAATAGAACAAATTACATCAGGAGGATGATCAGTACCAATCTGAACAGTTTCAGTATCTTCATTCTTTCTGAGCTTCTAAAGCCACAAGCAAAAATTCCATCAGCAACAAGCTGAGCCAAAAAATAAAAATTTTATTTACATAAGCAAATTACACATATACAGATCTGCCTATACCAAAATGGCATTTCTATGAGCTTAAAGTAGAAAGATTTTATCCTAATAACTCAACTAATCAAAGTGGTGTTGTGTTAACCTTATATATTTGTTAGCAATGATACTGTGACAGTCAGTTTGAATCAATGAAGAGAACGTAATCATACTTGCCCTTACTTTTTGTGTTCTTCAGAGCAAAAAGCAAACACTGAAGCAGAAATGACTGCTCCACTCATTTGCACCACACTTGCTTCCTCTGGTTTATAAGGGGCCCTACCATGAGAAGGATTGAAAAATTGGGAGACAAAGAGATTTTATCAGTATTTCAGCCAATGATATGATGCAAAAGACTCCCCACCATTTTTATCAAATCAAACTTCAGCCACCAGCTCCTGAATTTCCCACTCTCCTTTTACCAAATTAGGCCTCTTTCAAGGTCAACACATGACCTTGCATCTCTTTTAGGGGCCAGCAGATTCTTCTGTGACAAAGCGCAATTTAAGCTTATTTCAAGCTGCCACTTGTCATGAAACCTTGTTGAGATTACTTCATGGAAATCTTAAGAGGGCCCATCTGAAAGACGAAGTTCCAGTAATCATCGAAGCTGCATCCCCATTTAGAAATGGACCTCAACTGGCTATGTTACTGATGATGTTAAACTTATTGCTCTCAAGCCTCCATGAAGATTAGAAGCATGCAATTTGCCACGGATAATATATGCCCGTGCAAAGCAATGTATTTGGACTCTCTTCTCCAAATGAGTTAAAGCCGCTAAATTTCAAATGGGTGCAGGTAAACCATAATTGTGGAATGATTTGATCCGCCCATCCCAATCTGCAGTCACAATGACCATACCCCATGCATGAGAATTGGAGGTACTCTTGCAAGAAGACTTAAAGAACTTGTATTCAGATTTATGCATTGTAGACTTTTTAGGCTTGGGGCTTGAAACAGGAAGTTTCTCCTCGGGCCACGTCGCGGATCCCTTGGGAAAAGACTCCAAGTAAAAATCTTGGCTGAGAGAAAAAGAAGCAGGTGGGTTGAGACGTATAATTTGAGGTGATTTCAAACCCAACATATCTGATTGGTGATCATGATCGTGATTTTGGGATTTCAAACCACACCATGGTACTGCAACAGACGCGTTTGAATAAAATCGCTCACAAGACTTAATCTTCTTGGCTTTTGTTGGACTAGATGCTTCCTGACTAACATTCCATAGATATACATTAGAGTCCTCACAGGCTGATAAAATGTGTTTCCCATCTGAAGTAAACGATGCAGATAGTTGGCTCCCAGCACCAATGCCTAAAATCAAAATAGAGAGTAACCTTAGTAACATAACATTTGTTGAACTAATGCTCAAGATTGAGCACATTGAACCAAGACATTTTAGTTTGCCAGAACAAATTGAATTTTGAAAAAGACTGATCTTCCAATTCTTAAAGAAAGCACAAATTTATTCAAACCCATAGAAAATGGTTGATAAAAGTACTTAGTCAAAAGAACCTACCTTTGTATTTGCCAATCACATTAAGCCCATCAAGGATTCTGACTTTTGAATCAGAACTGGTAACCAAAACTTTGCTAGAATCTTGTGGAAGAAACTGAAATGAATAACAAAATCAGTTAATCACAAGGGGGAAAAAAGGTTGATTTTTTTCTTTTTAAAAAACCTAAAACACAGAGAAGGGCAGCCTAAAAGACTAACTTAAACAAGGAGCAAGAGAATTACCTGAAACCCAGTTATCCCTCTGCCAGGATGTTTCTTTTTACCAATTAAGCATAGTTGTGAGTCCAACTGCAAGTGATTCTCTGAATAAAACCAAAAAGGAAACCGGAACAAAAGTAAGAACTTAGCCTTCAAATTCTGCCCACTTCTGAAGTGACATACAATGTTTTCTTCCTTATCAAAATCAATTCAATAAGATAGTAAAACATGGCATTAATTAACATTCATTTATATTTCCACAACACTAGAATAAATTCAGGAAATACATAGACTGGAGAAATAATAATTCTGACTTCATCACTAGGTTAAAATTGACTTTCTTTAGGTTAGTTGCTGCTTCAAAACCAGTCCAAACCCAAAATCTATCATTCACACCAGTTCTACAAATCATCTTAAATTGACTTTCTTTAGGTAAGTTGCTGACTTTACCATCTTTTAGAAGTCTTAACCTCATTAACAATCCTAGTTCTACAAATCTGGAAAGATCATTTCAAATTTTAATCCAAGAAAAAGTACAATGACTACCATTCGAGTGCATGCAGAAAATACACCTCTGCACAGCACAAATTTATAACTCAAGCACATTCAAGATGTAGATTCACCAAACCATATTAAATAAGTCGCCAAGGTGGATAAAATGATAATTTGGAATCCAAAACTCAGATATTATCATCACAAAATCTATCAAATGACAGCTAACTAATGTAATAAAAGAAAAATGAGAATATATTTGGAAAAAAGATGATACCTGAGACATTGTAGAACCGACAATTTCCTGTAATGGAACCAATGATCCCTCCCTGAATTAGAAAAAGATCATTCATCTGAAATCATTTCTCATCTAATCTATATCTCTATGCATGAAAGTAGTAACAAAAAGATACCTGCCCATCAGGTTGATAGCACACTGCAGTCACAATTTCTCTGATATCAATCCAATCAACAACATGACAATCAGGAATTGCCCAGATGCGCACTTTTCCATCTATAGAACCGCTGATGAAATAGTTATCATCCATGGGATTGAATTGTACACATGTCACTGTATAGACAACATCATATAAAAAACAGTGAGAAATTTCAAATGATTCAGCAAATTGCTAATGCCTCAACAAGCCTATTAATTCAGAATAGTAAAGTAGGATAGAAATGCAGCAAGGCGCACCATAATTACTGTGTGAGAAAACTTCTATGCAACTGTCATACCCCACTCGCCATAGACGAACAGTTTTGTCAACTGAAGATGACAGCAGATACTGCATCCAGAAAAAGATGAAGAACCAAATCAATTTCCCCAATATTTCATGTATAATAAACTTTATACTTAGTTTACTGAACAACTAATTTTATGATATTCACTCACATTATTCTCTGACCAAGAGAGGTCCAATATTTCACCAGTATGCCCATGGAACTCATGCAATGGTTTCTCCAACAACCGAAAGACCTTAGGAGGGAAAATGATGCAAGCAGAATCTGAAGTTCTCTTCAGACTCTTCAGTCTGCTAATTTTTTCCTTATCTATAAATAGGGGTGCCAATTCAGAGAGATTATTCACTGTAAAATATATGCAGGATGAGTCAACTTCTGGAATATCAATTTCATTACACCTCTCATCTTCCACCACTTGCCACAATCGCACAATCCTATCTTCACCAGCACTGGCAAGATACTGCCCATCAGGGCTAAATTTCATGGTCAAAATTGAACCCTCATGAGCTTGAATATCTTGCCCCATATAAAGAGCTGAGAGTTCCTTTCTTTGCCTCCTGCAATGGCGGACTTTAACTTTCTGAATCCTACACCCTGAGAATGCACAACTTCCTTCTTTTGTCCCATCACCTTGCCTATTATTCATGCATGTCATTGAACGTAATTTTTTTAACCAACCCCCTTTTGCCTTCTTCCTCCCCTGTCCAAAACCATTCATCTCCTCATGCCCTTTAGCCATCAAACTTTGGAAAGAAGGAGATTCACCAGATGTGTTCTCACTATACTCATGCTCCTCCGCAACCACCAATGGATCTGAAACAACCTCTCTAGCATCACTCTTGCTACCATGCTGACTCTCTTGATCCAAATCAAGCCCCATTTTCATGTCTAAATTCTCATCATTGCATGCCAGGTTCTCCACTGAACCTATCTCGTCTATCGAATTAACAGTAGACCAACAAGATATTGATGACCGAATTGAACAAAACTCCTCCGCAGCATCGAAGGTTCCAGTAATGTTTCGACTACTATCTTTGATTATATTCATATCTTCTTCCTGCTCAAGACTACAAACATCTACTGAATTTTCAAGAGCAAATCGATCCAAACTCAGCCCCATCCACTTCATGAACTTACTTCGACGCTCATTCACACTCCTTGGGCTTTGAATCCAAGCTTCATATTCCAAACTATTGCACATCCCGTTGTTAGAACTAGAACCAGTGTCAGGGGTGTCAGTGTCATCGAATTTTGCATCAGCAATAGACATAACCTCCTCTGGAGCATCGAAGAATCTGCATTCTCCGTCTTCACTGAAGCTACCCATTATTCTTCAGTTCAATCCATAAAATCCCCCTCAAGCAAGCAACATTTCAAGACCTAGAAATGTGGCAAAATCCTCTTTTCCGTCCGGCCAAACCCACCAGATAATAAACTATAAAAAAAGAGATAAGAGCACAGAAACCAATATCAGCCAACGCAACCATTTATTAAATCATAAAACAACGATAATAACAAGAGCAATACAGAACCCGAGAGATCCAACATAGATCCCAATTCATACTCATTGAACCTGGTCTTCCAAGGAACAAGAATTCTTTGATCCGAATAGAAAATCACGACTAAGAAATAAAAAATTTGAAAAGAACCCAGAATTTCGCAATACAAAAAGAGCCAAAAAGCACTTATGAACAAACAGAGATCAAATTCCATTAAGAAAAACACCCAGAATTATAAGATATTTATTGTTTGAAAACGAATAAGCTTAGGAAACAGAGTGTTTGCAAGAGCAACCAAACATACATAAAAAAATTAAATAGAAAAAAGGTAAGGGAGAAACCAACTTACATGGGGTATATATGTCTAGAAGGTTATGTTGAAACTTGAAAGTGAAGAGAACGCAGATCGAAGCATCCATGAAATAGATTAGAGCATTTTGGACTCTCTAACGAGGAAGCAAATGGAGCACTAGGTGGAGGAGAAAAAACGAAAATAAAGTTATTATATAAGAAAAAAATTTAATTTTAATTTTATTTAAAGGAAAAAAGAGAGAAAGAAAAAAGAAAAAGGAAAACCAGGTCTTAACAAATTGAGAAAGGACGGAGGGGACAAGGGGAAAGGGTAAAACAGGAAAAAGTGAAGAAATTCATCGATGCTCGTGAGTCGTCATCGGATGGCCCGAGAAACGAGATTCCGAGAGCAGAAGCCAGAAATTGAAGGGTGTGTTTGTGTTTGGAGATTATGATTACCATATAACCAAACTACTCTCAACTTTATTCTTTATTTTATCTCTATTTTTTTAATTTCGATTCAAATGTTTTTAATATATATGTATATAATCATTTCTTCGCAGAAAATTCTGAATTACCCTAGATTTGATGGATTATATCTTTTGGGAAAATATCATTTTGCACCGTAATTTTGGATTTGCGTATATTACCATAATAATAATAATAATTAATTTAAGGTTGCAATGCTATCTATAATTTTGATCGCTATATATATGATGAGCTAGTCAACTCTTTTTATTCGCTAGTAATTAATTTTTTCATATATATATCAATTATCCAGTAATGAATGTGATGATTTGTAGAAATTAAAATTTGTTTTGGATAATTGAATTATAATTTTTCTTTTATTTTTTCTTTATTTGTAGAAACCAAATGGAATGGCAATAAATTACGTAGAGTGATATAAATTGTTTTGGATCGCCATATCACAGCTGATATTCCAAGTTGATTTCATATAGAAACCAAATATTGACGGAAGATTCTAAGTTTTGTAAACCGACTAGAGAGAAAGAAAGAGAGCCTGAAAAAGACATTAATAAGAACAATAAGAAGAAATTGATTACTTTAAATTCCAAACTGTATAACATAGACATTAGAGTGTAATAAGTAATAACAACATGCTTGAGGGAACTGGTGGGAATTTTTATGGTAGTTTTCTAAAGGTACAATTTTTTAATATTTGTATTTTAACTCACACTAGTAATTGGCAAAATTTTACAAGTGTCCCCATTATTGTATTGCTTGAGTTTTGAAAATTTTTTAGAGATATGACCTAAGAGGAGATATTTAATGATATGGCAGTACTGAATTTTAGTACATTTTCCAATTAATTGATCCCTAAACCATTCAAAATGAGTCCTTATTAATGTAATTTTTTATCAAGTGACTCTGTATGATTTGAAGAATGTACTGAACTTCAGTTATATGATACCAAAAAAACGTTTATCCCCAGTGTAGATAATAGAAAGAAACTTTGATGATTGATACTTTTAACTTTTAGAATTTGATAATGGCAACTCTAATTAAATTTGTGGAGAAATATTGTCTTTGCTCATTACTTTCTCTCTTATTGTACGTAACGTTAATTATGATATATAAAGCGTAGTGTTAATTATTTTCTTAGAAAAAAATGGTTTCAAATTAATCTTTATCATATATAGGTTGCTCTCCAGTTTAATTTTTGTAAATTTAAGAATTTTTTTAATCCTATGTTAATAACTTTGAAAGCTGAATATATATATATATATATATATATATATATATATATATATATATATATATATATATATATATATATATATATATTAATAATGAGTTCTGCTTTGATTTTTTTTTTTTGTATCTTTCTTTTCTTTAAATTGTCGTGATTAACAAATTAATTAAACAGCAACCAAATCATGTACTTATGGCACATTTGATTATTATTTAAAATCATATTTTACTTTAGTTGTTTTCTTGATTTTTGGCGATATACATGAGAAAATGCGTATCATATATCATATATAATAATTATAATTAATAATTTTATACCTCTAGCTCCTCATTTATTTATTTATTTATGCCTAGAATTGCCATGTGTGTTAGGTCACAGTCCTAACCTTGCACAGACCACAGAGAATAAGTCAGCGTCGACACATTTTTATTTTGACTGAAAAATTGCATGTGAAGCTGAAAATTCGGTTCCATTCCACGCTATTATTTCATAATTCAATTATTTCTTTAACTTCTAAATTTAAATATGTTCTTCGCCTCATTTATGGGCGATGGTTCGAATTCTCCTAAAATCATTCAAAATCTTATTTTGGTGGGCATCCCTCCCCAAGGAGATTCCCTGACATCCAAGGGCTAGTTGAGTAGCTGCGACTGGGTAAAACTGCTTGCGATTTAGGCCTGTGCAATAATTTTTTAGGTTGGGTCTCTGTTGGTCTCCCCAACATGCCACTGGCGTCCTGTCCGGTAGTACTTGGGAGTGCCTTCCCTTACTACCATTTTTTCTTATAAAAATAAATAAATATGTTCTTTGTATATGTCTATTATCAATTTTTCTAATAAAAACAACATATGAACAACAAGTTTAAGGTTTGGATTCTTATCTTACAAGAGCAAGGATTCAAATATTATTATCAGGACTTTATTAGTGGGTGATATGTAAATCATTTCATAAATTTTCAAAGAGATTGGTAGGCTTTCTTTGACTCTGATGAAATGTCAGTGCTTACCTCACATAAACTTTTACGCATAAAAAATTTAAAAATAATCTTATAGGAGTGTTTATGTGAATTGGATAATAATCTAAAATATTTTTTAAAATAATCACATTTAAAAACAATTATATAAGAAAAGATTAACGAGCTTGGATGAGAGGGATTAGTCAACGGTGAGATATGACCCATAAATTGTTTTTTATGTGTTAGGGTTTGATGATTGAGAGGTAGAGGCCAAGTGATGATCCTCTCAATGTCACCCTTTTTCCCTACTCATCTATCCATCACCATGCATTTTTCATCTAGCAGGGCATGGGCATTTACGTCATCACATTTTTATCCCCACATTTTTTTTTCTTTATGTCCTAAATTATTCTATAGAAATATCAATGTCCTTGACAACCAATTTCATCTACATGTTTTTCTTATAACTTATTTCTTCTATATGTTACTTTCAAAACTTTTTTTAAAAATAAATTTTATCTTTTTTTTATAATTTAATTTTTATCTTATATAAACCAATTTGTGTCATTTGATAATTTAGCATGTATTATTGTTTTGATAATTGCAAATTCACATTGCTTCAATTTAGTCATTCTACTAATACTATAAAAAAAATTGTATTTTCAACAACATATATTTTAACGATTATATATATATATATATATATATATATATATATATATATATATTAACAATTAAATTTTAATTTGTAAAAAAAATAGTTAAAAAAGTACAATAATAATATTTTTGATCGTCAATTAACGTTAATTTATTCGACAATATTTTTTTAAACATTATTTTTATCTACAATCATCATAATATTAATTATTATTGACCGTCCAAAATATTATTATTATTTTTAATAATTTATTTCGACAAATAAAATTTAATTGTTGAAATAATAGTTGTGATTGTTTAAATGTAAGTTATTAAAATACTCATCTGTAACGTGAAGTTGACATAAATAGTGATCTAACCATACTAACTATGTATATTCGATTGCCGACTCAACAATACATAAAACTTTTTTTCTCAATATGGCATCTATACAATAATATAACTAATATATATAAAGACTAGTTTAATTGGAATTACATTTTTCTATAATGGAACTACACCTTTAATTTCATAATTTGGATAAAATGTTTCATAATTTCATATGCTAAATCGAAATACTATATTTTATTTAAAATCCAGAACGATAATTTACTCAAAACTTGAGTTTTACCGATAAAAATGAGCATATTATTTTGACCTAAAGGTCAAGTTGTGTGTGTGTGTTTTGTTACAATCTTTGATTTTTCAGTACTTCTTTCCAATTATTCAGACACTTAACGTACGGTTGTTTAGATGAAAATCTCAATCATGTATTCATGTTATGTATGACTTCTAAAAAATGGTTATATTCTCCATTATATTCTTAATTAATCTATTATACTGTTAATAATCTAAACAATGTGATCACTGATGAGTATTGATATTTTATTTGCTTTTGGAATTGTGTTTGTTTTGCTTGGACATACCTCAATTATATGAAAATGGATCCAGTGCTTAGCTTTTCTATGTATTAATATGCTAGGCCGACTTTTTTTTTATAGTTGTCTTCATTTTTTTTATTTAAATTTGAGAAATTATAAACTTTTTCTAAAGAATATCTAAAGTATGAAAGATATCAACACAAAAAAAAAATAAAAACTTCATGTAAATCGAGATTTACTATGAGTGGATTAGGGACTAACTTTTTAGTCCCTAATAAAGGTGGTCCCTAAACCATTCACAGTAGGTCCTTATTTGTGTGAAATTTTTTATTTTGTTGTGTCTATAACTCTTATTTTTTTAGAAAAAGTTTACAATTTTTCAAGTTTAAATAAAAGAAAGTGAAGAAAACTATGAAAAAAATCGGTCTAGCATACTAACACATAGAAGAGCCAAACACTGAATCTATTCTCCAATTATATTCGTATATATAAGGATAGAAATTGAGGTTATTAATTATCGTTTGATTATTGTAGGAGGAAAAAGAAGTAATGATAACAAAAGGATCTTCCTTGTAACATAATAAAAGTTTACATAATTAATTCATTTTTAATCAACAATTGGTAGCATAGTCTAGGGGGATTAGAAAAAATTAAAAGGGTTAAAATATGAGTACATTGGTAGGTGGTAATTAATTAACGATGACATATTTTAGGTTTGATGTCTCCAAGAAGACCATACAAAACACTAAAAAGTCAGAAAAAGGAGGGTTTATTGCTTCCAATCAACCCAACAATTTAATTTACTTTCAATTGCTTTTGTCTTACTAACACTTGCTAATTACGTAGTGCCTCTAAAGCCTTAATTAGCAATTCACTATGGTGTCTAAGTTCAAAGTGTTTGGTATGTGTATAATATATAATTATTATGCAAGATTATTAAAGTGAAGTGAAAGAGTGAAAAAGAGAGATGGGTTGGGAAGAGATAATTATATATAGTTTGATTATTATAATGAGAGAAGCTTTTTGTTGTACATCCAATTAAGAAAACACTAATGATTCAATGTTTGGACTTTTTGCTTTCACTCATTAGGTATCATAGTGAAATGTGTGTGACATTATAGACATGCCGACCGCTTATTTTAGACAATGTAGAAAAGAAGCATCTCAAATTTTGGCTTTATCTTAATTTATTAATCTATTTGTAATATCTCCTTTAGCCATTTCTCACAAAGTTAAATTCACCCATATTGATGTATATGAATAGTATGTCTTGTGTGTTTGTTTATATTGCAAATATTAAGCATATATATATATATATTTCACCACCTTGTAGTACTAAAGATACATTATGTTGTAAAACTAATAATTCCTGCAGGTTGAATCAATACACAAATAAATGACGCACAGGTGAAATTCCTTCCTGAAATAGCAATATGCAGATCTTCAATAATCAATATATATATATATATATATATATATATATATATATATATATATATATATATATATAATGAAATTGAAGGGAGGGAGAAAACTTGGTAAAGGAAAGCACACAAGTAGTATGAAAATTTGAAGTACAGGTATGATGATGCATGATGCTTGAGCAGAAATGAGGCCTCTCCATAAATATAAATAAAACATTCCATGATACGCCAAGCACTGCATGCTTTACATATTAAGGCTTGTGATTTAATTTAGGCCAAAGAGGATCGGATATGCCTTCTTCCATGGTTGAAGCATGCATGTGAACACCATGTGCATTTCCTCCTGCTTATGCCTTTAAGTACAACCAAATATGCGATACTTTGGTGAACCATAAATATAATGTTTTCACTTGTTTTTTTCTTTCCTTTTTTACAAAAGAAATTGAAGTTGCGGCGTTTTATAACTTTATCATGTTATAATTCTGAGTACAATGAAATTAATTTGGCAAAAAGCATTTGATAACCGACAACTCATAATTAGACATTCATGTGGTTGGTTTTATTATTAGCTAACTACATCATAGTGCGTACTTAAATTAATTCATTATATACAAAATATAGTTTTTATCGTGGTTTATATATATATATATATATATATATATATATATATATATATATATATATATATACATCATGTGCTCATCTGATCACCACCGACTCTTTGGTTTGTCATTGCCAAAGAGAAGAAAGAAAATGAAATGAAAAGACAAAGAAACACACACCCAGCCTGGTTTAATTATTCAAGAACTCATATAATTGTATACACATGCATAAAGTTCTTTTTTATGCTGTTCCCCCAATTTTGATGTACGTGTAAGTAATTAAAAACGAAGGAAAAACACAAGACTGATATTTAAATTTGATGGTTTATAAGGTTTTGATAGTATATATATATATATGAACTACTTTTGATAGTAGACAATTGCATGAGAGATTATTATGCTGTGAATACTGAATAGCATTAAGAAAAAAGATATGTTCACAAGTTTTTTCTAATTAGAATAAAGTATGAGAAAGATGAATATTGGACAAATTAAACAACCATACGGAGAAAATTGATAGGGATGAAAGATATTAATTAAAATTGCACATATATATTATATTCTTTACTTTTAAAAAAATTGTTTACTACTACTTAGTTGAAAGTGAATTATATTTATGTTATTTAATAGCTGGGTATATGTATGCCTGCATCTTAAGCAATCCAAATCCCCACGCCCACTTTAAGATTCTAGTCCTTAATAATTAATATATCTCTGATCTACACAAGTCAATCCATGCATGCACTGCTTGGTAGTTTTCGATAGCCACCGTGTGGCACGCATTATTAATTAAATCCATCTTTTTAATTTAATAATGATTTCCTAGCTTATCATTAATTAATTCTTCAATTTGTAATTTGGGACATAATTAAATTTCTTGAATTTTCATTTGAGAACTTCTAATAAACCATTTATTATGTCTTTGGTGAAACAAAAAATAATAATATTACTGGTTGACAAAAAAAATAGGGAAAAAAAAAGATGATGATGAGCTGAGGAATATATGATGGTATAATTGGATTGGGTGAGAAAAAAAAAACATAATTACTGGATGAAAAATGGGAGCCGACATGGTATATGATAATAAATAATATGGCAAATGTGTTGGTGGTTTAATGCAAAAACCCATTACTATTGTTTCTTTTTTGATGTGTTTCTGGCCGACAATTAATGAAGTCCTTAACATAGACAGCCACCATCTCATTTAATTTAACCTTCTTTCTCTCTTCTTTTTTGTTTTTGTTTTCTTTCTTTTGATTACAAAACAGGAAATATATATATATATATATATATATATATATAATTATTTTTTATTATAGATATTGAGTTTTTGTCCCCCACTTTATTATTCTTTTTAGGCCAAATTATTCTTTTAATCCTCAACGTTTCAAAAAGTTATTTTAAGTCCTTAGCGTTTTTTTTTTGTTAAAATTGATCCTCTAGCTTAACATCTGTCTGGTTTTGCCATTAAATGCTGACGTGGAAAGCTTATGTGGCACATCCTCTCTCCTACGTGTCATATTTAAATGACATTGCACCATCTCTCACTCAAATTCAGAAAAACGATGTTGTTTTGATTCATTTAAATGTTCTGTTTTGAATCAAAATGATGTCGTTTTGCTGAGTTTGAGTGAAAATATGACACGTAGGAGAGAAGGTGTACCATATATAAGCCTTCCACGTCATCTTTTAATGGCAAAACTAGACAAATGTTACGCTAGAGGATCAATTTTGACAAAAAAAAACGTTGAGGATCTAAAATAACTTTTTGAAACGTTGAAGACCAAAAGAATAATTTGACTTTCTTTTTAATTAATTTAATACAATATTGATCATTAAAATATTTTGTAAGGTTATCTATCTTTTCATTATACGTACTTGCATTCAAAATTATTTAATTTAATGTACATAAATCTTCTAATTATAAAAAAAGAATACTATTTGTTTACTCTTTTTTTTTTGGCCGGAACACTATTTGTTTACTTAACACACCATTAGCCAGTATTTTAGGTCTTGATTGAAATTAAGTTTGGAAGATTGTGAAATGAAATGATTATTAATAGAGTTGGTTGTAGTAGTAAAGTGAAACAGTAGTCATGAATTAATTGATTGAAAATTTAATAAAAAAGAATGCTTGAATTTGGATATTGGTATTTTTATTTGTGTGGAATAATATTAGTCCCATTAAAAATAGAGAAATGAAAACTTGTTTAAAAATATAAAATAATGAGATTGAAAATAATTAGTGCGTGAAGTGGATCAAAACCATTTTTGACCTAAATGTTGAAATCATCTCACATTCTCACTCCACTTTATTTTAATTACTATACACATTTCAGTCCTTTGGTGAAGATGAGTGGCATTTAATTTGTACGTGTAAGTAATATAATATGGGGTAATTAATTGGTTGAGAAAAAAATAAATTAAAATGATGACGGAGTAGACTATATGATTCACGTTAACAACCAAGTGAACAGGTAAGAAGATCGTTCGGTTCCTGGAATTGGTGTGGATCAGGAAGAGAAGACACATTTAAATATAATATAATGAAATGAAATGAATGGGAAAAGGACGTAAATGTGAGAGAACCCCACGTATTGAAAACATTTTTGTGTGGGGTTGTACATCATTGAAATTCTTTTCGCCAAAGAGGACAAGCAGATGCCTACCTTCCTGCTAACTGCTAACTACGAAGATGGGACACGTTTTTTAATTTCATTTTTATTTATTTTTACGCTACCTAGCTGCTCTTACAATAATATTTAATTTGTGAAACCCCCCAAAGAAAATTAATTAACCCCCCTCCTAGCTAACTTCCCTCTCTGACAATATTATCGTCCTTTTCCTATCATCATCACTATCACTTTCTCCCCCGCCCCCCCCCCCCCCCCTCCACATTTATTTCAACCAACATTCATCCATCCATTCACTACTTGCACAGTGTACCTTAGTTAATTAATTACCCTTCCGCAATTGGGAGAGATAATTAAGATGAGTTTCTTTCGTTAAACACAAATGAATGAATGATATGGGAAATTAAAGGTAAGAGGATATTTTCACGGAGATAGATTAGCTAGGTAGAATCTGATCGATATGGATGAGAATGGGGGAATGGGGCTCACAAATGAGTAGTAGCACGGGGTTTGAATAAATCTTGCTGATGTGAAAAGTGAGTGCCTAGACAGGTTTCCACCAAACAAGCTGTGTGTGGCCCTTTTTCTTTTGATGCTCTCATTTTGCGTTTATTGCAATATGGGTGCCCACCGCCCCACACCATCACCATTTCTTTCTTCAAATAATTAATACAATCTTTCATTTATTTCTCTCTACCATTTTCGAAACTTCTTTTACCGTTGCCACCAACCATAAACCGCAAAAACGTAACCTTCTTCTATTTCTACATTTATCTATCTATTTACCCTTCCCCAACGTAGTCTTTTCTTTATTTCATCATCATCTACGTAATAATTCAATTGTCAATGTTTCTTTTTTTCATTACTTTACAAAGAAGCAGGACAAACAAGCTAAGCCTCAAAATTCAAAACAAACAAGTATTATGTATATATGGGCTTCTGTAGGCCCAAGATTGAAATTTCCGTGGCCTGTGTGAGGATGAGAGCGTGTTAGTTAGCCAATGATAGACAAAGATTGGGTGATCGATTAAGTTATAGAAATATAATCCTGTTTTAGACTTTAGTGGTGTTACTGTGCCTCCATTTCGTCAACTCACCTCAATTCAAATTAACGAAAACGACACTGAAGCTTATAATTATCAACACATAATAATTACTTAATTAATTAAAATTTGTCCTCAGCCTATTATATTGCCTATTGGTCCATTAATCCTATCCTATGGCCTAATTAATAATACTCTAGAAAGGCCCATTCTGCGCCTTTTTCGTATGACACCTTTGGATGCTATCTACAACAGTATAAGTGTACAAGTGATAACTACCACCATCAACCACACAAAAACCCTTGCATGCTATCGCGTGTTTTTTAGGCAATAACAACACAAGTACTTCCTTTGTATTAATTTTGCGTTCCTACGTACGTTATCTTAATTACATACAACATTTTTATTCCAAGTTAATTATAACTGAATAAAAAGCGCAAACGTGAGTGTGTATTTTGTTATTATATATTACACTGTCTCAGTCGATCAAGTTGGTCGTATATATCATATCACCTTTTTTGACAAATATCCATTATTTATTAGTGACAAGATTTCCTTTTCACCAATTTGTATTCTTCTAATTGGAGGAGGGGAGACGATGAGAAACCAAAACGATTGGTTCTATGAATTCCGTGCCAAATTTACTTTACTCTAGCTCCTTACTTTCACTTGTGTGTGAGTGTGAGTGATCGATGAATATGATGGTCCCAAAAGGACATATATGAAACCTCCATATCCATCAGAGAAAAGCCTTTCAGTTTCATACATGGCATAGGGATCAGCGTACGTAGTGATGTTAAGAAATTATTAAAAAAAAAAAAGAAACAGTTGGTGTTGGCTGCACCTTGTAACGCCTTAAGAAAAGTACACAATTAGCTTGTGTGCTTCATTATCATACATCACATATATAAGTAGGACCACATTAATGTATCGAACAGTGTGTGGGACCACTTTTAATTTAGTTTTGGTTTGGTTTCGTTTCATATATAAATAAATGTGTGTGTGATGAACTGATGATCACACGGTGATCCGATCCCTGGATGGTATAGATTATGTGTTGCCACTTGCCAGCTGCTAATGATGATATGGGTACGCCCTATAGGATTGGGCATTTGGACCATGCTACGGTATTGGCAGAGAGAGTGTGATTTTGGTCTGACTTGAGAGACATGAATAGATAGGGTGGTCCTAGAAGGAAGGAAAGAAAGAAAGAAAAGAATTGAAGGATCAACAATTATAAGGTTAGGCGGAAAGTGTGTTTGTTTGTGAATTGTTTTGGTTGTGTATAGCTGCATGCCTGCCCATTTTGTACAACTTACTAACTATTCACTAACGTCTCTGTACTAATTATTAGTTGTCACTTGTGATCCAGATTTGGATTTGGTGTGTGTCCGAAAGCATCTGTGCATTCATTCACAATATATTAACATTGGATTATGTATCACCCTTTTCTCTCTGTCTCTGTCTCTTTCCTTTCTTTCTTGTTTTGGGGCTTATGTATGTACTGATTAAATCTTGGTTAGGCAGAGAGGGGAAATTTCATAACACGAAATGAATGCAGCCAACTCAGTGGTGGGTACAAGGCTTAAAGGTAGGGCCAGATTTCTTATGTCTAGATTCTAGAACACTATACTTTTAAATTCCCATCCTCCCTCCCTTGCACTAATATTAAAATAATAATAAAGTAGAATATTATTTTACCAAGGCAAAAAAGATCCGCTGAGAATCTACCGGATAGGGGATTTGAACCCGACGTGAATCGAACACGCAACCTTCTGATCTGGAGTCAGACGCGCTACCATTGCGCCACGGATCCGGTGATGAAATTTTAGTACTCCTAATTATATATCATATTATGATATTATATACGTGGGTCCTTGCTTCTTGCTTAGCCTGTTTTCTCTTTTGGGCCATCTTGCTTAACATGTTTTGAGTCTAGTCGACTCACAGGGTTCGGATACTAAACAGCCCAGAAATTCAAATCAAATTGGGCCGTGGCATTAATCATTAATGTAGCTACTTCAATTCGAGGATAAATGAATGATTTTATCTCTAAAAAAAGTATAATCTTTTAATTTAGTTTTAAAAGATAAAATGTCTTATTTTAGTTTCTTAAAAAATGATTCTTAATCAATTTAGTTCTTCAATTACTAAGATAAATAAAAATTTAATTGATAATAGTATTAATGAAAATAAACTAATTGTTAAATTGAATTATATTTAAAATCAAACTCTATACCTCTCTTTCATGTCCTTTGATTTTTCTCGTCGGCTTTGTCTTAGTAGTAGTTAGTATGACTGTGTTGCATTGCTCGGGTTATCTTTGGACAAGTTTTTCTTAAATTTACGGGGAGAAGAACTTTGCCTCGTTCTGTCGCCGTGTAGCTTTCTGGTTTTTTATTTTGGGCTTTTCTTTTTACCCAAAAACATATATAGGTATTCGTTTGGATAACGTATGTGATTATGTGTACGGGCAGTTAGTCTGTGACACTGCCTAATTATATTATTTGATCACTTCATCTCTTGGAACAAAAATTCTAAATCATTATTTTAACTTTTTAAGATTCACCGATTCAGTGGTGTTTGGAGAATTTCCCATTAAGTAACAAAACGAATCATTATCCTACAATTGCCCTGTTACAGAAGATTTTCTCATATCAAAACAATTTGGGAAATGATCACCAAAAAAGTTGAATATTAACATTTACACAAAGTGTTCGGTTGGATATTCATGCTCACTTCCATTGTAGTCATAATACAACCTCTCCCCCTTGGATATGTCTCTGTTTGCAACCAACAGAACCCGAGATTCACCATTGACGTCAAACCTCACGCATTTTAAGTTCTGCTTCTTCTTTCCTTCCCTGCATGAAAGGCATCGTATTGAGTTACTTCCACATGAAAAAAATACAAATATTTGACATAGGCTACTTGAGTTATTTTTAGAAGTTCGGGCATGTATAGGCACAGAATGTAAAATTTGGGGCGGAAAACAAGCTTACGGTGTGTGATTGTTAATGCCGTTGATAAACCGGGCAATGTTACTGCGTTTGTCTGGACAAATTACTAGCGTTCGTGAAGGATCAGAAGTTGAAAGAAGCGTCATCATGCTATCCCCATCATCATTTTCACGATTCCTCAAATAGTCAACATCTCCGACATACTCTGTGATTATTGTCCAGTCTCTTATACATTTATCTGCCTCAACGGTGAACCTACATAAGGAGAAACTATGATTCAAATTTCAAAGTGGGGAAAGAGGAAAAGATCAGACTACACCGTGTGTTACACATGTATACATACCCTTCCTGAGGATCAAAAACAACCATGAGGGGTGGCCATTCTCCTCTTTCCATCATACTCTTGCACAAGTTCAGGGTATCAGTATCTTCTTTTGACAAAACCTGAATAAATTCATAGAAAAATCAGCAAATACTAACCCAATATCCTAAACAATAAAAAAGGAGGATGAAGAAGTAATAAAAAAAAACTGAAACTTCACGCGTATATATTGTAATTCATTGTATTGCACCTTTCTAAAGTAATCTTGTGAATCATAAACATTATTTTTATACACACGTAGACAACTAAGATGAATTCTCGTTATGCACGGACAGTCCAACTTTTATGATCGCACGACCAGATGCAAAATCAGTGAAGAGTCTTCAGATGATCATACCAATTGTTTTGTACGGACTGACTTTTTAAGTGTAAGCTAACACTATTAAATTCACCTTTATATTATTGACAGTTTTTATTCCCATTGCACCATATTTTGAGAGTGCATTTGGAAAAGAGAAATTCAAGTTACCTGCATTCCACCCTGTTCAAGAGGCGCACGATTAGCTGATTTTGGTGCCATTCCAGGAATGTAAGTGAGCTCGTTGCTGAATTCTGTATTAGTTGCTGTCAATGCCGTTGCCAGAGATGCCATCTGTTCCAATCTCCTTGAAGGATCCTCACTTGGGCAGAATGGCAGTAGCTTCCTTTTCTTTTTCGACATCACAAGACTGCTAGCCCGCTTTCTTTTCTTTCGATTATCTGAAGTTCAGGAAACAAGAGAAATTTAGACTCAATCAATTACAAACTTATTACTTTTCCCCCTTTAAGTAGGGGTGTAGAAGGGAAAATAAAACACATTTCGCTTTACCTTGACTAGATGATTGGGTATCCTGCAATGATCGTTGAATGCGAAAGAAATCAATAATTTTGGTCTGAACTAGAGGAAAAGCTGCATTACAGGGAGAGCATCAGTATTTTGTGGTACAGGCAATTAGTAAGGAAAAGGTGACGAATAAACACGAAACAGCTAAAAAGAGTTTTCGGGTAGATATAATTTTTCAGCCTGTACATTATCACCAATATCTGCAAAGAAACGAAAATGTATAATAATTCCAACTTAAGACAATTATTGGCTTCCGATCTTACTGTCGTGCTGAAATATCCTAAATCCTATTTTTTGAAATTGAATCGTATATTTATTGGCTACCAAACAAAAACATCTGAATCTGATCTAACTGTAAATACTGATAGGGAATAAGTAGAGTAATCAACAAAGCCTAAGCAATTTCAAACGAAGCGGCCAAAAAACGCAGACCACACAGCGAAAAAATGCATTATTCATAACCCGTAAGAAAAAAACCAATCAATCAAGGAAATCTGAGCGGCCACCTATTTATCTTGCATCCAATAAGAAGAAAAAAAAAAACACAAACCAGACATTGAAAACTAATATTTACAAATTTAGCCTAATGCAAATAATAATCAGCATATAAATTAACGGATATAGGGAACATACACTTGGGCTTCTTGTTCTTAGAGCACGAAGGGCAGAACCAAGATCCTCTGGGCACAGAAACAAGAATAGGTCTGAGGCAGAATAAATGGTATCCTCGATCACAGTTGTCGCAGAGAACCAACTTGGCCGCCGAGTGGCCGGATCCACATTCTTCACAGCTGACGTCATCGTAATCGGAGGATTTACCGATTGAAGAGGACTTCAATGCCGGTTTGGGAGCAAGAGTCCTTCGTCTGAGCGACATCGATGATAACGACGAAGAAATTACTACAACGGCGGATGCAAGAAATTTTTGGGATCAAAGAGACTGTGCTTGTGGATGGCATTTTAGAGTTGCTTTCGCGCGCTAATTTGCGTGCGCGGGAAATCAGTTTTGGCGCCACAGCTTCTTCCGCCACGTGAAAACTGAAAACTCGTATCCATCGTGGGCTTATTTAGGCCCAGCCCAAAAAACCCAATCTAGAAAAGAGTGTGCTTGGGTCAATTTTTGAAGAGTTCAACGGGCCAAAAATATGATGAGTTCAAAAGTTTAACCCAACAGAAAACACCTTAACCGTCTCCAAGAAAATTCTCGTTCGGTTCACCATGAATGAACATTTTAACCAAAATATGATATTATCAAATCATGTTTATTTCAGGACCAAAAAAAAAGGTCACGTATATTTTGTTCTCTAAAAATACTTACTATAGAATTTTAAGTAGTTTGAAAAAAGTTCATAAAAAAAAAAGTAGTTTGAAAAACTATCAGAAATACTTTTGGATAGTAGCAAAAACTTTAACTTTAAATCAAAAGCTATAAATTGAAGCAAAAACAACTGTTTTTGTGTAGACTGCTATGCTTTGAAAGTTATGAATATACACACTAGTTGATTGTAAAATATTTGATTGAGATGATGAAGGAATACTTTTGTAAGAAAGAGACTGAAATTTAGAGAAGTTGAGAAGATGACATAAGTGAAAAAATGGAGCTTCATCATCAAAATGATATCAAACCTCCAAGGTTGGTAATGGCTATTGTTGGTTTTTATCGGTTATTGTCTTATTGATGAATTGTTATATATATGATCAATCATTCTTTTTATCCGAAGTTTTCTTATTGTTGTGATGTATTTTGAATTTACTAAGAACTTTTAATTTGTTGATATTGAATTAATTTAGAATTCTTATTGAATAGTCAGAATTGATTTGATCAGTTTTGGTATTTGCAATCTCGTGTAAACCAATTTGTATATATAATAATTTCATGATCCCTAATTGCAAATTGTAAACTGATTCAATTTTGCATTGGAATATAATCATATAAGTGTGAATAAAATTAAAAGACTAAGTATTAGGGAGTATATATATATGATTTTTTTTTAATGTGTTTGTAATCAATTAATTAACAGGAAGGGGCTTTCAAAATATTATAAAGGAAAATCAATAGTTTTTTTTTTGGACATTTTTGTCATAAAATTCGTCCATCAATTGGCTAAACCTAAAAAAATGGATGAAGAAGACAATAAGAAAGATGAAGTTAGAGACGTGAATGACAAGTGTGGAAAAATGCAGAGTCAAATTCTTTGTTACCTTCAACACTCCAAATGTTGTTGAACACGTGATAAATTCTCAACAGCATTAGGAGTGTTAAAGGTAACTACGAATTTGATTTTGCATTTTCTCCACACTTAGCTTGCCATTCATTTCTCCAACTTCATCTTCATACTCATCATTCTCTTCTTCATCATAATTTATTGTAGGTTTACAAAATTAATGGATGGATTTTAATGACAGAAATATCAAAAAAAAAAAAAAACAATTGATTTCCCTTCATATTATTTTGAAAACCCCTTCCTAATAATTAATTGCAAAATCATTAAAACATTATATATATTCACCGTTTCTTAATCTGTTAATTTCTTTTTTTAATCTAGACCAAGATATCTACCATCGAACACACTTATAAATTATATTCTAATGAGAAATTGAATCAATAAATTATGGAATTATTATATATATACATATAATAATAATGAGATTTCAAACACCAAAGCCCAGACCAATTCTTATTATAACTATTAAATTAAACTCTAAATAAATTTAATACCAACAAATACAAAATTTCTTAGTAAATTCAGATACATCATAATGAGAAAACTTCATTTAAAAAGGAAGATCGATGATATGTATAACCACTCACTAATAAGAAAATAACTGGTAAAACTAAGAATAGCCATTACCAACCTTGTAGGTTTGATATCATTACGATGATGAAGCTCCATTTGTTCACTTGGGTCTTCTTCTCCAGTTCTCTAAATTTCAGCCTCTGTGTTATAAAAGCAATGTTAATGCTCTCTGAGACTTCGCTTTGTTTTCTGTCATTCAAGCTTCATTTCGTTTAAATTTATACAGTTGGAATAGACTGTAAATTAATTTCTCACTTGCTCAATCAAATCTTAATTTTAATTAGAACTACTTAAATAAAGGAAGATTTAATTTATTTTCCCAATTTATAAAACAGACAATTTCCTCACTATTGTAACAATATTCAACTCTAATTAAGAGAAAGATCTCATATATCGTACGTATAACTTAATTAAACAACCCTTTAATTAGTATCGATTATTGATCACAAATCGGAAAGTTTAACAAAATTAAAAAAATTATACCCCACATATAAAGTATTCCTTCATCATCTCAATATCAAATATTCTCAATAAATATTCCTACATCAACTGAATCAAATATTTTATTCGTTATATTATTTATAGAATTAATTTAGCATTTATGTAATTAATAAATATGGACATAACATGAAAGTTAATTGCGCCGACCCCAAAAAAGAGTTAATTGTTAAATTGGTCAAAATACTATCCATCGTGGGCTTAGTAGGCCTAGCCCAAAAGAACTACCAGGAACAGTGCGTGTTTTGGGTCAATTTATCAAGAACTCAAAAGCTTGGCTCGACAGAAAAAACACCGTAACTGTGTCAAAGAAAAATTATCGTTCCATTTACCATATGAAGTTATGAACAATATTGTTTAATCAAAATAATATTATAAAATCAGGTCGATCATAAATTTTAATTATGACGTCATAAATATTACATATAAAATCATATTTTTTTCAATTTTATTTCTTATAATATTTATATAATTAATTTAGAATTTATGTACTTGATAAATATGGATATAGTAAAAAAGTTAATAGTGCACTGCCGACCCTCCAAAAAAAAGTTAATTATTAAAATTAGCGGTGAAAATATTACCCTGTATATAAAAATGGTATCATAATTAAATTGGTATGAACTATAAACCCTATCACTTTAAAACGAAGGAAAGACTAAATAGGAATATAATCCCTTGAAATGTGGTTAATTTTATGGGATCCTAGAAATGGAAAAAGACGCATGACTTATAACCAACTCTCTAACATTCACGTAATGTGGTCTTTTACTCATTTCACAGGGAATCCAACTCGTCGACGCTTAAAACTTCACAGTGGATCTGCTTATATATATATACACACACACTCACACATACCTTTTACCTCTCGATCCATTTAAGAAAAATGTGGTTTGAGAGTCTGTGTCTGTATTTAATTTAGTATATGTATATGGAGTCGACGGTCGCGGAATATATGACCCCACACACTTGATGGCTGATGCTGTATGAGTTCTCATTTGAACGAGCTAGGGGGATATATATATATATATATATATGTTGAAATAAATAAAAATGGGACTGGGGGGATGAGGCATGCGTTCTCTGAAAAGTGTTAAAAATCTGTGTCTGAATCATTCATAGAAAAGTTGTTTAATTTTAATAAAGCTATTAATTGCGCTGACTATTCCGGAATGGTGTCATAATTGTTCAAGAACCGATTCGGTCGTCCTTGAAGATTAAAGCTGATGAGATGGATATGTGGAATGGAAGACGAAGCCATTATAGGTAATAGGCAGGGAAAGCTGATTCTTCGTTAATTAGCTGCAACATATAAAATTGATTAAAGCGTGGGGATTAGTTAAAAAATATATATGTGGGAATATAATTAATGAAATGGGTGTGAGTGTGGTTGAAACTGCAAAGTAGGTTGAGGTGCATGGCCACCACTCCCTAAAAAAAAAAAAGTAGTAGTAAATGTTAAAGTTAGAAAGAGGGAGGATGGAATGGTAGAGAGTAGAGCATGCTTTTCAAATCCCTTTTTCTTTTTGTTTGTGGTGGCCCCATTAGAAGAATGGAATATATGGTACGGAATCAGGAGACAAAAGCACCGGGCTAAACGGCTTTGATGGTGGCAAGTGGAACCAATACTTAATTCTCACCCCAGACCGATCAATATCTCCTTTAATCCCTCATTACTGCTTTGACTTCATCATAATTATATATTGAATTTTGCTAATAAGTGCTATTACACATTATTTAATGATTCATTTCAATTAATGAGATAATTTACAGGTAACTTTTCACTAACTTCACTATCTCTTAACCAATAAATTAAAGGATTTTGCTAACAAGTGTCTTTAGGGCACTCTTTAAGATTTTATTTCAATTAATAAGAGTGTCTTAAAAAATGTGTTTGTTGACTTTTCATTAACTTAAAAAAAATTATTCTTTCTCCACCAATAAAAAAATATTCTAACAAGTGTCCTTAGATAAACCCTAAATTAAAAAATACCCTAATATATAGTCTTATATATATACACACCTATTAATCACTATATAAATACTATTATCTACCAACCGTACCTAGCATTAATTACACCATTCAACATATTTCTTATTCATTCTCCATTCTCTCTCATATACATATATTGGAGTCGCCTCCACACTATTACAGTATTACTTGTGATAAGGCCTGTAATTACTTAAGTTATCTCACTAATCTCTCTCTATATATATATATGTGTGTGTGCATGTTTTTTTTTTAAAGAAAAAAAAGAAGTTGGGAGTGGGTTTAGGATATATATATATATATATATCGTAAAGCACGAAGCTTTAACGTGATTGGTGTTGGTGAAGGATTAATTAGAGATTGTGAATATTATATATATACAGGAAAGTTAAAATAGGATGCAGGTGGAGCTATGAAAATTCAACAACGAACAAGGAGTTGGCCAAGTCAGGAACTTCGTAATTCATCATGCTTTATAGATAAGACTTGGTAGATTTTGTCGGTTTTTGGGTCCCAAAATCAGAATAGATTTGATGCATATTCAAATCCTTTACCTGAATTGTGTGATTAAAAAAATGCATTTCATGTTGTTATATATCTATATATAGGCAAATCTTTTATATTTCAATTACTTCTGTTATACTACATATATATATATATATATATATATATATATATATATATATATATATATATATATATATATATATAATTATTAAATGTATTTTCTATAATTAAAATAAACCATCTATATATTTAACTTAGCCTTTTAAATTATTTTTTATGCCAGACAATAAAATTATCTGATGATATAAATATAGTGGAACTGTTGACTCAATTAAAAATAATAATAACAAAAGATTAAAGCAAGTTTTTGTTGATAACCGTGGGTATATATCACTATACTAGGTTGGTACACCTAATTAAGTTGGACCAGCCTACTAATATGTCATTTTCTTTATAAAGAGTAAAGACAGTAAATGAAAAATAAGTGGAATGCCTTGTGTAAATAAAGTTAGGGATTATACAATTGATATTCACTCATTTAAGAGGGAAATTTCGTCTCTGCCTTTATTAAACTATATATGTGTAAGCTTATTAATTAGTGTCCTCAGCCAATTCACTGAAAGGTCTCATATATAATAATTAAACTAGGCGCCTAAAAAGTCAGGTCCACGTACTCCTTTAGATGATCTTCAACATAATTTTACTGGAAACTTGTTTATTTTTGTATAATACATGTTATTTTTAAGAAAATCATGCTAATATCAAATATTTGATATTTTAGGAAAGTAAATAGAAGCTCAAGTGAAAGAATTACAATTTCAGAGAGTTTCTTTAGAACTTGAAAGGAAGCGATGACTTAACTGGTTTTTAGACATAAAGAAAATTTTAGTGATTTGACTTAGCACATCTGGATCCGATGCAAATATTTAATTTGAATTTTTTCACGGAATAGAACTAATTTGTGTTGACAGAAACTTAAAATATCGCCTCACCTTCTAGAGTACATATATAGAGAGAGAGGGAGAGAGATTTAGAGTTGAAATATAGGGTAAGAACTAAGAAGGTAAGGCCTGAAAACAGATAGAATATATTTATAGGGTGGGGGCCATGGGGCATGCGAAACTTGAGTCTTGAGGGAGAACAAGAACAAGGTGTCTAATCATGGAGGATAGGGGAAAAGATTCTTTTCTTTTATAAGTAAAATAAGATCCAACGGTGAAGCATCACACCCACATGTGTTATGTGCACTAAATTAAAGCACCAAACTCTCCAATTCACAGTCCCAAACCAAACCCATGAGTCATATGAGTAATGATGGGAATCAGACTCAGACCTCTCTAGTTTGTGTTGTCAGTTGTGTGTGTTTTGTATTTACATGTTCTTCTGCTTCAAATTCCTTACGTCACCCACACGCTTCCCTGCACATCTATGCCTTCCGCCGCCGCCGCCGCCGTGGCTCCCTCTGTCTCCTTTCTCTGCTTTTTCACTTCGCATACAGAATATATTTTTTCCCATGCACACATGCTCATTCATCTTTCACAACATCAACTTTTCTACTGTTTAATAAAAGTACATATTATATATATATATATATATTAACAATTGAGTTTTTTAACCTTTCTTGTTTTGTCACTATTGTGACTATACGTTTTCCTTTTACACGCCATAATCGCAGTTTTATGGGCTGATGAGCTACAAAGTTCCATCTCAAAAAAGTGTTAATTTAAAATCGCATGCATAAGAATTAAATTTAATTTCTATGTGTGTGTTGATTTGAAGTCGACGATTGATACATCTATCTGCACGGAGATAAATAATGGTTCAAGTGCGATCCACATATATAGAATCATTGCTGTCACCGTGAGTTACGAGTCCAATTGCTCTCATCTATATATATTTTAATTGTTCTCCCACCTAAGCTTCCTAATTTTTGGTGATTATATCTGATCATTTTTCTATTTTTTTTAAATATCTTATTCTTTACTCAATTGGTAAAGATGCTAAACAGTAAAATTATGGTGTTTTACGATTTTTTTTTTTAAATTACATCATATTTTATACATATCAAACACATTTTATATCATATTTTTTCTCTCACATAATTTTTCTCTTTATCTCTCTCCTCACTTTTTTCTACGATATTTTCTTTTATTTTACAGTATTTTACTATACATGATTTATCCTTATCATATATATCAATTTGTTGTTAATGAAATTAAAATTTTTAATATCATATACGTCTCTTTTTTTTAAAAAAAAATAATTATATATTCATACCATTATATTTATAAATCATTTAAACTCTCCATATTAAATTATTAACATGGGAGAATTAAAAATGGAAAACAGTATTGATGTTTGCATGAGATATATAATGTATCCCCAACCATTTAGTCGTGTACGTTAGTCAGAATAATATCCCTGCACCATTACTTGATTGGATTATCCCCACACCTTCCTCTTCTTCTCATTTCTCTCATTTTCATTCCAACCCTTCCTGTCTCTCCTTTTCTTCTTTTTTCTCCTTTTCCTTTTCCTTTTTTCCATGCCTTAGTACTTTCACTTTCCCGTAGACAAATTTATTCAAGTGAGACCCACACTTAAATCTCACCTGCAAATTTAATGAACTCAAGTAATTATTTAATATATAAATAATTAATTTGTAGAAAATAATATATTTAATCTCAATAACTTTATAATTCCTAATTAATGTAGTTTAATTTTAATTTTAAAAGCACGTGTACGCTCTAAAGTTTTTACGTACCCATCACTTTCTTCTATCCCTCGAACAAAAATCGTAGATGAGAATTTATTTTAATTCAATTGATAAAAAATAAAATGAATTTTTATATATATAGCTCTCTCCACACTTTTTTCTTAATTAATGTAAAATAATGAATTATATGATGATCGACCTTTCGTAAAAACATAAATTACACACAAAATTTAAAATCTAAATTACAAAAAAGAAAAAAAGAATGTAAAAATAAGTAAATAATAGTTGCAGAACTGAAGATGAATTCATGGGATATCTCATTTTCTGTCATAGTCATAGAAGAATTAAGCGAGTAAATGAACTGTGCATGCACGCAAAGAAAAGATCATGTAAGATACTTGAACAGTAAGATTACATACATGTGTGTGTGCATGTACACAAAATTTCCGATAAGTGCGATGGTATGATATAGTGAGGGAAGAGGCTTATGTAAAAAGACAATGGTACCCCTTAATGAGAAATATAGGTAGCTAGTGGGCAAACACTCACATGGAATGGAACCACCACTCACTATATCCCAACTCTCAAAGCTTTCCACACTTGCTTTTGAGACCCAACCTCTAGAAAAGTGGGTGTGTTTTCCTCTCTCTCAACACTTGATAGCTTTTTCTCATTCCTCTTAATCCATGGACACAACTCAGTGGGCACAGGTACACACAACCTTTTTTCTGTTTTCTTTCCATACAATCATGAATTTCATTTCTTCTGGAGCTTGCGGTTTCATTTTTAATTTAAACACAATAAATTCATAGGAATTATTTATATATATTAATTAAGCTAGCTAGGGCGCGTTGGGTTTTGGAATTTCTTTAATTTTGATTTGTTGTTTTGCTTTTTGATTTTTCTCCCACCACTTTTCAACTCTCTCAGGAGATCGATGAAAATTCAGTTTTTGTTGCTAACCTGATGTCTTTTTTTAAAGATCTCCCCCTCTCACACACATATATACATATCTTTACTTTTGATTTTTCAGTTATATATATATAGTGAAAGCAAGCTCTCCACCTTAGCTTCGTCTCTTTGTCGATCGCGCGCTTTTGCAATTCCTTTCCACCATCTGATAAAGCAGCCAAGAAAAGCTTTATAAGAAATTTGTGTGTAATTGTATTATATTGCTGCTGCTATCCCTGGGTGTTGAAATGAAATGAAATGAAATCCCAACTTGTTTGTTTCTTTAATTTGACGGCCTTTTAATTAATGATTTAATTAGTTTGGTATTAGCGGGCGATGGATGATGTGATGAATTTCAGGGAATAGGAGTGGTTAAAGAGAGGAGTAGTCCGATGGAAGGTTCAATTCCAAAGGGTGCAGGTGCAGCAGGCGTGACGACGTCGTCAGAGAGAAAGGCTCGGCCTCAGAAAGATCAAGCTCTGAACTGCCCAAGGTGCAATTCCACCAACACCAAATTCTGTTACTACAACAACTACAGCCTGTCTCAGCCTAGATACTTCTGCAAGACTTGTAGAAGGTACTGGACGGAGGGTGGGTCCCTCAGAAATGTTCCCGTGGGTGGAGGCTCACGCAAGAACAAGAGATCCTCATCAGCTTCCAATTCAAATTCCTCTGCTAACATTCTCTCAAAATCCACCGCCAATAAGCAGCTTATCCCTGATCTCGCTGCGCCTCCGCCCAATTTCTCCGACTCTGCTGCCTCACAGAACCCCAAGATCCACCAAGCCCAAGATCTTAACTTAGCCTATCCTCCACCCTCCGATCACGACTATACAATTACTAATACCATATCCAAATTCATTGAGTTTCCTTATACTACTACTACTACCACTGATCATCATCATCAAGACAAGACTAGTGCCACTACCACTACTCATTCTTCTTCCAATCATCAGCATCAGCTATCTCACATGGAGCTTCTCAAGAGTGGGATTGCGTCGTCAAGGGGGTTGGGGTCTTTCATGCCCATGTCCATGGCGTCGGATAATCATTATGGTTCTAGCGGATTTGGTTTGCAAGAGTTCAAGCCTCCCCCTGGGCTTAGCTTCAGTGTGGAAGGGTTTGAGAATGGGTATGGGGGTATTTCGGGAATTCAAGAGGGAGGAGGTAATAGTGGCGGTGGTGGTGAGAGGGTTTTGTTTCCTATGGAGGATCTGAAGCAAGTGGCCACTACTACTGATCACTATGAACAGAATAGAAGCCACCACCATGCGGATTCAACGGGGTATTGGAATGGCATGTTAGGTGGAGGAACCTGGTAAACATATATTATTATTATTATTATTAGACAAACCAAAAACAAAATGCAAAAGTAAAAAAAAAGCTAAACAACGGGTTTGGTGTTTTAATTTAGCTTCTTTTTTCCTTCAAATTTGGCGAGTGACTGTTTGGATTGATCAGAAGCACTAACAAATAGGGTACAATACATGGCTTCTTCTGTACTTGGTTCTTTAATCCATTTCTTTTCTTGGTTCTTCTCTCTCCTTTTCATTTCTGGCTTTCTCATCTCAATGGTCCAGAAGAATGTGGATGCACGTTCAATTTTCTGTTCCCTTTTAGGCTAATTTATGCTTTCCCTTTTAGGGTTCCCGGGCATATGCACAGGACAGGAGTATGTTATAAAGAATTGTTAAGCTCATTTATATTAATTATCATAACATAATGTTTTCAATAACGTGACAGTAAGAAGCTTTAGAAATTACAAGTGAAGGTCTTTATAACAAACTCCTGTACCCAAATAATGTTGTTCCTTGTTGTCAGGTACAGATATATATTCGTCGTCGGTCAGAAATAAGCTGATGACATTTCATTGAAGTCATTATATTCTGCAATTTCATTTGTTTGACGGTAATTAAATTACTAAAGTGTGAAATGGATATTTTTTGTAGTTGAATTTGGTGATTATAGATTAAAAGTTAGGGATTATTAATTAATTAAAACCTCGAACATAAAGTGAGTTCGGAATGATGGGTGTCAAATCCTTTACAGCAAAAGTGGTCTACGCCTAGCTAGCTTTCTCTTTATCTTTCTTTTTTGGTTGCCAACTGGTCAGAAGTGTCAGATCTTAATCACTAACGTCTTGGTCTTACAGATTCTTTCACACCCAATAAAAGCAGTTTTCACGAATCACCCAGTAGGATTAGGATCTAACCACAATATTGACTATTAATTAAATAGTTAACATATAGACCATCGATCAAATTCAATTAAAGCTTTTGCAAATTGCACTTTCACAAAAGAAAAGGCATATTCGCAAGCGATATAGTAAATAGCAGTTCTAATTTCTCCATCTTCATATATCTATATCTATCCGATCCCTTGAAATTAAAGAAATAAAACGAAACTCAAATAATGGAAGCCAGAGCGAGAGAGAGAGAAGACTTTTGATATGAAAGTGGAATTCCATGTCTTCCATGACCTCGTTAGTATGTTTCTTTTTGTGTCGTTGGAAGGGTGATTGACACCACATTTTGCTCCATTTGCGTAGATTATTGTTGATAATAATTATTTTAATCCAATCCATATATATATATGTGCCACATGGCCATGGGGGCTTCTTTTTCCTTTTCTTATATTGAAAGCCAAAGAAAGTCGAGCTTGACTATAGTCTCCTCTTTTTCCACCCATGGGGTCCCACAAACATTCCTCTTGGTAACCGTGCGAGAATAATATCCTCCACTCTCCTCCATATATAGCCCTTATTCCTTCCATAATTATAATATTGAAAATAGAGTAAACTATAGGGATGGTGCCTTAATAGGTTAGGTTTTAATTACTTGGATCTAACGTGTTAAGCACATATAATAAATCATGGGTTAGAGCTTCGCATCATCATCAACCGTCTCTTTCTAATTAATTAATTCCCAAACTCACCCATCTACTCCATCCATTTAATTCTTTCACCCTTGCATCCATTAGAATTTTTAAAAAAATACCCTCGTATGTATTATTGTTGGATCTTACGTTTATTTTATATACTAACTAAACTCTATATATAATTATTAATTACAATTTAACTTTATTTACTTAATTGTATTTTATATATCAGCAAGCTATAGGATTAAAATTTGGTGCGGTCGAAGTACCAGCAAGATTGTAAAATCGAAATTTAATCCCTCAACAGCGGTTGCTTTAACCGTTGATATTGCTATTCTCTGACTAACAATTTCTCGCTAACTAAATGACTTATTGAGATTGTCCAATAAGTTCCAACTTATAACCTCAACTTTAATATCAAATGTTTTACTTCTTGGCTTCAAGGTTTTAAACTTTCAATAACTTGGGTATGAAAAGAAAAAATCTCCATTAGAAGAGATATATCCCTATTATGAGATCACAACTAGTTCGAGTGAAGGTTTACAATTTACATTAAATATACTACATTGATGATATATATATATCATTCATGTGGATGTGCGTACCTTAAAGCCCTGGAAGAACGAGCCTTCTATATATACGTATGTTTAGGGTTTGGGAAAAGCATGAATATATCTATGTATTCTACTCCCAAGAGAAGCTTCAATATTCCTTATTACCAAATCATAGACATGGAATTGAAGTATGTAGGCATTGGAGATCAAACCCTATAGGGTTGATCTTTTTTTTTTTTGTTACCTATTGTTTCTCCAACGATATATGACCACACAAATTAATTATGCATGATTTCTGCGTTAAAGGCAGAGCCTAAGAATGAAGGAAAAGAATGGTAATTACTTACATAGCTGCGGGACCATATATATATATATATATATATATATATATATATATATATATATATGTGAAACTGTGGAAGCAGGTGGTAATTCATTGTTTTAACGGAATCATGTCACGAAAATCAGCATCGTTGGGATCAGCTTGACACAATCTGTTTGGCTATATTTGGCAACAGTTTTTGAGTGAAGCACAAGAATTGATGGGCTTCTATATGAGGTTACTCAATCTATCTCTAATTTGTGCTTCACCGAAACTTCTTAGAGTGGCCTTCAATTTGGCCTTAGCTGTGTTTTTATGGGAATTTTTGTTGCTTTGAATTTAATATAATGCTGCGACATAATCGACCCTACTTTGAATTAAGTCTTTTGGGGTTTGAATTTACGAACTCAATGACATATATAGAATCTTCATCAGCTTGAGTTATTTTCACTAATTCTACTAAGCATCAAATCTAGATAAAGTACTGATATCGATATGATGATAACGTTGGATAATTTTTTAGCATTGACAAATTTTCATAATAATTAAGGCCTTTGAACTTAACAAAATACGTACAAACTGAAGTTTTTTTTTTTGGAAATCTACAAACTAAGAGATTTTTAAAATATAATTAATTATCTATTGTATGTTTTAAATTATAGAATTGGTACTGATACAGTATGGCCGGACGACCGAGCCACCCGAGCTACGATCTCTCAGCCGAACGACCGAGCCACCTCGGTCGGTCCGCTCCAGCTGTCAACATCACCACTCAATCAGACCGTTATTAATGGGCCAACCCTTGGACCCAAAATTACTAAACTACCCCTGGCAGAAGCCTATAAATACCCAAGGCTCATCCTAGGTACACTTATCGAATCTATATTGAATTCCTCTTACTCTCCATACGACCCATACTAACTTGAGCGTCGGAGTCCGACCAGGGGGCCTTCCCCCGCCGTGATTCTCGCCTTGCAGGTCACCGGAGCAGTTCAGGGGATTCGGAGATTCATCAGGTGCTTTTTGTATCTTAAAAAAACCTTAAATAACACTCTGTATATTTTAAATACGGTCTCAAGTTTAAGTATTGAAAAAATTCTAAATAGGAAAACTCTACGTCTCTAATCTCTATCCTTATTATAAGACATTTGCTAGTTCAAATCATATTAGATAAACCCAAATAAAATTCTAGATGTTGGTGGATTTAACAAAAGGAAAAAAAAAGAAAAAGAAAAATGATACTTTCTTTTTTTTATGGAAAGATCCTGCCCGTTCAAATCATATTAGACAAACCTGAATATAATTATAGATACTGGTGGATTCGACAAAAGAAAAAAAGAAAAAAGAAAAATGATACTGTCTTTTTTTATGAAAAGATTTACATATCATCAACTAATAAAATCTTCACATTAATCATAGAGTTCGAATCATAATCTTTGTAAGGTAAGAACCTAAATCTTAACCAATTATGTTACTCCCCTTAGCATCATGTTTACATTATAAACATATATAATTAATTTAAGTCAATTTACTCAAGTAAAAAAAAATATATATTTATGCAATGTCGTCGTATATATATATATATATATATTGTAGACAACTTTTGCTTCATCATTAACTCGTTCTTTTCTTTTTTTCGTCGACATAAGTCATACATTTAAAATGCTAAAATAGAATGTAATTAATAATGATGTCAAAAAAAATTGAACAATAGAAACTAAATTAAAAATAATTAATTGAAAGAACTTAGTTACTTTAAACTACAAAAAAAAGAAAAAGAAAATAAGGATAACAAGAATAATTTAACCTTTTTTTTTTCCCTACGGTCCTCAAGACAAGGGTTTTGGGCCGTGATGGTTTTTGTTGTGTAGGATAATGGGCTTATTCACAAAACTAGTTTTGGGACACTTCCGTAGCATTATTACTTATCAGATGTGAGTTTAACACTTTAACCGTACAAAATGGCAAATCAGATAGATAGAAATTCAACGATGGAGTCTAACGCCAAGGGCCGTTACAACTTACAAGTTGTTCTTCATCTGAAATAAAACTGCGCACAATTCACATGGTATCACTGGAATGGGACGAAAGGTCAATTCGCTGAAATTATAACAACGATTTTCAATTTGGGTTATCTCCCAATCAAAGTTAAGACGATGTCCATGTCCGTTCAGCTATTGGAATCCATGATTCGCCCACCACCTGACCCACTCATATCTCATTCTCATGTTTCATCCAAGCTAACAAACCCACCTTCCTTGTCATTTCAACCCTCAAAATCCATCCATCACCCCATGCCCATTGCTCGTACTCCTAACCACACCCATTTCTTCATACTTGACCAACCTCTGAATTCAAACACTTATGCCGTTATTCTCGATTCTTGTGAGTGCCATAGTTTGGGTAAACAGGTGCACGCCCACTCCATCAAAACTGGGTTTCATGGGTATGAGTTTGTCGATACCAAGTTGCTTCAGATGTATGGGAGAACGGGCTGTTTAGAGGATGCATGTCAGCTGTTCGACATAATGCCTCTTAGAAACTTGTATTCATGGACAGCAATTCTGAGTGTTTATGTTGATCATGGGCTCTTTGAGGAAGCGTTTCTTCTTTTTCAAGAACTGTTGTACCAAGAGGTGCCATTGGATTTTTTTCTGTTCCCTTTGGTGCTAAAGATTTGTCACGGTCTTGGTGCCTTGGAATTAGGTAGGCAAGTGCATGGAATTCTTTTGAAACATCAGTTTGTTTCAAATATATATGTCGGTAATGCTCTTTTAGATATGTATGGTAAATGTGGAAGCTTAGATGATGCTAAGAAAGTTTTAGAAAGCATGCCCAACAAGGATCGTGTTTCGTGGAATTCTATTATCACTGCTTGTGCTGCCAATGGGATGGTACACGAGGCTCTGGATCTTTTACAAAATATGTCTGTGAGTGATGTGACACCCAATCTTGTTTCTTGGAGTGCAGTTATTGCAGGATTTGCACAAAATGGTTATGATGAGGAAGCAATTCAACTTCTCTATAAAATGCAAGTAGCAGGAATGGAACCAAATGCACGGACGCTGGCAAGTGTTATTCCTTCTTGTGCGAGGTTACGAAAACTGAACCTTGGGAAAGAACTGCATAGCTATATTATTAGACATGATTCTATGTCTAATGCTTTTGTCGTCAATGGATTATTGGACATGTATAGAAGGTGTGGCGATATGGACGGTGCCTTCAAAATATTTTCCAGAGTTTCAAGAAAGTGCTCTGCATCTTATAATACAATGATAGCTGGGTATAGTGAAAATGGCAACATCCTTAAGGCTAAGGTATTATTCGATCAGATGGAGCAGGAAGGTGTTGAGAGGGACAGGATATCATGGAATACAATGATTTCAGGATATGTGGACAATTTTCTATTTGATGAAGCATTTAGTATGTTTCAAAATTTACTGAAAAAAGGAATTGCACCTGATTCTTTTACTCTTGGAAGTGTCCTCACTGCCTGCGCTGACATGGCTTCTATTCGACAAGGGAAAGAGATACACACCCAGGCCATTGTCAGAGGTCTGCAATCTAACAGTTTCATAGGTGGAGCTTTCGTAGAGATGTACTTTAAATGTGAGGACATTGAAGCTGCCCGAACAGCTTTCGATGAAGTAAGTGAAAGGGATGTAGCAACTTGGAATGCTTTAATATCTGGCTATGCCCGATGCAACCAAATTGAAAAGATTCAAGAACTTCTCCAGAAGATGACAAAGGATGGTTTTGAGCCCAATGTATACACATGGAATGGTATTTTAGCTGGGTATGTGGAAAATAGCCATTATGATTTAGCAATGCAATTGTTCACTGAAATGCAGAACTCATATTTGAGACCAGACATATACACAGTTGGAATAATTGTAACAGCATGTTCCAAGTTGGCCACAATCCAGCGAGGAAAGCAGGTTCATGCATATTCGATTAGAGCTGGGCATGATTCAGATGTTCATATTGGGGCTGCATTAGTGGACATGTATGCAAAATGTGGGAGTATCAAGTACAGCAAGCTAGCTTATAACAGAATATCAGACCCTGATTTGGTGTCCCACAATGCTATCCTCACTGCATATGCCATGCATGGACATGGGGAGGAAGGAATTTCTCATTTTCGCATAATGTTGGCTGGCAAAGTTAGACCAGATCATGTGACCTTTCTGTCAGTTCTTTCTTTATGTGTTCATGCTGGATCAGTTGAGATGGGTCATGAATGTTTTTATTTGATGGAAACTCACAACTTGACACCAACGTTGAAACATTATACATGTATGGTCGACCTATTGAGTCGTGCAGGCAAACTGAAAGAAGCATATGAAGTTATGAAGAAAATGCCAATGGAAGCTGATCCAGTGATGTGGAGTGCTCTGCTTGGAGGTTGTTTTATTCACGGTGAAGTTGCCTTGGGAGAAATTGCAGCGAAAAATCTCATAGAGTTGGAGCCCAATAACACTGGAAACTATGTTCTGTTGGCGAACTTGTATGTCTCCACAGGGAGATGGTATGATCTCGCTCAAATTAGACAAATGATGAAAGACAGAGGCATGCAGAAGAGTCCAGGATGCAGCTGGATAGAAGACAAAGATGGGATTCATGTGTTTCTCGCAAGTGATAAAACTCACAAAAGAACCGAAGAGATATATTCCACTTTGGATAATTTGACTTGTTATATTAAAAAAATGCATGCATGTAATTAATAACATGACAGCTTTTTGTTCCCTCTTCGCCAGTACATAATGTACGTATTAAAAGTAATTGAGTCAATGTATTAAAATAATTTGAAAGATATTAGTCTATTGTTTGTTAAATTAAATTCGTGTTAATGTTAAAATAAAATTCTACTAGGCCATTAAAATAAGTATATAAAAGGATACTTAATTATTAAAAGAATATATATTAAGCATTGCAAGAATAGTTCTACTTACGTCTAGAAATTTTATACTTTAGTCTCATAAGGCAACCAGAAAAAAATTCTAAGTTAATAAATCAAAGTATGATCAAATTTGATCTTCATGGACCAGAAAATGTCATTTTTTATTAACAAGGAATAAACAGTTTATCTCACAACTTCCAGTCACGACGCACAGCTTCTAGTCCCAACTCACAACACAAGGGAATAATGGAATTGCAGAAACAATGACAAATTTCAAATGGGTAAGAACTTCCTGTACAAGATAAACATCATGATTCATGAAGCAACATCAAGACTGGAATGAATGAACCAAGGAGCATAAGGCAGTGCTACCAGTTCTCCTTGACAATCTTTGACTTCTCAAGTATGAACTTTCCTTCCTTGTACTTCTGTGATGCTTCATAAGCTCTTTCATACTTCCAACCCAACACTTCACGACAATCACCACAATACACATCGGCAATGGTGTGGAGACCAGTCAAGAGATGTCTGTCTTCTTTCGGCCCTACAACGACATTCATTGCATGGGAGAACAGAAAAGCTCGGCCATTTCTTCCCTAAGATGGTAAAAGTTTTAAAAGATATGGGACAGTGATATGGGAAAGTTTATGTGAGAGTTAAAACTAAAATACTCTGACCAAACAAAACTAAAAACTAAGGCAAGTTTCTATACTGCAATTATCAACACAAAACCCAGAATTTAAAGAGAACCAGAAGTGAGAACATGAGGATCCCAAGGAATCTTTTCACCTGAAACATGTAAAATTAAACACACATTGCAATCTTCATAATGGTTGGCTGTCATGTAAAAATAGTCGAAACAAAGACTGTTTCTAAAACAATAAAATAAAAATAGGAGCTGCTCAATTCTTTGATGCACAACTCAATCTTGCTCTGATTAAGAAGCAGGTAATAGGTTGAAAATCACCTACTTTCCTGAATACTCCATCTTTTAAACTCTACCATTATCTTCTCACTATATCTGAATTTGCTGTTTCCAGCAAAAGGCAATAAGGCATCCTCAACTGCCTCAGCCACCAGTAATCCCACTCTACCACTTGCATACACCCTATTCACTGTATTCTGTATCCAAATTATTCACTAATACTTAGGAACCGAGTTTCATATATTCTTCCATACATATATAATGCCTACATATTAAACTCGGACTATTACAAGATATAGTTTTCACAGAACTGAGTTATACTATGGAACAAATTATTTTGTTCATTTTTTAACAGAAAAGAATAAGGAACGATCCCAATTACGTGCTTCACCTTATTTCCAGAACACAGATACAACAATTCCCCTAAAGCTCTATATCATACGATATAGTGTATTCTGATTGTCATCATACTCATGAATCGGTCAAATTCTGACATCTCGTCACTCTTCTGGAAGATGGAGGGGAGTGAAAACAAAGGGAAGTAGGCAATTCCGGAAAGTGACTTTTCAATTTTCATCTAGGCATCAGTGCATCATATTTTCATGGAAAGGTAAATCCTGTAGCTAAAAGCCACGAAAAAAGAATAGACAAAATAAATAAAGAAAAAGATGGGTCACCTGGAAAGCCTTAGAAATTATATCATCGTGGAGTGAAATATGGTTTCTACAGTTACAACAGCTGTACAACCGAGGCCCTATGAGTTCCGCCATTAATGGTTATTTTTCAGTCTAAATACCACCTCACTGCTGGGCTGCCTCCCAAAGAGGAATAAAGAAACGAACAATCCAAAATTCAAAGAGAGCAGCAGAATGATCTAGAAACCAATAATTCATATCACTAATCTATCAAAATGGGAAACGACAATGAGAAAGTAATTAGCTTACAATTGAATACTAGTTCACGCACTTGAGTAAATATTCATATTTTAGTTCTCCGGAGTTTGACAAAAAGATTTGGGTCAAATAAAGAGTAAAGCACTGTGCTCACAATGATAAATAAACAACGATAATAACACCCATTTTTCCGGCGGAAAATAAATTAAAAATGAAAAAAAATAATTTGTGATATAATAGAATTCTTGAGCAACTAAACAGAGAAAAGCTCGGAAAAAGGAGACCCCAATGGCAAAATACCCAGCTTTGGTTCGTAATTTATAGTAAAGAGACTGTGTATATTTCTATAAGTAATACAGGAATAGTCGTTATTCTTTGCTTAAAAGAATAGAATTATACTCTATGCATCATATCATATAGCATAGATAAACATAAGGAAACTTTTTTAAGTAAAGAAGAAACATGACTCACTCACCTGGCAAGTCTGTGTCCCAGTGTGAAAAGTCTGGAATCTGTTTTATGGTCCAAACTCAAATAATGTTAGACTGATCAAGAGAAGAGGAGGAGGAGAGGATTAAAAATTGGGTTTTTTTTTTTCACTATAATTTAATTAGGTGATGACGTCATGACGGCAACTCCACACGCGAGAACCAGCATGTCAACACGTGTGTGTTTCTAGATGGTTTCAATTTCATGAATTTACATGGCAGATTTGCAATCGTATGCGCAAGAGGTGAAAAACTGAAAATTGCGTTAAAGTAGATGGCTTAATTTTGGATAACTTTTGGTTAATGGATCGATGACTTAATTAATAGTAGATACAATAAGTTTGCCATATTCATTAGAGTAATGGTGCCTTGATTTAGAAAACAATGGAACGGGATCCTCTAAATTTTTTTGTTTATATTTTCCCTGCATTTGGCCCAAACGGCACCGTTTTGACCTTTTGTTTTCAGTCTTTAAAATTGAACAATAAATCTAATTAAAAAAAATAAAAAAACACCCCCAACCTGCAAATGCGACAAAGGCGATCCCTAACCACCAAGATGGAGACTCTGTTGTCGTCACCGTTGCCTCCATCGTCGTCGTCACCGTTGCTGTCATTATCGCCATGGCCTTGGACACAGATTTAAGAAGACATAAACGAGAGCCCCAACATCGCGGAACCAGAACATCCCCAATGACCAAGACCTTCCAAGCTTCATCGCCACCGCCGTCACCACCGCGATGAAGCCTCCGTCGCCATCGCCTCCATCTTCATCGTTTCCTCTCATCTTCTTATTCATTGCTCATTGAGGTACAATAGAATTTTCTCTGTGAATTTTCTGCTCATTGATGTACAATGGTTTAATCAAACAATAAGTAACTTTGCTCATTGAGGTATTTATTCATCTCAGCTATCTTGTATAACTGAGATTTTAGTTGAGAGAATGTGGTGATTGGAAATTCTACTGTGATTGAAAATCTTGATTTTGATGATAATTCAGTGAGAAAATTATGGATGACCATGCTATATGCTATTTCACCTAAAATGAGAAGTTGACAGATATGCGATGCTTGATGCTGCTTAAGTTTGACATTTACTGATTTTTGCTCCTGAAGATGAATTGTTATGTTTGTTTCCTGTCTTTGATGATAATTTGTTGATGCTTGTGTGATGATATGTTAGATGCTTTCAATTAGGTGCTCGTGTGATTTATTAGATGCTTTCAATTCATATGATTTTTTAAAGACCATATAGTCAAATATATATCCACACCCTCTCAAATTGTTTTAGTGCTCTTTAAATACAGTTGATGTTGTTTTTTCATGAGTGATTTGAACATTAACTTTGTTATTCTGCAGGTTGTTTCTATAAAGACAATGAGGAGTCAAATTCAACTTGAATAGCTGCTAAGATGTGGAGTTTGATAGTTTGATGTTTATTTTGTAATTTCTCATTGGGATTTGTAATTGACATGGAAATTGGAATGTTGTATTTAGGGTAGGAATTGTAATTTTGTAATTAAGATGAGAAATGAGAACTGACGTTGTAATAGAATTGGGAATTGACATTTCAATGTAAAAGTTTTATTATCAATATTTCATCATTTATATTACACTTCATACAATTCTCTATAAAATATTGCACTTCATCATTGGCCTACAAATAAACTTCATCATTTACACCTTCAATTATATGATTGTTTATTTGTTTTTGAAGCTTGAACAATGAATGTGAAAAAAATCTTGTTTTATTGAAATCCAATTATATGATTGTATTATAAAATTTTCAGTATCATGACTCTCAATAAATGATAGAATCTCCTATTACATGTTTGAATTTCAGTACATTCAGACTCTCAATGCATAAATAAAAATCTTATTACAAGTAGTACATTTATTACAAAATAGTAAAGTACAAAATGCAAGTTTTTGTTATGCCATTTTTTACTTCACTGCATAGTCTTTGTTTTGCCATTTTTGTCTTCACTGTTATAGATCTCTTGAAGCCTAACTTTTGCATCCAACCAAAGTTCTGTTTCCTCTGATCTAACTTCAATCTTAACAGATGTGCTTCCAATGCCACTGGGTGTTTGAGTTTCCATGGATAGTTCATGCTTCTACCTTCACTACATAGTTGTCAAGAATGCATAATTCACGCTTCTACCTTCCCTGCATAATTTTGATTTGCTTCTACCCAAAATTTAATCAACTTTGATAGTGTTCCATTCATCTATAACCAAGCCTTGAAAAGTTTTACTGCATAAAAAATTTAATCTCAGAACTCACTGCATCTTCTCCACAAGCACTGAAAAATTTAACTGCTTTTCCAAAATCTGATCATGATTTCCCTAACTCTGTATGCTAACAAAACCAAATATATCAAATAAAAGGAATTGAAATATACTAAGATTGGTAGTGTTCCATTCATCTATAACCAAAGGCATTGCTTTAAGTTAAGTTCCAAAGTGGCACAATTGCACAATAATGCAGTAAAAAGCAACTAACATAATATACCCTACCTTTACTACTTACTAAACTTTTTATAAGTTGCAACACACACGATTTATCAAAAAATTAGCTGTATACCAGTATCACATTATTAAAGTGACAAAAACCACTGCCATATTTAATTACAGAAAAAAGCCGTTTGATTCATGACCCTCAATAGTTAAGTATATGAAGTGTTGTGGCCTTCATTTGTTCAAGTTTTTTGTTGGCTTTAGAATTTAGATACCACTGAAAGCAACCATTCAAGCATAAAAAAAAAACAATGGCTAGCGCATGCCTACGAGAGGATTGAATAAAAGAGAATGAAGGCATTGCTTTCTTCTTTTCTTGGGTCAATTAATGGAAACAAATAAAATCTCATATATTCAATCACAGTAGAATTCCAATCACCACATTCTCTCAACTAAAATCTCAGATATACAAGATAGCTGAGATGAATAAATATCTCAATCAGCAAATTTCCTTATTGTTTGATTAAACCATTGTACATCAATGAGCATAAAATTCACAGAGAAAATTCCATTGTACCTCAATGAGCAATGAATAAGAAGATGAGGGGAAACGTTGAAGATGGAGGCAATGGCGATGAAGCTTGGAAGGTCTTGGTTGTTGGGGATGTTTTGGTTTCGCGACGTTGGGGCTCTCGTTTATGTCTTTTTCTTAAATCTGTGCCGAAGGCCATGGCGATAATGACGGCAACGGTGACGACGATGATGGAAGCAACGGTGACGGCAACAGAGTCTCCATCTTGGTGGTTAGGATCGCCTTTGTCGCATTTGCAGGTTGGGGGTGTTTTTTTTTTATTTTTTTCAATTAGATTTATTGTTCAATTTTGAAGGCTGAAAACAAAAGGTCAAAACGGTGCCGTTTGGGCCAAATGCAGTGGAAATGTAGACAAGAAAATTTAGAAGATCCGGTTCCGAAAACAATCGTATCTAATACATAAATCTTCTAACAAATATACGTTCATTAAGGGAGTGTTCTTTAGATAGAATCCTTGATGGAAAAAGAAAAGGAAATTGTGGGGTCCACCGGACCTCACTTACTTTTTTACTTTTTCATTTTCATCAACTTAAAAAAAAAAGAAAAAAATACAAAATATCTATTATACCCCTCTGATTTGACATGATTTGACACAATTATAACCTTCTTTTCTTTTTATTATTTTAATATAAGGGGTAAAATTGTCAATTTAATACGTTCCCTTTTCATTTCCATTACCAAACTTTTACTACTAAATACAGGAAACGCATTCCGTTTCCGTTTTCGTTTCTGTTTCCATTTCCATTTCTGCGTAAAGAACGTGCCCTAAGTATTTGGTACTTTGCAAGATCTAGACGTCTTAATTTTGGACAACTTTTGGTTAATGGATTGATGATGAATTTGGTCCTAGCTAAAATATACATCCAAGTGGTTTTCTATAGGCGTTTTGTGTGATATATGCCAAAAAGGCAAAAACCAAAAATGTTTCATAAGACCACTTTAGTGGTTTAGCCCAAAAAAGCCCAATGTGTGGTTTGATGGTTTTACCCACCCATTGTTTGGTATAAACAATCGGATCCAAGTTTTGTTTCTGCATCATTATATCGAAGTCCCAAACACGCCATAACTCATAAGTGTCGTCAACTGACAACTCAACTACTCTCTCTCTCTCTCTTCGCGTGGTTCTGACTCTCTCTCTCTCTGTCTCCGGCTGTAACCACCCCCAATTTCAAATGTCCGACGCTTATTGGAGATACAGCGACTCACGGCAGATGCCGTCCTCGGCGATGCCTTCGATCGCCGGCAAGCGCTCGCGTTCCGACTATGGTATGTGAACTGTCTGCTTTTTTGACTTGCGGCAATTTTTGTAGAATTTAGGGTTTCCTGTTGTCGCTGCGCATTTTTTTTTAATCGAACAACTATCTTTCAGTTGGTCGCTGGGCTGAAGGGGGAATTCTTGTATGACGGAAATTTTAAGACTTTACCAGTTGTAGATAAGCCATGCTGGTACTAGTGTTTTCCGATATTCGAAGAATGTTAGATGAACTCCGTGTGTTTATCCAATCTATCCTTCTAAAATGTAGTTTGGGTGGGGCAATTCGGTAGTCTAATTGTAAAGGAGCTATAAGGTTTATACATGATCGAACAATGGAGAGTGGAGACAATTGCTAATTTTGTGAACTCGTACATGTAAGGTCAATGTAGGGAAATTGCAAAGTGATAGTTTTTATTTTTTCTAAAAATCCAAATGGAAGTCTATTCGAGGGTGATCTAATGGCTTGATAAATTTTGCTTTAATACCCATTCTACGTTTAGTTATACCTTTTAGTTCTGCTCAGGTTATTCTTTGTTGTGGAAACATTAGTGGAAAACGGTGGTCAATGAATATTGTTTCAACGACCAAGAAATAATAGGTTATCATTTATATGCTGCATGGTATGATGTAGTTCTTTTAGTTTGGCCATTGTGTGGGTTTCCCTATTTCAAACAAACCTCTATTCCTGGATTGTGGATATTTGTATTCAAAGGTTAAACCCTTACTAACTCCAGAACAAAAATACTTAGAATTCACAGATATGAGTGCCTAACTCTAATATCATATAGTTCATATTTGAAAAACGTGAATGGATTTTGGTAGATTGTTGATCATAGAATGTTTATTTTATATATTGCTCAATGAAAATATGGGTTTATGCCTTTTACATATTATAAAATATTCATTATTTATATATATAGTATATATTGCGGAACTAAGGGTACGCTTGGTATAGATGCACGAATGTAAAGTAAAAGTACTGTAAAGTACTGTACAATAAAAGAAAGTACTGTAGAGAAAAGTGAGGAGAGAGATAGAGAGAAAAATTAGGAAAGAGAAAAAGTATGATAAAAAGTGTGTTTGGTATGTATAAGATATGATGTAAATTTTTTTTGGGAATCGTGAAATACCATGATTTTACTGTTTGGTTTTGTTACCAAACATACCCTAATATCCTATATTTTAAAAAATTATTGCCATCCCATAGCATGTATAATACTTGTAGCGGCCTATATAACATCAGTAAACTTTTAGTTTTCATATCCACAAGTTGCTATACTCAGGCTAAGGGCCTGTTTGTATAGGCTTTTATCAAAAGAACTTTTTTGTACAGTTTTTTAAAATAGAACTTTTATAAAAAGTAAAAGTCATTTTGCGTCTGGATATCATAATTGACAAGTGCTTTGTAAAATAATAAATGTTTTGATGTAGAATTGAAAAAGTTCTTTTTATTAATGAAAATTACCAAAATAAACGTTTGAAAGCATTTGTTAATATCATTTGCTTCCAATTAAGAGTTTCATTTTCCTAAACAATAAGTTTCAATGATTCAATCTGAGGTAACAGTTAGTATGAAGCTGCATCTCAGGGATTTTACATGCTCTTTTGCAAATATAGAACCTGCAGAGGAAAAAATATCATCACATGTATAGCTGAATATACAAACATGTAAAGATTATTGTAGGCTGACTTTCTTTTGGAAAGCGAAGGAAAAAAGGTGACATGTTAAGGAATGTGAAACTGGTGAAAATTGAAAAAGTTAAGGGGGATTAACAAGTTATTTTGGGTGTAGATAGACTTCCAAAGTTTCTATAAAAAAAAAGATAGACTTCCAAAGTTATGAAAATAGGAGAGGCCCCGCGTTTTTCGTACAGCTATTGCGTAAGCTTTTCATGAAGCTGAAAAATTGGGCTAGTTTTGGGCTTTTCTAGTAACCCTATCCAAACATTTGATTTATATATTATAAGTACTTAATTTTAAAATAAAATGACTTTTTACTTCAAAAAGCCTATCCAAACAGGCCCTAAATGTATGAAGAATCTATCATTGGTAACAAATCAACTATTATGGCTTGTAGCTACTGCTATTATACCACTATTATATTATTGTTATATTTATAGCTTAGGCAGTGAATTATAGTCTCAAAGTAATTTTAATCTTCTGCCATCGTAGTCATCGTGAAAATGATTTTTTTCTCCCTTGTTCTTCCGATCTTTGTCAGCCCATTAATTAAAAATATTGCTTAATTTTGAAGATGTCTCTGGTGTTCATGACTTGGCCAATTACTTTCCCCGTGATGATGATAGAGGAGGGCTTCGAGTAATTAGAGATACGGAATCCCTTGAAGCATCGTATGAGCGTTACCTTCATAGTGCGGTACTAGTCGTTTTCACCATTCCTTCATCGCTAAGAATATATGTCTTCATCTGTTATGGCCCTGATTGGCATGCTGAACTTGGCAAATAGGATCTATTAATTCAATTTTGTGTCTACGTATATGGATGGAATACAAATCTGGTCAATTGAATATTTTAATCTTTAAATACTGGATAAAATAATCCCAAAATATATAAGTGTTAGCTCTGGATACTGCAAAGGGAGGCCTGGAGAAATTAGGGGACAACAGTTGAATAGAATTTGCTCATATAAATTCTTATATGGACTTATTTTTTTTTAATCCTATCCCATTATTGTGTAATAAGCACAAGGATATGGTGCTAAACCTCACTCTAAAACCCTATCTGGTCCCACATGAAGCACGTAATGGGATAACAATTTTCTAGAGGATTAGAGATCTTGGTCGAGCTTGTTTTATCTCAAGAAAAATCTAGTGTGGCAAAGGTGGCTATATATTTAAGGCTAATAAATTGTATGTGATTCAGCAAGTTTCCTCTTATGGTGCTGGAGCTGGACAGTCTACTAGAACCATTGGTGGGGTGCTTTCCAATCGTCCTGTTGATGATTCATATGTCCATAGTATTGGGGGAGTGGACCCAGCAACAACTGCAAAAGACAAGACCCTGGGATTAAGTGGTGGAAGGGCTGAGCGTCTGCTTCCGCCTGATGCTACAAATACACTGTTTGTGGAGGGTTTACCTCCCAACTGTACCAGACGGGAAGTAGCTCGTATCCTTTTATCTGATTCTTCTTATTTTGATGTTTTTGATTGCATATTTACAAACCTACAAATTTACACCACTTTCACGTATCCCACAGGTAATATTTATTACACAATTTTACCTATATCATCTAAAATTTATGTTAAATCATTGATAAAAAAAATAGGTTAAAGAGAGGCATGAGAATGACAGTGTAAAAATATTCTTTCTGTCCCCTTCTTAACTTTGATGTATAGACATCTTTCGTCCTTTTGTTGGCTACAAAGAAGTCAGACTTGTTAGCAAGGAATCAAGACAAGTAAGTTTAATTAAAAAGTAGAAAATCTTTATCTATAACATTGATGGAGTTTTGACTGGGATCATGTGCAGCCTGGGGGTGATCCACTGGTACTCTGTTTTGTGGACTTTGCAAGTCCAGCCCATGCAGCAACTGCTATGGATGCCCTGCAGGGTAAGATCGTTTTTCCTCTGATTCTAGAAACGACAGCATTAAGCATGTCTTTGTCAATTCAACGTGTTGGTATTTTTTCCATACACCTCCATTGCTCTGATTATAGAGAAACAGCATCCTTCTATAGAACTTTTTTCTTTCTTTCTTGGAATGTCACCAACTTAGAGTGCAAAAGAATTGTCTTTATATGCGACTTCTTTAAGCTACCTTCTCTCTTTCAAATGCCTCAGGAGTGTAAGACTGGTTTCAGATGATATATACACATTTGGTTTTATGTTAATAAAGATATGAGGTCATATCATGGGTAGGATTGGGTCTAGGATGTGATTGCTTCTTTCTTTCAGCAGTGTAACTGAAGTAAAAGTTTAAGTTGTTTGGATGGGACTGGAAAGTGCTACTATGCATTGAGGATATGTTAAAAAGCAGCTCTGATGCTTACTAATTATCTATCGTTATGCTATATATTTTCTTATCTATCGCATTGCTCACTATATTTGGCGGGCGGAGCTGGTTTGACTCAGATGAAGCATGAAGGTGATGCTGAAGCTTGGAAGATTGCCTTTTGTAAAACAAACGTCATGAATTTTATCTGCTTCTCACCATTTTTATCATGCGCAACAATGAAAAGCTGACACCAACACTTTAAGAAAACTCTGTTTGATTTTGTTTTCCTCGGTTTAACCATGAATACTAACCATATGGATATTACCCAATTATGGAAGCATTCACCTATGGTTTAGTATAAATTATCTTAGTTGCATGAATTGCAGAAAAAACAGTTGCATAAAATAGAAGCCTGTTTGACCAAATATGCTTCTAGTTTAGAAGGCAGACCTGATTTCTTTTATCCTGCCAACTATTGATAGATGTCACATGAGGATGATATCCTCTAAAACATGCTTTCCTGTCACAATGACTTGTCGTACCTGGGCATAAGGGTAGGTTCCTCCCAAATTTTGTATGGTTCACTCCTTGCCTGAAGGTGGAGACTTACTAAAGGTGGTTTTACCCTTCTTCCTTTTTTCTTAGTTGCAGTTTTGACCCCTTTGGTAATGAGTGAGGGACTTGTATTTATGCTTATGTTAGATATTGGGTTTGAACTTTTGAGGTGTATTTCAGGTTTATTATGTCTTAAACTGAGGTAAGATAGCACACGTCTTATACTTTCCGTCTGCTGACATCGTAATTCACCGTACAGAACGTGGATAGTTATTCAGCGTAAAACAGTGAACCTTAATTTTGCAGGTTACAAATTTGACGAGCTTGACCGCAACTCGGTCAATTTAAGGTTCCAATTTGCTCGCTATCCTGGTGCAAGGTCAGGTGGCGGGCATCGTGGCAAGCGTTGAACTATGTGTCAGCAGGTGATTGATTATATTGTTTCGTTTCGTTTCGTGGACCTTCGATTATTAATGGTCATTCGGTGCTGGCTTAAAGCTTCATTTATGAATGGTAAATCGTGCTGAATCATGAAACGACGATTCTATGTAGGATTCGCTCTTTGGAAGCAAGAGACCACCCTTTCAGCTCAAGAATTACAGTCACATTCGTTAGGACAATTCAAATATAGTGGTTTCCATATGCCGAGTGTAAATTTGTTTGAGAAAACTGTCTAATTTATTTAGAATAAATTACATCAGATTGTTGTGTTTATTACAATTGTTTATCTGTTATTGAAGGTGGTGTTTTACTATTGCATATATCTGGGTATTAGAAGCTAGTTTTCATGCTTGTTGCTTGTGAGACGTTTAGAATATATAAAAAAAAAAGTCTACTAGTGACATGACATGTATTCTAAAGAACGAAGATGCTCATGTGAATAACTTCGAACTTCTTAATATTTTTCTTTGTGCACATAGAAAAGAAATTCAAAATAGGGCGAAAATCAGGAAAGACAAATGGATTCAAGTTACTTGAATATATTTTATCTAAAATGTCTAATTTTCATTTATGTTTCAGGAGAAAATTTAGATATAAATTCTTGCTTTACTCTGAAACCAAATTATTTCCATGCTTTTCTCAGCTAGTTCTGCCATTGGGGCTTGACTCATATGGGAAAATGGTAATGTAGATTATGAGTGGAATTTTGGTTGCAATCTGTTTTCTGCTTAATATGATTCAGGTTATAATATGTAGTTTTGTATAAAATGTCTGTATATTTGCTTTTATAATCAATCTGTCTTTTCTGTATGTTTTTCTAGCCATTCTAATTTCCACAGACTATAAAATATAACTTTTATGTCCTTTTTAAGTTTGAAGTATTATAGTTTCAGTTATTTGGTTGTTTGTGAACATAGATAATGAACTTTTACCGGAGTCACAAGTTTATCCCCAGTCTTCACAATAAGTATACTATTGTCGTTATGAGCAGGTTGGTAAAAGTATTGAAGAGTGGTTATCACTTATCAGCCATTATTGGCTTGTAAGTATTTGGTGATTGATGAATCCTTGGTGTGAAGTCGTAGTAGTTGTATTTGATAGTTGACGTAAGCACACAGTCTGAACTCTGAAGTAACTTTTGCGTCAACTATTGGTCATTCCATTCTTCCTTGCATAAGACTTAATGGGTGTTCTAATCTAGGGATTGCTGGTGATTTTATCTGTTTCCTCATTTTAATTAAATATAAGTGGGATAAGCATATGCAAAGTGGGGCTCAGAGGAAGGAGATTTAGGATTAATCTCTTTAGTTGATTTTGTGGTTCACCAGGTATACTCCTACTGTGACTGATGTTGGTTTAAGAAAGAAGAATCTTAAATCCATATAGTGATTGAAAGTAGCTTGAAACGTGCTGCTTCAATGTATAGCACACGGGGTCGTTGTGCATTCTTGGTGGCTTCCTTCCTCATTTGTAGCAGCCACGGATTGGGAAGTATCATCATCCTCAAGTTAGGCCAACTTTATTACGGAATCCTTGTGATGCTAGTGGCCAGAAGGATCAGAATTTCACAAAGGTATTCACTTTTAATCGGGCATTTACGCATATACTAAACATCTTCATGGTAAGCATATAGTTGCCCACTAGGTGGTTACATGGTAAGAATATGCATGGCAGGTACAAAAATAGAGAGAAATGTTGCTTATATAGTTCCATCATGTAATCTATATGCTATTTGATTCCTGAGATGTTCACATTGAGTTGTGAATAGTGATGTTTGGGGCTTGCTTGTATCTCATACCATCTCCCATTGAATGGATAGGATATTTTTTCAAGACGCACTTGCTTGGGTTTCTGGGACTGGGAGCTAGCTACTTATAGCTATTTGAAATCCCTCGCACCAAGTGAAAAGCTGGTTTATGACCATATTTAACCTATGCATTGACTAAAACAATTTTAAAATTTTAGTACACCTTTTGAACGAAAGTTTTTAATTTATATTATATGAATCAATTTACTGCATTTTTTGTCCAATAAAAATTAGACGTGATATTAATATGTAATACTTAAATCCTGCTTTCATAGTTTTAATTTAACTAAAAATTTCGTTCATTTCAAAACAAAATTTCTTTTCATCTAACGAATTCTTGTACAAGCTAAGAATTTCAATCCATACAGTGAAAGAAAAATAAAAGGAATACAAGCGTTGTTGTGAACTTTAAGTTAACCACACCATATTTTCTCTTTTTCTCCTCTACATTTATTTATCTGGCCACAAAAAAAAAAAACTTAACTAGTAACTCAAGATTATCTTATAAGGTAAATGTTTATAAAATTATTCTTGTTAAACTACATAAATTTAAAACAGGTGATTGAGTGATTTTCTTTTTCATATTTGGTCGGATATTTCTGGTGTTCGTTGAAGAATAGGCAATGGCATTGAATACATCTTGCAACGAAATTTCCACAAACGGATGAATAAGATGCGGTTTAAATTAAAGCAGTACGTATATTTTTTCAAAATTAGTAGGTAAGCTTTTATTTGCACAACTTATAGGGCCCGGTTTGTGGAATTTGGGAAATAGAATGAGAATCGGGATTAGATAGAGCTTGAAAAGTTAATTTTTTTTTAAATATTAGTAATTTTTAAATAAAAAATAAAATTATTTAAAAGGGAGGACAAAAGTGACTTTTCATACAATCTTTTAATCTTAATTTCCATTCCCTTCATTTCTTCAAACCAAACAGGACCATATAAATATTTGTTTCCTTCAACAGAAACGAATATAGATCCGCTAAAGTGTATTTTAGCGCTCCATTAATTTGTCAGCAAGTAAGACTATTTATTGGACCAACTTTGCATTCAAAAGAAAAAAAAAACGTTTTGTTGCGGTGGTTTCTCATATGATACGGTTATTCCGGATATGTTAAAGTGCAGATCCGATAAAATGTGCATCTCGAGTTATTGGATTAAACTGTTATAATATGGACACGAATCTCGATTTTTATTTAACGATCTGAATGATGCACTTCATATACTTTATACTTTTTGCACTTTACTTGATCCAATTTTACGGCCACACACCCAAAAAAAATGTAATGCTTTAATTTGTGGTTCGGACAATATAAATCACACATTTTTACATATGATTTATATATCATTAGATGTTTAGTATGATTAATTATTTTCTTTATTAACATTAACCAAATAATTAAGGATGAAACATTTTTAAAATTATGGAAATACACACACATCTAATACATTTTAACCAAATAACTAAGCATTGTATATGATTGATACTTTAAAAAAAATGTATATATTATATTTTTATTGAAAAAACTTGATAATAATAGTATAAAAACAGTATACTTGTATATTTGGTGAATTTGGTAGAAAATGAGAAAATGAGCTATCCAATGGTGTTGAAGGCGACGTATAAAAAAAAAAAAATGAGAAGAATGGAGTAGAGCATTGAGCAGCTTGCGGAATGAATCTTTCAATCTGTGCGGCTTTACTTTATCCATGAAAAAACACGTACATTTATTTTGTTTTAAATGAAAAGAATAAATGTGAAGATCCAAAAGTAGTGCAAGTAGAAGATTCCGTCTTACCTTTTCCCATAGGAATCAGGAGATAGAGAGAGAGAAAGAGTTGACTGACTTACCCACTACCCACTCTTATTTCATTGTTTTCCACTTGCTACCATTGCCAGCTCTCAAACTGAAAAAAGGGGCAACCTACTGGCTAGTGGCTAGGTGGGAAAAATTGTGAAGGGATCTTAATAAAGATACGTTGAAAGGTAGATTTATAGAAGGGGATGATCCGAAGTTATGATAAGTTAAAGTTTATCAGTTTTTAATTATTAGATTTATTTTAAAATTTATGTTGTCTTAAATTTTTTTTATATAGATCTCAAAACAAATTTAATGACTAAAAATTGATTAGTTTTGGCTTATCATACTTTCATATCATTATTCATTTATAAAATGTATCATTCAAGATCAGAGTGTTTTAATATAAATATAGGTATCCATGTGACAATTTTACTTTTAAACCCCTCTTTAAAATATTAAATCCCAAAATTTCCTTTCCCAAAAAAGTATTTTCACAATACTTTTTTTTTATCTTCTAGTACTAAGAATCTATTTGAGCCTCAAACAAATTTGTATCCGTCTGAGGCTCAGACGGATTAGGATATAATTTTTTTTAAAAAAATATTGTATGGAATCCGTCTGAGGGTCAGACGGATTCCATACAACATTATTGTGTGAATTCAGCCACTGACACACACTTTTTTTGTTTAATAATAAATCTTTTTTTAAAAATATATTATATAAATATATAATAAAATATTAAAATAAAAGTTATATAATAATTTATATAGTAATATATCAAATTAAAAATATTTATTATTAAAATATTTTTTATAAGTAAAATGATAATAAAAGATACTCTCAAGTACTATTGAGCAGGGTATTAACTGCATGTTGAGAAGACTAACACAAAAGATTATTGTATAGGTCTAAATCGAAAACAGTTTTACTCAATCACAGGTACTCAAATAGTCACTGGATGTCAAAAAATCTCCTTAAACATTAAACAAATATGTTAGAAGATTAAAATTTGTCAAGCTTAACAACAATTAAACAAACATTATATATTTTTTTTGTCAAATGTGCCCTTAAACTTTTAAATTGCAAGTAATATTATAATTTAGAGATATAAAAAATTATTGTATTATTAAAATATTATAAATTTATATTATCTAATATTTTATATACATTAAAATTGTAAAATACTGCAATCAGACTTCTTCGCTCAAGTAGATATGTTTAGTGGTTTCGTATTAATTTTCAGCATGTTATTTTTAATTGGGTTCCTAAATGTATAATTCGGTAGCGAATTTTATTTATAGAACTACAAAAGTAACTCAAAGATACTATGTATGGACTGATTCGATCATTTTATTTCTCTCTAAGGTTTATTTTGTTGATCAATAAAGTCTCCCAAAATACTACTCGAATTCTTAAAAAATAGTAAAATACTGCATTTTTATAAAATATGATTTTGTTTAATATTATCTAAAGTAAATGTAGGTTAAATTATTAAAATAAATATATTATTATATATTTATAATATATTTTTTTAAATATATTCATAAACTTATTAAGTTAAATACTTTTAATTTAATATATTATTATATAAACTATTATATAATTTAATTTATTATTATTACTTATTAATTATATGATTTTTTTTATAATTATTTAATATTATATAAAATAAATATATGTTAAATTATTAAAAAAAAAGTGTGTGTCAGTGGCTGAATTCAAATTCAGCCATTGACACAAGAAAGTTGTATGGAATCCGTCTGACCCTCAGACGGATTCCATACAATATTTAAAAAATATATATCCTAATCCGTCTGAGGCTCAGACGGATACAAATTTGTTTGAGGCTCAGACGGATTCCTAATACTAAAAGACAAAAAAAAGGTATTGTGGGAATATTTTTTTAAGAAGGGAAATTTTGGGGTTTAATATTTTAAAAAATAGGTTGAAAGTAAAATTGCCTATCCATGTAGACAATTTTTATAATATCCAAATAGTTCACTTCATGGCTCATGCACTTTAATAGATAGGCATTCCTCAATTGTGTTATCAATGAATTGTTTTACACATTAACTCATATAAAAATTAATATATTAAAGAAATAGATTTTAACACTTTACTTACACAATAAATTAGGAAATATTTGACCCACTTGCAATATTTCCTTTTTAACCTAACATCAAATCTAAGGAAATTAAGCTATACCACGAAGAAAAAGATCCGAGAAGACTCCTCTCTTTCTATGTTTATTTGATTTCTTTTTTTGTATTCTATAGTTGTTTTTATGTAAAATGTAAAATGTAAATTGTACTTTTTTTAAATTTTAGTTAGTATATTGTGAGGTGTGTTGTTTTTTATAGATGTTTTTGTATATTGTTTTTAAAGAGCAACCTTATTTCTAATATGTTATATTTGTTGTTCCTGTAATATCTTTTAGATGTATGGTATTAGTGTCTCTTTCTCCAAATGCTAGTTTGGCAAAAAAGAAAAAAATCTAAGGAAATTAGGTTTTGATATAATATGATATAATTTGTAATTATTTTTAATAAGATAAATATGTATGCATAATATACTTTCTTAAAAATAATAAAAATTTTTTTTAAGGAATAATAAAATTATTGAATTGTCTTTGTTGTTCTAATAATAATAATCTTATTTTAAAGTTTAGTATAAGTTTAATTGTATTGTGATATTAAATATTATAGTCTTATTATATATAAAACTTTAATTCAACACCCAAAATTCGAAGGGATTTTTTTTATATATAAATAGATTCCCTTATTTTATTGTCGTGAAATGATTTCACACCCAATCACATTCTTTGTTGGGTTTCAACTTTGATGAATCATGGGTTTCCCGACTTTCACCAATAAGTGTAAATGCCTCGTACCGTAACTTCCTTTTTTTCTTTGTGCATTTATTGGTTATCGGTAATGTATCATCATGTTGGTGGTTAAATGGTTATCATTAATACATCATATCACCTCATACATACTTGTATGTCAACCTCTGAAAAAAAAAAGATACTTATATATCAACATCTGTAAAAAAGAAAAGATGTAAGAGGATATAGTTGAGTACAAATAATTAGTTTATTTTTAATTAAGTGTTAGATTTTTTTTTTAATAGAAATAGGATTATGTCAAAGCAATATCGTCATTGTTTACCGAACAACAATCAACCGAAATAAAACTTCCACAACTAGAACATTAAGTGTTTGGTATTTGATAATTGGTTTTGTGTATAGAGTAATGACTTTAAAATTTTGGACTAGTTATTTCATATTTCAAAATTTTTATTAATTAGCAAAAGAATTAGTTATTATATTTAACAATAAATACTTTAATTTAAAAAATAAAAGAAATAAAAAAGATTTAGTGTATATCAATATTAGTATTACTAAAGAAACTTTGGTGTTATGGACTTATGGTTGTCGAAGTGCAAGTTTAAAGCTCAACTTACTATACTTTTAGTAGGGGATTGTTAAAAGAATTTATATATATTTATTAATAAAGTCTTATAAACTTTCATTCTTATAAAATAGGAACTCGATCCTTAACTAAATGAGTTACTCTTTAAGCTATTCTCATTATATTCAAAGTAGATACCTTGATATATATTTTAAAAAAAAAAGTTTAAAGCTCTCGTTAGTGTGAGAGTGGACAAAAAATTGTATATAAATAATATAAAATAGTTTATATTTTATATCTAAATGAGAAGCTCACATGTGGTCTTTATATTATAATAGCATTCCTCTGGGGTCTACAATATTCAAATTGACTTATTTTAATAAGAATAAATTAGAGTTGTCTTTATTTATCGTAAGAAACAGTACATATTCATGAACTTAAATCTGAAATTAATTTGTATTTAATTATAATAAAAAAAAGAATTTAAGCGGCGTGAGTGAGACTTTGCTTATATAATAGTAAGGTGAAAATGAAAGGCCACATGATGCTCCTCCTTCTCTGGAATTCTCGACTGTGCTGTGTGTGTGGGTATATATGTTATATCATATGTATGCAGAGAATGACATAGCCTATGGTCATGGCGGTTCAAATTTATCCATAACAATTGAGGAAGGCGATATATATAGAAAATACTGGAAAGTATTGTGGTAATAGTACATATAATTTGGAAGAGGCATGGGTAGTGAGAGTGGGAGGTTTGATATTGAGGAGGTAAAGGAAGAGTGTCCAATTCGACAAGTAGATCTCACAGTGCCGAAAACAGATGACCCTAGCTTGCCTCTATTCACCTTCAGAATGTGGGTGCTGGGTATTGCTTCCTGCATCATCCTCTCCTTTGTGAATCAGTTCTTCTGGTACAGAACACAGCCTCTGAGCGTCACTTCTATTTCCGCTCAGATTGCTGTGGTTCCATTAGGCCATTTCATGGCTAGGACTTTGCCTACACGCCTCTTCTTCAAGGACTCGAGGTTTCAGTTCTCCCTCAACCCTGGGCCCTTCAATGTTAAGGAACATGTGCTTATTACCATCTTCGCCAATTCTGGTGCTGGAACCGTCTATGCTACTCATATTTTGACAGCCGTCAAGCTTTTCTATCAAAGGAAACTCACTTTCTTTCCCGCCCTCCTTCTTATGCTTACCACTCAGGTCACCTTCTTTCTTCTCGGAATCCTTACTGACTCTATATGTATCATAAATCATCTTACAATATTATTCTATTCCTGCAGGTTCTGGGGTTTGGTTGGGCAGGCCTTTTTAGAAAGTTTCTGGTTGAGCCAGGGGAGATGTGGTGGCCTTCTAATCTGGTTCAGGTCTCTTTATTCAGGTAAAATTTTTATTAAGAGGAAATAATATATATATATTTATGTTAAAAAAACTTAAAAATTTAAGGTCCAAATAATCGAGACATGCATGTATTTTTTATTACTGAAAATTAAAAGCATATTCCCTCTTTTAATTGAAGTGATTTGTGCATGAATATATAGCGTCTCTGTAAGAGTAAGACCATGACGCTAATGAAATTAAAACAATGAACGCAGTGCTCTACATGAGAAGGAAAGAAGACCTAAAGGTGGCACAACCCGTACTCAGTTTTTCCTGCTAGTCATGATCTCTGGCTTTGCATACTATGTGCTTCCAGGCTATATTTTCTCAATGTTGACATCATTCTCTTGGGTGTGTTGGGTCGCCCCAAAATCTATCCTGGTTCAACAATTGGGTTCTGGCTTGAGAGGTCTTGGGATTGGTTCATTTGGGTTAGATTGGTCCACTATTGCTTCTTACCTTGGCAGTCCTTTGGCCAGCCCGTGGTTTGCTACTGCTAATGTCATTGTTGGATTCATTTTCGTTATGTATGTTATGACACCCCTGGCTTACTGGCACGATGTCTATGAAGCTAGGAACTTCCCAATATTTTCAAGCAAGCTTTTTACGGGAAATGGTTCAATTTACGACATTTCAAGCATCGTTAACTCTGATTTCCATCTTGATCGAATTGCGTATCAGAAGACTGGCTCTATTCATCTCAGCACCTTCTTTGCAATGACCTATGGTATTGGATTTGCCACACTTGCTGCCACTCTTATGCATGTTCTGCTCTTCAATGGAAGGTAATATTATATTGCCCACGTCTTGCACCTCATTACATCATCAATATCAATTTTTTTTAGGCTTGGCATTACTTTTATTTTTATTTTTCTTTTTAACTAAATGTATTATTCTGTTTTATCTGGGCATTTATATGGTTGGACTCATACTGGATTTCCTCGCATTCTTCATGGTAAATAACTGCAACAACTTGTGCTTTTTCGTTGAAGATTGCTACATGCAGATTGATATGTTTCAGTCATGAGACCAAAAATTTCATTACTTCAGCTCAAAACAGGAACATAGAAAATTTCTTTTTAAATTAAATCTTAGAGAGTGAAGATGTAATTTGTTTTTGTGGAAATGCACCAGTCTGCACATACCCCTCCAAATCCAAGCCCATCCATCATAATTATTGTAAAGCTGTTATAAGTTCTACAAAAGTTTAATTTCATTTTTACTTGCCTCGTGTAGTGAAATATGGAAGCAAAGCAAAAGAGCTTTTGGGGGCAGCCAAAAAATGGACATACACACAAGACTTATGAAGAAGTACAAATCAGTGCCTACTTGGTGGTTTCTTATCATTCTAGTGTTGAACATAGCTCTTATTTTTTATGCTTGTGAGTACTACAACGAAACACTTCAACTGCCGTGGTGGGGTATATTACTTGCTTGTGGAATTTCCATCTTCTTCACTCTTCCTATTGGTGTGATTACGGCCACTACAAATCAGGTTAACTCAACAATTTATTAACAAGAAATATTTATGGCTTGAGATTTGTGTCAAAGGGAAACTCCTCTAAAAGTTAATCTCTTTCTGCTGAACAGCAACCAGGTTTAAACATTATAACAGAGTACATCATTGGTTACATGTATCCAGAGCGCCCAGTTGCTAACATGTGCTTTAAGGTGTATGGGTACATTAGCATGACTCAAGCACTAACCTTTCTGGCAGACTTCAAACTTGGTCACTATATGAAGATTCCACCAAGAACAATGTTTATGGCACAGGTTAGTAATATTTTATTTTTACTGAACATGCATTATTGCATTGTATCATAGGATGGTATAATCTTATGGCACAGGTTAGTAATAAACTTGGCATCATTTGCAGGTGGTAGGAACAATCCTAGCTGTTTTCATCTACACATTAACTGCATGGTGGTTGATGGCAGCCATACCGGACCTTTGTGTTACCACCAATGATGATAGCCCTTGGACATGCCCAATGGACCGCGTGTTCTATGATGCATCTGTTATTTGGGGTCTAGTGGGTCCACGCAGGATCTTCGGAGACCTTGGTGAATATGGCAACGTTAATTGGTTCTTCCTAGGTGGAGCCATAGCTCCCCTTCTTGTGTGGCTTGCTCACAAGGCATTCCCAAGTCAAAGATGGATAAGCCTGATTCACATGCCTGTCTTGTTGGGTGCTACATCAATGATGCCCCCTGCAACTGCAGTTAACTTCACAAGTTGGATCATTCTTGGCTTTCTGTCTGGCTTTGTTGCATATAGATACAAACCAGAATGGTGGAAGCGCTACAATTATGTTTTGTCTGGTGGCCTTGACGCTGGAACTGCCTTTATGACAATCTTACTGTTTCTTGCTTTGGGATATAACAACATTGGCCTTGACTGGTGGGGAAACAATCTTGAAGGCTGCCCTTTGGCTGCTTGCCCTACGGCCAAAGGCATTGTTGCTCATGGTTGCCCTGTTCACTGATCACTGCATCGTTCTTCTAGTTCCACCTATGCTGTATAACCATTTCCATTTGGCTTTGATACAGTTTTAGAACTAATTTGTCCATACTATTTTCAGAAAAGTATTAGCTTCTTCCCGTCGGACTACCTGCGTCTCTAGACGTGTGTATAGAATCCATTCTATTGCATTAGAAGCAAAACCTTCAAAACAGAGGTGGTTAGTTTGTGTTTTATGATAGAAGCATTATAGATATATATAGTTGTAATATGAACATGGAAATGGAATTATCCTCTGCACATTTTAGTGGATGTAATCTATAGAATGATACGAAGATGAGTTTTAGAACAATGATAAGTTGATGCAGGTTCAAATTTTGAAAACATTTTCTGTTTCCACAGGAAAGGTTGTGTACATATGTTTTTTTTTTAATATTCTATTGAATGATATATATACACAAAGTACACAAGTATGCATGTATATACACACGCACATATTAGGACTGGATATATTAGAACACAATGCAACTACGGAAAAAGAAAAGTGACAGAAAGTTGAACCGTAAACAGTAAGTACATGTTGAGTAAAACTTGGTATATCTTTCCTTTTGCTATCCTCCTACGTGTTGCCCCAAAAAAATTTAAGAGAGTAGGTTTAAAAATTCATCAACAAATAAGAATTGAAAATGTCATTTCTCAAAAATAAGAAGACTGTTTATTAATTACACCCAATTGTGCAAGGACTTTGGCAGCAAGACTTCTCAAACGACTATCTTTGCTCTGAGTTATACCTATCAATGTCATTGTGGCCATAGATTTATACTCGTTCTTTATCTCAATTGATTGAAGTATTCGTTCCAATGCAATAAGTGTTTTTTCCTGTATCCTAGGAGCAGGAAGACTCAGTACTTTTATCATTGGATCAATAGCATTTGCATCTGCAAGCACCTTACTTCCACTCTGCAGTATTTCACTACCAAGCAAAGTCAAAAGTGCATCCAATGAAGCTTCACATATTCCCACATCTTGCTCTGTAAGCATCCTCACAAGGGGTCCCAAAGCATTAGCCTCTAAGATGCAGAATGAAGACTCAACAGTACAACGTCCTAGATGTACTGGGCAACCAACTTCATGTGCCACTAGGCAGCATTTGAATATACCCTGGTTCTTTATAGGCCTGCTCAAGTGGTATGAATTTTCTGAAAACTGTTTGATTGAAATGGCAGCATTCTGTTTTGACAAAGGTGTTCCAGAAACCAGTAATTGCACCAACACTGGGATGATTCCTTCATGAGCTACTCTCTTTTGCCACTCCAAATTTGTCGAAACAGTGAAGCGGCAAAGGGCTTGGACACAGTTCTCTATTACTTGAATTTTGTTCAATGAATGCCTAAGTGGATCCATAAGACAAGCCAAAATAGTTTGAAGCGCCCCAAAATCTAGAAGCCACTGGGTAATCTGTGACTCCTGTGGAAGTCTAGAGATGATACCCATAGCAGCAGCCTGCTCTTCTGGATCATCATCAGAAGCCTCAAAGATGGTGAGCAAGATTTTAATGAAACCTTCAGTCACATATGATGAATAACTGCTACAATCACCAACTTCTGTTAAGCAATAGAACAGCTTCACAGCATCTGACTGGACTGCTTGGCTATTATGCTCTAGCAAGTGAACCAAGACCTGGGCAGCTGAGATCTGCATAAACAATAATCATGAAATATATCATCAATATGAGTTCCATGATGAAATCACTTATAATGATGGAGAATGTAAAACAACTACTATTGGAGTCTGGGACTGTATGATGGAGAATGTAATAAAACTACTACTAGTTTCATTTATGAATCCTACAAATAGATGTTTGGGATTAAAAATTTAAAGCCCATTATTACTATGTCTATTTCTATAACGTTCTTGGAGCCTTAATCAATTTGGATTTTTCTGGGAATTCTGTATATAGAGACTAGATGTATTTATGGATCTGAGATTTTGCCTATCTTGCTTTCTTCTGCTATATTTCTCTCCACCCTTTTTTTCTCTTTAATTCCCTGATCATATGGAATTAGTTTCTTTTGGTTCTAAAATGTCATGCTGCCTATATAATGACAAGAACGAATATATAGCAAAGAACCAAAATGCTGTAACCTTCTTTTCTTTTTCAACATGATTTTAATTTATTAAAATCTTAAATCCTTAACAAAGTGCAGACCTGTCTCAGCATTGATCTGATGGTGAAACCTGAAGGAGCTTGGCACATTGCCTGGAAAGCTTTTAGAATCTTGCTTTGTATGTTAGGCCCCGTGAAAGAAATCAGAGAGAAGAATTTAAATATATCTTCTTCAGAATCTAACAATATAACCTGTTCTTCATCAACTTTTTGGTGCATGGTTGATATGGCAAGATGCATTACGGTTGCTGCTACCCATTCGCGCGGACCTGATGACTCTAAACTGTGATGAAAAAGCAGTTCAAATAGTGTTTTAGCAACACCTTCTCTAATCATCTGCAGGCCATTCTCTGGCAAGATTGAAAGCTTTAGTAGAGCTCTAACAGCAACTTCCTTGACTTTCATATCATTATTTGAGAGCAATTGAAGAAGCGGCTGTAGTGCCCCATCTTTGATTATAGATAATTTATTATGATCAGTCAATTCAATTTCTGAAAGAGTTTCAGCCATTAATATCCTCATGTTTTCTGAACCTGCATCAAGGAAATAAGTATTGACAGTACATGAGTGCATACCAAAACTGTTTCCATGTACTGTATTGTTTTATGTATAAACACTAGACACAAGCACGCAGTATTTCTAAATGTGTATGTGATAAGTTAGACACAACGAAGTATAAATAACTGAAGCATGAAATGGTGGGTTTGGAAGGATAACCTGAAAAAAGGTTCTGCAGCAAAGGCTTGAGATAATTTGCCTTAGCCATCTGTATAACATTTTGATCGAGGAAAGACAAGTTCCCCAGCAGGTCATATGCATTCTTGGCTGCTTCATTGTCATTACTGCTTAACATAGTCACCAGTAGAAGTATGCTTCCTTGAACATTTCCTATGAGGTCACGCACCACATTACTTCTAGATAACTCCAATAGCAACTCCAATGCTAACTTGCTTTCCCCAATTTGTCGTGCAAGCGAACGAACAATTAATTGAAGTGCATTATCCACCTTAGCAATATCTTCCTGCCAAAAAGAAGTATTGTTGTTTTGTATGCATTATCAATGTTGTAAATAATAATGAGAAGTATTTAGGAGGTACCTTGTTCTCTTCATTATCCTTTGCAAGCAAAGACAGTATAAGCAAAACCCGCTTTCTAACTTCACGATTTTTAGCAGCAAGGAGTCCAACAAGAACTGAAAAGTAATTCTCCATTTTTATGTATTCTCTATGAATCTCTTTTTCCATGGATAGTTCATGCAGTTTGTCTAAGGATTGAAGAACTTCCTCTTCTTCATCTGTTTGGAGTTTGGATTTGATATTGGAAATGGTAATGATGTTGTTCCTGTCTTTCCATTCTTGAATTGATTGTCTCAGAGTCTTATTGGGCCTTAATATTGATGTATCCAGAGGCAACATGGTCAAGGGACAATGATTATTCCCTTCTGCAAACCACTTCTCTATTGCACTTCTCTCAAATGTCTTGCCAGAGGCAATCTCCACAGGATCCACCATAATATCAAGACAGATTGGACAGTAAAATGACTGCAGAGCTTCCAATGGTCGTCTTCCCAAAGAATTTCGCTTTTCGAAATACTTCTCTTTCTCTTTCATTGAAGTTACAAAGTCAGCCTTCTCAAGAAATGAAATGATCTGCTCAATGTGTAGAGTCTCTACCATATCTTTTCTAGACTTGGCTCTCTCCAATTCTCTTTTCAGCTCTTTAAATTCTCTCATCAAAGCATCCTGCTCAGTGGACATTCCAGAAACATCTGCTATACAAGCTAGCAACTTGTTTACACAAGAGCGATCAACATTTCCCTCTTGAATTGCTGATTCAATTTTCTCTAAGATTTCCTCATCTTCTACAGCAGCTTGATACACAGTAGCTTCCATGTGCTGGCATAGCTCGCTTATCTGTTCATTCAGACCAGATGAAGTGTCCAAAGAGATGGGAGGGATGAAGATGAACTTGACTGCTTGACTGATATCTTTTGTACAATATTCCAAGCGCTTAACGATGTTTCTACAATTTATCAAAAGATAAACCCTACTACTACTATTGCACTCCAAAGCTAGCTGCCTAGCCAAATTAACCTCTCGGTTTAGAACACCAAGGACACTTTCCAAGCTCTCTGTATGGGGTAAGTCTACATTTGATAGTTCTCTCAGAATAAATGAGACTTTCTCCAAGCAACTTGAGAATTTCTTAAAATTCTCCTTCTGAATGAGGACCTCATTGGCTGCTTTGACAGTATCAGATATACCAAGGATGGTATGAGAAATCAACTCAGATGCTGGTATGATCTGTGAGTCCTTAAGAATCATTTCCTTTGCCATTTGATTACTGATATATTAATGTTGGGATGGATGAACTTCAGCTTTGCTCAAAACTCATTGCTTGATCGAGGATGAAAAATTGATGCCTGCCCAGAACAGGGCTTCTGAAATCAACCAATTCTTCTAATCTGTGTAGCTGCTAGCACACACAAACTTGCATCCGATTAAAAGAAAGAAGATCAAAAGCTAACTGGACCCTTCTAAGAAATGAACAAAAGTAGCAAGAAAATCTACCATATCAAAAGGACATTTTTCTCAGGTTGGTTTTGGTGTAGGGGAGTACTAGCATAATGAAGTGAAAGCAAAAGTTGAAATCCAACAATTTAAGAAAGGATTAAATTTGAGTAAAGTTCTTTGTATGTTTGCTACGAGGTTCTCCGGTATAAATAAAACACGTGTCAAAACTTTTTTACATGACTAATTATGGGTGGTGAAAGAATACAGAACACTATATTTTACATGAACAATCATAAACGAGAGTCTTAAGAACTTCATCTAAATTTTTTCTTTAAGAAACCCGCGTTTTGAGCTGTGGCTGTGACCGACCAACAATAGAATTTGGGATATATTGACCATTTGCAAACAGTTCTGCCGTCCCCCAAAAAACAAAAAATATAAAAGAAACTAGTGAGTATTGACCTATCAACCAAGAGAAGAAGAAACTTAATGCTTATCCAAAATCATGGAGTTTCTGTGTAGTTGCTGAGAATGTGCATGGGAAGAAACACTAAAGCGCCAGCCAATATGCAGTTGAATAGAGATTTATCTTTAGTAAGAGATGAAAGCATCAAAGTCAATAACTTGACCATATCATTTTGTCACAGAAGAGGCACAGAGAGAGGGAAATCGACCTCACCTGAGATTGGAGCAGAAGCACAAGAGTTTGGCAGATTAGTGAGCAATCTTCAACATTTTAATCTCAGAGAGAAAAGGTAAAGAAATTGATAATTTTTGGAGCCTTGAATTGGTTATCTTGACTAGTCTCCTTTCGTACAGTGTAGTATTATTAGTAAATACTAATTACTAATTGCAACTCCATGGCCCACGAGGGAGACTAACAGGACACCAGAGATATTGCCACGTCGTTAAGATGAATGAACCATAAACTGTTGAAATCTGGAATTTACTAATAGGACTCGCTGTGTACAAGTTCAACATTCACATTGTGGAATAAAAAAACATATCACTTTACAGAAAAAAAAAATCAATTACTTCTCTAAGTTGACTGTCACTTTCGCTCCCTAGAACAAAATTAATAAAAGGACCAATTTTAGCATCACTTTCAAGTTTCAAGGATAATAATGGTGAAATTACTCTTTTGGTCCTCAACGTTTGCACTAAGTTTAATATTGGTCCTTAACGTTTTAAAAAGTTATTTTAGGTCCTCAATGTTTTTTTTGGGGTCAAAATTGGTCCTCCCGCGTAACTCTTGTCTGGTTTTTTTTTGGTTAAATGCTGACGTGGAAGGCTTATGTGGCACACACGCTCTCCTACATGTCATATTTGGATGATATGACACCCTCTCTAACTCCAATTCAGCAAAATGACGCCGTTTTGCATCACTTCTTTCTCATTTTGCTGAGTTGGAGTGAGAGAGGGTGTCATATCATTCAAATATGACACGTAGAAGACAGGGTGTGCCACATAAACCTTCCACGTCAGCATTTAACAAAAAAAAATCAGACGGAGTTACGCTGAGGACCAATTTTGACAAAAAAAAACGTTGAGGACCTAAAATAACTTTTTGAAACGTTAAGGACCAATATTAAACTTGATACAAACGTTGAGGACCAAAAAAGTAATTTGACCGGATAATAATAGATCATAGTATTTTAGCCTATATTTTATACCAATAAAAAAGAAAGGTATTCTGTATTCAATATAATTTTGATTTAATTTTATAGTAACATCAATTGATATGATTTATTAATATAAAACAAATAGGTGCAAATGCAATCACTAAACCATTCAAGACTCAAGTACTATAAAATATATAAATGATTAGATGAGAAAGAAATATTGTTTGTTATATTTTTCTCAAATTATATTAAAAAAATAAATGTGGATGTTTTTGTAAAAAATCAACTCAACTAATCTACAAACAAGATTGCAGGCCAAAAGAAAAAATCTACAAACAAGATTTTCTCCGAAAAACAAATTATTAAATTACTTCGGAAAACGATTAAAAAATGAGTATAAACTGCGCCAACAACCGGCACGTGAGAGAGAGAACAATCTTCAATTTCAATCTTGCATTTGCATGGTAGCTCTGTTTTAAAACTGCGCGAAACAAGCCTAGGATCATTCTCAGGCTCCTCGGGTTGAAGAAGAAGAGAGCTAAAGATCTGGGTTTGAACCTTGAAGTGTGAAAAGCTCAGATCAGAGGTAATGATCCGATGTAAGGCTGTGGGTTTGGTGCTCAATTTCTCTGGCGATTTCAAATCCTTGCTCCTAAACTCCGGTAAGCTCCAGGGTTCTGTTAAATTCTATTAATCTTTAACTTTTTACCCAAAGATTACACTTTTATTTTTCCGTAATTGCAGTTAAACTTGGCAATTGGCATTTCAGTAGATTACTTTGGTCTGCGAATGCTGCAACTTGCTCAGATTCAGATGTTATAGAGGGTGACAAATGGGACAGTTCATTAATTATTGACGATAGGAATCTTCTTCGCCGGAGTAAAAATTCTAAAACAGGTCTTCATGTTCTGGCTCTCATAGACCGCGGTTCCATTGAAGCGGACCGAGGACTGTACAATGAGTTACTAAAGAGATGTACACAATTGGGGAAGCTTCAAGAAGGAAGATTAGTGCATTCCCACATTCTTGGTTCCAAGTTCAGGAATGATCTTATTATTCAAAATTCCATTCTTTTCATGTACGCGAGGTGTGGTAATTTGGAAGATGCTCGCAGGGTGTTTGATGAAATGCCTTCCAAAGACATTGTTACTTGGACTTCCTTGATTACAGGGTATGCCCAGAATGAACGTGCTGAAGATGCACTTAAGTTGTTTCCGCAGATGCTCGACGATGGGTGGAAACCAAATGAATATACATTGTCAAGCCTGGTAAAGTCTTCTGCTCTTTTGCCTAGCTATGAAGATGGGAGGCAAATTCATGCATGTTGTCTCAAGTATGGCTATCATTCAAATGTGTATGTGGGGAGTTCACTTGTGGATATGTATGCTAGATGTGGCTACTTAGGTGAAGCACAGCAAATTTTTGATAAGTTGGTGAATAAGAATGAGGTTTCTTGGAATGCTTTGATAGCTGGTTATGCTAGGAAAGGTGAAGGAGAGGAAGCTTTGTCCCTGTTCCTCAAGATGCAAAGGGAAGGTTTTAGACCAACTGACTTTACATATTCCTCTCTTTTCTGTTCTTGTTCTTCCATGGGATCTTTGGAACAAGGTAAATGGCTTCATGCACATACCGTAAAATCAGGCAGAAAGCTAGTTGGTTTTGTAGGGAACACTCTTCTTCACATGTATGCAAAATCAGGAAGCATTGAGGATGCAAAAAGAGTTTTTGATCGCTTGGTAAAGCTTGATGTGGTTTCTTGGAATTCAATGCTGATTGGGTATGCCCAACATGGGTTTGGAAAGGAAGCTGTGCAGCACTTTGAAGAAATGCTAAGGGTTGGGATTGAACCCAATAATATAACATTCCTCTGTGTTCTTACTGCTTGTAGCCGTTCTGGACTTTTGGATGAAGGTAAATATTATTTCAAACTGATGAACAAGTACAAAATAGAGCCAAAAGTGTCACATTATGTGACAATTGTAGATCTTCTTGGTCGAGCTGGTTTTCTTGATCAAGCTAAGAGGTTCATAGAGGAAGAAATGACAATTGAACCCACTGCAGCTATCTGGGGAGCTTTGCTTGGCGCTTCTAGGATGCATAAGAATATGGAAATGGGTACTTATGCTGCTGAACGTATTTTTGAGCTTGATCCTTTTGATTCAGGGCCTCATATATTGCTTGCTAATATGTATGCCTCTGCTGGTAGGTGGATGGATGCAGCACGCGTGAGAAAGATAATGAAACAGAGTGGGGTAAAGAAGGAACCAGCTTGTAGTTGGGTTGAGATTGAGAATTCTGTCCACGTATTTGTGGCTGATGACAATGCCCATCCCCAGAAAGAAAAGATCCATAAAATGTGGGAGGAGTTAAGTCAGAAAATTAAAGAGATTGGCTATGTTCCAGACACTAGTCATGTGCTTCTGTTTGTAGACCAACAAGAGAAAGAAGTAAAATTACAGTACCATAGTGAGAAGTTAGCTTTAGCATTTGCCCTTCTGAATACTCATCCTGGATCCACTATACGCATTATGAAGAATATTAGAGTTTGTGGTGACTGTCATTCAGCGATCAAGTATGTGTCGAAGGTAGTGAAGAGAGAAATCATAGTGAGAGACACAAATAGGTTTCATCACTTTCGTGATGGTTCCTGCTCTTGTGGAGACTACTGGTAGTGCTAGTCACCAAGGGAATGTTCGAAAGTTTTTGAAAATTGAAGTCATAACAGGAGGCTTAGGTTTATCCAACTTCAGTTTAAAGAGAAATGTGGATTTGCAAGTGAGAGATACCCAACTGCCTTCTGAGGCTGAAGGTGAGGTTATAGCAAGAACCTATTCAATAACTTACGAGACACATCTAGAATTTTAATGGTATGTTCTTTACTTTATTATCCTTGTACACACGAGATATTAATATTTTTATTTCTTCCGTTCATCATTTACAAAAATGGAGGATAAGAAATCCTCTATTCTATCAAGAACAGAGGCACAAGTTAAAGAGATGAAAAACTCTATCCATAAAAGCTCAAAAGAGCCCCCCCAATCCCTCTCTAAATCCATTTGGAGAAACATCCCAAAAATGGCCAAGAGCTTGGATAGTTGAGGATAATTTTAGACAAGGCATCCCAGGAACAAGGAGCTGGGACCATGAGTGCTTAATTCTTGTTTGTTATGTTGGAATCATTACCTCTGTTGTCCTGAACTATACCTCTGGACCTTATCTGTGCTATTTGGTTCCAAACTCATTGAGTCAGTGAAGAGGACAGAACTACAGAATGTGATTGAGGGCAGCGAAGATCATGAGAATGGGTATCCGTTACAGTAGGAAAGATGAAGGATCCTCTTCTCTAGTTTTATATTAGAGCTTGTGAAGACCGATCAGCACAACAGCATGTTGTAGGCTTGTAGCTGGACTTCTTGTTTCAGAATTTATTTTCATACTTTAGTATCACTCGTATACATGTATAAACTAAATATGAAATCTCACTACTTTAATATGTAGAGCTGCCTCTCCAGATTCCTAAAGCGTTTGGTAAAAAGTTAGGCCACCTTTGGTAGCCAATATTGTCGAGGGAAAAAGGTGGGGCTTAGGTGTAAAATGTCTATTATGTTTTTTGATTTGATACAATTATAATTTTTTTAATATTTTAATATAAGGGAAATAGTGATAATTTTAATTCATTCTCATTTCCATTCTCATAATTTTTTACTTAGTTATAATTAATCTAACAAATCAATTCAAAGTGCAACTAATATGAAAATTGAAAAGGATCAATAATCAATTAATTAGGAATATAACCGAAAGTGATAAACCTTTGGAAGATGTTGAGTTTTCTTATTTCTCTGTATTAAAAAATTCTTTTTTGGCCAAGATATTTAAAAGTTCTTTTAGTTTTTTTTTTCACTTCAAAGTATCTATCAACAAACACACTAATTAATTTTTTCATTGATAAAAAGTGTGATAATTGATCCAAAGATTTAAAATTACTTTATTCTCAAAGTCATGAATTAAATCTCTTAATATTTGATTAAGAATGAGTCCTTAATGGTTGAACTATAATTAGTTCTTGAAAAAAACTTATATCCATTTTTTTATATTCATTTCATCAAGTTTTTCTATCAAAACATGACACGTATCATTTTACTTATGTGAATTTTTTTTTAACTCTGTTAATCTATTGTTAAAGAAAAAAATTGCACATATCATATTTTAATAAACAAACTTAAAAAAAATATATGTAAATTGTTTCCTTAATTCTTTTATTGTTGTCAGTTGTAAGTAGTATAAGTTTATAATATATGCTAAAAAATTTCAAAATTTTAAAATTTCAATACAAAAATAAAAATTTCACTCCCCCAATTTGATTTTAGACGTTGAAGGTGGCGGTATAGGAAAGGCCGGAAATATTTCGCGGGAACCTGGGGAAACGTGGCGGAAGATAACTCTAGGTCACAGCCGCTAAGCTGCACACTGCAGTGCATGATTGTTTCCTATGCGCTGTTTGGAGAAGACACGTCATATATAAGGTGTTGGACGGTCCAATAGAGCGAGTAGTGATTTTATATGTAGTCGACAAAATAAAAGGGAGTGAAGTAGTGGATGTTTTTACATTTGCTTATTCAATGTAGATGTAACTAGATTTCAACCAAAAGGTAAGAAGCCAAAAAAACAGTAATATCATTACAGAATCTGAGGAAACTGCATCAACCATTCCCTCTTGCTATCTCATAAACTGCGTCTGAATTCTGATGCATGAATTGTGCAAGGTAAGGTTGTGTGGTTGTTGAAATGGAGAATTTGCCCATCGAAATCTGTCTCAAAATATTTTGTTTCTTGGACTACCAACATCTTGCACTTGCTCAACAAGGTATATTGCGCTTTCCTTTGTTTTTTTTTGGGATGAAAATTTTCTACAATTTTGTGGTTCAAGCGTTGCGTTGGTTTCCCTATTGACTATCAATTCCAAAATAGTTTATTCTATGATTCCATCAATTTTGCGTATTAGATGGATTAAGGTTATGACTTATGAGATCCGACGTTGTTATTTTCTTCAATTCGATTCAATTCCGCATGCTGACCCAGATTTCTTTTTCTGCTTTACATCTCACGGATCCTCTATTTGCCGATATAGATGATCCTCTATAATAGATAAATTGGAATTTGTTTGTTCGGTTTCCCACAACCTTGTTCATTGCCTATTCTGAAATTTCATCTCTTATTTGATACACTTGGATCGGAAACAAATTGGTGGGAATGAAATGCATTTTTAACGAAGATATTGTCCAATCTGTTTCCAGTGGTTCTCCTCCCTAATTCTCTGGTTCACACAGATTCAAATCCCCGTGCTCTTTTCAGGTGTGTTGACACAAGCACTTAATTATAGACATGGTTTTCAAGTTCTTAACTGTCAACACCACATCTGGCTAGTAAATTTGCTTTCTCATCAAACGCTGACCAAAATCAAATCACCTCTCGTTTCTTCGGACCATGGCCGATTTTCGCCCCACACCCTGATTCACGTTTCTTCTATTCGTTCCCCAATTGAACACCTGATCATTTTAATGATGCAGTAAATATAATCAATGTGATTGAAAGTTCCACAGAAGTTTTGAAGTGGATCACTTCTTGTATAAGATAGAATCAAAGATTTGATAATTGGCAATGGCAATTGATAGTAATAAACTGACAATATAATTCATGTAACGAGTTTTGAGGATTCAGAGTTTTATTGCCTTATTTTGATAGAAAGGTCATAAGTTTGGAAGTTGGTTGTACAGTATGCAGGAAATGGAAGCTCTTGGCCTCAGACAATGCTCTGTGGTCTAATCTTTTTAAGGAGAGATGGGGAGGAGATCATGCCGCTTTCTATGCTCCTATTGATTCAAAATCATGGAAAGATGTTTTCGAGGTTCAAGATCGCTGTGAGCGCATTGGAGTGTAAGTAAACTAATTTTCCTGACATGCACACAGAACTGACAGAATGCAATGAGATATATAGAAATGTTAGCTACTTCAGTTCTAAATTGATGTTGTCTCCCTCATAAACTACCTTCCAAGACAGGTCACCATCCTTGTCCTAACTAAATAGAAAGTATCAAATGTTTTTTGTTGTCCATAATGTTTAACATCGGCAGACCGATGATGTACAGTTAATGTGTAGAAACCTTAGTCACACTGACTTAAAGCATAATCCTTCATCTAGAACGCACTTAGTGCACGAGTCTAGAATCAAATCTGAAGTGACAAGATGAATGGATTCAATCTGCGACAACAATTATTGAAGTGTCCGTGTTTTTCTTCACAAAACAGGGGCTTGAAGATTATAAGAGAAGGCTCTTACTACTATCTTGTTCACCAAGGCGAGATCCAGCGATGTCTGGGTTCCAGAAGAAATAGGAGACAAGCGACAAGCCACAGCTTCCATACTTATGGTTCCGAAGAGGACCTTGCAGGAGAAGCTTCTGTAGATGAGAGAGCTTGTCGAGGAATTCTGGACAAAATTCTGTTTTTCATTGGGGATTTGGAAGTTGCTTCTGCAGATGCAAAACGCAGTCGTGTGACATGATCAACTATAGGTGTCCATCCAGAGTGAAGTTAAACGTACAAACTCTTTGTATGTAGCAATGGATTTATGTATTTATTTGTACATTCAATTTATGTATTCCGTTATTTTGCTGTACAATTCTCTTAATGGTGCCATTTTCATTGGTATGGGTATCTCACAAGTGGCTTATCTTGCTCCAGTGCATTGAAAGCTACATATGATGTACAATAGAATGTAGAGATAATGATCGTAAAATTATGACATTTTATGTTGAAAATTGATTTGGGTGAGTATGTAAACGAGTTATGTAACTAACTCTAAAATACATGTAAATGAAGCAAAAACGGGATAGATATCCAAGTTGGTTATGACCTATGAGTTTCCATTCCGTGGGAATCTAAAAAGATGAGCATGACCATGATATACATATAGTGCTCTAATGCTGACTAATTTTCCCGAAAACTTCAAGACCATAGAGATAACATAAATAGAATAGCATTACCCTTCCATAAAAATATAAATATTCTTCTACTAAGCAAACTTTATGATTGAAGCAGTTGCCAACAAAATAATACAGACTACTTTTTGGAGTAAAAAATGAAGGTTGCGAAGATGCTTTGACTAAATGTAAGTGCAATTCGATTACAGAAGAATAATGAGGAAAAAAACATTTGAAATTAGTAAGCACATTGACATAGACTATTAATCCCGCCCCAAAAAGAATATCGGAACTACCAAAACGGAGATTTCTCCTAAAGCAGTAGCCAATAGACAATCTAATAATATACTACAGCATTGATACCAAAACACTAAAGAAATGGTTCAACTTGTACTTTTCGCTTGTCCCCCTTTCCTTCGCTGGCAGGTCACCGTTCTTTTAAGGTGTACCTTGAGAGGCAAGGACTTTGAAATAGAAACCACGATACGTAAAATGAAGCGGCTGATGGTTCAGACCCTCCTAAAGACTTCATTGTAACTTCAGTTAAATGTTTAATGGCTCTGACTCGGTGTCTCTTTCCTTCAATGCCCAATCTTCTGTTTCTGTTCCCAATGCAAATAATCAGCCCCCAATAGCAAGGAAACACTTAGTAAGCAGATATTATACATGGTTAAATAGTAAGTAAATTTTGTTCTATAAAATAACACTAAACAACAAAACAAGATTGTGAAACTGGAAAAGCAATTTTCTTTTTCTTTTTTCTTTTTTTTTTCAAATTTTCATTTTTACTCTCAACGAACGTGACTATCAGATGCAAAAGAAAAGAAGAGTCACAACACGGTAGATTAATTCAAGTTTTGGAATTCACAACATAACAATTTCTAGAAGACAAAACTCAATAAGAGGATGGGCTGAGAATTTTACTTGGCTTATCTGCAATCATCAGCAACCGCCTCTGAAGTATACATGCCACAAAAAGGAAAATTGAGCACATGCCAAACATAACAGTGATAGGGAATGCATTAACCTGCATAGACAAATGAGATAATTAGTCAGGAACACACATAGCCACACTCACAGTAAAAGATTTTGTTTTCATCATATTTTCTTATTTGCATTTTGGGGGGGGAAGGTAGTAAAGAGGAAGGATCCATAAATGTCCAAACAAGGAGGCATAGCTGTGTGGAGTTCAATGGGTTAAAAGTTGGCGCATTGTATTTAAAAATTTTAATCTAATCGATTCCCATTTCAAACAAATGCAACAAAAGAAAAAGTAGTTAGAATGTTGAGATAAAGCAATCTGTATCCACATGCACGGACATGCAATAAAAGATCAAGCATTGCATCCAAGTAGAGTGTGCAACATACATTGTACAGCACAACGCAGACAAAAATGTTCAGAGGTATGCGGAAAAAGTTCATAATGGTGCTCCTGGCCTCCTCGGGAACGTATTGAGATCTCATCTTCATAATGGACGGCCAAAATATGCCTACACAAGCCTCAAAAGTACAGAAGCCAAGAAGTTGAATGCAACCTGAGAAGGAGATGCTTCCACCTTTCTCTTTGGAAGGAGCTACTAGGAACTGTTACACATTAACCAAGTCAAAACGTAGCAGAACAGCATGAAATATATTATAATAAGAACTCTTTATTTTTCTTTTTTAAAGGAATAAAAAAGAGTATATAGAAACAATGGCATACAGAGGTCAAAATAGGAAGTAGGAGAGAGGCAGCAGAGATTGCAAAAACAATCTGCATGTAGCTCTCTACTCTTGATGAAGTGCGGGCCATCAACCGAGATGCAATTGAACTTCCCAACATTGAAGCTAACATGAATGTTGCAAAGATAAAACCATGGGGAATATCTTCATCATTTGGACTCAAAGCAGGAGTCCATAAGAATACAAAGGTATACATTGAACCTTCAAAGAGAGATTGCAAGGCACCCAGCAACGCAATTTTTTCATCTGAAACATAACAAAGGTAATAATAAACAAACAATGAAAATAAGCAGGAAAACAAAAGATGAATAAAATACTTTATGATAGAATAAGGATAGCCAAAGAACATATTTGCTTGCCCTGTGACATTCAAGATTGTTATAGATCATAGTAACTGGTATAGGTTTTCCTCATCTAGAGCCACATAGAAAAATTAAATGCCATGCAGGTAGTTATGGATTGGTAATTATCAGCACAACAAGCAGGAGAGGGGGACAACTCTATAACATAAAATCCCGGGTAGGAGCCTCATTTCAAATCTTGGTCTGACAACAGATTCAGCTCCTCAGAAATATTCGATTATAGCATACTTCATTATTATGATAGGTCCACAGGTGATCATTCCAATCCTTTTACAGATATAATGCATCGATAATCTTAACAGAGTATTTTCATGGAATTAAATTATTATATTGAGAATTCTATAATGTAAAAGAAGAACTCTACCGGAAGCTATAGCCACAGCAGCAGCCCTGAACTGGGTAAGCAAGTCCTTGCTCTCAGAAGGGTCCCCATAATTTTCTGTCCATGATGATAATATGATGGCCATACCAATTGCAAGAAAGCATGAAGCAGCATCAAAAGGGGCCACAGGTCCCAAAGCCAAAGTATCAACAAGAACATTTCCAAACAGCCCAGCCACAATAGCAACAAGACCATTTCCAAGAAATATAGCCTTTGAGAATGTTATCGATAGCCATTGTTGATCGAATCCCCTCTGGCACATGAATGGTAGAGAAGAAAAAAATTGAGATTCATTAGAACAAAATGCAACAACAAGACAGTAGTTGAAAATATCATCTGAAGTCTGAACCATTTGTCACAGGTTGAGGGTCAAAACATACTTTTATTACCAAAAATTAGTTTAATAGGCATCTGGCAGATCTTCTAAAATGAACATTTACCTCATTAAGAAAGACCAAAATCTATCTTAAAAACCTGCAAATCATCGTCTTTTGGAATTAATATGTTCTCAGTTTATTTTTGTGTGGTTATGTGAAAACCTAACTAAGTAATGGTATCAAAGTTCAGAAATTCAAATAAGAAGTCCTGCTTCTGAGTTTAACATTCTTTGCAAGTAGACTCATCACATGAAATCAGTCTGTGGCACCAAACAGAAATAAAAGTAGAGATTTTGTCTAAAAATTGTCAGTTACAAAACCTAATTAGTTTGTTTCTGATAACACCGGTAGTGTAAATAAAACATATAGAGCCACCCAAATTTGAAATGTCAGTCTGGGACAACAAGTTAACGAATCATTTTGAGGACAAAAACCTATTCTCATGCTTATTTTAGTTTCAAGTACATAGAATACTATTCAAGTCAGCAACTGCCTTCAAATACAAGGAGACAATTTTTGGCTATATTTACAAGATATCAGTATTACGGTTTTTGTGGCAAAAAATAACATATCTGAGGTAAACTTTTTAATTAACAGCAGTTATATCTTTAAAACTCACCTTGTTATGCTCAGCAACAAGCCATGACTCAAATGATGAAAACAGGAGTGAGGTGGCAATGCCTCCCAAAATTCGACCCAACATCAAGATTTTGTATTGAGGAGAATGTTTGGTAATGCAACTTAAAATGTAGGTTATGCAGTAAGTAACACAAGCCCTCTTCCGTCCCCTGATTTCAACACAAGCAGCATGATATATTGTAAAATACTTTGGCATTTATTGGCAAAATGAAGTAAAACAAAAAAGAAAAAGTATCTCACTGTTTGTCAGCAAGAGATCCCACAATTGTTCCAAAGAGCATGGATGATCCAAAACCCGCAATGAAAAGTTGGCCTATCTCCCCTTTACCATATCCATACGTAGTGTAGAGGTAGTAGACGTATGGACCTTGCAACCAGTCTCCAGCTATAGTCATAGAAACAGCAAGCTGTGAGATTTCCAAAATCTTGCAATTGTAATTCGTAACCAATTAAAAAAAAATTCTGCATATGCAAATATTTCACAAATAACTGTTATCTAAATTGTAATTCTTTGATAAAATGTAATTAAAAATAGGATTACCCCATGCATCATATAAGTTTAACCAGCCCATTTTAAAAGCTAAATCAGCAAGAGGAAATAGTCGGGTTTTAGAAGAAGCTTGAAGACTATCATTGTAATTCAAATGGTTATTGACGAAGAATAATTAGATAATGAGTTTCAATATGCATAATCAAACACTGAGGAACAAATAAAGTTGCCTAGATTGGTAAGCTGTATACGTTTATTTCACAACACCCCCAAAAATAATAATAATATTAAGAGTAAGAACTCCAGATCAGAAGACATAACACTGCTGTCACCGGCAATCAAAAGTAGTGAATATGGCATAAAAATTTCTCCATTCTGCCTTGTTCCATTGTAAGAGAAAGTAAGCCGGGTATAAATATAATTGACGGTTTGCCGGCATTCCGGCAAGTAAACCACCTCAAACAAGCCATTGATAAAAAGTTTTCCCATCTATTTTTTGGCACTGAGATTGATTTGAACCAAACGCACACAGTTGTATCTCTTCGAATTTAGAAACTAAAAAACGAAAGCACACCACTAAGATGTTAATGAAATCACGTCCAGATCAATCAGGAAAATCACAACAACAGAAATGAATTCGGATCACAAGAAAATGGGTAGCCTAAATCCTCACCCCGACTGAATCAACAAGAAAATCCAAAAACAAAAAACTAGATCGAAAGCCACCAATTGCGCACAAACACATACACATATACACAGTCATACAATAAGCACATTGAAGCAAGATCTAAGGGGAAAAGAACATAAGCGCAGATCTAAGGGTGAGAGATAGCAAATATACCCATCATGAGCGAATAAACAAGAAGGTAATTGTTCTTGAAGGAATTGAAAGCAGAAGAAGTATTAATTCGATCTTTGTTGTTCTTGCTGAGCTCGAGAGCTAAAACCACGGCACCCAATGCCCCAAAAACAAAATAGTAGAACAACTCCATTTTCGTTTCTCTGGAGATTTCAGAGTAGGAGTGCGAGATTTAGACAGAGAAACCAGGAAACGAGGAGTGTAAGATTACCGAGAGAGGGAGGGAATTATATAGTGGTTCAAGCTCAAGACGAAGCTACCATACCATGCGATGGTACGAGTATAATATAATTTAACGATTCTACATTTGTACTATTTTAAATGGCTGACTCGGTTGTACTTGCTGACTTTCTTTGTTATATATCCATTAACTCCATCTAATATGTAAGTTAAAAAAAAAAAAAAACTTTATTGTATTCTTCATCCTATGTTTTAGTAATAATTTAATTTGATAGAGTTGATATAATCATATAAAAATTTGATACTAGTCACAAACCAAGTGTGACATGATATTTACTAGGAAGGTAGATTATAGATGAAGGTACAAGAAGGTGATGCGCAAAAAGCGTGAACTAAGGAAGGTGATGTTGCAGAGGATTATGAACTGGAAAAGAAAAACGCGGTTTACGTTTTGATATTGAATTTATTCTCATTTAACTGACGTAAGATGACACGTGGAGATATTTAAGACGCGTAATACTTTTTTCTTAAAATTAATTCAGGGGTTGGTGGTGGTCCTTCCTTATTAGTGTCGGTGGTTTTATTGGATCTCTACAGTATAGAAATGCGGGATGCCCAAAGCGGCAAATGTATTTCTTTGTATTGGATCTTTTACTGTTGCTGCAAAACGGATGGTGGACCCACTCTAACTCTACCACTTGCTTTCCATTTTCTCAATTATATTAATATCTCAGTGTAATTGAATCAATTTCTCGTCTTCTGCTTTGATATCTCAAAATATGGATGGATAATTCAGACAATTCCATGTACAATGTCTTCAATTTATTCATGAAAGAAAGGGAGATTGGTTAGGGTTTTCACGAAGTGTGTAATTACATATTAACGTGGCTATGAATTCACAGATTTGTGTAAAATTGAAAGCTTGATTCCTATTCTAGTACTGAAATAATGAAAAGCTGTGCTGAAATATGTGATAAAACCCAATAACAAAGTTATACATGCTATTTTAACTGAATCACATTGGTGAGCTCTCGCCATAGGGTTCAGATGGAATCTTTTATATTTACAAATGTCAAACATTACCAAATATTTTGTTTAAATATAAGTAGGATGAAGGCCAATTTGCATTATAGTATATTTATATTATTGGAGGCATTGGCTTAAAAATCAACTCTCAAAATGGGAATCAAATTGTTAGGCTCGCTCAATTATTGCCTAACTAGAAGTCAGCATACGAGGCAAATGCCTGTGGATAAAATGTCAATCTCTTGCTTACTTGGTTTATATAAATACATTTCTTAAAAAGAAAACAACAGTTAATTTAATTAATTTTAAGTAAGATTCAAACTCTCAGGCCAAAAAAAAAAAAAGTAAGATTCAAACTCAAAACGTTTATTTTAAAAAGCAACGTAACTCCAATATTATGGAACTAAACCTCATGAATACCTTAAAATTTCAGAGGATGTTTGAATGAGATGTTGAATTCAGTGTGAGTAGGTAGCGAAGCAGGGGAAGTAAATGGGAATGGATCGGAAAGTGGGTAATGGTGCAATATAATGTTGACGGTGGAGTTCCAATAGAACCTTCTCACTGCTAAGCAAGTCATCATCATGGCCGACAGTTTGTCTGAATTGTTTTAGTTTTTTTTTTTCTCAAAGTGATGGTATACTTGACACTCATCATGTTCATGCACGACTCACATTGACTACGAATTCTTCCTTTTTATTATCACCATTCATGCCTCCCTCTCCCATAGCTACCCATTATTTCTTCCTCAACCTTTCTGACTTTTGGGGGGATTCCACATCTCTCTCTCTCTCTCTCTCTCTTTCAGTTGAGGGCCATTCCAGCTACTTTAATTTGCACACCCCGTTTAATTAATATTCGACCAATCTCATTAATCTTATTATATTAACAATCTATTTCATTTAAGTCGTTAACTGTGTTGTTTAAGACCAACCAGGGATTTAAGTAGTTCATAAAAGTCATTTGTCATGTTATTTATATTTTATATCAGCTGTATAATAAAGGTTAAAACTTCAAAACAATAATATACTAACTTATATACATAAATATAATACAGAGAGGCCCATATCCACCCCCAACTTGCACTAGCATAATAACCACTTGTTACAAGTCCATCTTCTATTCTATCTTGTTGATGGTGACGAGTAAACAGTTGTTATATAAAGAATGATGACGAGTAAACAGTCATCTGATTTCCTACTTTGTGAGGAACTAAAAACCCAAAAAAACTATTTAACAACTTTTTATATGATTAGAGACGTGGTAGTATTATGCTTGGATCCTTGGGCCTTCTTTCTCTATGGGCCCAGAATCCATAGACTCCTCTTTTCTCCTACTTCCCAAACGCAAAAGCCCATACAAGTTCCGCATCGTGTGAACGCTTTCTTGACATACAATTCCACCGGCTTGACCCAACTCTCCACTGTACCGACCCGACCCACTGCTGCTCAACCTCTGTCCCCTCCTCTCATCCCTTCCAATTCCATTCATCTGCAAAGCCGTGATGACGGTTTTTAATGCCCGGCTGGGTGAGTTCCGGTTCGAGATCATAATCTCTCCTATCTCGGCCGGGCTCATCCTGGCCCCGGCCTGAAAGCCCTCTTCCACCTGAGGAAACAGCTTGTGATCCTTCACCCCCAAATAACTACTAGCTAAAACCTTGAAGGTCGAGAAATCACACAAGGGGAAGTGTATGTGAACGTCAATCCTCCCTGGCCTCATCACCGCTTCATCAATCTGATCTTTCTCGTTCACGGTGAAAACCATCACGCGCTCTTCCCCATAGCACGATATAATCCCGTCCATGAAGTTCAACACACCTGATAAGCTCACGCCCGTTGATGATTTCCCTCCCGCGAATCTATCAAGGTCTTCCATCACGATCACCGACCTACTCGTGGTTTGCAGCAACAGCGTCTTCAAATCGGAGTCGTCAGAAACTTTCGAGATATCGATGTCGTACACGTCGTAACAAAGGGACCTCGCCATCGCTGCGATGAAACTGGATTTCCCCGTACCCGACGCACCGTAGAGAAGGTAGCTCCGTTTCCAAACACGCCCTAGCCTGTGGTAGTACTGCTTCGACTTGAGAAACTGTTCGAGATCGGATTTCACCTTGTTTTTCAGCTCTGCGTCCATCACCACCGTGTCGAAGCTCGCCGGGTGGGTGAACGGGACCGACCGCCACCGTGAGGTATCGTCACTACTTCCCGAGTTCAAGTACAACTTAATCTCTTTTCTCTTTTGTTCGATGTCATCCGCCACCGTGAGGATGTGCTGGAAATACTGACGGAAAATTCTGCGTTTGTCTTTCTTCTTGATTCTGAGTACCAGTGCTGAATTCCTCCCGTCTCGCTGGGATTTCTCCTTCGTCCAGGAAACTCTGGCGCTGAGGAAAGTGTCGTGCACTGTCTGGTTGGCATCGAGGTGAAGGAAAATCTCACTTGGTTTGGAACCAGAAAAAAGGTTTGTGATATCAGAGTCTTCTACCGAAGGTAATGAATTAAGGTACGTGAGGATTTTCTGGTATAGTTGATTTTCCTGGAAATGCTCATTGTAGAGTGGGATTTTGAAGGATTGATGAACATGGAGGTGGTTTTCAAAGGTAAACCACCATCTTCGAAGAATGTACAAGACGGAAGTTTTGCGGAGAAAACGAAGGATTAGAAGGAAGAGAAGAAGGAGGATGAAAATTGAGGGGATGGAGCCAGCCCAAATCATTTTGATTGAGACTAAACTAAGAAGTCTGTTTAGGGCTTTGCAAAATTCAAATGGTATTCCATGGCCCATGCATGTGAGTCAGAGAAATTAAAAGACGGTGAAGGCAGGAAGGACGAAGGTGGGTGTTCAACGGATATGGTTGTTGGACGATGAAAAATTAAGGAGGTAGCAATCGGCAAATTTATAGGTCAATGAAAAATTTATTGTATAGCAGTGGGTTTATGACTAGTACACGGCTTCAAGGTGTTGTTCTTGTCTATGAATTGAGCACTACACAATGGGATGTTTTGTTTGATTTTCTACATTTTTGACTCATGCTTGCTTGATGCTTACCGCGAATAGAATATTCTGAATATTTGCTGTTTTGTCCTTTTTTTTCACCCGCGTTTCTTAAATTTGTACTATATCATTTTGTTTTATTTTTTGAATATGTTGATTAGCAATGATGCATAATGCTTTGGCCTATGGTGGTCATGTGATTATATAAAGAACTTTTATGGAAAATGATAAATTATCGGTAAGCTATATGAATAAAATATAGGCATTAATAACGAGTCATCTATCTTAATTAGTTCTATCTACAAGGTTTTGTTTTATTACTTCTCTTGCGTAGCCAAGTGGAAATTTTATATTTCATTTAGAAGTATTTAAATATGCCGTTGGATGAAAAATATATGTTTCATATAAGTTTACTACACGAGTCAATAATATTTCTTTTAAATTCAATTTCCCCGTTAAATGAACAAAATTCCATTATTAATTCAGTCCAAAAAATGTGACAATTTTTGAACTACAGTTAGGATTTAATTCATTCCAATTACTGAAAATTGTTATTGGCTCTCAGAAACTTGCAAAGCAAACAATATAAGATAGCCCAACCATAAAGAAACTTCAATCCAACACGATGGCCGAGGAAAGATAAAAGAAGAAAATAAAACCGAAAAAAAAAAAGGACTTTTCCTTTGGGTGGAGTCAAAAGAGAATCGTGCGAGAAGAAGAAAAGAAAAACTGAAAAATAATATGTTAACATTGCATTCAAAGACACGTTGATTCGGTACCTCTTTGAAGTTTGCTAGTTTTGAACCAGTAAACATTGTTTTTTTTAATATGGAACCAGTAAACATTAATATTATTAAGAAAATATCTGCCCAAATTTTCAGTTGTTGAATTTTTCTCTTTCTTTGGGACGAAGAATATAATATTAGCTATGCCATGACAAAAAGTCTACTAATATTAAGGAAGAAACTTTTTGTCTGACCACAAAAATTAGAGGAAATGCTATTAGCAGTTGAGATCACTTTGTTTTTGAACAATAACGTGTTAAGTCAGCGTCAAAAACTTCATCCTGAATAAATAAAATCTGCTATAAAATGACTGTGGCCACAAGAAATTTGTCAAAAAAAAGATTTCTATGAAAATAAATAATACAAAGCTATTTGGGTACTATTATAGTATTATTATGTTTGGTTTGTAGATCATCTACAACTGTATTATACGTCCACAAGACTTACAGGATTTTGACAAACCAAATGGACACTTCCCAAATCAAAATCTAAAACAGAAAGAAATATATTAATGACTAAAACATCAATTTTCAGTCGCTTTGTTTTCTTGCAATGTACAAAATTCATCTCTAAATATTTTCTCTTTCCCTTGAAAATATTTAGTAATAATGGAACCACGAGACATGTCTCATTGAGAGGCCACAGAAAAACGAGAAAAGATAGGCCTCGCTAGTGGTCCTGCCTTTAGCCCTTTACTGTAGAAATATGTTTGAGAGGAAAAGAAAGTACAAATTTGGGGTCCAGTCCTGTGTGAAAGAATGTGATACTGGTGGGGAAGAAGAAGAGCTTGCAACTTTCAAGGGTTAACGTTAATCATTATCTTACGCAGTGGGGTGGACCAGCAAGAGTGTAAAACACAAGGATCACTGACCCACATCGCTTTAATAGCAAAGCCTTGCCACTGCCAGCAATTCCCACTTGTCTCAATCATTCATGGCTGTTGCTAACTCGCTTACCGCATCGTCTTGAATCTTAAGCTTTTAGTCTGTTAAAGTCGTTAGGTAGCTCAGTGTTAGATTCAACAACATTAATCATGCACTTAATCATGTAATATCAACATACTAGAGGAAACAGTTATTCAGATAACTGAATCACTGATTTAACTATCTATCTCCACCTTTTTTGATAGAAAAAGAAATATTATTGAGGAAGAAAATAAGAATACAAAAGAGGAGGACAAGACATCCTCAAAGAGGAAAAACTAAAGTGCTCTTGTCTGATTGAACTTCTTTTTACTTTTTATTACATATGGCCAGTGCTACAGAAGAGGTTAACAAGGAGGATGTATATGAAACCTGGATAATATTAGGCTATTAGCTACCCTTTTAAGTCCCTTCAGTGATCATATGCATTATATATAAAACGGGTATTTGGATTACTTAAATAGTAATCACTGACACCACTACAGATTATTACGCGCAATAGCAAACCACATTATAGGACTAAGCTGTTACAATTAGGACTAGGCTAAATGAATGTAATAGAGTACAAGGTTAGGGTTTTATGGATCCTGGGCATCTGATTGAAGGTTAATAATATGAGAAACCACAAGCTTAGAGATTTCATTGATTGCAGCTTGAAACTGAAAATCACCTGACTCCCTGTTCCCTGTCCATATTGGTGACTGTAGACTTAATCCACTGTATTCACCGGCAGCAGCCTTTGTTTTCCGCCAATTGGCTAGGGCCTTCTCCAAATCCGACTGCATCAAAGGCCTTGGTGACTGAAACATGAACCGGTAGAAATATTCAAATTCACAAGTACTTCTGAGTCTGAGAAAGCCATTAAGATAACTATTCTGTTTATATATCTTCAAAACAAACTCCACGTGGTGTTTCTTTTGCTACTAAAATCAATCAGTTACAATATATAAGTAAAAGCGATATGGTGTTTAAAATTGACTCCATATAGGTAAAAATGAAAAATAAAATTGCAGCAAAAACTAAATGCTATATCATCCGAAAAATTTTTCAGATTGGAAATTTGGATAAATGATAAACCCCTAAATAAAGACATATGAAAAACATAAGAAGCAGCCACAATTAATTACTTTCAAACACCAAGGATGCAGTTTAAGCGTGAAATATACTCTGGACTAATAAAAAAGTTTCTCCAATAGTCAAACTCCAAATGGAACTTGCTCGTTAGTAAAATTTGACACTAAGCATATGCAATCCAGTAACAACATCCCTAGATAGCATGATAATCATATTAACTATTGAATATTTGGAATGTAGGAAATTTTCAGGAAAGAGGGGAAAGTAGAAGAGAATGATGAATACACTCACAGGAGAACGTTTTCCTTTCTTCTCTTCATCTAATAGTTCCCTAACAGGAAAATAGGCAGCCTTCTTGCAGAGTTCAAAGAGATCTGAACCAGTATATCCCTCACACAAGCTAGCTATCCGATCAAAGTCCATGTTGTCTTCAATATTCTCATCCCTCAAGATAACTTTTAATATGTCAGCCCTCTCACTTTGGTCAGGAATTCCAATTTCAAAAGCTTGGGGAAGACAGCGGAGTATTGCTTCATCAAGTTCTGAAGGACGATTAGTTGCTGCAAGGACCATAACTCGAGCATTTGCTACAAGGGATAAAATTATAGGTGTCATACATAAGTTAAAACCGTGCTTGTGCATAGAAGAACTGGAGGATTCAAATAACATCGGCATGAATTAATATTTGTCCTACATCAACTGAAGTTGCACATTTATTCCTCAATGAAATTACATGATAATATGACATGGTTAAAAACTTACGATCAGTGGTAAATCCATCCCATAAAGCCATGAACTCTGTTTTCATGTTCAACATTGTATCGTTATCTGATGTACGACGCTGACCCAAAAAGCTGTCAACTTCATCAATAAATATGATGGCAGGCTGGAGCTTATAAGCCAAGCTAAATACAGCAGTCACTGCAAATGTACAGCAGAACATTCACGGTCAACCAAACCAAAGAACCACAGTTCAAATGGAGAACATGATCACAATAAATCACATTAAAAACATACGCAAATTACTACGATAAATCTACTCATACAGGCAAGGTTAGGAAAATGAATGCATAGTTGTAGCAATAAGCTGATCAGAGTGGTCTCAATTAAACCAATCTAATCTAATCAGAAGAACTTTGATAAATTGTTCTAGTCAAAATTGATCATAGTGGTCTCAATGGAACTCACATGTTGCAATGAGTCACATCATATGCACTTCTAGCAATGAGATAAACATGATTGCATCACATTCCACTCATGGGCAGCAAAATAATTTTTTTTAAAAAAAAAAACATAAGGTAGGTATGATAGTTTTAGCCTGCATGTTAAGCTCTCATGAAGATACAAATTAATCACTACAGAGATGAAAAATTATAGAAATAATGTGCATTTACCAAGTTTCTGGGCATCACCAAACCACTTGCTCATAAGGTTTGATATTCTTACATTAATAAACACCGATCCAGACTCCTTGGCAATAGCTTTGGCAAGCATGGTTTTTCCAGTACCAGGTGGTCCATATAACAGGACCCCCTTTTGTGGGCCAAGAAGCTTGCCATGAGAAAATAGATCAGGTCTTTTGAGAGGCAGTATAACAAGCTCAAACAAAGTTTGCTTGATTGTTCGCAGTCCCCCAATAGAGTCAAACTCCACATCAATGTGATCAGGATTTATAACATCGCATGCTATGACATCCTATACAAAATAAAGAGTACAAATTTAACTTGGCTCTAGCCCTTTTATTATTAAAAAAAAAGTCTAAAAAAAAATAAGGCCAAATATTCAAACAGGATATGCATTAAAAACTAGTATCCATTTTCTATGTCTAAATTAATTACTTCACTTATCATAAAAGTTGATAAATATTGGTAAGAAGCCAATGCATGTTTGCCGGATACTAGAATATACAGCAAGAGGTCTATGATCTATCTAACAAACATTGTGAACTACTAGAAGTGAAAAGATACAACCAGTACCAAAAGTTACATGAAAAGTCAAAATTAATGCTTATGTACATATGAGCACGTAGTTGATTGTTCCACTTGTTACAGACTTATTCAGCATAAATGCTTAATCTGCAATGCGAAGAGCAAAGAACAACACACCTATTTAATATTTATTACCTACGAAATACACTATATATAAATCACCGATCTTGTACGAGTAGAAATTCTATGGAAATTTATTCATAAAGCCTAAGAAGCACACACCAACACATTGACAATGTCAAACTTCAAAAAATATAAAATATGACACAACATTGTGTTAGCCATACACTGGTACACTTATAGAGGAAAAACAAAACTGCCATTGTTTATATTCTAAGTATTTTACACTATTATTTTCTAAATAAAATCTACTAAATAAAAAATTGTTACTCCATACTATTCAAATTTCTCATAAGTCTGTAACAAGTGGAACAAATAGGCCATGGTTTCCATATACACAATTTGTTCTATTCATGTTAATATAAGCAAGACAGAAGACGTTAGCCTGACCCGACCTCACCCAGTGGGAAAAGCTTTGTTTTTGTTGTTGCTGTGTGTTATTATATAAGCAAGAAGCAAGCGGTGTTCTGCAGCCCCATGAGATTTTGCTAACTTGTATATTTTATCACAAAAAAGACCATACTTCTCTCTATCTGTTGCAACTTTAAAACACAAGACCCCAAAATAAAAATAAGGTAAATCCTAACAAACACACAATACCTTAAAATTACAATGCATCACAATCAGGAGATTGCCAAACAAAGCGTTCTAGTAAAAGCACAACTCGGAATGAAGAGTAAGACAATAAAAGGTAGAGTACCTCATAAGGGTTTGTCTGAACGAGAGGACGACCCAGACGCTTGGCTATCTCTTTCTTGTGTTCAAGAGCTTTCTTCGATGCCTCACGATTCGGGTCAAGGTGTCGGAGCCCAGCAAACAAGACCAAGCAACTCAAAGCCGCGCTCGCTGCGTATAACAACAATTCTTGGACGAACTTCGTCTCTGACGAACCCGCCATCGCTTATTTCCAATAAAAAAAAAATTATAACTTTAAATGCGTAAGAAGCATTCAGAATAGTAATAGAAAAAAAGTCCCTTGAATTTCCTTTATATCTACAAGTCTAGCTTCGAGAAAATGCGATCGCCTGAGGATGACGAACGGGGGGGGCTACCCGACTTGTCGCGAGAGAGACGAGAGATCCTCACAAGACACACGGGAAGGAAACGCAACCTAACTGGAATCTGACGATTGAACCGAACTTACGAAAATGCCACGGTTCAGCCCGCGAGATTGATGGCTGTTTAGTAATTCACACATATAAAGAGCCGAAAAGTTTGTTGGACTTGGCCCATTTATGATAATTTTGTTAGGTTTGGAATTCATTGAAGCCCATATAATACGAACAAAAAAAGTAGAAGTTCAATATATACATATAAAGAATAAAACATCATTTTGATCCTCTTAAATGTGTCTTTTGTTAATCAAGAAAAATTGTCTTTCCCAGAACGTTACTAGAAGCAAGCTTGTATTGAGTCTGAGAGATGTACCTCAATCTGCTCTGTTCGATGGGCTAGCGGCTTAGGGTACAGATGATTTTGAAGAAGACGGCAAGTGGGCAAAGCAACATTAGTGAAAGATTAGGTTAGTCATTAGAGGTTTTCTTAAATAACAAATAATATAACATATGCTTAGTCAACTTTGACTTGGACATCTCATCAATTTTGTCAAATATTATAACGGTGAGATAGTTCATTGATTACAATAATAACGATTTGACATGTGAAGAATTAAATTGACAATGTTGATTTATGAAGGACTAAATTAAAAAAAAAATACATTTATAATAATGTTTTGGTCTATATAACACATGCTTTATACTAAATAAATGTTCATATTGGGAACTAAAATGTAGGCTTTATATTCCTCTAAATATTGCCTCACAAGTTTCAGATTGTATAAGAACAACGTTAAATCTTTTGCATGGCCTTCATTTGTATAAGTTTTTTATTGACTTTAGTACCACTCTCAAAGTGACAATTTAAACGATAAGTAAGGTAGGAGTACTAAAGTGGGGTAAATGAATGTAAGAGAGTAGAAGGATAGGGTTTTAAGATTCAGCCGCAGCACCCTTTGTTTTCCGCCAAGTGGGCAGTGGCTAGGGCCTTCTGATGTTTTTTGTTTTTGTAAAGTCATCCATATAAGAGTCCAAATTTGTTGGAGTTGGCCCATTTACAATCATTTTGTTTCTTAGGTTTGGAATTTATTGAGGCCCATATAATACACTCATCAATCGCCGTTAATTGCCAACCCATTCCCACAAACCCCGCTTTTGGGTCTTAATTGGTACTATTTTTCCATTTATTTACAGTCTTAATTTCCAAGTGTAGTTGACTTGACCCTTAAAAAGAAACGAAAAGTATATTAAAATATGAGAGAGAGCAGAGATTAGAGGTGAATAAGAGTTTAACCAATAAATTCCTAGTAAGATGCAAGATGGTGTCATCAATTTGAGTGCACAGAAAATCGGAAATAATTACTCGTGAGAATGATAGTATGTAATGTATGGTATAGAAAAAGGCCACTTGACGACTCACACTAACAATTTGTTTAACATGTTCTTATCACTATAATTAATTTAGTGTATAAAATGGTGTTGCCAATTAGAAAAAGTATTTAAACGCCGCCTCATTTTAACAGTCTATAATTGATTTATTTGATTTCTGAAATAAATGGATGGATAGATCGTCCAATAAAGTCCAAGTTCTTATTAAAAAATTCATGTTCTACAAGGTAAATAACACACTTTATATTAAATGTTTGATTGAGAATTGAAGTATATGTTTTAAGGTGTGTACATTCACTTAACAGGAGCCTCAAAAGTTTAATCCTTGGGAATGGAGTTTTATCTTTTAATTTGAAATAATTCTCTTTGATAATAAGTCTAACAGTATAAAAAAATTAATCATCGAACGTACTTCTTGGTCCAAAAAGTGTAGGCTAATTTAACAAAAATCCATAATGAAAGTTCTCTCAATAAAATAATACATAAATGAGTTGGATTTAAATGTGTTAAACTAAAGCAATTGCTCAGTTATAAAATTATAAAGTCGAAAACATAACTTATGTATATAGATTATAATGTAAAGATGCTTTAGATTGAATAATAACTAAGTTAAAATTTTTACATGGCCTTCATTTGTTTTACTTTTTTTTTAGTTTTTATAGATATTTTTTTATTGGAGACAATTTTATTTGAGACATTATCAAGCACTAAATATGTGCATCTCTTCCAAGAGTATATGTTCAATGGTACTGGTACGGTAGCACTGAACTTCAGTACATCTTTTCAATTAGTTGGTTCCTAAATCATTCATGGTGTGTCCTTATTAATGTAAATTTTTATTAATATAAATAAATGATTTTACATGATTAGAGGGATGGATCGAACTTCAGTAGTGCGATGCCACTAAAATTTTATCTCTCTCCTAATAAAAATTCGAACTCAAATTCATTATATTGTGAGATACTACTCCTTCTTTAGTAAACCTAACTTCCTTTGTCTTTTTTATTGGCTTTAATTAGTACCACTAAAAGTGGCAATTTAAATTAAATGATAACTTTTTACGAATGTGCATATGGATGCAGGTGGTCGTACGTCTATTATTGAACAAACATTTTTTCGTTCCCTTTTTTGTTTCTTTCTGGGTTCATCCACACAAGTGGAATGGATTCCTTTCACAAAGAAAATATTGATACTTTCAAGTAATGGGAATTATAGAAGAGAACAAATAATTTAAACTCTATATATATATATGTTTTGGTAATTAACTCTTTATATATTTACTATTAAGTTTTCGAACATATAAAAGTTGTACATAAATTATTTTCCAATTGTGCTATAGGTGTTAGTTGGAATGGGCTAATAAGAGAATCATAGGGAAGTGTGTTAAGGTAATAGTTCCATCGCCGATCTCTCATTTTAATAGTTGTAAGCTAAGATCAACGTACAATATCTTAAGCATATATATATAACCGTTTGTTATGGTTACATAGAATTCTTTTTAAAAAATGAATAAATATAACCGTTTGTTATGCTTTAATGCTTACATTTACTGTCCATTAATAAGATATGTCTAAAAAAATAGAGAGAAAATTTAAAAATTAAATCAAATGTTGCTAATATATATATGTACACATATATATAAAGTTAAAGTATAAATGCATGGACAAAATTAGCACTGAATATTATGCTTTTAAAATTATTTGTATGCTTTAAAAGTGATGAGCACTGTAGTACTAATACTTTAATTTCCATAAATATTATTTTTTAAAAATTAAATTATTAGTTAAAACTTAAAACTTAAAATACGTTTTTTTTCTTTTCTTTTTTTTTTAAAAGCAAATTTGTTGGTTAGTGAGGTGGATGATGTAATGAGAATGGAGGATATAATAAGATTGCATAAGGGAATGAAAAATAAAAAATATGAAAGTGATGTGATATTATATGAATCAATGTTGTAAGAACCGAATCGGACAAAGACTCGGACAAGTGTTCGGTTCATGGTCTGATCGGTTTAACCGATCGAACCGGATGACGCAATAAATAATAAAATAATAATTATTCTTAATATATAAAATGATATCATTTAAATTTTAGGTTTCAACATACATAATTTTGAAGTTTTAAATTACACGACTTCTCAAAGTTTTAATTTTCAAGATTTGTCAAACTCTGAAAGAATTTGATCAAATCAAACATGAAATTCTTGATAATCATGACTTCTTAAATTTTAATTTTTAAGACTTTTCTAATTTTAATTTTTAAGATTTTTCTAATTTCTTTTTTATGTTATTTTTTATTTTTAAAAAATAAAATAGGACCGGTTGGACGGTCCAACCCAGTTGATCGGTTGGATCCCGGTTAAATTCGGTCCAACTAGGAAAACATTTTTTTTGTCCAACCGACTTGCCTTTGTATCCGGTTAACGGTTGGTCCGGTCCGGTCCAAACAACACTGATATGAATGGAATAAAAATGAGTAAAATTTTTATCCTTATATTAAAAGTGAGAATAGAATAAAGTAAATAAAAAAAATAATTTTATCACATTAAAAAAATACAATATATTTAGTTAGAATAATATAAAAAAAATTCCATCAACAATTACATCAACCAAACACTTAACCAATGAGGGCCTTAGCGCAAGAGCCAAGAAATCACAACGGGCACAATAATCAGGCACGACGGTGCGTTGGCATTTCCTCCAAAACAATAACACTCATAAAATGTTACATGCAAAAGAATCTGATATTGTCAGCCCCATATTTAATTAAATATTCATGTGCAATCCCTTATCTCCATCTCATTCATGGCATTTTCGTCTCTTCCAAAACCAAATTTAAGAGTGCACATTATTACTCGTCCTACCTAGCTACGATCATTCATTATTCATTATTGTGCATTTATTTATGTAAGCATTAATGTTATGAACTCTAGTTCTATTATATAAGGCATATCAGATTAGGGTTAAGAGTTAATAAAAAGAAAAGATATGGGGGCAATTATAATTGACAGTTATATGAAAAAAATTCATCTAACAAGTACTTTTGGACAATAGTTAAAATTTTTTTTATTAGTTGAAAGAATTTTTCTTTTCCGTGTATTTATTGGTTGGGCCAATTCCAAATTGCAAACCAAAAATAGCCTCTTAATAAACATATTTTTCTAAGTCTTCTAACTAGGTAGCTAAAGTCATAAAAAAATTACTTATTCTTTGGTTATGTAAGAAGTGAAGAATCATTCCATCAAGTTTCGTGATGATGGTTCCACTTGTAAATGTTGCGTAAGAAAGTGAAATAACTCTTTGATTGGAGGAGCATCTAAATTATAAACACAAGAAAACTTTCTTCGGGTGGGCCCACTTTCATTTCGAACATTATTAATATTATGGATGGTTTCCTTATCTCGCATTGCGTTATTCTGTCCTATAATTTATGGTTTATGGTGATTGACCTTTCGAGAGTCTCCGTGTCCACTCTTTGAAGTTTTGGTGGATATTTGATGCGCCATGCTTTCGCCACACGCCTTTGCGAACACCAAACACAACCACTTCAAATTCCAATCCTGCCCTTCCCAGGCTTCCCTCCCCACTTTTTCTCTCTCTTTCCCTGTGAGTCAAACACAGAGATTTGTATTTTGAAACCGAAACTAATTTAAAAGTTGCCATCTTTTAATTGGAAAGTTATTGAGTTGAGTGTAGTACAAAAGGCATGCTCTTTTTTTGTAGTACCACTCCTTGTCTTCTCTAGTGGTAATGCTACTTGCAAGGACTGCCTTCGTTTCTTTGCCTCACACTCAATGATTGATACAAATATCGGAGTTCTCTGCCAGCTTCCTCTTGCTTACAATTTATTCATGATTTTGACTTCTTCGACCCCTTTCTGGGATTTCGGGATTCTTACGTCACGCCTCTCTCTCTCTGATCAAATTTCAAGGTCCCATTTATTGATTTATATGCTGCGTGCTTTGGTTTTCTCACAGTGCAGAATTCTTGCTACCACATTGGATTGAAGTTGCTTTCAACGACTCAAGTCTAGGTGCTTGTTAAAACCTCCATTAACAAAAAAGGAATTTGAGGCTAAGGTTTTTGGATTTTCGTTTTATATGATTTAACCAATAAGTACTTTGCGTAGCAAAATAATTAACTTTTGCCTCATTGAACCCGATACTGATTCCTTAATTTCCTTCTGCTTTTATACCACACAATAATGTCTTTTCAGATTTTGCTATTTAATCCAACATACGTCTTGACTTACATTATTTGTTATCCAAAAGAAAAGAAATTGTAGTTTGTTTTAAGTAAAGACGCTTAGTGAAGTGAGAAGAATTCGAATTGGCCCACACTTTTCTTCTTTTCCCCCTTTATAATCCTATCACTCTCCTCATTTTCTTGTTTCTGATGCAATAACTGATCCATTCGGAGTAGATGACTTCCTGAGTCCTATGGGAACCATGAACAACGAAGAACTCAGGGAGATTGAGAATTTGGGCAGAGAGGAAATGGAAGGAGCTCGAGTAGAGGCAGAGGATGTGAAAAGAATAGCTCCATGGACAAAACAGATCACAATTCGAGGAGTAGTAGCAAGCTTATTCATTGGAATCATTTATAGTATGATTGTGATGAAGCTTAACCTCACAACTGGGCTAGTCCCCAATCTCAACGTATCAGCTGCACTTCTTGGCTTTGTCTTCATCAGAACTTGGACTAAGCTGCTTGAAAAGGCCGGGATTGTCTCAGCACCTTTCACTAGACAGGAGAATACTATCATTCAGACTTGTGCAGTCGCGTGCTATAGCATTGCGGTTGGAGGTGGGGGTTTTCTTTCATTTCTCTCATGTTTAATCTCTCAATTGAACTCTACACTTCATATCAGTAATGTTCTTACTTGACTGGTGTAATTTTAGGTGGTTTTGGGTCTTACCTATTGGGTTTGAATAGGAAGACGTATGAGCAAGTAGGGGCTGGAACAGAAGGGAATACTCCTGGGAGCATCAAGGAACCTGGTATTGCCTGGATGACTGCTTTTCTCTTCGTGACAAGTTTTGTTGGGCTATTGGCATTGGTTCCTCTTAGAAAGGTGTTTCTTATTAGTAATGCCTCTTATGCTTTTTCAAGCCTCACTTGAATATAGTTGATTGTTCTCAAAGGTTCTAACTTGATGCAATTTGTGTTAACAGATCCTAATAATAGACAACAAATTAACGTATCCAAGTGGAACGGCCACTGCTGTTCTTATCAATGGCTTCCATACTCCGAAAGGAGATGAAATGGCCAAGTAAGAATGTTTTTTTGTTTCTCTGCCTTTCTGAGTTAACCAAGGTGGATCTGTGTGTGATCCGATAGTAATACTAGCTCAATGCCTTTTGCAGGAAGCAGGTTCGTGGTTTCATGAAATACTTCTCTTTCAGTTTCCTTTGGGCTTTCTTTCAGTGGTTCTATTCAGGTGGAGATCAATGTGGATTTGTTCAGTTCCCTACCTTTGGATTGAAAGCTTGGCAAAACTCGTGTGTTCTTGCATCTTTTGCTTCTGCTATTGTTAGTATTATTTATGGAAAAATTGTCAGTGTTGTTATTAAAATAAAGTTTGGATTGTGCAGATTCTACTTTGATTTCAGTATGACATACGTTGGAGCTGGAATGATTTGTTCACATCTGGTGAACTTATCCTTGCTTCTTGGTGCTGTGCTTTCATGGGGCACTATGTGGCCCTTGATAAGGGGACTAAAAGGAGAGTGGTTTCCTGCAAATTTATCGGAAAGCAGTATGAAGAGCCTCAATGGTTATAAGGTCAAATATGAGCTATAATTTGATTACTTTATAAGTAATTTTTTTTCCTATGATTCCATCCTTATCTCTTTATTTACTTGCTACAGGTTTTCATTTCAATTGCCTTGATCCTTGGTGATGGGCTTTACAACTTTTTCAAAATAATTTATTTCACTGCAGCAAATATCGTTGCCAAAAGGAACCTTAAAGAGTGTAAGTAAACGGCCTCTCATAATTTTTGTGGTTGCTGAGTTATGTAAATGTGAAGAAACATTATTTTGAGAGCATGTAATGTACTAATAGGGATTATTACCCTCTGTATAAGCCAATAAGAGATGATCTGATACAAAGAGTGGCTTATGATGCTTGTGAATTTCACAATCCCATTTTATTTTGATTCTGTGACTGCAGTATCGTTTAACCAGAAGAAGCCCCTGGATGATCTTAGACGAAATGAAGTGTTCGTTAGAGAAAGCATTCCTATATGGGTGGCATGTGCAGGATACACATTGTTCTCCATCATCTCCATTATTATAATCCCATTGATGTTCCCTGAGTTGAAATGGTACTACATAGTGGTGGCCTATCTGCTCGCGCCTTCTCTTGGCTTCTGCAACGCTTATGGCGCAGGCTTAACCGACATGAACATGGCTTATAACTATGGGAAAGTGGCACTGTTTGTGCTTGCAGCCTTATCTGGAACGGAGAATGGAGTAGTGGCTGGACTTGTGGGGTGTGGTCTGATTAAATCCATTGTTTCCATCTCATCTGATTTGATGCATGATTTCAAGACTGGCCATCTCACCTTCACTTCCCCTCGTTCAATGCTTCTTACACAAGCTATAGGGACAGCAATAGGTTGTGTTGTGGCTCCTCTCACATTCTTCCTCTTCTACAAGGCTTTTGATGTGGGAAATCCAGATGGTGAGTACAAAGCCCCATATGCCCTTATATATAGAAACATGGCAATCTTAGGAGTGCAAGGCTTTTCTGCTCTCCCACACCATTGCTTGCAGCTGTGTTATGGGTTTTTCGCATTTGCCATAGCAGCCAACTTTGTGAGAGATCTGAACCCAGGAAATGTTGGGAAATGGGTGCCTCTTCCAATGGCAATGGCTGTGCCATTTCTGGTAGGAGCTTACTTTGCAATAGATATGTGTGTGGGTAGTTTGATTGTGTATGTTTGGCACTGCCTAAAGCAGAGAGAGGCAGAGTTGATGATTCCTGCAGTTGCTTCTGGTTTGATTTGTGGAGACGGTCTGTGGATTCTGCCTTCATCTATTCTTGCTTTGCTTAAGATTCGTCCTCCAATTTGCATGTACTTCTTGACAACTAAGTAGTTCACATGGGACTAAATAGATGGAGTTAACTAAACTCACCATCTTAGCTGCTTGTAGCAGTTCATTTTTAAATTATAAAGAAGCAACTCTTAGCTGGCGATTCTAGAGTTATAAATAGATAAGTTTAAGGTATGGAAATGTATATAAGAAAAACTGTGACGGCAGCAAATTAAATAGGTTTAGAAGTTTAGTGCTCTTTTTTTGGTGGAAAAGTTTATTGCTTTAATACTTCTATATTATCTCACAATCACATTCACATCAATAACACTAGTAATTATTAATTCTTATTGAATAACATCTTGATGACCTGAAACGCATTTTCTTATATCAGCTAAAAAAACAATTAAAGAATCACAGTTCCATTTAGTGATCTAAAAATAAATATTATTACTCAGTTTTTTTTTTTGAAAAAAAAAACATGTTTTGATCTCTTATAGCAAATGAAGTTTTAAAAAACTTTCAGTATAAGAGATAAAAATAATTTATAATGAACTTTAGAACAATTGTAAGATTCCAGTCATGTCACTTGGAGTTAAAGGTCACTAAAAGAGAGAGATTAGAAGAAAAATTGTAAGGCATAATCAATGAAATTTTAGTAAGATGCAACATGGTGTCATTAGTCCAAGTGTACAGAAATAATTGTTTGTGATCAGTGATAACGATAGTACAGGAAAAAGTCGTTTCATGAACCTCAATAATTAAGTATATGAAGTGTTGTGGCCTTCATTTGTATAAGTTTTTTGTTGGCTTTAGAATTTTTAGAGACCACTGAAAGCAACTATTCAAGCATAAAAACAAAACAATGGCAAAGCGCATGCCTCAGAATTTTGTTTGTTTGTTTTATTTCATATAGAAGTGGTAATATTCACTAACTTATCTAAGAACTTCTTAACGAAATTTAAATGAGAATCAATTTGGATGTAGCATGTAGGTGGTCATACAATTTGTTTTTGGGTGATGATCATAAGAGGTTTCTACTTTGTATTGAAATATTCTAAAGCAGAGAAATTCTAGATGAGAATAATGAAAGTAAAGGGTGTGTGTTAAGATGGAATGGACTGAAAGAAAAGAGAATATTGTCAAACTAAAATGAAAGGAGAGGATTGAATAAAAGAGAATGCAGGTAATGCTTTCGTCTTTTCATGGGTCAATTAATGGAAACAAATAAAAGTATAAAAACAGGTTCAGCAAGTAATACATTCTATGCCCAAGTTGAGGCAACTTTACAACTATATGTTCGGTGCTATCTCAACCCAAGTCAAGAAGAGCAGCATAAATATCTTAGGCATATTTGCATTCATATTTGATATGCCATGTGTAGGCCACACGCCTTTGTCTTGTCCAACACCAAAACTTGGAAGGGGAAGAACCTCCATTTCCAACCACTAAAAATTTCATCCTCTCTTTCTCCACTCTCTAGGACTCTCACTAAATCTTTATGTGTGAGCCAGAAAGGGATTTTGATTTTGTATTTCAACTCCGAGAATGTTTTGAAAGTTATGGAGCTTTAATTGAAAAGTTGTTCAGTTCGGTGTAGTACAAAAAAAAAAGCATGGATTTTTTAGTAGTACTTGCTTGCAGGGAGTGAGCATTTGTTTGTGTGCCTCATTCTATGGTGTGTTACACTGAGTAGATAGAAATGTCGAATTTCACTGGAATCTTGCTTTACTTGATTCCTGATTTTGATTTCTTGAGTCCCCCAATTGTGAGTTTTTGTGATTCCCACGTCCCTAACTTCTCCCTTTTAAAACGCTTCGTGTGATCAATTCTCAAGGTTCAATTCAAATGGTGGTTTTGTCGTTTACAGTCTGCTACCAGAATTTTCCTTTTTTCTCACTCAGTGGAGAATTCTAGCTACGACATTGAAGGAAGGTGGTTTTAGCGATTGAAGCCTATGTGCTTGTCAGAAAGTTTCAATCTTGGATCAACGTAAAGCGAGTTGAGGGTAAGATATACATGACGTCGATCTCATATAATTAATCACTAATTGCTTTGTCTACCAATTTTTTTTTTTTTTTAAATACTTTCTCCACTTTTTCTTCATTGAATTGGATACCAATTCCTTTTAAATAATGACTTATCAGATTTTTTATTTAATCCAAGATACGTCTATACCAATTCCTTGGTGAAGTGAAGAATTAAGAAGGTTCTGCCCATCACTCAATTTTCTTTTCCTTTGTAATCACATCACTCTCCTCATTTTGTTCTTCTCTGATGTAATAACTTTTTCACTCAGAGTAGTGCACGACTTGGTGAGTCCCATGGAAACTATAAACAATGAAGAAGTGAGGGAGATTGAGAATATGGATAGAGAAGAAGTAGTAGAAGAGGCTGGAGTAGAGACAGAGGAAGTGAACAGAATAGCACCATGGACAAGACAGATCACAGTTCGGGGAATAGTAGCAAGTATACTCATTGGAATCCTTTATAGTGTGACTGTGATGAAGCTTAACCTCACAACTGGTCTAGTCCCTAATCTCAACGTCTCAGCTGCTCTTCTTGGCTTTGTCTTCATCAGAACTTGGACTAAACTGCTTGAAAAGGCCAAGATTGTCTCAACACCTTTCACTAGACAGGAGAATACCCTCATTCAGACTTGTGCTGTGGCATGCTATAGCATCGCATTAGGGGGTGTGTGGGGGGTTTCTATTTCTTTCTTTGGTGTTTAATCTATAAATTGAACTCTTCCCTTTATATATATACGAGTAAAGTTTTGAACTTGACTGGTGTAATTTTTAGGTGGATTTGGGTCTTACCTATTGGGTTTGAATAGGAAGACTTATGAGCAAGTAGGGATTGCAACAGAAGGGAATACTCCTGGGAGCACCAAGGAGCCTGGGATTGGCTGGATGACTGCTTTTCTCTTTGTGACAACCTTTGTTGGCTTATTAGCATTGGTTCCTCTCAGAAAGGTATGCTTTTTCAAGCCATAGTTGAATACAGTTGGTTGTACAAACTTCAAAGGTTGTAACTTGATGCAGTTTGTGTTAACAGATTCTAATAATAGACTACAAATTAACGTATCCTAGTGGAACTGCCACTGCTGTTCTTATCAATGGCTTCCATACTCCGAAAGGAGACGAAATGGCCAAGTAGGAATATTTTTTTCCCCCAAGGTGGATCTGTGTATGATCCGATAGTAACAGTGTAATACTAATTCAATGTCTTTTGCAGGAAGCAGGTTCGTGGTTTCATGAAATGCTTCTCTTTCAGTTTCCTTTGGGCTTTCTTTCAGTGGTTCTATTCAGGAGGAGAGCAATGTGGATTTGTTCAGTTTCCCACCTTTGGATTAAAAGCCTGGAAGAACTCGTGTGTGCTTGCCTCCTTTGCTTCTGCTATCTATTGATAATGTTAATTGTGAAAAAATTGAAAAATAAAAGTTTGGATTGTGCAGATTCTACTTTGATTTCAGTATGACATACGTTGGAGCTGGAATGATTTGTTCACATCTTGTGAACATATCCTTGCTTCTTGGTGCAGTGCTTTCGTGGGGCATTATGTGGCCGTTGATCAGGGGACTAGAAGGAGAGTGGTTTCCTAAAAACATATCAGAAAGCAGTATGAAGAGCCTCAATGGTTATAAGGTCAAATAAAACATAAGCAAGCTGGAATTTAAAGACTATATATATTGTATTTTCCTATGATTCAATCCTCATCTCTTTATTTACTTGCTGAAGGTTTTCATTTCCATTGCCTTGCTTCTTGGTGATGGACTTTACAACTTTTTTAAAGTACTTTACTTCACCGCAGCAAACATCCTTGCCAAAATGAAAAGAAGGAACAACATTCAAGAATGTAAGTAAACAAAGAGCCTCTGTAAGTAAACATTATACGTTTCTAGTTCCCAGAATCACATATGATGTTGTTTCTGTCTAAGTGCAGTATCAGAAAACCAGAAGAAGCGTGTGGATGATCTTAAACGAAACGAAGTGTTCGTTAGAGAAAGCATTCCTATGTGGTTAGCATGTGCAGGATACACAATGTTTTCCATCATAGCCATCATTATAATCCCTTTGTTGTTCCCTGAGTTGAAGCGGTACTACATATTGGTAGCCTATCTGTTTGCACCATCTCTTGGCTTCTGCAACGCATATGGGGCGGGCCTAACGGACATGAACATGGCCTATAACTATGGGAAAGTGGCTCTGTTTGCACTTGCAGCCTTGAGTGGAAAAGAGAATGGAGTGGTGGCTGGACTTGTAGGGTGTGGTTTGATCAAATGCATAGCTTCAATCTCATCAGATTTGATGCATGATTTCAAGACAGGGCATCTGACCTTCACTTCCCCTCGTTCAATGCTTGTTGCACAGACAATAGGGACAGCAATAGGTTGTGTGGTGGCTCCTCTCTCATTCTTTCTGTTCTACAAGGCATTTGATGTGGGGAATCCAAATGGTGAGTACAAAGCACCCTATGCACTTATATACAGAAACTTGGCAATCATAGGAGTGCAAGGCTTCTCTGCTCTCCCACAACATTGCTTAGAGCTGTGTTATGGGTTTTTTGCATTTGCCATAGCATCAAACTTGGTGAGAGATCTGAACCCAAGAAATGTTGGGAAATGGGTGCCTCTTCCAATGGCAATGGCTGTGCCATTTCTGGTAGGAGCTTACTTTGCAATAGACATGTGTGTGGGTAGCTTGATTGTGTATGTTTGGCACTGCATAAACAAGAGTGAGGCAGGATTGATGATTCCTGCAGTTGCTTCTGGTTTCATCTGTGGAGATGGCTTGTGGGTTCTGCATTCCTCTCTTCTTGCTTTGCTTAAAGTTCATCCTCCAATCTGTATGACCTTCTTGCCAGCAACCGGAAGTTCAAATAAAGAATAAGATGTACAAGTTTAACTTGTTAGTTATTACTTATTTACCTTGGCAGCTTGTAGTAGCACTTCTGTAAAGAAGCGCGTCTCATCTTATTCCTTGGTTTGAACTTTGAAGGTATCAAAATGTCAAATTTTATAATGTACAATTACTAAGGGGATTAATGATAACACACTTTGGAAAAAACTTTCTTTTCCACTTTTTTGTAAGAACTGACTGCACCACTGTTCGCAGCATTTCAGTCAACATATATACTCATAAGTCTAATATCCAAATAATTACAATGGATAGAGTTTGGGAAGAAAAGAATAATTATGATTATATCAAATTTGTGTCACTACTTATAAATGATTTTGTGAAAATAGAGAACGATATAATTTAAACAACTAATGTACTAATTTATTATTTTTTAAATTAATGATATAAAATTAACAAAGCAGTTTGTCTAAAATAGTAAGTGATTTGATATCGTTAAGTATTAGGGGGTGTTTGGTATTGTTGCAGTTTTCTGTTTTATTTTAAAAAAAAAAAATTGAAAACTTGTTTGGCTAAATGAGTTTTGCTTTTAATTTTGGACTTAATATGAAAACATAAAACACCATACAGGAAACCACAAAATGTGTTTTCCACAAATTTCATTTTAGTTTTTTTTTTTCAATCACCACCCACCACTACGACCACCCACCACGTGCCACCACTACCAACCACGTCCACCATCATCACTACTCACCACTACCAGCAACCACCACTCGGCACCATGACCACCCACCGCCACCACTCACCACCACCATCAACCACCACCCACCACCTGCCACCACCACCAACCACGTCCACCACCACCACCACGACCGCCCACCACTCGCCACCATCATGACCACCACCCACCATCACGATCACCCACCACTTGCCACCACCACCACCAACCACGTCTACCAGACTACCACCACTCACCACCAGCAACCACGTCCACCACCAGCAACCACCACTCACCGCCGACCAACCACCACCGCATACCATCACCACCGACCTACTCATTACCACCATCAACCGCCGACCAACCACCACCGCATACCACCACCGCCACCAACACCCACCACCCACCATGAATGTCCATGAATCTTCTTACTCCCAAAACATCCACATAAGTATATTTTTAACTTTCATAAATATTTATTTTCTTTTATTTTATTAATATAGAAACTGAATATAAAAAAAAAATAGAACACAAAAAAACAGACAACATATTTCAGTTTTCAAAAAATAGAAATCTAAAAATTAGCAGTAATAATAAACAACCTCTAAAATTTTGAATTTAAAATTTTACGAATGTAGTTATTCCTATTGAAAGACTCTCGAAAAATATTCAAACAGCAGGTGAGCAACAAAATGAAAATTAATGATACAAAATTATAAACGATTTAGGATTGTTGAGTCTCCACTCTCCAGGTGTCCCACATGCACAGCATGAAAAGTAAGTGGATTGAGTTGTTGATTTATTAAATTTCTCACGTTGACGGATCCTAAAATAGAAATTAAAAAAAATGCAATCCTTGAAATTCACAATTTGTATTGCTTTTTTATTCATTGAATTGAATCAGTCTCACATTAGAGTGTGGGTAGGACTAGGAGTAGGAGCCAGCATCCGCCATCTTTAATTCTTTATATTACTTTTTTTTTTCTGGGTCAAGCTTTATATTAGTCGAAATAATGGACGGAGCACTATTAGAAAAACAGAAAAAAGTGAACTTGTCAATATGAATATTCAATTATTCATCCTCTCTTAATTTGAACGGAAGAATAAAGAAAAAAAACTCCTGTTTTTTTTTAATGTTTCTTTCAACCTTTAATTTGATGAATACATTTATGTAGCATTATATAGCTTTAAGTTTGTCAAATACTAAATTTGGATTTTTTTCTTACATGTAAAATTAATAAACCTAATATTTTGACCCAAAAAAAATTTAAAAACAGCTCTAACTCAATGTTTTACTATATAAGTCAATTAATTGTGTTAGGTATTAGAAAATTTAAAATTATTTTGAAGGGTCTTATTTTAACCAATTTTATTTGGAAATATGTGTACCTATATTTTCCCACCGACACCATTTGCTGAATGTGATCTAATTGGGCTCAAGTGTTCATGCTTGCAATATTCATTGTACCGAAGCAAATGTGAATATCTCAAGATGACATACATTCCTTTCATTATTCCTCTATTATATATTGCGGAATCGAGTTCTTATGGGATTATAATTCATCATTCTTTCTAAATTCAATCTCTATTACAAAATCGCGCATGACATTTTTCATGTTACACGGCTCCTCACGAAAGAAATGATTCAAATAAAACATTGGTTAGTAAAATCTTCATTTTAAAACTAAGGAATTAAAGTGAAAACTAATTAAATTTAAAAGACAAAATTGAAACATAACAAAAATAAAATGTTTTTAAAAATTAATTTTATCAAAAAAGTAATCTTATAAAAATATTAAATCCTTAATTTAATTGAGAAGGTTGTTTTAAATAGTAGCTTGTCTTGTTTATTTATTTCCAAACCATTGGGCGAGTTAATGAATAAGGAAGGGTAGGTCTGATCAGCCCACCGTTTTTATGGTTGTTGTAGGTAGTTGAGTCCAACTTCTTATTTAAAAAGATTAAATGACACTTTTTAATAAATATTATTTACTCCCTAAATTATTAATTAAAGTGTCAAATTATTATTTAGTCCGTAAATTTATTAAAAATACTATTTAGTCCCTGAAATGTTTAACTATGTTAACTATTTAGTCCCCGAATTTGACAAAATACTATTTAGTCACCGAATTTGTAACTATATCAACTATTTAGTCCCCGAATTTGGCAAAAATACTATTTAATCACCGAATTTGTAACTCTTTCAACTATAACGGATAACAGTCAGGAGACTAAATAGTTGAAAGAGTTGCAAATTCGATGATTAAATAGTATTTTTGCCAAATTTGAGGACTAAATAGTTGATATAATTACAAGTTCGGTGACTAAATAGTATTTTGTCAAATTCGGGGACTAAATAGTTAACATAGTTAAATATTTCGGGGATTAAATAGTATTTTTAATAAATTCAGAAACTAAATAATAATTTGACCAACAATTCAGAGACTAAATAATATTTTACCTATACGGTTTATATAATTAATCTATTTTATGATTAAATTTCTAATTTTTTTATATATTTTACTTTAATTAAAAGTTTTGATAACAAAAATATAAAAAAGAAACTCAATTAGCAAACTGCATACAAGTTTCTTATGCAAAAAATATTGATGGTGGTGGAATTCAAAGTGACCAGAATGACTTTGTGGTTGTTGAAATACGTGAATACTGATTGACAAAACTAGCCTTTGGCGGAAACGCCTTAAGAGGTTGGTGTTGTAATTTTGAGAAAGCATAAGGGTATTTTGTTGTGGTTCATCAAAGGCAAGTGATATAAATAAATGAAGTAGTGGTTGGACAGCTTGGCTTTAAGTGATCTTTGACACATCAAAAGAGAGAAAGAGAAAGAGAAAGGCAGCTCCGTATCGGAAACAAGTTTCTCTGTGGTAACTTAGTAATCAACAAACCATATTCTTTCTTCTTACAGAAATTTCATTGTTCATTCTATAAAATTTTGAGGTTTTGTATAATCGGCTTTGCCTTTCTGCTTTTTGTTTTTCTCTTTCGGGATCCCTCTCTTGAGTCTTGACCATTGGGATCACGTTTTTTCCGAATGAAAATTTGTGGATTTTATTAGGATTTTTCTGCTTCCTCGTTTTTATGATTTTTGTGGCAGGTAGGAGTGGAAAATGGCTTCGAATCACAAGGTTCACAAATTCGAAGAAGTAGCGAAGCACAATCAGATCAAAGATTGTTGGCTCATCATAGATGGGAAGGTCAGATTTTCTAAACGTTATCATGTTTTTCATGCATGCTTCTTTTTCTGATTTGACGGACGCTGTGAGAACCGATGACGAGTATCAAAGGGTTTTCACTATAGTAATTGTCGATTATTTTAGTAATTTGCTGATTTGAGAACTATACATTTAATGGCTTGGTAGTATGCATGTTAAGGCCTGTCTCATGTTAAGGGTTTTCACTATAGTAATTGTCGATTATTTCCTTTTTCAATTTGTTATCTATACTTTGAATTGGAGTTTTCTGATTGTCCTTGCTGGAGTTATGCTTTCTTGATGTTGTCATTACTGTCATCTGCTAACTTTCCTGGTTTTTTTGTGTCACTTCTCTTGCATGTTATCACTAGATGATACATCTAGTTGCATCACTTTTTTATTTCACCTTTGGCTTGAATTTTCCATTTTGGCAGTCTGTAATTGTTTAATAACTAAAATAAGAAGTTGCCTATTCGTCCAAAAAATAATAGTAGGAAGCTGTTCATTATGCATATCTACTGGTTCAACAGAAGCATTATCATGTCAAATTACAGAGGCTTATGTCGATTTGGCACTTCACATTGGTGTGTAAGAGGCCTGGGTACCTTGGATGCCTACATATCTAATGATGGCATCATGGAATGTATGATACTTGGGATTAGGAATTCAAGACCTGCACATTATTGGCTTTACCCTGTACATTATAAAGGTTTTTTATTGTCACAACAATCATGGTGGTCTTGAATTCTTAGAAATTGATAGCAAAATATTACACAAACTAATATGCAAATTACCAATATCATCGATTCCTCGTGAAAAAGGCATGTTAAGAGAAGAGTTGTGGATACGAAGGAATCCTTTTCAAGTAGTATTATATGCATTTATATCTTGTGGGGCTTTCACAGTTAAGTTCTGTAAATGCAAAAGGGTTGGATTAACCTATTGATTCTTTTAAAAGGGAGAATATAGATGGCTCCCATGTTAAAGGTATGATAGCTTTTTTCTTATGGAAGCTGTGCATTTAAAACAAGACTTCATGCAAATCGGCTTTTAACTTGAAATCTAGCTAGACATTGGCTCATGCAGACATCTAGCAGAAGAAAACCTTTTGCTCTATTTCTAACATTGCCCGAGATATTGTAAAGGTTATATAATGACATGTAGGTTGAACACAATTGACACATGAAACTTCTTTCACGAAATTTAAAAAGTAGACTTCATCAAACCAACAGAGCATGACTCCATTTATAATAGTTGGATTTGTATGATACTATGATCCATTTTCTCTAGTGATTCAAAGGAACTATTGTTCTTGTATGATGTTAACTACAATAACTTTATGTCTATGCTTCAATCATATTAGGTGTATGATGTCACCCCTTTTATGGAAGATCATCCTGGAGGTGATGACGTTTTGTTATCTTCCACAGGTAAGCTTGTTACTTACATAATCTAAATATGGTTGATATGTGATTAACATACTTATTTATTGAAATCTACTGTACTAATGACAGGAAAAGATGCAACCAACGATTTTGAAGATGTGGGACACAGTGATTCAGCTAAAGAAATGATGGCAAAATACTGTATTGGAGAGATTGATGCGACAACCATACCAAAAAAGCGTGTTTACGTTCCACCTGTGCAAGCTGCTTACAATCCAGACAAGACTAATGATTTTGTGATCAAAATTATGCAGTTCCTGCTCCCTCTCCTGATATTGGGCTTAGCCTTTGTTGTCCGACAATACACCAAGAAAGAGTAGACAGACACACCCTTTTTGTTTACATTGAACTTTGTTAAGGTTTGGATAGCAGGCTACATTTTACCCATTAAAAACTGGTGTTAGTTTCTGTGGTATCAGTATTGAATCTGAATCTGGATTGTTGTTCATTAAGCATATGTATTCCAACTATCTTAAGCAGCAGTACTAAATACAGTGTATGAAGATTATAATCTTGGTTGATCTAGGAAAGGCCGCGTGAACACTCTTTCCTATAATACTTGATTAATTTCCACCACAAAGTTCTTACTGGAGTTCTTCAGAAAAATTATTAAAAATATAAGTCAACTATATTTTTACTGCTATTTGCAGACTGAAATTATTTGAGTAATACAATTTGAAGTAAATACTTTTGATCAATGACTATATTTAAAATAAAGGTTTACTTAACAATCTTAACGGTTAGGGTATTTATTAAGATTTTTTGTGATTAGTTAAAAAGAGAATTTATTTTTTTTTTTAAATCAGGGAAAAGTTAACAAAAATAATTTTTTAAATGCCCTAATTGGTTAAAAAGAAGGAAAAAACTTAGGTCAATTTCCTTATGTCCATTACATCCAATTCCACCAATCATATATTGTATTTACACTCTCTCTCTTCTATTATTGATTATATAAAAGGTGACTTTCTATATTCTCTCTCTACTATGATTGGTCATTTAAATACTTTTTGCCACGTGTCATATTTATATTGGAGAATTGGATGTAGGACATAAGAAAATGGACCTAAGTTTTTTCCTAAAAAGAAACTTTAAATAATACCCTTAAAACACTTGTTAGAGAAGCATCTAAAATAAGGATAAAAGTTCAGTACAACCGTACTATTAAACTACAGTACATCCCTCCAATCATGTAGTGACATTTGTTAATATTAATAAAAACTCACATTAAAAAGGACCCACATTGAATGGATTAGGAATCAATTGATTGGAGGGATGTAATAAAATTCAGTACTACTGTACTACTGAGCATCAATTTCTAAAATAAATACATTTTTGTAATTATATCAATACAAAAATTGCTTTTTTTTTTGTAGTGCATGTGCTATGAATGTTTTTTGAGAAATGTTACATCGTAGCTTGAGGAGAGGAGAGGAGAGGATGGATAGGAGTGTGGATCCTTATGAAATAGGACCCACATGAATTTTGATTTGAGTAGGGGAGAGAATTCCACTCCGTAGTTTCAGCACTAGTTATGAAATGGATTACTACCACACAATTTGTTTACTGATCCAAAACGGTGTGAGCACAACTCTCTAGCCACCCACCTTTTGACTAAACCTGAAAATAACGGCATTGCACTCCACTCGCCACTTCCCAAACGTGTCCACGATGCTGCTTACATAGAGCACATTCTCTACCTAAGAAGAGAAAGAAAAAAAGAATAGAAAATATGTTTATTGTATTTGGTAATAAAAATTTAAAAATAAAAATAAAATGAGAATGTATTAAAATTATTATTTTATCTTTTATATTAAAATATTATAATTATGTTAAATTAAAAAATACGAATATTTATATTTTTTTAAAAAAAATTGAGATGATTTTTTAAAATGAAAAATTGGTTTCCATCAAGATCCACCACTTTTTTCTTTCCATTCTTAAGTCTATACAAGCTAAAGAACACGGTCATAGTACAGTAATTGTTTCTTTCATTTATGTCTCTTTAAAAGAAAATTAAGTAAATTATTATTTTAATCTAAAAAATAAATTTAGTTTTTAAAAAATATAATTTATTTTAGTATAATCTTTGATAATTTTCATTTCCGTTAAATTTAATATTTTATCTTCGCTTATTGAATTGAGACAAATTTATTTTTTAAAAATTAAATTAAAATAAATTATATTTTTATGGATTAAAATAATAATAATTTACTCAAAAAATTAGTGGTTTTGGCTTTTGTCAGCTGCTTTTCCAAGTTTTACGGCTTATATCTTGTAGATTTGAACATGTAAAATACAGTTGGCTATGGAAAATAGATAAAAATCTCTAGAGGTGTGAAATGTGCTTTAGCCACTTCATTTTTCTTTTAAGGTTCTTACTTCTTAGCTGTGTAATTTACAGAAGAATACGTCCGCTTTCAACTTAGGGTCGCGCTCGTTTGTAATAAGATTCACCGAAGGAATGAAAAAAAAAAAAAACTAATCCCAACCTACTTTTATTTTTTTTATTGACAGATTAAAAAAATATAAAATGTCTATTATATTTTTTGATTTGAAACAATTTTAACTTTTTTTTATTATTTTAATATAAGAGGTAAAGTGATAATTTTAATACATTTTCACTCCATTTCTATTCTCAATTTTTACTACCGAATACACTAAAATTAGGACTAAACTAAGGTAAAGTTACTTAGGTGCTTGCTATAAAGTTAACCAATATAATTAAAACACATGGCGGAAAATTTTTGTATAACCAATCATGGTAGAGGGAGAAAATGAAAAACAATAAATTACATAACCAATCATGATAGAGAGAGAAAATGAAAAGCAATAAATTACATAACCAATCAAATAGAAGAGAAAATATAAATGTTTATGATTGGTAAACTTTATAGCAAGCACCTAAACAACTTTACCTTAATTTTTTTTCTTAAAATTATTCCCATTCTCTTTTTGCCTAAAGAACATGCCTACTTACAATTTGACTCAAAGAAAATAGGGTTGTATTTTTATTACATTATGAATTTAATGTATAAAATTTATATTTAGCTTTAAGTGTATAGAATTTATTCCCCCCCCCCCCCTCTCCTTAAAATCACAGTTCAATGCTTCAATTAATTATAATTCATTTTCCCAAAATTATCCTTATATACAGCATGTTCTCATGGGATAAAAGTTCAATGGTACCGTACCACTGAACTTCAATGCATCCCTCCAATAATGTAGTGTCATTTGTTAATATTAATTAAAACTCACATTAATTAGGGCTCACCTTGAATGGTTTAGGGACCAACTGATTGGAGGAATGTACTGAAATTCAGTACTACCGTACCACTGGACATCTCCTCGTTCTCATGATATTACTCTCTTGAGATTGAAGTTTTAGTAATTCAAGTACAAAAGCCAGTTACTTTAAGGAAATTATGGTTAATTACTATTACTTGTATACTTACTTCTTCCAACGACAAAATCCACAATCGACGTGACTTTCAACCATATATAAAACTAACTAATAAAACTAAACCAGATTGGTCAGTCTGTACGTGTCAGAAACTGAAAGAATGGGTGAAAATCAGCCTACTCAACTCATAAAACATTGATTTGAACTTGACCAATGGCTGGAAATGAGATGAAATCCAGTAATATCCTTCCCCAGTCTCTGCACCCATTTCTAAAATATCCTGAAAAATCTAGAAACACACATGCTGTAGTTAGTTGTTTTCAAACGATTGATAAGATCATGTAATGTAGCCAGAAGCTCAAGCATAAAAAATCTAGTGAGCCGAAGACAACAATCATATTGTGGAATAATATCTCAATATCGGGATTGGTTACATGCCCCTACTCACCTGCTCTTCGCAATGGTGTTCTAGAGTTCTCAGATCTGTGTCTGGAATCATAATTTTAAGGGAAAAAAAAAAAGTGGAGCAAAAAGAAAAGAAAAAGGGATAGATCTAGCTAATTTCCATCCCCCGTTACCCACCATGATGGCATCTAAGCCTTGCATAGATGCGGTGGCTAGTTGTAGTAGCAGAGCTCAGAGTTATAGCGTGCTTATTTTTTCTTCCAGTGAAGGGAACTGGCAAACTGAAATAAATAAGATCTTTGGATAAGATTATACTATCAATCAATTGCAGTCACCGAAATGAGGTCTCTATTTTGTCATGAAGAGTGACCACCAAGTTATGTGCATCATCTAGCAGTTTCCAAACATCTAAATGTCCTGCCATACCATTGCATTCCCTTATGATTTCATCCATGCTGCTATACTTCTCAATAATCAGTTTCCTCCTCTGCAATACTGAGGCCGCTATTGCATAAAGCAATAAATCCTCTGTTGGTGGAGCACGCTGCCTTATTCTGCTCCATGCAGATTTTCCAATACCTGCCCTAATAGCTGCTTGATCTGCCCACATCACTTCCCAGAGGCAAAGAGTCTGTTCAAATGTCAATTCCCTTCTGAACAATACCACAACCATCCTGTAAACAAAAAAGCAATCCTCCGCCTCCAGCTTCTCCAAGTGCCTATATAGGTGGGAATCCTTAAATTTTATTATTTTAGCAACAATATTAAGTTGCCTCCTTATACCTACCTCATCAAGTCTAAAATTCTGCCGTGCCTTCTTCATGAATCCAATAAAACACCAGAAAGCCTCATGATCCTCTGGTATAACGCTAATTATAGGAGATAGGAGATCACTCATGCCTTGGCAGTAACCAATCTCAGGGTCGTACAGCGCATACGCCTCAAGGATAGCAACAAGACGGGCAGCATGGAAGATTCTGCTGGGCTCTAGGTGACCATAATCCTTCAAGCCAACAGCCTCAGCAGATCGGCGTGCTCTACTCTCAGATATTGTAGCTTGAGAGGGAGAGTATGGCATCCACTCTGCATTGGCACGTACTGCATCAAGTCGAATGATCCGCTGCCATGTTGCAAAATCTTCATTTGCTTTAAGTTTAGAAGGGGCATTTGTTTGGGAAGGAGAAGAATCTTCCTTGGAAGCTGTCTTGGGATCATTCTCCTCCTGACCATCCACAGGGGCAAAAGTCTGGATAACCTCGGGACCTTCTGATGAATCAGAATCATAAGAATCAGTATCCAGTGCAGAGACATCAGCATTGTTGACATTAGAAACATCATCTCCTTCAACCAGTGCACTGGATGGATCATCCGAGTACTCAACATCCGGGCTCCTCTCCTCACTAGAAAGGGATTCCCTGGCACTGATAACATCTTCAGAACTAGGAGAACCAGAGTATTGAATGAGACTCCCACTATCACCTTCACTGCCAGCTCCACCAATTTCATTTAACTTAAAGCTCTCATTGCCATGCTTTAGATATTTCCGGCATTGTCTGCGGAGTTTCTCATATTTCTTTCTGTGTTTAAAGATTTTAGCATTAAATAGTATAGTATTAAACCAAAAGACAAAAATTAAGAGTTGTATCATGTATAGGTCTATATAATCAAGCAGGAAAGTAGCATTTACTTATATATTTAGAGATCAAATTGGTATGCCTACCTATTTTGAGTTCTTATAACATCTCTTTCTTCTTTGGTGCTGTCCAAGTCATAGCTGTTTAAATGAACAAGTCATCAGTCACCATATAGAAGTTTATCCAATCAATTGAATACATTTACAAAAAATGAAGAAATAAAAAATCAATCACTTCAATAACCAAATATAGGAATAGGTCGTCCATAATCTCCCGCATGCATAACATTGAGCAAAGCCCAAATTGAGCAATTATATAACAAAATGTTTATTTGAATTCAAGCACTCAAACATAGAAACAATGACAGCCATTATAAATGAAATTAGGAAGAAAGCATGCTTACGCTCCAAGTAGAAACGGCCAAACTTCAGCCCTAATACTAGGATCAACACCCTGCATAACTATTGTAATTAATTCCAAATGGTAAAACAAAAAAAGTGAGAAGCATAACTTTCAGAATCAAGATAAACAGAAAAGTGAACTCACTCCACTGCGAACTCTTTTCAAAAACTTAATTCCACCATCACGGAGCCTCCCATCTTCAGTAAACAAGCTTTTCCACTGCTGTGGTGAAAGGACATGTTTTCGTTTCCTGCGTGACCATGGTGATTTAAGGCGGCCTCTGCAAATTTCCAATAAAGGATTACTCAATACTGCCTGTCTATGTATAGGGAAGTTTGAAAATAGAGCATAAACAGCCAAAAAAAACACTTAAAAACTATTTTGTTTTAAAAAAAAAAACTTCAGATAGAATGTAAAAGCATGCACATAAACCAGACGCACTCAACTTACACAACTTAAGACTGTAAGTGAAAAGTTCTATGAAGAAATATTTTACTCCTACTTCCTTAGTGCTAGAGCACTTAATGCTTAAAACCAGACGCACTCAACTTACACAAGTTAAGACTGTAAAAGTGCTAGCCACATCAAGTTTAAGAAGTGTGGGTCATAACATATGTTGATGAAGTACACTTCAGTACTTCCCTGAATACAACATATGTTGTTTCTCTCAGTATTAATCAGTTCATTAGTCACTCAACTAAACCTAAGATAGTCAAGACGAATGGTTCCAACCAAATGATTACAGTATCTTCATAGTTCATTTAATTAACGAGTTATTCTATTTTGATGAGAAGGGAAACTCAATTTATTTTAAGTAGAAAGATTAAGGGAATAAGAGATAAGAAGAGATAAGAAGAGGAAGAGAGCATAAACTATTGAACTATAAATTACATCCTTCATATCTTTATTTTTAAAGTCCATAATCTATCATTCTTGAAGCGGCAGAACTTTTCACAGGCTATGCCTATGACTACATTTCTCTTTAATATTCTTACATGACAAAATTTAATTAGGTCAAGAAAATATTATTCTTCAGTCTCCAAATGGACATTTAACAGTAAATGCCCAAAAGATACAATCAAGCTACACGGCAAGACACCTAAATAATCTATCAAGATGAAAATTAAGTTAAATTATGTACAAGCCATTCACCAGTGCTGCTATCCTAACAACTGAATTGTACACGAGTGATTGATTTGACATGAGAAACGGGGGCAAGCTATGAAATTAAAAGAAAGATGAAAGGCTCCAACTCAAATTTTCAATAGAACATATCCAAAGGAAATATCTGTCACCCTCTCCCTCTCCCTCTCCCTCTTCTTCTATTACTTATTTGGCATTTAAAACACGATCTAAACCTAACAAATCAACAATCCTACCAGGATAAGGCCAGCGACACAAAGAATCAAGTAGCAGAGAGTAAATGTAAGACCGAAATGCTGCAGATATTAGGAATATGGAAGTCGAAGCACAAAAACGGTAAATACATGCTGATTAAGCTAAGCTGATTGAGGTAGTTCGATTGGGGATGCTCAGAGATTGAGATCTGAGACGAAACAAATAGAAACATAGAAATCTGAGTTGAAACAATCGTAGCTTTGAAAATAGGAAAAAAGCGAGAGCAAGGGAGAGAAGAACTCACCGATCAGAGGGTGAACAAGAAGAAGCTGATGAGGAAGAAGTAACAACGAATAGAACCGAACGCAAATGGATCCACGACGAAGATGATGATGATGGCGACGACGATGAAGAAGGAGAGGAATTTGAAGACGACGAAGATGAATTGTTACTTCGTCTAAGGGGATTCATCTATAAAATCCTTAGATATATATACAACTTTTTTTAGTGGGACAAAATCGGAATCGAAAACAATGTCATCTATGCCTGACTGGGTGTGTCTAGGGTTTTTCAAAGCTCTAATGCTCTCTTCTTGAGAATATATATATAGTATTTTTTCAGTTCATGGGTTTTTACCTACTGGCACCGTAGAAAATCACAGCGACGAGAGCCACCCCAGCCAAGGCCGTGATCACCACCGCCGAGGTGGACGGCGTGGTAGCCGCTGCCATTAACCAGAACCTGCCTCCGCCGCCGGCGGAGATGATGGGAGCGTCGGTGTTGGTGTTCAAGAGAGCGGATGCGAACATGGAGGAGGAGGAAGTTGAAATGACTAGAATGCCCTTCTTCCTCCTTCTCGTTCTTCTTCTTCTTCTTCAACCACTATAATTTCCGAAAGCCAACTGCTTTTGGTTTTCCTGTGCTCTCCCACTTTGATTTTGTGAATTGTGACACAGCCACAAGTGCACGACACGAGTCTTTATCGCTGTGAGTGTGAGCGGTGCGTGGATGAAGAGAGAGAAACATGGAAGTCCGGGAAGAATCTGTTAGCTTTGCCCTTTACACTGCTAGGTATGCAAACATAACTATTCTACTCTATCACTTCAATACGACGTCGTTTACCTAATCACATGCTCACTCACCTTTCCTTCTTCATTTTCAACCCTTCAGATCTCAATTCATTAATCGCATCTCCATCACTCATTGCCTTCTTTATATACTTGTCCACTAATCATGATTTGCAATTTTTGGGTCAAAAACATTTTTAGTAAATATATTCAATCACTTTATATCATTTTAGTTTACTTAAATATTCTTAAATTCAGTTATGAGATACGCTTTAATTTTCCTTCTTTTTTGGGTATATGGATATAAGAATATGAATATAAAACTTCCCATTAATTATATATAACACTTTTTTATGGTTCATACCTATCCCAAATTTTCAATTTTATTCATACCTACATTTTTTGTTAACATCATTAACTTGTTTGCTGACGTGAACAATGAATATGTATTTCTTTTGTCACGTCATTGTCCACCTTACATTTAAATTTTTACTTTTATTAAAAAAAATTAATCTAATACAAATAAAAAAACATTTTAGGATAAAAGTTTGGTTTGTTTTTTTATTTGGATTAGGTTATTTTTTTAATAAAAATAAAAAGTTAAATGTAAGGTGGACAGTGAGGTAGCAAAAGATATGCACATTCATCGTCCACGTCACCAAATTTCGTCATGCAAGTTAACGGTGTTAACAAAAAGGATAGTTATGAACAAAATTTAAAGTTTGGAAGTAGGCATGAACCAAAAAAAAAATTTGAAGCAGATATGAACATTGCAACAAAGTTTAGGGACAACAAAATACTTTACCCAAAAATAAAGTAATTAACTAAATTATCACTTGTATTTAAAAGATCAGTTGAGAGGTAATTCTTCCAAGATTTACTCTGAACATCTTTTATCAATATAACTAACTAAAATCATTGTAGATGTTCAGTAATACGCTAATACTGAACTTCAGTACATCTCTCCAATCAGTTGATTTTTAATTCATTCAAGATGGATCCTAGTTGATATGAATTTTTATTAATATTAATAAATGACACTACTTGAAAAAGATGTAGTATTATTAAATTTTTATCCCTTAGTCTCCCGTCTAAAATTGTGAAATTAATGTTTTCTGCAATGTTATTTTATTCAAGACTAATAAAGGCGAAAGGTTGAAAATATATTAAGCAGTATCAATAATTTAATATTTGTATGCAATTAAAAAAAAACTAATACCGCCCCTTTTAATAGGGGATCGGTCTAGTATTTTTTCCCCCCCAAAGATCAGAACCTTTAACAATTAACACCGCAAAAAACTAACTTTCAAGTGTTAAATCTAAATTTGTTCACTCAAGTCATATACCAATTGTGTTTAATAATGATTATTATATAAATTAAAAAACCTTTAATATTTCATTAAAGAAAACCTTTAGGCTTTAACAATCAATTATGAGTTTTCCAACATTTTACTGTCCACCCTTAATACCTGATTGGTTCTTGATTTAGAGATATGTTGTACATATTTAAACATTTAATATAGCTAACATTTGTAATTTTTTAATGAAGCAAGCAGAATCTTGTTAGAATAATCAAACCTACACTATTCCTTATTTCTATCTCGAACCACATGCTCTTGATTTTTTTAATTACGTCAATATCAACCATTTTGTTTAGAATAAATTCTTTTAGCATATCCAAGGCTGAAGCATCTCAACTCCTGCAGGAATCAGGTTTATTATCCCCCAAAAATTCATTAAACACCATGCAAATACCTATTTGGTTTAATTTTGAGATATCCTTCAAATAGTATTTGAGACATTTTTGAAAAAAGAAGTCAATATCTTTTAAAAGTATAATTAATACCCATGAAGATGTCCAACAAAAAAGTCTCCCTTAGCTTTTATTTGTTAATTAATTAATTTTTCTATTTTTGCAGTAATATATATAGATGTAGTGTGTTTAGTAAGCATTCAAATTTCAATGTTCACATGGCTGAGGATAAGAAATTTTGAGTAATATTTTATCGTTAGCACGTAGAGTGATTTAAAAGAGAAGCATGGTTCTCTCTGCTTATATTCTATTGTATAATTATATATATATATATATATACTTGGTCAAGCAAGATTAAAATATTGCATTCAAAGCCCTAGGATATATACAAAGCTTCTAGATAAGTTCTTTTTTAAAATTTATTTAAATCTTTTGGAGAATTGGTAAGCAATCAATAGTGATGTAGATCACTGATAAAAAATAATGCACATCAGTTGAATCCACAACTATTTAATTTATACTTTGACATTTATCTTCATCATTATTATGTGTGTTGAGTACTTGAGTTGATTTATTAAAGCTTAGTTAATTTGAATATATATAGGATACACTAATCTAAAATTTTATTTGGTGAATATTTTTTTAAAAGATTTTTTGACACTTAAAATTAGTTGAATATAATTAGATCAGATAAAATTATAATTTAAATATGTGTAATGATTATTATAATTAGATTTTTATTGGTCTTTTCAACATACTATTAGATAATTAGGAGTGTCTTTTATTATTACTATTTTTTTAAAGTTTTTTAAACAAATATAGGGTACGTACATAGCATCAACTTCCAACCTAAAGATTGTTGGGTAATTACTGGAAATTAGATTAAGGTGGACATATGAACAGTATTTTACTGGTTGTGGCGTCTCTCATCAATAAAAGGTAAAAATAGAGTCAAAATGTGGATTGATTATGACAAGACAAAAATAGGAAAAACTAACCTAATATTGCATATTCGGTCAAAAAGGGTCTTGAATTTATTATATGATAAAGAAAACTATCAAGTACCAACTTGTTTAATTAGGCTTCAAACCACTTTTGTTTGCATTACAGAAAAAAAAGAAGAAGGTAATATATAATTACAAGATATTGAGATTAGCATAATGCTACTATTTGTGCAATTAGCCAACTTACATGGGGATTTGTGATGCTTGCCCCAAAACTTATTAAGTGGGGTTCTCTGAACTACCCACTCATGATTACTACACATTATTCCTATAAAAGTTTTTTACTTAAATTTAATTTTTACATATAATTTAATTGTCTATTTTTTATAGATAGATTCTTATTTATAGAAAAAGTGACAAGACTGTATTATTGGTAGTGGCTAACTAAATAACAAAAAACCAGGTCTTGATCTTATGTGTGCAGGAGGAGGTATTAGTCAACAAAAACAGGCGCAATGGTTTTGAAAAAAGATGCACAAGCCCAAACAAAAAGAAGAATAATATAATCTTTGAAAAAATAGGAAAAAAAAATTTGACACTCGTAAACTGAAAATTCCTTCACATGCAATGTCATCTATTGTTTTTGATTTGATGCTAACATATCATCTCAGAATGTTGTTATTGCCATTGGTCGGTAAAAAAAAAGAATGCTGTTATTGCCTGCATAATTAGAATGATTCTCTGTTTTTTTTTTGTCAACTAATTCAAATTCCATTTTCATCAATAAGGGAAAAAGAAAAGAGAGAGAGAGAGAGAGAGAACGGATTAATCTTCACAATAGAGGAAACCCCGGAAAGTGATAATGGTTTTCTACTTTTCTCTTGTTAACCCCTAGAAAGTGGATTAATTGAAATTGAGAGGACATGATTTTTCCTTTTTTTCTTTCATATTATTGTAGTCTCAAAGGAGTACACTTTTCAGTGACTTGCGGTTTCAAAATTGACAAGAAATGAATTCAAAAGCACTGTTGGTGTATAGTGCATGGCTTTTCACATCATGAATTGCCACTTTGAGATCCGACAATGGGCAATATATAAAGTTTCTCCTATCTCATAAAATATAATTTCATCAACCACATAATCTCCATTTTGCAACATTCTGCAATTCAGGCTTTTGGTTTGTGTTGGCCTAAACCATATCCAACATAGTCATGATGACGAAGGAAGCTTTTTAAATTTTAACCTTTAGATATATATATGCAATTAATCACAAATATGTAAGATAAGATATATATATAATAGGCTCATATTTTCTCTGGTATAGAGGCATTAGGTAGCTAGCAGGGCAGACAAGTTGATTAAGAAAATTGAAAAGGAAGAAAGGAAAAGATGCAAAGCAAATAAGTAATAAATGTTTAGAGTGAGGTCCATATGTTGTAGCTTTTGGAATAGTTGATGCATTGTAGGTCATTTTCATTATCTAAAACAATGATGAAAGAGATTCCATGCACAGAGAATGAAGAAACAGTGAATCCCAAGTGATCTCTGTCTTCTTTAGGACAAAGACAACACCACCATGCCATGTCTTGTTTTCCTAAAGACTTGTCTTAATAATTTTGAGTAATTCCACCCAAATCGCCTTATGATCATGCATGTCTTTGTTTTGGTGTTCAAGCAACATTCTAAGAGTTGACTGAGACGTTCTCTGTCTGATATTTATTGAAATTTTTTTTCCCTTTACATAATTTCATAAATTTCTCTGCGGTGGTTTTGTGCAGAAAAATAAATAAAGCTCCCATATAGGACATGACAGACAATAATAGACTTTGCTGCAGAGCGCATAGAATCTTTTCTTCTCCAAGCATGCACCGAAAAGTGAAAAATAACTCAGAAGAAAATATTTCATTATGCATACCTATTTAGATATGTTAAACTAGTAAAGAATAATTATATTTATAACATGAACGCAATTATTTAAAATACATTATGTCTATTTGATAAATTTTTTATTTTGAAGCTCATGTTATCTATATCTATATGCAACTACTGAAATGCGTGACCACAGTTGTATAAATAACCTTATTTTAATTACCAATTATATCAAATAGTGCAATTATAACTCACTATCTTATAAGGTTAGTTAGAACAAACATTGATACTCATTTCAACATAAAAAAACTTTGATTTGCAAATAGATAAGACAGTAGTTTGAGGAAATTAAAATAATATATATAATGCAAGGGTTGATATGCCAAACTTGTATACTTTACATGGAAAAGAAAAAGAGTACAAAAACCAACGGCATTAAAATACCACACCTAAAAGGGAGTGTAGAAATAAAAAGTAATTTCATAGGAGGCAAGGAATACATACAATGCACCTCTCACGAATTGCATGTGGATATTCTTGGAGTGGGTTTCAAGGATATATATATAAGGTGAAGCCTTAAAAGAAAGTCAAGTGGACTGGCTATACCATTTAAGGTATTATTCTAAAACCTTCTTTAGTATTCAATATTTGGTGCCATATAATTAACTCAGTGGTTTTACCATTCTACGATACCATTACCATGCATTGAAATGTTTGGAGATCCCACCCATCAGATCAATTTGTTAGCTCTGTGCTATTAATTGAAGCAACCCCGTTTACTCAATGCAAATTGCAAACCCACATGGAGCACCAATATTTTATTTTATTTTTTTTAAAGAATTCAAAAGCATACCCTTATGACATGAAGAAAAGCGAAGAACCCTTGTTCCTGGAGATCGATGAAGATATTATAATTCCTGTAATAAGGTAGGAAGCACCCCAGAACTTTCCTGTCACACTTGCATCCTCATATCATACATGCATGCTATCATCATATAAATAACAAAAGCCTTTTTGTCCAAATTCAGTGGCAGATCTCGTTATAGGCCGGTCCACAACTCAATAATCTCCGTTAGAAAAAAAAAGAAGGGTAAATATTGCGAGTACAAACATTAGTAATTTTGAAGGTCATCTCAAATAGTACAGGGATGATTGGAACATTAAAATCGAATTTCAAGGTAGAATAATTAATGTGATTGAGATTATATCTGATGACCTATACTCTCTATCCAGTGTAGGAAAATTTAGCACTTAATCTGTTTTCTTTAGACAAAAATGATGATAAAAGAAGACACTCATGACTACTACCAAACATGACATCAATGATATATTGGAGATAAATATAGGCCAAATTCAAAGGATTTATTATTTATAAGTAGTATTTTTACTTCAACGTGGCAGCTACTTTTGCCTACTCAACTATAATTACTGAGTGTCGGGGGATCTTTGAAGAGATTGTCCATTAAGTGAGATTTTGAATGATTTTAGAGAATTCAAACCCTCACTAACTACTCATAGGTAAAATAAAAGCTTTTCTCCGGATCTTAAACATTTGTGGCAATTGTTAATTAATGTGTTCTTAAAATGAAACCAGCATTACAAACACAAGGTAGGTGCCCATATATAATAGCCCATGCTTATCAGCACGGGATCCAATTTTGGATGATATATATATATATTTATTTGTTTTGAATGAGAAATAAAATCCCACTTAAGATGGAAAGCTAAGGGGGTATAGTGTTCGACATTCAAAAAGAACAAATGGTGGGGCCGTAGGTGCGTCTACTCCTTGAAGAGCTTAGAGGCAGCACCTTTGTCCAAATACCATTTCAACTGTCCTTTACGAGGTGAGACCAATTGGACAGGAAGCTTGTGTGTCTTATCATCCTCCAGCGCAGATGCAACGGCGTTAGCCTTACCAGCGCCAGTGACAACCATGGCTATGTTGGAAGCAGAATTGATGACGGGAAGCGTGTAGGTGATTCTCTCGGGCGGTGGTTTGGGAGCGTCATTGAGGTGGCTCACCCATTTCTTATCCTCGTTGAGAAGAGGATGCCCTGGGAAGAGAGACGCCACCTCTCCATCTGGCCCCATCCCCAGCAGCATCAGATCAAATTTGGGGAACCCACTCTCTGACGAATCTATCACTTTGTTCTTCACCAACCGCCGAAGTGTTGTCTCCCACACATCCGCTGCTCCATCCGCTGGCAATGCATCAGCAATGCCGTAGATTTGAACTCCAGGAATTGCTACCTTCGACAGGAATCCATCCCGTGCAACCTTGTAATTACTATCCAAGTCATCCTTCGCTACCACTCTCTCCTCCACCCAGAACACGTGCCACTTGGACCAATCAATCGTCTCCAAATATGGAGCCTCAACCAATTTCCTGATTCAAATTTTAATTTAATTAATTAAGCTACAGACTAGACAAGTCTAGGGACTAGAGAGAGACCTCACCTGAGGTATTTGATCAAAGAGCCACCGGACAAAACCACAGTGAAAGAGCCTTTGTCTCGGGTGTATTTATTGGAGAGCTGAGCGACGTCGTATGCCAGAGACACAGCAAGGTGCTCCTTCGTGAATACTTCCACATTGGCAAATCCCTTCTCCCACTTCAACGACGCCTTCACTACATTATTTCTCGCCTTCCTTCTCACACCTATGCCCTTCCCACAAAACCCCCCTTTATTGTTTTTACACAGCGTAACAACTTGGGGGAGAAGCAACGACGTCGTTGGGGATATGGCTGTCGTCGGATTTGGCTTCCTCTCTGCACACAACAACCTGCTCTGTGCACTCAAAGTTGTGGACAAGGCCATTATATATATGAATGTTCCACACAAAGCTAAGCTAAGGATGTGAATTAATTTGGTTAGGATTTGGTTGCACCTATATTTATCTTTGCCTCTTTTGATTCTTTTCTCAGTGTTGGAAGCAAAGCACAATTTTTGGATACTTGTGTTAGTGCGCCAAGCAACTCCACCTGAAACCCCACTGTACGTGCCTTTACTTTTATTTTACCTTGCAAAACAAGACTCTCATGCTTCACGCTCTTTCACTCATTTTTCCCAAACATGTTTTTATTTTCTTTTCAACTAGATATGTTATAAAATAATTCGCTTTTGCCTCTTTATAATATCATTATTCAAAACCTAACACTTTAATTTGTTCATTAACAGTTATCATAGCATATGTACTCTCTGAAAATAAAGACAAAAGAAGGAAAGGAGCTCAAGCAGAGTAATGAAGAATACAGATTGTTCCATTCGCATGTCTCCCTATCTCACCTGCTTTTTCAGCTAAGAGTTTTGGTCTATTTCATTGATAGGGTAGGTGTTCAACTTTTTCATGCGTTAAAAATGAATACCGTCAATTTTCCATTTACAATGTCACACTCGGAGACGGAGTTTCTTCATATTAGATCTGATTTTAAATTGACTTCCGATTGTTTATTTTACCTTCAAAATTATTAAATTCTAAATTCACATCTTTTTAAATTGAACGAAAATCAAATTTGCAGATCATGATTCATGAATTTGATGAATATATACATATTTTGAAATCACTCGAGTTAAACATGTTTGGATTCATAAATCATAATGTCTTCTAACAAACCTCATAGATAACACACAGAATGAGAATGTGGAAAATAAACAAAAAAAAAAATGAACACAAGCAATCTAACGTAATTCGATCAATTAATTTACATTCACTCCAAAAACAGAGAACTCAACTATATTAAAAATGGGGTTACAACTAGAGTCTCATGATAAATCTCTCCCTAAAATTATCTACAAACTTTAGTAGCATAAAGATTCCTAAATTAAGCCCAATAATTAAAAGGGCCTAATTATTCAATTACTAATTCTATTAGAATACATAACCCTTACAATAATAAATAAACTTAATTAAATTCAAAACGCCTATAATTAAATCGAGTAATTGTTATTAAGCAGCCTCTAGTATTGAATCTAATTTGAGCCACCAAAACTATTTTTATAGTACAAAATTGAATGGCTAAAGTATTATTTTGGTCCTCAATGTTTCAAAAGTTTAATGTTGGTTCTCAATGTTTTATTTTTTGGTTGATTTTGGTCCTCGAGTGTAACACCGTTAACTTTTTGCCATTAAAGGATGATGTAGTATGCTTATGTGGCACACTCTCTCTTCTACGTGTCATATTTTAATGATGTGACATGACATATCACTGCCACGTCACCCCAGATGATGATGATAATGATGATGATAAAGGAGAGAAGATGATGATGTGGCAATGTGGGGTGGTGTGGCAGTGATATGTCATGCCACGTCATTAAAATATGACACGTAGGGGAGATGATGTGCCACATAAGCATGTCACGTCATCATTTAACGACAAAAAGTTAATGGTGTTACACTCGAGGACCAAAATCGACCAAAAAATAAAATATTGAGGACCAACATTAAACTTTTGAAACATTGAGGATCAACATAAACTTCATATAAACATTGAGGACCAAAATAGTACTTTAGCCAAATTGAATTTAGTAAAAAGGATTAGTAGCTCCCAATTTATATATATAAATTGTAATTTACCAATAAGGTTCAATGCCTCGGTAAAATCCTTGTGTTGTTGTCATTTCATACGACTAAAATGAGATCTGATCAGATATAAATAATCTGTTGGGGGATAAAGCCCTTTGATTGAAAAACAGAGATATATAAGTAGCTATCCGGCCAAGAAAAAGCAGAGCTATAAAAGTAGCTTTTTTTTTTTGCCAGATGACTAGCTTTTATTAGTTCAGATTTCTTTCTCTTCTTTCATAATTTCTAAATCTTTTAGAGTCTGATTATGCCTTATTTATTTTTAGCCGAGTAATTTATGTATAATATATTTTTATGAAAAATACCATTCGGTTTCTGATATTTTAACATTTTGTAAAAATCTTCTGTCTAATTTATAGGTTTTTTCTGGGTACATAATTAACATCTTCAAATTCAATTGAGACGATGTTTCTTTCATATTGACTTGTGGTCTATTGAAGAAATTAAAAAAGAAAAATCCTTTATATTCACCCCAAAAATTGAACGCAAAAGGCCTAAAAACAACGAGGTTATTATGATTCGTTACGGATCTTGCTTCTCCAATCATTGCGTTCCATTACCATATAGCAAAAAGAATAAACAACACAGCAGCATACTACACTGTAAAGATTAATCTCTATTTTATTCATTAACTATGTATACTTTTCAGGAGGATCCTTCAATTACATTGATTCAAAAAGTACCCAAAAGAAAAGACAACAAGAAGATCTCATTCATTAATTGTCTTATACTTATTTAAACCTGCAGTTGCAGTGTCAATCCAACAAATCAGACACCACATTGCACAAGTTGAAAGACAAAGTACAAGTTTTTTTTTTCTTAAATAAAAAAACAACACACATTAATTAATTCCATGATTTGCATTATGCATAGACGAGAGAAGCAATTATAATAGTGTTCTACTTGTAGAGCTTTGAAGCTGCACCTTTGTCCAAGAACCACTTGAGGTCTCCCTCGGGCGAAACCATCTGAACCGGAATCTTAGGGACGCTCTGGTCGTTCTGAATGGTAGTGTACACAGCATCAGCCTTACCAGCTCCGGTGACCACCATGGCTATGTTGGAAGCAGAATTGATGACCGGAAGCGTAAAAGTGATCCTCTCCGGCGGTGGCTTGGGTGCGTCCTTTACGTAAGCCACCCATTTCTTAGTCTCCTTCAGCACAGGGTGGTTCGGGAACAGAGCACCCACTTGACCATCGGGTCCCATATCCAGCAGCATCAGATCGAACTTGGGAAGACTGTAATCCGATGAAGCTATGATTTTGCTCGCAACCAAACGCCTCAGGGTTGTCTCGTAAACATCTGCTACTCCTTCCGCTGGGAGAGCATCGTCAATGGTGTACACATTCACAGCTGGAATTTTCACCTGTCATTGGCAGAAAAAAAAACAGAGTAATTAATTTATTCATTAATGAATCAATTAATATAATTAATCGTGTATATATATGAAGTAGGTATACTTTGGAGATAAATCCATCGTAAGCAAGCTTGTAGTTGCTCTCTACGTGTGTCTTAGGCACCACTTTCTCGTCCACCCAGAAAATGTGCCACTTTGACCACGGGATTGAGTCAATATACGGTGCCTCCACCAGTTTCCTGAAATAATACTATGTTCATTCTCTTTAGAATTAATGTAATGTGTCATTTAATTTTCTGAGAAATGTCTAAATGATGAAGTATATATAGATGGAGAGAGAGAGAGACCTGAGGTACTTGACAGAGCCGCCAGACAAGACAAGAGTGAAGTAGCCTCTGTCGTTAATGAATTGTTTGGAGATATGGGCGACGTGTTTGGCAAGAGACATGGCCAGATGCTCCTTGCTGAACACTTCAAGGTTCTTATTGTCCATGGATGCCTTCACCACTCCAACCATGTTTCTGTTTCTGTTTTTTCCCAAAGGAGAAAAAACCCCATTAATATTGTGGGTTAAAGAGAGAGGAATGAGGGACTTACTCTGTCCAATTTGGGGTGATGAGAGCAGAGACATGGGAGGGCATTGAACATGTGACTTGGGTTTCGACAACAATCTGGTTTGGGGAGTGCAGGAGGATAAGCAGAAAGGAACAGAGGTCGCCATCTTAGCCTCAGGAATATTTAATTAATGGAAAAGCTCTAGTGTTTTTGTTGCCTTCTTCAGTTGTTAGTGACCTCTATTTATGTTGTTTCTTTAGATCCTTTTGTTACTGATAGAAGCAAGGTATGGATGCTTGTGTAACGACTTCAAGCAACCATATCAAACTTATACAGTTAGTTATTGACATTTTTGTTCGTAAACACAATGAAAATGAAGTGTGCGAAACAAGATTGACAGAGGAACAAAAGTTGATATCTGTCTTTACCGAAATATATACGTGGTTCATGCAAGATGACTGTATAATGGTTATGCTTTATAGGGTAGAAACAAAATACTTCACTTGTTTGTCATACTATACATACATTATCAAGTTTAATAATAGTTGAAAATATTGTACGTGCATATATATATATGCAAAATGTATAGTAAATGGGAAGTATATGATTTCTTTTGGCAAAAGTTACTGTGTTGTTTTTGGAATGATGCTTGAAACAAAGTGACGATGAACAACATGGAGGGACAGTACTTCTAACTACCATATATGTGTATGAAAATGCTTAAGTGAATGACAAAGTAAGATCAAATGATTAATTACCAATAATTAATCTGACATATGTAACAAACCCATTGGTTTCGTTAAGTTCAATACGTACCATCGAAGTGTGTATATGCTCTTCCATGCCAAGATACAAATTTAAAAGCTATTAGATTGCTTCAACCAAACTGTCATGAACATCAAATTTACTGATTTTTCCCCATTTTGTGATCATCCTATTATTATTATTATTATCAAGTAAAGGAAATCATATATATGTCGGTAAAGTTATCATTCTTCTTTGTTGAACGGCCAATTAAAGTTGTTATAATATACCCAATGTCTCATAGGGGAAGATATGAATAAAGCTAAAAGATTTTGCTGGTAAACACTTGAGGTGACATTTGGTATTCGGTGAGTGTTTAGTGAGAAGTGGAAATAAGTGATAAAAAGTATGTTTGGTATACAGGGAAATGGAAGTGGAATGTAAAAGTAATATTGTTTGGTATGGTGGGAAGAAGATAGGAAAATAGAAGATAAAAATATGAAATACCTTTTTTGCCCTTACTTTTTTAGAAGCTACAAATTTTTTAAAGGCATTTTGGTCTTTAAACCAAACCTCATCTTACCTTCCCTCCACATCATGAGGGAAGGAAGGTTCCCTCTGCAGAGGAAACCTTCACCTCACATTCTCTGTACTGAAGGCATACCAAATATGCAGCAAGTTTACCTCACCTCACTTCTCCGGTAAGTAAGACATACCAAACATGCCTTAAAGAGAGCAAGGCCAAGGATAGAGAGAAGCAACATATTTAAAGTGATTATGGTCATAAAACCCTCATTTTTGAGCCTTCATCAATCACATTTGCAATATTCTCGGCAATTTTCTTGGTTTAAGCATTTCTCCCATCTTGAGGGAAGCAAACTTTAGTGTTCACTCTTTAACTAAACTTGTAGCTAAGCAAGACGTGTTTCTTATTGTGTGGAACGATCCTCTTGTGGAGACTAGAGAGCATTTATACGCTGATTTCTTGAAAATTACATTTGTGAGAACGAGTATATATATATATATATATCAACTCGTTTTAAATTGTTAGTTTGTTTACTAGCTTTTAAATGATATATATATATATAATTTCTAAAAAAAAATTATGAAAAAACTTTTAAATTATTATCTAATCATTTTAGATGTGTCAAGAGAGCTCTTTTTAGTAGAAGAAAATGTACATTTTTGCAATATAATCAAGTTAATTTTCAAAGAGTTGTTGATTTATATATTTCATACATGAATTACATAAAAAAAATATGTGTAGTTGAAATTAGTAATTATTAAAAATTAAGTTAGGTTAATTAAAATATTTGTTAAATTATATTATTGTCAATGGCATATGTGTTTTACTTCTTTAGCAAGTGGCAAACAACGGAATTAGCTATCCGAAGCGGCTAATTCCCGTTACCAAACTGGCTATCTATGTCGACAGGGGAAAACGAAAACCCTAATCTGAAACTTCAGAGTATAAAGTGAAACCTCAGAAACAGACCCCAATAGTTGACAAGGTTTCGGCGAGAGGAGGAAGGGATACGGCAAATTGAAGAAAATGCAGATCTTCGTGAAAACCCTCACCGGGAAGACCATCACCCTTGAGGTCGAGTCCAGCGACACCATTGATAATGTGAAGGCAAAGATTCAGGACAAAGAAGGTACGCCCCTTCATCTTTTAACACGAGAATAGGATTGATGATGATATCCTTCCTATACTGAATAATTTCGTGTCTTCATTTGCTTTTTGATTCCTAGGTATTCCGCCGGACCAGCAAAGATTGATCTTTGCCGGGAAGCAGCTGGAGGATGGCCGTACTCTTGCCGATTACAACATCCAGAAAGGTTTGTCTAACTATTCGCATTCTTTTGTTTTTAGGTGGCTAGAAAACGCGATGAAAAATGAAGACACTCCAGTTGAAATGCAAGCCTGATTAGGTCCTTTTTTTTTTAATATTTTTGCAGAGTCCACATTGCATCTTGTCTTGAGGCTTCGTGGTGGTATTATTGAGCCATCTTTGATGGCATTGGCCAGGAAATATAATCAGGACAAGATGATATGCCGCAAGTAAGTGAGCACAATTAGATACTAAACTATTAGCAATCGTTTGAAATTTGATTAGTTACATATGTTTGAGCCAAAATAATTGTAGTAGTTCCAAATGTGGTTCTCTTGTTATGGATAGTTAGCATCTGATTAGTATGCATAATTGAAACTATGCTGCTTGTTTATGATTTATTTCCTGGAAGAAATGCATGTAACACCATTAACTTTTAGTAATGAGCTTAATTGTCATAGGCTCATAGGTTCTTTCTCTCTGGATATAAAATACAAAACTTAATCGGTATAAAGTAAGAATTCTGTTGTGAAGCCAATGTTATATTGCAACCCTATAAAGTCTGTCTTATGCATAACCGTTATGAAATCAGAGTGTTTCTAATCGGGAACAGTGGCTGAGGCTGTGCTTGTAGGAAAATTATTACTAAAACAATTATAGCTTATTGTACTTTGTTACTCATGCTGAATAACTTGTTCAAGGTAACCAATCATTTGGTACTGTCTGATTATATATTAGTTGCTGAATGCTATTGTGTGACTGGTTTAATGTCTGCAAGGAGTATATGTTTAGCAATCTACTTATTTTCACTTTGCCCTGCAGGTGTTATGCACGTTTACACCCTCGTGCTGTCAACTGCAGGAAAAAGAAGTGTGGACACAGCAACCAGGTATCCCTTTTTTGATTTATGGTTACCGTATGTAACCTGTGTTTATTTCACGAAAGCCATATTTTTGTTTATTATTCTAACAATTATTTTGTTTTATTTATCTACTTACAGCTGAGGCCAAAGAAGAAGATCAAGTAAACTACTGTGAATCTGTGATTGAGAAGGAAACCATGTTGGCTTGGATTGTTGATGTTTTTTGTGATCCTGAAAGCTTCTTTTGCCTGTTAGAATTGTAGTGCTTGTTGAACCACAAAAAATTTTGGGAGTCCCCTTGTTAAGGGCTACTGTTATGATTTTGATATTTTGTTTGAGACGCCTTAATATCAATAGACAATTATTTCCTCGTTAAATGGGATAATATCTTTCTAATTTTTTTTTTACTGTTAGTGCATTACGTTGTTTCTCTTGGCATGTAATGTATCTACGGCCGGCCCCGTGTTCTTTTTTATTTGAGTTTTTGGATATACCTCTTCATCAACGGTGAAGACACGATTTTAATAGCCTTTTCGTTATCCTGTTTCAATACCATATCTACATCAAGGATTCTGTGAGGCTTTTATGAATAGACCATCAACTCGAGCAAGGAGCAATTTCTCTTTTGCCACTATTGATATGAAAGATGTTATTGAAGATCCAAACTCAAAATACCCTGATATACTCGCACTGTCTTGTCTATGCACCATCTTCACTCTCCACTCCACTAATAGCTGCTTCCCTCCGTCATATAATCTCGTCTTTTGGTCAGTTAAAATATGCCTCCTGTTTCTTCAGCCAGCACCTTCTGCCCAACTTTGAACTAGTCAAATAAACCTCAGAAGGAACCAGACATGGAGAGAAGCTTCAGGCTTATGCTTCCTGTCGTAAATGGAATCATCAGTGACCACTAAATTGCAACACCAACGAAAAACCAAAAAACAAGCATATAAGAAAGACACTGACTTTCTTGGTTTGAAGAATGGTTTGAGTTTATAAATTTTTGATTGGATGTATAGGTAAGTAATAGAGTGGGATGGGATGGTTTAGGATGATTTGAAAATCCTTCCGGACCATCAAACACCTCAATTTTCAAACCTTTCCAGACTATCCAACACCTTAATTTTCAAACCCCTCCAAATTAGAGGGTTTAGAATAGTTTGCATAGGTTATAATATTTAATTCCATTATTAACTTTCTTTTTTGTACTTTTATTCATTCATTATAAGAGTAATATTGTTCACTATCTTCTTCATTTTTTAAAAACTTGTTTTTTTAAACTATTCCACTCCACCCCACTTCAATCTCTTCAAAACTCCCAACCAAAGTCTTAATTAAACCTGCACGTTGACGCTATGCCAAGGCAACAAGAAAAAGAGGAGTCACTACTCACTACCACCGTAAAACTAGACAGATGGAACTGGAAGTAGTTTCTTTCCTCCATGCATGCGGGTAGTTGTCATAACCCCATGAGATTGGTCTAAGAAAAAGAGCATATAAGAAAGAATAAAAACTTGGCCCAAAAATAAAGAAAGAATAAAAAAGGAAAAGAAGCTGACAGCTGTGGGATTTGAACCCACGCCCTTTCGGACCAGAGCCTAAATCTGGCGCCTTAGACCACTCGGCCAAACTGTCGGATGATATCAAATGCACAGGTACAATTTGATATATGTTTTAAATCTGACTTCTTTTGATCTGATATTTTTTTATTCCTTTCAGAAATATCAGTTGAAGTATACATTGCGCTCGGGACTCCTTTGGATATACCTCACGTCAATTTTCCTTACCTTCTTCTTTCAAACTGACGTGATGGTCTATTTCTATTATTCTATTCCATAGACACATACATGAATCATTTTCACTGTTGCCTCAAAAAATTGATGTGGCTTCTGTATGCATGTAACTGAACTTCCATAGATCTTTGTTTTCATTTGTTATCACCATAGAGTCATCCGAATTAGCTTCAGCCTGGATAGAGGGTATTTGATGCCTGGAAATGTTTATTTATGTTGCTTTTACTGATGTAACTATTTTAAGAATGCCTTCCACTTGAATACTGTTAAACAATCTTGATCAAAGTATGACAATTCAATATCAGCTGCATTTGTTTCACTTACTTCTTTATGTGCATTTATTTCATACCGTTAATGTTAATTAGCGTGGAATGGAAGTGAGTCTGCAAGTCAAGGTCAAGTTGATATACTTTCAAGTTCACTGCTTTACTAAGTCAAGCAATATCTCTTTCATTTCATACTATATACTAGCTATCTTCTATAGAAATTAACATAAATTCACTCAATTAGGCTTAGCTCAAGTGGTAGAATAGAGGTTTTATGCCCGAACCTCTTAAAATCCAGAACAAATCAGGAAAAGAAGAAGAAGATGTAAGATCGCTCAAAGGCAAGCAAGCATGAACAGAGATGACAAGGCACAGACTTTATTCTTCAATCTATAAACAACTGAGCAAGACTGTCTTAATTCTATCCCTATCATCTCAAGGAGGCCTACAAAACTTCATCATTCATCTTCCTAATCCTAGCTAACTAGTGAAAGTTCTGATGTCCTGCATGCTTTTGAATGCTGCCTGCACAAGTTTCAGTGTAGTGTTGTGTAGTGTGGAGCACTTATTCAATTCCAGAAATCTAACCATTGTGAACTGCTGCAACACTGATCCAAGAGACCACTTGGATCAACACTATACCATTTTTCAAGTGATGCCAAGTCTCTTGCATCATTAGTCTTGGCATCCTCCGAACCCTCATTTGACAAACTTGACTTTGCTTCAGTTTTCCAATTGCTGTGTCCACTACCTGAAGCACCATCTTCTGTGCTATTTTCCTTCCCAACCTTGCTTTCCCTTTTACCATCTTGGCATGTCTCCATTAAATCTCTTAGCTTTTGTACCTGTTATTCATTAAACATATACATAACATCTATATTAATAAGGCCTTGCCAATTGTACAAGTAGTACTCCAACTAAAAAGAGCCAGAAATTATTTTACCTCAGCTTGCAAGGACTCCTTCTCTTTATTTATGGACTCAAACAGAGATGCTAAATTGTCATACTCATCTCTGAGTTTTCTGTACTCTTGCTCTATCCGTTTTGATTTCCATCTGGCTCTTCTGTTTTGGAACCATATGGCAACTTGGCGAGGCTGCAACCCCAGATCTCTTGCTAGTTGCATCTTCTTCCTTGGCTCAAGCTTTGACTCAGATTCAAAAATGCACTCAAGTGATTTAATTTGTTCATCACTAAACCTCCTCTTGTTTTCTATTATGTTCTTCTTCTTTTTCGGATTCTGAGGTGGCTTTAGACTGGTGATGCTTCCAACTTTGTTTTCCTTTGATGCTTGAAGATACTCATCTCCCTCCATCATTGGGAAATTTGTGATAAACTGAGAAGTGAAGGATGTGAAACTGAAAGGCTGTGGATGAAGTTGGAATTGGATAGAAGATTTAAAAGTCTGGTGAAGGACATAGGCTTCAGAATATATAGTTGGCCATTACTTATGTTTCTGCAACTTCTAAGTGAAGGCTTATAGTGACCTATCACATTAGATACCTTGTGGTGCCTTCTAACTTCACCTCTGTAGAAACCATTATCTTCGCTTTTCTACTTGTAGGCTATCTATAGGGCCAATACTCTTTTGTTTGGACAAGGAACTGCCCACTTGTCACCCACAGAACAGAAGCACACCTGTTTCTTTTTTATAAGTAAGATAAAGAGGAAAATATCTACGGCTTCTAGAGAAACAAGAAATTAATGTCAGTAATCTTTCTAGGTTCTTTTCACTTACATTGTTCACTTAACATTCCCAAGTTTTCAACTTTGTTTGAAACTGTATTAATTATATAGAAGCATGCACGTTCATACCCTTTGATATATAGTTGCTTGGGGTTCAATGCTAATGTGTTGGAAACTAATTGAAGGGCAAAAAAAGGGGAGTGGTGGCTTGAAATGGATCAATATTGGTATTCTCAGATCATATTACTAAGAAACTGCCAAAAAACTGAGTGTGACAGATATAAGATGTTACATAATTTGATTGGAAGTTGCAGCTAATTTAAGGATTACCAAGGATGGACCTTTCTTCTGTAACGTCGTTTTTAATCTGCTGATAATAAGTGCTTATCCTTTGTCATTATTCTCATGTTGCTTTCTCAAGTTTGGATTTTTAATGGTTTTCTCATGAGTAGTTGGATCAACTTATCATGACTGCCTTACTAGTTAAGTGAAGACCGTAAAGTTTGTCAATTATCTCATGTAGAAAAGTGTGTTTCTCTGATCATAATTATCATGTACAACAATTTCACACCAGTTTTCTGACCTCTGGTCCACTTATACAGTTTGTACAAAATAAAAACTTCAATGCAATAATTAAGATAAAAAAAAGGTTTGCTTCTTGCCCACTTGAAAGCTACGGTGTTTTCATCTTAAATGCAATTTCAGAATGAGCCAGCATTTATGTTATAGTACTAGACTAGCACTGCAAGACAGTCTTGAAATTAAAAAATTTAACATACAGTGAGTTTCACGGTGTAGTCAATTTTCTCACTTAATGTGTGTGAAACGGATAAGAAGATAAGAGGATGAGGAGAATCATTTAATAATGTAAAGCTTCCATCATACACAAGAAGAAAAAGGGGGTCAATTTGAGTCGCCTAGTACTGACAAAACATTGTCGGATTGTGGGGTTAAATCATAGAAAGCGAGCTTTATTACATATTTATTAATGTTGGAAATTGGACGAACCCATTTAATTCCAAGCTTTGTAGCATGACTACCATGGCTTGCTAGGTAGGAGATACAAGTCCATATCAGATTAGGCTTTTTTTTATATATCAAGCTGCCTTGAATTCAATTGATGGACTTGTAGATCGTAGTGCTTTTAATTTGCTTGCATAGGTTGGTGTCGTGGGTTAATGGTTGTTGAAGTGTCTCGAGCAAACAAGATAGGGCGAAGTTGATAAGGCCTATATATAGTTGAGGCCAAAATTTGCACGCCAAGTGAAGCCTTTTCAAAAGCATTATATATTCCCCATGAAAAAGCTGTAGTATTAATTTTCCTAATCAACTAGTTGCTTTTAATGTGTAATAAATATGAGGGTAGATATGGTGATTTTGGAGGTTGTGAGGTAGAAGCCAAGGGAATAAAAGTCCAAAAATACCAAAAGGGAAAGGTAGTGGGTCATGGTCTTGTTATTAGGTGTTTGGTATGATTAGACAGATTATTAGTGTCCAGGGTCCAGGAAACTGGGCCTTTAATTTTCATAGTTTTCAGCGTGGGAAGATAAGGCAAGCAAGCATCTTAATTCATTCATTCATGCCAACTCTTTCTTTTTTCAGAAAAGACACTCTTTTTTGTCTTTAATCCGCCATGATTGTTGCTCTTTCTCTTCCCTCTCGCTAACCATGCATGTTTTATTTTTTGGTCAGAAGTAAGGTATTAGTATTATTAATTTTTTAGGTAGTATTAATCTTCTCTAAGATTGAATTTAAATAATATTAGTTTAAAAAACATTGTTCCAATATATAAGTAAAAAGTAATTTAAGTCGTAAGAGTAATGAAGAACTTTTATAACTAAACTCAAACTCTTAAAAGATAAAGACGTTAGGATTGAATTATATCTATTTTTGGGTTTGATATTTGAAGTGTGTTAGGGTGATGTGGGTCCCTGGGGGAGGGTGCAGGTGTCAAGAAAGTAATTGTGCCAAATGGGGTAGCCCCACAGAGGCCACAACACCAATTGACAAGCAAAGCAAAGTTAGGTAATTGGGTGCCTAAAAGTCACGTATGACTTGATTGGCCTTCCAATCATTATATTAGGTTTTTTGAGTTAGATTTGTCTAATCATTATGAAATTTGAAAACAATCATGGATTCTATTTGCTTATGGGTAGCGTGTCAGCAAGGTATATTATTATCTACTTATTTACCATCCCTTGCTTTTATATATATATATATACTATGATTACTAAACCAAATGAGTTAAAAGAGCTATAATGAATAGGTCCAAATTATCAGGCACTTATTTACAAGAACAATTTGCATGCATGCTCCATGAAACAACCTTCGTTTGAGTATTCATAATGACAGTAATATATATTCTACAAAAATTCTTCCCTATAGATTTCGTATTATATATATTATTGAAATTTAATCCAACTAAATTTCCTCTCTAAAATGCAATGTGTTGGTTCACAGTACCCCTCATACTGTTAATGCATGTTATGAATTTTTGGGTTTCTGGTCAAAAAAGAAACAAAAGATAGATAATCGAGCTTATCAAAGCCTGAGTTTCCTTTCAAGACATAAAGAAATGTTTAACACTTCAAGTATTTTTGCACAGAGACAAATTAATCTGAGAGTTTTTGACCTGTTTATTGATCATGTGTTTGGAATGAAGTGACCTGATTTATGATTAGTTTTCTTAAATAAAAATGCAATTACTATTATATTGGTTTAATAATTAATTAGCTTAATGAATGAAAAGAGGGATTTCCCATATGGTAGTCTAGTAGCTAGAAGCCTTGCTATTTCGGAGACTGGTTTCGTATAAATAATTGGGCTTCTTAGTGGGCTGGAATAATCCTATGTCATTCCGAATGATGGGCTCAGCGATTTGATGTTTCTTAAGCTGACTTAATTCTATAGTAAAAATTGTTTCTTCACGCTTTAGGGTCCTTGTAAGTAGAACTTAAATTTGCATTTAAGGAGACATAAGGATAACAAAATTCTTCGATGCATATAAAAGATAAGTTACCTAACTACATAATTACTTTTTTACAATATTTTTTAATTACCATGTCAAGCTTAAGATGCAATGCAAGTATAAAGTGATCAATGGCTAGTTATTAAGTTCAATTTATTCCCTATACGCAACTCTACCGACGGTTTCAGGGTGTCTTTTACAAAATATTTGATTCATTCATTTATGTTACATAACTCTAAATCTTTAATATAAAACGATACTAAAAGAGTTTTACTTTTGAGGATTACGAACTAATTTGACCCTAATTTTAATTGGTTTTGTAACAATGCAAGAATAGAATTCTCCGAATAAAATTTTAATTTGTTTATATGCAAGATTTAAACTTAAAACATTAATTAAGAAAATAAAATAGCTACTAGTATAATCCTCTCTGATTAATTATATGTTGGTAAGAAGAATTAAGATTGATTTAGGGGAAATAGAAGGAAGATGTTAAAGAGGAATAAATGGAACTATGGAAGGTGTGCATAAAAAAAGGGGAGGATATGATGTTGGAGGGTGAGGAGGTAGTGTTTGAAGTATTGAGTGGTTAGACATTAATGAGAGGCGAGGCGGTGAGTGTGTGTGTGTGTGAATTAAGAAACATTTTACATGACATGACACTCACTCCTCACAATAATAACTCACATCTATCCAAAATCTAACGCTACACCTTTGACCACATTCATTTCATTTCATTTCATTTCACCACCACCTTCTCACTCTCACTATATAATAATAATATTATAAAATAAATAATTAATAAAAAAAATGAAAGAGACACGTTATAAGGGGCAGCTTTAGCCCTCACTCAACCACTACACATCTGAGCTGAGCTGGTTCCAGAAATGACCATCCCACTCTCTCTCTCTCTCTCTGTGGAAATATCCCTACTTTTACTTTCTGCAGAGCAAAAACCAAATGATTATGTTCATCATTGCCATATTTGCAAATCCCCATTTCATTCCCTCAATCTCCCAAACCACACACCCAAAAGACCTATCAAATATAGGGTTCATGATGATTGCCCCTCTTGAGATTCATTAGATGGGAAGCTTTCAACTTTTGTGGGGAATGTTGTCTGGTCCAAGAAGATCACAGTCTTGGCTTTTTTCTTTCAGATAACTGTGTCTCCTCGGACCAGGCTTCATTCCCCTCAATTACTGCCTTCCTTCTTTAATTTATTCATTCTCCCTCTTCTCCAGGTGAGATCTAATTACTAGTTTATTATTCTCATGGATGAGTACTGCACTACGTCTCTTTCTGCTCTTTTCTTCAACAGAATCCTCATTTTCTTTTCATTTCTATTTACCCTTACATTTTCGCTTCCAATAATCCTCATGCTTAGCTTAGCTTCTTTCACATATATCACAGATTTTCATCATCATTATATTCCTCCATCAGCCTCTCCGGCACCGCCTCAGCACTCACGATCTCATCTCTACTTTCCTTCTTTAATCATATCCCTCGCTCTAGTTTATTAGGGTTTTCAGTTATTTTTTAATAACCATCACCTATTAATTAATTAATTCCCGGACTTTTATTTTAGCCTTTCAATCCAACAAATATATAGCGGTATACTAGTTACGTTTTGTTCTCTGCTTAATATATATCCCACAGAAGAGATACTACTATTATGAATCCAATAATCACATATAAATGTATTTGAATCTCCTGAATTAATTTAATTTGCTGGGTGGGCGGGTGTGCAATGTGCATATAGAATACATGTGCCTTCCATCTAAAACTCCACAGCTTTACCAACAATATAATGTTCTTCTTTTTTTTTAAAAAAAAAATATATAAAAATATATATATTTTTCCGAGTGTATGTGGAAGGGCATATATAAATGAAGAAGGATATAGGAGAAGATGAAGAGCATTAGATGCAGGAGTGTGAGTGTGACAAAATATACTCTGTACATTAGATTCTATTTTATTGCTATCTTTTCTCTTTATCAAAAGTAATTGTCTTTCTCTTGTCTTTTGAATATCTTTCTTTTGATTCCCCTACTCTTCCTTTATCTAAATACACGTCTAATTATTTTATCGATCATCTAATTAATAACCAAATATCTTCCCGGCCCATTTATTCAAATTAGTATTACTAATGTACGATATATATTAGTATTATAATTATAGCTAGCTTAAATAATTAACTTTAATACTGCGCATATATTTAGATATATATTCAAAGTCTGGAATCAATGTCACATGCATATATATATAGGTAGCTAGAAAACAAGAAAGGAAAGGCATCTTTAAGTGGAGGGTCAATATTATATTTCACAACATCAAGAAAGGCACAAGCTTTTTGCTAGCTGCACAAAACTATGGGAGGCATGCACACACAGCATGCTTACAAGTTACAACTCCAAACAAGTCATAACCAAAGTAATTTTGTTTTTTTCTTCTTGTTAATTCATTACTGTTTAAGAATACACCAATATTATATTTATGGCTATGGGGCATATATATAAAATTAAACTTACATTGTTTTTCTCGAGAGTAATTAGTGTATAAAAGTGAAATGCAGTAATTATAATAAAATATTATTCAATTATAATTAATGAATGGAAAATAAATTTTATTGACTATTCAACATTGATATATATGTGTGTGTGTGTGTGTGAATATCGTCAAATTTAATTAGTCTTGGTTTGGTATATATATATAAAATATATATTTATATTTTAAGAGAGGAGCAATATGAAAAGAAAGGGTGAGATGTTAATTTAATTTGTGGATTTGGTCCATTGGATGAAAGGAAAGATGACATGATCTGATCTGATCTGACAATTCATGCTTTTCTGCATTCTTATCTCTTCAGTCTTCCCTCCAACATTTTAGTACAGCCTTTAGGCTACTGCTGCTGCCTCTAACTAAGGCAAACCTTCATGCTCATCTCTATAAACATTCAACAATTTAATTTCTTAATCTCAACTACTCTTCCTTTCTTTCTTTTTCTTATCCATCTTAATTTCTCACTGCACTCCTAACGTTTATTATTTGAGAAACCCAAAATGTTCAAGAAAGGTAAAGAAAAGAAATTACCATTTTTTTAAAAAAATAATTTGTATATTTTTCTATATATATTTGAATTGAAGAAATATATGATTCATGAAAAATAAATAAATATATGTCAAATTGGAGCATGAATAAAAAAAGTAGTTGGTTAGAAAAATAAATTGCTTGGCTAACATTATAAAATATGGCATTACATTCTTCCTTTTCAATTTTTGTTTGCAAAACTAAGATATACATGGAAATATTCACAAGTCCAGGAATATATATTATTTATGTGAATATGTGAGAGGAAGCTAATTAAGGTAGAGAGAGGGATATGGAAAGGAGGTTGAGTTACTTGGTTAATGGTTGGACCGCACACTATTCACTATATATTAATTGAGTAGTGGATTGCAGGTGCTCTCACCTACACGCACACAAAAGCAAAACAACAAAAATACTTGTTTATTTTATGTGTCCAACGCAAAGTAATCACTCTCAACTCTAAATTAAATCTACCTTTTATTTACGTTGCCTCTCAAATATTGACAAATTGTATTTTGGAAAACAATGAGACGAGTTTACTAATTAATTTTTAAACTACTTTTATATAATTATTCTTATACTGCTCTGCAAATTGCAATATATTAATGAAGTATGATTCACAGCATGGTACAGAATTCGTATTAATATAAGTGCATAAGGTTGTCAAGTTTCGGACTTCTATATATACGATACCATCCAGGCTTTCATCTAAAATCTTATATTTGGTGCGAATTTTAAAATACACATGACCTAGACCTACCATCCTTAATTATTATGATCCATAAATCAAATTGAAATGCCATCTTAAGGAAAACAAAAAGCCTATTTTCATTTCTATATATAAATATGGACCGTACCATCTGTTTCTACAAATATGGGTGTTTAATTGCGTGGACTCAGCTTCATGTTCTCCCGCTACTTCTTTTTTTAGTTTCCTTTGGGCTTTCACCCGGCCCACTCTCAAGAAAAATAAACAAATAAATAAATAATGGAATCAACAGAGATACCTATGTGTAGAAATTTGATGATGTGAATCTTTCTAGCGAGTTCTAATCCATTAGATCCTTTATTTTTCTTTTCTGGATAAATTTTCTTTCTCTTATTATACCGTGTATAATATTGCAGATGATCCAAATTCTTTAATAAGTGTAATATATACTTTGTGTTTAGATTTGACCATGGACTGTAAACTTGTTCAGCTACTTCAAGTTAGAAACAATATGGGCCAAATGAATTTCATTTAAACTGGGCCAGATTTAAACTTTTAAAGGTGGATCAAAAAAAAATTATAAATATAAATAACAAAAACCAATTCCATTTAAGCTTAATATCTTTTATAAACAAAAAATAATAATTTGTCTCACTCTGTTTTACTTCATAGAACGAAGTATATTATATATACAAACAATTTATATTTAATTATGTATCATGATATATATAATTTGATGAAAAAATCGAACATAATACATTTTTGGTTTACTAATTATCATAGATTAAGTTGATGACTTCAAATATTATATTACATTTTTTTCTGAAAAAATAAATTATATTACACTTTATTGTTACTGGTTTTAAATGATATACAAAAATGATAATTTTGAGTATTTTTAAAATGGAGTAAAATGCGGCTATTTTATTTTTATATAATTTTTAAAAAAAGTAATCTTCAAAAACTAATAAATATAATCTTATTTACCTATCTATAAGGTTTACAAAAATTTATTTTTGTACTAGGGCCTTCGCCATGACCTGTCATTGTCAGGGGCCTTCGCCAAGTTGGATGGCGAAGGCTCCTAGACATTAATTTTATATGGATGGACTTTCGCCAGGTCCATCCAAATATATATATATATATATATATATATATATATATATATATATATATTATAATATATTAAATAATATTTATATTTTATAAAAATAATATTTTTATACTTTAAATTATATAATTAATTTGATAAAAATATTTTTTTGTTAATTTTTAATGTTTGAAATTATTATTAATTATATTTTTAAAGTTTACTTGTTAATTATACTTTAAATTATTTAATTAATTGTATTTTTTATAGACTAAATTGTCATTTCTATTTATGAGGAATTAAATAGAAATCAATTATATTTTAGAAAAAAAAAACTTAGGTCAAGTTCCTTATATCATTTTCATCAAGTTTCACCAATCATATATTATATTTGCACTCTCTTTCTTCTATTATTGGTCATATAAAATGTGGTATTCTATATTCTTTCTCTATTATGATTGGTCATTTAAACACCTTTTGTCATATGTCATATTTATATCGGGGAACTTTATGAGAATGATATAAAAAACTTGATCTAAGTTTTTTCCTTATATTTTTTGGAGGTTAAATTTAATATTTCTATCCATCAGGACTAAATTAAGACCCATTGTATTTGTGCGGACTAAATTTTACATTTTCATTTATCAAAAAATAAATTTAGTTCTTAGGGGCTCATTTAGGGGTGATCGTGGGTTGGTTTGGTTTGGGTTTGAGAAAAAATCGAAACCAACCCGATCAAAGTTCGGCGGGTTGGGTTTGGAAAAAAAGAGTATTGAACCCGAACCGAACCAACCCGCCAATGGGCGGGTTGGGTGGTTCGGGTTCAATCCGTCAAATTTATTTTTGTTATTTTTTTGACCTTTTTTTTAAATTTTTTTTTTTGAATTTTTAAATTATTTATCTTCACCAAAAAGACTTATTTTCATTTAGAACAAAATCAAGAACTTGAAAAAACGAAAATTGACATATTCAAGATATGAACAATTTGTATTTGTTGCTTATGTATTAGTGATTTTTTTTTTTTGATAGGATGTATTAGTGATTTAATATTTTAATGTGTTATAAATTCTTTTTCTAATAATAATATATACTAGAGCGGGTTGGCAGGTTCATAATTTTCAAATTCGCTAACCGAACTAATCGATGAACGGGTTGAAATTTTGGACCCGAACCAACCCAATCCAAACTGGCGGGTTGGGTTGGTTTTTGGCAGGTTGACAGGTTGACCCGAACCGCTAATCACCCCTAGGCTCATTTGGTAATGAGAATATGATGGGAATGAAAATGACAATGAAATTGCTTAAACTATATTTGATAGTAAAAAATAGAATGAAATGAAAATAAAAAATGAATAAAATTATCAAATTAATATTTTATATAATTAATCTTTAAAATATAAAAATATTATTTTTATAAAATAAAATAAAATATAAATATTATTTCATATATATATATATATATATGAATGGACGTTTGTCCATTTATATAATTTTTTTTTTGTGTCAGGGGCCTTTGGACGAAGGCCTCCAAAGGGCCTGACAATGACAGGGCCCTGGTACAAAAATAAGTTTTTGTAAACGTTATAGGTAGGAAAATAAGATTATATTTATTAATTTTTGAAGATTAATTTTTTTAAAAATTATATAAAAATAAAATAGCCGTAAAATGCAGGCTATAGAAGGAAGCTTAGTGCATGCGATGCAACAGAGGATGCCTGTCTGTTTTAACCCAAAAACAGGAGCACCACTCCGTGTTTCCTCTGTCATCCAACTCATCTTTCTATCCAAATTCCATCTTTTTAACGTCTGTCTCTGTCCAGTCAATGGAATCTTTATACATACTTATTCATGATTATTAGTATTAGTACTAATAAAGTCAAACTCAATACTATTCCTATTATAATTACGAGATTTCTATTAATAAGTAAGAGAAGGGGGGTTTATGGGTGAAAATATGGATGTTGGGAGAATTTATGAGAGGCGGAGGCGGAGGCAGAGGAGCGAAATTGAAGGATCTTCCTTAAAACTTACAGCACATAAGACAGTTAGACGCCTCTCCCCTTTCCTTTCTTTGCCTTTCTCTCTCTCTTCTCTGCGCATTGTTGGGTTTCTGTAATAGAGAAAGAAAGGCCATTCTTCTTTCATATTTGGAAAATAGTGGGAGCACAACACAAGGACAAGACAAGAGAAGAGAAAGAGGGACGCAGAGAAAAGAAAAGAAAAAAGAGAGAGAAACACATCATTCGGACATGTGACCTCTTTCCATATTCTCCCTCTTACTCTTCCTCCTCTCTTGTTTCCCACTTTGACTTCATTCATTGCAATTTCCATGCCTATTCTCCTCACCCCTTCCCATCTCCCAGTTCTCCCATGCTTCTTATTTCCTCTCTCTATCCGATTCCGCCGCCTCCCCCGCATCCACCTGACCCTTACAAAATAGCTCTCTCCTTCCTCCATGTTCATACCATTCCTTGACTCCGCCCTCGACCTCGCCACCGTCTCCTTCGTCTCCGCCCTCATCATCCTCTCCGCCCTCTCCCTCTGCTTCATCTTCCACCTCCGCCTCAAATCCCAATCCCTCACCCACCTCCAAGAATTCAACTCCCTCTGGACCGTCCGCTTCCTCCTCGTCCTCTTCATCTTCCTCTGGGCCATCACCGAGCTCCTCCGCCTCCCCTTCTTCCGCCATCGCTACCTCTACCCCTTCCTCCCCGCCGTCCCCATCCCCCAACAAGCCAATCTCTGCAAGGTCCACCTCGTCCTCTCCCTCGGCTTATTCCAGCCCGCCTTCCTCGTCACCCTCCTCTTCCTCCTCAACGCCTCCATCCGCAAGAAAACCCCCAAAGACCACTGGCCTATCTCCTTCCTCCTCTTCACCACCCTCCCCATTGCTCTCCTTCAATCCTCTGTTATCATCCTCAAACCCCTCGAGCTCCACTTGCCTCTCTACTTCCACCGCGCCTGGCTCGTCCGCCGGACCGATGATTCTGGTATCGACACTGTCCTCTGCGCCTACCCATTGCTCAATACTATCGTCTTCGCCACCTTTGGGGCTTGCTATGCCGTATGGTTCATTTATTCGAGTTGGAGGGTGCTTTCGTTGGTCATCAATAAGGGATTGCGGCTTCGAATTTACGGCTTGGCCGCCGCCGTTCTCGGCTCACTGGCGCTGCAGATTGTGTTCCTGGGATTGGCGGCGATGTTGAATCCAGAGGAGGAGTGCTACGCCGTGGTGTCGCTGGTGGTCTTCGTGGGTGCGTTTTTCTCCGCCGCCGCCGGGGAGGGCATTTTGGTCATTAAGCCGATTTCCGACGCATTGGATGCCGGAGGGAACTGTTGCCCGCTTCCCCGTAATGGCGGCGTCCGTAGGAGGACGTCGGTGGTGGTGGCCGAAGCACAAGTGAAAGCCAAAGAGGAAGTGGAAGGGAGTTCCGTATAGAGAAAGGGAAGGATAGGGTGGTAAATGGCAATTTCGCTTCACATAAATTAATTAAAAAATATATATTATTTTTATCTCCTAATTATTATTTTTTTAATATATGTTTTTTGGGGTCAATTTTTAGACGAAGGAATCAGTGTTTTCCTTGCTTAATCATTCGTTCCAGTTCCTTCTGTTCTCTTCTCTCTTTAACTACCCCCTATGTTGTTGTTACTTTGCTAGTTGTTATTAGCTTCATTTTTTGATATCAACAACGATTTAGATGATGTGAAGTGAACTCTCGTAATTAAATTTATAAATTATATATATATAAAGTAAAACACCGAATTAACATTAAACTTATTAATGAATGAATATAATCTGTAAACTGGTTCATATATATGTTAAAACTCTTGAATTGATTGAGTGAGCTGTTGACCTCCTTGGCGCCTACCGTCCTCCCTCTTCCTTATTTTACTACCTTTTTTATATATATATATATAGTATTAGAATATAGATTTTTAAATTCCTTAATTTGTTGTTCACTGTAATATTATTATTAATTAAATATGGAACATCCCCGCCAACCTCTTCACTTGGTTTAAAAACAATATTTAGGTGTGGGCGTGTGGTATTTTTTTTTTTTTAAATGCCGGCTTCTTATACCCTATTGCATAAAAGCAGGGCTGGCCTGCATTTTTTTTGTTTGATCCATTAAGAGGCTTCGTTTTTGGGCATTATCTTTTAATTGATTTGCATATGCACCCATGTAATCAGAAAGGATGCTGAAAAGTCTATTAAGGAATCCAATAGCCCGGCCCAACCTCCCATTTCTATTTTCTACAGGTCATTTAAAAAAAACAAAAAATTCAAGATAGAAGCAGTTAAGTGATATTAAGTAATTCAATAACTATCTCATGCACAAAACCATGGCTTTTGAACGGATATATATTAAATAAAAATTATACATAAATTCAATCACCTTTAAAAATTATCTACAGATATATATCACTTTTATTGTGCACATTAAAAAACGTCCTCACTGAGAGGGTTTTTCTTAATTTTTGACATGAAAAACGCCTTCAGTGAGGGCATTTATAGGGTCAAATGGTCAACCCTATAAACATCCTCATTTAGGACATTTTTTACAATTTTATCACACTTGTTTTCATGTAAATATTAGCGTTAAAAATGCCCTCAATGAGGGCGTTATAGGGTTGACCATTTGACCCTATAAATACTCTCACTGAGAGGCATTTTTTAATGTGCACATTAAAAATGATATATATCTATAAATAATTTTTAAAAAAGGCTGAATTTATATATATTTTTTTTATTTAATATATATTCGTTCAAAAGTCCATTCTTTCTCAAAAATTCCCTCCATCTAGGACTCTACTCAAAATTTTATTTATCTAGAATTTTGGTCAAAGTTTTTGATGGATGTAGTAAAAAAGTAGTAAAGTTGTTTTAACCAAGAAGAGAAAGAATATTGATATAAGTAGTAGTTAGTTAGCATCGTTTGATTTGTTAGGGAGTGCACGTATGGTTGTTCAAACATAATTTGGAGTAGGTAATAAAATGTTTAATGTTTATCCAACAGTGCACCAAATCTGAAATAGCAGCCAATCATTATCCACACTTTTTGGAGGAACAAGTTATGCGCGCATAATTCAGAGTCGGCAATTCATGCCTCCCCAAAATGTTGAAAAACATGCACAATCTCAAAGAGAAATGGCAGAGATCGAGGCCAGACAAAGACATGGCAAGAAAATTTTTATTCATGCATTACTTAAAATATATTTATTATTTAACAATAAATTAAATATTTTCATAAAATATATTTATCTTACAAGATAAAATGTAGCATAGTTGATGGCCTAATTTTATAATTGTCACCTTATTAATTAGAATGGCCCAAACAATAAATAAAAGTAAAAAAAAAAAGTACAGAAAGTGTCACCTCGAAACCTCCCATGTATATATATATTTATATTTATATATCTATATATCTATATATATATGGCTTTGGAGTTTTTGTGTCACACAAGCAAAGTGTGACACCAAAAAAATAACTTCCCCTCAATTTCCCAATAAATAACTAACTTCTCACAAAATAGCTATATTTTATAATTAAAAAATACAAAAACAATAATATGATTGGAGGATGTGGGAGAGAGAAAACAAGTATGATAGGTGGTTATTAATAAAATGGAGAAGTGAATAACTTCTCATTTTTTTTAATTTTTTTATTTTAAATTATGATAAAAATTCTATTTAAAAATTTTAAAATTTTAAAATATTTAATTTTTAATGATTTTAAAATATAATAATAATTTTATATTATATTTTTTAAAAAATTAAAAATAAAGTACATGTATGCACGTAGGTGCATGCGAAGCTTCTAGTATATATATATGGCTTTGGAGTTTTTGGTGTCACACAACCAAAGTGTGACACCAAAAAAATAACTTCACAATAAATAACCAACTTCCCAATAAATCTAAATCTATATTTTATAATTAAAAAACAAAAAAAAATGATTAGAGGATGTGTAAGAGAGAAAACAAGTATGCTAGGTGGTTACTAAAAAAATAGAGAAGTGCACAACTTCTCATTTTTTAAATTTTTTTATTTTAAATTATGATAAAAATTCTATTTAAAAATTTTAAAATTATCAAATATTTAGTTTTTAATAATTTTAAAATATAATAACTATTTTATATTATATTTTTGAAAAATTTAAGAATAAATTACATGTATGCACGTAAGTGCATGCGAAGCCTCTAGTATATATATGGCTTTAGAGTTTTTGGTGTCACACAACTAAAGTGTGACACCAAAAAAATAACTACCCTATCCCACTTTCTTCCACTAAAATAACAAATATAAAAATATATTATCTATATCTATATACAATGGGAGGTAGTGGGAGAGAGAGAAAAAACATATGATGGGTAATTACTAGAAAAGTGGACTTCTTATAATTTAATTAATTATTTTAAATTATGATAATAATTATAATCTAAAAATTTAAAATTTAAAAATTATCAAATATCTAATTTAATTTTTTATTGCTTTAAATTATCATAATTATATTTTAAAAAATTAAAATAAATTACATGCACGTACGTGCATGCGAAGCCTCTAGTATATATATATGGTTTTGGATTTTTTGGTGCCACACAAGCAAAGTGTGACACCAAAAAAATAACTTCCCCTCAACTTCCTAATAAATAATCAAGTATAATAGGTGATTTCTAAAAAAAATGGAGAAATGCATAACTTCTCATTTTTAATTTTAAATTATGACAAAAATTCTATTTAAAAATTTAAAAATATTTAATTTTTAATGATTTTAAAATATAAGAACTATTTTATATTATATTTTAAAAAAATTTAAGAATAAATTACATGTATGCACGTAATTGCATGCGAAGCCTCTAGTATATTAATATGACTGTGGGATCTTCCCGTCAACGGTCTCCTAAAATAGTCAATTAGTTAATTAAAAAAAATAAAAATATGATGTGAAAAGATCATGGTGAGAGAAAATAAGAACAGTGATAACTTCTCATGATTCCATTTATCATTTTAAATATAATAATTATTTTATTTTATATTTTAAAATTTTAAAATAATTCAATATTTAATTTTTTATTAATTTAAATTATAATGATCATAATTTTATAATATATTTTTTAAAAAATTAAAAAAATAAATTACATGCACGGTACGTGCATGCGAAACCTCTACTTTCCCATCAACTTCCCAATAAATAACAAACTTTTCACAAAATAGCTATATTTTATAATTAAAAAATACAAAAAAATAATATAGTTGGAGGATCTGGGAGATAGAAAACAAGTATGATAGGTGGTTACTAATAAAATGGAGAAGTGCATAACTTCTCATTTTTAAATTTTTTTATTTTAAATGATAAAAATTCTATTTAAAAATTTAAAAATATTTAATTTTTAATGGTTTTAAAATATAATAACTATTTTATATTATATTTTTAAAAAATTTAAGAATAAATTACATGTATGCACGTAGGTGCATGCGAAGCCTCTAGTATATATATATGACTTTGGAGTTTTTGGTGTCACACAAGCAAAGTGTGACACCAAAAAAACAACTTACCCCCTCAACTTCCCAATAAATAACCAAGTATGAGATAGGTGGTTACTAAAAAAATGGAAAAATGCATAACTACTCATTTTTTTAATTTTTTTTATTTTAAATTAATAAATTGTGATAAAAATGCTATTTAAAAATTTTAAAATTATTAAATATTTAATTTTTAGGGATTTTAAAATATAATAACTATTTTATATTATATTTTTAAAAAATTTAAGAATAAATTACATGTATGCACGCAAGTGCATGCGAAGCCTCTAGTATATTTATATCATTATATGGTTGTGGACCTTTCTCGTGGTCTTCCAAAATAATCATTTAATTAATTAAAAAATTAAAAAGATGATATGAAAAGATCATGATAGAGAAAAAATAAGAGAATAGTGATAATTATATTTATTTTTTTAAAATAATAATTGTTGTCGTTATCAAAGAAAATAACTTTTTAATCTTTAGTTTATTATTTTATAATTAATAATAATAATTTATTTTATATTTTATAAATTTATAAAAAAAAAACTCGTATATATAAAGCCTAATCTTGTAGAGAAATTGGAAATTGCTTTGCTCATCCGGAAACTGCGGTGTTAAATCATCATGAATATTGAATTCTGATTTTTTTTTAAGATAATATTTTATTATAAATTAAAAAAAAAAAGCATATAGTGAAAGATGATGATTGGAAAATTAAAAGTTGGCATGAATCTATACTCAATAGTCACCTTTCTTTTGGTTTGACACTTTTATATATCACTGCCAAAATAGTTGGATGTTGTCATCTGTATTTGTTGAAGATGCCTTTGCCACTTACCCAATTGATTTCCAACTTCAATAATTATGCTTCATTTTCATATCATCACACTGCTTTCCACGCCAATACACTCCAAGTCTACGCACACATAATCTTGACTCTCAAGTCTCCATTTGTTAAATCTAATTAATTTTCGGATTACATGCATATATATGCTTCACACACCATTTAATAATCAAAATCGTGTTAATTTATACATCACTACTACTTCAAACACAAAGGTCAGTGCAAATAATAATAATTATAACTATTATTATTACTACCATCATCATATAGTTAATTACACGTGTCTACCTAGTTAGATCGATGAGTATATAAATTGGTTGACCTGAACTTAATCTTTTATATAAGTGTCAAAATCATGAATAATTGAGATTCCAAGTGCAGCGTGTTACTCATGTAAAGACTAATTAAAGAGTGATGGCTCGTTAAGTAAGTTTTACCGTTCCAGAGACACCGATGGGTGCTAAATACTCTCCAATTCATAATATCTATTTGGTTAGGTTGGTACAGACATACAAAAAAATTTATTAGTTCACTTTAAATTTAAAAAATATATATAAAATAAAAAGACTAAATTATCCTTACTAATTAATTACTCTTACTTACTCTTTCTCTATTGATCTTATCTTGAGAATAGGTATTGGTAGGGATAAAAAGGTAAAAAAATAATTAATGCTTTCTTGATTTTATAAAACAACAGATTTTTTTTTATAGAGAAAATAGTAGATATTTTGAAACATAGAAAATCTCTCAATAAAGCAAATATTGTGTACCTGGAGAAGTAATAAATATATACATCTAATTATCTTAATCAAATCAAATATTAGTTAGATCAATACATAGTATTAAAAGCTAATGAATATATAATATGCATGGTAATTCATCCCTAATTAAACTAAATTATTTGAGAAATAAATATTGTTATTGTTTCCTTTCACTAATATTAGCTATGTATTAATGAGGGGTTGATTCAAGTGATAAAGTAGTTTGGTATTGCTTAAGTAAAGTTTTGGGTTCGAGATCCAGGGAATGCAATTATCTTTCGTTCGGCGACTCTCTCACCATAACCAAGTGTGCGATGTGGATCGAGTCTGAATTAGTCGAGGTAGTACCTCAGACACCAAGCATGCAACCAAAAAAAATATTAGCGTGATTAAAATTTAAAAAGAATGGGCGCATTAACGTTTTAATTATGTAATGACAGCTAGGGCAAGGTCAAAACACGGAAGAAAAGAAGAATATAATAATAATAATAATAATGTAAAAGCAATTAAAGTGTTAAAATGATAGAAAGTCAAAGGAGGTAGCTAGAATTAAGATAGGATTGCTGGAAAATGCGATGAAAATATTCGAGGGTTCCAGCTGTTGTTTTAAAATTAATTCACATTGAAAACCAGTAAAGAAGAATATAATGAGTTGCTTTTTTTTTCCTTAGGTAGAAGTAGAAATAAATAGAAGGAAGGAATAAGGTTTGTGTGGAAAGCAAGGAAAGCCTAGAAGCATCGGGCGGGACCCAGCCCAGCAAGAGTATAGGCTCCTCCTAACTAAGTCCTGTCCTATATAAGCATAAGCAAACCAAAATGCGAGACCTCCCCAACATTCAAACATATATAAATTATCGTTATGCTATGTGTGTAGGTTTTGTGTGAATTGCAATTATCAATATCATGACCAATATCCCAACTTCTCTCACAGACTCTTCTCTCACCCTCTTCAACCTCACCATCTCTGCCTCTGATCCCTGGCCTTTCTCTCTCGTTTTCTTATAATTCTCTTCAACCAATATTATTAATTATTCATGGGGATTTCCGGAGATCTTATGATCAACACCAACAATCATCACCAGAAACACCACCTCATGAATTTTCATGTGCTCAAGCCTCACCTCCATTTTCACTTGTTTCATTTTCATCATCACAAGGATGTGAAGGGGAAGGGCAATAATATTCCGAAAGGGTGTTTGGCCATATTGGTGGGCCAAGAAGGAGAAGAGCAAGAGAGGTTTGTGATCCCTGTGGTATACTTCAACCACCCTCTCTTCATTCACTTGCTTAAGCAAGCTGAGGAAGAATACGGGTTCGATCACAAAGGTCCCATCGCCATTCCTTGCCACGTCGACCACTTTCGTACCGTCCAAGGCTTGATTGATAAGGACAACTCTCATCATCACCATCATCATGCTTGGACGTGCTTTAGGGTTTGATTAATCCATTCTATTTTACTATATATATGTATGCAAGTTAAAGGCTTCATTTTCATGGACATACATGCCTTAGAGTTAATTTGGTGGTGACTATAGATGACAATGACGAAAATCTCAACTTGTTTTGATTTTGTATTTGTGAGTTACAAAATAATGACAATCATGTTGTGCCTATGAGTTATTGCTTCCTTTTTCTTCCTCTGATCTTCACCGAATTAAATCTCCGTCTGTCTTGGATCGGTGATCTTAAAGATTCAATCGCAGAAATGTTATAATGTGAACGAATTAAAGTAGAGAGGTGGTTTGTGGGACAGGACAGGACAGGACAGAGTTGAGCCTGTGAAGGGCACAGTTGGGATTTGAACAAAGTAAGGGAGGCATATATGCTTCTCTCAACTTGTATTATGGGCCCCTCATTCGAATATATACTAACAGTAATAGTAGGTAGAATAGAAGGCCCTTTACACAATTTTTGGAAATAATCTTATGTGGTGGTCACAACATTTATCTCTTCTATTAAATTCAACCCGCTCTTTTTATTAATTTATTTTATATTATATAGGTTTATCAATTATGATTGAGTATACATTAATAATTAAAGTGATAGAATACAGAATTCTGGTCCTGTTTTTCAGCTCCTGTACGTCTTGTGTCTTGTTGTCGTTGGGTTTGTAACGGTGGGATTAACATTTGTCAAATGTGAATTAGGAAATTTCCATCAAGTTTGATGAATATGGTTTTGGAGCGTGTGTGCCCTACATGACCTTCACACTTTACTTTATCACGCTTTTTGTTCATTTAGTCTGCATGGCCCCAGAAATTCCTAATTAATTGTACCGCATTAACCAAATTGTTAGGGAAACTTCAATATAACTGCCTTTTTGTCTCTTTGGTTTGGTCCCTTCTACAAAGAAAAAGAAAGAAAGGTATCGTTCTTGTTTTTTTTTTTTTTTTAATTAAGCGTTGCTTAAAGAAATTGATTAATCGAATCTCTGGGTTATCAAAGTCAAATTATGCATCTCCAGTCTCCAAGTTCCGAGGTTGTGGGCATTATTTTAAGTGTCATCACATTTCGTTTTCCTTTCTTTTCTCATTCGTTGGTCGGCTGAGACATCACATTCATATTGGTTCCCCTCTTCTCACTCACTCGCAAGCAAACAAGTTTGTACTTGTTAGATACGAAAACTCTTGAATTAAAATATTTAAAGAACAAATAAATACAAAAATCAGTTCAGTTATGCCCTCTTCTAGCTCACGTGAATTTCCGTTCAACCATTCCGCATCCATATTTCACGGCCAATCCCAGTTTGGGTTGAACCTTTCATACATTACCCTTTATCATACTCCTATATATAAATTTCAGGGGTCAATTCTCTCGTCTTTATTTTTTAGGAAAAAAAAATTTACAAAATACATCATATTCGGATTATAAATTAATTCAGTTTAAATGGTTATGCTGTAGTAAGATGCTTTAATAAACGAGATGATGAATAATAATATGATACAAATTAGTTAAGAGAAAAATTAATCAAGTTTAATTTTAATTTGGGTATCAATCATAATTCAGTGTTTCAACTTGGAAAAAGCCGAATCAATCAATTGCAATATGAACAGGGCTTACCATATCTTTATTGAGTGAAAATTGGATATATATCTATTAAAATCTAATCACAATCATTGGCTCGGCTTAGCTATTTGTAACTAAGAATTAATAAATCTCTAACTGTCCCTATCTTCACGGCATAGCCCTTTTTTTGCTCAACTCTTCTTTTTCGGACCAAATTGCAATGTAATCATAAACATTTGTAAGCACATTATTTCCTCTAACGGATCTTAAGTCAAATGTAAACTTAATCACTGAAGTTAAGCTAAGCTGGATCATTTGACCATCATGAAGACATCAATGAATCACATGTAAACTCCAAGGACAATTTTGCTTCTCTTTGCATTGCAAATCACATGCTGAGGAGTACAAAAACTTGGAAAGAAAAAAAAACTCATTGTTTTCACGATCCAACCCCCCAAAAATGTTTATACCTTGTGTACTCTTCTAAAATCAAATGGGAGAGAAAAGAAGACACATTGTATATGTTGAACAAATGAAATCATACATTTTGTCGCGGTCGCTGTCTTGCATTTGAACTACGGATTGTGACACCATGCAAAAACTTGGTATATCCTACGAAGCTGAGTTTTCCATCCGATTGTCGGATCCAATTGACTAGTGCAGTGTGCGATGAAGCACCCAGATTCATTTCCTGAAACATTACTCAAAAGGTCAGTGTGTTATATATGAATGAGCAAAATCAACTCTTTTAAGTGGTCTCAAATCTCAATTGAAAGGCATGTGCATACCTGTGCCAACTCTTCAACTGAGATGACTCCGTTTCCTGCTTGCTCGAAATACTCAAAAGCTGTTTTCGCAATTGTTTCCCATTCTTCGTGAACCTCGAGCTGGTATACACTGATTGCAGCAGCACAAAACTCTTCGAACTCCAGTTTTTGGTAGGCAAGTGAATCCATCTTAATTCAAGAATCAGGCAGAAATTAGAGATGTTATAGTTATTGGTACAATCCATTTGTTAGAATAATATGAGTTTATTATCTGCATGACTTTCAACGTTGCCTCACACCATAGCATGTGACCCCTGGTTCTAGTATGCAATTTGTTTACAGCCTTTTTATGTGACAACTATTTCTTGTTCAGAAAGGCATGCAACCAAAATATATATATGCAAAAGGAAAAAGCTGGAAGTAAGGCATCCTTATTTCAACGGAATAATTAATGATTACATCTACATTACAAAGCAAAGAAGCCTCACCATATTTAAAATGTCGGGGACTTTTGATTCCTTCATAGTATCAGTTGCATTTTTCATGAGAGCCTGCATATTTACACCAAGGTTAACAAAAATACAATTTTGTGTGCTATAAATGGAATAAAATTGCAATTAATTAACATGCACTAACCGCTCTAAAATTGTCAAGGGAGACGTATCCGTTTTTTGGTTCCAAGAGGCTAAACTGTGCTTTAAGGTAGATAAGCTCATCTTCTGTCAATGCTTTTGAGAGAGCCTAAAACAAAAAAGAAGCCGTTACTTCTTTTCTTAGTCTTTAATTTTGGGCCAAAGGGAATAGAAGAATATAAGATGCATTTTTACTACCTTGAGTGCTGCTCGTTTCAAAGGTGTGGCATGCACGTATGACTTGACTTGCTTGTAGATAAAAACGTCTAAAGGAATATCTTGTTTTTCATTTCTCAACCATGGGTGAGCTGCAAAGATAGAGAGATGACTCTTCATCAGGAAAAGAAAATAACAGAGCAAGGTCTGAGTTCTGAGCAAAACATTCTAATGGAACCAACATACTTAGTGCTTGAGCAGCAGTCATCCTTTTCCTGTGGTCCTTGTTCAAAAGTCTCTTTACGAAGTCTTTAGCTTCTGGAGACACCACTGGCCAAGGCGAATCGTCAAAGTTAGGATTAGCTCTTAGAACAGACCGGAAGATTCCCGATTCAGTGCGCGCCCAGAATGGTCTGCTTCCACATAGCAGTATGTATGTTATAACACCGATGCTCCATAAGTCAGCTTCAACGCTGTAGGATCTATGGAGCACTTCAGGCGCGACATAGTAGGCACTGCCCACAATATCATTCAGCCGTTGATCTGCAAATTTATAAGTGAATTATCATAGAACTGCATGCATGATCTAGAATATTCCCTAATAAACTATCAAGTGTGCCAACCAAGTAATAAAGAAGCATAGTTCCAAATGAATATTCCCTAATTTGGTAGACTATAAATCAATGCAATCTGATTGAAATGGTAGATTTTGAAACAATTTATAGAGAGGCTTTAGGATGATCATATCATAAGTTAATCAGTTGTTACCTGGCCTAACAAAGTCAGAAAGACCAAAGTCAATAACCTTCATTTGAGCGTCGTCATCTTTCGAGACAAATAGAAAATTCTGCAGAATAGGCAAAATGTATAGGATGACAACTTATTGATTGGAGATGTTATTAAGAATTAGACAAGCAAAAAAAACAAAATTCCATATCCATCTAAAAGGTATGGCAGAATTATTCTGATTTGTTTAAAATGTCATACCTCTGGTTTTAGATCACGATGAACAACGCCTTGAAGATGACAAAAGGCAACTACATTTAGAATTTGTAAAAGGACAGCTTTAGCATCTTCTTCTGTGTATCTTCCACCTCTTTAGAAATAGGTCAAAATAGAAAAGAGTCCAATTAGAATCATGATAACAACTCCTTGAAGATTACAAAAGCAAACTTCTATCAGGAAAATATGAAAGGGAAAGAAAGGTAGAGTTAGTACAAAAGCAGCATAACCTTTGATTTTTACCTTGAGAGAATTCTGTCAAGTAGTTCTCCACCCTCACACAGTCTGAGAAGAACAAGAATATATTATTACTTCAGAATAAACATCTTCAACATTTGCATGGGATCATGAGCATTTGATGAATTCCACTATATGCAAACCAACTAGGAAACAAAGATATGACTAAACATACTCCATCACTATGTAAACATTCTGGGAATCCTCGAATGCATCAAGAAACTTGACCAAATTCTTATGTCCAGATAAGGCTTTCAGCATTTTCACCTCTCTCCGTACATCTTCAATTGCTATGGCTGTTGTCATCTGCCATATAAGATTCAGATAATTAATAATTACAATTACCATTTCCCAAGCAAAAAAATAATCAAGCAGAGTGTTGGATCATTATTGATGCATATTATAAAGCAAGTTTGGAAGTAACTATCTGTGGAAACTAATAATTTTCACCTTCTTAAAATTTGATTTAATTCTCATAAGAAAGTACTGAAACCCTGAGGCAGCTTTTGCCCATACTCTTATCAGAACTGAAGTGAAGTAACTAAAATCAAAGTTTTAAGCTATTCGAGGTCCATTGCGATCGCAGTAAATATTACTTGTTGAAAATGATTTATCATTAATAAGAATGATGTTGTTGCTCCCCTTTCTCCAGGATCCTATATATGTTTATTATTCTTCTTCAGCTTTTCATTTAAAAACAGGAAACCAAAAGATCATATGTCTCTGTGTCATCATTCTCAGGTCAATAGTCTTGTGAACTCATAAGTAATCTCTTTATCATCTCAAAATCCAATAGAGAAAGTATTAACAATCTAACATGCCTTAGAAATTGTAATACTTCAGCATAGATGACCTCCATAGTATCAATGACACTAACACAAGTTGGACATATAGGTGTGAATTTTACACTATAGAGCATAAAATAAGCGTGAACACCATAAAAGTATTACATACTAAGATACTCACCTTAGCTTTGGATATGACTTTGACAGCTACTGACTGCCCCCTTAGCTCTCCTTTCTTAGCTTTGGCGTAGCAAGTATGACCAAAATGCCCTCGACCTACTTCTTTCCCCAACTCATACTTAGCCGCAATGTTCTTAGAATATCCAAAACTCTTATCCAGCTGCCTCTCACTCTCTTTACTTTCGCCTTGCTCCTCCGGTATGGGCCCCTCCTTCGGCTGAGGCTTCCCCTGCCTTCTCATTATGGCCGCCATGATGGGCTTCGCCGGCGAGGGAGGCGGCAGTGGCCATCGAAATTTCCTTCCGGGAGTTTTAGCCGGAGACGGCGCCACTCCAGGCGGGAGAGGACTGGGAAAGGGACTAGTGGAGAAGGAGTTGGTGGCGGGAGTATGGCGGCCAGGGGTGACATCGCTGGCTCCAGAGACTGAATCAGCAGAAGGCGGTGGCGATGCGGCGGAATGAGGAGGTTTGCGGGCGGCGGTTTCATTGTCGACGGCAGAAAGGTTTTTGCTGCAGCAATGACCCATAGGGACCGCAGAAGCAGAGAAATTCAACAATAGAGAGAAAAAGAGTGAGAGAGATGTAGAAGAAAAACTGAAAAGTAAGAAATGGAAGAAGACGAAGGAGGAGTTAAATTTCTAAAGTCAGCGGATTGAGCTCACACGACAGTGCGAGAGTGTGTGTGTGCATTCATGGTAAAAGCCGTTTTTTTTTGGTGCAGCGATCGATCTTTCCATATATACGTATGCACCACTTCCTCACAATTTCCTTTTTCCTTTTTTTTTTTCTAAAAGGAAACAAATTCATCAATTTATTTATTTATTTATAAATAAATGTGATGAGGACAAATATCAGAAACGTTACCAAGTCAATTCTTTCTATCTATAAAAAACAAACGTGATTCTTGGCATCCACACGTAATTAACTATCCTTTTTTCGTCATCATTGCATTTTGCCTCTGCTTCCTATAATTATAAATTTCTATTTTCGAGAATTCAGGAGTTTGGTACGGTTTCCTTTAAATTTAAAAAATAAAATAAAATCTTATAATTTAACATTCATTTATAGAGTTATTACAACAAATTTTCATTTGATATTTTTTAAAAAATAAATATTGTTCTTCCTCTCATGGTTTCCTTTTTCATTAAAATTTTGAGAATCCAAATTAGCTAGTTTCTTAGGTTATCAGTGTATTGCATTATTTATATGCAATTGTTTTGTAAATATGGTACATCCTTGTAGGTTTGTACCCTACCCTGTGAATATAATAATTTGGAAAGTTGATTAGTTGTCGTTTATTTAAGTCCACCAGTTCATGAGTTGTCAAATAAAGGAATAAGCTGGGGTCTGACAAGACGATTCGAGGTATAAACCAGCAACAACGAACAAGGCTTAGCTTTAAAAGACGACACAAATGTTTGTTGTGGAACATAAACATTGACGCCACCACTTGTACTCTTTTTATTTGTCTACATAATCAAAACATCCATATTTAACTTAACTATTAATTAACATAAATTAATTCATCGCCTTCTTTCGTAATTGTTAAATTTCTCTTTTTGTAATAAGATAAATCAATTAGCTAATTGATAAGCATTAAGTATAGTCCACCGAACGAGCCAAACAGATTAATGGGTCGATTACACATCAATGCCTACGAATAATTGTCTATTTTACTAGCTTCACTCATTACTTTTGTACAAAATTGTTACACACTCGTGCCAAATTATTATTTTTTCTGTGTATTACCCACACATCACCACTATGCCCTTTGCAAATCTACCTTTAAATACCACCTTACATTACACCAAGTATAATGTATATAAATTTTTTTTGTTTGACAATACTATTACTCTATTTATTCTGGAGATTGACTTGATCGTATAATTTTACAGCCGGTCCCTTCACTAAAAACAAATAAGTTATTTAGTGACGTTTATTTGTGGCGGTTCACTTAAACTATAATTAGGAAAATTTATCACAATTTGTATTGAACACGGGAAAGCTTTAAATAAAAATCCTATATAAACAAAATGTATTATGGAATAAATATAATTGGAATCTGAATATCCAGTGTCTAGATTACTAATTAATAAAATATCTAATTGATTAATGAAAGCATTTATTTCACAACAATAGTTATTTCTATTCTTTTTTAAACACAAATTAAATACTTTCATGGCTACCAAGTGGTTTAGGAGAACTTAATTTCTATGATCTCAGCTAACTCGACCGAACTCTTTTCAATAGAAAATATTGGAAAACAAAAAAAATATATTCAACAATTGTTGTTTCGTATTTGCACATGTATATACAAAAAAAAAAGTTAAACACAAATTTAGCAACTTTTTAAAACTATCTACAGATTTATACCACTTTTACTGTGTACCTCCAAAAAGTCATCCGTGAGGGCGTTTTGTTGATTTTTACTGAGGGCGTTTTTCTTTTCAAAAAATCAACAAAACTCCCTCACGGATGATTTTTTAGGGTGCACAGTAAAAATGGTATAGATCTGTAGATAATTTTGAAAAGTTGCTGAATTTGTATATAAGTTTTTTTTTTTGTATATACCCGTGCAAATGCCATTGCTGTTTAATTTTTATAATGTGCATACCTCATGTCTGGTTATTGGTTTTTAAGACATTAATTTATGTACTAACATGCTTGAAGATAAAATGGCACCGTTTTCGACCCATCAAATTAAACTAATCGCGTTTTTGGTAGACAATAAGAGTACGTTTATTAGGCAGAAATAAAAATGAAAATGGAAACGGAAAGTATTTGATATGTTTAGTAGTAAAAGTTTGGTAATGGAAATGGAAAGGTAATATATTAAAATGACTATTTTACCCCTTATATTAAAATAATAAAAAGAAAAGAAGGTTATAATTGTGTCAAATCATGTCAAATCAGAAGGGTATAATAGATATTTTGTATGTTTTTCTTTTTTTTTTAAGTTAATGAAAATGAAAAAGTAAAAAAGTAAGTGGGGTCCGGTGGACCCCACAATTTTTATTTCTATGAGTGTTTCTTGTAAATGAACATATCCTAAATATGCACAGTTAATGGTTATGGGCATTGCATTATGCTCTTTGAGCATGTTCATTAGGCAGAAATAGAAATGGAAATGGAAACAGAATGCATTTGATGTGTTTAGTAGTAAAAGTTTGGTAATAGAAATGGAAAGGGAATGCATTAAAATTACTATTTTACCCCTTATATTAAAATAATAAAAAGAAAAGAGGGTTATAATTGTATCAAATCATGTCAAATTAGATGGGTATAATAAATATTTTGTATATTTTTTAATTGATAAAAATAAAAAAATGAAAAAGTAAATTAACTTTTCTATTGTTATTTCTTGCAAGTGAATATCTTTTTTTTTTTTTCTAAGGTAGTGCCAACTTTTATATCCTAATTTCATAACTCGAGAAAAATTTTATACTAACCATTGTGTCACTAATTTGATTTACGACAGCGTATATACATAGAGTTTTGTAACAAATATAAATTTTTGTTTGTAAAAATTTACAGTTTTAAAAAATTAGTTATTATTATTAACCGTGAATACTATTGACTCAATCAACAAAAATTGCATGTTTTGCTATATCTAACTTTAAATTTTACAAAAGTCTGTTTTCGTTTGTTCTGTTCATGTTTTGACATTTAGATTTCTCCCCTTTTTTGGGTCTGTGCGAGATAATTTTTGTCGTTACATGTTTTGTATCTTCCATTTAAATCATACAGGAAGGTTGTCTTAGTTAGGGTGAAAAAAAAAAAACATATCAGTTGTTATTTTTTTATTTATTTTTATCTTATATAATTAAAAAAAATACAAAATGTCTATTATACAATTTAATTTGACACAATCATAATTTTATTTTCTTTTTATTATTTTAATATAAGGGATAAAGTGATAATTTTAGTACATTCTCATTTCATTTTCATTCTAAATTTTTATTAACAAACACAATAAATGTATTTCCTTTTTCTTTCTTTCTTTCTTTTTTTCCTTTTTCTTTCCGTTTCTGGATAAAAAACGTATCATAGGAATGGTAACAGCTCCTAGCTTCAGCATCATTGAGGAAAAAAAAAAAGTAGCATATAAGTCTCATTCATGACTAAACTCGCTCACTTGTCAGTTTGATTCATTGTTAGGTTTAAATCTGTTTTAGCACATTAGATTATAAATCATGATTAAAATATAGATTAAATTTTAATACAAATTCTTATATATATATATATATATATATACAACTTTAATAAAATAATCTTATATTTGTTGTATCATCATCATTTTCAGTATTTTTTTAGAAACTCACAATCATAAAATGTTATAAAATCATCCAAATTTGTCTAATTATATCCCAATTAAGGCATAATTGAGAAAACATAATGGTGTGTGTTGCAATAGGATGGTGTCACTGTCAAACAACAAAAAACAGATACAAAATCTATTTAAATGGTAAAACTTATTTACATAATAAATATCATAAATATATGATATCCTAGATTCCTAGTACTTTATTGTATCTAGTCACAATTAGTCAAAATTTAATTATTGAACAATTTTTTTTCAACAATTAATAATGATTGTCAAAATATATATATATATATATTTTGTTGTAAATACTTAATTTTCTTGGAGTGATAGTTACCCACAATTCTTTTCATCTGTTTACGTCATTTTTTTAATTTACACGTAACAATCTAACTCCACTGGTCATTAATCCCATTCCTTACCATTATATTTAGTGAGCATACTATATTTCATTATTTCTAAAACTCCTCATGGCCAATATGGATTTGAATTGGGCTAATATGTGGTCAGGTCAAACATTTTGGGCTTGACATTTTATTGGTTCCCCCTTCATATTTTTGTGTGGTCTTACAATTGAATTTGAAAGAGATAGTAAAAGATAGCCCATTTGAATTTAAGGTAGCCTGTGGTATATATAAATATTAAAATATTTATGTCAAGCTTAAACAAATCATACTTAAAATATTTAAAAGTAATCAACAAGAATTAAGTATAGTAAAAGAGACTAGTATATTATAATATGATGAATCAAGATTGAAATCCGGTTTAGATAATTGTCCATTTTTAATACATGATAATGCCTCAAATACCTTCAATAAAAAATAATATAAAAATATATTTAAAAGTGGACCCATTTAAAGCCTCTCAACTCTCAAGTATTAGGAATTGAAAGGAACAGGAAAAAAAGTAAGACTACTAGTATTATTTCTTGCTTCTTTGTTGGTCGAAATATTTTTTCTTTCTTAACTAGCGAGTAGCGACAACAAGTAGTTTTCACTTTTCACTTCTTTATGTATTGGTATGTATTCTTAAATTATAAATATTTAAATCAGGAAAGTTGCTGTCGCGAAATTGAAGTGTCATCGATAATTATTTACAACACCGATATTTTAGGGAAAATTAAATTATGATACATTTATATATTCAGAATTCATTTTGAGAAACTTGATTTAAAATAAAGTATTGTAATTAGAAAAAGGAAGGAATTGTAATTTGGGTTGCGACGTCGACAACCCACGCGCTATGAGAAAGCGTTGGGCATCATTATGAGTGAGTCACGTGACGTCACATGTAAGAAGTGAAGAAAGACTTTAGATGGCGGGAGCGGGAATACAGCCCAAAACATCTATTTCTTTGTCTTATCCTCCAATTTGTTGCTAATTACACTTGAGTCCCTCCGAAACCCCTTTATCGCCAAAATCACCCATTCTTCACCCTCTCAATCTCAATTCTTAATCCCCTTGCAATTGCATTCCATTCCTGACTCTCTTTCCTTTTTCTTTTCTTCTTATCGCTCCCTTTCCCGCTCCCCCCCCCCTCTCTCAATTATATTCTCTCTCGCTAGTGCCGTGCTATTCAAAGCCTTCCAATTTTAGGGTTTTTCTTCTCATAAACTAGGGATTCTTTGTCTTGTGATACAGAGTGAGTGGAGACGCGGAGCAGTGTCGTGATAATTTTTGGATCAATGGAGGCCACGGCTAGTGTGGCCGGTGCCACCACCTCTCGCGGCGTTTCCATTCATATGCCGCCCTCGTCCCGGCAGGAGTGGCGCGCCGTTGCGGAGCATCATTTAGCACGAAACCCGGACGACAAGGTACTGATTAGGCGGCAAAAATAGTTGGCATTGTCTTTTTTGGTGATTGAGGAATGTAGGAAAAGATGAAAACTTCAGTTCTGAAATTTGGAGCTTTCACATTGTTAGAGATCGTCAAAACGAGAACATTTTATGTCCTTCTCAATACACGGGGTTTTACATAATTTATCACAGTCCAAATTGCGATTAGGGTTTTGTATTTTCGTCTCGCGCGAGTCTATTTCCGTTTCTGTTTCTTTTAAGTTCGGGTGTTTTTGGGTTTTCTGGGCACCAAGCCTTGGGCTAGTAGATGTCATTAGTGGTGTTTAGGCGGAGAATGTGGTCATTAGCTTTGCATACACTTCGGCTATATGTAGGTTTTGTATTTGTCCTTGTGGGTCAAGTATCTCCGCTTGGATGACTTCAGTTCTTAGAAGATTTAATTGTGTTTTCGCTCACTAGGACTGAAGTAAAAAACGTAATGAGATTCAGTTTCTAGATTTTATTTCTGTAACGTTCTTTCTTTTGGAGAGTGCATTGTTCTCCATTGTTTGATTCAGGGAACCCTATATGGTCTGTTAGCCTCTATTTCTCAAGGTTTAGTCTCTTAATTGTTCTTATTGTAGACCACCCAAGGTTCGTTAAGTGTGCGTGCATGTATTTTAAATTGAATTATTGACCTTTATAAACATTATAAACAAGAGCAGTGAAAGGCTGAAAGCAAACTGATTGAGGTTGTCCAAGTTTAATTTTAAAGCTTCAGGGTTCCCTCTTATTTATTTTTTGATGATTTGGTTGCTTGGTTGTTACATTACATACGGTTGTATATGGTGGAGGAAGCTACAGTGTGTTCCCTATTCTGTTATTTGTTTGATTGTATACTTGACATCTGCTGATTTTCAGGAGTTAGAACAAACAAAATTAGGGCATTCAGATGAAAGAACCATATATGAGGTAAGGTTGATGGTAAAAGAAGCTTCTTTTTATTTTTGAGGAATTAGGAACCTGAAGATGGGATTTTCTTTTTCAAGGTGCAGCAAGGAAGAGAGCCACTTGATGTTGATTTCTGTTCACTAACAGTGAATGGGGCATTAGACAATGATATATTGCAGCAACGAATTCATGATGTTGCTAGGCAAAGAGAGGAGCTAGAGCACATTGAGATTGAGCTGAGATCTCAAATTATTGCAAGAACTGAGATAATTGGAATGCAGAATAGCTTTGAGGCTCAACTCGAGGAACACTCTAATGCTGCCAGCAAGCTTCAGGTGTATATTAAATATTCATATTGTTGTATTGAGTTGTCATGTTCTATTGATAACATAAGTTGATATAGCAGATACAAAGGTTCTTGTTTGTGATTGTCAAAAAAATTGGTGTTATAATCTATTCATTTAAGGTTACATTTTGATATTTAGTAGGTCAGTAATTGCTTTCTATTCTAAATTTGTTTACTTGGCCTTACAGGAGCAACTCTGTGAAAGGGAACGTGCAGTACATGAGCTAGAAAGGAAAATGGAAGAGAAAGACAGAGAGCTGCATGCTATTAAATTAGATAATGAAGCGGTTTGTTGAATGTCTTTTTTTTTTTTTCAAAATTTTTAACAATATTTTTAGGAAACTAAGTCAGTTGTTGATTACTTGCTAATCTTATTTATTATTCTGATAGGCATGGGCCAAACAGGACCTTCTCCGGGAGCAAAACAAAGAACTGGCCTCTTTCAGGTTTTTGTAACTACACACTGCTTAAGCATATGCAACATAGACATGCATGCAGGAGGCTTATATATGGGAATTTGCATCTTGTAGTAAAATCATTTTCTCTGCTGTGTTACATTGTTGCAAAAGTTCCCCCCTGTTTGCATTTATTTGGTGCTCGATAAGCTCTGCATTTGTACCTTTTTCAATGTGATTCTATGGGTAAACACTATTGCAGAATGGAGCGTGACAATTCAGAAGTTGAACGAGCTCAGCATATACAACAAATACATGATCTTCAAGAACATATTCAAGAAAAAGAGAGGCAGATGATGGAATTACAGGAACAAGTATGTATACTTGCATTTTGTGTTTTACATTTTTCTGATATGCCCTTAAGTTAATAGTCTTGCAGAATAGATGTGCAACTAATATTTACATATTGAGCATTTTGTTTTGTATTTTCTTAGTTTAGATCTATTTTACTAAAAAAAAAGTCTTTCCCTTTTGGTAGTGCTAAGTGCTAAGTGCTAACTGTATCTCTTTCAATGGCTTTTGATATATGATATGATTTGTTTTGATAATTCATCTAAAACTTAGATAGCTCTTAGGAGGTAGATAGGGTAATAATAGTTCTATCTTTCAGCATAGGGTTGCTCAGGAGAACATTATTTATAAAGATGAGCAGTTGAGAGAGGCCCAGGCTTGGATCGCTCGTGTTCGTGAGATGGATGTTTTCCAAGCAACAACAAACCAGACATTACAGGCAGAATTGCGAGAACGCACAGAGCAATATAACCAACTCTGGATGGGTTGTCAAAGACAGGTTGATTTGCTTTCCTTTTTCTGATTCATCGATTCTGTTTTGTTTTTTTTTTTCTAAACACTGTAGATGTATTTTGTTTTGCACGTGTCTAACTTTTTATGTGTATATTTATTGCTAAGATTTGTGGTTCAGTTTTGAAGATTCATTGCTTGACCTATAATATCTGACCTTAATACTTAGTCTTGTGTTATTAGTTTGCATATGCTGACGTTTTGGCATTATAAGCTTATAACATACTTTTTCAATGTGATCCATATAGCTTTATTTGGTTCTTCTGAGTGATGTATTATTGATTTCTTTATTTAAGATAATAGTGGGTTTTGCCTCACTTGGATTACCCTTTGGGTTGGTGATGCTAGTTTGCAGAGATGGAGAGACTTCATTTGCATGCTATACAGCAACTTCAACTTGAGCTGGCTGATGCAAGAGAGAGGAGTGGAGCTTACAACGATGATTCACGAATGGCCCAAATGAATTCAGAAAAGAATGTGTCTCAGATTGGGCAAGACAATGGACACCAATTTGATGTTAATGGAAGCAACACCGCTAATGGAAATAATGGTTTTCTTCCAAATGAGAATTCAGATAGTGATCCACTGTTTGCAAGTACTGGAAACGGATCAATTCAGGTAGGGTGCTTTAATTAATAGTTTTATTGTTAAGCATCTAGTTGTTAACAATTTTTCTTTTTTCCTGAAACCAATTGCAACATGCTACAATGAATGGTTTTATATACTTCTAACCATTTATAAGGGATATCTGAATGAAACTTATAAGATTATGTTCTAGCTTATCAGTAACTTTTATATAGAATGTAAATTACAGATTGTCATTAGGCATGGAAGTCCTGGACAGAGATATTTATATGGTTAAAGCATGTTTATTTGATTTGCACGGGTTGTGAATCTGATTGCTTTATGTATCGTAATGATTCTAGCATGCATTTACTTTCCAGCTATTGGACACTGTTTGTAGTTATTCAGTGATTAGAAAGTTTGAGAGTTCGTAGGAACTTTTTAACTGCTCTGTCTCATCACTGTAGAGAAGTATAGCTGATTGGGACACAAATGTGAATGTGATTTTCTATGGACAATACCGGTGCTGGAACAGGGCATTTACGGTTTACCCCCTTTGCACTGAATGGGATTAAGACTCGATGGTGATGTGACTGTACTTTACTGAAGCAACAAGGAATACTTGGGGTGAGGGAGAGTCTTTTGTTAGTGGAGCTCTTTCTTTCTGTCAATGGATCAATAGTTCACTAGTTCATTAACAAGGTGTGAAGGAAGCGCTTACAAGTTATGGGATGTTTGTAATTGACTGAGAAAGCAAAATCTATAATATATATTGACAAATTAGTTTTAAAATGGGATAGATGCGAGGCTTAAATTTTTTAGGTTGCCAGAGATCTTGGCTTTGGAGAAATAGTGCAGAACTGCAGATACATGGTGATACTGAAAGTGGGATAGATGAAGTTAGTACTGATACTGATATAGCATGTTTGTTATCAATGAAGAAGCACATTTTATAATAGGAAAAATATGCGGGTGCATTTCTTATGTTTGCTGTTAGATTCTCTATTAGTATAATAACATGTAAGTTTTTTTTTAAATGATTCAACAATGTGATACTAAATTATAAAAATTGTTCACCTCATTTTTCTTAGAGAATCTGGTAGTGAATAGTGATCACTTGAAGAACTTCACTTAATTTTTGTCTCATATAATACAATTGTTACTGCATTGTTATGAATGACACTGCATTTTTGTATGATCAGGTGGTTATACTTGATGACATAACTGTATGCCCTTCAAATTTGTATGTACCTATTAATAGGCAACATACTTTCCAAATAGGGTGAACAAGTAAACATATTGAAATATTGATATTGTTTTATGGTATGTGTTAGACGGATCGCACTCCTAGTGTTCCTATTGCTCCGTCCTCTCTGCTTGGGATGCCTTCCTACCTTCCACCTGGCCAAGTAGCTGCATTGCATCAATTTGTTATGCATCCACAAGGAGTGTCCCATTCAGTTGCCCCCCATGTTGGACATTTTCACACAGTGCAGGCAATATCACCTCTGCAACAGTGGCAGAACCAACAGGTATTGAAAGAAATTTTTACCTTGTCTACTCATGTGTAATGGTGATATGTTATATTTTGTTCACACATTATATGGTGTGAGAGTTCTATTTGTTTCTTCAGGAAGTGTCAGAAGGTTCACAGGTATCCGTACAGGATGATCCTTCTGCATCCCAAGCTGATCAAAATTCGATGAGATCAGATGCTAAGTTTAATTATGATAATTCCGTTGATGGACAAGTTCTTCAGAGGGACTATTTGGATGTTCAAATCTGCCAAGGGGAGAAGCCACAAACTATGATTTCATCATCTACTGAGGAAACACAGGTTTAAAAACTTAATTATATTATTTACATTGAATATTTTACCGTCCTTGATCTTTATTTGTGATGTTGATGATAGTTTAATTTTTCCCATGTTCACCAGTCAGTTGATAATGGTCAACTTGTAGCTTCCCAACCGGATCAAAACCTACAAAAAATTTCTTCCCAGTTTCATGATGCCTTAAGATTGAATTCTTTTAAACAGAACAGTGAAGTTGAGGTTTGTTTCTATTCCTTGTATGTTTGGAATTTTTGTTATTAGGATGGTGCTATGGTTGCTTTCATAGGCTAAGTCTGATATTGCTTGTGCTTTTCAAAAGCTTCTTTTGGATGCTTATGTAGAACTTACAGCATGGAAATATTTTAACAGGAATTTATTGTAATTTTGAGAAAATGTCTAGGTAGTGGTACCATCTGTGTATGATTTATACCCCAAAAAATGTACATAGTAGATTCTAAATACATCTTCCAACATTGTTCTAGAAGCAGACAAATTTTTGGTAGCTTTTGGAACTTGGATGCAAAAAATAAATTTAATATTTACTAAGCAATTGTGTAAAGTTAGTAGCAGGGTGCTGTTACTGCTCAGACAATGAAAGCTAACCATTTTCTTCATGCAGGAGCAGAATGTTATTACTCTAGGTAATCATGGATTAGAAGACCAAGATTTAATGGCAGATCAATCAAGCTCTGCTGCAAATACATCATCGCCAATATTCCATTCAGTTAATAACAATGAAATGACAGTGAATGATTCTACTAATTCAGTCTTGCCTGAAGCATATAACTCCACTGTGCAGACAAATTTGATGGAAATCACAAGGTCTTCTGAGATTACTCTCCTTGATGAAAGGACATTATTAGCTTTTATTGTACGCACTATTCCTGCTGGTGGACAAATTCGAATTAGTTCAACGGTTAGTGAGTCTAAACACTTTACTCTTAGGCTCCTCATGAAACTTGGCCTTTTGGTTTCTTGAAGCTGATATAGTTTATATGTATTGTGTTTGAAACACAGCTCCCTAACAGATTGGCCAAGATGCTTGCACCTCTTCACTGGCACGATTACAAGAAAAAGTATGGAAAGCTTGATGATTTTGTTGCCAGTCATCCTGAGGTGAGTACTAGTTAAGTAAGGATGTATAGAAGTGTTTGTTTGCAAGTAAAATATTTGCTTTGTAAATCTCACAGTGGTTTTTCTCTCCAGTTATTTGTGATTGAGGGTGATTATATTCAGCTCCGTGAAGGAGCACAAAAAATGGTAGTGGCAACTGCAGCTGCTGCCAAATTTGCTGAAGCAGCTGCATCATCCTCTCCTTATTCTTCATATTTGTCCACTGTATCAGTTACACCAGTGGCTCAGTCCCATCGCCTGAAGAAAGTTCATTCAATTGATTCTAAGAATGTCAAGACTGACAAGTCATTCAAGGATCCTCGGAATATGACTGATGAGCCCTTGAAGCATCAGCAAATAAATGGTGTGTGTTTCAGTGTTACAGGAAATGGGAGGCTAACCTCTGGCAAACAGCAGACAAGGTATAATTACACACTACCTGTTTTATGATATTTGTCATTATGCTCTGGTGCCTCATTGTCTAAGATGATTATTATAAGTTATTACTACTGGAAAAAGGGATTTATGCTCAATGATTTTGTGACAGGGCCGTTGCTGCGCAAGCTTCTCAAAGATAGTGAGTCTTCAAGGTAGAGTTTTTCTTACCCCCATCTTGATTTTGCTACATTTTCATGAACTGTGTATTTATATTACACGGCAGTCATAAATTTAATATCTGCTTTACATTGACAGGAAAGAGGTGCAGATGATCTTTTGTAGCACTCGCGGGGTTGCATATCGAAAGTGTGTGATGAGCTTATGGGTTTTGTGGGAGAATTGTCAATAGAGAACTGACAAGCAATCTTTTGCGTCCTAAGCAATTGTGATTTAAATTGTCATTGCTTTCCCCATTTTTTTGGTTAATTTATTCCTCCCAGCTGTCTCAATTTGATGTCCTTTTATTAATATGCGTGCGTGCCTCATTCGCAATCCCTTGCTCCTTCAGTGCATTCGCATCTGATAGTTGGTGACCATTTTGGTTTGAGTTGCTTAAAAGGATAAACATAGTTCATGTTTTTGGTTTGCAGTCTCCTTTCTCTCAATATTTAGTAATTTCGCTGCCATTTATTTTAAAACAAGAATAAATGATGTTGGCTTAAGTGGTATCAACTCTCAAGCATACTTGTACTAAAATCCCAACGTATGAGCTAAAGGGCGAAAAGGAAATATATGCAAGCCTAAAAAAGAGATTTTAAATGAAGAAAGGTTGTATTCTACATTTTAGAACGAGGCAAGGCCTTGCCAATTGCCATCACCAACCTGAAAATATTTGTAGCCTCACAAGTCAACAGACTAAATAAGCTTGTGCTATAAGTATAACAATTAGTTTATAAAATTTATATATCTCTTATACACCAAGAATATATTTAGTTGGGCAGATTTAGAAATGCCTATTAATGAACCGAATGAAATACGCCCGGATTTCTTGGAAGAAGAAGACGGCGCCGTTTTGATTTGTACGATAGTGTTATACAAATTGAAACAGAAGGATGAAGAGAAGGAAACAAGAGAGACGTAAAAATGGGTGGTTTTATGATGAGAGTGAGATTGGCATCGTTCTTCACGGGGGCCGCAACGTCGTCGTTTGCGGGTCTCTTCATCCTTCACAGGGATTACCGGATTGCGCAGGAAAGCTCCACCCAACAGGTGCCTCCTTCTCCATTCACCTTCAACATAAATCATTTCAATATTTCGTTCCTTGCATTTCCCCGTATTCTTCTCCACTTGCATGTCTCTCGCATTAAAGATTCTACATTATGCTTCCACCTTTTATGTCATGGCTGCACAAATGTTATATTCAATGGTCCAGCCCTAGTAAATGCAAGGATTGACTTATTGTTTCTTCAAATTCAGATGATACATTGAATTTTTCCCCATTTTGATTGATGACCGCATAAAGCCACTCTACCTTTTTCTATATCTTCTTACTTCATCTCCTAATAATTGTCCAGCCTATTCATGTAGACATTAAAGATTGTGGGTTTTCTGTTTTGTTTTTTTCCTGTCATATCTTTAATTTTTGTATCTTTCTGTCTTGTTATTTGGTCTTATATGGTTATTTAATTATGTTGTGTTTAATAAGCAGAAGAAGCAAACAGGATTTCTTCTTATGCTTTTAATTGGACGATTTATCTAATATAATCATCCCTGTTTTGTGGGTGTCAAATGCTTTACTTCATGATGCTAATTAATAATCTTGTGATTGCTATGTGCAAGTTTTGGCTTTAATGAGGTATGCAGTAGGAGCTGACTCCTCATGGTTCGAATTGTCTAATTGTTCATTGTGAAAAATAAAGATGCAGTTGGATCCCAAATATTTGGGATTTTTTCTATACAAATCATTAAGCAAAACTACTTAGCAGCCTCCACATTGAACTGTCTTTTGTCTTATATCCTACTTTTATATGTCCTTCAAAATCCTTTTACAACCATACGTTTTCCTCTTCACTTATGAATTCAAGGTTTAGAGCTAGTGGTGTCTGATTCTGATGATTGAATTGCATTTGTACTTGATCACATTACTATGGCAGAAATATGCAACGGTTCCTGCCATTGAATATTTAATACCCCTTGTGGTCCTTACAGAAAATGAAATATTGAATAATGTTTATGGGCACCAAATTGACTGAGTCAAGTGGTGGATATTCAGTGGCACGGCATCGTGTGAAAAATTAACTTGAGGAGTTGTGATAGCATTCAGTAAATATAGAGTCTGATTTACTGAGTAAATCTTTCCTCCTTTGCTTGTGCTGTGAATTAGGCTTGCATTACTCTGTCCAAAAACCTTCAAATACATTTCTTTCCTTTGAAAAGTCTTGTGCTGTGAATTAGCCTTTTTTTTTTTAACATCAGAATTGTAAAGTTTTATCACTTTGTGCAGCTTCAATTGAAAATGCTAACTTCCTTTGTTTTTCCAGATGAAAAGTGTGTACGAGTCATTAGACAGACGAATTTCTTCTTTGGAGAAAATGAAACAAACTCAAGCTTCAGAGCCAGTGGAATCCTCAGAGTAGGTGTATTTGTAGTTGATTGTTGTGGAAACTTCACTTGATTTACTCATCATGCAAAATGGAATTTTGCTGTTTAACACAATGTCATTCTTTTGTATACCATCTCAGCTAATTCATTGTTTGTACCTGATGACTAAAGATCCATACTGTGTCCGCTTGAAATTTTTTGGTATTTATGTTGTAATTTGACTTTGTATTCTCATTCCTTAATACCTCTACGGTGGAGTAAGGTATAGAAAACTCTTATATGATGTCAATGTTGTGTCTAATTACTCTGGATTATTGTTGTGAGACACAGACACAGACATATTTAATATTTATGTTTATAAGATATAAGCAATTGCTTGGTACATTGGATTAGGAATAGGATATACTGTTTGGGTTGTCCTAAAAACTGTGGGACTGCCCACTGAAAAAGCCCATAGCATTTTCTAAGAAACCCAATTAGAAAACAAACAATGTAAATCAGTAGAAAGCGAGATAAAACTGAGGATTGTGATTTTTATTTGATCTCGAGAAAATGATATACTTATAGTGAGAGGAGAGAAGCATAAGTCCTGTTTGGCATCATGTGGATTTTTGGATGGGTAAGAAGACTTGTCTTATCCAAGGTAACGGGATAAAAATTAAAATACAAACCTATCTCATTGGAAATGTGTTTATATAAAAAAGGATTTGAATAAATTGAACGTAGGGACAAAATAAGTATGTTTTAAAAATAGCAAATATCTTGATATACATTGAGAAGGGAAGGAATAAATGCAATTTCCTAGGAATAGGAAAAAGAAAAAAAAAATAAAGATGGTGGGGGTGGGGACCAAGTATAGAGGAGATGGTCCATGGAGATAAAAATGGTCATCTCATCCATATCGTTTTGATGATTGAAGAATGAGAAGATAAAATGGGAGAGGTGTGGTGCCCAATATCTTAATTATGAAATGCAAAAAAAAGGGCAAAATGAAAGCAACCAAAAGATTGAGATAAAAGCAATAATTATATCAAAAATTCAATGAATTGAATTGGAAAGTGGATGTTTCCTTGGCGGTGGTAGGCCTATGTTGAAACAACTAACAGTAACAGATGGGAATGAGAATGGGAGGACACATCATAGAGACTATAATTTTCTTTATTAAAATAGAAATAAACATGAATAAATTAATTTCATTTTTTAAATTCGATCATACACATATTGCATTTTTTTCTTATTTAAAAATTATAATAATACAAAATAATTTGAGAGATCCAAGCCACGCCTCTTCAATTTTATTCTCATTCTTTCCTTCTCTCTCCCTCTAAATATAACTAAGAAAATTGCATTGTGCATGTTCAGCGTTCATTGAGAGAATAAAAACATACTAAAATATCTAACAGTTAGTTAAATTTAGTTTACCAACAATACAAACATGAATTATTGCTCATTTCTTTATCCAGTCTCTCTGATTCTTAGGTGGTGTCTGATTTAAGAATATTTATTTATTAAGCATATGAATTTGACATATATAAAATTATCATTATTTAGTACATAAAATTTCAATTTTTTATGTGTTAAATTTTAATTTATAAACATATTTCTAAGTGTTTTGAAAAATAAAATTTTCATATATCAAATATCACTAACATTTTTTATCGTAGCCTCCCTATGTTAGAGGCATCCCAGGAAGGAAAGGAAGAAAACAAATGTAAGCATGCATATTCCATTTTTTCCCTTTCTTGTAAACCTGTAACAGCAAAATACTGACCAAGACATTAACTGTTCTATTATAATCAAGATGAAGGTATTTTCAAAATAAGTATCACCCATAGCCATATATATTTATATTATTGAAACTTAGAATTATATATATCCAACAAATTAAGAAAAGGATGAGTGATGAGTTATGAATGGAGACAGACCGTTGGGCTTCAATTAGTGCATTGACTCTTGGGCTACATCAACAATTAGTTTTCTCCTTGTGGTCCTTACTTAATATATAAGCATCATTCATATATACTCATGATTTTGTTCGCATCCAAATCTAAAACTAACATTTTTCTAAAAGAAAAATCTATTACAATCAAATTTCTCTTTCTGTGCAGATATAATTGGCCGGAGAAGGACACTACCAATCCTCCTCCAATTGATTACTTTTTGACCTAGTACTGCTAAACAACTCCCTTAACCAAACCAATATATGCTTCACAATATATATCATTATCATGCTGTCCCAAAATTAGGTCAGATGTAGATGTAATTCTAGAAATATACAAAAAATCCTGGGTGGTTTTGCCACAACCACAACCTTAACCTTGACGCTGCATGTGCAATTGTATGTTCTTATCTTTATTCTCAAAAATGAAAAAGTTTGTATTGTTTAACCTTTTCCTTCCAGAGAGATATGTGTTTAAACCAAGATGCATGCATGGCATGGTGAGGAATTTTTGAAATACACACATATATTGGTCATTTAATCTGGCCTATATATCGTAATCATATCAACGAGGTTACATTTACAAATTACAGGGAAGCATTAATCTCTCTTAACTAATCTGATTAAGAAAAAGGACTATTCAGTCTTCAGTACGTAACTTATGTTATTTATTAATATTTATTTATAAGTATATATGTTATGTGAGTGATAGACAGCTACGATTTGTAATGTACAAATACAGTAACAGTAGGTGTGGTCCACAAGTTGAATCTTGTTTAGGACATTTATTTGGCCCTGAGGCTGAGACGTAGCCCCCAACTGAAAAAGAAATTTCAATTCTTCATGTGACACCCTAATTGTAATTGAGTTTGATCCAGCTTTGTCCAATGTTAGTTCATATTTTAATTTAATTAATTTTTTTTTTCCACGCAGTTAGTTTGATGAGCTTTTATCAACTTTCATTAAAACCCCATGTGGTTTTCACATGTCAATGTGTCAGTAGCTATATATACATTTAGTAAGAAATATACACAATTCCAAACTCAAAATCCTAAACCAACAAGATTGTTACTTGTTAGTGGTGACAAGGAGGAAAGTGGCATTACAGCAAGAATCTCGCTACATGCATCATCATCTATTCTACATGTATGCATGTATCATGTATGTATATGTATGTATGTATGTACAGTAGTGCTAGCTACAATTAATCAACCGCATTAATTCTATCCCTTCTATATACTACTTCATATGCACTTGTCTCCCATTGGAACTACCACTGCGTCTTCCTATCACATTCATTAATTAATTATATTAATGTTGATTGGATTGGACTCTCACTCTCTGCCTTCTTTGATTCACTCATTTATGTCTTCTCTAATCCCTATAATTATTTTACATTAGCTAGAGGTGTCTTTTTTTAAGGTAAAAATAAATATTTTAGACAAAGCCTTTATTAATGTGTATATATATGATTTATCAGTGAATACAACAAAATTCAAAAACGTAACTTCAGCACAATATGTCTAACTTTCTTCAACTTTGATAGTTATGGCATCATGGAAAAGGTGGGTGTGAGTCTTTTTAATAGATGACGTTTCATTCTCATTCCTCTACGAATTGAACTTGAGGTCATACTTAAATTAAAGGAACACAAACACATTTTGCTTTCCTTACAATATCGACATTGGGTTTTTTTTATATTAACTCATCCATTATGGATTGAACTTTTAGCAAGTTAGCTTCTGATGAAGCATTAAAGGGTGCACAGAATTTGGTATGTGCATATGATATGGGTATATTTGTGGTGTAGTGAGTGCAAGGATGGAGACAGAGCGATTCGTACTTGCCTTTGGTGAGCTAAATAATTAAAACTGGAAGGTGCAAGGGATATCCGTGAAAACAATTGAAGTTGAAGGAATATATATAGAAATTAAAGACCCAGCACTCACCTAGCTACACCCTACATCACTGCCCAAAGTATGTATGCTAATGCTACGCAATCATACTAGTCTAATTATTCTGTATATAAAATGTTTTTAAAATCCTTCTCTTAATTTTCTTGCCCGCTTAACTTTTGAGTCACTATATTGACTCATTACATTTAATTAAGATAAAAGAGTCTACTAGTTGTATTCATAAAATTTTATACTCAAAATCTTACTTAAAATATACAAATGTTATAAAACAGTAATTAAGGGTAGCCTCATTGTGCTCACTTTTATTGCAATAAAAATACCAAGAAGATAGAGAGTATCTCATCTGGAGGTATGTTTAGCTAGCCTAACCTTACAGGCAGAAAATGATAGATACCACAATAATGACGATGAGAGAGAAAGAGAGATAGGTTGTAAGGAAAAGCTTCACCTTTTGCTAATTTGTCTGCTAGTGTGTGGTGGTGCGAATGTTGGAAGCATGGAAGCAAATCAAAGGCCGAGAATGGCGGCAACCCATTACTCAATCATAAATCCCACATCAACCCCACCCCTTCCTTCCTTCCCTCCTTCTACTGTGTATCATTACTGTTAGATTCATACATGGACTCCCATTTCCTAAGGCCATAAAACAAACAAAGCCCTCTCTACCTACCTACCTACACTTGCCTCTGTGATTCTTTTTTTATGGGAAAGTGGTTTCCTGTTTGGGTAAAGTTGTTCAATTAGTTCCCCCTTTTTTAATTATTTGAGTTATGGGTGAATTTAGCGTTTCACACAAGGAAGCTAGTAAGAGAAATAGCAGCACTAGCTTGGGTGTGAAGGTGCAGAAGCAGATCCTTGAAGCATTCCCTAGTGATAGCGAGACCATGATGATGATGGTTCCTCCTGCTCCTCATAATCATCACCATCCTCCACTGTCTCCCTCTGATGCTCTCACTTCTTCCACCACTTTTATGTCTACGCCTAATCATACAGTTACAAACCATTTTGTTAATGGTGCTTCTTCTGCTTTTGGTGCTGCACTTGTAAGACCCTCGCAGCCTTTTCACATTTCCACCTCAACCCCCTTCAAATCCTCAGGTTTGAGTTGTATCTTTCTTCAAGTCAATGCTCTGGCAAGCTTATAATTTGGGGTTTCTTTCTTGGTCATGTATATGAAAGATTGCATCTTTAATTCGAGAATATATGTAAAGAAAGAGAGAGAGAAGAGACTGAATATGGTTGCTTGTGTTTATGGCAGGGGGAATGATGGCGGCTTCATTGGGGTATCCTTTCACAAATGCACAATGGAAGGAGCTTGAAAGACAAGCTATGATATACAAGTACATGATGGCATCTATACCTGTTCCTCCTCATCTCCTTATTCCCATGGCCGCTTCTCGCTCTCCCTGTATGTCCCTTTTTCTCTGCCCTCTATCATAATAATTCTCTTCTCTTGTGCTTATTTCTTACCACACTCACACATAGCCACTGGGATTTTTTTACCCAACGCTTTTTTCATGTATGCTGCTATTTCTTGTCAAAAGTTTGTCTTTGCCGACATGTCCTCTCTCTCTCTCTCTCTCCCATCTGTGTCTGAACTCTGAAACAATATGTGTGAACTTTTTCATGATGGGTTGCTTTCTTTCTCTAACAAATGATGTCGGTTTAGTTTATTTTGTGCGTTCACCTCACCCTTTCTTGAAACTTGTAATTATTATTTTTTTCTTTGTGTGGCTTGTGGTGTGAACAGTGGATAGTGGTTCGAATCTAAGGTTTTCAAGCAGTAATGATGCAGAGCCAGGAAGGTGCAGGAGAACGGACGGTAAAAAATGGAGATGCTCAAGAGACGTAGCGCCTAACCACAAGTATTGTGAGCGTCATATGCACAGAGGCCGTCCCCGTTCAAGAAAGCCTGTGGAAGTTGTTCAATCCAATAGCACCACCACCACCACCACCAACAATACTGCTAATAATAAGCAAATCAAGAGGGCTCGCCATGATTATCCTGTTTTTCCTGCTCCTGCTGTTACAGCCACTATTTCTAACTCCACACTCAGTAATTATGGATCTTCTTCATCATCTCAGTTTCTTGCGTCTACCACTACCACTCAGCCTCACCCACACTTTGGGTCTTCCCTTGGTGTCAAACCTCCACATTTTGACTTCCTTCCCTCTGTTTCATCAATTAAGGAACCCAGGTAGGTGACTTCAAGCTTTTGGACTTATTGTTTTGTCTTTCTTTCTCTTTTTTTTTTTTGTTTGATTCCAACATTTGCTTCATCCCCTCCCAAGAAGGGTTTTAATTTTACCATCACTGGCTTACTGACTTATGTTTGGTTGGTCAGAAACAAGTTTAGATTTTTCCTCCCCCAACAAAGTCAGGCTCTAAATCTGAAGCCTTATTTTTTTAAAACGTGATGAAAATTGTTATGATTAAACATTTTTTGTTTAAATCCCCTGTTTTGTTCATCAACAGGACAAAATGTGTTGATTATATGTTTTTCTTTTCTTTTTTCTGGGTCAGAAACTGGGTTTGATTATATTGTGTTACTAATTTGGCAAGTTGAATGAAACATGTGTGTGCACAATTGAAGAGGATTGGAGTGGGTGCTGAAAGGAGACCCTATTTCCATGGCTGCTTCTGATCCAGAATGGCATCCCCTGATGCAGAACAGAGCTGGATTGAACAACAACGTGTCAAATTACAGAGACACTCTGTATATGAATGCGTACGAGGGTTACAGTTCGGGACTAGAGCAACACAACAAAAGCTCTCCTCTGTGGCCCAATGCTGTTGGTGTAAAACAAAGGGGTTTCATTGATGCTTGGTGTAATGCAGAAACAGAGGAAACCAACGCCAACAAGAAGCACTATGTAGCATCATCAAATGCCAAGTTACCACTTCCTTCTCTAGATCTATCAATGGGTGGTACTTTGGATGAAAACATGGGTAGTGTCCATATGGGTTTGGGCCCAATGGATGCTCCTGCACCATGGGTTGCTTCTTCAACACTTGGGGGCCCACTAGCTGAGGTATTGAGGCCCACCACGACGGGCAATGAAACAGGGTCCAATAACAATTCGAATGCATCGTCTCCGATGAGTCCGATGGTAACAGTGGTGGCATCTCCATCACCATCAGGGGTATTGCAGAAGACACTTGCTTCATTGTCTGATAGCAGTACTAGTAGCAGTAGCAGCCCAAGGGTGGCTTCTTCAACTTCAAGGGCCAATTCTGAAATGGCCTCTCTCTGCTTTAATCACACCAAATTACCATCTTCCTAAATCCTAGATGTATGTTGACTTGAGCATTTTGTGGTTTGGGTAAGATATTCAGCAACCTCTGTGTGTGTGTGTGTGTGTCTGTACATTTTGAACAATCTGTGTGTTATTGTGTAGTGGACATTTACTGATTTACAATAGTTGCTTTATGATGAATTACCCCATTAGGGCACGTCAGCAAGTTGTGTTTGGATTTCTGGGGTTGTTTTGTTTTTTGTCTGTTTGTATTTGTTTTTCCTTTTCCCTTCTTGTCGGATTCGTTCGGGTTTGATCCAACTTTAGCTATGTCAACTCAACTATTTCTCTTTCCCACTACTAATTAACTTGTTCAATCAATTGTGATTTGTGACTAATATATATATATATAAGTTGTTATTCTCTCACCCACTTTACGTGACAGTTTAACAGTTTCTCTGTTCATTGATCATTTTGTTACAAACAAAGACTCAAGACTATTTCAGTTTATGAAAAAATAATTATATCAATTTAATGTTCATTGTAATCTTTTATATATATGGATGATATATTTAATTTGAAGTTGTTTAATGAAAATATAAAAATTAAATTGAAGTTTTTTCCATGATCACAAATGGTTTCCTTTAACGTGCCCTTGCCCAATTGCAATACTCTCTCTCTTTTTTTTTTTTGAAAGCATATGTTGTTATAAGTACTGTAGGAAATAGCTGAGAGTTGCTTGGTTGAGTATAGACACTTGAGTTAATGCTCAATATAATGTGGATGATTCACTGTTTAAATAAATGACTCAACAGTACCCCCATCTTATTCCTGTTAGGGTGCTTTTTTCTTTCTTTCTTTCTTTCCACACAACTTTGCCATTTTTTTAACGGAAATTACTACGGATAATTCTACCTCAACAGTACCCCATCTTATTCTTATTCTTTGAAAATAAAATTTAAAATTAAATAGAGGACGAGATGCTCCATCTATCCATATCCACTCCCTTTTTGTTTATGATGATTATCTTTTTTTCTTCTAATAGTTCAGCTATGTGTTTTGTTGTTACTTTCTTATTTCATATTTTTGTTTCGAATGTACACGTTGAATTTTTTTTTTGTCAAAACTTTAAATTGGTTCTTTATGTTTCAAAATGTCTAAATTAGTCCTTTATGTTTGCAAGTTCCAAATTGGTCCTTCCGTCAATTTTTCAAGTTAAGTGGTGACGTGTCCATCTAAAACGACGTGTCATGTCACGGCAGCGTGTCATGTCATCACATATGATATTGGATGATGACCTGGCGATGACGTGGCATGACACGTCAGCTTCAACTGACACGTAAAAGAGATGATGTATTCACGTCAGTACTTAACGGAAGAAATAAACGGATCTGGATGGAAGGACCAATTTGAAATTTTTTACAAACATAAAGGACCAATTTAGACTTTTTAAAACATAAAGAACCAATATAAAACTTCGTGCAAACATAAAAGACTAATTTGGAGTTTTGACATTTTTTTTCATGTGTTGGAAAATTATTGGCTAACACAAGAAATGAGTTAGTTTTAAGAATTACGTACAAAATTGTTTTTTTTATTGGAAAACTCAATATATCTATAAGTCTTATGATCATTCATGTTATAAAATAATAAAATATATAATTAATTATTAAAAAATAAAACAAAAAGAGGATTTGAAAAATAAATTGAAAAGAGAAAATAAAGATAATTATTAAAATAATAATAAAGTGGTCAAAACCCCAAATTGGTCCTTTATGTTTGCACGAAGTTTCATATTGGTCCTTTATGTTTGCAAGAAGTTCCAAATTGGTCATTCCGTACACTTCCGTCAATTTTTTAAGTTAAGTGCTGACGTGTCCATCTAAGCTGACGTGTCATGCCACGTCAGCACCACATCACTGCCACGTCATCGCCACGTCACCACATATGATATTGGATGGTGACGTGGCAATGACGTGGCATGCCACGTCAACTTTAATTGACACGTAGGGGAGATGATGTGTCCACGTCAGCACTTAACTTAAAAAATAAACGGATTTGGACGGAAGGACCAATTTGAAACTTCTTGCAAACATAAAGGACCAATTTGGACTTTTTGAAACATAAAGGACCAATATGAAACTTCGTGCAAATATAAAAAACCAATTTGAGATTTTGACCTAATAAAGTCCATAATTATATTTTAAAAACAAATAACATACAATTCAAAATCTATATTGTGTTATTAATTGTTATGTGAATCACTCTCTCAAATAAATTATTAAATAATATTTTAAAGACACTCATTAATAAAACCCTATAAATATACCTATAAAAAAAACCCTATAAATATAAAGATTAGGATTGGTAGGTACAACGTGGATGAACAGTATAGATAGAGCTTGGTTTTCTATTCCTTAATTTTTTTGAATACCGAAATTATGAATCACCTGAAAAATGAGCACGTCTTGAGTCATGAAATCATTATCTTTTTTCATGCTTGTTCTCACTTTTTTACAGATTCATTCATTCTCAAACCTTCATTTCTTGAAAACTGTGATTTAAAGAGTCAGCCAAAGCATCAAATTAGCCATACAACATACTAAAGTCTGCAAAAGAAGAATCCCGCACACGAATTCCCAAATGGCAAAATCCAAATCTCAATACTTAAGCTTTACTTGATATATATTTTTTGTCTTGGTTAAAAGATTTATGTGCAAATTAAAGAGGTGGATTCCAAATCTCAACCACAATTTTCATATCCATAGATTATAATGCATGTGACTACCTAAATTTGTTTGATCTCACCTAAACTTTTAATAGGTGTATAAATATTAAAATACTTATACTCAACCACACTTGAGTTAATTATGAAGATTATAAAGAGGAGGTGTTTAAACTTTAAAGCACCATATTCCAAGTTCATATATGAACTGGCTGGCATATGATGCATATGAGAAAATGCATGATCAAGTAAATTTTTATAACGAGTTAATAAATGTCATCATGAGTGTGCACAATAAAGTACCTGATGCAGGAATATTTTTATAGGTGTCTGCTTTAAGAGCCTAGAGTTTCGAACTCAAGGAGTGGACCCAGTATATACCAGACAGACATGGTTCAAAAGTGTCAATGAAAATCATCATTTTTTTTAATGGGAAATCGCTCGCACATGCGGTTGGAATTGGATCAACTTAATGGATAAGTGGAGAGTGAAGAACTAAATTGAAATTTGTTTGGGTTTGGATCCAGAGATGCTTTGATTCTAATCCCAAGATATACCCCAGCAAAGAATGCAGGTCTGGTGTTCGATGAAACTCCCGTTACGCTTCCACACCATTTTTCTTTGGGATTTGTGAAGGATAGTACTCCTGAGACTACTACTACTACAACTACTAAATAACAGATCCGCCATTGGCATCATCTCCATAACTTGCACAAGAATCAGGAAGTGAGAATGAAAGGCGTTTCTTGAGGGAGAGGGAGGCTGTTTTATCCTTGTCTGGCGGGGTTGGGTTATAATTCCTGTGTGTGGGTACACTCTGTGAGCGAGAGCGAGCCTTAGCAGATGCAGTGGGTGTCATGTAGTTTGGCGTTAAAAGATTGGACTTTGCAAAACGAGGACTTGCTGAATGCATCCTTAACTCACCATTATGCTTCATCTTCGTTGGTGGTGGAGTTATTGGCGTTCCCACCGATGAAACATACGAGGAGGACAAAGAATGTCTAAGTTTAGAATATGGCCTGTATGTGTCAATCTCCACTATTTTTATGGCTTCTCTTTGATCACACGAAATTCTACCTCTGTTCTCTCTGTACCTTCTCCTCCATCTGTCACTCTCTCTGCACTCTTCAACCTCTCCCTCACTCGCGCACCCTTCCCTACTACTTCTTCTCCACATCTACAAGTATATATATATGCATGCATCATATGATATATATGACAACTTGAAGTTGAAGAAATGAAGTAGAAGTACAAGATTGATCCAGACCTGATGAGAGAAGGCATCAGCCAAGGCTGTTTCACGTTTCAAGGCAGCTTCTTTTGCTCTCTGTAGAACATCTCGAATGTTGTGTGCCGTTTGTGGGTGTTCATCCCACTTCATCCTCAGTACATATTCCTCTTCCTCTGTCCCACTTTCGTCTCTGGAATGTGAGAGCTGCGTGTTGGCTCGGTGTTGACATACCCGAGTTTGAACTCGAACAAGAGCTTCCATGCAGTGAAGAGTTAGTTTAGCTCGTTTTCTAACATTATGACCTCTCACTAATGCTTGCAGCTTCACTATTCCTTTAAGTGCCCCAAGAGCTCTCCTTGCCTATTTCATAACCACACCTTTATACATTTATTTATATATATGTTCCAAAATGAAAACAAAATAAATTTCATGTCTAGTTACCAGATAAGCTCTGAAGGCTGTCTGGATAACAATTGCAGCTTGGTGTTGTGTGGCAAAGATGGATACAGCTGCTTGAGCTGCAGCTACTGCTGCCTGAGCAGCTTCTGTGGTAGCCATGGCTACTGCAATGCCATATCTTTGCTCTGAACTTGTTGCTGCTGTCACTTCATCAGCCATAGTTGTTATGGTCCTTTCTTCCTGATGCTGAGTACTTATTAATGTTTCTTGGCTAAAAGGATTCCTGAATATCCATCTTCGTTTTCCTCTCTTCTGCACAGTCACAAAAAGTTAAGTTTTCTTTTGTTATGAAGTCCAGATATGTGTTCTGAGATTGTACATAGTATACCTTTTCCTCCTCCTCTTGTTCATGCTCTTCTCTCCTTCTGCTGCTTCTTCTCTTATCTTTTTCCTTGGTAGGAGACCTGAAAGCCCTTTTCACAGCAGTGAACCAAGAGCTTCCTCCTGTCTTCCCCATGAACAAAAAGAAAAGTTATGTACTACTACACCAAAATCTGTAAAGAATTAGTTTGAAACATGGGGAAGTGAACTTGGAGCTGCGTTGTATTTGAGAGGAAGGAGTAGTTGGTACATCTGTAAATGCAAAGTGCAGGAAGATATAAATGAAGAGGTGCAAAAATAGGATGCTTTGTCTTGTCTTTTTTAAAAGAAATCCTGCTGCTATGGGATTCTGCAAGTGGGGGATAATGATATAGCTAGTTCATGCATTATGGGAACAGCTCTGCATTACGTAGCCACACAAAGACTAATGCTTTACAGTAAATAATACTTGAAAGTTTGGTGTTTTGTGTGGCGTGGTTAATGGAGTTTGTGTGTCAGACACTTGGAGACTTGCATTAAAGAGGAAGTATTTATCCTCGAGACTCCCGAAAGCTGAAACCCACACAGTAAGAAAAAGCAACAAAGGATTTTAGAGCTTTTGCTTTTTGTATATGCTATGATACTCTTGCCTTTAAGCTGCCTGCCTGGAATTTTAAAACATATTAAAGACACTGAAGTTGGTATGAGGTTTTGAATTTTGCAAGAGTTCAATTCCAGTGCTATATTTGCAATGTGAGTGTAAATGAATTTCAAGCAAAAATGACTTGAAATAGAGAATAGATAGTCATAGTATACAATACACATGTGGTAATCAGGAAGGTAACTTATTTTATGATGCAAGACAAGATATAGAGTAGACCAGTCAAACTTCATTGGATTCCGTGGAGTGTTTTGTCTTTTGTTATAATATTGTCCTGTTTTACTTGTATCCTTCACTTGCCAGGACCCAAACTTTTAATGATACTGAACTCACTTTAAGGAAAATTCTGTGTTGCTGCTTCAGTCCCAGTATTCATGCTTTAATTTGCTTGCTGTACATTAGTGTGACAGTCGCAGAGGCAAAGAAAACTCGGTAGAAATTTTACTATTTTAGTATGTTTGTGTAGAAATGATTCCTCCATCCTTAATCAAATATTAAGGTTCAAATTTTGAGTAGAACAACTCTACACTTTTGAACCAGCTTTTTTTTATGATGTTTACAAATCAGCAAAAAGATTAATCAAATTGTTTGATAATAAATACCTAATAAACATTAAAAAAATGCTTGGTAGAAAGATGAAAAATGAATATTACAACAGAGAATATTTAAAAAATGTATGTAACATGATTCTCATCTATATATCATTAATCTTCACCCATATCTATGCACAGAGTCAGTATCTCCTTCACTTTTGCTGCATTTATTAGCTTTTACAATGATGTATCTGTCTGGAAGGTAGAATAACTGGGTACCACATGATGTGGCTTCATATCAATTTTACACAATTTTTTTTTTTTTAAATTGATACTTGAATTCAAGTTCTTTAGCTTTAGAGACGACTCCACTATCATTAAATCAAAATTCATTGACCAACTGTGACATATGGATCCATTAGAGCCCCAGCCACAATCTTCCCTTTGCACCTTTGATATGGTCTGGACACAGGGATGAGGAAGCTCATGCATTAGCAACCTTTTCATGTAGAGGGGAAGTGAGGTGGAGAGAAGAAAGTAACGAAAGAAAGTATCACTTTGTCCTTCTCTTCACATAACAAATAAATTTAATTTATATCTTGAAGGGTAAAATAATCTTTTTGTATTTTTTAATTTTTACTTCTCTATCTCATTCCTATTATACTAAATAATTTTAATTTCTATTTCCATTTTCTTTTCCCTACATACCAAACACACATAAAATTTTTCACTTCCACTTTTCTTTTTATTTCTCACTAAAACACTCACCAGATACCAAACCATACCTTAATTTTCTAAGCTGTGAGTATGAACATGTGGAATTGGAGGATCCTAAAACTGTAGGCATCCCTACACGTTGAGGTCAGTATTTTTGAGAAAGAAGCTTTTCTCATAAGAAAAGAAAAAAATCTCCAAGATGCGCAACCATACTTTCTTGTAATAGTACAGTGGCAAGCTTCAAATGGAAATGGACTATGGTGGTGGGTCTCACTCATGCTGCTAATCCTCCAGAGTGTTGACAACATCTGTGGCAAATATTCATTCTGTGCAATAAGGTCATAAACCTTCCATGATGCACCTCTATGATTCCAACTCTTGTTTTTTTTTTTTGAAAAAAAAAAATTATTCACAGTTATATAATCTAATATTATTTGAGAATATGATGGTCAGTCAACATATTTTTTTTTTCTCTTTTCCATAAATTAAGCTATAAAGATCTTCATCAAAAACAAAAACAAAACAAAAAAAAGCTATAAAGATCTAGTTTAGTGCAGACTGTGGTCTGTGGATTGTGGATGAGAATATTCCCCCACCCCCACTTTCTTGCAAATTTAAGCTTGGAGTGTATAAGTCTTACGAATTTTAAATTTTGATGCAATTAATTACAATTAGTATAATAATTAATAACTATATTGTGTCCAGGTTGTGATTCTGTTGTTATGATCCTTCAAAAATATTGTAGTGGTTGGTTCCACCTAAGACCAGAATAAACAATAATACTGTAGTGGTTGTCAATTGTCATTGTTACCAATTCCATTTTCATCGTGAATGACCAAAATAATCATATTCAATAGTTACTTTTGAAATTTTATCTTATAAATTTAGGTATGGGTTCGAGAATAAAATCAATTGGTTTGGAGACGAGTAAGGAAATACCTTACCTATACATACCTGCAATAGTAATTATTTATTTTTATATATAAAAAGTAATATTTTAAAATTTTTTTGTGATGAGAAAATATATAACGCTAAGAAAAATGTGTTAAATATTTTATACATATTAAAGTAATTCAATAGTACATTTATATTTATGATTTTTTTTTTTGTGATTATAGATGAAAAATTTATAAAAAAATTTTATAAGTCTGAATCCGAGTATGGGGATTTAACTATTCATAAGGTCCGAAAATGGAGATTAATTTTGATACCCACTCAAATCCGAGTTCGGGGATGTGAAATATAATACCCTACCAAACCTTATCAATTATCATCCCTAACAGCCACTGCAACGAATTTCATTTTTAAAAAAAAAAAAAAAAATCTTTTACCAATTTTATATTGGGGTAAATTTGTTGCTTCTGAGAAACAAAAGGGTCGCTTTGCAAATTGCAACCAAGCTAGAGAAATATCAGTGTAATACTAATAACTGTATGCAGACAACAATGATGAAGGATCCTGTATGACTATGACTACTTTAAATTGGATTTGAACTACAATTTCCATATCTTTGAGAGGAGTGGTTGTTAATTTATAATCTTCAGCTCTTAAATTTGTATGCCAGTCAATTATGAAGCACAAACCTAACATCTATTGGAGTTTGAGAACATATGACTACATAATTAATCCGTGAGAATAAAGTATACAGAAAATTTGAAAACCAAACCCCAACTCTTCTTTTATACTATGTTCTCTGTTTTTCTTTTCTTTCCTTCCTTCCTTCTTTCTTTCTTTTCAACCTCACCAAACAAACCAAAGCATTACATGAACAGCCATGACTAGCCACTACACAGAAAGAAAGGAAGGAGGAAATTAAAACAAGGATTTCAGTCAGTATACACAAAAAAAGGGAAAAAGAAAAAGAAGAAGCATTTTATATATTCATTGTTACTCATTTCCTTCAGGTATGGAATCCAGTTTTGGCTTCCAATCACTCTGCAAATCAACAGTCCTACTACTACTACTATTACTACTTTGGACCTTGGAAAGTACTTCATCTATGGAGATCTGTTTAGTCACTAACTGTTGAAGCTGCTGCTTTGTTATAACAATCTTAACCCTTTTCATGATCCCCTCACTGCCTCCTTTTTCTATGCAACTTCCAATACATGACAGATTGGGAAGCAAGTAGTACAATCTTCCTGCCTTCAATTCAACATCTGGGGGCAGAGGACGTGAGGCTTCCTTTGAATTTGATGCACCAATGTTGAAAGCAGGAAACTTTTCCAGAACCTCCTTCACAACAATGGGTGTGCTGAACTCTAATGTCTTTCCATCTGGTTTGGCCACCCTCACAATGTTATCCTGTTTGGGCATGGGGGATCCTGAAGTGGGTTTAGAGAGAGCAAGGCAATTTCCCATTTTGATTTGAGGAAAAGTTTGTGAGTATGGAGAGAGAAGAGGAAGGGAAAAGAAGAGAGATATATAGTGGGAAAAAGAGGGAGGGTTGTTTCGTGTGGAGTGGAGTGGAGTAGAAAGCTGTTTTTGGGTTGAGGCAAGAAAGAGGGTGGTGTGATGTATATAATAGATTTTGTGTTGGAAATGGAAAATGAAACATTTGTCTACACGCATAACACATAGGTCGGTCAGTTTGTGGGTGGCGCATTTTCATTCCTCTTTTAAGCCCCCAATTTCATGCAACTATTGCTCTTTGCAAATATGCATCCACTTTTTTTTAAAAAAATATTTTTTAAGTAAACAATTAAGTTCTGTCTAAAAAAAATTTCAGTGTTATGAATATGCTACAGATATTTATAAAGTCTATAAACTTTATTTTTCAAACCTAAAAATTTAGGTGAGGGAATGACGCTTCAGTCCAAGGTTAGAGCAGGCATTCGGACTTAAATAGCCTTTACAAATATTTTTATAGATGACCCACCAAATGAGAAATCACCGGAAATTAAACTCAAACCATGTAATTGTCATGAGTGGAAGGTGACCAAGTGAGCCAACCCTTATTAGCAAACTTTATAAATCTTAAGGTGTACAAATGGCATGGAATAGTAGGTTGGGCAGCTGGGCATTACTTTACAACACAACTATATAAAAAAGCAGAGTGATATTTGAGATCCATTGGGTTTTTGTATGAAATATCTTGCTTTCACAAACCTTTTTTTTTTCCTCTACTATTGGCTATTGCATCAGCCTTATGGTTTTGGTGATGTCAAATTTGTAAGGTTGGGCATCAGACTTGTAAAGAAGGAATTATGAGACTTGCATCAGCCTTATGTGCTTTAACCAAAATCAAATTCATATACAAGTCTCATAATTCCTTTTTTTACATTTTGTTCTTATCCTGGGCTTCAGTATACAACTGAATATCAAATCAATAGCTACATCTAAACTGCACTGAAAATGCCATTTCACCTATACCATTTTTTGCAGTACCTTTGTCCCCTCAAGCATGTGATGTAAGTAATGGCAAGAGCCCTGAAATTTGGGTATAATTAAGGTTTTGTAGCAAAAAGCCATAAACTAAATGGTTAATTTTTGAAGGGGATTGCAAATATAAAAGTAGTATTGTGTGGGAGCCACTTAAGCAGATTAGGTACATGAAATCATAAATTAATAGAACAGAAGAGTTGCAGGGCCTTTCATTGTTGCTCACAGGCTAAGGATTCACTCACTAATTAAATATAAACAAATTCAATTAGCAAACCTTGTTTTGCTTTCATGTGCACGTACTTGGTGGCATTGGGCCCCATTATATAAAGATGTCGTTGTCTCACTTTGGAATTTATCAGACAAAGATCTCTGATATCCACAGATGCCCCTTTTGGCTGTAACTTTATTCATTTTGTTATTATAGTTACAATTTGCAAATCAAATGGACCTAATCCTCCATTAGTATTAAAGAATAATTACGAGATCTAATATAATTGGTACTTACATAAGTTTTTTTTAATAATTTAGTCACGAGTTCGATCTCTAGTGTGTATAGAGAAGATTTCGTGATCAACATTAAAATTTCATTTCAAAAAATCTAATGTGTGCATAAATTAATCACTGTTATTAATAGTAGATACCTGAACTTAAAACAAAAAGTTCATCTCTAATAAAATGTTAACTATAGTCATAATCAATAAGAAGAAAAACAAAAATGCAAATTCACCACTTAAATTTAAAAAAAAAATCGTTAAATGCAATGAAAGTATTAATCAATTCAAGAACGCAGTAAGTTTTGAATTTTGATCGTATCCACAGTCGTCAATGTGGGTAGAAAATTCAAATTTCTCATCTTAATACTTTTTTGGTCAAATACTTATTTTGGTCCTCTATGTTTCATCCAAGTTTTAAATTGGTCCTTTATCTTTCAAAAGTTTTATATTGATCCTTTATGTTTTCCAAAAGTTTTATATTTGTCCTTCAGGTTTCATGAACGTTCTATATTGGTCCTTTATGTTTCATTGAAGTTCTATATTGGTCCTTTATGTTTCATTGAAGTTCTATATTGATCCTTTATGTTTCATTGAAGTTGTATATTAGTCCTTTATGTTTCATTAGAGTTTCATAATGGTCATCTTAGCATGGTTTTATTTTTTGCTTAAACGAAGCCGTTTGGGTGTTTTTAGTGTGTCTAAGGCCACGTCAGTTATCTGATACACGTAAGAGAGATTGTGTGTCCACATCGACATGCCACATCAGCAATTAACTTAAGAAATTAACGAATTTGGACGAAAGGACCAATTTAAAACTTTTGGGAAACATAAAGGACTAATTTAAAACTTCTGAAACTTGAGTAAAACATAGAGGACCAAAATGAACCTTTGACCTACTTTTTTAACTTAATTCTTTGTCGTTTCTTTTAAACTACAATCATGGTTTTTTTTTTTTAATTTACTATTTAAAAATTTACTAAGTTCTCACTAATTTGTTTTGAACTGTTTAAAGTTTTTATAATAAGAATAAGTTCTTTTGAATTTATACTAAGTTTTTATAAAGTTTTGAATTTAAAATCTTACTGGAAAAAAATGGAAAACACTTGTCTATTTACAAAATCTTACTTGAATAATATGAAGACCTGGGAAGAAAGAGAGTAAAAGAGAGACAATATAGCTATTAAACATTTTTCTTTCGACAGATTAAACATTAGGTATGTTTGGTAAGAAGTAAAATCATGATGTTTTATGATTCTCAAAAAAATTTACATTATATTTAATACATATTAAATATATTCTTATCATACTTTTTCTCTCTCCTAATTTTTTTTCTCTAACTCTCTCTTTACTTTTTTTTTTCCTATAATACTTTCTTTTATTTATACTAAAGATAAGGGTATATCCTTGCGTGGGTCAACAGTCAACACCCAACCGCTTCTTGGTTTGGATGTGAAAAATCAATAGAAGTAATGGTGGGCCGCATGGGCCCAAAAATATACATTTGTTTAATTCATTTTTTATTTTAAAAATTGGGTTTTTGTTTTTCACTTGATTAATTGAATTTTTAAATATTTCATCTTATTCATTTTCTAATTAACATGGATTTAAATTCTCTCTCTAAAATCCGAAATTTACAATTGGAAGCTCATTTTTTAGAACTTCTAGAGTTAATTTTAAAAGTATTCTTAGGACTAATTTAAGAGACAAGATAATATTAACATTATAAATATCATCGTATCAGAAAAACACACAAAACACACCCGAGAAATTCTAGTAAGATTATTGAGTGAACGTCGAAATTAATGAGAAACAGATTTAAAGGAGTATGATTTCCTCTATAACTTTCCCCCCTTTTCACTTTGGTTTGTTTCATCTCCTTGCCCTTTATTTAAGAGCCACAACTCCACACGTTTCTTTCTCTACTTTTGTTTTTTTTTGTTTACCTCATGTATATGTACAATTAAGGTGATGCTCAACAAATTCTTTGATGTTGATTTTATGAATTCGTGTTAATATGAACTATACATAGATTTATCATGCATTAAGAAATTTTTTGAAGTGGTTAGATGAATGTTAGAAATGCAATGCCTATAGTTATGGAGATTTGTGTAACTCTAGTATGGGCACCAAAACAAAACAAAACAAACAAATTAAAGCAAGGTTGTGGAATTGTGTTAAAAGGTCTTTTGCTTTTGTTGCAAGTGTTTGTTTCATTAGAATTAGAATTTTGCTCACATTTTCATCTTTCTTCCATTCCCATCACTTTTTAAGTTTTTCCCTTCTCAATCTCATTGCGTCACTTGACTTACTTCATTATTACCACACAACACAATAACAATACTTATCAACATCAATCCTTACATAAATAATATGGCTACATTATACATAATACACTTCAATCTAAAAAATAAAATACTACACAAACCAACCTTGTCAATTTTCAATACATCACTTCACATTATTTTGTTGGGCTTAGCCTAAAATAATATGCTTAATGGGCTTCATAAACTATTGAGTGTAACAGGCCTTAGCATGCCCAAAATTTATCAAAACTTTAGGGGATCTTACCCATTTGATTTCATAACAACAAAAAAGAAAGACAGATTAAAAAAAAAAAAGTATATTAGACAGTCATATAAAATAAATTAGGCATACAATTTATTTCTTTTATCTTCAATTTATAAATGTTCAGATTAAAAACACATAAGTCCCCACATAGAAATCAAATTGTTTCAAACTCCATAACAAAGTTAGAACATGTGGACTCTCTGCACTATTTCTGTGAGTCACATTTGTCTCATTTCAACAAAAAATGTATTATATGGTCCCATCATTCTCTATGCACACATTATTGTTTCAGCGCTACTTCCCAAAGTTTGTATTAAAGGGTTCCTTTTACTTAGGTAAATACTTAAATATCTTCTGCATCAACAAGACAACACAAAAATTCTAATTTATAATTCCTTACTGCATCTAATTAAAAATAAATTTATGTTTTTTTGTATAGTTAAAAAAAAAAGTTTCTTCTTTCTTTTTTTTTTCTTAAGGAAAATAATGTTGTAGAAGCTGACTCTGACCCACCTAGGATGCTAAAACATATGGCACCAACAGATTTTGATTCAAGGAATGTGGTTGGCTGGAACGAACCCTTCAAAATCATTTATCTTTAATCCAATCTAGAAATGCCTTATCATCATGTGTGAATGATACTTTATTAAAAAGTAAAAACTCTTACTTTTCAAACTGGAAGGTAGGTACCCTAAGTGGTGAAGTCTAATCCAAAAAGGGTGAATTAAATTTTTCTCACCAAAAAAAAAAACATTTACACCCAGAATCCAAGAAGGAAAAAAGACAAATATAAAAATGGATGAAAAGGTAAAACGGACAAAAGCATTAAATAGTAATGCTATATGCCAATGCCATAGGATAGGACTGTGAATGTAGAAGGTAGCGTGAGTATTTTAATTATTTACTTAGATTGCCTTCATGTTCTGGAGTTTATAGAAGAACAATATGGATTTGTTTCTTGAAGAAACAGATAAGATGGTAATCAATGGGATTTTGATTTTTGATTTTTGATTTTTTTGGTTTTCTATTTCTCTGCGTGGTCCAAACGCTCCAAATGGTGTCAAGGCATTATTCCACGCCTTAAGCATAATAATAATAATAATAATAATAATAATACTAATAATATGGGAAAACGAATATATAAATATTTGATTAAATAAGTGATGGAGCAGACGAAAGAAGCAACAAAGTTGAATACAGCGAGGCACGTATCTTTGGACCTACTAAAAGTTTGGGAAGCTTTGATATGGGCAGAAATATAAAAGGAAATAAATGAAATTGTGCATATAATTATAATCTATATTTATAATTTTTCATATACAAATCTTTTTTATTTTATTTTACTTGATCCTATTGTCCTTTTGCCTACTTGCAAACTTGCTCTCTCTGTACCACGGTATGCGTAAATCCTGCACAAATAATTGGGATTTTATTTCCTTTTCCTTTCGTTTTCTCCTAATTTTCCAACCCTTTTGTCACTACTATTCATTCATCAAACTTTTCTTGTGAAGGGAATCTTAGTTGTAGAATCTGAGGAAACGTCAGTATGAAAACGAAAATCAACCCCTTTGTGTTTTGCTAGAAGCACATATCGTTGGTGCAAGATTTCCTTCTGGGGTTGATTTGATTTGATTGTTTATTTTCTTCCTTAATCATATTGCTCATACTTTTACAACCAACCAAACGGCTCCTTATGACTTTCTCTCCTCCTCCTCCTCCTCCTCCTTCTTTCCTCTGTGTAATCTTGATCTCCTCCTTTATTTCACGGTGCTTCAATTAACTTCAGCTGAGGGGCTTTGTGAATTCCATTGATTTATGATGTCACAGCCAAGCCAAAATAGTAAGATGATGAGTCCAAGCAATGCCAAACAAGTTGGTGACACAACCTATACGAAGATCTTCGTTGGAGGATTGGCTTGGGAGACTAGAAGAGACACTCTCACACACTATTTTGAGCAGTTTGGAGAGATCTTGGAGGCTGTTGTTATCACTGATAGATACACTGCAAGATCAAAAGGCTATGGCTTTGTAATTTCACTACTTGTCTCTTCAACTCTTCATCTCTCTCTCTCTCTCTTTCTTTACTTTTTTTAACTTTACCCTCTTTTCTTTTCAAGGTGACTTTCAAGGACCCTGATTCTGCAATAAGAGCTTGTCGCAATCCCTATCCTGTCATTGATGGAAGGAGAGCTAATTGTAATCTTGCAGCTCATGGTGCTCACAGATTCAATCCATCTTCCACAGGTTTCTTACCTTTTCATAATCATAATCGTAATCCTAAAACTTGTTGATAAATATTGAGAAAGATTCTTTACATGCAAACAAAAGCAAGCATGTTTACTCATGGTACTTTTCTACTCTCAAAAGTTGCAGTTGTAGGGAGGGAGAAATTTAGTAGTACCACTTCTTGGTCTATGCCTATGGTACCAATCCAATTTCAAGGAACCCCATCTTACTATAATCAGCAAATACCTCACTATGCATTCCCTTATGCACCCTACAGGTAAACCATTCAAATACTCCTACTTCAATTCCCTCTTATTATATTTTGTTTCACTTTCACACAAAATCATCATCTTCTGAATAACTTGCTCTTCAACATTCAGGTATCCTGATTATCCTCCCCCACAAGAAGTTTATCCAATGGTTAGTGGATGTGTGCTATAATAAGTGACAGTTTTGATGTGGAAAAGGATTTGATGTGAAATATGATGTTGTATTGTGCTGCAGAACTACTATAATGGATATGGTGGAGAGCAAGTTGGAATTCGTTGGGGTTCAGGAATTTACCATCCCTTTTATGGGGTTGGACAGTTTGTTCCAGCAGCATATGTAAAAAAGGCACAGTACTACCCTCACATGCCATCTCAGCAATCCTCAGGCATATCACAACCTATATCAGCTCCTCCTTCAATATCTACCTCTGGTTCTGTATCTCTATCTATTCTAACTAATATATGTTTTCCTCATGTTTGAATATGTTTCTCAAGTTGATTGCACAATGTGGATGCAGGATTGGTGTCAGGAACAGTAGGTGCTGCTGCTGCAGGAATGGTAGGAGGCTCCCCTGATCGGAAATCTTGAGGAACTAAAGAACCAAACAAGAAAAGAGAGTCATGTGTATATTTCACTCATGCTTTCAACGAGTCCTCTGATCTTCTGATCTTATTTGTAGAGGCTTACTAGTCACTCATAAAATGGCTCATGGATTTCTTCATTTCTCTTCTCATTTTTTAATTTAATCTTTAACAATCTTGATCCTCCACAACACTTATTCTTTATTTTTTCCACATTTAATTTGACATTACTTCACTTTCCTTCCACTGCACTTCCATGGCCAAAGCCCAATTTCTTTTGTTACTTTTATATTTATTTGAAAATATAAGATGCACTATATTGTATCTAAGTGATTAGTTATTAGTGCAGGGTGAATACTCTGATAAGAAATAGTAAAGATAATATTTTATGTGACAAACAAAATGATCACCATCCAAAAGCTTTAATCAATAGCCTAAATGTCGACTATGTCATACGTTATTATCCAAAATGTCTAAGTTGATAATGAAGTTTGAAGAATAGTTTAATTAATAAACCAAATCAATCTAATGAAGGAACTTGCTTATCAATTTCTTTCAAATTTTAATTAAAGAAAATTCAAAATACAGATTGTCAAGTGACATTGACTTGGGAGGTGGTACATTGTATATGAATTTCACGAAAGATTCTTTTTCTTCATACTTGGCAACTTGGTTATAAAACCATGATGTAGTTGCATCCCACTATCGAATTCGACTATTTGCACATTAAAATAAATTTCAAGTTAAAAACAATTCAAGAGACCAAAGAACCAATGCAGCTTTTTTTGCTTTTTTTTTTTTAAAAACAAAATTTCACGACTCCTACATCTTTTAGATATATGACTAGTTTTGTTCAAAGTACGTCTTGCACTGTTAATTTTAAGCTTCAGCCACAACTTGTAGGTATTTTTAAAATGAATGATTTTTGCTATACATGATCCATCACGATTCTATATTTACATTCATTATATATTGCGAATTTAAAATAAATGTAGATACCAAGGTGTTAATCGAAAATAAATAGTAAGATTTTTATGTTTAAGTCTTGCATATAAAAACACTCTCATTAAAGGAGTTTTATCCCATTATAAATTTAATTCATTTCAAATTAGTTAAAATTGAATACGCTTTTGAACATCGGTAATTTCAACAACAAAAAAGTCTACTAATCTAATTTAATAAAAATTAAATGGTTAATGATCTCAAAATTGGCAATATTTTAGTTATTTACTATAAGGACGCCAACATAAGGAAGTTAGCATAGAGTGTGGAGCATGATTAGGAAGTGACGAATCAAAATAATAAATGTGGAATAAAGTCTTTCCCTAACGAGAATAGGGCAGAGATGCTTCTACTTCTAGTAGCCACCCCATCTTTCCCTAACGAGAATGTTCTGTAATTCTAAAAGGATACTTTAGTCTTTTAAAGAGAAACTCGTGATGAAACTTCGGCATTCAAAAGCCCAAATCTTTCATTTGAGTTCCATAACCACATTAAAATATTTCATATTTATGTTGAAATAACTTGCAACTTCTACTCAAACCCTCGATCCAATTCCACGTGGGGTGTTTACTGTTTAGAGCGCAATGCTATATAGATAAATGCAAGGCATGGTGGAGAGGGAATGGTGGAACAAGTGGCAGCGGTTGGTGATAGCCTAATAGTAATAGGGCTTGCAAAGAAGACAAGCAGCAGAAACATAGTTCCCTGCAAGTCATTAAAGGCTTTGTCTGGTAATAGTGGCAATGATGACAGAGCCAAGAATTATTGTTTCTGTGCCACTACATGCTGACAAAGGGAGATCAGATCACCCACTACTGTGTATATAGGAAAATATCCATACAAAGCCTTTTTAACATGTTTTCTCCATGAGATTCCATATGTCCAGAGACATACAACAAACACAGCCTTTTCCAACCATAAAATTTTTTCTCATTTCAAGATGAACCCATCACATTGTGCATCATAAATTAAGCCATCAAGATCCTCCAAGATCCAACTCTACAAAGCTAAACAAATAATCCATAATCCCGTGGGGGAAACACAGACCATACTCCCAAGTCCCAAGACTCTAAGGACAAAAGTATCAACTAAATGCCATAGGTGCCTTATAGATAATATCTGCTTTCTATCTATGTATATATGTAAACATATCTCTGAGCAGCATTCAACCCCAGAAACATGGTAGCATGACTCACTGCATTGAAGTTCGTGGTGCACGAGAACGGACAGGTGTCTTTGAAGGACTTACCCTGCATACCAAACATAAGAATGGTTGAAGAAATATGAATAGAGATGCTGGAAATTTTCCCATTGAAAGAAAATAGAAGACATCACGAGTCACAGAAATATGTGTATCTAACCTGATAGGAAGCGTACCCAAAATCACACCACTGCAGTTCAGAGCAGCAATTGCACTATCAGCCTGCAAGGTTGAGCATATAAAATCTTGAGACAGCCCAAAAAGAAACGCAATGAACAAAACAAATAGAAATTCAATGATAACTCAGATGATAAGGGTGAAAATGAAAAGCATGAGCCTTTAACCCTTCATCATTTTTAAGATATATACAACAAACCATTTTAATCCTTCTTCCAGTACTACATTTCATTAATGAAGGGAAGACCAGGACCAAATCCACCAATCTATGATGTATCATAAGAGAAAACATTATATAAAACTAATGACGTCCAATCCAGAAACCCAAAAAATACAAAGAAATGTAATACCATGTTAATATGTGAGAACTGCAATTGCATTCGATAAAATAAAGAAAACAGAGATGGGAACAAAACAAACATCAACAACAATCAAAGCCTTCTCCCACTAGATAGGGTTGGCTATATGGATCAAGTGATGCAATGTGGTACGGGAACAAAACAGAATTAAAAAGAAAAAAAGCCATAAAAGAGAATATCTATATGTGTATGTACACTTATGAATGTGTGTGTGTGAAATAAATAACAGACAACCATATCAGTCAAGCAAGTAGCAACAGATCCGAACAGTTTGCAAGCAATTAAAGGTCAGTGCTAGCCCAGCTCAACAGCACAAGACTAAGTAAAGTAAAGCTCAATTAAAGTAAATCCTCAGTTATGTGAATAATGTGTCTTTAAGTTCAATTTCAAGATCCAGAGAACTTGTTAGCTCCACCAATCCAAACTTTACACGGGAATTGTTCCTCATCAATGAAGACTAAGAGCCACTGTCCTTTCATGGTCACCTCAAAATATTCCAAATGGATAAACACTTCTCAGCTACTACATCACCAATGGCATCTTATTGGAATACATAACATGCTAACAGTAATGTATAATTGAGCATAAACAATTGTAACTGTATTACTGTTAACAAGCAGGGCATACTCAACAGTCAACAGCCACCATTTAACTCTTGGGACCTTTCCCACAACATATTACTGAGAGATCTATCCCTACCTCCGGTTGCCCTAATTACACCTTAACTTACTGCACTGTCTATGTCCAGAACATGACACATCTATATCCCTTCCTCCCTCCCACAATGTGGGGAGTTGATTATATACAAAAGGGGGGGCACCTAAAAGTAAACTAACATTACCATACAATAAATCAGCTGCAAAACTAACTGGATCCAATAATTTGTAGATGAATTAACTATTGCAACCACTTATGTTCACAGATTAGTTCCATGCAACTGGCAAAAATATTCCGTATTCAGCATGCTTCATAATATAGTATAACCTAGAACCAAACAAATCATAAACCATTTAAACAAGGCTGCATTTGGATATGACACAACCGAAGTTATCAAACCTATACCATGGTTTCAGAACAGTGTGTCAGCATTTCTGATGTATCAAAATGCACCCATTATAACCCAATTAACACATTATCAAGATTTATCTTCTATGATTTTGATTTTGTTTTTTTTTTCTTTTGTTCATTCTTCTTTAGAAAGGGAAAAGTGAGGTTGCCTGTAAGTGGGAATGGGGAGGCCAAATCTATAACATAAATAACTACGATGACAAATGCAAAGCCTGTAGCACCTAAATCTGACTGTTATAACTTCACAAAGTGATATACATATAAAAGTATTGTAGTACACCACATCTAAGTAAGATGAACATATATAGGGCAAGAGTATATGAGTGATTACCACTGTAAACTCAACAAATGCAATTCTAGTCGAGTGATGGTAATCTCCAAGAAGCCTCAACCGTTGAACCTAGTTGAATACACCCGAAGTAATGGAGAAAAAAATCAAATAAGATACTTAAATTCAACCAACAATTAACATGAGAAGCCTGTTTCCGAGAAAAGCTACAAACCTCTCCACAGATAGTTTCAAAGAAGAGTTTAACATCTGCCTGAGTAACCTGCATCATTGACAAAAAAGAAGGTAAGAAGTATGAGCCAATCATTTGTTGGAAAAAAGTGAGTATAAAAGCATTCTATGATAACGTATAAACTGTATAATTCTACACGACCTTCTTGTCGATATTTGTGCAATAAATTGTTCTTGAGCACATCTCCCGTTCATCTTCAGACTACGAAATATAACACCATTTGAAAGCCAAGAGACAGAAAAGACACATTATTAGCTCAATCAGATCAACTATACTATAAAATAACATTTAGTATTAGCTCTAATGCCAACAAAACGTGTTACAGGGCTAACCAAAGGCAAATCATTACCCTGGGCAAAAATGTGGGATTAACTGGTGCAATAGCAGTTTTTGAAGGCAGAACTCTCACTGGGTAATATCCAAGCATAGTTCCAGACAGGTTCAAAGCAGCCCTTGCACCTTCTGCAGGTATAACACTGTTAGCAGAGAAAAGCATATGTAAGTTATATAAAGCAATAAGTTAGTGGTATTACCTTCATCTGTAAACTCAATGAAGGCGAATCGAAGAATAGAATTAGGATCCCCACATACTCGGCAATCAACAACCTTTGGCCCAGAAAAAGAAGTGGATTCAGTAACATGGTCCACCATTATCAAGAGGAAAAGAAGAATAGAAAACAAAAGAGAACAGTTTTTGCCTGGCCACAGTTAAGAAAAAGTGCTGCCAACTGCTCTTCAGTGACCTAGATGCCAACAGAGGACACGATCCTTCAAACGAATGCGCAAAAAATATAAAAAGAAAACAAACCAATGCAAGACAGCTGAAATGTGAAAAGCTATAAACGAGATATAATCTATACCTGTTGATCAATGTCAGACACATAAACAGTCTTCCTAATCATCTCTTCTCTCTTCTCCATATCCATTTTATTATTTGCTCTTCGCTTCCCCTGATTATAGCCATTCTTCCTCTGCAATGCATGTTAATATTAATATAACTATATTCAGGTGAAGATGAAAGTCATATGCTCATAACATAGTTTTAGCTAAAACTAGGACCATCATAAGAACTACAACTCTTGGGCAAAATCAGAGAGCATTTTCTTGAATCGACATCAAGGGAAAAAGCTAATTTTTCATAAATGAATATAAATAATATAGAGAAATGATCTCCCAAATAAGAAGTAGAAATTGAACTTGGAGACTCGAAAATTTTAATCATACCCTTCGGTTAGTTGGGCCATTAGCATTGCCAAAATTAGTGGGGAGTAGAAAATTGTTAGGGTAGCCAAACCCACCACCACCACCTAAGAACCCATGACTATTTGTAAGTGACGGAGGCACAAATTCCTCAGCCATGGGATTCAACTTAGACAACAGTTCCTCCAAATCCCTCATATCGCGCTTGAAACTCTCACCGACATCTTCTCCATTTCTTACTCCGTTGGACATCTGCTTACTCCCGTATCCACCGTTGGTTACCACCATCTGCTGGTTCTGGACCCCATTTGCCTCAAACCCATTTTGCATCTGAGTCATTTGAGGCTTGTAATTACCGTTGGGGGCTGTTACAGTCGTCGGAACTCTATCCTGATGGTTGAACACATCGTTCAGATTCTGATCGCCGTTGATGGGCTGAACATTTGTTTCTACACCATTTCCAATGGAACCAGTTCTGGGCTTCGATTTTTCCAGCTCATTTGTCACTGTCGAGTCCGACGACACTACACTGTTGTCCAAATTTTGACTGGAAGAGCCGATTATGGCTCCGGCATTCTCAGCAACCGCCATAATCAAAGAAACACTCACAGAAAATAGCTTATTTTTTTTCTGGCTTCAAGGCTTCTCTGAATTTTATATCGTATAAAATTGATCAGACAATAAACATCAAGAAATGAAATTAGTAAGGGAGAGAAAACACAGAAATGACCCAACAAAAAAAAATCATATTTGACAGAGAAAGCATACCTGGCTTTATCTAAAAAATTCCCATTGACATAAGATCAAACCGATCTTGATTCTCGAAGATCGTCTAGTTACAAGTACTTTGAAAACCCAGAAAGAAGGAAAGTAAAAAAATAAAGAAAGTTGTGGAAATTGTAAAGATCAGTGGCGATTATAGAGAACAAGCTTTGTCGTCTCACTAATTTACTGAAGAAGAAGAAGGAGAATAAGATTATTATTCTATAAAGAGAGAGCAGAGGGAGAGAGAGAAAAGGAAAAGGGTATTCTTCGGATCGTCCGTTTTCGCTGCACTGCCTTTTTGGACCTTCCTGAGAACGTCCCAAATTGATGATGCACGTAGCAAGTGAAATATTGAATTATGATATGAAGACCTATAGTTCCTAATTTTTTTAATCAATTTTCCATAAATGCCCACCAAATTCACATGTCATCATACATTAACTACATCATCCATGTGGAATGTAAAGCATGGTAAATCACTAAATCCCAGTAAAAGTTAATAAAACCCTAGATTTGTCATTTAAGCTCTTAATTAAGGAATCACATTCTTTTAAAAATAAATAGATTTCACTATCAAGTGCCATTAAGAGATTAATTAAAGTGTTTTTTTATTGGTTTATGATATTTTGAAACATTCAAATTTATTTTTATTTTTTGTTGTCTTTTTACAAATTTTAAATTATTAAATGATAAATTAAAGGAAAAATGAGAATATTCATTTGAAAATTTTACAAAATCGGCTGTATCTAAGTAAGAAATAATTTATTTTAGAGAAATGCAAATAATCATATTATCCAACCAATGTATCCATAATTAATTTATCGGGTATTAGGTCCTTATTATTCATGTAATTGATATGCATAAGTTGTTTTTTTTTTTAAAAAAAAAACTTCATTGTTTAAGAGAAAAAGTAGAGAGATTTAATTAAATGAGCCACAAAAACAATAATAAAATAATTATGCAAGTAACACTTCATTTTTTGTCTCTCTTTTTTTTTCTTCTTTTGAAATGCTCAAACATACCGCGTTTAAGCGTTAATAAGAGGGTGTGGGTGCTTTTGACCAGGCCTTATATCACTGTAGAATAAAACCCTCCAGTGTGAAATGCAAACATTTAATAATGGAAAATAATGTCATTAATTATATAGATTGTGCTGTGTGTTCTTAATTAATAAAGAAATACTAGCTAGGGGGATATAAATGGTAAGCGCAAGTGCAATCCTATCAATTCAATACTTTAAACCAAATGCTTTTTTTTTTAAAAAAAAAATAATAATAAGTTTGAGCATATATGCGTAGAATATATTTGCTATGACAACTCAAACAAATTGTCTTTCTTTCTTTTCTTTTTAACAATATTATTAAACAGAAAAATGTTGTTATGCTAGCTCAAATGGTATCTATATAAATGTGTTATGTGTTTATCTCTCACCCTAGAATTGTATTAAATTGAACAGAAAAATGAAGAATGAATAATATTAAAACAGTAAAGAGAGTTTATGATTGTTAATCCTATATACGATATTTCTGAAGTTTGAACATTGTTGTGCATTGGTTGGCTTTGATAGCTTCCATTAGCTGCACTTTACGATTTAGCAATAAAAGGAAATTGTTAATTAAGGAAGGATCCTTCCATCAGACATCAATTTAAAGGTTGAAACTTGAAACTTGAAACATGACATGACATGCCCGGAATAAGTAATGGAAATGCATGTACGTGAAATTGGCAAATAATGAATGTAAATTACAAAGTATAGGAATTTTTTTAAATGAATATTGTAGGAGGTAAATTAAAGCACGTGGGGGATTAGAAGTATGTGTTGGAGAATGGTGGATTTGAATGAGCGTTTCATAAACCATGAAATGAGAAGGAAAGGGAAGGGCAATGAATGAATGAGGAATAGTAGCGTGTAGGAGTCTCTATCCCGCACGCTTGTACACGTGTCACCATTCTGCCACGTCAACGGAAGCGTGGCTCACAATTCTCAATTCTCCTTATCCTTATTTAATTACCACAAACAAACACATGCATCTATCTCCAATTCAAACTTAATTCACAAATATTATATTTTAAAATAATTCATTCTTTGTGAGAGTTACCAATTTAGCCTATGCCTATGGTATCAAGTATGAAGGTAACCAAATTAAAGAAGTCGCTTTCAGTGGAAGCGAAGCGTCCAGAAGTTTGGTGGTATCTTTGGAAACGGTGAAGCCTGCTAAACGGTGTCGTACCAGATGCGGCACTGCGAATTCGTATTGCATTGAATGGATAAAATAAAAAGTGGAGTGGAATGTGGAATGGAAAGGAAAACCACCAAAATACTTTCTTTGGATAAACATCAACACTTTTCTGGCTCAACAAATTTGTATGTATTAATTTGGGAGCATGTGATCCTTTCGGATTCTACAATAACACATATAAGGAAACTCTAAATAATAACCTCCTCTACAATATAATCATACTTACAATTAATACATTTCAAGTAATATATATACTAATTTTCACCACCATTTTTTTTGTTCTGCACGGTCATATAAAAAATAACATATTTTACAAAATTATGAATTTACACAATTTTTTTTACAGAATATATAAAGATATTTGATGGGCTTTAAAAATGAGTGTTCTTGATATATATGAATCTAATCCTTATCTTTTCTTATTTTTCTTCTCATCCTCTAATTAAACAGCTCATAAGAATCTTTTTAATATATTCAAAAATTATATAAGCTCTCTGTCCAAAAAAAATATATATTGTATAACCTCACCTATATAATACAAAGTTGGTTTTAACTTTTAAAAGGAAATTAACTAATAAAGAGTACATACAAAAGTAACAGGTTTTTGCTATAAATTAAAAAGTAGGCATCATAGTAAAAGAATTATTTCAAGCATTCTAACAAAATTGACTAATGATAATGCATTAAACAAAGAATGGTTCAAAATTTTAATTTTTATACAAACAATTGAAAAAAAATTAGAAAATGATAAAGAAAACGGTGTGTATTCCGTTTAAATAATATCCATAATCATTCAACTAATACGCTTCCTGTTTGTTAGTCAAAATCAACTCACTGGTTTTAGAAATACAAAAGGAACAAAAAAAGTTGTTTTAGTTATTTGTTTATTTTTTTAAAGTGTGATCAACCTAACATTAGTTCTCGCCATTCTTTAATTTCCACCTACATTTGCACATTTTTATTCCAAGATATCTAATTCTCAAGTGTTCATTAGACATTTCTCAATTACTAAACACAAATGTATATTGGTTTAGGTTTTGTACAAAATATTTTAAATACTTTTATATTTTTTAAATATTACAATACATACCATTCGAGACAATTAGTATTAATTAGAAGTATTTTATTCAAATTAAATAAAATTGTATGTTCTTAACTATTTTAGGGAAATCAATTAAATATAATTTTTACTAAAAAATAAACTTGAAACAAAACTACAAAAGTGAATGCTATCAATAAAGAGTGATTATAATGAGCTAATACTTTTGATTAATTTCTTGTTATGAACAGAGTTGTTCATACATTTAATATTCAACGGTCTCTTAAATATAATTATTTTGAGTAAAATATACATGTAAATTATGTTAAAAATTTGAGTGCATATGTGTATGCGAAATAAAGTTCTACATTGTTTAAAGTATGAGAGACACAAATGTATATTTAATAAGTTGTGATATAGGAGGCCAGGTGGAAAGTGGACCTCGTACACACAATAACTTGCCACAAAATGGGAAATATAATTGAAAACGGTTGATTTCCACCGCACGTGAAATAGATGCGATGTTAGGTCCATTTTGCGGAAATTATCTTGTTAATTATTCTAATTAATATTTATTTTATTGATAAATAAATATTACTTGTTTACTGATTTTATTAAAGGATTTTTAAAGCTTAACTAAAATTCCTATTTTTTTGGACTTCAAAAATTGAACCTGACCTAAAAATGAGAAACGTTATGCACGTTATTGCTGCACGTGTTAAATGTCTTCTTAGGTGTCGTTACTGATTCGTATCTATGTGTGTATATATATACAGTAGCAACTTCTGGTCGAATATATGATATAATTTTCTGTCGTCTCCTTCTTAGTTTTTGAGTTTCGAACACCTTATGCTATTATGTTCCTTCTATTGTGCGATGTCGAAGAAGGGCTCGCTCAATCCTACAAGAGTGCCGCTTCCTAATCCGTAAAGAATCCCCAACAAACTACACAAAATAAATATATTTGTATATATTACAATTGTACTTAAAGAAATTAGGTACTAACTAACAAGTAACAACTAAATGTTGGTGAGAGCAATTATGCTTCATATTGTGATGAAATGTAGACAAATCCGCGTTGCAGTATAGCGATGGCTATGAATGGCTTAAGTCGGCAAGTTGATGCTCTTTTTCGGGAAGTGACAATAAAAACAAGTTTTGTGATTAAAAATTAATTAGCGATTAGTTTTGGTTTTGTCCATAATTACAAATAAAAAAACACAATGTAAGCAGAATTAGTGGTATATATATTATGTGACAATTGAGATTGAGAAATGAATAGACATTTTGAGTGAAGGAAGAGACACCTCAATTAAATCTTAAATGGACCTACCACACTACACTACTTTGGTTGCTTCACGACCATGACTACGATTATACTCACATTTCTCATTATTGAAGAGATGTGGTGGACCAAACACATTTATCAACATCACATATAATATCAAATAACTTCATATATATATATATATATGTGCGTGTATCTCATTTGACATTATTATTGGATTATTGTCATGAAAGCAAAATTCGGAAGTCTCTGGTATATTCTTTTTTTAGTTCACATATTTTCGTTTTAACTTACAAAATAAAATTGAAGTTGGATATTCTATAAATTGGAAATAGAAAGAAATTAATACCCTTTGGTGGTATAGTTAATCTCATCGCGTTCCAAACTTGAGAAATGATTATTTAATTTAGAGAATAGTGATAGTTAATTAGTTTTGAAAATTGACTTCTAAAAATCTTGGTTAGGTATAATCTTCTAATGTGATTGGACATGAATATTTATATGAGTATATACACAAATTGGTCCTTGAAAGATTTTGAAATTGACATTTTTGTCCTTGAAAGATCTGAACTACCCAATTTGGTTCCTGAAAGATTTCGTCATTGAACAATTTGGTCCTTCCGTCATGCCCAATTAAATATACTTAACGAAATTGATGACGTGGCATGTTAAATGCACATGTGGCTCGTTAGTGGGTGATTTGGACTTGCTTACATGGCACCAACCAATACTCAGCTCCAAATCAGCATAAACGTACCGTTCTACCAATGTTTTCTTCTTTCTCTTTCTCTGTTCGCTTTCTCGATCTCCTCTCCCTGCCACCTCTCTTTCCTCTTTCCCTGCGTTCAATAGAGCTTAAATCAACCCAAATCAATGTTTCTCGGCATTCAACAGAGCCTCTATTTCTTGACTTCGATGGTGTGATGGCTTGCGATAGCGTGCAACGGAGTCTCGGCTTCGACGGTTGTTGTCTCTCTATTTCTCAGCTTCAACGATGCGACGGCTTATGACTGTAGTCTTCGATGGTGGTCGACGATGATGCTTCAACAGTGGTTGACGCTTAAGTGATTCGATGCTCTCTTCCCCTTTGCTTCGGTGGTTTGCTTTCTTTCGATGTCTCGATAGGTTGATTCAAGATGTGGGTGGATCATTAAATTTGGGTTGGAAATGAATATAGGTGAGTTTTTTTGGTGGATCTTCAAATTCGATGCTTTCCTTTGCTCCAGTTTCTCTCCCACCTATAAATACCTCTTCTCTTCTTTTCTCTATTTTCCATCTCAATTTTGTCGAAAAATGACCAAGTTTGGGAGTGTTTGCTTTTCCGGTTATGAGTTTGGGCGTGTTGACCCTCGCAATTACCTACATCTTTCATGGATTTTCCTCTCCTCCAACTATATCTATCTATAGATATATGAGATAATTGATTCCATTCTTTTTATTTTCCCTTTTTGTATTTCTCAATTCTCTGTTTTCTAAATTTATCAATGAAATGGAAGATGCTATACCAGATCTGAACCATGCATACCATGAAAATCCAAGAATACGGCCCCGCCTCGTTGGAGGCAACCGAAGTTGTGGAGATACATGTGGATTTAGGCCAGGAAGAAAGGGAAGTAGGGTGGCAGGGAGGGGAGATAAAATGAACAGAGAAAGAGGAAGAAGAAGACATTGGTGGAACGATGCGTTTAGGCTGATTTGGAGTTGAGTATTGGTTAGTGTCATGTAGGCAAGTCCAAATCACCCACTAACGAGCTACATGTGCATTTAACGTGCCACGTCAGCAATTCCGTTAAGTAAATTTAACTGGGCATGACGGAAGGACCAAATTGTCCAACGACAAAAATTTTTAGGTTGTGTTTGGTACAAGCATTTGATGATGGAAAAAGGGAGGGAGAAGCCTTCTCCCTCTTCTTTTCTTCCTACCAAACAAACTCCACTTTTTGTAATGTGATTAAATTATGTTTTTGCCCTTACTTTTTATCTACTTTTATTTCATTCCCACTTTTAATGTAAGGGTAAAATAACCATTTTATCCACTTTTTCATTTATATCACATCAAATCACATTGACATGACATTTTCATTCCCTCCAACATTTTCATTCCCATTATTATTTCCTCAACTTTTCTTCCTACCAAACACATCCTTAGGAACTAATATAGGTAGTCCAAATCTTTTAGAGACGAAAATATTAATTTCAGAATCAAAATTTTTCAAAAACCAAATTGTATATATACTGAAATTGATGGACTTGCGAGATCTAAGATCTTTGGATTATGATGCATGATTGTGGTTACGTAACCTAAAAGTTAACGCATATAAAAAGGAGCGATTAATTTAAAGAAAGAAAGAGAAGTATTATTTCAATTCTTAATATGTGGGCTAAAGTATTGTTTTGGTCCTCAATGTTTGCATGAAGTTTAATGATGGTCCTCAATGTTTCAAAAGTTTAATGTTGGTCCTCAATGTTTTTTTTTTGGTTGATTTTGGTCCTCGAACGTAACACCGTTAACTTTTGCCGTTAAGTAATGACGTGGCAGGCTGATGTGGCACACCCTCTCTCCTACGTGTCATATTTTAATGACGTGGCATGCCACATCATGCCACGTCAACACCACATCATCCATCTTAGCCACATCATCATCTTCTTCATCTTCTTCTTTCCTCTTCCTTCTTCTTCTTCTTCTTCTTCTTCTTCTTCTTCTTCTTCTTCTTCTTCTTCTTCTTCTTCTCTCTCTTTGCTTCCACCACCACCACCACTGTCGGCGCCGCCACCACCACCGCCACCGCCACCATTTCCATTCTCTTCCTCATTCACACACCATCTTCACCATCTTCTTCACAAACAGGTTTATCTTCTCTCTCCTTGTTCTTCCCAGAAACGATGCTCGCTGGGAAAATCGCCGATGAAGAAGTGCGTTTTGGAGCATTGGATCGACTGGAAGAACTCCCAATGTTCGACTGATTAGCCCTACCGGTGACGCGTGGTGAAGCAGCTACTGAGTTGCTGGAACGTGAAGAATCATCCCGATGTGACTCCTCCCCGTCAAATTTGGAAGACTTCCAAGGAAGCTTACTGAGGAATTGCTTGAGCATGGCGACGAGAAGCTAATTCCAAGGTAGAAAAGCTTTAGATCGAACCCATGGAGAATCAATCTGGCCACACATGAGGAAGTTCTACACAAACCAACAAAACGAAAGCATGAGGCAAGATGAGAAACCCTAGATCTCACTCATTGATGTAAGCAAAAATTTCCAATCACCACAGTAAGTGCTTGCATGACATTAAGATGGTGAAGATGGTGTGTGACTGAGAAAAAAGATGGTGAAGATGGTGTGTGAATGAGGAAGAGAATGGAAATGGTGGTGGTGGTGGCGGCGGCGGCGACGGTGGCGGTGGTGGTGGTGGTGGAAGCAAAGAGAGAGAAGAAGAAGAAGGAGGAAGAGGAAAGAAGAAGATGAAGATGAAGAAGAAGATGATGTGGCTAAGATGGATGACGTGGCGTTGACGTGGCATGATGTGGCATGCCACGTCATTAAAATATGACACATAGGAGAGAGGGTGTGCCACATCAGCCTGCCACGTCATCACTTAACGGCAAAAGTTAACGGTGTTACGTTCGAGGACCAAAATCAACAAAAAAAAAACATTGAGGACCAACATTAAACTTTTGAAACATTGAGGACCAACATTAAACTTCATGCAAACATTGAGGACCAAAACAGTACTTTAGCCTAATATGTGCTATCTTATTAGATTTTTTTTGGGCTGGAATTTAATTGGATCTAGTGCTGTTAATATGAGTAACAATAAGAAGTGGTGAGATTATTACTATAATAATATTTCAATAACTGATGTTTCGTCATATGTAATTTAAATGAAATTTAGATATTTTATTAAGTTTTTTTGTTTGTTTATGAAAAGGATTTGGGAGTTTCTTAATCATTATGAGAGTGGTTTTAAAAACGGATAAAAAATAAATCATAATTTAAGGAAAGTGATTAACATAAGAAAAGAAAAAGAATAAAACATATGATTCACGTTGTGAGTAGGGATTAAAAACAAAATAGGAATGAGATATTTGTAAGGCGCACGGCGCATGCACAGTGTCTCGCTCTCGGATAAAAGTTCAATGGTACCGTACCACTGAACTTCAGTGTATCCCTCCAATCATGTAGTGTCATTTGTTAATATTAATAAAAACTCACATTAATTAGGGCCCACCTTGAATGGTTTAGGGACCAACTGATTGGAAGAATGTACTAAAGTTCAGTACTACCGTACCACTGAACATCTACTCCTCGCTCTACCAAGTTTAATATTATACAACTATTTCTTATAATACCTGCATACCAAGATACATTAAATCTACTATTAAAGTTGTTTTAACTTAAGTCTCACATTTAAATAATATTAGGATTCTTTTAAAAGAAATTAAATATGAAATCAATCTAATAAGACAACTTCTGATTTCTTGTTGTGAAGGAATATGAAAATTACACGTGGGACCCACCAAAATATGATATGTAATGACTAATGAGAGCAAGCGTGCGTGCGTTAGAACCCGCGACTACGAGTCTCCGACTCCGAGGTGTGGCATAAACGGCGCCGTTGAGCTCAATTATTGGTTTTAATAGTACAAAACAAAGTATTTAATAAGTGTTTCATTCGACCATCCTATCCTATCATGTCAAAGGTTTCCTTTGCTACAAGGGAAATATAAGGAGAAATTCAATAGGTATATGTTTCACGTTGAACTGCTATGCAAATTATTTGAATATTGAATAAAGAGTGGTAATCAATCTTCTCAATTCCACCCACCCAACCATATTCAAAGGCTATTCCATACCTTTGACAACACAATGCTTGACCCCAGCAAACATTAATTTAATAAATTCTCTTCCACTGGATTGTCAATTCACTCTATCATATGAGTATAATTCGTTAGGAGTTAATGGGTTGGAAGAAAAAGTTCACTGTTTAGGACTTTCTATACAACGGAGGAGTCAAATGAGAGATTTCTAATTCTCTAAAATTCTACAACATTCATGCATTTGAGTTCTTCCAAGTTAAAATTTGTTGGCAAAGCTAACATTTAAAAAATGTCAAATCTTTAGATTTTCCAGTGGTATGAAATATTATCAAAGATATGGTAACAAATTTTTGGAAAATCTAAAGATTTGACATTACTGGGAATGAGGATTAACTTAGATGATATATGATACAAAGGGCCGAGAGTGACCAAGCATGATAGCCTATCATATATTATACCATAAATTACACAGCAAATACTGTTACAGCACTGTTATACATAAGTTGGAGAAAGTTGAAAGTCTGGTTGTTGTCTCTGTAAAAGTATCCCGCAAAAGGGACAAAACGGTTTTGATGATACTGGTACGGTAGATGACTTATTTGAAGATTTCAAATCTACAGGATATGCAGACATTCTAAAAAGGGTATCTGGGGCTAGTCTAGAAGCTGACCTACGGCAACATATACAAAACCATAGTGGAGTTACAGGACAAACCTGCATACTGACGGCACATCTCAATAATCTGTGACGCTGACCACTGCCACTCCTGTAACCCTCACCTGAGCAAAAGCCAATCTCAGGGGATTCAAAATGAACAGATGATGAACAAAAACTGCATCGCTCCGCGGCTATATGTTCACTGGACACAAACCTGTTATTTAGAAGAGATGCAGAACATTTGTGATTAGCATATTTGAAGTATTCTACGAAGAAAAACACCACTTAATATTTACAAGGTTAATGATAAGTTTGCAGTTAAAAATTACCATGGATAGACCAGACAAAGTTCATATGTGAAAACCCCTTCAAATTTATTCTTGATGCATTGATAACACTTATTTTACATCACGAATACAGAGAGGAAAGCAGAATTCTATACAGTCAAAAGCCAAAAAAAGTCTCCAACAGAAGGAAACTTTTGTAGTTCACCATGAATAGACAAGAAATACAATAAACTTATGTGTTACACGGTTTTCAGAAATACATCATTTAGGTTCAATGTTTCATAATAATTATTGAGGTAATAATCCACTAAATATAATGACATTTTAAGGATCATTTTCCAGTAAGTTGTGTGTTTAATAAAAACTTTCAGTAATGTAAAATTTCTGTGAGAATTGAATTGTCTCACCATCTTTGGAAACAAAATAAAACATGTTAGCTTCAAGGTCCCACAAAGTCCATGTGAATAAATAAAGCAATGAAAACAATGACATCATAAAATGGATTTGCACTATTTTATACACTATAAGTTAGAACTAGCAAGCTGCACCTTTTATCATCCTTAACTACTGATGCAAGCATTTTCAATTGGTCACGTGTATGATCCCCATCTAATTCCACCCATTGCTTCATCTGCGCTATTCCAGAAGGATACCAATGGCCTGGTCGGGAAGGAGTTTCTTCTGGATAGGACGTGTTGGTTAGGAAAGCAGAAAAACTAAAACTCACCAGCCTTTCACGGAGTTCTCTTTCACTGCTCAGAAGAATCTCTACCCACTTAGTTATTTGCTTTTCCTCGGAAAGGCATGGCCCTCCAGTGTTTAAAACTTGGTTGTTTAATATATTTATTTGATCAGCATCCATCTCTGCTAACATCACGCGTCTACAGATTATATTGAGCAGGTGCAGCAGGCGAGAAGGAATATCTGACAAATTTGAAGGGATATGTGACAAAACCTTTTCATCAGGAAGGTCCATATGAGATCCCAAAAATGACGTTGAGAGCCACTTAATCAGTATATGTTCTAGATATATTGACTCATGCTCCTTGAAAGCCAACAATGCTGCAATTATATCCCAAAGAACCAGAGGCTTATCGGGACAATAAAATTGCATCAGAGAGCAAATAATATTGGACTCCCAAAAGGTTAATTCTTTATTTGGAAAACAGGGATATTCCTCAGACTCTAATTGAAAGGGATTTGTTGACAGAACATCCATTTGCTGCCCACCAATCCAAAAGTATTCAATAGCTGCCCTCAAAACCCTGCCCATATTTGAAGGAAAATGTCAAAATTTTCTAATACGTTAAATCTAAAACAAGATAAGGAAAGAAAAGGAAATGCCAAAATAGTCTGACAGTGTGAATTTTATGCTTCCTATGTGTTGTTTCAAGGTCAAGCACCAGTAGTAGCATAATCATAGTAAATAATTTGAAATTTACATTTTTGGCATTCTTTTGCAACTTAAGACTGAAATAATAATTTAGACATCTAGTACCAATTTTGTACCTAAAATTGCACTTCCAATTAGTGCCAAAATGCTCATTATTTTAATCAAATATACCCTTCATTTACACTGTATGCTCTCTCCCTCTCTTTCACATACACACAAAAGAAAAGACCTAAAAGCTTTAGCTAGGAATATATGTTTTCACCTTGCTTCATACATTCGGTTCAATTTCTCAATATCAAAGCAATGGACCTGCAACGATCAAGCAAAGTTAATCAGTTATGCTGTAATATATATGGGCAACATTGTCGGTGAAAATTGATTCAAAGAAAAAAAAACTGTATGTATTTAAGAAACAAATACAGTATGCATTATGTCATATATATAATAAACCACCAATCCTTATCATTGAGAATCTTATCATCAAGAAGACCAACTCAAAGTAAATAATGAGATACAGAAAGTTGATGTACTAAATAAGTTACAACAATACAGACTCAAAGGATAAGGACATCACTTTTTTTTGGTCTCAATGTAGCCTAAATAAGTTTTGAGCATATATAGTTGTGGAAAAGTAAATTTTACCTCCCAGCACAATTGCTTAATGAAAATATTGGTACCTAAACTTTTAAATGTAACACTTCACCCATCTCAACTAAAATAAAAAGTGAAATACTTAACCAACTACTAACTTTAATGTCTAATAGCTACCCGATGACTAGCAATTCACTTTTAAGGTCCTAAAATGCTTACTGTTTTGAACTTTCCACAGACGATATATGTCTGAAGAAAAACACAACTAACATTATTTTATATTAAGTATTTTACACTGATTTTCTAAAAATAAATATATTTTAAGCTATATTATTTAAATTATTCAGGTACAGAAAAAATTAAGAACTTCGTATGTATATATTATCTGACATGTCAATACAAGCGTTATTCCCATGTTGATAGTGTGTCATGTGACAGCAATGGCTAAAACACTAGAAAATAAGTTCGTCTGTGCTTTATAGTATACAAATGAAAGGGAACATACTAGATGCCAGCTATTAGGCATTTTAAGAGCAGGTGAAAAATATAATGACCATTTCAACCAAAAAAAACTTAAGCTATTAATTGAAGACTGGTGACAATTAGTTCTTGAGCAAAAACAATGGTCACGCTGATGACTAATATGTAAAAGTTTCGAATGAACAACAGAAATTGTTATTGCAACTTTTCTCAATAAAATATAAAGAAGTTATTTTGTAACTAGCATATCATACGGTAGCAATGACAAGATTCCCAGGGGACACTGCTGCACCAAAACATGAATCATATACATCTGATGAAGGCTGCAACGGAAAAAAAAAAAAGCACATTTGTTAAAATAGAACAAATATTTTGTACTCAAAAGAAAATATACAAGGGACTAGTAATAACATACACGAGATGGATTGCTACCATTGAGGATGTCGGAACTGATGGTAACTTCATCGAGGCATCTCTCACGCAAAATCCAGCTACGTACTAAATTATCCTATCATCATGTATTATTAAATCATTTATTTAAAATGAAACAGATTTAGAAAACTCTGATGGAAAATGGGCATGTGAATAAACTATGGAAGAGGATATAGCCATAGCTTCTATTACCTGGCTACAGCTGCACAAATATCTTCCATTAAATGCCCAGACCAAACCTGTAACCTGTAGGAATTCTCACATGCAGAAATCAACAGAGGAATGCAACCTCAATTAACTAAAAAAAAAAAAACTTACAACATGATCATGTGCATCATATGATCCAAGCTTATGAAATTTATGACAAGATATGTCACAAAGCCATATTTCAAAGGAACCAGAACCTTTGCCAATGGCTAAAAGCATCTCGGAAGAAGACTGAATTGGCACAGTTGCTGAAAGTACAGAAACTGGGACAACATTGACAGTTATAACCTATTTAGGAATTGAGCATTGAGTACAGCCATTATTAACAAAGAAGAAATAGAATTGAAATTGACACAGGAAATAAGTAGGAAGTACCTCCTTCAACAAAGAAAATAGACTTTCATTCACTTCTGATGATTTCAGTAATTTGTCATTGTTCGCCAGCCAAACCTTCACACTACCAAGCCACAAGGTAAATGAAATAAGTTGAGACACAATGCAAAATAGGGTACAAATGTACAATTGACACAGACAGAAAGAGCATCAAGGTGGAAGTACAAGTTTTAAGCTGAGCTTCCTTCTTAGGACTAAATGTAATATTACATAGATAGTATAAGATTTAAATTTTTAGAGTAATCAATGTAGATTGACCACTAATATTTGGTACTTTTGGTACTTTAGAAACTATATCTCAGTCAGGAAATTTTTAGTAATGTTTGTAGTGTCAGGTTATAACTCTGCCTATGCTTGCATAGCCGGTCCCAAGCCCAAATAAAAGAGGAGGGTTGTGTTAGGTAGTCGACAGTTAGCATAAAACTTTGTCGAATCTTTATGAATATGAATCAATAGCCGACCCCACCTAGTGGGAAAAGGCTTTGATTGTTGTTGTAGTCTTAGGTTATGAGCTAAATTTGGGCTTGAGACCTTGGTTATTGTTATTGTTCAGACCTAATCATATCAAAAGTTTAAGCTGTTATCTACAAGCCTAATAATGGTTTCTATCTGACAAGCCCATTCAGACAAAAGGCTATAGGGCTTCAAGAATTTGACAAACCACAAGACTACCTAAACCATGAACTAAAGGTTAATTTAATTAGTTAAGTGAAGGTGGCAGTGATCAAACCCTTGATCACTTAGACAAGGATACTACTTTAATTCCATGTCAAGAATCATATATAATGCTTAAGTTGTTAAATGCAAACCCTTCTACCACTATAGCTCATGCTTCTTCATTCATAAGTTTGTGAAGTCAAAAAGATTCATTTGTAATTTTCATTTGGCAAGTCTTGAATGAGCTTCAACTGTACACCATGGATAGAATCAATAACATGATTTTGGCTTAATAAGAAAATGAAGATTTACAATCACTTCCAGCAAAGGTTGTCAAAAGCACTTGTCGAGTCTTGTTATTCAACATTGCTAACACCAAAGTGAAGATTAACAGGATACAACAGAGAAACCAGATAAATTTGTTTTATCAGCATTGAAAGCATTTCAATTAATTTTGGCATGTAATTCCAGGAGTTTTTTGTTGCTTGACAGGTTAAGTTAAACAAAGAACATAATTTATCACATGTTCGCAAGTATGCTGAACTCACCTCCCATCAGAACTTCCAGTAGCTAATAAAATTTGAGAATTTGAAGAATAAGAAGTAAATAACACCCAACTAATTGATGAAACCCATGAATTGTGCGCCTGTAGAAGTCCAACAAACTTAACAGCAATTCGGACATTACCATCCTGAATAGTATAGCAATCTGGTTCATGAAATCTCCAGAAAGAAATTTTACCACTCTTCCCTCCAACAGCAAGTAGACTGACAGATGCATTAGTATTAGGAACTGGATGAAATTCAGATGTTACATACAGCAATGGAGACCACGAAACAACAAGTGAAAATAGCATTGCACTACGAGAAGCATATTGATCAGCAGTTATCAGTGGTAACGTGTGGTTCTCAGATATTTTTTCCAAGGACTTTGCTTTAGATTTAGGCACAGATTGATCTGATGAACTGACCAGCAGGCCGGAGCTAACTATCTCAGACACCTGAAATCAAGAAAACACAAATAACAAAGCTGTTTTTTAAGGATGACAGAAACTAACTATAGGCAAGCATAGTTTATACTTCATGCCAACAAGAGGAATGATGAAATTTGGCTTTTGTACATGCAACAGAAAAACAAATAGAAAAGGTTCGTTCTTGATTTTTATTAAAAGAAATCCCATACTGTATTCAATCTCTGTCCTTCCATATCATTGTTGGGGCTTGAACAAGAATTTCCATCCTCACTAATTGCTGGCAACAACAATTGGTTCCCAAAATCTCTGGAGATATTATTGCCACCACATGAACATCAAAACAGAGATAAAGTTAATTTTGAGAAGAAAAGCAAGTGTACAGATTTATGTATGCATCAGCATGATGCTTTTGAATACATGTTTAAACATATATATTGTATCGCATAAGAGGTTATATTGTACTAAGTCCATACCCTTTACTTTGCTTATGTTTCTTCCTAGATAAAGTGTATGGCATGTCACCAGGTGATCTTTGCACTGCTACTTGCATCTAACAGAAGATGACATAAAGTTGATAAATAAGGAATCAAGAACAAATGGATCAAAAACATGACATGTATAATGCCAACTTAGACTCCACAAGAAGATTTACAGGGTGAGAACTAACAAAGGAAATGAAAGAAAGACAACTTACCTGAGATTGATTGATTGAAGGAATATTCAAATCTCCAAACTGAGTAAATTGAAGATATTCATACATCCTTTCTGTTATATCTAAAACCTAAAGCGAATAAGAAGAATGTCCCATTACACTTTCAACAACATACAAATATACAGAAGTAATTAAAATCTACTTTTGATAAGTAATTAAAGTAATTTGATTTCTTCACAATGCTTAGTCCCATAATTGGAAAAACAAGGGGGGTTAGCCCAACATACGTTCCTTCTAACTTATGTTTGTCTACATCACCCATATTACTCCAAAGATGCTATAAGTTATGCCAGTAATAAACCAAAAGTTTGTTGGAAACTCAAACAATGGGGTCCACTGTGGCTCCCAACAGTTGAGTGCCATGTTTTCTAAAAGCAACAACATTAACCATCATTTTATAAATTCACTGGACATACCTCAATCCATTCAGCACAGTAATCACAGAAAGGCGGACGATAAACCTTCACATTTCCTTCTGTGGTGCAAACAGCCATCAAGCACCTGTAGCAAGTTAAATCACTAAAATTAATTAAATGCATAAGAATGTAAATTATTCATAAATGAACTAATTATTAATCCGGTGTCTTCAAACTGTAGGTGTGGCAAATTAAAATCATTGAATAGTTGAAGAAAAAGTTCATACCCTGAGTTTGCTGCCATGCCAAGTGGAGACCATGATATTGATCGAACACTAGGCTTATCATCTCGAGCCAAACATACTGGCAGGAGGCCTCCAGAAAGTATATCTACACATGATTCAGATTGAACAGCACAATGATACTTCATGATTCACACAAATTCTGAAGGAGTATTCTGTCAAATATGTATAGGGATCGGGCAGACTTGTTCAATGTTTAAGATAGTGTGTTTAGTTCTAACTTTTAAGTAGTCTCACACCCCCACCCCCCACCCCCAAAAAAAAATTCACTAGAAGTTACTATTTATGTCTATTAAATACCCAATTTCTCAAGCATAAATGATTCAAGAAAAATAGTCCATAAGTTTTAAATGGTACTTGCCACGGGCAAAAAGATCATGGTAGTACACATAAGTAATATCAAGTTATATACTAAATACAAGGACCAAATCAAAATGTGCTTGATAGTTTTCTCATGCAATGCAATTGCATTAATAGGGTAACCGACTAACCGATAATTTCAAATGATCAAGTTTGCAAGACAGTTGTAACGCGTAGAAATTAGCGAGATATACCTTTTCTTTCTACCACCCCAATGGGTAAGGGTTCACTATCGGAGACTGTAATTATGCCACGTGGTCCATGAGGCAATTCTGGTCTCTGAAAAAAGGGGAGAAAAAGCATTCTTTAACTTAAAAGCCCATAGTTAGTATATGTATTGTGTACGCAAAAAAAATAGTTTTTCATAAGAGTTCCAGGGAGGGGGAGAGAGAGAGAGAAGAGGTTTTATGTCATAGCCACATATAAATCTAAGCATAGGCAAACAAAAAAAAGAGAGAGATTGATAGAATGCATTAAGGCATGCAGCAATTGCAAAATGCGGCAGATAAAGGAGAGAAAGGGATAGATTTGGCACCAGTATAGTGACGATGTGACCGGAAGCAACGGCAATCAAATTCTCCTGAGACCAGGCAATGGCGTTCGGGTATGAAGGTGAACCGAGCAGCATGGCGGGCTGTAATGGAGGAGAGGCCATTACGTGTTACGGTGTGTGAGTGGTTGGGAGTCGGAGTGGGAGGAAGGAAGTTGGAGGGAAATTGAAGTGGGAACCAAAAATCATAAAACAGAAAAGGGGCATGAAACGAGGGATCGAACCGAGGATCAGTGATGGGAGAAGATGAGACGAGCTAGGAAGGGGGATAGATAGGGAACCCTAGTCCTAGTCCTAGTCGTAGGTTCGAACCTCATCGCGGCTGCAACTTACAACGAATCAGATTTAATCTAATGATGTGAATAACTACATCATGTCGGCGTACCTGACGTGGTTTTTTGGGCTTAGGCCCATTTAATTTTCACATAAAGATGCCGCCCCTATGACTGGATAGTGTATTTTTTTTGAGTTTATGGATTCTTGTTTCTGACCCACAAAAAAACGTATTTTTATATTTTTTAGCAAATCTTTTTTGAAAATGACACTTACTGTTAAACAAATTACAATGAGAAGAAAAGCATTACAGAGAGTACAAAAAAAAGTATTGGTGATTGATCCAGTGCTTGGCTCTTCTATGCATTAGTATATTAGGTTGATTATTTTTTTATAGTTTTCTTCATTTTTTTAATTTAAATTTGAGAAATTATAAACTTTTTTAAAGAATATCTAAAGTATGAAAGATATAGATATAAAAAAATTAAAAAATTCACGTAAATCGAGATTTACTATAAGTGGATTAGGGATTAACTTTTTAGTCCCTAAACAAGTTAGAGATAATAACTAACAATTTTTAGTAAAGGTACAACTTTTCAAAAAAAAAATCTACTTTTAATTCCACATTTAAAGAAAAAAACTCCAATTTTTTTCATAATAAGAAATTTACTTATACTATTATTCAGAAACCATTTTTAAAAAATTATTCAACCACAGATATATATATATATATATATATACACTTCAAACCAATTTTTTCTTTTTTTAAAAAAAACATATATAATTCAACCTTTTCTTCTCTAAAATTTTGGGAAAACAGGGTAAGAGTAGTTCATAATTGGGTTGAAGGTCTTGATTCAGGGTCCATTGATTGTACAATAACCCAATGAAAGACATCTATCAAGAGTCAGTTTAATACAAGTTATGGTGTTATACGGTGATGAGGAAGCTGATAATGAACGAAACATCATCCAACCAGAAACAATTGGATGCTGAAATATCCAGCAACAAATAATGGAGATACTAAAGTAAGAATATACTTCGAATCTTCATCAGTTAGTGCTCCAATTAAGACTCGAGCTGAACTCATTTTTACTTCTTCCTTTTTGTAATGTGTATGTTACAACAAAAATGCACTTGGAAATGCTACGTATAAAGAAGAGGAAAAAAAAAAGAAGTTGGTGGGGAGGGGGATATTTGTTCTTTGTAATTGTACGTGCTTAGAGAAATTAACAAAAAGTAATGAAAGGATATAATTGAATACTCGTTTACTCGGAGAAAAAAGATATAATTTTGACACCTATGTTGCCTAAGCATGTTATCCTATACCTCTTCATCTGAAAGACATTGTAGAAAAATGAATGCTGTTTGTTTAAGACTAGTTACGATATGCACACTTCATTTTAGTCATTTGGATCCATTTCCTCATCTTGGTCCCAGATCAGAGTCGTATTGGTTTTGCCACCATTTTTGTCTGTTTCAGATTCAGATTCTTCAACAAAATCATTACTTTCATAATCCGGTGACCCAATTTCTTCCAATTTAACCCCTTCTGTACCCAAACCTACTTCATTAGCATTCTTCATCCATTTGGGGCATTCGTCTTCATCTCCAAATACGAAGCGGCCATCCTTACTTTTAACACGAGTAGCAGCCTTGGCAGAAGTTACTCTACAAGAGCATTCTGGAAGTGGATGTGAAAGAAACATAGATGGTTTTGACAGGAGAGATTGCCTTACGAGGCCTTCTTCACCCAAGCTCTTGTTAAGATGTTCCTGCACTAGAACTGTCCAATTATGTTTGGGATGGTACATATTTTCACGGGTGATGTTGAAAAGTTCCGCTAAAACTTTCCTGTAAGAAATTGACAGATAAGGTGACCCAACAGAGATGTTAGTTTGATGACATAATAGATCATTTCAATAGAGAAAATCTCAACTACTTGGTTAAAAAACAAGCACCCACGTCATGTTCAGAGAAGTGAAGCAAACTGTGAAGATTGACGTAAATAGACTAATAGTTATTAGTTAATCATACTCCGATTAAATGCAGATATACAATGAATTTTCAATGTATCAGGTCCTCGTGTATAAAGCAAGTTCAAAATGCACATATGTGGACATAAATATGCATGCTCATACAAACAACTAAATAATTTGCCTTAATGCAAGGCAAAAGTGCTAAAATCTTCGAATATTTTGTGCAGATAGTGCAACATCTTGCCCCAGCAATGCCCAATGTCTGCTGCAGGAAAAAAAAATGGCATGCATGCACATCTGAAACACAGTCCCATAAAAAAAAAAAGAAACACAGGACAGTTGTACAGTGTCAACTGTCATGTTATATGTTGGCCACGATGTCAAATATATGACCGACCACTTCTCTAGAGAGTAATACTTCTCATGCAAGCGGAGTGAAAAGTTATATAAATGTGGTTTGTCTCCCTCACATCTATGCCCCTTCTGCACCTGGCCCCAATCCAAAGAGGGAGGATCCTGAAACTATGCCATGTTTATAACTTATTCAACCAGCTAACTTATGTAATTTTGGTTCCATAATAGTTGAAAAACAGAGGCAATTTGACTCTTTTAAGGATACCTGCTATTTATACTTCCTTTATGGTAGACGTATCATTCATTTAATTCCAACTTCGATGTAAAGGTTACCTGTCTGGACGGTATGTTCTAGAAGAAGCAGTCTCATAAAGTCGATGTCCCATGACAAGGCTTGAAAAATCTGGCCATCCACTACCATCATTGTTAAAACCTGGAAAGAACGCATCTGCTTCCAAAGAAACAATGTAATCAAGTGCATCCCAGAGTAACCTGTGTGCTTGCATCCTCAGATCCATAGGTGAAGGATCAGGCTCTGTTGGAGTCTCAGTAATCCAAGCATACCAGCCTTCTTTTTCATGCTGGTAAATAGGTCTATCTGGAGGTGGAGGAAGAGGCCGAGGCCGAGGACCAGCCCTCTTCCATTCTTCTTTAAGTTCGTCTGCACTTTTTACAGGAGGTGGTCGGAAAACATTCAGAGGAAGAGGTGTTTCAGGTCCAACCAAGTCAGACAAATCTTTCTCACTGCACAAGGAAGTACGATCAACTAGGTTCGTAAACATGGCTCGGAATGGAATTAAAACACGTTGACCTCCAAATGTTTCAGAGCCAGCAAGGTAAACAATAGTCTTGGAAGGATAGCCCATAACTCGAAGAAGAATGCCAACCTACAAAGTTGCAAAAACAACAATAAATTAACGTCCCCGTAGTGCAATCATGAAATGCCAAAAGACAATTTGTCATTATCCACAGACCGAAAGTATTATTTCCAAAGCCTGATTACTTATGCTTCATTTGTGACAGTAAAATTGCTGTGAAAGGAAAGAGTCACTTATGTAGGAGTAATTCAGCTCTTCTTGCATGATTTTGTACATAAAGCAGACAACTAAAAACCAGATATACCTTTATAAAAAAAAAAAAACCAGATACACCAATGTTATCTAAGTCAACTTCTTTTCAAATGGTTCCAGATAAATTTGCAATATGCATGTTTGTACTATGACGTAAACAAAAAATTGTGCTAGAGTCTATTTCAACTTAGTCTATGAAATCTACATCATAACTTATATATGTCACTGCACCCTCCAAGGTGCAACAACAAAAATAACTACTAGTATAACTGAGTAGCAAATTTAGCATACCTCTTCAGGCATAAGGGGGCATAAACCTTTTTTTCTTCGCAAGTGTGAGTCCACATTCAGTTCCTCCTTAACAATTTTTCCTTTTATCATTTGCGCTCTACGGTGCTGTATGAGTTCAGTGTGTACATCCTACCACAGAGAATCTTAATAAGATAACCAGAAAATGAGGGAAGTGAAACTGAAAAAATATCATTTTGTGATGCACTCAACACTACTTTGTATAAAAGAAAAATGAAAAAAACTAACAAACATGCATTGTAGGACGGAACAGAATACATATAAAAAGTAAACCTGAAAAAGTTCTGCACAACCATGATAAGCCAAGATGTCTCTCAGTAAACCAGGATGGAACACTAAGATGGGTTGTCCAGATGCTCTTAACCTTCAAAAGACAGTATAAATCTCATACATCAATTTAGTAGATATTAGTGACATATGGGCACAGCATGAACACCCCATAATGAAACTCAATGCAAAACTCTAATGGCATGATAAACCCTCTAATGTTTAATGAAAATATTCTATTTTTTCACTAAAAAATACAGAGTATTACAAAATGAATACATATAAGAAAAATACTGACTGCACCACAAAAAAAATGGAATATTTAATGTGTCAATACAGGCAATGCACATTAATTTGTCACCGAAAGGTATGCATACTTGTCAACCATCTGACGGCCAAGCATTTTAATTTGTGGACGAAATTGGAGGGCATGGAAGGCAACCCTGCATCTTAACCTTTGAATCTCTGACAAGCTAGGTGGAAGAATTGACTGCAAAAGAGAATGCAAATTGGTTTCAAGCATAGTTGTTGAGGACATGAATTACGTAAACACTTAAAGCATAGATTTTCAAAGCATCATCATAAATTCTCAAGATAGAAAGATACTAAGTTATAGAAAGGATTTTTCACTTCTCAAGTCCATCACAAATTCACAAATTGTAAACTAGTAAACAAAGCGTATCACATAAATAATACCAAAGCCCTCAAACACAAGTATATATGAAATTAATAAATATTCTGTGATTGTGTCCTATACCTAGGATCCTAGCCTCAAATGACATATGAAGGGAAACCAAAAAGCAACATAATAACCTGACTTGAGAGAGAATAGAACTACAAAAAATTAACGGGAACTATTGGGTGTAGAGGGGAAGAAAGAATCAATGACTCACAAAAGAAGAAGAGTGTGGAAGATGTGGAAAGGATGAAGGTAAGAAATAATAATAAAAAAGAAGTTGTAAAAAAGGAGAGTAGGTGAAGAAATAATCAGAATGGTATAGTAATGGGATGAAATATAGGGATGGGTAGGAAAATGGGTCAAGAAAAATTGTAAATCCTAAGAAAGAAATTTAATAAAATGGGCCAATTTAAAATGTCTTTATTTTTATTCATATTGCACCAATAGCGCGAAATGGCACATTGCAGATAGCCTATGCCAAACAAAATTGGCAATGCCACAACCATTGTGTTGCGAACTGTCCATGGCACATGCAATAGTGTGCCAATAATAACTATGGTTTTAAAGATGCAAAAACTTATTGAATTTCTGCCATATAGATATATTATTATTTGGTACTTCTAAATAACAGAAGGCGGGTTCTTCCTGAAGTAAACAACAGAAGCTTCAAGACTACAACGACAATTTATAAATTGACAATTCAGATTACTTAAATACCTGCAGACAGCCACCTGTGGAAATAATTAGGCCTATAACCTTAGATTTCTTTAGCTTTGGTAAAATTTCTTCTATATAATAGTTTGGAGAGGTTGAACTTTTGGGCCTAAATGTTGGAAATTCATTTCTTCTCCTCCCTTCCTTCAAATTTTCAGGTAGAGTCTTCGCAATGATTATATCATTTTTGAGATATGCTATGAACTGGTCCTCATTATATATGTAGGAAAAACTCTTGAATTTCCAGCTGAATGAAAAATTTAAAATGTACATGAATATGTATATAATCTAAGCAGAACAATAGAAATAATTAATAATATAAAGCACAAATTCAGACAGAGAACTCCAAAAAACTTAGGGCACATACCTAATGCCTCTTGAACGAGTACTTTCTTGAATTTCTGGAATGACAAGGGTAGCATTTAAAAGCCTGGATATGGCGACCAGATCACAGATCTGTAAAAGCAACAAATTTTCTGTTGATACCAACCAAATAATAACATAAAGCAATCTTTTAAGCATCTGATGAATCATACCGAAGATCTTATTTGTGCAAATCCACCAAAGACTTTGGCAAAGATGAAACCATTGTTCTGCTCCTTCGGAACTGTGAAGTAGAGGTAAAATCACTTCAAAACAAATAAAAGTGCATGAAAGCAATAAATGTATTAAAAGGAAAGAAAAAAATGTTTTTAATATGGCAAGTACAAGAACTATGGCTTAAAATTTGTCAAAGACAAAAAAAAACACCGAATCATATTAACACAACTTACAATCTTTGGAAAACTAGACTGGCCCTAATTTATAGTTGAGAGTATACCTCAATTTCTACACTTCTCCAATTACTTTGGTAAGTAAAAACAAATGAATCAAGTTCATGGAGTACAGTTTCCAAAAATATATTTACTAGTTAATAAATAATAAGTAATGTCCTCGCATAAAAAATTAAGCACGTGATTTCATTTATTGAATAGGCAATGTAAATTTGCAAGTAGAAACAAAAGACAGAGCATAATAATATAGTTTTACCCTACAATGAATTTAGTTGCACATTTTCATTCCTCCTATGTCTCCCTAATGAGGTCCTAAGACATCTGAGCAATATCATTACCAGAATAATTAATTCTTGGATTGGCGTAAGGCTGCAAAGCTTCCAATGACTCTATGGCCCCCCATAGCTTCTTATTCTTTATGACCTATACCATTTCAAGCAAATAATATTAAAACATGGACAGTTTAAGTGAAACACATAAGCTTCGGGTTCATGTATATCCAAACTGACCTGTCTCCCCAACTTGGAAGCAAAATCTTCAGGAAGACCAGGCATTGCTCCATATTGTACTATGTTAACAGTCCAAAACTTAGCAAAGGAAAGATGAATGATTATAGATGCCACAGATAAAGTGACTACGGAAAGAACAACCCATTTTATCTTAGTAATGAATGCCATCTTGGTTCAGTGACTCTACATCACCAATCCAGCACTAACTGAATTTGATTTTAGCAGCAACATCTACAAGAAAGAGTACTTTCATCAAAATATTATACAGCTCTATGCTTATATTAGGTAAGATAAATACAACATGAAAAAGAAAATATTTGGCTGAGGATTTTTACCCATTTACCAGTTTTTGCATAATGATCATTCTTTGGTTTTTATTTTTCAAAATCCTTAAATGTGCAACTTTTATCATTTTAATGCTAACAGAAAGCCATTGGGATTGAACCCAGATATTGCTTACTTAGCATCGCATGTCCTAATGATGGAAATAAATTGTGCGTATGAGAGGAACAACAGTGATGATATGGCTCTTAATTAATTTAAAAGAGAAATATGACAAGGCCCAAAATCCCATTGTTTAATTGAGTCAGACTACAACGAAAATGCTATGTCCTAGTCTGTATGTCATGAATTTCATCAACATCGCATTGAAGAGAGTAACCGCAGAAACACACTGAGGCAGAAAACAAGTTCACATCACATAAGCTTTACACCGAGAGCAATCCATAATTTATAGATGAACAACTTGCTTGGTATATAAATGTAAATGGTGTTTCCGGAAAAAAAATGTTGACTCAATTCAATGTAGTAAAAATGAGAATTATACACTAAACCAGAAATCCCTCAAAAAATCCAAATATAGCAAGTGGTGGAAACTCAAGAACACTACAAAAGTAAAAGAAATTCCACAGTCAAGGCAAAGAATCGATGGAAAAGAAGGCAATGTAGAAAAGGATAATCCTCTTCATTTCATCAAATCACCCTCTTCTCTTCTCTTTTATGTTCCACCCACCCACTATGTTAACAATCCGTTAAGCAAATAAACTATTTTTCTCATCAGCCATCTCATGCAACCCCACACGATTCCCGCGCAGCGCTCCCAAAGGAAAAACACAATTTTCATCACCAGTCTCCATTGCCTCCCCTTAGAGCAAATGCATCTATCACATACAAATATCTACAGATTTGGTCATCCTCGTTAAATATCAACAGCGTACCTGTAATTACGTAACGTGCTCTCACTCCATTAATTTCTTAATTGCCAATGTCGCATCTTCCCTCCGAAGAATAGGAAGGCTACAGTTTCTGCGCTTCACTCTTCTCTGATCGCTTCGGTGATGCCCGCACGAGAATATAATAAATCCCAATTCAATAATGCATCAAACGCAGGGAGTAACTAATCGTCAGCGTCTCAGCTCGACGATTCTATGAGAGGGGCGAATCAAACAATACTCAACGGTCGCCGTAGCTCTTGCAGGTCGTCCACTTCCTCAGAACCCACGCTTCAATTCGAAAATTTTGGGCAAAAACCAGGCCGATGAGATCTTGAGTGGATTGGATTTTGGTGGAGTCTTCACTGTTTGAGTGATTTGCCCCTAACAGCGTTGATCACTGTGCAGCTAGATTCTGCTTTAGCGTATCGTGGAAAAGCGTTGTATGTAAGGACAGGAGGTGGTTGCTTTTGGAAGCAATTTGGAGAGGGTAAGAGACAATGATGGATTTGGATTTGGGATTTGGATCCAAGATTTTGGTTTGGGAACAGTGTGGAGGTGCTCCTCCAACAGGTCAAGACTCAAGGTGAAGAAGATGATGGTGAACCCCTTTGCACGTGAAGCTCACGTGGATGTTTAATAAATTAAACTTGCGTCATTTTGGAAAATGACTTATTTTGATTAAGAAAATCATTAAGTTTATTATTTTTTTGTTTAATGATAATACTATTATGTCCTTTGATGTGGACTTATCAATACACTAATCATCAGTATTAATTATTAAACAAAACTCAAAGAATGTTTGGAATAAGTATAATATAATGAACAGGAATTGGATGTGGTAGAATGAAGAGACAGGGAATAAATACAAATTTTATTTAGGTTTTTTAATAATATTGTCTTAGAATGTATTTAAATTGAGAATAATGAATAAGGAAGAAAAGTAATTTATGTTGTAAAATTAAATATAATTATAACTTTTTCCTCAATGAAAAGAGTAATTTAACAACATTAAAAAAATTATTCATCATCTTATTGAAGCATTTAATAAGAAAAGGTATTTTTTATGTTGTGATGGAGAAAGTTCTACATGGAAGATGGAAGCTGTAAAGAGGCTAAGAGGAATTGACCAATGCATGCAATTACTACCATTCCTATTTCCTAATGGTAGTTTGAACAAAACTTGAATGGAAAGGAATTAAGGAATCACCAACCAACAAAAACAGGCATGAACAGGAACATGCTCAAAAACCCAAAAGGCTGCTCTAATATTTATTACTCCTGATCATGATTCATGAAGGCCCTCTGACTTCCAAGTTTCAAAATCAGAGCGTTTAAACATCCAATTTATCTATAATTGAAAAATGATAATTAGTTGAAACTTGAAAGATGACCCATCAACCAACAAGATATCCCCATATTACAACAGTCCAATATTCTTTCTTTAAGATATACTAATTTTTGTATAATGTGATTAAATGATGTTTGATATTTTTTTTATTCCATTCCTTCTACTTTTACATTAAAAAAAATCATAACCATATACTTTACAAAAAGTTATTAACAAAAAAACATAGTAACAAAAATTTTGAACCCAAAAACAATTAAGTTGCTATTGATGTTAAACTAGATTTTAGAGAGCCAATGTAATTTATTCTTCTTAACTAACCCTTTTAGAGTATCTGTAATTTTTTGTTTTTTAAAAATATTGTTCCATAAAAAGAACAATAAAAAGCAATTGAGTTACCTTCATGTACCAAAGAAATATTTTTTAGAAAAAAATACAGCCATGTTTCGCAATCAAGGTTGTAGATAAAAGGGAAATGTTTGATGAAATCGATCTCTAAAAATGCAAAGTTCCCATATTCAATGACCAGAAATTTTACCAAATCAATAGGACAATTAAAAGTTCAATTGCTAATGTAAATATAAAAAGACTACCAAAATTCAACAACTGATTCGGCATCTAATTTGATACTCAATTGGTTCTTAATGTCAAGGTCACTTGGATGGGGAAAAAGAAAAACCTATAAACCAAAAACACTCTAAATTGAATCAACATCCAAGAAAAACACTAATCAAACAAGCTGAATCCCATGTCATCATCACTCTCTTCCTTTGGTTCTTCCTGCAAACAAAAATCCAGGTTTTCAGAATGAAAGCAAGAACAATCCCTTTAAAACAAAACAGACAAAACAAGTTCATTAACAACACCAAGATAAAATAAGGGTATCAAGAAACATAATACAAGAGAACAAGGCACTTCCCTTCATCAGATTATATTAAGCAAAGACACTGACACTCACACAGAAGGAAGAAGAGATAGCCCGGAGAGAAAAGGAAAATGTGTTGTTGAATAGACCAAAGAGGCAAAGACAAAAAGACACATTTTACCCCCTTTGTTTTCTACTTTTCTTTCTTTTCTTTTTTTTAAAAAATTCAACTTGTCCTATAGAGCAGTGTCAAACGAGTGTCCATGCAGAAAAAAAATATTGCAGGAAAAAATATTTTTTATTTGGACCCTAATGGATGCATGTCGAACATGTTGTATAGCACAAGTGCCCATGTCCAACACGCCTGCAAGTGCTTCATAGATCAGATTCGAATGAATCTCTTCTAACATGGAATACAGTTGATACTACAAGGAAAATAAAATTTGTGTTCTATTCTTGATAGATCAAGTTTGCTTAGTCCTTTAGAAATTAGAAGACATGCACATGTAACAAAACTACAAAAGCTTACAAATAAATAATTACCCGCCCAAATCTCTTACTGGGAATCAGTGCTTTGAATTTCAATTCAAGTATATCTTCATATACAGTACAAACTACAAAGCAATAAATTAACTTCATAATCTAATGTTTTATGAATATTTCTCTGCAGTAACATAGTGCACTCTTACTATTAAAGCCATTATTTCCTCATTTACAAGAGCTTTGTTATTTGGGTTTCACGAAAGGAGAGAAACAGCAAAAAATCACAATACAAAGCAATAAATATGTTTTCTTGAACCTAAAGGGCCTCAAAAAAAATATATATATATATAAAGCGATTATTAAAGCAATTGTAATACCATTACTATTAAAGCGATTATTTCCTCATTCGTCTTTTTTAAAGGGTAACAATTAGTAGTATCTCAATTCTCAAAGTATTTATATTTAATAAATATGTTTTTCATGAATATGTTTCTAGTAACAGAAGAAGCTTTTATATTATCGTAAATTCATAGTCAGGGAGCCAGTAACAGCATTCATATATTAAGTACCTTCTTTTCCTCAGCGGCAGGCGCTGCGGCGGCGGATCCGGCACCAGCACCGGCAGCAGGAGCAGCCACTGCCACAGCAGGAGCGCCGCCCGAACCAGCATTCAAAATTAAGTCGTCAATGTTCCTCTTCTCCGCAAGCTTCGCAAATAGGCTAGGCCAGTACGATTCCACAGACACATTAGCCATTTTCACCAAAGTATTAATCTTCTCCGCCTATCCATAGTTAATCAGACAATCATTCAGCGAAAATAATAAATCAAACAACGAATTAACTCAAAATCAGGATCTTTCTCTGTAAAGTTTTTCACACTCCTTTTACCTAGAAACCTGAATCAAAACATTAAAAAACAAGGAAAGTTAATCTTACGGTAATTGCGATTCCGTCATCGTGGAGTATCATAGCGGCGTAAGAACAAGCCAACTCGCTGGATGCCATTTCAGCTTCAATGTTCAATTGCACCTTTACACGAGAGGCTGCTTGTGGCACCGAGACAAAACTAGGGTTTTAGAGGGAGACTAAAATATATAGCGATGAGGAAGGCCAGGGGGCGAAGGCCAAACCGCCAAAGGCCTAGGGTTTTTTAAAAAAAAAAAAAATCAAGAGTTTAAATAATAAATTAAATTTATATAGTTATATATTGAATTTAAAATTTCGTTTTTCTGGTGAAAATAAAAAAAAATGTTTTGATTTGATAACAACTAAATTATATAAAATATATAAGTAATTCACATATAATAAAAATCATATAAAAAAATCATAAGGATTTAAGTTTTTTTTGTTTAAGCCGATTTTAGACCTCGTTTGATTATAAAAATATTTGAAAAAATATAAATGAAAATGAAAATGAGTATCAAATTGAGAATATAAGAATATAATGTGACTGTAATGTGAATAAAATAAAAATAAATAAAAAAATATGAACAAAAATATAATTTTATCATATTAAAAAATAAATATATTTGACATAAAAAATATTAAATTATAATCAAAATTAACCCTACAAACAAGTAATCAAATGGACCGTTAGTCTTATTTTTAAATCCTAAAAAACGAAGGATAGTAGCCCCATGAAACACTAGTACATTAGAATTGTCTAATGGATTTTTTTTTTGGCTATATATTAATATTACTATAGTTGGAAATTAAATACCCATTCCTACAAACTGAGCAATCTCATTTCTTTTCCGTGATTAATTTTATATTATATTAAAAGGTAAAATACTATTTAGTCCTTTAATTGTTGGTCAAACTACTATTTAGTTCCTAAATTTATCAAAAATACTATTTAGTCCCCGAAATGTTTAATTATATCAACTATTTAGTCCCCAAATTTGACAAAATACTATTTAGTCCCCGAATTTGTAACTATGTCAACTATTTAATCCCCAAACTTGACAAAAATACTATTTAATCACCGAATTTGCAACTCTGTCAACTATAACGGGTAACAGTCAGAAGACTAAATAGTTGACAGAGTTGCAAATTCGATGATTAAAGAGTATTTTTGTCAAGTTTGGGGACTAAATAGTTGACATAGTTACAAATTCGATGACTAAATAGTATTTTGTCAAATTCGGGGACTAAATAGTTGACATAGTTAAATATTTCGGGGACTAAATAGTATTTTTGATAAATTTAAAGATTAAATAATAGTTTAACTAACAATTCATGAACTAAATAGTATTTTAACTCTTATATTAAACATAATTATATTATTCTTATTTTTATTTTTATTTTCACTCTTTTAAAATAAATTCACAACAGCCCTTAAAATAGAGGTGTCCATCCACATCAATGAAAGGCTGAAAGGTAAGGAATGACTGATGAGATAGCTAAATTGGCATCCCTTTCACACTATTGAAATGGGAAATAAACCTACCTCTAGATATGACCTCTTCCAATTAAGCTTTTTAAACATTCATGATTAATCTAGCTGTTTGACCCCAGCTTAGGCTTCTGTATGAATATGATGGTGATGCAGCTACCCCAAAAGGCATACGTCACTTGCACTTATTTTCTTTGGGACCAGACATAAATATTTTGTTCTCATGCAACACAATTTAGGCATTGCACTAGGGTAGGGTGTGAAAGAAGAAGCATGTGCTGGATTTGATTCATCCTCTTCTCCTACTATTATTATCCATCAATATGCCAAAGATCCATCGCGCCTCACTGTTTGCTTGCATTGCATCATATTAAATTAAACAACAACTGGTGGTTTAACTAAAATGAAAATATTTAACTTCCTTAATTGAAACAATGGCATCCCATTCACACCTTACCAATTACGTGGCTTACTTTGGACAAAGCTTAATGTTATCACTGGAAGATAAGGTTATAGTTCCGTGAACATCCAGCTCCATCCAATCTACACCTTTTATTTTCTTTTTTCTTCTATTGTTTATTGTACCAAACTACTAGATGACAAAACCATAATAGGCCAAACTCGACATTATCGAAAACATAGCAAACGTAGCATGCCAGTTGGCCTCATCTTCTTTTCCTGCATCTAAAGAAAGTGTTCCAGCAGTGTCTAGTAGAATCCAAGGCTTCCAGGAAAGAAAACAATGGCTATAGCCTTGTGGGAACTATCAACTATTCCATGCCTTCTGTTTTTGCTGTTGTTGGATATCCATTCCCTTTTTAGTTCATCCGTTAACAGTTAGAAAAGTTTTGCAAAAGTATCATCGAGACACAAACATTTACCTAAATAACAGTATTATGTATTTGTAGCAAAATGTTTGCTATTACACAGTATATCTATAAACTACGATAGAACAGTGGGAACTGATAAAAAATGGATTCTGAATTCTTATGTCGCTAGTCTACTGAGTATATACAGCCATACATTGCCTTCATATTCTGGACCAGCAAGTCTTCAAGGTCCAACAAGAAAAACAAGTAGTTGAATAATAGTGGCCTCCAAAACCTATTACAAAAAACACTCTATAACTTTTCTTTCTCTTCCTTTCCCTTTGTTTTGGTCCAATATAGAAACTCTAGATTTTCAAAGGATAATTGATAAGATGATAATATCGGAACATCAATTATCCCAAGAAACAGGTTTCCAGAGATTGACTCTAGTGCTAGACTTTCTATCTCCTTCCTAGATTAGCAACTCTTCTTGCCACACCAAATATAAGCGTCTTAGTCATCAGCCCCTTGTCAAGACTACAAGCAAGAGCAACAGCCCCACCAAGTATGAGCATCTTTGGTATGTTCACACCCTGTGGTTTTTCAACAGTGGTCACACTTTCTGTCTCAGATTGATCATCGGAGCCTCCTAAGGATTGCAGGTATGCTGGATTTATCTTGGTGTTGATCTGAGCCATATATGCTGACCGAGAAATTGGCTCTCCGGAGGCTCTTGCATGTTGGTAGGCCCGCAAGCCAGGTTCAATCTTCTGGACTAATGACCACATCCCTTTGCGTACTCCAAGCTTCGCGATCTCCCATGGGATACCCATCTCTTCATGATGGAAAAGCATGACTTCACAGGCAGTCAGTTGGTCCTTTGCTCTTCGAGATTCCACTGTTAAGTAAACACAGCATAATTAGTCTAACCTGTCTACTCCAGTCCAGTGAAAGCATTGCTGGTTTAATAATTAAATGGAGAAAAAGAGAACATCCTGCTCTATGTATTATTTTGTGACTTCAGTATTTCAAATTCAAGGTTTATCTGATTAAGTGATTCAATGACTGTAACGAAAGTATATACCTGCTCGAATGCACCAACTTGAGTAATAGACATCCACTCGTCTTGGTTTGTCTTGTCTTGGAACAGAGGGACAATCAACTCCCTAAAGCAATGAAAATAAATGAAGTGGTCAGAAAGATATTCAGCTTAGCATGTCTTTAAGGAATGGTAGAAGAGATTAGCATAGCAGCCTCATTCTGCAAGTAAAAGAATCTCAACCATTTTACATAATTATACTATTTTGAGAAGCAACTAGTTGACACAACAAGAGTAAAAGGATCTCATACCTTTGTCACACAATAGTATGATCTTCCTGATTCCCATACTCTTCGAGCAATTATGTATTCTCTGTCTTTACAGAAAAAGGGAAACTGTGCCACAAAGAATTGACAAGCATAAGAATATAAAACCAAGCTAACAATGAATTATACACAAAAGCATAACAAAATGAAAGTAAGAGATTGCCACCTTCCGTATCCATTGCACTTTTGTGGTTCCTGTAGTGGGACACTCTTCTAAGGTAGTTGCCCTTGCAAGCATGTCATCCCACCTTGGTCGAAACTCGTCATCTAAGAAGAAATCCCTCACTATCTCAGGGGTTGCATCTTCAAAGACAGTTCTGCTTCTATATTGTGGAGGACCCTCCTAACAAATGACCAAAGAAAAATAAGTTATTTAAAGAAAACTAAACTAGAAGGTTCTGCAGAAAATGGAGACATCAAGATTCTTTTGCATGATAGCATATCAAAACCAGAGTTAGACAATTTGTCTAGAATTGGTTTGGAGAGAAGAGAATATTCAAACCACAAGATGCTACCTTGGGATCTCTACGCCATGCTTGGTAACTCATGTTAGGGGTTTCACGGTCCATCATCTGCATCCAAGGAGGGCCTCCATCTTTCACCTCCACAAGCTGCCACAAATGCTGTAAATCCTCCAATGTAACAGTATTGGCAGTTTCTTCATTGGTGGCGGACGTACTGCACAGTACAACAAAGTGAGATATTTTCCCTTCAAGAAGTCCTTTAGAGCACATACACACAGATTGACCCACATAGAAAGCACAAAGAACCACCAGATATAAGAGCTCGCACTGATAATAGGCTGGATAGCATATTTATCCCACATTTTATAGTACGTGGCTTTTAAGGAACAGTTTTAGTCATCATCCCAAAAGCTGGAAAATTGGAAGTTGCCATACATATGCCATATGTCCAGTCCAGATTTCTTCCTCCATTTTCCCTTCCTTCCTCAAGGAAAATAATCACCATGAACTCAAGGGACATAACTAAGGACTAAATTAAAATACAAACCAAGCTGGCTTTGAGCTATTTCATTCATTAGTGTGTTTAAATTTGAAATTCCATAAGGATATGAAGACCCGATAATATATAAAAGATAGCAAAAGATGGGGGGAAAGGCAAGAACAAGCTTAATACTAATTTGAAATTTCAGAAAAATTACAAGAATAATCGACAGAAGCGAAAAAGCCAAGTACCTGCTAGAACTGTCATATTCTGTAGGCGGTGAAGAAGATGGCCTCTTAACCTTACCCATCCCTTTATTCAAGACCAAAGGCTCTGGATTTGGTGACTGCAGTTCAGAACCCTTTAAGGACGAAAACACTGGCTTGGATGGCGACGACGACGCTGAACACCAATCCAAGGATTTGGCCAGAGAACAACATAATTCTTCTCTCCCCAAACTCGCCCATTTTGGCTTCCAAGCCCATCCAACAACAACACCAACCAAAAACGCGACCCAGATAGGACCAAAAAACAGAACCATCCCTGTACATACCCCCAATATTGTGGGATTTTCCCAGATATCGTAAATAGACTGAATCAAAGACATAACAACAGGAAAATGGAAAACAGAATGACCCAACAAAATCAAACAGACCGAAGAAAGAACAATAATTATAATAATAATAAACCCCAGAATCTGACCCCGCCCCTTCAACAAAGCTGTTTCCCTCCTCTAACAAAATATATTCGGTACAATTCCAGGAGAAAAGAAAAAAAAAAGTTGAAGGGGTTTGCGATAAGGAACCTCAAAAGAGATTTAGCGGAGGAATTTGGTGGGGAAAAAAAATCAGAGGGGAGAACAGAAGAGACCACAAAGGATATGGGTATTGATAAAGACGCGAGGGGTGGAGATATAGATGACCAAGAGAAGAAGGAATCAAGAGGGGTTGGGTTTCATCTCAGAACGACGCCGTGGAGTGGCGAGGCATCTTCTTCAATCACAAACGATAGAAATATAGAATTTGCAATGTAAGCCGGTGAGGAACCAATGAGAGGGAAAAGGAATCAGAGGCGAAATAAAAAGATTGGTGGAGAAGGAAGATTGAGAGATGCGTGTGGGGGTAGATTGAAAGCGACGACAAGGGAGGAGTCCACAGATGTCAATTGACGGTGCTGGATAGTGGTGGTGGGCGCATAGGTTTTGTGGTTAACTATATCGCATACCCTTGTTTTTCCCGTTACCTGAATTCAATTCTCTTCTCTCTTTGGGCTTCTTTTTTAATTATTTTTTTGCATTATTGGTTTTTTCTATGGTGGGAAACAAAACATCATGCAAATTACAAATGCAATACCAAAAATACTAAAATATAAATGTGGCCTCTCACAAACCACAAAAAGAAATCTTTTTATCATCATCACTTTCATTACCTCTTTATGGCTCTCTACCAAACCCAAACAGTATGTGTTACTTCGCTAGTGAAATCGCCGACCCTTCAAACTGCGAGATATGATGAAATAGAGAGGTTAAAGCGAAGATTGATTTATATTGAGTTCTTTTAAGGCTTTAAGAGTGGTTGGTACTCGGTACAACGTTTAAAATAAGAAATAAAAAAACCATGCTTTGTCTGTCCCCTTGACGAGAGGAAAGATGATGAAATCAACATGAAGCTTCTCTCCTTTTTTTTTTAAGCCTCTGTGATGATAGTAAGTTGAAAATTTAATATTAACTAAGTCGTATATAAATAATTTAGTCATTCAAAGTTGTTGCGTTCTTTCACACAATTAATAAATACAAACACTTATCCGCCATGATTTTACCTTTTTCATGAAAAGGACAAGGATTATTGCTGTTCTATATCTATATTATTCTAACATCTTTGATTAAAGAAGTAACAATAACAAGTAACACAGTGCACCCAATGGAAAAGCGTGGGGAAGGAAAATCAAACTTGAAGGAATTAGTAAAAGTCAAATGCGTTAACACGGAAATCACAGTACTACATATTGGAAGTTGACAATTTCTTGTTTTGAAAACTCAGCAATTAACAATTGAGTAATTTAATTTTCTCATCAATTGACTGACAATTGCATGCATCTATAGGGTTTGGGAAGTCATCCTCACTTGTTCTTATTTCAATTATAGAATATGAAAATTGGTGAAGTGCATAGTAAACAAAAAATATATGTGTTCTAATTCATTTATATATTGTAGGTCTTTAATTTATCTTTGCACTTCATCAATTTTAAAACTCTAAATAGAGAGAGAATATGTTCGGTAGTACGGTAGCACTAAATTTCAATGCATCCATCAAATCAGTTTGTCATTAATCCATTCAAGATGAATCTTTATTAATGTGAGTTTCTATTAATATTAACAAATGCTGCTACAATTAAAGGGATGTAGCGAAATTCAATATTACAATAATGCTGAACTTTAATCCCTAGATGATACAAACGTCATTTATTCCGTCCAATTTTTCAATTATCAATATCATTAATTAATTCAAGAGAAGTTTTTTATGAATATTTTAATTTGGACAAAGCATTTCTCTATCCCTCAATAATTTTCTATGTTAAAGTGCCTGAAATCTCATATATAATATAGTAGCACTGTGCTTAAAGAAAAAGTAGTGGATAATTTAATAAATCAAACTAACAGCACCATGTACTCAAGTAGAATGTTCACATAAAGAAAGTGATGCCTAAGTATGATTTGAGATTTCTTTTTGTGTGATTCATATGCTCTATGATTCATATTTTAATGTTAGGTGGGTGATTTGAATGGACTAATTTTAATATTCATATTTCGATGGCCTTAGGTAGGAGTAGAAAGTCATCAAACACGGTTCCAAACATTTAAAAATACCTTACAATACGAGATAGATGAAGATAAGACTCCCACGCACACACGATGATAAATAAAAGGTGAGGGGGAAGAAAATGCTTACCTACCTCTATAAATTTCGGCCTTTTACTTCAATGAAGGGTTCAAACTTCAAACTTCAAACTTCAAATTAGACAAATATTGTTGGAGCTCACACTGCAAAAACACTCACACTAAAATCATATTATGTAATAAAAAGATTGGATCTTGGTGCTTCTATGGTCCCTAAATAGATGGCGAGAAAAATTTTAAAAAAAAATTTCACAACACTCAAATTTAACAGTTGGCTGAATTTCACCCTTTTGATTGTTTTTGTATCGTCTTCAATACAGTTAATCCCAATAATTAAGGATTTCACTGCATTGACTTGGTTAGTAATTTGATTTTAGGATTCAACTGATACCAAATCTATCCTCATCACTTCCTAAAAACGCGAATTGTTAGTTGAATCATACACATTAGTTGGTGTGATGTAGACATTTTTGGTGGGAGTAATTATCTATGTTTGATTATTTATTTTGGTGTTATCCATGCTAACTAACAAGAGAGGCGCATGAATTAATTAAATATGCGGCTTAAATACTGTATGCTCACAATAATTAATAAAAGAAGAAGACAAAATTAATAATTGTAATTTATTCATTTATCATTATTTCTCTAGTTCCATTTTAGTCTTTAATTTTTAAAAAATGAAATAGATTATTAAAAAAATAAAGAAGTTATTTAAATTTCCACTGTCTCAATATTAATACATATCATTCTGCGTATGGACTTTGTTACATGCATATAGAGTTAGGATTCTTAACCTTCTAATAATGTTTAGAAATATACTTTATGTATAATATTATAAAATTGGAAATAATGGAAAATAGCTGAGCCTCGAGTTTTTTTTTTTATGACACCGCCTTTTCTGCATAGCCCTCCAATAAATTCCATGGGAGAAAAGGCGTGAGTATCAGATACAAAGCAGAGTTCATGCTATATAACTACTATAATTGACTCATACTTGATTGTCCAAAGTTAAAACGCATAATCTCATAAATTAAATATTCTTAAGAGGCTTAACTCACCTTAAAAGAGCTCTCAAGGGAAAATGATTAACTTAGTTTATATATACAGTTTAACAGCCCTTTAACTAAGCAATGTGGGACTTCAATAAATGCTATTGATCATAATTTATTATTAATGGAGATAATTATACATGCAAGCTGCTTTGAGGTTTGGGAGAAGAGTATTTATACATGAAAATAAGAAATCCTAATTAAACTCCTAAAGTTATCCTTAAACGTGAATAACGATTCTAAAGCTTATCTAACAAAATTCAAAATCAAATATAATATCCCTAAAACTTATCCAAAAATATTTGTTCATAATCTTAACTATTTATAAAATATTTTCAATTAAAATATCCACAATATTCTATCTCCCTTCTTACTTTACTAGGCACTTCACCACATAATAATGTAGAAGATCCAATATCCAAGGGAGAGAATCTTTAGTACATACCGAATTTTAATACATCATTTCAATCATTTGATTCCTAATTATTATGAGTCTTTATTAGCATGGGTCTTTATTAATATTAAAATTTTAAAATAATACTAAATGATTAAAAAAATATACTGAAACTCAATATTTTCATATTACTAAACTTTAATCCATGTTTGGGATTGCATTGACTTAGATTATATCGTCATCCTCTCACTTAATTTTGTATGTACCAAACAATACAAATGAAAACTAAAACATTGCCTCAAGTTCACTATAAATAATATATTAATGTTCAAAAAAAGTATTAGACATTAAAATTTAATTATATTGTGAGGGATTTGCTTATTTTGTTATACCAAACTTTTGTTGGTTATAAATCATGATAATATTTCATAACTATAACTCGAAAGAAATTAGTTATAGCAAGCGATAATCTTGCATAGGATAAATACTCTATGATCTATATCCTTATCTTTTCTCTCCTCGTCGATGTGGTGCTGGCAAGAAAACGATGCATGCTACCTCAAAATCTCACATCATTAATGATTACATGTTTTATCATAAAAGAGTGTATCATCATTCACAACTAATTTAATAAAAAATGTTTAATTTTATTTAATTTAATATAAAAAATAAAACTTTTTATCATGATTTTTTGTAATACAAAAACATAATTAATGATAATAATAATTAAATTTATCGTAAATTTTTTAATAGAACAGAAAATGCACTAATATTTAACCAAAACTTAAAAAACTATTATAATTAACTCTTCTATTCATTGGGAAAAAAAAACAAAAAACAAAACTCTTCTATTCAGGCAAAAAAAAAAAAAAACTCTTCTATTACCAAAAAAAAGTCTTATGTCAAAGTCAAATAGTCAATAACTCAAATGAGTATAATATTTCTGTGGTGCGTATTCATTCCTCTTTCTACTATGCACGACATTAAAGGAAGGTTCTGGTGAAACTTTGCTATTCAGTTTTTGTTTAGCAGTATTAATATATGGTTCAAGCAACTCCAAATTAATAATTAGTAATTATCCACTATGGGATGCTGTAAAATTTCAAAATTTATGCATTATATCAGAGTGCACCATACCTGGATTTCCTAAGTGTAAATATGGTGAAATGTGTAAAATGCGCCACTCGAACTGTTGAGTGAAATTGTTACGATACGGATATATATTTTAAATTTTATCTAATAATCTGAATCGTGCACTTCATACATTTTGTACTAATCCAAATTCATATGTGCAATACAACACTCTCAATACTCAATTAACATATACATTATACAGTGATCAAAGATGGTAAAGGAATAATTTTTTTGGATGAATTGTAAAGGAAATTTTATATTAAGAAAAGGAGAGTACAATTCTACAAGTAAATCGTTTTAAGTATGTATCCTGAGTGTGCAGAAGGAAATGGAAGAAACCCTAAAAAAAGAAAAGTTGTACCTTTGTAAGAGATTTGAACAGAAAATCACACACTTTTGAGTTGGAAGAGTCGTATATATCTTTCTCTGCACACTGCATTGTATATGTGCCCACATGTTTCATGCTCTCTCTCACTCACGCACTGTAAATCGCGTTCTTTTGTTTTCTCTTTCTCTATCAATTTTGAAAATACACCACCTTACATTGCACCACGTGGCACCCACTGCAGACGCACATCACGCATCCCCTTTTCTCCGTCCTTCCCTCTCTCAAATCTTTCAGTTCTTTCATTGCTCCTTTTCGTGCCGTCCAGCCTCTTCCCATTTTGTTTTCCAAACTCTCTTGTAAGCATGCTCTGTTCGGCCCCGGCAGGAAAATCCGCCTCCAACTGGCTCGACCGGCTCCGGTCCAACCGGGGCATCCCCACCGGCGACGACCTTGACCTCGACTCTTTCCTCGCCAACTACCCTGACCCTACTTCCTCTGATTCCTTCCATTCTATCTCCCAACACACTCACTCCACCAAGAATCGGACCCGGGGCTCCGAGATCTCTGCAGCCGATGCGCGGCCTACAATGAGCAGTGTCCTTGCCGAGCTGTTCAACGTGGGAGGTAGCCTCAGCCGCAGCTCGAAGCTGTCCGGGAAGAAGTGTCCCAGGAAGCAGACGAACCCCAAATCTTTCGTCGCGTCGTCTTCGTTGCGTTACAGTAGTAGTATCGAGTGTTGTGCGCGAAAGGACGAGAATGCCCCCGCTACGAATTCGTCCAATCACGATGCGGCGGAACTGAAAGAGGAGAATCTGGATTGTTGCGATGTCGAGGAGGAGAAAGATAATGGTGGTAACGAATTGAGAGGCTTTTCCAAGAGTGAGGTGACTGTGATCGATACGAGTTGCCCAGGATGGAAGGTTGAGAAGTTTGTGTTTAGAAAGAATAATGTGTGGAAAGTCAGAGAGAGGAAAGGGAAGTCTAAGTTCTTTGCCAAGAAGAAGAGCAAAGGGACTTTTGGGTTCGATAATCATCATAATACCGCTGTTCAGAAGAAGGAACACAAGCATTTGGAGTATCAATTTGATTCCTCCTTGGAAAAGGATAGAGAGTTTATAACGCCGTCCACCCTAGTAAGAGCCTTTATTGCGTTTCTATATTTTGCTCAAATCTTTATGATAAGCTGATTTAGTGGTCTAAACTTGGAAGAGTGGGTTATTTGCAGCTGTTACGATCGAGAACTCTGTAAAATGTAGAATGGCTGCGCCAATGCGTGTTTTTTTCACTGTTTAACTGATGATTGTTGCCAGTGTCTGTTTGTGTTTCATTGTTTCTATATTTGATGTGGTTTTATGAAATGTTTAGTATTATCCACGCTTTGCATCGCATTATTGCATGCTTGGAAAATGATCACGCTTTTATATTTTATGTTGGTTTCAGCAGATTGGTCGCTTTGCTAATCAGGAATTGTGCCAGTGAGTTTAGAATGATATCATTTGATTATGTGTTTATGATGACCTCAGCATCTTACGAAAGGCTTGACTCAGTGAGGGTGATAATTACTAGCATTTAACACCGTGCAAGTGACCCATAGATTACTTAGCCCAATAAATTAAGTAATAAATATACCAGTGCAATATGGAAGAGTTTTCATTTGTCGTTGTGGTAATTGCATGGAGTCTCAAAAAGCAAAGACGTAGTCCCTTTCAAGCTGGGGCTCAGTATCTTAAATTTATTTTGTTGGGCATGTTTCACATGTCTCTAATTTCATGTTTTAAATTGAGACTTATAAGCTTGATAAGTTTGAGTGTTCTTTGGTTTCTACTTTCATCTTTGAAATTGCTATGCTTTAGGTAGGATGATGGTAATCTCTTGTATGATTAGTTTGTATTCTCATTCTTTCCTCTCCAGCTTTACAATGGCTGATATAGAAGATGACTTGTACTATATATAACTTTACAATATTACTCTGGTCTAAAATAGGTATATGTATTTTGTAAGCTTTGTTGAAGAGTACTGCTTCAATTTGCATACTCAATTATCAATTTAGTGCTGCTGCTGAACTCTGATATACAATTAATGTTGGTTATTATTACTGAATTTGCAAACAATATCAAATGTCAGTTCAGTTTTTAATGTGATGCTAGTAGGTTTGTGGTGCTGAAGTATTAATGGGTGATGGTGTTTGGAAGAATCAGTAAATTGTTTTTACAGCTGATGGGTGCACACCAACCTTAGTGGTGCAATTTTAAGAACAATTCCTATCTATTGAAGCATGTGATATGGAATAAAATGCTCATGGATTTCTTTAATCAACTTGGTTGTCAGAGTACTCCTTTTAGAGTAGGCATTTGTCTCGGCTTTTATACCCTAATATAATTAGTTTGGGGGGGGGGGGGGGGGGGGGGGAGAGAATGAAGAAAATATCTTGAGCCCTATGGATAAAGTCCAACTTGTGAAGGGGGAGATTGATGAGGTGCTTAACAAGGATAGATCATGATAATTAATTTTCCTGTTAGCAGGCTCTGTGATTTGTATGCTTCTCACTGTGTTTTGAAGATGAACCTCTCAGAGTACCTATGTTTTGTTTTTGCCCCGCTTATATTTTCAGCTGTTCATTTATTTTATGCTTGTTATAATGCTGGCACTAATACTGCAATTAGTATTACTCTTGCTTTAACATTTTCAATAAGTTTGAACAAACACCTTCTTGTTCCAGTTCAGGATGACTTGTATGGTATGCGTTTCAAGGACTACATATCTGTTGTATTTCAATCTGCATACTCTTTCGTAACTAGATTTGCATGAGGTCTTTGTTTCTTTGATTCTCAGTCTGGTTATGCATTAACATCTGTTTGCCCCCTCCTAATCTTCCCCTAGGCTTTTTGAGGAATTTTTCATTAGAAATCTTTATGTTACAGATTTAGGCATTCTGACGTGAATGATTGCCTTGATGATATAGATGCAGTAGAATAAACCCATCCCCATGCCTTGGTTATCCTAAGCATTTAATATCTATTCATTTTGTTTTTTATGAGCAATATTTGATAAGCAATGACACTCAGCATTTGTTCCTCCCGCGCCCCCCCCCCCCCCCCTCTCCTTTTTTTTATTAGGTTGGCTTGAGTAACTTTTTATTATGCCGGGATGTTGCAATTTAAGTTCTAAAGTACCAATCGCATGCTTGTATGCAGGAAGGTTTTGCCATTGATTTCGTCTTTGAAATAATATGCAATGAACCAATTAGTATATCGATTAAACTAATACTTCAAATTTAGTAGATCCATACCATACATGAAGCTAACACTTTACTTTGATCAGACCTAAGGAATTTCGCTTTTCTTCTGTTTTCATGTTCAGGGACAAAATACACAGTATGGGAGGAGTGAAGTCTGCAAAGACGCACAAGATGATCTAAGGCAAGTGCAGTTGCTACTTGCAAGCCGCTTGTGGTTACTAATCGCCTTTTATTTTATTTTTGCTTTGATTATACATTTTCTAACCTTTTTATGTTCGCATATTGACTAGAACATGAAACAGTGCAGGTGTCCTTTTTCCAGAACTACCCAGAATTCAAGAGGGAAAAACTCATCTGTCACTTTTATGAAAGCCATTCCTACATAGAAGTGCATAGGAGGAAGAGGAAATTTTCATTAAAAATACGAGTCAAAATAATAGTCGTCACAGGCCATTTACTTTGTAATTCTAGATTGGCTGGCATCAATTGAATATTAAAAGAGCTTGGTTGAAGTAACATCTGGGGCTTCAAACATTCATTGCAGCGCCAACTACTTTCTATGTAAATGACCCCTATATTATCCAACACTTATACTATTCTTTCTTCAATAAATACGCGGCTTTAAGCTGTTCTTTCTTTCCTTCCCTTGTTATCACTTAACAGAATCTTTTGTCTCAAGCTGAAGCTCTTGATGCATGTAACCACATGCTATAATCACATCTTATAATGGAATAATCATAGTTTACTTCTTAAGTTGATCAACTATACTTTTAAGGTAAGAAGACCACCTAAGCGGATCAAATGATCAATTATTAGGTTAACTCGTCAACTTCTATCCTGAACTTACCATACAAGTTACTCTATTCATAGCATTTGAACTCCATGTTTTTTTATGAAGGCGAATCTGTATTCAATGTTCTGAAAGATGGTTAAGTCAAGTACCGTCAATAGTGGACAACAAGTGATGAGCACAAAATGGTGCCTATCTGCTTTGTTTACAAACACTAAAACCTCTGGCAAGTTGGCTATGTTCAAAGAAATTGCCATTGGTATCCGCAAACCATGTACAAGCTCTGAAGTTCTTTCAAAAAGTTATTCCCAAGGTCACTCATTCTGCAAGGGATGGTTCTTTTGCTGGTTCAACCACCACAGGCTCCACTTTCTCAGCTTTACCATCCCCTTTGGGTATGATGAGTCCATAACCTCCTTCTTTTCTTCTGTACACAATGTTGATCACCCCTGAAGCAGAGAGAATAAATTAAGTCTTCCAAAGTAGCCAATAATATTACATCATTGATACAAAGGAAATTCACGAAACACAGCGATCTATACGGCATATAATCACTCACCAGTTTCTTCATTCCGAAAACCATAGAAGTCATGATCAACATTTTCGAGCTGCTCAATTGCTTCAGCTACTGTCAATGGTGGCATGTCAAAGTATTTGGTGCGCACAACCTATAAGACAGGTTCACACAGCTTAAGCAAATCAAAAGAAAAACCCCAGTTCATTCAAACAAACAAATAACGAAAGCATTCCTAGTATGATATAGAACTCATGAAATCTGCTTCCAACCTCATCTATGAGTTCTTCTTCCTCTTGTTTGGGAGGAGTATCTATCTGTGTTTGTGTCTCTATGAATGTCTCATCGTAGGGTGGCTGAGTTACAGGCTCCCTGACCTTCAACCTATTGAAGCCCTTCATGTGGCGACCATGATCAGACACCTTTTCCTTGATCTTCCTCAGCTTTCTCTGAATAACAGAAGATACCAAATCTATACTCGCATATATAGTCTCTGCTTCTTCCTCAGCCCTTACCACTCCATGCTTCTTGGTGAACAAAGTTACCTAATCAAGTAAAGTAGACCCCACACAAAATCTATATAAATGAATAAACAAACCCACAATTCTAATTTCAATCAAGTAATAGCAAATACCTCACATCTTCTGGTCCTGGGTCCTTTCCCAAACTCTCCTCCTCCTCGGATGGATAACCTCACATCCACCTCCCTAACCAAGTGACTATGGTTCTGAACTGCCTTCCCTACCTTCTCCTCCACATGCTCCTTCACCTTATCCGTCAACTGTACACAATTTCCACACCATTTTCTCACTTAGATTCCCCTTTTCAACAACTATATATATACAAAGCAAGCACAAAGTAACATAGCAAATTTCTTGTTCTCAAATGTGTGTTAACTGCTAAATTAAATCAACTAGGTTTTGTTTGCCCATAGGAAAACTTGACTAATCCCACATAGAGTGAAGGAGAAGCACAACTTCTCACATATTCAAGCTTTTCATGAGAATTGACAATACCTGATAATTTAAAGCAAATTGATTAAGAGAATAATGTTCAATTTGGGATTGATGAAGCTGGAAATTAAAAGGTGGGATATTTAGGGGTTTGGAGACATAACATACCTCTACATTTTTTCCCTGTGTGATCAATTTGACGGAAGAGAGTGGCCCGTCCCAGGACATACGAACAATTCCAGGGCTTCTTCTGCTTCTGGATGGAATAGCAGTGTATTTGAGCATTTCAGGTGGGCAGAAAAATGTTGTGTGCTTTGGAAATGGCCTCAAGAAATGAGCTGAACTAGGCAAACAGACAGTGGAAGAGGAAGAAGATGATGATGGTGAAGATGGCGGAAGATAAGAGGCGTGGAAGGTGGATGAGAGAGGATTAGCCATTGATGAGAAAAGTGTTTTGGGGGTTGTTTGGAAGCAGAGAATAGAAAAGGGAAGAAAATGAAGGGAGAACAAGGGATGAATAACCAAGGAGAGCTTGTGATTCTTAGAATTGAATAATTGATGAATATCATTATCCAGTGTGACAGTATCAGACGTGGCAATTCTGCCTTAGATTTTATCCAAAAACAGTGAACACAACACCCATGTGGTCCTTTTTCCAGTATTGTCCTAATGCCTTTATCCATATTTTTATTTCTCTCACGGATATAGACATATATATGCATAATTATTTAAGGTGAACTGTTTTTTTTAATATTTAATAATAAAATTTATTTTATATTATTAAATTTAAACTTATATTTTTTATTTAATTACAAGCTAGTAATATCATATTAAGAACAACATTATAATTTATGTAAAACCTTAACATTAATTTAATTTTATTGATCTTCATGTTAAAAGTAATGAAAAGATATTTTACAAGTTACAAAACAGATATCAAAGATTTACAATTAAAATATATATAAATTTTATGTGATACAAAAATAAGTTGGTCGCAGAAAATGAAAGGTTGTGAATTGTGACAACTCCGCATCCTTATCCGATGCATTATGCATAATTGCAGTAAAGGGAGTGACCGTACGAACATTATGTCCGACACTACATTGCCATTTAATTTCCTGTTTAGTGTTTACTGTCCATATATTGTATCTTCTAATCCACTTTTTCTTTTTCTTTTTCACTTTTTAATTTCTCGCCTAAAATTTCTTTTTCTCTTTGGGTCATTGCAGATATTTGTGTTTCAAGTAAATCATGAAATTAATGTACTTACACGATCATGATTTTTTTGTACGGACCCAAGTATGGATTATGGAGAATAGTAAGACATTTTGATGAAATTTATATACACTTAACCGCTATGCCTAATTTTGATGAAATTCAGCTTTCTGCATATAAAGCTCCATTTGCACTTTTGGTGCTCAAAGTTAAAGTGAATAATTAGCCTATATATATATATATATATATAGGTCCTAGCTACTAGCGATCTAATTAATTAATTGTAAAAACATTTCTAATTTTTTTATCATTAATCTTTAAAATTATTCATATAATATAACATATCAAAAACTATAACATTCTTAGTTGCCACAATTTTTGTGGATTGTGTTGTTACTTTCCTCCAAGCTATTGCTAGCCATCAATTTTTTTTCTTTTATTAAAAAGGGGAGGGGGCGGGGAGCTTAAATTAAACCGCCATGTCCTACCATGCACATGCACGTGGCTTTTGCTAGATTGCTGTATCTAATGCCAAACTTAATTTTCTTTTTATGAAATCAATAATCTAATTCTTAAAAAATTTCTTTTGAAAGAGCCAGATGTCTCTCACCCTCTGTTTCTTATTATTTCTGAGATTAGATGCTTAATGTCTAGGATCTGTAATGTTAGGGTATGTTTAGATTAGGGATTAAGTAGAAGAATGGGAGACTTTCAATATATCTTTTTTTTGTTTGGGAAAATAAAAATTTAAAGAGAAGATAATGAAAGATCAATCATTAATCCTCTTTTATCCATTAGAATCAAGAACATTGAGCATTATGGTTGTTAAAATGGGCATGGTGTATAGAACTCGTTCAAAAAAAAATGGATTGTGTACCATGCCTGGGCTTGTAAGTGTTTTTTTTTAATGCAGAAATGGAAAGGAAAAGAAAAGAGAATGGGAATGAGAATGCGTTTATTATGTTTGGTAGTAAAAATTTGAGAAGGAATGGAATGAGAATGTATTAAAATTACCACTTTACCCCTCATTAAAATAATGAAAAAAAATGTTATAATTGTGTCAAATCAAAGAGTATAAAAGATATTTTTTATTTTGTATTTTCTTTTTTAAGATAGAAAAGAAAAAATAAAAATAGGTGGGACCCGAATCCTTTCCATAATATATTAATATGTAAAGTAGTAAATTATATTGTTATAAACTAATTTATAATATGTTAAATTATAAAATAGAATGCACCAATTAATTTGTTTAATTACTATTTTTATAAGTCAATTTATAATATTTAAGTCTAATTTATGTATTATATATATTTGGTTAAAAACATATTTTTAAAAAATTTATATTAAAAAAGTTTAAAAGGCCAATGAGTTGACATAGCCTTTCACCCTTCAAAAGATAGTCTGGGTCATTATGTTATCTAAGCCCAGCTCGACCTTAATGAAGCTCCTTGATGGCTGGCTCACAATGTATTGAATAATTAAGCTCATTAATTTTAAGAGTCCTATATATATATATACACACACACACACAAGGAGGCAAGAGAATCAATAGTCTAAACTGAACACAAGTTAAAGTAAAATAATGATTTTAGAACCGATAATGGGTAAGTAATTAATTTAGGCTTTTGCTTTTGTGTCTTGTAAACTAACATGTATAGTTAGATGCCAAATTGAAAGGAAGAAAGAAAAAAAAAAAGACTCAACCGAAGCTGTATTAATTTATTAAGAGCTACACTTCGAATTATTACAGCCTAACATAATTCTTAGGGATAGGTCATATAAACGTGGGATTCCAAATTTCCAATCACCCACAACCATAAGTTGACGTATATCAGTTTCTTTGTCAATTTGTTTATTTTTTTTGTTCAATTTATAGAGGTAAGTGTGAAAATATCCCATATGTTTTTGAAAGTTTGATATTATTTTATTCACTTTCAACAAAATCCGTTGGCGCGGCAAGACCAGAATATTAAATATTATCACTTCTCAAATGTTAAAAATGATTAATTTATGCAGTTAGTTTACATGACATGATTAGTTTGTGTTGGGGAATTAAAGTATAAGATTCTCTATATATATATATATACACTCCCAATATATATATATATATATATATATATATAAATGAAAAATATAGAATTCTTCTTGGTATTTCATCAATTTAATGTGTTAACAACATGAAGATGGAAGACATCACACATCAGCAACACTTAACTCAGGATTTAACCTAAAGTTAGGATAACCATAGATTAATCTCGTTTGTATTTGGATGTTTGAATTAAAAGAGTTTATCTAATAAGTATTATAGATATTACTTGTTAAAATTTTTCTATTAGTTAAAAATATATTATCTGATAAAATATCAATAAAAATAATATTTTTTAATTTTTTTATAAAATCTCAAGAATATTTGTTATCAAAAACCCTAATTAAAATAAGCAATTAACATAATGATACGCAAAAGCTTTCCCTTCCCCACCTTTGGCGGGAACAAATGGAATAACGAAAAGTGTCCCTTGCCACTATTATAACTACTCTAAATCCTCACGCTCCTTGATCAGCACGTACCCATCAATCTCAGGGTCATCACCGTCATTTCATTTCAACCTCTTCAACCCACGCTCCAATGGCGGAGCGAGTATGACAACAATGGCATAGGACGCGAGTGAGAACGCGGATCCCGAAACATTTTTGTAGATAGCGTTTGACAACTCCAAAACCACAAACGAGACATCCCCTGAGGCGGCGCCACGTGTCGAGAGCATAACCATAAGATTGATTGGCAATCTTAAAGCACTCAAAAAAAAATATCTGGGGAGGTGGGTTTAAAATCTTAATATCTTTTCGGGCGATGGAGGGACCCACCAAAGTGCCACTTGTCCCACAAGAAAAATATCTGAAATATGGAGAGAGAGAAAGAAAAGGAAGAGAGTGGATTGCTTTGTATTGTTGACTCTGGAACTTAAATATCCACCACCAAACAGAGGAAGAAACCCAATGGCTACATTGCTTTTGATCTTTGGCCGAAAATTAGATCTGCTCGCTGACGTGGACCATGTGGGCCAATACCATCACGGCATCCAGATATTTTGCTGCGCCTGTAGCTGAGCAAGATATTTTCCTAAGCCGTTGGATCTGAGGCGGTTACCGGTGGGCGATCCATCCCACGCCGTCCGATTCTTAAGTTTAATAAATTTAACCCTTGTGCTTCCCGATTTACTTTACCCCCTTCCATTTTTCGTTTTCCTCAGCTTCTTCTTTTGTCCTACCCTTCCGAATTGAATAGAATACTCTTTTGATTCTGCCTCTGGATTTCATTCCAATTCTATAGAAAGTGAAAGGCGGAAGAAGCAAAGAAAGAAATGGGGGATGTGGTGGTCAGTGCTGCTGACAAAGCACTGGAAGTGGAAGCGAAGGAGAAAGACAAGGAGAAGACAGAGGAAGAGAGTGGAACAGAGAGTAAAGGAGGAGAAATGAATGGACTGATGAGGTGGGAGAAATTCTTGCCCAGGATGATTTTGAGGGTTCTATTGGTTGAAGCTGATGATTCAACTCGTCAGATTATTTCTGCGCTTCTCAGAAAATGCAGCTACAGAGGTTTGAACTTTTCTTCTCTGCTTCTAATTCTTTGCTTCCTTCAATTTTATGGGTAAATAAGAAGGGGGAGGTTGATTTTCCTTGTCGTTTTCTTGTTCCTTTCTCAGAGCTGAAACCGTAGAATTTGATTTGAGTTGGGTTTGAGCCATTGATGGTCTGATTTGACCAGACCAGAAGGACCAAAATGAAAAGTTTGCTGTTAGTCTATCTAAGTTCTGTAACAAAAGGATCCATGTGCGATTTGATGAAATATGAAGTGAACAAGAAGTCAAAAGTTAGAACTCAAGATTTTAGTGGAAGAAGAAAAACTTGTGTACTCTTTTTGGCGTTGTTCAATTAATTCTTGCCTGTGAAAGTATGAAAAGAAAGAAGTCTATGTATTTTCTTGCAGGTCTGTCAAGCCCAAAGTCCCAAACTAAGAGTGTAAGGGAATTTGGGTTCATAATGTAAGTCAAAGCAACCAATTTCACCTTTCAACTTTAAAAACCTTGGCAGTATGAAATCTACATACAGGCTTAAGCTTTTAGAGCATGATAGATTTGTTTTAACATCATAAAGCTGTTATGTAAACATTCATATAACTTCCTTTTCTTTTCTTGAAGCTTGTAATTTGGAAAATCTAAGTACTTCTAACTTGTTTACATGCTCTTAGAACTACAAATGACCTCCTTCATTCATTTTGAGCAGTGGCAGCTGTTCCTGACGGCTTGAAGGCATGGGAAATACTGAAAGGAAGACCACACAATATTGATCTTATACTGACAGAAGTGGATTTGCCTTCCATATCTGGCTATGCACTTCTAACACTAATTATGGAGCATGAGATTTGCAAAAATATTCCTGTTATAAGTATGATAACGTTACCAATAATAAAATCTTCTGTCTATTTAGTTACATATTTTTTATAAAAAAAATGCAAAAATAATCTGTTTTTGACATTTTTCTAAATGCTTTTCCAGTGATGTCCTCACAAGATTCAATTAGCACAGTATACAAGTGCATGTTGAAAGGTGCTGCGGACTATCTTGTTAAGCCCATTAGAAAAAATGAGCTGAGGAATTTGTGGCAGCATGTTTGGAGAAGGCAATCAGTATGATTTGTTCTCCCACACTTTTTTCAGTTCTGTTCGTTGTTAGTGATACTGACTAACCACTAGTTGAAACTGTTTATTTCCTTATTTATGATTTATTTTTGGTGCCAGTCAACAATTGGTGTAAATGGTCCCTTAGACGAGAGTGTTGCACAACAGAAGGTTGAAGCCACTGCTGAAAATAATGCTGCCAGTCCATCAAGTGGAGATGCAGCATGCATTCAAAAAAACAAGGAATTAATTGAGAAAGGAAGTGATGCGCAGGTTAGTTTTCCTGATCTGGATAATTTGCTGAAAAACCCATAATCCTGTTATGTTTTGAAGAGTAAAAACTTGTTCTCTTCATTCTTTCTAATTCTATTGTGTAGTGAGAAAATTCAGAAGTATTCAAAAAAAAAAAAAAGATAGTCTCAAACTCTCAGTTCAAGTTTATTCTTCTTGGATATAGTACGCTGACATCAAGTCCGTGAACTTCAGAAGTAATATATATTTAACCTTCCATTTAATATAGCTGATTGTTTATCGGAAACTAGAAGCCTTTCCTGAAGCAGCAATGATATCTTTAAGGGATGACAGAGTCTCCTGGCTTCCATTTGATTTAGTTAGTTGTTTTGATAGAGTCTCCTGCCTTCCATTTAATTTAGCTGATTGCTTATTGGAAACGAGAATCCTTTCCTGAAGCAGCAGTCATATCTTTTAGGGATGATAGAGTCTCCTGCATTGACTCTTGCGTGCTTATAACTCTCCAGCTTGGAATAGGTTTACTTGTCAATGTCTAGAATTTCGCACCTTCCAGTGTAAATTTAATTACAGAATCAATGGAAGGCTACCAGGGAAAATATAAATATATATATATATATATATATATATATATATATATATATATATATATATATATTATCTTTATAAGCCTCCCATGGTTGAATGGAATTTGCTTTCAGTTTGGGTTGGCTACATCAGGTTTCATATTGAGACTGCATATTGTTGTCTCTTGCAGAGCTCTTGTACAAAGCCCGACTTGGAAGCTGAAAGTGCCCCGGTTGGAAATGTGCAGGAATCTGCTCATAAAAAATGTGGTGACTCATATCCAAGTGAAAAAGAGATGCAGGAGGTTGAAACGCACATTCATTTAGGCCAGATATCAATCATGCATGATAATCATGCGGGAGGTAAAGTTCTGCAGATTAAGGCCCATAGTGCTATATATTTTTACTGCTTGACAAGGAAGAATCTAAATGCATAAAACTCTTTATTCATTAGGATTGACTGTGGGTATCTGCAAAAATGGTGAGACGAGCACAACTCTCAGAAAGGATGGTGATCCTGAGCATCGTAGGAGTGCCAGTATTAGTGGTGAGGCTCATAACAATCACTATGTTCAAATTAGCTCTTCTAAGGAAGCTATTGACTTGATTGGAGCATTTCGTACTCATCCAAACTGCAGTCTCAAAAATTCCTCAGTTAATTGCACAGGCATGTTTGACTTCTCTCCACAATTAGATCTTTCCTTGAGAAGGTCTCATCCCAGCAACTCTGAGAATGAAGTCACTGAAGAAAGGCATACTCTTATGCATTCTGATGCTTCAGCTTTCAAGCGGTAAGTGCTGATATCCAATCTTATGCTTCTTTTTGTTTATTAGGTTTTAAAATTCTGTCCGAAACATCATTAACTAGTACAAGCTGATTTCTCCTCGTGTAAATTATCTGAAAGTGATTCAAGGGATCCAATACCTTTCTAAATCTGATAGATTAATTGATGTGGTAAATATGATTTCCTCAATTCGATGTTATAGAATAATGGATTGAGTTTTGCTAACTTATTCAACGTGGTCTTTCTCCTGAGTGGTTATCTTGAGGAACTTTCAAAGATGATATAAGATTCTAAAAAATATCTTAAAAGTTCAATGATCAAACGAAGATTAATTTAATTGATTTCTTTTCTTTAAGTTAGATTTTGTCTTGTGGCCTCCATAAACTATCTTTTACCGGTGCATTTCTCTTTGCCTATCAATAAAATGAACTCTCATGCAGGTATACAACCAAACAATTGCAAGCGCCACCTACAGCTTTCATTAACTTTGGTGATCTACAGAGAGAACAGAGATCAAATTGTGACAAAAATATCGCCAATGTTGCTACTGTCTATAACTCGGATAGTTCAACACCTACTATGCAGAGAAGTTTTATGTCACCCACTACAGCTCAATCTAAAGAATCTGAACTCGCAACTTCGCACTCCCAGCAGGGACATTCTCTCCCAATTCCAGTAAAAGGCATAAGGTTTAACGATCTGTGCAAAGCCTATGGTTCTGTACTTCCTCCAATGTTCAGTACACAGTCAGGTCCACCATCAATTCCAAGAAGTTCTGCTGTTCATCTTGAACCAACCTTTCAAGCTAATGCATATTATCATGCTAATATCAAGGAAAATAGTTCAGAGCAACTTTTCGAACCTCGTGGTCAAAATGGAAACAACCCCCCAAACCACGTAGTGTATTTGCAGGATCACAAATTGGAACAGGTGGAAGATCGAGGACATATCTCTCCTGCAACTGATCAAAGTGGAAGCAGTAGCTTCTGTAATGAAAATTTGAGCCGCATGAACAGCATTGGCTATGGAAGCAACTGTGGAAGTAACAGCAACGTTGATCAGGCTCCCATTGTCAGGACAGCTTCAGAAGTTAGGAACGAAGACCTCACAAACAATGCTAGTTCTCATCGGTCCATCCAAAGAGAAGCAGCTCTAAATAAGTTCCGTTTAAAAAGGAAGGAGAGATGCTATGAGAAGAAGGTCCTTTACTATCTGCATCACCTTTTATTACTGTGACTGACTGACCATATCTTTTGGTGCTAAAACTTTCTCTTGTATGCTAAATTTTTCTTGTACTTCTAACAGGTTCGGTATGAAAGCAGAAAGAAACTTGCAGAGCAGCGCCCCAGAGTGAAAGGACAATTTGTTCGACAAGTGCACCCCGATCTTCAGGCACAAGGAAATGATGGCAGAGAATATGATCTTTAGAGTTAGAGTAGAGCACTGTTGTTAGTTGTTAGTATAAATAGCTGCAAAATTTTGTTTTCTTAGAGTCCTTAAATACCAGAACCACTTGATCTGTATATGCTGTCTAAAGCCATTTCCTGATTTACCTTTCTTCTAGATCTTGACATATAATATACCTAATGTAATATATCACTGTTCTTTTATACAGTTTTATAGGAATCTGTCTGGCTCATTCTTTATGTATTTGTAAGGATTTGTTTACTCACTAGAACTTGCTGATTGATCATGTAGAATCTTCTTATGCAGTATGAGATCACTTTTTTTTAAAAGTAAAAGAAAACTATAAACTTGGTATTCTTAATTCAGTCCTCTTAATTTCTTAAATATTCTTATCGTCTATAAAAATATGGTTGCCAATTTCTCAGGCAACCTACCATCCATATTTTCCCTGAATAGGAGAGAGAAAGGAAGAGAAGTAGAGAAAGTTAGATTTCTCCTCGAAACCTGCATACAATATGCTGTGGCATTCAAGGACGCCATGGACCTTTTAATGTCTTTACCAAGTTTAGAAGCTTGTGAGGATGATGATAAATTATAATTGAACAAGTTATACCAGAGGATTGATCTATCACTTGAAATTTAGAACTGTGTAATTGGAAATTATGGAAAATGGCAATAGAATCCAAAATTTCTGAAGAAATGCAGGTGGGACAAATAGTTCATAATTGGATTATGAATAAATGCACCATGCAAGTAGCCAAATAGTCAAACTTCAGCAGGGAATCTAACTATTCTGGAAGTGATAATCCCATAAGTAATCCAAACAAGTCCCTTATCATTATTATTTTACCCTTTTATGTGCACTTCCCAACCACCATTTTTGAAGCATGTTTAATACGATTTATTAGTAGAGTTATCCTATCTAGTTACTTTCTTGATTTTAAGTGATTGCAAAATAAATAATACTTTGAGTACATTATAATGTTTGTACAGTTAAGTGCCCCTGATGGAATTATTTTGTTAAATAATTGTAAGTGTGGATTAGCATTAATCAAATCATTACAATTAATACGCACATAATTAAGTTGTCAATTTGATGGCACTACTTGATTGGATTCAGTCACATTCTTGTTTGGATGTACAGGTCATTTCATAATCAGAGTGTCTGACTCTAAGCTCATTCAAAAAAGAAACCCAACATACAATTCAAATTGAAACATACAACAATTCTATCATGTTGTCAAATAACCCGATCACTAATAAACACCGATCACCACTAGGCTTCACACCTAACCTCTATATAATGAGGCCAAGGGGAGACCCTTTGTGCAAGGGTGAAGAGTGGCAAGCTCTATGCAAGTGTTGTGGGTTATTCAAATATTGGAGTTTAACAGGTTCTGTCGTCTCTATTTTGTTTTTTTGACCAACCGCTCTACTCCATCGATCAACTCAACTCACAAGTATGCTCTAATTCCTTGGCTCCTCTAATTGTAAATGCTGCTTCATCCCCACAAATGAATTCCATTTGATCACTTAATTGTACAAACACTATAGTGTATCAAAAAATTTTGTTTGCCAAAGATCTTGTCCCAGTGACAATTCAATGAACGAACATAAACAAAGGTTCAAAAGTTATTTGTATTATATATTCTTTAACTAAGCGAAATATCTGATCTTTTATTCCTTTTATTTAATCATGAAGAAATTGGGGATTTTTATGGTCCCATAGCAAAGAAATAAGCAGAAAAGAAATGGGGTAAGGAAGAAAGTTGAGATGAGAAACCACCAAGGCATGGGGTCATCAACTTTCTCTTGATTGAAGGGCTCAATAATAACTGAAAAAAGGAAGTTTCAAAAGAAAGACTACACTTTAAATTTCAGACAGTATGCCTTTTGAAGTCCTATGTGGCATGTTAGGGTCCCATTCAAGCAATGAAATAGTTCACATTCACCAACTAAATACTCATATGCACCAAAGTACATCCCATGGTTTTTTTTTTGGTGAGAAAGGAAAATTAGATTAACCAGAAACAGATTACACAAAGCAAAAGAAAAACGGAAAACAGAAACAGAAGAAAAGCAACAAAGCACCAAAAACAACAGCAAACGGAACAGAAGGGGCAGAATACAACCCCAAAAGAAAAACTAAGAATTAATCCATCTAAATTTGCCAAGAGAGGAAGAGTCATGGAGCAAGTGATTGGAAATGCATTCAGGAGGCAAGAAGAAGATCTTGAGAGAGCTTCTAGATAATCTTCCTAAATTAGCAAGAGAATCAACAACAAAATTAACTCTCTGTAAATATGAGTCAGATCCCAATTATCAAACCTGAGAATGAGGTGCCTGCAATTAGAGATAGCAGAAAAGAACTTATGATAAGGAGAAACTGAGGTGGGTCTAAGATCCATCATATTTATTTAATTTTTGTTTTTTTAACAAAATTTTAAAAGAAAAAACCCTTTCAATTGGTCATTTTCTCAACGTTTAAATCATAGTCTCCAAGACACATTAAGGCCATGAAATCATCAAAAGGACAATAATTGGGGGGGGGGGGGGGGTTAAATAATAGGCCATTTAATATATTCCCTCACTTTTTGCTGTTGTTCCGTGAGGTGGGAAATGCACAGTTAAATCAGGAAATTCACAATTCTCTCAATCTCTTCCGATAAGAAACTTCAATATGTGGCCAAGTTAACAATTCTAGCAGACACATGGGAGAAGGCCATTTACACCCATATCTGCAATCATCAACAATGGCTATTCTATTACTTCCCCATCTCTTTAAGCCCTGCCTACTTTTCCTTCATAATTAATCTCTCATTATATGGCTAAGACAACAGAGGTAACACTAGTCTACCTATATATATATATGGAAATGGAAACAATCTCTCTCTACTTGCAGGGTAAGAATGCTTATACCCTCCTGAACTCCACTTAGTAAGAACCTCGTGCATTGGACCACCTCCTATATATATATATATATATATATATATATATATATATATATATATATATATATATATACACCAGAAAGTAATGGAGTACTAGTGACAAGGAAATGTGAGTAATTAGCAGTAATATAAAGTTGAAATCTTTAATCTGTCATATACCAAGAAGACAAATATATGGGAGACACCGAATTTTGAGTGTCCTGTTTTGTACCAAAGTGTACCACTTGTGTGATTACAGCTGGTAATCATGTCTTCATCTTTACCAATACTACTATCATTGTCCCCCCTCCATTAGTCTTGTACAAAACTTTATTAAGTGTGAGAAGGGAAGCCATAAAACACAAATATCAACTTCATCATAATTAATATATTATTTATAAATTGTGATTGGTAAAGCTTTATGCAAAAGTTAATGGCAATATGGTTATGCCCAAAAGCTTTGGCTTACTAGAAGCATTTGGTTTAGAAAATGGTGGAGAATGATGCAATGATCAACGGCTTAAGATTCACCAAATTACCAATGAACTTAATTAACCGTATAAAATAAGCCCCACTTGGTATATTTTTCCAATGGCATTATTGCTGTGGAGAAAACTAAAGTGCAATTTTCTAGATGTTTGTAAAAAGAAAAATTTTATTATATGAATATTTGTTGAACTTCAGAAATTTTAAAAAAGTACTATCATGTTATGTTAATGAACTTTTTGGTTAATCGAAAAAAACGATAGCGCAATTCAAAACAAGTTGCTAATAACCATTTTAATTAACTAAAAAGAAATGATATTATATATTTTCTTACTAACGCATTTCAACTCAGCTAACGCATTTATAATTATTCTTAAAAAAAAAATTCAATATAGATGATTATACATTGCTAAGAAATGATATTATATATTTTCTTACTAATTTAGCTTATCACTTTAATTTTATTTAAGTAAATTTATTTTTTAGTCCTAAAATTTAGGATGTTCTTCATCAATTCGTGTTTTAATTTAGATATGAAAAATCATACTCTTCACTTTAGATTTTGTTACTAAATAAACGAATTGAATTTCCCTATTTCCCGGAAAGACCTATACAAAAAATTTTAGAAATACAAGTGGCTTTGGCACATGCTCTCTTCTCAAGTTTTATACTTCACCGAAGAAGGTAAGATGAACTTTTGCTTTTGATACGGCGAAGGAAAGAAATTGATTATCTTAGCACAAGATAAACCTATTATAATTACAAAAACACTATTTTACTCCTTTATGTTTACTATCCGTTTCAATTTGATCCCTAACATTTGATTAGTTTCAATTTATCATTCAAATCTCTTTCGTTAATTTCTAAATTTTTTTAGTTCACCTTGTATTATTTTTTTATTATCCTCAATTTCTATATCATTATATTCAGATAAAGTTAAAGAAAGCATTATTTGAATAATTAATACATAATCAATCAATTCTTGTGGGACGAAATTAGCTTATGGGATTGATTCAATTTTCACGAAAAGTGATAGAAAAAGTTTTTGTCTGCAATAGATTTTGAGTTTGAGCAAAGGTTTGCGCACTAAATAGCACCAAAGAGAGCATGCTAGATTGGAGACACTAATAGCCACAAATTTGGTTTTGTAGCGTTTCATCAATATTCATGCTGCCCTCATTCATTTCATTATGCAAAAAGTTTGAAAGCGACCAAAGCCTTTTGTGGCATATGGGAAAGATCAAACCTGTGAAAAGAATCATCAAGTCAAGTATCTATGATCTATTAATTAACCTGCTATATTACTTTTCTGGAATTTCTACAGCTCAGGTGTGAAATTTTTCTGTACTTTCTATATCATATTTTAACATTACTATTATGGTTATGGACGGTATGGCCAAAAAGGCTTAGTAGCATGTCCCAATCAAACTTTGCTCTGAAATTGCTTGCAAGAAACATTTGGTTTAAAAATGGTGGAGAGTGATGCAATAATTAACGTCTTAACATTCACCAAGTAACCTTAATTAACAGTATAAACATGTCATTCCATGGACCACGATGCACATTTTCCTCTGCAATGACTTGTAAAGTACAATTTCCACTTTTTCTGATTTATTTTTCCAACCGCATTTTTATGTAGTTCTACTTCTACACATAAAACTAAAGTGCAATCCTTGTAAAATGCTGCATTATTTTCTTATATTAACTAGTTGGCATAGTGATAGAGCAAAATAATTCAAGTATGTGCAGTGCTCTATTTATAACCCATATCCCACCCCTCTTGAACAAGAAAACATCTGAACATTCATCATCTAATTTCCTCCCTCTTGAATTCTCTCTACCCAATGTCTCAAATCACAATAAAATCACCAAAACACTGTGGTGAGTACTACAAGCAAGGACCCAAAATTGACAAAAACTACAAGAAGCTCTTCTTAGCTCTCTCATCATTTCTCACTGCAATCCTTCTCCTATCCATCACTATCTGGATCATCCTCCGTCCTGCCAAGCCTCAATTCTCCCTCCAAGACCTCCAAATTTACCAATTCACCCTCTCACCCTCCCACGTCAACTCCTCCCTCCACCTCACTCTCCTCTCCAAAAACCCCAACCGGAGAGTCGCCATCTACTATGACGACTTCCAAGTACACGCCACCTACAAGGCCCAGCAGATTGCTTCTGACACCTCTCTCCCTCCCTTCTTCCAAGACCACCAAGAGGCCAACCTCTTGTCTGCCTCCTTGGTGGGAAATGACATTCCTGTCCCTCCTTCTCTTGCCTATGAAATGGGTCGTGATCAAACCCTGATTGGAAGCTTCGTTTTGAATCTTAAACTTAGTGGGAGGCTTCGTTGGAAAGTGGCTTCATGGGTGTCTGGTCGTTATGGATTCAATGTTAATTGTGCTTCACTCATGGCCTTTGGATTTGGATCTCCCATTACTTCAAAGCAGGGGACTCAGTGTTCTACCACTATGTAGAGTTTTAGACTAACTTCTATATATTAGTGTAATTAATTAATCTAGTGCTTTCATTTATGAGCTCCTTTTCAAGTTCTTGTTTGTGAATAAGGTATGTATGTATGTATATGAGTGATAGGTCCAAAAAGTTAGAATTTAATGAGTGTGTATGAAAAAAGCATGCTTGTTAATTAGATTGTTATCTATCCTTTTATCTCCAAGAAGTAAATCTTCATTTGAGTGTATCAAGATCTAGTAGGTAAAGGATCATCTTTGATTCTTTAATTATTAGATGGGTGTAATATCCAAGATTCCAAGAAGAAACCAAAGAAGAATAAAAAAGAAGGAGCAAAATTGGTAGCTTTTCTTACTAAGAATCTGCAGGTTATATTTATGTCTAATTCTTTGGCTTTAAGAATCATACATAGAGAATAGGTTTTTATGAATTCAACTTTTGGTGACCATGAATCAAAAGGTTAATGCAGCATTTTGCTAATTTGAAGGGGTTATGTGATGATTGACTATTAGAAGTGTCAACCTGCAAAAGGTTAATGCAGCATTTTGTAACCAACTTATGATCAGATTGTTTAATGTCACTTCTCTTTGTAATGCAAAATAATGATATGATGCAGACAAAAACAAATCCACCACCATTTCTTTTCAAAAGAAGCAGAAGCAACTGCAAAAGGAAAACCCTAGTGCCACAATTTTTTTCAAAAAAAGTCTCGTAACTTTTTAAAGATATGAAAAATCCTACTTTGTTGAAAACATGTGGGGGTCAGTGAGTTGAGATCAAGTATTCCTTTAAATTTTTCTAATAAACAAGAGTAAAATTCTGCATGTAATGTTTACATTTTTTTTGTCGTCTACTAAACGTGTAGGCCTAGAGGAGGGTAAAAGGGTAACCCCACATCTTGCAAATCAAATTAGCAAACATCCAAACCTACCTCTAAAGTCTAAAGAAATATCTTTATAGAAAGTAACTTTAAACTTCTCTACCTTCATTACCTTATGAAATTTACAAGTGTAATACTAATAATTTTTAAGGGATACTGAAATTTTGATACATCTTTATATCAATTCAACACAATACTATCATTTCTAAGGTTCCATGCTGGATAAATAAAAATTAAGTATATTCATTAGTTGAAAAGATTATTCTAAATATTGAATCTCATAACATTCAAGAAATTAATCATCAGATCTATTCTAATAAATATTTTGATTCAGACCAAATAAATATTATTTATTAACATTAAGAGAGACTCAAAGTAATAGTTTGTATCGTAGGAAGGTCATAAGCTTGCTAACCATACAACATACAATGAAGCAACCAACGAAAATAGATACGCCAACCTGTCAAACATCAATAGCAAATTGTAAACCATTTGAGAAGTAGGTTACTAAAACTAACGCACAATCAAGTTTCTTTATTATTAATATTAAGAAAATGAATGTTTGTCTCTTAAACTATAGTAAAAAAAAAAAACTTGTCTTTGAGTTCGTTATTTTTAAAGGAAAATTGAATTAAAATTTTAATAATTTTTTCTTCAAAATACAAGTATACAACTCTAAATTCGCAATCAAATTTAGGCCAGAAATAATAGCTTGAAGCCACAAGTAATGGAACCTTTTATTCCTTGACGTATGAAATGGAGTAATTATAAATCTTTTTTTTTTGTTACACGGAAAAAGAGTAATTATAAATCTTAATAATTATTTCTTAATGTTAAAAAAAGGGATAATGGTTATGTTCTGGAGACAAAATAATCCACGTAGCTATATATAGAAGATAAAGTTGTATTAAAAAAATGACCACAAAATAATTTATTTTTTTTTGGTCTGACCACAAAATAAAATTGAACGTTGATGTTTTGGCTGGAGGTGACCCAACAATTATATATAGATATCTTGGCAAAGGGCAAGCAATAATTAAAAAACAAAAATGATGATAGGCCATGATTTATTTAGACATGTCCACCTTCGGCAGATTGGCCTTTAAATTGTAAGGACATGAAAGTCCAATAGAGAGGCTAGTGCCATGTTAAGCAGTGTATAAAATCTGAACGTGATCAACCATAGACTTCAACATCTTGTCTCTCAACGAGCTTTCTTCTATCTTCTCCTTCTCTAAGCACCACACTATTCCAAATAGGAGTAGATGTTCAGTGGTACGGTAGTACTGAATTTCAGTACATCCCTCCAATTAGTTGGTCCCTAAACCATTCAAGGTGGACCCTAATTAATGTGAGTTTTTATTAATATTAACAAATGGCACTACATGATTGGAGAGATGCACTGAAGTTCAGTGGTACGGTACCATTGAACTTTTATCCCAAAATAAAGGGCATAATCCAATTTCATTTAGTTAAATGAATCATTACTTGAATCAATCAATATCTTTATTTTTCTCATTATATGCATTAAAGAATAATACTTCAATAAGCCATGAGCCCATGAGAAAAGCATAAGATGTGCTCCTATCGCCCATTTGATTGGTGAATTTATTTTAAAAGAATAAAAATAGGATTAAAAATTGGAATGAGATTGAGAATGATATAATTATATTTGGTATAAGATAAAATAAAAGACGAAAAGTGAATGGGATTAAAGTAAAATTACAATTTTACCATTCATTAAATACTAAAATATTCTTTCCAAATATAAAAATAAGGATTAAATGATTTAAAAAAAAAAATTAAACCCTTACCCGAACCCATGATTAGTAGAGATTTTAATTTTGAAAAGGTTTACGTTTCCAAAACTAAACCCTAAACCAATCATGGTTTGGGCCTCCTTACTCCTTAGGTTTCTGTTACTGTTATACTTTTTTTCTTTTTTTGCCTTTGGTATATTTTGTTTTGAGGTAATGCATACACTAGAATAGTGCATATATGATGGGTCCCATATAGCCAAGGCTTTGAGGTATAGAGGAAAGGGAGATGTGAGGAGGAAGTTGTGCAACAAGTTTGGGGTTTTTGATAGATTATAGTAGGGGACACGTGGAGGTTCTGGAGTGGGTATATGTGTGGTTCTGTTTTGATGAAGGATTAAGAAGGTGAAAGAAAGAGTTGGTGCTTTTTATCGATTCTGCATTTCTCAATTTTCTTGTGTTTTGTCTCTGTTAAGCTGTTTTGTAAGGCTCTGGTCTGGATTTCTATTCAACATCTGTTCGGTGTGGTGTGTTCTATAAAACATATATCATTTGCCTATGACTATGAGCATTAAACCACGTCGGCTACAATGCGGATGCACAAAAGCTTCGGTAAATTTATCGGTGTTTTGATATCAAGTTTCTCAATCAAAACATGACATGTGACATTTAATGCTAAGATGTAAAAATCTCTACTTATAACAAAGACCTAAACTGTACCGTGTTTTCTCCTAACTAAAACAATATGAACAGCAGCCTTCTATCTTGTTTTCTTTCCCCCTGTAATGTTGCTTTTATGAATCCACTCATTATTATATGAGGTGAGCGGCTCAAAGAGAATTAACACCAACACTAACCCCAACTTAAACTTCTTTCACTCATAGTTCTAATTGATAATGAAGCATGACATCCTCTATACTTTGTCTAGATGAAAACAGAACCATAAGAATATAACCTCAGTTTTGAGCTGCAAGAAGTTAACTCTGCTGCCATCTAAAACACTAGAACTTATTGGATCTTCCACTTTAGTAAATGCAAATATCATGTTCAGCAAACTAATGCCCGCCAATTCCAAGTTTCAACCCAAAATTCCAACATTCAAATTCATAATACGACCATGTCAGTTATATCCTACAAATATGCCAGAAATAATTGCAGGACATTCAACTATAGAATCCAAAATATGTCTCTAAAACTCTAGAAATAGATCTACGCTCTAAGTACCTATATAACAAGTAACAACACAAAATCCCAAGATAAAGCATATCTGATCAATAGCCTTTTTGAACACTTTGCACTAATAAGTTGTAACCATAGTTTACTTGCATCACTATGTCAAATTTTTTTGCTGATACGTGATAGCACACATTCAAGAAAAGAAAAGTTCACTTCACGTTCCCTCACAAAAAGTCATGTGTCCAACACAAAGCACATAACATATCATGAAACCTATCCACTGCATGATCATCGATTGCAATTGGCAAGCATCAAGCATGTCAAGACATGATAATAGTAAGATTGAAAGAGAGTATCACAAGCTGCAAAATTTAATTATTTGGTTTTACAACCAAGGCTGCTAATGCCGCATAATTACACAGGAAAAAGCAAGAAAAAAAAAATCCTTCAAGTGTAGAGTACTTGAGTTGGCTATATCAACATCAACTTGAAATTGCAGATTAACTCAAGAGAAAACTACAATGGAGAAAAATAATCATGGTCTCAACTCTGAACTTATTTCACAAACCCTCAAAGCACTTTACATGATGAACATTATTCCTATCATATACCGTATAAAAAACTAAAGAAAATCCAAAATGTTAGCTTCATCTCGTAACTCCATATCAAGATTCCATTTAATCAGTACTAACCCATGTCCAGTAATGCTTCTTCACAGAGACAGCTTTTTCAGCAACATTCTTCCCGTCAAAATTTCCATACTCGTCAACCTCAAACGTACAAAAATCTCCCTCCGGCAAACCCTCCACTGTCGCATTCAAGGTATGCAATACATAACAACCTGGCAAACCCGGATACGAATCCGAACTCCGCTCCTCCACTTTCATCTCATAGGAATCCGGATCAATTCTCACAATTTCACAGACGTCCAAATCAGAATCAGACCCTAAAATCACAGAGCCAAGCTCTTCTTTGATCGCCCTCACGGCGGCGGATTCAGGGTCCTCGCTAGGCTTCATCTTCTCCGACAAGGGTCGCCCTCGTTTCCTGACATTACCGTCGGATAACTCTTGGTGCGATTCAACCAAAACTTTCCCATCTTTTCCGATGACTCGGACGGTGACGACCTGAACCGTTCGAACCGGAGGAGTGGAATCGGCGAGAGAGGTTTCTCCTTCAGAGATCTCGAGCCAGAGATTGTGAACGTTTTTGGTGCCGGGCTTGACGCCCCAGGAAGCGAAGGAATCAGATGGCAAACGGGGCTTGAGCCACTCAGAAAGAGACTGAGGGGAGACGAAGTTGTGGCGACGAGGGAGGAGATTGAGCTTTTGGTTCGATGCAGAGTGGGACATGGCGGGAATTTTGAGAAAGCGACGAGGATTGAGAGGGAAAGAGAGGAAGGGGCATCTGGGGGCGAAGTTGGACTTAGTGGAGGAGGTGAAAAGGAAGCAAACAGAGAGAGCTGTGAGGAAGAGATCGGGTAAGGCGGGGAGTTTTTGGGGATGAGAAAGAAGGTTTTCGTGGAGGTTCGCGAGTGGCGGCGGCAAAGGCGGCGACATATCAATGGCGGGGGTTTTGGAAGTGGAAGTTGTAAAGTTGTTGTGAAAGCAGAAGTAGGGCGTTGAGGGTGAGGTCCATAGTGGGAGGAAGAAGAGGCAAAGAAGATGAAGAAGAGAAGAGGGAAGAAGAGACGGAGAGAGAGAGAAAGGTATTTATTTGAGGGTTGGAAAAAGAATAAGAGGTGGAAATTGGAGTTTGTTTGGGATCAGATATTCTGGTTTATATTCTTATCCTGCTTCTTCCTCTTTTTATTTTAGACACCCACAGTGGTTTCTTGAAAATTCCGTTTTCGTTCAATTTAAAATTTTAATCTATCTCATACTAATCTATTTAATTAAAATTGATCAAAACAGAATTTTCTTTTTCAAAATCAAGATAATTACTTTTTCAAAAATATTTACTAAACAAAGCTTATGTTATGCTCGACTAATAATTTAAAATAAGTTTGCATTTAACTAATATTTGTCAAATTTTTTCTATTTTTTAGGAGTGGATTTTTTTTTGTAGCAATAGTATAGTTATAATTTATAGGAAAAAAATTAGGTTCATTTCCTTATGTCCATTTCATCAAGTTCCACTAATCATGTATTGTATTTACACTCTCTTTCTTCTATGATTGGTCATATAAAATGTGATCTTCTATATTCTCTCTCTACTGTGATTGGTCATTTATATACTTTTTGCCACGTGTCATATTTATATTGGAGAACTTGATGAAATGGATATAAGGAAATGGACCTAAGTTTCTTCCTAATTAAAATTAGTGGTGTAATATCCAGCATTATGCCTGTCAACGAGTTGAACAGATAATTATATTCTTTTTACGTAAATATTTACTTACTTATACTAATACAAGTAATTTATAAATAGAATATTCAATTTAATTCAAAACAATTAAAATTAAATTGGATTTTTTAGTTATATTTTTAAATAGATTAGGCAGTTGAAATTTCTTTTTGTTCTTAATGGATCAACTTAATGAGTTTGGTGGAATGAAATATCCAAATTCCAAACGCAGCTTACGATTCTTGTGCTGTGGTCCTAGTTCACAATGGTCCCAAAGAAAAAATATGAAGTGTGTATTGGGCAGGGGGGCTTCGTGGCACATTCCTTTAGTGGCAAAGTGGAATGACTAAGGATTGTGGCTACTGCCCTCAATGACTTACAAAACTCCAACTCCTGTCTTCCTTGTTCATACAAACCTCAATTTTCTTGTTTCACTGAATAATAATAACATTAATATATGGATGGCAGGTCAATTTTTAACTGATTAAAGAACATTTGGATCAAGTATTTGGAAATTGGGTTGATGGACAATGGGTGGGTGAAAATATTTTTTTTTGTGAATTGATTGAAAATACCCTTCAATTAGTCAAAAAAAAATGCTAACGGGACAAAGTATTTGTTGAAGTAGCAAAACTCTGACTGGAATTCTTAGCAAAGGGGATTGTGGGCTAAAGTTGAAAGTTGAAGAGTTTTGGGTGCAAAGTTTAAAAATTCAAAGGGATTGAAGGAGTTGCTGTGCATTTTGGCCTAATTATAATAATGGTCACATCCCTGTATCACATTTTGTGTAAGCAAGCGACATATGAAAAGCTGGGCATATCAATACAATCAACCACTTACCTTACTCTCTGCTTGTGAGGTTTCACATTCAACCCACTTGCTAAAGCTTTGCCTTCACAGTTGACCAATGACCAGTACCAAAGTTGGTGAATATCTGAGCAAAACTCAAGACTGTTTCATTTCAATCCAATGGCCTCCCCAAAATAGTCAGTAACAAATGAGAATAAGGTGAATCTTTTCAAGTTTCAACTGTTAGTCTGTTACCATTCAAGCATGGGACCAGAAAATTTGCATACCAATTCCCAAATTTTCAACCACTCCATTTTTCACCATTTCCACTTTTCATGGTAACAAGCGAAACCCTTAACTCATGACTTTTGCTTGAATCCTCAAAACTTATTCTAGCATTTCCAATTGTTAACAATCATTTTATCTCAAATGCCCTTGTCTTCTGCACTTTTAACATGTAGATTGCATTATCTCACAAGGAAAAAGTAAAAATACAGAGACAGGACATGCATTTATTATAGACTATATAATAGTAATCCCATTAACTAAACTTGCATTACTTTTCAATTCAACATCGTTGTCACATGTCCAAGATACTGGTGGATTACATCGTGAGAAGCAAGGGAACAATACAACTACTATACACTACACCAGAATCTAAGTAGAAATATACCTTTTCCATAAACCATATGCTTGAAATGTAGGAACCATGACCTGCTGCTAGCTCTTTAAAACCAGAACATCCCTTACTTAATCAAAATCAATTTCTATAAAGCAAGTTCTAATCTTTTAGTCAAACAATAGGAAGTCCTGTGTCAAGCAAAACAGTTAAAATCTTCATAATCATCATGAGGATATCTGCAGAAATGAAACAATAAAATCGAATAAAGAGATCAGAAATGAAAGGATGTTTGTAATTCTAATAGAGGTTTTCAGTATGCCATCGTGCCACTCCTCTATCCGAACCCAAAAAAATCCAAACAGAAAATTTAATCTCAGTCTGAGACAGGCGACCTCTGAAAATAGACAACAGTGAAGTGAAAGAACCTAAACAAATGTAACCACATCTCCAATTTCAAGGATGATAATGGACAATACATAACAATAAATCTAGCTTTAAACTTCCATGTTCTATCCACTTGGAACTTAAAAATGTATATAAATCACATAATTAACCCTTAAGAAATCTTCTAAATTCTAATTACTTGGGCAGTGATTATACTTAGTCGACTCTGTGATGTATGTAAGCGCAGAATCATTTGTAAAGACAGACACAAGATATAGGCATGTGGCTAAAAGTTCAATATCAAAATATTCTGTGGTGGTATGGGAAGGTTGAGATATTAACAAAGGCAAAAAGGGAAGAAGAATCTAAGATACATATTAAATGAGCACAATATAACATGAAATTAATTACAACAAAGACAGATAAGAAGAAAGGGAACTTTAGCAGATTGATGAGTAAGGGGCAGCTGCTTCGTATCTTCCACAGTTCTACCCCATAAACAGTTATAAAAACAATGAATAAAATAATAAATTAATAATATACATATTTTCCATTAACTAGTAGCAATAACTATTTCATGTTGACTAGTTTGAATAACCAAGGAAATGACTCAGATAAATGAGGGCAGGGATCTTATAAGTTATTGAATGTAAAGAAAAGGCTTAAAAGTTCATGAGAAGAAAGGAAACATTTGAGTGCCTACAAATTATCAGATGTTTCAAATTAATGGCTTACTTGGCAAGAGGAAAATAGTTCAAGCAAAGTTTTATAGAGATCCACTGAAATTGAAGTCCATGGGTTCATTAATTACACACCAATATCCAGTATTTAAAAGCGTAAGACACAAAACAATTACAAAATTAATGTCATCAGTCCGGACTCATTAGATTTGTTATTATTAGTAGCATCATACAACTGAAAACAAAACGGATATTTACGTACACACAGCTGACAGCTCAAGAACCACCACAAGTCAATTTTAAGAAATTGTAGAGAGTAGGCATAAAGCTACTTCTATTATTGAGGATAGAGTATAGAGTTTACAATGGGAAGTTCTAAGGTTATGTTACTAAACTCCCGTACAACTATTGACTAGAAGCTAAAAATTCCACAATTTGTCCAGCTTTCTGTTTTTTACATGAGTAATTTAGGAAAATTGAAGAGCCAAAGTAAACATAATTCAAATGAAAAATATGTGTGTAGACCACAAGAACAATGACAATGAAGGAGGGGAAAATATTATAGTAGAACACCATGGTGAGCTGCTTAAAGGCTCACCCAAAACATGAAACAAAAAAGCTGACGCTACTTGCTAAAGACCACAGGAAGTACAGACAAGCGAAACCAAAAGGAACAATAGTTTTGAACAAGGATAGTATCGATTCTTTTATAAAACACCAAATTTACTAATATTTTCTCAATAAACATGGAGAAAGACATACAGAAAAAGCAACACCAATAGTCCAACATTGTCTCAGGAAGTGGCATACACCCTAAGAAATAAGAATTCTCTAAGAGCTGATTTCCTAAGCATTCATGTTCCACTACAATATCCGAATAATTATCTACTAGGAAGTAGTCCTCTCACCTAAAAGCTCAAACCTTCAAAAGCTGCATCTTGTTTGCAAAAGCAATAGCAATCCAGTCAGGCTGAGCAGCAGACCACTGCAATTGATTAATTTCAGTAGCAGCAGAATACATGGACATGGGATCTATTCCATTAGGCCCAGCCACAGTAGGCAATTCCCATATAAGAGCCTGTGAATCATCCCCTGCCGAACAAATATGCCTATAACTCTGGGGAGCCCAAGCAATGGCATTCACGCTACTACGATGCCTCTCCAACTCCGCCACTGGCATCGTCGGTGACCTAATATCCAAAATCACAATCCTATTGCTGTCCATCAGAATAGTAGCCATGTACCTCAAATCCTGCTTATTCCAAGCCAACCTAAGCAACGGCGTATCCGGCTGAGGACTCTCGTATATAATCGTCGAGTGCTCTTTGTCCCTCAGATCGAAGATTCTAACGGACCCATCCGCTGATACAGACGCGAACACTCTAGCCTCACCCCAAGCAATATCGTAAACCTCTTTATCGTGCGCAATTAGCTGCGTCTCAACCACCCCTTTCTCGATATCCCAAATCGTACACGTAGTGTCGATACTCGAAGTGCCGATTCTCTTGGGCTCGATGTCGTTCCAATCGAAGGAGGTCAACGGGGCGCAGAACTCGCTGGTCTTGCTGTTGTTGAGAAGCGAAATTGTGTCGACGGAATTTTCCCGAACTTCCCAGAGGCGGAGGTAGTCACCGGATGTGGCGAGGAGGTCGGAGGAGGACTTTCGGAGAGAAGAGTGAGCGTTTGGGTGGAACATAAGCTTAGTGGGAGGGTAGGGGTGGTCGAAGGAGAGGGAAGGGTGGGGTCTAATGGAGAGAGAATCAGGGTTGAAGGAGAGGATATCAACGCGATTAGTGTAGTCTTCAATGAAGCTACCAACTGCAATACGCTGGTGGGAAGAGGGAAGGGGAGGGGTAGAAGAGAAGGCCATGGCGTAGAGAGGGTAAGGGGACTCATAGGTTACAGAATTTTCGGATCTGAGGTGGGATTCTTGGGTGGAATTATCCATTTCTCTTTCAATTTTCCCGGGAAAGTGGTAGAAAATGAGGATGTTAGAGGCAGCAGAGAGCGAGGGAAATAAAAAATGAGGGTTAATATAAAAAGGAGGAAGCGCGGAACAGAAAAGTTAGGTGTGAGGGTTTCAAATTCCAACTCCCAGAAACAATGGAGAGGGAGGGAGTCAAAGGAGGAGAAAATTATAGAGCCTCCACTACTGAATTCTTATGCTGGAGGTGAAGAGACAAGAAGGAATTTTGCAGTCGCACACGCTGATTGACGATGCAAGTTTCCTTCTCCACGTGACGACGCTCAAAATATTCAGTCGCAGAGTAGATCAACGTTGTTAATGACCATATTGACAGTCTAAACTCTTTCCATATTGAACAAGACAAAAATGCACATACGAGGAACCTTCTTATCACCTGTTCTTAATTTCCTCCCTGACATTATAGTCACAAATTCTACTCTTTTACAGTTTTACCTTCAATGTCAAATCTTAAGCGTCGTGGCTTCAATCAAACCACAAAAAACAGTTTTCTTCCATTCACAAAAGCTACTGCTAATCCAAAAAAAAAAAAAAAAAAACGTATGGCCGTTCTTTCTTTCATTTTTTTTTTTTTGTCAAAACCAAACTTTCATATAACCAAAAGTTCATTTTGGTCTTTTATATTGTACTCAAATTTTATATTAGTCATTTATATTTTAAAAAGTTTAAATTAGTCCTTTACGTTTTAAAAAAAGTTTTAAATTGGTCATTTCATCCAATTCCGTCAATTTCTTAAGTTAATTGTTAACGTTGCATACTAATATATCCATTTAAGTTGACATGTTATACCACGTCATCACAAATAATGAAATGGAAGATGATGTGGCGCGACACGTCATCGTCACGTCAGCTTAAATGAACACGTATGAGAGATGATATATCCACCTCAGCAAGTCACATCAGCACTTAACGGAAGACATGAACAGAAGGACCAATTTGAAACTTCTGTGTAACATAAAGGACCAATTTAAACTTTTTAAAACATAAATGACCAATATAAAATTTGAGTGCAATATAAATGACCAAAATGAACTTTTGAGCTCCAATCTTTTTCATTTGCCAAACAGAATAATCAGTAAATAGAGAGTACACCCTTTGAAAGAAACTAAGGCCCAAAAGCAAACGGGAGGACAGACTGGGGTTTTACACAGCTAAGCCCATGAACAAAAAATTAGTCTTCGACAAAACGGCCCAATCTATCAACTTTGGTCTAGAACTATGAACAAATGGGCCAACTAATAAAACAAATATGAAAAATATTTCAGATTGAGGCAGAATAAGGGCATAAAAACAAACAGATATGATAAGAGAGTCCACACTTCTGACCAAAAAAAAAGAGAGAGTCCACACTTTATTATAAAAAATAATGTCATATCACTTAACAGTTGGCACATATAGTAATGTAAATGTTTATTAAAACAAATTATATGTAATATTAAACAAATCTATATCATTGACATCATCTGTTATATGTCAGTATTTTCATTTTTGATGTATGAATCCTATATCTATTTATTCCATCCGGTTCACAATATCTGTATGAATGAAAGATTTTTTATGTTTTAAAATATTGTTATTTTACAAAATCAATAAAGCATTAATTTTTTTTTACAATTTTATTCCTATCTAATACATATTCCCAAGAAAAGAATAATTATGAGTAATTAATTAGTAAGAGTATTTTAGTTTTTTTATGTCAAATTTTTCTAAGTTTGAGTTGAACTAATGATTTCTTTAGGGCACGTTTGGTATACTTACCAAACAGTACATTACATGTAATCTCATGATTCTCAACAAAATTTTACATCATATTTTATACATATGAAACACACTTTTTATCATATTTTTTCTCTCTCTTAATTTTTTTATCTATCTCTCTCCTCACTTTTCTCTACAATACTTTTCTTTATTCTTCAATACTTTACATCTATGCATTTCTACCAAGTGTACTCTTAATTTGTGTGCATCCATTCAATAAAACAGATATTATGAACCAGATGGAGTATTTTTTTTCCAACAAAAATCTTGTTTACTTCATCATATAATTATATTGTTCAAAATAAAAATAAAAATACTTATGAATAACGTATAAATGGAATGCTATAATATTAATATTGAAGTAAAAGCAAAATGATATAAAGTATGGGCAGCGTCATGGGACAGAAGACAGAAGCAAAAGTTGATGGTGCATTGAAGTACGGGATAGGACTTAGGAGGTAGAGTACATGGAGGAGATAGGATCCTCTAAAGTAATTATCTATATTTCTTGATGGAGTTATGAGAGAGATAGAGATAAGGAAAATATTTTGTTTCTTGATTTTTTTCTCTCCTAATTTTTCTTCTCTCTATCTCTCTCATAACTACACCAAGAAATGTAGATGGAGGGAGTAGGGACTAGAGAGGTGGTGTGAGTGAGAATCAGCAAGTGGAGTTTATCTCGTAATTAAACGTTGTAGTATCGTCATTGGATGACGTCAAATATATGACCTCATCAAAACCCTACAATACGGTACCAGTGTCCAGCTGTAGAGCCCTACAAATTAAATAAGGCTGCAGGTGTCCCTAATTAGCAACCTCACTTTTAAAGTCTTGTAGTTAATTTTGACTTTTTATTTCTACTTTTTTTATTTTTTGTTAATTTGTTGTCTATTTTATAATAGTTTTGTTTATACTAGTAAATAGTATTTTGATAATTTTTTATTATTTTTATTTAGAGTTTTAAGTAATTATCAATACTTTTAACTAATCTAAATAAAAATGACAGAGTAATTAAAGAGTACTAAAAAAGATACAAAAATATGATATAATAGGATTAAGTGTTTGACATCAAAAAGTTTGAAGCTGAGTGTAAATTTTTAATCATTCCTTTTTCATAAATATTCTCTTATTATAAACAATATTATTCAAAATGTTATTACGAAATGCAAGTATTTTTTATTGTAAAAATTTGAATTCAAATTGATTACATTGTAATAAATTAATCTCTTTTATAAAAATACATGCTAGTTGCTAATTATAAATACATTTGTTTGAGGCCGTAGCTTTGTGGCATATGTAGAGGGTAGAGTAGCCACGTTGGGGTTGGCTTACCCAACCAAAATCATGTTAAGTCCTAACAACAGGCCAATAACTTGAAAATTCAAAGCTGGAATGCATTATTGGTTTTGGATCCGTACTCTACATACTTTTATTTTAAATTTTTTAATATATAAATCTCTAATCAATATATTAAACCCATTGAATTCAATAATAAGCTCAAACTCTTTTTGTCTCTATGTCCTAACAAATTCATTTTGATCAAGTAATTCAATCAATCATGCTGTCATATAAAACGCCTATTCCTTTCGTAGTGTTTTGAATTATATAACTCATTTTTAATTTACCAATATAATGAATGACGTAATACTTAATGATATCATGCATGTGCAACATTAACTCAATCTGAATTATGACAAATAATTTAGGGCATGTTTGTTTAATAGAATGTTAGAGAAAATGGGAATGTATCAATAGAGTTAGATCTAGTGAAAGGGATCAGTCTCTCGCAACGTGATGAACCCTTGTTCGAATTTCGTTGGGAGATGTGCTCATATTTAGTGCCTGACAGTGTCTCGAATATGATTGCCTCCCATATGAGAATACATGTGGAGAACAAAAAAATAAGAGAATGAAATAAAAATAGGTAAAATGACTATTTTACCCTTATATTAAAAGTGAGAATGAAATAAAAATAGGTAAAATGACTATTTTACCCTTATATTAAAAGTGAGAATGAAATAAAAATAGGTAAAAATTTTTATAGGCCAATGCATTATTTAATGTTTCCACTAATTCAATCTGGAATTTCTCCAAGCATCAAAATTAGGAGTGTTTCGCGGGCGGTTTGGGCGATTTTTGGTGAAAAATTAGTACATCTATCGGTTTAAGTTAATAGCGTCAAACCAAACCATAAACGAACGGTTCGGTTTGCCAAGTTGAGACTTTTATGTTATCAAACTTATATATTTGAGTTTATTAATAAAAAAATATAATTTTATTCAATATAAATAATAAAAAAATATAGTAATATTTCATTTACTTACAATATACCGTCAAATTAACTCTAAAATTAAATTTTTAGATGGAATAAATTTAATCTAATCTTCTAGAAACAAATTTTAAATTTTATTATTTATAAATTCTAACATAATATGAGTGTATACGATTTTGTTAAATTCTGAACAACCATTCAAGAGTCTGTTTGATCCAACTAAAGTAAGGTGAATTAACTGAAATGTGTAAAGGAATTTTTTGTACAAAACATAATTAGTTATATATCATTTATGCAATACCTAATAATTTGTAACTAAATATTAATTGTTTTAATTTACTCTTCTCACTCTTTCAAGTTTCAAGGGTCCCCACCGTATTTTCTTTTAAGATTAATTCTTAATCCTTTGTTATTTTTTTCTTTTATAATTTTAAAATCATTTAAATTAGAATATTTGACAAGGTACTAACATCTAAATAAGAAAATAGCATATAGAAAGGGAAACATTATCTTATTCTTTCCCTCTAAGGCTCTAATTAGGGGTGTTCGTCAGGCGATTTGGACGGTTTTTAGTGAAAATTTAGTGCACCTATCAGTTTAAGTTGATAGCGTCAAACCAAACCAAACTAAACCATAAACGAGCGGTTTTGAGCGGTTCGGTTTGGCGGTTTAGGACTTTTATATCATCAAACTTACATATCTAAATTTATTAATAAAAAATATAATTTTATTCAATATAAATAATAAAAAGTATAGTAATATTTAATTTACTTACAATATACAATCAACTTAGTTCTAAAATTAAATTTTTAGATTGACTAAATTTAATCTAACATTTTAAAAACAAATTTTAAACTTTATTATTTAGAAATTTTAACATAATACGTACATATATATACATGTATGTGTATGCGGTTTGGTTCGGTTTTTCGACATACCAAACTGCACCAAACCAAACATTGATCGGTTTTTTTCGGTTTGTGCTAATTCGATTTGGTGTGGTTCAAGTGCGGCGGTTTTGTTCGGTCCTGAACACCCCTAGCTCTAATCCTTTATTTCTTCTATATTTCTTAACTATCAAACAAGAGACAGTTAATGAGTGATGGCATCAATTAATTAATATAGGAGCCGACCCAATAAATTCCTACAACTTTAAAAATGGTTCCGACTTGAAATCCAGCATGTCCTACAAATTCAGACCATGTGTCTTCACCCCTTTGTGATGGTAAGGCTAGCTATATGTACAAATTAAACATTAGTAATTATTAACGTATAAATAAAATAAGATAGAGATTGTTAATTAATGTTTTAAATGTATTGGTTAACCTTTCTTTATTTCATATAGCATTTAATAATTTGAAAATTACAGGTTATAGTTTTGTGTATGCACTTAATTTGAGAATAAAATCGTTGGATAGAGTGAATAGACATGGGCACATAGCTAGGCAAAGGGTGGGCACACGAGGATGATGGTGAGTAATTGAAATTGAATGCACCTTTCTTCTCACTACCGTCTAATAAATAGGAACCACCCATTCATAAAAGCCCACATGATGGAATATTTCCCTATTTACATATTTGATACGTCCCCACAATATAAACCATATATCTTTTTTTTTAATTAGGGTATATATCTACCGTCGAACAGAGTGACTAATCCTTCGCTAAATTGTAGGCACCTTGAAGGATGGGACAAATGACTCAAAGATTTAAAGCTGCTCCATACCCAAGACAGAAATCGAACCCCTGACACTTGGTTAAGGATGGATGAATCATCCCTTCCACTCAACTACACTCCTTCGATTATATAAACCATATATCTCACATTTCACACTGTCCTTTTATTTCCTCTCTCAGACTCGGTCTCTGAAACCAAACCATACGTTCTCTAAGGTGGAAACCAATTAGCCACATACATATACACCTCAAGCTAAAGTCATCAGTCTATCCTATAAATTGAATTAATTTCCTTCAATATGAAAAGATGAACAAGAACAAAAAAATTAATGTTGCCTTGTTAGTTGAATTATGTGCATCTGCAATATTCAAACATTCACTTTAAAGAGTTTTTATTGGCCCTTTTTACATTAATTGTCTATGCATTACCTAATGCTCAAGAAAATAACACAACTGTTCATTTCCAGACTTTTCCACCAACATCGAATGTAGATTAGGTTAATTATTTGAACTAGTTGAAAAGTTTTCTAATAATTTCAATTTGTGACGGTGAAGGTGACATTATCTAGATTCACTTCACACGTTTATAATTTCAATTAGACCGCGTCTCCATCTCATTCCGCCAATTTGTCTCTCACGATCAATGAAGACTTTTCAGATAAAATAAAGATTAATATATGGAGAACGGATTTTTTACGGTGCTGCGTTGTTATGCCGTTCAATTAGCCACGGTTAAAACGTGATTAATTGGTCACGTAACCGTGACAAATATTTTTGTCACGGTTTTATGTTCGATTAGCCACGATTTTAATCATGGCTAATCGAACTGCACAACAGCTGCGCAGTAGAAGATCTGCGTTGTAGAGTGTAGACTTATGTATGTTGTTAAATCTCTAGTATACTCCTGAACCACCAATAGAGGCTTTTCTTTTCTTTTACTTAATTTGTTTCCTTTAAAAATGAAAGAATGTAGTGATATCATATGCATTCTAATGGCGAATTGTAAATTTACAACCACGCAATTAAGTTATTCTCATCCAAAGTTTACAAAATATTAGAGACTGGAGAATTCTAGAAGAACACAACTATGAAGAGGTGAGGAATTGTTTAACATATCACTTTAGTTTTATTATATTTTAAAAAAATCAGTATTCATTTGAGTGCATGTTAAACAATTGGTATATGATTCATTATGTCTTAAAAAATTATATCTACGACTACACTTCTGAGACGTAGCTAACTCTAGAAGGAAATAAGAGACAAAACATTACAACTCACTCGCAGTGACAGCATATATACGACGCCTTTTTGAATTTTCAAAGGCCAATAAGGGACTGTCCTAGAAAACATTCTGGGAAATTAATACTACTATTATAATAATAATAATAATAATATTGTTTTTTTTAAAGACACAGCATTCTATTCCTATATATATATATATATATATATAAATAATACACAGAAATTGTTATGATCTTCTTTCTTATGTTTTCGGGTTGTAATTGGACGGACCCAATGAGGCATGTGCATGACCTTCTCAATACATTTACAAGACTAAACAAATTTTAATACATTGTTTTATTTATTTAATATTATTTGTTAATATTAATAAATTTTTTAAAAATAATTTAAGATCAAAATTTATTAATGTTAACAAATCATACTTTAAAAAAAAAGTATTGATTTTCAGTACTATTATATACTATCAAATATATATATTATAGGAACGATATGCTTGGACATTATACAGGTGTCTTAATTCATTAATGTATTTTTTTAAAAAAAATATATATATATATACGTTTGGAGGTAAATTCATGAGAGTTTAAGAAGAGACTGAATCGTAGGTGATGCCATTATGGCAGATGGGTGCATGTTTATATATACATCTCATCCATGCATATCTGATATCTCCACATGATTTTGTCTCTCTCTGTCTGCATTTATATGAATTTATTTAACATGTGTCCAATTAAGATTTTACTTAATTAGTTAATAGAGTATTTCATATCTTAAAATATATGAGAACTCAATTAAAAATTAATCTTAATGTTTAAAAATTATATTGACCAATCAGGTGAAACCTTAACATGTGTAATAAGAAAAATCTTAGATGCACCCTATTTATATATATGTAGGCTTAATTGCTTATCAACATTATTTATGATAGCTGGATATGATTAAATTAAGGATTTATCTAAAGCACATGTTAAAGTTTTTTTGATTGGTCAATAAAACATCTTCTATCTTAAAATTTACAAAAATTTAGTTAAAAATTAATTTTTAATGTTTAAAAACTCAATTGAACAATAAAAAAATCTTACCTATATATATTTAGTGTTGTACTTTTTGTTTACCATATATATAAAATTTTTGGGGGGATCGGAGGCGCAGCCACATAAATGCAAAAAAAGATTCTAAAATACAAGGCATCTAGCCACGCAAGACAAAAAGTACTAGAGGAAATAAACTTGATCAAGGGAGAAAATGAAAGAATCTGGATAAGACTATTATAATATAGATACGAATCTCAATTTTTATTTAGTAATCTGAATCTATACTTTATATATTTTGCACTCCACACTTTTGTTTAGTTTTTTAATAAAATCTATTCTATACTACTAAAAATAAATTTATTTAGATATTAAATATAAACATATTTTAGCAAAAACTCAAACTGTATTCTTGAACTCTCTGTTCGATTAGAAGTAAAGACGAGAGAGTAGATTTTTCCATCAGATTAATTGTATTCTTTTTCCTAGGAACCGTCATAACATTTGCATGTGTCTTATATATTGTCTAGGAATCATTGATTATAAAAAAGAAGGATTTCACTACGGAGACGTCGAGTTACACTTTAAATAAATGTTTTCTATGCTTTAAATGTTATTTTTCTCTCCCGTTAAAGGAGAGAGAATATTGAAAAGAAGGAACGTATTTTGGGTATATAGTCAACAAAGAAAATTAATATACTGGTTCTGTATATCAAAACGATCATTTTACTATCAAGGAAATGTGATATCTAGAACCTCGTTAAAAAGTTCATTTGACTACTGTATATATATAATTATCATTTTTGCATGAAGACTAAAAAGTTGCGACCTGGATGATGAACTAAAGTAGAAATAAACACGTATGTGAGTAACTCAAATTTGCGAGGATTTTAATTTTTAATTTTTTTTTTGGTGGCGTCGACACATGCATGACAAAGTGACAATATATTATGCCAAATATATATATATATATAGATGCTTCAGTTTTTATTTTATATAGAAGCAGACGTACGTGGTCATATATATTATTGCACCTCAACACAGAAAAATAAATAAATATAGGGCTAACAATATGATCAAATTATTTAATTCTGAATTTTAAAACTAATTAATTAATTTGTGTACGATGAAAACAGTAAAGGAATCTTCTTCAGCACAAAGCATGGATCTTCCTCTCAGCGTGAAAAGTGCAACAAATTAAAAGGAAGATATTTTTCAGTGGCATTTGGCCTTGATGTGAAGTATATATGATAATATATGAACCATCGCCTTTATGGGATTTTTTTTTTCTTACATATGCCTATCCCACTTTCCCTTTCCGTTGACTTTGGAGTTGAATGATTCAAGGATCTGGATCTAAAGAAAATTGAGAGTTGATGATCTGTAATTAAATGGTTGATTTAGTAGTGGAGTTGTGATGGAAAGAGATAAAAAAAAATAGGAAAGAGATAGTGGTATAGATCATTTCTCAACAAAAATACTATAATGTTTAGAATAGAATTAACTTTAATAAAAGAAAGCACAAATTAACACAACATACAATAATTTGAAAAAGTGAGTGGGTAATCATTTCCTTCCTTAATTCCATATACTCGTCCCAGGGCCCACCGCATAGGAATAGTTATTTGTTTTTTTAAATGGAATGTATATTTGCACACACATCTCTTTATAATTGCTGTAGAATATATGTACATTATACTGCACAATATAATAGCAATATTATTACCGATGACAAGGCTACTAAAAGGGGTTATAGTCACTTATATGGTGACAAATTAATGTTTGAATCACTGATTGAACTTTGAACGATGTTGACATTTGGTAAGTAATAATATCTTGAACAATATCATATTGTTTTTAACAAAATTTAAAAGACTAAATTTATGTTATGAAGTTTTTTTTATATCTTTGATATAAATTTTAAAAAAATAAAAAAAAATCATAACATGCACATGACAGAAAAATTTTGTTTTACCGATGAAAGGATATAAAAGACTATTTTTAGTACAAGCATAAATACATGATTAATCATACAAAAAAACACATATAATTAAAATTTATAATTAAAATAACGATTTAAAAATTCTTATTGAAGATTTTTCTTTTCATGAACTGGTGTAAAGTGCCAGCATGTTTTTAATTTTTAACACACGAAGAATGTTTCACACACCATGAGAAAAATACAAGTGGCAATAATCTTTTAGCTGAAATGAATATATATTAGAGGCTTTATATATATATACCATCAAATGAAATAAAAATTATATTTTAAAAGAATTGTATATGATGAATTGCAACAAGAAAAATTGCACCGTATTCAAAATTTTGTTTAATTTATAAATATAAATTTTATATTCATCATATTAAGTCAAGACAAATTCCCATAACAAAAAAAGTCAAAGGCAAATTAAACTGATTAATAATTGACTTTTTAAGAATTACATTAAAACATTTATTTTTTAAAAATAAAAATAAGAGACCATATATTTTTTAAGACCAAATAATTAATTTACTTTTATATATTTTTTTGATTAAGAATGCATTTAATGAGGTGAGATAGTGAAATCACAATTTGTAATAAATGTGTTTTTTATTTCTTTTAAAAACATAAATGCTCTTCACTTATTTTCTACATCTCTGTCTTTTTAATTTATTATAGTATTTTTTTTATTTGTATTCATATTTATTATTTTAATTATTCTCTATATATATATATATATATATATATATATATATATATATTTTGTTTGATGCAATCTATTTATATCTTTTATTTTCAATTTATCATTATTGCAATTATCCTCAATTTTTTTGTACTAACATAATGGTATTATTAATGTGATTTTTTTTAATAATATTAATGTAATTTCAAAATTTGGCTTAGATACAGAAAAAAAAAGTGAAACGCTATACATACGAAAAATTTTATTACATGATTTAAAAAATAATAAATTTAGGATAACTCCATTACTGAAAAATTAAAAATAAAATAATATAAATAAAGAATAAATTAGTGTAATAAACATGAATACAAAATTAAAAAAATAATAATCACTAAAATAAATTAAAAAGAGAGATTCTAAAAAAGATTTAAAAAGAGAGAGATAGAGATATAATTATAAATATTTGTTAGATAATAGTCAAATGTCATTCATGTCTTAAAAAAAACGAAAAACGCATTTATTACAAGTTGTGATTTCTATGTATTATGGGCACTCGTTAGCAAAACCTATATTTTTTTATAAAATCATTAATTTAGTGGCCACATCCATTTTTATTTAGGACAAAACTTATATGTTGTTGCTTACATACATATCTTTAAAAGGCATGTCTTTTTTTAATTGACTAACCTTACTTTTTAAACAACCATACTTAATTTTTTTTTTGAGTATAAAGAAACAAAAGACCCAATCAGAATTAGACACCTGGAGTCAACCAAAAAGAATTATAAAATGTCTACCTACAGCAAGATTAAATATATATAAATGCATGCCATTGGCCATTGCTATGTCACTCACAAAGGCACAGCCTCATCTTCCTCGAAGCTACTCACTTGTCCCAACCACACTCACTACTCACCAGAGCAGGCACCCTACCTATTCCTTCAGCTTTTGCTTTTTAGCCCCACTCTTTACTTCTTTTTCTTTTTTTACCCTCACTTTTCCCAATCTACCCCTACATATATATATTTTTTTTATATTTCATTATTAATTCTAATGGACACTAAGGTTCTATCCTCCGGCGTCCCCTTCTCCACCTTGCCGGCGAGCTACATCCGCCCAGAATCCGACCGGCCTCGTCTCTCCGACGTCTCCACCTGCCATGACGTTCCCATCATCGACCTTGCTTCTCACGACAAGCCACAGCTTCTTCGTCAAATTGCTCAAGCCTGCAAATCCTATGGCTTTTTCCAGGTCTTAATTACTTTATTATTTAATTTAATATTGTTTTTTTCCTTTTTTTTCTTTTCTTTGGTCCAAGGTCGAGTAAATGAAAATTTTTTCCTATGTGTAGGTGATTAATCATGGGGTGGATCTGGATTTAGTGAGAGATATGGAGGAGGTGGCATGTGAGTTCTTTAAGTTGCCTGTGGAGGAGAAGATGAAGTTGTATTCGGATGATCCATCAAAGACTATGAGATTGTCAACTAGTTTCAATGTGAAGAAGGAGACAGTGCACAATTGGAGGGACTACCTTAGACTCCATTGTTATCCTTTGGAAAAGTATGTGCCTGAGTGGCCTTCTAATCCTTCCACTTTCAAGTAAGTCTATTCTCATCTCTATTAATTATATATCTCTCTGCCTTTCTTGACTATGTCATATATATGTGAGAGGACTATCTAGTGGTGCTATATATTTGTCTTACATTGTCACATCCTTTAATTTTTTTTATATACTTTTATCACTCATTTTTTCTAAGTAATAAAGCTATAATCATGGCCTCATGGGAGTGGCTGGCATCATGCATATTCTATATATCTAGGTTGGAGAATATACAAATGAATTTTGAAATTTTAATGGTAAACTTTTTTTTTTTCAAGATACCATAAATTAGAGTGTGTCCCCTTCTCTCTCTATTTCTCTCCGCTAGAAAAAAGTTTAAAATATATGCACAAATAAAAAGATATAATAGACTAATGAATCAATCAGAATATAAGAAGTTCAACCTTTTGAAAAGTCAAAATTCTCATAGGTATCTCTTAAATTATTTTATTCTCGTATCAGATAATATCTAAGTACATCTGGGTCCACCCAGAATAATATATATACACATCAGAAGAATTAATGAACTAAACAAAGTAGATCTGATCACTGTACTATTCTTATATTTTATTTCATTCCATGGCACATTCCTGAAATCTTTGTTCAATTCTAAACAAAGAACCTATATATGATACTGTCTTTACTCTTTATCACCCTACCTATTAGACCTAACTTCACATAAAAATAAAAAAATTAGTATTACAAGAGAATTAAATTTTTAATATTTCTTTTATGCATTATTTTACATTTTTTAATATTAATATGATTCACCAAATAGAGATATAGCCTGAATGAATTATTAGGGCCTAATTCTTCATTAATACTAACAAGTAAAAAATAATAAATAGATGAAGTCTTAAATGAAGTAATGAACAATTATTCAAGAAATAGAATGTCATATTTAAGTACTATATGGTTGAAATGGAATATAAGTATATTAGATTCGTTCTAAAGACATAATATTATACCACTTGAATCATGACTCTTAAACTAGGTAAAAAGTGTACAGTTACAACAGCATTATTATCTTTAGTAGAGTTAAAAGAGAGAGTAAATGATAATGGATATTTAAAAAAGAAAAAAGAAATTCAAATGGTTGAAAGAAATCTTCTTGTGTTTTGACCTTTCTTCCTCCTCATATTTTCAAAACGAGGCAATCCCATGTGTACCCATGTGCGATTCTTCAGCAGGTATTGTAATTTTCGGAGAGACAATGCATAGAGTTGGTGAAATCTGAAAAAGTAGTTTGAAATTTGAATTAGATTAATATTCCACAGGGACGGCCTAATTAATTAACATCAAAAGTGGCGTAACTTCCTAATAATATATGACAACATATTATTGATCTTCTATAGATCCCTCCATTTGAATTCCTTGATCTGATCTTTCCATTCTTAAAACACAAAGATTTTGATTTGTTTAATAAGGGAAAGGTGACAATTTCAAATAAAACAAAATGCATATATATATATATATATATATATAACATCCCGTTTTGGATACATCCTAAATAGAAGACACGAGTTTTGGTTAAATTTCAAGTTCTGGTGTCTCGTCATTTTCGGTGCCGCCCCTTATCTTCAACTAACCTCTTATCACCGCCAAACGCTTGGCTTCCCTCTACACTCTCCACCGTACTATTACACACCATATAATTTATCTATTTATCTATGCCTTTTGTTTTATTCGGTTTACTTCTTTTCAAGAATTCTACAGTATTTACGAAAAAATCTTTTCAAATATTTTACAAGAGAAATAAAAATAGATAAAGAAATAAAACTCGCACACATAAAATCAAGTATATGAGTTTATTTATGATAAATGATGAACCTTAAATTTAGAACATTATAGTAGCTGCGGTGGAGTATTGGGACCACAATAGCCATAGTAGTACGGTAGTATTGAACTTTAGTACATCCCTCCAATCAGTTGATCACTAAACTTCTTAATTAATGTGAGTTTTTAATAATATTAACAAATGGCACTACATGATTGGAGGGATGCACTGAAGTTCAGTGGTACAGTACCATTGAACTTTTATCCCTATCTAGGTACAAAAAATTATTTAGGTTAATTTTTTTTTTAATTTTTGTGATCAAGTTATATAATGAAAAATTGATATATGTATAATTTTTTTAATTATTTTCTTAAAATTATTTTATATATTTTATTTTGATAAACAGAATATAAAAAAATTATATAAGTACGATCCTAACATTTCGGTGGACTGGTAAATGCTATTTCCTGCTTAATCGACGGTTGAGATAAGGGGTGTGACATTGTTGATAATTGGTGCTTATTGTTTGGGTGCTTACGTCACTCTAAGATTCCGTGTTGACGTAAGCCTATTGCGCGTCCTATACTATGAGTCGGATTAGAAATATTATAGTGACTACTGAGGCGTGATTGGAAATGGGAATCTGCACCGCTTTGCACCGATTTGGATATTTATTTTATTTTTTGATAGGTGCCAATTTGGATATTTATGTTGAGCAAATAATATTTTTTTTTTGAAATTGGATCATCTATATTAAATAGTGGAGTGAAAAGAGAGACGAAAAGAAACAAAATTGTGGGTCTCATATTATTAAATATTCTCTCTTAATTTTTTTATTGTATAATATTTTTTCTTTCTATCTTTTTTTATTTTACTGAGTATTTTACGATTTAATATAGAGAATCTAATTTCATCTTTTATCATTTCATAAAATATATATATATATATATACCTTTAGCACATAGACAAATACAAATTTAGCTTAATTTATAGGATTGATCATATTTTTAAAATATTAAGGGGCGAACTAAACAAAATTAATCGACTTTAAAAAGTAATTTTTAATTTGACCCATTTTAAACAAGTTTAGTATGAAGGGAGTGATTTGATGGGAAATAGAAATAAAAATAAATGATAAAAAGTATGTTTGGTATGTAGGAAAATGAAAGTGAGATGTAAAAGTAATATTATTTGGCATAGTAGGAAGAAGATAGGAAAATAAAAAATAAAAGTATGAAATATCTTTTTTGTCCTTGCTTTTTTAAAAATCACAAATTTTTTAAGGGCATTTTGGTTTTTAAACCTTATCTCCCCTCACCATAACTTCTCTCCTTACATACAAGCAACCTTACTCATCTCTCATAAATGACGTTTCTTCTCTTTTCACTCACCTCATCACCTACCAAATATATTAAAACTTTACCTTACCTTATCTCATCTATACTCACTCCCTACCAAACATCCCAATAATCGAAAAAACAACTTAATAGTCTAAGATAAATTTGTAAGGACTAAATGATTGGTGAGAACTTTACTCATGACCTCTTAAAATTTGAGTTGCGTCAATATTTTAGGGAGACTCTATTTGTCCAGCCTAATCTGAGCTATTTTAATAAATAATAACTGTAACTTAGAGTGAAAACATATTATATTTATAGTATCAATTATATAAACAAAACTGCTCGTTCAAATAAATTTATATGGGTTGTTACGTGTGAAATCTAAATGTGCCTTGACACTGACTTTATTTGTAGGTTGAATTTTCGAATCTCAGATATACATATAAAACTCGAAATTGAGCTGAGATGTGTTTTGGAATGAACAGGGAAACAGTGAGAAAATACTGCGCGGAAGTTAGGGAATTGGGGTTGAGAATAGAAGAATACATATCAGAGAGCTTGGGCCTAGAAAAGGATTACATAACGAAGGTGTTGGGACAACAAGGGCAGCACATGGCAGTAAACTACTATCCAGCATGCCCAGAACCAGAACTCACCTATGGATTACCAGGACACACTGACCCAAATGCCCTTACCATTCTACTACAAGACCTACAAGTTACTGGCCTTCAAGTCCTTATAGATGGCAAGTGGGTTGCTGTTAATCCCCACCCCAATGCTTTTGTCATTAACATAGGTGACCAACTCCAGGTATCATCTTTTTTATGTTCTCTCTGTTTGTAGGGGTAAGGCTGCATACATCTGATCTCGCAGATCCTAGCTTGTGTGCTTGACCGCCCTTTTGTGTAATGCATGTGAAGTAATTAAGAAGCATTCTAAAAAGGCCATATATATGATCGATGCAGGCTTTGAGTAATGGGATTTATAAGAGTGTGTGGCACAGAGCTGTTGTGAATGCTGAGAAGCCAAGGCTTTCTGTGGCTTCATTTCTATGCCCATCTGATGACGCATTGATCAGTCCCGCAAAGCCACTCACGCAAAATGAATCTGCAGCCGTATATAGAGGCTTTACTTATGAAGAATACTATAAGACGTTCTGGAGTAGGAATTTGGATCAAGAACACTGTTTGGAACTTTTCAAGAACAAGTAGGCTTCATTTTTATGTATAATAAGACCCAAAACCAGGTCTCTGTTTATGTACGTGTGCTTGGTAACAGTAGAAGAGGAGTAAGAAAGGAATAAGAGTTAAAATTGACAATGTATATAACATACATCGAATATGATTGTTGATACATAGTCAATTTTTCCTCCTCCTTCTCCTTTCTCCCCTTCGAGTACATCTTTAATGGTACGGTAATATTGAACTTCAGTACATCCCTCCAATCAGTTGGTCCCTAAATCATTCAAGGTGGGTCTTAATTAATGTGAATTTTTATTAATATTAACAAATGGCACTATATAATTAGAGGAATGCACTAAAATTCGATGATACGGTACCATTAAACTTTTATCCCTCCCCTTCCAATTCCTACTCCAATAACGCACATTTAACTTGGTTCCATTTTTCTAGTCTCTTCTGCTTTTTACCATTGCAATTATTATTACTGAATTCTAATAAAGGTAGTCCACTCTTGGAAATCTGGAAGCTAGCATGCCCTTGTACCTTCATGCTATAGCCTATACGACATGCCTTTGTAATTTTATTCTGCTTCCACGCGGTAAATACTTAAATCTATGATATTCCACAATATAAAACTTTCATTCTTTGGACAATATAATATGCCATGATTTTTACAGTATTTGATATATAGACTACCTACTAATTTGGGGATAATTAAAATTTATAATAGCCTAATACCGATACCTTCAATTCAATAGCTTCACATAATACTTCTTAAATAAGTATTAGTTGCAACTCACCCTGAATTTAATAGATATATATGTGGTTTTAATTGGGATAGCATTGAAAAATTGGGAAAGATAAGAAAAACAAAATTTTTTTTGGCCTGATAAGAAAAACATTTTAGTTACACTCCTTAAACAATAATACTAGATCCCATTACTTAAAATATCTACTTTAAGGAATTTCTATTAACTTAATCATATAATATATAATTGCTAAATTTTTTTTTCCACAGAAAGTCCTACCAAATTCCTAAAGTAATGACGGAAAAGTGCCAGCGTGCCGTTCGACTATAAATGTAATGATATAATCAGATAAATAGGATGGGCCCAATATTGGGCCAACAAATTTCCAGTGTATCCTCAACCTGAGTACTAAATGAGCCCATTATAGTAATGGGCCCAAATTAGGAGTGTAGATTCGAGTGGGATATAAACCCAAAATCCCAGATAGAAGCGAAAGAGAGTGCTATCCCTATCGTCCTCCGTTGCGACTTGTGAAGAAGCCATGTCTCCAGGTCCCGTAGTTGAGGCGGCCGCTGAGCAAGAACTTCCCTCCGTCGAGGAGATTCAGAAGAAGAGCAATGAACCGCAGGTCGTATTTGCCTTCGTTTATATTGTTTGTTTCATTTCTCCTTTAGTCTCTTATTTCCGTGTTTGATCTATTTTTCTCAGGAGGACGATGCTCCCATTGTTGAGGATGTGAAGGATGATGATAAAGACGAGGACGATGATGATGACGACGATGACGATGACGATGACAAAGAAGATGGTGCTCTAGGTATATATGTCATTTTGATGTTCTATTATACAACTGATTTATGGATTTCCTTTCGCGTGAGCTGAGCTTTTCTGTCCATGGTACTGTGTCGTGGAATACTTGAAGTGGATTATTGGGTGTTCAGTGATCGTGAAATAACGTATTCTGTCTCTGAACTATTGTTCTTTTGTCAAAGTAGATTGTGATGAGCGTTAAACATTTATTTGACTTTTATGCTAATAACACACAAATGAGTTTACTCCTATGAGAACTCTAATCTAATCATCTTTATACATTGCTTATTTTAAATGCCTTTCAGTGACCCAATGTTTCTATGCTTTTATCATTACGCACGGAGGCCCTTTTTTAAATTCCTCTTCAATTGCTGTTTTCTTGTACTATTGGCGGTAGGTTTGCTTGCTTATACAACAATACTTTTGGGCACAAGCAGCATTTTCCTATGTCGCCTTATTGACAATAGTTGGGTTGGGCAAGAAATCACTAGCTTTGAATTCCTTTGGTTTTCTGAATTTGGTAGGATGCAAAAAAAAGTGTGAATTAGTTTTTTTGGCACAAGTTGATTGACTGTCTATTTGCTTGGGATTGGTGCACTAGACTAATATTGTTGTTTAAGCAGAGTCACATGATGCTTAAGGTTGGTAACATGATCATTCAGTTTATATTTGAGAAATTTGAGCATTGAGATGTGACTTACCCCATTATAAGTGTAGGATTCTTTTTGGTTATCTTTCACTTTGTTTGTTAATATTTGCATGCTAAATTAATTCTCTAGTTAAAATATGATGGTCTCTGTAGCGGCTATTTTGGATATTGATAACTTCCATGGATTAAACGTACCTTTTGCAAAATTCTTGGATCATATATTGGACTTTGGGATGCAGGTTCCACCGAGGGTTCAAAGCAGAGCAGAAGTGAAAAGAAGAGTAGGAAAGCAATGTTGAAGCTGGGACTGAAACCCGTCACTGGTGTTAGTAGGGTCACAATCAAGAGAACAAAAAATGTAGGTCATTATCTACATTGTTATGTGGTTGATGTATCTGGATTATGGATGGCTGCTGACCAGTTTATTTCATTCTTCAGATTCTTTTTTTCATCTCTAAGCCTGACGTGTTCAAGAGTCCAAATTCAGAGACTTATGTCATATTTGGGGAGGCCAAGATAGAGGATTTGAGCTCACAGTTGCAGACACAAGCTGCTCAGCAGTTCAGGATGCCAGATATGGGATCTGTGATGGCAAAACCAGATTCTGCTGCTGCAGCTGCGCCAGAAACACAGCCTGAAGAGGAAGAAGAAGAGGTTGATGAAACTGGAGTGGAGCCTCGTGACATAGATTTGGTTATGACGCAGGCAGGAGTGTCAAGAAGTAAGGCTGTCAAGGCTCTCAAGGCTCACAATGGGGACATTGTTGGTGCCATCATGGAACTGACTACTTAGTCTTTATGATCTATTTACTGTTTATTGGTTTTTTGGGATGTTTTTGGAACTTATTGTCATCCTTAAGTTACCATAGTCAGCCATATTAAACGTCAATATGGTTGGATCCATCGTATAATTTTGTTGCTCTCTCAAATATTTGTGCAATTTTTATATTCCTCAATTTAGATATGGTTAAATTGAAGTTAATTTCATTTTCATTTAAAGAATTTTAAATAAGGCCTGAACTTAAGACGAAGTTACAATTTTTTCTTCTGTTGTTAGAACTTACATGGCCAAGTTTGGCCACTCTCTTTCCCAAGGTCTCCATGTTTTTTATCACGCGCCTGAAGGTTGACTGAAGCTGGTGGAACAAGACGTGTTTCCTAGAGCTGTGGCGTTCTAGCCTGGCTGTTTGTTTTTCTTTCCGATGTACCAAAAAAAAGAACTTGGAAATATGCGGTTATTAGAAAATTGACATAAAAAAGAAACCTGACATCAAAGCCTCTCCCTATTATTTGAAATGCCTTTCAATTTCTTTCATAGTGGGATGAACTTCTAGGTAGAGTTTGGTTTAGTGAAGTTATTTTAGTAGAAATGGAAAATAGAAGTAGGTGAGAGGGAAATGGAATTTAAAAAAAGTAAGTTCGGTAGAAATGAAATTAGTTTATGTGAAATATCAAATTAAAAATGTCACTTTAGAGTTTAGACAATTTGTTATTGATAAAATAGACATTTTCTCTTCACTTTTTTACTCTTCTCTCATATTCTCTCTTTAACCACAAGCAACAAAATTTTTTATCCACAAGTAACAAGTTTCCTATTTCCCTTTTCTCCTCCAACCAAATATATAATATCAAAAGCAACTAATCTTTTCTGGCTTTCTGCCCACAACTTCGTTGCAACCAGACATTGCCTTGGGGTAGGTTTAGTCGTTTAAATTAAACAACAAACCATTACACCCAACTGAAATTCTGGGCTCGTTTGGTTACATAAATATTTGAGAGAATGAGAATATAATAGGAATTAAATAAAAATATATAAAATGATAATTTTACTCTTATATAATGTTGTAAAAATTGAACCGGGCAAAGACTCGACAAGTGTTCGATTCATGGTCTGATCGGTTTAACCGGTCGAATCGTTGGTCGAACCGGATGACGCAATAAATAATAAATATTAATTATTCTTGATATATAAAATGACATCATTCAAATTTTAGGTTTCAACATGCATAATTTTGAAGTTTTAAATTATATGACTTCTCAAAGTTTTAATTTTCAAGACTTGTCAAACTCTAAAAGAACTTGATCAAACTAAACATGAAATTCTTGATAATCATGACTTCTTAAATTTTAGGCCAAATTACTCTTTTGGTCCTCAACGTTTGCAAGAAGTTTAATATTGGTCCTCAACGTTTCAAAAAGTTATTTTAGGTCCTCAACGTTTTTCATTTGAGTCAAAATTAGTCCTCTAGCGTAACATTTGTCTGGTTTTGCCATTAAATGCTAACATGGAAGGCTTATGTGGCACACCCTCTCTCCTACATGTCATATTTAAATGACATGACACCCTCTCTCACTCAAACTCAGCAAAACGATGTCGTTTTTATTCATTTAAATATTTTGTTTTGGTCATTTAAATGAATCAAAACGGCGTCATTTTGCTGAGTTAGAGTGAGAAAGGGTGCTATGTCATTTAAATATGACACGTAGGAGAGAGGATGTACCACATAAGCTTTCCACGTCAACATTTAATGGTAAAACCAGACGGATGTTACGCAAGAGGACCAATTTTGTTCCAAAATAAAAATGTTGAGGACCTAAAATAACTTTTTGAAACATTGAGGACAAATATTAAACTTCGTGCAAACATTAAGGACCAAAGAGTAATTTGGCCTAAATTTTATTTTTTAAGATTTTTCTAATTTTAATTTTTAAGATTGTTCTAATTTATTTTTTTATGTTATTTTTTATTTTTATTTTTCAATTTTTTATTTTTTTAAAAAAATAAAATTGGACGGTTGGACTATCGGTTGGACAGTAACCGACTCACTTTTGTATCCGGTTAGCGATCGGACCGTCGGGTCGAGTCCAAACAATACTGTTCTTACATTAAAAGTAAGAATAGAATAAAAGTGAATAAAAAAATAAGAACAAAAATATAATTTAAAGTATATTTAGTATAAAAAATATTTGTGAGAACATTGTATTAGGGCCTCAAAACAAACAACTAAACGGGCTGAATACAGTGAAAGGAGACTGCTGAAGGGAAAAAAAAAAAAACAAAAGGAGAATGCTTGCAGGGGAAAAAAACGGATGGTTACGGTTTGTTCTTTCTACCGATTTTATCTTGAAAATTGTGTACTCATGAATTATTACAGTATCTATTTGGTGCAAGCCAAAATAAAATACTATTTATTTGGTGTAACGTGTAAGTGACAAGTGATTTAGTATTAATTTAAATAAGATAAGATTTAAAATTTAAAATTTTGTAAATATAATCATCTCTATTTTGGAGACTTGGTGGGCAAAAAAAAAAAAACTGCTTATCCTCCTAAAAATTTCAAATTAAATATATTAAAATTCTAAAAAATATTAATAGTAGATATTTTTAAATTAATATTTTATCATTTTCTCAATTGAATTTTTAACTTACAAAATAAATGGAAGATATTATACTTCTCTTCCTTTTCCCACCTTATATGCAATCCAAGCAGACCTTAAATTAATTTTATAGTCTCGTAATTTAATTTTTTTAAAAATTGAATGGGTCTTTAAGTTTAAAACGTGTTTAAAAAGTTTTTATAACTCAAGTATAACAACTCTCTTATGAATTATGATTTTGTTTTTTAAAAAAACCCACATAAATATTTACTTTTAATTACAACTTTTTTACAAGCAGTAAAAAAGTTAAAATCAACTACTAATTCGTTTTGAAAGTCCCTAATTTTAATTTGAAGCCATGTTTGGTTAGCAAATATTATTATAGAATAATGAGGAGAAATACAACAACAACAAAAAAAGATAAAGGAGAAAAAAAGTAAGGTGTAAAATTGAGAAACTTGAATTTAGATTTCTGGTTTATTTGTTTATTTTTATTTTTGCCAAAATTGCTCATAGGTAATAGTCAAAATCACTCATAAGTATTAGTCATATACTTTTTTTTTAAAAAAAAAACAAGTATTAGTCATATACTTGGCGATGAATAATTAAAAAAAAAAAAACTTGAACCAATTTAGACAAAAGAGAGACATAAATAACTTAAGAGTCAAATTAACCTAATTTTTTTTAGAAAAAACAAATAAGAATGAAACACAAATAAGCTGAAGAGTCAGAACTTAAGTCCAAGCTAAAGAACAAAATTTGCTATAGTTATGTCCAAGATAATAAAAAATTTTAAATCAAAATCATTCATCCAATTTTCAAGCATTCAAAGTGTGGCCTGCAAATTCCTCATCTTCAACTTGTTCCCAATCGTCATCAGAATGATGTGCAGCAGAATTTGGGTTGACATCCAAACGACCTATAAAAACAAACTCCTCCAAAGACTCTTTTGAAGATATAGAAGAAGTCTCATGATCAGGAGTCGGCTCTTTCGTAGGAATTGGAGAATCATGGCTAAAATTATCTTTATCATTTGGAGTTTTTTTATGATCGTCAATCCCTTCAGATGCCAATGCAAAGGGTTGGGAAACCATCATCAAATCCTCTAGACTGCCAGTATTGATGCATGGCTCGCTCCTATGAAAAATGGGAAAATCTTGGAAAAAATCTTCAGCCTCCTCGCTCCTGTGAGAAACATGAGAATCTTGGAAAAAATCTTCAGCCTCCTCGCTCCTGTGAGAAACAGGAGAATCTTGGAAAAAATCTTCAGCCTCCTCGCTCCTGTGAGAAACAGGAGAATCTTGGAAAAAATCTTCAGCCTCCTCACTCCTATGAGAAACAGGAGAATCTAAAAAAAAACTGTCCTCATTTTGAGTACCACTCCCTTCAGGTGTTGATGTAATAGGTTCGTTCAATTCAGGAGAAAACTTTTCAAGATTGAAACTGTTAACTTCGGCTACCAAACTTTGAGATAGCCTTAACTTAAGGGGAAGCTCTGGTTTTGATTGCTTTGCATTGTCTAAATCAAAGGTATACAAAGGAAACATAGATATTAAAGGAGATAATCTTATCAGACTATTAAACAAGTGAGTCATGAAAAGATAGAAAATAAAACTCACATGTTTGCTTGCATGAATATTTATCCATTCCAATCATCATTTTATTGTAAGGAGCTCTGTCATTGATTGGACATAATTTAGCCTGTGACCCTGGTTCCTCATCATCATGAAAATTCTCACTAAAAAAACTCTTCATAGCCTATAAATGAAGAGTATGTCAAAATAATTAAAATTTCAATTTTCTTCTAATTAATTTGTTTACTTTATAAAGAATTGAATGAACAATATCCGTAAGTAAATAGTTCTAAATAACATGGCATAAGATATAAATGCACCTTAGCCCTTTTATCTGCTTTCTTAATTTCTATGTCATCATCCCTGGTACGAGAAGTGTGCTCTGGTCCTACCTCAGTTAAGTGGGGCTTCTCAAAACTTGTATTCTGAAAATACATTCATAATGATGATATAAAGACATTGTGAAGTATGGCTGCTAAAAAAAATCAGCGTAAGAATAAGCAACATACCAACTCCTTAAACAATTATCAAAGCCTTTTTTTTCTTTTCTTTAAAAATATGATATAATATATAACTTAGCTACTAAATGATGTATTTGTTTCCTTTTCTTTCCCATAATTATTCTTTTATTGATTGTGCTATCATAAAGAACAAATTCTCTACTTATCAAAGAGATAAGAATTTTCATCAAATTAGAGAAATCATATCATACCTGTTGAGCCTTGGGTGATTCTCCATCATGCTTACCAGAATTTGACAGAGGAAAACCAACTTTTGGTGCAGGAATAATTTCTTCAGCATTCTTTAGAACACAAGCATGAAGATTACTGATTACATTTTCAAGTTCATTGCGACATTGTTCATTCATTTCGCATGTATCATTCATGCAATGATCCAGAAGCACTTCTGACGTATTATGCAATGTCTTAACCAGCTGATGGATGTGTATTTTTGGAGACACAAAATTGTTTTCTTCCATTTTATTAAGATAAGAAGACCAAGATCCGTGATCAAAGATTGAATTGTTTAATGGCACACCAGATATCTTCCTTTCAGATACACTATCCACAGATGAAAGCACATCAGATTCAGTGTCTGTGTCATGAGAGAAATTATGAGGCTCATCAGACATTTTCATGAACTCTCGATGTAAAGCATCTGAAACTTCACAAAGAGAAAAATGAGCAGCTGGAGCTCCCTTCCAGTACTCCAAGTATGGCGAATCAAAAGTGGGGTTGAATCGAACTACAGGACTGACGAAATTCTCAACAGAATTGAAACCCTTAAAGCTCAAGTTATCCACATTTGCATCAGCATTTTCAATTTCGGGGGTTTTTCTGAATACAAAATCCACAACATCCTTTGCAATATTCCAACTTGAGGAACACATTTCACTGTTCGATTCAGAATCCTGATGCACGGAGAGTTGACCTTCATCAAAGCAATCAGTAATTTGAGAAATAGGCATAGGATATAGCTTCTTCGAATTAGAGAAATTATTGTCCTCCTGGTCTACCTCAGCTGTAACATTGCCAATGTTAATTAACTAGATGAATTGAAGACACAAAAAACAGCAGGGGGCTGTCTGGACATAATAACGAAAGGACTTCATAAATAAAAGAGATCATCATAATGATTATAATTGCATTTTCTTATAGTTTTATAAGAATATTCTGTGATCTCAAGGTTATAGCAACTTCTTCTATGAATTATTACAATGGTAGACAGTATTAGCAGTAGTCATGGGAAAAGGGATAGACCCTTGAATAACAAAACGGAATGAGGAAAAGTACAACCATTGGGCGAACAATAAACACATGAGATTACAGGTAATTGAAGAGAAAGGAAAATATACCTTGGTTCAGAGAAGTGTCCTTAGCGATGAGACCAAAAATATGAGTTTCCTTTGGCCAGAAACTGCTCCCACCTTCGGAGCTCGGAAGTATCCCAAAATTAGAGGCTGGCGGTGCTGAAGGAGAGCCAAGGTGAAGCAATTGAGCAGTGCGTGGGTCCACAGCTCGCGGGCAACCATAAGTTTTTGCGGAATCCAACTCCGAATAGTAATTAGAGCCGAAAGGGTAGAGATTCGAGGTCATAGCATCCGCCGGTTCAGCTAAATACATGAATGGAGCCGAAGCCACATTCGAATTGGATTTATTGACAGTAAATGGCGGCGCAAAAGCCGATAGGTATGAAAAGTGATATGGCCAGTCATTATGATAATCAATACCCGCCATAACTCAGATTAAGCTCACGTAAGCTATTGATGAAGCTGATCAAAACCCAAAATCTGAAAAGAAAAAATGTATCAGGCGAATAAGAAAAATGAAATCGAATTAACCAATTCAACCAAATCGTGTGAAGAAAACATGTTTACATAAAATTCAAATGGAATGTGTATGCAAAAGAAGAGCGATATTTGCAGAAAACTGGAAAACTTGTAAATTGATTCAAAGAGTAACGCCAAGACTAGAGCGGAACTGCAAGTATGGTGACGTCTCTACCTTCACACAAAGAAGCACCGGAGTTATAATCTGTTTCATATATCTAATTACTCATTAATATAAATATATATATATATATATATATATATATATATTTAGTTTTAAAAAATTTTAAATTTAATTTATAAAGATAACTCTTAGATTTTTTTTAAAAAATATCGATGAATCTACACTATTTTATTTTATTTTATTTTTTAAATTTTAGAATCCCATATAAATCAATTTTAGTTAAAGGATTTTTTTTGAGATTTTTTTAAAAATTTTAAAATTCATACTTTGAAAATTGTTTATATAAAATTTTAAAAAAATATAATTATACCAATTTTAATCTATTTTATTATTTTTATATTAATATACGTAAATTTAAAATAAAATAATAATTTATCAAATAAGATTTTGGTTTCTCCTATAAAAAAAATTTGATTTCAATTTTAAATGATCGAATACAACATATAATTAGAATAAAATTTAATAATTTGTCCATAAAAAATAGAAGTGATTAAAAATATATTTATATATATAATTATTTATTATCTTTTGTTTTAAATAAATTGTATAAAACGAATTAGATATTAGTATTTTTAATAATTTCACATTTCAAAATTTGTTCTATATATAATTTATCTTCTTTTAAATTGAATTCTAACTATTCAATTGATGTTTGGATTTCATCTTTGAAATCATGATAAAATAAATTTAAATATATAGTGAATCATATTCATTAATTAACATGGACTTTACATTTTTTTTATCATATAATTGAAATTATAATAAAAATTTTATATTTTTTTTATAAATTTAATTATTCAAACTTATAAAATAAATTTCTTTAAAGCAAAGAATTCTTTCTCTTACTTGTTTAATAAAATATTATTCTATTCTTAGTCATATTGTAAAAAAGATAAAGAAGGAAATAATAGAACAGAAACTTTTAGGAGAAGTAACAATCGAAAATAAAAAATAAAAAATGAACTTTAATTTTGTTGCTGTAGAGTTGTAAATAATTAAATATATATACACATCATAAAAATACAAAAGTAATTAGAGCCGAAAGAGTAGAGATTTGAGGTCATAGCAACTGCCGGTTTAGCTAAATCCATAAATGGAGCCGAAGGTACATTCGAATTGGATTTGTTGACAGTAAATGGCGGTGCAAAAGCCGATAAGTATGAAAATATGAGCGATATTGGCAGTTGTTACGATAATCAATACCCGTCATAGCTCAGATTAAGTTTACGTAAGCGATTAATAAAATTGATCAAAACCCAATATATAATCAATACCCGCCGTGGAGTTTTTTAAAAAAAAATCTTTTTTTAATAATATATTAACATATTATTAATCATATCAACACTATATATATATATATATATATATATATATATATATATAAAAGCATTTCTTAGAATTATGACAAGTAGTGCTTTAGAATTACAATAAGTGGCGTTATAGATTTTTTTACTATAATAGTTTAATAAATATACGTGTTTTCGAAAACTGAGTTTATTTGGGTCAACCGGTCAAGTATGTTTTTACACTCTCTAGAGATATTATATTACGAGAGATTACCCAGACGGGGGCTTGAATTATAAATCATAATCACGGATGTAAATTCGGTTGTTTTATTTTTATATAATTTTAAAAATAACTAATTTTCAAAAATAAATAAACAAAATTTTATTTCCCAACCTATAACAAATAAAAAAAACATTTTTGTATCAGGGCCTTCGCCATTATACATGGCAAAGACCCTGACACTGTCAGGGGCCTTCGTCCAACTTGATGGCGAAGGCCCCTGAACATTATTTTTTTCTATATGAATGGATCTTGGCGGCTTGGCCAGGTCCATTCATATATATATATATATATATATATATATATATATTACAATATATTAAATAATATTTATATTATATAAAAATAATATTTTTATATTTTAAACTATATAGTTAATTTGATAAAATATTTTTTTTATTTTTAATATTTGAAGTTATTATTAAGGTGTGTTTGGTTAGTGAGGTAGAGAATGTAATGAAAATGAAGGATTAATGGGATTGTAGAATGGAATGCAAAAAGTAATATGAAAATGATGTGAATAGAATAAAAGTAGGTAAAATGACCATTTTAACCTTATATTAAAAATGAGAAAGAAATAAAGTCGATAAAAAAATAAGGACAAAAATATAATTTCATCACATTTAAAAAAGTAGAGTGTGTTTGGTTGGAAGGATATAAAGCAATTACGTCTACGGTTACATCAACCAAACATTCAACCAAACACACTCTACTTTTTGTAATGTGGTGAAATTATATTTTTGCCCTTATTTTTTTACCTACTTTATTTCATTCTCACTTTTAATATAAGGGTAAAATGGTCATTTTACCTACTTTTATTCCATTCACATCATATCCATCATTTTCATATTATTTTTTCATTCCCTTCAGCAATCTCATTAATGAGAATGGATCCAGTGCTTGGCTCTTCTATGCATTAATATGATAGGTCAACTTTTTTTCATAGTTTTTTTTTACTTTTTTTTATTTAAACTTGAGCAATTGTATATTTTTTCTAAAGAATAAGAGTTATAGACACAAAAAAATAAAAATTCCACACAAATAAGGACCTACCGTGAATGGTTTAGGGTCCACTTTTATTAGGGACTAAAAAGTTAGTTCATAATTTACTCATAGTAAATCTCGATTTATATAAAGTTTTTAAATTTTTTTTTGTATCTATATCTTTCATACTTTAGATATGAAGTGAAAAAAGTTTATAGTTTCTCAAATTTAAATAAAAAAAGTGAAGAAAACTATGAAAAAAAGTCAGCCTGGCATACTAATATATAGAAGAGCCAAACACTGGATCCATTTTCTTCATTAATCCTCCATTCCCATTATATCCTCCACCTCATTAACCAAACACACCTTAATAATAACTTCAAATATTAAAAATAAATTTTTTTTATTAAATTAACTATATAATTTAATATATAAAAATATTATTTTAATATAATATAAATATTATTTAATATATTGTAATATATATATATATATATATATATATATATATATATATATATATATATATATTATGTACAAACATATAATATATATATGAATGGACCTGGCCAAGCCGCCAAGGTCCATTCATATATTAAAAAAATAATGTTCAGGGGCCTTTGCCATCAAGTTGGACGAAGGCCCCTGACAGTCTCTGTCATGTATAATGGCGAAGGCTCTGATACAAAAATGTTTTTTTGTATTTGTTATAGGTTGAGAAATAAAATTTTGTTTATTTATTTTTGAAAATGAATTATTTTTAAAATTATATAAAAATAAAATAGCCCATAAATTCAAGGAAAAATATAAGGTGAAGGTTTTTAAAGGATTAAAATGATTTTGGTTCTTTATTTTACTTCAGTTTTAAATTAATCTTTGATATTTAAAAAATTTTAAATCAATTCTCTATATTTATAAGTTGTTTTAAATAAATTTTTTTGTCTGACACCGTTGGTGTTTTTTGTTAAATGATAAAGGAGACAATTGATATGGATAAAATCTCTCACCTACGTGGCTTCTGTTTTAGTTTATTTTTGAATTTTACGTTGCTCAATATCATTTACATAAATTTTGTTCTTCAGTGATTGATAATATAAAATTTAGTCTTCTATATTTTTTTTCATCCATAATTAGTTATACAAGCACTTTTTTGCAACGTATTTTTTATATATTAAAAAACTTTACAATACACACCTAAAAAACTTCACCTAAATTTAATTTTTTTGGAGAACCTAAATTAAATTATTCTTAAGGTCATATAATTAACTTTGTAATTAAATTATGGAGCAATATACTTTTTAGTCCCTAAATAGTTGGTCAAACTAGTGTTTAGTTTCCAAATTTTAGAAAAATATTAATTATTTATTTCCTGAATTTGCAACTCTATTAACTATTTAGTCCCCAGGACGTTACTCGTTAGATAACCGAGTGACATGACCATTAATTACTGACATGTTTGGGCTCCTCTCCTCGCTCCTCCTCCCACGTTATCGAAAACTAAATCGATGGCCACTTTCCCTTATTCTTGGAGGTTAGTTTTGCTTAATGTGCAGCTATGGTAGTCACATTAGGCCTCATCCTCACGACAAAATCTTGTCCTACGTCGGCAGCGACACTCGCACTGTCGTCATTAACGACACTACGTCAGCAATTAATGGCCACGTCACTCGGTTATTTTACAGATAATATTCAGTGGACTAAATAGTTAACATAATTACAAATTTAAGGATTAAATTATATTTTTTAAAAATTTAAAGACTAAATAATAATTTGATCAATAATTTAAAAAAAATAAATTGCTTATAATGTTTGTGCCTTTGTGGTGTGGCATTTTAAGTTTTCACGTGTCATTCGCTTCCTCTCCACCGTTTTATTCTATTTCCTCATATTTACATTGGGTTTTATTAACCCTTTCAAGGTCCCTATCAAAATGATTAAAACGACATCTTGGTTGCTCTTTAATTTAGTTCCTCATAAATTCACGATATTATTTTGGTCTCTGATTAAAACGTTATTAATTCATTCTCTCACAAATTTGTATTGTCAATTTGTGATCCTCACAGATAAAATATTATCAATATAGTCCATCACATATTTGCACTATCAATTTAATCCCTAAAAAATAAAAATATTATCAATTTATCCCTTAGTTAATCAATTATTTAGATTTTTGAGGGACCAAATTTATAATGTAAATTTGTGACTTTGAAGGATCAAATTGATAATTTTTTATATTTGTGAGATACCAAATTGTTAACATTTTGATTTATGTGGAACCAAAGTGACAAGGTCAATATGTGAGGACCAAATTGACAAAAAAAATTTGAAGGACTAAACTAACGTCATTGTCATGTTCACAAATGTATTATTCAAAACCTCTCTTCATCCATCTCATCCATCCATCTATATTTATAATGGAACCAAAAGTTGAAGTATATTTTATACGAAGTGTACATTTTGAATTTTAGAGGTATTTTAATTGTAACACTCTCATCTCTCGTTCGACGTCACTAGCACGTTAGCTGAACCAAATCAGAATTTCATTAACCAAAAAAGCTTCATGGCCTTATTTGCTCATCAGAGAGCAAGATATTCAATTCAACATTCAAGGTCCAAATTTTCTGAGAAGAATAAATACAAAAATTACACATGAATATAGAATATTGGTCTAACTAACTCTCTCAATTTCAGAGAAATTGACAGAATCTATTTCCCCTTCCAATGTATTATTCTTGACTTCACCCTTCTCACAGACAGACTCAAACTAAAGCAATAATAAATAATCAAATATCCTAACAATCGCAACTTACTTCTAAAAGTAGAGCACAAAAGAAGCAGATTCAGCTGCCGAAGTTGTTGAAGCAAAACGAAGGTTCCTGAGACCGCCAAAACTCATGCTCCGCCGTGGAAAGAGGCGCTCCGCCGCCGTTGTCACCACCGACGTGAATTCCCCCAACATCTCCGTCAGAGTCACCACCATTATCATCTTTTCCAGCTTCCTTCCAATTTCTCTGCGAAATTAAGATCTTCTCAGGGAGGAACCTTCCGTTCAAAGTCCTTTATAGCGTCTAGTAGTAGTTGTAACGTGTGGATTTCTGCCTGCGGAATTTGAATTGAGGGGTGGGAAAGCGATGAGAATGCAACGTATATGAATGAATCATAAGAGGTTAGGCAAAAAGGGTTTGATATACTTTGATTGATTTTCTGGCATTTTTGCATTAGCTGATTTATATGTGGTCATTACTGCAATAATCATAAAAAATATGTAATAATGACTAAATCTACTGTTTCTTTGGATGGGCTTGATTTGGGGTGAATGGTAATCATCACGGATATATATAAGAATCAATTCATTCACGTTTATGTGAGGCTTTTTTGTGTTGTGTGGTCTCATCATAGCTTTTCAAGAGCTGATCTGGTTTGATTCTATTGGAAGAGATATATACTGGAGTAGCTTGCAAGTTTTCTACATGGAGTTTGGTACATATATTTACGCTTTGGCTTTATCAGGCGGTTCTTTGTATAACTGCTTTTTCAAGAATGTCATTGCCATGTGATGTGTCTACTTCATGTTTCCTAGCATATGGGTTGAGCAGAACTCAATTCCCAGCTTCAATTTCTGCTGTTTTTGTTTTTTGTTTTGTTTTAAAGACCAAACACAAATAATATTACTTAGAACTAAACGTGTATAGAATGCTTTCAATTTCTGTTAATTGTCTCTTCAAAGGCTTGTAGCTAGCTGCAAAGGAGAATAGTAAGTATCAGCAGTTTAATGTTGCTTAAAGAGCACATTACTTGCCTTATAAAAGAAACATCCAGAATGTGGCATGATGTTTGATTCTAGAATACATCTTGATCTTCTGAGGTTAGAATTATAAGGGAACACATCAAGGACTAATAACTAGCTAGCCCAAATTGCTTGAAACAAGCAATTATATACAAGTGGAACAAGGAACACATTCATTTATTCCCAGATTTACACTCAATTTGACAAGGCAAAACCCCTCTCTTCCCTTTAGAAAGAGTATGATCTGGTGAACACCTTCTTCCATGCTTTCAAACTTAGAGACCGAACCTTGGTTAAAGCTAAAGATGGCTTAAAATCACTGTGAGGAATACGGGTTGGAAGTGGAAGTGGTGATGATGATGGTGACTGTGAGTCCTCTAATACAGCATTGTCTTCTAGGTTCCAAAAGCGAGCTTCTTTTCTCTTGCTTCTTATGGTTGCTAATACATCATATTTGTTGCAAATTCCCCATACAGTCACCTTCTGCTGACTATAATCCACGTTTACAGAGTATATACCTATCATCATTCAATTCATCAAGGTAAATCAGATTAATTATTTACCAATATACAGCTTAAGGGTTAATCAAAAGAAGATTCAGGAAATAATGCCAATTCAGAGTCCATCCATAGTATTAGCAACTACATTATTGAACTAAAAACCATAATTTCAGAATATAGTTTAAGCTCTATGTACAACAGTTCTTGATTATTTATGTACAGTACAAGTATCACCGAAAGTGATATTGGCCTAATATCCAAGGGTTTTAACTTTAAAAGTAAAATGATTTGTATGAAATGGGGACATTCAATCAAAGTTAGAATGAAATTTCTAAGACGTTCAAGCATATATTGTTGACCAATTAAAAATCTTTATTTGTCATTTTTATTAAAGAATTTGATAACAAACATCTAAAAATAGCACTTAGTCTTCTCTTGGTAAGGTTACAAAAAGGTTTAAATGCAATTCATTTTTTTCTCCAAAAGAAAAATCATGAAGGTTTAAGTAGATTCAAGCACCCAAAAATAATCTTGCCCATGATGATTATTGAGTTTGACTTTGCTACCATAATTGGTAAAACTGATAAATGCTTTCTTCTGTAGCTCTTATGATTCAGATATCTGCTTAATTTTTGACAGAAAAATGCTTTCAAGCACCAATGTGATTAGTAGTTGATCTATAATAATCACTGTAATAATTCTTACGGCCTACTAGTCATAATAGTGTTTTTTCAACTTTCAATAGATTCAATGATATATATATAAGTGCAAGTTATCCCATAGTCATAGCCCACAGTTTTTGAAACGGTTTCAATAAATCCAAAACAAAATTTTTGAACTTGGAAAGCCCATCCAAACCTAACCATTTTACATTTGTGACAACTAGTGGAACCTCAACAACAAGAAGCAGACCCACCACAAAAGTTTGAGATTGCGAGAACAGAAAATAGAAAACCCACCATGTAATGTAATGATAAACCTTAACTAGAGAAAACATATGGTTGATGATATGTCAAATTACCTTATCACCAATTTTATTTTATTTTGTTACCTTTGAGACTGGATAAGGTTTTCTTCACTTTCTTCCCGCATCCATAAGAATACAGAGGAACCATCATCTCCACGTACTGTGCCTCCACAACATCCTTGCAAGCTAGGACAATTTGCATGTTCGCCATTCTGACTTCAATTAATGTTTTCAACTGGTTCTCATGGAAGTGTCCCGTCCTTATATATATACAAGGTTATAGTTCAGGACATAAATTATGCTTAATTAGTTAGGTGCATAATCCATGAGATTCTTGTAAAAAGAAGCCCTACCCATTAGTCTCTTTTTCTTTTCCATCTTTTGTATTTTCTTCATCATGTTATCTAAGCTTTACCATCCATGGCAGCTTCAGGTAGATTAAAGATTTAAAGGGTTTGATTTAACTAAGCTTTGAAAGATTCTGCCTTTGATTAAGGAAACTTAAGTCCTGTGTTTTTTTTCAAATGGGATATGGGTGGTGACATGGAAGAGTGCAAAGCTGTGTCAGCAAGTCTGTGTTGGTTAACCAAAAGTAGATACATTGTATTCTACTTTTCATTGGAAATTGGATAGTTTTTGGAGTTTGGCTCCCATGTGGCTTGTTTTCCTTATAAGAGAAGACAGCTGAATAAGAGTGTGTTTGGAACTTGGGCAATTAATTAAGTTAATTAAGCAAGATTTCTTTATAATTTTTTAAACCTTAGCTTTGTAGAACTTGATCATCAGCTTTCATTGGTGGTGTACTCAAAAGTTCTTTTAATGCAGAAAGGACATTTTAACGCTCTAATCATCGATGCTAACGCCATGCACATGCATGTGTCCTTTCTTCCTTTGCTTTGTGATGAAATCCAGAAACATAAACCAAAGGAAACACATAATATTGCAAACGTAAACGCATAAGCATAACTTTCAAAGAAAGCATTCTATACCCTACTTTTATCTTAAATTATACTGATGTGTGTATCTAGCTAACATATAGCAACACACCTACCCCAATTTTCTATCACTTAATTCTGACCTGTGAATCTGACATTGTTCACATAACAATTATTTGTTTTCATCCTTGCAGGTTGTGTTTTATTGGATGAATATGAATTTAAAATAGAAGTTCAAGGCTCAAGCTTTTCTTTAATAATATATTTTTTTTTAATTCTTCGTTTTCTGATGCTCTAGTTTTCAGTGAAGCTGTACCATCCTCGAGATGCAAAAAAAAAATTATAACTGCAGTTTAGTGGCATCATATGCCTTTAGGTCTATCTAACTGTGAATCTGTGATTCCATTTCGGTTACTGTAGTGTATAGTTGCATTCTCTGTTCGTAACAGAGTCATAAAATATTCGACATCAAGCATATGAAGCAGCATTATGATAAATAGATAAATAAAAAGTATCTAGTTTTTGAGACTTTTTGTATGAGGGCAAAGGAATAGTTAGTCAAGAAAGTTGTGCCATGCTATGCTTATCCTAACTTGTATGTCCAATTCTCTGAATGACATCTACGTATGATTATCTTCTGAGGTTGATGTTTTTGTTTTCCTTTGCAGTGACTTTAAGAAGAAGAGGAAATGAATTATTGACTAGTGTGACGATGTAATGTATGAGACATATGAGAGAGACAGTCCTGATGGCTTCACTGTGGTATAGAATATAGATGGCCCACCATTGCCACGTCAGAAAATGGGTCCCAATGAGTATGAGTGAGGTGGATTTGGTGTCTCATCAGGTTCAATCAGATGACTCAGATCTAATGTTGGGTGGGACCCCGTCCTCCATGTGAAGCCCACACCACCACCTCTGATTTCTGTGAAGGAATCTCTCTCTTATTTCCTTTTTTGGTAGAAGTGGAATGAAATAATTAAAAACAAAGTTAATCTTCTATTCAGTTATTATCCTCTTCTTTTCACATGTGCTATCCATATCAAGCTACATAGATAACTTTGGGTGAGACTCAGACTCACTCCCCTGCTTTCTTTTCCTTTATCTCTAGCTATTCTCTTCCCTTTTTTGTTCTTTTCTTTCTTTAAGGCACTTCACAACAAAAATTAGTCATGCATAATATAATTATAACCTAAAGTTAATCATATCGAGTAATATTATAACACTGAGTTTAATATAAAATTATAATCTCAATCTATATATATAAATGAATTTAAACAAACAGAAACTATATTCTACCCTTTGAACTAAGATCTAATTATAAAATCAACATACAAACTTTTAAAAGTAACAAAGTACCCCTGAACATCAAACGTCAAACATTGTTTTAAGAAGTCATGTTATAGTAATAATCGTTAAATAATGCCCTCTGTACAGTTGCATGCTGCATCCTTTAATAGACACAAATTTCCTTGTTACTGTTGGTCTTATGTTGCGAGTCTTTTTCTGTCTTTATTGTCTCTGAGCAGAACACTATAGTAGTATGAGCAGCTGATGTGCACTGGAAATGCAGTTACAGCGAATATCTTTATCGCAGCGAATATCTTTATCGTTTATTTTTTTAGATGTATTTAATTTATTAACGTCAAAAAATTTATTTTTATTGAACGAATGATAAAGATGTGCATTGTGACTGCACTGTAGTGTAGCTAATCCAGGTCCATGAACAACTTACATAACTAATCAAGTCTTGGGGACCAGGAAATGGGATTTCAGCCACTATTTTCGCTTTGCTTTTTTACATTTTTTTTTCTCCTGCCTCCATAAATCAAGTTGTAATCTTTTATATAAAATTAGAATAGAGAAGAATATTTCATCCTAAAATTTCATAAAAAGTCTGCCTCTGCTATATTTCCCTTTATCTGAGTCCCTTAGTGGAACCTTTCACACTCATTTTATCTCCAACCGGCGGCCATCCTAAGAAATATTCAATAGAATTAATAATTGAAATCAAAGTTAAAAAAAAATATATAAGTAAAATAAAAACAATGGAATTAACCACCTCTTCAGTTAATGTCAAATTAAAGTATAAATTAAGTTTGGGTAGAGAATTTATGGGCTTTGGAATGTGTGTGTGGCCTTGTTTCTTTCATTGCTGTGATTTGTCTGCAACTGCCATCAATGTCATCTAAACTAAATCCCATTAACATAATAATAATGTTTTAGTCTTCAATACATAATTAATTAACCAAAAATTAAAAAAAAATGAGGAGAGATGAAGAAGCACTTATTTCACAAGCATTTGTACAATATTGATTTTACAGATTACTATAACAATATATCGTACATACATAAAAATACTGAAACGATATATTATTGATCATCAACTTAAGAATCCTTGATTCCATTTTAGACCATTGACTCAGCTCTAAACTCTTGCTTATAGGGCTTACTTACAAATTGCAAATTGTTTGACAATGAATTTATGAAATGCAGCATGCATTGGGATTTTCATCACTGAAGAGCTGAGGAGGTGGGATTCGTTCAATCACATACAGTGGCTGGTAATAGTACATCATCCTCTTCATTCCCTCATCATCAATGGCTACAACCACATTCTGATCACCACCTTCTTCTTTCTTGGCCTCTTCTTTGTTTTCTTCACCACCCTTTTCTTCTTCTTTATTCTCACTCTTCTCTCCACCCTCTTCTTTCTTGGGTTCCTCTGCTGGTTTCTCCTCTTCTTTCTTCTCTGTGCTCTCTTCCTTTTTGTCTTCAGGTTTTGCTTCTTCTGCTGGTTTCTCAGGTTCTTTAGCTTCTTCCTTCTTCTCTGGTTCAGGCTCTGGCTGTGGAACTATCTTGGCTTGCTTTTTTGTGCGTCTATACACATATTCCACTAACTTGTTAGCATCCATCGTCCCTGTCACCATAACCTTCCCTGTGCTTAGCTCTGTCACTGCTGTTTGCACTCCTTCATAATAGATGAACACACATTTTCACATTAATTAGAAAAAGGGAGTGTGGAAAAAAACCTTCATTCTAAAAGCTTCAGTTCAGTATATACCATTTTCAGTTATACTTCTTATTGATTTGTATATTTCTGTAAGACAGAAGATTGTTTTATTACTTTTAAATGACAAAATTTGACCTTAGTTCACATGAACATGATCCGGATCTGCTAGATGAAGTGTGTGAAGTGCACACTCAAGATCATTGGATGAAACTATTACGGACACGAATCTCAATTCCAATTTCCTTTTCGTGGTGCAATCTAATGTAGGACAAGGACCAATCTGAATAATTAGATGCCACGTCAGATGCTGAAATGGCAGTCTGGGTGGATACAGACAAAGGCAATGAAAAGGATGAACATGCCTGAACTGGAGAGTGATGATTCATCCTTTATGGGATTCCTTTATACTGCTTTTCTAATAACTTGATCAAATTGATTAGTCACTATCACAAAACTGACACTTACCAATACCATATTACCACACTAATGCAGTGGCACCATTAAATTAAACTTAATCCTTAAGGAAGAAAGAGACAAAATAGTACCTCTCATTTTGAGTATTTTCTTCTTGAGTTGCTCAGCACAAGCTTCACAGTGCATGTTTACATTAAGTTCCACAGTTACAGGTCCACTAACCTGGATACCAACCAATTACCAAATCGTAATTATTAAATTAAATTTCTGAATATAAATTAATTATATTGGATATCAAATAAATTTTAAAAAAAATTTGAGATTCCTCATTCATCATACCTGAGAAGTAACAACTTCTGGTATAGGTTCTCCTTCTGCTGCTGGCAAAGGGGAAATAACTTTGGCTCTTCTCTTAGTTTTCTTGGTAATGACATTGCAGATTGCCTGTGGTTCCACTATTCCCTTTATGGTTACTTCATTTTTAGTCATATCAGTGACCACTCCTTCAACTCCTGTTTGAAATATAAAAACAAGTAATAAAAAATGTCATCTTTATATACACACATTCATGCATGCATGACTTTTGGATTGGAACCAAATCAAGGGTGAGAGATGATGAAAAACCTCTCATTTTCATAATGTATTTCTCAATTTTCTTAGAACATCCCACACAGTGCAAGTCCACAGACAGCACACATGGTGATGGTGGTTTAGGCTCTTCCTTCTTCTCCTCCTCCTCTGGTTTTTCCTCTGTTTTCTCTTCTTTCTTTTCCTCTGTTTTCTCTTCCTTCTTCTCCTCTGCTTTCTCTTCCTTCTTCTCCTCTGCTATGGGTTGTTCCTACCCATCATAAATAAATAAATAAATAACTATAACTTAAAACTTAAAACCCAGAAATCAGTGAGAAAAACTGATATGATCAGCATGAAAGCAGAATGGAAAAACTAGAAGGCTCACTCACCTGTTTAGCTTCCTCACCCATGACTTGAAAAATGAGAAATGAAATTAGAGTTTTGAGAGAAAGATAAAAAAAAAGGAAGGAGTATGGGAGCAGTAGAATTAGATGGCCGGTGGGTGATTACTGATTAGCATATAAAGCTAATCTGAGGGATTCCTGAGCACATGCAGTGCCACTAAGTGTACAAAGAACCTCTCTTTCTTTAATATTTCTTTTTGGAATTCTTTTCAATTCTCAAGGCAGGAGCTGAATGAATGAAGAAGGCAGAGAGAGGAGTTAACAAATTTATAGACACAACACAACACAAGAGAAGAGAGAGATTATTATTATTATGGTAAAGTCCAACTCCAACCAAGAGAGAAAAAGAAAGAAATTTTTTTGAAAATGATAATACTTCCATTACCAACCGACTTAGAGATTTTTGATATCAAGGTGGTGAAGTGTCACTCTGTCAGACATGCATGGCATATCATATGTGTAAGTGTAGGACCTCATTTAGGACAACCTGGACACGTACCTATGTGTGCTTCTCTTGTGTGGCCACATATAAAAACTCTGAGTCACACCATTAAAGTAATAGTAATTACTATTTACTGTGCTATCAAGCCAATCAAAATTAATTCACCACCTAAGCTAAATAAGGTTTATTTTTAAGTACAAGTAAAGAATTATCTTTATATTTATTTCAAATGGGAAGTAGTTGAATATTTAATACTGCTGGAATCTTTCTCTGCTTAACAACTCACTATTTTGCTCTCAGAAGAATCACGTACGCTAAAGCTTGCTTGCATCAGAAATTTTGTTCAAGCATATTTGTCTATCCCACCTGAGTGAGTCAAACATAGTCAATGAAATCACTTATGTGTTAAATTAATTAATTTCTCAAAGATGAGACGAATTATAAGATCTTAATTAAACATGAAAGTACGCGAATTTGAGTAAAACTCAAGTAAGAGCGAGTGCTTATTGCTCAATCAAGTGAAGATGACAGATAGATACAATGTAATTTGAGCACTAAATATATATTATACATATATATACATGATTTGTTTTATACGTAAATAAGATAAGACCATGGAAATTGGGAATAAAATAAGTCATTAAAGAGAAAGTTCCTAACATATATAATAAGCCACATGTCATGATTTTGATCGATATATATATTGTGATTACTTAAAATAATCACTGTTTGAACATTAAGCATTTCCTTTAATGCGAATTAGAGGTGAAGCAATAATGGATTTACCATTTTTCATGAGCTATAATAGAATTGGGATGCATGAAGCGTGGGGATATGAGAAATCTCTTGAATTTTGCCTCTGAATACTAATACTCAAAAGTTGATATCCACATGGGTTGCTAGACACGTTTCTATCACATACATTAATCTGTTGAATCATATTTCTCAATTTTCTTCAACTCATATATACTATGAAATGCATATTGTGCTGTTTTTATGTATTAATCGTTACGTGCGAATACTTCATAATAGAGAAAGTGTAATGTTTCCATTGTTGAATATAATATCATTTAGTTTAGTTTAGTAATTTTTACTCGTTACTTGTTGTCCATTCATAAGAAATATACTAAAAATAAGAAAATTTTACATACTTTAAAGACTAATAATTCACAAATCAAAAGCTTTTTAAATAAAATTATTTTAGCAATACCTAAATAATGCTTCATATATATAATATCACACAGTACTCGTTGATTATACCTCCTTATTAATTTGCAGATTTTTTTTTTTTTGGATAAGGGCATTTACTAGAGCAGGTCTAATAAGACTAATATTTTGAGTACTACAGGCCCATTAATAAATATAATTCTCCCATTTAATAACACTCAATTTTTATCCCTTCAAAATTAAACCTAAAAATATAATAATTAAGAAAATTAAACATTACAAGTTAATATGTAAAGAAAGAAATTAGCTTGAATTATCAAAGGAGATACTATTTTTTTATATTATCTTAAATTTTATTTATTTTTTGGGTAACACTCTAAAATCATGTTGCAGTCGGGCAAATATATATATCTCTATCACCAATCAATTTCCTCTCAAAATTGTGATGGGGACAAGGTGTACAAAAATGAAAGAATAGAATAGTAAGCTTTGGCATTAATGGTTGGTTTGGTAAAATTGTGATTGAATTATATTAAAGCCAATGAGAGTCTTTTGAAGGAAACCTGAAAACCAAATTCCCCTAATGTGGGTTTGTTGTGTACAGCTCATTGGAAAAAGCTTTTGACTAAATCAGTATTACTTCACATTTTTGGAGCAATGCAGAAAGTAGAATTCCAGCTTACTGGGTTTATGAAGTAACACGTGGACGTGACTCATCCAACACAAGGGTCCCTTTTAACCCATTTTGGTTAATTTGGAGGGTGATTCATCAATCATCTCAACCACAAAATCCCAAATATTATTAATTTCCACCAACCAATCACATCTTCCACCTCATACAACGTCTAGCCACCATTGAGACCTAAGCCTAAAAGGATTTTTTTAAAAAAAAAATTAATCATAAAGAAAAAAGGACTTGAAAACCAAATAAAGCAATCAACTTAAAAGAATTTTAATTAAAAGTAATGTAAACAAAAATTAAATTAAGAATAATGTTATTTCTTAAATTAATTTTAGTAATTTGTAAAAAATAAAGATGTATTCATATTTAATATTTTATATAAGGTCTCAAATCTTAATAAATAATAGGAATATGGAAAAATTGATCTCATTAATTAAATTTCTTATTTTTAATTATTAATTTATTATATTATTGAAAGGGAAAATTGGAAAAAGGAGATTTTGGTGATGAGGGTAGAAATTAGAATTGCCTAAACATTGAAAGGAAGGGTGATTATGAGATTGTAATCAAGGCATGGTCTCTCTTTTTCCTTTGTTAGCTTGGGCGGTTAAGAAGAATCTGGAAGGTTGCTTAGCTTCATTAGTAAAGCAATCATATATATATATATATATATATATTCAACTACCCACACCCACTTCTTTTTCTCTCAGCTACTAACTACTCAATTATATTTTCTTAATTTTGTCCTTACTCTTTTTCAACTTAGATATATCAAATTTAAAACGTGAGTAAGCGGTACTAAATTAATAATTTTACGTTAAAATATTGTTACATTTGATATTACATTATAGATGAAAAATATATGATATTTTAAAAATCTTGAAAATTAAAGAAACAACTAAAAGAAATAATTTATAAGAGATTAAATAAAAAATTGTTTTGGTGTAGAGAGCCCAAATGTCTTTTTTCTTAAAATAATGCCTACTCCAAAATCTTTTTGAATTTTTCTAATTAGTGCTTTTAACTAATTAAAATTTTTTACATATTAGTTGATAGAATATTTAATAATTTAAAAATTATGAAAAGTTAACAAAAATAATAATTTGTAATTTAAAAAACTTAATCAATTAATCCGAAAGAAACTTTAATTGAGGTTAAGGGTACTAATTAACAAAATTTAATTTTTTTATTTTTGCATTGTGGAAAGATTATTTGGGAGTCTTGCCAATTGGCATCCGTTCATTTGTTGAACGGTGTAATTGATTTATGGTGTCAAACTCCTAGTCAATTTTCCTTCAAAAAAAAAGCTCCTAGTCAAATTGTGATATAGTAACTACATATTGGAAAATTGCCACCTGTCCACTGTTCTGTTATTTTCGGTTAAAAGGGACTAAAAAAGAGAAATGATTAGAGATCAAAAAGTAGAATCTGATTTATGGATACCCTCCAAATAATTAAAGAGCATCATTGAATTGGTTATTCTTTTTATTATTTTTCCGATTATATTTTGCATGGAAAGTTTGAATGCTCTTGTAGCGAATATCCTTAAAATCTATGATTGTTAGTGAGAAATCTCAACGACCTAAAGCATTGAGGAAAAGTCTTAAATAATTAAGACATATTCAATTTATTTATATGTTACGTTTTGCAGATATAGGCACTAATTCATTCATTGTATTGCGAGAGAAATTTGAAATGCATTATTGAAGAATCTTAGGAAAGATGTATATGTATTAATAATTAATATCAAATGAACATAATTAAAGGGAACATGCTATTTCATTACTGGGCAAGAAAAACATTTTATGACCAGCTGTTTATTCTTAAGTAGAAGATTCATAATAAAAAAATTAGTCACTGTTGTTGACAGTGAGACTCTTCCTTACCACAAAAAAGGGAACATGCCACTTCTTGTTTAAGAGATGGTCCAATATATGGTATAATTTTGAACTTTGAAGCATGTGTGACATTGATGAATAGAATATGAAGAAGTGAAGGTGGGAGTAGGGCTCAAAAAGAGGCATGCATAAAGAAATAGAATGAGTTATGTGTAAATTTTTGAATTGACATTTGAATGCAATGAATGAATATATGGGAGGAAGGGCACATGGGGTGTGGCTGTGTGGGTCTCTTACAATCTTCTGCCGTATATAACAAATTTGTCTTTTTTTACTAAGACGTTATTTTGAGGTATTGAATTAATGCTGGGCAATATATTATACTATACATATAAGTAGATCAAATAACTTATTATTTTTATGATTTTAAAAAGAAGTTTTGATTTTTTACTTTCTGTCACTAGACAAGAAAATTCACCACTTCTTTTATGTTCCTTCCCTTGTCCCAATATTTTTGTGTTGATAAATTTTAAAATACGGTCAAAAGTATTTGAAATCTAAGTTGAAATCAGAAATTCAAAAAATGATACAAAATAATAAAAGGAAATAGCACAAGAGACAAAGAAAAGGTAATGTTCAGTAGGACTAGGAGAGTAGGAGTGGGTATTTTATCAGAAAAACAAAATTTACAACTTGGTCCAGAAAAAATGCGTTTATTCTTTTTTTTGGCCTTCGAAATGCGTTTATTCAGTCATAACATTATTCTAATTAAATGCACAAAACATAATGACAGAAATAAATATACTCAATTTCATGGGAGATATGTACACATTGATTCTTAAATATACAAAACATCAACGTATGCAAAAAACAAAATCGTACACCCATTACATTCAAGATAAGGAGTTATCAAGTAATGAGATCTACTAAAACATTCGTTATAATATATATTTTTTTAGTCATTGGAAGATCACAAAAGTTAATTTGTTAATCCTTAGATCTTCTACGTCTTGACTAACAGCAAATTATGTGCTGATTATTGATGCCTATTTAGCAGATAACAAGTACTTATTCCTCCCATGCCACTGCTATGTTACTGTCACATAATCGCCACATCACTGCTATATTACGCAGCAGATGTGTTTATCAAGAATTAACGGATTAACTTTTGTGATTTTGTGGGACTAAAAAATACAATATGATCTTACAAGGACTAAATCATGGGTAAAAGTATTCTATGGGATAGATTGTGTCCTGAGAATTTCACAATGTAAGCAGCACCATGTATAAGACTTTACTGGACAGTGGAATGTTGATGCTCCTCTAAGTATAACTCAGAAATTGCAGTGTGCAATGCAGCCCCTACTGGAAGAACTTCCTCATCAAGAAAGAAAAAAGGAGAGTGAGGAGAGTGGATTGCTCCCACTTCTTCATTTCCAATTCCAATGCCAAACATAGCTCCAGGAATCACTTGTTGATAAAATGCAAAGTCTTCACCTGCCATGACTCTCTTGGCCTCCTTCACATTTTCAGGACCAAGAAGGAGTTGGCCAACCCTCTTCACATGCAAGTGTAAGCTATCATCATTCACAACAGCAGGGTATGGAGTCAAGTATTCATCTAGCATATCTATATGTGCATTGCATCTATGCACTGCTGCTTGTCCTTCAATTACCTGCAACAATCTCTCATTACATAAGTCAAATTCAATTAATGAAACTAAACCATTTAGTTCGCCGTTACTTCTATTTACAACAAAGTGCAGAGACTGAGGAGGCATGTACTGTCACAAATTACAATTCAAGAACAGATAGGCATACGCATTTAACTCAGTTAAATAATCTTCCCAAGTGGGAAAAAAAGATGTTGGAGACAGGGGACAGAGAAGAGAAACCATGGGAAATTTAGCATTGAGAGAAAATTAATTTTAATGTCATAACTGAACATTCAAGCAGGCTTCATTCATAATATATTTTCCCCAACAACAGTGAAATTAAATATACATTTCTTGAGCATGTAACAGAAAAGTAGCAAATCTGTCAGTATTACCCAAAAAAAAGACCAAAGTATAGACCATTAAGGAAAATGGACTCACTAAAGTTTCTCATTGAAGTTAATGACGTCTGAAAAATATTACTGAGTATACCTCCTTTATTCGCTGCCTGAAATGGTACATGCCTTCTGTCGTCTGACTCCTTAAAGTTCCACCAAACTCAACATAGGATGGAATTACGTTTAGTGCATTATCAGCTTTGACATAAGTAATTGATATCACCTGTGTTAAATAAATGATTGCTAGCATCAAACTTTCCATGACTTCTAGTTACATGAAACTAATGTGCACCAAAGTGAACAGGTTGGGAAGAAAAGATGAAAAAATGAGATAAACTCACAAAATGGACTTAAATAGAGATTTAACTTTCATACTGTTTTACATAACTACTCACTGCTAAGGATAATTCCGTTTATAAAAATAGAAGAAACCTCAAATATCATGAGATTAGATTTCGAGTAGGGCATACTTGACTATGAAGGGGATCAATTTCTCTTGAAACAAGCTGTTGCAATGCCAATATTGCAAATGATGTAGCCAGCACTGGATCCACATTTTTGTGGGGTGCAGCAGCATGCCCACCTTTTCCTATTATTTTTGCTGCAAAAACGCACCCAGCAGCTGAGAAAGGTCCAGAAATAGATGCTATGGCTCCTGTGGGTGTTTTATAATCGACATGCAAGCCAAAAATTGCTTCCACATCTTGAAGTGCTCCTTCTTTAATCATTTGAGAGGCACCAAGAGCTCCCTCCTCAGCAGGTTGGAAAAGAAGTCTCACAGTTCCCTTCAAAATTCCAAAAGAAAAGAGGGAAATCTTCAGAGCAATTTTCTTAGACATGAGCTTCAATACCAGGCAAATTAAAAGCAAGAAATTATGTCCTGTCCATGTGATACAATACTGAAGGCTCAAATTAAATGTCCTGATTTTACGAAATGGCCATTTAGTGAACAAATACCAATGAGGTTTCAACTTCCAAAGGCACCAACGTATATCAGTATATGCCTAAATTTGCTAGACGGAGTTAACAAAATTAAGTTGGAACCAGAAATATCTTCAATACAACAGAGTTGCCTACGAAATCTCCATGTTTATGTATTGAACTCCACAGCTACACAAGTTTGAAAAGTACCTGAAGTTTGTGTTTGCGTTGACTAAGCAATTTAGCAGCACCAAGCAGCATGGTGGTGTGAGCATCGTGGCCGCATGCATGCATTCTGCCATCAATTTTGCTCTTGTGGTTCCACTCAACCAATTCCTAATTAATCAAACGAAACACCACCAAATTCAAACCCATTCATAAACCAAGAAAGCGAAATTAGGGTAATTACCTGCAAAGGGAGGGCATCCATGTCAGCACGAAGAGCGACAATGGGAGGAGAACCAGAGCCAATTTGGGCAAGGATGCCGGTCTTGGCGATAGGGTAGGAGTAAGGGATGCCGAGTTGATCGAGTTGGGTGCGAATAAGAGCACTTGTGTTGTGCTCTTGGAAAGCGAGTTCTGGATACTCATGAATTTGCCTTCGCACTGATATTAACCAATCTTTGTTTTGCTGAGCTGCGCTTAGAATCTCTTCGGCGTAGGTATGGATGTGATCCTTGGAACTGTAGACGGAAGTGAGGGAGAGAATCATAAACCACAGAAGAAGATGAAAAGCGGCGATTAAAGTTAAATAGGTAGGCATATCTAGATTTGAGAGTTGAAGGAATATGAATTTTGAGAAGAAAATAGAAAAAGAAGTGGTACTACTGTCTGACACGGTGCAGATTGAGGTTCACCACCGGATTCAGAAAGGAATATATCATACAGTTGAAACCTACCTACCAACGTTCTCCAATATTGTTAACTTATTGCTTCTATATACTATTGGTAGTTAGGCATTTTTTACTTGTATATAATTTTAAAATAAATTATATATCAAAATTTAATAAAAAAATTTAACGTTTTTAGTAACTATCATCATATATGTTTTCTCTCTCCCACAACCTTCCATTATATTTTTATATATCTCAACTTCCTCAATCCTCACTTACCTTTCCTCCAATCAAATTCTTTTTATTATTTTTTAATTAGAAAATATGACTATTTTATGACCCCAATGACCAGAAGGGGTGACAGCCATATTAATATAGATATATATATATAATTAGAGAAATTTTGTCTTCAAAATTCTTCTCGAGAATAAGTTTTTGGAATTATTAAAAAATTTGTTTGAATAACATAAAATATTTTCGAAAATATTGTTAAATATTTTCAAGAATGTTGCAATTTTAAGTTTGGTTCAAAATTCAAATGACAACCTTTATTTCCCAGGAACTTTTTTTTAATGGAATTTCCGAGGAGCTTAAAATTAGAGGTAAATTCTTGATCCATTTATAAATAATATCTCACATGTTGAAATTTAATACCCGAAAAGGAACACGTCGCTAATAAACTCATCCAATAAAACTATCTACCGATATGATAAAGCTTCCATATACCAGGAAGTAAAAGAAAGGAATAAATACAAACATCAAGGCAGAACCATGAGGGGGGGACAAAAACATAAAACAAAAGAGTTGAGCGAGAAACTAATATACACAACATACAAACTAGCTGACTATGTGAGTATCTCATGCACCGACTACAACATGCATATCCCCCGTTAAGTGACTCTGTCCTTGGTTGTCCAAAAAGGCAATTAGCGCTAATTTATACACAAATGAACAAGCTCCTACCACTTCAAAACTTAAGATATCCCCATATGTTACCTAAGAATACTAATACAATCATTACAATGACACAAAATACAACAGCTGACCACATTGTGCGGTTGGAGGAAGCTTTTGATGTAAAACGGAGCTTTGTACACAGCAAAATGTCTCTCAACTTCGAGGCGGAGCATGCATTTGCAGCATGTTGCTGAGAATTCTCAGTAATGTTAGCTGATTTGGGAGATGTCTTCTGGGGTTCATCTACAACCTTAGCATCAATAGCTTGATTTTCTGAAGCTTTTGTCTCCTGCGAACCAGGAACTCACAAATCTTACAACACATGCAGATATAATATCAAGTAAGATACATTAGTTTTTGTCAAACAAACTTCTTACCTCTGCAATGATTGACTCTGAATCATGGTCTTCTGGTGCACAACTCCCAGTTTTCACTACCTCATTGGAGTTAAGAGGATGCACTTGAAATTTACGTTGCAGTCGTATTCTTCTTGGTGCAGTACCTTGGTCCACAAGGTTAATGTTTGGAGAGTCATTCCGTTCTTGGCGAGTCCTTCTTTTAATACCAGTTCCATTATCACCACTAACAACTGAACCATAGTTTGGCAATAATTCTATATTGCTCTTCTGCTCATCACCAACAAGATCAGAGGAGGTGGAGCTGAGAAATTGTGGACTTGTCTCCAACTTTATAGAAGCCTTTCTGTCAATTGCTTCCTCAGGATATGCAGCATGTAATGCTTGTAGACTCTGCAACATACAATTATAAAGTAAGATTACATAGGGGAGACGAGTACACTATACTCAATACACTCACACGGATAATGCAAGTTGCAATTTAGTATGCGAGAAATTTCATAGTTCATGACAAATTTAAAAAGAAAAAAATAATAAAAGTATAAGTAGGGCAACTTGAAGTTACCAAACTTTCTTTAAAAAAAAAAGATACCAAATTAGTGGCAAAATCTTGAATAAGCCCTAAAAGAAAAGGCATTTAGCGTTGCAGATGCTACTAACCTGTGCATTGGACATTTCCACATCTGAATCACTGCCTGATCCATTATCCTTGACATCAATCAATGTGGAGGTAGGATTTGGACAGCTGGAATCATAGGACAACTCATCCCAATTAACAACTGAGTTCAAAAATTCAGTAACATCATTCGTACCATACTGATGTTGCAGCCCATAACAATTATCTGATTCATTGCTGGCTGGAAAATAAAATTCTGGTGGCATATGCACATGTACAGGGGAGAACAGTTTGTCGTCCAATGGTTCAGTTGTTGGATCATAAAATATGTCAAAGTTCAGAAGCTGATCCTCCTGAAATAACAAGCATAGAGTATAGAAACAAAATCAAAATTACTTTTTCCAATAATCAAAACAGAAGAAATAATAACCTCAGTTAGTCCACCTCACCTCAGCTGTTGTTGGAATAACAATATTATTTTGTACTTCACTAGTATCACATTCTTCACTGTTGCAATCAATAGGCGTTATAATGTTGGATGTGGCATCCTCAGAATTCTCAGAGAAACAGAATGGAACTGCCCTCTTCTTATCATCTTCTGTAGCTAGTGACGGAGAAGCTGCAATTGGAGCTACATTAGACTGTATTTCTTCTGGAGAGTAATTAGCAGTTGTTGGAGTTGACACAGTCCGATCCACTTCATCACAGTTTGAACCTTCAAGAGTCTCATCTTGCTTCTTAAATAGACGACAAAGGACATATGGACTCTGGTATGATTCAAATTCAACAAATAAAAAGTCAGAAATGCATCACAATCTTCACATAGATATAAAGTTATTAACCAGTTGCAATAACATGATGGTAATTAGGTAATTAACAATGTTGACCTTTAGGCTTTAGGCAGTAGTGAACAAGGGTTATGCAAGGATTATAGACAGGAAGTGAAGAAATTGATGCATATATCTTTTCCTTAGAAATTGAATCCGGAAACAAAATTAGGAACACAAAAAACCCAAGAACAAGTAGAATCTAAATAATATGGAGAAGTGTTTCTAGGACATAGTAGATGCAATATTCAGAGGTCGCTTCAAACTAAGAAAACAAGGGATTTTGGTAGACATATAATTATAACCTAGAGAGAGTAATATCAGCTCTCAACCCACTAACTTCTGGCTCACCACTAGGCAGAGTAGGAAATGAGCTTGTCAAAGAATCATGAAAAATAAGCAAAGAAAAGAAGGATGAACTCGAATGAAGTTACAATAAATTTAGCGTTTTCACAAAACAATTAGGAAGAAGGATGAACTGAAATTATTAAACAAAGAACAACAATGCAATGTCACAACCCCACAATGACAAAGGTAAAAGTAAAGACAATATATTATATTACATAAGGAGGACAAGAGACTCGACCTGTCCAGGATTGGTACCATCAAGCTCCTTCAGGGTAGGACGGTACTCATGCATAACCCAATTGGTTCTCTTCCCTCTTGGTGCACGACCAGTATAGAACACCAAAGTCTTCTTCATTCCAATCAAGCTCGATCCAGACTTAATTCTGCGATCTTTTCCAGTTGCCTTCCAATACCCATGTGTTGTAGCTCGGTTCAATCGATGTCCATTAGGATATTTGCGATCCTGGGGACAGAAGAAGAACCACTCTGGATCCTTGTTCCGTATAACCGATAAATCTAGAACAAAACCATAATAAAAAGACTTAGCCACGACAGTAATTAGTAGAAAAATTAGTAAAGCAAAGACTAAAAGACTTCCCCAATTCACAACCCCCAAATTAAAAAATTAGAGTAAACAAAATACTACAAGTCTAGAAAGAAAGAGAATCAGAATCAGATCGTACCAGGCAAATCCCATGGCTCCCATTTGCAAACATCAATTTCTCGGATAACCCAAACATCGTCCCCATTTCCGTTGATCTTTTGTCGCAGATAGTAATCAACCAGCTCCTCATCGGTGGGCCTAAATCTGAACCCTAGAGGAAGGGAATTGAGAGGCAAAACCGCCACCTCATCCGCCCGAGGCGGATAATAGTCGACGACGGCACCCATAACACAGTTTCGAGTTTGAACGAGAAAGAAAAGGAAAAGAGAGTGTTTGAAGAAAGTAAAAAGAAATGAAGAAAACCAGATTTGAGAATCAGAGATGGATTCTGAGGATTTGAGGGTGCGATGACCTTTAGCTTATTCGCTCTTTATCTAGCAGCTCACACAGGCACAGGTAAAAGGAGCTTGCTGCGAAAGCAAGTAGGAAAGAGAAAGAGAAAGACACAGATAACGCAGAGAGAGAATGAGAGTGGTAATAGTATCTCTAACTACGTATAAGGAAAAGCGCGTACTTATATTCCCAGTGTACTGTCCACCGCGTGCGATATTCCAGTTTGACCCTCCGTTATCTCACTAAATTACGACAGTCCACAGTTCCATTCCCAAACTCCCAAAACGAAAAGGTATGTTATGCTGGTCCAATCCATGAGTAGAGAGGTGAAAAGAATAGGGGTAAAATGGGAAGGGTGGCAAGAAAAACAGCCATAGGGTGAATGTGTTGTCCACCAAATGATATAGTGACACGTGGCAGCCACTGCAAAACCGAGGCTTCAGTTCTCTTTGACGTCTTGAGCAAGGAAACGGTAGTTACCAGTGGGAAAAGGGGAAGGCGCTTGGATTTGGAACCAACCACACTTTCCCCGGCATTTGCACATGCATATACTAAAAAAAAAAGTTAAACACAAATTTAGCCACTTTTCAAAAGTATCTACAGATCTATACCACTTTTACTGTTCACCTAGAAAAACGCCATCGGTGATGGCAATTTGCTGATTTCTTGACCAGAAAAACGCCATCTGTGAGGACGTTTATAGGGTTGACCATTTGACCCTATAAACGCCCTCCGTGATGGCGTTTTTCTAGCTAGAAAAACTGAGCCCACCTCATTTGATCGGTAGCTAGAAAAACGCCATCACGGAGGGCGTTTATAGGGTCAAATGGTCAACGCTATAAACGCCCTCACAGATGGCGTTTTTCTAGTCAAGAAATCAGTAAATTGCCATCACCGATGGCGTTTTTCTAGGTGAATAGTAAAAGTGGTATAGATCTGTAGATACTTTTAAAAAGTGGCTAAATTTGTGTTTAACTTTTTTTTTTAGTATATACATGTGCAAATGCCCACTTTCCCCCCTCTTTCCTTTTTCCTTTTTTATTTTAACATAATAAATTATTATTTCATTTTTTACTCTTTTAGTTTATTTTTTTTCTCAATTATTTTATATTATAAAAACTAAAGTGTTATCCTTATATATTCTTATTTTTAAACATAATATAATGTAATAATTATTATATAATTATTTTGAAATAATAAATTAAATAATGACACATTATTCAGAGATAATCTTATTCGAGTTAGTTGAGGTCTTGTAACGAGATAGAGTTCTCTCAACAAAATTTTTTTCATACACAAAACTCAAACTTAAAATCTTATTTAAGGATAATAGAGTACTTATTACTTCAACCAATATAAGAGAATGCGGAGAAGATGTCAAAGTAATAATTTTTGTTTGATCATCAATGAAATGGCCTATAGTAATTGCCCATGGTGGTGCTCTCGTGGAAGGCTTCTTTTATTTTATTTTATTTTTTTTGGTCATTTGGTGGAGGGCTCAATAAAGCGCCAAAGCCATTGATATTATTTACATCTGAATTAATGTAGAGGTTAGGTTTTAATATAATGTCACGGAAAAAGGTGATAGTAGCTTGAAATTCTGGCATATACCACCACTCATTTTTCCCTTTTAGGTTTTATTTTATTTGCATTATATTTTGACTCTTTAAATTCTTTTTCTAGATAAAATATGCAGGTTTGAAAAAGTACAACCCTTGGAACGTTATACAAATAATAAAGAGAAAAGTACATTTAATTTTTTAAAAGATACTGTAATTGATAATTTGATTTTTATTATTGACTATACTAAAGTGATTAATGTGGTATATTAATATTTAAAACGCATGTAAATATTAGTCAATTCTTACTTCTTTTTTTTATCTCTCTATAATTCGCTTCAGCCTTTCCAATACATTTAGAGGCCCATACACTTTTTTTTTTTAATGAGAATGAATTCCATATTATAATTATATATATAAACTAATTAATACGATTGGATTATGATAAGGTAATAACTCGTTCACATTCTCGTGATTATTTCACCAAGCAACATAGTGACATTTTCTTATTGCTGTGAACATTTTCCCAAACTCTATTATGAATATTGTACAAGCTGATTTGATTTATGATAATATATATTTCTTTTTTCAAAAAAAAAAACTTCAAATGCTTTGATCAAATTACTGCAATTTAGATAATTCCTTACTTTGATGTCTATTTTTTTTTCTTCAATCTATTAGCATTAACAGCATGGATTTAAAAGTGTATCATGGCCCTCCAACATTGATTTTTGTCTCAATTATATATTTTTTTGTATATGAAATTAAATAATTGGTGACATACATTTAACTAGTATTTTCAATTTGAATGGCTTTACACCTTTATAAAAAAAAAAGTTGGTCTATGATGCAACTTGTTGTATACATGCAATGTAATTTTGGCCGATAAGATTGTGACACGTGGAAAATTGCATTGCGTCTCAAGTCATCCTACCCACATGTCACAATCCTATCGGCCGAAAATACATTGCGTGCATGCAACAAGTTTCTTAAGATGCTTAACTCACCCCAAAAGAGCTCTCAAGGGGAGATGATTACCTTAGCCTATATATACAGCTCATTAGCCATTTAACTAAGCAGATGATTACCTTAGCCTATATATACAGCTCATTAGCCATTTAACTAAATAATGTGAGACTTCAACACGCCCCCTCACGCCCGACATAGGAGCATGAAGCCAACGGGTTATCCTCAGGGCAGCCCATAGTAAGACTCATCCATTCACACATACCTAACCTCGCTCTGATACTATCTTAAGAGGCCTAACTCACCCCAAAAGAGCTCTCAAGGGGAGATGATTACCTTAGCCTATATATACAGCTTATTAGCCATTTAACTAAGCAATGTGGGACTTCAACAAAGTTGCATCATAGATTCACCCTAAAAAAATATTACAAATTGATTTTTTTTTTAATTTGACTAATCCTAATACATGAAACTGGTTTAATTAATTATAATTATGAGAAAACTAATAAGAGATTAGTCTAAGTGGTAAGTAGTTTGGTATAGCTTAAATAAGGTTTGGAGTTCAAAATTTTGTGAATGCAGTTATTTCTGTTGAGAGACTTTCATCATATTCAAGTGTGCGATAAAAGTCGAGACTGAATTAATTAAACGAAGGAAAAAAAATTATGATTATGAAAAAGGTACGAAGAATTGCAAGCATTCAAATTCATGAACATATTGGACAGCAAAATAAGGTGGACAATTTAAGTGCAAAAGTGGTGGATGAGAAAAATGAGCCACGTCACTTAATCAAAAACCCTAGTTGCCATCAAATGACATATAGAAAATAAGAATCCAAGGCTGCTTTTTGTCGGAATGGATTTTCAATTTCCAACTACTACTTAAGCATAACTTTTTTTAAGCTTCCATTAAAAAAAATACTTTTTTAGGCTTGGAGTTTTCGGGATTTGTTCATGTATATACAATATATATATATATATATATATATATATATATATATATATATATATAATTTATAAATTGAGTCACATTTTTTAACTATTTATAAATATATAAATTTTTATTGTGCACACTAAAAAACGTCATTACAGAGGGGATTTTTTATTAAAAATTTGACAAGAAAAATGATCTCACTCAGGGTGATTATAGGGTCAAATAGTCAATCTTAAAAACGTCCTTAAAAAAGATATTTTTCTCAAAATATGTCAAACGTTGGAAAACTCACAAAATATATCGATAGCCACTTAGACACAGGACTACAAAAACGCCCTTAGGTTATGTTTGGATTGGAGATTAAGGAGGAGAAGGAGAAGGAAGGGGAAACTATTAAGATATCTTCTCATTGTTTGGGAAGATGAAAATTGAAAGGGAAGATAATGGAAGATCAATCCTTAACCCTCCATTATCCTTTCCCTTCACAAATTCGAGATACTCCAAATTGGAGTATTTTGGAGGAGGTATCAACACCAAAATAATAGGAGGACATATAGAAGCTTAACCTTCCCTTCCCTTCTCCTCTAATCTATCTCCTTCCCTTTCCCTTTTAATTCTCAAACACACCTTAAATAGGACATTTTTCTAGTCTCAGTAACCCCACATTCTACTTCTCACCCTTTCTCTCTTCACCCCAATATTCATATGGCTCCCTCAATCACCTTTTGAACTTTTGAGGACGTTTTTTTCTATTCATGTATTCAGGTGGCTATTGACGTATTTTGTGGGTCCTCTAACGCTTGACTTATTTCGAGAAAATCATCCCCTTTAAGAGTATTTTTAGGGCTGACCACTTGACCCTATGAACGTCCTTGGTGAAGGTGTTTTTCTTGTCAAATTTACAACAAAACGCCTTCCGTAATAGCGTTTTTGAGCGTGCACAATAAAAATTGTATATATGTATAAATAATTTTAAAAAGTTACTAAATTTGTAAATTTGTGTATATATATATTTTTATTGTATATACCTATAAAAATCACTGGAGTTTTATGTGAAAAGTGGATCCATTGTGAGCAGTCATTTGATGTTTGAATCATTGAATATATGTAAAATTATTAAGTTAAGGATTAATTTATCTTGAGGGGTTGAGATTCAAATTTTTAAAAAATAATATCTATAATAAAAACCCAAAAATATATGTAACAATAATAACGAGGATATTATTGTATATATATATATATATATGAGTAATGTGACAATCAAACATACTTGCAGTGAACTAATTTCTATGTTATGTAAAAGAAATAATATCGAGTTATAAATAATGATATCTTCTCCTTTAAATTTTATCTTTTTAAACAAGGGGAAAATATCTTGAAAGTTTTCCTTTCCTTTCCCTTCTCCTCCTTAATCTCCAATCCAAATATAGCCTAGAAGATGAAAATTGGAGGAGAAGATAATGGAAGATCAAGCCTTAATCCTCTATTATCCTTCTCCTTCACAAATTCAAGATACTCCAAATTGAGGTATTTTGGAAGAGGTATCAACACCCAAACAAGGGGAGGACATATGGAAGGTTCCCTCCCCTCCCTTCTCCTCTAATCTCTTCTCTCCCCTTCCCCTCTTAATTCCCAAACAAAACCTAAAGCTTGGAATTTCTTGCTATTGTTTTGAAAAATAAACATGTGAGGATGCGGATAATTGAATGGTGAGTTTATGATGCAACTTGTTGTATCATGTAATGCAATTTTAGCAAATAGGATTGTGACACTTGTTATTTTGTTGCATCATAAAATACAATTGGATCACATCAATGACTACAATTGTACCATATAACCTATTGTATTGCATAAGAAACTATATTAAATATGTTGAAAGTCAGGCCAAAAAAAAAAAATGTTGAAAGCCTCCATTTAAGAAACGATATTAAAACATCACAGTATCAGTGAAAATGTTTCATATTTTGAAAGTGCCATGGGCTCTTGGCCTCTAAAAAAACCATTGTTAGTAGGTCACCCTAATAATGCGATTTAGCAAGTAACTTCCGAAAACAAATAATAATTAATAATAAAGAAAACCACATGTGGGTATCCGTAGAAATTGACGGTACCGAAAAGAAATTCCAATTAAAGTTTTACTATTTGAAAATGAAAAGTACTCATCAATATTATATTAATTTTAAATTTTGTTAATAAATTTTTTATGGTCAATTTTGTGTTAACAATTTTAAATTATAATCAGTTTTATTTTTGAAATTTGAAATTTTGTCATAACACATAATAATGTCCAAATTTATATATAATATAAAATGATAATATGACATCATACATATAATATTAATGTTAATTTATTATTCAGAATAATAATATTTATTCATATATATTATTCTTTTCGATGTGAAAAAATAAGACATTATAACTTTAAGTGATGAATTCTACATTAATATGAATAAATATTGACGAGTTAACATTAATATTATATATGTGATGTTATGTCGTTAATAATCTAGGTTATTTTATGTGATGTTAGGATAAAATTTAAAATTTTATAGATAAAATAATTAAGGACAAAATAAAAAATTAGATTATTCTTTTTTACTATGTTTCATGAAGTATAAAAATAACCTAGAACATTAGATTGAAAACCAAACTCATTCTCTTGCATGTAAAGCTGATCAAGCATGTATTTGGTATAAAGAAAAATTCATATATGCTTCTAGAAATATTATTGGTACGGTCCATTTATTTTTTTTTAAAATACTGTATACTTGGTCATATACCTGACTTAGCTTAGGAAAAATTAATTGAAGATTATGTGATGTTGGTTTTCTCTTTCTTTGATGTTGGTTTTCTCCACGACTAAGTTTAAGATAAGATGGCAATCAAAGCTATCTTAAACTTTTTTTATGGGAAAACTTCAAACCTCAAAGTCTAAATATTTGTTAAAAAAAATATGAACTTAATATATACACAATAATCAACCTAGGACATAAACATAAAATTTAAAACTCTCTATATTTAAATGTTATTTACTTTATTTAAAATTTTAGGAAATTTTAAGAGTCAAATACAAGTTCGTCCTTTTTTTTTTTTTGATATGAATACAAGTTCGTCCTTGAAAACTTTATTTTATACCTCTCTACATAAAAATCCCCCAAAATTTACAATTCACTCCATTTATAAAAATTCCTTTTAAAGCAGCGGAAATATGTAATTTAATCAAACTTGTATATTTGAAAGTAAAATATTAAAGTAATTCATAATAATATCTAAATAGTAATATCTACTCTCTAACATTCTATCCGATCCAGTTGGGCTGGAACTTGAAAGCGAAACCACCGGAACCCTCGACTGTGGTGGTAGTGCCGTTATCGCTTGGTGCCATTAGGGGTTGCAAGAGGAGGCGCGTGAATTTCACTTCCTTCCCCTTAAACTCTAACCCCAACGAACTCACTTCTCGCCGCTAGCTTCTTTTACTGTAAGTCTTTCTCTATCTCAATCTTCTCGGAATTCAGAGTATCCTCAGTTCCCCATCTCCCTTGTGGATATTGCCCCTGCTTGTTATAATTGAAGAGGGCTTCTATAATTCCGTCCAAAATAATGAACTTCGAATGTTTCCTGTTTTGGTTTCACATTCATTTCACTGCATTTTGTTTACAGTTTGTGGATTTTGGGCTGATTTCAATTATGCAGAGCCATACCTTTATTTGGGATATATCCTACTTGTTTTTGCAGATTCAATGACAATTATTCCTTAAAATATGAAGATAAGAAGCTTTGCTGCTGGCATAACAAAACCTAGTTTTTTGCTAGCACAAACAGAAATGCCTATTCTAGCATTTGGTCACTCTAAGTTGAGTCCTTCATTAACTCTTCAGTTACCTTGTCATTGCCTGAGAAGGATGGGTTTGGTTACAAAACTAAAGTATTCTGTTGCTGATAGAACATATACTTCTAGGTCTGTAGGTTTACCCACATCCAAACCCGAATCCCCTCGCTTGAATAGGAAACGAGGAGGTTCGTCTTCATTATATAGTCGTCCTAGTTTATCAGATATGAAAAAGGAGAAAATGGCAAACCGTGAGAAGGTTTATGAATTCTTGCGGGGGATTGGTATTATTCCTGATGAGCTTGATGGTCTGGAACTTCCAGTAACAGTTGAAGTTATGAGGGAGCGAGTAGATTTTCTTCACAATTTAGGGCTTACAATCGAAGACATCAACAATTATCCACTAGTTCTTGGCTGTAGTGTCAAAAAGAATATGATTCCTGTGCTTGATTACCTTGGTAAATTGGGAGTCAGGAAATCCACATTCACACAGTTCTTGCAGAGATACCCTCAAGTCCTTCATGCTAGTGTTGTTGTTGACCTTGAGCCAGTGGTGAAGTATCTCCAGGGGATGGATATCAAGCCCAATGATATACCCCGGGTTCTTGAGACATATCCAGAAGTGCTAGGATTCAAGCTTGAGGGAACGATGAGCACATCAGTTGCTTATTTGGTTGGCATCGGTGTAGGAAGAAGAGAAATCGGAGGGGTTTTAACGAGATTCCCTGAGATTTTGGGAATGAGAGTTGGTAGAATAATTAAGCCTTTTGTGGAGTATCTAGAAAGCTTGGGAATTCCAAGATTAGCTATTGCTAGACTGATAGAGAAACGACCTTATATCCTTGGCTTTGGATTGGATGAGAAGATAAAGCCAAATGTGGAATCCCTTGAAGAGTTTAATATTAGAAGAGCATCACTACCCTCTGTAATTGCTCAGTATCCTGATATCATTGGAATGGACCTAAAGCCAAAGCTTGAAAATCAAAGGAATTTACTTAAATCTTTACTTGATATGGACCCTGAGGATTTCGGCAGAGCTGTTGAGAAAATGCCACAGGTAATTAGTCTCAGTAATGCACCTATGTTGAAGCATGTTAATTTTCTCAAGGAATGTGGGTTTTCCTTGCAACAAATGAGGAAGATGGTTGTTGGATGCCCTCAACTACTTGCTTTAAACATTGACATCATGAAACTTAGCTTTGACTACTTCCAAAAAGAGATGGAGAGGCCTTTGGAAGATTTGGTTGCTTTCCCTGCATTCTTCACATATGGTCTGGAGTCAACTGTAAAACCTAGGCATAGGATGGTTGCCAAGAAGGGATTGAAGTGTTCTCTTGCATGGATGCTTAATTGCTCAGATGTCAAGTTTGAGCAGAGAATGGACTATGACACTATTGACATGGAGGAAATGGAAATGGAACCTTCATTTGACATGAATTCCCTGATGGAACCAAGGAGTGATGAGTCAGCTTCCGATTATGATGACAGTGATGATGAGGATGATGACGAGTAGAATGACAAAACGATTTTGTACTTCTCTTAGTTTCGTTATGTAAAAAGTATGAATGTTTCACTACTGAAAAGGTAAATTTCTACCTCTGAAGCAATTTGGAGTTGAATCTTAATTCTTATGCTTGTTGTTTATGTGGTGTTCGGTATTAAATCTAGTACTCCAATCTTTGTAGTTTCCAGTTCCTATGATTATATACAGTTTTATACTGGTATAGCCACTTTCAAATAAAAGTAAAAAAGAAATATGCATGTGTATGTATTTTACATGTTTGAGTTTCTTGTTGAATACTTAAGGTATGTTAGAAACTTATCCTTCTTCTTTTTTTTTTTTTTTTTTAATTTTGGGGTCAAAGAAACCTAATTAAAGCTAAAGTTACACAATTATACTCGCCGCTCTCAAAATTCATTTCTTCATTACTAAATTATTGATGTCTTCCAAAAGCATAAAATATAATCTAACTCCCTAAATTTTTACTTTATCACAACAATTGTAATGTTTCATGACTGCAAAAAGAATTCGAGACTATAGGTGGAAGACTATAACCTGTTTAGTGTTTGAGGCAAATCAAACCATTTTTGTAGTCATCAGATTCTAAATTTCTTAGCGCCAAATTTCAAAATGGAATTTGAGGCGTGGACGTTTCAAAAACCATCACAAATTTCATAAGGTAGGAAGATGTCTATAAACGATAAATACTTGGGTATTTTTATAGTGCAATTGCTTTTGTACAAGAGTTATTAGAAATTCGTTAAAGTGTGCTTCAGAAGGTAAATTCTATTGTCACACTATTCAATCTATATGTTGTACAATATATAGATTGTTAAACTTATTTGTAATTCTTACTTTATTAGTACAGATTTTGAAATAAAAAACTTAAAGTGAAACCATCATGTGCACTGCATAACATTTATGGGATAGCAAAAACCACACTGGTCCTAGCAAGTAAAGTGGATGCAAATAACATGCATTATTGATCTGCATAATTTGTCGTATACGGCTGCAGCATAACCATAAACTGTAAATTGATGGTGATGGTGAGAGAAACCAAGATTATTGTTTAGTGCTGCTCATAGCCTACCAAAAACTTTCAATTGGATCCTGCCAGGAAAAAAAAAGTGCACTACAACACTTAATTTAAGGGTTGAAGAAAAAGCCTCACAAAACGAAACGTTGAAGTTCGAAAAGAGAACTTTTACTTTGTTGAGGAAAAAGTGGGGAAGGAAAAGAAAAGAAAAGAAAAACTGGTGTGCACAGCCTTTACTATAAAGTTACAACGTCTAAGAGAATCCAGCTTTTTTGAAGCTGAATGAATACACAAACTTTGTGGCTCAGAGCCTTTTTAGTTTGATTTTTCTATGTATTCTTTTCTTCAGCACCGCCTTTCTTATCCTGTCAATTCATCTTCTGTTTATTCCTCAACTCCTCGCATATCTTTCGGTAAACAATACTTTTTTAGTGTTTCTTTCCTGTCAATTCATCTCATGTTGAAATTTTATTACTATATTTTGTTTACTCCTCAAGCTCTTCACTTTTTAGATAGTTTTTTGGTTCTTGTTTTCACATAGCTTTTGTTTCATCAATTTAAAATGTCAAAAATCTTAATTTTTTCCCTTACAGATAAATGTTTAAGGACTATTTATATTTGATATGCCAAAGTATGTATTCAACATTGATTAAGCTCATGAATCACATAATTTAGTTTCAGAAGAGTAACTTGTGTGAAAATCATTTGAGAGGATTTGAAACTTAAATTTAGTTTCACTGTGTTGATGTAAAAGAGAACCTATATATGAAGAAGCATATTGTGCTTTTGTACAACTTGAAATATGTTGTAGCTCTATTTGATGTCTGTTACATTAGTCTGAATTCTCTTCTCCAAGCTACAAAACAAACTAGCTGACACCTAAGAGTAATAAGACCTTTGCAACAACTTACTACACAAATCATTCCTCTTTGTTTTCTTTCTTTCTATCCTTTCAGCCAGTGAAAGACAAGTGTGAGAAAAAGTGAATGGGAAAAACAAACTGGTTTTCTATGAGTATACTTGAGTGGTATAATACTATAACTTCAAATTTCATACTTTTTTTCTGGTGCTGTGAACTTGTCACTTCTTCTTCACCCATTCACTTTCAAAGTGATGTTATCTACGTACAGAATGTCTTCAACTTAACCTGGAGGGATCCCAGCTTTTGTCAGGATGACATCTGGGACCAGGGCATTCTTATCGGCGAGAAAGCCACGGTGAGCCGGGCATGATCCGAAAGGGAGTAGTCTTCGGGCCATCTACCTTTCTCCACCTCAGAGGGGAACAGAACTGCATTTTTTACATTGAAACCAATGGTTTGCTCCTCATGACCATCTGAAACATCATTGTGTTCTTCATTCTTGTATTTGCTTCCCTGATCTGACTCAGTTGGATTCCAGATTTGCTGCAGAAATCCATAATAATGATGCCAATGAGTTAGCAAACAAAGTTTCAGCTTAAAAACCAAATAATGCAGAACAGGAAAGTGCAATGACATGAAAAAGAAAGAGGAAAAAAAAAATCTATACCCACTCTCTAATAAACAGTCATTAAATGATTGCTTTTTCTTTTTTAACATGTTGAACCACTCACATCTAATTCCAAGGTCTCATCACTCATGCCAGTAATGATTCCTCTTATAGCTTTTGCTTAGGTTCAAATACTATGTTACTTTTATACTGCAAAATAGTCCAAATTATACTTTTGTTTTTTTTCACTGAGGGATAATTTCTAGTCAAATGTCTTACCAGAAATTCTTTATAATCCAGAACACCATTTCCATCTATATCTGCTTGGAACCACAAGTCCTTTGTCTCATCAACACTTAGCCCATGACAATGACCAAATAAATTAAGCTGCAGAGAACCAAGAAAACCTTTATCAACAACATGAGGACTTCTCAGAGATGCACTCACACAGAGTGACATACACAAGCAACCATGTTCTTTGAGTTCATACTAAACCATACCTGCCGAAGTGCTTCACAGAAACTCGAATAGGTGATACAGTCTTCATTATCAGCCTTCAGAAATGCAAATGCATCAGTCTCTGTCAGAGAAGCTCTCAGCATCAGGTACTGAAAATGGAGAGATTTACGTTCAGAAACAGAAATTTTATCCATCACTGAAGTTGATAGTATGGTCCTATTTTGGAAGTTAGAACTAGATAATATGACATCTTACTATCATACATGAAGATGCTCTACAAATATAATTGCTGTGATATGATTACATGAAGATGCCATTTCTTGATAATATATTGAAGGTACCCAATAAGTCAATAACCACATTAGCATAAGTTAATGTTCTGAATAAAGGATTATGATTAACTCATCAACTCAACCCTCTAAAATCTTAATCCCTAGAGAAGGATTTCAGGTGATAACAGTTTCACTTGAATAATCAGTGAGCTACATCTATCAGCTTTCAGCTTGTAGGCAAAGACTTGAATCATTAATAACATCAGGTAGAAGAGAGGAGTAATAAGCTAAATAAGCTAATAATAAACCAAAAAGAAAGAGATATTGCAACAAAATGAAGTGAAATAAGTGATATCCACCATTCAAACAAAATCTATCAGAAACAGATATATGATAGATTTAGGAGGGGAAAACAATTAGAAAAGCAGGATCCTAGTCCTACAGCAGAAACATTTTTCATTATTTAATTTTAGTGCCTGCTTTTCCTTTTGGTACAAGGCATATAATGTTTTATTATATATACATAAAATAAAACACCAATTGTGTAAACTTAAAGATAAGCATATTAAAGGTTCTTGCACAAAGATTTTTATGATTACCTTCAACATGCCAAATACTGCTTCACTCCAACTTGCTTTCAAAAGTTTCCGATATTTATCAGGATTCAGAAGCCATATAAAATCAACAGCACATATATTGCCCCGGTGATTGCGATGGCTAACCCACTGCATCGATACGATTTTAGGCATGTATATAGGTTGGAAAGCACATTTTCAAGTACAAAATTCAGAGAGCAACTTTAAGGGTTAAAAAGAACACCTTGTGGGCATCTGCATCAGTATAGTGATGTGCAGTATCATATGATGATACAAAGCCTTGAGATCTCAGGAATTGGTAAACATGCCCGCGTTTGCTTCCATTCCAGTCACTGAAAAATAAAAGATTTTGAAACTAAAACTTCAGTAGTGATTGATACAAGATATTTGGTGAAGGAGGAAGGAAAGCAAACCAACATATGAAAATTTACCCGCATAATATGATTGGCATGCGCTTAAGTTCTCTCTCTCTTTGATAAGACTCCACATATTGAAGTATCTTGTAGACCTGCAGAAGAGTGAGAGATTTATTATTTTTTCCAAGTGAGAGAGATACCAATACAAATCTCCAAATACAAGAAAGCATATAGTGCTGAGATACCTGCCGGAGTCGAACTAGGCACAGACTCGAGTCATGAGGAAATAGCAAGTGAGTGTTCACAATAAGAATTTCTTGGCCAATATCACTGTTTCCCCATTGTGAAAAGGGAGAGGCTAATTCAACATGTAACAGCTGAGCCACACGATCACCACAATCGTTGAAGGGTAATTCCCTGTAATTAATAACTGTAAAGTGTTCTTTTTGCACTGATATCAGAAGACCTGAAGATTCCAAAGGAAACATTTCATAAGCATTGGATAGAAACTTCAACTTCAAATCTATATATCTTTATAGTGTTTCCTTTTCCCATAATCAATGAAATAGTCCATCAGATTGCAGATTGGAAATTTTAATGAAAGAACAAAGATTTTGTTCTATGGATAAGTCCCTCATAAAGAATAGGTTAAAAACACTCAGAAAACAGAGAGTTTCAAATAAAGGGAGAAAATGCTTACCATCACCTCGGTTGTTAGTTCGTCCAAGCTTGAAACTGATATAGCCAGCATCACCGAGTCTCTTCTCATACAAACTAACAAGCTCCTCGTTTCCAACCCAAAACTCCTGCATCATTCCAACACAATCAAATATATTACCACAAAGCCTAAATAAGGAATCTCATAGCCATAGGATTCAGCTCCAATAAGGAATTAAAGAACATGCAAATTAAACCTGAAGACATATAATGGACGATCTCTCACACAACAGCCAATCCAATATCCTATGGTTCCTGCTCAACCAGTACGCTCTGTAGTCGCTTTCACGGCAACTCGGGTCCTGCTTTCCCCACCAAAACCACAAATTAGAAAAAAAATATATTAAAAATTTGAGAAAAACATAAAGATGTACAATGCAAAGAAGAAGAACCTCATGGTTGAGGCGCTTGTATATGGGAGCGAGAATGTTAAAGGTGGTGCAAGTAATACAAGGTTGTTGGTTTTCATTTACAGAAGACGCAACTGAATAACTCCCAATAATCCTTGACATCTTCCCCATTTTCTTCTTCTCATTCCACGTCCAAACTCACCGATTTGATCACCTTATATATATCCACACAATTCCTCACATACCCACCAACTTGAAAGAGGGGAAAAAGGCCCACAAAAATTAAAAATGGCTCCTTTTGCTTAATGTCCACAACCTAATGATGGCTGTTTCTGTTTTGAAGGTACCGGATTCTGAGACAAGTATGATATAATTAAAAGGAGAAGAAAGGAGGGACTGGAACTGGGAATAACCGGTACTCAACGAATTTTCTGAAGCCGTGGGAAGCTGAAAGAGTATTGAATGGAAGCACGGGTAGGTGCGGTGACCCTTCACACGAGATGAAGGAAAAAAAGCAGTGAAATGATGAGCACCACCATTAGCACCGTGGGTTTCGATTCTGAAGAATCTGAAACGGAGCTCGTAATACCAAACGTTGTCTAGTCACTCTTGTCCACGCACACTATTTGTCGTATAAATAACTCCACACACACACATGTTTTGGGTATATGCCCAAATAATACGCCAAAATATTAGAGTACAAACGAACGGCGAATAATTCGCGCTAAGCAATTTGAGTATTTGACTCTTCTTTTCTCTCAGTATCAGTATCAGATTCAGACTTGTGTTCTTATCACTTTTTTTGTTTATTTAAGGAACAAATTATTATTATTATTATTATTAAACTTATTTACCATTTTCAATGATTTAGCAAATTTCTGTTAGTTAGTTAGTTAGTTGACTACATTTTATTTCGTTACAATTAGGTATTGAATGAGTCAGTACTTGAAGTAATGTTTCAGTGTGTGAGAGATGAGACATTGAGACGCTTATTAGTAGGAGATTCGTGGAAGAAAGAGGGATGACTTTAACTCCAAGAAATTCAAAGCCAAGAATGGAAGAAATGATGAGAAAGGAGTAGTGGGAAGGGAATAAATTCCAAAGTGTTTATTAGGCATTGGTAGGCAATAACCAATAGGGCCATTGATTTTAGTTACCTTTAGGCCAAAAGCTACAAATCTCTGCCCTTTGATGCCTCCAAAAGGAAGCTCTCCAATTTGGATTCGCCAATATTGCAACTTGCATACTTCTTCTATTTGTGTGTGTATATTAATTTATTTCAATCAAATAAAATTGCAAGAAAAGGAGCACCTCAATTTTGAGAATAGATACTCTTCAATATTGGCAAAAAAAAAAACCTCTCTATTTAAAGAAAAATGTATATTTGATATAGTTAGAGAAAAATAAAAATAAGAATGAATTCTACTTGTAGATCTTATTTGATATGAGACTTGCCCCTTATTTTTATTTATCAATACATGCACTAAATATACCTCTCTTTTTAAATGAAGAGGGTGCATTTTATTTAATTTTGATCACTTACAAATAAAATTTTAAATTTTTTATTGTTATTAGTATTTCATTTTATTTGTAATTAAAATTTCCTTACATATTTAGGTTTTCATATTAATTTAATGTGTTTAATGTTTTTTTTTCAAAAATATCAAATTATGTGAACAAGAAAAAAAACCTAAACTTTGTGGGTATGGCTGTATTCGAATTCTATTACGTGGGGCTGACTAATTTGATTCAGAGCTTAGTCACAATTAATACTTCTCACTCATTTCTACATGTGTGTTATGTGGAGATTAAATCCAAGAACTCTTCCCAAATACTTACGGCTCATTTGGTTGCAAGTTTAATTTTTGAGGGAATGGAATGGAAATGGAATGCGAATGGAAATGGGAATAGTAATAGGAATAGGAATGAAAATGAAAATGTTTAAAACCACGTTTGGTATGATATAAAAAAATTTGAGAATGAGGTTGGGAATAAAAATGTATCCTTGTAATTAAATTTTGATAGTGATGATGCGAAGTAGTGGAAGAGCAAAATGGTTAAAGCCTTCCCAAACCTTTTTCCATGAAGGGTTTGGACGTAGCCTTCCATGAAGGGCTTGTGGCTATGTCCAAACTCGGATTATATTCCAAATCACCAATTAAACATGAACTATATGATTCCCTTCCCCAAACCATTAACTAAACACAGGCTATAGCATTCCCTAACTCAAACCCTCCTTTTAAACCTTCAACCAAACATACCCTTAATCTACATTGACAAGTGAGCCACAATATGTAGCCCACAAATTAACATTCTCTATCTTATAAAAAAAATTAACATTCTCTGCCGTGTAGCATTAAAAAGTAAACTAATGTATTTAAAGTGAAAAGACTTTATTAGGACTTAGGAGGGTTTTAAATTCCAGATGAAGGGGATATTCTCATTTTTGACGAAAGAGGTCACACCAGACTAAGATTTTCATGTGTCGAGTGTTGTTAGTGTTAATTGCCTTGTTGGAATTAGGTCTTACCTTCTTCCTCTATATTCCATTCCTACACTATCAGCATATTTTGATTCCTTTCTCAAATTACACTTTAAATTTAATTTGGTGAATGGGTCAATGTTATTAACACCACACCTTCCCTCTTTGAGAAATTCATCTTTTTTAGATGCTTCCAATTAAACAAATAATTCCTCTTCTTTTTATTATTGATAAATTCAATTTTGGCGTGGCGTTAAAGTTTGATTATGCGAGTTGTAAAAATTTGCAAAAAGAAAAAAAAAAGGTTCAATATTCTATATTTTGGATAAGCTAAGAATACTTAGCAAAATTTGCAAAAAAAAAAAAAAAGGTTTCAGATGGATTAGATTCAAGATTATCAATTATGTTTTTCATAAACAGCTTTTGTCACACAAAAAATGACTTTTCTGAATGGCTCATTAATAAGTCCCACGTCTCATTCAAGAGAAAGCACTAGTAGTGATTAGGTCCGTCCATCATATTAAAGGCTATCCAGAAATTCAAGAAAAAATTGCAAAAGGAAAATATGGTAATAATTAAAGAGAATCGTAATGAATTTATTTTTATTATTATTAATTTTTTTAATTTATATTTCATGGGATCTAGGATTTAAATAAAATTAGTTTAAAATTATTTTGTTGTCCTATTTAATTTATTTTCGCTAATTGATAGAGGGTTGACTTGAACCCAATGCATTGTTGTTTGCATATCTTGATATATGAGCTTCTTCTTATTACCTCATAAATTTTATTAAGATACGTATATAATTGATTGGATATAACCACTTTAACTACTGATTAAGTAATGTAATTATTCCCACTAAGATTAGGTTTAAAAAGAGACATGTGGTTCTAGCTAAGCTAGCTTTTAACTTGGCTTCAAAAAATACATTCAAATCAAACTTTCAAATCATATATTTATAAAAATATATCCTTTACATTCTAATCTCTCTTAGAGATATACTTGATTACCAAAAGCTAATTTATCACTCGATAAGTCTCAAACATATGCATGTGCTAGCTTTAGCTTGTCAAAATCAAGTTTCCAAATAGATGGAGGATAGTTCTCGGGCATAAAAATAATATCAAGAATCTAAAACTTATTGAGAGTGTATAAGGGAGTGTAAAGAAGTATTATAAGAAGAAAAATAATTTATAAAAGAGATATGTGTCATGTGCTAGACTTTAAAATGAAATAATGTTTAAGTACAAGTCAAACATGCATCGTTTGAAAATATTAACTCCTAACCGATTGGTCTAAATGAAAAATACCAGTCATTCGTCAATAAGAAGGAATGGCCAATATATATTACCTAATGGATATCTCATTATCACAAAAGGTTATCTTTTCAAGTTTTACATGAAAATTAACTCGAATGTGAAGGTGTGTACAATCTTGCTATGTCTCACCGAAATAGAATCATGGAAAACAAAATTGATAAAATGAAGACTATTTTTCACAATTTGTGATTTGAAAATTGCAACTCCACATGCATTTTGATATAAAGGCGGGTGATTTTGAGTATTGAGTCTTGCTTGTGATAATGGGGCGGTGCATTTGTAGTATTATTTTTCCACTTGCACTCATGCTTCTTTGCTTGGCGTGCGCCTTCACTTCTTATCATTCATCACTCACATCAATGTTTCTCACAAATGACCACTCAAGTACACTTCACTTGATTTTTTTAAGATTAGAGTCTTAATGTATCATGTTAACTTGAGAGCGTTCTATGCTTAGAATGATAAGTGAGCTATATGTTCCCAAAAGCATAAATTTAGTTTTCATATAATATAATTAAGACATTCTAATTTGAAACAGAATAATCATGTTCAATTCAAACTAATGGGGTCCTAAGAAAAACAATTAAGTTATTGAAGACAATTAATGTCTATTGCCTATGCTTCAATAAGAGACATATTAAGGAATGAGAAGTAACATATAAAGGATGAATATTAAGCCTTAACCATGAGAAAAGGATGAATTAATAAGATGCCTCCCCATAAATCTAAATAATTGACTTTAAAATGCAGAATTTGCTTATACTCTTGGCCTTTTCTTTTGGTCAACTTTACTTTATCATAATTAATTAAGAACTTATCAGACATGGGTTAACGTCTCAGTTATCAAATTGAAGCTAAAGTATTCAACCTAGCTATCATTTCTAAAAGAATATTTAATATATACACACCTGAGAAGTATTTTTATTGACTTGTTACCTACATATTGTAAATATTGTTTTATTCAGATTCTATAGTTTTACATTTTTTTTTGTGAAATTAATATAAATTTTATACACAAGTAGTATATGGGATAAGATGAAGAATAAATTGAATGCTTATATTATAAATATTTAATTTTTTTCTTCATAATTTTGAAAGTATATATGTTTAACACCAATCAAATTTAAAGAACTAAAATAAACCTTGAGACGAAGTTGAAGGACCAATCTGATATCAATCAAATTTAATAAACTGAACTGAAACTTGAGATAAGGTTAAAACCCGAGACAAAGTTAAGAAACCAAACTAATATCAATTAGGCTTAAAGAACTAAAGTGAAACGCAAGACATAGTTAACATGACAAAAATATGAGTACGTAAAAATGAAAATGGAAAGATAATGTATTTATTCCGTTTGTTAGTAAAAGTTGAGAATGTAAATGGAATGAGAATGTATTAAAATTACCACTTTACCCCTTATATTAAAATGATAAAAAGAAAAAAAAAGTTATGATTGTGTCAAATCAAAGGGTATAATAGATATTTTGTATTTTATATTTTCTTTTTTAATTATACACACTTTTCAATATAAAAATAAAAAAATATATAACATGTAGGAGCCTATATGTATTTTTTCCTTTCCCTTTTGAAAAAGCTACCGAACACACCCTATAAATTTTCCATCATTATTTTTTGTTGATGGTAAGGATTTTTTTAAATTTTTGGCCATTAGATGAGAATTGGGCCTATTTTTGGGTAAAAATTTATATTTTGTTTGTCAATAAAATTTTAGATATCCAAAGAGCTGATCTTTTTTTTTTGGTCAGAAGAGCTGATCTGACTGATATTCATGAAATTTAAAACCCACTTTGGGCCCAAAACCTAACAACCGAGGGCCCAATAGCTTCTCCACATTTCCATACCCTAACGCTTTATACACTTATATATGTGAACTAGGGTTTTGTTCTTCCTGAAAGCGGCTCTAAAGAGTAGGAGGGTTAGAGTTAGCGAGAGAGACAGAGACAGAGAGCCAGCGATGAAGACCATACTTTCTTCCGAAACTATGGACATCCCCGAGGGGGTAACCATCAAGGTGCACGCCAAGATCATCGAGGTTGAGGGACCTCGCGGCAAGCTTGTCCGTGATTTTAAGCATCTGAATCTCGACTTTCAGCTTATTACAGACGAGAATGGCAAGAAGAGGCTCAAAGTTGAATCGTGGTTTGGGTCTCGTAAAACCTCTGCCGCCATTCGCACTGCTCTGAGTCACGTGGAAAATCTGATCACCGGCGTCACCAAAGGTTACCGCTACAAGATGCGGTTCGTCTATGCTCATTTTCCCATCAACGCCAGCATCACCAATAGCAGTAAGTCCATTGAGATCCGAAACTTCTTGGGAGAAAAGAAGGTATATCTCAACTCTCCAATTTCTCTCTTTCTCGCTTTCGGTAGTTGGTTTAACATAGCCGTCTATTGTATGCGCTTGTTCTTTGGTTCTTTCTTATGGTGTTATTGCTTTGTCTTGTGAAATTAATTTGTGGATGCAATGTTGCAAATGTTCTGTTATTTTTTTCTTCCTGCGATGGACAAAGTTATAGTTTGCATACAATATATATGTGTGATAGTCATTGATATTTGTTATGATTTCTTGTATAAATTTCTCTCATTCCCTGTTAAATGATATTGTTTATTTGTTATGCCCAAGTGCTGTACTTATTGGGCTTATATTTCTGTTATTGCTGTATTCCTGAAAAAGGGGCATTTGACTTGACATTTTATTTCTCGATTTTTTTAATTGAGATAACTGATCTTGTTTGTATAATTCATTAGTATCTTTCTCTGTAAATGTAAAACGGAAAACCATCTGTGGAATGATGATAGCAATGTCTTTGACACTGAAGTAAGTGTGAATCATCAATCTAGTTTTTGGATTTTGGTATCACTCATAGCAAGGTTGATGCTAGTAATTGATGATTGAAGTGGATAAAACTTCCTCTCCAAAACTAACTTGGATAGTAATTATGTGAATCATCAATCAGTGTTGAATTATACATAAGTGTGTCTCTATGAATGGAACTTAAGCACATATAGCGATCATCCGAATGGACCAATAATATTTGTTTTTGCTTTTGTTGTCTGCATTCCAAGTTTATTTGCTTGCACTTGTTACAATTATTTCTGAATCCGATATTGCTTGCACTTGGCCTGATTCCCCCCCCCCCCCCCCCCCCCCCCCCACATTTTAGGACCTGTATCCGATATTTTTTTTCTCTTGTTTGATCATCAAAATTATTGCTGTCATTATGTGAAACGTTTTGTAGTTTACTCTTATCTTATGGTTTATATATATATAAAATTGATTGATATGCCCCTTGTGGATGAACATCTTTTGTATTGGATTTAATGTGTATTATGTTGCCATATCTCAGGTAAGGAAAGTTGATATGCTCGAGGGTGTTTCAATTCTAAGATCTGAAAAGGTGAAGGATGAGTTGATATTGGATGGAAATGATATCGAGCTAGTTTCTCGGTCTTGTGCCCTCATCAACCAGGTTCCCTCTCTTTTACAAACTAATGTGCACATAGTCTTCATTCAGTGTTGCATATGTTTATTCTAATTGTATATATTTTTCCGTAACAGAAATGCCATGTCAAAAATAAAGATATCCGGAAGTTCCTTGATGGTATCTACGTTAGCGAGAAGGGGACAATAGCCGAAGAATAGATGGTGATTGATTTATAGGCATATTGATCTTAGTTCTCGTCAAGCCTGTCTTCTGCATGGAATGTTTGCTTTTTAGTAGAGGTTATCTTGAGACACTTTTTGTTAGCTTGTTGAATTTGGATCTAAAATTTTGTGTTCTAAAAGTTAACTGTTTGAAAGATGTTATTTTAAATTTATTGTTATTTTTATATGCTTTGGATTGGATATTTGCATGTTTTTGTTATTCACTCAATCTGTATGGCCTTGCAATGAATACCAAGGATGTCCTTGGAAATCATACAAAAGACGAAAAAGGAAATAGAAAGGCTCAAAATGTTAAATTCATTCGACTCTAAGGCACGTTCACTAGCTTTCAAATAACATACTTGTACTAAAGAAGAATAGCAAGATTTCAATAACCTAAATGTTCCTAGTCAAAAGGACAAGTAAACTATGCATGTTGTATATCAACTCGTCGATAGTGTTACTTTGAACATAATATTGTGGATGTATACTCTGGCTACAACCAAATCTTCATAGCTGAGATAAAATGTATAAGATTAACAACTTGAGAGGTAAATTGTTAATTATTCATTTTTTTAAAGAATATGAAGAACCTGTCAATGCAAACTTTGGAATGGTACGTCTCATTTACCCTAATTTTAGTCATTGCATTGCAATGTTCATTTTTATTTGTCTAACCAATATTTACATGGAATTAAAGTTTCTGTGTATCAGCTTGATCAAAATAGATAGATTATCAACAAATACTAGCATAATGGGTTGAGTTTAATAAAAGTGATTAATTTTTCACAATATGATGAACTCAACTTTAAATTTCTCTCAAGAGGTTAGAGAGGTGCTTACACTTGTGTTTAAAAATGTCTCTGACTTCCAATAAAAAAATATTTACTCAACTAAATTTAAATCCAGTCAGACTTTACGTTTGCAAATGTTTAATTTATTCAATTTATAAATGTCAGTCACTCAGACTCTGAAATTCTGAAAAATCATTTTAAGTTATTATCGTAAATATTCATTTATTTTTCTTAACAAAAAAGAAGTGGTGGCCTTAGACAGTTGTATTTTGCACGGCCAAAAAATATATAAATATTGCTGGAGGTTTTAATAGGGCTTAGCGAACCTTCAGGCTTCAGACAAAAACAGAACTGAAGAGAGAAAGAAGGAAAAAGGAAGAAGACGACGACGTTGCAGACGCAAATATGATAAGCATTCGGAAAACCAATTCAATGAAGAAGGCGTTGCGTTCGTTGAATCAAGTAAGCCAATCGGCAGCCACCATTAACCATAGCACTTGCCGAGCTCTACTCCCAACCATTTCAGTTCCTTCGGTGCCCAAGCAATCAAACCTCCTCTTCTCCATTCATCCTCCTTTAAGCGCTTCTTCTCCTCCATTCCATTCTCGCTTCCATTCCGTTTACATCAATCGCGATCCCACTCCCAGGTACTATGATGGCTTCAGCTGGAAAAATACGTCACTTAATGTTGCTAATATCGATTTTCCCTAGGTGATTTGGCATCATGATAGTATGTAGTTGACTAATTGGGGGTATTTTCTGTTAGAAATTATGAGATTGCTCCTCCTATGAATTGGGGGATACGGATTGTTCCCGAGAAGAAGGCGTTTGTCATTGAGCGATTCGGCAAGTACGTGAAGACTCTTCCATCTGGAATCCATTTTTTGATTCCGTTCGTGGATCGTATTGCTTATGTGCATTCACTCAAGGAAGAGGCTATTAGTATTCCTGATCAGTCTGCTATTACTAAGGATAATGTCAACATCTTGATTGATGGGGTGCTCTATGTAAAAGTGTGTGTTACCGTGGCTTCGTGTCATTTTCATTTTTCGAAGCTTTGTTAGTTTATGGTTACCTGGTTTTTCTACTTTTTCTATATTTCTTCGTGCAGATTGTGGATCCTATGCTGGCTTCTTATGGCGTAGAGAATCCCATTTATGCAGTCATTCAACTTGCACAAACAAGCATGCGTAGTGAACTCGGTAAGATTACTCTTGACAAGACCTTTGAGGAGAGGGACACGCTTAATGAAAAGATTGTGGTGAGTTTAATTCATTGGTTTAGTTCCATGTGCTACTGATTACTGTCTTGTTCAAGTCATTTTAGCTCCAACATCCATTTTAGTCAGCGAAACATTATAGCTACTACAAGGTTAATATAATATCTAGTGGGAGGCAGTTTTGGACACCACAACAAGTTGAATGTAGGGCAGTTCTGCACATGACGTGTCTCTTGATGGAGATATGGACTTGGGGGAAACTGGAAAGCGGACTATGTTTAACTTAGTTATAGTCCTACTTGAATCAAATTTTGAATGAAGAAAAAACGAGGGAAAAAATGCACAAGAGCTAGGATCTTTTTTAGCTAGTATGTTCCAGCTATTTGGTTGCTCCTCGTATTAGCAGATACAAAGTGGTCCTAAGTGGTGATATTGGAGGATTGGTTGGCTTCATGGATTTTTCATTTTTTGTTTTTCAAAAATGTTTGAACTGCTAAAACATTTTTTAGCTGCCCACTCAAAACCAAGCACAAGTTATTCATTTCCAGGTCCAGCTACATGGCTTTAGCACATTGATTTAATCATTTAATCCCAACTTCAGGGTATACTCACACAGGATCCAATACAGTCAAACACTTTAGGGTTCCCATCTAAACTTTATTTTTTTCTTTCTCTCTCCAAATTTCAATGTAAAGTATTTAGGAGATTCAAATCCAGGGAGACCTATAATCTCTTGAACCATGTGTTTGAGCGGACACAGAAAATATGTCTTGAATTCTTTTATCATCTGCAGCCAAACAATATTGGCTAATTGTGTGACAATACTACAGGAGGCCATTAGTGTGGCTGCAAAAAGTTGGGGTCTGGAGTGTCTTAGATATGAAATAAGTAAGTTTTGGCAATCCCTGCAACATTTTCCTTTATGTATCTTATTGAAAATTTCTGTAAAATTTCTTTTGCCGCTCTTCCTCAGGGGATATATCTCCTCCTAGCGGAGTTAGAATAGCTATGGAAATGCAAGCTGAAGCAGAAAGGAAAAAGAGAGCTCAAATTCTTGAATCAGAAGGTAATGAACTTACTATTTCAACTTCTCAAGAGTTGGAGGATGATCATTACTGATCCTGAAACTAATTTTGGTATGTGTAATTAAATTTTGTAGCTTAGTTGTGTTGACACTTATGTCCTTAACTGCTATACAGGAGAAAGGCAGGCGAACATAAACATTGCTGACGGAAAGAAGAGTTCAGTGATCTTGGAATCAGAAGCAGCAAAACTGGACCAAGTTAACCGAGCTCAAGGTTAATTACATATTGATAAGTCAATTCCAAGAGTATAGCAATACTGGTTATATAATGTTTGATAAATATAGTTTGACGCCTTCTAAACTTGATGTTATAACACTTAATTTTTCTCTATATTCTATTGTTTTTATTTTAGAAATATCCATGGATAGACTTTCTTTTTCAAGTAAATGATTCTGCTAGATGAGAGGATGTTGAACTATATGAATTGACATGCTGTCATGTTCTACTTTCTTTACCTTTGCTCTTAAAATGAAAACACAACTAATGAGCTTTATATACTAAATTACTTTTCATTTGATATCTTTAAAATTTCATGTGTTAACACTCTTCTTTCTCAGGTGAGGCTGAAGCCATCATTGCCAAAGCAAGAGCAACAGCTGAAGGACTTGCCCTTGTATCGCGAGTCCTTAAAGAAAATGGAGGACAACAGGTGAGGTTCTTCAATTCGCTGATTTTACAGAGTAATGGATTACATATCAATGTGGATTCATCATTCATGGTTAATTGTTTTTATGTTGCTTATGTTTAAAATCTTTAGTCCATATATTTCTGGTAATTTTCTGGGCTTTCATTAAGTGTAGGTAACTCCTCTAATTTCTATTGTTCAATGTTCACTTGATATGCATTATTTTCTATTAGCTAGCATTACAGCTAGATATGAATGTAATTAATGTTTGGGCAAAAGTACCTTTCCTAACCCCAACGTTTGGGGGTTCTGTCAGTTTCGCCCCTAACGTTTTTTCGCTGTCAATTGTACCCCTAACGTTTTACGTTTCTGCCAATGTCACCCTTTTTACTAACACCGTCAAATATTTAACAGTTTTTGCTGACGTGGCATCCTATGTGGCAAAACGTTTCTTTTTCTGTCAATTGTAACCCTAACGTTTTACATTTCTGCCAATGTCACCCTTTTCACTAACACCATCAAATATTTAATAGTTTTTGCTTACGTGGCATCCTATGTAGCAAAAATATCTGACTTGGTATATTTTTTTTCCACATCAGATTTCCTACTCATATTTTCTCCATCAAAGTTGTGTCGTTTTGACCTCGGCCTATTCCTTCTAAAATATAACTCAAACGCACGCGCTATTTTGCTCATAAAAACATCAGAGACGTTATCCATTCTCTATTTTAGGGTAACGTCTCCGACAAAGTAGAGAATGGGTAACGTCTCCGACAAAGTAGAGATTGGATAACGTCTCCGATGTTTTTATGAGCAAAATAGCGCGTGCGTTTGAGTTATATTTTAGAATGAATAGACCGAGGTCAAACGACACAACATTGATGGAGAAAAGATGAGTAGGAAATCTGATGTGGAAAAAAAATATACCAAGTCAGATATTTTTGCCACATAGGATGCCACGTAAGCAAAAATTATTAAATATTTGATGGTGTTAGTGAAAAGGGTGACATTGGCAAAAATGTAAAACGTTAGGGTTACAATTGACAGAAAAAAGAAACGTTTTGTCACATAGGATGCCACGTCAGCAAAAACTGTTAAATATTTGACGGTGTTAGTGAAAAGGGTGACATTGGCAGAAACGTAAAACGTTAGGGGTACAATTGACAGCAAAAAAACGTTAGGGGCGAAACTGACAGGACCCCCAAACGTTGAGGTTAGGAAAGGTACTTTTGCCTTAATGTTTGTGAGTCCATAAAAATGGTGTGTAGGTGGCTACTATGTATGCTCGAGTTTATGCTATCCTCTCAGAAATTCCATGTGATTTATGAAAATTGCCTCTTAAATGGCTTGTATAATTCTAATTTGGTCAAGGCTAATAACATAAGGGGGAAGGAATTAACGTTGTCATTTGATTTGCAGGCAGCAAGTTTGAGGATCGCAGAGCAATATATTCAAGCCTTCAGTAACATAGCCAAGGAGGTGAGCTATGAGCTGATTAACAAGCATGTCATTGCATTTCACAATGAGTCCATTTTGAAATTTCTTTAACTTTTTCCTCAGGGTACAACTATGTTGCTTCCTAGCTCTGCATCTAATCCTGCTAAGATGATGTCTCAAGCTCTTACTATGTACAAAAGCCTGGTTGGTAACGTTTCTAGTGATAAGCTTGATGGAAGCGACAGCGGAGCTAAAGATGAGGACTTAGCAGTGCCCCAAAATAAGGAATAGAGAATTGTCTTACTATCATTCTTTTTATTTTCTCTTGATCTTGTGGATGCTACTATGAAATTTTTGACTGGAGAAGATAGGGAAGTGGATGATTCTCGTGGACTACTTTTACTTCTAGTTTTTGATGTAGCATTGACCATTCAACTATACCACTATAGGATACAAATTCGGGAGAAGGAATAACAAGAGAAGAGTAAATTGCAGTTTTTTAGTCCAAAATCAATCTGCAAATTATATTTTATTTGCTTTCTCTCTTAACCATGTATATTTTTCATCCTTATTTCAATTCAAATAATCATGGAAAAGTAAAATGAACAACAATTTCATTGATATGTATTTCATTAATATCTTAAACAATTGGTTAAATTCATATTTTTTAACTATATTATTTGAGTTAAAATTATAATTTAAATTTTAAATATTTAATTTGTTTTAAAAATTTTAAAAGCAAGGTTTTTATTAATGAAAAAGAGTGTTGTTCTTTAATGAGGATATTGTTGTGTTAATGACTTAATGTTGTAGTCTTGTAGAAGCAAATACAAATGATGTGAGGGGTTTATATAAAATTAAATGATTCGAGTTTGAGAATATTTTTTAGCATAAGAAAAACACTATTTGGTCCTCCGCAGATGCTTCCTTTGTCAATTTGGTCCCCCACAGATCGGTGTTATCAATTTAGTCCCTTATAGATCAAAGTGTTAGCAATTTGGTCCTTCCGTTAATTAACTTGATGACATGTCAGTTAAGTTGTGACTCAGCAATTTTTTTATCTGACTAGTCATTAATTAATTTAGAATAATTTATTTTTTATTTAAAAAACCTTTTAAATTAAAAAAAATTGCTAACACTTTGATCTGTGAGGGACCAAATTGATAACACGAATCTGTGGGAGACTAAATTGACAAAAGAAGTATCTGTGGAGGACCAAAACAGTGTTTTACTCCATAAGAAACTAAAAAACGGTTGAACACCGCTAAACGTTGGAACCAATCAGAAACATTTGCTGACTTAAATATATTGTTTAATATACGATAAAACGGTGTTTAATTTAAGAGGTAAAATATTATTTAGTTCTTGAATTGTTGGTCAAATTATTATTTAGTTCTCGAATTTATCAAAAATACTATTTAGTCTCCAAAATTTGTAACTATGTCAACTATTTAGTCCTCAAATTTAACAAAAATATTATTTAGTCCTCAAATTTGTAACTATGTCAACTATTTAGTCCCTAAACTTGGCAAAAATACTATTTAATCCCCGAATTTACAACTCTGTCAACTATTCAGTCTCCTGACTATTACCCGTTAGAGTTGACAGAGTTACAAATTCGGGGATTAAATAGTATTTTTGACAAGTTTGGGGACTAAATAGTTAACATAGTTACAAATTTCGGAGACTAAATAGTATTTTTGATAAATCTAGAGATTAAATAATAATTTGACCAACAATTCAGGAACTAAATAGTATTTTTCCTCTTAATTTAATAAACCTTGGTATTACTTAGAAAAAATTAATAAAAGTCTGATATACATACTCACCCCGAAAGAATAAGAAACAAACAGCGATGAAGAAATTAAAGGGAAAGGAAAGAAACAGTAATGAAACTAAAAGGATTATTAATCTCATCCTGCTGAAAACTTCCTGACATAAATGCAAAAACTATCCCAAGTTCCCAAAAAACAATCTTACAGAGGGTTTGAAAAAAAAAGAAGGAAGAATATATACAAGAAATTTGGGCGCCATTTAACTAACCAAAGGAATTTCAAAGAAAAGAAAGACGATAACCTTATAGCTGCCGGGAACACTCTGACTACCACCATTAAAAAAAAGGTTTCGGACTGTATAACATACCTACAAGAAAAGACAGCATGTACATGTACACATACACATACTTAAACGTAGATGTAGATGTAGATATACATGGTCATTGTTTTGGATTTGGAGGGAGACGATCAGCATTTCGCATATATATATATTATGCTCATCCTCCTCCATGAATGACCCTGAGAAATTCAAAAAAGACCAAAAAGTACAGAGAAGCCGAGCACTATGAGCCACACAATATGCACCAATAGTAACGCCTGAGCCGATATAGGAGCCGACCCTCCGCTTCCCAATTCACAGAACCCCAACTTCGCCACCTTCGCCCCCGCGCACTCCGCTTCCGCGCACCCGCACCAGTACGTCACGCCGTCCATCCCGCACACCGGATCCGTCCGGAAGCACTTCACCGGACACGCCGCCGCCGCCGCCTTCGACGTGCACACGCCGTCGCCGGAAACCGCCGCCTCCGATGGCAGACGAAGAATGTGCGATTCCTCCTCCGTCGCCGCCACAACCGCGAGAGACAGGCTGAGGACGACGGCGACGGCGACGGCGGAGAAGCAAAGAAGGTATGTGGTTGGAATGATTTTGGGCATGATTATGTATGGATTAGGCGAGCTACTCACAGCTCGCCTTCCAAACTGGTAACCAGATTGTGAAATGTATTTGAAATTGAGAGGAAAATTGTGCTCTGATTCTACCACATTGAAGCAGGGGGTTCATAATATACAATACAAACTCTGTGATATATCCTTGATTGGAAAATTTTATCAACATTAATTGCGGCGTGCTCTTCGAACGAATAGAAATCTACGTTTTTAGCATTGATCCTTGAACTGATTGACCAAATTGGTATAAATGTTGACTCCCTCACAAATGCGAGAGAAAAGGCAAGAAAACAAAAACAGATAATCTTTAATGTGTTGCAGAGAAAACCGTGGGCTTTGGTGACTTTTGAGATTTGCATTAATGTTTAATTGTATGCATGTCTTCATTTTGTTAAGTAATTAAAAAAACCTGATATATATCTTAGCAAAACGTTTATAGTCTCTCTTGTTTGATAGTAATTCCTTATTATATATACTAGCAGCTTAATAGAATACATTTTTTGTTTCCTTTTTAGAGTTTCTAAACTTCTTAAAATACTTTATTTCAAAAATAGATTGCCAGTTTTAATTGGTGCTTTAATATTTAGTATTTCTCTTTTTGGTATTATAATTGATTGATAACTATTTTCCATTTCTGTATGATTCTTCCATTCTCACTTTTTTCACGCGGTTGTTTCCGTTTTGTTCACTTTTAACGTCCATACAGTGAATTACGCACACATGGTTACAAACTTTTAACATATATATATATATATATTATATGGTAGTCTTTGGATTATTTTTATGGTGAACCTAATGTATCCACCGTTTAATAGAGTAATTAATTCTCTCGCAAAAAAAGTTTTCTTATACTGTAAATTTTTTGAAAGAAAAATTTAACGTTGGTCACAAAATTCTCTTCATATACACTATCATGGATTGAACCTTGACTATATACTTAAAGAACTCAATTATATACCAATTGTGCTAGTCTTTGTGTTACTCTTTTTTATTATGTTTGTTGTTCACCCGTATAGTCCCTCATAATCCGGAGGTTTTCTTACTTGTATTGTATTAGAAAGATATACGTGTGTGTGTGTATATATATATTCCATATCCAATAGATAATTGGAAATTCTTTTAATGCAAAAATGTGAGACTAATAAAAACTTAAGCATTAAGGGTTTGAGCTCCCAGTAAAAGAATAAGATAGGTTGGTGCAACAACTAAAAATAAGAATAAAAATTGTCAGTAAAATTATAAAATGTGTGGTACTAGATCTGAGAATCTCATGACATTTTTAATATCATTATATTATTATTATTATTACATAAAATTACTGATATCCAAAATTTGAGAGAGGTATAACTGTCATAACTAACTTTAACCAACTTTATTGAGAGACATTAGAAAGCCAAGTTTGGTGTACCACAGGAAAGAGTGGTTTACCATTATATTTGGCCTCAAAAAAATTAAGCATTGCTCCTACGTACAAATCAGAGCACTTCACTGCTATATTAGCCTATGCCCTTCTTGTGTATTCTTCCTCAGCCTCAAACTGCCTTTGACAACAATAATTGTCATTGCGCAGTGAAAACATTTTTTACTTTTAATTTTCTCTTTCAAGTTTCATACTTTTAATTTCAATAATGGGTGGCTGTGCCAGCAGACCCAAGGACCTTGATATCTACACTGAGGCACCCCCCTCTGAAGCTCCTGATACCCCTACCAAGCCTCAGGCAGAGGAAGATGGCACCTCTTCTCAGGTATATATATAATCAAATAGAGTAAAACAATATTTTACTATCTCATTGTAGTCTCTAAAAGTGAAAGATGAAATTGTCTAACTTAATCCATAAAAGATGCAATTTGTCTCAATTTAGTTATTAGAAATCTCCACTAACATATATAATTGATGAAAATTGTTTTCGGGATTAAATTAATACAAACAATTCTCAAGGATTAAATTTGACATTTTCATCTTTAAGGGACTAAATTAAGACAAATTACATTTTTTTAAAGACAAAATTTGATATTTCTATATTTTAGGGACTAAATTGAGATAGATTGTATCTTCTAGGGACCGAAATGATAATTTACTCCAATCAAAAATATTATTTATAATGAATTTAAAGATAATCTCCAATATTAAGTGTATGAATTTCTGAAATAGTGACATTTGAGAAGTTGAAGTAAATTTTTGAACTTGTAATATATGGGTTTTGAAACTAATTAATAGTAATACTATGCAGGAGAACAAAAAGGAAGAAAATGATGAGAGTGAGGATAAAGAAGCAATTAAGAAGGACGAAGAGGAAGAAGAAGAAGAGACCAAGCAGCCAAACAAGAGTAGTAATGATTCAAGCTCAGATTCAGACTCAGATTAGATTATAATTAATTAGCGATGATCCCTCTACTTTTTAATTTCTTATTCTCAATCCAAATCTCTTATATATAATCATGATTTGCAAGGAGCTAGGGATTGTCTAAGAATTTTATGGCCTTCATGCAGCATTTTGAAACGCAATAGATTGTTCATTTATTTATTAATTATTTTTTTTCTTAATATATATATATATATATAATGTCAGCTTCATAATCTGCAGTTATCTATATCCCATTGATATCATTCACACATTTCAAATTCAATACCCGTGAATATTATAAAATGCATTAATCATAAGTTCATAACCATTTTTTTTTTCATTTCTTTAGAACTATATATATATATATATATATATATATATATATATATATATGACACCTGAAAGCAGTCAAAGCACAATAAGGTTTCAAAGAAATTATTATTAATTCTGACAAGTCCTTTTGTTCTATCAAAATCTTATTTTCAAGATTGTTACATATAAGTTGAGTTTAACATCATTTTTTTAGGATTCAAGTATTTATCATGAATCATTGGCAAACATTTTCATTATTTTCAATTCTACTAAACACACTTTCAATGTCAATTAAGTCTGTGACAAAAGAATATATAGCTAATTTAAATGTAAATAGTTGTTATAAGTTTGATTTACTGAATGATGTTTATCAATAAACAATATTGCATTTACATATGAAAAATAACTTGAGCATATGCTTTCCCTTTGAGCTTCAAAAACTAGAGCAAGTGGTTCCTTTTGCTTTCACCATTCATAATTTCATTTGTAAAACTTTTCCATTTTTATTATTTGGTAAATAAAGCCACTGACTGCATCCCTAATTTGTGAAATTGCACAATTTCTTAATGCTGAAAATTTCTTCATCTGATGGGCCTAATGTTTTGCATATATGGTATATCTTAATTATTTTGTCTAGCATATATTCTGTAATGGCAAAATAAAAAAGCATATATTCTGTCAAATTAAATCTGATATATATATATCAGCATAACAAAGTCATATGGTCCTAGCAGCTTCTAAGAATACGATTCTTGTACTTGACACTTGCCAACTCCATGACTTTTAAGATCAAGCTCTATCTTATTAAGTCTTTCTTCTTTCCTTGTCCTTCATTAATTATCCATTACATAATCCTCCAAGTAAAACATCTTGACCCCAAATAATGAAGTAAAAGCTGTGTACTTCATGCTAAAACTGATGTCTAACCAAGAAAACACCCAGAAAAAAAAAAAAAGATTAAGGCATATGACGAGTTCCATCTGGGAATTCACATGTAATTTTAAGTGTGAAAGATGTTTTTGTCATGGAAGAAGAAACCATGAAGCAGGTGAAATGTGGAATCATGGTATTTTAAAAAGAGGAAAAAAAAAAAACTTTATGTTGACAATATTCCTATATTGTTTCCAATTCAGTCTTATTATTGTCTTCCTTCACAGCCAACATCACCAGAACCAAGAGTAATGGATAGCTCACAGTAGTAAGAACCCAATTCACAATCAACTGTGACATGAAAGACACCTTATGTGTATCAACTTGCCAAGCCACTGCTGCTCCTGCACTTTGTATTCCTTTATAGAATCCACTGTATCTGCATTATAACACCAAACAACCAATAGATGAATTCCAAGTTCCCATCATCCATATATATATAAAAAAAAAAGAGTAGCTCAGTACACGAGGCTCCTCCCACTCAGGTGATGTTCAGGGAGGACCAGATGTATACAGCCTTATCTCTGCAAGCAGAGAGACTGTTTTGAGCACGATTTAATCATCACCTGCTAAGGATCTCAGAATCATCAGCCAGGGCTCCAATAACCCAATAAACCATGCTCTGAAACATAGCATCCAACAATCCAAAGCAAAAATACAACACAAAAGGCCCAGCAAATTCCGAGCCAGAGTCCTTAAAATCCAATTTCTCAGGCAACTCATTTTGGGAATACCTAATCTGATTAGCAAGTGCACCACCCCATATAGCAGACCCAACAACCCCAACCACACAAATCCCCAAAATACCCCTCTTCCTTCTGCTCTCAAAACTGAAATCCATCACATACCCCATCCCCACAGACCCCACCATCTGTGCCCCCCAATAGAACACATTGTTGAAACCCCTAGTCCTCAAATTGAACAAAACCCCATTCACATTATTGAACTGGTAAGTATAAAAGAAGTTGCTAGACCAAGCAGCAGGAAGTATTAACACCATCTTCCAGTTCAGAAACAGCTTCACAATTTCAAATGCCTCAGTGGACACATTGGAGTACAAAATAGCTGTGCACTTGGTCCCATCATTACGAACAACCTTACTAGGAGGCAAAACAGCCAATGACAAAACTGCCCCTAAAGCCATGAAACACATAAAACCAATGTAGGTTGCATCGTTCACAGAAGCTGCCTCACTACGATGGTAGTTCAGAATAAAAGGAATTAAGCCACCAATCACACCCCCCATGTTGAAAATACTCCAGAAGATTGAAATATAAGTCCCTTTGCGATTGATTGGAGGGTATGATGTCATAATAGCACCTTGTGCTGCCCATAGGAGACCAGCTCCTACACCAAGAAGGGCTCCTGAAACTATAGCGAAGGCTTGGTGGTGGAAGTGGTTGTAATAGAGGAAGGAAGCAGAGTAGAGGACATAGGTGGAGCAACCTGCGAAGAGGGTGAGGTGGGGTCCGAGGATGTTGTAGATGGAACCTCCTAGAATGCCGAAGAGGGCGAAGGTGGTGTAAAGTGCAGTGAGGGAGTTGTTGGAGGCTGTGGGGTCCACTTGGCCTCCTCCTCCCATGCCAGAGAGGGCATTGAACATGCCGGGACAGCAGAAGCAGACCAATCCGATGAGAATGATTTGGACCAATGGGGAATTGTATCTGAACGAGGAAGAGGGAGATTCTTTGGTTTTTTCTGGTTCTTCGTCTGTTCTGAAATCCATCAGAGAAAAAAAAAGATTGGTTTTTTGTGTGTATGTGTTTCGATGAGATCTGAGATTGTCTCTGTGTGTAGGAGGAATTGGGGACGAAGCTGAATGGTGAAGCCACTTAAGTAGGAAGAAGATGGTTATGACACGCATCCCAAAGAACTCAACGAAAGCATGTGGGTGAAAAGGGCGATTTTCAAAACTTTAGCCTCTAATTGTCGTCACTGCGATTCAAAGTGGAATTTCAATCATGAATTGCATGATGGGATAATAAAAGGATAAGAATTGGATTTGTATTGAGAATTTTTCTGTGTTATAGTAATGAATGAAAGTCGAATCTTTTTATCTTTCTGTTTCTCGCAACATGTCTGTGACAGCGAACAAACTTTCCATATGTCTCTCTTTCATGGACCATAAATCTGCCTTGAAACTTGAAAGCTATTAATTCTTTTGGCCGATCTTGAAAGCTACTAATTAGTAATTAGCTTTTAGCTACATTTTATTCAATTAACTTTTCTATAGTCTACATTTTTTGGGGTAATAATTCGTGCATCCTTGTACTTTTGGAGGTGATTTAAAATATAGTTTTAACAATTCAATTTTTTTAAGGAAAAAACTTAGGTCCATTTTTTTATGTCCATTTCATCCAATTCCACCAATCATATTTTGTATTTACACTCTCTTTCTTCTATGATTAGTCATATAAAAGGTGGTCTCCTATATTTTCTCTCTACTGCGATTGGTCATTTAAACACTTTTTGCCACGTGTCATAATTATATTAGAAAATTGGATGAAATGGACATAAGGAAATGGACCTAAGTTTTTTCCTTTTTTTTAAAACAACAACTAATTGTAACTGCAGGCATATTATTTTTCATTTTCTCTTTTCATCTTTTAACAATGTAGTATGTCTTTCTATGTATAATTTTCTCTCATATTTTTCTTTTGTTCCTCTAATTTGCAGAAACAATTTTACTAATTGGTTTTGACTTAAAGAGTTAAGAGGATAATAAAGTTATTGATGACATGTGAGAAAAGAAATAAATACATAAGAGGATATACCATTTATTCATAAGTCGAGAATTTCTATTATATAAATAAAACCCACCATTCAATTAATTTTATGTATATTTCTTATATCACATAATATCAAGTCGGTATATAGACTCCTTTAAGTTACACCTCAATAAAATTATTTTTAATTTTATAATTAGTTTCATCATACATGGCAATGTCTTAAAAATTGTTTTGTTGGACAATTATAAGATATTGTCTTATTATAGGTTAACTCGTTTCAATGAACAAAATAATATATATATATATATATATATATATATATATATATATATATATATAAAGATTGCAATCAAACCTGTATTTGCCATGTTATTAGTTCTTAAGTTTATGGTCAACAAGAAATCGGATTAGTTGTGCAAGGGCGAAGACCGCGTGAGCCACCAGCAATTTCATTGTTTTCCAATATTGTTTTCATATATATATATATATATTTACTTTTTTTATTTTGGTATATCATAATAATAATAATAAGAGAAAGAAACTCTTAAGTATTACTGGATAAGGTAAAAAAATAAATAGATGCTCAATTCAAAGAATAATTGTATTAGTCTAACTTAATCAGAAACAATTTTATTTAATTACAACTATTCAAATAAGCTATGAACAAATTATTGAGAATAGAATTCTATGTAGTCATGTAGGGCCAATTACAGGGAAAATATATTTTAAGCAAAAAATACAAAACAATTAAAAAATTTTCTGTCGTTTAATTTTGCAAAAGAAAAAAAAAACACTAAAATAATAAGTATTTTTATTAATAGTATAATGATCTTCAACAAAAAAAAAAAAAGAGCGCGGATCAAAATGAACCGCCATTTATCGTTGTTATAATTCTATCCGTTCTATCGCTGTGGTTGTGAGTGATGGATTAACACTCGCACTGCGGCTTCGTCTCCTCTTGAATATTATTATGTTTTCTTGCACCGCCATCTCCGTCGCCACAACCCTATCTACCTTCCCAATTACCCTAAACATTCGTAAATTCAACCATAGATTGGCTTTCTTCAGGCACTCCTTTGTCGCTTCTTCTTCTTCTTCTTCTATTCACTATGACAGTCTCAGAGTGCTGGAGTGGGACAAGTTATGCGATCTGGTTGCCTCCTTCGCTTCTACTTCCTTGGGCCACGAAGCACTCAAGGTTCGTCTCTCTCTCTCCCTCCTTCCTTGTGTTACTGTTTCTCTTTGTCTTCCTTGTTGGCGCGTTGTGACCGTTGATGGTGTAGGCCCAGCTGTGGTCTCTGAATCAAACGTACGAGGAGAGTTTGAGACTTCTGAATGAAACCAATGCGGCCGTTGAAATGCACAAGCACGGTGGTTGTCGATTGGACTTCGGCCACATTGATGCTTCCCTGGTTAGTGCGGAAATATTTTTGTGTATATATTGTATTGATCGGTCGAATTACAAAATAGAAATTGAGTCGGGAAGAGATTGCGAGTTTATGGGTGTTTCTATAGGTTCAGTGTCAATCTCTGAACAACGCTCAAAGAAAGTGTGGTGTTCAATCTTACTTCTGATTTCAACGGTTGTTTGAGCTACTCATATTTGTAGTAATGTAATTAGCTATGAATATGATGAATTAATTTGTTTTCATCAGTGGTTTTAGTTTTACTCTCTCAGATATAAAGAAGGTAGTTTACCATATTCTTTATTTGTCGCCTTGCCTTATAATTTCATGTTCTTTAATTGAGATCCCTGTAGGTGAAATCTGCTATACAACATGCCCGGAGAAGCATACCAGTTAATGGTTTCGAGGCAATGTCCATTGTAGCTCTTCTACAGCATGCTGAGAACTTGCAGGTTAATCTAAAAGCTGCAATCAAGGAAGATACAGATTGGTATAGCCGTTTCATGCCTCTTTCGGAAGTGGTAAGTGGTGCAACAAGATTTAGAGTATTTAATAAAGGGTTTGCCATTTCATACATTTTTTTGCTTGTATGACCATCCTCTCTTGCATTTTTTTTTCTTTCAGATAATGGAATTTGTCATTAATCGATCATTGGTTAGATTGATAGAGCAAGTTATTGATGAAAATGGTTCTGTCAAGGACTCTGCGGTTTGTTCCAGATCTAATACTACCAAGTTTCCATTTTCTGACTGCTTGACATTATAATGATAGTAGTAAGCTACTGATTATTGTTAGGATGATAAGGCTTGCATTACATCTTATGTTTCTTTTACATATGTTTTCACTTTTCAGAGATATATCTCTCTTTTATTTCTGCTATTATGCCCGACTATCAGTTTCTCATTAACAAATTCACGTGCAACTTTAAACTTATGTTCTTCCTTTAGAGTCCGGCCCTGAAACAGTCTCGCGAACAAGTTTTGTCACTTGAGAGGAAGGTACCTTGTACTTCTTTTTTCCCCTGTTTATATAGTTGCTCGAAATTATGTTGAGTTTTTTATGCCTTTCTTCAGAATGTTTATTTTTATTAAAATGCTTATGGTAGTAATTTAATCCAGCTCATTTTGTTCTTGAGTTCTGGGGTATGCTGATAGGCAGGGCCTATTAGCTAATAGGATAAGCCGGTGCCTTGTTTGTTTATTCTGTTTGCAAATGATTTTTATCTTAGAGATACGTCAAATAACCACTTCTCATAATGATTTTAGCTTCTGCAAGTTAGAAAAAAAAAATCAATTTTCATCATCAGACTCTTGTCTCACATGCTTTCAGTAAATTACTCATGTGTGGAATCAATAAGCCTTTCCTGCGTTCTGTCTTGGTTTACTGTTCCTTATTCTGATCTTTGAGTTGTGATGATCAAACATGTTATCTATTTGAGTATGGCATTATCTATTTTAAACTTTCCACTTCATAGTTTAATATGCAATCTGTTCTTTTTTATCAGATACATCGGCTAATGGAGAGCTTAATCAGAAATGGAAGGAGTGAAACATCTGTTCTCGTAAGATGCACTATACTGCAGATGTACTTTACATATTCATGATGCTTTCCCTAATATTCTTGTAATAATTGGATCAGGAAGTGAATAATATCGATGGCAGGTGGTGTATTCGAGTGGATTCTGGTCAGAAGACAAGTTTTAAGGGTCTCTTATTATCCAGGTGCATAAAATTTGTCAACATAATTGCAAAACTATTGGTTTGTCATGTTATAATCTTTATTGGTTATTCTATAATGCTAGTAGTTGATGACAAAATTCTATTTCTGAGTGATAGTATATGTTGATAGTGGTACAGGGGGAGGAAGCATCATAGAGCCTCTTTCTGCTGTTCCATTAAATGATGAGTTGCAACAAGCAAGAGCTTTAGTGGCTAAAGCTGAGGCAGATGTGCTCTTAAGATTAACAGAAAAGGTTGCTTACATGATATGATAGAAGTTCTTTTCTTTAGTTTAATATCTTTTCTTATGTTGTCAGACTTCATATGCAGATTCAGCAGGACCTTGATGATCTTGAGAAGTTATTGAACAGGATGGTTCAACTGGATGTGGTAAATGGCTGTAACTTTTAGTGTTATCTTGTTTGCTTTTATTGATACACACATTTGTAAGGACCAAACTATAAAGGCTCACCTAAATACTTTGTGGGTCTTTGTTGGTGATACATTGTCAGATTATTCTCACATCTGCTTTTTTTAATTATTTGGTTCCTATTGTGCAGATCAATGCTCGAGCTACTTATGGTATTTCATTTGGAGGAACAAGTCCTCATATATTTCTGCTGGATAGAAATGTCTCCTCTACTGCAGATGCTCACATATTTGGGAACAATTTCAGTGAAGAGAACATTAGAGAGTGGAAATTGTATCTGCCAAAAGCTTATCATCCTTTATTGCTCCAGCAGCATAGGGAACTTTTGCGGAAGGCCAAAAAGGATGTCATTCATTCTAATCACGTAAGCCACAAATGGGGAAAAGCCTGCTTGTTCTTCATTAGTTCAAAGCATCTACATCTAGCGGGAAAAGGTTTATTGAGTTGGTTTCCAGTGGCACTCTGGGACTGATTACTCTGTATCATGGTCCATTCTTGTTTTCACCTATTCCTTTCTGCTTAGAAAATGAAGAAAAAAGTCATCAGAGAATATGTCAGGGAGATGAGAAACATAACCAGGGGGACTTACACTTCTAGGCTTAAATTTTCATATACCAGAAATTCTTTCGAGAGATGTTTGATATTTTGATGGACAGTATAGTTATCAGTTGACAACAAGTTTTTTTATTCACTTTTTTATTATGCATCTCAAAATTTTGACATCCTGCCTCATAAAAATGCACTTTTGGTTGTCAGGTTGCCATGCCGGAACAAGGCCTCCCACCCCCAGTTCCAGTTGATTTTTATGTAGCACAGAAAACTTGTGTTTTAATTATAACTGGCCCTAACACTGGTGGTAAAACCATATGCTTAAAGACTGTAGGATTGGCTGCCATGATGGCAAAATCAGGTTTATTCAACTTGAACGCTATCTCACTTTTTCCTGCTTAATTTTTAGAATTTTTCCATGCTCATGAATCAGAACCCTCTTCTATAAATTTGTTTTATTTAATCTCATAAGGATGAGGTTTATCAAAGTTTTCTGTTGACACCACGTTGGCTTTGCATTTGCTAGTATATATTTTAGCTGCCTTTACATTGATCTTCAAGAAGTCAATCACCTTACAGATAGTATACTAGAAATGTAATGTTGAAGGAGAAAACCATGGTCAAAGAGTAATGTGAAAAGTCTAGTTAATTGAACTTTGATATCTTAGTGAATTACTTATACATAATTTTATCATTGGACTTTTGCTGGAGTTCTTAAGATATTTTAAGCAGCTTGCTTAACAACAAGCCTGTGCCATTTCTATTCATACAATAACCTATTAATGATAGAAACTTCAAATTATTTGTCTGCTGTTGCCATTCACAGTTAACTAGTGCTCTTTTCCTATCAAAAAAACTTGTGCAGTATTGATGGTGAGTTGCCGGAGGATGCTGCAAATGTTTTCTTCTTAAATGATATATAACTAATCATTGTAGGATCCTCATGCTTTGTATTCATCATATTGCAGGTCTTCATGTTCTAGCTTCTGAATCTGCACAAATTCCTTGGTTTGATTCTGTTTTTGCTGACATTGGTGATGAGCAGTCCTTATCCCAGTCTTTGTCTACCTTCTCTGGACACTTGAAACGGATAAGTGTATGTAAAATGTGTTTTCTACTGAACGTTTTATTCCCTCTCTTCTATTTAATTGTTAAATATCTTTTCTTGCATGACAATTTTGTGCTAATAACTGTTGTCACTCAACTGACAGCCTGAGTTCTATAACTTGCTTACACATTCCTGAAGTGGTTAAACTTCTTACATGTAAATTATGATATTCTTCGCAATAATTTGTCTTCAATTGTCTATCAATCTCCATGTTTGAATGTCTAATCTGATTGAATTTTGTGCTTAGCGTCAATATTCTTTTACCTGATAGAGTCACCTACCAGCTATAGCCTATATCGGAGTAATATGAAGATTGTGTTGTAAAGATTCATAATGCTCTGGTTTCTTCAGGTTTTGACTAATACATATTAGAATTCTACCAAGATTTTGTTTTCAACTTCTCTTATATTTTGGCTTGTTACAGTAAGTGATTGTGTGATATTTGTTTTCTTTTTTATCCCTTTACCTTGTATGCATATGTCACCGTTGTCCACTCCCCGAGAATTGCAAGGTAAGTTATCATTCAGATGTCTTCAAAAAAAAAAAGTCGTGATTTACACTAGTATCTCATTCTGAGTCAATTTCAATAACTGGGCTACTAAAAAAAGCCTTTGTCTCGTTTCTTATATTTATGTTATACATAGTCAGATGCAGTTCAGTAATTTTCCAGAATTTTAAATTTAAATCAAGGTCTTTCTAATTGTTTTAAGCTCCCGGTCACAAAAATTGAAGTTTGAAATGTAATTTTATTTTCTTATTTAGGCTGAATAGAAAAGCTTATGTATGATCTTCATTTTCTGTTGCAGAATATTAAATCACATTCAACACAGCAGTCACTTGTGCTACTAGATGAGGCATGTGCTAAATATGCTTTAAAACAAATTAGTAAAAGTGTGTCGTATTTGTGCATGACGGATGATATTTTTAGCATGATTTGTTTAGGTTGGTGCTGGAACAAATCCCCTTGAAGGAGCAGCACTTGGCATGGCATTATTGGAATCTCTTGCTGTGGATGGTTCTTTGTTGACAATGGCTACAACTCACCATGGTGAACTGAAAACCCTGAAATACAGGTATCTGGTTAAGAGGATGAACTTTCAACCCACATGCTCTGGTAATCCCCCCTTTAAAAAATAAAAGAAGAAGAAGACAATGAAAGGGGTGGTCAAGAGGATGTCTGGTAGTTTATTTTTTTAGAAAATGTGTGAACAAACACAAAAGTAATTGTAGTGAAGTTTATATTTGTATTGGCTTCTAAACTTTCAGTGCTTGGTGTTCTTTTTGAATTGAGTTATACTTCATTGTTTCTGTTTTGATACCTTGAGCACATCTTGTCACAAATCTTGGTTTCACTTTTCCTAGTTTAATTTCGTGGACAGTAATGAGGCCTTTGAGAATGCATGTATGGAATTTGATGAAGTGAACCTGAAGCCAACTTACAAGGTTCTCTTGGGAGTACCTGGTTAGCACCTACTGATACATAAATAACATCATGAGAATAACAATTTAATTGATGCATTCTTTTTGACATGTATAGATATTTCCTTTCTCATTTTCCTGTTTTGCTTTATTCCCCTTCCATCCTTTGTTTGCACCTTGTCGTTGTGTGTTGCTTTAAGTCCTCAAAAAGTAGAGGTAGACCTGAGATGGTTCAATCCCCTAACTAAGAAGGCCAAGTACGAATAGACTAGGCTTAGAAAGAACCTTGTTAATGAAGTTTGCAACGTCTTAGGGAAATTACCTGTAAATGTAGTAATATATGTATTTTGCAAAGCAACAAATGGAAATTAAATGTTGCTTCCTTCCGGGAAAAAATAAAACGACAAGAAAGGTTCCTTTTAGTGCTTGCAGAAATGGAAAGTTATTATATACTTTCTCATGATTGAGAGCAGAGAGTTGCATAATATAATCTCTAAATGTCCTTAGTCTCACTATGAAAATGTTTGTTTTATGATTTTATTTTAAATGTTAGTCTGATGTAATATATGCTCCATATAACTAAAAAAGAGATTTCATTTGTAGGGCGTTCAAATGCAATTAATATAGCTGAGAGGTTGGGACTTCCATCTATGGTTGTAGATGCTGCACGTAAATTGTATGGTTCCGCTAGTGCAGAGATAGATGAGGTACAAGCATAATGTTATGTAACAAGTCGCTTTATTGAATTATTGTATGTTAGTTGTGGCATGTGATGTTTTCTTAGGATTATGTTTTTTCAGCGACCAGCCTATCTGTAATCTTTTGCTTCTAACTTGTTAACTTGCATGATTTCTAGCCATATACTACTTGTTCAATAATGGGACTGATAGGACACCAGAACACCACATAATTCATTCAATCACAATCTGGAAACAGCATAAGCAATAGGAAAACAATCCCAACAGCACTGATTCGATACTCAAAACAAATAAAAGATAACACAGCCACTAGCACAGACCACAGACCACATAATGACAAGGAAAATAAAATAGACATGATAAACTAGCAATTGGAGAAGCTAGTATTCTCTTCCATACTCCACAGTTTCTGCCTGCCTTTTTCTCACTCTCCAAAATGCTTAAATACCTTCTCTTCTTTCCACTCACCTCACCTGCTGTCACTGTCAAGTTGGTTACTCTGCTCAATTCCGTTACTGCCCTTGCTGTCATTTGTTGTTGCCACCTATCCTTCTATTTCTTCTAGAATAAAACCACAGCCCAGCATCGTTGGTAGGCCCATCAGAGACTATTCTTCAGAAAGTGTAATCAAGTAAATAATTTTAAAAAAATGGGTGATCAGTAATACTTGTATATGATACTCTGTTCAGTCTTGAGGCACATCCAATGATGGAATGAAATAGAGAAATACTTGTTTGTAGTGATGCAATTTGAACTTTTTATTTCTTCTATTACATTACTCGGGCACTGGCTCCTGTTATCCGTTATCTACAACTTCTTCAGTTCAATGGATTACCTAGGTTTCTATGCCCGTTCAATGTATTTCTTGTCTATGCAGGTAATAACTGATATGGAGAAGTTAAAACAAGATTATCAAGAGCTATTGGATGAAGCACATCATTATCTGATGTGAGACTTTCTTCTTTCCCTACGTATTTCCTTGATCAATTTAAAGAAGGGCTATTTCCATATAACCCATTTAAGCAAATGGTTCTACATCTTCCAGATGGTGGTGAAAGGTTATGCAATAGTTCATAGTGCATCCAAGAGAATAAAACAGTGACATTTACACCCTCTTTAGTTTTTGTCAGTGTTTTCTTTAATTCTTAATATAATTACTCAGAGCATGAAAAAAGGTGTCAGATATAACCAAAACGAAAGGATGGCTGTAAAGAAAGGGAGGGGAAAATTTTGCCATGGCGTCTATTTGTTAAGAGTCTGTAGTATGTTGTTCTATCTACACTGCCATAACTACCCGTGTAAAAAATTGATCCTCCTTTTCCTTGTATAGTAATAGTTAATGCATGTAGATAACAATTAACATAGTTCACCTATTTTTGGAGCATCTGGAAAGTAATTACTAGTTTTTAGCTAATATAATTTCTTCATGATTGTAATTGCAGGCAATCTAGAGATCTTTATGATAGTCTGTTGGACTCCAAAAGGAAGATCATGGAACACACTACTAATCTACGATTCAGGAAGATGCAAAATGTATCTGAGGCTGCAGCAATGGCACGGTCTATACTTCACAAGAGAGTACGGCAGTTACGTGCATCTCCGAGACAAGTTTCACAGCCCAATAAAGCTGATAATAAGATTCCTCAATCATCAGTTACCAACAACCAACATACGTCAGCAGATAAAACAGAGCCTAACACAAAGCCTACTTTTGCAGATACAAGTACATCGGCTGTAAAAAAATTTAACCAAACATTATCAGGTATCTGCTTAGCAAATAAGAATAAAATTCTGATAAGATTCTTTGGCCAAGCTTTTTCTTACAGTAGGAAAACCGTAGTTTAGTTTATGCTGGCGTTGAAAATGTGGGAATCAATCAAATGACCAGTTACTCTATTGCTAACCATCTATTAATGATGCAGAGAAGTCTAAGCTCCCCAGGGTTGGTGATGTAGTGCATGTCTCTTCCATTGGAAAGAAAGTAACAGTTTTAAGAGTGGATTCATCAAAGGAAGAAATTGTAGTTCAAGCTGGAAACATGAAGTTGAAGCTAAAGTTAACTGACATTCAAAGATGACTGCCCATTATTTAAGTGAGTATAAGTAATATATCTTGGATAAGTTTTTTTTTTTTTGGTTTCCCAAGGTATCTCCCAGCCCGACAGGCCAAGGACTAATCCTCCGCGGATCTGAGCTCCATTTAAGGGTTTGCCGCTGGCCAATTGGTTGCTGCATACACAAGGTGGGATTCGAACCCTCAACACTTGCTTAAGCGACCTAGTGAGCTAACCACTAGACCAACCAAGCTTGGTTTTATCTTGGATAAGTTTTAGTTATTCTCTTCTATGTGCACATAGAAGAGATAAGTTTTAGTTATTCTCTTCTATGTGCACTAGAATACTAGACCATAGTAGTGATTCTATACCCTCTTTATACCCAATCCCGGATAATAATAGTAATTCTAGATCATGGGTGTTCAATTTGTCCTTACCTTTCCTTGGGAAATCGTTCCTGTCCTAAAAATGGTGAAGGACTTGAAATTTAAAATTCAAAGTAGGTTTAGTCGTTTACTTATGACACTCAGGCTGGGAGTATTTGTATGCCTAATACATAGTCTTTCGTCCTCTCCTTTCTATAGAAGTTCTGAAGGATCTTTCTGCCTTGTTTGTACTCCGCCAGAAGTCAAGGTTCATAGAAAACTGCATCCCCTGCGTTAATGAGATAAAAATGAAGGTGGAGATCTTCAGAAAGTTCTGCCAAATGAGTCCAGAGGTAGAGTATCAGTACCCTCAGCAATACCACCGATCAGTGTGCTAAGATGGTGCGAGGTATACTTTCGTGCTCTTTTTTTTTTGGTTGATTAAATCAATACAAACTAATAGAAACCAATCTGCATTCATAAGCCTTCCTCTCAGAACAGTTTCGAGCCGTATAATCTTAATCTTATGAATCTTATGGCAGCTATCGGTGTTAGCTAAAGCCTAAAGTATAGTAGTTTGTGGAAAGAGTTATGCTAAGAGTTCACAAGTGGGGTCACGGTGAAATTTGAGGTACCTTTTTAATTGTGCTTCATTTTTCCAAGATCTCGAGCCCTCTTCTAGAGAATTGAAGTCCAACTCCTTTTTAATCTGAATTCTTTGATCACTAAATTTGGCCTTCTGGTTTCATTTTACTATGAAAGCGTCGCATGTTGATGTATGTATTGTTGGAATATTTTAATATTTTTATGTGGAATATTTTAATATTTTTATGTATATAATAATAAAATAGTTTACTCATATTTAAAAAAATATAAAAAATGTGACTTCTTAAAAAGTTTCAACTCCCTAAATTTAGATAAAGTAAAGTACACTTTCCAAAATGTGGACCATTAGATTAAAAGAGTAAAACATCATTTTGGTCCTTTTTAGATAGCACTTTTCTCAATTTGGTCCTTTTTAGATGGCCTTTCTCAATTTAGTCCTTTTTAGATTAATCAGTTATCAATTTGGTCCTTACCGTTAAAATTACTAACGGAGTTAGTTGAGGTGGATAATTTGGGGTAACTTTATAATTTTTAAATATTAAGAGGGCTTTTAATGTAATTATTTTGGGACAATTTTGTAATTTTCACAAATTGAAAAAGAAACATGGTACCATTTTCATTTTGTAAAAATTATAAAATATCCCAAAATAATTACATTAAAAAACCCTCTTAATATTTACAAATTATAAAGTTACCCCAAATTATCCACCTTAGTTAACTCCATTAGTAATTTTAACGGTAAGAACTAAATTGATAACTGATTAATCTAAAAAGGACTAAATTGAGAAAGACCATCTAAGAAGGACCAAATTGAGAAAAGTGCTATCTAAAAAGGACCAAAATAATATTTTACTCTTAGATTAAAATGTTGCAATATGGATAAATCTCAATGTTCATTTAACGGCTTAGATCTTGTACTTTATGCACTTTTTGTTAAAGTCTTCCCAATTAAATTTAGGCAATTGGTATTGGAGTACTTAATACTTTTTTTTTTCTTTTCAACATGACTTTGCCACTTGATAACAAATAAAATTGAGAATAATATAATTTAAAATACAATTTAATACAATTTTGATTTTTATAATTGTCAATTTTAGTTTGATACATATTTTTTAATTAAACTTTCAATAAGTTACAAGTTTATATATAATCTATACGAAAATGATAATTGAAATTGATTACTATGGGATTGAGACATGTACTAATTAAAATTTATCTTGAATGAATTGAACACCAAATGATTGAAAAGAGTATTGATATTTAGTATTACTATAGATCATTTTATTTTCCTCTTAGCGCAGCAACGTGCCTCACTTTTTAGGATAATTGTGACCGTGGATAATTTTGTATAAAATCTGTTTGTTGAGTTCTTTTACCTCTAAATTTACTTTGACCTTTATTGGAAGGCTAATGTGTAAAAGAAATACTTGGTTTAAAAATAATCATAAAAAGATAACATGATTCTTTGTATCAATCAAAGATGAACAAACTGAAAACTTAAATTAAAGGCGAAAGTATTTTTCTTGTCTTTAACGTTTGGGGTCCTGTTAGTTTTGTCTCTAACGTTTTTTCGCTGTTAATTGTATCCCTAACGTTTTACATTTTTGTCAATATCATTCTTTTCACTAACACCGTCAAATATTTAATAGTTTTTGACATCATATGTGACAAAAATATCTGACTGGGCATATTTTTTTCACATCAGATTTCTTACTCATCTTTTTCCTATCAAAGTTATGTTATTTTGACCTCAGTCTATTCTTTTTAAAATATAACTCTTTTTACTAGTACCATCAAATATTTAATAGTTTTTGTTTACGTCGTATCATATGTGGCAAAAATATTTAACTTGGTACATTTTTTTAACATCAAATTTCTTACTCATCTTTTTCCTATCAAAATTATGTTGTTTTGACCTCAGTCTATTCTTTTTAAAATATAACTCAAAAGTACGTGCTATTTTGCTCATAAAAACATCGGAGACGTTATCCATTCTCTATTTTATGAAGACATAATGAGAAAACGTGAAAGTTTTCGAGCACCGATTTTGACTTCTCTCCGACAACGTCTTCCTGGAATAGAAAATGAGTAACGTTTTTGATATTTTTGTCTGCAAAATAGTGCGTTTGAGTTATATCTTAAAAGGAATAAGGTGAGGCCAAAATGATACAATTTTGATGGAGAAAAAATGAATAAAAAATCTGATGTGAAAAAAAAAAGTCAAGTTAGATATTTTTGTCACACAGGATGTCACGTAAGCAAAAACTATTAAATATTTGATGGTGCTAGTGAAAAGGGTGACATTGGCAGAAATGTAAAACGTTAGGGCATGTTCTTTACGCAGAAATGGAAAGGGAAAGGGAATGCATTTGATGTGTTTAGTAGTAAAAATTGAAAATGAAAATGGAGTGGGAATGTAATAAAATTACCACTTTGTTCCTTATATTAAAATAATAAAAAGAAAAGAAAGTTATGATTGTGTTAAATCAAAGGGTATAATAGATCTTTTATATTTTGTATTTTTTTAAAAGTTGATGGAAATAAAAAAGTAAAAAAGTAAGTGAGACCCACCCATTCCCTCCTCATTTCCTTCCCCATTTCTTTTTAAAAAATATACCCTGAGGGTACAATTGAAAGCAAAAAACGTTAAAGACGAAACTGACAAGACCCAAACGTTGGTAGAAATGTAAAACGTTAGGGGTATAAAAAAAAGTTAGAAATCTTCTGTGAAAAAAAAAATGTTGAGTCAGATATTTTTGTCACATTGGATGTCACGTCAGCAAAAACTGTTAAATATTTGACAGTGTTAATTAAAAAGGTAACATTGACAAAAACCTAAAAAAACAGCAAAAAAACATTGAGATTAAGGAAAATTAATTTAGGGAACTTCCCTTAGTTATGAGATTAAGGAAGAGAATATGAATAAATCTATATTATATATGATTACGACTCTGTAATCAAGATGTTATTCTGTATTTGTTTAAACAAATTGAGGTACGTATCATTAATGGCACTCAAAGAAAATTAATTCTAGATTTGTCTTTCAACGTGAGCTTCTTGTACTTTATGTGTGTCAGGCTGTCAGTTTCCACGTAACATGTTAAATTAGCTAGTCGGGTTCCAACTCTTATTTAAATTGCTCAATATAAATCCATAGAGAGCCAAACTCTTAAAATAGTAAATTGTTCGTAAATGTAATCTTCTTCCAATATGATAAAATTTCCAAACTTTAAAGATTAACGAATAATAAGCAAATGAATGGATGGAGAGATTATTTTTTATTATTTCTATAATACTAAACTTTTCTCACTTTCGGTATTAATGAGTTTCCCAAGAGTTAAGGCCATTAGAATTTACACATTTATCATTAACAATTTACTATAGAAAAAATTTAGGTCAATTTTCTTATGTTCATTTCATCCAATTTCATCAATCATATATTGTATTTACACTCTCTTTCTTTTATGATGGATCATATAAAAGGTGGTCTTCTATGTTCTCTCTCTATTGCGATTGGTCATTTAAATACTTTTTGTCACGTGTCATAATTATATTGGGGAATTAAATGAAATGGACATAAGGAAATGGACCTAAGTTTTTTCCTTTACTATAAGGCACCAAAAAAAATTGTTACTAAATAACGATTAAATTAGTGAATATATAAAGAACTAGAGGTTATTTCTTCTTTTTTAACAAGGAATTAGAGGTTATTTCGTTTTTTATTACTTTAAAATTATTATTTAAAAGTTTTTAATAGGTTAATAAGGAATTAGTATTTGGAGTCTTATAATCGTTTATATATGATGAATATCCTAATAAGTGTTTGACCACTGAACGGAACCAAAGAGTCGTAAGTTGAGACAATGAGACCTAACCTTCAGTACTAGAGTACAACGCCGAATGTGCTATTCTGTGCATCATTTTTTTCTGTCATTTTCTGCTTCACAAACTTCTTGGCCATGTGGTATGTGTCAGTCAGTATGAAACCTGACATCCATTTTAGTTAACAAATAACAGAACAATGCATTTTGTGCAAGAGTTTTTGTTTATATCATCTTCAATATAGGAGTTTAAATTTTAGGGCAAATATATTATTTATTTCATAAAAAATATTACTACCATGGTCACACCCTCGTAAACGAAATCACGTATATCGAGCTGACAAAGCAATTCAATTCAACTTGGATTGAATTCGAATCACCATGCCGATCCATGACTGTGATCTTCATACTATGATTAACTACAATCTAGTTTCTACCTTACTAGTTACTACCCTATATATATATATATATATATATGCTCTAATCTAATCAAAGGAGTAAATCATTATTTTGATCTATGAAAAATATAACATTTCAATTTAGTCTTTAAGAAATAAAAGTATGAAATTTAGTTCTTATAATTTATTTTAATTTAATCTTTAAAAAAAATAAATTTAATGTCTCAATTTAATTATTGAAAAATTTTATCAAGATTTTCATAGATATTAAATTAAAATAAATTATATTTTCAAGAACTAAATTTTACATTTTCATCTTTTATAGTCTACCTTAAGACAAAATGCATCTTTCAATAATTACATTCAAGATTTTTATTTTTACCTTTTAAGGACTAAATTGAAATAAATTATATTTTTAAAGATTAAAATAATAATAATAATTTACTCTTAAAGAAAAAGATAGGTAGTTGTTGTAGCTTAGGATGACCTCGCAGCCGCAGCCTCCACATCCGTATTATCAGACACAGCAGCCCATCCACATTCAAAAGTGACATCGAGAAAATAGAGCATGAAAACCAGAACGACGCAAGAGACGAACATAGGAATGGGCCCAAAGATCCACAGAAACAGAGGAAACGAGAAGTAAAAGGCACGCAATCCCAGAGACCAGAAATAGCTACCTCTGTTCACGGCGGAGGCCACGTAGTCCGATGTGAGCATCTGGTACCGAACATTAGGGCACATTTTCTTGAAGGGGACGTTGATGAGGATGCTCGCGTGGCTATAATACCTTATCGATTGAACATTGAATAGAAACGCCAGCAAGAAGCACACCAATATCGCGAAGAACTTCACGGAAAGATACCGCTCGCTTCTGTTCCCAAACACTACGTCCATCATTCTGGTCCCTTCGTCTCCACTCGTCATCAATACCGCGATCAGTGAGCTCAGCATAATCGCCGTCGACGCCAGTAGTGTTGACGCCATTATGTTGTTCCTCAGAGATTGCACCGCCAGAACGCCATTCTTCGACGCGTCCTGATTATGGAATCGAAATTGAAGATTCGCGATTAATCCAAAAAAAATTGTAAAACCTAGGGTGAATAATCGGCGAAAAACAAATTAAATTAATGGAAATTGTACCTCCATCATTGCTTGGACCCAGAATCGGCGATTGAGGGCGTTGACGCCGATTACGGTTTTGGTTGGATGGATAACGATACGGAAGAGAAGAAAGAGGTGGTAAGCGAGCATGAGGAGAAGACCAGAGGGGACGAGAATGGAATCGAGTAGTTTCTTCTCCATTTACTATTAGTAGTGAATAGTGATTAAATGTAGTGTTTGTGTTTGCTGAAGAGAATGAGATGGAAATTTGGTTTTCGATGTGTTTGTGGCTTTGTTTGAAGCGTCTTCCTGCTATGGAGGAAGACGAAACAAATAGAAAAGTAAGGTGCAGACGTTTTGTTGGTAGTGTTGGCGTGTGCGTGTATTGGAAAGAGTAACTCAATTTATAGTAATCACACTCTCACACTCTCCTTCCTTTCACACCAAATACAGCTAGTTTGTGGAGATTTCATGAATGTATGCATTTTTTTCTTTTGTGGGTCCTTCAAACACATGAGATACATGTTAAGATTTTACCTTATTAGTTAAATGAGTTTTTAAATATTAAAAATTATTTTTTAAAAATAAATTTTTGTAGATTTTAAGACATAAATATTAACCAAGGGTACATGTTAAATAAAATTTTCTTTTAAGTTTATTATTTTATTGAAGATAATTTTAATTAGTACTATTAAATAGTAAATATATATACTTTCTTTAGTAAGAATTTAAAGTGAAATTTACCATTTTGTATAGACTCAGCCTTGATGCTATTGCCAGGTTTCCCTGTCATATCAGAAGTGAGTACCCATCTTAGACTATGATATAAGTAGAGGAAAAAAAATATAAGTGAAATTATAATTAACTTCTAAAAAAATTAATTTTTAAAAAATTATATAATTTTAAATTTTTATTGTTTTGAGAGTCCGTTAATAGCATTTTCCGAGAAATATAGGACAGGAGGCTAATTAAATGGGATCCACCTGTGTTTGACTGTTTGTGGCCTCCTTGTGCATTGCTGCGATCTACCCACTGAGCTCCCCAAGGTATTCTTGTATATTATGTAGTAGTAGACAATTTTGCATGCACAAAATGTTGCTATTTTTTAATTTTATTTTTAAATATAACATAAATAATAGTGATTATATTTTAAAATAAGAAAAAACTTATATGCTGTTGATTACATGTTTTTGGTAAGGTTGACCACTTAAAAATGGCATGTTTCAATTTTGAGACACGTGTCCTTTTCTAATTGGTCAACCTTACCAAAAACATGTAACCAACAGCATATAAGTTTTGTCCTTTAAAATAATATATTAAACATAAAAAAATTATTTAATTCGTCTAATATATATATTATAACTTTTTCTCTTATTGTCTTTTTTTTTCCTTTTTTGCCAACATCTTTTTTTATTTAAATATTTACTTTCTATGTTTTATTTTTATTTTCGTTATAAATAAATATTTTAAAAAACCAAAAGATATTAAATCATAATAATATATATATTAGTTGATTTTTTTCATTTATATATTATATTTGTTCTCAATGTAAAATTTTATATATATATATATATATATATATATATATATTAAATATTATTAATTAATATATAAATAAAATATCATAATATATACACATCTACAAATTTCTTTGGAAATCGCACATTTATCACCCGTCACCACTCAGTACGTAGTCTGACCGCTTGGCTTCCCATTTCCTCGTCATTTCCTACCCAAGAATGTTATAACTTATAAGAGAGAAATATTTAATTATATATGACAGATGATGTTATTAAAACAAATATGTTCATAAATTTTATTATATCAAAAGTTCATTTTGCTTCTCTATATTTCATAAAGTTTCAAAAGTTTATTTTTTTTTAAATTTTTTAAGTTAACTGCTGACGTGTCGTGTCGATTTGGACACATAATATCTCTCACGTGTATCAGATAACTGACGTGGCCTTAGACATACCAAAAACACCAAAATGACGTCGTTTAAATAAAAAATAAAATCATGCTGAGATGACCAATATGAAACTTTAATAAAACATAAAGGACTATATAAAACTTTAATTAAACATAAAGGACCGATATAAAACTTCAATGAAACATAAAGGACCAATATAAAACTTTAATAAAACATAAAGGATCCCAAATATAAAACTTTTGGGACACAAAAAAGATCAATATAGAACTTTTGAAAGATAAAAGACCAATTTAAAACTTGAGTGAAACATTGAGAACCAAAATAAAAATTTGCCATCTTATTATTTATAAAACACACTTTAATATCATAAAAATAAATTTTTCTATTCATTTTACATTATAGGTTAAAATATTAAATTATTAATTACCATTTTTTCTATTCATTTTACACTATTATTTTCATATACCAAATTTATTTTTCCGTACGCACTAAGAATGTTTTGTGAAAGTCTGCTTGAAGTTGATTTTTGACATTTTTCTACATTTGTTTGATTGTGTAACATAATCAATTTACAGATATTTACGAATGCACCTGAAAAAGAAAAGAAAGTGCAGTAGTCATGAAGAAGTCATTATTGTTTGGCCACATTGTTTATGATGACATTTATCTTGATGTCAATATTTTATAAGGGTAAATTTATAATGCAATTTGTTATAGGTATGTAATACAATTTTGATCGATAAGATTAAGACATATGAATAGGATAATTTGAGATGTAATACAATTTTTCACATGTCACAATCATATCGGTCAAAATTGTATTGCATGTATGCAATAAATTGTATCATAGACCCACCCATTTTATAATTAGTATTCCAAAGCGTTACTTTAAGTTATCATAAATCTAACATGAATAAAGTGTTTTTATAAGGCAAAAAGTTTATTCATATAATTTTGTTTGGTAAGCAAAATTTGTAGTAAGGGAAGGCACTCCCAAGTACTACCGGGTAGGGCGCTAGTGGCATGTTGGGGAGACCAACAGAGGCCCAACCCAAAGAATTATTGCACATGCCTAAACCGCAAGCAGTTTTACCCAGTCGCAGCTACTCAACTGGCCATTGGGTGACAGGAGAGGTCCAACCCGGTGGGTTGGCCCGTTTAACCCACCAATTTGGTGGGTTGGGTTGCAAAATCTCAACCCGTTTATTAAACGGGTTGGAGGAATCCGACCCACCTAACCCACTGTGGGTTGGCTCGCGGGTTAGGTGGGTTGGCCCGTAACCCACCTAACTTTAAAAAAATTAAAAAAAAAAAACATAATTCCTAATCATGTTTCTTTCTTTTTGTGATATTTTCATTTTTCACCATATTTATAGGAGCCAAGAGGAAAAGAAATAAGTAATGTTCTGATATTTTGACCATGTTTCATACTTTCATTGTTTTTTGTTTAACTATTTGTGAGTAACATGATGAATGATAAATCTTTTCTTTCATTTTATCATATTAAATTTCTTAGTTCATGAAAAAATGTATAAAAGAAGTATAGATTTTTTTTTTTAAAAAAATAGAATTAAAAAAATGTTTAAAAAAAAGTTCAAAAAAAAAAAGGTGGGTTAAGTGAGTTGGGCCGACCCACCACCTTGGATGGGTCGGGTTGGGATTTCCAACCCGTTTAACATGGCCAACCCGAGTGGGCCAACCCGTGGTGGGTCAACCCGTGTGGGCCGAGTTGGCCCACTTTGACACCTCTACAGGAGATCTCCCTAGGGAGAAATGTCCACTAAAGCAGGATTTTAGATGGCTTTAAAGAAATTCGAACCTTCGTCCATAGATGAGCCGAGAACTTTCCTCCGAATTCATATAATATTTTCATTTAAAACTATTTACACCATATTTGGGGGGGGGGGGGGGGGGGGGAAACTAGACCATAAAGTAGTCAGAATATGATAGTACTATGTATGGAGCACGTTGGCAGTTATAGTGGAGGTTGTTGTATTTTTAAAAAATGTTCACGTTGAACAAATAAAATTTGAAAAAAAGGTTAAAAGAAGCTATTTACTTTCTTTTATCATATATGACTTTTGCGTCATCAACATTCAACATTTTATTAGAAATACAAAGGTGGAGATTAGGTTGGGTAATCCCGCTAACCTTAAATTTAATTCAATCATTAAGATGATTTGAGTTAGATTGGTAAATTAATTTAGGTTCATTTTTTTTATAAGTTATACTTCTATTCAAAATACTATTAGATATTAAATATAGACACCTCTGTTAACAAAAATTTAAATCAAATTTATCATGTTACAAGGATGAATTTTTCCACTAAACCTGAATATAATTATAAAAGAGTAAAATATTAATTTGGTCCTTTTTAGATGTCATTTTTCTCAATTTAGTCCTTTTTAGATGTGGGTTCTCAATTTAGTCCTTATTAGATCATTCCGTTATCAATTTGGTCCTTACCGTTAAAATCATTAACTGTGGGTTAACTTTGTAATTTTTAAACATTAATAGGGTATTTTAATGTAATTATTTGGGCTATTTTTGTAATTTTCACCATTTGAAATTACAAACACGGTGCCCTAATTTTAATCCAACTGAAGCCGCCTCTTGCTCTTCCTCTTGGTGGTAGGGGTATGATTGATGATAGAAGGGGAGATGATTTTAGTATTCATCATGGTTCTCGGTTTTTGGTGAGTTGTGATGGTGCTTTTAATTCTAATCGAAAAAGAGCAGGTATTGGGGTCATTCTTAGATCTGATTCTGGAGAAGTGGTTGATGGGTGTATGAAGAATTTTTCTGCTTGTTCTGCATTCATGGCTGAAGCTTTATGCTCTTCTCGAGAGGCTCTTATTCTGATTGATAGTTTGAATTTACAGGATGTAAGCATCAATTCTGATTGTCTTGTGCTGGTGGAGGATGCCAATAATAACAAGTGCAGTGGGGATTGGAAATCTGCTATGATTGTTAAAGATATTGTTGCTAGACTGAGTTCCTTGCCTAATGTGTCGGTTCATCATGTTGGCAGGAGGTTTTCCATGGCAGCTGACTGGCTTGCCAAAGCCACTTTGAAGAGGATGTGTCCCTTGGATTGGGTTTGTAACCCACCATCCTCTTTGGCTTCATTTTTGGATGCTGATCTTGTTTTCTGGAAGAAGGGAATTGGTTGAGTTTGTCCCTGGTGTTCGGTTTTTGTAGGTCCTTGTTGCTTTCTTTTTGTGTTTGTTTCTTTTTCTTGTACTGGATGTTTCTCTTGTTTGGGATGTTTGTTTGGTGTTTTGTTGGTTTAATATTATTCAGTTTTTCAGATAAAAAAAAAATTACATTAAAATACCCTATTAATGTTTAAAAATTACAAACTTAGCCCACAATTAATAATTTTAACGGTAAGGATCAAATTGATAACGGAATGATCTAATAAGGATTAAATTGAGAACCCACATTTAAAAAGGACCAAATTGAAAAAGGTGACATCTAAAAAGGACCAAGTTAATATTTTACTCAATTATAAAACAACAAAAGTTAAATTTAAATGAACTTAATATATACCATTTATCAAGTGAGAGAGTAGTATAGCTTATTAATAGCACCCGTCAGCTATTTAGTATTTATAGAGCCACAGTTATATTGTAGAGTGCGGATAAAGGTGAACAAACCCACTAGTTTGTTCAGACTCTACATATTCCAGAGTGCTCTCTTAGTTTCCAACTTTCAATGAGTATTCACCCCCAAAAGTAAATAAATAAATAAATAAAATCAATGTGCAATTTTTTTTAAAAAAACAATTCTGTGTATAAGAGACGTATGAAGTTTCTCAATAAAGCATTATACAATTTTTTTCCAAAATGTTTATAATGGTAAATGTGATGTGTTACTTTTTGTGTCCGTATTGGATAGTGTCTGAAATCTGAATCGATATGTCTCAGGAATACTCATAAGTCAAAATCCAAACGCTACGATTTAAAGGTGTTGACAAACTGACTAATTAATACAATAACAAAATTACTATTATTATATCTGTTTTATTATTATTAGCATTCTTATAAGTTCAGAGAAGGGAAATGAAGCTTTACAGAATTTTCACCCCGTTTATTGTCTGGCTAAAGATGATGATGATAATATTAACAATCCATTAGTCTTATTTTTGTAGCTAAGTTTCTACTTAAGGAATGAAGGTAATGTGTATATTGAAAGTATATTTAAATTCTCCAAACGTTTTAAGGAAAAAAAGTATTAAAAAAAACATCTGGCTCTCAGGATCCAAATCCAATTATTATACATCATTCACACATAATTAATTATTTTTTTTAATTCCATACTTAGTTTTTATTGAAAATTTAATTTTCTTCAAAAAAAAAAAAACTAGCGAAAGTTTAATTGTAAAACTCCCCAGAAAAGCCAGCATAATTTTTTGTTTGTGACTCTCCTCGAGGATCATTTGGGTGGTAGATCCAGATGGACTTACATAGTTGGGCTTTCTGATGTACGCAGTTTGCCTCTTGTTTTGTTAGATCCTCTGGTGGCCTTTCTTCCTCCTTCTATCCTTCAGGCTTTTGGACCAGCCCCATCTCTTTCTGAGTTTTTTTTAATACAAATCATGAAATCATAATAATTTATTTTTTGGTCAAAACCCCAAATTGGTCCTTTATGTTTGCACAAAGTTTCATATTGGTCCTTTATGTTTCAAAATGTCCAAATTGGTCCTTTATGTTTGCAAGAAGTTCCAAATTGGTCCTTCCATCCAAGTCCGTTTATTTTCTAAGTTAAGTGCTGACGTGGACACACAAGCTCTCCTACGTGTCAATTGAAGCTGATGTGGCACGCTACATCATCATCCAAGATCATATGTGATGATGTGGCGCTGACGTAACAGTGACGTGGTGCTGACGTGGCATGACACGTCAACTTAGATGGACACGTCAGCACGTCACGTTAGCACTTAACTTAAAAAATTGACAGAAGTGGACGGAAGGACCAATTTGGAACTTCTTGCAAACATGAAGGACCAATTTAGACTTTTTGAAACATAAAGGACCAATATGAAACTTCGTGCAAACATAAAGGACCAATTTAAAATTTTGACCTTTATTTTTTTTTTTTTAGAAAAAGATGAAGAGTAAAGTCTCGTGTGTGTGTGTATATATATATATATATATCTTTTTCCCTAGAACTTATTTAGGTTAAAAAATAGACAATATAAGATAAATTTAAATAAAAATGACAGTGAATATTTGACTTCTTGTTTGGGAATGTTTGGATTGGGGATTAAGGAGGAGAAGGGAAGGGAAAGGGAGACTTTCAAGATATCTTCCCCTTGTTTGGGAAGATGAAAATTGGAGGATCAAGCCTTAATCCTCCATTATCCTTCTCCTTCACAAATTCAAGATACCCCAAATTGGGGTATTTTGGAGGAGGTATCAACACCCAAACAAGGGGGAAGACATATGGAAGGTTAACCTTCCCTTCCCCTCCCCTCCCTTCTCCTCTAATCTCTCCCCTTCCCTTCCCCTCTTAATTCCCAAACAAACCCTTTTGGAAGGGAAGGGGAGAGATTAGAGGAGAAGGGAGGGGAGGGGAAGGGAAGGTTAACCTTCCATATGTCTTCCCCCTTGTTTGGGTGTTGATACCTCCTCCAAAATACCCCAATTTGGAATTTTTCATCTTTCCAAACAAGGGAAAGATATCTTGAAAGTCTCCCCTTCCCTTCCCTCTCCTCCTTAATCCCCAATCCAAACATACCCTAAATTTTCCTTCCCCAACCCTTGATAAAGCTCTATTCTTCCACACCCATGAAAAAGAGTTTTGGAGCTTTACATACAAGATTTGATCGAGGGGACAACCAGACGCCTTCTTCTACCAAAGGGTTATCGAGACCTATCATAAGTTTTACTGGAACAATAATCATCACAAGAAATATCAAGAAAGGTCCAATGGCATCCTCCATAGCCACCAAACACCACAAGTTATCATAAGAAATTTCAGGAAAGAAGCAAGAAAAGAGACAACGGTGGAAAGTAAAAGAACATAGGAAAGGCAGAACAGAATAAATGAAAAAGATTGATAGGAGAGAAAGAAGAGGCAAAGAGATAGAATAGAAAAAATGAATAACATGTTCAGAAGAAAAGTCTCACCATAAGGGAACCTCAACACGAAGCTATTACATAAAAGCAGCATCCTCCCCAGGTTCTGTTCAGTAAACATAATATTTTATACAGAAAAAAGGAAAATCAAATTGTTCATGGTTACCAGAATAGTGAGATATTTACTGAAATAACCTTCTGATTTGAAGTCGAGAAAAGAAGAAAAGTTAGTTAGCACATGAGCTTATCAAAATCCAATAGCAAATGCTACGGTTGGAGGCTTAACAAACAAGCTTCCCTCTGGAATTATATCTCTTGTTATCTTGTAGATATAATTGAAACAAAAGTAATTTACAATGGGTTGGAAGACCAAAGGAAGATTCGGGTTTACATTATTGCGACCCCCACCCATGGCTGAAAGCCAAAAGCTTGCAAACTAAGATGCTAAAACAAGTAAAGTTCAATACAATATATAAGTCCACAGCAAAAATTACAAAGATTCAGAATCTGTGTTAATTAAAGATGCGCACTTAACAAGAAAATATTAAAACGTACACAAGGACACAATTGGTTACTCAAATAAATTGGTAAATCCTTTTACTCATGCAAGCCAAATTCCCTTTTTTTTTGGGGAGCTGAGTTACCTGTAGTTGGAGGGAACCTTATACTTGCAAACATCAAGAATGCTGATTTTGTAATCCTATACTTGTGTACCAAACATCTACGTGAAAATCCTACATTCTAGATGAATATAACATTTTACTGAACATATCTTATAACTGTAGCTATTTGTAAGCAATTTGAGATCAAGCATAAACTGTCACATATTCACATGGAAGCTTTGTTAAGTACTTGACCAAATTTTATTCAATGCTCCAAAACTTTGATCTTGTCAAGATAGTTATGCATGCGTTGGGTATCATCTGTTGAGAGGCGATCTCCTATGGTAAGCTTGTACTGCTCAAACTTTAATTCTTCACACTTCAAGGCGGCAGTTTTACAAGCCTTTATACTTCCTAAAGCAAAGACAAAGCCAACATTTGATATCAAGAATTATATTGAACATGTTTAAAATCAATTAAAAGTGCAAGAGATATGCAAATCATCCATATGGGAAAATAAAAAACTAATCAAGTTGATGAAAACTTCTGGAAGTTGATCATATATAAAATAAAAGATTGATGAAGTTTTCTGGACAAAACTATTATACAGTATATAGGATCATGAAACTAGATTCCTCCTAACAGTAAAGTGAGAAAAGTGATGCTTACTTAATCATGTAACATGAAGTCATTTTCTCAAGTAGAGTTTGTATTATAGGAATTTTGGTAATTACAAGGTGCAGATTAAATCTTCACTCTTAACATATCATTCTGTCAATCTTAATAACAAAGGGAAATATAGCGAGATGCTGAATTATCAGAATGCCTGCTTACCAGACAGGTCCAACATGTTAAATATCACTGGGTAGTTTCCAATACTTCTGACCATTGTAATCGCAGACCAAACTTTTTGGTACTCCTCTCTTGAGACTCTAATGATACATAAATTGGTGATTGGATTGACATGCTTGACTACCAAGAAGTAAAAAAAAAAAGGAGTTTAAATACTATCTCAAAAAACAAATCATATCTATATACAGAATGCAAACTGACAATAAGAATTAAGAACTACCAACAATAACTTGTTACTTACCCTGGAATGATCCCACTGATGAAGCCAGACCACACTCCCCAAAGTTTAGAAGGATGCTGTCTTTTATTGCTTTCGATACATTGAATTGGGTAATTATAATAGGATCATTACCCACATGATCTTTATTAGGATCCAAAAATACCTCCATTATCATGTATCTATTTTTAAATCCCACCATGATCCGTCTCTGGAAACAATACTGACAGCATCAAGCCACTTGAGTATTATGTAATACATATAGAAAAAAGTAATTCCAAATGTTATAAAATAAAAATCATTAGTAACAATCAAACAGGATAAGAAGAATTCACAAAATTATCAAACCAGTGCAGAACTATATTTTAGCGAGTGCAGAATTTATGCAGACCCAATATATATAAGATTTTGCAGCAAAACCAAATTGCAATCGTCATGCCTTAAGCCCTGCGAATGGTACCAGCACCTTAATAACAATACACCACCTCCCCATTGCAGTAAAAACAATCCCTTAATAACTTAAATCGAATCTCAAATCGACCAAGATAGAATTGGGTTCCATTAAACCCAAAATCAACATCATATTGAAGTTCAGAGCCAAATAAAACATGTTGCAATTTCATATCTTATAATCAGCATAGCAAAATTACAACACAATAACAGAGGAGGGTTTGAAATTTACCAGTACTAGTTAAGGAAGTTCCCCTGGCCCGAGTTGTTGCCACCGGTGGCTACGCAAGACGACGGCGGAAATAGCGGCGACAAAAACAGTGGTGGAGGCAGATGTCGACGGCTGCAGTAGGGTCAAAACCGTGGTTCGCTCTCCTCCGTCTACTGCGTACGTATCCTTCCTCGTCCGGTGCAGCGCGTTTTGGGGGTGCGGCCGCTACGGCGTGCATCCGTGTTGCGCAGTGGGGTAAGCCTATCTGCCTATGGATATTATTTTTTTGGGTCAGGAATTCATTAGAAAAAGGTAAGCCCATTTTGTTTTGGGCTTCAATTTGTTTGTTTTTTGGCCCATGTAGTAGCTGGGTGTTTTCAGCCCGTTTTTACTCAAACGACCAAAACATATGGTGATATTGTAGACTCTTTTTTTTTTTTTTGCCGACAGATTTTATAGACTCAAGTACAAAAATTACATTTTAGTATAGAACATAAAAAATAATATGTTTTTTTTTCGGTCGAAAAAATTATACAATATAAGTTAAAATAAACAGAATAAGAAGATTAATTTGTAAATACTTTGCGGGATAATGCATTATTTGAGCGAGGCAATAGTAACAGAGACCGAGGACGACGCTTGTGGTTACACGTGTCAAGTGTTAATAGGACGATAAAGTCTACGCGGCTCACCCTGTTTATCTCTCGCGTGATTGAATCGTTGGTAGTGTGGAAAGCAAGAGCAGACAGAGAGAGAAAGAACCGTTGGGAACACGTGACAAACAAGATAAAAAAACTTATTTTAAAATGGAATTAAAAAAAATAAAGTAAGTAAATAATTTTATTTCGAATTAAAAAAAAAAGGTTAATGGTGGGTTCTGAAACTCCGTCACGATCGTTGGATCCGCTAGTTTATCCAAAATTGTAGGTAAAGTGGCCACCTGACCCAAAAACATGAATGTGTGAAATTACGATTCGCCCACAATTTGACCGGAATTTCACATGAATTTCATTTGCATTTCCGTTCGTCTACGTGGGCGTCAACCCCGTAGTGACGATTAAACACACCACTAGCGCCATTTTTCTATAAATACCAAACCCATTGCGCCTCTTTTTCTTGTTTAATTTAATTTTGTGTAAGCTTAGGTGATGCAGAGATAGTGAGTTTGAGAGAGAGGAGAGAGAAAGCCCGGTTTTGTGTTTCTAGGTGTTTTTCTCATTTTGTAGGTACTGACGAGAAGACGAAGACTCAGCGGCTTGACTTTATTGAAGAGCGTGTGAGTTTTCTTTCTTCATTTTATCTTCTGGCCTTGGTTGCTTCTTTATTGTGATTCTGAATTCGCCTGCTTTCCCCGCGCGTGTGAATGTGATGGCGTAAATCGTGGTTGCAATGAGAATTTTGATGTATATGTTTCTTCGGTTGTTTCATGGAGATTATCGATCTGAATTTTTGTGTTTTAAGCTGGAGGTTTTGTCATAAGCCTTTTAAGGTGGTTAATTATAGCTAAATGTTGTCGGACTTCGTGTTAATCGTCGTGCCATCTGCTATCTTGGAAATCTTACATGGATATGGTCTAGATCTGTCGCATGTGGTCATTTGTTTGGTCGTAGAATGAACGTTTTTTGTCTTATTATCCCCTTTAAACAGATATGGTAACTAGACTCGGTACAATTTGTCAAGTGAGGATTGTGTATGTGTAAAGTGCAAAATTATTGGCCTGTTTCTTGTTATCCCAGGCTGACACATGCAAGGAATAAAATCTAATTTATGGCGGTGTCTTTTTTATTTAACAGATAGTGGACAGTTTTATTTCCACAGCTTTTTTACTAGTTAGGTGTTGAACGTTTTCTGAATGGAAATAAGCAGTCAATTGAGGCCTTTTGAGCGAAGGCTTTGTGTAATTTGTTAATAAGATAATAGCAGAGTATCAGTCGCTCTCTCTTTCTCTCTCTTTAGAGGCAAACAGGTCAATTTCTGTTGAGTTTGACTGAATTCTCTATTGTGCTGGGCCCTGCAGACAATTCAGGCAAGGCCTTGAAGTCGGAGTATTATAGTTGAATCTTAGAAGTTGCTGTTTCAAGTTTCAACTGAAGGAATGGAGGTATATGGCAAATCTATGGTTGCAGGTCCTGCAAATGTTATTTTTCTGTCAAGTATTTTGGGTCGAGATGGTCCAATTCCTGTTCACAAATGCGACTGGAAATGTGAAAATGAACATGTTTGTGGAAACATGTATCGCTGCAAGCTAACAGGGCTGACTCACATATGTGATAAAAACTGCGACCAGAGAATTTTGTATGATAACCATAGCTCCCTTTGCAGAGCAAGTGGTAAAATTTTCCCTCTTACAGCGGCAGAGGAACAAGCAGTGAGAGGTGTCAGAAGAAAGCTTGATGCAGAGAATTCGCCTACTGACAGCTGTGGTGGTTTTAAGCGTAGACGGGATTCACAAATTCATCCTTCTCCTTTTGAGAGATCTTTCTCTGCTGTCAGTCCTATCTGCAGCCAAGTTGGAGATGGCATGGATATGAGCTAGATTTCTGTTTTATAACTCCAAAGACTCTAATAATTTCTCGTCCCAAGGGACGTTTTTCCTTTTCTATTAGATGAGTAACAGAACTTGATCTATTATGAAATACTTATTCGTGGACCTGATGTGTCTGTTGTAGGAACTCCTTATATTTCTAGTATTGATGTATTGTAGCTCTTAAAGTAGCTTGACTGTTCACTGGTGATTTAAGCAGGATATACTCGCAAGTTTATCTAACTTGAATTGGCTTCAGTTTCTTACTAACCTTAGTGAGAAGCAGACTGTTATAGCTAGCAGTAGGATAATGATGCTTGCTTATGATTTTGGATCTGATTGTTGTACTTATATATAAGCGATCTGCAACTCTTTTCTAGCTTACTACCAAGTTTATAGTGGATATGTAATAGCAGGAAGCCCTATCGTAGTATTTGTGTACTCATTTCTCATACCACTCCTGTTAGGGCTTGTAATTCTTTCACCTCTTTTGTTTCCCTTAATTCCATTAAACTAACAGGTGACTATTGTCAATCTTGTCACTTCTGACTGATCACTTTATTCAGGGTTTTGTTGTTAACCTTTACTTCTGTAAGCTCAGGTTCTCTCTGGTTCTTCATATGAACAAAGTCTTTGGTATGTTATCTGGTGAAAGGTTTTGGTTTTGCTGCCTAACTCTACCTAGCTCTGGTTCAGATTTGCATATCTATTTTTTATCTTGTTTTCTTTCTCTGATTTGATTGTTAACTGGCTGTCTGAGGTTAATGTAACTTGTGCAGGTTTTGAAGCACATGCTACCAAGGAGGATTATAAACTTTTATTTTTTTCAATACTGAATAATTTCTTGTGAATCAGAACTGCTTTCTAGATAATGAAAAAGTGATACATGTCTTATTTTCTGAATGTAGGCTGCCTCTGCTGAAGAGTGAGAAGAGGATGGTGATGGAGTCGTAAAGAAATACAGAACTGGAGACAATCCTGGCAGGGTTTTAAAAGAGTTGTGAAGGACAATTCTGATGATGTTTACGAAGTTGAGGAGATTATTCATACAGGATATGGAAAGCTGAAAAAGTAGGCGTGCTGAGTCGTAGTTGAAACATGATGCCTATTTGAGTATTTTTGTATGTTCCATTACATCTCATCACTTGCAGATTTGGGCCAGAAGTACTTTTTTTCAGAATCATTGATCTCTGTCAAACCTGCATATTGTTGTTTTGGGATTAAAATTGATTTGCCCTGATTGGAAGTTTTCTTGCTTTGATGTGGTTTATGCCACTTTTTCTTTTGCTAGGTAGATCCAAGTTTGTATCCTGTCATTCTAAACTGAGAATTGTAAACGTATAGTTTTTCAACGTTTGACATGTTTCCAGATTCAAGCTTTTGAGTTGAGATTAATGTCTGAAGTTCGATATATATCATTTACTCTTTGCTCTCTCTATTTTGGTCTTTGCCAATTATATTTCCTTAGGCAGATATCCTGACGTTTGTATTACTGGGTCTTCTCTATGCTCTCTTCCAAGATCACTGACCACCTGAAGTAACACAAATCTGTTTCATTGTTACATGTTGGTAGGTTCTTAATGAAATTCAGAACAATGGGGCTTCATCTTGATATTTAGGATTTATATATGTTCTCTTTTTTCAGTTTCTTTCCCGGCTCCTTGTCTTCTTTAATAAGTTAAGAATACTTGAGGAGCGAATATTCTGCCTTTATTTTTCAGAGAGAAAAGGAGTACTGTGGAAGCATATAGCATAATTCTAAACTCCTGGTAATCTTGGGTTGACCTGAAAGCGGATAAGTTCTTGTTATTTATTTTGTTTTAATTAATCTTGGGCTGGCCTGGTCTGGTGTTTCAGTTTCTTATTTATTTTGTTTAAAGTTTGTATTTGTTCAAAGTAAATGATTTATTTTAAAGTTTTTATTTTGTCAACAAGATTTAGTAATATGTGTAAATCTAACAATCAATATTGATTTATTTATATATTCCTTTTCATATAAGCATAACATCATTGAATATGATTGATTCCATCAAAGGACAATGAAGTTAGAATTCTTTATATTATTTTGAAACCGACATACAAGTCGAGAGTTAAGCCCTCAACTCTCCTTTTTATTGATCAATCAATTGTTGCTTATTAATCATTCGAATCCATAAATAAAACGTAACCTATAAGCTTCTGCCTTTGCCTCTCCCAATGGTGAATGGTCAAACATTGGGTAACTGTATCAAGGATAGGATATTTTGTAGTAAAGGATTGATACGTGCATTAGCATCACAATATAACAGTATTAAATTTTAAATAATAAACTAAGCGTAACGATTGATTAGTCCTTCAAATAATTACTCCAGTAATAATAAGTCATTGCTATTTTCTGCAATTTACATTCACTGTGGAAGAGGGGAATCCGAGTCCGACATCCCCAAACGCTCCTTTGAAGCGAAGTCATGATTCTCCAGTATAGATTTCCTCATTTGTACAATTTCTCATGCAACATCAAAAGCAAAGAATTGCTTATTGATGAGAGAATATTTACAATAAAAGAAATGCTAAACCCATAATAGTCGTTTTGCTTGCGCCTGAGATTTTCATCAAAGCAGCTTCATGCTTTGGTTCTGTAATGCATCACACGTACATATTGCAAAGAATCCTTATAAAACAAATCTGACATTGAGGCCAATTATTTTTCTATTCCCTTTCCCATCATCAATCCCCTTCTAATTCCCTCCATCAAAATGGCATCTTGGAACTTCCATTGTTTCCTCCTTCTTATCTTCACATTCTCAACCTGTTCTTACTCTAACACTTTCACCGTAACAAACAACTGCACACACACCATATGGCCCGGCACACTCTCCGGTTCAGGCTCGGCGATGCTTTCGTCGACCGGGTTCCGGCTGGACCCGGGCCAAAGTCAGAAACTGACGAGTGATCCAAAATGGTCAGGGAGGATATGGGGAAGGACAGGTTGCAAATTTGATGGAACAGGATCAGGGAAGTGTCAAACAGGTGACTGTGGGGGAAAGCTAGAATGTGAAGGGAGTGGAGCTACTCCACCTGCGTCTCTGTTTGAGATCACTCTTGGTGGATATGGTGGGCAAGACTTCTATGATGTGAGCTTGGTGGATGGCTACAATTTGCCCATTCTTGTTGTACCAAGGAGGGTGTATGGTGCTTCTGCTTGTAATTCCACTGGTTGTATTTCTGATCTCAATAAAGGTAAGAGGTTAAGTTCATTTTTGTATGTTGAAAGCAAGAAAAATATTGAATCATGGTTCATTCAATACTTTTCTTTTTTGTCATAAACTGCATTTCATTTGTGGTTATGTAATAGGAGTTATTGGAAGCTCATGTATTATTGAAATGTGTACTGCTATAAGCATACAAGATCAAGAGGCAACACACCATTTATCAAAGTCAACAATATATTTAGTTTAAACTACATTATAGATTATAAAAGAAATTTTACGGTCTTCATGAAGCTTTAACCTTTACAACTTCTTTTTCTTTAAGAACTTTCTATTGTTACATATATCTAAAAAACTCATCAATTTTTATTTTTTAGTAGCATTTTCAAAAATAAAGAAAACTTCTATAGTAAATGGGAAAAACTTTATTAATGTAAGGAGAAATCTTTCCTAATAAAAGAATGTGACTTCCCTAAAGGACTAAAGTATAAAAGGAAAAGGGAAAGGGATAGTGCCCCCCTCACAATCTCTTGACATAAGTAAAGCTCATTCTCTTTGCTAGGGCTCTGCTCTGTTCATTGAGTACTTAAATGACATAAAAATTAGACCCGTTGAGGAAAATATCAATTCAATTCAGCCCTTAAGAATTATAGATTAATTGTCTAGCATTCTAGCTTTGGTACTAAAACCTAATCCAAAACTAGTAAATTAGTAATACAGATTATTCAATTTTATAATAGACTTTTTTTTGTCAAGAATATTACAAAAGATAACTCGTCATATTTTTATCCCAATTTCAAATAGAATATGAATCCGCTCAACTCACTTCAATTCAGGGCCTAACAAGGTCATACTAAAGAGAAATTGTTATTTTATTAGTCCGGTCTACTGAAAGGACACATCACGACCAAATGAATTTTGACTTTTTTATTTTGTAAAGATATTAGTTAAATTTGGAGCTTAGAAATATTTTAAAAAAAAAATGCAATGATACAGATTGCCCTAAAGAACTTCAAATTCGTGGAAATGGAAACCAAGGTGGTGGTGGTGTAGTAGGGTGTAGGAGTGCTTGCGAGGCATTTGGTTCGGAACAGTACTGCTGTAGCGGACAATTTAACACCCCAACCACATGTGGTCCATCCAACTATTCAACTATCTTCAAGAAGGCTTGTCCAAGAGCTTATAGCTACGCATATGATGATAAAACCAGCACTTTCACTTGCAGAGCTTATGAATATCAAATTATCTTCTGTCCCAGGTAAGGGTATATCTATATACAGTATGTAAACTTCTCCATGTAATTCTGTAAAATTTTTCAATCCCAACAAGACTAAGATCTGGCATCACAACACAGGCATAAAAAGAGTTCATCTTCATCAAATAAAGGAAAGGATCAGCAAGTGGGTTCCTCAAATGTTCTCTTACCCTTTGTCACTCTTATTTTCTCTTCATTGTCGGTCTTACTTTCTCAGCATCTGTAAGAATTGATGAACGAGAGAGGAAAGAAGGATTTCATGAGTTCCTCAAAGGGAGAGGAAAGGACAAAAATGGTCCTGTCAAGCAGATAGAAATGATGAACGTCTAATATTTAGACAAGTCTTCCTCAAACAGTTTCCTTTGCTTCAGTGGCTTGGTGGCTGCTAAAAGAACCAATGGCTTCTGCAAGTGAAGTTGTAATCTTGCAGGAATTAGGGATCGTTCTCTAGCACGTTCTATCTTCAAGTACATATTATGTGGAAATTTAATGAACAAAGCTTCCCTTTGAGATGAATAATAACCAGCTTAATCTAAATCAAGGATGACAAATAATTTTTTTTTTATTGAAAACAAAATTACAGTGGAATTCTGGAAACTGGGGTCAAATTGAGAAACATGATAAGAATGGTTGTTTTGAACTCTAATGGTACATGTTATATGCTTTCTTCACCATCTGACAACTGTCACCAACACTGGAGTCCAGCAACTCTGCCCCTTTATCAACCCACACCTCTAAGGAATGAGAACAATAGTTCATGGCATAGGCAATAAATCATGAAACAGTATCTCACTTTTTGGCCTTCGTCTTCTTGGAAGCTGGTGCTTTTTTTCTTGTTTTCTTCGGTGCTGGTGGTTTTCCTCCTGCACTCCTACCTCTTTTCTTTGCAGCACCCTGCATGCCCCATGTATTATAGCACTAAGGAGCCCTTTGTTCTTGAAGGACGGACAAATCTAAAACACTGAACTATAGCAACTTACCGATGATTTGTCAGCCTTCCCTTTTGTTTTTTTGTTGGTCTGTTCCTCAACATCCTCATTTTGATCAGTTTGGGCGGGAATGGATTTTGGTAACTTGTCAGCTTCCCCATCCGAATCAAAGGAGAAACCATCCAGTGTCCCTTCTCATACAGAAAGATGTTAAATGAGACGACAGGAACATATGGATTATAAAAAGGGAACATGAATACAAATAAAAGCCAGAATTTAGTTTATTGTTAGTAGAGGTAGCTAACCTTCAATCATGGTTTCAGCTTCATACACATTTGATTGTGGTTTCAGCTGGATGAAGTCATTCATGATGGCCTCTATCTGATGAAAAATATATATGAATAGCATAATAAAATCAATTAAACACATATTCTTGATACCATCACTATTCAAGGGTAACGTTGAAATCACTAATGAGGTAAGAAAGCTAAGAAGTCGAAAGATAAACACTGAAAACAAATGTAGGAAAATTTCCTATTTGCTAATACATGAAAACAATTATCCTAAAGAGAATAGACAAGGAAATAAATAAACAACCAACAGACCTTTGCCTCTGACTGCCCGAAGCTAACCTGAAGAAAGAACAAATTCATATCAAAAGCGAAATTTGAATATAATATTATAAAATGGCATAATCAAGATTGCCAAAGTTAGACGCTACAAGGCATTTATCCTAATAAAAATTCAGGCTATGATTTTAAATGCAGAAATCCCAACCAAGATTGATGACCTACAATACAAAACGTCCGGGAAGGAATAATTGATGTTTTGTATATTGTTCCTGCAATGATAAATAAAATTGGTATAATCAGATAAAGGCTTCCACTACAAAAATTGAAAGAGTCTGTATCAATAACTCAGAAAGTCGGCCATAGAGTTCTAATGTGTTGCATATAACTTGGAAAAGGAACTCATGTTCATGTATGCATATATATATATACATGCCCCCAAAAAAAATACCTTTTAAGTCTAAGTACATTTCCTGATCCCCAGAAGGAGAATCTGAAATCATAATTCGGCCTACAGCACCCACATCACCGCTCAGATCTATGGAGTCACCTTCACATTCAATAAGCGCCTGCCAAAACAAAGAAGCTCTTTGTAAGGGTATGTTTGGCAATTAAGAGGGGGAAGGAATGGGAGGGGAGGTTAAATGATATGTTATCCTCCCCTTGTTTGGATCCTCCAAAATATCTTAATTTGTAGTGGTTCAGATTAACAAAAGGGGAGGTTAAGGAGGGTTAACATTTTCTCATCCAATATCTTCCCCTCCAGAATTTTAAAAATCAAACAAGGGGAGAGTCTACTCTTCCCTTCCCTCCCCTTCCCCTCCTTAATACCCAATCCAAACATACCCTAAAGCACATGTTTTCTTTCTTGTGAGCATGAAAGAGCAGAGTACTATATATACTCAAACATGAGACACACAACCTTCTATGAAAAAGCTTTGATAAACCAGATAATGGATCAACTTACACCAAAGAATCCAAACCCAAATGGTTGGCGTGGCGGTATAACCAAAATGTACCAGTTATAACCAATATTGCACAGTAATTCACAAAATATTTTTCTTTTTTTCTCAATGAGCAGCAAAACCTCTTACCATTTTGACTATCCTCATAATATGAATCGTGGAGTATTAAAATTAATTTTACAGCATACCAAAGACAATGAATGAGGCCCTTATAGAGACGATGCTAGTAAAGGGAAATCCATAATAAAATATTGCGGCCATACCTTTGTGCGATGAACTTTCTCAGAAAGCATCAAAGGCAACCCCGAGGAGGAGACCTGCCAATTACAAATAGATAATCCATACGGAGTTTTCATGGTTATTCCTCTTTGGGAGTCAAGAACATATAATTAACTTTTTTCTAGTCATCATTATAATCTTAAGCATTCTTACATTTGATTCAACATGCTTTTCAGAAGCTCCTTCCTCTTTGACCTCCACATCCCCTGTTCCGATTTCGGATGACATGCGCACAAAATGATAAGCGAATTCCTGATTCAAAAAGACATCCATGTAGATTCATAACCAGCCCATTTCATATTTCATACCTTTCCCTTTTGGTCTGCCTTTTGTTTTCTTCCCACTAAGTGTTGCGTTATCTTCAACATTTTGTTTCTGTGAAGGCTTTTCTTTTGAATGTTTCTTTGATGGAGACTTCCCATCATTGCCAATGATAATTTCATCCTCAATTTTTTCTTCATCTTCTCTTTTCGAACTATGATCACATGACTCAGAATCAGATGATAGGGTCCAAATTGAATGAATAGATTCCTTTAAAGAAAAATTAAATATCATTAGTAACCACAAAATAGCTACCTTGGCAAATATTTCTTTATTTTTTTTCTCTTTTGGTAGGAAGTAGAAAGCCAAATACTATTATGATATTTAACTCTCCTTCATAGAAACATTAAAATCACAATAAAAATCATTTTAATAGCAAAACCCCACGTGTAGAGGCTCTGAATATTCAAGAAGAGAATTGCAGAACATGGAAGACACTGGTAAAAGAATGAAATTTTATCTCTTGATCTGTTCCTTATTTATTTATAAAATCAATACCACAAGATTCTTACCTTATGCTTGTCAATATTAGATTGATTCACAACCTTCTTTTTCTTGTCTCCTGGATCAAAATAACAAGGACATAAGCAAAAGTTCAACAGAAAAAGTCAAACAAATAATATCCGTATCCTATTGCCATTGAAATTGTGTATATGCTTGTGTTTTAAGTTTACTTTTTCCAGAACTATTGACTCAGCATTAAATGACTCTATACGGATCTTATTCTTATACCTAATTTGCATATTCATCTGAACAGAACTCAGTACTCAAATCACAAATATACCTTCTTTCTTTTGGTTGCATACTTTCTTCCTTCTGGATGGCGTCAGATCTTCTGTTTTAAGAGAGATCTCTTCTACATTTGACCTGGGTGAAGACTCGGCACAGCTTTTGCCAAGACTCGAGATCTCGTTCTCGTAGATCTCTGGGTGTGTAGGTGACTTTAGAGATGACTCTTCATTATCAGATTTTTCTTCAACTGAAGGGCTACCATCTTGTAAGGACACAGAATTCGAAGATAGTGTCGTTGGTGAAGTTGGAACCTTGTCAACAATACAAATTGTATTAACTGGCCGAAAACTTAACAGTTCCAGAAATTTATTTGCACAATAAAGTGAGTTGTGTAAAGCAAAAATTGAAGAACAAAGTCACCCAGATCCCCACATTTAATAGGAAGGACATCAGGTAAAAGCAACAAAGCAAGCCATATAAGTTTCTCTGAAGAGCATGCCATATTAGTAGGTCAGATCGGTAAAACCCAAAGGTTCTACTCGCATTGCCTTCTGCATCAGATCAGACCCATAACCGCAACTCTTTTAGAAGGAAAAATTGCATAATCATAAATTACCAGGAAAAAGCAGCAAAGTATACTACAACCAGCAAGCTTAAGTAGGAAAATTATAAAGTAATTAAAAAAAACACGGAATCCAATTGAATCCTCTGAATCAAAACCTTAAAAGAACGCAGCCAATCCGGAGAGCTTTCCCTCGAACTGCCCATTTGCTGATTTTGTATGCGGAACGAAAAATCCCTTTTACACAACCAGAGCCCTGTAAAGCAGCGAGGCTATTATGATATATTCAAGACTTATGAATCAGAAACATGCTTAGACACTTGAAGCAAATGATCAAACACTTTATAGGCACAAGCTGATAGAGTACAAAAATAAGTGAACCAACCTGGATGAAGCTGAATCAACTGGGTTGCAGTATATATCTGACACGGTGAACTACTGAAGCACTTGGTAGCTACCTTGACGCTTTTCCGAAAGCTAGGACGAGGAACGAGGGAATGAGGATGGACTGAGAGCGGGAACTTTTGCTTTGGGTTTCCGACCCGCTATAACACTATTAAATGAAAGTAGGCAAAAGTAATTTGAGGACAATCTATGCTTCTCTTAATTTTTTTTTTATCAAAATATGCTTCTCTTAATTTAGCTCCTCCAATTTGTTTCCTATTAATTATATTCTTAAATTTTAAATTACTTTTATCCTTCACTTTAATTTTTCAAATGTCCTTTGTCAAAAAAAATTTATTTCCTCAGGTAATTTTTGATAATTATGATAATTAATAAAGTTTTTCAAATACAGTTTTGCTTCTGTCAAAAATTAAAAGAAATTTCAAATGTCCGTAGTCTATGCACCTTCTCATATTAATTATAGGATAAAATATTATTGCTGCCCTCAAATTTTACTGTAATGTTCATTTCTGCCATCAAACTTTTTTTTGGTTCATGCTTACCCCCAAACTTTCAATTTTGTTCATGTCCCTTTTTGCTAACACAGTTAACTTGCTTAACGAAATTTGCTGACGTTGACTATGAATATGTATCTCTTTTGCCACCTCATTTTTTATCTCATATTTAACATTTTACTTTTATTTTTTAAAAAAATTAACCTAATCCAAATTAAAAAAATCAAACTTTTATCCTAAAATATTTTTTATTTAGATTAGGTTAATTTTTTTAATAAAAGTAAAAAGTTAAAGGTGAGGTGGACAATGACGTAGCAAAAAAAAAATCACATTCATCATCCACGTCAGCAAATTCCGTCAAGCAAGTTAACGGTGTTAACAAAAAGGACAGGGATGAACAAAACTTAAAGTTTAGGGTAGGCATAAACCAAAAAAAAGCTTGGGGGCAGGAATGAACATTGCAGTAAAATTTAAGGACAGCAAGAGTACTTTACCCTTGATTATAATATTAAATTATATTTTTAAATGTATTATTTTGTCAAAACTGGCTAAAAAAACTGAAGTTATCAATAACACTAAAAAATAATGAGTAATATTGTTATTAAATTACCAAAAAAATTATAATTAAATATATAATTCAACATCATATTAAATCACATAAAAAGTTATATTTGTATTTATAATTAATTATTTAGGCTGAAAATGAGTAAAAATTATTTTTAAATTAAAATTTTATATAAATAATTAACAACAAATAATGTTTATTGACTAAATTTAGATATTGAAAAATATTTTTATCGCTAGTATAAATTATTACAAATGGTCAAAGATTCAATAAAAATCTCTTACTACACCCATTAACTAAGGTTTAGATTAGACATGAGCAATAATATTTTAATTTGAACTTTTATTAATCTATTGTCATTGACATCTTATCTCAATAATATTGGAAATACCTTTCTTTATTATCATTTTTATCTATTAAAAAAAGTTAAAATTCTTTTGCCATGAAAGTATAAAGAGTACTTGATTTTGTTGCAAATGATTCAACCATTAGATATTTAATTATCGCAGTAAATGGAACATTAAACTCCAAACGACACGTCGTCTTGTTCGTAGAGAATAAAAATGAGTTAAACGACACTAAATCAATCGGCGCCTTTTTTTGCTGTTTTTGGAATAATGATAATACTAATAAAGAAAACAAAAACATCTTCGTTATCCTTCTCGCATTTCAGCACTCAACACAAAGCAGTAGTCATCAGCACCCACCCTACCGTTGGATTGTTGAAGGTTTGTCGATTCAGAAGAATTAACAAAATGGAACCAAAGAAGCAGCAGGGAGCAATGGTAGTAGCGAAGGTATCAACGCCTCAGCAGCTTCAGAACCCCATAGAGCAGCTCCAAACGCGCTTCAAAGAGTTGGAGAATGGCTTCAGGCTTTGGCTCTCCAAGCAGTCTTTGCCCGTCGAGGCCGCCGTCGTCACCGCCACCAGCGCCGCCCAAGGCGCTGCTATCGGTGCCTTTATGGGCACTCTCACTAACGATGCCTCCTCCCCTTTCCCTCCGTCTGACGCTTCTCTTAACCCTCAAGCCATGGCCTCTCTTAAGCAAGCTCAGGTTTCTTCTTCCACCTTCTTTCTTTTGCTCTTTCTATACCCTAATTCAATTGTGACCCACAGTCTCTGTAGTGTCCATATTGTGTTTTGTCTTATAGGATGCTCAACTTTCTCTGTTTAATGTTCCGTGACTCCAATAGATTCGAATTTGGGGCATCCTTATTCTAATTCTCGTTCATGGGTAAGGACTATGAAGCACGGACACAAACACGAGGACACGTCCAATTTTTAAAATTATAGGACACGGCTATATATATATATATATATTGTCATTTCAATGAACTTAAAGAATGAAGGGATGTGAATGAAGAAGTGTGTTGAAGAAAAGAAAAGGGTCGAATAAGAAGAAAGAGTGAATGAAAAGGGAAAGGTTAAGATACATACAAGAGAGAGGAGGAAATGAGTACAAGAGATGAAACACAAATGTCAAAACTTAAAAAATGTTGAAAACTCACACATTTTACCTCTTTTTTTAGAAAAAAAAAATTATTTTGCCATGCCCAAGTAGTGTATATGACGAGTCGGAGCTGTGTTCGAGCCGAGAAAAATTATTTTTAAATTGGACACGTGTTATGTCGGACACCGAGTGTCCGACACGTTTAGACTTTTGAGTGTCCATGCTTCATATCATAGGGTAAGGATTTAGGTGAACTTAAATGTAGCCAGCTTCAGCAGCGATGCTTGCGTTGAAAATCATCATTAGTGAAAGAAACTATGAAATCTTTAAGTGGCAGACTGGCAGTAGTAGCTGAATCTTGAATTTAGGAATGAAATATCTTTTCCATGTAGAATAGAAACTGGTAACTACCTTAAGGACTTCTTTCCTTAGTGAAAAGCGATTTCTTTTTATTATTGAATGGTAGTAAACATTTTAATATGACCAAACCATTCATGGAGGAGTTATATCTGTCTGTAAAGTGATATATGAGTTTATTCAATTATAGGCTCTTTCTGGGGGTCCTTTGGTACAAGCTCGCAACTTTGCTGTTATGACAGGAGTAAATGCTGGTATATCCTGCGTCTTGAAAAGATTGAGGGGGAAGGAAGATGTCCAGTCCAGGTGAGATTGGAGTTTTATTCTATTCATTTTGTTTCTTGCTTAAATTTCCTTCCCTTGCTGACCCTGAACATGTGTTTTTTTGTGAATCAACTTGAAATGATTTGCTATGTTATTCAAAATGTAGCTTACCCATATTGAGCTTTCCATGATTTATGTCCTCCTCAAAATGTTAGTTGATGTCGTTGTTCCCACACTCTATATAAGTGATCCCTAGCCTAAATACCATAGATTATAGAAAGATACATAATTAATGGCTTGTTACCATAAAATTTTGCTCATTGTTATGCATGAAAGTTTGAAACTTGGACCCTGTCTTGAATTCTTGTCTTGAATTCTTGATTATTGGTGGCAACTTACTACTTGCCTGGAAAACATGGATTTATGAGGAGCTAATGTCTAGTTTTTAGTTTTTGTGGTAGTGGTGTGTATGATATCAATTTGTACTTCTCACTAGGGCTGTAATTGAGCCAAGTTTTAGCATCATCAAGCTAGTTCATTTAAAATAGAGCAAACCAAATACTAGCGTGAGTGTTAAAAAAACAAAAAGAAAGTGATCATTCGCAGCTTGTTTAGTAATTGAGTCAAACCTGAATAGTTCACAGACAATATCGTTAGTATAAAGAAAATTCTAGGTTTAGCACCCGTGGTATGTCAATGTCAACTTTCAAATCAGATTCATACTGAACTGTTATAACTTAATATTTGGGTTGGGTTGGTTTTTGCCCATGCCATGCTCGAAACTTAGTCTGGTGAAATTTGAAGTTTGACTGATTAATGATGATGGTAAGTCTTGAAGAGGAATGAATAGAAGCTTCCTCCTTTCCTCCCCTTACTGGAAAAATATAAAATGTATGGCTGTGGTTTTTGGCATTGAAGCAAAAGCATCTGATGCTAAGGAGGACATGGTATGAATGAAAAATTTAGTCTCTAATCATGGTTGGCCATGGTTGTTACATTTTTAAGGGGTGTAGCTTACATAAAGTCATTTAAGGACTCAGTTAATGGTGATGTTGGTCAACAATACATATACATCTGTAAGTCTTTATTCTTAGGTATATTATGATACCAGCTAACCAGCCTCAAACACTTGCAGTATCAAAACATTTTCTTCTCAATCAAAGGTGAAGTGTCCTTGGTCATGACTTCTGCATGAAACTTTAGATTCTGTACTGTAACGATAAAAGGGTAACATGCATGATGTCTTTGAAAGCTTTTTATATGCTTTTTCTGTAAGAATCTTGCCAACTCTACCTAACTAGATGAAAAGTTTTCTTTAACACTTATGGGTCAAATGAACTAGTTTTTTTAAACCAAACAAAAAGTTTAGGTTCATTTCCCATATTATGATAGGTCTAGTATTTTGGTTTTTATATCCTTGTATCTATCAATGCGTTCTCTTGTATTAACTATGATGTTGACCATCAATTAACTTGAATGTTACAGCATGGCAGCAGCTTTTGGGTCTGGGGCCATGTTTTCATTGGTAAGTGGCATGGGTGGACCAAATCAAGCAGCAAATGCAGTCACTTCTGGGCTTTTCTTTGCACTTGTTCAAGGTGGACTTTTCCAGGTTGGTATGAAGGAAAAACCAATTTATCTTTGTGCAGGTTTTTCAAGGCCCTTAGTTATTACATTGTACCTCTATTTGATAAGTGGGACTATAACTAATGGGTTACCATGTTGTCAACATAACAGCAACAAATATGCAATTAGTGACAACTCTATAAATGAATTTCTAGGAGAATTCTTACCAGGTTTCTCATGCTGTCTATGGGTTGAAAACTCTGACATGATCTATTAACCTTAGTCCAAGTGAGGTGTGCTTTCCTAGATTCTTCGATGTTAATGTGTGTGATACAGGTTCATAGTTTGGTGTCCTACACTCCTATTAACCCGCTTCCCAGGCTAAGAATGATTTATTCATAAATCATGCAGTTAGGACAAAAGTTTTCTCAACCACCAGCTGAAGATACTCACTACGCCAAAACAAGACACATGTTGTACAACCTTGGCCTTCAGAGTTATGAGAAGAATTTCAAGAGAGGCCTATTAACAGACAATACTTTGCCTTTACTCACAGACAGGTTGGACCTTGGCGTTTGAATTATTACCTCAGTTTCTTATTTTCCTTAATCATCTTGTTCTTATTTTAACCTTATCATCTTCCAGAGTCTGAATGGTTTGTTTTCCTTTTATCTGTCTCAGTGCTCTTAGTGATGTGAAAATCCCTCCTGGACCTAGGCTTTTGATTCTTGATCACATCCAGAGGTATGAGTTGTACTCTATATATATATAGTTGTCTAATGCCTTACTTCGACATTTCTCTTACATTGTGATGTTTGGGTTCAGGGACCCAGATCTGAGAGGGAAGCGAGTAAGCAGGAAGTGACATGAATGAATAGAGTTTGCTTGCTGCAACCAAATTTATAAATGGTTGGAAAGGGATGTTATTGCATGTTTGTGTTGCAAATGAGTTTTATAAGTTTTGTTTATTATGCTTTATCTTTCATTGTCTAGTGAACTTTTAGATAATTTGGTAAACTAATGAGAGTTCTGATCCTGAATCTTTTAACGGATGTCCGATATTAGTTTGATATTGCATCCCATACAGCACTTCAACGAACTAGATTCCTATGGTTTATACTTTATACATAATAATTTTGTAATTTCTGTTTTTTTAAATCATATAATATATTATATAGAGAGATTTATGTAAGGAAGAATTACGATAGTTAGAAAGTTATTTAATACTATTTATATTTAAAATTACATTTTAAAAATTGGAACTTTAGAAAACAAATTAAAATTTGGAGTAAATTATAGAGGCCAATAGATTAATTAATTCTATCACAAATATCTTTTGCTATTATTTTATAAAAATAGTTTTACATAAAAATGTAAACAAAATATATTTTTTATTTTAATGGATTTTTTTTTGGCCATCTATGGATATATTTATAGTAAGTATTCTGAGGCATATTTAATCTGAAATGGGAAGAGAGTGGAAATGGAAGAGAGATACCACTCCTCGAATCCATGACTAAACAATTCAAGGCTAAGCCTAGAGCCATTCATTCACAGGTGAGATATATTTAATACTAGAGGCTTCGCATGCACCTTTGTGCATGCAATCTATCATTAATTTTTTAAAATATAATTATTATATTTTAAAATAATATATTTCATAGTTTTTAAAATTTTAAATTAGAATTATTATCATAATTTAAAATAATAAATTAAATTATGGGAAGTTTTTCACTTTTTTAGTAATTACTATCATATATGTTTTCACTCTCCTACCAACTGTACTTCCTCACTTACCTTTTCTCCAATCAATTTTTTTTTGTTATTTTTTAATTAGAAAATATGGCTATTTTGTGACCCCAACGACCAGAAGGGGTCACAGCCATATTAATATAGATAATATGATATAATATATTATTTATGTAGTATCTTCAAACGAACAATCAAATATTCGTATATCTATCAAATATATATAAAATAATTTTAAATATTAATAAATTTATCTAGATATTTAAATTATTATTAAATTAAAAAATATATATTTAAATTTAAGGCAAAGGTATATTTCCTGTCCCCAACGTTTGAGACTCCTATCACTTTATATGTTATAATATATTTTCTTTCATTTTCAAAATCATCATAAAATATTATTGCATGTTAGTTTAAATTAATTATAGTATATAATAAAGGGAAAAGTTGTAAAATGGATTACAAAAATTTTTTGTTGTTGTTGTGAGAGGTGAGCAGTAAAGTAAATAAATAAGAAGTGTAAAAAAAAAAGAGTAATTGCACGGATTTCAAAACAATTGTAATAAATTAATTAAATCTCAATTTTAATAACATGAGAACAAAAGATAAAAGTTAAATTATGAAAAGTAATTTAACCAGAGAGTAACATGTGGCAATTGTGTTTGTTGTTTTATAATAGGTAACTAGTAATGTTATCCCAATGAGTGGTTAGTCTAAATAATAAGCTATTTGAAATTGTTTAAGTCAATGTTTATAAGATCGAATTGAACAAATATTCGGACAAATATTCGGTTCATAGTCTGATCGTTTAATTTTAATCGATCGAACCATCGGTCGAATATAAACAATAAATATTAATTATTTTTAATATATAAAATTACAACATTCAACTTTCAACATACATAATTTTTAAAACTTGTCAAATCATGAAGATCTTGATCTAACCAAGCATGAAGTTCTTGATAATCATTACTTCACAATAACTTGCTATCTGTTTTTGAAGAAATGAGTCCAGATTATGCTCACCTTGACTTGGTTGTGCATTATTATCCTAGACTCTACACACATTTGTTTTCACTTTTTAATTTTTCATCAAATTTTTTTAAACTGAATTGGCATGCAAAAAAAAAGAGTTGGACCAAGCATTTCCGCGGTTGGACCCGATTAAATCTGGTCCAATTGCTAGTTTGATTTTTTAGGTCAAACCAACTCGTTCTAACGTCTGGTTCACGGTCCGACTAGTCTTAACAATATTGGTTTAAGCAAGCTTTATCTCCATTTGAGTCTTTTAGTCATTGGTATCTTAAAATAACTATTTAAATAATTAAAAATAAATAAAATTATATGATGTTAAGGTTTTTGGAATTGGTGCACATTGAAATTATCTTAAAATAGGAGATGAAAAGTTAACAAAGATCTTTTTTTTTTAACTCTCTTATTGGCTAAAATAAATGATTAAGTAGTTCTCGTTGTAGCTCTTCAAATTTTTTTTTTTTTGAAATGTACCAAATTAATCTTTTCTCTATTAATAAGAATAATAAAAAGGTAATGTTACAAGGTAAGTCTCGTTTCAGGAATAATGTTTCAACGGGCAAAAAACCTACCATAATGAAACTCCAATCAATCTTCTAATTGAGATTCCAAATCTCCAAACTTCAATCAATCTTTTAACTGAGACTTTTCATTTCCCACAATGATTTTTCAGTAATATTTTCCAACGGACAGGGAGACATTATTGCAATATCTTTGATTTTCCAACAACAATGATACTCCAATCAATCTTCTAATTAAGACTCCAAATCTCCAATCAATCTTCTAATTGAGACTCCAATCAATCTTTTAACAGAGACTTTCCATTTCCCGCAATGATTTTTCAGTATTATCTTCCAACGGACAGTGAGATATTATTACAATATCCTTAATTTTCCTAATCAATCTTCTAAGATTTCAATCAATCTTTAATTGAGACTTTCCATTTCCCATGATATTTCAATATGCATGTCTTGTGTGTAAGTTGTTTTATTTATTCCGTTAATTTCTCCTCCGAGTCCAACTTGAGACATTCCATTTCCCTCAATTATCTTCCAACGGCCAGTAAGATATTTATTGCGATATGCTTGATTTCCGCCCATTACTACATATCTTGTGTCTTGTGTCTCTAACTTATATATATTCTTCAAATTCTTTCTTTATCGTCTCAAAGCTTCACAAGAGCTATCTGGAATCTCAACTCTAACTTCATCTCTGGTTTGTAGGATCCTTATGGGAAGAAGGTTGTGCCTGAAGCAAACGCAATAAATGGCGGGAGACGAAACGAGAACTATTATCGTTGCTGGCAATTACAGAATCAAAAACTTTCTTCGTGGCAATAGGTTCGTCTCTTGTTCTTGTTGCTTTAAGAACCCATTGTGGAAAGGAATTTCGGTAAGAGAATTTAAAGCATCCAATTCTATCAGGAGAGCATCGGTTACTTTTGCAAAGATGATTGTCTTTGCGAATAATCTCGATAAGCTTTTTCTTTCATATAAATGGCGTCGTTGGTCTTTCACACTTTGGAACCCAGTCGGTTCATTTTGTCTCAAAGAGGGTTGCGATAGCGTCGTCCAGCGCTACCAATACTGTCCAGGAATGCAACTCGAGGTAAAGGTCTCCGTTGGTTTTGGCACTTAAAAAAAAAATTGAAAATTTTTTTTTTTCTCTTTGTTCATTTCTCTAGATTAATATATCTGAATCACTTAGTAATCCAAGCCCTTGGATTACTTATTATGTATTCTGGTTTATTTGTAACTTGTGATTTCTTTCATCTATTAATATATTTTCTTTTTCAAATGACCTCTTTTCCTAATACTATTTATTCATTTATTGTATGTTGTGATAGTTGAATGTTATCTTCCAACTACTAAATGGGATTATCACTTGTGTATAGCTCTTGGGACTGCAAATTAATGCTGAAAAGTACTTCTTCGGCATAAGAAAGAACCTAGTTGAGTTTGATGAAGTATTAGAGGTATGTTTCTGTCACAAGATGTTTCAAAACATACTGTATTGAGATTTTGTAATTACTTGTATTTTTTCTACTGTCTAAAACAAATTTTAGTCATTGTAATTACATTATTTTTCTGCAACTTTGTAAAATCAAACTACGAGTAGAAAAAATGCATGTATCAGATATGGGCAGTATTAACTTATGTCAGTCTCAACTATAAAATCTGTTAGTAGCTCTGTTAGATAAAACTTATTGAGGTTTCTTTTCAGGAATTAAAATTTCATTCATATATCTAGAGTTGAATTTTTGGAGTGCATTTTGGAGTCTGTTTAGAAACTAATTTGTTTTTCTAATTATTCTATTGACAGGTGCAACTAAAGCATGTTTATGATCTTAGGCAGTTAATCCTTACAGGAGATGATGAAAGTTGTTCCCAACACATATTCCAGTGAGTTCCTTTTAATTCTCAATTATGACTACTTGATGCCTATCTTCCATGATAAAATACTTTTAGAGGTTCCAGAATGCTGATATATGTAACTGCTTCATAGTTATAATATAGTGCATGGAGCGTAAGCCATATAAATCGACTCATTGTGTAGGAGGAAAATGAAGGGGCATATTTATAAACTTCAAGCATTTATTTAAAATGAAGGGGCTTTTTGATGTATGTCCTCCTTTGTTGGGTATTTATTATTTATTCCCCACCCTTCCCCCTTTTTCTCATTTCCTCCTATATTTTTTATAGTGCATGACAACACAGAGGTTTGAACTTAAGATCTCTTGCAATCTACCTGAACCCTTCACCAGTCACCATTAGCCCACGCCTAGTAACTTTTTACCCCTCTATAATTTAAAAAGTTTCTTATAGGTACATGCAAGCTGTGGTGGATGAGATTGTGATTGGAAATGTTGATCCACAAAAGGTTGTTAAGATAACTTCTAGCATGTTATATTTGCTATCCACCAGTTCCTTTTATTTATTGCTTTGCGTGGGTGTTGTAGCATCCAGATAGCTGGGTTTTGAGTAAGCTCATTAAAGAGTTTGTGGCAATCGGTGGAAAGCTGTTGCATAGTAAGATTATTTGCATCAACCTTCCCATCTGCGCAGATGTTTCTTTCTCTTCTATGATTTTGGCCCAAAATGAACTTATCATATTATCATAGCAGAATAAGCTCAAATGGAATATAGCAGAATCTTTTGCAGGGATTACTAATGTCACTTTGCTGAAATCACTCGGGCAATTGTATGATGTGGGATCCATGGATATTGTCAACTTTTCCCTTCCAAATTTGCCAGCTCCTCCAAATACCTTCCGGAGAATTCGCAAGAAGAGCTCTTCATTGAGACGTTGGCTTGCTATCTGCTCAGATGATTTAATTAAGTGAGTTAATCACTCCACTTTAGACGCATGAAATTAACATGTCTACAAAATTCTACCACTCACCACTGGTTTTTCTAATGTAGGGATGGGAATTATCGGACAGTTACTAATCTTCATGGCAAGTACCTTGGAGATTTTCTAATTGCTTGACATTTGGATGTTGTTGAAGAGTCCGGTTATGATGAGAGACATGTAAAGGAAATTGAGGTTAGATATTCTCTTAAAGTGCAATTTTTTTGTTGCCACTGGTAAATTAACCAACATAGACGACAATAACAAACTTCCAGTGGTAGTCCTAGTACTTCATTTTAACCATTTCATATGCCACCTGAATAACCAAAAGTCCAACAATGCCACGTTAATTTATCTATCTTTTCGTAATCATTTATGAAAAAAAAAGACTGCTTTAAAGTTATTGTGCTATTTAATCCTATTTTTTTGTCTTTTTTTTTTTGTTTAACTACCATTGTAGTTTATGATACTTGATTGACACATTTGTGTTATTGCATTTAGTCAAAATGATTTTGGGCGGTTTGGTTGGTAGATCAATTTTCAGGGAGTGGAAGTGAGAGTGGGAATGGGAAGGGGAAGAGAATGGGAAAGGAGTATGATAACCAATTTATCCATGTAATTATCTAAAGGTGGCAGTGGTGGTGGTGGCGACAATGGTGGCTGTGGAGGCAGTGGTTGTGGCCTGTGGGCTACTACCACCCCCCACCCACCCACCCACCACCGTTGCCGTCATGATAGAGCATCAATTTTGCAAGTCAAAGAGAATCGTGTTCTTTAAAGAAGATAATTCAATAAAAGTAAGGGAGGAGGAAAAATGGAGACAGTGTAAGAGAAGCAGTGAGATAAGGATTGTTTCATTAGGTCTTCATATTATTGGTGAAGGAATTACTGTTCCGTCTAACAAGAGGCGGAAAAAGGGCTGCTTGGTTATGGAGGAGCATCAGGTTCAAATAGGAGTATATAAGCAAGTTAAATTTGTTGCAGCTAAGATGAAGGGCGTGTGGGAGGCTAGCCCCACAAGGCCTCCCATGGAAGGATGAGGACTCTAGCTAAGAATTGTCCTGGTTTTGGCCGCATCGCAACGATTCAGGGACTCAAGCAGCTAGTGTGTGTTTTTTGTTCTTTTTCTGCCTTTCATGTGAGTCGGATCAAAGAATTTCCTTCCCCCTTCTTTTGCATGCTCCTCATATGAACTTTCCTTCTTGTAGTGGTTTAGATTTCAGTATTCTAATAAAAAAGCTAACTCTTCTTTGTTATCTATTATTAGCAGACAACAATGCTTTAAGAAGGTCGTTTGAAGCAAGCCACATTAAAAGGCCTCTTCTAGTTGAAACCATAAAGTTCCTTGTTAGATAAGCAGATTTTAGGTGTCCACTGTTCAATTGGCACTGTCTGAGGTAAGTAAGTCATTATGGTTTGGTTAAATTCAAAACATATTTATGTATGAATAAAGAATGACAGTTAAACAAACATACCTTGAGGTTTGGTTGAATTAAGATAAACTTTTACACATGTGTTCTCTTGCAGGTATTAAACTCTGATAATATTGAAACGCTTGTGTGTTCTGATCTCTTTCCTCTTTCTTGTTCTTTTTTATAAGTTCTTGTTTGTTTTAGTACTATTCTATTTTATCAAATAGATTTCTTATGCGTGTTAAAAAGGTCTCCTTTTAATTACTATTACAATTCCCGAAATTGGTGCAATGAATTTGTTTTTTATTTGACTCATCTCAGATAAATTAGTTATATATTAATTGCCTTCGATGCAATTAATACTTTCTGTTTGAAGGTTTTATGTCATCTGGCACCTTTATTTTCGTGAAACTATCTGTAGTATTGGCAAGTTGAGGTAACTGTTTTAGGTAGAGGTTGGATTAGATAATTATGTTCATAATATCTGTGTTATTTAGTATATCTAATAAAAGATTGACATTCTAGACATTGCTATACGTTGTTTCAGAAGTTAAAGAAACATACCTTGAGGTTTGGTTGAATAAAGAGAATTTCTTTTAAATAATTATTTATCTGCTTAACTTTTTGTGAAATACAGAGAGCGGTTCTTGTGAAAACGCTAGATTGTTTTTGGAGAGATCATCTTGTAAACATGAATAGACTCAGTTCAGCGGTAATTTGTCTTTTTGCTCTATTTGAACCATTTAGCTTCCTTGACGGCGAAAGGCTTATATCAGAGTCATTACAGGTAAATGTATTGAGTTTTGGACATAGAAATCCTCTTGAAGAGTACAAAATTGATGGTTGTCGGCTTTTCATCTCAATTCTTAGTGCAACTCGAAGGTTAACTGTGGAGTCACTGCTCCAGCATTAGGCATCTCCAATGAAGTCTCAAGAACTATTTGCATTATAACTGTTCAACGCTTTCAGGGAACATAATTTTCAGGATGCTTTTAGGAGCTCTGCAAATTTTTTTTTTTCTGCCAGTTGTTATTTTCCGGCGAGAAGGATGGAAGATTTATAAGCATGGTGCTCTGCAGTCACAATTTGTGAAGGTTTTATTTTCTCCTTCTGAATAGTCAATTTTTTAACTAAACTAATAATAATTTATCCTTCTCATTTTGTGAGCTGGTAAAAAATTTCACATATAATTTGCAGCATGGACAGATATATCTCTTCATCATTGAATTGCGAGATCCTAAGATACAAGCCATTGAGTTTGTTCTGAAAGATGGCCCTCATGACAGATGGTCTGCTTCAAATTCTTTTAATTTGTTTTTTTTTTTCGTGGTTTTCAATTTCAGGCACTACTGCATTTAGCTCTGTGTTGCTTAATTTCTCTGTTTCCTAGGTTGAAATTGAACGGTGGAAATTTTCGAATAGAGATACCTGCAAGTGATGTTCCTAGACATCATTCAAGCATACCAAAGCATCCGGTGGAAAACAAACCTTCTTCGTCATGGGAGAGTAAGGACAGGCCTATAATCTCACCCCACCAACAGAAGGTAGTTTAGAATGTCGCAGTTTGAAACATGTGCCTTTTTGTTGTTACAAAATGTCGTATGGTTTTCCTCATCCATTGATTTATTTGATATTTGGTATGCAATTGAGACAATTGTAACTTGTAATTAAGAAAATCATTTATAAATTACCTGTTCATTTTTTTCTTCTGTGTGATAATTAGTGATACGGAGTCTGATTTCTTGTGAGAGTTATGGTGCAGCGTGCAGCCTATAACATGCAATTTTAATCTTGGATGCAGCGAGTTAATCATAGTACATTGAAAGAGCTCGTGAGCCGGTTGGCGAAAGGAACTTCCCTGAACGTGTCACAGAGTAGTTATCTAACTGGCAGTATGAAACCTGTAAATGGTGATAGAGATCCAGTCAAGAGTGTTATTACATATTCTTATAAAGGGAGGTATAATGTTGAAGAGTGGTTATCTAATGAGTCAACATCAGCTCTAATGGATCTTATAGAGAGATTTATGTGTGGAACAGATATATTGTCATGGCAAAGGTATTGTGTTCATATAACCATGAAATTTTGGTAGGTTTTATTATATTTTCTCTTGATATGTCAACATTTTTTTCACGGATTTCATTAAAAAACCTGTTAGTCTTGTTTCAAGAATGCCTATCATTGGATTTTATAATCATAAACTTACTTTAGTATTTTCTTCATGCCCCATTTTATGGATTTTATTTTTAATATAGCATCAGTTAACATCTTGATAAAAAATGGTGTCTCTGGTACTCTGCTCTTGAAAGGACCTTATTGACTTTCAGAATGGAATTAATCTTAGCAAGTTTTCATAGCTTGGTACTTCAACAAATATACTAATTACAGAGTAAAGTTTATGTTGTTTCTGTGTAAGAGTGTAAAATCTGTTCATGATAGAATAATACTGAGACTCAAAGTCTATGCAAGTAACTATTCTTAGACTATCCTAGAGTAGTGGATTTTTGAAGTCAGTGGTATTTCCTTTGATTCGTTATCATCATACTTCAACAAAACTTTCGAAGGGACAATTTTAAAATTGTCCCTTCGAAAGTCATATAATACCTCATGCAAGCCAAAATTGTAATCTCATAGTCATAGTTATGTCCTTGTTGGAAATAAAATCTTATTATTCAGCAACTATGGTTGCATATACAGGTATTTTCAAAGATCATTAGTGGTGACTATCACATTTTCATTTCTGCAAACACAAAAGGTGCAACAATACTTCACTGGGGTGTGTCTAAGTCGTCTCCTTGTGAATGGTTGGTGAGTTATATGATTTTAGATTGTCAAAGATTTAAAGTTTTGGTGTTCATGCTAATGATCAACTGCTGCAGTTGTATTCACTTGTTTTCTGGTTTTGCTGCCAAATGAAGGTTCCTCCAGTTGAGATTTGGCCCGAAAACTCAAAACTGGTTTCTGGAGCATGTCAAAGTTATTTTATAGATAAGTTTACAGGAAGTGGATCCTTTCAGGTAATCCATTCAAGGACGTTGTTTCATTGTATAATCTGGGATTTCTTGTACTTGTTATTCAAATTAGAGTACACACTGACTGCAACCTTTTTCCTCTTTGATTTCCCTCTTCTATAAAAAGGTTGTAGATGTTAATTTGCAGTCAAGGAATTTTGTTGGTATTCAGTTTGTCATCTGGACGGGTGGATTTTGGATAAAAAATAATGGGACAAACTTCTTTGCTGGACTTAAACAAAATAATCCATCTGGAAGGTAATTTTACTAATTATTTTCTGTATTACATTTTCCTGTTGAATGTATGTCTCCATATGCAGGGGCATAGTTCCTTAATTGTCTATATTGCTGCATGTTGATAAAATTTGCTCATCTGCCTGAAAAATTTAGATTTTTTAAATAATTTGAATTTAGAACACCACACAAATAATTAAGGTCACCAATCCTCATTATTGACATTGTAATGCTTCTCATTTATGTTACAATAATTCTTGCACGCCTTCATTGACTTCTGTCGATACTCTGGGAAAAAAAATCTTGTCATGTGAATACATCTGTTTGATCTGACAAAAATGTAGATAAGTCAAAATTCGTTAGGGTGTTGGTGTCACTCATTAACTTGCAGGTTTTGCATCTATTGGCTGTATCCGATATAAAAATCACAAAATATATGGTGTTGCTATAATAAGCCAAGCATAGATATACATGGTCATTATTTCTCAAAGTACATGTAATGAATTTCTGATATCATTTTTTTTCTTTTTCTCTAAATGCCTAGACTGTACATAATGGTTCTATGATATCAATTTTATTCCTACTACTGTCACTGAATCCTAATATTTTGATTTTGCCAGTTCAGTCAACTATGTAAAGTAATTTTATTTGCCTATTTTAATCTGAAACACCTTACATACAGTTTAGTCAAGATACGAAAGAGTTTGTCATATGGTTACTAGATGAAATTTCTGAGAGAGAGAAAGAGGCTGATTGATCTTTGATGCACAGGTGAAACTATGATACTTATCTCAGATTCGTATTAAAAATCGATATTTCATTTGTGTGTAAAGAAAATGTGTCAAATACAATTATAGTTCTTCCTAGCTACTTCTTCGTTCCGTTGGTCGTGGTACATATAGATGAGAACATTGTAATATGACAAAGTTCTGCGAGAAAGAAATTGACAATTTTTTTCTCTTGGACTTTTACTTATACTCTTTAATTTGTTTAACTTTACTCAGGTTCAACATTGCCACAGAGCTGACAGAGCGTTCTAGAAATGAAGGGGGACTGGGGCTGATTGGAATATTAGTCTAGTTAAGGTTCATGGCATGCAGGCATCTCACATGGAACAAGAATTATAATGTGAAACCACGGTAAATGTTAATAATGATGCCTACTTTAATTTGAGCAAGAATTTGTTGATATAGCAAGGCTATATTACTTTAATTTGTTTATAGAATTTTCTAATTTTTTTTAAATGACGTAAACCTGGCAATGGAAGCCTTGAAAATAAATGATACTGAATTACTAACGCACTTGAAAGTAATTGCATATTGACAAAAAATGAGTTTATGCATATGACTTGGGTTTGGTTTTTGAGTAGTTGCTGCTGTTGCTAGTCCAATCAATTATGCATTTCAGCCTAATTGCATAATATATTTGAGTTTTCAACAAAATTATTCTTGTATGCCTTTCATGCAATTATTGTAGTGCATGAATAATCTTAATTCCTTGTACCACAACTCCACAAGTCTTTTAATTTCCCATTAAAATAATGCAAATTGGAATGTCATATCATATGCAGAGAAATAAGTGAAGCTCTAGACAGGTTTACAAACTTACTGCAAAGAATATACTTAAACCACCCAAATGATAGGGAGATAGTGAGACTGATCATGGCATGTGTTGGTTGTGGAGGTTCGGGTGATGTTGGTCAGAGAATCCGTGATGAAATACTTCTGATTCTGGTATATGAAAATATATATCTTTGCTAAATTAAATCATTTTGCTTTAATATGACATCCTTTAATTCTATTGCTTTTTTTTTGTCTCTCTTTTCAGAGAAATAATGACTGCAAGACAGGCATGATGGAGGAGTGGCATCAAAAGTTGCACAACAATAGTAGCCCTGATGATGTAATAATATGTGAGGTAACCAAGTATGCAGGGAATTTTTCTCCATTATTGATTCCATGTTTTCAGATTTATGTCGAATCAAAGTCAAGCTAGCTGGCTATAATAAACAGAACATTTTAACGGACACTGCAAATTCATTATTCTAAAATTTTTCAGGCTTGATGGAGAAGAATTGCTTGATGCTTTACATTTTTTGTCTATCGAGTCATCTGATTGTTTATGTTCTCCCTCTTTTCCCATTCGCCTTTCTATTTATCTACCCTCTTCTGTATTTTCTGCCCTACATTATTATTGATCTTGTTTTTCTTATCCATCTTAAGCTATTATTTTTGTAATTTTGGCTTTAACCACTCCATGGCAATTTGTTATAAAGTTGTTTCATTTAGTGTAGTTGACTCTTGAGTTGTTAGTACCGAAGATCAAACTCTTACTGTGTAGCATAAAACTGCTGTACAGACAATAGTGACCTGGTCTGATAATTATATGAGGATACTTACTAAAATTCATATTTATTGTTGCAATAGACACTCATAAATTATTTAAGAAGCGGTTTCAGAATTAATGCTTACTGGGAAACATTAAATGCAAATGGTCTCACAAGAGAGAAACTTGCAACCTATGACCGCCCCATTGTGTCAGAACCACATTTCAGAGCTGATTTGAGGGATGGACTTATCCGTGACCTCACCGCATACTTGAAGACCTTAAAGGTATTCAGTAGACTTTGGATGGGCACTATATATATTTTATCAGGATATTTGTCTACTTAAGTTTATAGCCGACCCCACCTAGTGGAAAAAAGCTTTGATTGTTGTTGTATTCGTCTAATCAAGTTTCTATTTCTTATTATTTCCACTGTATTCACTTGGTTTTCTAATGTGTTTCAACTTAACATAATCCTTGACCTTTTAATCGCCATTGTCTTTGTGTTATAGGCCGATGAATTAGTTGTTGATCTCAAACTAATGATGATTAATTTATTTATATTTTTTTATAAAAAGATTATCAAAATTAAAACACTGATATTTTATGTTTTACAATTATCTGAACTACTTCCTACTTTATTCTCCGTGACACCGGCTGTTCATGCTGCTATAGACCTTGAGACAGCCATTGATTTTTGCTTGGGTTCTATCAAGGTAATTGTTCCATATGTTATTTTTGTACGACTTGTCAATTTCACCTTGCTTTCATGCTTTGTCTAGTTTGAAATTAGCAATGCATAAAGTCTTTATTTCTTTCTTGACCTTTCAGGATGGCAAGGTTGAAAATGCCATAAAAAATGGGTCAGCTGCTAGTTTGTCATCAAAACTTATGGTAGTTGTATTTTCTTGACATTACAAGTCAACTTGTCTGTAGTTTTTTTCCTTTTTCCTTATGGTTATCAATTCAGTGGCTATAGAATTAGCAGGAGATGATATTGTATATGTTGATTTGCACATTCATAGCCTGATCTTGTCTGTGGTATTTATTATTCAAGTTTGAGTAATAGAGGTTATCTTTTCCACGCTGTCAACTTGTAGGATTCTCTGAATTTCGTCAAAGCACATTTTGGTGATGTCAATATTGGTCCATTAATGGAGGTCAGTTAGCAGATTTGCAAAATTGCAAAGCTTTTCTAAGCGATTGTTTTTGAAAAGGTCAAATTTATTTTTCTCAGAAATAACTGGAATCACGCATTGTGCTTCGCCCTATTCTGCTGACACGCCATGGAAGATTAAAAGATCTACTTTTCATTAATATTTCTTTGGATTCAGCAATTAGAGTGACTATGGGAAGGGGACTCAAAAGTCTGACATTTGCGAACATACCGGTAATTGCACTTTGTGCTCAAAATGATTACCTATGAGGACTGATATTTTATTTAAGCAATATAATTAAGCTGCTTCTTGCAACTGCCCACAGGAAGCCTTGTTTTTTGTCTCTTTAATGCTTGAGAATCTATGCCTGTCAACCATCTGTAATGAAGATTTCATTTACTGCACGAAGGTATATGTTTGATATTTGGAGTTTCTATAACTTATTCTGATGAATGTTGTGTAGAGATCTGCTTATGGTTGTATTTCTCACCCTATGTGCACTGACTGGTTAATGTAATTCCGCCCTGCATTTTCTGGCCTGTGCTGCCTATCGCATTTGTGAATCATCTAAATCCAGTGATAGTCAGTGGGCATTACCGCCCTGCATTTTCTGGCCTGTGCTGCCTATCGCATTTGTGAATCATCTAAATCCAGTGATAGTCAGTGGGCATTACAGATCAAGGCTCTACTTGATAGGTTGCAGCTAGTGCTCGCTGAGAGGTCTCAGCATTACCATAAAAGGATCCAGCCAAGTGCCGAATATCTTGGTAAATTGCTTGGTATTCAGGAATGGGCTGTATGTTACACAGATTGTGTTGGAATTTGGATAGTAGTACAAAACTACGGTTTCCTGTTTCTTGATCTCTGTTGAAATTCTTATATTCATTCTTCCTTTTTATTACTTTTTGCCATTTTCAGATTGATATTTTTACAGAGGAACTGATAAGGTCAGGATGTTCTGCAATTTTGTCAATTCTCATTAACCGTTTTGACCCTATTCTTAGGAAAATTTCAAATATGGGCAGGTAACTAAGGAACTATGTATATGCTTTTGTGAACTTAATTTATTGGATTTAATCTAAAGCTAAGCTGAGTGACTCTTTTTTCAACTACTATATCATAATATTATTATTATGGTCTATCTTATATGTGAAATAAAATTTAAAATGGCCTTTTTTTTAAGAAACTCTCTTATTTAATTTTTTTAAAACTGGTAGCTGGCAGGTTATTATCCCAGTGGAAGTTTCTGGCTTTGTGACCTTTGTCTATGAATTGAGGACTATTCAATATAAAGTTTATAAAAGGCCAACCATTATTACTGCTTCAAGAATAACTGGGGAGGAAGAAATCCCCGATGGGGTTGTATCCGTGCTAACAATTGATACACCAGATGTTCTGTCTCATATTGCCATCAAAGCAAGAAATAGTAAGGCATGTATTAGAGATCCATAATATATTGTATCAACTATGAAATGATGTGTTTTTTGATCATGCAGAGTTGTTTTTACTTGATATTGGAGAATAATGCAACTGAATTCTTTGATTTAAAAATGGAAATTTAACACGTGATGCAAGTAGTGTTTTGCAGGTATGTTTTGCCACATGCTTTGACCAGAATATATTCCAGAATCTCAAGTCAAAGGAGGGGAAGACAATATCAATAAAATTTAAGTCTTCCAATTTGGTTATCAGGTAGCATATCTAAAAGTCACTTGATTGATAAATTATTTGTTGCTATTCAATATTGAATTTAGAGAGCCATCATTATTTGTTTTTGTAGTGACATCATTAGCTCCAGTCTTTCACATAAATCCATGGGTTCTTTCTCCATTCCTCGAGGATACCTTAAAGAAGAAGACCTTTTGTGGTAATTATGCCGCTTCAGTTGAAGAGTTTACTAGGGAAATGGTATGCCGTTATATATCAATTCAATTGTTGCTTTGTAGGGAACAAAATATTTTGTTGACTATCATTCCATGCAACAGATCTTCTGGATATTGGAGTTTGCAAGTGACCAGTTATGCATCTGAGAATATAACTTCGCATTAGTAATACTATTTATCATAAGTTTAAAATTTACAATATCCAAAGAAAAACACAACAAACATCATTGTACATTCCGAGCATCTTGCACAAATATTTTCCAAATATTCTATTTATTTACAATCAAAAAGTCTAGGAAAAAACCTTTTGGCTCCATGTCAATGCATGTCTTAGTTGCGTCTGATGTGTGTCCAAGCCAAAAAAATATTTCTTTTATTTGTCATGTATGGATGTGCATCAAACATGTCTCTGTGCGGTGGTAGCATCTGTGTCTAACACGCCTGGAAACTAGGGTGTCCTTACTGTCCTTACTTCATATGCAATGATGGTGCTAGCACCTTCTATATACATTGCACCTAAACACTGTTCAAATTTTCCACCACAGGCACTATCAACAATGGATCTGGTAAGAAATTATTGTCCACAATAGCATGTGTCAATGGACCACTGCATCCTCTGCTATAATCACCCACTTACCATCACCATTTTCATGCAATCACCTGAACTCCAAACCAACTTACCTGCATCCGTTCTGACAGCCAAATATATTTCCTGTTTTGAAGCAATTGTATTAATACTAAATGACTTATTTTCTTTTGATAGAATATATTAGAATGACAGGACGGACATGGAAATGAAACCAAGTAATCAAAGTTACACATATCTCTGTACCTAAAATAATTGAGGCAGGAAAAATGCTGCATGCTTGGTTGCAAGTTTTCATAGAAGCCAGTGGCTATTGAAATAGCATTACACACTAATTATTTTTGTGAATTTTATGCAGGTTGGTGCAAAGTCTTGCAATATTAAATTATTAACTGCAAGAGCACCATCATGGATTGAGATCCCAATGTCACTTGCCCTAACATTTGGATCCTTTGAGACTGCTTTACAAGACACGCTTAATAAGGTATAATATCTACTGTTCACTTCTTTGTAGAATTGTATCATTTCAATCCTTCAGTTTTGTATTTGATTTTGTGTATTTGCCACCAAAAAAGAATGCCAATAACAGACTATATGACATTATATATACAAACTCACTCATATTCACGGATTAGTTTTGTCTTGAGTCTGAAATTACTGGAAATAGTAATGTTTGTATTGCTGCTGTCTAAAAGAACAGGCAATTATCTTTAATGATCTCCTTCTCGCCAAACTACTAATTTTCTTCTGATGATTTGTTCTACAGGTAAAGAGCTGATTTCAGCTTGTGATGGAAAAATTTTAATTTCTTATAAAGATATTGATTGATCTTTATCTGTTAAACAACATGCTAGTCTCTTAGGAATTTGTGACATGATGTGCTGTAAATGATTCTTGATAACATTAATGTGATCTAGATTTGTTATGTTACCTCAATGTGAGTCCTGAAATACTTAGTTGCTACTCCATATTGTGGTTACTGAGAGTTACATATGACTTTAGTATGAGGATTGATACCTGATGGGGAATTATTAAGCACATTAGAATTAAAATCCATGACAGTTCTGTTTCTTTCCACTTGACCAAAAGAAAGAATTAAAAGCCATAAAAAGAATAACTGAAGGAATTTCTTTCATGTCATACTGTGGCTTTAATAATGCGGAAGCCTACAAAGATTTTCTCTCCAGCTACTAGAACAAGGATATCTTTTCCTGTTATCTTCTCTAAGCATGTACTTTGTTAGTGATTCCGTGCTTAACAATTCTGGCCAAAGTTCATTTCCAATAGCTGATTTTGAAAATTTCATTTTGTTGCAGGATATAGCAAATAAGATCCATTCTCTATGTCAATTAGTGCATCATGGTGACCATTCAAAACTTAGTGCAATACTAGAAGCCATCCTTAAAATGCATGCTCCACCTTATATGGTATTTTAAACACAACATGAGGACCTTATATGGTATTTAAACACAACATGAGGTCATTCCTGATGATTTCTTGCATTTTTGTATTCTCTACAAAATTCTTACATACTAATATCTCTGCTATGAAGTTGCATCTTTATCTTTTCGTTGTCCAATTTGACAATTTGGTTAGTCAATGTTGATATTTAATTTTGTGGTATCTTTGTTAATAATATTTAATGTTTTATGACTGTTGAGAATACAAATATATTTAAACTTAGTTATCCTTATCTAATTATCTCTATACAAATACAAATATATTTAAACAAATAATATATATATTCTCACCACTCCCCCTCAAGCTGGAGCATATAAATCATAGGCACCAAGCTTGTCACATAGGTATTTTATTCGAGGCCCTCTAAGAGACTTGGTAAAGATATCTGCCAGCTGATCATTTGAATTGACGAATCGAGTAGCAAGACACCCTGATTGAATTTTTTCTCTAATAAAGTGACAGTCAATTTCAATATGTTTGGTCCTCTCATGGAATACTGGATTTGAAGCAATGTGCATAGCTGCTTGGTTATCACAAACCAGTTCCATTTTACCAATGTCTCCAAATTTCATCTCCTGAAGAAGTTGTTTCAACCATAGGAGTTCACAAGTTGCTAACGCCATAGCACGATACTCAGCCTCTGCACTATACCTTGCAACTACATTTTGTTTCTTGCTTTTCCAAGAAACTAGATTCCCACCAAAGAGAACATAGTATCCAGATGTGGATCGCCTATCATCTGGTGAACCAGCCCAATCAGCATCTGTAAAGCCAACGATCTGGGAGTTACCCTTGTCCTCATATAACAGTCCTTGGCCTGGTGCTCCCTTAATGTATCGAAGAATTCGAATAACTGCATCCCAATGACTATCACATGGTGATTGTAGGAACTGGCTAACTACACTCACAGCGAACGATATATCTGGACGAGTGATAGTGAGATAATTGAGTTTTCCCACTAGTCTTCGATATCTCTCGGGATTGTTTATCAGCTCCCCCTGTCCTAGATAGAATTTGACATTTGGGTCCATTGGAGTCTCAACTGGTTTGCAGTTTAGCATGCCTGTTTCTTCTAATAAGTCAAGTGCATACTTCCGTTGTGAAATAGCCACACCAGAACTAGATTGGGCAACCTCAATTCCCAGAAAATATTTAAGCTTCCCCAGATCTTTAGTTTGGAAGTGGTTGCACAGATGTTGTTTGAGCTGAGCAATGCCTAAATCATCATTGCCTGTAATAACAATGTCATCCACATAGACAACTAAGTATAAGCACTTGCCATTTAAAGTATGGCGAAAGAAAACTGAGTGATCAGCTCACTACGAGTCATTCCAAAATCTTGAACCACAGAGCTAAATCGACCAAACCAAGCTCTTGGTGACTGCTTTAGTCCATAAAGAGAACGACGAAGTCGACATACTTTCCCATACTCCCCCTGAGCAACAAAACCAGGTGGTTGCTCCATATAAACTTCTTCTTCCAAGTCTCCATTGAGGAAGGCATTCTTAATATCCAGCTGATGAAGTGGCCAATGATTAATAGCTGCAATGGATAGAAAAACACGAACGGAAGCAATTTTGGCAACAGGAGAAAATGTATCACCATAGTCTAATCCAAAGATCTGAGTATACCCTTTAGCCACTAAACGAGCTTTCAGCCGTTCGATTTTGCCATCAGGACCAACTTTAACTGTATAAACCCACCTGCAACCAACTGGGGATTTTCCAGGAGGGAGTGAAACCAAGTCCCATGTACCATTGGAATGTAAGGCAGTCATCTCATCAAGCATGGCTTGCCTCCAACCCGGATGGTATCAAGAGCCTTTCTGATCCTCTACTAAGCTTCTGCCCTGGCTGTGTTCTTCCTTCCAGCCACATTCCTTTTTTTCTCTCCACCGTCTGACAGCCTCGGGTTCTAAGTGCCCCGTGTTTTTCCGGACCCTTCTTGGAGAACGCGCCGGACCACCGTTCTCAGAAGCCGCCGACGGTCAGAACCCCGTTTTCTCCGCCGCCTTCCGCCATCGCACGCGCCTCCACGCGCCGCCCCTTTGCTCGCCGGATTCTGCACACGCCGGCGCGTGACGCTGTTTCCGGCGCCGTCTTCCGCTGCTCTCGACGCCGTTGTAATCGCCGGCATCTTCTCTTCACGATTCTGGTGTTGGTTTGCCGTTTCGTCACACTTTGCTTTTGGACACCTCTCTCATGGCTTCTCCTACTGCATCTGATTCTAAGTCCAGCACTTTCTCTAATATTCTTAGTGGTACACCTACTATTACCACTGAGAAATTGCGTGGGGCATCGAATTATAAATCTTGGGCCGCCTCTATCCGCTTGTGGTTCAAAGGTCACGGATACCTAGACCATCTAACTAAGGGTGAATCTGACATTGCTGAAAAGGATCGGCCTAAGTGGGTAATGATTGATGCCCAACTTTGTTCTCTCTTATGGCATTCTCTTGATCCTCAACTCCTGTCCACCTATCAGGCATATGAGACATGCTCTTGTGTCTGGAACAAGGCTGCCACAGTTTATAATAATGATATTCGACGTTACTATGATGTTTTATCCAACTTGGTTAAGCTTCAACACCAGACGTCGGAAACTATCATTTATGCAAGCAAGATGGAGGCTCTCAAACATGAGTTTAGATCCTTAATGCCTTCCACGTCATCGACTACTGCTCAGGACGCACAATGGGATAAATTCTTCATGGTCTTGACTTTGATCCATTTAAGCCCTGACCTCGACGGTGTTAAAGATCAAATTTTGGGAGGTTCCACTGTTCCCACATTTGATGATGTTATTGGTCGTTTGGTGCGTATTTCTTCTTCACGAGCCTTGACTGAAAGTCATACTATCTCTTCAGCTATTGACTCTTCAGCCTTGGTATCTCACACTGGTGACAAAGGTGGAGGAGGCAGTGGACGCAATAATGGTCGCAAACGTCCTCAATGTACGTATTGCAACAAGTTGGGACATACCCGTGATCGTTGCTATCAACTCCATGGTCGACCTTCTCGCCCTGTCAACATTGCTCAATCTGAGACATCTAATGATCCCTCTTCCGAGTCTATTACTTTAGCTGGTGATGATTACAAAGAATACCTCAAGTACCAACAAGGCAAACAGTCATCTGCGGCTGCCTCAATTGCGCAAACTGGTAATGTAACTGCTTGCCTTGCTCGTTCTCCTGACATTGGACCATGGGTTCTTGACTCGGGTGCCTCCGAACATATTTCTGGTAATAAATTCTTGTTTACCCATCTTTCTAGTTCATCTTCCCTTCCTTTAGTTACCTTGGCAAATGGTTCTAAAAATGCTGCTACAGGAATTGGTCAAGCCCAAATACTTCCTTCCCTCTTTGTTGATTCTGTTCTTTATGTTCCTGAATCTCCTTACAATCTTCTTTCTGTTAGTAAATTGACTCACTCGCACAATTGTTCCATTACCTTTGCTAATAATTGTGTTTCTATCCAGGATCGGAGTACGGGTCAGATGATTGGCACAGGGCGTGAGTCACAAGGCTTGTACCACCTTTCACCTCCATTCCCTATTGCATGCATGGCCAGTTGCCCTCCATCTCTCCTCCACCACCGTCTGGGACATCCAAGCCTCTCCAAACTTCGCAAAATGGATGCCTCTCTTTCTAACTTGTCTTCCCTTCCCTGTGAGTCGTGTCAATTGGGTAAACAAACACGTAGTTCTTTCTCTAGTAGTCTTAGTACTCGGTCTACTTCTCCTTTTCAACTTGTTCACTCCGATGTTTGGGGTCCTAGTCGTGTGCCTTCTTTTTCTGGTTTTCAATATTTTGTAACCTTCATTGATGACTATTCTCGTTGTACTTGGTTATATTTAATGAAAAGTCGTACTGAAGTATTTAAAATTTTTCAAGATTTTTGTGTTGAAATCAAAACTCAGTTTCATACTTCTGTCTCTATCTTACGTTCTGATAATGCCAAAGAATATTTGTCTACATCCTTTAAAAACTTTATGAGTTCTCAGGGTATTTTACATCAGACATCTTGTTCTTATACCCCACAACAAAATGGGATTGCTGAGCGTAAGAATCGTCATCTTATTGAAACAGCTCGCACTTTGCTTATTCATCATAATTATGACGAACATTTTTATTCCCCATAAGCATACCAGATCACAGTTTTAAGTTTGACAGTTCACATGTGATTCTTTATTTCTTCCCTTTGCTAGACAAATGAACTTGAGCACAAAATGAGAAGTTCAAGGTTACCATGGCCTGGAGATGAAGGTGAAAAGAGGTGGAGTTGTGCATGGCTAGCAATAAAAAAGGTAGATCTTGGTATTATCTATTCCTTCATTTATCTTTATTTAATTTTTATTTTGTCTGTGTGAGTGAACGTATGTACGCAATTGTGTTTGTACTGGTATATATGTATACATGCATGTATTCGAGCATGTATGTGCATACATGTATGTATAATATATATGATGTACATGCATGTATTTTTTTATATATGCAAGCATATGTATTATAGATATATGTGTATTCACTGGTGTTTATACACAGGTCTTCATGCAGGGACCAAAAGCGAAAATTTTTAGTTGTGTACAAAAAATACATTATATGAAATAAAAAGATAGCATAATGTGTTAAGATCAAATGAGTTATTAGCTTTGCTTTGGTGCACGCCACTATTTCTATTTATGAAATGCCATGTCAATGAAACTGCATGAAAGGGAGCATATATCTTACCTAAGTACTACTCTATGTGATTCATCTCTTTGTTTAACCTTCCGTGAATTATAAATATGTGATTCATCTCTTTGTTTAACCTTCCGTGAATTATAAATATGTGATTCAACTTTTTGTTTAACCTTCCGTGAATTATAAATATGTCAAATTTCATATCCAGGACGTGCAATGACTTTCATTGTGAAGAAAACCAATATAAAGTTTCCCATAGTAATGTCACTTTCTATTCATAGCCATTTGTTAAATACTTAAATTATGCACCAAGTTTTATAATGCCCAATTACTTTGAACTTTTTTAGTTTAAAAAAGGCATGTGCATCCAAATTAAAATGTGGCAGTACCTTTTCTGTATGTCCCTCAGAGAAGTAGCGGATTTTATTGTAGGTCACCAATTACCCAAGCAAGCTAACTGGGTTGTACAGTAAGAAGTCCATTATATTCAGATCAGACTCTAATGCTGAGGACCTTGAAGGATTTTCAGGTGCTGGCATTTTTGACAGGTACACCATATGGCTTCAAGTAAGATATAACATTGGAAATATGTAATATACATAAATTGTGGCAGGATGAATGAGAATTTAAATATCACCTTCTTTGGAATAAAGTTAAATACTTTACGTATGCAGAGATACAAAATTGTTTTGGTAGTTCTGAGTTCTGACCATTGAGACTGCAACTCTATCAAAAGTGGTCAGTGGTCACTGCAGTTATTCATGGCTTGTTGGAATATTTTTAAATTGAAGAGATGTGTTAATTGAAGAGTCATGTATTTATGTTTATTTATTTGAAGAGTTGTATTATAAATTAATTAATTAATTAATTTATATGAAAATGTGTGTAGGGAGTTATAAATTTAAAAGACAGGACTCTTCATTTAAATTAATAGTTGTGACTCTTAATTGAAGAGATATTATACCAAAAGATCTCTTCAAAGGCATCACTTCATGGTCTATATAAACCCCTCACCATTCCATAATTCAATATATCAAATTCATTGCCTTTGTCTTTGAGTGCACACAAAGATTAAGACAAATAATCACTTTGTAAATACTATTGTTGTCTTGGCTTGAGTATTGGAAGTGCTATCCATATTCAAGGGTCTTCATTGTATCCTAAAGGAAATTTACCGGTCTACCCAACTAGCACCCTATATAAAATAGGAATAAGTGAAGTCAAATTAAGCCTAAAGGAAAGTGCTATCCATGCCTTGAAGACATTGTGCATCACTTTCTTTTCTTCTTCTTCTTCTTCATTTATTCTTATTATATAATTCAAAGAGTCAAATTCTCCAACATGGCCTATGTGATCTTCCAGGAATGTTTATTCAGGAGGCCACAAGTATCCCTTTAAATATGCAAAGGACTCGTGAAAGTGGTGGTTCAGTAATATCTAGTAATCTAGAGAAATGGGAAATGGGAGATTCATGGAAGTCGCAAAAACTGTAGAAAACCCAGAATTTCAGGTGCTTTTATCACTTACTAGTTCTTTGGGATTCCAAGTTTCTTCCACTTATGCTTCAATTCTTTTTCGATATTATATGGGTTAGATGATTTAGTTGATCCTAGAAATAATTTTCTCGAATGTTGCAAAATCCCTTGTGCAACTACACTTCTGCCTGCTTGAGTGCTTGGTCATCTGCCATCTAAATGCCTACTTAATTTTTTGCAGTGTGATAATGGACAAAGTGGAGAAAGTTGTATTAGACTACTCCAGAGATCCAATTATAGTTTATAAATCTTTTCAGACATCACTTTTGTCGAGAATTGCAGAGGCAGGAAAAATCGTATAGGACCTTTATGGTTGCCCCCAGGACATTGAAGGAGTGGTTAAAGATAGGACGATATTTGTGGTTCAAGCAAGGCCGCAATTTTAATATCAGAAAAATGATTTTAACATCATGCTGTTTAAGGTAAATATATTTATATTAGGCTAATTACAAATTATTAAATAAAAAAACCGTCTCTGCTTCTCTGCGACTCCCTTTGCAAAAACCGTTTTCTTCATCTTCATCATCTTTATAGGGGAGGGGTTGTAATTACTATAACTCCTCCCTACTTAATTTCCATCTTTCCTTCTCTTTATCAGTAAATTAAAGTAAAGGGAAAAGTACCTTTCCTACCCCCAACGTTTGAGGGTCTTATCAGTTTCGCCCCTAACATTTTTTCGCTGTCAATTGTACCCCTAACGTTTTACATTTATGCCAATGTCACCCTTTTCACTAACACCGTCAAATATTTAACAGTTTTTGCTGACGTGGCAAAACGTTTTTTTCCTGTCAATTGTACCCCTAACGTTTTACATTTCTGCCAATGTCACCTTTTTCACTAGCACCATCAAATATTTAATAGTTTTTGCTTACGTGGCATCCTATGTGGCAAAAATATCTGACTTGGTATATTTTTTTCCACATCAAATTTTCTATTCATCTTTTCCCCATCAAAGTTGTGTCGTTTTGACCTTGGCCTATTCCTTCTAAAATATAACTCAAGCGCACGCGCTATTTTGCTCATAAAAACATCGGAGACGTTATCTATTCTCTATTTTAGGGTAACGTCTCTGACAAAGTAGAGAATGGGTAACATCTGATTTTTTGTCTGTAAAATGGCACGTGTGTTTGAGTTATATTTTAAAAGGAATATGGTGAGGCTAAAACGACACGATTTTGATGGGAAAAAGATGAGTAAAAAATTAGGTGTGGAAAAAAATATGCCAAGTCAAATATTTTTGCCACATAGGATGCCACGTAAGCAAAAACTATAAATATTTGATGGTGCTAGTGAAAAGGGTGACATTGGTAGAAATGTAAAACGTTAGGGGTACAATTGACAGAAAAAAAACGTTTTGCCACATAGGATGCCACGTCAGCAAAAACAGTTAAATATTTGACGGTGTTAGTGAAAAGGGTGACATTGGCAGAAACGTAAAACGTTAGGGGCGAAACTGACAGGACCCCCAAACGTATAACGTTGGGGGTAGGAAATGTACTTTTGCCTAAAGTAAATCATATCTTTTAGTCCCCCAAGTTTAGTGGTGGGTTTGTCCAGATTTAATTCTGGTTTCGGTCCTTTCTTTGTGAAAGATTCTGTTCCAATTACTAGATTGACACAGATTTGAGCATCTATGCCGAAAAGCTCTCAATCTTTTATCAAATTCATGGAGAAATCGATTTTCTCTTACTTATAGGCTCATTTGTGTTTTTAAATTTTAAGGATTTTATAATATGTGATGTTAGTTGAATTCAGAAATTCAAATTTCAAATATGATATGAATTTAGAAGTTGACTTGCCAGTCAATTATCCAAATTAATATGAATTTCTAAAAGAGATTATTCAAATTTAGAATATGTTATGAATTTAAAAGTTTCTCTTATAGGATCATTAGGTGCTTGAAGTTCACCGATCATAAATTGTATTTTTACTCTCTCTCTTATTTGATTGGTTGTGTAATTTATTATCGTTTATATTCTCTCTTCATAATGATTGGTTAAACAAAATTTTTTTGCCACATGTGTAATTTTTATTGAAGAACTTGATAGCAAGCACCTAATGAACTTTACCTTAGTTTAGTCCTTTTGAAGGTAAAATTCATTACGTGCTTGCTATAAAGTTCATCAATCATAAATTGTATTTTTACTCTCTCTCTAACTTGATTGGTTGTGTAATTTATTGTCTTTTATATTCTCTCTCTATAATGATTGGTTATACAAAATTTTTTTTGCTACATGTGTAATTTTTATTGGAGAACTTGATAGCAAGTACCTAATGAACTTTACCTTAGTTTAGTCCTTTTGAAGGTAAAGTTCATTACGTGGTTGCTATAAAGTTCATCAATCATAAATTGTATTTTTACTCTCTCTCTAATTTGATTGGTTGTGTAATTTATTGTCTTTTATATTCTCTCTCTATAATGATTGGTTATACAAAATTTTTTTTGCCACATGTACCAAACGCTACCTATGTGTGTAATGTGTTCAATCTATCTATTATATTTATATTTATATCAACTAAGTGTTTCTATTCATATAATATAAGTTGTATATAATTCTTATATAAATATTATATTTTATAAAATTTGTTGCATTAACTTTAATAAAATTTTAATTGGTTCAATGGTTAAAAACGTATTTGAAATTCCAAAGATCAATGTTTGATTCTTCTTGTTGTAATTTGAAAGAATAATTTTGCAAAAGAAAAAAGGTGTCCGAATAGGTTTGGTATGGGTGGAGCATGTCACATGAACTGTTTGGTTCAATCGGATTTAGATGTGTTCAAAGCCATTTTAAACCATTAAAACGATTCTAAAATATTGTCTAAACTCTAAACTAAAGACTTGGCCAGTTCCTGGTATAACCTACGTTTCAAAATAATGGTTTACTCTCGAGTGAAAGCAAACAACTTAATACGTTATATTGTAATAATTTCAACTATACAACCTAGATGAATAAGGTCCAACAACTCAAGTAATTGTCCTGTCAATTTTTTTGGTCAAATCATCCACTCAACCACTATACAGAGTTTCAGCTCGTTTGGTATGGAATTTATACAGTACATTTCATGTTTTTTCACGATTTTCAAAAAAAATTTAAATCATACATTTTACATACAAACATACTTTTTCTCTTTCCTAATTTTTCTCTCTATCTCTCTCCTCACTTTTCTCTACAGTACTTTCTTTACAGTACTTTACATCTGTGCACTTATACCCAATGTTGTAAGAACCGGACCGGACCGGACGGTCCGACCGGTTCAACCGCCAACCGAATACAAAGACGAGTCGGTTGGACCAAAAAATCGTTTTTGCAGTTGGACCGGAGTTGGACCGGTCAATCGGTGGTCCAACCGGTCCAATTTTTTAAAAAAAAAATTAAAAAAAGGAAAAATAACATAAAAAAAAAAAGAAATTAGAGAAATCTTAAAAATTAAAATTAGAAAAGTCTTAAAAATTAAAATTTAAAAGTTATGATTATCAATAATTTAATATTTGGTTTGATTAAGCTCTTTCAAAGCTTGACAAGTCTTAAAAATTAAAACTTTGAGAAGTTATGTAATTTAAAACTTCAAAATTATGTATATTGAAACCTAAAATTTGAGTGATGTCATTTTATATATTAAGAATATTTATTATTTATTATTTATTGCGTCATCCGGTTCGAACGACGGTTCGACCGGTTAAACCGATCAAACCATGAATCGAACACTTGTCCGAGTCTTTGTCCGGTTCGGTTCTTACAACATTGCTTATACCAAGTGTGTCCTTTATTTACAAATTTGAAGTATTTTATAGACTATATAAGCTCTAAGAATAATTTTTATTAAAATATTGTTACAAATTATAAAACAAAATAAAAATGTGAAATACTATTCTAAATTTTTTATTAATATATCTTTCCTTTGTTATTCAAAATTTTTTAATCATTTTGATTTTTTTTCTATAATTATATGATTCATTATAAACAATAATAAAAATTTCTTGTCTTCTTTATGGGCTTCGTCAAATGGTCTGTTCAGAAGAATGTCCATTATGGATATTCAAAGGGATTGGAAGGCCCTACTGAGATAATGTTTTAGTTTTCGTTTACTTGTCTTCATTCATTCTCTATTCCTGAGGACTGCTTGTCCTCGTGTTTGTAATCTTCTTTTTCTTTAATACAATTTCTTTTTTCTATCAAAAAAAATTTAAAAATATAATCAAATACTAGTCAATACTTAGCCGATAAAAAATAAAAAACCATTAAACTTGCTAAAGTTTATAGACATTATCATTCTATGTTATAAAATATAATTAATCATTTTTGAATTAGAAAAATTGAAAGATGAACAGTATCGTAAAAGTGTTGGTAATATAAAAAAGGGTTTATCTAACAAGTATTATAGAGTATTTATTATTTTCTTTTATTGATTAAGAGAGAACGTATTGTGTTAAATTTGGTAAAAAGTCAAAAGAAATAATTTTTTTAAGTCATTACATTAATTAAAATGAAACCTTAAATAACTTAAGGACACTCTTGAGTAAAATTCATATAAAAATAAATAATTGTGCAAATTTCAAAAAAAAATATTTATTAATATGCCAGTTTTAATAAATAATAATATAATATATCAATGAAAGAAAAATAGATAGAAGTTTATTTATAAAAAAGACAGAATGCGACACGTGGAAAGTGTTGATTCTTGTTTTGTTATATATAAATATAAATATAATAGATAGATTGAACACATTACACATATAGGTGGCGTTTGGTACGCTATGATCTCCTGTTATTTTAGATATTATAATATCTTAGATAACGTAGTATATGATACTATAGTATAACATACTATAGTATTTATAATGCTGACGTTTGGTATAACAATGAACGATATCTCATATGTCAGACATGTAAGATGAACATGTTTGGTATTTTTTATAATTAGCATAACTTATTTTTTTAACTTCTTTATTTATTCTTATAAAATTTAATAAGCTTCATTTCTTTAAAACAATGTAAAAAATATTTCATTTAAAAAAAAATTGCATCAGTCATCAATTGAGGAAGAAGCCATAATATATCATGTGCTAAATGTAGAACAACACCAGAAAATATAATTGGTTACTGAAAGAAATATATAGGAACAAAATTGGCTATTGAAAGGAATATGTAAAAAAAGTGGCGATTGGGTATATAGAAAAAAATGGCGCCAAGTTTATAATTGGTGATTGGGTATATGGTAAAAAGTGGCGCTAAATAAAAAATTTGCGCCAAGTAAGAAAATTGAAAAAAAAAAGGATAAAATTGGAAGTTTAATAAAAAAAATCTTTTTTAATCATGTGATTTAAGATGACATAGTTTTTGAGTTGTCATCAGATCACACCCTTTTGGTTGTGATGTAATAATAGGGTGTTATCTTAGATGTCGTCATGTGATGAGATCACAGCATACCAAACACGAGATTTAACCCTGACATCTAAGATACTATGGTATGTAAGATGACGGGCATAAGATCACAGCGGACCAAACGCCTCCATAAATGCCACGGTCGTTCACACGCACTTTTAGTTTCAGGCCCAGACAAGATCGTAAGGCATCTGGTATCCGATGTTGTGTAATGTATAGTACCGATAGTAAAAAAAAAGAGAGAGAGATAGATAGGTAAGCTCCATAAGAGGATGAGGTAAAGTAATTTTACGTAAAGTAATTTTATTTTATTAATTTTGATTGATGATTAACTGTAACAAAATTATATTGCAGTCAATCAATAATTCTAACCAATCGGATGTCATATGAAGTTATCTTCTTCTATATATATTTGAGTTATTTAAATAACTGTAAGTATTATTTGATTTTTTTATAATATGATTTGTGCTAATACTTAAAAAAAAGTTCTATATCACATGGAGCTTATACGTGAACTTTATTTTGTGTCTATCTCTTTTACTATTTTTTTCTTTTTTGATGAACTATCTCTTTTACTATTTAATTCTATATAACATCAAATCTAGTCTCGATTGCAAGTTGTAAGTGGATAAACCATATGAATGTCTAATAGCAACTTGCTTGTCCACTTTTGTGCCCAAACTGATGACCCACCCTGGCTGCCATTGCCCATTGGCAACTGCTCATTAATATATATTCACTATCCTTTTACACTAGTCACCATCACAAAAATATTTAAATACATGTGTTATATATGCTATGATTTGTATATTAATTAATAATATTTATTTTATTTATTATGTTAATTCTTTAATTTAAAAAATAAATTTCTCTTTATTCTTTACCATCATTCATCTTTCAATGTCATGTGCTGTTGCGACCCTCTCTAGTACAACTTGACCCTTCCATTCCGCGAACAGACAACGCGCCCCAGGCCCAGGCCCAGGTCCAGCCTCATAATTTACCATCATCAAACTGAGTCACATGTTTTTTTTATTGATCAATTTAGTACTTTATGCAGGGATGATCATGGGTAAGGTTTGGGTAGGGTATTATAATCCTCAGACTCGGATCTGGACTTGAGCGGGTATCAAAATCAATCCCCATCTCCGGACCTTATGGATAGTTAAATCCTCATACCCTGACCAGGATTCATAAAAATTTGAAATAAAGTATAATTTTATTAATATTAAATTTGTTTTTATCGATTTTTCATATATAATCACAAAAAAAAATTAAATCATAAATATAAATGTACAATTAAATAACTTTAATATTTATAAGATATTTAACATTTTTTCTTAGAATTATATATTTTCTCAACATAAAAAAGTTTAAAAATAATACTTTATATATATAAAAATAAATAATTATTATTGCGGGTAGGGTACCTCCTTACCCGGACCCGGGCCCGATCCGTTGACTCTGTACTCAGATCTATACCCAAACCCACAAGGTAAAATTTCAGGGTACTCATTGAGTATGAGTATTTTGATCATAAATTTTAATATTTAAAAATTCAATTAATATTAATTAAAGTCTGAATATATGTCCTTAGAGCATACGTTAAAAAAAAAAAGCCCTATATATAATATATACTGTAAAAAAGAGAGAGAGAGAGAAAGAACCAAAAAGACAAAACTCACAGGCCACAATTAATTAATTGGTGGTGGTGACCAGAGTATTGACTGATCAATTCTTCTTCTTTTTTTTTAATATTTATAAATTGTAACTTGTAAGCTTTTCTTTTGTTGGCCTTCGGAGTTCGGACCACTTCTCCACTCTCAATAATACTCAATAGTACTGCGCTACCAATTATGCTTCAATTGTACTATATATGGATGTCATCTCTCCATAGCTTTAATTAATCTTTGGGTTTAATAACCCACTCGTCAGTGACAATATTTCTTTGTTATTGACATTAATTTGTTATTCTATCAGTAAACAAAGTCTAATTTGTAATTAGTTGATAAGTTCTGTACTTCTGTCACAAATGGTATTATTTGACTTAGGGTTGATCTATGATGCAACTTGTTACATGTATGTAATACAATTTCGGTCGATAGGATTGTCACACGTGGAAAATTGCATTGCATCTCAAGTCATCCTACCCACATGTTACAATCCTATCGACCGAAATTACATTGCATGAATGCAATAAATTGTATCATAAACTCACCTTTTCAACTGGTCTAATTCTGCAAATAACTTAATGTTAAAGACATCTCATTGGCATTTGGCAAGAAATGCCCGTACAAGGTACTAATTAATAAGAATGAGTATGAGGGCAAAAACTGAAATTTTCATGATAAAATCATTTTGATAAAAATTGATTTGTTTCTTTTTTCTAATTTCCAAAAAGAAAAATCTAGAACGATAAATAGAGCCGGTCATTTAGCTTTTAGAGAATTTTGACAAAAAAAATGCAATAATTGAAAAATGTGTTTCCTATCATCAATCTTCTTCTGCTTTTTGGGTTGAATTAGGAGAGTTTTTCTTTGTAGGGATAAGGGAAGCAACATATCGTGTTGGTTATGAATCTTGACTTTGAAAATAATATTCATAATATATAGGGTTTCAAGTTTCCACAAGACCCTGTTAATTTCAAAGCTAGATGGTATAAAAAATTAATCTTGTGTTTGGCAAACAAGAAAATTTCAAGCGTAGGAGAGAACACAAACACTTGCGTGCTACAGGAAAAAGAAAATCAATCAGAATAATTATTTTCCTTTAATTAAGATCCCCGGAGATCTCCATGATCTATCTACGTACAGACAGAGAAACACCACAAAGAACGATTCAAATTTTCTCTTCAAATTCTTTCACGAGACAGAAAGAACAGGATCAGAAATCAGAGAATCGATCGAGACTTAATTAATTAATACACGTACGATTATACAGTAGTATATGCGCATCTAAAACTAGAGAAATAGAAAATTAATTAATCACATTTTATAAAACAGAGAGGGAGAGGCCATGAAGGAATGGATCGATCATGAAGAGGGAGGAAGGGAAATGGAGGAATTAGCCTTGAGGAGATCATGCGCCTGCGAGAGCTGTTCCATGAGAGCGACGATGCGAGCGTGATAATCACGCGCCTGATGGAGAGACTCGGCCTCCAATTCGGCGAGCTGAGAGCAGAGCCTCTCCTCGGCGTCCTCGGCGACGCGGAGCCTCTCCCACGCGCTCTGAAGCTGACGCATCATGAGCTCCTCTCTCTCCTTGCTCTGCCTCAGCTCCTTCTCCAACTCCTCGTTCCTCTTCTTCAGCTGCAACGCCGTCGTATCGCGAGGCTCCTCTGGATTCTTCGCATGCCCACCCATCCCAATCGTCGCCATTATAGGCGCCATACAAGTTGAAGAAGAAGAAGAAGCTGAAGCGCGAAAAATATGACGCGGGATCACTCAAGGTATGGGATACGAGAATAACGAAACGGATGTGTTGGAATGGTTGGATTGGCGGCAATGGTATAAATAGGCTCAGATCAGGTGTGTCCAGGTTCACTGAACCTGGGTTTTTCCCTACATTTCATTTTTATTTCTTATTTTTTATTTGTAATGCTGACGCATTTGCTTTGCTTCGGTTTTGAAATTTTTAAGTGGCATAGTAAGTATTATGTTATGCCCTTCTTTCTTTCTTTCTTTTTTATCAACTTCTTGGATTTTGGATGCTTCCGTTCCGCAATTTTGGATCACCCATTTCGGGTAAGCCTTCTATTCATGATTGAAGTATTAAATTCAAAGTTTATTGAGTTTTTATTAATTTAATTGGGTTTTGAAGGTACTGGTTAAGAATGCATTTAATGAAGTGAGATAGTAAAAATAATGCATAGAAATCACAATTGGTAATAAATGTGTTTTTCATTTTTTTAAAGACATAAATGTCCTTCACCTATTTTCTCCATCTCTCTCTTTTTAATTTATTACAGTAATTTTTTTTATTTTGTATTCATATTTATTATTCTTTATTTATATTTTCTATTTTCAATTTATCATTATTGCAATTATCTTCACATTAATATTATTTAAAAAAAAGAAACCACATTATTAATACCATTACGTCGTTCGCAAAAAAAAATATACCATTACATCATTATTGATAAATTGAAAATAAAAAATAAAAATAAAGAATAATTAAAATAATAAATATCAATACAAAATAAAAAAATATTGTAATAAAGTAAAAAGTGAGAGATGGAGAAAATAGGTGAAGGGCATTTATGTCTTTAAAAAAATAAAAAACGCATTTATTACAAATTGTGATTTCTATGCATTATTTTCATTATCTCACCTCATTAAATGCATTCTTAAGGCACTGGTTAGCTCTCTCAAAAAAATAAATAAATAAGGCACTGGTTAGCAAAAGCCAATTTAATTTGAATTAGTTGAAATCTCAATTTTTAGAACAGGTTATTTAATTTTTCATACATAAATTCAATTTTAAAATATTTACTACTCTAATTAATCAATAGTTTGATATAGTTTAGGGTTATATTTTAAAATTATAGTGAGCTTTGTCTTATATTACTCTATCATTGAATTTATTTTAAAAAAAATTGATACAAATTTAAAAAATCGATTCAATTTAATATCTCTATAAAATTACTATATGACTTGTTTGCTTTGCTTTGATTATTATATAAGTCCTGCTATTACCATTTTCGTTTGGCGTTTTCTTATTGACTTATACTACATGAATTATATTCAACGGCATATTTGTTTTCGTCCGTGCACGCGTCTTACAATTTTAAATGACCGATTCTATCATAAATAAACAAAATTTTCCATTTATAAATAATCTTTCTACTTTCAAATGTAAGAAATTGAGATAAGTCTTTTATCTGTTTTTAACAATGCTAATTTAATCATGACAACGAATTTCTTTATAATTAGCACGTAACAGTTTCTAATTTGATTTATAGTATAAACTACTATTATAATTAAACTATTAATGATTATGAGATCTCTTTTTTCTTCTTTTTTTTCTGGTAAATATGATTATCAAATTATGAGATCTCTAGCCAGTCTAAACAAGGGGCAGATGAAAAATGGATTAGTTGATGTACACTGTGGTTGAAGTACAGTCACAATGTACATCTCCACCGTTCATTTTTTAAATGTCTTTAATTTATTGACATTAAAAAATACGTTTTTATTTAATAAATAATAAAGATGTGCACTGTAGCTACATTGTAACCACAGTGTACTGTAACTAATTAGAGTCCAAACAAATGTAGTTGTTATTTGTTATCTGATAGGGATACATTACAAATCCCTTAATTTGATCCCCCAAAATTATTTTCCCAATCGAAATGATTTTTTTCAAAATGTTTTTAATTGATAAAAAAGAAGACAAAGTGACCATGATGGCTAAACATGTCACTTCCAATGACGTGTTTTTATTAAAAAGTATATTTTAAACAAATTTCATAAAACTGATTAATTATTAAAATAATTCAAATTTGAATAAAAATCATTTAAATGACAATAAAAAAACAGAAGGAAGTGACTGGATTTGGGAATTGCCATAAAAAAAAAGTTGGGAATTGCCATAAAAAAAGTTGGGAATTGCCGTGAGAGAATAAAACAAGATTATATATCATAATAATTGGATTAAAGTTGGGACTTCCCGTGAGAGAATCTACAAAATGCAGATGGTGACTTGGAGTTTAAAATTGGTGGTAGGGCCTTGGCAAAGAGATATTTTAGCCCTTTATAAAAATTACTGTGGGTATTAAAATTTTAATATTTTTCCTGTTTATTATTTAGTATTATTAATAAAAAAATTTAATATTAACAAATAAAGTTAAATGAATTGAAGGTGAGGATAGACTACAAATACCTAGTATTTGATAGGGCACCGTTAGATGGCTGGACTAGTAGACCTCTATAAGCTAATCGTCTGACCTTCACCTGTGTATTATTGCAATGTCGTCACAGTATTCATGTGACACTGTGCACCTCCCAATGATACTGTACACAAAGTTAGCTCCCAATGCATCCATCATCACGTTTATCACCGCCACCTTAATCTCCTCAGGCACTCCTATATAAACCCAAACCCCAACAAGAATTCCACGAGACTTTTATTACTCACGAAATTTTCTAGTTAGCTAATGACTTGATACTCCCCACTTTGTGAATGACTCATAATATTAGACTTCTATCCTTACTTTACAAATTTTTTTATTTGTAGTTAAAATAATTTATCATTGGGCAATTGTGGGGTAGTCGTAAATAATGATTCCACTTGAATGCCTTCACAATGTCCGCCTTCTCAATCATTGTCAATTGTCTGTTTCTATTCATGTCATGAATCACGATCACGTAAAATGCAACCAAATTTGGCCAATCATTTATTGGTGAAACATTTTGTGAGTGAAAAGTATTGCTGATATTACTTTGTTCTAAGTAAATGAATCTTATATACAGGATTCAATCTTCAAGTTTGGAGTTTGAATTTTGAGTCTTACAAATATTACTATTGAAAGAGTTCTAACTTTATTGTAAAAATTCAGCTAATTCAAAATATATCATGTAAAAGTCATATAATATTTATTCAAAACGGTTTTTGAAAAAGTTCTTAATACCACAAAATATCAATACACATCTAAATTTTTTTTTATAAAAATCTAAAAAAAAATTTGATTAATGTGAAACGAGCAAACTCTTGCTCTGTATATACTATATAGGACACGTTTGGTTGGTAGTTTTATTAATGTAATCATAGACGTAATCCTTTCAACCAAATACACTTTATTTTTTGTAAGTGATGAAATTATATTTTTATCCTTATTTTTTTATCCACTTTATTCTATTCTCACTTTTAATATAGGGTAAAATGGTCATTGACCCACTTTTATTCCATTCACATCATTTTTATATTATTTTTTTCTATTCCCTTCTGCAATCTCATACTCATTACATCCTCCACTCCACTAACCAAACACACCCACAAAACCATTCCCAATTTCCAAAACTGATGGGCCTTGCACTAAGCCCAAAATCTTATTTTGGAATGTATCTTTGCCTTTGGGATTTTAAGCCCATAAAACAAAGAAGGAGTTGGGCCTAGTGTGTCTGTCTTTCTCTTTTTCTTTCATGACAAATTATTTGTCAATGTTCAAAAGCAGAAAGACAAACTATTTATCCATAAAAAACAAAGGAAAAAGGATTAAGTTTTCTTTCTTTGGTAAAAAAAAAAAAAAAGGGTTTCATGTGCGAATTTGGTGGTATCTTATGCTTATGCCATTTTCACTATTTTTCTTTTTTCAAAAAAAGCTTGAGCATAGGGGTTAACGCAAAAGAAAAAGAGAACTTACTCAACTTAGTCATAGGATAGGATGTCTCACGTTGAAAATAATCAAATATATTAATGTAAATGATAGAAAGTCCAAGTTGCTGCCGCGTTTTGCATCATGACACACAATTGTTGTGTAAAAATTTCTTATAAACTAATCATTTGATTGATCAATTATTAGTAAATATTACTTTATTTGTGTTGATAAATTTTAGAGAAAGAAACCGAATACTGAAATTAAATACAAGCAATTTTGCTATTTCCAAAACTTAACAAATACGTTGTGTGGTTACTTTAAATATAAAACAAAAGAATATTTTTCTCATTTACAACATAACATCTTTTTTAAATTCCCTAGTCATGCTAAAAATAAATGTCATCATATTTACATTTACAATTGGCAGCACGCGTGACTAAGTGTTTGGCTATTCTATGTATTAGTATGTTAGGCTAATTTTTTTTTTTTTATAGTTGTTTTGACTTTTTTTTTATTTAAATTTAAAAAATTATAAACTTTTTTCTAAAGAATAAAAGTTATAGACACAAAAAAATAAAAAATTTCACACAAATAGGACCTATCGTGAATGATTTAGGGACTACCTTTATTAGGGATTAAAAAATTAATCCCTAATCCATTCATAGTAAATATCGATTTATGTGAAGTTTTAAATTTTTTTGTATCTATATCTTTAATACTTTAGATATTCTTTAGAAAAAGAATACAATTTTTTAAATTTAAATAAAAAAGTAAAGAAAATTATGAAAAAAAAAGTCTACCTAACATACTAATGCATAGAAAAATTAAGTACTGGATCCATTCTCTAAAATTAGCCCCATCTAAATAAATGCCATCTTTGGATAAATAAATTACATAAATAAATATAAACTCATAAGTTATCATCATCATAACTATCAATTTAATAAAATATTCTTATTACGAGACTATCCATTTTTTGTTGTCTTCCACCGCGGTATATAACCACATCACAAAGTAGAATCAAATTGTTTTTTTTTTTTCTTGAAAAAAAGAAAAAAGTGGAAGAACACCAATCAGTGGGCTCGTGAGATTTGTATCAAATCGATCAAGTGGAGAGCGAAGAGTGACGAAGCTAAAGACACATCACTTTGTTTGGTTTGGGCTCTGTATCTGAGAAACATTGAAATTGTGTATAAGGAGATCAATTATTATACTCCTAAACACTAATCAACATGAATTTAATATACAAACCTGAGGGAAAATAGATACAACGCCACGGCACTGTGTGCTCTACGCAATCTTGCTTCTCCTTCGGTCCGATGTTCATATAGCGTTTTCTCTTCACGCGTATCGTCGAATGCTAGCAAACCCACCATTTCCTTCTCCTTCACCACTTCCCCTACCTGTAAGTACTTTACTTTTGGTTTTCTTTTCTTTTTTTCCCCCTTTATTTCTCTGGATTCACTTGTGTTATACGTGTAAAGAAATTTGTTCTCTGTTATTAGATCCCCATAGGGATGGTGATGATTTTTTCTTTTTTGTAATCAGTTAGTTACTACTTGTGACTTGGTAATTCTTTACGGTCTGTTGGTGTTGTTTAGTCTTCTTGAGAGCTTTCTCGCCATGATCTATGTTACCCAGTTTATTTTTCTGTCGTTGCATTGATGAATCAGCATTATAGTTTGATTGAATTTCTTATTACTGGCTGCTCTTGCATCCTCAGGGCAATACGCGTTACCAGTTTACTTTGACACAGATGAGGTACATATTAATTGATCACAGAGGTGATTCTGTGAATGAGATCTCCTATTCGTTATGTTAATGCATTTTTAGAATTTTCTATTGATAGAAATACTTTTATGTTTCATTATAGGAGGACTGATTTTTCTTTTTCTTTTTTTTTCCTTCTAGGAGACTGGGAATGGATCTTTTTGGGTTGAAGACATGCTCTTGGATGGAGGTGGAGTCTAATTAGGAATTCTCTTTGTACCTGGGGAAAAGATGGATTTGCAGACTAACACGCAACCTGAGTCGGGGAAATGGGAACAAATTGTTTCTCAATTTCTTTTGAAGAGCTTGCACATCATTTTAGACTCAAGGGTCCCTTCACTTCACCCCCATGATAGAAGTGGTGACTTATCACTTGGATCCCGTGTGAGGAAGAGTGACAAATGGTTTAACATGGCATTAGGTGATCGACCTGCTGCTCTAGATAGCTTGAACTTCTGGCACCGGAATTTGATGGATCCAATGGTAATCGACATTATACTAGTTCAAGAAGGGGAAGGTTCATCTCTGGCCGTTGGTTCATCTGTTGAGACAGTTATAGAGAGGTGGGTTATTCAGTATGAGTGCCCACGAGTAATGACTCAAACTGGTGACATTTCTGGTTCTTACAAGAAGGCATACAAGAAGTCAATAGTACTGTTCCGTGCTCTTTATTCGTATATGAGGCTTCTCCCGGCTTATCGGATATTCAGGCAGCTAAATACATCAAGTCATACTTGTAATTTTGATATTAATTACAAAGTTTCTTCGTTTAGTGATCCATTCTCTCGGGCAGAGGAGAAAATGATGGAAGAATACAAATTCACTCCTATTGAAGCCCATCCGGGCTGTCTTTGTATATCTGTTAACTACCGCACCACACTATCTGATTTCAATCTTGAGTTTTCAACACCATTGCCACCAAAAATAATTACTGATTATGTTGGAAGCCCCAATACTGACCCTTTGAGATATTTCCCGGCCTCGGACAAGGGTGTTCGTGCCACTTCCTTTCCACTGAGAGGGCTACCACCACCATCTCCAGTGCCACTTGATCGTCCCCATAGCTGGACAAGTGGCTTCCATAAGGCAGCACCTTTTGTACAGAACCAACCTTTTGTTGGATCCCCACCAATGTATCGTCCTTCTCCCATGCCTTATGATTATCCATCTCCACCTCCTGATAATTATGGTATAAGAGCTCACAACTATCGAACACTATCCCGGCAAAGGTCTACAAGTTACGATGAGTATCAACTTTCTCCTCCATTCTCACATTCACCATCTCCATCTCCACCTAATCCAATGCATACTCGTATGCGATCTGAAACTGCCCCTGTAACTATACCTCATCCAGGGATGGGCAAAAGTTCTAGAAACCTTTCTCCTAATCTTTCAGATCACAGTAGAAGTTCTCTGCCACCTTTATCTCCCAGAAGCATAAAAAATGACACTTCATCACAGGAGTCTCCATCTGGGATAAGGTCATTCAGGAAATTGGAAGCTTCAAGGATTGGAGAGATGCATCTTGGGGCAACAAATAATGCCAGTCTAAGGGTAATCTTGGTCTTACATATCCACTCCTGATGTTGAAATGTGCTTCTTTTGTTTTAATAACCTTCACATTTGCTTCATAGATTGTCAAGGATAACAAGGATGATTCGGGGCGATTCTCAGGATTGTTGTCTTCTAGTGGCTCGCCGAGGATTGGATTTTCTAGGAGCTCCAGTAGATTATCTTTACAGGATGACTTGGATGATGGTGATTTCTCATGTCCTTTTGTTGTTGATGATGTTGATACACCAGATGTTCAACCAAGGTACTTTGATTGATCTCATCATTCACAAATAATGTCATGAAACATCTTTAAGTGACTATTAACTACCTTGATTTGGACTGGCTCCTGTGATAGTTTGAGCAACTTCTCCCCTTTCAAAATTATAAATTTTGAACCAATTATGGGTAATAATAGAGATGGCTCCACAAATGTGTAAAATTAAAAGTTAGTTTAATCTGCTTAAGCTGAATATTAAAAGAAGACCGAAATTTTGCATTGACAAGGTTCTAGATGCATACATTCAAAAGGAGAAAGAGGGTAATGCTGAGGAAAAATCCAAAAACAGAAAATGCGGATTGTTTTGTGGGATGTAATAAGTATATTTGCCAGGTTACATTGAGATTTTGATAGTGAACGCAGAAATTTATTTTTAGCCATAGAAATCAGGAACAAGGTGATGGGGCATTTCTGAGAAGATTGTTGTTTAAGATAGATTATTTTAACTGTTGGTCCATTGTTAGGCTCAAGGACAGGGTAGTCAAAGGTGAAAGGTGGCAATAGAAAGCCGCATGCCCGAGCAAATTAAGGCACTATAATAAGAAACAAATTTATAGATTATGCTATATGAACAAACATAAAAAGATGAGAGTTTGTAACAACATTTCAAATATAAATTAACTATTCTTAGTTCTAATATAATAATCATCAAGTCATAAGACACTGTAATAATCAATATCATCTAGGAATTAGAGTCATATGCCAAGGTAATAGTGATACCCATAAAACAAAATACAGAATGCACTTAAGTCCAAAATATTCAAAAGAAAAACAGAATATAACTAAAGAAATAGCCTATATTAAGTTTAAATATCTGATTCTGAACCATCATATTCAGATCCATAATTGTCATACTAAGGGACCCAAAGCACTCAACTTTTTGACAGAGAAGGTGCAAGAGGCACTCGCCTAGGCAGATCCTCAAATAGAAGCGCCTTTGACAAACTCCACTTGTATCAGGGATAGTTAACAGATAAAAAACCATTAGATAAAATAATGAACGTCATGCTATCTTTATCAACATTAAACATAGATTACTAGAGGTTTTTTTGTAATCCTTTTCTTCCTTTAATACAAATTCTTTTTCTATAAAAAAACATAGATTAGTAGAGGTTTTAATTGTGCTTACAAAATTTTTCCTACTTTATTTTATATCATGACGCTCAAAATCAGATATAAATAGAGTAAAGATATTACCTTTTAAGCAGAGAAGTGATCAAATATAGATAGAGAGAACTTTTATGTTACTTATATGTAGAAATCTTGTCCAAGCAAGTATATCTTCGGCCAAAAAGTTTCATCCTTAAAAGTGAAGTTTGTCATTGCCCTACTGAAATCTTGCATTTAACCGCTGTTATTAGTTTGGTCATAGTTAAGAAGTTTGATAATTGTAGTTTGGTGATATCTATATTGTTCCCTCACCCAAATCTCTGTCCATCCTCACGTGGATAATTTTATACCCGGAGCTGTTGAACACCCTCAACAACCAGGTTTATAGTTTTGCTGGCAATACATAGCAACTTTTTGTACGTGGATTGTAAAGTTGCTAATACTATGAGTGTTGGATTTCTAATATTTATCATACATTTTTATATCTGTCATTTATTTTATAATAAATAGAATACACGTGTTTACTGCCATGGATCATGAAGCGGTTTATTGCCAAACCACATTTGATTTAGCTGTATGCAAGAACTGTGTAGCTTAGATATGTTACACGATATTGCAATACCTTTTTTGAACCCTTGATTATTCCTATGTGACTTTCAGAATAGTTTTTGTGCTTATTTGTTAAATAACTAGCAAAACAATCTATTAGTTGTGTTAGTCTTGTATATATTTTACAAGGATTCAGGCCAGACACCAGTACTTGGCAGCCACTACACCTGAAGTCTAACATTGCATTATACCTTATCAACTTGCAGAGTGACATATCATGCATCTGCGAATTGATCCTTCGGTCAATAATGATAACTTTGCTCATAGTTCAATGTTCTATAAACCTTCTATAGATATTTGATTTGTTGTTTTCCTATGCTATTCACCTTTAAACTTCTTTAAAAAACGTGGTGCATAATTATTAAGACCTGCCATGCTAGCTGCTTCAATATCTTATTATGCTATTTCTTTTCTGGATAAACAGTCAAAATGTGGATGGTAAGAGTGCTTCAGAACTCACTTCAACATCGCTGCCAATGGGAAGAAAGTCACAAGATGCTGCTGTTGGTGTTCTTGTGCGCATGCTCAGGACAGCACCTCCTCTGCGCCAAGATCCAAGTTGTTATTCATCCAATTCCTTGAAGACTGATTTTGACGAAGGAGTTCCCACTGCTTCTGGATTTTTTATGCCTCGAAAGGCAGCTGATGCACTTGAAGAGCTCAGGAGTTACAGAGAAATGAGAGACCTTCTTCTTTCTAAGAGTGGGAATCGAGTCATGAGCAAAGATGAAGCATAAGCCTGCTGAAATGATGATCTTTTCATTAAGCTCATGAGTCATGAAATAGTTGAGGGAGTTGATGCTGACTAAAGAGTACGATAGCTTTCATGAAATGGTACTTATGAGTTATGACATATACAGAACAGACACTTTTTCAAGGAGGAAAAAAAAACAGAAAAAGAGAGGAAAAAAAGGGGACCCTACAGATTTGTGTACATATCCTGACTGAATGTGGCCACGAAAACCAAAAGTTATTTTATCTTGATCAAAATGCTAATAAGCTTCTGGTATGCTTTTGCCCTTTAGAAATTGTATTACTGGAGTTAAAAACTTGCTTGCTTCCCCAATGTTGATGATGCCAATGGCTAGGTGGAGGAGGTTTTAGAAAATGACATTGGTATTTTGGAAGAAAGTGATGAATTTTATTGTAAAGAAGAAGCATACTCTTTGAACAAGACACTATGCTTGAAATGTACATTCATCTTGTATCTGATTATCACTATCACGGACAATTATTTGATCATGTTGTTCACGAATTATAATCGTAAACTCTGTTTTAAATTTTCCCTCAAAGAAGAAACTTGAGAGCAAACATTTACAATAATGGCACACAAGGTAGAGGTGGTGATGGCATTTTCTTCCCTCTTGAAAAAAAGAGAGTGAAGAATCAATTTTAGTATTTTATTGTGAGAAACAAATTATCTTACAATATAATTACTTGTTTCATAATAAATATCTTTATACGGTTGTAGATGGACTCAATTGAATTTCAACCTTAATTGTTTTATACTTTTATTAGAAATCCATGGAATATTAACCTTTTTCTTTTAAACAAAGAGAGCACTATGTTTAAGTAATTGGCAGTTCATTAAGAAACTTTTGAGGGTCATTATAGATTTTGGTTATAGATATATTATTTAGATTTTTTTTGCTGGGTGAAAAGAAAATTATACATATCAATGTTGTAAGAACTGAACCGGATAAAGACTCGGATAAGTGTTCGGTTCATGGTCTGATTGGTTTAATCGATCAAATCGTCGGTCAAACCGGATGACACAATAAATAATAAATAATAATTATTCTTAATATATAAAATGACATCACTCAAATTTTATGTTTCAATATACATAATTTTGAAGTTTTAAATTACATGACTTCTCAAAGTTTTAATTTTTAAGACTTGTCAAACTCTGAAAGAACTTAATCAAACCAAATATGAAATTTTTTATAATCATGACTTTTAAATTTTAATTTTCAAGACTTTTCTAATTTTAATTTTTTAGATTTCTCTAATTTCTTTTTTTATATGTTATTGTTTATTTTTATTTTTTTATTTAAAAAAAAATGGACCGATTGGACCCTGGTTAAATCCGGTCCAACTAGAAAAATAATTTTTTTTGTCCAACCGACTCGCCTTTGTATTCGATTGACGGTTGGACCGGTCGGACTGTCCGGTCCGGTCCGGTTCTTACAACATTGATACATATAACTGGAACTCAATTACAGTTTTTTATACACAAATTAATTAAAATCAAATTTTTTTAAAAAAAATACAGGTTAAAATAATACAAACGAGAAATTTTAAAAAAAAAACATAAATTTTAAATTTGGGTGATAATTTAAAGAGAAACAATTTCATTATACCAAAATTATAATGAGCTATAATGTACAGAAGATTTATGTGTAGTTTTCCATAAGTAAAATATATATTTTTTCAGTTCCCCCAACCCCCATGGCGATCCTAATTCGTGAAAGTGCAGTCTCGACGTTTAATTCAAACTTGGTCGAAGGGGGAAAGGGAAAGGCGTCCCATTTCTCTGCTTCCTGGTTCCGATATCTAATAAAATCAGGGCAATATGATTTCTTCGACTTGCCCATTCTGTGATTTATCAGTTCCCTCATCAGAACTCGAATGGTATTCCTTTCTTATTCTTCCTTCACATTTGATAGATGAGAAAAATGATTGAACCCTTATGTAAATGCAGGCACGCCAACAGCCACTTTCAGGACGACGATGATCGTCGCCACCAGCAGCAACTCGCTACCGATTATGAGTTGGCTCAGCAAATTGCTCTTTCTCCAAACTCATCACCTCAATCTGTTCCGCCACTCCCATTTGTATCTCCTACACGCAAGCTCTAATTCTCGTTTATTTGTGAAATAGAATACAAATTTTACTTATTTTTATGAGGTCCTCTTTGTGGTGTTGCATTCTTGCACTTCAATTTTATCCACATGGGCATAGAATATGTCTACTAAACAACGTTCAGTCGTTCACAATTTGTGCTATATTCAATTTGTGAATTAGACTCCAATGATTTTATTTTCCTTCTTTTTCTCCTTTTGCGTTAGAATTCAATTTTCCGCATACATGGTGCTTGCTTTTCCTGCTTATGAAAAAAAGAAAAGAAAGAAAAAGCTAATAAAGTCCGTAGGTGGTGTTATATGATGATAATCAATAATCATAAATAATAATACTCTGCAGGGTGAACAAGCAGCCAGTGGCTTTCAAGAGGAATCAACTTCTGCAGATCATAACTCTAGGTGTGGTGGTGGGAGTGGGACTAGAGATAATGAAAAACTTAAATTAGAGGAAAAGATTTCTAGTTTGATTGATTTACAAACGAGGAGTACATTTTACAAAGTTGAAGGGGGTTTGATGGCCTTGTTGAGAAGTTGTGTAGAGTCCGAACCTGGAAACTCAAAAAGCATTTTGTCAGGTTATGTTGATCATTTCCAAAGCCTTGAGTCGGAGGATGCTGGATGGGGTTGTGGTTGGCGTAACATTCAAATGCTTAGCTCTCACTTGATGGTGCAAAGGTCAGAAGCTAGAGAAGTTTTGTTTGGTGGTTCTGGATTTGTTCCTGATATCCCATCACTCCAGAGATGGCTGGAGATTGCATGGGAAAGGGGTTTTGATGAAGCTGGCTCGGAGCAGTTCGATCATGTTGTTTATGGTTCAAAAAAATGGGTAGGAACTACTGAATGTGCTGCCCTTTTGCGTTCTTTTGGACTTCCGGCAAGAATAGTGGATTTTGGTCCAAAGGAATCTGAATCGCTTTATCTATCTGTCCCAGGTTCAAGTCCAGGGACACAGCAAATGAAAATTAATAATGGAAGCAAAAGGAAAGCACTTTGTACTTATGGACCAATGGATAGATATCTGTCTCCTGATGTTTGCCAAGCAAATTCTGGCCAGGATGAAAAGCTTAGTGACACTATGGATAAACCAAGTACTGATGATATTGCAAACAAAAATAAAGGTCACCAACTTCTCATTGATTATGTGTGGAATTACTTTTCAAATAGTAGCTCAATCCAGTTTGGTCACCGGCGAGTTCTTGTCACTGAAAAAACGTGAGTGAATTTTAACACATTCTGACCACATAAAAATATTTTATTTCTTACAGCATTTTGAAATTGCAAAAGCTTCCTTGGACAGACCTTTGTACTTCCAACATGATGGGCATTCAAGAACTATAGTTGGGATTCAAGTCAAACATCAACAGACTGGATCTCTGCAATATAATCTCCTTGTTTTTGACCCTGCTCATGTAATTTTTCTTCTCGAGATCTTTGGTTATTGCTTGTTAGTATTTAACTATTTATTGTCTTGATTGGTTTTTTAGATGTCTTTGTATAATTGAATTTCTTACAAGTGTCTTTATAGCTTTATCATTGTTCTAAAACTAAAAGTATAAATAAAGAATGGGGCATATTTGACATCAATCAGTAAGCAAAGATCATCTTATACTTGAGAGTAAAGACAGCTATGAGAATGAACAAATAAACTCGAGTTTTTACAAATACATGAAGCTTTAGAAGATGGCAGACTTTCGGTGTTCTAAGAAAAAAGAATGATGGTTTATATTTTAGAATGCATGCTATATGAATGAATAGAGGGTTATATTTCATACTATGCCTATACTTCAAATGAAAAGTGGACATACCGAGATTGTGTAGAACAACAAAGAAGACTCAAGGCAGAGAAAATTAGTCAGTAGCAAATGGACTGTTCTAAAAATTATGATTGTTCTTATTGTATAAAGAAAATTAGAATCCAGGAACTAATGAAGGGCATTGCTCTCATTCTTTACCAATTATGTCCAAAATCTATATTTGCTGCTTCTTTTCTATCTTTTAAAGCCAGGTGAACTAGTTTGGATTTTATATTTTTATGTTTTTGGGCAACTATTCTTTTATTTCAGCATATTTAGTTGTCCTTCTTAGCATATTTTTGTAGTTGAAGAAACATGAACGTAAAATCTTCTATCTATTATTTTGTACTAAACCATCATGTTGAAAGAACGTAGTATGTTTTATTTTGATCGACACCCAGGCTAATTGCAGGACTAATTTATATTTTTGTTGGAACCAATATACTAATCCTTACTTCCCTACAGTTTTGTCACGTTGCATTCCTTGAACTAGTAGGACTTCTGAGTCAATTTTTTCAATAGATGGAAGTAGGTTAAGATACTCCCTCTCTATTACACATATGCATATTTATACATAGAAAAATGTATTCTGGCACATGGATGTATATTTTGTAGTAATGGTACATTGTTTCCAATGTTGTGACTTATCATCATAGAAAACTGCTGCTCTAGAAAGATCGCTTAGAGAAAAAGTTGGATGGCAGAAACTCATCAAAAGAGGGATTCACACATTAAAGAAGCCACAATATCAGGTCTGTCTTCTTTTATAAAAATTATATCTTTTATCCTTTCGCCATTAAATGATTAGGCTTGATGGTCTGTGTATTATTTCAGTTGTGTTATGTTGATCCTGGAATTGTCACCGAGGAGGAGATTGAAAATCTCAAGACTGTTGATAGCGTCTTTCTTGAATTTTAAATGGCCCATTTAAAGCTCCTTTGCAAACATCAAGGTTGATGTCATCTAATGTTGCATGTCTGAACTCTCTTGGCTTTTTTAATTCAGGAGGATTTTATTACAAATAGAGAAGGTCATTAATGACTAATGATATAGTAACTGTATGATTGGTTAAGTACTTTTTAGATGTAATGTACAGATTTTGGATCAATCTAAAACTGTTGATCAGATCTACTTTGTCTTTATGAGCTGATTAAAGTACTGTTTCTGCTGCTGCTTGGGTTGAATGGGAGAATAGTAATACTTTCATCATTTACCTTTATCCATGAATTAGTCAATTATGGTATCTAATTTCATAATTTTGGAAAGCCTATGCACTATATATATTATGATCTGGGTTATGCAATAATTTCGCGTTTAACTTTAATGAATTATTTTTCAGGCAAAAAAAAAAACTAGGTACGATACATAATTTGTTTTATTTTATATATTTATGTCAAAAACCCTAGATGATTCTTTGTAAGGAAAAAAAAAAACACAATTTTTGAACCAAAATTTAGTATTCTTCCTTTCTTTCTTCTCTCCAAACTTCTTTTGACATTATTATATTTTAGGCTGCAAAATTATTCTAATTTTCTGGGGAATATAACTATGAGATCAAGATTTGCAATCTTTTTTATTTAGTAAAACAAGATTCCATTAACAAGATCAAGATTTGCTATCTAATTATGTGGCAGACTGCCAGGACAAAGCTTCACCTCAGCCAACCTAATAGTAACAGAGAGTGGCGGAGGACAAGCCCATGCCAGAAGGTACCACATAACATCGAGAGATTAAAGAATTAGTATATCTTTTTAAATTATGGATCTATACCAATTTTTTAAATAAAAAATATTTTGTTAAACGAGGTTAAAAATTCATTTCAATTAACAAGATACTTTATTTATTTATTTAATTAAAAAAAAAAGAGAGTTTAAATTTGTCTTTATCTTAATGTTTCACTAACTTTAATATAATAATTTTTTAAAAACAATAAAAAAAATTTTAACAAGTGTTCTAACTTCTAATGCACTTAATAAATAAACTTACAAAAAATACATGAATTTGTTGTGGTTGTGTCACTCGATAGTCGATACAATACAATGTTTAAGAATTTGTTCTTCTAAACGTGTCTGGTGTTGTATACCAACTTCGACACACGTTCAGCTTTTTTTTTAACAAAAGTGTGAACACATGTCAGGCGTGGCTATAATTACACATGCTCAGTCTTTTCTCTTTTTTTTTTTTTTTTTTGTCATTTTATAAACTTTGAAAGGGCAAAGTCACATAAAAGTTTCTTTTGTACGTTAACTTTATCTTCTTCTTTTTTGCCTGAATTAATTTGATCTTCGAGTAATTCACAAACAATTGTTTTACCAACCTGTGTATTTGAGTTCGGTTCCCAAGTGCTTATTATTCTTCATCTTCTACTGAAGAAATTATAATCTTTTTTTTAGAAAATACTAAACGTACAAAAAACTGAGATAATAAAAAAGAATTTGGATCCTCTCCATGAACTGCAAAATATATGTGAATCTAAATTATGCGTTTGACATATAGATTAAAAAATAAGTCCAAAAATCTCACAATTTCATAAATCTCATAATTCTATGTTTTTTCATTTTTTTTAATCACTCCTAAGAGAGTGATATTATTTTAATCTCAAGGATAAAATTACTTTTAACTATATAATGAGAATATTGTAAAACAGTCTCAATGATATCAAAGTTAAAACAAATAACTTTTTTAATATTTCTGAAAATCTTATTTTTAAGAATGTGATTAGAGTTTTGTTAACCAATGCCCTAAGGGCAATGGTTCAATATTTATTTCAATTAATGAGCGAGTTTAAAAAATTATCTTTGTTACTAACAAGTGATTAGTTGGAGTAGTAAGTACTCCATTCTCTTTTAATAAGGTTTCGAGTTTAAAACTTGCATGTGAAAAATCTCTACTGGGAGAGCTCTATTCCAGCGATGAAACCTCCATTGGCTCAAACAAGATTACTTCCAATAGGAGGTTACCTGTAAAAAAAAAAATTTGTTGACTTTTTACCAATATTAAGATAAGGGTTTATCTAGGGCACTTGTTAAGGTTTCTTTTTATTGGTGAAAAGGGAATTAATCTTTTTGAAGTTAATGAAAAGTCAACTAACACATGTTTTAAGATCCTCTCATTGGCAAAACCCTTAAGATAATACTTTTTTGGCCAAATTACTCTTTTGGTCCTCAACGTTTGCACGAAGTTTAATATTGGTCCTTAACGTTTAAAAAAGTTATTTTTGGTCCTCAACGTTTTTTGTTTTGGTCAAAATTGGTCCTCTAGCATAACATCTGTCTGGTTTTACCATTAAATGCTGACGTGTAAGGCTTATTTGGTACACCCTCTCTCCTACGTTTCATATTTAAATGACTTGGCACCCACTCTCACTCCAACTCAGCAAAACGACGCCGTTTTGTCCGATTTTGTTATATTTAAATGAATCAAAACGGCGTCGTTTTGCTGAGTTTGAGTGAGAGAGGGTGCCATGTCATTTAAATATGACACGTAGGAGAGAGGGTGTACCACATAAGCCTTTTACGTCAGCATTTAATGGCAAAACCAAATAGATGTTATGCTAGATGACCAATTTTGACCAAACAAAAAACGTTGAGGACCAAAAATAACTTTTTAAAACGTTGATGACCAATATTAAATTTCGTGCAAACGTTAAGGACCAAAAGAGTAATTTGAGCTAATTTTTTTTATGTACTAATAAAAGAAAATCTCAAGAAAGAACTTAAAATTATTGTTAGATAAACCTTTTCCCTTGAAAGCATCAATGAATATTTGCTTCTTGACCCAAATAAAAAGTGCTGCCAATAAAATAACATATAACTCAGGGCTAAAAATGCAGCGATACAAAATTTAAAGAAAAAATACTAATTTTTCGAATGTAAAAATTGATAAAATATTTAATCAAATCTGATATATTATATAATCTACTTGAATACTAATTTTTATTGATTAAATATGTTATTAACAGATTAAAAATAATTTGAATCAATTATTCAATGGTGTTAGTTGGCAAAATTCATAATTATCATGCATTCGATGTCAACAACTTTTTTTAATTATTTTGCCCAAGTCGTCGTCAACTACTCATTACTCAACTTGTCTGGATATGCATAAATAAACGAACACGTTCTATCTTTTTTCTTTTTATTTTTAATAAAAAAAAACACGTTCTATCATTTTCACTGCAAAAAAAGAAAAATAAATGCAGTGTGTGTGAGTACTGAGTATTCACATGGTAATGCCAGTGTCTGAGGTGGGAAAGACCGTGAACCAATAATATTTTTTCCTCTTACCAAAAATAATTAATAATAAGAGATTTTTCTCGATTTCGTTAATTATAAATTATTATCCCCTTATCCCTTATTTATTTATTTATTAGTGACTTTAGGCGTACGTTAAATTCTAAAATATAATAACAAATAATGTAGTATTATATTTTTAATTGACAAAATCAAATAATAATAAATTATTATATCTTTCATTATCATGTGTATTTTTTGGTTTCTTTTTATTCTCCTTAGCACATCACACTGACAAATCTAAAAATTATATATGACAATATAAATATGAGTTTTGCTAATCAATATTTTTAACTTTTAAGACATGAATTAAGAATTTATTTTAATTAATAAAAATTTATTTTTTTTATTTTTATTAAATTTAATATAATAAATTCTCTTACAGTTAATTAAATAAAAATTTAGATAAACCCTATAAATATTTTTTTTAATATTTGTAACTTTAAAGGTAAAGTATCAAAACATAATGATTAAAAGAGTATTACTGATCAATATCACTGATTAAGAAAATCTCCAATTGATTGATATAGTATTTAATAACTTGAAATTTATAAAAAAATAATTACTTATGCCCGAAATTTCTATCAATTCATCAGAAATTTTATTAACTAATGTCTTTGAGGAATTTGTTAGTAATAAAATACTATTAAACAATCCATTTTAGACCCAAAAGGTATTATAAATATTATGGTAATCATATTTATAAGAACATCTCAACTTATAAAGTATAAACAATAATGCTTATTGCTCACCGCCCATTTTGTGTCTGGCAAGGAAAAATAATCTTTTTGCAGATTTTTTTTTATAACTTTTCAGGACATATATTAAATTTTCGATTACATTTTTTTAATGTGTTTCTATTTTTTGAACTTTACATGGTATTATATAATTTTTAAAAACATATTAATAGTTGACAGCTCACTATTTGACATCAAGTGGTTAAGTTTTGTTGGTGCTACATCAATTGGTTTGGTTTATAACTTTATTACAGTAACTAAAATCAAACATTAAATAGTAACTAACTAAATTAACAACTTGTTAAATAACTTGGCATGTTTATGTACAGCTGGTGAGTTGTTAAATTGTTGGTTCAATAATTCAATCAGAATTAATAATCTTAAACTAAAAAGTAAAACAATATAAATATATTATATTGACATAAAATTATTTTGTTTATAAATCAACTTGATTCAATTAGTCAAGAGATTTTGCTAATTAATTAATTTGAGTGGATATCAGGATATGATTTCATTGAAAACTTAATATATATATATATATAGGCAAAATTAATTGATGTCCAAAAATTTTAAAATATCTATCAATTATGCCCTTAAATTTTGTTTGATATTAATTGTATTCATAAAATTTTAAATTACAAGCAATTTTATTCTTTACTTAAATTCTGTGTAAATAATTAATTTCATAATTAAATGTGACTCTTCTTATATTATCTAATCTTGATTGTGATATCAAATTATATAGTTAGCAATCTTGTTTCGTCAATTTAGTTACATTTTATTCGTCACCTAAATTTCGTGTAAATACTTTACATCATAAGCAAATGTAACTCCTTTAGGGTTCTCTAATATTGATTACAATACCAAATTATATATTTAGTAATGTTGTTTTCTCAATTAACTGCAATTATCAATGTGTCACTAGAAAATAGAGGGTGTTATTATGGTTAACTTGATAAAAAATTGTAGCAAAATATAAGATTTAATATCATAATTAGCATTAGAGATCACATGAACAGTTATAGTTACATATGCTATTAATTATTTAAATGAATTTTTTTAGATAAAAAACAAAATTAATTATATTTAAAAATTTAAGAGTACAATTAGGTTGGTGCATAATTAAAATTTGAATAAAATGAAATGCAAGTGTGTGTAAGATTGTGATGTTCATATTCATATTATAACAGTCTCATTCAACTATTCAAACAGTATAATTTACGCACTTTATCATATCTACATTTTAGGAGATATGATTCGCATAATTGATACTTAGGTGGCATAATTGAGATCTATACAGTGTATTAAAAAGTGCGCCTATTTGATATCGAACGGCCCACACTTGAGGATCTGGATCATATCACTCACATTTTGTTTGTATTTTTTAGGATTAAAGTACAGAGTACAGAGGCAGAACGAGCAACGCATGCATGGCCCCACTTTAATTTCTATTTATCTTAAGGAAAAAACTTATGTCCATTTCCTTATGTCTATTTCCTCCATTTCCACCAATCATATATTGTATTTATACTCTCTTTTTTCTATGATTGGTCATATAAAAAGTGGTCTTCTATATTCTCTCTCTACTGTGATTGGTCATTTAAATATTTTTTGACACGTATCATAATTATATTGGGGAAATGGAGAAAATAGACACAAGGAAATGTACATAAGTTTTTTTTTATCTTAATTTCTTTGCTAACGCTCTCAGACAGCTGTCTTCTTCGTCCTTATACTATAAATATAAAAAAGGATTGGTTAGCAAGTCTCCTACGAATATTGGGCTTTTTATTGGTTAACAATTCATATAAACCGTAATAGTCTAATTCTAAAAATATAATTTTTTTAAAAAAAATATTTTTGTAATTGAACTAATACAAATGCACTACGAAGGAGTTTATATGGGTTTACACCCTAAGTAGTTTGCATTCTAAAATGATCTATAAATATTATTTAAAAATTCATTTCAATCAAGGAGAGAAGTTGAAAAATTATTTTTATTGACTTTTTATTAAGTTTAAGATAATAAATTCTCTTTCAATTAATAAAAAATCTTAACAAGTGCTTTAAAACACTTGTTAGATAAACTCGTATAAATATAATCATAAAAACAATAATTTCTTAGGAATGTTCAGTTTATTTTTGTTCTTAAATTAGAGTATCTATCAAAATAAATATGATGATTAATTTCTCAAATATTATTATAAATATTGCTAAAAGCCGTAATGTAAACGAATAACAATTCATTCCCCATTCTTACAAAAAAAAGGTCAAATGTCTATTTTAGACATCTATGTTGTACTCAAGTTTTAAATTGGTCATTTATTTTTTAAAAGTTATATATTGGTCATTTATATTTTTTAAAAGTTTTATTTTTGTCATTCATGTTTCATTAAAGTTTTATATTGGTCATTTATATTTCGTTAAAGTTCTATATTGGTCTTTTATGTTTCATTAAAGTTTTATATTAGACCTTTATGTTTCATTAATCTTAAGAGGCCCAACTCACCCCAAAAGAGCTCTCAAGGAAAGAGGATTACCTCAGCCTATATATACAGTTTATCAGCCTTTAACTAAACAATGTGAGATTTTTTTAAATGTCATTTGGATATTTTTTGTGTGTCTAAGGCCACGTCAGCTATTTGATACACGTATGAGAGTTTATGCGTCCACCTTGACATGCCACGTCGGCAGTTAACTTACGAAATTAGCAGACTTGAACGGAAAAATCAATTTAAAACTTCTAGAAAAATAAAGGACCAATTTAAAACTTTTAAAATATAAAAGACAATTTTAAAATTTAGATAAAAGATAAAGGAGATAATAGGTTTTTTTTTATGAATTAGGACATAATAGTTAAGTAGAACAAATGGCTGTCTTTTTTTATTTATTTGAACAAGAAACAACTGTATATAAAAATCAAATCACAAAAACAAAACGTGTTATTAATTAAATTTAAATAATTGAGGTGACAGAAAATTAGAAGTCAACATTCAACAATATCAATATGCATAAGGTCAAGGTGATTAATATTCCAATCACAAAAAGGCAATCCAGAAGTTCATTCTCACACAATGGCTTTATAAATAACGCCGAAGCTAGTAAATGCTAGCCAACAAACAAACCTGTTAGTGGGCGCATGTGATAGACAGAAGAAGACAGTGAGAGAATCTGAAAATTCTAAATACTATAAGCGAATATATTATCATCATCCTCTTGATGGAAATTTTAGTTCGGTCCTAACTCTCTATTCTAGGGTCCATATCCATTCATTCCACTCTTGACTCTTACTATTCCTTCTCAGACACACATAACTTCAACTCTAATCATATATCATTATATCCTCTTTGTCTCGGAGACACCATCAGAATCAGATTACGGAAATGGACCCTAAGCATCAACAAGAGCACCAGCAGTGGATGGTAATGGGGGAGGAAGAACAAGAAGTGGAAGAGGCGGCTTCTGCTTTGGAAGGAAGGCAAACGCGAAAGCAGCTTCAAGATGACGATATCTCCTCCACCGTCCTAGTGTCGTCCTCTTCTCCTGTTATTGCTACTGACAATGGAGGCGCCATCGCTGACCTCGGTATTACTACTAATGGTGTTTCGTCTGTGGCTACTGATCAGCCTATTGTTCTGAAAGAGGAACAAGTTGCAGAGATGAGCAATGATGTTTGTGAAAATGGTACTAAGGCAGCCGTTGGGCTTGGGCTTGTAGCTGAATTCGAAGGTCCAACAACGAATGGAGAGGCTATTGGTATTAACAATGCCGCTATTAGTGCTGCCTTTCAGAATAATAGCGTTTACTTTGACAAGCAAGAAGGTATCACTATCACACTATCTCTCTCTCTATCACTGGTTTTTCTTTTCATTCTGTAGCGTCCAAATTGTTAGAAGTGGTCAGTTTGTCGAAGATTATGGAATATACATTAATATTACGCTTTCTTGATCTGTTGAATTCATTTAGGTCACGGAATTACTGTTTGTATGGTTTTTTTTTTTTTTGGGTTGTATCTTCAAATTAAGTTCTCTTCAAACTGTGTTGGCTTGTCTCAAGAGCACTTGGACTTGCGAAAATCTTCCTTTCTGGGACTTCATTTGTTGATATTAAGTTAGTAAACGTGTAGTCATTACTTTCTCATTTATGAAGGAAAATGGAAATGTCACCACTGCACCTGGACCAAGCGATTTGACAGTCCTTGGACTATGCCCATGTGGGATCTTAAGCAAAACTCTGACTTGCTGATGAATATCAAAACTTTGATTCAACATGGACCCTGTTTTATTAGTGAAAATAAAGGTCAGTCGATGCCTAGATTTCTTAAACACACTTAGAAATACCTTTAGTAGGATAAATTCTCTAAATTCGTTTTGTAATATCCCGAAGAGTGGAGTAACTATTATTATGGAACTTTTCTGGATAAATCATAAAAGTTTGTCTTGTGTTTTTACACACACACACACACACACACACACACACACATATATATATATTCCCTTTATAAGTTGCTTGAAGTTCCCCCTTGTTCATATATTTTATATTTCTTTTTGAAACTACTCTCTTTGCCAGTATCACTGATGCTATGGCCATTATATTTGATTCAGCCACTTGACATTCTTTCACCATTTCAGTTTGAGAGTCTAGTAGGAATATGTAAAACTGTAGCTGGGTATATTTAAAATTCCTTTCAGACATCTAAAGTTGTGATGTAATGGAAGTCCGTACATGCTTGCAGGCAGTGAACCCAATAATAGACCTTATGAAGTTCAAAATGGTGATGGTGCAAGGTCTGTTCTTCTGGCAGATAATGGAAGGGGAGAATTCAAGATACAAATAGAAAATCCAGATATTCTGACACCTCAAAGCAATGAAGTCAACAATGGCCCTTTGAGTTCGGAATCATCACTCTTGCATGATTCATCTGAAATAAAAGCTACTGATCATAAGCATGTTAACAATGGAACTAGTAAAAAAGCAGGCTCTGAAACTAGTTCGGAATCATCACGACTGAAGGAAATTGATGTTAAGGAAGTATTGGCCAAACAAGAGACGTATGATTTGATCTGTCCTAAATGTAATTCCTGCATCACTAAAAGAGTTATCCTCAGAAAAAGGAAAAGGAATACTGCTAAGTTGGACACTGAACCAAATCCTGATGAGTTGGACGCTACTGTTAGCTCCGAGCTGGTTGATAATTCATTAGATGAATCCAACCAAGGTGGTAATGCAAATTCAACTTCTATTACTGCTAATTTAGAGCTGTCACCACCCGATGATAATCCTGTACAAGATCAAGCAGTATTTAGATGCTTAGAATGCTTCAGCATTTTTATTCCTAGAGGTAAGTGGAAATAACAGGTCATCATCCTAACATTTGTGCATGAATTACCCCTCTGCAAACTGGAGGTTTTTCTCATAATATATATTGAATGATCTGCAATGCTCAAGTATCCCTTTATTTTGGCAGGAAATGGTTTCTTTAAGTTCTTGAATTTTGGTGGTACTCGTGAGCATGGAACTTCACAGGTAACTTCAATCGCACCTCCATCCAATATACAAAATCCATCAATTGTCTCCAATGTGCAAAATTCTCCCAATATAACTGTGCCCAGTGTGCAAAATCCTTCAAGTGTTCCAGCTTCTAATGGAAACTGGTTCATCTCTCTATTTACTCCAAACAAGGGAAAAACAGTGGGCGAGCGAGGTATGGTCTTCTTAATAGATACTAACTCTGGCTTTCTTCCAAATTGAATCAATTTTTATTAAAATTCCTCTTTATTCCTTTCCTGAACTTTCTTGAGTGGTTGAGTCTACATATCAGCTCTGAAATGAAACTTTCCACTCCCAGTCTAACCTTTTGTTTTCTTGACAAACTATTATAGGTAAAGCTCCCCCTAAACATTCAAAAGCTGGTCCTGCTGAACCAGAACACTCATTATCAACTACTTCTGATGTGTTACCCTCCACTGAAAATGGTCATGCAGACAGACCAGTTGTGTTACCCTCCACTGAAAATGGTCATGCAGACAGACCAGTTACTAATACAACTAATGATGAGAATGGAAAAACTGTGCCAAATATTAAGCCCGGGCATGATGGACTGAATGGAATTGTCAGTACGGATGTGCAAGGGAAAAATAATGATTCAATGGATATAAAGATCACCGGTATGCATAACAATTACTTGATTTTTTTTGGGGTTTTAGATTTTACACTCTTAACACAAAGATAAGAAATATACTTATCTGATTGTATCTAATGAGTTATAAAGCTTTATAATCAAAGAACAACTTATGCCAAATGGTATTATATTGGTGAAATCTTACACAATTCCAAAACTTGGATAATTGTTTTTCAGTTAAAAAAATTTCCTTGTATATTACTAAACTTGTACAACATAGCTTGCCAAGCTCATGCCAACGTAGAAGAACATAAACACCTATTAAGTGTACACAATGCAAGTTTTCACATATATTATGTATCCTGGAGTCTGGAGATGCATACCTTGTTTAATACATTGGTGCTTACTATACTCTGAAGCAGGTATTGTAGCAAATTTGCCCTCAAAGAACTTTTCTGGTGTAGCAACTGCAATTACCAGTGAAGAACCTGTTAATGCTGGAAAACTTGCAAAAGATGGCATTCTGAAACCTTATGAAGGGGATCTTGATTTTCCGGTTGCTTCAAATGTAGGTTCTGAAATATTTCAGAAGCCACAGAATATAGATAAGACACCTGAAATTGATCAGAATGGCTATTCCTCATTGATAATGCAAGCAGAGGTACCTGCTCAATCGTCTAGCAGTGTAGTACTTGTTACAGCTATGATAAACACGGCAAAATTTGGCGTAGATGCTAAACCTGCTGTTGGAAGTGACACTAAAGGTATTGGAGAGAAAGATTTACCATGAGTTTGTGACCTATTATCTCTAGCAGTTAGTGTTCTAAAAAAAAATTCTAGGTTTTGTTTATTTTTTGATAACATCAATCATGATTATGATGCAGCAGGTGATGTGATACTTTCTGTTGAGGACGAAGTTGGATCTGCTATATCTCAGACTGGGGATGCTGCTTTAAATCGAGGAGATGTTTTGACAGAGCCAGCTAATCAGGTTAATAATAATGGACAAGCTGCAGTTGTAATTGGTGAACATTATGGATGGGAAATACTAAAAAGCATTGTCTATGGAGGTTTAATTGAATCAATCACAAGTTTGGGAATTGTATCATCTGCAGTTAGTTCTGGTGCTGCTCCATGTAAGTTTTCTTTCTTTTTTCTTGGGGCAGGGCTCTTCGGTAATTCAGACATTTGTGTAGATTTATTCTTTTAAGGTAGAACATAGAAGGTACTTCTAGGTCTTAATTGAAGGGATATGATATCGTGCAGTCAAGTACCTGACGATGGATGAATAGAGATTCGATTTTTATGTTTAAACAAATAGTAGTTGAAACCACATCAATAAGTGAGTCTATGTGTGAAGTCACCACATTATGGATCAGATTTTCCTTGAAATTTCGCATTGGTAAATGGTAAAACTTAAAGATACCTATAATGAAGTTTTAAGCTTACGTGGTTCTCAAATAGAAAGCTCATAGTTGAGTTGCTACCATTACCATCTAAACTTTATATTGCGATTTCATATTGAAAATTTGACACTTCGGTTGGGAACTGAGTTAGTTTTCTGAACTTGTGTTGCAGTAAATATAATTGCATTGGGATTGGCAAATCTGGTTGGTGGATTATTTCTTATTGGAGAAAACGTGAGTGAACTTCATTCTCACAATTTCATTGCCACTTTCAAGTTTCAACTGCTACTTTTCGCCTACTCTGTTTTCTTTTGTTAAAAACTCATTCAAATCCTTTTTTTCTCCCTTTCTTTCAGCTTATTGACATGAAAAATGACAAATCCGGAGATCAGCAGCAAACGAACGCGCAAGATCGGTATCAAGAACTACTAGGACGCAGAGCAAACTTTTTACTTCATGCAGTTGTAGCTGTTCTATCATTCCTAATATTTGGGTCTGTCCCTATTGTTATTTACGGCATCTTGATTAATACGAATTACCAACCTGAAGTGAAGCTTTCAGCTGTAGTAGCATCTTCTCTTATCTGCATCATTCTGCTTGCCATTGGGAAGGTTTACACCAAAACACCACCCAAATCCTATTTCAAAACTGTATTGTACTATCTTACCATGGCACTTGCAGCCTCAGGGGTGTCTTTTATAGCTGGTGCCCTATTCAAGGACCTCCTAGAGAAGTTCAACCACTCAGATTCTGGTTTTGTTATTACCATGCCCTCTTCAGGCTCAGGAACCACGGATCCAGCATGGGGCTCATACTGAATACTGATGAAGCGAAGGGAGATGGTATCTTAACAGGGAGCTTCCTCTTTTTTTCTGCCGACAAAGGGATGTTCAGGAGGAGTCTCTAGAGGAAATTGGATTAAACAAGTAGTTTTGTGGGGAATCCATGAAAGTTTAACGCAATCTTTTTCTTCATGTCTTGTTTCTAGGATTCATCTGTGTTCCACGAAAGCAAGTTCTTGAGAAGAAAATTCAATAAAATCTTTTGTATTACTTCTGTCTGTACCGGAATGTTGGACAAAATAAGTTATATTTTCCTTTTAACACGAGAAAAAAAAAACAGATTATGAGATCTGGATTGAGAATTATGTATGAATGAATACCTCCCTTTCTGTTTCTTCCCCATTTGCGTGAAAGGTAAAATCTTACATATTCTGTGTTAGGCAAAAAATTAATTTTCTCAATTAGAAATATACATTAACAAAATACAAATTAATTGAAGTATTTAAATATTTTGTGATAAAAGAATTTAAATTTATCAGATATTTTTTAATTTAAATATGAGAAATTCTACCTATACACGTATATATTTAATAAGGAAAAAATAGAAAGTTTTTCTAAAACATCATAATATATCTTTTAATCTATAAAAAATCACAAAAGTTACCTTCGGTAATTGGTACCATACTATACTACCATACACTTGTACGTGTGGTGGGCTCACGGCTGGTGGCGTATATAGTTCATAAACGACATGACGTTTGATTCGCAAAGAGAGCGAGAAGAGCGAAAAAGCGCGAGTTCGACCTTCTTGGCGTTGGTGCGGAGCATAGTGCACCGTTAGCTGAATTGTAGGAGATGGAGAGTCTGAAAACTGCAATTCCAGAAAGGCTGAGGCGAATGATCGGAGAGAGCACAACCGATGATCTTCCCGTCACATGTTCTTCTCTTCACCACTTCTTTCTTCATTTCGAGCCCTTTCACCAAGTAAGCTGCACGCTAACTCTCTCTTCTACTCATTTTGTGCTTCGAGTTGATGATGATTCAGTCTTCATTCAAGTAAGTAACCCAATCAATTTTTAACCGTTTTTGTTAGTTGGTAAGCGACTTGGCCGACCCAAAAAATGCTCTCTGTGGCAAGAGTGAATCCGCTGCTTTGGAATCCAAGCAGCTTGGCAATCAATACTTCTTGAAAGGAGATTATATGAAGGCTTTAAATTGCTATACGAAGGTTCCTTCTTCACTTACTCAAATGTGTAATCTGCTAATAGCTATGGATTCAAATTGAGGTATTAATAGATAGTAACTGCTATGCGTGTTATACCTCTTGGACCTTGAGGAGCTGCGAGTAGCAGCTCTAAAAAGAAAATTGAGGAAGTTTCATTTTATTCTAGTTAGTGAAAATGGAAGCTGTAGACCTGAGAATTCATGTGATTTTGGTTATTTCTTATGCCATGCTTGGCACTTGGCAGCATAGAGTAGTAGAGGTGGACTTGGAAGAATCAGGAATGGAAGTTGAGATGGGATGAAAGGCTGTAGGAATGATACAGAAGCATAAAAAATTCGTCTATTCTCATTACTCATTAGTAGCGATAGAAATGGAGGAACGGTTGGCAAAGTTTTCAAGTTACTTGCCTGAAAGAGATTCTTAAGCTAACGGAAATGATACTTTACTCTTACATGCCATTCTATCCTAAATGGGACTTTGTTTTTTTTAAATGTGAAGCGTAAAGTTAATTAACAAGGTAAACATATCCATTTATTTGAAACTTTGCAATACATTTTCATTTCCTCTCATCTTTGAATTAAGAAAACTGATAAAGAATAGACAATAATATAACCTACTTGTACCTTGTTCTCTCTTACCTAGTAGGTTTTGATATGCTATCATATAATTTACATTAACTGCTTCTAACTTGCTCTCATCCTGTTTAAAAATGAGGTATAGGCATTGCGAGTGGCTCCTTTGGAGGCTAGTGACTTGGAGAAGAATCTGGTTGCAACATTATATATTAATCGAGCTACCGTTTTGCATGTAAGGTTGCTTTTGATGTTAGTCAAGACAACCCACACCCATTGATTTTTGAAATATTGACCTTGATATTGCTGTTGAGTGTTTCCTACAGAAATTGGATCTTTCAATAGAGTGTTTGCGAGACTGCACTCGAGCTCTTCAGATGTGTCCAAGCTATGCAAAGGTGAATATCACCTTAAAATGAGCCTATTCTCCTTCTATTTTACCTACTTATTGTGAATTTATACTTTATACCATTAAGTAAAGGGGCCAGACTATTGCATTTTTACCAGGGCTTTCTTCTCAACCAATATATGTTTATTGATTTAATATTTATATGATTAGTTCTCACTTCTCAGTCCTTGCTAATGGAAGTACAGATATAGAGAGTTTGATACCCTGAAGTAATATGTTTACATGTTTTTATTCCTTATCCTAATGAGTCTCTGTTGCCTCTGAATTATTAGGAATTTGTGCTCTAATGTTTGTTGTGGGTTCTTGTAGTTTGCTGCAAATCTGAATGTTAGTTTCTACTCATTTTTAATAACTTCTTATCCCTACCTCAGGCATGGTACAGGAGAGGTAAGGCGAATGCTTCACTGGGAAATAATAAAGATGCAATCTGTGATCTAAATGTGGCTAAGAGCATGGAATCATCATTGGGTGGGAAGAAGCAAATAGAAAGTGAACTAAAAAATATTTTAGATCAATGCGAGAGGACAAGTTCAGTAGTTCAGCACAAGAAGAATAGCTTGGATACAATAGGTGAGAGCTTTTTCTTGTTAAGTAGCTGCCACTCCAGCAATCAGCTCGTGAGTTAGATTTTAGCAGAGTTCAGTTCTGTGATGCTTTCAGCATTATTATATTTAAAGTGACAGAGTTCACTGTTAATACATCATAATTCCCATTGCAGTTTCTATATTATCCTGAGGTCTGGTTATTTCATTCAGATTCTGCACTTTTATCTGTCCCTAGTTTTGCTTTCATCAGGTGGGCTTTAATTCAAATGTTTTTCAGGACCACTGGCATTATCCTTGTATATAATACTGAATTTACCCATTTTATCTTTTTCTCTTCTTGAAATAATAAGATGACACAGATCCTTTTTGGCAGGTGAGATGCCCCAAATAAAGCTACAGTTGGTCACCATGCCCGATAAAGGACGGGGTATGGTATCTACGTGTGATATTTCACCATCTTCTTTAGTTCATCGTGAAGAACCTTATGCTATGGTAAGAAAAGCATATTGCAGGTTTCTTGAGGACTACAAACATAATTCTCTTGGAAAGTTATCCTTAATTTAATTTTTCTTTGTCAATATTTCCAGATAATATTAAAGCAATGCCGGGAAACTCATTGCCATTACTGCTTGAATGACCTTCCTGCTGACAGTGTTCCTTGTAGATCATGTTCAATACCACAGTACTGCTCTCAACAATGCCAGATACAGGCGGGTGGACAAGTGCCCAAGATTTACCCTGACGACCATGGCCTTCTTAAAAATCTACCCAGTGATCTTGGAAAGTATGTTGCAGAAATTATATTAGGCAATGATTTTGAAATTGAGGATATTCCTGAACATAAACATGAATGTCAAGGTGTACATTGGTCTGCAGTATTACCATCAGAGATAGTTTTGGCTGGCCGAGTACTAGCGAAGTTTTTGCAGAAAAATGCATGTGAAGATATTACTAACTTCGTGAAAAGCCTGGTACAAATTATAAATACAGTATAGTATACATACTGCTTTCAGTGCTTAGCAATTTAGATGTTTGTCATTGTTATTTGAATGATTAACTGGATGCTTATAGCCTTTTTCCTTCTTATGCAGGAACTTTCTCATTGTTATACACAACTGCCATCTGATAGCAAATTGGAATTACATATATATGCCATCGTATTGCTATATTGTCTGCAACACTCTGATGGTTCTGTGTTTTCCATGGATGGCGTCTCTGTGTCACAGGTTTCCTTGACACACTTGTCTCATTTTCTTTCTTTCTCTTTCTACATACATATTCATGGAAACATTATGACTTTGCATCTTGCATCGTATTGTGATAATTTGTAATGGTTAATGTATATTGTTCATGATTGCATTTACTATCACCCCTAGAATACCACCTAATTTGCTAAATGCCAATGGTCATTTCTCTAATATGGAGTCTTATATATATTGAAGTTTGGAGGCTGTTTTCCAAACTCCAAATTTTTCATAACTAAGTATAGTGAAGTTAGTTTTACAGTCTTTCGTATTTGGCATGTATTTGAAATTGAAAAAACAGATTTTATTCATCAGTCATAAGTAATATATTAAAAAAAAAAAAAAGAAGCAAAGTTGGGTTTCCTCATGTTTGAATCGTTAAAGATAAATCAGTGTATAGTTTTTCTTCTTTCGCCCATGCAGGTTATCATAATTTTTTCTCAAATTAAAGTGAATTGCATGACTGTTGTTCGAATGAGATCAATAGATGCTCATGGGCTACAAGATCAGTTTGGAGACTCTCCATCTAGCACATATTTAACGAGTAATGTGGAACAGGTACAAGTTTTGCTATGCTGAACTTCAATGTTCTATTTTTTTCCCTTTCTTTCTGCTACCATTATATATTTTGGTTTGCAATTAGTGTCATTGCAAATCTTTCTATTGTTGTTTAACACTGTTGATGATAGTAGGATTGCATGTCAGATTTCATTTGAGACAATTGAAACGTTGTGATTCTGAGTAATAGGCTGGTGTTTCTCTCAGGTCCGAGTGGGTAAAGCTATTTACAAATATGGCAGTTTGTTCAACCATTCTTGCCAACCAAACATTCATGCATATTTCCTTTCCCGTACTCTGTGTATACGGACAACAAAAGTTGTAGCAGCTGGGTGTCAGCTGGAATTGTCCTATGGTCCACAGGTACTAATTCTGGTCATTAAAAGCTATCTTTCATTTAATAATCTGTCTTTTGGCTCAAATTCCTTTAAATTTTGTCTATGCTGATCTAATTTGTAATAACTTCATTGGCTTTAAGAATACCATGCTGGTAATATAAATTGTTGGACATGAAAAATAAAGAGAAAACAAGGGTACAACAAATGTTATAGTCAGTCTAACGTGTTTTGTCAGTACAACAGTGCAAGTACCTTAATCAATTGTTCGGTTTACATTTCTTTTTTGCAGGTTGGGCTGTGGGAATGTAAAGATCGCCATACCTTTCTGAAAGATGAGTACGCATTTCAATGTCAGTGTAGTGGTTGTTCGGAATTCAATCTGTCTGACATTGTCCTCAATGCTTTTCACTGTGTCAATCTAAATTGTTCTGGCACAGTCTTGGAAAGCAGTGTAGTTGACCGGGAAAAGCTGAAAATCAAGCACTTCTCAGGTGCTGACCAAGTAAGCTATTTAATTGTAAATACTAATTGGATGAAGAGGAAGAGAGAGAGAGGGAGGCTTCACAGAAAGAAATTGATGTCCTTGCCTTGGCCCTCCTTTCAGGTTGACAAGAGTGATGACATTTATCAAGTCTGTGTTCGTTTATCCAACCAAAATGGTGGTTCCATTCATATTCAACCTGGATGCTGTTTGAAATGTGGTTCTTACCGCGATTTAGAATCTACACGCGCTGTAATTGACAAAGCTTGGATATGCATCAAAAGGTATATACTGTTCTTTGGTTCCCTATAACTTCACATCATCCTGAAGTGCATCATTCCTTCCTTTTTCCCCTGAATTGTAAAAATAGAGCCCAAATTCAAGCTTAGCTTGAAGCTCTGGCTTTTAATTCTGCATGTGCTCATCTTAATAAAGTAAACCCATAAAGACCTACTCACATTTCAAACACATTAAATTCCCCAAAATATGTGAATTTTTATAATCATCCCTCATATACTGGATTTGACAGATTGCAGGATTCAATAATATCAAAAGAAATTTCAAATACTACTATTTCAGATGCTTTAGAATCTCTGTGTTTGCTGAGGTCAAATTTGCATGCTTACAACAAGCGTATTGCAGAGGTAAGTCCCCAGCCTCCTGCTCTTAACCTCCATTTTAGTTTTTTTTCATTGAACATGATCTAATGCATGCAGGCAGAGGACAGCCTTGCTCAGGCCTTTTGTATAGCGGGAAAGTTACAATTAGCAATGGACCATAGTAAAGCATCTTTGCTGGTAAAATTTATTATGTACCATCTTCATCCAACATGATGTTAAACTGCTTTAAGATATCAGTAAATTTAATTTTCATCTGTCAGCTTGTGTTTTTAATTTCTTTTTTTTTTTGGACGAATCGTGTTTTTAATTTTTTGTTCTTAGTAAATCGGTTGATCTTGGTGATGACTAAATTATTAGTTTCAAGTACTGAATCTGAAGCGGTTCATTCATGTGTGACAGATTCTGGAAAAGCTATATGATCCTGATGATATTGTCATTGCTCATGAAATTGTGAAGCTTTGTTCCATTCAAATATCCATGGGTGATAAAACTGCTCTGGACAGCATAAGTCGAATATGTGATATTTTCTCACGTTATTATGGACCTCATGCACACGTGGTATTCCCATATCTTCAGTACCTTAGGAAAGAAGCTGAGAATTTTTTAGTAAAGGCCTGAAGGGTCTCAAGGAAAGCATTTCCGTCAACGTGAACACTAAAATGGGAAGTACCTGTGCTGGTGACAGAATTCAACAGTGAAACATTTATAATCTGCTCAAGTAAGTTATCAATTTGAAAACATAACTATTCAATGAACTAATCTTGATTCACTGTAAAGTTGATTTAGTATTTTATTTTTCTATTTTTTATTAGAACTTCCTTTTCCTAGAAAGGAAGGTTGCATTAACCAAGCTTGGTTGGTTTAGTGGTTAGTTCACTAGGTCGCTTAAGCAAGTGTTGGGGGTTCGAATCCCACCTTGTGTATGCAGCAACCAATTGACCAACGGCAAACCCTTAAATGGAGCTCAAATCCGTGGAGGATTAGTCTTTGACCTGTCGGGGTTGAGGGATACCTTGAAAAAGAAAAGAAAAAAAAAAGAAAAGAAAGGAAGGTTGCATTAGATAGTATAAAATTTTGTAGAATCTTTATAAATATAAATCAAAGACGTAAACATATAACCAACCCACTTAGTGGGAAAAAGACTTTCTTTGTTATAATTTTCATTAAACCTTTCTGGTGTGAAGTGCTTGCTAACTGAGTTCAACAACATGGAGACCCTGAATGCGAATGATTGAAGAATGCACACGTGATCTTCCACAAATAGAAATTGATTCTGAATCCGATTTAGCCTGGATGCTTCTTGAGCTGTGAGATTATTTGAGGAATCTAGAACTGCTATACTTGTCACCTTATTACTGTGTGTGAAACTTGTAACGTTAGATTAACTAATCTATGGTCAGCTTCAGCTATTGTATTTCTAATGAGTTTGTTTTAATTTTGCTTCGATAACTAAAAACATGTTCTTTCAGTCTAGACTAGCAGCCAGCAGGGGCGATCTTTTTAATTTTGAATGGAACTAGACTTCGTTTCTTTTAAACTCCTAAAACAACTCCAGTTTATTGGTAGCGGTTTTCAAATTGAACAACACTAATTCACAAAGTGGACGCTGTTAAATTTTTTTTTTTTATCAATATAAAAAACGTAAGAGAATTACGACTTAAAGAACAAGTACCGATGGAAGAAACGCCTAAAACTTAAAGAACAACAATGCGAAGGAATCTCCCAAACAAAAATGGAGGAGTTTGAACAGAGATATGAGATCTTCTCGCAGTTAATGATCTTCAGAAAGTCTCATTCAATCTGGTTGACGATGATAGAGAAGTGAGTTTCTAGTGGAGAAAGGAAAGGAAGTACCAATGTAATACGCGTTCATCAGCACAAGCTTGACAGTTAAGAATTTAAATTCTTCTGAAGTACATATCCTTTGCATAATTTATATTGGTAGTCTGAGAAATTTTTAATTGAATTTAATTTATCAAAAACAAATAAAATATATGAAAACTAATTTTATTAAAATAAAATGGTCCCCATGTTTTAATATCCTGCATCAGAATTTGTACTTAGGAACGATAACAATTCGAGCACTTGTATTATTATAGTGACCTCATTTACAAAAACGTATGGAAGTTGAATATCAAAATCTAGCTATTTGTTATGGCATCCTTATCTTGCTGTTAAAGAAAGTGGAAACATCTATGTCATCTTTTGCTCTGAGAAATGAGAATAGACGAGAGACGGAGTAAAAGATAGCTAGATACGACACAAGGAAAACGATTGAAGCAGCGGGTCAGGGCCAATGCTGGCAATTGGCATAACGAAAAGCTACCACTACTGAATACTTTTCTACCTTTACGGCTTTGCCAACTTATTTGGTATTGCGGCCCCTGCAATCCATGTGACAATCCGCAGATCACTTCACAAAGTATGGACAATGGTGGGGAAGACAGTTGACTTAAGCCGCTTCATTAAATGTCGAATAGATTACAACAGAAGCAACATCTGGTGAGTTACCAGCACAGAATATCATTACTACAAATTTGTTGTCAACTACAGAACAAACATGCCTGAGAGTAACGTAGATAACAAGGAACTACAAAGAAGAGAAGGAATAATAATACAAGAACTCTAATTGGTTACGAGCGCTCCTGAACATTCATATAACGTGGGAGAACAATCAACCCAATCATGAAGAAAAGCACAAAGAAAACACAAGGAGATAATAAATTCAATAATACATCAGTTAGACCAAACATGAACTAAGCCATTTCTGTTGCCTGTGTAGATCTCATTGCGCTCTTCGTCATAGAAGAGTGCAGTAATATCTTCCAAGGCTTCTGCAACCGTGCTCCTAATTCTGGAGACATGCTTTCGTTTTCTTGAAATACAGCCACTACCTGAACAGTTGCCACCACAACTGCACTCATCCTCCGTGGGAAAGCTATTGCTTACTCTTATTTTGGCAAGACACTTGCCAGTCAAAATGTTGCTAACATTGATGGATCCTGCTGCATTGAAGAAGCACAACATCTTAACAAAGCAACTTTGAAGATAATTTCTCTCTTAAACACAACAAAAACATATTGATCACTACTAGACTGGAAAACTAAATCACTTTGTTTCACTATCCTATTTTCCGCCTTAGCTTATCAGGTCAATATGTGAAACATTAAACTATCAAATTATTTCACCCAGCATAACTCACACGTCACATCACATAAATTGTACTACAGAGCAAAGAGTACATTAAAGAAAAAGCGGGGCAGGAAAAAAGAAGAAGTACCATTTCCTTCCGACAATGGGTCATCAGAATCAGCCTTGCAGTATGATATAATGAGATCCTGGTCACTGGTTATATATATATTATTCGTATTGCAGTCAGGATGCCACAATAGGTGGTCCTCAAAAGAAGTTACAAGTTCTCCACGGAAATTCCAGACAGCCACAGTGCGATTTCGAAATGTCAGGAATAATTGGTTCTCATATAAAAATATGAATGCAGATGGTGTCATAAATTCACTTCTGCTAACTTCTGTTAGCTCAAAGGTCCGCACCTGGAATTAATTGAAATTCAGATATCCGGATGAAGACTAAACATGTAAAGGAGAAAGGTGCTTACATCTAGAATTTGGAGGTTCTCATTTTCTTGCTTGACAAGAAGCTTTTCATTAAACTGTTCAATGAAATCCACCTTCTTGTTCCGATGAAGGAGATGGTTGAATGATTTCAAGACAGAACCATCTTCGATTGAGAGGATTTTAAGTGGGACGTGACTAGTTGCTTTAGCAAAAATCAAAAGCATGATCCCCGGACTGATCAAGAAAAATCATCAAACAAAAACAAGGTACAGATAAAGTAAGACAAACCAGCAAAGATAAAAGGTAAAGATGACAAACTAATGTTATTCAAAGAGAATGCAATATAATTTCATAATTGTGTGCATGACCAATTGACTGTTGACCAGCTAGATAATGTGATGAAGAGTACACGTGTAACTAAAATTCACAAGCATGGAAAGAAAAATTACCTGATCTTAATCTCTTGGACGTTTTTATCAGAAATGGAATACAACATTGTATAGTTTTTGAGGTCAAACACCTTGTATATGCTATAAGGGGAAAACACATAAACATGGAAACAAGTATCATGATCAATAAGCAATGTCAAAATAGAGAATCATATCCAGGAACTGAAGTATCAATGCAATATAAATGTATTTACCTATCTTGAGCAGAGTACGTGAGTACTTTCCCATTTACATCGTCAAACTCTACAAAACCTGGCCACTTCAAAGACTCGGATTCAAAAAGTGCAAAGCCAGCATCTGGTTTACCCCTCCTAATGTATCTGGACAACAAAGAAATATCAGCACAATCCCAACCAAACAAAAATGGACAAGAAACTGCTAATATTTACTTCTTTTATTTTATTTTCTGAATGCACACGCACGCATCTCGACTCTTGAGCTATTTTGCATTTTACTTTGTCTTTTTATTTGTCAAGCACGGAGAGGAATAGAATATAAGTAGTAATAAAACAGTAGAGAATTATACATACTCAATCCTTGTGCTTCTGCATTTCAAAGAACTATAACTATCTGAAGCATAAACAGAAACTGTGATAAGCGAGTCATTGTTTTTATTGTAAAACAGACTTCGTATAACTTCATCGGGGCTCACATTCAAGAAGCATATCCTTTGATTGGTCTCTGCATCCAACAATTGATACATGTAACATGTATTTCTAGTTTTAGTTACAAAAAGAACTAAAAGCATATTCAGACATTTAAGACATAATTAACAGTTATTACCTCGGCTAAAGGCTGCACAAACACCAGATTGTGCAAGAGCAAAAACAATGTCTCGTGCTGCTACAATCTCAATAATTTTTGACCTCTTTCTCAAAAAAGGAAGTGCCAAAGAAGAAGGACCTTTTGGATCATGCGTATCATATTCTTCCTACAAAGAGATCCATCAGACTTGACTTAACACAAAGTGCTAAAGAAAGAAAAAAAAAACAGAAGGTGCACATATAGTAGAGTAAACTTGTCACTAGTGAAAGTAAACAGGATGCATAGAGTATTCTTCAGCATCTAACAATTATAAAAGGAGCAAATATCATATCGTACCACTTGAAACAGGAGCTTCAAATGTTATACTACACAAATATGCGGGAAATTATTTCTATAAACAATATAACTGAACTCATTAAGCTTGCAATAATAAAGGAAATCAAAATTTGCCAATCCATCTTCTCTTCATCCCTCAAAATGAACAACCTCAAGCAAATTGACATCTAATTAGATACCACAGTTCTCTACTTATTTATATCCAGTGTCCCACACGTGTCATGCCCCTTCATGCCAAAGAATTCAAGCACAAGCGTGAGGCTGGGATACGATAGTCTTCAACATCTTCAAGTTTGATATGCTCTAGAATAACTAGGATGCCTTTTGCTCAATATTATAAATACGCAATGGTTATTAGGGTTAGGAATTTCAATTAACCCTTACTTTATAACGTCAATTTGATGTGCTTCATGAGTTTCGGGTTCGATTCAAGCAGCAAATTTCTAAATTATGGTAGCTGCAGATGACTCATACATGAGCAGTATAAACTATAAAGTAGAAAACACAAGTAACCAACCACTTAAGCAACCCTAACGATGAAGGATACAAAGGGAGGGGAAAAAAAATGAACGTAAGAATAGAACCTGCAAGCGAATGTTGCGAAATCTTTCCTGAGCATCGCTCATACTGAAAGCGCGATCACGCTTTGTGCTGATTTCACGCCTCTGAAGCTTCTTGACGCTATTGACAAACCCGTCAACTCCCCCACCTCGATGCGGCTTCTTCTTCGCGACTATTCTCCGACCACAGCAAGGTCTTGGACTCACCGTAATCCTCCGCCCACCTTCCATATCAGCCTCTCTCTCTCACAACACCTAGCTGCAAACTTGAATACCAAATTCACACATCACCGGGAATTCGACTAAAACTATGATTCCGAGAAGCCGAACTTGTGCTGCTGAATCTGCTACTCCAGTACTCGTCAATTGTTCAAAATTTGAGCTACCCTACCATCCCTCGCCAGAAACCCTAATTCCTTCGTTCCCGAAAAAAGAGAAAAACAAAGTATAGGGCTCTGGCTGAGAAGCAACCGAGATTAACACTCTCTCTGTCTCTCTCCCCAAGAGTGATGAAAGGAAGGAACCAAGGCTGAAGGATTCAATGGAGCGTCTTCCAGCTCGATCCCGCTTCAAAATCAGTATTCGGAATCTGAGTGTGAGTGAGTCACGGTAAATTTTCAAAATAAATGATAAATAAACATTTTTTTTTTTTGAGGAAAACAAATTTTTATTAATATTATTATCTTCTTCTTCTTCTTTTTTTAATTTTAGGGTTTTGATTCTTGATCTTTAAGATATTTTTTTTTTCTTTTTTGGAAAGATATGATTTGATGTGATGCCCAACCTTTAAAGGTTTGAGGGTTGAGATCCATCACATTAGAGGCTAAGGCTAGCCCATGTTCGTAAGAAAATAGAACATGGGAGAATAATTGGTGGGCAGTGGGCCTGACCAAACAAATGGTGGGCTGGTCCAGATTGAGACGTACCCCAACCTTTTTTTTTTTAGTTTTTCAATATATATTTTTTTATTTCCTTAAATATCTTATTTTCTTTTTTATATATTGCATAATGTGAAATACATGATATGATGATTATTTTATTTCAAAGGAGCACACTAAAATTTAACATTAGGGACAAATTAAAATTGATGTAGTGAGGCCAAAATAAAAAAAATTGAGGTAATGATCCACCAAAAGGAAATTGATGTAGATGTGGTAGACATTTTCTATATGAACAAAAATATTTGAAAATACTAACTATAATATATATATATATATATATATATATATATATATATATATATATATATATAGACTATAGAAAGAGAGAGAGAGTAGTTTTTCTCTTGCACACCCTATAAATAATGCCATGGTTTCTCTTGAAAAAAATTGTAAGAAATATTTATGGCGTTGTTTATAGTGTATATTTGCATCAATATAATTTGATGAACATGATGAAGGTCAATTAATTATCATCTTTCGTTTTGCATTTTAAAGGGTTTATGTAATAAGGGTTTTAGAATATATTTTTTTGATTGATTAAGAAAAAAATTATTTTCTTTAAATTAATAAAAAAATTAATAAACATAACTTTTTAAATCATGTCATTCGTTTAAAGAAATTCTTCTATAGGACCCTCATTAACAAAATTGTTTTAAAAAATATGTATAACGCTTTGAAGAAAATAATGCTAGTAATCATTTCTGCTGCTGCTTCTTTCTTCTTTTTTGGTTGCTTTTAGGCACACATCCACATGAAGTGAAAGGCATGGCAGCATGGAGTTTGGAAGCGAGACGTTACAGATGCATGGAATGGAAGGGTGTGGGGTAAAGTCACGAGGTTGCATTGGATTATAATTATTTGTACAAAAATGAGTGGGAATAATAATGGGAGATATTAAAATAGTAAAAAATAAAGATAAAGAATGAATGTACAGCCATTGCCATAACATGGGGTTGACCCTATCAATACACTGCGGCAAATTTTCTTTTGCCAATAGGAGACACTGGTTTCTTTTTAGAGTACTATTCAGTTTTAGTTAACCTAAGCTTTACTTTTAATTCATATAACTGGATATCATAACTAAACAAAATATTATGCGACATGTGGATATCATAACCTAGCCTAGGGCACGCTTGGTATAAATGCACAGATGTAAAGTACTGTAAAGAAATTACTGTAGAGTAAAGTACTGTAGAATAAAGGAAAGTATTGTAGAGAAAAGTGAGGAGAGATATAGAGAGAAAAATTAGAAGAGAGAAAAAGTATGAGAAAAAGTGTGTTTAGTATGTATAAAATATAATATATATATTTTTTAGAATCGTGAGATTACATGTAAAGTACTGTTTGTGAAGTTTAACAAACATGTCATAGAGTTTGGAATTTGGGCTGTGTTTGTTGGAATTGGTGAGAAAATTAAAAAATTTGGTAATTCAAATATTTTTTTTAGAATCGTGAGATTACATGTAAAGTACTGTTTGCGAAGTTTACCACACATGTCCTAGAGTTTGGAATTTGGGCTGTGTTTGTTAGAATTGGTGAGAAAATTAAAAAATTTGGTAATTCAAAATTCTCTGATATATTATTCCTATCAAACAAACCTTATTTTTTATAATGGATTGAAATTATGTTTTTGTTATTATTTTTTTATCTATATTTATTCTATTCATATTTTTAATAATTTTACCTACTTTTATTCTATTGACGTAATATTTTCATTTGCTCTGATATTTTTATTCTCATGATCTCATGCTCATCCCCTTATTCATTCACTTCTGAAAACAAAGGCATGTTAGTGTTAGCATGAATTCCGAAAGTGGTAAAGGGGGAAAGTGTGAAAATAGGGATAGAGTAGTGAGTGGTGTGATGTGTGACTGACACAACCATTGCGCATGCACATACATTCATTGATGGATGACACATACCAACCCTCCTCCCCCCCGGCCCCTACCCAACACATACTTCACTGCTTCCTTTCCTATTTTTCTACCCTCCTTCTCTTCTACCTTTTTCTATATATAAATAATCAACTTTTTTTTATTATTTTATAAAATACTCTTTTGAAATATATATCACTCTAACTATATATGACGTGTAATACAATTGATATTATCAACGGTGTGCATGAAAAAAATATATATACGCCGCTTTTGAAAATGAGATTAAAGAAATTTTTGTGTTAGGTGATTAATATGGTTCTCACCTTGCCATACTGGATGATGGTATTGCCCCATGACTATGGTGTGAGATAATTAATATAGCATTTCAGTGGTAATGCGTGCCTTGTATACATTCAGAACAACATATAATCAGATGCCATAAAGTGTTCTGTCGTTTCACAAATTAATAATAATCCACTTGACTGCATGCTTCCATCCACAACATTCTAGATCTCATACTAACTTTCAACTTCAAGCTTTCTATTTCTTTTCTTTTTTTTCCATTTCCAAAATTAGCAAGTCAAAATTTCTTCTTGTCGTCTTCAAGCGGCCGCGCATATATATATATATATATATATATATATATATATATATATATATATATATATATATATATATATATATATTAATATATATTATAAATGTCTCAAAACATGCCCTTATTAATTTTTTATTGATTTGAGAGATAATTATTATTCAAATTGATGAAAAATTGATAAAAATAATTTTATAAATTCTTTTATTAGTTAAAATTAATATTTTTAGAGGATTCATTAATAAAATCCTCAATATATATATTTCAAACCACTAATAATATTCCTGCAGGATCATGATCCATAATGTTAATTATATTAATAATCATTGCCTATTTTAAATTCAAAACTCTAATCATACTTGTGTGAGTGATCACTTCATACCAATTATTGTATATAAAATTCAGCAATAGTTATTAATTAATATTTATCGTGGGTGGAAACTAAAGAGAAGATATTTTGGCAAGTCCGATATTTGAAATGTGGTGAACCCCAGTCCTCAGTCTAATATTCAGTCAAATGGTCAATTCAAAACCCAACTTATTTTATATATTAATTTTTGTTAATATTTATATATAGATTTTGTGGTGAATAATTGAGTTAGGATAGTTGGAGGTCAAATTTAAGTTGTCCTTGAAAACCCCATATGATATATATCACAATTGAAGAGGATATATATAGTGTTTTCAAAGTGTTGGAAGTTTAAGGATATGTGTTGACATATTTGTGAAAACTAGATTCATGAATGGTTTTATATTGGGAGGGATCGTACTTAATCATCATCATATCTATCTTTATACATATATCAAAGGGATCCACTTAGACGCAGTTACTAGTATTTGGTGCATAAAGACATCAAACACACCTTCCATAACCATGTGAGGCTTAGCTTGCGGAATTGGATGTGCCTTTTTCAAACTTGTTCACAATTTGCAAAGTGGTCCTCCATCATTAACTCTTGCCTATGTATCACATCCTAAATGAAGGGCTCGCTCAGGACCACTTCACCACATAATATATATTCTAAGAGTAAATCATTAAGTTGGTCCCTAAAAGATTATTCTAAGTTAGTTCATAAAATACGTAAATGTCAAATTTAGTCATTAAAATATTGTTTTTTGTCCCAATTTAATCGTTTTTAGTTTTTTATATCAGTTTAATAAACGGTCAATGATGTGTGGATAAGTTACATGGCGAGATAAAATACACATAGAAGGGATATATCACACGTCCACATGTCACTGACCGTTTACTAAACTGACGGAAAAATTAAAAAGGATTAAATTGGTATAAAAAATTATCGTTTAGGGACTAATTAAATTAAACATTCGCATCTTTCAGAGATTTAATTGAAACAATCTTAATCTTTCAGCGACCAATTTAATGATTGACTCTATTTAATCATCGTGCAATGCAATTGCAGGCCATAATCATATATAATATTATTCAGATCGAGTTCGAGGGAGAAATTATTAACTGCAAAAATGATCAGAAAAATCAATTAAGATTGGAATAAAAGAATGCAATTAGTTTACTAATTCATATTATAATTTTGATGGAGGACCCATTTCCATTTTGAATGTGAAAAGACACAACCATGCATGCATAAATGCAATGTCACATTCAAAGGTACAAGCAATATAATTATATATACGTAGGATAAATATTAAACAAAGAGATCCAAGTTTAAGACTAATTAATAAACCTCTAATAGCAGATCAATACTGTCCTATATATACATGTAGACATGCACATGATATGCCCATGAATAATTCAATTAAAAATGGTCTTACAAAGACGACTCCTGACAAATCAAATAGACCAAGCATGGATATGTCGCTATAATATGATCTTTCAATTTGCTTTAAAGTTGATAGGAATATGCTACCTAAAGTGATTACTTATGCAAATTAAAATATTAATTAATTAATTATTATATTCCTATCTCGTGCATTCTATTTCTCCCCTCAACTACCCACATTTCCAATAAACAAAATTTACTTAATTATTAATTAATTTAATATTGGATCCACATCTAGATTATCATATTACTAATAAAAAATCAAACAAAATTCTCAAAAATACTATACCCAAAGTCATAATAAGCAGTGTTTTCAAAACCGGACCGGAAAACCGCATGCCAGTCCGGTCCGGAATAACCAAAGAACCGGTCAGATATAAAACCGGTCAATAACCGAAAAAACCGGTCAAGAATCGTCCAAACCGGTCAGAACCGGTGATTTAGACGGTTTGACCGGTTGTTCTTTTTTTTTAAAAAAAAAAAATTGTGTTGTTTATGATTTAGTATTTATTGAGAACTTGTTGTGACTTATAGTTGTAAGGATTGTTCTATTTCAGTATTTATTGTTTGGTTTGTGATAAGACTTGAGACTTAAATATATTGATCCTTGAACTTATTTGAAGAGTTTAATATGATATTGTGGTAATTTACAACTTGTTCTATTTTTTATCATGTTTAGATCGAGATAGAGACATATAATTATGAAGTATATAATTTTTTTATGATATATTTTTATATTTAATTAAAAATATATATATTAAATGTCACCGGTTCGACCACAGTTCGACCATGGTTGGACCATTGAACCGTGAACCAGTACCTCGACCGGTTCAATGACCGGTCCGATTTTAAAAACATTGATAATAAGCCATAAACTCTCCACCCGGCCTAGAAATATAAATAGTGTATAAATACACATATATAATCAATGAGAATTAACTCATATGATCACATAATTTCACTCATCACAATTGTATAATTTGAGTTTAACTTTCAAATGATGTTTTATTTGGTGAGTTATTCCTTATTGAACGTCATCCCACATTTAATTTTTTTAATTTTAAAAAGTATATATATATATATATATATATATGTAAAGTTTAGCATATTTAATTATTAGATATATAATTGAGACATCATAAAAGTTTTAAAATAATTAATTAATGATTCTTTTGAGTTGGAAGTAATTAGAGAAAGTCGGTCCATATTAAAATATAAAAGTTTTGTCCAATCCTCTTATCATATATGTGATATCACATTCATGCATATATATATATATATATATATATATATATATATATATATGTTTAAAGCTCTGTGTGCATATGTCATGCGGCAGCTCATTATGTAGTAGAGCTTAGCTTGTTGTCTACTTTCCTAGCTAGCTTATGCTAACCCGTTCACATTTCAAGAATCTCTCACCTCTCTCTATACCTTTTTCTCTCTCTCTCTCTCTCTCTCTTTTTGTGTGTGTGTGTGTTGTTTATATAATATAAAACTACAACTTGGTAGCTAGGCAAAGCAAAACACTGTGTCTGAGATATATATATAAGAATAGAATAGAGAGTGAAAGGAAATTAGATGATGGAAGAGTAAGAGATGGAGGTGGTAATAGAGTTTGTGAAGTTAGTGAGTGTGGTAGGTGTTGTGGGGATATTGAGTTGGTTGGTGTATGGGTATAGTAGTGTGTGGGTGAAGTCGGAGAGGGTGAGGAGGAAGCTGCGTATGCAAGGAATAAGAGGGCCTTCTCCTTCTTTTCTCTATGGCAATCTTCCTCATATGCACAAACTTCAATCTCAGGCCAAACTCACCAACACTACTATCTCTACTACTAATAATCATCTCTTTCTCGCCCACGATTATACTTCCACCCTCTTCCCTTATTTTGAACACTGGAGAAAACAATACGGTACATATTTATCTATCTCTTATATATTAATTATACTTTTTCTTCTTCTTCTTCTCCTCTCTCTCTCTCTCTATATATATATATTTAGTTTCTAATTCTAGCTCCATCCATGAAAGTGATCTCCTTTGATTTCCGCAATTTTTGTTATATATATGATCATCACGATGAGAATTAGAAACTACTCGATCATTATTAGGAGTAAAAGTTGAAAACTAAAAGTGTCTCATCCTCTTCCTATTCCTACCTAATTAAGATTTTGTACCTAATAAATAATTTACTAATTAAGCCATTATGTTGTCTTACTTTAGCCGAAAGCCTACCAAAGTGTGTGTCTAATAAGTCTAACCGCGTTGAAGATCGACTCCTTTTGAAAAGACATGCAGGCCAGATCGCTATAGCGATAGTGTTTTTTCTGTTCTTCTTTTTTCTTTTTCTTTTTCATTTTAATTAATATTATATTTTGAGTGAAATAATGAAGGAGGGAAAAGACCGGGCAGTGTTTTAGTGTGTTTCAATTCAAAGTGCCACATAATTCAATTTCGAATTGGTGAACTGTTTCGCATGATAGCAATCTTTCTGAACATTCCTCTTTGGTTTAGTGTTGGTGGTGTGGAAATAGGGATAGAAAAGAAAAAGGGGATAAAAAAAAAAAGCATGTAGATTTTCTTAAAGCTAGCTAAGTAAGCATGCCTAGGAATTAGGATCTTGACAGTTTGAAAAGATGATAATTAAAGAAAGGTTGAGATAGTGGTCTATATATCATCCTATGCTTTGGAATCATATATGTACAGAATTTATGCTATTTTATCTAATCTAGCTAATTGTTATTTACTTTGCTCCTCAGCCATAATTAATAACGCTTCTAGGTCAAGTCAACCCCATTTGATTATTTCACTCACTCTATGGTTTGTTGCGGCACCTCAAATTTAAATACAAAAATTATGATCATTGTAAAAAAAACCAACAAATTAATTATATAATAATATCTATAGGATTGAACATTTTAAAAAAAAATAAAAAATAAAAAAGCATGTGTAAACTGTTATGTGCAGAGAGTACAACTGATTGCATATTTTATAGAAGAGGTAGTACAAATAACAATGACAAAGTAACGTAGGAATTGATACCTTTACAGCTGTTGTTGATGCAATTTTGGATAGTCATGGCCTCTTGGGCGGTATCGCCTCTCAAGTAGCTAGCTTTTATGTATTGTATATATGTATATTAATGGAGAGGTAGGCAATGGTGAGAGCTTACGGGTCATTTCAATGGGCCCCATTTAATAAAATGGGTCAATGTCTGGTCTCTATCATTATTATCAGAAAGCAATACATATATTTTACAAAAAATCTTGGCACGTTAATATATATATATATATAATTAATTAATTATATATATATGAGTTTTGTGCAGGTCAACTGTATACTTATTCGACAGGGATGAAGCAGCACCTTTATGTGAACGAAGCAGAGCTAGTGAGAGAGATGAATCAGTGTATCACATTGAATTTGGGAAAGCCTTCTTATGTAACAAACAAGCTTGCTCCTTTGCTTGGAAATGGCATTTTGAGAGCCAATGGGCTTAGTTGGGCGCACCAGAGGAAGCTCGTTGCAGCTGAGTTCTACATGGACAAAGTTAAGGTACATTTTTTTATTATATATATATATATATATATATTAGCCTGCTTTTAATATAATAATTAATAATGCATGCCCATACCATTAATTAATGATATAATATATTATATATCTGCAGTCGCCCTTGTCTTTATTTTTGTTGTGTTCGCTGATTAGATTAGCTAGCACCTAGGAGTTAATAAATTAAAGGATTATATTCTTTTCCAAACACAGTGATCTTTTCAATAATGTTAAGAGAGAAGATGTTGAGACTTGAGAGGTAGATTGATTAATTCGGTTATAATAATAATTGAATCAATCACAGACACATACAAAATACGTTTAACATGTACCTATACATATAATATAATTTTTCATCCATCTCACCTGGCTTCGTCTGTATAGTATATATATTTACAATTAAACCGTGGCACTTATTGTTCTATATAGCTAACTAAATAATTCTTATAAAGACTTGTCTTTAAGTTATGTTTGGATGATAAGTTAAGGATAGAAAGAAATAGAGTGGATGAGATAGAAAAAGAATTTTTTTTGACGTATGTGTTTAAATGTTTTTATGAGGATGAGATAAAAAATAAAATTCCAAATTTCTCTTTAATCATCTAAAATTCCAATTTCTTATCCTCCCAAATTGGGAAAACAAAGATGAAATGGAATGACTCATATGCTAAAATACAATTATACCTTCTTAATTTTCAAACAAATAATATAATTAATAAGTAATTTTATTAATTGTCTTAGTGCCTTTGGCGGTTCTTAGCTTGCTGTTAGAAATACTTTGATCAATAAATCTGGGGCACGCTTGGTATAAATACACAGATGTAAAGCATTGTAGAATAAAGGAACTGTAGAGAAAAGTAAAGAGAGATATAGAGAGAAAAATTATGAGAGAGAAAAAATATGAGAAAAAATGTATTTAATATGTATAAAATATTATGTATTTTTTTTTAGAATCGTGAGATTACATGTAAAGTACTGTAAAGTTTACCAAACATGCTCTTGGTGTTAACTTGCTCTAGTAGTGTTTAGGGATGATCAAAATACCCATACCCAATGGGTACCCTGAAAATGTACCATGTGGGTCTGGACATGGGTATGGGTCCGGGTACAAAGTCAACGGGTCCGGGTCCGAGTAAGGAGGTACCATACCCGTACTCTATCCGCAATAGTAATTATTTATTTATATATATATAAAGTATTATTATTAAATATTTTTGTGTTGAGAAAATATATAATTTTAAGAAAAAATGTTAAATATCTTATAGATATTAAATTAATTCAATTGTACACTTATATTTATGATTTAATTTTTTAAGTTTTTGTGATTATAGATGAAAAAATTGATAAAAATAAATTTTATATTAATAAAATAATAATTTATTTTAAATTTGTATGGGTTTGGGGATTTAACTACTCATAAGGTATGGGGATGAAGAATGATTTTGATACCCGTTAAAGTAATCTAAAGATTATAGTACCCTACTCATACTTTACCCATAATCATCCCTAGTAGTGCTATAGAAGTTGGAACCAAAAATAATAAAAAATGAAACGGAACAATACAATAATCTAGGCCCTGCACGTGTATCCATATTAATTATATAGTATACACAAATGTTTGATTATAAAAGAGAATTAATTAATTAATTAATAAGCAATGAATGAGTGTATGTGGATGGCAGGGTATGGTGGGGCTCATGATAGAATCAGCGCAGCCTTTACTAACAAAATGGGAGCAATTAATTGAGGCTCATGAAGGAGGCAGTAGTGACAATGGCACAGAAGTTAAGGTAGACGCAGATTTGAGAGGCTTCTCCGCTGACGTCATCTCAAGGGTTTGTTTCGGCCATTCTTACTCCAAAGGCAAAGAGGTATTCTCTAAGCTTAGAAGCATCCAGAAGGCCATGTCCACCCAAGGCGGCTTCCAGCTTTTCGGAGTCTCCGGCATCAGAGGCATGCTCCATTATTTGTGGTCCACCAAGAAACAGAACCAGATCAGCAGTTTGGAGAAGGAGGTCGAGTCCATCATATGGGAATTGGTGGAGGAACGGCGCCGGAAGCAATCGGAGTACTCGTCGGCGGCGGCGGAGAAGGATCTGATGCAGTTACTGCTGGAAGCGGCGGAGAGCGATCAAAGCAGTGATCACGAGGGGAAGGAGTTTTCGAAGAGATCATTCATAGTGGATAATTGTAAGAACATATATTTCGCCGGCCATGAAACCACTGCTGTTGCTGCGTCTTGGTGCTTGATGCTTCTGGCTTTGCATCCTCAATGGCAGACTTCAATTAGGAACGAGGTCGCTCAACTTTGCCCTAATGGTATCCCCGATGCTGATTCTCTCCCCCACCTCAAAACGGTAATTAAGCACTAAAAATAAAATATCAATATGTAATTTTAATTAATGTATACATATAGAGCAAAATGAAATTTGTATTTGAATTAAAGTGTCGCATACGTAGGTGACAATGGTGATTCAAGAAACGCTGCGTTTATATCCACCGGCGGCGTTTGTGTCAAGGGAAGCGTACGAAGACGTTCAAATAGGGAACATCAAGGTTCCGAAAGGGGTTTGTCTGTGGACTCTGATCCCAACGTTGCACCGAGACCCAGAGATATGGGGAGCCGATGCGAATGAGTTCAAGCCAGAGAGGTTCAGTGAAGGCGTGTCCAAGGCTTGTAAGTTCCCACAAGCGTACGTGCCTTTTGGACTAGGGACTCGGTTGTGCTTGGGAAAGAACTTCGCGATGGTTCAATTGAAGGTGGTGCTTGCTCTCATCATCTCCAACTTCAGCTTCTCGCTTTCCCCTAGTTATACCCATTCTCCCGCTTATAGAATGATTGTAGAGCCAGGACATGGCGTCTATATCCTCATTCGCAAGATTTGAATTTCCTTAATTAGCTTTGTGTTGTATATTAATTGCTATAATGGTTCTGAGTTGTCACGTACTTTGTTTCACTTCTAATCCTTAATTGTTTCTCTATGTTTTTCTTAATTAATCTCCAATGATGATCTCATCACACAACTTGTTTTATTTTTTGTCAACATTCTGTGTCCTGGCAAGCCCAACCCAATTTAAAAGGTAACGTAGGAATCATAAGCCCAATAGTTTGTAAAAAAAAAAAAAAGAACATGGAGTATGTAGTGCAACTAGAGCTGTTATAATTAAACTTAAGATATTTCATAAACCAGCAGTTATATACTTATATTATCATATTTTCACACACAAATTTTAATCCTTTAAATAATCTTATAAAATTTGTATAATTACTTTGAGGTAAGATCTATATATATATTTATTAAAACTTTAGAAGTGAAGCCACCTCTGACCTCTTGATTCAGCCACTCACCATTAATTCTTGATATAATTTAATTTTTACATAATAATATTCAAATTTCATTACTCATGAGATTTCATACATCATTGCTAGCGCCTTATCACATTGTCCCTCCAAAAGGTTGGGTGGAAATTGCAGTGCCACCAAAATCCGAGTTTCATTTTATCCAACTTCATCTCTACTCTCTCTCTTGCACACATGGACATGGCGGTAATGGGAATTGCAGCTCGCACAAAGATTCAGATGCAATCAGAGAAACGGATGGTAGAAGGCTTTCGGGCCAAATCCATGGAATTAAGATGGATCAGAAGAAGCAGCAGCAAAACCTCATCACAAATTGACACGAAACTGCTACGCCGAACAATTGGCTCAACTTTTCCCATTTACATCTCTACGGACCCACGACACATCGATCCGCACGAGCTTCAACAACTCTACGCTGATTGCAATCACTCCTGCTATAGATTCCCCAATTACGTCGATTCCCATGGCCGAGTCGAACCCGTCGACATCCATAAGCTCCGCGTTGCTCTGTCTCACAGCGCAGTGCTTGTCTCCGTCTTCTGTAAGCCTCACAATATTAATGTTGAGGAGGACGATGGTGGTCGCAATTTCGCTTTCGCCGCCGATTCGTCGTCTTCGATTTTGGGTATGACGGATTTCTTGCAGAGTGTGACGCCGGTTTCTCCCGTCGACGGTCAGTTGGTGGGCTTTGGCCGTGCTGTTTCCGATTGTGGGCTTACTGCTTCAATATATGATGTTATGGTAACAATTATAGTTTGATTTTCGGCGATGATTTGGGTCGTTAAGTTCTCGAGCTTATGCTATAGATATAGTGTCGCTTATCGGGTTAAGTCAAATTCAGTAATTTAGCGATAGAGTTTTTCTCAGTACTTGAACAATCATGAGATAGAAGAAACTACATTTTATGTTTCCCAATTTGAATTATTAATTTGGCAATTCAAGCATTTTAGTTAACTTGCATGTATCAACGTGCTTCAGTGCCTTTCAGGTTATTCCTTCCCTGCGGAGAATTGGAATTGGCCAACTGATAGTAAAGAAAATTGTAAGGTATTTAAGCTCTTTTTTCTACGACTATTCAATGTTAATTTGCATAGTTCCTGAGTTTTGAGTTACTTCACTAATCAGGCACTTTCAAAGTGTGGAATAATGATCTGTATAATCTTCCAGCTAGTTGCCAATGCCATGTAGCGTTTCAGTGTTGGCATAGAAATTTATTCAATGTTAGGCATTTTGAATTATTTAATTTGAATATGCAATATTACATGCTTCTGAAAGTGAATACAAGAATCAAGATCATGTTCTGGCCATAACCAAGCATTTTTTTTTGGATAATTGTCCCTCGATTCTTTCCTTCTGTTTTTCCCATGTCTCCAAATATTCTAATTCGACCAATTCCTGTCTGTCTGTAGGATGCTTACAAATAGAGACATTTATGACATATCAGCCCTTTGCGCAGAAAATGAGAGGTAGTTCATTAATCCTTCTGGAGTGCCTAATCCAAGCCCTTTATGGACTACAATTTATATTCACCACTTTTGACAGATTATTTTTTAAGGCATGTGGATTTGGAGGGGACATTCTAAGCTCCACTACCATGATGTATACAAGGGCTTCTTCATCAACAACCCAGGAAGGTGAATACAACGTGAGACGTGCAGGCCGAAAGTTATTGTTGGTTCCACCTCTTAAGGGACCCTGCAAATCTTCAAGGACTATCATATAATGATGAGGCAAAGCCTAAATGGCAAGCAAGAACAAGATTATTGCTGCACAATTAGAAAAATATTAAATTATTGGTACCCCAATTTTTCTCGGCAGATGAAAATATAATTCTCATCCAAGCAAGATTAGAGAAGGAGCCGTATAGTTCAGTGTAAATGTGTTAAAAATTATAGCTTTTTGGCGATCAGTTGATCACTTTTTGTATAGTGTTCATACAGAATTCTTTACATATGAGCGATTTAATATTCCCGCTTCCAATAACTACGGTTTCCTGCCTGCCTGTGGGTTTTCCTGACCTGACGGTTATTGTGTATAATTAATAATTTGGATTTTCCTAGTATCAAAGAAAAGTAGACTTTGAAACAATGCAAAATATATTCTTTTTCTCTTCACTCGTTCAAACCTCAATGAAGGAAGAATTTTCGGAACAAAGATATCTTTAATATTCCTTGTTTTCATCTCTTATCCCTCTATGGGGAAAATCTGGATTGAGATCAGCTTGATATCTGCTCGAGGACTCCAACGTTCATCCTCACTTTGGAAGCGTCAATGGTTTGCTGTTGGTTGGATCGATCCTGACAGCAAATACTGCACCAAAGTTGATGATTCTGGGAATGAAAATCCTTTCTGGGGAACCAAGTTTGCAATTCTGTTTGATGACTCGGAGTCAGAAAAGAACCTCCAAGATCTGGAGCTGAATGTGGAAGTTTACAGTATAGATCCCATATTCCTCACAGAGAAGATTCATGGCTCAGCAACTGTGATCCTCGAAGATTTTCTAGCCAAGAAGGTTCAGAATTCTAAGTTTTCCTTAAGGCCAGAGAATGAGCAAGTTAGGAGCTATCAATTGCGAAAGAAGGATTCCAGCAAACCACGAGGTTTCATTGATATTTCAGTTCGAGTTTCCAAGGAAAAGGAAGAGCAAAATTCGAACCCAGGTATGAGTTTTTCAAGTTTGCCCTTCACCAGTATCTGTTAATAAATGTGAATTTAAATCCTCTGAAGTTTGGAAGCAAATATAGAGTGAAAAATTGGAGATAAACAGAGGATGGACCCCACCTTTTGTCTCCTACATATCCTGTAATGTACTTTAAAAGATCTATTTCTGTTGAACATACGTGCTAATAAAATACAGTGAGTTAAAAACTTGAGTACTGAATTCAGTTTTCTTCCTTTTTTGATTGTTTCCTTGTCTTCTCATCTTCTACCTGATTTGGAGCTTTAAAGATTGTTCTGTAGGTAAGAAGGGAGGAACTGTGGTCCTAGATGGTGGCAATGAAACTCATTTGACTGCAGAAGGTGCATTGGGGGAAACCCATTCGCATCAACTGCCTCTGGCTTCACTCCATCACCCAGAGAATGAAGCAGAGAAAAACGTCCCCTCCTCTCAGCCATTGCCATTCCCTGAAACCTACACGGATCCATATGATGGTGGACCAAGTTATGAAGCATCTCGAACACCTTCTCCTCCACCCCCACCTTCAAATGTTGGTTATATTCCCACTTTTCTCCCCGGAAATGATCTTTTGCCGTCATCTGGAGCAGCTTCTTCTGAGAAGGTACCTCCAGGTTTGGCAATGGAAGCATTAGCAGCTGGAGCCATCATATTTGGAGACGACTTCATGTCTGGTTTTGATGTTCTTCCTGGGATTGCACATGATTCCTACCATACCAACGCATACTCCTTTCTGAACAAGCAATAAACCGCCTCTGATAATATTATATTTGGCTGCACACTACCATACACTTCAAGTAATATTTGTAATTTGCTTTCTTTGTAGTTAACTACTCCAGCTTATAGAAAAATACTTGTAAGAATGCTCAACAGCTATATTCCATCATTTAGCTTCCTGTCCTAAGTCTGATCTTAACATAAAAATGTTAGTGGCTTCATCATGGATTCATAATATAAATGACACGAGTATTGAATCTTGGAGTCACCAAAAAAATTCTAGCCCTCAAAATGGATGATAAAATAACTAACAAGACAGTTAAAGATTTTGCTAATTGGCATTATACGACATCGTTTTATTCCTTCTTATCCTCGTGTAAAATGCGAAAGCTTTCGTCTTTCTTTCTTACTGCCGCTGACTTTGGGATCGCAGGGCTTGCTGTAACAACAATGGATAATATAACCAAAGCTTTTTGTCTTTCTTATTAATTTCCGTAATTGAACGATAAGCCATCGACCAAATCAGAGAGATTCTATGTTCTAATATTGGTGCTCTCCAAAACCAAAAGCGAAAGTCAGAGAGAACTCAGAACCCTAAAGAAATGGAAGCCCTCGTGTGTAGAAAACTAGGTGATCCAACTGTGTCTATACAAGACAATTCTAGCCCGATACTTATCTCGAGAAATCACCCTATCCCTGAATTGGATTCTCCCACTGCCGTGAGAGTGAGAATCAAAGCGACGAGCTTGAATTTTGCAAATTACTTGCAGATACTGGGAAAGTACCAAGAAAAGGCCTCTTTGCCATTCATCCCAGGCTCCGATTACTCTGGAGTCGTTGACGCAGTTGGCCCCAAAGTTTCCAATTTCAGAGTTGGAGACCCTGTTTGTTCCTTCGTTCCACTTGGGTCCTTTGCTCAATTCATCGTTGTCGATCAAGCCCAATTGTATGATTCTGCTCCTCCCTTGTCCTTCTGCTCTGCATCCTATTTTATTGTTTGAATTATTTCTTTCTTTTGGCCGAATAAATTCATTTATTAAATCAACAATGGAGTTGAAACAGTCTACAAGAAGGGTAGAGTAGATATCACAGTGCTGAAGTAAAACAAACATAAAGATGAGATTAAACGACTTATCCTTCAGTATTTTTAATGATTGTTAATTTGAAGGTTTCGCGTACCAGAAGGTTGTGATCTGGTTGCTGCAGGCGCGCTTCCTGTGGCATTTGGCACTTCACATGTTGCACTCGTTCATAGAGCTCAATTGACCTCTGGTCAGGTAAGTATCTCATGCCTTCCATCCCTTTTATAGTTTGCTTTGGTTAATAAAATAGTATACTATATAGTATATTCCCCTCACCATTAAGCTTTGCTTAGAGGGGGCTACTGAAGTCTCTAGTCTTAAGGATCCTAGCTTAATCCCAATTAATGCCAAATTAATATATATACACACACTATACCCCTTTTTCCTCTCTTTACAGTTTTTTTTAAATTTTGTTGTTCTTGTCTCTTGGTGTGCTTAAGTGTAATGATGGAATTGTAGGTATTGCTGGTTTTAGGTGCAGCAGGAGGTGTAGGCCTTGCAGCCGTGCAAATTGGAAAAGCAGTTGGTGCCGTTGTCATAGCCGTTGCTAGGTAGTGAGTTGTTTGTTTACTCAAAGGAAAACAGTTCTCCATCTGTTGATAGCACATCTACTTAACATCCCTTGGAATTTAGTCTTTCTCATAACCTGGTTTCAACTTTCAGGGGAGCTGATAAGGTGCAGCTTTTGAAATCACTTGGTACTGATCATGTGGTGGACTTAACTTGTGAAAATGTCACTCAAAGTGTCAAAGAGTTCCTTCGATCTAGAAAGCTCAAAGGGGTTGATGTTCTGTATGATCCAGTTGGAGGCAAGCTTACCAAAGAAACCATGAAGCTTTTGAACTGGGGAGCTCACATTCTTATCATTGGATTTGCAAGTGGAGAGATCCCTGTCATCCCTGCTAATATAGCTCTTGTCAAGGTACAGCAGGAACAGAGTTTTAGATTGAAGGGAATCACGCCTGACAATTTGCAATTAGAATTGATCTAACCTTGTTTCGTTTCATTTCTTTCCTTTTGTACTTCCAGTATTGAGACTGATCCAAGTTCTGCTCTCTGTTCCTTATCTTTTCTGTGACTTTGTATAATTGCATCTGCCCTTCATTTGTGCTTAACAGAAACATTAGATGTCTTGGTATGACGACCAGTGAAGGAAATCTAGTAAAATTCTTGTTTTCTAAAATAATGTTGCAAAAGATTTATAGTATGTGGACATGTGGCTATATCTTGGGGGAAACTTGAATTGTCAAAACTTTCTTGCTGCTCCACATTTACTATTTAGTTTCGCTTTAGCCACATTTATTTTCTTTGTCATATCCAAAAAATAGAGCTTACAGATGCGTCTATTATCTGCAACTATTAAATTTATGATTTATCTGCTTTTCCTTTCAAATAATAGCGGTGAAACAGCATTAAGTATAGCAGTTACTTTAGTTTTATGGATTTAAAAGCTACAAAACTTTCTAAACAAAAAGCCATTTACTTCTGACATTGCACAAATTCCTGTCTGGTTACTGTAACATGCATGTGATATGAACGTAGAAAACACACAACACACATATTGTTTTGTGTATGTGTCTGTATGGGTGGGTGGAACCCCTCATTGTTAGGTTCTGATCTATTCTATTTGATATGGTTATGACAGAATTGGACAGTGCATGGTCTGTACTGGGGTAGCTATAAAATACATCGCCCAAGTGTTCTTGAAGAGTCTGTGAGAGAGCTACTATCCTGGTTGGCAAGAGGCTTGATTTCTATCCACATATCTCACTCTTACCGGCTATCAGAGGTCAGACATTTTTTTAACACAATTGTTCTTTTAATTTGACTACTCTACCTATGCTTGCATAGTTAGTCCCAAATCTGGACAGTCAACGCAAAACTTTGTCGAATCTTTATGAATATAGATCAACGACGTGAACATGACAGAACATGTTGGCGTCGCTTGATCCATATAGCCGACCTCACCTAGTGGGAAAAGGCTTTGATTGTTGTTTTAATTTGACATCAGATCTGGGCTGAATGGAGTCTATCACCTTAAATATTTTAGGTGGTGTCATTAGATCTTCCTAGGTTATATTAACAAAGATATTATCACAGATTGTAGAAAAAACAATCAAAGAAACTTGATGACGGGATTTGGCTCATGTAGTATGTATGAGATTGCTCCAAATTCTATTCAGTAACACTACCATGAGTGAATTAGGAGAGGAGGTAATATGAAGATTAATTGAAGAAGTTTAGAGAATTCTGTGAGTTGTAACTATAATTGTCTGCTTTGATACTCATCCACCACATTGCTGATGTTTCAAGGATTAATTTTATGAGGCCAAAGATCTCGGCATATAAAACATGAACTCATTGAAGCACATTGAAAGACATAAATGTTTGACTTTGATCAGATAGTTGAACGTTATATTCTTAGGATATATTGGTTCATTGGCCTAAATTTATGAGTGTTTACTAATCATTTTCTTGATTTTGACAAACATTAAGAGGACTATTTAATTAGTTGGGAGTTAATGACAAGGTAATTAATTCTGTGAATCCAACATTTGATAATTAAATGTGAATAATGACAATGTGCTTGCAGGCCAACCTTGCCTTTGCTGCTATCAGAGATAGGAAAGCTATTGGGAAGGTGATGATTGTTTTTTATGAGAAGCATACCATATCTAAGCTCTGACTCTCCAAAATTCTGCTATACGGTTTCACAATTTGTTCTAGCCGCTCAAAGTTTCATGACTAATTTGTTTACTACCTAATCCAATGAAATGTAGGCATGGAAGGAAGGAAGGAACAAAAATAAAGGAATTCCATAATACCTTACTTTCTCACAAAATGACATTATGTTTATGTCAATCTCTCATGGCTCAGCATATATTGCCAGTAATTGAAACTTTTTGAGACATCTGGAAGTGATCATGCCTGGACTTGGCTCATGAAATGTGAGGCAAGTGTAAAATGAGTTCTTTGAAACCCTTTTAAAGGGGGGAAAAACAAATAATTTATGCCCAAAAGAGAATTTAACAAAACTAACAAAGTTTTAGTATAGTAGTAATTTTAATATTACAAGCATTATTATCCTGTTGGGATGCTTACTAGTGCACCTTCCTTTCTGTGTGTGTGAATAAATTTTAGGATTAGCTTCATTTCTCCAGTTGAGCATCAGTAATAGAATATTTTGATTTTTTAAGAATTTGAAAATATATCTACTTTTTTTAAACATTTAAAATATATTGTCAAAAAATAAATAAATTTGATACACATATATATGATTATTTTTATGTTCTTTAAAACGTATTTAATTCATAAATTTTAAAACTTTTTATTTTGCTATCTGAATATTTTATACATAAAATTTCCCATACCAAGCAACACCTAAAATATCATCCAAGAGATTCATTGTTCAAAAAAAAAAAAATCACTTTCTTTTTGTTTTCCTTACATCGTGGCCTCTTTGATCATTGAACAACTTTAACTTTTGTAGTTGAGGGAAAATATCTTATTTACTCTTATTAAATGTTAGGGTTTTGATAATTAATTTTAAGTATAAAATAATTTTAAATTTTTGGATCTCTCACCCTTCAAGATATCACACATGGGGTCAATACAGGTTCATGCCAGATTAGGTTCATGACGGATTTGAATCAAGTGAAACGTAAGTGTATAAAATGTACGATACAAACTGTTGGATAAAAATTGATATTCGTGTTCATAATGTAACAGTCTCATCCAACGATCTATACTATATAATTTACACACTTTATCGAATTTGAACTTTATCATATCTGGTTCCGTTCATGACTAGGCAAAAATTTCTGTAGACATGGAAGATGAGTGAATAGTCCAGCAAATTTTCAGGGAATGGTACTATACTATTAAAAGATATTGAAGAGCTGAAGCATTGGTGATGTACCATTCTTCCTTTTTAGAAAACGAATATATTGATGCAGCAACATTTCTCCCCCACGCAATGTATCAAAGCTACACCTGTAGAAACTGACACCATGGCAAAAGAGAATATCATGATAATTGAGCTCATCACTTCAAATTTCAAAATATAAATTAAACATTTTGGAGAAAAAAGAAGAAGAAGGGTGAAACAGGAACAGTAAAATTAAGGACAGACTCACACACCTTCCCTTTAATGCCAACAATTACGAAATTGTCCCTGGGATGCAAGTGGAACTGTGCAAATGACCATTCCCATCTAATATACTTTATTTGGTTGTCAAAGAAGACAAATGGTAAGCGCAACAAGGCTTTGAGTTTGAGATTTTATGATGAGAGATTTTTTTATTATAATTAAAGATCGAGTGGGCAATAAAATATACCAAAAAGAAAACAAGTGGTGGGAATGAGAATAAAAATTTGCTTTATTTTTTGTTGTCAAAGAAATAAAGTCTCGAATTCAAAATTTTATGAATACAATTATATTCTTGTTTAAAGACTTTCTCATCATAGTCATAGTCGTAGAAGAGAGGGAGGACAATAAAATGAACCAAAAAGAAAACAAGTGGTTAGGACAAAACAAACTCTATATAAGCAATCTCCTAATTTCGTTAATTCCAAGTTACGAACTCTATAAATCTTGTGGTGAAGATCGAACAAAGACAATTTAGTCATGATGCCAAATTACAATCCTGAGTTAGTTAGGAGATTAGCCAAGTGGGATTCCTGTTAACTAGTAAGTAAGCTGAAGGTTTTAGAGTTAATCTATTTACGTCAAGTTATGCTTTCTAAATTAAATATCACTTCACACTCATTTCATCAATTCAATATAGAATTAATTCTTCTGCCATGCATTCTACTTAGGAAATTATAAGCAACAAGTCTCGTCAACTATGAATGATGACCCGTCAACACAAACAATTCTTCTTTTTTCTAGAAATGAGAAGGTAACGACTTAGAATCTTAGATGAATCAAATCTCATTGGCAATTATATAAACTAAGAATATATATTTTAAGTAATTGAAAACTAATTACTTGATAGAGTTGAACAAACTGAAAATATATTTTATAAAATATTCTTAAAGAATCTATATAATATCCCTTTCAGCAGCCATTTATAATTCAAAATAGTTATATGTATGTTTTGTTTTGGCCAATTATATATAGTTGTATGTATCATGTATGTTTGTTGAACGTTCATTTTTTTAAGCTAAAATTTTTAAAAAAAAAAACTTAAAAACTCATTTTTGTTGACTTTTTCTCAATTTTAAAAAAATAAATCCTCTCGATCAATCACAAAAACCTCAACGAATAAGGGGTAGAGAAAGAATAGAGAATAAAGTCTCTTGAATGTACAATAGAAGTTCTTACATTTATAGTAATTTATATATATAACCTTCTAGAATAAAGTTTTTTTTTCTATAAGATTTTTTAATCATAAACTTTACAAAAATGTAATATTCTATATTTTTTCCTATCGTGATTAGTCATACAAAATTTTTTTGTCAGGTATCTTCTTTGTAATAGAGAAACTTATAATAAAAAATGTAAAAAATTTGTCTTAAGTTTAATCATTAATCATTTATATAACCTTCTAGAAACTAGGTTAAACTTAAGACGGGTCAAAATTGGAATTATTAGTACCTAAGAAAATTTCCAAATGCGTAGCATAGATAATATTTGAATAATGCATGTTAAATTTTGGTGGTTATTAGTTTTGGTTCTTTTGAGGAGACTTCCCTTCCCTTTATACATACATACACAGACGCAAATTCAGAAAGAATCCACCGCCCACTTGATCAAGAAAATAGGAACTTGAGCTTTTATCCCGATTTCATTTGTCAGTACTGCTTATTTGCAGGCCAAATTATATTTTATGTCACAAATAATATTTAGTAAACAAAAAGATCGACAACATCGTTTATTTGTTTCGTTAATATAATGTCGACAGTGAAATTTGTGCAGGTGCAACTTCTCGAGGAGGTGTCTTTTACAAAAAGTATATATAAATAATCCTTAATTAAATAACTAATTATATTAATTAACCTTTAACCTTTAACTCACCATATATATCTATATATACAAACATCATGGGTATGTATGGAACTATATATGGGTAACTAGATGTATAGATTTACTTGTCTAGTACGTATATATATAGTTGCACACACACACACACACATATATATATATATAACATAATGTCAATATATTATGATTCATTATTTACCGATTCTATATATATATATATGATCTGAAAGCTGATCCATAGGCTTTTATATGCTTTTACAAATTTTTTGTATAGTACTCTCCTCCCCACTCAAGATTATATTAATGTGCCAATATTAATTCTATAGAAAATTTTTTTTGGCCATTAATTCTATAGAAATTAATTCCACATTTGTATATATGATTGCAGATTTCCACACACATATATATATTATACATATTAGTGACACATATATGATATGTTTGGCACCAAAAAAGTCACGCAAAATGAAATTGATATATACTAATTCCTGAAAAGAAAATTCAATGAAAAAAAACTGAAAATATTGGACAGAAAAAAATACATATATTGTTAATTCCCCAAGACCTAAATTTTGGTTTTTTTTTTTTTCTATGCTGCCCCAAAAAACTTAGAGAGAAATAGTAGGTAATAGCTGGTACAGTAGCATGTGTACATATATAACATAAGAAAGATACTTCATGGTCATCTAATTGCTGAATCTTTGGGAGTGAAGTCATCATCAGTAAAATGTGTGTATATACTTACAAATTAAAGAGGTAGCTAGCTAGGTACAGCATTAATTATACTTATGTTTATAATGAATATAATGTGCATATATAATAGAAATATATGATCATGTGGTGGGCTAGTAGCCTATAGATAGATAGCATTCAAAATAATTAATATATATATATATATATATATATATATATATATATATGGATAGGCTTAGGCTTAGAGTTAATTTGTAGAGATACATAAAGGCGTTAGAAATGGAAATAGAGAAATATTTGGAGAGAGGAGCTCCCTTCAGTCCAAGCACAGAGAAAGAGGATGCAAAATATCTCCTGCTTCATTCACACAGTTACAGTAGCAAAACGGCGTCGTTTAGTTCCCTAGCTACTGGGTATTTGTATGAATGAGTCAGCAGTTACTTCAACAACCCTTTATTCCTCATCCATGAGTGGGCTGAAGGAAGCTCCTATCCTATCCTATTTCATTTTAATTTCACCCCTCTCATCTTTTATATTTTCATTTCTCTCTCTCCTCCTCTCCTAACTATTAATTAATATGTATATATATATATATGTAATTATTTTTAAAAAAATAAAAAAAAATATATATATATATTACGTACGTACTCATTTTTCTTCCTGTGTCATCACTCAGATCATTCATCAGCTGCAACATAATATATTTAAATTAAATTGCAGGCAAAGAGATAATATATATCAGTGTCTAATTAGAGATCATTAGCTTCATAAACAACAAGACAGCAAACTAGAGATAGAGTTTAATGATGAAAAAATTATTGGCTTTAATTTAATTAATAAACTTCTAATTAACTACTTAATATAAGAATATATTTGTTTGAAGATGAAGTATATATATATTCTAATTAAAATTGTAAACTAATTAACCACAAGTTTTGTGAAAGAAAACCCTTTCACGACTTCCATCAACGAGATCAAATCCAAGTAAACTAGCTAGCTACCACAGGTTTGCAAAAACTATTTAATTAACAAAAACTGAAAATAGTATAGTAATTAATTTTGGAAACCCAAACTTCCACGAGATCAGATCATAAACTTGTAATTAAGCAAAAGAAAACATGGAACAAGAAGGAAGGAAAACATAAGAGGCCAGCCAAGTATATCTGCAAAAACATTAAACATATGCATATATATATATATATATATATATATATATATATATATATATATATATATATATATATATTCTTTATTAAAATTAAAATAGCTAGCTAGCTAGGTCGGGAAAATGAATTTATAAGCTCACAAAACAATGTTAAAAAGCAGATTTTAGCCTTCCAGTTAACTAATTATTACATTTATCTTTGACCTACTAAATTAAAGAAACCCTAATCTTGAAGAAGAAGAAGAAGAAGAAGGAGGAGGAGAGTTAATATTTATTTGAAAATTAAAGCACATCGAACTTACCACACAGAACTTTTGATCGAGAGAGAGATATATATATAGAAAAAGATAGATCTAGCTAGCTTGAATACTGATCTCCAGGTATACACATATACATGAAAGGAGCTACAAATTAAAGGTTAATTGGGTGTGACAGATATATGAAAGATGGATAGATTGAGGTTGAGCATCATGTCTAAGACAAGAGAAGAGAAGCTCAAAAGTCAATGCTAGCTAGCTGCCCCAAACCCTAATTCAGGTATGTTTTCATGGATATCTGTGCTACCTAGCTAGATATATAGAATACAAGGACCAACAAAATTAATCACAAATTATAATAATATATATGTCTAAACAAATTTTTTTTTTTAAAAAAACTCTGATCTGTAAAAGACCAAAAAGGACATGCACCACCCCCACCGGAAGTTAGCAGTAGCATGCCCAACAATAATTGCTTCTTTTTTCTTTTCAGAAAATAAAAAACAAATTATGTTAGAAAGAAAGAAATGAAAAGGGGAAGATGATTGATGATGAGGAGGATGGGTCATTGTCGTCATGAGAATCAGAGACAAGCAAGTGAATAATACAGGTTGTAACGTAGCGACATATAAGTGAATTAGGGGAGAATCCAGGGCTCATTCTAAATTATTTCACACCCAATTATTCTCCACGCAATCATTATGCTTCTCTAACATTAACACAAACTCAACAAATTTCTCGCAAAAATGCTACAGCGAGCTTTGGCTCATCAATTTTTAGTCATTGAATCTATTCTGACATTTATATTAAAAAGTTTTTTTTTAAAAAAATTTAAAATGATACAAATTTTGAAATAGATCCAATGACTCAGAATTACCACACTATATTAGTACGTTTTTGGTAAGCCCAACTCCTCAAGTGTTTTCACTCTTCACTAATTATGAGAGTTAACTTTAATGTTACTAATAATTATGAAACTCTCTTTATACATGTATTACTAAAACACTGGATTAGATATTCAGGGAATTTAAGTATTTAACTAAGTGTCAACTGTGTTGTTTTAATTATAAATTAAGACAAAATTATATAGTTAATTAGGCTATATATGTATGTATGTGGGAATGTGAAGAACATGGATTTGATGTTTTGAAGAGTGAAATGAATGTTTTGATTACTATAAACAGAGACAACCGACAACTTCACGTCTTTTTCGAAACTACTGTTCAAGCGTATGCTGCTTTCTCAGCAACTTTTTTTGAAAAAAAAAAAAGAGAAAAGAAAACCTTGTTTATAATATATAGTACAAATACATTACATGCATCAATTTTGATGTTGAAGGGGGCGTTAATACTTTTTTTTTTTATTGGAGGAGGGTTTGGAAAAAAAAAAAGAATTATTGAGGTTTCATTAAATATATATATATGCCAGAAATAATATCCAAGAAATAAATAATGTCATGCAAGGTTTTAGGAATACAAAATTGTGCAAGTGTATTTGATTGGAAACAAACTATTTGGGTTTGAAAATGAGGTATTGAAGTTGTATATATATATATGCAACCTTACTAATTATATCATTATACCTAGCTATATGGGCTTTTTTAACTTAACCCTATCCCCATATCCCAAAATTTACATAAATTAAGCAAAATCATTTACAATAATTAATTAACCATATACATGATACATCCCTTTTCTGATAACAAGTTCCAACGAATAACAAAAAGAAAGTTTATATATATATATATATATATATATATATATATCCATCATTATTATTCATTGTCATTTTTGGTTCATCTCTCCTGATCTCAGTATCAAGATTGGCAGATAGCCCCACTACAAACCGAAAACTTTAAATTAAAATTTTATATTTTATATTTAATTAGGGTTTTAATTTGTTGGTTCCACTTAAAAAACAACATAAGTATACATAGCTTTTTCCTTATTGATGAATGTAGGCAAAGTGGGTGTGAATGTGATTGGTCAAAAATATAATATAAACATATAGAATGTGGTTTCATTAGCTGGTATTTTAATCATGGATGCATAATATCCATAATTCATGGAAGGCAGGCAGGCATATGCATTATATATGCATATAATTGAATTATTCAGAACCTATAGCTATAGCTATATATATATATATATATATATATATTGCTTTTTCTTTAGTCTAGTTTCCCATCATGAATATATATACTAGGCGCCTAATTATATTGTCAGTACACCTTGTACCGCCATTATATCAACCCACGTGCATTGTGCTCCATATATATCATATCTTCTTCAATTTTAATCTTTCAGTGCTTTCTGACTATTACTGTTTCCTCTTTAATTTGCTTCTACCACTCGTAACTATATGGTACACTCTACACAACCATAAGGTTATGTTCCAAAGGAACTTGAAAAGAAAGCCATCAGTAATTTTTCCCTTTTTCTTCTGAAAAATAAATAAAGACTCCTCTTTATATATAGTGTGTTGTCAAGTTCTTGCATAATATAATAAGGGTTTGCATATCTTAATTATTATGAATTCAATGAGCAATAGCATAATACTAGGAAAAATTAGTACTCATCAGACTGTTGGAGATTTTAAGACATGCCACATTAACATTATATGATAAACAATAGTTTTAGAATAATTTATCTTTATTATCAATTTTTTTTAAAAAATCTTTAAATATTAGTATTGATACTATTTCAAATAAACGTGACAATTATTTTTTTCTAATTTTTGAAAATGCGTGTGCAGTGTTGTAATGATTTATTTGGAATAATGAAGAATGAAGGGCTGTAATGAAGTACAAAGTAAAACAGAGAAGAGAAGTACCCGGATCAACTATAATGCACTGTCACAGTGCACATCTTTACCATTCATTCAATAAAAACGTATTTTTTGACGTCAATAAATTAAATACATTTAACAGTGAAGATGTGCACTGTGACTACACTTCAGCCACAATGCACATCAATTGATCCATTTTCGTATAGAGAAGCAAGAGGGGGATGGAGACAGTAGTAAATAGTAATAGTAATAAGCTGAGGAACTGAACTGAACCAAATGAAATGAAGAAGTGAGAGAGAACAAGTTATAATGAAAATGATAGGAGTCAACACCCACAACCAAATGCTATAATGGAAAACAAGAATATCAATGTGCAGTCAGACCACAAAATGAGATCCTTTATATTTTCTCTTGTGAAAAATATTATAAAAAGAGAGAGAAAACAATATATATACACACTGTATATTTATAATATTTATTATATAAATATAATTTACTACTCAAATAATAATTTATTTATTTTTTTCACATGAGATTGTCATATTAAACTCTCCATTCAAATTTCATAAAGTATAAGAAAATAGGACAAGCAACCAAAAAAAAATTTATAAGGTATGGGCTTACTTATTTTAAATCTCTCTTTATATTTGGATTTGATTTATTCCCCCAAATTACTTTTTTGTTTATAACATAGAAAGTTTAGGTAAGGACAAGTAGCGGTATCCCAAAAAATCTCTTAGAGAGTTTATAAGAGAATTTATATATTATCTATTAATAAAATTTCATAAAATTCAAATGCTCACTTATATAGAATAAGAATCCAAATTTTAACCAATTATCAGTCTTTGAGGACATACATTCAATTTCACTTACTCTCTCATTGACTTCTTTTTGCACTCCCATACTTGTTGTAGTGCTGCCTCCTTTCAACTTCCACAAAAATGCAGCAACACTGCCTCCATTTATAATTATATATTATATATATATGTTTCCTCATTACAAAGTTGTTGACTTGTTGGCACTTAGCCACTTAGTTTTCACTTGAATTTGCTTCTAAAATGATTTTTTAAAGGATGTACTCGTGCTTATTATTATGAATTTCCCAATACAAAATATTTGCGAGATCGATTCATTATTGCTTGTGTCTTTCAATTTTCTTTTGTCTTCTTGTCTAATTCCAGTCACAACGTCGTCAATACAGGACAGAAAACAGACTCAGAAAAGGGAATTAAAATCAACCAGCAGTTCTTTAATTATCTGAGTTAAAACTTAACCAGTAATATTTGTTTATTGTCTCGAAAATGATTTAGCAGCATTGTACAGATTTCATTAACGTCGAAAATTACTGGGCTCAGGAATCAGGATTTCATAATCTATTCATGAAAGTCACATAAACACCGCGAGCATCCAAAACCAGATTTCATCATTTACAATTACAGGAACGAATTCGTTAACATATTTGCACAAAGCCTGTGAACACAGATATATCCAAAAATAACTTGTAAAAAAAGGGGTAGAAAAGGGGAAGAAAGTTTCAGATGGGTGTGAATAACAGTGTGACATTATGAACAAATATGAGTTCATCATAATTTTTGACAAATGATGAAATATCAGGATAATGGATTCTTTCGTCGGTGAGTAAAGCCATTTTGCTCATCAAACCTCATTACAACAAGCGAAAATGTGCTTAAGCCCCAATTGTAAGTCTGTGATCTTACGATGCTTTCCTTCAGTCTGATTTTCTTTCTTGGGGCCGCTGATTAGAGAATTTTCCAAATTATAGAAATAAACATGAATATTTTCAGGTAAATCAAGATCAAATATTATGATAATCCAACCTGAAAAACACTTGAGAGTTTAGAACAACTGGAAAATTAGACTTGTTGATCCATCCCCAAAGGTCCGTAGGTCGGCGGGTTTTACCAATGCTCTGCATAGCGGGCAAGTCCTTTCTCTCTCGAACCTGAATATGAGCAAATCAAGCTCAAAAATATTATGATAAGGAGTGATAAATATGAATATAAGCAAATTACAATCCAATTTCAATACATCTTATATAGACTTCCGTATCATACATAGCTAAGCATTTGATGAATTTCTCAGTGGCAAGAATCTTGTCACTAAAATTGAAGTTCCATATTCAAAGGAAATCAGTGCTTATTTAACAATCACTCACTACTTTTATTTCTAAGTAAAAGTGGGCAATGATCAACAGAAGCCACATCTTTCTCTAATACTCTTTCTCATGTACCATTCAATTATTTCCAAAATAACCAATGTAATACTCGTAATTTAGGTATGCCACAATGAAGGAGAATATAATTGTTTTACACTAACAAACTATATCAGCCAGGATTAATACATTCTGGAAAATCAATTGTGGGATCTTATGGAAAACACTTGTGGCTAATTTCTTGTCTACCCTAAACAATTATTAATTTATTATCTATTGGCATAAAAAAGCTGAGTTTATTTCTCTTTAGCATCTTGTGTACTTTTCCTTTAAAATTTCTAAATGAGGAACAATATTGTGAACTGACCATTCTGATACACACTCCTCGCAGAAAATGTGTTTGCAGCGCAACAAAACTGGGGCATGCATCTTCTCTTGGCATATAGCACATAGGTCACCAGCAGCATTTACCTGCATTTATAATTCAGAATCATATACGCTTAGGCCACCCCAAAATATAACAGATAATACAAATAACCACAGTTTTGTTTTCCTTAAATATGAAGAAGCATCTTTATGAGAAAGGATTAGAAGAGTACAATGACAGCAGATAACGTATCCTCTTTCAAAAAACGAAAAATAGAATAAACACCAGAAAAAATAAAGCACATTAATGTAACAAATGCCCTCCAACCCTTCTGCATATCACATAAAGAAAACCCAGTGAAATAGCCAGGAATTCGTCGTTGAAGTTTCTAATTCTTGTCAGCCAAAAGTATAATAAAGTTGGAAACAAGGTACATTGCCAATTTGCCATAAAGCTCTTCCACCCTTTCACCAGTCAAAAACTAAAAAGTGACAGATCAGAATTTGCTCCAAGTTTGCAGGACAAGCTCAAGATTCTCTAGACAGCAATACCGATAAAGGTAAATATAAGTGCACAAGAATACAGAGAAAAAAATATGGTTGTTCAAACCAGTCCAGAAAAGCAACAAGAATGGAGAGCAAAAGTGATGAAACAAAAGACATTCACAAAAAAATTCACTGAAATATTATGTCCCTCATTCTCATGCTAACTAACAACATACCTTCTGAAATTTTTACCAGTTTAAAGATCAAGGAAAAAAGGGGATTGAATAGAACATGCCTTACATGGGTTTCCTTCCCTTTCCTAAGATCGTTCCCCATGTCATCCACAAAAAGGATGTTCTACTTAGACTTAAGTCCTTGACACACAACCACATACAGACAGAGAAAAAGAGTGCCATGAAGGTACATCTGAAAGTTTCTAAAAATTTCTGTTAACCAATAGACTTAAGCCCTCTTCTATTAAAAAAAAACATGTTTATTGTTTACCCCGTTAAAAGCGAGTTTTGTTCCTCTCTTAAATATTTCTGTGAGCAGTGGGAATTCACTATCACTCAAATGAGTTGTTCCCAAATGTGGGACTCTCGAACATTTTGTCAGATCAAATACATTGTTGCTAAACAACCATATGCCATAATACACATAACTAGAGACATTTTCATTTAGCATGACAATTAGGCATGTTTTTCTGATTGAAGACAATTAGGCATGTTACTAATTATGAAAATGTTTACATTTTGCTTCTAATCCATTATTCTTAAATTACAGAAATCTGTTTGTCTGGGTTGATACTTGACAGTATCAACAACAAATCCTAATATAAGAGTAAACTAGCTGCAGGCCTAATGGGCTAGAAATAGTGTTACATATTTGCATGGATAGCTAAAAAGTCACTTAACTATTTGAAAATAGAGGGGTCCTGTCATTTTCTGATGGATCTGTAGTTTGCTAGCCAAAATTTATTATATTTTTATGAGTTTAAAGAATTAAAATAAATCTAATTTCCTCCCAACAAAATGGCGTATAAGAGATTGTCCATTTCTCAGGTGGATGAATCAACAGAAGCAAAATATTGTAGCAAAGAGGGAGAGAAGTGTTAACAATAAGAATAATACATTTTACAAAAATTGGCATATTTACCTGTTCCATTGTGGCATAAATTCCATAATGAATCTCTTTTCTTGATAATGCTTTTATGGCAGAAAAGAAACACTGGACCTATTAAGCACATAGGATGTGGAAGACAATGGAAGAAGTGAGCGTTATACCCAAATATCTTCAAATACAGAACCAGATAGCATGATCTGAAGAATGAAAACATACCTTCTCAACAACAGATGTTAGCTTGAAAGTCAAATACAATCCTGTGGTCAGTGATGAAAAGAGACTTCCATAATCCTTGTTTAAGAAAAACCGATACCAAACTGGTGTTGGCAACAAGGTACGATACAACAGCAGCGTGTACTCAACCAGAGTTAACATTTGACCCTTGAAATAAGTTAATTTTCAGCTTGTTGTGGAAGCAAAATATAGTTAAAATCACGTGATTGTTGGAAATAGTAAAGAAGTTACTATTTACCTGCCGACGGAAGTTATGGCCTCTTCCATTTTTATAATATATAAGCAGCAAACACTTGAAAGCCATTGCTACTTGCCGCACTAGTGTATCTGAAAGTCATTAAAAAGAGTGACCATAAATACCGACAAAAATTAGACTACAAAGTTACCAATATTAAAGGATAGGCATAATACTAAGAAGCAATCAGCCAATACAAAACCAAAGCATAGTAATGCAACTTGAAGAGGTTCAGAAAGATATTGCTCATAGGTCAAAATTACATAGTTCAACTAAATTTCAAACATGCAAAACCAACATTTATTTATTTATTTATTTTAAAAAAAGGGTTTTCATGGAACACAGATATAACTACAACTTGTTCATTAAGGCTGGAATACTTACAGATCACAGCACAACATTAGAAACACAGATCTATATCTACTGTTGTAATTAATTCATTTCACCTAGACTTCATAATTTCAATTTGTAGAGTTCACTAAGGAGCTGAGTTTCTATTTTAATAATATGTTATGGAAAAAATACATTTCAAGCCAACATGTAGATTATAGCAAATAATGATGTGCAGCAAAATAAATTTATACCATTAACCAAAATGATGAATATAGCATGCCAGAAAGGAGGAGCTGAATTTGGAGGAAGCATGACCAGTGGGTATAAGAGATCTTCATTTCGATACCACCAGTAAATGCACATCACATGAAGCATGAAGGCAACAGAGATACCAACAAGAATAAGGACGTTCCTATCTCCCTGAAAAATATAACTTGTGTTCAGCCTCCCTTTTTTTAAAGGTACAGAGGGGAAAGGGGGAGTTTGAAGTTGATATTTAAAGGAAAAACAAAGGATATGCAAAAATTTGGGCAAGGCACCTTTAGCGCTGTCTGCTTCTTAACAATTTCATTTGACTTGAACATGACGGCTGAAACCCAAATTGTGACAAAGAAACCTGCAAATTATCACAAGTAAACTTCATATTAATATTATTTTATAGGAAAAACCAAAAGTTCAAGTCTGGAATGTGACACCTCCAAGTATATAAACAGTAAATAAATGACAGCTGCAGATCAAATGATCCCGTAAATCTTCTCTCCTAACCATTTTCTAATATTCCTTCCTGCATAGCTTACCTTCTATTGGTGATAACATGTAGTTTTGTAAGCCATGGTAACAAGGTAGCAATACCAAATTAAATCTAAGTATGATGGGTAGTACAGATATTAGAAATTAAAATTTTCAGTTTTTATCACTCCCCAAGGCATGAAGCTCTTTGTCCTACCTTTATCCCACCAAGCACATTCCCGGCTAACAATAAAATAAGGCTTCCAACACAACAAGCACCCAAGTTATTTGAATATGAAATCATGAATAACACCAAGCAGGAAAGCATACCACACACAAATTAGTTACGAAGTTTTGTTCAGCTTTATCTCGAATCTGGCATATCCTATCCATTAGTCAGTAGTCACAGTTTATATAACAGGACAATGCATACAAGGAGTGAAAAAGAAATCAGAGAAACGCATATTGCACTATTGCTTATAGTTTCATAATAGCAATGTAGGATCGTGAAGCCTAAATGAACACCAGAAATTTACAACCGAAGAACAAGAAGAGTACCTTGCAAATGCTGACGAATGAAAACAACCAACAACAACAGTGAGAAAGGAAGAATCTGCTCAATCCACTTGGCAACCTGCTGAATATCATACCTCTGGTAAGAAGACGAGTCCCTGCTGTTATTTTCCAAGCCATTCCCAGCATCTTCATCCACCTGTCCACTTGCGGCGGATGTGGATGAAGACACTAGAGGGACTCTACCACTGCTTGCCTCAGCATCGTCATCCAATGCAGGCATTCCTCCTCTATTTCTCATCAACTCATCACGATCGACTTCTCCAGGCTGATTCTGAGGAGGAGAAGAGAAAGAACCTAACCCAATACTGTGCTCTTGTTCTCCAGCTCCAATGATTCGTATGGAAACTTCCCCAGTACTGCCACTGCACGCGGCGCCAGAATCAGAAAGCTGTGAGCGTAATTCAGAAGTGGAAACTCCGTCGTCGAGTGCCAGAGCCTCAGAATCATGTGTTGACGAAGTGGAGCGGAGAATGCCGGCGTAATTCAATAGAAAGGAAATTGGAGAACGGAAGGGGCTGATAGGGGGTAACCTCATGCCATACCATGTCTCAGTACGGGCAATGCTATCACTGTTACTATTATTTACAGCTCCGGTAGATGAAGAGGAGGAAGAAGAAGAAATAGCGTATTGTTCTGAATTAGCAGCCGATGTTTCCATCTTTGCCGTGAAATTAAAATCGTAATGTTCACTATACCTCCAGTTTGATCCTTGTTTCTTTTTTAGCCAAATTTCTATCGTTGGGATTGTGCCCCCGGTGATCACATAAATAGGAAAAATACAATAACAAAATTGTGATGATTTTACCCTGGGAGGAGAATAGAATTTATGGTGAGAGAGAGTGAAAAGTACGTGAAGGCTCAAAAAGAAGAAAAGTCCAAAACAAACCGATAGAAGGAAGCAATAAATGAATAAGGATACATTACCTGACGAATTAACCAATAGAAAACAAGGCAGCTTTTAGCGTATTGAATTATGAAACAGGATTAAAGGAAGAAGAGGAAGAAGAAGACGGAGAAGGCGAAGGAGGAGAAAAGTCAAAGTCAGGAAGCTGTAACCCTGAAACCTTCGCTTTATTTTTTTTTTTTAAATTTTAATTTTATTATTATTATTATTATTTTGTTGGGTGGCTGCCTCTGGGACTGGGTGTGTGTGTGTGAAAGAAAAGAATAAGAGGGAAATAAATAATGTACGTCGCGAATCGCGACTCGCAAGGTGGACGATAAAGAAACGCGTTTAAACAGGCATTATCTATCCAGCCTTCGCTATTTCAACGGATGAAGAGTTATTTATGACTCGTAACGTTTCTTTTTCTTTTTCATTTATATGTGCATTTGCTACTCGGTCATTCATCATTGGTTCATTTTTCTTGTCATCGTAACTGTATTTGAAAAAAATATAGGCATAGGTAGTCTTATGTCTCTTTTCGTACCGAGAAACAGGCGGCCAATATTAATCATATAATGATATGAAGTTATAAATTAGAGAAATTTGAAAGTGTATGTGCCATATTATTTGTACAAAATAAATTTTAGTATTCAATATACATAATTACAAATAACGCAATACATATAAAAAAAAATGGTTAAATGATTCTTTTGGTCCTCAACGTTTGCACCAAGTTTAATATTGGTCCTCGACGTTTCAAAAAGTTATTTTTGGTTCTCAACGTTTTTATTTTGGTCAAAATTGGTCCCCCAGCATAACCCCGTCTGATTTTTTTTGTTAAATGCTGACGTGGAAGCCTTACGTGGCACACCCTCTCTCCTACGTGTCATATTTGGATGATATGACATTCTCTCTCACTCCAACTTAGCAAAACGACGTCGTTTTACTGAGTTGGAGTGAGAGAGAAGTGATGCAAAACGGCGTCGTTTTGCTGAATTGGAGTGAGAGATTGTGTCATATCATCTAAATATGACACGTAGGAGAGAGGGTGTACCACATAAGCTTTCCACGTCAGCATTTAACAAAAAAAATCAGACATAGTTATGCTGGAGGACCAATTTTGACCAAAATAAAAACGTTGAGGACAAAAAATAACTTTTTGAAACGTTGATGACTAATATTAAACTTGGTGCAAACGTTGAGGACCAAAAGAATCATTTGGCCAAAACAAATTATTAACTAATGTAGTAGGCAGTAGCTCAAAAACATAAAATATGACAGCTCATTCACGTTTTATCGTTTATGAGTAGATATGCCCAATATTGACCAAAAAGATGCCCAAAATATCAGGGACCAAAGTTTAATATCTTTGCTCTTATTTTATCAAGTGATATATTATCATATTTATTTGTCCACCTTGAAGTGACCGCCGTTAGTGACAGTGACGAGCGTTTAGCCACTAACGTCTACGTTTGCTCTGCTGCTCCACGGACGCCATCAAGTTATCCCGTCATTTCACAAACTAAAGATTAAATAGAATTAAATATTAATATCACTCCTAATTGCTACTTTTTCATATAAGTTATCAATAACTTTTTTTTATTAAAAGTTATTTTGAACAAATTCTTTAAAAAATTTATCTTTTCTCTAAATAAAAATACAATATTGATTATTGAATCAAATGAATTAATATTCAAACCTTTTAATCATTCTTATTGCCTAAAATAATTGTATATACTAAAACATATAAATCATTATAAAACTCCAATGATCAATTAATAATTTTTAAAAACAATATGATAAAGGCATTGACTTTTAATCTCAAAATCCTTGGACAATCGTTGGAATCTTATTTGGATATAATATTGCTGTATAGAGAATAGAATCTTATTTGGATATAATATTTCTGTATAGAGAAGAGTATTAATTTCAAGTACACAAGCAAATGACATTTTTATTGGTACATAAGATACTCATAATTACACCGGGAACAACAGCAATCTAAACAATTAGTGCACAAATCTAAACATCAAACAATTTTACACTACTCAACTACCTTGGACGCTTAGCTTTGAGTGCCACGATATTTCACTCCAAGGAATGGAGAGCAGATCCAGATCCAGATTCAGATTCGGTGCTGGACAGCACTGGTCCACAAGGAAAGAGAAAGAGAGTGTGGGCTCTCTCTCCAGTACTGGGCAGCACCGGATCCAGAATCCCTAAGGATGCCCACTAAACAAGATTTTAAATGACTTCCGGAGATTAAACTGAGTAAAGCAAATGACATTAACAAAACGCAGATGTTACTTGTTTGAACAAACCAACATAATACATATAAACCGTAGTGCTAAAATACACGGCAATAACTGAGACTGCCCTTTTCAGGCATCACAAAGATGTCACATAAACACTTCGTTCTTATGCAAACGTAAATGCAGCACTTAGCCCCTCCAGTTGTCTTTCCGCATCCTTATTTCTTTTAAAGCTTCAACAGGAGACTTGAACCCCACCTTCTCCTACAACGATTGATATTTTTCGAGAAACATTTTCAGCCAATAGATGTGACTTCAATTTTAAGATTGAGCAAAAGAAAAGGAATATAAATCTATGTGACAAGTAGCAGATGTAAGGATTTCAACTACATAATTAGATGCAGCAACATACTCCTCTGCATCGGCTAAATATATGTAGACGTCCATTCCTCTATCAAAAACAAATCTTTCTCTATTGGGAAAGTGGTGACAAACCTGAAGCTCGGGCAGATCAACCCTCATAAATGGGTTGGTCTCGAACTCTTCCTCAATGGTTGAGGGAATTGTTGGTTCCCCAGCTTGCCTCTGATTTTGAGCCCATGTTAATTTTTGTTGTATCCTCGGATTGTCTGGCTCAACCGTGAGAGCAAATTGCAAGTTCTTCACTGTGTACTGGAGAAAAAGCAAATTTAAACTCTTCGGTTATCATACGCTAGATAGGTAAACAAGAATTCTATTTCGTGAGCATCCTAAAATTGTTCTCATTCCCTCCATTTAAATTGTTTTTTACGCCTTAAACTGCATTATCAATTTTATCTAAATTAGAACTTCATATTTTCAAAGGCAAAAGTACCTTTCCTAACCCCAACGTTTGGGGGTCCTGTCAGTTTCGCCCCTAACGTTTTTTCGCTGTCAATTGTACCCCTAACGTTTTACGTTTCTGCCAATGTCATCCTTTTCACTAACACCGTCAAATATTTAACCGTTTTTGCTGACGTGGCATCCTATGTGGCAAAACGTTTCTTTTTTCTGTCAATTGTAACCCTAACGTTTTACATTTCTGCCAATGTCACCATTTTCACTAACACCATCGAATATTTAATAACTTTTGCTTACGTGGCATCCTATGTGGCAAAAATATCTGACTTGGTATATATTTTTTCCACATCAGATTTCCTACTCATCTTTTCCCCATCAAAGTTGTGTCGTTTTGACCTCGGCCTATTCCTTCTAAAATATAACTCAAACGCACACGCTATTTTTCTCATAAAAACGTCGGAGACGTTATTCATTCTCTATTTAGGGTAACGTCTCCGACAAAGTAGAGAATGGGTAACGTCTTCGACAAAGTAGAGAATGGATAACGTCTCCAATGTTTTTGTCTGCAAAATGGCATGTACGTTTGAGTTATATTTTAAAAGGAATATGATGAGGCTAAAACGACACGGTTTTGATGGAAAAAAGATGAGTAAAAAATCTAGTGTGGAAAAAAATATGTCAAGTCAGATATTTTTGTCACATAGGATGCCACGTAAGCAAAATAGCGCATAACGTCTCCGATGTTTTTATGAGCAAAATAGCGCGTGCGTTTGAGTTATATTTTAGAAGGAATAGGCCGAGTTCAAAACGACACAACTTTGATGGGGAAAAGATGAGTAGGAAATCTGATGTGAAAAAAACATATACCAAGTCAGATATTTTTGCCACATAGGATGCCACGTAAGCAAAAATTATTAAATATTTGATGGTGTTAGTGAAAAGGGTGACATTGGCAGAAATGTAAAACGTTAGGGTTACAATTGACAGAAAAAAGAAACGTTTTGCCACATAGGATGCCACGTCAGCAAAAACTGTTAAATATTTGACGGTGTTAGTGAAAAGGGTGACATTGGCAGAAACGTAAAACGTTAGGGGTACAATTGACAGCGAAAAAACGTTAGGGGCGAAACTGACAGGACCCCCAAACGTTGGGGTTAGGAAAGGTACTTTTGCCTATTTTCAAATTTCAAGACAAGTGAACAAAACCAGCTTTGCATAAATGAGCTTCCCCTGATCACTAGGGAAGAAGAATCTTAAAGCAATCCACTAGTTGTCAAATGATAAATAGTAAAGAAGGGAAGGTCGGCTGATTATCATGCTGTGGTAACAGTATACGATACCTTCCTATCGATTGGACTATTTTAGGATGGCATGTCTTGTGAAGAACAACTTCTCACTCCACCATTAATTCTATGCAATGGCATCTACACTGCACATCCTCACCAACAGCAACAAGACGGGATTCAATATATATATGCCTCATTCTCTAAATTATTAGATTAGAGGAGATTTTTTCAACAAACTTAATCTTATCAGACAGACCATTCCATCCATATCCTTTTATTTATGAGAAAAACAACCTCACTCTTACATGTTTACACCTAAATTTATGAGCTTCCAATGGCATCCCCTGATAAGGAATTTATAAGTCCAAAGAGTACTGTTTAGTTTAATCATACCTCATGGCCACAGTATACCCAGGTTGGCTTTGGCAATGAACCCAATGTAACACAAAGTGACTGGTACATCTGTTCTGCGGTTCCTTCAAAAAATTTTCCACAACCAGCAATGAACTGTGAACAAGAAAAAACAAAATAAATTTAGATTTGAAATACAACTAACACTGTTTTTAAAAAATATGAACAGATCAATCAAACCAAAAAACCAGTGAACTAGTTAGGTGTCCAATTTGGATGGCCCGAAAATCCAATGCCCTAAAAAAACCGGCGAAACTAGTAAAAATCAGATGGCTTATGGGTTGAACTGGTTCTTATATATATATTTGGTCTTGAATGAGTATAACTAAATATATAACTTCATAATTTAAGATTTTTGTATTAGGTTATAATTATGTCATATTTTGATTTGTTTTTATGCATAATGATGTTGATATACTAATCTACTTATTTAATGTTGTAAATTCTTTCTAGCAATTTTTAGTTTATTATTTATTATATTTGTAATATATAATGTGTTACAATAAATCTATATAATTGCCATTGGTTTGACTATGATCAGACCATGTTGGACCAATAAATCATAAACTATTGCTTTCACCAGTCTGGTTTTTAAAACATAGTTCCTAATAATTCAAAACATATAAGAGAGAGATACAGAAAGAGTGTCATATGCCTTGACTTGACTACAGAGTTCTTGGTATAGCTTTTAGAATAAATTCATTATATGCTTTCATGAGACCTCATTAAAAAACACAACGAGATTGATCAGTCGGCTTACCAGTGTATCTCCAGTAAAAACAGCTGGCTGCTCATCCTCTTTGCCAGTAACATAATAACTTACGTGGCCCTTGGTGTGGCTGAGCAGGTCAAGAAACTTGTGTTAACAGAAGAAAGGAAAATGTGTCTGGGTAAACGGTGAAAGTGAGATTCAAGGACCTCGGACCTTATTGATGAGTTATGACTAATTTTTGTCAAATAGATTATTTTATATTAAAAGTAAAGTCAATTAGGAGTTTACTTATACAAGTAATACATATCGATACACAAAAACTAGTAACATAGAAGAATGATATTGGAAATTTTATAAGGCCAGTGAAGCGAAATAATGCCTCCTTGTTGGCATGTTACAGTGTTGCATAAGTTACACAACTAAGAGCATCTCTTGGTCTTTACCAAAATAAGTTCAGGAATAATAAATTAGAATCTCTAACACAGGAGGAGTGCAATTGAATATTTAACACAACGACTGATAATAATATTCAGCCAAAAACTATCTAAAAACAGAAATACAATGCAAAAGGTATAGTTCTCTTTGTCCATGACTGATAATAATATTCACCGTGAATTATGATTACAATTTTCTGCACTAAAAAATGTTCCACTTAGCAGTTAGCAAGTTGATGACTTTTCCAGCATTGCACAATCACTAATGTACAGAGGTCGTTTCATTTGAAATAAACAGAAGACAAAAGAGCTTCAGTTCTTATCTTAATGCATTAACCTCCAAAAAACTAACTCTTTTGTTTGTTCTTTTTTTTGGGGGGGGGGGGGGGTGTTGGGTGAATCTAACAACAATCTGCAATTAACAATGTCAATAACCATACCAAGGTGTGTGTAGGCACAATACATTAATATCAGCTCCAAGGGAGACCTTATCACCATTGTCAACTTTATTAGTGCATCCCTTCACGTTATCAATGGAACCACCATAAACCTTGATTCCAGGCACCAGCTGCTTCATCTTATCATTTCCACCAGCATGATCCCTGTCATATAATAGCAGGAAAGTGAGAAGTTGAGTCCACAAAGATTATGATCTCTTTATATTAACCAAGTATAGTTGAAAATAGATATATCATTACTCAAAATGTCACACCTGGCAGAATAACTGAGCATATAAGTAAATAACTAATAAAAGCTACTCCATGCAACAGCTTCGGATTAACAACTGAAACTTTACAAGATAAAGGAATACTTGAAGAGCTAAAAAATGAATGCTTCGTAGCTGCAAAGCTAATAAAATGGGAATGTACACATCTGTTATACAAAGTCTACAATCAGAGGATTCCATCCAGGCATACAATCCTTGTAAGCCTAGGATTATCTACAATTGAATTACATCAAACAAACAATTTAAAATTTTAGGGAAGAAAAAAAAGACAGAAAGAGGATAGAACGAAATTCTTTACATGAATTACTTAGCTTCACCTTGCTGTACAAATCGATAGTTAGTTCCCATTGTAGACTCATTAATAGCAGTTTCAAAGAAACTATGCAAATATTAAGTTGCAGCGGAAAATCTGGAAGATCGCTCTAGAAAATGCCTTCAATATAGGATAAAAGTTCAGTACTACTAATAAATATCTACTCTTCAATATATCCAGATTCCATAGTTGGTTATTCAACAAAAGCCAGACATGCCCAACCGAATATGGGAGGGCGTAAAAAAGTAAACTAGTTGCACTACCAGTGATGGTGCGTGGTGAGGACAAGCTTGAGATTGACCCCATGTGAACTTGCAACCTTGAGAACTTTCTCCGGCTCAACTGGGTCCACCACTGCGCCTTCTTTGGTACTCTCGTCAACAATCCTGCAAACCCAATTCAAAGATTGAGATAAATAACCAAATCAATATGCATTTGAAGACTTCCAAATCATAATCCGAAAGCTGTGCGTACAACAGTCATGAATGTAAGGAATAATGGGAGAGATAGAATGGCTACCGTTTTGAATTGAACTTACAGGTATGAGTAATTGTCTTCAAGGCAAGGAATGTGAAAGATTTTCATAGTTTTTCTGGCGAGAATTGCCCGGAGGATCGCAAACCTAGCTTCGCGTTCTTTTGTAGCAATGGAGTTGAAACTGGAAGGTGCTAGAACCGTGGAAGGAAAAACTTTCGTTCGTTGCCAAAGCAAAGGGATTAAGGGAGTGTCAGCGACTGCCACGTCAACAATCCCCGCGAGACGTGTCGGTGAGAGAAGCAATGACATAGGCCGCATTAATCCACGTATTAAGCCCGTTTTGTTAAAAAAAACACACACACATTTGATATTTGATATTAGACGAATTATTCTGGCCACATTTGATATTTCACAAATTATTTTGGTACATAAAAGATTAATTATCTAATGATTTAGGGTCCAGTTTAGTAACTTGTTTTGGGATGTAATATTCGCTGTAATTCAATATTTATTTTAGTATTTTTTATATTAAATATATTTTACTTTTTTAATTTGATGAAATTATGTTTTTATCCGTATTTTTTTACTCACTTTTATTCTATTTTTATTTTTAATATAAGAATAAAATAGTTATTTTATTCACTTCTATTCCATTCAAATCACATCACTTTCACATCACATTTTCATTCCCTCCAACATTTTTATTCTCATTTCTATTACATCCACAAAACAAATGATCAAATAAACTCTTAGTTTGCGAGAGATTATTATACACTTTTTGTTATTAAAATATTATAAAAAACATTTCATTGATCACTCTTGAATTGTTAATCATATCAATGACATGTTGATTTAAATAGTAAATGATTTGTTATTGTTTGATCAAGGTTTTGATGGATTCAGTCTAAATTAATTAAGACAAAGCCTCAAATACCAAATAAAAAACAAATTGATAGATGTTAACATAACATATTAGATAACTCGGGAAATGATGATGTTGTGTTATTAAAATAATAAGAATTCATTTGCAAGGAGAAATAATAAGAATTTAAGTATTAATATTTGTATAACAAATATTTAGTTTTAATATACTAAATTAATGAAAATCTATGACTAATATATAAGTGTAGGATAAAAAATTGCATAAGCTCTCTTTTTCTTTTTTGCCTGAGCTCTCTTAAACTTCGATATTATATATTATGTAATAAAATAAAATTATTATTTTATTATATAATGAAACTTAGGGTTAAGAATTAAATAATTTTATTATTACCAAACTAATTTAATTTATCTTATAATTTATATTTATTAATATATATATATATTTAAAATCAGACATATATATATTCCTGATTTTTTATTGTTATTTAAATTTTTTATAAGTCGACCCTTGAGAAAAAGGAGTTGGAAAAGATTGGGTTTGGGCCTAACTTTATTTTTTAGGTATTTTGGATTGGGCCTAACTTATGGAATCCCTAACCCTTGAAAAATGAGAAAAGAAGCGGCAGCTTCTATATAAACATTTTAGGGTTTGTCTTCCTTACCATTGCTGAGCTTGAATCCGAGGCGTTCAGAGGGAGATTTCGCAATGGGGAGGAGTAAGCATCTATCCTTCTCTCAAATGTTAACACCATGTTTCGTTTACATGTTCATCCTATGCTCTATTATAGCCTTGCTTCCATCGTTACCCCGTATCGTACTTATTGTTTATTTGTCATTGTAATATTGGTAGAAATGGTTTGCGTGAAGATATGATCGTGTACGCGTTTTAATTACTTGGTGTTGCTTGTTTCGTTGGAATTTTGGTATGCAACGGTTTTGAAGGTTACGCACTTTGATGTGTGTTTCTGGCATCTTTTTGATTGAATTATGCCTTGGACTGGTAAATGTGGCAAGTTTTAGTTAAATGAGAAAACATGCTGTCTATTCAGTCAACTTGTGGGAAATGGAAGATGGATGTATGATACAGTGGTATTTGCTCGTTGGTTCGGTTTGGTTTGTGGTCGCCATATGGGCACGCTTTGAATTTTTTTGTTTCCACTGAGATTAAATGTGGCATAAAAAGAATATTAGTTGGTTTGTGTAACTTATTACCTTAGTAGACATAATTGTTTGGAGTAAAAGATATGATATTGATTTTCATATTCCAGATTCAAGAGATTTGATTGAAACATTGGTAGATTGTTGATTGGTATAAATTCACTTCTTACAATGCAAATACAAATCCTATTTTACATTGGTTTTTATTGGTGTAGATGGTAAATGCTCTTTTGGTGTTGTTAAATTCCTTGGTTTAGCCATATATTTTGATTTTTATGTGTTCAAGGTCATTGTTTACAACTGTTCATGTCCATATACTAGTGGAGTGAAATTATGAAACATTCTAGCGTGTCCTGTAATGGCAAGGTTGCTAATAATTTTGTAACGTGTTTCTAGTTTATGGTTGGATGGTTCTCAATTGACGCTTATATCTCAGTGCCCTTGGTAGTCCTTGAAAATTTATTGCAACGTGTTTGTCTTACCTTGTGTTTGTTTTGTCTCCCAGTGACATTTTGTTTATCACTCTGTAACTCCCTTTATACCCATTATATATGTTATTGCTCAATTATCTTGTAGTTATAACATTGAATTGTTTATATCTATTCAGTAAGTTGTTTTTAAATGGTGTTATTCTGTTTTGGAAGTAACATCTCAGTTTGATATTCTATGTTTGAATGCTATATTTATGATGCTATGGTGATAACCAATGATGTAGGACCTGCAAGGTGTTATCGGCAAATTAAAAACAAGCCATATCCCAAATCACGCTTTTGCCGTGGTGTTCCCGATCCCAAGATCAGAATTTATGATGTTGGAATGAAGAAGAAGGGTGTTGACGAGTTCCCATTTTGCGTCCATCTTGTTAGTTGGGAGAAGGAAAATGTTTCAAGTGAAGCACTTGAAGCTGCTAGGATTGCTTGCAACAAATATATGGCCAAATTTGCTGGAAAGGATGCATTCCATTTGAGAGTCAGGGTCCATCCATTCCATGTTCTCAGGATTAATAAAATGCTTTCATGTGCTGGAGCTGATAGGCTTCAGACTGGAATGAGAGGTGCCTTTGGAAAGCCTCAAGGTACATGTGCAAGAGTTGCCATTGGTCAGGTCCTTCTTTCTGTCCGCTGCAAGGACAGCAACAGTCATCATGCCCAGGAAGCCCTTCGTCGTGCCAAGTTCAAGTTCCCTGGTCGTCAAAAGATCATCGTTAGCAGGAAATGGTATGTAGAACTTTGCTACATTTGTACCTGGATGTGTATATTAATATTATTGCTACTAGACATTACAACTAGTAGTATTATTGTCAACTACTATGTATCATTGTATCTTAACTTGGACTGCTCTCACTGTTGGTTTTTCTCAATTAACAGCTTTAAATCTTCTTAGTTCAATGGGTTGATTATTTTTTCCTTTTATTTAGCTTTTTTATCATATTATTGTCAATTTTGTGTTTGAACTAACTGTCATCTTATTGTTTTAACTTCTCCAGGGGGTTCACCAAGTTTAACCGAACTGATTATCTGAAATACAAGTCAGAGAACAGGATTATGCCAGATGGTGTGAATGCGAAGGTAAAGTGAAACCACGACTTGATGTAATCATGATTTCAGTTGAAACCTCATACCGCTAAAAATTGTTAGAAGACTGCAATAGGGGATTTGCGAATGTGTTGGAGCATATTTTTGCTCTAGTTTCTCGTAAGCCTTCATTTAATCCAATTTAGATAGGTAATGTATCTGGTAACTAAACAAGTTCCTTTTGGATTTTGCAGCTTCTTGGATGTCATGGACCATTGGCTAACCGTCAACCTGGCAGAGCTTTCCTGCAATCAGCAACTGCTTAGGTCGTTCTTACCCAGGAATAGTAGACTCTGGACGAGACTAGTTATTTTGCAAGACTGGATTTGAGTTTATTTATTTTGCAAATTGAATTTCAACGGTTTCGAGTTTGTGTTTTCGCGGATAATCTTTATTATACCGAATTTTTATTATGTTGTGTTCCTTCTTGCAATTCCTTTTATATGGCATTTAAACGTCAGAGTTCTTTGCCTCTCGGGTGTGTTTTAACTAGTGTTTTGCAGACGTGCATTTCAATTTTCATGGCCTCATAGCCTGCCTGCTCGATCCGGGAAATGTAAACGACCTTTGCACAGTGAATCAAGCCCCGTGTTTTGAAACATGAAAATTATATGCAGCTGGGGACCATTTTCATTGCAATATCCACTTGTGTGTACTGCTAAAATCAATTTAAACAATGATTTAATAACTAGTTAATAACCATTATAGGTAAACCATTGCACCTTATTCAATGACAGAACACTTCCAGAATCGCAAAGTAAATTTCATTCGAGTCATCCAATATCAGCTTAGACGTCATAACCGAATCAGACTCCATTGTGAATGGGTATCAGCTTTGTCCCAATACAGCCTGGATTTGGAATTGCCGAAGGCTTTCAGAAGGCATGGCCAAGTATGGGTTTCTTGTCCTTTTTTCCATTGCCATTGCTGCCTAAGCGGCAAGCGCTACTGGCTTTTCTCATCGGATATGCTTCCAGTGCTCGTGCTCTCTACTGATGGAACCCGCCTACTTGATCCATACTTTCAGTTTCAGACTCATACTGCTTAACAATTTTCCATTTCAAATCTTGTAAATTATATATTTCTCAAACAAGATTCTTAAAACAAGGCCCTAGTAGTATTTCTTCCTTTCCCAGTAAATGGACCTCTGTCCTCTGCTATCATTATATAGAAATTGTGTGCATTTTGCGTCTTTTTTTAAGGGCTTGTATATCCACTCCAGATTATTCGCATTCTATAGAATGTCCTCTTATTTGAGGCACCGACCAAGGAGTTAGATGATATTGATCAGATCTTGAAACAAGAGGATACTGCTGAAGAAAAGAACCGAGAACAAATTCAAGAGGGAAGCTAGAAAAATTCCGTATTCTTCTTTTGTTGACTTGGAGTAGGTTTGAGTGGACGCGGTTTAAACCACTTTTATCTGAACCAAAATCGAGAAAATAAAGCCTGAAAAGATCAATCTGACATTTGCCTTGATCTCAACTGAATTATCTTCACCAGAAGTACCTTTACTGCCTTCAATCCTGGACGTCATTTCAGGGCCGTAAGTTTAGACTCTGCTTTCTCTCCTCTAAATTTGGAAGGTAGGATTGGATTCAAGTGTTGTCTCATTTTCCTACAAAATCATCTTTAGTTTCTCAGATTGGTGGCTCCTTGCTATTGTTGTTGGCAAATGGCAAAAATCTCAAGGTGCGGGTGATGCCTACATTTTATTTTTCCATTTTCTTTCATTTTTGGGCAAAGAGCAAGTGGAAGCCATATTGGCACATGCTCATTGAATGCCACCTTAGTTAGAACTTAGTTCCAACTTCCAAGATTTTTACGTGCCCATAACTGTGATTGCTGTCTTCTTACTATAATAAGGCACCACTTTATTATAGCTATAGGAAAAAGACTTCAACTTCATGCTCTGTTATAGCTCACTCTACCTGTCTCTTGACATTTAAATGCCCTTTCTGAAATTTGGATTTTATATTACTGTCCTTAGATTAGATACAGGTCCATCATGGGTGTAGGGTGACGCTAGCTTGAGTGTTTTATTTTTTTTCCCTAACGTAAGAATATGCAATTATTCGAAAGATGAATCTAGAAAGGTTGAGGTCTTACTGTACAATTTAATATTGCAGGTTATTCAAACAGAAAGTGGCAGTGGCATGTTTGGATGCACTCTCTCCGTCCAAATAGAGAAAGTGCGGAGGTTTTACATTACATGTCAGTGATGGTAGTTGACAAGATGAGTTATGACAGCCCACCTAGTTAATAGCGATGACATTTGCGAGCAAAGGAGGAAGGATCTCAGATTCAGATACAATTGTCTATAACAACCAACTACCTTCTTCGTGCTTTTATGAGTTATCGCATTACAAGGTTGGCCCCATCATGGTCCAAACTCCTCTCAGCAATAGCCAATGGCTGGCTGACAGTTTTTAATTTGAATAGTTTTTCTCTTACAAAAAGTTATGGGTCAAACCAATTAGAATAAATATATGACTATATGAGCATATCAAATATATTCTTTAGAAGGATGAGGAATGTTTGAAAGTTTTATGTGTTAATCGTAATTAATTTGGTTCAGTTATGAATTTATTCGGTTTTAATCTAGCCAGTAATCTCTCATCTCCTAAGAATTTTTTATTACTTTTTTCCTTGTCTACATGGAAAATTGTCTTATAAGTTATAGGCCTTATTCTTTTGAAGAGAGAGGTCACTACTCACTAGCAAACACTTTGGAAGATGACAACTACGCGCTAGGACAACCAGCCAATGGACTGTAGGCGTTTCTGATAACAAGTTTATACCGGTCGGTTGTGAGTTTATTCCTTCATTAATACCAGATTAAGATGTATGAAAATTTAGTTGAATGCTGAAGTGGCCACCATGTGATCTCTCCATTTTAATCCCTATACGGACCATCATGATGGTCCTTGATGTCCAATTCCAAGTCAAAACCAAGCAATTATGTCTGTCATTTTTCTTCTTTAAAATTCTAATTACTCCTTCAGAAAAGGATTTAGCTTCACCATGCCCCATCTGAGCACTACTGAAGCATCATTCATATAAGTTTTGGAGGAAACAAGCACAATCTTTTAGGAGCCATTTCTGATTGAAAATTTTCATTTTTTGGCTCTTACCTACCTCTTGATAGACTAATCCCAAAAACTTGTCACCTATACCTAAGGGAGCTGTGGTTAAAAATTCCAAAAGTTTGTAACTTTAATATTCAAATATAATGGGTTATTTAGTTCTTAGTGCTTCGTACATTTCCTCAGTCAGCTCAAAGACAAGTTCAGCAAGCTCTCTTTCCTGGTCTTGTACTCGATTATCATTTCATAAGGCTGGACCATCTTTTTTTCACCTGATATCTTATATATTGAACTTCCTCTGTTTGGCTATTTTCAACAGAAACAGTGGCAGGTTGGACAACTAGACATTTATATAGTGGGGTTTAATTAGTTTGACAAAGGGCTTGCATGGTAAGCTTCCTCATTATTGCTGTCATTGTAGTTAAGTAGGAAATTGTTTATTATTATTATTTTGGGTTCTTTTGTCTGTAGATACTGAGTTCTTCACTCTCCTATTTCTCACTGCGTGTGAACCTATTGACAAGAGAAGAAATCAGAGAAAGTTTATTATTGCTCATGATGTTATGCCATCTACTACTCCTATGTTACTGAATAACAGCAAGTAATTTGCAGAGGAAACACAGTCTCTCTTCTTCCATAATTTCTATCTATTCATCTGCTGTATGTTCAGAGAGATAATTCATTTTGCACTTACTTTTTTTTTTTTTTCCTTTTATCCTATTTTATGGATATGGAGGAGTTTGTGATTCATAGCGGAAAGCATGATTTGCTTAATATCCCTTGCTCATTTTCTACAGAGATGCTTCACTCTAGGATGTGTTCTTGGTGTACTGGAATTGAATTTCATACCAAGGTATTATCTCTCACTTCCTTTTAGTTCCAAAAATGAGTTTTTACGGTCTGAGTTAACCACTTAATGTAACAATATAAATTGATAAAGATTTCAAAGTAAGGTATTTCTAATGAAGCTGCTTTTGAGAACCTGATGCCCTTGAAGTTCTTGGCCCTCTCTTCTTCACAGATCTGCACTCATGACTTTATTATTACCTTTTAAGTTGGATGATGGCTCTGCCTTCTGTTTACCTCCCTTTGCTGGAGGTATCAGCTACTTCATTTTTTGTACTTTCAGCTTATTTTAGTGCAATAATTTTCAGTACTTCGGAGTTATCCTTTTTAAATGTACGCAGAACAGGCAAAGATACTAGATAACGCATATCAGAAATCATCACTAATGATTTACGCTGTTCATTTTAAATTTATGAGAAAGTATCCTTCTTTCAGTAAAGGATGCTTTGTTCTTTTTAAAGAACAAAAGGAGAATCAAACTTTTGCTTTTTCTTTGAGTTTTCTATTTTTCCTTGGATTCTCTATTATCACCATGCTTTCTTTAACTGAACTATTTCTTTTATAACCCATACCTACACGTCTAAAATATATAAGCATCGATTATTTGTGTAATTGTTGTGTTGGTGTTGTGTCATGTGTGTTTTCATTTCTTCTCTGTGAAAAGTATTCTTAGCTCCTCCAATAATTAAAGTTCACAGACAAGCCTTTGCTTTTTCTTTTTAATTAAAGAGTATCATCCTTGACGTTTAAAGAATAAACTTTCCACAAAAGGGTGTCCTCTTCTCAGCTTCAAAGCCTGCTTAATAGCAAGAATGTGTGAGACAGTCCCATAGTTCTATTGGTTCTATTCTATGTAGAGCTGCAATAAGTGATGGTCGTATTAAAATCACACAAAGGAGTTGATTCAAGTTGTTTTGAGTCCATTTCTGTACAATTTTCAAATCCACAGTCCGTTCTTCCTGGCTTTCTCTTCCGGTAAACAATTCAAAACCGTTATTTGCAATTACAAACGAAATAATGTATGTCTTTTATGGTTTACTTTCAGAATGGTCAAATCATTTGTAGAGGTTCATGCTTTTAGCCTAAATGTTTCCACGTCTTTGAATAAGAAATTGGGTAATTTTGACTTTGAATATGATCAACTAACAATTTGTCGAAATTTTTCTAAACAAAACCAGGAAATGATGAAGAGCAGCTAAGGTCAGAACTTGGAACCTTCAATTGCCTCACTTCTGCACAAAACAAACAGCCATGGAATTCCAGTCCTCTGTTCTTGCACTTTCTATTCTAAGCTTCAAACTATCTCTCTTTGGCTTGATTATAGCTGACCTCAACTCTGACAGACAAGCACTCAATGAGTTTGCTTCTAATGTCCCTCATGCCCCAAGACTCAATTGGGACGATTCTTCTGCAATTTGCAAATCCTGGGTTGGAGTAACATGCAACTCTGACGGAACTCGAGTCATTGGAATCCATCTTCCAGGATTCGGACTCACAGGCTCCATTCCAGAGAAGAGCATAGGAAAACTAGATGCTCTTAGAGTCCTGAGCCTTCATTCCAATGGCCTCTCTGGAAATCTTCCTTCAGACATTCTTTCCATTCCTTCACTCCAATATGTTCACCTTGAGCATAATAACTTCTCAGGTCAAATTCCTTCCTTGGTCTCCCCTAAACTAATTGCATTGGACATTTCCTTTAACTCCTTCTCTGGGAGTATTCCACCTGCATTTCAAAATCTCAGAAGGCTCACATGGTTGTATCTGCAAAACAATTCCATTTCTGGAGCTATTCCTGACTTCAACCTCCCAAGACTCAAGTACTTGAATTTGAGCTATAACAACTTCAATGGCTCTATCCCAAGTTCCATAAAAAAGTTCCCTTACACTTCTTTTGTTGGGAACTCTCTCTTATGTGGGCCACCTCTCAATCACTGCTCTACTGACTCATCTTCTCCATCTCCTTCCCCTGTTTACCAGCCAGTCTCTCCAGCAACTACCCAGAGTAAAAAAACCACCACCCACAAGAAAAGCTTTGGAATAGCTTCCACACTTGCTCTAGCAATTGGGGCCTGTGCATTCCTCTCTTTCCTAGTTTTGGTGATCTCTATATGCTGTTTGAAGAGGAAAAAGAGCAAAGGCAATGGCATACTGAAAGGAAAGGCATCTTGTGCTGGAAAGACTGAGGTTTCAAAGAGTTTTGGGAGTGGGGTGCAAGAGGCTGAAAAGAATAAGTTGTTCTTCTTTGAAGGTTGCTCATATAGCTTTGATCTTGAGGATTTGTTGAAGGCATCAGCTGAGGTTCTTGGAAAAGGTAGTTATGGAACAGCTTACAAGGCTGTTTTGGAGGAAGGAACAACAATGGTTGTTAAAAGGTTGAGGGAAGTTGTGGTTGGAAAGAAGGAGTTTGAGCAGCAGATGGAACTTGTAGGGAGGTTTGGAAGGCACCCTAATGTCATGCCCCTTCGAGCTTATTACTATTCCAAAGATGAGAAACTTCTAGTTTACAACTACATGCCAGGTGGCAGCTTGTTCTCCTTGTTGCATGGTAAGCTTGGTTTGGCCCAATTAAACTCAAGTAGTTCTGATCTTTTGATTAGCCCTGCACTAAACAAAATCTGCTCCTTTTGCTCCTATTTTAATTGTACAGATAAAAAAAAAAAGAGCATTATCTACTACATAGTATATACAAACTTACTAAATTATGATTATCAGCCATTGCATTAGAATGAGATTAAACTCTTTGTTTTCATAATTCAGCCGTTGAATTAGACATAAATAGATACTTCATGAGAGCAACATATGATTATCAGCTAACATTAGATGCAGTCACCAAATTCAATTAGCAAATGGAACGTGTAATTTTGTACATTTAAGTTAGATCAGTGAATTGAAGTTCCCCCAGATTCATATTTGAATTAAACCATGCCAGCATAACCATATAGTGCATATGCATATATACTGTACTACTTCTAAATTGTAATACAAGAACCTTTCACATTGAATTGTGCATGTATTACTGTAAATTTAGATAAAAGCTGTACCTTTCTCTAATTCCTGTATCCCCAATTACATCAGGAAACAGGGGCGGCGGAAGAACACCATTAGACTGGGATGCAAGAATGAAGATAGCACTAGGAACAATAAAAGGAATAGCTTTCATCCACTCCGAGGGCGGTGCTAAATTCACACACGGCAACATCAAATCTTCCAACATCCTCATCACCCAAGACCTCGACGCTTGCATCTCGGACGTCGGATTAACCCCTCTGATGAACAACCCCGCGACAATGTCCAGATCCAACGGCTACCGCGCTCCGGAGGTGAGCGACAACCGGAAAACGAGCCAGAAATCAGATGTATACAGCTACGGCGTGGTGCTTCTGGAAATGCTGACGGGGAAGAGCCCGGTGAGATATCCTGGGTGCGACGACGTGGTGGATCTACCGAGGTGGGTGAGGTCGGTGGTTCGCGAGGAATGGACAGCTGAAGTGTTCGACGAGGAAATACTGAGAGGGCGATACGTTGAAGAGGAAATGGTGCAGATGCTTCAGATTGCGCTAGCGTGTGTGGCGAAGGCTCCGGAGATGAGACCAAGAATGGTGGAAGTTGTGAGGATGATGGAGGAAATAAGGCAGCCTCGGTTCAAGAACAGGGCATCCCCTGAATCTGAGGCTAGTGTGCAAACTCCATGACTCTTCTGTTTTGCCAATTGCAATAAGAGAGAGCGAGATAGAGATTATATATATATATATATATATATTCATTTTCTGTTCTCTAACAATAAGCATATTCATTGCCATTGCGAAGAAGAGGTTCCAATGAATGTTGGCTTGGTTTTTATTCTCTGTCATGTGATTCTTATTGTCTGTCGATTTTTCTGTCTACTTCTATGGTTTGGTATGATGCGTATGTGGTGTTTCTAGAAATTATTTTGAAAATAAATTTAAAGACAATTATGTATCAGAATATCAATAATATTTTATCAGGTATTAGAGGTTAATTCCTTCTTAATATATAATTATAATTATGTTATAACTCTTACGCTATAATCAGAACAAACAAACAAATCCTAACTGTTAAAAAAAAAAAAAGCAATATGGATAAGAGTGCTCGTAAGTTGAATAAATTTGAACTGCCAATTTCTTTTCTTTTTTTTGAAGTATTTTATTTGTCATAAAAAGTGATAAAACTGTAGGTTGTTAATCTTGTGAGTTAAATTTATATGGAGTAGTGTACAACAAACCAATAAAACGGTTTAATTAAACAAAATAATCTCGGCAATTCTTATTAACACTTCTATTTTCAAATACATTTTAATTTCATAATATGTACATTGTGGACATCTCAATATCTCATACGTAGAGTAACAAGTTAACAACATTTTGTTTGACAGGACACAAGAGCCACTCAATATTAAAAGAGGTAATATTTTTTTAAAACAAACATTATTACATTGTGGAAACAACAAAACTAACAATTTACCAAATTTGGGGATATATTAAAACATGCAGAAACAAATTTCCAGAGCAACAAAAAAGTTAGAAGAAAAGCCTTGTTTTTAGCCATTTTCCTTTCCGTTTGTTTTCTTCTATCAACATCATTAACTTCCTCAATTCTCTTTCTAAGCTACTCAGTGTAATTCTGGATTCTGTCGTTTTATTTGAGCTGAGAAACTACAGAATTTGGATTCTGAGATAAATTGTGGATGAAAGAATCATTCCTGACTCTGACTATCCACACGATCAAAGGTGAACTTTCTATTTTTCTCCACTTCCTCGTAATTAAATTGATCCACACAACACAAGTTTCCATTTTTTTTCTTTCTTTTCTTCTTTGAGTAATGTCCCATTATTGCGTTGTTAATTTTTCCTCCTTTATTTCTTACATCAGGAATTTCTTAGATCCCCTGTTTCCTTCCTTGCCTCTCTATTTAGGTCCGATCTTCAGGTAGTGTGAAGTACTAACCTATAAATCTGTGTTTGTATACATTAGAAATCTGACTCAAACCCTTCAAATCTGCTTGTGAAACTGCATTTGACGTATCAGATTTTTTAAAAAAACTGGGTTAATCATATTCAATATATATGACATACTAAAATAAATGAAGTAATATTAACGTCACGTGTTTTTAAAGCAGGTTCACTAGGTGTCTCAGTTGTTGAAGCTCAATGGGTTGTTTTCGGCCTAAGGTAAATTCTTCTTGTTGCTACTTTTTTTTTTTTAAAAAAAAACTAGTTTTTAAACCTGTGAAATGAATATTCTGATATAATTTTATATCTTTTTAGTACTCGAATGTTTGATTTTACGGATGAGGTATTTGTGTATAGTTCTTTATCTTGTCTCAATCATCTCAAAGTTGCTGGGTTCTTGCAGTTGCGTGGAAGTGATAATGTTCATCAGAGTCATGTTGGTGAGCGTTCCTCCAGAAATGTGCACTACATAACTACAATGCAAAATTGGGAAGCAAAGCTTTCACAAGCCAAACTAGATGGCAAGATTGTAAGTTTATAATGCAATTGTTTCATTAATATGTTATTAGGGATTTATGATAAATTTTAGATGCCCTACCCTACAACCAAGTATGATGTTTCTTCCGTGACTTGTATGGTAGTTACAATATGTTGCTCACTTAGATTTAGGGTATGAGTTATTTTATTAAGCCTTCTCACTACACTACGGGGATTCAATAAAACTTAAAAAGACTACGGGCATATTTATTAGGCAGAAATAAAAATAGAAATTGAAGCAGAAATAAAATGCATTTGATGTGTTTAGTAGTAAATGTTTGGTAATAGAAATGGAATGTGAATGTATTAAAATGACCATTTTACCCCTTATATTAAAATAATAAAAAGAAAAGAAGGTTATAATTGTGCCAAATCAGGTTAAATTAAAGAGGTATAATAGATATTTGTATTTTCTTTTTTTTAAGTTGATAAAAATGAAAAAATAAAAAAATAAGTGGGACCCACTTACTTTTTCATTTCCATTGCTTTTTCCATACTTATTTCCAACTATTGAACACACTCTACTAATTGTGTAACTATGGGTCCTTTGCCATAAGGCAGAGGATCAATAGTGAGAAAGGAAGAATGGTGGGACCTGCATGTGTGGGTCTTACATGTGGGTCTCACCCATTATTCCTTTTTCTCTCTAAAAATCTTTTATTATTTTGAGATGATCTTGTTTGTGTGAATGCCTCAACTTGTAATTCAAATTGAGCTTTTTTTTTTTAATAAACCCCCCATCAATTCACTTTGTTTAAAATAATAAAATTAACGTGACTAATAGTTTATGCATAAAAAGCTTTAGTTTAGAAAAATTCTTGAGTACTATATAGTATATTATATAGTGTGTGATCATGGAGTCAATAAATTTTTTAAAATGAGTTCTGCAAGTGAAAATGCCTACTAAGAGTTCTTTGTATTGACTATGCACTATGTAGTAACTAAGAATTCCTCTTAACATTTATTTTTGCTTACTACTCAAGTCGTTTAGCATTCTTGCTTGTGGTCTTTAATTCTAGAATACTCTTTTCCCAAAACCAAGCGAAAGTTCAATTGTGGTTTTTGGTACTAACACCAAGCAGGAGAAAAGGTTGATCACTGAATATATTATCAAGCATACCGAATCTTGTTTGTGACAATAATTTGTATTTCAGTTCAGTTTTCATGAGGCTTTTTTTGTTCACGTGCTTTCTCAATTCATAATATATAATTGATTCTATTACTGATCTCTAGTTATAATTTGTAATGCTTTTTTTTCCATAATGATTCTCTAACAGGTTGTGGCAAATTTTAGCGTGGGTTGGTCTCAACCTTGTAGAGATGTAGTAAAAACCTACTCTGAACTTGCCAACAAATATTCACGCCTTGTATTTCTTACAGTGGATGTCCATGAACTTGCTGTAAGTAACCATGTTTTAGAATATAAACTATATCAACTTCTTCCATTCTGCCACTTAAGTACTGAAGTTTTCTTAGAATAGATAGATAGTTTAAACCAATTGTAAAGAAATACACAAGTTATGTCACATTCACAAGCATTTTCTTTTTGTGTATTGGTTAATTATTTTAGGAGTTAGGAAGTTGGTGGGATATAAAGGCAACTCCAACGTTCTACTTTCTGAAAGATGGACGACAAATAGACAAGCTTGTTGGGGCAGAAAAGGCTGATCTTAGGAGGAAGGTTGCTGCTATAAATGATTTAGCAGTTAAGTCTCGTCACTGATCTCATTATTATCGATCATCATCATATCTCATACTTACCTACTTGCAGAATTAGATTTTTCCTTTGTATTTTTTGAAATACTTGAAGAAGCAATAAGCCAATATTTGAGTTGTATGTATATTGACGAGCCAATGCTCTACTAGAGAGTAATATAAGTAAGGAAATATTTTTCTATTTTGAAAGTTGAGGATGATGTTTGCCAATAATCAAAAGTTGGAAAAGGTAATTATATTCTTACTAACAACATTGAAGTTTTCAGAGGATGGTCAATTATTTAGATGATTTTCAAATTTGTCTTGCTATGAATCACCTTATTAAACACTACGCAAGAACTGAGCAAGATTGTATTTGTATACAAACAAAACTGGAATACCTGCGGGCGTGTCATTTGGTGATTGGTTGTTTTTGCTTATGATGTATAATTAATCATTGTAGACCACAAAAACAAATAATAAAATATAATGGAACAGGATAATTAGTTAATTACTAGAATTCCCCGTTACCAACAATATATCATATATGAACAAGGCAAAACTGCAGGCTGCAATATTCACGGTCAAGGTTGCTACAAGAAGCAATGCACACTAAAGAATATCCCATATGCTTTACATTCTTTGTATATATCTTTCTCCTTTTTCCTATATCTATCAAAGAAAAATAAACCTACGCGATGTGATACAAATAATAAAGGGTCTGTGGTCCCTTAACTATGGCCATTTGGGTTCGATTCTTTCAAAGGTGAGAATGGAGTGTGCTTGACAGTATCAGAAGGATTAGTCTTTAGATTCGCTTTAAATGAAGACCCAAAAAAAAGAAGAAAATAAAATACAATGCTTGACCTTGTAATGCATGATGAATGAGCCAAAAAGAATTGTCCCTTTCCAGTTCACAAAGCAGAAAGCAGCCAAAAATAGGTTGGGAGCTTTAGACAGGTTATATGTAACAAGTAAAGAAACACATTGAGCTTATTTGTCTTGGTACATATACTACACATCCAAATTAAAGAAAACTTGGTACCCTTTATGGAAAAGACACAGAATACTCATGTAGTCAATATGCTTGACAAAGTACGCTATGCTAAAAACAATCCCTGAGTATGAGGAAAGTTTTTCTTTTGTTAACCTTAACGTCAAACACATTGTTTTTTCCAAATATCAAGGTGAGTTCCTAGGTTGAGTCGACTTAAAAAGAAAACGTTACCTACTATAATGTACTATAATTACATCTGCTCTTACAAGGCAATAAAATTTGTCAAAATCCCACATGACAAATGAAGCCATCTCCAATATATATAATTATATATATATATATATAGCTGCATATAAACTCATCATATGCCTGCTTTTTCATTTTGCTCACAATGGGCACAACCGAAGGTGTGTTCTCAGCTCTTGACAATGCCAAGGCACAAAACTACCATTTGAAGGCAATTGTGATAGCTGGGATGGGATTCTTCACAGATGCATATGATCTCTTCTGTATCACTGCTGTAGCTAAGCTCATAGGTCGCCTCTACTATTTTGACCCGGCAAGTCATAAACCGGGGAAGCTTCCTACGCAAGTAAACAACGCCATAACCGGCGTTGCCTTGTGTGGGACCCTTGCAGGGCAGCTCTTCTTTGGCTGGTTAGGTGACAAGCTTGGTAGGAAAAAAGTGTATGGCTTAACTCTTGCCATAATGGTAGGATGTGCCTTGGCCTCAGGGCTTTCCTTTGGCTCCACATCGAAAAGTGTGGTTTCTACTCTTTGCTTCTTCAGGTTCTGGTTGGGATTTGGCATAGGTGGAGATTACCCTCTATCAGCTGTTATAATGTCTGAATACGCCAATCAGAAAACTCGAGGAGGGTTTGTTGCTGCAGTATTTGCAATGCAAGGAGTGGGAATACTGGTTGCTGGTGCTGTAGCCATGTTTGTGTCCAAGCTGTTCCTAGCATTCTACCATGCTGTTGATTTTCAGACTGATCCTGTGCTGTCTACTCAACCGGAGGGAGATCTCGTATGGCGAATCGTGCTCATGTTCGGGGCAATTCCTGCAGCCTTAACCTTTTACTGGAGAATGAAAATGCCAGAAACTGCTAGGTACACTGCATTAGTAGAAGGAAACCACAAGAAGGCTGCTTTAGATATGGCCAAAGTCCTACAAAAAGATATACTTATTGAAGAGTCAAATTCCAGGATTTCTGTTAACCCAACTCCTACTTATGGATTCTTATCCTCGGAGTTTATTGAGAGACATGGGTTTCATCTTCTTGGGACTACCAGCACATGGTTCTTGCTGGATATTGCCTTTTATAGTCTTCAACTCACACAGAAAGACGTATATCCAGCTAGTGGGCTTGTACACAAGGCCACAACTATGAATGCCATAGAGGAAGTGTATCAACTGTCCAAAGCTATGTTTGTGGTGGCCTTTTTTGCTACTGTCCCTGGGTACTGGTTCACAGTGTATTTCATTGATAAGATTGGAAGGTACAAAATCCAGCTTGGAGGCTTCCTTATGATGTCCATTTTCATGGCAATCCTTGGATATAATTATGGAAATTTTAGGGGAGAGAAATATAAATGCCAATCTGGGAGTGTAAAGGAGTATTGTGGAGGCAATCCCATGATGTTTGCTATACTTTTTGGACTCACCCTTTTCTTTGCTAACTTTGGCCCAAACAGCACAACATTTATAGTCCCTGCAGAGCTATTCCCAGCTAGGTTTCGTTCAACATGCCATGGGATTTCAGCTGCTGCAGGAAAAGCAGGTGCCATTATTGGTGCCTTTGTGGTGCAAAGCTATACCAATGAGGACTCATCAGGAGGGATAAAAAAGGCAATCATGGCACTTTCAGTGGTAAACTTGGCAGGATTCTTTTGCACTTAGTGCCGGAAACAAAAGGACGGTCACTTGAAGATATCTCGGGAGAAAATAAGGATCTCCATGAAGATCATACTCCAGATGATGCAAACAAGAATACAGAGGATGTAGAAGAGGGAACAAAAAGCACTGGTGTTGTTGCTAATGCTAAATCTCCACCAGAAACTGTAAGTGTTTAGTTCATTTTCATCCAATCGCAGTACCAAGAAGCATAGCCCATAGAATAAATAAATGGAAGTGAATCATGAAAAATGGTATTTGTTTCTATAATTTATAGGTGCTTTTTGAGTTATGAATATGTAATAAATTTCTTCCATTTTACTCCGATGTTTATACAGGAAAACCAAACAAAAAAAAAAGATGCTTGTTTCTGTGACTTTTACGAATAAGTGCTTCTTGTGTTATATGTGTCTGTGTTCTTCCTTTGCATCTAGCTCTACTGGAAGAACTAAATATAATAATACTAGTTTATGTTACTTTATAAGTTCTTCTGTGTATGTATGTAAGTGCTTCCTCTTTACTCCCACTTCATAAATATTACATTAATCCTCCCAAAACCCCTTCTGAGAGACTGGCCAAGAAACATTATCTCACTAAAATACCAATCCATATCGTTTGAAAAATTGTTCTACACAGAACTCCAAGTTAAACATAATATTAATATCTCATAATTTATTAAACCTTCAGTCCTTCACTGTAACTATGCCAAATTTAACAGAGCTAGAGTACCCAATTGAACCCCTTGAAAGGGTTGTCTTTGGATTTCGGACTAGCAACTGGAGAATCCAACACAGGCATGTTAGTCCAACGATCCTCAAAATTAGCTACACAGTGCTTCCCAGCAACTTCTGGAACAAAGCTAGGCCTAACTTCACGAGCTTCCAATTTCTTCCAGTTAATTGACTTAAACCACTTGTGGTTCTTTATCATCTCGCTACCACTTGGCCCACAGCCAAGGCGTTTGCTGGCTTCTTTCTGCAACAACTGAAGTGGAAGCTTTATTATTCTCCTGTTGGTAGTATCTTCGCATGTTCTATTTTATGTGATTTTGTTTATAAGAAATTTAATTTGGAGATGAAGAATTTTACCCCTTTTAATAGTGAATGTGCCTCACTTGACAAAAAAGCTGGAAGCCTGATCTTGTCCTTTATTATCTTCTGCTGGATCTTTTGTCTATTTCCACTGATAAATGGAGGCTGCAATTGGAGTAAACAATAAGGTTAAGTTTAAGGAAAAGCTTGGATAACTCAACCATAAAAATGTGAACACAATTCATAGATACTAACCTTTCCTGTAAGCATTTCAAACAACAGAATTCCCACACTCCACCAATCAGCTACCTTATCATGTCCTTTCCCGAAAACAATTTCAGGGGCCATGTATTCTAAAGTTCCACACAAGGAATTTGACCTTGTACTCTCGTTGAACTGCTTTGCCAGGCCAAAATCTGTCAACACTACCTGAAATCAAGCATGGTAATAAGAAATAATCACATAATATACCAAAAGGGAAGTTAGATGCAAGTGAACTAGTCCTTCTCAAGAAAAAGGCACAAAGGTTGATGTGAGCATACATGGCCATGTGCATCCAAAAGAATATTTTCAGGTTTAAGATCCCTGTGCATTACACCATTTGCATGGAGATGAGAAACAGCTGAAACAATCTCTGCAGCATAGAAGCGTGCCAAATCCTCCCTGAAAAAAGTGTATAGGTAAGTAATTAGACCACTATACTAGAATTTATTGATACATTAATTAACAAAATGTAGCTACACTAGCACACCTGAATAGACCTTGGTGATAAAGCTGAAAGAAAAGGTGACCTCCATTGATAAAATCAAGCACAAGGTACAACCTATATTTGGTCTGCAAGAGTAGAATAAGGTCATAATCTGCACACCAATGAAGTACTTGAAAAAACATAATATAGAACTTGTGAGTTATGACCAATTATTTAGGCAAAATATTACTTGGAATGAGTATCCGAGCCGCACGATAAAAGGGTGATCAACTTTTGTCAATATATCCCTCTCAGATATGACATACTCAGCATGATTTCTCTGCATGATCGTGTCCTTGCGCATGACCTTCATTGCATAAATATCTGATGTTCCCCTCCTCCTCACCTGGTACACCTTACCAAAAGCACCCTGCCCAACAACTTTCAAAACTTCAAAATCCTCAAGTTCAACACTCTGATCCTCTAAGCAGATATCATTGAGTTGCTCATAAGATTTTTCTTCCTTCAATTCCTTCTGTGCATCCTCCGTTTCGTGTAAGTTGATCTTGGAAAGCTTCAAGGACTGACTAATATAGGATGTGGGGCCCACGAAAGAATGGGATCGGCTGTGAATAACAGCAGGATCATTGAAAATATTTTTATTTGAATCTGGTGCTCCTTCCAAGTTGCTAGATTTCTCAGAACTAAGTTCCTTTGAGGCTTGAACAGTAATGGGACCAAACACATCAGAAAAATCAAGCTCAACGAAATCAGAAGGCAAAGCATCAGGTGATTCACTTGGAAGAAGCAGTTGCTTCAAGAAAGGCTTCTGCAAGCAATTCCCATTTAAGGTAGATAGTTGTGGAGAAACCATGATTCTTTAATTCAGGTGAGTAAGTATTACAGTTATGTCTTTCCAAAAGATTGAATCCCACAAATGGAAGAAGATGGAAAGCTTGCAATGGCCTTAGGGACTACTTGAAGACTTGGAAGCAAGCAAACCAAAATCCAGAAAAAGAAATTGTTGGTGTTTCCCTGTTTAAAGGAAACGGTGGATGCAGCAACACTTGTTGAATACATGAAGATCAGCTTGTCAGTTCTGCAGTTCAAGACAAGAGAATAGTTATTTTCAGTTTGTAATTAAGTTCAGATCATGCATTCATAATACAATCAATATTAGGTTCTTACGTCAACTAATTTAATTGTCTTGTTCATATTTCAGTTCGTGAGACTCTACATGTGGGATATATCATAACCAAATAAAAGAAACAAAGCACAAACAATTCAAAGAAGTTGAATCACAACTCACAAGATAACGTAACATCAAAATGTTAGAAAGAAAAAAGAAATTAAAACATATATATATATATATATATATATATATATAATGTTGCAACTGCAAGCAAAATTGCAGAATCCAGCGTTAGCAAACGCTAAAAGTCCATTAAAGAACATACCTAAAGATCATGCTTGACTAGCATAAGAGATCAAGCAAAAGAATTAATAGAGAACAAGCCCCTGTGCTGTATATGTATCTTGTTCTTACGAAAGCAGAACAGAAAATTCAAAATGATGAATCGAAGATAGGCTAGCTCGGATAACAATTAGTAAACAACAAAATCAAACGCCAAATAGTAATGATTCAAATCATAAACAAAACTAAAACAAAAAAGAAAGAAAGAAAGAAAAGAGATTAGTCACTCACATTGAGGAGAATGCAGGAAAGGTGAGAGAGAGAAGAGGGGCATCTAAAAAAATAAAACGGTTAGCCTTAAAAGTGGAAATAGAATGATTTAAAAAACTATATTTGCGGCTGCGCTTCGCCACATCTTTGCTGTACGCATCAAGAATAACTTCCGGGACGGATTGATTGGCTGCCATGCGGTGTACGTGTCATGATTTGATTGGACGACGTTGACTTGATGAGTTGAACATAACATAAGACTTTTGGGGAAAAGAAATAGAAAAGGTTGCGTATGGTATGGGTCATGGATGTGGTCTCAGCCCTCAAGCAAAAGCAAATATAGAACGTACGCAATAGTCTAATGTCTATGCCATCATTTTTTGTTGCGTTACGCAAATTATATCAATTTTCCCATAAATGTAATCATTATAAGGTCACAAGAATGAATCCTCTAAAAGTAATCATCTATATTTTTTGGTGAAGTTATGAGAGAGATAGAGATAAAGAAAAAATATTTTTTTTTCTCTCCCAAATTTTCTTCTCTCTATCTCTCTCATAACTCCACCAAAAAATATAGAGGATTACTTTAGAGGATTCACTCTCCATCAACTATCTAATACACGTAGGAGAGATTTTATGTCCATATCGGCATGCCACATCAGCAGTTAACTGAAGAAATTGACGGACTTGGACGGAAGGACCAATTTAGAATTTATGGGAAAGATAAAGGACTAATTTAAAACTTTTGAAACATAAAGGACTAATTTAAAACTTGAGTGAAATATAGAAGACAAAAATAAATATTTAACCTAAAATAAAAATATACTCTTTATTTATTTTACTTGTTTGCAATTATTACTTTTACATTTTCAGGGAGATGCAACTTTTTATTTTAAAAATGAGGGTAATTCTATAGAGAGTTGGCAAGTTTTAATTCACCCGTTCTCAATTATTGGATCTATTTTATTTTAAATATAAAAAAATATTTTAACATAAATACATATATACATGAAAGAGCTGGGACAAAGCTCCGAGACTCGATCTCCAAAAATTATCAATTTTACCTTTTAAAAGTATCTTTTTTGCCCCCCAACGTTTGGGGATTCTGTCAGTTTCGCCCCTAACGTTTTTTCGCTGTCAATTGTACCCCTAACGTTTTACGTTTCTTTCAATGTCACCCTTTTCACTAACGCTGTTAAATATTTAACATTTTTTGCTGACGTGACATCTTATGTAGAAAAATTATCTGACTGGGCATATTTTTTTCCACATCAAATTTTCTAACGTTTTTTTTTTCAGTTGTACCCCTAACGTTTTACATTTCTGTCAATGTCACCCTTTTCACTAACACCATCAAATATTTAATAGTTTTTGCTTACGTGGCATCCTATGTGGCAAAAATATCTGACTTGTCAATTTTTTTTCACATTAGATTTCTTACATATCTTTTTCCCAACAAAATTGTGTCGTTTTGGCTTCACCTTTTTTCCTTTTAAAATATAACTCAAACGCACGTGCCATTTTTACTGACAAAAACATCGGAGACGTTATCCATTCCCTATTCCGGGAAGACGTCGTCGGAGAGAAGTCGAAATCGGTGCTCGGAAGCTCTCATGTTTTCTCAGTAATAATGTCTCTGATGTTTTTGTGAACTAAATAGCACGTGCGTTTGAGTTATATTTTAGAAGGAATAGGGTGAGCCCAAAACAACACAACTTTGATGAGGAAAGATGAGTAAAAAATTTGATGTGAAAAAAATATATACCAAGTCAGATATTTTTGCCACATAGGATGCCACGTAAGCAAAAACTACTAAAAATTTGATAGTGTTAATGAAAAGGGTAAAATTGGCAGAAATGTAAAACGTTAGGGGTACAACTGATAGAAAAAAAAAGTTAGAAAATCTGATGTAAAAAATATATATGCCCCGTCAAATAATTTTGTCACGTAGGATGCCACATCAGAAAAAATGTTAAATATTTGACGGTGTTAGTGAAAAGGATGACATTGGCAGAAATATAAAACTTTAAAAGTAATTGACAGCTAAAAAACGTTAGGATAAAACTCAGAGTAACTTGGGTAGAAAAGGTATTTTGCCTTCCTTTCGATTCTTTTTGGCAAAAGTACCTTTCCTAACCCCAACATTTGGGGGTCCTGTCAGTTTCGCCCCTAACGTTTTTTCGTTGTCAACTGTAACCCTAACGTTTTACGTTTCTGCCAATGTCACCCTTTTCATTAACACCGTCAAATATTTAACAGTTTTTGCTGACGTGGCATCTTATGTGGCAAAACGTATCTTTTTTCTGTCAATTGTAACCCTAACGTTTTACATTTCTGCCAATGTCACCCTTTTCACTAACACCATCAAATATTTAATAATTTTTGCTTACGTGGCATCCTATGTGGCAAAAATATCTGACTTGGTATATTTTTTTTCCACATCAGATTTCCTACTCATCTTTTCTCAATCAAAGTTGTGTCGTTTTGACCTCGGTCTATTCTTTCTAAAATATAACTCAAACGCACGCGCTATTTTGCTCATAAAAACATCGGAGATGTTATCCATTCTCTATTTTAGGGTAACGTCTCCGACAAAGTAGAGAATGGATAACGTCTCCGATGTTTTTATGAGCAAAATAGCGCGTGCGTTTGAGTTATATTTTAAAAGGAATAGACCGAGGTCAAAACGACACAACTTTGATGGAGAAAAGATGAGTAAGAAATCTGATGTGGAAAAAAAATATACCAAGTCAGATATTTTTGCCACATAGGATGCCACGTAAGCAAAAATTATTAAATATTTGATGGTGTTAGTGAAAAGGGTGACATTGGCAGAAATGTAAAACGTTAGGGTTACAATTGACAGAAAAAAGAAACGTTTTGCCACATAGGATGCCACGTCAGCAAAAACTGTTAAATATTTGACGGTGTTAGTGAAAAGGGTGACATTGGAAGAAACGTAAAACGTTAGGGTTACAGTTGACAACGAAAAAACGTTAGGGGCGAAACTGACAGGACCCCCAAACGTTGGGGTTAGGAAAGGTACTTTTTTCATTCTTTTTACACAGCGCATCGTTGAGAGGGCAAATTGCAGTTTTATTAACATTATGATACGAATCTCGATTTTCATAGCATGCACTTCGTACAGTTACACATCCAAATCCGAACTAATTGCATGATGCAGCATCAGAAGCTGCAGCTTTTACAAGCAAGCCAAAGAGGACGAAAGGAGTGGAGAAGAATGGGCTATGGTCGCTATCCAGTTCATACACAGAAGACGGTGGCCACCTCTTTATCATAGCTTCTTGTTGCTCTGGCTTCACCACTCTATCTTGCTTTGTCCTGATGAACACGCGCGGTACCTTCTCCACTTCGCTCTCCTCTGTGAATCGCGCGCTCGTCAATGCTTTAATCGGCCCAGGCCTCAACAGCATCGCCGCTAGGGTCGAATCCTGAGCCACAACCAACACTTCTATGCGTCACGTTTCCACTGATTGGTAAGATTTATAAGAAGTTAGTTCTTTAGGGTTTTGAGCTTCCGTAAATTAATATCACTGCCTGCATTGTTTGCTCCAGCTGTTTAATTATCTCAATCCTATTTATAAAAGTTGAAAGTTGTTGAAATGAAGAAATGGTTCTGGTAATTAGTTTTAAGAGTTCAAAATTCAAGAGTTATGACGAAAAGAAAAGTTAAAACAAAAAAAAAAACCAGTAAAAGTTTCACTACACTTTAGAATTTATGTAGTAAAAGGCCAATTGTAGTTTCGTCTTCCTTTTTTCCAAAATAGTTGGTTATTTGCTATATATGGTTCTAAGTTCTAACTTCTACGCGAAGCAAAAGCAAAGGATATAAAATGAGGGTAGATAAAGGCATTTAGCATGTGGGGTACCCTACAGTATAAAAGGCCAGAGAAACAGAGAAAGTGAAAAAGGGTTAAAGTTTAAAGTGTTTCCTACTTTCTAGAGAGAGTTATCCAATACCTCAAATGGGCTCAAAGGGTATATGATTTTGCGTTGAAATTCTTTCTTCACCAAAGCACTGGTTGGAGGGTTATCCTGTCCCAATCCAAATCCTAGCTCGTACACATCCCCAAACTCGGATAAGTCTGGTACCCCCTGCTTGACACACATCACAAACACTTTTTTATTAACATTTATATGAGATTTACGAGGCACAAAAAGTGTGCTACTCTAATATCATAAAAGCAAGCAATTAGGTTCACTAATTAGTTTTTCCTGTTCAATCATTGGAGGTACATTGAACACAGTCATAATTTACTATCACCTCATGGGGACAAAGTAAAAAAGAACTGTGAAACTGGGCTGTCGGATCACACCCATTCAAGTTGAGAGAAGGAAAAAGGCATGAGAATTGGCAATTTTTTGTCTCCAAACAAGACTACATGGATACGAAAGATGGTTGTAAATGTAATGATTAATACAAGAATTGCTGTGCTGTGGAATTTATATGGTGCAAAATTATTGATGATTTGATGTTAATAGACGGAGGGGGGGGAGTTTATTAGATTGAAAGAGACTATTATGATGATTATTGATGAGTGGGATTAAGTTACTTTTTTGGTGCACATTCTAGGCTCTTAGGAGATTGGATTGGAAAATCTTGTATTCGTGTTTCTCTTTCAGTGTTGGAGAAACAAAAGCTCGTCCATCTTTGTAGAAACCACATGGCCACTGGGTTTGTGTAGGTCAGAATGCATTAGATGGGAAAAAAAGAAAAAAGGTCTTGCACGATGCATACACATTTTGTTGACCTTTTTTATAAAATTACAACTAGTTTGGGGTCATTGGTTCAAGCCTTAGAAAGATAAGAAACAGTCAAGGTTAATGCAAGTAGACATATCTGAGAAGTCTATTAAGGAGTAAAACATAAGAATTATCTCATAACCATTGAAAGAAGATGTATTTTAAAAAATGAAAAAAGAAAAACAGAGAAAGAAAGAAATTCCTATGGTTTCTTTTTCAATTTTCCTATTCTTCTAAACAAAAAATATTCCTTTGCTGAACAGCTGCAAATTTGTCTGTGTATGGCACTATGTGAAAAATGCGATGCACTAAAGTAAGCCTTCGAGTTGTCTAAGAACTAGTTTATTATTATTTGTGAAGACAGTTGGATCCAACTATTGCTACTGACTATAATCTTCATCCTTGCTGGAAACCTTTAGAACTCAAAACAATTTGCATCATCAATGCAAGCTAATATACATCTCTATCATATTCACTCACCCCTAAGGTTACGAGACAACTCAATTATCAATACCCATTCACCCTATGTGCTAATAGTTATTCTTGTGCAGATTAGGATAAAGAGACATGCATGTCACATTGAATTCAATTTCTAAGAGACTAACCGATAAGAATAATATTAAGAATTTAGAGTGAAAAGGACTCACCTCTTTGAGATCTTCATCTGTCCAGAATCCCAATTTGAGCATAGTTGCTGCGACATAAACTGCTAACCGAATCTTCCTTGCGAACTTGTGACTGGCTTGAGTAATACTCAACCCTCCTGCGCTGTGCCCCACGAGGATCACCTGTAGCACATCACTGATATGGTATCACCAGTGTAACTTAGCCATTATAGTTTTTTATGTGGACTAGACTAAGATAAAATTCGGATGTTTGTTATCAAATTGTCTAATAAACACATGACATGTAGGAAAAAGAGTTTGAAACAGCTAATCATGGATATGTAGTGCTAAACTGTAAAAAAATATTGACTTGTCGTGTTTTAATTGGAAAACTATGATAGAAAATACTAATAAACTGTTGTTAAGTTTTGTCATGTATATGAAGATGAAGAGAGATGAGATTCATTAGGAAGATAAGGGGGGAACCTGTTCATTCTCTGGCAAAGCAGACATGAAATCCATGAGAGGTTTATTGTAATCATCAAAAGAAAGAACAGAATCAGCGTCAGATCGATCAATCCCAGAGCTTTTCAGGTCTATGCATGAAACCTTGTATCCAGAATTCTCCATAAGGCACCTGATTTTGTACCAGCACCAGCTTCCTCCGCCTATGCCATGTACCAGCACAAAGTGCTGCTTCAAGGGAATAGTTCCTCTCAGGTCAGAACCTTCCTCTTTCACAGCCATGGCTTTCTCTGCCTTCATCAACATAATTCTACTTTCTCACTTTTTTTTTTTTGCTTTCAACGACTGGTGAGTGTAGCTTATGCGCGCGTGGCATATATAGGGGTGGGAATATATTTATGGGGTCATGATGGTAGCCTTTTTACTCTCCTTGTTAATCATTTTATTTGGAATATTCAGGAGTTACTGATATCTTTCTTGGGGCTGAGGTCATTTCCATCATAAGAACTTTGAAAATGACAAAGTTTCCAATTTATACATCTATGCAAGATAACTCAGTACAGTCTTGCATAAGCACTAGCGTATGATGCGCTCGATGGAAACTTGGACTTATCAAGTGGTTCAAAATGCTCCATATTGCACTACTTCTATAGAATTCCGTTTGAAACACTACACTGACTGCAGGCAAATTAATTCTGCTATTATATATATATAGAAAAACGTTCGTGCAATAAGAAGATATATATAACTCTGGAAAATATGGAGAGTTGTCCTTGAACAGCACAGCAAGAATTCTTGTTTTTCTTTTTTTAACCAATAATTAACTGGATTTGAGAAAAAAAAAATGGTCGGGTCTGTGTCACTATTCACTAATTTGTTTCTTCATGATCATTTTTGTATTATAACATTGCTGGCCGACAATATCCTCATATTCTTTATAATTTATTAATTATTTGGATTCTATTTAACCCTGTTTGCTGATGATTGCTACCCTTTATCTCTTTCGCAGATGACTCATAGTATCAATTCAATGTCCGGCCTACAACGCCGCCGTGTGCATGACCTAGTACTTTTGTAAGAGTAAAGAATTAATAAGTCAAAACAAAGAAAAACTATTAAAGGTTATGGCTCTAACCTGTGATTTGAAAACCGGACCGAATCGGTCATGTGTCCGTTCCAATCAAGCCCCTTTAGAGCGTTTTTAATTGAACCGCTTTGGATTTGGGTTGACCTGGGCGGTTTTCGAGAACCGCTTGACCTGGTCCGGCTTCAAAGAACCGGTTGTCCTCTCTTTTTTGCATAATTATTGTCTCAGGTTGCAATGAGAGGACTCTCTTAAGAGCTATTGACCATTGAGCCAAAGGAGCTTTGCAATAATTTATATATAATATAATAAAAAACATATTTAAATGATTAAAAAACATATAACGTATTAAACTATATAATTTAATATAATAAAATACAAAATAAAAATAAACAATTTATATAATAAATTATTTTCTCTTTAGGAATATTTTATAAGTATTAAAAAATTAATAATTGATAAATATATATAACATATTCTAATTTTTATATTTGAAAATGCATAATATATTTTATATATCTTATTTTAATTATTTATGACATCTACTGGTTCAACCGATGATTCAATCGATTGAACCATGACCAAGCTTGTCCGAGTCATTAAAACATTGGCTCTAACTAGTAGCACCAATATTAAATATAGTTTTACTTTGACCCCTTCTTGGTCAAACAAAAATCCATAGGACCCATATATTTTTCAATAAGCGTGTATGATCATCATGCTTGTGAAGAAAGTTATGAAGCTTTTTTTAGGTTTGCAGGAAAAAAAAAAAGAATGGAATTAAGGGCTTAAAAAGAGGTTCATCATGGGAAATAGTTATTGATAATCTTATTTAACTGTACAGTAAAGAAAAGGTAATCGGCAATGAAAAAGTGGTGGATTAGAGAAAGGTTGAAAAAAGAATATAATGGTCAGCTGAAAATTTTAAATGGGAAGGTAATATACCCAATTATCATATCCTATGGCTGTCAACATCCACTAAAGGAATTTGTGCTCGCCATCTATGCAAGGCTTGATAACCCCTACAAAAAATCTAAAACATGGGCTTTCAAAATTAATAAATAAAATAAAATAATTTTCTAAAGTAATGCACTTTCCATTATTATTATTATTATTGTTATGGTTAATGGGTTTATGATCTTTTTGTCAGAGAAAATTATTCTAAATAAAGTTGAAATGTACAATACCTTATTAAAGGGTATTTAAAAAAAAAGTAAATATTATTAGATTATCATGCTTATAATAATAAGAAATAGAGAAGTGCATGTTATTTTAGAAAGCGGCTTTTTTAGATCTTCCCTTTTACAGTTGAATTATAGAAGGAGAAACGGACTTTCAGAAGGTGAGATGTTGCTTTCCTACCTTGAAGACTGGGGACAAATTAATACTCATATTGTAGTAGTGTATGCTACGTTATATTTTCTTTATTCTTTTGGGTGGAAATTTGATGCATTCAATTTCTTAGTTATATATCAATTTGCCATGCTGTTTTAGGATTAATCCTTATAGCAGAAAATTGGTATTCCATAGCAGAAAATTCGTCTAATATGGAATACGTATAGGCCACAGGTAGAAAATAATCATAAAGTGGATTATTTGCATAATTGCAATGGATTCTTCCACTTCGTAACCTTTTGAATGAGAAAAGACAAGAGAGAAACTGCCATCTAGCAAGTAGCAAGTGATTATCTGAATCAATTTCTTCTGTTTGGATCATATATTCATATATACTGTATACACCGGTGGTTGTCTCAGTCCACTTTCTGATACTCCACAATAACTAAAACATCAAACAGAATGAAATAAAGAAAAAAAAACGGAAATTAACGAGAAGCCTCCTAATTTAGGAAATCAGAATAAAGTTAGATAAATGTCTAGGAGAATTTAATGGTTTTTTTTTTTTTTTTTACTTTGTGAACACTGTGCTATCCTAATAGACACTCAAAAGTCAAAATGGCAGTATTCTTCAGAGGTTATTCTCGTATATAGTGCAAATTTGACGTGTTAAATTGAATTTCATACATACACCGTATTTGGTAAAAATGTATGGTTGAGAAAGAAAATAATGCAAAATGCAAAGTTAAGTGGTGTAGAATAAAATAAAGTATTGTAAAGTAAAGAAAAGTAAAAATAAAAATTGTGTTTGGTATATAAAATTGTAAAGTAAAGTATTGAAAAATATTAAAATGTTTTTATTTTATAATTAAAGTGTTTCTTTGTAGGTGTAAAAATAAAGAGAGAGAGAGTAATTAGGAAGGATTTTTCGACATTTTAACTTAAGGCAGAGTCAGAGAGAACGTCATAAGTGAACAATATTTTAAGTATAGCAAACAATGTACTTTTTTAGATCCACAATTTCACTTCCATTCCCTCCCTTAGAGTATACCAAACACAACCTATAAGATGATTTTATCATCAAAGTTCCAGAAAGTCAACTAGATTTGTTTTTTTCTAGTAGGAATTGATGTTCCACCACATCAATGTTGAGTACGCTTGGTATAAATGTACGGATGTAAAATACTGTAAAGAAAGTATTGTAGAGTAAAGTACTGTAGAATAAAAGAAAGTACTATAGAGAAAAGTGAGGAGAGATATAGAAAGAAAACTTAGAAGAGATAAAAAAATATGATAAAAAGTATATTTGGTATATATAAAATATGATGTAAATTTTTTTTAAAAATCATAAAACGCTATAATTGTACTATTTGATTTCCTTACCAAACATACCCTAATTGTTTAATAGTGCACTTGCCATTACACATGTTTCTGCATATGCAGATCTTGTTCAGTGGAATAGAGGCCTCCACTTAATTTTCAAGTCAAACGGACCAAAGCTTAATTAGTGGCCTTAAAAAGTGAGTTAGGATTAATTATGGCTCAAGAAAAGTGGGAGCTTAAAGGATTGAAGTTTAATATTATTGTAGCATTGAATTTGAGTACATCATTATAATCATTTAATGTTATTTTTTAAGAGACTCACATTAATAAAGATTCATTTTAAATAGATTGAAAATTCAATAATTAAAAAAATGTATTAAAGTTCAACATTACTGTACTATTGAACACCCTATCACATCAAAGATATATCATATAAGGCTTCAAAAGTTAAGTTAATTAATGGGATTTGATTCACATCAAAGATATATCATACAACTGCTTCAAAAGTTAATTAATGGGATTTAATTTTTGAGACTGCTTGCCTTTTTGGTGAATATTATGGAAATATTGGCAAATTGCGTAGAATTGTTGGAAAGGGGTTGTGTACTATTGAAAAAAGCAGTGAGACCATGTTTGGATGTCTCTGAGTGCTTGACAGTATGTTTTAGACTTTTTAGGCTTTCTTTACTATAACTATACGTTTACCTTTTCTCTTACTATTACTTTGAAAAATAGCGTATACAGTATTTTATCGGTATAAATTATAATAGTATCTACAATTCATATTTTTAGAAAATAAAAGCAAATTAATATATGTATAAAAAGAGAATGAATTTTATACGTTAGCATAAAAAAGAAAAAAGAAAAAATGACATATAAGTGGGTTTGTATACTTATATGTGGAACCCACAATATCACTTTCTGTATTTATTTTTTTATATTGGACAGTAAGGTGCATAAACCTTGTGATAATTTATTTATGCTTTTATGCATGTATGGATTTACCCATAGAAGTTTCTGCCAAAAAATTGAATCACATCTAATTTATTTTTGTAGATGTGACAAATTTCTGTTAAGTGTCTATGACCAATTAATGATTTGGGAAGAAGTTTGAACTATTTTAAGATATTATAAATAATCGTAAAAATAATATATAAAAAATAATTTCCTCAACTTTGAAAAATTGGAAAGTATATTTGTCGTTTATCTCTTGGCCAAAAATCAAAATAAAGTCTCTGACCAACTCTTCCATAAATGAGAGTTGGGGGAAAGAATAAAATAAATGAAATGGGCCCAGCGGGCCAACGATGATAAGTACGCGCGATAATTACAATGCTCTCCTTATTTCTTTTCCCGCCAGAAATTTAAGCATCTGGGCCGGCCCATGGCCCACCTCTCACACTCAGAAGATAATGATTTATTAGCCAATATATTGAATTACACACACACCCTAAATTTTTTTGAAAAAGTTCAAAATTCAAAAACACTCAACCGCCTAACAATGCTATAAAATTGACAACCACATTAAATGAAAAATCATAATTCGTTATATATGTGTGTTATTATTTTGAAAAAATTATTAATTTAATTCTTAAAAGATACAAAATGTTTCAATTTAGTCCATAAAAATTACAAATATCTAACTTAATCCTTGAAAAAAAAATTTTGTCCTAATTTAATTCTTTTAATTTTTTTTGTCATTATATTTATGGCTTTTTTAAGAACTAAATAGAAAAAAGCATCTTTTAAAGGACTAAATTAGATATTTTAATTTTTTAAAGACTAAAATTAATTGTATGGAATTAAATTAATAATTCTCTCTATTATTTTTATTATTTAAATATTAAATGAGAATGATTTATTCTTGTCTTGTCAAAATTAATGTAAATTCTTTAATTTAAAAGAAAAAAGAAATGAATAAATGTTATTAATTAACAATCTCTATAATCTATATATGTCCTATTCTCTCATCAATTATAATTAATCAAAAAAGATTTTCTTTTATTGTGTATAAATTCAAGTTCATTGATTTCTTAAATATTGTGACATACATTCATTTGAAAGACGAATTTGTCAGGTAGTATTTGTGGCTGACACACTACGGCTACACCGCATAAGCGTAATCGTAAGCGTCGTCGTAACTTGCTTGAGCTGGGATTTGGGAATGGGATGGACCTCGAGCCTCGCATAAAGTTGGCGGGTCTAATGTAAATTAAAGAAAAAGCGGAGGGCATTTTGGGGAGAAAGGCGAATTTAGTTTAGAAGGAAACGCGGGCTGCGTGCGTCGTGAAATCCCAAATTGAAAGAGAGAGAGGGGGGCAAGACTCTCTGTCACTCAACATTTTCCTTTTGGCACTCTTTTAAAGGCACCACACTTTGCTTTTCTTTAATTCTGGTTTCCTTCGTTCGTTCATTCTCATCCTCTTAATCATTTTTCATCTAATCTAATCCCTAAGAAAATTCCCTTTTCTCTCTTTTTCAATTGGGAGGGACCCAACCTCCAGGCTTCATTCTCATACTCTGAATCTGCTTTACCATCGCTTCTGGAAGTTCAGAGCCCGTGTAGGTGAGTGAATGAACTCCACATTCTGATACTCTGAATCTGCTTCTTTATTTTTCTCGAAAAGAAATGAAAGAATCTGCTTCTTTATCGCTGAATTTTCTTTTCTTGAATGTGTCGGTTGTGTGTGTATTTTGAGGTATAGTGGTTAGTGGATCTGTTCGCTGTCAGTGTTTCGTAGGAAATGATGTCTTGCTGCTACCAGTTTGGGGCTGGCGGTGGGTTTAATATCAGTATTTGAACCCTTTCAAGGCGTTTAGACAAATATGTTATGTCGTTTACGGTCATCGAAATTTCAGTCGTTTAGGGAAATTAAAGCCCTATGGTTTTTTTTTTTTATCCACATCCTTTCAAATGAGATGGTGTCGATGAAGTGGAAGTGTGTAAGGGGTATGCCTGTATGAAGTTACAGAGCCCTTTCCACGGCCAAAAGAGGGTTGGGTAAGTAAAGTTTTTATTGTTCCCTTAAAGCTTGGCTTCATCAGTTTTTTGTTGGACTTGAGCTCATGGTCATGCATTAGTTTAATTACTACGATTGTAAATCAACATAATCTGACTTATATGTATAAACAAGCTTGTAGATTTTTATAAACATTTAATATGTTTTTAAAATAGAAAACCACATAAGCTTGTGCCTGTTTATGCATATCACTATAAAATGAGTTCTACTTTACTCTTTTAATACTGGTACGTTTGTAAGTAGCAGATAAGCTAATCATCAAGTTGTAAGTTTGTCTAATTCATGAACAAGTGGAATTTTACGTTCTAAACTGGTGTGAACTGTGGGAGGAAGAGAGTGGCAAATTTTTAGAAAACTTTTGGATTTAAATTTCCTTATTTAAAATATAGTTTATGCTTGTAAGTTTCAACGAACTCACACAGATTTAGATGTAGTTGTGAAGGTCTTTCAACTAAGTAATGCATACTCATAAGGCCGCCGGAGGAATTGAGACATAACTTTATAGAACTTAAATACTATTTCCAAAGGATCGCTTTTGGAGCTGTTAAATTGTGCTCAAAAGATCCAAGATATGTTAGGTATTTGCTTTTTGCCCTGATATGTTGATTGTAAGATTTTAAACTTACTGCTAACTATTGGATTGTTGCTGAATTCTTGGTTTAAGTTTGATGACATTTATGTTAGTTCTTCCTTTTTGCTTTGGAAGGAAAAAAAAAGGAAGAAGGAAAGAAGCTAAATGACTAGTGACCAAGTGGTTTTGCTATGTGGCATTATCATTCATATTTCATATGATTTCCATTCATTTGGTAGTTTGCTCCTATAGTTTGTATGACTTGATTCTTGTCAGATTTTGATATTTCCTATCCTTGAATCATCATTGCTTTATTTTCCTGCTATAATATTGTTAATTACTTATTTATAGTAGTAAGTTATTTAATCAGAGTCTCTGAGGCCAGGAAAAAAAAATCATTGGGGTTATAGTTCTTCAGAACTCGAGCATTAGTTTTCTTCTTCTTTTGGGTCTAATGTGCTAATGATTAAAAGGGACAAACAGTCTTTATGGATTTTTTTTGTCTTTTAGTGCAAGGTTCTTATCGAACTCAGATATTCAGATGGAAGGCTCTGATAATTCTGAAGCGGTTTATGACCAAGGGACTCTTGGGACGACTCCATATTACACTCCATATCAAAAGGAGGTGTTACAGTTACAGACATCTGATCTTCAACCTATCAATATGGATTTATCTCCAATCTTTGGCAGTGACAGCTCTGTGGCTTCTCCAAAGGAAGCCCCTAGATCACCCTCCTCATCCTCATCCTCAGAATCTGAATCTTCTAATTCATCTGTAATCCATCACTTGCCTGTGAATACTGATGATTCGGAACTCCCAATTGATACTAAGCTGAAAGAAGAATTTCCTGATATGGAACAACAGAATCACAAGGTCCTAGAAGATAACATAGATGACATGTTGCAGACAAGAGAGAACGGGAGTTATGAGGAGTTGCTCAGAAAATTTATCAAGAATGAGGAGGAGCTGAGAGTTTCAAACTTGAATCTTCAGATGTCAGAAAAGGAGATTTCGAATTTAAAGAGTCGAGTTGAGAAGAGTGAGAATCAGCTTGATCGTGTGCAGAAAGAATTGAAAATGAGGGAGGCTGATCTTGAATATGAAAGAGGACGAGTACTGGAGTTACAAAAACAGATAGCTGATTTGGGAACTCATGTTCCAGACTGTGACTACAAGATTTCAAAGTTGATGGAAGAGATGGAGTTAACTAGAGAACAGCTTAAGGTATCAAATGATGAGATTGCTAGGTTACAAGATGAACTTGTGAGTAGCACATGTGATGGTACTAATGATTTACAGGCTCAGCTTGAAGTGGGACAGGAAAAAATAGCCACATTAGAAACCCAGCTTGATTCGGGGAGAAAGCAGATTCAGGAGCTTGAAGACAGGGTTATATGGTACAAAGCTAATGAAGCTAAAAACGAACTTGAGGTGCAAAATTTGAAGGATGAAATGCTTGATGCCCAGGCACAAATTCTTTTGGAGAAAAATCAGTTGTTATCTGATATTGAAAGTTTGTCAGAAGAAAAACTACAGATGAACTCTAGACTCAAGGAATTGGAATTGGAAAGCCACTTTTTACAAAATGAACTGAAGGAAAGGGAAGCTGAAAAATTGATACTAGAAGAGATGCATGTGTTCGAACTGAATGCTTTGGAAGGTGAAGTCAGTAGTTTGAAGGAAGAACTTGGTCAGAGAACATATGATATAGAATCTTTGAATAAGGAATTTGACAAGCATAAGCAGAAGTATGACATGCTCATGACTGAAAAAGATGGGGCCAATGCTACAATCCATAAACTTATGGCAGAGGTGAGCTTCCGAAATGATCAAATTGAGAACAAGGAGAGAGAGCTACAACAATTACAAGTGCAACAGGCAGAGTTGATTTCAGGGTCTGAAACGAGACTGAATCTAGTAAATGAGCTGAAACAGAAAGTGGAAGAACTCAAAGAAGAGGTGGCTAGACAGAATGGTGTGATCTCAGATAGGGCTGAGGAGAAGAGGGAGGCAATACGGCAACTTTGCTTTTCAATTGAGCACTATAGGAGTGGATATCAAGAACTCCTTCAAGCATTTACTGGGCACAAGCGTCATGCGGTTATAGCTTCGTAAGTGACATTCAGTTGTGGTGTGTCTGTATCATCATTTCAATTTGTGTTGTAATGTAGAGGGTGAAGCTTTACGTATTATATCAATTTTGGATACCTTATTACTCCTGTTGAGCAACTAAACATTATAATGTTGTGTAGTTTGCTAGAAAAGAAGATCAAACAGTTATATTGATTGTTAATGTTTGGCAAGTTTTTTACTTTTTCGTAGTCGAGCCCGAGATATATGGTGTCGACACAGTTCATTCATGTTTAGATGGGGTCTAGCAACGGTTGTGATTGGTTCAATGCAGAATAATGCACAACCTAACTTTAGGTTTCAGATTTTGGTGGATAGTTATCCGTCACAGAATCTCGTAACTCTTTTGTCCTAATATAATATTTCCATTAAAGAGAAGACCTTTATGTACAAATTCAATTTCTACACTTTATGTAATTCTTCTAATTTTAACTTTTAATAATTTGTTTCAATCATTTTTGGTTTTAGTAATTTGGTAGAAAATGAAAATGATTGAGAAATTTTTTTAAAAAGACTAACATTGAGACGTTTATATTTTGGAGCTTAAATTGAGAGATTAATTTTTTTAATATAAAAAAGAAATTCAATCATCGTAAATTGAAAAAAACCCTAGACTCAAATTTCTGTCTTAAATTATAAAAATATTCGTTTGTAAATTGTAACTATTTTATAAAAAAAATATGATAATGAACTTCTAAAATTTACACTTAAATTTGTCTTTTAATTGATTGTCAAACTTGCTTTCTGGACAATTTCCGAAACTTTGATACTACTTCTAACTTGTGATCTGGATACTGGAAGAAATCTCTCCTTTTAAATAACAATTATAAACCAAAAGTGGATCGTGAAGGATAACTTGAAATCGATGCGCACAACTTCATTATCCTAAAACAACAAGAGGCGTTGAAAACAAATCAGAAAGTAACTTAGAACACATTCACATATATAAACAAAATTTGTAAAAACAAATTATAAATGAACTTACACTATAAAATATCTTTCAAATAAAAATTTAATTTTAGACCATAGTTATATAGTTTATACACACATGTGAACTAAATCCGTCTTAAAATTCAAAACATAGTTTGAGCCTGTTAGAAATGTACTTATTCACCACAATTTTAACGAGAACAGAGAAAAGAAAAAGAAAGAAAAGAATATGAAAGGGAATAAGATAAAGGCTGAAAAACAGGTGCTATATGTAATGTTTGACTGGTAAAGCAGCAAGCTGGACATAAGATGGGCGTGTATGTTGCGGATTATATATTGTTGTGTCCTCTTTTTCAAGTTATAATTATTTTGTCACGCCCTTGTCTAACTTTGGTCACAGAAATATTATATACCTGCTTGGGACCAACTTGAGTTTAGAAAATTCAATTTTTGAAAAAAAAAACTTGTACAAGTTTAAAGTTAAAAATAATATTCTCTCAAAACACTTTAACCTAAAAATTAATAAAAAATTGAAAAAAAAAAGAAGAGGAACGCTCTTTGAGCTGTTTTTTTTTCAAAGAAAAAAATTATACGGAGTAGTTTAATATTAAAACTTTTTTTAATTTTCATTTGAATAAACAATACCGGGATTATAGAATGCCACGTGTTACATTACAGTGGATGGTAGGCTCACATAATCTATAAATAAAAAATAGAGGCAAAATATTATTTAGTACCTAAATTGTTAGTCAAATTACTATTTAGTCTTCGAATTTATCAAAAATACTATTTAGTACCCGAAATTTGTAACTATGTCAACTATTTAGTCCCTGAATTTGACAAAAATACTATTTAGTCCCTGAATTTGTAATTATGTCAACTAGTTGATAGAGTTGTAAATTCGGGGATTAAATAGTATTTTTGCCAAGTTTGGAGACTAAATAGTTGACATAGTTACAAATTCAGAGACTAAATAGTATTTTTGTCAAATTTGGGGACTAAATAGTTGACATAGTTACAAATTTCTAAGACTAAATAGTATTTTTGATAAATTCAAGGACTAAATAGTATTTTGCCTCTAAAAAATACTTTATGAATTTTTATTACAAAAATATATAAATAAGATTACATAACACGCACGCATCAAATTTTTTCTCTCCTCCTCCTTCAAATCAAAATGTATTGGCGGAATCCATATTTGATTTTTCAGCCCTTTAAAATTTCCTTTCATCTTTTTATTGCCTTTCATTATTGAAGGCTTTTCCAAAAGTATAGGCTGTTAAAGTGATTGTGGTACAGAAAAATCCCAAGCAAGCACTGATTTTGATAACAAATCAGAATCTTCTCATCATCCAAAAACACCATGATCATCGGCACCAACTCGTCTGCTTTGGCGTTAAATAATCCTGTTTTGTCACCAACTTTCATTGGAGTGTTGTTTATGGTTTAAGCAATAATAATCATATTTAACTTATGGGATTCACTATGAACATGAATAGGTGATGCTATTAGTACTAATTGCAATGTAATTATATAAGATTTGATTCTATTAATTTCTCAACACATACTAATTGTTTTATATTGAACTGAAAGCCGGCACGACTTTGAGTTGTTTGATTAAAAAAAATTTAACAAAAGTTTTGTAATTAGTTGTATTCACGTTTGACAATATGGCAATAACTTGTCAAAGAAGAATAACAAAATGGTGGATTAGCTAAGTATAATGTTAAAAAATAACTTTTACTTGTTAAGAAATAAGAAATCAATACAAAGTTAACGTATTAAACATTTCTTGACTAATTTCATTTAAAACAAAAATTAGGTGGAGAACTGGAGGTGATAACTGATGAAGATAATGTCTAGAAAAATAAAAATAAAATAAAATAGATGAGAGTGTGGGACCCATCTGATGCCACCTCATTGATGGTTGAGCCTTAAATGTAACCGTCGCCTACTTGTGCATCTCAATTCTCATCTCAAACTCCACAGTGCAAAAACACGCGCGAGAAGAGATAGAGAAAGATAGAGATGAATAATACATGCACAGAGGTGGAGGTGTGGCCAAAGCAGAACGAACATTTAATGCGAAAACGAGCTCAGAAGAAATAGAAGAATACCTCTTTTTTTCTGTGTTTAGGTCTCGTAAATTTAGTAGGCTTCTAATCATATTCTTCCAGAGAAGCAAGAAGAAGTTGATCGGGATGATGATGATGATGATGATGTCCATGTATTTCTCTGTTCCTGCTCTCTGCTTCTTTGGTCCAAAACTTTGCGGCAAAGAAAAGATTTCTCTCATTTTGTCTCTCTTCAGCTTTCCTGACAGGTTCGTTTATTTAGTCCCCACATACCTTTATCATTGTTGACTTGACACAGTTATCTTTCATTTCGTCATTCCTTTTCCTGGATTTCTAAGAATTTGCTTCTCTTCTTACGTAGGTATAGCTGCATTTTTTTTTGTTTCTTCGATTGAAGTGTTTTAGGTCTTTGTTCACGTTAATCTCTTTGAGGTTTTTTCTTCTTAATTTTTTTTTAATCCTCTCGACCGCAAATTATAAGATATGATCCGATCTCAACCGCAAACTAAGGTATCGTGATTAGAGGAACTCTTTTTTACATGTGAATGATTCTTCATCTTTGCTTCTTGAACTTACTTTTCTTTTCTCTTTTTTTTTTTTTTTCTAAGGAGTATTTTATATTTTTTCTGTGGCTTTCCATCAAACTTGAACGAAATTTAGTATGTTTTTTTAAAATATGAGGAATCAATTTTTTTATTGATTGGAGTTCTCTTTGTTGGAATATATGCCATAAGTTCATCTGTGAACTCAGTATACTTCGATAAATTATTTAAAATATTGGAAACGTGTATATCACAGATTTGGCGACTGTGTAGAGTTTTTGTTGTATGTTCTTTTTCTACTCCCTTTCTTTGTCGTTTTATAACATTAATTTGTCTTGCAGCATGCAATTTTACTATAAAATGGTGGTCAAAGACATGTTTGCTAGTTCATATTTGGTACTGGTTTTTCAAATGATTCACTAGGATTTATTTTGTTTTGTTGTCAATAGAGATGAAATCGATGTGCCGGCACGAAGAATCTTATATATAGTTAGCTGATTCTAGACTTGTCAAAATAACCTTTATGACAGTTTTAATACACATGCAGGGCAAGTTTTTATTCTTATAATAACTCAATGCTTTGCTTTTTAGCATCTTGAAGTTCTTTAATACATTTTCATCTACTTGAGTATGATATTTATCTACTGTCCAAAAAAATAAACATTCTCTTGATCCATAACTATGTAAGGATTTGTTGATGAGAAATTAGGCTGAACTTATTGTTGTCTATGCAGAATGTGAGACTTGAATGAGCTTTGCTTTTTTCCGTCCAAGAATGTTGTTTTGTGGATGAACGTGGTATTTGAGTTCGACATCTGCTTCTGTGTGAAAGTTCTCGTCGAAACCATATTCAGACTATTATTTACTAGTACATATTTGGAGTAAGATGCCTGGTGAATTGGCTGCCAAACTTCGACTTGTTAGATGTCCTAAATGCAGGCTGCTTCTTCCCGAGTATCCACATTATAATGTTTATAAGTGTGGTGGTTGTGGCACTACTCTTCAAGGTGATAACTCTTTGATAATGTGCTTTGGTTAATCATAACCTTTAATTGCGGCTTACTCTCTTGCAAAATTATTCAAACCTGATTACTGTTCTGGTATGGTTATTAAAAAAAAATCCTTTTCTTTGTTACTGAAGATATTATTATCTGTTGACGGGTCTTTCATGTATGTACTAATTTTCGTGGATATCCAATTAAGCAAGGATTATATATACCTCTTTTGGTTCTGAAATTGTAACTAAAATCGATTCATTACTCTCTATACAGCTAAAAGACGAAAAGGTGAGACTGTGAACTCAGAGTCCAGCTCACATGAAAGTAAAGCAGCTCCTAGAAACTCGTCGGATCTTGTTTCTGAGGATAATGAGTGTAGCAAGAAAGAGCAGCTAGCTTTTTATCAGGAGTATGTTGAGAGTGCAGAAGCAACTATTTCTTCCTCAGGAGAATGTTCTTTTGTTGAAAATGGTAGAAGAGATCGAAATGATCTTGGTAAATGCAGCGGAGACCAGCTTGTAGAATCTAATTTATCAGATGAAGATTTGGAAAACAGGATGGATAACAATAGATGTACAGGTATCAAAATCAATCAGCATGAGGTATCCAACAAAGTTTGTTCAACTGAGCTGACTCAATGTGATTGTGAGATTGAGGCAAACGATACAAAATTGCCATTAGCAGGATCAGAAGAGTCAACTAATGGGAGCTCGTTATTAGAGGGATCAGCAGAGGAGTTAAATTCGGCGTCAGATGGAGAAAGTGCCAAAAATGATAAATCTGCTCTAGCAGGTACAAAACCTGAAGTGGACATTACAGGAGGTGATTCTACATCCAAAAGCTTAAGCTCTGGGAACTTTGCCTCTGAAATGGGAAGCATTTCACGTATAAACCCTTTTGTCAGTAAAGAAGACACTGCATCTGATAATCATGTACTATCTCTTACTGAACAATTGAAGCAAGCACAGATTGGCATTAACCTCGGCTTCGAACGTGTAAGGTCAATGGATAAATCTGATGGAGGAGAAGTAATAAATCAGAGTTCAGAGCTTAGTGATACTCTTGGTGAAATGTCTAATTCCCCAACCACTAGAAGCTCTCAGGCTTATGAAGGCAGCGTCTCTTCTTATGACGAAATGGACGATCAGATCCCTTATTACCAACATTTAAATCCTTTAGACAGCACTGGAAGTGTTGTTGATGCTGTTTCTGATGGAAGGCCTAGAAGGGCAAAGGGCCTCGTTCATAGCATGATATATGGCGATTCTAAAGCACACCAACACTCGATGGAGTTTTCATCAGATTTTCCCAGTGGAAAGCAACCCGTCATGAAATTGGCAGGGAGAGAGGAATTTCCACTCAAAATTCCTTTTCATTATAGTGGTTCTCAATCTGGCTATGAAAGTGGCGGCCCATCATATCAATTACTTAATGAAATATACCCATCCGACTCTTGTGAGGACCCTGACCAGGAGAAGCTGAAACTGTTGAAAATGATATATGAATTGCAGGATCAACTCAACAGAACCAGCTCTATGAATGGGGAAACAAATGGAAGACTGTCCACAAGCACCTCTTATAAGGGAAAGCATGTTTCTTCATACCATAGCCATGACCTTAAGGAGGAAAGATTTCGTCATGATCTGCATTACTCTAGTTGTAATGGAAGATGCGGTCAAGGAAGCAACTGGTGCCAAAGGCATAATTTTTTACTGAAACCTTGTTTAGCAGAGGCAACAAGCAGTGCACACCGTATTGATCCTTCTTGTTTTCACTGCTATCCCCAAGAGTGGCAATGCCCAGCTGAGTTGCCTCCACATGCTATTTGCCAGCATGAAGGGTTATGCAGATGTCATCCAGGTCATAATTATTACCCTTCTCATGACACTAATCATTTGAATCCACAATGGCTCATGGGTCACTCTAAACCCCCACTATATGGTTGTGAAACCAAATCTGATGATCAGATGCATCAGACTGCTCATGAAGTGAAGAAATATCTCAGGGGGAAAAAGAATTCGGCTAACCGACATGTCAGGCCAGTGGCAGGTGGGGCCCCTTTTGTCACTTGTCATCACTGCTTCAAGCTCTTGCAGGTGCCAGTAGATTTTCTCCTTTTTAAAAGGGTTTGTCATAAACTAAAATGTGGTTCATGTTCAGAGGTACTCGAATTTTCACTGATGAACAGAAGTCATATAGTTTCCTATGCGCCAAGTGAGCTTAATGACCAAAACATGGTGGTTAATGGAAACAATCGGCCTTCAGAATCCAACCATTGCCATTCTTCACAAGCGGACCCCGTTTCATATTCCGACGATTTTGGACTTTCTGCCTCTAAAAGTTACTCGTCAGAAGGAGATTATGTTTCTTCGGCAGCATTTCAGCCTTTGCATGGCAATGAATGTGACCTCAGCGTCTCTCATGGTAACTCTAAGCATATAACAGAAAGAGAGAAGAATGCTTCAAGACATTCAAATTCCAGTGAGACTCCGGCGGAAACAAATGAATCAGCTGAACTTGTCTCCAATATGTTCATGTCAGAAAAGGTATCGCAAATGGAGGCTCGACCACCCCAACCACCAAGAAGCTCGCCACTTCATCAACTGATGGGTTATACCTCACCAAATCAAGTGCTAAGAGGGATTCAGTGAGCAGGTGAAATGTAACCTCATAATCTATAGGGAAAGAAACCTACGAGTCATGGAAGAGTTATGTTTCTAGGGAACGATAAAGTCAGGCTGTGGGTCAAGTGCCAAGATTCTGAATTTGAGACGGAGGTCATGTATTCTACTGGACGGACGGGAATGTTTGTTTGTGTGACTATTTGCACGCAAATCAAAATCTGTAACGTTGCATAATTCGAGTGTGCAATTACTATTGCGTGTAATTTTTTATGTTATGCAAGTGTTACCACTACTTCTATCACATTCCCAAGAGCCACACCTCTGCTAACGAGGCATTGCCTTGTGACTTGCGAGATAATAGTTCTGTTCTTTTTTTGGGACAACAACCTTGTAACATAAATTTTCCTTGGTTGTATTGAGTTTGTAGAAAGCATAAGCATTACAAGAAGGCATCGAGAAGCACCCTCCTCTAGTGGAAATCCCAATACAAACTCGAGATGTTTGCTAAGAAATAATTACAATATCATTTTCCTTTAAAAAAATATTAAAACATTTAACTTTTTTTTTCTTCTATACAACAGTAACAATTCAGTTGAAGCTTTACGCCTGAAATTGAGTACATTTAATTTCTCAATAATTCATTCGAAACTATCCCTATACTTGTTTCTTCTTCTATTGGAGGCAATGGAAATCCTCTGATCCTGCAGCATATTCAAATTGGGAGCCAACAATCGTGTATAGCGGTCAAAATACAAGAGCTGCTTCAGCAGCAGTGCGAATTCTCGAGGAAACTTTAATCCATACGATTCGCTCACTTGAACCTGTTCCACATGTAGAAAACAATTAGTACCAATTTAATATTGTCCACTGTATAGATGGATACAATATGTTACTCATATCTATGGCATGCAATGTCTTGGACTTATTTTTACTGACTTAAATCTGTCTTACAAGTCTGATAGGTTCAAACTATAATAGCTTACCACATCAAGGAAGAGTGCATTCATCTGCCTCTCATCAACTACTATATTAGCAGAAACAGCAGTTGCATTTGTAGTTGTCCCACTTCTAGTCGCCACAACTATTTCAGTGTCCAATTCCTGCACTTATATTTAAATGTAAGCAAATGCGCTTTAACTGGGTTTGGGCTATGTTGTATTGGTGTGTAAGCACGATGACAAGAAAGTTTTCCAGAATGTTTAGTAGTTTGTATCATGCACATTCCATGTATATTAGTATATATTTGCAACATTTTTCATATGTTTGCATTGTATATATCTTTTGTTTAAATTTATTTATAACATCAACCCATACTGGTATATATCTAAACAATCAATATCATAACATTAGTCAAGCATCAGTTGAGCTAGAGTATTTTTTTGTACTATGTATTGTTATTAATATGTTAAGATTAATAGATACTCATAATTTTTTAATTTAATTATAAAGAATAGCTTATAGTCATATCCCGTGTATCGCACGGGTATCAATCTAGTAATAACCAATATAAAAGGACCCTTTTACATTAACCCGACTTGGTAAGACCTGAAGGCTAAAGCTGCATGAACGCTGGCATACACACATTTAAGCAAGTTATAGTGCTTACCTTAATTGTCGAGAATACTTTTTCCAAATCTCTAGCAAAGGCTTTAGCATTAACATCTTTATTTGTAGCACCCATTTCAATCAGGGCAGATGCCATTGAGTCATAATCTTCAATGGCAATGGATCCCAAAAATACTTCCATGGCAGCCCATGTCTTGGGTGATATACGTCCAACAATTCCTGTAAAGCGTGTAAAATGAAATAAAACTTTATCCAGTTGGGAATTGTGTGGAAGCAATAGCCAACTTCAAAAACAACTTTAGAACCCCAACATACTCAAAAGATGCACAGCAGTGACAGAAGCAGATTAAGTTAGGGAACACTTAAATATAAAAAATAAAACGATAAAACAAAATAATACTATACTTATTACACACTGGTGTTTCTTGCATGGACACCAAATTCCTTACCCTATATTGCTTTTAAAGAATAATGATAACAAAAGAAATTTCATCTGCTTGATATGACCTTGGAAATTCCAAAGAATTTATCCCACAAATGATAATTTCTTGGTTATCTTTATTTAAGATCAAATGTTCATGGCCATAGGCATCTTTAAAGTTTAAACCATGTTTTTCTAAGGTAAGGTCCGTTATGCTCTAAAGATCTGAACTCTAGAAGTTAGTGTTAGACCAGTTCAGTGATCACATTCCCCATATTTAGGGATGACTTGAGTCAGCAGAACTTCTCAGAAGACAAATGATATATTGCCAGTGATGAAAACAATATATTTAATTACAGAAGACTGCAGAAACCAGAACACTTAAATATCAAATAGAATGTAAAGACCTTATTGACAAATTTATTAACAGACGGCAAATGCACTCTGCAATAAGATAGAGCTAAAGTAGAACCATCCATAAATTGTACACACAGAGGATAATGCATACCAAAGTCAAGAAACCCAATACGGCCATCACGTAGAAGCCACAGATTGCCTGCATGTACATCAGCATGGAAGGACTCGCATGCAAGCAAACTTCCAAACCTGAGGAAATATTATTCACCAAGAGACACAAATTTATATCAGACATAAATTTTTAGATAAATACGAAGGGGAAACATTAGAAATTAGTTGCAAATAGACTTTTGGAATCATACCAAACATTAAGAGCAGTTATAAGGCTGGTTTCTGGACTAGAAACAAGTGAACTTATGGAATCCAGGTCAGTAAGTGGAACTCCATACAATCTCTGCATTGTTAAAACACGTTTAGTGCTGCAGTATTTATACACTTTTGGAGCTGTTGCCTGTCCTGTGAGTGCCATGGTTTCCAAGTATCTTCTGAAAGCTTCAATATTTTCAGCCTCCTTGTAGAAGTCAACTTCTTCAAGCATAGATTCTCGTATGTCTTTGACAATACCAACCTACTGAGAGGACCCTTACATTACGGGGGAGTTCTAGCTACTAGCATTTATATTGATGAAAGCAACAGTAACAAAGAAAAGGTCAAGAGTAGAAGTTTAAAATTCCCTTTCATTTAAGAGAAAGAACTCAGAAATCAGAAAAACAGGACGAAAGCAAATATGCCCAGAAGGGGCAACATAGTTAAGATTTCAGAACTTACTTGAGTAGTGTTTAAGAGGATAGTTAAAAAAATATTGTACTGTAGAAAAAATATGCACATATAAAGCATCAGCAGAAAATCCAGGGAAACTACCCAATAAGTTCATACCAGTGATGTCCGGCTTATTTCAGGATTCAAGAACTCCAATATCCGAGCAACAACATAAACAAAGTTAAGATCTGCCACTAATATGTCCTTAATTCCTGGTTTTAAGACCTTTATAACGACATCCTCGCGTGAACCCTTTAGCCTTGCACCATGAACCTAGATGTTATATATCAAAATTGTATTAGTAGCCATTAAGGTAATAAAAATCCAGGAAGAGAAAGATATATATATATATACACAAAGCTGTATACCTGTGCTATCGATGCAGAAGCAAGGGGTGTTGGGTCAACATATTCATAAACACTATCTATTGAACCTCCCAGTTCCTCACGCAATATAGATTGGATCTCCTCAAAAGGAACTGGAGGAGCTCTGTCAAAGCAATTCTGGAATTCCTGCACATACTCAGGCGGAAACAGTGTGGGTGCTGATGCTATGAACTACAAAATGAAAGCCAAAGGTAGCCATTAGTATAAGTTAAACAACTCTTAAGAGTTAAGACAATAATTATTTTAAGAGAATAATCATATGAAGGGGTTATTCCTGCATTATTAACATGAACTAGGTCTTTCATTTTTTGTTTGGTGGCCTGGTGGGGGGGGGGGTGGGGATTAACTCATACCTGACCCAATTTGATGTAGGTTGCCCCCATACGTTCAAACAATCTCCTCAAATAGAAGGGGGAAAGTAAACCAAGTTGCATTTCAGTTGGTAACCCAGCAGAAGAATTTGTTGACTACAAATGATGCAGGAAAGTTAATACTTCTGTTTCTGTCCATATTTTTTTAATATAAAAATAAAATTATTATAGAGACAGAACTGTGCAAATGGAAGCAGCAGAGGTTGAATTGTTAAATTATACCAATGAACACACCGGCAAGGCGGCAACATATCTCAGACATCACTAACACAAGCTAATTTTCAACCCACGCATATCTTTTAAATAATATTTGGTTCAACAAAACATTTTCCTCCACTAAAAGTTTGGACAGGTGAAATAACTAGTATAAAATCCAGCAGAAGCATAAGTATATTCAATATATTGCCGCTGAATGGAACCACGCTCGGCAAATCATGCAGCAGAACATGCCTACAAAAACAAACATAGTGCATCACCTTCGATACATCTGCTAACCACTCTTGACCGACCCCAACAAATGCTTGAACACCTTGAGCCAGCCTAACTATACCACGAGGACCCGTATTGATAGATGTCTGGACTATATCTTCCACGAGTTTTGGCAGATTTTCAATGTTCTCTGATGTGAAGACACAATTTACAGGCGTCAATTCAAACCTTCCAACAGAACATTATAATGAGCAGAAAATGAAAACATCTCTAGTGCCTAACCCAATAAAAGAGTACAGTTCGATGATCTGGAAGCCCAATTAAGTTCCAGAAGCAGAAAAAGAAGCAATCCCTACTAGATGCAAGTCCAAAGAGTATACAGGATTTGTTAAAATTGACACCGGTATAACAGTTCCGACAGCGAATAGTTGCCAGTACAGCAACCAAAATTTAGTAATACCGCGGTGATTTAAAGCCTAATCAGGAGAATTTTCATATATAATAGAAGATTCGCCGAGATAAATCTTGAATATAAATGGAAAAAAAACCTTGTAATCGACGAGACGAGAAAAGATCCTGGGGTTGTGCATAGCGAGCAAATAGAGTGAAGCTCTTCGACTTTGTGTGAACGTTAAGCTTGCTTAGGGAAGGAGTAGAAGATGATAAATGATGGTGATGCAACAGTAACGGAAAACGCCCTCCTCTCAATCCTTGAACCGCCATTGTGCTCATTGAGATTGTCGTCCACCTTCACTTCACTTCCCACTTTTCACATTCATAAAGGCAGAACTGCTCAAGTGTACAAACGACGACGTTCCCTCGCAGGTCAAACCAAACAGTCAAAACACTTGCCAATTGCCACACAGACGCGAGAAAGATATCGGCGCAGGAAGCGTGGAGTGGAAGACGCCACGTGCAAGGAAATTTTGTGGTGAATTTCCGAGAGAAAATGCTTCTTTTACTCTCATTTGATCGCAAGGTTATTCAATTTTTTTTGATAAAAGGTTATTCAATATTTTCTACAACTCATTTTTTATATTTTCTTTTACTAAAAAACTTAATAGAAAAAATTTAATTTGTATTTCTACATCTTAAATATTAAAATAGAAAAATTAAAAACGAACGATTTTATTAGGATGATGGTTTGAGAGTGGTGTATGGTGGTATGAAGTAGTTTGGATTTATAAACTCGTATTTAAGTGAATAATAGAGTGTGATGATTTAGAATTGTTTAAAAACCTTTAAAATCATCCAACATCTCAATTTTCAAATCTCTCCAAATTGGGGGGTTTATGATGGTTTGTATTGTTTATAATATTTAATTCCATTATTAACCAATTTTTTTTTTATTTTTGTTCATTCATTATATGGGTAATATTATCGACCATTCTCTTTATTTTTTTTAAACTCCCAACCAATAAAATAGTTTCTTTCAATCATTCCACTCCATATCACTCTCCAGTCTCTACCACTCTATTAATAATCACACTCCACTCCCAACCAAGCCCTAAAAAGGTGTGATATTTCATTTTTTCAAAAATCTTGAGAAACAATACATGCATGCAACCTTGTAACCTGTGATTCATGAGCCTTTTCCTTGCCTCATCAACTAAATATAGCTCCTCCCAAACAATTAGGAATTAAATAGACTTCAAAGTTCAAAATTAACCAATGCCTTATGGTCTTCTGCATGTAAACCAGAATATATAAAGTTGAAAGGTAAACGTATAAAATCTCAACATAGGACAAGCCTCATTTTATCCACAAGCTCTTTTAATTTAAATTTAACTGGGAAAAGAGCTAGCGAACTTTCGCCCTATACTATCTGAAGTTTTTTTTTTTTTTTTTTAAAAAAAAAAGGAAACGATTTACAACTATAAATATTGTTGTGTTTATCTCATGAACATTAGTACCATAGTGAAGACATCTAGAAACACTTCATATAAATATCTACTTGACTTTCAAAAAGGCAAAGAGTTTTTAAGTCTCATCATTTAATGCCTTGTTTGGTAGGATGAAAGTTAGGAGAGGTGAATGATCTCATCACTCATGAGCTTGTTTGGTATATGGTGAGGCTTCTTTCATGGTGAGTTAAGTTCTATCATAGGAGGGGAGGTAGATGCCATGGGTGAAGAGAGGGAAGTTGTGGTGAGATGAGGCGAGTTAAGGTTTAAAGACCAAAATGCCCTTAAAAAATTTGTGGTTCTTAAAAAAGTAAGGGCAAAAAAGGTATTTCATACTTTTATCTTCTATTTCCCTATCTTCTTCCCACCATACCAAACAAATTACTTTTATATTCTACTTTCATTTCCCTGCATACCAAATATACTTTTTATCACTTACTTCCACTTCCATTTCCATTTCCACTTCCACTTCCACTTCCACTTCCCACTAAAATACTCACCGGATACCAAACGCCACCTTACTTGTTCTCATTGCTTTCTTCCAAACTTTTTTTTAACTTGTTAGTATTAACACTTAACAGTACGCTTAGAAAGTTCACTCACTTACATTTATATAGTTCATATATACTTTTTTTAAAATAAGTATCTTTATCGTCATATTGTCGAGTATTAAATGTGAACACCTCAAATTATTTATTTGAGCATGTGTGAATAAAAGAAAATAACTATATGATTTTGTTTCTTTTTTATGAATAATCAATGTATTAAAAATGTGATAACAAAAGTTTCCTTTTATACACAGTATCCGTTAGTAGTCAATAATTTGTATCAAAACTCCCTTATTTAATTGAATCTCTATATTTAATTTTTGACTAAGAAAATGGAGATTTTATTTTCAGTATCAAAATAAATATTAAAGTTTTAATGATACCGTACCATTAAAGTTTAGTACATCCCTCCAATTAAGTTTAGTACTCACCTTGAATGGTTTATGAATCAATTGATTGGAGGGATATACTGAAGTTCAATACTACCGTATCACTAAACATCTACTCTAAAAAGAGATATCTCAATCAATTTCATCACTAGGTATCACAGTAATGAACTAATTATAAAAATTAATCAACTTGTACGTATACAGTTCCACTAATTTGTTTCGCTCCCTGTTCTTTTCATGCAGAAATGGGAAAACATGATAAATCTATATATTTAGTTGAAGTCCTTAAACATCTAGATAAGTTTGATCATTAACAGTGTGTATGAAAAAAAATTTGTGACTAGTACTAAAACTCTCTTTTAAAAAATTTATTGTTCAAGAAGATTATTCACTGCTATGTTATCGACAATAGATATTTGTCAAAGGTTAAAAATTGAAGCAAGTCATTTGCAGTTGTAAAAAAAATTAAGAACAAGTTAATTGTTTGCAAATTCAACAAATTATGTTTAACTTATATTAATTTATTGGATTAAACATTTTAAATATATTATTCAAATAAATGAATTTAAAAAGTTCACAATTTTAACTAACAGAATTTAAATAATTCTGGCACAACTAAGTTCATTTCCGCCACTCACATTTCGTAACTACACTATTAAAAATAAATTAGATATCAACATCGCCTTTCACAGAGTTTCTAAAATATATAATTTTCGCCGGATTGCCGTAAGTCGGTAACAGTAGTCGTCAAATAGTCTACCGCTATACCCATACATCTAATCTATCTATCTCGGCAATGATCCAATCTGTTTGCGATTTTCGCAAACTCGCGAAGTCGCGCGTGAGACTCAAGCCCCAGTTGCATGCTCGGTTCCTGAATTCCTGCTCTGTTCAGTCAGTTTTCTATCTCCAGGTTCACAATTGAGAAACTCTTCGCCTCATAATGTATAAAATTCGCGTATGAAGTACTCGTGTGCATAGGTTTCTGAAAATTTGTGATAGTTTCCAATACAAGGTAGGGGATTTCCTTCCTCCTTTTCTATTTCTTCTCTTGTTTGAGCTGATAAATCAGTGAATTAAACCCTGCTGTTGTGGGAGGATTTAAACCTGAGAGGAGGTGAATTTCGCTTGGTCTGCAGCTTACTGGCTATGGCGGTGTAGCATCCATTTTATGTCTGTATTGCTATTCTATGATTCAATGTAGTTACGATTTTTAATTATTTGACCAACTGAATTTGTTAACTTTAATGCTTTTGCATTCAATCCCTTACCATTTGAATTTATGCTTGATTGTAGTATTGCTTTTAGTTGTTGGCATATAATGTTATTTCCTCTGGTTTCGTTCTTATGGCATTTGAGAGTCGAAGTCTAAGTGGTCTATTTTAAGTTCTTGTGGCTCCATGCTGATACACACACACAAAAACATAGACAAGTTAATTTTGCTTTCTTTTGCCAGTGGTGACAAGTATGGGTAGACGAAAACAAAGTAGGCCACATCGATCGGGTGGAATAATCCTAGAAACAAATGCTAGGGCCGGAGCGGAATTGGATAAACAGAGAACAGTGGAAGCGGAGGAGGGAGATAAGGAAGGTTTTGGTGAAGTTGATAAACCCTACTTTGTGGAAGTTGATAGGTCCAGTTGGTTATCAAATGAACACCTTGATATTTCTGAAATTGTTCTAACTGATTTGAATTTGAGAGAGGGTTTTTCCGGTTTTGAACTCTCCGAGCACTTTTACCAGGATCCTCAATATTCTTTAAGATTTCGGGTGTGTAATGTCAATCAAGTTCTTGGTCGAATTAAATTAGGACATTGGCCTGTATTAGCTTATACAGATATTCATCTGGAGTTTGTAAAAAGAGTAACGATGGATCATATAGAAACATGTACAGTGCTGTTATCTGGGGTTTTTGATGGACCTGATGAAGGTGTATCTGGTCTTGTTCATTTGGCAAGTATGAAATTTCTTACATTGAGGCCAGTTCTTGGGATTAGATTTTCTGAGGACCTGTTCTCCCTTAGGCTAAGGGTTGAGGTACTAAAGAGTGCCTTCGATGCATGTGAGTCACTACTTGATGGTTCCAGACAACTATGGAAAAAGAGTATGATGAATGTGATGTCTTGGCTACGTCCTGAAATAATGACATCAGATATTAGGTATGGGGTTGGTGGCCATATGAAAATGGAAGTTGATTTGCAGACAGAGACAGGAGACAACACTTGCTACCACCGGAAACATGCGAGGTTTGACCCTGCAGGTTTTTATGAAGCCATTAGGCCTTCAAAGTAAGTCTAGCATTTTCTTTGGTTTTGATCTCTAATTTGATGGTAACAAACAATTGATGATTATTACTGTGATGGATCACAGTACATTTAATTTCATGTATCAATCCAACCCATGGTAATTTTTTTGTTTGGATATCATTTGTACAGATCAGAACCAATGCTTCAAGATGACATACCAGACTTACTTCCTGAATTGAGACCATATCAACGGCGTGCAGCTTTCTGGATGGTAGAAAGAGAGAAAAGAAGAGCAGGAGGTCAGGGAGAAAGAGAGAGAAGTCAGTTTCATTCTCCTTTATGTGTGCCTGTTGATTTTATTGACACGAGTTCCAAAATGTTCTTTAATCCATTCAGGTAGAATTTCTTGACAAGGCTTCAGAATATATGTGACCTTCTTTATTGCATAATTCAAAATCTTGGTGATCCTTATGTGTGTGTGTACTGTCCACAATCTTATCAGTTGTTTTCTCTCCTTATGCTAATTTCATTTATGTATGGCTTCAGTGGAAATATTTCGTTGTACCCAGAGACTTCAGCACCTTATGTGTTTGGAGGCATTCTTGCTGGTAAGTCCCGAGCTATCCTGCATACATCAATTACGTTCTCTCATGATCACTAGAATTTTTTACATGCTTTAATTTCAAAAGGTGGTTGGGATTTTTTTGTGGTAATGAATCATATGTTCTCTGTAGTACTGCTCCATTTACATTAACATTTTCAATGAATCGACCACTTTCAATTAAATTTATTGCCTGATAAATAACATCTGAAACCTAGAGGCTGCAGTATCAAACATTAACCTACTAATATTATCCTACTGCCTTTGCATTTGAAATCCTGTCTATCCGTTTGTGTATCCAACTATATTGGCATGCAAAGTTCTGTTGAAGAAACCAGCTTTTTTTTTAAAGAAAAAAAATAATACTAATAATAATAATTTTTAATAAAAAAACTTTAGTTGCCTATTGTTGTGTTTGACTTCTGTATTCCTGGGAAAGATATTGGCTTGCCTGAATGAGAAATAGGAGAAACATTGGGGCTTTGGGGTTATGCTTGCTTTTGTGCTTTTGAATCTTGTATTACCATTTTCCATAGGATGGGATAGTGAGTGTGTGTAACTGTGGAGCCTATGTGTTTCTTACCTAGTTCTTAGGCCTTAGCAGTGCTATTAAAAGGTGAAATTTCTATGTCAATTTTATTGATAAACTGTCTGGGGCTTTTTAGAATTTGCACTGTTATGTGGTACTAATTTTCATTTTTCTAGGAAATTTAAAACATATTTTTTTCTGTTAATGCAACAGATGAGATGGGCTTGGGAAAAACTGTTGAACTGCTTGCTTGCATCTTTGCTCACCGGAGATCAGCATCGGAAAGTGAGATTCTTATTGATTCAGAGTGGCAAGTTAATGGGGATCAAAAAGTCAATTTTAAAAGACTCAAAAGAGATCGTGTGGAATGCATATGTGGAGCTGTGAGTGAAAGTCTCAAATATAAAGGTCTATGGGTTCAGTGTGACATTTGTGATGCTTGGCAACATGCAGATTGTGTTGGTTATTCACCTAAAGGAAAATCTCTGAAATCCAAACAGGGATCTGAAAGTAAGAAATTTAAGACCACCATAGCTGTGAGGGATGGGGAATATGTATGCCAAATGTGCTCTGAACTAATAGAAGCCACTGAATGTCCTATTGCTTCTGGTGCCACTCTTATTGTTTGTCCAGCTCATATTTTGCCGCAGTGGCATGATGAAATTATCCGGTATGTTCTTTTTCCTAATTGCTAATGATGAAATTATCTTGTATATGTATGCCCTGAGTCTTTTTTTAAAAAAAAAGAAATTAATTGATAATTAATATCATTAAAGAAAAAAAAGGAGGCAACACTAATGTTGATCTATGTTGCGTGCAAACAGGAGCACTGAAAACTACAATTTCACAAAATACAATTGAAACCGCAAGCAAAAATGAATGAAAAATTATAAAGAATATACTTCCTATAAAACATCCAATTATTAGCTGGAGAAAGCGGAGGACCGTGTTTTAGACCCCACAGGGACAGCCAACTTGTGTTTGTTGAACTGCATAATTATGTAAATAAACTATTTTTGTAAAGAAAAGAAGGAAAACAAATTGTGTATGAGACCCCTATGTTGCTGTTGTATGTTAGTTTTTAACCATTTTATGTGATAATTCTGTGCTTACCATGCCACATGATGTTCCCAGGCCATCACTTGCACTATGCTTTCATTACGACTCCATCAATAAACTTAATAAAATGTTCAAGTAAATTTTAGTTCTCAGTCTTATCAGGTAGGAGCAAAATGCTTGCTACCACATAGAATTGTGATTTGGTTATTGGCTGGCTCACATGTAGAGATTAAAAAAAATTACAACCTTTACATGATTTACAACATGGACATTATATAAATAATAAATCCCAGTGATGCTCAGATTGTATTCCTTTTATTGTTACATATTAGTGGGACATAATCTGGAAGTATTTACAGTTGACCTTGGATGTGAGGGATTGAACATGTTGTAAACAATGGGTTCATATTCAATTTCCGGGAAAAAAAAGCTATTATTCTTTTTTACATGCAAAATCTCCTTTCTTTAATATCATTTGTGCATTGTCGCCATAGTTTAATTTCTTTTTATGTTTATATTATACTTTCATTAACTATTAGTTGCTCTTCTAGTCACACATGTCCAGGCTCCTTGAAAACTTATGTTTATGAGGGCGTCCGAGACACGTCTTTCTCCAATACATCTCTGGTGAATGTTAGTGAACTTGCCTCTGCTGACATTGTATTAACAACATATGATGTGCTTAAAGAGGATTTGTCTCATGATTCTGATAGGCATGAAGGTGATCGACACTTTTTGAGATTTCAGAAAAGGTTTGCTGTAAATTGTGTCATATTTCCCCCTTTTCTGTTGTATGTACTTTCTAATGCTATATCCTTGTCCATATAAGAATTGCCACCCATACTCTATGTCTGGACCATACCTTACTGTCGACAGGTTCTGAGTGAGGGTGGTTTGTGTGCGTCTCTGAGTTATTAGTAATTCCATTACAAGAAAGCTTGAATTTGATTGTGGCAAAAATTTAGTTTTCTCTATGTTCCAAATAACCCCAAGATCCAAGAATTCTGCTTAATTGTTATTTGTTAGTTTGTTACTTTTTCCTTAATCTTTCTCTAATATCTTCTTCTTACCCCTTATTTTCCTCTTGTTATTCTGCATATCTTCTGCTTCCTATCTTGTTACCAACTTACTAATATTTCTTTTATTAATTAACAAACGGACTAAGAATGATGCATGTATACAATTTTGGTTTAAGAGATACCATTTCAAGAGAACAGAATTTATGACAACTTAGTCACTATTATTTTGGCTGATACATCTGTTGGCATCAGAAATAGATACCTTTGCTTTTCTTAAAATATTATATTTATGATTATTGCAATTTTTTATTTAGGTACCCAGTTGTCCCAACTGTTCTTACTAGAATATATTGGTGGAGGGTTTGTCTGGATGAGGCTCAAATGGTGGAGAGTAATGCTGCAGCTGCCACTGAAATGGCTTTGCGGCTCTATGCAAAGTATCGTTGGTGCATTACAGGAACCCCCATCCAGCGTAAGCTTGATGACTTACATGGACTATTACGATTCCTTAAAGCAAGTCCTTTCGATATTTACAGGTGGTGGACTGATGTTATTCGGTATCCTTATGAGGTATTTGTTTGAAATTCAATTTTTTGTTTAGTATTTGCTATATGAATTCTCCTATGAATCCGTTCTTTAATCAACTAAGAATAAAATTGCAAAATGACTTTGAGGACCATATATATATATATATATATATTTGGGTACCCATCCTTATAAATGGTATTAATTATTTCTTTAAGGTGTAATATTCCTCAAATGTCACATCTACATGCTTTTCCATAATTTCAGAAACTTCTTTGAAGAAATGGTTATGATTCCCACATATTTGATATGTTGACTTCATATTCTTGTACATTGCATGTGTTATTAACTATTATTCCATCTTTTGCAGAAGGGGGATATTGGAGCTATGGGTTTTACTCACAAAATTTTCAAACAAATCATGTGGCGCTCTTCAAAAGAGCATGTTGCAGATGAGTTGCAGCTTCCTTCTCAGGAGGAGTGTCTCTCTTGGCTAACTCTCTCACCTGTAGAAGAGCACTTTTACCAAAGGCAACATGAAACTTGTGTTAACTTTGCTCATGAAATTATTGAAAGTTTGAGAAATGATATTCTTAATAGAAGAGGCCCAGGTTCTAATGCTTTGTTTTGTAACATCATTATAATGATATTTGAAAACACTATAAATTTGTTGTGATGATTAATATTGAAATTGTGTTCATGCTGATTCCAGGGTCTGTTTCTTCAGATGATATTTCTGATTCTTACATCACTCACACGGAGGCAGGGAAGCTATTAAATGCTCTGCTGAAACTTCGCCAGGCTTGTTGTCACCCCCAGGTTGGAAGTTCTGGGTTGCGTTCTCTACAGCAATCACCCATGACCATGGAAGAAATATTGATGGTGTGTTACTTGTTAAGATCTTTGACAAGATTTCGTATACTCTTTACAATGATCTATTCGGTTGACTTGGATCTAATTTTCTAGGTTCTTATAAGTAAGACTAAGATAGAAGGTGAGGAAGCTCTGAGGAGGTCAGTCGTTGCTTTAAATGGGCTTGCAGCGATAAGCATAATGCAGAAGGATTTTTCTCAAGCAGCTTTGCTGTACAATGAAGCACTAACTTTGGCTGAAGAGAATTCCGAAGATTTCCGCCTGGATCCTTTGTTAAATATCCACATTCATCATAATCTTGCTGAAATACTCCCACAGGCTACAAACGTTTCCCTAAAGTTCCCTTCCAAAGGAAGCCAGATACCTAAAACTTCTGAACTTAAGACAACAAGAAAACATGCCCTTGAAAAGGTTGATCATTGTTCTGTTAAGAGGAAGAAAGGGAATGGCTCTGATGATATTGATTTCACAATGGCTTCTGGAGAACCTTTGGATGTTACATCTAGCTTATCTGAAAATGATTTCAATAGGTGTCAGGAATTTGATGATACATCTATCAGTTCTTTAAAATCTTTGGTAGCAGAATGTGAAGATTCAAAACAGAAATACTTATCTGTGTTCAGTTCAAAACTGTCTGCAGTCCAACAAGAGTTTCAAAAATCTTATATGCAGGTATTATTTTTTTTTTTGGAGACTTCTTTATCCAAAAATAGTGGCACTTAGAACTGTGTTCGTTTTTGTCAAAATTGAACTTTTGGTATTCCCTGTCTAGTATCATGTAGTAATAATTTTATATTTTCGGTGGAAGGGTAAACTCTCCTAAGAAGCTTTCCATGAGCATACATACCCAAAATTGGAATAACCAAATTAATTCAGACACTGTCTGGCCATATATAGTTTAAACCCGAGCAACTATTTCTCTCACCATCTGACTGACTTTTCGGAAGCAGACAACCGAACTCCTCTGGAGGAGGTTAATCTACTGCTTTGAAGTAACACCATCACATTCAATTGTTAGACCACCATACCCCTTTGTTCCTTCAGATTAGTTTCTTGGAAAATTGCTTACTTCATTTGTATTTGCATTTTTCTTTGCACTAAAGAAATGGACTAGATATGCATATGCCACATATCTTGATGTTTTTATGCTAAGAAAATATACATGATTGACACCATGAGATACTAGATGAAACAATACTGTTCTGATATTTTTATAAGCAGCGACAATTTTCATGGGCTTGTGCTTGCTTAGCTGATATTTCCATTGTTAGCTTACCTACTCCACCCCTTTTTCATCCTCCCAACAAAAAAAAAATGTCCATCTTATATGACATTTAACTTTTTTGAAGGTTAGTAATTCGTATGGTGACAGCACAAATGAACCTATGGTTTGGTGGTTAGAAGCACTTCACCATGCTGAGCAGAACAAGGACTTCTCTAATGAGTTGCTTCGGAAGATTGAAGAAGCAATTTCAGGATCTTTAAACAATACGAAGTCTACAAGAATTGCTGCTCGGTCAGTGACATTTTGACTTTGTACGATATCTGTGAAGTACTGCTGTTTTAAGATAACCTGTGTCCTTTTTGTTCTTAAATAATGTTCTAGCAAATATCCATGATCTCTGTTAAAGTTGATGACATTTGCAACACTGAAATAGCTGACACAAATAGCATACATGGATTATCTATCTGTAGTCATGTAACTGTAAACGTAATATAAGAGTGACTGTGGTACACAAGACATCCTGGATAAAACTAACGTTTCGATTTGAAAGAAATCATGAATCAAATTTCAATTTCAAAGAAATCACAACCTTGATTTATGTACATTTGAAGATATATGCGACGTCGCAAAACCAAGTTAGCACCTTCTAAACAAAAAAGGTTATATGGGGGGCTACCAGCCTGTGGAAGCTCACCTTGGGTGTCACTATTTTAGTCAATACTCAATACTCAATACCCATGATGGAACCTCTACCGGAGTAGCCAATATGAGAATCTCTGCTTTGCAAGCTTAGGTCCTTAGAGGCCTAGCCTTGAGGTTGGCATTCCGTCACTGAAGCATAATTGTTACAAGCTAAAGAACATAAGTAATTTTTTTTCCCTAGTTCTTTGAACCTATGACCTCATGACCACCAAATCCTGTGGGACTGCTAAGCCATGATTAGTGGTTGACTTGTGGCACCCTCACTCGTCCTGTGCTAGCCATCCTAGCATCCGCCTCCAAAGAGAATATCTTACTTGATTTTACTGCAAACCCTCAACCTTTCTCTAAATGCAATTTCTTTCTGCCCCTCTACCTCCACAGCTTTATTTGAAGTCTAGTAATTCTGGTATTGAGGAAATAGGAAATAAGTATTTCATTGCTGTACTTGTAAAAAGGTATAACAATCAAATGTCTATATTTTATCTGAAAAAATGTAATAATAAAGTCTTTCAATCTGCCAAACATGTCTCCACCTTTTATTTTACTGATTAACCTAATAGATGTGCATTAAGAAGAGGTCCTTAGGAAATGCTACATTCAATCTAGGGTGGCTTGCATTTGCAATCTTAGTGTTCTATCAGTATTAGAATATAGCTTTAATGCTTATAATTTTCAATCACATGGCATTCCGGATAGATCTGTTTTGTTAAATAAGATATGAAAATTCTTATAGTTTTTTGACTTTTTCTTGTCCCATACATGCTTGACAGATCCTGATGAATAACAATTTTGTGAAAAATGGGATGCAGCAAATGGTTCTTTAAGAAGGGTGTATCTAATGAGTAGTCTAGGTCATCATTAAGTTCTATTTTCCTTAAAAAAATTGTAAAATTTGTTGCACAGTGATTAATGTGTTACTTTACTTCTGGTCCAGTTTCCGAAGCATACACTCTCTGAAGTATCAAATACAGACAGGACTGGATCAATTAGAAGCTTCTAGGAAGGTGCTACTTGATCGTCTTTTAGAAATTGATCAGACAATGGAAAATCCAAAAGAAGAAGACATTGAGCGTGTGGGTAAATGTCAAAATTGCCAACCTGATTCTGATGGTCCACCATGCATTCTGTGTGAACTTGATGAATTGTTTCAGGTTTGCTTTTTGTCTGTTAACTTGATTCCTGATATGGCTAACACATGTAATAAAATTTCCTTACAGTTGCTTTTCATCTTCAGGATTATGAAGCAAGACTCTTTGTTCTTAAAAATGAACGTGGAGGGATAATTTCATCTGCTGAGGAAGCAGTAGATTTGCAGAAGAAAAATTTTGCACTGAATCGTTTCCTTTCAAAGCTATCTCAGTCTAATCACAGTTCAACAGTATCTGATATTGGCTATGAAGAATCGAAAAAAAGAAATGTTGGAGAAAGAGTTGTGGTTAGTTGCTTTTATCAATTTAACTATGCAATTATCAATGTAATGGATCTGCCAAGCTTTTGGCTTCAGAGAAAAAAATGCTTGTTTCGCCCTCTCTTACTTTGGGTTTGGAGCAGATGCATATTGGTTATGCTTCCACTCTTTTCTTGAGGCAAAACATTGATCGGCAGTACAGAGTTTAGAATTGTACAGCAGTAAAATAAATGAAAATCAAAATAAATAATGACAAGGAAATAGAAAGGGTTCAAAATTATGGATGTTGATGAAAGACCTTTTATCCATTGTTATTACTATTATTTACAGTAATAAGCCCATTCAGTTGATGAGTGATTTGCTGGATTTTCATGTTAAATGATGTTGATTCTGTAATCTAACCTCATTATTCATGCTGGATTCCTTGTGATTGTTTTCAACTCTTAACATTTGCCTTCTTTTTAAATATAATCATGTTTTCCTCTTTGTCCCCGACTATATTAGTAAAACTTGAGATGTTTTTAGTCCTTATCTTGTGTGTTGGCCACAAACATTGGGTATACTTTCTGGAATATAGTTTGCTCTCAGTGTTCAATGTCAGCTAGTTCATTTGACTTCTTAACATTCTAACTTCATGTTTCTTTTTTTTTTTTTTTGGGTGAAAAACTTCATGTTTCATTACCATGTAAAATTTTTTGTCTTTTCTGGATAGGAAAAAGAGTACCATTAAATTTCATCACTGCTTACATTCTTTCCATTGTATATTAAGGCATTTACACTCTGAAATAAGGTTTGCCTTTTATAAATTATGATATTGTTATTTCTCATTTTAGACAATCTAGTTGGTACCTCAAATATATAGAACATGCTTTCTAACCTTTCATATTGATTTGTTGGGTTATTAGGTTTCAAGATCAGCATCTCAATTGGAAGTTATTCTTGGAGTTATGAAGAACTATTGCAAGGTTCGGTTGGGAAGGGATAGCATTGCAGCTGCCACCAAACATCTACATATTTTTGAGGTATAGCCAGAACTTTTTTCTATACATATTTATTTCTTAATGGCTATGTAGGGTTCCTCTAAATTATCTGAATTTTTTGTCCCCACCTTCTCCCTATCCAACCCCCCCCCCCCCCCCCCAAAAAAAAAAAGTTGCATCAGAAGAATGATTGAGCTTACTTGATTTTATCTATACTAGCATCTTAAATATACTGAAATCTGATCCTTTATTTGGTACTTTGTAAGGGAATGCGAAAGGAGTTTGGTCATGCAAGGTCTTTGGCATTAGCCCAAGCTCAATACTTGCGTGCCCATGATGAAATCAAGATGGCAATTTCTCGCTTGCACCTAAGGGCAAATGAGAATGATAAGTCTCTTGATGCTTTAGGTGAAAATGAATTATGCGCAGCTAGTTCAAACTTTTCCCATGATAAGTTTTTGTCTTTGGCTTTGTTGTCACAGATAAAAGGAAAACTCCGCTATTTAAAGGTAAGAAATATCCTTACAACTTCTCTTGTGTGTATAACTTACTTTTACTCATTAGATGCTAAATAATTTGTAATCAAAATTGCTTCTGCTTGAACAATTACTGGTGATTGTTAAATCCTAGCACATATTGTTTAATTCTAATGGGAGATCTTCAGTGACTGATTATTTTCATTATGTGCTCTTATGTTAGATCGGATGGAGATTCGTTCAAGGAAAAATTTTCCCTTAACTTCCTATTCATGTTTTCAGCTTTGTATTGCTTTTTCATATTACTAGCAACCATCTGTTTTACTTTTATAAACCCTGTAAACAGTGAAAACGACTCTTGTGGTCTAGAGTTTCTCTTGCAAATATATATTATATCAGCTAGTTTTGCATTAATACCTCATGTACAGCAACTTTAGCTTCAGTTTATCTTCCATTCTTGTTTTCTTAATTCTATTTTGATTTTTTCTTCAGCTAGATTGAAATGCTTTCCTGTTGTCAATGGTCCATGAAAAATTCTACTGATAATTTTCCGTCATTTTCTGATCCACCTTCAAAATTAGCGGGTCATATTTTCAATTTAATCGACTTTCCTGACATGATTTCATACAATGCGAAGAATTTTCGATTCTTCTGGGGACATTTTACCTAACTTCAATAATTTTTCAGGGTTTGGTACAATTGAAACAAAAACAGCCATTGGAAAGTCCAGTAAGTTCATTAACTCAGGAAACTATTGCGATGTCAAATTCTATGGAAGAGAAGGGAGTACTTATATCTAAAGCTGATGAGGATTCATGCCCCGTTTGCCAAGAAAAGCTAGGCAGCCAGAAAATGGTTTTTCAGTGTGGGCATGTTACATGTTGTAAATGTAATTACTTAGTGACCTAACTTTATGATACTATTTGTTACCTGCTTCCAATTACAGGGACCTGCGTAATACTTAAATGTTTTCTATTAAAAAAGAATACTTAAATGTTAAAATTCTGTAGAGATATAATGTTGAGGCTAACATAGAAAAACTCTCATGTCCATTTGTTTTCAATGAACTTTTCGCAAACTCACATAGGTAGAAGTATCACTAATTTTAAATGTTTCACCATGTCTTGAAGCAACTAGCAGCTTTCTGCAGAGTGCAAGCTCTTTGATTGTTTGTTACCTTCGTTCTTTTTTGCTTGTTGATAAGCCATATGGGTTTAGCATTTTTTGCCTCTAAAATAAATCATGCATATTTGGAACCTAACTATGTTTCTATCTCCTACAGGTTTATTTGCCATGACGGAGCAAAAGCTCCAAGATAGCAGGTTTCATAAATGGGTGATGTGCCCAACTTGTCGACAGCATACTGATTTTGGAAACATTGCGTATGCCGTTGATGGACAGAATGAACCGTCCATTTCTTCTGTGCCACATAACGTTGACGGCAGTGAAAAATGTGAACCATTTGTCACTGTTAAAGGTTCATATGGAACTAAGGTATTTTTCTATGTAACACTTAGTATAATTGTTACCTTCAGATACAAGCATACTTGTTTTCTACATACAATCTCTTTCTAACTGTGGATTCTACTTGTAATATCTTTCTTCTGCACTTGTTTGTTTATATTTCTTCTCTAGATTTATGTCCATACAAAATTATACTTTTATGCTTTTAGCCACATCCAACTGCTCCTCCAAAATAAAGTTAGCCCATTTGTTAGCAGCCTGATTCATGGTAGTGAAAGGTGATATTGTGAAACTCATAACCTTTAAATTGTGCATTTGGTGTCTCATTCACTTGTTATGACATTAACTAAATAAACTTAATATTTAGTAATGGTGAGGAAGTTTTTATTAATGAAAAAATAAAAGTAATCCTATTTAAATAAGTAATGTGTTTAAACTTAATAAGAGAAGTAACTTGATTATGAAAAATAATTTTCTTATAAACATTCTTTATAAAGTTAAGAGGAACAGTTATTTCAAGTTGTAAAAGGCAAACAAACAATTGAAAATTGTGATTACCTTACAACGAAATGTAAAAAAAAAAATTCAGGATTTTTTAGGCATGTATGCATGTTTAATATTTAAAATTTAAATTTATGTTAAAAAAGTTATATATTTAGACCTAGATGATATGTACAATTTGACAATATATTAGTGCGATGTAGCCTCCGATGCCAGGGAAGACCTGATCAATTGAATGAATGTCAGTTTTATAGTAACGCCATCGGAGAAGATATTACACCATTTTTTATATGGCTTTTGTTAATGAAATGCTATCCAATGAAGATTCTTTTCAGTAAAGAAGACCTTTAATTTGGTTTTTTTATTCAGTGATTTAATTTTGATCAGTATCTATTATACAATTTGTGTAACATTATTCATATTATATTCCTGCAGTTCATCCTTTGTTATTTACATATTCCAGAAAATATGATGTGTATTGACTTATTTTCTATGTGTCATATCATGGATATTATTTATACCCTCTCCCTCATGGGCGCACACATAAATCGTGATTTTATATTAGATTTAATTAACTCTTATATCTCCACAATTGGTCTGGGTGTTTTGAAGATTGAAGCAGTCACAAGAAGAATTTTGTGGATCAAGTCTACAGATCCTGAAGCGAAAGTCCTTGTATTTTCAAGTTGGAATGATGTTCTTGATGTATTGGAACACGCTTTTGCTGCCAATAACATCACCTACGTCCGGATGAAAGGAGGCAGGTAAGATAAGCTATCCAATAGTTTTTTTCTCCATATATATGGGTATTTATGCAGGACTAGGAGAAGAGCTTTAAAGAAAAATAAGAGATAGAATAGGGAGAGGAAAATAACAATATAATCAGTCCATAACAAACTAGAAATAACAATCTCAGTTTTACTAGGACAAAAAATTGTAACATAATTATTGAAATTTCCATTTTACTTCGGAAAAAATATCCCAAATGCAAAGAAACACCCAGTTGCAATTGGTATTTTTTAAGCTGATATATGAAAAGATAAAATCCTAGTTTTCTCTTTCTGATAATATTATCTATGGGATATTTTTTCTAAATCTTCAAGCTTATGCTGCAATCATCAATTGCTTAATATTTAATAAAATACTTGATTCCAAATTTATTGTTTTGCCTCTCAGATATTATTTTGCTGCCCACATACTATTATATAAATTTGGCTCAAGTTTATTTTGTTTTGGGGCCATGTACGTCTACCATTGTACCGATGGTTGATAACCCACATTTAGGTAGAACTATTAGCCACACTATCAACTTCCTTATGCTTATGTTATTCTGGTTATGGATTTGAGAATTCAGAAAATCACACGTTGCAATCAGTCAATTTAGAGGACAACAGAATGGCAGAAAAGGATGTAACAACGTGATATCCCAGGAATCAACACCAAAATTTATTCAGGTTTTATTAATTTTGATTCAACACGGAGCCAATGGCCTCAATCTTCTAGAAGCACAGCATGTGGTCCTAGTGGAGCCATTACTCAATCCTGCTGCTGAAGCTCAAGCAATCAGTCGTGTGCACCGCATTGGCCAGAAGAATAAGACTCTCATACATCGATTCATTGTAAGTAAATATTCTTAGCAAGCAAGCAATGATTCATGATGTGAGCATGTTGTATGCTTTTTCTCTCCTCTCCTCTCCCTTATTGTTTATGCACACCAACTACATCATCATTTTCAATTATCTCATATGCAATCTTCACTTTGACCAAGATTGAATGTTTGTCATGGAGACCATGGATTCAATGTGTGCATGCAGGTGTGATTATTTGTCTACTTTTTTTTGTGGCCGATATTAGATTATATATCAAGTTCCATGGATTAGATTATACTTTATCTTCCCTGGCAAAATCACAGTAAACTGCTTGTGTAAGTAGCAGAGAAAAAATGAAATGGTCGAGCAGTTGCCTTTGCATTTCAGTTGGAAATGAATTCATTATATTCTCCCAAGACCCAAAATGCATTTTTAAATGAAACTCAATTAAGCAAGCTCTACTTTAGTGGCTAGTATTAGACTTCATGACTGTTTCTGCCATTGTTTTGAAAACCGGACCGGACCGGCCGGTTGGACCGGAAAACCGGCTGCCAGTCCGATCCGGAATAACCAATGAACCGGTCAGGTATAAAACCGGTCAAGAACCGGTCAAACCGGTCAGAACCGGTGGTTTAGACGGTTCGACCGGTTTTTCTTTTTCTTTTTTTAATTGTGTTGTTTATGATTTAATATTTATTGAAAATTTGTTGTGACTTGTAGTTGTAAGGATTGTTCTATTTCAGTATTTATTGTTTGGTTTGTGATAAGATTTGAGACTTAAATATGTTGATCCTTGAACTTATTTGAAGAGTTTAATATGATATTGTAGTAATTTGCAACTTGTTCTATTTCTTATCATGTTTAGATCGAGATGGAAACATATAATTATGAAGTATATAATTTTTTTATGATATATTTTAGTATATTTAATTAAAAATATATATTTTAAATGCCACCGGTTCGACCACGGTTCAACCACGGTTCGACCATTGAACCGTGAACCAGTGCCTCGACCGGTTCAATGACCGGTCCGGTTTTAAAAACATTGGTTTCTGCACTTTCTTGCTTCTGGACGGAGTTTTGACAGAAACGAATACGTGCATGTAGAATTGTTCTAATCTTTTTCTTGCACGTTTTAGGTAAAAGACACAGTTGAAGAGAGCATATATAAATTGAACAGAAGCAGAGGTAGCCATTCATTCATCAGTGGTAACACCAAAAATCAAGACCAACCTGTGTTGACCCTGAAAGATGTCGAGTCGTTGCTAGCAACAGCCCCATTAACGATACCAGAAAGTGATGAAAATCCTACTACGAGTCTGAGACACTTGCCACCTTCAATGGCCGCGGCTATTGCTGCTGAGAGGAGACTCAATGAACAAAGGACTTGATTTTACATTTTTCTTCCTTCTTCCAAAGATGGAATTCTTACTTATTACGAAAGTTACATTTCCTGGCTGCATCAACAAGCCAGAGTAGTCAGTAGTCACAATGCTCAAAAGGTGTAAATTTTGTAGTTTTCAACCGTAGATTGATGTAACCAAAATTAATTTTCTTCATTTTTTAGAAATTAATTTATCATTGTAAATATGTTTATATTTATCTTTTCAACTTTTACCTAGAGATCCGTGTAATAATATTATTCCTTTCATTAAGGTTGGCCTTTCTCAATTCATGTGCCAGGATGTGCTGGGTCCTGCGTGAACTACATATCTGATGGACACAGTAAATTGCTAAATGCAGCTGTGTTTGGGTTTGGCTACACCTGCACCGAATGACGTTGAGAATACAAATTTATAAGATATATATATATATATATATATATATATATATAACAATTATCAAAAAATTAAAATAATGTGACTGAAAGACCGCTGTAGTGCTGTACTTTAGCTTGACGTAGGAAACCATTAAGTGTGGTTTGATGGTTCTCTATTTAGTCGAGTGATGGGGTTTTAGGCATGTTTATTACGCAGAAATAGAAATAGAATGTATTTAATGTTTTAATAATAAAAATTTGGTAATAAAAATTTGGTAATAGAAAGAATGAAAAAGTATTAAAATGATCAGTTTATTCCTTATATTAAAATAATAATAAAAAAAATTATAATTGTGTCAAATTAAAGGGATATAATAGTTTTTTTTTTCTTTTTTTTTCTTTTTTTTTTAAGTTGATAAAAATGAAAAAGTAAATGAGACCCAATAAATCTCACTTGCCTTTTCATTTTCATTGCTTTTTTCATATCTATTTCCCCCTAACGAATACACCCTTAATCTTAGCTTTGAACATGGAGAGCATCATGTGGTCAGCAATTGATCCACAAAGAAAAGAATCATGTGGTCAGCAAGTAACCCACTACCACAATGGATTAATTGCTATAACCAGAAGGGAATACCTTAATTTAGACTAAAAAAAGAAGTAGGCTAAATTAATGCATTAAATTATTTTTAAATGAATTTTAGGCACGCTTCGTATAAATATACAGATATAAAGTATTGTAAAGAAAAATGACGAGAGAGATAGAGAGAAAAATTAGAAGAGTGAGAAAATATGATAAAAAATGTGTTTGATATGTATAGAATATGATATAAAATTTTTTTGAAAATCGTAAAACACTATAATTTCACTGTGCATAATTCTGACCAAACGAGCCCTTAATTTTAATATCTTTGCATAGTTTTTTTTTATGAATATTGATAAAAACTCATTGGCATCGCATGATCTATATAGCCGATCAGAGAAAAAGGTTTTGTTGTTGAATACTGAGAACTCTTGGTTAATGCATCCCGGTAAACTTAAACTTTCAAACGCATGGCTAAGTGTCTGTGACTTAATCACTGCTACAAGTATGCCACACAAACCAGTTGAAGAATCCAAGGCCAATTCCAGAGCAACCACGAAGGGGTCTTCATATCATACTATATGATATATGAGCATACTATACTCTTCCTAAGTAACGCCAACTATCATTCCATCTCATGTCAAGGCCAACAAAAAATCAAGTGAGAAGCAATTATCACAAGCAGCACAAACAACCCTGGGCCTGCAAAACAAACTCGTCAGCCTACTTTCTAAACTTCAGAAATTGAATATTCTGAAATTCAGATCAAATGTAAACAAATGCATAGGATAGAAGAAATGATAGGCAATACATGGGTTGATTAGAGACTCGATACACTAAAGAAACATAAGAAAACTACATGTAATTGTTCTTCTAAGTATAAAAATTGGGCACGACTGCAGTGAAAAACCATTACACTCGCATTTGTATACCCCTAAGTGATGACAATTAATAACAAATTGTTACAGCTACATTGAGAATCTCTACACTAACAGAACTTCCAACGGTTATCACATGCTACACACGTGACATAGGTTGTCATAGGTTCATCAGCACTGCGAGTCTGCATTTGGTAATAGGTGCACTTCCTTTGACCACATCGACCACACTTGAATTGATCAGTTGTGGCTTTTGGTTGCTGTCCACGCTCACACTCAAATAAAGCTTTCTGTTTCAGTTTCTCATTCTCCTGCTTCCTCTGTTCACTAGCCATTTCTGCAGTGCTCATGTTGATCAGCCGCTCAGGTTGAAGTTCTCCAAGTAGAACTTTTCTCCGAAAATCTGGATTATTCGGATCCTTGAGGTTAAACATTAAGGACCTATACTTGACCTTTTGAGCCCCATTAGAAGGACCCCACTTCTCAAATAATTTGGACTCCACTGTAACAGCAACCCGGATAGGGTCAGAAGCATTAACCTCATCCACGAGTGTTTCGTCAGCCTCTCCAAAAACCTTAGAGAAAGCCTCTTGGAGAATCTCCCTTATTTTGTCACGCATCACATCATTAGATTTAATCATAGTTTTCAACTTAGGTGGAGCAGCAGGGCTCGAGGATGTCTTCTTCACTCCAGAAACTTGCTTCTCATCCTTGGCTGTCTTTTCTACCTTAACATTTGCTGCAGAAACAGTTTTTTCACTTTTGACATCTGAAACTTGTATCCTCCTTACATTTTCTGAGCTTGACGTACCATTCCTATCACTTTTCTCAACCTTGACAATATCAGCCTTTGAAACCTTCTCAACCTTGACAATATCAGCCTTTGAAACCTTCTCAACCTTTACCGAATTCGACCTCTGAAACTTGTCAGCTTTAGCATTCTCCCCATCTGTGGACCCAACATTGTTGTTTGAGCTCCCATTCTTATTTTTGCTTGTTTCCTTGATAATTATGTCTTTCCATATTTCAATCAGGTCAAGAGCAAAAGCCCGTATTTTCTTTCTCGGATGTTTCGTTAGAACTTTCAAATGTTTGCCAACCTGAGAGTTTAGAGGGAAACAAGTATTATCAAATCAAATCTTAAAGTTATCCAGATAAGTTAAAGAATCATATAGCTTGATATCTTTCTTTCGCCATCAAATGATAAGGATGTAAAATTATCTACTGCCACAGAAAAGACGGGACCCTAACATTTTTTGGATAGAAAATCCTACTGTATAACATTACCCAAAAAATAGTAATTTTGCAAAATAAACCTTCTTAGACAATTTTCTTTAGTTTCATAACCAACATACTTCAGTTTGCCGTTATTTTCTTTCTTTTATTTGTGGATCACCTATATACTTAATAGGAAGATACAATACTACATTGATTGTCTCTAAAGCGAAGTGCTTTAATTTTCTTTTGCTTACTCATTATAGTTTCAGCAACTTGATTTGCTCAATTCCACCTAGCACATTTACAGAATGCACAAGAGCCATAATGCATCACTATTCACTAATCACTACCAATAGCGTATCTCAGCTTCAAGAACACAAGTGCAGGAAGGCAGAAGATATAAATCAAATGAGATGCAACTATTTTATTAATCTTGCATAAGAGAACTTTTATGGCCTGAACAATCACCCTGGAACTTCCCAACTAACACTTGAAAGTTGCAACTATTTCTTACCCAATATGAGCAATGGTTCAATAAAATAACTAGTAACCGATAAACTTCCTCGTTTAAATAAAAATAAGCCCACTGCACCTAATATCTGTAATGTCCTATCTATCTACCCATGAAAAACTAGCCAAATTTTCTCCTACCAGATATATGGAGTGAAAGTGAAAAGTGCGAAAACTGCATCCAGTCATCCACATTTCACAGAATATGCATTCTGCTTCCTAAACATCCTTGGCAGTTTGACCTTCCGCATTACAACTCATCAGATGGAAAAAATATCATATTAGCACGGGCAGTGGTTTCCCCCCAGGCTCCCACACAACATAAAAGTCTAAATGTGAAAAAAGTACAGCGTCCAAATATTCAAATTTTCTATTGGGTCAGCATACCACAAAGGCATAAATTACAAGAATCTTAGCTTTAAAAATGTTCCCGTAAACCCGTCATGTTTTCATTCTCACTCAAGCTATATTTTGTTCACAGTTGTATTCCTCACAAATTTAAGATCTATAAATAAAGACAAAGCTTTACATAGTCACACTAATCACTTCTTCTCTTACACTTTTCTTTTTTCCAGGTGAAAACTGAAAATGACAACAGGTTCATTTCCCTTTTCATAACAAAACACCCAATTTTTTTAGTCTAAAATCGAAAAAGCCTTCGGTCTCATGCACAAAGTCAACCAACCAAATACCATCAAACGAAATTTTACAGGAAAAAATAGAAGACATTTAGAAAAATAAATCACAAATAACCAATGGAAAAAACACCTGGGTGGAAACAAGAATTTGATAATTGACGGGGAACTTCTTCAGCTGCTCGAACGCATCAAGGCATCGAGTCTCTTCAGCTTCGCCATCGGTGGAGCTGGCCGCATCCGCTGCCTTCTTCACCGCTTCATACAATCTGAGCAAATCCTTATCCATGGAAGAGCCTTATTATGAATACTTCCTCCTGAGAACACGAAGAAAGCAGATCCATCAAAATAAGGTCAAAAAGAAGGCGCAAAATGAAGCAGAAATTACCGAAGACAGTGAAAACTCACCAGAATGAAGTCTCCTGCGGCTGCGATGGACCTTCAGTTAAAGGAGATGAGGGAAAGAGGAAGAAGGGTGGGACGTAAGGTAGGTATAAATGGGAGGGTAAAGACAATAGCTCAAGATCGGACGGTTGGTGTTGCTTCTGTTTTGTGAAAGAGTGAATAGAGATTATACAGATTCACCTTTGTTTTTTGCTACCTGAGACAATGCATTTGCTTGGACTTTCCTTTTATTTTTTGCTTTCCACAGCAGAAAATATAAGAATTTTCTAGAGACAACTTTTTTATATGTAAACTTGTTCAATAAAATAAGGTCCTTCTAACACCTGTTCTTACATGTTAAAATTTTATTTAATTAGTTAATTTAGTTTGTAAGCATTGAAAATTATTTTTTAAAATAAAATTTTGATAGGTTTAAAGACATAAAATGTTCTATTAATTAATTAAAAAAATCTTAACATTTTAATGACATATATTAAATAAATCCATAAAATGAAGCGATCAATATCACCCTTGTATTAAAAATTACTTATTGTAATTCATTTATTCAATTGAAGGATTCGCCACTCTGAAATTTACACTTCAACTAATAAAATGTAAATTATCGTTTATGTGGAAATTAATTACAAAATATTTCTAACATTAGAAGCTTCTATCAATATTCATTTTCCACAAAAAAAAAAATCTAACGCTTATTTTTAGGTGGCCTTCTATTTGATCTTTGATAAATGTCACCCTTGTATTAAATCTTATGCCAAGAATGATGGATAAGTGCCGGAAAATGGACAAATATGTATGTAAGAGAGAAAAGTTGCCGAAAAATAATGGATAAGATCTTGAACATACCACTAATAGCATAACGAAGAGCGTTGGGGCTTTTTTTGGAGCAAAAGGAAGGGAGCTTAACAAACTAGCTCACCACACGGCGAGGGAGACAAAGTAAGAAGGTTAAAGGTCTATTTTGGTCCTTAATGTTTGCATGAAGTTTAATGTTGATCCTCAATGTTTTAAAAGTTTAATGTTGGTCCTCAAAGTTTTTTCTTTTGGTCGATTTTGGTCCTCGAGCGTAACACCGTTAACTTTTTGCTGTTAAATGATGGCGTAGTATGCTTATATGACACACACTCTCTCTTACATGTCATATTTTAATGACGTGGCATGACACATCACTGCCACGTCACCCCATATTGCCACATCATCATCTTCTCTCCTTCATCATCATCATTATCATCATCATCTGGGGTCACGTGACAGTGATGTGTTATGCCACGTCATTAAAATATGATATGTAGGAGAGAGTGTGTGCCATATAAGCATGCCACGTCATCGTTTAACGGCAAAAAGTTAACGGTGTTACGCTCGAGGACCAAAATCGACCAAAAAATAAAACATTGATGACCAACATTTACTTTAGCCAAGTAAAAAAAACAATACTGGTAATGTCATTTTATCACTCGAATTATAAACTTAATTTTTGTTAACTTTTATATTTTATTTAGTAAATCATGATTAAGTTATATAAAGATTATATGTAATAATTACGTAAGATCTTGTTTTAGTGTGTCCTATATATCATGAGGGTATAGATTCCGGATCCCACAGTTATAGTGTGTTGTATAAATATTATTATAGTTATTTCACTATAGAATTAAAGAGGTTGAGGAAAAGTACAATGCTATGTTAAATCTTACATGAAATTATTATATTTTACAGTTAAAATTGGTACTTTTAGGTGTTTTTGGTAAGAATCCATCTTAGGGGAAGGAATATAATTTTACAATTTTCAATAAATTTTATATCATATTTTTCATATACCAAATATACTTCTCATCATATTTTTTACATTTTTAACACACTTTTATCTACAATACTTTATATTATTCTCTTGCATTTCTAACAAAATATAGCCTTAATTATGGCCTCGCCACGTGGCCCATGAATTGAGCTTCACCAAAAACTTTCAATTCTGGGCTCATGAGTTGGAGAGCTTTCTGTTTGAACGAAGCCCAAAGTAAATTTAATGGGCCCATTTGAAAACTGACCCTAAAGCGATTTCTTCAACTACTCTCCGAAAACCCGACCCAAACTGCCGAAATAAAATAAACTACTGAAAGTAGAGGTAAACATTCAAGGATGGGAAATTATGGATTATTCATTATCGAATCAATGAGTCGTTAGTCGATTGAAATTAAATATCAGGGTGAATGTAATTTCCTTTTTTATTTTTTTAATTAACATATGCTTGCGTTTGATTCTTTTAAAAAAACATATGATTTATACTATGTGAGTGAAATTTTCAATGTAAGAGGTTGATATAAGAAACTAAGTACTCTCGTTCTTAAGATCATCTTGAAGACAGCTAAATAATCTAGGCGCAATAGTTTTTTTTTTTTTTATAGGAATCTAGGCGCAATAGTGATATCATGCATTCTCTTTAATAGTTTTATACACTAATGTTTTATTATTAACTTAATTTAACAACAAAAATATACAAACAAAAAATCGAAAACTGTAAAATTAAAATAACAACAAATTAAAGAGATCAATCTAACTTTCTTATTTATTTTTCTCTTGATAGGATCAAGATCACCCAATGTAGCCATCTATGTTAAGATTTGGGAAATTTAATCTTATACGAATAAAGTACACAAACATGATTTTGCTACATTACATATACAGAAATTCGACCAATGATTTTAGAGTCTGTTTGGCTGTGTTTATTTTGTCTTTAAAAATGCTTATTCTTTTTAAAAGCGTTTTTTTAAAACAAGATGTTTGAAAAATTATTTAAAATTGTTTTTGAGTTATTGTAGAAACAATTTTTTAGCTTTAAACAAAAGTTATAAATTGAAGCTTCTGCTATTAACAAAAAATAAAAACTAAAATTTAATTATTTTAGAGTAAAAGTACCCCTACTAACATTTTTAAATTTTCCATTTATCCTATCCTCAAGAGTCAAGCCTAATCTATTCCCTTAATAATATTTTAAAATTCTCATTTAATTAATAAAGACAATAGCAATAATAATAATAAATATTTATAAATATTTTTTATTTGAATAAAATTAATAGATATTTAATAAAAATAATCATCATCAATTAAAATTAATATTTTATGAAATTAATAAAATAATTAACATTTTATATGTATTTCTGTAATAAGACTTAGCAATAATAAATATTTACACAATTTATCTATTTAATAATATTAATAACACTTAATTTTATATATGCCCTTCTTGATAAATTTACATTCAAATGCATTCTTTAATATAAATTTGTCAAACACAAATTGTTTTTGAAAAGTACTTGTCAACTCAGTGTGCCAAACACAAACTGCTTATCTCTCATAGCACATTTTCTCAAACTTCATTTAAAAAGAAGTCATTAAAAATAAGCAATTTTCAAAAGCAATCCCAAACATATCCTTAATTTTTTTAATTTATTTTTAATGCAAGTCAAACTTTAATGATATTTCACGCTTTCTAATTTGTAGTTTTTTTATAATAATAAAATTTATCAAATTACAGAAAAGCCCAACGCACTTACACTAAATCAAAAAATTCCATCCTAACAATACAGAAGAAAGAATTCGTAAAAATTGTTGAACTAAGGGCGAATAAAGATCAATTGATCCCATTTGTGGGATGAAAAACTTCACTGTTCTTGATGTTGTCAACAAAGTTTTTACTGTTAGATCTCCTGCATATCAAATCTATAGTTATCTTCAAAGTTAAGAGTGCCTTGAAATTTTCTAACAATAAGATGAAGTAGAAGCTTTCTGATATAAAGATATGTAGATCCGCAAAAAAAAACTTCCTACACAAACGTAAAAAAAAAACCAATTGTAGTTACCAGATCTAAAAAGATCTATTAATTAGAGAGTAAACTTTCACAAAAGAAGACAAAAACACAGAATAGATCTGAAAGAAAACACCACCAAAATAATGGGGGACAATATAGATCTGAAAGATCTATTTATTTTAAGTACTAAAATCAAACAAAATAAAGAAAATAAGGAGGGGTTGCTAAACTTACAAAAATTTGCAAGTTATAGCAAGCCCTTTTGCTAAGGAGAAGCTGCTAGTGTAATTTAGATGAAGAAGTAAAACGACAGTGCGACAAAGGAGAGAAAGACCTAATTCTTGGCCGTTTCTAATTTGTATTTTAGTTCATTTTAAAAGTTTATCTCTTTTTTAATTGTCTCTTCCATCTGAAAAAAAAAACACACCAATAAATAATTTATGTTTAAATTACGTAATTTTTTAATTTCAATTATTTAGTTTAATCTAATAATTAAAAAGAGCTTTTATCATCTCTCACATAATAGGACGCTCTTGCCAAAAAAAAAAAATCCCGTTTCTCATATTTTTCTTTCTCAAATTAACATAAAACACCCTCAATTTTATAATTGTCCGAATTTTGCTTTGAATTTGTCCGCACGCGTATATATATATACACATATCATATAAATACACATGTATATATATTATTGTCCAAACAAGACATATAATAATTAAACTATATACAATTGTTTATATTTTTATTATATAGTTATCTAAAAAATAAAATATGTAATTAAAAAACCAGTCATTGTTTCAAATATGGAACAATGGTTTAAGTTTTTTTTTAAAGTTTATTTTAAGATTCTTATGTGTACTTAAGTTACATACATGTTAAAATTTTATCCAATTGGTTAATCGATTTTTTAAACATTAAAAGTTATCTTATAATTAATTTTTTACAAATTTTAAGTTATTAAATATTTAATTGACCAATTAAAAAAATATTAACATGCGTCCTAAAGATACATATCAGATAAATCCACAATATTATGAATGATTGGAGGATATTTGGCATAGAAAAGTCTGCAGCTGAAACAGTGAGATACAATGATAATTACTGAAATGGCATTGCCTAGTTGGCCATTAGTAATTAGAGGTTCAGCAAGTGGCTCATGAATAATCAACACAATATTATTATATCTCTATACAAAATTATAAACAATAATTACCCTTCTTAATTCCAACCTCTTATCATTCCTATCTTCCCCAATTCAGTCGCATTATTATACTCAACTAATTAAATATCTCATTTTTCCAATATATATTACAAAAGTTAAAACTTTGATATTTACATGTAATTTATTTAAAACGTTTTTTTAATGCACCCAATCTAAAGAAAATCAAAATTTTCCTTGGTCTGCTATCGTATTCACTTAAGCAATATAAATGATAATATGATATTTTAATCACCAATTTCCTCAACTACGTTTTGTTTAATACACAAATGATGACAAGATTGGATTTTAAATTTAAAGTCTATGAAAAATTAATTAGTAACATTCAACCAATGAGAGTCGGTTGATCTAACACAAAGTACAATGATAATACTAACAATAACTAAATTAATATCCACTAATATAGAATACATGAATTAATCAATAGACGCTGCACAAATTGTTGATGACGAGTGTTCCATATGTATTAATTAATTACAATGCTTGAGATATATATAATATATTTATTTCAAGAGATAAACATGCCTGCAAATTTTCGTTGATTGATGGGTCCTATTTCTGTACTTCGCAAAGCTAAACAATTAATTAGGACCTTATCACAACATTTTTACCAGTCAGTATTCGCCCACCATTTTTAAAGTTATGGGTGGGTTGAGGAAAGAGAAATGAGGAAGGAATGTGAATAGAAATGTTACGTCAGTGTGGGATGTGAATAGAATAAAAATGAATAAAATAATTATTTTATCTTTACATTAAAAGTAAAAATGTGAGTAAAAAAATAAGAATAAAAATATTATTTCATCACATTACAAAAAGTGAGGTTTGTTTGGTAGGAAGAAAAGAGAAGTCTCTTGCTTCTTCATTATCTTTTCTTTGTTCCAAACATAGCCTATATACAAGATCAGGAATATGGCCAAAAAGAAAAGAAAAAAAAAGATCAGGAATGTATGTATTGCTAAAAGCTATTCTTAATTATTAGGGTTTTTTCGTAAAGAAAAATTTGATTAGTATTACTATTTTTAGTTAATTAAATGTATTTTAATATCAATGAACAATTAGAAAGGCTAATAATATGAAACTTATTCTTATTACTCGGTAACAAGGTTAAAGAAACAAATAGTGGAATATCATGATAAGAGATCGAATAATGAAAACAACAATTTATTTTTTTTCATAAGTATTTTGTAATTAGAAACTATTTTATTTGAGTTAGCTGAGGTCCAATAACGGGGGTAAAACTCTCTCAGTAAAGATTTTTCTATATGCAATACTCGAAATCGAGACCTTGTTTAAAAAGAATAGAGTACCTACCACTCCAACCAACCACCTGTTAATTGAAAACGACATATTTGAAACTCGAAAAACAACATGCATGTAAAGGTAATAATAAATTGTTTCTTCTAGAACATTAAAAAAGTTAATTGGCCTTGTATATAATTTAATTAATTTTAATAAAATATCAAAGTAATAACTGTTTCAATTAAAAGTAACTAGAAATCACACGGTTAATTAATGATTAATGTAGGGGAAACAAGTTTAATACTATTATATTATTGAACTTCGATATATTTCTCTAATCATATAGTACCATTTATTAACATTAATAAAAATTTATATTATTAAAAACTTATTTTAAATGAATTAAGAGATAACTAACTGATTAAAATAATATACTAAAATTTAATATTACCGAAGAGTCCTCCAATTCAGGATATATAGTGACACAAGTTACTTGATATATGCACTTGGAACAAAATTTTGAATCTGACTTCTAATATTATCTTAATTAAGTGGAGTTAAGTAAAAAGTGCATAAGCTACTATATAGAGATGATAATATTAATATATGTAATGTACACTCAGTACCACTCAAGCACAATTGAAGGTAAAGTAACTTCTTTTACTTTTTGGGCCTGAAGTAACTTCTTTTACTAACTGTGCAGGTTTTAGGTAAAGTACATAGTAAACATTTTTAGTTGATTTTTAAATAAAAATATAATATTCAAAAGCGAAATAATAAAAACAAAATATTAACTAATGAATTGACATATCAAATAATTAATTTGTAGTAACTATTTCATATTTACCTTCTTACATGTATTTTAATTAAGTTTTTTTATATATGTTTTTAATTTGTGCCAAAAGCTTGTTTAATTTATCTATGTGTGTGTGAGAGAGAGATTTAAAAACGTAATTAAAAAGTTTTTAAATCACATAATTCATTCAGAGTCATGCATATTGTCTTGTACATGTTTATTTATTTTTAGTGACAAAATAAAATAATTAAATTTATATGCACCTCTTATACATTTGTTATAGGAAAAAACTTATGTTCATTTCCTTATGTCCATCTCCTCCAATTCCACCAATCATATATTGTATTTACACTCTCTTTCTTCTATGATTGGTCATATAAAAGGTGGTCTACTATATTCTCTCTCTACTGTGATTGGTCATTTAAACACTTTTTGCCACGTGTCATAATTATATTGGGGAATTGGATGAAATGAACATAAGAAAATGGGCATAAGTTTTATCCTTTGTTATAAAGACTCTTCAAATTAAAATGAAATATGTGAATAAAATTTTTAAAATTAATCAACTATATAAAATATACATTTTATAAAATACTTATATATAAATTAAAGAATTTGATAACAAAAATATAAAATTCGTAGGTAAGATTTAAATCACAGATATTTTAATGTTAAAAATCAAATAAATATATCTCGAAGAAATTTTTTACATATTATAATATATATAGAGAGAGGTTTATCTTCCAAGTATTTAGAACAGTTATTAAGCTTTTTTATAACTAATTGAGAGAATTTGTTTTTTTAAATTAATAAAAAGTTAATAAGAATAATTTTTAAAATTTTTTAATTGAGGAAAAAAAATTTTAGTTAGTACCCTAAATACACTGACTAATAAAAGCTATATATATATATATATATATATATATATATAGGGTTTATTTAATGAATATTTTTTAGGGCACTTGTTATTTGTTAATGTTTTTTTATTATTTAAAAGAGAATGCATTGTGTTAAATTTAGTAAAAATAATTTAAAAAATAAAATTTTAATTTATTTTATTGATTAAAATGAATCGGTACTTATTAATAAAAGGTTTATCTAACAAGTGTTATAGGGCACTTGTTAAGGTTTTCTTTGATGGGTGGAGGGAGAATTAATTTTTTTTTGAAGTCAGTGAAAAGTTAACTAACACATATTTTAAGATTCTCTTATTAATTTAAGAAAAACCTTAAAGAGTGTCTTTAATGACACTTGTTAGCAAAACTCATTAAGTTAGAATTTAGTGCTTGAATACGTCATGGTGTATAGGTAAGGGAAACGTCATCATCTTTAACGTTTGGAAGGCAAGTTATTATGTGTGGAAAATAATTGTATCTTGTTGTCTCTTTCTTTTAGCAATTAACATCACCAATCTTTCCCTACAATTTCCATTATTCATTTCCTTCCTTCCTTCCTCCTTCCTTCTCTTCTCCTAATCCGCTTCCTCACACCACCGCCACTCCCTAACTATTTCTCTAAATCCAAAACCAAAACATCTCTCTCTCTCTCCAACTTTCCCATTCCATAAAAAGAAAAAACCAAATACGCAATGACTTCGCTAATTTCCTCTCAAAATAATGTCTCTCTGGAGAGTAATAGCATCCTCGTCTCCGAGCTCCTTCAGGGTCGTGATTCTGCTTCTCAGCTCAAGCTTTTGCTTCAAAACCCTTCTTCTCCTGATGGGCCTCACTCGGCCCAACACCTCCTCGCCAAAATTCTCAGATCTTTCACACAAACTATTTCCCTCCTCACTTCCCCCCAAGCCGCCGCTCCGAATCTGGCCATTTCCGCTGAGAATGGGTCGCCGGCGGGAGCTTCCGGCGAGAGTAGGAAGAAATCGTCGCCGGCTACCAAGGATCGGAGAGGCTGCTACAAAAGAAGGTTGGTTACCTATATAATAATAATAATCTCTGATCTGTTCTTTTACTTCACTTCCTCAGTCAACCAAGGTTTGGTTTGTCGCCGATTTGGATTACTACGATGATTTGGTCAAATCGGGATGTGTACGGACAGGTTCCTGCTTGTACGGCCAAGTCGAGATGAATAAAAAATAATAATAAAAATAAAAATAAAAATTGAGAGTTAGGGCCACGGAAAAACCTAGATTGACAATTAGAACGGAGTGATGATGAGTTCCCCAATATAATGTTAGTTTTCGTTAGTGTCTTAATTTTTTTCAATGGCGGTGTGGTTGAGATTCAATATTTAAGTAGGGGGTTTTGTAATTTTTTCAGATATGCAGAAATGGTTTGAGAATTATATAACAAAATTAATTCTGAATTGTGTGTTGCTATCATATCATATCATATATGTATATATATGTAATAATAAAACATGCATGGGATCTCAAAATTGTTGCAGGAAGACTGCGCATACATGGACCCATGTCTCCAACACTTTGGATGATAATCATGCATGGAGGAAGTACGGACAGAAGCATATCCTCAATTCTGAATACCCCAGGTCTTCCTTATATATATTTTTTCCTTCTCTTTTCTTTTGTTTTCTGTTTATAATTTCGAAAAATAAACATTAATGCTGATACGATTTATGTAGAAAATAAATCGCATCAATATATATATATATAGTTCCTTTTTTAGAAACATCGTCTTAAATAATAACTATTTATATATGATTTTGTAAGTGCACAACAGTACTTTCCTTTCTGATTCATGCCAAAATTAGTAGAAACTCAATTAGCAGCAGCTCTCCTAGACACTTGGAAGTTACTAATTAATTGTGATTGTTTAGGACAAATTATAAACGTATGCTGAGCTGAACTTGTTAATTAATTATGATTTGCGTGTTTGAACTTAGATTAATTATGAATTGAATTACATTCTCAGTGTTTTTGATATTGTAATTAATATAATTTGCAGGAGTTACTTCAGGTGCACTCGGAAAAATGAGCAAGGTTGTAAGGCAATTAAACAGGTTCAGCAGATACAAGAGAATCCAGAAAGGTTCCAAACAACGTACATTGGAACTCACACATGCAAAGACATGAACCTCAAGCCTCCCGAAGTGGTCAAAGATTTTGCAGGTAATTGGGAATCATATATCAATGTGTCCGAATCCGAATCAAAGGTACAAAACGATGAGGTGATGATGATGCATGATAATTTGATGACTTCCGGTTCATCATCATCAACCCCAAGCATAAAGCAAGAATATCATCCCAAAGAATTAGACACACCCCTAAGTGGTGTAACAGACAATAACTTGGACCCTTGTGACGACGATCTTTGGTCTGATTTAAAGGATATTGAACTTCCTCAGCCTTCAATTATGCTCTCAAACAATCATAATGCTGATGATATATACTGTGGTGTATTCATGTAGCACCATGGTGGAGGAATCTGTTGGTTTTGGCACTCATCATCATCATCACTTCCACTTAATTTGATTTAAGTGATCATCACTAATTAATTGCTCATTCATATGCCTAGGGTGTCTCTGTCTGTCACACTGATAAATAGTTTCGTGGGTTTAATTTGGGTATATATTTAGATTTTTTCCATCTCAAGTTTAAATATAATTTGAGTATATGCTATCAGTTCCTATATATATAAATACATATAATGAATATTTTAAACAACTTAACACCTCATGGTTGAGTGTTTCAATTAACTTCTTCACAGTACGCTTATTATGTGTTTATTAGATAATCTGATAGCATATTCTTAGAAAAAAAAACTTAAACTTCTGGTCATTTTTCGTCTGTAATAGAAAATATTTCATTCCCATTCTGCATAAATAATCAATATGTGATGTAATTAATATAATGTATGTTTTTATTTGATATAACGTGTATATATATATATATAATTTTAATCTGCTCTTCTAGCTATGGGTCTAAAAATTTGTTTGAAGGGGTAGTGTGGAGGAGGCATGTACGATAAGCACAGTGTGTGGGGTATGAAAATTCAAACTGGTTATGATATAGGCATGATGAGACATGAGGCTTTTGCCAATTCGAAATGCAATTAAAGCTTGAAAACCGTTGATTCATTTGAAGTAGTGTTTGTAGGACGAAGACAAAGAGGGATTGCAATAAGTGGGGCCATAAGCCCCTAAAAGTAATAATGGAGTCCTAGGACATAGACGTATATTGAGGCCTTGAGGGTAATAGATGATGTGTGTGGAAGAAAATAACAGGACCAGAGCTCTAACACAAGCTAATGAACAAAATATATCTTTTTCAGGATTTCCAACTGTTAAATCTTTGTTTGGGATACCTCCACTCATACTTCCCTCTTCAACACGTAATAGCGATGGCAACTGCCAAGAGAGGACTTACACACACACATATATATATATATGAGAATTATTGATACTTCCATGAAGTTTGGCTTGCTCTACTTTAAGTTTTGAAACTTAAAGGGGTTTGCTAGTATTAAGATATATATATATATATATATATAATATACACTTTAAAATCTTGTATTTATATATATAACTGCTGGAGCCTAGCTTTTTTAAATACATACCCAAACTTTATTAATTGCTACAAAATATCCGAATTGACTCCTTTTTGTTTAGAAAACAAAGTTGCCTTTAATTAAGTACGTAGCTAACCAATTTTAACTATATAAATAATTAATGACATTTTTCATATAAAAATAAACATCATTCAATTTTATGTACAGTTTTGAAGTCTTTTGAACATTAATTCATATAATAATGTATGGTTCGGAAAATCTTTTACGAGAAGATATTTAGTAAACCGATAGTACTGAACTTCAATATATTTTTTCAATTAGTTGGTTCTTAATTCATTAAGAAAGGTCCTTATTAATGTGAATTTTTATTAATATTAACAAATATCATTATTATATATGATTTGAGGGATGTACCGAAGTTAAGTATGTGTTAATCCATCTTTTACCCTTTCTATCTATTTATTACAATATTTAAACCATATCTTCAAATTACAAATAAATCCATTTAAGTTGTTTATTGTATACATATATGTGTAAGTGATGCATATGCATTTTTTTCCATTTAATAAGGTCATGTGTTATATATTGACCGCTTGATGCTCAAATAATGCTTCCTGACTGACTACTGTAATTATGATCAGCTACTGCAGGCAATACTTTATTTGGACAATTTTAAGCATTAAACCGTCACTATTATAAATACAATCAAATCACAAATTCAATAATATAATCAATTAAATGTGTACAAACGTCAATGTCACAGTTTAGTTATGCGAAAACTTTTAATAAGTTTAAAGAAATACTTAGTTCAACATTTTAAAGTTTTTTGGTAGTCAAGGTAAAATTAAAACCCTTGATATATATTTGGATTAAACTATTTCTACTTAAACTTCACGTTAATACAATATTTTAGTTTATATTAATATTGTGTTGGTTTTTAGTACGATGATGAATAACGAAGCTAGATTATTCATCTTAATGATCAAATTAAAGAAAACAATAATTATCTGAAAAGGACAATCTCGGAAAAGAATCAGCTTACATTTATATATATCTTCATCTAGCTGGCAGCTATCACATAAAGTTCAGAGGGAAAAAAAAACAAAAAGAAAGTTAACACAATTACATAAAGAAAAAACTTAGGTCCATTTCTTTATGTCTATTTCATCCAATTCCACCAATCATATATTGTATTTAGACTCTCTTTCTTCTATGATTGGTCATATAAAAGGTGGTATTCTATATTCTCTCTCTACTGTGATTGATCATTTAAATACTTTTTGCCACGTGTTATAATTATATTAGAGAATTGGATGAAATAGACATAAGAAAATGGACCTAGTTTTTTCCTTACATAAAAGGTTGAGGTCACTTAGCTTATTGGTGCATCTGGATTTTAGGAAACATCCATCCAAAGTTAAAGTTATTTACGGAGACGTGTGTTTTGGGCTTTCCCTTTCCCTGTTCTTGTCCTCATGTCCTTCGTCTCCACTCTCCACTGCTATAAAAACATAAAGCTATAATTATTTATAATTAGTATTATTACCGTTTTAGTTTGATTATTTTAATTTGCAGGTTTTATATTTAACTTAATTTTTTATTTAATCTTTATAATTTATTTTTAAATTTAGTTCTTATCATTATATTTAATTTGTGCTAATATTCTTTTAAGTTTTGTTAATGTTACGTTGTCAATTATATTTTTCTTAACAATTATGCATTATATATGTCAATAAAAAATTAAAAGTAAATAATGAAAAAAACACCATTCACATATATATTTGACATGTAATGTAATTCAAAACTTTATGATTAACTGTAAGTGTTTAATTAATTTCATATTTTTAAATTATGGCTGTACAATTATATTAGACTTGACCTCTTCCCCCATATTTTACCATGAAAATCGAATTATTATTGAAACTTGTTTATGACAACTCACTTTCAGAGAGTAGTGTAATTTCAATGGCTAGAAGTCTAGAACAGTCAATGTTATTCAGAGAAAAGAATAGAAAAGTAAAGAAAATATATATTCTGCAAAATTGCAATTAATAGTACATGCCCAACAAAATTTTAATTAACACACACGCGTACGAGACATCAAATCGTTACGCCCAATATATGATCATAAACTTTTACATATGACAAAGACATCTACATATATATGAATATACAAGCCCTTTAATTTAATTAGAAATAAATAAAAAAATTGATTAGATAATTATGTTATATGTAGTTCAAGTTTTTGTTCTCCTCTAGCTACTAGCTAGTTCCCACCACATTTATCTTCAGTAAAGGGGAACAAAGATTCCATAGTACTGTTAGCACTACTAGTACCAGAATTAAACATGGCATCAGCCATATCTGCTACCAGATAATCAGAACCACTAACATATCTTGCAGTTGAGGGGGCGGCACCACCGTGGAGGCTGAGGTGGGCGGAGGATAGCCACCGGGAGACGGAGGTTGAAGATGAAGACATCTGAGGAGAAAAAGCTATATGATCTAGTACTAGTTGTGGTGGAGGAATCGATGATGGCGCTGTGGAAGACATAGTGCAGGTGTGACTCCCTCGGTATGTTACGGCAAATATGTTAGGGTTGTCATCAAGTCGCTGCACTTGTTTCTTGGCTGGGCAATCATACAATTTTTGGTGGGTGCATCTGTAGTAACTCCTGAAATATTATATATACATACATACTAATTATAATTAAATATATTGTTAATTGGTAATTAATCGAGTGGTCATGACTCATGATCACGTATAAGAGACAAGAGTACGACACACATATATATGAGCTAGTCAACGAGCTACTTGTAATCATGCTGCTGTAGCAAGAAGAATGGTAAAAGGAAGCTGAAGTAATCATGATTATATTGAAGCATGTGCAGATAATAACACATATATAATATATACGTATTTACATGATTAATTAATTATTTATATATCTATATATATATATTTACCTTGGGTACTTGGAGCCATATATCTCTTTCTGGCCATATTTTCTCCAAGTATAGCCATCTTCCGGTGGAACGTCGGCGTTTCCAAACTGAGGCACAGGAACCATCACCATCTTCTTCTCCACATCATTCCCCCTCCTGCCAATGTTTTATAACATATAATTAATTTTATTCAGTTCCATCTATAGAGAAATATATATAATGAAGCTTTATATATATATATATAGCTGTTTGGCTTGGAAATTGGAAAGGGTGAGTCTACAATTAGTAAATTACTTTACATATATAAATCCAAAAATAATTCAGACAGTGAATTAATTAAGCTCTCGGTAACATTATTACCCTAAATCGATCGGTAATCCATATACCATTTAATTAAATACTATATGTACTTGCTTGCCTGGTTGCTAAGAAAGATCTGAGAAAATTCTATCCTACTTTAGTTTTTTTTTCCCAGTCAGTTCCCTTTCGGTTACACACCAATTATTAAGTACGGATTTTATCCAAAAGGCTGCACAGAAAATAAATAAATAATTTAAAAAATAAAAGCACATTCCACTACTTTGTTTCTTTCTTCTTTCTCTTTCAATTATTGCGAAGAATGAAGCCTAAGTCATCTAAAAGAAGTAAGAACATTATAATGGGGAAGCTCGGGTAACAACTATTATAATGCCAGCTAGTTCAAAATTTCAGTATTTTATCATATAATTGAACTTCAGTGCATCCTTCAAATTATATAGTGTCATTTGTTAATATTAATAAAAACTCACATTAATTAGGATCCACCTTGAATGGATTAGGGACCAATTGCTTAGATGGATGTACTGAAATTCAGTTCTATCGTACTACTAAACATCTACTCGTCACACACATATTTGTTAATAATTAATAATATATATAATATTAAGTTTTGTTATAATTAATTAATTCACCTTCTTCGCTGCTGCCGTGAGGATGATGATGCTTTCATTGCTTCTGATCCCTTTGATCCTAATTCTGCATCAAACGGTGCCGTATGGGGCACAATTGGTTGTGCATAAGCGATAGAGCCGCTAGCTATATTTAGCCATTGTTGCATTGAATTAGACGACGTCGTGGCGGCCATTTGATCAGGTTGTTGCTGTAGTGGTTGAATAAGAGGAAAGAAGGAAGAAGTCGGTGTTTGGTGATGGGAGAGCATTATCCTTTGTTTTGCAGCAAAAAACGCCTTTACTATCTCATCAATGGACAAGGATAGCATATGGGGTTGTTTGGTCAAGTTTGGAAAGTTCGATTCAAGGTTACGAGCTAATTCACAAGCACGGTATATTAGAGAACTAGGGCTCTCTTCCATGGTTTCGCTTTCTGCGTCTTTCTGATTGGTCTTGCAAGCCATAAAATTAATTAACTTGAATTCTCAATCTCAAGTGTGCAAAATATAAAGGATTTTGGGGTGGGTGGGGTGGTAACACAGCAAGTTTCTGGGTAAGCTTCTACGCGGGTTCTTTTGTGTTAGACTCAGTGAGAAAATAAAATTAGTAAGGCAAGGAAAAAAGATTATGAAAATTTTATTGGTATACAATTATATTACACGGTACATTTATTTAAAAAAAAAAAATGGTAGAATGGAAGCGTGGAAATTAAAGGAAGACTTGGTCGTGGTCTAAGCTCGTTGGAATTAATTCAAACTTTAGTTTTTGTTTGGGTGTAGGGGATGGAAGACCTTAGCTTGTTGCCCCATTGAACCCGTTTCTTTTTGGACTCCTTAATTACCTTAGATTGTCTTCATGAATTTTCTGAGCTTTGAAGCTATGACCAAAATTGGAAGCTTTCTTTTTCTTCTACGTCCTCATACTAAATTAATTAATAATTTATCCTACGGATTTGAACGGATGTACTTTTAACAATTGACTATATAATTTCTTTTAAGTCTAATTAAAATATGGTGAATTTGACCTTTCCTTTTATGTATATCATCCCATAAATATAAAATAAAAATACGCAAGAGGATTGATGATATCCAACTATTGTTCAATCAGAAAAATACAATATGGATCGATATACAAAACTACTGTAATTGTCTTTTTATTCAAGAAAACATACGGGTTAAGGCAGACAAGCTAAAAGATCTTTGTTTAGAGTTTGAAACTTCGAATCACAAACCGAGCTGAATATAGTTTAAACTTTATAGATGGTGTTGAGACAATTTTAATATATCAAAATATGCATCACGTTGTTATTTTTCATCATACCAACTCCTTTCTTGTCGATTCATGTTTTCAAATTTTTTTTAAAGTTTTATTGGATTTTTTTAATACTTATAAGATAAAATTTAGATTTAAAAAATAAAATTTTACGATTTTACATTTTCAAATTTTGTTAATTAGTGTACAAAATTGTTTTGTTGCAAAATTTTTGTAGAATTGATGGAATAGGTGGAATCTGATAAAATACATGAAATTTCAATTTTTTACTTAGTTATTATACGATTTTATCACAGTCCAAAAATAGACTTGTTTTGAGCTTTTTTATGACATGTTTATATAAATATCTATAGCCTGACCCAACCCAAAAAAAATCTCTTTATGTTAATGATTTTGAAAATCTTTTGATTGATGTTGATGATGTTCGAGTTCATAGTACTTCAAATTAAATTATATAATTTTGGATATATATTAGGAATGAAGTATAGGTGTTGGCTGGTGATGATCCATGGTGGTAAATGTGGTGGTAAAAATAGATCAAAAATTATTATTATGTAAAAAAATCATTTGATTATTTTAGTTAAGAATATAGTTTAATTTCTTTTATTCAATTATTTGTTTATGAATTATTTAATTATGTATTGAAATATAAATATTAGATGATGTTTGATTTTGTATGCAATTAAACATAAAAATTTATATGTGACGTGGTTCAATATATACTAGTTACATATAGTTTTGCTATATATAATGACGGAACCAAGGGCGCCAAGGGGATAATTGAAAGTTTATTAAATATTATTAATTTATAGTTTTCATAAGTATAATAATTATTCTAACAATTCTATGTTTTGAGAACAATAAATTTAAAAAGGACAAAATCAGTAAGATCATAATATTTCTCAAAATTAACAAATTTATTGAGAAGAATAAAGATCATACATGATTGATGTGTTTTCCTCTCACCATACAACAATATTATTAATACTACATGCAAAGTGGGCTAAAGCATCTATAACTTGTCTTGATATTCATTAAATATTTAGATCTTTTAAGTTCTCTTTAACAATTTTAATGTCGTCAATTAGTAAATTAATAATTGATAAATTCTACAAATTACTTTATACCAAATCAATCACTTTCTTCGAGTCCCCTTCTAGTTCTATAATTACATCCCTGCAGTTGAACAATTTTTTTCCAGTTCTAACTGTAATTGTCATTTTTTGTTAGGAAAATTCTAAGTTAAAAATAAGGACCGCAATGGGTCATAACCTTAGGGGACTTGTCCTTAGGTGAGAACCTAGGTGCCTACATACCCTTAGGAAGGGATCAAAGTCCACGTAGTTCGCCGTGGTAACGTCCATGGGAACCGTTAGGCAAGATGATTACCTGTGTAGGGTCGTATGCGGCTAGGACGTGTGTAAGGTACTCCGGACGGGCGAGCCACTCGTTGGAGGTTGCCTTAGACTAGGAAAGAGTGAGGGTCTCTCAGAGCTGCCGAAAGCTTTGCTGGTGGAGATCTCCGGGGTGGAGATATGCCGGTTGATGGTGGAACTTGGGATGCAGTAGACCAAGCTCTAAGATTAGCAAGAAGGTGTATCGTATTTGGAAGGCTAAGACTAGCTTCTGTGTATTCAGAGTTTATTTCTCTTGATGTCCCCTCAGTCCCCCGGGTGAGGTCCTTTTTATACTAAGTGTGGGGGAGGACGTGGTCGACCCACGTTCCTGCTCGACGTGGGTCGTTCCACGATACTTGAAGGCTTCCCACATATCTTGGATGGGAGTTTAAGAGGAGAAACGTGGGTACCAGCCACATTGGAGGTGAATGTATGGTGCCACGTGTCACTGGCGTGAGATTCGGCAGTCCTTCTAGAAGCCAAGTGCCACGTGTCCCTAGGGGAAATATTCCGTAGTTACACTAACCATGTCAAATAAGTCACAACTTCAAGGTAGTTTATGCTCTTCTAGTATGGGGTACATTAATTATATCAAGTAAGGATAAAGAAACATATAAGATGAATTCAAGAAGTAGTCGTCTAGATGTTGATTTCTCCACATTTTTTCTTCTTATTTTGTTGATTTATTAGGAACAAATTTTTGGTATAGATTAATTATTCTACATAAATTCTAGAAAAGACACCTAATTATTTATAGTTATAGATGATTTGAGAAAATAAAAATTATTAAAAAAATCACAAGAATCATATCTGTGTACAATTGATCATAAGCATTATTTTTACAATTAACACATGAAACTAAGAAAAAAAATATTAATTATCATTACAAAAATAAACTAGAAGTAATATGATGGGTTATACATGGCTGAGGAGCATAAATACATATTGGTTTCTTCATCTTTGTTTTTTTAAATCTTTTTATCATGTTACTTCTATTTCATCATCATCATCTTTTTCTTATTTGTTTGTTAATTTGTTAAAAGCAACAAGTATTTGAAATAGAATAGTTATTTATCACATAGTTCTTTACAAAAGACATTCAATTATTTATAGTTGTAAATAACTAAAGATAATTATAATTATTAATAATATTATTGTAATAATTGGCATTATTTTTGAAAATTTAGATGAGATTAAGGGAAGAATATATATACTAACTTTCAATTTATAAGATTGGATTAATTTTAATTTTGACTTTTTTTACTTTAATTTAGAAAAGCAGTTTTAACTTTTAATGATAAATGTTTTTTAAAAATATTTTTATTCATTGAATTAGATAAAAAAATCTAAAATTTTATTTGTTAAACATTTATATTTTGACTTATAAAAAAATTTATGTTTTGAAAATTATGATAAAAATTTGGGTAAAGTATTCTTGCTGCTCCCAAACTTTGTTGTAATGTTCATTCCTGCTCCAAATTTTTTTGGTTCATGCCTACCCCATGTTGTGGATATACATATATTTGGATATATGTATATTTGAATTGATGTGGATATACATATATTTGGATATATGTATATTTGAATTTGAAATATTTTATAAATAGTTAGGATTACGAAAGATTATTTTTGGATAAGATTTTAGGAATATTATATTTTGAATTTTGGTAGATAAGGTTGTTATCTACGTTTAAGGATAACTCTAGGAGTTTGATTAGAATTTTTTATTTTTATGTATAAATACCTTACAAAGGTGAATGATAAAGAGAGAGCATTAGAGAGCATCAGAGAGGTTCAAAGAGAGTTTTTCTCCCCGAATACTCTCTCCCTTTACAATCTTAACATGGTATCAGAGCCAGGTTTATTTAAAGCATAAATCTTTATTGAAAGCAATTTTGTTTAGGGTCTAGGGTCTAATGACCCTAGACCCTGAACCCTAGACCCTGATCCTAAACCCTAGATCATATTTTCTCTTATGATTTGAGAGATCTACTATTTATTCCATTCAGAGTGCAACGAGTGCACGTTTGGAAGTTTGAGAGATTAAATTTTGAAGGTTTTCTGTGCATGTATTGACAAGTCAGATGCCGAGTTTGATGGTGGTTTCTGGTGATTTTGGTACTGGGTTATTAATGGCGATCCAGTGCTTCAGCCGTTGTTTTCTACCTCAAGAGGAGTGTGGAAAGCTACTTGAATTTTGAAAATCATTGTTTGGATTGAAGGAAGGCCCTCAGGCTTGGACAACCAATGAGGTTGTATGGAACTCCAACTTTCAGGAGAAGTTGGATTGGTGACTTCGTTTTATACGAAGGTATGTGAACCTCGAAAATCTTTGTATGGATTGAAGCAGAGATCTCGAGCAACGGACAACTAGATTGGTTGTGTGGATACTCCAACTAGATTGGTTGGAAGAAATTGAATTGAAGACCTGGTTCCCTTCTTCGATTGGGAAACAACAACAGACAACTAGATTGGTTGTGTGGATACTCTAACTAGATTGGTTGGAAGAAATTGAATTGAAGACCTTATTTCCTTATTCGATTAGGAAACAACGACTAGATTTCCTTCTTCGCAAGTTGGGCATTCGAGATCTTAATGCTCCAACTTGAGGGGGGTGTTGTGATATACATATATTTGGATATATGTATATTTGAATTGATGTGGATATACATATATTTGGATATATGTATATTTGAATTTGAAATATTTTATAAATAGTTAGGATTACGAAAGATTATTTTTGGATAAGATTTTAGGAATATTATATTTTGAATTTTGGTAGATAAGGTTGTTATCTACGTTTAAGGATAACTCTAGGAGTTTGATTAGAATTTCTTATTTTTATGTATAAATACCTTATAAAGGTGAATGATAAAGAGAGAGCATTAGAGAGCATCAGAGAGGTTCAGAGAGGGTTTTTCTCCCCGAATACTCTCCCCCTTTACAATCTTAACACCCCAAACTTTCAATTTTGTTTATGCATATCCTTTTGCTAACATTGTTAACTTGTTTGACGAAATTTGCTGACGTGAACGATGAATGTGTATTTCTTTTGCCAAGTCATTGTCCACCTCACATTTAACTTTTTTACTTTTATTTACAAAAAATAACCTAATCCAAATAAAAAAAAATTTAGGATAAAAGTTTGATTTGTTTGTTTTTATTTGGATTGGGTTAATTTTTTTAATAAAAGTAAAAAGTTAAATGTGAGGTTGAAAATGAAGTGGACAGTGAGGTGACAAAAGAGATGCACATTCATCGTCCACGTCAGCAAATTCCATCAAGCAAGTTAATGGTGTTAACAAAAAGGGTAGGCATAAACAAAATTGAAAGTCTGGGGTAGGCATGAACCAAAATAAAGTTTGGGGACAGGAATGAACGTTGCAGCAAAGTTTGAGGCAGCAAGGGTACTTTACCCTCAAAATTTTTGGGCACTGCATGTTAAATTATTATGGCATTATTCTTCAAATCTCTAAGGTGCCATTTGACATGCTTTTAGAATGTTATTTGTTGAGATTTTAAATTAGTGAAACATATATATATTATATATACACACTATAGATATCTCATTTTTTATACTATTTTTATTTTAAAAAATAGTTTATAATTTCAAAGCATCACTTGTAAAATTATTATGACATCACTTGTCAAACTATGGTATCATTTGACATGTTTTAAGATACCACTTATCTCCCACTCCTTCCCATGAAATGCTAATTCGTGATACGAATCTGCTTCATCGAGGATCGTGATAAATTGAATCGAATAAAAAAAACACATTATTTCTATCTCACATGTTAACACGTGGCTCAATGTTTCACTATCGGCAAAGGAAATGAAACTTAGGGCACGTTTTTTACGCAGAAATGGAAATGGAAACAGAAACGGAAATGGAAACGGAATGCGTTTCTTGTGTTTAGTAGTAAAAGTTTGGTAATGGAAATGGAAAGGGAATGTATTAAAATGACCATTTTACCCCTTATATTAAAATAATAAAAAGAAAAGAAGGTTATAATTGTGTCAAATCATGTCAAATCAGAGGGGTATAATAGATATTTTGTATTTTCTTTTTTATTTTTTTTTTAAAGTTGATGGAAATGAAAAAGTAAAAAATAGGTGGGACCCAGTGGGCCCCACCCATTCCATAGTTATTTCCATTGCCAATTCTTGTAAAAGAACATGGCCTTAATATCTAAACCTAGCCTGTTATGACAATATGAGCAATCAGTGCCTTGAGATATGTTACAAAGTGATTGACCTGAGATTGAATTTCTATGCTCACCCACCATGCAAGTGATGCAACCATTCCAATGCATGTTTTGAATATATTAAGAAATAAAAAATTCAAACTCCTGTTTGTTGGAATTTTTAGTAACTACATGGTAAAATTATTCACTATTCTATAGGTTTATTTAATTCAAATGTATTTATAATTCATCAGATTATTTTCCACCCCATTAAATTAAGTAGAAAGTACTCCATTAAATTAAGTAGAAAGTAATAATTACGGTCATAATTGTGAGTTCTTGCCCAATTATGTCTGACAATGACATAAATGAATACTATCAATTTTTTTTAATGTACAAGGGTACTGAAATGCACGGAGCACATTTCTATGTGCTTCCATAAATAGTTAAATACAATTATAATATGTGAGATTTCATTTTCATATATTCTTAAAACTATTAAGTATTGTTGTATGGAGCAACTCTGATTTTGCAAAATTGTCACCTCACCAAATCTTCTGCACCAGAAGCTCATTGGTGAAGGGAAAAAGCAATGATATCCGTGATATCTTACAAGAATCAGTAAAAAAAAATTGCCAAAAAGAAAAGCAGCAGTTAAAAGGTAGCTGGTAGTGCTAGATGATTTGTGTGTCTTCATAATCCAGAACTGCAAAGTTTCATACTTCTTCCACCTACAAAAGAAAATTGCTAAATTTGTAATCTCAATATAAGACTGAAAAATTGAAGAACTGAAAAGAAAGAATTGTTGCCCTTAATAGTGAAAGGACGAGGGTCAGAATTTGACCTGAGGAAGTCTCATCAACTCAAAAACAGCTTTCTTAGGAGTGAGTTCATTGTCGACAATACGTGCAACTGCTGTCAAAACTGGCAATTTTACATTATATTTCTGCGCCAAAGCAATCACAGCACCAGCCGTAGAGACACCTTCTGCTACCTTCACATACAGAGCATAAACATTTTACTTCAGTAAACCCCATCACTTGCAAGTATTTCAACTGTGTGCATGCACAATTGAAACCTTTTGAAATACCTGATTCATAGAACTAAGTATGTTTTCCAGCTTCTCCCCAGATCCAAGACGTACACCAACTGTTCTGTTTCTTGAAAGATTCACAAAACACGTAAGCATTATGTCTCCGGTTCCTGATAGACCAGTTATTGTTGTCGGCTTTGCACCCATCTTCAACAGATAATTAGGGAAAAAGAGTAATATGATTATTTATTTGCTGGAAGAAACAAAGACAGAATATGCAAATGGACTAAAATTAACTAAGTACCCATGAATAAATTAATGTCATCTACTGTGAGATATACAAATCACCGCAGGCCTAGGCTCACAATACTATCAAAATTTTATTCTTAATCTTGGGAAAGTAACTATAGTATGCAAATAGTCTACGAATTGGTATAGTAAGTAGAAATTGAATCACCTTTGTTGCAAGCCACCGTATCTCAGAACATCCTTGTGCAACAAGAGCAGCCATGGAGTTGTTACCAAGATTCATACCTTCCACTATACCAGCAGCTATTGCAAGCACATTTTTAAGAGCACCTGCGATTTCAACTCCTGTAACATCACTGGAGTTAAAAGAGATTACAAGCTGAACATGTGCACCTAAATTTATAGATATAGAAGCCGGGGAATCAAGAAGTAGAGACAGGGTAAAGCAAGCAGGGATTACGTACATTATTTTACAAAGGAGCAAAGTTGGTTAGTAAAGCATTAGAAGCTCAAATTTATGGATACCAAGTTGAAACAGACTGGAAGAGAAACTCAGGTATTTTGCATGTGAAATTGATTTCATATCATGAACCTAATGAAGATCATCTACCTCGATGTGCTTATTCTTAAATGACTCGAAGATAGTAAATGCTGAACTGCATTTGCCAATTTTTTGTCTTTTGACGCCACCACCATTGCTGTTATTTGAAAAGGCAGGAAGAAAAATGGTACATCAGCAAGAAGAGAATTGAAAGCACAAGATTCACACTTGTAATTAGCAACCTAACCTGTAGGTAGATTATTCATTAACTCCAGAGCAAAAGAAGGCCCTGATAGTGCAACAAAAGGCTGGCGAGGATTCTTTAATGCTTGGGGAATAATTTGAGACATCATTCTCATTGTATTTAGCTCTAGGCCTTTACTAAGTGATATGAATGGCAAGCCTGGATCAACAAATTCTGCAACATCCTCAAGAAAGGATGAGCTGAACTGCAATAGCAGAGAAAAGAGTAAGATTTTGGACAATCTCTTTTATGAATTTCAAGTGCATGATTCAACCAATGTATTTCATATGACCAAAAGGGCTCAGATATAAAGCAACAGTTACTACTAGTCTACTACTACTACTACTACTATTACTACTAGTATACTGGTACCCAAAGATGGACCAGATTACCTGAACAGGCACTGCATGAAGGCAGAAATCGGCATGAAGCAAAGCATCTTTTGCATCTGTTGTTGCAACAACATTTTCTGGCAGCTTGTGTTCTGGGAAGTACTTGCTGCAAGAAGACAATCACACAAGAGAAATGGCTGAGGATAATGAATCATCACAATTTGGTGTATTATGTTACACGGACGATAAAAGGGGTTACCAATTGCAATGCCTCTCGTTAATAGAGAAGCAAACTTGAGGGTCCCGCACAAGCATCTTGACTTCCAATTGAGCCCTCTTATTAGCAACATGGGCAGCCATGGCCGTCCCAAATGATCCCCCTCCTAGCACAACCACCTGTGGTGCAAATGGATTTCAAAGTGCCACGCAAGACACAGTGCAAAAGGATTAGGTATCAAGACTCAAAGAGTGTATCTCTCTCTAAATGCACCAAATACACCTCTCTCTTTCTTTCTAAATGGGGAGGATCCATTCTCTAGCTCTATAAATACAAGACTAAACATTTTCAATGCAAGTGTCAAAACTCAATAAGCAATATCAATAAATTATACCGCAATATGCAAAACTGAGTATAGAGTCAAAATTGTGAAATTGAAGTTATCATTATCAACATGATGATTGTAAAATCAAATTCCAAGATACTAGAGAGGAAAAAAAAACAGCGTACAAATTGCTACATAATTACATAACCTAGTGCTCAAAAGCAGTAAGAAAACTAAAAAGTAAGAACATTGAATTTAAAGAAATAAAAAACAAAAAAGCAAACCTTGTTGGTGCGTTCGAGCACGTCAGTTTTGACCTTGGAGCGCCAAGACCTGGACCACCGGACTAGCTTCTCCCAGGCCAGCTTAACGGCTCTCCGGCGGTCAGGGTCGGAATTTGTAGGTGGGTCAGAATGTTCGGGTGGTGGAGAAGAAATTCCAGCACATGAAGGACGATTAGTATGAGGAAGACGAAGAGTGATAAACGTGGATTTTGATGGGAAAGTGTGAAATTTGAGAGTAGTGTGATTCGAATGAGACGGATAGGGCTTTAAGGGAAATAACGGGTTCAAAGCTGAAGGCTCCAATACTGCCGCCATTACCAAAGCTTGGGAATCAGAAATTCAGAATGGCAGTGGCAGTATATATGTGCAGTGCGAGAGCTACAGCCAGATACTCGTACTACAGCGTACACACTACACACAAAGAAGATTATGAATATTATTTAAATAATAAACTATTTTTTTTTTTGTGAAACTAAAATGTATTTTAAAGTGCAAAAATTGTGTTCATTTTATTTATTTATTTATTTATTACATTTTCTTTTTTATACTCTACGTCTCTACCTGGCTTTTTTTTTAATAATTTAAACTTCAAATGTAAATGAATAAACAGAGGTTAATGTGAATTTATTTGATTTTAAATATAAGGCAATATGGATTTCAAGTCTCCAATAATATTTTTTAACAAACTGTGGTCGGTGCAGATTTTATTGTAAATAAATAAACCTTTATAATTTAAGGGTTTTGCTAAGTGCCTGGCATTAAATAGACTGTCTCATAAAATTATTTTTGTTAATTTTTCATTAATTTTAATATAATAAATTCTTTCTCAATCAATAAAAGAAAAGTTTTTTCAAAAAAAAATTAAAGAAAATCTTAACTTAAAGCACCTGTTAAATAAACAGTTATTAATTTATTTTTTGGTATTTTCAAATGTAGACAGTAAGTGACAGAATCATGAAACAATATGCAGACGGATTTTGCGCACAAAAGAAAGGAGGTGAAAAAAATATCAAAGAGGTTGAATTTTAAAATTTAGATATTTTTAATGAATTTTGGATCTTTTCTATCACGACAGAAAATAGAGAAAGGCAAAAAGCAAATAGAAAAAACGTGCAAATGTAATAAAACAGGTCTAAAATTATTAGTTTTTTTTGTCCTGTTATAAAATTAATAGTTTAAAAATACACTATTGCCTTAAATATGAATTTTTACCAGATTATCGTAGGATACAGAATTCATTTTAGTTTTCAAGGATTGTAAGCCCAATACGAGAGAGTTACGGTTTCCTTAAACATAGTAAAATTATATAGCAAAAGAATCCTCAAACTAGGTAGATAGTATCTATAAATCACAAAGTAAAAACATCTGATCTTTAAAAAGAAAAAGAAAACGCGGGTGTTCATTCTTTTTCACCTAAACACTACAGGGAATCATTAGTCTCAGAAATCTGAAAGAGTCAAGTTTTAGCCTTTGCAGTTCATCAACTGACATGTCAGTTTATTCACATCAGATTGTTTAAGCGGCTTTAAGATGAACATTTGAGCTCCTTCCTCCAAACACCTGTTTCACAGATGACCATTGACCACAATCAATAATTAAAACTAATGGAATAATATGATTAATAATGTTTGGATCGGAATTATACTTGTTGATCCGAGTTGGGACATTCTCAGATGACATTATCACCACTGGAACTTCCTTCATGATAGACGATTCCTATTCCCAAAAAGAATTCGTTTACTAAGCTTTAATACAGAAAATGTAAATAATAAATGATACAAATAAAATGAAATTCTCTGTAAATAAAAATACCTTGATTTTCTTAAGTAGCTCATAGCCTGTCATCCCAGGCATACAATAGTCTGTGATGACCAAATTCACTTTGGATCTCTAGAAACCACCATTTTTCATATTGGTTTAGCCAATATATATATATTGATATCAATAAATATGAAAAGGAAAAGATTATTCTTACAGAGAGAAGGTTCTGTTCATCAGCAGCCAAGCCCAATAATTCCAATGCCCGTGGCCCATTTTCTGCAGTTGTCACTGCACTCAAAATACAGAAGGAAACTTGAAATCTGTTTTTTTTTCAACCTCAAGAAGTTTAATGAAAACACAATATATATATATATATATATAGAGGTATATTATATATACCTTTGCAAGAAGAGTTGGTGAGGAGCTTCTCGACAAGTTTGCGATCAATGAGATTGTCATCAACAGCTAAAACATGGGGTACCTCACCTTTTTCCATGACCCAATTCGAAGAACAACCTGAAAACCCAGAAGCCATAGTCATCAATCATATATTCATTTCATTCATACCCTCCCAACTTCCACCCTTTCACTTTCCTCTCTCCTATGTTTGCTTCTTAATTAATGAGGAATCAGTAAAGGAAGTTGCAATAAAGGAGGAGGCTGCAATTGTATTAATTAGTAGAAAAAAAGACGAGGAGAAAGACAAAACGCTTCTCTGACAATACCTATATATAATATAATGAAGACTTATCAACAGAGAAACGAAGGAACAGAATTCATGAGTCACAAGAAATGTGTGAAGGTATAACAATTAACAAGGTGCTACTATATATATATATGTATATATAGTCAGAGTAAATGCATATGAAATTGAATTACGTGGGTTGGTGGGCGAGGAGTTTTAGAAAACCAGAGAGAGAGAGAGAGAGAGAGAAAGATTATATCAAAATCAAAGTCATTCACAGATATTTCGTGATCTCTTTGGAGAGTATCTATATGGATTTGATACAAACCAAATCCCACACTCCCTATCATATCTCACTATCTCATTTATGGTTTCTTACTTTTCTGTCTTCACCACATTTCACTATTGGAATTTATGTTATTTTGTCTTATGGCCTAAGATATTCAATGAACCTTTGTTTTTCTTTAACCCAATTTACGTAAAATCTCGTGATTATGATTGTGAAAATGGCTTAAGATATCTATTTGATTAAATGTTTTGTGTCATATGGTGAAAGCAATTATTAGTCTCCCTGATTAATAAGAAGAATAAAGGAAAAGGAGCAGGGAGGAAGATATATTGCTGAAGACTGACTTATACTACTGCTGGAGATTGATTTGCAATCAAATTACCTTTTTCTTTTGGAGTATAAAGAAACAAATCCAGAAGTTGAGGAAAGAAACAAAAATAGAATTGAATATGTATAAACTAACTAAATGAGAGAGGCGGTGCAATGATATGATTGGATTGAACTATTGAAGTGTTCCGTAGACCGTACCATTTGAAAAATTAATATAATTATGAATTCCTTATTATTATTATTATTTTTTTGAATGTGTGTATGAATGAGCAGCTGGAGAATCGAATCTGTATTGCTTCACTGGACAGAATCTAAAGATATGAGGAGCTTAGGAAGCTGCATATGATTCAAGTACAAAAATGAAAAGAAACTTCCAGACATGAGACATCAATAATATCATCATAAAAGAAAAGAAAATCCCTCCACCAACAAAAAAAGAAAAGAAAATCCCACGTTTTTGGAAATCATGATCACTCGAATTTGCTTCCTTTTCATTTATTGGATAAGTTCAGAGTTTGACTACAACTAAAGGTTGGGCCTATCAAGAGAGATTGAGCTAATTAGAATAAGAATGGAAAACATGAAAGTGCTCTGTTCTTTGTTTGGCGGGTTGACACATAAATCGAACTTTACATGGCAAAGAATCATATGGAGCCTAACGTTAACGTGCTTTCTTCTTCATATTTATTTCAAACCCCTTTTTTTATTATTCACCACCCACTCATCATTTGACTTAACCATTTTTATTATTTTTCTCTAAAATTTATCAAATCTCTTTACGAAAACAATAAAGTAAAAGAACAAATAAAGACCACCATCATGAAAGGAAGAGTGAGAAGGGAAGATACAGATACTACATTTTTGGCATTACAAAAATGTCAAATTTATTTTAATTGTGAGTATGAATACCATGGGACTTATATAAAAAGATCCAATTTTTTGTTTGACAAAAACATAAAAAAAACATCGCCAAGTTTTTTTTTTCTTTTTGAGGCATGAGCCATCCTTGATGAAGTCACCACTTCACCATTTTCAAGCCCATTCTTAGGAAACATTCGGCCCGTCACTTTCCCTGGTCCCAACTCCCAACCCAAACCAGTAGAATATGGGCTTCAAATTTCTCTGATTTGGGCCAAAAAGAGGTCCATATGTAGTAATCACCCTAAGGCCCAAACTCTCCTCTTATGTAGTCCTCCCCCTCCCACGTGTTTGAATTTGAACAAAAACAAAACCACGTCGTTGCATCTTGTAAAAGTAAAACCAAAAATGTGAGAGCCCATTTATTTATCAGACAACGTTTAAAAGCGCGCTTACTTTGTCTCCCTCCCGCAATTCAAATTCAGTTTACTACTACTAACTAGTATTTGTATTTTCATTTCTCACACCCAAAACTTGAAGAAACCATAGATCCATCCCTCTCTAAAACCAAAGAAATCCTATACCCCGTGGAAGTATCCAAGATTCAAGATTGATCTAAACTCTGCAGGTCCAAGTGGGTGTTGAAAAAAAATGAACAGAGAACCATCACTTTGCACCTTCAGATCGGATTTCAAGGTAGGATTGATCTCTGATTCTTGAGTTATATATTATTATATTCCGAGTGAATTCCTCTTCTTCCTTCTCATTCAATTCCTGTGTGTTGTAGATAATGGGAGAGAAGCGGACACCAATCTCTCATTCGGGAAAAAGGCAAGAACTCCATCGGAAACGGATGAAAATGAGCGATCTTGGATCCGCCATTGAATGTGCAGGTAGTTTTGGCGTTACTATTATTAATTTGAATGCATCATTGACTTTGCTTCTGAAAGCAATTCGTGCTTTGTGTGATCCAGCAAGTAATAATTTGAATGATATCTATTCAGTTTTAATTGCATTTGTATCTTTAGTTATCTAGATTGAGTTTCCTTCTATGTATGTGAGATATATGCTCCTTGCCTGCTTTATGGATTTTATTTCAATTTCAGAGATGTTTAGAATCTTAGCCTCACATCATAATCCCATTATCCAGAGTCCACAAAGGAAGAACAAGAGAGTGCTAAGTTGCCATTGGATCTGAATCTGAATACCGAAGCTTGTTGTGCCAGATATTCACCCTCTAATAGAAATGGTGAATCGAAAGGCATTAACATCGATCTTAACAAATTTGATGCCGTAATACTGGAGCCTGCAAATTCTCACAAGTCGAGAGATGTTTCTGAGAGTGGGAGCTGCTGTACTGGGCCTATGGAAGAAAAGGATCCTCTGAGAAAATGGAAGGAGATGAAGCAAAATGGCTTTATTTCATCTTCTCATGGAGGCATTCCAGTGCCTAAACCACGTGGGAGGAAATGTAAGAAAGATAATATGGTCAAGAAAAAGATGGAACTTGCGAGGAAAGAACAGGTCAATAGGTTCACTAAGATCGCTGCTCCAAGTGGACTTCTCAATGAACTAAACCCTGGGATTATAAATCATGTGAGAAATAGAAAGCAAGTTCATTCAATCATAGAGGCTCTTGTGAGGTCTGAGAGGAATGAAAATATTACAAGTGGAACAGCACAAGAAGTCAGCAAAAGGGACTTGGAAACAGGAAATTGTCATGTGACGATGAATGGTGATTCTTGTAGGATTATGGAGGGTAAAGTTGGTAATAGTATTGAAAGCTGTGTGTCACAATCCACCCATGTCTCAGAAGATGATATTTTAGCTCTAAAGTTATCTTCTTCAACTCAGGCATCCCAGAGTTTAAGCGCTTTATCAAACGAGGAATCATCCAACTTTACCAGCGTTTCATCTCTTTCCCTAAAAGGCTAGTGCCCATTTTCTGCTTACTTCTGCAAATTCCTTTTTTATGCACTTTTAGACGTTTGTTACTGTCTTTGAAATGATAGGGTGTTGAACATTGGAAAACATAATATGGTTTTATTTTTGAAGTAATGTTGTTTCATGATCATAATTCATTCTGCATAGTTAATATATACTTGGTGGGACAGAAATTGTTTATTACACTACCTAGGCTGATATGGATGCATCTATGTTCTTCAGCTGCCATGGTTGCTTCTCAATGGTTGGGGCTTCTTTATCAAGACATCAAAGGGCGTCTTTCGGGTAATTCCATGTGTATATATGTCATTTGGATAGGTTGTGGAGAATGTGGTTGCTTACATTTGATTTATGTGCTGATTTTTTCTGCATCTTCAGCTTTGCGTCGCAGTAGGAGGAGGGTTCGAGCTGTAATCGCTACTGAATTGCCTGCACTACTGTTGAAGGAGTTTTCAAACAACCAAGAAAATGATGCTCATGCAATGAAATTCTCTGCTTCCAATAGTAAAATTGCAGATATGCATAGGGCAAGATGGACTAGTTTATTTAATCAGATGGATGAAGCACTTTCGCATGAAGAAAAACTACTTGTGAGTACACTCAAAGATAGACAGACTTTGCTTGTTTTCTATTTTTTGATCTAAATCTGTGATATTCTTGGTTCATAATTTCAGGAAAGTTGGTTGAATCAAGTGAAAGAAAAGCAGCTGCTATGTGACCAAGGCATGCAACATCTAAATTGTGACATGGCTTATGGTTTGGAACAACTGGGAAGTTTAGAAAATTATTCCAGGTAATCTTTGCAAATAAAATTTCATCTATAGTTCAAATAAATTTAACAAATCAAGAATTAAGTTAATAAAAGAATGAAATTACCAAGTCAAAGTTTGTGTTGTGGTCGTTCTTTTTTTCTTTCTTATTTGGAAAAAATCACTTTCTTTGAATAGACTGTATTCCTTCCGTGCTCTGTTGGTAACTAACCTATCATCTTCTAAATGCCTTTTTCATGTTAAACAATGACATATGTGGTTAGTTTCCCTATCCACTTATTCTGTATCACTTTATTTTCTGTCACTGAAGAATTTTTCTTTTCCTTTCAAGTTGGATGACTATTTTGAATTTTATGCAAAGAGTAAGATAAACTTATTCAATGTTTGTGTATTTAATTTTAAGTTTTTATTACCCATCCTTGCCATGCCTTAACTTTTTAGTTTTATATGATCTTGTGACAATTCGAAAGTTTGACAAATAAAATATTTGAGATCTTACAGAGTGTGGGTAGCAGATAGATCGGGAAAGGAGTTAGCTGTTAATGCAGCTGCAGCTTCCATATATTCAGCGTGCAATTTCCTATTGCCAGAAATCTAAGTTGAGAAGTTGTACCTTCCTAGTAATTGTAACCGAAATATACAAAACTGATAGATTAATTTCTAAGTATCTGATTCATGCTTCTATACTTAGAACTTGAATGAAACAAGAAACCATATTTAACATTTTATTATTTATATCATAAGTTCATTCTTTAAAAATATTACTTGAATGAATTACAATTTTTGTACAGTTCTCTGGATCAATTTCAGAACAATCAATCACTGGCTCTGCAAGAGCCAACAATTCGTGAGCTGTGATTTCAGAGTTTCTCTGAAACTCTTCACTCTTACTAAGCAGAAATGTGTGCAACTACACATGCCCATTCCCGGACCCGATCCGACCCGGCTGGTCTTGAGCAAATAACAAACCGGCCCGTTTCCCATCCCTCTCCCCTGAACCACAATCCCCCACGCTCTCGTTGTCCTTTCCTTTCCTTCTTCTTCCCCTTCCTCCGCCAACTCTTCCACCAGAATAACCCCTTCCGGCAATGGCGTCTCTCCCTTCCCCCATTTCTTCATCACCACCGGCCAATCTTCCACCGCTGCCTTCTTCTCCGTCCTCAGCGCCGTCGTCTCACCGCCGTCGGCGTTTCCCTTCTTCTTTGGATACACCTGCACTAGCAACGGCGCTTCCCTCAAATTCTTCACGATCTCCTCCACCGACTCTTTCATCCACTCGTCCACTCTCTCGTACGCATCACCAGTGCCGTTTCTGTGTCCTCTTTCGTTTTTCCAAATCGGTTCCAAACTCGCCGTCGTGGCTGATGACATGATCCTCCCCTTCCGTATGCCCCTTGAACGGCTCCGATCGCCGATCACCACTTGCCGACTATTACTCCGATTATTGTCGATGCTCCATTTCCCCACGTAGTGATCCCTCACAAAGCTATTGTTCCTGATGCCCAGAGTCGATGACGCCATCTTCTTGGATTAAGGCACGAACGGTTTTATGCTTAAGATGATTGAGAAATGAGAAGGGAGGAGGGAATTATGATTCAATGAAACTTCAAACTCAAATTGAATAAAATAAATTAATACAATGAAGCATATAATATAATATAATGGAATGGATGGTCACGGTTCAAAGGTATTCATCGTGGCCATTGACATTGAGTACTGAATAAATAAGATAGATTCCGACCTTCAAATTCACATTTCTAACGTTTCCGAAACTTGCCCGCTTCGTCAATGTATAATGGTCCTGATGTCTTTATCGGGATCCCCCTCTGCTTTAGGGAGGGAGAGTAAGAGAGGAACTTTGTTCCCCTGTGGATGAGTACTCTAGTTTATGGTGCACTTCTTTTGCTTGTTTTTCTATATAGTTTGATTGTTGTGTTGGGAGATTTTAATACGTAGGGTGTATATTATAGGGTGGTCTCCGTTTTATTATAACAGGCACGAGGTCCAGTTGAATAGGAACGTGGCTTCATGGGTTCGTCCACGAGGTTCACACGCAATATCGGGTGAAGCATTGGGAATTAGCAAACAAAGTTGGAGATTAGATAGCCGTTGATGTACTTACTTTGACGCGGTAATATTGAAATACACGGTAGAGATTGATTGGAGTAAAGAGGGACGAGGAGAAGGAATGCATGCAATTAGAGACGGTGTTGGTTTGTGACGTAAAGAAACGAAGAGGAGATTGGTACAAGTTGGTGAGTGGAGGGAATGGGTAGAAGGCACGTGGATACACGCGAAAGGTGCATGGATTTCGAACGCGGCCACACAAGGGGCATTCGCACCGAGTAAAAGGTGGCCAATAAAATCCAAGACTCAATGACACGTCAGAACAGGTGGATCTCCACGTCATCACCTTTGCAGTTTCAATGCCAAAAATATTTACACGTCAGATGGATTCTCAAATTTTGGAAATTAAAAATATGGGATACTTGCTATCCACGTGTCCGCCTTTTATGAATTAGACAAATACGAGATAGCGATACTTGCTACTAAAGTACTAATTTTAGATCAATCCGCAAAAGAAAGAATTCGTTCGGTCTTAGTCTTGCTTACTAGACTTTCTTACCTAAGTTGCTTCATATATCTGCATCCAGATTTTTAGTCATTTTTTCCACTCTCTCACTCTCACGTCAACCTTTTTATTTTTGGGCATTAATAACACTATAATCCGAATTTTTTTTTCTAACATAATATTTGGATAGAAAAAATTTAGATGTTTTTTTATCGAGTTGTCTAATGCAGATATAATATATTTTTTCAAAAAAAATTACACTAATTTTTATTGAAAAATCAGATAAATTTTGATTAAAAAAAACCCTATTTAATTTAATGAAGGGATCAACTTGGGTTTCTGGGCTATAAATTTTGAAGTGATACAAGCCGACAGCCTGACAAATACTTATTGTAAGTAAAAAGCCCAACTCATAATTAAATGACAAGCCAGCTATTCTGTATGAATCTCCAATTTGTCAAAAAAAATAAAAATAAAGAAGAGTGACGTGCTCAGCAGCACCTCTTCCAAGTTTTGAAGTTGTTAGTGCAGCTCAAATGTTGAAAAAGAAAAAAGTTTTAAGTATCTCTTTAAATGATTATGAACGTTAAAATTTTATTTTAGTTCTCTATCATCATCACTTATTTTAATTAGTCTTCAATATTTTAAAATTTTTAAACAAATCATTCATCTTTGTAATTTATTATAAATCTTGAAAAAATTCTCTTCAGTGAATCTCTCTCCCTTCCTTTGGCAAAGGGAGAAGCCAACAAATTCTTAGCCAGACTTAGGTCCCACATGTTTTTCAAAATAAAAAAAAATTAGTAAATTACTCTACAGGGATGACTTTCTTGGTTCCGAAGTTCAATAAACATAAAAATTTCATTACTTGGGTGGTTGCTTGACTAATATGGGTTGGTTAAGTAAGTCATCTAAAACATCTCATTGTAAAAACGGATAGTAATCTTTAAGTTCAAAAAAATTATGAAATTGAAATTAGAATTATAATTGATGAAATAAAATTAGAATTGAATTATTTGAATTGAAAAGTGTATTTGGTATAAAAAAATTAAATTAAAAATTTGTCACAGAATCTAAAGTAAAAAAACTAATTTGACCCTCAATAAACCATTTCTGCTCCTATTCTCTATCTATTTGTTTGTTATATAGTATATCATGTATGGATCTTGCAATTTCTTTTACCGTTTTTGCTATTCTCTGTCTATCTTCTACCGTGATATTTTGTCGATCAGATTTTTTTTTTCTTTTATTGGGTTTAGAGTTGGGAAGAAGAGGGTTGTGACATTGATGATAAACCAACAAAAGAGAAAGAAGCTGAGAGATTATCAAAGCATAAGAGAGAGAAGAGAGGGGCAGAAATGGAAGGTAAAAATGTCTTTCATCCTCAATTCCACAAAAAATGGTCAAATTTCACCTAAAAATTAAAGAATCAGATTCCACATCTTATACAAGGAATCATGAATTCTATATAATTTAATTCTCAATAACAATATTTGAACCACATTGTTGAATTCATTGAAATTGGTGCAATTTTTTGTTGACATAAAGTTGAGAAGGAGCTAGTAATTAGAGTATTAGACTGAAGTTGAGGTTTTGTCAATTATATTATGAGAATCAGAGAATGGTTAGTTAGAGGCAGCTTATACATCCCGTATCCCCTGGCCTGTGCAGTTGTTTCAAACATTATTTCTAGGTTGATAATATATTAGATGATTTCAAACTAAAATTTGAGCCACCGTACGTTTTAGAGTTTTGGTCAATGATATTATGAATACACATATTTATCCCAAAAAATTGTCATAATTCCATCCTAGAGAATTATCATAATGATTAATAAATAGGTTACGGGTAATTTAATAAAATTATGTATTGAAAAACAATCTCATCCTATAGAATTATCATAATTCCACCCCCTTAGATGGGATTAAAAATATGAACAATATGGGATTAGAAGATTTTCAAGAATGTAAAATTTTCAGGATTAATTTTTTACCTTTTGTATTAAATACGGAATTAAAAAATGCCAGAAAAATAATTCTGTGATTATTTTTCCAATTATTGTACAAAATAACTCCTAAAAAGTATTGAGTTGTAAAAAGACTAGCTAAAACGAATTTTTAATACGTTTTAACTTTAATTACGATTGAACTTCTATAGTTCTATATATGTTAATAAACTTTTACAATTCATAAAATTAAATAAAATGTTTTGTATTTTTTTAATAACATTAATTCAATTTGTCCATCTTAGACACTATAAGCGAAACTGGAATGTCAAGATTAATTATATCCCTAGACAAGATAATAAGAGTAGAGCTGTCAAAATGGGTTCAATCCGGTGGGTTAGCCCGTTTAATCCACCAATTTGGTGGGTTGGGTTACAAAATTTTAACCCGTTTATTAAACAGGTTGGAGGAACCCGACCCGCTCGCGGGTTAGGTGGGTTGGCCCGTAACCCACCTAACTTAAAAAAAATAAAAAAAAATAATTATTAATTATATTTTTTTCTTTTTGTGATATTTTTATTTTTCACCATATTTGCACGAGCCAAGAGGAAAAGAAATGAGTAATGTTGTGATATTTTGACCATGTTTCATATTTTCATTGTTTTATTTTTAACTATTTGTGAGTGAAAAGATGAATGATAAATCTTTTCTTTCATTTTACCATATTAAATTTCTTAGTTCATAAAAAAATGTATAAAAAAAATATAGATTTCTTTTTTTAAAAAAGTTAGAATTAAAAATTTTTTTTAAAAAATAAGTGGGTTAGGTGGGTTGGCCCGACCCACCACCTTGGTGAGTCGGGCCGGGATTTCCAACCCGAGTGGGCCAACCCGTCATGGGTTCAACCCGTGGTGGGTCAACCCGTATGGGCCGGGTTGGCCCACTTTGACACCTCTAAACAAGAGTGCTGATTTCCTTGCCAAGCATGGTTTAGAGTTGGACTGGGGCTCTCGGGTATTTGTTCAGCCGCCTCCCAAGTTCGTTGATTTCATTGTTAGCATCGGGGCTGGAAAAAAAACATGTGACCCGGCCAACTCGATCCGGCCCACTCACATTTCGAGTCCCACATGTCGGGTCGGACCGGATTGGCTGTCCAAAACTCAGTCCGACTCGAGGTAGGCCTATTTCTTTTCTTTTTTTTTCTTTTTTTAAAATTTTGTTATTTTTATTATTTAAGTATTTTTATATGTAAAAAAGATTAAAATTGATGGCTGAAAATAAAATATCATATCTATTATTTAATATCTTATTAATCTATCCATAAAAACTAAGTAATAAATCAATTTAAAATTTAAAATAATCTATTCAAAATGTCAACATGTATTAATTACTCCTCATTTGTATGCCCACTCTCTATTTTCTATACCTACTCTCTATTTCTCATTCAACTCTCTATTTCTCATAACTCAAATTTAAAAAAAAAAAAAAAACCCAGCTGACCCGACCCTACCCTACCCGGATCGGGCCCGGGTCCAGCCAAAACCCGGCCCGTGTACACCATCCTTCCGGATCCGGGTGGTTGATCCGGTTGATGTTAGTTCTTGAGCCTCTGGTCGGTCTTGTACCAAAAAAAAATATTTAAGTTTTTTTTGGCCGATTCGGACTCAAAATATGAGTCCTCTCATTTTTTTGTTGGACAAAAAAATATGAGCCTTTTCTTATCAATTAATGTTTTGCAATTTTTTTTAAAGTTTTATTGGTTAATTTGTAATACATTTTAAAGTGTACCTTACAACAAAAAATAAAATAATATAAATTTCCATATGTCTTCTATACAATATTTTTAAATTTATATTTTGGCTAATTTTAAATTATTTTATTTAAAAATTTTTTTAAGGAAGAAGTAAATCTATCTTGAAAGAATTGTAACCGAAATCCATAAAAAGATGGCATGAGTAGTTACAATTTGGATTTATTTTCTTTCATCATATATATTTATCAAATAATCTTTTTAAAAAACAGTTAAGATAATAAAGTAGTTTGAAACTTTGAATGTATTATCAGTTTATTATTACTATCACACCTCAACAAGGAATTAAAAAAATACAGAAATGAAATTAAATGGCCTGCAGTATTAAATTAAATAGCCAAAATATATTTATATATAATTTTTCTTTTGGCTAATTTTTTAATTATTTGATTTTAAAATTATTTTTAAAGAATAAGTAAATCTATCTTGAAATCATGGTTATCGAAATTCAAAAAAAGACGGTATAAGTAGTTACAATTTGAATTTATCAAATAAATTTTTTAAAAACAATTAAGCTATTAAAAATTTGAATGTATTATGACTTTGTGACTACGACAGCAGAAGAAGGAATCCTAGTGGCTCTAGAACCAGTCTTTGATAAATTGCGAGGCTATAAATTTGTTCCATACTATTAGGGGTTTTCGAGGGCAGTGTGGACAATTTTTGGTGAAAATTTAGTGTATTTATGGGTTTAAGTTGATAGCGCCAAATCAAATCAAACCATAAACGAGCGGTTTTAACGGTTCGGTTTGACGGTTTATGACTTTTATGTCATCAAATTTACATATTTAAGTTTATTAATAAAAAATATATTTTTATTCAATATAAATAATAAGAAAGTATAGTAATACTTTATTTATTTACGATATACAATCAACTTAGTTCTAAAATTAAATTTTTAGATTGATTAAATTTAATATAATCTTCTAAAAACAAATTTAAACTTTGGTTCGATTTTTCGACATACCAAACCGAACCGAACCAAACATTGATTAATTTTGTTCGATTTATGGTAATTCGGTTTGATTTGGTTCAAGTGGGTCGATTTTGTTCGATTATGAACATACTAGTATATATACATATCATATTTGATGTGATTCCTAATTTATTGACAATCAAAACCTTGAATTTGTGAAATAAAAACTGGTGAATCCTCATGACGACGACTACTACTACTACTACGGCATCGTCGTCCCCTTCCAGGTTAAAATTATTCTGCTTCCGTGCAGTGGTATGGATGGTGACTTTGATTTTTTTTTGGTTTTGGTTCAGGTTTCTTTATCAAGAAATTGTTATCGAATTCCAACGACCCCAATCTCCGGAGTTAAAAGTTATGGACGTCGGCGTCACCCTATCAAATACTTCCATCGACGGCACCCTCTACGAAATGGCCATATGGAACGTGACGTTGCTCATCAAAAATCCTGACACCAAAAAACGACCCATCTCAAACCTCACCCTTCACGCCTCGCTCCGGTACGATCAAGTGTCTTTTGAAGACGTGAGCTCCACGCGCGTTCGTGCCTTCCTCGGCACTTTATTGGCCACACAGGAGATACGTGTTGGCGCTCAGTTTTTGAGTATGAAGCAGTACGATATTTTGAATAATGGAGACCAAAACGATGCTCTGGTGAGTCGTTTTGTTATGGATGATGAAGAATTTGGAATAGGCATAGATTTGAAATATAAGTTTGCTGATGATAATAACGACCGGGGAGGAGCTTTCTGTCACCCACTTAGGTTGACACTTTTTACTAATTCTACGCGTTCCCTACGTTGCAGCTGAAAGTCCGAGTGGCGTTAACCATGCATGCTTAACACTATCAACCAATTTTCTATTCTCGTCTAACTTTGAATCATCCATCTTTAATATGGATTCAGTTTTCTTTATGATGATTCATCTTTCCATATGTTCAATTTTTACTTTTTTTAATTTTGTGTACCACGTAAAAATTTCCATATCTTCTTTTCTATTTTAATATTGTAATATCAAGTCATAAATTTACTTATGAATTTACGATTTTATATTGTCAAATCTTGTATGAAATTGTATTGGTGTAAAATCGCGGTAGAATCGGTGAAATCAGTCATGAAATTTTAATTTTAATAGTGATTCTACGATTTCACTGCAACCCAAAAAAAGTTCAAATATGATTTTTTTTTACAAAAAATCGGTATGTTGTTGGTATAGATATCCATAACTTGTTTCAACTCGAAAAAAACCCACCTATTTCTTTAAAACATAATATCCAAACACGAACTCCCCTACCCCGCATAACTCATTCCCTTCCCATTCTTTCTAGATTTTAATGTTGATGATGTTTGAGTTGGTAATACTTCAAATCATGTATGTGTTTGAGTTTACATAACATTATGAATGAAGTACCAAGTGGTGATGATGGTGTGGTAGTAATTGTAGTGGTGAAAATTAATCAAATGAATTTGACGAACTAATGTAAAGTTCATTATGTGTTTGTTATCAAGTTCTCCAATAAAAATTACACATGTGACAAAAAAAATTTGTATAACCAATGATATAAGGAAGTCAGCTTTATAGCAAGCACCTAATGAACTTTATCTTAATTTTTTCCTTTCGTTCATTATATAAGGAAGTCAGCTTTAATCATTAATGATATCAATTCTAGCCTCCAGGGTCTCTTAATCCGGGATATTCTTCATAATGGATATTTCTCCTACAAATTTTACACAAATGAACACTTATTTTAAACTTACCAGAAAATGGATCTTTTATAAGTTGGTGGCCAAAACACCTGTTAAAAAATTGACAAAAACAATAAAAAATAACTAAATTAAAAAAATATGTGTCAGGGGGGTTCGGCCAGTAGGTGGTCGAAACCCTCATATATGTATATATATATATACATATTTACACACACACATATAATATAAATATATTTTATATAATAATATATATTTAATTTATAAAAAATATATATTTTAATATTTAAAAAAATTAACAATAATAATTTGTAATATTACAAATTTTTTGTTGGTATATTAAAAAGTGATATCAAGGCATTACTCTTTTATATATTAAGGCTGATATAAATTTTTTATTACAAACTTTCTTAAAAAGTGTTATCAAGGCATTGGTCATTTTACATCTCGTATTTAATTTTTTATTTTTATTTAAAAAAATTAACCTAATCCAAATTAAAAAAAATCAAACTTTTATCCTAAAATATTTTTTTTATTTAGATTAGATTAATTTTTTTAATAAAAGTAAAAAGTTAAAGGTGAGGTGGACAATGACGTGGCAAAAAAAATACACATTCATCATCCACGTCAGCAAATCTCGTTAAGCAAGTTAACGGTGTTAGCAAAAAGGGCAGGCATGAACAAAACTGAAAGTTTGGGGGTAGGCATAAACAAAACTGAAAGTTTGGGGGTAGGCATGAATAAAAAAAAAAGTTTGGGGGCAGAAATGAACATTACAGTAAAATTTAGATGTTTTTTTATTGAGTTGTCTAATGCAGATATAATATCTTTTTTCGAAAAAAAATTACACAAATTTTTATTGAAAAATCAGATAAATTTTGATTAAAAAAAAAACCCTATTTAATTTAATGAAGGGATCAACTTGGGTTTGTGGGCTATAAATTTTGAAGTAATACAAGCAATATTTATTGTAAGTAAAAAGCCCAACTCATAATTAAATGACAAGCCAGCTATTCTGTATGAATCTCCAATTTGTCAAAAAAATAAAAATGAAGAAGAGTGACGTGCTCAGCAGCACCTCTTCCAAGTTTCAATGATTTGAATTGAAGTTGTTAGTGCAGCTCAAATGTTGAAAGAGAGAAAAGTTTTAAGGATCTCTTTAAATGATTATGAACGTTAAAATTTTATTTTACTTCTCTATCTTCATCACTTATTTTAATTACAACAACAATCAAAGTCTTTTCTCACTAGGTAGGGTCGACTATATGGATCAAGCGACGCTAACATGTTCTGTCTTTGCATATTTCAATATTTTAAAAATTTTAAACAAATCCTTCATCTTTGTAATTTATTATAAATCTTGAAAAAGATTCTCTTCGGTGAATCTCTCTCCCTTCACTGGGCAACAACTAGTATTATAACTCCCTCCTTAAAACACACAAAGACAAAGGGAGGAGCTAGTAATTAGACTGAAGTTGAGGTTTTGTCAATTATATTATGAGAATCGGATAATGGTTAGTTAGAGGTAGCTTATACATCCCGTATCCCCTGGCTTGTGCAGTTGTTTCAAACAATATTTCTAGGTTGATAGTATATTAGAAGATTTCAAACTAAAATTTGAGCCACCTTACCTTTTAGAGTTTTGGTCAATGATATCATGTATACACATATTTATCTTAAAACATTCTCATAATCTCATCCTATAGAATTATCATAATAATTAATAAATAAGTTAAATAATGATTAATAAATAGGTTAGAGATAATTAAGTAAAATTATGTATTGAAAAATAATCACATCCCATGGAATTATCATAATTCCACCCCCTTATATAGAATTAAAAATATGAAAACATTTGCTTTAAAAGATTTTTGAGAATGCAAAATTTTCAGGATTAATGGCATGTTTGGTATCCGGTGAGTGTTTAGTGGAAAGTGGAAGTGGATCTGGAAGTGGTAGTGGAAGATTTATGTGTGTGTAGTATGTAGGGAAAGTAAAATGGAAATAAAAATAAAATTGTTTGATACGATAGGAATGAGATAGGGAGATGGAAGTTAAAAAGTGTAAAAGACTATTTTATAATCTAAGATTATGCCCTCATATGAGAACGGAAGGAAAAAATAATACTTTCAAGTCTACTTCCTTCCCTCAACTTTACATTCCCTCTAAATTTAGAGAAAAGCAACCTTCCCTCTCACATTAATTACAATTGAACTTCTATAGTTCTATATATGTTAATAAACTTTTACAATTGATAAAATTAAATAAAATATTTTGTATTATTTTAATAATATTAATTCAATTTGTCCATCTTTAGACACTAAGGGTATGTTTGGTAAGGATACCAAATAGTACAATCACAGTGTTATACGATTCTAAAAAAAAATGTACATAATATTTTATACATACCAAACATACGTTTTATCATATTTTTTCTATCTCCTAATTTTTCTCTCTATTTCTCTCCTCACTTTTCTCTACAGTATTTTCTTTCATTCTACAGTATTTTACTCTACAGTACTTTATATCTGTGCATTTATACTAAGCGTACCCTAAAAGCGAAACTGGACTGTCAAGATTAATTATATCCCTAGACAAGCTAACAAGAGTGGTGATTTCCTTGCCAAGCATGGTTTAGAGTTGGACTGGGGCTCTCGGGAATTTGTTCAGCCGCCTCCCAAGTTCGTTGATTTCACTGTTAGCATCCATCTGGATCTGGGTGGTTGATCCGGATGTTAGTTCTTCGGCCTCTGGTCGGTCTTGTTTAAAAAAAAAATAGTCACTTTTTTTTAGGCCGATTCGGACTCAAAATATGAGTCCTTTCTTTTCTTTTGTTGGACAAAAAAATATGAGCCTTTTGTTGTCAATTCATGTTTTGCAATTTTTTTTTAAAAAAAGTTTTATTGGTTAATTTGTAATACATTTTAAAGTGTGCCTTACAACAAAAAATAAAATAATATAAATTTCCATATATCTTCTATACAATTTTTTAAAATTTATATTTTGGCTAATTTTTAAATTATTTGATTTAAAAAATATTTTTAGGGAAGAAGTAAATCTATCATGAAAGAATTGTAACTGAAATCCATAAAAAGATGGCATGAGTGGTTACAATTTGGATTTATTTTCTTTCATCATACATATTTATCAAATAATCTTTTTAAAAAACAATTAAGATAATAAAGTAGTTTGAAACTTTGAATGTATTATCAGTTTATTATTACTATCACACCTCAAGGAATTAAAAAAATACAGAAATTAAATTAAATGGCCTGCAGTATTAAATTAAATAGCAAAAATATATTTATATATATTTTCTTTTGGCTAATTTTTTAATTATTTGATTTTAAAATTATTTTTAAAGAATAAGTAAATCTATCTTGAAATCATGGTTATCGAAATTCAAAAAAAGACGGTATAAGTGGTTACAATTTGAATTTATCAAATAATTTTTTAAAAACAATTAAGCTATTAAAAGTTTGAATGTATTATGAGTTTGTGACTATGACAGCAGAAGAAGGAATCCTAGTGGCTCTAGAACCGGTCTTTGATAACTTGCGAGGCTATAAATTTGTTTTGGTAGGAGTGTTTCGCAGGCGGTTTGAACGATTTTTAATGAAAATTTACGATTTATAATTTTTATGTCATCAAGCTTATATATTTAAGTTTATTAATAAAAAAATATAATTTTATTCAATATAAATAATAAAAAAGTATAGTAATACCTTATTTACTTACAATATACAATCAACTTAGTTCTAAAATTATTATTAAAAAAAACTTAGTTCTAAAATTAAATTTTTAAATTGATTAAATTTAATCTAACCTTCTAAAAGCAAATTTTAAATTTTATTATTTATAAATTTTAACACAATATATATATATATATATATATATATATATATATATATATATATTTTGGTAAGACGGAAAAAAAAATGTACATCTATATATATATATATACATGTATGTGTATGCGGTTTGGTTCGGTTTTTCGACATACCAAACCGAACCGAACCAAACATTGATCGATTTTGTTCCATTTATGCTAATTCGATTTGATTTGGTTCAAGTGGGTCGGTTTTGTTCGATTCTGAACATACTAGTATATATACATATCATATTTGATGTGATTCCTAATTTATTCACAATGAAAACCTTGAATTTGTGAATTAAAAACTGGTGAATCCTCATGACGACGACGACTACTACTACTACGGCATCGTCGTCCCCTTCCAGGTTAAAATTATTCTACTTCCGTGCAGTGGTATGGATGGTGACTTTGATTTTTTTTGGTTTTGGTTCAGGTTTCTTTATCAAGAAATTGTTATCGAATTCCAACGACCCCAATCTCCGGAGTTAAAAGTTATGGACGTCGGCGTCACCCTATCAAATACTTCCATCGACGGCACCCTCTACGAAAAGGCCATATGGAACGTGACGTTGCTCATCAAAAATCCTGACACCAAAAAACGACCCATCTCAAACCTCACCCTTCACGCCTCGCTCCGGCACTATCAAGTGTCTTTTGAAGACGTGAGCTCTGTTGGGGATTCTCACGTATCTTAGTTCGAGTCGTGTCGATTAAGACACTCACCTTAAGAGATATTCCGGTACCCTCACAATTTAGGTAACGGCACTCTCACAGGATAAAACGAATTCGTCCCCGATGTCGCACACCGGAGGAATCAAGAACAGCAAAAGATTTTTTTAGAGACTCAAGAATTAGAACACTCAAAAATTGAAGAGGCCCAAATTGTATTCAGTTATTATCTCAACTTGATACAATCACTACATATTTTCATATGTATATTATATATGTATTTATATATATATATATATATATATATATATATATATATATATATATATATATATATAAAATAAATAATAAAACGTGATAAGCATCCCATAATTGTTGCACGTTCACCAAAATATCTGTTTGTTGGCAACGTTCACCATATAAGATGCAACAACTTTATTTGACCAATTCAAATGCAATAATATATATATATATATAAATAAAGCCTTCACCTTTTACTTTAATTATTAACATATATATATATATATATATATTAATTATGAAAACGTGAGAAACAACCGAATGCATAACGTTAGTAAAATTGTAACCACTTGGCAATTCATCACCATAAAAGGTGGAAGGATCTTTGACACTTTCAAAGATGCAACAAAGTGGTTCCCCCTTTAACTAACTAATATATATAATAAACATTATATTTAATTTATAACAATAATAATTCAATCAATTATTATTATTATAAATTAATAAATATACACATTTCAGATTTGGGTCTCCTTTAATTTAAATAACGTAAGACTTTATTTGACACATACATGTGCACTTATATTTACAACAATCCCCCACATGTGTCAAATAAAGAACCACATTTTCATGAGTCTCACTCACGGATATAATCATTGTATCTAGTGTCTTTCCGACTATGAACTAGACCTAGACCAATAACACATAGTACACAGAGTTGTTAGTGAAGCCGGCTTCTATGAACCAACAACTCTTGTTGTATACTAGAGGTATTAAGAGTCAGATTATACCCCCACATTTTTGCTGTTAACGTCGGTTTTGCGCGTTACAACGGCCTTGCGCGTGCCTGTTTCATAACGAATGCTCTAGAGATTTTGCCAGAATCTCATAGGAGCGGCCCCACTCCACATTCGTAGAGGTGATTTCATTTAAGTGTATCTGCAATTATACACGATCCCTTAGGAATATGAAATCATTAAGTGCCTTTGCACAACCTCACAAAAAATGCAGTATAGCACTATCTCACACCATAGGAAGGGACAAAATATTTAGTGCTGCTAGAACTAACAGACGACTTGTTCTTCCCATTGAACCTTATTCATGGGATCACCAATCACAAAGGTTGGGTTGCCATCGTTGTTAATTTTCAAATTGGCCTAAGTCCCATTCCCCTCGATGTTTCAGTAATATATTTTCTTCCCAGAGGTTTAGTAAACGGATCCGCAAGGTTTACCTCTGACCTCACAAAATCAATTGAGATCTCACCATCTTTGAGCAGCTGCCTCACAATATTGTGTCTCAATCGAATGTGTCTGCTTTTGCCATTAAAGGTCTTATTTTTAGCAGTAGCTATCGCTGATTGGCTATCACAGTGTAATGACACAGATGGAGTTGGGTTGTCATCTAATGGGATATTTGCTAAGAAGTTTTTCAACCACTCAGCCTCAGTTCCAGCCAACTCCAAAGCTACAAACTCATAACCCCTTAAGGATTTAGTTATAATGCTTTGTTTGGCTAACTTCCATGTGACAACATCACCACCAAACATAAGCACATAGTCACTAGTGGATTTTTTTCTCCTCTGAATCATAGATTCGTTTTTCATCATTGTATCCTCTAATACAATGGAAAATCCACTATATTATACCATAATGCATGGCACCTCTCAAATATATCAATAATTTTGTCTTCCCCTTCTTCAAAGGAGGTATACATCTTTTGTTTGCACAAATATGCTTGATAGCCCCAAAGTCTACCAACCATTTTCTCATATTATAGGAAGAATGACTAGAGATATCATTTCAGCAATGATTTCATCACTACTATTATCATCTCCTTTAACCAAATTCATATTTGGCTTAGGAGGATTATCATCTCTTCTAGCCCTCTTACTACATTGTGCAGTATAACATATCATGCATGGTATAATTCATCAATTGCATCAAACTCCCAAAGATATGGGCATGTTGGTGCAATTGGATTCCCTTTATACTTATCAAAATATACATAGAAATTTGTAGGGTCATCTTGCACAATCCAAATAAAAATCACCTCAATGATTTTTCCTTTTCTTTCTCTTTTACTTTTTCTCAAGTTTTCAACTAAATTTTAACTTCAATTTTCAAAAGTAAAAGGAAAGAAGTAGAAGATTTTCTTAACATCTTTAGGAACATGTTCAACTTTCAAAGAGAAGATATTTTAAAAGAAATGCAGCAATTTGTTGAGCATGACCAATAAAAATGCAATCAACAGTTTTAGAACCTAATCAAGTAATAAAACTTTTGCAAGACACCCCACACTTTTAAATATTTCAATATATTATTCTACTACATAATAATATAAGCCAATAAAAATATAATATATATTCATTTGAGGAACTTTTCTAACTTCTATTAATATATGACCAGAATTTTAATATTATTGGACCTCTTTGTACAGTAATATTTTCTCAATCACTAACATAAAATGCACAATGAAAATATAAATTAGGCATATCATCATCTCTTTTGAGATGGGTATCACCAATACATATCATCATCTCCTTTGAGATGGCATCATCAATTTATAAATTAATCACAGATAATTAAATGCATAAATCTACAATATTTTGGTCACATATTCACAAAATAAAAAACAAGTTCCAAAAATAAAATATATAACTCATAGTATAAATTGCATAGCACTTTCTCGCAATTACAATATACCCACAAAATTAGGTACAGATACGTATGGTGTCTTTTGCAAGAATTTCACAAATTTAATTCACCCAAAATTAAATAATATTTTTGTGACACTCATTAAAATATTACATGTGAAATCACAATTTATATATATGAATATTTCACTAAATTTACAATTATGTGAAATTTTATTTTTCACAACTATGTACGTATCACACAATTCACTATTAATACTAATGTGAAATCTAAATGTTTGCAAACATATAGTCTCAAAATATTTCACCAAATAAATATAAAGACACTCTCAATTTATCATAATTTTAATGACTTAAAATTTCACAAGAAATATAAGGCCATTAAAATTTCAAAGATATAAAATATAAATTATGCATAAACATATCTCTAATATTTTCGTGCTTTATCACATATAAGCTTAAGAAAATAATAAAGTGACATGTGAGTTAAGATACATAACTATCACATGTAATTATTTTTGTCATCACTAATTCAATATAAAATCTTTTACATCATGTGTGAACAAACCAACAGCCATGAGAGCCACACATTTAAAACCAAATAAATGGCCTAAAAGAAATTATAAAGATTGGTCTAATTACTAATCTTTTATTTTAACCCAAAATAATTTTCAATGCAAAATTCAGAAATTTGTAGCCTCAATTTTAGGATTAAATAAAAGCCAACAGTAATTTTATTCCATTGATCATAAAATTCAATATATATTTTATAACAATATATCAATAATTCTCTCCCTTATTGATATGGTCCATTTTAAGAGAACATGATATAATATCAAATACTTGATCACAAATTTTTTATATTCCATTCAAACAAAGTTTGCTCATAAGATGAGTAAGCAATGTATCAACTTATATGATACCAACAGTTAAATGTATTTTAGCAACAATTAAACTCCATGAATAAAGACCACCACAAATAGAGTTTCGAGACCCATTTTTACATCACACAAATTTTCATCGGTCAACAATTAGCATTCAATCGATAGAAGTCTCCATTTAACATATAACAGCATTCAGTGCAGTCTCCATTCTAGTAGCAAAAATTTACCACTAAGAAAAACACAATAACAATTCATATCGCAACCAAAGAAACAAGAGAGAGATTTCATACCATGACCCAACAATTTTCACATAATGACAAAAAATAGGGAAGTATTTAAATCAATAATTTAGCCACAATGCACCATTCTTTCAACATAAGATTGATGAAATACCTCAAAGTCTTTGGCTTCTTCAAATTAAAGGTTTTGCTTGTCAATGGAGAACTTCGAAAGTGTTTCAAAACCCAATTTGAACGAATCACAAACTCCCAAGTCACACAATCCCACCAAAGCCCCTACGCACATTACCGCGGCAGCCCTCATACTCAGATTGCAAATTTTCAATCCCAGCCAGCGTGTGGAAGAAGAAAAAAGAGCGGCAAGAGGAGAGGGTTTAGGGGGTTTAGCGCCGCTTTGCCGTTTCTTGTAAGACCAAGTAATTTTTGGTAGCTATGGATTTAATATCTCTTAAGTATTGTTGGGGATTCTCACGTATCTTAGTTCGAGTCGTGTCGATTAAGACACTCACCTTAAGAGATATTCCGGTACCCTCACAATTTAGGTAACGGCACTCTCACAGGATAAAACGAACTCGTCCCCGATGTCGCACACCGGAGGAATCAAGAACAGCAAAAGATTTTTTTAGAGACTCAAGAATTAGAACACTCAAAAATTGAAGAGGCCCAAATTGTATTCAGTTATTATCTCAACTTGATACAATCACTACATATTTTCATATGTATATTATATATGTATTTATATATATATATATATATATATATATATATATATATATATATAAAATAAATAATAAAACGTGATAAGCATCCCACAATTGTTGCACGTTCACCAAAATATCTGTTTGTTGGCAACGTTCACCATATAAGATGCAACAACTTTATTTGACCAATTCAAATGCAATAATATATATATATATATATATATATATATATATATATATATATATATATTAATTATGAAAACGTGAGAAACAACCGAATGCATAACGTTAGTAAAATTGTAACCACTTGGCAATTCATCACCATAAAAGGTGGAAGGATCTTTGACACTTTCAAAGATGCAACAAAGTGGTTCCCCCTTTAACTAACTAATATATATAATAAACATTATATTTAATTTATAACAATAATAATTCAATCAATTATTATTATTATAAATTAATAAATATACACATTTCAGATTTGGGTCTCCTTTAATTTAAATAACGTAAGACTTTATTTGACACATACATGTACACTTATATTTACAACAAGCTCCACGCGCGTTCGTGCCTTCCTCGGCACTTTATTGGCCACACAGGAGATACGTGTTGGCGCTCAGTTTTTGAGTATGAAGCAGTACGATATTTTGAATAATGGAGACCAAAACGATGCTCTGGTGAGTCGTTTTGTTAGAGATGATGAAGAATGTGGAATAGGCATAGATTTGAAATATAAGTTTGCTGATGATAATGACGACGGGGGACGAGCTTTCTGTTACCCACTTAGGCTGACACTTTTTACTAATTCTACGCATTCCCTGCGTTGCTCATGAAAGGCCAAGTGGCGTTAACCATGCATGCTTAACACTATCAACCAATATTCTATTCTCCTTTAAGAGTGTAGATTTTCAGTGGTATAGTAGTACTGAACTTCAATACATTCCTTCAATTAGTTGGTCCCTAAACCATTCAAGGTGGGCCCTAATTAATGTGAGTTTTTATTAATATTAACAAATGTCACTACATAATTAGAGAGATGCACTGAAGTTCAGTGATACAATAACTTTTATCCCTCCTCTAACTTTGAATCATCCATCTTTAATATGGATTCAGTTTTCTCTATGATGATTCATCTTTCCATATGTTCAATTTTTACTTTTTTAAAACTCATTTTTTAATTTTGTGTACCAAGTCAAAAGTTCCATATCTTCTTTTCTATTTTAATTTTGTAATATCAAGTCATATATTTACTTACGAACTTACGATTTTATATTCTCAAATCTTGTTAAATCTTGTACAAAATTGTATTAGTGCAAAATTGCGATGGAATCAGTAAAATCAGGTAAAATCTCATGAAATTTCAATTTTAATAGTGATTCTACGATTTCACTGCAGCAAAAAAAAAGTTCATATGATTTTTTTTATTACAAAAAACCGGTATGTTTGTGTAAATATCCATAACTTGTCCAACTAAAAAAAATCCACCTATTTCCTTAAAACCTAATGTCTAAACACGGACTCCCCTACCCCGCATAACTCATTCCCTTCCCATTCTTTTTAGGTTTTAATGTTGATGATGTCTGAGTTGGTAGTACTTCAAATCATGTATGTGTGTTTGAGTTTACATAACATTATGAATGAAGTACTAAGTGGTGATGATGGTGGTAGTAATTGTATTGGTCAAAATTAATCAAATGAATTTGACGAACTTAGTTGAAAATATAGTAATTGTGGATATTGAATGATATATGTTTAATTTTTTTATGTAACTAAGATATAATAGTTAGATGTGTTTGGTAAATTCATATAATTTTTTCATAGGTAAACTCTTACGATTTTATGATATGTTTTCACGATATGATTTTATCCTCCCTTTTACGATTTTATCTAAAATCTAGATTTTGACAACCTTGACTGCTACAACTATTATTTTTAATTCTAAACACTATTATTATTATTATTCTAAACTTGATAATGGTATTTTATTTAGAAAAAAACTTAGATAATATTCCTTATATATTTACTATAAAGTTTCTCTAATCATATATTTTATTTATACTCTTACTAGACTTTTTCAAAACAAAACTGTGTTTGAGCAGGTTCAGGCTAATCCCTCTCAAGTTTGGAAGTTTGCCCTCGGTAAGGCTGTGGAATTCCACCACTTATGTAAGATTTATTGGGATTTGGGATATGTTACTTTGTCTTGTGTCCTTAGATATTCGAGTTTTCTCACTTCTCAGGGACAATAAAGTGAATGAACCTTCGTTTATCTTTTTTAGATGCCTAATTTTACGCAAAATGGTTAACTTAAAAGGAGGACAGAAAAAAAAACTTATTGAATTTTAAAAATAAACATGAAGCGTATCATGATTAACATTGGAAAAAATGGCTTGAGATATCTATTTGATTAATTGTTTCGTATCATATGGTGAAAGCAATTATTAGTGTCCCTGATTAATAAAAAGAATAAAAGGAAAAGTAGCAAGGAGGGAAAAAATTTGCTGAATTATTTATACTGCTGGAGATTGATTTGTAATCAAATTACTTTTTTTTTTTTGAAGTATAAAGAAACAAATACAGAAATTGAGGAAAGAAACAAAAAGGGCATATGATTCAACTGAAGGTGTTTTCATAGTAGAAAGACATTTATAAAGGTGCTATTTCTTTTAGTTTTATATTAACACTGAAGGTATTTTGAGTAAAACAAAGTTGTAAACCGCTATTTTTATATAGTAAAAAGATAAATAGACCATATTTTTATCTGTTGCATATGTTTGTTAATACATTATCTAAAACAAAACTACAAACACTAAAACTCACTATTGATGGCACGTGTGATTTGTACCAAGTTGAACAAGCAATGTATCATTATATATTGGGTACCCCGTACCCCTAAAAAATATAAAAATTAAGCAAAGATAAAATGAAAATCAAACAATATTAAGTTCATAAGAAAAAAGAGCCTAACATCAAATAAAATAAAATAAAAGAGAATATCAAGATTTAAACATAAGGATAGGAAGTTAGGAATAGCTCAAGCTCCAATGTTAGAGAAAGAAACAAAAAAACTCAAAACTAAATATATTATGTGCTAACACACTACCAATATTTCTTTTGTGAAATGGGATTATACTAAAAAAAATAGCATATATAGTTTAGGTACAAGGTTACAGTAACACCAACAACGTAACACAGTAGCAGAACCTGGTGCAACAACCATAAACAAACACAGAAGTCTAACTAGTATTACAAATCGGATTGTTCCTACTAACAGACCTAGGAAAACAAACGACAACTTCATTAGCCAAGAAGCAATTAGCAAGATAACTGCGCAACGTGGGAATAAAGGTGAGAGGAGACTGTTCCAAAATGCCTTCTTACAAATTGTAGAAATTCAAATCAGCGCCCAAAATAATGCATTGCCACATTTTTTACAATGATAATTAGGCACCCATAGAGCATTACATAAATGGCTTTCTCCAATGAAACAAATCCAACACACGCAGTTACTGCCACATCTAAACAAACTTGAATCGGAATCACAATGTGCTGCAAGTCATACACACCTATTCCCATAACAAGAAAATAGGGTGCCAAAACGGAAACAAACCACAGGAACCACACATCAAGCTTAAAGCCATCCTTGTTCTTACCTAGAAACACTGTAAAATAAGAAGTAAGTCCATAACAACCTACTTCAACGATGGCCGTAAAAACTTTAGTCCATAATGGAAATTTTTTGTATCCCATAGTCAGAAGCTTGGAGATATAAATGAACGCGATAACAATAGCATGATAGACAAAAGCCCAGCCGAAAGAGTTTGTTTTTTCCAAATCTTCAAATTTAGCTGAAGATTTACTCAAGTTGAATGCGTAAGCAAACATAAAGAGATATGCAAGGAGCAACCAAAACAGGGTCCGTGACCTATTCCACCTCTCTGACAAAATCATAAAAAAACTCGTTAAATATTTTTAATAAAAATTTTAATTTAAATAATAAATATTATTTACTTATTTGAATTTTGATGTAAGCTTCTTCTATGTGTAAAGTAACTCTGTTTAGACGGGTGTTGTTGTGAAACGGATGTCCCTCGTCATCTATAACTAGCCGACCACTAGTTATTCTTACAATGGCGTCCACATTTGGGACATTTGTAGGTAGAAGCATGTCCCCACTCACCTTGGCTGTCGTTCTTCCAATGAACGCCGGATCCAAAGCAAAAGCAAGTCGCCAACAATTCCAACACACATTCAAATGATAACCAATAATATTTAATAAATATATTAGGTAATTAGAAGTTTCTTGTGCTGCTTCCAGCTGAACTCTCTCCATATTGATCTTTTTTGTAAACTCTCTCCACAAACAAAGGTTTCTTCTCTCTTGCGCTAGACTCTCTCCACAAACAAAGGTGTGCTCAATGGTGCGTGTTCTGTGGCTTTATATAGAAGTAAGTAAGTGAGAAAGGAGAAGAAGAGGAAAATGAGGAAGAATAAAAGGAATTAAGGACCAATGCTAATGATAATAAAGTCGGTACAAGATTAAATAATGGAGAAATTATGGAACTTTTACTAAACAATCTTTCTCATATGAACCCCTAATTATAACTTGTCATACAATCAATATTTTAAAAGGAATTACGGACCAATGCTAATGATAATAAAGTCGGTACAAGATTAAATAATGTTGAAGGTCACTGTAAAATGGTCTTTGAGGTACTGGAGAGGAGGATCAAGGTACGTATGGTGGTCTCTTCACTGGGCAGCATATCTTTGACTATAACGACTTTTTGCAGGTTTTTTAATAAGACAAAGACCCAAATGTTATTTTCATTTTTGTCAGAGATTTCGGTCAGGATTTTAATTATTGGGTTCACTCTTTACTGTTTTTCATTTTGTAAGTATTGAGAGGTTGGTTAATTTACTCAAGCATCATGTATGCATGTTACTAAAAACATGATAACAAAGATTTTAATATGGATGTGTTTTTTTTTCAACTTATTTTAGGCAAAACTAATTTAAATATTACATTAGGTAAAAGTATTTTTCCTGTCCTAACGTTTGGAGGTCCTGTCAGTTTCGTCCCTAATGATTTTTTGCGGTCAATTGTACCCTTAACTTTTTACGTTTATGTCAATGTTACCCTTTTCACTAACACTGCCAAATATTTAACATTTTTTGCTGACGGTGACATCCTATGTTGCAAAAATATCTGACTGGACATATTTTTTTTTCACATAAGTTTTCCTAAAAAAGTGAAGAAAACTATGAAAAAAAATCGGCGTAACTTGAAAAATTGTAAATTTTTTCTAAAGAATAAGAGTTATAGACACAAAAAAATAAAAAATTTTACACAAATAAGGACCTACCATGAATGGTTCAGGGACCACCTTTATTAGGAACTAAAAAGTTAGTCCCTAATCCACTTATAGTAAATCTCGATTTATGTGGAGTTTTTAATTTTTTTTTTGTATCTATATCTATCTTACTTTAAATATATGAAAAAAAAGTCAGCCTAACATACTAATGCATAGAAGAGTCAAGCACTGGATCCATTCTCATAAAAGACCAATGCCTTGATAGCACTTTTTAAGAAAGTTTGTAATAAAAATTTTATATCAACCTTAATATATAAAAGACATTGCCTTGATAGCACTTTTTAATATATCAACAAAAAAGTTTATAGATATTACAAATTATTATTAGTAAAAAAGAATTTTTTTAAATATTAAAATATATATTTTTTATAAATTAAATAATATATATTATTATTATATTATATTGTATTTATTATATAATATATATATATATGTGGGGGTGGGGGACGTGTGTATATATATATAATATATATATATGTGTGGGGAGGGGGGGTGTTAATATGTTAAAAAATATGTCCGAAACCCTGACATTTTTATTTTTCTTTTAATTTATGTTACTATTGATCCATTTCCCTGAATAATGTTGAAGGTCACTGTAAACTGGTCTTTGAGGTACTGGGGAGGAGGATCAAGGTACTACGGTGGTCTCTTCACTGGGCAGCATATCTTTGACTATAATGACTTTTTGCAGGTTTTTTAATAAGACAAAGACCCAAATATTATTTTCATTTTTGCAGAGATTTCGGACAGGATTTTAATTATTGGGTTCACTCTTTACTGTTTTTCATTTTTTAAGTATTGAGAGGTTGGTTAATTTACTCAAGCATCATGCATGTTACTAAAAACATGATAACAAAGATTTTAATATGGATGTGTTTTTTTTTTCAACTTATTTTAGGCAAAACTAATTAAAATATTACAAAAAAGTATTTTTTCTGCCCTAATGTTCGGAGGTCCTATCAGTTTCGTCTTAACGTTTTTTTTTGCGGTCAATTGTACTCCTAATGTTACCCTTTTCATTAACACCGCCAAATATTTAACAGTTTTTGCTGACGGTGACATCATATGTTGCAAAAATATCATCTGACAAAGCATATTTTTTTCCACATAAGTTTTCCTAACGTTTTTTGCTGTCACTTGTACCCTTAACATTTTACGTTTCTACCGATGTCACCCTTTTTACTAACACCGTTAAATATCTAACACTGTTAAATGTCACCCTTTTTACTAACACGTTCGATTACTGAGAAAACATGAGAGCTTCCGAGCACCGATTCTAACCTCCAATTTCGAATTCTCTCCGACGATGTCTTCCCGGAATAGATAATGGGTAACATCTCCAATATTTTTGTGAGCAAAATGGCGCATGCATTTGAGCTATATTTTAGAAGGAATAGGGTGAGGCCAAAACGACACAGCTTTGATGGGGAAAAGTAAAGTAGGAAATCTTATGTGGAAAAAATATGTCCAGTCAGATATTTTTGTCACATAGGATGCCACGTCAACAAAAACTGTTAAATATTTGACAGTATTAGTGAAAAGGGTGACATTAGCAGAAATGTAAAACATTAGGAGTACAATTGACAACAAAAAAATACTATCTTTTTTAATTAATAAAGATTGTTTTGCTTATTACAGAACCCCAAACATTAAGGGTAAAAAAAGATTGTTTTGCCTATTACATTATAATCCAAATATTCTAAATAAAAGTTATTGAGTAATTAATGAATTGTTGATATAAAGATATTGATATTTTTTATTTTAAATTTATGAACATATAAATGAAGAACAATTAATCATTTTTGAGTAATTATTTTAAATTTAAAACTCACAATACTATCTTTTTTAATTAATAAATTACATAATACTATATTTTTTATTATCATTTTTAACCTCTCCGTACTTCAAAAATGATAAAAAAGAGTTTAATATGGAGGTGTTTTATTTTCAACTTATTTTAGGCAAAACTAATTTAAATATTACATTACAATCCAAATATAGTAAATAAAAGTTGTTGAGTAATTAATAATTGTTAATATAAAAAATATTGATATTTTTTTATTTTAAATTTATGAACATATAAATAAGAATAATTAATAGTTCTTGGGTAATTATTTAAAATTTAAATTCATAATACTATCTTTCTTAATTAATAAATTACAAAACTAAAACACACTATCAAGATATGATTGAGGCAGGTATAGTTCCAGTTGAGCATATATACCTTAGTGAGTGTGTTATCTGCTTGTGGTCAAATGAGTTGCTTGAATTTGGGTCAGTGGATTCATGAAATTCCATAATTGTAGGATATGCCTCCAATGGTCGAGCCAAGCAAGCTACCAACCTGTTTGATTAGATAATTAATACATAAGGGATTCAAGCTAGACGACATAACTTTTGTGGGTTTAGTAACAGCTTGCAGTCATGGTGGTTTGGTTTCTGAAGGTTAACAATATTTTGATTCCATGGAAATGGGCTGCATGATTGATTTACTTGGTCGAAATGGGCTCCTTGAAGAAGCTTACTAGTTATTTGGACTAATTAGTATAATTTTTTTAATAATTTAAAAGGATTATTTAGTATGATTTTGAATAATTCTTGGATCAATTAATATGACTTTTTGATAATTTCGGGACTATTTAGTATGATTTTTGAATAATTCAGGAACCATTTTAATTTTTCTGTTTTTTTAATGTTAAAGCTGACGTGAGATGTGAGATGGTAGATGATTAGGCACTTAACGATGCAACGTCAGCAGTTAACGGCCATGTCAGCCAGTTATCTAAAAGCTAATGGCTATGGGACTAAATAGTTGACTGAGTTGCAAATTCGAGAACTAAATAGTATTTTTGTCAAATTCGAGGACTAAATAATAATTTAACCAACAATTCAAGGACTAAATAGTATTTTCACAGTATATTTTTTTGTCTAGTGGTCCCATTCAAATTTCAAAATATATTATTACCTCTTTGTTTATTTTACGCAGCTTTTTCATATTGTCTTTTAGTCTTGTTGACTCCTTTTTGATTTTACGAACCTTTTCTTTCATGATATGAAAACAAAATCTACGTACCATTTCGATATTGTCTTTTAGTGGACTGTTGTTGATGATATTGTCTTTTGTGACAGCTATATACATATTTTTTTTCCTCAGTCCATAATAACTTAATAAGAAAATGGATCCAGTGAAGTGTAGAAAATGTAAAGTGTATGAAGTGCATCATCCATACCGTTAAATAAAAATCGAGATTCGTGTTCGTACTGTAACAATTTTCTCCAATGATCCTTAAGTGTGCACTTAGCACACTTTACCAGATCTGCACTTTAGCAAATCCGGATAATAATACATCTGCAGGTGGTGCCAAAGTGTGACAGTGATATACATATTTTCTTTTTCCTCAGTCGTGAAATTGGACAAGGTAATCAGAGTGATTAGTATCTTCTGTCTCAGTCTGATTCCATACTTGAGATATTGGACAAGGTTACACTAATTAGGCATATTGTAGCAAAAATCTGCACTCCTTTTTTCTGGTCTGAAAAGCCTGCACTCCTAAGTCCTACCTTACACATACAAAGAGACAAAACTCTTAGCAACACACCAGGAGGGGATCAAAACCTAGAATAGCCCTAATGTTAACAGGAGGAGACCAACCCAATTAATTGGCAGCATATGGGTTAATTAAGGTTCTATAAAAAAAAAGGGTTAATTAAGGATAACTTTGCAACTAGATCAGCTCTGAAGTATTTGCTTTTCTATTAAACAATTTCAACCTGCATGTATCTCCACTCCTCATAGTCTCATACTATAGCAGTCTTTCAGGATTGACCGTATCTCCCAGACACTAGTTCCCCAAAAAGGAATGTTAAGCAAAGATAAAATAGTAGTCCAATAACACCAAGTTTCAAACAAAAAGAGCCCAACTTTAATATAATAAAAGAGAATTTAAAGATTTTAACTATAAAAATATATATATATATAGAGAATTAGAAATAACTCAAGCTCCTATATTAAAGAACGAAATAAAAATAACTTAAAACTAAATATATTTTAACTAAACCATCAATATAAATATAATAATTTGTTCTTACTTTACATAACCAAATCCTATTACCATCAAAGGAAGGATTTTCGTAGATATTATTTGACTGACGCCATATCGAGGAATATTAGACTCTGAAAATTATAGGCTTAGTTTTAGGAATAATTTTGGCTTAATATATAATAGTTTTTAATTTCTGTTTGTATTGCTTTCTTTTTTCTGCTTTGTAACAGATTCCATTTTAGGCTTTAGTTTCTTTTCTGTTTTAGTTTGGATTATGAGAGGCACGGGATCTTTTTTGTTGTTGTGGTTTTGACTAAACTAATGTAAAGTTCATTATGTGCTTGCTATCAAATTCTCCAATAAAAATTATACATGTGAGAAAAAAAATTTGTATAACCAATGATATAAGGAAGTCAGCTTTAATCATTAATGATATTCAATTCTAACCTCCATGATCTCTTAATCCGGGATATTCTTCGTAATGGATCTTTCTCCTACAATTTTTTTACAAATGGACTCCTATTTTTAGCTTACCAAAAAATAAACCTTTTATTGGTTGGTGGCCGAAACACCTACTAAAAAAAACTAACAAAAGCAATTAAAAATAACTAAATTAAAAAAAAAAATGTGTCAGGGGGTTCGGCCAGTAGTGGGCGAAACCCCCATATATATATATATATATATTATATTACACATTTACACATACACACGCCAATCCCTCCCCCCCCCATATAAATTAAAAAATATTATATTTTATATAATAAATATAATATAATAATATATATTATTTAATTTATAAAAAATATATTTTTTAATATTTAAAAAAATTAACAATAATAATTTGTAATATTCCAAATTTTGTATTGGTATATTAAAAAGTGATATCAAGGTATTAGTCTTTTATATATTAAGGCCGATATAAATTTTTTATTACAAACTTTCTTAAAAAGTGTTATCAAGGCATTGGTCTTTTATGATAATAGATTCAGTACTTGGCTCTTCTATGCATTGGTATGTTAGGTCGACTTTTTTTTATAGTTTTTTTTATTATTTTTTTATTTAAATTTGAGAAAATATAAACTTTTTTTAAAGAATATCTAAAGTATGAAAGATATAGATACAAAAAAAATTTAAAACCCCACACAAATCGAGATTTACTATAAGTGGTATATTAAAAAGTGCTATCAGGTTTAAATAAAAAAAAAGTGAAGAACTAGGCCTAATAAAAAAACTGAAGAAAACTATAGAAAAAAAAGTCGGCCTAGCATACTAATACAATCATTATTTTCTATAAAAAAAAAATACAATCATTATTTTTTAAAAACAAAATTATCACTACCAATATTCTCCTATTTTCTCTCTCCCATGATCTTTTTACATAATTTTTTTATTTTCTTTTTTAATTAATTAAATGACTCTTATGGGAAACCATTAACGGGAAGGGTCCATAGCCATATAAATATAGATATATAGATATATAGACTTGGGCTTATACAAAGCCAATGGGCTTAAGCCCCCAGCCCACCAACAGGTCTAATTACAAACTAATGTATGTTTGTTTTTGGGCCATGTTCTTGTGTTTATAGTTTTTTTGGGTAGCCCTTTGTTTGTATTAAACCAAGTTCATGCCCATGTAGCTGTACAATAGCACTTGCTTGACATAAAAATTGTTAATCCAGCAATTGGGCCCTCTTCTCCAACTCAAACCAAAACAAAATAGCCTTGTTACTTTTTTTTGTTCAAAAATTCATCTTCATTCTTGAAATTTTCAAGAAACTACGGAGCTTTTACTTATTTGTATTGGGCTCTGTGATAGCTTCAAGTATTTGGTCTATGGGCCTTTTCTCTTACTGAAATTCATTTTCAAGACAAAAAAAAAAGCAAAACAAAAAAGTCAAAAAATAATAAATTATTTTCCTTACTTTTCCTTAATCTTCGTACATAATAATAAAAAAGTCTGACAAAAAAGTACTCATCAAAAAGAGGTAGAGATTGGTCCAATTATGAATGATGCCTTCGTAAATGGTCCTTCTCTAGTCACAATGTATCCTCTATTCTCATTCATTACTTTAACGAAATCTCCAGGTAGTGCTGGGATGAAATTTCGATTTTCAAAGTGTGGGCCTAAGTAAGCTCACATAAGGCAGTGTTAAATCATGATTCTTTGGTGTTCTATATGCTCGCGTACTCAAATTGGCCATCAAATCAAACAGGAATGGGAAAATGACTTAACATGTAGATTAGCCTTCCTTAGCTAATGAGAAACTTAGCAAGTGGCTATCTCTGACTTTTTCTTCCAACGTTTTTACAAGTCGATGCTCCCAAATTAAAAATAGCGTCAAAACAAGAAGACAATTTATGTTGGGGTAGACTGTAGTCTGTAGGCTAGGCTCATCAATTATCGGAAAGACAAGTTGGCATAATTTGCGGTTCTGAAAATGATTCATTGGATCCAAGGAAACTCAGACATTTGTAGCAGCATCCTTCAATCACTTGCTCATGCTAACGGTATCAACATGATAACATTTTGTACAGGGAAAAAGGTTGCTGTGCGTGAAGCCTGCCTATAAAAGTGAAGAGATACGAACATATATATATATATATAGCTCTTCCCCTTATACCGTCTATATATATACATGATACTTTTTTATGGAAAGAGGAATCCTAAAATGTGATCTTTTTGAGATTGGAATGCAAATTGAAGCTAACAACAACATCTGGAAGCCAAAACAACCGTGCATCTTCATTCTGCATTAAAAAAAACTATATAAAAAAATTGACTAGAGGGTGGAAAGATAATAATTTTACAACTTGTATTTTCTGCTTAATGCTAATGGGGCTATAGTTCTTAATTTGGTGTATACAAATTAGCTGTTTCTACAAATCCCATTAGCTAAATATGAACCAAATATGTACTAATATCACTTGTATATCAGAGATTTGAGGGGAAAAAAAATTGGATCCAACCAAGATTCAGAACCCTCTCCTTTAAGACAGAAATCATGTACAAACACAGAATAGCCTCAGGCTCAGAATTACCATAATCTAGAAACACAATTTGCAATACTATACAATTGCCCAAGTGCTCTGTAAAACATAAGCTAAATGCAACCTTCACCTTTCATGGTGGATTAGGTGATTGAAGATGATAATAATTAAAAACTTGGCCAAAAAATTCTAACTCTTAGTTAGAACTTAGTAGGCAACACCAATTAGCAGGTTTAGCCTGATGAACCGATTCTGATCCTGGCTCGGTAGAGGTGTTCACATTTAGTGGCCGATCGAGGCAGCTTGATGCAGAGGCAGGGGTTGAGGTTTTTGGTGAATCAAAGACTGCCTGCAAGTAGGGCAAGAGGAGTGAGAGAAGAGCCACATGTCAATACACTTGACATGGAAGCCATGGTTGCAATTAGGTAGAACTCTCACTTTCTCGCCATCTACAAACTCCCCAAGACAAATAGGACAATCCGTGCCTGCAAAAACTTCAGCGCTAGATGATGAACCATACACAGCTATAGGGATCTGACGCAGAGCACTCTTCTTCAACCCCTTAGCCGCCAAACGAGCCGCTGCCTCATCTGGGCTCTCAAAAGCCAGCCTACGGCTACATCTCAGAGCACACCGAACCATGGAGTTGAGCCCAAGAGCACATATTAGTGCACAAAGCAAGGCTGCTAGTATAATCACCATGTTCGTGTCAAAATTAGCATCGCTTGTGTATGTCACCCTTGTCCTGTACATGCTATCTGTGGCGGTTGGGCTTGGCTCTGACGTCACTGAGTCCACCAGAAGCCGGCGAGCCATTGTGGGATTTTTTCAAGGATTTTGATGAATGAGAATAATTTTTTTTTTTTTTTTTTAGGGTCAGTGATTAATGGTGTGTCCACTCTAACCCAATCAAGCACTTTTGTTTCAAATATCTACACAGGCTGCCAGGAGGTGGTGTCATACTCATATATGCCATGGATGGATGATACGAGAAATCGAGAATGAGGGTTCTTGTGATGGTTTGGTTTTGTAGAGGAGTGGTTGGAGTTTTTCTTGATAAATTATAAAAGGAGATTCAATTTTGTGATTGTGATGCACAAGAAACAAAGGGAAGAGGAAGAGGAAGAGAGGGAGAGGGAGTGGCGTTGGTGCTATGACTTGTGTATAAGAATTAGGATCGGAGAGTGGTTGATTTCAAGTGCTTTCTAGTTTCTAGTGTTTGGAAGTTGCAAGAGGCAATTGGGACACACATGTTAAGATTTTATTACCGATTGGAATTATGGAAAGCTAGATGACAGCTCGTTTGGTGTCTTCTTCCTTCCATCCATTTATTATTTTTGTCAAATATGATATGTAGTCATGTAGGGATTAAATCTTAGAATCCCTAAGGGGTAGGAAAGGTGGTTGGGACTAGAGAATATCGATTATGCCACCAAATCACTTATTTATATATCTTTTTTTTTGGGTGAAAATTACTTATTTATATATCAAGTTTTTATTTTTATTTTTTTGCTATCTCTATTTTTCTGTCCAAATGACATCTTTAAATTATTACATTTTTAAGCCAAAATTGGATCCCAAGTTTACTGGATTAAGTTAAATCCATTATGATTACTTGATTAGTGAATTTTTCAAAGTGTTTGATATTTGTTTGATACTTACACAATTAATATCTAAGAAATGTTTAAAAACGTCCTTCAAGTGGGTGATTGTTATGGATTAGATGGCTCTGAATGAGACCATCAAAATAGCTGTAAGTGAAAATATCTGTTTGTCGTGTTTCATCAAGCATTTGAAGAAGAAGGCAAATTGAAAATTTCCAGTGTCATTCTTAAATCCGAAGGAGATCATTGGCCACCTAAGAGGCAGAAAAAATAGTCCAATCAACGGCAGTAAAAGTTCCACGTGGGTCACAGGTCAAGTGGACCCCGATATCCATTTTGGGGATTTCAACGTGGCAGGCATTGATTGATTTTTAGAAATTGATAAGTTGCACCGAGCCTATGTTTAATATTCTCACCTACTATACATACTTGTCAGAGAGACATGACGCAGAGACATTGAAGGAAGCAATAAAGCAATGTTAGGTGGATGCAGAAATAAGGAATGGTTGGAGGAGGAAGAGGACATGATTGGAAGCAGTTTTCAGTGTGTGAGGCCATGGATGCAAGTGGTAAGAAGGGGAAGAGGATGTGCAAAATGTGTAAAGTATATGAATTGCATCATGCAGACAGTTAAAATAAAAAATTGATATTCGTGTCCGTACTGTAACAATTTCATCCAACGGTCCATATTGTGCACTTTATACATTTTATGGGATCTACACTTTAACAGATTCGGATCCGGTAAGAAGATCCCACTTACACTTAGGGTGTAGGAGTGGAAAAGCAGAGTATGAGATCACGTGGGTGAGAGGCTATCTCAGACGCAAAATTTTTGCTATTATTGGTTCATATATTTGAAGGGAAGTGTGTCTATGTTTGTGATTGGTCTGGGATTGTGGATACATGCAAACCCTAGTGCTAGTTTTAGCACTTATGTCTTGGCATTCGTTTATAGTTGCTTCAATAATTCTTCCATGTGAAATGGATTTAATGTTGATAAGTGGTCATTCTTCCCTACATACCTACACTTGATCGATCTTAGCCAACGTAGGTGTTTTAACTTCAATATTTTTCTTATTATTGAATGTGATAATTATTCTTATTATTGGTCCTTCAAGCTCGTCCCTCCTAGTGGGCTTAGATTTATTAAGAGGTGTGTTGCCTTTTAACATTATCATGTATAAGTATATATTTTTCTGAGAAGAACATATATGATGTTTGTAAGCCTATTTAATTCTTCTGATTGTATGGCTTTTGATTTGATATTAAGAAAGATTATCTTTGGACCAAAAGAAATCCAGCAATTGGATCATCTTCTCCAACTCAAACCAAAACAAAGTAGCCTGGTTAGTTTTTTGTCAGAAAATCATATTTTTTCGGAAATTTTTACGGGGCAGGGCTTTACTTTTTTTTGTATTGGGCTCTGTGATAGCTTCTTGTACTCGGCCTATGGTTTGCAATGCGTTTTTTTCTGGGTCAATAAACTTCCATTTCAAAAAAAGCCCAAATTCTGACGTAGTTTCAATAAACAGTGCCCGTTGGAGGTTTGGCACTGTTTTGTTTGGTCCTTTTGTTCCAGCTGGGTGACTTTGTTTCTCTTGCCCTTGGGGCCTCAGTAATATTCAGTATGTTTTGACCAAAAAACACCAAAAGCATTTCATTCAAAGCCCAAAGGCAAGCAGCAAGAGTGGAAGCAATCAAGGCCCAAATAGAACAGAGCAAAGCAAGGCCCAAAATGGAAAAAGAAAGTCAGAAACTCTCTTTTTTCTTGTTTTATACAGAAAAGTAGAATTGGATATTGGAGGGGACAGGTCCATGTATCAGTATTTAGGCCCAAACTGATACGTTCATTCATAACCCCTGTTTTTCCCTACAGGGGCTTATGAATGAATGCTTTTCGACCCCAAAAAAAAATCTCAATTAGAGTTTCACTTTGTCTCTGACCAATCAAGATAAAACTGAGTTTCACTTTGTCGAGATGGATCCTCTAAAGTAATTTTCTACATTTTTTGGTGGAGTTATGAGAGAGATAGAGAGAAGAAAAATTGGGAGAGAAAAAAATCAAGAAAGAAAATATTTTCCTTATCTCTATCTCTCTCATAACTCTACCAAAAAAATGTAGAGAATTACTTTAGAGGATCCTATTTCCACTTTGTCCTAATTAAAGGAAAAAAAAAGTTAGAGTAAACTAACTAATTATTGTAACCCTAAACCCTAACTAACAGGCGGAAAAGAAAAAATTTTTAACTTATTGTAAGAGAAAAACACTATTTTGATCATTTACGTTTGCCTTCTGTCTCAATATGGTCCTTTACGTTTGGTTAGTCTCAATTTGGTCCTTCACGTTTGTAATTAGAGTCAATTTAATCATTTCGTTATCTAAGTGTTAAATAATTAACGGATTGCTGACGTGGACAGTTAAATATTTAGTAATATGTACACTTAGACATGCTGAGTTGACATCTTTCCAGCTCCATATTTAATTTATTAAAATTATTTTTAAATAAAAATTAATTAAAACTTTTATTTAATAAAAAAATTAATTAAAACTTAGAACCTAAAAACTCTTCATCTTCAACTCCATTATCTATCGGCTTCAAAGCACAATCGATTCAATTGTGAAATCAAGGTTTCAAGTCATCTGCGTCTGTAAATATATTTGCGTCAAGATGAGCAAGAAAGCACACACCCGTCTCTCAGTTTCACATAATTTAGATACAATTTTCCATTCACTTTCGTAATGTAAACAAATTCAGTTGGGAAAGGAGGAGGGAACACAAAGGATAAGAAGATTACGCGAATATTAGAAAAACTGTGACCCTTATCCCAATTTCAGAATCAAAGTCATACTTATCCAAAGCAGAGTTGAGGTCTTCGACGGTGAAGGAAACACCTTCCATGGGAGCAATGCGACAACGCTCGTAGGCTTCTTCAAAGAACTATTTGAGTTTGAGCCTCTCTTTGGCCTGCACATTGGAGATAGCATGCGCCAGAAACAACAATGGGAAGCACAGTGTGTTGGAACCTTGATTTCCCAATTGAATCCTTGGATTAATTGTTAGAAGATGATCCTTTTGGCCATAGATGATGGAGTTGAAGGTGAAGAGTTTTTAGGGTTCTAAGTCTTAATTAATTTTTTTATTAAATAAAAGTTTTAATTAAATTTTATTTAAAAACTAATTTTAATAAATTAAATATGGAGGTGAAAATATGCCAACTCAGCATGTCTAAGTGTACATATTATTAAATATTTAACTGTTCACGTCAGCAATCCGTTAATTATTTAACACTTAGATAACAGAAGGATTAAATTGACTCTAATTACAAACGTGAAGGACCAAATTGAGACTGACCAAACGTAAAGGACCATATTGAGACAGAAGGCAAACGTAAAGGACTAAAATAGTGTTTTTCTTCTTATTGTAATCCTTATAGTCTTTATAGGTACACTCAGTTTTTAATTGTGTTTTAAAATTGTGTAATTAAATCCCTATAGTTAATTATTTCAAAAATCAGTCAATGTTTATCAAATAAAATTATGTTAAATTTTGTTAATATTCTCAAAATATAATATCTTAGCAACGCTATGATTGAAGTCAACAAAAGAAAATAAAAAATAATAATATAAAAGTAATTTACTTATATAAAATAAAATGTAATTTATGTTTGGTAAATGAAAGTAGAACGAAAGAGAAGAAGAGAAATGCTGAGAATACTTGGTTACTGTTATTCACAAATGTACAAGAATATATAGATCAGAAGCTAGGGGTATTGACGTAAATTAACACCTATTAATGAGGACTAAAATGTCAATACACACTGACCATCTAACTGCCTAAAATAACTGAGCAACTAACTAAAACAGAACGAGGAAAATAATCTGCTACAGCTAAGACCAGCTACCAAACTGTACATCACAGTCACACTGAGACTGCTAGTATTTCATCAGGATTGAGCCCAATTCTGATCTTCAATCTCAAAACTTCTCTCTTTCATTAATTTTCAGATTCCAATTAACGGTCTTTCGTTTCAATGCAGAACACACGAGGCACACACTGATTTTAATAACTGATCCTCATTTACTTTTGAGTTCGGATCCTCTACCGTAGTGCATTTGTGCTGTTCAGTTAGTCACGGTTAAAACCGTGGCTAACCGGTACACAACCGTAGCTAACATTTTAGCCACGGTTACGTAACCGGTTAACACGGTTTACTGAACGGCACAAATACACCACGATAGAAGATCCGCGTTGGTGTTTGTATATATAAATTCTCAAATCTATATCTCTATTTTCTACTCCCACGGCACAAACAACCTTTTTGTCATTAATTTAAGTTGCGCAACAGTTGTAATATAAGTATAACATTCATTGGCCAAAAAAAAAAAGAAGAAAATTGCAACAGTTGAAATAAAGATATATATATATAGACATGGTTTTGAATGCTTGGACCATCATGTTTTACGTTTGTCCAAACGCAAGGGAGACACAAAATCCTACTGCCAAATTCGAAGAAGACATGTATGGCTATTAGCATTTGAAGGAGCAAAACAAATGGCAGACATTTCTTATTCTCATGGTCCCTACCTATATCTTCTTCTACCCTTCTTTTTCACATTGCCCATTATTCCGCATAATAGTTACGTTGGGTAATTTTTCAGTAAAGACTCATTCCCATATATAATCTTCAATGATTAAGTTCTTTTAATTATATTCTAATAAAATTATCAAGAAATAAAAGAGTTTTCCTGAATGCATGATTGTTGGTAGCAATTATTGTATATTGGGATTCAAAACTAAGGTGACTACTGATTTTGGATTAATGTCAGAATTAGTTCAGAGTGAATAGTTTGATGCGAAATAGTCAAAATGTAGTGTTGGAATCATATCATATATAACATGCCCTACAAACCAAAGTTATAGCCAAATTGTGAAATTGGAGTCGCAAGCACTCCATTTAAGGGCACATGGTAGGGTTTGGAACATGTTTTTCCAATTTGCAGAATACAAGAAACTGCCTATCTATTTCCATATCTGAAAACGGATTTGCATAGAGCATTGCTCTTAATTATTAACTACCACTTGGTGGAAGTCACCATTCAAAGCCCTCTCACTCAACTATATATATCCATATATACTTTGCCCAAGTGGGACTATTAATTGGACCAACCTTATGAGACTGAACAAACAACATATGGTCCCTAAACAAACATCATTCGGATCCATAAAATCCACATCCCTCTCTCTCTCTCTCTCATTCAACTTTCTTCGGTCTTTCAAATTTAATTTCAAGCACCAATAATCCTTCTTCCCTCCATATTAATTTCAACCAGTTATCATAACTATTATCTCTTTAAAGAATAAATATAATCATGTTTCTTTTGGAAAACGGGAATGTTGCAAGGTCATTAATGTATTGGCAAATTACAACCCTTACTATTCTTTTCCCCTCTGGCCTCTGCCCTTTAATTTAGATTCTTGGACGTTTTTTATTCTTCAAGTTTTTTTCCCCCTCAAATTTTGACACTAGCTAGTTAATTAGATTTTGCATTTTGACGTTAATAATTTTTAATTTTATGTATAATTTGTGGTAAAGACACAATATTTGACTTATTAGCACCGAAAATTGGTGCATCCAAGTCACACTTACCATTATATATCTTTTTTCCCCTTGGTATTGATGAGAGGAAGGCAAAAGGTGAAAACTGAAAACATAAGAAAATGGGCTAATTAATTAAAGATGTTGCTTCACATATAAATTGTAATGGAGGTGACTTTGTGTTGATTCCATATCCATTTGAAGACAAATTTGCAGATTTGAGAGAAATACATGTTCTTACGGTGATACGAAAGGGACGTTAATGGTGTCTTAATGTGAAATTAATTAATTAACTATCATATTTCATATATAATGGAACAAAAAGATTTGACATCCAATCCAAATAAGTGTTTCTGATTTTCACTGTTTAATTTGTTATATGTCCGTAAATCTTGCTAGTCCTTAATTTATATTTGGTTACACACGTACCCAGAATCACAATAATTATAATATATATATATATATATATATATATATAAGGCAAAAGTATCTTTTTAGTCTCAAATCTTTAACAATTTGGTCTTTAATTTTTTTTTTCAATTATGTTGTTTTAAATTTTTTATTTACAAGCAATTTTGTCATCTATTCTAACTCTGTCTAAATAACTAGAGACATATGCAAATATGACTGTTTATGTACCTTTCAATGTGTTGCCAAGTCATATATTTATAGTTAGAGTATTTTATCAAAGCCGCCTTTTCAGTTTGTTGTGCTACACTACAGTGATAACTGTAGTTAAATTAACAAAATAACATAGCTAAAAATATAATTTGACATTATATTCAACATTACAAGATATTTTGTATATGTTGTTAATTATTTAGACGAAGTTAGGGGATGAGTTATTGAAAGATAAAATTATTTGTGAATTAAAAATTTAAAAATGTAAGAATTGACCACGACAACAACAACAATAAAATTGATATAGACTATATATATAGTCTGGGGATAAAAAAGTACTATTACCTATATATATAATTGTTGAAATGGATTGTCCCAATTAAGACTCTCCCTTAATAAAATTGATACTCATATATATATGGATTCGATTCTTATTCCTTTTTTCTTGTCTATCTCTTAAGTTATGAGTATGCTATCAATTTATCAAAAAATATATATATTAGTATGTTATCAAGAAAGTTTTCCACTCCAATTAGCATCCATTTCAAAGCAACCCAAAAAGAAAGATCAATTATGACATAATTCACACCCATGATCCATGTCTTTTCTATTAATGATATATATCATAAGGCATTAGCAATTGGTTTAATATCTAAACCACAAGTCATTATCCTATTATTTAATGTGAAATAGGTCATTGTTTTTTTTTAAAAAAAATTTTCTGTTTCTTGACTATTATGTATTAACAGAAAGAGAGCCCTAAATTCTTCTGAAAATGACACTTGAAATGAAATATAGCGCCAAGAGCGGTACGTGCATGTGCTCCTAACATGGTAGGGCCAGTATCGTATCTCCCCTCACCACTCTCTCTACATAAAAGAAAAAAAGAAGAAATCTGCTTATTATGCATATATATGCAAGCATTATATTGATAATTTTTTTAAAAATTAATTGGTTAAATTAAAATTAAGCAACCTCATGCTTGTAATAATTAATATATATATATATATATATATATATATATATATATATATATATATATATATGCCCTTTGTTTTAGTTTCTTATAGTCCTTTGATTAATTAATTGCAACCACGGACGTTTGGACTTAATCAAAATTGTGTTGCAGGGTATATTTAAGGACCTAAATCAAGCTATTAATGAAAAATCATTCTTAAACTTTCATGGATTCGGCTTTTCAGAGAGTTAATTAATTAGTTCTCATTAATGTATATTATTGTACACCTAGCTAGCTCTCTAAGATAATTTTTTATTTGTTTATAAAATTAATCATTGAATTGAATAAAATCTTGATTGGACGAATTACAATTGTTAAATGATCAATCAATTTCACGTTATTTAGTTAATTTATATTAAGGTAATAATATACAATCCCATCATTTGTGTGCTGTGTTTAAACTTTAACGTATATAATTTGCTTACTAGAATATGCATGACTGTCGGTGTAAGCAGCCGACAAAAGTAAAAAATAGGATTCTCTCTTAGCACGAGTCATCTGAAGTGACATATTTGTGCTATGCAAAAGAATAGAAGCATTTCTAGTTCTTTTCCTTCTTTTTTCTTTTCGAGTTTTGGTCATGATTGCTAGCTACCTTCAATTTTTTCAAACCCTCCTACCAGTGCGCAAGGTACTTTGGATCCTCTATATATATATATACATGAAGAGAGAGGGTGACACATAAATTGCTAATTAGCATAGAATCCACTTTCGAGGATATATGTGGAATCACAATATTTGAGAGATGGTTTTTAGAATCGATTCAGTATGGTACAATATAAAAAAAAGATACATCAAATAGGATCCACATGTAAAACCTGAGAATGAAATTTTAATTCGAAATATGAATTCTGATTTAAGTTAAAAATTTCAAGAACAATTTTGTCCTGTTCATTCACAACAAGACAGAACTCATAAGTAGAAGATACAAGAAATAGTGTAGGAATGCAGAGAGCAAAATTCACACCACAAAATGTGCTGTGGTGTTGCATGAGGGTATTAAGTTAATTTATTATGGGTAAAAGGTGAAAAAGAAGTGTGTAACTAGCATAGACGTAGTCCAGTCCCTTAAGATGAGGCACTAATTAATTCATTATAATGACTCAACAGCGCACCAAGTTGGACATATCGTAAGATTACAAATACGTGATAAAAATATAATCATAATCCACAATTAGTGGTGTTTTCTATATATTGATACCGTGATTTCAGGTAATACAAGAAAACAACATCACTAAATTGGAAAATTTGATACGCAAAGCAAACAACTAACAATAACAAGAGCATAGAATAATAATAGAAAGAGGATGATAGAGCAAAAGGAGGTTGAGGAATGCATGTGCAAAGTGGGGCCACAGAAATTAAGCAGTTTGGTACTCTAACTGATAACACTTGCATGTGCGCCTTCATATACATCCTTTGCAATTCCTACATACATCACCTCAAAATATGAATCCTTTTTTTTTTTTCTTTTTTTTTTTTGGTGGTTTTGGCCCTCTTCAAAATCCCTACCCTGTCTCTTTCAATTTCATGACCCCACTAATTAGTAATTACTCTCTCACTACCCCTTCCCCAATTTCCTATATAAAGCATATACAACTCTTGCCTAAGCATTAAGCACTCACCACTTAGCCTCTCATTTTCCTAAATCCTCTCAAACCACCACCACTACTACTACTACTACACACAATACACATAATGGCTCTTCCAGCATTCTCTGCTATCTCTCTTCTTTTCTTTGTTCTTAACATTTGCCTTGAAGGCACTTATGGTGACAATGGAGGTTGGCAAGGTGGTCATGCCACATTTTATGGTGGAGGAGACGCATCCGGCACAATGGGTAAGTTTTAGGGCCAACTTTAACTAACTCAAAGTTTTTTAATCTTTGCTATTTCAATAAACATGCTTAATTTTCTTTTAAGAAAAGACAATTTTACGTTTTTTAAAGACTAAATTGAGATAAATTATATTTTTCAAGGATCAAAATAATAATTTAATTTTTTTTTAAAAAAACACTTAATCATATGATACTGCTGTGTTTAAGTTTTGTCCTAATTTTTTTAAAAAATAATTTTCTAAAGGGCCCCGGAAGGTTGAAAAGGAACAATCATTTCTTAAAAGTCTCAACTTAAAAAGTGGTTCTGTTATGCTGTTCATTTCACATATCATAAAGTGAACAAAATCTAGAGCTTTTGGTTTCTGTTTCTGATGAAATTAGTTTTTGTTTCAGGGGGAGCTTGTGGGTATGGCAATTTGTACAGCCAAGGCTATGGCACAAACACAGCAGCATTAAGCACAGCTCTATTCAACAGTGGCCTAAGCTGTGGTTCTTGCTACGAAATGCGATGTGACAGTGACCCTAAATGGTGCCTCCCCGGTAGCATCACCGTCACTGCCACCAACTTTTGCCCTCCTAACTATGGCTTGTCTAATGACAATGGTGGATGGTGCAATCCTCCTCTTCAACACTTCGATCTCGCCGAGCCGGCTTTCTTACAGATTGCTCAGTACAGAGCTGGCATTGTCCCTATTTCCTTCAGAAGGTAAGATGAAACACATAATGATGTAGTTCTGTTTTTCTCTAATAAGTGTTTGTTATGAAGATGAACTAATGTGGTTGTTTTGGGGTTAAAACAGAGTGCCCTGTGTGAAGAAAGGAGGGATCAGATTCACCATCAATGGTCACTCATACTTCAATTTGGTTCTGATCTCCAATGTTGGAGGAGCAGGGGATGTTCATTCTGTGTCAATCAAGGGTTCTAAGACTGGGTGGCAATCCATGTCAAGAAATTGGGGACAGAACTGGCAGAGCAACTCTTACCTTAATGGTCAGAGTCTTTCATTTCAGGTCACTACTAGTGATGGCAGAACTGTTACTAGCTACAACGTTGTACCTGGTAATTGGCAATTTGGACAGACATTTGAAGGGGGACAGTTTTAGGAGTTTTTTTTTTAATGATGATACCATGAAAGAAATTAAGTTGAGATTTTTATATGTAAAATATGGCAAAGTGTGTGTGAGAAAGAAGAAAAGAGATTATGCCAATATGGCCACTAATGCTGTGGTAGCTATAGGCGCCCGCTAGGCCTAGTTGTAGTTGTCTTTAAGTTTTATTGCATTATTCATGTCATGGCCTTTAGTCGTTTTAAGCAAAGGCACTGAATATCTCAATAGCAATGTATATTTTTAATCCCCAAATGGTATTGGGGAAACTTTTTATCAATTGGATTATATTATGCATTTCAATTGCAAGCTTTTTCTTTTTTCCAACTTCTGCCATTTCAAATTAGGTTTTTGAACATAAATATAATAAATAAAAAACATATACACAAATTCAGTCACCTTTAAAAACTATCTATAGATATATACCACTTTTATTGTGCACATTGAATTTTCGTAATTTTTAACAAGACTGAGAGCGTTTATAGGGTCAAATGGTCAACCCTATAAACCGCCCTCACTGAGGGCGTTTTTTACACTAATATTTACATGAAAACAAGTGTGATAAAATTGTAAAAAATGCCCTCACTGAGGGCGATTATAGGGTTGACCATTTGACCCTATAAATGCTCTTACTGAGAGCGTTTTTCAATGTGCACAGTAAAAGTGGTATATATTTATAGATAATTTTTAAAGATAACTAAATTTGTGTATATATTTTTTATTTAGTATATTTATGTTCAAAAGCCTTCAAATTATGAATAATTAATCCTTGTAACGCTGACTCATAGAAAATTGCAATTTTTTGGTAGACGGACCCCAAGAATAGTCACCCTGCCCTTGTCAAGCACAAGCATGTGAAGAATCAACCACTGTCTTTTCTACCTTCGAATATTTAATGGGGTAGAAGGACCAAGAAATAATTAATTAAAACTTAGAGACTAACTCTACTTATACAATACTCACAGATTTATAATTAATCACAAGTCTATGCATTCACCGTGAAGCAAGACTGCCAAACAGTCCTCCTATGACACTGAGCTACCTTAAGTTTCTTTGTCTGCTTGTTTTTGTTTTCCCGGAAATTTCAATGTATGCACCTAATACTTCTCCACAAAGCACTAACCATGTGAAATTTGTACAGAAAGTCTTGGCGAAAAATGATTATACTTAAAGTCAGCGGATCCTAAACGAATGCCATGTTTTTGTGACATAACGTGCATATATAATATATAATCTTAGATAACGTGCATATATAATATATAATCTTAGCTGCATTTCAAGGTCAAAATTTGGTAGTTTTCTAAAATAATATATGCTTTGAATTTTGCTCAATTTATTATAAATTGATATTTGACAGTAAGTAGACTTTCACATTGCTATTTCTCTTTTTTCTTAAACTAAAAAAGTAAAAAATATCCAACTAGTATCTCTTTTCCAAACTCCAACCATTTAATCTCCTATTACAGGAAGTCAGGAACTAGCCCAAGTGAGGAATTAAAGATACGTGTAAAAAAGAGTTTCCCGAATTGTTGGTCAAACTACTATTTAGTCCTTGAATTTATCAAAAATATTATTTAGTTCTCAAAATTTGTAACTATGTCAACTATTTAGTCCTCGAATTTGTAACTATGTCAACTATTTAGTCCCCAAACTTGACAAAAATACTATTTAATCCCCAAATTTGCAACTCTGTCAACTCTAACGGGTACATAGTTGACAGAGTTGCAAATTCGGAGATTAAATAGTATTTTTGCCAAATTTGGGACTAAATAATTGACATAGTTACAAATTCAGAGACTAAATAATATTTTTGTCAAATTCAAGGACTAAATAGTTGACATAGTTACAAATTTCGAGGACTAACTAGTATTTTTGATAAATTCGATAACTAAATAGTAGTTTAACCAACAATTCAGGAATTAAATAACATTTTGCCTCTGTAAAAAAATGTAAAGATAAATAACTTTCTCATTACTTAAATTTTTTTTATTATATATATATATAAAGAGTTAAAACTAAAATCTTCTTGTTTCTACTTTAGTATTTTATATTAGAAAAACCAAATTGCAGTGGTTTACGACTTCCTCCTCAAATAAATTAACCATGCCAGGAAGCATGAAGGTAAAGGTTATGCCATTCAACAGCTTTCATAAATAATTGGACATGAGTTCAATATACACAGTTGGCAACCAGCTGAACAATTCTGGTCCATAAATCTAACACCGAACTCCTTGAACCTATCTAATTCCATCATTTCCTTGAACCAGTGCAAGGAATCAGCACACCTAAACCATAGCTCGACTCTGGTTAGAATCCTTTAACAAATTGTTCACTTTAACCTCTCCTTTCGTAGCCTCTCTAGTTCCTTGACCATTTGCCAATGTTCCAGTGATAGGCTGGTCTCGCCAAAGCTCAAAGACACAAGGCGGCCCATTGTTAACCATCTGTAGAGAGAAGAAAGTAGAAACACAACTACTCAATAAGGTTGAAATAGGAGGAGAATGATCACTGCAATTATAATAGTCACACATTAACCTGCTAAAATCTTGAGATTTCAAGCTCCTGTCTGCTTGTCTTGCTGCGACTAAATCATTTTCTACCACCTGAAATTGAAATTGAAGGGCGTTCTTACCAAAGTCAGCAGATTCTCAACATGTCCCAGTTAGGCAAATAAGGGAATTCAAATAATGGTGAAGGAACTAGAGTAATCAGCTAGATGGCTTGCAAATAATACTACACGTAAGGTGCCCTTTGGATATATTGTTTTAGTCTTTTAGATGTGAATCAAAAATCGCATTACATGAATGCCTACAAGTGAGAGTTAGTGACTAGCTTTGTGTGCTTACAGCTAAGAACAAGACTATCCTAAATTGTTGACTAGTTTGTCTTGTAAGAAACTAGCTCATTAAAACAGTAGTTAACAGGACTAGTACCTTCTGCATTTCTGATTCAATAGAATGTGGCAGGTGTCTAATGGTGGCTAAATACCACCTCCAGGCTTCCATGGCTTCTGCAACCACAGCTTCAGAAGGATTTACTGCAGAAGGTCGGAAAGGTATAATCACATCAGCTGGCAGGATATTTGATTTCCCTTCAGACAAAACTAGAATTTGGACATCAGTTGCCATTTCCATTTTATAATACTTGAAATCATATTCCACCTGAAACACAAATTAAGCATATATCAGCTTCTTTACTTCCAAAAGATAATTGCACGCAAGCAATAGTAAAGAAAGAATAAGGTTTTTTTTTTTCTCAAAATTCTTAGTGTATTGATCTATATTATGGCGCCTTGAGTTAGCGGCTGCCAGCAGCTGTGCAGCGCATGGTAAACTTGTATCTTATAAATGCAGATTCATTGAGTAACATTTTTCGTGCACGAGCCTCAAATCTAAAACCAAAATAAACAAAAGAAGTACCTTCTGCAACTCCATGAAATTTTGCAGCAACCTTGCATTCTCCACACCCACAGAGTTGAGGGTTCCAGCTTCCAACTTGGTCTCATCAACAATTACGTGTGAACCATCAGCTAGTTGCAGAACTCCAGTTACCAATCTGTATCATCAATAGTTCAATACGAAAATCTTTAAATATACATGTTATACAGAAGTTCCTCATACAGAAAGATTATAAAATATGAGTACCTGTTGTTATCATAATCCTTTCTTGGTGCAAGTGAAGCAGTGTTGAGATAGTCCACTGTAAGGGGTATACAATGAGTGAAAGGCAAAAGGTCCTTGATAGTACGGCTAAGTTGATTTCCAAATACAGACGCTGTTTCTTTGCTAAAACAAGTAAGATTTAGGGAAAGCTTGCCTACAGCAACAGTGTCTACTCTAACATGCACCTGGTCAAGAACCATCGATCATATAAAAAAATCTCATGAGTTTTGAGAATTGACTACGGAGCATACTACATAATAGATAAGTTATGTGTAGAATAGTGACTTGCTTAAATAAAAAGGGGAGAATAAATTACAGAGGCATGAACATGAAATGACTGAAAGAAATGTTCATTTTAGAGCTGCATACCCGGGATAGGAGATGCAACAGCATGTATTGAGCAGCTAAATCATCATTTCCAAGAACAGATGTGAAATGTCTTAACAGAGCTTCCCTTATCTCTTTGAGCAAATAAGGCTTTGGCTGAGAGAACAATCACATGATTTGTTCAGAAAAAAGTATTCAATATGCCAAAAATATAAGTTAAATTCCAATCATTCATTCAGAGTAGATAAATTGAAGTTGGAAACACGTAAAAACAACCTCTATAATGGGGTTATTCCGAAGAAAGTCCTGAACCTCAAGTTTCCTGTGAATAATGCAATGAAGGTATGGTACCTGCACCGTGCGGAAGAAAATATACAAGAACATGTTAAAAACCATGTGCCAGGTTGCCACGGCATAAAACTTATGTCTTTCTCCCCTCCCCCCTTCCCCCAAAAAAGGAAATCCCTACCTCAGCCTCTTAAGACTCAGAACCTATATCAATATACAAAGGTCAATTTTCCATGTTATATGTTGGGAATTGATTAGTCGTTCCGTAAATACCTTGCTCGCAGGCAAATGGTGCATCGGATCTTCACATAATCCATTTGAAGAGTCATAATCTTCATTGTCCACCTGAAGCTCTAGATCAGATGAAAGCACACCAACAAACTCAAAAACATCATTCAGCTTTAAGTCAGACTCTGGACAATCATATATCTGTAATGAAAAGGAGGAAAGCAAGGAAACAGAATTACAATCATATGAACAAATTAAATAACAGTGAATAAATCTCAGGTCAATTAAAAAAAAAATCCCATAAAACTTGGAACATAGAAAGAGACTCGTTTTCACCTTCACAAGACAAGGAGGTATAGTGCTATCTATAGGCGCCAAACTCGTACTAGTGCCAGCACCCTCAAGCACATGTCTCCTGGATTGAGAAGGGGAGGGAGAACTTTCATCTGCTCTCTGAAACATAGAGATCAAATAATAAAAGGACCAAATTAAATGTTGCACGAATGATCAAGTTTAAATATTGATGTTATATACTTATATCATATTTTAGGAAACGAAAAAAAAAAAAAAAGAATTCATCTCATAATACTGTTTTATTGTATATTTTATAGTGGATACATACACCTATCTGTGACTGTTAGTACAACTTAAAAGCTTAGAATATGGTTTTCAGTTTTCACAAACACCAACACCAAAGACTTAACATTCACAGCATATTATCTAAACAATATACTGGCAGACTTTCAGGTACATATGGAAAGTTTCCTCCAGCATGATGCATTATACGCTTCAAGATTGCACCTCAGAGATTGTGGTTCTAATTTATTTACAATTTGATTTGGGAGGGGAGGGGAAGGGAGGGGGGGGGGGGGGGCTTATAAGCAAGTTCACAGATTGAAACAACTGACATTTGTAAACTTCATTTCTAATCACTTAAAGCAAACTACTAATGAAAATAAAATATCTTGTGGAACTAATTGTCAACAAAGAAATTTTAAAAAAACTGATATTGTATATACCATTTTCTTGGAATTTGGAGAACCTTGAACCTCAATACCAAAGACCTGTAAATCATTAAATTCAGTCAGTGAGAGAAAATAAGAGAGAATAATTAAATTCAGTGAATAATTATATGATAATTCGTGAAGAGTAAATTCAATTAAAACAGTTGGCTAAGAAGAGAGGAAATAAGGCCCAGAAACTTACAGGTATATCCTTGCAATCAGCAGACTCGTCATCTTCTCTCCTCCGCTTTTCTCTTTGTTGGGATGCCCAATCCATACATCTATTGTTAACTGCTTCCGAGGAAGTTTCAGCCCATGCATTCAGTCCCGGAACCTTATCAAATGAAAAAATAATAAGAAAAAAGTAAACTCATTAGGCAAGCGCTGATATTTCTCTCAGTACATGCATTTGCTTATTTTCTCCATTTGTTAGGATAATAGCTGAAATGGAAATTTGAGTTTGCCAATGAATGACACTAGCAACAGCATCAAATTGTTAACGTGCTTGAGCTAAAGCATTAGAATTTGGCGCAGCAAGAATATATGACGAAAGAACATGGTAATTTAAAACAACTCACTGGAACACAGTATAGTAGCCGGCGTTCCCAGATTCGCGTGTCTCCTGTGAAGAAACCCGTAGGACATTGAGAAACATCAGTGAACTTGTTGGTCCTCCACACTGAGCCATCCTTCAAAGATATTGTTGCATTTTCGTCAAAACAAAATTTAATGCTTGACGTAGTTAATTCAAAATTTTGCTTCGAAATACCTCATAAGCCCCAACATAAAATTCATTTCCAAGCATGTCTTGTATCATTCCACGAAACCGAACAAGGGTATTTGGTTGTGCCCATTGGACAGTCGCAGTAGTCAGAACCGGAACCTAAAATACACATACGCAGGGGAAATTTTCATCAGTATATTGGAGCAGGCACTCCAACATAGAAAATCAAAATTTAAGTGATAGCGATTCATTAACGTGACATTTACAACTAAAATATATAAAAATATATATTGTGCAATTTCAGAACTCCCTTTTATCTACATAAAACTCAATCTGGGAAAGGACATAAGCCAAAATGTAGTTCTCAACATAATATAAAGAAATCTCCAACAGACTCTAGAAAACAAAGCAAGCGTATCAAATATGATTCAAGTTCAGAAAGAGAGAAGCGGGTTGAACCTGAGAGAGACCGGACTGATCAACGAGGAAATGGCGGAAGAGATCAATAGCGCCCCAGTCCTTGCCGTCGTAAGAGGCAGGGTCGGATCCCGACGCGACCGCCTTCTCAAATGTTGATCTGACGGCACCGAGAGGGTTCACCAGAAAATCGTACGCCGGACCTACCATTTCTGAGTTCTCGCTTGTCAATTGCTCCCACTGTGCGAACCGGAGGCTCCGAATTCAGTATTCCCGCCAATGGAGCCTTTAAGTAAGGTCGTTTTCCCGCCAAATCGTCATTGTCAGTTTTTTTTCCCGCCACCATAGCATTACTCTAGGACTTGGGCTTCTGGTAAGAAGAAAGTGAAAATGGAATGGGCTAGTGCATGGTGTTTTAATCCAATCAGAAATACTGAAATAGTCCAAACTTTGATTTGTGATTTAGTGGATCAAGTTTTGTTGAAATCCAACCGTTATTAATATATATAATAAATAGATAAATAATGTAAGATAAAAAAATATATCATATGATTTTATTTCATATAAAATAAAATAAGTATATAATACATTATTGGTACTAGTAAATATAATTTTAAATAAAAATGAATAGAAAATGATGTTGATCCGAAGAAATTTTAGTTTTTTTTTTTATATAATACATTATTGTTACAAATTAGCTAATACTAAAAAGTATTAATATATAATAAATGGGTTATTGATTTGCTTGGTTAAAATGTTGAATTAATAATGTAAAGGTCATAGGTTCAACATCTGCCTAATCAAGATTGTAAATTTTTGTTAATTATAAGAAATTATCTTACACTTCTAATTCATATCACTTACTTTTATTTAAAACCGGTTCATCAAAGAAAACAACAAATCTTTATAAAAAAAAACAACAAATCTAAACAATCTTTGTTTTATAAAATTACAAATGGTTTTTTTCAATGTGCCTCCGTAGCATAGTGGTAGTGCGTTCGCTTCGTAAGCGAAAGGTCGCGAGTTCAATCCTCGCCGGGGGCTTTTTCTCCTCTTTCTCTTCCATCATTTTTGTATTTGACGAAAACAACATTATTAAAAAAAAAAAATAAACATGTATGTGTTTATATCTACTAATTTTATTTTATTTTTTCAAAATATGTTCATTATGTAAGTTTTTTTATTAAGAACTAAACTCAACCTTCTTACATAGGCCCAACATTTATTAAAATATTAATTGAGGTTAGTTTTCCATGTTCCAAGTGACACAATCCCAGTCATTAATCTTATATTAAGGTATATTATTGGTATAGAGATTGATATCACAAGTGTCACTATAAAAACAACCATGTAGGAAATCTAATTTTATGCATAAAGCATAAAAAATAAAATAATATATAACTTAATTCAATAGATATAATAAATTTTTTGCAATTAAAATATTAATACTACCATTCAGGTAGTTATGGAGAAAAACAGACTATATATATTTATGGAAACAAAAATTATAAACATATCAATTTTGTTGATCCAAAATATTATTTGCTTATTTAAGTTGCAATGGTTGATATTTCGGTGAAGAAACTCTATGATTTTAACTTTACAGTTTACATACTAAATATATTTTTAAAATATTAAATACTTAAAATGAAAACTAGTTAACAAACAGAAAAAAAATATTTTCAAAAACTAAAAACATCCTAAATTCGCAAAATGTAATCAATATAAATGGGAGACAATAAATTATTACAAAACAAACTCAGTTCAGAAATTAAATCGGATTATACTTGTGAAGTTGATTAAATACATATAGGACACATTATGCATATCTCATTAGGAAGAAGCATTGGGCCGTTGAGGGAAGAGAAAACGGGGGAGAGAGCATACTATATAGGGGCATTATTGATATTTCATGATCAAAATTGATGACTCATCCTATGGTAACACCAACCAAAATAACTAAACCAAATCACAATTGTTAGATTCTTGATTATTGTGGTATGCTCCACTAATTTGTTGATGGGTACATATGTAAGAGGGAGATATGCAGCTTCTTGTAATAGACGAGGGATATGTACGAAATAAAAATAACGAGTTTGGATCCAGTGAAATTTCCTTCCATGCAATTCCGGTGCAATTCCTATAAAATACACATTTTTACATTATTTTTGAAGTACTAATACGAATTTATTTTAACAATAACCCACTATGAATGGATTATGAATGAAATTATCATCAATTTTGACAAATATCATCACTAAATAGCCTTGTGAGACTATTTTTTAATATTAATAACAATTTGGTCCCTAATCCATTTAAGGTGATGATATTTGTCAATAGTGATATTAATTTGGTCTCTAATCTATTCATAGTAGATTATTATTAGTGTGAGTCCGTATTAGTACTTTAAAAATGAAGTAAAAATGTGTATTTTATAGGAATTGCACCGAAATTACACGGAAGGGAATTGCACTGGATTCAATTTAAAAAAGAACTCTTCTTTTACATGATACAAAATAGTTGTTGACCCGTACTCATCTATCACAAAATGATTCGATTTCATAAATGACCAAAGAGAAAAAAGGCCTGAAGTTACTTCATTTCTGTGTAAATACAGAAGCAAGATATCTATTTGTAAATGTTATCACTAACAAGTTTTTTTTTTTTTTTGTGTGGATATTATAAGAGTATAAGTGAAAATGTAAATTCTCCACTACTAAACAATTTCATGAATGGCTTTGGGAATATGCTCTTCATCCAGAGAAGAGTCTGGTAAAGAAGTTGCCTGATTTGGATTTCTCAAGACATGCCACATGAACATATCTTCCAAGCTTGTCCACTTGTCTTGCCTCTCCCTTTGTGTCTTTTTTGCATACTTTGCACGTTTTGTCCACCCATCCCTCCTCCACATATGCCCCATCCACTGCTCCATGTAATTAGCACACACCCATAATTAAGTGTTGTGTCTTCAAATGAAAACTACAAATTGAATGAGAAAATTACATCTAATAGTAGCAAAGCTAGAGTACCTTCAACGTAAGATTTGAAGAAATCCTTGTATGTCCCACCAATTTTCCGTCTAAGAGCTCCATACTGTATGAAAGTAGGAATTTTTCAGTTAGGAGAATCATAGAGAAAGAAGAAAAGGAAGGTTATCAAGTGTAAAATTATTAATATAAATATATATATATATATATATATATGTATGTATACGGTATACCTGTTTCCTGCTCATCCTTTCTCCAGACCTGGTGGCTTCTCTGGCTTCTTCTAGAAGCTGGACATCCTCTTTGGATCTCACTTGAGAAAAATCAAGAGCTTCGGTGACACTCAAAAACAAAGATTTCTATTGGTCTTTGGTTCTTCTTTCCCTTGTTTGGCCGAAACTGAGAATTGGAAGCTTTTGTTGAGCCTCTAATTTGGGAAGTTCTGAACAAGTCTAGAATTTGAGGGGAAAGTGGTGTATGGAGGGGTGAAGGGTAGAGTTCCAAGCCCCATTGATTTAGCTTCTTTTTGAGCTTACGTTACTCTGTTCTAGGTTCTAACCTTGGTTCCTTTTATGTCCAGCTTGAGACTAGGGAATCTTCTTCCAATTGGGTTTTGAGCCGGTAAATTGCAGCCACGTGGAGTTTGTCACTTTGTCCATAGCACTGCTACCACTTAGAAAACCTGGTGGTTATTAGTAGACTATGTGGCACTTTGGGAGACTCTAAAAATGAGAGGAGCTCCAGTTTTGCATTTGGGACCTTTTCAGACATTAGTTGCAACTAATCACGTAGAGCCATATAGCCCCAAAAAAATATCTTGCAAGAATCACTAGTGAGATGGTATACTTAAAATTCAATTAACCAACGGAACAACATGAATTGAGTAAATAATCATGATATTACAGCGTGTAAAATCTAACCAAATGAGAATGTTTTTAGTTTTTACACAATATAAACCATTCCAACCTCCAAGAGAGAAACAGGAGGGACTTTAAGCGCCACATCTGGTCCCCTACAGTTTCTTCTCAAGAAATTATACCCATAATTAACCGCCAATCTCTTCAACAAACAAGACCCTTGCATTGCTCTCAAATGAGAATGCCCAATAATGAATGCCGTCCCAGCCTCTTTACCACCACAAACATCTTCAAGCTCTTCCACCATTTCAAGCATTGCTTCATTCCCATTCTCACCCTCCTCATCTATCGCAAACCTCACTCTTCTCTTTACTTCCACTTCTTCCATCTCAATACCATCCCTCTTAGTCCCAATCACACTTAATGAACCCTCCTCCTGATGATCAATAATGCTCATGTTGTCACTGTCTCCTCTTCGGCTTCGATCCCAATCGTATCGGATGAAATCGGCCAGTTTTTGCACCAGCTCAGATTCGAACGAATCGACGTCCTGATGAACATCGCGGTACCCGTATCGGACTATGCACCGGTAGGACCTATGAGCGGAGGGACCTACTCGCCCTACGAGGTACCTCTCAGCGGGAGGCACATAAGGGACGGGGACTGATTTAACGCATACGAACACAAGGACGCGGTGGAAGGCAGGGAGGTTCGTGACGAAGCGAGAGAAGTTAGGAGGGATTCCGGATGTGAGGTCAGTGAAGACTAGTCCTATTCCAGGGACGCGAGAAATCCCTAGGCTAGGACCTAGGGCTAGAAGCCATTCTAAGGACACCTTGTTGTGGAGGTCGTATTCGTATTTCTTGATGGTTGCGTAGTGCCAGATGAACATTATGGTCATGAGGAAGAGGGCAAGAAGGATAGGGAACCACGCGCCTTCTCTGAACTTTGTGAGTGAAGCTGAGAAGTATAGGAGTTCAATGGAGCCGAAGAATAATAGGAAGCAAAATGCTATAATTGGGGGTTTGTGCCAACACAGTATAATGGCTAAGGAGGTAAGGCATGTTGTCACTAGCATCACGGTCATTACTGCAAGACCTGCGTCATATTATGAAGATTGATTTTATTATATCTTTCGAGTTTGTCTTTGAAAGATTGATTTTGAGTTTAATTATACCTGATGCATTTCCCATGTGTTTAGTGTCACGAAATCCGATGGTCACAGCAATACAGAGGATCATGAGTATCCAGTTGATTTCAGGGATGTAGATCTGACCGTGTATCTTGTCTGATGTATGAATGACTTTAACTCTTGGGAAGCAACCCAGTGATTGGCATTGGTTTATGATAGAAAATGTTCCACTGATGATTGCTTGGCTTCCCACAACAGAGGCTAAAATGGCTAACACAAGCACTGGCCATCTCACACTTTCTGCACCAAAGAAAATAAAGTTAAGCATTATGCTTTCTAAAATTAGTATTATACTAACCAAGCAATATGGGATTGGTTTAAAGAATACCTGGAACTGAGACGTGAAAACTGATTCGGTTGCTTGAATTGTGATGGTGTGACAAGTAAGCAGCTTGACCCATGTATGCCAATATAAGTGCAGGATATACCAGAAAAGTGAATGCAGTCTGCACAAAACAATTTTGTTATAAACTCCCATATAAATGAAATTTGAACTTTCCATAAGAAATCAATGTAACTAAGAAAATATGCGAAAACAACCTGAATGGCTGCATATGAGAAATGGCCCAGATCTGCAAACATAGCTTCTGAGCCTGCTCACATAATTAAAAAAATGAAAAGCCTTTACATTTCACTAAATTATATTAACAAATTTAGATATAGAATTTTTTTCTTTTGGCCTTTCATATCATTCAAAGAAGCAAAAACAAGACAGCAGTCCACAAAGAACAGCAGAAAAAACAGCAAAGAACTATCAGCCAAAACGCAAAACTGCTGCATCAGAGAAATTTCGATATAGCATTTGATTTTACCACATGCATGTAATTTCCGGTTTTACCTGTTATGCACAAGAGTATTCCACCCAAGGACATCCATCCACTGATCCTTGTCTTCTTTAAGAACTTGAACATATAATATGGTGAGAGAGCTTTGTATACATGTGTATTCCATTTGAAAATATTATATAAACCAAGTGTGCTGATGCATAATAGCCAAGTCAGCACAATTGGTGCAAAAATGAATCCCACTCGATGCGTGCCATAGTGCTGAAGGGCAAACAAACACACCAGTATGAAGCATGTAATGGGCATGACTGCATCTGCAGATGCATAGCAATGGATGTAGAGGTTCAGATACATAACGGATAAACCAAATAATCCATTACAACATAGTGAAATGTAAGAAAATTGCCAACAAGAGAACTCTCCCATCATCATACTGACAGCTTAAGACAAAATAACACAGACTTCTTATTTTGTCTTGTATTCTTAATCGATGAGTATAAGGCACTGTGAAACTTGAATTTTTTAAACAATAAATGGAACTTACATCGATGGTGTTCCTTGGACATTGATACATCCAGACCTGATACTGCCGAAAAAACTATATACAAGAAGTTGCTAGTCAACAAATTGATAAATTATTTTGCAAAAAGCTGCATAATTAGGAGGGAGGAACCTTACCAGAGATGGCTGGGGTAAGCAATCCATCTCCAATCACCATACAAGTGCCAAGAAGAACCACAATTAACAGAGCTGTATGCAAGGTTTTGTACTTCTCAAGCAGCATTTTCACTCTAGAATTGTTGTTATCTGGAGGCTGCTCCATCTTATAGGTAGAGAGGGCTTCATCGGCAATTTGGCGATTCGGTAGAAGACTGACTTTGGCATGTCTACAAATCAGGGAATATAGTGCAAATGTACCACCTGCAGAATCATCCAAGAAATTAACAGAAGATGACAAGAGCCTACTTGCTTCCTTCATTATTTTAGTAGATCAGGTTCTTGCCTTCTCCATTATCATCAGCTCGAAGGACCACGAACACATATTTGAATAGCGGCACCAATGTCAGAGTCCAGAAGACAAAAGAAAGGACACCAAAGATCTCCTCATTAGTCTCTGAATGTTGAATGTCCTCTGCAAATGTGCTCTTGTAAACATATAAAGGAGAAATGCTCAAGTCCCCATATACTACACCAAGGCTTTGGTAGGCTAAGAGCATAATAGTCTTCCAAGATTCCTTCTGAAATGCAATTCAGCAACTTACTCTGAGAATTCAGTTTATTTCTGAAGCATTTTTAACAAAAATTTATGTCAAGGCACTAACCTTTGGCTTTGAGGTACTCCAACACTTGCCATATTCAAGATCCATCCGATTGCTCTTCAGTTTTCACTGAGCAAACACATACCACAGGACAAACACTCAGTAATATGAGAAGAAAACTCAACCAAAATTTTCTCAAAATTTAAGAAGTTAGATTAAAAAAAATCCTAGTATGAGAAGTTCATAAAGAAAAAGAGGATAGTGAAAATGAAGGGGAGATATAATAGGAATCTATCAGATGAAGAAAGAAGCAAGTGCTGAAGTGCATTTCACTTATGCTATAATAATAAAGAAAGCTCATTTGTTTACCGTTAGTTCTTCTATATTTTCCCTTTCAGTATCCTTTTGTTTATTCCTTTTTGGTTGATGAAAGAGGAAAGAAACCAACAACTCACTGTTATTGAGCCTTAGAGTGAAGAAATCATCATACCGCGTCTATGGGACAATTATTATAATAATTGAACACCCACGAAGCTAATTTTCATAATCTAATCATGAATGCAATGATTACAAAGTCAGCCTGCGAAGAAAAACAGAAAAGAGTTAGGAAAATGTCCCAATTATAGTGATTGAGCCAAAATTGAAAATTCACCAAACTATATATCCTCTTTACTTTCTCGCAATCTCTCTCTCATACAGAAAATCTTTAATCTTTATTATTCAAACTTGTCAATTCGTTTACAAATTCCATAGCAAGTGAAAGAATACCAGATTTTCAAATTCCTGCCTATTTTTTCATAGTTTTCGTCTCTGTTCCCTGATAAAGCCTTCCCAAGCTAGTTGCGGAAAAAGTGGAAGAAAAGCTATTCTTATCGAGACGAAGTTAACCATAAAGTACATATAATTTCTATGAAAACACCAAAAGGGGTTTGTAAGTGGACAATTTTGTAGTGTGTGGCCACCTAAAACTAGTAGCCTGTACATCAGTAAACGCCATTTTGATCAGCCCATGAGAACTCAATATGCAATTTACTTTCTCCATCCAAGACTAAGCACCACCTTACAAATTATTAGGTAGAACATTTGCACCAACTTATTCACCTATTATTCAATAATTTCCAGTCAAATCATTAATTTTTTCACTTTCACTCTTTTGTGGGTCTCGAAAAAGTAAATGATTTAACTGAAAATTATTAAGTGTAGCACGTATGAAATGGCACAAATGTTGTACCTAAGAATTTCTCTTCCTATCTCCCTAGAGTCGTGTTTAACACTTTTATCAAATACTATGTAACACTTCAAATTATATAAAGATACTAAATAAATCTTGTCATAATATGATGTTTGTCTCATATCATTTTCAATAATGGTGCTTTATAGATAATGACAAATTTAATACCCAGCTTTCTACGTTTGTTCTCTTTTTCAGACACCTACTCACCTTGTCCCTTTTTCAGGATTTTGCTAATTTTACTTTATGGCTTTGTCAGCAATCAGCATGTTCTTTTGAGCTTGGAGATGGCGACCTCCAACCTCGCACAGTACAAATCGTTTGCTTTAGAATCAATCAAGCATCCCATTATTGATAAGAATTAAGAAATCACAAATTTGTATACTTGATTACTTGTATCTTAAGCAATGGGAAATTTTATGCTTACTAAAATTGTTACCGCAACAAATTTTGTGAAACCCTTCATAATAATTAAGCAACTTTCTTGATCCTGATATGGAAATTGGAAGCGAAATATTAAGGGCAGGGGCGATGATTGGCTCATAGCATAGGTACCCTTATTTGGGAGCCTTTTGTATTTAACATCTAGTTCTAGTTAAACCTTGAGAAGAGGGTTATTTGCAAGGGAATAATGACTGTGAACAAGATTACAGAACCTAAAGAACGTGAGAGGAAGGGGCCAATAGGTGGTTATTCATTGCTTGCAATGATGGGAGAAACTAGAAGGAGAATGGATGAACTTTCCAAGTCGTTATAATCTATTTAGAGCAGAATGTTTCACATGTACATAGCAGAGCCAGAGCCATGTGGTAGAGAAGAACTTGGAAAATGAAGTTAGAAAAAAAGGAGTTACTTCATCGACTAAAAAAAAAAGAAAAAAAAGGAAGCATCACGTCTCTACAGAATGACGACTTCAAGTGCATATCCTGGAACCTCAAAAAATATCATTTAGACCCCTCAATTTGAGAGTCTAGTAAAATAGAAGGGGCCGTAGCTCGTTTCATTCTCTTTCATCTAATTTTTCATTAAAACTCTCAAACAATATTTCTATTCATACCACTCCTTATCTCTCCACCCCTTTCCATTAATAACCCCTCCCTTCCACGCTCCATAAAACTCCCAAGCATAGCCTTAATCCAACATTACATTCAACATTTTTTTTATCAAATATACTTTACTTTTTGCAATTTAATGAAATTATATTTGTACTCTTACTTTTTTATTCACTTTTATTTCATTCTCACTTTTAATGTAAAGATAAAATTCCTTCTAATATTCTCATTCCTTCTTCTAAAGACACCCTTAGTTCATCCATCCTCAGACTTTAGATTTATCTTAAAATTTGTCTCCCCTTAAATTCTAAAAAAAATCAATTCAGATCTCAAAATAAATTTAATGATTAAAGACTGAGTCGTAGTAGCTCATAATTGTTCCATTTTTAAATTGTAAAGTTACAAGAGCTACTATAAATTATCGAAAAGATTAGGTGTTTTTTTTTTTTGGTTAAAGAGAAGATCAGGAGTATTAAAATGCTTTGAAAAAGAAATTATACAGATACAATACAATCAGATGGACAGTTTCAAGAAAAATTGCGTGGGGGGCAAAATATGACTTGCGTTGGCGCAACACTTCAAAGTTTAAAACATCAAAATTCATCATTTCTCAAACGTTAAACTATCATAAAAGTACTCTCAGTACTAAATTGGACATTAGAAAGGAAAAAAAATATCTCCCTAAATATTGAGAAGCATGCTGCAAAGCTAAAAAAGGATCACGCAGGGATCGGATTGAAATTCTAGCAATGCTTTTAAGCACGGACTGGAGCTCCCGCTCCTGCTCCAGCAGGACGAGGTGCTTGACCAGGCTGACCAGGCCTTGGTTGATCATCCTTGAAACCAAAACCAATCATTTAATCAAATGTCAGCACGTAAAAAAGTGGCCATGATTTAAAGAAAGAAAAGAATCAAAATACCAATTAGCCATTACTTAAACTTCATAGGCATACATTATAATAAAATCTATGAAATCGTGCATTTCATAAAACAATTTGATACTCTGAGAATTTTATATACACCAAGCAGTAATTGAAGTGAACAAAATTTCAATGGTAAATAACTCATTGGGCAATCAAACAAGTAGCTGCAATAGTTATAGACCTATGAGTAAAGGCTTTTGATTCGAATACCAATTAACCATTACTAACAAATTCATAAGAATATATTCCTAATAAGATCAATGTAAGCATGCTCATGTTAAAAAACAATCTGATAGTGATAGTTTAAGAGTGAGAATTTTTATTATACGAAGAGCATACAAGTTAATAAAAACTTCTAACGGGGAATTACTCAATGAACAATCAAACAAATAACTGCAATTAATACATACATATACATGGAGGGGGCGGGGGATTTCTAAACTCAATAACCGGTTTTAAACCCAAAAAGAACTAAAGCAGTCAACTCATGACTGCTAATCTGCTATGTTAAATCAATAAGAATGTTCTGTAAAATAACTCATTATACAATAGAATCGATACAACATAAATTGGGTTATACGAGTTCTGACTCAGATGGCTAGGATACTTCGTGGGATTTTTCATGACCAAACGGTTGAGTTAAGAGTAGAACAGGCATTGATTAGTTTATCAGTTGATCAGGATCGTATCTTAGGTTTTTCTATTTTGGCATTGTAAGGGATCAGATCAGTTATAGACAAGCATACTCTATTATGATACTACTTTGATTCAATTCCATTAATATTTTGACTCAATGCCATCATTTGTGAGTTGTGACATATAGATATGGTACCAAAAAAACTAAATCAAGGGCAGCCCACAGAACAAATAACATAGATTGGAATGATGCTACAGAAATTGCCTTACCCTGCGCCTGATGAATCGCTGTGGAGGTTCACGCTTCCTCCTATCAGTGCGAGAACGAACCCTCACGACATGGGAGTGAATTGCACAGGACACACAATACTGCATCTTAACATAGAGCTTTGGAAGCGTGTACTCTACATACAATCAAAAAAGAAAAAAAAAGCTTATACAACAGAATCGATACAACATAAATTCGTAGTTGAGAAAAAAAATTAACAAGAATGTAAAGAATATTACGCTCATATACACAAGCTTCCTGAACATCCCTAACTGCAGCTTGCTCAACAATGTTCCTCACAAGAAACCTCTTGATTGACTTGTCCTAATTTTTCCCACCAAAATCACAAACCGTAAATAAAAGCCATGACGCAGATGTTCCTATAATGATAGGAAAAAAAAGGCAACAATGTAAATCGGGTGCGTTATACCTTTGGGCAGCATTTGCCACAGTTGGAGCAGCGAATGAATTTGACATGGCCACGGCCATGCTTGTTGCGTCCACCGTTCCTTCTCTTAAAAGTCTGCAGAAGGATTAAAGAGAGTAAGTGGGAAAAACACACAAGAAGAAAACGTAAGTAAGATCAGAAAAGGCTAATAGTATGAATAGATAGGTTTAACGAAGTTCCAACCATGGCTGTCAGGATCTGGAGCTTGAAGCAGTGCGCCTCTGGCTAGAGATCTAAAGAAACCGAGAGAGATGTAAGCATTAGGGTTTGAGGCACTCGTGGGTTTTATATGGCCCAACATCACAGCTTTTACCTAATAAATTCCCTCATTTTTTCGTTTTTACGTTTCCTCCCCCCGTTACTTGCTTTGTCTCCGTGAGAAAATATTAATTTGATGACGCCAAAGTATATTTGTGTATATTGTAGTCCTTACCAATATTTTTCTACATAATTAATTCTTAAAAATTAAGAGTGTTCATAACCAAAATAATTAAATTAACTCAAACTAATAAACTAATTAAAAAAAGAAACAAAATGTTTAAATTAGTTTTTTTGGTGTTATTTTTAAATTAGTTTTGATTGTTGATTCTTTTTTTTTTTTTGCTCAATTTTGATTGAACAAATAGTTTTTAAAGAATTTTTATTTGTTATAACTATATTTTTAGTTAATACAAAAATATAGTTTTAAATCTTTAAAGATTGTGTTGGGTGGTTTTTAACTTTTAAGCTTGTATGTATACAGAAAATGCAGCTACAATAAAGTGTTTGATATATAAGTCCAAATAAAATATTCAATTGTGACCATAAGAAAAAAAATTTAAAGAAGAAAATTGCCAATTAACATAAACCTAATCAATCAAAAAATAAAATCAAACCCACCCCAAAATTAGACCAAACCAGTTAAAAATCTTCAAAATGGGCACCCTTCACATAAAATCTTAACCACTTCAATTTGGCTTCCATTAATACAAAATGGAAATACCAGGGAGAATAAAAACAAAATGCAAAGGCAATTCTCATGCCAGAAAAATCAATTTATATATGTTATCCCTCTGCTTCCAACAAGGCTAAGTTCAGTTTCCGAAAAAACTCTGAAGAAATAAGTACAGGAATAGGAATACAATCAACATATATCCACCTGATCCAACTGAAACATGTCTATGTATTTGTTCATCCACCATATTGCTCGTTGGGTAACAATTCATACACGCCTAAATTAATGCAAGGAAACTCATATTTGAGGCTACATGTTTTGAAGGGAGAACTTCTAATTCCAATTGGGTGTATAATAAAACCCTCCATAAGGGCTCTGTGCGGCCTCTGATAATGAATTCAAAGAGCCCATCAAGAGTATACTAGTCCTTGTCTTTGCCCCATATAGGGGACATTTGTCCAACGGTATTGTTCAATGCTGCACTTCCATTTTCCACATTAAGGAGAGGATCGGAATCACCTTCTCTTGCCTGGAAAGGATACCGTAAAACCAGGAATCACAAAGCATGTTTTTGAAGCAAATTATGGAGACAAAGAGACCTCAAGAAATGGAGACAAACCTGGGATGCTTGGGATGCAGCTTCAGCTGTTTTTTGCTGATTCTCAAGAGTGCAACAGTAAGAATACAAGATCATCCCAATCAGGGCTATCAAGATCCCCAGGATGTTCCTCCAGCTGAATGGATCATGAAGTAAAATATAGCCAAATGCCAATACGAGGCACGTTTTCAAGTGTCCAAGAACCTGGTAAGTGACTGGAGATGTCTTTCCAATCACAAGGAACGTACTAAAGTTTACGGAGATGGAGATGAGGCAGGAAAGAATGATGAAAACCTGCAATGCGAAAAGAAATAAATAAAGAATACATCAAAACAAGAATTTGAGGGCAGAAATCAGCTTAAGAAACTCTTCAATTCTTACCGTCACTTGTGTTGTGTACTCAAAAGCAAATACACTTCGGTTGGTCAAAAGTTTATCCAGATACGGACCAGAGATCAACAAAGTGGCTGCTTGATATGGACATGATTGGTACAGTAACTGGGTGGAAGAAACCTTGTACTTCTTCTGGATAGTGTTTGTCATCTAGAAGAACCAATTAAGGTCCTAACAGGACACAATAAAATACGTCTATTAACAAAAAATGAGAGATAAATTTTCTCAAGCTTCAATGCGCAAGAAGAATATCTTCCCTGATTTTACTCAAATGAAATGTATGCGTATCATTCTCTAGACAAAGAAAATAGTGAGAGAATTTTCAGACTGAAGTGAATTCCATACATGTTAAATTATGCACATTTTATTTAAGAGATCCTAAGAAAAAAAGAGTGGCAATAGATGACATATCTTCCCCGGCGTAGTTAGCAGCATAATTATTGGTTCCAGTTTATAGAGGTTAAGAATTAGTGAGTATACTACAGCAGAAGAGATCCAAAATTTTAGTCCCTACTCCCTAGTTTTAATGATTTCATTTAATGAATGACATAAATATATCAGTTATGCAAAAAACTTGAGAAAGAAAAATTTATTATCATAAGGATACAATCTGAGCAACGCATGTTGTAATCACTGCCAGAAAAGATAGAAAAGAGCCCAAAGCATTGAGTTGCAAATCAGTGACTGTTGCAATCCCAACACCTAGAAGGAGGATAACAAGGGAAAGTTGAATTCTTTTACTGCAATGACAGTGAAAAAAGAACAATATTAATACAGTTTAAGATTTATGAAAACACAATCAAAGGAAAATTCAGACGGGTACACAAAATGAGCTGGAATGTTCAGATAATGACTATGGTAGTTCGGGTCAAGAGAATGTGCCAGAGATCAGTAGATGCCACAAAGCACAGAATGGAAGTTAACATGTAGAACAATGAATATGACTTAAAATTTATGAGACAATAAAAGGGAACAAGAAGAGGAAGCAAAAGAAAAAAACAGGTGCACAAGACCAAACATTTCTTCAAATTGACCGCACATAAAATGCTATTAGCTAATTTAGATATCTATTGACAGATAGGCCACCAATGCCATAATCATGACAGAAGGCTAAATCGAACCTGAATCTCTTCCCCAGGAAAAGGGTCTCCAACAGAACAGTGCATGGAATGATAGCCAGCTTAGTCATCTGAATGCAAATTTAATGGAGTTGTTCAGAATACCTTAAGGAATTGCTTAAACATCGAAAAATTGAATTATCACATGACAAGAAAATAACTAGGGCAAACAATTATACCTGATAAAATCCAACAGAATTGAACCCCAGGCTTAAGTTTAGAAGTCCAATTGAGATTCCATTTAGAATCCCAAATCCCATTACAGCTTTCTGCTCAAAAGGTTTGTGCTCAAAGAATCTCATTTTTAGTGCCACATGAAGAGAACAAAATGTGACAAGCAGATGCCAACTTGTTAAACTTGTAGCTGCATGTGTACCACGTGACGAATTAAAACCATGAAACTCTCAGACACTACATCTAATGTAAAAGGGCAAGCTCAAATTTACATAGAATATAAATAAGCAAAGTCTTTAGCAGACCCACAATTAGTGAGGTGATAAACTTGCCTTCATTATCGGACTGAAAATTGACGAAATTACAGAATCTATAATTGCATAGTTCTTATTTACATGACGATCTGTTTAGTTTCGGCATTGAATTAGGGCAGGTAGACATTATCCTTGACTATATAGGAAAAAATATTTACTCACACTTCCAAAGAACCGGTATTTAATTTTCGATAGGATACCGACAAACTGCATCATTGACTCAAGACAATACCTAGTATATAGATTATGGAAAAAAAACAAAAGCAAAACTATTTGTCAAAAGTCAAAACAGATAAATCCAATGTCCCATAAATTAAATACTTCTAGTTCTGCCAGGTGGTTGGATGGTTTCCCAGACCATGGGTATAACAATAGTTGAACCTTTATTGAATGGCGTATAGAATAGGGAATCTAATAATAGGTATCAATTCTATGATTTAAACAGATAAAACCACAGCTGAACTTAGTGTGCCTTTCGTTATCTCAAGACATATCAAACCTCATTCAATTGAGAATCTAATCATGGTAAACCACATATATATAGAACAAATACTGCTGTGAACAAAATCCATTTGCAACAATTAAATGGAGTTTAGTAGCTTACCGAAAATGAAATGCAGTGAGCTCATTAGCGCCTTATTACAAATCACAATCGACACTGATGATACCACAGAAAGGGTCAACGCCCCGACAGTTCCCAGCTGAAATCGTTCTCCCTCACCCATCTCTTTGTCTTTGCTCTAATAGCTGAACAAAACAAAACAAAAAGCCCAACAAATTCCAAATTCAGAACGTCAAAACAAAGTCAAAGAACAAGACAAATAACAAGAGCAAGACTTTCAAGCAATACAACACTCAACAGCAGCGGCAGGAGGATTAGCCAAACCCAGAAAACAAACAAAGTAATTACTTACCCCAAAAAGCAGATAAGAAAACTTACAAAAGGGAGAATTTGAGCTGTAAAATTAAAGGAGTCTGAGGGTGGAATCCAGAGAATTGTGAGAAACAACCTTGGACCCTTAGATCCGGTGATTATAGAGGAACAAGTATGAACGGGTACAAAAGGATGGATACTCTAACTGGTTTTAGTTCAGGGAAGTTGTGGGTAGGAAGGCAGTCACAAATCAGTATGCTAACCAGAGAAGCTAATATCAAATGGGGTTTGGTGAAACTGAAACGGAAGGGAAATGAAAACCAAATCTAACAATTACAGGAAAACAGAAATTGGAGGAGGGAAGCGTTGATTGAGCTTCGCTTTCGTCTTGTTCCGAATTGGGGGGAATGTGTAGAAGAGAAGAAAGTATTGTTTTCGTTTTCGAAGAAGAGTAATAACGATCAGCAATTCGGCATCAATTGGGTAGGCGCTGGCAGAGAGCAACGTGATGAATATAGGAAAGGAGAGTAAGAGAAATATATATATGAAGGTAAAAATAAATATCTTTAAGACCGCGGTCCGATTCCACGGGCGAAAATGGATCAAAACCCAACCTTTAGTAATTAACTAATTATCCATTAGCTCGCCAGTCAAAGGTAGTCTCACTGGATGGAGATGGACTCGTATATGGTTTTTTTCAATTAAATCCCTTATATATTCTCTCTTTTTAATTTAGGTCCCTCGTAGTCATAGATGCCGTCTATATAAGTAGAACCAAATTGACAAAAAGAGATTACGAGGGATTAATAAAAAAAATAAATCATCTATGAGAAATGAAATTTATGTTTTTTAGTCCACTTTAGCTCATGTAATCATGTTGGTCTGTCATTTTTCAATTTTGTTCATCTTAATTATTGAAGTGTTGTGCATTTTCACCGTCATAACAAAATTCAAAATTAATGGCAATGCCCCAATAAAGAAAAGGTCAAAAGCGCAAGGATGAAGTTTTCAGGTAGAATTAAGATAAAATGGATAAATCAAATCAATTTAAAAAACTTTTTAGGTATGTTTTTTTGGTTGAAAAGATGAAGGAATGGGAATGGGAATGAGAATGGAAAAAGATGAAGGAATGAAAATGCCATGTCAATATGATGTGATGTGATGTAATTGGAATATAAGTGGATAAAATGACCATTATGTCCTTACTTTAAAAGTGATAATAGAATAAAAATAAGTAAAAAAGTAAGGGCAAAAACATAATTCTATCACATTAAAAAAATATAATTTGTTTGTTAGGAAAAAAAAAAGAGAGAGATGACTTCTCCCTCTCTATTTTCATAATGTATTCTAGTAAAAGAACACACCCTTAAAATTGGAAGTTATTCTTACTTTTGTTTCTGAAAATTTTATCATAGTTAATTTCATTTTAATTTTTTTTAATCTCATTTTATCCTTAATATTTATAAAATAAAATTAGTGGTAAAATTAACTCATGTACTAGCTTCTTTTTTTACAATTTAACTTTTATCCTAGCGTTAAAATTTTAATCAAAGCAAGGAAAAATGTATGCGAGGAAATAATTATATAATTTATTTCGTAAAGAATTATATGATAACAAAATTACTTATTTTGTAATTGTTCAATGGGGAAAAAAGTAACATTCCAACATATATACTAAATTACAGAACATATTAGGTTTTTTTTTAATGAACATATTAGGTATTCTTTTTGGATTACAATCATTATTTGTCGATCGCCTTCAAATTAAATGTTTCCTTACTCGTTAGACAACATTAATTATTGTTGAAAACACTCAAATAGCATCTCACAAAATAATAAATATATCATATATGGTCAAAATTGCTTGAATTTTATTGCCATAGAGAATCAAATAAAAATAAAATACACTAAATTCTAAGTGTGATAAAATTTCAGAAAATATCATGATTTTTTAGTATTACAATTTCTTCATTTATTATGGTTGACCTGATAGTCAAAAAGACAAAAACTTCTCGCATTGCACATTGTTATGTTTATGATGCAATAACTAAATTGTCCTCACCAAAATTACAAATAAGTTCCATTATGGATAGATATTTATATTTTTTTTTTACAATTCCAACCATAAAAAAATGGTTAGACGGGTAGAAAAATTACTTTGCCTTTGATATCAATATTACTAGAAGCTCATTATTTTTTTCTTTAAATTTTAGAATACAATATAAAATAATAATTTTATTTAAAAATACAAAAAAAATATTATTCCATATCATGTATTTCTTTAAAAAAATTATTATTTTATATTACCAAAAAATGTTAGCTATGATGAGCCATATTTTTGACCCTTATAGTTGACAATGACAATTAAACCATGTATTGCTTTTTCACTAATAATGCTGACGGCTATGAATTCACACGCTGCTGAACTAATACTACAAAGAAAAACGACTCAAACCTGCAAGTATTTGAGACTCAAGTTGGGGAGACACCAAGAGGTATTATTAATATTAATCCTCTATAAGGCCTATCTACTACTCTTGACAATGATTTAGCAAACAGAATTCAAACATGCTAGTCGTTTCCTTTGCTTCCATACAATGGCCTCTTGCTCAATACTGCATTTCCACTTTCCACATTAATGAGAGGATCGGATTCACCTTCTCTCACCTGCAAAGTTCAAGACATAACGACATATCACAAAGCTACTTCTTGTAGGAAATGGTGGTGACAGCGAAAACTCAAACAACGCAAAATTACTAATGTTATAAGGAAAACCTGGGATGCAGCTTCAGCAGCTTTTTGCTGATTCTCAAGTGTACAATAGTAGGAATATAGAACCATCCCTATCAGGGCAATCAAAATCCCCAAGATGTTCCTCCAGCTGTAGGGATCACGGAGTAAAATATAACCAAACGCCAATACAAGGCATGTCTTTAGGTGTCCTAGAACCTGATAGGTGACTGGAGATGTCTTCCCAATCACAAGAAATGTACTAAAATTTACAGAGATAGAGATGAGGCAGGAAAGAATAATGAAAGCCTGCAATACAGGAAGCAACAATTGAAAAATACATTAAAAGAAGAGTTTCAGTGCAACAAAAAAGCTTATAAAGATCCTCGAATCTCACCGTCACTTGTGTTGTATAGTTGAAGGCAAATACACTTTGGTTGGTCAAAAGTTTATCCAGATATGGACCAGAGATTAGCAAGGTTGCTGATTGATAAGGGCATGATTGATATAGAAGCTGGGTGGAAGAAACCTTAAACTTCTTCTGGATGGTATTTGTCATCTGAAAAGGCTTAATTAAGATCACACAAGGCACAAACAAAAAAGATATACTACACAAAAATGTATTAGAGAACCATCTTGCTCAAAATTTCATGTGATCTTCCACAGAAGTTCAGATGACAGTGGACAAGGCAAACAGAAATAGAGAGAAAGCTTCAAGGCCAAAATGGAGATTGGGCATGCAAAGATTTTAACGTTTTGAAAAGGACTCAAGTGAAAAATATATATATTCGATCGCAGCATTAGTTCTTGTAGCAGCCCATGAACCTTAGGACAGATTATCCTCTCGGATTCCAGAGGCAAACTGTACATGGCATTTGGTACACTATGTTATTTTGGAAAACAGTTTGCACAACGTGGATACGCTGCAGGATTTTAGTCCAAGTTTAATTATTATTTATTAAATTGAATCAATGACAAAAATATCTTAATTATTTGCTAAAAATTTCGGGTGCTAATAAAAATTTCTTAAAGGATACAATCTGAGCAACACAGGTTGCAATCACCGCTAGAAGAGATAAGAAGGAACCCAAAGCATTGAGCTGCAAATCAGTGACTGTTGCAATTCCAACACCCAGAAGGAGGAAAGAAAGAGAAAATTGAATTCTTTTACTGCAATAACAGAAAAAAGAGAAGAATTAATGCATATCAAATTGTATGCAAATACTATTAAAGGGAACTTCACTCGGCCAGGCACAAAGGGGCATAATATTGGATAATGACAATACTAGATCAGGTAAAAACAATGTGCTCGAGAGATGTTTTGAAGTTTGTAAGATGTCACTCGAAATGGATCTGACTGATTAAAAGCAATCTGAAAGACCAAGCCAATTGTCAACACCAAGAAAAACAAAAAGGTGAGTGTATTAGACATTTCTTAAACTGACCTTAGAAGCACTATTTCAGATATTGAGATATATATCATATATTAACAGATATATTATAAATGCCAAATTAATTACAGGAGGCTAAATGAGACCTGAATTTCTTTCCCAGAAAAAGGGTCTCCAACAGAACAGTGCATGGAATTATAGCCAGCTTAGTCATCTGAATTCAAATATAATTGAGCCGTTCAGAACACCTTGAAAAAAGGGCTTAAACATCAAAGATTAAAAATCACAAGGGAAAACAGAACTAAAACAAATTATTATACCTGATAAAAACCAACAGAATTGAACCCCAGGCTCAAGTTTAGAAGTCCAATTGAGATTCCATTTAGAACCCCAAATCCTATTACAGCTTTCTGCTCAAAAGGTTTGTGCTCAAAGAATCTCATTTTCAGAGCCACATGAAGAGAACAAAATGTGACAAGCAGATGCCAGCTTGTCAAAGTTGTAGCTGCATAAGTACCAAAGAATATGTATCAAAACCCTAAAATTCTCAGACACTACGCAGTCTACACTTACATGTAAAAAGGGTCAGGAACAAGCACACAAATAGAACCATAAAAACTATTAGCGCACTCCCTGTTATGAGGGGATAAAATTTCCTTCTTCCTGAACTGGACTGATAATTGACAAAAAATAGTGAATTCTGTCCAAAATCATCTGATGATACTTGGACAGTTCCCCATAATTGAATCAATTTTTTTTATATGGGGGCAAATTATATCATATTCACATAAAATGATCTATTTAATTTTACTCAGTTTCCAAAAGCCATTATCTATTTTGCCAAAAGAGATACTGAGAGTCTGCTTTACACACCCAAGAACAAGATTTAATAAACTAAAATCCAAAAGCACAGTCAAATGACAAATTGTCAAATTCGATAAATGCAATCTGATGTATATTTCTATTGCTACTAGACAAGTGGATGGTTAATGTATTTCCGAAACTGATCCCATTCTAGTAAAAGCTCTACTGAAAGGTATATCAATTGGAAAATGGAGCCACACCTGACAAAAAGAAAAGCTTTGCAAATCTTAAGTTCTAATACTTCCATGGATACATCCACAGTCTAGTTTTGTACATTTGCTCAGATACTAAGGAAACTTAAGACATATCCACCCCATTCAATTCGGAAAGGAGTCATATTGAATTACATAAAAATGAAACTAATACAGTCGGAATTGTCACGAAGAAATAAAATAGTCAAAGTACAGATAAGTACACAACCATATCAATTTGCAACAACTAGAGACCTTTATGAGCATACCAAAAATGAAATGTAATGAGCTCATTAGTGCCTTATTGCAAATTACAATTGACACCGATGATACCACGGATAGAGACAACGCCCCGACAGTTCCCAGCTGAAATCGTTCTACCTCACCCATCTTTGTCTTTGCTCAAATAACTAAAAAGAAAAGAAAAGCCAAAAAAAAATATCAACATAAAATGTCAAAAGGAAAGTAACAAAAAAACATTCAAGCAAGAATATTAAAGGGCCAATAACACCATATTAAGCAAAACTCAGAAAACAAAACAACTCAGCCAAAAGCAGATAGCAGAACTTACAGAAGGGAGAAATTGAGGATTGAACAACTAAAGGGGGTTGGCGTGATATCGAGTGAATTGTAATAAAATCCCTGAGATCCGGTGATTATAGGAAACAAAGGATCAATGCGTATTAATCCAAGCCATGATCACTATTCACTATGCCAACAGCAAAATCAGAGTCCAAATGGGGTTGGAGAAATGAAATAGAAATTCAGACCAAACCTAATGATTATAGGAAAAAGAACATTGGGAAGGATGAGTTCATTCACGCTATCTTGATCCTTAGTTGAGTCAAATTGGGTAGGCGTTTGTGGAGAAACGCGATGAGGAGAAGATAGAGTAATTGACCGGAACAGTGTTCATTTTGAAACTAATTACCAACGTACAGCCATTTTGAGACCAATACCCTGCAACAATCTTTGAATTGCTAGCCCTGAAAAGCATGTGGTGATACATTATCATTACAAAACCAATTCCAACTTAAGGAAAAGATTATTAAACCAAACATTTGATTATTTCTTTCGACAGTATATAAATTAACAAAATTTGCGCTAAAAAATCTTGTCCCATCTTACTAAGATTATGAATTCCCTTTACTGACAAAGATGGTTGGCATAACAGTTACGTAAATTCACTTGTGTTCATAAAACACATTATCTTTCACATGAAATGATGACAACTCAAGAACATTTTGTTTTAACCAATCGAATAAACATAGGCGATTAACCAAAGGCAAAAAAACAATATGGGCGATGAATCAAAAGATATATATGCCTTACTTGATTAAAGGTTGGAGAAATGAATGCGTTATAGTCTTATGGATTTGTTTAGCAGCGGTGGTGGTGGAAGACAAGGCGCGAGGCTGAGAGAACGATGGGTTTTATTGCGGAGGGAAAGTAACAGACGATGGATGGAGAGCGTGAGAGCGCGCTTAATACTGAAGCTGAATCTGAATTGTGGGGACAGAACTGTCATGAGAATCATAGGGATAAAATGGGAATAAAAATGTCACATAAGGAAATTTCTGTTCTTCTGTTATTATTACATGTCCTGCCTGCCATACATGATGATACTATGACAAATTTATTTTCTCGTCTTTTTTTTTTTTACGGAATTCTATCTCCTTTAATAATGTTCAATGTATTAATTTAATTTTTTTATTCTAAATAAATAAATAATAGAGTTGTGAAACCTTTGATAGTGCCTGTATTTTCGAAATCTCATGGTTGATCCTTGTGTTAGCTGTAATAAGCTTGCACTTTTGTAGACTATCTTATATACTAAAAATATCACGCTATAATGATCCATGCTAGGATTATGAATCTACTGCATTCACTACCTTGACACATCTTCATAGCAATCGTATATGCTTTCACAGACTTAAAGTATTCATTTCATACCAGATTTGTTTGGATATTGCACTAGTAGTATCCGTAGACGTTGTTTCATATATAACTGTATCATACATGATTATGGGATATGGTTGTGCTTTTAAGTTTTATCCTATGTAAAAAATTGACAACATTTAGGGCTAGTGTGTAGAATTGGGAGAATTATTGACTATTTTGTTTTAGTTAACTCATGTTAAATCTTAACTTCTATTTGATCTAGGTGTTTGTTTATCATTGTCTAGCCTTTTTTTTTTATTTCTTATATTTTGATTAATAAGCAATGAGTGATGTATGATAATTGGCCCAAAAAAAAATGATGTATGATATATTTTAGTTACAAGTGAAGGAGAGGGGAGGCCAATTTTTCTTTCACATTTTCAACACAGCTCAGTGATTTTGACAATGGTGATAGTAATGACCATGGAATTGGCACGATTTGCTCAAGCTCAGCTAATACAAACATGAATTTGACCAACACAAATGCATTTTAAAATTTAAAAGTACTTTTTATGTTAACTTTAAGACATCTATTTATTGTTAGTTATCTTCCTAAACTTTTAATTTATAAGCAATTTTATTCTTTACCTAAATTTCTTATAAATAATTAATGATACATATTAATATAATTCTTCTCACAATCTCTAATGTTCATTATGATGTTAAATAATATATTTAATAATATTATTTTATTAATTTAACCACAATTATCATTATATAAATTGACATAATTTTATATGAAAATCTTTGTTCAATTCACGAGATTTAGATATACTATTTTCTTTAATATAAATTGGTAGCTAGTTAATTTTAATAAAATGGTGGGTACTTTAACAAAATAGTTCTAAATTTAGTTTATATATATATATATATATATATATATATATATATATATATATATAAAATATTATTTAAATGTACTTTTGGATTTAACTGGTGACAGATATCAATTTAATCTCATAAAAAAGATATCAGTGAGTTTCAAGTTAGTTCTATAACTTTCTAAAAGTACGAGAGTTGTCTAATTAATGGCGAAGAAAAAGGAAGGTCGGGATTTGCGCAAGTCATGCATAATTCAAGCCCAGCATGTGAGTAAACTAAAAAGTTCAGCTTTCCAATGCACATGGCCCTGAATCTTTGAACACTGTCATCAAAAGAAAGAAAGAAAATAACTCGATTGTCTTATATCTCAATGTCAAAGGAATCACCCCTTGGAAAGGTACTCAATAGTATGATGGGTTTGTTACTAATATATAGCAAAAAGAGGTAAGAGTTGCATGAAAGGCACACAAGACGGGCCTGAAAAGGCCACCTCATGCCAGGGAAATTATTATTTGTTTCAAATGTCTCTATATGTAAAAAGGGAGGGAGAATCAATATATCTATATTTCAGAGTGACTGGAAGAGAAAGGTTATGACTCTTTCCCTTTTGGGTTTTAATGAAATTCACTCTTCTGGCCAAAAAAAAAATCACTCTTCGACCAAAAAAAAATTCAGAATGACTGTTTTCAAAATAGGTACAGTTGCCTAAGTGGTCAAGTTCCACGAAGAGAACGGACACGATCTTGAATCAAGTTCCTCTCCCAGTCTGCTATATCCTCAAATGCATATTCTGGAAGGCTCTCAAATGGCTCCTTCCATGGATCATTCTTAGCCAAATCATAAGTAGCTCCACGTATTGCTTTTTTATTGGGTCCACAAGGTCTCTTTGCAGTTAGCATATCATATGCTGCATTCAGCTGTAAAAAAAAATAAAGCCACGTAGATTTCAATTCTCAATCTCCATCTGAGACACTACACTTTCAGGTTCATTAAATGGGCTTTCTTCCAAACTCAAAAAGTAAGAGTTTAGGACTCACATTCATGTTGCAGAACCAGAACAAATAAGCAATTGCCACCGCCGGAGCTCTCCCAAGTCCAGCAGTGCAATGCACATACACTCTTCCTTTTCCCTCTGAAATAGCCCATTCCAGTGAAGAAACTGCTTTTGGTAGTTCATTTCTCAAGGAGTTTGGATCAAAGTCTATTGCCTATGATGTAGATCAAACGGGTTAGAAAAATTCAAAATGTAACTGATAATTCATAAGACAAGGTAAATAAAAAACTGCAGGACACTTATTATTATTTTCTCCATAAATTCACTGAAAGGTCTTTGCTTACAGGCCTTCTCATGTGACGAATACCAACTTGGCGGCATCGTTTAATTATAGATTGTAAGTCTATTCCCCAATACTCCACATCCTTATCCTGTTGCAAGTTTAGAATGTATGCTACATCCTCTTCCTTTTTGAGGTGATCTATATCTTCAGCTTTCTGTGGCTGGGAGCCCACAATCAAATTATCAGTTATGAGCGTGTAATTCATACCTGAAATCAGGAACCACTGATTGCATCAGCTGAACCAAGTGGCAGCACTCACATGTATGGAAAAATTAACCACAGATTTTTTTCCTTTTACATTTTTCCCGGGCCATTTATAACAGATAGAAAACTTTGACCACACAAGTTAAATAGTCTCTGCATAGCTATTGAAGCTCAGTTATATTGGAGCCCCTCCATAAACGGAATACAGGAAAAAAGAATTCTACTAGTAATTGCTAATTAGGTTATTGGTTTAACTTAAATGCATCATGCGAATCCTTATACACTTTAATTCAATCTAAAAGAAGCAGATAAAAAAGATAACTAAAGATAGGAAGCAAAATTCAACGCAATGAAAGAAATGTTTCATAGTAATTCCTCTAACAGCATTCTATAGTAACTGACAGAAAGAAACCATCAGCGAGGCCTTCCATATTCCATAAATCATGCCGCAGATCCTAACATTTCTCAGAGCAATTTGTACGGTCGAGAAGCTATAGAGTAAAACATTGGAAAGCCAATAGAATAGAATAGAGATGAAACTGACCGAGCTCGTGGTGATACTCGTAAGGGTTCTTCATCATCCTTTTCATAGCTATATTGTAGTCCTCCATCCTGTTCTTGGAATTAGAGGCCGTCCTCCTGCTCGTCGGATTCTCCTCAATCCCACTCTCTGGAAGTTTGCAATAGATTTGATTGAATTTGAACCTAACTGTGTTGCTCGGAATCATAAGAGCGCATGCCGATTTCTTCTGCCTCTGCTTCCCAAACACTTGAGTCTCCACAGAATGAGATGCTCTGAATACTGAACGGAAGCCAATATTACTAACACTGCCCATTCTCTTTCCTCCCTCGTTACTCTAGACTCAAGAGTCGATGATTTTATACGTCTTATTGATTATACTAATTTGACTAAAATGCCCTTGGATATTAATATCAAGTATTAACCCCACGTTTTCGATTTATGAGATCGGTGGGGATGGCAATCATAGTAAATTAGTAATAGTATCATACCCGGAAAGTCTGGGTCTGGGTTTAAGGTTGAAAATTTTAATGGGTAAAAATTCGAGTTCCAATCTCGCGACGAGTAAGGATGTATTCACCCGGATTTGGTGATATAATATATATAAAAATATTTTATATACAAATATATTATATATCATATTAAATTGTGTGATTGAAGTTTGTTTTTCTTAAATTTGAAAATAATTAAATTTATGAATGTGTGTTTAATACTTGTGATGAAAGTAGTAAATTTTGTAGAAAAGAAAGTAGATTTTTCAGGTCTGGGCCAGGTCGGAGATCTAAGTATTCGATGGGTACGGAGACGGTATCAAATTTCATACCCGATCGAGAACGGGTTTGGGAATGAAGAAAATGACTACTGGGAGTCTGGGACCGGAGACGAGGAATACAGTATCTTATCCAAACCCTACCCATTGCCATCCTATCGGTGATAGATGCGGATGGACGGAGGAGGGTAAAGAGGAAAGAATTATAATCCTATATTAGATGGCAGATTTTGCATTTGACGAATGTAAGCTTCAGGTTATGAACAACTCATTCTTCCCAATATGGAAGTGAGACTCTATGCAAAAATGTCGACGTAGACTAAAAATATTTGTGGTGAGTTTGACCTTGGTAAGAAAATTGTCAACGTAGACTAATAAGAAATGCATGAATATCTCTCTCTTCTTTTTTCTTACGAAGAATAGTTTAATCAACATCATTGAATTGTTCAAAAAGTTATGCCTATATTATAATTTATAAACCTGTAGTTTTATTTAAGCTTTCATATCATTTCCAAATAACTAAACCCTAAATGAATAAAAAAAGAAATTGACTACATAATTACAAGTTTGTCAACAAAAAAAAAAGGAGCGAAAGAAACTACATTAGAAAATGGTATCTGTTGTGAGTTTCCTTTTTGGAGGAGCGGTATCTATGATTTGCTTCTGGAGATCCATGAATGTAGAACCATTATTAGCAAATAGTCTTCTCAAGTTGATAACAGAAAGTTCACCAAAACTAGCAACAGCAAGATCCGCCTGCCTTAGATCGTACCTGCATGTTTTCAACATCAATCAATTTCACAATAATGCTGCATGATGTGTATGACCAACTTCAACAAAAGTGTATAAATAATCACAGAGCAGGACCCAAAAACCAAATTCATATCATTGTATGTAACAAGTGTATTTGAATTTTACTCACGCCGGATGAGCGCCGATTAATGCTACAGCCATCATTGTACAGTTGTGTGTGGCAGCGACTCCTCTGGGATCATCCTCAAAAACAATACACTTTGAAGGTTTCCGATCAAGCTGCAAGGAATTTAAAGTGAGTTTGTTTGGCACATTGTGAATTCAAAATAAACTTCTTTTACTATGGTGTTTCATTCTCAAGCTCAAGTATAACAGACTAGCAGGCTGAAATAATCATGGAACCAAAATTGATGGCACATAACTTTACAATTCCCTTTTAATTTGCTATGTTTAAGACGCCATTATGATTTATGATCATCATCTAAAAATGGAAGATGCTACTTATCATAACTCTAAAAAGATACGGTCATATGGAGATTCAGTATATGTTATTGACCTTTCAAACAAAACAGCACTCATTCCACTTCTATGAAAAGAAACTTATTTATTTCTCTTCTCAGTTTGCGTTGATAAACCATAGTCCATATGATTTTTCAATAACCCTCGAGGCCTCAACTTCAAACTACAGGAAAGTGCAGCTCCACTAAACAATTCAATCATTATGAATCCTGTGCTTTGTACATATGTTATCATAGTTACTGCTTTTACTTTTGCATAAATGAATGTGATATTATATAGAGTCAGAAACTGGAGTAAGATGAATTAAATAACACAAAAAAAAAAAAAATCAATAATGATCATTTATCATAAAAATCTAGTAAATATATCACTTTCTTCTAGCATGAAATATTTTGTCATTAATCAAACAATTATCTTACTATACCTTGACAGCAGCAGAAAGAAATCTATGCGCTATTGACTCCATTCCGTCCTCTTCAGACACAATTGCCTATAAAACAAATGTAGCAATCAGCAAGCGGTAAATTTATAAACTTGTTGGGTAGAGCACAAAATGGCTCTGTTATCAGTTGGGCTAACCCCATAAAGTGTTTAGGGTTATTTAAATATCTTTAAAACAGTGGTACAGATTTTAGTTTAAACTCTTGTATTATATTGCCAACCTGGAAATACTGTTTGAGGCCCATTCGTTCCAAAGCTTCCATCATATTTCTTCTATCGAGACTTGAAACAACTGCACAGGGGATACGAGCTGTATGAACTGCCTCTAACCATTCTCTGAGTCCCTCCATAGGTCTTTCAAGCTAGACAGAGACATGCAAGAAAGTTAGGTTCTTGCATCTAAGGCACTAAATGACACCCCTCAAAAGAAACCAATACAACAACTTACACGCATAAGATTATCATAATATAACTGAGAAAACCTCAACTTCAGTCTATCTAGCTCGTTATCAGCTTTATCCCCACGAAAATACTGAAAATTTGCAGATGCTAGTCAGTGAAAATAAGATCAGCATTTAGAGCAAAATTGAATAAAATATTAAAGATCACTATATGCTTTTACATTGAAATACCTTAGATGAAATATTTAACCAACCCATATTAGCCAAGCAACCAAGTCTTAAAAAGGTTCTCTTACTTCAAAGAGTCCCCCCCCCCCCTTCCCTTTGCCACAACCAGTATTATAATTCCCTCCTTAACACAGACACACACCCCAAGGGAAAAGCCAATAAATCTCATTCAAGCTTAAGGTCCCACATGTTTTTCAAAAACAGAAAATACCCCACAGGGATGACTATATTGATTCCAGAGTTCAATTAACATAAAATTGCGTTACTCCAAGATTCTTCCTATTTTTTTTCTTTTATTGCAAGGTGAAGGAAAGTCCCATCTATACGACTATACCAATCAGAAGAGAATATGGTTAATAATTTAGACATTATTGTAGCTTTTGTCTGCCTACATAGTTAAGTAAGCAATCAAATTTTGAATTAGTTGCAAATTAACAAACCTTATGCAGCACACGGTCAGCACCTCCATAAAGCATTGATCTTTGCACATCAACATCTTCAGGAATATCATTTCCTGCATGAGAATCAGTTTGAGAAATGTGATATAACTCAGATATTTCTGATCTGTCCATGAGTTTGATAGACTAGTCAGGTATATTTGTGAATTGTAAGTATGATTGTTGATGAAAAAGTAAACCCACAAACAAGGTGGACAGGTTTCCACTCATTAATTCAACTTGTATCATAGAGAGAGTATATTAACTGACATTCTATAAAATGGGCAGTATATCTCATCAAGTAACTCATTTGAATCAATGGAAGAGACTGGGAGGAGAAAAAAGTGAAGGAACTATCCAACCTCTTGGTTGAGTGCATTATAAAAAAATGGATGGAAAGGAAAGCAAGGGAACAAGGTGTTCCTTAGGAATGCATTTTTCGTCAACTTATTATCCCCTTCTAAAGTGGCTGGAAGTAGATATAATGGAAAAGCTTTCAATGAAATTTTATGAACATCCAAACTCTTCGACCAACAACATAAAGAAAACAAATTAAAAGGAACAAAAGTTATTAAGATGACAAGATTCAGTTGATTGAAAAAAATAAAAACTCTTCCTGGTCCAAGCTAGTTCCTTAAATCATTTCAACAAGGTATGACCACAAAAGTAATTAGCATACCCTCTTCTGAGGCAAGCTGCTTCCATGCCTTCCACCTCAAAGCTCGAGTATCAGCCTGAAACACATTATGTGCTATATTAGTCATAGTGTGTGGCAATCTATGAAGCAGCCATAGCCAACCCCAATGTAATTGATAACTGGAGTAATACACATCTTTTACTTGATTGCAACAAAAACTATAAACTCAATTTTATCACTTAACATTTCAAAAGCATACTACACTACAGTATAGGCAGCCATTTATCATGATACAAGTCTCTATTAAACATTACCAAGAGCTTGAAACATACCACCACATTGTCCCAAGAGAAGATAAGGCCATACGCTTCATCTGGCTTCATAGCATAGCGTATCCGCTGAAGAAAACCTTCTTGCAATTTGTCATTCAAATAATCCTGTTTTTGAATTAGAGTTAACATCGTTAAATCATAAATTACTAAGCCTCCTTCGGAAAATGCGGTGACGCAACCGAACTCAATTTGGAGGAATACTTGAAAATTTTATCAGTTACCAACCAAATCTCCTTACCACGTCAACTTTCAATGGTCCATCAGCTCTGAAAGTCTCAAAGCCTTCGCCATATTCAGCACCGATTGCCTGGAAGAAAACGAGAAATTAGAAAGAGTTCGGGAAGAAAGCTTCAAACTTGGTAAAGATTCAAATAAGAGTGCATCTTAGGGACCAACAGAAGGTAAAGATTCAAACTTGGTCGAACGCAGAGCATTGAAAAAGTAGATAAAGTTAAAAGCTGAAGAACCAGAATATCAGAACAAGATAAATAGGCAGCCTTTGTACCTCTTGCATGAAAAGCTTATTAGGCGAGCCATTAACAGAGCTAAATTCATCGGACCCAGCAGAGCAACGAACAAGAAGACGATTCTTAAGCAGACCCAAAGGTTTGGACTTCTGCAAAAATGTATTAATAAAGCAAAAATGAGGGCAAATGGAAGAACGCAAAAAGAAAATGGAGGGAGAAGGAGAAAAAATTGCAGACCGAAAGTGTAAGGTCGAAAGGAGAAGGAGATAGTTGAAGACGATATGAGGGTATCGGAGGGATTATATGAGAAGAAGCTCTGAAATTGGCGCAAGCTCTAAAGTCCATGGCAACACACTGATAATGCTACGGAAGCTAAAGGAGAAGATGATTTTGCTGCTGCTTTATTTTGCTTCTTCCTTCTGTTCTTCGGTCATTTTTTTGGTTTTCTGAAGTTTGATGTAAATTCGGAAGGAGCGGGTTAATCACGTGGATTTATGGGTTCCCAATTCGCATATTATCAAGTCACGTGACGTATCTCGAGCATCTTCGATGGATAAGGAAATTACCTTTTTCTTTTCCTTTTTTGAAAAATCAGTCAATAGCCATCCAAAGAGGAGTTTACCTGTTTTGGTAATCCTAAATCCTGTATTGGTATTTGGTTTGGTTCATCGTGAGATATTGGATTTGGACTATCACTTAGATTGATAATATCCAATGTTCTTTTATATTTGGTGAATATTAATTGATAATTACATATAGATTTCTAAGAATGGGAATTTTAAATTTCTTGGTATTTTATTTAATATATTTTCATATTTTTCCAATACAGCATATTAATAATATGGGCATTTCTAACGTAAGCATTTTAATTACGAACGGCCAGATACGTGAGCTGCTCGGAGAAAGGCTTTCCTGAATATTAAGTTCAACTCATTGGTGAATAAAAGGTGAGGCTTAATTCTAAAAGTAATCAAAGTTACCTTATAAACTTATCGGGACTTGATTCATTCAAGGAAACACGAACTTCCAAAAAACTAACGTTCACAAACAACTGAAACTTGCGTGCAATATAATGAGAAACTGATAATCTCATCTCCTTCGCTATCCCTCTTCAAAATCTTCAAGTTAGTGCCATTTTATTCTATTTTATGTATATTAATTATGGATTTGAATCCTCTCATATCCAGATATACACAAAATTATTAATTAATTAATCGGTGAATCTTATTTATATAATGTAAAATTATAAATCATGGATGAATAATATATTTTATTCTGTATCTATTTCTCTTCTTACATGACATTATTTTCTAATATGAGACCATTAATTATACACCATTGTACATCCTTCTCCGGACAATCATACAGCCAAAGAAGTTCCAAAACAAGCCAATTTTTATGAACCTTGGTGCCAGTACTGGTGCTCTTGAGATTAAAGATTGTAAATATATATATGTTGCAGGGAAGCAAAAGGACAACGTAACATACTAACATTAATCGATTGTAAGCATCAAGTCTGATGATAAAACCTGCATACCCTATAAAAAATTTATTCATCACTCCAATGCACCCAACAAGAATAATAAAATCTACTAACACAGTCAAAGCTAGTTCAATAATTTAAGCCGATCATTCCAGCACAAAATCCTTCCCAAAATCAACCACCAACCCAAACTTCTAAACAACTAAAATGAAAGCAACCACAACAACAGAACCAACAAGTAAACACAACATTTATACATCAGCAATGGCAATCCCTCCATGCTAAGGCATTTAGCTTAAAAGTTTATGCCCTTTTCTTATTTTGCTTTGTCAAGGGAAGTGATATTTGGATGAATCCGAACTTCTTCCTCTGTCCCATGTACTGCTTTTGATGGCTCCGATCTTTCTCAGCTTCTGTAGGAATTGTTAGATCCTCCCTCAATGCGCGGAGCATTTGACTCAATGCTACCTTCTGTCTTGCAGCATGATCATCCATCTCCTTTCTCGTACCATATTCTTCAGGAACTTGCTTTCTGCTTAGTACATCTCTCAATGAAACTGTTGACCTTAAAACAGGCTTTGGATCATTGTTCGTTGTTGTTGACCTCATTACATCTGGTAGAGGAGAGTTGTGATAATTTCCAGCCTGGTTGAACTTGTTGCTCTTTATAGAGTTGTACAATACTTGTCCCTTCAGTTCACCATCAGGAAGCCATCTCCGCAGAGCCTCTTCAGCAGCATGTTGCTTGCTGTTTGCGGATTCAACTCTGTTTAAAGCCTCTGTCAATACTTTTTTGCTATGGAGAACATCTGCCGATGCTTCCTCCAACCATCTAAGAATAGTCAGTTTAGAAATGTTTGTTTCATCAGTTTGGTACTTGGAATCTATTACTTTCTTCAAGGTTGACTCTTCAGGAATTTGAGCTTTGGGGTTTAAAGGAGAGTGCTCCCTTAAAGCAAAAGTTACTTTCTGAATCTCTGGTTGTGCAAGTCCTGATGGTCTCTCATTGCTGGATAGAGCCTTAATTTCAGCAAGAGCAATGGCTTCTGCTGCCCTTGCGGCTTCTTCCATTTTGTGAGCTGCAAACAACCTCATCTCAGCTGTCTTAATGCTTAATCCATTCTCTTCTTTCGGAGGGAAGGGCTTTGAAGCATCATAAATTTTTGTGTCAACCATTCTATTGTGCTGCCCAGCTTCAGGATTGAAACTTCTCATAATGTTTAAGGGATTATTAAAAGTGCTAGTTGCTTCAACAGGAGCTGCTGATGAATTTAATCTTGATAGTTCTTGGGCCCGCTCTTGAGCAGAGACTGCTGCAAACTTTGATGCAAGCTTCTCACGTGTCCTCTGAAGAAAAAATTTCTCCTTCTTCATCTTCTTATTCAAAGATTCGACAGAAGTTTGTATCACCCCAAGATCATTCATGGTCTTACCAAGATTTAATTTAGCTTGTTTTATATCCATTAATAACAGATCAGGCGTTGACATAGGGCAGGGACTTGAACTTTGCAATATATGTCCTGGATTCTTTCCACAATTTTCCTTATTCATCTCCTTAATAATAGGAGTTCCAACATGTTCATGCGAATGGACATATGGAGCTACAAAGCATTTCAATGCTTCTTTTTGTAGCTGTTGCTTTAGATCCTCCACAATCCTTTTGGTAGCTCCCAGTTCTTCAAGCACGTCAAGTGTTTCGAGTTCTTTCACAATCAAATCCTTCTCCAACTCCGCTGCTTGTTCCTCCACTTTCTTTATGTCAAAATCTTCAATGTTGTTCTGCTAATGATAATCTTTTTCTACATCAGAAAGTAAGCTAACAGGGAACGTACAAAGAACTATGCGAAAGAAGAATAAATGAAATAATGCATGGGTAGCATGAACGGGTTAAAAACATATAAAATCAGATACTCAATTTGTGACAACCCAAAAAGGAATAAGATAAAAGAAAATTTGAACAGATTATAGTCTGTTTGACAGCTCCATGCATCAATTGGTCCTCAAACTATCAACAATTTTCAAATTCAACACATTAGCGTTCAAAATTCAAATAAACTTCACACGGCATAACATAACATATTAACATTGCTCAGCCATTGTTTATTTCACAATTTGATATCATCCTTAATGTCAAAATTATGCGTAATCACCACAGGAAAGCAAGTAAAACTTAGTTTAGCAATGCTTGCATCGAAAAAACCCTAAAGGCAACAAGAAAAATCGGTAACGTTAACGACAAACTTACAAAAGCCTCCCCAAGCTTGTAAAGAGGTAACCAAGGCCCGCTACCTCCAAAACGAGTCACAGCCTCCTTGACTGATCCGAACGGCGGCGACGTATCGATTTCAGCTCTGCAATTCACCATTCTTATTCCCAGACTCGGGTTCTCACCGGTTCGAGCTCCGGGTTCGAGATTTTCGGACCTCGGTTCGGATCTTACTTCCCTTATGCCAGGCGTTCCCGGAACCCCTTGGGCGGCTGATTCCCGGGTTTCGTCCATTGCAACAAGTGCGAACTGAAGTGCAAAATTCAGAGAAACATTCACAGGTAAAGGTGAATGGAGGCTCAAGCTTGGACTTCCGAGAAAGACCCATTCTGGAATTTATGCAATACCGAGGATGATGATGATGATGATGATGTCCCGGGGCCGAGTCACGACTCAGTCGGAAAAGGGAACGATTCGAGGACGAGTGAAGCAAGCGGGTCCACACACCATAGCCCCGCTTGGTGAGAAAGGTGAAAGCAAAGCGGGAAAAGCATAAAAGAGAAACGAAACGACAGAGAGCGCTTTTTTGGTGCTTTACCCGTTGATAATACCGTGTGGCCGACGTTACGTATTTAGAGTGTTCTCTTTGATGTGATTCGTTCATCGAGTGGAAAGTCAAAGGTAGCAAAAGATCTAACCAATGAGAGGACGCCGTGCAAGAGGATGCAGGTGAAACTGAGCTCGTCATGTCGATGGCCCTCCCTTGATTTAGAGCGCGATTTACGGTTAAGGAAAAGCGTTGGAAATGTTGTGGTCATGATTAAATTTTTGGCGGGGAAAGTCCAAAAACGCATCCAAACGACGGCGTATTTGATGCCTTAGGAGTTATATATAACTTAGAAGAACATCCATTACTCCTGACCAGAAAAAAAAAAAAAAAACTCGCATTTAGCCATTACTAATACTAGTACACTATCTACTACATCGGGATTCATAATCACATAATCTTTTAATATTTTATTATAAATGCAAGTAATAGATTGTAAGATGTTAAAATATTATGTTAACAATTGGGAGAGAAATAAACTAAAAATCCATGAGTATGTACAGCAAAAGTAAAGTTTATAACGACATATCATTAGAGAATAAATATCATGAATCGTCATGATTGACTGTGTTAGAGGGGAAAGGAAATTGCATGCAATATGGTGGTTGTTACGTACGGTCAAGAAATCAAGTATTGGTGGTTTGGATAAGACATATAGAAATCCTTCCCCTTCTTCTTTAGTATTCCTTTTTTTTTTGGTTTCCTTAAACAAATTGATATAAAATGTTGACAAGTTTTATAGATGCCAATTGTTGTTTATATGAAATATTCAATAATTAACAAAGATTTTTGTTTGATGTATTTTTTTAAGGGGAAACTACAGTTTGTCCCTTGTAGTTTGGCCTAAATTCAGTTTGTTCCCCTATGGTTTAAAGTTCGACACTTAATTCCATGTGGTTTGACTTAAAATTAATGTGCCCCATGTGGTTTATAGTGTGATACTTGACCCCCCTGTGGTTTGTTATGTTATCACTTAACTACCTTCACCTAACTTCTATCCAAATTTTAGTCAAATTAATCATCATTTAATACTTTTAATGTTTAAAAATTGTCATTCAACACTCTAGAATTATAAAATGATTCAAAAAAATTTATAATTAATATAAAAATAAAATTATAATTTTAAAAAATCAATAAAATAATTTAATACTTATTGTTTACTCCATTGATTATTTATATTTAGTTATTTATTCATTTTATTGTTGTTTTTTATCTTTAATGTTTTAAAATTATTAAATCAATCAAAATAAAATTGTAAAAGAATAATATAATACAAATATATAACTAAATTTAAGTCTTTTCTATTGTTCAAGTTCAGAACATACATACTTGGATTGAATGTTAACATTATTGAGCTTAGAAACTCTAACATTAAACAATAATTTTCTTAGAAAAGTATCATTAGACTAGGAGCATAACAGCACTCTTGGATATAGTAGAGAGATTAGAGGAAAAAAAGAATTTGAAGGAAACGCTAAAAAGAGTTGGAAGTAGAAGATTAGAGTTTATTATTATTATTATTATTTTAGAGATAAAATAATTAATTAATTCAATTATTTTTAGGTAATTTTTTTTATAAGTTATATTAAATATTAAATTTTGAGGAAAAAAAATAATATAGGGTAGTTAAGTGATAACATAACAAACCACAGGGGGTCAACTGTCACACTCTAAACCACAAGGGGGCACATTAATTTTAAGTCAAACGACAGGGTAGTTAAGTGTCGCATTTTAAACTACAAGGGACAAACTGGATTTAGGCCAAATCACAGGAGACAAACTGTAGTTTATCTTTTTTTAAAGATCTTATTGTTATTATTTATGAATGAATGGTGTTCATCCATCAATTGAGCTGGAAACTTATACCGACACCTTTAAAAGAAGAATGAAATTTGCGAGGAAGTTATTGGTAAATAATAGGCAATGTTAATGATGAGTTTGGTAGCAGATGAATGATGAATCTATAACTAACCATCTTCCTCAATGAAAAAATGAAAACCCTTGAAAAAAAACATATTTTTGGATATTAAATTTATGCGACCATAATTGTTGAGTAGACTCATATCTTGATTTGCTCCTTATATATATATGTTAACTACAATGCAGCAATATATATATATATATTTTTTGCAGCAATCAAGTCCTGAAATTTAGCTTTATTACAATTTATTGGATCATTTCTTCGTTAAAAGAATGAGTGGGCTTTTTAGTGGGCCTGTTGACAAAGTTTGAAGCCATAAAGTCATAACTTTCTCCACCAAAAAAAAGAAATCATAACTTTTGCTACAGCCTTTGTCACACCCTCACAGGCTTTTGCCCGTAATGTAATGTAAGCGATTATTTGCTCTCTCTTTTTTTCTTCTTTTTTTTTTTCTCTACTTTTGTGACGAACATAAGTGATTTTTGCGACGGGCTTTCCTTAACAGACTAACCGTCATAGTGACTCTATGCACATGTTGATTTTTTATATTTTAAAGGGTAAATTACACTTTAATGGCCTGTGTTTTGACCCGATTTCAATTAACTGTCTTGTGATTTTATTTTTGTCAATCAGGTACCCTGAGTTTTGCACTATTAATAGCTTAGTGCCCCGTGATTTAATACGTTAATTTTTTAACAAAAACACCCATATGCCATGCACATGACTTTTAAAAAACCCTCAAATCCTTCTACATCCTCTATTTTTTGAATTTGAAATCACAATTTCAACTCTCCAAAATATAACATTTAGGTTTAGTGTTTGAACGCCCAAGCAAACTCATCTGGACTCTGGAGCATCTACTGCTCTACATCATACAAAAATCTAATCAACAGACTTCATTCATTGTGGAAATTTTATATTATTTTTCAACTTCATTTTATCATCGTGTTGAATAACAATTTTAATGGGAATTGCGCTAAATCTGAATTTATTGTGTGATAACTGATAAACCCACCCCTATCCCAAAAAGTAAAACACCATAGAGTAGCATCTGATCATTATTCACTTAATATTTTAAGATCGAAACGTATACAATACAAAAACAATTATCACATATTTTAGTATTAACCACACAATCATGTAATAATGTGCAGGTCATGCAAATTTTTTTATAGAATCGTTCATTGAATTAACATCGAAAATTTCTACTCTTTCGTCCGCTTTCAATTTTGTGCTTTTAAGAATCTCCTAAGAGCATACCAAGTTCTAGAGTTATTCCCCATACAATTTCGAGAAATTTTAATATTTAAGGAATCTAACATAAATTCTTTTTCCTTCATATTTCTGGAGAAATTTGACACCCGCAGACATGTTTTCCTTTCCCAAAATAACAATTCAGAGCTTATCTATAAAACGTGCCATAGAAAAATGGTTACGAGCTCATTCCAGGATTGACCATATCAGTTCATAATTATAATGCAATTTAATCATCTTATTTATCATAATATTCTACCAATAACATTTAGGTTAAGTTTTGGGAGTTCAGTGATGAGTTTTGATCCAAAAAAATCAACGGTGGAAGGATTTGTGAGTTTTTAAAAGTTACATGCGTAGCACATGTAATATTTTTATTAAAAAATTAATTGATTAAACCATAGGACACTAAATTATTAATGGTGTAAACCTCAGGGCACCTAACTGATAAAAATGAAATCACAGGACATCTAATTGAAATTGGACTAAAGCACAGGCTACTAAAGTGTAATTAACCCTATTTTAAAATGTTTAAACTGGTCATTTATATTTGTAAGAAGTTTTAAATTGGTCATTTCGTCCACTTCTGTTAATTTTTTAAGTTAAGTACTAACATGACATGCTGATGTGTCTATCTAAGCTGACATGTCATAAGGAACCAATTTAAAATTTTGACCTAATAGAAATAGCTTTAATTGAGCCATGATTGATTTTCCGGTGGGCTCAGATTCAGAACAACGTTCATTGAGGTTTCATATCATTGGGGACAATTGGACATACTCCCAAACAATAGCATTTGATATAGAACAGAACATCCTAATTCTAATCAAGGTTTGTTTTCTCTGTTTGACACCCAAAAAAAGAAAATTCTAATCATACAGTTTCAGATTCTGAATGATAAGCTGAATCCCATTCCAAATACGAATTAAAATACAATCTGTTGAAAGTAATAGACAAAAATACGCAAAGTTTATTTGAAAATATATAAAATAGATATATTTGTAATATTACCATCATCGTCATCATTTATATTATTTTTAACAAGGTAAAAAAGTAATGAAACGTTGTCAGAAATTTAACGTCGAACTCAAATTATGTACTTTTTACTAAAGAAACTATATGTATGATAAAATATTAATACTAAAATATTAATCTATGTGGCCTTTTCTCTTTTCAGTGTAATGAAATTATAATATAGAGATATTCTCTCCTAACAGATCCTTTCAAAAAAAAATTAAAATGAGCCAATGGAAGCTGAAACTCTCCAAAACCAGAAAATTTACTGCTTTCTTTGATGTATTGGAGTCTTAGTCAATGTAAATAGGTAACTTGTATCAAAGGTACCATGGTTAAGACTTAAAAGCTCTAATTTTATCTCATTCATCACTTCAAAATAAAATTGTATTCCTTTTATAATATAATTCTCATATGCTATACTAGTACCACCGACCAAATAAAAAAATAATAAGTATCACATTCTAATTTGAAAATATTACGTATCCAATCAAATCAGTTTTCCTAATTAAAGAAAACAGAAAAAGAACCACATGCATAATGCATTAATGCATCATTCATGCCCAGAACATTAATGATGGTCCCCTCTTATAATGTTCAATTGAATCAAGCCGCATTCGAATTGAATTACATGGCAAAGAATAATAGATACTTATTAGTAATGCACGTACGAGTGTCAAAAATTAAGAGAAATATAATTAGAATTCTCTACTATGCGTACTAAGTACAGTACCCCAGATCAGAATTTCCAGTTAATAAACAACACATGCAACAACTTAATAACCAATTTACCTAATAATGGAAGGCGTGTGGTTTAATTACATAAAGTATTGTAATCATGATTCATGTTTTACTCAGAGAGAAGAAATTCCTTCATCGAATTCTTGTTCCAGTTTGGACCACTGCCTCTGTAAAAAGATCATATATATAGGATACCCGTATTTTACAGAAACACGCATATTACCCTATTATAGCAGTGGGATATGCATTGTGATGCAGAATATCTAACCAGAAAGTTAGTTGAAGAAATCTAACACATTTTTAATTCTGCTGAAACACACATCCACCAGACCACCGCCTTAATAATTTGTAGCAAATAATAATTTTGTAGGATAACATAATTGAAGCAATGAATTAATTGGAGTTAAGCAAATGAAACGTTTCCTATTGGACAAGCGAATTTGCTTCATATATTTATGGTATAATATTAAAAGCTACACCTTCCAGTCTGTTGCGATTGGTGCGAAAAGTCTCCATCAGTACCTGAAGCCTAAATAAGTGAATCCCCACCACGGATATAAATTTGATGTGTGGTTGAATAATTGTGATGAATGATGATCCAACCCTACCACTGTACCACTAATTAAGGAATAAGGAGGAGAAAACTGCATATATACGTACTATGCAAAATACAGAGCTCTCAAGCTTCAACTACCGCATACACAGCTATAACTCAGCATTTTCCTTCAATTCATTACTCCATCAATGTGGTAAACTTGGATTATGGCTATGGGGCTACAATGCGTCCCACCCAACTTTACTTCACGCACTAACAATAATGTAGAGTTAGAAACATTAAAAAGAACCATGAGGCCTAAAAGTACAATTGGTATTTAGTTAGGTTCTCAAAGATTCAATCCCTGGCGATATGTATGGAGATGATTTCGTAACCAGCACTACAATCCTTTTTTAGGAAGTTATGATATGCGAGGAGATTAATTAGCCAATGCAATCGGCGGTGTATACCTTCACTCATAAAAAAGAAAGTCTAGAGACAAAATGTGTGAGAATGTTAGATCAAATTGTGTATTAGACATAGGTCATATATAGGCCATACACAAATCTGAGTAATAGATATCAGCATTATTACACGATGCAGAGTTGGATGGATAGCTCCAAATTGTAACACGTACAACCCGGCCCCTACAGTGGCAATATATTTATACCCAAAATTTCTTGTTTTCATTGATGGAATCATGGGCCACGACATGTTGTCATTTATTACAGAGTTCACTCGCTAACCTAATTCCCCTTTCCCTTCAACTGTTCTTGCCCTTCCAAGGGTTTGTTTTAATTTATAGATGGTCCAGCGTCTCTAATCTTCATCAATCCCTTCCCACAAACAATAATTGGCCCATATCGAACGGCCATCATTTAATTCTATGGTTATCAGGCATTCAATTTCCACCGTACGGGAGGGACGGCTTCAACAATTCCTAGCTATATATCAATTCCACAACAAAAGATCAGAATCAGAGTGAAACACTTACTTTATATATGCTTTTATAATTTGAAAGTCATCTGAATCTGAAAATGCAGAGTGATCATGGTAATGGTAATGTCGTGTGTGTAGAAGAGTCGTTCAGGATGAAGCAGAACGATAGGTTCTTGTGTCGAGTAATGGCGAAGGAAGCGTGTGTGGCTAACTGTTCTTCAAGGGTGTTGTACTACGGAGAAGCAGCGGTTGGGGTTCCTTTCATGTGGGAGACACAGCCAGGGACTCCTAAGCATCCATTAATGTCTGATCAAAATACTCTGCCTCCTCTCACGCCTCCACCTTCCTATTACTCCAATTCCAAGTCCACCAATAGTACCAACTCGAGGAATTCCAAATTTCACCGAATATTTTCATCCATTTTGCTGAGGAAGCCTCACGTCTCGCCTTCATCGTCATCTCGCTCATCCTTCTCCTCCTCCTCGTCTTCGTGGTCGTTAGTGTATTCTTCGTCGCTTAATTCGTTTTCGGTGAGACAGAGAGGCGATGAAGCTGAAGTGTGTTTGTCCCATTCAAGATCTCCGATGGGCATTCCGAAATTGAAACGCAGACGTTCAAGTGGGCTTAGAGGCATAGTTTGCTGCTACCCCTTTGCTAAGTAATTGTAACATCATTCTAGGCTTAGCTTGCTAGATAGGCCGTGGTGCAGTTTAATTAATTAAGGTAATCCATGTGTTTTACATCTCGTACAAATCTTCTGCATATATATGTTCAATGTAATTTCCAAGCATGATTGAGATTAGTTTCCAGATTGACGCTCAATATTTAGATGCTAATCAGCATTTATTTTCCCCAATAATATTATATATATATATATATATTAGTTGTTCAATTATTACCGCTCTGAATATAACTCTCCGCTCTCACCTTAAAAATATTGATTCGGAAATGAATAATACTAGTATATATATTTATTAATCACACAATCAAACATTGTTTAAAGAAAATCAAAAGATCGAAGCTGTAATAAATAGCTACAAAATATACCTAACCTACCATATAAATATGAAAAATGGGTATACATTTAGGGATTATTCTAGGTAATTTTAAGGCTTTAAATTTGGACCTATGCATATATTACACGCATGCTGAATTGAGGTTTATCCACTAATCAATTTAATAAATTGCTATCATTGAAGCCATTAATACACGATGGATGGACTAATATAGGCTGTGCAGAACACAATATTATAGCGTAAGCGTCAGCCTTCAAGCTAGTCCCACTTTGCTTATTTTTTAGGACTAAACTTAAGTAAATTTTTTTTTTTAAATGTTTGCTGCGAAGTTGATTAGATTGATGATTGATTAAAGCATGAATGGTCAATACTTAATTAATACGGGTGTGTGTGGTATCAAAAAATAAATAAATGACATTGTACTTAATTTTTTGGCTAAGACTTGCTGTCTGCTTGTCCCAGAGTAATTATGGAATTGAATTAGATAAAGTGCAAAATGTATAATGTATATTATTCTGTTAAAAAAAATGTACATTCATGTATGTATTATAATAATTTTATTCAACGATTCATGTTGTTTCACTTTATTCACTTTATAGAATCTGCACTTTAATAAATCCGGATCCATTACCCTTGATTAAAGCATGAATGGTCAATACCCTCTGGTTTTGGTTCAAGGGTCGTTGCCCTTGAGTTCTCTTTTCCTAGTGTTGGGCCCATGAATTTTGGGCTTTTGTGATTTGGCCCATGCTCATTTATAATATGTCGGCAAAAAAAGTAATTATAATACTCTTAAAAAAGGCATTGAGACCTGAACTGAAAGGATATGCATTATATATTAATATTATGACATACATGTATTATACGAAAAAGTGAAAAACATTATATTATATAGAAATTAAACTAACATATACCCAAGCCCACTTCCTACCATATGAGCCACGATGGATACAGCTTATGTAGTAGTACTGTAGTAGTACTACAAGTCTACAACAACAACAAAAAAAAACCTTTTAATTTCCCAAATAAAGCACAAAAAGGCAAAACAAATAAAACAAGATGGGTGCAAAAATTGTGTAACAATTGAGCTTATTATTGAGAAAGTGGGAATATATATATATTGTTCATAATTAATTGATCTTCCTGCAATTCTTCCTGATCTCTCCGTTGGAACCAGTGAGGGGAGTGATATCTCCCATCTTGATCATGGCAGCGGCAAAATCAGAAGAGAAGGAGGAGGGGCTGGTGGTGTAGCCGCGCACTACGGAATCAGTGGAGCCGCCATTGAATAGCTGCTGGTCAGAGTGGAGAAGACCCTTGTTCTGAATGAGGTTCTTGAAGTAGTTATTGTCGAAGGATGTGGGAGTTTGGAGATCAAGAGGAGCCAGATTGTTGTCCCCTGAACCTGAGGCGCTGGGGCACCCGGATTGCCTGCTCTTAGCGAAGGAGCTTTCTATGTTGGTCTCGTTGTAGATTCGGGCTCTGAAGTTTGTGCACCTTGCTTGTCCAATTGTGTGAGACCCTATATATATATATATGTAATTAAGTGATCTGATGTCAATTAATTAATTAGAAATAATGAAATACATGTATAGATAGATAGATACCAGATAATGCGACCAAGTCTTTGGTGGAAAGGCCAAGAGCGGAGAAGCGAGAGATGAGTTGGTTGAGGTTGGAAGTGGGAGGAGGAATGCCGTTATTTGCAGCTGAGAGGCTAGCGCTTTTTGAGTCTCTTCTTCCCACTTTTACATTCCATGTGGGGCCTCCAAGCTGATCCATATTTCATTAATTAATTAATCATCATATCACTTAATTTAAGTATAATTAATAATGAATGAATAATAGAGAGATAATTAGGTAGTATTACAATAGTAACAGAGTCTCTGGCGGTGATGGCAAGGATATCAGCGCAAGAAACGACCCCAGGGCACACTTTCTCCACTGCCGATTTGATGTTATCAATCACTTCGTATCCACGAGCTGAGTTCCTATTGGGGTTTGCATTCTTTTCTCCACTCAAGCTTGACGTGTCATCCAGAAGAATTGATCCGTCACATCCCTGCCCATTCATTTTTTTCCTTCTTTAATAATTATTCATTTCAAATATATATTTATATATGCATACAATTAGGGCGCGGAGGGTGGTGGTTAGTGACTTAATTAGCGTAAACTAAACCCATAGAAGAAGCTTATATATATAATAAATTAAGAAGCGAGAAATAATGCAAAAAAATAAAAAAGAATTACATTGACAAAGCAATCATGGAAGAAGAGACGAAGAAGAGAAGCGCCCATGCGAGCTTCCTTTGATATGGCCGATTGCACAGTAGACTTAACAGTGGAAAAGAGTTTTGGGCAAGAGGAAGAGTAAAAGCTTGTGGAAAGTTGTGCATTGGCACTCCCCAACAGGAGCACCACCACAGCCACACCCACACCCATACTCATCAACCTACAAGCCATGGGTAGATATGCTAATTATAACTCTACGTGGCTGTGCTTAAGATGTGGGAGTGGGGTGGCATATATATATACACAGATAAGGCCATGGATAGGGGTTGTCGCCGTCAAATCTCAAGGCACTTGGGATCGGCAGGTAACCTAACACGTAGACCATAACATTATCTTTTTTGCATGGGAAATTGGCCAATTTTTCTACGTTTCAAAAACTGCTATATGCTCTTCTTTATTAGAGATTAGAAAAATGGGACCTTCCCTCTCGCCTGCCTATTCAATTTGATTTAATCAAACTCAAACAAATTCCAAGAGGGCTTGTGCCTGTGCCTCCCATGATTAATTTGTCAATGTATTCTCTCACCAAGTTAGTTGGTATGTAAACTCTTTCTCAAACTTCAGGGACCCACTTATAACGCTTTGATGTGTGACAATTTTATATTAGGAATGCCATGCTATCCAATTACAGATTCTTTACGGGTCATCAACGTACAACACGCAAAATTTTACTGCTTTAAGAAATCAACTAAAATAAAATATTCCACAAATGAAATCAAACAGTATATATATTATATATGCAAGTCTTGATAGTCAGTGTACTTAGAATTCTTTTTAATTAATAAAAAATTATAAATTTATTTTTACAAATTTTAAGACAATAAATTTTTTTAGTTAATTAAAAAAATCTTAAAAAGTGTCTCAAGACACTTATTAAATAAATTATATATAATTAGTATATAGGATTATGCAGATAATTTATAAAATTATTTTCATTTAATTTTTAAAAAATCTTTAAAATGCTATATATATATATATATATATATATATATATAATGTTAGTCGATCTGAGAGACTGAGATGATTGAGTTGGACATTTTAACAGAAAAGAAGAGTTCACTAGACCTATAGTACTTGGTTGGGCAGGTAAGCTACGCGTGTTTTACTTTGTCGTATGAATGCCATATTTTTCTACGCGCGCCATTGTGCCCTTTAAGTATTGCTAGCTCCCTCAAAAAAAAAAAAAAAAAAAGTATTGCTATAGCTAGTTAAGCTAGCTAAGTATTGGCTAGAGCAATCATCACGTAAATTGCGTTGAAGGCAAGTAAGATACTTCTTACATATGTACACTTACTTTTTTGAAGCTACTTCCATTATTTGCTTCGGTGCTTGCCCCATCAAGTAATATCCAAATTAACCACTACTAATTCATCTATGAAATATTATTACTATACTGCTTTAATTTTTACAACTTCTTATGTACTTCTTCAATAATCATTCATTATAATTACAATTGAAATTAAGATTCATCTAATGATTAATTGCTTCATCCGCCTACAATTTTATACAGCTGCTCACGTCAACCGGAGCAGTTGAATTGCATTAAATAAGCTAATATTAATTAGTAGCTGCCTATAATAATATATAGTTGTGCCTTAATTTTTCTCTTGCTTGTGATCATCATGCAAAGTGGTCGGAGTATAGCCACATCCTATCTTCCATTTTTTCATAATTTTAAAAAATATAGATCATTACCTACTTACTGTGGAAATGTCAACTTATACTTAAGTCCATAAATTAATTTAGGAGAGTAATATTAATTTGTTATGAAATTTTAAATATATATATATATAAGTTTATTTTTGGGGGTTATGTATCCACTTGATCTAGCTCGAAGTATCTAAATAAGGATTATTCACAACAATATAATAATTGCTCTGTACTTAAAATGAATATTTAAATAATGCTATTAGGACACCGGTTAGTAAAACACTAAAACTTTAAAAATATATATACAATAATGGAAATTAATTATAAGTGGTGAACAAAATGAACATTTAATTACTATTTTTTGGATATATATAGTGAGAGATTATATCTATAAAATTCTTATAATATAACTAGAAGACCGTGCATATATATTTAAGAAAAAAAGAAAAGGAGAAATAATATTGTAAGAGGAGAGAATATTTAATAAAGTGGAATTGACTTATTAATATTCTTGTCCTCTAACTAGATGTTTTTGGGTTGGCAGTGGACTTGCAAAAAGAGAAAGTGGCATGGTAAATGTGATACGTCTTCTGGAAACTTACAAAGTTATGATTAGCTTTAGAATGGTAGGTTTTCAGCCATTATGATCGCCTTACTTATTTTTTGACCCTTAGCTAGCTAGCTTACAAATTAAAGCAATGCCTCCAAAATCAAAATCAACCAAGTTTAATTATATTTGGAATATTTGAAATTTCTTCCTGCAGCGTGTGTAACGAATCTCTCATTCTCCCGCCTCCTTTCGCGTCAATACAGTAAGCTGCCAAAGTTCAAAGGTTAGATATTTAACTCACCTATATTTTTTAAGTTAGTACATTTCCATTTTTATTTTCAAGGTACATTTATCAAATTACTTAATTTTAAAGTGATTATTGTTGAAATGTCAATGTATAAATTGCAGTAATATTGCGTTTTAATTATTCTGATTACTAAGCATTATATTAGAGTATAGTAGTTAAAAATGAGTTTGAAAATTATACATGCTTAAGACCTGGCCTAATAAGTTAAGATTGTTCTGCTACTGCTTAATTTGATGTAATCATGTAAGGTGGTCCTACTCCTACTTCAACACTTTTGGAACAATTCTACTACCAATATAATGGATCGGAGGGTTGAGATTGTACGGGTAGTGTGGGCTCCACCTTATGGATGCAATCCCAGCCATTTATTAATTTATTAACAGACAAAGGACCTCAACGAAAATTAATTTGACTTAGGGTGTATAGTTGAATACAATATTGTTCTGTTCAAATCAAACTAGCAAAAGTTGGTTCACGATGATCTCGCTTTTTAGCAGAAATTTACGACTCTAAGACTAAGTTCCCCATTTACATGCATCGACCAATAAAAATGTCAAAAGAGACGCGCATATTCATTATTGCATATCCTATTCTCCTTTTCTCAAGATAAGGTTATAAAGAATTTTGACTTAATTATTTTAAATTTATATGCAATATTTTTGTTACTATATATAACATCTAATTTTTTTAGATAGTTTGCTTATTAGGAATTTTAACCAATTGCCTTTTAATTAAAGTCTATGCTACTTGAGAGTTGAGATAGCTAGTAGGGCTAGCTATCAACTATGATGTAATTTATGGTTAAAAAGAGTAACCGTCAATTATATTACATCTCACTTTTTCTAAAAAAATATATTTATTTTTTAATTAAATTCTAAACATATAATTGCAAGCTCATATATATTTATAAGAACTCCGAATAAATTAAACCTAACACACTAAAACACAAGAACGCACTACCTGACAAATCTGGTGTCATTGGCAAAACTATCGCATCCAATTTCCAAATCTATGAGCACCTCCCAGTATTGTATATAACTGGCTTATATTAACTTTTCATGTTTAGTAAAGGAAAAACAGAGGATGGTAACAATTTTGACATTTTACCTTCGTTCTTATTGCTAATTATATTTGAAAGTGTAGCTTACTTTTCTTTACTTGTTGATTGAATATATTAATAAATATGGCCACTGCTTTTTTTTTTTAAAAAAAAAAGAAAGAGGCAAAATATTATTTAGTCCCTGAATTATTGGTCAAACTACTATTTAGTCCCCGAATTTGTAACTATGTCAATTATTTAGTCCTTGACAAAAATACTATTTAATCATCGAATTTGCAACTCTGTCAACTATTTAGTCTCCTGACTGTTTCCCATTATAGTTGACAGAGTTGCAAATTTGGTGATTAAATAGTATTTTTGCCAAGTTTGGGAATTAAATAGTTGACATAGTTACAAATTCGGGGACTAAATAGGATTTTGTCAAAATCGGGGACTAAATAGTTGATATAGTTAAACATTTCAGGGATTAAATAGTAATTTGACCAACAATTTAGAGACTAAATAGTATTTTGCCTCTAAAAAAATATCTAACCAGTATGTTATACATCATTTGCATCCTAAGTGACAACTTAATTTAAAATAATATAATAATTAACATGATAGTATTGTACACTTAAAGTCTTTATCCATTATGTAATTAGTCGTTTCTTTTTAAGTGAGTGACTCAAGAGGAGTGGATTAGTCATGGTTATCAATGATAAATATCTTGATGTAGATAGGAAAATCTTTATTTATATTTTAATAAATATGTGGTTATTAGTTTCTAAATTATATATTATATAATATTAAATATGTAATAAAGAGAGGGAAGAGAAAAAATAGTGATAATGGAAAAATCCACAAGCATGGTGGTTGCTATTTAAGTAATTTTGTACTAACTTCTTTATGTGAGAGTATCCAACTTGGTCCTTGGAACTTTTAGAAGTTGAAGATTGCAATTCAATATTGTTTTGTACTTCAACTTTTACAAATTTAAATTATGTTCATAAAAAATAAGTATAAATTCAAGACTGCTTTTAATTAAAGTCGGGATTAGGAAGATGTCAATGGCTTAAAGTAGTTTAGGAAGATGTCAAGGCGCAATCTCCACTTTCTTACGGCAATTTTATTTTTAAACCCCTCTTTAAAATATTAAACTCTAAAATTCCTCTTCTTAAAAAAATATTTTCACAATACTTCTTTTTTGTATTCTAATACTAAGAATTCGTCTGAGGCCTCAAACGGATTAGGATATAATTTTTTTAAAATATTGCATGGAATCCGTCTGAGGGTCAGACGGATTCCATACAACATTATTGTGTCAGTGGCTGAATTTGTTTAATAATAATTTTTTTTAAAAATATATTATATAAATATATAATAATATATTAAAATAAAAATTATATAGTAATATATTAAATTAAAAATATTTATTATTAAAATATTTTTTATAAGTAAAATGATAGTAAAAGATACTCTCAAGTACTATTGAGCAGGGTATTAACTATTAACTGCATGTTGAGAAGACTAACAAAGACTAACACAAAAGATTATTATATAGGTCTAAATCAAAAACAGTTTTACTCATTCACAGCTACTCAAATAGCCACTGAATGTCAGAAAATCTCCTTAAATATTAAACAAATATGTTAGAAGATTAAAATTTGTCAAGCTTAACAACAATTAAACAAACATTATATATTTTTTTTTGTCAAATGTGCCCTTAAACTTTTATAAAAAATTATTGTATTATTAAAATATTATAAATTTATATTATCAAATATTTTATATACATTAAAATTGTAAAATACTGCAATCAGACTTCTTCGCTCAAGCATATATGTTCAGTGGTTTCGTATTATTTTTCAGCATATTATTTTTAATTGGGTTCCTAAATGTATAATTCAGTAGCGAATTTTATTTATAGAACTGCAAAAGTAACTCAAAGATACTATGTATGAACTGATTCGACCATTTTATTTCTCTCTAAGGTTTATTTTGTTGATCAATAAAATCTCCCAAAATACTACTCTAATTCTTAAAAAAATAGTAAAATACTGCATTTTTATAAAATATGATTTTATTTAATATTATCTAAAGTAAATATAGGTTAACTTATTAAAATAAATATATTATTATATATTTATAAAATATATTTTTGAATATATTCATAAACTTATTAAGTTAAATACTTTTAATTTAATATATTATTATACAAACTATTATATAATTTAATTTATTATTATTACTTATTAATTATATGTTTTTTTTATAATTATTTAATATAATATAAAGTAAATATATGTTAAATTATTAAAAAAAAGTGTGTGTCAGCCACTGACACAAGAAAGTTGTATGGAATCCGTCTGACCCTCAGACGGATTCCATACAATATTTAAAAAATATATATATCCTAATCCGTCTGAGCCTCAGACGGATACAAATTTGTTTGAGGCTCAGACGAATTCTTAGTACTAAGAGACAAAAAAAAAAATATTGTGAGAATACTTTTTTAAGAAGAAAAATTTTGAGATTTAATATTTTAAAAAAGGGATTAAGAGTAAAATTGCCCTTTACGCTCTCTCTTTTCAGCTTTCAAGAATCGAATATGTAATTATTTGTCAAAACTTTCGCTCACCCAATAACTTGAATTCATTTGAGCCGAAGCCCAAAATGGTCACTCTCAAGCCCACGTTGCGGCTCGATGGGCTTTGATAGAGAAAGAAAAAGAATAGACGAGCTGGCTGTTGTTTTTAGGAACAAAGGCAGCAGAGTCCATTAACGTCATCCATACAGGAAGGGCAAAGAAAGGAAGGTAGGAGGGAATGAGATGACTCCTTTGATACAATTCGATATGTAATGAACAAAGCGTGGTTGGCTAATTTTGTCAGCTATTATATTCTTTGCGAGAGACATTCACGATCGGATATCAAAGATTTACACATCTTCTGGTGAGAATTCGAATCTTGGTTCATCAAGAATATAATTATGTGACTAGTTTGGTTTTAATTCAAATGAGAAAACAAGGTTGGTTCTTTCCACTTGGAGTCACTTATGCTTCTCACGGTTGTTGATTGAATTTGTTGGAAATGCATAAAATACACCCATGACATTACATGGAAAAAAGCCTTGTAATTGAATCAAAAAGTGCCCTTTACATATATGTCATTATCCAACTTAATTAATTAATGTCTTCATTTCTTTTTCAATACATTCTTTTGGCACCATTACAGAAATTGACCTGCAAGAGTAAATGGGATCATCCAGTGAGAAGGTATTGAAGATGTAGAGATATATAACAAACTTACGTAAAGCTATATTATATATTTTTAGATAGTGATCCTAGGTAGAAAGTGATATTACATACCAGCCAGACCCAAAGAAAAGATTACAAAGATAGCTTATTCGCCCATGAAACTTATTTGCAAGACAAGGAAAACAATAATCAAGAAAAAAAAAATCCTAAAGTTGCACACATATTTTATAAAAACATCACATGGTGCTATTTAGTAGGGCTTTTATTTATACTTGTAACCCTAGAGATGCGTCTAAAGTTGGGTTATGCTCCAATTGAGGACAAAGAGCTTCTTTCACCCTTGTAGTCTCCCTCTTGTAAATGTATCTATTTGATGCCCAAAGAAATGCCCCTAAGTTCACACTTGCTATCACCAACAGAAACCCATAATAGTAATCCAAGTGACAATCATTCAAATTATCACCTATCCAGCTCTTCCTCTCACCGCTCCCTGAAATCTTATCCACCATTGTCACCAGAAAGCTGTTGAGGAAATTCCCCACACCAATCCCACTTGTGAAGAATGTTGTTCCCAGGCTTTGCATGTCTTCTGGTGATTGATCATAGAAGAATTCCAGCAATCCAATGGCATTGAAAACATCTGCTATTCCAATCAGAACGTACTGAGGCAACAGCCAAAATATGCTCAGAGGGACTATATCTTTAGGTCCTATTAAGTTATTTGCTCTAATGACCCTTATTCTTTTAACTTCCACTGCATAAGCAATTGCAATGGCTATGATTTGGATTGAGAATCCAATCCCAAGCCTCTGAAGCAGTGTGATTCCTCTGGGGTTGCCGGTTTTCTGGCGCATGAAGGGCACGAAGATACGGTCATACATTGGCACTGAGAGAAGCATGGAGAGGGTCACAAAGCTCCCCAGTGAGGCTGCTGGAATTCGAAACTGAGGACCGATGTTTCGGTCCAATGTGGTGCCTTGTTTCACAAATAGAGTGTTGATCTGTGCCCAAATGGTGCTAGGAATCAGTGTGACTAGCCATATCAGGGCCATGCCTAGTACAAGCTTGGCTCCCTCCACTTGGGTTACTGTCATTGGCGTTCTTGATGAAGAATCTGTGCTGCCTTCTTTTATTGCAGCCTTGTCCAGAAACCTGAGAACACAAATTGTATCCATTTACTTAACAACTTGATGTTACAACTTAAAATTTTGTCATTGTTTCTAGAGAACGTATATATAGTACACTGTGTAGTATACTATAGTGTAAGAGAAGTGTATTTGATCACACGTTATATATTAGATTTGTGATATTAGATAGCTACTGGTGTTTGAAATAATATGAAACAGAGGTGGGTCCTGCAGGAGAGCCAACTTGATCTGAGGGAAGTACTTGTGAACTGTGCACAAGAAGGAATTTATTGACATGAAAGATAAATAGAACCATGCCTCAAAAGGAGCTAGCCCCACCCTTTGATTCAATTTGTGGTTCTCCTAATCATGCACTAATAATTGTACCTAATAACTCCCTTAGAGACCAACCTCAAGGCCAAGCAACTGAGGGGTGGAGTTGGAATCTTTTAGAACGTGGACCATTTTCTAGATTTCCTTTTAGCAAGTTGATGTGTTAGATAATGATAGAAAAAAAAGGATTTTGAGCTCCATCTTGAAGGGGGGAGAAGGGGGAGCCCGGAATCTTCAGAGTGGACCAAATTTAGTTGTATTATATTAATTCTAACCCCACCATGCCACTAGTAGCATGAGCAGGTCAACTGAAATTATGAATCACATAAAGTTCTTAAACCTGTCCCCTACCACTAACTTACATACTTTGTCTGCTTCCTTAATTTCTAGAGTGCATAGTGCAACTGTAAACAGATCATTAACCTCCAAAAATTTGAAAATAATGATTGAATTCTATTCTACTCACCTCAAAACGGGAGTGTGATAGATTTGCCGTTTCCCACTAGAAATGTAATGTTGGAGCTCATGTTCATGAAGGTATGAGGGGTTAAGAGGAAGCTTAAGATTTCTGTTTCTGAAAGCAGCAATAGGAACACGAAAGAAGTCTCTAGCAGGACTTTTGGTGGTGCTGACTTTGTGGCGATACATGGGGGTTCCTACATAGAAAATAACAAGAGATAAGAGGAGACCAACGGTGGGGATAGCATATCCTAGTCCCCATCCCAAGTTCTCTTGAATGTAGACAAGTCCCAACGTAGCAATCAAAGCTCCCAAGAATGAGGTGAACATCCACCAGTTAAAGAAGGAGGCCTTGATCTCCTTCTCATGGGGATTGAAATCATCAAACTGATCAGCACCAAAGGTTGAGATGTTAGGTTTTGTACCACCTGCCCCAATCGCTATAGTGTAGAGTGCTGTGTAAAAGAATGCAATTTGTGATGCAGAAGCCTTATTGCAGACTCCATTGCTGCATGTTGGCCTCAGGCTCTTGAGAGATACAGCAATTGTAAGAAGAACCATCCCCTGAATAAGCAGATATATGCATCATTTAAATATTGAAACCACAAGACTTTTTCAAAGAGTTTGATTGGTAATTGCACGAGACATTGTAATTTTTTTTCTCATTTTTCTGTACCGAGACACATTTCTCAATAATATTCAATATTTCTGTCAATTCAAGGTCATTGGGCGATCACTTTGAGGTGGGCCTAAATGAATCATAAGTAATTATCTTGGACTGTGACAGACTGACAGCTAACAAATGGTATATAAATACATAAAGCAGTGCAGTGTTCCAGGAGGACACATATATAATGAAGTTGTTTGGGCCTTGGGATGGGATTAGGTAACGTAAGATATAATCCAAACAGGTGGTATCTTTTCTTTGGATGCTGCTAGATTATTAGACCGTTTGATTTGTAGAGTATGATATTGATATGAGTGGCTATAATTTAGGTATGAGGTAGCTAGGTAGCTTAATTACCAGGACATAGATGAGTGATGAGACAGTGAAAGTCCAAAAGCGACCCAAGAAAGAATCTGCAATGTAGGCGCCAAGAATTGGTGTGATCCACACAGATCCTGACCAGTTATTCACGTTCCTAACTGATGAAACAGTGTCTTCATGAAGTTGGGTTGTAAGGAAATTCACTAAGTTGGAAGCAACTCCATAGAAGGCCATCCTTTCAAATGCTTCATAGCCTGCAGTAACCAAGTATTATTATGACACACACACACACATATATATAACTCAAGTACAAACAAATTAATTTCATGCAAGCAAATGGAAACTCTTCTGCTAAATTCCACAGATTTCAGTATTTCACCATTACCACAATTTCACAAACAGAATGGAGACATGAAGAGACTGTTCATATATAGGACTAAACATGAATGTGAATGAAAGAACAAAAACAGAAATTTCTGAAGCAGGAACTATATTTGGCAATATTATTATATGATATATATAAATGCTCACCAACAAGGAAAGCACAAGCCTTCCATTTGCCAGTTTTGGAAGGAAGAGCAGGGCGACCCCTGAAGTCAACAGTGCCATCTTGGGTATAATCTGTTTCGATTTCCATTAGAGATTTAGAGATGTTTTAGTTTGAAAGCATAAAAGAGGATAATGAGAGGTAAGAGTGATAGATCAAAGAAGAAAGCAAATAATGAGAGAAAGAAGTTGCTGAGGAAAGCTGTGGTGGGAAGCATATATATAGAACAAAAGCTCCCACTATATGCTTTGCTTTCGTGGCAAAAACAAATGAAATATTGTTAGCACTGACCAATGGTGGTCCTTAAATTTTTTGATATCTATGTAAAATTAATTCTTTCATTATTATATACATGCATATTTATTAAATAAATAAATGAATACTTTAATTAATGATATGTGCTTGGTAAAAGTAAGAATGAAAAATAATGTATAAAATAGAGATGAATAGCTTATTTTGAATTAATTTTTTTTCTAAAGAATCTAAATTTTTTTAATGGTTAAATGATTCCTTTGGTCTATATAATATAATTTCACTTAATTTTTAATTTGGTTTTCATATTTTAAAATTTTGTAATTTGATCCTTAATTATATAATTTCTTAGAAAAATATTTAATCTTTACAATCAATTTTTTTTGTCAAAAATCAAAATCATATTAGTATCTAAACAATTTTATTAGATTTTGACTAATCTGACTTAATTTAATAGAATATTGACACAAGATTAACCATAGAGATTAAAATAAAATTTTTTAAAACTATAAGAATTTAATTATAGGGATGAAATAAAATAAAATTATGGAGATATTAAGTATACACTTTAGTCGTTGAGAGAATTCTTCCCTCGGAGGAAAACTTTAGCTCAACTACTTGCAATTAGAAGATCTGCTTCCAAGATTTTATTATGTGGTGTGCGTAATTAAATTGATGTTGGATTATACACAGATATTCATCAATACTCATCAGAAGTGAGATTAAAATTGAAGTTTAATTAGATATATACAGATATGCTACAAAAAATAATAAATTTAGCGTTAGTTAATAAACTATTTATTAATAACTTAAATTATAATTAGTAACATCACTTGTCAATATCGATGTTTGTTAGATAATGTTAGTCATAATTTATGATAAAATAATTTATAGATCAAATAACACTAAAATCATATTTTTTTTGTAATGGAAAGTTGACGTTATTAGGCACTTTTCACGTTTGGATCTGTGGAGTTGTTGACAAATTATAAATTAGATACAGGAAAGTTGAAAAGCATATATATATGTAAGAATATTTAGGATGAAGAATATATATAATATATAGGAGACACTAGGAAATTGATTTGTCGTATTCGATTTCTATGATATGTATAATTGAGAAGGTATTTATATATATAGACGTTGGAGTGAGGTGCGTTGAATGGCTTTTGGGGTCCTATGATACGTGGAACACAAAAAGGAACAATTAATAGAGCCCTAAAGCTGCATAGGAAAAGTGAGAAATTAAGAATATATGTACATTGACCAAGGATGAAAAAAATCTTCAACCACTAGTTATAGTATAGAGAAGCAGCTTTAATGTTTGCCTCCACGAATAAACCACAATTAAAATAATATTATATGACAGAGAAACCTTATATATTGTGTGGCCATGTCACCTTTAGGTCCCAAGAGGAAGAGCTACACGAAGAAGAGGGCACCAATAATTTGATATCATACATATTTAGCGCTATATCACTTCACCTTCATTATCACCAAAATATATAGTTAATGATTTACAAGTCCTACATTAATTATATTAGATAGGTAAAAGGTGAAAACAATATTTCTAAATGATTCTTCGATCATATATAAATAGAGAAAAATTCAAAATTCAGATATCACCTATATATATAATATGAGTGATATTCTTATAAACTTTAATATAATCTTTAACTCTTAACATGTGTCAGATTCATATATTATGTAAAAATATTTTCCATATAATATTTGATTTTATAAAACTTTAGAGGAATCTGTCATAACCAATGTTGTAAGAACCGGATCAGACCGGACGGTCCGACCGGTTCAACCGCCAACCGAATACAAAGGCGAGTTGGTTGGACCAAAAAACTGTTTTTGCAGTTGGACCGGATTTAACCGGAGTTGGACCGGTCAACCGGTGGTCCAACCGGTCCAATTTTTTTAAAAAAAAAAATTAAAAAATTAAAAAATAAAAAGGAAAAATAACATAAAAAAGAAATTAGAGAAATCTTAAAAATTACAATTAGAAAAGTCTTAAAAATTAAAATTTAAAAGTCATGATTATCAATAATTTCATATTTGGTTTGATTAAGTTCTTTCAAAGCTTGACAAGTCTTAAAAATTAAAATTTTGAGAAGTCATATAATTTAAAACTTCAAAATTATATATATTGAAACCTAAAATTTGAGTGATGTCATTTCATATATTAAGAATATTTATTATTTATTGCGTCATCCGGTTCGACCGACGGTTCGATCGGTTAAACCAATCAAACCATGAACCAAACACTTGTCCGAGTCTTTGTCCGATTCGATTCTTACAACATTGATCATAACGTACAGTCCAACCTAAAAATGATAGGGGCATAATTTTGTTGAAGTTAATAATGACTATCAAAATGACTCATTTTTGTAAAATAGTCTCGTCGCTATATAATATATTGCCTTATCATTCATGAGTAACATATATCATATTTAGCACCGACGCGCGTACCCCTCCTACTTCCATTTATGTTGTGTCATCACTTATCACTAATGCTGCAATTAAACACTTCACCCCATTTTAATTAATTTCTTAATTCTCTTTTGTTATTGTTTCTATATGCATATATAATGCACGGGACCATCTTTCTTTTACATCAGATTCCTTGTTTCTGCAGTATATTACAATTACTGCAATGAAATAAACATACATACATACATATATATATATATGCTGCCTTTAAATACAAATTTATATTTATTTATCAAAACTAGAAATGACAATGGCGTGGGCATATTTATATATTTAACTTGATTTTTCTTGTATATATGTAACGTACGGAATCGATGGGGAGGAATCAATCCATGTATGAATGGGGTGGGCTTGCACAAAGTGACCGGAATATTCTTTCAAAACACTTTCTCTGAAGAATTATAAATAAATAAATAAGGATGGTGTTTAATTAATTTTATGGATAAGGAAATCCCTGTTTCCGAGCATATATATAGTTGCTTACAATATATATATAATTCCAAATACAGATAAAGACATGGAAGATATAAATTGTGAGGTATATATATCCATCATATTTCCTAGTTCCTACACTCTAGGTAGCTAGGTAGCATTGAGTTTTCCCATCATTCCAACTCAGAAATCACAACGACACGATGAACAGTTGTTACATGTTTATATAATTCAAAAACAGTAGTAGTAGTAGTAGTAGTGGACCACATTTATTATTGTCTGCACAAAAATAAAGGTGTTGAAGCTGATCACTGATATCTTTAATTGAATGGGCGGGTATTCTGTATTCTGTATTCTCATCTGATATTTTCTAGCTCCTCGTATATTCATTCATTATACGTACCCACAAAACAATCTTAATTTGCATCCAAGTCAATGCATATGCAATTTCAATATTAGATTGCTTTCCTTCTTCTTCAACCTATAGCTACCTCTGACATGAAACTAGCTAATGCAGTTGCCGCCTGTTCCAGATGATGCTACTTTCAAAATTAATTAATGCAATGGGGTACCCCATATATACACCCCCTTGATATTTACACAAGGCAGGCTACTTCATATTCTTAGCTTGTACGTGTGGTTTTCAGCAGAAACCAACACTGCAACAAACACAAAATATCTCATCAAACCTAGCTTAGCTATATATGTATATATGTATCAATTAATTTCATCATCAGACATCTATCTGATGAGAAGGCAGAGACACATGCGTGTGGTAATTTTAAAGCTTCCGATGAAAGTAGGCATATGTATTGTATACCAGAATAAGATATTGCATGCAAGTGAGGGCAATCACCAAAGAGAGACATAAGTCTCAAAATTATATATATATTGAATTTGAAGCTGGGTGTATGTGCCTGGTCCTAAGCCTATGTGCCCTGTTTGGAGTGGACACACAGATTGAGACATTAAAGAAAGCAACCACTACTTGCTCTCTCTCTCTCTCATTTAATTTATAAAGCCCCACCTCTTTGATTCCCTCAAAGCCCATAGGCCCCACACAACCATATCCACGATCTCTTGTGTACTGTTTTGGGGGTGAAGTGATGGAAGTAATTAAAAAAACTAGCTAGCTTAGCTTCATCCATATACCAAGTAATTAATCATAATTGCCATTTCTCACACTTTTGTAAAGATTAAGATTGTAATTGTACAACTATTCATATCAAGTTGTTGGGGAAAAATAAAAGATCCAATGTTCTACAAGGAAAAGAAATAGATGCGTATTTATTTTTATCTCTCTCATTTATTTTTCAGTGCTGTACAACCCGAATTTTTTTGGTTGATGGGTAGTTAGGTCTAGCTAGCCAGTTTGGAGCATTAATTAATTAGCACTGCCATTTTGTGTGTAGAGCGTAGACTATAGAGTATAGAGTCAAGGAGGCAATTCAAATTCAATCCACACGAATGACGAAACTCGTTTTCTGTGTCTTACTAGATCATGGACCATGCATAAATAAATATCTCACAGTATCCTCCCTGATATGTCACTAAAATATATATGTGCTTAGTCAAGAATTATTTAAGAATGTTACGTTATATTATCTCTTTATTTTCGCTTTGGTGCCAATCGTTTTAGATGCGTAATCCCATAGGGTAAGCAAGCAGTAGTATTAAGTCCATCCATCCATCACTATCTAAAAGAGATTAATAATTAAGAACGTGAAAAAATGGAGAAAGAGAGACAAGCTAAGAGTGATTGATTCATACAAGCTAAGTGAGTAGCAATAATGAGGGGTTTCAAATGTGAATTCAATGGGTCGGCATATAGTGCCAACTTGCAAGTAATGGGTGACAAAATTTAGAGATAACAGCGACGAAAAGCTGAGAGAGATGTTCCCCACACATTTTTTGTCTCCAACACTCACTCACTCACTCACAAGTCACACCATATCTCTATTCTATTCTCTAGTCACCCTTTTTCCACATATGAATCACTCCCTCCACTCATTCCATGACACGTGCCCCATAAGCTTCTGGTATACAGTTTACACCACCAACACACATGCTTACACACACACACACATATATATATATATATATATATATATATATATATATTGCAAATGGCACCCACGCCTATTTTAAAATATATAAGAGGTTTATGTTCATTAAATTATTATTTTTTGAAAGCAATTTTAAAAAAAAATAAGAATGAAGCATTATTTATTAAGATTATCACTTTCAATTATGAAGGGATTAGTTAATTAGTTACGAGGAGCGCTCTGATTCAAATAAAAAAAATGCAAATATTATCACTTTCAATTATGAAGGGATTAGTTAATTAGTTATGAGGACCGCTCTGATTCAAATAAAAAAAATGCAAATGGCTGCTTTATTAGTGCCAAGCTATAGGGTGTGTCATACGTACCAAAACTGAAACGCCACTCAAACTAAACAGTTTACATGGGAGTGATGGGACATGATCATGTCCCATGTTTTTGAGCTTCGCAGGTTCAATCATAGCTATACACCCAATCTCCAACACATGCATTATTACACTGTATATATAGAATTTCTTAATTAGTATATATAGTGTCAATACGACACTACATATACTCCACTAATGATCACACAAGTTATTTTAAAGCATTTTTGTTGACTTTAATTTGTTTTATTTATTTGACCATGGCTCCACCAAATTGCATTCCTGTATTATGTATAATTGGTTGGTATACATTATAATTAAATTAAAGTAACCTTTTGATTCATCCTATGCTCCTGTGTGTCACTAGAGGGGTGCATAAACAATTGTTTAATTGAAGTGGGGATTTTTATAATAGGGGTCAACTAGTATACTAAATTTACTATACAATAATTAAAGAGATATGGTTTCCCGTATCACCACCTTTTTGACTCACTTATAATAAGATATACTACCATTTGCCAACTATGTTTTCTCTTTATATTCTGATGATAAGTGTATATAGTAATCATAAATGTAGAGAACTTTTTTGGTGTATGAAGTTTGTAGCCACAAATATGTAAGGGTTAGCTAATGGATCGGAGCTTCCCTTTTTTTTTTTGGTAACTATCTTTGGTAATTAATTAAGAACTGTGTTGGAGATTATTTAAAAATAAAATATAGTACGTGTTTATGACACTAACGTAACATTATATTCAAGACAGTATTATATTGGAGTTTGTCGCAAAAATTGATTCCAAATATAAGATCACTTAGTTTAGATCGACCCTCTCAACTTATATGTAGATACACATAATTGTAACTATCAGTCTATTACAAATGTTTAAGTAGTATTCATATATGGAAAGAAAACAGACTTTGGTGTTAACCAATACTTTTAGGGTACTATTTAAGATTTTTTGTGGCCTGATATTTAAGAGAACATTTGATTGGTTGATATAGTATTTAGTAAATAAAAATTGTAGTTTTATTAATATTTTTTTAAATCTAAAACTATCAAGTTTTTATCAACCAATCAGATAGTCGTTATATTTCCTTGCGGGCGGGATTCACAGAAGATTTTGCATCTCACTGATCTTCTATATGCAAATGTCCATTAAAAAGTAAACGCTTGAGAAATATCATCAATAATTCATCATGATTTCTGAAACAAAAGGAAATGTTAATATTATATATATACACTTTGTTTTTTTTTTTTTTTGTCAACATGCCAAGACCAAAATGGTGAAGCATTACAAGAAAAAAAAAAGTATTTTTCAAGACCTTGTATTTTAACGGTTATTTAATTATTAAAAAAAATATTTTTTTAATAATTAAATTTTGACTATCGAAATAAGTTATTGAAAACAAGATAATAAAAGCATTTTCGAGAGTCAATAATTATCGATAATATTTTCTTGACAATACTTTTTTCAACGATATTTTTTTTACGACCGTTGTCGACAAATGTATTATCGATCGAAAATAATATTATCGACCATGGTTGAATGATAAAAAATACCATAATTAACTTTTTTTCAACAATTTATTTCGTCGGTCTAAATTTAATTATTAAAAACAAGTACATTTTTTAATTAAAGCAAGAAAGATTAGAGAGGAGAGTAAGTAGGGCTAAGATAAACTTTGAAGAAAAGCCTGCTATCCCGATGGGTATGCTTGGTATAAATGTGCGAATGTAAACCCTAAAGTACTGTCGAATAGATGAAAGTACTGTAGAGAAAAGTGAAGAGAGAGATAGAGAAAAAATTAGAATAGAGAAAAAGTATATATGATAAAAAATGTGTTTAATATATATAAAATATGATATAAAATTTGTTTCGAAATGAGAAAAACTATAATTTTATAATAGGTATCCTTACCAAAGTCCAAACGTACACAAACATAACAAGGGTAAAGAGAAATAAATAAAGAATTGAAGACAACGTAGATTGGGCTGAGAAAGACAAAGGTAATAAGGAAAAAGGGTTAAGTGCACCGAATGAAATTGGGCTAGCCCCTTGTCTTGCCCTCTACACTGGGATTCAACTCTTGTTGGGCTTCACTCCTTTTTTTATTTGGGCCGACAGCTCGAAATGGTCCATTTTTAAAAAGCTGCATAAAGAAACTGTTGCCTTCAAAATCCTTCAATTGCATTTTTTTACTCTTGAAAGTTCACTTTTTGCTAACAAGTGTTAGATGCATTTTCTTGAGCTTCTTGAATTTTTATTAAACTCCCACCCTCTCTCTCTCTCTCCTTAAAAACCCTTAAGCAAAAATATTTGTGTGTGATAAACTGATATATAGCTTAATATATATCTTGATATATACTCATGAAAAGCACCTTAAGCCATTATTGTAATATGGGTGAAATATAATACAAGTGATTGATAAGTACGTAATAACCAATACAAAGAGGTAATAATTCGTATTACATAGTTTGTATTAAAATTTATATCCACCATAATTCTTTTACATTTAGATATTTAGATCCTACCCTCTTCGTGATGTCAAATTCCCTCACTTATATAATTCAAATATTGTGGGACATATATACTACAGTCTTAGGTTAAAAAGAAAAGAAAAGAAAAGCAAAGTGTACAACATGACTTAGATAACAATTCTTGCAAACTATTTAGTTCTCTGTATGCATCTTATTATCATCCAATTCTTATATTTTATTTTAAATTTCTTCAATCACGTAATAATAAATAGATAATAAATAAATATTTTGTACATCTCAGTTTTGTATCATCTATATATATTAATATATATAGTTAAGAAAAACTATACCAAAAGAAGTTCTTTTTTTCTTAAAAAAATATATGCCTATTTTTTTTTTCCCACAAGTTCCTTGTTGAAGGAAATACACCCTAAACGCCTATTTCTAAATTCCCGTGAAGTGTAGGCTTTTTAGTTAATTTTGTTAAATTGTGTTGCCAATTTAGTCATATCAATTAATTTCCTTGAGCGTCGCAACTAAGTTACACGATTCCCTCGTTATCCACTCTTTCTTTAAAAAGAAAAAATTTAAAAAGCTTGTACTCATTTTCTTTTCCCAAATTGCTACTCTTTTAATTTCATTACTTATTTCTATTCATTCATATTAATTAAAAAGTATCAGCATTATTTCTAAACTTTACAGTTTGATAGTTACATTACTTAATTATGATAACATTTTAATTTTCTTCTTCTGCTATAATTGATATACGCATTAACTAACTTAATTAAAGATATAATTAATGAAACATTCTTTTAAATTTAAATTTTAGTTAAAATTAGTGACAAGTGACTACATAATCTCACAACCATTATGACAATGAGTTGCTTTATGCTCAATGTAAGATCTACAAAAAAAATCTTCTTGATTAGTTTCAAATAATTTATTTAATTTAACAATGAAAATAAGTGGAGTTTATTGTTTTTAGAAATTCATCAGCCAAAAAGGTTAAAGTTAGAAAGATAAGTATGAGAGAGAGGAGAGGTGGAAATATAAAGTTTGAACTTTCAACTTAAGCCTTACATTTAATTTCAATGCCATTTATGTCACTACAAAATTAAATTTGGCCCTCTATAAAGCTATTGTCCCACCACTATACAGTCTATGGTGTCTTTGTCTAGTCTTCTCACGAATTTGAATTTTTTGCTATCCAAATAGTGTTATTTGATTTTAGTCATAACTCAATAATTAGTTTTAGTCATGTACAATTATTGATCGGTTAGCCATAATCAGATAACATGAACAACTAATAACAATGAATTTGGACGAGTCTTCTTACATTTTTAAGCGTTTTTTGAATCTTCAACGCTTTTAAGTTGAAAAGGGCATTGTGCAGTACAAGATTGATTTTAAGAGTAGACTCTTCTAATAGAGATTTTGCCATACAAAATATTTGAATATGGTTTTTTTTTTCACATGTATCATCTCGTTAGAGATAATCCTTTTCAAGCTAACTGAGGTCCTATAATAGGAGTATAGCTCTCCCAACAAAAATTTTTCCATACACAATATGATATTTTGTTTAAGTAAAATCGATTTAAAAACCCTATCATTTTATAATATATATTTTTTAAAAGTAAATTTATTTTCACAATAATTGAGGATATAAATGTATTTTTTTATCGTTTTTTATTATGATCACAATCCCCCGTGTACTGATCAGCTATAGTTTCAACTTTCATGCTGGTGAAAGCCTGAAAGGGTTATATTGGTATTTCTCAAACTCTGTAAAACTGTTTTTTTATAATAATAAAAAAAGTTATTTTCACGTATTTTATTTTTATCAAAGAACTTATAATAAATATATAATTTATAAACTTAAACTCTTTGAATATATTGTTTTTAGATCCATCAACGTAACTACCATGGCTGAATAACTAATAAAGTTAATTTTGGGAGTGTACACTGTATACACCGAGCTACTTAAGTCCGATCCTCTCCGAAAGTCCTCTCTTATTGTGTTCTTTAGTTCTTTCTTTTTCACCTTTTATGAAGTTTTCTCCTAAATGTTTTTTAGGATTTCCTCTATTTCATTAAAAAATGTTTCTCACTAATTTAGAAGATATTTTGAAGATACGTAACATTTTCAGACATTTAGGAGTTCAACCATATAAAAAGAAAGAAACTGGAAAAGATTGTTCCTGTGAGAGAAATAGAGATATATTATCTCTTGATTCACATCTTCAAGTTCTTTGGACAAAAAAAAAAACATCTTCAAGTTTTTCTATATATACAAGAAAATTGTAAGTTAGAAAATTTTGTATTTCTAAATCATTTGGATTTATATTAAAGATGTAGATCTTAATATTTTTAAATGTGTTGTTTAAGAGCCTAGTTATGTTCTCTTATTGTATATTTATGATGCATAAGTTTGCTAACGATCCTGTATTATATGGTTGTAATGTCATTTCTTCACGAATAAATGCTAATTTTCTGGAAAAAAAAAACTAACAAAGTTACCGCAAGAGATGATTATGAGAGTGAGAGGAATGCTTATAGAATTGGAAGAACTAATCAAATTGCTAATGATTTCTGAAAAAAAAAGTTTAATTTGTTTTTAGGCTTCTGGGTAGAGTGTGTGTTAATTATACTTGCTTAATATAGAAAATAGGAATTAAAATTTTGGCCATGTGTGTTAGATATGAATGGTCAATGAAAAGGAAGGTGGTGACTATTGACACCACAACCAACCTCAGACATAATGTGACGTTATATATAGTGGACGTCTCTGTGGAGTGTCCACAATTAACATGCATGCAATACGAATATATATATATATATATATATAGCTACAATGCAAATAGAGTACACATATACGAATATACACAGTACATTACTGACATCAACAAAATTGAATTGTGATTTGTTACCGGCACACGATGCAGTAGCTGGGCATGCATGGAATAGACTAAAAATGGATACAAAAGGTTTGATTTTATGTCATGGAAATATACATATTTATTTTTTCGGATCATTTTGGTCTTTATATTTCATTCAAATTTTAAATTAGTCAATTATGTTTCAAAAGTTTTAAATTGGTCTTTTATATTGCACAGAAGTTTCAAATTGGTCCTTCCGTTCTCTTCCATCAATTTCTTAAGTTAATTGCTGATGTGACATGTTGACGTGTCAATTTAAGATAACATGTCATGCCACGTTATTACCACGTCATCGCCACGTCATCACATATGATGATTAGAAGATAATGTGACATGACACGTCAACTTAAATGGACATGTAGAAGAGATAATGTGTCCACTTAGCACGCTACGCAGCACTTAACGGAAGAAATTGATGTGCTTTGACAGAAGGACCAATTTGGAACTTATGAAAAATATAAAAGACTAATTTAAAACTTAGGTGAAACATAAAGGACCAAAATTGATATTTCACCTTTATTTTTCCTATAATGATTGGAAACTTTCAATAATGCAATATGCAAATAGGATAAAACTAGATTGATTAATTAATCTCGAAAAAGTAACATACATAGCTTTTTGAGAAAGCAAGAGATAAATGAACAAAATTACAGATGATTAACAAAAATATATGATTGATTAGTATATATATATATATACATATTAATGATATATTCTGAAATAAACTCAAAAGTTATATATATATATATTCTTTAACACTCGAGGCAAACGTGAAGCACCGAAAATACAGTTGAAACAAATCTCAGCTTAATTAATGAAAATCTCACAAAAGATGAGAAACTAAGATGTCAAAATCCATTGAACAGTTTTAGCATTAAGGCCCAAGGGACCCCCTCCACCCACCTGCTCTATCCCAGAACTATACATGTATTACCAGAAAAATTCCAAAAAAAAAAAAAAAATTTAGATACACAAATATGATACCTCCAGCCATTTTTTAATAAAGTTACGAGAGAAACAGAGTGAAAGAAAATTTTCTCTTTTTTAATTTTTCTCTCTCTTAATTTTCTTTCTTTTTTTCTATCTCTCATAATTTCACAAAAAATATAAAGGATTATTTTAGAAGATTCGTTTGCTACAAATATGAATAAATGGTGTATTAAAGAGGCAAAAAAAACCCTTTAAAGAAAAGAATATTACAGTTACAGCCATTTGGACAATAATCAATATATATCTAAAAAATTTCCAGTACTGTAGTGCTTTAATGACCCAACCAAATTGCGACAAGATTCGGTAATTCAGAAATACGTTAATTTGGCACATTCTTGTTAAGGGTTATATATGATCTGTAATCCAAAGCGAAGCTTCAGACACACATCCCTTTCAATCCAAGGGACCCTTCCTCTCACAATGCGACATCCTAGTGTCCTACGCCTATGACCCCATACACCGTAAAAAGCAATTCAATTATGGGCGTTCCTTTTAGGCTTTAGCACACAAGAACGAAACTGATCAAAATGTCACTGTTAATCCTTAATAACCCCCTCCCAATAATTTTAACACAATTTTTTAACATGTATACACGTGCCAAGCTAGTAAAGATGAAAGGAATTGTACTTTAATATTCAGGATAATTATGGCCAAATTTTTTTAAAAATAAAATCAAAATAAGGGACATGCAGGGAAAAAAAATCAACGTATGGCATTATTGGGTCATCATGAAAAGACAAACATAGTTTTCTCTTTTACGTAAAAGCAATTGGGTGAATCAATTAATTCAAGAATCGGGTACAATCGTTGAGATGATTATAAGAGAAGCATATGTGACATTTGGTTTGTGTATCGAACGAAGCTAAGCTAACTAAATTAGATGGATTCTTACGGTTACAGATACATCCTCTTGCTTCTTCTACTTGCTGCAACTGTAGCCTGTGAAGCAGAAGCCAAGAAGAAGCTAAGTCCATATTTCTACTCTTGCAGCTGCCCCAAATTGCTGCCTATAGTGAAGAAAGGAATCGCAAAAGCCATTAAGAATGAAACTCGCATAGGAGCTTCCTTGCTTCGATTGCATTTCCATGACTGCTTTGTCAATGTCTGCAAATAGATATATATATGACTTTGTAATTAGTGGTTTGCTATATATATATATATAACTGAAAAATGATGATGTGGATGAACAGGGGTGTGATGCATCCATACTGTTGGATGATACAAGCAGCTTCATAGGAGAGAAAACGGCAGCAGCAAACAACAATTCAGCAAGAGGATTCAACGTGATAGACGACATCAAAGCGCAGGTGGAGAAAGCATGTCCTGGAGTGGTGTCCTGTGCTGATATTCTAACTCTGGCTGCTCGAGACTCTGTGGTTCAGGTAATACACTATATCCTACCTACCTACTATGTATTAATAATATAATTGATAATCTTGTTTTGGTTTAAAGTTAGGTGGGCCTTTCTGGGAAGTGGATTTGGGAAGAAGAGATTCTACCACAGCAAGCAGAAGTGATGCCAATAACTCCATTCCCGCACCCAGATTCAATCTAACCGCTCTTACATCCAATTTCGCTAACCAAGGCCTCTCAGTGAAGGACTTGGTGGCTCTCTCAGGTACTATTTCTCTATAACTTGAGAATTACGTCACTAACACTACTTACAACTGAAATAACACGAGACAAATTCTGAGAATATGGTGACAGGTGGACATACCATTGGGCTGGCTAGATGCGTACAATTCAGACCACACATCTACAACGACTCCAACATTGATGCCTCCTTTGCCAAATCCCTGCAGAGAAAGTGTCCCAGAAGTGGAAATGATAATGTACTGGCACCCCTTGATTTCCAAACTCCTACCCATTTCGATAATCTGTACTTCAAGCATTTGATCATTAAGAAGGGTCTTCTCCATTCAGACCAGGAGCTCTTCAATGACACCTCCACTTCTGCAGCTACTTTTGTCAAGAAATATGCTACCAATAATGCTGCATTCTTTAAAGACTTTGCCAAGTCCATGATCAAAATGAGCAAAATCAAACTTCTCACTGGTAGCCAGGGCCAGATCAGACTCAATTGCAGAAAAGTCAATTAATTAAACATTTATTTAATCACCCATCTTTTCTATCTATGGTTATGTCTAGTAATTTTACTCCTATCTCCCGCTGTCAAGCCACCCAGTTTGTCTGTCAATAAACTACCTGCTTTTATATGTATATGCTCTTACTTTGTTAGGCTGCTAATCATCCCTGTCAACACATGTGATTAGCAGAACCAGCAAGATATGTGCCTATAGCTACACATACCAACTCGGGATTTCATAATACAACTATCTATGTTATTTGCAAAATCCAAGTATGAAAATACAAACTTCAATTGAGTGTAGCAGAAAACACTAAAATGCAGCCATATAAGAATTCTTTGCAGTGGCCAGCGGGAAAATTAAAGATTCTGACAAATTATCCATGTAAAACAAGATAAGCACAACATTCACTACTACAAATTCACCAATTGTAAGAACACTAATACACTAATGTAGAATTTATAAAAAAAAGTGAAGCATAACAGAATTGCCAAGGATAACTGAAGTACGGGTTAAAATATTTCAACTTTGATCGTACAAAGTACACCATTAAACGATTGTTAAGAACATACAATTCTATATTTGGTTAGATAGGCAGTTACTTCATTGTGAGAACTCTATTACCAGAACTATACAACCAGCCAAAACAATCAAGCTGCTAGGTTTATATTACATCTCCCACTAATCCAGCTCATCAGCAGATTCAACCTCCTCCACTGGCAGTTCAAAGTTATCAATCTCTTTAAAGTAAGCTTGCTGTTTTTCGATAAAATCTTGTGTCAGGCCAAGCTGGAACACATCTTTTTTAGAAGACATGGTGCGCTGCTTCTGAAAATCCATCAACGATACATTAAGCACTTTGGCAAAATACCAAGTCAGATATGATTGGACTAATATAAGAAAAATGAACCATGCACAATCTATGACATGAGTAAATGAATATATGCATGCCCTTTCGATCAAGAAGCACAAAATAAGCTAATAGCAAGCTCATAATCACTGCAAAATGTTGTATACTCCTTATCTGTCACCCAGTTCAAAGCTTTTACTAGGACGAAAAGTAATGAAACAATGTCAAAGATTAAAATTTGATCAGTTTTCAACATAAAAAGTGTCAAACTAATTTATGAAGCAGGGGAATACTCCTTATTACAAATTTTGTTCTTTCTGTGAACATTCCTTTTACTTTTATATTTAGATTATGTATATGACTAATTTACATAGATCTCCTTTGAAGTTTGACGAAATTACAGCGGCATCTAATTAAGGAAGTAAAGAATCTATTAGAATTCTTCGTTTAATATTTTTAACATGGAATTGGAAATTTTCAGAAAAGATCAAGCACTTGCCGAATAACCAAATTTACATTTGCAGATTCAGAAGAGTTGGAAGTTCAGCATAGAATCACAATGCAGAATAATACAAAAGTCAACTTAATTACCTTTCGACAAGGAACTGTTAATGCTTTGGCTTTAGGCTGATCCCCTCCTTCAACCAAATCATTTTTCTCCCTGTTATGCATGACAGGGAAAATATACGACAAGTAATCACATAGTAGATTTTGTAGGAAAAACGCAATGAAAAATAACTTAACTGCCTCAATTAAAACCAGAGATATTCTGGTGTCTGCCAACAATAGCACAAAACATCACAATAGAAATGAAGGAAACATGCATTTCAATTTTCAACGGTATGAAACTGACCCATTCTACTAATCAAGAATCAAGGACAATTCAAGTGTTCAACCAATATTGACACACCTCATAGGCTCATACAGCCAATCCACATCAGTATTTATCAGAATGTTTTAGAGAAGTGATTTCACTATTTTAAAACATGTTAATATCACATCAATCATATAATTAGCAAGTCTTTTTCATTTTAAAATTCCCTTAATTCCAAACACCTCATTTCTCCTTAGTCTTTATCATTGTTGAATTAAACTGCCATATCATATGACTTCCAGAGCAACAATACAGAAAAGATGTTTACCTATTTTTAAAGGTCTTTGGCATGGGCGTGGTACTGAAAGGATCGGCCACAACCTTCTCTTTTCCCTTCCTTTTATCTGACGTATGTCTTCGACTGTAGACTATTGAAATAGGCTCAGAAACATCACGATCACTGCTACCTTAACTCAAAGCACGGAAAAAGCTCAATGATTAATATGTTCAGAAAATGCAAAACAGTTACTAGAAACAGTTGCATCATTATTTAGCTCAAGTAAGGCTTTACTTGTAATACAAAATCTATTCATATAACACTACTGTCACAAGTCAAGACAGCAAAGATAAGCTCATTAGGAGTTCAGACAAAAATAGAGATCCAAACCTAATTCAGCACCAAGGCTGTGCAAGAAAATGAGAGAAAGTAAATTTTAAATGGAAACAGTCCGATCATCATTACTCAAATCATACAGTCACATTGTTATTACTCTTATACTAACATATCTATATTATAAGCGGAAACAGGAGGCAAATCAATGCAGTGGTTGAAACAACATCCAGTACAAGATAATTCATACCACAGAACCATCCATTAACAACAAATTATTTCATGAAAGTTCACCAGATATAATCAAATTGAAAACCGTTTTCCTGGAAGCAAATATAAAGATAAATAAACTTCGCAATACGTAACGAAAAACTCAGAACAGTTCAAGTACCAGCAACAGAAACAGAGGTAGTTTTCCGAAGCTGAGAGGGCGTAGAAACAATTGATGATTGAAGAAAGCTGGACTTAGAAGCATCATTGCAATTCCTTTTAGCTGAGGGTTTAGAAGCGTCATTGCAATTCCTTTTAGCTGAAGTATGTCTTCTCCTGAAGGCTACAGAAATAGGATCGGAATCATCTGGATCAAGAGTACCTGAAGCCGAAGGGATGATGCAACTAAGAAGTTGTAACTAAAATAAAACAAAGATTTGTCTCTGACACATGGAAGCAGAAGATAAATCGATGCAGTACAACCTGGAGTAAAACAAAATCCAACCAACGTGTACGTATGCACAAAAATCATTCCGGAGAAAAATTAATAGAAACAAAGAAAATTCTGACCCCAAATGTTGAAAAGAAATTAGAAACCATTATTACTCGAAGCAGTTATAAAGACAAATCGAACGTGGAATAGTAGGAATACCGGGAAGAGAAGATGAAATCAGCGGGCGAGAAGGCGTAGTAACAAGAGGTGGGGGAAGATGGCTAGGGTTTGAAGCATGATGGCGGTTTGGGGAAGTATTGGAGGTAGGAGAGTTGCATTTGGTAGCGACAGGATTATTGAAGGAAGAAGAGGAGTAGGGTTTGGGGGACTTGACCACAGAGGCGGTGGACGAAGACGATTGGGAGGAGGGGCGAGTGTGAGAGTCGGTGTTGGTAAGATCGGAGAGAGGCTTTCTGCGTCTGAGCAATCTTCTCTCAGCTTCCATTCTTACTTCTCGGTTGCCATCACACTTCAACGATGTCGTTCGGAACTCACCTTACAATTTGTATGTAGACTAGGCAATGGACCAGCGTGTGGTAGAAGATTCTTGTGAATGGCGGGAATTTCTGGTTGAATGAGAAGCTGTTGTAGTCTTCTGGACTCTGGAAGACGAGAACGGATACAGCATAAGATCCAGAAAACACAAGGGTTATTTTTTTTTTGTCAAATGTGATTAGGAAGTATGGGTCACTTCGTCTGGATCGTATTGGACCAATGCTAAATCCCTGGCTGTTTGGGCCTGGTATTTGTGGGCTTTGACCCACTCCAAAAAAAGAATAATCCCTGATCGAAAAAGAAAAAAATATGTTAGAGTAACAAGTGTCAACTATTGAGATCCAATTATGCCTTTAAGCTTTAAATTATGTTGATATTTCTGATTAGTTATTAATTAATTGTCTCCCGACATAATGCTTTTATTATATGGTAGCACACAGCTTCTGATTCGCTCCATTAACATCATCTCTTTGTTATGCTAAAACTAAGATTGAAAATTTCACTTTGACATGGAAAGAGGTAATGATCATTGGAAAACTACTTAGATATGGGAAGTCGGTGAGACAACACTATTCTAATTTCAACTTTCGTTTAAGAAAACGTTATCGGGATTTTTTTTTGGCCGAAAGTTCTCGGGATTTGAATCCATCCAACTTTATTATTATTTTTTAAAAAAATAACGATAATAAGGGAAGGCATTCTTAAGTACTACCGGCAGGGTGCTAGTGGCATGTTGGGAGACCAATAGAGGCCAAATCCAAAGAATTACTGCACAGGCCTAAACCGCAAATAGTTTTACCCAGTTGCAGCTACTAAACTAGCTCTTGAGTGCCAGGAGATTTTCTTGAGGAGGGATGCCCACCAAAGCATGATTTTGGATGGCTTTAAGGGAATTGAAACCCTCACTCATGGGTGACGCAAGAACTTTCTTCCGAATCCTTGACCATTTGTACCAACCCACTTTGGCTTCAAACTTTAGTATTTTACTCCAATTTATCACATATTAATTGCAACCATTAAATATAATTACATTTCACATTTTTTAATGGTTTTTTTAACGTGTTTTCTTACGACACATATTAAAGTTTTACTTAATTGATCAATTGAATTTTTAAACATTAAAAATCATTTTTAAAAATGATTTTTTTGTAAATTTTAAAACACGAAATACTTTATTGACCAATCAAAATTTTTTTAACACGTGTCATGTTAAATAAATCATTTCTTCAATTTAATTAGTCTAAACTCTTAATAAATAACAAGTTTATGTATAGGAGTTTGTAAGAACGTTACTCTTTGATTGCTTTAAGGATTTTATTAATTAATGTTCTTTAATTATTGATTAATAATTTTTTCAACTAATAAAAAGAGTTTTTTTTTTTATAGAACTTTAAAAAGAGTTAACAACAAAACCTCTTTTAATTTATTTTTTTTAAAAAAATACTTTGTTTTAATGAAACAGATCCAACGGTATAGGTTAGTTGAGTGGATGAGATGCACGTGCATAGTTACAGATTGCAGAATTGCTTTCACCTTTGAATTTTGTATGTATAAAACATGAATCAAAATGAATGTGATGTTGTTGTTTATTGGATGGATTGGCATTAATTAATTAATGTGGTGGATATGATGATAGAAGAGGTGCATATGCAAAGCACCTGAGAGTGATACACAAAGTCACAAAGTAAAAAAAAAAAAATCCATTGGATCTTTCTCTCACCGCAGTTTCTTGCATGTGAGTAAATTAAAGTAAAGCAAGGGATTTGACAAAAGCAAGAGAGAGAGAGCAAAACCAGCGTATGCGAAGGCCTCTAGTTTCACCCTTTCAGTGTTCCCCAACAAAAACAGACAAACTCCCTCTAACCCATGGGCCACACCCACACCCAGTCCTGTATAAATTCCCACCCTACCCACTCCATTCATCCACATCTCACTCTCATTCTGATCAAACAAGAAACCACATTTACAGCAAATTAAACAAACATCATGGAGGCTATTCAGACATGGGTTGCAGACCACAAGCTCACCAGCATTGGTATGCTATATAACTTGAACATATATATCAGATCATGAAGCATTAATTATATTGATGAAGTTAATGGGGTTGTTACGTTGTGGATTATTACAGGGGCGTTGTGGGCGTCTGGAATTGGGGCATCCCTTGTGGCTTATTCACGCACAAGGTCTCCAATGAAGCCAAGTCTAAGGCTTATCCATGCCAGGTACTTTAATTTAATTCATCACCTTCCGCATTTGGATTACTACTGTGTGTTCATAACGTAACGATCTAATTATATATATATGGCTTTGATTTTTGATTACGAAGGATGCATGCGCAAGCCTTAACACTGGCAGTGCTGTCGGGCGCTGCGGCTCATCACTACTACCACAATCGTATGCCAAATGCTGACCCAAACCCACTAAAAGCGCAGATTGAGAGTGAGGCTTCTGATGTCACCCTTCAATGGGAGCTCCTCAGTCCTTTCTAAGACATTTTCTAATGTCTTAACAAATGTCCTATCTCCTATGCTATGTCTTTATTTTCTGCCTTGGTTACGTTGAGACAAGACTTTCCCAATGTACATACAATTGTTCTTCCATCTACTACTTGTTAATTGATCTTCTTCAATTTGAAAAAAAATTCTGTTTCAATTGCCTGCACAATCCAATATAATATTATAATACAACGTAACTAGCATAAAATAAAGGTTGAGAATTGAGATAATCAGATAAAAATATAATTCCATATGAATGGTGGTGTCAATAATTTGAGTTAACAACACATTTTAGAAGTAGAGTTGAATTCCCAATAGACAAACAATGAAATGAATAAATTAGAGAAAGCGCGGGCGGTGGTGAGATTGAATATAATATTGCGGCGCATGAAAAGGGAAACACACTTTGCAATTGCATTGCATGATGTTTGTAGAAAGATAGTGGATATCCTCCATCTTTAGATTGGAGTGGGTGAAGTGAAGGCGTGAATTCCTAAAATTTCAAATTATATGTTATTAGTAGTTTTTCTAGTTTGTAATTTGACATTTTCTCTGGTATTTTTTTTCCTTCTTTAATTTGTTTTTCCAAATATTTTTTCAATATATAAATTAAACTGTAATTCATTTTAAAAAAGATTTCACATCACTCTAACTTTTCATACCATCACTTTAACTTTAACTCTGATTGGGAGAATTCTTTAGTCCCTAAAACATATAAATTGTTCTAATTTAATCTATGTGAATGTCTAATTTAATCTTTAAAAGATATTCTTTTGTTCTAATTTAGTCCTTTTAATTTTTGTTGCATGTGTATTTGTGACTTCTTTACCAAATTAAAAAAAAACATATTTCAGAGATTAAATTAGACATTTTCATCTTTCAAAAACTAAATTGAAACAATCTGTATTTTTTATGGTTTAAATTGATAATCTCTAATTTTATTTTTTCAAAAATATATTTTTAAATTACTCCAAACCAAAAGGATATCAGCACATATTTTTCAGTATAGTTTGATATTTACTTTTTTTTTTTTTCAAATTGTAAATAAAAAGTTAAATACGTTTTAAAATGACAATTTCCAAAACTTAATTAAATTTCCACTCTCTCTTTCTGTGTTTTAAACTCTTAATTTTTAATACTGAATCTATATTTTATCATAGGTACTTTATTTTTTGTGAATACTTTTTATTATAGGTACTACCTATATATAATTGCAAAGATAAGAAGCTTAATACCTTAATATCGCTCCTCTGATCTCAAGTTAATAAATATCTTTAGTGTGGGCTGGGCAAGTTTGTTTTGCAGATAGTGGATTCCGAGGTTCGTTGGGTCTCTTGGAAAAACCCATGTAGGATAATGGCCTGAAGGCCCAATACAGCCACACAAACCGTCCTATTTGTGCGCGCCTTGTTAATTCAAAATGATCAAATGACCCAATTGCCAATAATATGCCACCTATTATTCTACTTGACACAGTATTTTGATAATTATTTTAGTTGAAGAAGAAGATTTGTGCATATTTTTAAAACAAGAAAAGAATATGTAAAATTTAAATATATGTCAAGTTAACACTAAATTTTATTTTTTATAATGGAAGGAGGCTAGAAAAAGCTAGCCAACGAACAAACCCACGAGGAAGCCAAAGGCCTCTCTCATAATCTTTTTATAATGTGTGAAATAAGTGAAGGACATGGAATTGTGGAGACATTTGTTGCTGTATTTTACTATTTGGGGAGCAAAGTGACAATATGTATACATTTATATTTGTACTACTAATACTAGTCACTACTCACTTGTCACTTCTGCCAACAATGGGGACCTCCCATACCTTCAAAACATTGCATGTGATCCACTCATCATCTTCATCAAATATATATATATTTGGTTGCTATACAATTAATTCAAATTTATAACTTATATACACCGTCCAAAAGGACATCTATTATTTCAAATTAAGTGTGTGCACACTTAAGAGGGACAACGGGTGATGGAATTTCATCATGCACTTGAATCGCGTCGCTATTAAGCATGTCTACAAAATTATATATATATATATATGTCGTCTTCAACTTATTTTGAATCGCCTCCTCCCCCGTACACTAGGTATTGGTTAATTACCTGCGCGTCTTCTTTTCTAATTTCTATTTATACTTGTCTTTCAACCTTCTATCTCTACTTTTTATTTATTAACTATCTCAGTTTATGAAAAAGATATATATGAAAGAACAAGAAGGATTAATTTTTTTTTTTCGGAAAAACATAATATTGACATTTTAATACGGAATATATTTAGTAACTGATAGATCGAGCGCTACTTATATATTGTACTTGTTATTTAGAGCGTAACTCTTTTTAATTAACTCAGTCTCATCCAAGTATCACGCGATTTGACTATGACTTTGGTTTAATTTTAATACCAATAATTGTTGGATTGAGTGCTTATGCTACCTAATCAAAAGCCATAACTATTAGTTAACTATTTTTATTTAACTTAGTCCAACTGAAATACTATGCAATTTGACTATAACTTAACATCTACCGATAACCTTAATTAGTCAACAATAATAGTAGTCTATGTCACCAGACTGTATAGCTACTTGCAGGACAAAAGGCTACAAAAAGAAAAACTTGTGGATCATATATATCCCGTAGTCCACATTATATAGTACTATATCTTCGAATACAGTTCGTCTAGCCAATGCTATCTTCCCAACATTCAAATACATATGTCAGTGCTTAGCTTCCCGGCCCCTTAATTATATTATATATAAATTATTATAAAATTAAAAGATATGAAATTTTTCTCATTAAAAGGCCATTTCTATAATTGGGATGACAGATGTGTACTCATTTATTTTATTTTATCCATGAATTGAAAGGTGGGAAATGGGAACTTGCTTTTTCTTAATTACAAGGTTTCAGTGTGCATTACACACACAGAGATATATATATATATATATATAATAAATAATGAATATATCACAGTGATCTTGATCAAGCTGAAGCACACATGCGCAGACACACATATATATATATAGTCCATATATATACTATTACCACGTACAGCTAGCTGGTAGAAAGTTACATTTCGATCGATATCATGTAAAAGAAATTATATATATATATATAGTACTATATATACTACATATGCATGCGTAATATATATATATAGTTATAAATAAGATTTTTGGTCAACCATTATGAATATTCTCTTGGTTCTGTCTCTTTTGGTAGGGGAAGAAGGAAGACGAGGGAGAGTATATACTGGCATTAGCATATAATAATTTCCGTTAGAACAAAGGAATTCTTGTACGAATTAAGGCTAGATTTCTTGATGAGCAAATTAAAATTGCCAGGCAGCTAGGGTACATTAAGGCATTAATTAAGGGGATGGGGAAAGGATTAATGGATGGAATTAGATGAACAATATTATTTATGAAGTATATATAATAATTAAGCAGACTTAATTAATTTGATTACTGATGTTCATCATGACTACTACTTTCCCTCCACTTTTTTATCGCTTGGCCCACTGCTTGCTTCACATCTTGTGCATCCATACTCATACCTTCTTCTTCCTTATTCTACAAAATTAAATTAATTATTAGTTACTGACATTCTTCTGCATGACATATAATATATATTAATTACTTTATAGTTAGTGAGAGAAAAAATAATGCATGAATATATATATATATATATATATATATATATATATATATAATTATATATAGATATAGATATTGAGGTTGCAGTGCAGAGTTGACAAAAATGAAAGATATATATATATATGTCTAAGCAATTAATGGATATATAATAATATAATAATATGATGTTAGGTTAATTACTTGTGTTGCAAGTGCTTGAAAACGAAAAGTGTGAGTACAAGAAACCCTAGCTTGCTGCACATCGAGATCCATCCCATCGAAGGCCTCCAGTAAGGAAACAAGCAGACCTGGGCAACTCTTTGCTGCCAATACATTTATCACAAATCCCTTTTCTAGGGTTTCTATTCTCACCTGCAGTGCACACACCAATTATCATTAATATATATTTCAATTAAAAAAAGCACATAAAATTAATTTTGGATTAACAAAAGAAATGCCTTGGGCGAGGGATCTTGGTGGGTTGGTGTGGTGGCGATGTCTTCATTCAGCCTTTCAACTTTGTGCTTTAGCTCTGCTATGTATTTTGATGCATCCGTTATGATGGAGCTTTCGCTTACCTGCCATCCACCCATATTAATTAAGATAACAAATACAATTATATTATATATAGATATGCATGTTTGCTCTATATATCTCAATTTCATTTCTCCATCTAAGCACTGCATATATATATGATTTCAGGAATAATCAAATAAAGAGAAGAACTAAGAGATGGGGATTTGATCTTGAAATTAAATGCATGGATGGAGGAGGAGAGGGGGAATTACAGCATGAGAGTTAGTAATAGAACGAAGGAGTTGCAGCTTCTCATGCAGAGATCCTCTCTTGTGGCTGTGCTCTCTAGAAACCATATTTCCAATTCGATCTCTCTTCTTTCTGATCTGATCACACTACGCCTTTTCTTTTGCGATATATATATAGGACGATCTTCTCTCTGCTCTGCTTACCTTGTGATCCTTTCAAATTAAAGAGAGGGATATGTATAATTAATTATCATCAATACCATCTCTTTAATTTCTCCTAGCTAATTCCCACAGCCCCTTCTCACTTCCATCTCATCCATATCATATATATAACATACAAAAATTAATTAATATATATATATATATTTTAATTATTTATTGATGGTGGTAAAAATTAAAGGAACTATATAGAGAAAGAGATAAAAAGGATGAATGGGAATAGAGAGGAATCATGAGCTCGTGATATATAGTGAAAACTGGACATCGAAAGAAGTGATGAATTAGAATTGGGAGAGAAGCAACAAAAGGATGTTTAGTTGTGCATTTTGGAATGCCTCCAAGCACTCCTCACGGGGGCATTTTCCTTCCCACCTTTGTCCTCTTTCTCTCTCTCTCTCTACACGTGCCATTCTTTAATCTCTATACCATTCCCATCCTATCACACACTCACAGTACTACTCTTCCATCTATTACTCATCTTCTTCCTCCTATATATCCTCTTCATCAAACCCTAACTTACATATACATGCAATTATATTATTACATCACACACACACACACACATATATATATACCTACATATCAGATATCACCTTCTACTCTTCTAGTAATTAGTAATTACCAATAACAACTATATAGCAATCCTCATCTATTTTTATCTCACCTTGTTTTCTAGGATATATATATATATGAAGATCATGACTTTGTATAATTGTATATGAGGAGAGGTATTTATATGATCGATGTGTGGTATTCAAAATCACTCATATATACTAAAATGAATGTTTCACTCTTTCCTAGCTAGACTCCTGTTGTTTTTAATTAGTTAGCTAAATTACCTCAATTTATCTTTTATATATATATAATATGTCAGTTTCTTCAATAGAAAAAATATTAATCGATCATCGGCACGTAGTATATTTTGGGTATATCATATGAATTATACTTTGGTAATTAAATTCCTTTTTTATATTAATTTCTTCATATCATTACAAAATACAGTGGTGTCTCGTGAATTCAATAATGTTCATATATAGAGCTCCTTCATGCATTCCAACTTCAATAATTTTACTAAGCATGTGAATGTGATAATTGATATATATATATATATATATATATATATATATATATATATATATATATATATATATATATTATCATGATCAGTTTTTACTAAATCATTTTCCCTCCGATTTTTTTATTTTTAGTCATTGAATTATTACACAACTACAAGCACAAATCTGTGATGTGTGTATATAAAAATGATTGTATATATATATAAAGGTTAAAACTCTATTTTGGTCCTCTCTATCTTTCACCCAAGTTTTATATTGGTCATTTATCTTTAAAAAATTTTAAATTGGTCTTTTATATTTCACACAAGTTCTATATTGGGTCTTGATGTTTTATTAAAGTTTTATATTGGTCCTTTATGTTTCATCCACTCAGCATAGTTTCATTTTGGCTTAAACGACGTCGTTTAGATATTTTTGGTGTGTCTAAAGCCAGGTCAGCTATCTGGTACACGTAAGAGAGATTATGTATTTACCTCGGTACGCCACATCAGCGCTTAACGGAAGAAATGGATGGAACCAATACAGAATTTCTAGGAAAGATAAAGGACCAATATAAAACTTCTGAAAGATAAAGGACCAATAAAGAACTTGGGTGGAAGATAGAGGACCAAAATGTGATTTTGACCTATATATAAATGATAGTACATATACATATATACAGGTTGGTATAACACATGTACAGATATACATGTACGTCGTATATGTGTATATGATGAGAGGGGATGATATATATTTATAATTTATGGAAATATATATATGTGATGTGTATGTGTTGCTTCTTGTTGCTTCCAGTGTTGTCTGGATTGGAGAAGGACAAATAACGTACCCACCTCCATTCACATGTGAGCCCATAATCATCACAACAAAACAATATACACCATACTCTTACTCTGCTCCTCCTTGTCTCTTCCATTATACCTATATATATATTTCTTCAATATAATTCCTCTATCTCTCTTTAACTCTCCCTAGCTATACCTACCTACCTACACTCTCTTTTAGATTCCTATACTACTGCTCACCTATCTGTTTTCCCAGCTGTATATATGTGCCTGTGTGACCCCCCCAATTCTTTTTCTTAATTTCCTCATCATAAACCCCATCCATATCACTATGCTTTCTTGGATTGGACACTAGCTTCCTTATATATATATATATATATATATATATATATATATTTCATATATTTTATATACATCTATATATCTAGAACCCTTCTTTTTCTTTATGTATATATATATATATATTCCTGATCGATGAATCACCATCCAATATTGAAAGTCACAATATAATCACAATATATTCTTCTTGATATACACATGAAAATGAGATTACAAAGACAATAAGTTGAGGGTTTTTTGTTTTATGTACCTGGCTAGAGAATACCCACATATATATATATATATATATATATATATATATATATATATATATATATATATATATATGTGTGTGTGTGTGTGTGTGTGTGTGTGTGTGTAAACCCACCGGAACCGAAAATAAATAAATTATAAAGTAGTGAACGTGAATGGCACATATCATTGAAAATTTGACGACATTGAGCTTAACAACAATTTATTGAATGAACGTGACCTAGCTAGTGGTTGTTATCCATATGTTTGATGGTATTGTGAAAATGTGGCAAAAATACAAAATTATACAGGTAAGCACTTTGTCTTGACACGTCATGATCCTGTTCTAAGTTTATTCCAGCAAACCCTTGAGCACTGTATTCTTTTTCGGTCCATTTCAATCAATATCATATAATTCATTCATTATAATTAGCTTCGAAGAGTTGAGGATAATTGAGTTCTTAATTTCTTTCATCATAAATCAAACAATAGGTAATTATAACTTAAAAGATCGATTTAAGTTATAATTACCTATGAATCCCATGAAGTGGCATCTTGATGGAACACTCTGAGTCTCATCAGTAGGTAATTATAACTTAAAAGATCGATTTATGAGAAGAGGATGATGAATTGTCTCCCCAAAAGATATAACTAAATATATAAAATAATTAATTAATATTAATAACTAATATTAGGTATGTTTTTTTTATGAGTTCAGTATCTCCTGTCAATATCAGTTACTAGCACTGTAAATTTTTTGAAAGGGGTCTTAGTACAAGATACGATACCCTCTCCATACACACTGTCAGAAATCGAACCCCTCGTGGTTTCACGAATGAAAGAAAATGAAAATTAAGCAGGCCTTCCCTCTTGTGCTATTCTTCTGTTTTGACAATTCTTTTAATTAAGTCTTACAGTAAGCCAATTCTTCTAATTAAGTCTTATAGGATCCAAAGGATCCTAATTAATAAGGCCTTTTAGCTGGAGATCGTTGAAAGTAGTTGCTACTAGCTATAAATAGTGTCCTTCTTGGGGACTTATTATATAGTTGCAATAAAGTTGGAGATCGACTAAGAATATTCTGTTTTGGATTTGATCTTTCTTTCTCACGTGTTTCATATATATATATATGATGAATGATATATATGTATATAGGAGATATGCTTAAATTGAATACGATTGAATCAGACGCCTATATAATATTCCAATTAATGTGGCATTTTATTTCTCTGTCATGCTAGCTAATTAATTAATTAATTAATTAATTACATGATACAAATATATTTATATATATATATATATATGTTGCTGACATCTGTACGCGTTTTGGTGTCCATTTGTATATTATCATCATGTGACCAAATGGGCGCTAGCTGAACCAAAAACACAATTTTTTTACGAGTCCAATCATGGAAAGAAATCTATTACACTTATTTCAGAAAAGTTTCTCGTGACACTTCAAATAATTTTAAAAACTTATATATTTGTATCTGAAATGTTTGTCTTTTTGATGGAAAAATGAAAACAGATTGCAGATTTACAGCACAAATCAATTAATTTCACAGCCTGCTGATAAATTAAAACCATATATATATATTTTCTCTCAAACCCACTATATAGATATATATGGAGGACGGACATATATAACATATTGCATGTATCCTTATCTTTTCTGCTAATTAAATTGACTGTATAATTATATCTCTACTATTTATTTTTCTGTTTGCCCCTTTCTCACAATTTTCATTTATTTCTTCTATCTAATGTACTGTAATTTGTTTGTGGTGGGATAATTAAGGGTAATTATAAGTGCAAAGTAATTTTGCGTTTGTACTATAGCATATAGTATACTAGTATTCTAGGATTCCTGGTGTGAATTGTTGGTAGCTAGCAGAAGTCACGTGAGTTAGCACTTTGGAAAAGTACGTACAATATTCACATGCGAAAGCCAAAGTGAGACACATGAAAACAAAAATAATAATAAAAGTATAAAGTTGTGGGATAGGAGCTTATGGTGTTGGTGGACAAGAAGATAGAGGGACATGTTGCTGCATGGTGGCAATGCAAGAATCTATAAAGATAATATAAACAACGTAACAACGCCAACTACTTAGCTACCTTCGTGTGTGTGTATATATATATGTACAAACACATATATATATATATATGCTCATCATCCACTGTCCTCTTATCTCTTTGCTACCCTTTAATTTATGGCTTCAGTGCAGAAAATTCAAATTCTACTTAATTTGATTAATATATCAGTTCTTAAACTTTCACATTTCAAGAAATAATATATCCTCTGCTTAATTCCTATAGTTTTTGCTATTGAACTCCCCTATATATATATAGCTAGCTATAAGATCAATGTGAGTGTTATTAACAAGCAGGGAGCAGGTTAATACTTAATTTAATTTGCACCGTACCATGAATAGCTATAATTTGTCCTTTGTCTACTGTGTATAATTCTGTGTGGCCTACTTTAAATTAAAATCAGATATTCTTAACAGTTAATAGTTTTCATCTTTATCTCATTCATTGTATACGTACAAAATAATATATAGGACCAAATTCATAGGATCACATGCTAGCTATAAGATTTTAAGCCAAAAACCTTTTCTGTACTGTGTTCAAATGTTACTACTGCCCATGTATATGTTGGTGGGGAAAATATCTTACTTCATATATAGTAACTTGAGTAAGTAATTATTCGTCGGTTATTTAAATGTCCAATAACCTTGGAAAGAGATAGCCTATATATATATATATATATATGTGTGTGTGTGTGTGTGTGTGCATATATATATATATATAATATATGTAACACATTAAAGTACTGCATTATTTGCATTGATTTGGCTCACCTCGTTTGATATCTAGGATGCTAAATGTGAATAGTGAAAGGTATTTTGAGTAAAATGCGATGGAACCCACATTGGTTATTATAGCAAGAACATAAATATATGTTGAGGCAAAAGGACAAATGAGTCCGTCTCGAAACAGTGACAACACGTACAACAACATATATATGAGGGAAGAGTTTTGAAGATCGAGTGGAGAATTAATGAGGTTACTTAATACTTATTGACGATGACAAAAAAGATCCCAACATTTATATATTGAACATGAAACCGAACCATAGAATCCTGATTTCTTGGCAATGAAGATAAGTATTACTACTATTTGTGTATATATAAATGTGTGGAGCACATTAAGTGAGCATGAGGTGTTGTTTGTCCCTTTACTTCCTTCACATGTGGAGAAAACAAGAAACAAACAATCAAAAACCACACAATAGGAGACGCAGATGCAAAATTAGAATGTATATAATTTGGTTTGTGAAACTGTTTTTGGGTTTCATTTTGTTTTTTTAATTAATTTTTATTTGTAAGTTTTCAATATTTTTAAAAAATATATTTGTTCATTTTTATTATATAACTGAAATTAAATTAAAAGTTACAAAACTACAAACGTAACAATTAATACTTTTTGAAAATTTTGAAATGTATCTTAGACGTTTATATTTTCACATTTTTTTTGTAAATATTGTTTTCTTAAAATAAATGCATCCTTACATTTCTGCTTATCAACTGCATTATTAGCATTTTTTTCTTTTCAACAGGAAATAAAAAAAATGAAAAAACTACCCAACACCTAGGGATCGTTTGGTAGACGGAACGAAAATGAAATAGAAATACGTTTACTACATTTGGTAATAGAAAATGAGAATAAAATAAAAGTAAATAAAATGATCATTTTATTCTTATATTAAAATATTTTTTTGAAAAAAATAAGAATAAAAATATAATTTCATCACATTACAAAAAGTAAAATATGTTTGATAGGATGAAAGATTCACCTAAACAAACATGCTCCTAAAGTCCTAAACTATCCCCTTCCCTTGTAAGAATAGCAGCAACTTTACAAGGGGGCACAGGAAAAATATGCAAACCATGACTCAAATAAAAAGCAAACCCAGCAAAACCATCAGCACAGATAATTAGCAAGGTTATTTTATTTTATTTTATTTTTCCAATTGCTTGCGTGTATCTATGCTTGGTCATTCTTTGGATACTTGGAATAAAGGCAGAGTTTTGTGTAATTGGAATGGGTAGAAAGAGAGTTACATATATGTATGAAATTTCCACTGTGCATTAGTACTTTTCAAAAACAGTTACAAGTCTGAAAGCATCAATTTTTGTTTCTTGGCTTTTGGATAAGAAATCTGGAAGTATCATGGGAGTGGTAGTGGACTTCCGGCCTGCATCGAATGGTCGAAATGTTCACCTCATTGGAGCTAACCCATTGAATATCATTTTGTTAGTCTCCTACACTTGGGCTGTTCAGGCCCATTTCACTCCGTTTACTATAGCATTCATATTTCGATTTAAGAAAAAAATAATCATAACAAAGAATTGACGCAGCAGCAGCAGCAGAAGAAAAAAATGCATTTGTATTGTTTTTAATTTTTATTATGAATCATTGTAATTGATGAACGAAGAATTGACGCAGAAGATCAGCAAACATAGGTTTATAGACCCAGAGAAATTATTCATCAACTTTATAATCTGGCTAAATGTTCGATAATGTTACATACTACATGGTTGTATAATACAACTTGTATTGTGGTGTGTTCAAGATATTTGAATTCCACAACATACTTAAAACCCATCAACGACTCAAACCGCAAACACAAGCCCTCCACAACCAAACACACTTTTCTCTCCTCGTACTCTTCCCTTAATCAAAACCAGCACAAGGCTCTTATTAGGTAGAGTTTAGGGAGAATCAAATGTATGCAATCTTAATCTTGCAAGCAGAGAGGGACTATTTACAAGTGACCCACAAGGCAGCAACCTTAATCAAAACTACTAAGTAGTATCTTTGTTCCATATTTTTGCTGAATTACTCTTGCGTAAACAAGAATAAGAAGAAAGAAAAAAATTACAAATCATGACTTGCTAGTGAATGCAATATTGTATATGTTTGTGGAAATGGCTATCACACTTGTCACTACAGATAGGACAACCATTATTAGTGCGATAACTTTGTCCCCTCTTGTTGAAATACCATGAACATCCCTGCCATTCATTGAAAACAGTGAACAATTATACAAAGCTTAGTCATAATGCTCCCAATCAAATGGAAATAGATTGAGACGACGAAGATAGAAATACCTGAGAGCAATAGCAGCAGGGAAAACGAAGGCAAGGCACACTGCGGTTGTTGATCCCATAAACTGAAAGAAGAACCAAATATCTGGGATTGCTATAGCAGCAAGATAGCTGGACACAAGCAGCACCAGAGTGATGCTCATAAATCTCTTGTTATCTGTGGCTAGCAGAGGCTTCTTAGGGAAGAGAAGTTCATCTACGTTGGTTCTCAAAGCAAAGTTCAGAAGAGGGAACACCAGCATAATGTGGACTGCGTAGCTTAACCTGACTAAACTATTGAGCACTGAACCAATTGCAGACCCAGCATTCTGATCAAAATTGATAAGAATGTCTGATTTGAGTGAATCCCCAAATAAGAGATACCCAAATAGGCCTATTGTAAAGTAGATGACTGCACAAAGCATTATTGCAATTCGAACTGCTGTTGTCATGTCAGACTGCTTTGCAAGCTCAAAACCAATTGGATGTACTGTGCAAATAGAGCCAACTCTAAGTAAGCAAATAAATTAAGCATGGGACAAAAGTATCTATCTAATGCAAAAGAATTAAGTACCATTGAAATGAAAAGTGAAGGCTGTGACTATGACTGGAACAGCAGTGAAGAGATCAAAGAAAGAAGTCTGCTTATCCAAGTGAGGAATCAATCTTGGAGTATGTGTTGTGCCAGAGAAGATAGCAGAAATTGCTAACCCAGAACATATGGCAACGAATGCCACCGCAAGAAGAGTAGATACTGCAGAACTAAACTTCAAAGACTCTAGCAAACACCAGCCAATGTGACACAACATTGTTACTTATAACGTCAATAGATTTTTCATCAATTTGGAATATAAGAAAGCAAGCACATGCGTACTGAGTACTGACCTACTCGTCGGAACAAGACCAATGGAAGCATGACAACGACTAAGACGACAAGCAGGGCGAATTCCCGAGAATTCCACCAATGAATTCCAAACCATTGTTGCAAAATGCCCAAGTGCTCTTCACCTTTTCCAGAGAGCACATCACCTATAAATGAACATCAATGTAAGTTGACAATGATATTTTGATGATGAATGAAGGTATTGAAGACTAAATTAACCAGAGCATCAGCCAATCAAAGTGTTGTGAGTCATGACCACGCAAGAATGTAACAAACTTTAAATTAATACAATACTTTCAAACTATCCTATTTTGAGATTTTCTAATAAATACTATCGATCCTAGATCCCATATCCTGGTCCGTATAAACTCGAGTTTCAAGCTTCTTATGCTACACGCAGCTTCAGAAGACACAAACTTCTCCAAGTTTTCTTAGCTAAAATCGTCGAAATCAAAAATTCCCAAATAGCTATGTGTCAAATTGCGTAAATTCATTCTTACCGATGATAATCAAGTACATAATTAAGGAGCCATAATTGGTAATCACGACAAGAACTTGTGTGGCTACTGCTCCCGCCGGCCCAAATGCCTCCCTCATAACGCCGGAGTACGTCGTCGTCTCGCCGGAATACGTAAACCTCAAGAGAAAATCCACAGATACTTCGGCGAGCAGAGCAATTATCAAAATCAATAAGAAATTCGGGACCAAACCCACGACCATTACAGTTGCCGGAATCGACATGATCCCGGCGCCGACTATGGTGGTGGCGACATTAAACACAGCCCCAGTAACCGATGCAGGCTTGATAGCTCCTTTCGATTCCGGCAAGAGAGGAACCGTTACTCCGGCCGCCGGCGACATGTCGGCGGTCGGTCAATTTGCGTATTTGGTAGAAAAGAAAATTAACGCACGCCGGCTGGAATTGCTCGCTTGTTCTTCGCAAATGCTAATTTATAGGGACGCGGGAATCAATTGAGGATTCGCCAGCAGTTATCAATTTTTTTTTTGGACAGATCCAGCAGTTATTATAATGTTTAGACATTACACGCTTCACAAGGGCCATATAGATAAGTCTGACTGGACTTTGAAAGATATTTGTGGGACGTGTTGTTAGATTTTGGCACAGCACCCATAATTAAGAAGTCTCTCGTCAATTTGAACTTTAATAATTGAGTGATTAGAGCTGTAAATTGTTAAAAAAAACAAATAAGTTTCAATATTTTGAACAAAAAACATTTGATATGTTGGTAGGTTAGGTAAACAAATGTGTAATGGAATCATGAACGCCTAAGAGTTTTTCCCCCACGTTATAAATATTCCATTCATTCGATTCGTGCATTATGCGCTTTCACTCTTTTACGGTCTTATCCACATCATGACCATCCTCTAGTCCATTCATTTGGAGAAAGTAACATTTAGCATTTGCTATTATAATAATAATAATAATAATAATAATAATGAAGATCACGACGTTGATTGGCTTCTAAATAATGGCCATGCGCCCATGCCTATATTATGCTAAATAATAGTGCGCCTGTGTTAAATTATATTTGTTTGGTACAGTAATTCTATCATCTCACGTTTTCTAATTTCCTGCTCATGACCCATTATTATTATTATTTTATTTGTTAGTGTTGACATTTCAGATCAAGTTGTCACAACATGCGTCATGGACAAGTAATTAATTTAAATGAGTCCAATAATTCATTACGAAAATCATGTTAAATTACGCTAGTTGATTTTGAAAGGGACATTTGGTTTCAATTACCAACCAAAGAGACCCATTCTTATCATCTTGACAAATTGATAAATAGTTGTTTTGGATCGCATAAAAAGTGCAGACGAAAAATACATTGAAAGTGACGGAAGGATAACGAACGATGACTTTTCCGTCGTGTAGAGATAAAATCAACCATACAAATCGGACCAAATAGCAATTCCGCTGGTGACTCCAGCCAAAAGAATCACGGCAATTGCCAGGAGGCGATCTTTGGTGGTGGAAATGGCATGCGTATCCCTTAGAATAATAGCAGCAGGGAATATGAAGGAGAGGCAAACGATGGTAGTAGAGCCCAACAATTGAAACAAGTACCATATATTGGGAATAGCCACGGCCACCACGTATGTGAAAGCAAGCTGAGCCAATGTGAGACCCACAAATCGTGGTGTATCCGATGCCAAACCACTCTTTTTGTTTGAGAATAATAGCTCATCGATGTTCACTCTGAGAGAATAGTTCATAATGGGGAAGACCAGCGCGAGATGCAGAGCGTAGCTCAAGCGCACGACGTCGTTTAGCAACCTCCCAACATTGGTGTTGGAATCGTGGTCGAAGTTTACCAACATATCGGCCATGATGGAGTCTCCGAACAAGAGGTAGCCGAAGAAGCCAATTGCGAAGTAAATGGCAACGCAGATTAGTAATGAAATCCGCACTGCCACAATCATGTCTCTGGGTTTCCCTAGCTCTGCTCTTATTGGATGAACTGCATCATGATCAATTAATTAATAAGTGCAAATTAAATTAATTAATTAGGTGGGTGCGTGAATTAATAATGCGTACCATTGACATGGAATCCGAAACCCGTGACGAAGACAGGGATAGTGGTGAAGAGATCGAAGACGGAGACTTGAGAGAAATCAGGGAAAATTCTGAGAGATTGGGTGTTTCCGGAGAATAAGGCGTAGAAGGCCATGGATGAGCTTATTATAATGAACACCAAAGCTAGAAGAATTGATACAGCAGAACTGTACCTTAGTGAGTCTGCACATCAACAAGAAATTATTAAGTTGATTAATTGATGAGTGGGGCCTGGATTTGTTGTTAAAATATATATATATATATATGTACAGAAAAAAGAAGTGAAAGAGATGAGGAAATGAAGTAGAGTAGAAAGAGACCAACGCGGCGTAACATAAGAAGGGGAAGCATGATGAAGATAGCAACACAGAGAAGAGCAAAAGCACGTGAAGTCCACCAGTGGAGACCAAGCCATTCTTGGAGAACACCCAGGTGTAACTCTCCTTTTGACGCATTTCCGCATAGCACGTCTCCTGTCATGCCAATACAAATGTCAATTACACACCCATCCATAACTACATTCTGTTTGTTCCTTAATTGGATATTCACAATATGACAAAGTTGTAATAGCTACCTATCTACCTTTACCCTTATCACCACCTCATAGCTTAATTCATACCCAATCATAATTTCTCACTTACAAATTGTGTCAAATAAAAATGTTAATTTGCATTATTCCACAACTTGCTACTGCTTCCTCTATCACTAGATTTCTTAATAGTAAAAGAATAATTGACAAACCATTTGTTACCTAAACACAACAAACATAACTCAGTTTTAGATATGTAATGTCATATTTCAGATAAGCGAATGCCACGCTGTCCATTGTCCCCACAGCACCGACTCTCACGGTGTTATCAACACAACACAAAATAGAATCCTCATCCAAATGTCTGTCTGGTGACGTGTCAGTGACTCAATGTTGTCGTGAAGCGGTTTTCCACCTTTCCTTTCTTTACCCTTTCTCTCAGCTCTAAATACACTAGACTAGTAATCAATTACCAAATCAAGTTATATGAACCCAAATTTTGCTTCAAATTAAGTAGTGCATAGTTTTCCCAATCAAAAATTACGGTTCAATGTGTGCTAAGAATAAATTGTACAAGAGAATTAGTGAATAAATTAGAATTAGAATGAACAGGAAATCTCACCAAGTATAATGAAGTAGATGATAAGGACTCCAAGATTGGTGATGATGACGCATATCTTGACGGCGAGGGATCCCAATGGGCCAAAGGACTCGCCCACCATGCCGGCGTAAGTGATTGATTTGCCGGAGCTGGTGTACCTTAGCATAAACTCCACCGTGATCTCCGTCACGAGTGCCACCACCACGATGACCAAGAACCCCGGGACTATGCCCAGTACCTTCATCGTCGCCGGAATCGACATGATTCCGGCACCGATCATGGTGGTCGAGATGTTGAACACCGCTCCCCACACTGAACCATCTTGTGAATTTGGATCTTCCGGTGACTCCTCTATATCCGGCAGGAGAGGAATAGCTTCAGAAATGTCTGAATCCAGCTTCATTTTGTGGCATTAATGAATACACAATCGGACCTAAACAATATTGAAATACACCACTAAGCTCATAACTTCTTTACCTTTTCTCCCATGAGTTACATGTGAGGTGAGGTCTATATATCTACTGACTACTATTATGTTATGTGTCGCGGCCTCACGATCTTATGTTGAGATTTTGAAGATTTTTTTAATATTATAATGGATACGGATATTTCTGCATTACGCAACTGATTTTTCCTTTCTATTATTCAAAGACATTAGAAATCAATGAGAATATAATTTTTTTTTAAAATATATTAAAAGAGAATGTCGCATAATTTTTTTAAAATGTTGCAAATTTGAAGATGCGACACGTGTTGTCATTCTTTCAAATGTTGCAAAATTTTCCAAACTGCTGATAAATATACACAGATACGCAACTCTATGATTTTGGCTTAAATTCAGATGAAAAAAAGGTTACATAAAAACATTTTAATTTGTATAAGTATTGTCTATAAAAAAATTTTAAGTATTAAAAATGTTCAATATAATTGCAACTTATAAAGATTACTTTAGGTTTAGTACAATATAGAAGATTGATTTATCTGTAATGCAAATTACTTAGATATAAAAGAAAATATTTTCAAATAGTCATCACGTATAAGTATTATAATTGCAAAATATAACATTTTCCATCAACAAAAAATATATTTTTTAAAAAGGACCTGCCAAAAAACGCTAAATTTTATATTTTGATAATACAATTTCAACAGCCTTGGCACAAACTTATTTATTGGGCAAATTAAGAAAAAGAGCTTTTTTATTGGGCTATCCAATGTAGCCCAAGAAGGCCACCCATACCTACCGGGTCATAACTTTTTTTGTGAAGATGGAGAAATTTTTGTATGGCCCCTCAGAGCTCTTTCTTTTGTTGAATCTCCCGCACGAAACAAAAACATCTTCTTCTCCTCCAACTGACTAATACACCCAATTTCTCAGTTGTTGAAATCTGAGAGACATGGCGGATCAGTTAGCGAGGGCCGAGGAATTCGAGAAGAAGGCCGAAAAGAAGCTTAGCGGCTGGGGATTGTTCGGCTCCAAATACGAGGATGCTGCTGATCTCTTTGATAAAGCAGCCAATTCCTACAAGCTCGCTAAATCATGTCCTTTTTACTTCCTCTATTCTTTCTTTTCATTCTCTTTCTTCCCTGAAAAAATGTTGACTAAATAGATTTTTCCTTTTAATCTTTTTCGGCGATCGGGAGGACCTTAGCTCCTTTTTCTCTTGTTGCTATTAGATGGCCGATTTCCTCTTTGGATTACATCCCTTACCCGGATATGTGTATCAATTGAAGTATAAATTTTTAATCTGATTTTCTTGGAAATTTTTTAGCTTTATTCTTGTTGACTAATTAGTCGCATAGAGTCATTGGCGGTGGGAAAACGTGATGAAATTTGTTAACGTTTTAGATATTTTTGGAGATTATCTAATTAAAGAAACGCTAGTCTTTTCCTAATTTTGTTCTCTTCACTTAATAGAATTATCAATACGAACAGTTAAAACTACATGACTGCTGATGAGTCCTGGTACTTATTCTGGCTGCTAACTTAGTATTGACTACATGGCATATTCTATTAATAGTTTCTTGCTTCTTGCTAAATACCATCTCACTTTGACGATTGATTGACTTATTTTGTTCTTGTGATGATTCTTAAGTCAAGGAGATATTTCTGTTATGTTGTTTTGATTCTGTTTATACCGTCTTTCAGGGGATAAAGCAGGATCCACATACCTCAAGTTGGCAAGTTGTCATTTGAAGGTAAATGGACTGAATTTTTGGAGGATGGCCTATCTAGCTATACTCTGTTGCATCCATTGATTCTCTTATAAGCCTATAACGGTGGTAGTATTTCTTGTTTGTAGTTGGAAAGCAAGCATGAAGCTGCCCAAGCTCATGTTGATGCTGCACACTGTTATAAAAAGACTAATGTAAATGGTATGTATGTAAATGATCTGAATTCATAGTCCTTTTTGGCTTTAAGGTTTTTATGTTGACCATAGAATTTTACACATTCCTGAATAATGCAGAAGCTGTAACTTGCTTAGACAAAGCAGTAAATCTTTTCTGTGAAATTGGAAGACTCAATATGGCTGCTAGGTTTTTCAAGGTATATATCACTGCAATTTCAGCTTTTAGATTTTTGTTTCAGTACTGTCATTCAGTTTAATTTCTTAGCATCCATATCTTGTTGTATTAGATGAGGTTACTTGAATTACCATGAACACATTATAACTGAGTTTACTAATTCACACACACAGGAAATTGCTGAGTTGTACGAGTCAGAACAGAATATTGAGCAGGCTATTGTATACTATGAAAAAGCATCTGACTTTTTCCAAAACGAGGAAGTGACAACCTCTGCAAACCAGTGCAAGCAAAAAGTTGCTCAATTTGCTGCTCAGCTAGAACAGTAAGATCTAGTACTTTCTTCATATTTAATGTCTTTTGTACTGTGAATTCCTCAATTAAAATGCCTCAACTTGGTTTTCTTCTTTAATGTTTAATGTTTGTTGTCTCCTAGCATTATTTTCTAAGAAATTTTTTTAACCCTCCTTTTTATCATCTTTTTTCTTATGTACCTTTCCCTCCTACTTATAATTTCTGATCAAACGATGTAGAATGTTTGATTTTGGAATTCATTAATTTGAAGTATAATCCCAACAGAACTCTAGCAACTTTATTCTCAGAATCCTGGGTTTTTTGACTTCCTAAGAAGTGTACACAATGTCAATGACGTTCTATAAATTACTTTGCATTGCTTCACATTGAAGATCCTACAGGGATGCATACCATTTTCAAGTATGTTTCATGGAATTTTCTCTTTCTAAGTTTCAGACTTTTCATTTGTCCTGAAAACCTTTTAGATGCAAAAAGAAAGAAAAAAGTCCATTACTTAATGTGGTTTTGATAAGTGATCATGTTGTGGTAGAAATTATAGAGTTCTAAACCAAACTCTATGGAAGAAGATTTTGTATTGAGGAAAAAGTTCTATACATGGATAGGTTTTCCAGGAAATAAAAGAGGATGTGCTCTAATTAGAGCAGGAATCGCTAGAATAAAGTTACCAAAGCCATGCTTCATTCATAATCTGGAACTGGAAGTAACTACACCCTAGCTTTTTTCTATGTGAAATTAAATTTTTATGCTTTTATTATATGATAATCTCCAGATATCAGAAGGCAATTGAAATTTATGAAGAAATAGCCCGCCATTCTCTCAACAATAATTTACTGAAGTATGGAGTCAAAGGACATCTTCTTAATGCTGGCATCTGTCAACTTTGTAAAGGGGATGTTGTTGCTATTACCAATGCATTAGAGCGATATCAGGTCTAAGACATTTCAACAATTCAATTCTCAAAATAGGACATTTTATCAGTTGCTAAATTCTCTGGATTTGTATTTGTTTTCACAGGAATTGGATCCAACATTTTCAGGAACACGTGAATATAGACTTTTGGCTGTAAGTCATTAGTTTGTAATCTTCATTATTAACTGATATTCTTCTTAATGCCAAGTATTTTATCATTGTTCTCTTTTTCAAATTTTCCTTTTTATATTACCATTTTGATAATTGCATGGACTGTTTCATTACTTGCAAAATAGTTGGATGTAAGACTTACTACAGATTCTTTTTGCTTTTTTGGGCAGGATATTGCTGCTGCAATTGATGAAGAAGATATTGGGAATTTTACTGACGTTGTCAAGGAATTTGATAGTATGACCCCTCTGGTAAGCTCCAAAACTTGGAGAATGAAACATTTTATAAATTATAACAGAAATATCACAATTTATCATAACTGAATGGTCACGCCACATTTTATAACAACCTTTTCCAAGATTGAAAATGAAAATGTTTCCATTACCTTGCTCTTAAATTGCTGTTCCCTTGAAAAAGAGGGGTTCAGCTGAAAATTCCTTAAACTTTTGCTGAGAAGCGGTTGTTTTTGGGTTTTTGCTGCTTATTGAACAACTTGATTTAACTATCTTAACTCAATGCCAGGAAGGTAAAATGACTGTTCAATTTAACTGCTAAAACAGATGGGTAATCTTTCAAAGGCAAAGCAAAATGACTTTCAATCTAGTTCTGCTTGTGAAATCTTTGGTGGGACGTTTCTACTGAAGTTGAAGTTGTTCAACTAATTTATTTTTACCAGGAAAACTGATAACCAGTTTGTTGTCTGTTCAGCTATCCATAATGCTTCTCTTTTGCATCAAGTTACACTTTTCTGGTCTGGATCATTTATAAACTGTTATTGACATAAACACATGTCCTTGCTTCTAATCATTTCACTTCCATTTTATAATTTGCTCTAGTATTGCAGCTCATGGATATAACCTGTTTGCATGAATGGTACGCAGGATTCTTGGAAGACAACACTTCTTTTGAGGGTGAAGGAAAAACTGAAAGCCAAGGAACTTGAGGAGGATGATCTTACATGATTTACACCAATACTATGCTTGCTGGTTTAATTTCATGTTTGGTGATTTGAATTGTACTATGCTTGTATGTCTAGTTGGCCATCTTACATATCTACTGACAAATGTGTACTTGATTTGGGTGTCCGTTGATCATTGAAGTGGTTTGCTTGAGTTCAAGAAATGAGTGTCTAAGAAATGAGTGAGTGTGCTTCTATCCAAATTTATTGGATTTATATGGCTGATCACTGCTACTACATGTTTCTAGCTTATTTGGATGGGATGACATACCTCTAGAACTGAACTAACGTCTGAATATCCCATATAAGCCACTTGAGATTCTTTTGTGGAAGAATTGTATTATAGCCATACGAAAGCCACAATTTTAGAAGCCATAATCTTTTTTTTTTTGGGGTGAAAAAAGCCATAATCTTTGTGTTCGTTTCTTGAAGTGTATTTCAAAGGAAAGCCCATCAGCCATCAGGCCTTTTTTTTTTTAAATATTTTTATTAACATTTGTAACAGGAGGAGGTTATTCTATAATATTAATTCTTTCATATTTCGTTGTTGCTTATTGACTGATGAAAACGATCTGACAGCCTTGCACACACAGACCGAATCGCTTTAAAAGTACAGCTCTTATAAATTAGAGCCTTTTGCAAATCATAGGGCTCTTATCTTATTTATTTTGGTCGTCTTCTCCACTGAGTTCGATGAGAAAATTTGTTTGATTAGGTAGAGACATCCGGAGGAAACACCATAAGACAGTCCTGATTACGTGTCTGAGCTTTTATTCGTTTCACCTGACGACATGTGATCCGAGTTCTATAATAGCTATGGTGGTCAATCGCACAGCCCAATTGAATTTAAATTCTCAATCTTTTATCAGTGCATCAATTAATCAACTTGTTAAATTGCTTTATCAGTTATCACTGTCACTTTCTATATTCCCCACATGCATCATCAGTTTTCGGCTTTTCTTGCAAAGCAAAGATTCCAAAAGGATTTTCTTTTCTGGAGTGCCGTTATCTTTTATCACGCATTCTTTCTTCATGAAAATTGCCAATTTTCTTTTCTTTTTCAATCCAATCTCCTTATTAACTAATTGCTTATGTCTAATATGTGTAATATAGTTTAATATATGCATTGTTGCTTACAAATGAATAATTATCCACTGAGTTCAATGAGAAAATTTATTTGTTGCTTACGAATGAATAATTATCCACGTAAAAAAGAAATGGTTTCTATGCAATGCGTTCCACGTTGGATTAGTTATCTATTCTTTATCTATCATCTCTTATATCTATTTCTTATATTTCTTTTTATAAAATTATAATTAATTTTTTGAGTTTTATGGTGTCACTTGTGGCTGTATCTCAACATTAGAAAGACCTAATCCTTTTTTATGGCAATTTAAGAACATTTGGAAAGCAGGTTTCATAGTTCACCCAAAAAAAAAAACTGTCCATGACCAGTTATCGTAAATATTTAAGTTTAACCGAGGAGGAAAAAAATCTAAACAATTCTCTTCATCATGACTGCCAAAAAAATACATCTTTTAATTATAAAAATTTATGTTCTTATATTTTAAAATTTAGAAACAAAAAAGTATAATTTTTTTTATTAATAGTATATATACATAAAAATGGTATCAACGTAAATTCTCAAAATTAATTTTAAAAAATAACAAAACAGCGTTAAAATTGTGTAATTTCTTCTTTTTTCTTTTTAATTTGTCGGTCAAAAAATTCTGTATTTTCTGTTTCCTCTGCTTTCAGCAGACAGCAAACTTGTTCCGGCGTCGATAAAAAAAATTTTTTTTTTAAAAGAAAAATACCAAAAAGCAATCTTGTTCCGGCAAGTGGCATCCAAGAAGTAGCAGCCAGTTCTTCAGCGTTGGAGTGGTAATCTACCATTCTACCTATTCGGTTTGACTTTGTTATTACTTGTGAACTTTTATTTTTTTCCTTCCTTCTGCCAAATGTGAACATACGATTTTTCTTCTAATCTTAATCTTCTAGGAGTTCAGATTTCAACTATCTTCAAAACTATGATTAGTTTATAGATTGTAAATTTGAGAAACCATATCAATTCAACCCTTTCTCATGCTGATTCTTGACTCAGTTTATAGGTATGTCTAACTTCCCTTCTTTTCTCTTACATCAACTTCTGCATCTTTGTATTCATCGGACTGTTTTCTATTACCTTATGTCTTGAGAACTTTCGGTTATAGTTCTGGTTTTTCTTTTTTATGGCTATAATTTGATTTTGATTGTGGGAATTTTTCATAGAATGTCCATCATGCAAAATTGTGGATGTACTTCCTTTATTCTTCTTGATTTCTGGCAACTATGATTTGAGATGAGGCTTTATGTATTGGGTAATGTTAAGATTAGATTGTGGATTTATTGTACCTTAAAATCCCTGGCCTGTAAATCGTGAATTTTGATCAATTGTTCAATTTTTTATTTGCTGGGTCATCTCCTGTGTATGAACTATGAAGTCCCTGTTCGTGAGTTTTAATTTGCTTGGTTGGGTACCTTCCTTGTTGTTTGTGTTATACTGCGATTGAAGACCTCTCTTTCAACACAATGATGGATTCTTCTGAATTTTTTTATAGATGTTAAGAAGAACTTAGCAGAGTTCAATTTTGATTGAGAAAGCTCAGACTACATATCAGAATGGTTTCAGTTGATAATGGGAACCCTAAAGATGAGATCCAGGAATCTAATGAAAGCAAAGCAAAGGATTTAACTTCAATTGAAATGTCAACATCTCGAAGGATGCTAATTAGCACTGAAAATCCTCCCAAAAAATTCCACAACACCACCCCAAATTCTCTTCTTAATAGGATAAATTTTCTAAAATTTGGTTCAGCCTCTGCCAAATTCAAGCGTCTTGCTTCTGAAAGAGATCAGTTCTCACAGTCTGTGCCTTCTACTGGTTCACATGGCTTTAGAGAACGCTTCAGTGGCATGTTTGCTCAAAAAATTGACTGGGAATCCCTCAAGAAGCAGTGCAAAGAGTGGATTAGAGATCCCATGAACATGGCCCTTTTTGTGTGGATCATTTGTGTGGCTGTTTCTGGGGCCATTCTCTTCCTAGTCATGACTGGAATGTTGAACGCTGCGCTTCCAGACAAGTCTCAGAGGAATGCTTGGTTTGAAGTAAACAACCAAATACTCAATGCACTCTTTACTCTCATGTGTTTGTATCAGCATCCCAAAAGGTTCTATCATCTCGTGCTTCTGTGCAGATGGAAACCAAAAGATATCTCTAGACTCAGAAAGATTTACTGCAAGAATGGCACATATAAGCCCCATGAGTGGGCACACATGATGGTTGTGGTCATTCTCCTTCACGTGAACTGTTTTGCTCAGTATGCACTTTGTGGTCTAAACTTGGGGTACAAAAGATCCGAACGACCAGCCATAGGAGTTGGGATATGCATATCTGTTGCAATTGGTGCTCCTGCCATTGCTGGCATCTATTCTATTATTAGCCCTCTTGGTAAGGACTATGTTTCTGAGATGGATGAAGAAGCACAGGCTAACCCAGAGCAGCTGAGAGTGAAGTCATTTACCAAGAAATACTCATTTGCATCAAGAGATCAACGAATGATGATTGAGAACCAACCACAGTGGAGTGGAGGAATACTTGACATTTGGGATGATATTTCTCTAGCATATCTTTCCCTTTTCTGTACTTTTTGTGTGTTTGGATGGAACATGGAGAGACTTGGCTTTGGCAACATGTATGTCCATATTGCAACTTTTATCCTATTCTGTGTGGCTCCCTTCTGGATCTTCATCTTGGCTGCTGTTAACATAGATGATGACACTGTCAGACAGGCTCTGATAGGTGTTGGAATTGTTCTGTGTTTTTTCGGTTTGCTGTATGGTGGTTTTTGGAGGATCCAAATGAGAAAGAGATACAATTTGCCTTCTTATAACTTCTGTTTTGGTAAGCCCTCAGTTTCTGATTGCACACTCTGGCTGTGCTGCTGCTGGTGCTCCCTTGCTCAAGAGGCACGCACTGGGAACTCCTATGATGTTGTAGAAGATAAATTCTACAGGAGACAAGATGATATCAGTGTGCAACCACCAATTTCACCTTTGCCTCGTGAAGATGCCACACCTTCTCCTGTGGGAACCAACTCTTCCCCTTCCAACATTATGGAATCTAGACGAAGTCCATATAATGACTTAAAGGGATATCATAGTCCAGAAAACAAGCCACTGTCTACTGTAAAGGAAGAGTCTCTTGAAAGAGGTCATGATGCAGCAATGAGCCCACCATCTCCACCAATTATTCACAGAGAAACCCATTAAGGGACTGAGATTTTTTGTTTTTTCCTCTTAGAATTTGTATGTGACATTCCATTCCATGGGATTATGCATAGATTTTTTTGTATTGAGTGCTTGATAGGTTGTGCTTTGCTTTTGTCTGTGGTTACTTTTTCAAGATTAATGTATTATAATATAACATGTGAAAAACAAAATAACAGATATGAAATGAGTGTAGAAAACAATTTTACGTGCTTGAGTTGTGCTCTTTCTTGTGCGAATCTTAGAGATACCGGTAAGTGAAGCCTCTTGATGAATAGCTATACAGCTATTCTTTTTGTTCATTCAAGGACACAGAATGCACCCCTTGTATTGTATCTGTGAGATGAACGATTCTACATACACACAGATATGAGCAAATAGTATCCTCTGCTTCGTGGTTAGTTATCACCATAATTTAGTGAAGAAAGTGAGGATCCAAGAAATAGTTCCTCCTAATAAAACATATTCAGCTCTTCTTAATTCTTCAAATTTCTGAATCTAACCATTTTCTTGGCGTCAATGCTACTGTCACATCTCACAACTTGTGCTGCCCAGACAAAATGTGAAGCATCCAAAGTTGGATGGATGGTTCAATTGTTGTCATTATTAGTTCTGCCATTCGACAGCTCAATAGTACCTGGCTTCATTTATGGTTTTAACTAGAAATATCTTACTTATTTTGCTTAAATAGTGAAGGATATTATATCATTACATGTCTGAACTTTGGTTGTATCAGTTGAAATTTTCATTTTTGCTTTTCTGATTCCTGCGTGGACAGTTTCTATTCAGATTATAAAGAAAAGTTCAACCTTTAGTCCTGCCAATTAGATAAATTTAAAAATGAAGTTCTATATATATATATATTTTTTTGTTTCCCAAGGTATCCCCCAGCTCGACAGGCTAAGAACTAATCCTTCGCGGATCTGAGCTCCATTTAAAAGTTTGTCGCTGGCCAATTGGTTGCTGCATACACAAGGTGGGATTCGAACCCCCAACACTTGCTTAAGCGACCTAGTGAACTAACCACTATACCAACCAAGTTTGGTTAAGTTCTATATATTCATGTTCCTCTTTCACTAACCAATTATTTTTAAAAAAAATAGAGATATTTGTTGCTAGTTGTAAAGGGAAACCTAAGACCTCAAATGGTGACATGGACAGAGACAGATAAAATGCATACTAGAAATAGTAGCAACTGGGGGAGTGCTTATTTGGTTACAAATGCATCCGATCTAATTCATAAATCATAACAAGACAAACATATGTCCAGATAACGCAACCACTGTATCAATTCATGATGATGTTGAATAATGAAGCATCAATGATTATCTTGAATTTTGATTTGTTGTTGTACATGCAAAATTAATTAGAGGCTAAATGATAATGGAATATGGTAATATTACATAGTAAGGTTAGTTTGTAAATAGTTGTAATATATCCACCATATATATAATACAGAGCTTATTTAACAATGGGCTTTTATTTAATAACACATCCATTCATCTCTTAATTACTTTGTCCCCAGTTTTACTTCCCTCACTGACAAAAATTAGTGCGAGTTGCGAATTAATCCACCATCATACATTTAATATTTAGATATTTTTGTATTGGATCGATAGATAGTGATAGTCGCAATCGGGATCGGAGTAGATTTCCATTTTCACTCCTGCTTTTTGGAAAACTCGTTGACCTCTCTTACAATTTGTTTCCTATCAATAGTACATATAGCTAAATCAAATAACTATAAATTAATATGTCGAATTTAATATATTTTGCACTTCTTGTTTAATTCAGTTCTCTTTAAATTTTTTTCATAAACTCTTTAAATTTATTTTAAACATACTTACACATATTAAATTATTTAATAGTGTGTGATGACAAATTCAATAATGGCGTGACCTGGCCCCAGCTGTCATAACTTTGTTTATATATATATATATATATATATATATATATATATATATATATATATATATATATATATTTCAAAATATTGTTGGCATGTGAGTTCCTAAGGCTATATTTGGTTCAAAATTTTTATGGAATTGGAATTGGAATTGGATTATAATTGAAATTGGAATTGGAATTGAATTATTTGAATTGAAAAAATTGTGTTTGGTATAAAAAGATGGAATTGGAATTGAATTATTTGAATTGAAAAAGTGTGTTTGGTATGAAAAAGATAGAATTGAAAGTTTATAAAAGAATGTGAGGTAAAAAGACTAATTTGCTCCTTAATAAATATTAAATAATTTTTTTAAAATTTATTTTTTAATATTCATTATAAAAAATAAAAAACAATAAAGAGAGAGAGAGAAAGAAAGTAGGGACAAAAATGTCTTTTAAACCCAATTCCACAAAATTTATCTCAATTCCTCAAAAATACCATACAATCCAATTCCACAAAATTTACACACCCAATTCTAAAAAACCAATTCCACGTAATTCAATTCCAATTCAACATAACTCAACCAAACTAAATAATTCCTAGAATATTGTGCAATTCCATGTGGAATCCAATTTCACGTCCAACCAAACAAAATCCACTTTATGGAATTGAGTAAATTTTGTGGATTCCAATTTCAATTCTACGTGACGAACCAAACTGAAAAATTCATCATAATCCGTGCAATTCCACCTTCAATTCCAATTCTCCGCTGAATCAAACGCAGCCTAAATGAATCGGAATTCGGAAATTCTATGCCCATGCATACATATTTGATATTTCGCCATCACTCCCATACCATTAGCATTAGCATAATTGGTTTTTTTCTCCTCATTGCCCCTTGTTTCTACTCCATCACATCACTCATCTTTATCTCCTTTTTCTTTTACATTCAACTTCATTTCCCTTTTTTTGTGAATCGTGATCTATATATATGCCTTAATGTTTACTATATAATGAGTTTAACCTCGTTACTTTTTAATTGTTAAATCTGTAGATATATACAATTTTTAATGTACACGCTTAAAAAATCATTACAAAAGGTTTTTTTTTAAAAATTTGATACGAAATAGGTCAAACATTAAAAAACTCACAAGATATGTCGGTACTCACAAGATTACAAAAACGCCCTCTTCTAGTCCACAATACTAACATGTTTGGTATGGATAAATATTGAGTAGGAAGAATGCACTTGTAGCACAGATAGAAGTAAGAAATGAGCAGTTACCCGTTGGTATCTGGTGTTTAATATTTGTGCAATGCATTTTGAAAAAAAAAACAAAATTATAATAAAAACGTACATGTCTACAAATAGTGATAGGACCTTTCACTGCAATAAAAAAAGTGATTTCTCTTATAACTCATAACCTTACGTTTATCACGTCATATTTGAAAGCTATTGAGTAAAACTAAAATATGAAAATGAATAGTGCTCAAAAAACAAAATGAATAAATTAATTTTTTGTTGACTATTTAATTATATAAATAAAGTTATTTTAAAATGAATTATATATGTGTTCTTCCTACTTAATACTTACCCATACCAAATATATCCGTGTTGTGGACCAGTTTGAGGGCGTTTTTTAAGTCCTGTGTCTAAATAGGTACCAACATCTTGTGGGTCTTTTAATATTTCATCTATTTTGAGAAAAATGTCATCAACCTTTATAGAATTGATCTTTTGATCATATAAACGTCTTGGTGAGAGTATTTTCTTTAAATTTTTTAAAAAATATCTTTTGTAATAATATTTTTGAATATGCACAATAAAAATTATATATATCTCTAAATCATTTTAAAAAATAATTAAATTTGTAAATATATTTTTTGTTGTTGTATATGTAAGAATTTTAATGAGTTGTAAGTGACGAAATATATATATATATATATATATATATATATATATTTATTTATATTAAGTTAGGAACCGAAATATAAAGCAACCCTCCTTACGGTGGCTTTGTAATTGTAACCAGCAAGGAAGTGGAGGAACGATTAATGTGTTAGCGTAACAGGGTGACACGTAAACGTAACAACCAGAAACTCTGACGGACACACTCTTCAATACTACAACACTTTTCTCCTCGCTTCTCTCAACCATGTTTAAATATTGAGTTTGAATCAAGTCATTGCTTTACGTTAAACAATTATTTAGTTTTTTATATTGATTTTCATTCAAATTAAATTTAAAATAATAAATTCTTTAATTAATTAATTTTCTTTTTAATGTCTTAAGAATTAAAACACAAGTTAGATTACTAATGGATTTATAGCCCATGTTAAAACTTAATTTGACAAGTAGTTGAAGACTTGAAGTATTAAATAATTTAAAATTTTTGAAGAATCAATAAAACAAATTTAACCGGTGAAACCCGTGTGTTTATATAAACTTATATTTAATTCGGTTTCATTTTGTCTCAAATTCAACCAAATTATTATAATTAATTGTTAATATCGATACATCATGTGGGCGCAACATTGGTTGAAGGTTTGTTGAATTCTGGTTTTGCAACTGATTAGGAAGGGGAAATGTTTGAAAGGGCAATTTTACCCTTTTACATGTGAGCCTAAAGTTGGACAAATCATAATGTGCAAATAGTCTCAGATTGCCACGTGGCTACACTAGCAATGGGACACAAAATTGAAGAGAATTGGCCACCGAAAAGACGTATTATAAGGGGAGAAGTAGGATATCGAAACCAAGCACGCATTCTTCACCTATTAATACCGCTCCATCTTCCCAGTTCCCATTGCCTCCTTGAAATCAAAACTATAAGGATCATTTCATCCCCCCTTTGTGTCTCCAACTTCCATAATCCTTCTAACACTAGTCGCAAGAACTGGCTAACTCTCAGGCAAGTCTGGAAGACGGCGATTCCAGCAGCAAGAGGCTGGTTGTGACCTTATATGAGGCCTTAAACTCGGCCGACTCCGACACGGTGGTCAAGATTGTGGCCACTGATCTTGAGTGGTGGTTCCACGGCCCCCCCTCCCACCAGTTTTTGATGCGCATGCTCACCGGCCAAACCTCCTCCTTCCGATTCATTCCTCAATCCATCACCTGCTTCGGGCCCACCGTCCTCGTCGAGGGCTGCGATAACTCCCGCTCCATCTCCTGGGTCCACGCCTTGACCCTCTCCCATGGGATAATTACTCAGATCAGGGAGTACTTCAACACTTCCCTCACCGTCACCCGCTTCGCCCATTCCGACATATCCGCCGCCGCCGCCGACTCCCTCCGCTGCCCCTGCCTCTGGGAGAGCAGCGTCTCCGATCGGGTCGGCAAATCGGTGCCGGGGCTCGTCCTGGCTCTGTAATCAACAATAATCCTCTGTACGCGTAAAGGGAACCAGATCGATCGTTGATATAGATGTGTGAAATTGTGAATGTGATTCCCCTAATTCTATTATCAGCTGCTTAGTAATTATTAGTAATTACTAATTAGTGTGGTTTGGGGTGTGTTTAATTTTGGAGGAGTGTTTGGTTATAGTTTTATGTTGTGCTCGTGTGTGCGTTTGACATGTTTGGAAGCACGATGAGTATATCCCGGTGGTGGACAATGACATCCGGGTATCCTAATTTACATGATGATGAATTATTATTATTGTGGCCTTGTCATGAACCAATAAGAATATGCATGTGCTTTAGCTTTACACCTTTTTGCCTCCCTTTCCTATGGCGGTTGCTACCCAAAAATACCACAACATCCAATGCAACCGCTCACAATTTTGTTCCTAATTAATTATTGGATCTTGCTAACCCGTGTTTTCAAGATATTATTTAAAGATTTTTTTAATTAAGGAGAGAGCTCACAAAATTATTTTTGTTGATTTTTTTTATCAAGTTTAAGAAAATAAATTCTCTCTCAATTAATAAAAGAAAATTTAACAAATATTCTATGGCATTTGTTAGATAAATCTTAATTTTTTTTTTGCCAATAACCCTTAATTATTTCATTGCCCAAACTAAGATTTTACTTTTTTTCTTTTTTCTCAACGGAAAAGTCTTAACATTATAATGGTATGACAAATTAAATAAATAGATGAAAAGGGTTAACTACATGTATTTTATCTTTGAATTATTTTTCTACAAATTTTAAATTAAGTTACATGTATACGGTGTTTGGGAAATTAGAATGTTATTAATGTTGAATTATTTTTTTATAAATTTTAAATTAAGTTACACGCTCCAGCATCCTTGACAATAACATTAAATAGAGGAGGAAACTATCGTTAGGCTTCATTCACTTCGAAGAGTAGATGTTCAGTGGTATGGTAGTACTGAACTTCAGTACATCCTTCCAATTAGTTGGTCCTTAAACCATTTAAGGTGGGCTCGAATTAATGTGAGTTTTTATTAATATTAAAAAATGGCACTACATGATTGGAGGGATGCACTGAAGTTCAGTGGTACAGTACCATTGAATTTTTATCCCACTTGAAATCATCTCTTTTTTATTAAATACGAAAGGCTCCTTGCATTAAATGTTTGTTAAAAAATTCAGCGTTGGACTCACATGAAGAAGAGAAGAGCTGATGGGAGAATTGTGGAGGCATTTTGGACAACACCATCTCTTCATTTTATGCATTTTAGGCTTGGTGTGTGATATAGCCTATATTCATTTTTGCCTTTCATAGCCCGCATAACAAATATTTACCTACTCTATCTTTTTTGTTAGATAAAACTTACATAAATAAAGGAAAGCATGTAGACCTTTTTTATATCCCCGTGTGATACCATTGGCAAGAAGTAGAATTGTTTAGTTTCAAGATGCTCAATCTAAATTTTAAACATATAGGCCCTTTTTTTTTTCATTTTCAAACTTGGCCTAATCATATATCTTGGACTAAAGGTACATAACGATTTTAATACTTAATATTATCAAGCCCATTTGATAAAACAAAATTAGTTGATATATTAAAATAATTAGATTATAACTATTTTTTATTCAAGAGTTAGCTAGATAAACCAAAGAAATGAAGGTGTTAAATTGAGAGGATTATGAGGAGGGAAGTTGAATGATGAGTGAGTAAAGAAAGGAGCATAGTGGTTTGTGTGTGACAAGTACCGCGTATCTTACGCGCATTCCACAATCCATACACTATAAATTGCACCTTAGTCAGTGCCACCCACTTATCCTCAATAATTTCTTTTAAGTGCATTAACTGCAATACTTTCTTTATATATTGGTTAACAATATTTAATTACTTTTATTTTATATGAGTTTTTCTATCTATATACTCTTATAAAACAAAAATCACTACTTGCCATGTGTCACTTTGTTATAATTTTTGTTTTTGTTAAATTAATTTTTTTTATCTTTTATTCACATTTATATTTAATTAATTTAATAATTTTTCTCGAAATGTGCACCATTACTTTTACTTTTACTTTTTTTAAATAATATACAATATGAAGAAAGCCAACAACAAGTTCAGATAATATATATATATATTTTTTATACTACTAATATTTATTTACTTTATATTCATTCCACACAATAAAATAAAACTTTGAAACCCACTTTGCAATTTGATATTTATTATATACTATAATTAATTCAAATTAACATGATTAATTAATATTCAGTTAATTTATTTTAATAATTTTTTTTAATTTTGTTAATCTTGTGCTATAATAAGTTAATAACTCAGCATTTATTCTTGGAGCAGTGTAACTTCTATTATTTTTGTTTTTGTATTTGTATTTTTACTCATTATAATTGTTTTTATATTTATTTAAAATTAATATTTGAGTTCTATTTTTAAAATTGATTTTAACTTTTATCTTTAATTATTGTGTAAAGTACTTTTAATACCCCAGTTTTTGAGCCTTTGGACAAATATGTCCTCACGTTTCATTGCTATAAGTTATGTCTCAAACATTTTATTTTTCAAACAAAATTTCTCTTTTAATTAACACAATTAAAATAGATAACAGTTGTGGTTTACATTGAATGACACCATTAGGGCTTACATGGTGTGATACCATCAATTATGTCCCCAACATTTTATTCTTATAATTGTTTATAATAAATCATGTAATTGTAGAAAAAAAATCAAAATGGTTAGAAAATTTTGAGTAGTAAAGTAATAATACATTAATAAAAAATTTATAATAGTTTTTACATTTCTATTTTCTTTATAGTTTGCAACAATATTTTAATGAAAAATGTACATTATATAGTCTTCAAAATATTTTTAATTTGTAATTCAATATGTGCGTTAGTGTTGAATGGATGGCTTGATAAAAAAGATTGATAAGACAATTATTCAAATTGTTGAATCTTAGCTTCCATAAAAAAAAATTTAAAACCTTATTCATTTAGTTTGTATGATGAAAATTACTACAAAATCACTCGGTAGGTATTGTTTGTTTTCACTTAAGAGCAGACCACCAAAAAATTGCCCCACAATGCATATATGACAGAGATAATGAGATTAAGAATAAGGTATATCTTTGATTTTAGTTTGTTTCCTTACACTTTTATTCTTATTTTTTTTTCTTTAATACAAACTTTATTATTACACTTTTTTATTAATAAATTATTTATTTCTAAAATTAAATTAGGTCATTTCAAATAGACCAAAATTTTCATTAAAATATTGTTTATTATTTAAATTTTTGTTATATTTATATGAGTAAAAATTAAATATAATTATTAAGTGATAAAATTTTTTAACTTTTAAAATAATTTGAACCCGTGCAAAGCACGGGTTGCAATCTAGTTATTGAATTATATTATTTGAGGGCACATGCCCGAATAATGTGTGGTCATAAGGTGTCACGTGACATAAATAAATTTGTCTTATTTACACTCTTATCCCTTCAAGTTTTGGAATTTATATTTTTGACATATTTGAAGATTTTTTTATTTGAGTCCCACATTCAAAATAATTATACTTTTAACACTAGATTTTTTTTTGTCCCCCTAGACTTGTGATAATTATATATTTTTTTGTATAGTTTTTTGTAAAAGAATTATTTGTATTATATTTTATTAATTAAAACCAAAAAAACCTACCCTGCATATTATATTTTATTATTATATTTTTGGTATTTAAGTTTTTTGTTTTTTATTTGGTTTAAATTAATAAAATATAATAAAATAATATAAATGATTGTTGTATAAACAAATTAAATACCAAAAATAGAATTACCATAAGTTTAAGGGACAAAAACATTAAAAAAACAATTTAGTGTTAAAAATATAATTATTGTAAATATGGGAGCTCAAATCAGAAAATTTTTAGACTTGTCCAAAATACAAATTTCTTTTTCTTTTTATAATCAAAATACAAATTTCAAAATTTAAGAGGTCAAAAGTGTAAATAGGATAAACTTACTTGTGGTATGTGACACCTTGGACCACACATATTATTGAAGGCATGCCCTCAAAGAGTATGAATTTATAATAGAAAAACCTATTTTATATTAATAATAATAATATAATTAATATAGAAATAAGATGATTAAAACGTAGTTTTCAATCAGAAAGGCCTACAGGGCTATATATATCACTGTTAAGAATTGAGAGAAGTTAATGAATTGGAGATAATTATATAAGGTTGAGTGGAGATGATAATCAGATGATGATAAGAGATCATATAAATCAAATAGATGGATCATCCTGTTTTTCAATCTTTTTGTTTTCTTTTTAACGTCCTCTCTAAATTATGATTGGTTGTCCTCGTCTTACTTTCAATGACAGGGCTAATGAAATAATATCCAAGGACAATGAAGGAAATATACAATTCATGGATGGATTCCCCTATTAGATACCTAAACTCTTATGTTATCTCGTCTCTCAAATATGTATGAACCTTCCCCCATTTCATATTTCTGCCTGCTTATTCATTTGGATCACTTCACTCATAAGTCATATATAAGAAGCTAAGCCTAAGATTTAACGTTGTTTTCAATCAATCATAAAAATCACACCCACCCGTCTTCTCTTCAAGTTGGACTTATAATATAGCTGCCTTGCCCGAGTAGATGTTCAGTGGTACCGTAGTACTGAACTTCAGTACATTCCTCCAATCAGTTGGTCCCTAAACCATTCAAAGTGGGCCCTAATTAATGTAAGTTTTTATTAATATTAACAAATGACACTACATAATTGGAAGGATGCACTGAAGTTCAGTGGTATTATACCATTGAACTTTTATCCGCCTTGCCCATCCCATTGATATTTACGATTATTAATTAACAGTTCTAAAATATCTTAGCTTACAGATATTATTGAGGCTAAAGTTGTTTTTTCCCATCCCATCTAATCTAATTAATCGATTAATCCCTTCTGTCATTTTCTTTGTGTTTTCCATTTTCTCTATCATCTTTTTTGCACCAGTTTGAGTTTGAAGATGCATATATATATATCACTCACACATAAATTACTAAGCCTCTACATGTTAATGTCCGTTTCTTAAATATTCAATCTTAATGTCTGTTACGTATTTTAGAACAATAATAATTTAGATTAACACGCAATTTACTGTATGAGTTCATTAATAATAACATATATATAGGATAAGACCGTTATGTTGTTGTACTTATACATCAGACATGTGTCTGTCTCGATACGCTACTATATTTTAAAATGCAATTTTAATTTGATCATAATTAATCTTGTGTCTTTACGTTTCTTTTCTTGAGTTTGCGTCTTTACTTTAACTTGTAATTTTAATTTCTACACAGTGAATTTAGAGTGCATTGGTTTCTTATAGGAATCTAATACACACTCTATCTTACCCAAAAAAAAAACACACTCTATGCCTTCATATCATTGATTAGTTTACAATATAAGAAGCCATTAATGAATCAAGAAAAAGACAATTCAGCTATAGCTCACGTAGATGTACAGTGGTACGGTAGTACTGAATTTCAGTACATCCCTCCAATCAGTTGGTCCCTAAATCATTCAAGGTGGGCCCTCATTAATGTGAGTTGTTATTAATATTAACAAATGACACTACATGATTGGAGAGATACACTGAAGTTCAGTGATACAGTACCATTAAACTTTTATCCATCACCATCCTCCTAGTCTGACTTAAATAATAATGGATGTGAGTAATTAACTAATTATTGTGATGGGGTTATGGCTTTGCCAATAAAATTTGGTAAAGTAACATCATGAAGTGACCCAAATGTTTTAGGAGTGAATTAATTTGGCATACAGAATTTTAATTAAAATATCTCAGATATTAACGTGGATTTTTCTTTTCCTATGTGTAAATGTGTTACGTGTGTATATATACTCAAGGACAAGGAGATGAGAATGGATCCAATGCTTAATTCTTCTATGTATTAGTATGTTAGGTCGACTTTTTTTCATAGTTTTCTTCACTTTTTTTTTTATTTAAACTTGAAAAATTGTAAACTTCTTCTAAAGAATAAGAGTTATAGACACAAAAAAATAAAAAAATCCACATAATTAAGGACCTATCTTGAATGGTTTAGGAATCACCTTTATTAGGGATTAAAAAGTTAGTCAATAATCCATTCATAGTAAATCTCGATTTATGTGGAGTTTTTAATTTTTTTGTATTTATATCTTTCATACTTTAGATATTCTTTAGAAAAAGTTTATAATTTTTCAAATTTAAATAAAAAAGTGAAGAAAACTATAAAAAAAGTCGACCTAGCATACTAATGCATAGAAGAGCCAATCACTGAATCCATTCATAGTAAATCTCGATTTATGTGGAGTTTTTAATTTTTTTTTTGTATCTATATCTTTCATATTTTAGATATTCTTTAGAAAAAATTTATAATTTTTCAAATTTAAATAAAAAAAGTGAAAAAAATTATGAAAAAAAGTCGACTTAGCATACTAATACATAAAAAAAGTCAAACACTCTCGCTAGAAAATAGAATAGATGAGCCCAATAAGTTTAGTTGTATTGAAGGCCCATAAGTAATATAGTATGAGGAAGACATGCAGGAACAAACAAACTCATATTTTATCAAGTTAAGTATCATTATAGTATTAATTAATTAATAAATTTAGTTTGATAAGTGGTGTGGCATTTCATTGACATTTATCCATCTTCTCTTGTTGCGCCATTTTGGTCGTGTCACCACTCACTCACCATAGGATTAGGAATTTAGGATAGGAGAGGATACATTTCTGTTACTACAAATTTCAAAGTAACTAGTTTTGGTGTTCTACTGCATCCGTACGAGTCAGAGAGCGTATCCAGTGGCACTCGCGTCCTGTTTAAATCACAGAGATAGATTATCCATTACTTTCTTCTCTGCTTAATTTCATGGGAAAATCACTTCAATCCGCCACCATGCTCCACGACTTATCGCGCTTTGTCTCATCTCCCAAACCCCACAACCACACGCCAAATCAAACACAACCCATATTGCTTAACCCAGGAGCTGCAAATTCTGGTGCTTATAGGCTCGAATACCCACCGGCGCACCCCAAGATCCAAACTTCCGACCTCCTCAAATGTCGGATTCCCCTGGCCGAGGTGGTCGCCGATTGCACCCACCGCTGGTTCCAAGACACCCTCAAAGAGGCCAACGCAGGGGACGCCTCAATGCAGCTTCTGGTTGCCCAGATGTACTCCAGTGGCTATGGTGTTCCCAGAGATCCTCAAAAGGTCCAATTTCCTCTTCATTATATCACAAATCTCCTATGGGTTAATTATCTTTGGATATAATTTTAGATATTTGTTTTCTCTTTCCTCATCGTTCTTTGTTCAATTCAAGAATGGCATTCCTTTTACTGATTATATATGTTGTTGCGAACTTGTTTTGAAGGCACATTCTTGGATTAGTAAAGCATCAAGAACTCGAAGTACGGTTTGGAATGCAAGCAATGAGCATCCAGGTATTCTGTCTTTTAATGCTGAATCAATAAATTGTAGCTTTACGTATCCTATATATGATCTTAATTTTTCTTTTTCTTTTTTCTTTTGGGTTTTAGGTTATAGAGGAAGTGACTCAAATTCAGAGGAATTGGGGGACATAGCTAAATGAAGCTCATTGCAAAATTCTTGACCGTTTGCAAGTACAGAGTAATGATTAGATCGACTATCGTCTGTTTTCTTTTAAGCTTTTTGTTTGTGAAGAATTGTTGTTTTAAGTAATATAATTCTGTTAGAAGTATTCACTTGGAAGATTAGATTTGTATGAATTTAGTAATATAATTCTGTAATGATGAGATTAGTTTGTCACTTCCTCTTCTTCTGATCTAAAAATTCCTGTGTTGTCTATATTGCATTCCAGTTTTCAATTCATTAAAGGACAATCTACATGTATAAACAAGCTTCATCTTTTTTATAATCGACTTCTTATGATTTACACTAATGTCATGTAACTAATCGACCATTATTTTGCAGGTTGTCCAGTTTACATCTTCAAGTACTTGTCATGAAAATCACATTGATTTGATTTCATGATTTGGGTAGTCAATAAAAGATCAAATTAAACGATTCAGTTGAAATTGCCTTAAATACACGTACTTATTTTCAGTAAGCTATACACAAATAATCATTACAACTAGAAATTTCCTGATAATTTCAGTTTGTCCACCACCATTCTTTTCTGGTACTACTCTGTCTGTATGCTATCTACCTTCTCGTTTGTTCTTTCTCCATTCCCATGGCTTCTCAGGGTTTGATGAAGCCCATAGTCCAACTCTCTTTGCTCTTGCTTCTTTTTCCCACTGTAATAACACACACACACACGCACACGCAACATCTAAGCTTGGAAAAGCTTCAATAAATTGGAAATGAAGGAGCTACATAAATGACGATACACCACAATTACTACTTACTCTTTCTAATTCTGGTCTTTTGTCATAGGCTGCGTAGTGCCATGCAAAACCCTTTTTTAGCATCAATTCCTAATCAACCAAACCAGCCAAAAAGAACAAGAAAACTTAAGATAGTGTTGTGTTAGACAGAACTTACATAAGCTAATAAATTGTGAAAAATAAATAATAATAATATATCTAATATACCTGCACAAAAAGGCTGTTGCAATATACATCGCCCACACAGCGTCCATAACGATCTTCTCCATAAACGAGGACCCTCAAAGATTTACCTTGTACTATCTTGGTGAGTTCATTTTTAGCTTCTTTACCATATGGCATTGAACTCTCTGGCGCATCAATTCCCCTGTTTTCTCTTACAATATACATTAATGGCTACCACAACAACTTCTTATGCAATCTAATCAACATGTATTGCAATAATGACGAAATTACCTTAGCCGAATTCTATACTTGTGAGCGAGGACTTCCTCGTTCGGAAGATTAATTACCCTGAAAAAGACAATATTTTTTTCAAAGCCCATTTGAACATAGAGAATTAGCATTAGAAAAGTGTAACACCAACCGATATCCTGAATCGATGATCTGCTTGTGAAGAGCATCAGCATGTGCATAGTTCCTCCGAGCACGAGCTTCTGCTCTTTCAACAGTTGCTGCTTGGACTTGGCTAGGAACAATACATGACTCTCTGGGGTCGGATGTGCTCACATAGACTGTTATAGTATCACCATCCGCCACTGCTTTTGCATCAACCTATATATATATATATAGTAGTCCCATTGACATAATTAATTAAAGTATTCAAGTACAAGATTATGGACAATCCAAATAGATTTTGTTCGTACCGGCAAGGTGTGGAGTTCATACTCCACTCCTTCAGGCAAGGATGTGGGGGGTTTAATAGTTGCTTCAACAAGTGTGTGTGGTTGAGGAAGGCCATAGAAAGCCAACAATCCCTAGAGAAGGCAATTACAAAGTTTATTATAGATAATTATGATGCAAATTAAAGGGATTGAAGGAAATTTAATTTGTGCACCTCAACGTCAGCTTTTTGATGTCTTTTGAGAGTCAGAATGATAAGCCTAGCTGCTTCTTCAGGGGTTTTGGGAGGGGGTTTTGATTCTTTCCAAGCATCTACTAGTTTTCTGTACCTGCAATGCATTCTAGAGATGAGAGAGATGGGAATTCTTCAGAATTGGAAGAGAGGAAGTTTTGATTACCATACCAGTTAGCCTGAGCCTTCTTGGATGACACAACATACTGGCTTAGTCCTTCGGGTACCTTCAAACGTCAAAGGCAAACAAAGGCAGATTTGATATGCAGAGAAAAAGAAAAAGAAAAAGTGGAAGAGATCTGAAATAAAGAAAGAAAGAAAGGAAATACCTGGGAGGTAATATCAAAGTGGAAGAGATCTTGGGCAAGTGCGGAAACAGCAGGGGTGGTGGATGAAACGCCGTGAGGCCCAAGTGAATCAGCTACGGTGGGCTTGAGGCAATTGTTGTAGAGACATCTCAGGATGTTTCCCATGGAAGAGAGCTTAGGGCGGAGGGAGGTGAGAAGCACAGGATCAGATGAAAGAGCGAGGAGGAGGAGGAGGATCGAAGACAAAACAAGACAACGTGTACTTGTCATAAATTCATCATCTAATTTTCTTTCGCTTTTGCTTTTGCTTTTTTGGAAGGAGATTCACCAATAGAGAAACCGAATGACGAGTGGGCCATTGTGATTGGCTGTTACTGTGTTTATTTTGTGCGGTGAAGATTGATTGGAGAGGTGAAACTTCTTCGTCAACGGTTTAGCGTACGTTGTGGGAAACCACGCTCCTTTCCCAGAGCGTGCGCTGTCTAAAATTTACAACATAAATATCTTATTCCGGGCCTGCTTCTTTGGTTACGACAAATTCCTACTCTCCTCAACGATATAATTTTTAAATATTAATATGATTTACAATTAAACTTCACGATTTTGATTTACAAATTTTATTCAAAATTTAATGCAATTTTACAGATCTCAACAACAAAATATTGTTCATAAATGTTCTCATTATTTTTCTTTTCTTTCAAGTTTCATGGCACCTTATTAATTCACTCTTTTTTTTTCTCCTTTCTTTCTCTCAATCATGATTTTTTAGCTCTCTTAAAAGAATTATCAACCTAATTTTTTCTCCTTCTCCCCTCTTTCTCACATTATTTATCAACTCTTCCCAATTTCAAGCATGGTCACTTGTTTTTTTTATTTCTTTGGCCTGATCGCATGGTCACTTGTTACTTTTTCCTCTCTTTCTCACATTATTTCTTTACTTTTTTTCAAAGTCATTCCTTATTTCCTATTTTGTCTTTGTGCTTTAGATCCATTTTACTTTCCTAACAATTTTCAGTTTTGTTAATCCCTTTTACTTTCCTAAAGAATTTTCAATTTAGGTTAGGTTCTTTAGACAATAAAAAAAAAAGGGAAATGAGAGTAAAATGTCCCACCCACTTTTTATTTTTGGTCAGATTTAAAAAAAGAAAAAAAATACAAAATGTCTATTATACCCTTTGATTTGACACAATTCTAATCTTTTTTCTTTTTATTATTTTAATATAAGGAATAAAGTGATAATTTTCATACATTTTCATTCTAAATTTTTACTATCAAACACATCAAATCTATTCTTATTAACCATACTTAGTTTTTGTTTCCTGTTCAATTCATATTCATTAGAAAACCCCTTAGGGAAGAGAAGTCTTACAGCAGGAACAAACAGAACAAGCATGCTAGACTAAAGATAGAAACTTAAGGCAACACACTTAAGAGGAAAACGACCTGACATTACAACGCATTTTATCCTCTAGTAAAGCAGCTCTAACTCGAACCAGGTAGGGAAGCTCTCTACCTTAGCAACAATATCAGCGACACTATTAACTTCTCGTCGAATCCAAATCAGATTGATATTATGCAAAGAAGGGCTGCCCACTTGGATATCTGCCAAAGTAGAATCAATAACCCAATTGGACTTCAAACTATTAAAGGCCGAAACAAGTTGCAAGCAGTTAGACTCAATATCCGATTAGTAGTCTATTGGCTCTCGCACTCGAAGCCACAAAGAAAAAAAAAAGGTTAGTCTTACTTAGAAGCTTCGAACCTTCAAAGGTGTTGTTTATTGTGGCATTAAATAAATATTTGTTCACAAATTAGTTTTGCTTTCACATCTATTATCTTCATCTATGTTCACTTTGTAAAGGAAGCAAGTTCTCTCACTTTGATAGTAGTATAGTATTCAAGTTTTGAGGCCCATCATATGACATTGCCACTTCTTTATAATAATTCATGGAAAAGCATTTCCCGCAATCAAAGCAAGTTATGTATTGGAGAGCGTACCAAGCTTGCACTTAAGACACTTGCACTATATATTATTATATTTTATGATGATGCTGTGAATTCAATAATTCATGTGATTTGTCCACATTCATTCATCTTTTTTTCCCTTGCTGACCCAAAATCAAGCAATGCCATCATTCTAGCCTAACCTTTCCCACCCAGTGGAGGCCACTCACTCCAATGTCAATAATAAGGAATCAATTTTTTACTTTATTCATATCTTGATAGAAATTTATAAATTGAAAAGCTTCCTTCTTTCCCTCTTCCTATATAAATCAATCGTTCCATTTCAGGTTCTCCCAAAAACATCAAAACCTTCATCCTCTTCTTTCAATCACTTAAAAGCAGCTCTCAAATTGTGTACCAATTACCCTCATATTTAATTTGTCTGCTCTGTTTTCCCCCTGCTATCATCTCTCATTCACAATGACAAACGTAAGTGGCCACAACACAACCCTCCCGCTGTGTTTATTTTTTATTTTATTTTTTTGTTTTTGGCGGTGATGGATTTGAAATCTTGTTGTTGTGTGAGAAGGTGGTGGAAGTGAAAGTGGGTTTGCACTGTGACGACTGTATCAAGAAAATCCTCAAGGCCATCAAGAAAATCGAAGGTAAAAGATATATGATAGTTTCCCACCATCAACTTCAATTGGTTTTTTGCACAATTTCAAAATGGTGGTTTGGTTTTGCAGATATTGAGAGCTACAACGTGGACACACAGCTGAACAAGGTGATCGTTACTGGAAACGTGACAACGGAGCAAGTCATTCGAGTTCTTCAAAAGATCGGAAAGAATGCAGCCTCCTGGGACCAATCTCAAATTAACGCTTCGACCATATGACTCTATGATTCAAGTCTTTCAGAAAATATATATATATTATGAAAGCAGTAAAGTTTCATGTAATACTTCACCTTCTTCAGCAGAGTATAGCAATTAGCATAGTTTTTATTAATTATAAAAGAATTTTCTCTTCTTAATTAGAAATTTGAACAGAGAGATTAAGGATCATTGGATCACTTCACAGATGAGAGCATGATCAAACTTGTGCATTTATTTAGATCTAAATTCAGTTTATACAACAAGTGGGGGGAAAAACAAAGAAGAAACAACAAAAGCACTGCGAAAGGAGAAAGAAAGGCTAAATTAACAGTGTGTACATAAAGGGTAAGGAAGAGGCGATCCGATCCCAGAATGAATCTACCTGGGCTGTTGAATGGTCCTAGGACTCACTCTGGCCTTCACAATCTTTGGAGCCTTCTGGACATACCTTGGTGCTTCTGCCAAGCCCGAACCCCTTCGCCACTTCAACGCTCCAAATGGAACCAATCCCCTCTCATACTCTCCGCCTTTTTCTTCTTCTTCCTCTTCTACTACGTTTTCTGCACCGAATATAAATTTTTATTTTTAGATGAAGGTTAAAAAAGAGTTAAACAGAGAAATGGAGGAGAACTCACGTGAATGAAGCTGAAACTGAAACAAGTCATTTAGGTCAAGATCGTCAAAATAGGAAGAGGGAGAGTCAATTTGGGGATCCTGAAAGCGCTCACGGAGCCAGTAGTCGCGGAACCAAGGGGAAGAATGGACAAGATCCCACCATTGGTCGGAGAAATCGTCGACTGTGCGAAACGCCATGGGGACGAACAAAGGAGCATTTGGATTGAGAGTAGAGGAGGACCTTGTTGGAGCTGAAGATGAAGATATCACTTCCATCACTACTACTGCTTCGAATGGAAAATGAGTAAGGAAAGGATGAAAGATATTTATTTCAATACTTATCCGGAAAATGGTGGTACTGCTATATATAGGGGAAGCAGAGAACTAAACGGACAGAAAGTTGTGTTTTATTACACAAATGACACACGTGCCCTATATTGGTATTGGATGGGCCAAACCCGGTTTTCGGCTCCCACGGTTTTGTTTTAGCCAGTGGGCCTATTTACTATTTACAGCTAAAATACCATCACATAAAAATAACATTTTTTGTTAGGAGACTTTTTCAGTGATAACACATTTTTTTCTTCACTCAAATATTTAAAATTTTATGAGTAATCCCAAGTTAAATATGAATTACAAGGTGGGATGCTATTTTTCTTATTGCAATTGAGTTAGAGTATTGATGTAGTAGTTTTGTCAAGTTATCGTGGGATGGGGTTGTGTGAATTTAACATATCCCCTCCTTATCCCAAAAATTATATATATGATATATCCATCCAAAGGGGGCACGCGTCATTTTGTTAGGTGAGTATGGCACGTGCATAAATAGATAGAAGCAAGTCCATATCCTCATCCATGCGCACATGGTTACACGTCATTCCTATCCTGTTCTTGTCTCCTCTTCAATATAGTGCTCACTGACTCACCCTCACCTCCAACTGCAACACTTATATTCCCCAGAAATTAATCACTATAATTTCCATAGATTCATGATTTTCCATACAAATTTCACACCCATAGCAATTAGCAAATATCATTTAATATTATAAACAAGTAGACAATAATTAAAACTTTTACTTTCTTCAATATTTGGACTCGTTCTACAAATAATCCTAATTAAGAGTTATGCTCATTTATTCTTTACTGCATACATTACAATTACATCTTCTCTCTTTGTAATTGTGGGGTTATACGTGAAAGTGAAACTTGAAGTGAGGCTTCTTTTTCAATCTAGTTCCTTTTGATGAAAAAAAAAACTTGAAGTGGATGGAATAGTATATATGGTACAACTCCAAGTAGGAGAAATAAAGACTTTGGTTGACTTGCTGTGCAAGAGTGAGAGGCGGCTATACGTATAACCAAACCACCTCATATAAAAGTGCGTATGTATGTTTATTAATAGTGGAAGGCAAAGCGTTAAATATGATATCAAATCCATAATCTGAGGATGGCCTCTGATTCTGTCTCCCTCCTAAGCTTCTTCACCACTATGCACCTTTCTCTTCTTCCTCCGATCCTCCATGCCCATCTGCATTTTCTTTTTCTCAACAATACTAATTGCTACTGTGATCTCTATCAATTAAACCACACACATCTTTCTCTTCCATTGGCATTGGCATGGCTTCTGGAAACAGTTCAATAGTATGCCAAAATCCCCATTATTATGCTTCCAAGAAAGAACTCTGGATCACAGGCAACCCTATATATTCTCCTACTTCGCTTTTCTTTTTGCAGACCTCTATGATAGCCCTCGTCTCACAGGGCATTGATTTTTTTCTCAAACCTCTCGGCCAATCCACCATTGTATCCCAGATTCTTGTAAGATGATTTCACCTTTTATATATGTATATGTGCTCATTTCTTCTATTAACTCTCATGCCTCGTTTTTAGCTTTCTTTCACAAAATAACTAATAACAAACAACTTTTGGTCAAAGGGGAGAAGTCTTAACATCATTATTAATCCAAAAGAAAAAGAAAAAACTTTTCTTGATGTGGTTCCAATTACAATAACAATTGCAGGAAATAAAGTATGATGTGTATGGCCTGAAATTGTAAATGAAGCAAATGATGGATGTTATTGTTACACAGGGTGGAATACTATTTGGACCATCAGTTCTGGGACATCAGAAGGCGCTAGCCAATGCCTTATTCCCTCCAAAAGGCACTGTAGTCATGGAAACAATAGCAGCATTTGGCGTGATGTACTTCTTCTTCCTAGTTGGCGTGAAGATGGATCCTATCCACTTGTTGAAAACAGAAAGAAGAGCCATCACTATAGGCCTTTCTGTATTCTTCTTCACACTGGGACTCCCACTAACGCTTTCCATTTTCTTGAGAGAATATGTTTCCATGGACTATACCCTCGCCAGGTGTCTCCCCTACATCGCAGCCTCGCAATCCATGACCGCCTTTCCGGTCATAGGTTGTCTCTTGACAGAGCTCAAAATCATAAACTCTGACATAGGCCGCCTTGCCATGTCTGCAGCCATGGTGACCGATATTATAGGCCTTGCCTTGACAGTGATTATTTTTGCAGTAATGGAAAATATTAGTGGTGATTTTCTATCACTGCTCTGGATGCTTCTAAGTGCAGCTTTACTCTTCTGTGGAATTCTGTATTTATTCAGGCCAATGGTTGTTTGGTTGGTGACTCGCTCAAATGAACAAGGGAAGCATGTTGATGAGCTATGCATTATTTCTGTAATTGCATTAGTGCTCATAACTGGGTTTATAAGTGATGTAATAGGGCAGCATTACGTTGTAGGGCCATTGATTTTAGGGTTGGCTGTTCCAGAAGGGCCTCCTATAGGATCAACATTGATAACTAGATTGGAGACTATTGTTTTGGTGTTGTTCTACCCAATGTATCTTGCTGTTAGTGGCATTCAAACCAATATCTTCAAGGTCGACTTTCAGTCCCTGTGGGTTGTGGCGGCCATCGTCGCCTTCGCCTCCGTCGTGAAGATCGGTGCTGTCATGTTGCCGGGGTTTTTCAGTCATATCCCCATGAGAGAATGCTATGTGATTGGCCTCATCCTCAATGCAAGAGGCATAGCAGAGCTTGTGATTTACAATTTATGGAAGGGAGGCAAGGTATTTGAACTTGGCTTGACTGGTATTTGAACTTGTAAGTTGCAACAAAACAATACACCTAGTCATATATCACATATGTTCACCTTGATTAGCTATAACGTAAATGTTTTGTCCATTGCAGCTTCTGACGGACCAAGAGTTTTCTTTGGTGGTGATCTCGGTTATAGCAGTAACAGTTGTGATAACACCACTGATAAAATGTTTATATGACCCTTCACAGCAATATTTTTCCATGAAGAGAAGATGCGTTCGACACATCGAGCAAGAATCAGAGCTTCGAGTCATGGTGTGCATACATAACCCTGAAAACGTGCATACAATGATCAACCTCTTAGAAGCATCCTGTGCTAGCAAAGAGAGTCCAGTTCTAGCTATAGCACTCATCCTCTGTGAGCTTCTGGGAAGATCAAGGCCATTTCTCGTGGCTCACCAACCCCATGAAACCCTAAGTTCAGCCACGTCCACCTCCACCCAATTCCACAGAGCCTTGAAGCAATATGAGCTTCACAATGAAGGTTGTGCGAGGGTTCAATCTTTCACTTCAGTCTCCAATTTCGACACAATAGATGACGATATTTGCAGGATAGCCCTTGATAGGAGAGCTAATATTCTGATCATGCCGTTTCACAAGCAGTGGGAGATAGATGGCGGGGTTGGGATAATAAACAGATCCATCCAAGGGATAAACACAAGGGTCCTTGATAAAGCACCCTGTTCTGTGGGTATCCTCATTGATAGGAACATCTTGACTGGTTCATTGTATCTCTTAACTCCAAAAACTACATACCATGTGGCTGTGTTCTTCATTGGTGGTGCAGATGATGCAGAGGCTCTAGCCTACGGATCTCGGATGGCTAGGCACGAGAGTGTGAAAATAACAGTGGTTCGGTTTCTGCTATTTGGAGAAGAAAATTCAAAGGGCAGAAGGAGAGATGGTGATCTAATTGATGAGTATAGACAAGTTAATATGAGAAACGAGCGATTTGAGATAATGGACGAGGTGGTGAAAGATGGGATAGAGATGTCTTCAGTAATTAGGAGATTGATAGATTATTTTGATCTGCTGGTGGTGGGAAGGGAGCAAACAGAAAGTGCATTGCTAAAGGGGCATGACCAATGGAGTGAATGTCCAGAGCTGGGGGTGATTGGGGATATGCTATCTTCACAGCATTTTTTAACAAAGGCGTCAGTGCTGGTGGTGCAACAACAGAGAATAAGAGGGCAGATGAGGCCAAATGAGAGAGATCAAAATCAGAATGAACATTCAAAAGAAGCATTTACTATTTCAGTGGACAAATGAATTCAGGGTTGGAGCAGTTTTTGTATGTAGAACAACACACTAGTTTGTAAATAAGTTCCTCTAGAATCTAGATTCATTGCTAACATGTAATTACAACAATCTATTTGCTAACCAACTAAAAAACAAATTAATCACACGATTAATTTATTAGTTTCCTTCGCTTTCAAATTTGAGCAGAAGGGGCTCTCCATACATGGGCGATGGGCCACAGACGGGTGCGATCAATGTTTATTAAGCTCTGGGTTATCCCATATCATTCTAAAACGTGTAAAACATTTATTATACCGAAAAAATGAACACTACAGTTATTTATATTTTCGTAAATAAATATTTTTAATTAATTTAACAAAACAATATTTAAATAACCTATTGCTCAGTAACGTAGGAATACCAAAAATGCACTGAAGATGAGGATTTTAGGGTTGCCAACTTGCCATGTGCTTTTGAATTTGACTGAGGCCATTCATAATTTCATATGATGCCTTATTAGGCTAGGTTAGCAAGAGTATAAATAATAACATTAATGTAACAAGTATACAAAGTATTGTCTTACAACAGAAAACCGTTTCCCAACATGCAGGCACAAACAATTATTACTGAATCTATTGCTAAAATCTTTTACCAAGACGCCCATATCCCGCCATTGGCGCAGAATTAAAAAATAAATGGACAATGACTTAAAATTTCATATCTCAAAGCTATCCATCTATAAAAAGCCGCATGACTAATCATCATCAATGGGAAGAGGCTAGCTCACATGATATTGATATCGTGGAATGACGGCAAGACAGCAATAAGAGGGTCTCCATAACCAACTGCCTCTGTAAACCATAAACAGCAAGAAACAATCAGCAGTTCATCACGGACATGTATGGCTCCAAACTCATCCATCAATTGTAGTAGCAAAAAGACAAATATAAAGCGTCACTTATCGATTAGATAGCCCATGAAAACTTAAACCACCACTGAGTCACTGACTATATACCATGAATTACAAAGAATCACATTAATCTTCATGAATATCTTGTGAATTTTTATCATCTAGAGTTTTAAGAAAACCAAAGATGCACAAAGCCCGTGGAAAGAGTTTAGGCATTTAGTACGTCAGCATTTTCATACTAGTATGCAAGATACCCTAGCATGTCCAACGTGAGAAATTCATGTTTCCCTTTAATTGGTATGAATATTAAAAATCTTCAGAGAATGGGATATTCAATAAATTGATTCTAGGATTCTCAGATATCCAACAATTTCAAGTTTTAATATGATTCCATCATACCAAACAAAGCTGTCTGAAATAATGGAAAGACATTTTAGTGATGAAGGTCAGAAATTATACCTCCATCCTCAAAGAGTAGCTTCAAAACTTCTCCAGCCACATCAGACTGCAGGAATTCAAAATAAAATCAGTCAGTGGAAGTAGATCTTTCAAAGGGTTCACAGTCAACAAGACAGATAAGATCACCTTGACAGGAAGTTCAGTGCCAAACTGATCCAAATACCCTATGACTTGTCCTTCTTTGATTACATCACCCTGTAGATTTTGAAACGTTGACAATTGAGTTTATGCAGAGATCCTATAACTGAATTAGGAAGTGAAGATGTTGAGAACAATGAGCAAAAAGCTTAATCATGTGTTCAATAGAATGATTAACACAACAAAAAAATATAGGTCAACAATATACATCTAAATAGCAAAGATGAAGTATTCAATTTAACTCTGTCAGAGATCATAAATAAGTTTGCTACAACAAAGAGCCTATTTGTAAAATACTAGAACTTATATTTTATTATCGTATATGCTTAGAGCTATTAGCTTTAATTACTAATTACAGAACTAAATCCTGCAAAATAGATGGAAAAATAATGCACAAAACATAAATATGATATGCAACATTGAAGAAATTGACAATTCTTTCTCTGGAGTCTGGTCATAACAAACTTATGACTCAGAAAATAGAAACAGCATAGTGGAGGATGGACCAAGAGAACTAAGTCACATGTACCTGCTTACAGATAGGAGGTTGTTTCTTCCCTTTCACTGTTCTACCTCTTCGGAATGAGCCAACCTAAGAAGCCCCAAGGGGGACAGAGAAAAGATTTTGAAATCTAAACTTAGTCCCAATCAAAAAAATTGTAAATTCATGAAAGTACAGCTCACTGTAATTATTAGTAATAGGTGATATACCGTAGGAGATGATACTAGGACATAATTATTGTTGCCAGAAGCCTCCAATGCTGCTAACTTCGATGACTTCTCTAAGGAAACATTTATAAATGGATTGACTTTCTCTGAAGATGATTTTGGTGGTGGTGGTGGTGGGGGGGATGCAGGTCCTGATTCAACCATGGGTTTAGTTGGAATAGGCGGTGGAGTAACTGGTGAAATGTTCGACAGAGGAGCTGTTGTTGCTCCGATGTTTCGCTTAAGATTCAGTTCAAACTCTCCCACCTATCAAAATAATAGTAAAATAACGTCATTCACAAGATTTTAGATATACATGCTTCTTTTAATGTCCCAGGGACAAATAAAATGAGTAGCTCAATGGAAGTTTTTTTTTTTTGGTAGAAGAAGAAAAGTTATAGCTCAATCAAAGTTTTTAGGTAATGAAACATCAAATATTATCCAATACAAATATGACAAAGTAAGATAGGATATGAGTACCAAAAGCCACATTCTCAGTATTGATAAGTTGCTATCATTTATTTTGAGGTAAGACATAATCACTGCTTTGACTTAAGTTTTAATGCATGCAACATATAAGAGGGCTATAATAGACATTCAGCTAATAGTTTTAGAAGAAAACCATTTAATTCTATATTTTCAATGAAACTCCTAAATGTTATAATACCAAAGAATGAAAGACACCCACAGAGGCACATAAAAGGAAAACCAGATACCATTTACTTAGCCTATTCATGTTAATGCTTGTAAGCACATACAGTGAAGTCACATGCCATCCTTCTGATTATATTTAAAGTGCAATGAACTACTATAGAATTTATTAAAGCAACGAGAAAGATAATAAAAGGTCACCTTTACTTTAAGCTCAGCAATTTCAGTTTCATCACAAACCTCTAATAATAAAGCCTGAACACAAGAAAACCAGATATAATCCGAGTCAGGAAAAAAAAAATGAAATACAGTGATAGATAGCAAGTAATATCATTATCAAACAAAAGGCCTTAAGAAATTTAAAAGAGATTCCAAGGTAATATTACTTTTCACAGAAAATATAAAAATTAAAGAAGAATCAATATCGACTAAGCACATTTAGATGTCCCAAATATTTGTAGGGTTTTATCAGATTCACATTGGAGTGTGGCTGTTACTAAATATAATTCTGCAGTCTTGGTCAAAAGTCAGCTATTACAAGCAAAAAACAAATTGACTTTGTTTCTTCGAGATAGCAAACCTAAAGTAGTTTTATCCACAAATATGCTGTGCTGTTACTCAAACATGTTCTATCATTTATCAACAATACTTGACAAATTTAAATATGAAGTTGCACATAAATAAAATATTGAGGGGGCAAAAAAGCTATACACCTCAAATCCATTAGGAAAAGTAGTAGCTTTTAAAGGCTTTTTCTCCAATGAGTCTTGTGGAGAGCTACCCGAAGAAGCTGCAACATCATAATGAAATTATCAGATCTTCGAAAATAAGAAATGAATCAACATAAAATTGACACAGGCATCATATAGAAGTTTGAATTTTCAAATTTGATAAAGAACTATAAAAACTAAAGGAGAATTTTATAGAACTAATCTAAATCTTAGGAATAAATTTGATTTTTAAAAGTAGACTCTCAAATAAAAATTATTATACTAATCAAGAATAAGACTTGCCTCATTCAGTCAACATCCATGACCACAAGGAAAAAAAAAACCATAATTATTTACAAAATAAAAATAACTCACCATCAGACTTGGTTTTGATAGGTTCAGTTGTTTTTGCACAAGATACTAGTGTTCGCTTCCACTTGGTTTGAGAACTAATGTGCTTCTCACCATTTTCCAACCGTTGGAAGAAAAGTCTACTTTGAGAGTTCCACATGGTATTATGCATGGGAACAACACATGGCTTCTCAAGTGAGGATCGTATATGTAACATGTTGCTTATGGGATCTGAAATTGAAAAGTAATGATTAAGAATCTGATATCAATGGTTGCACAATAGTCAATTTAGTACGAGAGATTTGGCATATACATTTGTTGAAAACAAAACATGCATACATGAGAGCGTAAATGTTTTCTTCTATTGCTCAGGACAGGTAAACAAATAAACACCTAAAATGATACTACTGTAACTATGGAATTAGACATTCCTTTCTGAAATTCTGAATTGTAATTTTCCCATAGACAAGAAGTAATATAAGCCCTAGATGTGTGTATGGGAGGTAAGACTTATTAAACTCACATATATTTTGTTGATGTAACGTTTCAATTCAAAACCCTCAAAATCATGAAAGGGGCATCAGTATCAAGAATTAGTGTCTCTGATAAATACGATTATTATTTAGAATAGCAGTAGCACCAAGCCACCAATACTTTTCAAATTGCAATGGTTAGTCCAGGCAACACAATCTTATGTAGCCTAGTCAACTGTTAGATGATTAGCCAGCTGACCAGGTGAGGAGCTACAGTGAAACAAATGAGGAAAGAATATCATTTTGGAATAACATTAAAACATATTATGAAGATTTCCCCTTCTAGACAGGCAAAACACAGTTCAGAATGTAAGCAGCCAAAAGAGCGGAAGAGAGGGGGGGGGGCAAGTGTTTAGTAAATGATATTTTCCTTTATTCCCCCCAACTAAAACCACTTTGCATCTCTCTTCACAAGGAAATCTTCAGCTCTTACTTTAAAATAGAGCATGTTGTTTTATGTTCTGTATATTACAGCAAAGATCAACTTGTCAAGTAAGCTAACAAGAACAGTTATTTCAAGATGAAAATTTTCAAATATCAGTCCAATAAAAATTCTTCTAGGTAATATGCCTCATCATATCACTCATGGGAGAAAAAAACAGCAGAACCAGAACCTCTATCTTATGCTTAATTTTTATATCTTGTTATTAAGTCCTCTAATGAAAATAAACAATAAAAAAAAATAATTCTTAAGAGGCCTCATCATGAGATATTGAATAATAAAATATCCATTTGTTATTTGTTATCTTATAAATAGAAAAACTGATAGCAAATATCCAAACCATAGATTGTTTCTACAATTATGAATTACCACGAAGCTAAAACTACAAGCACCCCCGATATTAGAATTTCCGAAGCGAAAATTCACACCTAGTTAAAAGGTGAGAGGCAACACAATTGCGTCACTCAAGCATTTAGTTCAACAACGCGAAGTGACGTAAATCTAATCCGGAGAAACAAGTAGCAGCTTGCTGGTTCCCAAATGCAAAATCAGCACACTTGAAGACTAAAGAACGGCGATAAAACGTTTGTAAAAAAGGTCTATGTAGCTTTGAATATCCTTATTTTTCTCACTTGACGCGATTTCAGTTTCCTTATCAGAATACAGATCATACAAGAAGAGAAACGCAACAAGGTAAAAAGCATCATATAAGAATTTAACCAGCAGAACTTGCATTTATCCTAAGTCATCTCATGAATAGGCAAATAAAGAGAAAGTGTGAGAGAAATACAGTTGAAGGATCGGATAGCAGCGGAGGACTCCATGGACGTGAGAAGAAATCGGAATGCAGAGATTGGAACGGAGGAGAGAAATGGTGTGAGCAACTTAATAAAAGATTGGAGAAGCTTTGGTTTAAAGGCAGATTGAGAATGAGATTAGATTACTATTTACTAGTACTCCTTCTCCTTTGCTATGTCTTCGAAATGTCCGCCTTTTGCTTCAGTTTCTCCGCTATTAATTCGAGCTTGTTTCTCGCTAACGTGCGCAGGGGTTGTAAGTCGTGACTTCCTAACCCAAACTCGCTTAGTATTTGAGGCTGTTATTTGCTGCGACATGTCGCAGTTTTCTAATATGTAAACTGCCACGTGGAATCATCTTGGCTGTTCTAGATAACTAGATTTAGTTACCAAATCTTTCTTTTCGGAGTATATAAGGGTTTAGGGTTTCTTGCTGTCCCAAATTTTACTGCAATGTTTATTTCTGTTCCAAAATTTTTTTTGGTTCATGCTTACCCTAAACTTTCAATTTTGTTCATGCTTGTCCTTTTATTAACATCGTTAACTTGCTTAACGGAATTTACTGACGTAGACGATGACTGTGTATCTCTTTTGCCACCTCGCTGTCCACCTCATTTTCCACCTCACATTTAACATTTTTTTTAAAAAAATAACTTAATCCAAATAAAAAAATAGCAATTGGGTTCATATACTTTTGCAAATTTTGGATTAGGTTAATTTTTTTTAATAAAAGTTAAATGTAATGTGGACACTAAGGTGGAAAACAAATATACAGTCATCGTCTACGTCAACAAATTCTGTCAAGTAAGTTAACGGTGTTAGTAAAAAGGGTAAGCATGAACAAAAAAAAAGTTGGGGCAAGAATAAACATTATAGCAAAGTTTGGGGTAACAAAAGTATTTTACCTAATATATAATATAGTTACTATTTTTATGAGTAAATTAATATTTTTTTCTCTAAAAGATATAATTTTTTTAAATTTAATTTCTAAAAGATATAAATATCAAATTACTTTTTTGAATGATGCAATTTATCTCAATTTAATCTTTAAAAGATTAAAATGTTAAATTTAGTCTCTAAAATATAAACAAATTTTCATTTAATATAATCCCTTTTAAATTTTTTGTTAGTTGTGTAAGGAAGATTCTCAATAATTTAAAATAAATTGTATTTTTAAAGAATTAAGATAAATTTTTTAAGGATTAAATTAAGATAAATTATATATTTTATTAACTAAATTTAATATTTTTAACTTTTAAAAATTAAAGTGAGACAAATTATATTTTTGGGTCAAAATATTAATTTGCTCACTTTTTATCCTCTCTTGCTACGTTTTGAGAAGTATCCACCTTCTTTCTTCGAGAATTTCTCTTTTTTTAAGCTCAGTTTGTATAATTATTTATAGTAATAGTTTCATTTGCTGCTTTTTTTAAAACTTTTGGTAAAACTTGCTTTTGATTTTAGACGGTTTTGGGGAGCGTTCTAAGTATTGCACTTCTATTATTATTTATCAACTTATCATCCGTACAAATTTTCTTTATAGTATTGCTAACTACAACACATATAAAAAGCTTCACTCCACACAAATTAGAGCACATAAAAGACAATTGCAATATATATATATATAGATTGTAGTAGTTTTCCTTCCATGATCAGAATCCGAATAAATCTTCACCGTCCTTATCCATTCCATCTTTTTCCGCAATCAGTCTTCGTATACAGGAAGGAAGGAAAGTTATAATGGATCCAATTAACAGGATATACAATTAATTCCTACTACGTACGTACATCACAAATCTATTATCTTATACATCAATCTTTTGTGTTTAAAATTAGTATGTGCAGAGCAAATGAATTAAGCAAGATTGAGATAGAGGAATTCACGAAACTCGAGCCTCCTAGTCTCATTATAGAAGGTCTTATACTTGTTAGGCCAATAGGTTAACCAAATCCACCCCTTAATCTCCCACTCCATTGTGTTCCCCATCGCACCCTTCTCCACCTTCCACCACACACCCTCCCCATACTCGTCCCCTGCAAACACAACACCTCCCTGCCTCGTGAAAGGACGGTACGCACTAGAGTAACGCTCTCTGAACCACGACTTTGGGTTGATCAGCTCCATCTTGGAAGGCTTGGACGAGAACACTTCCTTCCCATCTATGGTGTCATGAAGGAACCAGTTCAAGTTCGCGGTGTAGCCGTAGACGGACTCCTCGAACTTCCAGGGCCTCAGGCTCAGGGTTGTGGATTCTGTGGATGAAAGCTTGAGTCCCAAGTAGGGGTTAGGAGCCTCCAAGCTCGCTTCTATGCTATTGTCTATGCCTATCTCTCTTCGCGTGTTCTCTGACGACTTCCCCACTGATACGCTCAGCACTTGGCTTTGGTTCGTGGGTGTCAGCTGCACACATATTCTTGAAGGAAAATGCTTCTCCCCTGCACCGCCTCCGCGTTCTCTCATTAGGGTGTCGCTCACCAGTTTGACGACATCGCACCTGTCACGTGTAAAAAAAGTATATATGAAATTGGGACAAATAATGTTATTCAGGAATTACAAGTGAATGTTGGGTTGTGTCATAAATTAACCTTATGTTATCGGTGTTGACCATGATTTCGACCCACTTGTCTTTGAGTGTGATTTTGTGATTGAATTGGAGAACGCCTTCGAGGTGGTGATAATTGAGAGAGAATTGAAGCCTCTCATCTGCTGGATGGTTGTGGCTTGAACTATCAACGACATCCATGCTTATTACAGGACAATACAACTGAACTTTCCACAACCCAAACGTGGAAGAAGACTCATAGGAGAAAAGAGGAGATGGTGTTCTCAAGGTGGTAAGACGTTGATGATGTGGTTGTGGTGATGATGATTGCAGCTCCACTATCCAATTAGTAATGGCGAGGTTGAGACAACGCATCCACTGCTCTTCCAAGTTTGACCCCAAAAGTTTCATCAACATCTTGGAGCCCTGTCTTGACCGGCAATTTGTCAAATGCTTCTTCACAGTACTGAGACATCCAGAACGAAGATCTTTAGGGGATTCGTAGATGCAAACTAGGAAGAAGAGAGTGAGGAATGCGAGATTGAAAATGTCGGGCAAGTTGGGAACGACGGAGTCGTCATTAAGCTTGACGAATTTGAGAAAGGGGCTGTTCTTGTTGTGGTGAGAGCCGTAACGAAGGATGTCTTGGATGAAATTCATGAGGAGGTTGGAAATGGCTTCAGAAGAAGAATTGGAGGGTGCAGGTAATTTGAATGGTTTTGAGGTCCAAAGGGAAATGGGGAGGCTGAAGTCGGCATTGATACTGGCGAAACAGAGTTTTGGAGATTGACGAGTTCTGGCTATGGTGAGATTGAGAGAGGGGTGGGATGATGTGGTTGAAGAACATATGGAGATGGAGATGGAGTCCGTTCTCCATTGTGAGAGTGGTGGGAGGTTATGAATCCAGTGAAACACATCAGGAAAGCTACAATAAGACATGAATTAATAATTAAGCAAACAAGGTTTGAACTTTAATTTGAAGTTGGAAGTTTTTTTTTGTCTCTTATCTTTCTCTGCCTTGGTGTGATCAAATTGGGGTTTACATTAATATATATAGAGTCCATTCTATTTAATGAATGCAAAGTAGAGATTCTGGTTAGGGGAAGAAAAGTCAAAAGTTAAACCTATGATTAGTACGAAGATTAGACCAGCAAGATGGTTACAAGAACATAACTGGTTTCTGTCATTCCTTCCCATGTTGGAATTCTAGAGTGCAATATTGCTTGATACCCACATAATAATTAAAAAAAAAATTCAACTTATTTTAGGTGGGAAGTATATATTCTCCGCCGTATATATATAATAATTTGATAAGGTATAAACAAAATATATAATATAGTGTTAAAATATGTGAGAAGTTATACAAAAAAAAAATATGTGAAAAGAACTGTGTTCAATTTTTACATAAGAATTTTATTGGTGAGTCGTATTATAAAATTTTTAAAGAGATTAAGAGATATTTTTTAATCCGAATTATGGTGCTTACACACCTTTAACTAAATTTGTGATGTGGGCTATAACTCATACCGTTCTTATTTATGTGGGTCACCACATGTCACTCTCCAAAATTGCCTAATATGTGAGTTATGATAAAATATATGGGCATGTTGGTTAGGCAGAAATGAAAATGAAAACAGAATGTTTTTGATGTATTTAGTAATAAAAGTTTGATAATGAAAATGAAAAGAGAATGTATTAAAATGACTATTTTACCCTTTATATTAAAATAATAAAAAGAAAAGAGGGTTATAATTGTGTGAAATCATAGGGATATAATAAATATTTTGTATTTTTTTTTAAAGTTGATGGAAATGAAAAAGTAAAAAAGTAAGTGGGGCCCAACGGACCCATCATTTCCATTGGTTTTTCTATGGACAATTCTTGCTAGTGAATATACCATATATCTCAACCTGCAATAATTTACATTAAACATTTTTAATAAAAACAATAATTTTATAAATTGAGTAGTGTAAAGTTTAAAAATATAAAAATTACTTTTGTCAAAATTAATTTATAAAACACGAGCGGGTGAATTAATGATATTAATTAATTTATGGATTAGAAATGATTATCTCTTATATTTGTAATAAGTTGTAACCCAATTTAATTACAAGGGTCTTGCTAACCACAAGGAATTTTATATGACTTTTTAATAAGTTTAAGACAATAAATTCTCTCTCAATATCCATAAAAAAATCATTAAAAAATTAGTATAAAACACTCATTACATAAACCCTAATTATATTATCATAAAAGCATCAAACTAAAAAGAAGTAATGATTAATAAAGAAATCATATTATAGAGATTGAAAAGGAATATATGGAGTAGATTTGCAGTATGAGAGAGTTTGGCATATTTTACCTAATATATATATATATGTCATTCAATCCAAGGCAAGAAGGGAAAAAAAGATGCATGGATAAGAATAGATATAGATTAATGAGGAGGATGCTTGTGAACTATATACTCGCTTTAAATGATACCTTGACAAAACTAACCAATGCATGCTATATATCATGCCTACTCTTTTATTTTACATGTATTAATTATAATATATTTAAGCTTAGACAGGAAAGGAACTCGTCATAAGCTAACAAGACAGGCAGGGAGGTCCAGATGCTTTATTTTCCGTTGCGAATATATATATTTTCAAAAGCAAAAAAAGTGTTTGGTATATATGCTCATCAATGCTTTGACTTAAGTGCTCAGCTTAGCTAATTCGAGATAGGATATTCTAAAGTAATTCTCTATATTTTTTGGTGGAGTTATGAGAGAGATAGAGAGAAGAAAAATATTTTCTTTCTTAATTTTTTTCTCTCTTAATTTTTTTTTCTCTATCTCTTTCATAACTCCACCAAAAAATTTAAAGAATTACTTTAGAGATTCCACTCTCAACTAATTCACTATATCTGCGCATTCTACAAACTCAAGTAAATAATTATCAGTAGCCATTTGATTAGTATGATAGTTATTCTATTTTTCATAAATAAATATCGGGTTTGAATTGTGTATATGAAAAAATTTATTGCTAAGATCGATATCTCTATTCTTATTTTGAGACCTCACATAACTTGGAATAGATTAGGCAAAAATTAATTCAATAACTTATAAATACATACTGATAGTTTCACAAATAATTTGTCTTTAGAAGTTTGATTAGTTTTCATTCGTTAAGATCATAATTGGAGTTTGATTAACTTTTGTTTAGTGTTTTTTAATTTTAAAAAAATTACATATAATAAGATTGTGATTTTATGTTTAATTTGACAATAAATACCGTTAAATTAATATTATAAGTTAATATGAGATTTTTATTATCATGGTAAATTAAAATAGTTAAAAAAAATTTAGTATTTTAAAATAAAAACATATACTACATTTTTGTGCCTAGCTATGTCATTTGGCTGATCAAATATGAAGACAAGGATATACATGCATGAATGGCAAATCACATTTTTTTTTAAGTTATTATTAATTTGGATTATGTTAATTAATTAGTAATTAAAATAATATAGAGACAGAAAACTGACACAAATTACGTACGTTAGCAAGTAGATGGAGTAGGGCCATTTTGAGGGAAGGACCAATCTAAGGGAAATGGTAGTAGCGAGCTAGCTTGCACGTTTTAAAAAGGGAATGATATATTGAAGGATTCTGTATGTTGTGTAATTATTGGAGCACTTTGATTGTGAAAGAAGCAATTACTGTAATTAAAGTTAAGACATTAATCTAGTAATTAAATTTTTTGTTATCTTTTAAGGGATATTCATTCTTACTGTGACAAAAACACAGAGTTTTGATGAAGCTAGGCATGTATAGGTAGCAATAGAGAATCCAGCAGCATAATAATTCAAAAGATGAAGAAGCTCAATCTTATCTCTTTTCTATGATGAGCCTGAAAACGTGTTTGGAAGCTCATCATCATCGTTTGCTTGTGGGATATATATAGAGCAAGAATTTAGGATCTGTGTCTGCAACCCTCGCTTCATTTCGTACAAGAAAACCACATCCTCCAGCTTCCTCGCTTCTACATCTAATGTTTTTATATATCTTCAATTTTTCTAAAATTAAATTTATGCTACTATGTCTTTATTTTATATGCTACTACTAAAATTAAATTTATGCTACTCATGTGTGGCATCGCTTGTAGATTTCACTGCTTCAATTCTGCCACAAATTCATCACTTGTGAATTACGTGACTCGCATTTAACCACCACCTATGACACAAAAAGTTGGATCAAACACATCTTCAACTAATACAAAAAGGATTAATAATTCTTCATAACTTAGCAAATAAGATTACCTTCATTACACAACTTGAGTTTTAGTATATAAGTTAGTCAGTCAACCAACTTTGAATTTTCATTAGACATATTTAATGTTAATTAAGTTGGAGGACTTATTTATTCTTAATTAAATATTAAGGGTTTTGATGAATCCTTCACTCCACGAGTCGGTATCCGGTAAGCAACCTGCAAGCAACCCATAGCGGGAGGTGGTTCTCGCGGTAGGACTCCGACGCTCAAATCAGGTACCGAAAGTATAGAGTAATAAGAGTATATGAGATTCAGTAATCATACTTGGAGGATCCGTTGTCTATATATAGGCTCTGTCAAGGGTATGATGGTCTTTTAAGGGTCAGGTTATAGCGGAAACCACGTCAGCGTAACTAACCTCATAAAGTACGAAGACATGTATAACGCCCTAATAATGACAGGTAGATTGGGACGAGTGAGGGAGCTTGCTCGATCCAACGGATCGAGACAAGCGAGGGCTCAAGTTAACTGTTTTATCTTTTGAGATGTCTACAAGTAAATCAATGAAGAGATTAATCATCGTATTTGACAATGAATACTCTAATATTTATCAAAAAATATATTGGATTATGTAAAAAAAATAGAAGGAACAGAAAACTCGCACGCTCCTCAAATTTTATTTAAACATAGCATACAATTCAAATAAATTTAATTGAATTCTAAATTGTTTTGTATATAAGAGTGCGGTACTCATATGATATGATAAGAATCCAAATGCTCAAAAATGGACATGAAGGAAGGGGAGGAGCGGAGGACAGAGGTGTCAGATGGTGCTACAACCATAGAGGGGAAAAAGTGGCTTATTATGCTGTTATGCAAACGTGTTGTGGGCCACATATGATGACGATGATGACCCCTAGATTTCAGGTCCCCCCATCATAACCACTTAATAATACACATATATATGTTCTCATTTCAATTTTGGGTGGTGCTGCTGCTAATTGCAATTTTTTGACATTTGTGCACTATTTTCTAACTATAATTTGATTGTTTTATGTATTATGAAATCTAGAAATTTTATCTAAATTATATGTACTTTTTAACACTCCAGTTTCCTAATTGAGATATGGTCAATCTAAAAGTGTATTTTTATATACAGGAGGAATTAGGAAGTTTAAGGTGATTAATGATATAGTATCATTTTAAGAGAAAATTAAATAGAATGGTATATTTATTAAAAGAGAGGAGATATAGAGAGTTTAATATCTTTTACTTTTTGAGAAGTTAAGCATTTTGTGTTTATTTTTTTTTTTTTATCGTTTGAATTTTTTAAAAAAGTAAAAATGAGATATAAGAGAGATAGACACAAAAATTCAACATCTTGAGAGATTGAGCTCTCCCTAAAATATCCCTTTCTAAAATGTGAAAATTTTAAAAGTCTAATGAACTAATCCTATAAAAAAAAGTTTAATGAACTAAGTTCAAACTTCAAACAACAAAATCTTACTTACAAATTACTGCTCGAATCTCAAAATTTGTGCTTTTAAAAATCAATGGCTGAAACCTTTCAGCAACAGCACATGAATTAAAAACAAAGAACTTATCAATTCACGTTCTGCTCACTGCTTTAGCTTTCTCAGTAATGGCAATGGCAAGAGGAGACAGGGGCATGTTAGTCATTTCAAGCAGGACCTAGGGAAAGAAGAAAATAGCCGTTGAAGTTGGGGTTGGGGAATGGCAATAAAAGAACCCAGGTCCAAACCCATGAACTCGAACTCCCTCTCCCTTTGAGCAATGGAATTAAATTAAACTAATAGTGAAAAAATAGCCGTTAGAGTTTGTAAGAAGGAGAGCCTCTGACCTGGACCTGACATCTCTCTCCACAGTGTTCCCCAATACAGGGTTTAATGAATATTCCCTCTCTCACGCTCTCAATGCGCGTGTGTCTCCTCATGACTCATCCAACTTTATGCTTCCCCCACCACTCCTCCTCACTCCTCATTCTCTCTTCCTACATATGTTATGTACTCCTCCTCCTTCCACGTATTCCTCTCCCTATCATCACTTTCCTTCCTTCCCTCCTATTCCCTATCTTCTACTGCTTCACTTCTCTTCTGCAACTTGAGATGAGGAGGGGTTTTGCAGATTGGCGCTATATTCTGGACAAGAACAAAGAAAGATGGAAGCTTTCCCTGTGGTTTCTTCTTCTGCTGCTGCTGATTCCCATTTGTGTGAAACCTGTATTGGGTGAGGGGGAGCGTTGGGATGGAGTGGTTGTTACAGAATCCAACTTCTTAGCGCTTCAGGCATTCAAGCAAGAGCTGGTTGATCCCAAAGGCTTCTTACGTAGTTGGAATGACAGTGGGTATGGAGCTTGTTCTGGAGGTTGGGTTGGCATTAAGTGTGCTCAGGGTCAAGTTATTGTCATTCAGCTTCCATGGAAGGGTTTGAAGGGGCATATCACAGACCGGATTGGACAGCTTCAAGGCCTTCGAAAGCTTAGTCTTCATGACAATCACATTGGTGGTTCTATCCCTTCCACATTGGGAATCCTTCCCAATCTCAGAGGTGTTCAACTTTTCAACAATAGGCTAACAGGCTCCATCCCTCCTTCATTAGGATCCTGCCCTTTGCTTCAGTCTCTAGACCTAAGTAACAATCTTCTTGATGGCACAATCCCTCAGACCCTTGCCAATTCTACTAAACTTTATTCGCTTAATTTGAGCTTCAATTCCTTCTCGGGTCCAATACCATCTTCCCTCACTCTCTCACCTTCTCTCTCTTTCCTTTCTCTTCAACACAATAATCTCTCTGGTTCTATCCCAAATTCTTGGGGTCGTACTCTCAAGAATGGTTTCTTTCGGCTTCAAACTTTGATCCTTGATCAAAATTCCTTCTCTGGAAGTATTCCTGCTTCTTTGGTGAGCTTAAGAGAACTCACAGAGATTTCGCTTGCTCATAACCAATTCAGTGGAGCTATACCAAATGAAATAGGGAGCCTTTCTAGGCTTCGAACATTGGATTTCTCTAATAATGCTTTGAATGCAAGCTTGCCTGCTTCTCTCTCTAATTTATCCTCACTTCTTGTGTTGAATGTGGAGAATAACCACATTGATGATAAAATCCCTGAATCTCTAGGGAGATTACATAACCTTTCTGTTCTAAGTTTAAGCAGAAACCAATTTACAGGTCCCATTCCTTCAAGTATTGGTAACATTTCGACCCTTACACGGCTCGATTTGTCGCTAAATAATCTCAGCAGAGAAATTCCAATTTCCTTTGACAATTTACAGAGCCTTAAATTTTTTAATGTTTCTTACAATAACCTCTCTGGTCCTGTCCCTAGTCTACTTGCCCAGAAATTTAACTCCACCTCATTTGTGGGAAACATTCAACTCTGTGGTTACAGTCCTTCAACTTCATGTCCTTCGCAAGCACCATCTACTCAAGTAGAAAAACACCATCGTCATCGGAAACTAAGTACCAAAGACATAATCCTCATAGCAGCAGGTGTTCTGCTCATAGTCTTGGTGATACTCTGTTGCATCCTGTTCGTGTGTCTTATCAGAAAAAGCGCAGCATCAAGGAAAGCAAATGGCGGGGCCACGGGAAGGGCGGGTGGTAGCAGAACAGAAAAAGGGGTTCCTGCTGTCGCCGGTGAAGAAGAAGCGGGTGGTGGGGAGGCCGGAGGAAAGCTGGTGCTGTTTGATGGGGCAGTGGCTTTTACTGCTGATGATCTCTTGTGTGCAACGGCTGAGATAATGGGGAAAAGTACCTACGGAACTGTGTATAAGGCTACATTGGAGGATGGAAGTCAAGTTGCAGTGAAGAGACTGCGAGAGAAGATCACAAAGAGTCAGAGAGAATTTGAATCTGAAGTTGGTATTCTTGGGAAAATTCGACACCCAAATCTTTTGGCACTAAGGGCCTATTACTTGGGACCCAAAGGAGAAAAGCTTCTGGTTTTCGATTACCTGCCAAAAGGAAGTCTTGCTGCTTTCCTACATGGTAAGTTCAGAAAATAGCATTTTTCATTTTCCAAGTAGGCTATATAAACCGTATAACTCTGTATTAATAACTTCAGTGGTTTCCATTTTGGTGCAGCCCGTGGGCCAGAGAGTGAAACTACCATTGATTGGCCAACAAGGATGAAAATAGCGCAGGGCATGGGTCGTGGGTTGTTCTACCTTCATTCCCATGAGAACATTATACATGGGAACCTCACATCCAGCAATGTGCTGCTTGATGAGAACACAAATGCTAGAATCGCAGATTATGGTCTTTCTAGGCTAATGACAAGTGCTGCTAGTTCGAACGTGATTGCTACAGCTGGTGCATTAGGGTACAGAGCACCTGAGCTGTCGAAGCTTAAGAAAGCCAACACAAAAACTGACGTATACAGCCTTGGTGTTATACTGTTGGAACTCCTGACAGGTAAATCACCGGCTGAGCCTATGAATGGAGTGGACTTGCCTCAATGGGTTGCTTCTATTGTGAAAGAGGAGTGGATAAATGAGGTGTTCGACGTAGAGTTGATGAGAGATGCATCCACCATTGGGGATGAGTTGCTCAACACATTGAAGCTGGCTTTGAACTGTGTTGATCCTTCTCCATCAGCACGACCAGAAGTTCAGCAAGTGCTCCACCAGCTACAAGAGATTAGACCAGAGAGATCACCTACTTCTGGGGATCAAGGAGCCATTCCTTCCACTAGTCATTAATTATGGGCCTTTAACACTTTAGTACAACAGCTTTTTGACTTAGTTTTTCCTCGGCTATACGTAGTAGTAGCCTATTATTCATTTATTCTTATTTTGGGACACCTTTCATGGCTCGCGTCTGTAAATATCATTTTGTTCTAAATCTGAAAGATCTGCTTTCATATGGAATTTAGCTTCTATTTAAATGCGTTCTCTTCCAACGCTTGATTTTCTTTTCATATCACAAAGCGAAATTGAATGTAGAAAAGCTTTCAATCATATCCACAGTCAGGAGACCTCTGGTTAGAATAAAGTTTTTATGCAATGTACTGTAGAGGTATTTCTAACCTACAAACAAATAAGCAAAAATCAAGAAAGTATCATTAATAGGCCGAAAGCAAAAATTCTACAGCCAAGGAACTTTTAACTGCTGTCCTTTGAGTACGTAGAAGTTTCGTCTGCAAGCTTCTCCCACACAGCTGCCATCTTCTCAGCATAGCCAGCCTGCAAAATGCATGTAGAGGTGTCAATCTTTTGAACCGCGACCGCGGATGTTCATGTAAATTATAAAGAGCCGAGTTACTTTCACACACCAATTTCTACCATTATACAACCTCTCTCATGCAATATTATCTGGCTACAAGTAACATACATGATACATATTGTTATAATAAATCGAAGGTAAGATAAATGCAGGTTTACCTGATTGATAACAAAACCCCGGAACATATTCATGAAGTCATTATGTCTCTCTTGGTCAATTCTTTCCAGCTCACTCCTATTATTTTTCTGCGAACATTCCACAGTCAAAACCTCATATCTTGACAAAATCTTACCATATAATAAATTCCCATTAATGGTTCTATATATTTGAACCAACTTATATCGCAGACAATATAAATCACATCATGACAGATTTTGAAATCAAGCTCAAATCTGTTACTAACTCTGTAATTGAACCACAATTGTGATGTAAAAAGCCGTAGTTAGCCTAGTTTAATCTAACCTCATTGTCAATTTTCCTTAGGGGGTACGATGAGCAAATTGCAAATAAGGAAAATATCAAAGTCGGTCAGTAGTTCAGCAATAGTATCATAGTTTCTTCTCCCTAAACTAATCATGACTTGTAAGTTGTATCTAATGTCAAACAAAACAGCAGAAAAACCATTTCAAAATGTGGACATAACTTTATGCGTGGGATGATTCATATATTATAACTTCAATTAAATGATGTTGTATATTGTATGTGTGGGAGAAAAGCTTAAGTTAGCAAGAACCAGGGATGCTACCTTGATTCGCTCATACTCTCTTTCTGCACATAATTTTGAATTCTCAGTGACTCTGATGGCTTCTTTCAATTCTTCTACTTTTCGCAACCTAGACTTATCTCCACCAAATATTTTAGACGAAGCAGCTTCAAGTTTCTCAGCGCGCGAATTTAAAGAAACTAGTTCTGACGAGAGTGTTTGAACTGTCAGTAAAGCACTTGACCGGTCAGAAAATGCATTGTCGACGGCTAGCATAATGCCAAGGTATTCATGTAATTTATCCTGCAACATGGATAAAATATTACTGAAACAAAAAAGCACAGTTCTGCTTCAAATTGATAAGTGCTGAAGTGCATTAGAAGACCAACACATACAGCAATTAGATAGTTTCTCTTGACTATATGCAAGCAGAAAATTTCTATCAAAAGTGAATAGAACATGTATATACCAAATGTTTGATTGTCTGTGTATTCAATTCTCTATATAATCTGCTCGATTTTACAGCTGCAGTTGCCACATTTCTCAAATCAGCTGCTCGGGCTGTCTGAGTCTCAAATATGGCTTCTTCAGTCTCAAACTTGGTAAGCTTTACAAAAGCCAGTCCAAGTTCACCCATTGTTTCACCCATGTCTTGCTGTGACTTAACTAGAGATTCAGCCTGATTCAAATGTGGATGACTAGTGTTAACCATTAAATAAACCGTAGCATTGGAAAGAAAGATACTGGATACTATGTAAACTCCACAAGCAAGTTAATTGGCAAAATATATAAATATGAATGGTTCTAAATATAGACATGCTGCAGAACGTAAATAGTAATGAACCTTCAACAGAAGAACATTTAAACAAATTCAATAACAAGCTAGCATAAATCAAAACTAAAAAGACATAAACCTGTTGAGAAACACCGCTCAAGTGCTGCTCAAACTCTGCCAACTTCTCCTTTTTCTCCAGAAACTCCTTATCTTCTTCTATGACCAATGGCTTCGTTCCACCCCAATCGTTGGTAACAGACTGCTTCAGCTCCTTGAATAACCTCAACAAATCCCTCCCACCCTTAGCAGGCTGTGCCACTTCACTCACATCCACTGCCCCCACTGCCTCACCCCCAAACAACTGCCTGGGCAGTTTCACCGCTCCATCAAGCATCCTAGATGCCACATCTGTACTTTTCACCAGTGGCAGCTTCCCTTTCACCTCCAGAAACACTTTAAGCTCCTCGCTCGTTCTAATCGCTGGGTGTGCTGCCAATTTCCGCAGGTACTTCTCCAATGCAACCCTCCTCTGCTCCACGAATTCCTGTTTTTGCATCACCTGGCTCTCCACCGAGCTCTTGTCAGGCCGTATCGGAATGAAATACCCCCGGAACGACTCCGATAACCGGTCTGATAAGGTTACCACGTCCCTGAACCGCCTGCGGACGCTAAATTCGGACCCGGGCCCTCCGTATTCGGGCAAATTCGTTCTCGTCGTTAACAGGTAAGTGTAATATGTATTCCCTCCCGGGACAAGAGAATTCGTCAATTCTTGCTCTTTCTGCGGATCCGAGACCGATATATACAAGTAGTCGGAATTAGAAGGATTGGATCTGGAAGACAGGTCAGGATTTTCGTGGCCATTGGAAGACGAGTCGAAGGAGGTGAAGACTGCTTCGGCGTAGGATGGGGGATCAAGGAAAGAATTGAAGGGGGATCTAGGGCTTTGGCTAGATGCGATGGAGGAAGGGGATAAATTCAGTGGATTATCCGATATGCTGACCGGCTGGGACGGTTGAAGGTGGCCGGAGAAGGATTGATCATTGTTGGATGGGTCATCGAGGACGAGGGTTTCCATATCGTCATGGGGAACGTGCAGGTGAGCGTTTTGGTAATCTTGCTGGGTCTCATGGTTCATCATCTTGAATCCAATATTAGAGAGTCGAAATGGGTGAAGCTATGGGTTCATATTCACCGGAGGCTATGGTGGTTTTGGATAAGACGAAGAAGAAGAAGACGTAGGGATGGAGGTGCAGGACGTTTCGGGCATTACACGGAAAGCGATCGCCCCAGTGAAGCGATCGAGTGACCAAGACTCGGCATTGTTGAGTCAACTCGGTTTCCCTTCGCATAGAAAAATGGGTCGGACAAAAATAAAAGAAGAAATTTCACTTAACACCCAAAAGTTTAGTTAAATTATACTTATTATCCTTTCAATTTTAAAAAATTACATTTATTTTTCTTTTGATTTATCTCTCTTGATTTTATTTTTAATAGTTAAATTTATATTAAGATTTAATAAAAAAATTTAATATAACAATAAAAATAGTTTTTTTAGAATAACTAGTAATCATTATATTACTGGCAAAAAAAATATATTCATTATATTAAAATGAGTCAAACATTAATGCATCATATAAAAAAAACAGTAAAGAATCAACCCATTCATAAGAAAAACCAACGGACTGGGCGAGAGCTCCAACACACACTTCATTACTATCCTAACCAATTTTTTTATTTATTTTAAAAGTAACAATTAACAAACATTATATTAATTGAAAATAAATTAAAATAGAAGTTTACATAATGAAAGACCCGCGACAAGGGAGGGCAATAATCACTGGTCCCATGGATATCCTAATTTAGCTTAAGAAAAAATTGATCATTTAAGTGTACTTTTTAGAACAACTTATTATTTTAATCTCGTTGTAATTTGTATTAATTTAATTTTTAAAAAAGAAAATATTAAATTTAATTGTAAGAAAATGTATTTTATTTTAATTTAGTCTTTAAAAAATAAAAATATCAAAATATATAAATTATCTTAATTATTTTATGGACAATCTCAATTTAATATCTAAAATGTTTTTTGTTAATGAAAATTTTAATGACTATATTTAAATAAATTACATTTTAATTGATTAAATTATTTGACATTTTCATTTTAGAGTGTAAATAAAGACAAATTACATCTTTCATATACTAAAAAAAAGAAATTATCCATTTTTTTCTGTATAACTCTAGCAAATATATATACTTTCATCAAATTTCAAGTATATTAGTGTAATTTACGCAAAATAAAAACCCAATTTGGCAGTTTGCCAAATTGGACGTGCAGTTGTGGACTTGTGAGCTTTCGGCCATTGTATATTACTAAGCAATTTTTGGGCTTTTTAATTGGACCCTCTTATAGTTGTTTACAATGTTCAGAACCAGAAGATGAAAAGTCCAAAATTCCTAGCTTTATTCACCCACAAAATTTTAAACAATACGTGGTCAAATTCCTTCTTTCAAACTTGTTATTAAAAAAAAAAAACAAGTTACATGGCCCAAAAAAAAAACATGAATCAAGTTAGAATTTCCTAAAATTGAAAGTTATATTAATTGAGATCATAAAATTACATTTCTCTCTTGTTTTTGTTTTGAAAAATTATACTTTTTCTTTCTTAAAAGATTAAAAAAAAATCATTGATTTCATCCACTTTAGCCAAAATACCATATTATGTTCATTATTTATATAAATAAATATGTATTCGAGTAATATAAAAAATCATTTTAAAGATATTAAATAAAATAAATGTATTGTTTCTAACTCAAAATAAATAATAAAATAATATTAATGTGTAATATATATTTTCCATTAAATTATATTTTTTGAAAAATAATTAATAATGTAATTAAGTGTATTTTAGTCAAAATGAATGAAAATATAATTTCTATAACCTTTATAGAAAGGAGAGTGTATGTTCTTAAAGTAGAGAGAAAAGGAGTGTGATTTTGAGTTTTGACATCTCACAAATGAAAAAAGTATAATATTTACCTATTAAATGTGAGAACAAATGGGAAAATTTTATTAGAATAAAGTGAAGGATGGAACCCGAAGGAGTGGTATTTGACCTGTATATAGGATATTTTTTTGGGTGACTTAGACGAACATCTAGCTATAGTTAAAATAAATTGGAACATCTATCTCATGTCATGAGAAGTTGAAGCTAACTTGACCTTAAATTTGGGATTTCTTATTGGTATCAGTTATATATTGCCGTCAGCCTAATATAATAATAGATTATGGGCAATTGAACCATGCATGCTTTAATTTCCTGTAATTCTACCAACATACAGTGATCATTTTTTTGGCCATTTCGATCATCATGAAAATTTTGATGCCATATATATATATATATATATATCAGAAAAAACATATATAAATTATTAAGAAAAGTATTCAAAGTAATTTTAATTATTGGTATCTCTAACAAAAGTTCGTCATTATTGTGTAAAGAAATTCAGTAGATGGAGAACTGAATATATATGGTATCTTCCCTGTGATTTCAGATTAATTTCTTTTGTTTGGGGATATCTCAGTGATTTAAAGTAAAACATTTTACAAACACTTCAAAACCTTTTATTCTAAGTTTAATATATTCCTGAAAAAGTGTATTATGGAATGATTAATAAATGAAATATTAGAGCATCTCAATATAATCTTTCGAAATGTCATGATTCATGTGTCTTAAAGAGCAACTCTGTCAATATTTCTCTGTCCAACCTCTTTAATTATCTTGTAGATGTACCAACACTTGACAATGACTCCTAGATTCGCACTTTCATCTTTCTTTTATTAATAATAGTCACCAAATAATTCTAAGTTCAAACTCCTCCCTATCGCAGCTTCAAACCTTCAATAACGCTGGCCAAAAAAATGCTAATCTACATTAATTATAAGCTTCAGAAAAAAGTAGAGAAATATAAAAGCATTATCACCAAACTTAATTAGGATTCATATTAATGTAAAATTTTGCTCCGGCCTTTTTTGGGACATATATATAATGTCCCTAAAATGTGAAGGATGAACAGAACTGAAGCAGCACTATAACAACTTTAATTTGTGTACCTTTCACTCTCACAGGACCACAAAGACTTTGATGACAGATCTTGTATAAAGAATGTCCCACTGAATTAAACGCATTATTATTAATTTATTATGTTTTCATGAATGTAACATGTGCGTTTCACTAAAAGTATACAACCCTAATAATGCATATCATTTTTGAGCGTGAGAGAGATGATAAAATGATGGGTTTGTAATATAATTATATTATGTAGCTCTGTAATTATATTATTTTTGGGTCAGAGAGAAGAGAAAACAGCGGCGGTTGGAATTATGTTTTGCACTAGTTTTCGCACCCACTTATAACTAACCACGAAAATGAAAACCCAAGTAATCAAAATCCCAAGCAACACTACCAAAAACGAATTAAATAACAAACAAAAAGCAGAGAGGAAGCTTTTGGAAGACTAATATATAATCACCAGCAAAATTTGACAAGGAATTCAAATTGATATATATGCACTTCAATTTCTGCTCTTGTGTCAATTTTCACCCTTGTTTTTAGCTTTCTCTCCAATGCACTTAATTTCTATTTTTTCTTCGTCTTAAGAAGTCCATAACAAACTACCAACTTTTATAATAATGATGCACTTCAATTTGCTCATTTCTTGTTGGCCAATCCAAGTCTAAACTTTTTTGTTTCGCTACCCATATCTTAATATATCCCTATCTATATATGACATATATATTCTCAGTTTGATGTCCTTGATTTATTCGAACAGTACTCTATAACGGTTTGTTTGTGACAACCAAAAAAAAAACATATGGGTGTGCTTTGGCTAGACGTTGTTATCAACAACTATTAATGTGGCTAGCTATTAATCCTTTATTCCATAACCTGACGAAACATTCCGTTCAGACCAAAGCCTTTGTAATCATTATTTTCCTTGTGATTTAAGAATTATGTTTTGTTAGAGTACATTACAATGAGACACTGAATAATAATAGACTAGTCCTAGCTAGCTTCTTCGCCATGTCCTTTAATTAATTTTCATATATATAGTAGCTGAAGCAGATGATCGAATTACACATTTGCACAGACCGGAATAATTAATCAGTGAAACTTTCAAAGAAACTAATTGGTATTTTTTTATATTACCGCGTAAATTCTAGGTTTGACTTGGGTAAATACGACCAGGTAAATCATTAATATATATATTTAGATATGGCACGTGGCAAATTGATGATCCCTTAGCTTGTGAAAAAGAAAAAGGCCAAGGTTCGTCAAGGTCAAAGTGATGAGAAGATTGTGCATCCAAGTACGTATGTGTGTGAGTAGGACATATATATGTTTGTGTGTGTATTCATCCATGTGTTGTGTGACAGGCCACCTAATTTAGTAATCCGATCCGATCCAAGCTATAATTTTCATGAGTGCCTCTAACTAAATTCTCGTTAGACCCAATCAAATCATGCATGTCAATTTGTTAGTGTATAATACTGTTAGTGTAATTACGTATTATAGCTAGAAACCTAATGGTAGCCCACTTTCCGCATTAATTTTTGTGTGTTTATGTTAGAAAGAACAAAAAAAAGAAGGGAGAAGAAAAAATTAGCCTAATACAGAACAGGCTAAGTAAGTTTCCTTCAATAAACTAGGGAGCCTTAATTTTAATTAACCTTCATCTTCTACTACTTATGGCTAGGCAGCCAACATATATAAAACCTACAATAAGTTTAATGTTCGACAAAAATAAAATTATCAAATGGTTAATCATATTTCTTAATTTGGATTACTTTTTCATCAATTAATCAAAATTAAAGGACTTACAACTCTCTATTTTCCACAACCACCAAAAGCAGGGGAATATTAAATAGACAACTTGGGGTGATGCATATTCTAGCACTCTTTTATTTTCTTCAAACTATTAACTCCTGTTAAAATACTACATCTCAAATTACAAGAAAATGATAATGTAAAGTTTTGTGTGATTATATGGAGAAAAAGTCAAGCTCTGTTTTTTTAAATTAAAAGAAAAAAGAGAGAAGAGAAAGACAAAGTAAAAAACTCGATCTGTAAATAAGTTGAACTATCCACATAAAAGAACTCTAAACAGCAAAGTTAATAATTATTTGCACTAATTACATGGCCTTTTTGTGTATATATACATATAGAGTAAATAGTGTATAGAGATATATAATTAAATTAGTCATATATTTCATGCACTGAAAAAGAAAGAAAAAACAGTTTTGTGGTTAATTAATTTGCCTTTGGTTTGGTCTGTTTGAATATTGTTCGGGTAAGTAAGAAAATGGATGAGAATTAATGTTGTGCAAGTGCCTTGAAAACACAATAATAGTAACGAAGACATATTCAAAATACTAATGATGACTAATGGGGGAAAAGATTGAAGGTGTAAATAATGAAGATCACTTAAGAAGGAAGGAAGCATTTGAATTTTGATGAAGTGAATTAACAAATAAGTAGTGGGTACAACAACTCGTATAGGGTTGAACTAAGTTTCCCCCCGTAGTCTGACCACAATGCCCTATCAAAACCTAATCTGCCAACCTCAAGCGACTTCTTCCATCCCTCCTATAAAACCCCTCCTCCTTTCATCTCATACATGTCCATCACTAATATTCTTCAACTTTTCACTTCATTAATTCCTCAATTAATATTATATCAAACATGGAGCCTCTCAATGCCAAATCTTCCTCCCTCTTCTCCTTCATTTGTCTTCTCTTGCTTGCTTCAGCAAACGCCAAACTTCATGAGCATGAGTTTGTTGTACGTTCTCTAATTACTAATTAATTACATGCATACATTTATGTACTCACACTCTCATTGCTACTCTCATCTTCCTCTGATTTATATATATATGTTTTTGTCCTTTTTCATTTACTTAATTTAGCAGTTTTGAACGGAATATATAACATAAATACATAATATAGGTTCAAGCAACCCCAACTAAGAGGCTGTGCAGTACCCACAACGCTATCACGGTGAATGGTCAATACCCAGGCCCAACTTTGGAAGTCAACAATGGAGACACTTTGATCATCAAAGTCACCAACAAAGCCCAATACAACTTGACCATTCACTGGTATATTATACATACATTTGCTAATAATGAATTGTTTTGCATGGTGCTTGATATATGAAATTATGAATGATGCATGCAAAAGTGTGAGTGACCTGTGTATGTGTATGTGTTAGGCATGGTGTGAGACAAATCAGGACTGGATGGGCCGATGGGCCTGAGTTTGTGACCCAGTGTCCCATTCGTCCCGGGGAAAGCTACACGTACCGTTTTACTATTCAAGGACAAGAAGGGACACTTTGGTGGCACGCGCATAGCTCGTGGCTTAGAGCCACTGTATATGGAGCTTTAATCATTCGTCCTAGAGAAGGAGAGGCCTACCCATTCCCTAAGCCAAAACGCGAGTCTGTGGTTCTTCTAGGTATTAATTAAATCTTAATTTTATATATATATAGTTTAATTACTTAAACAAATTAAGAATGTGTTCATTAAGTGTGCTAATATATATTATGGTTTGTTAGGGGAATGGTGGGATGCAAACCCCATTGACGTTGTGAGGGAGGCCACACGAACAGGAGCAGCTCCCAATGTGTCTGATGCCTACACCATCAATGGCCATCCGGGTGATCTTTACAAATGCTCTTCCCAAGGTAATTTAATTTATTTCTCCTACTATTTTGTTTTAGAAAAATATATATATATATATATACACACACAGGAGTTTGATCGAAATCATTCAACATTCTAAATGATAATTAGTCTGATGTAGGAGTCGTTGTTTGTTGTTAGGAAAAAGAAAACAATCAAATCAGCAGATGTGATATTTTTGGCTAAAAGTAATGATTTCGTGCATCTTATAAATTAATTATTAATTAATAATAATATGTTAGTTGGTATAGTATTAATGCAAATATCATATGTGCAGACACTGTGATTGTTCCAATAGACTCCGGGGAGACCAACCTCCTCCGTGTGATCAACGCTGCACTCAACCAACCCCTATTCTTCACCGTCGCCAACCACCAGCTGACGGTGGTGGGTGCCGACGCCTCCTACCTCAAGCCCTTCACCACCAAAGTCATCATGTTGGGACCCGGCCAAACCACCGACGTCTTGATCACCGGCGACCAGCCTCCCTCCCGCTACTACATGGCGGCGCGTGCTTACCAATCCGCCCAAAACGCCGGCTTCGACAACACCACCACCACGGCCATCCTCCAATACAAATCCGCCCCCTGTCCCGCCAAAGGAGCCTCCATCAAACCCGTCATGCCCCTACTCCCTGCCTACAACGACACCAACACAGTCACTGCCTTCAGCAGAAGCTTCCGAAGCCCAAGAAAAGTGGAGGTCCCCACAGAGATCGACGACAGCCTCTTCTACACATTGGGCCTGGGCCTCAACAATTGCCCCCCAAACTTCGGGCCCAGCCAATGCCAGGGGCCCAACGGCACCCGTTTCGCCGCCAGCATGAACAACGTCTCCTTCGTCCTCCCCAACAACATTTCCATCTTGCAAGCCCACCACCACGGCATTCCCGGAGTCTTCACCACCGACTTTCCGGCGAATCCGCCGGTGAAGTTCGACTACACCGGGAACGTGAGCCGATCGCTGTGGCAACCCATCCAGGGGACTAAAGCCTACAAGTTGAAGTTCGGATCGAGAGTGCAGGTTGTGTTACAGGACACAAGCATTGTGACACCGGAGAATCACCCAATTCATCTTCATGGGTATGATTTCTATATCGTAGCAGAGGGATTTGGGAATTTCGACCCGAAGAAAGATACATCGAAATTCAACCTGGTTGATCCACCTTTGAGGAACACAGTGGCAGTTCCTGTGAATGGATGGGCAGTGATCCGATTTGTTGCGGATAACCCAGGTGTGAAATTAATTATGATTTGATGTTTAATTGGTGATGGTATATACTTGATTAATTAATTAATTTGGTTGTGTTGTGGTATATATGCAGGTGTGTGGATTATGCATTGTCACTTGGATGTTCACATCACATGGGGATTGGCCACGGTGTTCGTGGTAGAGAATGGATTTGGGGCATTGGAAGCCATAGAGTCTCCTCCAGAGGACCTGCCTCTCTGTTAGGAACATATCTTCATTCATCGCCATATATATATATATATAATTACAATTGATGATTCATAGTATCATACTAATAATTAATGAGGCTAGCTTCTCATTTTTGTCTTATTAGTTTGGAATTTGGAATTTCATTTTTTGTTTTGCTCCCTGTGGGGATCCAATTAGTTTGTTTTTTTGTTTTTTAATTTTGTATGGATAGATAAAATGGGGTTTAGAATAGATGGTGGTGATGTGATTTAACACAGAGTGCCATCTGATATAGTCTTAAGTCTTAACCTCCCCCGCCACTTGTTCAATTCATCTTATATGATCCATCTTTGTAATTCTGTTTTTCTCTAAAGTTAATTTTATAAGCAAATTTGAAGTTTCCAATGTCTCTCAGTCTCTCTCTTGATATTTTCGTAAGATAGTAATTATAATTGGATAAAGTATTATTTTGGTCCTCAATGTTTGCATGAAGTTTAATGTTGGTTCTCAAAGTTTTTTTTTTGGTCGATTTTGATCCTCGAGCGTAACACCGTTAACTTTTTCCTGTTAAATGATGACGTGGCATGCTTATATGGCACACCCTCTCTCCAACATGTCATATTTTAATGGCGTGGCATGACACATCACTCCCACGTCACCTTAGATGATGATGATAATGATGCTGATGAAGGAGAGAAGATGATGATATGGCAATTCGGGGTGACGTGGCAGTGATATGTCATGCCACGTCATTAAAATATGACATATAGAAGAGAGTGTGTGCCACCATATAAGCATGCCACGTCATCATTTAATAGCAAAAAGTTAACGGTGTTATGCTCGAGGACCAAAATCGACCAAAAAAAAACTTTGAGGACCAACATTAAACTTTTAAAACATTGAAGACCAACATTAAACTTCATGCAAATATTAATGACCAAAATAGTACTTTAGCAATTATAATTTATAGGCCAACAAAAACACAAGCGAACTTGGCATGTATCCATGTATTACAATTTAATATTAATATAAGTGAGAAATTAAATAATGTTCATTCTTCATGCAATTTGAAAAACGGAAGAGATAAACCTTAGAATTATATAATGTAGTATAGACATAAAAATAAAAAAATTATTAATATGATTTCTTGCTTTTAATGCTAAATTAAATAATTCTTTAAATTTTGAAGATCAAAATGAAAATTGTTATTTACTTTTTCATTTTTTTCATTACACAAAGGTGGAGTGATAACAATCATCTTATTCTGTGTGCTTCATTTAGATAATTAAGTATTTAAGTAAATATAAAAATCTGAAGGTTTATGAGGTACAACCGTATATAAATAGAGAAGTGGAGTACTTAAAGGCAAACTTTAAAAGTCGGACAAGTCTACAATATATACAAGAAACATAGGGTCAAAATAAATTTTAAAAAGAAAATTTTGGCATCCAACTCAGCTATTTGTATAACAAATTAAAACAGAGCTGGCTTAATGTCTGAGTAATGAGTGAGCATTTGTATTTTAATAAAGGCAACTACAAGTTCCATTGCACAAGAAACTAACACTTGAAGCCAGTTTCAAAAAGAAAACACTTGCAGCCATGATGGTCAAACTTTAGATTTTAAATAAAATCGTCAAAGATAAGTAAATTTATATCGTGAAATTGTATCATAAAATTGTTAAATCTTACCTATCATATATATAATTATAGGGCCAAAATTATATATTATTTTTTAAAATGAGAATAACATAAAAAATAGAGATATCTATATGTATGTGTATGTATATGTGTACACGTGTTTCCATCAACTTAAAATCTCAACAAGTGGCATCTTAAAATTATGTCAAATGGCACTCTAGAGGTTTAAAAAGTGATGCCAAAATAATTTAACAAGTGGTGCTTTACAATTTTTTGTCACATTTTTCAAAATATAAATGTTTAACAAATGAAACTTTAGATGTTTTAACCTAATTTAATGGATAAAAATTTCCAATTAAATCCCCGTTTTCTTACCCAAAAAAATTTTCTCATTAAAATTAGTTTTTAAAATTAAAATTAAAGAAGTCAAAATTAAAATTAACCCAATCTTAAAAAATTAAAAATTATAGCATATTATATTCTTCTCCTAATCTAATCTAAATTTAAAAAATAATAACAAATATTAATAATTCTTATTATCTCTAGTTGTTTGTAACTACAAATAATTATTGAGTGTTTTTTCTAAAGAATTATGCATGAAATTAAACTATACAAAATATTTAGTTATCTGTAACTACAAATAATTGATTGTCTTTTATAAAGAATTATGTATTGAATTATTAATCCGAACTTGACCCATATGTCGTACACCTTGCTATGGTTGCAGATAGTTCAATACAAAAAATAATAATTCAATAATTCATAGACAAATAATTAAACTAAATAAATTAAACTATATTTCCAGCTATGATAATCAAATGATATTTTCACAAATAACTATCGTTTGATCTCTTTCCACCATCACAATAACTACAATGCATCATCATCAACACTTTATATTTCATTCCTAATGTTATGTAAATCTAAAGTTCCAAACACATAATTTAAAGTACTACGAACTCGAGCATTATCAACATTAATTAAAAGACTATCAATAACATTAACACGCATAATTTTTTTTGGGTTTGGTCGAGTTATTGATATCCACACAAGTATGACAAATTTTTTTAAAACAAGTCTATTTTTTAGATTATGATAAAATCGTGGAATGGATAAAATCAAAATTTCATGCGATTTAATCTTATTTTACTATGACAATTTTATCAAAACAAAATTTATACATGATTTAATAAAATTTTAAAATGTACGAGATTTAAATTTAAATATAAATTTTAACAACCTTGTTTCCAGCCACAAGTGAAGAACATAACTGTGGGTGTATGAATCAAATGAAGAGGCCATTTATGGAATTGATGCATACGTGTCAAACAACAAATTGCAGAATCTCTATTGTTATGCATACTTCTCCACTCATCTCTTTAAAGTTAAAACCACATATATGTATATTAGTAAAAATAATAATGAAATAGTAGTGGGAGGGTGAAAACTGAAAAATTAATGATGAGTCACAAGCTAAATTCCCAGCTCTTTGTTATTATTTTCTAAAAATTAAATTTAAAAGATTAACATGTTCTTTAGTATATGCCAAATTTAACAGTAATATTGTCCTATAGATTAGACTAGCTTAGTCTACTTGCACCCAACTACATAAAAGCTTCGACTGGGCTGAGTTGGTGTCACTCACTATCCATAAATGAATTAAGTTAAGAGAGTCTGTTAGTCTGTTGTTTTTAATTTTTATCGAAAACAAAAAGGACAAAAACTGGTTATAATCCACTTTGATGGAAAATATTTTTAAAAATAGACCAAAAACAAGAGTAAACCTCTAAAAAAATTCAAACAGTTGTCAATATATTATTTTCTAATTTTTTTAAGAAAATAAACTATTTTATCTTATAAATACTATCATTCAATTATAATCAAATTCAAAAGTTGTTTAAAATATGTTATTTATCAAAGTTTTTCTTATTGGGCTTGTAAGTGCGTCCAGATAAAAGTTCAATGGTACCGTATTACTGAAGTTCAGTGCATCTCTCCAATTATGTAGTGCCATTTGTTAATATTAATAAAAATTAACATTAATTAGGGCCCACCTTGAATGGTTCTGGGACCAACTGATTGGAAGAATGTACTGAAGTTCAGTACTACCATACTACTGAACATCTACTCGTACGTGCCTATGAATGTGACAACTAATTAATACAAAATTTTAAAACAACTCAATATTCATAGTTAGTAATTAAATGTTAAGAATAAATGAGTCTCTTTTATTTAATTATACTCCTACACCCTTCAGATTAGCTTATCTAAAGGCATGATTAAGAGTTTTAAAGAGACTTGAGGTGTATAGAGTGTGGTGAACTGATAAAAAAATTTAAAAAATAAAGAGAGTAGTGATAGATTTACAAATTTTAATATTACTCTTATAATAAATAAAAAAATATAATTAAAAATGAAATGAAATAAAATATAATATGCAAATTATATTAAACCTTTCAAATATAGAGGAGTTTGAAATTTGAGTTATTGAGTAGTTTAAAATAATTTATAAACTATCCTAAATCACCCTATAATATTTGTTCATTAAACTTTGGACAAAAAAAATTGTGTCCAATTTATATATTCAATATTTTTATTGAAAAAGACTGTTGACCGGTAATGGTACACTTTTCTTATTTTTAAAAAGTCATTAAAAAAACAATACATATATGTATTAAGCAACAAAAAAAAATATTCTAAACAAAATTGCTATCTTTTTCTTGATAGACAAGAGAATTAAGGCACACAAGTCTTAGCTAACACAGAGACGAGACGAGACGAGATACCCGAGTGCCACCCATATATGACCTTCGTCAAAAACTCAAAATAACTCCCAAACCATCAATAAAAAAAAAGGGACTCGTCTACAAGAGTATGGCTCAGTTTTGGCATGAAATGTGCAGCATGCATGGTTTCCTTCACCAAACAAATGTGATTAATGCGCTGCAACAGATGGAAACAGGGATGACATTTAGGAGACAGGAGCTCTATTATTGAGATTTAAATTCAGTAAAGTACAAGTATATAAAGTATATATATAATTTAAATCGTCAAATATACTGTAGCACTTCTATCCTACAATTCAAACAATATAATTTATGTATTTTACGAATTTGCACTTGGGTAATGCTATGAAAATATTGGTGAGTTTTTGCTCAATATTTTTTAACATTAGATCAATTTCGAAATTTATATTAAATTTTTTTAAAAAAATTTAAAATAGCACAATATTAATACAAATCCAAAATATTACCCTTTGCCCTTTAAGAGATTGGGATTACCATTCTTGACGACCAAGACCAACGCCACTAGCCACTGCCGTCTCCCAAGTCCCAATCACTTTCAATAATCACTTTTGCTATCTTTTCAGTTAGCACTTAGCAGCCCACAGCCACATTTATTAAACCTACTTCTTTACTTTTTTGTTTTTCATACTTATAGTGGCCTTAGGCTCTATTGCGCCTAATGCCTATTTTTTTTTTTTTCTGATTATAAAGAACAGTTAGAATTCAATAAGAGAATACCGCCCTATAGCCCAGGTAGAGACATGCCTTCTCAACCTATGGTGGTTAGGACAAAGTTGAAAAGAGATAGACAATTGTTTGTTAGTACAAATATTTTTAATATCACTAATCATAGTTTGATATCTAATGCCTAGTTTGAACAATCAATTAAGAATAACTTCTTTTTTTTGATAAAAATCAATTAATTAAGACTAACTAGTATTTTATTCTTTCAAATATACATATTTATTTGAATTTAAATATTGAGAATAAGATCGATACAAAGTATCTATCTATTTATTTAAATAAATACCCCTAATGAATTTACATTATATAGGTTAATATCAATGACATTATGTTAATACGCGCGTTATCTTGGAATCTGACTCTCAAGCACATTCATCCAAAGTCTTTAAAAAGCTAAGGCAAATGTGCTGATTTATTAGGATAAAGTTTTTTTCTTTATCATACATTCCAGAAGACTTCACATTCTGGAACAACCTCCACATTAGCTCACTTTATAATTCTCAATGATATGATGGTCCTTAATTACTTAGGTCACTTGCACGATGTCAATGAATTTGTTTTTAAACAATCAGTATTTATAATTTCATTGGATTTTGATTTCTGATTAAAATAATTTGACTTGTTTGTTTAAATCTTTCTAACAAGGGTCAAGCTTTCTCAATAAGAATTTGTTTATATACATCACTCAAAACTCAATATTTTATTTAATTTTACCATTTTAATTAATAACTTGTTAATATGCTAACGAAATTTTAACTACTGATCATTGAATAGTTAACTATAATTATATTATGCTATTATGATGATATCAAACTTTAGACAGAAAAACAATTTATAAGGAGAGAAAGCAAAATAAAATGTTTATTTATGAGGTAAAACAATTGTGTTTTTTTTAAGATTGATTAAATTAATTTTTAAACGAATTAGACATTATTTTATTTATATTTAACTATATATCACATCACCAATCATTAGTAATTATGATTTTGACATCTCCTTACACGATAAAGATGCAAAATTTTGAAAATTTTTATTACAAATCGAATTATGTTCATCTGTACCTTTTATGTTAATTTATTTTCAACCGTGTTTTCTCACGCAAAAAAATTGTATTATATTAATTTTTGTTGATTAATAATTCTAGTAAATTTGAGCATGCACAAATACAAACGTGTTCGTTGCGGATGCAATCAAGTGGCACAAAAACAAACGTGCCACGTGGCCCACGTGCAAGGGCTACCCTCCGATGACGTGTCAATCAAATTCCAAATTATTGATGCTACTCTGCAGCTTGCTCCTTAGACCTAGGGAAGGTGTTCACAGCTGCCCACTATTCACACAACACGTACTATTATCTACGTGGCTTTTATTTATTGGCATTACAATTTAATAAAATAAAACGCGTTTTTTTTAAATGGTTTTATTGTTTCCATATTATCAACAACATTCATGATTTTATCGCTTTGGGAAGTGCTACGACTTGCAAGTTGCAACATTGTGATGTATGCTTCTCTCTTTTTGAATAATCGATCAATAATATATTGCGGAAATGAATATTCAAGAGATTTGGGCTAAGTGGCCCAGTCTTTGTTTGTTTTAAGCCCATATATCCGAAAACATGAACCCAGAGGAAAAAAAAAAGCATGGCAGGAGATATTTCCCCAGTGTTGAAGACTGAGGCAGTGGCATAATTGGGAATTAATTGAAAAGAGATGGGTCAAAATAGAGAAGAGGGGGAAAAGGGTAAGGAAATAGTGTGTAAAGAATGGCTTCGGAACCAAGAAAGCGATGTGAGCGTTGTTTGGTTCGGGAAGATTCGGGCAACACGTGCCACAAGGTTCGGGAGTCCGAAGCGGCGTAACGCGACTAAGGAAGTGCCACGTCATCCGTTTCTGAGAGCACTAAAATATCAGAAATATCTAGAGAAGGCTATAAATACACATTACAGATTGTAATCCAAAAGATTTCTTGAAATTGCTGGTTTTAAACACAAAAAGGGAAAACCTTCTTTTGCCTAAAGAGGCGTTGCAAGCGAAAACGTTCACAGACTCACACCAAAAAGAACACCGTCGAGAAAATAAGGCAAGCAAGAACCAGAACCCTAATTTAGTTCGAAGCTTTGATTGATTCGCAAAGGGGACTAAAAAGCGTCTACTCCATACCTACTAGCAGGTTGGTGTTTTCATTACTCTCTGTCTTTCAATTCTTTTTCTTTTCTTCTGATTTTTTATTTTCCAGCCATAAATTTCTTGATGAACCTGATGAGTTTTCTCGGAAGACCTGCTTTTTATTTGGGTTAGTTTTCATTTCCTTGTATCGATCTGGGATTTTTGCTTCCGATTCTGGCTTCTTCATTGATCGTTTTTCTGGGATAGGTTAGGTTTTTATTTTGAAGGTAGGGATTGTTACTATTGGCATCATCTTGGACTCTTTTTTTTTTTTTTTTAAATATATATATATATTTGATTTTGAAGGACATGGAAAATAATCTTTTATATTGAATTAATATTGCTTGGCGTTCAAGTATATTCGATTCCTAGCTCTATACTAAAAAGGATTTGTAGAATTCTATTCATACTTGTCTTTTTAGTTGCGTGGGAGAGAAGAATTTATTTGTACTAGCTCTCTCTGCTGCCTTGAGCTTCGGTATCCGAGTTCGTTCTGTTCTTATATAACTGCAGGTTGTGCAGATCATACTCATTCAGATCTAATTGTTAAGAGTGGAAATACTGTTCATTCGATTTGTGACGGACGAAATTTATCAAGTGGAAGTCGGTTGCTTGCACTAAACTGAAACTCTGTAACAAATTGCTGCCATGGGTGTTTATGATCAAGGCTCTAATATCATCTCGCTGCCCTTGGATTCTTCTAGAAAGAGGAAAAGTCGAAGTCGGCGGGACGGTTCCAAATCTGTGGCTGAGACTTTGGCGAAGTGGAGAGAATATAATGAGCATATTGGATCTTCTAAAGTTGAGAGTAAACCAACTCGCAAAGCTCCAGCTAAGGGTTCAAAGAAAGGGTGCATGAAAGGTAAAGGGGGGCCTGACAACTCAAGATGTAACTACAGAGGCGTTAGGCAAAGAACGTGGGGAAAATGGGTTGCTGAGATTAGAGAGCCAAATAGAGGAAGTAGGCTTTGGTTGGGTACCTTCTCTACTGCTTATGAAGCTGCTCTTGCATATGATGAAGCGGCCAGAGCTATGTATGGTCCTTGTGCCCGCCTCAACTTCCCTCACATATCAGACTATACTTCTTGCAAGGAGTCACTAAAGGAATCTTCTTCAGCTACAACTTTTTCAAGTTCTTCAGTGACAACCCCTGTAAGCTCCGACACAACTACTATGTCGAACCATTCAGAGGTATGTGCAGTTGAAGATGTGAAGACGAACTTTCAACCTAACACAATAAATGAGAGGGAAAGAGATAGAGATAGGGCTAATGTCCATCCTGATGCTGATGAAGTTGCCTCTGCAATTGTCAAAGTGAAGTCAGAGCCGAAACTTGAGCCTGTCGATGCCGATCTCCTACATCATGAGGGCAGAGATAGTCAAATTGTAAAACAAGAAGCACATGAGACTAAAAAAGATGCCAAAGATGAAAGTAAAGATCAGATGGATTATTGGCTTGGGGGTGATGTTTTTGAGGATGAGTACATGCAAAATTTCTCTATGGATGAGATGTTTCATGTGGATGAACTTTTAGGGGCGATAGATAACAATCCGATTGGTGACTCTCAAATGTTTGGGTTTGATCAAATGGACATTCCTGAGGAGGGAAATCTTAAGAGTGAGATACCGTCAAGTTTGTCCTATCAATTGCAAAATCCAGACGCGAAACTATTGGGAAGTTTGCATCATATGGAACAGACACCATCTGATGTTGATTATGGACTCGACTTCTTGAAAATGGACGAGCCAAAGGACAATAGCGGAGAGGAAGAGCAGCAATTTCTTGATTTTGGATCACTGGATCTCTGAAGCAGAAGGAGTAGAGAAGGAAGCGTGGATTTGTCTTCGCTCAACGAGTACAATCCACTCCATCATGTAGCATGACCATGTTCAGGGCGTGCAATTTGCTTTATAGATGCTGAACGAAAACTGAAGAAAATAGAAATTGTGTGTTTCTATCAATGGCTTTCTAAAACTTGGACTGAGCTAATTCTCTGTAGGTTTTTTTTTAGAATGGAGAATTTAGCAAATGTCATTTGTTAATTTTACCTTATATTTTGTTTTTTTTGGTGGTTGGGTGGAGCTGAGGAGTAGGCTGCTTACAGTATTTGTACACTTAATGCAGTTATTTTGAGCTGTATTTTGGTCATTACTGAATGCAGCATTTTGCATATAGTCATTACTGACTTCTGTATATAGGAAATCAAAGGTGAATACTGAATACATCATATATTTACCAGTGTCGCTGACTTTGTTCGTAGGCTATAAAAATTGAAGACCGATCATTACTGTTGGGGCTTATCTGTGTTGTTCGTGTCTATCATTATCTCATTTTGATTGTCGATATAAGTGATCAGTGGTTTGTGTTTTCATCTTTGGATTGGATGTCTATAATACATGCAGGTTTTTATCCGACAGAAGATGAACAGAAGCGACACGGGTAAATATATGAACAAAAACATATACTACATTTTTGTGCCTAGCTATGTCATTTGGCTGATCAAATATGAAGACAAGGATATACATGCATGAATGGCAAATCACATTTTTTTTTAAGTTATTATTAATTTGGATTATGTTAATTAGTAATTAAAATAATATAGAGACAGAAAACTGACACAAATTACGTACGTTAGCAAGTAGATGGAGTAGGGCCATTTTGAGGGAAGGACCAATCTAAGGGAAATGGTAGTAGCGAGCTAGCTTGCACGTTTTAAAAAGGGAATGATATATTGAAGGATTCTGTATGTTGTGTAATTATTGGAGCACTTTGATTGTGAAAGAAGCAATTACTGTAATTAAAGTTAAGACATTAATCTAGTAATTAAATTTTTTGTTATCTTTTAAGGGATATTCATTCTTACTGTGACAAAAACACAGAGTTTTGATGAAGCTAGGCATGTATAGGTAGCAATAGAGAATCCAGCAGCATAATAATTCAAAAGATGAAGAAGCTCAATCTTATCTCTTTTCTATGATGAGCCTGAAAACGTGTTTGGAAGCTCATCATCATCGTTTGCTTGTGGGATATATATAGAGCAAGAATTTAGGATCTGTGTCTGCAACCCTCGCTTCATTTCGTACAAGAAAACCACATCCTCCAGCTTAGAAGGATTGGGATGATGATATACAAGTCTAAGCATGGTAAAACAAACAAAGACTGGGCCACTTAGCCCTCATGATGTAGGAGATCGGCATCGACAGGCACAGGCTCAAGTTTCGGCTCTGACTTCACTTTGACAATTGCAGAGGCAACTTCATCAGCATCAGGATGGACATTAGCCCTATCTCTATCTCTTTCCCTCTCATTTATTGTGTTAGGTTGAAAGTTCGTCTTCACATCTTCAACTGCACATACCTCTGAATGGTTCGACATAGTAGTTGTGTCGGAGCTTACAGGGGTTGTCACTGAAGAACTTGAAAAAGTTGTAGCTGAAGAAGATTCCTTTAGTGACTCCTTGCAAGAAGTATAGTCTGATATGTGAGGGAAGTTGAGGCGGGCACAAGGATCATACATAGCTCTGGCCGCTTCATCATATGCAAGAGCAGCTTCATAAGCAGTAGAGAAGGTACCCAACCAAAGCCTACTTCCTCTATTTGGCTCTCTAATCTCAGCAACCCATTTTCCCCACGTTCTTTGCCTAACGCCTCTGTAGTTACATCTTGAGTTGTCAGGCCCCCCTTTACCTTTCATGCACCCTTTCTTTGAACCCTTGGCTAGAGCTTTGCGAGTTGGTTTACTCTCAACTTTAGAAGATCCAATATGCTCATTATATTCTCTCCACTTCGCCAAAGTCTCAGCCACAGATTTGGAACCGTCCCGCCGACTTCGACTTTTCCTCTTTCTAGAAGAATCCAAGGGCAGTGAGATGATATTAGAGCCTTGATCATAAACACCCATGGCAGCAATTTGTTACAGAGTTTCAGTTTAGTGCAGGCAACCAACTTCCACTTGATAAATTTCGTCCGTCACAAATCGAATGAACAGTATTTCCACTCTTAACAATTAGATCTGAATGAGTATGATCTGCACAAGCTGCAGTTATATAAGATGAACAGAATAGGAGGATATGGATTTGGATCCAATGTTGGAGAGTGGATAGTGTATACCTGCTTTAGAATGTTTTAATGCTCTGTAAATGGCCATCTTTCAATGAAGTGTGTTTTAAATGTTGGTTTTGCAGTGGGGGTTTGAGGGAAGCAGTTGGTATACGGAACTCTTTCACTGAAAGTGACTAGATATCCTGTTAGTAATCCAACTCTTACGCTAGAGCTCTCAATTACTTTTCTTATGGCACCTCCTCATAACATATATTCTACTAGTATCTCTGCTTCACTCTGAATCATGACTCGTGTGATACATCTTAGTGGCTTCCTCTAACATATATTCTGCTTTGCCTTGCCAAGACCCGTCCGTATTGAGCTTATGCCATCCCTCACGAGGGTTAAGCCATTTGATGAGTGCAGTGGTTTTGAAGTTTCTGAACTTTAGGTGAATGAATTCCACTGCTTTGAAAATAGCTTTCTTTCCCACTGATATTGGAAGGATAGAATTATTCTCAAATTAAAGACCTTGTTATTTCTTGTTGTCCAGGTTTCCCAAAGGCAGGCCATGGCAAATACCTAAGGCTAAGGGCATATTCAGAGGACACATAGCATTGACTTAACCCAAATTCCCACATGTGTTGTTTGAGAGTTGTTCAAATTGAGCTTCATGTGCTTCCAAATTTCTTTAGAGATAGAGCAATGTCTGAACAAGTGAAGAAGCAAGGGATGGAGTTTATCTTCCTCATCAAGTCTTCAGGGAGGTTTATAGATAACCTGTTCCAGTTCCAAGAGCCCATATCAGTTGCCACATTCTTTGAAGAGGACCACTAATGATTGGTCCCATGAAGTTCCAATCATCCCACCGATATCACCTGAAATAATGATCGAAATAAGACCAGCATTTAACCTGATCATACCCTTTGCTTTCTTGTTTATTCACATAGACCGACACAAGCTTTGCCCACTATTCATTTTGTTCTGTTTTGATGTGCCAACAAAACTTTGCTAGTAAGGCCTCATTCCTGGTCTTTGTTTTACACATTCCTAGGCCTCCCATTTGTTTGGGTTCACATATTCTACTCCACTTCACAGCATGTATACTTTTCCCATCATTTTTGGAATTCCAAAAGAAATCCCTCAGTAATTTATCAATTTGGTCACAGGTGCAATGTACCATTTCTACTCGCAGCATCTTCAGTTACTAGTGGGCTAACAATATCAACACCTCTTTCTTTTTTGTGACCTCAATTTTTCCTGGACTCTCTCGTGCCTTCTGTCTTTTTTTGGTCACACTCTCGTACCTTCTTGAAACGACAAACGAAAGTAGTATTACAAAATGAAGGGCACCTTTTCATTGGACCAGGTTAAATTTGCATTCCTATATTAACTATTAATTCTATTATGCAATTAACTTATTAAGGACATGTTGGTATAAGTAAAGATTTAGGGCACGTTTGCTTTGGGGAGAGGGAGAGGGAGAGCGAAAGGGAATGGATTTGATGTGTTTGATAGTAAAAAATTGGGATGAAAAATAGAATGGGAATGTATTAAAATTACTACTTTGCCCCTTATATTAAAATAAAAAAAAGGTTAGGATTGTGTCAAATCAAAGGGTATAATAGATCCTATAAAAAAAAGGTATAATAGTATTTTGTACTTTTATTTTTTTTTTATTTTTTTTAAAGTGTCAGGGAAGAACAAAAAGTGGACCCACCTACTTTTAGGATGCCTTTCCCGTTCGGTTGCCGAACGGGTACTTAATTTCGAGACTTTGTGATAACAATTATATTTTTTTCTAACAATAATTAGGTACCTAATATGAGTGAAGTCTCAATTAGTTGGGAAATAGGAGACTAGTGGACAATAGAAAAAATACAATTTACTTGTATTTCTATTGGTTCTACATTTATAAAACTGTTTTTCTATAGAGAGTTTTTGCAAATATATATGTTACATTTTATTAATTTGGTATAATGTAATATGATTCAGGTCACAAAATGGGAATATTTTTAATAAATTAAAAGAAATATTGCATTAAAACCACACTAACTCATAGGTTCACAATACTTAAATTTACAGAGCAAAAATCAGAAACAATGGAAGGATTATTTTCCAACTAAACATAAACGTAGTCAACATCACAAGTATGATGGGCCAGTGCATTTGCTACCTCAGCACATATGGGAAACCATTGAGATTTGAGTATAAAATTAAAAGGGTTTATTCGAATTGAATATTGAATAGTTTCAAAAAAAAAAATATTGAGGAAAACGAGAGAAGGGGAGATAGATAGTTAGATTTTTTTTAGGAAGTTAAAAATTTAGAGTGGAGATAATTAGGATTAATTTAAAATTCTTTATTTTTTTATTGTTTACAATTTTAAAATACTTTAATTTGATGTATTTGGGTGTATTTAGACAATGACAAAGAAAAAGAAAATTAATTTTTCGGATTAAAGGTTCTCTTTTATTTGGATATTTTTTTAAAATATTTTAAAATATTATATTTTAAAATTATAAATAATAAAGATAATGAATAATTAATTTTTAATTTTCTACTATCTCCTTTTTGAATTTATAACATCCCAAACAAAAGAAAAGATGTTCAATTTCTCTTTTTTTTAATACTTAATCCAAACTTATCTTTAGCCTAGTGTTAATATTTATCTTAAATATTTTACGGATTTATTTAACAAATGGCATAGAACATTTATTAAAATTTTCTCTTATTATTAGAAGATAATGTATTATTTTAAACTTAATAAAAAATTAATAAAAATAAATTTTTAAGTTCTTTTATTAATTAAAATAAATCTTTATACAATACCTTTAAGTATTTGTTAGCAAATTAAAACCCATATTTTATTGACTAGTAAATGAAAACTTAAGTTAGATAAATCTTAAATATGTTGATTAACACCGGAAAAAATCGGTTTGTTTTCTCCCATGTAATTATTATGCCACACCTATACCGAAACATGCAAATCCATATGACGACACAACGTCAAAATGACAAAAATACATCCAAGATTCTTCTATCTCTTTTTTTGTTGTTGTTAAAATAGCGCAATTAGATTAAACAAAGAAAGATTCTTCTCTTTCTAGTTTCTATAAAAACATTTGAATTTCTGTAAAACGGCGTCAGATTTAATTTACCTTTATAAAATTATACGTAAATAATTTTAATTAGCTTCTTTTAAAGAAAGCTTATGTTAATAATTAAAAAAATTGAAATAAACATATTCTTTTGAAAAGATTATCAAAATATTTTTTAAAATAATTTTTTTATTAAAATATTACTTAGACGAACAAGTTTCATTTGATCTCACATTATATTAGTCAATCATTATAAGATGCACATTATTAACGATTTTCGTATTTACTATTATGTCCACGTGTCTTGTTGTCATTAATTATTCCTAACTTTCGCAGTAAAACTAAATATCACAAATGGCAGGCAAGTGTGTTAGGTAATTTTGGATATCTATTTAACTCTGTTTAATCAGAGATGGACTTAAGCATCCAAGATTCCTCCTAAAAGCTCTCTCACATTGTGGATTTCACCTCGTATATATACAAGAGCTGAAGTTGGATATCAAAAATTCATTATTTATTAAATATTATTTAGTTAAATTCATTATAAATTTTAGAAAAGTAATTATTTAGTACTAATTAATCAAATATGTGATATTTATGGCATTATATAAGTAAAAAAAAATATTACAATCAAAAATAATTATTATTTGCTTTTTTTAACAAAAGACATTTCTAAAAAAAAATTATAAATGAATAATGATGGTAGACATGATGATTCTCAAATTCAACAATTTCTATTTTGATATAATATAAAATTGAATGCGTCATTATGACTCCCTCCTCCTCCGAACTAACCATCTCTGAATTCTGAACTGATTCGGTCCCACCAACTATTTACCATCTGAAAATACATCACAACCATTACATCACACTCCAATCAATCTGAGCCATCCATTCACTGTGAGAATCTTCTCTTTTTGTTATTTTTACTTAAACATATCTGAACTATTTCCGTCACAATTAAGTGGTCTGAAAGACTATATAATAATACTATTGCTTTGTTATAGTCATAGACATAGTCATAGGTACTTGCCCTGCCTCCCCTTTAGCCGCGAATAAATCCTTAACCACCACACTCTCTCTCTCTCTCCCCCCCAATGCGTGACGCGACATTCGAGGATTTCTTTCGGACCCTTTTAGATTTCTTCACTGCCTTGTCCCTTTTCATCTTTTTCTTCCCCCTTTTTTCTCTTACCTCACACATCCCTTCACTCCATTTTCAAGTACATTTCCACCACCACTCTGCGCCTCCTCTGTTTTCCCCACCAAAAGATGGCCTTTTCTTCTTCTTCTTTCTAGCTCTTCTCTTCAGAGGATCCAGCTTCGCCCTCAGCTCGCGGCTTTTCTTTTCAGGTAGGAATGGATTGACTCACTTCACTATTTTCTTACTCTTCCAAATGGTTATTAGGTTAGTTACTCTGCATTTCGTTGTAAGACTAACATCCCATGTTGATCATGTGATTGATCGACCCGTTGGGTCTGCAAGTTTATAGACTTATATGTGTGTAAGCAGATCAAAAAGAAGACTTTTGATTCTTAATGGGATAACTTGCTTATAAAAGCTATTGTTGTCCTTGTATAGGCTGCTATGAATGAGTAAAAGTATGTGGGTATGGAAATTTCTTTCATTAGGTAAACATATAGCTTTGAAGTCCCGAACTCTGTAGAGGTATTCATGTGTGGCTTGTGCTTCTTGGCATTTGGTTCATCTACCTCAGTTTCTCTTGACCCCTTTTTAAAAAAAGTAAAAAATGAATGATGAATTGTTGATTGAGCTGTCATTCTGGGGGGAAAGTATACTGAATTAAGGCTTCAACTAGAAGAATTTTATGTGCATGTTATAATCAGGGAAGACTAGCATTCTTCTTTCTGTTCATTGGGGATGGGCGGAATTAGAATTAGAAGCTTGGATCATGGATGCCACTTGGGTGGGAATTAGGATGGATGCCATTTGGGGATAGCTCACATGGTTAAAGGCTCCAAGTTTGATCTTCACCATGTGTGCCACGTGACGATGAGGGATTGGAGGGTGGGCGGATAAGAATTAGTTATGCAAGAATCACACAATTGAGTAACTGTTAGGTAAACACGTGTGCCACGTGGGGAGTTCGATCCTCCTCGTGCGCCTAACAAAACCGTTACAAAATAAATATTACCCAAGTAAAGAAAATTTATAAAAAGGCACTTGAAAGATTTTTATAATGCTATGCTATGACTTTGTCTGCTCATTCTGCAAACTTGGATGAAGCCTTCTTCTTTGATGCAAGTTTGTGTACATTTTATCTGTGTGCCTAATTACTTTCCAGGTACTGCAGAAGCTCACTGTAAGACATCACCCAGTCAATTAACTGTTAGAATCGATGACGCAGAGGAAGAGACGTTTAGATCAATTGAAGCATCCAATTGATTCTTATCGTAAGCCTTTCCTCTTCTATACTTCAGTCAATTACTATGCACTCAATAGATTTGAGCATTTTCTTAGAAGAACAATAATCTCGCAGTGCCTAAACAAGGTAAAAGGACATTTTTAGATTGCAGGACAGATTTGATAGAGTAAAACTATTGTAAAGCAGTTACCTGTTGCTCTTTAATCATGCATTCACATTCTTGAGCCGAGATTATTTTAACATATTAACTTCCTCATGTTGTTCTATAGCATTTGAGACAATTTACAATGGTTCATGGCACGCTCTGGAGTTTATAACAATTAAAGGAGGAATGCTGGCCTTAAATTTTAAAGATAATAACTATGTGGTTATGGAGAAAGGCCCTTTCCCAGACATTAGGATAAGGTCAAAGAAAGCTACTACATCAGATTGCTCCAGATTTTTAAGACCTGGAATTGACATTTGTGTGCTTTCAACCTCTCCAAATAATAATAGCTCAGATGAAAAACGTCTCAATCCTGTAAGTGGCCTTATTTAAGTTGGATTTTTGACTTGTAACCTTTAGTTAGGTTATTGAACTGCATGGGCTTTCCAGCAGAGTGTTGAATTCATGTTTTGGCGGAGAAAGATTTCAAAATAATACCAAAAATTATAACACCATCTTATGAATTCGTTCAAAGTCAAGAAATTTCTTTATGCGGTGGAGTGAGCATGATGCATGAATAAATCAATATGACCAAGATCAGAAGTTCAATCCTTGTTGTCCCCATTTTTCTCTTAAAAGAAAAACCTTTTGCCACAAAGTACTATAGGGGTGTGCTTTTATTAGACTTGAAGTCCAAAGCTTTTCTGTGTGAAGACCAATCTTGAGCTTTCACTTAAAAGTTTAAGCTTTTGGGTTGATTTTATTCTTCACAATAATTATATAGATCACATCTACACAGTAAATATTTTCAGCCTCTGTAATATGGAAAATTGGTATTTATATGTATCATGTATGGCATCACAGATCCTTAATATTGTTTTCCCTCCTCTTGGCCCATGCTAAAGTCCTGTAGAATATTCCTTTACTTTGAGAGTTGTAGATGTTGCTGAAATTTAAATTTGATCAAGATAATTCTTTTTATTGTAGGTGTGGGCTGATGCTAAAATCAGTTCTATACAGAGAAAGCCACACGAATCTGAGTGCTCGTGTCAGTTTTATGTCAACATCTATGTTAATCAATGTTGTCAGAATACAGAAGTAAGAACTCTTAGTAAGGAGATTAAAGTATTTGGGCTAGATCAAATTTCCATTCTCCAGAAGCTTGAGAATAGTCCTTGTGAAGATCAGCACTATCGGTGGGGTTCATCTGATGACTGTCATTCTGTGCCACAAACTAAACTACTTACAGGGAAATTTTTATCTGATATTTCATGGTTAGTTGTCACATCAGCTATAAAACAGGTTTCATTCTGTGTGAGATCTGTAGGCAACAAGATTGTGTATCAAATTTTGGAAGGTTATAGTTCACCATTGAACTGTGTTTCCCATTTAAACGTATTAAATTTCAGAGTAGACAATAATGGCATGTTGGTATCCACTGTTTCCCAAGTTGTTTCGCCCGACACCAATAAGGTTGACCAAGCACGTAACTCGCAGGAAGATGAAGCATCTCCATCTTATAATCCTGAGGGTTTGCGTCGTTCCAAACGTCGGAATGTACAACCCGAGCGTTACCTTGGTTGTGATGAGACTTTTGGATTGGATGTTGGTTTTGTTCGAACCAGGCCATACAAGTTCGAAACTCGAAAAGATGATGATGAAGATAAAGAATTGTCACTGCCATTATCAATCTTGTTAGGTTTGCAAGAGAATACTCCAGTACAGGATGGTGGAAGTGGACAAAAATTCAATACCACAAAGTCCTACCATAATACTATAGTGTACAAAAGGAGAGGAAAACCCAAGGAGGTAAAGTCAGGTGATACTGGTCCAAGTGAACATCAATCTCAACTTGCCATTGTTCCTGTTCCAGATGAAAGTGATCCAATAGCTGTTAAGAAGCACAGTCCTAATGCCAAGGTTACAAAACCTTCTGCAATTGCGCAGGGAAAAGTGGAAATTCCTATCAAATATTATCACCTGATGGGTAGCACTGAACCAAAGAGGAGCAATATGGATCTGTTAGCTTTTGACCCCTATAATAATACTTCAAAGATTCCAGGTCTTGAAAATTATGCAGAAGAGACTGATGATATTTCTTCTGGACGTCATTATAGTTATGTCAACCCTAAATTACAGAGGAAGAATTCAATCGGTTTGGATGATATGGATTTTCAAAGCAGATGGGAAGGGATAAATTCCAATAAAGGAGAGCATGGGAAAAAATATCATTCAACACTTTCAAGAAGTAGACAAGCCGGTGAAGAAAAAACTTACAAAGACAGATCCTTAAGTGCAGGTGCCTACAAGGAATTGATAGATTCATACTTAAAGAAAATAGATACAACACCATCCGAAGCAGAACCACTTATTACTGACCAGTGGATGCAGTTCAAGGAAACAAGCAACTATGGACAGAAGACGGGAATAGAAGTATCCCCAACAGAGAATGAGGAAGAAACTGATGAACTTGATTTTTTGTGGAGAGAAATGGAAGTTTCATTGGCATCAACTTATCTGGATGAAGACGCAGAGGTATATCCATTCAATTCCTCTTTCTCTCTCTCTGATTCTTTCCTGTGATTATGTAGTGGTTACTTTTCTTTTGTTTATCTTCTGCACTAAAGCTAATTCTGTTCAGCTATCTTTCCAGGGTTCAAATGCTGCAGTTTTTACTGAGACCTGGGAAAAATCCAATAAACTTTGTCGACACGAGTTTAGATTGAATGAAGAAATTGGAATTTACTGCCTTAAATGTGGCTTTATCAGCATCGAAATGAAAGATGTTTCACCACCCTTTGTAAGTCAAGTTTGAAACATATGTAGATTCTATTTGTTTGTTGGTGTGTAGACTTGTACATATTGTTCTAACTTCTAAGATGATTTTGTGGCATCAAGATGGACACAACATGCATTAGGAAGGTGTTTCCTATATGAAAAGTCTATTATAAAACAAATAGTGTAATCCTGAAAGGAACATGTGTGATTTCCTTACTGTGTGCTATAGATGTAGTCGCTGATGTTAACTGTAATTTCATGTTTTTGGTTAGATATTTTATTTGTTGACTTATCTAGTAGCTGAAAAATTTGTTTGATATATCAGATGGAACGTTCAATATGGCACCAAGAGGAGAAGCAAAGCTGTGCAGAAGGTTCGGAATCAGAGCCAAAGGCTGATGAAGATGAGGGTTTCCATCTTGTATTACCTCCTGCTTTGCCTGATGAACCTATAACTGAAGAAAATGATAATGTGTGGGCATTAATTCCTGAGCTTAGGGAGAAGTTGCACATCCACCAAAAGAAAGCTTTTGAATTTCTTTGGAGAAACATAGCAGGGTCCACGGACCCGGCAATGATGGAAGCAGCAACCCAAAAAAGAGGTGGTTGTGTGATATCTCATTCTCCTGGAGCTGGAAAAACTTTCCTTATTATTGCATTTCTGGTTAGCTACTTGAAGTTATTCCCAGGGAAGCGGCCACTGGTTCTTGCTCCCAAGACAACACTCTATACTTGGTATAAAGAATTTATTAAATGGAAAATTCCTATACCGGTGTATCTGATTCATGGTCGTCGAACTTATAGAGTATTCAAGCAGAATACAGTGGTTTTTCATGGAGGTCCAAAGCCTACTGATGATGTCAAGCATATTTTGGATTGCCTGGAAAAAATACAAAAGTGGCATTCCCACCCAAGTGTTCTAGTCATGGGTTACACTTCATTTTTAACATTGATGCGAGAGGACGCAAAGTTTTCTCACAGAAAATATATGGCTAAAGTACTAAGGGAAAGTCCTGGTATTCTGGTACTGGATGAAGGGCACAATCCTAGAAGCACTAAATCGAGGTTGAGGAAATGTTTGATGAAAGTACAAACAGAATTGAGAATATTACTTTCAGGTACATTGTTTCAGAACAATTTCTGTGAGTACTTTAATACTCTCTGCTTGGCAAGACCCAAGTTTGCTGATGAAGTGATGAAAAAATTAGACCCTAAATACAGGAGAAAAAAGAAAGGAACAGAAAAGGCACGTCATTTAATAGAGTCACGAGCTAGAAAATTCTTCTTGGATAATATTGCCAGAAAAATTGACTCGAAAGATGACAAGGAGAGAAAGCAGGGTCTAAAAATGCTGAAAAAGATAACTAATGGTTTTATAGATGTTTACGAAGGCGGGGGTTCTGACACTCTTCCTGGTTTACAGATATATACATTGTTAATGAATACGACTGATATTCAGCATGAGATTTTGGAGAAACTCCAAAAGAAAATGACTGGGTGCAATGGATATCCATTGGAGTTGGAGCTCTTGATAACCCTTGGATCAATCCATCCTTGGTTAGTCAAAACAGCTGTATGTGCTGATAAGTTTTTCTCTATGGAGCAATTGATGGAGCTAGACAAATTCAAGTTTGATTTGAAAAAAGGGTCAAAAGTGAGATTTGTTTTGAGCCTGGTCTATCGCGTGGTGAGGAAGGAGAAGATTCTTATTTTTTGCCACAACATTGCACCTGTGAAGTTATTTGTGGAGTTATTTGAGTTGTTCTTCGGATGGCAAAGAGGTCGCGAAGTTTTGGTGCTTACTGGGGAGCTAGAATTGTTCGAACGAGGAAGGGTCATGGATAAGTTTGAGGAACCTGGTGGAGCATCAAAGATACTACTTGCTTCGATTTCATCGTGTGCTGAAGGCATTAGTTTGACAGCAGCATCTCGGGTGATTCTGTTGGACTCAGAATGGAATCCATCAAAAACAAAGCAGGCTGTTGCACGGGCTTTTCGTCCTGGTCAGCAAAAGATGGTTTATGTGTATCAACTTCTGGTGACAGGAACATTGGAGGAAGACAAGTATAGAAGAACCACATGGAAAGAGTGGGTTTCCAGTATGATTTTTAGTGAAGATTTTGTGCAGGACCCTTCCAAATGGCAGATAGAAAAGATCGAAGATGATATACTCCGGGAAATGGTGGCGGAAGATCGATCTAACTCATTCAGTATGATTATGAAGAATGAAAAGGCATCCACAAACTGATTCAAGGTAAATGCTTCTTCTTCTTTTTTTCCTTTCCTTGTGATAATTAGGTGTAGTTATCTATCCACTTCTCATATATATGCTTGCAAGTCCACACATAGTTGTTCAGAATTACATTAAATTTTGCATGACAAGATGTTTGATTTCCTCTTGTAATTCCACACTTTGTCTACCCCACATCTAGACCTATGCCGATTATATGAGAATAGACCAAGAATTTGGACACACACTATTGTCTACAATATTTGAGCCCTATGATGATTTCTTTTTTGTGAATACACTAGTCTCCAGAAGTTCATTGTGAGTTCTGACTAATTTGGATCAAGCTAGCTGAGGTTTCATAGTGGAGGGAAAGCTCTTCCGGCAGTGATTTTTTCATACACAAGACTCGAACTTGATACCTTGCTTAAGGGAATGGAGTACCTATGATGATTTCTAGTTACTAAATATACATTCAACTTGTGTTTGTGTCACTCTCTGAGAAACTGAGAATATGTACTATGGAATAGATTGTTTCACAATTGTATTTTTCTTTTATGACATTGTCATGTTTAGAAAGTTTTAAGATAACTTTTTTATTTACATTAAATTTCCTTACAGCCTCACACAGGAATTGCAGCGAAGGTTTCAAGCTCGCTTCGCCTCGAGCTTCTTTATGGAGCAAAGCATAATAAAGCAACATCTGGGTATTTAATTTAACACATCAGAAAGATAAAGAAGAAATCAAAATATACATTTATTGAGATTTGCAGGTGGTGGTTAAGTTAATTGAAGAAGGCAGTTTCTGGATTTTTAAATTTATTCATATATTTTCATTTTTCTTGAAATCCTTTGTCTCTAGTCATGACTCCAGAGAGATGAGTACAAGATCATTGCAACAGATTTTACTATCTGAAATAACTACACCTCTTTGCAAATAGTCAAATTTCTTTTCTTTTCTTCTCTTTCTTTTTTTTTTTAAAGGTTGGTGATAAATGTGGGCCTAATTAGCCTATGTCCCAACTCCCAAAGAATCAAATTCAGTTTCAGGATTTCCGTTTCAGCATTCTACAAACTGGGACCAAATAATTGTTTGGCCACCGTTCTTAAACATGTCAAGAAATGTCCAAAAATGTATTATTATTATTATTGTTTTATGAAAATTGTGATAGTTGAAAAAAAATTTGGTAGCTGAAATTCTGAAATAAGGTAGTGGGGACATTCGAAACTAGCACAGGGAGGCTGAAAGAAACATGCAGGAGAGATTATATTCACGAGTATATATTACAACTGTCACTACCATAACTTTACTTTTGTGTCATTCATGCACCATGACATCGATCTGTCATGCAGTTTCTCAAATTAATGGAAAACAAGGAAAATTTGTGGCCATCTATAAATAATTTATTTTTTTTATGGAGCTATACAATGCGCTAATTATGTGTTAATATACACAATGAAAATACGAGAATTCTATGAGTATTTTTTTCCTCCAATTATTTATTATTTCGTGGTGCATTACGTAATTTTCATAGTAAGCCTGTCTTAGGTGCTTATTTAGATGGCGACAAGGCATGAGGACACTACTACTAAGCACAAGCAGGATTAAGGAATATTAAATTTTTGCGTCATAAACAGATAAATACAAGCCATGTGACTTGGCTTCTCCATCTATATTTTAAGCCCTCTAATCTAATGATCAAGTGGCTAATTAAATTTGAGATTTTGTAATATTTCAATGAACTTTTACTGCTGCTACCTTTTTCTTTTTTCTTAAAGAACGAAGGAAAGAATTAAAGAATAATATGATTGAATTATTTTCATTGTTGGTTTGTTATCACACAATAATACAAAGATTTGAATCTAAAACCACCATTAAATTGGTCACATCCTTATCCTTTTTTCTCCATCGACTCCAACAAACTATTTGGAAATACCGAAAGAGAGCGACGAGAATACAGCTATTCCAGTACTTAAATAATAGCATATTTAATATTTATCTCGTGCACCTCGGATTTTTCTATTTCTTTTGAAAAATCTATGAATTACACACGGGAGAAATGGATATTATTAGTAAGCTAAGGGACTGGCTAATTAAAATAACCAAATGTTAAGAAAACATACTTTTCATGCTCTGAACAGTGGGTTCTGAAATTCTCCATAGAAATTTATTCAAACTACGACTAAATTGATAACCAAAATAAACTAAAGAGAAGTGACCTTATTAATGGATTTGGATTTTTTTTAAGAGACCTAACTCACTCTAAAAGAGCTCTCAAGGGGAGAGGATTACCTTAGCTTATATATATATAACTTATTAGTCATTTAACTAAGCAATGTGAGACTTCAACACACACCCCAGGCACCCTATAGTAAGGCTCATCCATCCACACATACCTAACTTCACTCTGATACCATCTTAAGAGGCCTAACTCACCCCAAAAGAGCTCTCAAGTGGAAGAGGATTACCTTAACTTATATATACAACTTATTAACCATTTAACTGAGCAATGACTTTAACAATTTTATAAATATATATATATATATAGTCCTTTTAATTAATTTTCTGTGAAGCTTCTGATGGAGATTAATTAGAACCAAACGCCTGTGCCAAGTTGCCAAATTGAATGAGACATTTCCAACTTGACAGAGGCACCAACCTCTCTTTCTCTTTCTATGAATCCCAATCTGATTCATTTCCTTCACTCATATTTGGTTTCATATATATCTCTCTAAACATATACTTATTTTCAACATGCCAACTTGGCCTATTTTACAATTTTCTGATTGCAGGATTCTATTTTCTTTTTCTTTCTTTATAGATATCGTGTCATTATTAATTAATACCTCCTTTAATTTATTGTTATTTATGCCTAGTTGATCAACTATGCAGTGAACATGCCATTGCTTAAGTTTTAATTATTCAAACTTTATATGTATAATCAAGTATCTGACCATGAAACTGATGAGCCACTGTCGGCTTATCAGAATCAAGTTCGTAGTCCAATATAATTGAGATTTGAGGATGGCTTTAAACGTAAGGGGATGATACCAAAAGTCTAAAACTTTAATAAGAATTCATGGAGAGTTGTTCATCAGATATAGGAACGGTGTTCAGATCAATCAGCCGCGGGGAAGGGGTCGATTATTTGTTATAGGAAAGTATTATATTTTTTTTTTTGATAATTAGGAAAGTATTATATTGTTGTCCTCCATAAAATACTTTATCCTGTCCCTAATGTTTGGGAGTCTTGTCACTTTCGCCCCTAACATTTTTCGCTGTCAATTGTACCCCTAGCGTTTTGTGTTTCTCTCAATGTCAGGCTTTTAGCTAACACCGCCAATTTTTAGACGGTTTTTTATGGCGTGTCATTCTATGTGGCCAACAATTTTGATTGGACTTAATTTTTTTCACATCAGCAGTCAATAGTATTAAGTTTTTGGGGTTCATTTTATTGATGTAATAAATATTTTGGTGTACTACATTACTGATGTACTGAGTTTTTGTGGTCAATTATACCCCTAAAATGGATTACTGATGTGAAAAAAATTAAGTCCAATCAAAATTGTTGGCTACATAGGATGTCACATCATTAAAAATCGTCCAAAAATTGACAATGTTAGCTAAAAGCCTGACATTGGGAGAAACACAAAATGTTAGGGGTACAATTAACAGCGAAAAAACGTTAGGGACGAAAGTAACAGGACCCCAAACGTTAGGGGCTAGAAAGATACTTTTACGAATACTTTAATAAATAATTCTCCTTTAATTTTCTATTAAATAAATATTAGTAATAAATAGTGTGAATTTTAGAAAAGTAATTTTTAATAACATCTTTGTAATCAAAATTCTTTTTAAAAAAAATAGACAAAGTGACAGGAATTAATTAACTCATCGATCACTTTAATTTCGAACAATAAATCAATAGTGGTTTATTTAATTTTACCTTGTAAACCATCTGATCTTCCCAATGATCAGAATTCAGATCTTAGGAATCAATCATTATATTGTTCTAGATATTTCTACATATCAATGTTAAAATTGTCCGTGCATATATGTAAATATCTCCCTGACATATGTATATATATATATATATATATATGCCATTCTTCTACTTCTATTTAAATTGAAAGTCTAGTTTTGAGTACCAAATTAAACGGCATCTGTGTAAGTCCAAGCGTTTGGATTTTATTAAACATTTATTTATTTATTTTGTTTTTAATTTGGTATCGCATATAAAACAAATATTATTGAAAAGTAATTGAAGCCCAATATAATATTAAATTTATAGATACCAATAATTTCAACCCAGAAATAGATATTTTGAAATTACCTCAATATTGCATAGTATTTGATTTTGGTTGTTAAAATGATGTCGGCTTAGAAACGGCAATGGCTTAACTAGTGGCCATATCACTAGCCTGGCATGGAGCTGGCCTTCCTCTTCAATTCCTCCCATGAAATTTAAATCTTAATATATATATATTTTTCTTTAAATTCAATCAAATACAAAGCTTTTAATTATATTTTTCTTTTGTTTGAAATTGTCATTAAAGAAAAATATTAAAATAAGCCTCTAAACTAAACAAATTAAAATTAAATATCCATTCCTTTGACAAATGCACATTTTATGTCCCTACTATAAAAATACTATGCACAAATGCATAATATTTTTATAGTAGTTAATTTTGTCCCAAATATTCGAGATGCAATCGATTTTTATCCTCAAAATTTTGAATTTCGTTTTAATATTTAATATAATCCAAATTACTAATAACACAAACAAATGTTATCATAATATCACACATGTAATATTAATATTGACTTATCACTTACTGTTTATTCATAGTAATGCCAACTCATCAATTAAAATGACATAGCCCTTTCATATTACATATGTGTGATATTATATCATTATTTAATGTTAATAATTTGGATATGTTTGGAATTTGGTTGAAATTTAAAATTTTAGGGACGAAATCTATTTTAATTTAAAATATTTAGGACAAAATTGACGGTAAACAAATTTAGGGATCAAATTGAGAATTGGTATAATGATTAGAAATGTTAAGGGTACTTTTGCCTTTTATATATTTATCATTGCCTTAATTAATCTAAATTAACTTTACACAATAGCAGTTTTTTTTCTGGACAAATATAATAGCAGTTGAAATAATTTTTTTAGAAATCTTCGTAATTAATTAAATTGTTCAAAATATTCTGCAAGTGCAAAATTACCCTCTCCACTTTCTGTCAAAGCCGTAGTAAAATTGAAAAACTAAAAACTAAAAAGTCTTAAACCCTTGTTCTACTTCTATGTATCAAGACGTAGGATGCATATCCATTATCTAAATTTTGCATTAAGTGAAAAGCACGAAGTACTAATGTATAAAAAAAAACGTATTTTATAAAATATATAATTAAAATTAAGATTTATCTAATAAGTGCCTTAAGACACTTATTAAGGTTTTTTTTTGTTTTAATAATTGAGAAAAAATTTATTGTCTTGAACTTAATAAATAATTAATAAGAATAATTTTATAAGCTTTCTCATTAATTAAAAAGTCTTAACGATCACACAAAGAATGAAAATACGAAAAGTAGAGAAGAAAAGATGAATACAAGTAATTTAATATGGTTCAGCCAATTGGCCTACATCATCCACCTCAAGAATAGAGAACTTTCACTAGATTGAAAATGGGGTTACAACCAGAGTCTCATAATAGATCTCTCCATAGAATTATCTAATTGAAATGATCCACTTAATTAGGATAATCTCCCTAAGATATTCACTTGATAGGTTTCACAGGACTTCACTTCACTTACCATATATTATTGTATTTAACTATTTATATGTTTCTCAAAGCTCTAGTACTATAAGGTCCTAAATTAAGTCCAATAAATAAAAGGGCCTAATTATCCAATTCTTAGTTCTACTAGAATAATAACCCTTGCAATAATAAATAATTTAATTAATTTAAGACACCTAAAAAAATTATAAATCTTCTCTTTGATTGAATTCTTATCCTATTAGGATACAATTAGATTGAAAGCGCATAGAAAATAACAAATATATAATCTACTATTAGAAATGTGCGTGCATTGGAAAAATAAAATGTACGTGCAAGTTGGGATAAATTAAACTTCACTCACATTAATTCATGTGGGATATGAGCAGTGAGCCCTGGCCTTTGGTTGAGTTTAGTGTGGAGAGAAAAGATGAGATATAAATGGAATAAAAGTGAATAAAAGTGAATGTGATCATTTTACTCTTATATTAAAAGTGAATAAAAAAATAAAAAATAATTTCATTATATTACAACAAGTGAAATTTGTTTAGTAAACAAAAAAAGAAGAAGAGAGAAGGCTTATCTCTTCATTTTTTTATCATCATTTCTTACTTTCAAATATAACATCTAGCTTCTCTATCTTCTGGAATATTTAAAATATTTTCTTCAAATTAAAAGAAAAATATGGTCCATGAGGGTATAGAAGCACCAAGCAATATGTGGGTAGATTAATCGTGGAGGAAGAAAATATATATCAAGTTGGTCGAAGTTGTTGAGAATCGAAAAATAATTTAAGAAAAAGGACAAAAAAGAAAGTTGAAGGACATGGAATCATTGGAAAAGTCGTAAGCAAAAATAATTAAAGGGTAAAAAACCAAATGCATTAGATGATTAAAGTTGATAATGTGGGTGATAAAATATGGCCTAGTTGATAAATATTGAAATTATGATATTAACCTCAACAGAGAAGATTCTAGAAATATAGTACACAAAATCAGTAATTAATTTAAGGTCCCCCTCTTCTTCTCAATAGTGACCTCTTTTCTTCTGTTGGAGATAGGTATGGATCATGTGTTTTGAATACAACAGTCCCAATCTTGTATAAAGACTAAACTGCCCTTAGCCTTAGACTCTTATTAACAATCACAATGCAAAGTCGAGGAGTTTCGGAGGAAGATTTTTAAGTTAATGATTAATGATTAACTTCATTTTGGATATTCAATTCATTCATTAAAAACATGAATTAAAGCATGCATATATAACATTAAGTTGGTTTAATTTAATTAATCAAATGAGTGAGCTTTAAAACTTTGATGTTAATTTGACTTGTTTGATTGATGAATAGTTATGTTGTAAGAATAAAATAATATAAATATTCAAATATTATATGTACCAAAGGATATATATATATATATATATATATATATATATGTATTATAAATATTAAAAGATTTTTCTTAAAAAAGTTCAATGATATCTTTCTTGAACATAAAGTCTGATCTCAGGAAATTTTAATATACTTTCATTCTTACTTAATTCATCTCTTTCTTATATTCGGTTATTCCTAACTCTCCAAGCTGTTGCGTCTTTATTTTTTTGAATATATATATATAACTTTTTTTCTAAATATTTTTTTTAAAAAAAGCTACTTTACTCAAAAGAGTTTTATGTGTTTAATCTTAGCTAGGTAGCTACTATCTTTTGAGCAGACATATATATATATACACACACACAGATGACGCACTCGATCGATTTCCGACATGGATATTTGGATAAAACTAACTATATTTAATTTGTATTGCTTCAAATTCAAATACTGAGCTGAAATCATTTTTTAAGTCATAGAGCGGATAGTACCGAATCATAAAAAGAGAAAAAGAAAATTTCACGTGTAAACCTTATAACCTTGTGAGACTCACACTCTCTTTCTTTCTTTCTTCTCTCCGATGTAGTGCTGTCCAACACCAATTTTAAAATCTTCAAGTCATTTGATGAACCATTGAACTCCAGATGAACTTCTCTCCGGTAAAAAAGTTGTAATTAAAAATAAATTAAATAAAATCCAAAATAGATCCAATTCAAAGATGCCGTGCATATACGGTATGAAATACGTACGATGGTTTATCACAAACTCGCTATTAGTAGATAAATTTCTTTTGTGGCATTATATGGACATATTTAGAAAGAAAACTCATGAAAGGAATTGATTATGTCATTCTAATTAATACTTGAAAAAAAAATGTTACTATATATAAATATAAGTAATGGTGGGATGATTATTAAGCCAGTGCTATTTTCAACGGGCAAAACGGACTTAATATGCCATTACGTAACATATATGCATTTTATATATTGACTCTTTTAAATCGAAAGTTATACACAAAAGAATGGAATTATTCAAAATTGGTACTCCCTTGAAAATTAAATTTATGTTATCCTGTTTATCTCTTTTTTTTTTAATTAACACTTGATATTTTTTTTATTTTTAAAAAATTACACTGTGCATGCCCCGGATACTGATATATATATAGTTTAAATTTTATTAATTCATGAAATAAACTTACTGCAACATATATTTTCTTACCATATATATAAAGCAACTCTACTCTGTTTTTGTTTTGATCTTAAGAATAAAATTATAATTTCATATGAAAATTTAATATCAACTTAATTAATTACTATATTTATTATAATATTAATTAATAATAAAATTACAAACTTTATATATCTTACACAAAAAAGTTAACTTTTGATAACAAGAGTGAATTAAATGGGATGATTTTTCTGTATATATATTCAAATGTTAGAAAAACTAAAAGTAAAATTCAAAGGAAAAAAAAAAGAGTCATGTGTAATTTAATTAAATCTCAAAGAATATAAGTGTAATTAATTTATCATTTACATAGTTTTCCCCTCGTGTTGTTTTCAAATCTCTCGGTCAAAACCCCAAATTGGTCCTTTATATTTGTACGAAGTTTTATATTGGTCCTTTATGTTTTAAAAAGTCTAAATTGGTCCTTTATGTTTGCAAGAAGTTCCAAATTGGTCCTTCCGTTCAATTCCGTTCATTTTTTCCGTTAAGTGCTGACGTGGCATGTTGAGGTGTCACACTCTCTCTCCTACGTGTACTACTTAGCTGACGTGGCCTTAGTTAAACTAAAATCAGGGACTAAAATGAAACAAAATAATTTTTCATAAAACAAAAATACAATTTTCTCACTTTTCATCTTCTTCTTCCTCATGGCTGGCTTCCATGGCTTCTTCTGAATCTAACCCTAATCCTAATCCTAACCCTAACCCTAATCCAAACCATGGATGCAGGTTAGATGAAGCAAGAAAGCCACTATCAAGATTAAAATCCTTGCATACTTTTCACCTTCGAATTAAAATCCTCGAAATTCCGATTTCGTGCCTCACTACTGCTGCATATGGCTATGATTCGAAATTTTGGTCTTCACACTTGGATAGATTTTATCTGAATAGATTATTTAATGACGTTGAGATGCTAAGAATTAGGGTTTTATTAAATGCTTCCCTGAACTAATAAAACTCTTTTCACTCTCTCTTTTGGTGACTTTGTTATTTTCCATCATACTGAATTTGGTTGATGCAGTCATCTCTTTTGGATTAAGTTGCTTGAGAAATTTAATTTAGATTATGAACTTTAATTTGAAGCTCTTTGCTGAGCGTTTTGGAATCCGAGTAAATACTCTACGGCAGTTGGAGTTCTACGACAATGCAATCACTGGAAAAATTCCAATCAAAAGAAGCCATGGATGAGGAAGAAGAAGATGAAAAAGTGAGAAAATTACATTTTTGTCTTATGAAAAATTATTTTGTTTCATTTTAGTCCCTGATTTTAGTTTAACTAAGCCACATCAGCTAAGTAGTACACGTAGGAGAGAGTGTGTGACACCTCAACACGCCACGTCAGCACTTAACAGAAAAAATAGACGGAATTGGACGGAAGGACCAATTTGGAACTTCTTGCAAACATAAAGGACCAATTTAGACTTTTTGAAACATAAAGGACCAATATGAAACTTCTTGCAAACATAAAGGACCAATTTAGACTTTTTGAAACATAAAGGACCAATATGAAACTTCATGCAAACATAAAGGACCAATTTGGGGTTTTGACCCAAATCTCTCTATTCCGCCCAACATTTTTGAAAAGTTGGGTAGTGGATATGGCTTTACATTTTTGTATGTATTCTAATGCTAATAAAACTATCCAGATTAATCTCTACTTTTCTTTTCAAAGATCAGGTTGTTTTTGGGTCCAATTGATATATACCAAATGAAATTGATCATCACCTGAATTTATTTGAAAAACATAATTGGTGATGACTTGAGGCGCGGTAGAAAACAAAATTAAAGGAGTTAGTTTAATTAGTAATTAAGAAAATTAAAGAGGAATTGAGAAGATAAGAAATGGTAAGAATTAAAGGAAAAAGATGATGGTATGTGGATGTACATGCATGTTAAAAGAAAAGAGAAACGCAACCGAAACAAATTAATTAGTAGGACAATAAATATATTCTAATTTGATGAATGACAAATGAGAGGGGTTGTTGGCAAATTAAGTAAGTAGCAAATAGGAAAAAGCAAATTAATATTTGTTGTTGTGATTGTAAATAATAATTAAAAAAAGAAAAGGAGGGTGAAGTGGCAAAGTTGTAGTTTGGAATAAAAAATAGGGAAATTTTGGTGAAACCAAGTCCAAATACAGTTGCAAGTTGAGGATCCACTTGCAAGCCCCGCGTAAGCTGCCCCCTCCCTCACACAAATATCATATCTTTCAATTCTCTCTCTCCCATACATTTCATTTCAACAGAAACAAGGAGAAGAAGAAGAAGAGAAGAAGAAACCCTCTCCCCTTCCCTCTATATTCTCCATCTCTCTCAAAACTGAAACAACAAAACTAATCCCAACTTGTACTACAAAAATATTAACCCAAATTAATTCACAATCCTCTCTTCTCTTGCCGTCCCTCGCTAGCTATATTTATGCTTAATCACCTTATTCAACAATATACATCCCATTATTATTAGTTATTACTACCACTCCCAAATCTCCCTACCTTCCTTCTTCTTACACACATACACTACCAAAAAATGCCTTCTTCTACTCATTTTGAACGACTCAACCCCCTCACCGACGCAGAAACCGCCATCTCCAACGGCTTCAACTGCCCCAAACAGCCTCCCGGTGGCCGCCGTCTCGTCGTCCCCCTCTCCTCCCCGCAACTCACTCTCCCGGCGATTTCGGACTCCACGGTTTGCCTCCACGCGCACATGGTGGGGCCCAACCAGTGCTGCTCCGTGGTGATCCAAGCCATCGAGGCCCCCGTGGAGACGGTGTGGTCGGTGGTGCGGCGCTTCGACGAGCCTCAGACGTACAAGCATTTCGTGAAGAGCTGCGAGGTGATGGTCGGGGACGGCGGCATTCACGTGGGCACCCTCCGCGAGGTGCACGTGGTGTCCGGACTTCCCGCTGTGTCGAGTACGGAGCGGTTAGAGATCCTGGACGAGGAGCGCCACGTCATGAGCTTCAGCGTGGTTGGGGGAGACCATCGCCTCAGGAACTACCGTTCCGTTACCACTCTGCACGCCAATGGAAACGGCACACTTGTCATCGAATCATACGTCGTTGATATACCCCAAGGTAATACCAAGGAAGACACCTGCGTCTTCGTCGACACCATCGTACGCTGCAACTTGCAGTCTCTGGCTCAGATCGCGCACAATATGGCCTCTAGGGACCACAACCACCCACCATCTTCCCCATGATTTCATATATTCTCCCCTCAACCTTCCTTCCTTCCTCACTCTCTCTTTCTTCTTAATTCTTCTCTCTTTTTCGTCATCCACATTTTCCCGTTTTTGAATGGGTAGATGATCAGTAGGTTTTTGCAAGCCTAGCTCTTCATCAGACGGCAAGGGTTGAATTTCAAATTATATATATGCATATATATTATATGATAAATGATGATTAATATATGTATGTTCATATATATATTATTCTTCTATTTTTTTTTTCTTTCAAACCCTTCATTCATTCTGATCGGGCTAGGATTGCTGGTTAATTGGTCATTCTTGTATTTGCATTTATTCTGTAATACCATACTATTCGTACATAGTAAAGTTGTTTACTTATTAGTACCAGTATAGTTATTGTAAAAAACCTTTTGTTGTTAGCCCTAATTAATTTGTTTTTTCCCCTCCATCGTATTCTATTATTAATTTATTATTCATCTATCCGTAGTACATGTGCACATGTAATATATATATATATTATATGAATTTGTTTGATTGGTGGTTGGAAAAGAGGAAATGTTAATTAGTACATTTCAGTTGAAAAAGAATATGTATAAAGAGATGATGAACTGCATTTATACGCATGACAAATTAACAATGCAAATAGCTATCTAATAGCGACTTAATTAGGGCTTTCTTCTTTTTCTTTTTGGTTTGGTGAGAGATCAAGATCATGATATATATATATATATATATATATATATATATTCATTTTAACTTGAAGTGTTAATTAATGGCGGCCGGAGATATAGCGGTGTAAAGTGTGAAGTTTAAACAAGAGGTGGGAAGGGGGAAAAGTCACCGAAAGTATGCGAGAATATTATAGATGGAGTTGATGGATCAACTATGTGATTGAAAAATGTAGGCAGTACTGTGTGGGGAAAAGCAATGCATATATCTTTTATATATGTCAAGTGTTGGATTTGAAATAATTAACGTATTCTATAATTGAGTCATTTTGTAATGTTGTTTAATTAATTTTATTTATCACAATTTGTTTGATTTGATACCTATACAGTATACATGAAACGTTATCAAATGTAAAAGTGGCATTTGTGATGGTGCGCCCATGAGGATTACGTTTCTCAATTTTGCAATGCGTTGCCAACTCACAAAACACGCATTCCTTGCTCTATGTATGTATCACAGATTTTTTTAAATCATTAATATTCATTCTACTGCAATTGATTGTAAAGGCACTTACAGTACAGTGCTTATATAAAACAAAAAGGCCAAAGGAAATAAGTATTCTTCCTCCTCTCTAGAGAGAGCTGTATATAAAAAGAGATGAATTTTACATTAAGTGGAATTCACCAATGGAATCTATCCTATCTTTTTTTTTTCTTTAAATATATGATTAAATGCAACGCTGTTCTAAATGGAGATGATTCACTTTCGTAATTATTAGTATTTAGTATTTACTAATTAGTAATTACTAGTTGCTAGGAAATTAAAGTGGGACTGGAGCAACATATGTGTTTGTTTTGCACGTTCAATAATTCATAGAACCAATTAAAATCTTGTTGAATTCCCACTTTTATTTTGATTTTTGAAATGCGCCAGAGAGATTTTATCCTTTGGGAGCGTGGAAAACGATGCATGACGGTGGGCATTGGTTTGTACGAGTTTCTCTGAAATTTCCATTAATGATTCTTCAATCCTAAAATATTGTTGTTAATATAATTATTAATGTATGTACGTATAAGTTAAGGAAGGGATAAATCTGATATCACAAACCTGCTAAGCTAATGGAAAATTAATAAATAATAAACAAGAGAGGTGAGAAGATGGAAGATTTTCCGTAGAAAATCCATGCACGGAGAGAGGAACGTATAAAAATAATAGTAATATACTAATAATAATTTGGAGTTTGGTGATTAAATGTATATAGCAACAATGATTTGAATACTAATATTTGACGAATCAAGCTCTGAAGTGCAAGTTGCCTAAGCGGAACTCAACTTGTCATGTTAAAAAAAGCCAAGTTGTTATTCTTTTTCCTCTTTATTAATATTCCCTTTTTCTCTTTAAATATTTATTATAATTATTGTTGGTATTTATTTATACAAAAATGTGAGTTGTAAGGTGGAAGGGATGGATGGGCATTGCAAGTTGCATTGCAAGTGGGAAAAGAAATTAAAGGGCCTTTCATGTTTTGTTCACTCTCTTACCCCTTTCTTCCTTACATTTTTGAATAAAACCAAATAGCTATTACCCCCCAATTTTCCTCTATCTTGTCCCATTCCCATCACTCATTTTACTTGACAAGACTTGGTCAAATCAACCATACTCTCTACTGTTTTTTTTTTCTCTCTCTCTCTCTCTTTCTTATCCCATTACTTACACTATTCGATTTTGCTTTAACAAAGATTCCCCCTACAGGGTAATATATGCAGTAGAGAAGAGAATTCAGCTCAGGGTGAAGGTAAAAATATATAAACAACAAATTGAAAGGTCACATATATAGATAGCTATAGATATTATTATAGTGGCATTGGTGATTGATTTGAACAGACCAAAAAGTTCTTTTTTTGGCGTGAAAACTGATATTTCACCCATGTGTATATAGATGTTATGAATGATTAATGGCTGAAGTAAAGTGTTAGGTACTTTTAGATCTCTCATCTCTAGATGGCTAACCGTAATTAAGAGAGTACAAGTTTAAGTTATCCATCGCTTAAATAAGTAAAAAAATTGAATATTTTAGTGTGTGTGTCTTGCAGGACATTTTTGTGGTATTCCTTATCAGCCACCACATCATCTTTAACTGTAGTGAGGTTATGCCTCCTCTAAGATTTTTATATATGTTGTTCGAAATTAAAAATGTCATTGGAGTGTCATGTGCATGAGTGCATCTATATGAGGTTGATCCCACTCCCAGAAAATGGGAAAAAAAGGAGAATTTTCCCAGCCGAAGAAATTAATTAAATTAAAGAAGGTATTGAACATCTTCAAAATTCACTAACTAAAGCGATATTCGTACATGCTTATCAAATTTGTGTGCCTTATGTTAGAGAACCGAAACTGCAAATGGATAGGAAAAAAGATCATATTCATTTTAGTTAAGATCAATATAAGGGAACTTATTATTCGTATATATGTTACTTTTATGGTTGGTTTCGTATTTTCCATTTTTGAGAATGGAATATAGAATAGAGTAACAAGAGAGACACTTAATGATTCTGGTCCTGCCCTCCCGCTGCCCAAATTTTTATTCAACAACAAAAAAATAGTGAGATAAGCGCTGAGGTGAGATTGAGAACTCCAGTATTTGATATTTCACAAGGACCCACGTACCCAATCATCAATGGAATTCCAACTCTTGTGACTAACTATCCCGTGCATTCAAGTAAATAAATATATTCTTTCTTTCTACTGCTAAATTACTCACGTCTCTATTTTTAAATTGTATTAGTCGTTTAATTAATAATTAATATCTAACTACATTTTTATTTTGATAAACTTTACATTTCAAAAATAAAGAGATATTGAATAACTTTTATTTATTACACATATTTTAGATAATACAACATACAAGTATCATAATATAATATTATTGTTGCTTTTTAAATTTATAATATAAAAAAATATAAATAAATGTGAAATATATTTATTCAAAATTGAAACCTAAATAATGCAAATGAAAAGTAAGATAGTTGATTAAGGTTTAGAAATTTATTTCAAGTATGAAAGTAGATGATAAATAACCTAAACTTTTATTCAAAGAAAAATTAGATAATTAAATTTTAATGACCCATGAATGGCTTTTATTTCTTGGTCAATGGTCATACTAGTCTAAGCCTAAGCCTAATTGGCTCATAAAATTCTGTGGTCGTTCGGCTAGAAAACCGTGGGAGAGTAGGTAGCTCTTTAATCTTTATTGGGAAACTACTTGTACGTACGGCTCCAGTATATTGGGTTGGAAGTCCAGTGACATTTGTTTGTTTTCCTCAATAGTGAATATTAAAGAGGCCCAATATTGGCCCAATAACCGAACACTAAAGCAAAATTGAATTAGGCATTCCATTCCATTCGAATAAGAAAAAAGAAGAATTGAATTGAGAAGATCAAGGATAGAATAGCTTGGCAAAAAGGAGCTCATTCCATGTATCTTGAAGTCCAGGCAAGCACCAGTGGACGCAATCAGCATAGCTAACTGGGTTTGCTAGTTGCTGTGGAGTCAATGGATTCCATTGCTTCTTGTAGATGGAAGTGTGTGCATCTCTGCGGTAGCTAGACAGCTGTGTGATGTTCAGAAATGTGATGGGTACTTTGCTTTTGCTGAACACTTCTCCTATCACTTCCATCACACTTTTACGGCAATCAGAACCCCAGTATGTGGGATCTTCTATCACTGTCGTTTCATTGTAGCAGTTCCCTCCTTCTTCACCTCCCCAGTCTATGCTTCTGCACAATGTAATTATTTCTATATTAATTCAATATGTTAATTAATTACATGCATTTATGTATGTCAAATTTATACTCACTTTCCATGAGAAGGAGACATGCTTGTGAAGAAGACTCTGGTCTTCTTTGGGTTCATATTGAGCCTCACCCATCTAAGCATGCTTTTCATGGCCATACGATAAGCATCCTCTGTTGACAACTCCACGATCTCCTTAACTTCATCGTCAAAAGATCCCAGCCTGCAAAATTCATATAAACATATTACAAATTAACATTCATTCATTCATTCATTAGCTAACAAATTAAAAGAAAGAAACAAGAAGTAATTAGAACGAACATACAAGATCTTCATCTTCAATCCAGTCATCCACCAGAGATAGGTATTAAACACCAGAATATCAACACCTTTCCAATGGCGGCCATGCTTGTTAATGGAACCCTTCCTCACGATCCTATCTGATATCCTATGAATCACAGCGTCGTCGGAGTTGGATTCCAGAAGAAACGGCGCCCAATAGAACTCTATCGTCGCGTTGTACTCCTTCGCAGTGAACACAGTGAGCGAACCGAACGTCTCCATCGATTTCGCATCTTCCGGAATGAGTCGATGCAGAAGGCACACCATAGACACGTACTGGCCTCTGTTCAGAGAATCTCCCACGAACATCATCCTCTTCCCACGAAGCGTTTCCAGCATCAGACTCGCGTTGAATCTGCACGCACAGATTGAATTGAATTGAATTGAAAGGAGATTGAGAATGAATGCAAGGTTAATTTGGGGATTACGTGGGAAGATCGCAAGCGTGAGGCTGCCATCTCCAGTACTGATAGTCCTTATCAGGACGTCCGTGTTCTTGACAAGTGAGTTGAGGCTGTATGTAGGGACACTCCGATTCTTGGTAGTGAGGACGAGTCAACTCGTCCCGAACCCACCTCCCGCTGAATATGTCACACCCTTCCTCTGTTTTCCCCTTCGCAAATGCCAGCTTTTCCTTTTTTATCCTCTCTGTTTTTCCATTTCAACTCACGTTAATTTCTCTTTTAACAAATACTTATCATATATATATATATATATACCAACCATCAAATTAAACCTGTATAACCACATTATGATAATATCTTTTATTCTACATATTAGAACATGTCACATTTTTAATTAATTAAATGGAAACAAGATTAAGTGAATTTTTGGATAAATTTGATGGGGGGAATTCGTGCTTATTGATTTAGTTATATGAATAGAATGTGGAAAAATGGACTCACCGGGAGTAGTGGAGAAGAAGGTGTGAGGATTGGAGTAGAGTTGGAGCTGTTGACCGAAGATGCACATGAAGTCTTCGCCATAGAGAATAGCGACGAAGAAAATGAAAACTAAGAGGGTGAAGAGGTAAGGAGAGAAGCGAGTCTTGTTGTTGTTTCTCAGGAGAGAAGAGGGAGGAGATGAAGAGGGTGAGAATGGCAGCTTCATTTCATTTGCATGTAATCCCCAACTACCTTAATCCTTTCTATTCATCACTTACTAATATAGCAACCTATTCTAATTTCTACCTTTTTCTATTTCTTTTTCTTTTTTAAATATATTGAAGGTTTAGAGGTGAAAGAAATCAATGTTTGTGGTAGTGGCAATTAAATAATTGAGTCTACTACATTGCACAAAACTTAAGCAACCATAAGAACGCCAATTTTACAAGAGCTGATGTGTTCTTCATTAAGCTAGTGGTCCTCCATTTTATTGACATATTTTTCGGTAAAATTTTACGTGCTTCACTTATTGAAACAAAATAAATTATAAGCATATTATATAAAATTTATGGTTGATACATCAATTTATTAATACTTTTGAAAATTTATTTATCTTTAATAAATTGAGTAAAGAAATTCTCTTATAGAGTTACTTTAATAGAATTAGAAAGTAAAAGAGAGAAAAAGTGTATGGTGGGTTGTGCACGATCAAGTCGATGTGATGGTGCAAGAGGACAGCTTTGGCTTGGCTTCAAAGCTAAGGTTTTTGAGGAAGATTGTGAATCATAACCACTTACCCTTTTTTTCATATAAAATCATTGTAGTACCAACTAAAAAAATCAACAAGAATGAATGACCCTTAGTTTATGAAATGGGACTTTAGAGGGATTAGGTATTAGGTTACGTTTAGCTTTCATTTACAACAAGCTTGCTTCGTCATTCTAATTCTCACCAAAAACATACGACATATGAACTTTGGTTGATACAGCAATAATTTTGCTGGACATTCAGAAAAGGTTAAAACGACGGAACAACTATTAATGAATAAAATAAATTAATCTCCAACAAATCAATGATTCTTAATTCACTCTTCTTTTAAAATCTATAAGCATAATTGAATACTCATAATCTTTTTTTTTTTTTTAAACTCCTGCATGAGCATATGGATAGATTTTTGTTTCGAACATGAAGCCCTTGCGTAATTAATTAAATCTTTCAGTTAAATATTTGGCTAAAGTACTATTTTGGTCCTCAATGTTTACATGAAGTTTAATGTTGGTCCTTAATGTTTTAAAAGTTTAATGTTGGTCCTCAAAGTTTTTTTTGGATCGATTTTGGTCCTCGAGCGTAACACCATTAACTTTTTTGCCGTTAAATGATGACGTGGCATGCTTTTGTGGCACATCCTCTCTCCTACGTGTCATATTTTAATGACATGGCATGACAGATCACTGTCACGTCACCCCATATTGCCGCATCATCATCTTCTCTCCTTCGTCATCATCATCTGAGGTGACGTGGCAGTGATCTGTCATGTCACATCATTAAAATATGACACGTAGGAGAGAGGGTATGCCACAAAAGCATGCAACGTCATCATTTAACGGTGTTACGCTCGAGGACCAAAATCGACCCCAAAAAAAACTTTGAGGACCAACATTAAACTTTTGAAACATTGAGGACCAACATTAAACTTCATGTAAACATTGGACCAAAATAGTACTTTAGCCTAAATATTTTGAGAAAGAGTAAAATACTGTTTTGGTCCTCCACAGATGCCTCCTTTATCAATTTGGTCCCCCATAGATCAATGTTATCAATTTGGTCCCCCACATATCAAACTGTTAGCAATGTGGTCCTTCTGTTAATTAACTTAATGACATGTCAAGTTAAGTTGTGACTCATCAATTTTTTGACTAGGCATAAATTTTTTTTAGCTTTTCTGACTAGGCATAAATTAATTTATTTTTCTGACTATGCATAAATTAATTTATTTTTTATTTAAAAAAATCTTTGAAATAATTTTCTATCTAACGCAACACTCTTTGAAATAATTTTTTTATTTAAAATGAGGTATGTCAAAGATTTTTTTTTGTTTTACTTTTTTTTTAATTTAAAAGGTTTTTTAAATAAAAAATAAATTACTCTAAATTAATTAATGCCTAGTCAGATAAAAAAGGAAAAAACTTAAGTCCATTTCCTTACGTCCATTTGATCAAGTTCTACCAATCATATATTGTATTTACTCTCTCTTTCTTTTATGATTGGTCATATAAAAGGTGATTTTCTATATTCTCTCTCTACTGTGATTGATCATTTAAACACTTTTTGCCACGTGTCATATTCATATTGGGGAACTTGATGAAATGGACATAAGGAAATGGATCTAAGTTTTTTCCATAAAAAAATTGCGGAGTCACAACTTAACTGACATGTCATCAAGTTAATTAATGGAAGGACCACATTGCTAACAGTTTGATCCGTAGGGGACCAAATTGATAACACCAATCTGTATGGGGCCAAATTGACAAAAAAGACATGTGTGGAGGAATAATGTTCTACTCTTTTGAGAAATTTGATCGATCGGGCCAAAACTACAAAACCTTCTTCCCAGTGGCACAAACAATTAGCCTCATGTGCTATAAAATATCACGTATATCAATATTAAAATCTCTCTCTCTCTCTCTTATATGGAAATATTAGAATATCTTAAATGAAGTACAATCCTTTGAGCCCGAGCTATACACAGATTAACTAAATTAACTTTAAATGCACATGCGAATCCACAAGAAGCAGAAGGGATAGTCTATAAATTGAGAACGAGAAAGAACAATGGACAAATTAGATTAAGTAAATATTTTATTATTACTTAAGAAAAATATGACGTGCAGAATTTTTTTAAAAACTTAATCAGGTGATACTAAGATTAAAAAAAAGCTACTAAAAAATTAATGACAAAGATATAAAAACTATATAGTTTTCTGCAATAAACAATCATTTAGGAAAAACTGACTTCATTCAATTATCCTGATAATCAACTAAAAGAATGCCGATGTCGATCAAGACTTATTGTACTAACTCTATTATAATGCCTCCTACTTTTTCCATAAGAATTACATTAATAATGTATTGTCCTTTTTTTTCCTCTATTTCTTCTTCCACTTCCTCTTGTTCTTTTTAGGAGATAGATGAATGTGAAAGTTACCATATTCGTGGAGGAGTCAAGGCAAGGGGTACAGATTTTAAAATTTCATATCAAGGAAACATCTTGCTCTGACCTGCAGGGCATCTGAAAAGTGACTTATTTGCACTTTTCTGCAGGATCATCGTACATGAGATGATCCGTAATGAATCCAGAGCAAAAAAATCTACCCTCAGAAGTTCACAGGAGAATATGAGCTCCGGTAACCTTCAGATGGTCCCTTAAACTTCCTCACCAAAGAAGCAAAAAAACCCTGCAAAGACAGAGTACAATACAATAATTGTAGAATAGTTGTCAACTCACAACCTCGATATCTGTATGATTGAACAAAATTCCAAAATTTCATCACTTATTTCTTCCAATGCCAGATTGAAAAAGTCGATGTTAAAGTGGAAGAATACCTGGATTTTGCGGGGCAACGTTGACCAGAAGTCCAAGTTAGGAATAACCTGAGAAACAGGGCAAACGAAAATAGATTTCAATCCCAACTAGCCCCATGAAACGTTGCTTGGTCACAACGTTTTTGTGAAGGGAAAGGGACTGTAGAGTTTAGTGTATTGTGATTGTAATGTATTTGGCATACAAAAGTCAAGAACAGTGATTATTTGATTTTCAGAATGAGATACAGTAAATTAAGTAATGAAAGTTCAATTTACCAACAGATAAATGACGACAATATAAAATCAGTTTACCAATACAAAATGCAGATAGAATTTATTACTCATGCATCATGCCATGAAGATTCACAATAAACCTCATATAGAGGAAAATCTAGACAATGGAAAAAGTATATAAATGACTGACGGAAAAAAAAAAGAAGTTGTATCCTTCTCCCTTTCTATTCAGAAGTCAGAGCTAATATAGGAACTTTATCTAGGTTATACAACCTTACAGGAACTGAGTCTAGGAATGGGACTTGTTGCATAAATCACTAAATATTGAGCCATATTTATATGTGATTGCTTTTCTTCACTGTAAAATTGACATGACAAGGCAAATGTTTCTCTAATCGAAATCACAAATGCTAGAGATGATAGACAAAAGAACTGCTCAAACTCCGGATGCAAGACACGGATCAACTTGACATATTTAGTTATTTACCCAAATTGTGTAATCCATCCCCTCCACCTTTTAAAATGTTTATCCAAAATCAATAGCCAACAGACAAATTACTACTACACCAACAACAAACAAAGCCTTCTCCCACAAGGCGGGGTCGGTTTTATGGACTAATGTATTCTATCTTCAAATGCATACTTACTAGACTAGATTCAATTAATTTCATAAGCTAAATATACCAACAAAAGTTAAAAGTTAACTGGAATTTGGAAAAAAACCTCATTCAAGTTCCTATCTTTGAAGGAAGTTTTATTGAGGTCCTTTAATTATTTGTCGTTTCAATTATGTCCCTTAACTTCGAAATCAGTTTCAATCTATTCCTCTGGACTAGCACCATTAAAACACAGTAATATCTCAGTTGAAATGCCACCCTTGCATCCCCTTCGGCACCCACCTTCCCTCTCTCTACCCACAAACCCTCTCACTTTCTGGTGATCCAAAAGGCGGTTTGACCATCATGAACCATTTCTAGGGTGGCATTTCACCTAAGAAATTTCCATCTGATTTTTAACAGTGTCTGTCTAGAGAAAGAGATTAAAATGAATTTCAAAGTTAAAGGACATAATTGAAACAGAAAACAGTTAAGCAACAAAAATGAAACCTCCAAAGATAAGGGATCAAAGTAAGGTTTTTGTCAAATTAAAATTATGGAGCAGCGAGTGAATTCACACCAACCTAAAAGAAATGTATAATTATAATTAGATATATATACAATAAGGAGAGGACAAGCAAAGAAACATACATCTATACCACGAATCCCAAGGAAGAAGTACCGATAGACTATGCCAGCCAGTAGATATACTCCGAGAAGGCACAAGACACTGAAATGGGATGTGCCAATAGATCCAAATGAAACAATTATTAATTATTAGCCAAAGAACTGCACCTTGTAATAATTAAAAGTACCAGGCGAAAAAGAAAAATCCTCACAAGATTATTAAGGTGGCAAACCACCCCCACCCTTTCCCCTTAACATTTATAATAATGGCACAGCCAGACGGATGCTTCAGCTCTGTAGCCTGCTTGAGAAACAAGGTTATACACATGTAACAACCCAATTACAGTAAATCATTGAATTCACTTTTCATTGTCATACAAGGAGATTAGTTGAATAAGAAATAATCAGATAATACCAAATATCATCACCTTCATATCTCCCTTTTCTTAACTTTTGCATAGTTAATTAGTCATCATTCTTATATCTAACATTATAATAAAAGTATAAAACAAAACGCAAAAGCAAGAGCATATATCCCACCAACTTATGGAAAATGGTCAACAATTTCATTTGATAAATAAGCTAGATGAATGAAATTATCCAAAAAATTCAATCATGTTATCCTTAATGATAAAAGAAGTCTATATTCGACATTGCCCAGGTCTTCAACAATTGCCAATTCATCATTAATTTTCCATTTCTAATCCCGACATTTAAAATAGATAAATAAGAAAATACATTCATTCTGCACATTGTTACGAAAAATTATGATTGGATGCTGTAAAACCTACAACAACAACAATCAAAACCTTTTCCCACTAGGTGGGGTTGGCTATATGGATCAAACGACATCAATGTGTTTTGTCTTTACTTGTTTCTATAATTAGGTTACTAATAGTTAAAATTAAACAATATGCTAGAAACCAATGAAAAAGATTCCCAGAGTACCTACATAGTTACAGGTCCCTAATCTCTCGATAGAATGCGGTCCCTGTAAGCATAAGATTGAAAATGAGAAATGCTCCAGTCAGTACGAAGTCGAAAAAATGCAATTTATGCAATAAAATCTGAAACAGAAGATTAAAAATTTTACTTGAACTCCATCTGAATTGCAAAGCACAGACACTGACAACGAACAATTTAGCTTAGGTCCACCACTTGACATCTTGACAATGACACCAAGATGGGGATTTTTCTTATCTGCCATAAGAATAGTATTATAACCATTAATTCATAACACCTATGTTTGTGATTAGAGCTCATTCAGTTCAAATGAACAACAACGTGATAAAACACATAAATATGAGCACCAACCAAGCAGCAAAAATTAAATAAAGGAAAGCATCATCTGAAGTAAATTGAAGGAAGAAAAAGAGGGGAGTATTGAACTTACCATAGATATCTATATCTATTTTTGGGCCCCGTCCTATAGTAGTGCATACATGATAACCTGCATTTATCACTCTGTTAGAAGAAAAGGACTCCTTCCTGGTCCCACTTAAAATTTCACTAACTGAAATACACAGTGAATGCCTTTGACAGAATATGCTTTAATCAAAACATATTCTAAGATAATCAGAGAAAGTAGAGACGTAATCCTAAGTTATAATTCTTTTAACCCGCCTTGCCCAATTGATGGAAAGGGAATTAAATATTCAGAACCTAAATCAACCACTTCTGGAAAATATAGTATATTGCTTAGTAATAATTTTCCTAAGTTAACAGCCGCATTATGAAATGAAAAGAAGCTTTGTAGTTCATTATGGAAATATTAAAGGTGAATTAGTAACTACACGGTCTCAAGTGAGGCTAAAGGTTCTTCATATGACAAATATAACTTGAAGAGATACAAAGGCGTGATAATTTTTTTCCTCAAGAGTGAGGAGCTATGAAGATCCAATCATAAAAAAAACCTCCTCAGTATTTTATAAGGAACCACTAGCAACCAAAATAACTTTCTATGGCAGCAAAATCTATTGATCTGCAATGAAAGAGAAGCGGGTAATTGGAAGTTGGAATATCTACCAACAACAAAAATAGAAGTAAAAGTTAGTTAGATTACTTATTTCCTTAAGGGAGATCTTTCAAAAGATCTTTTGTCCAAAGCAATGCTTGCTACAGGTGAAATTTCATAGCTAGACTAGGCAATCACTAAATCGTAAAATTCCATTAATGATATTAACTGGCTACCACTACAACAACCAAGCATTAACTAGACATAAGTGCAAGTTCATGTGGTAAAAGAAAGGTGTTTACACTTTACAGCCTAACATAAAAACTACCTCCAATGTTGTTTGCCACAAGTGCACTACAATCCATCCCACACCGCTTTGGCCCTCCACAATCCTAAATCATACAATGAAGCAAACAATTTTGTGAAAATATAGGATAACAAATATCAAAAAAGAAAAATCAGGTTTCAACTTTCAACAACAAACAAAGCCTTTTCCCACTAGGTGGGGTCGGCTATATGGATCAAGCGACGCCAATATGTTCTGTCTTTGCACAAGTTTCAACTTTCCATCATTTAAAATTAAAACCAGAGATAGTTCACGTAACCCACAAAGCAGCAAGACCCATTAAGCTGCCACCATTGTTTTACTGCAATTTACCACTATTATTCTCTACAACTTCATCTCAATTCATTGTGGAATCTAGATCAACTTATTTTCAGTCAACTAACCTTGATAGAAAGCTTACTCTTTTAACATTAAGAGTATATTATGATACCAAAGCATGCTAGTGTACAAGGTAACTAATCGAATAACTTTCTTGCATAATTATTAAATAATATGCCTTTTCTGTTAAGTTGTTACTAGGTTTGTTTTAGTACATATCTATAGGAGCGGAAGCACGGATGTGTTACGGTTTCACACAAACAAAGGGTCTATTACCCTATCAACTCAAGTGTCTGAAATAATTTTTACTCTATTGACCTTCAAGGAAGCTGAGGTGCAGGATATATGTACTCCTAATGAAAGAGAGAGACTTACAAAGTGTCATTATACATTTATATCAATCTAGTAAAGGATTCTTGATAACTATACCCTGCTCTATCCAGTATCAAGTATCAACAGAGAAAATAGCTTTTCCTACGAAGAGAAGCATTTACCCAGCAGTCAGCACAAGTAGGAGGGTCATGATTGAAAATCATTCCATCGCAAAGCTGCTCCAAAAAAAAACTCAATTATAACTTTGCAAATAACATACAAAGGCTACTGTTGCCTATGAAAGAAAATGTAATGCTTCAACAATCCATTTCTTCATAGACAGTCCAAATATAATGTTTTAAGTTGCATTTAACACGATTCCAATGAAGCCATTGCACTTTTGAAAGCATGGATTCAAAATCAGGCAAAGCTCAATTTACTAAGTCAGTGTGGTAGAGCCCGGAAACAAAAATAAAGCAATTTATGATTTTATGTACATATCAATTAATAGGACTGACGGTGACAGCCATGTTAAAGTACACTACTATTGACAATTAAAAGAATATTGTTAATCAACTGTGCTGAAATCAAAGAATTGTAACCTGATGAAGCCAACCTGAAACCAGAGGATGGTCTCGTTTACTGCTACTTTGTAATGTCTACATGAAAAATAATAAAACATAAATATAAAACGAAATCCGCTGTCAGAAACATATAAATTGGCATCTTGGTACATAACTTTGCCAGAACAATATTGCATACTAAAATTGAGACTAATACGGTAAGAGCGTTTTTCCCTCTTTGAAAGGTGTAGTCTGTCATTTGAGGTCCTATCATACAGTAATCGCTCAAATAAGTTTCAACACTCTCAGCTCCTTCACAATTTAAAGCATCTTGAAAAGGTTACAATGCCATGTTAATTAAGAAATACCGGGAACATTTCTATATAATAACTTAGTCAATTGGAGCAATCATCAACGAAGCGTGGTACATAATAAAAACACCAGTTCATCAAAATAAGTATAAGATTCGACTATATAACCGCATTAAATGAATAGCAATACACCTAATATAGACGACAACGAATTTCAGGTTACGCCCAGATCAGGTAACAAACAAATAACAAAATAGAGAGTGGAAGGCGTACCCATCTTCACTAAGGACGCCGTGAGGGAAGTCGTGCATGGAAGATGTCAAGGTGTAGTTATAAATCTTATTTCCATCAGAATAACTGAAGTCGCAGACTGCAGAGGCCGAGTTCAAAGACACAAGTCGGTGTAAAATCGTTAAAAGAGGAATAAGCCATTTCAGAAATTCTTTTCCACCTATCATTCTTATTGTTCAAGACCTATCTCATGCTGGTCATTAAGATATCTTGGCAAGGTAATCTCAGAGGAAGATTGAGGAGAAGGCACGGATGATTAGCTCAAGCAAGAAAGAGAATGCACAGACACAGACAACGGATATGAGGCTATGAGCAATGGGGGAAGACGAGCTCGAAACGGGACGAACGAGGAAGGAAGAACCGCATTCACTACACGTTCAGAGAATCAGGGTCCACTAGTTCTTGTTATTTGCTTTAATACCCCTGTATTTCAGGGAAATGCTTCAAATGCCCGCCTAGAAGTCTACGATTTTTGGTCTTTTATTATTGTTGTCATGCTGTGGACATTAGACTATTTAATTTGAACCGTATGTTACGTTATGGGCTTTTTCTTCGTGGGAAAGACTTCCCCCACTCCTTATAGTTTTGTAAGAACAGGTGAATAAATTAATCATTCGTTTTTTAAAAGTACAATTTTGTAATTTACTCTATTAAATATTTTTTTTGGTAGTCAACGTGATTCACAAGGTCTTTTAATTAATAAATAAAAGTCTAAATGATAATTAATTAATTTTCTAAACTTTATATCAAGTGTATTTAAAGTGTTAAGATGTTAAATGTTGGTAATATTAACATAAAATTAAACAATAGGAACTCAAATATTTTTAATTCCGACCAAAAAAATCAAATGTTTTTAACGAGTCATGCATCTGATTTTGTTGCTCCTCATGTCAGATCCAATCAAGGGCTTCTTCCTTATCTTTTCACTAGATTGTCACCCGTACTTTACACGGGATGTTTTTATTCAGCTTAAAAAATTTATTAATTAATAATTATATTTAATTTTTATTTATATGAATACCAAAAAATTTAGAATATAAACAATATCTTTATCAAATTTGTGGTATGATCTAATTGAAAAAGAAAAATTATTAATAAGAATGTAATAATATAATTTGCATTAAAGAAGAAAAAACACATTTAATGAATAAAACTACACAGAAAAAAGCTATAATGCTCCAATAATAGAACTCCAATAATTAAAGTATAAGGTTAAGAAAAGAAAAAAATAAATAAATTGTTAAAATGAACTAATTAAGAGTTAATTAGTTATTATATGCTGATTTGAATTAATTATAATATATAATGAATGATAATATTATAAATTGAATAAATTTTTTTTCTCATGGATAAATATAATACAGTTACAAAGGCTGAAAAATCAATAACAAAAAAGTATAGCACGAATTTCAATAATATATAAATGGAAGATAAAAATTAATTTATACAAAAGAGAATTGTTTTAAAGCTGACACGTGGCAGGTGTGGTTATTATTTTATAGTATATAATAGATAGATAGATAGATAATAGATTGTGGTTTGGATGATAGGGGCATGTGACATGTCCATTGGATTTTTTTTTCGTTCTCTTGTGTTTTATCCAATTCCAAGAACCATCCTATTGGGCCAAACCAGCCCAACAGAGAAGTCCATTCTGATTCACGTAACAATACAAGACACATGCCAGCCCAAGCCCACCAAGTTTTGTAAATAGGGCAAGCTAAGGTTGAAAGCTAATTTTGACAAAAACAAAAGGTTGAAAGCTAATTTAATTACTTGCATAAACTTGAAAGTTGAAAGCTGCTTAAGCCACTTCGACGGCAATCAAAGTATCACGGGCACGGCCATGGTTCTGGAAGATCATTGTGGCATTATAATATTCCATAGTGGACTTACTTTGAAGGCGAGACTATACCACTATAATATCTTAAGTTTAAGTTTTATATATAAATTTTTTTTGTGAAAAAGTTTTATTCCCATTGTAAGGCTTTACTAAATTAATCTTAACTTAATAATTTTTTATATTAGTACTTAAAAAAATGTTATTTAAATATTCTTCACTTTATCACTTTTCTTCTTAATTCGGTAATGCTGTCCTTCCCACCTAAGCTAATATGCGTAATCCAAATCCAAATCTTTGAATCAACTTTACTCGATCGTTTAAAATTAAATTATTTACCGTTTAACCTGAAACAAACTGTTGTTTACATGTTTTATTTTAATTGAAACAATCTAATAACAAATATAAGAACAACTACATATAATAAGTATAGCCCTTAATTATATTATATCTTTACGCGAGTAAATAATACCAGTACTGAAAAATAGTGGTAGACCTGCTGATATGCATTCATTTGTCAGGTAATTTCCAATTTAATCCTAATTTTGAATCTCGATAGGTTCACATAGTTTAATAACATTCACGCTCTTTCTAAATTGTACCACTTTACAGTTAAATATTATATTCACGTATGTTATTAATTAGTTATACATATAAATTTAAACCAGTATGTAAATTGCAAACGTTTAATTGCCCATAGCAAATGGAATTTTTGTTGGCCATACTAAAATGGAGTTGCTAAAGGTAGAAGCTTTATGGTAATTTTTACTGAATAATGCTAATAAGATAGACATGTGAAACACCCGCTAACGGTCAAAATCGACGTCAAATTATCAATATGCGATTTGTTTAGCCATTAGGGGACATGATATCATATGATAAACTTATTTAATTTTTTATTGAAAAATGGTTATCAAATGAGACTATAGATAGTCCATTGAAAAAGAAGAACGTGAAATCCAAGTCAATAAATAAATGCCCGCCTATTATTTTATGCGCCAATGGCCGCCCAATGCCCAATAGTGTTACTCATGGAACACAAATAACTAAGCTATATAAATAAGTACAATATTATAAGCTTTTTGGATTGGATATTAAAAGAGAGGAAAGGGCATATATAGAAGTGAAAAAAATCATCCATTCCTTTGAAAAGTTAAAAATTTAAGAAGGAGATATTTATTAGATAATTATTTTTTAGTCATCAATTATATCTTCTTTTTTTTACAATTTTAACTTGTTGCAAATATAATTTGGTCAAACAAAAAAAAAGTTGTTAAAGTTTAGATGTTTGTTTTATAGGAGACAATAATTACAACCCACCTTTGTTTTAAACGTGAAAAATAGTTATCTAAATAACAACATATATATCCTCAAAATGTTGCTTATATTTTCAAGGACTTATAACCGAGTAGTAAAGGAAGTGAATTGACTGCATAGGATCAAACTTTGGAACAACATTTAAAAGTATACGATTATAGTTTTCAAGCCCAAAAAAAGAAGTATAGGATTGTAATTTTATTAAAATTTTATTGATGCTAGCATAAACGAGTAGGGGTTGGAAGAGGGTTTTTGTCTTTCTGATAAGGTGAATATAAATTTATTTTATCTGATTGATTCAGACAGTTAATTAATTGTAATATAATTTTGTTACAGTCAATTAAGATTTCAAATAATATCAAATAACTGATCCATTTTTGTTAAAAGAATAGGGCATGCGTCATTAAAAACTATATAGAGAAAGTTGGTTGGCAGCGTTGGCAAGAAAGCCGCGAGCATTGATCATTTGAAAGAGATGACGTTTATATATTTGTCATTAAATTTTGTTAATAAAACATATATATATATATATTATATTATATGAGTCATTTATTGTCCATATATTTTATTTTAATTTAAAAAATACCATATATTTTGACAATTAATATAGCTTTAGAAATGTTTGGTACACTGTAAATTTTTTATTAACGAGAATTAAAATCCATATCTACGCCGAAACAATCTCCTCTCAAATGGTTGCAATTAATCTATCGGTCTCCCGCCAATGTCTTCATTGACTCTACCAGTCTATAGCCACCGACAAAAATGGTATCCGTAAAAGGTAAAATTTTCTGGGACCTCGTCTGGTAAGAAATAAATAAATAAAGTCCAGAAAAAACCCCCCAACCCCCTTCTTCACGATTCGGAATTTTACGAGACTATGATGAGTATGAGGGATATTTTTAATGCAACGTTGGAAAAAAAGTAATCATTACGAAGAGAGAAAGTGACACTCTGGCGTATGATTTCGCCCAATCCCCTCTTTCGTTTTTCTAACTGTATCCAAATTCTTCGTTGAAGATTCCACGATGAAACAAAGTATGTCCCTTCCTATCTACTTCATAATTGTATTTCTTTGGTATGTTTCCACAGCGCCTTCGACCCTATATAAACCGTCAATTCTTAATCTCTGCACGAAACACTCTTCGTTGCATTCTGCAAAATATCCAAACCCCTTTCCTTTTTCTCACCATGTCCAATTCAGAACCCCAGTCTCAACAATCTGCTTCCGACCCCCCAGAATTTGATCCCACACAACCCTCCGTGCCTATTTCTTATCCAATCAAAACCCTCCATGAGCTGGAGTCGCGGTCTTATTTTGACTCCTTTCACTATCCTTTTAACAAAGCTTCAGTTCCCATTCAAAGTGGGGGTTCTCCTTCGTTACCCAATAGGCGTAGAATGCTTGTGTGCCATGATATGGCTGGGGGTTATACCGATGACAAGTGGATTCAGGGAGGGACTAATGCCGATGCATATGCTATATGGCACTGGCATTTGATCGATGTGTTTGTCTACTTTTCTCATAATCTGGTTACGCTTCCTCCTCCTGGTTGGACTAATACAGGTCATCGCCATGGCGTTAAGGTACTACTTGCTCTTTTAATGATTGTTTAAAATCCTGTAAGGAATTAAGTGACTTTTTAGATGATCATTTAGGCTGAGCAGCTTCATTACTGTTCCTTTCACAAGTAACTGTTTTGTGGACAAAATGTCAAACCATATGCTTATTAATTTTCATGAAAAAAACTGAAGGAACTTATTTGGACTTTCTTGGTTGCACATATCTTAGGTGTTGGGAACTTTCATCACAGAATGGGACGAGGGAAGGGCAGTCTGTAATACTATGCTTTCAACAAAGGAGTCTTCACAAATGTATGCAGAGCGTTTGGCTGAGCTGGCTGCTGCTTTAGGCTTTGATGGCTGGCTGGTAAAAAAAATTCATCATTATTGCCTGCTCTAGCAGGGTTAAAACATGTCTATTTGAATTTTGAATCTAAGTAATAGGAGATTTCCATTGATAATTGTGATATGTATTATGATATTGGAATTACGAAGACAATCATATTAGGGGCACAATGCTTTGTATAATTTATAGTAAGAAACAGATATTTTGCTATCCTTCTGCTAGTTTTCAGCACTGCATTTGCTGTATTCTTGTGATATTGTCAGTGATTGAAATAGAAGCATTTAAATGTAGCTAAATATGGAGGTAGATCTGGACCCAGGGCAAATTTCTAATTTGAAGGAGTTTGTCAACCATTTGACATTGACAATGCATTCTTCAGTGCCTGGATCGTTAGTAATATGGTCAGTATTAGAAAATACAAGTTCAAAATTCTTGTAATATATATATATATATATATATTTCAGTGGATGGCACAAAACTTTACTTAATGACATTCTGTGGTCATGCAGGTACGACAGTGTTACAACCAATGGTGAATTACAGTGGCAAAATAAATTAGATGAATATAATAAGCCTTTCTTTGATATATGTGATGGAATTTTTGTAAACTATACGTGGGAGGTAATGCTTTTCTTCCCTGGTAAGCTCCCACAATACTCCTGTTCAATCAATTACTGTTTCTCTTAATTTTATTATGTATCATGTAGGAAGACTATCCAAAGCTCTCTGCTCATGTTGCTGGTGATAGAAAGTTTGATGTGTACATGGGAATTGATGTATTCGGAAGGAACACATATGGGGGTGGGCAGTGGAATGTATGCGATCTGCAAAACAGACAAATTTTTATTCTACAGCAGCTGAATATATGTCTACTATTTCAACTTCTTAGTAAATATTATTGACACAACATCTAGGAACTGAATTGACCCATCGCACTGGTATATGTTTTAGTGGGCATGTTTGTGTGACACTGATTAATAGATATCATAGACTAACTGCATATTATACATGGTATTCTTCAAAGTGTTTCACTTTTATCTTCCATACTTCATCCCAAAAAACAAATTAATTCATATTAAAAATAAACTTGTTATTCTTCTACTCAGCTGCCAGCCCATGGAATGCATCTTGTGTGCTCCGCATTTAATTTAATTTTGCTGAAATATGGTCTTATGGATCATTCTAGATACATTAATAATGAAAGTACTTTGATCTCACATCAGTATATTATGGACTTGACTATGGAGTGTCTTTTGATATTATAGGCCTTTAATTGCCTTTAGAAAAGTTTTTAAGTATCCCTTCCTTAGTGAAATGCTGAAATTTTTATACCACCAAAAATTGTTCGTTTCTTGTGTTCAAAGATTTTTTTTTTTGTTTAAAAAAAAAAAAGATCGACTGCTTTAACATCCATAAGCTAGGATCTACTATTACTATTCAGGAGTTTCTATATAGCTTTTCCTCTGTTGGAATTGCACTTATTCTTTAAGACTCTACTTGATAGCTATAATTAAATGCCATTTTTCCATATAGAGAACTTAATTGTTTTTCTACCATTACAAAGTATATTTAAACTATACTTATGAAGGAACTTGCTGTTGTAGTATATGATTAGCTATGCAAATTGTGTCTCAATGTTATCTCTAGTTTTCTTGACTCTAAGCTATGAATGTGTCAGACAAATGTTGCTCTTGATGTAATAAGAAAGGATGATGTCTCTGCTGCAATATTTGCTCCTGGATGGGTCTATGAGACTAAGCAAGCACCAGATTTTCAGACTGCTCAGAATCGGTATTCTGGCTATCTTATTGCCACAAATAATATATATATATATTATATTGCATTTTCATATGGTTTATAGCAGTACATACTAATTGGCCAAAGTAAAAATATAGTAGTACATACTAGTATAAGATCATAGTTTTCTATTCATGACAAGAATCCCATTTTCTCGTCTTACTAATATGAGTGCCTCCATCATTGTGAATATATTGCAGTTGGTGGGGTCTTGTGGAGAAATCATGGGGTATCGTGCGAAATTTTCCCGGAGCACTACCATTCTACACAAATTTTGATCAGGTAACGATTGCAATTCTTGTACCCTTTGTTATTTTTTCTTCCTATTTCTACTGAAGTGGTTTACTTTGCATGGGGCAATTGGAGGCTGCTGATATGTATAAAACTCTGACAATACTTTGTCCATGCTTAATTGAATAGAATTCATTTGTGCACTGAATCTTGGTAAAACACGTTTTTAGAAATTTTGAATATCTTAGTCAAATGAAATTTATATTATTATTATTTTTTTATTCTAAAAGATGAAACTTACTTTATCCCCCTTAATCGAGTGAATGACAAGCTTGAGGGGAAGGCATAAACAATACAAAACCAAGCTCTGAACCACCATAATTAATGACAAAACTGTCTAGTAGATTAAAGGCAGAATAAATGCCCTATCCCGAATTTTCCACGAGTATGATAAAACTTAATGCCTATGTATATATATATATATTCATATTTGTTACCTCCAAATAATTTTCTTTAGTGTCCTTACTGGTTTCTTAAACTTGTGTTATTAGAAGGTCATAACTCATAAGACAAAAGTGATGGTATATTTTTTAGCCTACAAATATTGAATTTCATTAAGACATTATTTTCTACAATTCTTTAAGTGCAATCCTAGAAGCTCCACAATCATGTTGTAGTTGCTGATACTATTTTGGATTTTTGGTTAATTAACCTTATGCAAGGAAGAAAACTCTAGATCAGATTCTTGTGCATCTTTCAAATGTTGGCATTCTCTATTACTTTCAGGGACGTGGCTATCATATTTCAGCTGATGGGGACAAAGTATCGGATGCTACTTGGTGCAACCTTTCTAGCCAAGGCTTACAGGTATGCACGCAATGAAGACAATTTTTTTTGGTTGCCTCAATTATGTACCATATTTAAAGTTGGGTATGCATATATGTTCCATTCATTGAATCCTTGTTTGTCATTTCTGAGATTCAGTAACTTCACTTAATAAAACTAGGCTAGAATAACAAGTAGTATACTTTTGTGATCTTTAACATTTTTTTCTTTTCTGCCTCAATTATGTACTAATACCATATTGAAAGTTGGATATGCATATATGCTCCACTCGTTTAACCCTCGTTTGTCAGTTCTGAGATTCAGTAGCATCACTTTAATAACCTACAATAGAATAACAAGTACATTTATGTGATCTTTGACAACCACTCCAATATTTATTCATGTCCATCATTGATTTTTCTTTTAATTGTTGTTTTCTTGTGCAATGCACCAGAGCTATGCCAGTTATGTGTAATGCCTTCATTGACATTAATGATATTGGTTTAAGAGTTTACATTCTAACATACATATTTGTGTGCAGCCGAACTTTGAGTTGACTGATCCTACTCCAAATTCTTCTATTCAAGTTTCTGTTGAGTAAGTACATATCTGTTTTTTTTTTTTGTTATTACTTTCCTTAACTGATAACTGAGACAAAATATATATGTCATATAGTTCATATGTTCAAAGTCACTGTGGCTTAACCAGAAGACAAAACCGAGTAACTTAGATATTTAGATTCAGTATATGTAAAATTTTTTGAATTACAAATGCCTTATTTTTATCTCCTTAGAATAGGAAGTATGATCTATTTTATGTCTTCCCCTACTTATGTAGCAAAATTTGGAGTTGTTTTTCCATGGTTGACCTGATAGTGTGCAAGTTTTTCTAATATTCAATAAAATGCACGTTTTTTCCTTTTTTGGGAAATATTAGGACTTTATTATGTTATTAAATACATCCAACCTTTTTCTGTTTTTCCATCTTAATATTGACTTAAATTTGACAAGATATTAAGCATTTGTTTTCTTGCTTGCAAATTTCAGCCCTAAGGAAGCATCATATAGTGGAGGAGGGAACATTACCTTCAAAGGATCTCTCGAAGGGCAAACTTACTTTGAGAAGAAAATTTTTCAAGGGGAGTTTCCTGTGGGCGAGTTGCCTATCCAATGGATATATTCTGTAAGCTATCTCCTCGTTATCAAAATAGCTGAAAAACCTGCACATATATTTGTGATCTCTTAGCTCAAAGCTAAGAGTTGAGGGAAGGGGAAATGGGGTATATTTGCTAGGCCAAATGTCATTATTCCCATTCAGACAAGTTTTCCATTTTCTTGAATCTAGTTCACTGACGAATCCTGAAACTTATGCAGGTGAAATCTGATAGCAATTCTTCATTGGGACTAGCACTTGAGTTCACTTCCTCCACAAAAGAAAGAACTTCAGTACTCCTAACGTCCCAGGAAAAGAATATTTTTTCAAGCAAATTCAGCAAAGTACTAATTACACGTGAACTCAAGGGACTTTCCTCTGAATGGGTTGTATATGAAGGTTCAATTGCAATGAATGGATACATATTGAAAGAGATTCACGCAGTGTGCTATAGATCAGATCTTCCATTCAATGAACCGAGACTGAAATCCAGATCATATGGTCCTGACAGCGCTGTGGCTTCATCAACAGATTATTTTGCTGTTCTTGGTCAAATGACAATCAAGACTTCTGCCTATAAACCAGATTTTCCTGAGTCTACTTCATGGTTAGTTGATGGTAAATACATCAAATGGACATCAGATCCTCAGGGTTCAAAGACCCTCAGTCTAAAACTTGCTTGGAACCTGAAAGATGGTAAGAATCATGTTTTTCCTAACTACAAAGTGTATGTGAAGAAAGTATTAAAACAAGCTGACAGTGTGCCGCCGGTGCCGGAGTACATTGGAGTAGCACAAGTGAACTGTTTCTATGTTTCTGACCTCAAAATTCCTTCCGATACTTCAAGTATCAAATTTATTATACAAGTTAGCAGTATTGATGGAACAAATCAGAAACTGGACGAGTCTCCATATTATGAACTGGATGTTGAGAATCCTTAAATGTTCATTTTTAATGTAATATTATGACTCCTTCAAAGGAAAGATCTAATGTGAATTTCCATGTAGCATCTATGTATCAAGCTTATGTTGGAATAAGCAATAAAACTCCCTTATAACAGGGTGTATCAAATAATACCAAATGAAGTGCTTTTCTTATTCTTCTTATTTCCTTTTTCCGCCTTTTATGCAGATTAGTCAGTAGTAGGCATAGTGGTGTGTACAACTTTGTCTTGTACAGGATACTATTGGGGACTAAATCAACTAAAATTATTTTTAAAAGACATTCAAACAGTAACTATGAGGAGGTTCAATGCTCCAAGCTAGTCAATTTATATTAAATCCTTCGAATCTGCAGCATAATGGCTTTGTTCGTATCTACATTGTAGTGTGGAAAAATCAGGAAATGTATTTGAATAGCTTCAACATAGACACATGGTGTAGATTTTCTCCACCGTAGGTTCAGAAAATCTTATTTTTGACTTTGCAAGTGAAAGAGGAAAAGAACTGAAAAGGGATGGGTTAGTTGCATCTGAATTCCAAAACTAATGTTTTGGAAGTATTATCCTCGAGCCCTCAAAACAGAACTGAGTTTCCCACTATCACTTTCCCTGTCTCCATAGTGAAGCAGAACTTGAGTGTGATAGCTAATAGGGATATGCTTTTGTCTTCTTATATAGTATAACAATATTATTTATATTCTATAATTTCAGTATATTTTGACTCAATCTGCAATTTGTCCTTGTCTCATATGCAGTCCTCGTATTCTAATGTCTCGAAATTGCAATATAGAACCATCTAGCAATCTACATTTCATGAATAACAACAGAATTATGTTTTAAACTAACACTTGACTTTTGTCTCTGCAAAAACACTTTCCAATTACTAATCCAATCATTGAACATCTCACCAAATAGTCATCGACTTAATTATTATTTAAGTAACCTTTTTCTTTCTCTTTTTACCCTTACTCTACCTGGGCTGGTTCAATTCTCCAATACTATAGACACAGCCCAATATTGAAGTTGAAGAAATTATATGCAAGTGAATCTATAAATTTTAGTAGTTAAGGTGGAAGATCCCTCTAATTCTACCACGTTGGTTCAGATGCTTCACGACTATAATTAAAAAATAAAAAGGGAAATAAATGAATCAATTAAGGTAAAAAGCTAATAATATTCTAACAAACAAATGACGAAAAATCCATTACATGTGGGACATGTTTGGTTAATAATCCACTTTGGTTTAAGAATAAAGTAGCTACTCTTTAGATATAAAAGCCATCCATTACCGTAACAACCTTGCTTTCGAATCACTAAGCCAACATTTTACTTTCAAGAAAACAAAATCAACGTGTCTTTTCTTTATGGTCAGAAAGTAAGAAAATAATAACAATAAAAGAAGATAAGTAGAGTTAATTTCATATTTTTCTTTAAAATAAAGTACATACATATATATTCTCACTTGATTTAACATCCTGTAATATCTCGTAGAAGCCAAAATTAAGGGTCAATTGTTGTGGCTTGATGAGAAGAATGTACAAAGCATATTGTGACTTTACTGAGTATAGATAACTCAGAAAATGGTGTATAACTTTGCCAAAAGTCATGATATGATGAACTAATTAACTAGTCTGCATGAGTATTTGGTCTTTAGCTATATATACTATTTATATATATAGTTGCCTTACTTATTTTAATTGATTGCTGGGATGTGATAGCTGCAATTCTGTTGGAGGAGTGTGAAACCACGAAGAGGGAAACTGGGAGAAAAGTGAAGAGAATTTTTTTTTTTTTTGGATGAGGAAATTAATTAACTACATATAGACATATATAATTAATGGGTAGATATAATATAATATATATATATATATATATATATATATATATATATATATATATATATATAGTATAGTATATTGATTTTAATATTTTATATTTTGAATATGCATTAATTATATATACAAGAACTATATATATATACGGTTGGAATAACAAATTAAAGAAAACAAAAGTGGTTTGGGTAAATATTATCAATATCTCTTATTGATGTTAACGCTGCAGTCTGCAGAAAGTTAAAATAAATGCCATTTAATAACTCGAGTTTGTGAATGATGAAGAATATTTGCTATTACATTCAAAATTAATACTAAAATAATAAGGACGAAACACGTCTAGGGTCTAGCAATTAATTTGTGACTCGTGTATATATATATATATATCTCTAAATGATGGCATTACAAATTCATTACACAGTCAAGAGACTACAAATTAAGATCAGAGCAATTAATTTAACGGAAATTTATTATAACTAAATCAGGTAAGGAAGTTTTTTAAAAAAAAAATTGAGAGAGAGAGAGTTTTTCCAAATGCATAGTGGAATTCAAGCCAAAAACAAAGGTGCACCAATATATATGGTATCAAAAGGAAAAGAAAAAGAAGCTGCTAAATTCAACTAGTAGCTATACTCTTACACTTATTTTATTGGAAAAATAGTAGCTTAGTTGTTTCACTCTCAAGCATTTACTAGACCACCATTAATGATTTATATAATCAATGGTATAATAATTGGATGACTATACAGCTAGATAAAGACAAGAGAACGAGCTAGATATATATATATATAATGAAACAAGAGGAGGATTTGGTAGGCATGAACAAATATAATTAAGTTTTTCAAGTTTGACTTGGGAATTAATGCTTCCACATTAAACAATAGCTGGTGAGGAATCTGAAAGTAAGTTTTAAACCCATTTTAAAAAACTATATATATATATATAAACAGTCGGCTGTTGCCTTTTTTTTTCTCTCTTAAAATTTAAAATATGGCTTTGATATTGACATATAAAAGTTTGGAGAGATGGATTTAGAAAAAACTTATACAAGAGGGGATGATATTATATATTATGCACATAACACATGAACTAGGCACCTTCTTTGCACATCCTCCCACGTGAAGCAGCTAGAAGAAACTTCAGATATATATTGATTATAAAGTTATCTATTAAGATATATAAGAAGATTGTAGTTAATTAATTAAAGTGAGTTGAGACAAGAAATTGTATAGTGAAAGCGATAAAATTAAAAAAAAAAAACATATATAGAGAGGATGTCAGAAGTTTCGGAAATTAAAGCATAGTACTATGGCTGAAAGTAACATGGGAAAGAAGAAGAACAGACACAGGGAAGCTTTGTGAAGAATGCAGACAAAAGATTAAAACAGAATATGATAAAAACATCCAAAAATGCGAATATTTTCCATCTAATAACAAGACGATTGGAATCATACGTACACAACTCTTCTTGCTTTATTTATTAGTACTTTAGTATATATAGGACTAAACTTATCCGCAAGAATTTGAAGTAGTTACCTTTAAATTTTATAAAAGTCTTAGTTTAGCCTATTTTATCTTTTTTTAAAATAATCCAATTAATTAATTTTGTCTCTAGCCATGTGTTATATTGCATCTCCAACCAATTTGATAGTACTAACTTTATCAAAAAAAATATATGAGCTATATATATATATAGCTAATTGTTTTAGATAAATAAATCCCCGTGTCTAAATCAGATATATGATTGTTAAAGTTGATGCTAAATTCTAAAAAAATTATATATGACAAAGAAGTAGAATTATTTATATTTTGTTTAAAAATAAGAGGACAGTATTATATTTTCAAATATTTTAATTATATATAACAGTGTTTGGCATTGGCAGGGTCATTTTCATTACTTTCATGATTTCAACTTCGCTAAATATTATGTATATCACTTCTCTGCTGTTTTTTTTTTTTATCATAATTGTATCACTCTTAAGTTGATTAAGTGGGCCTCGCTTATAATAATTCAATAAAAGTCGTCTCTGTGGTAGATGATGAAGTGATGGATTTCCTGAATATAGTTGCAGACAAATTAATTAAAAGAAGAAAAAAAAACTTTATAAATAACTTAGAAACTCATGCTTCACACATGTAATATTCTGCTTTTAATTTCTGTGTAATAAATAGATTCTCCAAAGCTAGCAAAAGGTTTTGCTGGGTTATTCCAATGTTAGTAAGCGTTCAATAATTAGGGTACATTATTTATAATTAACGGACCATATATATATATATATATATATATCTAAAATTGTGTTGAGCAAATGCAATATTGTGGTTCTATGGTATATGTATGCCCGAAACCAGTTCTAATATTTAGATCTTCTATCAGAAACTAATTTGATTATTAGTAATTGGGGGTTAATCTTGAAACTTAAAAAATAAGGAGAAAAATTAAAGGAAAATTGATATTTTAATTTTGATTTTTTTCTGGCTTTATAGGAAAATCTCACACACACGCACACATTTTTTAAAAAAAAATTAGAAAGAAATAAATCTAATAGAATAAGAAATGTCAGTTCTCTTTCTTTGTCTTAATTTTTTAAGTTTTGCTAACAAATATCTTTAAGATATTACCTAAAGATTTATTTTAACCAATAACTAATTAGATGGCTTATAAAAAATATTTTGTTAACTTTTCATCAACTTCAAAATAATAAATTCTTCCTCAACTAATGAGAGAAAATTTAGAACACTTGTCAGATCAAACTTTTTTTTTTTCACTCCCACACAAATTCTCTAAGAATGCGTTTAAGTGCAAGTTGTCGAGTATGACTAGCTAGTGTGTTCAAGTGGGATATTATCACGTAATTATGACATGACTCTTCTGCTTCTGTTTATAAGTTTTGGTAAGACTAAAAGTCAATGATGATGCATGAATGATTGAAAGTGTCACTCATGCTAATTAAAATGCTAATCAAGTTGAACATCTACAAATTAATTACATAACTATTAATTAATTAAGGAGCCTAGCTTCTACAATACTCCATTTTCTGGTATTAGACTTAGCATGGAGAGATTCAATTAATCCATAGTAACCATAAATAACAATAAAAAAATGTTTTGGAATTCACCAGACTTGAGCATTTTATAAAACAATGATCAGAATGTTTGCCAATTTTTTTTTTAAAAAACCCCCCCACCGACCCTGAGCTGATGAGTTAAATTAATTTACAAGCAGCTTAATGATTAGTTTAATTAACAGGTTAATTACTACCGACTCAAAACAGAATAACACTCATAATTAATGAGTTAATCACATGGTAGAGTTGACCTGACCCTATAACTGAAAAAGTAAAAAAGTGGGAAAACGAAAGGAAAGGAAACATTGATTCAAGAAACCATGTCATGGTGAATTACATTGCTGGAAGAAGCGAAGTTAAGGTACTGATGAGGGAGTTCGTTTTGGAGAAAGTAAGATTTGTGATTGTGATGAGGAGGAAGAGGATCGAGTTCGAGTTGTGGGTTAGGTGGCATGGTGACTACAGCAGGCTCATTCTGCATCTGGATGCACAGGATCTCTGCCTGCGCTACCGCAAGCTGCATCTGAAGCTCCGAAACCTGGTTCTGCAGATACGATATGGCTCCCACACATCCATAAACTGGGTCCCTCATTCTTGCGTTTGCTTCGTACACTAGACTGCTCACCGCATCCGCTCTTTGCTGAACCGGAAGCTCCTGAAAGAAATTAATTAATCAAACCATTATTCATTAACAACTCCTCAAGTTTGTATCAAGTAGTTGTATGAAGTAATTAATAGTAGGTAGGTAGGTAGGTACCTGGAGCATCTTGCTAACATTGCTAGCGCCGAAAACCTTGTGAACGATGGCGAACTTTTGGGGGTCATCGGAAGGGAAATAGGGTGCGAAAATGCAGTCTCTAGCGCATCGGCGTCTCAGCAATTTGCATGAAGCGCAAGGCGAATTCCCACCCATTTGATTGCTTCAAAACAGAGCACAAGCCAATGAACAGAGTTGGAGTTGGAGTTGGACAGGTGAGTTTAGCAGTGTGCGTGGCGTATTTATAATGGGCTAGCTGGGCCCTGTGGGGTTACCACTCAACTGCTTACCATATTTTTACTATTAAATAAATTAATGCCTTCTTATACATTAAAATCAGTGGGCACTCTGGGGCACGTTCTCAATAGTAACGGTTTAATAAGTGGTCATTAGTTTTCTTAAGGAGTCACATTACAAATTCAATTTTGGATGATGATGATAATAATGTCACATATCAAATCGAGTGGGTCCGAAAAAGGTTTGAAGTGGTCGTCATGGAGAGCTTGAGGTGTAGTGTATATTGTCATTATAAAATTACCATCATGTTAGAGCTTAATTATAAACTAAATCAAGTACACAAATTGAATACGTGGGTGAGTTTATCTCCTCTTCTTTAAATTCAACGGTTGTTTTCCCTTCTAATTTAACTGTTGTTGTATTTAGTTTGTATCATGCACTGTCCGCTCTATAGATTGTCTCCATTTGCTTGCTCTCATGATGGCATCATGATGTATTTGATGTTGATTTTCATTAGCTAAAGTTATTTCTTTTTTTGTTTTTCCCTTATGGTTAGATGCCCAAGTTAAAAATATAAGAAGAAACCCACTTTGAACTCGGACCATTTTTTTTATCTATTTCATTCATTTTAAAGTTAATTAAGATCTAGTAAAGAGATTAATTCCTGATAAATTTGCTGAGAAAAGTGTTCACTCTAATACTTACAATATATTGAATATGATTGCTTCTAAATAATATATATATATATATATATATATATATATATATATATATATATATATATATATATCAGATTAGTAAACTATAGTATTCAATCCTCACTTTCCTACCCCAACCACAAAGAAGTTAAAAAGTTGCAACTTATAAAACTCTACCTATTTTAAAATTCAAGATATTGTGATTTTCAATTTTCTCAAAATCTATGTAACAATTTATTATTATTATTATTATTATTATTATTATTATTAAGTAAAAAATATCTTTTCTAAAAAAAAGCTTAACCTCCATATATATACGTTATAAATATATTAGCCATGTCATTATATTTTATACACTTCACTTGTCCATATATAAAAGATTTAATAATAAAATAATTATATATCTTAAGGTCCGTATTTTTAACTAGTATATACCTTGAATATAATATGTGTAGGGTAAAGTATCTCTGGTATTCTCAACGTTAGAGCATTCAGTCCAATATGCAGTTAATGTTTGATTGCGGTCAATTATATCCCAATGTTTCATTTTCCGAACAATCTTACATTTTTTACCGATACCGTTAAAATAGATATATATAATTAATTGTGACTTATGTGGTGTGACACATGACAAATAAATTTGACTGGTTCATTTATGCCATGTTATATTTCCTTCAATCTTTCATGTCATCATAAAACGCTACTGTTTATCATAACCCTTCTCCACCTCTCAAAATTTTCAGATAATCATTTTAGGTGTATCATTTCTACCATTAGTTTGCTCCGAAACTTGGCGAGTCGACACATCTTCAACAACGAAAGAAATTTTTCCCTAACAGTGTCAGTGTCACGTCACGTAAATCACAACAGCTTTATTTTAACGATATTAGAATAAAATTGTTAAAAAAATAAAACATCATGAGGATAATTTACACAATCAAACATTAAGGGCTATTTAACTGAATATTCAAGTCTCTTGAATCATTAAATAGTAACAAATAATTAATTAGAAGAGTCTATTCGATCAGAGACAAAATTAGAATATCACGGATCACAATTTGAACTTTCAAAATCTCAATGATAAACAAGAAACTCAGATTTTAATGAGTTAGTTGTAGATAGTGATAATAGAGGAAATTAAAGTTGGAGCACAAATAACTAGAAGAGGAAAACAAAATTTTCACTAATCAGTAATCACATATTGCTAGGGCCCCAATGTAAAGAAAGAGGAAAATAAAAACAAGGTTATGGTTGAGGTGGATGCCCATACATATATATATATATATATATATATATATATATATATATATATATATATGGCTTCCACGTTTGTTTGACTCTAATTTAATTTGCACAAAACAGTGATATATATAGCTTCACTAGGTTATGCCATTTTTCTGAGAGTAATTAATAGTAGTGATGACTTATAATTAAGGCGTTATATATATATAGGGTTGTAAGCACCAAGTCGCTACCATGAGAGGAGGCTCAACATGAATGTTTGTTAGACATACAAACATTCACGTGAATGCACGCAATCTTATCACTAACATATTAACTCTCTCACTATATATATATATATTCTAATTATGTGTATTAATTGTTTGACCTAATGCGTTCATCGATAACTTCAACTTCAACTCGTTGTTTGGGATGCTCTAGAAACGAAGTGCAACATTATTATTTAATTAATTTAGAAACCAAGCCCCCTTTATCACTTTGCCATGAGTTGTGCTGTGCATGATATAATATAAATAAGTATATGCTGCATAATGTATGGTACCAAGGTAGGAAACCACAAGAAAACCTAACCTAACCGATTAATGAAGCTTCTTTATTTTGGATGATTATACATGGTTCAATAATAAAAGAATATAATTTAAATTAACATGCATTATTAAATTAGAAAAATTAATGTATGGGAAAACTTTGAATAAGCTAATCTTTATATTCTCCGAATCAGGAAATTAAATTGTAACACAAAAAAAGACACATGAGCCATTCGACATAGGACATATGATAAGAGAGGTATTTCATTTCTATATTAATTAGTTGAACGGAGACTAATCTCGTGAGCGTTCTATTGTTATAACTACCCTATCAAATTAAGATTCAGATTTTATGGTTTTATAATATTGAACATAATTATAAATTGCACACAATTGTATAAAGGTTATAAGCAAGACAGCCTCTACCATGATGATATATTACATTATTAAACTTTAATTTCTATATGTGTATGTATATATATATCTATATAACAACCCCAAGTCATTTCAGAACATTTATATATATATATATATATATATATATAAGGTAGAGTTGGCTGCATTTGATTTTACAAGGAAGCTCCGAAACCCAGCTCAGACCTTTATGATATACGTTACCTAATAGACTGATATATGGTAAAATAACTAATCGATTGACAATTAAAAAAAAAAAAAGGTGTTTTCTTTATGACCTAACCCTAGCTGCAGCTTGCAGAAGATAGTGTGTGTGTATATATAGTGACTATTGGGAAAAAAAACAGAGGCAACCCCACCAAGTAATTAATGAGATTCCTGACATGCGCAATTAAGTTGTAGGGATTATTATAAATGAAAGCTCATTTCGATGGAGATTAATATTGAAACTTGTATGAGTTGTATTGTGGTAGAAACCCTAAGCTTTCATTGCATTAATTGCCTCACATGATTCAAAGCTAGCTAGCTTACCTTCTTTAATTTGTTTCAAAATTCAAAATAAAACAGCTCTCCTTTCATGGTATGACGGTCTCCTATGCATCCATGCGCATCTTCATTTTCTATCTCAATGAATAACCATTATAAATTAATTTCACAGATATATATAACCTGAACTTCTAATTAATTACCACAATATATAGATATTAATTAAGTTAACTCCTTTTTCTGATGTTAAAAACTTAAAATAGCAAGGATTTAAATTTGATTTGTGTAGGTTACGTTGTTGATCAAGAGATGAAATTTATTTGCATGCGATTATAAATCCTCGGAAGTTGGAGTTGAGAGTATTAGAGCATAGAAGATGAAGGTTGAGAAGAAACTTGTCGTTTGGTTTCTCCGAAAATTACAAATTTTAGAAGACAAAAACATAAAATAATGGTGAAGAAACAGACATCTCACCACGTTAGAAGGAAAAACATGAGGCATCCAACGCGATCATTAAATGTGCATCGTGGCGCTGAAGATTCATTTTCGAGACCCAATTCTTTTCTTCCAATGGTACTTAATTTTCTAACACAGCATAATTTAATTGTTCAAAAAACAAAATCATTTTAATTTAATTTAATTTTATCCTGTACTGCTAAGTAGTGGTAATTTCATTTGTAATTAATTGTTCTCAGTATGTAAGAGCACATTTATGATCAGTTCAGGCATTAAGCTCAATTATACTATAAGAACATTGCAGAGAGGCTGAAAATTTTTCAGAGAGGCATCCAGCTCAATTAATTTTGTCGAAGAATTTAAAGGCCCAAGGTTCCGTTTTTGGATGAAAAACTCTCTAAGTCCTTGGCCCAAAGTTGTGTTTACTTGCATTGGTGTTCTGGAAGCACTCGGCCCAAATTCTATTTTGCCCAACAGAGGAAAACATTTAGGTGCTGCTTTGTAATTGTCAGTATGCTTCTATCTATTACTTCCCGGACAATACACAACTCTGTACACACTATGTTTTAAGGTAAAGAAATCTGATACATGTACATATCATTTATCTTTTATTCTCTCACATCTATCTAATTAAGGAAGAAAAAGCTGATTTATAGATGGGACAAAAAACATAAAGCCTTACTCCCTCATAAATAGGGATGGCAATGGGTAGGGTACGAGGAGGATACTGTAATCCTCGACTTCGGTCCCGGTACTCATTTTTTTCTCCATCTTCGGACCCGTCCCCGATCGCGTTTAAAATGTGAGACCTATCCCCGGACCCATTGAATACTTAAATCCCCGGACCCAGTCCCGGACCCAGTCCCGGACCCGGAAAATTTATTACTTTTTTCTACAAATCATAAATTTAATTATTTTCAAATTTTAAAAAAATAAACTTCAAACCCACAAGTTTTGAATACACAATCATAAATTTAACTATTTTCAATTTTTTTAAAAAAAAAAAACTTCAAACACACAATATATAAAAAATATTTATATATAAAATATTTTTATATATATTATATCACCAGGTCCGGGTCCGGGGTGAATACCCCCTTACCAGTCCCCGGACCCGAACCCGGATCCATTTTTCAATACCCAGACCCGGACCCAACGAATAATTTTCCCGGATACCTGTTGGGTCCGGGTAAGATTGCCATCCCTACTCATAAATAAATGCAATCATCACTGAAAATTTGAAAGGCATTTAAGGAGGAAATGTTTGGTGAAAAAGAAAAGCCCAAAAACATCTACTTTGTGGATAAAAGTTCGATGGTACCGTACTACTGAAGTTTGGTACATTCCTCCAATCATGTAAAGTCATTTATTAATATTAATAGAAATTCACATTCATAAGGATCCATCTTGAATGGTTTAGAAATCAACTGATTTGAGAAATATACTGAAATTTAATATTACTGTTCGACTAAACATTTACTCCTACTTTGTGAAATTGGATGAATTGTATCGAATCTAATTTCTAACTTTGTGGTTTCTTCTACGGCTATGTGTTTTTGACTTTTTGGGGTTCAAATTGTTCCATTGTTTACACTGAAGACAATTAGAATTTGGTTTTTTTTTTTGGGTCGAGAAGACAATTAGACTCATTCTCCATTGCCAGTCTAACTCCTCCCTCGTTCTGAGTCCAACTTAACAAGTTGGCCCAATAAACTTCCACCTTACTAGGCTTTCCACACCCTTACGATAACTAGGCTTCATTTGGCCCAAAAAAAAAAAAAACGGTAATAAATGATCATGTTTAAATCTATATTAATATGGCTCTGGGCTCTTCCCGTCAACGGTCTCTTAAAATAGTCAATTAGTTAATTAAAAAATAAATAAAAATATGATGTGATAAGATCATGGGTGAGAGAAAATAAGAATAGTGATAACTTTTCAGGATTTCATTTATTATTTTAAATATAATAAATATTTTATTTTATATTTTAAAATTTTGAAATAATTTAATATTTAATTTTTTATTAATTTAAAAGCTGACAACACGCACGGTAAAAATATATAATTTAATTTTTAATTTTTTATTAATTTAATAATTTATAATTTTTTTATTAATATTAAACACATAAGAAAAACAGACAACACGCACGATAAAAATATATATTTTTATACGCGCACATATTTAAAGAAGTATATTACACACATAAGAAAAATAGACAACACGCACGGGAGTGCGTGTTGGATACTAGTTTAATTATATTGTGTTGAAATATAAAAAGTGTTTATTTGTTATTTTGTATAAAAAATTAATAAGAAACACTTAAAATTTTTGTATGCAATTTTTGTCCTAAAAAAATCTTAAATATTTATTATCTAGGGCTCTAGGCTATCTATCTAGCATAATAATAATAATAAAAAACCCTTAATCAGTGCTACGAAAGTCTTTTTTTTTTTCTTTAGGTCCGGGTTAAAATCTTAAAAGGCGTTAAGATAAATGATTCCTTTTGCTATGTAGTACTTGATAAGTGCAATATGCTAGGACTATTAAATATTAATCTACATGATCATGATTTGGTTGGCCACAGGGTACGGGGTGGATACCGCAATTTCCGGCCTCGGCCCCAGTACTCAATTTTTTCTCTGACCCTGGACCCGTTTTCAGCCGAGTATAAAATGTGAGACCATCCTCGGACCCATCGAATACTTAAATTCCCGGACCCGAAAAATTTATTACTTTTTTTACAAATCATAAATTTAATTTTTTTCAAATTTTTTTTTAAAAAAAACTTCAAACACACAAGTATTAAATATACAATCATAAATTTAATTCTTTCCAATTTTTTTTAAAAAACTTCAAACACAATAAAATTAAAATAAAAAGTGTGGGTTTGAGCTTAGTAAAATAGAAATGTGTGTGAATTGTGATGAGGGTGAGGCACGCGTGTGGGTACTGGACTACTGCGTAAGTGTGAGATGGTGTGTAAATTTTTTTTTAATATTTATATATATAAATAATATATAAAAAATATTTATATAAAAAGTATTTATATATAAAATATTTATATATATATTATATCACCGGGTCCGGGGTCGGGGTGAATACCCCCTTACCCGTCCCCAGATCCGGACCCAAAAATTTACCCGTTAAAATTTTCAGACCCATTTTTAATACCCATACCCGAATCCAACGGGTAATTTTAACGAGTACCCGTTGGATCCGGATAAGATTCCCATCCCTAGCCACTAGGTAGCCTTTCCGCCTAATTTGTCCCTTTTTGCCTTTTTAGCTATAAAGTGAAACCATAAGCCTTGCCCTTGACCCTATTAAAAAGAATATATATTTGATTTATTTATCTTACATTTTTTTCATGTAAGAAAAAAATTATAATGAATTCTTTTAAAGTTTAATTAGGAATTAAATGGAAAATCACATATTCTTAATATATTTAGACATCAAAAGTAAAGAGAGTTAATATATTTGTATGAAGTACCAATTTCTCCGAAAAAGGGCACAAGATAGTGAATGTAGTTACTAATGAACTAAACATTAAATTGTAACAATTTTCTCATTCTACTTTGTTTTAAATTATTGTGGTTTAATTGTAATCTATTAATTATTTTGTATAAATTATAAACCTATTGCATGCTATTTTTGCCATTTTTTAAATGTAACATAACAATATTAAAAAAAAAACTAACTAATAATAGTTTAGACTTATGAGAATATTTAACTCATTTATCCATTGTTTATCGTTAATTAATACTAACTAAAATTTAAATTCTAATAAATTTATAGTGAGTATCTATTACTATTAACAAATTTCAAATAATAAATAATAGAAATATTATAATTAAGAACCATTCGATTTTAAGTCATTATGTTTAGAATTTAGTTATGATTATGTAAAAATAGTTATAACAATTAAGTTTAAAAATAAATAAATCATAATTAGATTGAGAAATAGAAAAAGAAAACAAAATACAATTAATTCAAAATAGGTGTCGAGTGGGATGGAATGATTTGAAGCTCTTGACCTTTAATTAAGAGTTTAATGAGCAAACGGTGTGAAATAGTTTACTCAATATCTCAAATTTTAAATCCCTCTAAATTGGAGAGTTTGTGATGGTTTGCATATAATATATTATTTAATTTTATATTTAACTTTTATTTATTCATTACAAAGATAATATTAAAATTTTTACTACCACCATCCTCTTCATTTTTTTAAATTCTCAATTAGTGAAATAGTTTGTTTAACCAACACCATCCCATTTTACTCCACATCACTCAATTATTAATCACTCTACTCACTAAATACTTTTATTTTGAGTACAGATATTTAATACATTTATAGACTATAAATAAGTAAATAACTTTCTCATGCTATATTAAAAGATGATTAGACCATACCCATAAAAAAAAAATGATTAGACCATTAAAATAAAATGAAAAAATATTTATAATTAAGTTGAAAGAGGCGTATACCTAACGCAATATTTAAGTAATTATTTGATTCCTGAAAATAAAAAAAGAAGGCAAAAAGATTATGAACCCTTTTATTTTTTTAGAATTTTATTGTTAACTTTAGCCACACTACTGGAAAAGGCGGCGAAACAGGGAGACACTTTAAAATTATTAGAAATGGACAAAACTTTCAAGATATTTCTCTGGACATACCAGCTAGACCACGAGGTCGACACGCGCCTACATCATCCTCTAAATCTTAACCATCCACATGTCATTCAATCGAACGGCTAATATCCTCCTAACCTTCCCATTTAGTCTCTTTCTCCACATCCTTATCCTTGCATCTTCACCACACACACAAGTACACACATACGAGCCAACAACACTCCGAAACCCTTCGGCTCAACTTCTAGATTCATCTTCATTTCAGCTTCCTCTGCTGCTAAACCCTATCTTCCTTCCTGTTCAAACCTCAATCATGGCCGCTTCTTCTTCTTTGTCTCTCTTGAACACTAGTGGAGACTATGTCGGTTCTCTGTTTTCGTCATTCTCGCCGTCTCCTTCGAGTTCGATTTCGAAGTTGAACTCGTCTGCTTCTTCCTCCTCGATCCTTCGATTCTCTTCTGGAAGGAATGGAAGTTCGTTGGTGGTTTGTGCTACTAAGGGATCGAATAATCGCCCTCTCACCGGTGTTGTGTTTGAACCCTTTGAAGAGGTCAAGAAGGAGCTCAGTCTCGTTCCCAACGTCCCGGAAGCTTCTCTTGCTCGCCAGAAGTATGCGGACGACTGTGAGGCTGCCATTAACGAGCAGATCAAGTAAGTTTCTGTGTTGACCAAAAAGAATATCTAATATATCGGTTTCCTGGTCTTTGTTGTTCGATTGCCCTGAAATTTTCGTTTGCTATTTTTTTTATCATTTTACCCTTATGTTTTGAACAGTGTGGAGTACAACGTCTCGTACGTTTACCATGCGATGTTCGCATATTTTGACAGGGACAATGTCGCTCTCAAGGGTCTTGCCAAGTAATGCTTTGATTTCTTAAGGACCTCTGTTCATTTCGATTTGCTATGTCAAACATGATTAATGATTGTGGTTTAACAGATTTTTCAAGGAGTCAAGTGAAGAAGAAAGAGAACATGCTGAGAAATTGATGGAATATCAGGTGCTTGACTTAGTCTTATAATTCGCCGTCAAGACTTTCGGTCCTGTCTCCTTCAAAGTGATATTAACCTCTTTTTATTGTGTTACTGTAAATTTCAGAACAAACGGGGTGGAAAAGTGAAGTTGCAATCTATTGTGATGCCACTGTCTGAGTTTGACCACGTGGAGAAGGGAGATGCGCTATATGGTTTGTTTCTTCAGCCTACTCATTTTGTTTTGGATGGCTCAGAGCCTCAGATTCTATTGATAAATATGCAATTGACGTAATCAAATGATGTTTTCTTTAGTTGATGATGTATTGTTCTTTAACTGCATTATTGTCCATTTATCTTGTCAATATTTGCGCTCTTCGCATATGAGCATTTTCATTATTTTTAATTAGTGGAAGCAGCCTTGACGACAAGGCTCAGTTTATGCATGACATATCTATACTGAAATGAAGCAGATTCATGGCTATTAGAATTTTCCCCAATCACATGTATTCGAATTGCTTATTCTTCAATGTTGTTTCCCTTTGGGAACCGGTATTCTGACCTTGTTTGTGATGGTTCGATAAGATTCTAGGTGAAACGGATGCTTCTTGATCATGAGCAAGATGGCCTAGAAAACTCATAAGATGGCCTAGAAAACTCATATTCTATTATATGACTACGTGTTACACTTAAGTTATTTTATGTAAGAAAAATCCGATTATCTCTGTTTGTAAGTGCATTACTTTTGATCACAACTTCACATAAAATAGAGAGTTAAGTCACATGCATGAATTTTTAGTTTGCTCTGTGAGTTGGCATGATGTAGAATCTTATCCAAGTTATGCATTGTACGGTGAAATTTCTCCAAGGAAATTTTCTACCTTTAGTAGCACTAAACAAGCATTTCTTTCTTTCCTTTTCTTATTCACTACAGCAATGGAACTTGCTCTATCATTGGAGAAGTTAACAAATGAGAAGCTCCTAAACTTGCACGGTGTAAGACAAATTTATTTCTTATTCTTAGTTTGGATTACGTGCAAGTGCTGTATATCTTATATCTGCTTCATGCATACTTTGGCTCTGTTAAACGGAAAGTTCTTTCATTTTGACTTTATTCCTGTTTGGTTAACAGGTTGCCTCAAAGAACAATGATGTGCAGTTAGCAGATTTTGTAGAAAGCGAGTTTTTGGGTGAACAGGTAATTATAAACTTGGCTATTAAAAGAATATCCGAATTTGTACTAGTGAAAGAGACTGTACAAAAATTGCATGTATCTAATTTCGGCATTTCACATGTATGACTTGTAGGTGGAAGCTATTAAAAGAATATCCGAATATGTTGCTCAGCTAAGAAGAGTGGGCAAGGGGCATGGTAAGAATGCCTAATTTTTAACTAAACCCATTTCTGATTTTTTTTTTCTTTTTACAAGATATTGGAATAGTCTTTGTGGTTGTTTTCTGTGTTTAGATTCATTTTTCCCCTAATTGCTAGTGTTGAAATCTTGTTTACTAAACTGGTGTCTTGTGGGAATTTCAGGTGTTTGGCACTTTGATCAGATGCTGCTCCATGAGGAAGCTGCGGATGGAGTTGCTGCTTGAAGATACAACTAGTGGCGATTTACTTTGTTCTATCTATAGAGTGTATCTGTGGTTTTTATCAACTAGTGGCGATTTTCTAGTAATGGGTTAGGTCGAATTGAAACAGAATTTGGAGAAGTGGATATCGTATCAAATAATTTTGCTACTGTTTATCTAGCCGTCCTTAAATATAGCTAGGTAATTTTTCATTTTTGTTTTGTCTTGCTCTTTTTAAATGAAGCTTTTCTTCTGAATGCAGTAACCAAGTTAATTCAATTAGGTTTCTTAAACTTTTTTAATTTCCCCAGTTAGCCATTTAAATATTTCATCCGTGCTTTTCGGAAAATGAAGGAGCGATAACATGGTTTTCGTCTCAAGATGGTGGACTAGAAGCAATATGGTCGAAAATAGGCAGGAACTGTAATTTATTTGAAGGTTTGATTATTCGACATACATCTTCTCAATTAGTCAAATAGTGGAAAATTATAGCAAAACTTGAACCAACAAGTAATTTTATTTGGAGATTACTTATTTATCCTTGCATAAAAATCAAGAAATAAAATAGCTAATGGAATAATAATGGTCAGTAAGTGATAATTACGGCTCCAATTTTCTTTTCGTCTTGATTCCAATTATGGGAGATATATTATAGATATTATCTTCTACTTATTTCGTGCAAATGGTTGAGTGGGACGCTGTGTTAAACCAAGTCATCATTCCCTCAACAATTTAAGCACAAAACAAATGCATTTGACGGCAAGTCGTAAAATTGTAAACTAAAAATAATTATACAAATTCAATTGAAGAATATAATATTAATATTATATTGATTTTTTTTTTAAAATTAATATTATATTGATTTAATTGATAATTAATGTAAATTATACGTATTGACTAATTAATTAAACTATTTTAATAAAAACGGTTTTCTTTGTTTCAGCCGCGAATTAGTGGTGAATTATTACCTCATTTGAATTGTCTTATTATTAAAACAAACTTAAGGAGGACAAATTTTCTTGCGACTTGCGATTATGATGTTGATTCTTTTTATTTTGGGTAGCATTGTGGTCCAACCTTTCATTTTCACGTGTCAGAAAAAGACTCCCTGCCATGGCGAAAGCTCATTCAATTCTGGCCATAGAACTCGCCGTATAAGCAAGGTGCCACTGAATTTTAGATTCGAGGGACCCTTTAAATTCAAGCTGAAAGGCATGAATGGAGAAGAATGTCTTCTTATAATTCCTACAATGTCCTGTCTGACAGGTGGCACCGACCCAAGATATATAATAATGAAAAGTTTTGTTAATTACTTGCCTATTGGATATTGATAAAGATTGTGAATAGCTTGTAGAGTTTTAGGAATTAAACATTATTTTATTAAATTTTTACAAGTTCTAAATTATTAAATATTCTATTAATTAATAAAGAAAGAGTAATTAATAATGGTGCGGAAGCCGCAGAAGTGGAGACTGGGGAATGGTAATATATTTCGACTCATTCAATGATTCTCATGCCTCAGCATGGCATAAAGTTTGCTTTGAAACGAGGAAATCGACCCATTGGTGATTCACTTATTATGTTGGTTAATCAGTATCTAATCAAAGCTCTTCTCCGTTGTCTAACAAAAGGAAGCTGCATTGAGAACCCAAATAAAATCAAGAGAACAAAGGTTTTGTATAGAAAAAATTGCTTCAGAAAAATACATAGCAGACTCTTATCAAATATGGTAAAGCCTCATTAGGGACGACAAAAAGCATCAGTATGGGGCAAATTTCAGAATTCAACTGATGGAGTCTTGAGAAAAACGAATATAAACCAAAATCATTGAATAAAACTAACAAGAACTGTTATCTATTACTCCCATGCCAATTTATGCAGTGACTGCTTGTTGGGCAGCGATCCTCTTCCTAGACTCCTCAATGATTGATAGTTTAATACCCTTGCCCTTAGGAAGGGATACCCAAGGTTTTGTACCCTTGCCAATCGTGAACACATTGCCCAACCTGGTAGCAAATTCATGCCCTGTGGCATCCTGAATGTGGACTGTCTCAAAGGTTCCCTTGTGCTTCTCCCTGTTCTTGATCACTCCCACGCGCCCCCTGTTTCTTCCACCTGTTACGAAAACTACATTCCCAACATCGAATTTGATGAAGTCAACAATTTTCATGCTCTCTAGATCGAGCTTGATGGTGTCATTGGCTTTTATGAGTGGGTCGGGATAGCGAACAGTACGGCCATCATAGGTATTCAAATAGGGAATACCTTTTTGCCCGAACTGCACTGACCGTACCTTGCAGAGCTTAAACTGCCATATGAAATCAACATAAGGAAAATTGGACATAGTAGAACCATCAAGAGAACAAAAGAACAAAGGGTGGGTGGTAACTTGAAAATTCAAATCGTTAAATATACAAAAACCTGATATTGAATTGCCTAAGACGTTTACTAGTATGTATGAATTATGATAAAGAAACAGACACAAGAACTTGATATAATGACACCATGCACACACATGATGCAACAAAATTGATACAACGGGATTTCTTTTCGGGAGACAAGTCATTCAAGAACCGATAGAAGTACCTTTGCTTCCTCATCCCTGATTGAGTGGAGACGGAATCGACCTTTTGTGTCATAAAGGAGACGGAAGTTCTCATTTGATTTTGGAATTGACACAACATCTGTAAATACAAGGATATAGAAATTGATTACCTTGCTTATTGCTTCAGCTAAAATAACAGTAGATAAAGTATCAGGATAGAGAAAGTTTTCAACAAATAACGCTAGGGGAGAAGCCTCTTCAAACCATTTCAATTACCCAAATCCCATCTCATCAATCTCAAATATTACATCAAGTAGTCCTAGTCCACTGAACAATGTAAAGCAAGAATAATTAATAATTGATACCCAGCAACTTAAATATCAGGAACCAGTAAATAGCTTATTTCCTCTTCTGTAATTTATATATATATAAATCTTTAATGATCCTCAGCTACCGCAAAAGTTTAAAGAATGCCAGATAGATCCAATTAAGTCGAGCTTAAACTATTGAATATTGACATGAGAACAAGAAGTACATATTATTTTCATAAATGACATGCAACATGCATACCCATGAAACCAGATGGATATGTTTTGTCTGTCCTGACTTTCCCATCAACCAGCACATGTCGCTGCATCAGAATAGAAATGACTTCGCGGTATGTCAGAGCATATTTCAACCGTTCTCGCAAGATAAGCACGAGTGGAAGGCATTCCCTGGATTTGTGGGGACCAGATGAAGGCTTTGGAGCCTACACAAGGGGGGGGGGGGGGGGAAATGAGATAGTTTTCATTTAAAGTTTCTGGAAAAATGGGAAATTGGAAAGCTGACTTACAAATGCACCGCCCAATTTGTTAAGCATCCAATGCTTAGGGGCATTGAGCCTTTTCAAATGCTTCTTCAATCCTCTAGCCTGTTGGATTCAGAAGCATGAAGGTCAAAAACAGAGCAAATGAAGCTTTTAAACATGGAGTAAAAAATTAAGAGTGAATATGAGATCATATGGATTTCGAAGTGTAAAATATTTTACAGCATATTAGGTTAAATAAGCTGAGTTCAAGATAATATCTTTTATAGGTTGAACCTGGAAAAATACAACACATCTTGAGCTCAGGAATGGACAATATACACTATTAAGACCTGAATCTTTACATCGTGGTTGAATTCCAACCAATCTTGAATGAATAGTTAGTTAGTAACAGAAACATGAAGATTTCAGACAGGTGATTTAGGAGTTTGGACAAAGCAGAATGAAAGTTGATGTTACAAAATTCAGTGTTACAGTCGATTCCAGTACATGATACATTGATAATCAATGCAAATCAATTCATAAATAAACGAAGAGAAGCTCCGCCATTCAAATGTTTAGGGTTTAGGACAAAGCAAATGTGAAACTTGATGCTACACAATTCAGTGTGTTACTCTCAATTCCAAGACATAATAATCAATGCAAACCAATTCATAAATAAACGGAGAAAAGCTCTGCTATTCAACTGCTACGTGCTAACTTATGAATAACTTATTAAGTTGGTGAGGTCAATCCTGGACAGATAAATACCCTAATTTTCAGATATACCGCTTAAAAAAAAAATCAATCCCACATGGTAAATTATGGTCCTTACTAATGCTCTTCACAGTAAATACATCACCGACAATCCCATAGAAGAGACCGCCCAAAACTCATGTATAATTGATGATACATTCAAACATTTAAACCCGGATCCAATACCAAACAACGCAAATCATCATTGGCATCCTAAAAAGCTTATTCGCAGGAACAGGTATTTGCTTATGTATATACGTCCATTAAAAATGGGGAAAATGCAAAGCAGCAAACTTATCTAATGAATAGAATAGACAAAGATCGCAACAACGCCATTCTAAACACATTGAAGTTAAGTTTAAGAAGTATAAAAGTGTTGAAATATATAATGGAGACAACATTCAAATAAGTTGAAATATACAAACCATTTTGGCTTTGTGAGCTCTTAGATCTCAGGCACCAAGCAACTCCTTTACTGCTGGAACATAGAGATACGTGAGTAAGGGATCGCGTCACACATTATGAAGAGTTTAGCGGGAGTTCATAAACCCTAATTGGATGATATCTATTTGGGTCAGGCCCATTGTTTTTTAAACTCCACCAGTGAATAACAAAAGTATTTTACTTAATAAAGTTTAAAGTGCTATTTTGGTCCTCAATGTTTACATGAAGTTTAATGTTGGTCCTCAATGTTTCAAAAGTTTAATGTTGGTCCTCAAAGTTTTATTTTTTGGTCGATTTTGGTCCTCGAGCATAACTCCGTTAACTTGTTGTCGTTAAATGATGACGTGACATGCTTATATGGCACACCCTCTTCCCTACGTGTCATATTTTAATGACCTGGCATGACACATCAATGCCACGTCACCCCACATTGCCACATCATCATCTTCTCTCCTTTATCATCATCATTATCATCATCATCTGGGGTGACGTGGCAGTGATGTGTCATGCCACATCATTAAAATATGACACGTAAAAGAGAGGGTGTGCCACATAAGCATGCCACGTCATCGTTTAATGACAAAAAGTTAACGGTGTTATACTCGAGGATCAAAATAGACCAAAAAATAAAACATTGAGGACCAACATTAAACTTCATGCAAACATTGAGGACCAAAATAATACTTTGGCCACTTAATAAATTACAGTGAATTTTCTTTAAGTTTGTTAAATTACTTTTATTTTTTAAATTTAATAAATTATACTAACCTCCACTCTAAATTATTTTTTATCAATATAAATTTTTTATAATAAGACTATAATTATATTGTTGATAAAATACAAAATACAATTACATTTATATTATATTTTGACATTAAATTTTTAATATAATATTACACATAATTAAATAATTTTATTATTTAGTGAACTAGTATATATTGTGCTAGAGACTTTGCATGTACAAACATGCATGCTATTTTATATTTATTTTTTAAAATAAAATATAATAGTATTATTATTATTTAAAATAATAACTTAAATAATAGAATGTTATATATTTACTTTCCAAGTTTTATATTAACTATCTCATTATCTCTATTTTTTTCTCTTCCCTTCTCTCTTTTTATATCACATATTTTTATTTTTTATTTTTTATTATAAAATCTATAATTTTAAGAGATAAAAAAGTCCAAAATTAATTTTTCTTGTGGGAACAGGTGGGGCAAGCATCGGTATCCAACCAGAGTTAAGGAATACCTCCTAATCTCTTTGAGAATTTATGGGAAGATTTACATATCACCCACCAATAAGGCTCTCAGCTCCTCACATTGGTCATAGAATTCGAACCCTCGCTCTTGTGGGGTAAAAGCCCGAATTTTAACCAACTGTGTCACTCCTCACATAACATGTTAATTTTATTGACAGTAATAAATTAGAAATTAAATTTTATAATATTGTATCAAACTCTTGGTATATCCAATGTAATTCTTAAAATAAGAATAATATTAAACATAATCTTATTAAATTTTGAAAGACAAAAATATGTAAGTGTAATTTATTCCAAAACTTAATCAAGATAAACAATCCATTGATAAATATATTAAATAATATCAATACTTTTAACAAGAGATAATTTTATTTGAGATATTGTCATATATTAAATAATATCATAACTTCTCTTAACAATAATTTAAAACTTTATTTTGTTATGTAGTGAGAAACTAATTTATTACTAAACATGACCTCCTTGATAATTTTGTTTATTTCATATAAATGGTTGTGCTATAAATTTTATTACACTTTGGATGATTGAGTTTTAATTTCATTATACAATACAATATTAAATAGCTGTTCATTGTTAACATAATCAAATACAAGGGCTTGTTTTGATAATGTGGAATGAGGAGGTGGGATTTGAAAGTGGGTATTTGAGAATCACCTTTTCATGTTTTGTTGGCTATGAATCATAACATTGTCTTTTTCACGATAATCTCTTTTCTCATATTTGATGAAAACTTCAATCCTTCCTTAGATGAAAGGAAAGAGACTGCTAAGGTGAAAATGTAATATATTTTACTCTATTATATCTCTGAAAAATGTCTTTAGTCACCAATACCTTGTCGTTGTCGAATTTAATTATAGGAATAAAGTAGTCATTATACTTCTTTCTCATTTTCAAAAATAGTTATCTTAGTAGGAATCTATTATAATGGTCAAATATTTTGTGATAGTAATGATTTCTTTGATTTGCTGAATTTTTTTAAAAATAATATCGAATTTGAGTTGGTGATGAGATATGAAATCATGAAGTTATAGTTATTGTTGTTAACATATTAATATAAATCCTTGATAGTCTTGGAAAATTGTTAGCATATGACATTTTTGCATAATACTTTTTAGTTTTAGGTCCGTTTTGGTTGACAAATTGATTTTGAAAGAATAAAAATATAAATTAATTTTGACAAAAATAAAATGAAAATAAGAATGGAATATTATTAGATATAGTTACATTCGACCCGTTTGATATGAGAATAACTGCATTCACAATATTTCGAACTCAAATTTTTACTTAAATTAAACTAAATCATTATTTATCACTTGGGTTATGTTCGTTTGCAAGAAAAGAGGAGGGAGAAATTAATCTTTTCTTCCTACCAAACAAATTTCACTTTTTGTAAGGTGATGAAATTATGTTTTTGTTTTACTTTTTTATCCACTTTTATTCCATTCCCACTTTTAATGTAAGGGCAAAATAGTTGTTTTACTCACTTTTATTCCATTCACATCACATTGATATGACATTTTCATTCCTTTATCTTTTTTCTCATTCTCATTCCCATTCACACGCATTTTTTTTGCAAAAGAACATACCCTTAAACCAACTCTAATTTGTATATACAATACAATGCAATGTTTCATTTTTTTGTTTTTCACGGGTATCGTTTCACATAACGAGGATAAAACTCTTTCAATAAAATTTTTTTTATATACAAGATTCAAATCCAAAATCTTATTTAAAATAAATTAAATACCTATCACTCAAACCTACAACTTATTGAAAGAAACACAATGTTGATTAGGTACTACGTGTAAGTTCATCCGTAATTGTTAGTTTGTTACATTATATTCATTTTCTTTCTGTGAGAATAGTCAAAATACAAGTGAGAATATAGCATCTCAACCAAAATCAAGAAAAAGTTGATCCAATTTTATAGGGAAAAAGAAAAGCGAATGTATTCCAGTTTTAATTTAAGTGGGTAAGTGAAGCAACGAACAAAGAATAGGAGAGGACATGTTCCATTATATAATTTTCGTTCCACAAGCATTATTTATCTTAAATAATATATGAGAAAAAACAAATAACAAGCCCGTCTAGCTCAGTCGGTAGAGCGCAAGGCTCTTAACCTTGTGGTCGTGGGTTCGAGCCCCACGGTGGGCGAATTTTTCCATTTTCATATCTTTAGAGGGTTTTTTTTTTTTTTTTCTGAGAAATTGAATACAATGTTTTCTAGCAAAATACCCGTGCGGTAATATATAATGAATTATAAATCTTCTTTCAATGATATTAATTTTTTTTCAGAATATTCAATGATATTAATTATTTCATATAAAAATAATTATATAATTAAAATATTAATTTTACGTTATCCTTAAATATTAAAAGGTTATTGTTAGAGTGCATTAGAAAGTTGAAAAATATAGAGATAACTTTTAAAATTTAATTTTTAGTACACACCGACTCCATCAATATTTATATAATTTCTCTTTTTTAATGATTGTTTAGAATAATATGATTTTAATGATTGTTTTTAGTATTTAGGAGACTAAAAAAAATAGAATTAAAAATTAAAAACTTATCTCAAATGCTTATAAAAACTATTTCACAAATGAAATAAAATTGTACATTTCAAAAGAATTTCATAATAATTATAAGAAAGGGTATTCCATCTGATACATATTATTTTCAGATTTAAATCATATGATTTTTAATATTAACTACTAAACTAAATAACTATTTAAGTGTTAACCACTTAAACCAATTTTAACCGCTCAGTTTTAAATCATATCATTTTAATTCTAATATACACTGCGAAGGGGAAGAAGTACATACACGCGCCGCGCCAGTGTGAAGCAAGTGCTTCTCTCACTTCGTCTTCTTGGGGAAGAAGTTACAACTTCGAACCCTTCAATTCAATTCAATTCGGTTCATCTTTCATAGAAATCCAAAGCCTGCTCGCTCCCACATTGTCGCACTCAAAGTTTTCCTGAAAACCCTAGAGAGCTAAAGCATGGCTCCCAACCTCGAATGTCGCATGTACGAGGCCAAGTACCCGGAAGTAGGCATGGCCGTCATGATACAGTTGAAGAGCATTTCCGAAACGAGCGCCTACGTCTCATTGCTCGAGTACGACAACATCGAGGGCATGATCTTGTTCTCCGAGCTATCTCGCCGTCTGATTCGTGGTGTTCGCAGCATCATTAAGGTGAGTCACCCCGAGCCTGTCATGGTCCTCAGGGTCGACGAGGACAAGGGCTACATCGATTTGAGCAAGCGAAGGGTCACTGAAGAGGATATTGAGGCTTGCGTGGAGAGGTACGACAAGAGCAAACTTGTTCACTCCATTATGCGCCACGTTGCTGAGGCTATGGATATCGATTTAGAGGTATCCAGCTATTGTGTCCGTAATCAGTGTAGCATCTCTGATGTATTTCTTGATTTTTTTACGTTAATGGTTTGCTGTTTAAAGATTCTTATGGATTTATTTCTTGTCTTCTTGGAGCTGTTTGATTGATGTCAGTCCGGTTGGTGTTTCCATTCTGGGTAAGAACAAAGACTCCTAAAGGGAAGTGTTTGAACTGCTATTTCCAGCAGTGTAGATTAAGAAATAAAATTTACATACTACATCATTTAGAAAATATATATATAGCAAACGACTGATGTCATTAAGGGTCTATTTGAGATTTTGGGGGGAAAGGCCGAAAGGGCAGGGAAGGAATTGAAGAGAAAAAGAAAGGAAAGGGAAGGAAATATTGAGGGTTCCTAAATCCTCCAATTTGGTTAATTAAAATTAACAAGAAGTAAGATTAAGGAGAAATTATACAAAATCTTTAAATTTTCCCTGTAAAAAATTTAATATCCAAATTCCAAACAAGGGGAATGTGTTGTATGTTTCTTTTTCCTTCTCTTCCTTCCTTACCCCTCCATTTTTACCATCCGAAACACACACACCCTTAAGAAATTATTTTTATTATTTGAGCAACTTGGTAGTCCAAATGCAAACAATCAAGTGATGTTTTTAATTATTTACACAGGAATCACCGATTCACCATCACGATTATTTGCTTTCTCAAGATTTCTCTCATCAAAATGATCTGAAACTGCTGTCGAAACAAAAAATGGAATCATGCATGTAAATCAAGACTTCCAACTATTCTTTAAATAAAACTATTATTGTTTAAAACAAATTCATTTGGGGATTGCATAATCTAATAGCTCTTACTTTCCTTTTCATGATGTGGACCTGTTCTGGTTTACAAAAATTAAATTGCTATTGAAAATCTATTGGTATTTGTTCAAGTAAGATTAGCATATGAATTTTGGCTACTAGGTAATATTAATGCATATGCGCAATTCAATATGGAACATTCAAAACAAATACCTTTGTTTTAGAACTGAGAAAACACTTTTATTCCTCCCTAATGGGCTTGTTCTAAACTTTCTATTTTCTGAAAATGTAATCATTATGAAAATTGTACACCACTATGTTTCGGTGAAAATAGCATATTGTTAAACTTAGTTGTTCAATAAGTACCAATTCACAGTGTACAGGGTAATATTATTGCATATGCACAAGTGGAATAGGGAAAGTTTCTTAAGTCTGTTCTATTAAAAAGACTACTGCAAGATTTTGCAATTTGATTGTGGATTTGTGGTGTTTTACATAACAATTAGAGTTTGAGCGAAATACAAGAACTATGGAAATCCTTTTTTTTTTTTTTTTTGTCTCTCGAGGATTTATCCTTGTAATGTTTTCTACTTCACGATCATGCTTCTTTTAAAAATAATATCATTGCTGATAGATCCTTATATGCATGTATAACTTTTTATCTACTACTAATCAAGAAATCGTTTTGAATAGCTAAAGAAAGTATTCATTTAGAGGGTGCTACTGTTTCAATTCTCTTAACTTTCTGAACTGAATTCAGAAGGCTTTTTGCAGGAATTGTATATTCACATTGGATGGCCTTTATATCGCAAATATGGTCATGCTTTTGAGGTAGGCACATGTTTCTTTATTCTTTGATGTTTTACCTGATTTTTTTAATCACAATGTAAACTTCATAATATGCAGGCTTTTAAAATAATTGTCAGGGATCCTGATTCAGTTTTGAATTCCCTCACCCGTGAAGTCAAGGACCCAGATGGAAAGGAGGTAAAATTGTCATCCTAGAACATCATGCCACATAAACCCTGTCTATGCATAAAGGATTTTTTTGTTATCTCCCGCAGGCAACCAAGGTGGTGCCAGCGGTGTCAGGAGAATTGAAGAAAGCTCTGGTAAAGAATATTCAAAGAAGAATGACACCACAACCCGTGAAAATAAGGGCAGATATTGAAATGAAATGTTTTCATTTTGATGGAGTTCTTCACATTAAGGTTTGTACTCCGTGCTTTGTTTGTGCTGATCAACCCGTCTAAATTTTTTATTTCTGGGAGCAGATATTAAAATACATTGATTCTGTTACGCACTTTTCATTTGGGCTCGTAATTTGTTCTTTTGTGCATTAGGAAGTTGTTGCTTATCTTCGAAAGTATTCTTCGTGAAGGATTGTGTTATAAGTTTTAACCATTTGATTATGCAGGAGGCTATGCGGAGAGCGGAAGCTGCAGGAAATAATGATTGCCCTGTAAAATTTAAACTTGTTGCTCCTCCACTATATGTTCTTACCACTCAAACTCTTGACAAGGTTGGTGCAATCTTAACCCAGAGTTTGTTATGATAATTGCCTTTGTAACTGAATGGGGGAGTACAATTTCTCCTATAAAATTTCTTTGCCTTTAATATTTGAATTTGTAATAAGTTTTTGCTTTATAGATTTTGTTTGGAAATTGGTTTGGGTGTATAAGTAGTTAGCCGTTGTTTTTACATTCAATGTTGCTGATCTATATACTAGCCGTATTCAACATCCGCTCCAATCCCCATAGTTTTTCATTTATTCAAAGTCAAATATGGCATTGTGACATTATATATGCTTAATTGCTTGTTGGTTTTAAACGTAGACTAAAGCCAAGAAAATACGTTTCTTAATTATGTAGATTTTGTATGGAACCTTGGAAGTTACTTAAAGCTTTTTGCTTGTTGGAACTGTGTCTTTTCTCATTCCCTCGTAGTTACTGAATATGAAATTTATGGTTGGTTTGATAATTCTTCTTATATAGCGAACAAAGATTTAATTTTATATATTCAACTTCTGTTGCTTTATGCCCCATGTTATTGAATTTAAAGATTGTGGAGCGTGGACTCATGCTACTTTAGCAAACACTACTTTTGCTGTTACAAGTCTTCTTGGATAGAATTATTTACTTATCCTTGTGCTTGGGTACCTCTATTAATGTTTACTCTTTTTCAAGACTGTGATTGGAATTATTTACAACCTTCCGAAGATTACAATTTACAGACAAAAGTTCATTTATGGTATCTGCTGCCATGGATGCAGTTTTAAAGTTGTGTTGAAAAGTCTAAATTGGTAATATTGCGACTGAAACTAAATTGTGTATGCTGTTATGGTCTGAACAGGAGCAAGGAATATTAGTTCTCAACAATGCTATTATTGCTTGCACTGAAGCAATAGAGCAACACAAGGGTCAACTTGCTGTAAAGGAGGCACCGAGCGCAGTGAGTGTTAATACCCTCTATATATGTTTAATTTGATATGCTTACTCGTGAGCAAGATTTTGCCCCACTTTGATCTTTCATGTTATCTCCTTTGTTTGAGGGTTGACGTATTGGTTTGATACAGGTGGGTGAGCGTGATGACAAATTGCTTTCTGAACGCATGGACAAGCTACGCCTAGATAATGAGGAGGAAATTAGATGCATGATTGGGAGAGATTCACGTGGAGAACCAGAATTCTAGGCTTTAGTTCTTATGAATGCATTTCGATGTTGACCTAAACAATCTATTTGCATTAGTCTTTTTCTTTTCCAGAAATATTGAAATAGCAGTAAAAAAACAAATGACTGGCTCAAAAATTCTAAAGAAGAATAGAAATTAACTAAAATTTGAAATGCAATCTAAAAACAAAAGAATGGTATTTTAATAAAGGGAAAATTGAAAGTTGAATAATCTGATTGTTAGTTTTAAAGCCCAACTTAATTTATCTATCTCAAAGCTCTAGATTATACTGCTGACTTTTTTATGACACTCCCTTTAAGCATTAATTATTATTATTATTATATAAAAAATGTGCAAGAGCAAGTAGTTTACAAATACTTTATTAGCCAAAATGTATATATGAGCTGGGGTTGAATATTTATACGAATGGAGACTATTGGTTATTGAATACAATGGAGTTTCCTCCACGTAGATTCATGAGGTGTTATGTTAGGCTTGAAACATATTCGATCCTAAGATGAGACATAAGCTAAAAAAAAAAAATCTAAATATTAAGAGGAAACATAATAATGTAATAATTTATGAAGTGGTAAGATTGTAGAACCTGTCAAATGGATCTGTGTCAGTGGTTGGTCCTTGGTCCCCATTAGCCCATTCTTTTGGCCTTTTGGGTCAGATTTTCCCATTGGTACTTGAGTCACTGTCTTCGTCTTCGATCTTTGTTAATCTGAGCTGAGATATTCCTCTTTCACCTTCATCTCTGGCATTGCCTCCTTCCATTAATATTGACCACCTGAATCCTTCTTCCTTTAAATTGATTCGATATAGATTATTAGATCACAAGTTACTCGGCACCTATGTAGGAGCTGGCAAAGTAAAGGACAATCATGTATGTGGCACCGCGTCTCTTGGAAAGTGAGAGATCCCAGGAGTGGTACGACCTCTAGGCTTTAGGGCCCAAAGAACTATCCGTGTTTCAGAGGTTTGCAGAAGAAACGCAATTATCATTTGTCTCTGTTTTCTACTTCCTTTTCAGTTTCTACAGCTAGATCTTCAACTGCTTAGCATCTACCTTGATTTCTCTCTCAACAATGCCAATTTTCGTTGATACCCTCTTCAAAGAGAGGAAATATCCATTCATTTTGACTCTCTTGATCCTGCTCATTTGCGTCACTCTCCTCCTTTTCACTAACTCCGCCTCTGTCTCCAATTTCAATCGCGTCGTCTTCTATCCTGATGTTAAAGGCCAACCATCTACCACACCTTCCGTAGCCACTACCACAATTCCAGAAGACCAAGGATTACCCCAAAATGAGAATCCGATCACAACCCCCACAGACGTAGGGCTACCACAAATCGAGAATCCGATCACAGAACCCAAAGGCGAAGGGCTGCCGCAAAATGAGAATCCCATCACAGTACCCACAGACGAAGGGCTACCCCGAAAGGAGGCGGCTACGGATATTGCTAAGGTTGAAGTGCATATTGATTGGAAGCTTTGTAAGGGTCCTTTGGCAGCTGATAATATACCGTGTTTGGATAATTTTCAAGCGATTAAGGCTTTGAAGTCAAGGAGGCACATGGAGCACAGGGAAAGGCATTGTCCAGATCCTAGTCCGCACTGTTTGGTGCCTCTTCCGAATGGGTATAAAGTCCCCGTTCCGTGGCCTAAGAGCAGGGACATGGTGAGATTGATACTTCGGTAAGAAAACTTAAGGGTATTAATGGGTGCATTGTTCGTAAAGAAAGTTTTCAATACGTTGATTCTATGATAAGGATTTTTTAAGATTTCATATGTTCTTGTCAGCTTTAATCAACTTTTCATGATGTGGTAGATACCAATCCTATCGTCTGCATTTCAGGACATTAAAATTTGTTTGTACGTATTTGATTTGGGTTAGAAAATTGGGGTTTGATTGTGATATACTACTTGGCATATTGTATCATCTAGTACAAAAGATATCTTAAATTTTGTTGCAATATTTATTCTTGGCCCCAAATTTTTTTTTTCAGTTCATGCCTACTCCCAAACTTCTAATTTTGTTCATGCATACTCTTTTTATTAACATTGTTCACATGCTTGATGGAATTTGCTGAGCTAGACGATAAATGAGTATTTCTTTTGTCACGGTATTGTCCACCTCACATTTAACTTTATATTTTTATTAAAAAAAATCTAATCCAAATAAAAAAAACCAAACTTTTACCCTAACCTATTTTTAAAAATGGGTAGTAAAAATGGGTTAGGGTCAAAGTTTATTTTTTTTATTTGGATTTATGTTTATTTTTTTAATAAAAGTAAAATGTTAAATGTGAGGTGAGATACCCATTCATCGTTCATGTCAGCAAATTCCGTCAAGCATATTAATGGTGTTAGTAATAAGGGCAAGCATGAACAAAATTGAAAGTTTGGGGATAGGCATAAAAAGAAAAAAAAGTTTAAGGGCAGGAATGAACATTGCAACAAAGTTTAGGGGCAGCAAGAGTACTTTACCCAAAGATAAAGCATATAGTAGCTTCTGTTTAAGCTGTACTATCTATATTTGCGTTAACTGACTTTTAAGTAAACTGCCGTGGTAAATTTGAGCTCTGAGTAGAACTTTCTAATCTTATTAACAAATATATACCATATTCTGAAAATGTTCTGTTTGGTGTTTAGATACACGTGTGATTTCTACTTATGTAATCATGAAAGTGAAGATGGAGTTTTATCTTTCTGTTTTTCAGGTTTGGTATAACAATGTGCCTCATCCAAAGCTTGTTGATTACAAGAAGGACCAACATTGGGTGGTAAAGTCAGGCGAATATTTTGTCTTTCCAGGAGGTGGTACTCAATTCAAAGATGGAGTTAACCATTATATTGAGTACATACAGAAGGTATGATGTCCAAATGTCTTCACTTTACTAACCTTCCTAAAGTCCATGCGTTCATTTCCCCCCTCCTTGTATGACTGTTATAGATATAAAGAAACTGTAATCTAGTCTTGATAAAGTAGGACGATAAAGATTTACCTAATGTCAAAATTTTCTTTGGGGGGAGTGGGAAATGAGTGGTGATGGAATCTTTACTCCTGCTTTACCTATAAATGGTTCCGTTCAGATTGAGCCTCTTATCTTGATGATGCCATTAATTCAAGAACCAACACTCTCGGTTGCCATAAAATATGAGCAACTGTATCTTGCATCGCTTATACATTGATATTTTGTCAATAGGATGTAAAGCACAGAGCGTAGAATAGGGTTGAGAATGAGAAAGTTTTGTTGTTTTTCTTATATGGTGATTAGTTTCTTCTCTCAATGATTTAGTATATTTTCTAACATATCACATTCATTCAATTACTGAATGAGACTTGTCCATAGTACATGACTACATACTGTTTTAAAAAGTTCATTTTAGTTTAGAGTTTGTTACTACATTTGTTACTGTGAATCTAAGCAATGCTGATTTGACTAATTATTGATGTAGTTCTTGAATGCTTACTATGTTCTGTTGGTTTGCTGTATTTCATTCATTTTACATCAGACGTTACCAAAAATTCAATGGGGAAAGAATATCAGGGTTGTCTTAGACGTTGGTTGTGGTGTTGCTAGCTTTGGTGGCTATCTGCTGGACAGAAATGTTATGACCATGTCTTTTGCCCCAAAGGATGAACATGAAGCTCAGATACAGTTTGCTCTAGAGAGAGGAATTCCTGCAACTCTTTCTGTTATTGGAACACAAAAACTGACATTTGCAGATAATGCATATGATTTGATCCATTGCGCGCGATGCAGGGTACACTGGGATGCAGATGGTACTTGTTATCTTAGTATATGTTTCATCTATTTTACCTATAGCAGAAACGTTTATTGCTAAACCTAATTTACAATTTTAGGTGGTAAACCGTTATTTGAGCTCAACAGGATTCTTAGACCTGGCGGTTTCTTTGCGTGGTCTGCTACACCAGTTTATCGTGATGATGAAAGAGATCAGAAAGTATGGAATGGTTTGTTTCTCTCTCTTTCTCCCCCTTTGTGTGTTGTCCTTGAGCATCAAAGTCTCTACTGCTCTCTTCAGATACAGTATTTTATTTTACTTTATCTGCATTAAAGATTTTGGAATCTGGAGTTTGGACTTTCGTTATGACCCATCCTTGAACCCCAAATCAATACTCGATACTAAAAAGAAGGCCTATTACTTGATTGCAGTTCTGTCTCCTTAGCACTAATTTAGATGATAGAAAATTGAAGTCTCATTATCACTTTTGTTTGTTTCGTACATTGAGATAGTAGGGTTTGCCAATTAAGTTGGAGAACATGCAAAATCTTCTAAGATGGATGTTGTTGTATGTGTTTTCTGCAGCCATGGTAACCGTAACAGAATCTATGTGCTGGACGGTGGTGGCTAAGAGTTTTGATTCATCTGGAATTGGGATGGTTATATACCAAAAGCCTACCTCATCTGATTGCTATGAAAATCGTCAAGTGAAAAATCCACCTTTATGTCAACAGGAGGATGGGAAAAATAGCTCATGGTATTAATATATTTCTATTCCCACCAAATTTTAGTTTCTCTGCTATACCCAATTAACAGGAAGAGGAGAAACTTTCCTTTACTTTTGTTTTTTTATTTGGGATGTGTGATATGCATGTATTGCTGCTGTTAGCTTGATTTTTTGTTTGCTGATTTTCCCTGCCGAATTTTGTGTAGGTATACGAGACTCAGTAGCTGCCTTTCTCCTCTTCCAGTTGACAGTACAGGTAAACTGCAGAGCTGGCCCGTGCCGTGGCCTGAGAGACTTACAAGTAAACCTCCTAGCTTACCTTCAGAGGATAATCAGATGTTCTACCAGGACACCAAGCATTGGTCTCAACTAGTGTCAGATGTTTATGCCGATGGTCTTTCTATAAATTGGCCAAGCGTGCGGAATGTAATGGACATGAATGCTGGTTATGGAGGGTAAACAACATTAGAGTAGTTGCTTTTTCATATAGTTCCTCCATGAGTGATGACTAATTATAGCTTTATTTATGTCACTTGTCACCCAAAATATGCTTGCTTCATTTTCTTACTCATTAATGCTTATTGACTGGTTATCCTCTAAAGTTTTCTTAGAACTGATATTAGGTGTGTGTTGATTTCAGATTTGCCGCAGCTCTCATTGATCGACCAATCTGGGTGATGAATGTAATGCCCATTGATATGTCAGATACACTTTCTATTATATTTGACAGAGGGTTAATAGGAATGTATCACGATTGGTGTGAGTCTTTCAATACCTATCCTCGAACATATGATCTTATCCATTCTAGCTTCCTCTTCAAGAATCTTGAGAAAAGGTATGACCATGGCATGTTCTTTTACCTCATTTTATTCTATATAACTTCCATCAGTTTCAAGTGAGTAGACAAAAATATTTGATTAGGGGGCCAAAATTATAAATTATTTTTCAAAATGAGATATCTATGTGTGTATATATATATATATATAAAAGTATTTTCACCTATCCAAAATTTCAACAAGTGGCATCTTAAAAATATGTCAAATGATAAGTGTATGATATGATTCTCACATAATGCAATCTTTGTCAGATGTGACATTGTGGATGTGGTTGCGGAGGTAGATCGCATATTGAGACCAGATGGATATCTTGTGGTTCAAGACTCCTTGGAAGTGATTAGCAAACTGAGTCCAATCTTGCTTTCACTTAATTGGTCTGTAACTTTACATCAAAATCAGTTTCTTGTCAGTCAAAAGAGTTTCTGGCGTCCCTAGACTAGTACACACTGAATCATGAATAGGTTTACTAATTGTTTTCCACGCTTAAATCTCTATTATTTTGCAGAATAAGTTTAAGAAATGAAATTTTTTGTTGACAGGAAATGTTGTCTGAGTGTGAATTATATAGACCCAACATTTGTTTTTAGTATAAACCACATATTTTTGTTCCTCTATTTTTTTTTATCTAAACTTGTGTGTTCAATATCGTAAATTGTGTCAAGTTTAGTAGTCTAATAGTGTAGTTAAGAAGTTATTTTGCTCATAACCAGAGAAAACGTAGTAGGTAAAAGCTTACATTGCAAGAAATGGAAAGAGTTGCGACTTACGAGATTGAAAACTAGGTAGTAAGTAGTAACTAAACAAGTAACTAGTAGAATCGTATAGCGATGAGAGGAAAATGATCAGCCTTGGATTTATGAGAAAGAAAACTTTGAAGGCCCCTCTCGTGTTAGGTTATTTTCACGTTTATTTATGTTTATATAGCGAATCGGTAGAAATATCGTTATACGTATGAGATAATTTTTCCTAAATAGGTGGAGGGATATGACATTATAACATACAATATAAAAGCAACATCTCTTATAATATGTGATTTTTATAAAATTTAAATATAACTAACCTTCAACTATATATAATTAATTAACATAGTAATATAAGTTGTACATTTGATTTCAAAATTTATTTAATTTTAAAACTTAGGATAATTGAGTATAAATTATGTAAATTTGACTTGCCACACAGATGAAATGAAAACAAAAATGGATTAGTTGAAAATTCTGGTCAGGTTGACAACTTATTATCCACTCATGCACAGCTCATAATTCTATATTTGTAAATTTTAGTAGGTTATTATATTCAAGTTGCGTGTACTTGTGGAATGTAAGGAGCATCTAAATGTACAAACTGGCAAACAAAGTTGATTTTGCGGTAACTCCCCTTTCAAGATAATTCTAGGCTCTACCTCTAGTTACATTTTTGGTTACTCATTGAATTCCATTTTATTAAAAAAGTGTCAATTATAATTTAAAGTTAGGATTTTAGTTCAGATTTTCATCCACCTTAATTCTTTGCCATGTGACCTAGACCCAGATAAGGTATGAAAGTTAATTCTTTTCATTTTAACATACAAAACCCAATCTACAAATAAATAAATGTATCCAAAAAGACGTTTCCTTATTGAGAATTAAAGCACCTTTTAATTTGTTAAATAAGGTAAATCATATTTTATTGTTCCCATTATCGCTACAAAACCCTGACACACATACAAATTTTTAAAAAATGGTAGTCGCAAACAGTCAACAAAGCAATACTAGAGAGTAAAAAAAAGAACTACTAGAGAAATTAATTGAAAAAAAATCCACAATTAATCTAATTTTACTTTTAACAATGACAATGGATCCTTCTTGTATGGTGCCAACTGCCAATATCAAGGGTGCAAATGTATTTGGACACGGCTAATATACAATTTTTTATATTTTTGTTATAAGATTTTTAATTAAAATAAAATATGTCATTTAAAAAAAAAACAAATTATAAGTAAGGTAAGTTATACAAATTATACACATATAAATGTCTAAAAAATTTATACACGTCGATTTCTGCTTTATAACAAAAAATATAAAAATTGTATCTAAATTTTTAAAATTTATTTTTTAGTTCCTTCATCAATTGGGCGTTTAGAGAACAAAGAGTGAACTAGACATAGTTCTTTATATCTATAATTATAAGGTTTTCTAATCAAAATAAAAAAATATTTTTAAAAAAATATGAATTCATTTTTTTATTAAAAATTTTGATGATAAATGTATAAAAACTTGCCTAAGTTTTTTCATAAGAAAATTCAAATGGCTATTAGCCTATTAGAAATAAGGAAAAGTTTAATTTACACCCTTCCTCTTTCTTAAGAGAATTTGCAATTAGTAGGGTCAAAACATAGAAGATTTCCATATCCCACTTCCATTTTGAAAACAAGAAAAAAAAAGAAAAGAGGATAAAATTGAAAACATGAAACGCACATGGCTCAACCTAGGGTTATCATTATCACTAGTAAAAAGAGTCTTCCCTTAATTAACCTGTTTTCTATATTATAACCCCCACACTACACCCCCTTCGCCTCTATCTCTATACTGTTCTAGTCGGCTAGTCTATTCTATTCAGTATTCTCCCCCTTAAACCTCTCTCCTCCATGTGGCCACCATGGTTGAGATCACCAAGCCATTCCCGAAACACACCGCCACCTTCGCCGTCGCGAACCACCGCACACCGTTCAATCAGCTTCTCTTGCTCTTCCTTTAAGGACATTCAAAGCCTCTGCCAGGACCAACCCGAACCCCAACCCGCCGCCCCGAGATCCCCCTCCCTCTTCCGCCGGGTCCGGATCTCCACCGCCGTCCTCCGCGCGTTGGGCAGCCGCAGCAGTGTGCCATCCAACTCCATCGCGCCCCCGGGCTCCTCCGACCAAAGCATCGTCGTCTACTACACCAGCCTGCGCGTGGTGCGCAGGACCTTCGAGGACTGCCGAGCCGTCCGATCAATCCTCCGCGGCTTCCGCGTCTCGATCGACGAACGAGATGTGTCCATGGACGATCGCTTCCTGCACGAGCTCCAGGGGATCCTAGGTCGTAAGAATGTGACCCTGCCGAGAGTGTTCGTCGGCGGGATGTACATTGGCGGCGCCGAGGACGTCAAGCAGCTACACGAGAGCGGCGAATTGAGGAGACTGATCGAACGGCTGCCAAGGTCGGATCCAAACGCGTGTGATAGATGTGGAGGGCTGAGATTTCTTGTGTGCGATGAGTGTAGTGGAAGCCACAAGGTGTACATGGAGAAGAGTGGATTCAGAAGCTGCACATCTTGCAATGTGAACGGTCTGATCAGGTGCCCTTCTTGTTCTTACCTGCTCCCGCGTCACACCAAATAATAGCCCCCCAAAGGGGAGGAGGGGGGTAAGTAACTTAGCAATTAGCATTTTGTTGATAATAATTTAATTGCTGGTCTAGAAAAATTGTTTATTTTGAATAGACCCGTTTTGTGTAAAACAGTGGTTTATATTATGATGTACGTATTAGAAGCCAGCTTAATTTGAGTTTGGTTGTTTTGGCCACACATGCTTTATTTGTGTCTTAATTGTTTCACATGGACTCATTCTTGCTTTCACCACAAAACCCTCAAAATCATTGTGGGAGGTTTCGTAAGTGGGGAACAAGCTTTTTATGTTGTGTCTGGTACAACATGTCAAATTTGTCCCCAATACGAACAATTGCATTATCTCCCAAGGATATGGTACAATCTACAAAATAATGAGAATGAAAATTAATTAATTAAATCTATTACCTTCTGTGAATGAAGCCAGCTAAAGAATCTTTCATAATGTACCTTGGACTTTGGGTGTGCAGTTTGATCTGGCCTCATGCATATACACAGGTCTGTAAAGTGCAGACTCTGGAATATTAGATGAATATTCAAGTCTTTCATCCAATGACTAGAATCGTGCATTTTCAGGATTCACACTTTAGTTGATCCGTCACCGACTCATGCACATTGTATGTTATATTATTTTTCACATTGGCCCAATTTTCGATAGTCCACAAATTTGGATTTGGCATTTGTCACCATTTTCCCTGTCTGTGTATGAATCCACGAGTGTGAGCTTGCCAAGTAGTCATATAGAGCATGCCAGTATAAAACGCATTTCCTGTATAGATAATCTCAAATTAGCAAATGAATAGGACATCTTTTATGCAGTACTCTTTGTAATCATCTCAAGCTTAATGGGAATTTCTTGTGTAAATTAGTAATTTAGTCTTTAAAAAATTGAACATCCTCACATAAAATGATATATAGTTGTTTTTTAACAACTCAAAACTACAAAAGTATAGTCCTTAAAATAAAGTATCTTGATTATCTCTCAATCAAAATAACCTGCTGTATTAAGTAATACATAGATACAAACTCGTGTCATTATCAGATTTAAAAATTAATTTTTTCAAAGTATCCTTTTATCTCAAACAATCACAGACTTGTTTGAATTTTTACTTGACAAAATATTACTATATGTTGTTTGAATTCTTATTTGAATGGAATGAACTTACAAAGAGAGATACACAAAAATATTTGGGTTATGGACTCATTACTTGGCACACCTCTTGGTGTATATATTCGTTTGGTCTTCTTCCTCTTTGCGAAGTTTCTGTTCAATGACAAGCATATTTCGTCACAATTTTTGTATTTATCTTCACAAAATATAGGAAAACGAAAGTTGAGCTGAAGTTAGAATCTTGAATTTTATTATTTTAAGATCTTATGGAATCAATCTCTTCCAATGATAAAGACAATCTGGATTACTTCACCAAAAAAAAAAAATACAACAAGGACTAAAGAGTTTGTCGGTGAACATTAGCTGAGTTGGCAATAATTCCTTCACACCTTCGCCCTTCACTTAACATCTGGTTCCTTGGTAAAACTTTTTATTTTTCTAATTACTAATATTGACAAATTTTGAGTTGGAGGAGAGGAAATCCAGCAGCCGTTTTCTTTGGCAACCCTCCGTATTTTTTTATTGTCTTTATGATTCATAAATAAAGTAGTATTCAGCCTCATAATTTTGGTGCTTCGGAGTGTAATCTCTTATTGTTATATTGATTTAAATTTAGTAAGTGGAGCTTTTTTTTGTGTATTTGTTTTCTTTTGTGAATTTTTTTGATGATCAGGTGATTCTGGATTCAAGGTTTGTTATAATTATATCTAAAATCTATGAATTATTTATGTTAAAAAATTTTTACTCGTTCTTCATGTTATTGGAACAGCCTAGGACAATTTCAACTTTGGAGATTACTTCAAATCTAATAAGCAAGATGTATAGGAGTAACAATTCTGTTGGCAATACCAAGGACGGTGAAAATTTTTATCATGAAGAAATAAGATCAACTGAGCTTACACTTTGTTTATTTAGTTCAACAATTATTAAGATTTATTCTTCAATATAATATTATTATATTAGAATTTTTTAAATTATTATAAGTGTTATTTAACTTTTTCTATAATATAATAAGGTTTAATGCCTTTTATAAAAAAAAAAACATATAGTTCCTTGGTTGTAATACTATAACATAAATGATAAAACAATGCCCAAAATAACTTTCTAGAAATTTCAAGTTTGTTGTTGTTTTTTCCTATTATCAGGTTATCCATCATACCCGCTCTATTGGATAAGTGATAAAAAAAATCGAATTACTACGACATTTTTTCAAAGTTTTTAACTTCTTTTAGTCTCAAACATTCTAACGAAGAATTTTAAAAATAATTTCGAAGTGTTTTGATTTTATTCAACCTTTAATTTTTTTTTTGAAAAATAAGCTTTAATTTATTTTAACTTCAAATATGACTGACGCTATTTGAAAAAAAAAAAAAAAGTTCACTAACTAATATGAAGCTCGTACTAGCTAATATTTTCTTTTACGGATTCAAATATAAATAATGAAAATCTGATTATTAATATATTTAAAAAATAATAACTTCTTGGCCAAAAAAATAAAAAGGGTAAAGTACCTTGATGCCCCTAAATTTTGTTGTAATATTCATTTTTATCCTCAAACTTTTTTTTTTTGTTCATATCTACCTCCAAACTTTCAATTTTGTTCATGCCTGTCCTTTTTGCTAACACCATTAACTTGCTTGACGAAATTTGCTGATGTGAATGATGAATGCGTATATCTTTTGCCACATCACTGTCCACCTCATATTTAATTTTTTACTTTTATTTTAAAAAAACAACCTAATCCAAATAAAAAAAAACAAACCGAATTTTTATCCTAAAAAAATAATTTATATTTCAATTGGAATGCAGCTCAAAATCCAACAGCTAAGGTCAACATTGTTGAATGTTTGAAAAAATAATAATAGTATTAAGTATTAACTCATATGTTATATTAAAATAAAAATGTGTCTGAAGTCTCTCATTAAGCATAATATAACCTGAACTAACTAATGGGTTCGTGACAACCAAAGGAAATTTAAGGAGACATTTTTGACATTTTTCCCCTTATACTTTTCTAAACTTGAAGAAAGTGAAACCTCATCATCCAGAGTGTGAATAAGAGATGCAAAATCGAAATTAATCATTTAAAAAACTCCTTGGGAAGATGACTACGGGAGCCAGTGAAGGGATATATAATAAGAATTGGAACTGCAAATACATTAACATGATTGAGTGTGAAACTATGAAAGGGAATAAAAAAATACACGCGCAAAATTCAAATTCAAGAGCAAAGGCCATGTCAAAGCTAGCAGGCGAAAATAAAGGGAAATTCATGTGATTGCTGCATTATTGAATTAATAATGAACCAATTGATTTCAAAAATAATGAACCGATTATAAGTGATCTATTTTAACAATTTTATTTATTGGTTAATAACAGTAATTCACTTATTTGTTTAGAAAATAGTGCAAATTATTATGTTTGGTTAAATTACCCTTAATATGTCAACTTAGGCTGGTATATAAGGATAGATTCATCCTCACAGTATAAATAAATAAATAAAATTTTGAATTCCCGCAGAAAAATGTGTTCATTGATAATATCCTGTGCTTATAGTGTAAATTTTTTTCTTACCAACTTATAGTGTAATTTTAATATATTTAGATAGATACGATAATTATAATATTGATAGTCAATATTTTTTGGTCGTGCATACTTAAACATCTCTTTTTTCAATTATCTTCCCCCCTTTTTTCTGCATAAATACCTAACACATTTTATAATAAATTTTATGCTGTAGAACATAAAATCTAATCATTAACATTCTTCCTTCTTAAACCATTGAGTCTTATATCTCAAAATTATCCCTAATTTTTAAGCTTCCGCAAATATATTTGGGGACTTGATTCTAAATCCGCAATGAACTATATTATGCAAGACCCATCGCAATCCTTCCTGAAAAGAAATTATTTTTCCCCCAAGTAGAAAAGAAAATATGTTAATCATTTTCTTTTCCTGTATTTATGCCGTGCACTTTATGACACCTAATACATCAACTAACCTCTTGAGATAAAAAGAAAGAAAAGAAAAGGACTGGCACAAGCAAACAAGATTAATATATCTACAGTCGGCAAATCAATCAGAAAGGCTTACTCGATTAATAACTTATAATTGAATATTTAAATTTAATGATAGTAATAGACTAATAGTAATTCAAATTGGATTAAATAAATTTTATTAAAATTTGAAGAAGTAATTAAGATCCATGGCCAATTAGGCATTGCAGAAGAGAGAGCCACAAGGTTTGAAATTTATCATGATTTTAGAAAGTCAAGTCACCTTCTCACCTGCACATCTACAAAAGCTCGTCTTCTCATAACTCCCATTGATCAACGTACAAAACCATTCACGTCAAATCATTCATTACACGTTGCTTTCCTTCTCTTCTTCTCTTTAATGACTAATCTCTATAATTCAACACTCACCAATTTGTTTGCCTCTGTTATAACCAGCTGTTATTTTAGATGGACTTCGGACCCATTCCACCCTCTCTACTCTGCGACTGTGTGAACTTCTTTTGAGGTGAGATTTCCTACCTCTTTTACTTTTAATCGAACTTGCAAGTAAAGTAGAGGCAAAATTGTGTTTGAGGGCGCGATTTTGAACTCGTCCATTCTGCGCCGCTTTTTTCCATTCGGATATTTTCGATACGCTCGAAGATTGATCCGTTTACTCGGTTTATCTTCGTTTCTTGCAAAAGTAGTCAATCTGGGTTCTTCTGTTTCCGTTGGACAACAAGAATGAACAAGAATGGGAAACTGGGAGTTTTGCGCTTTGCAGTGGTATGGCTGTTGTTTCAGAGCTTTGGGTTGTGCTGGTCTTTAAATGACGAAGGTATATATGGAATTTTTAATTTGTGGAATATTGTATTTTCTTACGGTTAATTCTTTCTTGGTGCTTGGTACTCTGGGAAAAAGTCAGAAGTGGTTTCTTTGTGCAGGTAAGGCACTTTTGAAGTTGAGACAGAGAATAGTGAGTGACCCTTTTGGAGCTTTGTCAAATTGGATAGATGGTGAAGGAGAGGCTGACCCTTGTAATTGGTTCGGGGTTGAGTGCTCAGATAGAAAAGTTGTGGTGGTCTTGTAAGTGGTGATATTATCTTCTGTCTTTCTGAAACTGAATGAGTTTATTTCTTTGTGCCGTTTAATTTCTAGGCAGAGGCAGGAGTAGAAAGAGGAATATATCTTCTTATTCGGGTCTTTCATTCATTTGAGTTGTAGATGATCACTATGTGCTTCATTTGAGTCTCCTATCAAGTCAAATTAGTAGTGCTCATATTCTTGCTAAGATAATGTTACTAAGATCTGTCATTTCATTTGAATAAATTTGGACTTTTAAATCATGAGAAATTATTTTTTTCTCAGGAGTTTAAAAGATCTTTGTCTTGGAGGAACTCTGGGGCCTGAGCTTGCAAACCTTGTTCACATAAAGTCCATGTAAGCAACTTTTATTATTTAGTCCCTTCCCTAATGATTTCTATTGTTTTCATCTGCTGACTGACATCTTAGTTATGTAAAAATGCTGCAGTATTTTGCGGAACAATTCTTTCTTTGGCATCATTCCAGAAGCATTTACAAATCTGAAAGAGTTGGAGGTTTTGGATTTGGGATATAACTTCTTCAGTGGACCTATACCGAAGGATCTTGGGAATAGTGTCTCACTAGCAATCCTGTAGGATGATGCTCTTGGACAATGCACATTTGTTTTTGTAAAATTCGATGACTTTCATCCACCGGAAGAGAAATCTATTGCTTTGTACTGAATTTCTTCTTTTGGCAGTTTGCTGGACAACAATGAGCTTCTTGGTGGCTTTTCTCCTGAAATCAATGAAATGATTATGCTTTCTGAGTACCAAGTAGATGAAAACCAGCTCATTGATACAGCTAAAATGGCCTCTTGCACAAGAAGATCCCTTAATTGGTATGTCAACAATACCAATCAATCTGTGAAGAAGTTTCTTTCATATTTGGGCTGCACTTGTTCTCCATATTCCATGTTTTGACCATTTTTAGCTATTATGAAGTAATCTTAATATTGTTTTCCCTTTTTAAAGGAACGTTGGTCAACATGAAGCAGGTTTTCAGAGAATACTGCAGGCCTCTATACCAAAGTTTCGTGATCCACTTTACCGTGATAATCAACCTCCTGAAAGCCCTGCTGCATCCCCTTTGCCAGACCCTCCTTCACCGGCTCCATCTGCATTGGAAATACCCCCATCTGCCTCTGGAATATCATCTAAAAGTCCCTCTTCAAAGAAGCGGAAAGTTGCAATTTTAGCAGGATCTATAGGTGGCATTGTAGTTCTTCTTATTTTAATCATTGGTTATCTCTTTAAAACCAATAAGATAGCTACTGTCAAACCTTGGGCCACAGGATTAAGTGGACAGCTTCAGAAGGCATTTGTAACAGGTAAATTTGAGCATTTCTATTTTCTTAAAGTGACGACTGTAGAAGGCAGTTAACTTACACGCGCACACTTATCTTTGATATATGTTCCTTATTTTGCCTTTATACATGCATGACATGCATTTGCATTTTCAGGTGCGCAAAAGCTAAAGAGATCAGAGCTTGAAGCAGCATGTGAAGATTTTAGTAATGTAATTTGTACTTCACCTACTGGTACACTGTACAAGGGGACTTTATCTAGTGGTGTTGAAATCGCTGTGGCGTCTGTTACAGTGACATCATCCAAAGATTGGTCAAAGAGTTCAGAAGTGAAGTTCAGGAAGAAGGTATCTTACCAATATTTGTGTATAGATATGTTTGTTGCTTTGCTGCAGTTAAACTGTTACCTAAACTTTTAAGCATTTATCATTTCAGATAGATACATTGTCAAAAGTGAATCACAAAAATTTTGTCAATCTTCTTGGATATTGTGAAGAAGAAGAGCCTTTCACTAGAATGGTGGTTTTTGAATATGCCCCTAATGGGACACTCTTTGAGCACTTACACGGTGAGTATCTAACTATCTATCAATTTGGTATTATTACCACATAGAAAATAAATTAATGATGTTGAGCAGTTTGGAATATAGATACTAAAGTTAATGATTTCCTGTGAGGCTGTGACTATTAATCAGTCTGGGTTTTGCTATAATTGAATTATAAGTTGTGCAGAAGAGTTAAAAGTTAAAAACATGCTTCTAATGCTCTTTTCTGTCATCTTGTTGAATATGGAACTTAGCTTAATGTATGTGTCCTTGTTGGAAATTGCAGTAAAAGAAACTGAGCACTTGGATTGGATAACAAGACTTAGAATTGCAATGGGTATGGCTTACTGTCTACAACATATGCACCAGTCGAAGCCTCCTATAGCCCATAGTAATCTGAACTCTTCATCTGTCCTTCTCACTGATGACTACGCAGCCAAAATCTCAGATTTGAGTTTCTTGAATGGAATAGGTTCGAGTGAGACAAAATCAGGTGGCAGAAAACACAATGGTGTGCCATTAGCAACTCCAGAAAGTAACATTTATAGCTTTGGTGTTATGTTACTTGAAATTGTAACAGGAAGGCATCCTTATTCAGAAGATAATAATGGCTCACTTCAAGATTGGGCGTCCAACTTTTTGCGAGGGAATAGACCCCTGAGAGAAATAGTGGATCCAACTCTAGCATCTTTCCAAGCAGAGCAATTGGAGCGAATTGCTGATTTAATTAAATCTTGTATTCATCCTGACACAAAGCAGAGACCAAAAATGAATGAAATCTGTGAGAGATTGAGGGAGATAACAAAAATAACACCTGATGCAGCAGTTCCTAAACTTAATTCACTTTGGTGGGCAGAGCTTGAGATTTGTTCTGCAGATGGAAGCTGAAATAAGTAGTCCAGATTGTAGATTGATACATTCTGAGTATTTTCCTCATTTTCACCTGTAAATATGTGTGAGATTGATACATCTTGTATCTATGGTAGGAGAATGGCAATTTATATGTATATATAAGGAGATAGAAAAACAAAAAATGTGGTGAAATTTATATATTTCGTCAGTGTCTTTGGCGATTCAAGGTATTTTCACTTGTGTTTCTAATTATGCCCCCTTCTCTCCGGATTAGCATTCTTTTACGACCCCACAATTTTTTCTAATCAGCAAATAATTCAATGATGATAGTTCTGCTGCTCACGTTAACGAAACAAAAGTCAGAACTCAGAACTATTATAAAGTATAAAGGATTTCATTTGTTTTTCCTTGAGAGCTACCTAATCTTAAAAATAATGACAATTGCGCATAATTTAGAACTATTTAGTATTTATGCAAGTCTTTTCAAACACAAAGTCAAATCTACCACATTGCACAATTATACACGGAAGCGTTTTTTTTTTTTGGCCAAGGAAGCGTTTTAAAATTAAGGAAATTCTAATAGAGGCTCTGTATTTTAATTATAGATATATATACAAGTATATGGTACTTAAGATGTTTATAAACTACTAAAGAACTTTTCAGCTTTTGTAATATTGGGATAATATAATATAAATTACTTCTACTGTACGACAACAGCTTATAGATGACTATCTGTTCTACTGTAACGTCCTTGACCCAACCTCTTAAGTCCATGGAAGAAAACCTACTTATAAATACATATTTTAGTGTATTTTGTTACTGCCTAGGTTTGAATTATCGTTCATGCATCTACATTACTTCTCCCTTAAACTTTAAACCAATCATTCAAATTTCATTTTAGTGAAAAAAATTATAAAGAATTGCTTTTTTCTAAGAGAATTCATGTAATTAATGAAAAAAGAGAAATAATGTATGATAATGACAAAAATTAAAATATTGTATGATATTTAATACAAATCTTCGAAATTTGTTACATACTGGCATGATTTCTTATTTAAAATTTCCATAAGGTTAAAGATGAAAGGATCAATTTAGCATGATGATATTAATGGTTGTAGACAGATGAAGATAAGAGTCGTTGTCTCGTTGATAGGCTTAGTGGGTCGCACGTCGAATTACATTATGAATAAGCTAAGCTCTATATATATATATACACTTTGTCTCAATATCATCATCAATAAGCCATATACATTTCAATAAAAAATGACAAGTAGGCACATCAATATCCTTTCTCTCCTGCTTCTCCTCATTACTTTGCCTCACACACAAGGTGGTGAAGAATATACCCCAGAAGCAACAGATAAGCAAATAGAGGTGGTAGTGGAAGCTACAGTCTACTGCCAGAGCTGTGAGCATTTTGGAAGCTGGTCTCTAATTGGAGCCAAACCCATGGCTTCAGCCAAAGTAAGTGTTACCTGCAAGAGCCACAAAGATCAGATTACTTACTACAAGGTGTTTGAGACAGACCAAAATGGATACCTATATGCACCACTCCAAGGCTTCAAAATGCAGCATTATCTGTTAGATCATCCCCTCCATTCTTGCTACGTCAAGCCTGTTTGGTCTCCTCTTGAAAATTGCAGCCTCCTCTCCAATGTTAATTATGGCCTCAATGGGGCCCCACTTCGTTATGAGAATAAGAGATTCCATGGAAGCAAGTACGAGGTTGTCGTCTATGCTGCTGGCCCCTTGGCCTTCCGTCCATCTCATTGCTCATACTCGTAGTCAATAATGATTCATTTTCATGTTATTTTTTGTATGCGGCGTTGCCTTTGCTTTAACTTTTTGGTGTATTTCTGCAATTAACAGAAAGTTAGTGTAATTTTCTCAATAGTAATACTTAATAAAAGGAAACGCTTAAAATTATCTAAGAATTTGACCTTATAATAATTACAATAAAAATTACATCTATTCAGCCATTAACAAATACACAAGATGAATATTACTTCCGTCGCCTCCTTCGATTCTTTTCCTTATGCTTAAGCAAGCAAGTTGTTCGCGTATATATATATATATATATCAATATTCCTCTACAGTTGCTTGATCTAGTTACATTGGTAGTTTGGTACATTAGGTGGCTAAGTTTCTTGGGGAGAACAATAATCTTTTCTTTTTCTAACGGTGAATTACTGAATTTTATGCTATTCTTTCTCTGCGTAATTAGTTTAGTTAGGGAGCCTCACTGACTGATTCACTCTTACTATCACCAAAACTCTTGCTACCAAATTCGCTCTGATCTGTTCTATGGCTGACACGGAAGAAGATAATCAAGCTACATTCCCACCAAACCCTATCAATGGTCAGGAGCCGCAAGATTTCTCCAATGGCGATAAAGAAGATGACGACTACGAAGACGGCGACGATGACGACAAAGATGAAGAAGAAGAAGGTGATGATGATGATGACCTGCAAGAGCCGAACCTGCGGAAACCCCAATCCAGAGAATCTGTTTTGCTTGAGCAGCGGTTCAAGATAAATCACCTGGTTCAGCGGTTGAGGTCGGAGGAAGTTCCTATCAGAGTCCATGATGTGATTATAAAGGGGAATACCAAGACCAAGGATTGGATAATTGAGGCCGAGCTGCAGGAAATCCGGAACGCCAAAACTATGCAAGAACTGTTAAAGACGACGCAAATTGCCCTTGCGAAGCTTAAGAAGCTCGGTATTTTTGACTCTGGTACTGTCACGCTCGAGGCAGGACCGCCGGAGTTTGGTGACGTTGCCAATGTCATCGTCCATGTTTCCGAGGCCAAAAGCAACATTTCGGCTGAACTCAGCGCTTATGGGAAGCCTTCGGTACAATCTTGTCCTTTCGTCTTTCTTGTGGGGTTTTGACATTAAATCGGGGTCGGGGATATGGTTTTGAATTTGGTAGTTTGCAGTTTATGGATTGTTGAAGAGTGCTTTAGTTATTTCTTCGGATATATGCATTCTTAAAATAGACAGTGTCTTTGTAAGGTGTTTGGTTGCTGATAATTAAGATTTAAAAGGGATAATGGAAAGAATATTGGCACTGTTTGGTTGCTGATAATTAAGATTAAGATTTCTTCGGATATATTCATTCTTTGCGTATTAGATTCACGTAAACTGAGAGATATTAATATGACTTGAGGCATTATAAATAAATACACAAGCGGTCAAGTCTGGCTGGTATTACTGTCACCTGTTTCGTCCATAAGCCCTTGGTTAGGCTGGTATTAGAGGAATGTTGGTTTGGTGGATATGTGACCAGGACAAGTCTCACAGGGGATGAAGGTGTATAGAATATCTACATCAGTTTCTCTATGAAGGAATCTATCGACCTGATTTTCCCCATATTTAGAGGAACAAGACAGGAAGGGCAGTGGCTGATTTTTCTGCTTGGTGAGCTCTTATGAGCAAGAGTTTGCCTATATGAATGTTTTCATTTTGGTTGATGCAGACTATTTGATTTGAATGGGGAAAAAAACAAAGAAGAAGAAGAAGAAGAAAGATACAGTTACATTTTTGTTTTTATCAGATAATGTATATTAATCTGCTGATTACTTTTTGTTCTTCGAATTTCAAGTTACCCTTGAGTGGATGCACAAGGTAATTTAATTTCCTTTTTCCCTTTTGAAAGCTCTGTTATGCTTTTGCAGGCTAGTTCTTGGGTTGCTGAAGGTGCTCTTAAGTACAAAAACTTGTTAGGTTATGGTGATATATGGGATGGTTCTTTGGCATATGGTGCCAATGGAACATCAGAGGTGAGTGTTGGGTTGCTTGCACCTCGAGTTAAGGGATTTGTAACCCCTGCTGTGGTACGAGTATCTTTGCTTTCACAAGATTGGCAAGAGTTTTGTTCATACAAAGAGCGATCCTTGGGCATGTCTCTTGGCTTATTCTCAACTAAGCACCATGACTTAGTCTACAATCTTGGATGGCGTACCTTAACAGATCCATCACAAATGTCATCCAGGTCTATAAGGAGGCAGCTCGGGCATGGTTTATTGTCATCTTTGAAGTATACATTTAAGATTGACAGGAGGAACTCATCAATTCGACCTACAAAAGGATATGCATTTCTTTCTACTACTCAACTTGGTGGCCTTACACCAGATATTAGAAGTTTGCGGTTTCTGCGCCAGGTGCGATTAAGTCCTTTTCTTGTCGTTACATTTATTAGTTCCAATGCAAATGTACGTATCATGGACATTTGTTGGCTGTAGAGATGGATAAGGTATCAATTTCATCAAGAGCCTTTTCATGTACTGGAAGAACGCCCTTGTTCTCTTTGAGAATGTTTAAATGCTGAATCAACCTTTATGGTGATTCCCACTGCTGCTGATGTTCTTGCTTCCCTCCTCTCTCTTTATAGAGATAGAAGGGGGTAATCATTATCACCTAGAGGCACTTTATATGGCTTGCACAAGTTAAATAATTATCTAGCAATTTCTTAACCTATTTGATTGTGCTTCTCATCTGTAGAGCTGTCTTACAATATGTTGGTTAGCTTAGTATTTCTATTATATCAACTTGCTTGTTCACAAGTTATACACAACCTGCTCTAAAAATGCTTGATTTTGCTGATTATTGGAGAACATACTGCCTTTAGGGAATGTGCCTTGGAAGAATATATATATTAGCTGTCTTGCAATAGCCGTGCCGTGGATCTCAGATTATTTTTTTTGTTTTTGTTGCTAAGATTATAAATTTTTGCTGGAAATAACTCTTTTACTCTTCTAGTGCAGGAGTTTGATGTTCGCTATGCTCTCCCTTTTGGGTTTTATAAAAGTGCTCTGAACCTTGGAATGTCTGCTGGTGTAGTTTTTCCGTGGGGATGTGGGTTTTTGAACAAGCCCTCTCCCCTGCCAGAAAAGTTTTTCTTGGGTGGTGACTTCTCTCCAGTTTGCACCCTAGGAGGGCCAACAACAATATGGGGATTTAAAACTAGGGGATTAGGCCCTACTGAACCACGAAGGGAAAATAGAGATGACAATGATGATGATGCCTATGAAATGGACTTCATTGGAGGAGATCTTGCTGTTACTGCTTTTGCAGACCTCTCTTTTGATCTTCCAGTTAGGTGGTTTAGAGAACGTGGAATCCACGGGCATGTTTTTGCTAGTGCTGGGAATATTGCCAAGTTAACTGAGAATGAATACAGGCATTTCTCTCCTCGAAAGTTCTTGGAATCATTTCGAATGTCAGTGGGATGTGGAATTGTTATTCCTACTAGACTTTTCCGCATAGAGGTTAGCTCCTGTTTGAATTTCTCTATATTAAATTAAACAGCATGTCAAACTAACCAAAAGAGGAGTAGGGTGGTAAAATGAAAAACTGAAGTGAATTGTTAATGATGGACTCTGGGATAATCTTAGTTTATGTGTGGACCTTAGAATGCATGAAGGGAAGGAAAGGAAATTATAAAACTTTTTGAACAAGAATTATTGTTGCTTGAGCAATTTTCCTGTCTTTTCCTTACCCTTGCATATTTGGTTCTGAATGCTCATAAATAATCTACATGAAAACCTGATCAATGTCCGACTAGTGTTAGAAACACCTTCTTTCTAAATTGTACTTTATGAATGAAAATATTTCTGGGATTAGGTATTCTACTTGTGATGTATCTAGAGTCTAGACCTTCTGGGATTTCCTCACTGACAGGCTTCTCCATTATTTCAGGGTAACTTCTACCACGGACTGAGGCAGCATGAGCATGATCGTGCAAGGACTGGATTTAGGTTGAACTTATCTGCACCTTCGTAGAGGCCGAGTTTACTTTCTATCTAATGCGGCAATTTAAAATTGGCACAAGACATTTAGGTAATTATGATTCTTTTTGTTCCGGTAGTTCTCAAGAATAATACTTCTTTGTTTCTATCCAAAATAAATAAATAAAAAGAATAATACTTCTTTGCTGTCTCCTGGGCAGCACTGTACTATACTTTCATTTTCTTGTAAATTGTAATGTTTCCTGGTTGAAAATCAAGAAACGCCACCGGTTCATAATGCATGGGGTAGGACTTTCAGGGTTTGGGTCTTGGAGTGTAAACGCTGTCCCTCTCTCTGGGGTTTCTTTGTATGGAGAACTCATTTGCAAACATTGATCTGTTACAGCTGAAATTTTGTTCTTACTTGAGAGATCTTCCCTTATCCTGAGGAAATATCTGCATATTATGTTCTTGGGTGGCTACTGGCTTGGTGATATTGTACTTGTAACTTCTACGGTGGCTCACGAAACTTTGAAAGTATTAAGGGGTAAAAACTAGATAACGACAAATGTAAATGAGATTGTTCTTTTTGTCTGTGCGATTTCAAATCATATATTTTATAATTGTTTGTCAATTTAGTCACGATGACACATTTTATTTTTGTTGTGAATGGTAATTGTGATTAAATTGACGAAATATTATTATTAAATATATGATTTTACATTATAATCAAGTTTCAATGTCAAGAGCAATGTTGTAAGAATCGGACCGGACTGGACGGTCCGACCGGTTCAATCGCCAATCGAATACAAAGGTGAGTCGGTTGGACCAAAAAGCCATTTTCTAATTGGACCGGATTTAACCGGAGTTGGACCGGTTAACCAGTCCAATTTTTTTTTTTTTTAAATTAAAAAAATTAAAAAATAAAAAAGAAAAATAATATAAAAAAAGAAATTAGAGAAATCTTAAAAATTAAAAATTAAAAGTCATTATTATCAATAATTTTATATTTAGTTTGATTAAGTTCTTTCAAAGCTTGATAAGTCTTAAAAATTAAAACTTTAAGAAGTCATGTAATTTAAAACTTCAAAATTATATATATTGAAACCTAAAATTTGAGTGATGTCATTTTATATATTAAGAATAACAATAATTTATTATTTATTGCGTCATCCGGTTCGACCGGTTAAACCGATCAAACCATGAACCGAACATTTGTCCGATTCTTTGTCCGGTTCGGTTCTTACAACATTGGTCAAGAGGATAAAATAAAATAACTATTTAAACAAAAGTTTAGTAAATGGTAAAATTGCTTCCAAAACATAATTGGAAATGAACAAAGTTTAAGAATAAGATTGACATAAATATCTATAGTTTAGAGACAAAAATATACTTTTGCCTAATATATTCACACTGACACGAGATTTGTTTTTAAAAAATTTGGATTGAGAAATAATAAAATTTTTAAGAAAGAGAAGGATAAAAAAAAACTCCATATTAATCGAAACACACCATAAATAATTTAGTGATCAACTTTTCTTTTTTTTTGGTGTCTATCTCTCTCTTTAAATAAATTTATCTTTTTTTTAAAATTTAGGATCCTTACTCTAAAAATAATCAAAGTTGAGATTTGTTGTGATCAAAGTTCTCTCTAAAAAAAAAAAAAAAAATTCTTGTCAGAGTTCGAGAATTTTAAATTTTCTCTGAAGATGCGCATCAGAGTTTTGCGCGGTACACAAATCTCTATACAATGGCCAACTACAACGACGCAGAAAATTAAATTTACTGAGTAAATCTATCTTTTATTATTATTTACATGCGTTTTTTGCGCTTCAGTTTTGGTATAAAACGATAATTTATTTCTTTAAAAAAAAAAATAATCCACATGTTTCAAACTTCTGCACAAGTTGCATATTCTGTAACATGCAAATAAAAAATTACAACATGATTAACGTATTCATGCATCTGTAAAAGGTTATGCTGATTTGTCTTTTGTTATTCCCTCTCATTTGGGAGGACGGAGGGAAAAAGAAAGATACTTTCCTGAGATTCCAACCTTGTCAAAGACTCTCTTTCCTACACAGTTTCATTCAGAGAGGCTTTTCAATTTAAGGTATGAATTATGAAACGAAGTAGCACCCCTTGAGTTTTATATGTTATATTCCCTTCCTTATCTATGGTCATGTTTCATCACACCTTTAATTTGATTTAGATTTTCATCAAATACAATATGGCTTTTTGGACGGTAAGAAGGAAGGAATGAGGGCATTGATTGTCTCTTTCTTTGTCTTCTTCGGCTTCAAACAAGTATAAGCAGGGAAACATCCTTATAGCTTGTCACTTTTTGTGATTGATATGAGATCATTCTAGAAGATACAATTGTAAAACTGATTTTACCTCACTCTTTATCCTTCCTTATAATCTAATCTAAACCGTTAATAATAAACTTGAAAGAAAAGTACTAACCTAATTGTATAAATTGGATTAAATTTTAAAGTTCTTGAAAACATCGACGTCTTCCTAACATATTCAGCGATAAAAAATATAGAAATACATAATTACATAGGCACAAATAATTATTATTTAAAAATTATAAACGACACCTTTTTTTTTATGGAAGATAACGTAGAAGGGATATATTTTTAAACAAGTGCAATATGCCGGTACAAAATTGGAAATAACGTGTTAAAAATTTGGATGATTTGATTTATAAGCTTAACGAAATGAATTCATCTAAAATTTGATAAAAGCAGTGACAATACTCCAACGTGTACAAGTGGGAAATACGATCAACCAATCTCCATTCCGCAGCGGAAAACTGAGGATAAAGTTGCATCCCCTTCAATGCCACATGAAACCACACGCACTGTTTAAGGACCATCCCCTCCTTCTCTCTCTTCCGTAACGCCTCAAAATCAAAAGCCGTTGGTATATGCTTCCAGCATCTTCTCCCGATGCCCCTCAACCTCCTTCTTCGCTTTTTCTATTCCTTTTCTGTCACTGCACTTCAAAGTCAGTTCGAACTTGCTCTCTTTTGCTTTCTCTGTTAGCTCAATTATGGTTCACTCGACTTCTCTTGTTCACCATAATAACAGCTTCGTCTTCTCTTTCGATTCCAAAGCTTCTCATAATCAGTCTTATTCTCTATTTAAAAGACTTCCGCACTCTGCTTCTCTACCCTCCTCTTCCTCTCCGTATGGGCCGTCTCTGTTATCGTCGTCGTCATGTTGCCGCGTCGCCCGCGTTCCAACGGAGCCGTTGGAGTTGTCGCCGCCGGCTCCGGAGTTTAACTTCTATCATGAGATTGCCAGGTTGAAAGCTCTCTGCTCGAAGCTTGCCAGCTGTAACACTCTGAAGGAAAAGCTTAACGTTATTGATCGTGATTCTAGAGTGAGGCACTTTTTTGGTTCTCACAAGAACGCAGGTTTCTCTAGGGTCTTAGCTTCCCTCAATTTGTGCTCTGAAGATTTGTTCCTGCTTAAATGTTTAATTGCGGCGGGTCAAGAGCATGTGCTTAGTCTGGGGTTTCAGTTGGGCGAAACTGAAATGAACTCAACTACGAGCTCAATTAAGAGCGCGCTTTATGCTTTGGCCGAGATGATCGAGAACCTAGATGTCTATAATGGTAATGGCAGTGCAGGTTTTGGAAAGACGCATATGGCTTTGGAAGATGAAGAAATTCGTGACTTGAAGAAGTTAGTGGAGACTCTGGGAGAAATTGAGCGGTTCTATGACTGCATTGGAGGAATTATTGGGTGAATTCTACACTTCCAGCTTTCATAATATTTATTTATTTTGAATTATGCTATTTGCACGTTAGCAGCGGCACTGATACATGTCTGATGCAAAATTTGAGAAGTTTGTGCATATAACTGGTTTTTCTCACCGAGGGTGATTGTTGCACTGATAGTACTTAAAAAGGAGTTATCTGCGAGAACAAGAAGAGCCTTACATTATCCATATCCATAAAGACCTTTAGTCAAGGGCTTTTCATGCATGACATTATCATTTCTTAATCCAATCGTAGACTTTATAAAATACTTTCATGGAAGCGAATGAGGAATCAATATACATTAGCCCATCGTTGTAACTCATAATATATGCTGCAGATATCAAATAAGGATGCTAGAGTTTCTTGTCCAGAAAATGTGTGAGAAACAGAACATTAACTGGTCTCAGCACATAAATGAAGTAGAAGAATGCCAATTTTTGGAAATTCACGCACCTAAGGGAATCAACCTTTCTGAAGATACAGAATATGCATCTCAAGCAGCTATATGGGGTATAGAGGTTGGTATTATTATATTCATAAGTTGTATATGGATATTGTACAGATACATAACGTAATGAGATATTAATTTTCTAGGGTTTGCCAGACCTCGGTGAAATTTATCCTTTGGGAGGCTCTGCAGATAGGCTTGGTCTTGTTGATCCTAACACAGGTGAATGTCTTCCTGCAGCAATGCTACCATATTGTGGAAGGACTTTGTTGGAGAATCTTATTAGAGATCTGCAGGTATTAGATCTCCTAATATCCCACCTAGAATGACACTTTATGTTTGCTTGATGATAAAAATAATACAATCATTAGTTTATTATGGATGCTAAGCCAATCTAGTTTCTGTCTCTTTGAATTGTAAGGCTAGGGAATTCTTGTACTTCAAGTTATATCAGAAACAATGCATTACTCCTGTTGCAATAATGACGAGTTCTGCCAAGAACAACCATGAACACATCACTTCTTTGTGTGAAAGATTTTCATGGTTTGGAAGAGGTCGATCAACTTTCCAACTTTTTGAACAGGTTCTATATAAAACTGTGCTAAACTTCTAATAATACTTCATTCAGAAGGAGTTATCATCTTTGCAAATGGTCTCTTATTGTCTGTTTTGTAAATTGCCAGCCTCTTGTTCCAGTTGTTGGTGCAGAAGATGGGCAATGGTTGGTCACCAAACCATTCAAACCTTTGAGCAAGCCCGGGGGTCATGGTGTCATCTGGAAACTTGCTTATGATAAAGGCATCTTTAAATGGTTTTATCTTCATGGAAGAAAAGGTGCAACTGTGCGACAAGTCAGGTTTGTGATTATATTGGATATCTTGATTCTTGAGTGCTTCTATTTTTCTTTCTTTCAGTAGAAAACTTGTCCGTGACATGTCAGATGTTGAACCTTGCAGTAATGTTGTGGCTGCCACAGATTTAACTCTCTTGGCCTTAGCAGGGATTGGTTTGCGCCAAGGAAAGGTAGGATTAAGTTGTTTTCAAGTGATCAATGATCATGTCTCTTCTCTGTCACTATGGTGACAAGAGCTACAATCTCGTTATCATAAGTAGAATCATATCTTATCCTCCTTGACTGTAAATACCTTCGTATTTTCTACCCAGAAAAAAAGGCACATCAAGAAATGGTAGTACTTTACAATTTTGGTGAGTAATAATAGATAATTATATGCCAAAAGAAGTGATAGTTATTGTCATGTTTTTCTTTTTTGGTGGGCTGATCTTCTCATATGCATCCAAATCAACTGCAGTGATGTTAAGTGTGCTGTAATTTTAGATGCTTGCTTCACTTGAAAGTTGAAACATTTGACTGCCCATGCTTCATCTATTCTAGAACTTCTCCTTGCATAAATTGTTGACCCGCATATGGCCTTTTTTCTTATCATTCTTAATTAATATTTATGCAAACATATGAAAAGGACTCAGATTGATAGTGTTTTGGATTGTAATATTAAACAACAAACAAACCCTTTTTTTCCACTTGGTGGGGTCAGCTTCCATTGTAATATTAATATAGCATAACTTTGTTGATTAATTAATCCCAAAGTCTAAAGTTTCAGAGAAGTTAGTGGCACATTTTTGTTGTGTATGATGAGGCAGTTAAATACTTGTATGTGACGTTATTCCCTTTGAGTGTTGAATATTGAGTATTGAGTAGTGGCTCAAGCCTTAAGATATTTAATGTACTTTAACAGTTGAAAATTAACAAGTTAAATAAGATTGTGTAAAATTGTAAATTATTTAACTGTGCGATTTAACAGAAACTGGGGTTTGCATCATGTAAGAGGAACTCAGGTGCCACAGAAGGAATTAATGTGCTGATGGAGAAGAAAAATCTTGATGGGAACTGGGAATATGGAGTATCTTGCATTGAGTACACCGAGTTTGATAAGTTTGGAATTGTTGATGGACCTCATCCTCCTAAAAGGTACACACTTTTCCCTTACTAAGGCGATATAATAGATTCAGGGGATTATCATCATAAGTTATAGTGTATATATATGATAATATGAATTATAAATTTTTTTGTATATCTGATGTGAGTAGAAGAAAGTTTGATGTTCTTCTAGCATGAACACACACTAGGATGAAAAATTAGAGTCTAGAAGGTGTCCACTACGCTGGTTCTGCTATTAATTTTTGCCACATGTGAAATATATAGTGAGCTTAGGCTTGTACTATATGCACTACCAGTTGTAATTAACCTAATTGACAACTATACATAGATTCAAAGGGGGCCTATATATTATTTCTCTTAGTACCTCAAGAGTAGGGCTTCAATTGTTTCCACTTTAAGGCCAGATATCCTACCACTTCTCTAAAGAGCTCTATCCCCTGTTTTCTCAACATAGCTCCAGTATATCCTTCCCATTTCTAGTGAGGTCTTCTTGGACCGAAGATACTCTGTTTGTTATCAGGTTCAGAGGCTTCTGAATGGCCCATCTTCAGTGAAAAAGATCTACAACTTTTGGTATCCCGGAACTTTAGAGTGGTTGATTAATTTTATCTTATCCACTTTTAGGTTGGATGGTTAGATTGAACACTATCTGCTGGGGACAAATTTGAGATTCAATTGGATTTTTTTAGTAAGGGGGATGATGTAGGACCAAAGGAGAAAAGAGGGAGAAAGGAAAGAATGGGGGAGACAAGTTGATTTGATGCTTGACAGAGGGCAACTTCAAAAGAATGTTTTAACTTATGTGGCCACCCCACAAGAGGTAGGGTAGGCCTGGGAGGGTAATTTTACCAATCAGATAAAAAAAATGTCCAGTCCTAGTCTTGAAGAAATATGATCAGCCAAGCTGTGATTTTATTTGATTTTGTGTATGTATCAAAAATTGAGATTTATGTTCTTTTTTCATTTTGACTTAATGTCAACTCAACTGGTGTAGTGGTGTATGTTTAGATCTCTTCTATCGGACATTTTTTATTTTCCAGTATGCAAGCTTTCTTAATGGAATTGACATCCCAAATATCAACTGTATTTTCTGTGTTTAAGCTTGCAGGCGGATTTCCCTGCTAATACAAACATCTTATATGTGGATTTACCTTCTGCGGAGCTAGTCGGATCAAGTAATGGTGAAAATAGTTTACCTGGAATGGTGCTAAATACAAAAAAGCAAATAGTATATGAAGACCATTTTGGAAGACAGCATAGGTATTTATATTCCCTGTGAACTTGTCAATGCAATTTGATAGATCTTCTTTGTAAAATTGATTGAATTGGCAACAACTGAAGAATTTTTTTTCTGAAATTATTTAATAAAGGCCCATTCTAGACACACTGTAGTTTACCTGTTGTGTAAGCCAGTTCTGGTTAACTACTGGCCTCTTACAGAGGTTATGATTCCTTTAGAGTTGTTTGTGGTCCATGTGTATAGTTGGCCCAGGCATAGAAACTTTTAGAGCCAAGTTGGTGTGGAATTTCCTTGGGTTGTATTGTCAGCCCAATTATGAGTTTCAGACGTGTTGATATGAATGACTTGTTGATATTATCTGTTATTATTTCTTCCAATTCTTTCTCTCCTCTATTGTTTCTTTCCTCTGTTCTCTCTCTCTCTCCCTCCTTGCCTCTGTATGTGGTTCTTTCTCTCTCATGAAATTTTTTTTAATGCATCTATAGAGTAAAGACACATGGGAAAAGGCTTTGTTTGTTGTTGTAATGCATCTTAAGACCCAAAGAACTCTGGCAATTGTAAAGTACAATTTATTACTTATATAATTATGTGAAGTTGATGAATATGGTTTACTTAACTTTAATAATTGGTCATTGGTGGACTGCCTCATATTGTGGTTAAAAAGAAGAGTTTGATGGAAAGTAAATATTTCTAATATAAAATATATTGCTGTAGGAAAAGAAAGCAACTGATGCTTCATGGCAAAGTTAATGATCAGTTGTATTTTCACAAATCATACCTCCACCTGCTTGGCATCTAAAGACATATAAAGAACTCTGTCAACTCTAAAATGCAATTTACCGCTTCATTCCTGGGCATTACATGTGGTTGTGGCTGAGGGTAGATGTGTCAGTCAAAATTATATCTTTTAGTTTCTCCTTTTCAACTTTTTCCTGTAAATGAATGTTAGCACTTAGCACTATGCCTATGTTGCTGATATTAGATTGTATATACTACATACTGACCTGCTTTTTAATTGTGTTGTACTAGCGTCTCTGGTGGCAGATTAGAGTGCACTATGCAAAATATAGCAGATAACTATTCCAATACATATTCATCTAGGTGTTATAATGGTGTAGAAGGTATAACATTTTTTTTTCTTCTGTTTCAGTGTGACAATACAAATCTTTTTCCATTTCATGTTTAATTGAACTTACAAATTACAACATACTTATATAATTCTAAGCAGATAAACTTGATACGTTTATTGTATATAATGAAAGAAGAAGGGTGACATCATCTGCCAAAAGAAAACGAAAACATGGAGACAAGTCTTTCCATCAGGTAAGAGTTCTCCATTGATCTGTTATGTATATTACCATAAACAAATGATCTGTATGTATCACTAATTTATCTCTAGGTGGTAAAGACTTTACATTTACCTTGTACTTTTATTGAAAAATTATAAAGAAAAATATCTCCTTTTAGCTTATTATTTGAGGTTTGCTGTTTGCACTAGATTTTCCTTGACGTATTAGAATGGTACATCCCAAGTATCAACTGTATTCTATAGTGTTTGATTCTTATCTGCCTTCTTATAGCGTTTGATTCTTAGGAAAAATATTATGAAAAACAAAATCATAGTGGGTGACAGTTTATTTTAATTCTTTAATAAAACAAAATTTCATACCATAAGTAGATAAGGACAACCCTTTTGCAAAGTTGTAGAAAAAGATTCAAAGTCAGAAAGCATACTTGCTATAACTTAAAATACTAAGAAAATGTTTTAAATTCCTGATACTAGTTTAAATTACATAATTTATCCAATCATAGTTTCTCTTAAATGTCTAATATGTATTGCATTTAACTGCAGACTCCTGATGGTTCACTGTTAGATATCTTACGAAACGCCCATGATCTACTTTCCCAATGTGATATAAAGCTTCCTGAGGTATATATCTTACTATTCTGTGGTTTATGGAAAAATTAGTTCTGTTTAGTTTGGTTGTTGGTTATCATTGCATATTGTAGTTTGCTATTATCTTTATCATTGCATATTATAGTTTTTTTTTAAATGTTGTTAGTTCATCTGATCATGCATTTAGGGTGCATTTGGCATACGGATTGATTTTTTATTCTCGGGAATCCTCGTTTGGTTCAACTTTCCCATTCACTGGACTATTTTACTAGATTCCCATCCCATAGTTAAAAATAATCTCATCCTATGGGATTACAATAATACCAGCCTTTAGGTGGGATTAAAAAAGTAAGAAAACATGGGTTACAAGATTCCCGGGACTATTTTTTCAATCCGTGTACCAAACACACAATTACAAGATGCCGGAACTCATAATCCCAGGACTATTTTTTTTAGTCTGTGTACCAAACGCCTCCTTAAGCTATTAAAAGATGTTTATTTATCATTTGTAGCTACATTAACTTTTCTTATGTTATTTTTTCTCCATGCTGCAGATTGAAGCTAATGAGAAGTATGCTGATTCTGGACCACCATTTCTCATCTTTCTGCACCCTGGTCTTGGTCCTCTTTGGGAGGTCACCAGACAAAAGGTAATACTTTATGTTATGTTGTTCATAGTCACTTGTCATTCATCAATAAATTGCCTTCTGTCCTTTCAATTGAAATGATCTGTACATTGATATTATTAATGTAGTCAGCCTGAGTCAAATTTTTGAAGACTTCAGTTTTAGGCCCAGTAGAACTTTTTCTAAAAACATGACTGTTTTATAGTCTTATGAAAGTGGAATTTGTTAATCATCTTTATAGAAAAATGATTACATTTATCCTGTTATTCTTTCTTATGACCAGTTTTATGGAGGTTCTATTTCTAAGGGCTCTGAGTTACAAATAGAGGTTGCAGAGTTCTTGTGGAGGAATGTTCAGGTTCTACTTCTTAAATAAATTATGTCAACTAACTGGACTAGAAGTTGACAAGAGTGTGAGCTGATTATCTGTCCCTCTATTTCAGCTTGATGGAAGCATGATCGTAGTAGCTAAAAATGTTATGGGGTCATTGAAAGATAATGAGAGCGGTGAATCTATACTTCATTATGGGCAAAGGTACTGTGCTGTCTGTATCATTCTTTATTGTTCTTGTCCTGCGTCCATCCGCCTGCTACATGACCGTAGCTCTAGGGATTACAAGAATTTTGGATTGCAAGCATAAAATTGATGTGTACATTTATCCTGCTAGATGTGGAAGATGTAAACTACAGAATGTCAAGGTGTTGAATGAGGGAATTGATTGGACATATGGAGGTAACACATACTGGAAACATGATGTGCAGCGGTCTGAAGCATTGAAAATCATACTGCATGGAAATGCTGAATTTGAGGCTACAAATGTTGTCTTACAGGTTTATTTTAAATAAGGGTTTCTGTCTTTTTACACATACTTAGAAATTTATATATATATAATTACACACGCATATTGATTGCAAGACTCATACAAATATCTCCTACCCAGTGGGTTTTAACCTGAGATATCTTACACCATTGTTTTATGAAAGAAATGTACCATAAGCTCCAATACTATTGGCTAGTTGTCTTGAGATATGGATATGCTGGGTATCGTATTAGTGAACACAACAGGATGCATTCACTGCATGGGCAGCCACGGCTACTGGCAGCAGACATTATAATATGTGAAGATGTGTGGTACACTAGTATCTTCCTAGATATGGAAGATACATTAATATCTAATACCCCCTCGTTTGTCATATTCAAAATAGAAAATTTTAAAGCATTTAATATAACTATATAAAAATGTTTGATTAGCCCCTCTTCTAAAAGTTACAAGATACCTGTTGTTGAGAATTGAGATCATGTGCCTGGAGGGATCTTGGATGTCAGTATAATAATTCAAAACCCTGTTTGTTGCCTGGATCATGTACCTAAGGTACCAAGGAATCCATGTTGCCCCGATGAAGATAAATGTGTAAAAAACCTCATTTAGGTTATGAAACACTCTGCTTGTTGAATTTAGGCCAAAAGGACTCCTCTCTTCAGAGTTGTTACGAGGTTGCTGAGTTGCAATTTCTCAACCATAAAGCTGGGTCACTAGTTAGACCTTAATAAAATCTCTCTTAAAACTGCCCACCCTATATAATGAAACAAATCTCTCTTTTGGTTATGCGTGATACGTTATAGTTATACACATTACTAGCAAGTAGCACCTAACAGGCTTCCTTTGATGTCATTTTACTGATACAGGGAAATCATGTATTTGAAGTTCCAGATGGCTACAAACTAAAGATCACGTCAGGAAGCACAGGTATTTTCAACTTTTGAAACTCTTGTTTGAGGTCCACTTAAAATATGAATATTTCATCATAAATTGACTTTCCTGGAAAGATATCTGCTATACTTTTGTCACCATCGTTATTCTTTTAGTTATATCTATATCTTCAAATTAAGTATATCCAGGTTTCTTTTCTGTTTAGTGAAAGACTTGCGGTTTTGAGCAGATACAAAGACATGATTACGATCTTCCTTCCATTTTCTTTTCCCATATCTTTCTTTTAGACACGGGGAAGCACTGATTCAAGTTCATTGCCCATTTTTCAGGTTTGGCAACTCAATTAGATCCTATCGAACAGAGTATGATGGACAATGGAAGTTGGCACTGGGATTACAAGATAATAGACAATCACATTCAGCTGGAATTGGTAGAATCGTAGACTACTGACGGAATAAGATGCCACTTGTGTGAATCATTGTTCACAACTGGTATTGGAGCTCACCTGAATTATTCTTTAACACGTGGAAGTGACAGGTTGAACAGAAGTTGAACCCTTCTCACTTTTAGTCGTTTATAATGGCCGTAATAGAGTATTGTAAAATCTGCGTCTCTCTCCTTCTAATATTTTCTTGTTACCACATTGTAAAACAGATGGAATTTGGGCAATGAAATATAGATCTATTCATTAGCAGCACATCTCTTACAGTTGTTACAAAGATATGCCATATTCTAGAGACCCACTAAATATCCACACCCATATATCAACACTATTATTTTCTTTTTTTATTATTCTTTCCGCCAATTTTGTGTCTTCTGCTGCTTTCTGCTTAAGAATGTCTGTAGCCTACTATGATGAGCTTCGATTTTAGTTCATCTATTGCGATATGTTCTTGAATCATAATGATCAAAAAGCAACGAGTATGCCTACTGGATCTGCAATCTGTTCTATCCCTGTTTCCTACTGAAATTAAACGAGTTGTCCTCTCTATTGTGACGAGAGTAGACGAATGGACTTGCACGTAGATAATATAATAAATATTTACTATAAACTGGTAATGCTTGGCGGGGATGGGGATGCTGACAGATTTTTTTGTTGCACATATGTTATGTGTCTCAAAAGTTAAAAATCATACACAGGAAAGTTCAAATCAGACTTTTCATTCACTCTTTTTTTTCCCCTCCAATCATTCGACCATACTCTGAATATTATAATATGCATATTCTCCTAACATTATGAACTCCGCCAGGGATTATTCCCTAATCAGCAATTAGTGGACAAAGCTCAAAGGCTTTGGACGCCAAATTGCAAAACAAATGAACAGCTTTTTCTTCATGTACACAATTTCACAGAATATACATCTCTGATATCAGAGAGAATGATGAGATTGAGAGCAGCACCTATTGAGAAGTCTAAGCAAGGCATCAGCCTTCCTTCGAGCCCTCAAAGAACCATCAGCAACCAAACTCTGAAGAGAAGGAATGCTTCGTGGATTTGCCAATAGCCTCCTTGCTACCACTTCACCTTCTTCTTTGCACAATCCCAGCAAAAGCGTTATAGAGTTCTCCTTCCCTTTGGGTGACCCAAACCTCAAAAGATCAATCAGAAGAGGCACCAACACTCTACTATTCTTTATCTCTTCCAACCCTTCAGAGCAACCCAGAAGCAAAGCAAGCACAGCCAAAGAATCATCTGTAATCCCAGCTTTATCATCCATAAGCAATTCAATAAGCAAAGGTACAGCCCCAGCATTAACAATTCTCGCCTTGTTAGGATTGTAAACTGCAAGATTAAAAATAGCTGTTGCAGCATCTCTTTTCCCTATAGGAGTGCCTTCTCTCAAGAGTCCTACTAATGCAGGTATGGCCCTAGCTCGACCTCCTATTTCTACCTTGCAATCATCAACCATAGTCAAGCTAAATATTGCTGCTGCTGCATTTTCTCTTGCCTCCATGGTTTTTCCTGATTCAAGCACTTCTACTATGTTGTCCACTGCTCCTGCGGCCATGATCAATACCTTGTTGTTGTCAAAGATGGAGAGGTTGAACAATGCCGTGACGGCGTGTTCCTGGATCCTTGGATTATGGGAACCAAGTAATGTTACTAGAAATGGAATGGCCCCTGCCTCGGCGATGATTCTTCGATTGTCCATCCCTGTTTTTGCTAGTAATCGAAGCTCGTAAGCCGCCTGCCTTTGGATTTCTGCTGAACCAGTTGCTAATTTTCCAACTAGAAATTCTGCTGTCATTTTGACAGCATCTATGGCTGCTTTTTTTGCAGATAGATGATCTATGGCTTTCTCGTTCGAGTTGTCCTTGCTGTTGGATTCATCCCAGGTCGAAGAAGACGATGATGAGGTCAGCTCATTCACTGGGACGTTTTTCTCATAGCACCATTGCTGGACAAGACTCTTCAATGCGTAGTTGGGTATTAGAGCAGTGTGGATTAACCTTTGCCCACTTTTGGGGCATGTGTGGTGCCCAGAATTTATCCATTGTGCAATTGAAGTTCGATCATAAGTATGGCCAGATGATACAATCACTGGGTCTCTCATTAAATCCAGTGAAATTGGGCAACGAAATTCATCAGGAACATTATGTGCTGTCGACTGAGTAGACGAAGATGAAGATGATGATGAAGAAGAAGTATCAGAGTTTTTATATGTAATTGCAGACACTGGCTTACAATCTTCTTCAACTATGTCATTTTCTCCATCTCTAAATATCATGGACTTGGCGTAGGTAACCAGAGATATGAGATTGTTTATATTGGAGACAACAATTAATCCTCCTGTGCCTGCCTGATTCTTAGCTTCAGCCTCAAGCTTTGATATTTCTCTATCATAATCTGATGGTGTTCTCAAACCAACGCTGCTTAATATTTCATGCACTTTCCCAAACTCGAGGAATCCCTTATTCTTCTTGTTCTGTAAATTGTTGTTGGCCATTACTTGCAGAAGCTGATCTCTTCGTTGAATCTCTCGAGGATCAATGAACAAGTCAACCCCTTTTGTTTGCTTGTGCAGAAGCTCCACTTGCTCTCTTATATCTGCCGTTATATTAAGCAAACTCAAAGGAAGAATATCCAAAGCCCTTCCCATCTCCTTTACAAGCACACAGAATTGGTTGGAAATGAACTCTAACTGTATGAGACACCAAAGAGAGCTGCTTTCCTTGCATTCTTGGATCAAAAGCTTCACTCTTCTGATCACAGAGAAGAGCTCTGTGAAACACAGGATGGAAGAAGGAGGAAGTGGGGTATCTGTTTCCTGAATCTCCTCGAACAGAGAAGAAAGAAGCTTGACCCTCCTGATCATGGATGAGATATTCCTGAATTGAACAAAAGGGAACTTGTCCAAGGAGGCAACTTCGTTGGATATGTGGATCAATGAATCTAGCAGGGACCCAGTTGGTAAAAAGCCTGAGAAGATCATCATCGTAGATAGAGATGATTCGTCCATTGTGATTCTCGTGGTATGAGCAGAGTATATGTTTCTGTACACTTATGTATGGTTGAAAACAATACTAGCTTCTTGCAAAGAATTTCTTTTATTATTTTCAAGTATTATTATTAGAAAATTGAACTAATTGTCCAAGAGAGAAGCTACTAAATAAATCGCACGGTGTCTTGGCTCTTTCTTTTTGTGCTTTAGACACTAAAGACAAGAGGAAGCATGAAGAAAAGAAGGGCTTCTGGATTGCTGCCATTTGGAGGCTTTTCCTGCCTTGTACGATTGGTTATAGTTTTTTTTTTTAATTCAAAAATTAACTTAAATAATCAATCAGCCTTTGTCAGACAAGTTTTTTCGATTGTACTATACATGAGATTGTTTCTTTCGTCTATATTTTGAACATCTCTTAGAAGGCCTTGGGGTTGGCTATTGTTTTTTTTTATTTATATATTTCTCAGTGCAACTTGGTTGTTTATATATATCAGTCCAAGAGCAACCAAGTCAGACGTAAACCATTTTATCTTCTTCATACCTTTTATGAAAATTGAGCATTAATTCAAAGATTATGACTGCTAGAGACCTTAAACCAAACTAACTTATTTTGTCTTCTTTTTTTCTTTTTCTTCACCAAACTCATTTCAATCTTGAAAGAAAAAAGTGGTGTCATGTGAACTTCTGTAACTATTTCTGATAGATACCATATGTATTATTACTTATTGCCTTGTCAAGGCTACACTTTTAAATTCCTCATGGTCATTAAGAATTCAATCCGGTGTCAGGCCAATATAAAGTGGCTGTATTAAGCATATCATAATGGAATAAATGAATAATGGACTTCACAACTTATGAGCTGCCTTTTTTTTCCTGACAATTGTTGAATGTTTATGTAATGATCCACTATTCCATTATCAGAGGTAGAGAATGCAAATTGCAAATTTTGCGAAATGCATGAAGTTGGTTGATTACTGTTATATATATTAATTTATAAGCGAGTGTTTTTTTTATTTGGATTAGAGTATCAATAAAGCTGGCCAATTACTAGAATGATCCTCTCAACGGATGACGCTATATATTCATCCTCCGAAGATCAATTCAAGAGACAATGGTTAAAGAAACATATTACCATCTATGTCACATTGCTTTGGTAAAAAAAACTACGTATTTCAGCACTTCACGACACATACAATTCAAAGAATCCCATATCTTATTATGATTTATCAAGTTCAACAATTTGCATCCTCCACCTCTGTTAAGGATGTTTAATGATATTAATTAGTTGGCGAACATTATTGTATGCAGCAATTAGCAAAGGCCACATCATCTCGCAACTTATAAGTGTGCTTGTCTCCTTGACCTCTCACATAATATCATTTAAATTGCCATATGAAGCAAGCATGTCCCTCTTTTGAAATTGGACATTAAGCTTCACGACAAATTGTTTATCTAATTCTTATTACACAGCACTGTTCTCGTTTGACTTTATTTGTCAGCCTAAAAATAGCATTCTTCATTATCTCTTTTGCTCAATCTTAAACCCTAAACTGTTTGGTATGAGTTGATTATTGGTGAGGTGAGGTTTGTGATTATTTGGTATATAGTGTGGTGAGTTTGAGAGGTGAGATGCTTCCCTCAAAAAAGGAAAGCAAGGTGCCATGTGTGGAAGTAGAGAAGTTGGAGAGGTTGCTAGGAAGTAATTTTTATGAACCAAAGTACCCTTGAAAAAAGTGTTTATTTATTTGATAGATAATTAAAATAAAGGCAAAAATGACATTTTACTTTCACTTCCCTATCTCATTCCTATCATACCAAACAATTTTAATTTCTATTTCCATTTTCCTTTCCCTACATACCAAACACATATAAAATCTTTCACTTTCACTTCCCACTAAAACAATCACTGGATACCAAACGCAACCTAAATTTTTCTGTAGAGCAAAACCCTTGCACTTGGAAAGTGCAGCTATTAGGCCTTAACGTCACCATGCCATATTTGCAAGTTGCAACCAACCTTCTTTGCACTTTACGTTGTGTGGTTTAGGCCCATATAGTGCCCACCAAGCCTCCACATGGGCCAAAACCCAATATGGAAAGATGCAATAGCTTCACGATCCAAAAACAACAAAACTATTTGACCAAAAATAATAATAATAGAACTGTCTCATTATCTTATCTAGACAGAATAAGGGCATATCTGGATTAAAAAAAAAGGAGATTTTGGGGAAAAAAATAAAGGTTATTTTGTCCCTTGCAGAAGACAACCTCCACACCCCCTCTTCTGCTGTCTTTTTCAGCTCTGCTTGCATTGTGTTGTGTTATGAATGAAGTAAAAAAAAATGCATTATGCCATTATGTATGTTTTCATTAAGTGGTTCTTTGTGTTTGGTCAACAGTGTGATCCATAATCCATAAATACAGTCCCTACACACACCAACTCAACTCTTTAGCCCATCCCTTTCCCAAATTGGGCTCCATTTCCTAAATACTATTTATGTATTTGCCTTCCACTATGTCTTGGAAGAATAAATTATTAGCTATAGCTCTTCAATTTATAAATCACAATGACTACATCATAAATAAATAAATAAATACTTCAATATTTTTAAAAATTATTTATGTTTCATAAAGAATTCGATTTTTTTATAACATCAATTAAGATTACGTTTACTAAAAAAGATATTTAAAAAAAAATACATCATCTATCATATGAAAGTGAGGACTTTGGGTGCCGCACTGAAATGAAACCAAGTCAAAGATAGGCATTAGAGAGGAGGGAGAGATGACTCACAGAAAGACACACACTATAAATAATTAAATCTGATCTGCCTACGGCCTACACTCCCTAATACCCTAAATCCGAGTTCCACATTTAATGGTTAAACCCAAAAATAAAAATAAATGAAGAAAACATGAGACAGAGACAGAAGAAAGTGGGCCTCACCATCTGGAATGATTCGTGGGCCGGCCCATTAAGTGGAGGGCGCGTGAGGTGTCACTCACCGTTTGATTAAAAAGTGGAGGGTGGAGCAGAAATGAAGGGCGCGTGAGGTATGAAAGGAAAAGGACGAGCATTAAACAAGTGGGATCCTGGAGATTGGAGTTGGAGGGAGCAATGGAATGGTGCATTATCATCTCCAATCCCTTTCCACTTTCTCTCTCCTTTCCCCTTTGAGCTGACTATGACACTTATCTTCCTCTTTCTATCATCTCATGCACACACCCAATAACCACAACTTGCCTTCAATTATCATTTCTTTCTTTCTTTCTCCAACCCAATCTTACCCTCATTCTCACCATCAAACTATATTTTACTCCACATCTCTGTATTTTTTTTTTCCCGTTGGAAATTTCCACTGCATTCTTCTGTTTTCGATAATTTGTTGAACAATATTGTTTCAAATAAAATTGAAAAACTTATTGTTGGTCCCTTAATTATAAGATTTTTATGAATTTTATTGCTGTTGAATTGACTAAAAACAATATTAAATATATAATTTAGCATTACAATGACACAATCAACACTGAAAATTACTAAAACAATCATAATAGTATTTACTGTTAATTTTTAGACGAAATTTGAGTGAATGACAAAATTGTTTGTAAAATGAATGTTTAAAGACACACTTGATACTAAACAAAATTAACAGAAAACCTATAGCTTAAAGAGCAAAAATATACTCTTTTTTCTCAATAAAATTAAAGGATGCGTGTGGGCAAAAAAAAAAGAGTTCTCTCATGTTGGCATTCAAGTATGTAATTTCTTCCTCTTCCCAATTAATCTATTATCACTGTCGTGTACACAAGCATTTTACGAAATTATAGGTCGGGCCTTGAGATAACTTAATTCCTTGTTTGTTTTACTTTTACCCCATCTAATATACAATAATCACAAGGTATATCTACAATCATAATTATTGGAATCTGTCAAAATTCTATATAATTATTGTACCACTTTAACTTCTTACAGTTTTAAAATCTAGTCGTATAAAATTCATCTTACTACGATTATATCATGCTCTCTTTCACTATTCTATCCATATATATAGTATTCTTAGTAACTTCGGTATGAACACATGCTCTCTCCCATTAAAATACTATCGCAAAGGAAATAATTGAAAACTTACACGCATATATTTCATAAATAATACAATGCACCAAAAATATATATTGCGGGTGTGGGAACAGTCTTCATCAAATGATCAACAATATGATTGCTGTTTACATTCTTCAAATCTTATGCATACGTTGTTAGTGTCCATTAATAAAATGTTAAGACAAAATAACATTCTTAATTTACTTCTATTTACTAAAAAATAAACAAATGATCACGAAGAACTTTACAATTATTCATAACCATACTTTAATTAGGATTTAACATATATATATAGGGGCAATATGGTCAATAGTGGAAAGAGGAATTACTTCGTCTTTTCAACCATTCTAATAGGGGGGGAAAAAAGAGAAAAGAGATTGAAGAATTTAATGGGGAAACTTGCAGATTGATGAGTGGTGACTAAGGCTTATATGAACTAGAGGAAACAGGAACTAGAATCAGAAAAGAACCATCTTCCTCTTTGCCTATTTCAGCTAGCTAGGTTACTATACATGTCTGGCAGATGTTTTGATTTGGCTAATTTTGACATGCCCTCATTTTGTTTCCATATGCTATTTCTTAAACTTGGGAGTTTCAATTGTTAGAAAGCAACTACAATTGGAAAAGAAAAGAAAATCTAAAATGATAAAAAAAAAAAAGCATAGAAAATATGCCCCATAGCTAGCTTTTCCCTTGGCTCCACTATGCTGTACTGCAGATTCCAAACTACATATATTTAAAGTACTCATTTTGATCCTATTGGTTCCCTTCTTGAACCATATCCCTCTGCCAAACAATAGTTTTACTTTTTATTGAGAACATTTCTTTTCTTCAATCAATCAAAATATCCCATCTTTATTCATGAACTATCATGTCTGACTTGAAAACTGCCAACACATACCCCCTTTTGTCCACATGAATCAGTTTTTTGGACCCCTCTTGCACACCCAATTTCAATGTATCTCATGAATGTGAAATTCATGACAACCAAAAAAATATCAAAATTCCAAAGTTCAAATTATATATCTTAAAAAAAATCTGAATAATTATAACGAATTTTCAAAACTGGCCCATGCAGGTCTCGAACCTGCGACCTTCGCGTTATTAGCACGACGCTCTAACCAACTGAGCTAATAGGCCAAGACAGAGGCCAGGCTTTAAATGAAGATAGACAAAAAAAATTGGAGAGACAACCCACGTATTTATTTATTTGGAGGCAAGGAGTGCGTGAGTATAGAAGAAGATTATAGGAAAGTGAAAAGCATGAAGGGGTATGAGCCCCGTTCGAGCTCTTCCTGTGCGGCCTGCAAGCTATTGAAGAGAAGATGCACAGCCAATTGTATATTCGCGCCGTACTTCCGGTCGGACGAGTGCAAGAAATTCGCCAAGGTTCACAAGGTGTTCGGAGCCAGCAACGTAAGCAAGATCCTCGTGGAAGTTCCGGAAGATCAGAGGGAGGACACGGTGAATTCGCTGGCGTACGAGGCGGAGGCGAGGCTGAAGGACCCTGTCTATGGATGCATTGGAGCCATAGCTCTATTGCAAAGGAAGATGGCTGAGCTTCAACATGACTTAGCAATTGCCAAGGCTCGTCTGGCTCGTTATGCGGCTGCGTCTGCCTCTGCTTCGGCTTCGGCTTCTTCCTCTGATATGATGTTCAATAATGCCAGTAATAATGTGGGATTGCCTCCTTTCCCATCTGACGTTGACTTTTCTACTTGCTGTGATTTCAATGATACCTTCTGTCACACTCACACCTCTTCTTCTTCTTCTCAAGTTCTGTTGGGGCGGAATGAGACGGTCGATGATTTTATTCAAATCCCATATATATTTTGATGTTAATTTCTCATATATCATCATTGTTATTCCCTCGTGATTGTAATTGTTGTTGTACCAGGGATCGATTCTGTTATAATATATATGCTATTCTATAAATAAGGTGTGAGTCTGGAAAAAAATGATGGGAATTTCTTGGCCTTTTTTTTTTAATACAGTTTCACTTTTGAATATGTTGAGATGAGTCTCCTTTAAGTTTCTGCGAATTCCGGTAAGTGATGTATGTATGGTTAGTAAAGACAGGAGCATACATGATACATCCATGGCTTGACCGTTGAGAGAATTGTGACGGTGGGGAAGAGATGAGATGAGCCTCCTCTTGATTATTGATTGAGATTAGTAATATGTGTGAGAGACATGAATCGGTACAAAGAAAGCAACTGTACTAGTTGGTTCTAGCTTATCTTGCTGCCCAAGACAGTGGGTCTGACCATACTGTGATGATGCAACAATGAGCACCCATTATGATTTTCACCAAGTACTAAACCCCACAAAATGGCCCTTATACTTTTATCGTCTTATGGGAATCCTAAGAGTAATGCTGACACCAAACAGCTTCTTGGTGTATTAATGCCAACAATCTGTGGCCCAAACCAAGTCAATAGTCAAGCAAAATTATTCATTTACTATTTCAAAAACGGTATGCTACTACAATTACTCCATTTGAACTTTCAACTACCCTTAATAATCCACTCCCATGGCTAACTAGTTTGTACTTTTGTGTGTACAAATCTTAGTTTTTGAGCAAATTAGAAAAAGGTAGGCTCATACTTCTAGTTTAATGAGATTGTCTGAAAGGAGTTCAAAATCGTAATTATATTATATCAATATTATCGACATCCACAAAAATGATCACGGAAAGATTTTTTTTTTTTTTTAAAAAAAAGTTATAAGCTATTACTGTTCAATTTGCAGATTTCAGAAAATGCAAAAGCATATTTGTTAGTGCTGTAACACCTATCTAAACAAGCTATCAACATAACTGAATTAAATGAAAGGAGAGATTTGAATTTTTTTCACAAAGAGTGAACTCCTTATAGGTGGGTTGATATATTTACCTCTAAATAATTTTCTTCATTATTACCTTCTCTCCGATGGCACAAAGAGAATCCATTTCCATTAGAAACATAGCCATGTGTATTGTTTTACTTCATTTGAGATGTATATTTTAAAAGAGACATAGATGCTACAGGCAAGAGACGTAGCCATGTGTCTCTGCTATACTTCATACGAGACGAAGACCAATTTTTATTATCAAGATTACTGTAAGCACAGTGCACTTTAGCTTCTTCTGTATCTGTAATGAAGGTTTTCTTAACAAGCTTCTTCTATCATCATCACGCAACACAAGGGAAAACACGAGCTATGAAAGAATGCTACTGCCAGTGGTACATAACATCTCAGAACCATTAAATTATAGTGAAAGTGTTCACGTCAACAGATCATAAAGCAGAAAGGCAAGAAGTGTTCAAAATAGAATAAGCAAGGAATAAAAAGATACAACCATGATAAAATATACAGGAAAATTCTTTAAATTGAAACTACGACCAAACTGCCAGGAAGAACATGCTTCTAAGGTCAGGTCCAAGTTTGGTTGGTTTCCATGGAGAGTAAAGATTTCCTAACTGCACCATATGACACCATCAAAGTTCATTGAATTTCAAATTACATCTTCTTCCCTGTTTCAAGATAAGCACAATTCTTGTAAGAACGAACTTGAAGAATACAGAAACTTAAGCAAAGTATCACAAGAGATGATGTTGGACCTGCAAAGCTTAATAGCTTATGCGGACAACTGAACACTGGGAAGCAGAAAGGGAAAAAATATATAATATATGCACAATCTTCTTATTTTCATGAGAATTAAAGGAAAGCAGTAAGAATCAATTAGGAGTACCTAGTTGTTTGAGTTCTTAAATTAATCCTAGCTAAAACTACATAAATACTACTTGGAGCATTTCAATTGTTGATTAGACAGATAGCTAAAATGGAGGTGACTGAACTATACTGCGCCATGAGGACTTAATTGAGACTCATAAAGCCAGCTCAACTGCTCAAGTGTGAGTCAAATAATTGCAATCTTCTATTCTCTTAGGCTTGGTTTACTCGGGAGCCTTTAACCCAAACTCGCGGTTGAGATCAAAGCTTGCCACATTAGATGCAGCTAGTATATAAAGGTTAAAGAAAGTACACGAGCAGATACAATTTAATGCACTACCTAGTACAGCTCAGAGATGGAAGATAGCAATGTTCAAAGGAAAGCACAGTAAAAAAATTAATAGGAGAATGCCCATCGGCCATCGCCAATAACAAATATTTGGACTCAGTCCACTCAATAGGTAATTTGTCCTCCCAAAGAGTGTTATGACCATTATGCAGAAAAACAGCTCTAGCGCCTGTAGGAAAGCCTTTAAATGAAACTGGCACGGCATCAAAACAATAACAAAAAGAATAAGAATGAGAGCAGGAAATCATGCAGGATCCTGATATCATGAATATCACCTTTATTTACTGGCTCAACCAACATAACCATGCCATAATAATGAATGGGGGATTACAGAAGTTCACAATAGCTATAAAAGGTAAATGCATAGTACTAAATTTAACTGATGACAGAAGCCCTTCTTAAAACCAGAGAAAAGTTAGCTAAAACATGTTAACCATGCTCATATCTGACAACACTAACATGTATTGTCATATATAATGCGAACAACATTAACTATGCAACGATATCTGATTATTTTCATGTTGAGGAAAGACATATTTCACCACATCTATAAGTATATAGCAGCAAGAACGTTAATCCATTGAAATGTTAACGTGCTGGTTGAATAAGAATGCATTGGGCAAAACTTATCCTATTTCCCCAGTGCTTCTGATGAGTAGCCAAAGCTTTTATCCTACATAATTAAAATACAAACAGAAATTGAACAAATAATCAGCACCATGCAGTGTAGTGGAGACACCGTCAGCAGTATTTTCTTTCTAAATTGTTGGGTTCCAAACCTCCATTTATCTCAGATGCCTATGTTTTCTCCCACAAAAGAAACAACTAACAAGTGTTTGATTGTCATCTCCAAGAAATTTCAGAATGTGAGAATAAAAGAAACAAACAAAATATTGAAATTAGACAACTACATAAATGTACATAAAGCCGGAATACGGTGTGGGAACTAACTTGAGGTGTTGGCATACTTGGGGCGTTTCATTCTCTCGACTTCCAATTGAGTATCCATGAACATATTCATTCTTTGAAACTCGAGATCCTTAGTAAACTCCAGTCTCTGCTTCTCCAACTCCATCATCTGCTGCTGCTTTGAGCTCTCGATCCTCTCATAAATCTCCCCAAACTTGAGAATCGCCCTAGCTAATTCCCTAAACGCAGCTCCTTCAGAAAAATCGACCGTCTCCAACCTTTGCTTCCTCACTGTTCTCCCATCAAACCCTACATCATCTTCGTCATCGTCTTCCCCAAGTGAACTCTCCACAGAACCCCCGCCAGAGTCCAACCTCGAAGACGCACCCGAATACAGCGCTGGAGCGGGTCCAATCATCGGACTTGCGCTGAGCTTGGGCTTCGAGGGCTTGACATTCGATGTAAGGGTCGTAGATTTATCCTTGTCAGTGAGAACGCTACCCCCTACCAGATAATCAAGACGATGATAGAAGACCCACTTGGACGGAGGCGGCTTGTTCTTCTCGACCTTATACTTCTTCTTGAGCGTGTCGATCCTGTATTTGCACTGAACGTCGGTCTTGCGAGACTTGACGCCGCCTTGACGGGCGTTAACAGCATTGGCGACGTCGTTCCAGTCCTTCTGACGGAGATTACCACGATGGAGCTGGATATAACGATCACCCCAGGCCTCGATCAAGGTCTCCGTGGCACCTTCGCTCCAACAATCCTCTCTGCCGCCACCGGGACGGGACCGATTCGGGTTCGGGCGGTCCATGAGGGAAATCGAGGTTGGAGAAGGAATATGGGAAGAGAAGAGGCACGGCGGAGATGAAGATGTGGATGGGATAAAAACGGAGGCGTAGGGATTTGGGTGGGAAGCCAAGTATCGGATTCGGACCCGAGGCCGTGCATTGTGACCGCCGGTGACGTCAGCGGCCGTTCAACGGAAACGACTTTTAGTACCACGTTTTTATTCCCTACTTTGAACGGCGTGTATGGTTTGTTTGTGTTTAGTGTTTGCCCAATGGCGAATCACAATTCAGTGTCAACAAATCTAATGAAATACCAATTTAGTGCTTAATATTTGTTCAATTTTCACTAATACGTAACGCCGATTAATCTTAAATATCTAGTTTCTTATAATTAATTTTGTCAAATTCCAACTCTATTCATCAATTTAAAGAAATTATCACTCAGCTGCAAAATTTGTCATCCAATATATATTTTTTTTCAATCAAATACTTTCATTCACAGAGAGAATGGCACAAAAATTATACAAAAATTTAAAATACATGAAATTTGAAAATATATCTGTTCTTCATAGAGAGTACAAAGAGATGAACAGAAACAACACCCCTCTCAAAGTACTACTAAAATAGAGAAAATTAAACTCGAATTAAATGGACATTTTACAAATACAAGAACAAAAACAAAAACACACTCAATATCATAATTGAAGAAAATGGTTTGATTTAAATTGCGAATCTTAGGGTGAAGACCCAAAATTCGTACTCCCCAAACATGGGCTCTGTAGTTGGGTCCATATCTTAATTGTTTAGGGGTTGGCCCATCGTTGTTTCCCTACTTACATTGCTTTGCCCTCTTGGGCCGTTTTGTTTTGTTTCAAACCAAAAAACGATATTCTTCAACGTGTTTTTGTGACAAAAAGAACAATTTTAAGTAGTCAAGGTAATTATGTCCTGTAAATTGAGCCAAGACTTTGCTGGTTGATTTTTTTTATAATGTTCGAAACCAAATAATAATGTTCAATAAAAAAATATAATAAAGAAAAACACTTCTAAGAATTAACAGGTATAGCGTTATCTTAGAAAGACCAACAAAGATTTAATATAAAAATTTATTGTATAAATTTAAATTACAAATAATTTTATCTTGTCGCAATTATTTAACTAGTCTTAATATGCTTTGGAATCTTTTCAAGTAATGATGTCTACCAAGTAAGATTTTTGTGAATTTAAAAAAATTTAAACCCTATTAACCATGACTAAAATAATAATTTTTTTTCTTGGATCATTGATCATTTATGCCATCCTACATTATTGGAACTAAATGATAATCTAAACTTAATGAGATTAACATGTTTTTTCATCACTTACACCCTATAAACTACAAAGTATGATTCATTCCCATTGTAGGATTTCACACACCTAAATAGTACCTTGAAAATTTAAAGGAAAAACAAAAAATTATGCTAATAACAAATGTATATTTTTCATTCTTACGGCACTAATAAGTAATGAGTAATATCACAGTATTATCTCAAGTTATTGTGAATTATTGAATGCCTTCAAACGAAAATACGACGACCCCAAAGCGCCAAAAATTTCAGCTGAAAGGAGAACAATTGAAGACAAAAAATTTATTTCCCACGAGAAACAGCTTGAATGAAAACCTTTTTTCTTAATTATCAGCTTACATTTTAAAATTATTTTTATATTAATATTTTTAGTTGAAGAATCTGGAATATCTAATTATTTAGAACACCTAAGGAGTATTGAGTGTAACAACACATGGAATTATTAAAAATTGAATCGATAAATGAAAGAGTAAATTACACTGCCTTCCCCTGAGAGATGCTGAAATTACACTGTCCTCCCCTCTCGTTTGAAAAATCACACTGCCCTCCCTTGAGAGATCAAAAGTCATTACACTTTGATCCAAAACACTATTCTCCAATAAAAAAAAAAGTCTAAAAGGTCAAATTTTTTCAACTTCCAATACAATAAATATTCATGACTAAATTACCCCTCACAAAAGAATAAAACTCTATAAAATGTGACCTATACATACTTTCATCCTCTTATAATAACATTGTTTCATTTTTTTATTGTCTTTTATTATTTTATTAGTATTTATAGTAATTATTATTGTTAACAAAATAAAATTCTAAAAAAAAGTCTGTAATTTAAAATAGTTTATAGATTTTTATATTAATAATGTAATGTAATATAAAACATCTATTATTTTACTTAATTTTCGATAATTAAGTTTAATATATATATATATATATATATATAATAATAATAAAATATATCAAAAAAATTTTGTTAGGTGTACTAGAATTCAGTTTTATAAATTTTTTTGGTAAAGATTCAGTTTTATAAATTTCGATGAAGCATAAGGTTAAACATTTTTTATCTTGTGTGAAGGTCAATTTAGTCATGAATATTTATTAGTCATTAATATTTATTATATTGACTTTTTAAACCTTTTTTTTAGTGGGAGAATAGTGTTTTGGATCAAAGTGTAATGACTTTTGATCTCTCAAGGGAGGGCAGTGTAATTTTGCAAACGAGAGGGGAGGGCAGTGTAATTTCAGCATCTCTCAGGGGAGGGCAGTGTAATTTACTCTAAATGAAAACATATAGAAGGGAGGGGAAGAACAATTATTGGAACACCTAATGCAATCTTTTAATGGACTTGATATGTATTGAATTATTCATACATTATATTGATTGCACACTTATACAATCAATCAAACCATGGAAGAATACATTATAATAGAGTAAACAAATTGTCCTTACTCAAAATAGTTATTTCGAAATAATTTTCATAACGGAGTGGCTTGTACTCTTGTTCATCCAACCACGTTGGGCACATGAAGATCTTTTTATATGCATGCTGAATATATACACCTTAAATTTAGGGTTTAAGGGTACGGACAGAGCCAACAAAATACTACTACACCACCATATTATTCTAAACATGAGGAACGATATATATAACTAACTTTACTAGAAATATAAAACATAGCCATCTTTCTTGATTTCAATTATTTGGAATAATAAAATATATTCCATAAATAACACATCTTTATCTCTTTGGAAAATAGAATTGGGGGTTATCAAATCAAAATTGAACATTGAGGTAAATTATTGTTATTTAAGATCTCCCAATATTCTCACCAACTGTTGCCATGATTTTGTCCATCTCCTACATGCATCTTCAATAAGTTGCTTGATTATGCGCCCTCAGCCCAATGATTTTGTTATTTCAGACGTGGTTCTGTCCTCTACTTAGTTTTCCATTAAGTTTTTTTTTTCTTTTTTCACATATCCATTAAATTTGATTTGATCGGGTGCAAAGTTTGTACCATGTGCTGGTTTTTTTTTTTTTAAAAAAAACCTGCAAAACAATAAAAGGTCAAAGTTAGAAGAGGGCATTTTTATATCAAATGTCTCGCCCTTTAAAATATTTATAATTCAATAAAAAAATTAGTCATTATAATAAATAATAAGTACCGTAGTTTCGACCAAGAAATTAGAAGAACTTAAAATTTTACTGTGGACTTCAATAATAAGGCCAAAATTACTGTGAAGTGAGAAAAGTAATAATAATAATAATAATAGTATGTATGTGTGTCTTGATTCTACATATAAAGCATAACCAAATATTGACTCGTGGGGCAAACTATTCTATTATGGTTCATGGTTTCTCTTGGCTATATGGCTCATTCGGAGAAGAGATCAACTTTAAGAAATAGTAAATGGTCTTATCAATATACGAATGTATAACTCCCATGAATTTTAATTGTGCTTTTATTCATTATTGGAGAAATTGGGTTCAAGTTTTTCCAGCCCCTTCTATTGCTGGGAAAAAACCATTCTTTTAGTTTTGGAGCCTTTTAAGATAAAATTAAGATTCCTTCTCGGTCACGGCTATATGAGGAGCTGTTGCTATAAAAACCCGGTAAACATGCCGATCGAGTTATGTTGGGCAAATCCGAGATTATTTATAGCATACTATGTTGGATCTTTTCTAATTGTGCATAGTGTAATAGAATCAGAGATTCTCAGCCTTATATCTTAATAGACTACCACAATCTAATTTCGAACGATGCATGGATCATTACAATCCAACGTGATGTGAAGCAGAGTTTACTGTGTTAGTTTAAGCACTAATAATAGTACTCCACCTTAAAATCAATGGCGATTGGTTGACATTATTTGGAACATCTTATGGGTTCAATATCTTTATTATTTTTCAGTTTCCCTTTTCATATCAATTCACAGAATAAAGATCCGCAAATAAAAATTCCCAGCCAACTTTAAAAAAAAAAAAAAGTCAACAGAGGAGGGCAAAAAAGGAAGAAAAGAAACTCATAAATGCGTAGCTGTGAGTAAATACTGATAGTGGTCAACGGCAGAGGAAGGTACGGCCAGCATGACCTTCACAGCCTCCCTCTGATTATTCACTGGCAAAAACAAACAGTACCTATCGCACAACACTGGCCCCACATTCACTGGCTTTCCCGCCCCAAAGTCAACCCTTTCCAAACCCAGCCTTGACCATTGCGACACTATCAACACACCCACCGACTCCGGACACCCTTTCCTCTCACTCACCCACTCAATCACCCTCCTCACGTACTCGCTGTTCACTCTCCCTTTCGCCCTTTTCACCAGACCCGACCCGTATCCGATTCCCCTCTCCGCCAGCTCCTTCGCGCTGCTCTCCGCGCATCCCAGCACGAACGCGTTCCCGTAATACCCCTCGGGTATGCCCGGCTTCACCCGGTTCCGTACGTTGATGCTGAACAGCAGCTTCACCCTCTGGTTCGACGGGAACCCCAATGCTCTCGCCCAGCTCCTCCACACGTGCGCCGCCAGCACCTCGAAGCACGTGTGGGAGTGCGACTCGCTGAGTTGACTCGCGGAGCGAGCCGCATTCTGTTGGAGCTCGTGGAGACGCCTTCTGTCGAAGGTAATTGAGGTTGGTTTGAGGTCCGTGGAAACGCGTGTCATGAAGTTGCAGAGATCGGGGACTGGGTTGAACTCCGGGAGGATAATTGGGCTGGGCTTGTTGGGCCTTATGGGTCGTGGGCTGAGGATGTGACGATTCCAGACGGGCTTGGGCGCCGGGCTTTTCCCGGAAGCCAAGTCAGCGAAGTAGTTGAGAAACTCGGCGCTGCCGATACCGTCACAGATACAATGGTTGATCCCGACGCCAACGGCGGCGGCTCCGTCGTTGAGCCATGTGAGCTGAACAACCAACGGCGGCGATCCTTTGAGAACGTCTTGCGTGTAGAGGGACAAGAATTTTCTCCAGTGGGTGACGGTTTTGGGGGCCTTGTCGATAAAGTCGTTGGCTGTGTAACGGTCAGAAAAGGCTTCGATGAAAACGGCTCCCTGGGCTCGACACAGCACCTCGAGGCCTGAAGCATCGGGGCCGGGCCTGGGCCGGACCCTGCCGGCGAAGGGGTAGTAGGGAACCAAGGCTTTGGCTAATGCGGATTTGAGACGGGCCGAGGTGGCGAGGTGGTCCAAGGCAGGGGAGGGTTTGTAGACTAAGAGGTACTCTATAGTGAAACGAAGAAAAAGTTGAGAATCGAGAGCTGAAAGTGGGAGAACACAAGATGGGGTTGGCTCAGAAGGACTGATCACTACGGCTGATTTCACTCGTACTGAGCTTCCCATATGCTCAATTGTGGAATTAAAGAAAAAAGCTAGGTTTTTCGATGGCTTTGTGTTTGTGTGTGTGTGTGATGATCTATGGAATTATAATAGGGTTGGGTTGGGGCAGCTTTTTAAGAAGAAAGAGGAGGGAGGGGTGGGAAGTGCCAGTGAAATTTAAAGTATTTTGTCAAAATCAACTTTATAGATTACTTTCAAATTTGTGAACATAATATAATAATTGAAACTCTCCGTTCCGTAATACTAATATATTAATTGCAGAAATTTATTAGAGAGTAAGGTAAGCTAAGGAACCCCATTTAATTTGTATAGTAACTGTGAAAGATTTGGGGCAAGATTCTGCGAGCATCGCTTTAGAAAAAAAATTGAAGATCAAAACAAAATATAATAATAAAAACAAGCTTTGCTTTCTGTCTGTTCGGCGGAGTGATAGCTATCACTCTATCTCTACGTACCCCAGTTTTTTTGTTTTTGTTTTGTGATATAAAATTTCAAATTTTATCATTTTTTTTGTGGTGTTCGTGAGAGAAGGCTCATATCCACGTGGTCACTAGATATCTCTCTGGTTCATGTCCTGGGTATGATTTAAAATAGAAAAGGTGAAAACTGAAAAGCTAGCATTGCGTTATTGTCATGTGACATTTATTTATATATAGGTTTGTATGGATCCAAATGATTTCAAGACACACCATTTGCGGTGGGGACAATATATATACAGTTGGGGTGGTTTTTATCTTTATCTTCTTAACTTTTCTCGAGATATTCCGAGGATTCAAATATACCATTTCTACTTTCTTTTGTCTCGATGGAAATTCTGATCACTTCGGATTTATAGCTTATAAAAGTGTAATAGGGGCAAAAATGAAGACCAGGTGGCTAAATCCAGGGTGGGTTATATCCCACTTGCTGAAATATTTGATATCTTGGATTCCTTTTTTGGAATAAAATATGGATTCTTCAATTATCCATGTCTTGATGACGTTAATTATTAATAGTTGTCATTTCAGCATATAATGTTCAATCATACTATGGCCTTTATTTTGCTACATATATTGAAATAAAATATCCGATCCTGATTTAAATAATTTGGATTTGATAACGGATCAGTAGGTGTGTGGCAAAAGTAAGGAATTCAAGAAAAAGGAAGCGCCTTCTGGTGTGTTTGTTTACGGTATACTTTACATCTTACATAAGTATCTTATGCTTAATTTTGTGATTTTTTTATAAAATACTTTGATAATTAAACACCCAATTGTAACGAAACCTTCTAAAATAAATGCTTATGTTGATTACATTTTTAAATTTAATTTTATTATGTGTTAAACATATAATTTAATACTGTCTATTTATATTTGAGAAATTAGAAAGAAAATGACAAGAGTATGTACTGCCTTAAAGATAAAATCATATTTTCATTTTGAATACATTAATTTAAAATATAAATTAGGAGTAGGCACTTTTTTTGTCTAGACCAGAGTATCCACCGTCGAACACAGTGACTAACTCCTTCCCTGAATTGTAAGCATCTCGAAGGATTGAACAATTGTCCAAAAATTTAAAGATGCTCCATACTCAAGGAAATGATCGACCCTGACACGTATGGATGAGTCCCTATTCCCTTCCACTCAACCACACCCCCTTGAGTTAGAAGTTGGCACTTTAATATAACTAAGATACTTAATTTTAGATTTTAGATATATATATCTTTAAATATATTAAATTATAATAATTTAAATAACAGTAACTTGAGATGCTTAAGATCATATTTTACATACAAATCATTGATATTCCTTTATTTGATATAAATATGCACTTTTAAAAATTGAATCACAATTTTAAATATATTCAATACATGACATGATACTCATAATAAAGAGAATTATTAAATAATCATTATCAATTTAAAGGATAAAAGTTTACTACTACAAGACTAATGAATTTTAGTATATATTTTTTAATTATTTAGTGTTATTTTTTAATATTAAAGGGACACACATTGAAGGTAAGATTAAACATCCCCTCTCCCATTAAGAGTTTTAAACATGTGTACAAAGATTGTAGATTTTTATTATTTTAAATGTTTAGATTATTTGAAATCCTAAAATGTATTTTAAACGATCATATTAATTACTTTGATGAGTTAATATATATCGTACTAATTAATGTGAAATTTTTGCCATGTTATATACCAAATACCTTTTTAATGACAATTGAAGCGGTCGTCCATAATGTGTTTTATAGTCTTATTTTGATTATAACTTGTTCATATACCTCATAATTAACTGTGCGTTATTATATATATACATATATAAACTTTTTTGTTTGATTGTTTGCCTAATCTCTGAAATTTTGCCTAGCTAATCCGGACTTAACTTGTGTGAGAAAGTCGTCTCTTAACATGAACAAAAACAATTTACAAGATTTCGAATTCAAAAACTTATTTAAACAATATTAAGTGACTTTCCATTTGCACCCACTCTCGTTAATATATAAACAGATTTGACGTACGCAAAAAATTGTTAAACTATTATAGTATGGTTTCTTGAACATAAAGATATATAGAAACCTAAAATTTGTGTCCTTTTGTGCCTTTGGTCCAAGCTGGGTGCTTATATAATTCACTTTTTAAATCAACCTCTAATAGTAGGATACTACGTACTTTTAAGATATGTCATATATATAGCCCATGTAAACAATTAAATGTGCTCAATAATATACTCCACGCGAACATGCATGCCTAGAAATTTTCAGGCATATATATAGATACTATCGTAATTCTATTCGACACGAGCAAATCTCAAACTCTTTCAAAAGAATATAGACCGTATTGAAATAGAGAATATATATACATAAGTGTACATATAAACCACACAATAAACAAATTGAGGAATATGTTGTTTTATATTCAATTTTCTTGCTTAAGCGTCACTCTGTTTGATGGGGGCGAAATGAACGAAATTTCTTTTCAAAATGCATGCTAGCTCATGAAGGTCTAGCATCGCATATTATATTTTGTTTCAAATAATTTATAACTAAATTATAAGAAAGCATATTGCATGCAAAAGAATTCATATTAATTACCAACCAAAATCGTGTGAATCATGGTTGAGCAATAAGCAGCTTTAATTTTAGCAGATGGAAAAAGGATAGAAAATGATGCATAGAAAGAGTTAATTATTAGCTAGAGATGAGGGACAAGATTGATGCCTAGCTATATGTATAATTAAGCAAGTATAGATATGTAATATATAGAGTGAATCCTTGTGTCGGTTTGTAAGGAATATTGTCGTCCAGATTTGTGGCACAGTTAAAGAAACAGGTATCCAAGTCTCCAAAATTTTGACATAGGTTGCATAGGGGTTTTTTTGTCTTTTTCGGTGACAATTAATTAATGACTAAATTATACTTTAGTGGCATGTGATTTGATGTGATTTTAATTAGTTACTTTGTGATTTTATTTTTGTTAATTAGGTATACTGAGGTTTATACTATTAACAATTTAGTGTTCCGTAGTTTAGCTAGTCTGTTAATTTTTTAACAGAAGTACCACATCTATTGCGCACGTGACTGCGCACGTGAAATACTTCTGTTAAAACATTAACAGAATAAATTACGAGAACTAAATTGTTGACAATACAAACCTATGCACATAATTGACAAAAAACGAAATTAAAGAACATTTAATTAAAATTATACTGGCCAAATTGCATGCCACTAAAGTATAATGTACTCAAAATTAATTATACTAATATGGAAGCATTTAATGTAAGCAGCAGCGTCAACTTACTCTTTATTCTACTTAGCCAAAACATAAGATTTTAATCTCCCTTTATTCCTCCTCAATATGTGGATTGAGATTACATGAGATCTTCGGCCATTATATAGAGGAAATTAAAGGCCATCATTATTTAAAATATACTAAATGTAATCACATCTTTTAATAATATTTGAATTTTAATTTATTATATTGGAAAAGGCTAATTCCTTATATTCTAACTTCGGTTGATAAAATGATCCTTTTTCTTTTTCTTTTGTAGTGATAAAACGATTTTGATTATTAATTAATGAGAAATGATCCTTTTTGTTCTTTTATATAGTATTGCTAAACAAAATTAACTAATAGTTTTTTCTTTGTGGCTTTAAATTAACTAATAGTTTGAGGATATCTTGTTTGGTATATATATATATATATATATTTGTTCGGCATTACGTAATATCTAATTTGTTTTGACTTCGTTTTATTGTTTGAATTGTTAATGTAATCTAACATTTCATCTAATATTCTTTTGATTAAATATATTTTACTTTTTGTAAATATGATGAAATTATATTTTTATTTTTATTTTTTTATCCATTTTATTTCATTATCACTTTTAATATAAGGGTAAAATAGTTATTTTACTCACTTTTATTCCATTCACATCACATTCCTTCTAACATTATATTTCTTATTCTCATTACATCAAACGTTCCAATAACCAAACCAACATTTGTGCTTTCTTTTTATTTCCTGTATAGTTCTAATAAATGTTATTGTTTTTTAATTTTGTCAATCAAAATAATGTTATGAAATGATCGATAGAAACTTTAAGACAAATAAAATTTCAATTGTCATCATCTTTGACTTTGTGAGAACTCTAGGGATATGTTTGTTTAATTAGAAAAATCTTGGAGAGAATGAGAATGAGAATATTAAAAGGAATGAAAATGTGATGTGATATGAATAGAAACAAAATGAGTAAAATGATCATTTTACCCTTATATTAAAAGTAAGAATGGAAGAGTAAAAAAATAAAAACAAAAATATAATTTTATCACATTACAAAAAATAAAATTATTTGATAAAAAAATATTTGAAAAACACATTCCACTAAGTTTTAATTAATCTCAATACATATATATATATATATATAATTCCTAAAATGGAGCTTCTGGACACTCCAGGAAGGAATCGATGTCGATGGTGCGTATATACTGCAAGGGCAGGTAATATATAATTTTATTTATTTATGAGTCTATTATCAAATAATCTTTCTTATGCTATTATAATTTATTTTATTAAAAACAATTAAATTTAAATACCTTCTTAATACTTCATATAAAGATAAGATAATACTAAATAAAATGCAATAGGTCCTTGTAATTTTTATTTTATTTTATATAATACAGCACAAAAGCTGATTTGTTGTTGGGTTAATTTACTGTATATTTGTATGTGTGGTAGTGGTAAGTGCATGGCAAAGTCATAGATTCATGTGCAGCCATTTACATGCTTTATTACTGCAAATGACACAGACAATGACACAACCCTAGATGCCTTTGTCACTTCCCCAACCTACCACCGCCCAATAAATTCCCTTCAGATTCCCTTACCTTCTATTTTCACCCACTCACTCCCATTCAGATTAAGATAAGATCAAGTTAATTAATTAATAATTTTATCACATATTTCATTAACACTTAACATATACAGAATTTCACTCATTCACTTTAATTCGTGTGTAGTACAACTTATTAAAATCGGACCGAATCGGCCGGTTCAATCAGAAATCGGTCGGTACACCGATTCGAAAAAATCATAAAATCACTCTTTGAATAAATCGGTGGGAAATCGGTTAAACCGGTGGTGAACCGGCCAAACCGATGGTTTGTTCGGTTCACCCGGTTCTGATTTTTTTTTTTTACTTAAAACGACACCGTTTCATGTATTTTTTTTATGGATATATATTTTTGTTTAGAATTATAGATATATATATTTTTTAAAAAGTTTAAAATTTAAAAAAAAATGAAAATTCCTTGCCGTGTAATCGCACAAGCACAAGCAGCCGCACGCGAGAGAAGAGCAAATTGGAAGTGGATGATGAACCTGGATCTCAAAATGACACTATTGACGATTATCCTTCTTTGGATCATAACTTTGTGTCATTTGATGGAATTAATGTCAACGAATATTATGATTGAATTTTATTGTCAATTTGTCTTTTAGTATGTAGACATATTGATTCTAGTTTTGTGTGTGTTAATTGTTGAGTACTAGGTAGTAAGTATGTTGATCATTGGACTTCTTAGATGGGTTTGATACGATATTATGGCTTAAGTTTGATATGATATTGTGATTAAGTGTGTAACTTGTTCTAATTCTAGTATTTTACTTATGGTATAATGTTGTGGTTAATTATATTTAGGTGGAAATGGACACATATAAAGTATTTAACTAATGTTTAATATGATATATTTTAGTATATTAACTTAAAATATATATATATATATATATATATATATATATATATTTAATTACCACCGATTCGATCGCAGTTCAAACACAGTTGAATTAGTGAACCTTGAACTAATACCTCGACCGATTTAATGTCCGGTCCGATTTTAAAAACCATGAATAAAACTGTAAGAAGAATCATATATATAGGACCCTCCCTAAAGGATTGGACTTAAGATGATGCCCATGCCCTTTAAGAAAAGGCTTAAATTAAGATAAGGTGTGAGCGTTAAAAAGTGATTAAAATTAAAATGTGATTAGGCTTTGTTTGGATGGGTGTGTATGTAAAGCTTGGTACTCTTTCCCTAGCTGTCTCCTTTTGTCCTACTGCATCTCCCTATCACGTCTTTTCACACAGCAAACAAAAAAAAGGTAAAATAAATCTCGAGACAAGATGGATTGATGGACGTTCAAAATTTATATGTTATCTACTTAAAAGAACATGGTTCACTGATTAATTGCATACTACTGCATTTGTTCCCTTTTTATGTGAAAAGGAATCTGTATTAATTATTATGATCTACGAGTACACCAGCACCATCATATATATTCAAATACTTATCAATCAACGTTGATCAGAGTCCGTGAGGATAAGGGCACAAAACAGTTCTTGCCGCTTATTAATTGCTAATGGAAAAAGAAAGATTAACAAACACAGGTTTTGACTTCTCGTATTTTAGATTTAATTATATGAAATTATTTCAACGGACTTATTTATTAATTTTCGACTCATTCTATGATTTTCTTGTGTTTGGCTGTAATATGTTGGGTTCACAAACTAACATGTTATCACTTCAATAGCAGCAGATTTGACATAAACATCCTAATTTAATTTTATTAATTATGTTATATAAGCTCATTTGATATTGGTCATTCATTTTTTTGATCGATTATATATGGTTGAATTAATTATGTAGCTTATTCATTTATATATTGGATTTGCATGCATCTTTCTTACTCTTTCTGTGTTTGGCTCAAAAATGTCAAAACCTATCCAAGCCAAATCTTTTGTCTAGATTGTGTCATGTGCTGAAATCAATAATCTCATATATACAATTGCTTAGTGTTATTAGTTTAATGGTGCATTGGTTCAATGTTTTTAGACTTATATACTCTCTATTATTCGTAGGCGCCTATATACTATACTACCCATAGTTTTTTTTTTCAGCATCACTTCTGAGACAAGAGACCCTTCACCTGTTTCTGGGCTTCGCAACTACGATTATCATAAACAATATTATGCGAATCCTTTTGGTGATATGCTTGGAAATTTTAGTTATATTTAAATTCTTTTGTTCTTTAAAAATTATGGTTAGGATTGTATTGACTTAAGATCTGAATATAATATGAGTTAAAAAAGATAGATTATATTACAAATAATAATACATTGTATGTCTGTCCTGTCCTATCAAAATAGGCGTTAGTTTCTTATTTAGTTATTTATCATGTAGACTTGTTTTCGGCTTAGCCCATATACAACTTTCTAGAGGCCCAACTAAATCATAATAATACGCTTCATTGCTTCCAATCCAATCGAACTCAGCCCATGTTTTTCTGACGATTGAACCGGCATTACTGGGCTGGGCTTCATGTGCCTCCTACTTGCTTTTTTTTCTTGCGTGTTTGGTATTACGGGCCGGTATTAATGTTCTTCTCAAGTAACTACAATCGGGTATTTTCCTGCCTTCCCTCACATTGAAAATTTAGAGTATAGTTATTTTTAGACTAATACAAAAAATATAAATGTAAATTGACAAAGAGCTATTTTTTTATGGAATATATATATTTTTTCAAATAAGGAATTATAATTTATAAAAAATTAGCACATGAAGGGGCTGGTAGTTCTTGATCAATAATAAGTGGTAGGGCTGATGAAGAGTTCCAAGGCTGCTAGCTTGCTAACACTTCACTGGCCACTGACAATATTCCACATGCTCCCTCTGCATCCTGCTCATTTTATCTCTTTCTCCCTTCTCCCTTAAGATTCATTGCTCTCATCTTTTAGCAATGTGTAAATTCTGATTAGAAAATGTTTAAAGCCAATGTGCCATTTATATTGATTACTTAGGGTGCATTCGAATTGTAAAAATATTTCCATTTTTTCTTAAAATTAATTTCTATTTTTTTAAAAAATATGTCTGCTATGCAAATTAATATTTGTTCAGATTCAAGTCAAATAAATTTAATAATTATAATTTATTATTATTTTTATTCTGACTATAATTAGAATATAGTATTTGTATGATAAAATGATTAACTTCCTTAAAAAGTTATAAAAAGTAGAGTGGGAAAAAAAAAAGCAATGTTAATTATTATTTGAAAAGCTAAATTTTTTTCCTCCAGAAGTTGCCTATTTTTAATTTATTTTGTAAAATATTTTCAAAAAACATTTGTTGTTAAATTGTACCAAATAAATTTTCATTCGTATTTGTGTTTTTCGTTAAAAATAAAAACAAGAAAGGAAAATGTGTTCATACATTCATTTAATTAATTCCTATCTTTCTACTATCCGGAGTTTCTTAACAAGCTGTGACACAAGTATGGTAAAAGTTTAGTATTACTATTGAACTTCAGTGCATCTCTCAAATTATATAGTATTATTTATTAATATTAATAAAAATTCATATTAATTAGAATCCACCTTAAATAAATTAAAGACAAACTAATTAAAAAATATAATAAAACGCAAGTATAGCTCCGAAACACAAGTGACAAGACCAAGAGCGATAAATAATAATATTAATAATAATGTGGGGACTATTTAAATATTGCATTTAAATCTATCTCTCCACTCAATGGAACCTGATCCTTTGCAGGCCTTTTTACCTGCACCATGTCATCCATTTTTGGCACGTGGCAGATTCTTCGTTTGCATGCATAAGCCACGTACGCCAATCTATACAAGTGCACTGCATGTGTGTTTCACCTCCCTTTTTGGGATTATTTAATTTTCTGTTACAAGTAAATGCGAAAGCCTAGCTATCTAACAAGTAATAACTTTTATGATCCATGGAAATATTAAGAAAGAACATTTGAGATTTAAATTACAGTCAATCTGAAATTACATGTCTATATATGTGAATGAAAACGACTACATTAGTATTAGTGTGCAAAGACCAATATATATATACATATTTGAAATTAAATCAGTGATATATACGATATGTGGATGCATTCATAGAAGGATTAAGTGCGTTAGAAGTAATGATCGAAAACAAGCTAAGTAAGTACTGAGCAGATATATCTATCTCGATTCTATAACCTTTGGTCAGATAAGTGTGGTGGCTATACCAATCCAAACAAGTTATAGGTAGTGCCCAATTAGTATTAACATATACACATTAAAAAAATAAAATGATCTGTAGTGTGTTGATATACACCACTCGTTTGCTCCATTGCCAGATATATATAAATTCAGGCATTATTCACGAACCACCAGCTTCTCCTTTCTTACAATTAATTAATGGGTAGTGGGGTGGGTGACTGTTGTATATATGTTGGCATTCTGGGTTAGAGTGCTATGTTCAATTACAGTACTAGTTTCACTTTCACACATTCGTATCATCACAAATCCATCACTGCTCTCTCATCCTGTTCATAAAAAGCAGTATTCAACTAATTAATTGGAAACTCATCGTCTTACTCTGATTCTATAACCAAAATATACATGTATAAATATGCCTATTGAATAAATTACAAACATAAGTATTTATAGCTGACTAATGAATATCTTAATAGATTATGATATTTAACCTAACACACATATATAGAGAGAGACTAAAATATTGAATGAATGTTGATTTGCATGGATGATTGGGGTTGAGAATATAATGAGATAGATCTGAATGGGATGTTATGTTTAATCAACAATGAGCGAGGGTTTGTAATCCCAAGGTTAGAGAGAAGAAACATTGAGAAATAAAGAAAGAATTAATGAAAGGGAGGGGGTCAAAGAAAGAGAGTAAATGATTCCAAATTCCGAAACCAATGTGCACTGTGCCTGCTGCTGGTCTGTTTTCTTCACAGCACAGCAATCCTTCCTTTGCTCTTTAATTTCTCTTTCTATAAATACATATTACAGATTCCATAATTTGCATAAACCCCCCACCCCACCGCCCTATTCCACCATTTACACAGTACCCCTCACTCACGCCTTACCTTCTCTTCCCTTAATCAACCCCCAGTACTCAACGTTACGTTCGAGGTAGCCTCAGACACTAGTGGTCTCCATCTCCATCCCCCTTTTTAAACCTCCAATGGACGCACCCTCTCATCACCCGCATGACTCCACCACCACCACCAAAACCCATAATCCCAAAACTACCCCTCCTCCTCCTCCTCCTCCTCCCAATGACTCTTCTGATCACAATACCACTACTCGCAAGTCCAAAGGCAAGGGTGGTCCTGACAACAACAAATTTAGGTACCGAGGTGTGAGGCAACGAAGCTGGGGTAAGTGGGTCGCCGAGATCCGAGAGCCCCGCAAGCGAACCCGAAAGTGGCTTGGCACCTTCGCTACAGCCGAGGACGCCGCTCGAGCTTACGACCGCGCCGCCATCATCCTTTACGGCTCCAGGGCTCAGCTCAATCTACAGCCATCCGCTACTTCGTCTTCTAACTCTAACTCCTCTCGTGGCTCCAACTCTTGCTCCTCTTCCACTCAAACCCTTCGTCCCTTGCTTCCTCGCCCCTCCGCCTTCGCCTCCACATCGGGGTTGTTACCTTATGGGGTATACCCTAATATTCATAATCATTATATCCCGCATCAGGTGATGTGTCCACTCAATAATAACAACATTATTGTGCAACATCAGCATCAAGTGGTGCAAGTGCAACAACATCAACACAAATCCTATCAATCCCCAGAATCTGATCATCGTGATGTTGTTTATACCCCCACCAACACAACAACCTCGTACCACAATAATAACTACCATAGTCATAGTCATAGTCATAGTCATAGTAATAGTCATAACCATCATCATCAGCAGCAGCAGCAGATGTCGAATCAAGTACATCATCAGCAGTATCAGAATTGCATGTACGATGAAATGGGTTCTTTGGTGGGATCTGTGGGGGAAAGTTTGTGTGGTACGCAGGCACAGAGTATATCTGCACCGGAGGAGGAAATCGGCGTCGGAACGTGGTCGATGCCCAATGACGAAGAATACGTCCCAGCAAGTTTATGGGATTATAACGATCCTTTCTTCTTTGATTTTTAATTAAGAACAGTGATTTGCAGATACGGAGCCTAATAATTGCTTTTGGGGCAATTATTGCTGAAGGGAGAAAAAGGTACTCATACATAAATATATAAATGTTAGAGATGGATCAATAATGTTTTTAACAGTATTATATATATATATATATATATATATACACATATTGTTGCAAAGTGAATAATAATATTGTTGCATGTGGTGACAAAATGCATAAGATGGATCGGTAGTGCAATATGAATGAATGCATGCAGGTGTTTCTGATGAGACAAAGCAATCGAGGGGTTTTGAATATTGGTTGCTACCCAGTGGTATTGGGTTAATTATTAAAATTTGCAGCAAATTAATGTTTTCCCTATTTTTATGAGGGAGGACATAAATTAAGGTATGGGTTTGGTATAGGATTTGCATATGCTTTATAGGAATAGAAGTGAGGAGTTTTAATTTCTTATATATATTATTAATCAATGTTGCCGGGGAGCAATTGCCGATAAAAAGCTCGCGAATCGTGGGCTATTGGAATATTATTGTTGTGATATACTTTATATATAAGCAAAGTTTCAGACTTTATATATTGTTGTTGTGATATACTATATATGAAGTGTGCATGGCGCTGTTGGATGTTATTTGTTTTTGAATTTGGGGCTTATTGGAATTGGAATAGTTAGGTGCAATTATTGTGAAGATTACACATAAGGAAGATCAACCGTTGAGGCTCAGGAACCCATTAATACTCTGAAGATTTTAGTCATAGTGGTCAAAGAAATTGATTGTTCGCATTTAGATTTAGGGTTTCTCTTGGGGGTTGGAAGATTTTCTCTTTTTTTTGGATCAATTATGATTATAACTCTATAAATCAATCCTATAGCCTCAAGTTTGGTACATCTCTCTAATTATATAGAGCTATTTATTAATCTTAAGATAAATTTGCATTAATAAGGACACACGTTTTAGAACCAATTAATTGGAGTGATGTATTGAAGTTCAGTACTATCATATCACTAAACTAGGGGTGTTCGGCGGCGGTTTGGACGGTTTTTAGGAAAAATTTAGTGTACCTATTAGTTTAAATTGATAGCGTCACACCAAACCATAAACGAGTTGTTTTGGCGGTTTAGGACTTTTATGTCATCAAATTAACATATTTAAGTTTATTAATAAAAAATATAATTTTATTCAATATAAATAATAAAAAAGTATAGTAATATTTCATTTACTTACAATATACAATCAACTTAGTTCTAAAATTAAATTTTTAGATTGACTAAATTTAATATAACCTTCTAAAAACAAATTTTATACTTTATTATTTAAAAATTTTAACATAATATATACATATATATACATGTATGTGTATGCGGTTTGGTTCAGTTTTTGGACATACCAAACCAAACATTGATCGATTTTGTTCGGTTTGATTTGGTTCAAGTGCGTTGATTTTGTTTGGTTTTGAACGCCCGTACACTACACATCTACACAACAGATAGATGAACCCCTAGTTTTTTTTTTCCACAACAAATTAAATTATGATTCATTGAACCCAAAATGCTCTACTCTAGGAAACAAATTAATAAATTACACTTATTTCTGTTTAATGCGACTTCATTAATTACTTCACTCTTATTTTTTTGGTTAACCAAAAGATTCACTCTTATTTGTGTTTGTACATATGAAGCCTTAATAATTAACATGCACAGTTGGAAATTAAACCTTGTAGTTTTCCTGTGATATATCAGGATGATGAGTTTTATCACTTGGTTAAGTACATGACTTGTTAAATAGATTTGTTCAGCAAAACTCTGTTAGTGGTTATTTCATTTTCTACTCTCTCAAATGTAATTTTAAATTTTTGAAAACAAAAGCAAAATATTTATGAAGTGTTGTTTATAATTATATCCAAAACATCCACACAAAAAAACAAGGTGAACAGAGAGTAAATTAGATTAAGATAATTCCATGCATCTCTTCCTCTCTGCAAAACTTGCTACGACATCATGATATTTGTTGGCATATGCATCAGAACTTGTTCATAGGAAAAAGAAGCTCATAATGAATTTCGGTTTCATTCACTCTCAATTCACTATCTCATACTTGTTTCATGGGCCCAATTATTATCATTTTCTATTTCTTCTGTATATTGTGTCTTTGCCTTTTCCATTCCCTTCTCCCCATCGTAATTTTCCCCAGATCCTTGACCCTCAATATACCTATTTATATAATAAAAAAATGTTAAGTTTTGACAATTTTTTGTTATTTTATAGAGATTTTTAGGTGTAAAGTAGTAAAGATTGTTTTACTTGATTTAGGTATATACAAATCAATAATATATAGCCATTATTTAATTAAACTTATTTCACCCCGAGAGATTAATTTGTATATACTAATCAATAATATAAAGATTTTTTTTTCTGAACTATCAATTTTTTTTGTGTGATTTTTAGATTGTCATGTTTACAAGATATAGATCTTTATCTAGCTAATCGACGACATAAGAAAATAAATAATGATATTTATATATACTTCTAAAAAAATAACATTTAATTTTTAATATATAATTGAGAAATGAATAATTATTTTCAATTTTAAAAAATGTTAGTGTAATATTTACAAATGGGTTTAAATTAATTGAAAAACATTTTGATTTTTTATAGTTCTTAATTAACAATGTGTTAATAGTGACGTAGATTACGATCTTTGTTGGGTGTGTATATATATTGCTTATTATCAAAATATATTATCAAGTTATGACGGCAGCAAAATTTATGAAAGGATATTGATGAATAATAATAATATGATAGCTTTTAATTAAATATAAAAAAAAGTAAATTACTTTTTGTTATCCAAAATTAAATTGAGAGGTAGAAGAAGGTGACATAGTCTTTAAGAAGCATATATAGTGGATAAAGGGATATTGTGGAGCTTAGCACAATATTAAGTTTAAATTTTAATGCTCGTTATGCCTTTTCCAATTTTGCCTCCAAGGTCGTTGACATGCCCTCTTCTTTTAAATATCTCTGTCACTATTATCGCTTCTCATATGTTAGCTCTTTTACCCTAATTTTCAAATTGGGATAATATATTTGATGAATAATTTTTTTAAAATATTTTGATTATAAGTTTTTAATGAAAACATAACACACAAAAATTAAAAACAATTGAAATCTGAGATGTTGTATTATAAAAAAAATTAATAACAAAAATATAAAATTTATACTCTTAAATTTTAGTTTGAAAATAAGTGAATGGGACCGAATTGTTATGGCTACAACTAGTCCTAGGCTTCAAAAGCAAATTAGCCATCAACTAGCTTGATTTTGGATTTTACAGCTTTAATCCCATCTACAATAAAATGTGAAAGAAAATTCTCCTAAGAAGAATAGTACTATATATGTCAATATTTTGAACGTCTAAATAATATAATTTAAAATTTATAAAAATATAAAATGAGTTTTATTTAAAAAATATGAAAATATAACATTTCGCAACAACATTTTTATTAATTTTCTGCTCATAAAGATTAATAATAGATTTCTTATGGGATAATTCTAAACTATATATATATATATAATGCTGTTGTAAAAAAAGGTTGTTAAAGTAAGTATCTCATTCTTTTTTATGTTTGATAAACTAAAGCAAATGAAAAAAATCATTAAAAAAAAGACTGATGAATTTTGAAAGCGGACACGAGGCTTCAAGTACTACATTGGACGTTTTGATGATGACGAAGATAATATTATTTTAAATTATAATGTGTGTGGTTAAGGTGTTAATAAGGACTGTGGTGGGGGACCATGGGCTTTTAACTTTTACGCGGGCTTGGGCCCCAGTGTAACAGTGTTTCACAATATCTCTTTTTTCTTGTTGAGACTTGACGCTCAGGTCAAATCTGACAGCGTTGGCATTTCCATATCAAATTATTATGAATCAATGGAGCTAATCTTTCTTCTATAATTATGATTATAAGTTCGCAAGTTCTAACCCTTTCAAAAATATCTCATTTACTGGTTTCTCATTTTCAATGGCCTTTTCTCCTCCGTTTGCGTCTAATATATTTTCTGTAATTAATTTTACTATAATAACTCATACTTAATAATATTTATCCTTGCGCCAGTGAGTGATGAGGGAGACACACGAGTGCAAGATTTACAACTTTTATTTCACAATAGAGCATAAGATTTTTTTTATTCGTCCGCACTTTTGATAGTATACACATTCCTTTTAAAAACAAGTTTAGTTTACTTTATTTTACGAGATTAAAACTTTTACATGATATACATTATTGAAAAATTAAATAGAATGAATTTGCTTAGCCATTTAATACTCCAAGGATTCCCATTTTGTTGAGAATATTATAAAGAAGCCATTTAATAGATGTATATAAGAGCATGATTTTTGATTGAATGAATTGAAAAGCATGCTAATCCTTATCTTGAGATCAACAAATGACTGAATGAGAATTTGTGAGTTATTTGGACAAAGATAAAAATAGAAGAATGGAAGTAGTTGGATGGTGACAGACGTATACACTACAAAATCAGAATAATGTATACAGTATACACTCTCAATTTTGGTAAGAGCTAGTAATCATTAGACAAAAATAGAAATGAAAATGAAAATAAAAATAAAAACGGAATGTATTTGATGTGTTTAATAATAAAAATTTAACAATGTAAATGAAATGAAAATGTATTAAAATAATAATAAAAAAATTATAATTGTATCAAATTATATCAAATTAAAAAAATATAATATATATTTTATATTTTTTAAAATTAATAAAAATGAAAATGTGAGAAAGTAGATGAGAGTCAATAAATCACACATTCTAAGGACAATATTGAGCCTTTCAAATGATAACCAATGCCTCTCTACTTGAAGTCTTCTAAAGTCAATGTACTAATGTTAATGCAGGACCGCATCTTTAAAATCATTATTCTTAATATTTTATAGAGAGCTTTTAGAAATTGTATTTACAAAAAAGAAAAAGAGGGATTCGTGTTCGTGGAGCAACATGCCAACATGCATAATCACCTGTTTGAAATGAATACATAGATGTCTGCCGCCATGAATCTAACACAAGATAAAAAGTAAAATAATATATATATAAAATATTAATAATTTGTGTTGCACGCGCTGTTATTGCGAGTACACCTAATTACGAAACGTAACTATAAATGTCATGCTTGGCCGTAGTAGTTTCTAGTACTCAGTTTGGTCAGAGCGTTCATTCTCACACTTCACCTTACGGTGTGTACACATCGGAGTAACTTTATGCCACCGTCAGCCATCGCCGCCGCCACCACCTGAACCACCACCGTATTATGCTATACTCTACAACCACCATGACAAGCCAAGATGCCCAAGGCTTCACATGGCACTACATGGAGCTCGATGACCGAAACCTCGAAATCCGCGGCCGAACCTTCTTCATCATCATCGTCCTCTTTTCCATTGTACTTCTCGTCACACTCCTCTTCCTCTACGCTCGCTGGATCTGGCGGTACCGTGGTCACATCCCCACCTCCTACACTCCAAACCAAGCCCGGCACGCGCCGCCGCCTCCACCGCCGCAGCAGGAGGGCCTGGACCCTGCTTCGATCAAGAAATTGCCGATAATCTTGCACCAGACGCCGTCGGATCCCAATTGTAAATTGGAGGAAACAGAGTGCTGTATTTGCCTTAGCGCGTTCAAAGATGGAGAGAAATTGAAGGTTTTGCCTGGATGTGAACATAGTTTTCACTGTGAGTGTGTTGATATGTGGCTTTCTAATCACTCTAGTTGCCCTCTCTGCAGATCTTCTCTCAAGGTCCATCCTTCTTTTCCAATGATTTTGATTCAAGAACCTCCAATTCGAATCAACCTCCCTTTGTAGCTTCCTTCTTTTTTTTCTCTACTGTTAATGTTATAATGATAATTTACTTTTTGGATATTTCTATTCAGAGCCATGTACATAGATAGATTCAGTGATTGTAAATCTTATGACTGTCTTTTTTTACATTGATTCGGGCGGCTAATTGGTAATTGCATAAAAACAGAAAGAAAAATTACATATGGACATAAGGTCATGTGCGTACTTGTTGGGGGACGCAAGTTGTTTGATGAAAGTCCTCAAAGAAATTGGTGTTATTTTGGGACATATGGTCCAGCTACTGCTCATGTTATGCTAAATGGAACTGGAAAGTTATAAAAAAATTAGGACCTCAATATCTGAGTGGTTTCTTGTGCTCAGTGTGAGTCCTGATCCATTATGCTGTATGCGTAGGCTAGTAATTAGGGAGATACTTTCTTTGCTGTGAAAGGTTGAAAAGCCATATACATCCAAACCCATCTTTATCTGTTTAGTTTTTCGTTGCTTTCTTGCCTCAAAGAACAACTGAAACAAACTATGGATAATGTAGTGGCTTTCTGGAGGTTGAATTTGGGATGCTATTGCTTTGAATGATCAACATTTGCATTTAATGCTCATGGTGAACGGAACATTGAGGAGTCATTGAATGATTGGTAAATGATATGACATGGTTAGCTATAGCTTATCTATATGAGTATGTTCAAGGTATGGGCTTATGTTCTTCATGTGATTGTGAATTAGTGATGGTTCCGCGAGGCAACTCTATTGTTCTGCTGCGTATGTACTGTCGTGGTCTAATGAAGACGAGCTACTTGGTTGCTTCATAGCTAGCAATTAGCATTGCCATAACTTTCATCCCGAAATTGATATGAAGGCATTGGACGGTGGCTGTTGGATAATTGAACATGAAGGGGCCACTTGTTTAATCAAATGCTAATTCTTCCTTTTCATTTCCATTTTCCCAGATATTTATTTGCTAAATGCTAATATAAAAGCCTTCCGCATGGCCTTGATAGGTCATCATTTTAATGGGGTCTGGCTCCTCTGCAATTCATATTTTTCATCATTGTTTTTTTTTTTTAAATTTTGCTAACAAGTGCTTTTAGACACTCTTTAAGGTTTCCATCAACCAATGAGAAGCTCTTAAAACATGGGTTAAATTATTCTTTTGGTCATCAATGTTTGCACGAAGTTTAATATTTGTCATCAACGTTTCAAAAAGTTATTTTAGGTCCTCAACGTTTTTTTTTGTCAAAATTGGTCTTCTAGCGTAACATCTGTCTGGTTTTGCCATTAAATGTTGACTTGAAAGGCTTATGTGGCACACTCTCTCTACGTGTCATATTTAAATGATATGACACCTTTTCTCACTTAAACTCAACAAAACGATGCCGTTTTGATTCATTTAAATGTTCTATTTTAGTGTTGTTTTGCTGAGTTTGAGTGAGAGAGGATGTCATATCATTTAAATATGTATGAGAGAGAGTGTGCCACATAAGCCTTCCACATCAGCATTTAATGGCAAAACCAGACAGATGTTACGCTAAGGACCAATTTGACTCAAAAAAAACGTTGAGGACCTAAAATAACTTTTTGAAACGTTGATGACCAATATTAAACTTCGTGCAAATGTTGAATACCAAAAGAGTAATTTGGCCTAAAACATGTGTTGGTTGACTTTTCATCAACTTCATAAAAAATAATTTTCTTTCTACCAATCAAAATAAACCTTAACAAGTGCCATACGGTACTTGTTAGATAAATATTTTTTTAACTCTCATCTTTTAATTTTATTAAGAACTTAATAATAAAGATTTAGACAAAAACACTTTTATGTCTTTAAATTTTACATCATTTTTCAAACTTGTTTTAAAACTTTTTTTATGGTCAATTTTGTCCTAAAATTTCGAATTTCAATTAATTTTGTCTTCAAAATTTTAAATTTTGTTCTAATATTTAATGGGTTTATCTAACAGGTGCCCTAGGATATTTGTTAAGGTTTATTTTGATTGATGGAGAGGAAATAACTTTTTTTGAAATTAGTTAAAAATCAATCAACACATTTTTTAAGGTCCTCTCATTAGTTGAAATGAAACCTTAAATAGTGCCCTAAAAGCACTTGTTAGCAAAACCCATATTTAATATAAGTAAATATTGTTATGACATAACATATGTAAGATTAATGTTATTAACGACATCATCTTTGTATATTAATGTCAAGACATCAATTAAAATAACATTGACTTTTCGTATTAAGAAAAAGAATATAAAAAAATAATATGATACATTAATATTAATATTATATATATAATATCATATTATTATTTAATGTTAATAAATTTTTTTTATTTTGGTTGAATAAGAGTCGTGAGTTCTTGATACATATTAAGTCTGTTAAGAATTTTTATTTTTAGAGACTCCAGTTGAAAAAAGAACGAATTTATTTTTATCATTTATTACTCTAGTAAGGTATTATTTTCTCACGATTTACAGCCTGAGCTTTTTTGGTGGAAAAGGATAACAGGAGATTTTCTTTTTGGGCTGTTATTTAAAAATATCCTTTAGGCCTAACATCGAAGCTTAATTAACCTGAACCGCGGTAAAGCCCAGCCCATTTTGCATTAGGGTTTCTCCTCTATAAAGTATACCTTCTCACCGTTCCCAACTCCCTGTTTCTTCGTCGCTGCATTATTTTCTGTGGAACGATTCGCGTTCGGAGGCGAAGAAGGGAAGGACGTTCAGTTTCTGAGCATCATGAGAGCGAAGGTGAGCTTGATACATATTTATTGTTTCTCTAGTTTTTCATTTTGGCCTATGTGTTCTCGTTCTAGGGCTTTGCGCTGATTGGTGTTGTGGTTATTGCAGTGGAAGAAGAAGCGTATGAGGAGGTTGAAGAGGAAGCGCCGAAAGATGAGGCAGAGATCTAAGTAGTCTTCTCAAACAAACGCTCCTAGTTTTGTGCTTTTCTTTTGTTTCCGTTGTTCTCCTGTGAACTTGAGTACCGCGTAGAGACTAGTTTTACTTCTGGTATATTTGTTTAACTTATTTATTGAGATCATTATAGATTTATAGTAGTTGACAATGTTTTTATTCTGAATTTAGATGCTCTATAATATTGGGTTTTTCGACGCCCTTTGTGTGGAAATTAGTTATGGCGGTAATCTACATTTTTTTATATAATTAGAACCTGCGATTGGTGCTTTTGGGTTTAGGGTAATCTACATGCCTACTTTTGATTATCAACGACCTCTATTGTGTAGTTTTTCTAATGAAACGCTTGACCCTGATCATTTTTACATCCTTCTGTGATATCATATTTTGCTAGAATCTTCTTTGATGTCGTTGAACAAAACAAAGCTCGTCATTAACCCTAATCCTCTGGACATTGTCTCGTAGAAGCTGGAGGTAGATATTTTTTTCACTAGGGGTTATAGAATTGCTCAGCTGTTATATCTTTATAAGCACTCTAAATTTTTTGTCCCTATGGCTTTTAAAGTTGGAACCGAGTAATCGTTTAATTCTTATTTCTTACGATGCGATTTAAAGTTATTGGGAGAGTTGCACCCGAACCAACACAATGCCCTTTCTTTGAATATAGCATTCTAAGGTGGGACTTGTATAATTTTTTATTAGACGCCGTCGGATCCCAATTGTAAATTAGACGATATAGTGTGCTGTATTTGCCTTAGCTCGTTCAAAGGTGGATAGAAATTGAAGGTTTTTCCTGGAAGTGAACATGGTATTCATTGTGATTGTGTTGATAAGTGGCTTTCTACTCTAGTTGCCCTCTCTGCCGATCTTCTCTCAAGCTCAATCCTTCTTTGCCAATCTTCTCTCAAGCTCAATCCTTCTTTGCCAATGATTTTGATTCAAGAACTTCCCATTCGAATCATTCTATTTGTGCCTTCCTTATATTTTCTTTACTGTTAATGTTATAATGATAATTTACTTTATGGATATTTATATTCAGTGCCATGTACATACATTGATTCAGTTATTGTAATTCTGTCCTTTTTACATTGATTGGGGCGTCTAATTGGTAGTTGCATAATAACAAAGGAAAATTACAAATAGACATAAGGTCATGCATTACTTATTGGGTGATGTAAATTGTTTGATGAAAGTCCTCAAAGAAATTGCTTTTATTTTAGGATATATGGTCCAGCTATTTCACATCTATTCTAAATGGAACTGAGAAGTTAATGTAGTGGCTCTGTGGATATTGAATTTGGGATTATACTGCCGTGAATGATCAACTGTTGCATTTAATGCTCATAATGAACGGAACATCGAGGGGTCATTGAATGATTGGTTAATGATATTTGACATGGTTAGCTTTAGCTTATCTACGGGCTTTATGTTATTAATGTGATTGTGAATATGTGACGGTACTGTGACCGTGAGGCAACTCGATTGTTCTGCTGGGTATGTACTGTTTTTGGTCTAATGAACACGAGCTATTTGATTGCTTAGAAGTTTGCAATTAGCATTGCCATAAATTGAATCAAAGGCGGTGGACGGTGGCTGTTGGATAATTGAACTTGAAGACTGCTAATTCTTCCTTCCATTCCATTTTCCCAGATATTTATATTGCTATTGTAATCCGGTTTAGAGTTTTTTTATGGCGAGCTCTTCCATGTGTTAGAAGATTGCCCCATGCTCCAACCATTGTGTATTACACAACGGTTTGACTTTAGTAGCAGATGACACCATTCGTCATTGATTGAGTGGCTGGTTGTGGAGGTTAGCAGTTGAAGCGTAGAGCATTTTAGTTTGATTGCGGTGCTTGGCCTGGGATGCTAGAAATGCTAAAAAAACACTAACGAGAGAATTTAGCAGGAATGTGGATCAAAGTGAATAATTTGTGGGAAGAGAGGGAGATGATTAGAGTCAAAGAGAGGATTTGCATCCTGATCCTGCTAGGTGTGTGCATTGGCAGAAGCCTTTGGGGTATGCTCTGAAGCTGATTGTGAATGCAGTGCAAGGTGGCATGGTGGACTAATAAGGTATGTATGTTGCCTTCCCTCATGATCCAGTTTTGCTAGAAGCACTTGGTATTCAAAGGGGGATTGATTTTGCAATTAGTATTGGAGTTCAGCTACAAGTCGAAGGTGATGCTCAAGCAGTTGTAGATTTGCTTAACAATCCTACTAATGATGCTTTTTTGTGGTTCCTATTGCGAAAGTGTTCGGTCAACTGTGGAGTGTTTTCGTAGTCTCACTTTTAGTCTGGCTCCGAGTACCTGTAACGTTTGTAAAAGATTCATAGTTTCAAACCATGACTATTTATGTATGGATCGAGTCTTTGTCTTTCTTGCTTACTCATATACCGAAGTTAGACTATTTCTAATTATTTGAATTCTGTTCTTTTCAAACTAAAACAGACCCATAATTCAATTAAGGTGATTTTCTAGAATTCCCTAGTTTATTTAGCCATTATTTACCTACTCCCTTTTTTTCCCCAATGTATTATATTTTTTCAAACAAATTTGAAACCACGACTTCCATTTTGTATCCCAAAGGTACGCTTGGTATAGATGCACGGATGTAAAGTACTGTAGAATAAAAGAAAGTACTGTAGAGAAAAGTGAGAAGAGAGATAGAAAGAAAAATTATGAGAGAAAAAATATAACAAAAACGTAAGATATCATTTAACCTGTCAATAGAAAGAGAAAGAAATGTGAAAGAAGCCAAGAATGAAGAGACATAAAGAAGAGATGCTCTCTTAAGATTCCCTGTATTATTTCAATAATATAAAATAAGTACTTAATGTAAATGGAAAAAGTAGTGGTGTGTCATAGTGGTATGTCATAAAAAGTAGTCTTTGTAGTAATAATGTAAGTATTCCCTTGTAATCCCAATATAAATAAATAGATGTCAAATGTAATATGGAAACTATTGAAGTACAATACAATCAAATATTTCTCTCATTGTGCTCTTGGGGCTCTTGTGTTTTGAGTGTTATTGAATAATTTTTTTTTAAAGAAAATTTCAAATATATCGAAGAAAAGCTTATGGAGATTCAATTAAGGTATGGCTAACTAAATTTCTTGAGAGATTCTAAGATATCCATGTCTTCATAAAGTGTTGCTTCTATAATCAAAGAATTTGATTATGAATATGATAATGAATGAACAAATATGCCAAAGTCATTCCCTCCCGGGACATTGCATAACATTGTAATAATATAATACTATTTGTAATTGCCCATATTACATGCTGAGAGAAAATCAACGCTTCTCTTACTAAACCTTCATGTTCTTAACTTCCAAGTTTGCACAAATTTGTTATTTAGCTCAAACTAATTTAATTTGGTTGTGTGAAAAGAAAATTTAGTAATCTCTTAGTTAGAATGATTTCTGTTTTAAACAAAATCGTGGTCATTTAATAGATGGGCTGACTTAGTATATAAGAGCTCACATGATCACATGTTTTATAACTAATAAAATGTCATTATTTCCTAAATTATGGCATTTTACCTATTTTCTCAACCCATCTAGTATAGCAAGATTGTATAATATAAATCAACTAAAATGGCACTGTTTAAAGGAAAATAAGACAAAACTATACGATTGAGTAAGAATCATGTGAGTTCATGATTATTTCATATTAGTCTATCAAGAATTTTTATCTTTAAAGACTCCAGGTGAAAGAAGAATGAATTTATTTTAGGACTAAATGTAAGTAAAATAACCAATTACGAGAAAGAAAATAGAAGATCACATTTTACATGACCAATAATAAAAGAAAGAGTGTGTAAATAAAACATGTCATTAGAAGAATCTTATGACAAAGATATAAAAAAATTGACCTAAATTTTTTCCTTTATTTTTATTATTTGTAAGGGATTTTTTTCTCACGGTTTATAGCTAGAGCTTTTTTTGGTTGAAAAGGACAAGAGAAGATTTTCTTTTTGGGTTAATATTTGAAAAGTCCTTTAGCCCAACATTAAAGCCCAATTAACCCGAACCGCGGCAAAGCCCACCCCATTTCGCATTAGGGTTTTTGCTCTATAAATTATACCTTCCCATCATTCCCAATTCCCGGTTTCTTAGTGGCTGCTTTATTTTCTGTGGAACGATTAGCGTCTGCAGGCGAAGAAGGGAAGGGCGATCAGTTCCTGAACATCATGAGAGCCAAGGTGAGCTTAATACATATTTATTGTTTCTTTAGTTTTTCATTTTGGCCTATGTGTTCTCGTTCTAGGGTTTTGCGCTGATCGGTGTTGTGGTTTCTGCAGTGGAAGAAGAAGCGTATGAGGAGGTTGAAGAGGAAGCGCCGAAAGATGAGGCAGAGATCTAAGTAGTCTTCTCAAACAAATGCTCCTAGTTTTGTGCTTTTTTTCCCGTTGTTTCCTTGTGAACTTGAGTACTGCGTAGAGACTAGTGTTACTACTGGTATCTTTGTTTAACTTATTTATTGAGATCCCATCGTAGTTGAAACTTGAAAATGTTTTTATTCTGAATATAGATGCTTTATAATATTGGCTTTTTCGATGCTCTTTTTTTGGTGGAAATTGGTTATGGTGGTTATCTACTCTTTATTTTAGGTTATTACAGCCTGCGATTGTTGCTTTGTGCAATAGTTTCTGCCTACATTTGATTATCAACGACCTTTATTGCGCAATAGTTTCTGCTTACATTTGATTATCAACGACCTTTATTGCGTAGTTTGTCTAATGAAACAAATGAGGTGATCATTTTTACATCGTTCCGTGATATTTTGTTAGAATCTTTTTTATTACGTTGAACAAAACTTTTCTTTTACCCTGATATTCCGGACATTGTCTCATAGATGTATTTAATTCCATGGGTTGATGATCTATGGGTGCATTTGTACCAATCTCGTTGTAGCAGAAGAGGTTGAGATTTTTTTTACTTGGTCTTATAATGATTGAATTGCTCAGTTATATCTTTCTGAGCACTCAAAATTTTTGGTCCTTGAGATTTAACTCCGATTATTTTCTTCTATAGTGCTTTTGTGGTTGCATCTTGCTTGCACTCTTTTACCTTGATGAAATTTGTTTTCACTGTCATTCATGGCTGTTCTGGTCATATTACTGGTGCTAAAAGAGTTAGTCCATTGAATCGTTTCAATTTAATATGCATCTCTTTCTATGTAATCGGGATTTGAATCCCGTAAAACTTAGAATGTAAAGTGTATGAAGTGAGATTTGAAACATTTAATAAAAATTAAGATTTGTGTCTGTGCACATCTTGCACTTTTACTTCATCTGAACTTTAGCACATTCGGATCCGTGTTGAGTGTAGGCAGAGGTTTAAATTTATGTTTTTGTACATGCTTAGCTGCATATGAAGAAGTCATGTTTCCATGTTTATATACGGGATTTTGAATATTATACGTCTATTTGTGGCGTTTTCATTATGTTAAGAACATGAGCGTCGTATGAAATCCAGTTTCGTAGATTATCCTTTATATATAAATATATATTGGTGAAACAGTTTAAGGTACGTAATATTAAAAACAAATATACCCTTTATACTTTAATTTAGCGTTATCATACTTAGCCTCTATAATAATCGAATGTGAGAATTGCGAAACTCCATAAACCGGATTAACCAGTTTATTTACTGTCGCTCAGCTATACTGTATAATGTTGTATATTTTGCACGATTATGAATGCAAGGCTTATTTGTAGATTGTATATTAAGTTAAATCATTTATTCCCATCAGTCCTATAGTTTTTTAAGGGTACTAATCATTGGCAATATACCATTTCTTGTCCATATAACATCAATGTTAATTTCTCTGAGCTCCTATACCTACGTTTAACCATCGTCTCACAAAACTCAAGTCATTCAACAGAGTTGCCATCGACTCCAAAATGCTAGGCTGCAACTGTGCAAAGTTCATGAGGGTGAAAGATCTACATGACAGAAACTTCTTTAGTACAAGAAATGTGCATCAGATCAGAGCTCACTGAGATCAAGCATTTTAATCACGATAGTCCGCGCGTTTAAAGCACGATGCACACAAAAAACACTCGGCCATGACAAGCATTCCATGCTGGCCGAAGAAGTCGCATATACTCAAAGACTAATTCATTGAATACAAGAAAAAATGGTACAATACAGAACATCCTTGGCTAGCTCATCCCAGCAGCCCAATAAATGCCTCAAACTACAAAAGGAGAGAAAAAAAAAAATACAAGACATGCACACCCTATAACACAAACTACTATGAAAAACTTGAAATTATTTTAACTTGAATCTCCCACCTCCGTCAGAAGCAAGGAAAAAATGCTGCGTCAAAACCCCACAAGAAATCTACGCAAAACTCCCAAGAGTAGCTTGTATGAAATGAGCACATTGCTAAACTTCAAGAATGTCAGTAGCTGCTGCCCATGGGCGGCATGCCAAAGGGAGGCATTGGAGGCATCCCCATCCCACCCATTGGAGGGGGAGGAGCAAAGCCTCCTCCCATTCCTGGCATTGGTGGTGCAGGCAAAGCAAGAGGTAACAGTTGAGCATACATGTTCTGCAACATAAAACACATGAAATTCAATCAATAAAACTTCCGTCCAATCTTTTAAGGAATGGCAAATGAGAAGATTGAAACTATTAACAGCAAGTAACTATGAGGATTCAAACTGCTGATATAAATGTCAGGAGTAGTTAGCCATGACACAGATAACACTGTGTTATGGTCAGAAAACAAAGCAGCAAACTAATTACCTGTTGTGCAATAACGTCCTTCTCTTCCTTTTCTTTAGCCTTCACTTCGATTTGTGCCTCTATTTTGTCCTTCACCAGTTCATCAACTTTGCCAGTGTACTCACGGATAAACTACAACAGAAAATTTTTTAAAAGTGAGAAAATATGTATATTTATATATATAACTACATAGCCCACAAAAAGGCTGAAAAGAAAGTCTATCTGTTAGTTAACCTAGATTTAAATGGATATGTAATGATCACAGATAAAGTAAATGAAACAAAACAAATAACCTGCCGAACTATAGGGGGGGGAAAAGATATGGACAAAAGAGTGCATTTTAGCCCACAAAAGGTTGGAAACAAAACAAATAATACTAGATTTGCTTGAAGACGAATACATGAACACAGATAAAGCGCATAAAACAAAACAAAAAACCAGGCAAGCTATACACTATTACCACCTATTATCTACCAACAATGATCAGACATACAATCCAATCTTGTCATCTATTCATCCGAAAGTAGTTCGAAGCCAAAGTTTAAGGCTGTTAAGTGTTAACCCATAAAATATCAGACCTTCTATAGAAACTGAAGTTCGATCAAGAGCAAAAGGGGATAACACACAGCAGGAGTTTGGGGCATTGACAGGGAAAGGGGCTACCTAATATCAAAGTTTTGTTATTAAAAGAACACACATGTCAACTGAATTATATGTGATAATAAAGCAGAATAGAGCACAAACCTGTAAGAGATAGGGAAAGGCAAAGTCGATCATATTGTTCATCCAGGCAAGTTCAAGTGCTATGTCCGCGCGGATTAAATCATAACAAACAAAGAGGCATGAGGCAAAGCATTCCTTCTTTCCCTGCATAAGCATACGAAAAGAGAAATTGGAATTTATCAAGATTATGATACTTATTTGTACATTGATTAATAAAAAAATTGAAATACCACTAATCTAGTAGGATAAAGGAAGAACAATTGGACAACTAGATAAGGACATTCTACGACTATCCTTCAAGTAAGGGCTGACAACAAGAGACGTTAAAGATGAACAGCAGAAAAAAAAATTTGCTATAGGCTTGACAGAGAAAGAAATATTGGAATTATGCTGGTTGCTAATGATTTATACGCATGACACAAAATTGTAAAAGCTATGAGAAATACATCGAGAAATTATAAGAAACAACCATTGCATAAAGAATGTAGATTAGCTAACCAGCTACAAGCTATGTGAGCATAGATATACAAACATGACAATGTACCTCCTTATAGTCAATTAAAGCACATTCAACTGCTAATATCTATAACCAAATAAAACAGTCTACTGTGCTATTTAATTTTTTTCACTCTTATCCAGGTTTTGTCTGGTTCAGATTGAAAGAAAACTAATAAGATGGAGTTTTAAACTGATTTTGGTACCTGCTCAATGAAATAAACAAGCAACTCCTCAGCAAGTTCACGGTCACCAGATTGGGAGGCTGTTTCCATGGCATCTTTGTAAAGGTTATCCTTCTTTGACAAGGCAATGGACTGCTTCCACCTGCCTGCCTTCTTGTAAATATAAGCAGCCACCCGTCTCATCTCAAGAAGCTCATGTTTCTCTATCTGCATCAGATAGCAATAATCTATCAGGTTTCTGCAACTAAAACTGAAAAATAGCAAACACGATGAAAAATGAGGCTCGCCTTCTGTGCAAGGCCTATTTGATCAAAGTTATCATGCAAATCAATTGATTCACGCAATCTATCATAGTCTTCCTCCTCAACATATATTTCATTCAATGCCTCATTAACAGCAGAGACATTGTTACTCTGAACGGCAACCATGTATGGCTTCACAAGACGGAGATGACCAGCCTAAAAGTACATTATGGGGAAAATATTTTAGTAACAGAGGAAATCAAGCTATGAACTAAGATCTAACGAAATAATTTCTGATATAAATGTTACCTTCCGCATGATGTCAACAACACGTGCATGGTCCACACGGAGTGCAAGGACATTCAGAACATCATTGATAAGATCAGGATGCTCCTGCAGATAGAAGTGAACAGCCTTGTAATACAATTCCACATTGGCAACTTTGACAACGACATCTTTGAATTGCATGTGATCCCACGCTTCTGGAGAATGGTTCATGATTGTAGTTGCTGCATTGTCAAACTCATCATATTGAATGTACAAATAGGTCAGTTCTTTCCAATGCTGCTGTTCATCACAAGCTCTAATGAGTTTTGGAATATTGAGGCGAGTTGAGAATAGTTTGATATGCTCCATAAGCTTTTCAGGACGATATCTAGCATACAGAACTCCTAACTCGGTGAAGATACCCATATGTGCCCGTTCTAATCCTAAACCACTCTCCATGAGAGATATTAGCTCATTGAAACAACCTCTATTTTGGTAATACTCGCTGACCTCTTCCAAGTCATCCACCTACAAAATTCACAGAAAACATTGACAATAAGAATTCGTAAGAATATAAGAAGTAAGAACACTATCAGCGGACCAATGTAGAGCTCAAGATAAGCATGGAAAATTTCCAATCATTCTACATTCACAGCACACTTTTAAGGATGTTATGTTCCCCATTATTTTCCAATTCTTTGAAAGGCTCAAATCGGTCAAATTTTCCAAAGAATGAAAGAAAAATGAAAAAAAAAAAGGACAAAAGCTTAAAGCAAGAGAAACTAGAAACTAGGAACATGAATTAATTTATAACCTGAATAATAATGTTGAGCCCACAAATCTGAGCCAAACGGAACTCCTCTGCGTCAACACATGCAAAGCAAACTTCCTTCCATGTTTTCGAGCTGTTGGCTTTCCTTGCTGCATCAACAGCACCCTGGAACTGTTTCAACTTCACGAGTGTGATTGCCAACTTGGCCCAGTTAGATATAAAAGCAAATATGATTTTTGCAGCCTCATAAAGTGCCTCGTCATACAACCGGTCACCAACATTTTGAAGATTAGCCACATTTGGCATAAGAATAAATTCCTCAATGTCACTGAGCCTATCAATCTTTGCATAAGCATAAATGAGCTCACTGTCCACCTTGGGTTCTTTTGCCTTCTGCCTTACCATCAGCAAGTACCTCACCAAGTCATGGTAAACATTGGCATCTTCAGCAGCATGGATAACATCCAAAAATTGTGTGGCATCATCTGCCCGAATAAACGACTCAATTGCATCACTAACTAACCCTTCCCTGAGTTGAGCCTTGGCTACCTGACTCCAAACAGCATCTTCTTCAACTCGGAAAGCGAACTCCACAGCTCTATCAATGCTACGAATATTGTCTAACAATACATTGACCGCTTGAACATTCAAGTTAAACTTCTTGAAAATTGCAAATGCTTCCTCATATAATTGAGCTTCTACAGCCATTTCTCCAACTGCAGGCCCATCAAAGTTATCCAGTCTATTAATATAATCCATGACTCTGGATGGATCAGCTTTTATGGCTGTCAAAATAAGCAGATTCTGCAAATTAAAGTTCCCACTGAAAGCAGAATTCTGAAGCACAATCTTCTCAAGAAGTTCAATCAATTCATGAGGCAAATCAGCAGTCATGAAAGCCTTAACAGCTGCAGAAACTTGTTCAGGGCTTTTGCTTTCAGGCAAAGCAGTAGATACGACCTGATCAATAAGTTGCCTTCTGTAGGCATTATCGGGGTTGAGAACTTTTTCCCAAAGATCAGCATCCATCCTCTCAACCACATATCTGTTATTACAGTTGAAACATGTAAGTCAGCAATAAGCAGAAAAAAATGAATAGATGTAGGATTGATCACAGATAAACCACAAACCTTGCTTGCAGTTTGAACAAAGAATTTTTATTTGTGACATTGATAAGTTCATCATCACATTGCCCTCTCCTGTAGGCTACAACTGCCAAGGTGGGATCACGCTTCTCACAATACTTGCCCACAACTCGAGAATCATAGTATGGGTTGGTAGTAAGAAAATGTTCTGGATTGTTGTTACTATCAATGATAATTTTACCCAGTGCATTGTGAACATGTACATCCTGGCTTCCCTCACTCACAAGATGTTCCAAGAATTGGGTGAGCAAACGAAGCCGATTCCTGTATACCAAAAGACCACAGGATGAAAAATTAGATATGTTAACACAAACAATGATATGTAGGATTAGAAGAAATACACCACCTCTTCTCGCATTCCTCCACAAGGGGCTCCACTGGCAGTAAAGAACGAACAGAAAGAATTAAGCCTTTAATAAAATCTTCTGGACACTCGTCATCTAGCAGCTGTCCAACAACTAAAGGAGCATTTCCTGGGTTCACCTATAAAAAAGAGGAACACAGTTCTCAGGGCAGAGAAAAAGTAGAAATAGTTAGAACTTGAGTCTCTAAACATAAACAAGGCTATTTATACCTTCTGAACATATCCTTCAATGTAACGAAGCATGTTGTTTGTATATAGATAGTGTGTTAGATCTGGAACAAATCCAAAGCGATCACAAACATTTATTAAAGGCCGTGCATCTGGAAGCTTAGCTTCCATAAGGAAGTTCTTCGTTTTCTCAGCATCATAGAAATTTGATTCTCTAGTCACACGCTCAACCTCTTTAATTTGTCCAGTCTTTGCAGCTGCCTCAATGTACTTAAAGTGAATGTCAGGATCCTCACTGTTCCATGTTATACAGAGAAGTATAAATTAGCAGATATACATAGGAGAGTATCTCCAGCAGAAATGGGGATCACTTAAGTTATGTTTTAATTGAGGAGAATGGAGAAGGAAAGGGAAGGAAAACAAAATTTTGGAGATTCTGTTTTATATGGATTTAAATCTAACATTTCTTTTCCTTAGAACATGTTTTGATTGAGGAAAAATGAATGACAAGGGAAGGAAAAATATGTTTGTTCAAATATAAAAAACAAAGAAATTTTCTACATCAAAAACTCCCTTCCATCTTCCTCCATTCTCCTCAGTCCAAATGTATACTCAGTAAACAGGAAAAACAGAAATTCTTTTTAACTTACAATTAAAAATTTTTTTTACCTGGAGCTCAAAAAGGATCCAAGGAAAAAGTACAGTCCTTCATATGACCTAAACTGCTCAAAAATCTTTATGCAGGCATCAATGCCCAATTGTTCACAATATTCTTTTGCAACCTGGATAAACAAAACTACAAAAGTAAGCTTCAGTTGTCAAATGATAATTATCGTGTCCAAAAAGACGATACCTTCATACCTGCACAATTATCTGAAGGTTGCCTCTGAGATTGACCACCAATAGGTCTTTCATGCACTCTAAAGCCCACTCTCGTGAGAGAGTACCGAAAAACTCTACAAGTGACTGTAAGAACCACAAATTATGTAAGTATTTCTGAAACTCTCTCAACGTAAAATAAGATATAATGTATAAGCAACATGGCGTATAACCTGTGGCTCTATTGCATGTGTATTCACAATCACTCGTTTTATATCTGGCAACTCTGTGTAATGCTGCACAAAAATAATGCATTTAACTAAGGAGGTGACTTTCAGCTTAATGTAAGATAAAGGGAAAATAGGTTTGACAAGGCATTACTTGCAAGGCTCGCACGTAAAGACCAGCCTTTTCACATAGTTGGGCAATACGAGGACGGTCATAATGGCTGAACATGCCATTAGCCAGGATTGCATCAGCTACATTGGGAAAAGTTACCAGATTTATCTCCAACACCTGAAAACCAGAATTCACATGAAGATTATTATATCAGTACAAGGAAATAAATATAAGTGTAAAAGCACAAAACAAAAGGGTCAAGTAGACCAAAACCTTTGTTTGAAGGTACCCATGTTCTGGTAGATTTGGCTTCAAAACATCTAAGAGAAAAGCTGTTGCCTCACGGATCAAATTCCTCTGAGTAATGTCAAAAGGAGAAAAGGGAAAGAAAATGATAAGATGACTATCTAGAAGTTCACTGCTAAAACCAAGAGAGGAAGGTAAGAAAGAGCATATTATGACACTCAGAGAAACATTAAATAAAAAACCAACGAGCATGAGGAAAACAGAGCACTGAATTACTAATCATCCATTCACTACAATGGCTTAATCAACATAGAAAACCAACCTGAAGAAACAGATCAGTTATGGTGTTGTAATCAACTGGGCAACCTCCCTCCATTTGAGACATCATTAATGCAAAATTTACAGCACCCTGCAAATCAATATGAAAAAGTAAATTCTATAGTTCCTATGTCTAGCAGATTTTTGCATGATCTTGTCAACTTAATGTGCAGTTTTGTTTGAAACACAGTCAGCAATAAAACATCCAAGAGGGTGTCAGTCAATGAAGAAAATACAAAGAAATAGTTCAAATTAAATGATTACAAACATACACTGCAAAGACTTCTCACAAACCTGAGGATCTGTCCGGAGGATAGTTTGCAAAAGGAAGAGGTAGTCAGGCGTGTACCCAACCTATAGCAACAAATAAGTAACAAAATAGATCAAGATACTTCCAGTACAATGGAAAGGAGAAAAAAGGATATGCAACAACAATTGTAACAACTAAGGAAAATACTTAGCGGTTATAATAACATTAAAGAAATTAAAATGTGCAGGAAAAAATAAGCATATGAACCAAACTTAAATATTCTGACTAAGACCACATGTTCAATACCTGCTTTGAGTATATCAGGATTTTGTCAAACTCCCTTCTCTCAGCAAAAGCAGCAACAACTTTTGGAGTAGCTCTGGCTTTGATGTATATTTTTAAAGCAAGATCATTGTCTACAGTCTACAATGGAGAAGATTTATCAAATTAACACATACACCACTTCGCAATAGGTAAATTCAACAAGAAGTATACCGCTAGGCTAACAGTTAACTGTGAAATCTAATTAAAAAAAAAAGAAATGAAATCAACTTAATAATTTCAAAACTTCCAATGCAAGCCAACCTTAACAAGATCGCCAAGCTCCTCACTGCATTCCAGCTTGTCCTCAGCCAACCAATTCTCCAACAGATTTTTTTTATTCTGGTTCACAACAAGCCGTGACAATTCTAATGATTCAAAGGCGTTCAACTTTCCTCTTGTTAAAAGTGTTCCAAAATACTGCAACAGTGGAGGAGTTTGCCCAGCTTGCACAGGAACACTCTGCCACATAAATTGCAAAACTTTCAACATTACAGTCTAATTGACCAAAAAAAGAACACCACATAAAGGCAAATAGTTCAACTATTTCTTTTGCCTTCAAACAAGCAAATACAATTGTCTTGGTAAATTTTGGTTGCAAAAAGGGCATAAGCACAATCTTGGACAGCTACATCTTAACAAATAATAAAAGAAAGCAATCATTCAGCGAGACTTAATTTGTCTTTCTGCAATATGAGATAGGAGCATATGAGATAGGAGAGGTTAAAAGTTACAGATATCATGTCTAAGTCTAACAGTGACATTTAGATTATCCAGAAACAAATATGAAATTATTGACATAACAAAACATATCTACAAGGTCAAGTACACAGTAAACCATAAGTGTAAGCAATTAAGAAAACTAGGAAACCTGAAATTTGGCAACTGTATCAGGTGTACGAAGAATTCCTTGTGGAGATTCAGCAGCAAGCTCAGCAGCTTCTTTATACTTTGTTTGGGCAAAGAGTTCATGGAAACGTTCCACAACCTGTAATGTCAAGAAGATGTCATCATGTCCATGAATAAATGAGAATCACATAGAGGCCAATACATATTTTAATCAAACAATAAATTCCAAAATTTGAGCAAAATACAGAAATAAAATAGGTGTAGATTTAATACAATGTACATGACAAAAGCAGCAACATGTGACATTTATCTAAGTATCAACAGATAAAAAACATAACAACAGATATCAAAAAGGGCAGAAACATTGACCCTACTGTTAAAGACTTGAGGGGGGAAAAAGCGAGAAAAAAATACTGGCTTGCACCCCCAACCAAACTTCATACAAGTTAGCAATTAGCATTTAGCAACTGTATAAAACTTCAAGAGATTAAAAGATTCCACATGCAAGATTTTGGGATCACCCTAACAACATCCTGATGAGATGTTATAACAATCTATGCAAACTGACATACCAGCTTCTCAGCCCCAGGAAGATTTCCTCTTTTGGCAAGATTAACTGCTAGCTCCAAATTGTTTAACTGTGATAATAACCAAATACAATTTGTTAGAACAACATTTATTTTTCACACATCATACCAGTGATGACAAGATCCGAAACATACTTGACCACTGACAAAATTCACGATGGTTTGTTCATTAATAGTAGCCAATAACACCTGGCCTCTCCTGTTGACAGCATAAAAACCTCCTACTGATGAAGCTTCTGCTGTCAAAAATATAGGATCTGGACTAATTCTGTTCCTATATACTGCAGTAGCTGTCTCCAAATCATAGACAAAAAGTAGGCCAAGCTTGGTGATCACAAAAATCAAACTGTATTTGTGGGATATCTGCCAATAAACGTGTTAGGGATCATATATCTGCAGTACAAATGAAATGAGCAACAGTCAGCAATGTCTATACCTGCATTGCAACTGGAAAGTCATCTGCAAAATCCGGTGGGAAGAAAAGATCTGCCTGTTTCTTTACAAATGATGGCTTTCCTGACAACAGATTTGGAAAGTTAATATCCTTCAGAATAATCAATTGAACAAAAGATGATTAAATAATATACATGTGTTTCAATTAAACAAGATCCTCGTCCATCTTTAAAATCCTTGAATGATTTCAATATATTGCTTCCTGACTATGTGGGTTTAGCAACCAAATAAGACATTAAAATAGCAATAGGCAGAAGCAAATAGAGCGCTTAATTATAGCTCCAGCTTTTATCAGATGTTTGTTACAATCACGTTATTCACAACTTCCTATCAATCAAATGCATGGTCACCCATCCAAAATAATCCATGGAGCATGGATGAAATAACAATATACCTGGCTGTGCACCAAGCTCAATAACATGCAACTTGGATGTAATTTGACCAGCATTTAGTGTCTTCGTGGCAAAAGAAATCAGTACAGAAGGATTTTCATTCCCAGGAACCTATCCAAAACCGAATTTGATTATTCCCAACTTACTAAGGTAATACAACAACAATCAAAGCCTTTTCCCACTTACTTTGAATTGAGCAAATGATGCAGCATGTGCTTCAAGAGCTTGACTGCGCTGCTGATCCACAGAAAAAAGTTGCATGTTCCCTTTAACCAATTGTGGCCTCTGCAATGCAAAAAAAATATAGAGAACTCAACCAAGCAAGACCGGGATCATGAAAACCACAGTAAAAATATAATCATAATTGTCATAAAATTATATGCAGCTACATCTAGCAGCCAGATTTAAATACAAAGGAAAATAAGCTAAATGAAAAACCTAAAGGAAAGAATAGTTGAATGTGTTTCATTATGATAACTTAACAGACCTAGAGATATACCTCAGGGGACCCGGGAGCAATACCAATCAGGACCAACCATTTTTCAGTAGGGTCACACCGATAATTAATTATCTGATTGTTTGCCAAATTCGCAGTTCTTTCAAACATCTTTACGGGTTCAGAGTCTCCTACAGATTACACTCAGAATGAATAAGTACCAGTTAATTTGCTGATAAGTCACAACCGCACAAAGCAAGATTGCATAAACAACGGGAGAAAAACAACATAAACAAAAAGCCCATCAAGATATAGAGTTCAGCAGAATACCATTAGCTTACCTTCTATTGACCAGTGGTATACTGAGGTCTGCGTCACAAGACCCAACATCTTTGGGGTAATCCATTTCCAAAAGACTACCTATAGAAAATACATGGAATGTGGACTTTTCAAAATAATTAATCTCACAGCCATAATGTCAAAGTATATGAATACTCATAATAATTACCTGCTCAGGCATCTGATGGGATTTCATCTTTGTTTTCATCTCAATATTAAAAATTTGTAGGTGATCTTGAGTTGTCCCTTGTAGTTGGGCTTCAAGAGAAAGGTATAGCTTATTAGTGAAAAGAATCCAACAGAAAAATTTATTTTAAGTACAAAATAATTAAATCACAGCATAATCAACTGAAACCTTAAATTTTCCCCCAACAGATGGGAGCAGTCTGAAACTGAACATTAGATCATCTTAGTAAAGATTGATAACTTATTGGTAAATGGTAAGGGCATATACTTTAACATAAAAGACAAAAGCATGGTCAAATTATCAAATGATTAAAACATGAATATATGGGTTCACAACAACTGAGACTGATTAATTCACTAGCAAAAGCAAAAGGAATAGGTAAATATAACTTATAAACAATTATCTAAGCAGGCAAGAATGATGAGTTGGACCAATTCATAGACAATGTGTCCCCAACACTTGGAAAAAATCATTAACGAAATTCAATGGATTAGAAACATTAAGAATTAGAGTACAATAACCTGAAGCTTGGGTTCATGACTTCTTTCTGTCTGACTAAATTTTATCTAACAGAGATCCATTACCCTAGTATGGGAACAAATATTCGATATGCTTCTTTTTTCCCATAAATATTATTATGTTCCTCAAAGCCATGTTTGCTTTTCTTTATTTCATATATAATATATTAAAAAAAATGAAAGATAGCCTAATAACTAGAGGTAGGGGAAGACCAAAGAAAACAATAGGAGAAACGATTAAGAGGGATCTAGTCGTAAATCACCTAACCATAGAAATGTGCAAAGACAGAACATGTTGGCGTCGTTTGATCCATATAGCCAACCCCACCTAGTGGGAAAAGGCTTTGATTGTTGTATATATAATATATAAAAAAAATATATCATATGTTCTTTTGATTTCGTAAGCAGATATAGAATATAAGATTGTCAATTGATTTCAGATTCTCAAATCAATCAAAGATCCCTGCTTCAAAGTTATGTACCCATAGTGATCAAAATGCATATACATGCTCAACTATCCTAGAGCCAATCTAACTACCTAAGGCAGTAGAAACGGGTGACCAGAAAACCAAAAAATTACATGGCCATGATCTTGCTCACCTAGGTCATAATTCCACGTGTGAAGCTAATCACAATTTCACATGGATATATAGACAAGTTCATGTGCTTCAGACCAAACTAGTCGAAATGAAACAAATTGTATTATTTAACAGTTGCATAATATAATTCATGACATCAACTATAATAGGTGGATTTCATATCAATAGTGAAATGCCGGTAGATCAAGTATCTGCTATTTTAGTAACTAAAATAACAAGCCACGATTTCAGAAGATTACAAAGACATATCCTACCCTTCAGAGCAAGGATTCTCGAATTCGGATTCATAAGAGCAGAATCTGCAGTGATAGGCCTCCTTAAAGGTTGCATTGGCATGTTCATATCAATTATAACCACACTGTTCTGGGGAGCTGTTTCTCGAACACATATATACTTATCGGATTCCATTGTCACATGGGTAAAAGTGATGAATTGTGGATTGATGCCAATGCTTGGCAACTGCGATAACAAATCAGATCACGCAAATAATACAACTCAGTTCAGTACTAGGTAAAATACGTATTGGCGATAGCGAATGAATAAATACTTATACTATACAATTCAGACTCAAATAAAGAACATTCAGATCTGTTCAACCTTGACTCCAAGTAAGTAAAATAAACTTCATTACACTATCGAGAAATACTATTGTCAAGTTTTTTTACTTGAAGACCAAAATTAAGCAGACTATGACTGTAGGAGACTAGGAGCTCTATGATTATTATTTTTTAAAAAAAACAAATGATCTTGACCATAAGGCATGAATTAGAATTGCAAATTCAGCTCCGCAAACATGGCTAAAAAAAGAAGCAAAGTTTACGAGCTATGCAAGACAATAATGTGAAGTAGAACTCACAGTTAGGGCCTCTCTCATGGCGATCGGAGCATTCGCAGCCGCCATGATGCCTTTGACGGAGGACCGGAAAACAGAGACTTGGATCTGTAGCGGTAATTGAATTGGTAGATAGAGAATCAAATAGTGAACAAAAAGACAGTGAGAGGGAGAGCTTGTAGAGGATCCAAATCACTGCGAGATCTGGGGGCAGCGCCGGAGAAGACTTGGACCCTCAAATCGAGGAGGAGAGATCTACAGGAAGAACGAATTAGTCGAATGAGTTATGACACTAAGAAAGCGGGGAGAAAGGAGATGAAATTCCGATGAATGACGAGAAGCAGGGATCTCGTCTTAGCTTTTGACATTAATAAAGCATACAGCAATTCAGCAATGTATTATTAAAAAATCTAAATAGCTTAGAGCACCTTAGTGTGTCTTAAACTTCGATTTTTAAAGACATTGGGTCGGGTTGGGCATTGGATTTTTTTGGGTCTTTTAAAGTTGAAAGGTGCAATCGAAAACTCAAAATATTAAAAATTTTTTTTTCAGGAAAAATTAATAAATTCTCATGCTTGGATGAGTTAGATCCAACTTTAAGTTAATTATATTTAATTTTTTATGTTTTAAAAAATGACTGTATTTCTATAAAAATAGATTTAAGTAAAATAAAACTATATTACATAAGTATTTCTATGTTTTAATTAATGATTGTATTTTTATGTTTTAATTAATGACCGTATTTTCTATGTTTTAATTATTTGTCTTTGATATCGTGAAATTGAATAAGATTATATAAGTGAAACAATCTAATTTCATACTATTAGATTAGTAGTTTAGTATTGTATCAATTTTTATTTATTTTTCAAATATAAATAAAGAATGTTGTTTGATAAATATAAATAGAGAATTATTATATTATTATATTAATAAAATTAAGTAATGAAAAATTAATAAATGATTCAAATTTAAAATTATCGTAACTGTTTAGTGTTTACTCGTTTTTTCAAGTTATATTTGATGTGTGTTAATTTATATACTTGATAATTAATTCGTGTATACATGTATCTTTTATTTTAGAGACATCTTTTGTTTTGAAATAGAAACATCAAGTTTTGATTCCTTCAAAAAGAAACATCATGTTGGTAGTGCGTGAGTATTTTGATGGAAAAAGAAAGTGAAAATAGAAGTAATAAAAAATATATTTGATATACAAGAAAAATTAAGTAGAAATAAAAAGTAAAGTTATTTAGTATAATAAAAAATAAGAGAAAGATAAAATTATAAAAAATATATATTTGTTTTTATATGATCAAAATTGTAAAATTAATTAAGGATAAAATAATAATTTTACAATTATTTTTCTCTCCCACCATTAACTTTCCTCATGCAACCTTCATTTCATATCTAAAGGACACTGTCATTCTCTTTCCTTCTCCAAAATAACATATCAAATATAATAAAATTTAGAATAAAAACTTATGTGCTGTTACTTACATGCTTTTAGTAAGGTTAACTAATTAAAAAAAGACATGTATTAATTTGAAGAAGAAAGTTGACACATGTCTTTTTTTAATTGATTAGAATGACACATGTCTTTTTTTAATTAGTTAACCTTACCAAAAGCATGTAAGCAACAACACATAAGTTTTGTCCTAAAATTTAAGCCATGTTTGGTTTGAAGAATTGGAGTGAATGAATGGGAATTCGGAGTGTGAAAAGTCAAGTTTGTCTTCCCTTTTAAATATTAACAATCTTTAAATGAAGGGTAAATTTATTTTAGAATGGAAGATAAAATTGACTTTTCAAACTCTACCTAATCTCAATTTCCATTCTCATTCCCTCATTCAATTCTACAAAACCAAACATGACCTTGTTTCTTTTATCTCTCTCCTAATAGCATACCAAAGATGCTCCAAATTTGGATGAGCAGGCATTTAAAAGCATAAGTGGGTTAGAATGTGCCAATACATTATAAAGTTCAAAAAATTTCCATTACTTTTTTAAATTATTTTATAATATACTTTATATTTTATATTCAAAAATAAAAAGTAGTATGCATTTAAATGCATGTCATGTTACTAATGTTTTATTATATATGGGCTGACAACAATTTTTAAAATTATATATATATACTAGAGCCTTCGCATTTCTTTAAATTTTTTTAAAATATAATTATGATAATTTAAAGCAATAACAAATTAAATTAGATATTTGATAGTTTTTAAATTTTTAGATTAGAATTATTATCATAATTTAAAATAATTAATTAAATTATAATAAGTCCACTTTTCTAGTAATTACCCATCATATGTTTTTTCTCTCTCCCACTACCTCCCATTGTATATAGATATAGATAATATATTTTTATATTTTTTATTTTAGTGGAAGAAAGTGGGATAGGGTAGTCATTTTTTTGGTGTCACAATTTGCTTGTGTGACACCAAAAAATCCAAAGCCATATATATATACTAGAGGCTTCGCATGCACCTACGTGCATACATGTAATTTATTTTTAGATTTTTAAAAAATATAATATAAAATAGTTATTATATTTTAAAATCATTAAAAATTAAATATTTGATAATTTTAAAATTTTTAAATATAATTTTTATCATAATTTAAAATAAAAAATTAAAAAAATGAGAAGTTATGCACTTCTCCATTTTATTAGTAACCACCTATAATACTTGTTTTCTCTCTCCCATATCCTCCAATCATATTATTTTTTTTTTGTATTTTTTAATTATAAAATATAACTATTTTGTGAAAAGTTGGTTATTTATTGGGAGGTTGAGAGGGAAGTTATTTTTTTGGTGTCACACTTTGCTTGTGTGACACCAAAAACTCCAAAGCCATATATATATAGATAATTATAAAATATAACTATTTTGTGAAAAGTTGGTTATTTATTGGGAGGTTGAGAGGGAAGTTATTTTTTTGGTGTCACACTTTGCTTGTGTGACACCAAAAATTTCAAAGCATATATATATATATATATGTGTGTGTGTGTGTGTATAATTACATAATATTTTCTTTTAATGATACTTGGCATTGTCATCCAGTCTCTCACAAAGCAACTAGCCTATGCCCATATGGCACTACTCGATTACACTAAGCCGAGCACAATCCCACATCTTCCCCAAAATTTTCCTCGAAAAGAGCCGTGGGGGCTTGCCTCAGTTATAAGAACGTGGGGACATCCACGTCCTCCCTCACAGGCTATAAAATAGTCTCCCTCCATGAACACTAGGGACATATTACCGATATCACATATACATTCACTCTATGATACTTGTGCTTTATTCACAGATATCTTAACCAGTAATTCCACAATTACTGTTTAACTATCAACCTTCACTAAGCACAGCTTCGTTGGCAACAACAAGAGGTGGGATGGATCAACTTAAATTGAGATGATGCTGCTAGGGGTGAGCAAACCGGCGGATTGGTTCGGTTTGGATGATTTAGATAACCGAACCAATCCAATCCAATGACTACAAATGTCATCCAATCCAATCCGTTCCTTGGACAAAAACCGAACCGAACCGAACCGATTATAGTCGGTTTGGTTCGGTTCGGTTTGATCGGTTTTTTGACAAATTTTTTTTTAAAAATTTACTATTTTTTTCTCTTCAATTTAAACCTTGAAAAATAAAATTAGCTATTCCTAGCCATGAAAATCAACAAACTAAAGTCATTAGTACAATATTCCAACATTACAAACTTAAAATTACAATCCAACATCATAAAACCATAAAAATCAACATCATAAAATATTTTTAATATTTTTTAAAAAATATAATCGGTTGGTTTGGTTCGGTTCGGTTGGGATTGGACCTTATTCATCAACCGAACCGAACCAAATCGGTTGTCAAAAAAATAAACCAATCCATCCGATTATGTAATCGGTTTTGATCGATTTTGGTCGGTTTGGTTTGGATCGGATCGGTTGGTTCGATTTGGATCGGTTTTGCACACCCCTAGATGCTGCTAAAGGCAATTTAGGAAGAGTTAATTGTTGCAGTCTTTCTCATACGAACGTGGATTTTTTGTTGTTAATGGTCGTGTTGTTCGCGATTTAGCCACGATAATCAATTAAAAAAATGTGGTCAAATATTTAGTCACAGTGATAAGATAAATAATCACGTAGTTCATATTGACATCCACATATATTTTTTATTCATTATAACCTTGTCTTTAAAAAAATTATCTTATTATTCATTTAGTCAATGGAAATTTAACTTCTACATCTTAAAAAGATTTAATTAAAACCAAGTCCAAAATTTGGTTCTTATTGGTTGGTTATCAAAGTAATCTAAAATAGATATATCATACAGTGGAATATGAATTCACTGACATGCCAGAAGACAAGCGTCTAAAATTCACTATAAAAAAAGTGTGTATAAAATGCCTAAAATCTAAGAAAAGAAGATATATCACACAATACAACCCTAAAAAAAGTGTGAAACCCATTTATTTTCTAAAATAACATACCAAACGTTTACCAAACCTCCAAACCCAATATTACAAATCTACAAGGTTAAATTAAACTTGTGGTCCTTATAATTTAATCAAAGATGTAATTGGGTCCTTATATATATTTTTTTATACTTGCTCTCTATAATTTTTAAACTTCTAAAAACAGTCTATGTGGTTAATGATCTTTTAACATTGTTAGTTTGTTCCACATGTACCATTTCAATCAACATGTATTATCCAACTAGAAAATATACAAGAAAACAAATAAAAAAAAGTAAAGGGGCTAATTAATCACCTTTTTAGATTGAAATTACATTAACATAAATATCCCTCCAAATTATGATGATAATGTGGTCTATTTTCTGACGGTGTTAACGTTATGGAGGATCCGCCAATGTGCTTTGTGAAATATAAAGGTAAATTGGGGCTGGATTTACAAATTGGACCGTTGAAGTTATTAGCTTTTTTTTGGCAAAGGTCGTTTCATACTCCAATGCTTTATTGTCAATTATGCTCTCAATAATTTTTTTTGTCAATTGTACTCCCAATGTTTTATTTTTTTATCAATGTTACCATTTTCACTAACGCCGTTAAATAATTGACAGTTTTTGCTGATGTGGCATCATACGTGGCAAAATAAATTGATTGGACAAAAGTATTTTTTAACTTAGATTTTTCTCTATCTTAGTCTGCACAATACTTTGTCGTTTTGAACCAAAAACCTTTTATTTTAAAACAAGTTGAAGCACCGCGCCATTTTGTCATCATTTTCATGGGCAGCTCATTTTGCCACATGCGAAAATACTTTTGCCTAGTCAACTTATTTTGTCACATGTGACGCTACATCAGCAAAAATTGGTAATTATTTACGACGTTAGTAAAAATGATAACATTGATAGAAAAATAAAAATTGAGGATACAATTGACAGTAAAAAATATTGTGAGTATAATTGACAGTGACATCAAACGTTGGAGATAGAAAACACCCTTTTGTTTTGTTTTGTTTTTTTTTATAATTTGGAGTTGACATTAATTTAATCTTGTAAATATATTAAATCGTACATGTGGAATCGAGTCAACATGAGACTAATAATGTTTAAGAATATTCGTGGTAAGGACTATTTTTTAACAAGTAAAAAAATGATAGGGATCAAATTACAAAAGACTAAATTACATCTTTAATAAAATGACAGGGACTAAAAGTATAATTTAACCGATGTATAATTACTGACAAAAAAAAAAATCTTCAATCAGATCAGTGTAGCGTCGATTGATTAGTCTAATTGGAGACTAACGGTAAAAAAATCATATAATGAAAGTATAAAAAATCAGATATATCAATTTAAGTCTCACTGATTTTAGTAATTATATAATTATCACTAATTTTAAAACAAATTAATATGACTTGCTTTTTCTGTACCTTAGCAGGTAGGGCCATGATAAGTAGGCAAAAGTCATATATGTATGTGATGTATCATGTATGAATGAAGATAACACCCAATTTTTATTTAAAGAAGTTAATAATATAATTTTAAATTTTAAATAAAAATAAAAATTTCATGGACAAAATTCATAATAAACTCTAATTATAATAAAAGAAAGTATTTTATTTATTTTTATTAATTTTACATTTTAATTATATTTAACTTTTTATATAATTTTTTATAATAAGCGTGGGAGTAATGCTAGTTACTGTAAAAAAAAATCTTCAATCAAATCAGTGTAATCTGATTGACTACTCTAATTGGGGGACTAACGGTAAAGAAAAAACGACGAATGAACTGCCAAGAGCGGGAGGGAAGAAGAGCCATTTTAATTCCCTCCACTTGATTCCCTCCTCTGCCGTATTTCTCACTCAAGCGAGTTCCCCTCAGAAAATGTCGGTCGGCGTCCGCTGCTTAACGGTGCTCGGGGAATTTAAGCCGTTTGGCTTGATTGCTGAAGCTCTAGACGGAAAACCTTCCGATGTAGTTACTGACAAGTACGATTATTTCCTTTTCGACCCTGAAGTCGCTCGAGACCGAGACGAGGAAGATAACTATGACGAGGCTGCTTCCGCATTGTGTAATCAGGGTGATCACGAGTTATTCATCAGAGGGAACCGGTAAATTTTGTTGAAAGCTCTTCGTTTCATGATTTTTTGTTTTCCTAAAAAGAGTGGAAACTAAGAAAAGGAAACGGGGAGAGTTTTCTTCAGCCTACATATTTAAGAACCTACATGCAAAGATCATTTATGTTGATTTGCATGCAGATATATTTCTCACCTGTAAAACTTGTATCCAGATTTTTGTTTTCTCAGCAAAAGTACGTTGAGGGTTGTAAAATGCTTCTGTTTGTTTGTGTGTTGTGTATTAATAGTTGTTTCCATTTAAAAAACTGAATTCACGTTTAGTGTTGCATCTAACAAGCGTACTCATTTGTGACAGGATTATATGGTCGACGGGTTCAAGGGTTTTTAAGAGATTTACTTTGCGTTCCCCTGTTGTTATGGTATTTATTTTATTGTGTTGTGCTTTAGAAAAGGTTCACTTATATTGTATTTTCTGTTGCAGTAAAATTTTTGTTTTGAACATTACCAATGAAGGAAAATTATTGATTGCCTTCAGTAAATGCTCACATTTAGATTACTTCCTTCCTAGACATTTTCTATTTCTTCCTTGCTTTCACTGAATGTTCACATAGCTTTTTGCTGTGTTTACTGAGTCAGGGGTGTGTCCTTAGAGCTTGGAGCATTTTCTTTTGATTAGATCTAGAGGTTTTGGTGGGAGTCAGGAGCTAAGGCAGTGCTTATGCTGTCCTTTGAGATTTTGGTTGAAGTGGAAACTGGAAAGCTCAACTATTTGAGGGAAAATACTTTTCCTTATTTTTTTTTATGAGATATAACGGCCTCCCCTCAGAGCTTGGAGCAATTTATTTTGATTAGATATAGAGATTTTGGTGGGAGTCAGGAGGTAAGGCAGTCCTTATGCCATCCTTTGAGATTTTGGTTGAAGTGGAACGCTCAACATTTTAAGGGAAAATATTTTTTCTAATTTTTTTATGAGATAGATTGATAGAATAGTTTGTACGGCCTCCCTTCGGTTGTCAGTGATATTTTTTTTAGATAATGCATTTGGTATAGATGCAGTGGGATTGGAGTGCAGAGCTCTTTGTGTTAAGACAGTAGTCTCGTTGTTGGTCATTTGGGCTTAGTTTCCTATTGCTGCTTTATATAAAGAAGACTCTCTTTCTCTCCTTCTGATATATATATATATATATATATATATATATTTTAAAGTGTCTTATTTGACTTGGTTTTGGATTACTAAAAGTAGGTTGATTTCTACAACTAGACTATGGCTGCAACTTTGTAGGCTTTGCTAGGCTGCATGACAGTAGATGGCTGATTTTTTTCTTTCTTTCTTGTAGCAAATGATGCTTCATTTTTCCATTTACTGAGTTAGCTTTTTTTTTTTATTCATAATCTTTAATTTTAGGTATGCTGGTCTTGTCTGGGTCATACATCTGAAGCTCTTCTGTGCATATTACAGATAGATTGTTTGACAATCTATAATACCTCAGGTGAGTGAGTGCACTAATAACAGTTCAATCACTGTATCAGACATTGTTTATGACCAGTTATTAAATTTGAAGATTTTTCTTGTAAACTATTATTGTCACTATAAAGCTCCTTAGTTTTATTACTGCATCCAACATGTCAATGTGTTAAGTCCAGCATAGGACATGATAGTCTTAATTATATGGAAGTATTTAAATTATTTTCACATCACTAGGTTAGAAAATTTATCCTTGTTACATGGGAATGGAATTAGTCCCTTCTTGTCATTGTTGTTAAAAGATTATTCAACTCATTGGGAACAAGCTTCATGCACTGTATATCAATTACAGCTTCACTCGTTTATTTCATTATAATTATATTTTGTTTTTCTGGGGATATAGTAACTGTCGTACAATTTAGTTTTTCTAGGTTAAGAAGTATCATTTCTTTTCCTTTCCCTCTGTCATATCTGCTTGGCATAATGATCTCATGTTGTCCTTGACTTTACCATGTTGATTACTTTCAACAATTTAATACCTTTTTGTTTATCAGGAGAAGTAGTATATCTTCCACTTCCTTGTACAATCTCATCTATATGGCCTCTTCCATTTGGTTTATTACTCCAGCAGGAGGTTGAAGCAAATATACCATCATCTGTTCCCTTTTCATCGTTGAGCCCTTTGCTAAGTACACGTGAGTCTTGGCGCCCAAGAAGAGAACTTGGTCACGGTCCCCAACATTGTTTTAGTCCCTTTTCTGCGCTCAATCATATCCAAACGGGAGAGGCGACTTCAATATCATCACATCTCACTTTCATGGATACTCTGGATGAACAACAAGTATGTTATAACTTTTTCTGGATTCTTTCTGCAATTTGTTCTTGGTTATATTTATTTACTGCAATAGATTCTTGTTCTGATATTACTTCTTTGTTGTTGTTTGATTACATATTAATTTTAGCATTTTGGTTATCATGATTTTAGCCAACTTTTATTGAAGAAAGAGGGAAATTGAACATAATGAAGGAATATGATGAAAAGACAATTTGGACAAGTGATCTGGTCCCTCTTATGGCATCCTATAATAAAGGTTTCCTTCACAAGAACTCTTGCAATCAGTTCCTGTCTTTCTTGTGACAAGATTCTTATCTTGCTGATTTTATGTGATATTGCTCTAAATTCAGGAAAGATGCAGCACTCTCTGTGGGTTGCAGAAATCATTAGTTCTAACCTTGATGAAGTAGACACCAGTTTATTAAATGTAGATACTGCAGGTGTAGTGCCGAAAAATTTGTCCTTTCGTAGAATATGGCAAGGAAAATGTGCCCATACAGCTGCTTGTAAGGTGAACTTTATTTTTTTCATCGTCTACTACTCTATATATTTGTTGTTTGGGGTCAAAGAAGGACACCATACTCTTGTTATTGTTGTTGGTCTTGAATGCATTATGCACATATAATTGGGCAGTGCAAATTTACTAAAAAAGAATGGGCAATGATCTAAACATTATACACTTCAGGTTATAAGTATCACATATGGTGGAAATGAGCTGCCCCTTCTGCGATTTGTCAGAAATACTCGTAAGAGTAATAAGCTTTCTGGTGAGATTTTGACAAAATGAAGGAACTATTTGGTGCATGCAAGTCAAATTAAACATCCCCATTCAGTTTCTTCTCTGTTATATGCTCATATTGATTATCCTTGGCATTTAGTTGCTGTTACATTTTTACAGACATGTTGCCTAGAGTTTCATGTGGTTCGGTGTTTCATTGCTTGAAGAAGTATTTTATCAAATTGAAATACTAATTCATAAGGGATTTATTCCTCAGTCCTTGCCTTCTAACATGCTTGATTGGGTTTCATGTTTCTCATTGCATTCTTTGTTGGTTATTGTTTCCGAGTCTTTAATATGGTGCATTTTTATTGTTTTTAACTTTCCCTTCTAATAATTACTAGGTTTTCATGGCTACTGATGATGATGCAGCTCCTTTGGTCTGCTTTCTTTACCAAGAACAGAGAAAATTGTTATCTGTGAGGCTTCAGAGTGTTGAAATAAATAATGAAATTTCCTTTGACGTTAAACCTGATATGAGCTGGAGCATACCTGCAATTTCAGCTTCACCTGTGATTGTAACTCAGCCAAGGTAAAAAGTCAAGATATTTTCCCTTTGTTTTCAAATTATTATTGCTTTAAATGTGTGACGTGATTTTCACCAAATGCTTGTTTTCCAGAGTGAAAGTTGGACCACTGCCATATTCAGACATTTTGGTTTTAGCTCCAGAAAATGTTCTGCATCTCTATGTAAGCAGTATACAAGAGTGGCGCGTATTGATTGTTTTAGTGTCAATTATATTCATTTTGCCATGGGTTGTTTAAGTCTGTAATATCCGATACCTACATGTTTTCTTCCAATTTTCTACCTCGTCTTTTATATAATTGAAGTGCATTTACTGTTCCTTCTATAGTTCTATTCCTTAATATCTTTTGGATAATTTTATTATTTACTAATGGCGATCTTTTAGGGTCATCCTATGGGAAGTTGTAGGTTTTTGTTGATTTACCTTTATTATTTGGTAGGGCTTCTCATGAAATAGTTTTTTTTTTTAATTTTTTTTTGAGAATTCTTGTTCAGATGGATCTTCTACTACTTTTGAGTGTTCTTGCTTAATTCCTTCCCTTTTTTAGTATTTCATTTTTATCATTGATGTCTAGAATTGCTTAATCTTGAGCTATCCTTTTCTTAATGTATCTTGTTTATTTGTAGTCAGGCAAGCAATGCTTGTGTAAATATATGCTATTCCTTTCCTTTTTTAGTATTTCATTTTTATCATTGACGTCTAGAATTGCTTAATCTTGAGCTATCCTTTTCTTAATGTATCTTGCTTATTTGTAGTCAGGCAAGCAATGCTTGTGTAAATATATGCTACCTTCTTGCTTGAGTAAGGGTCAGCTTTTGCGTGACTTGGAATTTCCAGAAACAGCTTCTCTTTCCCATGATATAAAAATTACTGGCCTGGCTGATGCAGTTGGGGGCGTGTCAATGTGATAGTAAATAATATGAAGGTATGTTGACTTCTACTTATGGATTGTTTATGTTCCGCTTTTCACATTGAATTGACATATGCAAGATTCCTTGAAAGTGTGCATCAAGTCCCAGAGTCTTTATGGAACTAAGACTCGGATCTGTATTGTATCTGTAGATGTTCAGATGTGCATTACGACAAAGTCCATCATCTTTATTAGCTAATGATTGCATCACAGCACTTGCTGAGGGGCTTAGTTTCAGCTTCTACAGATATTTGCTTGGTCATCTCTGGAAAGATGGTGACCCTGCTCATTTAACGGTTGCTGACTCTGGTGTTGATTCAGAATGGGACTCTTTCTGTCGTGTAATTATGCAACTGTGCAGAGAATCTAACTTGATGTCTCAAAAGCATTTGACTTCAGTATCACACTCAGCTTGGGACTTTCTTCTTAGCAGCCAATTTCATAGGAACTTCTGCAAAATAAACACCATTTCTGGAATATCTCGTGCAGCATCACTTGACCAACAGGAGACAAATTCCCCTAGTTCAGCAATGGATGGTACACAAATTTCTGCAAATCCATTTAATTGTGAACTGTTAATGGAAATTCTGGAATCTCTTCATGCAGTCTATGAGAGCCTGAAACTGGATAATCTTCGAAAAGGGTATGCCTTATTATGATGTTTATTTTCCTTTTTAGTATGTTCTGTTCAACTTTTTCTCTCTGGTCTTGAGTATTTCAAATTCTATTGAAGGAGGTAGAGGTCTAGGTTTGCTGAGCTGGCCACTGCTTTATAGTTTTCAGTTTGTTATATAGGATACATCATCTCAAGTATTTTCTTAATAAATGATGGTGTCCACTGGAAAATCATAATTGACTCTTTTGGATTCATTTTTTGTTGTTGTGATTCTGTATCATATTTATTGCATATAGGGACTTGGAGCTTTTATCTATTCTCTTATGCAACATTGCTGAATATCTCGGTGAGGAAAACTACTTGGATCATTATATTCGGGATTTCCCTGGCCTTTCTACACAGTTCCTGATATCTAGAACCTCCATTTCCTGGAAAAGGAAAACTCCCCCAAATTTATTCAGATGGCTTGAGAAATGCTTGCAACATGGATGTACTTCTGCTAATATCAAAGATCTTCCTCCTTTAATCTGTAAAGATGGAAGCTCTGTGGCGAGCTGGGCTCGGAAAATAGTCTCTTTTTATAGTATATTATCTGGTGCTAAATTTTTTTGGAAAGAAGCTTTCTTCTGGTGTTTACTGTAATGTTGCCACGGGGACGCATTGTTCAAAAGAGGAACTGACTGTATTGGCAATGGTTGGGGAGAGGTTTGGACTACAACAGCTAGACTCACTCCCCTCCGGTGTATCTCTTCCACTGCGTCACGTAAGTTTGACTTCAACATTTTCAAATTCTTGGCTTATATAGTCAATGCTTTAGAATGATTTTATATAATTTGTTCCATGAAAACTCATTTTTTGTGGCCAAGCAGAGAATGGTGAGTTTGGCTTAGTTGATTTGTCTTTATTGCATTTTCTTATTTATTTATTTTCACCTTTTTACGGTATATCCTATCTTCTACATTTTTTTTTGGATAAAACGTTAATTTTATAATGAGTAAGAGGAAGATACAGGAGATTGCATGAATAGAAGGCAAGAGAACCTCTTCAAAATGAAATAAAAAACACTAGAGAAACAAAAGAAAAGAACCTAGATTCTAGCTCAACATAACCTTCCAATTCCTTTGCAGGTCCATATGAGACACTCCTCTAAACAAGCCTTCCAATCCCTTTGGAGGTCCATATGAGATTCTTTACCATGGAAGATGTGGTGGTAAGATTTTATTATTTATGCTTATTTTCTACTATTGTATGAACACTTTCTCTTCTCCAATGATATTTCTTCTTTCATTAATAAAAAAAATTTCTGTGGGTCATGAGAGCATCACATCCATATGCTGCCAGTTCTTAAAAGATTTGTTTTTGGTCTCGTGTTTGAAAATGCCCAATTATTACTCAATGATTTTGAGTATAATTTTCATTTGTTAGCTGCATTGTTGCTCGTTGTTCTAGTATTTCTGTCGTTTACATTTAAGCCTCTATTTACTTTCTTTGGGGTCAGTTTAATTATCTCCTAACTCACGAGTGTATATTTTTGCTGCTTTGGCTGTTAGGCGTTAGATAAGTGTCGAGATTCTCCTCCCAATGACTGGCCATCGGCTGCTTATGTCCTTCTTGGTCGACAAGATTTGGCAATGTCATCTTTGACTCGTGAATGCAAGTATAGGGAAATTGAAAGACCAACCAATGTGAATGTAATCTCTATGTCTACGCCTTATATGCTGAACCTGCATCCAGTGACAATATCTTCTACTATTTCTGATGCAATTGGGTTGGAAGGTACAAAGTTTGAGGATACAGATTTAGTCGATGGGTCTATGATTGATGGGATGGAGCATATATTTAACTCTAGCACACAGTTGCGTTATGGTCGTGATCTGAGATTGAATGAGGTCAGTCATGTACTTTACCTGGAAACAAGAATTATGAAATAGGATTCATTTGATTTCCTTTCTCTTATTTGGATAATATAGTTTCATGCCCTATGGTGGTTTGTCAATAGAGATAAAGAAAGAAGAATGCACATGTGCTTTTATATCAATTCTATATTCTATTTTTTTGGATGCTTTTCTACCTTCATTAAGAAATATTTTTGCAAGCTTCAAACATCAGTTTACACTAAACTTTTAAGTTTTAATGCAAAGTGTAGTCACTGTTAATCTCATCACTATTCATTACTGAGTACAGAGTAGTTTTCTTAAATTCTCCTTCACTCACCTTTAATTGCAAAACATGGTGGTAGAAAAATGAAGGGAAGAGTTCAAAATTGTAGATGGTACCTTGTTAATGTTTAGCGCCCTTGTGTTCCTTAAGCTCATTTAAATCATGAGCTTTCTGCTTTACGAGTTTAGCGTCTTTTGATAATATACTGATACTGATTTTGTTTTATCTAAAAAAAACTTTTACTGATTTTGATTACTTTATGGCCAATACTGGAATTTGTAATGCAATTCTTTTGTTTTCACCGTATGATAATGATTGTGTTCCTGAGTATACCTAGTATATGTTGTTTACGTTACTGGCTTCATGTTATGTTTTAGGTGATGTCTATGGTCAATGGATGCTTCTTGTGATGGCGTAGAAGTTATTTTCTTTCATTCTTCTTTTTCTTCTGCTTCTTTCTTTCCTTATTTTTTTAATCATGGCTTCTGCTACCTTTACTAGGTTAGACGGCTTTTGTGCTCTTCTAGACCTGTGGCTATTCAAACATCTATTAACCATAGTGCTTCTGATCAGGACCTCCAGCAGGTATGCTGTAGTTTCCATGGTATTTGATTGGTTAGTTATTAATTATTATCTACCTTTTAATTTTTTTATTCAATCGAATGATATAGTTATTAGGAATATTTTTTTGTTGTAATTAGCCTGATCAGGCATTCCTCATGCTATGATGTACATCACGCACTTTTTTGAGTTTTCCCCGTCTATTTTTGAGGCTACACAGATTTTATATATGTTCAACAAATAATTTGGCCATTCATACATTTTTTTTTTTGCTTTGTCCTCACGTCTAGCTAATTTTTTTTTTTAACTTTCCTTTGTTTAAATCTGATTTCTTTTCATACATAGTTGATTTTATTATCATCATCATATTTGGGTCAAGTTATTTCTGGTTTTTATTGGTGTTATTGTTAAGATTGGGTCTAATAATATCCAATAATTTTGAGAGACCTGAAAGATGAATTGTTTCAAATTATTTTTCACTATGAAGTTACATGTATATTTACACATTCAAAAGCTTATCTAATTAATGCTTTATCAACTATCTAATTAATACATGTCCAACCACATCTAACCTAATTACAATTAATACAAACAACACCCCCCTCAAGCTGGAGCATATAAGTCATATGCACCAAGCTTGTTATATATGTATTTTATCCGAGGACCTCTAAGAGACATTGGTGAAAATATCTGCCAATTGATCATTTGTTTTGACTTTTGACAAATCAATTGGCACGACACCCATACTAGATTTTCTCTCTAATAAAGTGACAATCCATCTCAATGTTTCGTCTTCTCATGGAACACTAGATTGAGGCAATGTGCAATGTTGTTTTAATACCATGTAGAATTTTGAGAGAACAGAAAGAATGTATTGTTTTTGTATCTAATTATTTTTCACTATGGAGTTACATGTATATATACACATTCAAAAGCTAATCAAATTAATGCTTTATCAACTACCTAATTAATACACATCAAACCTAAGCACGAGCCAGATCGAAGTCCAAGTGGACTGGGGAATGTGTCTTTTAGAAGGAGAAGGGCAAAAAGGGAATCGAGTGATTAAGGCGTTTTGTTCCTAATCCACTGGATTATTTTTCCCAGATCTGATGCCTCTTTATTTATTTGCTGATTCAACATAATATTCTTTAATTATTTTTAACAATCCTTACCTTTGATGCTTTTCTTATGCTTATGAAGGCTCAACTTTGGCACCTTGCCCAAAGGACCACTGCACTTCCTCTAGGACGTGGGGCATTTACTCTTGCAACCATATATACACTCTTAACTGAGGTACTTCTACATACGAAGTTGCTGGTCCTGTTGTCTTTGAAGTTTGAAATATCAAGTCATTTCTGGAAATATATTTTTCTGATGGCATCTTCTCCAAATTTTTAGGCCTTCACCGTTCCAAAACTTGTTTTAGCAGGTCGATTACCTGCCCAACAGAATGCAACTGTATGTTCATTTCACATGCTTGAATCTATTTGTATTACCTGCGTTGGTTTGACAAATTGTTTATTAACTTATTGTAGCTCTTTTTTTTTTTGGCCGAATTTTATTGTACCTCTTTTAACATTGAACTATTCTTCTGATAGGTTAATCTAGATCCCAATATTAGGAACATACAAGAACTGAAGACTTGGCCTGAGTTTCATAATGCTGTTTCTGCTGGAATGAGACTGGCCCCTCTTCAGGTTCATCCTTACTTCCTTGAAAGTTCTTTCCCCTGATGTACATAGGGCTTATAGCTTGTTTGTGTTAAGTTTTTGGTAATATTTTTCTCCAGATTGATGCTTACGTTCAGTTTTCTCCTTTCCCCTCTGAAAATAGTGATTGCTTTATCCAAGGTGGTAATTCTGTAATTTTAGATCTCATGCTTTAAGTGTATTATAACTTCTTTGAGAAGTTTTATAAGGATAATTAAGTCTACTAGTTTTCTGATATATAACAGACTTAGTGGAGTCCTGAGGCTGAACTTAACCTGTAATTGACCAATTTAGGGCTATTTTCTACATGTGTAGAATAAGTACGTAATACAATCATAAATGTTCAGAAGAACATTTGTAGGCTCCTAACTGGCACAATCGCTGTACCATCTTCATTTTGGGTTGCCAACCAGGTCTTGAATTTGATGCATGGGTCTGTATGAGCATGCATTAATGTTTGTATGGACAGAGGCCTAAACTTGAAATTACAATATTATTTTATATTAGCACGACAGGTTTTTTAGTTTACAACTTGTTTTTTCTGTCTCCTTCCACTCCTCTTCTTATGTTTCCCAAGTCATAATAATTTTTATTCATCTTATTTATATTTTTATTTCCCATGCATTGCTTTTGTTTGTTCGTATTTTCTGTTATTGGATTTTGAAGGACTCTTACTCTCCCCAGTTAAATATGAACTTAAACTTTGTTTTTTGGCTGTGTAATCATGCATAAAGATTGGAGAGCTCTTTGTATAAATGTTGGTTTTTTTTGTATCTTCTCTCTAAATAATGTACATATCTCTCCTTTTTCAGGGAAAGATGTCAAGAACATGGATAATATACAACAAACCTGAGGAGCCAAATTAAATTCATGCTGGACTTCTCCTTGCTCTAGGATTGCATGGATATTTGCGTGTCTTGAACATTACTGACATATACCAGTATTTCTCTCAGGTTTTGTCTTCAAAGCAACCATCTTCTTGGCTATCTTAATTTATGTTACTTGTTTATATTGAAGTGACAACTTAATATTCAGTTATGCACATTGGAGAAGGATTTATGTCAAACTTATATTGGAACAATATCTGAGTTGGCTTTAGGATATGAGTTTATGTATATAACTATTTGTTCTTGAACTTGAATAGTGAATCACTCTCTGCATTTTAACTCCCTATTTTGAAAATCTACACAAATTTTCCTTGAAAGATAAGAAGAAAAACAGAACCTACGCAAAATCTCCTAGGGAACCTACACACACCTCTAAATTTCCATTTCCACACACCTCCTCTATATTTCCATTGTTTCCCTCCACAAATATTCCTAAATAAAAAGTGTTTTTATTGGAGAGAAAGGAGAATTGGGAGTAAGTAGGAGGGTAAGATATACTTCCAAGTAGACAAACAGAAACCTCTCCCCTAGCATATGTAAGGACTCTTCTATTTGGAGAGGAAGAAAGTTGGGATGATTCAAGTGAAACTTGGGGGGATTTAAGTTAAATTTTCTCTATTTCAAGCTTTGGAGAAAATGGAGATTTTAAGAGTGTGGTTAAATTATTAAATAACAAAAAATTTTGGATGGGTGATTTTTGTAGAGATGTAAGACAAGATAGCGATGAGGAAAAGTATTTTATATAATGTCCCAACTAGATGCTCTCTTCTCCTCTCCCTCATACCCAGACAAAAAGTCTGTCAATCCTCTGAGCCACTTCCACCAGAATTCAAAAATATGAAAATATTGATTAATATGAGTCTTGGGAATCATGTCTGAATAGGGGTAATATGACTGCTATCTTTGTTTTCATATCTAATGGATTATGGTCTTACTATTCACACCCACCTTATCTTAGTTTTGATATCTTGCCCTGATGGCTTTTCTACATGTACACATCGAGTTAAACTAAATCTAACATTCTAACTACATACAGGGTTCAATTTGCCATATGTTTTAATTTTAGGAGGGTTGATGTCGTAACTTAAAACTTGTTTCTAGACCCATGTAGAATTAGGTAAATAAATCTCTGTGTATAGCATAATAGGAAGTACATGTATATATACAAGAGGAAACTCAAATCCTAATCAAATCCTAATAGATAACTAAATCTTAGTTATCCTTATCTAATTATCTCTATACAAATACAAATATATTTAAACAAATAATATATATATTCTCAACACTCCCCCTCAAGCTGGAGCATATAAATCATAGGCACCAAGCTTGTCACATAGGTATTTTATTCGAGGTCCTCTAAGAGACTTGGTGAAGATATCTGCCAGCTGATCATTTGAATTGACGAATCGAGTAGCAAGACACCCTGATTGAATTTTTTTCTCTAATAAAGTGACAGCCAATTTCAATATGTTTGGTCCTCTCATGGAATACTGGATTTGAAGCAATGTGCATAGCTGCTTGGTTATCACAAACCAGTTCCATTTTACCAATGTCTCCAAATTTCATCTCCTGAAGAAGTTGTTTCAACCATAGGAGTTCACAAGTTGCTAACGCCATAGCACGATACTCAGCCTCTGCACTAGACCTTGCAACTACATTTTGTTTCTTGCTTTTCCAAGAAACTAGATTCCCACCAAAGAGAACATAGTATCCAGATGTGGATCGCCTATCATCTGGTGAACCAGCCCAATCAGCATCTGTAAAGCCAACGATCTGGGAGTTACCCTTGTCCTCATATAACAGTCCTTGGCCTGGTGCTCCCTTAATGTATCGAAGAATTCGAATAACTGCATCCCAATGACTATCACATGGTGATTGTAGGAACTGGCTAACTACACTCACAGCGAACGATATATCTGGACGAGTGATAGTGAGATAATTGAGTTTTCCCACTAGTCTTCGATATCTCTCGGGATTGTTTATCAGCTCCCCCTGTCCTAGATAGAATTTGACATTTGGGTCCATTGGAGTCTCAGCTGGTTTGCAGTTTAGCATGCCTGTTTCTTCTAATAAGTCAAGTGCATACTTCCGTTGTGAAATAGCCACACCAGAACTAGATTGGGCAACCTCAATTCCCAGAAAATATTTAAGCTTCCCCAGATCTTTAGTTTGGAAGTGGTTGCACAGATGTTGTTTGAGCTGAGCAATGCCTAAATCATCATTGCCTGTAATAACAATGTCATCCACATAGACAACTAAGTATAAGCACTTGCCATTTAAAGTATGGCGAAAGAAAACTGAGTGATCAGCTTCACTATGAGTCATTCCAAAATCTTGAACCACAGAGCTAAATCGACTAAACCAAGCTCTTGGTGACTGCTTGAGTCCATAAAGAGAACGACGAAGTCGACATACTTTCCCATACTCCCCCTGAGCAACAAAACCAGGTGGTTGCTCCATATAAACTTCTTCTTCCAAGTCTCCATTGAGGAAGGCATTCTTAATATCCAGCTGATGAAGTGGCTAATGATTAATAGCTGCAATGGATAGAAAAACACGAACGGAAGCAATTTTGGCAACAGGAGAAAATGTATCACCATAGTCTAATCCAAAGATCTGAGTATACCCTTTAGCCACTAAACGAGCTTTCAGCCGTTCGATTTTGCCATCAGGACCAACTTTAACTGTATAAACCCACCTGCAACCAACTGGGGATTTTCCAGGAGGGAGTGAAACCAAGTCCCATGTACCATTGGAATGTAAGGCAGTCATCTCATCAAGCATGGCTTGCCTCCAACCCGGATGTTCAAGAGCTGCATCTGTAGTCTTAGGGATAGAAACAGAATCCAAAGAAGATACAAACGCAAAATATGGAGTAGATAAGCGATGATAGCTCAAGAAATTATAAACAGGGTGAGGATTGCGAGTGGAACGAGTACCTTTATGAATGGCAATCGGAGGGCTAGTAGGAGGCGTGTGGACCGAAGTAGCGGGTGTTTCAGACGAAGGCAGTGAGTCAGGAAGAGTAGTTGTCGGCTCAGGGCGGGGACGACGATGATATGTCAGGAGAGGACGAGGTGTGTCCTGGGGTAAGGCCTCTGGAAAAGGAAGAGAAGGAACAGGAAGGACTTCGATCACAGAGGGATTTGCAGGCGTAGAAGAGACAAAGAATGGGGATGACTCAAAGAAGGTCACATCAGGGGAGGTGAAACAACGTCGAGTGGCTGGACAATAACATCGGTATCCCTTTTGGAGTCGAGCATAACCAAGAAAAACACACTTGACGGATTTTGCTGCAAGTTTATCTTTGCCTGGGGTCAAATCATGCACAAAGCAAACACAACCAAAAACACGAGGAGGAAGATGATAAAGGGGGTCGTTAGGAAATAACAAAGAATGAGGGATTTGATCATGCAAGACAGAAGAAGGCATGCGATTAATCAGATAACATGCAGTGAGAACAGCGTCACTCCAAAAGTTAGTGGGAACATTATGATGAATAAGCAAAGTGCGAGCTGTTTCAATAAGATGACGATTCTTACGCTTAGCAATCCCATTTTGTTGTGGGGTATAAGAACAAGATGTCTGATGTAAAATACCCTGAGAACTCATAAAGTTTTTAAAGGATGTAGACAAATATTCTTTGGCATTATCAAAACGTAAGATAGAGACAGAAGTATGAAACTGAGTTTTGATTTCAACACAAAAATCTTGAAAAATTTTAAATACTTCAGTACGACTTTTCATTAAATATAACCAAGTACAACGAGAATAGTCATCAATGAAGGTTACAAAATATTGAAAACCAGAAAAAGAAGGCACACGACTAGGACCCCAAACATCGGAGTGAACAAGTTGAAAAGGAGAAGTAGACCGAGTACTAAGACTACTAGAGAAAGAACTACATGTTTGTTTACCCAATTGACACGACTCACAGGGAAGGGAAGACAAGTTAGAAAGAGAGGCATCCATTTTGCGAAGTTTGGAGAGGCTTGGATGTCCCAGACGGTGGTGGAGGAGAGATGGAGGGCAACTGGCCATGCATGCAATAGGGAATGGAGGTGAAAGGTGGTACAAGCCTTGTGACTCACGCCCTGTGCCAATCATCTGACCCGTACTCCGATCCTGGATAGAAACACAATTATTAGCAAAGGTAATGGAACAATTGTGCGAGTGAGTCAATTTACTAACAGAAAGAAGATTGTAAGGAGATTCAGGAACATAAAGAACAGAATCAACAAAGAGGGAAGGAAGTATTTGGGCTTGACCAATTCCTGTAGCAGCAGTTTTAGAACCATTTGCCAAGGTAACTAAAGGAAGGGAAGATGAACTAGAAAGATGGGTAAACAAGAATTTATTACCAGAAATATGTTCGGAGGCACCCGAGTCAAGAACCCATGGTCCAATGTCAGGAGAACGAGCAAGGCAAGCAGTTACATTACCAGTTTGCGCAATTGAGGCAGCCGCAGATGACTGTTTGCCTTGTTGGTACTTGAGGTATTCTTTGTAATCATCACCAGCTAAAGTAATAGACTCGGAAGAGGGATCATTAGATGTCTCAGATTGAGCAATGTTGACAGGGCGAGGTCGACCATGGAGTTGATAGCAACGATCACGGGTATGTCCCAACTTGTTGCAATACGTACATTGAGGACGTTTGCGACCATTATTGCGTCCACTGCCTCCTCCACCTTTGTCACCAGTGTGAGATACCAAGGCTGAAGAGTCAATAGCTGAAGAGATAGTATGACTTTCAGTCAAGGCTCGTGAAGAAGAAATACGCACCAAACGACCAATAACATCGTCAAATGTGGGAACAGTGGAACCTCCCAAAATTTGATCTTTAACACCGTCGAGGTCAGGGCTTAAATGGATCAAAGTTAAGACCATGAAGAATTTATCCCATTGTGCGTCCTGAGCAGTAGTCGATGACGTGGAAGGCATTAAGGATCTAAACTCATGTTTGAGAGCCTCCATCTTGCTTGCATAAATGATAGTTTCCGACGTCTGGTGTTGAAGCTTAACCAAGTTGGATAAAACATCATAGTAACGTCGAATATCATTATTATAAACTGTGGCAGCCTTGTTCCAGACATAAGAGCATGTCTCATATGCCTGATAGGTGGATAGGAGTTGAGGATCAAGAGAATGCCATAAGAGAGAACAAAGTTGGGCATCAATCATTACCCACTTAGGCCGATCCTTTTCAGCAATGTCAGATTCACCCTTAGTTAGATGGTCTAGGTATCCGTGACCTTTGAACCACAAGCGGACAGAGGCGGCCCAAGATTTATAATTCGATGCCCCACGCAATTTCTCAGTGGTAATAGTAGGTGTACCACTAAGAATATTAGAGAAAGTGCTGGACTTAGAATCAGATGCAGTAGGAGAAGCCATGAGAGAGGTGTCCAAAAGCAAAGTGTGACGAAACGGCAAACCAACACCAGAATCGTGAAGAGAAGATGCCGGCGATTACAACGGCGTCGAGAGCAGCGGAAGACGGCGCCGGAAACAGCGTCACGCGCCGGCGCGTGCAGAATCCGGCGAGCAGAGGGGCGGCGCGTGGAGGCGCGTGCGACGGCGGAAGGCGGCGGAGAAAACGGGGTTCTGACCGTCGGCGGCTTCTGAGAACGGTGGTCCGGCGCGTGCTCCAAGAAGGGTCCGGAAAAACACGGGGCATTTAGAACCCGAGGCTGTCAGACGGTGGAGAGAAAAAAAGGAATGTGGCTGGAAGGAAGAACACAGCCAGGGCAGAAGCTTAGTAGAGGATCAGAAAGGCTCTTGATACCATGTAGAATTAGGTAAATAAATCTCTGTGTATAGCATAATAGGAAGTACATGTATATATACAAGAGGAAACTCAAATCCTAATCAAATCCTAATAGATAACTAAATCTTAGTTATCCTTATCTAATTATCTCTATACAAATACAAATATATTTAAACAAATAATATATATATTCTCAACAAGACCGAAGTGACTGTAATGTGCAAAATTGTTTATGCTATTGCTAAGTGAAACCTGACAATTAGTGTTGAGAATATTCTATATTTATGTTGTAAATCAATTAGAATCATTAGGATATGATTTAGTCCATCAATAGGAATCAATTGTATTTATTGTATTTATTCTTATTTCTTAGAATAGTTTTTCCCTCTTGTATAAATACCTACACTATTTTCATAATAAGACATATAGCAAATTCTCTCATTCTACATGGTACCAGAGCCTACCGATCCTCCAGTAGCTTCTTTCTCAGATTTTTTCTTCCTTCCGGCCCTAAAACCTTAAACCTTTAGCTTCCCTCTTGGCTGTGTTTTCTCCTTCCAGCCCTAAAACCTAAAATTCTAAGTGCTCATCTCGGGTCTCTCTTTCCCGGCCTTTTCCCGGCGTTATCTCAAAACACGCACCCCACCACCGTGTTCAAAGGGCACCGATCGGCCAAACCCCGAAGTCCGGTCACCAGATTCGCTGCCACGCGCCACCATCGGAAAACAGCGTTTTTTCCACGAGCCGGCGCGTGAGCCTTCCTCCGGCATCGTTATCTGCCGTGCTTTACAGCGTTGTGCTCACCGGACTTCTCTCTCTCCGTTTCCAAGGTCGGTTGCTAGTATCTCAAACTTTGGTGTCACTCTCTTGTACATTCAGAAGTAAGTATTCTGTGATAGCCATGGCCACTACTTCTGAATTATCTGTGATTGCCACGGTTGCCCAAGTTGGTAATGTTACTACTTGCTTTGCTCGTTCCTCTGATATTGGACCTTGGGTTCTTGACTCGGGTGCTTCTGAACACATATCTGGTAATAAGAATCTTTTTACCCATCTGTCTAATTCATCTTTACTTCCGTCAGTAACTCTGGCCAATGGCTCTAAAACTGCTGCTACTGGAATTGGTAAAGCACAAATTCTTCCGTCCATATTTGTTGATTCTGTTCTTTATGTCCCTGAATCTCCTTTCAACCTTATTTCGGTTAGTAAATTGACTAAATCTCACAATTACTCCATCACCTTTGCTAATCAATGTGTTTCTATTCAGGATCGAAGTACGGGACAGACGATTGGCATAGGACGAGAGTCACAAGGCTTGTACCACCTTTCACCTCCTCCATCCCCAGTTGCATGCACATCTAGTTGTTCTCCATCTATTATTCACAGTCGTTTAGGGCACCTAAGCCTTTCAAAACTTCACAAAATGGATGCCTCTCTTTCTACTTTGTCTACCCTCCCTTGTGAGTCGTGCCAATTGGGTAAACACACACGCAGCTCTTTTCCTCCTAGTCTTAATAGTCCATCTTCATCTCCTTTTCAACTTGTTCACTCTGATGTTTGGGGTCCTAGTCGCGTGTCTTCTACGTTTGGCTTTCAGTATTTTGTAACTTTTATTGATGACTATTCTCGTTGTACTTGGGTGTATTTGATGAAAAATCGTTCTGAGGTATTTAACATTTTCCAAAATTTTTGTGCCGAAATAAAAACTCAGTTTGATACCTCTGTCTCTGTTTTGCGTTCTGACAATGCTAAAGAATATTTGTCTACACCTTTCCAATCATTTACGGCCACTCAAGGAATTTTACATCAAACCTCTTGTCCTCATACCCCACAACAAAATGGGATAGCCGAACGTAAGAATTGTCATCTTATTGAAACTGCTCGTACTTTGCTTATCCATCATAATGTTCCTCTTAGTTTTTGGAGTGATGCTGTTCTCACTGCATGTTATTTGATTAATCGCATGCCTTCTACTGTGTTGAATGATCAAATCCCTCATACTTTGTTGTTTCCTGACGAACCTCTTTATCATCTTCCTCCTCGTGTTTTTGGTTGTGTTTGCTTTGTGCATGATTTGACCCCAGGAAAAGATAAACTTGCAGCAAAGTCCGTCAAGTGTGTTTTTCTCGGATATGCTCGACTACAAAAGGGCTACCGATGTTATTGTCCAACCACTCGACGTTGTTTCACCTCTCCTGATGTGACCTTCTTTGAGTCCTCCCCATTCTTTGCACCTTCTATGCCTACAAGTCCCTCTGTGATTGAAGTTCTTCCTGTTCCTTCTCTTCCTTTTCCAGAGGCCTCACCCCAAGACACACCTACTCGTCCTCTCCTGACATATCATCGCCGTCCTCGTCCTCAGCCCACAGCTACTCTTCCTGACTCTCTGCCTTCGTCTGAATCACCCGCTGCTCCGGTCCAACTGCCATCCACTAGTCCTCCGATTGCCACTCATAAAGGTATTCGTTCTACTCGTAATCCTCACCCTGTTTACAATTTCTTGAGCTATCATCGTTTATCTAGTCCATATTATGCGTTTGTGTCTTCTTTGGATTCTATTTCTATCCCTAAGACTACAGATGAAGCTCTTGCACATCCGGGCTGGAGGCAAGCCATGCTTGATGAGATGACTACCTTACATTCTAATGGTACATGGGACTTGGTTTCTCTTCCTTCTGGAAAATCTCCGGTTGGTTGCCGATGGATCTATGCAGTTAAGGTTGGTCCCGATGGTACAGTTGAACGCCTAAAAGCTCGATTGGTGGCCAAAGGCTACACTCAGATATTTGGCTTGGACTATGGTGATACGTTCTCCCCTGTTGCCAAAATTGCTTCCGTTCGTGTCTTCTTATCAATTGCGGCCATTCATCATGGCCACTTTATCAGCTTGATATTAAGAATGCCTTCCTCCATGGTGAATTGGAAGAAGAGGTCTATATGGAGCAACCACCAGGTTTTGTTGCTCAGGGGGAGTATGGGAAAGTATGTCGACTCCGTCGTTCTCTCTATGGACTCAAACAATCACCAAGAGCTTGGTTTGGCCGATTCAGTTCTGTGGTTCAAGATTTTGGGATGACTCGTAGTGAAGCTGATCACTCGGTTTTCTTTCGTCATACATCAAACGCAAGTGCATATACCTAGTTGTTTATGTGGATGACATTGTCATTACAGGCAATGATGATTTAGGCATTGCCCAACTCAAACAACATCTGTGTAACCACTTCCAAACCAAAGATCTAGGGAAACTTAAATATTTTCTGGGTATTGAGGTTGCCCAATCTAGTTCTGGTGTGGCCATTTCACAACGGAAGTATGCACTTGACTTGTTAGAGGAAACGGGCATGATAAATTGTAAACTAGTTGAAACTCCAATGGATCCAAATGTCAAACTTTGTCCTGGACAGGGGGAGTTGATAGACAATCCTGAAAGATATCGAAGACTCGTGGGAAAACTTAATTATCTCACTATCACTCGTCCAGATATATCGTTTGCTGTGAGTGTAGTCAGTCAATTCCTACAGTCACCATGTAATAGTCATTGGGATGAAGTTGTTCGTATTCTTCGGTATATCAAAGGATCGCCAGGCCAGGGATTGTTGTATGAAGACAAGGGAAACTCCCAAGTTATTGGCTTTACTGATGCTGATTGGGCTGGTTCACCAGATGATAGGCGATCCACATCTGGATATTGTGTTCTCATCGGTGGTAATCTAGTCTCTTGGAAGAGTAAGAAACAAAATGTAGTTGCAAGGTCTAGTGCAGAAGCTGAGTATCGTGCTATGGCATTAGCAACTTGTGAACTCCTATGGTTGAAACAACTCCTTCAAAAGTTGAAATTTGGAGACATAGATAAAATGGAGTTGGTATGTGATAACCAAGCAGCTATGCACATTGCCTCGAATCCAGTGTTCCATGAAAGGACCAAACATATTGAAATTGATTGTCACTTCATTAGAGAGAAAATTCAATCAGGATGTCTTGCTACTCGATTTGTCAATTCAAATGATCAGCTGGCAGATATCTTCACTAAGTCTCTTAGAGGTCCTCGGATAAAATACCTATGTGACAAGCTTGGTGCCTATGATCTATATGCTCCAGCTTGAGGGGGAGTGTTGAGAATATTCTATATTTATGTTGTAAATCAATTAGAATCATTAGGATATGATTTAGTCCATCAATAGGAATCAATTGTATTTATTGTATTTATTGGGAGAAATTGGGTTGAAGGTTTCTTTGCCTGCTAAGCTATGGTGTGATAGTAAACACCATATTGCTTCTAATCCAGTCTTTCCCGTTCTTTTCCGTTCTTTGCCTGCACTTCATATTGCTTCTAATCCAGTCTTTCATGAACGAACCAAACACATTGAGATTGATTGTCATTTCGTCCGTGAGAAGATTGAGGAGAAGTTGATTTCCACAACATATGTGAAGACCGGAGAACAATTAGGAGACATCTTCACTAAAGCTTTGAATGGAGTAAGGGTTGATTATATTTGTAACAAGTTGGGCATGATTAATATCTATGCTCCAACTTGAGGGGGAGTGTTATGATATGTATATATTAGGTGTAAATAGAGTTGACTAAGATGATTTTATAGAGTAATCTTAGGGATTCAGATTTGATTAGTGTTTATTGTAGTTTCCTATTTTAGGTTTCTCTGCTTGTATATATACATGTATCTTGTATAATGCAATACACACAGAAATTCCCTCATTTTCTGATTCACATAGATCATAAATGCTACTGCTTAATATTTACTCCTTGTTAATTTTTTCTATAACTGTAGTGTTCATTTTATTATATGACTATCAAGTGAATCATTTAAAAATTACTATCCTGATATTAGTTCGATGTTTTTCTTAGCTTTCTATACCTTGATGATACATATAAAAGAATGTGCATCCCTTTTCTTCTTTGCTTCTTAATTATCTATCTACTAAAATTGAGTTAGCTACCTTGAGGGTTGATGAATTCTTGGGGACCTCCATCATTTCTAAAATTACTTAGATTATACCTGACCTATTTTACATAATAACAAGACATAAACCCCTTCACTGTATCCCCATTTCCCCTCATTTTATGTACAAGTGAGGTCAATGTAATTTTGGAATTACATCGAGAGGTCCCTTTAATATATATAACTTATAAGCATTAAACACAATGGAGGTTTAGGTAAATTTCACTTTAGATTTTTTTTTTTTACGAAAATATTTTGCAGGCATTCCGCCATCTCTATGTCCTTGCAACAGAGGCACGTTGGATGCAAACAGTAGATGTTGACACAGGTCTGCCTGTTCATGTGACAATCAGAGAAACAGAACACTATGCAGAATCGAGTTTTAGTGAGGTTACCCCTTGCCTTCTGCCGGAACGTTCTATTGTAAGTCTTAAAGATCTTTGAGTTGAATATTTGGGATACTGCTGTGTCTTTTTTCTTGCATTTATCTTCTTTGGTACTTGAAATCTTCTACTTAAAATAACTTTTTAGTTTATTGATTTTGGATTAATCTTGTTCTTTCTGTGGGATTAGAGAAATGCAATTGCGGAACTAATTTGCTTTGTTGATTTCACAGTTGAAAAGAATCAGTGTTTGTGGGCCTCGCTACTGGCCCCAAGTAATAGACTTTGTCCCTGAAGGTGACAATTCATATTGTTTTGTATGTGTGGATTTATTTTGTTTTGAGATGTTTTCTGCTATATTCTTATATGAGTAACCCAGTAATGTCCATTTCGTAACAGATAAACCTTGGTGGAATTTTGGGGACAAGAATAATCCATTTAATTCTGGTGTTTTGTATATCAAACGAAAAGTTGGAGCCTGTTCATATGTTGATGACCCAATTGGGTGCCAATCACTGCTGTCCCAGGCAATGCACAAGGTTAAAAGTAAACAGTTTTTTAAAAAAAAAATCCTGTTTTTAAGTTTACAAAAAATATTTACATTTTTTAATTTTTCTTTGATCTAGGTGTTTGGTCTGACAAATTTGAAAGCATCTGATCCAACTACTGACAGCCATAGTGAACCTGGTTCTGTCACAGTTGACCAGTTGGTCAGTACCTTCTCATCTGATCCTAGTTTGATTGCTTTTGCACAGCTCTCCTGTGAGCTCTCCTGCTATAATAGGTAAGCTCCTATATAGATTCTTTCTTTTTCTAGTCTTAGCATCCATGTTCGTATCAGGGCTTATATTTTTGGTCTGATTGATGAAAGTTTCTTAGGTATTAGATTAGAATAATTCCAATAGAAATAAAACAAACATTATCACACTGTTTGTGTAAGTCAAAATTGCTCTGAGTGATCAACCTTTTTCTTTTTTGTCCAAGTTCTAAAAAATGTACCTTGTTTTGTATGGCACTTTGTGACAAGCAATCAGATTATACAAATGACTTGGTCACATCCTTTCGTCAATCAGACCTACACAAACTTTTTGCACAATCACAACATGCCTGGGAGCTTTACACAGAAGATTTAAAAAAAATGTAAAATCATTTGATTTTCATTTCCCTCTTTGGTTTCTTTTAACCATTCATATTCTATATATGCCTCATATTCATGAAGATTCGACAAAGTTTTACGTTGGCTGTCGACTACCTAACACAACCCTCCTCCTTTATCCGGGCTTGGGACTGGCTATGCAAGCATAGGCGGAGTTTGGTCATGTACAAAGACGGACGGTAGAGGCTCCTGTACGTAGAGTTGACCAAATGGAAGATAGCCTAATAACTAGAGGTAGGGGAAGACTAAAGAAAACAATAGGAGAAACGATTAAGAGGGATCTAGCCGTAAATAACCTAACAATAGAAATGTGCAAAGACAGAACATGTTGGCGTCGCTTGATCCATATATGCCGACTCCACCTAGTGGGAAAGGCTTTGATTGTTGTTGTATTCTATATATGCCTCAGTTTATATTAGCGATTGAAGTTGATAAGTTCAAAGTTTCACAGTTAATTACATAGGATTCTTGCAAATTGATCCTTTGAATTTTCTTTGCTACAAATCTGGGGCATATATAAGCAAACTAATAAAGCAATCTTGCAGATCTGTTGTTGATTTCCAGGAATTTTGCTTGCAAGTGTTATTTGAGTGTGTGAGCAAGGATAGACCAGCTCTTTTACAGGTAAGCGAATTTATAGGGGCAATTTAATTTTTATTTTAAATTCAAATGATGATGCAACTTTTATTTTTTCTCCTTACTAATTTTTCTCTTTTTATATATTAAAAAAAAAGTTATGCAACTTTTATGTTTACCGTTGAAAGTTAAAACACATTTGTAATATTTATTTCAAAATAACATGTGTCTATGCATGCTGTTCATATTCACTTGTTAAATATTTTTATTTCTTTATATGGGAAAATTCTGATGACCTCCTTGTTGAGTGCAGGTATATTTGTCATTATACACGACATAGTTATTAATGGCGCGCCATGGCGCGCGCTATTGCCCTATGGCTCGCGCCATGGCCTTTTGGGCAACGCCACATCGCCACATCTGTGGCGTTGCCGTCTTGCTGTTGCCCCTGTGTTGCGCGCGTAATGTGCGCCATGGGCAATGGCGCACGGCGCGCGCAACGGGCGCCACTATCATGCAGCTGAGTGTGGCACCCATAACTCATTAAAAAAAAAGGTTTAAAAGCACTTATTTGTCTTATTGACAATCCTAGGCCCAAGGCCCATTAAAAAATAGGTTTTAAGATTATAAAATACATTCTTATTAAGTGTCTCTTGCTCTCTGCTCAATCAAAGTTGAATGAGTTAGTTTTTGTAAAGTATAATAGGAGTTTAAGGAGAAGATTCAATGAGCGTGACTCTATTGATCCAATATCTTTAAAAGATATTGATGACAGCAATGAGTGGTTGCTTGGAAAGGTAGAAGAAGAATTGGATGATAATGTATTTGAAGATGATGATTTAACTTGGCAAGATGTAGCTATAGCTAGTGGAGCTGAGGAGCCTCTATGTTATAGTAGGAAGAGGTCTTCCACACAAGCTCCAACACTAAGAATGGCAAAGAAGGCAGCATTAGCATCATCTTCTTCTACACTTAGGGATCTTGATGAAGAGGAGGCAAACTCAGAAGAAACTGAAGAAGAGGAGGAAATTGAGGGATTGGAAGAAAATAATATTTGTGAAGTTACCTTGATTGATGATTAGAGTTTTTTTTACATGGTTTATACTTTATAGTTTATACTCTTATGAGTTTATGCAATTTACATTATGAGTTTGTCATCATACTTGATGTATTTTGGAGAATTTATGATCATGCTTAAAGCTTAATATATTTTGAAATTTGAATGCATTAGAAGTTCTGTGTGGATGAGTTAGAATTAAAATTTTCATATATATATATATGTGTGTGTGTGTGTGTGTGCATGTATGTGCGCCGCACGTTAATGTTGCCATGCGCAACGCAATGCGCAATGCGCCATGGCTCCAGGAGCCCTTTTCGCAATAGTACGCCGTAAATAACTATGATACACGACAATTGGATCAATGGTTGATCAAGTTACTAATGGTACTATTGTTTGTGGTGACTCACTCGCTCTATCTGGTTTTAAGGTAAGTTTCTCGTATTTAGCTTTCCTGTTCAACTGTAGATTGAAATTTATACTACTCTGCTAATACTAAAGTATTGATCTGTTCCTCGGTCCCTCACACTCCTTCCCTATAAAGTACAGATAAGTTTGTCACATGTTTGACACACGACACGGCACCGACAAACGATAGACACATTCAACACACACATATATGTTAGAACAAAAAAAATTGTTTTTTTTAGCTATAACACGTGCCAAATACATCTTGGACACATGCCGAATATGGCTCATACTTGAGCGAAGTATAAGATGACCCAAAAAAAGGATAATATCAGAAAATCATTAAATGAAAATATAAATAACTCATTTTAATTAGATTATTCAAGTCTTTCATAATTCTTTGCTCTATAAGAGATTAAGTAAATTTGATTTAGAAAATAATAGTGTAAATTGCTTAGAATATAAAACAATATTGGTATATCACTAAATGAAAACTTAAAAAATATAAGGTAAGCTACCTTTGGTACTCCCACCATTTGAGTCTTCGGTCAAATATATTCCCAAAGTATGATTGTGGTCAATTTTACTCTAAAATTTTTATTTTTCGAGCAATCTTGCCCTAATCACTAACACTCTTTAAAGGAAAAAACTTATATGTTGCTGTTTACATGCTTTTCCTAAGGTTAATCAATTAAAAAAAGACACGTGTCAACTTTTTTTATGTCATCTTCTTAAAGTTGACACGTCTTTTTTTAATTGGTTAACCTTAAGAAAAGCATGTAAGCAACAGCAAATAAGTTTTGTTCCTCTTAAAATAGATATTGATAGGGGCTTATATGGCATGTCACGTGGCTAGAAAATTTGACTGGGTTCATGTATACCACATTATATTTTCCTCAATCCTCCATGCCATCACTTTGTCTATTTTGCGTCTCAAAAAGCGCTTAAAGCGTGGTGGTCCAATTAGATTTTATTGTCACGTGTCACTCCACATAAGCAAAAGGGTGAAACATGGCGTGTCATACATGAACCCATTCAGATTTTCTTGCTACTTGTCAGGCTACATAAGTTCCAACAATTATCTATTTTAACGGTATTAGTGAAAAGGGCAAGATTGCTCAAAAAATGAAAGTTTGATGGCATAATTGACCGCAATTAAACTTTGAGGGGTGAGGGAAAATTTGACTAAAAGCTCAAACGTTGGGAGTAGCAAAGCCCAAAGGTGCTTTAGTCACGTGTGTGTGTGTGTATATATATATATATCGTGTCCTATTCTATGTTTTTGAAGATTGATGTGTCAACGTGTCCTTGTTAGTAGTGTCTATGCTCTTTCCTTACATATTGTTTGGGAGTTGGAAAATGGAAGTGAAGTGAAATTTATATTTTGATGTTTTCTTTGATCTATAATGAAATTTCGCATATTTTTCTCAGATAATCTAAATTAAAGACAATGTTAAATGAAAGTTCTCATTTCCCCTACATTTTTCCTCTCCCAACCAAATTTGTGGCATTCTAGTTCTCTACTCTCTAGTTATAATGTTGTCTGCTCTTACTGGAGTAATTTCTTGATTATTCATGCTGGCTGTGACCATCTGTTTGTTTTCTTTATGGGTGCCTCGATTAAGTTTCTTATTGCTGCTGAGCCACATCCTTATTATCTAGACGAAACATGAGTTGGAAAATTGATTTTTTATTGGTTCTTTCAATCAAATTAAAATTTTACTCCTTCAGTCATTTGTTCAAGCAAATTATCGACAAAACAATCAAGTGCATGATTTTATATTGTATAATTAAATGCTGCAGATTGCACTAACTTATATTGAGGCATCCATGACTGGAAAATTATCTGCTAGTAGAGGAGAAATTGTACAATCAGTTTTTATTGGATCACTCAAGAAGCAGGTGGAAGAACTCCTAAATTGGTCCCAAGAATTGAAGGATGATTTTCATAACTACGTGAAGTCAGGTAAGTGGCCTGATGGGGAATCCCAAGAGAGAGAGAAACTTGCAATACTTCTTTCTTGGTTCCTCCAGTGGTTTGGTGTGCCACCTTCATCCGTAATCCAGTCTGCCATAGACAGAGTCAAACCCAAGCTTATGGCATCTTCAGTGCCCTTGTCGCGTCTCCTTTTCCCAAGTGCTCCTATCAATGTTATTAGTGAGATAGATGTGTGTTTGTCCAGCTCTTAGGTAGAACCGGACCGGACCAGACGGTCCGACCGGTTCAACCGCCAACCGAATACAAAGGCGAGTCGGTTGGACCAAAAAATCATTTTTCTAATTGGATCGGATTTAACCGGGGTCTAACCGGTCCAATTTTTTTTATTAAAAAAATAAAAAAATTAACATAAAAAAAGAAATTAGAGAAATCTTAAAAATTAAAATTAGAAAAGTCTTGAAAATTAAAATTTAAAAGTCATGATTATCAAGAATTTCATATTTGGTTTGATTAAGTTCTTTCAAAGTTTGACTAGTCTTGAAAATTAAAACTTTGAGAAGTCATGTTATTTAAAACTTCAAAATTATGTATATTGAAACCTAAAATTTGAGTGATGTCATTTTATATATTAAGAATATTTATTATTTATTATTTATTGCGTCATCGGTTCGACCGTTTAAACCGATCAGACCACGAATCAAGGATAGTCTAATGAGTTTTGACACTAAGGTCATGTTCTTTTACAAAAAAGAACAATGTAAATGAAGATGGAATGGGTGAGGCCCACCTATTTTTTACTTTTTCATTATACCTCTCTGATTTGACATGATTTGGCACAATTATAACATTATTTTCTATTTATTATTTTAATATAAGGGGTAAAATAGTCATTTTAATACATTCCCTTTCCATTTCCATTATTAAACTTTTACTACTAAACACAGAAAACGCATTCCGTTTTCATTTCTGCGTAAAGAACGCGCCCTAAGAAAGCGGGGAGAAAGGAGATGAAATTCCGATGAATGACGAGAAGCAGGGATCTCATCTTAGCTTTTGACAGTAATAAAGCATACAGCAATGTATTATTAAAAAATCTAAATAGCTTAGAGCAGCGACGTGTATATACGTGTCTTAAACTTCGATTTTAAAGATAAATGGGTCGGGTCGGACACCGGACAATTTTTGGGTCCTTCAAAGTTGAAAGGTGCAGTCGAAAACTCAAAATATTAAAAATTCTCCTTTCAGGGAAAAGTTAATAAATTCTCATGCTTGGATGAGTTGGATCCAACTTCAAGTTAACTATATTTAATTTTCTATGTTTTAAAATGACTGTATTTCTATAAAAATAGATTTAAGTAAAATAAAACTACATTACATAAGTATTTTTATGTTTTAATTAATGACTCTATTTTCTATGTTTTAATTATTTATCTTTGTTTGATGTCGTGAAATTGAATAAGATTATATAAGTGAAACAATCTAATTTCATACTATTAGATTAGTAGTTTAGTATTGTATCAATTTTTATTTATTTTTCAAATATAAATAAAGAATGTTGTTTGATAAATATAAATAGAGAATTATTATATTATTAATCAAATTAAGTAATGAAAAATTAATAAATGTTTCAATTTTAAAATTATTGTAACTGTTTAGCGTTTACTTGTTTTTTCAAGTTACATTTTATGTGTGTTAATTTATATACTTGATAATTGATCCGTGTATACATGTATCTTTTATTTTAGAGACATATTTTGTTTTGGAATAGAAACATCAAGTTTTGATTCCTAAAAAAAAACATCATGTTTGTAGTATGTGAGTATTTTGATGGAAAAAGAAAGTGAAAATAGAAGTAATAAAAAATATATTTGATATAAAAAAATAAGTAAAAATAAAAAGTAAAGTTATTTAGTATAATGGGAAGATAAGGGGAAGATAAAATTATAAAAATATATTTTTGTTTTCATATGATTAAAAATTGTAGAATTAATTAAGGGTAAAATATAATTTTACAATTATTTTTCTCTCCTACCATTAACTTTCCTTTGGCAACCTTCATTCCATATCTAGGAAACTACCATTCTTTTTCCCTCTCCAAAATAACATATCAAATATAATAAAATTTAGGTCATGTTTGGTTTGGAAAATTAGAGTGAGGGAATGGGAATTCATAGTGTGAAAAATCAAGTTTATTTTTTCTTTTAAATATTAACAATCTTTAAATGAAGGGTAAATTTATTTTAAAATGAAAGACAAAATTAACTTTTCAAACTTTACCTACTCTTAATTTCCATTCGCATTCCCTTATTAATTTCACAAACCAAATATGGCCTTAATTTTCAGGGCAAAAAAAAATGGCCTTAATTTTGTTTCATACCCCAAATTTGGATGAGTAGGCATTTAAAAGTATAAGTGGGCTTGACAAGTACACGTGTCAAAATTTTCAAATATAAATATTTAAAAAAAAGATTACGTAAATTCTTTTTTCTTCCTCCATCGATCTCATTTTTTAGTTTTTCCTGAAACTATTATTTCATATATTTATTATTGATTTTATAATGATTTAATAGCTTTTATGATCATTAATTTCCAAAATCATATTATATCTATTTATATTTATATGGCTGTGCACCCTGGATAAAAGTTCAATGGTATCGTACCACTGAACTTCAATACATCCCTCCAATCATGTAGTACTATTTGTTAATATTAATAAAAACTCATATTAATTAGGGTCCACCTTGAGTGGTTTAGAGACCAACTGATTGGAAGGATGTACTGAAGTTCAGTACTACCGTACCACTGAAGATCTACTCGTGCACCCTTCTGGTCATGGCTCACAAAATAGTTATATTTTGTAATTAAAAAATTTATATTTATATGGTTGTGCACCCTTCGTTATTGGGGTCACAAAATAGCTATATCTTGTAATTAAAAAAATACAAATGAATTATATGATTGGAGGATGTGGGAGAGAGAAAGCATGGATGATGGGTAGTTACTAAAAAGATGGAGAAGTGAATAACATAAAAAATCTATTTAAAATTTTAAAAAACACCAAATTTTTAATTTTTAATAATTTTAAAATATAATAATTATATTTTAAAAAATTAAGAATAGATTGCATGCACGTGGGTGCATGGGAAGCCTCTAGTATACATATATATATATATATATTAAATAAAAGATAAGAATCATTAAATTAATGGATAATTTTGTAAAAAAAAAAATGGATAATGTGAACTTGTGAAGAGTTAGAATGTGCCAATACATTATAAAGTTCACAAACTTTCCATTACTTTTTTTAATTATTTTATAATATACTTTCTATTTTATATTAAAAAGTAAAAAATAGTATGCATTTAAATGCATGTCACGTTACTAATGTTTTATTATATGGGCTGACAACAATGTTTAAAATCATATATATATTAATATATATAATTACATAAAATTTTCTTTTAACGACACGTGGCATTGTCATCCCGTCTCTCACAAAGCAACTAGCCTATGCCCATGTGGCACCACTCGGTTACACCAAGCACAATCCCACGTCTTCTCCAGAATTTTCCTCGAAAAGAGACGTGGGGGCGTGCCTGAGTTTAAATATGTTCTTTTGGTGGAAAAGAGGAGGAAATGAGAATGGGAATGGGAAAGAAAATGAGAAAAGATAAGGGAATAGAAATGTCATGTCAATGTGATGTGAATGGAATAAAAGTTGATAAAATGACCATTTTGCCCTTACATTAAAAGTGATAATGGAATATAAGTGGATAAAAAAGTAAGGGCAAAAAGTGAAGTTTGTTTGTTCGGAAAAAAAGAGGAGGAAGAAGGCTTCTGTCTCTCCCATTCCATCAACAAATCTTACTAAAAGTTTACCAAGCCTTCAAACCCAACATTACAAATCTACAAGGTTAAATTAAACTTTTGGTCCTTATAATTTATTTTTTAAAACTTGCTCTCTACAATTTTTAAACTTCTAAAAACAGTCTATGTGGTTAACGATCTTTTAACATTGTTAGTTTGCTCCACATGTACCATTTCAATCAACATGTATTATCCAACTAAAAAATATTCAAGAAAACAAATTTAAAAAAAGTAAAGGGGCTAATTAATAACCTTTTTGGATTGAAATTACTTTGACATAAAAATATCCCTCCAAATTATGTTGCTAATGTGGTCTATTTTCTTACGTTGTTAAAGTTATGGAGGATCCGCCAATGTGCTTGATTATGCTCTCAATAATTTTTTATGTTAATTGTATTTTTAACGTTTTATTTTTATCAATGTTATCATTTTTACTAACGCGTTCAATAATTGATAGTTTTTACTGATGTGGCATTATACGTGGCAAAATAAGCTGACTGGACGAAAGTATTTTTTAACTTAGATTTTTTTTCTATCCTAGTCTGCACAATACTTTGTCATTTTGAACCCAAAACCTTTTCTTTTAAAACAAGTTGAAGCACCGCGCCATTTTGTTATCATTTTTCATGGGTAGCCCATTTTGCCACATGTGAAAATACTTTTGCATAGTCAACTTATTTTGTCACATGTGACGCTACATCAGCTAAAACTGGTAATTACTTACGGCGTTAGTGAAAAGGATAGCATTGGTAGAAAAATAAGAATTGATGATACAATTAACAGCAAAAAAATATTGGGAGTATAATTGACAGTGACATCAAATATTGGAGATAGAAAACACCCTTTTGTTTTTTGTTTTTTTTTTATAATTTGCAATTGACATGAATTTAATCTCGTAAATATATGTTGATTAAATGGTACATGTGGAATCGAGTCAACATGGGACTAATAATGTTTAAAAATATTCGTGGTAAGGACTATTTTTTAACAAGTTAAAAATAATAGGGATCAAATTACAAAAAGACTAAATTATATCTTTAAAGGAATGACAGGGACTAATTAGTAGGGTTTACTGAACGTCTCTGGCTCCAATCAAACTGGGACGAGCCGAGGGAAGACCGGAAGAGCCATTTTAATTCCCTCCACTTGATTCCCTCCTCTGCCGTATTTCTCACTCAAGCGAGTTCCCCTCAGAAAATGTCGGTCGGCGTCCGCTGCTTAACGGTGCTCGGGGAATTTAAGCCGTTTGGCTTGATTGCTGAAGCTCTAGACGGAAAACCTTCCGATGTAGTTACTGACAAGTACGATTATTTCCTTTTCGACCCTGAAGTCGCTCGAGACCGAGACGAGGAAGATAACTATGACGAGGCTGCTTCCGCATTGTGTAATCAGGGTGATCACGAGTTATTCATCAGAGGGAACCGGTAAATTTTGTTGAAAGCTCTTCGTTTCATGATTTTTTGTTTTCCTAAAAAGAGTGGAAACTAAGAAAAGGAAACGGGGAGAGTTTTCTTCAGCCTACATATTTAAGAACCTACATGCAAAGATCATTTATGTTGATTTGCATGCAGATATATTTCTCACCTGTAAAACTTGTATCCAGATTTTTGTTTTCTCAGCAAAAGTACGTTGAGGGTTGTAAAATGCTTCTGTTTGTTTGTGTGTTGTGTATTAATAGTTGTTTCCATTTAAAAAACTGAATTCACGTTTAGTGTTGCATCTAACAAGCGTACTCATTTGTGACAGGATTATATGGTCGACGGGTTCAAGGGTTTTTAAGAGATTTACTTTGCGTTCCCCTGTTGTTATGGTATTTATTTTATTGTGTTGTGCTTTAGAAAAGGTTCACTTATATTGTATTTTCTGTTGCAGTAAAATTTTTGTTTTGAACATTACCAATGAAGGAAAATTATTGATTGCCTTCAGTAAATGCTCACATTTAGATTACTTCCTTCCTAGACATTTTCTATTTCTTCCTTGCTTTCACTGAATGTTCACATAGCTTTTTGCTGTGTTTACTGAGTCAGGGGTGTGTCCTTAGAGCTTGGAGCATTTTCTTTTGATTAGATCTAGAGGTTTTGGTGGGAGTCAGGAGCTAAGGCAGTGCTTATGCTGTCCTTTGAGATTTTGGTTGAAGTGGAAACTGGAAAGCTCAACTATTTGAGGGAAAATACTTTTCCTTATTTTTTTTTATGAGATATAACGGCCTCCCCTCAGAGCTTGGAGCAATTTATTTTGATTAGATATAGAGATTTTGGTGGGAGTCAGGAGGTAAGGCAGTCCTTATGCCATCCTTTGAGATTTTGGTTGAAGTGGAACGCTCAACATTTTAAGGGAAAATATTTTTTCTAATTTTTTTATGAGATAGATTGATAGAATAGTTTGTACGGCCTCCCTTCGGTTGTCAGTGATATTTTTTTTTAGATAATGCATTTGGTATAGATGCAGTGGGATTGGAGTGCAGAGCTCTTTGTGTTAAGACAGTAGTCTCGTTGTTGGTCATTTGGGCTTAGTTTCCTATTGCTGCTTTATATAAAGAAGACTCTCTTTCTCTCCTTCTGATATATATATATATATATATATATATATATATATATATATTTTAAAGTGTCTTATTTGACTTGGTTTTGGATTACTAAAAGTAGGTTGATTTCTACAACTAGACTATGGCTGCAACTTTGTAGGCTTTGCTAGGCTGCATGACAGTAGATGGCTGATTTTTTTCTTTCTTTCTTGTAGCAAATGATGCTTCATTTTTCCATTTACTGAGTTAGCTTTTTTTTTTATTCATAATCTTTAATTTTAGGTATGCTGGTCTTGTCTGGGTCATACATCTGAAGCTCTTCTGTGCATATTACAGATAGATTGTTTGACAATCTATAATACCTCAGGTGAGTGAGTGCACTAATAACAGTTCAATCACTGTATCAGACATTGTTTATGACCAGTTATTAAATTTGAAGATTTTTCTTGTAAACTATTATTGTCACTATAAAGCTCCTTAGTTTTATTACTGCATCCAACATGTCAATGTGTTAAGTCCAGCATAGGACATGATAGTCTTAATTATATGGAAGTATTTAAATTATTTTCACATCACTAGGTTAGAAAATTTATCCTTGTTACATGGGAATGGAATTAGTCCCTTCTTGTCATTGTTGTTAAAAGATTATTCAACTCATTGGGAACAAGCTTCATGCACTGTATATCAATTACAGCTTCACTCGTTTATTTCATTATAATTATATTTTGTTTTTCTGGGGATATAGTAACTGTCGTACAATTTAGTTTTTCTAGGTTAAGAAGTATCATTTCTTTTCCTTTCCCTCTGTCATATCTGCTTGGCATAATGATCTCATGTTGTCCTTGACTTTACCATGTTGATTACTTTCAACAATTTAATACCTTTTTGTTTATCAGGAGAAGTAGTATCTCTTCCACTTCCTTGTACAATCTCATCTATATGGCCTCTTCCATTTGGTTTATTACTCCAGCAGGAGGTTGAAGCAAATATACCATCATCTGTTCCCTTTTCATCGTTGAGCCCTTTGCTAAGTACACGTGAGTCTTGGCGCCCAAGAAGAGAACTTGGTCACAGTCCCCAACATTGTTATAGTCCCTTTTCTGCACTCAATCATATCCAAAAGGGAGAGGCGACTTCAATATCATCACATCTCATTTTCATGGATACTCTGGATGAACAACAAGTATGTTATAACTTTTTCTGGATTCTTTCTGCAATTTGTTCTTGGTTATATTTATTTACTGCAATAGATTCTTGTTCTGATATTACTTCTTTGTTGTTGTTTGATTACATATTAATTTTAGCATTTTGGTTATCATGATTTTAGCCAACTTTTATTGAAGAAAGAGGGAAATTGAACATAATGAAGGAATATGATGAAAAGACAATTTGGACAAGTGATCTGGTCCCTCTTATGGCATCCTATAATAAAGGTTTCCTTCACAAGAACTCTTGCAATCAGTTCCTGTCTTTCTTGTGACAAGATTCTTATCTTGCTGATTTTATGTGATATTACTCTAAATTCAGGAAAGATGCAGCACTCTCTGTGGGTTGCAGAAATCATTAGTTCTAACCTTGATGAAGTAGACACCAGTTTATTAAATGTAGATACTGCAGGTGTAGTGCCGAAAAATTTGTCCTTTCGTAGAATATGGCAAGGAAAAGGTGCCCATACAGCTGCTTGTAAGGTGAACTTTATTTTTTTCATCGTCTACTACTCTATATATTTGTTGTTTGGGGTCAAAGAAGGACACCATATTCTTGTTATTGTTGTTGGTCTTGAATGCATTATGCACATATAATTGGGCAGTGCAAATTTACTAAAAAAGAATGGGCAATGATCTAAACATTATACACTTCTGGTTATAAGTATCACATATGGTGGAAATGAGCTGCCCCTTCTGCGATTTGTCAGAAATACTCGTAAGAGTAATAAGCTTTCTGGTGAGATTTTGACAAAATGAAGGAACTATTTGGTGCATGCAAGTCAAATTAAACATCCCCATTCAGTTTCTTCTCTGTTATATGCTCATATTGATTATCCTTGGCATTTGGTTGCTGTTACATTTTTACAGACATGCCTAGAGTTTCATGTGGTTCGGTGTTTCATTGCTTGAAGAAGTATTTTATCAAGTTGAATTACTAATTCATAAGGGATTTATTCCTCAGTCCTTGCCTTCTAACATGCTTGATTGGGTTTCATGTTTCTCATTGCATTCTTTGTTGGTTATTGTTTCCGAGTCTTTAATATGGTGCATTTTTATTGTTTTTAACTTTCCCTTCTAATAATTACTAGGTTTTCATGGCTACTGATGATGATGCAGCTCCTTTGGTTTGCTTTCTTTACCAAGAACAGAGAAAATTGTTATCTGTGAGGCTTCAGAGTGTTGAAATAAATAATGAAATTTCCTTTGACGTTAAACCTGATATGAGCTGGAGCATACCTGCAATTTCAGCTTCACCTGTGATTGTAACTCAGCCAAGGTAAAAAGTCAAGATATTTTCCCTTTGTTTTCAAATTATTATTGCTTTAAATGTGTGACGTGATTTTCACCAAATGCTTGTTTTCCAGAGTGAAAGTTGGACCACTGCCATATTCAGACATTTTGGTTTTAGCTCCAGAAAATGTTCTGCATCTCTATGTAAGCAGTATACAAGAGTGGCGCGTATTGATTGTTTTAGTGTCAATTATATTCATTTTGCCATGGGTTGTTTAAGTCTGTAATATCCGATACCTACATGTTTTCTTCCAATTTTCTACCTCGTCTTTTATATAATTGAAGTGCATTTACTGTTCCTTCTATAGTTCTATTCCTTAATATCTTTTGGATAATTTTATTATTTACTAATGGCGATCTTTTAGGGTCATCCTATGGGAAGCTGTAGGTTTTTGTTGATTTACCTTTATTATTTGGTAGGGCTTCTCATGAAATAGTTTTTTTTTTTTTTTAATTTTTTTTTTTGAGAATTCTTGTTCAGATGGATCTTCTACTACTTTTGTGTGTTCTTGCTTAATTCCTTTCCTTTTTTAGTATTTCATTTTTATCATTGATGTCTAGAATTGCTTAATCTTGAGCTATCCTTTTCTTAATGTATCTTGCTTATTTGTAGTCAGGCAAGCAATGCTTGTGTAAATATATGCTATTCCTTTCCCTTTTTAGTATTTCATTTTTATCATTGACGTCTAGAATTGCTTAATCTTGAGCTATCCTTTTCTTAATGTATCTTGCTTATTTGTAGTCAGGCAAGCAATGCTTGTGTAAATATATGCTACCTTCTTGCTTGAGTAAGGGTCAGCTTTTGCGTGACTTGGAATTTCCAGAAACAGCTTCTCTTTCCCATGATATAAAAATTACTGGCCTGGCTGATGCAGTTGGGGGGCGTGTCAATGTGATAGTAAATAATATGAAGGTATGTTGACTTCTACTTATGGATTGTTTATGTTCCGCTTTTCACATTGAATTGACATATGCAAGATTCCTTGAAAGTGTGCATCAAGTCCCAGAGTCTTTATGGAACTAAGACTCGGATCTGTATTGTATCTGTAGATGTTCAGATGTGCATTACGACAAAGTCCATCATCTTTATTAGCTAATGATTGCATCACAGCACTTGCTGAGGGGCTTAGTTTCAGCTTCTACAGATATTTGCTTGGTCATCTCTGGAAAGATGGTGACCCTGCTCATTTAACGGTTGCTGACTCTGGTGTTGATTCAGAATGGGACTCTTTCTGTCGTGTGATTATGCAATTGTGCAGAGAATCTAACTTGATGTCTCAAAAGCATTTGACTTCAGTATCACACTCAGCTTGGGACTTCCTTCTTAGCAGCCAATTTCATAGGAACTTCTGCAAAATAAACACCATTTCTGGAATATCTCGTGCAGCATCACTTGACCAACAGGAGACAAATTCCCCTAGTTCAGCAATGGATGGTACACAAATTTCTGCAAATCCATTTAATTGTGAACTGTTAATGGAAACTCTGGAATCTCTTCATGCAGTCTATGAGAGCCTGAAACTGGATAATCTTCGAAAAGGGTATGCCTTATTATGATGTCTATTTTCCTTTTTAGTATGTTCTGTTCAACTTTTGCTCTCTGGTCCTGAGTATTTCAAATTCTATTGAAGGAGGTAGAGGTCTAGGTTTGCTCAGCTGGCCACTGCTTTATAGTTTTCAGTTTGTTATATAGGATACATCATCTCAAGTATTTTCATAATAAATGATGGTGTCCACTGGAAAATCATAATTGACTCTTTTGGATTCATTTTATTTTGTTGTGATATTCTGTATCATATTTATTGCATATAGGGACTTGGAGCTTTTAGCTATTCTCTTATGCAACATTGCTGAATATCTGGGTGAGGAAAACTACTTGGATCATTATATTCGTGATTTCCCTGGCCTTTCTACACAGTTCCTGATATCTAGAACCTCCATTTCCTGGAAAAGGAAAACTCCCCCAAATTTATTCAGATGGCTTGAGAAATGCTTGCAACATGGATGTACTTCTGCTAATATCAAAGATCTTCCTCCTATAATCTGTAAAGATGGAAGCTCTGTGGCGAGCTGGGCTCGGAAAATAGTCTCTTTTTATAGTATATTATCTGGTGCTAAATTTTTTGGAAAGAAGCTTTCTTCTGGTGTTTACTGTAATGTTGCCACGGGGACGCATTGTTCAAAAGAGGAACTGACTGTATTGGCAATGGTTGGGGAGAGGTTTGGACTACAACAGCTAGACTCACTCCCCTCCGGTGTATCTCTTCCACTGCGTCATGTAAGTTTGACTTCAACATTTTCAAATTCTTGGCTTATATATAGTCAATGCTTTAGAATGATTTTATATAGTTTGTTCCATGAAAACTCATTTTTTGTGGCCAAGCAGAGACTGGTGAGTTTGGCTTAGTTGATTTGTCTTTATTGCATTTTCTTATTTATTTATTTTCACCTTTTTACGGTGATATCCTATCTTCTACATTTTTTTTTGGATAAAACGTTAATTTTATAATGAGTAAGAGGCAGATACAGGAGATTGCATTAATAGAAGGCAAGAGAACCTCTTCAAAATGAAATAAAAAAAACACTAGAGAAACAAAAGAAAAGAACCTAGATTCTAGCTCAACATAGCCTTCCAATTCCTTTGGAGGTCCATATGAGACACTCCTCTAAACAAGCCTTCCAATTCCTTTGGAGGTCCATATGAGATTCTTTACCATAGAAGATGTGGTGGTAAGATTTTATTATTTATGCTTATTTTCTACTATTGTATGAACACTTTCTCTTCTCCAATGATATTTCTTCTTTCATTAATAAAAAAAATTTCTGTGGGTCATGAGAGCATCACATCCATATGCTGCCAGTTCTTAAAAGATTTGTTTTTGGTCTCGTGTTTGAAAATGCCCAATTATTACTCAATGATTTTGAGTATAATTTTCATTTGTTAGCTGCATTGTTGCTCGTTGTTCTAGTATTTCTGTCGTTTACATTTAAGCCTCTATTTACTTTCTTTGGGGTCAGTTTAATTATCTCCTAACTCACGAGTGTATATTTTTGCTGCTTTGGCTGTTAGGCGTTAGATAAGTGTCGAGATTCTCCTCCCAATGACTGGCCATCGGCTGCTTATGTCCTTCTTGGTCGACAAGATTTGGCAATGTCATCTTTGACTCGTGAATGCAAGTATAGGGAAATTGAAAGACCAACCAATGTGAATGTAATCTCTATGTCTACGCCTTATATGCTGAACCTGCATCCAGTGACAATATCTTCTACTATTTCTGATGCAATTGGGTTGGAAGGTACAAAGTTTGAGGATACAGATTTAGTCGATGGGTCTATGATTGATGGGATGGAGCATATATTTAACTCTAGCACACAGTTGCGTTATGGTCGTGATCTGAGATTGAATGAGGTCAGTCATGTACTTTACCTGGAAACAAGAATTATGAAATAGGATTCATTTGATTTCCTTTATCTTATTTGGATAATATAGTTTCATGCCCTATGGTGGTTTGTCAATAGAGATAAAGAAAGAAGAATGCACATGTGCTTTTATATCAATTCTATATTCTATTTTTTTGGATGCTTTTCTACCTTCATTAAGAAATATTTTTGCAAGCTTCACACATCAGTTTACACTAAACTTTTAATGCAAAGTGTAGTTACTGTTAATCTCATCACTATTCATTACTGAGTACAGAGTAGTTTTCTTAAATTCTCCTTCACTCACCTTTAACAGCAAAACATGGTGGTAGAAAAATGAAGGGAAGAGTTCAAAATTGTAGATGGTACCTTGTTATTGTTTAGCGCCCTTGTGTTCCTTAAGCTCATTTAAATCATGAGTTTTCTGCTTTACGAGTTTAGCGTCTTTTGATAATATTACTGATACTGATTTTGTTTTATCTAAAAAAAACTTTTACTGATTTTGATTACTTTATGGCCAATACTGGAATTCGTAATGCAATTCTTTTGTTTTCACCGTATGATAATGATTGTGTTCCTGAGTATACCTAGTATATGTTGTTTACGTTACTGGCTTCATGTTATGTTTTAGGTGATGTCTATGGTCAATTGATGCTTCTTGTGATGGCGTAGAAGTTATTTTCTTTCATTCTTCTTTTTCTTCTGCTTTCTTTCCTTATTTTTTTAATCATGGCTTCTGCTACCTTTACTAGGTTAGACGGCTTTTGTGCTCTTCTAGACCTGTGGCTATTCAAACATCTATTAACCATAGTGCTTCTGATCAGGACCTCCAGCAGGTATGCTGTAGTTTCCATGGTATTTGATTGGTTAGTTGTTAATTATTATCTACTTTTGAATTTTTTTATTCAATCGATTGATATAGTTATTAGGAATTTTTTTTTTTTGTAATTAGCCTGATCAGGCATTCCTCATGCTATGATGTACATCACACTTTTTTGAGTTTTCCCCGTCTATTTTTGAGGCTACACAGATTTTATATATGTTCAACAAATAATTTGGCCATTCATACATTTTTTTTGCTTTGTCCTCACGTCTAGCTAATTTTTTTTTAAACTTTCCTGCGTTTAAATCTGATTTCTTTTCATACATAGTTGATTTTATTATTATCATCATATTTGGGTCAAGTTATTTCTACTTTTTATTGGTGTTATTGTTAAGATTGGGTCTAACAATATCCAATAATTTTGAGAGACCTGAAAGATGAATTGTTTCAAATTATTTTTCACTATGATGTTACATGTTTATTTACACATTCAAAAGCTTATCTAATTAATGCTTTATCAACTATCTAATTAATACATGTCCAACCGCATCTAACCTAATTACAATTAATACAAACAACACCCCCCTCATGCTGGAGCATATATGTCATATGCACCAAGCTTGTTATATATGTATTTTATCCGAGGACCTCTAAAAGACATTGGTGAAAATATCTGCTAGTTGATCATTTGTTTTGACAAATCAATTGGCAAGACACCCATACTAGATTTTCTCTCTAATAAAGTGACAATCGATCTCAATGTTTCGTCTTCTCATGGAACACTAGATTGAGGCAATGTGCAATGTTGCTTTAATACCATGTAGAATTTTGAGAGAACAGAAAGAATGTATTGTTTTTGTATCTAATTATCTTTCACTATGGAGTTACATGTATATATACACATTCAAAGGCTAATCAAATTAATGCTTTATCAACTACCTAATTAATACACATCAAACCTAAGCACGAGCCAGATCGAAGCCCAAGTGGACTGGGGAATGTGTCTTTTAGAAGGAGAAGGGCAAAAACGGAATTGAGTGATTAAGGTGTTTTGTTCCTAATCCACTGGATTATTTTTCCCAGATCTGATGCCTCTTTATTTATTTGCTGATTCAACATAATATTCTTTAATTATTTTTAACAATCCTTACCTTTGATGCTTTTCTTATGCTTATGAAGGCTCAACTTTGGCACCTTGCCCAAAGGACCACTGCACTTCCTCTAGGACGTGGGGCATTTACTCTTGCAACCATATATACACTCTTAACTGAGGTACTTCTACATACGAAGTTGCTGGTCCTGTTGTCTTTGAAGTTAGAAATTTCAAGTCATTTCTGGAAATATATTTTTCTGATGGCATCTTCTCCAAATTTTTAGGCCTTCACCGTTCCAAAACTTGTTTTAGCAGGTCGATTACCTGCCCAACAGAATGCAACTGTATGTTCATTTCACATGCTTGAATCTATTTGTATTACCTGCGTTGGTTTGACAAATTGTTTAGTAATTTATTGTAGCTCTTTTTTTTGGCCTAATTTTATTGTACCTCTTTTAACATTGAACTATTCTTCTGATAGGTTAATCTAGATCCCAATATTAGGAACATACAAGAACTGAAGACTTGGTCTGAGTTTCATAATGCTGTTTCTGCTGGACTGAGACTGGCCCCTCTTCAGGTTCATCCTTACTTCCTTGAAAGTTCTTTCCCCTGATGTAAATAGGGCTTATAGCTTGGTTGTGTTAAGTTTTGGGTAATATTTTTCTCCAGATTGATGCTTACGTTCAGTTTTCTCCTCTCCCCTCTGAAAATAGTGATTGCTTTATCCAAGGTGGTGATTCTGTAATTTTAGATCTCATGCTTTAAGTGTATTATAACTTCTTTGAGAAGTTTTATAAGGATAATTAAATCTACTAGTTTTCTGATATATAACAGACTGAGTGGAGTCCTGAGGCTGAAATTAACCTGTAATTGACCAATTTAGGGCTATTTTCTACATGTGTAGAATAAGTACGTAATACAATCATAAATGTTCAGAAGAACATTTGTAGGCTCCTAGCTGGCATAATCGCTGTACCATCTTCATTTTGGGTTGCCAACCGGGTCTTGAATTTGATGCATGGGTCTGTATGAGCATGCATTAATGTTTGTATGGACGGAGGCCTAAACTTGAAATTACAATATTATTTTATATTAGCATGACAGTTTTTTAGTTTACAACTTGTTTTTTCTCTGTCTCCTTCCACTCCTCTTCTTATGTTTCCGAAGTCATAATAATTTTTATTCATCTTATTTATATTTTTATTTCCCATGCATTGCTTTTGTGTGTTCGTATTTTCTGTTATTGGATTTTGAAGGACTCTTACTCTCCCCAGTAAAATATGAACTTAAACTTTGTTTTTTGGCTGTGTAATCATGCATAAAGATTGGAGAGCTCTTTGTATAAATGTTGGTTTTTTTTGTTGCTGCTTTGCTATCTTGTTTTGCAATCTTAAAATTACTTCTTTTCTTATTAAAATAGAATTAACTTTAACAGAATTGTCACTGATATAAAAGCTTTGAGTTTGTGTGTTCAGCTTGCACAGTGGTATATCTTGGATCTTCTCTCTAAATAATGTACATATCTCTCCTTTTTCAGGGAAAGATGTCAAGAACATGGATAATATACAACAAACCTGAGGAGCCAAATTCAATTCATGCTGGACTTCTCCTTGCTCTAGGATTGCATGGATATTTGCGTGTCTTGAACATTACTGACATATACCAGTATTTCTCTCAGGTTTTGTCTTCAAAGCAACCATCTTCTTGGCTATCTTAATTTATGTTACTTGTTTATATTGAAGGGACAACTTAATATTCAGTTATGCACATTAGAGAAGGATTTATGTCAAACTTATATTGGAACAATATCTGAGTTGGCTTTAGGATATGAGTTTATGTATATAACTATTTACTCTTGAACTTGAATAGTGAATCACTCTCTGCATTATAACTCCCTATTTTGAAAATCTACACAAATTTTCCTTGAAAGATAAGAAGAAAAACAGAACCTACGCAAAATCTCCTAGGGAACCTAACACCTCTATATTTCCATTGTTTCCCTCCACAAATATTCCTATATAAAAAGTGTTTTTATTGGAGAGAAAGGAGAATTGGGAGTAAGTAGGAGGGTAAGATATACTTCCAAGTAGACAAACAGAAACCTCTCCCCTAGCATATGTAAGGACTCTTCTATTTGGAGAGGGAGAAAGTTGGGATGATTCAAGTGAAACCGGGGGGGCGGGATTTAAGTTAAATTTTCTCTATTTCAAGCTTTGGAGATTTTAAGATTGTGGTTAAATTATTAAATAACAAAAAATTTTGGATGGGTGATTTTTGTAGAGATGTAAGACAATAGCGATGAGGAAAAGTATTTTACAAAATGGATTATTTTCCACCCAAACATCCTTATGATATGGAGCTGCTACTCATTCTTAAAGAAATTGGTGGTTAAGAACATCCATGAGAAATAAACTTAGAGGGACTCACATGAGTGACACTAATTGTGGTTAAATTATTAAATAACTAATTGCCAGTTACTTGCTACAAATTTCCAAGATCTAAACCACCAAACTTCCCAACTAGATGCTCTCTTCTCCTCTCCCTCATACCCAGACAAAAAGTCTGTCAATCCTCTGAGCCACTTCCACCAGAATTCAAAAATATGAAAATATTGATTAATATGAATCTTGGGAATCATGTCTGAATAGGGGTAATATGACTGCTATCTTTGTTTTCATATCTAATGGATTATGGTCTTACTATTCACACCCACCACCATATCTTAGTTTTGATATCTTGCCCTGATGGCTTTTCTACATGTACACATCTAGTTAAACTAAATCTAACATTCTAACTACAGGGTTCAATTTGCCATATGTTTTAATTTTAGGAGGGTTGATGTTGTAACTTAAACTTGTTTCTAGGCAGAAGTGACTGTAACGCGCAAAATTGTTTATGCTATAGCTAAGTGAAACCTGACAATTAGAAAGGCAGAAGGAAAATAAACCAGTTGATGATAATATAGTTACTGGAGATCTTTTCTAGAATGAATTTTTAGAGTGTCATTGAACTCAATGAACTGTAAATTAGGTCAGAGATTGGATTCTCATATTTGATGGAATTAAGAACTGTTGATTTCTTTTCTATAAAAAAAACAGTTGATTTTTAAGTTAATACATTCTGTAGTGCGTCATGCATTTTATATTATTGAACTTGGGGCCAAATCTTCCTTCCTTATTGTTGTATTATCATTTTTCAGTTTTTCCTTATTGTTTGACATCAATTCCTTGTCACTTCATTTTCATAGGAGCATGAAAGCACAACTGTTGGATTAATGCTTGGTCTGGCAGCTTCTTATAGGGGTACCATGCAACCAGCAATATCGAAGGTGACAAATAATATTTACACTTTCCCATCCCATAACACGCAAGAAAAAAAGGCATTATGGAAGATCATCACTCAATGTTATTTGAAGAATTGGTTATCGTACTTGAGCTTTGTGTCATTTGTCCATAAACTAATTAAAGTGCATTGAAGCTAGACTTGAGTTTTTTTTTTTTAAAAAAAATTTTTTTTGAACGCTTTTGTTTGAAAAGGATTTCTTGAATATAAAAGGTTATACTCTGTATGATCGTTAATATTTTCATGTATTATACCCTGGAGTCCTGGACTATATTTTAATTGAGTACACATCGAACATAAGTGCTAAACTGCACTATTAACTAACACTGCATCATATTTTATTTTTATTATAGAAAAAGAAACATTATTAAGGAAGAAGGAGATTACAAGGAGGAGGAAAAGAAGTCGTCTAAAAAAAACACAAAAAACAAAAAAGAAAGAAACTGCATCATATTTTATACTCACAGTAGTTTGATTGAAATGTAAGAATGGTTCACTTTAAGAGAGAAGTAAAGACTCTAGGTACCTCTAGGACTGCCCTGAGATTACTTTATGCTCATCTGATTGATACCTCATGATTATTGAAAAGTGATGAATTAGAAAATTAATAAAATTTTTCATTGTTGAGCTCAATCTAGCTTTAGGATTCCATTGTCTTTTCTTGTGCATGAAAAGCACTTAAGACTTACCTTATAAATGGAAAGCAGCTATATTTTGTTTTTTAATTTTTGCTTTGGAGGATTTTGTGCCCTGTGTTATTGTAACTTTTTAAGTATTTTCTCTTATCAAAATTCTTTATCTTTAAAAAAATTTGTCAATTGAGTCTTATGAAAATGAAACAGTTACGTCTCATAATTGAGTCTATTAATGTATAACAGTAATCCATTTAAAATTGTTCGTGACTGTTCTAATCGGGGATATTCCTAATTCAAGAAGTATCAATAAGGAAATTCTATATCCGGCTGAATGTTCACTATCTTATTTTTGATTGAAATGTTAACTATGTTATTACTCATCTCAATTTAATGCTTCTTCTGTTTAATACGAATTTTTTCGAATAGATATCTCAATAGTTTTGCTGAAATGACTTAACTTTAAATTTTAAATGTGGTGGGGTGTCATAACTGGACTTCCAGTTGGCTTATTCTCTAATTATTAATTTAATTTTGTTTTTAATGGGATTCTGCACTCTTCTTCCTCATCTGCACAGTGCTATATGCACATATGTGCACACAACACAGTATAAAAAATTAAAAATTTTGCTGCATTTGTTGTCTATTACTTAGTGCATGAAATTAGCACTGTTCACACTTAACCCCTTCATGTGTTTTATAATATGCTGAATTGTTCAAAGCACACATTGTCAGAGTCTTCATGTTCATATCCCTGCTCGGCATCCATCTTCCTATCCCGAGTTCGAGGTTCCAACTCTCCTCCAGGTATTTCTTTTTTTGTCTGCTGTGACAATTCACTTGAGATTGGATTTTTTATTTTTTCAATAAAGTTTAATTGGTACTATTATTAACATAAACGTCCTCTATCCAATATATATATATATATATATTAACCAACACCTGATGATTAATTTCAACTGGAAACTTTTTTTTTTCCCAGTCGGCAGCTTTAATATCAGTGGGGATTCTGTATGAAGGTTCAGCTCACCCACAAACTATGCAGATTTTACTGGTACCTATGCTTCTCATTATTTGTTGATTCCTTGCTTGAAAACTTTAAGGTTTCCTTTCCCCTTAAGCTATTTAATTCATGTATGTCATCATTTTAAAGAGAATGCAAATGGATCTTTTGTAGCTGGTGTTATGTGTTCTATTGAATTCTATATCTTGTTTGGATTGTTTAGTCAACCATTGTCAATTATTTTTGTGTTTCCCTTGAATATGGTTGTCACATGCATATTTCAAAATCAAAACTGGTGGTGGCTCTTTTCCGATAACTGTCATGTGGGTTTAGCAGAACGTCTTTTTCCCCATCCTATTAGATACTTTTAGCTTTGGCCTTAGAGATACGGTATATCTGCATTTCATTATTTTTTAAACACTGAGAGTTTATTAGTCAGTTATTAAACGATGTAATTTGCTTGCACAACTCTATTTGGGTGGTTTATAGAGATCTTATTTGAATTTTATAAACCCGCCTTAACAGAAGAAAATCAAATAGCTTTCACGATTGATATTCTGTATGCAATGGCATAGTTCTTTTTTATCCTTCTTCCTGCATAGAAGTATTTGTATCTGCTCTGGTTGAACTAATTCTTTGGAGATGCATTTTATACTTTTAACATTTCATCTGATTGTATTTTTTTTTTTTAGTTCCTTTTATATGGTTTTCTTCTACTTGTGTTATTTTTTTAGGGTGAAATTGGCCGTAGGAGTGGAGGTGATAATGTTCTTGAGCGAGAGGGTCATGCTGTTTCAGCAGGATTTGCACTCGGTCTTGTTGCCTTAGGTATGAATGCTTGAAAAAGTAGCTTTTGAATTGTGCTTCACTAGTTTTATGTTTAACTAACACATGTTGCTTGAAGGGCGGGGAGGAGATGCACTTGGTTCAATGGACACATTTGTCAATCGACTGTTCTTCTACCTTGGTGGCAAAGTTCACAGTGTATGCTTCTGAACCTGCTATTTTTCTCCCCTCTTTTTTTTTTCATTGATGAAATCTTAAGATCTCTCTAATAATAATATTTTCAATAGTCTGTAAGGGACTACAGCAGTGTTCTATTATTAAGGTACTTCAATTTTATGTTTTCATAAAGAAAAGAAATTTATGAGAGAGAGAAGAGATACAAAAGAATACAAGAAGAAGGACAAGCTGTCCTCTCCTAAAGGAAAGAAAAGAAAGAAAAAAAAAGATGCTAAATCAATAATGTCTTCTTGCTTCAGGAAAGATCTCATTTATCAACATTATCAATGGATGAATATCGCGGTTCTGTGCAGGTTCCATAAATTCAACCCCCTTTTTTTTACCCATAATGAAATGAAAAGAATTAATATTTGTTTTTGACATATATTTTGGTTCAAATTCCTGCTAAATAACTATTTGGGACACTTTCCCTTGTAGATAATGGATGGCACCACAGTCAATATCGATGTCACTGCACCTGGAGCAACAATTGCTTTAGCTTTGATGTTTTTAAAGGTATTTTCAGTGAATAGAATCTGTTATGGAGCTGTAGACAATATGTTTATTTGTCTATTTCTGCAAATTTGTTTGAGTACTTTCTAGCTTTATTGATTGTGATGAATAGCTTGAGTATTGTCATTGCCTGCCCGAGGCTTTCCTTTATGTATATCTTCACAAATGAAATTTAGGATATTAGGCCATTCATTAATCTGCCATATCTTAATCTCAACTTTCTGTGGATGTGTGAGGCTGTTGTGACGTTGGCCTTGTAATTTTTGACAGACAGGATCAGAGGCTATTGTGTCAAGGCTTTTAATCCCTAATACACGTTTTGACTTGCAATATGTGAGACCTGACTTCATTATGCTTCGAGTCATTGCCCGAAATTTAATAATGTGGAGCAGGTTTGTGTAATAAATTGCAATTGCTGACTTGGATTTTTTTGTCAATCTTTTGATCTGTGTTTGATGGTTGGTCTTTTGTAGGGTTCATCCCTCAAAAGATTGGGTTCAGTCCCTGATACCTGAGATTGTCAGAAATGGTATAGAAGGCCTTGAAGATGATGCAAATGACATCGATGATATGGATGCTGAGTCTTTTGTACAGGCTTATGTTAATATAGTGGCTGGAGCTTGTATTTCTCTAGGTAAAATGCTTTTTGGAGTATTTGTGATGAATCTTACCAATGCTTTAAATTTCCGTTTCATTAGATTTTGTCAAGTGTAATTTATTTCTGACTTTTTTTTTTGGGAGAGTATAGTTTTGGATTATTTGCTATTGTATTCATTGCATGACGCATGTCCCATCTTTACTACAAGAGAATTCCTATGTATGGTTTTGTTTTATAGCTCTAAGTTTCTAACAGGTCCCCTCATTTAAAGGCCTTTTCTGTAGAGGCTAAAGCTGAAATATAAATTTGATGGGACAGTAGGGACAGGAGGATTGATATCTTAATTACTTGGTTGTAGAGGCTCCTTGAAACCTTGTTGAGAACCTACAGGAGAAAGCCCAGGCATATTTTATTTATATCTCTAATGTTGTTAATCATGGTAGGGCTGGTGTTTGCTGGCACAAGGAATGAAAATGCGCAGGAGTTACTTTACGATTTTGCTATGTACTTTCTAAATGAGGTCGGTCCCTGATTTTATACTGTCTACTGATTTCATGCATATTTATTACTCTGTTCTTAGTGGGTTCTTTTCTTCATTTTGTTTCCCTTAAATTTTTCTTCATGCCCACAGATCAAGCCTATTTCATCAAGAGGAAGTTCTTTCCCAAAGGGTCTGTCTCGCTACATTGATCGGGGCACATTAGAGACGTGCCTTCACCTCATCATTCTCTCCTTATCTGTGGTATTTGTAATTCCCTCCCTCCACTCTAATCTTGTAGGAATATTAAAGATTGTGGCCAAGACTCTTATTGCTGACGCTTACACATACCAGGTTATGGCTGGGTCTGGACACTTACAGACCTTCCGATTGTTAAGATTTTTAAGGAGCAGAAATTGTGCAGATGGGCAGTCCAATTATGGTTATCAGATGGCAGTAAGTTCCACAAGTTGTTATGTGTCACATTTCCTCTAGAAAATGCTAACCATTATTGTATTAAAGTATTCTCTTACTGTATGGACTGAAATTTATATTGCTAGAAATCAGGAGATGCTCATTGGTTTTGTGTATGCATGTTAAGCTAGTCAATTATATGTACAAAAACTTGGTGCGAAGGATTTGGTTTGTAGATAGGAACATCGGGATCTAATTTGGATTTTGTCTCCCCACCCCACCCCACCCCAAAAAAAGAGAAAAAAGAAATCCTCCTTGGCCTCCGTAACTGTGCTTGGGCATGCACTACCAGTAGTTTATCCTAAAGAAGTAGTTATGTCCAAGAATTTATCTTCATTCAACTGGTGTCTTCTAATAAAATCTATCGAAGAATCAGTTTGGAATTCATACTCTTGTACTGTTTTTGGTATGTCAATCTTTATTCACGTAATCTCTAATCAGGAAAAATATCTTAAATGGTTGAAATTTCCTTATTTATTTGAAATTGTTGTTTGTTTATAGATTTCTTTAGCCTCCATTCTAACTTTGTACTTTACAAATCTACTGTTTTAGGTAAGCTTAGCTATTGGTTTCTTGTTTCTTGGAGGTGGAATGCGGACATTTTCAACAAGTAATAGTTCCATTGCTGCTTTACTCATTACTCTTTATCCACGCTTACCTACTGGCCCAAATGATAACCGCTGCCATCTTCAGGTACATTGGATTACGTTTTAAAATTTTTCATTGATCATACAAGTTAACTAGTGTTCTGATGTGGAGTTTGATTGCTATCATAGTATCATCTTCTATTTAACTATACATTTTTACATTGTTGTATTTCTAATGCATGCTTCTCTTAAGTAGAGTATCTGATGAACTTCACATGCACAGATATCCATTACAAGTAAGGCAGTTGCAATGCTTGGAAAGTCAAAACTAGCCTGAAATATACAAGCTTGTTCTGTTGTCTGTTGTCTATAAAAAAATTATTTATAATGAACAAAGGTAAATAGGTCTAATTGCACTTTATAAAGTTTACAGAAATGGTATAACTGTGAAGAGGTTGAAGATAACGTTAGTGGGAATGAATCCTATTTCTCTAGATTATAAGTTCTGTATAATGGATTACCGTTAGTTATTGTAGATCATAAATGCTACTGCTTAATATTTACTCCTTGTTAATTTTTTCTTTAACTGTAGTGTTCATTTTATTATATGACTATCAAGTGAATCATTTAAAAATTACTATCACGATATTAGTTCAATGTTTTTCTTAGCTTTCTATACCTTGATGATACATATAAAAGAATGTGCATCCCTTTTCTAATTTGCTTCTTAATTATCTATCTACTAAAATTGAGTTAGCTACCTTGAGGGTTGATGAATTCTTGGGGACCTCCATCATTTCTAAAATTACTTAGATTATACCTGACCTATTTTACATAATAACATGACATAAACCCCTTCACTGTATCCCCATTTCCCCTCATTTTATGTACAAGTGAGGTCAATGTAATTTTGGAATTACATCGGGAGGTCCCTTTAATATATATAACTTATAAGCATTAAACACAATGGAGGTTTAGGTAAATTTCACTTTAGATTTTTTTTTTTAATGAAAAGTCGAAAACATTTTGCAGGCATTCCGCCATCTCTATGTCCTTGCAACAGAGGCACGTTGGATCCAAACAGTAGATGTTGACACAGGTCTGCCTGTTTATGCTCCTCTCGAGGTGACAATCAGAGAAACAGAACACTATGCAGAATCGAGTTTTAGTGAGGTTACCCCTTGCCTTCTGCCAGAACGTTCTATTGTAAGTCTTAAAGATCTTTGAGTTGAATATTTGGGATACTGCTGTGTCTTTTTTCTTGCATTTATCTTCTTTGGTATTTGAAATCTTCTACTTAAAATAACTTTTTAGTTTATTGATTTTGGATTAATCTTGTTCTTTCTGTGGGATTAGAGAAATGCAATTGTGGAACTAAGTTATTTGCTTTGTTAATTTCACAGTTGAAAAGAATCCGTGTTTGTGGGCCTCGCTACTGGCCCCAAGTAATAGACTTTGTCCCTGAAGGTGACAATTCATTTTGTTTTGTATATGTGGATTTATTTTGTTTTGAGATGTTTTCTGCTATATTCTTATATGAGTAACCCAGTAATGTCCATTTCATAACAGATAAACCTTGGTGGAATTTTGGGGACAAGAATAATCCATTTAATTCTGGTGTTTTGTATATCAAACGAAAAGTTGGAGCCTGTTCATATGTTGATGACCCAATTGGGTGCCAATCACTGCTGTCCCAGGCAATGCACAAGGTTAAAAGTAAACAGTTTTTTTTTTAAAAAAAAAATCCTGTTTTCAAGTTTACAAAAAATATTTACATTTTTTAATTTTTCTTTGATCTAGGTGTTTGGTCTGACAAATTTGAAAGCATCTGATCCAACTACTGACAGCCATAGTGAACCTGGTTCTGTCACAGTTGACCAGTTGGTCAGTACCTTCTCATCCGATCCCAGTTTGATTGCTTTTGCACAGCTCTGCTGTGAGCTCTCCTGCTATAATAGGTAAGCTCCTATATAGATTCTTTCTTTTTCTAGTCTTAGCATCCATGTTCGTATCAGGGCTTATATTTTTGGTCTGATTGATGAAAGATTCTTAGGTATTAGATTAGAATAATTCCAATAGAAATAGAACAAATATTGTTGGCACACTGTTTGTGTAAAGTCAAAATTGCTCTGAGTGATCAGCCTTTTTCTTTTTTGTCCAAGTTCTAAAAAATGTACCTTGTTTTGTACGGCACTATGTGACAAGCAATCAGATTATACAAATGACTTGGTCACATCCTTTCATCAATCAGACCTACACAAACTTTTTGCACAATCACAACATGCCTGGGAGCTTTACACAGAAGATTTAAAAAAAAAATGTAAAATCATTTGATTTTCATTTCCCTCTTTGGTTTCTTTTAACCATTCATATTCTATATATGCCTCAGTTTATATTAGCGATTGAAGTTGATAAGTACAAAGTTTCACAGTTAATTACATAGGATTCTTGCAAATTGATCCTTTGAATTTTCTTTGCTACAAATCTGGGGCATATATAAGCAAACTAATAAAGCATTCTTGCAGATCTGATGTTGGTTTCCAGGAATTTTGCTTGCAAGTATTATTTGAGTGTGTGAGCAAGGATAGACCAGCTCTTTTACAGGTAAGCGAATTTATAGGGGCAGTTTAATTTTTATTTTCTCCTTACTAATTTTTCTATTTTTATATATTAAAAAAAAAAGTTATGCAACTTTTATGTTTACCGTTGAAAGTTAAAACATATTTGTAATATTTATTTCAAAATAACATGTGTCTATGCATGCTGTTCATATTCACTTGTTAAATATTTTTATTTCTTTATATGGGAAAATTCTGATGACCTCCTTGTTGAGTGCAGGTATATTTGTCATTATACACGACAATTGGATCAATGGTTGATCAAGTTACTAATGGTACTATTGTTTGTGGTGACTCACTTGCTCTATCTGGTTTTAAGGTAAGTTTCTCGTATTTAGCTTTCCTGTTCAACTGTAGATTGAAATTTATACTACTCTGCTAATACTAAAGTATTGACCTGTTCCTCGGTCCCTCACACTCCTTCCCTATAAAGCACAGATAAGTTTGTCACATGTTTGACAAAAGATAGACACATTCAACACACATATATGTTAGAACAAAAAAAGTTGTTTTTTCAGCTATAACACGTGCCAACTACATCTTGGGCACGTGCCGAATATGGCTCATACTTGAGCGAAGTATAGGATGACCCAAAAAAAGGATAATATCAGAAAATCATTAAATGAAAATCTAAATAACTCATTTTAATTAGATTATTCAAGTTCTTTCATAATTCTTTTTTCTATAAGAGATTAAATAAATTTGATTTAGAAAATAATAGTGTAAATTGCTTAGAATATAAAACAATATTGGTATATCACTAAATGAAAACTTAAAAAATATAGGGTAAGGTACCTTTCGTACTCTCAAAGTATAATTGTGGTCAATTTTACTCCAAAACTTTCATTTTTTGAGCAATCTTGTCCTTGTCACTAACACTTTTAAAATAGATATCGATAGGGGCTTATATGGCATGTCACGTGGCTAGAAAATCTGACTGGGTCCATGTATGCCACATCATATTTTCCTCAATCCTCCATGTCATCATTTTGTCTATTTTGCGTCTCACGCTTAAAGCGTGGTGGTCCAGTCAGATTTTCTTGTCACGTGTCACTCCACATAAGCAAAAGGGTAAAACATGGCGTGGCATACATGAATCCATTCAGATTTTCTTGCTACTTGTCAGGCCACATAAGTCCCAACCATGATCTATTTTAACGGTATTAGTGAAAATGGCAAGATTGCTCAAAAAATGAAAGTTTGATGGTATAATTGACCGCAATTAAACTTTGAGGGGTGAGGGAAATTTTGACTAAAAGCTCAAACGTTGGGAGTACCAAAGCCCAAAGGTGCTTTAGCCATGTATATATATATATATATATCGTGTCCTATTCTATGTTTTTGAAGATTGATGTGTCAACGTGTCCTTGTTAGTAGTGTCTATGCTCTTTCCTTACATGTTGTTTGGGAGTTGGAAAATGGAAGTGAAGTGGAATTTATATTTTGATGTTTTCTTTGATCTATAATGAAATTTCGCATATTTTTCTCAGATAATCTAAATCAAAGACAATGTTAAATGAAAGTTCTCATTTCCCCTACATTTTTTCCTCTCCCAACCAAACTTGTGGCATTCTAGTTCTCTACTCTCTAGTTATAATGTTGTCTGCTCTTATTGGAGTAATTTCTTGATTATTCATGCTGGCTGTGACCATCTGTTTGTTTTCTTTATGGGTGCCTCGATTAAGTTCCTTATTGCTGCTGAGCCACATCCTTATTATCTAGACGAAACATGAGTTGGAAAATTGATTTTTTATTGGTTCTTTCAATCAAATTAAAATTTCACTCCTTGAGTCATTTGTTCAAGCAAATTATCGACAAAACAATCAAGTGCATGATTTTATATTGTATAATTAAATGCTGCAGATTGCACTAACTTATATTGAGGCATCCATGACTGGAAAATTATCTGCTAGTAGAGGAGAAATTGTACAACCAGTTTTTATTGGATCTCTCAAGAAGCAGGTGGAAGAACTCCTAAATTGTTCCCAAGAATTGAAGGATGATTTTCATAACTACGTGAAGTCAGGTAAGTGGCCTGATGGGGAATCCCAAGAGAAAGAGAAACGTGCAATACTTCTTTCTTGGTTCCTCCAGTGGTTTGGTGTGCCACCTTCATCCGTAATACAGTCTGCCATAGACAGAGTTAAACCCAAGCTTATGGCATCTTCAGTGCCCTTGTTGCGTCTCCTTTTCCCAAGTGCTCCTATCAATGTTATTAGGGAGATAGATGGGTGTTTGTCCAGCTCTTAGGTATTTACACACATCAGCTTTTTTACTTGAACAATGTACATTATGTATGTAATATATATATTTAAAATGTTGGCTAATTATGTTCATCTTTTTTATAGCGGACCCCAAGGAAAACTTTTTTTTTTGTATGTTATCCTTTTCTTTTATAGTGTCTTGCTTCTGTATCGTACTTAATTCAAGTTAAAAAGAACCACTTGACCCAAAAAAAAGTTAAAAAGAACCGAACTCATCCAGCAATGTCCTGCTTGATGAGAACACAAAAGAACCGAACTAGTGTACATATACTATATACAAAAGAAAAGTTAAGTCAATACTACAACACTTGACAAAATAATTGTTCCTTTTTTTTAAAAAAAATTCAAATTCAGCCACTATTCAATTTCTTTTTTTTTAATACTTAATTTTTCACCCACTATTCTATTCGAACAAATAATTACCTCATTATATTTTTCAATTACTACCCAATCTTTATATTAATATTTTTTATTTAAAAATTTCCTCACCATTTAATTAATTAATTAATATATATATATATATATATATTAAAGAGAGAGAGAAAATATCTTTATTTTAATTTTAATGGCTTATAAAATAATTTTTAAATATTTTCTTTTGTAAATTAAATATATAACATCAAATAATAATAAATTAAATTAATTAATTGTCTCATTTTTTAATTTATGTGTTTGATAATTTTAATAAAATTTATTTTCAAAAGTTAGAATAATATATTAAATTAGTTTATAAAACAATTTGTTTTCAAAATTTTAAATGTTTTAAATTTATATAATTGTTTAGGATCTAATTTTATTTTACTAATCTTATTAATTTAATTATATTTTACTTTTTTATATATATTTTTATTATCTGGAATAATTATATTTCCATGCGACATGTAGAATGGGCAATTCTCAACTTGCCAAAAAATATTATATGGAGGTTTGTCTAACACAAAGGTTTTTGGAAGCTAAAAAAGCAGGTGTGAGATGTTTAGAAATTCTCAAGCTTAAAATACTATGTTTATATAATATTTGGCATGCAAGAAACAAATATTATATGGAGGGTAAGCACATATCTCCTACTGATAAAGTGCAGAGAATTCAGCAGCAATGGATGAACATCAATCATGCTTTCGATAATCATGATAATTTAGTGAGCTCAATATATAAGTCTTTAGCATTAATATGTAATCATGATAATTTACATTTTAATTCGTTTTTGCTTGTTGTAGTTAGGAAAGTTTTGAGCGGTCATATACAGGGATATGAAGACATCCAGCATATTGTGATGGAAAAACCAGCCTACATAAATCTACTTTTTGGAAGAGGAGCTACTCTTTAATTTCACAAGATCAGATATTGTCAGTAGTCAGTAGAGATATCATTCAACAATTAAGACAGAAGAAGATCATAGTTTCTGCTATAAATTCGGAAGGGGTTATTAATCTAGTTCCATCTTGGATGTTTGATCTTCATATCTCAAACTTTCTCTATTTGTAATATGTTTTCATGGATTTAAAAAAATTTTGCCAAAAACTATTTTTAGCGGCAGATATATTCACTGCTATAATGCTTTTCAAAGTTTCAGCAACAAAACAAAAACTTGACGTCTAATTCAAATGAAAATTTGACGTCTGAATTTTTGTTTTAAACTGCTTAAAAAATTTAGGTTTCCTACTTGCCAAATTTATGAATTTTAAATTCTTATGAAAAAAAAAAAAACAACTCAGAGTTTAACAAGTTAGGATTGTAGGAATCATTTTATTTTTTGAACTAGATTGTAGGAATCATAATTTTTTTTGGCCAATGGAATCATAAATTGTTTTTAATTGTTAAAAAACAAAATTTTAGACTTTAACGCGCGAATGCAACACAAATATTCGTTGGTGGTAGTTTGAGAAATAATTTTACCAACGAATATATCCAATGCTAAAAAATTTTTTGGGCGGAAAAAACCTTCTTCATGTGAGTGGCGATTGGCGAAGGTGCTGCGGATTTGTAAAGAATATTTAAAAATAACTGTATTAATATATCAAAAATAATTTTTAAAAATATCATTTATGTAAAAATAATGCCCCCGTGTTCATTATATGATACCCAAGTTTGATGCTAGTATCAACTGGAAGATTGTGGAGGTATCATTTGCTTCTCATTTGTCATATTTTGGAGAGGAAAATAAGATACTGTTATTCAACAACATCTGGAGAAATCATGTCTATGCAGTACGAATTCCATCAATAACACATATATCATATTGCCACTTGAATTTGCACTCGTAAATCATTCTTACCTTATCTTAAATTAAAATATTGTGGGCTAATTTTTTATTAAAAAATCATTTAAATTAGAAAAATGACAATAGATAAGGATGAAATATTCCAATTCTTTTTTTTGGCGGAATACTAATGTTAATGTTATGTGAGTTATCAACTTTTCTTTTGGGAACTTGAAAAGAAAACGAAACTAAACATTAACCAGCAAATACATCAGTAACAGATGAAAAGAATATAATATCGCATACAATTTGTAATTACTTTATTTTCTGTCCATAGAATACGATACATTGTACAATTCAGAGGTGATTGCTCTGTAATTCCGACCTCAGTTAAATTGCCAAACATGAGGAGGAAAGGAAAAAAAAAAGAAGCAAAAGTGAACGTCCTAAAACTCAATCTATAATTAAAAAAAAAATAACGGATGAAAAGAAAATGACAAGAACGTACGTAACTTGCAGAGACAAAACAGAAGCTTGTTTTCTTTTAATATAACAAGAAAATAATAAGACAGAAACTAGGTAAAGAGAAGAAAGTGTGTGAAAAATGAAAATATAAAGTTTGAAACAATGTTAAGATTGAGAGATGATACGTGTGTAAAGGAATTCGTTCCAGGTGTCGGGTAACCCGGGAAGGCACCAATGGATACAATCCGCATAAGTAGCCGGGTCGGATTGTTGCTCCGGCGTCAACATTTTACCTTGACGTATGGTATACACAGAAGTATGTGCATCTTTTCGATACTCCGATAAGGTTGTAATGTTAAGGAAGAAGACAGGTACTTTCATGCTTTGTGTGATATTCTGGGAAATCACGAAAAGTCGACGATCTGTGCCCACTTCTAGTGGACTGCTCATGTTCACAACTGGTGTCGTTTCCTTCGCACATTTTATTCCATCTGGGTTGTTCCAATCCTCACTCCTACACAAATATTTCATGTCTAATTACCAACTTTTATGGCTTTCTACAAGCTAATTTAGGGTTTACTGGTTTAGTACTATACTATATATATTGGAGTAATTAATCACAATTCCTATTCATTATTAAGTTTGTATAATAAGTTCAAGCTACGAGGAAATTATTGTTTTTCTTTTGAAAGATTGAATTCATCTCAAGTAGTCATAAAAAATACTACTTTAATTTGGCTCAATTTAGTTTTAAAAGACTCCATTTGCTTTCTAATTCCTAAATGTAAAGTTAAAATTGTGACACTATATTTTTAAAAAGAATTAAATTTGATATTTTTATAATTTAAAGACCAAATTAAAATAAGCAGAATTTTTTGTAAATTAAACTTGATATTTTTATAATTCAAAAATTAAATTAACAATAAAATTTAGTCTAAAGTTTTTGCCAAAGAAAAAAAAAAAAAGGAATACATGGTGGTCTACCAACCCAACTACCGAGGCTCTAAAGTAGAAGCTAAGATCACCAACCACGTTATTTATCCATAATTATAGTTTAGTAAGTCTCTTTATCTCGATAAATATTCTAAATGTTAAAGTGGGCATACGTGACAGGCTGGGGACAGCAAAATAAAATAAAATACTACAGTAATAAAGTTTAAAAAAACACGCACATTCTTGAACAATGCGTAAAAAGCAAATAGTGATTCTTTTCTTGCAAAGGCGGAAACTTGTGTGTAAAAGAAGAAGAAGAAGAAGAAAGGAAGAAATTTACTTGATATGAAGAGGGGACATGCTGCTGAAGAAGACCATGGTTCGGTTAGGATCAATGTTTTGGTCAACCCATTTGGACCACGTCCTCACTACTCTCTCATATGCTATTGGTCGATCCACTTCATCGTACTCACTGGCCCCCTCATCAAACGACCCTCGTCTTTTGTTTTTCCATCAACAACACAAATATATATACGTACGGATTAGCATTAGCTAGCTTCGAAATGAAGTTACGTGAGACTGAAGATATATATATATATATATATATAAAGTTATTTGTAGTGCTTACAATACTTTCATTGTGAAGGTGTTCATCCACCATATGTAGGTGTTGAAGATGAGGTAATCCACATTCTTCCAATTCACACCATGCTTTTCGATGGATTCTGGCATGATTATTCGGTTCAATATGCTATGCATCGTTGGATCATCTGAATTCGACTCTACCAGAAATGGGGCCCAGTAAAACTCCACTGTAGTATTGTACTCCTGCTCACACACATTATTCACACTTTAATTATCAATCAAGTGAATCCTAGGCTACACTTTCTCATGTCTATTTTAATGTACCACTTGCCTCTATAATAATAAATATTGTTAAAGCCTTTCGGTTAACTGTCTACTTTAATAATTCTTTTCTTTCTTGATTTTTAGCATTAATATTATGTAACTGTGTGAGTAGTACTTTCAAGAATTTTTTCCATTTGTAACCACCACAAGATTGATTGAAACGCAATCTTCCAAAATCCAAAACTTGCGGACAAAACTAGGTGACTTGATTTTCAAACCACCCATTTATTTGTTATGTAATTAATTAAGTGGCCCACATTCATGCACAAAATTTGTCCTTTTGGCTCACTCACACTCATTTGGCCATAAAGAATCATGATTTATGAAGAGAATTAACAACTTTACCAGTCATGGCTAATTATGAACTAGAACTGCTAGCTCTGGCATATGCATATTATTATTATTTACCCGCAGGCCACAGACAAAAATTAAAGAGAAGAAAAAGAAAAAGAGAAAGCAAACCTCAATTCTGAAGACAGCAAGAGAACCAGTCTTGTTCAAGCTCTTCCTGCCTGAGGGAATCACAGACTGAACAAGACAAATCATTGATTCCCACTGGTTTCTGTTTAGTGAGTCTCCCACAAACATAAGCCTCTTCCCTCTCAGTTTCTCAAGCAACACTCTTGGTTTGAACCTAAACACATTCATTCATTCAACACAAATAATATCCAAATTAATAATTAGAAACACATTATAATGAGTATATAATTAATTTTATTGTAATTAGCCTAAAGTTACTACTCACTTAGGCAAAGAGCAATCTCTAGGCTGCCATCTCCAGTTCTGGTACAGAGAATCACGCCTTCCATTCCTCATGCAAGTCACTTGTGCTGTGAGGAATTCACATTTATCTTCTTTGTACAAAGGATGTGTCACGTTATCATAAACCCACTGCCCTGTAAATAAATCACACTCTTCTGGAGGCAGTTCAATAACCTCTTCTGCTTCTTCTTCTTCTTCTTCTTCCTCCTCTTCATCTTCCTCTTCCTCCTCTGATGGCAATTCAATCTTCTCCTCTTTCTTCTTCTTCTTCCTCTTCTTTTTATTCTCTTCCGTTGACTTCAAATCCATCACTTTTTGAGTAATTTCCTCACCAGAACCTTGATCTTCTTCCTGATGGGATTTCTCAAGCTGAATTGATGTAGCTGTTGAAGTTTCTTTCTCCTCATCAGCACCCACATGAACAGACTCCACTACTGATACTGATTTTGATTTGCCTTGTGGGATTTCTTGAGCTTTAGGCCTTGGTGAGAAGGGAAAATCGGCTAAGGACTTGACATCCTCATTGTACATGAACACCCCAAAGAGAAAAACAGAGAAAACCACTACAAAAATAGAGAGATTATTGTTCTTGCGACCCTTCATTATAGTATCGCCCCTGCTCCTAATTCTGAGTTGAAAAGATGAGTCTTGCGGCGAAGAAGTTGCATGAGAGTGAAATGTTATGATAGGAGAAGGGGTTAGGAGGAGACAGAAATATAGAGAGAAAAAGGAACAACATTGGGGAAGGTTTGAATGAGAAGGTATTAGGTTGTGTGTTTGTTTGTTTGTTTAATTGGGGTTTGGTGAAATGGGTTTGTCTTGCTCAACTCAGAGTTCTTTCCATTTTTTTTTAATGCCGATCCAACTGATAATAACCACTTGAACGTTGATTTCACTCTATCTTATTCAGAGAGACAGAGGAGTGATCTCAAAGGCTTGAGCTTTTGAAAGAAGTAAATGGTTATTTGGTTTCTTTGGTAGACAATGTGTTGTTGTCTTTCAGTTTCAGATTGGAAGGCAAAGTTTGGAATTTGGATGGTGAAAGAAAGATGTGTTTGAGTTCCCACCACCACCATAGCAGATGCAGAGAGAAAGAGAGAGACTTGAGATGCTGATGGTCAAAAAGGGTCAACTACTATAATATTAAATATTAATACAAATAATTAGGGTTAGCTAGGGAGCTTAATAAGTCTTAGTTTTTATTCATTTGTATCCATCACATGCTTATTAATTCAAATTAAGATTAAGATATGGGATTTTGGATATATAACGCATTGATGGTTGCCTAAGATTTGCACATGCATCATGATTCCTTTTCTTGATGTTTGAGAACCTTCATATCTTAATCTTGAGTCTGACAATAGAATGGTCCTGACTCCTATGATTTTTGACAAAATCTATGAGCTTAACTTCTGGAAATTCAATTAGCAAAATAAATTATTTTTCTCAAGGCCATCATTTATTCATTTTGGGACAAATAAGTGTCACTTTAATATTTTAGTCTCTTGTGCCTAAATATATATATATATTTGGGTAATACTTTAAAATTATGGTGAGCAAAGTTGGTTACCGTTCAATCATTTGATATGTCTTGAGATCTGTGTCATCTTGAATTTGGAAAGGGTAATGTTATAGAGCTATTAAGAGCTCAAACTCACCATCTGTCAGTCGTTGGATCTATCTGGAGATCTGTGCCAAAATACTTTTTCTTTTTAAAATTTAAGATGGCACATATCTCAAGACATATCCAACAGCTTGCAACTAGTGAGCTTGAGCTCTTAATAGTTCTAAATACTCATCCATCTTAAAAAGAAAAAATATTTTGATACATATGTCAAGATTGATCCTATAGCTAAAAAGTGGTGAACTAATCCTCACAATATCTCCATAGTATTACCCTATATATATATATATATATATATATATATATATATATATATATATATATATATATATATATATATATATATTGTCTAGACCAGTATATTCACCGTCGAGCACAGTGACTAATCCTCTCGCTGAATTGTAGATACTTCGAAAGGTGGGACAACTGTCTAATTATGTCCTTGAAATTTCAATTTATACCAGATTTGTCTTTCTCCGTTACATCCATCATAGCATTTAGGATGTTATGCATTCAAACTGATATCCTTAATTAATTTCCTTTAGTGATTTAAAAACGGTTCCCTAGATGTATTCATGTATATAAAACTCTTATTTCACTAATAAAAGTAAATTAAACTATATATATATATATATATATATATATATATATATATATATATAACAAAGAAATATATATCAGACAGGGATAAAAGTTCAATGGTACCGTACAATTGAACTTCAGTACATCCCTTCAATCATATAGTATCATTTGTTAATATTAATAAAAACTCACATTAATTAAAGCCCACCTTAAATGATTTATGGATCAACTGATTGGATAGATGTAGTATCTACTCATAAGACAGAAACAACATGAAAACCATGCAAATTATGGAGACATCTGAAAACGATTGCAATATGTTGTGGTCTATATACGATGCAACTTAAATGCATCGTATATGTAATATACATAACGCATCATTCAATTACTTTTAAAATATCCAAAATTGTGAAATTATGAAGTTGAAGTTGAAGTTTATTTGAACCTATCTTGTTAGTGTTCACATAAGCCATTATTTATACGCTTTCCCTTCTCCAATGATTGGCGTGCGATTCTTTTTACAAATTTAAAATTGGGGCCATACTAGCTTGCTGAGATCCCTCCAAAGGCCTCTGCCTCTAAGATGGATAAGTGGGTATGGGTAGATATTGATGATGATTATGTAGATGGGTATATATATATATATATATATATATATATATATATATATATATATGGGAGCAGTTGATGATGACCTTAGCAGTTTAACAATTTTGTATGTGTTTGAGCCTTTGAGCAGTGATTTGATTTAAATATGATTTAAAGAGAGATAAATTGTATACTCTCTTTTCCATATTTTTTATTTCTTTTCCTTGTTTTCTTGATTAAAAAAGAGTAATTAATAGATCATCATTTTAAATTATTCAAGAAAATCATAAGATCATTTTGAAAGTAGATTTTTTTTTGGTTATCTCGCCTGTCTTTAAAGCTTTGCCTCGATTAATTCGGATTCAACTCGTGTCGCACATCTAATTATGATAGAAATTTTTTAACAAAAAAATAACTACATTCACAAGATCTTAAACTTAAAACTTTACTTGAACGATACCAAGTCGCTTACCGTAACCAATCTCTCGTTAGAGTAGATGTTAAGTAGTACGGTAGTACTGAACTTGAACTTCAGTACATCCTTCCAATCAGTTGGTTCTTAAACCATTTAATGTGTGTCCTTATTAATGTGAATTTCTATTAATATTAATAAATGACTTTACATGATTTGAAGGATGTACCAAACTTCAATAATACAATACCAAATATCATTTTAAAAATAGATGAACACCCTACTGGCCAAATTTGTTGACCTTGAAGTTAGCATATATACACCATTATTAAGGGTGCATTTAAGTGTTCTGATAAATGATACTGCATAGGACAAACTTAGAATTGTTGGTTTTAAGCAATGTTGTAAGAACCGGACCGGACGGTTCGACCGGTTCAACCGCCAACCAAATACAAAGGCGAGTCGGTTGGACCAAAAAACTGTTTTTTCAATTGGACCGGATTGGACCGAATTTAACCGGAGTTGGACCGGTCAACCGGTGGTCCAACCCGTCTAATTTTAAAAAAAAAAATTAAAAAATAAAAAGGAAAAATAACATAAAAAAAAAGAAATTAGAGAAATCTTAAAAATTAAAATTAAAAAAGTCTTAAAAATTAAAATTTAAAAGTCATGGTTATCAATAATTTCATATTTGGTTTGATTAAGTTCTTTCAAAGCTTGACAAGTCTTAAAAATTAAAACTTTGAGAAGTTATGTAATTTAAAACTTCAAAATTATGTATATTGAAACCTAAAATTTGAGTGATGTCATTTTATATATTAAGAATATTTATTATTTATTATTTATTGCGTCATCCGGTTCGACCGACGATTCGACCGGTTAAACCGATCAAACCATGAACCGAACACTTGTCCGAGTCTTTGTCCGGTTCGATTCTTACAATATTGGTTTTAAGTGTTCTAATAAATCAAATAAAAAAAGTGTTCTAATAAATAAAGGCTTTATTACAATTTTAAATTAATTAAATAACTAGGGGAACGAAATTGTAATAAAGCCTTTACTTATTCGTTTATTAAAAAAAAAAACGAGATCATTTTTCTCAAACATTATTTTTGAGGAGAAAAAAGATTTGGAAATGATTTAGCCTATCATCGAGTTTGACTCTTCCACTTCTTTCGTAATCCATTTAATATACTAGAAGCTTAATAAAAATTAAATATTTGTTAGTTTTTAATTTTTTAAAATAAAAAATAAATAAATTATTATTACATGTTAAATTAATAAATTAAATCATAAAAATTTATTTGTTTTTTTTATAGTAACTACTTACCATTTTTCTTTCTTCTACATCCTCTTATTATACATTTTAATTATATTTTTAATTAAAAAAATAATTATTTTATGAGTTTAATAACTAAAAAAACCTAACCGTTATATTAATATAGATATATAAAATTTGGTCTCAAAGGCTTCGAGACATTTATCACGCGCGGCGAGATGATCAAATTGTTCCCTTATTTTAAGTATGGAGTGAATTTTGATGATTAAAATAACCAATTTATTCATTTTAATCGGTATGAACTATGAAGTACCTAATAAGATTATTTAACCTTTGATAAATTACACACTAGTTTTTTATTAATTTGGACAAAAAGTATATATCAAACAAAAGATCTATAGCGTAATTAATAATTTAATACGATTCGGATTCTGTCTAAAAAGCTTTTTTTTAAAAAAAAAAAAAAAAAAGACAACTACGATTGGGATGAAATAAACTTGAGAACATGATGTAAGCAAAATACGTAGGTTACAAATGAAAGTTCTTGGCGTTTATGTATGTTAATCATTTTGCCCTTATATTTACTTCATCTAATTAAATTCCTTTTTTGTTTTAAAAAAATTTTCCGTTTTCTCTTTTCTTTGCATTGCCGATTGGCCGTTGAAATGGTAAACATTTAGAAGGAGGCAACCTATTGGATGCATTATTAGGCAATCTCTTGTATTAAAAATAGAATTATATGATCATTTAACATTTTTTTACATGTATCTTTTTACTAGAACAATCTATTCAATGCATTATTATTTTATTAGGCATTACATAACAATAAAAAATTGAACATTAATTTGTTATATTGCCAGAGACTAAATAATAAACTATTTTTGGGAAGAATTGTCCTCAGCCGTCAAGTTTCCTCTGCTGGCTGACATGGCGGTACGGTCTTTGTGAGGCCTTAGGGGCCTGTGTTCATGCTCTTTCTTTTTTGTTTTTTGTTTCTTTTCTTTTGTGTTACTACCAAAAAAAGATAATAAACTATTTATAAACAGATAGTTGGTTGAAGTGGTAGGTACTCCATTTCTTTTAAGCAATATCTCGGGTTTAAATCTTGTGTGTAGAAAAAACCTTTGTTGGGAGATCTACTCTCGTTATGGGACATCAGCTAACTCGAACAAGATTGTCTCCAATAAAAGAATACCTGTAAAAAAATAATAAACTATTTTTAAAAGCCAAAAAAAAAAGATAATAAACTATTTGTAATATCAGGCAAAAAAACTATTTTTAATTGAAATTTTAAAAAACTTTATTAATTAAAATGAGAATGATCTTTTATTTATTAACTGATTAATTTACTCTCTTAGTCCCTTCCTTTTCTTGGTTCCGTTTTCTCCATAATTACGTTAAAGTTATTTACCTACATTGTTGGGAACAATGTTTTACTTTTCACAAGGTCCCATGTAGAAAAGTGAGAAAAGTTGCTTTTTGGTTTTTAAAATTTGATTAACCTATAATTTAATTCTTGAAAAATTACTACAATCAATTATTTGGCATCCACATCAATTGTTATCTCCCCGTTAAATATTGAAGACTTGTTTGTCAAATTGCCTATTTTAATTTTTCAATGATTAAATTGTATATTGATGAATTTATCACGGACTTAAAAATAGATTTTCTCTATTTAAAAAAAAAAAACTGATTATGGTATAAGTCATTTGGAGCAATTGGAAATTGGCTCAAACCCACCCACTCAGCAGTCATTATGATCCACGATATTTCATCCATCGTTTTAAGTTGGCGAAAAACACAGCTTCTCGTTTACCTTCTTTGAATAAATTTACTAATTAATTAAGCTGCGTTTTAATTTGTGAATTAATATTGAACTCTCACTCTTACTCATTCTAGCAGTTGGTATTTGACATTTCCTTTCTCCAAACTACCTAAACCACAGTTGTTAAAGGCTGTTTAATTAAAATAATTCTTTTTTTAAAAAGCAAACCCCAAATTATTAATAGCTTTATGTTGGAGAAAAGTGCAAGCTAAGGAATCCTTTAAAAGAAAAAGGAAAAAAAAAATGTATAGAGTACACCAGCATCTTCGTCTTCTTATGCAATTTCCCTCTTCACTTAATTCCTATTTGGCTGTCGGTTGAGTCATGGCTTTTTTTCCAAGTAAAGGCAACTATGGAAAATTAAAACTAAGAAATATAGATATATATTCTAATAAGCAATTTATATTTTCAAAGGCAAACTGGTAAAAGCAAATTTTAAAGCCAGATTCCTCCGCTAATTCTAATAATATCCAAGTCTCTTTCGCCATCTGATTAAATTTCTGAATTATACGTCAAAGCAGATAAATGGCAACATCACTGGCAAATCCAAATTAGGCCTTGCATGTGAAAAGTGTTAAGATAATATAAGGACCCCCATAATAAATTATATGTAGAAAAATTATCTAACCTTCACCAACAGAAAGGAAATAAATAAACAAAAGAGCGCTAACAAATAAATGATTGGAGCAGGTACCATGACAAGTCCACCATATATATCTTTTTTTTTCCATAAATAAAATGGTAATAAAGAAATGTACTCTCAAGTACTACTGGACAGGGCGCGAATAGCATGTTGGGGAGACCAACAGAGGTCCAACCCAAAAGATTACTGTATAGACCTAAACTACAAATAATTTTATCCAATCGCAATTACTAGTGTCAAAAGCAGCAGCCTGGCCTAAGTTTTGGATAAATCAATGGACAAATTAAACTTTAACCTCTATTTTTTTTTTTGGACTGAACAATATATTCATTTTCAACTTGCAAGAGTTTGGAGCAGCCCGTGGTTGACTTGGTTTTTTGGGTTTGGTTCAATTATGCCTTTCAGTTTGCAAATATTATGAGTGGCTGGACAAAAGTATAATGGTCAGGCCCAAAGCCCAGAGGTTGTTGAAAGATAGATTAATTGGAAAAAAACTTAGGTCCATTTCCTTATGTCCATTTCATCCAATTCCCCAATATAATTATGACACGTGGCAAAAAGTGTTTAAATGATCAATCACAATAGAGAGAGAATATAGAAGATCGCCTTTTATATGACCAATCATAGAAGAAAGAGAGTGTAAATACAATATATGATTGGTGAAATTGGATGAAATGGACATAAGGAAATGGACGTAAGTTTTTTCCGATTAATTGAGTACCTCTCAACTCAGTGAAAAAAAGAGTACCTCTCAGCAATGCAAGTTGGAGAATTTCTTAAAAGTAATTTATTAAACTATGACAATGATAAGAAGAAAGAAAGAAGTATGTAGATATGTCAAGTATTTAAGGTCCAATTCAAAATTTCAATACTAACTGCATTTTCCGATTATAAAACTTAGATATATCTCAGTAAATGAAAGCCATGAATTACCACTTGAGTTTGTAAAGTGATGCTTTGCCATTGCACCACCAAATACTATTCAATATAATAGTACTAGTGTAATATAAATCATATATAGACTTTTCACATAACAAATATATGTTTTTTTAATAAAAAGCAACAACAACTCAACTTCATATGTATGTATATCTCAACATTTAATGTATAATTGATTAACACGTTGCAATTTTCAAATATTAGTGTATATTATTTAATTATTCTTAAAAAAAAGTACATAATTTAAAATTTATGTAACGATCATTTTAAAAATATTAATTGTGATAGAAATTAGTAAATTGTTTATTTTCTTTATGTTAATTACTTATGGCTTGATATTTTTATTTAATATTGCACATAATTTATAATAATTTTTAAAATTAGTTTACTTTACTGATTCAATCGATTTTTCTAAACCCAACGATTAATGGATGACCTGAATTCCTTATCAAAGTCAATGATTGATATGCGTCCAAAAATCATGATTAGATATATCAAATCTAATTGTATATGCTAAATTTGGATAATGTACTAAAACAAAATTGCTAAATATAATGAAAAAAAATTACATTCATTTTCTCAAATTTGCCTATTAAAATATAACATGTAAACTTTTTTCTTAATAGTAAGTTAACATATTTAAAAAAAAACTGCTCATATAGGTAATAACACGTCATGTACTCATGTTTTGATAAACAAACTTGAAAAAATAAATATAAAAAAATGGATGTAAGTTTTTTTCTTTAAAAATTATTGCCTCACACACACACACACACACACACACACACACACATATATATATATATATATATATATATATATATATTATATAATTTTATACTTGAACCCGGAAGTCTGTCCTAATCTTGAATTGGGACGCTATCTCCTAACCTAAATTTTCTGTCAACCAAAAAAATTTATACGATATATAACTATTTTCTCTTACAATTTAATTAAAAAATAATAAAATTTGAATTTAAAATATAGATAATACTAATTTTTAAAATACAAACATTAATTTAGTCATATCAAATTATCAATTTAAAATAACAAATATTAGCAAATAAGGGTTTATTCATATGATCGTATTTTATCCACGATAATTGTAAAATTTGGGTTTGAATCTATGTGATTTTTCGTTTATATGTTATATAAAAATTTCTTGTAAGTGTTTACCGAATATTGAGTCACCATCCCACACTAACTTTTTTTAAAAATAAAAAATAAAAACGAAACAACAAATATTAGAATAAAGCAACCAACAAGAGCATGAACGGAGGAAGTAAAAACAACCCTGCTGGATCCAACACAATTGCCTTTTGATGAGACTCCCAAAGTTATAATATAAAGTGCATCATTTTTTCTAACCCAACTTTGTTTCAATTAAACCATGTTTAAAGGGTTGAACGAATCAATTTATAAACTCCAATTTGTATTCTTAGATGTATTCATAGGCATACACGAGGACTAATTAATAAATATATGCTAGATTTTTCCTTATATTGAACCATATATGATATATATCTCAATTGGATCAACAAAGGCACAGGTATGAGGGTAAGACGGTAAGGGACGCGCCCACAACATAGAAATGTTTTAGATTAAACTTATATACAGTTTTTTTTTTATATATTTATTATTAAAATTTGTAATTACGTGGTTTTTTAAAAAAAAATCGTAAAATAAGATTAATTATTTAAACCATACACATATTGAATTTTTATTAAAAAATCTCATAACAAAATTATAAAAATTGCACATAAATTTTGAAGTTTGGCTCTTCCCACCCCACGCTCCATCAAGCTCCTCTGCCTTCACCTCCATCTAATCATCATATTATTTATTCATTACACACTTTTCCTTCTTTCCCTTGAAAGCAAGTTTCTCATTATTATGTTTTTATTTATGCATTAGTTTAGTCTCCTCCGGTATCATGAACAAATGCAACAAATATTTTATGTCCTCAAATCTCTCCCATGCTTCCTCCCCAAATACCTCACACTATTATAATATTTAGGTCATTTTTGTTTGATTATGAATAAGTTCTCAGCTTCAATTTGATTTGAAGGAAGTTATTGACTTATTCGTCCTCACATAAAAGTTGAAAATTATAGTACTATTGAATTTTGGTATATTCATTTAATCATGTTGTGTTATTTGTTAATATTAATACAAAATTACATTAATACGGACATACATGAAATAAATTAAAAATCAATTAATTAAAAAAAAATACTGAAGTTTAGTACAACAATACTACTACTGAATATATTCTCCTTACTCATTGGAGATTTTTCTTCGCTTCCTGTTTAGTTTAATACTAAACAATTATTATTTATAGAATAACCTTAAATTTGAGGGCAAGTGCTTCTCAATTCTAATTCAAACTGTAGAATGGTCATGTTTTCTAGAAGCGTAGACTAAACCCACCACTAAATACTAATACCTCGTCATTATTCGTCACAACATTAACAGCCGCACACATCATTTTCACTATTATAATTAATTAATTAATTATTAAATTGCATGCTGATGTTGTGTGTCCTTGTACAAGAACCACATAACCAGCAATATATTGAAAATTCAATGGAGACCTTAAATAAAATAATTTTTCTTCGGATTGTGTTGTCATTGTCCATATCCCTTCCATTTGACCTTATAATGATATAGATACTATCCTATATTTGATGCAGGTTCATTGTTTTAGGATGGCAGATTTTCAAGCAGGCTAGATAGCCACCAAATATTAATAAATGAAACTTTTTGCCATAATCTCAATATAGCTATCGTTGACGTATTCTTCCAATATTTGACAAGAATATCATTTCAAAATAAAATTAAGTGCTGCTAAGAAATTCCAACATAAACTATTTGCGAAAATTTAGTCTAGCACTTGCAACCCTGCATAAGAAATTAAGAATTCACAAAGCAAAATAGAAACAAAAAATTAATTGTGCTCCCTTTATTATTGATAAAAAAAATTAACACCTTGCTAAAGAAAGTACAAGCTGAGAAATAAACCGTATAATACAATAATTTAAAATTAAAAAATCATATCACTCTTTCTTCATCCAAATCGAATGTGCTTCTTTTCTCCAATTCAGTCTTGACCTAAAAAAAGTTGGTACTCTAAATCAAACTCCGGACTAACCAGGACTCTGATCCTAGCTGCAACATCTCTCGTCCTATTCCTGAATATAATCTATGCAATGTTGAGTAGTAACTATAATTCGAAATAAATTAATAAATAAATAAACTAACTTTGTCAGAATAATCAATGGCAGGCAGCGCTTCTTTATGCCACCATCTGCTCCTGTTCTATATACATTTGTTCCACCCATGGTGGAAGCATCTCCTTACTCAGATCATACTGCTTCTTATCAGAGCCGTAACTCTCATTGGGCGGCACGTCCTTAACCAACGAATGAACCCATGAGACATCCGGTTCAACGTGTTCTGACGGTGTCATGGAGCCAGCAGCCGCTGTGTTGTTTCGGAACCCAAATGAAGCAGATTTCTTCAGCTTGTGCAGCTCATCTCCATTCATGCCCCAATCTAATTTCCCGTTGGGAGAACTCCAATCCGAGAGGGCAGAGGACACCCTACAGGTGGGGTTAGAAGGTGAAGATAGTCCAAGATGGTGGGTCATTGAAGCACCTCGGTCGATAAAACTTTGGCTTCGCTTTGCAAAGGCGGCAGACCTGGAATTCATGACTGCTGCAGCCACAGCAGCTGATGAGTCAAACCCAAAACCTGATGGTTTTCTCACTGGAGAGGAAGGAAGGTTGTTCGGATAGCTTGCACGAACGTTGTTGATATTTTGGCGCATCTGAAGCCCACTGGGAGAGTGTAATTGGCTGGGTGATGAGGGTTGCACCTGATGTCCACGTAATTGAGATAATACAGAATGATCAACAGATCCTAGAAGCTCATCAAGATTGGTTGGGTTCAAATCACCAATCCTATTGAAGTCTTTATTTGGTAGACATGGGGAAGTGATTCGAGCCAATTCTTCTATCAATTGCTGTCGCTGCTGCTGCTGTTGATTAGCAGGAGTTTCCAGACGAAGCAGTTCCATTTCCAGGTCCAGATCCCTAGCACTCAAAGCAGCCTTAAGCCGGCTCCCTGGGAGCTGCAAGGATGGTGGGGTTAGGGTTAATTTGTTCTGCCACAAGCTTCCACTCTTGGGAGATGAAGCTGTCAAGGGAGACATGGGTGGTGTTGAAACAGTTGGCATCGGCAAAGACGAAGAACTAAGAGTCAATGGACTCATTGATGTCATATCAAGTGCACCAGACAAAAATGACTTAGGTGAAGGCATAGCTGACCCAGTGGAAGCATACACGGGGCGTAGGTCTTCAGGTTTATGAGCAAAGAAACAGACTTTGCGAGTGCATCCAGTCTCATCCTTGCACAGCTTTGTTCGGTATTGTGCAGGATGGAGCCAGGACTCGAAAACACCATGTGCATACTCACAGGTATCCCCCTTTTGGCAGGACCCCTTGCGAAATTCTGGGCAGGGCACACAGCTGTAAGGGTACTTCCGTGGATCTCTCCTCCTTGCATTTTCCCCGGGATGAACAAATGGGCACTCGGTCCAATCATGGGAGTAAGCCCTCGAGCATGGCTTCACCTTGAAACTGTACATCCTAAACTCATCTGTTCCATATATACCATTGTTTATGTCAGGCAATGATATATCAACAGGATATTCTTTCTTCTCAGTTCCTTCTTTCGAAGAGAAAGAAGGCACAGCAATTTTCTGTTGCTCCATCTCCTGGCTGATGATTTGATCTCCTTCCACGCCTCTAAGCAACAACTCGATGGCCTTCCTTCGTGTGTTGTACATGGAATTAAAGGCAGGGGCCATCAGGTTAAGAGGCTTATTTCCACTAGCATCAACGCAATCAACATCAGCCCGAGCATCAAGTAAGAGCTTAACTGTCTCGGGTGAAGATTCAGAGCCACCCACAACAGCACAATGAAGAGCAGTGGCCCTATCAGAACCACAGGTCCTGTTCACATCAACCCTACCTGTCTCAAGAATATACTTCAGCACTCGGATGCTTCCATATAAAGAAGCAATCATGAGAGGCGTCCTCCTCTCCAACCCCATCTTCTTTGATCCAATTCTTCTACCATACCAAGAGCTCACTTCATTGATGTCAAAACCCTTCTCTTCAACATGGCTTCTGAAAGCTTCAAGATCATCGGACGCAGACAGCTCAAGCAAAGCTGAAGAACCACACAGATAATCATGGCTCTGCTTCTGAAACACACTATCCATGTTGTTTGAGGAAGAAAGTTTACTTTCAGAACTGCGCATGCCCAGACCCTGCATCATTAAGCATCAAAAACTCAATAAGCCCCTCTGTTTGATACCTTATTTTCTCAGATAGAAAGTATAAATAGACCCCAACTCAAACAGAAATCGAAAACCTAGGGTTGTTACTAATATCTAATATTTCTTGTACGGGATTTTTCTCACCAAATATTATGATCCACGCCTTTAACATGGCCTTCCAAGACCTATTGCTACAAGAACTTCAACTACCAGGAAGAAATAAAACCAAGAAGAAAAGGGACCAAGCAAAACAAAAAACAAAACAAAACAAAATCTGATCTACCAAAAATTAGACCCATAGATTTATTGCTCAAACTTAGAGAAAAAATTGATAAAAGGGAACTAACTACAACACAGATCAAACAAGAAGACCATAAATCCGAAGGGATTAAACCATGAAAACTATAACTTGTTAGAAAAAAAAACAAACATACCTTTGAAATTTGAGTGGTGGTGAGTAAGTATTGAGTGAGTGTTTGTTGTGTGTTGTGAGAGGAAAATCGAGAAGGCCTCGATTGAGAAGTTTGAGCAAACAAAGAGAGGGGCGTTAGGCTTTTATCTGCTGAGAGCTCAAAGGCGGAAGGAGGAAGAAGGAAGGAAAGTGTGACTTTTCTTCGACGCTCTTTCTCTTTGGTCAAAGTCAATTTTTCAAAGCGCATGGGGCCACACCCTCTTTTATCTGCAATTATATATTTTTTTTAAAAACAATATTTCTCAATATTCCTAAATCAAACTCAAATGCTCTTGAAATTCAATGCAAATTGAGATTCCACGTGGACCCCATTATCCAATATTCATCCCCCATCACGCGCCTTCAACGTTATCCTCCAACGTTATCTGATTTTATTTGAAAAAGGAAAATATAAATTTTATTCAAAAATTTCGCTTCTACTATATATATTTATTTATAAAACAAAATCATTAATGTTTATAAATATTATATTTTCTTTTTTTTATGGGAATAAATATTATATTTTCTTAAAAATATTATTTAAATAAGTAAAAGTCCTAGACAAACTTTGATTATTTAATAGATTGCTTCTATGTTCACATTCATCAGTCAGTACATAATAAGCATTAAAATTCCATTGGGAAAATCATTTAATTTGCAACACACACAAATTGTATGACCCTCAAAATTTTGTTTGTGAATGTTCGTGTCCATAAAATATTATTCCACTTTAACACCACGAATGATTTTGGTTGGTATAAACAGTTTTCCTTCTCAATTATTAATTAATATTATCTATATTCTTATATGTAAAGTTGTTAAGATTAAATTCAGCGATTAATATTAAAATATTATCTTAAATGGAGTATGACTCTTATGTATATGATATATTTTAAATTTTACATAATTATCATATGTTTTGTTTAATATTAATCGTTGAATTCAATTTGAAGGATTAACTATAATTTCTCTCATATGATCATTAATGGAACAAAATTAGCAAGTAAAAAGGTTTAAAATTAATTATGAAAGATCGAGTTACCATATATATACACACTATTACTTAATTAGTTAATAAATTTTCAGTGTTTAATTGAATTATTTAATTATAATATTATTTCATCTAGGTTGGCTTCTTGGAGTTGAGGTGCGTTCGTGAATGGAAGGGAGTAGGGAGTAGGGAGTAGGGAGAGAAGTAGTGAGTGGTGAAAAGATTTATATCAAATAAGGGCAAGTGTAAGAAGCCAAGGAAGTGGCAGTCATAGTAGAAAAAGTTATGAACCGCGTTGTACATTTATTTATATATAAATTAAATAAATACAGAGGTAAAATATTATTTAGTTCATGAATTGTTGGTTAAATTATTATTTAATTTTTAAATTTATCAAAAATATTATTTAATCTCTGAAATATTTAACTATGTCAACTATTTAGTTCTCAAATTTAACAAAATACTATTTAGTCTCCGAATCTATAATTATGTCAAATATTTAATCCCCAAACTTAGTAAAAATACTATTTAACCATCGAATTTGCAACTCTATCAACTATTTAGTCTCCTGACTGTTACCCGTTATAGTTGATAGAGTTGCAAATTTAGTGATTAAAATAGTATTTTTGTCAAAATTGGAGATTAAATAGTTGATATAGTTACAAATTCGGAGACTAAATAGTTGACATAGTTAAACATTTCGGGGATTAAATAATATTTTTAATAAATTTAGGGACTAAATAATAATTTGACCAACAATTAAGAATTGGTAATTGGTGTTAATTAGTATTTTAGTGAGTGGGAAGGTCTAAATTGGATGACAGACAAGTCATGAGTCAGCCTACCATTTTCCACAATACCTTTAAATTCTTGTCCTTTCACGTAAGACTATATAACACACTCCAATCAAACAAACCAACAAAACCACATAATATAATATTGACCTCGTCTCATATATATTTATAATTATAATTATAAGCCTCTAATCCCCTATATATGGCCTGCTTTCATCCACCACTATCTCCAACTTTATCTAAAATCTAATATTCTATTACTATCTTGGTTTGGTTTGGTCCAGATCAAGTTAGAAACAAAGTGGTTCATCTGTACAATTAAACACAAACGCATTAATTATGAGTGGAGATAAATTAATTATATTAATGCATGCATTTCAGTGCATTAATTATAATTAATTCATTTATTCTTATCAGCCAAAATGGATCTTAATTAATCCATGATGCCAAAACTCAGTTTAGTTCATCCCATTTGAACAAGGAAGAAATAAAAATTAGAAAAGAAAGAAAGAACAGTCCTTAATTATTACTTAATTTGCAGATATAGAAATTAAAGAATGATTAAGTGCATTTAATATTATATGTATGTATATAGGAATTGTAGGTTAGTGGTGCTCAAATTCACCCTTTTCATTATCAGTGGAGTAGCTGAGTTAAAGGCAGAGTGTATATATATAGTTGCCAAAAAAGAATAATGCAAGTGAATACTTGTCAACACTTCAAAATTGACTATAGTGGTTGGAGATGGTCAAGTGGAAAACCAAGTCTTCAAACAAAAAATAAAATTCTACAAATATATATACTTATATTTTTATAGTTTGGAAATTTTATATGCACCAATCCTTAGTACCAATTTTGTTTAAAAAAAAACTAAAGTAAAGTTGTTTAGGTAGTTGTTATAAAGTTTACCAATCATAAACATTATTTATATTTTTTTTCATATTTGATTAGTTATGGAGTAAAACATCATTTTAGTCCTTTTTAGATAGCACTTTTCTCAATTTGGTCCTTCTTAGATGGCCTTTTTCAATTTAGTCCTTTTTAGATTAATTCATTATCAATTTGGTCCTTACCGTTAAAATTACTAACGGAGTTAGCTGAGGTGGATAATTTGGGGTAACTTTATAATTTTTAAATAATAATAGGGCTTTTTAATGTAATTATTTTGGGACAATTTTGTAATTTTCACAAATTGAAAAAGAAACATGGTACCATTTTCAATTTGTGAAAATTATAAAATTTCCCAAAATAATTACATTAAAAAACCCTCTTAATATGTAAAAATTATAAAGTTACCCCAAACTATCCACCTCAACTAACTCCGTTAGTAATTTTAACGGTAAGGACCAAATTGATAATTGATTAATCTAAAAAGGACTAAATTGAGAAAGACCATCTTCTACTAAATTGAAAAAAGTGCTATCTAAAAATGACCAAAGTAATATTCTAATCATTAGTTATGTAATTTATTACTTTTTTTTATTTTCTCTCTCTACCATTATTGGTCATACAAAAATTTTTTGCAACATATTTTAATTATATTAGTGAACTTTATAACGAGTACCTAAATAACTTTATCTTAATTTAATTCTTTTCTTTACGAATATATATGTATGCATCTCTTCCAATTGACTGTGTTAGTGAAAATATTTGTCTGTGTAGAATAAGACAAATGATCTTATTTTTAATAGCACAGCAAATACAGTTAAATTCATTTTAGCTTCAACATGAAATTTTTAATGTAAAATTTTTTAATTAATTGTTACGACAGTGTTTTTAATAAATAATAGTTTCCAATAAGAAAATATATGTGAAAAAAAACAGATATTTTAAAATTCTAACAATTTGAAATTTTAATTCAAACAATAAAATTCTTTAGAACTTACCCAAACACACCGTAACTTCATATATCTTCATATTTCAAAATTCAAAACTTATTTACTTCAAGAGGGAATATATCTTCCCATCAAAAGAAGAAAAAAAAAAAGTGGGAATATATCTTGACCAAATTATGATTAGCCATTTTCTCAATCGTAGTTTTCTTTTATAAAAAACATATACAATCTCTTTTTTTTTTGGATCCGGTAAGGGCCCAAGGCCCAACAAACAAGCAAGCTGTTCTCATCCATGGGCCATATGATATTATCTAGGTCTTTTCCTGGGTCAAGAGGGCCTTTAAGGAGTTTTGGTATGGAAATAAGTAAATAAGAGATTAATTAATATCTGGCACACACATATTACATACATAACCAAACCAAAAGCTTCTTTGGGTTGAACTTAAATGCGAGTAATGAAATTTGAAAAGCCGAACAATCAAAAGATTCCACTCCGTGTCTCTTCCAAAGTACTGATCTCTGTGTATTTGTGTATCATAGTGCTTTGGCTCATTAATTATTCTCAAATCATTTTGAAAGCAATAGGAGTTTATCTCCACCGAATGAATTATGGACCATTTGATTTCATAATCTCATTACTATTTTACTAAATTTTGATTTTATTTAGAATCGGGATCGAATTTTATGAATCATATCGTAAGATCTTACTTGTAAAATAATTGAAATTGTAACAACTTTGCACATCTCACACCCAAGTGATTATCACATCTAAATTTGAAAGCAATATTTTATTCTTTCTTACACTTTAATTTAATCTAAGGGTTAAGAAAAAACTTCTCACATCTTTCATGTAAGTAGACTCTTCTCAATATACTTCATTCATATACATATATATAGTTACCTTTGCGCGCTCTTTTGTCCATTAATTAACTACTGTCATATGTGAAGCTTTTTTTTTTTTTTTCTGTCTTCTTATTAGAGGTAATCCTGTTCGAGCTAGTTGAGGTTCTATAATAGGGGTAAAGCTCTCCCAGCAGAGGTTTTTCTATACACAAGTCTCGAACCCGGACCTTGCTTAAAAGGAATAGAATACCTACCACTCCAATCAACCACCTATTAGTACAACACCCATGTAAATTAAATGACGTCTGATCTGTCTTTCTTTTGCAGTGCCTCCTATCTGATATTATTGCACCTCAAATTTGGTTTGATATATAGTCTCTTCTTCAAGCCTTAATTCCTCCGCTCATATATATTTAAGCTTCATGGTTTAACAGTTTTATTTTTGAGTAGTTCCTTCTGGCTTCTGTGGTGTTGATCAATATTAGAAAATGAAACGCCCAAATATATATAGCTTTTTCACAAGTGATTCATGTCAAGTTTTTTGGGTCTCGCACTTAGGCCCACAATGTTTCTTATCAAATATGTGCATACACGAGAAGAGAGAATGTTAAATTAATAACTACATCCTCTACATGATTATTTTTTATATGTCATTTTATTTATAACATTCTTTTTTACCAAGCAGGAAAAAAAAAGTTAACGTTAAAAAATCACTAAATTGAGTGTAATCTCAATGAACCACTTTATACTTGTAGTATATATTTTAAAGATTTTTTTATTGACTATATATAAATTACATCACTTGACAGATTAACTATATAATAATATAACTGTACCTCTATAAATTTGTCTTAGATGATGAATTGTTGACAATTTAAGATATATATGGTACAAATCAAAAGTTTATGGATTAATTTGACATTAAGCAAATATGAGATCAAATTGAATAAATAAATTTACTAGATCCTAGATCGAATAATAATATTAATAGTTTAATCTAAAAGAATAATGACCATACAATTAAAATGGCTCAATATAATGATTGAGTATTCATTAAGTTAGGGCCTCTATTCTCGAACTCACAGTTGAATTCAAAAAATGAAATTATGTGAGTTGGAAAGTCACGAAAAGGGAATAACTTTTAGTAGTGCAGCTTTAATTAAAAAATACACCTAAAATAATAGAATAATTAATACCATTTATATATATGTATAACTTTTTTACATCTCACTTGCACAGTTTCTTAATTACATATAATATTTTGTTATAAAAAAAATCCAAATGTAATTTTGTAGTTCTTATATTTAATCCAATAAAACAATAAAAAAAGTTATGTGTTTGCCTTTGATACGATCAGTTTACAGTTTAATTTCTTCAAATTTGTATAAAAAATGTTTTAATTTGTTTCTAGTTAGTTAATTAATTTCATTTCACTTACGCAAGCCAAAATAAGTTAGTTATTGAAAAAAAAAAAGTGAATGTGTACAATATTCCATATTAAATAGATACACTATTTCTTTTCTTTTTTTATAGGAATAGATAGACTACTTCTATTAGTTAATAATTGCATAAATAATGCATCTAAGCTAATAATTTATAATCATTAGCTAAACTAAACAAATTATCAATCTAGCTGGTGTGGTGGATTTTCTTTTCGTTGTACTAAAATAAGGGAAGGCATTAAAAATTAAAGTAAAGTCGTACAATTCTATAGTGGAACTAAAGAAACTAAAATGTAAGTAATTATAGTAATAGCACATGCCTAAATCTAAAACTTCCTCCACGCCTTATAATTTTTTATCTGCTACTAAATATTTTTTTGGTCCCGGACCTATAATATTGTTTATATGATGATGATGATAATACATATCATAATTAAAATTTAATTATGTAGTCAATAATGATTTAAGGCCCCTGAGAAATGACTCTTATTATCAATTTGAGTCACCAAATATAAAGTTTAATAATTTAGTCTCACAAATTTTTAATCTAATATATTAATGTTGAAACTCAAAGCTGGTTATTTAAATACTCTATTGAACATTTCATCTTATTACATGTGGGACTTTATATCTTTAATGCTTAGTTCAACTGGTTTTGGCTAGTTGTTATTTTTTTACCATCTTTGACTTATGTTCTTTTGAGTCTTAGAAACTTTATATGTTATATCTCTCTTTGTTTATTGGGCTTGTACTTCTTTGAATCTCAGAAGCTTAAATGTTTTTTAAAATATCTCCTGCGGACTTTTTGTTTTTCACAGGTTGGGCTTTGAATCGTCATAGACTGCAGAACCATCATTGTGCTATGATATCATGTTAAAACTCAGGTAATTTGAATAACCCTCCCTTAAAAGTTAGCTGATAACGAAAAAAAAATCAAGCTACTTACGTATTCTATTGAATAATTCATCCTATCATAGATGTGATAATTTATATTTTCAATACTCTCCCTCAACTAATAGTCATTATTTAGGTAATTTTTTTAATAGTTAGACAATTTTATATGACCATTAATTTATGACATTAACTTGTCCATATATAATAATGTGTGTGTGTGTGTGATATTTTCACCAGAAACAATATTGTTGTGTTCAAGAAAAATAACTAATAATTTGATATAAATTTTGTTTAAATGTCATTATTTTGAAAAAAAATTACCATTTAAACAAGTTTAGATCATAAATTCTAGTTAAGTATATTTTTATTTATTAATTGTGAAAAAATGCTTTAGGAAGGGCCATTTGATTGAGGAAAATTTGTTAGGCACCAAATTGAAGACTTTATCTTAAAATAACCCAATTAAAAATAATAATTTTTAAGAGACGATCGAGTAAAGTATTAATGTACTGAAATTATGTGAAAACCCGAACATATAATTATATCATCATCATACTAAATTTATACTTTTTTTTAAAAAAAATTTGGATTGAACTTTCGAATAGGGAAAGGGATGGATGGAATTAAAAATGGAGAACGAGAGAGGGATAGGAAGGATATGCACGTTTTCTTTCTATATTATTTGCTTTAAAATAAAGTAAAAGAATTTGGCCGAATAAATAAAAATAAAAGAAGGAATAATGAATCAGAATATAAATAATGAGAATATAAACGCGTGCTAAAATTATTATTATTTATTTTGTCATTTATCTTTAATTGTTAATACAATTTCTCTCTCTCATAAAATGTTTTTAATCATTTTCAAATTTTAAGTTAAATTACTCTTCCATAAAAAAAATGTTAAATTACTCCAACCAAAATATCATTGAAGCAAAAGAAAAAAATGTTTCGATTTTTTCCCCTTTACTTTCTTCATTTGGACATTAAAACCCACGAATCAAGAACATGGAAAAATATTGAAATTGTATGAAGAGAAAAATGAGTATTTTTAACAATATATATACGATAACTTAATTATTAAAAAAATTTCTTTTTTCAACAATTAATTATTAAATTAAGTTGTTAAAAAGTCAATAGTAATTTTAATGGTCAATAATTATCGATAATATATTTTTTTAAATAATTTTTAATAGTATTTTTTATGACATTCGATGACCAAAATTTAATTGTTGAAAAAAGTATATTTCTTCAATAATTAGTAGGCTGTTGAATATAGGTTATTGAAAATAATGTGAGGGACTATTTTAACAATTTGTTTTAGTCTTTTGTTACCTTAGTTATGCTAAAAGAATAATTTCAAATGACCTTGGTATATCAGTTTGTTATAAATTAATAAAATATATACACATTTGATTAAGAATAAAAATTGTATCAAATAGTAAAATTAACTGACAAAATTGAAACCTCTCAAATAAAGTTAGACAAAAAAAATTAGTTTTAGGTGAGAATATAAAATCACTCTTATATCTTTTTTTTTTTGGGTCGAAAGATACCTCTTATAGTCTTATATCTTGATGTTACGTGGAAAGTTAAAGGAAAGTGATAAAATGCGATGTGTTTTGCAGCATCATTTGAAACCTTAATCATCTAAAGCTTTTCAACTAATTAAGTTTGGAAGAAGTTCGCACACACACTAATTAAGTACTACCAGGTGCATGTGAGAACAGCTAATAAGTGTTGGTTGGTTTGCTTAGGTTGGATTTAAACTTTTAAGGATTTTTTTTGGAGATGTTTAATTTAAATTATATGTAATTATTATATTTTTTTAAAAAATGCATAATTCCTTATAAAAAAATAAACAGTTAAAAAAGTGTGTCTTAAATATTTATTTTATTTTATTAAAATTTTAAATATATTTTATTTTTATATAATAAAAACTATTACTGGTTACACTATATTATATAATTTTACTCATTTAATTTTGACTCTTTAGTCTTTAAATTTATATATATATATATATATATATATATATATATATATATATATATATAAGAATAAGAAAAAGAAATAAAAAATGAGAAGAATATTGTTATAAATGAAAAACATAAACAAAGATTAAAAATAATTATTCAAACTCCCATAAAAAAATAATTATTCAAATACTTTTTTTTAATAAGCACATGTTAGTTTTTTTAAGATTTATTTATAAATATATATAAATAGATCGTCACAGAGTGTACTGCTGTGATGAGAAGAAATAGATCGTCACACAATCACACATGACGTGCAAAGAGTAAAGGGTAGATCTTCTAAAGTAATTTTTATATTTTTGGTGGAGTTATGAGAGAGATAGAGAGAAGAAAAATTGTGAGAGAAAAAAACCAAGAAAAAAATATTTTTCTTATCTCTATCTCTCTCATAACTCCACCAAAAAATGTAGAGAATTACTTTAGAGGATCTTATCTCATCCCTGTCAAAATAACTTTTTATGTATTATAGCGTTAATGTCATGGAAAATTTTCTGTTCACATGCATTCACATTAATATTCTTTCATTTTTATGAGAAATACGTAGGATGGAGTAATAATTTTATGGATTTGAATTTAATAACTACAAACTTTAATTATAAAATAATAAGTTTTGATGGGTTTCTAACAAATGGGTCTTTGTGGATTTGTCCAAATCAAATCCCTAAGTTCATTAGATGTATCTTGAAGACAAAGGAATGACATCAAGGGTCTAAACCTTATAAGTGCGAGAAACAAGAAAAGGTCAATATAATGAAGCAGCGGATTAATAACAATAAAAAATAAAAAATACGTGGATCTAAAATGTAAAAATATATAACTAAATTAATTAATCACATATTAATCCGTAGGTAATATTTTGATAACTAATTTACTATTTTGTTGTAGTGGGTCTCCTTTGTCTGTTGGAGCTGATGTGACTCAAACTGCACAATAAAAAATGGATTCAGCGAGAATGACTCATATTCTGAAGACAACACATATAAAAGCTCCTTCGATCTCCTCCCTATCTTCTGATTACTTATTTGTTCATTCTACTATTTCTTTGGTTGACTTTTTCTCTCTCAAATCTCTTCATATCTTCCTCCATTCTTTGTAAGCTATAACTAACTTGAACACGGGACTCCATAATGGAAACTTCAACCCACTTCTTAATTACGGCTCTAGTCTTTAGTCCATCGACAATTCAGGTTTTGTTTAATTTCCTTATTAATTGAGATATATATTTATAAAATATAATCATGAAAAAAATTAATATTGCAATATTATTTTATATTAAATAATTTATTATTATACAATTTTGTTATATTCATGATTCATGATAGATCCAAATATATACAACTATTAGGAAGTGTGTGTACTTTGGTATAAAAGTTAAAAAAATAGTCTTGAAATTATGAGTTCTGTATCTTATAATATTGTATTTAGTATATTGATTAAAAAAATAACTTCGAGAATCTTGTAATTCCATATATTTCTCTAACTTTTTAATTCCACTTAAAGAGATGGGGTATTATTCTAATCCATAGAAAGAAATTTAATTTCAATTATAGAATAAGAAGAATGTAAAATAATTATTTAGAAAATATGAATTTTGGGACTGAAATTTTCAAATATAAAAAATTAGTGGGTGCATGTACAAAACACAGTGAGAATTATTTGTAGGAAAGGAGGTAGCAGCCAAAATTTAAGGAAAAGTAAATTGAGGAAACATTTAAATAAGTTAAAATCAACATAGGGAATGGTAGTTGGAATAGATGATCCTAATTATAAATTAGAGGCATCCGATCCGATCCATTAATAAAGCTGAATAGAAGAAGGAGAAGACAAAAAGAAGAGAAAAATTTGAAGTGTTAAATGTTGCCTTCAAAAAACATACAAGTCGCTTTCAATCCAACTCCAGTGTGGCCACACAACACAACACAAGCATCCAAGTTGTGCAGCCACAAGTTTTGCAGTTCCCATCTCTCTCTCTCTCTTGCATGCCAAATTGGCCTTCTTCGCTCGATCAACACGTCTACCATTCACACCTATTTTAACTCACAAATTTCACGTTTTTTATTAATGCCAACTTCCCTGCTTTCACCTCCGCTATCCCTATGCCTACCTCCTCCTCTTCTTCTTCTTCTTCATTCTCAATATATATATTATTCTGATCCCTCAATATATCCCATATCTATCCCATAATCCATCTGTCCCCCTCTCTTTTTCTTATTCAATAGTACCGCCCTTAGCTTAATATAATGTTGAATAGCCCACAAGATTGGCCCGAGCCCATAGTGCGCGTCCAGTCCCTATCCGAGACCTGTGTTGATTCCATCCCCGACACCTACATTAAGCCTCCTTCTCATAGGCCCTCTTCCTCTTCCTCTTTCACTACCACTAACATCCCAATCATCGACCTCTCCCCTCTATACGCTTCCGACCCCGAGGCTCGAGCCGCCACGCTCGCCCAAATCCTGGACGCTTGCAACGACTGGGGCTTCTTCCAAATCGTGAACCACGGGGTGAGCCATGCGCTGATGGACGCCGCTCGCGAGACATGGCGCGCCTTCTTTCACCTCCCCATGGACATCAAGCAAGCCTACGCCAATTCCCCCAAGACCTACGAGGGCTACGGAAGTAGGCTGGGAGTGGAGAAGGGCGCGATCCTCGATTGGAGCGACTACTACTACCTTCACTACCTCCCCTTGTGCTTGAAGGACTACGACAAGTGGCCTGCTCTACCTCCCTCTTGTAGGGACGTCTTCGATGAGTATGGGAGGGAGGTGGTCAAGCTGTGTGGGAGGTTGATGAAGGTGCTGTCCTTAAATCTGGGACTCCATGAGGGCTTCCTTCAGAATGCGTTTGGTGGGGAGGACATAGGGGCGTGCCTGAGGGTCAACTTTTACCCAAAGTGCCCCAAGCCGGAGTTGACGCTGGGTCTGTCGTCGCACTCCGACCCGGGAGGGATGACCCTACTGCTACCGGATGACCAGGTTCCCGGTCTACAAGTGAGAAAGTCCGGTGACTGGATTACGGTGAAGCCGCTTCCCCATGCCTTTATAGTCAATATCGGAGACCAAATTCAGGTGACAATTCATTCATTACTTTATCTATTATTTGGCGCGCCCCTCCTCTACTGTTTTTACTTTCTAGTACTTCAGATAAGGCATCAAGTACGTGTGATTCATTAACGTCACTTCACCAATTTGATTTTGAAAGCGATATATATATAAAGAATGAATGCTCTCTAATAAAAACTACTCAAAAATCTATATTTATTGAAAGGGACTAAGTGACAAACATTTGGCATGGGATTCAATCAAGTACAATTTTTTTAAGTACTCAAAGCACACTTGTTTTCTACATTAATCAACTAGTTGATCGATTCATATGAAAAAAATAAAAAAACTAACACATTTCAACTGTATTTTACAAAATTTACATTTTAGAAAGATTTCAACTAGTCTGCATATTTACTATTTAGATATCACTTGTGCGTAATTTGTCTTTTACTCTGTTCTGACCAGCAAGTTTAATTAATTAATTTAAAATAAAAATCATATACTTTATTTTTAAACTATGGCTAAGTTAAATATTAAATTCTACGCATTATTTATTTATTAAAATTTGAGTAATAATAGTAGTAAACTTTATTTTTTAACATTAAACTATACAGAAAATATATTTCAAGGTATATATATAAATAATATTAAATAGCCTAAATTTTCATATATTTGAGGAAGTTGTAAGACTAATATTGCGCTTTTGTAATTAAATTACCATTTGCATACACAAAATGATTCCAACTAATTAATTAACTAAACTTAGAGCAGATGAATTGTTCAATGAAACACACGTACGTATAGATGATGAGTAATTATTGTAAGTACTAGGAGAAATTCTTAGGTATATAATATATATCACTTTATCCATACATCAACGTAACCAATTATTGTAAGCTAAAAATTTGTAGGGTTGAATTAGTAGTAACAAATAATGAATTAAATTTGTGTGTGATAATTAAGGTTATAAGCAATGCAAGGTACAAGAGTGTGGAGCACAGAGTGATTGTAAATTCAGATAAAGAAAGAGTATCGCTTGCCTTCTTCTACAACCCAAAGAGTGATATACCCATACAACCAGCAAAGGAGCTTGTGACGCCACACACGCCTCCGCTTTACCCCGCCATGACCTTCGATCAATATAGGCTCTTCATTCGTTTGAAGGGACCTCGTGGGAAATCTCAAGTCGAATCTTTAACCACTACTACATCATGAATTAATATTCATAATTAAACCACCATGCATCCCCTCTTCATTATATATATATAATTAATTGTACATCTTCTAATCCCATACATTACCCATTTACTGCACATTATTATTAGTTAATTCAGCCTTAAACATGGGTCTGATTCTCATATAAAAAAATCATTGCAAATATTGGTGATTAGTAGTTTATATATATGCATATGTCCCCACTCCCCACTTCCTCACTAAAGAGGGAGGATATATATATATATATATACACGCATTTTCGGCCAACGACCTAGCAATAACATATTCACATTATTAATTTATATTTATAAAGATTCAACAATAAGTTGACCTTCAATAAACTAACACAAACCTCTTCTTTTATCCAAACTTAGAACTGACTATACAAACACGAGAGACTCGTATATATCTCATCTAGCAAGTAATAAATGTCATAACTTCAACTACACCTGTTCCAACTTCCAAATTCAATGTACCCAAATTATTAATTATCGTATGATCGATGTGTATCTCCTATATTTTACAAATTAAATAATCAGCAGATTTATAATATGTGACGAGAGCATTATGGTGATATTCAACCCACTTCGATCGTTTCGGTAAGAGGGATGGATTGTTTGATGTACAGTACAAGTTCAATTTTTATCACTACTCCTATACGTACCGCTACCTATATATATCTTTAATTCCTAACTAACATTAATTACATTATTTTTATTATGTGATAATGAAATTATATTTAATTATTTGCACTCCTAGTTTGGCAAATGATCTAACTAATGTATGTTTAGATCTTGTACGTGTATAAACTATTAATTAATTGATCAACTGTAATTGATGATATATATAATATGCGTAATTACCATTACTAGGAAACATATATGAACAAACAAAATTTCGACCCCACCCAAAAAAAAAAAATACAAACAAACGATTTGCTCAATGGCAATTACGTTTTATCCTATAATTTGCTACCGATCTATTGTTTAGTTTTCCCTCTGTTTAATAAGATTAAAATATAAACGATCGAGAGACAAATGGAAGCTAAGGGGTGGATTTATATGAATTAACTAATTATCTATAATATTATTTTGTTTATATAAATTAACTAATTATATAATATTCTACGTACTATTATAATGTTCCTAATCTTTGTTTCTCTAGATCTATCGTTCTTATTTTTATTCTTATAGCACGCCATATTTATTTTGTAACTTACCCGCACACCAGTTCATAATTTTTTGAGAAAGATCTAATTAATTAATATATACTGAAACCTTCAAGTATAATTATTCACCCATCAATGATTCCTGAATCTGATCTCTCGAGTAGTTAATGCTGAACGAGACTGTTCACCAAACGTTAATTACTGTTCCTAGTTAGCTAATTTGGATAAAAGTTCAGTAGTACCGTACTACTGAATTTCAGTGCATCCCTTCAATTATGTAGTATTAAATTCATTATGAATAGATTAGAGACCAACTGATTGGAGGGATGTACTGAAGTTCAGCACTACCGTAACATCTATTCAACTAACTTGAATTATAAATGCCAGAAATTAATGCAGTTTTAATTAGATTAATCCTCGTATATATATACCTGACTCAGCCTGTGATCACAATTATTATTATTATTATTCACAGAGCTTAATTAATTTATAATGATGCGCTAACAAAAAAGGGTAGCTGTAGCTAGAGAGCGGCTTTTTATATACACCAATCATACATGGTGGAAAGTCAATAGTGTCAACTATTGATTAGGGTTCATATGATCTATATATAAAATTAAAATAAAAAAGTAGGTAATAATATTATTCAATCACGTGTTGTAATGTAACTGTGTAGCTTCAAGCGACTCTTTCTCCAAATTAAGATGCCAATAATATTAGTTGTCTTATGTTGAAATTGAGTCACACATCCATTCACATAATCAATAGTATAATTAGTTGGATTTGAACAAAATGTGCATTACATCACATATAAATAATTAATATAATTGAGTAGGATCTATCTGGACATGGAATCTGTTGATCTCTGAAAATTTGTTTAATTAACATCAGCATCCATATCTCACAGTAAAAAAGAAAAAATCTCAAAAAACTAAGTTGATGAGATGTAGGTGACCTTTCATTGTCTTCAGATTAAATTATAATAATTTGAAAATGTTTCTAGTTTACTTTACATTTAATTGTTCCACTTGTGAAAACTGTTAAAGGATCGTCTCGTACATTCGTTGATCACTTTTGAGGAATTAGATAATTAAAACATGAAAGTGATATTCTAGCATGCAGTACATACTGTGTTGCTACTTGATAGGTTTCCCATGGAAGGTCATACAATTAGAGCCCTATGGGATGACTGATCCAAAAATTTAAAGTTGCTCCTGGTTCTTGGTCATAGTGAGTTTAAAGTTTTGTCAAATTTTTTTAATTTTCTTTTGTTTTTGCTTTTCATTTTGGTTTCTTGTTTAAACTGATCAGAATTCAGAGTGGTCTTAATACTAATTTTAGTGCATGCATTTATTTTTGTACATTTAATATATATACTATATAGAATGAGGTAGGGGTGTGAGTAGAAATAGAGAGGGAGGCTGAGAAGTCACTTTCAGTATGTGGTGTCCTATAGTGAAGGTCATGCCATGCCCATGCTATGCCCATATTTATGAGACAGTTGTATATACAACGAACTTCAAATCATATGCAATCTCTGAATCAAATTAAGCACGTGTTCTAATTTTAAACAAATATGTTTATTCCTATTGCCTATTGGGACTCAATCAGGTCGGCACTACCCACTAGGTAGATCTGAATCTGATACACATACCCATACCAAATAATTACTATCAAGTATCAATATGTATAATAATAAGTGTTTCATATCTACTCCTTACAATACATTATTATATACTGTACCAACATCTTTTTTTTCTGGGCTGGAATAATTATTAGTAGCTTCAGGTACAATTCATTTAATTACGCGCGTATTCAGATTTGTTCAAGTCTCAGTTATCTCGATCTTCAATCATCATATTGCATCCACATCAAAATCGTGCACATTGATTTTCCGTTAGGATGTGGTTGCCAATTTTCTTTCTCTCTCCTTTTTATCACCTGTAAGAAATAATTTTTGAGAAATGAAATAGAATTTGAAAGGGGAAAAAACATATTTGGTATATAAAGGAATAGAATGTGTTATATGAAAAAAAATTTTATAATTGGTATGCAAGAGTTAAAAAGTCAAATGAGTTTAATGTTTAAAATATCCTTATTAATATCTAAAGTGGTGGTGGAGGCGACGGCAATTTAGAGAAGGGCAATTTCATCCCAAAAAAGTATAATTTCATGGAATGCCTAAATTCTATATTTTCTACAAGAGAATGCACATTCTACCATTTGATGTAAGGTGTAATTCCAATGGAAAGTAAATTCACAAAACAATGAAATTCTGACCCAATTCCAACTCCCATCGTTGGGATTAATCCATCCTACCAAAAGCAGTCTTAGTATTTCATTAAGACTGAATTATAATTTTGAATGATTTTGTGAATTCTAATTGATCCATTCTTTTATTTATCTAAACTTCAATTAATTTGATTAAACTTTTCGTAATTAAAATTTGAACAAAATTATATTGCTCTGCGCTAAATGCAAGCTTTCTGTTAACATTGATTGCATAAAAAAGTTAAGGTTTGGACATAGATAACGATTCTTACAAGAAGCAGAATAACAGAACAAACAAAACCTTCCTCTAGGTTAAGAAGAAGAAAGTTGAGAAAGAAAATAAATTGAAGACATTTCTTAAACAAGCACAGGCATAATATGGTTTCATTCTTAGATTATTTGATACGATACGAATGGAGTTGAATCTAAGAATATAATCTAACAACACTACCCTATACAACATGCATATGAAAAAATCTTTCCAGTTGTTTGAATCATGGACCCAATTCAGACAACATACTGTAACACTTCATATAATCCTATGTTTTTTTGGGAAAACAATGGGCCCAGGCCCAAAAAAGAAAAACACAATAGAAAAAAGAAGCAAAAAACTACGAAAGCCACCATTCTAGGGTAGAAAACTCAACTCTCTTTGAAAGCAATACATATGCTAACGTTGTGAGTAGTTCATAAAGTGATATCTCAAAAAAGAAACAGTTATTTGTTTTCTTCATCTCAAAGGATTTCAAGTTATATACTTATATTAGCATCTCACTCTCAGTGCTACTGAAATAATACATACACTCGAGTATTTTAGACTTCTGGTGGCTTATGATTCAGAATTCATTTTCTTTATTCACTGGTAAAACCAGATTGTTGGTTCTTGAATCTAGTTTCTTTCATTTGCCTTAGGGAGAGAATGCTGTTCATACTCATGATTGTATCACAAGATCTAAAAAGACATTTTTTCCCCCTTGTTTTCAATTGTACATCAGTATATATGTAATATGTATTAATCAATTACATAAAGCAACCACAACTAACAAAAACAAGACAAGCGCTAGCTAGCTAGCTAGCTAGCCCCAGAGTACATATTATACACAGCTACATCATAGGGAAACAAAGCTCAGTCATTGGGATTTTAAAGGCTAAAATAAAGAGTTCACTCTTTGCTATTGCTGCATGCTTAGTTTTACATCCATGTACCACATTTTGTGGAAGTAACTTAGTCTACAAGTATTTTGGGTGGAAGGTATAGTCCTGAGGCTTGGTCCTGACAAGTACCAAGTTTCACAACAAAAGGAGCACTTAGCTTGTACCTTCTCTGTACTTCTGCAAATCCTCCACTCAGAACTTGCTCTACCCAATCCTCCACCTCCGTGTCCCTCTCCGAGACATATGCAGCCGCCAGTAGTTGTTCCATGACCTCTGATTCGATCTGTAGTGCACACTCGGATCCAACAATTTTGTGGAACTTCCTTCTGATCACTTTCAGCACTCTATCTGCAACCGCGTCGAAATTATAAGGTTTGAAAACAACTGTTTCATCAACCTGGTCATAAAAATGTTGGAACCAGAGGTTGTGGTTTTGGTTTTGGCTCTCATTTGAGACATGTTCATGGTTTCCATTGTCCATGTGTTGCAGTTCATTCTGTTCAGCTGTAAGATTCAAATCCAAAACCCAGTTTGATGCCATGTGAGCCCTTTTAGCAGTGTCTGAGATTTTGTGCTGATCCTGAGATTCATTGTTATCACCAATCAGCTTTCTTTTGTTTATGAAAACTAGATTGGGAATGCCTTGTATTGAATTTTTAACAACTGTAACGCTTTGGCTTCTGATGTCTCCAATCACATGTTCAACTTTTATCTTGATTCCCCCTCCTTTTGTCCTTAGTATTCTTTCCTCTGTGTAGTTGGAACGTTCCCTGGTCGGTGTGCTGCTATTTTGGTGAATACAAAAGGATGTCACGAATATTGAATTGTTTACACCAACTTCTCTTCCATGTGAATCGGTAATTTTTCCAGTCTTGATGGCTTGAGACAAACTATTTTGAGCCAGCATGTCAGCCTTGTCTACATTTTCAAGGAAGACCACACACAACGGTTTCTTGCACAATTCTCCAACTATAAAATCAAGAGTAGTCTTCCCTCTGAGTTTGACATCATACCCTTTCATTTCTTCTGAATTTAGATCCACGAAAACGAAGCTATCTCGGCTTCCACACAAAAACTCAGCCAAAGAAACAGCAATTTTCTTCTTACCATGCCTATCAGGCCCTACAAAATTCATCCATATGTCTCCTCTTTGATTTTCTCTGTGGTGTTTTCCCCTTTTTCTTCGGCAACAAGACAGTGTTCTAATTATAACATGCAGGGCCTCTTCCTGCCAGCCAACCTTTTTGGAGAGAGCTTCAAAAAGAACTTTGAAATTTCTTAGATCAACTTGCCCTCCATAGTCAAAACTTAAGCAGGATGAAGACAGGGCTGGATGCTGAAAATTGTTTCCATTAACCCGATCGGAGTTCGATATTTTCTGCTCGCCTGTAGCTTTCTTAGATGTGTTGGTGGTACGAGAAGAGCCTAATCCTAAGCCTAGGTCTGTGGTCACAGAAGTCACAGATGCGGAAGACATTTGATTACCATCACACACACTTGAATTGGACATGTTGCATAATTCAGCTGACTCCATGTCTTCTGGTTTGCTGAACATCTCTGAGAGTCCTGAAGTGAATTTCTCCTGCTTTGACTTGTAAGCATCAGAAAATGGGCTTGTTGATTCTGATGAAGAAATCATTAGGTCAACACCGGGCACTTGTGAGTTGAGGTCAATGTTTTCAGTTGGTGATGCATCATCTTCCTTTTTGTTGTTGAAACATTCAAACCCCACAACAGTTTGACAAGTATTTGCATCAGGGAGTTGTTGAGTATGGAGATGGCTTGTCTTGTCCAATTTCTTATGTGGCCCGGGTTCACTAGTGTCCACCACAACACCATCATCTTTGGTCTGCACTGAACAGAACAATATTGGTTTTTACACTAACAAGAAAGAAGACAACTTTTTTAAAACACAAAATAATAGTAATTTTAGGTGAGGGATAACAACTAACAAGGCTGTCTTAATAGTAGGACATCAAGGTCAATTCATGACATGCTTATGTGAGGGATTTGAATTTGCGGTAACACAGTCAGCAAAGACAGAAACTACCATGGGTGAATAATATATTCTTACTCGGTGTCTTTTTCTCTTCTCATATAATACGATTACATTATTTTCTCACTGAGAAGATTTTTATCGCCAAAGAAATAGTTTATCCTTTTAAGGTGTGCAGAGTGCTTAATCTTGCAACCAGCAAGTTTTTAAGAATTGGGGCCAAGGGATAACAAGTAAAATTAAATAAATAAAAAGCAACTCCAAACCAAGCTTAAATTTTGAGAATAACTGTAGGATTTGGGGGTGGCAAATAACTAGACCATGAAAATTTTCTCATATTGACACTAAAAAATTTAGGGTGAATTTGATTGATGTATATGAGTGCTACAGTACACACCTTTACATTCAATACTTTTGCTGAGGCAGGCTCAGGAGTGTGCAACAAGGGAAGTAACTTAGATTGGCAAGATGCAGCAGGTGAAGCAGAAAACTCTTCTTGTTCAAACCTCTTCCCACATTGATGGCAGTGGGGAACACAATAATAGGAGCCACTTAGTGGACCTTTTAACTCACAAGGTGAAGAAAAGAAGCCACCAAATGGGACAAATGAATCCATGAAGCTGTAAATATCATCAACAAAAAAAATTAGTCTAGACAAAAGATGCGCAAAAACAAAGTAAAATTGTGAGTTTTTGTAGAAAAATATTTAGGTGCATGTGTTGCGTCACGTTATTTGTGTATTGATCAATAATATTTATTTATTTTTATTTACCATGTGAACTATCTAAAAAAATAACAATTATATGAATGTTGGTTAATAGAGGGCAACACATATGAACCATGTGAAAAAAATAAAGATGATCATAAAGTCTAATTTCAGAGTAACTGAATTAGTGAAACTTAGGTTGGACATTAGATATATAGATATACTCTTTGACTACTTTTAGAGGAGCTAATATTTTCTAAATAAATCAGAACAGCAAGGAACTGCCCTCTTTCTTCTTTCCTACACTTTTTTCATTCTAGTGGAAAAAAGAAAAGACACAAGTTCAGAGATCATAATATACTAAAAGACATTGGTCATCACAACACAGACTTGTCCAAATATAGAAACATAATTTATCAACTAAACCACTAAAGTAAATACATCTAATTCAAGTTAGCTGACAAAGATTAAGTTGCAAAGCAGCATTATTTAAATGGATCTCGAGACACATTAGGACAAAACAAAAAGTCATAAGAAACAAGATATTGTCAACCACTGCTTACCTTGATCTGGGTTTCTGATATGATTCGGCCATGCAAGGTCTAACAGAAGTAATAGGCAGAAGTTGCAAATCCCAATCTTTCTCGATGGATGGAAATTTACCCACAAATTTCAAATAGCTATCGTAGCTCCCAGCCGAAGCCATTAACCAAAACTTGTCATAATTAAGTGCTAACAACTTTCCCAATTCGGCAACTATAAAGCTCATTGCTTCACCTGAACCATTCTCCTCAACGAAACACTTCAAGTCTCCCAAATTCACCAACAAACCAGGTCCTACACACTGTTCTACCATTTGGGATATTTTCTTCAACTTGGAGCTCATAGCCTCGGGATCCAAATTCTCTGTTATAAACTTGGAAACGTCTTTTCCAATGCATATCACATGCAACCCACATAATTCCACAGGCAAAACCCCATCCTTTCGTTTATCCACAGCTTCTGTGAAACTTTTCAGAGCATCATACGCGCATGCACCAAGAAGCAGGGGATTCCTTCCGCTGCTTCTTGAAAGCACCTCCCCGATTCTTCGATAGTTCTCGTCCCCGTCGCAGAACTCTAACGACCTGGAAAACGGGAAGCTCCGACGACCCGGGTCCGAATGATCCGTCAGGTTGCAGAGGAATACAGGGGGACCTCGGGAGCGGGAGTAGCGGAGGAGCTGTGGGAGAGGGCGGAGAATTGCGAGCTTGATTTCGGAGCTCCGGAAACCCGCTTCTCCAAACACCCGGCTCACAACCGGGTCATCGAGTATGGACAGTATTAAGTGCTGAAGCTCCACTTTGACGCACGAAACCGAAGATGGCTGCTGAGAGATTTGATGGTAGTGATGGAAATTCTCGGGTTGTCTTCTCTGGTTGGCCTGAGAACGCTTAATGGCGGCCATGAGCGAGTTCGACACGGGCGGGTCTTCGGAGAGTTGGGTGGAGGGAACCCGGTCCAGAGACACGCTGAGGCAGAGCTCTAGCGCCTTGAATTGAAGGCGAGTGGAGTAGGAAGAGTTGCGAGCACGCGCGCAGGCGTCGCGTAGGATTGAAGAGGGCAGCGAGAGGAGGGCGGAGACGGCATGGAGCGAGGTGGTCTGAGCGTGGCCACGACGGCGAGCGACGGCAACGGCCTCGTCGAGGGCGTGAGCTGCGTCGGAAGTCAAGCATTGCCTGGCTACTCCAACGGACGTAGGCATGGCGGTTGCTCATAAATCATAAACAAAATAAAAAGGTAAATAATTAAAGTGGAAAAACCTGAGAATTGCGTGTTCAGTTGAGTTCGTTGCAATTCGTTTAATAAGAAAAAGAATAAGTTAATATTATAATTAAGAAAGTGGTTCAGAAAAGAAAGAAAGAGAAATTATATTGATGGTTGGCGGGGAGTTGAAATTTACATATGTAGATATATATATATATATATATATAATAATGGTGGTGAGGGATGGGACCCAAAGAAGAAGAAGAAGAAGACGGCGGGAAGAAGCAGAGGAGAGGTAAGAGGTAAGTTGAGTGGTGAGGAAGAAGAAGAAGGAAGTATAGTGATTAGTAAGGAATGAATGTATATTGTGGGTGGGCGTGTGGGAGAGTATGAATGTGTCGTGGTCGTCGTCTTTATCATACTTTGCTTTGATTTGCTTTTGTGAGTAACACAGAGAGATGCTGTGTCCACTCACTCTCCCACACTCATCACTCAACATCACTCTCTGCTTACGTCTCATTCCATCATTTCTCAACCTAAGCAGGGCAAACATGGTTGACACTTTTGTAATTATAAACGTAATCTCTCTCTTTCTTTTTTTTTTTAACTAAATACACTTTATTTTTGTAAGGGGTTCAGCTGCATTTTTAAACTGTTTTTTAATTATACATCTATATTTTTAATGAAAATAAACAGTCAAGGCAAACATAAAATTAATTTATAAAACAAAAATATTTTGATAGTCACACTTAGATAATTTGAAATTTTGGTTTTTTATTATTAAATCAATTTAAAAATTAACTTGTCTTTTATTTTATAGGTATTTTTTATTAAAAATATTATCGGACATTAAATATAACACACCTCCTAATAAAGATTTTGATCAATTTAAGGACCCAATGGAACGATTTAAGTTAAATCGATAACAGTTCAAAGGCTGTCTAGTTCTTATCAAATTAAACATTCAAATTTTAGTCGATTTGAATCGATTAAAATTAATCAAATTTGGACAACCCGAGGAAAAAAACGAAATCAGGCTAATACCAGTTGACATAGGCGAGTTAAATCTAACTATATTTATATAATCATTAAAATATTACTTTAGTCCTTTTTAGATAGCACTTTTCTCAATTTGGTCCTTCTTATAAGGCCTTTCTCAATTTAGTCCTTTTTAGATTAATTAGTTATCAATTTGGTCCTTACCATTAAAATTACTGACGAAGTTAGCTGAGGTGGATAATTTGGGGTAACTTTATAATTTTTAAATATTAAGAGGGTTTTTTAATGTAATTATTTTGGGAAATTTTATAATTTTCACAAATTGAAAATGGTACCATGTTTTTTTTTCAATTTATGAAAATTACAAAATTGTCCCAAAATAATTACATTAAAAAGCCCAATTATTATTTAAAAATTATAAATTTACCCCAAATTATCCACCTCAGCTAACTCCGTTTGTAATTTTAACGGTAAGGACCAAATTGATAATGGATTAATCTAAAAAGGACTAAATTGAAAAAGGTCATCTAAGAAGGACCAAATTGAAAAATGGGCTATCTAAAAAAGACCAAAATGATATTTTACTCTTTATATAATACGTCTTATCAATTTGAATTTTTTTTTAAACCCTTGTTATCAATTTGAATCTTTTATATATATATATATAATATAAATATTTTAATTATTGTTATTTGAACTTATTATTATTTTATATATTAATAAATTATATTAAGGAAAAAATTTATGTACTGTTGCTTATTGACACATATTTTTTTTTAATTGGTTAACCTACAACAGCATATAAGTTTTGTCCTTATATTAATTACTCATTAATTATATTTAAATTTTATATAAAATATATATATAATTATTATAACATAAAATATCTTATTGATATTAAAATTATTTACTTATTGTTTTTTTATATTTATGACATCTTTTGATTTGATTACAATTTGGATTGAATCGACCAGCCATAACCCAAAGGCCAAAAGATTTTTTGATTTAATAATCACTTCAAATTTTAAAACACTAATCCAAACATTAGCATTTCCTAATTGTTCTCCTAACTTGTAAGATTATGATTTTCTTCACCGACACATTAGTTTCACGTTATCTCTTATCTCTCTCTCTCTTTCTTTCTGGTTCTTCTTGGCCTCTTAATTAATGAAAAATGTATATTTTGATATACTATCTAAACAAAAATTCAAATCATTGTAAGAACATGCAGTTTTTGGATGAGCTCGGAGTAGTAGTACATCTACCGTCGACCGTGTAAAAACATGCAAAATTTGAAACTATTAATTGATATCATACATTTTTTAAATCCACGGGAATGAAAAAAAACAAAAATCCAAAGAAATTGAAATAATTAATTTGAGTTGGAATAAGGCAGGTCTTAGTATTAATGATTGCACGTTCGCATGAATTATGGATCCAGTTTAATTACCATGGTATATATCTAATCTAAAAGAAGCAGTGACTGGTGAATAATTAATTCCACCATTAAAGCATTAACTAACATGCCTAATTCAGTACTGCTACTGCTGCCCACTAATTATTAATTACCATTCGTGTTTACTGTTAAGATAATGGGATTAAATTATTAATTTACGTGAAAGTGCTTAATTGATTCCATTCCATCCATATTAGAAGGATGTTCTTATTATGGACTCAAATTTTATATAAACTCATAAATATATATATATATATATATATATATATATATATATATATATATATATAGACTGTTATGTATTAAGAGCAGTACTAAAGTTCTAAGAAAAAAAAGTAGTAATGTAGAAAAAAAATTTAAATATGGGTGATTATTGTTATTATTTGGCCTGAGGGTGATTATTCAAGTTAATGAGAATATTTTATATATATACCAATCTTGAGAGAATGTTTAATTTCTTATTAAGAGAATGATGAAAATTAGGTATTTATCATTTAATTTGTTAATATTAATAAAATACTAATCTCTAATCCATTGAGTGTAATGCTAGATTTTTATCCGTGAATCCCAAAAGTTTTCTTTTTGAATTAGATACCATGTTTTTATTAATGGCCACATATCAGTGTTCGATCAATAGCAAGATGCCAAAATCAAACTTAATTACTAGCGTTGGTGGTTAACAGTAACACCGCACAGAAACGTAGTCACTTAATTTGGTCAAAAATAATAATAATTTTATTTTAAGTGCAAAGTTCCATTAATAATTCTCAAATTTCAACCCAAACAAAATATTGATTAGTTGAAGTGTACTAGTGTTGCTTCTTTCTACGTGGAACCCATCTAAACTCAATATTACGAAAACTTGAATTTAGTTAGGTATGCAACACAGGTGAAATTTAAATTACTTGAGACAATATCTTAAAAATCAATCGACCAGGCAATAAAAAAAAAAAAAAACTATCTCCCATATGTTATGACACAAAGAGAGGCATTACGAGAAGTCTCATTGTTCAAAATTTCAAAGACTGTCTCACAATCACCTTTAAAGCTTTTTTTTTTTTTTTTCATAAAACACTTTTATGTTTTTTTTTTTGAATTGGAATTAGAATTCGAATGGGGAATTGGAATTAGTGAGAATTGGAGAATTGATTTTTTACAATTGGTGAGAATTGAGAATTAAATTGATTTTCGACAAAAATACTATTTTGGTCCTTTACGTTTACCCCTTATCTCAATTGATCCTTTACGTTTGGTCAATCTCAATTTAGTCCTTTAAGTTTGTAATTAGAGTTAATTTAATCCTTCCGTTATCTAAATGTTAAAAAGTTAACGGATTGCTGACGTGGACAGCTAAATATTTAGTGACATGTACATTTAAATATACTGAGTTGGTATTTTTTCATCTTCATATTTATTAAAATTAGTTTTTAAATAAAAAATTAATTAAAACTTGAAACCTCTTCAGCTTCAGCTTCAGCTTCAGCTTCAGCTTCATTTCTGGACAAAAAAAATCAAAGACACAAGTAATAAGAATCAATGGATAATAAGATCATGAACAACTCAAAAATCGGTGAGACTCTAGAGGCAAAATATATCCAATAGTACTAATTAAACCTGTAAAGGCCATGGCCAATCCTTCACATCTTCCTCTTGCTGCACCTTAGAACTTCTCATTCCCAACGTCACTACTCTAGAATCTCTCATCAACATGTGCATAATACTTAAGAAAGAAAGCATGAGTCAAAACCACCCATTCCAAGCAACAGATTAAAATACTCAATCCTCCACCCAATTTCAGTATCACCGATCCATCTTCCTCTCTCATGTAGGATTTCAACTCCCCAGAAAATCCCCTGTTCTGGTAAAGATGAGCACAGAAATAGAGCCCTAAAATATGGCGGTGGGCACGGTGGCCACCATGTGGGCGGAGTACTCGCGGCTGGTTCCGGCGGAAGCGGCGGCGCAACTGGAGACGGCGCCGGCGATGGTGAAGACGTGGTGGAGAATCAAGAAGAAGCCGCAGAGAGAGGGGAGGAGGCGGAGCAGAACATGATTTACCCAGAGATGATGAACCTGAAGGTGAAAAGTTTAGGGTTTTGAAATTTTAATTAATTTTTTTCATTAAATAATAGTTTTAATTAATTTTAATAAATATAGAGGTGAAGAATGCCAATTCACTATGTCTAAATGTACATGTCACTAAATATTTAACTGTCCACGTCAACAATCCGTTAACTATTTAACACTTAGATAACGGAAGGACTAAATTGACTCTAATTATAAACGTGAAGGATCAAATTGAAACTGATCAAACGTAAAGGACCAAATTGAGACAGAGGGTAAACGTAAAGGACCAAAATAATGTTTTTGTCATTGATTTTCTAGAATTGAAAAAATATGTTTGGTAAGTAAAAATAGATTTGAAAGTTGGTAATTAATTTTTTTAAAAATTTCATTTGTTGGAAAAATGATTTTTTTTTAAAAATTAATATTTAGTGAGGCCATTAAATATTAAAAAAAATCGTAATGAGACAGACAATAGAGAGGTACATAACAATCAAGGGCAAAATGGTATTTTCATTCTAATTTCATAAAACCGACCTCAATTCCATGAAAAATACATGGAATTCAATTCTAAATTCTTTTAACTAAATTAAATTCTAAAACCAATTCCAATAATTTAATTCTAAGCTACAATAATTGAACCAAACATTAGAATTCATAGAAAAACGTGCAATTTCAATTCTAAATCTAATTCTAAAATCAACTTGAAATTTATCGATTTTCGTGTAATTCCAATTTCAAATAATTGAACCAAACATTGAAATTCATCAATTTCTGGGTAATTCCAATTTCAATTTTAAGTTGAACCAAACGCAGCCTTAAAGTTTTGTGTTTGGTAGTAAGAATTGCCTACAAATAAAAACTTTACAATTTGCAATATGATGAAATGATATTGGCCAAATTATTCTTTTGGTCCTCAACGTTTGCACGAAGTTTAATATTGATCCTCAACGTTTCAAAAAGTTATTTTAGGTCCTCAATGTTTTTTTTTGTTAAAATTGATCCTCTAGCGTAACATCTATCTAGTTTTGCCATTAAATGCTGACGTGGAAGGCTTATGTGACACACTCTCTCTCCTACGTGTCATATTTAAGTGACATGACACCCTCTCTCACTCAAACTCAGCAAAACGATGCCGTTTTGATTCATTTAAATGTTCTGTTTTGAATTAAAACGGCGTATAGTTTTGCTGAGTTTGAGTGAGAGAGGGTGTCATGTCATTTAAATATGACATGTCGGAGAGAGGGTGTATACCACATAAACCTTCCACATCAGCATTTAATGGCAAAACCAGACGAATGTTACGCTAGAGGACCAATTTTGACAAAAAAAAAACGTTGAGGACCTAAAATAACTTTTTGAAACGTTGAGGACCAATATTAAACTCCGTGCAAACGTTGAGGACCAAAAGAGTAATTTGGCCAATTATATTTTTATCATTAATTTTTTTTACCTACTTTTATTTCATTCACATAACATTTTTATTTCTTCCGACATTCTTATTTTCATTCATTACAATATTCCACCAGCTAAACATGGCCTAAAATTAACTTTAACCAGCAAATATCGTTGATCTGCATCTCAAGTGCCAACTCGGAACTCTTGCTACCGTCAATCCATGGCCTCCACCAATAACGCCTCGTTTCCAAAGTGGATTCTTTGTGCATAAGCTGATAAGCTCCAACACATGTCCCTCAATCAATTTTATAAATTCTTCTGCAAAAATGCAATTTATTATATATATATATATATATATTAATATACTAGGAATATATACTATAATATTCTATATCATATGTGGACTAATTCAGTATAACCCTCACAAGTCCAACATAAATAATGGGTCTAGAGTGGATTGAGTTAAAGTTTTATAAAAAATTTCTCGGCTCCACCCCCCTCTATTTTAAGGGTCGTGAGCTAGTTTAAATGGTCAAATTTTCTTTTTTATATTATTTAATGTTAAAAGTTATTTTTTATGTTCTCTCTTAACTATAATTAATTATATATACATATTTTTTAATCATGTATCTTATTTTTATTTAAAAAACGTAAAACACTTTTATAAATGTAGTCTAAACAAATTTCAGAACCGTAAAATTTATTGAAGTACGAGAGAAATAAGAAAAAAAAAAGTGGTAAATAATAGATATATACATACATCCGAATGAATGATTTTATACTTTTTTGTTTCTTTTCATATCTCTATTACAATCTTATCTCTCATATTTTAAAAGATTGAAATCCAATAAAAGGGAGAAAGGAAAATGGTCCCTGAGAAATGGAAATTGTTAAAGGCATATATATATATATATATATATATAGAGAGAGAGAGAGAGAGAGAGAGAGAGAGAGAGAGAGAGAGGGTTGAGTGAAAGGAAGGTTGAACCAGAAGAAAGGACTTGACAACCACCACCACACGTACATCAATCAGACACTCATCCTGGCCACCCCAATGTTGGTGGTGTGAGAAACCATTATTATTATTATGTATATATTTTAGTTTAAATCAGGTATCACCCTGGACCCAGTAACTAATTCATTATTATATATAAATTAAGAAAAACAATGACAATGAGCTCATGTATGTATATATATTTTGTTATTATTAAGAAAAAGAAATAATTAGATGAAGAGAGGGGATTTTTAATTAAGAAAGAGAATAATGAAGGAGAGTAGAGGGGAATGGAGTTTGCAGTGTCAGCGTCACATTGCTTTCGAGTTCTTTTGTGGTTTAGTAATAAGAGGAATGAGGCACGGTGGAAAGAAAGCAGCCCAAACAAAAGGTAATAAAAAGGTGCTGGATTGGACGTCCACATTTGTTCCCTTCTCCTTCTCTCTCTTTTCTCACCTTCCTATTCTTTTTCCTACTTCCAATCTAATATGCCCAACACAAACACCAATAATTCACTTCACTTCCTACTTCCTACCATACTTTCCCTCACTCCTCTTTATTTTCCTATTTCACTTTTCACTTATTTCTACCTCTTTCCTTTCTTTCTTTTTTTTTTTTAAATTAATACCAAAACTTTCACCCTTACTTTTCTTCTTTTCTAGGAATCAATTCATTATTATTTAAAAAAAAAAAACTACAGGTGTTTAAAATTTTATTAGACTCTGGTTATATGGCTTGAATTAACTAAAATCTATAATAAGGGTAGAATTCTCATAGTAAGAATTTGTACATACACAATACTCAAATGTAATTTTATTGGAGAAAATAAAATGCATGCCACTCTCAACCAATTATTTATTTGTTTATAGAGGTGTCAGAGTTAGTCAATTTGACTCATTACGGGTCGCGAGTTAAACGGGTTGACTTACGCGATTTAAAATTTTGTGTCGGTCAAAAAATACCAACCCGACTCACTATGATGGTCAGTTGAGTTGGCTCACTTAATCCACCTAATTTTTTTTTAATAAATTCAAACTTTTGAATTATTCTTTTTAAATTGTACGATACATTATATTAATATTACATTAGAAGTATATAAGCAATACATCAAAAATCAAAACCAATTGTATAAACCCAAATTAAATAAAATAACAAGTAAAATTGTATTTATTCAAATTTGAGTAGAGGTTGTATATATATATGTGTCTTCTAAGTTTAGAAGTGTCAATATTTAAAACTACATTTGAAGAAAGTATAAATTCTTTTTTTAAATAATTAAGTGATTAGAAAGAAAAAAAAGGTAAATTGATCAACCCTACTCCTAACCTAAGTGTTGGTTCACTAATTAATAGATAAATTAAATAGGCCATTCCATGTTGAACCCGTTTTAATTACTCCATTTGTTTATATTGGTGGACCTAAGTCAACCTACTAGTTCATTTTATTAATTATTACTTTAGCATACTCTAGGAAGTTCAATTCAAAATATATTCCCTTAAAGTTTAAGGACACTGGTGACATATAGAATTAAAATAGTTTTATGTATAAATTTTTTTTTGAATGATTTATGATAGTGTGATGTACTGATATATATATAAATATAACATTTAATTCTTTTTCTTTTTGTTTCATATGAACGAGTTCGAAGAATTCAATAAGAATGCGGATGGAAAGTGACCATTTTGTTTTATAATTTAAAACTTCGGACAAATTATTTTTAAAAAATACAACTAAATATAAGTGTAGTGTGTAACTAAAAATAGGCAGGAGCGTTGAAGCAAATTAAAGTGGTTTAGTAGTGTTAAAAAATGGTAAATTGGTGGGAGTAATGGTAAGCAATTAAAGGCAGAGATGGGAAATTAAAGTAATGTAGGGTTAGAATAGGAATATTAGGGTTTGGTACAAAGATACACTCCCCTCCTCCCTCTCTGTCGTTTTCTTGGCATCTCATCAAAGGCCAAAGGGGGCCATAAGGACACACATTCTTTCTCCCTCCCAACAAATCTCTGCTTCAGATTTTCTGGGGAAACAAACAACTTTTTCTTCTAAACAATATCATTTTCAACTTTATTTTATATATTTATATAGACCAAAAGAAAAACTAAAATATAATATTCTTTATAATTAAGAGAATATAATCAATTGCAGATCGAGTATGCATGTAATTAATCCCGATCGAAAGAATGGGAAGATTATATGGACGTTTGGAAATTAAAAGGTAGGGTGAATAATGGCATGAAAAGATCAACTTTTTGTGGGGAAAAAAACTAATAAGAAAAAGAAAAAGAAAGTGAAAACTGATGAAAACCATCGTGCACCAATATTTGTAAGTGACTTTTCATATAAAAGCGATATAATTTGACTTTGATTTTTCTGCGTGGCAGATGGACCATTTCTAATTACCTAGTGCGCATGAATAATGAATTCTATTCTTTAGTTTTTTTCCAACTGCACTTTCTGCTTTGCTTTTCATATTAAAAATTCCCTTTCCCTAATCTATCTTTTTTTTTTGGCTGACTTTTTTCCCCCTTTCATATATACCAACCATCACTTTAATGAATTAATCTTTATACATAACAGTTAATTTAGAAAATAAAAATAAATTGCCCCCAGCCTTTTTAATTTCTAGATGTCTTAATTAAAAGGTACAACCATGTTTAACTTAATTCAATATTTTATGTTATGTGTATATATATATATATATATATATATATATATATATAATAAGGTTAGTGCATGAGTTAATTATTATTAATATATTGGAAAACAAAGAATATAAATGTGTGAATGTGTTGTGTAGAATTCTATAGACGAATCTGATGAATGTCATAAATAATAATTGACTATGCTTTTAAAAAAGGTGTGGGGAAAAGAAAGAGTTTGACGTTGAGGTCGCACTAAGGATTCTTCTATATTATGGAACGTGATCTGCTAGGTTTAGCCTTTTCGTTGCAATGCATCCACCAGAAAGATGGTAGGCCACACATGCCACTCTCTTTCAATGTGGTTGCAGTTTCAAGTAATAGTTAGTGATAATCAACATTTCTTAATTCAATTAAACTCACTTTTATAATAATTTTTAATGTTCCTTACACTTTGTAACTATGCCACATGACATGATCGATGCAATTATTTTTTACTATTTAACTTTAATATATATATCAATTTAAAGCAAGATTTTTTATATCAATAAATCAAATTTAAGGTGAATGCAGAATGCACCACCACACAAATAATTAAATGAAGTCATTATTATTATTATATGCAGGTTAATTGAAATGATATGTATTCTATTTTCTTTAAGTAATAATATATAAAATGTAAGTCTTGTATATGAAAATTCTTTTGTTAGAAGAGTTATATTTTATTAAGAATGGATCATATGCTGTCCAACATAGAAAAGTAAGGAGAGAGAGTGATACATAAACGGATTTCACACATGTAGAACTCATTTATGTGTCACTCTCTCTCCTTATTTTTTTATGCTGGGCAGCATATGATCTAATTTCGAAAAAGTGACATTCAGTGAGAGCCAATAACAAATTCAATATCACTCTCGCTTGTTGAATAGAATAATGTGAGTGTGAATCCTTAAGCACCATATATATATATATGACACAAGATATATATGGTTGTCGCATAAAGGGTGTATGAGAAACGACGTCACTCTTTCTCTTTCAAAAACCTGCCATGATATGTTTGAACCAAATCTCTTGAAATTGAATCACCAAAATTTGGTATTGCTAATTAGTGCAGTACTAGTACAATTGATAATGAAGCAAGTTGATGCGAAATATATATATAATTTGATGAATTTTAATTGAATTGAATTCCTTCAAAAGTGGATCCTCTATTACTGAAATGACACTGAAATGAGCACCCAACAAAATAAGTTGAAGCAAGAAGTGACACCAATACACTAATCATTTGAGGAGGCCACCAGACACGGTACCCCCCACGAAACCAAATCAATCACTCCACCCACTTAATTAATTACTCATACACCTTTCCATCCCTATTTATATCATTTTATTAATCACTCTACTTTCCACTATATATATATATATATATATACAAATTTAATAATTATAAATCTCCAATCACAATTTTAAATTAATGTGATAGATTTGAGCCAACACTCTTGCACACAATAGAAATGTGATCAAGAAACCTAGCTACTTGGTCTTTAATGTATAGTAGCTTCTATAGTTATCTTCCATATTTAGTACCAAATTGGGCATAATGGCATAATGATGCTGGGTGTCCCCACGGCCCCACATATATACTTTTATGAAATAATCAATAAAGTCAAGCAACATCAATAATTTTTCAAAGAATAAAGAAGAGAGAGAGAGAAAGAGAGGGAAAAATAAAATCCAGTTTCATATATATTAGTGTCTTTGTGAGGATTCCTATTCCATGGTAGGAGATCCGTGTGATCATGTGCAAGTAGAGGATGCCATCCTTCAACTGTGGAAAAAGTTTTTCTTTATCACCTTATTAAACAATTATTAAATGGGAGAATCACAATTATATATATGCTTGTGTGTTATTAGCGAAATGGAATCTAAAGTTATTATGGGATAATTAATGGGAAATATATCAATATGGAAGTGGAGTATTGAATATTGACAGAAATATTAGTCAGGGATCTCCCTAAGGAGGGATGCTCATCAAAGCAGGATTTTGGACGGTTTCAGGAGGATTCAAACCCTCGTCCATAGGTGAGGCGAGAACTTTCCTCCGGATCTTTGACCATTTGTGTCAACCCACTTTAGCAGAATTCATGAATAAGCATACTTATTCTGTTAGACTTCGATAATTCATACAAGTCAGCATTGAGTTCTACATGCTCTAGAATATATAGATCTAAAAATATTTGACATCTATAATACATTTTTACAGTATTGCAAAAAAGAAAATTGCATAATGGGTCAAATGTAGACTTGAAACTTATAAAAAATGAATATAATGCAAATAATGTATTGTATTTGTACAATTCTCCCCTTCATTAAGAAAAGTTATTGAGCCTCTAAAGTCTAACATGACAAATTTCAACTCAATTACTTTTGGGTCAGTTGAATTGGGCCTTTGGGTCTACGCCTTTATTGTGGGCTGAAAGCAACGTTGTAGAAACACTTGGCCAAAACTCATGAGGAGCCTTTTCATTCATGTTATATACTTTTGAGTTTTGATCAACAAAAAAGAATTCAGGTTATATACTCATTTTTAATTAATTTGATGAAATATCAAGGTAAAAATAGAAATAAAAATCATTCTAGTATTATATCAGGTTCAGGTGTACTTACTTTTGTCTTCTATATAATATGGTTGACTTGTTATTGTATCTTGCTTCTCTATGCTAAGATGAATGAATTAAAAAGAAACCAATTTTGGATATATCCAAATCCAATAATAATTAATCTCCTCTATCATTACCCCCGAACAACTTTGAATTATTTTGTAGCAATGGATATGTATAGATATTAAAATATTCTAAAAATGTGTTACCATAATTGAACTTTAATAGAGAATTGTGACCTATTTATCTCTATAAACTTTTATGATTATAACACAAATTGTTCTGATTAATATTAAGTCACTATCATGACCTAATCTCATTATTTAGTATAAGTTTTTTTTTTTTGGGTGGGGGGTTAGTCTTGCTTGAATCACTTCCCTTTGAAATAAGGATTAGGAAACGATCAATTTTCCCCATCTCTGAAAGGTGCTTCACAACGTGGGTGTCCAAATAGACCCCAATAATATTGACATTCATAATTATGGGCATTAGTGGTAATTCAGAAGAATTATTAAATTATTAGTACAGAGCCCAACAGTTTAAAGCATATAAGGTACTATAACCATAAATTAAAAAAGCTTCCACGTCAAATAATTAAATATTTATTCTTTGAAGGTTTGCTCAATCAGAGCGTCAGACATTTGTTTCTTTTCCCTTGTTATTAATTAGGCATATTCATTATTATTCAATTCCCTTGAAATGAAAGGTTCCATAATTGATAGAGAATACTCGATTATTCTTGTTCGGGATTATGTTATTATACTTGATCATTTTAGTTGAGGTTATGTCCACGGGGAAGCAATCTAAAATTTATATTTTCAAACTTCAATTTTCTAGATCTCTCCAACAATCATATTTAGATTTGTATAAAAAAAATCATATTTAGATGCGGTTTTTTAATTTATTTTTATTTAAAAAAACAGTTTGAATTATTGTTTTCAACTGGAAAAAAATGTGCTTTAGAAACATAATAATATATATATATATATAATTACTAACATGAATTATTAGAAGTAATTTTATACAATTATTGTAAATAATGAAAAACAGATAACAGCCTTCAAATAAATAGGATTGTAAATTAAATTAGTATTTTTTTCATATTAAATTACATTAACGTTTTTAATTAAATCATAACCATGTGTTAATATAATTGGAACACTATTAGAGATGATGTTCAGTATTATAATAATATTACATTTCAGTACATCCTTACAATTATTTGATCCTTAATTCATTCAAAATAGTTCTTGTTAATATTAAGAAAATAATACTAAATAATTAAAAAATATATATTAAAATTTAATACTCCTTTAATATTAAACTGTTATCCGCACTATTTGAGAGAAAAAGTAAGTAGGATGCATGTTGTATATATAATGTATATTATAAACCAATTCACCAACGGCCAACTGATCTCATTTGAAATTCAAACGATGAGATTGAGGGAGAAAAAGAAAGAAAGAAAAAAGAAAAGGGAAGGAAAGAAAAGAAAAGGAGAGGAAAGGACAATAATAGTGAAAAAAAAGCTTATAAAAAAATAATAATGAAAAAAAGGGTTAATGATTCAATATAGGAGGCAGGTGAGGTGAGTTGTGTGTGTATGATGAAGGATCTGCTGCAAAACAAAGTGAGTGTCTCTCTCTCTCTCTCTCACTCAAACTACATTATTATTATCATTGGTGGGCCTCTCTCTCTAGTTATGCCTTTCATCACTCCCATCAATACTCACCTATTACATCCCATCCATCTTATATCTTACTACAACTTCATTTTACTCTTACGATTCCACATATATATTCCTTCTTATTTAATTAATTTCCCCTTCCTCTCTCTTCATCTCTTCTTCTACATATATATGTTCTTCCATTTTACTACAAAATTAATGCACATATGAGTTTAGGGCGAACAAGTGAATCACGTGAGAGCTCCATTCTGTAAAGAAACATTAATTCACATGTTTGCATACATTTTTCAAGTTTGACTTCATTGATTGTTCTTTTCCTCTGTTTTATAATTGTTCGCAAAACATATCCCTTTTGTATGGTTGAAATGTTCGTTTTTGTGAGCACTAGTTTATTTTGTTTTGTGTGCTACAGCCAAAACAGCTCTACGTACAAACAACTTTGTCCATACTAGTAACCAATTTTATCCCATTCAATAAATTTCTAGCCGTCATAAGATTTGGAATAAATGAAAGCAGACAAGAATGAGCAAATTTTATTCTTATTTTCGTTTAAAAAACTATATGAAAATTGAAAATCCAGGGAGGGGAAAAGATGAATAAATAATAATAAAAATCCCTGCGTCTGAGAATATCCCAAGCACAATAAGGACTACAGGCAGCAGCTGAACAGTGATGTTTTTAAATTTCACATTAAGAAAATATTTAATCCGTTAAAAGTCAAGAAAATGGAATCGTTCAAAGCTTATAGATGAGCAAATTTGGTGTTGTATTCATTTAATATTATCATGATGAAAGAAAAAAAGTGATTAAAGAAACCACCAGAAAACACGTTATGGAAGATGGAAAAGTAAAAATTGCTCACAAAAGTAAAATAAAATGGTCCCATACCCATGTTGACTTCTTACCATTTTATTTGATTATTCCAAAAAAATAAAAATATCTTGTATGTGACGTGTACATCTCACCATTGCTCCACGTGTCTAATCCTATTATTTAGACTGGTTTAGGCCCCACCAAACCAAAACCTCTCACAATCACAACCTATATGTCTGATGATGTCTCTCCCATCTCTTTTCAAAGTTAATAACACATTAAGACATACGCACCCCTCCCTTTGCTTCAGTTTTACAGAAAGAGAGAGAGAGAGTCTTCCACACAGAATCTCTCTCTCTATTTCTATTTCTATTTCTATTTCTATATCTCTCATTCTTTCTCTTCCCATCAAGCATGCACATCCCAAACCATGCGCTTTATTACAATTTTGTCCCTTTCTTTTCCCTTAATTCCTATGTCGTCGTCACTCACTCACCTTCAGCTACCTCTCCCTCTCCTCCTCTGAATTCTCCATGGCTGTCTCCGACGTCGGAGCTGTACTAGAATTCTTGAGGAACAATGGGTTCACAGAAGCAGAGTCTGCCCTCAAAGAGGACATTATTGAGAAGGGTGAAACGGCGACGTTTGACTACGAGAAGTTCTTCTTCCCAATGGTGCCGCCGCCTCCGCCGGTCAGAGTCCGATCGTTTTCCCGCTGTTCGGAGGCGATGGGTGCCAGAGATTGCTCCAAATCAAGCTCTAAGTCGTCGGAGGATGAGTTCGTGAGCTTGGGATCATCTACTTCCGATGTTTGCTCTTCCGGTACTTTTTCTTATTACTTTCTGTTTAATCCCAATTAATTGCTTACGTTGCTCAATGATTACTCTGTCTTCAAGAAATGCTGTGCTTACTAGTTACTGTGCTCTGTTCTGCTGATTAACTAAATGAAGAAAAGTAGCAGAAAAAACTGGGAAACTCGGGTTTTATGTTCATTCTGCTTTCATGTTTGTTATTATTTAATCATTTTTCATCATGAAGTCAGGAGCATTTTCTGCTTTTAATCCGGTCTTAGGTGATGAGAGATTTTTGTCTTGATTTTCTGCTCCATTCGATCATTCAAACTTGTAAATTCAATGTGTTTGGTAGTTTCAATTTGTATTTGTTGGATCACACTATCGATAACCCAACCTAGGATTGGCATCCCAAAGTTCCAATATTTTTAATCTCTCCGTTGCAACTGACATCATCATGCTATTTCAGAATTCTTGGTTCTTGTTCATATGATATATGCCAAATTGCGTTTTTTTTATATACCTGTCTGTTTCTCCCGTCCTTTTTTTTTTCCTTATTTCATGACCAATGCATTTGAGCATCCTGAACTTTTTTTCTTTTGCAGAATTCATCAATCCATATGGGATCCGCTCCTCATCTCAGACTCACAATGACTCTGAATCTTCATCTGATAGATTATCTCAGTTTGGCACAGCGCGTGACTACCCCGACTTTGACATGCAAAATGAGCCATATTGGTACAATGAGAAAGATGATGATGATTTCATGACGCCCAGTTTTGAAGGGCCAGATTTCTTTGGCTATTACAGTGAGGATAAGTTCATCATGACATCAGAAACTGAGAATCAGTGTGAAAATCCTCTGGCTAATGATTACAACTGCGAGGGATTTCAGTTAGAGGAAAATGGTGATTACATGGACAAGCCATGCCTTTTTAATCATTCAGCTGTAGGAAATGAAAAGACGACTGGTTCAAAAGACTATGATCATATTGATAAGAAAGATCAGCTTGAAGGTGGATTGGAGAGAGAGCTTGAGAATCATACTCTTGCCTATAATTGTGAAGTCCCATTTTGCAAACGCTCTGCAAATTCAGGATCAGGAGAGTCTTGTAGTGGGGATCCTACAAATGATAGCTACCCTAGTTTAAAGGAAATTCATCTAAATGATTTTCAGTTAAAGATTGTTGGGGATAGTTCCTCTACCGATTCTGCACCCGAGCATTCTAAGAACCAAATTTTTGACTACTATTCTAACAAAAACAGCAGTAAGGTGCACAAAGCTTCCTATGACTTAACTATCGAAGTTGCAGAAACAGATCTACCAAATGGACTTGACAGCTATAAAGCTCGAGATTGTGCTGAATTAACTGAAGAATGCCAAGAACCAGAGATGGCTGCAGATGAAGAGGATATCACTGACGATGAGCTCTTAAAGTACACTCACGAGGATGAATATGAAGTATTTGACCTACGAATAATACATAGAAAGAACAGGTTTATTTTACATCTTCTTGTGTCCTAAGCTTCTGTTTCCACCAATTTAGCATTCCTGGTAATGTCATTGTCTTTTAGGTATGTCTATGTTGGTTTTGAGTGGCACTTCTTTATTGTTTATAAGTCTAATTTGCACTAGTTTATTATTCCATCTACAGAACTGGATTTGAAGAAAGCAAGGATCTGCCTATTGTGCTAAATACGGTGATAGCTGGCAGGTACTATGTAACAGAATATCTTGGTTCGGCTGCCTTCAGTAAGGTTGTTCAGGCACATGATCTTCAAACGGGAATAGATGTTTGCTTGAAGATTATAAAAAATGACAAAGACTTTTTTGACCAAAGCTTAGATGAAATCAAACTTCTAAAGCTTGTCAATAAGCACGATCCTGCTGATGGATGCCACATATTGCGTCTTTATGACTACTTCTATCATCAGGTATATATGTCTTGAGGTTTGGATATACAAATTTCTTTCATTTGTCTTTTGGATCATGCTATATTCAAAATATCTGAAGAATAATACAAGCTTGATATATGACTCTTCCTCATAGGAGCATCTATTCATTGTTACTGAGCTTCTGCGAGCAAACTTATACGAATTTCAGAAATACAATCAAGAATCTGGTGGTGAAGCATATTTTACGTTGAGCAGGTTGCAGGTTTGTTCAATTGGACTACTAACTTCTGTACCTATTCTACAAGATTGCATCTTTTATATCTTTGTGAGAAATTGTCAGAACTGATGATTGAGGTTGTGTTATTCTTGTTTGCAGCTGATTACTCGTCAGTGTTTGGAGGCACTGCAATACTTGCATAGCATGGGAATCATTCACTGTGACCTGAAGCCAGAAAATATTCTTATCAAAAGTTACAAAAGATGTGAGATAAAGGTTATTGATCTGGGAAGCAGTTGCTTTCTATCTGACAATTTGTGCCTATATGTACAATCGCGATCCTATAGGGCTCCTGAAGTGATGTTAGGCCTTCAATACGATGAGAAGATTGACATATGGTCTCTTGGCTGTATCTTGGCTGAGCTATGCTCTGGTGAAGTATGTTCTAATTTGGCTCTAACGTAGGTGATATTTGAATTTCATTGATTATTAATGTAGTCTTCAATCTTGTCGTCTCTAGGTGCTCTTTCCAAATGATGCTGTTGCGATAATTCTTGCGCGCATGATTGGAATGCTTGGTCCTATTGATCTGGAGATGCTAGTGAAAGGGCAGGAAACACACAAGTACTTCACCAAAGAATATGATATATATTATGTAAATGAGGTAATTCGTTTCCCATCAAGTATCGAAAGGTCATAATTTTCTTTTCTAGTTCTGAACAAAATCTTAGGCACACAATTGGATTCATCAGCAAAGTTGAATCCTACCTTAAGTTCGATTTCTTATGTTCCCAACATAATTCCTAGAATTGTAAAAACAGGAGACAAACCAATTGGAGTACATAATTCCAGAAGAGTGGTCATTGGAGCAACACTTGCAGACTTCTGATACAATGTTTATGGACTTTGTCAGATATTTGCTTAACACCAATCCCAGAAGACGACCAACTGCAAGACAGGCATTAAAGCATCCATGGCTTTCCTATGTTTATAGCTCCAAGTAGAGACTCGTTCATTTTTTGGATGGAAACTTCACTCATTCTCATGGCCTTTCATCAACATGAAGCATCTTACATAATGGAGCTTGTGATCACAATTTTGGTTTAATTACTATATGCAACATCCAAGTTTCTTCGCTTTTCTTATGTTGTACATCTTTTTTCCCCCTTTCTGTTGATTGAAATCATGTTTTTTGTTTTTGTACAGAACATATGCCCAATTGCCCATTATTTAATGGATTGGGAAATTATTGAACATTACCCAAAAGGAAAAAGAATGATATGTAGAAGAGTGAAATAACAATAAATCTTTGGTGGTTGGTATAACCTAATTATGTATAGTGATGAAAAGAACTCACCATTTTGCGTCAAGAACTGTATGTACTAAAAAATCAATTTCATTTTGTGGTAATGTATAGAACAAAAGTGAAAAGAAAAAGAATGTACAAGAGTTCAAAAGTTGTGTTCTTTTCAAGTCTCAAATTCATGTTATAGTGTATTATTGACGTTGGCAATCTGATCATATAATTATAAGCATTCTTCTAACACGTTCCTGGCACATGTCAAGAACTTTGAAAATTGAAAAATTTGTATTTATTAGTTCAAACTTCAAACTAAAAAGTAATCACTATCTTTTTATTTTCTTTTTTTATCACCAAAATACCCTTAATCCATCCATCTTATTTTTTTCTTTGCTGGAACTAACTTATTTTTTATTTAAATTATAATTATTTAATATTCTCGTTATTATTTTTGTCAAAAAGAATAGTCTCTTCTTTGGAGAGATTTTTTTTCCGTCAAAACCTGATAATATTATAAATAATCAACACATAACAAAATGAATAATTACAAAAGTAATACATATAATATATGCTACATCAGACATCATATATTGATAGTAAATAAATTTTAAATAAAAATTAAAATAAAATATCATAATGCACTTTTAAATAGAAAAAAATCAATTAAAAAATATAAAATTATCTCATTGTAAAATGTCAATGGATTCTTACAAACAAAATAGCAATGTGAAATTATATTTTAAATTTCTAAATTAATAACAAGGTCAATAAATAATTACAATTTAAATAATAAAAAGAAAAAAATGAGTCAGTTCAAGTAAAAAAAAAGGGATTGATTGAAGGTATTTTGGTGATAGAAAAAATAAAAATATAGTGACTACTTTTTAAAAATTCAATACTAATAAATACAAATTCAGGACTAATTAATGCTTGGGGTACGCTTGGTATAAATGCACAGATGTAAAGTACTGTAGAATAAAGGAAAGTACTGTACAATAAAGGAAAGTACTGTAGAGAAAGATGAGGAGAGAGATAGAGAGAAAAATTAGGAGAGAGAAAAGTATGATAAAAAGTATGTTTGATATGTATGAAATATTATGTAAAATTTTTTGAAAAATCGTAAAATACCATGATTTTACTGTACACGATTTTTATCAAACGAATCCGTGTTTTAAAGGCACATATTAGATTATTCCTATGGAAAAAAACTTAGGTCCATTTTCTTATGTCCATTTCATCCAATTCCACCAATCATATATTGTATTTACACTCTCTTTCTTTTATGATTGGTCATATAAAAGGTGATCTTCTCTATTATCTCTCTACTGTGATTGGTCATTTAAACACTTTTTGCCACGTGTCATAATTATATTGGGGAATTTGATGAAATGGACATAAGGAAGTTTTGTCTTATTCCTAATTATAAAGTCTTTTCCCTTCTAGGAAGTAAGATTATTAGGTTGTTTTGGTAGCTTGTGGTAAATAACTAAATATTGTATAATCCAAGTACTAATCAGGATTAATTGATTTTTAGAATTTTAATAAGAAGCAGAAAACAGATAAAATTTTAATACAGCGTATCAAGTTCAAGCCAAGCCTTTTAACTAACAATAATGGTCAATTAATAAATAGAGAAATGTTGAGCGAATAAACTGAAAATGCATTAACTACCAATCTGACAAAAAAGCAAGAAATGAATACAAAAAATAATTATGTATTAATGGCAGGCAGTGAAGATTGAACAATTTAATAGATTTTTTATAGTCATTAAAGATAAAATTAGCTATTTTAAATATCTAAGATTTTTAAACAAGGAAGTGGACCCAGACGCAACAAAAGTATGACGATATCAAATAAGTTTCAAGTTCCAAGACAATATTGGCAATATCAGCGTTACTGTCAAGACGTTGATGGGAACAATTTGGTATTCAAGAATCTTGTGCATACTTTGAATTTATGAATATCATAAACCTTGAACAACTATGTTTAGCCAGAATTCTCCTATAATTTATTTGTGGATAAACAAATTACTTAATGCTCCCTGAGATTGGGATTTACAATGGATAAAGCTCAAGACTTTTATGTTATCAACAATACTCCAAAGTTCTTTAGTCTTGAAGTAGACACACCCTTGGGAAGATTCAATGTGTTGGACTAAAGGGTTGGAAGCTTGAAGCCTACCCTTATTTGATGTTACCCTCCATTTTAACTTCAAAATTTGAACTGCTTGGAAGGATACTTTTACTCTTTGAGAGAGGTGTGGGGCAGCGTAGAGTGATTTGGGATTATAAATTTTTAGTTGAGACTTGAGAGTTTAAGTGAGTAATGGAGTAGGATGATTTAGAATAATTTAAAAATCTTTTCAAACCATCCAATACCTCAAATTTCAAACCCATGCAAATTGAGGGTTTATAATGTTTTGTATTATTTATAATATTTAATTTCATAATTAACCCTCTTTTATTTTACTTTTGTTCATTCATTATAAAGATAATATTGTCCACCATCCTTTCTTTTTTCTAAACTCTCAATCAATGAAATGATTTGTTTGAACCATTCTACCTTATCCCACTCCGCACCACTTTATTAATAAATAATAACCACCCACTTTATTTTCTTCAAAACTCTCAGCGGATTTTGCCAAGTGATTAGAGTTAAAAGTTATTTTTATTATCTTTTTTATGAATTTTTTTTATTAATTGATTGAAGAAGTTTTGAATATTAAAAAAATATTATTAATTTTTTATTTATACAAATTTAAATTATTAAACATTTTATTGACTAATTAAAAAGATATTATTTTAAAACTATTTGTTTGTGGAATCTAGATGAAGAAATATAAATGGAAATGATAATTGAGGTTAGATAGAGTTTGAAAAGTTAATTTTGTCCTCAATTTTAAAATAATTTACTCTTCATTTAAAGATTATTAATATTTAAAAAAAAGAACAAAATTAACTTTTTACACTCTAAATTCTCATTTTCTCACCCCAATATCAAACTGCCTTTATTTTATAAAAAATAATTTAGGAAGTTTTTGTTGATCTAAACCTTAATTTTAAATGAAATACTTGACCCAATCCATATTCCAATTTGGTTGAATGAATATTGGTAGATCATAAATGGTGGGTGGTGGCAGTCCTAGTCCTTTCTAAATTCTAATAATGAAGGAGCTGTGTACAGTGTACACCCCTTCTAAAAGTTTGAACGAAGACCACAACATTGTCTCTTCTCATTGGCTCATTCTGTATCACCAAAGCTCCCTCTCTATCTTTTTTTCACTTTTTCCCTCCAATAATCATCATTACAACTTGCACAACCATCCCCACGCTCCCCATAGCGCGTTCCTTTTCCCTCCTCCTCCTCCGCCACGCGCCACCTATCACTCGCACCCCTTTAAATTTAAACCACGCATTCGCATGACTAACTAGGTCAACACGAGCAATTCAATGCACGCGCCACCACTGCGCGTTTTCTGATATCTCCTCTCGCTTGACCTTGTCGTATCAGTAATTCAGTATCACCACCGCCGTAAACACAGGGAAATCAAATCAGAGAGAAAGCAAAAGAGAAAGGAAAGAAAGAAAGAAAGCGAGAGAAACTACACTACTGTAATAAGGCATCGTAGTAGTAGTAGTAGTAGTTCTGTAGTTGTGTTGTGTGGTGGGGAGAGAGAGAGATTAGAATAGAATCGGATTCATATGGGTGAGTTGTCACAGGGCGAGGTGTACTCGCCGAGGACCCAGCAAGTATGGAGGGCACTCTTGAGCTGGTTCGCCGCTTTCTTCCAGATCTTCTTTCAAATTATTAGAGCCCTCGCTCACTACCCTTTGCTCTCTTCCTCTCCTTCATTCAAGCCTCTTCCCGCAGTTGAGCTTCAGGAGTCTGATTTGCCCCCCGCCTCCGCCCTTGATATCACCGCCGCCGAGTTTTCCGCCGCCTCCGATCAGCCTCTCCAGAAACTCACGGTATCATAGATTCACGCTTCTTCTTTTTTCTTTTGTTTTCACTTTTTTTTTTTAAAATACAAAGGACTTAAGGTTTTCGATTAAAATGCCTATCTCGTATTTAGGATCCATGATCACCCTAAAATTCGTGGTATAGCAGCATTAAATTTCGGTTGTGACGATGGTCGATGGTTAATCGAATCGACTTAACCTTGGTGCAATTCTTTATAGACGGACCTAGAAGATTTTTCGTTGTAGTTTTTTGAGGTGTATATGATAGTTTCTGAGTTATTTAACTCTACCAAAGGAAACACTTTGGAAATTAAAGTTGGCTATTAAAACTAGGGAACTTAAAAATCTTTTGAGTTGGCTGTTATAATCGCAGAGAGCTAGATAATTATACCTATAGTTGATAAAGATAAGTAAGCATATTACATGGGTGAATCTGATGCAAAAATAGACAAGTTAAATATAGTTGGTGCCCGGGTGGTGTGCCTTTGCTAATTTCAGTTCACTCCATTTATAACTTTCATATGCTTTGCCTTAATTTATTAGCATACTTCATGTGTTTGATGCTCACCCATACAAAGTTCAAATGTTTGTTGCAGTCCACCAGTTCTTTTGCTTGCTCTCTACTGGTATTTGCTCTAGTTGTTGTTTCTGCTTTCATATTCTGTTTTGGTTTGCTTTTAGTCCAGATTTCTAAACGTTGATTTCTAATTGTAATGTTACTAGTTTCGCATGAACATCTATGTTATAACTTACAAGTCAATTGGCGCAATCTTGGTTACTTATGAAATTAGGGATGTGGTAAAGTACTATCATTGAGGGGTTTCGAAAGAATATAAAGGATGAGTAACAAAATTTTACAAGAAGGCTGGAAATGATTTGTCTTGTTTTTGTGAGCTTTGGGAATGCAAACACATTTGAAGAAGTTAGTTCTCTAAGTTTGACTGTACATGCCAATTGCTGTTGCCTACGCTGCTGGGATTTGAGCTGATCCTGTAATACTACCAACATATGAATTTTGTCATGAGGCTAAATATTTCTGGCTTCTTATAGTGGAATTTTGCAGTGTCCTGCCCTTTTATCTTAGTTTTCATCTAACATGTGATACATTCTTTTGACCTACTAATTTATGTGGAGTTCCTCTTATTGCATTATCAGTATCAGTATCTTTTGTATCCTTCTATTTGAGGATGAAATATGAGGTGCAAGCTGCACAGTGTTATGAATTTTATCACAAAACTGCTGCTGTTAATGTAGATTCTGAGCTTACATGTATACTTTTAGGTTGTGCTTGACTTGGATGAAACACTGGTTTGTGCATATGAGACGTCTAGTTTGCCAGCTGCTCTTCGTACTCAAGCAACAGAAGCTGGTTTGAATTGGTTTGAACTGGAATGTATATCTTCTGACAAGGTGTGTTAATTGATATCTTGCGTTTGCTTGTCTAGAGTTAGAATATTATGTATTTACTTGGACATGTTGGGCTTTCAAGGATGGAGATGGAAAACCAAAAATCAATTATGTTACAGTCTTTGAACGCCCTGGGTTAAAAGAATTCTTGAAGCAACTTAGCAAATTTGCTGACTTGGTGCTGTTTACTGCTGGTCTCGAAGGTTTGCATCACAATCCTGAGCTGCTCATATGCATCTTTGTTTTCCAGGAAGTCTCTGCTATTTTTCTGATTAATGCCCTTCTACTATTCTTACAGGTTATGCCAGGCCCCTTGTTGACAGAATAGACATGGAAAATTGGTTTAGTCTACGACTTTATCGGCCCTCAACAATTAGCACGTAAATGCTTCTTTCTCATTTCTCATCATCAATTCTGCATTTACTTGATTAATCTTTCTGTCTTGTCTTTTCTGGCAAGAATTTGATTATATGTGAATTGTTGCCATAATTCAATTACTCTTTTCGACACTTACAGTCAGATGATTTCTGATACTGACCTATCTCTTCATATTGCAGTACTTTTTAAAAACTTGAACTGGAGATTATTTAACATTAGCAACACTTCTGAACACCCATGAACACCAGCACTTGATGCAATTTTGTCACTTTGATATTGTATCATTTCAGTTTATTGCGCATTGTTGGATGATCAGATGATGTATAACAGCCATGGGGGTTAAGATGGATTTGATAGACTAAAAATTTGGATTCTAATGAAACTTTTGGAATAAATCTTGTAGAAACTTAAGGTAACTTGGGGAACCCATCCTCAAAAGCTAGCTCATAAGGAGGAAGAACCAAGCTTCCTTAAATACTGAATTGAGTATCTTATCCTATCAGATGTGGGACTTGATATTTATCTCTAATACTCCCCCTCAAGTCCAACTGTTATTTTTTCTAGTTGTGACTTGACCTTTTTTTTTTCATTATTCTTGGGCTTGTGTTCTTTTTGAGTCTCAGAGGCCTCTACTTTTTCTTTCGGGCTTGTACTCTTTTTTCTGAACCTCAGAGGCCACAAATTTTTTCTTCTTCGATTTTTTTACTGGGGTTTCTTTTTTTTTTTTTCACATCTTGGATTTGGATCGTCATGTGTCGTGAGACCATTGAGCTCTGATACCATGTAGAAACTTAAGGTAACTTGGGGAACCCATCCTCAAAAGCTAGCTCATAAGGAGGAAGAACCAAGCTTCCTTAAATACTGAATTGAGTATCTTATCCTATCAGATATGGGACTTGATATTTATCTCTAATAAATCTTAATTTTATAAAACCCATAGACGGAAAGTTGGACATTAAAATGAAACCCATTAACACCTAATTAACATAAACCAGCCCAAATACACCCCATGACCTGGAAGAACAAAATTGCTAAATACCCTTGGGAAAAAAAATATGTAAATAACTAATTCATAAGCTTTCTGCTTTCATTAAACCCTTGGCAACTACAATTTATTAAAATCTCTAGAATTAAGCAACGCCACGCAATCGTACATAAACCTGTATGCTGGGAAAGTTTGTTTTTTAAACTTGGACTTTCTTGAATCCAATGCATCCTGCACCACTGACAAATGTCAAATTATTTTCTGCTGTTAAGTGGAAGAAATTTTGTGCCATTATAAAATAACTGTACCGCTAGGATTCTCGTTGGAGTTTCAACATTCATTTTAGTTTTCACATCAACTTGATACATTAATATCTGTTTACAGGGAATATCGGGAACATGTTAAAGATCTTTCTGGCATATCAAAGGATCTTTGCCGTGTAGTTATTGTTGACAATAATCCCTTCAGCTTTTTATTGCAACCAGTGAATGGAATTCCATGCATCCCATTTTCTGCCGGGCAACCGCATGACACACAGGTAGAAAGATCTGGACTATTGAACATTCAAAATCAGCCCTCTGAATTTTTATGATTTATACTCATCTCTGCTTGTGTTGCATATTGTCAGCTTCTAGATGTCATTCTTCCTCTTCTCAAGCACCTCTCTGAGCAGAAGGATGTAAGACCTGTCCTCTTGGAGAAGTTTCACATGCCCGAATGGTTTCAAAAGCAAGGGATCCCACCTTCCTGTTGGACATCGTAGGATTAACATTTTTTTTTAATCAAACTTTGCTTCTTTTTGTACAATTATTTTGTTTTATTGCCGGAAGAATCATTTCTCAGCGGAAGAACTAGATTTTTTGTATAGCACCAATTTGTTTATGGAATATCTGGAGGTTTCAAATGCTGCTGCTTGTAGTCAAAACCGCTCGCCAGAAGTTTGATTCTTATGTTAACGTTGTTTATAGGATTGGAATCTGCTGTAATATATAGTGCTAGTCTCTTGTATAATTATTTATTAGTAATTATTAGCAGTTAAAACACTCATGGCGTTGCATCTGGCTCTCACTTTTTTTTTTAAAAAAAAATATATTCTTTTTCATTACATTGTTTCTCACTCTATTTGCCTTCCAAATATCAATCACTTGAGTTTTATCCTTTGATATTGGAAAAGAGATGAATTATGAAAAAGAAAAAGTGAAAAACCCTTTGGAACATTTCAAAGCAAAACATGAAACGCCTGGAATTTTAACTTGGAGAGTTAGAAATCCACATAAGATTTTAAGGTTTTAAAAGGAAATTGGTTTGTACCTTCGTAAACCAAATTCAGAAAATAATTGTGGGATGTGATTAGCACTTGTACAATGATCCTGACTTGTAGATGAAGATGATGATGGCGTACAACTCTATCCAATAATTGATAACATTGTTGACTAATGATGATGCATGACGCATTCTGGATATAGAAAGTAGACTAGAAGTGATATGAAATACAACTGGATCATTGAAAATCAGAGTTATTACAATTTTATTGGATGGTCCACAATTTGGTGTGGTGGAGTTGTCGAAGAAGTTGTCCTTTTATTCCTTACATGGCATCAACTCCAAAACAACTTCAATTTGATGGAAGATGGCCTCAGTTCTTTTTGTATGGATCAGAAGGTTTGTCTTCGGCCACATGTACACACAATGCATGCATTGGCTATCAAAGAAACAATTAAGTAGTTAACTATTCATTAATTAGTGATTGGTTAGCATCCCAACATCATGGTAGGTATTTAGGTTCCTATGAAAACATCCTTTCCAGCTTGGCCACTGCATTAATCTCTATCAAATTTCCCTATTTACCTTTACACACAAGACCTGGAATTCCAACAACGTCTACCTCGTATCCTTATTTTTATTTACCACAACCACACATTTGTACTGTCTTCTTTATTTCAGAAGTCGCTTTCCTTGGTACTTAACTCTTCTGGCTGATGGTCATATCATATTTCTATGTTTAGTGAAAAAGGGTGAATTTTTATTTTGACTTATTTTTCTAGTTGACATGTCTTTTTTTTTTTTAAAAAAAAAAATATATTTCTAATAATTCTAGGTATAATTAAAATGCCAATTTTACTTAAGCTCGGTTCTAAATATATATTTTTTAAAGAGCCAAAAATAATAATTCTTTGAATGGTATATTTCTTTTATTTGGTTTTTGGCAGCTATTATTTTATTGGAAGTAATTTTATTTAAGATACTGTTAAATATTAAATATAATTATTTTTCTTTAAAATTTAAAACACTGATTTGTCACGTTGTAAATTACTAAACCTTTTACTAGATACAACCTATTTTGGTGAACAGTATTTGAAGCATGAAATTGAAATGTAACGTATATAATGTGGAGTTTGGGTTAGCTGAATAACTAAATAACCTTCAAACCGGGAAAAAAAAAAAGGAAAAACACATAATATTAAACTTAAAACAACTGTATGATGTCTTGAAGACGAAAATTAGATAGATTGCTCTTTTTTTATATTATATTTTCCAAAAGGTATTCTATTTATTTTTGATCGTTTTGATTAAGCACTCTAAGGTTTAGAACTGTTCATATGATGAACACCATGCAGCCCAGCATGGCCAGTGCATTGATTCAAATGGTAGACATAAGTAAGCAGGCCAAAACAATAAGCACATGCAAATTTAAGTTAAAATAATTATTTGCAGTGTCTTTAAACTTAATTTGTTCAAGTCATTCCTCATGTACTATAATTGGGTGTTCTTTTAAAGAACAAAGCTATACCTAGTTGTTTATATATATATATATATATATATATATATATAGGGGTGTTCGTCGGTTCGGTTTGAACGGTTTGAGAGGATTTTCAAACCAAACCAAACACTTTTTATTTGAGCGGTTTGGTTCGGTCGGTTTCATTTTATAGTGTCAAACCAAACCATAAATAATCGATTTTGAGCGGTTTGGTTTGGCGGTTTTGACGGTTTTAAAGGTTTAATTTGACAAATAACAAATGAATTATAAACATAGAACAAGATGACAAAAAATCCTATAACTTATAATCAAACCAAACACTTTAACATTAAAATTTTACGTTACAAACCAAACCAAACACTTTAACAAATATAATTTAACATTACAAACCAAACCAAAGACTTTAACATCCAATTATAGATAACATTATCATCAAATAACAAGAAAATGACAAAACATTCCATTCATTAATAAGATAAAATCATAGATAACCATAACTAAGTGGTAATCAAACAACATCGCAATCTTCAAGCTTAGTCCAAAGATAATCAAACTAGTTCTAAAGTTAAACATCAAATAGAAACATAGAACTGAAAATCGAAAAGCCCGAGAAAAAAAAAAGTTACCTATGCGGTTCGGTTCAGTTTCACAGATCTTAAAACCGAAAACCGAACCGAACCGCCAAAAACCGAAATTTTCAAACCGAACAAAACCGCAAATTTGTCGGTTTTTGTCGGTTTTAGATTGGTTCGGTTTGGTTTGGTTTCGGAGTATCGGTTTTGTTCGGTTTTGAATACCCCTATATATATATATAGGTCAAATTACTCTTTTGGTCCTCAACGTTTGTACCAAGTTTAATATTGGTCCTCAATGTTTCAAAAAGTTATTTTAAGTCCTCAACGTTTTTTTTTTGGGTCAAAATTGGTCTCCCAGCGTAACTCCGTTTGGTTTTTTTTGTTAAATGCTGATGTGGAAGGCTTATGTGGCACACCTTCTCTCTTACGTGTCATATTTAGATGGTATGACACCCTCTCTCACTCCAACTCAGCAAAATGACGCCGTTTTGCTGAGTTAGAGTGAGAGAGAAGTGATGCAAAATTGTGTCGTTTTGTTGAATTGGAGTGAAAAGGGTGTCATATCATCCAAATATGACACGTAGGAGAGAGGGTGTGCCACATAAGCCTTCCACGTCAGCATTTAATAAAAAAACCAAACGAAGTTACGCTGGAGGACCAATTTTGACAAAAAAAAAGTTGAGAACTTAAAATAACTTTTTAAAATGTTGAGGACCAATATTAAACTTGGTGCAAACGTTGAGGACCAAAAGAGTAATTTGGCCTATATATATATATATCTATATTAATATGGCTTTGGACTTTTTGGTGTCACAAAACCAAAGTGTGACATCAAAAAAATAACTACCCCCTCAACTTCCCAATAAATAATCAACTTCTCAATAAATCTATATCTATATTTATAGCTATATTTTATAATTAAAAAATACAACAAAAATAATATGATTGGAGGATGTGGGAGAGAGAAAACAAATATGATAGGTGGTTATTAATGTAGAGAAGTGCATAACTTCTCATTTTAAAAATTTTTTATTTTAAATTATGATAAAAATTCTATTTAAAAATGTTAAAATTATCAAATATTTAATTTTTAATGATTTTAAAATATAATAACTATTTTATAGTATATTTTAAAAAACTTTAAGAACAAATTACATGTATGCACGTAGGTGTATGCGAAGCCTCTGGTATATATATATGGCTTTGGACCCTTCTGGTAATTGGGGTCACAAAATAGTTATATTTGATAATTAAAAAATATAGAATAAAACATGATTGGAGAAAATATGAGAGAAAAAGAGATCATGGGTAAGATAGTTAATAAAAGTGGTGAGAGAGAAATTAGAAATATTAGTAGTAATTGAATTATTTATTATATTTAAAAATAATAATAATAAAAATATTTTTATAATAATTTAAAAAAAAATATAATTGCATGTACCTTGGTGCATGCGAAGTCTCTAGTATATATATATATATAGGTCAAATACCCATTTTGGTCCTCTATGTTTCACCCAAGTTTTAAATTGGTCCTTTATGTTTCAAAAGTTTTATATTGGTCCTTTATGTTTTCCAAAAGTTTTATATTTGTCCTTCAGGTTTCATGAAAGTTCTATATTGGTCCTTTATGTTTCAATGAAGTTCTATATTGGTCCTTTATGTTTCATTGAAGTTTTATATTAGTCCTTTATGTTTCATTAGAGTTTCATATTGGTCCTCTTAGCATGATTTTATTTTTGGCTTAAACGACGCCGTTTGAATGTTTTTAGAGTGTCTAAGGCCACGTCAGTTATTTGATACATGTATGAGAGATTATGTGTCCATCTCGGCACGCCATGTCAGCAGTTAACTTAAGAAATTGACGGATTTGGACGGAAGGACCAATTTAGAACTTCTGGGAAACATAAATGACTAATTTAAAACTTCTGAAACATAAAGGACTAATTTGAAACTTAAGTGAAACATAGAGTACCAAAATGAACCTTTGACATATATATATATATATATATATATATATATATATATATATATATATATATATATATATATGTTATTAAGCTTTTTTTTTTTTTGGCCAGTTGTTATTAAGCTTTTTAATTGAAGTAAAACATGCAGAAGAAATTAAAAAAAAAAGTATATTGTAGATATATTACATAAGTTATATATATGTTTTCAATTGAGAACCTAAATGACTAAAATATAAAAATTTAATTTAAATCTTATCTTTTCTCTGTACCATATTTAAGACTTTACTTCAAAAGTATTATCCGAAAGAATTCAATTCAGAAAGGTAAAGAGAATTAAAAAAAAAAAATTGTGTAGTTGGTTGTCATTTTAAAAATTATATTATATTAGCTTTGAAAGGAGCACATATCCGTGTATTTTATATAAAACGGTAAGAGGATGTTTATAGAAAGGTGAAAAGAGTCGCATAATCGAAATGACAAGGTTGATGACAACGATAACATATATGAACATCGTATGTTCGATGAAGTTCCCCTGTGACTTTCCTACATCTTTTTCACACTCTTATTTTGTGGAAAAGTAATTTTTATTTTACTAAATAGGATATATATATTATAATTCATTTTGAAAGATAAAATCATTGATGAAGATATGGACAATACTTTCACTCTTAACTTCTTAACCAACTTTAATTTCAAGCATCCATTGAAAAGGTACCAACTTTTGTCTTTCCTTTTCTTCAACCAAACTGCCAAAATTTCGTGTCATATTATTTGACCATCTAATTTGCATTTGAACGCGATAAAAATATCTAAATCTTTTTATACAAGTCTGGACACTATCAATATTTTTGCTGTTCTACTTCATTTCATAATTTACTCTATTTATTTTATATTGCTGGTAAAACGTCTATTTATAACTATATAATTAAAAAGAAGAAGCCCTTGCAAAAACAAAAACACAGCCTGGATAATAGTCGCTATAGTAAAATAGCACTCTCAATTCCAAGCTTCAACTCTGAAACCCACGTCAGTTTCACTCTTTTTATTCTTTATCTCCTTCCTCAAACTCTTCAAATGAAGCCCAAATCAACGCACCCCATTAACATCACCTCCCTCAAAATCCATTCTTTTACATGACGACATTACCATCTTACTTCCTCATCCTTACTCTCTCTGTCGCCTCTATAAAATTTTTCGCATTAACTCACTCATCTTATGCTCTCGGCTCCGGCGCTACCCTCGCCGTCGTCAGCGACGGCTCCGCCACTGTCTGCGGCATCGTAGCAGGGGAGCCTACGCAGCGCATTGAATGCTACCATGGCGGGAACATCATCACCGTCCCTCCCAATGTCTCCTTTGCGTCGATTTCCGGTGGGAGCAGATACTTCTGCGGCCTCAGGTCCGGCAACTACAGTTTGCTTTGCTGGAACAGTACCTTCCAACCGAAGAGGCTTTATAACAATTACTCTGTTCTGCTTGAGAATCTCTCAATTGGGGATACTCACATTTGCTCCACGCTAGTTGGTAATGGGAAGGTGGAATGCTGGAGAAAAAACAGGGGATTTCAATTACCACCATTTGGGTATTCTCAATTTGCGTCCATATCTTCAGGGTTTGGCTTTTCTTGTGGGATTTTGAGGAATAATTCTCGGGTTCGGTGTTGGGGGAACATGCCCATTGCGAGTGAGATAGAGAGTGAGTTTGTGAATATTTCAATGTCGAGTCTTGTGGCGGGTGATTCTCATGTTTGTGGATTGGATTCTAATGGGTTTTTGGTGTGTAAAGGAAGTAATAGCTCAGGTCAACTCGAGGTTCCTGAGAGTGATGAGCCATTGGAGTATAGTGGGTTAGCACTCGGAGCGGAGCATAGCTGTGCCATTAGAAGCTCGAATGGTTCGGTGGTGTGCTGGGGTGGGAGGGGACAATTCTCAGTGAATGTGACCGAAGGAGTTTCTTTTGAGGTAATCGTTTCTGGGTCCAATTTTAGTTGTGGGGTGACAAGAAGTAATTTTTCTGTAATGTGTTGGGGGCCTGGTTGGCCTACTACTTCTGGGCCTCACCTTCCTTTGCGTCCTATTCTTCCTGGGCCTTGTGTCCAATCTTCTTGTATTGAATGTGGGATTTACCCTCAATCTCAAAATCTATGCTCTGGTTTTGGTAAAATTTGTAAGCCCTGTTTGCCTCATATATCGCCGTCGCTACGGCTGCTACCACCGTCACTCCCACCACTACCACTACCACCGCCACCTCTTTCTCCTCTGTCATCTCCATCAAAGACATTGACAAGGGCTTTACTCATATTCGCCATGGTAGGATTAGTAGGAATTATAGCTGGCATTTGCACAATAATGTACTGCCTTTGGAGTTGTGGTGAAAAGAAAATTCACAATTCTGTTCAACCCACAATCACAAGATCAGGAAGCTCCAGTCGTGGTGGTGGCAGTTTTTCTTCCTATTCAAACAATAGCATTAGCCAGGTACCTTCAAGATCATCATCATCCATCACTAGGCGTCAAGGTTCATTCCTATTGATGAGACGCCAGAGAAGTGGTACCTCTTCCTCATACGCTACCACAACAAAACACACAGAAGCAGAGGAGTTCACTCTCGCCGAGCTCGCATCCGCCACCAACAATTTCTCGCCGCAGAACGTCATCGGCGCCGGGAGCTACGGCGTCGTGTACCGAGGCAAACTCCCCGACGGCCGTGACGTGGCAGTCAAAAGAGGCGAAAACAAGAAGAGGAAGTTCCAAGAAGAGGCGAAAACCGCATTCGAGTCAGAAATAGCGTTCTTGTCACGCCTTCACCACAAGCACCTGGTTAGCCTCGTCGGGTTCTGCGAAGATGAGGAGGAGAGGCTATTGGTGTATGAATACATGAAGAACGGAGCATTGCACGACCATTTACACAATAGAAACAGTAGTTTTCTGAATTCCTGGAGAATGAGGATCAAAATCGCACTAGACGCTTCTAGAGGAATCGAATATCTCCATAACTACGCAGTTCCGCCTATAATCCACAGAGACATTAAATCTTCCAACATTCTCCTGGACGCGAATTGGACGGGGAGAGTGTCCGATTTTGGGTTATCGCTAATGGGGGCCCCGGAAACAGAGCAGGAACAGAGTGCGATGAAAGCCGCAGGAACCATGGGATACATCGATCCAGAGTATTATAGCCTGAATGTATTGACGACGAAGAGTGATGTGTACGGATTTGGAGTGGTTCTGCTGGAGCTTTTGACGGGAAGGAGAGCGGTATTCAAGAACGGTGAAGAGGGAGGAAGAACGGTGAGCTTGACGGAGTACGCGGTGCCGGCGATAATGGCGGGGGAAATGGAGAGGGTGTTGGATCGGAGAGTGGGGGCGCCGGCGGCGGTGAATGAAGCGGAGGCGGTGGAGTTGGTGGGTTACACGGCGATGCTTTGTGTGAATTTGGAAGGGAAAGATAGGCCGACAATGAGTGATGTAGTGGGCAATTTGGATAGGGCTTTGGCTCTTTGTGATAGTGCTGCACGTGCTCGTGCACGTGCTCCTGCTCAAGCTCAAGCTCAAGCTCAAGCACGTGCTTATGTTCCTGCTCATGGTAATGATAAAGATGATGGTGATGGTGATACTTCTAGTAGTTTCATCTCTGATTCAGACTGATACCATACTGGTGTTCGTATAAACATTATGAGCATATGATTTTTGTTATGATCACGGTGAAGGACAAGTAACAAAAAGTTATTAATTATGAAAGTACAAATATGAAAACATCACGTCATCTCTTGCATACAAATAATCTTAACTAAAATTTTACATTCGCAAGTATTGTTTCTCCATATTTTGCAACTAAACTTTGAGAATGTTTTTGACTTTCAATTATTATGCAATATCAGTACAGATTAAAATAACATTCGGCGTGTACGTACTTGTGGACTGATGTATGTGATTTTTGTTTTCAAATTATAAAAAGGGTATGACCAAAATCTAGGGTCGGCAATGAGAAGTGAAGAATGTAAACAAATATTTCAATTGTGGTTAATCTAACCAAAATTATGGTTTTCCATATCTCAATTAATCATGGTTATAACTTATAATTATAGTTAAATTCGAACAGCAAAAGCATGACCGAATTTTAGACATAAAGAATTGAAATATGAATATATATACATAAGAAACAAATTAAATGTCAAGACAGTTTTTATAAGGTTATTTCATCAATAATTGATATAAATATAATTTATACAATTCATCTTTCTTTTTTCAAAACAATTTATGTTTTATTTTTGTTAAAGAACTTTATAGTATAACAAGAAATTACATGTAAGTTTAGTTCATATAGAAATGTAGGAAAGCTAACGAGAAATTACATGAAACGGTGCCTCAAAAGCTTCAATAAAGTGCAAACTTAATGACAAATGCAAACAAACTTAGATATGATGAATTTAATTAAAGACTACGGGGGATAAGTCTAAAATCTATAGGTTATTATTAGGTTATAAATTTATCAAATTGAATGTGATAGCTGGGACCATTACACCCTACTTTAGTACGTAGCACAAGTGTCTACATTATTTATTTGGGCTCACCGGCAAAATTAATATAGTATTAATATGTAAGAGATATGTGTTCCAGGATTTCTCCATTGCTTTACCTTTATTTTGATTTTTTGGTTGAATGATCATTATCACAATAATTATAATAATCCGAAATGGTACATTAGACATGCAGCTAGATTTAATGCTTATGGAGTTTCTTTAGAAAAAAAAAACGTGAATAATGAATTCCTAAGGACACTCAAAATACAAATTAACGAGGAATCCGTATAAACTTATCCTTGAAACCTATATTCGAAGTTGGTTTCAGATTGCAAATAGGAATCCCAAGAGTCTCCTATCAAATGTGAACATTGTAAATTTAATCAATTGATAGCTATATAAATTTAAATTTCATATCATACCCACCATTGCTGCTATTGGGGCTACCAAACCAACAACAACAACCACCCTTATCACCCTAACTTATTTTTTTCAAAAAATTTAACGATAAATTATTTCATTAATGAATAGAATTAAAATAAATCAAAGAAATAGATCACGGTCACATCTTCTGTCTAAAATGTTGAAAATTAAAACTCATATTTTGCAATTTCAACTCATTAAAATCTCTACGCTAGTAGTAACATTCAGTTGACAGCCAAAGTCTATTGCATGGTGGGCTGAATTGAGAGGGAAGAGAGAGATCATTTGCCCTTGTCTTGTGAAGTTTGATTAAAGACATAGGGTATATGGTGTGTTCATTACATAGAAATAAGAGTATGGAAATAGTAATAGAATTGAAAAATAAGTTTTTTTATATTTTTATTTGCATCAACTTAAAAAAAAATACAAAAAATCTATTATACCCATTTAATTTGACACAATTATAACCTTTTTCTTTTTATTATTTTAATATAAAGAATAAAATGATCATTTTAATACATTCCCATTTTATTTTCATTACCAAACTATTACTACTAAACACATCAAATATATTATATTTCCGTTTCTATTTCTATTTAACCACGATTGCCAAAAGTCCAAGGTAAGGGAGGGAAAATTTTCTTTTCTTTGTGCCATAGTTAACTAGACAAATTTTAACACGGCTTTATAACAGATACATAATATTTACTTTTCTGTCTTCTAAAACATCATTTCTCGTATGCTCCTGTAAAACTAACATATTCTCATCAAAGAACAATATTAATAATCTAAATTCTTTTTAATGAAGTTCGTCTTCTCAAGGAAATATGAACTACGAGTACACTAAAAAGGTTTCACATTTTCAGTTCACGCTCAACAAAAGTACAAGGCAACTCAAAAGAAAACTTCATTGGGGAGTTATAATGACATGTTATATATATATGATAAGGTTCCTCCAGTAAACACTTCAAAACCAATAATTAAAGCGCTTTCAACTTATACAAGTTACACTCATGTCTAAGTAAGAATATTTGACCTATGCCAACTGCCTTAAATTAAAATGCTCAATTAGTAAAACTAAAACCTTTCAACGCATTTGTTGGGTCATTATTTCCTGTGTATGAAAAAAACAAAATCTAAGGCAAGCATTCAATGCATGTTGGAACTTAGTGCATTATATCCTCAGGGAGGGATAAATTTACTAATTTAGCAACCATACTGCTGGCAGTTTATGAGAGTCGAGGAGATCTTCTTTGTCTTTGTTCGTCAAGTTCATTCATCCAATCATTGAGCCATAAGAGACCCTCGTAACCCCAGTACATAGTAGCAAGAAGAACCACTAGAAAAAAGACTAATAGAAGAAGCTGCTTGATGATGGATACAATTTTCTGTTCAATGATTGCATTCACGATGATCAGCAGTGAAAGAGGAAGTTGAAAGTCACAGTTCATATTAAGAGAATTAACATACCTGTAGTTTTGTCACTTGGTTGGATTCTTGAACACGTTCCCTCCTTTTCCGGCGTTTGGGAACTGGCTTTTCAGTCTCAGGCGCTTTTTCCTTAAATAATCAATAATCATACAAAGTGTATCAGAAATTACCTCAGCAGATCACACTCACAAACAGTTCTCACCATGTAGCATAGCATGCAATATCCCCAAATAGTTGGAATAAATCCAAGTATAAAGTTATTCATAATTGATTCATTGGGAATAATGGGATTAAGAAACATGAAATTTCAAATTTGTAAAGGCATATCATGCATCCAGACTTCTTTTAACCTGTGATCCCTGAGTGCACTCTATTCCTGAACCAAGTAATAGTTAACTGGAGATTTGAATTGCTAACTTCCTTATCAAGAATTTTGCACATAATAATTCCAACTATTAAATTAATAGCTTACTTTTGTAGTCATCACTCCTCACCATACCTTTTTGGGGAAATTAAATAAATGTACATTATTCCAAGAGGTACTCACTTGTCTCACCTTCATTATTTTTTATTTGTAGAACTAATTTGGTTATGAAGTTTGTCATTAGCCTTTATGACAATGAGTCAATGACAACGCAAGCATGCCCTTTTAAATGCTAAATTTCCACAAGCGCAACACTATATAGTACAAAAACCATAAAATAGCAGATGGATTTAAATCTATGTGGAAAGTTCTGATAATATCATTTACCTCTATAACTCTAGATTTGCGTAATTGTAGTTCTGACTCAACAACCTGCACTTTACTCTTACAATCAGAATTGCAAGGAATTAGACCAACTCCAAAGTGATTTTTTGGTATATCTCTGGGATGACAACCATCTCGATGATAGGCAGCTTGAACATCTTGACATAGCCATTCTTTTTTCAGAGTGTGGCATTTGCAACGAACAGTGACCTTGCAAAGAAATAGTTCAGTTTATAAGACCAATAGGATCAATAATAGGACTACTCCCAATTTTAGTTAGCATCGTGCATAAACGATGACAAATTTATCTCAGTACCTTTTTACAGCATTTCTCAGGATTTGGGCATTCACCAGGATGACATGTCTCTGGGCATAGATGTGTACAGTATGGCAACTTTCTGCTAAACAAACTTGATCAATTAGCCCTCATTCAACTTGTTATTATAATCAGAGATGTAGGAACAACTAGTCTCTAACAGATACTTTTTAGTTGAAATTAGTTTCTACTTCCTACTAATAAATTAGATCAAGAATAATACTGCTGCAGACTCTAAATTACCTATGACAAGGCCCACGACATGAACGAACTGTCTCTTGATCTTTGGCAGACAATGTGTTGTAATATATGCACTCAAAAACATGGACCATTGTACCACAATGACATGATCGTTTAATGAGCACCTTGCATGGAGGGCATTCTCCAGGATGGCAGCGCTGAGGGCAGGGATGTGGACAGGTAGGTTCTCTTGCCTGATCAATTAAAAGTAAGCATCAAAGCAAATTATCAATATTCAGTTTAGAATGTAAAGAGATAATTTCTCAACTTCAGACGTGAAAACAAATGATAGACTTCATTGACTTGGCTTAACATCTGTGATAATAGTTTGAGAGCACATACAACCCAAGAATGAGAAAGACAACAACACAATAGAGAGAAGAAAATACAACAGAATAGATTATTCACCACCTTTTGGCATGGAAGACGACAATCTTCACAAGGCTCACTTCTCTGTGGCTGGTTCAAGGAAGATTGTTTCCCCAAGGCATGACAGGTTTTAGTACAATAATGATTACCGCATGGGAGAGGATTTCCACACAAATTTTCACAGTAAAACTGTGATTTATCAGAGCAGACCATCTAATAGGAAGGGGAAGAAAGAAATTTTCATAAAAATCATGAAATCACATTAATGCAAATTGAATTTGGACAAATCATTTGAAAGAATCTTGGTAGTCAAAATGTCCAAGCAAAGCTTTAGAGAAGAAACAAAACAAACCATTCTATCTGCTCCCATGTGTTGCCCAACACATGATCTCCACACAAGTTCTGGACAAGGCGGGCATGGAGTGCCAGGAACACATTCACTCTGCTGTATAGTCTTCTTTTTTTTTGGTTTCAGTGTAAACTCAGGATTAGGAGGAGGTTTAGAGCCATGACACCTTAACATAGAGAGAAAAATGATAGCTTAAAGGAAAGATATAGGCTACAAGTAGATGTTAGATGTGCAGTCCCAAATGTTCAATCATAATCTACAGATTCAAGAAATTCATGAAATTACTATGTTACACTTGAGAAGAGACAGAATAGATACCAATTTTATGTAAGTCCTGTTTATCAAGTCTACAAGCTCCGAAGTTTAAAACTGTTAATTATTTGGAATCACTGACATTTGAAATTCAGCTCCTTTCATTCAGATGAAATAAAGTAATGCAATTCCTAGTGATATCTTAGTTTAAATATGTAAGAGAAAAATCTCCCAAACCTTAATTTGCATTTGTGGCCACATGGGTACTCTTCATCACAAGGAAGCCGACAAGGAGGGCAGGCTCCATAATGGCATTTGTGAGGCTAGACAAGAAATATATAATTGTTAATAATAAAGAAAATAAGGGGGCACATTGTCCATAACTAATGATATATTTCACTTTAAGAAATATACAGGTATAGTGGTAAAATTTCTACTTAAGGGGGGAAAACCCCTCTCAGAAGCTCGCCAAGAATTTTATATTATAATCCAATATCAGAATTCCAAAAAAAATGCACAACTGAACCAGAAGACTTTGAAATCCAAAACCTATCTAGGATACTAGACTACAAGCACAAAAATCTGCAACTGCCAGATTTTTTCTAGGATTTTCTTGTGCTTTTATTTTTGGTAAATTTTTGTTGGTAAGTCCATAAGTAAGCATAAGCAGTTACATAAAATGGAGTAGTGAGTTTTGCTCATTTATTTCATAGTTTACTTTTTTAAAAATTGAGAAAGGGAAGTAAAGAAAAGAGACCTAAAAATCCTTATAGATTCTCCAATATTCCAAACATGTCTTGTCCCATTTGATACCCAGTTTAGACCATATTATGAAGTACCAAACATAGAAATAAAAATAAAAAAAGTATCATGCACAATGTGGAAAACATCCAAATAAAAACTTAAAATTAAATTAACATATATACTGGCTTGATGTTAAAATACAGTACATAAATTTATTAACTTAAGTATCATTTAACAAGCTTCTGTTTGATACTAAAAATCTGGTTACAAAATTTGACATGATAGTTCCATTTGTAGGAAGAGGAAAAAGATAATCTGCTAAAGATATGATAGTGGCATTTGTAGAGTTAAAGAAATATCCTAGCTTTTCCTTTCTTCTCTCTCTTTTTTCTTTTTTCTTTCTCCATCATAACCTTAAGTCCGTATTTTGGAGAATGTTAATGTAAGTACACAGCACTCCAATAATTTCTGCTTAGATATGTAATACCTACAACAAACCAAATCCAGTAATCAATTATACCTTGGAGTTTGGTGCATGCCTGCATAAAGGAGTAATACGACATTTTTTAGGACATTTAGGTGGCTTTTGATCCATCTCAGTACCACAAGGAACCTGGTGCAAAATCCACCACTCAGCACAGATGTTTCAATAAATGTTTGCATAAGTAAAGCATGAAGATCAACCAGATTATAGAAAAAGAAAAAAAAAATTACAAACAGAAATACAGGACAGAAAATAAACACATGAAGAAAGAAATAAGAGAAGACATATATTGTGGGAATGAGTGTGTATTTATGGACCTTTTTGACATAAACAATCAGCAGGATCAATAAGGAAAAGTAACTTGCAACCACAACCAGGTACTGTTCAAAAGAAAGTAAATTATTTTCTGGGGTAAAATCAAGTTTTAAGAATTAGATAACCAAAGTACAACAACAACACTAACAATCAAAGCCTTTTCGCACTAGGTGGGATATAATTCTAAAAATCTAGATTTAGGAAGGGTAAAATCTAGTTTTAGGAATCAGATAACCAAAGTACACAAAAAATAAAAAATAAGGGTAGGCTTCACAATAATCACAAGAAAACGCAATTAGAAAATTAATTTGCATGTCAAAATAGAATCCTGCAAATACTTGGATATAGACAGAATACTGATAGCCAAACCCATACCTCAAAATGCGTCTCACCACATGCACACGAGATTGTCACCATTATTGGACAAGGGGCACAGGGACCTCTGCAAGAACAAAGTTGTCTATCATCATATAGTGCATTATACTTCAGACTTCGAAATTTGCAGATTAAAATGATATGCAGCCCATATGTCATCAGGTATAAATTTGGCCCTATGTTTTGAATTGGATCAAGTTTCTTGATGTTTACAAAAGATTCAAGTAGAAAAGTTTAACAGTTTAGCTTCTCAAGTAAAGTCTTTGTATTACCAACACATATCCTCAGAGATGGCTAAAAGCAGTTTATAAGCTTAGCTTATGTGAAAGCCTTCAAAGGTTGCATTTAGATATAAGATCATGGAAAACCCCATTATTCAGACAAAAAATGCAGTCTCTCAATTTTCAGGGCCCGTGACATTGACATAGATCTTCAAACAAAATATGCAGTCACACAGTTTTCCATCATTTGATTTCCTAGCCTAGCCAGACTACAGGCTAAATTCTTGCAGGTTGCAAATACAGAAACATAAGAAGAGGACATACGTATGGCATGGAGAAGGACATTTATGGTTCTTACATCGAAGCCTCCTTCCACATATCTACAAATTTAAAGAAAAAAAAGTCATTGTTAACATATTGTCATAACTCATAACAAGTTTCTTGCTAAAACGAAGTAATAGCTCTAAAAGATGCGCACACCTCTGAACACGGTGGGCAGTCACCATCACAGCAGCGACGTTTACAAGCATGGCGCCCACAGTCACGCATCCTCTGACACTTCCTTTCACATGACAAATCTTGATAGCAAGGAACCTATTCTACGTTCAGTTAACTTTACCAGCTGTGAGTGACCTAATTACCACAACAATTCAAGATGCAATTAAAATTGTAACACTTGCCTCTTTCTTCAGGCTCCCACAACGGCATGATTTCCTTACAACAGTTCTGCAAGTCTCAATGCAAGGCCCACGGTGACATCGCTCAGGGCACCTGTGATATCCGCAACTCAACATTTTATCGCAGGTCGCTCCACATAATTGTACTGCAGCATCACAAGGAATTCCTTCATAAATCCTCTTCCCGCACGGACACGTCCTTTTCCCTTGGAAAGGGCACTCGCCACAGCCACCCGAATGACACCCTTTCTGGCAAACATGCTTCCCGCAACTAAGAGCTTTCTCGCAAGGTGTATCGCATTGAAAAATGCGATCACAACACTCCCTCTCCTCCTTTTTCTGCCCACATTGGCACTTAAAAACTCCACGGGCACGGCAAGGTGGGCACGGACCAATGTGACAGATCTCAGAACACCTGTGAACACCACAGTCCAAGAGCTTTGAACAAGGTTTGTTGCAGGAAAATTCCTTATAACCACATCGGCGTACGTCCTGGAGTGTCCCACAAAAGCATCGAGAATTGACGAGCTTTGGGCACGATGGACATGGCCCAGGATGGCATAGCAACAGGCAATGGTGCCCACAATTGTGCTTCAATGGCCTACCACAAATCTCACCACATGAATGAGGCAAAACCCAGGGATCATCACTGGGAGGATTCTCCAATTTTCCACAGAAACAAACGTAAGATCTGGGGATCTGTGTTTTGGAGTATTCAACTCTGCATTTGGGGCAGTTCCACGAGGCAGTCTCAGCAGCCTTGGCAGCTGTAATAGGGAGGCGCATTGCCGCGCGTACGGCGGCGAGGTCGGATGCCTGGCGCGCCCAGCTCTGAATGCAGACAAGATGGAAGACGGCGAAACAGAGGGAAGTGCAGGACCAGGTGGGGTCGGCGGGTCTGATCCGTTCGAGGCATATCAAGCAAGATAGAGCGCCGGAGGAGGAGGAGGTGAGAAAGGACTGGATCTTTGAAAGGTCCGCAGCGGTTGCCGATGACTTGCCGATGAACTCGAAGTAGGATTTGAAAATGGAGTCGGAGAGGTCGGAGTGGCGACGGAGCTCCGAGCTGGACTGGCCATGGTCGGAGTCGGAGTCGGAGTCCGAGAGAGGCGGTGGGTGGTTGTAGTTTGCTGAAGTCATCTTGGGAATGCGCCAAGCCAAACGGCCACCTCAAGCGGTAGCTGGTGACGCTCTCATAGGTGTGTTTCTGTTTGATGTAGTGTGGACTTGAAAAAAAAAAATCTAGGCCCATTTTATATTTTTCAAAGTGGTATTATTTGTCTTTTTACTATTAATTTCATTAATAATTTTATTTTACTAATAAATGCGACAATAAATTAAAAATAAATACACATTTATAGCTTATTAAAAGTTTCTATTAAAGGATATTATCTTTTTAAGTTACGTTTTCATTATAATATACGGCATATTGTATTTTAGTTCACGTGGGTGGTCAATTTTTTTCCCCATAAATAGTCATCCTATCCTACAACCTAATTTATAAACGTACTTCGAAATTCTTAGGCCTCTTGTAGTCGTAGATTAAAGAGTAAATAGTATTGTGTTTCAAAAACCTTTACCTATGAAGAACTTGAGAGGAGTTTCAGTTGTTAGACTAGTGATAGTACATAGTGGGGATTAGGACATATCAAACTAAAACAAGCCATTATATACTGTTTAAGTCCTTCATCAATCTGCAGCCTTTGGATAAATATACTAAAGTTGTACGAACTAGATTGGGGTAGGATGTAAATGAGAGGAAGAAAAACGTAGTAAAAAGGAATTTTAAATCAATCACTAAATGATCGAATGCAAACTGACAAACTCATGGCAAATAATGGAAGCATTGGTTTCGAAAATGTAGCTAAAAAACGAAAATATTGACAAGCCTTAACAACAAAATGCCTCATCAGAAATCCTGGGGAAACAACATTACACATCTTCAAGAAGTAATTTTCAATCAGCATAGCATTACTGGTACTCACATCAGAAAGCAATAAAGAAACACTTACAAACAAACTTGAAAGGGCTATACATATATATCACAGAGCTAAACAAAACTGCACATTATCAGTAAAATTCAAAGCGCATAAGAAGCTTTACATGGTTGTACTTCTCTCCCTTGCGGCTATACAGTGGAACTGCTCGAATTCCATAACTTAGCTCTGATACAGGCAGGCATGTTTGGCCACCAAAGTCATCCTTCTCAGACATGTCATACTCATGAACTTCTATGCGAAGCAGAGCCAGTTCTGGAACGGTAAGTGGGAACTCAAATACCTCATTCCAACTAGGCAACCAATTATCCTCTAATGTCTTGGTTTTTTTCATTATAGTATCAGCAACAACTCCAGCAATCCCAACCTGCATATGGGTTGTGATCGAATCAAATTAAAATGAGCAAGTCATACAAAAATTAAAAGTTATGAAATGGGTGAAAATAAATGCCTAACGAATGTATAGACTCATATCAATAATGACTTAATGAGTATTGCTATGAGCATCCCCTGCATTAAGAGCAAATGCAGAAGAGTCAACTAGAACATTAAAAATGGAGGCTATTAGCTATAGACCTAGAGCGCATGAGATTCAGCCACATGTGAAACATAATGAGGTAGCGGATTGTGTTAACTCACTCTTGCATAGAAGTCTGGTGGTGAGAATTGATCGAAGTGTGTGTGTTTGAAATCATTATACCATCCTTCCCCCATATATGTAGTCACCTAAATAAGAGTAAAAACAGGATGATCTTTGTTAGGTTCTAGAAAGACGTTAAAGAGGCAGCTGATTGGCACAGGCATGATAAACCTTGAGTGATTCCAGGAAATCAAATAAAGCACACACCTTCAAAGTAATCTTCACGGGCAGCATAGCTCAGTCTTTAACAGAAAATCGGGTTTTTTAACATAACCACATCCACCGTTGGCTTTAAACATTCCTTGCATCAACCAAAGCGATCTTCCGTACCCCTGTCATGAAGTCGCCCACATGGAAAACTTATAGCAAATATCTTTCACGATTTTCAATAGTAAAAATCATAATCAAGAATATACTTAATATAAATATGGCATCATAGACCACTGGGGACTCCATAATATATGTAAAAGAAATCTCCCATGACAGCTGAAAGAAGTGTCAACACAAACTCATATCCTAACTTACAGAATGCCGCAAGCTAGCACATACTAACTTCTTAAAATTTTAATAAAGACTAACCAAATTATTTTTTTCATGAAGTATAAATCTTATCGCATCCTCATAGTTTACTGGCAAAAAGGACTTTCCCCAATTTCAAATGTCTTAGAGCTGAACCTCACGTCTTCGTAGCTTCAAGGTTACCAAATTCCCAAACAAGACAAACAAGGAAAATGGAAATATAAAAGTAAAGATATAAAACCCATGGCAAATTAAAGAAAATGAAATCAGGAACCAAAAAAAAAATCAAGAAATAGAAACCTGCATGTTGAATGCAACCATTTGAGCCCCATGCATCCACCCAATTAGTGGGTTGTAGTTTGACGAGGTAATTCGAGTACCTTTTGGATACACCCTCAGCAAATTCCGCTGAGTAAACCTACAAATAAAACCAGGCATTGAGAATTTTAGCTATAGATACTTCTCTTTTCATTCTAAAATAGTATATAGCATCCACCAATGCATCCAAAGCCGCATGTTATAATGGGAAATAATAAGAATAGAAGTAGCACTGTAGCATAAATGATACTATTCAATAGCATATGAAGAGTAGAAGATGATTCAAAGCATGCGACACTCTTTGGGTATGCCACCTAAATCCTATTTTTTTTAAATGCAGGTAGAAGTTCCTAATTTGCTTACTTGCTCTGTCAAAAATTGTTGAAGTCACACATTGTTTAGTTAAAGGGCTGATAAGCTGTATATATAAGCTAAGGTAATCCTCCCCACTTGAGAGCTCTTTTGGGGTGAGTTAGGCCTCTTATGATGGTATCAAATGGGTCTTGGGCATATGTGAATGGATGAGTCTTACTGTGGGCTTCCCTAGAGATAACCCGTTGACTTCACGCTCCTATGTCGGGCGTGATGAAGTCCCACATTGCTTAGTTAAAGGGCTAATAAGCTGTATATATAGGCTAAGGTAATCCTCTCCTCTTGAGAGCTCTTTTGGGGTGAGTTAGGCCTCTTAAAACAAATTAAGATATAGACCAACTAGCCATTAGCATTCATTATTAAGTGGTCAGACACTTTTGCAGTTTGCTATCAAAGACACTGTAAATCAAGTCAGGGACAAATTCTACAGTATCATGTCTCATATTTCTTAAACTACCACAAGGGCAAAAGAAAATGATACAGCCAAATTCAGTTATTTTGCATTAGAGTTACATTCTGCAAATAATTCACAAGGTATAGGATGCCGGTTCGTGTCAAAAGAATTATCAGTACCTGACAATATCTTTTCCATGAGTTTCGGCAGCCTTTTCAAGCTGTTGCTCACTTAAGCTTAGACGTCTCACTCTATCTGGGTCCACTTTGAGACATTCTTCTAACCCACCTTTAGGTTTACCAGCATGAATGGCAATTAAACGTCTATATTCAGATGCAGAATTTTGATTTGACTTGTCTTCATCAAGTTCTTCCTCATCATCATCTTCTTCATCCTCATTGTCCTATAAAAAAATGGTAAATCATCAATTCTCCCTTACCAAAAGAAATGTAGTGGCAATTTATATTTGCCTTAGTGTTTCAGACCTTGTAATCAGCTATAGTGCCACCTTTGAGGCTTGGGACCTCCTTCCCCCATGCTTCTTCATCTCCTGAAGCCTTTTCCTTCTGCAAATCATCCTCTTTCTCCTTTACTTCTTTTGCCTGAAGGTACTCCTTAGGCGGTTTGGTTGATATAATAATCCTCTTTTTAAGCGATTCAGGAGAAGGAAATTCCTTCAAGGCTTCTGAACCCGGACAAAATAGTATGTCTCCAAATGTTTGAGTGACCATCTAAATAAAAGTTAAAAGAGGCTGATCAACTATAAGAACATAAGCATTTTGGATCCCATCAAACTCAAAGAAACTAACCTCAGCCACTTTAGCCTGAAGATCTGGAGTAAGATGGTCTTCAAGAGTTATTACAACTGGATATTCAGACGCAACAAAAGCATATTGCTTGATGGACCTCAAACACTTGATGAGCTCTACAGGAGTAGTCAGCGTCCTGTATCAAAAATAGATTAATCTGTATACTATATGTCAAAAAGTTCAGGAAAGAAATTCTAGATTCAACTGGTATTGGACTATTGGTAAGCTATATGCTGGAAAAATATCATTAAGTTACATATACCTGTACATATTCAACAGCTACGATTTCCAGTTCATTTATTTCTAAAATAGAATTTGAACCTAATCTTCTATTTTGTTCAATATGCCAGATTACAGATAAAGATACTACATCTTGTCACCACTTTTCCTTCAACTTAAAAGGGTATCAAGGTCTTCAAAATATACAGAAGTTATCATATAGTTCGAGATACCATTTTCCCTAGCAAAATAATATTGTAAATGTATGTTAGCTTACACTCAAGCAAGAAAACCAGAGTAGACAAATGCAATAACTTCTATACTGATTCGGCAATTTCTTTGACTTCCGCCTTCTCACTAAAGAAAATATAAAATAAAGAAAGAAAAAAACAGATGCAACATGCTGAATTCGGGTTAGATAGTTAACTGTCCCTTTTCTATTCAATAAACCTTCATTTAATCAGCAAGCCTATACCTTCCATGAAGAACATCCACGCCATCCTTTGTGGAATTGGGCCATATGTCCAATTCAATCACTCTTACACCTCTCTGCAAGGCAGTTATGATGGGGGCGTCACTGCAGTCACTGCTAAGCTGATTCCCAGTTAGATAAGAGTTATGACCGGTAAATACGTAATAATGAGACAAGGGTGCAGTCATATCATGGTGCACCTGGAATAGAAGAAATTATTACACAATAATCAGAACAAAGAGTAATTACAATCAGAAGTCAGAACAAAGACTACTAATACCTTCAGAAGTAATAATGGCTTGTGGGTTGTTTATATATAATCATTATACTAATCAATCTTCCATATCTACAAGGACCTAACCCTTTGGTGATTACCTAGAAGCTTTGCTCCCTTGTTCACGGAAAGAGAAACATATATACCTAGATGCTTTAACTTCATTAATCTAGGTTCCGGAATAGAAAATTTTACTATATGCAACTGATATGATATCCCAGCAATGCACAAACGCAGGAAAAATCTAGTTCTTGTACTCATTCAATGCAATTTCAATTATAAACACATGCTGGAAAAATCTTATTCTTATTTTGTTCCATCACTTATTAATATTCGACCTCAATTACTGATCTTTAAAGAAAATAGAATCAACCGAAATGCATAGACAGATGCTAGAAAAATCAAACTCTTTCCTGTTTCAACACTTGTATAAAAGCTACTTCAATTATAGATCTTACTAGCAAACGAATTTGACCAAAACGCACTTAAAATAAGTGAAAGTAAATACTAGGTGCACAAATGAAAAGCTGAGTTGTAAATTAAGTTGCGAGAGACTTATTAATCTTTCAAAATTAGCGGATAGTTCTAAACAAGAACTACCATGCGTTTATTAATATGGTTATCAATAAGGGGAAATTAAATTTAGGAAAATCCAATCTAATAAGAATAACACAAATAAAGTAAGGTATATACCCCAAGAGAAGGCGACAGAGGCGGGTTACTGTCACTGAAAAGGTACTTGAAGAAACTCTCAAGATTGAAACCCTTTCGATGAAAGATATTCAAATGCTGGAAGCCGTCTATGATGGCTTGCGCTTCCTCTTCGGTGGCTTTCTCTTGTTTCTGCACCTCTTTGAAGAACCTCTGGAGGTGAGCAGCGTTCATAACATTATTCTCAGAGTAGTGTTCGAAAAGGGCCTTGATCTCCGGCGGCGCTTCCGACTGGCCGAGCTTGAACCGCCGGCTACAGCAGCAGACTCGGTAAGTCTGTTTGGACATTGTTTTCGCGCAATTCGGGAAAAATCGGAGCTCCGAAAGAACAGAGGGAAGCTTGTGAGAGAGTGTGTGTGTATGAAAGAGTGTAGGTATGCGTGGTGGGTGCTTGTGAGTAATTGAGGATGAGGATGGGCTTTTGATGAGAATGAGGAAAATGGATGCGTTTCTTGCTAACGCTGGCAATGAAAAACAAGTAACACAAGGGAAGAGTAGTATCCAGAAAGGACACGGTGGGTCCTACGTGGATACCTCCAGCCAATGAGGACACCGCCATCTGGCACATGTACGTTTGACAAATGAATGATGATTGATTTGTTTTATCCGTTAAGAAATGGATCGATTCGCTTGTGAAATGGATATTGTAATTAACTAATTATTATTAGTTAGTAATTTAATACGCGTGTATGATTGATATTAGTTACTCAAACTGCACTTACAATTATTGCTGATTTTTCGAGTTTCTCACTTCTTACCTGAAATCAGATACTAAACATAAATATCTCTCTTAATGAAATTTAAACATTAATTTATTCTACTAAAATCAATCTCCTATACTACTTTTTTTTTTAACTTATTTGTGTAATTTGGTGGCGTTTGCTTTATACTCAACCTTTGGCATCTTATCTTTAATACGCGTAGAATTAAAGACCAATTCAATTATAAGACAACTGTAATTTGCCTTTTCTTTTTCTTTTCCTTAATTCTTTTAATTAAACTATAGAAGTAGTAGGCATGTGTAAAAGTAAAACATCCCTTTTTTAATGAATTTGGACAAATAAATTCGTATTTGCAGTTAAACTTTTTTTTTTTTATAGATAGAAAAACAATATTTCAACTTCCTTTAAATTTTTTAAATCTTTTTATTACTAAAACACAATGATTATATTTATCCAAAAGTAAAAGACAGCTACTATGTGGAAAAATATCTTGCGTAAGCAGTCATTTAGAGGTTTTATTGATCTGATCTTTAAGGACTTATTTTAATCTAAGAACCATCAAACAAGGCCTTTTGTAGAATATATATAAGACTATTATATTATCAATAAAAGAAAAAACGATAGAGCCTACTTCCACAAGATTTATTTCGGGACTATAAAAGAGATTATTATTGCTTATTTTTAAATATTATTTGTCACATAACAAAATTAGAATAATTTTTAAAAGACTTGAAAAAAAATTCATAAAATATTGGATATAACATTCTATGGATCGGAATTGTGGGGAGTACTCCATGATTATTTCCACCATCTCAAAGCCCCAATTAGGCTTATTTTTATATTATGCATAAATGCTCTTTTTTTGAAGAATATACATGATTTTCATTATTAATCCTTTATGTATTTCGGTGAAAACTCAATAACATTAGTTTTTTTAGCCCGCTTCAAAATAGTAAAAATTCAATAAATACAGGTAATTAATTGGAGTGATAAGTATTCTATTCCCTTAAAATAAGATCTCGAGTTTAAATTTTGTGTATAAAAAAATCTCTGTTAAAAAAACTTTACTCCTATCATAGGACTCTAGCTAACTCGAACAGGATTGCATCTATCAAGTTTAGAGTAAAGGCTCTCTTTTCCTTATATTTTTCTTCACTTCATTTTTTTATAAGTTCACTTAATTATTATACATAGAAAATTTATATATTACTTATGATCTAAATAGCATAAAAATATTACATCAATATACATGTCTAAGTTCATTCTTTTCATTAAAAAAAAAAAACTAACATAATATGGAAGTAGGAAAAAATATGTGCATCAAATTTTTTTGTATAAACAGAGAAAGCCCAAAGGGCTAAGCAGAAAGCAAAACTGGAGTACACATACACCTTACATCAGTAGCAAAACAAAAAATGTGCATCAATAACGTAACTACCCACCTACCCTACCCTACCCATACCCACCCACCTTTCTTTTGTTCATTGCAAGGTGGGCACCATAAACATGAAGAGCAAGAGGTCATATCTTCTCTTCTTTGGAAAGAACAGGACGAGGAGGGAATGGTAATTCCACTGTAATACTAATTAATGGTGAAGCAAGAGCTATGCACCACCTTGTTTGGCTGTCTTGACACACACCCTTCAACTCAATTCATTTCTCAGTGTCTTCATCGAAAGGCCAACCCATCTAATTAATTAGATTATTGAAACAATCATCACAAACAAGAACATGATGCACATATATGTATATATAGAGCTTGATTTGACAGCTGAAGACGATGTCCCAAACAGAGTCCCTGCAAAAATCACCCTAATCAATTATTCTCCTTGGTTTTGCAGAGCTGTCGTGTGAATTGATGAATAATTGATGAGCTAGGGATAAGTTTGATATCTTTATCTATGGTTTCACTTTCCCCCTTTAACAAGTACTATTATGAAGATGCCTCTTCAGAATTGATCACTAACTAGAAAACAATCTCGGAATTGTTCAAATTAAAACATTGCAGACACATATAGGGAGATGTTATATATGTTAGCTTTGTTTTTCCTTTGTGTATTTCTTTTGCAGCTTTTGATCTGTGTTTGTAGCTTTTGTTTTGTTGTCATTTGTCAATGAAATGACTGTTTTGGCCAAAAAGAAAGTTGCAGAAAAGAAAGCACCGAAAGTGATTATAGTTGTAAGTGGACAGTACTGAACACGAATATTTGCTAATAATTACGCACTAACATTAACATACACACGAGGACTTTACGTCAAGTCTCAACCAGAAGAACGTATACCGAGGATTACGAAAAATTTTCTACGTACTGAGTCTAATAAAAGTACCAATCAGATGCCAATATAATAGAGTACATAAGGACAGATTTTGAACTTAGGAGTTAGGGGTTCATTGGAGATAAGATCATCTAAAATAATTTTTTATATTTCTTAGTGGAGTTATAAGAGAGATCATAACTCTACCAAAAAATATAGAGAATTACTCTAAAGAATTCATTCTCGTGTCATTGAGTGTAAAGGATTTTTTTTTTGGTGAAGAAAGACTTATTTATTTTTAACTATGGTTCGATTTCTAACTTTAAATTCTTGAATCAATTTGTCTCATTTTTTGAGATACTTGTGAATACTCTATAGTTTAAAAAAACATCAGATTTGGTTCATCTTGTGAAGTTTTTTTAATGTATAAAATGTATTTTATTTTATTTTTTTAATTGGCCGTAGACCAAAGTTAATTAGTATTAAATAAACTTTAAAAAATTTGATCTTAATCCAAAAGCAACATTGGCAACGACTTGTAAATGAGAACTAGACTTTCATAACTATTTATTTCAAGAGAAAATATAATAGAACTTAACTACTTGATCTCACCATCTTAGAAACACTAGTACCATAAAAATATTAGAGATGATATATCTTTAAGATTTAAACATCATTACTGAAGAGAAATATCATTCAAAATTATTAGTTAAGATTTAAAAAAAAAAAGAAAGCAATAGAACAAGAAGAGAGTCAAGTTAAGTAGAAGTAACTAGTTTATTACTTATCAAATACAGTGACACAGCCAAGTAGAGTTTCATAATTCAACAGAGACGACTAAATATATTACAAGTTGAAAAAGCGGAGGATTCATTGCTTTGCAATGATCATCCTTATTGACCCACAAAACACAACCCAAACAGAACTAGAACTTAGGACACAAGACAAAACGACGACGCAGCTAGGGGAATTAACTAAGATCAATTGTACCCGAAATTAATAGAATGAGCAAATAATTAACTGTCGCGTCTGGAATTGTTGGATCGTTGCTGCTGCTGGTGGCACATGGAGGTGAAATTGGAATTGAGATCGGAGTAAAGATGAACAACCTTGGAGATATTACCATTCAGTTCCTGAATCAGAGACACGTTCTTCACCATATTGTCCGGGATCCTGGACTGGTGGTTCTCGTTCACCTGCTGAATCAGGTGCCGATTCCGGTCCAGCACCGACTGAACCTGCCGAAAGTTGTTGTTGAAAGTGGCCCACGCCTCGGGGTTGCCGCCTCCTTCCGCGTCCTCCACCTCGCCGTCCGACTCCCCGGTGGTCGTGCTCACGGTGGTCGTCGTCGTGTCGTGGTGGTGGTGGCGGTAACGGTGGCTCTTCTTGCTGTGGCGGCGGTGGGAGGGGTCTTCCATGCTTGATTCGGTTGCGGCGGAGGAGGAATCAAGTGTGGTGGTGATGAGAGAGTGAGAGGGAGGCCACATATTTATACCTGAGTCTCGGAGTTCATGCTCTGTTTCTGCCTTTCTGGTGTGTCATCATGTGAAGAATTGTGGGATAAGGAAGAATATGGCTTCTCTTCATCTCTTCACTAACACCATCTTACGCGACCGCGTGCACTGCACGTACTACCTAAACATTTTCGCATACTCTAATTAAATAATTTTCTACAAGTACAGAATAATAAAATTAAGAACAAAATAATTTTAGCCTAGATATAATTAACTGATTTATTAGTGTGGGTGAAGGTGAAAAAAGGGGGATGCGAGTGGGGGAAGCAGGGGAGAGAAAATATCTAGAGGTTGAAATTCGATTGGAGGAAAAAAGTGAAAAGTGCACAGAAAGATAGTGCCACGGCGACAAAAAGAAGTGTGCTCTTTTTGCCTGCGTGGAGGAGAGAATATGTGTGCCTTCAAAATATCTCACTACTAAAATATCAGCCAACACGAATAGATACCTAATAAAGTAACCACACCAATATGGTCCCTCACTCCCTAATGATATGATTATTCACTCATTTCATATAAATTTTATTTAAATATGTCATAAATTAAGAGTTTAGTACAAAGAAAATGAGATTTTGATCATATTTATATTTCATTAAAATTAGAGAAATCTAGTCTCAATACATCAGAGAGAAAAAAATAAAGGCAAGCTATCAATCCACTTAAAATCATAATTAAAATCCTTAAATTATGTTTAATTATTTTTAAAACCATATTAATTTTAATTTATGTGACAAGTTCACATAATATTAAACGAGTTTAAATATACAAGAACATTTTTCTATCTTGTAATCCCAAGATGCCAAAAACGCTACAACCGTAAAAGCCATATTCTTAACTTGAACCCACAGAGATCCAAGTAACATATTTTTCAAGTTTGTTTTTGATTTCAGAAGATATTTATAATTTTACACGAAGTGAGAATTATTCAGAAAGTGTGTGGTGTTTTTGATTTGATAAAAATGTTTTGATCAATGTTCTTTTACTTTTAGTCGTTTCAAATCAATTGTTACTGATTTTAGTATTTGGATATTTATTTGTATTGTCAAATTAGTTGATCTGGCTAATATTCGTTTTCTTTTTTCTTTAATTGGTTGTTTGAATTTTTCACTTTCTTCTTTCTTTGGTGCTTCTCCTGTCAAAAATGTAATTATTTGTCGTCAGATTCATTGCTTATGGCATTTTAAGAATTCTCCTGGAAAACCCCTGAAAAAAAATTGGAATTTTAAGCATATTATAGCAAGAGTGGCTGGAAGTCTGGAACCATTATTTTCTTAAAATAGTGAAAATGGAAAGAAAAAAAACCCTACCAAACACGTTTTCTCCCATAATTTTTGTTTCTAATGAAAATGAAAACAAAAAATGATCAAGGCAAAGACTGAAGAGGCCCTAATAAACTTGGTTCAATTTACAGTCTTGCTTTAATTTATTATTGTTCCTTCCTATTTCTTCTTATTTATTATCCCACACTAAACAGACTCTCATCAGAACTGTATAAACCGTTGTTCAATTCGAAGCTAGAAAAAATAAAATTAAGGGGTGACTAAATTTATGGAGTATAAAGTAGCTACCAAGTTTTATCACCTGTTAATTATCAAATTAATACGGAATACGTAAAAAAAATCAGAGGCACACAAAATCTAACTGCAAGATTATGAAGTATCCAGCCTTCAAAACAAATAAAATACTTCTATCAGATGTTAACAAAATTCATATCCAAGTTTCAATAGTAAAAATTTCAAGGTTATTTTCATTTGTGCATCTTTTGAACTTTGAAGTAGCCAATCTCTGGTATTCATACCCTTCCACCAGTTCTTGAAACATTGCACCACATTGTGATTGGATTATAATTTAACATTTTCTTCGTGCAATTTTGAACGCACAATAATAGGCTTCAGCATTTATAGAAATAACTCCAAAGATAGACATGAATAGATGTTTAATGAAGTTACGGGGTAACTATTCAGTTGATTTTCTCTTTCTTCCAAGAACAGAGGCTTTCTGAAGTCTGGGCCCCCCCATTCGCCACTTCTTGAAGGATGCCATTGAGGATTGAGCTGCTTCATACACTACAAAAAGCATGAATACGAATAAAGTACACTATCAACTGGCTTCAAGAAAAGGAAAAAGATGTGGAATATCATTAGTAGAACAAAACTTACTATTGATCTCTTCTTTTGTCAGAATAGACCAGAATTTGGAAGCAGCGGTAAATGCTGCAGTATGTGCCTTGGTGAGGACTTCCTTATACCTGTTCTTAAATGCAGACAAGAGCAGAAACCCGATGGTTCTATCACCAACCCTGCCATCAAAAAAGGAAAAAGAAAAAATTAATATAACTTTGGAATAGTTTAGATGTTGAAGTATGACTAACATAGTTTAATAATACCCCAAGTCTAGGCAACTTTGAATTATTTCATTTCAACATAAAGGCTCATGCAGTGGTTAGTGGTTTTAACTTTTAAGTAGTAATTGAAATTCTTTGAACATTTCATCATTCCTCATTTGTAATTTGGTTGGCTAAATGGAATTTACAGTGATGATGACTTGAACGAGATTGTTTTATGTACTACGTAGTTGCACATATTTAACAGTTATCGGCTCATCCTAGATGCCAAGGTTGACAGCAACCTTATGATACGACCATATAGGACTAAGCAAGAAAATGTCAACAGAAATTAATTAAAGCCTTTCAGATAATGCACGAAGCTGAGGAAGATAATATGGCATAGAATAAGAGACTTACAGGGGTGCTACCTTGCATCCAAATTCGTAAAAGAATGGACATCGAGACCTCAGATCCACACATGCAGAATCAGCCTGGATCTCTAATCTTGTGCTGAAATCAAGAACTACCAACTAGATGAGCAGATGCAGGCATAAACAGAGCTATAACTTTTATGACCTAAATTTAAATCAATCCTAAACCCTAAGTTCAATGAAAGCGAAGTGAAAGGCACACTTATCCAGCAACAACTTAATCAGAATGTAGAGTACACATGGTTAAAACATGGCATTGAACCAAATCAAATTGAAGCCCTAAACACAAAGTTAACAGGAATGATCGGCATTATCTTTATTTGTGTACCATGATAGAGCTTATATAGCTATAGTTATATTGCTTCTTAAGTCTTCACTCATTGTCAATGTAATGATTTGTTTTAATTTATTACAAGTGAAGAAGCCTATAAATTGTAAGCACGTAGATGATTACTTTTGATTAAAACAAGGGGGAACATTGACTGATACTGCTTGTCTCAACTGTAACTCGTGAGCAAGCCAGAAAGGCAGCTCAACTTTGGAACCTGCTTCAATCTGAAAATCAGACATGCTAGTGTCAGGTCAAATATCTAGAGTTCCACCAAGCAGTGATATTTTTTCAACAATAAATCAGTATCAGCAGTTCTTACGTAGTCAGTTTCAGAACTGGGGTCTATTCCCACTCCAGATGCTTCCTTCTGGAATATAACTGACACAATCTGTAGCAAGAATATAACAAGTTATATTATTAGAATAAGAAGCTTGGCTAGTAACAGCTCAAAAGATCATCAAAGGCGAAGCACTTCAAGGCTAACTACTGCAAAACTCCATTATTTACCCTTAAATTTATCTAAAGTTCTAAACTACCATTTCTTGTTCAACTTGACATGCTACAAGCCTACAACAATAAAAAGAAGTAATTGAAGAATTTGAAGATTCTGATATCCACCTCTTCCTCTGTGATAATGTCATCAATATCATAGTATTTTGCCATCCTAGCTTCCAGATTGCGGCACCTACTCTTTCTCTTGATTCATTAAAAACAGGTGTTTGATAACTGCATAGATTACATTCAAATCCTCAATCTTCCTCAACAGATAAAGCCACTAAAACCAATCAGAGAAGCACCTTGAGAGCAAAGCAAACTTGCTTATTTAGTTGCTACAAGTATTTTTAACAAAATAAAATCATTATTATACATGATGCAATCTATTTATCCATGAAGTATTAAAAAAAATTAGAGAGTATTCAAAGCCGGAAGATGAAAACAACTAAATTCTACCTTGAAGTCCTTTACCACAACCACGGCCATCCTATGTTACAGACTTTCAGGAAATGAAGCACTTGGAGTTTTGGAAACATTTAGGACACAAGAAGATAAAAAACTCAAAAACAGAACCTTTGAAAAATACAAAAATCACAAAACGTACCAATTTATAATAAATTAATGCAGATGCAAGATACCAAATTTACAAATTGCTATTAAAATATCAGTCATATTGCACGGGTAAGTAAAACCTTCACCCGGTATACAGGCATTTTAAAGTTTTCTTTCGCTAACCATATTTCCCTATAACACTAAACTACACAGTTTGTAAATTTTGTTCATGAGTCTTTTATATATAGTTCATCAATTGTCTTCACCTCGATGCTTAGAAATATATAAGGATTTCATTCCTAGAAACGTTTATAAAGAATATATTGAAATTGAATGTCAATAAATTATATGAAAACGAATGATACTTTACAAATTTAGAGTTCAGGAAGTCCCGTTCTTTAATTATTCTTGCTTTGTTTTTTCCTCATCCTCTAGCACTATTATAAAGTAATAGAGGATCAGGGGACAGGGATCCTCCTAAAATACTTGTCCGCAAAATTAATCCAACTGAGAAAAAATTCAAAAAAAAAAAATCAGTCATTGCTTTCACTCTGTGAGCGTTAGCCATATAAATGTCCATTCCTCTGAAGCCTTGACTCAATTCTCCATACAGTATTATAGCATGAATGCATACAATAAGAGAGACATTTCAATTTTAAATAAAGTATCAGCTCAGTATTCGCTATGCAAAGGTTCCTACGGCCATTTCAAATTCTAATTTAAACAATATGAACAACGCACCTTTCTATTGAGATGCAAACCCTTTGACGACGATCCAGGGGATCCGACTCGGCTAAGACGAAGCTCTGCTGCTGTTTTGATTCAGAGCTTCCAGCGATTCCACGAAGATTAGGAGAAGAAGATGCTGGAAATTGGAGGTTGGAGGATGCGGCTGCAATGAGATCCAGAAGTACCCTAATCAGAGTCTCGGTTGCGACAAATTGAAAAATGAAAAGGGAAAGTGAAACAAGAAGAAATAATGAAAAAAATCGGCGGGATAATCAAAAGATGAATTTACGCGGGTTTTCCTTTTTAATGCGGAATTTATTTATTATTTTTCCTTTTTTGTCCCCTTTTTGTCTTTTGTGTGTTTGGACATTTCCGGATGGCCGAGGCCCACAACAGCATATGTTTTTCATCCGACCAAAATCAAATGCATATGTTTTTCGTTTAAATTTTTTGTAACACTGAAGATTCTTTAAAACAAATAGATAAAGCACCAAATTGGTAAACACTGAACACTTGCTTTCTGTGCAAACAAATTTAAATTAACAATTATTAATCGTCAAAAAATATTATTTTAATTTTTTACAACTTATTTTAATGACTAAAAATTAATTGTTAAAAAATTATCATTTCTAACAATTTTGTAGTGGTCGTTTAACTTTAAGTTATTGAAAATCATTTTTTTCTTGCAGTGGATATGATTTTTTAAGATTAACTTTGATTTTCTTGTTATCTCAATTATAATTAAGGGTTAACTTGTTTTAAAGATTTCATTTTGCTTCCTATGAAAAAAAAAGATTTCATTTTGCTGATTATTCATTTTCTTTAAAAAAAATGTATTGTTTGAGGAGTCAAACTTAAAAAAAAAAAAAAAAAAAAAAAAAATCAGAATGCGTCTTTACTCTTTACTAATTGAATTCAAATTATAAATTTAATAAGTCTTCATCCAGTTAAATGTATGGGATGGAACGAATGAATGTATTCTGTTGTGGTGTTAATGACTCAATCTCATTTGTGTCATGGAAATATATCCTGGATGTGAATTTTGTCTGTTTGTAAAATTAGAGTATCAAGTTCGCTCACCAATCACCATACATATACAAGCAAGGGAAAAGCAAATACTCAATATGCCCAATCATAGAATGCTAGTTAGTTCCTGTGAGATTTAGCACAGAATGCTATTTTGAATGGAGAAAACAGAACATAACATAACCTAACCTAAATAAATAACAAATACTTAGTCCCACTGAATTTCTCTGTGAAATGTCCATTCAGAGGGATTCAATGTAGTTTTTCCATCAGCTGCAACAAGATCATATGGCGAGTCTTCCGCAAATTCAGTGGGCATGGATTTCCAATATAGGCATGGTTTCCACTCAGCTTGTTTAAGCACTTTTAGTATCTCCTCTACTACAACTTTGCTTCCTTCAGCAGACAAATGTATCCCATCACTGCAAAATTATATTCATTCAAAATGACAAAAAATTAAGCTTCTTATATATATACAGACCAGCTTACACTACACTAGTCATTTTACAATACCATTTCTCGTTTACAGCATGCATGTTTCATGGATTTTAAGGTTTAATGTATTTTGCAGGCACATAACAGAGAAAGCAGAGATTTCCAGTTTGCATGAGATGAAGAAAACACTAGATCATAAAGTTAAAATTCTCTTTAACCATTTCAAGTTTAGCTAGCATGCAAAACCTTGTAAATGATCAGAAAATAAACTGGAAGCTAAACCAATCATTTATAAACAGTTTTGGAATTTCATTTGATGGCATTTGAGGGAAGGAAGGCAATAATAGTTGAAGGAAACTTACGTAAAACAAGTATTCATCCAATCATCTCTTTTCTGTAATGCAGTGAAAAGATCCACAACTTTCACATTCATCTGCTGGCATAGCTTTATACAAGCTTCTGAATAGCTTTGGCATAGTTCATTTGTTCTTACCACCTCACTAAGAAACGCACTAGTTTTTTATGAAAGGACCAAAAAAAAAAGAATCTTATTAAACTGAAGGTGTTATTTCAATCAAATTAAAAGGAACAAAAAAAAAAAACCAGATTACCTGTTGTTTTGGCGAACTTTAGCCTCATTGACAGGAGGACAAGAGAGAACCATGAGACGTGTGCTTTCAGAGAGGCTCTGACATTAAAGATCAATCAATCTTACATCAGAATAGATTAATCATGTAAATAATATAAGTGATTCCCTTTGAATGATTAAAGAATTGTACCTGAAGATGAAGAAGAATCTTTCTCATGTTATCAATATATTCAGGAAGAGGCACATGAGGGCCTAATCCAGAAGAGTGAGGTCCCATTGAATCATTACCTCCAAAATAAACTATCACAAGGGAAGGCTGTTGAGAAGCATCCTGGGAAATGTGTGGGCACAACGTTATTAATTAAAAGGTTAATTAACAGATGAAAGAGCAATTAAGAGATCATTAAAATAGAGAGAAAAATCCCCCAATACCTTGGGGAAAACTTGATTGAGGACTTGAAGAGCACGTCGTGAATTCCATCCATAGTAGCCCCGCAAAATTATGTCTGCCTATATATACACAAGAATATAATGAATCACAAATAAAACTAGCTAAGAGAGATGCATGAAATTAAACGTTGAGAAATATAAAAGAAGGAAAATGAAAGGCATGGATTATATATAAAGAAATAAAAGGGAGGGTGGAATGAGTGATTCGTACCTTGCGAGCGTAGATGTCAGAAAGAATGGCACCCCAACCTCCATGGCTGAAGCTTAGTTGAACGATGGAGGATCCGAAAAGAATGAAGCTAGGCCTTGCTGGTCCAACCATACCTCCCTCACCCTCAATATATATATATATAGGTACGCCCACCACCGCCTTCTTCCTCAGCTTCCTGCCTTTGTTGGAGTTCGATGAAAACGATATAGTAGATCAAAACCAGAATGGCACGTACCAAATCACAATTTGTGCTTCAATATTTTTTCTATTTCTCAAATTTTATACTTCATTTTAACTTTTTTTTGCTGTTAATTTATTAAATATGTGTGCTATAACATCATTATTTGTCTTTAGACAACGTTATGAATCGAAAATTTGAAATAAGATTGTTTATAATTCATAATTTTTGAAATAAATTTGACCCTAAAAATTTTTTAAAAAAAATCCACAAATTGTTTGAGGAGAAAACATGTGAATTTGCCAATATTTATCTTTTTTATCTGCCACGCGTACAATTTTCGTAACGTGTGATAGAAATAGTTAATCCAATGAATGTCATAATTAACTTGGATTGAATGAAGTGCAGAAGATATAAAAATGGTAATTGACTTGTGGTAGAGAATTGAATTGTACAGAACATCAACATGGCGCAGGCTGAGGGGTCGGGGTAGGTTAATTAGGAATTAAAGTTGAGTAATATAGCACTATACTATTCAATTTTGATATATATATTTTAAATTATATTAATATAAACCCACGTAAAAATAAGAATTCACCTCAAATAAATTAAAGATTAACTGATTCAAAAAATATATTAAAATTCAATCATATTATTAAACATTTTGTTAATTAGGTCCCCATTTTTATGAATAACGTTACTAGATTTGCATAAACATAACATGTGTGTTTTTTAATCTTTTAAAATATATATATATATATATATATACTATTTTATTATTCTTGAATTTGAAAAATATATTATTCCATTCCTATTTTTTAAAAAATAGTACTTTTTAAGTTCTGAAAGCATTTACATTTTTTTTTTTGTTCCATTATATTTTTTAATTAATGGGGACTAACAACTTATAATCCTAATCCACGCGAATATCTTAAATGGGCTGAAGCAAAATTATTAGTATTCCCATTAAAAAAAAAAAGTAAAATTATTAGTACTATCACTTATTATAATTTGAAGTCGATTATGAACAAATTAATGTTGGTAGGTTTGAGGGAAAGTACATAATAAATGAGCTTAAAATGCCATTAATATTCCAACCACCTTGGACTGGATGGATGCAACGATGTTAATGTTAGTAGAGAGTGTAGAGTTAGGGTACCAACCAATTTGGGGAAAATAATGAAATCATACCAGCTCCATCTTAGTTGAATAGTCCGACAAGCCAACGTACTCTTATTTAAGATAAGATGTCCATGGTAAGTCAAATAGACAAGCATGTACCATAAAACATTCAAATAGGGTTTACTACTAAAGTAACTCACTTTCTATCTATAACTCAATCCACACAAGTCATCCAAACTCTAACGAAAATTGTTATATTAAGACAATGTTTGATAAAAATGTACGGATGAAAATGAAAGGGATGTAAAATACTGTACTATAGAGTAAAAGAAAGTATTGTAGAGAAAAGTGTGTTGAAAATATAAAAAATATGATGAGAAGTGTATTCGGTATATAAAAAATATGATGTAACTTATTAAAAAGTGTAAAATTATATCACTTCCCTTAAATTATATCCTTACCAAACATAGCTTAAGATACATGCAAACCATAATCATAGATGACGCGGTTTCTAAGTTTGCCACATAGAATATGGGCCGAATAATATAACATCAATAACTTGTTTTTTTTAATGGGCTTTCTGTTGTCCAAATACTTGAATCATTTGAGTTTGCAAGCCATTGGGCTTTTGGTTTAATGCAATCACTTTTCGATAAGAAACAAATTTTGTAAGCAGCTTTATGCGGAGGACAATACATAAAGATAACATATGTGTAATAAAAGGCATCTCATTGATCAAATTGATCTGTCACAGTGTCACCTATATTATAAATATACATTTTTCAAATTATGAAACTTAAAAGCTCATCACTTGCGTATGTGGTATATATATATATATATATTATATTGAAATAAAACTTCAAATTTAATTGATAGTATTATCAAATAAATAAAATACAAAAGATCAGTAGTGTAGTATTTTAATTTGAAAGTACTGCATACTCATATTTCAATTAAGGCAAAAGTATCTTTCCTAACCCCAACGTTTGGGGATCCTGTCAGTTTCGCCCCTAACGTTTTTTCACTGTCAATTATAACCCTAACGTTTTACGTTTCTGCCAATGTCACCCTTTTCACTAACACCGTCAAATATTTAACAGTTTTTGCTGACGTGGCATCTTATGTGGCAAAACGTTTCTTTTTTCTGTCAATTGTAACCCTAACGTTTTACATTTCTGCCAATGTCACCCTTTTCACTAACACCATCAAATATTTAATAATTTTTGCTTACGTGGCATCCTATGTGGCAAAAATATCTGACTTGGTATATTTTTTTTCCACATCAGATTTCATACTCATCTTTTCTCAATCAAAGTTGTGTCGTTTTGACCTCGGCCTATTCCTTCTAAAATATAACTCAAACGCACGCGCTATTTTGCTCATTAAAACATCGGAGATGTTATCCATTCTCTATTTTAGGGTAACGTCTCCGACAAAGTAGAGAATGGGTAACGTCTCCGACAAAGTAGAGAATGGATAACGTCTCCGATGTTTTTATGAGCAAAATAGCGTGTGCGTTTGAGTTATATTTTAGAAGGAATAGACCGAGGTCAAAACGACACAACTTTGATGGAGAAAAGATGAGTAGGAAATCTGATGTGGAAAAAAAATATACCAAGTCAGATATTTTTGCCACATAGGATGCCACGTAAGCAAAAATTATTAAATATTTGATGGTGTTAGTGAAAAGGGTGACATTGGCAGAAATGTAAAACGTTAGGGTTATAATTGACAGAAAAAAGAAACGTTTTGCCACATAGGATGCCACGTCAGCAAAAACTGTTAAATATTTGACGGTGTTAGTGAAAAGGGTGACATTGGCAAAAACGTAAAACGTTAGGGTTACAATTGACAGCGAAAAACATTAGGGGCGAAACTGACAGGACTCCAAACGTTGGGGTTAGGAAATGTACTTTTGCCTTCAATTAATTAACGTTATAAATCCCTATAACTTGTGCGTGTAGCATGCGTGTTTTCAATAGGATTTTCCATGTCATCGCTTGTCTAATAATAAAATGAAGCCCAAACCCAATATATTCTCTCTTTTGTCCTTTTTATATATGCTCTATGGTTTGTTATGTTTTCATAATGTTTAATTTTATTCTCTGATTGATATTTGCTTCAGTTGCTTTATGAGCTTGACGATATTATTGGAATCATGCTTTTGAATCATATATGCGGAATTAAACGACTTTCTTTGTTTTCACATTAACGAGAAGCTTCTATTTACCAATAAACATGATTATGACTTAAAATCATTTTTATAGGATATGCTTTTTTTTTCTGATTAAAGAGGATGAACCTTGCAACAAGACTAAGATTGTGACATGTGGCTAAAAACTCTGAAAGTCATAAGTCCAATTTCTCTAAAAATAACTTCATGGATAGAATGGGTAAAATCACATACATATTATATAGTCTTTTCCAGAATATTCTACTTGATGGGAACTCTCTGCATTTGGTCCATTTTTTAGTAATTCTATCATTATGTTTTAATTTTAAATATAAAAAATATTTTCAAATATTTTGGGCAAAATTTTCAACTGTTTTGATTAAGTAAACTTTTTTTCAATTTCTATAAAAAATATCATTCAAGATCAACGGAATAATTATTTTTTATGTTGTTGTTTGATTAATAAACTTATTTTCGATAATAAAATATTAAAAAATGTAAAGGTGTCAATTCGTCCACTTATACGAAAAGTATATTAGTAATAATAAATTATAAGTTTTTTTTTCTGTGCAGAAAAATGAGGGACAAGTGGACACACCATTGCAGTTTATTGTCGAGCTCATATGAAGTGAATTTTCTCCATTCTTATCTTTTCCAACTTCAAATACAAAAGATGATGTTAAAAGACATATATAAAGAGTATATATAGACCCTTCTCTCATCTATGTCAACTCACAATCGTAAATTATAAGAGATTCAAAAGCAGACTTTTGGTTGTCTTGGTTTGAATTGAAGAACATAACGTTATTAAACACACAAAATGTCAGAGAATCATATAAAAACTGTCTCTTTGGTTTTAAGAAGTTGGGTGAAAATTGCCACTATACGTTGTTATTCCAATTCCAATTTTAATTATTTATTATCCAATTATTTCAACGCAACACATGCACGTTTAAGTTTTGTTTGTGAATAAGAATTTACAAAGAAATATTAGAAGTAATCTTATATTTTTGTACTTACTTCTATTTTTTTTTACTATTAAATGTAGTATAAACATTTACATTCTCATTCCCATCATATTTTCAGTAACAACCGTCAACCGAACCCTTAATTTCCGTTTGGAATGAACTGAATAATTGTCTGCATTCTGCAATGTATATATATATATATATCCTTCTAGACATTCTTATATTTGACTTTATTAAAAATTAACGTACTGTTCTCAATGTAAAAATGATGTCTTTTCGCCCTTTTGTTTTCCAAATGAAAAGTCAGTCTATATGTTAAAAGTAAACTCCTAATTACAATAAAATATTACGGTCAGAGCACAAATTCTAGTCAACGGTAAGCTACGTTCGTTTTATAATCCAATTTTTATTTATTTGTTTAAGTATTGAAAACTACAATAACAATTTTATCTATCATTATATTGACCTATTTTAATTAAATTGTGGGTTGCGATTGTACGGATGGATATGCAATTAAGAAGCACCATTGACTGCTCAATTTGATAACACTTTTGAACTTTCTTCGAAAATATTTTCTTAACTCAATAACTTATGATGATTATCTCTTAAATTATTTTAACAATTATAGAAACATTGTTAGCAAGTACCGTATATATATATATATTATAGAAGTTTCGTATGCACGTAGTAATTTAATTTTTTTTAAATTATAATATAAAATTATTATATTTTAAAATAATAAAATATTAAATATTTGATAATTTTTAAATTTGTAAACTAAAATAAATTTTATTATATTTTAAAATAATAAATTGAATAATGGGAAGTTATTTGTTTCAACACTAACTACTCACTATGTTTACTTTCTCTTTCCCTCCCACTCCCACCTCCACATCCTCCCATCATTTTTTTTTTGTATTTAATAAATTAATAAATATTTATTTTGGGAGACTGTTGACGGGAATGGTCAACAACCATATAAATATAGATATATATAGTGTTGAGTATAGTTCTCCAAAATTAGTTCTACTTTAGACAAGTCTAAAAGGTGAGGAGGGAGGAAAGTTTATAAATAAGGAAGTTTAGGCTCTAGTTTGTGAAAATTGGGTGCGGGAATGAAAATGAAATGGGAGTTGAGATTAGGTAGAGTATGAAAAACTAATTAAACAGAAATTTAACCTTTAATTTATTTACAGTAATCTTTATTAGTGTAAGTTTTCCTTTTTGGATTCTCTAAAAAAAATACTTACACGACGAGAGACTCATTTTAAGTAAAATATAAGCCAAATTGCAATTTAATATCAACAAATTATAAGTAATAAATTGAGAGAATAATACTAAAGTAATCCACTTTTTCTAAATGCAAGTAGTGCTAGACTTTTACCCATACAAAAATATAAAAGAACTATGAGATTCATATATTTTATTTGTACATTAATTAATAATAAAATCTAACTATCTAATTAATATTTTAGTTACCATATATGTGAGTTTTTTTAATTCAAAAGAAAAAATAAATATTATTAATAAAATGTATTTTAAAAGCGGCAAGGTTTATTTCCTGCTCCTACCATCATCGCAAACGCAGTCATTGACGGGCATTCCTCTTAATTACGAAATTGACCATCATTTCCCTGGCCGCCACAAGCTGGTCCTTTTTGGTATGCTTCACTTCTTTCTAAAATAAATTTAACATCCTTCCTTTCTATTTCAATTTTTTTATCTTTTCAAATTATATACAACTCATATATATCTAGACGTGTCAAAGTGGGCCAACCCAGCCCACACGGGTTGAACCCGTGACGGGTTGGCCCTCGTTAAACGGGTTGGAAATCCCAACCCGACCCACCAAGGTGGTGGGTCGGGCCAACCCACCATACCCACCTTTTTTTTTGAATTTTTTTATTTTAACTTTTTTTAAAAAAAAAAATTCTATACTTTTTTTTTTACATTTTTTTATGAACTAAGAAATTTAATATGATAAAATAAAAGAAAAGATTTATCATTCATCATGTCACTCACAAATAGTTTAAAATAAAACAATGAAAGTATGAAACATAGTTAAAATATCACAACATTACTCATTTATTTTCCTCCTAGCTCTTACAAATATGGTGAAAAATGAAAATATCAAAAAAAGAAAGAAACATGATTAGGAATTATGTTTTTTTTTATTTATTTTTTTTAAAGTTAGGTGGGTTACGGGCCAAGTGGGTTAGGTGGGTCGGGTTCTTCCAACCCGTTTAATAAACGGGTTGGAATTTTAAAACCCAACCCACCAAATTGGTGGGTTAAACGGGCCAACCCGGTGGGTTGGACCCGTTTTGACAGCTCTATATATATCATATGAATTGTAAAAAATTTTTGTTTGTTTATGGTTATTTTTTTTTATGTTTTATACTTTTATATAAGTGATTTCAAATTCTAATTTATTAGTAAAATCTGGTTCAAATAATAAAATACTCGTAAAATTAAGTGGTTGATACCAACATCAAATTAAGTTTAAGCTTATAAAAAATCAATTATAGAAAAATAAATAAATCTCAGTATTAAAAAAATGAAAACCCTAAAGAAAATGGGTAATATTACATAGTTATTAAGAATTCAAGCTATTAAGAATTCAAGCTCACTATCTATCAATTGTTAGATCTATATAGAGATTTGTGCTAAAATACTTTATCTTTTTAAAATGTAAGATGACACAAATATCAAAACAGATCCAACGGCTTACAACTAGTGAGCTTGAACTATTGATAGCTTCAAATACTCACCCAATCACCGTCATTTTTACTTTTCCGTGCTTTAACTTAAAAACTGACCTAGTTGTACTAAACTGCTAATTAAAGTGACTTCACTTAATGTAATTTTATTGGAGTTGATCAATGATTTAGATTATTGATTAAAATATACTTAAATGCACTTTATTTTATTTAAACTGCTACTTAAGAACTCTTCCAAAAAGAATGAGTGAAAATACAAAGACAAAATAAAAATATATATATATATTATATAATGAAATTGAATCCTAACTCAAATAATATAAAGCACTAACAAATATTTTGTTGAAAAAAGTTTTCTTGATACGTAATTATTTAATTACGTAGACAAGGATTTTGGCGAGTGTCCATTTTAAGTCTAAAAAACGTGAAGTTTCACATGCATGCGCATCCTTATGGGAATTCAGACTATTCTTTTATATTAATGCCATAAGCAATGACGACATTCTATTTGTATTTATTTTCTTTACCCTCAAATAATTACAAAAGTAATGGTATAACCAAAACATGGTTTTAAAAACTTAAAATGATATGTACTACATTTTCTTAAGAGGTCATGAAAGTCTGGTACTATAAATTTTTTAGAATATCTATATATTCATCTAATATTAATTGTCAATATTAATACTTATCCACACTAATAAGAGCAGATCCTAAATTAAGTAAGAACGTAACCAAAATATTAGTGATGTTGACAAATGGTATGTAATTAGTGGAAGGCATATCGAATACAATACCCGTGTAATATCGAACATCCTCCTCCTCTTAATTAATAAATCTTTCAAGTTTAGGTTTTGTATATAAAAAAATTTTTATCGAGAGAACTCTATCATTTTATAAATAATTTTGGTTTTCCTTTTTTGTCCATTTTGTTCTCAAATGACAAATGCAAAACCGTTAATATTTGTTTTTAAAAAAGTTTAAATGGGGTAAATTTCATTATATTATTATAGTAAAAAAGGACTTCATAATCTCTTTGAGAATTTATTGAGATTTAATATATCACCCATCATCCATCAACAAGACTCTCACGTCAATATAAGATTCGAACCCTCATCCTTATAGAGTAGGGGCAAGTTTGGTTACAATAATTGAGATAAGAAAATGGGAGGAAATGAGAATTGGAAGTACGAAAAATCAATTTTTTCATCCCTTTTAAATATTAATAATTTTTAAATGAATGGTAAAATTATTTAAAAAGAATGACAAAACACTACAAGAAAAAACAGGATTAGCTAGGGAAAAATCCGTAGCTAAGCTAATATTTGGATGCTAATTGCTAGGAATTTTTTTCGTAGCTAATCCGTAGCTAAATTCCCTAGCTAACTCACCCTCTCCAAAAATTGTCTCCGGCAACGGCCGCCGGCGACCTCCTCCACCGCCGTCCGGCGGCCCCCTCCGACGACCACCTCTGGCAACCACTTTATATTTTTGAAAAATGGTCCTAGGAGGCCTCGAAGACGGGACATCATGGATGGTAACATTTAGACCAACCACTAAGCCATTTATTACTTGGAAAAAACTTATGTCTATTTCCTTATGTCCATTTCCTCCATTTCCACCAATCATATATTGTATTTACACTCTCTTTCTTCTATGATTGGTCATATAAAAGGTGGTCTTCTATATTCTCTCTCTACTGTGATTGGTCATTTAAACACTTTTTGCCACGTGTCATAATTATATTGGGGAAATGGAGGAAATGGACACAAGGAAATGGACATAAGTTTTTTCCTTACTACTTTTTGATTTATTAATGTAAAACATTTTATATATACACATATAATAAATTAGCTAGGGATTTTTTCCCTAGCTAAATTAGCTACGGATTAGCTAGGAATTTTTTCCCTAGCTAATTAGCTAGGGATTTTTTCTCTAGCTAATTAGCTAGGGAAATTCGTAGCAAATCCCTAGCTAATTAGCTAGGGATTAGCTACGGTTTTTTTTTCCCTAGCTAATTAGCTAGGAAAATCCGTAACAAATTCCTAGCTAAATTTTTCCGCCTTTTCGCGTCAATTTTTTGATTAGTTAGAGAAATTTCTCCTAGCTAATTTCCGTAGCTAAATCAATTTTTTCTTGTAATGAAATTAACTTTTTATATTCTACTTAATCTCAATTTCCATTTTATTCATATTCTCTCACTCATATTTCACAAATCAAACGAGCCCTTACTGTCGAAACCACAACCAATTGTTAGAATTCTCGTTGACTGCTATTAAATTCATTACATAAAAATGGTAGTTTCCTCATTTGAGAAGAGCAGTACCAAAGAAAAACTAGCAATACTATAAATTACATTTTTCCTAACTAATCCTCTCTTCTCTAAATCTTGATTGATCAAATTTTATAGACAGTATATATTCATTAATAAAATAAAAAGCATGAAATGATGTGAAGTAAAATAAGTGACATGCATGACTCACTTCGTTAATAAAAAATAATAATTTTGTATTCTCCACTTATTGAATATTGAATTTTCATTAACGAGTGAGCTGAATTAAAAGATACATGTTTTAATTATATATATGATATGTCTTTAGCTACTAATTAGATATCAAATTGCCTTCTGGCACTTCATCCGATGCTACAAAACATATATATATATATATATATATATATATATATATATATATATATATATATAATATTAAATATCATTTGGCCAGCAAACAAATGATGGGAACATGGTTTGATTAAGTTGTAGTTCCTAAAAATTATATTAATTTGATACCTAACTTTTTATTTCATATGCAATCGGACAAACCATGCACCATATATATACCTGCTTAATTACACTTGCCTGGTTCTCAATTTTATATATAATGCAAGTACCTACCCTTCTTTTAGCTCTTCATATACTTAATATTAATTAATTACAACATCTTCTTAATTAATTCAATATTAAACTTGTCTTTTAGCCAAAAGCCCAATATATATTCGTTTCTAATTACTAATATTCAATTATAAATATATAGTTAATATTACACATAGGACACTTCATTATGCAAAAATAGAAATAGAAATAGAAACGGAAATAGAAACAGAATGCATTTGATGTGTTTAATAGTAAAAGTTTGGTAATGGAAAGAAAATATATTAAAATGATCATTTTACCCCTTATATTAAAATAATAAAAAGAAAAGAAGGTTATAATTGTCAAATTATGTCAAATCAGAGGGGTATAATAGATATTTTGTATTTTTTTAAAAGTCAATGAAAATGAAAAAGTAAAAAAGTAAGTGGGGTCCCGTGAGTCCCATCATTTCCATTTTCATTTTCATGGGTGTTTCTTGCAAATGAACATACCCTAATATATGTAAGGAAAAAACTTATGTGCTGTTATTTACATACTTTTGGTAAAAGGTTAACCAATTAAAAAAAGACATGTGTCAATTTCAAAAAGAAAGTTGACACGTCTTTTTTTAATTGATTAAATTAACACATGTCTTTTTTTAATTAATTAATTTTACCAAAAACATGTAAGCAACAACACATAAGTTTTGTCCTATATATAATGGTATATATATTCGCATTTCATCCATCCAACTCACAGAACCACAACTAGAAAAGATTGCATGCATGATGATAGGCATTGGATTCCAAGTGTGATGGTCAAGATGCATTTTGAAAATTGATACATTTTAGCTATGAATGTGCGACGCATTTTAGATTAATTGGTGATGTGTTTGGTGTAATAGCTGGAGAAAAAAAAAATTAATGAAAAAGAAAGTTGCCACTTTTTATTCTATATATCCTTATTCCTTAATTAACCACATTATTATTTCCTGCCCATCAAAAGCAAATACAAAGAAAAAGGTCCAATCAAAATGATTGGTAGCAAAAGAATCCGTTCTTAACCTCTTACCAATTAATATACACGAATTTCTGTTTGCATTAACTCCTGCAACTTTTGGAATATTATATCAAACCTTTATTAGTTCAATAAATTTAATTGTATCTCACAATATTCAAATAAAATCTGAAAAAAACTTATGTACATTTCTTTATGTCTATTTCCTCCAATTTCACCAATCATATATTGTATTTACACTCTCTTTCTTCCATGATTGGTCATATAAAAAGTGGTATTCTATATTCTCTCTCTACTGTGATTGGTTATTTAAACACTTTTTGCCACGTGTCATAATTATATTAAGGAATTGGATGAAATGGACATAAGAAAATGGGCATAAATTTTATCCATAAAATCTTGGCTTCTGGTGATCAAGCGAATATATATTTTAAAATTGAATACTATATTTTTTATTATCTGTCGTTGAATCTAATAATTGTTCCAAATCATCTTAGCTATTTTCTCGTTTGGTACAATATTAGATTCCTCAACTACATAGAGAAGAAGAAAAAAATGTTTCTTTTCTCTTATTTATTTATTTATTTAATATTTCATTTTCTTTAAATAAAAAATTTATTTTATTCGTATTATTATTTGCTATACGCCTATACCTAATACCTTGAATTAATTTTATATTAAATGGATAAAGATAATTCAGGCACAATAATAGTGACAACATCAATCACATGTTAAATTGATTGATGAGCCTAAAAAATGTGTGAATTGAAGGTTAAAAAAAATGATTGAGGAATATTCCAATAACAGATTCATGGCATCATCCGTCTTACAGTTACAGATAATTTAGTTTCTGTGAAAATAAAATTAATAAATAATTAAAATATAATAATAAAAAACTCATAAAGACAAAATGCTGCATGTGCTCACATGTTAGCAATCTCTCAGTTCCACCATACCCGCTTGATTGGCAGAAATAGATTAATGAATAGTGACCCACTCTCTCTGACCCTTAATTAAAAAAATGATAATATTTCATTCTTCACGACGAGCATAATTTTCAGTTTTATTTGCACTAAATTCTCTCTTTTGGATCATCTTATAACTTTGCTCTCCTTGATAACAAAATCTAGAAAAGTACACAAGTAATTACTAATTAGGCAGTAAAGAGTTCCGTGCATACCCATTAAACTATTTATATCGGTTAAATTAAAACCTCATTTTGATTTCTCACAAATGGAATCGTTATTAATTTAGTCATTCATAGATATATTTATATTGTCAATTAGTTTCTCATCAATTAAAATATTATCAATAATTAATATTACATACATCGTCATCTCGATTAAATATTTAAATGATTGGTTAATTAGGGTGAAAGTATACTTATGGAGAATAAATGGAGGACAACATAATATTTGTAAAGGTAAATAGTATTGTCAAAACGGATTGAATTGGCCTATTTATTTGGTGGGAACTTACAGACTAACCCGTTTAACTCATATACTTAAAAGAACCAATCTATTTAAATTTACTTTTAATCGAATCTATTTTTAATGTTTAAACATACCTATTTTATTTAACAGGAAGGCCGCCGGACCAACCCTGTTTTGAAGGCAAGTAGGTTGTTTTTTAGGTTTACACGAAAAATGAAATAATTGAAAAAGAGTAGGATACAAATTCAGGCATAGGTAGCAATTAGCAAAAGCAAGACACGTGTGATAGCCCCAAAAAGCAGATAGAACTAGAATTATAGAAGTGAATGTGAATGTAATAGCGAGACACGTGTGACAGCCCCAAAAAGCAGATAGAACTAGTTTAATGTTACTATATTATTGAAGTTTGATATATTTTTTTAATTATATAGAGTTATTTATTAATATTAATATAAATTAACATTAATAAAAATTTACCTTAAATAATATATAGATTAATGGATTGAAAAAATATACTGATTCAGTATTATGGTATCACTAAACGTCTTCACGAGCGCAGAGGAGTTTCATAAATGATAGGGAATAAGATTAGATTTAGAATAGAAATTAAAAAGGAAAACGTAATGAATTGTGGTTTAAGCATTCAGGTATTGCCGTTGGGTGCGTTGAAGCCGTGACCAAAGCTTTTATATAATAACTCAATTCTCATTTGTCATCACTCTCACATACTCTACTGTACATCGAGTCCGGTCAAAATCGCCGCGCATTGGCCTGCACCTTCTCTCTCTCTCTCTCTCTCTCTCTCTCTTAAAACCCTTTAATTCCCTTCCATTTGCCTCGTGAGTCCCTCTCCTTATAGTTCTTCTCGTCCCTTCTTCCCTCTCCTTGTACATATCTATATACCATACACATCCAAACGCATAGCTTTCTAAGCCCAGAATTTGAATGCCACTATGGGATTCTCAAAGGAAGACACATCCGTCAGGATTTTGAGAGGCGTCAAGACTCTCTTCTTCTTGATCACTATGCTCATATCCCTCCTTCTCTTCTCAGCTCCCATTCTTCTCGTTATCGCCGATGCTCTTCTTCCCTCTGCTTTACTCTCTGCTCTTTCCCCTTCTTCTCTCTCCCTCGATTCTCTCTCTTCCCATTTCTATAACTACGATTTTCGCTACTCCCTCGTTGACATACCCCTCCTCTCTGTTGTGAGATCCTTCGTCATCTTCTGTAAGTTCTTTATTCTCCCAAAAATCTAATCTTTTTAACTCATTTTTGAATCCCAAGTCATTGATTTCATGCTCTGTTTTGTTTTTGTGTGTAGGTGTTTATAGTTTGTGTGATGGGCCGAGGCTTTCACGAGGGCCCTATTTGGGGATCACCACAATTTGCTCTGTGTTGTCTCTCATGTTTGTTTCTCTGAAAGCTGTTTACGTGTTTAGCCTCTCCGGTGGAGGACATGTGAGAGGCTTCGAAATAGCTCTGTTTGTGTGTTCTTGTGCGTTGGCCGTGGGGCATGTGGTTGTTGCCTATAGAACAAGTTGCAGAGAAAGACGGAAGCTTTTGGTCTACAAAATTGACATTGAAGCAGTAAGTGTCTCTGTCTCTGTCTCCATCCAATTTTCTTCCTCAATCAAATTAAACTATCTCTCTCTGCGTTTTTCTGAAGTCTCTGAAATAGCACAATTCTTAAAATTTAGTAGGGTCATTCGTTAAACGAGAATTCGAAAATGCACTTCTTTTTTCGTTTCCTTCTTTCGTTTACCAAATGGTAATTTTAGTAGGTCCCACGAAAAGTACCCATGAAAGAATGAGGAAACTTCACAAGGGACCTTTCTTGGAGGCATTAATAGTGAATAGTGAATACAGTTGAATTTGGTACTCTTCTGGAAGGTCAATGTTGGGTTGTGGATGACGATGTTGCTTGTGGAACACCACCAAATTCACCTTGAATGCTTCATCCATTCATTCAAATTTCAATACCAACACCAATTTAAAATACGCTTTATTTTATTATTCAGTTTTGGCTACTTTATGATCAGTTCTCTGACTTTTTCAACACACACTAGTTGAGGTGGTGGGAAATTGAACGTGGGATATTATTATTCAGCTCTTGGTCAAATAATCAGTCTCTAAAATAAAAATCCCCTCCTCCCTTAAAATCTACACTTTCAAACAATTTAAAATGATTTTTTAATAAAATAAATTATAGTTTATCACTTGATTCGTAAGACATGGTCCCAACTCCCAACTCTCAACTCCCAATCTTCAAGCGAATAACGATTATTATTACTATTATTATTATTATTTATAATAATGAAAGGAAATGACCAAAGAATCCGGATGGGTAGCCACATTTAATTGCCGACCTTGTATATTTTACAAATATATAAGTATCTATGTGATCATGTGCCACTATGTTCACTTCTTTTGAGATTAAATCCAAAAATTTTTATTTTAAGTTCATGGCCTTCATTATGTGACATCCCAATTGGCACCCTGCAAGTTGATGCTTGCCCATTCTTCGCAACAATCAATCATAGTTTTCTTTCTCTTACTTCTCACCATATCATATCATATCATAAGCAAGCCCTAAAAAAAATTCATATATATTCGCGTGCTTACATGTCTAAAAATATTCTGACAATAAATATTAAAAAATGAAAGTACAATTAAAATGATCATATTCTTATCGTATCACTATTTGGCTGCAGATTTCTGCTTGCAAGAATGGGTATCCGAGGTATCCGAAGATTCTTCAAGAAGGACGAATCAAGTGAATGAAACAACTCACACACACTAACAGATTTTAGCCTAGGAATTTTCAGTCTAACATATTGATCAGATATTCACACTTGTTCAGAACGTCAAGGGATTTTCAGGTAATTTTCCTTTTACGGTGATTTGTTGCTGTTAATTATTGAAATAATGGCTCTATAAATTACATCTAATTGTGACATTTTTTTCTTCTTCTTGATATAGGTTTATCCGAAGGATGACAGAAACCTTGGCTTTCAAAGGACAAAAGCTAAAATATACACTATTGTTAACTACTGCTCAAGCAGGATATGTATAATTGTAGAATGGTGTCTAGATCAGTCTAGGCACACACACATATATATAAACACATTATAGAGCTACTCCTTTTTTTGCGATTATCTAATTAACTTCAATATTTATTTTATTTTGTATTTTCATTCTAGATATTCTGTGTTTCGTGTATATGTTTTTGTATATAATAGAGTGGTGAAAGTATGACGTTAACAAGTAACAACTATATGTTACGAACAACTTGCTCAATATTTTATGGATTCCAGTTACTGAAATTATGTACGTTCTTCATTTCTATCACATTTTTTCCTCAACTTGGAATAAAATAATACGTATAAGACTGCGTCCACGAAATCATACTCCTCATTTTCAGGGGTAAGGACTATCGAAAATTATGCTTTTATCTTTTGAAGCCAACATTGTCAATTACCTAATAATAATTGGAAGCTTTTGTTTTCAAGTTCTTCCTCAAATAACTTTAAACTATCAAATCATGTATATGTTGACCGTAATAAGTTTACTTATTCAAATTCAACTATCAAAGTCCCGATGGCTAATTAACATGCTGATTGGTCCTCATCTTGAATTAATGCAAATATGGTTTGGGTTGTATAAAAGTTTGAACATTTCTAAAGATGAAGACGTTTCCAACTACCCTAATTACTGCTTTAATGGGCCAGTGTGTGGTCCATTACCAATGCCCAATATTATGCATAGTTGTGGGCCGGGCCTGGATCCAAATTTCTAAATGGAAAGCAAAACTTACAATCCTAGTTCTCATGGTTATCGGATTGCCTATTGAAGAAAGCAAGTGTAGGTAGAAGAATTAATTAATAAGCTAAAACTACTATATAAAAATTAAAAACTAGTAATATATATATATATATAATAATGTTATTCTAATTAATGGAACAATATCAGATGAAGATGATGAGTGATGGGAAAATTAAAAGCTGATCTAGAACTAGATGATGTGTATCTATCTTGCTAGTGTAGCCTCATCTCTTGGCTTCACTATGATTGGATACCTCTTCTGCGTCCTAGTGGTTGGGAAAAACACCAACTTATCTTCCTCAGCAGTTTCCCAACTGCATAACATTCAAAACATTGATTCAATAAAAAACATCGTCAATTGCTACGAACTCAACAATTACAAAATACAAAGTTTGATAAACAATTTAAACATATATACATGGTGTTTACATTACCTGAATTGGGTGACGAATCGGTGAAGGAAGACAGAGAGCACAACTCGAGCTAGCTCGAAGCCAGGGCACAGCCTTGGGCCTCCTCCAAATGGTGTATATACATTTCCTCCTTCTGAGTTGTTCTGTTTCATCATATTCATTTTTCATCAAAATTAATAATAAGCAGCATAGGATTCTAAGACTAATGAAATGTCTTGTGTTTTACCTGCCATCTCCAAGGATTGAAGGTGCGGGCGTCTTTGAAATGTCTTGTGTTTAGATGCACTGCACGGAATGATGCAAACACCTTCCATCCCTTTGGAATTGTGTACCCTATTATATTTATTTCAAATTCTTCATTTATTACAAAATAGTAGTACCATTGGAGGGATAGGTGACAAAATTTGATGTTCATCGTTACCTTTTATGTTGATGTCTGTATTGGCCCTTCTAAATATGCCACTAATTATGTTTCCCACCCTCAGAGTCTCGTGAACAACCTAATTTGTCACCAAAAACAGAGTTTCAAAATCAACACATTCCACCTTCATTAATTAATTAATTGGAGCTTAAATATGTGTGTACACTTACGCATTGAGTAAATGGCATCGACTTATAATCACTCCACTCCAAAGCTGCTTCTGGGTCACTCTTCTTTGCTCTGATTTTATCATGCTCTTCCTGCATAAACAACACTCTCGTCTTAAGCTATATAGTGATGGCTATAAGGATTGAAGCTAGCCTTTTAGTTAGAGTGAAATAATAGAAAAGATAGGAAGAATGTGTAGGTACATGTGAGGTGGCATAGTCCAAAAGGTGTCCTAGGAATCAAAGTTCAAAGGTTGGTGTACTCTGGTTCTGAAATACTAGTCTACTCTACTCACACAGGGAGCCCTTTACATTTACACTAAAACGTGACGTCAGAGAGACCTCGATATTAGTGTCCTACTATTTTTTTCCATTGGGACGACGCCAAACTAAACCCAACTAAGGAATATAAACAGGTCAATTGGAAAATGACGCTTTAGCCCCAGGACGGTGGGCAAGTTGTGTAAAGGGGGTATTTTCGTCCTATCAATGAACGCATCATCAGACACCGGATTCTGACACGTCTTATATTATATGTTGTTTCTTTTACTTCAAATTGTGGTTTTACTTTGTCGTTTTATGGACTGCAATACTACGAAGCGTGCAGAGAGGTTGTAATAATTTTGTCAATTGCTTCTCAGTTCTGACCAATGTTTCTTCCTTCTTTGACTTTCTCGTGTCTTCTTTTGACTCATGTTTTCACTTACTCATGCACATGCAGTAACTTTCAGCTATTAACATATATAGGTTCTCAGTTTTCATTTTCAATTCTAAATGGGAAGATAAAAAAAGAAATGTCAATACTCAATAGAACGGCACCTTAATTAAAAAAAGAAGTACGAATGGAACTTTTGTCATGAGACAAACCCAAAAAAAAAAAATGAAAGTGACTCGTCAAATTGGAATTACTTTTGCAGTGGTAGTGGTATAAAATTCAGCGATGAATGTAAGATGAGCAATGCAAGTAGTGTGTGAAGAGTGAAAGTACGATAGTGCCCACGCTATGAACAAACCTCACAAGTCACAACCACCTAACGACTTCATAGCTGTGTCCTGTATTGAGACTTGGGAGAAGCCAATGCATGAGCTTCAAGTATTAATTAATAAAAATAACTGCGGTGAAATGTTTGAGGTCACACATAGAAACATGCTTTTCACTGCATGTGCATGTGTTGAAACATTAATTTAAAGTCGAGAAAAAAAACAAAGACACAAATAAATGAAAAACTCAAATCTTTTTGACTTGTTCACTACACTCCCTCGCTCTCCAAGAAAAAATAGGGTGGAGTACAGTATCTGACACCGAAAATGAGGTTCCACTACCCTATGCTAGCTAGCTATCTATCTATCAATCAATCTACCTAGCTAAATCCATTGTGATTCATCAAAAGTAGAATTTATAATATAATTTGGAAGTAGGTACCTTGAGGTGCGCCAAGGCTAGAGGAGTGTCGGTGAGGAACTTGACGGCGAGGGTGATGATGGTGGAGGTGGTTTCATAGCCGGCGACGAGTAAGGCGAGCATGAAATCCACAATCTGGTCGTCGTGGAAGTGATCTCCGGAGGCCAATAGTGCTCCCAACATGTCATTCATCTTCTCACTCTCTTTTCTCCTCTGCTTCACTACCAAACTGAGTGCCTCCGCCACCTTTGTCCTGGCCTTTATGGCTCTGCGGTAGGTGGTGGACAAGAGAGGCAAAGGCAGTGTGAAGAATCCTTCTATCACTAGCACGTACTCTTTCCTTAGATTCTCACTCCACTCCCCTGGATCCAAGCTCATCAGCTGCTTCACCGTTAACTCAAATGTTATCTGCAATTCATATTTTAATAATAATAAAATGTAATGCCACGTATGCATATTAATTATTATTATTATTATATGTGCGTGCTCCTGTGATGAGTGATGATGACCTATATATATAGTATATATATAAGGAAGGATTCTTAATTTTAGGCGTAACACCTCTTTTAGTGCCTTCCTTCACGTACACTGAACCTTGGAATGGAATCTGACTCATCCATTCCCCATCACGTAAACCATAACCACATGCTAACCCCGGCCCCCTTCATTATTATATCACTACTCCTCCACTCAATAAAATAAATCATTCATATTAATAAACAAAAAACAAACAACGAGATCCACAACCTTTAATTTAACTGCCAGCGAGACCAACATTCCATAATCTTCCAACTTAATAAACAAAACTCATATATGCCATGATAATAATTAAACTCAGTTCCACAAAACAACGATCCAACACCGACTTAACTAACTCGATCGGAACACAACATATATTAGTTTTTAGTACCTTTTTGGCCTCCTCCATGAGCAAAACCCGGCCGGTCCAGGAATCCAAGTTGAGCCGGATAAGGCGGTCTATATCGAGCAAGAGATGGTCCTTAATAATGGCCGAGTTGGCAAAGCTCATGGTGAGGGAGTGCATTCTCTTGTGAAGAGCGCCCTTCATGAGTAGCAAGGAGTGTTTACCCAAAAGGTTGGAAATGGAACCGGGGTAGCTACAATCCAGCAGCTTCCCTTCATTGAGAAGAATGAACCGGTTTATCTCCGGGTCGGCTGAGAACACAGTGGGCTCACCGAACACGTGAGTAGTGAAGACTGAACCGTACCGGCTCACCCGCTGGTCGATGAAAGGCTCCGGGTTATCGCTCTTATAGGCAGAGATCAGCTGAAGAGTCTCGCCGATGAAGGGCAGCCCCAAGCTCCCCGGCGGCAGCCGGAGCCGCCGGTACCGGAGTTTCCGGAGGAGCAAGAGAGAGAGGGGAATGAGGATGAGAGAGTAGAGAAGTAGTGTGACCAGAAAAGCCATGAAAATGGAATATATTGAGGGAGAAATTAATCCGACAATAACTAGTACATGTATAACTGTATAAATTGTGAACGTATATGGGTGTTTGTATATATACACATATAGTGAGTGTGTGTGTGTGAAAGAGGGGTGGTTTAGGGAAGAGAAGGGAGAAGGTGGGAGTGGAGAAGCACACGGGGGGAAGAAATAAATGTCGGATATTTTGGTATCTGATAGCTTTTCTCTCTTCTCTAAAAAATAGCTTCTTTTCTCTTTCTGTCTCTGAGGATAAGACTTTAGGTGCGAAAGAAAGTATACGAAACGCTTTCTTTCTTTCTTTTTTTCCTCTATTATTAATTATTTCATTGGAATTTATAATTGGATCGGATTGGATGGGTACACAATGGAAAATGAGCAAGAGAATCAAACTTCCGAATGCGTACAAATTGGAAAATGAGGAAAAGAAAATTGATGCGTGAATGGGAAATATGGTACGAGTGGGACTATAGCTAGAGCATAGAGGGATGATATATGGGGGTTGACAAGCACAAGGCTCGTGCATATGCAATGCAGGTGCCTCATTTAATTAGGATATACATATGAATTGTCAAAGATTGATTCTTTTGGGTGATGACCCAATTAATTTTCCCTTGAATTTTGTTTACTTTAAAAATAAATAAAAAATAATAATAATTATTCAACCCATAACTTTATAACATGTTAGATCTATGATCCATGTATATATAAAATAAAAAGGAGTCAAATTTTATGGAGATTTCTTGGAGACTATGATGCTAGTTGTGTATTGCAAGGCACAGGGCAACATGTGGCCACACACTTTAACAGAGAGACTAAAGTTAATGGGAGCCCCTTAGCCTTAAGAGGGAGGCGTGTGGCTCTCATTTATTTATGATATGTGTGCTATCTATATATGTAGCCCATAGAAAAGAAAACCCACAACCATATAGCTAGCATATGCTACGCAAAGAGGACGAAGGAGAGAAGAAATTAAAAAGAAATTTTCATTCTCATATACAAGGCCTTTTACAGTACACTACTTTTTTGCCTCTAAGTTTCGACTTTCATCGATCTGAAAACCATGTGTATAGCCTGGCCCACACACACCACAGTGTAAGATATTAATTGGAGAAACAAGAGTCAACAATGACACTTTTGTCACTTGCCTAAACATCATTTGTATCTTAGCATAAGCCTATATATATATATACATGCATGGAGCTAAATTATAGGGGGCTTAGCTTCAATTGCATGTGTGTTCTGTACTCATCAACCAAAAGTCTCGGGGATAAAATCCATCACCCTTTTTTTAACATGAAAAAAGCATTCTAAGTAGCTTGCTGTACGGCTTTAATCAAATCAGAGAGCGATACTTAATTCATTATTATTTTAATTTATAAAAAACAAAAACTAATGAGTAATGACATTATTAATTATATATACCAGCCAATTGTCCCACCCACTAAATAAAAGAGGGAAAAGCTGGTTTCCCTTCATAATTGTCTTGTCTTTGCCAGGAGGGAGAGTGACTTGAAAATTAATAATCACTGATTAAATACCTTTTCGTTCTCTCTTTAAATGTTCATTAGCCAAACTTTATAACGTTATTCAAAGGATAAAGAAAGAAGTTGGCTAATGAACCAACATGGGGCAGTGAGCTCCCACAAAATGAAGCTTCTCGGAAGATATGTAATGTACCCTAAGCAAGATCATATGAACAGTGAATTAACCACGTGTAAGAGAGTGCAAAGAAATAATTCAGAGAATTGGGCAATTATATATAGGGTATAGGATTTCATTTCATTTCATATAATATAATTATGAAGATGATGATAACATGGTCCCCGTGAAGGGACGTGAAGCCCTCCACCCACTTAAGCAAACCCCATGAAAATGATGGATCCCTAAGACGCAAACCGCATCTACTTTTTTCTCATATATTGGAATAAGGGTATATATATGAAGAAGCTTTTTCATTTACTAGACGGAAAGATTCCCACATCATGTGAGACATGGTTTCTCTAATTAACTTTTTTATGCTCTACAAATATCTTATCAAACCAACATTCTTGATTTCAATTATTGATGTTCATTAATACAGAGAAGTGCGTTCTCTCTACACAGATACTTTTTTGAAGTTCCACTTTTAAGTTTTAAGAATGAAAGCACTAATCACAATTAGTAGATGTAAGGAAGTTTGTGGTTTAGAGACAGATTTGAGTGATTTGGACAAAATTCCACTTTGTTTTGAGTTTTGAGAAGATGGATTACGATAGCCTCTCTCACATCACTATTGCCATGTAATGGATATATAAATGGAAAGAGTGTTATTAATTTTCGATTAATACATAAAATTTTTGAATAATTTATGTCCATATATTATATTCCCCAATGTTAATTAATTTGGTTTTTAGTCCCTGGCAGTGGCACCACAAGCGGAGGACCGAAGTTTTAAAACGGATAGAAGCTAAGGACCACGCCATCTTAAATCTTAATCAAATCTTACTCTATTTCTTTCAACCCATCTGCATATGGGACCAAATCATATTCATTATTGGTTCTTTTTGTTTTCTTTTTTTTCTTTTCCATTTATTCTTTCTTTGGCATTCAATTATATGTGAAGGCAAGTGAATGAAATAAGATTGAAGAAAATAAAGAAAAATGTATGAAATTTGGAAAATGACAAGAAAGAAAATTAAATAGTATAGGGGGTGGCCTAGGTAGATAAAGAAATATAGAAGTAGGTCCAAATCTAAAATTAGGGTATTACTAGAAATAAAAGTAGAATATAGGATAGAATAGGAGGTTAAAAGTCAGAAGTGAAGGGAATAGGATTGCGTTGGGAAGGAGAATTGAAGGTGAAGTTGGTTGGAGAAATAGTAATGGTAATGGTAATGGAAAATAAAAAATAGAGAGTGTGAATGAGAGGTACCAGACACGAGGTCTGCAACCGCACGTGTCTACCACATCGCTTTCCAATGTCTGCTCTCTCTGCCTCTGCCTCTGCCTATTTCTTTCTGCTTTCCACACGAATGGCTATGTCACCTCACACCTGCTCTTCCAAATTAAATTTAGGAGGGAATGATGATGAAAAATAAATAAATAAAGCGAGAAGAAATTTTTTTATTAAATAAATTTTTTTTATAACGTAATAAAATTATATTTATATTTATATTTTTTTCATCTCATATTATATTATATTAACATAATATTTTTATCTTCATTTTTTTTCCTTCATTTTTTTTATAATCACAACCCTTAGTAAAGGAAAAAATTACAAAGTTATAGTGAATTTTAGTTCACCATTTTTAAGTATTAAATTTATCTTAATATTTATTCAACAGTAAAACGATGGTAACTCTCACCACCTCTTTATAGCATTGCTCTTTAGTAAAATGTAAAAAGTATAAAGTGCACTATTTAATTGTTAAATAAAAATTGAAATTTATATTTATATTATAATAATTTTACTCAATTCCAACCGTTCAAGATGCGCATTTTTCACATTTCATTAAATTTATATTTTAGCATATTCGAATCCCCTCTCTTCTATCCTTCTTTAATTTTCACATGCAATGCAAACTCTATTTTATTTTCTTCGAAATCAATTCTTTTGTTTGACATATGGTTATTTTAAGAGTATATTATATGTTTTTTTTTAAATTTAGTTAAATTATATTTATTATTTTTTAATATGACATTTTATATTTATCTCTTATTTAATTCTTTATATTCTTATTCATAAAAATGGGAATTTATTTTTAGTATAACAATAACAATAAAAATATTAAATTATTTTATTATTTTAAAATAATCACACACATTATATATATTAGAGGCTTCGCATGCACATACGTGCATGTAATTTATTCTTTAATTTTTTTAAAATATAATATAAAATAATAATTATATTTTTAAATAATAACTTATTGGATATTTGATATATATTTTTTAAATTTTTAAAATACAATATAAAAATTATGATTATACTTTAAAAAATAAATTAAATAACAGAAAATAATTTATTCCCTTATTTTTTTAATAACTACCTATTATATCTATTTTCTCTCTCCCACATTCTCCAACTATCATGTATTTTTCTTATATTTTTTAATTAAAAAATACCTATTTTGTAACCCCAATAACCAGAAGAGGTCACAACCATATTAATATAGATATAGTGTAATATTAAAGACAATAATCCTCACTGGCCTTTCAATTTTCCTGGTAAACTATTTGTAATCATAGAAGAAGAAAAAACTTCTTATAACATCATGCATGTTACTCTTCTGTTTCAACTTTCACTGTGTTTTTCCACCAAGCTGAATTAGACACAAATCACATATATAATTCTCTCACTAAAAAGACAAAAACTTTGAGATGGTGGATAACTAAGAAGTTTAAGTAAATGGCGGAAAACCCATCACTTTTAATTTATTTCCAAAAACGTTCTAAAAAATTTATATTCAATTTGATCTCAATCAAATTATTTTGATTTGTGAGAAGTTGAAAAAAGCAAAAGGTGTGGTTGCAATTTTCATTCTAGTAAACAAAATAGGGAAATTAATCTCTTGATGTCCAATAGTACCACCTCTTCAGATGAATCTCTGAACAGTATTCATTTTCCTTATTTGATTTTTCTCCTCTTTGTTATTTTCCCTTGTTTTCCATTATATTGAATCAAAATTTACTAGGGAAGGAATAATTATACCTATAGCTATAATTATTCCTTCCCTAGTAAATATTATATATATATATATATAACTCAGTTAGCAATTAGTTAATGTTATCAAACGATAGCATTAAAGAGTAGTTATTACGGACACGTTTATTAGGCAGAAATAATAATAAAAATAAAAATGGAATGTATTTGATGTGTTTAGTAATAAAAGTTTGGTAATAGAAATAAAATGTGAATGTATTAAAATCACTATTTTATTTCTTATATTAAAAAAATTATGTTAAATAAAAAAATATAATTAATAAAAATATAAATTTTTTTAATGAAAACCAAATCTTATAAGTAAATATACGAGCTAATTAAGCAACAAAAGCAAAGTCCAGGCCCACCGCACGTGCAATCACGCTGAATACTCAAGATGTCAGGGACAAAAGTTTTTTTTCTTTTTCTTTTTCTTTTTCTTCTTTTTAAAATAAATTATTCACCCAAATTGGTTGAATTGAAGTCTCCTAGTGAGATAAAAATCTTCCTAATGAGGTATAAAAATCTCATTGCAAAAATGTTGTGTCTATTCTAACTAATATGTGTCGAACATGTGATTTTCGAGTAAATGTTAAGATTTTTTTATTAATATAGTATTTAATGATTTAAGATTTATAAAAATTTAATTAAAAAATAATTTTTAATATTTTAAAATTCTATTGATGTGAAACTTTAACATGTGCATTAAATTTTTAATTAAGTTTAATTGGTAAGAGTAAGGACAATGGTAATGATGAATATGTTGAGGAGTATTTGAAGCAAGATTAATTAATATATTAAATCATGATAATTAACAGCACACAAATTATACACCATTACGATTTGAGAAGAGTGGTTAATAATCAAGATTAGGATAAAGATCACTAGTTACTATCTTTGAAAAGAAGAATAATTTGTGGGAATAAGGGTTTTATTTTCTCCCCCATTGACTTGTGGTTTTGCATGATGGCCGGTGTGGCCCAGGCAAGCAGCCAGCCCAGTTGAGCATGTCTCTTATTGCAACCCTCAGCCTAAGCCCTGAAGCCATAATATTCTCCACTTTTCCATGACATACTTCCACATCAACACCTGTCAACCTTGCCTTTTTCTCACTTCACTTTTACATTATTATTATTATTATTCTTGTTCAAACACTTGGTGAAAGCATTTCTTTTGAAATTCAGTATAATCCATAAGCAAAACATTAGTTACGGTAATCATACCAACTTCTACCTTGTTATATACATGTGCTCAACTTTCATCCTTGTGTCAAATATGCATAATGATTAATGAATGAATCTCAACTTGGTGTGCTTCATGTGCCAGTAGATTAACTTGTGACAAAAAGGGGTTCAGCCTTCATGGACCCCATGAATTATATATATTGTTCCATATCCTCAGAATCTCGACATTGAATGACAAGAATTTTTGGGACAACGGAAATGAAGTGTACGTGTGTATATATATGACACCCTGACATCCTCAAGATGGTTTATGTCTTCGTTCATCTGCATCTTCATCCATCCCTCCAAGTTGAAGTAGAGATGACCAAAAGATCCAACCAGGGTTTAGAGTGAGGATTTGCGTGCAACACAGAAGCAATCAGCACGAATTGTACATTTTGTTCATGTTCCTTATAAAATTACTGAGACGTACCATGTATGCTACTTTGGCCCATATCTCATCATTTTGTTTTGCTGGTAAGAATAGTATACATACACGCACGCATGGGCTTCCAGTTCTACCCCAATCTCCAAACTTGATGGGCCTATATATATATTATTCCATTTCCTTCAAGCCATATTTTGGGTTTGAGGATAGAATAATTGCGAATCGTGATGAAGCAGCAAGAAGGAAGGCAGGAACGGAGCCTGTCGGAAGGAATGAATTAATTTGCAAAAGCGACTAAATGAATGTTATAATGACCTCCCATCTAACTTTGATTCACATATTACATCAACCTCCTCCATTTTCCATACGTACTAATATTTTTTTCTAGGTGTAACCACACACACATATATTCAAATTCTTGTGATGTGAGGCACATATACAACCACATATATACAAACCATCCAAGCGCATTGATAGAGATAAGGCAGATAAGCATGAGGCTCTTCGCCTCACACACTTGCATTCACACTCCACCATTTTATTATATACATACATCTTACGTCTCTTCTACTTTGTCCAGTCAGACACACAGACATCACTGCTCCACCAAACCCAGCCTGCCATGGCCACTGCTGCTGCCACGTCATACTTCTTCGGTACCCGATTTTCCAACCCGGCCCAAAACCCGTCTAGATTCCAAGCCTTCTTCAATTTTGGTACCAAAAAGTCACCGCCACCACCCAAACCTAAGAAACAGGAGGCCAAAGTGAAACCCAAGACAGACCGGCTTGTATGGTTACCGGGTGCCCAACCACCCGAATGGCTGGACGGATCACTGGTGGGAGACCGGGGGTTCGACCCATTCGGCTTGGCAAAACCCGCGGAGTACCTGCAGTTCGATTTTGACTCGCTGGATCAGAATCTAGCCAAGAATGAAGCGGGGGAAGTGATCGGCACCAGAGTGGAGACGACGGAGGTCAAACCGACGCCGTTCCAGCCCTACTCCGAGGTCTTCGGGTTGCAGAGGTTCCGCGAGTGCGAGCTCATTCATGGAAGGTGGGCCATGCTCGGAACTCTCGGCGCCTTGGCCGTTGAGGCTCTAACTGGTGTCGCTTGGCAAGACGCTGGAAAGGTATAATTCATCTTCACCATTCATTGCTTCGATTTACTTTAGCATCAACGTATAATCAATGTGTGCGCATTGGTTACTTTGGCAAATAATCAAACAGTTGGTGATCATTCATCGATTAACAATAGCAATCGGTGTGTTGTAGAAATCAAAATGCTGAAACCCTGTATGCAAAGGAAGCTATAATATTATGTCCAATACATGGTTCACAGATTCGAAATGATATTTGAAATTACTCTTAAAAATTGCATGATTATTATATTAGGATGTTAGTATTATCAATATCTGCCCTCTTTCTTCTATAAGAACCTGAATCTTGGAAGCTAAGGATAATTCTATCTGGTCCCCGTGTATGGTGTATCTTTATGACTGTCATATACCTGGGAGGGAGGGGCAGCTTTTGGCCTGGCGTGTCCTATTGTAGTCCACTCACAATCTTTATGATGATCACCGATGGTGCTCAATATGAAAATGACTTGTATGGATAAGAACGATGGAGACAAAAGGTTGCATTATTATCTAATTAGTTGTTGTTGGAAAGGGATATAAATGAAAGAAAGATGGCATATATAAACTTGAATCCTAACTAAAATGATTTAGCAGTTAAAGTAAAAGCAATTATAAAATTTGTGCGGATATTTTGATTGGTTTGGTTCGTAACTGAAATGGAATATTCAGGTAGAGCTGGTAGAAGGATCATCCTACCTGGGGCAACCTCTTCCATTCTCACTGACCACACTGATCTGGATTGAGGTAATAGTGATAGGATACATAGAATTCCAGAGAAATGCAGAACTTGACCCAGAGAAAAGGATATACCCAGGAGGCAAGTTTTTTGATCCCTTGGGATTGACCAATGCCCCTGAAGAGAAGGAAAGGCTTCAACTGGCAGAGATCAAGCACTCACGCTTAGCTATGGTGGCTTTCCTCATCTTTGCAATTCAAGCTGCTGTCACTGGAAAAGGCCCCATTGCTTTTATTGCTACCTTTAACAAGTGACACCAAACAAAATACCTGTATTCACAAATCAAACTTATTTAAGCTTAACTTAACCTGTATTTACTACCATTTCAATCATTTTTTTTTGCAGATTAAGACTGCTATGTATGATATACTTATGTATCTATGAACTTGCTACGGTGTGGTACTGTATGGGGTGCAGTCGTGAAAATTGCAACTGATTTTATACTCTGTATGATTGAGGCGGACTTGATGCCTTTATGTTTCATTTTAACTTTGTTCTGTTTTTACTCTCCCTTCTCATATCTCAAAAAGCTTCATTTAAAACACACACCTACACACTTTTACAATTCTAGGCTAATAAGTTTCCACAATAAAATAAGGATGATTGTGATATATTTGTCAAACACAATGCAGATAAAATTATTTTTAACTTTGTCAATCATAGAAGAATGAACATATGATATAATAGTTCAATTTTACAGTATTGAATTATTAAAAACATTTACTTATCAGTCATTTTACTGAAGAATCTAATATCAAATATTTAATAGTTTATTCTCAGTAGAAATAAGGTAATTTATATTTTGGTCAATGAGAAATGAAGTAAGTTGACATGGGGTTTATGTCACTGATGAAGTTTATCCATCAAGAATTCAACCCTACAAATTATTATTTGTATTTTTGTTACGGAAAAAGAAAATAATAATTATAATAACATGTTGGCATTTTCATTTAAGTATTAACGTTGATTGGAGAACCAACTCGGCTGATAGAGAAATGGTGGTCCCTTTTTTTAAGTGCAAACAGCATAAACATAATAATAGTATTTACTATTTACACTTTTTCCCCAATTTTATTTTAAGTTACTACATCATGCTTCAAATATCCATGACCATGATTATTGATTGTTATTTTTCTCCTTAGGAACTTATTTGATTCGAATAAAAACGAAAATCGAATCCAAATCTCTAAATTTGCTATTGTAAAAGATTTTAATTAGGATGAAATGAAGTGACACCTTCATGTCATGATAACGATGAATAGGCAGAAATACAAGAGGTGTCATTCCTGCAGGATTTCTTTGGTAAATACTATATTTCACTAATTATTCAATTATGCAGACCACTCATTGTTCAATGAAAACCATTGACATTTCCTACAGGGCTTCAAATCAATTTTTGTGAAATCTATTTTATTTTACCAATTAGATATTAAAAAATTCATATCAACATTGAACTCCAACTTCAAATTGATCTTTGATTTCCCGTAGTATATACCAAAGATGCAGTCATAACCTGCTTTACAATTTTTTTTTGTGTTCAAACTTCAAAGAACAATCAAAGCAAACTGTTCCATTTAAACAGTTTGGAAACCCATCAAAATGATTTCTTTTTGATTTTGTTCGATTTTATTACTCAAATAAAAATATCTGTGGCATTACAAGAATAAAATATAAATAGATAAAAGTGAAAAGTCATTAAAAGTTAAATTTTCCTTTAATCGTTTCAGAACGTCGTAGTCTTAATCTGGACATTATCATCATGAAAATATGATTGCTGGATTACAACAAAATTAATGCCATCTTCAATCCAGCATGTAATTAATCAAAAAGTTTAGTTGTGTATTGTGTAAGCAACCCATTTTGTATAACCTAAATGATTGAATAGAAAAATAAAATATAAAATAATCCGTAATATACACGTCTTGTCGGCTTCTGCTTTTACAGAAAAAGCGATAAATGAGATGGCTTCACTGTCCACATTTCTTGCGACTGCGTACTACACCGAAAGAGAGGTATTAGATTATTCAACGATCCTCTTCCTTCCTTCCTTGAGCATCTCAACTCTTTATGCCTTTGATTGATTCTGATTTAAATCTTCCTGCGTAGTAGATTCTTCGTTTTCGATCTTCTCGCGGTTTCTATTGATTTGGGTCGTTTACTGATTTTCACTTGGACCAATTCTTACTGTTTTCTTTGATTTTCAGTTATTGCATAGATTTTTCATAGCGTCCTTTTGTGGTTCGTGAATAAAGTCATGGGGAGGTTGTTTGTGGTCGTTCTCGAAGGCAAGATCTATAGCTGCAAACATTGCCGGACCCATTTAGCTCTTTGTGAAGACATCGTTTCTAAGGTTTGATCCTTCACCGGTCCTTAATAACTCGATATATTTCTGGTTCTGGGTTCCTAACATAATTGGTTGATTTTTATAAGTCCATCCTTTGTATGATTTGCGCTCTATAATGTGAGACGGTAGAAACAATTGAAGTAGGTGAGTTATTTACGTGTCACGTACTGAACAAACAAGGGAGGGTTGTAAATGCCTACGTAATCCCATTTTGATACTTGATCGGATTCTGTATTAATTTCCCTCATCTTCTTAGGATCGGGATTGTTGTAATCTATGCTGCTTGTTTTCTTATATTTAACTTCTCTATTTTTAAAGGAGAAATCAGAGAAAATAGATGTTCTCTTTATAATTCACTGTTTACTGTGACATGGTTACTTCTACATATTTCACAGAGAAGCTATGGATGTCCATGATGTTCAGTGTTCATTCTTTATACATACTTTTTTGTAAATATAAGATTTGCAAATAAAGTTTGAAAAGTTATGGGGTACTTTCAGGCCTCTTTTCCTAATTACACGTATTAGATTGAGTCAATAGTGACAAAGTTGTTCTTCACTATTAGCTTCTCATCTTGGTTGGACAAAACTGATTGTTCTGAGTAGGAATTGGATTGATCAAGCATTAATTAGTTACAACTGACAATTTAATCTTCAAGTTGCAGCTTCAAGAATTGAAACTAGTTGCCTTATATATATTAAAATTTAGAATTTAGATACAATTTTGTTTGGTTTCTACTTTGAGTTCCTCCAGATAGAAATCTGTTTGGAAAAATTGCTATGTGCTTCTTATCTGGGTTACCTCTAACGTTTATGTGGATATCTTTCCTTTCAAACTTAAAAGATATATGTTGATCATTTTAAAAAACAAATGCTCTGACCACAGTTTTTGCTTGTGTTTTTATTCAGTCTTTCCACAGCAGACATGGGAAAGCTTATCTCTTCAACAAGGTGTAAGTTATTCTTAATTTTGGGCAAAGAAACATTTTCTTATACAATTCGCATCCATATTCCAGACCAGAAGCAGTAAAGCTGGCTATGTTATATTATGCCACTTTTAGTTTTTTGGGTAAATACTAGAAAAGCTGGAAAGAGAGGGAATAAATCCCTTCCTGATATTTAGTGCTGAGGAAAGATTTTAGACCAGATTCAGAATACATCTTGTTGATAAATTTTGTCCAAGAGCTTGCTTGGGGATGTACATTTGCTCTAATCACCCTTGCTTTTTGGTGTTTGCGGGTGATTTTTGCATTTATGGTTTTGCAATCAATTTGGAAATCATATGTGCATCACAACTGCATAGCAACAAAATGCATAATTGCTATTATTCTTATTGATCTCTCAAGTGATGGTGTATCTTAAAGACTTAACCTTTCAACAGACATATTGAGTCAATTGTGGTTGTTAAGTTTTATTATCAGAAGAGTAAACTGGAACTAAGGAGTTTGTTTTTCGTGCTCTCTTGCCTCTTTGGACCTCTTCAGCTTTATCCACATTACACCTTGCTTTTCTTTCCCCTCAGATTTAGTTCAAATCTTTTATTTTTCGACAGAGTGAATGTTACCATGGGAGAAAAAGAAGAGAGACAGATGATGACTGGGATGCATACTGTTGCTGACATTTTCTGTGTGGGTTGTGGATCAATTGTGGGGTGGAAATATGTAAGATTAGGAATCTGTGCTTCAAAAGTCATGGTTTTGACTGTTTTTATTAAGCATTTAGTTTACTCTGATGGTTTCTTTCAGGAGACTGCCCATGAAAAAAGCCAGAAATACAAGGAAGGAAAATCCGTACTTGAACGGTCAGTAATAAAACACTACTAATTCAGCCCAAAGCTTCTTGAGAGTTTAGTATAGGGTGGTTTAGACGAATTTTATTGTTGGGCAGGTTCAAGGTGTCTGGTCCTGATGGAAGCCATTATTGGATCAGTCATGAAGCACATGTTGGTGGAAGTGACGCAGATGATGCCTAATTATCTCTTATTTCCTAATTGTACATTCTTTAACCCTCTGTGTTGTTCAATGAATGTGGATTTACACGGGCAACTTGGAAATTCAGCATTTTGCCCATCTCCTGTTGTTGATTCCGATGTAAAAAGACTAATGTTAAACCTCTTGATTAATCAAATCCTGTTGTTCAATACTAGTAACTCTATAGTATATATTGTGGTTCATCTGTAGGGCTTACCGTTTTGCCTAGCATTATAGATCATAATTTCGTTATAACAACAATTAGAGCCTTTCTTCATGAGGTGGAGTAGGCTAATACTCATAAAGATTCGACGTAATTTTATACTGATTGTCGATTATCTAACACAATCTCTCTCTTTTATTTGGGTTTGGAACCGGACATGAAAGCATAGGCATAGTTTATTCATTATAGTCCTATTATTTTATTAAATTGGATTTCAAGCACAGATACCGTTTTCTCTCTTCTTGGAAGCAACGTTTTTTCATCATATTAAATCAGGAGAATAAACATGCTAGGTTTGATAATAACCGTTTGTTTCAGGCCGGTCAGCCGGTTTTCTTGTGAATGATTACGGCAGGTGGCAGCTTGTGAGCCGGCCACATGCCCAATCACTTTCATTTCGAAAATATCTCATTGCTATTTAGATTAGAAAATTTTATGTAATATTTATATTTTCACTATAAAAATTATGAAGTTATCATGTAGTTAAATTTTATTATAAAATTTATTCATATATCATGTCTCTAATTTTTTTAAAACAAAAAGTGCTTATTCTGATCACCAATGCCATTCATCTTGGAGAAGATTAGGCATTAGATTCAGCTCCAATCATAAATTCTGGACCCATAACCCTCAGCTTCTTCTGAATAAGATTTGGAGAGGATCAGATATACATAACTTTACAAGGAGAGAGTTTGTTTTTAAGATTTGAACTCGTGACAATATTAATACACCTGAAAACTCAATGATCATACCTTGTATCTCAAACAATGTTTCTAGCCCTAGTAAAATGTTGTTGATACCCCCATTAGCTGTTTTACCATATGAAGTAGTTTGTCTGGGTGAGGTTCATTATCCAGAATTTCCAGTTCAGAATCAACCGTTTCTTCATCTTCACGCAAAAGAACATCATTTGCATCCTCATGGCCAATGTCATCAAGCTTCATTTGCATCTTCAGTAACTAGAGGTGGGGATGGCTCTCCATTTTGTATAGTGGAAGAATCTGATGAGACAACTTGAGGTTTTCTATCAATAAAAGGCTTTGCGGTATCATATGGAAATGGAACCCACCTGAAGATCATGTGCAACAGTCAGCCTCATCTGGACATGTTGAAGGGAGCTGACAAAAATTGATCAGAATCCTCCAAAAAAGTAGATAATGACCTATGTAACGTATATATGCAATTCCAGGCTGTAAGAGAATGATGGTACATTCTGATCATTTTACTATGTCTGTCTACTACAACAAAAAAAGAAAAGAAAAGAAGAAATTTTATAAAAGATTCACAAGGCATGCACATGCAGGTCGCAAAATGATTTGTTATCAAAGTGTGGTGTAGAGAAACAAATAGAAGATAAGCACGAGTTTGAGACAGTAGTAGTAACTCTACAAAAGCATGAAGTAATCACAAGAGTTTGAAATGGAATTACTTACTGATATCGAAGGGGACATAGAAGGTAGTCAGGTACGATGGGGTATATGCTGCTTTGTATCTCATCTTGTTACATGAGTAAATATTATATAGTCAAGATTACAGTATTGAAGACTATGACAGTATACGTTGTTCTCTTTCACCCACATCCTATTCCTTGAAGTGCTGAATATTTGCCTAGTGGTAGAAAGGCAACATCTGGATCCTGGAACAAATATTTAGGAAGGATATATATAACACCAACTGCCACTAACTGGCCATCTATCACATATTGCTGATGAAAAGAGCCAAACCCACAAGGAGGAACTGTTCCATCAGCAGTAGGAGATACATACATATAAGAATGGAGTATATATCAACTTTTAGCAACTGTAACACTTCACAAGGAAACTTGTTTAATTATTAGAAGAAACAAAAATTGATATCTCCATTGCAATTTTCACTTCTGGATCTGATGATGCTGCCAATCAGACTAATCTGACTGAAGCTTTTGGTAACTGAGGCTGAGCAACACCAGATTGAAATTCCCCCTTCCCACTGAACATGCAGAGATCGGTTTGATCTGATAAAAAGTGGAAAGCGTTGCCAACCTCATTCTGATCTTCATTCTTCGTTACTAGAAGATAGGGATTCTTCAGATGTGGGGCTTAATATCACATGTTGGAGGAGTGGACAGAGCTATAAGATTCCTTACAATTATTTGGGTCCTCCAAGACATCAACTTTTTCAAAGTTAACATCCAAAGTCCTATCTAAAAACCTATCCACTCAGAGTAAATAAAACGTTTTGCAGCATATTTTCAGGTCAGAAATAACGAATGAAGTAAATGGCTTGTTAATACATCCAAATTAAATAATTAACCAAATTAGTAAGCCTTGAGATTTTCTTAATCATACAACTATACTGTGACATCATAAAGGTGGTCCTTTTACATGCTTGAATGTAAAACAACTACGAGTATCGATCACACAACACGATGTGAAATGCCAACTTCACCAACCTCAACCTTGGTAAACAAAGCCTGAGGCAAAGCAACAACAGAAAAATCCAAATTAGGAAACTTGCACATCACAAATATCAATATGGCCCCCTGCCAATGAGGGAATAATTACATCAAGAGTAAGGAGAAGGCAACCTAGCATAGTGAAAAATGATATCTAATCTTGTTTGTTTTTAACTAAACTTGCGGTTCTAAAGTAATCTTATAACAACATTAATATTTAGGAAACAAATTGAAAAAACTGAGCATGAGAGATTTTAGTGCGAACAGAGGACAAAAAAAAATTTCAAGTCAAAAAACGACGACGTCCTTGTGGATTCCAATTCCTTCTTCAGCTACGTGGTGCGACTGTGTCAAACTTCTCTTTCAGTCTTCCTAATTCCAATTTCCAAACGTGTTTGCTTTTTTTATTTTTTTTGGGGTCTCTATTCTTTATTCTTAACAAATTTGTTTTTATCCATATCCAAACTGCTAATTCACATGATGGAAAGATGAAATTATGAAGAGTGTCGGGCATAAACAAGAAATACAGAAAGTAGTGGGCGCAAGACTGCAAAGTCACGGTTGCTAAATTCAAAAAGAGGGTATTATCGTGATTATCCACCCACCAAAAAGCACAGCCTTGAAACGTAGGCTTTAAGTGAGAGAAACGACACGGCATCTCTCCCTTCTTCTTCCCCATTTCGGACTTCAACTATCACTTATTTTACCATTCATTGCCATTCCCTTCCCTTTCTTACTGCTTCTCTTCTTCAACGTCAAAACTCAAACTTGCCGTTTCTCTTCCGATCTCTGCCTCTTCGTTACCGGTTACCACCACCCGCACTTGAGCTTCGCTACGCGACAATGGCCGTTTCTTCTAGGCTGATATTTCTATTCTTTACCAACGCTCCTCTTTCTCTCTCCACTCTAGCTTCTTTGTTTCTTTCTGTGACAATGGCGTTTTATTCGAGCTAGAGCATTTTTATTTTTTTGTTTTTGGAAAGTTTCATATACAGGGGCGTTGATTTGAGTTTTGACCTCAACTGTGGAAGGATGGCTTGTTGTTTACTATTTTGTAACATTGAAATTCACTGCATCAAAGAATTTCAGCTCTGAATCTAATTTTAGTTTGTTTTGGTAACGGAGAGTTGATGCACATGGTGTAGAAAACTGCGGTTGGTGGGTTGGTGACGTGAGCGGAAGCTACGTTTGGTTCTCTTATTGGGGCTTTGGGGCTTTCTTTATTTGGTTTCTTTGATCCGTAACTATTTTTCCCATTCTTGGGTTGGTGGACTTTGAATTTGGAGGTATGAATCGTAGTTTCCGGGCTCAGGAATCGCAAATGCAAGGGCCGTTCAAGCAGAGGCAGCAGCAAATGGGGGTCTTCAGGTCTTCGGTCATGAAGGAGAAAGACGACGAACTTGCATTGTTTCTCGAGATGAGAAGGCGCGAGAAGGAGAGGAGTGATCTTCTGCTACACACCTCAGAGGAGTTCGATACTCCATTAAGTATGTTCAATTTCTAAGGCTTATCTTTTATTCTTGCAAGATTTTGAGATTTGCTGCTTTGAATTTTTTACTTTTCAATTGACTGAGATTAGTAAGTGAGCCTGCTTTTCTTAATTTTCTGGATTCTCAATTGTAGTGTATGTAAAACTGCTAAATTCTTGTTCGCTAAGTGTAATCTATCTTATGTTGCCTTACTATAGTTCTTTCGTTTTGCAGGTTCAAAACCAGGATCATCTCCCATGTTCAATATTTCAGCTACGACGCCAGCTCCTGCACGTAAGGCTGGTGCTGATGATTTTCTCAATTCGGATAATGATAAAAATGATTATGACTGGTAACGTGGTTTCCTATCTAGACCAACCTCCCTTCATTTTCCCTTCTGCCATCTTGCTGCTATGTGCTTAGTATAATTAGTAAAATAATAGAATTCAAAATTTTCTCTTTCTATTGGTTGAACGGCTGTATTCTCTCTATAGGTCCACTTCTTGAGGTTGATAGTTCAACATATCTTTATCAAGGACTTAAGGTGCTCCAGTTCATATTAGGCATTGTATGAAGTACGAAATATAGAATAGAGATAGCAACCTTTGTGATGGGAGAAACATTTAGTTGTTAAAGAAATAGCTGTTGTCTGGGCTTAACCCCCCTCCTCTAATAATAAAGAGCAAAAAGAAAATTTAAGCGAGAGGCATCTGGTCATTTGCTTGAGTTGAATGTTCTAACTTCTAATATAAGATTCAAAATTAGCTGTTACAAATGGAAATTTCCATTTTTTTAATCTTACTTTTTATAAATATGTGTAGTTAGTTGCATTTAATAACTGAGTTTTATTTAAGAAAGTTGAACACTTAAACTCTGATTCAAAGCATATTCCAAATATAAAGGGATCAGGGTTATAGCCTCTTTCCAACATGTGTGATATGAAATGCTAATACTTTAAAGTGGACATGAACTCTGCTTTGTTATATGTTGACACCTGATGAATGAAAAGATTGGGTCATAGAGTATTACTATAATACTATTTATAGTTCGCAGCAATCAGAATAATGACTAGATTTTTTTTATTGCATTAATGGGAAATCAGTAATACTGTCATCTTTATATTGAAAATTTTCTCATGTCTTTTCTTTCTCATTTTTCTTCCTTTTGTCATAACTAGAGAGAACAGAGAAGAACGACTCCATTTGTTAAATTGAAGCCTATTGCCCCCATCATAAACACGTAGCTGCATTTTCCCAGAGTCATTAAGAACCAAGATTTTTATGTTCAGATCATCAGGAAGTGGAGCTTATTAAGTCAAAACCTACAATTTCACCTTTTTTTTTTTTACCAAAATACCTTTAAAGATAATATTGATGTTTGTATTTAAATAATAATTTATTAAGACATAAATTTTTTCAATATTATTTTTTGAGTTAAAAATCATAAGTTTAATTTATTTTAAGTCTAAAAAATAATTTTTTCATATTGGTCAAATGTGTATTTAATATTTGTTATATAAATATAAGAGTATTTTTGTCAAAATGGGTAAAATTATAGTTCTTTTTCTAATCTCTCAAAAGAAGAGAGTGTAATTTTTCAAAAGAGAAGAAAGAGAAAAATAATTTTCTCATTTCCTAGGGGAGAGGAGTGTAATTTACCTATTATTGAGAGTTCTTTTGTTTTTAATTTACTGTTATCATCTTTCAGGCTTCTAACTCCTCCTGGGACTCCTCTTTTTCCTTCTCTGGAGATGGAAGCTCAAAAGACTGTTATGAGTCAACTTGGTACTCAAAGCATACGTCCCACAACATTAAAATCTAGAGTAAGCATCTTCAAGGATGATTTCAGATCATGTCAATGTACTGTTCGTTCTAGATTCTTTGTTTTTTGAAAAAGCTTTGTGTGACCAATACTACTATTATTATGCATTCTGTGTCGTGTCTTCTTTAACTAAGTGGTTTTCTTTACAAGTGAAAAATCAAATTTGCTATTTGCCACTTAATAGTACCTATCTTCAGTTACATGCTTTTAAAGATATGTATTTATAGAAGGAGTGAAGGACCTTTTCTTCATGGATCATTGTGCATAAACTATAGAATTCTGAGTTTTCATAATTTGACTGAGAAATTCATTTTCCTGTAATTTCTTCCTTGTGTAGTTGGCAAATCCTCAGACAGAGCCTTCTGGAAGAAGCAATTTAGTATCTAGACAACCAGCTTCCTCCCCTGGGTTGAGCTCTTCAACTGTTGGGACTCGGAGGCCCTCATCATCAGGGGGTCCAGTGTCCAGACCTGCAACTCCTACTGGACGCTCCACATTGCCCACAGCTTCAAAATCATCAAGAGCCTCAACACCAACTTCCCGGCCAACCATATCTTCTAGTAGGACCACAGTAGCTGCTACCAAGACTACAATTTCTGCAACGAAGCCTACCGTTTCTGCTACTAGGGCTACACTTTCTGCCAATAAGATCACAACACCTGTAGCTAAACCTACAGTTCAATCAAGATCTTCTACACCTTTGTCAAGGTCTACTGCAAGATCTTCAACACCAACTACTGGACCTACTTTGCCTTCAGCCAGGTCCACATCAAGGGCATCCACTCCAACTCGACGACCATCAACACCATCAAGTGCACCCAGTGTATCTGCTTCTTCTGTTAAAACTTCTTCAATTTCTAAGCCAGCTTCTCCTGTCCTCTCAAGGCAGTCAGCTCCAGTGACATCAAAGCAGCAAATGCCATCACGTGGCACTTCACCAACAGTGAGATCACGACCATGGAAGCCATCTGAGATGCCTGGGTTTTCACTTGATGCTCCACCCAATTTGAGGACAACACTACCTGACCGACCACTATCAGCAACTAGGGGCAGGCCTGGAGCACCCACTTCTCGGTCATCGTCTGTTGAGCCAGCTTCTAGTGGAAGACCCAGGCGGCAATCATGCTCTCCTTCAAGAGGACGGTCCTCCAATGGCATTGCTCATACCAGTGGAAGCTCTATGCCAGCAGTTAATCGTGGTCACTCCAAAGCTAATGACAATGTCAGCCCTGTTGTAATTGGTACTAAAATGGTAGAGCGAGTGATCAATATGAGAAAGTTAGCACCACCAAGGCTTGATGACAAACATTCTCCCCATAATAGTAATCTATCTGGCAAGTCATCTACATCTCCTGACAGCTCAGGTTTTGGCAGAACACTATCAAAGAAATCCCTGGATATGGCTATTAGGCATATGGTATGTATCTTCCTTGATTTCTATTGTTCTACTGGTTGGAGACTAGACTTTTTAGTGGCCTATGTATATAATATCCTATAAAATACCTGGATTCCAATAACCGTTTTCTCATAAAACTAAGAAACATTTTATTAATACTGAGGGTGGAATTGATGAAGTTGTATCAAGTATTTCTCATAATTTTCTTATACTCCTTGAACAGGACATAAGGCGAAGCATTCCAGGCAATTTACGGCCACTGATGACAAATATTCCAGCTTCATCAATGTATAGTGTGCGGTCAGGGCCTCATCGGGGCCGAACAATTAGTGTTTCGGGATCTCCACATGCCACAAGCAGTAATGCTAGTTCTGAAGTGAGTGTAAACAACAATGGTATTTGTTTAGATGGTAGTGAATTAGATGATGATATTGGCAGTGAGAGAGGTGGTCAATCCCCGGCCAGTGTACGGGGCAGGTAAACACGGACTTTTGCTTCTAAAGACCTCTCGGCTGCTGATAATTTTATGAGTTTTGGCCAATGAGTGGATTTACTTTGTGGAGTTAATCATGCTCTTCTAAATCTAATGATGTATAACCTTGTATAATTGAAGGTGTCTGCGATACTAGGTAGATCATTTATATGCTGAAAACGTTCATTTTTTTTAATTAAAAAAGGCTGAGGTTTGTTCTCTATCTGATTGAAGTTAGGGTCAAGTATCCTGAACCATGGGATGTGGGATATATTTCTTGAGTTGGTTTTAATGCTTTTAAGTTTTAAGTAGGCTGTGATTACTCCAAGGACCAATATTACGACCAAGGGAACCCTGAGTATCAACAAAGGACCTGAGTTTAGAGTTTGAAAAGTTTTAATAAAAAACATCGCAAGTTTTTCTTGCAAGGCACTTCAGTCAAATATATATATGAATGTGAAGCCAACCAAGCAGATCAGCATCAGATTACATATTAATTTTCTGATTAAGATAGAGATGTGAGCTGATAATGGTGAGTCCCACAAAAAACTAATCTTACATAATAACATAATTTATTTCAAACTACATAAGTTCACATAATAATTTGTTGACACCCGAGAGATATGAGCCGAGATTTATTGATGAATCATGCTTAGCTAATCTTGCATAACTTAATCACATAAATTAGTTCACTTTCACACTATATGGATTATGGAAGACAGTTTAAGTAATCTTGCATCCGGATTCCTTGGAGACAAAGGCTTATCAAGACATATTTTTATTTTTGAAGCATGACTCATGAGACAAGAGAGTGAGCTTATATTTGATGCGAAACTTCAAACCTCACCTACCACTAGGATAATCATGGGTAGGGTAGGGTATTATAATCCTCAGACCTAGATTTAAATTTGAGCGGATATTAAAATGAATCCTCATCTTCGGACCCTATGGTTAGTTAAATCCCATACTTGAACCCATACCCATAAAAATTTGAAATAAATTATTATTTTATTGATATAAAATTAATTTTTATCAATTTTTTTATCTATAATCACAAAAAATAAAAAAATTAAATCATAAATATAAAAGTACAATTAAATTACTTTAATATTTATAAAATATTTAATATTTTTTCTTAGAATTATATATTTTCTCAATATAAAAAATTTAAAAATAATACTTTAGACTCCTCCCATCTTTGATACATGAGTTAAGAGGATAACCATTTTTTTTTCTCTTTCACCTATGTATATAAAAGTTATAATTTCTCTTTGCAACAAAGTGTTATTTAAAGACATAAAATATATTGATGAAAGTTCAATTAAGTATTTGCAACAAATTGTTTCTCAATTTCTTGAATTTGATGTTCTACTATGGCTTTCCCTTTGCGATTCATATTGGTAGAAAAATTTCACTGATTTTTATATTTGGTTATAGGCAGCTCTATCTTCAGCTTCTGAGGTTAGTTGTCTGAGCATATGACCAACTTTTGAAAGACCTTTGCTATTTTCAAAAGCGATTTGAATGATCATATTGTCTGACTCATAGTTATGATATACATGTTATGTTGCATACAGCTTTCTGTACCTCATTTTTCTATGCTATTCATCTTAAATTGGACTCCTAAACCCATTTTTCATGCTCATAATAGGTATGAGTTATTTGTTGGTCAACCCCCATTTTACACAAACTCACTGTATGCTCTCATTAGACATATTGTGAAGGTACATTTCTCAAACAAACGGGGCTTGTGATTTTAGTCTATTATGCACTGCAATGCGATGAAGTATTAGCCAATATTTCAAACATACCCAGGAGCTATGATGCAGCATCGAGGGGGAAGAAAAAACCAAACATTACTCTTTTTACTTCCACTTACATTTCCCTACATACCAAACACACTTTTTATCACTTATTTTTACTTCCTCTTCCATTTCCATTTCCCACCAAACACTCAACTCGTACCAAATGCCACCTTAGTCTTCTCAGAAGATTGTATTTGGACTAAAATATATTTGAGACACCAGATTGTAAATACCTCAATTGCATGAATAACAAGACTGTGAAGGAGGGTAATAGGGTGAACGGTTGGAACTTTAATATATTCTTTCATAGAGTGCCGGCTTGATTTTGTGCTGGAACGGTTGCTGAGAATAAATCAGAACTAGTTACAGAGCATCTGTATACTTGGTCAGATTGCATTTGTTTACTTATGAATGATAATCTAGTTCTGACATATACCTCATTTACAATGCAGATTAATAAAGCAAAACTAGATGATGAGAATTTCTCAGTTAGTGTAAGCAAATCAGCAAACGAGGTTGTTGCTACCTACACTAAGGATGAAACCGCAATGGATCTAATCATTCGTCTTCCTGCATCTTACCCACTAAGGCCTGTAGATGTTGATTGTACAAGGATCCTAGGGATCACTGAGTTCAAGCAAAGGAAATGGTTGATGTCCATGGTGTTATTTGTTCGTAATCAGGTAATTTGTTGGGATTTTAGTTCAGTTTTACATTTTGCAGTTGGCTTCCGCTTCCCATTTTGATTTATGCGCAGAATAATGTACCAACTTGCGAGGCAAAAGGATTTCAATGCAAATTACTCACTTGGCTGTGAAATATTTTGCCTGTAGTATATGTCTACTTTTTGTTCAATTGTTGCTGAAGAACATATACACCTTTATTTGTGAAATAATGTTTCAAGTTGAATATTGAGAATTATTGTAGGAGGATTGCACTAAATTACAAATTTTCTGGTCCTGCTGAACGGAGCTTTAGCTGAGGCTATAGGATGATTATTGCCTGCTGCAAGACATGCAAGCAAAAATTTCATTCTGCCTGCCTTTATAAATGGTTTCCAACTTCTCACAAATCATCTTGCCCATTGTGTCGGTTTCCGTTCTAAGGTTACACTGGAACTTGTGAATTTAACCAATACAGCGTGTTGTGTAATCTCTCTGGAAGTAGTGGATCTTGAGACTGTTAAGTACGCAATAACCATCTCAAGACAGAGCTACCTTAGAAACTGCAACTGCTTCTAAGAAGTCAGGATTTCTAGGTTCTTCTCCCTCAAGCTTCACGATAATTAGAGGTTGTTTCACCCCTTGGAATTCAAGAGGAAGCTGATTAGGAGTTTTGTAGTGATGATAGGTATCATATTTTGACAGGTGTATATTTTCTAAACACTTCGCATTCTGTTTAGAACTAAGAAGACCCAGTTCTGACTATAGGAAGTTTGTCTGAACAAAATTTGTTATACATCTAGAGAATTTGTTGTTTGGCGAGTGATTGGCATTTTTATAAATTTTGTAGAATTTGAGAAGATCAAAAGTGGGATCAACAACAACAACAGCAGTCTTTTTCTACCGAGTGGAGTCGGCTATATGGATCTAGTGACGCTAATGTGTTCTGTCTTTATACATAGGTTAAGTTATTTATAACTAAATCTCTCCTAATATTGTATTAAATAAGTGATCACACTAAAATAAATAGGATTAAGAATGTTGCGTTAGTTGACAGGTAAACTTGGATTGATAATAAGGGATCGAGGAATATTGCAAGAACATTGATATTATGGCTAGTGCATTTGACATTGATAGCCATCTTAGGCATAGATATGTACGAGGGATGACATGCTTTAGTTAGCGGTTTGACAATGATTAGGTAGTATGATTGTCTGGTCAACTTTATCTTAGGATTGTGTCTGTCTGGGGGATTTAGTGCCGTTAAAGCATTATCAGGAACTAGAATTGGCAGTTGGTATACTGGAATGGTCCACAAAAAGCATTACTATTTTTCATAATGATGCATCTCCATAAGATCCAAGTCGTCGTATAAGTGGTTATTTAAGCTAGGATAAAATGCCTATTGCATAGTCATTGAACCTGGATCGGTCATTGACTGGTGAAAGGCTCGGGTCACTGGTCCAACCGCCGGATCACTGGTTCAATCGGTTGGCCCGTTAAAATGTGTATATATATATATATATATTGAAATATATTAATGCATAAATTCATACTTGAAATTTTTTTAAAAAACAACCATCGTATTTTATGATTAGTTGAATCCATTCAAGCAACCAAATACACTCATACTTGAGATTATAACAAAACTAAATAGCCACACTTCACACTAATACATAGAAATTAAATCAGACAATTATCATAATTTATAAATAATTTTTTGTCTTTAGTTGATTAAAAGGAATACCAAAAGTATTAACTAATGATCTATGGTCTTCAACTAGTGGTCTATCGGCTTCAATGTCATTTTACTCTTCTTCCTCCTCCTCATCATCAATTAGCTTATCCAAATTTAGTTATGTAATAAATAAATAATATTAGGATTACGCTAAATACATATTGTTGTATCTTTTGAATTAAGAATTCTAACTTGAAAAATTTATTATTAATTAAAAGGATCATAAAATAGGTATTACGGGCACGTTCTTTACGCAGAAATAGAAATGGAAACAGAAACGGAATGCGTTTCTTGTGTTTAGTAGTAAAAGTTTGGTAATGGAAATAGAAAGGGAATGTATTAAAATGACCATTTTACCCCTTATATTAAAATAATAAAAAGAAAAAAAGTTATAATTGTGTCAAATCATGTCAAATCAGAGGGGTATAATAGGTATTTTATATTTTTTTTTCTTTTTTTTTAAAGTTGATGAAAATGAAAAAGTGAAAAAGTAAGTGGGGCCCACCCGAGCCCCACATTTCCATTTCTATTAGGGATTCTTGCAAAAGAACATGCCCTAAAGAACATTCACATTGCAATAATGTAGTTGATACAAATATCTCAGTATCCCAATATACTTGGGTCTCCAACAAATTCTGCAATTTGCTTAAGCGGCACATTGATCAGTTTATGAGTATCAACATCCCTAATAACACTACTTTCTTTGTCCAAATCCCTGTTAATAAGGCTCCCATAAATCCCTTTGTGTTTACCATATAATACATGAACTGACCCTAAACTTAAATGACTGTATTTAAGGCACAAAAAATGCTTTTTTTTAAAAAAAAAATTGCACCAGGTCCCGGGTTGTACCGGGTCACCGGGTCTCAATGACCCGCCCGGGTCAACCCGGGTCACTACTGGGTCAATGTAATTCCGATCCTTTAAAGTGACCCGGATCGATTTTGGCTCCGGGTCAGTGGTCCACCGGTCTGACCGTCCGGGTCGGTCCGAGTTTCAATACTATGGCCTATTGGTACTGTTTCATTGAAATGTTGCAAATGATTGTGGCTCTGTGGATTTCAAAAAAGGGAAAAGATATTATAGTTGAAATGAACAGAATGCGTTAAATCTATGAAGAAACCCTCTATTGACAATAGTTTACAATCAGAAAATCACTAATCACATCTTAGGGCATAAAATATATTTGGCCTCTAACAATTTCTTCAAATAAGCAAAGCCAATGAATGTTTTTCCAATTTACATGACATTAGTTCTATTTTTTGGGTTTAGACTGGGTATCTATCGTGAGTATAATAACTATTCCTTTCACTAAATTGTAGGCACCTCAAAGAGAAGAACAGCTAACCTAAAAATTTAAAGTTGTTACATACTCATGACTAAGAATCGAACTCCTAACATTTGATTAAGGTGATGAGTCCCTTCCTCAGTCATACCCCTAGTTAAACATTTGCTCTACTGAATTGTTATTCTTTCTATTATTTGTGATAATTCATTGGTGGAATAAATAATTTTAAGACAGCTGGACTTGTCTTTAGGCTAATTTATTCACATATTATTTTTGAAAAAATTAATTATCAAATTATAATACATACTTTTTAAATTCCCACCATACTACACATACAAAAAAAATTTTTTTGGCCAAAGTCATATGTGGGGCCTTCACTACTTGTAATGGCTACGTGGCATGGCCTTCGTCATCACAAGCGGCGAAGGCCAATGATGTGACATCCCACGTCATGACCTTCGCCATCTGACAGGGCGAAGGCCCCACATATAACTTTGGCCAAAAATTCTTTTTTGTATGTGTAGTACGTTGGGAATTTAAAAAATAAGTATTGTAATTTAATAATTAATTTTTTTAAAAAATTTATATGAATAAATTAGCCCATGTCTTTAAGTGAGTGTCTAAGTATTTACGTAGTGGTATCAAACCAATGTTGTAAGAATCGGACCGGACGGTCCGACCGGTTCAACCGCCAACCGAATACAAAGGCGAGTCAGTTGGACTAAAAAACCGTTTTTCTAATTGGACCGGTCAACCGGTGGTCCAACCAGTCCAAATTTATTTTTTAAAAAAAATTAAAAAATAAAAAGGAAAAATAATATTAAAAAAAAAGAAATTAGAGAAATCTTAAAAATTAAAATTAGAAAAGTCTTGAAAATTAAAATTTAAAAGTCATGATTATCAATAATTTTATATTTAGTTTGATTAAGTTCTTTCAAAGCTTGATAAGTCTTAAAAATTAAAACTTTGAGAAGTCATATAATTTAAAACTTCAAAATTATATAGGCTAAAGTATTGTTTTGGTCCTCAATGTTTGCATGAAGTTTAATGATGGTCCTCAATGTTTGCATGAAGTTTAATGATGGTCCTCAATGTTTCAAAAGTTTAATGCTAGTCCTCAATGTTTTTTTTTGTTGATTTTGGTCCTCGAACGTAACACCGTTAACTTTTGCCATTAAGTGATGACGTGGCAGGCTGATGTGGCATACCCTCTCTCCTACGTGTCATATTTTAATGACGTGTCATGTCACATCATGCCACATCATCCATCTTGGCCACATCATCATCATCTTCATCTTCATCTTCTTCAATCCTCTTCCTCTTCCTCCTCCTCCTCCTCCTTCTTCTTCTTCTTCTTCTTCTTCATTATCATCCCCACCACCCCACCGCCGGTACCACCACCACCACCACCGCTACCGTTGTCGCCGCCACCGTCGCCGTTGCCGCCGCCACCATCTCTAAAATGGCTTCATCCCCAATCCCCTCCACTTCCCCAAACCATGCACCCTTCATCCCCAATCGCCTCATCTGTTTCATCACTCTTCCTCCTCCTTCTTCTTCCTCCTCCTCTCCTTCACCTTCTTCTTCACTCAAGGCTGCGTGCGTGCAAGGGAGGACAGAGAAAGTGTAGGAGAGAGAAGGGTCGAAGGAAGCCATGGGAGGAGCTTTGCTGAACCTTCTTTCATCACTGCCTGCAAAAGCTTGAAGGGATGGTGACCGGAGGGATCTCGAAGGAGTCAAGTGGCGGTGGTGGGTGTCTCCATTGAAGGAGTGGAAGGGATTGGGGAAGAAGCCATTTTAGAGATGGTGGCGGCAGCAACGGCGGCGGTGGCAACGGCACCGGTGGTGGTGGTGGTATCGGCGGTGGGGTGGTGGTGGTGGGGATGATGAAGAAGAAGAAGAAGAAGAAGAAGAAGAAGGAGGAGGAGGAAGAGGAAGATGATTGAAGAAGATGATGATGATGTGGCCAAGATGGATGATGTGGCATGCCACGTCATTAAAATATGACACGTAGGAGAGAGGGTGTGCCACATCAGCCTGCCACGTCATCACTTAACGGTGTTACGTTCGAGGACCGAAATCAACCAAAAAAAACATTGAGGACCAACATTAAACTTTTGAAACATTGAGGACCATCATTAAACTTCATGCAAACATTGAGGACCAAAACCATACTTTAGCCAATTATATATATTGAAACCTAAAATTTGAGTGATGTCATTTTATATATTAAGAATAATAATAATTTATTATTTATTGCGTCATCCGGTTCGACCGGTTAAACCGATCAAATTATGAACCGAACACTTGTCCGAGTCTTTGTCTGGTTCGGTTCTTACAACATTGTATCAAACGGCATGGCTTGGCCCCATCATTAAATGATTATTAAATGGTCTAGAAATTTAATGTCCAAACTCGTACATAGTGGCCTTGAGGCTAAACGGGTTAACTCACATGCCACTCTTTTTTTCCAATTTTTTTCAAATGTTTTCAAAATGATTTTTTAGAAAAATAAAACTGATGTTATTATTATTTTTACTTTATTTAACAAAATTAAAACTAATTAAATTTATTATGATAAAAATAATATGTCTAAAATAATGTATTTTAAAAAAATCGTATTATTATCTTCACCAACTTAATTTTTTTAAAATTATTGCATCATTTTTTTGTTTACATTATAAAATATAAAAAGTTAAATAACACATAAATTATCCTAAGATTATACATTTATACTGATCTAAACTAGTTTTTGAAAGGCGTGGGTTGGCCACTTGGCCTATAAACTATTATTATTATATTTAATTAAATATTAAATACTTTTTACCATTAAACAATTTTTAAAAAATTATATTTCAAAATCTAATGTGTCGGGTTTTATTTACCACAATACTATGAACACTTTTTTTTTTTGGACAATTCCGAATTACGGGCAAAAAACGGGCCTACAAACTTCAAGCAACACACCTGAAGCGAGAAAAGACCACACCTTAAGACTTGAGAGGCAGGGCCTATCCCTTCACTACAAGTTACACCACCTTGAGATCTGCTAAGACTGAGTCTGACAATGTGCCTTCACTACGAAAATGATCCAATGAAGTGCAAAATGTGTAAAGTGTATGAAGTGCACCATTCAAGTTATTAAATAAAATTCGATATTCGTGTTCGTATTGTAACAGTTTCATCAAACGGTTCATATTGTGTACTTTATACACTTTAGCAGATCCGGATTCCCTTCACTACTACACCAATCCTTCCTAATGCCCAGACAGTTATCGATGAGCACCTACTATGAATACAAAAAACTTTTTTTTACAAGTTTAATTTAAAAAAAAAAATTTAGGGCCTTTGCAAGTTTTCTTTTTTAAAGATTTTGCAAGGCCTTCTCCATGATAGATGGCGAAAGCCCGCAGGTTGCAAAAACTTAAAAAAAAAAAAAAATTACTGTGCACAGGTAAACCTTTTACCGTAAAAGCCAATTTTCCTTCTTTTCCTTCCTTCATTTTACGGTTACCTTCGGTCCTTTCCTCATTCATTCATTCTCAAATCTTGGTTTTTATACACACATACTGCTTTTATAAATAAATAAATAAATGGAAAAGCGTAATTGAGTTGAGTGAGTTTACCTTTTTAATTATGCAATCGTTTAAATATTATTTAAAAATTTATTTGATATTTAAAACGTAATTTAAGAATGTTTTTAAAAGTCACCAAGATCTATCTATTTTAAATTATTTTAAAGGTAATTTAAAACTTGTCAAATTCTAATTATATGAAATATTTATCAAAAGTCATGTATTTATTAAAAAATTAGTATTATTTTCACTTTAACTTAATATTTTATTAATTTTAATAATTATTTAAATAATTTATATTATTTAACATATAAAATTACCTAAAACATATATATTTATACATATTTTAGACAAATATATATTAATTTTTTATTTTATTTTTTAAATTTTTTGCAGGCTAGCCCGCATGCTTAAACGAGCTTATTTTTCCTTACTCAAGCTCGTCCATTTAGTAGGCGGGCTAGTCTGACCCGCGGGCTCAAACCCGTTTTGACAGTACTAAGGACATGTGTTGGTTTGGTGTTTTGTCTACGTAATCGTAGACGTAACTCCTTTACATTCTTTCAACCAAACAAACTTTATTTTTTGTAACGTGATGAAATTATATTTTTGCCCTTACTTTTTTACCGACTTTATTCCATTATTACTTTTAATATAAGGGTAAAATTATCATTTTATCTACTTTTAAATATAATAATTTTCAATGTATATATATATATATAAACGGGCCAACTCACCTGACCCGCAGGTGAAGTGGGTCGGATTGCTATCAATCCGTTTATAAACAGGCCAAGATATTTGAATCCAATCCACCAACTAATTAGTAGGTTGAATGGACCAAACCAGTGAATTGGATTTGTTTTGTCAGCTATATATATTTATACAATATTACTGTGCATTACACCATGATCATGGTAGTTGTAAATTTAAAATTAAAGAAGTATAATTTAAATGAAATTTATAGAAAAATAAAAATATTTATTATTTTAAAATATAGTAATTTTATTCTTTATAATAAATATAATTAAATTGAATTGCATTTTAATTTAATATATATTAAGGTTTTTAATTATTACTCATTTATAGGTACGTAGTATCAACTTCTGATATCTCATAAAATACGATATATTTGTTCTGATATTTTTTATTTGAAGATCGCATATCTTATAAGATATGAAAATAGCAGTTACAATTTGATTCAAATTTTGATAATTTCCTAGAGATAATACCCATCACCGTTAGGTTTCCTCAGCCTTTATTATTATATATATAAATATATAAATATCCCACATGGAAACTATAATTAGTGTTCAAACATACTAGAAATCTGAAGAGGAAACATGGGGGAGAAGAACATGAAACCACAATTGCATTTGCCTGATCATATGGTAATATCTATATTTGAATATCTTTCAGTAAAGTCTGTGGTTAGATTTCGATCTGTTTCTAAAACTTTGTGTTCTCTTATTCATAATTTTTCTTTTATTTCTTCTCATCTCCTCAAACAATCTAGTGGTTTGTATCCCACTAAAAGTCCAAATATTCTTTACATCGTCAAGGACCAGTATCATTTAACTCGTCTCATGTTGTATAATGAGACAACAGAATCTCTTTATGGTAGTTATTATTTATCCAATAATAACGACAAGTACTCTAAGTGTCATGTACTTGGTTATTGTTGTAACGGGGTTATATGCCTTGTTGAGTACTCGGCGAGATGTACTATGACATATTTTTGCTTTTGGAATCCTATACTTCACAAGTATGTGAAACGTACAATTAAATATCATGGTTTGCTAACATTCTGTGTTGGTTTTGGATACGACAATAACCATTTTAAATTCCTTCATGTTTTTCGGAATGAGCATTCTTCAATTGCTGCCAAACTCTATACAATAAATGCCAGGGGAAACATCAATACATGGAAAATCCGTAGTATTACTCCTCCACAAGTACATGTAGCTTATCAGTTTGAAGATAAATTCTCACCGATTTATGTCAATGGGTGTTTGCATTGGTTGCTAAAAAACTTTTCAGATGTAAATTTTTCTAAATATATTTTATCATTCAATATGAAAGATGAAGTGTTCCAAGAATTGGCTTTGCCTCAACAACAGTATCTATCGCACGGTAACATCAGGCTCACAAAAGTTAAAGAGATGTTATGTGTTTTCTCTACTTCGTTCATCAGTGATGTGCCTTTTACTATATGGGTGATGAAAGTGTATGGTAAAGTTGAGTCATGGATTCCTTTTTGTGAAATCAGAGCAAGAACTTATTTTGAAGTTCTGGGTTTAAAAAATAATGGTGAAGAACTTTGGTGCTTTAAAAATAGTAGTTTAAAACTACATGTTTTTAACCGAAAGACCCATAAATTTCAGAAGTGTTCAAGAATTCATCAATTGAGTTACGACGGTTGGCGGTTTCAAGGGTTTCAAGGGACTTACATGGAAAGTCTTGCCTTAATGGATGCAGAAGATGCAAATTAATCTACTGCTATATTTAGAAGTTATGTCATCCATAATTTTTTGTTCCCGTTATATTTGTAGGTCCAAAAGTTATTTTTACTTTTGACAGCTTTTTATAGATTATGTTGGACGTGACTTTACTCTCTCTCTATATATATATATAATTTTTTTAATAATATATATAGTTTAATTTAGTTGTCACTAATTGATCAATATATTATGATTTTCTTTAAATTTTTCATTGTATTTGTTCACTTAAAACTTAGTCCCTTTTTTATGGCTATATTATAATATATCTATATCTATCTATATTTATATCTATACTTCTATACTATACTACAAAAAAAAAGAAATAAATTCAGTACTAAACTTTGATAAATAATTGTCTTCTTTTTTTAAAAAAAAATGCCATATTTTCATCGACTACTTAAATTTTTTAGGAAAAAAAAATTACCCACCCACTAGCTATTAATGATACCATGATTCCATAAGCACTATCTATACTAAGAGTATAGATAGTGGGAAAGGGAATGAGTTTACTGGTAATAAAGATTTGAGAATGGAAAAGGGAATGAGAAGAAAATAATAATGGAGCAAAATTACCACTTTACCCCTAATATTAAATTAAAAAAATAGCCAAAGCTTTGCAATGGCAGATCCAACTAAACAAAATTGCTAATTCATCCTCCATCACAAAACAAAACATTGCAATGGCAGATCCAACTCTGTAAATATTCGCTTCGTTCACTCACAGTGTTGATTATATACTGTTGATTCATCCTCCATTGCTCCATCAAATTCAATTGAGCGAGCAGAGTCGAGAAGCAGGAGCAGAGCAAGGCGAAGAGTTTGGAAGATTGAGAGGTTTGTCGTACCTGAGCCGCTGCCATTGACGCCGCTGAAAACGAAATACCTTGCTACTCCAGCAAAGGGATCCGACGAACCTTAACGGCGAAGAGCATGGAGATTGATTTCCCGTGTACACGTCTCGAGCAGATCAGGGAAGAAGGAGGGTTAGTGGAGAGAGGAAGAAGAATGAGGCATTTTGGTCATTCTCTCTTTCCCGCCTTCATCCACCACTGTAGCACACTGGAATGCTCCATTCCATTCCCAAGTCTTTTCTGCCTAACGAACACAGTCTTTGAGCTTTCCCTCTTCTTTTCCCATGCCAATTCAGTCTAACGAATGCAACCTAAATTTTTGAAATAGGACGGTTAACTTTAAAATTTGAAAAACAAATAACTATAACGGTTGCCTAAAGGCTATAAATACACACCCACACTTAAACTTAGATAGAGGTGTTAAAATGTGTTAGGCCATGCGGGTCGACCCGTTCGCCCCTGTAAAAATATATTGGGTCATATTAGAGAATTCTCAGACTTAATTAAAAATGGGCTTGTCTAACCTAGCCTTAAAACAAATAGGGCCAAAATGGGCTAGATTTTGGTAGGGGTTAGCCCATTTTTTATTTTTATTTTAATATTTATATATTAAATTAATCTTATGATTTTCAATTTAATCCAACTTATATTATGCATTTTAAATTTTTATTTAATTTATCACATTACTTAAATTCATATTTATCAATATATATTTTATCATTTTGAATTTATATTAAAATAAAATTTATATTATAAACTATTTTGTAATTATTTAATAGTTAAAAAATATTTTTTTTGATAAAATAAATTAAGACTAGCCCAACCCTAAGTTTTGATAGAGTCTGAGATACGTTTAAAAATTTATTATTATTTTTAGAACCAAAATTTTATTATTTTTTTAGAGGAAAAAATTATGATCAAAGGTTTATTTTGGTCCTTTATGTTTTACCCAAGTTCTAAATCAATCATTTATGTTTCAAACGTTTTAAATTGTTCCTTTATGTGTCATAGAAGTTCGAAATTGGTCCTTTCGTCAACTTCTGTCAATTTTTTAAGTTAATTGCTAACATGACGTGCTGACGTGTCCATTTAAGTTGACGTATCATGACACGTCATTGTCACATCATCACCACGTAATCACACAAGATGAATAGAAGACGACGTGGCGATAACGGAAGGACCAATTTGGAAGAAATGGACGGACTTAGACGGAATGAATGACCAATTTGAAACTTCTGAGAAACATAAAGATCTAATTTAAAACTTTTAAAACATAAATGACTAATTTAAAAGAACCAAAATGAGCACTTGACAAAAAATTATTTAACTTTTTTTGGCATGAAAAAAAATTAAATAGAATAATAAATTTTTTATTAATTTTTAAACACACAAATAAAATAGAAGTTTTATCATATTTTTTTTATTTGACTATGTTAATTCAAATAAAAATGAATGCGGTTGCCATATTTACGGCATTAGCGGTAAAACACGTTGATATTCCCTACTCTCTCGCTAGTCGCTTCCCCACTCCCCGACACACACGCTCACGTTTAAGTTTTAACCCACCCTGTCGTTTCAATGCAAACTCCAAACGACAATGCCGTTTGTGCAAGGGTCTAATTGGCTTTCCGTCCCGCAAACCCTAGCCTTTCTTCCCTATAAATACCAAATTAATATGAACCCTCATTCAATCTTCACCAGATCCTCCAATCGTCGACTTCAAACTCTTCACTTATCAGATCTAAGGCGTAATCCGAGTCTCAATAATTTTTCTAGTTTGTAATTTCTGTTTCTCTACTTCACCCTCAAAGCATCCACTATGATTCCCTATTTCTCACTCCATAGCATAGGGAATACGAATAGATGCAACATCAACCGGTGCCTCTGGACTAGCAGATTCTAACCAATGGGTTCTCGCTATTTCTCGTAGGTTCCACACTTTTATGACCTTTAATACCTTGTTTATTTGCAATTTCACCTTCTGGTTTCTGATAATCCTCCTTACAAATTCAATGCTCTATTTTTTGTTAAAAATTTTCTTCACTTTGCTTTTTATCTATTTGAGTGTTGGTGGACTGCTCGATGATGATTGATTTGCTTTAACCACACCGAATAGAGACTGGATGTGGCTTATAGCCTCTTTCGTTGAGGTCTGATTTGAACTTGTTGTGCTTGACATTGCCTAATGACTTCGATTTCTAAAGGAAGAGGATTTGTTTCCACTTTCTTTAGAGGGAGAGAGAAGGCTTTGTCAAGCACTTGAAGTGGATCGGCTTTAATGCTTGAGGCTACCCCTTTCAAGTTCTCTCTTGTGGAAAACTTTGGCCTTTCGACTGAGAGCAATTTACACTCTTTGTTGTTTTTATCTTTTTTTAGAAAAATAATTTCCGTGAAATTTAATGTTTTTACATGTAATTTAGATTGAAAACCAATATTATAATTAGATAAGCTTTACATAATCAGTCTAAATAAGTAATCAATTTTTTATCTTTGTGCTTTTGGAATCTTGTTTTTGACAAATGCAAATTTAGCCATAATGGGCGCGTATTAATTCATGCTGCAAATTAATGACCACCAAAACTGTATTTCCTACTTGGTGTCTCAGCAAATTTCCGTAAAGACTGTGTGTCCGGACCCTCTTCTTAATTACAGATGATTAGTCTGTACTATATATAATACAGACTTGAACATGGCGTTCAGAACAGCTTCCTTGGTGGGCAAAGCAGGTATTGCGCTTCTATGCTTCAGTTAATGCACCACATGAACTTGCAAGCTTGAGATCATCTCTCACTTGTTTTTTTTTTTTTTTCCTTCAAGTTAATGACCACATGACATGAATGCTTAGGTTTGAAGGAAACAGGTGTAAGGAAGAAGGATCTGGATGTAAAACTGAACCTAAGTTCACCACATTGACATCGAGAATCAAGAGAAGTTGCGGCTTCATGTTACATGCTTTCTAAAAGGGAGACAAATGTAATAAACTTCAAAATTTTCTTATGGGGCTTCTTTACTGATCATGTGGAAATTTTATGCCAAACCAAAATTTGACATGCAAGATCATGTGCGGTCACGGATGATGTTGCAATCGATTTGGCACTCAATGATTCATAGACAAAGGTATCCAGTTACAAAAGCATCTTCGCACCAGTGGTGTCAACACCTTCCTCCTTCAATCCAGTGACTATCACTGAAGACCTGCAAAGAATTATAGAAGGCAGAAGGGCATGTTTCATGTAATAATTATCAAGAATAAATGGTTAGAATTTAGAAGTTAGGGGATCCTCTCCTTCTGAGAGTAAAGAAATCTCTTATTGACTAATTAAGTAGCTATTGGATTGTCTTGACATTTTCATTACATCCAACATTTCTATTCCCATTACATCCTCCACCCTACTAACCAAACACACCCTAATACTTAAGGTTCAATTTATAGGCCCGATGGACAAAAACCTGAATAATGAGTTAGCATGGAATGAAGCAGTGATTTTCAAGCAATATCTATATGCTTCCATTGTGCATTGTACACCTATCAGATATATATAAACAAACAGCCTTGGGATGCATTATATAATATACCTTTCCAATGAAAGCTGCTGAGCCAACTAAACAAGCAATGCCTACAGCAAAGTTAGCAGGGGCACCTCTTGGAGGCTTTTGAAATGCAGGTGCTTCAGCAAAAGAAAGTCCATTGGAGCATTTCCCCAAAACAAACCACAACTTTTGATTCCTTTGTTTCAGGTGATCCATTTCCAGGATATGCATGGCCTCTATACAACCCAACAAGAGTTGAGAAGTCAGCTTTTTAGTTCATAATAGCAACAATCAGGACTCAGTAAGTCAATGTATCTGATCAATTCATCAATTGTTGCCTAACATTTTTTATATCAGGTTATGAGCACTTCACTTATTCAGTTATTGTTATCATACAATAATTAGCCTGCTACATCCATAACATTTTTCGGAGGTCCACCTAGGGGACTCTTCCTGTTTGTGGATTCTTCTTTTGCAAGACCAACACTCACATACTTGAAGGAGGATATTTAGGAATCATCCATCAGCTAAGCTTTCATCGTTATATCTTTAACTCATGCTACCCAAACTTATAATGGTCAGTTATCCACCTAAACAAATTAATCAAGTTCCATTTACTATTCCATATTATTGACACAATGAACATAGAGAATTATTTCCTTCAATTCTGGGTTTAAAAAAAAATCCTTAGTTTATACCCTTTTTACATTTTTTTCTTGTAATGGAACAAAATCACTCGGTAAAAGATCAAAGTCTATACCACAAAATCAAAGTAAAATGTTCTTCTCCAAAAAAATACCAGCTTCAGCTCTTGACCCACCTATAATAAATACAGTCTACAAATATTAAGTCAAAAGAAGACAAATTGATAAAGACCCGTTATTGGAATACCTTTCACATGTAATTGGACACAACGGGAGAGGAAACTGGGAAAGAAAAACTCGATTTTTTGACCGCTGGTTGACTGAACTTCATAGAACTTGGAGGGTGAGAGGCCTCGCTTCTGAAAAACTGAAACCAAATACTTAAATTTTCCAACAAAAAAGTATCAACGCGGATCCTCTACCGTGATGCAGTTGTGCGTTTCGGTTAGCACCGGTCACGCAACCATGGCTGCAAACATTTTAGTCGCGGTTGCGTGTTTGGTTAGCACAGTTTTAACCGTGACTAACCGAACCGCACAACAGCGTCACGCTAGAGGATCCGAACTCAAAAAAGTACATCTAAAAACTATATTAGTGAATTGGTAATGAGAAAGAAAGTCAAATGCCAAGAATGAAAAATTGTTCCTAACTTCGTATAAATTGTAACAATCAATAAACATACTGCCATTTAAGAACTTTATAGTATACAATCCATTAAAAATTATAGATTCCATTGCTAATAAGCATTTGGAACAACCAAACCAACAATAGTACTTAATTTGGATGGGGACTTTTCTACGTGAGCGCGTGAATGGTCCCATTAGTCTTAGTCATACCTAATTACATAGCTTTCTAGTTTTAACTGTCCAACCTCCAAGTACCTAATATTTTATATCTTTATTAATTCATATTCATATATTTAGAAATAGTAATGTGAGATTTTTTTTCATATGAACTAAGGTATGTGGTTGGATGAAAATTTTTTAGGTACACGAAATGCAACTAAATCTTTACAATTTATGCAAGTCCATAAATAAAACAATACAATATCTATTCCCCTTGTAGTAGGGTATTTCTTGGATTGTAGCATCTACCAATTGGCCATAAGATTCTTCTTTGCCACTCTCTTTTATTTATTTATTTATTTTTATTACCGATTGCCACTCCCTTTCTTCAAGAGTGTAGGAATTATACTTTGCATAATTTTATTTTTATAACAATATTTTAAGAATATATTAATAATAAGAGTAAACTATCATTTTGGTCTTTGAAAAATTCACTCACTGACACTTTAGTCCCTAAATTATTATTACTATACAAACTGATCCTTGAAAGATCCAAACGTTAAACGCATGAGTTTCTCTGTCAATATTTTGGAAACGTTGTTAACAAACTTAATGATGTAGCGGATAAACAATAATGGCAACAAATCCATTTGAAGCATATTAAACAAATAAAAAAATAATGTGTCTAACGTATCTAAAAAGATTAATGAATGGATTATTGTGTCTAAAGAACAAGTTCAATACTTTCGTAATATTGACATTTTATCTCTCTTGATCTAAATTAAGAGTATGGGTTGGGGTAATTATTGGACAAGTTTATTATATATGTAATCTTATTTTTTCCCATTCTCCAAAATGGGCATGGAACAATTAAAGTATCGCACGAGCTCGTCACATTTGAACCACAAAGTGTAGGAAAATAAATGCATTCTCATGTCCAATTTTTTTGGGCCAGCATTATATTCTCATGTTCAACCAATCAAAATATCAACGAGGAATTCCATCTCAATCTATATTTGTAGCATACGCATAATCTCACGTTTAATTAGTTTTATATCACTTCTTGCACCAAAAAAGAAAATTGATAATCATTGAAATTAGCTAGGCAACCCTAATAAAGTCTCCTTTATTTATAAATCTTTATATATAGTACAATCATATTACTTTTTCTCCACTTGCGCATTTCTTTTGTATTTATGTGCGTTTAAAATGAATATTCGGTAGTTAGTCAGAATTCAGAAATTATTATTATCATTGATTAATGATTAGTTGGTGAAAGTGTGAAACAAATCAAACAAAACGAAATCATTCTCAAATCAGTACCACCACATTTACGACGAGGACAAACTAAGTACAAACTTTATTTATTTATTGCTATTTTTCTAATTTTGTTACTAAACACTTGGCACCTATACGGCCACCAAAACAAAGAACTTAAATTAGTAGAAAATTTAATCCGATTAAAACAAAAAAATTGCAACTAGCCAACTAACAGTTTACTTGGGCTCGAGGCAACCAATTAGTCTATCAACTTTATTATTAAGTCTTGATAATATAGTATTTCTTCCTATATAAAGAGATTACGCGTTTAGCCAATTTTTCAATCACAAAAAAAGGGCTAATAGTACTAATAGTTTAATACAGTATGTTATTAATTATTATTATTTTTGGTAAAAGTTATGGATTATTATTTTAAAAAAACTAACTAGTCCACGAGGCACGTAAGGCTACGTTTGGTTGAAAAAAAATATGGAATTGGAATTGGAATTGGAATTATAAGTGGAATTGGAATTGGAATTGAATTATTTGAATTAAAAAAGTTTGTTTGGTATGAAAATATGGAATTGGAATTGAATTATTTGAATTGAAAAAGTGTGTTTGGTATGAAAAGATGGAATTGAAAGTTTATAAAAAAATGTGAGATAAAAAGACTAATTTGCTCTTTAATAAATATTAAATAATTATTTTTTTAATTATATTTTTTTAGTATATAATTACTTTTTTTATATTCATTATAAAAAATAAAAAACAGTAAAGAGAGAGAGAAAGAAAGTAAGGACAAAAATGTCTTTTAAACCCAATTCTACAAAATTTATCTCAATTCCTCCAAAATACCCCACAATCTAATTCCACAAAATTTACACACCCAATTCTAAAAAACCAATTCCACGTAATTCAATTCCAATTCCACATAACTCAACCAAACTAAATAATCTATAGAATATTGTGCAATTCAATGTGGAATCCAATTCCATGTCCAACCAAACAAAACCCACTTTATGGAATTGAGAATTGGATTCAATAGAATTGGGACAATTCCGTGGAATCCAATTCTCAATTTTAGGGAACGAACCAAACACTAAAAAATTTTATTTTATATGAAATTGGATTCCAATTCCACGAAATTGAACCAAACATAACCTAAGAGTCTCATCACAGTATCATTGTATTGCTTCTACGCAGACTTGTTCAGTCGTTTTCACAATTCCTTCCTCACTTGCTCTCTCTCACAACACAACGACTCAAACTACAATCTCGTGCACTCCACCGCGTGCTACTCCACACGTGTCTCCATTCTAGTGGTTGATGGCCATTTCCTTCCTAATCAACTAACTTCTCAGGCACGCCACTTATTAAAGTCCCATACACTCGAATGCTGCTGATCACAGCTTTGCACATAATTCTTTACTTTTCCGGATAAAGAGGGCCTTCTGCTTATTGCTTATTAGTTATTATTCTAATTTCTAAACGCGTCAAGCAAGAAACCGCGTGAAGGCCGTCCGTTTCGTTCGTTCTTTCTATATAAATTGCGCCGTTCTCTTTTCCCACAGTTTCAACTTTCAAGAGAGGAACGAACTCTGTTTTTGTCTCGTTTCGCTCTGCGAAGTTCAGATTCTGCGGTTCCTTGCTATTCCGTTGCCATGGACGACGAGGTGCGCAAGATCTTCAACAAGTTCGACAAGAATGGAGACGGAAAAATCTCCTGTGCTGAGCTCAAGGAGATGATGCTTACACTCGGATCCAAAACGACGTCGGAGGAGGTCAGGCGCATGATGGAGGAGATTGACAAAAATGGCGACGGCTACATTGACATCAAGGAGTTCGCTGATTTCCATATCAACGACGGAAAAGACGGCGTTGACGTCACCAAGGAGCTCCGTGACGCTTTTGATCTGTACGATCTGGACAAGAACGGTGTGATCTCCGCCAGTGAACTGCACTCGGTGCTGAAGAAGTTAGGCGAGAAGTGCTCCTTGAGTGACTGCCGGAGGATGATCAGTTCGGTGGATGCCGATGGCGATGGAAACGTGAATTTCGAGGAGTTCAAGAAGATGATGACGCGGTCGTAGAATCATATCCAATGAAATCAGATCACAAGGTAGGTTTAAAGTAGCTAGGTAGGAAAACAAGATTCATGATCTCTCTGTTGCCTTAACCTAATGTGAAATTGTAGATACAAGTCCTTCGTGTCTTCTGTGCATACACGGAATAGTACGTCTACTATCGTTTTAGCTGTTAGTTTTTGATTGCAGAAGTATTAGGAGTAGGATTTGGTAAAATGCTGATAATTGTTTCATCGATAATAGGCTTTGTTCTTACAACCTGAGGAATCTGACCTTTCACATCATGCATTTGCATTATCATTCTACGAAATTTTTAACAATAACCAAGAATCAATTTTAATTTGATTCTTTTTTCAAAAGAAAATTGATGGTGTCTCGCGTAATATGTGAGGAGGACTTATTCAAATAATAGATCTCACAAAATCTGAAATTGTTTTTGTTTAAAATTAATAGTGTTACTTTTAGGGAAAATTGAGTGAAAATATATTTGGATGTTGGTAAATCTCAACCGTTTTACATTTTTATTAAGACGAATGAAAATGGGATAAATTCAAAGGAGTTTGGAAGTATAGAAAGATTTTTTGGCCATTGAATGTATAGAAATATTTGATTGGATGCATTATGGTGTTGGTTGATTTTTTGTTTTCACGTGATTGGTGGAGGCCTAGAAAGATGGATTGGAAATTAATGGGAAAAGGAAAACGCGTAAGGAGAGATTGGTTAGGGACACCATCACATCACTGTGACAGTATCTATGTGCTATTTTAGTAAGGAAAAAACTTAGGTAAAGTTGCTTAGGTGCTTGCTATAAAGTTCACCAATCATAAATCTTATTTATATTCTCTCTCCTATTTGATTGGTTATGTAATTTATTGCTTTTCAATTTCTCTCTCTACTATGATTGGTTATACAAAACTTTTTTGCCATGTGTTTTAATTATATTGGTGAACTTTATAATAAGCACTTAAGTAACTTTACCTCAGTTTAGTTCTTTTATTAATTAATTAACTTATAGAAGTTAATTAATTTTTTATTTTATATATGATTTGAATTTTTAATTAAAAATAAAAAATTAAATAATATTATTAATATATAAATGAAATAATACAACATATATATATTTAAGAATATTTTTCACATATAGGTAGGAAAAGAGGTGAAGAGGGAGTGCAACCGCATTTGTCAACCTTCTTCTGCATATTTGTTCAATTATTCATTTTACTTTTTGAAATTTTTATTAATAGCAAGTCGTTCTCAAAAAAAATTTAATAGCAAGTCAAATCTTCAATTTGAAATGATTAATCATTTTCTTAAATACGTTTTTAGTAAGCTATGATTGAATTTTTAAAAAAAGAATTTATATAAAATAATAATAATAATAATATTAGTAATAATGGCGCAGTACAGGTAAAAACTAAAAGCAAATATTATGTTTTGTTTTTGGCCGAAGCAAATATTATGCTGAGCTCAACGCGAGGTTGAATTCAGTTGGTGGGTCAAACACTCAAAATATAAATATAACTAAGTAAGCAGATATGCCCTTTCACCAGCAACTTGCAGCCCATTGTCTTTAACTCTCTATCTACCTCTCCCCTTTTTTTTTGGCAATTAGTATACGTGAGTATTTTTATGGAGAGTGCAAAAGTAAGTGATTTTATATGTGTTTAGTATGTAAGAAAAATAAAGTAAAATGATATAATGAAAAGAAGATAGGGAGGTAAAAAGTTAAAATTGTAAATGACAATGTTACTTTGAATTACTTTTGCTCTCACATGAGATGCACATGACACCCACTTTGCCTAGGTTTATCCTATCTATCGAATCGAAGGTCTCACTTCTTCCCTCTTCATTCCCTTCTCATGTAGCGAGAAGCATTCATCATCACATATTTCATCGTTGTGGTTGCCGTTGAAGCACCAGTCATCACCATCGAAGAGATTCTCTCCGGTCCTTGTACAGAAGCATAGTAGATGGCTAATGAATACGTATCAACTGGTTGTCGTGTTTTAGCAACACACAAAGCACTAAATAGCCAGCTGTCGTGCTCTGTCAACACACAACACCTATTAGCCACCGTCGTCTACTTGCTTGTGTCCTTCTCCTTCCTTGACTCCTCGCAGTTGTTCTCTTGTTCGAAGGTTGCAATGCTCACCTACTATAGAACTCAACTTGTAGCGTGACGACAAAATTCAAAGAAAAGCAAAATGGTATTTTCATCAACCACTTCTCTCTCATCAACTCAACGTGGGAAGCTTCCTTCCGCATGCAAAGGGAAGGCTAGTTGCCTTTCCCTTTTCCTGTCTTTGAGTCTACCAAATTTGCAAGCTCCAACTTCTCTTTCATTTTTCAAAATGATACCAAACGTGGCCATTTTTTTTTTTCACTTTTTGGGTTTCAATCTATCATAGTTATACAGGCTATGTCAACAAAATTTTATGTGTAGAGCTCAAATTTTCAAGGGTTTGAGTTTTACACTCTCTTTATTCTCTTATTTTTCTTTGATTGAAACATTTAACAGAAAAAAAAAAAAGAATTCAAGAAGTTTCCATAATCCCACCCGATTCAATATACATGTTTTGATTATAAACGCTACACTATATTTCTTTATATTTGGGTTATGAACTTTTTTAATAAAAATAAAGTGTACTTATTTTTAAATCTAATTTTAAGATGTTGATTGCTGAATTCTAAAAACATACATTTGTTATTTTAGGATTCAAAACTTAACAATAAAAAATATAAAAATTACATCTGAAATATAATATCTTTATATTGGTCTTCAGACTTAAAAATGTGAATTCAAAATTTAGTCAAAATCAAATTAATATAAAAAATCTTTTTTTTAGGGAAATTAATATAAAAAAATCTTGAAGTATGTATATTATATCATCTTATTGATATATGTGAGTCAATACATATATTAGTTAACAGGTTTCTCTGAGCTTTGAATTTGATAAAAAAATAAATGAAAATTATTTTATAAATTCTTTTATTTTTTCAGAACATAAATTCTTTTATTACTATATAGAAGTGATATAATGAATGCATCAAAAATCTTCTCTCATATAATGTACAATTAATTTTAAAAATGTCATAATTTTTATGTATTTACGTAATATTATTGATAAGAAACGAATATGGTAGTAATGCGAATGCCTTTCTAGCTTACTGTGATTTAGGGGGTAGTTTAAACTTAGAATTTTGTTAATCAGTTGTGCGATCGGATGTGAGAGTTTATAAAATTAATTTTATAGACTTTTACTAATTTTAAAATAATAAATTCTATATCAATTAATTAAAGAAAATCTTATTAGGTATGACGCTTGTTAGTTAATATGGAATTAGGAGTTTGAACATCTTGTAATTTCATGTTTAGTGCACGGATTAAAACAATAAATCCAAAAATCTTATAATTTCATGTTTTTTTATTTTTTAATCTTATTTAAGAGAGTAATATTATTGTAATTTCATTATGAGATTATTTTTTAAGTATAGGATGAGAATCCCTAAATGTAAATTGAAACATAACTTTTTTTATTCTCACATTCCTAAGAATAAAAAATTAGTTCGTACCAAACACCTTAAATTTTAATACAATATTCATGGTGGAAAGTTCACTTCTGGATTTTTGATGCGAGTGGGCATAACTTTTTTATGGATTTGTAATTATATTTTATGATAATGGCTTTTTAAAATAAAATTTCGAATATAAAGTGAATTGTAATAAATTTAAATATTTCCAAATTTTTTTAACTATAATAAGATAAGATGGTTTGTGAAATGAAATTTTCAGATAACATAAAAAATGCCAAAAACATTTTGATTTAGGGAGTATTACATTTACCTACATGTACATGCCAAAAACCTTTCCGGGATTAAAACCACAAAATATTTGGAAGCACATATCCTTTCCATTTATATTGAAAATTATTTATGTATATGTTATTTCAAGAAAACAATATATTGGTTTCTCTTCTTCCTTAAAAATTGGTCAAGGGAGAAAAAGAAAAATGGAAAATAATTTTAATATTTTCCTTTAGTTTTGAATGACATTTTGCATTACTGCTGTATCAAGAAAACAATCTTCAGTGTGAATATCAACACAACAAATTCATTAATCAACACTGTTGTATGGATGCACATTTAGTGTAGACATGAAATTTTTTCATGGCACTCTTAATCATACAATACTGCGTGGTCACAAATCATAAATAATAACTTAGCTTGTTTCCATTGCTTCACCACCTTCATTGTCATCTTGTACTATCTCGTTACTTTTATCCTGTTTTGAAGTATCAGCTTTTTCATTGCCATCAGTAACTTCATCAGGATTAGGTTTGACAGGGGGAGCTGGCAATGTTTTCTTCACCACTTCCACCATTTCTTCGATCTCTTCATCTGGAAAACGATCCTCAATTTGCTCAATGATCTGCGTGATAGAATCAAAGAAATTCATGACAAATTAGCCTAGGCCCAAGGGTAGTCTGATTGATGAATATTATGTGAAAATGCGAGAGGATATAAGTAAGAGAGAGATTATTGGAGCAGAAGACGCCACCATACACTAATTTCTGGGATTAACAAATAACACACACAAATATTATGACAAAGGATAAGATATGGTGGTCCTGGATTATCAGTAGTATTATGTAATTTCCAATATATTCATCTTACCAGAAGACCAATGAAGAAATTTGCATTGTTTGCATAAAGGTTGGATACCTCAAAAGAAGCAGCTGCATAAATAGGCAATTTTGCTCAAAGCAAACTACAAGTACCATATCATTTCAAACATTTTTAATTGAATAAAGAACAAAAGAAGGATTTGATAACCTCAATTTGTTTGATTCCCACTAAAATTGATGTGAAGGGAGATACTAAGGCTACTTAGTAGTTAAGAATATTTTGGTTGCCATTCTATTACTACAAATAGATGATTAGTCCTTGAATTTAGTAGAAGTTCAACAAAATTTAAGAGAAACTGGAAAATTTAAACGAGTGGAAATTCTTATTATCCCTTTGGTCAACATTCTTATTTATGCTCAATACTTTTTTAAGTACTTTGTATCTTCAAAACCCAAGGATATATAAAGTTAATTCTCTAATTTGGATATTAAAGCCAAGCCTCAGTTTGTCAATTGATAAAAGAGCTTACTTGGTAATAATCAGAAATTTACTAATATTTCCCTTTCTAAAAGGATTGTTTATAATGTTATATACTGCTTAAATTCAATCTGATAAAGATTTAAATACAAGTTGTTACTTTTTTTTGGTGTCCTTTACCTTTAAAATTATTGAAAAACAATGCTAGTGTTTTGTTACACTATCCCTAAACTCCCCATGTAAAATTGTTTCTTAAATATTACTGCATTTGAGTTTAGCATGGCTTCAAAAGTCAAAACTATACTTCACAGCAAATCACAAGATATAGCATTCCATTAAGTCAAATTTATTACAATTCAATCACTTATCGAAGAAAATGTGGGTACAGATAAAAAAAGTAGAACTATGACTTTAAGATAAAGTGTAAGTGAGAAATGGATAACAAGATTAATTCTAATACTCACAGGGAAAATTTCAACAGCTGCAGCTGGTCTTAGGTTAAGTATATTCAGAACCTCAGCTTTTGCAAGGTCATGTTTTTTACAATTTCCCAAGAAGCTATTGATGTTCTCTCTTGTTTGCTCAGAAGCAGGAGTACCAACCAAATAATCGTAAACCTATCAGATGCATAAAACATTAATCCACCAAACTTTATGTATAGCGTGTTACCTTTAAAAACTAAATATCTAGGCAATATGGGTTCTCACACCTCAACAATCAAACCAACCTTGTATTCGGACTGGGCTACTTTGGCAAGAACTCTTGTGGGATCTTTTGAAGCTCCTTTGCCTCGGAAGAAGTCAAGAACCTCAAAATTTGTGAGTGCACCAGCATTGGCTTCCAATCTACGAAAACCGAGGGGGAGACAGAGATTAACAGATTAATTTGAAATTGGATATTTATTTGAAAGCGGAAGGGAACAACATACATTTTCATCTGCAAGAAATCAGAGATTGATAACAACTACACAAAAGCCTCTATTCTCTCTCCTGAAAATAGAATTTGAAAAAACATGGATTATGAATTCTGAAAATCGAGAATAAGGAAAATAATTCAGAGATTATAGAAATAAGGGATCGAAGCAACTTACTTTTTTAATTTGAGAACTGAGAAGTGTTATGTTGCCTACGGTGATGGTAAATAAAATTTGAGGGATTTGAAGAAGATGATTGCTAGTGGGAAAAACCTGGAAAAGAAGATTTATAATCAGAGAATATGAAAGGAACAATCGGATTGGAGGTTGGAATCGCTGCTATGTCAATTGATCTCTGGTTTGGTCTTAATATTTCATACTTCACACAAACACACATAATGAACATAATGCTAAGATTAGGAAAGAAGGAACGGAACATTCACAGACAAACCTTATATTTCATTTTTAATCCAGAATCCAGATCAACCAGAGCAGCAATCAATCGGCCAATTACTAACTTTCATGCCAAAAAAAAATCTCAAAAAACTTAAACCCTAACGGTAAAAATATGTAATACCTCACTTGGAGATTGACAGTTGAAGTGTTGAACTGAGGCTAGGGGAGTAAAACAGAGGGAGAAAGGCTCGCCCTTTGGTAGTGGAGGGTTTTACTGCTCTTTTCTGTTCTGTTCGCGGCTTCGTGCAACCGTAACCGTGTGTGTGTGACAAATAGCGGCAAGAATGGAAGAGTAGAAGCGGGAGAAACCGACTAATCAAGAAGAGAAGAGAAGGAACGCCGGCGACGTGACGGCGGCGGTGTGGATCGTGATCTGCGGCGGCGCGAGTTAGAGATTCCGTGAGTAGTTCCGCGCCTTTGCCTTTTCTGATGATTACTCGATTAGTGAGCCTTTTAAGTTTAAACGATTTCAAGGGCTTTTATGTCTTTTTGATATATTTTGTCTAAAAGTGTCGTATAATATGTGGCGTCCCTTGGATAGCCTACCTGCACTCGCTACTACCATAGTACCCTCGCGCTTCCTTATAGAACCAACAGTTTTAGGCGCGACGAGTCTCATTTTTCTTTCTCCCTCTTTGAATCCTGAGAGATTGGCCAGACTGAAGAACAAAAATGCGAAGCAGAGGCGGTTCTGGGCGCAAGAGACAAGCCTCAGCCCCAAGCTCAGCCTCAGGTAGATACCCACTTTGCTATTTTCCTTTTCTTTAGTCGTGTTTTAGGCTTATCAGGAATACGGGTTAGAGGGAAAACTAGAAATGTTATATAATATAGCAAATGAAGATAATGCTTCAATCGAGTCATGTTTTTGCATTGGCCTTCTCTCATCTGAAACTTATAATCAAGTCTTGAATGCGGAAGTTCTTTCTTTTCGTCTTTTCTTGTCTTTCTTCTCTGGATTGAAAGTTTCATTCATCGGAAGATCCGGCTTGGAGTTATAGTATACAAGAGGCAGGAGTATGTGGGGTAGGGTCGTTAGTTTGGGATTCTAGTGTAACTGTATAAGCGATACAAAGTTGATGGCTTTACTAAGTTTGCTTCTGTTTTTGGAGGTGAATGTAGAAAGTTATGATGCCAATAATTTGGGATAATTGAAGTGGAGTGGAACATTTGATTTTTTATTCCTCAAAGTCTTAAAATTTTTGGTTTTTTGCCGAATATTGTGTATAGCACGGGAATAGTATCCTTTAATGGGCTTAATATTAATTTTGCTTGTGTTTGGGAACATTTTCTTAATGGAATTAAAACAAGAAATATCATGTTCAAGTTTTCCTGCAACTTAAAAGAACTTGCATGCAGTCTTACTGTCTTAGAGTGGTGTGTTACCTTTAGGTCGAAGATGTTAGATGTATACATCCAAGTCAGTGTTATTGACCCTTTAAATTCTATTCAACTTGCATTGTTTTTTGTTCAATCATTGTCAAAATCACAGAAAATCAAACAAGAGCTTTACACAACTTGGAAAGTGGAAACCAACTTCAACCACCCAGTGACAATGGTCTGATAATATCTTGCCAATCTTGACATAGTTTGAGTTAGACCTTCAAGAGTAAGGTAGTGTTACAATACATTTTGTGTAACCAATGTTTATGCTGATTTTCAGGAACACTGACTAAAGTATCTCGGGAGGCTGTGGGCAAACTTTTACGCCGTGCCAATAAAGTTGGCTCTTCCAAGAAAAAGACAGATGATACTTATCCCCATCCAGATCATTCAGTTGGGATGGTTAGTTCAAGTTGTTTATGTTTCTTACTCACAGATTGTGCTGTGCAAGATTTTTGGTGTCTTAACTGCGAAAGTTATCTTCATTCTAAATTTTTTAGAAGTGCATGTGCGTGATCTTTTGATCTTCTTTCGGCTGCAGTGTGGGCCGGAAACAAATGAACAAGTCTTGGAATCAATTGTCCCTCCAAAGACTATAGGGACTGGAGATTGTAGTAGAAACATCTTGACAAATGCTTCTGCAGAGGCAGAGGAGAAATGTGTTAATGCAAGTTTGGACAAAATCAACTCGGACAACAAGGAAGAACTGGATGACTCAGATTGGGAAGATGGTTCAGTTGCCACAAATACTCTTCCTATGACTATTGAATTGAACGTGACACCTGATTCAACTGTACAAAAACGAATTCGTCGAACTTCTGCCCAAGATAAGGTAAAATACTATCTTATAGCAGTAGCACTGTTGGTTCTGGCATCATAATAACTTTTAGCCACTTGCTGAAAGCATTTTACTACATACTTCAGGGCCTTGCTGAGCTTGTACACAAGGTTCATTTGCTTTGTTTACTTGCTCGCGGAAGATTAATTGACAATGCCTGTGATGATCCTCTTATTCAGGTTAGCTTTTGTGATTTTTATTATATTTTCAACGAATAAAAATGTTTCTTCATATAATTAATAATTTAATAGTTCTATTTTTGGTCCAGCATTTGGATTGGGGATGGCAATATTTTATGTTTTAACTGTTTTATGAATCCATTTCAAAAAAAAAAAAACTGTTTTATGAATCTATCCTCTTTCAATTGTCTGCATCATTCAATTTTGATTCTTGTCCTAGTTGCTTGCCTACTGTAGCTTATATTTTAAACACTTCACATGGAAACTGGTTGTCAGTTTGAGGCATTTCTGTATCATGGCAGGCTTCTTTGCTTTCTCTACTTCCAGCACACTTGCTCCAGCTATCAAATGTCACAAATCTCACTTCAAAAGCTTTGCATCCTTTAGTTGTATGGGTATGGTTTGATTATAATAGCACGCACTTCTAATTTTGTTGCTTTTGGTGGCAATCTTGGATAGATTCATGGTATACCATTTGTTATATCCTGTTTGATTCCTTTGGTGTAATACTTGCAGTTCCATAATAATTTCCGTGTTAGGAAGTTTACGAGTGAAGAAACGCCAGTTCGTTTTGCTTTGGCATCAGCTCTAGACTCGCATGAGGGTAGTCCTGAGGAGGTATTTATCATTATATTAATGTGGGTTTTATGTTTGTTCTCTAGCAAAAGCTACACATTAACATGATTAACCAAGTTCTGACTAATTAAACCTTGTTCTCATTTCATGTCCAAATACATCTGAAGCTTTTTAAATGGAAGAAAGTGTAGAATCTCTTTTTATCGATTAAAATATTCAATCTTGGCATGAAAGGATTTGATGACTTTGAAGGTGTCATTTTACATAAACTAGTAGTAAAAATGTAAAATAGATCTGCCTAAGACTGTGTTAATTGTGTTATCTGAACGTTGTTTCGTCTAAGGAGAAATTACAGGGAGAAGGGTTTAAAACTCTTTAAAATTGTTTATTTTTCATTGCAGATTGCAGCTTTATCAGTGGCCTTATTTAGGGCTTTGCATCTTACAACCAGGTAACTGCATAAAAATATAGGTCATATTTGCCTTGTTTTTTTTCAATTAAGTACTTTTATTATATTGGCTTAAATACATGAATCACATTTTTAATATACTAGCCCTGATTTTAAGGAGTTGAGGGTAAGGCCTTTTTTTTTAAAAATTTCTTTTTTGTTACTAACATAACAGAAGTTCTGTCCAACAAAAACATAACAGAAGTTGAGGGTTTTGGATCTCCAAGGCTTGACCTCTATATGGAATACTTTTGCATCAATATTAATCATACTGTCTATATAGTGGGTGTGCCAAATGAACATGCTGAATTTTTTTATATTTTTCTTAGAACTACTGGTTTGTATCTTTTTCCAAGAACTACTGGTTGAATCTTCTTCCACAACATTTAGAAGAATTAAGTTTGTGGCGCTGGGGTGGATATGTGGAATCAAATTTCTTATTGAAGTACTATTTCAGGTTTGTCTCCATTTTGGATGTTGCCTCTATTAAAACAGGTCAATCCTCTAGGCCAGATGCAAGTGGATCTAGTAAGGGGATATTTAATGATTCGACAGTGATGGTGTCTAGGCCAAAAGAGGACTACAGGTCCCCTAAACGATCTCTTTCAAGTTATGATAGAGAAAATTCCGGTGAAAGTTCTCTTGGCCATTCTCATGAAAAGAAGGGATGCCACTCAACAACCCATGTGGCTGAGTCCTCAGATCCCCCAGTCATCGATGAGTTAAATAATACTGTGTCAAACTCTCAAAATTCTGAGACACAACATAATCACCCTGAATGTCTCACCAGCAAAACTCATAAATCGAAGAGGAGAGGGGATCTTGAGTTTGATATGCAGTTGGAAATGGCTCTGTCTGCTACAGCAATTGGGGATCAGAAGAACAAAAAGGAGTCTTGTGTGAAAAACTTGAATGCTGATTTGGAAAAATTTTCTTCTCCATCAAAAAGAATTAAAAGGATTATAAGTGACGAATCTTCAACCTTGCCCCAAGGAATCTCTACAGCATTTGGATCAATGAAAGTCGGATCTCCTCTGTATTGGGCAGAAGTATATTGCAGTGGAGAAAATTTGACAGGAAAGTGGGTGCACATTGATGCTGTGAATTTAATAATTGATGGAGAGCACAAAGTTGAAGCCATGGCTGCTGCATGTAAAACATCTTTGAGATATGTTCTTGCTTTTGCTGGGCAGGGGGCCAAAGATGTGACCCGCAGGTTTTGCATTCTCTCCTTTAAATATGCTTTATGTGATTATAATAATCGTTTGCAAGTATTTTCATTTTAATAATGGTATTGACATATCAGGTACTGTACAAAGTGGTACAAGATAGCTTCTCAACGAGCTAATTCAATGTGGTGGGATTCAGTTTTGGCACCACTGAGAGAGTTAGAGTCAGGGGCCACTGGAGGAGTGGTTCATTTGAAAACAGACCAAATTATTTCTGCAGAATCCAGCACAAGTAATTCGTTTATCCCTACAAGGAGCTCTCTTGAGGATATTGAATTGGAAACTAGGGCATTAACTGAGCCTCTTCCAACTAACCAGCAGGTATTTACAAAGTACGCCTGGCCAACAAGATGTGTTGGATGGTAGATAGTGGATAGTAAGACTTTCTTTATAAGACTCTTTCTTCCATATGCAGGCTTACAGAAGTCATCCACTTTATGCTATAGAAAAATGGCTTACTAAGTATCAAGTTCTTCATCCAAAGGGTCCGATTCTTGGCTTTTGCTCAGGCCTCCCAGTTTACCCCAGGACCTGTGTGCAAACACTTAAGACAAAAGAGAGGTGGCTGCGGGAAGGCCTGCAAGTTAAAGCCAATGAACTTCCTGCAAAGGTATGGTTAACTTATAGGGTTCAGTATTGTTTCCTTGATATATTTATTTTCTTTTCAATTTTACATGAATTTGAATATCCTTTTAATTTTCCAATCCAGGAGCTTAAACATTCCATAAAGCCTCAAAAAGTACCAGATTTTGAAGGGGATGACTATGGTTGCAGTGATTGTAAGGAAAATATAAAACTCTATGGGAAGTGGCAACTGGAACCTTTAAATCTGCCACATGCTGTAAATGGGATAGTTCCGAAGGTCTTTTCTGTTACTTTCTGTGGATAATGATTTTAGTAGAAAAAGCGTGTGTGAAAGATGGCGTATTTGTGGATTCCTTTGTGAAGCATGTTCTCATGGGATGGTTGGAGTTTCAATTAACCCACGTGAAATGCAATGTGACAGTTATCTTTGGCTAAAATGTGAAAATGAAAATAATAGTAAGCTTTTTGTAAATATGACTTGGTTTGTGATAAGTCTTATTAATCTAGTTCATGGGGTTGACGAGTTACTCAGTGAGTGTTAAACTGTTAAGTTACCTATAGTAGCTGATGGACCAACCGAAGGCTTTCAACCTCATCTATAAACTGACTGATACATTATTAACTTGTGACGAAAATTTTATATGTATATATTTATTTTCTTAATAATAGATACTTTCATACTACTGACAGCTGTATTTCTCCATTTTTAAATCCAGAATGAGCGTGGTCAAGTTGATGTTTGGTCTGAGAAATGCCTTCCTCCAGGGACTGTGCACTTGAGGTTTCCAAGGGCATTTTCTGTTGCCAAGAGGCTAGAAATTGATTATGCACCAGCGATGGTTGGTTTTGAATTTAGAAATGGTCGTTCACATCCTGTCTTTGATGGTATTGTGGTGTGTACTGAGTTCAAGGATGTTCTACTAGAGGTATATCCCTTTTCCTGGAAAAAAAGAAAGAAGAAAAAAGTAGTCCAACTTCTGAAATGTTTGTATGTTATAATTTACTTCTTATATCCGAAGAATTCATTTTAACAAAACCTTACTGCATTGTTAAGTATGATAGTTTGGGATTGCTGCTCAAGGGCTAGAAATTCTTTAGTTTAAGATTAATCTTGCCAATACTCTTGAAATCTTCCTCAGCGTTCTTTCTGAAAAGTCCCCTTTTTGCTTGATTTTTAATGTTGCTGTCTTAAAACTTTTCACTTTCCCAAGGCATTTGCTGAGGAAGAGGAAAGAAGGCAGGCTGAAGACAAGAAAAGGAACGAAGCTCAAGCTCTTTCTCGGTGGTACCAGCTTCTTTCGTCCATTGTAACTCGTCAGAGGTTAAAGAATCGATATACTAGCAGTTTTCCATCAAAGACATCAACTGATATCCAATCTAGAAACAGTAAGGAATTGAATGCTTCAGTCAATGGCAATGATGACAAGAAGCAGAGCCCTAAAAACCATCAGGTGAACAAATGTGATACTACTGATGCTTATGTTCCTTTCAGTACACAAACAGAAGAGCATGAGCATGTATTCTTGAAAGAGTACGAGAGCTTTGATGAGGAGACCTTCCTGCTTACAAAGCGATGCCAATGTGGATTTTCAGTCCAAGTAGAAGAATTATAGCATGTTATGTATAACTGCTTGTCTATGATGCTCAAAGCAATTAAAAACTGCGTTTTTTAATCAGGTTTTTCAATAAAAATATAACATGTGAAAGGAATATTAGGAAATACCTAGCTATATGGTGTTACCTGTAAAATTATTCATAATGTTATGTTTTTATCGAAGACCTGATAACAAATACTTAATATCTATATATTAAGTTTTGTCCTTTGATCTTTTTTTTTTTGGTACTCATAGTTGTGTATTGTTTTGCTAGTGACTTGGGATTAGAATTTAGATGACATAGGTTACGCAAGATATAGAGATGTATTATGTACATAATGATTATTTAACAGTATTCTAATATTGGTCCAATGAAGGAAGACATGTTTGCCATATATGGCATGACATGATGTTCTTGCCCCTTAGTAAGATAAAACGTTCATGTGTTTCTAGCTTGAGAATAGTTGCTAAATAATTCTATATTTTGAATTTGGCGCAATGAAGTCTAAACGTGTGCTTCCCTTAAAATTTTGGGCTCTATATGGTAACCTAATAGGCTAAAACCACTTGCGGAAGGCCCAATTTTTTCCAAGAATTCAGTACGATAACCAGTATAGTGTGTATATGAATATGAATGTAAATTACTATATATATATATATATATATATATATATATAACACCAACCACTTGATTGTCAATACATATGGTTTGTGAATTATGATCATTATGATTATAGTCAAAGCACTTACTACTAATACTTGTTCTTCTCTGATGGCAAAAAAAGAAATATTCTTCTCTTGGATGTTCTAACAACCAAGCTAATATTATGATTGTAAATGTTGTGTTTTTATAGAAAAAAAAAATTAAAACGGTTAAATTTGTTCTTTAACTCGATAGTGAAAGATTATTCTCCTGCCCAACGAGGAAAACATACGGATTTATATTTCTTATTTTCCAACTAACTTTCAACAATATTGTTTTGATCTACTAATTCATCAGCCATTAATTAGTTGTGACTGTTCTGTTTTCAATTCATATTTTCTTGTGAAGTAAAAGTGTAAAACCTACTTAAGACAGAAATCCTATATGGATTTACCCTTAACCACTATTTTAATTCCGTTTACGATATAATCCCACACAAGCACTAATCCCCAATTCCCTACCTCCACAAGAGTAGGAAGTAGGGACCGAGGAAGGAGAAGTTAGATTGCACAACGAAGTGTGTGCTGTGTGGTCAAACCGAGTCAGAGATTCCATTGTCAAACAGACAGATAGACATAGACTGGTAGAGACACAACACTAAGGTGGTCTTATCAGAGGGAACACATAACTTCAGTATAGTATTGTATTGTACGAGGTTCTTCCATTCCTTAATTCATTACATCATCTATCTCGCTAGACGCTAATCGCTGCATGTCTTTCTTTAATCTTAAACACTATTGAAGTATTGATGTTGTGCTTTCCTATATTTACATTTTTTAAAAAAAATAACATTTATAAACAAAATTAACAAAAATATCTATTAAGCTCTCCTATACTATACAATATACATAGCTGTCCACACCTTCATGCTTCACAAGGAAAAGCACCCTTTTTCACATTATCAACTTTTTTTAAGAGTTAGAAGAAACATAATAATAAGAGATCCCAGATCATCATCATCATCATCAGCCTCAGATGTTACCCGCTACACAAATTTTACAGAGCAATTACATTAACACATGCTAACACCACACCCACTACTCTTCTTCTACAGGGCAAGTAAGAAAAAAAATAGTCACTACTTTGGCCACTAAATTAAGTCTCTATTGTTCAACGCTAACTTCTGTCAATGGAGGCTTCACCTTTGGAGGCCTGCCTCTGGGCCTGCCGGCGGGTGGGGCCGTTGTGGCCGGCACAGACCGGGCAATCTTCTTGGGCCGGCCTCTGGGCCTGCCGCTTCCGGCGGAGACCTTAGGCTTCGGGGGATTCGGTGGAGCGTTTGGGTCCTTGGGTGGGCGGCCCCTGGGCCTTGGAGGGAACAAGGCAATACCCGGCGGAAGAGGATCTTTGGGCTTGGGTGGCCTGCCTCGGCCGCGTCTTGGTGGAGCATTTGGGTCGGGCTTCATGTAGTTGTTCTTCCAGAACACAAGCTCTCCGCTTTCTTTCATTTTGTTGAGGTGATGAGAGAGGAGGGTGGAGTGGCCCGCCGGCAACTCGCCGTAGGTGGATTCTATGTACTTTGAAATCGCCGATTTGTTGGAGCCGTTCGTTTCGTCCAGTGCGTCCAGTGCTTTCGTTATCATCTGAAGAAACGTGTAAACATCAGCTCAATTTTAGATCAGGTTGACTCAGCTCTGAAAAATTTATTTAACATGAATTTGGAAAATTTTCTCAAAAAAGGAAAAATAAAATTATTTTAGTCTTTCTTCTTCTTTTTTCAATTTTCTGTTTCCAAATTTCCAAGAACTTCAACTTAGATCCAGAACAGGCAAAACAAACATGATCTGTCTGTCACGCCTAATTTGTTATTAAAAAAATCATGATTGAAGAGCTCATAAGTAGAAACTAGAAAGTTCCCCATGTTTGGTGGAATTGAATTCAGTGGAGGAGGTAGGAGAGTTTACCTCAGAGTAAGGAGGAAGAGAAGGAGGTTTATTAACCTCTTCGGTCGCCATTGAAGTTAGAGAAGGTGAAGGTCAGACACGCTCAGAGTGACACAGCCACCAAACCAAAATTACAGAGTAAAACAGAAAGATAGGTTCAAAAATTTCACAAAGGAGAATTAGAGATTGAGAACTGTTTGATTTAGGTGGCATTTTGCACAGATCTGAGCCTTGGATTTAAAGGATGATAAAATGAATTAAAAAATTGTAGAAAAAACAAAAACAAAAAAAAGGGGGAAATAAATAATTAAATAAAAGAAAAGAAACCCCTTGCTCTTTTTCCCCCTATCCCCTTCATTTTTACAAGAATATAGACGGCTAGGGATCATGAAGTGGATGATGATCCCACGGTTGAGATTCTGATATGGGAGGATCACTGGGATCCATGACGTGGCTAGTATTTCCATATTTGCAGAATTTAGAAGGTACTTTTGTCCTTCGGCCGTTTTGGATGAGGTTTTTTTTGTGAAAAAAAAAAGTTGTAATTTTACCTTATCAATTTTTTTTAAAAAAATTTTTATTTCATAATTTTTTTGTCTTTCAACTTATTTTATTGAGCACTTCACTATTTAATATAAAGAATTTAATTTCGTTTTGTGTAGACAACTTCTTCTTTACTTTTTAGTTTTTATTCTTAAAAAAATTTATCCGTCGGAATTTTTGAGTTATTATCTTGATTAATTCAAGTATGATACATTTGATTATAATTAAAAAAAAAATGCATTTATGTGAGGAGAGAGAGTGAGAGTATTCTTATTTATTAATAACCCAGAAATGAATAGAGAAGAGAATAGGGAATAGCTCTATTGTGAAAGCTGAGTTGTTGAGAGATGAATGAAGTGAGGCAGTGAGGCGTGAGCTTGAGGAGGCCTTCCTCTTCTGGGACGCCCACTTCCACCCATCTTCCGCCGGAACCCTTGGAGTTGCAGTCAGAATCATGAGAGATAATGACAATCTAAATACTTTTACAAATAAATAAACAATGCAAATTTTGAATTTAACGTCATTAAAGTTTTTTAATAGGAAAAAATTTAGGTCCATTTTCTTATGTCCATTACATCAAGTTCTCCAATATAAATATGACACGTGGCAAAAAGTGTTTAAATGACCAATCACAGTAGAGAGAGAATATAAAAAATCACCTTTTATATAACCAATCATAAGAAAATGGACCTAAATTTTTTCTTTTTAATATTAAAGATTGTTTTTTTTATAAATTTTAAGTGACTAAATATTTTATTAACCAATTATATATTTTATTTAATTTTATCTTCCAACAACTATTTTCATCGTTAATTTGTAGGCAAATATCTCACAATTACTTAGTTTCAGAATTTAAAATTGCTTTATATCTAATGTTACAAAGATCAAATTTTTGACACTGAATTAAAGATAAATGAGTACCTTTAACTCAATTACACCTCACAATTTTAGGAGAAAAGATCCTATGCTATACCATAAGGTACAACACAACACTGGATCCAAAATCTAATTTTAGTAACCAATAATAATAAACCTTAAAGAGTGTTATTATTATTATTTTTTATTAAACTAAACAATAGAAAAACACTAGCCCAACTAGGGATGGCAATCTTACCCGGACCTAACGGGTACCCGAAAAATATACCCGTTGGATTCGGGTCTGGGTCTGGAGATTTTAACGGGTAAAGTCCGGGTCCGGGGACGGGTAAGGGTAAGGATGTATTCACTCCGGACCCAGTGAAATAATATATATAAAAAATATTTTATGTAAAAATATATTATATATCATATCAAATTGTGTGTTTGAAGTTTGTTTTTCTTAAATTTGAAAGTAATTAAATTTATGATTGTTTGTTCAATACTTGTGATTAAAGTACTTGTGATGAAAGTAGCAAATTTTGTAGAAAAAATAGTAAATTTTTCGGGTCTGGGGCTGGGTCTGGGGATCTAAGTATTCGATGTGTTCGGGGAGGGGTATCAAATTTCATACCCGGCGGGGGACGGGTCCGGGGATGAGAAAAATATTGACTACCGAAACCGAAAACGAAGAATACAATATCCTACCCAGACTCTACCCATTGCCATCCCAAAACGGCAAAGCCAGCATGTCCTTATTACCAACAGAGCTCCCATCCGCTTAATAATGTCCAGATTTGACTTCTTGTTATTAAAACTTAATATTTTTAGTCACTTATTAAAGAGTTTTAAGTCACTTGTTAATAAAACCTATAGAATATCCCAAATTTAATTTGGGAATTTTTAAAAAATCAATAAAAATAATAGTTTTTAATATTAAAAAATTTCTTCAACCAATTTAGAAAATGAATTTGCTAACTAGTTAATTAAGAGTTATTGTAACTAATAACAAATTATAAAATTATTTTATTAACTTTTGATTAAATTTAAAATAATAAATTTTATCAAGTATTAAAAAATCTTAAAAAGAATGGCGTGAGAAGAGAGCTGTGAAGAAGAACGTTAAGAAGTGTTTTGTAGCACCGATAAGCCAAACCTTTCAAATAATTATCCAAAGTGGAATTTTGGAAGTAGGAACAATATTGTTTTTTGAAGGTAGGTGTATGAGAAATGAGATGACGAGGATGAAATTGTGGGTTGTGGGAGCAAAAGCAAACACAAAGAAAGAACAAAGAAATAAGGATGACTAGGCGTAGTTTAAACTCATCAGTTATAAGTTGTCGGATCTGTTTTAAGATTTGTGTTGTGTTATATTTTTTTTAAAAAAATATTTTAACATAAATTTTCAGACAAATCCAATAACTAATAAATAATATAATTGAACTCTTGATAGCTTTATAGAAAGAAACACTCAACATCATATTTAGAGTCACAAAATCCAATATCCAAAATTTCACTCAATTTACGAGACTCCACTCTGCATCACCAACTAACACTTTCTTTTTTTATTAGCTTTATATAATTTTTGTCAAATCACTCGCATAATTCCATTTGGATCAGGGTTAGAGTGTAAAGGTAACGCATATTATACCGTATAAATTAAAAATTAAGGAAATTTAGGTGTACAAATAATAAACCCTTTTTAATAACTTCTTCACTACATTTTAATTACGTTCGGAATCCACAACTTTGTTTTTGATTTTTTATCAAATTTTTTATTTAAAACCCATCTGTTACTTTCATTGCAAGTTAAGTTTGCATTTTAGGTTAGGAATTCTTAATTCAATGCAAACTGTGCAAGCTTTCCCCCCGTCCCTCCCCCCCCCCCCCCCCCTTTTTTAATAAAAAGATAGTGAGCCTTTAATAACATTTAAAAAAAAAAAAACAAAATAATGTGCCAATTCATCTTGTGGTAACTATCACACACCAAAAAGCTGAAATTGGTAGTTAATACTAATTAAGTAGTACCTGTAAAAGTTGATCCTATCCATTTCTCACATCTGTGAATAAAACTAAAGCATGACAAATATTTTAATTAATAAACCACCAGAAATATATATATTTTAAATATCATTGTCAGTATATAGCTGTACACTATTTTTTTCCTTGTATTATTTGATTCATTGAAACAGTATATTATCAGCAAGAAGAGATACCAATTGTGTAAAATATAGGATTTTTCAAGAAGATTGGATAATAATATATTCATGTCATGTATCAAATGAGTAAGATTGGACAATATATTAAGCTGCACATTCAATTAAACCAACCTGAAAATGCTTTCCCCTCAAACTTCTTCTCCTTTGTTAGGAGAATTTTACAAGCAGGAGATTCTGCAGAATTTTGGGCTCCACATTTTGTTTTAATTGTGGGCTGCCCAAATTGACACCACAAAATATTATGACTGTGGATTTTAACAAATCAAGCCATAACTCCAGAAATTTCTCCTTCCCTGGAGAAATTTTCTTCCAACAAAATTGGGTTAATTTTAATTTCATGTTTCTGCTGCATGAATGATGGTGAGTGACAAATGACTTTCCAGAAAACTCAAACTTGCACATTCATCCTCATCACCTCCAAAAGGGTAAAAAAAGAAAGCAACCTGCATTTATCAAGCAATATTTGAAGTTATTCCAAGTAATAAAATAATGAGTAAATTGTCATTTTGGTCCCAAAAAATGTATTATGTCTCAATTTAGTTCTTGATTGATGAAAATATCAAATTTAATCTTTAAAAGATGCAATTTATCTCAATTTATTCAACAATAGATGGAAATATCAAGTTTAATTCTTGTGAAATTTTCTATCAATTATATTAACAGAGATTCTTAAGAATTTAATTGAGATAAATTGTATCTTTAAAGACAAAAATTAATAGTTCTATCTTTTAAGGGCTAAATTGAGACAAATAGCATATTTTAGGGACTAAATGGAGATATAATACATCTTTTAGGGATCAAAATAATCGAAACTTTTAATCTTCTCATCCTGTATTATCAAGTTTGAGTTTAGGATGAAACTATTGATACATGTTGAGTATTTGATAGAGAATGCATACCCAATGTCTTCTTCACAGTTCACATGCATCTTCATCACCCCAAGTTCTTCAAACGGAGTTCCACGGCCTTGAGGTCGCGAAGATGCTGAAACACTTCTTGAAGAAGATCACTTCCTTTGTCTCCATCCTCTAACGGTTCTGTTTCAATAGCTTTCAACCTCTCATAAACATGATCCACTACTTCCTCTTCAATGGACACCTTCTTCTTGCTTTCTATTACACAGTTTTTCTTCACATGATCCACAGTGGATTCAGCTTCACAATATTGTGTCTCAAATTCTGGGAGCAGCCTCTTTGCTAATGAGTCCATTGTTCTTCTTGGGGAATATTCCATATCATCCAAAAACCGATTCATTTGAATGCCATCATCATCATCATCAAGGAGATTCTCCTTTTCACCCAAAGTTATAAGCTTTTCCTCCAATGCTTTGAGCTGATCTAGAATGGACACTCTCTCTTCTTCAAATTCTGCTAATGAATCATCAAGAGCACTCATCTGCTTCACACAATCTAGTGTCATTTCCTCCAAATTTGAAACTGTGTCTTCTTCTTCTTCTTCCTCCCTTGCTTCCTTGTTAAGATCAATAGATAGGTCATCACTGTCTCTATTATTGCTGCAAGTTCTTAACTTTTCTTTTGCTTCATAAGCTAAAACCTTCTGCTTGAACTCTTCCAACTCCTTCTCGAGTTCTTGCTTCTCTTTCTCTCTTTTTGTCATGAGTTCGTTGAGAAGTTGAAGTGCTTCTTGATCATATTCTGTTTGTTCTTCCATCACCCTCTGGTATTGCAGTGCCTCCATCTGCATTGCTGCCTTTTCTTCTTGAAGTCTGGTAATCATAGCCATGGTCTGATTGGCTGCTACTGCAGAAGCACTTCTCTCTTCTTCCAGTTCTTGGTATAAATCACTCAGTACCTTTCTTTCTGTCTTTAGAGCTGTTTTTAACAGTTCTATTGTTACTACTGGATCACCTCCTTCTTCCACAGACTCTTCTACTCCCAAAAGTTTTCTATAATGCATATCATCAACAGAGCTTGGAGTTTCGGGAAGCTTGTCTTCTTCTTCTTCTTCTTCTACTACTTCATTTGCTTCACAGCATTTGGGTGATTGATGTATTGTTTCTTCATGAATTTTCTCAAGCATATCAACATTACCTGTTTTCATTGGACTGGCATTGTTATGGTTCAATTAAAGATATTGTGAAATGCAAAAAAATTGTATCTTTTCTATGGGATCTTAAAGGGAAACATAGGAATAGAATAGAAGTTGGGGAGGGATACTTACCAAGGTTATTTTGAGCAATGAATTCATCAAAGGCATTAGGAACTTCAGCATCATCATCACTTGAGGATGATTGATCTTCTTGAGTGCATTGATATGAGAAGGTCGGTTCTTCAGATTGAGGCAATTTGCCTGTACAGTTTGAAACAAACAAAAAAAGTGAATCGTGCTATTCTTCTTGATCTGCATGTGTAGATTTTGCTGAAATAACTAGCCAACTAGGAAAAATGAACAAGTAATTCTTTGTACCTTGGGGTGCATTATCTGGATCTTCAATGGTTTCTTCTTCATTACAGAGATTATTCTGTGTAATGAATTCTTCAAAGGCATTTTGAACTTCAGCGTCATCATCACTTGTTGAAGATTCATCTTCTTGTGTGCATTCATATGAGGAGATTGGTTCTTGAGATTGAGACAGATTAGCAGCATCACTAAAAGCTTGTGTATTATCTGTTTCTTCCATGGTAGCTTCAGCTTCAACATTGTTGCCATCATTTACTGAATTTTCATCATCTCCTTCAGTAGTAATAGTGCTTTGTGGAAGCATCTCAAACATTGAATCTTCTCTTAACCCTTCAACTTCCAGAACTATAGAATCCTCCAAGCAAGTCATACTAATGTTTAATCTTTCAAAATCTCCCACCCTTTTCTTCTTCTCTTCTGCATTTTGACTCACTTTCACTAATTCTGCTTCCACTTGAGACTCAGAAGCAAAAGTTTCAATCTTTTCCTCCTTCTCTTCCGCACAACACTCATCTGAATCGCATGCTCCAAAACTCACGCAGGTTATGCAGTCTATCAAATCCAAAGGGATCAAACGGTGCGTTTCACAAGCTTGGTATTTTTCAAAATTCATATTCATTACTTCAAGTGATCTATCCTGCTCTGCAATGCCAAGATCTTCATCTTCCTTCTCATCTTTTTCATCAGAGTGCAAGTTTGAGACAGAACTAGAGCGATCCTCTGCCATTTCTCTGAGGATAAAGCTTTCAAAATCAGATAGTGTCTGATGCTCATGCTCATGCTCATGCTCATGATCAGAACCATTGTTTTTCTGGTCTTTATATTTATAACCTTCCTCTTCTTCTTCTTCTTCTTCTATTGCTTCTACGATCAGAGTCCCTTTGCTTGCATAATCCCCATCATCACCCCAAGAAGGCTTCATTAGCAAACAAGGAGGAGGGTAAAATCTGGTGCTCATGCTCTTATTGCAGCAAGAACACTTTTTGATGACATTCTCACCATTTTCAAGCTCGTTATTATGGGTAACCCATGAAATGAAAGCAATCCTATGTCTCAATCCAAAGGAGTTTTCAATTTCATCATCATTATGATGATGATGATGATTTGGGCGAGAGGCCAAGCAATCCTCACACATTCTCTCTGTTTCTGCCAATTTGTGATGATTTGAGCAGAAACCCAGGTTGGAAATCTCAGTTGCATGAGCCTCACACACAAGATCTCTCTGCAAATTTGTGCTCTCTTGTGGTTCCAAGATGTGGTCAAGCCTTGAACACCATGGGCATGGAGGCTTGAGACCTACCAATTTTGCAAACTTTGTGATGAGATAGTTGAAGAAGGAATTGAGAAGGAGAAGGAGTATTAACACCCATTCAAGAACTGCATATACTAGAATTACAATGATTTTGTTGGTGTTTCTGTGTAGTATGGTTGCAAACTTGTTGGCAGCCATTGATGTTTCAGTCTTCTTTTGGACAGAGAAAGAGGAAGGGAAAGGAGGAGGCAGGCCAAAGAGTGCAAATAAGAATACACTAAAGATTTAGAGAGAAGAGAAGGGTGTGTATGTGTTTCTCAAGTTTTATCCAACAAGCAAAGATTTTTGTTCTAGAAAAGGGAAATTATAAAATATAATTTGTCTTAATTTAATACTTGAAGGATGCAAATGTCACGTTTAATCCTTGAAAGGTTTAATTTTTTCAATCAAGTCCTTAAAAAAATTTATTTTAATTAAATTAATAGAGATTCTCATTAACGAAACTGAGACAAAATACATTTTTTATTGACTTAATTTAACATTTTTTTATCTTTTATAAGAACTAAATTAATACATATTATACATCGACTAAAATGATAATTTAGTCTTTAGAAATGGACCTAGTAATTTTGTTAACTCGTGCAATTTAGTTACATTCATAATTTGATTACTATTAAATTTAATTACTAGAAGAATAATTTGGATCTGAGCAGTGAGTGAGCGTGATCATGATTCATATCTTCTTTATGGTTATCTTGAGACCAGCTCAGCATGATAATTATACATGCTCAATGAAGAAATATGTATGAATTCACATGAAGTTATTATGCATGTTTAATAATAATAATAATAATATGTCATTAAGTGTGACGCACTTGAGATAATGACAGTGTAACAACTTTTGAAGTGAAGCGCCAATGTTAACATTAATTATATGGACAACTTAACTAAAAACCCTATGATTTTCTCTTAAAAAAAGTTCCAACTAAAAACCTTTATGCCTATATTTTCTCTATTTCGTCATGAGAATGTTCATGAAAATTGAAATTGGAATTATTTTATTGTTCCGCTCATGGCCTTCCATCTTTCTTTCTCTTTTTTTTAAGGATTTTTTATTTAATGAAAAATGGAGTTACCAAATTGGTTAGGGCTATCCCACGCGCAAGATAGCCCCCACCATTTCCATGAAATGGCCCACAGTGGATCAAGCATGTGTTTCTCAGGTCCACCTGTAGTGATACTCATACTATTATGCAGACGCTCTTACTAATTACATATCTATACTTGGTTGGACAAATTATTCCTTACTAACTTTTTTGTTTACATAAAGTACAATACAGATTTAGAGACACTTATATTTAAAGCAAAAGTCACTTGAATTAATTTTTTAGGTTATTATTATTAATCAATCTAATCTTCTAACACAAGCACTTGTTTTCTCCTCAATGACTCGTCCTTTCAACCAATGTTTTTAAAACCGGACCGGTCATTGAACCGGTCGAGGCACTGGTTCACGGTTCAATGGTCGAACCGTGGTTGAACCGTGGTCGAACCGGTGGCATTTAAAATATATATTTTTAATTAAATATACTAAAATATATCATAAAAAAATTATATATTTCATAATTATATGTTTCCATCTCGATCTAAACATGATAAGAAATAGAACAAGTTGCAAATTACCACAATATCATATTAAACTCTTCAAATAAGTTCAAGGATCAACATATTTAAGTCTCAAATCTTATCATAAACCCAACAATAAATACTGAAATAGAAAAATCCTTACAACTACAAGTCACAACAAATTTTCAATAAATATTAAATCATAAACAACACAATTTTTTTAAAAAAAACTTAACAACCGGTCGAACCGTCTAAACCACCGGTTCTGACCGGTTTTGACCGGTTCTGACCGGTTTTATATCTGACCGGTTTTATATCTGACCGGTTCTTGACCGGTTTTATATCTGACCGGTTCATTGGTTATTCCGGACCGGACTGGCTGGCGGTTCACCGGTTTTCCGGTCCGACCGGCCGGTCCGGTCCGGTTTTCAAAACCATGCTTTCAACAATAGCTATTATGAAGATTAAAAGTTTTGATGCAATTATTTACCATATAGAGGAGGGTGCACATCTAGTCTCAGTATATTATTCACAGACAAGTTTGTAATCAGTATTATTTATTATTTTGACATCCATTAGTTGATAAGCAAGACTTGAGGGAAGGGACTATGGGGTGACTTGGGATTCTGCTATTGAAAGAAATAAAGTGAAGGGGCAGGGAATATGGTCTGATGAAAAAGAAAGAAGGGAATGAATAGTAATATAGTGATTTAAGAACACTTTTGTGTGAATAAAGGTGGGAAATAATGTGATGTGGGATCATCATCATTCATGGTCTTCTCTTCGACTTTTGCTTTTGTGTCTCAGCTTCTTTTAGCTTTTTGAAAAGTTCATTCCTGGATTTAAGAAGCAGAGACATCGTTAATGGATTAATCTAATCCAACCTCACCAAATGTAAACCCCATAAAGCAACAATGGCTGCCCCACTTTTTTTTTCTTTTTCGCTAATTGCATTTGAGTGCTATTATTTGAAAGCCAAATTTAAATCTCAATAGGAGCATGACGAAGACTGTCATGGGCTCATGGCCTTTTGGTTAGGGAAATTATCTCTGAATTTCTAAGATTTTTGTTAGAACAATATATTTGTGTTTGGTTAATGTCCTTTCTTTTTTTCTTTTTTTTTTTGAGAAATATTCCTAAGTTACTCATACAGTCAGGGAAAGCTTAATTGTTGTCTCTGATGAAAATGTATTACAGCTAGGTTAAGAAGATTAAGGCAATGACACTTCCTTTCATGGTCTATCTATTTGCTAGAATCTTGCTTAGTAGTGTGTGTTATATTGGCATATAAATTGTAGTTTCTAGTTATGCATTTCTGGTGCCAAGGAGAGCAAACTTAGCCAAAACCCAATTCAGCCAAAAAGGAAAAGAATAAGGCTAGGCTGCGATCTCATTTCATATTTGACGTCTATCACAATTCATAACAATGAATGTCATCCAACATTAAAAAAGAAAAAGGAAGAAATTAGTCTATTACATGAATATGCATGGTCAAACTATTCAGATTCCACAACTTTCGAGCCCCAGTATGCAGCATTTGACGTGTCTTCATCATATATGTATATGCTATTGCTATGATAGTAGAGTAGACAATCAGCTCAATATCTGTCGTCATGCAAATTACCAACTTATATAGCATCTTTCTTACACACCACCAATAATCACTTTCTAGTGTGGATCTGGAATGGATTAATTCTATAATAGTTAGAATCATTTGGACTTTGGAGGCATCTATCTGTCAAGTCCAGAGATTTAATTATTCTTCTTCTTCATCGTCAAATTCTCTGCTTTCTTTTTCCTCCAAGGCGTTTTCGTCCATCATAAACCTCCAGCTATCCCCCTCCTCAATTTCCCATTGCTTTTTCAGTTCATAAATAGCTCTGGATGCAGCAGCAGCAATGGCTGGGTTGGTATCTTCTGCAAGTCTCTGCATGCAACAAGAACCGATGGCACCAATTTTTCCAAGAGGCAGAAAAGATGAAACTACAAGGCCTGCCAAAAGTACTTTGATATATCCAAATCCATATATGCTCACCTGTAATGCTCCCATCCCTGCATTTCCTAGAGTCCACATGGATGGAGCTGCTGCCAATGCATTGGCTAATGCTTGTCTAGAAACATATGCACCCATTAACACAACCGAAGATATACATGAAAAATAAAGTTATTTAAAGAGATGAAAAGTGTATTCAGGTATGCATTAATATAAGCTGCTTTATGCCTGTTCTTTTTTTTTTTCTTTTTCTTTTTTGTTATTATACTTTTGACTCAAAATTAGACTTGGACTTTTTCCATCTGATTCACAGAAGCTTTTCACCATTAAATAATTCAATATTGCATAACTCAATGTTTTAGGACAACTCACTGAGAATTGTGTAAATGAGCGAAAATATGTTAAAATTGGAATAAAAGTTCAAGCTGTGAAGTGAACTATGCTGATGCTCCTCCGGGCACATATCGCTGACCCGGTAATAAAATATCTTTCCTGTTTGTAACAATCTTGTGAGAAGCTTTAAGAGAAAAGATTTAATTTAGAGGAAAATATGGTTGTTCACTTCTAATTATGTACATGGAGTAGAGGATGCAAGCATATATTTCCTGAAAGACTACTATCATAATAAGCTTACCGAGTATTGACATCAGGAGAACTTGAACATTCTGCTAACAAACAAACACTTTGTTTACCATCCATCGCATCAAGATCAATAAGAGTTGTGATCAACAACTCAAGCTGCTCCCAGTTGAAAATAGTAGGTAAGATAAATACTTAAATAACAACTTGGATCAAACAGGAATATATATGCATTAAGAATCAAACCTCTTCAGGGTCAGTGTAATCAATTCCATCAGCTTCTGAAAGTGCTGACGCCATACTCCAGTAAGCTTCCTGTTCAATTTAAACCTTAGGATACAACTGCTATGGTTCTTGAATCATTTAGTTTAAGGAGATACGTACATATATACATATCACCATGACAAAAAAGAGAAAGGAAACAAAAAATAACAAAGACCTGAAGAGCCATAATTCGGTCAGTAGACACATCAGGAAAGAAATCTATGGTTTTTCCATTCTTCTCGATCGTTATATGTCCTCTTAAATTATTAGCTGATAGAGAGCCTTTATCTCTGCGTAAAGGACTGCACCCCAATATGATCAAAAACAATTTAAAGCCTACTATACATATAAGCAGGCATTTAAGTTACTTGACTTACAATTTATACATCTTTCTCACCATCATATCATGAATGTTTTTGACAAACTGCACATTTACATAATAGAAAGTAAATTTCTTCCCTTGGAGCTTATAAAAAAATATGCATTGTGAAGTTGAAAAGGTCAAATAACAAAATTAAGCAATGCCTAATGGCAAGAACTATTAACTGAAAAAAGGAAAGAAATATTTGTTGCATAGTTAACTCTTTTATACCCCAAATCATATTACCTCCAAGGCCATAAGGGCGTCTTCCATTGCACGTTGCTTAGCACGGAAGTCAGCAAGACGCAAATCAGCCTGAAAGTTAAAGGGTTATGTCAACAGGAATCCTGAATTCTCTGGTTGAGTGGTTGTCCATATGCATTTTTGAATGATCAAATACTCTGCCTTTTAAAAAAATCTATTTTTTAGTTAAAGCTAAAGACAAGAAAATGGTTTTCCAATCCAGTAAGATATGTGATAGGTGAAGTGAAAGAAAGGGCTATAGGAATGCACCTAAAAAATAGGAGATACAAAGAAAAATTACATATAATTGCAACCAAAACAGGTTTTCCCATTACTTGAGTTTCTAAAAATTACTATGAGAAACTCAGATAAAAGAAACAAAGTGATTTTCTTAATTTCTGAATTCGAGAATTTAGCAAAGAAACTTGAAATTTAAGATTTTAATAAAAAATTTGTTCTTCAACACTGAAGACCTTATACTAATATTGTGTAGGTATAAGATTTTAAATAATATTAGCGTGGTCATTCCACTCTCAAGTTGTGTCCACGTCAAACCATGTCTATGATATAGAAATACGCCTTGTCTTACCCAATTTCATAAATACTAATTTTCTAACAAATGGATGAGAAAAAGGACATACTACATATATTCTTAAGATACAACATACACTGTGACATTCTATTCTATTACCACACAACACTGCATTAAAAAGTAAAAACATTACAATATGACTATATAAAAAAAATAATAGGGAGATGGCCAAAATATAGAAATTAGAATGCAAATTAAAAAATCTTGCAAGTGGTATTAATCCCATTACCCATTTTATATCACATGAACCAAGCATGTAAATTTGAAGATACATAAGAATAATAGAGTTACCTCCAAGGCTCCATCACTCCAATGCTTATCAGCAGCACGTTTCAATCTTGACTGAGCCTTATCCCTCAAGATCTTCAGAGTACATATAAAAAGAAATATCAGCATGAAATATACTACTAATGTACAGCTATTTTCTCTCCAGAGAAATAAAGGTGAAGATTCTAGGTAATACATACAGTAGCAATGTGATTAAGCCGCTCAGCTTTTTTCCTGACATTACGGTCAATTCTCTCAGTATCCTCCCTTGCCCGAGCTACAGAGCAAAACAGAAGAAGAGCTAAGTTGATAATAAACACACTACAACGGATAACAGCATGTATGGGCACCATATATTTGCAAAGGTCATTCTAGAATATTGTTGAGTGGTGTAGAGAAAGGTACTGCTCCAGATCCTCCCTTTTAAGAGAAAAAGAAGAGAAGGAAAGTTGCATGCATATAAAGAAAAATGACTTCTAATAAGTGGTATGACTTAGTCCTTATACTGTAATATTCCCCCAATGCTCTGAAAATAATTCTGTATATGCTACAAAATCATCACATCTTTAATTACGCCAAATATTCTTGGTTTGCACACTTACGGTGTATTCTTTGACATCTTTGTTTCTTCCTTCCAGTGGGTGGTGCAAGGGGGAGGGGGCATAGTGGGCAAACATAACAGCTCTTGTGATATGACATGCAATAGATTTACTCACTTGTATATTCAAACAACTATTACCTCTAACAAAAACTGTAATTCATCAGATGAAATAAGTGAAGCAAAGATAAAAGAGAACAGCACATGATTAGAACAAGGTAAATGCACTAACCATCAAGCTTGAGAAACTCTGTCCCTAGAAATGCAATATCTTGACGTGCACGTTCATCCAACCTCAATATGCCACTGAGGAAACAAATAATGAACAGTTATTTCTATACATCTGAAAACTATGGTATCTCAAAGGGGCAGTGAACTTTTTTATGGTATCGGTAGCTTCAAAGTTGACTGAAGAGAAGTGGCTTGAGGCAATAGTTAAGTTACATCTCGAAAGAAATAGTACAAGATCACTATAAGTCACAGGACAATACCGGGAGAGCAAGACAATGTCATTACGAGCCCTTTCATTCACAAACTTTGCGTCATTGCAAACAAATTTACATGCTTCAGCCAAGCCTTGACCAGAATGAATGAGGTTATCTTTCTCATCTTTACTATGTACACTGCACAGATTACATGATATTTGATGTATAAGTTTGAATCCTAGCATAAATTATTTGAAAAAGTTAACGCCACATTAAAGAGATAAAGAAGGATAAAGTGCTAGTTTGACCAACAATAAAAGTGACAACTGACTAATCAAGGGTACAGGTTCAGAGATGGTAACAGCATAAATAATGTAACAAGACAAATGATAAATGAAACTGACATGTTAAGTAATTATCGTTCTTCTACCTAGTTAAATCAGAAACATCACCATAAGTTGTAACACATTCTTTCTCTTCAGTATTATTTGTTCCTGATGATTTGCATAAGAAAGAAGATTTCTTGGAGATAAAGCTGATAGGTTTTCCATATATGCACCTAAACCCCTCATTGGAGAAGGTTGATCTCTCTGCCAAGAGACATATATGATTTAGTTGTCCATGTTGCACTCCATGTCTTGGGAGTTGTACTCTATTGTTCCTTGTGGGTGTCAAAAAATTATGCTTTTCACGTGAACTACAACCAATTATCCTCTGAGTCGCAATAGGGCCACTAGAAACCTTGTTTGCAGTAAGTGCCATCAGAAGTTCAAAATAAGAATAAGATAGGCCTAGCTTTCATTGCACTTTAAGCATCTCAAACCTGTAAATGAAAAACATTAAAACAACAAAAAAGGGAATATGTAAACATAAGTTCTATATATAAGTTGTGGAACTACTACTACTACTAATAATAATAATGAATCCAGATAAGTTATAACCACTATGATTAAAAAAAATAATAGTCTATACTCTATTGGCTTTGGCAAGACTTTTCTGAAATAACTCAAACTAAGCCATTTCTGCATTAATTAGCTCATTAAAGCACATGAGTTCCCCATTTAGATGCCTTACAGACCAGACCCACAACTTCATTGTCAAAGGAAACTTGACCAAAATTTATTATTTATTATAGATTCACCCTTCAATGAGTTTTGCGTTGGCTGTCGACTACCTAACACAAACCTCCTCCTTTATAATCTTGCTGGTTTATGCCAACAATTTTTTTTATGGCATAGATTCATTTAATATTTAATACTGAGAAAAGATAGACACCCCACTCTCACATGCATCCTTAACCTTGAGGCATCACAGACATAATTTTGTTCTTTTGAACACACAAAACAGAAGTGATACTACATATAGCGTGTTAGACTTCTAAACACGAAGCCCAGCAAGTAAAAAAAGGTCAAAAATAATAAGGAAGGCTTCAAGCTATTAGGAAATGTTCAAAAAAAAAAAAAAAAGTCCAGCCAAACGGAGCTAATTATGCGCATCATTCAAAGTCTAAATATCGAATGGGTCAACAAGTTCACGTTTCCAATTCCATCCTCGAATATAATTGGTTAAATGACTGAAACATTTTGCATTCCACAAGTGTTCAATCACAGAAATGACCTAATCTTTGTTGTTTTTCCTTCAATTGACATTTTCGCATGTGGAAAAAAAGCTTGGAATTCATGAAGAGAAACTGAAAGTAGAATCAAACGATCAAATTAACACACTAACCCTTGACAATTAAATTTACTCAAACTTGAAAATTAGATTTGATAATCAAAGTTGATCTCCCGAATATGATGAATTGAGATTCAGCTCAAACCCAAAAAAAAAAAAACCCTGTATCTCGACCGTGAAACTCCATGAAACTCCCAAAAAACAACAGTAACACCTATTTAAGAAATGGGAGAAATTTAAAAAACTTGAAATTTCCTAATCGCAGTCAATAAGGGAGGCAGTACGGAATCTGGGAACAAACCTGACGCGAATTTCGTGAAAGGGAAGTAGTAGCAGAAGATGTAGGAAGTAGAGCAAGCACTGGAGTATAGTATAAAGAGTAAAACGAAGAAGGAAAGGCCAAGAAAAATTAAGAGGGGAAATGAGAACCACAAGCTGAATCTGTGGTTCCTCGAAGGCCAACAACGAAACGAAGCACGCAAGGGAATGGTGGAGGTGGGGACTACGAGGGGTAGGGTGAACGGCCACGCCATCCTTCGTTTAAGACACGAAAGCCCGGATCTTTTGCTAAATGACAAATTAGTCCAATCCAAAATGGATAAATCATAAATATTGCCAAATGCTAGGATAGGAATAAGAATTTGGCATTTCGCAATTGCTACTTCCATTCTGCATTCTGCACCTCATACTTTGGAAAAAAAAAAATAAGGTTGCGTTTGGTATCCGGTGAGTGTTTTAGTGGGAAGTGGGAGTGGAAATAGAAATGGAAGTAAGTGATAAAAAGTATGTTTAGTATACAAGGAAATAAAAAAATTGAATGTGTTAGCTGTAATTTTTAGTCTGGTTTTATTGGAGAGTTCTTGTACAAAATTCAATTGGTCAGTTGATGAGTGATTAATGGAATAGTGAGAGTAGAGTCCATACCATATATAGTGCCTGTTCACTTGGAAGAATTTACATGGGAAGCCCCACCCACATTTACTTTTTGGTTTCCTTTTTATTTTTTTTAAAAAAAATTAAAAATATAAATAAAAATATAAATGTTTATTATACCCTTTGATTTGACACTATCCTAACCTTCTTCTTTTTTTATTATTTTAATATAAGGGGTAAAGCGGTAATTTTAATGCATTCCCATTCTATTTTCATTCTAAATTTTCACTACCAAACACATCAAACTCATTCCCTTTTTCTCTCCCTCTCCCTTTCCTTCTTCTTTTCTACTAAGCAAACGTGCCATAGTATTTGATGATTTCAGCCCCTCCTATCCTATGTGTTCCTATAAATATACATCCCAACTTTCTCATTTTCCTAACACTTCTAAGTTCTAACTGCTCCTTGCCTTGTGAGAAAACTAGGTGGTTACAATTACATTAATCGAGAAGCATTATTCAGGAACCCTATTATTGGATTGTTATGGGTTAAGATAACACTTCAGTTCACACTTGACAGCCTATAGGTCCAATAATAGGGTTCCTGAAACCTGAATGATGCTTCTCAATTAATATAATGTAACCACTTAGTTTCCTCATCAAATACTATCATAAGAAGATCAAAAGCATCATAATCCGTAGGAAGAAACTTACGCATAGCTTCTCAAAGTGAACTACAAAAGTGGTGCTGTCTCTTGTTACGTTTGTCAGCTTAGGAACATGCTAGCTACTAGTTGGTGTTTAAAAAAGGTAATAAAAATAAAAATATTGTTTCAAATTTAATTAATTTTTAATTATTTTCCAAAATTTAAACTCCTGCTAAACATGATTGTTTATGATTAAAAAAATGCTTATACTTTAAAGAGTAACTTACACTTTTCTTCTGATTTAAAAGATAAGAAAAACTCATTAATATTGACCAAAATGTGACTATGTGAGACAGAAAATAGTAATAATAGGGTAATTAAGATAAGAGTGAATAATTAAGAGAACTCAGACACCAACCATATGTGTCACACTATGGCGATAACTAATCATATTTTTAATGGAAGATAACAATATAAACTTGAACGATCCCAGAGTTATATCAATCAAACATAAAATGCTAGACTTCATAGGAATTTAATTACGTTCGGTCCCAACCCAATAGTTTCAATAGTTCCAGAACATGAATTTCAAAGACCATGAAATAATTAAATAATAATCAGAAATACAAGAAACCATTATGAGAATAAATAGAAGATTAACACTCCAAAATTTGTTATAAATAACAAATTAATTTCACCTTGATTTTCATTACTCTATAGCCATTTGGCATTATCTAAAATTCAATATATAACTTGTCAACTATAAATAAGTCATGGGAGGAGATCTCAATTTGATCCGAAACATGAGAGAAAAACACATCAACACCCACAAGCTTCCATGGTAGTTGTTCCTCCTATATTTTGTCTATAATTTCACTATGTCCAAGACTGAAATAAATTAAACCCTCCTCTTCCCATTTCGCTATGGGGCAAGTGACTCATGATGTTGAACATAAGCAGAGAATAGGCCCTTCATCATTTGCTGTAAACCTAACCTAGAAGTTCAACATTTCTGAGATTTTATTATAATCCCAGGAATGCATGTTCTGGGACACGAAAATGGCACCAACAGCAAGTGCAACAGAAACCAATGTCATGCCCTTCAAGCATCCGTGGCCTTGTGATGATCGCCCCAAAATGATCTTGCAATACTTGTCCGCTTCCTTCAATAGTGCATGGCTAGCTCCATCATCCACCTTAGCTAAGGATTTCTCATTCTATAAAGACAAAATTTAGTCAGCCACAACATTGATTTTTTACAGTTACTCATGATATAGTAAATTCAAAGTTCAAGATTAGATACATCCCGGACAAAGACAATGCTAGTAAAATTTAGCGTAAAAGACAACTTTAGTATGCTCTTGAATAATATGACATCGGAATTTGGACATTGATGATATCATCAAGGCTCTAATTAAAACATATTGCAAGAGATCAAGAAGCTTGAGTAAGATTTATTGCTTGTTCAATTGAGATACTTATAATAACATTAGTGTAAATCAAACAAAAAGACAGAAACACCTATAAACCCAGTTGTGATGCCTGGTGATGAAGTGTAACAAAGAAGCATACAAGTCGATGGCCTGATTTACCCATTCCCCTACCAACATGCAATCCTAGTTTACGGGCAAAGAGCATGGTTTACCTTTTGCCTGAAATTCTTCACAGTTTCCCTCAAAGGATCAAGAGTGGGATGCCTCACAGAGTGATCCTTCCATTCATCAGAAAGCTTTCTCAAAACAACTATACTTGCTTCAAGATTATCCATATAGAGCATATCCTGTTTCCAGAGCATTTGACACAGACTTTTTTCAGAAAATAGGAATTATAGATTCTTGCTAATCAAGTAGGGGGAAGAGTTGTGCATTAACAAGAAAGATATGTCAAATTTTATTCTTTTTATACTCACCCATTGCTTGTAACATTCAGGGTTCTCTGTCAAACACCAAATAAAGATGTTACTTGCTTCCCTTGATAGGTCAGGATTGGCTGCAAAGAGTTTAACTTTAAGCATTAAGTTTTTAAATTGAAGCACAAAACTAACTCATCAAATAAAAATATGAATGCTAAAAAGAAAGACGTGCAGGCACTAAATGCACTAGCTAACCTGAGCAAAAGAAAAGCAAGAAAAACAAAGACAATCAAGATGAGATCACCTTCTCCAGCAGCTTTGATTACAAAGTGTAGTAGCTGTTGAGCAAGTTGTTTTGATGCTTTGCTTCCAGGGGACCCCACAAGGGCTACTTCTTTTAATGTTGAGTAAACAGATTCGAATCTCTCAGTGGCCTTAGTAAAATATACGAAGACAAATTACCAGAGGGTGACCCAGTAAGTAACTGATTATTACAGTGCTTATCATTAAGAAATAGATAAGAGTCTATCAAGCAAGATCTACCTTGACCCGTGCTGAAGGGAGAGGGAAGGTGACTCTCAGCAGAGTCTCAAGAGCTGATGGGGGCACAATACGCTCCCCCTTTCTGACAGCACCATTTAATAAGATTGAACGAGCCTTAGGAAATGAGAAAAATCTGCTTAACAAACAGAAAGGGAAGAACTCATAAAATAACTTCCAAAGCAAGAGGACAATCCAAGAAGCAAGAACTATGCACGTGTTCAGATAACTGAGAAATTAATTAAAAAGGAAAATCTAGGGTCAAATCTCAGAAGTTTCTAACCTCTCCACCAACTGTAAAATCAAGTCTCTTGACTGCGGATTACAACCTGACTTGCCACTTAGCATAGGTAAGAGAAGAGAAGACCACAAGTACAACCCCACAACCAAATCTCCTTGAGAAGCCTGTACAAATCAAAACCAAGCTCAAAATCCATATATATATATATACAGTACTAAATGGAATATACTAAATCAGCTTGAAACAATCCGTCAATCACCTGAGCAATCACCCAAATAGTAACTGGGAGTTTATCCTGTCCTTGATATTTTTGACTATCCCTTATTGTAGGCATTAAACTAATCATAACATCAGGTTTTCGTCGAAGTACCATTGCTAACACCACAAATATGGCAACCTGCAGTTCACATTATACACCGTATTCACAACAAATAAGCACCCGCTCAGTTATAAGGTATATCACCCATACGCATCACATCATGAAAAAATCAAATAAATTTACACACTTAATGCAGGGGTTAAGAAACAAAGTAATGATAAGTGATAATTGAAAAACACAAACTTGGTATTTAAATCTCTTATTATGGTAGAACCATTCGCTGCCAAAAATATGAACAGCTGAAGATTGATAAGAAACTACCAATTATCCAAAATTCCTTTCACTGTAATGCATAAATATAATCATTCATCACACATATTCATTATGCAATCAGACATATGTCTTCCAAATAAATGTTTGCTCACTCTGCAGTAATAGAATCAAGTCAACAACTAAGATGCACGCAAATAGAGACCCCTAAAACTCAAGGTTTAAAAACAGAAATTGCAATACAAACTTCCACAAGGTATGTACATGAAGTCGTAAACTTCCCTCTTTCTTTTGGCCACTAGTTGCTCTTAAAAACTGAAATAAATATTTATGCTGATTCAACTTAATATGATTTAAAATGGCTACCTGAGATTTCGATGATGCTTGCTGGGAAGACTTTTTGGATCCCTTAGGAACTCCCTGATGAGTAACAATGTCTGCAAGAATGCTGTCCAATGACCATAAGACAAAGGACTCAAGTTCTTTAGAAGATCGTTGACTAATCCAGTCAGTCGATATTTTGTAAATGTCCTCAGAGATGTGTGAAAGAGGGATCTGTTGAAAGGGAACAAAAAAATAATAAGAAACACTAACTTCTCATGCAAAACAAATGCCACAAGTAGTTAATATTTAGCTTAATTTTTTAAGTAATGATATATCATTAGAATATGAAATTTTTGTACATATATTTTTAGATTTAAGTTTATGCAAGTATATTTTACTATTACTTAAAATTCTGATGTACTATTTAACTGTGTATATGAAAAGAAAAGAAGCTCAACTATTATAAACTATTTTGTATAACTTTTACATATTAAGAATTTAAGATGTTATTCTGTTGAAGGACTAAGGGCTAACTTTTAGGTATTGTGAAAATGTAAGGACTGAATTGCTAGCTAAAGTACTTTTCAGTTTTCACTACTAGAAAGTACTTTTTGGCTGTAAAATAAAAGACTGTGATTATAGACCATCAAACACAGGGGATCACACTTGACATTAACAAATTAAATCAGAATAAAGCTCAATCGACAAAAGCTTTTACAATTTCTGCACTCAAAACTTATTTTGGATTTTAAAAAATTAATGAAAATATTACAAATTTACATTAAAAATAAAAAATAGGATAGAGGGAAATCAGGCACTCACATCAACAATCTTTGCAACGCTGGATTCTTTGAGCGTCTTCAACCATGGGAATTGCGCCCCACCCACTGAAGAGAATGCACGACCAAAATAATCAGCGAATCGCATGAGCTGAAGATCTTGCTGTGAATCATCATACGAAGCCTACACACAAATCATATAGCGCTTAGTGAAATTAGGTTTCGTAATTTGAATAACAGAACAAAAACCGAATCGCACTTCAAGATCAATCGTGATTCAAACAAAATTCGAACACAAAATCGCAAGAATTGGCACTCACGGTAATTTCAGCCAGAAACGCGCTGAGATCATCCGCATTGATCTTCGAAGCAGCTTCGGCCACCGTGACCTTGGGCTTCTTTGGTTTCTTCTGCTTGACCTTCTTCACCTCAGCAGAGCCATTCTGAACAACCTCACCAGCACCTTCCGCATCGCTGTCATCATCGTCGTCGGAATGCCGCTTCGATCTACTGGCAGAGGCATCCGCGGATGACGCAGCTGCGGCCATCTGAGCCTCGGAGATTCGACGGCTGCGGTCCTCAGATTGCTGCTCAACTGAACGGAAAACATTAGAGGAAGAAGAATCGATGCCGTTGGGGCGGCGATCATCAGAATTGTCCGCCGGCGACGGTGACGGCTTGGAATTCTTGCGGTTGCGGTTGCGGTTGCGCTTCGAAGACACCGTCTGCCATTCGTGAACCTCTTCGTTTTGTCTTCCGTAGAGTCTTCTCTCAGCTTCCTCCTGCTCTCTGAGAATGGATTGAATGAGAGCATAATTCTCGTCCATGTTTGAACTATTCAGAGATTCTCTCAGGCTCCCTTCAAAACGACGACTAGTCTCTGCGTATAAGAGAGAGAGAGAGAGTATGCAGTTTTTCTCACTTGGCGTCGTGGAGAACAGAGATCAGAGATCGGAGGGAGAGAGAGAGAGAGAGAGAGCGAGAGAAAAAGTGTGGGTTAAGAAGGATGGAATGAAGGCGACGATGATGACAAAGAGAGTAAAAATGACACGTGGGATCTTTTACTTAGTTTTGACTTTTGACATCAGGCGTTTGCTGAATGACGATAATGCCATTGCATTTCTCTAACTAGAGTTAAGACTTTTTGGGTAGCTTTTAATACGTATTATTATATTCAGATCAGATCTGGTCATTCAATTCCATTCTTATTCTTTCTTTATCCTTTTTTATTTCTCTTTTAATTTCAACCTATAAAGTTTTCAGATAACAAAATATGCTTGAATTGGATAATATCTCAATAAATTAAGTAAACTTTTACTTCTTCTTTTTTCTCCTAAAACTTTACTTCTGGTTTTATATTGTTTTTTTACACATATTCTTTTTTTTTTGTTGATGAACATTTTATGTGAGAACAAAAGTTCATAATTACCATGTTATTGAAATTTGATACAACTATTTATCTTTTTTTTTATTTTTTTCTATATATACTAAAATAAAATATATTAGAGGAGACGTTGACAAGTGTCACCATTAGGTAATCCTAAATTTTTTAAATAAAAATATTTATAAAAAAATAAAAAAAATCAAATAAATAAAATAAAAAATCTTATAAAACTTCAAATAAGATTTATAGGTATGATTTAATGAAATAAAAAAATAATATGATTTAATTTTAAAATATCATCAAATCCAATTAACTAATCGATTTTGGTTAGTTTGGATGTTGAAGTGAGTTTGAAACTTTGAATTGATTTGGATATGCTCACCCTAATTTTTAGTAATTTAATTTTTTTTTCAAATTAACATATTTAAGCAATACACACTTTTTTTCCTTTAATTTAACTACATACATATTTGAATAATACAATTTGCCTAAATTATAAAACGATAAGGATGTAATTAGAAAAAGCAAAGTCTTGTATATATTTGGATCAGAGACTTTTTTAAAAAAATTAAAATTTTGGATCAGATACTTGAAATTGTAATATTGATTTCTTTATTTTACCTAATAATTATTTGAATAAGTAATTTGAGAAAATACTAAATATATTTATGTTAAATGCTCTGTTATTGAATTATGTTCAATTTTTTTTCCGCAAATTGTTTGTTCAACTTCAGAATTATTAAAATTTTTATTTTTTTCATTATAAGATATTTGTTAATTCGAAGAGAATCCAATGAAATAACACAAATAAAAAAAACTTTATTCTCTAAACCATTTTCCGCACTAGGCCAAAATATATCAATTTTCAGGTTCAAGACACAATAGTGTCATTTGCTACATGAAAGAAAAAAATCATATTAAATTATTAATCATGTTCTAATATTTCATCGACGCATTATTATTATTATAAAAAAATTATTTTACCGGCAAAACAAATTACTATGCATATTTTTATTTATTTTTGAGTAATTCGCATGTGAGATATGCAATTTTATCAAAAGGAATCGCATACCTCACATACGATTTAGACATTAGCATGGATTCCATTTTTTTTAATAAATTTTTTTTTCTATGTCGCATGTGATGCATGCGATTTCTTTTGAAACTTGCCTAAAAAATTAAAAAATCAAAACAAAAAATGTGCACATTGCGCCCATAGGATATTGGTATTTAGTTAGAATAAATTTTTATTTACATGAGAATGGCACTATAATATTTTTTTTTTGTCAATTGTCAAACAAATTCGATTAAAAGTTTAATGTATATAAATGTACATTTGTCAAATTTGAGGACTAAATAGTTGATAGATTTGTAAATTTATTGACTAAATAGTATTTTTGTCAAATCTGGAGACTAAAAAGTTGACATAGTTGCAAATTCGAGGACTAAATAATATTTTGCCTCTAATTAGAACAAGGGTGAGTATTTGGAGCTATCAAAAGTTTAAGTTCACCAGTTGTAAGTTGTTGGATTTGTGTCATCTTAATTAGAATTAAAACTATTGTGCGAATGTTTGGCATAATTTTGATTATAATTCAATATTCACCTGAACATTCTTCATACCCAATATACTTTATTTTTTTGTAATTTAATAAAATCATGTTTTTGTCCTTGCCTTTTTATATACTTTTTATTTCATATTTTTCACTTTTAATATAAGAATAAAATAATTATTTTACCCACTTTTATTTCATTCGCATCACATGACTTTTACATCACATTTCTATTCCTTCTAATATTCCTATTCTCATTACTATTTTCATTAATATTTCTATTTATATTCTCTCTACCATTTACTTAAACAATTAAGGCTTAATTCTTTTTCTTTTTTTTAAAGTAGTATTTTTATTAATATTATTATATAGGTTCCTTTTTTTTTATCAGAAAACAGGAGGAGCTAGAACACTAGCTGGCAGGAGAGGTAGGAAGACAAACCTTCCTGCGGTCATCCTATATAGGTTCCTTTTAAGCATAGCCCTCAAATTTTTGGACGAGTTTTATTTTGCAAAATGCTAACATTTTTTCATTTGTTTTTGTAAATTATGTATAACACTGTTTGTGAAGTTTTTATTTATTTTAAATCAATTTCTAAAATATAGTTCTGTACTTCTGTAAGATATGGTGAGGAGTTCGTCGTTAATATTTAGTACAACCATTAATAAATATTGTTTTTTGAGAGAATTAATAAATATTGTTATATTTAAGATAATAAATAATATTATATTTCAAAACCATTCTAAAGAGATGGTATTACTGTATTAGATAAACCCTTTTTTATTCATAATCCTCGTCCCTTCAAATTTATTTCCACAATCAAACTAGCCGTAACAATAGAATAAAAAATTGTTTTATTTTTGAAGGTTTTTCTGCCTTTAATTTATTTTTAAACAAATTAAATAAAAATTGGAATAACATTTTCTTAGCCGTTATGATTGAAATAACAAACATTTTCTTCTGAATTTAATCGCAACATAAAGATCTTACTATCAAAAGTATTTGCAAAAATGTCCAAATGTTATTTACAATCTTATGGTCAGTCTGATGATAATTTCAGTAACCATCTTAGTTATATTCTTTTAAAAAGTATTAAGCTCTTAATTATCAATGTTTGGAATGTAATTAAGGCTGTAAGTTGGATATTGGTGAACTTTTATGTATATATGAGGGTTAATTATTGTTTGTTTAGGTATGATAAGGTAGAAACCTATATTACATAAGTTGGTATGTACTTGTTTTTTTGGTAAGGAAGGAAAAAACAGAAAACACCGGACACGTTTTTTACGCAGAAATGAAAATGGAATGTGTTTAGTAGTAAAAGTTTGGTAATGAAAATGGGAAGGGAATGTATTAAAATGATCATTTTATCCCTTATATTAAAATAATAAAAAAAAAATTATAATTGTGTCAAATCATGTCAAATCAGAGAAGTATAATAAGTATTTTATATTTTTTTTTAAATTGATAAAAATAAAAAAGTAAAAAAATAAGTGAGATCCGGTGGATCACACCATTTCTATTTCTATTTCTATTAAGATTTCTTGTAAAAGAAAATAATTTGGATGTTATTAGAAAAATATTTATTTAAATAAAAAGAGGTGATTGGTTATTACTTAGGGTGGCAAGATATGGTGATTTGAAGAAGGAGGTAGGGGTAAAATGGGGACGAAAAGTACAGCTTAAATGTGAACAAGCAAGGATTTAGATCTCCATTATGGTATTAGATGGGACATCAATTAATCAATCATTCTACGATCACTCTCAACTCCAAATTCCATTCACCCAGATCCCATACTTAATAATATTGGGCCCCACTCCCATGCTATGACGTCATCTCCTACGAAGCATTATCATCATCATACTCATTCACCTTCACTCTATCCAACGGCCTCAGTATCTTCCTCATCTATTCATTAATTTTTTTAATTGAATTTATCTAATATGACATGATAAGGTTTTTTTAATTAATTAATGAAGTATTTAATAACTTTAAAGGTACCTTTAGGGCATGTTCGGATGGATAGAAAATGAGTAGGAGAAACGGATGGAAAAAAAAACATGTGGGTCTCACATGTTACTTATTTTTTTATTTCCATCTTGAAAAATGTGTATAATTAAAAAAAGAAAAAAGAAAATACAAAATATTTATTATACCATTTGATTTGACATAATTATAACTATTTTTTCTTTTTATTATTTTAATATAAGGAGTAAAATGGTCATTTTAATACATTCCAATTCTATTTCCATTTCAAATTTTTACTATCAAACACATCAAACTCATTCCCTTTCTCTCTCCCTCTCCCTTTCCCTTTTTAGCTACCAAGCCCTTAGCAATTAAGAAAGAGAGGGGGTGATTAAAAAGGAGGGGAAAGAAAGGATAGGAGAAGTTAAATGATATATTATACTGTCTTTGTTGAGTTATTTAAAATATTTTAATTTATAATAATTCAAATTAAAAAATAAAAAATCAATACGGATTAACATAAATGATAAAAGTATAATCAAGCTTTTCAATTTTTTTTCTCTCTCAAAAAAAGCAAGAAAGAAAGAGTAACTAAATAGTAAATGCTATTCTCTTGCCTCCCATTTTCTTTTAATATCCAATTCAAAGATATACTCTAAATTAAATCGGTAAGAATTTAATTTTAAAATATTTATTGACTAGTAAAATATTATAATACATATTACATGAACCTTTTTATTATTCAACGGTAATCCCACCAACAACACCTACCTTCTAGAATTTCGAAATTTTAAATAAATAAGAATCATCTTGTGAATTTGTGCTAAAAGGCTGAATCGATCCTCAAGGATTGGGCCCAATAGATATATACTTATTTAATTTTTCTTCAGTGCTACTCTCATGGGCCCGACTCTCAGCCCATCTCAACTAATTTCCTTTTTTTTTTCGGTTGATAAAATCTCAATTAATTTTTTCCCTCAGTCCAAAAAAAAAACATAATTTCTCCCCTTGGTCAACGCATGGGAAAATTTCTGATTGTCGCTGTTTATTGAGCTTCGGCTCTTTTCATTTCTCAATATATGCATTTTTCAGTCCAGGAAAAAAAGAAGGAAAGTTTCTAACAAAATAAGAAAAATTAAAAGTCAGATTCTTTTTTAATGGTTGATATTATACTATATATATATATATATATATATTAATTTCGTGGACATAAAATTTTCTGAATCTCATATTTTGGTATTTCTGGTAATGAGCTTGTTTTTGACGTTGCTTTTGAAATTTACCTATATGTGGAAGAGCGCAAGCTGTCTGCCACTCACAAGTTTTTCATACTTTACTTCATGTTCTGAAATCTGATCAGTCTTCTCTGCCTTTGAATCTTTATTTATGTTATGAGCATGTGATTTGAAAAGGAATCTTATATTACTAAAAAAAAAAAGGAATCTTATACAAATGAAGAAACTTTCAAACTCAGAATAACAATTCATTAATTTCCCAAATTTCACTCTCCAAATATTTTAATTCCTAACAAAAGGTAACATGGATGAGTATATTTTATCATATTTTTAATATAAAAAAAAAGTGACAATAAATACATAACAATTGCTACATTAAAAGGAAGGTATTCGTGATCATTTGACATTTGGTAGATCATTGAAAAACGAGATAGTGAGATACCTTGTTCTTTATTCTACTACTATAAGTTAAGAAATGGGCCTGAATCTATGTGGGCTGAAATACTTCCGTTTGCAAAAGTTACTATTGGGCCTATAAAGAAACTACCAAATGAAGCTATACGGCCCATCTTATAAAAAACCCAACCGAATGATTCATAGTTTAGCTTTCTTAGCAATGTGAAACAGGCAGAGATACCAAATCAAAATGCATTCAAGCTCGTCAATAATGAATGCAAAAATAAGAGCACCACTTTAAATAATGTATACTGTTTTTACAGATTAATATGCTGCCTATAATAAAATAAAATATAACTAGTTTGAGCATAGGAGATGCAAATAAATCCAGATGGGCATCATGTTTAATTTGTCACACACTAGTGAGTACTACTAAGTACCTTCCTTTCTATTTTGAGCTTAGTCTCCTAACAAGGAATCTTCCATCAACATAATTAATATTATCTTGCAAACTGTGTTTACTTTATATCTAATTGCACGTGGGATGTAGTCTATCTATATAGATTGCGACGTGTTTCGTTACTAAATGGGTTTGACCCTCTTCTTCAACAATATATATAAGATTGAACCTTTGATTAACCCAAAGAGTTCAATGCAGTTCTTATATACATTTTTTGTGGAGTTATGAGAGAGATAGAAAAAAAAAATTAAGAGAGAAAAGAATTAAGAACAAAAAATTTTTATTCTCTCTATGTCTCTCATAACTTCATCAAGAAACATAAAAAAATTAATGTAGAGGATCCATTTTTGTTCATATATATGAGTAGATGTTCAGTGGTACAGTAGTACTGAACTTCAGTACATCTCTCCAATCAATTGGTCCCTAAACCATTCAAGGTGGGTCCTAATTAATGTGAGTTTTTATTAATATTAAAAAATGGCATTACATGATTGGAGGGATGCACTGAAGTTCAGTGGTACGGTACCATTGAACTTTTATCCCATATATATACTCTTTTCACGTAAAATTAATAAAATTATACTAAATATAGATGTGACAGTAAGTGACACATTAAATTAACAATGTGTAACTACACATGCATGCAATGCAGCAACTTTTGTAAAACAAAATTTCGGATCTTCCTGCATTTGTTGTCATCGCCATTGTTTTTCTATTACACACACGTATATATAACAATCTATAGATGTATGAGATTATATTCACATTTTTTTAATATATTAACTTTTTTTAAAGAAAAATAGTCTCAATATATTATACTGCAGTCATCAATTTTATTGTTATTTAATTTATTTATAATTATACTAAAATATTATCTCCTTTCATATTAATTATATATATTAACTATTTTGTTTTTTTAAATACAATATCAAGGCTACAACAGATTAATTTTGATGGAATTCAAATATTTTAAAAATCATTCCTTAAAAGTTAACTATTAAAAAATAATAATTAAACAACTTAAATATTTCATCGAACATTTCATTTCTCTGAGATTTGAGTAGTCCATTATATTATACTATCTTAGAGACATTCTATTCTATCTCCATCCCTGCCATCAAATTAGTAAGATTAATTATATTTAAAAAAATTATGCCCAAACACATCATCAGCAAAATTAACATGATCATGGGCTTAGTATGTAAAATATTAGGCTTCGGCTTAAAGGCCTTTTCACTTGAGTACAATAAATACTTGAACTCACAAGTCTTTTTTCTTTTCTTTTTTTTATCATCTGAGTATTTTAGTTTTATTTTTAATTTTCTTTTACAGGGTGTTGGAGTGGGGCCAAAAAAAAAAAGACTTAATAATAAAAGGCAAAGGGCTGTGACCACTTAAATTCCATTAATATATAACAATCTATATATGTCATTCAAATAACTTATCAAAGAGGCTTTGACATATATGATCAACTTAGAATGCATGTGTGTTTGTTTCCCTCCCCAAAAGAGAGAGAGAGAGAGAGAGAAACATTTTACCTCACTTCATACACCAATCCAAACAAGATATGTACCCTCATGAGAGTCCACCAGAATCTCTCCCAAGATATGCTCTCAGAAACATTTTACCTCACTTCATACACCAATCCAAACAAACCCATGAATGTACCCTCATGAGTGCTCACACCCCATAAAGCCTTATTGCTGTACACCCACCACTCATTCAAAATATTGTTGGTATATGAATTGTGTCATGTTATTTGTACATTAATTAATAAATTTAGTTGTTTATTCTTAATTTTTATTTATCGTGTAAATTTATTAATATAAAAAATGAAAAAATTATATGATGCAAAATGTTCATATAGAACTTCTCTCACTCACCATTCTAAGTGAGTTTGTTAATTTGATTTTTTTTTCCATAAATTTCATTGATCAATATATTAATAAAGTAGTATAATATATACCCCTAAAATATTGTTTATAACCTTTTCAAATTTTACTAGCACTTTAATTCATTGATGAAAAAAATCTGACGAGATTGTTCGATTAGACTAAAAAATTTTAGAATTGATACGGACTTAAAGAAAGAAAACAAAAGAAATTAAATGTTTAAATCAAGATTGAATAATAACCCATAAAATTTCACTAGTTTTGATTTGAGGATCTCAACCCCACCCCACACTGACCACACCACACCAACCCATCTTCTATGTTCTATTATTCACTCTTACTGTTAGGTTTGTTTTCTTCTCGATATAATCGTAGACGTCATTTTTTTTATATTTTTTAACAGAATAAATTTTATTTTTTATAATATGATAAAATTATATTTTTGTTCTTACTTTTTCACCCACTTTATTCCATTCTCACTTTTAATGTAAGGGTTAAATAGTCATTTTATCCATTTTTATTCTATTTACATCACATTTTACATGACATTTTCATTCCCTCTAACATTCTCACATTGCAATCCCATTCCCATTCCCTCAAACATTCCACTAACCAAACATACCCTTAATTTCTCCAATGCTTTTTATCGTACTGGATGAAAGTCTTAACATTATAATTTAATTGGCCCGTTTAGTTAAAAGTTTGATTCATGAGATAATTGGATTGAAAATGAGAATAGAAATGAGAATGAAAATGTTTAAGATTATATTTGGTATGACATAAAATAATAGAAATGAGGTTGGGAATAAGAATGTAAAAAATATATAATGATCAATTTACCTTTATAATTAAATTTTGACAATAGTGATGGGAGGGCGAAATGGGAAAAAAAAAAAAAAAAACTATCCCAAAACTTTTATATGAAGAGAGTTTTCTATAGCCCTAGTTCAAGGGTTATGTTAAAGCTAAAATATGTCAAACATTTTAACCAAACTTAAGAATGTCAAATTCCCAAACTATTCCCTACTTGTTAAACTACACACCAAACATGCCATGCCAAATAAGAAATAATATATAGAACAGAGTCAGAGACACATGTATATTTGAAATGTTTTGTATCTTTTTTTTTTTCTTTTGGTTGAACTATATGAGTTTACAGGCCAACAAAAAATTATGAGTTTAGGTGTAATTAAAGAATGTAAATTTAATGGTAGGAATGAAATAAAATTAGATGTGTGCCCTCTAATAATTGTGTACCAAATTAAAAAGGTAGATATATATGTAAATTGAGGTGGCGAAGAGAGATGTGAGGGGACCAAATGAATGGGATCACTGTCTGTACTGTCCCTTATCTCTTCCCTTTGTGTCTTTCAACTCTCTCCCTAGTAATCAACGACTCTTAAGACAATGGTGGCCAATGTTTCTTAGGCCAGCCTTCTCTGATTTGACCTTTTTTTTTTAATTTAAATTTATAAAAATTACCTTTTATATATATATATATATATATATCAAAATTTATTTTTATTATTTTAAAATATGCCAAAAATTAATTTTTTTATTTTAATATAAGGGGTAAAGTGATAATTTTAATACATTCTCATTCTATTTTCATTCTAAATTTTTATTACCAAACACATTAAACCCATTCACATTTCTTTTCCCTTTCCCTTTCTACATAAAGAACGTGCCCTTAATATTTAAGTTGACCATAATTTATAACTCACACAAATTCTCTTTCTAGTGATTTCTTTATTTTCTATTAATAAAATTTTTCAAAAAGTAACAATTAAGTGCATGCCAAATTTCACTAAAACCATTTAATCCCGTTTAATATACATATTAAAATAAGTATTATATATAAGATCATATGATATCATTTAAGCTATTAAAAAATTATGAAATAATTTAATACTTTAAATTTTATTTTATTAATATTATATTTAATATATATATATATATATATATTTAATTATTTATATTACCTATTAATGTTTAGAATAGATATAATTCTTAACAATAAATACCATATACATTATTATCCTCTAATTTAATAACATACTACAAATAGATATGTGAAATAACATGTATATAGCAAGTAACACTCAGATCTATCTAAGTATTACAGTATTATTAAACTTTAGTACATCATTCTAATCATGTAGTGATATTTGTTAATATTAATTGAAATTCCGATTAATATGGACCCATTCTGAATGAAGTAAGGACAAATTAATTCGAGGGATATATTAAACTATTGTACTACTGAACATCTCCTTTAAACATATATTTAGATTGCATTGAACTTAAAAGAATAATTTTTTTTGTTTTCCAAGATATCCCCCAGTCCGACAGACTGAGGACTAATTCTCCGCAGATCTAAGCTCCATTTAAGGGTTTGCCGCTGGCCAATTGGTTGCTGCATATACAAGGTGGGATTCGAACACCCAACACTTACTTAAACGACCTAATAAATTAACCACTAGACCAACCAAACTTGATTAAAGAATATTGAACTTTTAATATACATCCTTCATCCATATTATTAGAGACCCATATATTTCAAAGTATTATTAATATTAAAAAATAACATGCAATTAATGATGAAGTACCAACTACTGTATTTCCATAACACTGACCTCTCATTCTCATTATAGAAAGGTTCCACGTCTAATTCAACCATTAATATCCGGGGGATGTTTAATTAATTACCTCTTCAATTATATAATAATAATTCATTTCAAATGATCTCATCGACTGCGTCAATACGTTTATGCTTTCAATAATTAACATTAATTAATCATCTCAATAATGTAGGAAGTGATTATCAATGGAGCTTGTCTTAGATTAAGACCCCTCCCATTATTTATTTAATCTCTTTAATTAATTAATTACTTGGTAAAAAGTACCTTGCTTGTTTGTATGATGGTGCTGCCGGCGCAAAATATATATTAAGCTAATTTATAAGGCCTACCTATTGTGTTCATTAATTAATTAATAAAGCAATTTGTTAATAAGATATAGGCTATATATAATATATATATATGTATTTATTTGTACGTTGCATGCACTGAGATTAGTGTCTTACATTTATATATTTGATTTAATTATAATATTAATTGTTGGTTTATCGTAAAGGTACAACAGTATCAGCAAGAATATTGGATCTTAATCAGCACTCAAAGGAATCTCGTGGAGTTGTATCTAAACGAGAACCCAAGAACTGTACAGCTAGGGATGATATGACAAACAGAAGAAACCTTTAAAATCACGGTTTAGTTGTTTTTAAAACCAGATTTAAATTTAAGTTTAATTTCAAATATTCGTATGAAATTGTACTTAATTGTGAGAAATTTATTAATTAATCTAAAAATAAAAGGAAGCTGATATGTTACTATTACACAACAACAATAGTGATTACCAGGCCATCCTATCCTACCTAGACTAAACTGTCCACTATTATATTTCATGTATATATATTAATTATTATATATATTTTTAGTGCAGATAGGGTAGGCTAAATTAATTATTTAATGGGCTGATTAATCTCCGGCTCTCAGTCTGATTTGACCCACTAACCGGCCAATTGAATTTAGATCAAGTCAAATTTTGGTTTAGTGCTTAAATATGTAATAATATATTGAAAGAAAAAAAAAGAATGCTTCTAAATAATTATAATAAAGTATGATATATAGCTCTAAGCTCTTATTGGGTCTTAATTAATTATTACAAAGCAGCTTTTAAGCTTGGTTCAACATCTTTGGTTCGTTTAAGAGGGAAAAATACAAGAAATGACTAGATTCCCATTTGATCCAAATTCTGCATGCCAATTACTTTCAAGGAAATAAGTACAAATTGCCATTCATACAAAATTTTTCTGTTTTGAAAATAAAATGTAACTAAACATTGATTATTTTATATATGGGTTAGGACCAATACTGGTAATAAGTAGTTGAAGTTAAGATCTGATTATAGATGAGCATAATATTAATTATAAATTTAAGGCTTTTGTTAAAACCTTTCTTCTATAATTAAGTCCGTATATATAATTAGCACTTTCATGCATGGTGGTGCTTCCATTTTTACTGATTTTGATTGACTCCAACTTAATTAATTCCTAAAAGAAAAGTCGGTTAGATCATTAATTAGAAATCCCATTAATTTCTTTAGGTAAACGCAACAGAGTTAACTGCTTTTTTAGCAAATGTAAACACAGCTTTATTGGATTAATTACACATGGAATAGTCAAAAATGGAGATCGGCTTTCTAATTAAGTTATGGACTACTAACTCTAATTAATTAACCATCGAATTTGATGAATTATATTTTTTTCCATGCTTCTTTTATACTCTTAATATTGCCTACCAAAAATAGAGTTAAATCATTAATATATTGGTCAGATCTTCGTCGTGGCATTACGTATTTACATTTATATCCTGAAATTAGATGACATGACTAACGATCTCCTATGAGATAGATTGCTTAGTTTACAAATGTGCAGTCATGTGAATTTGGATTATTCGTATCTTTCTAGGTGATTTTTTTTAATTACAGATAGGTATTACTATTTAGATATTGTTGCTTACCTTAGCACATTTCACCAATTCAATTATAGGTTAATCATGTATATACTATTAGAAAAATAAATAAATAAATTTAACACTAACAACTAATTAAATTCCGTCACTAAAATTATGTATAAGTTTTCTTAGGAGCTAACATACTGTCCAGTAATAATTTTGTTTAAAACATTGTCAAGTATTAAATTTTTGAACACTTGTTATAACCAAAATATAAACTTATTTATTAGGTAGTAAGAATCTTACCTTTTTACTATAAGAGTATATATTCTTATGCTTTTTTCTGGTACTTCTTTAATTTGAAGAAATTATATAGCTGAGTGTTTAATATGGGGTTCACAATTATTTTGTCAAATTTCAAGAGACATTCTCAGTTCGGTGTGATGTTAATTTAGGTAGAATTATATTCCACATAGTACAACTTTTATACTGTGCACACTATATACACTACTATCATATGCCATGCCGAAAAAGCTTCAGGAGTGATATATAGTAATAGAATTTAAGTGCAGGAGAGTGTGGTGAATGGTGATATATATATGCAAGGTGCATGATCATGTGCATGCATAGATATATATATATATATGTATATGCATTGCATTTGCATATACATATATACATAATCGACCCAAGATTCAAAGAGCTTTCACTACATACAGTGTCGGCAATTCCCTTAATTTGTCCCTTCAATGCCCATATGCTTTTGCTCTGAAGCCAAAGGTCCACTTCATCACGATAATGCATTTTCCACTTACGCCTTTCCTTTGTGGGGTTCCTGCCCTTTCACCTCCCACACCACTCTGCTGCTACTATGCCCATTTTTGCCTCCAAATATTAGCTTCACCCACCAACCCTTCGTGCTTTGCATTTAAATAACCAAACACCCCCTAACTCCAGTGGGGACATCCTAGCTTAATTTCACTCTAATTTTATCATATTTATTTTTTCTTCTCGTATTTTTCCCTTGATTAATTTGTAGGCAAAATCCGCTTCTGTGAAAACCTTGGTGCCTAAGAAAGGCAGGGTTTTATTACAATTTATGACATGGCTTCTTGCTAGAAGAATAATTGTCATCCTTCTTTAAGACTATAATGGTGTTGTCGGTGTTTTATTACTGGTAGGGTAGGTGTCAAAAATGGACTCGAAATTTTACTCTCTTCTTTTCTCAGACAAAAAACACAAAATAATGATAAAGGGAGGGCTTGAATTCATTTTTGAAAAAAAGCTAAAAAGTTGAGAACAATCCAACGGAATTTGTGTACTAAATGACGCGGAACGTATCTGAATACCGTAAGATTGTGTGGAATATGTAGATTGAGCAAAACCGTACGTGGACTCAACATTCCACGTGGAATTGGTGAGTGAGCAATATAATGTAGTGTATAAAATAAGACACTCAATCATATTTATAGTGTTATTACTTATTAGACTATTTTCTGAAATGTGAGGTAAATATGTGTATATATATATAATATTAGTATGTAATTAGAAATATGAGGAAACACAAAAAAAATATTAATACGAGGTTTATTTTAGTAAAAATAAGATACCAGGTAGGAAAGTGAAGGGTGCAGAGTGTTAAGCAGGGACCACCAGGGACAAGAGAATCTTGGTAACGTGGCAGAATCACATGGTGATGGCCCAATTCCATTGAGCAGGTGTCAGTGTGCCTTCTCCTGGTTTCAATGTTTTCTCATTTCTCAAAATATTCACAAAATTTTATTTATTTATTTTCTCCAAATATATATACTCACTAATCCTAATAATAATTAAGAAAACAAGAAGAGGTCCCAATCTTCCCCTCACGTCACCCTCCCGACGAAGACGCCCCCCTTTTTCTTATTAAGCGACGTCCCTTTTACACAGTTACGCATAACGGCAATCCCCTAACGCCGTTCTCCCTCCAACTGGCACCCTTTTTTCCCTCTTAACTCCCTCACGCCGTTTATCTCGGACGTCCGTCCTCCCATTTTCTTTCGGTATATATATAGATATATATATTTTCCCTCCATTGGGTCCCACGTAAGATGGTCCTAAAATCGATGTTGACGTCTGAATCCCCGTCCTCTTTGATCTTTCCCTCAGACCCTCCCCTATGTGGGTCCCGATTTGTTGCTCTGCTTCTAACTTATATCCATTTCGCCTATAACGAGCGTGCTTCTCACGCTTGCTGTCTCCGCCTACCAGCTGCTCCCCGGAGTGCACCAAGCGCCTTTTCATTTGCCCCTCCCACTGCACGTGCCAATCTCGCGCGTCGTCACCCTAGTTGACCCTCTCCTTGATCTCTCCCTCATGTGCGTCGTCAATTGCCATTCCCTACTCCAACTTTAGGACACCCCACTCAACACTTGCCATTGCCATAGCACGTATTATTTATAGTCCCCCCCCCCCCCCCCCCTCCCTCTTGTTAGTTGAAACTTTTTTTCTTTTTATTGAGTCTTAGTAAATTATGATAGTTAGGTATTTCAACTTATAAAAAATGCTATTTTTTCCAACTTTTTCTTTCTTTTAATATTAGCATTATTTTTATTTACGTATTTTTTGCTAAAAATATAATAAACAAAGCAAATAAAGATATTAAAAACAGAAAGTGTAAATGGGTAAAAGAGGTTGATATTTAAGGGAATGAAGTTTTATGTATGAATTATAACACATTATAAGATTTCGAAATCTCAAATAATATATATCTATCTATCTGGAATTCTGGATGGTTTATGGATAACCTTCGAAGACGAACACATTTACATATCATTGATATGAAAGTTAAGGACATAATTGTTGTAGTACAGATTCACAAGATAAAGTTGAAGAATATTGATGAGGGAACACGCGCGTTTGGAAGAGAGTGAGGGGAAGGGAGAAGTGGATGCATTAGGTGGAGCCCACAATCATTCTCGGTCCCCAAGACTCTCAATCGATGAAGCGTACGGCCACCTGATTTTCTAGCGTATGGTGTCTGGGGTGTGCACGAGCTGTACACTATCATCGGCATCTTTTTTAGCATTGCGGTGCTGCCACGGCTCTTTTATGCTTTTAAGTATTTGCCGGAGCTTCTTCTTTTACCATTCCTCCCCCCACTACCACCCAAATTCCTATTAATATTCTAATTTCCCAACTCAATTCAAAATATTAGGGGGAAAATAAATATCCAAATCAATACTATGCAATTTGAGAGCAAAAAATATTACAAAATAAAATATTTCATTATTATGGCCTCCGTTCTTCCTTATCTCATCCACCCTCAGTTTTCCCCGTTTCCCCTTTCCTCCTTTCACCCCATTTCATCCTCGTGCTGAAATCTATCACTCAGAGGATTTTCGAAACACCCATACCCATGAACGGCTTCTTCAATGTGATTTATTTTCTGTGAGAGTCTTATGTTTGGTTTCCTTTTTTGCATTTAGAAAGGGAAAATGAAGAGGGATCACCAAAGTACCTGCGCTGGTTCTAGCTATGGAGTCGGAGGAGGAAGAAATGGGAATACTGCTGCCGCTGCTGTGAAAGCAGAATGCTCATCAATGTCAAGTGGAAAAGCGAAGATGTGGGAGGAAGAGCACGAAACGGGTGGGATGGATGAGCTGCTTGCGGCTTTGGGTTACAAGGTGCGGGCGTCGGACATGGCGGATGTGGCGCAAAAGCTTGAGCAGTTAGAGATGGTGATGGGCACTGCTCAGGAAGATGGAATTTCCCATCTCGCTAGCGACACCGTCCACTACGACCCTACTGATCTCTACGGATGGGTTCAGAGCATGCTCACTGAGCTCAACAATTCCCCCAATCCTCTCGATCCATCGGGGCTCTTGGGAACCCAGCAAATCGACGATCCTATTCTTGCTCCGGCGGAGTCCTCCACCATAACTAGCATCGATTTCTCCAATTCCCGACATCAGATTGGGCATCAATCGCGGGTTTACAACGATGATTCAGAGTATGACCTTCGCGCAATCCCTGGTATGGCAGCGTACCCGCCGCAGAACGAACAGAACCAAGAGAGGGAAAACATGAACAAACGATTGAGAAGTTCACCAGTTGTATCAGATTCCATGCCGGTGCTACCTTCGCCGCCGCCGGCGACTGTGTCGGAGCCCACACGGCCAGTGGTTCTCGTTGACTCTCAAGAAACAGGTGTTCGTCTGGTGCACACACTCATGGCTTGTGCAGAGGCAATTCAGCAGAACAATCTGAAGGTGGCAGAGGCTCTCGTGAAGCACGTGAGCTTGCTCACGGCGTCTCAAGCCGGAGCAATGAGAAAGGTAGCCTCCTACTTCGCCCAAGCTCTGGCTCGTCGAATTTACGGAATCTACCCTCAAGAAGACCTGGATTCCTCCTTCTCCGATATGCTCCATATGCATTTCTACGAGTCCTGCCCTTACCTCAAATTCGCCCATTTCACTGCGAACCAGGCCATTCTCGAAGCATTCGCCAACGCCAACAGAGTCCACGTCATCGATTTCGGCCTCAAGCAAGGTATGCAATGGCCCGCTCTAATGCAAGCCCTCGCGTTAAGGCCCGGCGGCCCACCGACCTTCCGCCTCACCGGAATCGGCCCGCCGCAACCGGACAACACCGACGCTCTGCAACAAGTGGGATGGAAGTTAGCGCAATTGGCTGAAACCATTGGAGTCCAATTCGAATTCCGCGGATTCGTGTGCAACAGTCTGGCGGATCTTGACCCGTCACTGCTCGAGATCCGACCCGGAGAAGCCGTCGCCGTGAACTCAGTCTTCGAGCTCCACCGTATGCTGGCTAGACCCGGCGCCATCGACAAGGTGCTCAACACCGTCAAGGCTTTCAACCCCAAGATCGTGACCATAGTTGAACAGGAAGCGAACCACAACGGGCCGGTTTTCTTGGACCGGTTCACGGAGGCTCTGCATTACTACTCCAACCTGTTTGACTCGCTGGAGGGTTCGTCGTCCGGTTTGGCGCCACCGAGTCGGGACCTGGTGATGTCGGAGCTGTACCTAGGGAGACAGATATGCAACGTGGTGGCGTGCGAAGGGGTGAACCGGGTGGAGAGGCACGAAACGCTGAACCAGTGGAGGGGAAGGATGGGATCCGCGGGGTTCGAGCCGGTTCATCTGGGGTCGAACGCGTTCAAGCAAGCGAGTATGTTATTGGCTCTGTTCGCCGGCGGCGACGGGTATAGGGTGGAAGAGAACAACGGATGCCTTATGCTTGGGTGGCACACGCGCCCACTAATCGCCACCTCGGCGTGGAAAATTCCCGCCGTCGATGGCAGTGAGTTGACTCAGTGAGTCAGTGGTATGGACCTGAACGAGATGAGGAGAATGATGTAGATTTAGTTATGTCTTGGAATGGTCTTTTATCTGAGTCAATATCCCGAGTGAGAGAGTGAGTGAGCAGGGATAAGATAAATAAAAATTAAAAAAAGAAAACCAGCAAAAATTTGTAATTGTACTTTTAATTATGCCCAGTGGTTTCTTACTTTAAATTAGATAATTTGTTTAATTATTAAGCTGCCTGACTATTTTCTTTTTTAATCCTAAATTATCATTTAACTTTATTTTCTCTTTTTGTTTACTCTCTTTCTCCCTTTTGATTTGCTTGGATTGGAGGATGTTGTGGAGCAGAGAGAATTTTTTTTTTTGTTGCAGAATTGTGTGTCCTGGTTTGTGCTTTCAGTCCTCAAAAATAAAGTGTAGTATTTTAATTTCGCGGATGCATTGCTTACTTATTATTTATCGATTTCGGTATTTTTTAAATGATTACAAATCTTGTTAAATGAATTATTTTACAAAAGTATAGTAGAGGAGCTTTTACAAGAGTATTACCAAAAAAAAAAAGAAGCCAGCTAGGCGTCAGCAACTTTTAAAAAAAAAAAAAAAAATTCCCGATTAAACTGATTATGGGAGAGAAAACAAAAACTCGGTTCTGTTTTGTGAGAGTACAAATTATGAGTCTGAAGTAAAAGTGATTCATTACTCGTTTCGCAATATCATTTATTTTAAATAAATGTAATATGTGTTTGAATTTAAATTTTCTACCATAACCAAGCAATCTCTATCTCTGATCGGCCATCAAATGGCTGGTGATGCCTATTTTGATTTTTTAAGCATAGTAGGATAATAGGAACAGCTAAGCCCTAATTAAACTTTATATTAAAAAGACTAAGACTTTGTTACTAAATTATATCTATAATCTCTTACAACGAATCCACTTATATTAACGAAAGAATTCACGTGAAGAAAGTCTTGGGGTGAACGTCTGATACTAGTCAATGTTAAAAAAATATACGTAAAATAGTAAGGACTCAATACCGTTATACTTGTAACGGTAAGCCTCAGGTATCTATAAGTCAGGTCTTCAAAAGTAAAAATGCACGTATAATAATTTTGTACAAACGATATAATTATTGATCATGCTAATGATTGAACGATAACATATCTATTCGAGCGTGGTGGGACGTTAATAACGTGTCATAATTCAATCTATTTGATAGCAGCATGTAAACAAATAAATAACATATAATACTTAATTAGGGAGTTTAATTAATTTGTGGAATGTATTTTATCATCTCTTAAAATAGACTATCAACAGAAAGAAATAAAGAGAATTATTTTGCATGTGTGACGTTGTTAGCACTTGTATAATTATCGTGTGTCCACTTGTAAATAACAATGAGGTAAATTAATTAGACATATATATGGAAGCATATGGGTTTACCTGAGCAGTCAGCAGCAACACCTGTCTTGTTCAATTCCAACATGTAACGTGTTGAGACAGAGACCAATTAAGGTACATGGGTGTTTCATGTATATATATAATGAAGCATCGTGAATCATGATTCATGACCTTCTCCTTTTTGATGTTTTCATTTTCATGCATGGTTCCATATATAATGGCTGTGGCCACACCCTTTATAGATTAGATTCCTATGTGATAATTAGTGGCATCTTGGAGTAATTATATGGGGATTGAGGAGCCATGCCACTGGTAACTTCAAGAGAAGGAGCTGAGCTTTTATATATATATATATATATTATTTGAGATTTATAATTTATATATACATAGCTTTTGAATTGCTTTTCTATTCATTTAATCTTTAGCCGTTTGGTAGGAGGAGTAATTTATGCTTCTTTCTTCACAACATTCTCTATCAGCAATTTCAAAACACAAAAAAACTTTATATAATTAATATATACTGAAATTCTATTTGATTAGTTGAAAATATATATTATTCATCAAATTATGATTTTTTTGGGAAGACAACTAAAAAAATATCTTTAATTTCTAGAAATAAAATGTACAGTAAGGAAGAAAGTCAACAAAAGAGTTCTGAAGGCCGTGATAAAATATGTATAACCACAATAATAAAACATATGGATGCACCAAAACAAAATAATGCATATATATAACACAATTAATGATAATTAAGCTTGGTTGGTCTAGTGGTTAGCTCACTAGCTAAGTTGTTTAAGCAAGTGTTAAGGGTTCGGATCCCACCTTGTGTATGCAGCAACCAATTGACCAGCAACAAATTCTTAAATGAAGTTCAGATCCGCGAAAGATTAGTTTTTGACCTGTTGGACTAGAGAATACCTTGAGAACAAAAAATAACACAATTAATGATGGAGAAAAGGATTAAGGGAGAAGAAGCAGTGCATTAAATAAATAAATAAATAAATAAATAAATAAATGTAATATATAGAATGGTGGTGAAATGCAATTGGGCAGAAGGTCACAATCTATATGAAAACCGCAAGTTTGATGGTATATTATGGGGTTTATTTGAAATTGACAAGGGCTTTACGTCCACTTTTACCTCCTCCATATATCATATTTCATCAACCCACTACTTTTTTTCTCCCTTGGAAACAACACAAGGGCCCCTCCAAAGTATACTCTAAGTCCAATTCCATTTATAAACCCTCTTTTTCTTTGCATACCCTCCACTTTTGAACTGCAAAATCCCCTTTTCAACCTTCTACTTTCTGTAATATATTTATATTAAAAACAATTATGTAATTTTATTACAATGAGGTGACCTATGAGAACATTTCACTTATATAAGAAATAATAGAAACATTTCTTAATTAAAAGAAAAATTATTGGTAATTAAATATGTGAGTTTTGTCTTCTAATATATATGAGATCCGAAGCATATTAGTATAAAATTAATATATACTTACAATTAACTTGTATTAATCGAATTTATATACAAAACCCTTAAACAAAAGGGGGGGGGGGGGGTGCTTGCAGTGATGGTGTCAATATCATAGGTCATAAGTCATTACTCATCTCTAATGCCGCAAAAGTTTACAATAGTATCCAATCAACACCTCTTCTTTCACTAAAGAAATCATTAGAAAGAGTCATTAAGAAAATAATAATTAATATGGAAACCTTTATTTTAATTGCAGTGCAGCCGTCTATAATGTACAATGAATTAGTGCTGTTGATGGGTGATTGTCCCTACATCAAATCCCTTATTTGTGTACTTCAAATTTTTGACTAATTAATTGGAGTTGACTGCTCCTGAATTGACCTTTTATTATATCCTAACCTCTCATTACTTCTACATTTTTTTAAATTTAAAATTATACAAAATCGTTACAATTTAACATTTATATATCTTATTCAATTCATGATAATATTAATTAATTAATTAGTACATACAAGTATATAAATTTACCTTAAAGCTACTCATACTGTTAGTTGATTAAAACGCCAACAATATATTGATACATTTCAATAAAAAAAGAGAAGAGTTTCTTATAATTATATGATGAATAATGATCTTAATTTTTATGAAGGACGTGTTTAAATTTAATGTTTAAGAGTGAATCAAATAAATCAACATGGATTGATACAAATGGTTAAATATCAAAAAAAAAAAATCTCGTTCCATCCATGGCCATGGGCAAAGATTTGTATATCTTGAAACCATCTAAAATTCTACTCCAAAAAAAAATTATTGGCATCCAATAATTAGTTGTGTAGTTGTGCTTTGATAGAATTACTTGTAATTTAAGTTTATGATAATCATTTAGGTTGTGCTTCTGTTGATCTCTAACATGCCATTGGTACCTACTCAATAGTAATTGAAAGTGTCTTTCCTTACTTATTTTTTTATCTAAAAAAATAGTACATTAAATTGTTGAAAATTCTCAATAAATTTTTGAATCATGTCACATACAAGGACATTATCGTAAAGAAATATTTCATAATCCCGCTAAGAATCATAAAGTGACACTCTCACTAAATTAAATAATCTCTTCTTTATTATCGCAGAACAAAAGAATCAGGATAGTGAAAGATAAAGTAGAAATAAAAAAAAAGAGAGACAAAATTACAACAAAAATTACACATCGCTGCTGCACTTCAATTATTGTAAATAAGATAAACACTTAGATTGTTAGTATCATTTTGATCAAATTCGCAAACATCATTCTCAGTTTCTGACACCTTTTTAAACATCAATAATGTTTACAATAAATGTTAAGTTAACCACGGAGTCTAGCCTAATCAAATAATCAGCATTAATTATGTTTATCAGAAGTAGCCGTCAAAATGATGAGATGAGGTTGACGAGTTAGCCCGTTAAATGGACGATTTTTTTTTTTTAAAAAAAAAGTTCATTTAAAAAAAGATTGGGAATAGGTTACTTCCAGATCGGTTTGCCATTTGAAATTAGTCTATGTTGGGAATGGAAAAAAGAAAAGAAAAACCATAACTCTATTTTTCCCGGAAAATAAAAGGATAACACTGAATAAATCCTCACAAGTCGAAGTTGATGGTTGTTGTCTATTTTTCCTTTTGTTTTTGTTTTTGCGCCAAAGGAAAAAGGTACTTTATGAAATACTCCGTTTTCGAATATGAGATCAACGCCTCAAAGCTATTGTGTTGGTCTTGTGCTCCTTTTGGAACTGTTGTTTTCACAAAAGCACATTGTTGAGTGTTTAAATGTCAAATTCTTATGGTATGTTTGGTAAGGATACTAAACAGTAAAATTATGGTATTTTACGATTCTTAAAAAATTTTTACATCATATTTTATATATATTGATACGGCAGAGCCTTTTTGACGAACCCTCAGCCTCGGACCGATTGTAGGAGCGCTCAGGCTCGGATCCGCTACGAGGCACCAACCAAAGCTCCGCCATCGGACCCCATGCGGCTCCCCTCGACCTGAGGGACCACCTGTCAACATCACAGGTGTCATTCACGCCGCCGCACTTTCTGGGTAGTTGCGCTGATGTGGACTCGCGCCAAAACGACTCCCCCTGAAAAGGTCCAGATTACCCCTGGCGAAGCCTATATAAACACAGGTAGCTTCATCAAGGCAGGTACTGAATTCTTACTCTCTCATCATATACTCTCACTTCCGATCACTGACTTTAGCATCGGAGTCCTACCGTGGGAGCTCCCTCCCGCCGTGGGTTGATTGCAGGTCGCGTTTTGAGAGCAGGAGTCGGACTGAGGGAGACCAATTCATTATATATCAAACACACTTTTTATCATATATTTTCTCTCTCTATCTCTCTTCTCACTTTGTTTCTACAGTATTTTTTTTATTCTATAATACTTTACTCTATAGTATTTTCTTTACAATACTTTATATTCGTAAATTTATAGCGTGAGTAAGAGTGGCTGCCTATTGCTATTTGCTACTAATAGTGATGACTACTTATGAGCTCTATCACCAATGAGGACCACCACCTCTTCTTCTCTTTTTCTTCCAAATCTCTCTCTTTTCTCAGTAATTAACTAATAATATCCTTAAATTACGTACATTAATTATGAGAATAATCCTTAGGGTTTGGGGTACCAAAAACTTTTCGATGAATGGAAAATAGGTTTGGGATGAATATCCAAACAAGTCCTAGGTAGGCTTGAACCCTTTTACTATTGTATTGAGTTTGGACTCATAGCTCAGGTCCATTGTCTTCACACGGATGGGCCTGGGCTAAATCTTTAGTTTAAATTCAATTTTCTGGCCTAAGTCTAACTGATTTTTTTTGTTTAAAAAAAAGACCACCCGATCCGCTTGTGAGGTATATTAGTTAAAATTAAAAATTTGTTATCAAGAAAAAAAAAAAAAAAAGACTACCTGCACCTGGTGTAGCTGAATAATTTTAGTGAGCTAAAATATATCTCTTATAAGTAGAGATATATAGTAGTTGATTGTATAGTCCATATTTCATGAGTCTAATTGAATTTCATGTTGGGTGGTGTGTAGAGAGAGGAATAAGAATGAGACTTGATGTGATATCATAGATGAGATTCACTTGTATCTCTCTCTCTTCGCGAAATTTAGACAGCACACAAGATTGGATTTAAGTTAATTGGTGTGATATATCATCTTTCAAAAGCAATTCTTTTACGACATATTTTATCTGCAAAGAAATCCATTCACTTAACTAAACTCAGAACACATCCAAAAAAGCAGCCTCATTTTACGGTTCTGTACTTGAGAACATTAATTGTTATGCAGACACTTCACTCAAACCACAATTTTCATTCTCATCTGTTTACCTTATTCCCCGGCAAAAAGCTTAGATAAGCCTTTAATTCCCAACCGTTCTTTAATCAAACATGCATGACCCAACATTGCATGGCCACTAAATACAGTCCCTTTCTTCCAAAAGCACTAGAACCAACCAAAGGTGAAATTCAAAGTCAAGATATTCAAGAATGCCAAAATAGAAGCCACCCAACTCAAATACCCAAGAACAAGCATCTTTTTTGGATTTATTGACATAGAGGACAATACGACACAAGGAAAGTACTAATACCATAGCAGCTGCCACAATCAGATAGTGACTGCCACACAATTTAGAACATAAACTGATGTTCAGAAGTTTAGAACACCTTCCCATCATGAAAATGAGTTCTTAATTAATTAATGGGATGAGATCTTAAAACTAAATGATTTGTTCAACCATGCCTTCCAGCCACCACCCCCTCCTCCCTTCTGAGGCAACCTCTCTGACTGTGCTTCTGTTTTTGGTGGATACACCTGCTTTTTGCACAGCACAAAATTCCTTGCCCCATACGATCCTATGGCTTCCATTGGACTCAGAGCTGTCAAGCATGTTCCACCAAGAGAACAACCAGTTAGCTTATAATCACAGAGAACTTAAAAAGTCTACAAATATATACCTTATTATAATACGCTAGGATGTTTTAAGCTAAGTACAGAATAGGCCATTATTCCAAAGAGAAAAAGCATGCTCAGAAAACTATAATGCAGAGAATGGGAATATGTAAAAGAGTAAAGACTCCAACTCTTATGTTAAAATTAGTAGTTAGTAAAAAAATATTATTCTCTATTTTTTTTAACTGCCCGTTTGGTTTTTGAGATACTGACCGACTTAACCGACTAATCTAGACTCCACCCGCATATTTGATTTGAGGGAATACTTCTCATGTTAAGAATTCCAATAGAGGACACTTCTTTTGAAGAGAAGAAAATTCAAAATTTTTAGTTGCATGTGTTAAGCAATGTACATTGATGAATAATATTTATCTAATTTTTTGTTTTTTAAAATTAGAGAACTCATACTATAAAAAAACATAAAAATAAATAGATAAATATTAGCAATATAGCAATACATAGGTAGTCTTCTGAAAACTCACCCAGTGAACAGTTTGGTCACAGAGATAGTGGCAGAGGAAATTTCACATACAGTATGAGTGCAATATTCATACACTCAATTCAAAGGAACAAAGGAGAAATTAAACAATCGTACCATCGAAGGCAGCATTTGCGCAGTAAAGAAGAAAATTGTCGATATCGGAGCCCAGAACAGGAAGCCGCCCTTCGCGAGCGTAAGATTTGAGAGCAGTACCGATAACTCCAGAAACAAGATCTTTCTCATTCACCACAAATCGTATCGGCCCCGCGCTTCCCAAAATGTTGATCGTGATCAGGAACCTGTTGCTCCACATTTTCTGATCCTTCTTATTCTTGCCGTTATTCTGCACAATCATCTTCTCAAACGCACTCTTCTTCATCATGAATCCGATTCTCCTCGATTAAATCAAAGAAAATGAGGGTGATTATGGATCTAAGCCGTGGCAACGATAGTACCAAGCAGTCTTGCAGGATCCAAAGGAAGAAGAGGAAGATGGCACGTGAAGGGAGGTGCCCAACGCGGCCAAGCTTAGAGACGAAGCAATGAAGAAGGGCATGAAAGAAAAAGGATATATGTCAGAGAATTGAAGACGCAATTGAGAGATTATAAGTAGTAATCGAAGAAGAGATGTAACGATCAACGGAGCCTGCAAGAGATGCTTGCTTTGTTTGTCCTTGATTATTGAGTTTCCTATTTTGTGCTAATAATACAATATATTATTCTCTTTTATTGCCATATTCTTATTAATAAATTGATGGTTTATAATGCAATGAACAGAATAGGTAAGGATTAAAGGAATTGCCATAAGTGCAAGAATTGTACTGGCAACTATCTATACAGACTAGTGTGGATAGAGGCATGTAAGGCGTTACAAGAGTTTGCTTTATTCTTCTTTGTTTCCTCTATACACAAATTGACAAAGTTGGCATCTTCATCCTAAATATTCCCATTTTGTGTTTGTTTTTCTTTTAAGCTTGAGGAGTGGGTTGTGACATCTTGTATGCCCTCATTCTGTAGAAGAGAGATTTACCTATCCGTACTAGCATTCTACTATCAAATACTTGTTTATGTTGATGTGGATTTATTTACTTTTGATTTTTTAAAAATTTGAAAAGAGAAAGACACAAATTCAACGCTATACATATTGATCTTTGTTTTATCCTCATTTTCTTATTTATTACTATATTTCTCTATTTTTTTTAAACAAATTTTCTTTTTCATTGATTAAGAAATAAAAAAAGGGTTATAACTCATGATTTTGGCCAAGGCCATGACCCTAAACTCTTACTAATTATATGTATGGACATGTATAATTCTATTTATAGCCCCCTTACTTCAACAAAAAAGAGTTTAATTTTATCACAAATTTTTTTAAAAGATTTAGTTATTTCAAATTCTTTTAGAAGCCTTGTATTGTATTTTATTTAAATCGAATAAATGATTATATACTTCTTTTAGTTTTACTATACTTGTTATTATTATTTTTGTCTTTGATTGAAAAACCTAAACCCCTAATACCTCTCTGTTTCCCTCCTACTTCCTCCCGCCTCAGCCTTCCGGAGCAAGCATGGCGTCAAAGAAGAAGAGCAAAACCAGTCTCTCAGACGTGAAAACCCTAGGCCGCCAGCTACTCTCTTCCAGAGCACACATCAACAACCTCCCTCTCCTCCTTTCTTTTGTTTCCCCTACTTCCCCTCCTCAGTATGTCCTCGAATCCCTACTTTCTCTCCAATCTTTCTTCCTTACTCTCCTCCCCGACCTCCCTTCCTCTTCATCCACCGCCCTTGACGCCTCCAACCACGACCCCGAACTCATATACCGTGCTTGGGTTCGTTCTAAGTTCGACGACTTCATTAAGTCGCTTATCGACGTTTCCGTCTCGCAGCAATCCGATGAAACACTCAAGGTGAGCAGGTGACTGTATTTTCTTGTGTTAAAGGAGAAGTTTTGTTATTTCTGATTCCTTATCTTTTTGGCTAACATAACAGGAGGTTGTGTTAGATTCAATAATGGAATTTGCGAAGCTGGCAAATGGTGGGAAGTTTCACTCTGCTATATATCACAGGCTTCTAAATAGTATTGTAAGTTGCCAATTACCCTGCCTTCCTCTAACATTCTTTTGTTATATGATAGAATGGGCTGCTCTTATTTTGATTAATTTCAGGTTTACTCTTCGGGTCCAGTTGCTTTAATGGTGGACTTACTAGAATCGAAGTATTTCAGATATATTGATGTCCGGTATAAGGATGCTGCATTCTTTTCCTTGTGAATTATGCCTTCTTTTCATTTGATTTAAATGTTGGCATGTTCCAAGCTAATACTGTCTACCTGTATTTAAATTTTTCTAATAACTTAACGTTTCTCAGGGATAGTTTCTTCATGCTGAACTTCCACGGCATCTAATTTTAGTTTTCTTTTCATCAGTCCATTAAACACATAACTGATGGTTAAGTTATTTTGCTGAATTATTATTTCACTTGGTACAGTTATTTTACATATATAAGCCTGGAAAAAATTGCCAGGACAATGGAGGGGAAAGATATATCAGGTACTTTTCTTTTCTTGCTTCTCTTAGTCCTCTTGTTATAAAGCTTTTTTTTTTCCTGTGAAAACAAGAATGTTAGTTTTTCATTTTCCAAAACCATGCGCAATCTCCACTTGATAACTCAGTTACTTGTCCTTGTTAGGTACTAGAGTTGAAAGTGCAGATGGCACTGATGAAAGTCCATTGAACTCAAGGTTAGTGTGGCCTAAATAGTTCCATTGTTCTTGATATTTCATTCTTTTTCACTTCCCTTTCTTATAAAGAGATATGGATTACCTTGAAGTCTGCATGCATTTTAACTTATGGATGCCTTCTTATTGTTGTAATTGGGTCTGGATGTGAGGTTTTTTATTCTATTACCATCTCCTCTGTTTCTTGGCTGTTCAAGAACTGAGCTGACTAACTTTCTTTTGTGAAATTGTAAAATTATCTTGTCTCTAACTAGTTGGCGACCTAAATCTTTTAAAATGTTGTCCTGTCATAAACAAGCCTTTTTTTTTTTTTTTGTGGCATCAATTTGCTAATTTGGATGTTTTCATTACTAAAATATTGGGCCATGTCAAAAAATTGCTTCAAGCAATAAATTTAGCTTGGAAACTCAATTATGTCTTGTTATAAATTAAACAATTAGACACTGATTTTGTTCTACTGGTAACATGGGTATGCATTTTTTTTGCAGTTTGGAGCATGTCATCAACAATTTATATTACATTATATCACACGTCTCCCCTCTTCAAGGATGGGATAATCCATCTAGTATTGAGATGTGGAGTGAATCAGGTGATTTGCTTGCTGTTTTTGCTCTTTTTTCAATAAAAAGTAGTGAGCCGTAATTTGTATCGGTGTGGCGCTGTCAATGACCATGATCTGCCATGGGTTAGTCCTAATGTGAGGTGTCAGTCAGCTATTCACACATTTGGAGTATTTGGTGCACCAAACTTCCTAAAATAGGGGGAAAAGATGAACCATAAAACACTGAAATTAAGATGACCACTTACCAAATGAACTTCTAGCAGTACTTGCTTACAATTGCACTGATTCATACCTACACTGATTTTCTTCTCCCTGTTCAGAATTATATCACCTACATTCTCATAGTCATAGTCATAAGCTTCAACTATATCTTAATATAATGTTAATAATTCCAGAGATTCTGCTGCATCTAGCCTTATTGATTTTGACCAAGATGAAATTAAGCTCCATAATCCCTTTTTTAACATTAACAACATACTGAAAAAACCTTATAAACCTTTTCTGTTTTTTCTTATGTGTCTCTGAATGAAAATACAGTTTCATTTCAGATTTATAGAAGATTAACTTATACTTCAATATTATTTATTAGGATTTTTGCCCAATGAACGTGATTGTAAGAAGAGTTCTAAAGATGTGGATGTCGATGATAACCAGCAGAAGACTGAGAAACAGAACAGTAATGTAATTATTGCACAAAACTTACTGCAAAGTTTATTGCTACCTTCCTTTAGATTATTGTAAGCTGAGATGATTAATTTTCTTATTTCATTTTATGCATATAGGTAGCTTCCTCAGCCAAAATTACCAAAAAGATGAAATTGAAATTTACTAAAGCATGGACTTCGTATCTAAGATTGCCACTTCCACTTGATGTGTACAAGGAGGTAATCTGCATGGTTCTGTTTTTATTAGAATGTTGAATATGCATCTATAACATTGTGTCTGAACATTATTATATATGATTATTTCATATAAAATATCATAATGCGTATAGATTTTGGCATTTTTTGTTACATTTATGTATGCCATGTCATGATAATGTTACCAAGATGAAAACCTTGGCCTTCAAGTATTTGGTCCTTGTCTTAACTGCATTATATATATATATATATATATATATATATATTTTACATTTTTCTATTAAGCTTTATATTATTTTCTGAGCTACATAGTGCCTTTTAATTATTATCATCATTATCAGGTTCTTGTAAGTCTTCATCAAGCAGTTATTCCTCATCTGTCTAATCCTCTTATGCTATGGTAAGTGTCTGATTAATGGAATTGGTTTTTAATTTTGATATTATACTTGCTGACCCTGACTTGTTAATTTATCTATATGCAGTGATTTTTTAACAAGATCATATGATGTTGGTGGTGTTGTTAGTGTCATGGCTCTTAGCAGCCTTTTCATCCTAATGACCCAGTATGGATTGGAATACCCAAATTTCTACGAAAAACTCTATGCCCTCTTAGTTCCATCTATCTTTATGGCTAAACATCGAGCAAAGTTTCTCCAGGTGAAGCTCAGTTATTTGTGTGTATAATTTTCTATGATAAAATAGATTAAAGGGTGAATTTGGATATCTCACAACATAAATCATGCTTTCAGTGATAGGAGGACAATAACGCATTAAAAAATCTTTACTTGCTCAGAGAAATTGAGTGCTTCAATACAGTCCATAGAGGAGTATATATTTTGTTCTATCTTAATGTAGTTTTGTGGCCATTATTTCAAATAAAAGAAGTCTTAATAGGAACGGAAGAGTAAAGTTCGTGGAAAGGCGATTAAGGCATTCTCCTAGCTCCTACGCAGCATAGAAATAGCAAGACTGAAAACTGACTCAAAACTGAAAAGATGTATTAAAATGGTGTTTCTTTCTTATCTTTGTGCATGCCATACAATGACTTCAAAAGTAGCCATTTACTGAGAGCCATGAAATGGTAAAATCAAACAATCCTTTGGGAACCCGAGACTAAGGAAAGATTTTGGCCCTCAATATCTTATATAAGAAAAAACAAAATACTTACCTGCTCGAGGGATGATGAGAAGATAAATTCAACTTATTAATTATTGCTGTTTATGTTTTTCTCCTATATTTTCTATTTTCTGACCATATGTAATTTAATATGTGCAGCTTCTTGATTCTTGCCTTAAGTCGCCACTTCTTCCAGCTTACCTGGCTGCTTCGTTTGCTAAGAAATTGAGTAGGCTGTTGCTATCAGTTTCTCCTTCAGGAGCATTGGTTATCATTGCTTTGATTCATAATCTTTTGCGGAGACATCCTTCAATCAACTGTTTGGTGGACCGGGTAAAATACAATAACTTTCTATATCTTTCTGTTTTGTTTATAATTGTTATGTTTGGCTTTTGTATTTTACCTCCAGCAGTAGAACTGCTATTGAGGAGCACTCAAAAAGTTTATAGGGGAGGAGAAGAGAGCTATACTTTTGAAGTCATTAGTCTGTTGGCCTAATAATAAGCAATATCAGTGTATATAGAAACTAGTTCATTTAAGTGGCAGACATTGCAACTCTAATACCCTTATGCAATAAGGGCCGTTTTGATTGACCTTGGTCTTCTATAAGTTTGAAGTATCTTGTTTTTTTTTTATATTCCTAAATTTGGTCCTCCTGGCAACAGGTTAGATGTATCTGTTTTTCTGTTAAAAAATTGCTTTCTGTCTGTTCTGAGTGGACAAAAATTTCTGATATTTGATCAAGAATATGGTGATGAAGAAGGAAAAGATCATTCTAAAACTAATGACGTAATTGCTGCTCAGGTGGATGACTCCAAGAATGGTGCTGTGCCCGGCCAGACATTAGGGATTGACCATTTTAACAATAGCGAAACTAATCCTATGAAATCAAATGCAATGAGTAAGCATCTTCTCTAATTTATCTTATTCTGCTATCTAACCGTAAACCATGGCATATTTTGCGCCCTAAACCAAACCTCATTACATTTTGGAAAATGAATGGATGGTTGGTACAAACTAAAACATCTGTACAAAGTATACTATGTTGCATATTTAAGCTTGTCCTTATCAACCGGATTTTTTGGCACAACTGGGTTGATAGATTCGGCATACTTTGCCTCCAATGGTGACTCCACCTTCCCCCCTGTAAAATATCAGAGTAAAAATGGGATGCAATATTCTGTCTGATTGCATTATGCTGAGTGTAAATATATACACTAAAGCTAGCTGTACAAAGAAGCCTATAAAAGGAAAAACTACCAATTCCTAGCCGAGACAGAGGCAAGAATAAATGAATAAAGTCAACTAATTACAATCAATATAAACACCTAGAATTGTTGCGTAAATATGGGTCCAATACCCCCCCTCAAGTTGGAGCATGGAGATTCAAAATGCCCAACTTGCAAAGAAGAAATTCAAATTGATCTCTACCCAAGGCTTTGGTGAAAATATCAGCAGGTTGCTGAGATGTGGAAAGATGTGCTGTTTGGATGTTCCCAATTTGTATCTCATTGCGTATGAAGTGGCAGTCCACTTCAATGTGTTTCGTGCGCTCATGGTAAACTGGATTGGCAGCTATATGGAGAGCTGCCTGGCTGTCACAATATAGATCCATAGGTGTAGAGTGGTCAATGCCAAGAGTAGATAACAATCCTTTCAACCATTTGAGTTCACAAGCAGCGGTTGTCATTGATCGATATTCAGCTTCTGCGGAAGAGCGAGACACTGTTTGTTGCTTCTTAGTTTTCCATGACACTGGTGAGTTTCCTAAGCGAATGAAATAACCAGTGAGAGAACGTCGAGTCAAAGGACAACTAGCCCAATCCGAGTCACAAAAAGCATATAAATGAAGGTCACTACGTGCATGCAACATGATGCCTTGGCCAGGATTCCCTTTCAAGTAACGAACAACTCTCAAAGCAGCCTCCCAATGATCACGTTTCGGTTGGTGCATGAATTGTGCAAGAATATGAACACAATAGGACAACTCGGGTCTGGTAATGGTCAAGTAAATAAGTCGCCCAACGAGACGCCTGTAACGTGCTGGATCATCCACATCAAGACTTTGTGTGAGTGCCAATTTGTGATTCTGTTCAAGAGGTGTGCATGCTGGCTTGGCCCCGAGCAAACCAGCCTCAGAAATTATATCAAGAGCATATTTACGTTGACAGAGAAAAATGCCAGTAGAATTCCTTGCTACTTCGATTCCCAAGAAATATTTAAGTGTGCCCAGATCCTTCATATGAAAGCACTCACCTAAATATTTCTTGAAATGGTGCACAATCGTTCCATCATTACCAGCAATAATAAGATCATCAACGTAAACAAGTATATTGAGTCGAGTAATTCCTTTCTGATAAGTAAATAATGAATAATCAGAACAAGATTGTTGAAACCCATATCCTTGCAAGGCCTGCGCTAACTTTGCAAACCAACATCGAGGTGCTTGTCGCAAACCGTATAGCGACCGTCGAAGACGACAAACTTTACCTGGTGTTTGTGAAACGAAGCCAGGTGGCATCTTCATGTACACCTCTTCATCCAATTCTCCATGTAAGAAGGCATTTTGGACATCCATTTGATGCAATTCCCAGTTCATGGCAGCAGCAACAGCTAGAAAGGTTCTCACAGTCACCATCTTTGCTGTAGGAGCAAAGGTTTCATGATAATCAATCCCTTCCACTTGCTTGTTTCCAAGAATCACCAACCGTGCTTTGCATCGCTCAACACTGCCATCAGAGTTGGACTTGATTTTATAAACCCATTTGCTGCCGATTGCATTCTTACCAGGAGGCAAATCTTCCACAGTCCATGTACCATTATCTTCAAGAGCTTGAATCTCTTTTCGCATAGCTTCTCTCCATCTTTCATCCTTCACTGCTTCAGCATAAGAGTATGGTTCTCGTTCTGCTGAAATATGAGCCAAAAAAATTCTATGTTTCGCAGAAAATTTATCACAGTTTACATATTGTGCTATTGGATAAGGAGTACCTGAGGAGGGACGGAGCGATGAACTTGTCGAGGGGCTTACTTTGATTGTGTGAGTGACGTAATCTCGCAATCGAGTAGAAGGACGTCTGACTCGTTGACCTTTACCAAGTGATTCCTCAGGGATAACAATTTCTGTAGTGATTTCATCGCACTGCTCTTGTTCACAACCATTAGAGACACCTACCACTTCAATCTCATGATCATCAGTGGAGTTAACTTGTGTAATTTCATCACCCAAAGCTGTATGCGATGATGTCAGAGCATCTATAGCAGGCTGCCAAGGAAATTCATCTTCAATGAACACTACATCGCGTGATACAAAGTACTCACATTTTTCTAAGTCATACAAACGCCAGCCTTTCTTATCAAATGGATACCCAACAAACACACATCTACGACTTTTGCTAGCAAACTTGTCTTTGTCTCGATGCAAGTTGTGGGCATAACACAAGCATCCAAAAACGCGAATATGGCTATAAGAAGGTGCTTGTCCAAACAATAGTTCATAGGGTGTCTTTCCTTTCAGTAGGATGGAAGGAGTTCTATTTATCAAATAACCAGCGGCAAGAATACATTCACCCCAAAATTCAATAGGCAAATTGCTCTGGAAGCGCAAAGCTCTGGCCACATTGAGAATGTGACGATGCTTACGCTCTACTCGTCCATTCTGCTGAGGAGTACCAACGCAAGATGTCTGATGCAGTATTCCTTGTTCAACAAAATTGTTTCTTAAGCATGTAAATTCACTCCCGTTATCACTGCGAACAATTTTTACTTCTTTCTTAAATTGTCGTTGAATCATCGCAATGAATCCTTTAAGAGTACTAGCCACTTCATGTTTTTCATTCAATAAGTAAATCCACACAGCACGCGAATGATCATCAACAATAGTCAAAAAATAATTCGCACCACAAGAAGCTGGTGTTCTATAAGGTCCCCACAAATCACAATGTATTAAATCAAATGTTTCTTTGGCCTCACTATCACTAGAAGAAAACGCTTCTCTTGTTTGCTTGGCCTTAAAACAAACATCACAAGTTTTATTAAAGTTCCTACCACTAGCAACAACACCAGGAATTAAATCTACGATCTTGGGAGAAGGATGACCCATTCTCTTATGCCAAATTTCAAAAGACGACGCTGCAGTGGCATTGCAAGCATGAATTGAAGTTATTCCTCTGAGAAAGTACAGCCCCTCTCACTTTGTTCACCCGCTCCAATCACCTTCCTCGAATTTTGGTCCTGTATAGCACAAAGTTTGTCAGTAAACTGTACAACTAGACCAGAGTCAGCAAGCAATTGTGATACAGAGATTAAATTGCAGTTCAAATTAGGAACAAAGAGAACATTTTTCAGCCTCAGTTTCTCTCCAAGGCACACGGTTCCTTCTTTCAATGCCATGGTATGTTCTCCATTTGGAAGCCCAACAGGACATGGCTCAATGTTGTGTATGTTATTCAAATAAGCATGTGTTCCAGTCATATGATGAGAAGCTCCTGTGTCAATGATCCAAGATGAAGTTTTGTACTTACCCATCAATCTTTCAGTAGTACCATTCTTATGTGAAGTTAGCATACCAAGAAGTGTTGCCCATTGTTCATCATTGAGCCCACTAAGTCCCTTTCGATCACTGTCGTTTATCACTCCTCGGTTGGTGTCACCTCCCAAAGCCTGTGTTGCATTGGCACGAGCAGCTCCTAGCTTCTCACGACTTCCACCAGTTCCTGGTTTGCGTCCTCCATCGCGTCCACCACCAGTACGGGGTCTATTCCCCCACCATTCAGGGTATCCTATGAGTTGAAAGCAGTTTTCAGCATCGTGTCCCTCCCGTTTGCAATTTGAACATGTCACAGCTTTGTCTTTGTTCTTTCCTGTGTTTCGAACACCTGCTTGTATTGCAAAACTCATGGGAGTTCCTCTTTCTTCTTTCACTTTCATCATGGTTTTCACTCGTTCCTGTTGTATGGCCATTGCATATACTTTATTCAGATTAGGCAGTGGTTCAGTGCTCAAGATATTGGAGCGCAGTGTTCCATAAACTTCTTCATCCAGCCCCATCAAGAACTGATGCACTCTATCTTCCTCTGCCTTCTTTTCCAGTTTAGCAGTAAGATTACACTTGCACCCACTGCAAGTGCACAAGGGTATTTGCTCATAGTTACCCAACTCATCCCAAAGCATCTTGAGCTTTCCATAATAGGTGACTATGGCTTCACCATTCAATTTGCAATTGGCCATATCAGATCTGAGTTGCTGCACCCGTGGTCCATTCCCCATGGAGAAGCGCTGTCGAATATCTTCCCACAGCTTTCTCGCATTCTCCACGTGCGATATAGTCGATCGCAGTGTGGGTTCGATGGTGTTTCGTATCCATGACACCAGCATCGAGTTAACAGCCCCCCAATCTTCAAATTCTGTTGCATCGCTTGCTGGTTCTGTGATGGATCCATCAATGAACCCATGCTTCTTCTTAGCCCTCAAAGCAGTGTGCACAGCACGTGCCCATTCCTCATAATTCTCACCCTTCAACTGAACTTGAGTGATGAGATTTCCTGGGTTGTCGTTAGAAGTCAGTGTATAGAGGTTTGATGTTTTCAAACCAGAAGCAGAACTCTTCCCATCAGCCATGGCTCTGGTACCATGTAAAATATCAGAGTAAAAATGGGATGCAATATTCTGTCTGATTGCATTATGCTGAGTGTAAATATATACACTAAAGCTAGCTGTACAAAGAAGCCTATAAAAGGAAAAACTACCAATTCCTAGCCGAGACAGAGGCAAGAATAAATGAATAAAGTCAACTAATTACAATCAATATAAACACCTAGAATTGTTGCGTAAATATGGGTCCAATACCCCCTCCCCCTCCCCCAGCCCCACAACCTTTTCTTTTCTGGAATGTTACTACATGTACGCATGTCATATTTTACTTTGAATGATCAATATGGGCAAATATCGTATTAAACTTCTTATTTCCTCTTTTCAAGAAAGTCACTTGGCGTCGTTTTGACCTCCAAAATAAATAAACTCCGTAGACCGTAGTTGATAGTTTCTCTTTCTCTGATGTTACCGCTTGGTCCACCAAATGAAACTGTGTAGGCTAGTTCTAACATGGTAGATTTTGCAAAAGGATTCTAATGTGAGATCTCTTGGAACAGGAAGTTCTCTTTGGGAGATCGATACCATTCTTCAGCACTACTGTCCTCCTGTTTCAAGGCAAGTGTTATGATTCGGACTATTGTACTCTTCCCTCTTCACTTCCTTCTTGCTTTCTTTTGACATTGACATCTTACCTCAACCTTCAATTTTTTTTTTTTTGTGCTTTCAGGTTTGCTTTGTCTCTTGAGAATGATTTGACAGTGAGGGCCAAAACAACTGAAATGAACGTTGGAGATTTCAGTTCTGGTTCATATGCAACAGTGTTTAGAGAGGAGGTGATATATGATATTGATTATCTATCTATTACCTATCCGTCAATGATGTGCATAACTAACTACATTAAGTTGATCATAACTTACTACCATTGCAGATAAGGCGGAGGGTAAAGCAGGTTCCCCTAGCATTCTTCAAGGCAACTCCTTCCTCTTTGTTTCCAGACACTGATTTTGCTGGTTGGTCTTTCAAGTTGGAAAAAAGAGAAGCCCCCCAAAACGACGAGAATACCACTAGAGATATATCGGATCATGGCAGCAGTCCTGCAAAACGACAACGCAAATAGGGCCCATTTTTATGTTTTATTGGGAGCGAAGACAATTTTTTATTCCCCTTCCTTTCTTTCTATTCATTTGTTGGGCTGTTTGCAGTTTAATATATATAGTTATTATCTCTGTATGAAGGCAATACTCTAGAAAAGATTATTACTTGCAAATTTTGATTACGGTCATAACCCAATCATTTATTTGCCTGAAACTAGGAATCATCAGTTACTCGTGTTAATCTATTATAACTTAATCAGATTCACTTGGTGACGTGATAAGAAATGTGACTAATGCATGAAAATATCGAAAGTTCAGTTTTCTTTCATAGCTAAAAAATTTTGTTTTGGTCCTTTATTTTTTTTGTAAATTTTAAATTGATAATTTATCTTTCATAACTTTTAAATTAATTTTTTTATCTTTTTAATTAATTTTAAATCAGTCTTGTTCAATTTTGTCAATATCTTACTAATTATTGACGTGGCCTATTTAGTTGAATACATCTCTCTTATACAACACTTTGTGGCACTTTTTGTTGATGTGGCATATGACTTGTTTTCAATTTATTTTTTCTACTTTTTAAATTTTTTTAGGCTAAATTATTCTTTTGGTCCTCAAGGTTTCAAAAAGTTATTTTAGGTCATAAATTTTTTTTTTGTCAAAATTGGTCCTCTAGTGTAACATCAATTTGATTTTGCTATTAAATGCTGATGTGAAAGGTTTATGTGGTACACTCTCTCCACTTAAATTTAGCAAAACAATGCCGTTTTGACAAAAAAAAAAACGTTGAGAATCTAAAATAATTTTTTGAAACGTTGAAGACCAATATTAAATTTCGTACAAACATTGAGGATTAAAAGAGTAATTTGTCTCCTTTTTTTTATTTCTTTTTTTATTTTTTTTATTTCCTTTACTTCTTCCTAGAAACTAGAAACTCCAATCAGTCCTTCACTCCATCCGTTTTGACTCTTGAGTAATGTAATATATATATATATATATATGAAAAAGTAAAAAAAAATCTCATTTCTTATTTTAACTATTTTCCTTTTATGAAAAGATATAATAAAATTACAAAAGTTATAAATTTTATAACGAAAAAAATTAATTTTTTATTTTTTCTTGGCCTTGAATTAATTTTTTATTTATTATTTGATAATTAAACATGAAAATAAATGATATAAAAAAAATTAATGTAGCGTTTTTGCGGTGGAAAAAATAATGCACAACATTAAAAAAAAAAAGGTAGTGTAAATACTGTAACAGTTATCTTATCTAAACTCAATATTCAAAACTCAAAAGCCAAACTCACATGACATGCACGCTAAAGGCGCGACGTAAACTAGACATTATTATAGATACATCACATATTGTATTAGTATATGATGAAAGAAAGAAAAAAGAAAAAAAGAAAAAGAGAAGAGACGCAGTGAAGAAGGAAGCATAGGATGATCAGAGAAAAACGGGTTCACCGCAGAATTTAGGGAAGGCCAGCGTTTGCAATATTGTTGTGTGCGAGAAAACGTGGGCACAACGCACACCCTAGCTATAATAAAAGCGCCTTCCAACGCCAACCCAAATTTCCTCTTCAAATAAACTTTGAAGTTGAAGTTGAAAACTTGTGAACAACCTCAATCTCCCTTATTATCTATCCTCTTCTCCTTCGCCGGCCGGCCACTTGTACTTTCTTGCCGGTGGAGGTTTAATTTAATTTCTTCCGTCTAATTAATTAATCTATTTGAGGAAGATGTTGACCATTAAGAGAGTTGCCACTGTGGTTTCCAACTATCAAGAGGAGGACGATGATTCTTCTACATCATTAGGTTGCGGCCGCAATTGCCTTGCCCGCTGCTGCTTACCTGGTATTTCATTATTTTCATATCTATTGCTTTTTGAGCTTAGCTTGAATCAATCTATATTATTGCATATTTATATATATACACGTACGACGGAAGGCTTGCTTCAAATTCTGAATCTGGGGGTCATAATTATATCAGAGCAATTACATTCATTCAAAGGGAAAACGGAGGGGCATATACACATATATACATGATTTAATATGGTTTATCTCAAGTGAAAAGGTGGGGGTGGGGGTGCAACTGTGAGAGGTTCATTTTTAGAAGATAAATTGTAATAGATTTGAAAATACGATCTTATTAAAAAAAAAAAAAGATTTTGAATGAATTTGATTCTTGAAATTCACTTTTATTCATTTTAACCCTGTACAAAATAGTAATTTTAGCGAATTTCATTTCATTTTAGTTTAGATGATCAAATTCTATTTTAGTTAAACAAAATTATCGGTGTTTTTTGTTTTCTTTTGAAAACATACAGATATTAAGAAAGAAGATAATGTATAAAGAAATTGATGGGATATTGGGATGTGATAATAAGTGAAAAATTCATTAAGAAACACGTATATATTTTTAAAATTTTAGAGCGATAAAAAAAAATTTATATATATATATATTAATTAAGTATATCCTTCTGTATTTAATTGCAAATTATACAAGTACTGCACCCTATTTGTACCAGGAGATCACAAATTAGGTAACACTGAATTGATATCAACTTAATTAATCATAATATTTTTTATTTAATTTAAATCTGGTTTTTTTCTAATCCTGATGAATGTGATTTGATCTTGTGGTTGTTTCAGTGGCACAACTTTCACTTCATTTATTTAAAAAAGATGACAGTGTTCCCATAGAAGCAGGGGTGGAAGAATCATCAGAGGAAATATCAGAAATATCATTCCTCCACAATTTGTTGCTCGGACAGTGGGATGACAGAATGAACCAGAGCCTTTTCAGGTACGACGTGACCACATGTGAGACCAAGATCATTCCTGGCCAACACAAATTCATTGCACAACTCAATGAAGGTCGCCACCTCAAGAAACGTCCCACTGAGTTCCGAGTGGATCAAGTTCTTCAATCCTTCGATGAAAACAAGTTCAATTTCACTAAAGTTGGACAGGAGGAAGTCCTCTTCATGTTCCACCAAAGCACCGACCACAAGAGCCACTTCATTCCCAATTTTCCAGTTCGCAAAGTATCAGCATCTCCCAATGTTGTTGCAATAAATGTGAGTATATATATGTTCACTTTTTGTTTCTCTACTAATGCTTTTCTTCAAGGTCTTACATTGGTATTGTATAGGAATTATATATCCATATATATTTCCATAGTGGTTCTTTGAGAGCGAGCTCTATCACTTATTTGTTTGCAAGAATAAAGTTGAGTTACTCTTTGTTCAGAGTTTTGTTAAGCAATGTCTTTAGAATACTGTCACTTTTTAAAGTGTTTTTTGATTGGTTGAGAGAGTATGTAAGATTTTTTTTATTGACTTTTTACTCATTTCAAGTCATTAGACATCGTCTCGGTCAATTAAAAACCTTAACCAACCTGTGTCTTGAGAATACTGGTTAGCGAAATCTTTTTTTTTTCTTGTACAAGTGTGATTCTTATATGGTTGACATAAGTAAGTTTGATATGATTAGGTGAGCCCAATTGAGTATGGACATGTGCTTCTGATTCCACGTGTCCTTGACTGCTTGGCTCAGAGGATTGACCATGACAGCTTCCTGCTTGCTATGCATATGGCTAAAGAAGCTGCAGATCCTTTCTTCAGATTGGGTTACAATAGCTTGGGTGCTTTTGCCACTATAAATCACCTTCACTTCCAAGTAAAAATTTTCCAATCACATTTCATCATACTCTATTCATAATATTCCTAATCTTCACTAACTCATAATACTCTGCTCCCATACAGGGATACTACTTGGCTACAAATTTCCCAGTTGAGAAAGCCCCAACGCAGATTGTGGCAGTAGAAAAGGGGTTAGACCCAAGAGGAGTCCACGTTTCTGAGCTCTTGAACTATCCAGTTCGAGGACTTGTGTTTGAGGGTGGAAATTCCATCCAACATCTATCTCATTTTGTTTCCTTTGCCCTTGTTCGTCTTCAGGATAATAACATCCCTTTCAATGTTCTTATCTCTGACTCTGGCAAGAGAATTTTCTTACTCCCTCAGGTGCTTTTCTTATCACTATCCTCTGCTTTCAAGTGTTATGTTATGCAAGGCACATGGGAATTTGATATAAAATACTTTGTTTTTTCTATGTTTTGAATAGTGTTTTGCGGAGAGGCAGGCCCTTGGAAAAGTAAGCAAGGAAATAATGGATGCTCAGGTGAATCCTGCAGTGTGGGAGATAAGTGGACACTTAGTGCTAAAGAGAAGGAAGGATTTTGATGATGCTTCTGAGGCTTTTGCATGGAAACTCCTGGCTGAGGTATCACTCTCAGAAGACAAGTTTCAAGAAGTGAAGGCTCATGTTATGGAAGCATCCGGGTTGTGTGAAGCAGATGATGCACAGGACAAGCTCACCAACATGCCAGATTTGCCTCACAATTTTGAACCAACCACTTCTTCTGTAGATTGTGCAGTTCAACAATGAGTCAATGAAGAATATATATGACTTCAAAACACCAACAAAAGAAGAGTGAAAGGAGGGGGAGAAAATTATACTTTTGTGTATAGGTTTTATAGAAAAAGTTAGAATAGTTATAAGTTATAGATGTAAAAATGACAAGGTGTTTTACTTACTTTATCTTTATATGGGAAGCTATATTGCTATAACGCTTGTGATGATCAGTACCTACCCAATTTGAGGCTAGATTCATCAAGTCAGCATTATTACTACTGCAAACACAAGTTTTCTACTAAAGTTTGAAGCATTTTTCTATCAAAACTTGATCTTGTCATTGTTGTGACTCCTATATACATGACATTAATATTTGCATAAAGATAGCGTTGTAAGAAAGTTCAAAAGATTCAAGTGCAAAACTTTTTATTGCAATATATACACAGATCTGAAGGTGGTTTGATAAATTTAAAAACGCATAATAATGAGTTTTACTACACTAATAAACCTTTATACTACTCTATGATTATATTAGAATTGTCCTTTTTCTGGAACCATATTAAAAATGTTTTAACCAATTTGAGTTAACATATATGGAAGAAGTCTATATTTCTTAACTATCGTCTCACAATAGGTTAAAAATGTCTATTAGAAACTATTCTTAACCAATATGAAAATTTTCCTTTGAGCATTGCAAATAATCTTTGTTATTCATTTAATACTTTCCATTTATAGATTATTGACTCATTTTTTTTGGTATACTCTAATTTATGATGGTACTAATTAATAAATACAAGGTACCATTGGCTAAATTGTGATAAGTTTTTTGTTTTAACTTTTTGTAATACAGATCATTGAGAAAATTGGGACAAGGATCCGTTAAAGTACATTTTATAAAAAGTGCATGAAGTACAAGATCTAGGCCGTTAAATGAGCATCGAAATTTGTGTCAATATTGCAACACTTTTATCTGATCATTCATATTCTGCACTTCATATGCAGTGCACTTTACTTGATCCAAATTGGATAAAAGTCATGAGATAATACAAGATGACAGTAAATTTAGTTGGTGAATGAATTTGTGAGCATGATATTATATCAAGGAGCGCCACACAGGATTCCAATTTGGAAAATTTCTTGTCTACACTAGATGTGTATACGATTATATACATAAGCAGTCATGATTAGTTGTGTTGATATTTGCTAATGCAAAATTTGGTTATGTATGGCTCAACAGAAAGCTATTTCTTATACTCCCTATAATCTTTTGTCAATTGTTTTAAACAAAATTATTAGTATCAATTGAGGAAAATAAATGGTTATGGCACAACGTAATACATCTTTTTTCTGCTTTTTGTTTTCTTTTTGTGGGCTTGAAGGATCGTGGGCTCTGGTTCTTCATGCTTGTTTTGGAGAATGAATCATATGTTGTATTATATGGAAAAGTAAGGAGAGAGAGTGACACATAAGTGGGCTCCTTACTTTTTTATAATATACAGCATATAATCTATTCTCCTTATTTTATTAGTCCCATTGTTTTATATTACATTTAAAAAAAATAAAAGATATACATTTGTGCCAGCAATAGGAATTGTCTTGGGTGAAATTAGTACAATAATACCTCAAACATTCATGTACATGAATTTGACCAAATGGCAAAACAATTAGTAGTAAAAAAGTAAAAAGAAGAAAATCAGGTTCCTTTTCTCAGTCAAATAATAAAACAATTTGAACCATAACTAAATCAGGTAAAACAGTTAGTTACAAACTTGGCTATTTTGAGGATCCACCAGTGTTAACGGTTACCCAAAAGAAAGGCTCCGATTCTAAAGGATGACCTTACCTTAAAGCACCAACCATAGCCTTTAAAACCCAACCCTTCATCTCAGAATTCCTAACTTGTTTCACCGCAACTCACTGTCGTTTAAGCATTCCTTTTACAAATCATGGCTGATGATCCTCAAGATATTGCTGATAGGGACCGAATATTCAATCGTTTCGACACCAATGGCGACGGCAAAATCTCTGCGGCGGAGCTCGGAGAATCCTTGAAGTTACTCGGACAGATTACAGCGGAGGAAGTCCAGTCCATGATGGACGAGATTGATACCGACAAAGATGGTTTCATTTCGTACGAGGAATTCACAGAATTCGCTAGAGCCAACCGTGGTCTAGTCAGGGATGTCGCCAAGATCTTTTAACTTCTTTCCCTTGTTTCAACCTTAATTTTTAGTTTCATTTTAGTCTTACGTTGTTGTTGTTGTCTACAATTAACACACACAATATGCCTGTACTATGTGCATTAATTTTCTAATCAATATCTGCCTTCAATCCTAGGTCTCTTCTCAAAGGGATCTGCTTTATAACAAAATTCTTCAGTCATTTTGCAATTCACAGTCTTTAGATCAATTTTGGCCTAAAATGATACAGAATATAATGCCGTAAACGTTGAATGAAAAATCTGCTACTCTTTACCCTTTGGGGATAGGGAAAGGTAAAAGGGATGTAATCTACACTAACACACAAACAATCTTTCTTTTTGTGTTTATATTTCTATTTACAATTTCAAGATTTTCTTTCACATCCAACACTTTTGAGTGAAAAATAGTGAGAATCACGACAAAAAAAAAGGGGAAAACTGAGAGGTCCAAATAGTTGTTATGTTTTAACGACCATAGAGATAATCATCGTCTTCAAACTCTGAAACTCCTAGCATTGCCAAAGCCAAGTGACTTTTCATCTCATTGTGTGTTTGTTGTTGTAACTGAGATTGAGAGTAGCAATCAATGACCAGTCCATTCACAAGAAGACTCGCCTTCTTTCGTTTCGATAGAACGGGTTCTTCTTCGCCTTTCATTATTGCAATGATCTCATGTATTCCTGGTCTCCGAGATTCTTCATTCGTAACACACGCAGCTGCTGCTTCAATCATCCGAGCCATCTGATTTGAGTATCTCAAACTGCACTTGAGTTGAGGATCTAGCAACTCTTCAATGGCTCCTTTTCCTTTCTGTAGCAATGGTTTAGCCTGCAAATCAATGTCACATTTTGATGTGTGTCAACAAGACTATGTCCCAGTGGAGTTTTTTACCCTTCTTGACACAAGTTCTGCAATAGTTTTCTACTATGAAGGAAAAGTCATGATTCACTTTGGATGCAGCAAAGTACATCATATATTGAGTTCGGCATTAGTTTCCAAAAACATGGTTCATATTTTTTTCTATTTTCCCAACAGTTTCTAACTAACTTGTACTGAACGATTCAAAAGTCAAAACCATCCAGTGTGTGCATTATTCTGGCAGATAACAATCTTCTCCTGTTTGGTAATCACGGTATTACTTATCCATATAACAAAAAAAATAAAACTCTACTATTAGATCAAGCAATTTTAATCATATTTCACAAAAAGGCCAACTTTCAAACAATAGCTACCTACCACTTGGTACAAAACTTAATAGATTATCTGATACTAGTAGCCTATGCTCAGACCATTTTTTTCTTTTGCTCAAAAAGCCATAAGAAGAATCATTTCAACCATCGTAGACTCAAGAACTAGGGAAACTTTGCAAGAATTAGAACATTAACTCACCCATAAGACCAAGTTCTCCTCTCCTGCTGGATTTTTCACTTCAATTGGCTTCCGGCCAGTTATGAGTTCCAATAAAACCACTCCAAAAGCATATACGTCGGTCTTATCGGATACTTTCCCATGTTGGAAATACTCAGGAGCCAAATAACTATTGCAAAAGCATACAATTTCATTTCAGTGATTTATATATGAATAGTAGAAATTAAAAAGACGCAAAATTGGACAGAACAAAAAAAGAGAGATTTAGGTATTTACCCAAATGTTCCTTTAACAGTTTTGCAAAGGAAAGGAACTGAAGGAGCAGAAGTCCATGTAGCTAAACCAAAATCACACAACTGTAATTTAACAAAAACAAACAATCAGAAGGACTCCACAACGGCTTATTAGACCACAACTGATCAGCAAGAAAGCATCTCACTCTCACCTTGGGAGTCTTCCTAGAGGAAAGAAGAATGTTTGAGGGCTTAATGTCTCTATGAACAACGCATCTTTCAGTTCCATTGTGAAGATAAGCCACAGCTTCTGCAATCCCAATTGCAACTTTATACCTCACAGACCATGGAAGTGATGAACTACCCTTCAAGCCCTTCTTCCTCTCTGTAAAATAAGTATGCTTAGATAAGTCAACACTGTCAAATTTCATATATTATGAGTCAGTAAAAATGAGAAATGAAGTACCATGCAAGTGATGCTCTAAGCTGCCTCCAGACACATACTTGTATACCAGAAATAAACCCTCTTCTGGGTCAATACAAAACCCCACAAGAGGAACAATGTTTTGGTGATGAAGAGAACTAGCAATCATCAATTCTCTGCAAAACGCCTTTGCAGATTCCTTATCTTCCTTGTCCAACCGTTTGATTGCTACAGCACTCCTCAAAATTCCTACTCTTCCTCTAAATACACAGCTCAAGGCTCCTCTCCCCAATACTCTGCCTAACCATAACAAGAAAACAAAAAATTAATGAATCATAACCAGAAATTAATTTATAACTAGAGTTTGAATTAAACAAGAAGAAGCCCACATTTTTTACCTTTGGAAAAATTGCGAGTAGCAGATGCAATTTCACCATAGTTGAACCTAATCAAAGTGTCAGCCACAGGGGAAATGCTTCTCTCCAACGACTCTATCCTCCGCCATTTCAGCTCTCGAGCTCGAGAATCGCTCACCCCATTGTCCAGATTGACCATCAAAACAGTCGCAGCAGTGGAAGAATTCATGCTCAAGGATTCGAGCTCAACCTGAGAACAGAAACTGAAACGGAAAGATGAGTGAACAGATTGTGGGTCTGCATTCGTCAATTCTGCTCCAGCCTCCGCCAGAAGCCACGCCTTGTTGTGCTCTAGATTCGCCTTCTTATGACCATTCCCTCCGTCGTCGCTCCTGCCTTGGCCGTTGCCTTTGCCTTTTCCGGAGCATCGCCGGCGACGATGCGGCGCCCCGCAGGCGAACCCGAGCTCCCAGATCATTTTCCTGAGAATGGTTCTGAACTTGTGCTTGGTGTAGTCACAGTGGTGATCTGTGACTACAGAGGAAGAAGCGTATGGAGCGTTTGGTGCATTGGGAGGGTCGCGAGAGTCAGAATCGTCAGTGCAGGTTGTTCCTCGGGAGAGGCCCATTATGAAGCAGATCCCAGCAAGAGCACGGAAACCCAGAAAAAAATTGAGGGTAGAGAAATATAATAAGAAAGAAAGTAGTGAGAGGATGGGAAAAAGTTAAAGCTGCTTTGCTTGTATGGTGGGAGAGAGAATTTTCTCAGTAGAGAGAGAGAGAAGGATGAATAGTGGGGTATGGCTCACTTTAAATAATTGAATTGTTAAAGGTAAATGATATTGCATTAGAGTGGGAGAAGGTGAATGTGTAGGACAAAAATAATGTAATTAATCACAATAATTTAATTGAAAGATGACATAGCGTATGGTGAGGAGGAAGAAGATGAGAATCCTTCTGAGTTATGAATATATTGTTCTGACATAATTTAGTCGCTAACAAAATTGATATAAAGCTAGAAAAAATTAAGAAAAGGTTTAAAAAATTAAAACTTGAGATAGAGAAAGACTCTGGAATCTTTTGGGTGGAATTTGGAGAATCAAAAGCATAATCAATCAATGGTTTTGCAGTTTGGTGACCATCCAAGGCTCCAAACCCCAACAACCCCTCCTGAAAAGTGAAAATATAATTCTGGAAGTTGTGTTTCTCTTCTCATGTAAAATCTGTGTTAATCAAGAACATTAATTATTTACATTTATAAAAAAAAGTTCTAAAAAATTACCCTTTTTTTCTTTGTAACAGATCTTAATTGATTTAAGCTGTTTTTAGTTTTTGCACGTATAACAAGTAACACAAACATGATGTTTACACCCTTTTTTTTTTCTTTAAGTTATAACAAAATGTCTAACCACATAAATTTCTTTTCCCTTTACAGAAACATTTTTTCCTAATAGAATCTTGAAGCGATTCCAAACGGATAACTGATTATATCATCATATATACGAAAATGTACATATATCTAGAGGGAGTAGTCAATTCTAAATAAAAATAATCAGATATATATATTTTTTTCTTGTTAATTCTTGCTTGATCCAAAATAACATATACTGATATTCAATATTTAAATTATACTTTATATTAATATAAACTGTTTACATTATGCATGCATATTAACGTGTTAGTTTTCAGTATAAGAGAAGATTAATATTTGCAGATATTAAAAGTACACGTACTAGTGTGGTATTCGTATTCCACATCAAATGAGATGTTGTCAATTGTCATGGAACGCAATGAGATACTATCCTTTCTTCTTCTTTTTTCCTCTTTTGCTTTAACTTTTACAAATCAATTAAGATTCCCTCGTATAAAAAGCTTTTTGGTGGATAATGATATATAAGATAAGAATAATTTAATTGAAGGGGGGGAAAAAGAAAGAAAACCTCTAATAATATCTCTGTCATTTTCTCAATAAAATTGGAGTAATTAATTTTGAGACGCATTCCTCATGCATCCTTGTGGAGATAGATTGGGATGCGGTTGGTTGACTTAGAATGACTCAAAAGAGAAATGGAAGTAATGGAGTTGGACCATAATGACGTTGCGGAACTGACACGTGGCAGGTGTCGGCACCCAAACGAACCTACCACCTTGATTAATTGGATCTTTAATTTTGTGTGTTTATCCATTAGGCCCATTTGGTTTATAATTTTGAAAATTTGTTAAATGTATTTTATTTTTATAATATAATAAAAAAATTATTTTATTTTCACTTTTAATATAAAAATAATGATTATTTTATCAACTTTTATTTTATTTTTATTCTTATTTCTTCAAAGTTCAAACATTTCAATCTAAGTTTGCCTTTTTTCTTTTTTTTTTAATCTTTGAGGTTGAACATCATTGTTCATGATGTGTCTTAATTAGAATTGGACTTTAGAGGACCGCTCTTGAGAGATTTTTGTTTCTTTTTTTTATTATTTGTAGGATAATTCACAACATAAATAGATAGATAAAAGGAATATAAGAACGAAACTTTTTAAATTTAAATTAGCTAAAGTGTTCTCAACTTGTAATTCAAATCATTGATCATAAAAAAATAGGATTTTGTTAAAATAAATTAACAACTCTAATTACAAGTTGAAGTGTGAAATGTATTTCAACTGATAAGAATCCAAGCTTTTCCTATTAAAAAGACCATATTTTGATTGTCTTTTAGCTTAAATTCCTTATTATTTGATAATGTGTTTGAGGATTTTTGCGGTGTGTGGGTGTTCTTAGACACATAATTAAATGAATTGGAGTTAGAGTTACTATTTTTTGGATAATTATGTGATTAAATGAACCAAGGTATGCTTGGTATAAATGCATGAATGGAAAGTACTGTAGAATAAAAGAAAGTACTGAAAAGTGAGAACAGAGATAAAAAAAATATGATAAAAAATATGTATAATATATGATATAAATTTTTTTCTTTAGAATCATGAAACACTGTGATTATACTATTTAATATTCTTACAAAACATACCCCAAATGTGATAACATATTTATTCACCACGTAACAAAATCATTTATTATTTTGGCATAGGACATTTACATTTGAGTTTGCTCTATATTTTGGAAGCAATGACTGATCGACTGTCTCCAACAGTAAGAAAAAACTCACAATTCAGTTCAAATCACAAATATGCTGTCTTTTTTTTTTTAGGTATAATTAATCTGGTGGAAGGAAACAAATAATTATGGCGGTGCGTTGAATTGTGGGGTCCAGAAAAAGGCGATAATTATGGTTAAACTGCTAATAAAACTAGAGCACGCAATTATTCGAGGATCTACTTTGTTGTCACCAGCGCGGCCCAAAATAAGTAACAATCACTAATTAGTAATTAAGGAGCCATTATTATTCCATTGCCTTTTGTTTTCGGGTTTTGCTAACCAGTGCCTTTAGGGCACTAGTTAAGAATGCATTTAATGATGTGAGATAGTAAAAATAATGCATAGAAATCACAACTTGTAATAAATGCGTTTTTTATTTTCTCCATCTCTCTCTTTTTAATTTATTACAATATTTTTTTATTTTGTATTTATATTTATTATTTTAATTATTTTTTTATTTTTTATTTTCAATTTATTAATAATCACGTTATTTTTTATTTTCAGTAAATCATTATTGCAATTATCCTCACATTAATATTATTAAAAAAAAAAGAAACCACATTAATAATACAATTACGTCATTATTGATAAATTAAAAAATTAATAATTAAAATAATAAATATAAATAAAAAATAAAAAATATTGTAATAAATTAAAAAGAAAGAGATGGAGAAAATAGGTGAAGGGCATTTGTGTCTTTAAAAAAATAAATAACGCATTTATTACAAGTTGTAATTTCTATGCATTATTTTCACTATCTCACCTCATTAAATGCATTTTTAATCAGTGCCCTAACGGCACTGGTTAGCAAAATCCTTTGTTTTCCAAGTTGGAAGGTGAGAAGAAATTGTTCACTTATTAACCGGTGTTAAGACTTAAGATAATTGAATGCCTTGATTAAGGCCTTCAACACATATATATGCTCCAGTATCAACGAGGAATTAGTATAAATAATAAGTAATTTGATATTACTTGGGTAAATTCATGAATTTAAAACTATGTGAATATAATTAGGTTTCTTAAAACTCTTTTTTATCTTAATTATGTGTGCAGTATTGAATTTAAATTAATCAAACCAAAATTTCAGAGATAGATGCGAGCATACAAAAATTGCGATCCAACAAGTGACGATGGCTATATTAATTTTATCTGAATAATATTATTTATTAATTAGTTATATCTAACAAGTGCTTTACAGAAGTTGTTAATAATTTTTCTTATTAGTTATGAAAGAATTTATTATTTTGAAGTTAGTAAAAAATTAATAAAATTTTATGGGTTTATCTAATAAGTGCTCTATGGCATTTGTTAAGGTTTTCTTTTATTAGTTAAAAAGAATGTGATGTCTTAAAATTGGCCAAAAATCAAAAGAAATAATTTTTTAAGTTATCTCATTGGTCGAAATGAATCCTTAAACAATGTCCTTATGCTACTTGTTAACAAAACCCATTAATACAACTTTTGTGGAGTTAATAAATCTGACAATTAAGGATGGTCATCAGGTCAGGTCAACTCGTCAATACGTCGAATCCAATCCAACCCGCCAGTTTGGGTTGGGTTGGCGGGTTGGTTCAGGTCCAAAATTATAACATGCTCATCAATTGGTTCAGTTGACATATTTTAAAATTTTAAACCTATCCAACCCAAATCAACCCGTTCAAGTATATATTATTATTAAAATATTATATCATTGATACATATAAGTAACAAATAAAAATTGTGTCAATTTTAATTTATTTCAAATTATTGACTTTTTCCTAAATAAAAATAAATATTTTTAATGAAGAAAAATAACTTAAAATTACAAAGAAAAAATTTTAGAAAAAAGTTAAAAAATAATAAATTTGACGGATTGAACTGAACCAACTCAATCCAACACTGGCCATTAACGGGTTGATTTAATAATTCAGGTTTAATATATATTTTTTAAAATTCAACCCAATTTAACTCGCTAAACTTTAATTAAATTGATTTTATTTTTACCTCCGATCCAAATCAAACCCACCCGTAACCACCCTATTGACAATTGGTTTTATTGAATGGTGTTAATCGATATTTGTAACTTTAAACAGTTTAGTAATGATTGCTATATATATATATATATAGTTTGGGCATTGATGAGTGGTAAGGTAACTACTTTAATTAAAAGTGGTGGTGGATGATCACATAATCACGTGGTGGCATGTGAATTGGTGCATTTCTTAGCATAAATGAAGCAGAATATATTCAACCTCATCTTCATGCAAACTCGGCAATGCGGAATTTACAAAGCCCTTTACGAATTAATGACCTTGCATTGCATGTGACGGTGCCTTCTAAGTTGGGTTCACCACTTTCTTCTTTTCATCTCCTAACATAATTTTCAATTCACATTTTTTACTACTATTGGTTTTGCGTGCACAAAGCTTACAATATATTTCAAATTATTTTCTAATCTAAAATTGTATTTTATTAAGCTTTAAATATATTTAACCTTAATTTAACAATATCATTTTTTGTTTAATTTATTTTATTTTTTTTTCAAGATGATATGACATAATATTGCAGTTAATAAATTAACGATAATATGTTAAAGGATTAAAAAATTATTTTTATTATTAAGAATTTAAAAATTTAAAAATAATTTTTTTAATTATTGTTATATTTTAAATAATTATTCATATATTATTTCTGTTTTGTCTCCCACCTCTCTTCACACCTCCTCGCATTACATTTTTTTTATTATAAAATATATAATTATAAAAGAATGATGAAGAGATTATAAATATATTTAAAGAAGCATGCAGATTACAAAAAAAAAAAAAAGCATGCAAGTTTCACATGTGATTATGACTTTCTTATTATTATTATTATTTTTCTATCGCTTTCCACGATTTCCAAGTGTGAATCTAAGGTAAAAGGCAAAAAAGCAAAAGACAGCGCTAGAAGAAGGGCTTGAACCTCCGACCTTGTGGTTAACAGCCACACGCTCTAACCAACTGAGCTATTCCAGCACGTTTGATTAGATTACTACTTTATAAACTAATGACGGTTTTAAACACTGAAAAATGGATACATCTTTTATGAAGAAGAATAGTGTCCTCTAACAATCAGTATCACGCCCTTTTATTTTAATTATTTTATAGATCTGTAAAACTAAGGTTAAGTTTTTTTTTTTAAGAAAAAGAAGCTTTGCTTGAGTGACAATGTTGACTAAATTGCAGTGGACAAACAACAAATAGATTAATTATCAAATCGAATGACTAAATAATTTAACGTGTACGAAAATCCTATCACCAATTAGCAAGGTTCAATAATGTGTTTGGGGCCTCTTTTGATCCCTATCACTCTCATCAACGGACAATCAGTTTTTCTTTATCAGTGTCGTATGAATGATGAATCTCATCATTGACGGTATTCATATATTCCTTGAAGCAGCACAAATTATTAATTCCATAAAAGATACTCAGGATAGTCACAAATTATTCATATATTCCTTCCAGTATGCTAAATTTGTAGCTAATGGCACAAGAATCATCTTGGGAAGGAAAACAAGCAACTAGAAGAAAGGCAGTTAGATGAACAGAAACAATCGCGGAAGCTTGGACTTCATACCAAGTGACACATAAAAATATGTGATCTTGAAGATATTTTGGGGTTTACAACTTCCACTACACTTTTTTTTTTCCCAAACAAAGCACAACGGGAAATCACATTCTTTACATTTCATTCCTTCCATTTTTACTTCCTCCCAGTTCTGCAATAACTCAACATTCAGGTTGATGCAAATCTCCATATCAGCTAAATAAACCATGCTGAATCAAAACGCCAGAGGCAGAAAAGGAAAGACAAATATATTATGTAGTTTCCAGTTTCCACTTAAAGTTACTCTTGTCCATGTTATGGTGGCCTCTCTTTCCAGTGATTAAGTGTTTACTATATTTACATTTCAGCTTAAAAAGCAAGCTAGGGCAGAAGGATAACAGCAATGTCAACAAAGCTATTTGACTGACTCGGTGAATCCTATCTTGTTATAAAACTTAACCAACATTTTCATATCTGAATATGGGTTTAAATCTGATAACACGCCAATAAGAATAACAGGAGTGTAAACTATTGTTTTTCATCCTTTTTGTCTGCCAATTTCATTAAAAAAATGAACGCTTTAAACCTTTCAGCAGACTTTTGAGTTATCAGAATTCAGAAGTATTAGTCATTTGCCTTGAGGATGCATTGTTGTTGAACACAACCCAACAGCCATAGGAATGGGATCCTTTTTAGCGGATTCTACAATTTTCACATGATTAATTAGTTTTTGCATGGGGAACCAAAATCATACTTTTTCTGTCATAACATTCATAAAATCCTACACTCACTGGATCAGCTAGCTCCTCAATGTTGCACTAAAGAGAGGTTTCATGATTAAAACCATACTTATCCACAATAGTCCTTAACCAAATCAAACAGCATTTAAGTAAAAATTGAAACGGATTACATTCACTACATAAAAAGTATAGGTTTGTTGTTAAGGAGGGTGTTCTGACTTCTGAGTTGCCCACTTTCAAGTTGTAACTATTTTAATGATAAAAATTACATGGATTATTATATCGATAGTAAATACAGTAATACAACAATATGAAGTACCGGCAAGTACCAACTACAAATGCTGGTAAGATTACATTTAGGAGATCAAAAGCTCTTTCAAAGGTTAAATGGCTTATCTGGACATTCGCAGTCAATAGAAGTAGACCGAACACGGCTCTTTCTCCTATTAATTGTACAAAGATATGTTTATGACAAATAATGTCAAAAAGTTTAACCTATACAACTTTTATACACCTTACTAACTTGTGACAATCCTAGTAAGTTCTGTTCAACAATTCAAGTTAATTCTATGCAGCAAATGAAAAACCTTAATGAAACAGTTGATTTGCTTGACTGCTTTTGCAGAATGACGAGCATAATTAGTGATTCCTCATACAACTACTAGAAATTTCAGGCAAACTAGTCTAAATAAAAAAGAGGATTTCAGTAAATTCTAGCTACCTAATGATATTTCCACTTCCTCACAAGTTCTTCGTAGACAAAATCTTTTTTTGCTTTGACAAGGCTTTGCCTCAGCTTTGACATTGAGGAAGAGGATAACTTTATTCCTCTGTCAATTATATCCTCTGCATACTTAACTGCCTCTGGTACTCTATTCAGATCACGAAGCCCTACAACCAAAACATTTGCTGTCTCCTCAAGATCCTTATCGAAATTTTTCACCAGGTATTTCCAAACTTTTATTGCCATGTTAGGATCTCCATTATCTATGTAAACTCTTACAGCCATCTCACAATTAGGCCGGTCAGCAATACACTCATTTTTAATCATCTCAGTGAAAACTGATGAGGCGTCCTGTAATTTTCTGCTCTTCATTAAGAACCGAAATAGCAGATTATAAGTTGCTGAATCTGGAAATGTCCCTCTGTAAACCATGTCATCTAACATCCTTTTCGCGGAATCTATATCAGTTCGATAGCAATACATAGCAATCATGGAATTGTACATCTGTGTATTGGGTTTTAAGCCAATCCTCCCCACCAAAACATCCCAAAGCAACTCAGCAGCCCGGGTATCATGACATTTAACGCACTCATCCAGAGCTACCTTGAAAAACTTCATGCCTGGGTAACACTTCCTATCTCTCATGGAATCAAAGAATTTAAGAGCTTCAGGGATCCCATTGGATTCCCTAATTAAAGTACACAGAAAGGAATCATAAGCGGGCACATTACTTGGGTCCCAACCTACCTCTATCACCATCTCTGCGAAAGTATGCCTAGCACTAAGAACATTCCTTTCATTCTCCCACCCCTCCAACAAAATCGCATAGGTATCCGGGTCTGGCCTAACAATACCCTTGGCAATGCGCAAATAGTCATACGCATCCACTGTCTTGCCTTCCCTACAAATGGCACTCAGAAGCGAATTTAAGGCAATAATATCCTTCGGACACCCATAAGTCTCCATAATTTCAAATGTCATAATCGCCTCCTGAACACGGCCTGCGGAAACATATGTGCTAAAAACAGAAGCAAAAGTGGCAAGAGAAAGCAGCCCCTCTTTCTTCATAGATTTAATAGCATCCCACATTGCATCGAAGAAGAGATTCTTACCCAACAAATCAACGACGAGGTTCCAAGAGTAGGGGCTATGGTTGTCATTGAGGTGGTGCCCCGACCATCGGAAGAATTTGACCGCCGAACTCGGAAAGCCGTAAGACAATTTGAGGACCTCTTCGACGTCTTCTTGAGTGACCCGAATGCCAACCTCTTCAAGGGCTTTCTCGACGGCCAGAGAAGGAGTGTTGGCGACGACTTCACAGAGTAATTTGATCTTAGATGGCAGATTAGGGATTTCAAGGTACGAAGTGAAGGCAGCACGCTTAGCCATCGGGCGATGGTCATCATGATACTGATGAGGTTCTTTAGTGGAAGAGATTAGGGGCTTCTTGTGGGAGTCTGAGATTGAAGGAGAAGAACTGTCATGGTAATGTCTCTTTCTATGAAGCTCCATGATTTTGCCGATACCCGATAAAATTACAATACACACAGAAACCCTAACAGGGTATTATCAAGGCGAAGGGAAATGGATTTTTTTTTTTTAAAGGAAAAGGGAGATAGATGTTTAAAGAAAAAGGAGGAACTTCACTATAAAATTCAAATTTCAATAAAAGTAATATTTTATACGGCATTTGCACATGTATATACTCAAAAAAAAAGTTAAACATAAATTTAAATTATCTACAGATCTATACCACTTTTACTGTGCAGCCACAAAAACGCCATCAGTGACGGCATTTTGTTGATTTCTTGAGTAGAAAAACGTCATCACTCAACCCTATAAACGCCCTCCGTGACGGCGTTTTTGACAACACCAGTCAAATGTGGTGGGGCCCACAAGACACGTAGACAGTCACGTGTGTGGTATGTTTAACTAAAACGCCATCAGCAAGGGCGTTTTTACTACAATAAACGCCATCAGTGAGGGCGTTTTTGAGCTAATAATTTCCTATATAATGCTTCAACTTCTCTCAACAACCCACAACATTCCTCCCATATTTCCAACCTTTGGTGAGGCATTGTTTTGTAGCATAATTATTCACAAACAAACATGAGTCAGTCATTCACAACTTGTATTTACAAAGATGCCATTGTATCGAACACTTCTAATGGCGTTGTTTTTCACGCTCCGAATAATCCTAAACTTAAGAGAATCAGCAGAGGAATGAATTCGATTTGGGGATTCTGGCGCCTCTTATTTTCGTTCACTCAAAAACGCCCTCCGTAATGACATTTTCTGTGAGAAAAACGACGTCGCTTCATCCTTTCAGTAAAAGATCACTTATCTGCCACAAAAAATGCCCTCCGTAATGGCGTTTTAACTACATGGATGCCAACGTGTCCTGTGAGCCTCATCACATTTGACCGTTAGCGTTAAAAACGTCATCACAGAGGACGTTTATAGGGTTGACCATTTGACTATAAACGCCCTCCGTGATGGCGTTTTTCTACTCAAGAAATCAGCAAAATGCCATCACTGATGGCGTTTTTGTGGCTGCACAGTAAAAGTGGTATAGATCTGTAGATACTTTTGAAAAGTTGCTAAATTTGTGTTTAACTTTTTTTTAGTATATACATGTGCAAATGCCTATTTTATACCGTATCAGTATTTAACTAAATCTTTTTGGTAGGATTATTTAAACTACTTTTATTATCACTTTGATCTCTTATTAAACTTTTATAAAAATTAAATTGTATTTATTGTATAAATTTTTTTTTATAAAAGCGTTTTTTATTTATAAAATCACAGGTAGAATTTTATAGACAATACACATAATAACTGTAATTTAGTTAAATTTAAAAAGATCAATATAAGTTCTTATTTTTTCGGTAATAAATTAATAAATTACCCATTAAGTGTAAACAATCTATATTAGATACTTTAAGTTATGCTTGGTAGTTTTTACATTGTAAAATTATACATTTAAATAAATTTTACATTATATTTTGTACATATTAAATACACTTCTAATCATATTTTTTATATTCTCAATAATTTTTTTTTATTTTTTATATTCTCAATACATTTTTTTCTATAATACTTTACATATCTTCCTTTAAATTCGTGCATTTCTATCAAATATATCCTTATAGCTTGGTTGGGAGTTTTAAAGAGAATAAGTTGATGTGGTTATTAATAGAGTGGTGCGGAGTGAGGTAGGGTGGAATGGTTCAAACAAATCATTCCATTGATTGGGAGTTTACAGAAAATAAAGAGAATGGTGGACAATATTATCCTTATAATGAATAAAAAAATAGAATAAAATAGGACTAATAATGAAATTAAATATTATAAACAACACAAACCATCCTAAACCCTCCATATTTGAGGGGTTTGAAAATTGAGGTGTTGGATAGTTTGGAACTTGAAAGAGTTTCCAAACCATCCAACTATATTATTCACTTAAACTCTCAAACAAGAGTTTATAAACATAAATCACTTCACACCACTCCACGCCACTCTTAAACTATCCTCCCAACCAAGCCTTATGATATGTGTCCTGCTTCTATTTCTATTATGTTATCCTTGGTTTTTGCTTTTTTTTTCATTCTTTCTGGGCCTTAGGCCACTTTGTATCACAAAAGAAAAAAAATTGATGATATTATCAGAAGTCAGAACTTGACATAAGTTTAAACAATATTTTATCCTGCTCTCCTGGATCTATAGTGGATGCCAAACTGCTCAGATAAAAATTAATATTAATGGGTGTTTATAGATTGGATTGGTACAAGAAGTTTTTTTTTTTTTTAATTCAAGCCAGTTGTGAGTTGAGTTCTGTGAAATTTATCATAAAATTAGTATTTAGAGGCTCCAACTAGATAAAGGGATCCAACCATTGGGCCGGAGGCCCGACCACCAAGCATGGAACAAAAAAAAAGCAGTTAAAACAAATGATATTGAACAAAATTAAAATTCTGTATAGAAAGTTAAGTAACAAAATATTAATTTTTACTTTAATCAAAAAAAATTAATTTTTTCCTATAATTTTGTGATTTTAAAATACGCTAATTATTTTCTTATTTCACATTGAAAATGATCTATACTGATATGAAAATTGGATCAAACGCACTTCATTTTTCTGTAATTTTTGTGCAATTTTTTCAAAATGTACATTTTTACTCTTTTTTTGAAGTGATAATAGGAATTCACACTAATAAAAATCAACTATGAATGAATTAGAGACCAAATTATTATTAATATTAACAAATAACATCACTAAATAGTCTTATAAAACTATTTATCAGTATTAATAACAATTTAATCCATAATCTATTTAAAATAATGATATTTATCCGTATTAATAATTTGTTGGTCCAATCCATTTCGAAACCTACATACATTTAATAATTTTTTTTGCCAATATACATTTAATCATTTACATATCAAATAAAGAAAATAAAAAAATAAAAGAAGAAAGAAGAAGGAAAGTGTGTATGCATCACGTGACCTAAACTAAAAAGTTGCTTTTAGGTTAGGTAATGTTAGGAATAGTTTTGATTCACTGAATCAGAATTATAAAATTTATTTTAAAATTTGTATTATTTTAAATTTTAAAAAATATATTTATTAATACAAATTTTAAGATAAATTTAACAATTAAAAATTAGTGAGTCAAAACTCTTAATACTTTTATAACATTACCCTTTAGGTTACATGTGTGTGAGACAGTGAGAGGCACAGACCACAGAAGCAGTACTAGGCGCACGGTTTGCGAGAAGAGAAGAATTTGGTTTTCTTCAACTCCAGTGTGGAGCAGCGCCGTGGAGAAGGAGAAGTTTTTGTCCACTTTAATCTTTATGGAGGTTTATTTATTAGCTTATTTGTTACCGACAATTATTTGCATTTTAGATTGGCTCTTTGTGACTTCTTTTAAGCAATAAAATGATTTAATATTGAGAAATTGTATCTTATCAATTTGTATCCATTTTCCAACACCCAATCCATTTATTGTGGATCCTTAATAGTGTGAGACTGTGAGTCCTCATTTTTATTTTACAAATGAAGCAAAAATATACTTTTTGAAATAATTTTACAAGAATGGCAAAAAAATGAATTATACTAGATTCAATTTCATTAATATTACTCTCTTGTCATTAATCTTTTTTTTTTGGTCTGCTTGTCATTACTCTTTTAAAATAGTCATTTAAATAATTAAAAAATAAAAATATGTAACGTGAAAGTGAAAAGATAATATGAGAGAGAAAGTTGGGATAATGCATGATGACAGTTCAATTTGATTTTAAAAGAGAGATAACGATAGTTATCAAAATAATCATGAAAAAGAATAGCTTCCTAATTTTAATAATTTTATAATAATTATTATTATTTATAATGATTTTATGTATTTAAAAAAATAAAAAATGGTTTTGAGCAAAAAAAATAAAAAATATATAACATGCACGTTTATGTACGCGAAATCTCTAATATATATATTTTGGTCTATGATGATTGTGATATATATTATAACAAATTTGGTGATTAATTTTTTAAACATTGTAAAATTTAATATTGGAGCAACTCTTTCAATAAATAACGCTCTATTCTCATTCTTTCAGAGATCGAATCTAACCGACAATAGTTATAATTATAGAAAACAGAAAGTCTTTTGACAAACCTATAATATATATATTACATACCTAATCATCACAGTATCACACAACAGGTATGTCATAATATTTTTGATGGAGACATAACCTGCGTCTTTTATGAAATAATGCGGTAGTTCGGAAATGTAATTAATATTTTAAAATAAATAATATTAACTTGTTCACTTTAGACCATCCTAACGATGGGTGGCTTTTCACGTTTATATATTAAATAAAAAATATATATATAAATTTAGTTAATTTTAAAAATTATTTATAAAAATATATTATTTTTATTGTGTATATTTTAAAACGTTTTCATTTTTTTTAATTTTTGACAACAAATATATCACTTTTATTTTAATGATTTTTCTAGTTCAAATTATATAAATTATTTTTTAATCGTATTTTTGTTTTAACCAGTCTAGATATATTTTATGAGTTAAAAAATATATTTAAGCTGTAATTAAAGAAATATAAAAATATAAATTTTTTAATCTCTTCATTTTTATTTTTATTTTGCAAATTCGGTTCGTATTGGACATATAATTATAATAAGAAAATCTTTAACAAAAATAAATACTTTATTTAATCAATATCAAATATGTTCAAGAGTACTCTGAGAGGAGAGCACGTGTGGTTGTGAATTATTGATGAAAGATATAGAAAGCTTGTTGGTCATCAGTCCATATATATAAATAGGAAAAAATTTAGGTTCATTTTCTTATGTCCATTATATCCAATTTCACCAATTATATATTGTATTTACACTCTCTCTTCTATTATTGGTTATATAAAAGGTGATCTTCTATATTCTCTCTCTACTGTGATTGGTCATTTAAACACTTTTTGCCACGTGTCATATTTATATTAGAGAACTGAATGTAATAGACATAAAAAAATAGAATAAGTTTTTTCCATATAAATAACGGTCACAAGTCAAATTTTTCTTTCTACGATGGACACACTCACCATGTGTCCTCCATCCCCTATTCCCCTTTGTGGATAATAAGATACAGAGTTACAATACATCTTTTGTAGCCACAAAGACAAAACGAGTATCATATGACACCAGAGTCATTTTCAGTAATAGGCAATTTCTAATAAATTAGTTATTAAACGCACACTAACAGATATTTTGAAAATAATAATTAAAAAACAAATTTGATGGGGCATGTCTAGAATAATGTTTTTAAAATCGGATCGATTGAGATACTGGTTTACGATTCAATGATCAAACTGTAGTCGAACCGGCTTGGCGGTAATTAAAATATATATTTTAATTAAGTATACTAAAATATATCATAAAAAATGTATATACTTCTATATATATATGGCTTTGGAGTTTTTGGTGTCACACAAGCAAAGTGTGACACCAAAAAAATAACTTCCCCTTCAACTTCCCAATAAATAACCAAGTATGGTAGGTGGTTACTAAAAAAAATGGAGAAATACATAACTTCTCATTTTTTAATTTTAAATTATGATAAAAATTTTATTTAAATATTTAATTTTTGATGATTTTAAAATATAATAATTATTTTATATTTTTTAAAAAAATTAAGAATAAATTACATGTATGCACGTAAGTGCATGCGAAGCCTCTAGTCATAATTATTTGTCTCTATCTCTATCTAAATATGGAGTAGATGCTCAGTGGTACGGTAGTACTGAACTTCAGTACATCCCTCCAATTAGTTGGTCCATAAACCATTCAAGGTGGGTCCTAATTAATGTGAGTTTTTATTAATATTAACAAATGCCACTACATGATTGAAGGGATGTACTGAAGTTCAGTGGTACGGTACCATTGAACTTTTATTCCTAAACATGATAAAAAATATATAACTTGCAAACTAACACAATATCATATTAAATTCTTCAAATAATTTCAAGGGTCAACCTATTTAAGTCTCAAGTCTTATTACAAACCAAACCATAAATACTGAAATAGAACAAAAATTGGACAACCGACAAAACCGTCTAAACCACCAGGTTGAACAATTTTTGATCGATTTTGCCGGTTGGTTATTTTTCGGACCGGAATGGAAGATGGTTTTCCGATTCGATTGACTTGTCCGATCTGGTTTTGATAACACTGGTCTAGAATGCCCACCCAAACCATACCAAGCCGGATGGAAGGGCTTTCTTTGTGCCTATCCCGGTATCATCTTGTCCAATCCCTAGAGTACGGACACGTCGCTACTTGACAAAGTTCATTCCCCGATAATATTTGTGCACTTTCTGATAACTTTTAGTCTCTAACACATCAATCACCTACCGTCACTTTACTCTTTCAGTCATCTCTATATAAACCCTCAACTCCTCCAGGGTTGGTACTAGATCTTTTACTACTGGAATTTTTTTGTTACTTTTAGGTCTCCGTGAAGTTGAAAGATTGTGACCCAAGACTCCCAGCATTATAAAGCACTCACCAAAATTAAAGGAGATCAAATTAAATTAAATTAAATTAAATTAAATTGGTTTGGAAGGCTCAATTTGCAGAAGGAAAAATAGTGTATGCATGTCAAGGTTCGTTTCTTAGCTAGTTTTTTATTCAATTTGGGCAATATTCCGTCCTTTTAATCCCAAAAAAAAAAAGTGTGAACAAAGAAGACGTTAACATTTCAAAATCATGCATTAAAAAATCTCTAAAATAGGATAAAAATATTATTGAAGTTCAGTATCTCTCTCTAATCATGTAAAGTCATTTATTAATATTAATATAAATTTATATTAATAAGGACTCGATCACTTCAAATGATTTAAAAATCAACTAATTAAAGGAATATACTGAAATTCAATATTACTGTACCAATAAACATTAATTCCTCGTATAGATAATTGCAGTGAAATTTATTTACGGTACTTCAGTTATGAGAATAAACATTAATTATTGTCAGCAGACAAAGCGGCATTTGCACATGTATATACTAAAAAAAAGTTAAACACAAATTTAGCCACATTTCAAAAGTATTTACAGATCTATACCACTTTTATTGTTTACCTAGAAAAACGCCATCGGTGATGGCAATTTGCTGATTTCTTGACGAGAAAAACGTCATCTGTGAGGGTGTTTATAGAGTTGACCATTTGACCCTATAAACGCCCTCCGTGATGGCGTTTTTCTAGCTACCGGTCAAATGAGGTGGGCCCAGTAGACATGTAGGCAGCCATGCATGTGGTATGTTTAACTAAAACGCCATCAGCAAGGGCGTTTTTCTCTTCCAATGGCGTTGTTTTTCACGTCCCAAATAATCCTAAACTTGACGGATGTAGTACACATGGTAGCCAACTTTACAAAGCTTATTCCTCCGCTGATTCTCGTAAATTTAGGATTATTCAGGACGTGAAAAACAACGTCATTGGAATTGTTCGATACAATGACGTCTTTGTAAATACAAGCCGTGAATGACTGACTCATGTTTGTTTGTGAATAATTATGCTACAAAACAATGCCTCAAAAAATGCTGGAAATATGAGAGGAATGTTGTGGGTTGTTGAGACAAGTTGAAGCTATATACCAACCTAAAAACGCCCTCACTGACGGCGTTTATTGCAATAAAAACGTCCTTGCTGATGGCGTTTTAGTTAAACATACCACACGCGTGGCTGCCTACATGTCTTATTGGCCCCACCTCATTTGACCGGTAGCTAGAAAAATGCCATCATGGAAGGCGTTTATAGGGTCAAATGGTCAACCTTATAAACGCCCTCACAGATGGCGTTTTTCTCGTTAAGAAATCAGCAAATTGCCATCACCGATGGCGTTTTTCTAGGTGAACAATAAAAGTGATATAGATCTGTAGATATTTTTAAAAAGTGACTAAATTTATGTTTAACTTTTTTTTTAGTATATACATGTGCAAATACCCAGACAAAGCACGAAAATTTCAAATTTTTGGCATTTTATGATTTACGGAAAGGTTGACAAACTGGACACAAGAGAAACAACCATAGATCTACATACGCGTGGCATTTATTCGTACTTCGGTTTTCTTTTTTTAATTTAAATCAAAACATGGTGTCTTAACTCTTAACCACATTTCAAAAATATAACAATTTTTGTCATTATTTTTTAATTTTTATTTTATTTTCACTTGTAATGTAAGGATAAAATTATTATTTTTACTCACTTTTATTCTATTCACATTACATTACATCACATTAACATGATATTTTCATTTTTTTTTTCTCATTCTCATTCCCGTTGTCATTGCAATTCCCTCTTCTTCTTCTTTTTTTTTACTCATTACCAAAGAGACTAATTAGAGCCACTTCAGATATATGAGTACCGGTCCATTTGGTGATAATGTGTATATATTATAAATTAACCGACTTACATAATTAAGGGTTCCAATATTGTAGGGCAATGGCCCAATTTTATAGCGTGATTAAAGGACATAAGAGCCTTTGTTTTGAAAATGTGGCCACAATTTCTAAATAACTGTGTCTGTGTGTATAGTTATACCACAGGAAACTAGCATTCATTGGTATATATCCTTCCTACTGAGGACACTGATTGTTCGGCAAAGAGGACACTCCCATGTGATACGACTTTATTCTTAACTTTGTTGTAAGAACACATACACACATCATTTCTCATAAAATCATAATTACCCTTCTCTTATTAAGTGCTTTTTTTTTTCCAATTGATGTATACATGGCTTCCTATATTTATCTTTATCAAATATGAGAATGGAAATCTTAGTTACGCACCTTCCCATTCAAATCTCTATATTCCATCTACCAAACGGATATTAAAGATAAATATGTTAGTTATACCACAGGAAACTAGCAGTCATTGGTATATATAGGGCATGTTGGTAGGGGTGAGAAATGGTGAAGAAAAAAAAATTTGTGGTCCTATATATTATTATTTTTTATTTTTATCTTAAAAAACGTGTATAATTAAAAAAAATACAAAATGTCTATGTTTGATTTTAATATAAGGAGTAAAGTGATAATTTTAATAAATGCATTCCCCTTCCCTTTCCGTTTCCATTTCTGTGTAAAGAACGTACTCATATTTTTTTTTCTCATTCCTATTTGTAGCTCCAATCTTATTCTTTTTTTTATATTATAATAAACATAACTGTATATAATTATATTCTCATCTTCAATCTCTCACAATCTAATACTCCAATTAAACGGGTTCTTAATGGTGACGGACGATAGTGTCTTGAAAAGAATTATCATTCGTAGAAGGATAATTGTGAAAAGAAATTGCAGTAATCACAAAGATTATGATGGCAAATTAAAGAAGAAATTGCCTGTATAATAATAATTAGGTATGTGTTTAATAGCAGAAATTATTTAAAAGCATGGGGATTTGAATTTAAAAAATAAATATAATTATTGAGGTTAAATAGGAAATGGAGGGCCCGGAAGGTGCGAGAGTAGTAGGTATAGTAGGCCCACGAGATTCACATGGTGTGATGGGCGGCGTGAGTGAATCGTGATATTCATAGCTGCATATTCTTTCGTCCCGTAAGCATGCCGCATGCCACACCTAATTCCTTGCCCGCACATTTTTCAGAAGAGGACGTTAGGCACAATAAAGAAATTGATATAAATTTTGTTTCATAATGAAAATGATTTCTTCTCATCGTTTTATACATTTTGAAATTCCCTCGCTTTACATTTCTTGGTCGGAATTTCAAAATTGGAATATGCTTACTTCTTTAATTGGCAGGTTGTATAAATATCAATGATTTTGTAATTTGAGCGTGTGAAATTAAAATTTGATAATAACCTTTAATCTAATTGATTAATATAATTAGATGCTGACGTACGAGAGGGTGAACTAGATAAGTAGAGCAACATATCAACAGTGTTGGGTACAGTAAAATAAACTATTTTTTTTATAATATAATCAATTTGACTTCGAATCTTTACTATAAGATGTGTTTATATATAGTGTTCGATAGTGCATCGAATAAGATTGTTTTCAATACAAAAATTAAAATTAAAATAGGAAAGATAAGTAAAGCAAGGTGAATATTGTGAAGGAAAAGTTGAAATCTCTTGGGGCTCAAGGTAGGAACTTGTTCCTTCATTTTGCAAACACGTCTAACTTTTCCTTTCTATATATGTTATGTATTGTAATTTGTTTTAAAGAGGTTGTATTTATCTTTCTTTTTTTTCAGTTAATCGGTTTATTTGTTTATCTAACATTAATTATTTTAACATAATAATCATATAACTATTGAAATTATAAAGTACTTGTATTTAATATATTAAAAAACGCTCAAAATAATTTTGTAACACTTTTTTAAGGATGAAAATAAGTTTTTTGGTACGCGTGATATATAATAGCACCCTTAATTAATAGATACATCAAAATTAACTGAAATTTTTTTATGTATTGTAAGTATATAATATTTTTTCCCATGAACACGTGGTATTGGTCTTCTAGAAGGTTAGCCGGATTACGGATCAGTGACATGTGACATCGTTAGATAACTCCAAACGTGGCCTCCCTCAATGTTCACTCGCGAGTCCCCTCACAACAGAGACGTGGAGGAACCCCAAGAATCGTGGGTCGAGCCCCATGATCAAGGAATGTGGGTCGACCACGTTCCTCTCTGCCTTAAGTATAAATACCCTTTACCTAAGGGACTTGAGGGGCAGAGAACAAACACATCACAGTAACATACAACGAGATCATTATTACCTGAAGTATACCTAACAGATATCAAAGCATATTCATTCACTCACAGGATTCACATGTCTGCTTGCTCTACGACCACCTAGAGACCCTTGTTTTCTCATCCTCTACATTAAGAACTTCTAACAGGTGGCTCACCCGCCCAGAGCATCATACATGTCCTAGCCGCACACGGCCATTACAGGTAACACTCCTGCCTAACGGCTCCTATGAATGTCTTCTCTTCGAACTACGTGAACTTTGATCCCTCAATAAGGGTATGTAGGCACCTAGGTTGACCTAAGGACAAGTCCCCAAAGCCAAGATTTATTGCGGTCCTTATTTCACATTACGAATTGTCTAAACCAGAAATGACAGTTACATGTATAAAAGATGAAACTCAGGATTTTTGTTTCTTTTCACATAAATGATAAAACTTAAGGCAAATGGGGTCTTTCCCTTCACATCTAAAGTTTATAAAATTTGTCTACATTTAGTTTGATTTGATTTATTAACATGTTACAGTTTTATGTGTGACTTAGATTAAAAAAAATAATGGATATAAATTTGTTTACCAATTACAAAGTTTATAAAATTTAAATTCAAGTTTTATAATTAATGAAATTTATTTGTTAATGACATAACGTCCAAATAAATAAAGGGTTTATCTAACAAGTGCTCTAGGGCATTTGTTAAGGTTTTTGTTGATCGGTGGAGATGGAATAACTTTTTTTGAAGTTAGTAAAAAGTCAACCAACACATTTTTTAAAGCCCTCTGATTAGTTGAAAGGAAACCTTAAAGAGTGCCTTAAGACACTTGTTAGCAAAACCCATAAATAAAATAGGGTTCCAATGGTTAATAATGCATTTAATGAGGTGAAATAGTGAAAATAATATATAGAAATCACAACTTGTAATAAATACATTTTTTTTTTAAAAAACATAAATGTCCTTCATCTATTTTCTCCATCTCTCTCTTTTTAATTTATTACAATATTTTTTTTATTTTGTATTCATACTTATTATTTTAATTATTCTTTTATTTTAATTTATCAATAATCACATTATTTTTTATTTTCAATATATCCAGAAACCACATTAATAATACCATCACGTCATTATTGATAAATTGAAAAAAAAGAAAAATTAAAATAATAAATATAAATACAAAATAAAAAAAATATTGTAATAAATTAAAAGGAGAGAGATTGAGAAAATAGGTGAAGGGCATTTATGTCTTTAAAAAAAATAAAAAACATATTTATTACAAGTTGTGATTTCTATGCATTATTTTCACTATCTCATCTCATTAAATGCATTCTTAACCAGTGGGCACTGGTTAGCAAAACCCAATAAAATATACCATTTAGCTTTATTTAAATTGTATATAAGAGTAGGATTGGCTTTTTATGCACACGAAACTTGTACTCTACGGACTCACATGTGGCAAAAGTGGAGAGTTTTGATACTATTATGATGCCAAGTACCAACAAACGTATAGTATTCCTCCAATCAGCTAGCTTTTCCGTACCTTTAAGCACATTTTTTAGGTGTTAAATAATTGGACTCAACCCCATCTATTAGTAATCAATACACACTTTCCTATTTATTTCCAAGCCATGACTCATATGAACCTACGTGTCTCCAACCCTCTCCTTATTTTGAAAAATTGTCAAGTAAAACTTTAGTTTATTGAAAGGTAGTTATTAGTTATGGCAGCTTTACAAAATTTTTATATGTAGACAAATAATTAAGAAATTTAGGTAGCAATAGTAGATATACATGGCATTGGGTCGCAATGATCATGAAACGAAACATTGTTTTAATGGAATAAGTTAAAGTATGAAAGTGACCTTAACTTTCTCCTTCCCAAGGAAAATAAATGGTATAAAGAAAAAGCTCGAAGAAGTATGGCTTCTAGCTTATTGAAGCTGCATAAGGTAAATGTTCACAATGATGTCAAGCGGGGGAAAAAAAAAGAAACCCATCAATTGAACCATAGTACTAGTTTTATTTAAAACGTTAACAAGCGATGAAAACACAAACAAACCGATTAGGGTCTTAATTAAATAAGTATAGGGTCCATTTAATTTAAGGCTTTACCCAATTTTTGTCTCTCAACTATAAAATTTAATCACTAGATCCTAAGATTCATAGATTTGTACAACTTTGTCTTCTATTAGTAAATTCATCAAAATTATAATAAAGTTGTATTGAATATTTTCTTCATAGATCAAAGCTAATCTATTTTTGGAGGAAGAAAATTGAACCTCTATTCCCCGTGCCACCTATATATATACCTATATTTATGCACAATGAAGAGTAAATACATATTTGAGAGATTCTTGATTTTATAGAATCGACTTTATTTAAAGGACTCCCTCATTCAAAGCTCAAGTATTTTTAAGAGGCAAAATACTATTTAGTCCTTGAATTGTTGGTCAAACTATTATTTAGTCTCCGAATTTATCAAAAATACTATTTAATCCCTGAAATTTGTAACTATGTCAATTATTTAGTCCTTGAATTTGATGAAAATACTATTTAGTCCCCAAACTTAACAAAAATACTATTTAATCTCTGAATTTACAACTCTGTCAACTCTAACGGGTAACAGTCAAGAGACTAAATAATTGACAGAGTTATAAATTCCAGGATTAAATAGTATTTTTGCCAAGTTTGGGGGACTAAATAGTTGACATAGTTACAAATTCGGGGATTAAATAATATTTTTGTCAAATTCGAGGACTAAATAGTTGACATAGTTTCAAATTTTGGAGACTAAATAGTATTTTTGATAAATTTAAAGACTAAATAATAGTTTGACCAACAATTTAGATACTAAATAATATTTTACCTCTATTTTTAAAGTGCTCTCATTGGTAGAGGAACAATTTTTTTTTTTCAATCACAAGTCCCACCTTTGAAACTTTAAGAAAGATGTTCGAGCTCCAAAAACAATTATTAATTTATTATAGAGGGTTATACAAAAATTAAATTATTTTATTTGTTAATTTTTGTCATTGTTTTTTTTTTTCGTAAATTATTGCATTTATTAATATTTTTATATAAAAACCCATTAAAAAAAAACCCTAACGCCTAAGAAAGCTTTCTAAAAAGTTTCATACAAACTACCAAAACCAACAACTGCTCTTTCTCTCTCTATCTATAACCTTCGCTTTTATAACTGTTGCTTAACGCCTCTGCCAAATTTGCTCCTCACACTTTGCTTTAAGTTTCTCAGCTTCTTAAATCTCACTCAGATATTTTCTCTCTCTCACACACTCTCTTTTTCTCTCACTACCCTCTCTCTTTCCTTTCTTTCATCCATGGACACTTCCTCTTCTTCCTCTTCGGAGGGTCATAATAGTCCCGACACGATTTTCGAAGCTGATACTCCTCGAACGCCCTTAGCCGTCCGTCGAGCCCTTCAGCTCCTCCGATCCGACGACCCGGATTTTCGGCTCCAAGCCGCCCGGGATATCCGGCGCCTCACCAAGACCTCGCAGCGCTGTCGGCGCCAGCTCGCTGAAGCTGTCGGTCCGCTCGTTTCCATGCTCCGAGTCGACTCGCCCGAGTTACTTGAACCGGCTCTTCTCGCTTTGCTTAACCTTGCCGTCAAAGATGAAAAGTATGTATGCCGCAGATTTCCCTCGGTTCCTCAATGTATAAGCTAATTAGATCCAGAATTTCTGTTTTCGAGTACTATTGCGTTTGAAATTTTTTGAGACTGTGTTGTTGTTTTTTTGGATGAAGGATTTTGTGGGAATTTGGATAATATTAGTTACCTGCAAGTTGATGCGTGTTGTAATTGCGATTTCATTCTATTATGCGCTTTTTCGTTTTCTGCTTTCTTCGATTTAGGAATCTGTGCTCTCTATGAAACATATGTGATGCATTGAAGTCATCAAGTTGGGGATTCCGTATAAATATGCAACACGATAATGTCAACTTGGGAAAGGATTTATAATAACATGGTAGAATATGATGAGATTCTGGTCTTTATTTGGTCTGTCTATTCTCATCTTTTTTTCTTTATCGTCTTCCATTTGCATCTGGTTGGTTAGTGGAAAAATACGAGAGGAAAAAATGATAATCTTGAAAGCAGTGGTTGGTTTTTCCTTCTTGTCATTTAGCAATTTTTTTAAGGAAAGATGGTACTAAAACTTTACAATTTAAACTCTTATCGTGGCTTATAAGTTAGAATGCAAGAGGTGATAGTTTTCTTCTTCTTCTTTTTTTGTTAAGATGGTTGCTGAATTTTTTTACAGAAATTAAATATTCGCTTTTTATATTTTTCTTTCTTTTTTGTTCGTTTTAGCTTTTGATGATTTTTTTTACTGTGATTTGTGTCATTTATGAGTCATAGAATGTCAATTAAGCAGTTTAAAATTTGTTTCCAATAACTTGGATGCATTTGTCCTACCCCACAAGAAAGAATCGGATTCTTTACAATTGAAGCTTTTCCTAATGGGGGGTGTTTTATTTTTTAGATTCACATGTTGCGCTTTCCCTTTTCCTTTTTCTCTTGTCTTCTTCTAATGTTAAACTGATATCATTTATTCATTTTGATGACTGCTGAAATTCAACTTCTAGCAAATGGAATTATTGTAAATCTGTTACATTTGACGCTACGTGGCTAATGTTACCTGCTATTTAATACCAAAATAGTCTATATGTTACACTATATTAAATTACGTTATGTTTATTAAAAGAATGGAAAGTAGTTCAAAAACAAGAAAGCTATCAAGCTTGCTTTATTAATCTATAGTTTTGAATGGAAGAATACTGATCTTTATTATATATCTTCTTTCGCTTCTACTTTTATTGGTCCCTTACTTTTACTTCCGGAATTTATTATCTAGATGAGCAGCTGTATCATTGGTTTCTTTCTTTTCTGATCTTTTTCTTTTAACCTTGGTGTGCTGTCTTCTATATAGTACTAGTTTTATATTTGTCACCACTGTTATGGTCTCAACTCTCACCTACATACCCTCTATTTAATACCAAACTACTATTTGTTACACTGCTATTCTAGATAACAAATTACGTTATGTTTATAATAAATGGGAAATAGTTAGAAAACAACTATCAAGCTTGCTTTAATATGTTCAGTTTTGAATGGAAGAATACTGGTCTTTATTAATATGTTCAGTTTATACGCATTAGTCATGAATTAGTAGTATTCATTTCTTGACATGGTTTTATATATATTGCAGGAACAAAATCAACATTGTGGAAGCTGGTGCTTTAGAACCAATAATTAGTTTCCTCAGGTCACAGAATTGGAATCTGCGGGAGTACGCAACTGCATCTTTGCTCACTTTATCTGCCTCTACAGTCAACAAGCCAATTATTAGTGCTTCTGGAGCAATTCCTCTTCTTGTGGAGATTCTTCGAGATGGAAGCCCGCAGGCTAAAGCTGATGCCGTAATGGCTCTTTCCAACTTGTCCACATACTCAGATAATCTCAGCATCATTGTTGAAACAAATCCAGTTCCTTATATAGTCAATCTTCTCAAAGCCTGTAAAAAATCCTCAAAAACTGCTGAGAAATGCTGTGCTTTGATAGAGTCCTTGGTGGGTTTTGATGAGGGAAGAACTGTCTTAACATCTGAAGAAGGTGGGGTTCTTGCAGTTGTGGAAGTTCTTGAAAATGGTAATCTCCAAAGTAGGGAGCATGCTGTAGGAGCACTATTGACTATGTGTGAAAGTGACCGGTGTAAATACCGGGAACCAATTCTTGGAGAAGGTGTAATTCCAGGACTTCTGGAGCTTACCGTTCAAGGAACACCTAAGTCTCAGTTGAAAGCACGTACCCTTTTGCAGTTACTGAGAGAGTCTCCTTATCCAAGGTCTGAAATTCAACCTGATACACTCGAGAACATAGTATGTAACCTCATATCACAGATTGATGGCGATGATCAATCTGGAAAAGCTAAGAAGATGCTTGCTGAGATGGTTCAAGTCAGCATGGAACAGAGTCTGAGACATTTACAGCAAAGAGCTCTTGTATGTACCCCAAGTGATCTTCCTATCTCCAACTGTGCTTCTGAAGTTCATTCAAAATGATACTTATGAACCTTGGATCTTTTCCCTTTCATTTGGGGTTGTGAGAAAAGTTTTCCGTAGTAGAAAGGAGAGGAGGAAAAAAAAAGGAGGTAAAGTATGCCAGTCCAGGCCACTGTGGAGGTATCGAGTGACTGGTGATTGTCAATAAACTGAAGTTGTGAGGGAAAAAGAAAGTAGGATTTTGTAGCTGGTTTGTAAAGAAATGATGTATAAAATTATATGAAAGCAGTGAAGGCTTTTATCCGATCTCCATTTGTTTTTTTAAACTTCATTTCTGCAGTGACTTCGTGTGAACTTGTACAGGGCTGAACTATGGTCCACGGGTGGACCTTTTATCGAAGATATGGCTATGGCTATTGTGGTGCAGGATTTTGATTGATGGTCAGTTGGTCACATTTGATGTTGATGCTGAAGGAGAGGGTTCGAGTTCTAAGAATAATCTAGTGAATTATTTCCAACAGATCACACGGCTTATATAGTATATACTCATTCCACTCGTTGCGCCGCTCACCACTGAACTTCACACCACAAACACCTCCTTACAAAATAAAGAAAAGAGATCAACTCCACATAAAATGTTTATACAATCTTTATATGATAACAACATTTGAAAAGTAAATATTGAATTACTAAAATCCATGTTTTTAGAATGATCAAATTGGAAAAATATACAAATAAATTACAGATGGGTAAAGTACCATTGCCGTCCTCAAACTTTGTTGCAATGTTCATTCTTGCTCCCAAACTTTTTTTTGGTTCATGCCTACCCCCAAACTTTCAATTTTGTTCATACATGTCCTTTTTGCTAACACTATTAACTTGCTTGACGGAATTTGCTAACGTGGACTATGAATATGTATCTCTTTTGTCACCTCATTGTCTATCTCATTTTACATCTCATATTTAATTTTTTACTTTTATTTTAAAAAAATTAACCTAATCCAAATTAAAAAAAATCAAACTTTTATCCTAAAATATTTTTTTATTTAGATTAGGTTAATTTTTTTAATAAAAGTAAAAAAGTTAAATGAGAGGTGGACAATGATGTGGCAAAAAAAAACACATTCATCATTCATGTCAGCAAATTTCGTCAAGCAAGTTACCAGTGTTAGCAAAAAGGGCAGGCATGAATAAAACTGAAATTTTAGGGGTAGGCATGAACAAAACTGAAAGTTTGGGGGTAGACATGAACCAAAAAAAAGTTTGGGGGCAGGAATGAACATTGCAATAAAGTTTGAGGGCAGCAAGGATACTTTATCCATTACAGATTATCATTAATATATATATATATTTTTTTCAAAAATTCATTTAAGTATATTTTTAATTTATATTTATTTTTTTATTTTTTTGGACATTTAATTATCTTTTAAATTATATAGTAATACATTAAACCTATAAAAAACTATGGGAAAATGAAAAAATATTAAAATATATATTGAGAAATTAACTTAATTGTTTATCTTAAAATATAAAAAATTGTTTTTTATTAATTTTACTGTGAAATTATTTGAATTTCTTTTATGTTATTTCTTAAATAGATTCGTCAGGCTGCCAAAATCTTGTTAGTTAAAATAACCAAAACAAATTATAGCGTTATTAATTTTTTAAAAATAAAATGAAGGCATAATTAACACACCTCCCTTAAAATTTGAGAAAGCTTTATATTCTTTGTTACATTGCTTATTGCTTTATATAACTAAACCCTTATTTGTGAAAATAGTATGTTATGAAGAATGGCGCTACCAGGTGAAGGTATTATTGAAGAAGCGTTGTCTAAAATGGAAGAAGGAGACCCCTCCAACTCCAACCGCTTTCATATTGCTCAGATGTAAACTCAATTATGTGTATGAAATTAAATGAGTTGAAGATGTGCAGAGGTCATTGGGATATTTTACTTGATATATGTGGGGTGTGGAGCTGAAATAGTCTATATATGGTGGTTTAATGACATTTCCAGGCATTTGCCTTACATGGGGCTTCCTTCTCATGCCATTGTTTTATGCTCTTTCTCACGTCTCTGCTTATATATATATATATATATATATATGTGCTCAATACGTAGGAGCTGTGTGTGCGAGTTACGCCTTACTACGTAGCTTCCATGTTACAGAACAATCTTACTTTGGATCTACTAAACAAGCTTTTCGTGTGGAAATCATTATCACTTTTCTCGAATTCATGTTTCTCCTTCTTCCTGTTTCTTCCAATAAAACACTGGTCTCACACTCTATCTATAATCATTAAATAATCATCATTTTTTCATTTATATCTATATATCACTAATCATTTTTTTTAATATATGTTTGTGGTTTGATTTGCGGAAGGCTAAATTCACAGGGCTTGCTGTTGGAATCACCGTAACGATGAATGAATTTTTTGCTGGCTGCCTAATTAATTAAGCTTCATTTTAAATAGTTTTCATGACCAACCAATGAGAAGTATTTCACCTGCATGAACCCAAAGGATTATGGGCTTATATTGCAGGCCCAATTAATGGAGCCGTAGCTGCAGGATTTGTGTTTGGGATTTTTATACGCACACCTGACAGATGCAATCCACTTTCTCCAAATCACACAGCAATTGCCTCTTCTTAAACACTAGACTACAAGGACAATCAAAGTCTTTTTAAACACAAACACTAGATTTTTTTTTTTTAAGTTTTGATATGGAACTTGAATAATTAGCATAGATGTCTTTTAGTTTTGTAGCAATTTACTGAATGTTGAAATTTCAAAAATATTTTAGTTTAGAAGTCAATAAATATTTGATTAGTATTCATTTATAAGCTTGGTTACTGTCTGATTGGGGAGTAGATGTTCAGTGGTACGATAGTACTGAATTTCAGTACATTCCTCCAATCAGTTGGTCCCTAAACCATTCAAGGTGGACCCTAATTAATGTGAATTTTTATTAATATTAACAAATGGCACTACATAATTGGAAGAATGTACTGAAGTTCAGTGGTACGGTACCATTAAACTTTTATCCCTGATTGGGCACCTCCTCACATTTACAAATTTGACTACAATTAAATCTCTTTATTTTTATATTATTCGTTTTAAAATGGCTAAAAATACAGAAAATCCTTACAATTATAGATTATACATAGATAATCTCTTAACTGTGAAGATCAAGCATTACTAAAATGCAAAAAAGTCACTTAAATTTTGGAAGAAGATTGTTTAAACTAGTAGAGAGAATAAGAAGTGAAATTAATAAGGCAGGTAAATGATATGAATAGGGATAAAAGTTTAATATTATTGTAGTTTCGGCATATCTCTCTAATTATGTAGCATCATTTATTAATATAAATAGAAATTCATATTAATAAAAATTCAATTTGAATAAATTAATGATTAATTAATTAGAGCGATGTACTTGGAATATGCCATCTATAAAGAAATCCCCTGCAACATCTTCTTGACAACTAGAATTAGAGACTTCTTTGCTCATCTAACACATCATTACCTCAACTTTTAATCTCATGCATTTAGTCCACTTGTCAAGCCATGTTACAAGTGCTACATTTCTATTGGTCCACATAATTTATAAAAATCCAACTTGGTATTTCTGTCTTCCATGTAGACCCAATCAAATTGATTTGTTTTAATTATATGCAATATTATCTTGAAAAAATCACACATGCTTTAAATGCAGAAATTAATCAATATGATTATCAATTAATTTTAAAGCCTCTACGTCAAAAATGTTTATTTCATCTTTCACTGCACAGTGCCACATAGATCATATTCTCCCGCTGGTCATGTGCATGTGTTGGCAGCAATAAATCTCTTTGATTATATAATCGTGTCAGCAGCTTTAAAAGAAGGGATGCATATACATAAGGAATGTAGCAAACGCTGACTATGCATGATTTTAATGAGTGGTATTAATTATAATAAAATCTGATTATGATTCAAATCAGTTTTGATGTCCCAATTATTTTGAACCAAAAAAGACAAGAATTTTGAATTTTATTATGAATGTATATAAATGCTATTCTTAATCATCTCCATGATAATAGCTCAATCTTCTCTATAATATCTGTTAAGAGTCTAATTAGTCATTAGTTAAAAGCTCATTAGGTATTCTGTTATTATAGCTTTGTATATTAGTTTAGTTTGTTAAGTCAGTTTCTCTTTCTTTCTCTGTTTCTTGTGTTGTGTATATATGGGCTCTTGGCCCTTTATTCTAATCAATCAAGTCATTCATTTCTTTCATTTCTTATTGCTCTCTTCTTCTTCATTCTCTGGTTTCCTTCTATCTCTAAGATAGCTTCAATCCTCACATGGCATCAGAGCCTAAAGATTCAGAAATGGGATCAAGTTCCAAATCAGGAGAAAGCAAAGTGGAAACAAAAACTACTCAAGATTCTTCAAGCCTAACTGAGACACCCAAGTTTACCTTGCAAAACTTCCCTCAATCACTCTCCACCAAATTGGATGATCTCAACTTCCTCATATGGAGGCTCCAGGTGGTAACCATAGTTAATGGATATGACCTCTACAACTTTCTCATTGGAGGTAAGCATATCCCATCTCAGTTTCTGTCAAAAGAGGATGAAATTCTCAATCGCCAAAATCCAGATTACCTTAACTGGAAACGTCAAGACCAAGTCTTGATGTCTTGGATGCTCATGTCCATGTCAGACGGAATGGTGTCAAGGATGGTTCGGTGCCGCCATAGTCATGATGTATGGAGCACTGTTGCCACCTATTTTGCTAATCAAACTCAGGCAAGACAAAGACAATTGTTCACTCAACTCAGAAGTACCAAGAAGGGGAGTCTTAGCATGTCAGACTACCTCTTGAAGTTAAAAAAGGTGGTGGATGCACTAGCTTCCATTGACCAACCCATCACTGATCGGGATTACATAGAAACGATTCTTCATGGACTTCCCTCTGAATATGAGGGATTTATCACTTCATTCTCCTTAAAAGATAAGGAACACACTGTTATTCAAGTTGAAGCATATCTTCTTGCACATGAAGCAAGGCTAGAAGCTGTCAAGAATGACTCTTCTGATGCAATCTCGGCCAATCTTGCTCAAACTCAGGCTAGAAATTTTTCTCAAAATGCCAGAATGCAATCAAACATGTCACAAAACACATTTAATAGAGGTGGCTTTGCAAATAGAGGCAACAACCGAGGAAGAGGAAGGTCTCGAGGTGGCCATGGTGGTAGCCGCACTCTCTGTCAAGTCTGTGGAAGACTTGGACACATAGGAGTTAACTGCTACCATCGTTTTGATCAATCTTACACAGCTGCCACACTCATGCAAAATCAGAATTTACAAGTGCAAAATTCCAGGCCTGCCAATTCATCAGCTCAGAATGCACCTGTTGAAGCTCTCTTAGCCACACCCGAGACACTATACGATGCTTCTTGGTACCCAGATAGCGGTGCTTCCAGCCATCTCACAAATGATGCCACTAATCTCCAAGAACAACAGACTTACACTGGTCCGGATACAGTGCACACTACAAATGGTAATGCAACAGGTTTGTTCATCTCCACAGTAGGCAACTCTGAAGTTCACACACAAAATCACAAATCATTATTTTTAAAAGATTTATATCATGTGCCTAGCATCTCAAAGAACCTTATAAGTGTCTCCAAGTTCTCAAAAGATAACAATGTTTACTTTCAATTTTTCTCTGATCATTTTCTTGTCAAATCTCAGGAAACACACGACCTGCTACTCAAGGGCAGAATGTCTAAAGGGTTGTATATTTTTGAATCCTTACCTCTCAAGCACAAGACAAATAAAGCTGCTCTTTCTGCAAATATGGCCACTGTTAATCAAACTTCTAGCTCTAGCTTGAATATATGGCACTCTCGTTTAGGACACCCTGCTATAAATACTGTCAAATCAGCTCTCTCATCTTGTAATATTGAATATAATGATAATAAAAATGTTGTGTTCTTTTGTGATTCTTGTTGCCTTGGGAAATTGTCTTCTAACTCTTTTCCTCTCTCTGACTCTACATACACTGCACCTTTGCAATTAATACATTCAGACCTGTGGGGCCCATCTCCTACAACTTCTTCAAGAGGTTTTAGATACTATATTTCCTTCATAGATGCCTTTTCAAGATTTACATGGATATATTTACTTAAATCTAAATCTGATGCACTTTCAGCCTTCAAACAATTTAAGCTTTTAGTTGAAAAGCAACTTGACACGTCAATTAAGGCCCTTCAAACTGATTTTGGGGGTGAATTTCGGTCATTCATACCCTTCCTTAGTGAACATGGCATAGCACATCGTATTAGCTGTCCACATACACATCAGCAAAATGGGACGGCTGAACGAAAACATCGTCACATAACTAAAACAGGTTTAACATTATTAGCAAATGCGTCCCTTCCACTTAAATATTGGGATGAATCTTTCATTACTGCTGTTTTTCTCATTAATAGATTACCCACCAAAGTTTTAGGATTAAAAACCCCCTTAGAAGTTCTTTTTGGACACAAACCCAACTATACCTTCCTTAAAGTCTTTGGGTGTGCATGCTTTCCTTTAATCAGACCATATAATTCCCATAAATTTGATTTTAAGTCCACTAGATGCACCTTTTTAGGATACAGTCCATCTCACAAGGGCTATAAATGCTTGGATACATCAGGACGTGTCTATATTGCCAGATCTGTGAAATTTGATGAGTTTTCTTTTCCTTTCAAAGAAAAAATGCATGGTACTTTACCTACTGACACTACCTCACAGTTGCCTACTAATGCACATCATACTACACACACCAATGTTGCCTCTTCTCCACTCATTCCTACTTTGCCTATATCACGTGCTGCACCTCCTTATTTATGTACAAATTCACCTACTCATGTCCTTTCTCCTAGCAAAGCGTGTCCTCTTGCAGGTTCTCTTCCAAGCACATTTATTCATGATGAAGATGTAGCATTCCAACGGCTCTCTTCACAAAAGACACCACCACAAATTAATGATACTTCACTCAAATATCCAATGGTTAAAGACTCCACTTTGTCCACTTCTTTAGACCTTCAAACCTGTGGTCAATACCCTCCACCTACTCCCACTCAAACCTATGGTCAATACCCTCCACCTACTCCCACTCAAACCTATGGTCAATACCCTCCACCTACTCCTACTCAAACCTACGGCCCACACCCTTCACCTAATCCCACAAGTAGCCTTCATCCTACTAATATTCCTAATCCCTCCATTATTAATTTTACTACTCACACCCGTGACCACCAAACCGAGCCTATTATCAATCCTAATTCCCATCCTATGGTCACACGAGCTAAAGCTGGAATTTTTAAACCCAAAGCCTTATTAGCCTCTACCGAGCCCACATCTGTCAAACAAGCCCTCCTTGATCCTGCATGGAAGTTGGTCATGGATGAGGAATATTCTGCTCTTATGCGCAATCAAACATGGTCCCTTGTTTCATTACCACCAGGAAGAAAGTGTATTGGGTGCCGATGGGTCTTCAAATTAAAGTATAATCCTGATGGCACCATTCACAAGCACAAAGCCCGCCTAGTTGCCAAAGGGTTTCATCAAGAAGCAGGTTTTGACTACACCGAGACTTTTAGCCCCGTGGTTAAGCCTTGCACCATTCGTATTATCCTCACTATCGCTCTCTCTTATGGGTGGACTCTACAGCAAATTGACTTCAATAATGCCTTCCTCAATGGGGATCTTCAAGAGGAAGTTTACATGTCTCAGCCGCCTGGTTTTGAACATTCAGATAGCACTCTCGTTTGTAAGCTTAAAAAGGCCCTTTATGGTCTCAAACAAGCACCTCGTGCTTGGTTTGAGAAGCTTGCATACGCTCTCAAAGCTCTTGGTTTTCGGTCTGCGGTATGTGATAATTCTCTCTTTATCCGTCGCACTCAAGATTCACTTCTTTTTATTCTAGTTTACGTAGATGATGTAATCATCACGGGAACTTCTTCTACTGAAATACAACAGCTTCTTCGCCACCTACACTCCCAGTTTTCTCTAAAGAGTCTAGGGTCTCTTCATTACTTCCTTGGAATTGAAGCTTTGTTCACTCAAGATGGTTCTCTTCTTCTTTCTCAGTCCAAATATGTTAATGACCTCTTAGTTCGAGCTGGTTTGGAAAATTCAACATCTCAGAAAACTCCAATGGTTTCAGGCCTTAAACTCTCTAGTTTAGGCAGTGAACCTTGTGCTGATCCTTCTCTTTACAGATCTATTGTGGGTGCTTTACAATATGTCACATTAACAAGACCTGAAATTTCTTTTTGTGTTAACAAATTATGTCAATTCATGCATAACCCTCAGTTGACTCACTGGCAAGCAGCAAAAAGAGTGCTTCGTTACTTGAAAGGCACCTCTAGTCATGGCTTACTTTTCAAGAAGAGTACTACCTTTGATATGTTTGGCTTTACAGATGCAGATTGGGGATCTGATCCGGACGATCGTAGATCCACCAATGGTTGGTGCATTTACTTTGGTGGAAATCTAGTGTCTTGGGCGTCAAAGAAACAACATGTTGTTGCTCGGTCGAGTACCGAAGCAGAGTGCAGTTGCTGAAATACTTTGGATCAAGTCTTTATTGTCCGAACTTTCTGTCAAGTTGATTGGTCCTCCAAGGCTCTATTGTGACAACCTTAGTGCAGTTATGTTGTCTGCAAACCCGGTACTTCATTCCCGCTCAAAGCATGTAGAATTAGATCTTCATTTTGTCAGAGAACGTGTTGCTTCGAAAGAGATTATTATTAGTCATGTTCCAGCCAGTGAGCAAACTGCAGATGTTTTAACTAAGGCAGTTTCTAGCAAGGAATTCTCCGGTTTTCAAGACAAACTTAGAGTTGTTGATCCCACCACTCTTAGTTTGAGGGGGGATGTTAAGAGTCTAATTAGTCATTAGTTAAAAGCTCATTAGGTATTCTGTTATTATAGCTTTGTATATTAGTTTAGTTTGTTAAGTCAGTTTCTCTTTCTTTCTCTGTTTCTTGTGTTGTATATATATGGGCTCTTGGCCCTTTATTCTAATCAATCAAGTCATTCATTTCTTTCATTTCTTATTGCTCTCTTCTTCTTCATTCTCTGGTTTCCTTCTATCTCTAAGATAGCTTCAATCCTCACAATATCATATTCTCTGTTTTAGCCCATTCTCTTCTTCTCGGTGTTCACAATTGGTCTCGGTCTCAGCCTCAGCCTCCTCACTTCATCATTCTTCCTCTGCTCGCAGATGGTAATATCGTGAGAGTGTCAGACCATCAAGGTTTTACTAAATGATCTACTTATAAAAAAAACATTTTAGTTTATACTGTGTTTTTTTGTTGTGCATTGCAATCGTTATGGGTTATTTTTTGAAATGATTAATTCTTTCACTTTTTCTCTATTTTTTATATATTGATTAATGTTAGGCCTGAAGTTGATGCTTCAATTTCAGCTTCATGGAGATAGAAGGCTAGCTGTTGGGGCAGTGATCAATTCGAAAATCTACATTTATCAAACATTTGATTAAAAGTAGTTATTTAGGCAAGTGTTCTTCCATTTTTTATATCTCTGGGTTTATATATACGTTGTACTGCATATATCTGGGTTTATATCTCTGGTATTGCAGTATAAATATCTTTAAATAGGCCTCTTATATATTTCACATTGATAAATTCCAAAAAGTTGAAAATAATTTCTAGAAGTGATTCTTGGGATTAGAGAGAATTTTAATTCTTTGATTTAGCATATAAGTATTACACATTGAGATATAAATCCAGCATTTTTGTATTATATAGTTGTGGTAGTTCACTTAAAGGTGTATGACTTTCAAATATCTTTCTATAGTTTCCTTTACTCATAGGTATTTTTCTTCATGTTTCAAGGAGAACTTAACCCATAAACATATCTTACCCTTCTCCAATATCAGCCATACTCCAGTGACTATGCATTGGCCATGGCCTATCCTTCGGTCTCTTGCATAAATGTGACATGTCAACAAATTTTAAGGGGATTTGTTTCTGCACGGGCGCTAGAAGTCCTGATGGTAACACACTAGAATCCACATGTACAACAAGTGTTTTCTTCTAATGATCATTAGCAGAAATTGAAGTGCTTATTTTATAGAAGAAGGATGGTCTTATCCCTTCTGGTTGTTTTTTCATTTATTTTTATTTATTTGATTTATTTAACTTATTTTTCTATTCAGGTCACTTATAATTCTTTCACTTCATTCAAAGAGGAAGAAGCAATGAAGCTAAAGCTGAATTTGAGAAGCTTTTGGGTGGTATACATGTGAAACCTACAATCAGTGAACTGTTAGGATCTGACAGAGGTGATGAAACTAATATGGTGAAACTCTAAGTTACTTTATGATCACCGTTTAAAAGGTATATGCCATAACATTTTGTGGTTGTTTCTTCATGATGATTTTTAAATTAGTTATGCTTTTGCAGCGATGTTCATTGGATCTACTCTTTTTGCTTTACAACAGCTATCCGGAATAAATGCAGTTTTTTCCTCTTCAACTGACCATGAGATCTTGAAAACACGTGTAGGAAATTGTAATTTTGTGGGTATGGAATCACTTCAGTCCCAATTATTTTAGCTGCTTTTTGTAGTAATTTCTCTATATCACTCTCAACCATGCATGTTGTTTATACCCTTGAGGGTCTATTCTTGCAATGATTGTGATCGGTAAACTTGGAAGGAAAGTGATCCTCCTGTGGAGCTTTTGGGCATTGATTGGAAAATAAATGTTTATAATTTAGCTAAAATGTAGGTCAATATGTCTCCAAGTTATTGTTGCATTTGGAGTGATGCATGACTGCACAATCAAATACATTAATTTTAAAGTTTTTTTTCTCTCTTCTGGAAATATTTGGTAATCAAGTTTAAGGAATTCGTATAATAGCATTCTTAATGTATTATCTTCCCATCAATCTATTTGATTATATCAAAATCGGAAAAATGTATATAGTATCATTTATCAAGTAGTAAATATAGGTTTCAATCTCATACTAGGTGGAGATTGGAGAAGCATCGAGCAGTTAAGAATGACAAAATATTTGTGGTATTAATTTTCTTGCAAAGTGAAGAATTGAACATTATGAGAAAGAGCTCGACTCAAGAGCTTTTGAATTGCTTATGCTTAAGAGGGATAAAAGTTCAATAACACCATATCATTGAAGTTTAGTATATTCTTCTAATCATGTAGAGTTATTTTGTTAATATTAATTTAAATTTACATTAACGAGGACTCACCTTAAATGATTTAGGAACCAACTGATTGGAGGGATGTGCTGAAGTTCAGTAGTACTACTGTACCACTAAACATATACTCGCTTAAGAGGAAGTTATGGATTGTAATAAAGGAAATTATAGTTATTGGTTAGGAATGCCTCATAAAAGCTATGGGAGATTTTGACATGTAGGCTATGTTAATTATTGAGTAAATTACACTACCCTCCCCTGAGAGATGTTGAAATTACACTGCCTTCCCTTCTAGTTTGTAAAATTACATTGTCCTCCCTTGAGAGATCAAAAGTCATTACACTTTGATCCAAAATACCATTCTCCAATAAAAAAAGTCTAAAAGGTCAAATTTTTCCAACTTCCAATACAATAAATATTCATGACTAAATTACCCTTCACAAAAGAATGAAACTCTATAAAATGTGACCTATAAATACTTTCATCCTCTTATAATAATATTGTTTCATTTTTTATTGTCTTTTATTATTTTATTAGTATTTAGAGTAATTATTATTGTTAACAAAATAAAATTCTAAAAAAGTCTGTAACTTAAAATAGTTTACAATTTTTTATATTAATAATGTAATGTAATATAAAATATCTATTATTTTACTTAATTTTCAGCAATTAAGTTTATTATATATAATAATAATAATAATAATAATAATAATAATAATAATAATAAAATATATCAAAAAAATGTTGTTAGATGTCCTAGAATTCAGTTTTATAAATTTTTTTGGTAAAGGTTTAGTTTTATAAATTTCGATAAAGCATAACATTAAATATTTTTTATCTTGTGTGAGGGTCAATTTAGTCATGAATATTTATTATATTGACTTTTTAGACCTTTTTTTTAAAGGGAGAATGATGTTTTGGATCAAAGTGTAATGACTTTTGATCTCTCAAGGGAGGGCAATGTAATTTTGCAAACTAGAGGGGAGAGCAGTGTAATTTCAGCATCTCTCAGGGGGGCAATATAATTTACTCTTAATTATTTTATGTGAAAATATAATTGTATATTTAAAATACTATATGTATATATAATATATAAAAATTTTACATTTTTATCAAAGGTTGAAAGTCCATTATCAAGTTAAAAAAAGTATTATCAAATTTAAAATATTTGATTTATAGGTGCATTCAAAAGGGAAATAATATAAGAAATTTACATAATTGATATTTATCACATTCTCTCCGCATCAACTTTTACATGATCTTTGTCTGTATTAATTTTTTTTTTCTATTTTTAAATACAATCTTCTCAATTTTTGCTCTTCCACTTTTTAGGCATATTCCTCTAACTTTTTTTAAACAATCTTACTTTTTTATATTTCAAATTTAATTTTAAAAATTGGTATGTAAAATAGAACTAATTTAAACTTCAAATTCTATTTTATTTTAAAATAAAAAAATTACAAATTAATATTTCAGAAACTAGGTCTTCCTCTTCTCTGCCGCACTGCCGCTTTGCTTCTTCATCTAAATTACACTAACAGCTTCTTCTTAGCAGTAGGGGTTTCTATAACTTGCAAATTTTTTGTAAGTTTAGCAACCCCTCCTTATTTTCTTTATTTTGTTTAATTTTAGTACTTAAAATAAATAGATCTTTCAGATCTATATTGTTCCCCATTATTTTGGTGGTGTTTTCTTCCAGATCTATTCTGTGTTTTTGTCTTCCATTGTGAAAGTTTACTCTCTAATTACTATATCTTCTTAGATCTGGTAACTATAGTTGGTTTTTGTTTTTTTTTAACGTTTGTGTAGAAAGTTTTTTTACGGATCTATAGATCTTTATGTCATAAAGCTTACACTTTATCATGTTGTTAGAAAATTTCAAAGCACTCTAACTTTGAAGATTACTACAGGTTTGATATGCAGGAGATCTAACAGTAAAAACTTTGTTGACAACATCAAGAATAGTGAAGTTTTTCATTCCAAGTTCATCTTACAAACGGGACCAGTTGCTCTTTATTCGCCCAAGTTCAATAAATTTTACGAATTCTTTCTTCTGTATTGTTAGGATGAAGTTGTTTGATTTATTGTAAGTGCCGTTGGGCTTTTCTATAATTTGATGAATTTTATTATTATAAAAAAATTATTTTAAAATGAAAAAATCAATATTTAAAATTAAAAATTCAAATTTAATTTATAATTCTTACATAATCTCTTTTTAAATTATTTGTGAAAATACTTATTTTATCTTATGGTTTAATTTGATTTAAAGATTTTAATGACTACAATAGTAAATAGGTCTCTTTGATCATATAAAAAAAATAAGCAAGTCAATCACTAATTGTAATTGCTCAATTAAAAAAGAATAAAGTCGAAATTCTAAATTCTAAATAATAATCATGAAAGTTAATAATGACAAAATTTTTATTTTGGTAACTCACTTGAATAATGGAGGGACCAAATTGGTACTAATTATAAACTTGGCCAATAAATTGAGACTAAGCAAACGTTAGGAACTAAATAGATACCAATTGAAACGTGGAGCCGAAATGAATACTGACCAAACGTTAGGAACTAAAATGAGAAAAATACTAAACGTAAGAGATCAAAATAAAACTTTTGTATAATTATAATACCTTAAACTGTTAAAGTTTAAGATTTTAAAAAATAATCATAAGCTATTTTTAAAAGTTTATTTAATAATAATTATTATTAATAAAAAGTTTGATCTAATACACATGTCATTTATCGTTAATAAAAATTAATTTATAAGTAATTGGTTTACTTTACTACGAATGATATTCTTAATTTACTAAGTATTGTTATTATTAATTTTTTTTTTTTGCGTTATTTGTAATTGACGAATGCAACGTATTAGATCAAAATTACAACCATTGAAAGATACTTAGACATATAAATTATAGATTCCATTGATTTACAGATAAACTCATAAGTTTATATAATTCAAATGTCATTTTTAATTATTTTTTAATTTTTTAATATTGTTGTCTATTTTTATGATTACATGTTTAATCTTTGTTGAACTTTAAAATGATATATATATATATATATATTTTTTATAATAGCATATATTATTCTTATTATGATTTTCTTATTATTGTGTTTTTAATTGTTTAGTTTTTTTATTTATTTCAAAATAATATTAAATATCTATAAACATATCACCGGGTCACAATCTAGTTGTTAATGTAGATATGTCCCTTATTTTTCTACCTCTTTCCCACTTAGCACTTAATATCGATAATTTATTCTCCAAAATTTTGGCCGTTAGATAAAAAAACTCCCCAATTTCTAAAATATGGCCTAAAATTTAGAGAAGTTACATGTATTTAGCCTTTTTAAAATCAATCACAACATGATCAAGTTAGTAAATAATTTTCTTAACAAATCATGTCAATTTCCCCCAAATTCTGATAAAATCATACAAATATTTTTAATTTACTTTTTATCAATAAAATTAATATTTAATATATTATATATTCATTCTAAAATAAGGAGAATTATTTAACTATTTTTGTTGCAACATAAAAATTAGAATAAATTTTAAAAAAATTATTAGTAACATTAAAAATAAAAAGTATTTTCTAAAAATGATTTTTAACTAAACATTAAAAAATGAACTTAATTAACTAAAATATATATATATATACTAGAGGTTTCAACGTGCATGTAAAAAAAATTTTAATTTATAAAGTATAAAATAAATTATTATTAAATGTAAAATAATAAATTAAAGATTAAAAAATTAGTTTCATTGATAAGTACCACAATCATTATTTTTTTAAAACAAAATTACCACTACCACTATTCTCCTATTTTCTCTCTCCCATGATCTTCTCAGATCATATTTTTATTTTATTTTTAATTAATTAAATAGCTATTTTAAGAGATCGGAAAGGGTCCACAATCATATAAATATAGATATAAAAAAAACTTATGTCCATTTCCTCCAATTCCACCAATCATATATTGTATTTACATTCTCTTTCTTCTATGATTGGTCATGTAAAAGGTGGTCTTCTATATTCTCTCTACTGTGATTAGTCATTTAAACACTTTTTGCCACATGTCATAATTATATTGGGGAATTGGAGGAAATTGACATAAGTTTTTTTATATAGATATATATTTTATTTTATGATTTTATCATTATATATTGTTTTCCATTTTTATTTTTATGACCGCGTCTTCCTCAAACACGTACATATTATTGTTTCCTGATTTCCTCCCGTCTGTACTGAGATGCGGACCTCAGCTGCAAACTGCTGGGTGTGAAGCGTGAACTTTGAAGCAATTGGCGTGGACTAAGACATTGTTGGGACTCTTTTCAGGTTCATTCATTGAACCTCGAAACCCAACCCTAATAATTTCCCTACTCCATCACTTTCCCTCGTTTTCTCCTGTTTTCCCGAGAAAATCCCCCCAGGCCTTTTAATCACTGAGCTAAAGATTGTGAAACAGCGGAGGCTATAAGATGGGCGATCCGCTTGAGAGGTTGGGATCCGAGGGCGCGGCGTCGATGGGTATAGACTCGAGCATCAAGTCCGACCTGTGCATGGAAATCGATCCACCATTCCAGGAGAACGTCGCCACTGCCGAGGATTGGAGGAAAGCCCTAAACAAGGTCGTACCTGCTGTCGTTGTTTTACGAACTACGGCTTGCCGGGCATTCGACACTGAGTCCGCCGGGGCTAGCTACGCAACTGGGTTCGTTGTTGACAAGCGTCGGGGAATTATTCTTACTAATCGTCATGTTGTGAAGCCTGGTACTTACTCTAATTCTGATCGGATAAGAAAAACCATTGAAATTGTTGTTTTCTGAACTGCCCTGATTATGGGGAGGACAAGAAATGGGGGGATTTTGACCATCAACCACTGCTCACTTTAATCATAGCATGCCTTAGATGAACTGAAAAGAAAACTTTTTAGGTTCCTGCACGTATTTCTTGGTATTTGATTAGTTGCTCAGAAAATGCAGGAAGGCCAAGGGATTGACATTGAAAACAGAACTATCTACCACTGTTTTAAGTCATATGAACTGCATATCTCGGTTATTTATCTTTTAACAGTTTCCAAAACATTCAAATGTAAATCAATTTCTCGATCGCATTTTATTTGAAGGCAAAATGGGTGTCTGGCAATGGAAATGAAATGCAGGGTGGTCCTTTTTTGTCTGGTTTTTTATTCTGAAAACCACCAAATTATGTTCTAGCTTCAGAAATGTGGTATAAGAACAATATTTCAGATTTCACTGTCATTTGATCGCTTATTCAATGACATGGTGTTGAAAGTTAATGAAAAACAGATAAAAGATTTAGAATATCATCTATACTATATCTTTGTCTGTACTCACCGTCTGTCCTTTCAAGGTTTAAATGGTTTGAAAATCTGTTGAGGTTCCTTTCTCCTTCTGTCTTGAATGTGTAGGACCTGTAGTTGCAGAAGCCATGTTTTTGAACCGTGAAGAAGTTCCTGTGCATCCGATCTACAGAGATCCAGTGAGTGGACTACTGGACTTTCATTTTCAGCTTTGAATATCAATGAGCTGTCAAAAAACATTAAAAGATTTTGCCCAGTCAAAACTTTCTATGAGAAGCAAAGATACGAGACTTTTTTTTTTCCTATTTTATTTTATTTTATTTACTTTTTACAAATCTACATTGATTTTCTTTTTGATATGAAGTTTGTTGCTTCAAGGTTTTTATATTCTATTTTTTATTAGCCGATTACTGGAAAGATGCATTTTTCCCCCTTTTCCTCTGTGTTCTTGTGCGTGCTGATGCAATGAACATTTGTGTGCCTTTCTGTAGGTTCATGATTTTGGGTTCTTTCGTTATGATCCTGGTGCTATACAGTTTCTGAACTATGAGGAGATACCTCTTGCTCCTGAGGCTGCTTCTGTTGGACTAGAAATCAGAGTTGTCGGTAATGATAGTGGAGAGAAGGTATTAGCATGATTTTCACTCATCCATTTTCATCTCCAGGTTTCACTTCTTGTTGCTAAAAAATAACTTGATATTTTTTTATTAGCTTGTATCATCTGAGAATTTAGCTATTATTAGAGCCTGTTAGGAGTAGCTTAATTTTAAGAAAAAAAATACTTAATAAAATGTGTGTTTATATTAGTTTTTTTAAAAAAGCACAAGCACTAAAAAAATCATTTTGGGGCTTTTTTCAAAGCTTAGAAGAAAAAAAAAAACTTAATCAAAACGCCCAACTGCTTTGTTTACTAAAATAGAGTTCATTCTTGTTGCTTTGGGAGGGTTATTAAGAAGATTGCTATAGTAATCTATGACATGCTGTCAACTTAAATAAAAAAATAATAGTACTATAGTAGCAGGAACTCCTTCTTCCCTATTCAGCAATCTATTATATTTTTGAAGATGCCTCAACAACTATTTGAACTTTTGAGCAGGTGTAACAAAATAAGTTGTGAATGGTTCTTTTGTATCTTGCTAAGTAATTTGTTATATTTTCCTGGTTAAGGCATATATATAACTGCTGCCTGCTCTTGGTTGATTTGACAAGGATCATGACTTTTTTATTGTCATTTTCATTTTTCTAAAACATCTTATATTTATTTTGGCTTTTAATTTCAGGTTTCCATTCTGGCCGGTACTCTTGCTCGTTTGGATAGGGATGCTCCTCATTATAAAAAGTATGCGGTAGATATCTTTAATTGTCTGTATGTAACTCCATTCATGAAAATGACTTAACTATTATTTCATTTATTTGATGCAGGGATGGGTATAATGACTTCAACACATTCTACATGCAAGTAAGTAGGAACAAATAATTTTTAATTTATTCATGTTTACTCTCTAAATTATGAGTTTGTGTATTTTGATTTCTGTATTTTGATTTCTTTTCCTTTTCCTATTTAAATTTTCATTTCCTTCAATTCTTTTCTAGGGTAGATTGTGGCTGGTTCAGTTAATTCCTCCAAATTCATTCTATGGGTTTGCTCTTATATGTTCAATTACGTTGAAAATGGAAAGTACATTAAAAAAGAAAGGGTAGCTCATAGTTGAAATTTGAAAATTCTAGAATGAGGAAAGGAGTTTCAGGGACTTAAGCTCATTGGGGCCCAATATGAAATTTAATCTATAGGTTGAGGAATCTGTTGACGTAGTATCAAAGTCTCTTTGGGTAAGTGGTTTAGAACTAATGTACTTCAGCCCTTGGGTAACGGTGTATCTTCTATCCGTTTGTGCAATCTTATATACAGGCTGCATCAGGGACCAAAGGAGGATCAAGTGGTTCCCCAGTTATAGATTGGCAAGGCAGGGCAGTTGCCTTGAATGCTGGGAGCAAATCATCAAGTGCATCAGCATTTTTTTTACCTCTAGAACGAGTGAGCCCTACTTATATTTTTGCTTGACACGTTGTATGCTTCTTAGTGCATGCTCTTCTAGTTGGGACAACTAAATTCAGTTTAGGACAAGTAAACGACTAAATACGGTGATTTAATTTTCAGGTTGTGAGGGCACTAAGGTTTCTTCAAAATGGTAGTGATACATATGTCAATAAATGGAAGGCAGTTTCCATACCTCGTGGTACCCTTCAGGTTTGTCCTTTGCAAACCCTTGCTTTCTTTTTGTTTCTTTTTTTTAGGTGCTTGAATTTAATACTATTTCATCAGAATGAAGTTTGAGCATGTACACTTGATTATAGTAAAAAGTTGAGATCTCTTTGTAGTCTTCCTTGTAAATTGGTACATTTTGTTGTGACAATAAACCTTACTGTCACTGATGTTTGGAAGAATTCTTAAAATCTTATGGCTTAAAATGTAATCTTACTGTCGTGGTAGTTATATTTCAAGTACAAAGAACAGACATTGCGTCATGGCATATGACACAAGATCCTTATTGAATGTAATTCCATGCTTACTGTATCTTAATCTTCCCTGGGTCAACATCTTTATAATACCCTGTGATTGTTATCACAAAATTGTTATAGTTAAAGCATCCTGTAATTCTGTTAACCACAAACATGGGTACCTAGCTGCAATTGTGGAAGAAACTAGAAAGTGATAGATTGGTCATTGGAGGTCAGCATGGCAATGTTGGCATATGCTGTTTTGTGTCTGGAAATTTCTCGATACATTTTGTTCCTCACATCCTTGATCTGCTTGTCTACACATTGCAAATGTGTTTTTTTTTACTATATGGGATGGCCATGTAGATTTTTATCCCCTTTCCCATGCAAATGGATGTTTCCTTTTACCTTAATGATCAAGCTTTGTTTAAATTTAATTGTCTAATTATAATACAGTTAACATTTCTCCATAAAGGATTTGACGAGATTCGTCGACTTGGCCTCCGAAGTGAAACAGAGCAGGTTTTTTTTTTGTTCTCTGCTTCTACATGCATTATGTTAATAGAGCGACATTTACATATTCCCTGGATTATTAATACCAGCTTTGATTTGTGTAGGTAGTACGACATGCTTCTCCAGCAGGTGAAACTGGAATGCTTGTTGTGGATTCTGTGGTAGGAACTTGTTATTTCAAATCTTAATTATATATAACGATTTTCCCTCTCAATATCTGTGGCTTTAAATCCTTGACTTGTTTAGGTGCCAGGTGGTCCAGGTTATAAGAATTTGGAACCGGGCGACGTACTTGTTCGTGTCAACGGGGAAGTAAGTTTGTCTGAATCATAAATAGTTGTCTTTATTTCATTTGCTTCTTATTCCTCGTTTGTTTTTCTTTTATTTGCTTATTTATGTGGATATGGTTTGTATCTCTTCCCTATAAACCCAAGGTGTACATTTGTTCTAACAGAATTCCAATTAAATTAAATGGTCATGCTTGATGCTGTAAGTCATCCAGATGATTTTACATTCTTGATTATGGTTTATGGTCTCGATAGCGGGAAAATAATTGATTTTTGGAACAACTCATCTGGATGGAAGTAGTCGTGCATCCAAATTGCTGCTGATGATAACTGTGTATAACGTTGACGCTATACTATAATGAGAAGATTGGTACTTTGAAAAATAACAGATGTTTGATCTGTTATTTGTCCAAAATTGTATGCGCATCTATGGTTGTGTTAGAACCTATATATTAGAAAAGCAAATTTGAAGAAGGATTTTCAGGGTTTTCAAAGAATGCCCTTTTAATTTTGATAGCTTGGTTGAACTCATTTTTTGGAAACTTTCTCACATGCTTTTCGAGTGATTATTGTTTAAAGAGTAACATTTACCCTTGAAAACTGAAATAATGGGGTCTTCCAATGTCTGCATTGTTTCTGATTTGGTCTATAAGGAGCCACATTTCTAATCTGTCTTTTGGAGAGTTTGACTCTTAAATTTGTTGCAGGTCATTACTCAATTCCTGAAACTGGAAACTTTGCTTGATGACAGTGTCAACAAGAATATTGAAATGCAAATTGAAAGGGGTGACACCTTGATGACTGTAAACTTGTTGGTGAGATTAGTTTGCTTGAATTATATAATGTACAAGTAATTTTTTGACATACCTGATATCTCAATGCTTATTGTTTCATTTATGAAATTGTGAATAGTGTTTGAATGAAAATGTTTTGTCAATTTAGTTCAAAAGTAATAAAGGCTGGTTAGTTATCCTAAAAATTTGTTGCATTTTGTAAATCCCTTCTGTTAAATTCACAGTAAAAGAATATAGAAAAATATTGAAGTGCTGAAAGCAAGAATCCTAAACCAAGAGAATTTCAATAAATGTGTCCTTGGGTAGGAACAAACCCAATACAAATGAGATAATTGACCTGATAAGCATAAACTAGGCCAAAGGGATATTCATAGACAGCATATCCGACCTCTAGAACAGAATATAAAACAGAATGGAGATCACAAATCTGAAACAACTTGAAAATGCAACTTTAGTGGTCCTAAAAACTTGGCATGTAAGCTACCCTTAACTCCACTAACTAGAACATGAAGGGAGTTAAGAATCCAAGTATGCGCAGTAGTGCAACTTCATCATCTGAACTGTCTTCATTGTGTTGACGTGTTTTCCTTCTAGAATATGTCAATATGGCTTTGTGGGCTTATTACCTTCTAATAAATGTGTCATATCTCTGTACCAAACTTTTAAAAAAAGAATTTAAAATATTGAATAGCTGGAGAGTGGCAGAAGATTTGCTATCACTTACGTTTTTCTGCAAATGACTGTCAAACATATATTGAATTCAACTAATTGGTAAAAGCTAGCGATGCTGGGTCGCCCCCAATTGTTTTACATTTTGCTTTCTATTTGGGATTCCTGCAAAATTATAAATTTGTTCTATTTGTTTCAGGTGCAAGATCTGCACTCAGTAACTCCTGATTATTTCTTGGAAGTTAGTGGTGCAGTAATACATCCACTTTCCTATCAACAGGTTAGTTGGACTATACTTGGCGTGTCGTCTGTGTTGTATTTCTCTTTATAGCAAAAACAACAGTTGAATATGATTTTACTGGTTGTTGATAGGCTGAGCAAGTTGAGGTATTAAATGAACATGAACTCGTTTGATGTTCCTATTACTTTAAATTTTCTAATGAGATAATTTTTGCTTTCTTTTTCGATGGGGATGGGGTAGTATGGGCTACCTAAGTCCCACATCGGGTAGAGTGAGATGCTTTATGGGGTACTTAAGTGGCTTGATTCTTCTCCCTTAATAGCTAGCTTTTGAGGGAGGGTTCCCCAAGTCACTTGGGTTCCATCAATTTTCTTGGTCCCCTTCATCTGTCTCTGAATGCCCAGTCTTCTATTAGTTTTTCCTATGAATTGTATAGTGGCCTTTTTTTCTTATCAATCATAATATAGGCTACCTGCTTATTTATTCTTGTGTTACTGCAACAGAGTATTTTTAATTATTAAGATGTTATACACTTGATATTAGATGCTTCTGCATCAACCCCGAAGATAATGTTTTGCTCACATGCTTTGTCATGCTTGCTTACTCTTCTAGTTTAGAGTTACCTGACTAATTAAACTTTTGTTTATCATCTTCTCTTATGCAGGCTAGAAATTTTCGTTTCCAATGTGGTCTTGTTTATGTGACTGAACCAGGGTATGTGTATTAGATAAACATTAATTAATAATGACTTATAATTATTTACTGGTCACATAAATATTAGATATATTGTACAAAAATAATAATTAATGATGGGTCAGAATCAGGAAAAATTACTCCTGTAATATTTATTACATCCTTTAAGTTATTGATTGCATGAGAATTTGCTATTGACCTTTGAGTCCAATATTACTCCTCCCATCATGGTTCAAGGGATGTGCAAGGAGGTGACCCTTGTGATTGATTTTCCATGTTCTGGTACTTAACCATGCGGGTTAATAATAAACACATGGATTTTATTTTTTGCAGATATATGCTGATTCGGGCAGGAGTTCCTCGCCATGCAATAATTAAGAAATTTGCTGGTGAAGAGATATCTTGTCTTGATGAACTAATATCGGTTCTCTCCAAGTTATCTAGGGGAGCTCGAGTACCATTGGAGTATGTAAACTACGTTGACCGTCATCGAAGGAAGGTAGTGATTAATATACATTCAGAACATATGACATCAGATGAATGTGTATTCACAACATATTTCATCATCATCATCGCCATTTTACATGAAATTGTGGTGTTGGATCAATTATTTTCGTCTGCCCTTGTGGATAATTGAGTCTGCAATTTAGTGCTTCTGTTTATTTAACTTTGCGGACGTCATGCTTTGGAAATGTTTTCATGAATGGAGTAATGGCTTTTATATATATGTATATGTATGTTCTCATTTAGTGAATTAGTATACCTATTTTGTCTCTTCAAGGTATCACCTATTGATGTATGTTTCACGAACTCATCTGGTGACTGCAGCCTGTCTTGGTCACTGTTGATCGCCATGAATGGTATGCACCTCCCCAAATATACACCCGTGATGATAGCACTGGTCTCTGGATTGCTAAACCTGCTTTTCAGCCAAGTTCCCTGTTCCTGCCATCTGGTGTTAAAGATGTTGGAAATCTGGATGACCAACCAGTTTCACTAACGGGTGAGCCAACTTGTGTGGGGCATATACATCAAGATAACAATCATGAGTCAGCTGATGGAATCACTAGCATGGAGACTGGTTGTGAAGATGCTTCTGATAATGCATCTGATGGTGGTGCAAAAAAACGAAGAGTGGTAGAGGATATATCTGCTGATGGAAGTGTTGTTGCTGACTATTCCTTGAATGATACCAGGGAGACTAAGCTAGAAAAACAAAGTGCCATGCAAGATGATGTGTTAATGGACTATCAAGGTGCAACAGCGGCAGCAGCGGCAGCAAATGCATCCTTTGCTGAACGTGTGATTGAACCTACTCTAGTAATGTTTGAGGTATCATTCCTTTCAATTCACCTCTTTTTCTTTTTTACTTTTGGTCTGGATTATATTTATCCCTTACGTGATGTCAATACTTAATGGTGTACCCTGAAGCAAGCTTACTGGTTTCCTTTTTGAAGTTAATACTTGTTCTTGACATGTGCAACAATCATGTCAAGGAGAAACAAGGAGCATAAAGCTCTTTGGCATAGTGCAATTCTCGCAACTTTATGGTGTCTTTGGTTGGAAAGGAATGCTAAGGATTTTTAGTAATAATTTCCTTTCTCCTTGTGGGTTTCGTTGAATGGGTTGAATGGATTAGGGGGGTTTCCATTATGGATCTCCAAAGGGGATGGAAGGCTCTTTTGAGTTAGCTTTTTGTTTTTCCCTATTGTTGTTTTTCTTCTTTTGTTTTTTTGGTGGACTTCTTGTCCTCTTCCATTGTACATTCTTTCTTCTTCAATAATACTTTTTCTATCAAAAAAAAAAAAAAATCATGTCATGCTAAAATCTATGGAATATGCAGGTCCATGTCCCTCCATCATGTATGCTTGATGGTGTTCATTCACAACATTTTTTTGGAACTGGTGTCATAATATATCACTCCCAGGATATGGGGTTAGTCGCTGTTGACAAGAACACAGTTGCAATATCTTCTTCTGATATTATGCTATCCTTTGCTGCTTTCCCAGTAGAAATTCCAGGGGAGGTAAAGTTTTCTAATAGAATTTAACCCTAACATATAAATGGAAAACAAATTGTTGTGTCCTTCTAACTTAACATTTCTGTTACCAACTAATTGCAGGTGGCATTTCTCCATCCGGTTCACAATTATGCTCTCATTTCATATGATCCCTCTGCTTTAGGACCTGTTGGTGCTTCAGTTGTTCGCGCTGCAGAGTTACTTCCCGGTGGGTTTTACTTTGTGCAATATATATATATATATTCATTTTCTACAGGACTTCTAAGATTTGAATTTGGGAGCAAGTCCCCAAATCTAGTCTACACTTCATTTCTGTCAAGGAATAGTTGGGATCTTAGAGATAGCCTGATAGGCGTGCATGCAATTTACCTTTGAAGAAAACTGAGCTAATAAGTCTCAGAATTTTTATTATTGCTTCTGAATTAGAGTGCAGCGGAATAAATAGGACCATGGTTACAGGTTAACCACTAGAATCCCACAAACATAGGAATAAAATATGTTTTAATATTTTTTAGAGGGGTTTCTATTACGGATTTACAAAGGACTGGAATGCTCTGTTGAGCTAAGTTTTTTCTTCTTTTTCCTGTTTTTCTTTTCTTAATTATGTTTGATTAGAGGACTTCTTGTCCTCTTCATTTGTACCTTCTTTCTTTCTTAATAAATAATAATACTTCTTTTTCTTTCAAAAAAAATATGTTTTAATATTTAAAACAGATTTAAAATACTATAACAGCTCACAACTAATTTAAATTTAAAAACAAGATAAGATAAGTATCCTATCTTAAATAAATGTAACAACTAAAGCTTAAAATATTAATAATCAACTTAATAAATAATAACAATAATAAAGCTAATAAAAAATAACTTCAACGTCAACAACCTTGTATGGATTTATTCACTATATTTCTTCATTAATAGTTTTAGTTTGGCGTGGATACCTGTACAAGAGAAGTAATTTTTCCTTATACATACAGCAGTCTAATTTCCAATTAATTGTATTGTCTATAACTGCCAGCTATTATACACCAGGTTCCTAGCAATATACATATCCATAAAATCAGGGCTGATTACGTGGAATCAGGAATTTTAAGGGAAAATTATATCATGAAACTGATTATTTCCCTTGATAACAAGGGTTGACCTTCAGTAAACATACTTGGTAGAACTGAGTTCATCTTCACAAAATACCTCATTTGAAGTTAATTGTCTAGTTTGCTGGTAACCAACTCTTGTAACATAGCATTTCTCTGAAATATAATACGTTTTAAATTTTGATGATATGGTTAGAGGGCAGAGGAGGCACTTGATTTTTCATCCTCTGTTATCCATATTGAGGAAAAACTCATATTATGTTACATTGTTTCTTTCAGAGCCTGTTTTACGTCGAGGGGATTCTGTTTACCTTGTGGGGCTGAGTAGAAGCCTTCAAGCAACATCCAGGAAATCTGTTGTCACCAATCCTTGTATTGCATTAAATATAGGAGCTGCTGATTGCCCACGGTACCGAGCAACCAATATGGAAGTAATTGAGCTTGATACAGGTAATTTTAGATAAGTGCATTTGAGTTGTGTTGCATTAAATATAGTACCGAGCAACAACAGTATATGACTCAAATGTTTGACCTCATGATGTCTTTGAATCCAGATTTTGGTAGTACATTTTCGGGTGTGCTAACAGATGAACATGGAAGAGTCCAAGCTATATGGGGAAGCTTCTCGATTCAGGTTTAAACCTCTTATTCCCGACTTGCTGTGCTGCAGCTAGACACTTTTCTTTGGAAAGAGGCATACATGGGGAAAAGGGGTAAAAGTAAATTAGTGAAATAGTAATAAACCCTAATATTAAAGTTCGAAATAGAAAAGTAGTGTGTAAAAGATTATATTAAAATGAAATATGTTCCTTGATGGAAGAATTCAAAGAATGTATTTCTATGGAAGTTATTGATCTTTCCATTTGTTCAATATAATAAAGCCTAACTTCAAACAGTTGTATCCTCGTAGAAGAAGACAAAGAGAAGAAAGACGAAAACAGGAAAGAGACGAGAGAAGACTATTTTTACACAAACTCCAAAATGCTACCTAGGGGTGGGTTGGTCCTTGAAGTCTATATGCTATTCCATTTCCTCTTAAAATACATATATCAATTAAGGAGAGCCTTTCGCTATTTGAAAGTAAAGATTTTGAATAGAAGTCAATAAAAAATTCAAAGTAAAATAATAAAGTAGCTTTTCTTAAAAAAAAATAATTCTGTATTTTTCTGCCAAAGTCTTAGGAAGATTAATATGTCACTTGGCTATTTTCTAGATATGAATGGTGCAAAATAGAAAGGAGAATGAAAATGGGAAGTATGAAAATGTTATGAAAGTTTTACTTGGTTCCTGGAGAATATGATAGTGTGATTTAAAATTTATTTGGTCTGAAAGTAGATGGGAAGAAAAAAGACATGTATATATTTCGTTTATTCTTATTTGGTGATATTTCTAACCCAGTAAAACACGTGTATATATTTTGTTTGTACTGTTAGTATGGTATTTGCACTTCATTATCATGTAAGATGTTGATCACTATGGTTTTATTCATTTCTATGATTCTCCTACCAATTACATACATTGATTGTCTCCTTAAATTTAATACTTCTATTTCGAATTCATTCATTTTAATTTTTACTGAACACGTCATAATTGAATTTTCATGGGGGCAAGGGGTGTGAACTCAATTTTTTTTTAAGTACGAATCTACAATTTGTTCATTTGGGGAGGCTGCAATGGCTGCTTGCATATGGTTCCATCTAATTGTTTGTGATGTAATGATGTTCTTATTTATAAATGTATTTATGATACTGATGCACAAGTGTACTCTTCCAGATGAAATTTGGTGGCAGTACCTCAGAAGACCATCAATTTGTGAGGGGTATTCCCGTATATGCAATAAGTGATGTCCTTGAAAAAATTGTCCTTGGTGCCAAAGGGCCACCTCTTCTCATAAATGGTGTCAAAAGACCCATGCCTCTTGTCAGAATTTTAGAAGTTGAATTTTATCCAACATTGCTTTCGAAGGCTCGGAGTTTTGGATTAAGTGATGATTGGATCCAGGTATAGATCTTCCTGATATAAGACAGTTTCTCAAATATCTGAAATTATATTTACAAGATATTAAGTTATGATTTATGTATGCTATAATCTCTAACAAGCCCCCTCCCACGAGTGCCCTTTAGGCTTGAAGTAGGTTCAAAATTGAAACCTTTTATGTTTATGATGAATAGTCTTTAGTGTAAGATTTTGTTTTTTCTAAGTAAGAACCAATGTAATGTTCTAGTTTAGTCTGCTTCTTCCTCTACTGGACCTGATGTTAATGATGAGATAAGGTTAGAGGCTATTAGGCCTTCATTGACCAATTTATTAAAAAGCTCTTTTAGGTTTCTCTTTGTGAAAACTGTGCTTTCTATGATGAAGAATGTGGTTTAGAGGTAGTAATGGCTAAAAAATTTGTTTCTTGGTCTTTGTTCTGGATCTGCACTTATGCATTATCACTCGTGATGTGACAAATTGTCCTGTTTCACGTGTTGTTTTTTTTCTCCATCACTACTTCAAGAAATATCAACTATGACTAAATTATCTCTTTAATTTTTTGTAGTTCAGTGATTAAATTCTCATACCATTTATCACTCCTTGAAAGACTAGCTTGATTATTGTCATAGTTGTGATATGTTACTAATAGTTATCAGCCATGACTCTTGTAGGCACTTGTTAAGAAAGACCCCATTAGACGACAAGTATTACGTATTAAAGGTTGTTTGGCTGGATCAAGTGCTGAAAATCTTTTAGAACAAGGAGACATGGTTTTAGCAATCAATAAAGAACCAGTGACATGCTTCCGTGACATTGAAAATGCTTGCCAAGCTTTAGACAAATCTGATACCAATGATGGGAAGCTTCAAATGACTATTTTCCGGCAGGTATATGAGACTATATGCCATTTGAAGGTTAAATTTATTTTATCTCTCTTTTCAGAGAAGAATTGTGGCAGGTGATGAGCAAACATTTTGGCTGTTTTTTGCCATATGTATCAAGTCACATAGGTTATTTGTTAATGATAGATTTGCACTGTGTCAGGGGCGTGAAGTTGATCTTCTTGTGGGAACAGATGTTAGGGATGGAATTGGCACAACCCGGGCAATTAATTGGTGTGGTTGTATTGTCCAAGATCCTCATCCAGCAGTACGTGCTCTTGGATTTCTTCCTGAAGAGGGTCATGGTGTATATGTGGCAAGGTATGATTTTACCTTGTGCTCATAAATCTTTCTTTCTGAAACGAGTAGGTTGGATTTTATGTTCAACTGCATGCGAGGCCTCTGTTCCTATCTGGAATCTGGATTACTAGACATATGAAATGGGTGCTGCTTCCAGTTCTGTAACAAAAGTTCAAGAATTATTAATACTAATTTAATCAAAATCCTCAAAAATTCCTTTCCCACAAAAAAAGGAAAAAAGACTTGTCCTTCAGCAGTGTCTTAATTTTAATTAATACACCTGCTTAGAAAATTTTGTTAAATTCGCAGGTGGTGTCATGGCAGTCCTGTACATAGGTATGGCCTTTATGCTCTTCAGTGGATAGTTGAAGTTAACGGAAAACCGACTCCACACTTAGATGCTTTTGTTAATGTGACAAAGGTATGCAAATTTACCTTGCCGGGGATACAACTTGCTTTTATGTGTGTCCTCCCTTTTCTTCCTAGTTAGTGGATGTATTATGTCGTCCATAGTCATATTGAACTTGATATAAGTATATTGAAGTCAGCTGAAGTTAATTTAAGTTAGTTACATCAAGTCATTCTGTTAGATCTGAGAAAGTTTTGGAGTCTAGAATTAGTTAAGTTATGTTGCTTTACATGTTATATATACTGTCCTTGTGTACACACATCATGTATTGAATACCAATACAAAATTCTCCTCTGAATCATATTTCTTCCTTCTCTGCTCGTTTTCCTTTAGAACGCATTGGAATGCACTGTGTATATATGGGGCCCAAGGAACATGTAGATATTACAATGAAGATTTATTGTATGCACTATGATGAAAACCATTATTGACCATGTTATGGGATGCTTGCACCCCACGAATACGAAAATATTTACTATATCTTAATGGCAGTAGCAATAGTTGACCCATGAGAAAAGGCTTTTTGTTTGTTTGTTTGTTATCGTAATGGCAGTAGCACTGTGCAATCAGTACCCTAAACGAACTAACTGCTACAATGAATCATTTATATGGGCTTGTTATTAACTTGGGGAAGAATTTTTGTATTTGTAATTTTGTAAATCTATACATCTATCTGACCTGCTCTTGAAGCGTCAAAGTTGACTTGTTCACCTATAAGTGTTTGCACTGTCTTTTAGTAATATCATAATTATTTTAGGATCTGATAGAATTGATAGCGATATGACATTGGTTTGTGCTATATGTTGCTTAATGCACTTTTCTTCTTGTTGGGGATGCCAGAGAACTTCAATTTGGTGATCTCTATGATTGCAAATACAGGACTAATCCTAACTTGCTTTTTGGTAAAATCTCTTGTACTAAGGTAAGATTATAAACTATCCATGCTCTTATGTTGGCAGGAACTGAAGCATGGAGAGTTTGTTCGTGTAAAAACGGTTCACGTCAACGGGAGGCCACGAGTCCTTACACTGAAGCAGGATTTGCATTACTGGCCTACATGGGAATTGAGGTTTGATCCAAACACTGCAATTTGGCATCGTAATGTAATCAAGGACGTGGACCGCACTACTGTATGAGCAGAGGATGTAAACGTAACACATTCTTACGGAAGAGGCAGCAACAAAAGAGCCTCTTTATGTTCCAGCTTCAGACTTGGGTTTTGGTGGAGTTGCTGCACTGAAGGTTTGACACTCTTCGTTCACGCCATAAATCATTGCATTGCCTGCTCTTGATTATTTGAAGCATTCAATCCAAGCTGGCAATATTTATATAGATCATGCACCTCCTAAATCTTCCTTTAGGCTCATTATAAATTATAGAAGAGGTAAATTGGCAGTGTTTGGCTAATAAAAGAGAACAAAAAATAGGTAGTATTATTATTTTTAAACATTTCATGTACTGGAAACAAAGTGAACCTTCTTCTTTCTGTAAGATTTTGTCATAGCTAATTAATTCTCTTAGGTGCTAAAACCCTGGCGGAGGCCATGTGTTAAAGAAATGGAAAATTAGAACTCCTCATATGTTTATAGTTAAGTGGATAAAATGATTTAATATAGTTTTTTTTTTGTAACCGTAATAATTACACCTTGTATTTTTTAAAAAAAAAATTTATTCTACTAAACTTTTAACACATGATAAATTTATGTATAATTTATGCGAATTCAAGTTAATATCAATACATCGCTTAGTTTTATTTTTAAACAATGAAAAAAAAACAAGTTTCCTCAAAGAGAATGAAAATATTGATGGTATAACTATACCATAATATTAAAGAAATGTAGGGGCAAGATTACAATATATTATTGATTAATATGTAAATTAAATACACCTCAGAAGTCACAACCTCTCGATTAATTGATTAGAGGAAAATATCAATTTGGTCCTTATAGTCAAAATCATCAAGTGAGTGTTGAGGTGGAGAATTAGGGTTAATTTTATAATTTTTAAACATTTATAGAATTTTCTAATGTATTTATTTGGGTTAATTACGGTGTCCTAATTCCTCTCTTGTTCCACTCATATCTTGCTGATGTGGGTCTTCCTGGAATCACCTTCTTATTACTCTTCAACTTCGTCTCACACAATTCCAGATGTCTCCACAAGAAAGCTTCGCTTCATCTTCGGCTTCTCGCATAATTCCAGACCTTGCTCTGGATCTTCGGCAAGACTGCACAAGTGTGCTTCTGTGTTTTCTTTCATTTATTAGTTTTCCCATATATGCCTCCCTGCAATCATCATGTTGCCAAGTTTTATGACATTAGTGGGTCTTGAGTTTGGCTCCATGTATCTATTAATCCAAATAATTACATTTAAATATTTTATATTAATATTTAAAAATTATAAAGTTAGACCAAAATTAATAATAGAATGATAAGAAGGATTAAATTGAAAAGGCACGTTTCTGAAGGACTTAATTGAAAAATATCATCTAAGAAAAGATTAAATTGCTCTAATTTATTACGTGTGTCGTGGGTCCCGTTTCTTCTGAACATGTGCATGGATTGGTTACGGAGCAGCGTTCAATATAAGGCAGCGACGCGTAGAGTCCCGTATGCCATAAAATAGAAACACGTGTGCTGCCTCCGATGAGGTGGAGACACGTGTACCAATAGCTGTGTTCTGTTTGAGACATGTGGCACACTGGGCATAAAGACTAAAGAGATAAATATGTGTTGAAGAGCATAAAGATGAAATCATAATTAGAAGAGAGTAAAGTCTAAACTCTAAAGAGCAGAGTGTCCTAAGTCCAAAGTCCTAACCTAAAGAAGAAGATTGATTGAGGTTGAAAGTTGAAAGTGGATGATGGGAATAGGGATACCCATATGCGTGCAATGCGGGACAAGCAGTAACCCCTGCCGCTGCAAGGTGGTGGGACCCACGGTGGGGTTCCTGGCGTTTGCGGCGGCGGCCCTGGTGGAGTGGCCGGTGGGGGCTTTGGTCTATTGCTTCCGTCACATGAAAGGTCGCAAAATCATGGCCCATCCCGCCACCGTCGTCTATCCTTCCGTCACCAATTCCATTCCTATCTAACTTTACTTTCTTTCTTTTATTTAATTTTCCTGTTTTACCGCCTAATAAAATCTAATGTAACTCACCATCTTTTTCACTCTCACTACCACTGTACCCATAACCCATCTATGTACTTCCTCTTTTGTTGATGTTAACTTCTGTATTATAACACTTCAATTCTGCTTACCAAGTCGCACTACCACTTACATGTTTGTAATAAAGATAGATTAGGACGTGCACTCAGTTAATTAGTGTATGTGTAGTGTAGATGGTAGATGCGCAAATTACGAGGCATCATGCTTGGATAAAATAACAATAACATAGATTTTAGGCAAAATTGTCCAAGTTGCTAATATTTTTTTGCTCTCAACGTTTTGTGTTTTCTCAATGTCAGGCTTTTATTTAGGCAAACACTGTCAATTGTCAGACGGTTTTTTTATCCAAAAATTGACGGTGTTAGCTAAAAGCTTGACATTGAGAGAAACCAATGTTTTTAAAATCGGACCGGTCATTGAACCGGTCGAGGCACTGGTTCACGGTTCAATGGTCTAACTGTGGTCGAACTGGTGACATTTAAAATATATATTTTTAATTAAATATACTAAAATATATCATAAAAAATAATATACTTCATAATTATATGTTTCTATCTCGATCTAAACATGATAAGAAATAAAACAAGTTTCAAATTACCACAATATCATATTAAACTCTTCAAATAAGTTCAAGGATCAACATATTTAAGTCTCAAGTCTTATCACAAATCAAACAATAAATATTAAAATAGAACAATCTTACAATTACAAGTCACAACAAATTCTCAATAAATACTAAATCATAAATAACAACAAAATTTTTTTTTAAAAAAAAAAGAAAAACCGGTCAAACCGTCTAAACCACCGGTTCTGACCGGTTTGGATGGTTCTTGATCGGTTTTATATCTGACCGGTTCTTTGGTTATTTCGGACCGGATTGGCAGCCGATTTTCTGGTCCGGTCCGGTTCTGAGAACAGTGGGAGAAACACAAAATATTAGGGGTACAATTGACAACAAAAAAACATTAGGGACCAAAGTTACAGGAGCTCAGAAAATGTAATTTTGTCTAGATTTTATCAGTGTTTTATACATAATTTTAATTACTTAGGGATTTCATTTTATAAATATTCTACTTTTGCTCGGAATTTATTCCAACAATCAAAGTCTTCTCATTTGGAAATGTTTTTTAGATCTTGGTACAGAGATTTAATTCATCTAAAATTGGTTACCAATTCTTCACAATTTTTAACTGTATCGCCCCGCGCCCTTAAAGTCACCATTGAATATATAAACAGTTCATCATTGATTTATCTCCTACCTAGCTCTGAGTTTAATTACTTTCTTTTTAATTATTCTTCATTGAGCGGCTACCTGTGAAAATTAATTGACGTTGTAGCCATTTACTTTGTGAGTTGTGACTATACTATACAATTAAACATCTCAATTAATTAGATTAATGAGTGTCCCCACTAAGCTAAGATCATAGAGTATGACAATCCATATTAACTCCATCCATCTTAAAGTCGTCTATATATATATATATATATATATATATATATATATATATATGGATAAAAGTTCAATGGTATCGTACCACTAAACTTCAGTGCATCCCTCCAATCATGTAGTGCCATATGTTAATATTAATAAAAACTCACATTAATTAGGGCCCACCTTGAATGGTTTAGGGACCAACTGATTGAAGGGATGTACTGAAGTTCAGTACTACCGTACCACTGAACATCTACTCATATATATATATATATATATATAGTTTCCCCAATCAAACCAAATTAATGATCAATTAATACATCGATCTAAGGTGACAAAATTGAATTGCATGCCACCATCGAAATCTACCCTTCCAAAGCCCCTAAAAGCTTTAGCAGGGTATACCCTCCGTTACCTCTACTTTAAGACATTGTAAATAATCAAGCTAGGCGTCAAGTATTAAATATAATTAAGTATTTTTGGAGAAATTAAACTTTGATTTCTCATGTTAGGAGAGAACGGTTGACAAAAAAGATGTTTAATATGCATAGTAACTAAATATTTTTTAAACTAACTCATAGACTAATAGTTAAAACTTTAGGGGTTACCAACGATGTTATGTTTAAAGCAGGATTGACAACAGAGAAATCAAAAGTTTTGGGGCCAAAACTAAGTGATTCTATAATCTGGGGGACTTGATTATAAGTTTACTGTTATTTAAATTAAATTGATGTCGATGTTAATTATATTGGGGAGTGAGTAGTGAGTTGGTTTCTTTTTGCTTAGAAGCCTCTCTTCATCAATTTGAAAAACACTTTGGTGTAAGTACTAATTAAGTAGTGCGATGTGTATTAGTCGATAACATATATTTAATATTTTTTAGATTAAACTCACATTATAAATAAAATAAAAATAAACATGTTAATATTATTGATCAATGTACAAATAACATGGTGGAACCTATGCACCATAAAGATTTCTAATTTGCTTATGCCTTCTTTTTCCAAAGTTACGTGAAAAGTATTTATATATAAGTGTTGTGTCATATTATTTATATATTAATCAATAATATTTATCTATTTAGTTTTATTTTATTCTCTCTCCAATGTGTTGAATAATGTAATCACAAATATGACCAGCCACGATACCAGACGTATGCAAGGGGCCCCAAACCTCCCCCCACATGATGATTCCAAGCGACGACTCAAGTCTGCAAGTCAAGTCAATGGTTGAAAATCACCAAAGAAAAAAGTTAATATATATATACTTTGAACTTTGAATGCTAAATTATCTTAAACAAAATTAATAACTTAAAATCGAATTTCTATTACATGAAATCGCCATGTTTTTTTTATGGACAAAACTTATGTGTTGTTGTTTACATGTTTTTGATAAGGTTAACTAATTAAAAAAAGACATGTGTCAATTTAATCAATTAAAAAAAGACATGTGTTAACTTTCTTATTGAAATTGACACATGTCTTTTTTTAATTGGTTAACCTTACCAAAAACATGTAAGTAATAACACATAAGTTTTTTCTTTTTTTATTCCTTTTCCCTCTAAATCTTTCTTCTTGTTTTTTTGGTTAAGTTCTGAAATTTTCATTCTAAAACTAAAGGTGCACCACTATTCCTTAAAAAAATTATTGACAAAAGTACTTTTCCTGTCTCCAACATTTTGGGATCCTGTCACTTTCGTTCCTAACATTTTTTCGCTGTCAATTGTATCCCTAACGTTTTCTGTTTCTCCCAATGTCAGGCTTTTAGCTAATACCGTCAATTTTTAGACGATTTTTAATGACGTGACACCCTATGTGGTCAACAATTATGATTGAACTTAATTTTTTTTATATTAGCAGTCAATAGTACTAAGTTTTTGGGTCCATTTTACTGATGTAATGAGTATTTTTAGTGTATTGAATTTACTGATGTACTGAATTTTTGAGGTCCATTATACCCCTAAATGGATTACTGATGTGAAAAAAAATTAAGTCAAGTGGGTGTCTACGAAAATTGATAACGAATTTACTGATGTACTGAATTTTTGGGGTCCATTATACCCCTAAACGTTAGGGGTACAATTGATAACGAAAAACCGTTAAGGATAAAAGTGACAGGATCCCCAAACGTTAGAGACAAAAAATATACTTTTGCGAAAATTATTTCAGTGGGTGTCTACGAAAATGACTATAGGACTTTCACCCAATATTTGTTTGATCCGGTCCAAATTTTAATTTGGTCCACTCTATATCTGTGTAAGGAGAAATTTTTAGATGTATATCCTCTTCAAGGTTTTCTTTGGGTATTTTTTATCTTTTTTATTTTATTCCTAACAAAAATACACTATTGATCATGAATAAGAAGTCAGAGTCAAAAATACAATTTACAAATTTGATATACCAAATTGTTGTGTATGAAATAAATAGTTTGTGATTGTTGTGAGATTGACGTACCAGAAAACTAATAACATTTTAGGAATAAATTTTAACGTTGGACTTAAAATTACTTTTCTTACTTAAAAAATAAATAAAAAGGATTAAAATATGCAACTTTTTATGGACCAAACTAAATGTGAGTCATCAAGTGTCCTTCCAAGAAGGGGAATTGTGATTGAAGTTGAATACCCACAAACACACACACTTGACACTCCCATTCTCTTTCTTTCTCTCTTCTTTATATTTATATTGATTTTCCATATCTGATTCTTAGTGATCTCAAGTCTCAACAATTGTGAAGGCATGGCAAAGTTTTCCATGGTGGCCTTTCTGTGTGGCGCCTCTCACTCTCACAAGATGAAGAAATTCCACAAACCAACAGAGGAGCCACCCTCTTGCTCTGCCTCTGAGTCTGACTCCAAGGAACCCACTCTGCTTTCAAAGCTCAATTCCAATCTCAGCCACAAGGCACTTTCCATGGTCAAGATGATCCCTTGGAGGAAAGTACAGGCAGAGGAAGAAGAAGAAGAGGAGTTTTATAGGTATAGCGACCAAGATGAAGAAGGTGATGAAGCGCTTTGGAGGAAGAACATCTTGATGGGGGAGAAGTGTCGTCCCCTCGATTTTTCCGGCAAGATTCTGTACGATTCTCACGGAAATATTATTCCAGATTCCTCTCATCATTCCAAAGCCTATAACTAGAATACAAACTGTAGGAGTGTACGTGTGAGCGTCACCAAGGAAGAAGGCAAGAAAATCATTTCTCAAAGGTTGTGGATTTTGTTCTACTGTCACATACACAATAATTATGTTTCGCTGATCACCAAAGGGTTCATTTTCTGCTTCTTGTTCTTAATTTCTATTCTAATCCTTTTATCTGATTCGGTGCTTTCTGCCTTTCTGGTTGGATTTAATTTGTAGTTATTGATGGCATGAAATGACTTTCTCATTTGTTTATATTAACAAAAATGTAATTTTTAATCTATATTCAAGATGAGTTTCTATCCTATCCCACGTATTAAATTTGAAAAAAAATTTATATGTGGTTGTTTACATGTTTATTAAAATTGACACATATTTTTTTTAATTGGTTAACCTTAAGAAAAGCATGTAAGCAACAGTATATAAGTTTTGTCCATTAAATTTTATCTTTTTGTGGTTCCATGAGTTCACCAAATCTTTAATTGTAAAGGAAAATTGTGTGCGCCACCCTTCAACTGAACCTTGGACCACTCTAATAGCTAATAAGTAATAACTATCAAGTATGAATGCAATTTTTCTATGGTTACGCGCAATACCCCTTTTTTTAATTAATTATACAAAAAAAATATTTTGTTCAACAACTTATATCTTTAAGCACTCATTTATATGCTTTGATTTCAACTGCCACTTCAATATTAGGGTCATTGACGAAGTTTCCAGTTCACTCAAAACTACTGAAAAGGCATTCTACGACCGTTTTAGCAAAAGAAGAGACAGCAAAATCTCTCGCTTGTTACTTATTAGAATGTTACAAATAATTTTGTTTAGGAGTACTTCACTTTTTAGGAGCGCACGAGACGAGAGCAAGGGGTGGAGAGATCTCTAGAGATAATATAGTAATACACAACATACATGGATCCTTATATAATGGTTCATGGAACCTTCTAGAGAGATAAGGCTAAAATTAGAATTAAGAGTATGGGCAAGTTTTAAACATTGAAACGGCTGTAATGAAGAAAATGCAGTGTCATCTCAAGGTTCAGCAAAAAGGCACAAATTTGAAGCAGCAAATGCTTCTTTTTCTTAGTTGTTACCATTTTATATAAATACATGACATGACATGTGCATATATGTAAGCCTGCTCTGTCTATGAACAAGATTCTCCCTTTTCTCACCAATCGCCATTAACAATAGACATACATATCTGATAAATCTGAAATAGCGAAGGAAGAGATCATGGATGTCATTTCAGAATAAAACTAATTTGAAGTTCATTCAAAAACACCAAAACAGAAGGTTCAATATGGATATGGTGCCCTTGTTTTGATTTGCTTCTGCAATCTGCACAGCTAGCTACCTGAATGCTGAATAGAAGGGGATGACTATAGAGGAGCTCATTCTACACCAATTTCTCCTTCTACCACTGGGCTGAAACTCACTCGTTTCTGCAAAATATTACGATTATTAAACAAAATCTTGATATAATTCCATGACAAAATTTGCTACTAATTATTCAACTATTTGTCATAGGATTTGTCCAATTACAGCCCTTTTGCTTTAAAAGGGAAACAAAGTAATGGGAGACCTCAAATATATTATAAGTTGACTTGAGTAACGTTAAAACACTTCTCTCAACTTTTTTTCAATGTCAAATTGGGTTTTTGCATAATTGGTTATAACAAGCGAATCACATTTTGAAACAAGTCCTTCTTTTTTTTTTTTAATAAAGTCCAAGTTAGAGCATTATTTTGGAATACCCTACGTATTAATTAGCATGATTCACTTGTAATACCTAAGGGTAAACAGGCTGGCCACAAGACCATACTGATTAGTATCAGTGATATTATTTATTAGATAAAAAATATTCAAACTTATCTATTAATCTATTAGTGTGAATTAAACATAATATAATTATCCCAATTATGAACTTTAAATATAGAAAAATGTACTATTTTTTAAATGTAAAATATCCAAAATGAAATTTGAAATATACAATTTTTTTTTCTTCAAGTCAAATACGGTGCAAATAGTGTATGAACGCACACAAATCTCAAAACTCAAGAGGGTAATCCGCAATGAAATTGAAATTTCACACAAGCATACCACATGACACAAGATTATATTTTCTAAAAAGTATCATAAAAAAATGAAAATAACACATACCTCTCGTGGCTTGTACACCTTCCTCTCGCCACCGCCAATCTTGCCGGCGTTATTCCCCATATACAAGCTTATGATCTTCTCCGCCACCTCTGCTCCGTCGTGGCTCTCCTCCATCAGCTTATCCAATTGGGCCCTGGGCAGCCTCAGCTTTACCTTGGTAGGCCCATCATTGGGCCCAGGCCCACCCATCCCCAAGTTGAAAGAAGGCTTGACAAGGTCGGAAACTGACCTCTTGGAGAGCATCAAGAAATCGAGCCTATCCTTGGCGTTCATGCCGCGGATACCACTGGATCTTACCCTTCTAGTAAGCCTTTGGTTTTGGGGCTCAATCTTGGGCTTGGGTAGATCTACCACGAAGTACAATCTCTTGGGCTTCAAGTGATGGTCGGGTTCCAATGGCCTAGCTCGAAGCCCAAAATGCTTGACTGCTTGGGAATCAAGAAGAACGTAGCCGGGGTAGTCCTTGACGACGTCGTTTGCCGTAGCCGGCGTCTTCCACTTAATAGTCTCTCCGTCTATCTTCATGATCTTGGCATTTTTACTCCGTCCCACGGCGTTACCCATTTCTGCTTCTTAATTATGCCTCTCTTGGTAACACAAAGGTGGGTGGTTTTATATATATGGGGGACTTGGGTGGTGGTAATAAGATTTTGACAAAATGAAATTTGGACAATGGGGTTGGGGAGTGTGTGTGAATCAGAGGAAATTTGAAGAAGATTCAATGGAAGTGTATGAATAAAGAGTAATTAATGATTTATATATATAGAGAGAGAGAGGGAGAGAGAGTCAATAATAGTAGTGGGAAACCTAAGATTACGTAGAGACAGAGAGAGCATAGTTTGGTAGAGTTAAATTAAAACTTCAAATCAGAATGGTTGATTCAAAGTTTGTGGGGTTAGGCCACCCCATGTCCCAACCTTTTTAATGCATTTTTTTCTACTTTCTTTGAGAAAAGAACGGTGGGCTAGCTTTGGATTCTCTTCATACCACACTCTATATATCCAACACAAAGTAGATTAATATTTTTCTTATATCATTTTCTTAGTGTGAATTATCCTCGTCTTTAAAAAAAATGTAAAAATTATACTCTCGAGAATGTATCCTTTACATTGTAAGGTAAAGTGTTCATTAAAGTAAGGAGAGAGATAGAGAGAACAACTAAGAGAGAGAAATTGTGAAAATATAGGACCCACAATTTTTTCTTTCTATCTCTCTCTCCACTTTAGAGAGCACTTCACCTTATAATGTAGAGGATCCATTCTCTAAAATGTTATATAAATAATTAATATGATTGCTAAAGAAAGCGAACTAGACGGATCAGAGCAATCTTAACAATATTTGACGTTAGTTGTGTGGAGAAAAGTAGCATTTGGCACTCATGCCACATATTTTCTTGGTTAAATAAGCAGTCACATTTAAAAAAAAATGTCCACAGTACTATATATATTAGCACAAATTTTTAGTTTATTGGTGGCGCATGTATTTATAATGGAATAAATTTAAGTAAAATTATTTAGGTTTTGTTACAAAGTTATATAATATAAATAAGGATATATTATGAAAAAAATATTTGTATGACTAATTATTGATTAAGATATTAGAAAATATAAAAGATTAAATATTATAAGACCAATTATTAAGAAAATATAGAGTATAAATAAAATCTGTTATTGAAAAACTTTCATAACAAATAATTATAAGTAACTTCGCCAAAGTTTTTTTTTCATTTATAATTTATTAACGGGAGTTAGATCTAGTAGAAGGGACTAATATTTTATAATATAATGAATTTGAGTTTGAATTTCTGCTGAGATAGGTGTCTACATTTAGTGTCCAACAGTACTTTAAATAAAAGAATACCTGAAAAAATATATAATAAGAATTTAGTTTTATATATATACCACATTTGAAAAGTTTATAAAATTCTAAGAAATATTTACATAACTTTTTATACAGAACCTCCCAAGCCTAGATTCTTTGCCGAAACGACAACTACACATATATATGTATATCTTTTAAGTTATAATCATAAACAGCATGTCCAAAAATAGAATAGCATATATATAAAGTTATAAACTCTTCTTGTTTCACAAAATAATAAATTACTTAGAGAGATTGATATGTAAATTAAAAGAAAAAGTTAGTTGCGACTCTAAATATAGAAATATGAAGTAGATAATGAATGAGGAAGAGTGGTGAGTAAATTACGGAGAGTCTAGTCACTAGTGTACCAACAAAGCTTTCTCAACATTTTACTGAACAAGTAGTTATCAGCTAGTGAAAAACATTGACTTATTTCAACTTTCATGAATATAATCAACCATACAATTTCATCACCAACTCTCAAAAACACAAGATCCGATATGTTTCACCAAACTTTTAACTACCGAATAAGTTCACGTCAACGAAAGCATGACAATTATGCACCAATCAAACTTCATATATACATATATACATATATAGGACACTACCTCAACCTAACCCTTTGAAATTCCGTTCACCTCTATTTGCATGCCATCAGAATTTTTTGTTTTAATTTTGTTCTTTCGAAATCACTAGTTAATTCTAATCAATTTAATTGGAGTTGGTTTAAAGTTACATGATATAATGGGACAAAACTTTTTCAACATATACAAGTACAGTTATACAAAACTCAAATTTTAATTTAAATCTTATGAAATAGATATGATTGAAGTAATTACCAGTTACCGCATACCAATAATTAATTACTGATTGGTTTGCAAATAATGAAAAGATGTAGGAGGGCAATACAAATGACAAGTAGTCTACTTTGCACCCATGACCTATACTTTTGCTTTTGTATATTGGTAGTAATACTTATCATATTTAACCATCATGGATTTGTATCCTTTAGCTTCTGTGTTTCTAGTTTCATCCATAGAAAGCATAACCTAGAGAGGTGTTTGAAGTTGAAGTGTTGTTTAGGTTCACAAGTTGAGCGGTAGTGAATTATGACCTATTTGCGAAGACTGGTAAGTAAGCATGCATGTTAGAGATTTTTCATTGAGAAATGAGAAATGAGAAATGAGAAATGTTCAAATCATATATTTTTTTTATTTTTAAACATATAAAACTTTCTTTAAATTTACAAAGATAATTAAAATAAAATACCTTCTAAGATCATATTAAAATATCACTTGCCTAAAAATATAATTCTTAAAGTATATTTATTTCAAAATCATTTTTTAAATAAATTTTTTTAGTGACTATTTTAATTGGTTTAAAAAATGACTATTTTAATTGTATTAATTAAATTTTAATTAAAATTAATGTCCACATACTGTTTTAACGTATTTGGAAGAGGCTTTGAATTTGGGCACACTAATCAAATGAGTCTAATTAAGCCAAGGCAGCAAGGCCCAATTGTCTCATACAATTTCAAATTGTGGATCATTATATCAGCTTAATTACATACTATTATTGCGGACTAACAAAAATTTCATACTATTATATTATTGTCACTTCGGGGACCTCCGACAAATTAAAATTCTAACAATACAAAGAACTATATGCTATTATTATTTTTTACATGGAGTTTTTGTTGAAGACAATTTTACTTGAAATATTATTGTGCCTCTTTCAGCAATAATTTGAACATCAAATAAATTAATTTATTTTATTTTTTGATAAGTATTAATTTATTTTATTAAGCGCTTCTTCAAGTAAAAATTTGAATACATATAAATTAATCACGTTGTAAAAAATTAATTATTTTCATTAGATATTGTAAGGATGGGTAATCAGTCAATTTGATATTCTAGTTATTCGATAACTAACCCAATTGAATTGGATGACTTTTCAAGTAATACAATCCATTCAGATTTTTGGGGGTCAAATCAATTTAAATAGATTTGAATCAGTTGAATTTGATTGGTTTTTTACTTTTTACAAAAGAAAAAAAATACAAATTAATAATTTTTCTCTCTTCAATTTTAACCCTAAAAAGTATAAACAAATATTTTTAACTATAAATTAAAATTAAAATTACAATCTAACACCACAAAATTATAAATATTACTACACAAACATATATATATATATATATATATATGTGAGTATTTTAAATATTTTTTAATTAATATATAAATATAAATTTTAAATATTAAAAAAATAATCGATTAGTTCGATAAAATTAATTTTTATCCAATAATCGAATTAAACCAAATCAGTTAGACTAAAAAATATTCAATTACATGCATGGTTACGTTGATTTTGGTTAGTTCAATTTAGATTGAATAGATTGGGTTCAATTTAGATTGAATGTGTACACCGTTAAATGTGGGGATTAATTAGATTACTGTCTTATGATAAACTCAACTGCTGTTAGTGAACAAACTAATTGAGCTATAATTAACTTTAGATTAAATAGGTCAATGTCCATAAATCTCGAACTGACCCATTTGATTATCATTGTTTCTGAGTCATCAATTAGTTACTTTTCAATTTTCATAATTTTTTGTCAGACGTGTGTTTGTTGCTGTTCAGTCTTAACTGTAATAATGCGTAGTGTACTTAATTATTTGACAAAATAAAATCAAACAAAAACTTTCATCTCATGACGAAAATAAAAATATCTAGTTATAATAAAAAGTAATAGATTAACTATATGGTTGATCAAATACATGCATGGGCAAGAATCTGAGGAGTGCCATCAAGTCAAAGGGATTCATTTACTCTTAATTAAAATGTCAAAGATTTGAATTTGAAATATGAAATAGTTTTAGATCTTCGAATCAATTTATTGTATTCTTTAAAAATTAAAATACCTCCAAACAATAAAGACATCAATCACTACATTCAACATACTCAAGAAGAGGGAAAGCCGCAAAAAGTTATATATGACAAAAAAGCAAAAAGCATATAAAAAATGTTGAATTTTATGGGGATAGAAAAAGTCATTCTTTAACGGATGCGTTTCTCTGACTTGATGAAATTTCCACATATATATATGATTTTACATGTGTATTGTGTGTGAGAGTGTTTCTTTCATTTAATTAATTTTTGTTTGGTGGGGCATTTTGGAAATGTATGAATCTTAGCATATATATATATATGTATAGTAGCAAGTTGCAACGAATTACATAAACATATTGAAAGGGAATATATTCCAGTTTTCATTTTAAGTTTATAATATCGTATTGAATGGTAGTTGTCTTCGATCACATGAGTTTCATTTCACATAGGAATAAGATCACTAAAGAAATATATATATATATATATATATATATATATATATATATATATATATATATATTTTGATAATACTAAAGAAATATATTAGTTTGTGCAACAAATCCACCGCTGGCTTTGAAAACGAAGGATGACGTACTCGATCCCCCGTATTAATTTGCTACGGAACATCATATCGATCAATACGTATAACAATTCAATGAATCTAACATTCTATTTAATTCATTATGTAATTGACTTGAACTCTCTTGTGAGATGTGTTAATTACATGATTATATGTCATATATATGACTTCAACCTCTGATTTTCCTTATTTTCAACTAATTGAAAAGCTTCATAAAAAAACATTTAAGGAATTCTACTTAGATTTAATTTTTACAAATATACCGGTGTTATTAATTATATCTACATATTGCACCATTGCGACGACAACCACGATAAAATACCTTGATAATTAGTTAGTATTACTAAATAATTAGAACTCATGGTAAAATGTCAGTCTATACTATATATATTATAAATTCACCACATATAATAATATAATCTTAGTATATATGAAATTATCTTTAGGGTATATTTGGCAACTAAGAGGGAAAGGAAGTGAAATTAAATGATGTGTTATCTTCCTTTTATTTGGATCTTTAATTTGGAATAATTCATATTAACACATGGGCGGAAAGGTAGTGTCTCGTGCATCTTATGGATAATAAAAAAAATTAACATCTTGAAAAGTTTAAGGAGGATTAACATAAAATACTCCAATACCTTACAAAATTTTTAAAATCAAACAAGAAGAAGATTACTAAATCATCTTCTTTTCTCTCCCATTTCCCTATTTAATCCTTAATCTAAACATACTCTAAGGTTATTTATGACTAACCCTTAAAGGATTTAATGTGTAATTGATTGTTAGAAATTATGTTAAGAGCATTTTATCGTCAATTACATAATTAACAAACTAAATTAATAAATAACTTATTAACAAATTAAATGACATTATTAACTAAATATTACACAAGCTATTAATGAATAATGTTATTTAATTAATTAATTGACACTAAACATTGATATTTCTTTTAGTGATTTATATCTTTGTTTTTTATTCCACTATATATAGTCCCAAGTAGTGTTCCTTTACTCTCAAATAAAAAGATGTTGATATATATATATATATATATATATATATATATATATATATATATATATATATATATATATATATATATATATAGTATAATATAATTCCGCTAATATACATGCAGTTTCTGCATATGCCGTTTATATAACTTTTGCCAACACGGGTATATATATTTATGGGAACAATAAGTTGATACCAAAAGGTATTGAAAGTTTACAAAAGAAAAAGCATGTTTTGAAAATCTTAAACAACATACGCCTACATATTAGACTTAAGTATATGCTATCACATTTTTGAATTATGAAAGAAAATTTTTTAAAACACACTATATATATGATCATGGCTCGAAAAACATATATTTCTAATTTCTTTTTGCTTTTTAGTATGAACCATTTGAGAAATCCAAAGGCTGGATATTGATTAATCCGTGTTTGAGGCAGCACAAGACTAAAATGAAAGGTACAGTTTTTTCAACCAAATTATGAGGCATGTATTCCCAACGCTAAAAATTGAGACCTCTAGTGAAGTTATTAGCACAACTTCCTACCAGTTAGTCTACGTGATATATAGTTGTGTTTGCTATATTTAATTTCTATAAGGAAATTTAATCACGAAAACTTCAATTTTGCAACTAATTATTTTCTTTATTATTGAAAATGAGACCAACCCTTTGGGATTTAGAGGGGTGAGAAAATTAAATGGGCAAACCAAGTATATTAAAATCATCATGAGACTACTTAAAAACTCATTATAACTGAAGTATATATGCAGTTAACTCTGATCTTTAATTAATCAATGAGGAGATGAGTATAGTGGGATATTACAGTATAGCAGCTCTCTGCAACAACCTCTTAAATTAGGATTAATTTAGTTGGTAATGAAGTTGAAAAGAAATTGCAAGAAATAGTTCCAAATATAAGGGAGAAGGAACTCATGTGTTGAATTAGCTTGAGAGAATATTATTAATCAGCAACGCACTTTTTCTGAAGCAAATCAATTAAAATATTTGAAGAAATTAAATTAAATACATAGCTCAAGTTCTTGCACTTTAATAAATAATTTGCATTTAACTGTCTAGCTAGCTAGCTAGCCTCTGTATATGTAGAAAGGAGCGAAAGGACAGTTGTTCGTTATACAAGAAAAAGTACGCATTGTACACTCTAATTCTATTATAGAAGGACAAAATTATAATTAGCGCCAATGAAAAAGAACACTTATATTAATATTGTAATTCCATAGTATTACATATCCCACATAGGCACATGATATATCATGAAATGAATCAATACGTAAACAGATGATGATTCTATAATCTATATATAGGCGCTAATATATACATGATTAATTGAATCCCAAAATTAAAAAAAAGAAAAGAAAAAGAATTATCTAAATAGAATAAGAGTTGGAGCGGATTCAGTGATTACGACGTCGTTTGTCCCGGCGGAGAGATGAGAACAATTTGGCGGAATTAGTGAAGGAGAAGGTGGGAAAGCAATGGTTAAGTCAAGATTTAAGTGGGAGCAGGAAGAAGCCGCCGTTGGTGTTTCTTCTTCAATACAACTCTGAGTGCAGTCCGAAACCCTATCATAATTATAATTAGCAGCTGCTTTATTAATATTATGGCCGTGTTTGTTGATGGACTCGGCAGATAATGATTGGGTGGCAGAAGGAAAGCTATGATGTAGCTTATGGTTGTTTGGATCAATTCCCATGTTCATTAGCTTCTTTCGGATGTGAGAATTCCAATAGTTCTTTACCTCATTGTCTGTACGACCCGGCAATCTTCCAGCTATTAGTGACCATCTATATATATCATAACATAATTTAATTGTACATTGTTAATTCATGTAAATTGTATATAGAAGAAGAGGTATAGTGGTAACTACGTACTAATTACTTACCGGTTTCCAAGGAGGGCATGGAGTTTAATGATGAGGTCTTCTTCATCAGGACCAAAATTTCCATGTTTGATATCAGGTCTTAAATAATTGATCCATCTCAACCTGCAACTTTTCCCACACCGATGCAGCCCTGCACATCATACACATATATATAATTTAAGTATATATATATATATATACACACACACCCAAATTAAATATAAATATATAATTATATATATATACCTGCAGCCTTGGGAAGGGAACGCCAACAACCTTCACCATGAGCTCGGATGTAATCAACAAGCTTTTGGTCCTCTTGCTTGGACCAAGCCCCTTTGTTGGTTCCTTCTTTCTCACAGCAAGGTTTTCTCATCCTTATTAAACAAATAAAAAACGCAGAAGAGATGAAGAAGAAGAGGGAGAGATCAGATAAGTGAAATAATCCTGATGAGAAGGGGTAGCTGGATACATATATATGCTGTTTGGGGGAGATCAGAATTGGGTTTGACCAATTGGACTGGTGGGTTTTGGTTTTCGCTGTGTAGGTGGGTCACACTTCTTATCACATTTTCTACTCAAATATATTTATATATATATGATACGCATATTTTTTTCATTTTCTATTTTTTTTTAAAAATTAAGATTAGGATAAGATCCTCTGGTGTTGTGAGAGGTTTCATTTGCAATATGCTTTTGCTTACCGTTAAGTAAATGTCATTTTCGAGGATTGGCATGAGAAATTTTTGCATTCCACATTATGTGTACCTGTTTATTGGTCATTGTCACGCACAAAAATCTGACAAGTTGTGTGTCCGAGTAAAAGTTTCTAATTTTGGAGAAATCATAATCATGCAAGATATTTTACAATAAAAATGTAACGTTATATATATATTTCATATGGCAATGATAAAATTAAATAGACTATATATATATATAGAGAGAGTGTGTGTGTTTCAGCAGTTGAAGCTACGAAATCTGAGATCGTATATGATATACTAAAAATTGAAACTATACTCTGCCAAGAATGATATATACGTACAAATTAAAAGCATAATAGGTGTAAAATGGTAGCTAGGTAGAGTAACTAAACAAGTCAATGTATATATAAACAGAAATGTAATGAATTGAAAAATTGTGCATACTATTATTGTTAATTAATTAGTGAGCAAATAAATGTCAGCGGAAGGTGTTTACTTTTTGAGAAGCAAAGCACGTGGTGGGAGTGAACCATCTTTGATTTGGAATGGTAGGTTATGGACACACACTATTCATGATCATCTAACTAACTGTCTTTGCTTTCTTCATCAAAATCTTCCACGCCGTTTACAACTCGCTTCTTCCATCTCTACCAAAACTTCCTTCATCAATTTTATCGCCTATTTACCTATATATATATATATATAATCCTTTTTCAATCTATGAAATATAATCATGACAATTAATGACGGGTTTATATTATTACAGCCACAAATTCAATCTTATATATATAACATTAATGACATGGGCATGAAGTAGTCCTTTTTTTTTTTTACTGTTGTATACATGTATATAACTATATATCTATCTGAAATATGTATATATTTTATATTTGCACTTCTAACTGAATCTAACAAAAAAAAATATATACCTAATCCACGAAATAAGAAATTGTATTAAAAGCAATTCTAATTAATATACAACCATAAAATATCATGTATCCTATTTTCTTATTCATATATATTGATGGGAAATATCCGGCCACATGTGCAGCCAGTGACCCATACATATTTATCTGATCTGTACCTACTATCTAAATAAAATAATGCATGTCGTGCTTTTTTTTTTAAATAGTACTTAATTTCTGAAATATTTATATATCCATTGTAATATATCGTGTTAAAGAAAGCAAACGTCACACTCACACTCACACTCACACACCCAGACGCATATGCATATGCAAATATATTCGTCCATACATTAGTTTAATTATTTTTCTGGACACAAAAGTATACGTAATTGGGTTTTAATTGATCAAGTCAACAATATGTATGATAATAAGGATTTTTATTGGCCAAATTAAACCCATAAGAAAAAAAAGGGTAAAGATTGCATGTACCCGTTCACGATAATGTCAAAGGCAATAAATAGCGTAGTAGATTTGACAAGGGAGAAGTGCATGAAGAAGACACATATATATATGATATATCTAGCTACCATGTGGTAGTTGTAGTTGAGATTGAGAAGAACTATGTTTACTTTGCCACTCAAATAAAATAAAAAAGAAAAAGAAAATGAATCCAACCAGTCAAAGTCCAACCTATATATATATATATTGTTGGGTTTTTCAATATATTTCGAAATGTAATTGCATTTAAGAATATTGTCTTTCGTATACTCCTCTCAAAATTAAAAAGTTACATTCTTACATGATTAAACAAACTCTTTTTTGTTGTCACATAACAAATAATACAGAATAGCAAAAGCTTGAATAACTCAGATTAAGAAAAAAATAGAGAACAATGAACCCAAATTAAAATTTATCGGTATAGTAACCCATTAAAGAATGCGTCTGTCTGTCATCTGCTGTCCCAAATATTGCTGTCCGCATGCTGTCCAAAAAAGTGCCACGTGTTGTTCATAGGACGTGTCTCTCATTTGTGTTGTGATGGATTTAAAGGACAAAATTATATTTATTCATTAGTAACAACATTTCTCTTTCTTTTTAGTCCCATTATAATATATTTTTGCAATAAAAATTATATTTGTCTTTTTTAGTAAAAAGAAATTGTAGTACTATCAATTATTATTAGGCAGGGTGCCTGTGGCATATTGAATATATCAACAGAGATCCAACTCAAAAAATTAATGCACAGGCTTAAACTGCAAGCAGTCTAATTTTTTTTGTTAAAGGTAACAAGAGAAGATACTCCCAATTACTACCGGACAGGATGTTAGTAGCATGTTGGGGAGACTAACAGAGGTCTAACCCAAATGATTACTGCACATACTTAAACCGCAAACAATATAAAATAAACAGATACTCCATATTTTTTATGGCTCTATCCCAAACATGTAAATATAATTTTTGCAATAATTTACATTACAAAAATAAACTGTATTGGGACTAAAATGAAAAAAAATATTATTCCCAATTCATAAACATGATTTCCTCCTTGAATCCTTAACATTGCAGATGTTGAACGCGTGAAATGAACAAAAATTGACGCCGTTTTTGTTGACAGCATGGGCAGTAAAATATATGAGTATCTTCTTTCAAATACACACACTGATAAACGAAATGCCTCCATTTTGAAGAGCCATAAAATTGATGTTTTTTCGATAAGGGTTTTAAAACAGTAAATAGTTAATTAATATAATTAACAAAATAAATTTTTAGAAAATGAATCTGGTGCCATCCTATATATATCATGCGCAAGGAAAAAATCGCTAATTTTCAACTATGTTTTTCTTATCGTAATCTGTTGTTGTGGGCGCAAATATATATATTGGCAGAAATAATTATTATATTTTAGTAATTTATATTTTTGAAAGCGATTGAATAGTCTGATTTAATTTGACTATAATTTATAATTAAATTATATAATGTTTTTAGAAGTTTAAATTAAACTACATATTAAAATATTAATAAATGTAATATTAAATAGTCAATAATATTAATACATAAATATATATATCAAAAGTAGACTCCCAACTCCCAAGTCCCCATCAATCCTAATATAGAAAAACCCAGTTAAATTAAAATACACTAGCTTGTGTGGTCAATATATATGCTTTATATATAATTAACTTCTAGAAGATGCGATATCTTCACAGTTTTTCTCATTCATTTTGAAGCCACATGCATGTAGACAAAAATAGAGATATCCTCAAGTTAATTGACTGCTTAAACCTTGCAAGTTGCATCTATCCCTTATAAAGGCCCCGGAATGAAAAGTAAAATACACATATATTGAATTATATATAAAATTCAATGAAACTGGATATATGAATAAATAAATAAATAAATGTAGACGGAAAAGTTGAACAAATCTTTAACTTACAACTTTTAGCAAGAAGAAGGAAATATTTATCGTGTATACACACACACACTCTCTCTCACGTAGTCTTAATAATATTGCGCGCATTGAAAATTTAAGATAACAACAGTATTTATTATTTAGATTTTAAAAAATAAATAATTTTGTCTACATATTTAAAATCCCATTCTATTATTTATATATATATATATATATATATGGCTGTGAGTCATTGGGGTCACAAAATAGGTATTTTTTAATTAAAAAATATAAGAAAAATATATGATGGTGGGAGAATGTGGGAGACAGAAAGTATATATGATAGGTAGTTATTAAAAAAAGTAAGGGAGTAAATAATTTCCTAATATTTATTTTATTTCTTAAAATATAATCATTATTATTTTATTTTTTATTTTAAAATTAAAATTTATTACATATTTAATTTTATTGTTTTAAATAATAATAATTTTACATTATATATATATATATATATTTAAATTAAAAAAATAAATTATATGCACGATACGTGCATGCGAAGCCTCTAGTATATATATATGGCTTTGGACCCTTCTGGTCACTGGGGTCACAAAATAATTATATTTTATAATTAAAAAATATGGAATAAAACATGATTGGAGGAGATATGAGAGAAAAGGAGATCATGGGTAAGGTAGTTATAAAAGTGGTGAGAGAGAAATTAAAAATAAAAGTAGTTATTGAATTATTTATTATATTAAAAACAATAATAAAAAAAATATTTTTATAGTAAATTAAAAAAAATGATTGCATGTACCTTGGTGCATGCGAAGCTTCTAGTATACTATAAGAAAAATGATTTTCTTTCAATAACATCTATTTTGACGGTTACTTAATTGTTAAAAAATATATTTTTTTTAACAATTAAATTTTGACCATCGAAATAACTTATTGAAAAAAGACAATAATATTTTTTATGATTAATAATTGTCAATAAATTTTTTTAAACGGTAATTTTTTATGATTATATCAACAAATATATTATTAAAAATAATAATATCGACCATATAAATGTCTTCTTCTAATTACAATTGACAAAAAAGAGTATTTTTTATCCCTCAGCGTTGAGAATTAGGGGATTGTACCTATAGTCCTATATATATATATATACCTCCGTTTATGTCTGCCATCTTTTAGCAGGATATAGTGTATAAGATTTAAACATTAGTGCATGAATAGATCATGAGTTGAGGCCAAAATAAAAATAAAAATCATGAGTTTAATATATGTGGAGTCACTCTGTATATTTTTTTTTTGCCATACTCTATATATAGTGTATAGTCTATACAATTTGTTTGATTGAATCCCTTACAAATTGCCTTTTTTGTTTGTTCGAGTTTGTCTAACAAATATTTTAAAGTTTTTAGAGAATTTATTGTCAAAAGTGAATGAAAAAACAACAAAAATATTTTATTATAAACTCTCTCATCGATTAAAATGAATACTGAATCAGTATTAATATTTAATAAAGTCCTTTTTGTTTTTACCAAAAGCTTTCCAATATTACCATCAACGATTAGGTACTAATTAATGTATTTATTTTTAAATAGAAATTTAATTAATTTTAAATATAGATAAGCTAGTAAAAAAAGGAAAATGGAAAGGTAATTCATCTTCATACTCTTCTCATTATTTTATTTAATATATCTGTCCACGTTCTCATATGCTATCACATTTATATTATATAATTTAAAATAGTAAAGAAATTAAGACTTGATAACTGTTTTTGTTTTGTGTTTTTAGAAACAGTTTTCAAAATAATTTTTGGAAACAAGTTTTGAAGAATAAAAAAAAAACAAAGATTAGAAACAAGTTTATCAAACACATTTTTTGTTTTATTGTTTTTGAAAACAAAAAATTATTCTTAAAAATAGTTATCAAACAAACCCTTAAATATCCTAAAACTATATTTTTGTTTTTGTAGAACATATAATTAAGCTAGGTCTAACGATGGCAAACAAAAAAATTAAGCTAGGTCTAAAATGTACGATACATGAGTAAAAGAAAATATTTTATAAAAGGCTGCATTCAAAGACATATATTTCAAAAAAATTAGGCCTTATTCATTTAGTGGAATTGCAAATGAAAAAAAAAACTTATGTGTTGTTATGCTTACATATTTTTAGTAAGGTTAATTAATTGACACATGTCTTCTTTTAATTGATTAACCTTACCAAAAGTATATAAACAACAGCATATAAGTTTTGTCCAATAAAAAAAGGGATGTAAATTATGAGACCCACTTATTTTTTCACTTTTTCATTTTCATCAATTTTATAATGAAAAAGAAAAAAATACAAAATATAAAATATCTATTATACTTTGATTTGACATGATTTAACACAATTATAACTTTATTTTCTTTTTATTATTTTAATATAAGGGATAAAATGGTCATTTTAATACACTCACATTTCATTTCCATTACCAAACTTTTACTACTAAATACATCAAATACATTGTCTTTTCGTTTCCATTTTAATTTCTATCTAATGAACGTCATCTTAAGATCCAATCGTGTACAATCATTTTGGCATCATTGTTGGCTGTCCATACATCATTGTTGCAAGTATAGGATATGACTAATTATGAGTGGATGGCATCTATAATAGTTGGAATGAATTATATATGAGTCTTGAGTCATATACAATCACCAACACACCATCTCCACTTTTGCCACTTCACCACCTTACCACCATTACCATAGTATTATAAGCGTATATATATCATACATTTATTTATAAACATATTCCCTAAAAAAAGAAACTATAAATATTAAATTTTCTACTTAAAAAAGTTATTCAAAAATTAAATGCTTAATTAACAGAAGTTTTTTTTTAAAAAAATTGGGTAAACTACAGTTTGCCCCCCTTTAATTTGACCTAAATTCAGTTTGCTCCTTTGTGGATTAAAATGCGACACTTAACTACCCTGTGGTTTGGCTTAAAACTAATGTGCCCCCTGTGGTTTAGAGTGTGACACTTGACCCCCCGTGATTTGTTATATTATCACTTAACTACCCTATATTATTTTTTTCTAAAAATTTAATATTTAATATAACTTATAAAAGAAGTTACCTAAAAATAATTGAATTAATTAATTATTTTATTAAATATTTATTTTATCTTTAAAATAATAATAAACTCTAATATTCTACGTTCAACTCTTTTTTAGCGTTTCCTTCAAACTCTTTCTTTCCTTTAATCTCTCCACTATATCCAAGAGTACTATTATACTCCTAGTCTAATGATACTTTTCTAAGAAAATTATTGTTTAATGTTAGAGTTTCTAAGCTCAATAATGTTAACATTCAATCCATGTATGTATGTTCTGAACTTGAACAATAAAAAAACTTAAATTTAGTTATATATTTGTATTATATTATTCTTTTACAATTTTATTTTGATTGATTTAATAATTCTAAAACATTAAAGATAAAAAATAACAATAAAATGAATAAATAACTAATTATAAATAATCAATGGAGTAAACAATAAATATTAATTATTTTATTGATTTTTTAAAACTATAATTTTATTTTTATATTAATTATAATTTTTTTAATCATTTTATAATTCTAGGGTGTTGAATGACAAATTTTAAACATTAAAAGTATTAAATGATGATTAATTTGACTAAAATTTGGATAGAAGATAGATGAAGGTAGTTAAGTGATAACATAACAAACCACAGGGGGGTCAAATGTCACATTCTAAACCACATGGGCACATTAGTTTTAAGCCAAACCACATGGTAGTTAAGTGTCACATTTTAAACCACAGAGGGACAAACTGGATTTAGGCCAAATCACAGGGGTCAAACTGTAGTTTACTCAAAAAAATTTGTTAAAGAAAGTATACATGAACATGAGACCAAAATGGCGGGTTTTGCAGCAGATGTCATAATGTTTGTTATTATTGAGACGTAACCACCACGTAATGGGCAGAAATAAAAATAGAAATGAAATATATTTGATGTGTTTAGTTGTAAAAGTTTGATAATGGAAATAGAAAGAGAATGTATTAAAATGATTATTTTACCCTTTATATTAAAATAATAAAAAGAAAAAAAAATTATAATTATATATATAATAAATATTTTATATATTTTTTTAAGGTTGATAAAAATAAAAAAAAAGTAAGTGATCGCGATGAACTCCACCATGTCCATTTTTATTTTCATGGTGTTTCTTACACATGAAAATACTTTTTTATTTTTGTCATTTGCCAAAAAAGAAAAAGGAAAATTCCGGCTGCTTCCTCCATTCTTTCTTTCTTTCACCCTACTCACAGTTTTGCTGCACGAATTTTACCAGATCTCTGTCTGTCAATCTTTTTGTTGTTTTGGTGCAGTGAAGTGTCAGTGAGTATCTCGCCTGGCCCCAACTGACAAATTAGTAATTTCATTGTCAAATCCACGTCAATTCAAAGTCTTCAATTTCAAATATTCTAATCTTTCATTCATTATTGTTATTTACATTCAGCGGCATTTCGCTCTTCCATCTTCTTCCACTCTCTCCTCATAAACCTATCCGCTTTCAGATTTTCCCCCAAAACTCCAATTTTACGGTAAATTACTATCACCCATTCATTCATGTGATTCAATATTGATGCTTCTTCATCTATTATGTATGCTAGCTCGCATTAGGAAGAGCTCGAGCTTAATACAAATCAATTTCATTTCAACCTAAACTTATCCCGATCTAAAATTTCAGGGCAGCGAACTCGAAACATTCATACATGGCGCCTCCTATTCTTTCCCTTGCTCTTCCCTCCGAGACCGGTCGAGTTCTCAGCATTCAATCTCATACTGTTCAGGTTTTTCTTTTTACTATGCTTTTTATTGTTTACATCTTTCAATGAACGGAGTTAACTACTTATACTATGGTATCAATAGAAAATGGGGTCACGAATTTCAGCATATCCACCTAGGAGGAAGTTCAGATTATACTTGATCATTTCTAATCTATATAAAAGGATGGCTGCATGTACTGGTTTAAGACAATTTACAAAGGGTTACTTCTATGAAAATCTCTCTATCTTTTTCATCAGTGGTTGCACTTTGTGAATTTGACTTTATTAATTGAGAAAATTAGAACGAGGATCTCAATATCCATTTACTGGTGATAAAGAATCTCTTGATAGGTAGAGCTCTGTGTAGAGTTACCTATGCTATTATGAAAGCAGGGTAGGCAGTCGCTCATGAAATTGAAAACCGTAGCACTATCGCAGGAATGTGAACTTTCCAAGAAAATTGTTACCTTAGGAGAGGAGTTGAAAGTCTATTAAAAGCACACTTGAATTTATCTTTTCTGTATTTAAATGCCAACCCAAGTTTGCCTTTGGCATAATTCTAAATTTCCTTGACACCGTTGGTTGTTGCCATTTCCTGTTCTTCTCAGGGGTATGTTGGAAATAAATCAGCTGTCTTCCCTCTGCAACTATTGGGCTATGATGTGGATCCAATTAATTCTGTACAGTTTTCAAATCACACAGGCAAGCTGCTTCTATTTCTTCATTCAGTCTCAGGACTTTTGAGGCCTAATCTATGGTGCGATGTCATCTGTCAATCTGTATAAGTTTAGGCAAAATACTGTTATTAAAAAAAAACAGAAAATTTTGTTTTAATGGACTTGAGGACCTTTCAGGATACCCAACCTTTAAGGGTCAAGTATTGAATGGACAGCAACTCTGGCAACTGATAGAAGGTCTTGAAGCAAATGATTTGTTGTACTACACTCACTTGTTGACAGGTATTTTAAATATTGCCTATGTGTGTTATTTTATTGGGAACTTGATACCACTCTCTATGTGAACTTTATATATTAGCATTCACTAGATTTATGTTATGAAAGTGGAACAAATCTTAAAGACCATGAAGTAGATAACCTCAGTTAGTTAGATTACTGTGCTGCTCTATGTATTATCCCAATAGATCTAGCAATTTTAGTTTCAGGTATACCACAAGGTTGTTAATCTTATCCATGAGGTGTTGGGTGACAAATGGAAATTTAGTATGTCCTGTGATGCTGTCAGACTTTTGCTCCTCAAATAGCTAAAGGAGACAGATTGCAATTTATCCGTGATAGGTATCGGGTGATGGCTATAACTGCCTTTCAAATTTCTTTTGGGGATGAATTTGGAGGGTGGCAGAAAGTGGAGTGCATGGTATTTTAGTGCTGGTTGTTGTGGCTTATGAAGTCAAGAAGGAAAGGTGTTCAAGGGCTGATGTTCCAGCCAATTCGGGACATGAGGCATTCTTTCTTGATGACTTGTGATGTTGAGCTTCTTTTCTCTGTTTTTTGACTATGGGATGAAGGGTTCATTTTCAGTCTTTGGAGTATCTGTTGGCGCTATGTCTAGTGCATATTGCATGGTTTTGCATTTATAATTGTGAAGGCCACTTTCTTTGTTCCTTGTTATTGTCCCATATGTTAGAAAAAACACCTTTTCTATTAAAGTAATTAATTCAAACATTTATTAGTTTTCTTCCCGTTTTCCTGTAACAAATGTGAATTCATTTTCTCTCTTCCCAAGCATCATGTGATAATGGTTTTTTTATTAGAAGCCCTAATCATTATGCTATATCTTATACTTTAATACACTGCTACAATATGAACCTTAACACTAACCTCCCAGTTGCGTTTTTAATTTGTTTTGCCCTTTTTTTGCTCTGACTTTGGTTCTAATTCTTGTATTTCCAGGTTATATTGGTTCAGTTTCTTTTCTCAACACTATATTGGAAGTTATCAGCAAGCTTCGGTCAGTAAACCCTGAACTTTCATATGGTAAGATTACTGAAAATTAATTAAGTTTAGGGTGTTCAAGGGCAGTTTGGTTAAGTTTGAGGCTCAACCTTGATCAAAATTCGTAAGTTCTAATGTTTTAGGTACAAAAGTGAAACTCTCAAATTAACCAAATTGAAAGACTAGTTTTAATTTGGTTCAGTTTCAACCCTTGAAATCATTTGCCTATTTAGTGCAATACAAAATAATAAGAGTGTCAAAAATGTTTAATTTTTGTGATATTACAACTAAAAAGTGCACTGCACATACATATTTGGCTCAGATTACAGAAAACTAACAAGTTCACTCTTCACACACATGGTTCATTATGACTTCAATCTACATGGAAGTTTCTCTTCATCTTCTTTTTCCAAGAGAAGAAATGCCCATATACTGCATCTTCTTTTGTTTTTTGGTCAGTATGTGATCCGGTGTTGGGTGATGAAGGAAAGCTTTATGTTCCAGAAGAGCTGGTATCAGTATATCGTGAGAAGGTAAGACTGATTCACAAAAATGTTCCTGCAGCTGGCCATGCATAAATGCTATATACACTATTACAAGTTTAAAATTTATCGACTTTTTGGCTAGTACACAAAAATTTAGGTCACCAATTTTAAAATTGAGCTTTTAATGCAATTTGAATGAGATCCTATTTGTGAGATGATATAAGCATGCTTTCTTTCATGTGGTTTATGTAATAGTGTATAGCTTTTTTAGCATATAACTCAACATGTTTCATTAGGTTGTTCCTGTTGCTTCAATGCTAACTCCCAACCAGTTTGAAGCAGAACTTCTGACAGGTTTCAGGTAATCATACCTCAATTTAAGATTTCTTAACGTTTTTCTATATGTTACTTATCTTTTGTTAATGTATCTGTAAGGTTGGTGGCATATATATATATATATGTAATGGGCCTGGTCTGCTCAGTACAAAATGTTTCTGACTAAGCATAGGATGTGAAAGACTGAATTCTTGATGTACCACAACAAACAAGATGATTTAGCTCGCATTAAGGTCTTAAAGAGAAGATTTTTGTGACCTTTGTCTTTTTTCCTGGTTTGTTGTGGGTATTGAGCGGCGTTTTTCACAAAGCTCACTAAGTAGCGCTAACATCACGTCTGCAAATTATTCTTGTTATGAAAAGTTATTGCATGACTGAAACAGTATTCTGAACAGCTGAGGTATTGAGTTCTTCCCCCTTCCCCCACAACCCCCACAAATGATAATTGGGATCTATTAGATGTTTGCCTCTTCCTTCTAATTATTGCTTCGCCAAAATAATTGGCTGTTTTATATTTTAATTAAATGTTCATACTTGTCACAGGATTCAGTCTGAAAAAGATGGCCGTGAAGCTTGTAACCTTATCCATGCAGCGGGACCTTCAAAGGTTGTAATTACAAGTATAAATATTGATGGAAATCTTCTCGTGATTGGAAGCCATCAAAAGCAAAAGGTTGGTTATATGTGTTTAGTACTTCATCAATGCTGATATAAATATTTATCTTCTTAATCCATATATTGAATAATAATGAAGTTCAAGATTACTATTTTTTTTCTACACTCTTTACCCACATTTTAAATTCTACATAGCAGTTGGTGAAGTCTGATGTTTTATGTGCTCTTCATGGTATTATCTTATGCTTGTATTACATTTGTGTGATAGGGTCAGTCTCCCACACAATTTAAGATCGTGATACCCAAAATTCCAGCTTATTTCACGGTAAGATAATACGATACTCCACTAATACTTTTTTTTTTTTTATAGAAATACTCCACTAATACTTAAATTGTTGATTTTTTATAATAATGATTTTAAGTGTTATCTATTAAAAAAAAGGAAAAGAAAAGAGAATTGAACAACAATGTGTCACACTTCATTTGGAGTCAACCATGGATAAAATTCAGGCTGAACTAATCAATGATTGAGCTCTGTAGGAACGAATTTTCAGTTACATAATATATTTATTTATATATTTCCCTAAATAGGTCAGAGCTGTGCAGATTTCTGCTCACAAGCTTGTACAGCTCTAGGTGAACCACTTTGCAAACTACAAGCCATAAAATTTCACCTTTTAAACTGAGGTCTTATGATTCAAACACTAAAGTGAACTCTGCATATTTAAAATAGTACTTCTGATCCAGTCCTGAATAGAATTACCTTCAAACTGTCAATATCTGGATTCTGGAGCTTAAATTATAATTATTATTTTATGTTCTAATTCTTGTAGGGAACTGGAGATCTCATGACTGCACTTCTTCTTGGTTGGAGCAATGTAATGCGTTGCTTTATATTTCTGGTTTTAGATGAAGTCTTTCTCAGTTCTCACCTAGTAATAATGTCATATAATATTAACCAAAAGTTTGTCTTTGTGCATTCCAGAAGTTCCCAGACAACCTTGAGAAGGCTGCAGAACTTGCAGTTTCAAGCTTGCAGGTATTCTAGCTCTTTGTGTGACATTAACCTTTGCCTGTTTGGTTGGTGGATTTATTTTGAGAGAATGCGAGTGGGAATGAGAATGGGATGGGATGAGATTCCCATGGGAGAGAGCCCTTTCCGTCCCTTATATGAGATATTCCACTTCCTTCTAATATTAGGAATGGAATTCCCATGGGAGAGGCAATCTTCCATTAAAAACTAACCAAACATAAGAATGTGAATCCACCTACCCACATTCCATTCCCATTCCCATTCCCACTCCCACATCCCCATTTCCACCAACCAAACACACCCAATTCTTTTCCTCCATCTTTCATCATTTGACATATTTTTGACTGATTGCTTCTTTACCGTAGCTTGCAATGCCAGGACATTAATTTTGAGATAATAAAACTAACATTCAAGTTGGTAAATAAATCCCCATTTTATGAATAGTGGATGATTAATGACATGAGTATCCAACACGTGCAGGCACTTCTGCAAAGGACACTCAATGATTACAAAAGTGCAGGGCATGATCCCCAGTCAACCAGTTTAGAGATCAGATTAATTCAAAGCCAGGACGATATTCGCAGCCCCCAAATTAAATTTAAAGCTGAAATATACAGTTAATTTGGTGATCTTATTTCAAAAATGATTAGCAATGTTTGCTTCTTGTTATATAACCATCTTCTGTTGCCTGGATTAAAACGTTTTAGGGGGATGGTGTTAAGGGTTACCAAGTACAAACAACAAAAAAAGAAAAGTATTTCTTGATCAGATATAGAAATTTAAGAATGGTGGTGAAATTTAGCTCTGCAAGGCTATTAAAAGCCAGCATTACTAATATTTATGATGACATGACTGAATTCTATAAAAAAAATGATGACATGACTGAAATAACCAGGTAATGCTTGGTAAGATTTAAAATAAGGAATGAGAAGATATTGAATAAAACTTGATATTGTCTTAATACTTATCAGTTATCACTATCTTCAATAGGGTTAGTTGTATTTCTTTCCTTTCATTGTTCACATTTTCATTTTGTTGGGTGATAATGTTATTTGATGAGTGTTATCTAATTATGCATTCCATTTGGTGGCAACATATTTCACAAAATTTTTTTGTACTGTTTCAAGAAAAGTCTTTTGTGGATCAATGCTATAGAGGGTACATTGAAGACTTTTGAACCATTAGCTCTCATGTTTGTATCAGAAGCTGGGCTAGCACCACATAATGGCTACCTTTGTTTCAGTGTTAGGTGTCATCACACTAAAAAGATAAAAGTTATCTTCAAAATTGTAACAAGTTGGCCCCTTGCATCTAAGTATTGTTTTGTCTAGTTATATTACTTCTCCTTTACCAGTGTAATGATATTTACTGCCATGGCTACCCTGTGGTAAGTTTTTCTACTATAACATTGCCAAACTTAAGCTTCTTAAATGTAGATTTAATTCTCTACTTTTAAAAAAATTATAAATTGTACTCTTAAAATTAGTTCCGAAGGTCATCTCATCTAATAAATAAATCAAATGTTCAAAGCCTTAAACTTTAATTAGTTTGTCTCATTAATGCAATAACAAATAGTTATTAGAAAGCTCATACTATAATGATAATAAAAATTAGAACACTAGAAGCCTAGATGTTTATAGGTATCATATACCATTTTACCATTGTTAATTAAGTTGTTTCTCCTGCATGTGGATGTTCATTTCACTGGGTAGATGATTCTAGTAGTTCATATGCATCATTTCCAAAGGTTGATAGCTATGGTAGTATCCATATATGTCATTCATCAAGTATGGTGGATGAAAATGCTTGTGGATTGGTGACACCCCATAGAGGTTGGATCCCCATTCTTGGCTACCTGAACCAAAATAATTGGTACCTCTATTCTCTACATTTTCAATAAATGGTCCCGCAAAATTTTGATTAACCTGACTTTCTATAGCACTGGTACACATATTTTGATTAGAAAACCATTGAGGTCCCCAGCGATGATTTTCTCTTCCCAAAGTCGGAGTAACGTACTGATTTTCAGAGGAGTTGGGGTCATTTGTTAGATATTGAGTTTGGTTATTGCTATTGTTCTCGTTAACATCAATGTCCACCTGTTCTTGGTTGGAACTTGCATTCCATATCTCTGCATGTTTGCCAGATTTGACCAACTTCTTCACCAAAGTTGAAGGGTCCACACTGCCTGTGACTATTACCTTCTGTTCTTCCCCAATAATGTGAACTTGGTAGACACCTGATTCAAATTCATAAGTAAGTAAACAATCTACTTCTTCACGAAAGTTGGTCTTTCAAACTCCCATCCCATCATTGTTATGAAGGTAGGAAATTAAATCAAAGACATTTATAATAAAGATGAAGGAAACAAAATTGAGAAAATAATAGTAACATATGAATTTTACCTTCAATTTTGCGCAGCAACTTGCTTACCCTGTTGATGCAGCCTTGACAGTGCATGTGTACTTTGAGAACAGAAGTCTGTGGAAGCGAAATATGAACATAAGAAACAGAATGAGAAAAAAAGGATTGTTAGTGAAGTGAAAAGTGAATGAGAGTGTGAAAGAAGGAAGAAAAAATAGAGAGAAGGGGATGTAGGGACCTCAATGTTTGATAATTCATATTCTGTGGTTGACATTTTGAGCAGTACTTGTCGCTAGAATATCAGAATTTGTTTCCTCTTCTTCTTGTTCTATGTGTGTCCTCTTAAATTAGTGAAGCGGCACATGTGGGAAGTCCAGTCCAGTAGTAGCATGTGGAAACAAGAGGTGTGAAGGAGAAAAACAGAATTTTGAGTGAGTAGTGTGCTTGATAATTAAAGTCATGTGCCTGAGCTGTACATAGACCATAGTACATTAACAGTTTTGTGTGGGACAAAACTGTGCACAATTATCTTGTGTATATGTCGGAGAGCAGATCCACTAAAGTTAAAATTTCTTAAAATTTTTAAAGTTATTTCTTGCATGTTTTTTTTTTTTAATTTTTTTATTTCTTAAATTTTGGACTAATAAAAAATAAATATTGAATCAATTTCATAAACTTGTGGAAGGTTAGGAGTATAGCACCTTTACCTCTTCCAAACCCAACACGCACTTCTCATGCATAACAATTATTCACAACAGTCAATAATACAGCTCGGATCAATTGACAGCTTTTTGGTAATTATAATTGCTATTGGAAAAAAGTCTCTCTTTTTTTAAATTCTGATAATGAATTTCATACGGTACGATTTTACCTACCGACCAAGTTCTTTTAATTAGTCGGTCTCAAATGTTGCTATAAAAAATGACTTAAATATTTCTTGTCCAAGCGATATAAATACTCCTTGTCGAAACGATATAAATACTCCTTCCAAACCTCAGATATGCTATTGAACTCTAGTATATTGTTATTATTCTGAGCGACCGAATATTGATTTGAGCGTTGAAATATCTCATTGTGAGGGTTTTCTTTACAGGTACCTCAAAGCTTGAGCATAAAAATGAAGAACTATTAGGACCCAATAATTATGTCCGATAGGTGTGTTTAAGAATTAGAAGAGGAAGGAGATTAATGGAAGGAGTTAAAAGAAAAAGACAAGGAAATGTTAAGCCATGGTTTACCATCCTCCTATTTAAATTTGAACTAATTAAAATTAATAAAAAGATAAAACTAAGCATGATTAATATACAATTTTTTAATTTATTTTCTTTTAAGGTTTTAAAAACTAAACAAGTCTTCATTCTCTCCCTCCAAAACATATACCTTATTTTCTTTGTGTGTGTAATGAGTACCAAATATTGATTAAATTCTTATTAAAAATATATCTATGGTTGAAAATTTACGATTCGTTAGCTACACGCATTCACCGACCAGCTTGAATCCTTTTCAATGATCAATTGCAAAGGATTTTTAATTTTTTTAATTTTAATTTTATTTAAATAATTAACGATATATATAAAATATAAAAATGATCAACTTTTAATATTAAATATGATTTCAAATTATATATTTAACTAATATATTTTATTGATTTAGTTACAACATTATTGTTTATTTTATAGTGACACATTCACTACCTGATTAAATTGACGAAATAATATAACTACGTATATACCAACTACTAAGATTGTATTTGTATTTATGATAAAGAATAATATTATTTGTAAATTAAAAAGTTTAAAAATATAATTAACAATAATAAACAAAATTTAAAAACATAATTAACATATAATCGGATAAAATTATACTTTTGGCTTTTAAATCAAAAGTGTTTGTTCACCCAAAAGAAAAAGTTTAGATGGGTACGTAATAATTGAGTGTTTTTGTTTTTTGACATCTATTGTGGTATAGAAATGTCTATCCCAAGTTTTAAAGTTCTCCTTTCTGGAAATATTGTTGAGATTTTCTCTCCATAATTTCCTCTTTTTAGTTTCCTTAGAATCAGAGATTGTACAGCTGTAGTATATTCTTTAATTCCTTATTGTTAGCTAATTAGTCTCCTTATTTCTAGCTCCACTGTACTATAAAGGTAGATTATACTGATTGATTCTAATGAGAAAGTAATAGAAATTATTTCTTCTCAAATTCTTGTTGGCATCAGAGGCAGGCTTTGAATCTGAAATTTCTGCATATTTTCATAAAAAAAATATGAGTGAAAAAGCTGTTGAATCATCTGGAGTGAAATCAATTCCAGTAGTTGTTCAATCTGAAGGAGTTTTTAACGCTGGAATCACTCTTAATGAATCAAATTATGATGTTTGGTCACAACTGATGGAGATGCACATTGCTGAAAGAGAGAAAATCTCAACAATATGTATATTGTGATTTCTGAATAAACTTTTGTCTCTTGATTTTCCATGAACTTTCACACAAAGGTAAGTGAATTGGAAAGTAGAAGCATGCAAAATAAAAAAAATATATAGACTAGTTGAGTGCGTGCTTCACAGAAGATGCGTTTATTTTGGGTGTCAAAACTCAAACCTAACACTTGTTATTACCTATTGTACGTTGCCTAACTTCACCTTTCAAAAGTTTTGGAGGATTGCCTTGCCCACTCATCACATCACTAATGATGATGCTACTAACTTTAGGCTGCTTACTGATAGGAGGATGAGTTAGTTTGGATTAAAAAAAAAATTGTTAGTGAGTTAAGTTAAATCGGATTTAATAAAAATACAACAATTAATTCAAACTAATCCAAATTATTCACTGGATAAGGTTGGCGGGCCAGTTTTTTTTTCTTTTTCTTTCTTTTTTGATTAATTGAGCAGTACTAGTTAAAATTTAAAAAATATTTAATATAAAATAAAATATTATTTAATGAATTATATTTCATAAACTTATTAATATAACGTTTTATTTATTTTTTTAAAATTTATTTGAATCATGGTTAATCTAGCTAATAATTATCTTATCATTTGAAGCTTCAATGCGTTCAACTAACAATCCTGCAATTTATTACTCATCAAAACTTCTCTTCATTTTGAGCGATGGAATCTCGATAAGATCTCATGAGATATTTTTATTTGAAAAAAACTTAGGTCCATTTCCTTATATCTATTTCATCAAGTTCTTCAATATAAATATGACACATGGCAAAAAGTGTTTAAATGACCAATCACAATAGAAAGAAAAAGAGAGTGTATATACAATATATGATTGGTGGAACTTAATGAAATGAATATAAGGAAATTGATCTAAGTTTTTTTCTTTTTATTTTGGGTTAATATAGGTTAAGTTCGTTCTCCAAAATTTCTTTCCTATTGACCTTTCGTCAAAAAAAAAAAAAAATAGAAATTGTCAAACTTTCTCTCACACGTGCTTATTAGAAGACTTCGTCATAAAATTTTGTTGGTTCTTCTAAACCAATATCCGATAATTATATAATTAAATTATATTTGATATATATATATATATATATATATATATATATATAATTATATACACACATATACATATAGATATAGATATACATATATACATATTAAAAATATATCATTCAAATTAAATGCTCATAATTTTTGTATGTATATATTGTAAAACAAATTCATCTGGTTTTTTTGTCTACATATAAATTGATGAATCAACTTTTTTTTGGTAATTAAATTGAACTAACTTTATGTACACACATTCTTTTGAAAAAATATATTAATAGAAATGATACTTATAAAGTTAAAATAATACTGAGTATAATATAATTATTTTTTCAGAAAGATAAATATATTTTATTCTAAAGAAACTAAGTAATATATAATTGAATTTAAAATACTTACAGATGAGGTGAAAATTGATGGCAAAAGAGTCAAAGAGACTTACCCATGAATCCATGATCATGATCATTCAAAATCACAAGCAAAAAGCTATTGCCAGATTTGTATGTAGAAACAATGAAAGTTTAATATTACAGTAGTATTGAATTTTAAAATATTTTTTTAATCATATGATATTAGTTGTTAATATTAATAAAAATTTATATTAATAAAAATTTACTTTAAATAAATTAGGGACTAATTAATTAAAAAATATATTAAAATTTAATTTTACCATAATATTGAAGATTTTCTCGTAGAAACAGTGCTGAAAATAGTTTGAGAATGTGTTTCAAATTTGTAATGAAGGCATCATGTGAGCTTTTATTGGTGCCATGCACAGTCCAGTCTATCACTTTCGGTGTTATTAATGTGTACATATACAGTATACTTTTTTTTTAAAGATAATGTTATAGAGCTATCAATAACTCAAACTCATCAATTACAAGTTGTTAGATCTGTCTGTAGATCTATGTCAAAATATTTATTTAAAAATATAAGATGACACAAATCTCAAGATAAATTCAACGGTTTGCAACGGATGAACAGTCCAAATACTCACCCTTTTTAAATCAAAGTCAAACCCCATGAAGTTAATCAATGCTTTGGAATTGCATGAACTGTACACACAGATGCTTTTATTTTTATCTGATTTTTACTAATCCCACTTGAATTATTTTAGGTCATCTATATAAATTAAAGAAAAAAAATTGAACTTTAGTGTATTATGTTATTGAAATTGAACTACTGGCCCTGAATGATTGAATGGAGACCTGAAAGTGTGGACATGTATAAAATGCTATAGTAAAATAGAATTTAAAATTATTAATATCTCATCCTTTTGTTTTGTGTATGGCTCATCATGATAGGAACCCCAACAAGGGATGGATGAAAACGTTTTTCTCCTACCTCCATATCTATCATGGATGCTCTAAAATATTATATAGAAAAGTTTCTTTAAAAAAAAAAATTTGTGGAGATATTAATCTTAACAAAGACAAAGGTATTCGTCAAGCATTCAAGCCCTCGCTTTCTTCTTTATGGTTTTTCGGAAGCAATCCCAAAAAGAGGCCCATTTGCATTTATTTAAGATTAACATGGTTGGTGAAAATGAAACTTGTACTATTGTTTGATTTAATTGAATAAAATAATCTGGCGTTGAAAGCTGGCCAGTATAGAACGATTTACGAACAATCCAAGTATCCAACACAACCTAACACATCTACATAATCAATAATCATACTTATAGTTACATGTATGTGCCACCAAAAAAGAGAACAAATTATATATATATTATAGTTGTACAGTGCAATACATTAGTCAGAAGTCCAAAAGGGATTGAAATTTGACAAGTAAACAGATGGATGGGGTACCATAATCTAACTTTTCTTTTTATGATCTGTGTGTGGAATGATACCAATCCAACGATGGAGATGAGTAGGTGCGGCCATGCACAGATGTCGTTTTGCAATAGAGAAAGGCAGTAGTGACCCATCAACGAAGAAGAAGAGATAAGCTCGAAATCAGAAAATGGATGGCGTTTTCTGAGACTTTTTTGGTCCACTTGATCATATTCATATATATATATATATAAATAACCATAATGGCGGCTTGTGCAGGTCAACCCAAGCGTTCTTCTTGTCTTCTGGTTTTGTCCTTCTCGATGGTCTATTGAAGGGGACTTTCCAAGAACCCCCAACCCCATACCCCCAATTCACACTAGGCTTATTCCAATTTCTATAATCAGAATTGTAAACCTTGCTTTCGGGCATTCAATTGGGCGGTTAAGTGACAGCTCAAGTTTCATTTGGAAAAAGTTTTGGTTTCACACTTGCATATTTCCTTTCTTCTTTTCTTTTGTGTTATTAATATTTTTTTATCCCTTTTCACGGGCTTGTTTGAAATTGAAACCTCAACTTGTTCTCCTTTCCTCACTTGGGTTTTCGATTCATTCCCCCTGGACCGACCTTCATAATTATACCTTCACTGGAAACTCAGAGGGGGTTTCTGGGTAACACTGTCTCTCTCTGACTCTCACCTCTATCGTCATGGGTTGCTGCTTTAGTGCCAAGATCAAAGCTGAGAGCCCTCCACGCAATGGTAACATTGCTATTCTTCCCTTACTTTTCTCTTTAATTACTAGTTCAGCATGTTTAGTGGTTTGTTTTGGCTTCGATAATTAGATTGGGTTTTTTATAGCTTTGCAAGAGGATGGTGGGATGGGATACGAATTTATGGGTATTTCTAATTTTGGTCTGAACTTTATGAGCTTGTCGGTGGGTTTGCTGATGAGTCATATCTGGTAAACTCATCCAGAGAGATTGAGAGAACATTATTGTTTTCTTTGGAAGCTTGAAAGATCGACCCTCTTTGTACGTATGATGGTTTTCCCAGCGTGTTTCTTGGATCATGCTTTTAATCAACTTTAAGAATTAATCGAGCAAACCAAACAACGTCTTGTTGAATTGGTACAGATTTCCTTTTTCCTCTACCACACCCTGAACTTGAACCGGGTCTTTCCATATAATCAGTTATTGCTAGAATGTTTATATGTGACCTGATAAATGGATCTAATCGTATTTTATTTGGACAGATTTGAAATCAGGTTATGGTAGCCCAAAAGAAGATGGTTTAAGTAGCAAGATCTCTACACCATCTGTACCTCCAACTCCTAGGTCAGAGGATGAGATATTGCAATCCTCCAATATCAAGAGCTTCAGCTTCAATGAGCTTAGAGTTGCTACTAGGAACTTTCGTCCGGATAGTGTGGTGGGCGAAGGTGGGTTTGGTTGTGTATTTAAGGGGTGGATTGATGAGCAGATGCTAACCCCGGTTAAACCGGGGACAGGACTTGTCATTGCTGTGAAAAGGCTTAACCAAGAGGGCCTTCAGGGACACAGTGAATGGTTGGTGAGTGCCACTTAACAGAGTTTATTTACTCTTTGGCTATTTACTTTTGGTAAATTCTGTAGCAAACAGATTATTGTTATTTTGTCTTTGTAATGTGACTAATTAGTCTTGTCTTGTGCTACAGACAGAAATAAACTACCTGGGGCAGCTGCATCATCCTAATCTAGTGAAACTGATTGGTTACTGCTTAGAGGATGACCACCGGATGCTGGTATATGAATTTTTGGCTAAGGGAAGTTTGGATAATCATTTGTTCAGGAGTGAGTTCTCAATTCCCCTCCTAGTGTTGCCATTCATATCATTTAGTATTTATAGTACCTTAGACACTTAGAACTTTCCAATACCTATGTTTTGGGAGCAGGGGCTTCTTACATTCAACCACTTTCTTGGAGAATCCGTATGAAGGTTACTCTTGATGCTGCGAAGGGTCTTGCGTTTCTTCACAGTGACAAAGCAAAAGTTATATATCGAGACTTCAAAACTTCTAATATCTTGCTCGATTCGGTATGTAAATTTAACCACATCGATCTTACCAGTTCAGAAATCATTAGACCAGCTTTCCTAACATTTCTTTTCATTGATGTCAGAACTATAATGCAAAACTCTCTGATTTTGGGTTGGCAAAGGATGGACCAGCAGGTGATCAGAGCCATGTCTCTACAAGAGTAATGGGCACATATGGCTATGCTGCTCCTGAGTATATGGCCACAGGTAGTTCTTAGCATGATCACTCTAGATTAGCATGCCCTATTTCTTGCCCATTCTGTCTACCTCATGCTTTCTGAACAACTCAAACGCAGAAGCCAGAAAGTGAATAGTAATTTTTTATCAAGACAAGAGTATTCAGTTTTCCTTCTCAGACAATTGAACTGACTCCAGCATCATTAGTATCACTCGGCCAAAAGAAACTCACATCTAGCACCTTCATTTCACTCTGAAGTTTCATGATTATAAAAATACATGTAGATTTGATGTCTAGTCGTTAGCATGTGAGTTAATATCTGATGTGTGCATTATGTCTCAGTAAGAATTACTTTCTAAGTGCTTACTCTTCATTTGACTGAAAGCTTTGTTAGTCTTTCATTTTGCTACTGCATCATAGACTACCAATATAACATAATGCCAAAAATTACCAACACTTCCACTACTTCTGACCTCGTTCCGTTGTCTTCTTTGAATCTGAAGGTCACTTAACCAAAAGGAGTGATGTATACAGCTTTGGAGTAGTTCTCCTGGAAATCATATCAGGCAAACGTGCATTGGACAACAACAGGCCATCCGGAGAGCACAATTTGGTCGACTGGGCGAAGCCGTACCTCAGTAGCAAACGGCGAATCTTCCAAGTTATGGATGCTCGTATTGAAGGCCAGTACACCCACCATGAAGCAATGAAAGTGGCTAACCTTGCACTTCAATGCCTGGCTGCAGAACCTAAGCTTAGACCAAACATGGAGGAGGTGGTTAGAGCATTGGAACAACTTCAGGATTCTAGTGACAGAGGTACAGAAGAGGGAAGCTCACAAGATAAGAATGTCAGAAGTAGTCATAGCTCAAGCAGCAATGGTCCTAACAAGCAACGTAGAAAAAGTTCCACTGAATCTTTAAATGGAGAAGGCACTTCTAATACGAGACCTTCTGCTTCTCCTCTTCGTACATAGAAAGGGGAATTATTGTTACCGTTTTCACTTTTCGTTGTTTTGGTTTTGGAGATATATATGTAGAGATGGCACGTTGTATGTCATTGACTAAAGCATGTATGGAGAAAGGTGATTGCTGTACAGTTCTTTTTTATAGTGTAAATTGGAAAAAAGAAATAAGCAGTGCATGCAAGTGAGAGGAGGGAGGGTTGTGTCAAATACATATGCGAAGTGTTAATTAAAACAACATTATCACTTTGTAAATTAACCATTCTACCCTTATGTGTCTTGTGAGGATGGGATTAATAAAAGTAGTGACACACGTCATATTTCAGCTAAGGGTAAATTAAACTTTTGACAAATTTCTTATTTTATTTTCTTATATTTATTTCATTATATCAAATAAAATTAATTTTATAATTAAACTAATTTTTACAATCAAACTTAATCTTAAAATAACATATATGTCTCGATCATAAAATAGGCCAGAGGAAGCAAAAATCAGAAAAAGATTTTTATATATATATAAAAAAAGCTTTGCACGTATCACTTTTTTTAAAAAAAAAACAAAAAAGAAAAATTTGTTGATGGATAATTAAATAACATTACTTTAAATTTCCAAAAAAAAAAAATTGCTTACAGTGGATATGAGATATGCCGAGTGAGAGCTGAGAAGGGTTTATGCGGCAGGGGTTTGGTTCTTTAATTCATCATTTTATCTGCTTTACCATAAACTAAATTGAAGAACGATGCTTGCCTCTTCAATGGCGCTAATTCAGCAGTTCTCCGTACCCATCGCACGTGGGGTGCGCCCTTCACATCGGACTTGCCTTCGGTCTTGCACCATGGCTGTCGCACCCTCTTCCACCCCCGACCTCTCTATCCCTTCTTCCACACGCGACTCCAGCTCGCAGGTTTTGCTTGGTTTGTCCGAGAAAGAGTTGCAACAGGTGGCTCTTGACTTAGGTCAGGTAAAAAATTTATCTTTTTTTGGAAGCTATTTGATTCTTACATGCTTGAATGCAAGACAGACATCTGAGTTTCTTCGGTTTTGTTGTATTTGTCCTTAGCAAAGCTATAGGGGGAAGCAACTCCATCATCTTATCTACCAGAGAAAGGTCAGAGAAATTCAGGATTTATATCAGTGTGGGTATTCTTCTATTTCCTTTTTTAAATAATTTTTTTTTGTTTCGTTTTGTTCTTCTGTTGTTGGGTTTGACGTTGCTTTATGCTCCTAATATTGTTCGCAGTGCCACAGGCGTTTAGGAATGATCTTCAGGAAGCTGGATGGACGGTGGGGCGATCTCCTATTTTCAATACTGTCACTGCAGCCGATGGGACTATTAAGGTAAAGAACATAATCAAAGCCTTTTCCCGCTGATTGTGAGGGACAATGTACATGGTTATGTAAATTATGCTTTTTTATAATCAATGTTGTTTGTGAATCTCTTGTATGTTGTCTTTTACTTAATTGCCAAACTAGGAAGCTTTTGAAGTTTTTGATACTTGTTGATTTTATGACCATCTTAAATTTTGGAATGTCTTGACACAAAATTGATTGCATAGATCAAATTTCAACATGTTTTTGTTCCTTTGATACAACAGTATGATACCAACTCCATTTCATAATCATTCCTTGGTTCTGCCTCCTTAAAGTGTATAATTATGTATTTCATTGTTTTCTTACACTTCCATGGGCAATTGATTTTGCAGTTGTTGCTAAAGTTAGATGACAGCAGATTGATTGAAACTGTCGGTATACCAGTTGAAGATGATAAAGGTTCAGTTCGCCTAACTGCATGTGTCTCATCACAGGTGTTTCTCATTTTCAACGAGTTCTTATTACCTTCTTTGATGGAGTAGTTGTGTGGTTAATATGCAAAACTGTTTTTTCTCTTTATGTGATGTTTGTGGCAGTGTTTCTTAGTTCTTACCACTTTGCTTTTGTTGGTTGCTGTCTGTGTATTCAGGTTGGTTGCCCATTACGTTGCTCATTTTGTGCCACTGGAAAAGGTGGTTTTTCAAGGAATCTTAAGAGACATGAAATTGTTGAGCAGGTTGGTGCATCTGAGTTCATCCTCTAGGCTAATTTTATTTATTTTAGATTGTCCTCATAATTTGTAAATTGTAAGTTATATTTCCTGGGGCAATTTAGATCATTTTTATTCATTTCAGAGAAAAATAAAAGAAAAAAGTAAGAAAGGATAAGAAGGCTATTGATCATTCATATTGTTGTATGAAAAAGTTCATAATCATGCTTGAATTTTTTATAGAATACATCTTATGTGCACAGGTATTGTCCATTGAGGAGGTCTTCAAGCAAAGGGTGACAAATGTAGTGTTCATGGGAATGGGGGAGCCAATGTTAAACCTGAAGATGGTACTTGCAGCACACCATTGCTTGAATAAGGTAAATTAACTATGATATGTGAAGTTCTTATCAAATGTTTATATGTATTAAAAAGCTTCGAGGTTGAGATCAAATTTCTCTTGTTTAGCATCATGAACTATGGGATGGTCAGTGACGATCATCAACATTCTATCTCTTCTCTTTTATTTAGACCTGCCCCCTCTTTGCTAGATCAAGTGTTTTACATAGTGTATAATTTATTCTTGTTTGGGGGGGGGGGGGGGGATGCAGTTTTCTGCTGTTATTTTGGAACATATTATAGATGCATGTTTATCTTTTGTAGATGTAGATGGATGCTATAAAATTACATACCTATGCCATCCCCTTCCAAACTTCAGGAAATCATTTAATAAAAAACACTTCTGATATGTTCTTTGCCTGTATAATATTTATTTTTTCATCTAATATTCTTATGTTTGGCATATGTGTGTTTCAGGATGTGCAAATTGGGCAAAGAATGATTACTATCTCCACTGTGGGGGTTCCAAATACGATAAAGAAGCTTGCATCTCACAAACTTCAATCTACATTAGCAGTGAGGTATTTACTCTTAGTAAAATTTATGTTTAATTTACTACTCATGTGGTAATTTGACCCTCCATATTAAACTACATGTCTGATGGTATTTTCATGAGGAATTAGACCTTTGGGATGCTGCTGCAATAGCTGGCACCCTTTATAGAATCTGTTTTATGTTGACGATCATTTCTTTTGCTCGGTAGGCAATATGTCAGGTTCATAGTGACATTATAAATTTCTCTTTTTTTATGTGTGAAGAAATATCCAATTTTGTGTCCTGAATTTTGATACTAGGTCCTAGGCAATGCAATTTCATTACATCAAAAAGGAATTTGGGAGTTTTTGTAGTGTAAATTTTGCACTTTCATCAGCCAATATATTTACTTGTATTATTTCAAGATATTGTTAGAATGCTGCATGTCTAATTTCTACTGTGCTGGATGGTGGTGATATAATAAGTAATGCTTTTATGTTTACTGATATGACAAATTTGTCTGTTATGATCTCTTGCTTAGCTTACCCCCTGTCCATACACAAAAATCTTGGATTTTATCTATTGCCAAAGTTCTTAAGACATCCACTGAATTCTTTCAAATTGCTTGTCTTTCTATTATAATAAGTTTTTAATTGTATCCTGTACCAGCTTACATGCTCCTAACCAGAAACTTAGGGAGACAATTGTTCCGAGTGCAAAATCCTACCCGTTGGATGCACTAATGAGCGACTGCAGGGAATACTTCCTTGAAACCAGCAGACGAATTTCCTTTGAATATGCACTTTTAGGTACAGAAAGTTATACTTGAACAAATTACCTTTTTCCCTCTCTTTATGTAAAAGGTTAATGAAATTCATATCATGTCTATGCACTTCTTTCACGTTATGTTTGAGCAGCCGGTGTCAATGACTCAGTAGACCATGCGAGAGAACTTGCTCAACTACTGCATGAATGGGGCCATGGCTATCATGTGAACCTAATACCTTTCAATCCAATAGAAGGCTCGGAGTATCGGCGTCCTTACAAGAAAGCAGTATGTTAATTTTTTTTAAACATGAATTTACTTCATAACTTGAGTTATTCAATAACTTTGGATGTTTTGATCCCAACTTGTTCCTAATGTATTTGACAGGTGCAGGCATTTGTTTCTGCTTTGGAGTCCTCGAAAATAACTGTCAGCGTACGGCAAACAAGAGGATTGGATGCAAATGCAGCTTGTGGTCAATTACGAAACAAATATCAGAAAAGTCCATTGGTCACTGATCCTGAGAATATGGGATCCCAGCTGCCTAATATGGATCTTGCAGTAACCTGTTAATAGAACCGGGTTTCTTAGGTATTTATCGTACGTACCAACCGTATCCCCTATATGCCGTACAATATCAAGTTTCCATTAAACAGTTGGTGAGATGCTTCATGTACACAAGGTATGAGCTACAGATTAGCAATTTAGCATCTTCTCTATTACTAATTGTGAAGTGGTAGGGGATGTTTATTAAAGGTGATATTTAGATGACATCTTGGAGATTCTGTAGCATGTAGGCCTGCAATATGGGTCGTGGATTCTTTTTCGTTTTACACAAGAGGAAGCACGAAGTAAGAAATGAACGAATCATTGGATTTTTTGCCTATAGGGATCTGGAGCTTCTTGCTTGGGAGCATTACAATTTACAAGTAGTCTTGGAAATTTTGAGACAGCTAATTAACATGCAGTATACCCTTTTGAGCTTGGTATATTGCGACATTTATTTGATCCGGTTTGTAAAAATCGTTGTTTTTATCCTTACCCTCAGGTTAGTTGTATGATAATTACAATTTTATTCAATTTACTGCACATGCCAAGGAGTTTTCTGAGAGTAAATGTTTAAATATGGAGGCAATTATATTCATGAAAGCGAGATATTTGAAATTTTGAATAAATTGTTTAGCTTCCTTATTTGATCCGTCGCACTCACACGATCATTAATCAATGTTATCCTTTGTATTTAGAAACATTATTTTTTTTACAGTGGATATGATAAAAAAGTAGTTGCACAATAACAGTTAAAACATTGTTTAGTAAATAAATACCCAAAAGATGTTGCAAGTCACTCTATGCCTTTAAAATTATTAAAGTAAATATTTTTCAGTTAAATTTGAAAGGAAATAAAAAATATTAAAATCATTTTAAAAAATATTGTGCTATGAAAAATTCTAAAAGTACTCTTTTTTTTTTTTAAAAAAAAGTTATTAAACACAAAAGACTCAAACCTAAATTTATGAATTATTGAAGGGCTTAAATTGAAAAAAGAAAAGAAAAATAAAAGAAAAGACTATCTCAAAAGGGTTCAAAAATCAAAACAAACATTGACATGTCAAAATGGAGAACTTGAAGAATATAGGAAGTGTTTGATAATTGTTTTTATTTTGCATTTTTAAAATAGTTTTTAGAAACAAGTTTTAAAGAAAAAAAACATGTTTAGCTAATTCGAAAATTTTGAAACCAAATTGATAAAAAAAATTGGGATGAAATTAAAAGCTTATAAAATTTGAGAATATAAAAGATATTTTTATCTATTATATATATATTTTAACTAAATAATACTTGTAAACTCATTTTTTATCTCCATATTTAAAAAAATTAAAATAAGAGTACAAAATAACTTTTATTTGTTTTTATTTTTTGAATTTTAAAAGCAGACATCTATTTTTTAGTTTTTAAAAATAATTAACAAATTGCCAAAAGGATTTTTTTATTCTTTTATTTTTAAAAACAAAAAGTAATTGTTAAAAATTGTTGTGAGCACATAGGGTGTGTTTGGTTAGTAGGGTGGAGAATGTAATGAGAATGATAATGAAAATGAAGGATGTAATGGGATTGGAGAAGGGAATGGAAAAAATAATATAAAAGTGATGTGACGTGAATGGAATAAAAGTAGGTAAAATGACTATTTTACCTTTATATTAAAAGTGAGAATGAAATAAAGTGATTAAAAAATATGGATAAAAAATAATTTCATCATATTACAAAAAATAAAATGTATTTAGTTGAAAAAATGTAAAAGAATTACGTTTAAAATTGCGGAGACAAAACAATGAGCCAAACTTGCCCATAGTCATTTTTTATTTTTCTTGGGTGATATTACACAAGTTTTGTTAAATTCAGAGTTCTTTTCGTTGTGAAGGCAATATTTTCAGGGCAGTTTGGTTGCAGAACGTTGGCGGTAGCAAGAATGACTATAGAAATGAGAAAGAGAATGAGAATGAGAATGCATAAAAAATGAGAATAATTCAGTGATATGAATAAAAAAAAAAAAGAATAAAAATATAATTTCATCTCATTAAAAAAATAAGATATATTTAATAAAAAAATATTAAATATAATATTAGATTGTATCAAATATTGTAGGCTAAAGGTCTATTTTGGTCCTCAATGTTTGCATGAAGTTTAATGTTGGTCCTCAATGTTTCAAAAGTTTAATGTTGGTCCTCAATGTTTTTGTTTTTGGTCGATTTTGGTCCTCGAGCGTAACACCGTTAACTTTTTGCCGTTAAATGATGACGTGGCATACTTCTATGGCACACCCTCTCTCCTACATGTCATATTTTAATGATGTGGCATGACACATCACTGTCACGTCACCCCAGATTGCCACATCATCATCTTCCCTCCTTCATCAGCATCATTATCATCATCATCTGGGGTGACGTGGCAGTGATGTGTCATGCCACGTCATTAAAATATGACATGTAGGAGAGATGGTGTGCCATAGAAGTATGCCACATCATCATTTAACTGCAAAAAGTTAGCGGTGTTACGCTCGAGGACCAAAATCGACCAGAAATAAAAACATTGAGGACTAACATTAAACTTTTGAAACATTGAGGACCAACATTAAACTTCATGCAAACATTGGGGACCAAAATAGTACTTTAGCCAATATTGTATCCGTTTTCAAGTAACTGGTATTTTTGTATTGACTTCGTTGACACATTATTGTATCCCAAGAAAAGAAGTAGAAGCGCGCCCTTGGTAGCTGAGAAATTCGCTGAAGCCGAGAGAAAAGAATCTTTCGAATTTTCTAGCGACTTGTCGTCGACCAACCTGACGGTAATGCTATGTTATTGTAATGGTTTCATAGCGTATTCATTCTTCAAATGGCGGTTGAATTTCTTGGTCCGCTCTGGATCTAAAGTTTTATCACAATCAAACCCTAGAAAAGCTCTTATTCATTATTCGGATTTTAATTCCATTAACATCAATTAGGTGATAAGATGCCGAGTCACAGTCCGCCATCCTACAGTCATTCAAGAAGAGGATCAGGTGGTGGAAGGAGAAGCCCTGATAGGAGGGGATCTGGCGGAGGCAGACGCAGGGAACAAAATCATGGAACCCTTTTGGTTAGAAATTTTCCCTTCGATTGCCGGTAATATTCGCTTCTTATGAGATTGTGGTATGCGTGCTTGCAGTTTAACCAAATTTCTTATCCCCCTTTGTCATTTTAGTATGCGCTTCATACACTAACGTCTTCTATTTTCTTGCTCACAGACCTGAGGAACTTCGAGTTCCATTTGAGCGATTTGGACCTGTCAGGGATGTCTACATGCCCAAGGACTATTACACCGGGTAAGTTATATCCTGGAGAAGAGTGTGTTTTACTTTTACATGTTCTTAGCTTGTTTGAATTTCTCTTCTCTTCCATATTTTAAGGGATAGTTTGTAAATATAAGTGTCAGTTTACTGGCTTTTACCATTATAGTTTGTAAATATGATGTGGAACTGTGTGTTGTGCTTCATTGTCACCTACATGCCTTGATTTATTCTACGGAGCCTTGTTGCAACTGGGTGAGTATTGTGTATAACAAATAACCATATTAACATTTGATTGCTATGCTTCAGCTCTAAACTGGGCTTGGGTAGATGAGAGCCAGTACTTATTTCATAATTGATATTTAGATGTAGTTGAGAGACTCCTGTATTGTGTTTCTACAATTTCTCTGATGAACTTTTCAGAATGGTAAGAGTAATTAAATTATTTGCTATTTAGAATTTCCTTCTTTGCATACTCTGTCAAAGTTGGGGATGGAACTTATCTTCTTTGACGTTAATTTTTATTTTAACATTCCATTTGTTTTGAATTAATTTGGACTGGTTTGTCAGGGGGTATGTTGGTTTGAATATGAAGTAAACAAGTCCAAGCCCCACGTTTTGAGGAGATCTACTCTCACTGTATATCATTGCCTAATGTAATGGTTCTCAAGTTTGTTAATGTTCCTACGAAGAGTGTTCCTATATGAAGAAAAAATATATAATTGCACCATCAATAGAAGTTGGATGGAAGAAGATTTATTCTGGTCCAATTGAAGACTTCATGAGGAGATTTTTAAGTTTGTGGGAGATGAATACAAGTGCTTATAAATACCAGAATGTTGAAGGATTTTCAAGTCACATGCCTTTTTGAGGTTGCCTTTACTACTTGAATATAAAGAAAAAGGTTTGCCACTAAGCTTGGATTTTAGCGGCTTAAGTAAATCCTGCATCCATTATTTTATACGTGTCCCAGTGCTTTAATAAATGTCTAAAGAAAGCTATACTAAGTAATGTGATTTGAGGTGGTTACTGGGTATGCAAATTCTGACTAATCAGTGCATTTTACAAACTGCGTTTGCCCATTTTTTTATTTAACTGTCTTAGAATGAAGATACACTCTTCTCCTTATACAGAAAGCCTCGAGGATTTGCCTTTGTGCAATATATAGATCCATATGATGCTTCAGAGGCACATTACCGTATGAATGGACATATCTTTGCTGGAAGGGAAATATCTGTTGTTTTTGCTGTGGAGACAAGAAAAAGACCAGAGGAAATGCGTCAAAAGGCGAGGCCCAGGTATTTCTTCTGATTTTTCTTATAAGTCAGCCCCACTCGCGAAACAGTTCTTAAAGCTGACTAATAACAGTCATTTCCTTTTAATTGCGTTCCTATGGTTTCCAGTTCTTACAGAAGACCTGTAGACTCTGGGGGGCGAAAGCCATCTTACCATGGTATGTTATTTTAAAATACAATTTCACGTGTGAACTTTGTTTGGAATCAATTAATTGCATTTGGTTAAAATGGAAACTAGCACCATCTTGCCTATTTCTTAAGACTTACTTGGAAGTGATTTTATTTATCATTATTCCAAATCTAATCTGCAACAGGTCGTTCTCGATCTCGATCACGCTCAGTTCCCAGATCACATTTCTCACATCATCACTCTCGATATAACTCAAGGTATGCCCTGAATATATGAATGTCTTCATGCTAATAATACCGTTGATGCATTTGATCATTTTTCTGAACAAATAATTTGATATTACCTAGGTCTTTTTCTCCTGCTCCAAGAAGGCCAAGTGACCGCTCTCTCTCCTCTAGAAGGCAAGCAGAGCATCCTGGATCACCAAGGTAAAACTTTAAAATATGGCAATGTCTTCATTCTAAAAATACCACTATAGCATGTGACCATTTTTCTGAATAAATAATTTGATATTACCTAGGTATTTTTCTCCTGCTCCAAGACGGCGAAGTGACCACTCTCTCTCCCCTAGAAGGCAAGCAGAGCATCCTAGATCACCAAGGTAAGGCTTCAAAATATGGCAATGTCTTCATTTTAAAAATACCACTCTACTCTAGCATGTGACCATTCTTCTGAATCGATCATTGATATAGGTCTTTTCTTTCCCTAAGACAGCGAAGTGACTACTCTGGTTCCCCTAGAAGGCAAGCAGAGGATCCTCCATCACCAAGGTAAGCTTTCAGAATATGTGAAAGTATTCTATAAAAAAGACTCAACTTAGCTCTTTAGATGTTTGCTATCAAATTTCCCAATTAATTCATAATAGGTGGAGAAACTTTCTTGAAAGACCCAATTATGTAGTGTTGAGCTGTAAAAGCTTTTCCCTTGCAATTTTTGTGCGTGTGTTTTAATTAGAAAACATAGTAGCAAACACTTTGAAAGCTGTTCTCAAGTCGTTTCCAATGTCTTCATTCTAAATTTCTAATAATTCCGCTGAAGCTTGTAATATATTCCACATTTGATGGGAAAAAAAAAAGAATTGATAATGTGATGTTACGCAGGTCTCTTTCACCTGTCCCAAGGCTGCAATATCAATATGACGACACTGTTTCCCCTAGAAGGAAAAGAGAGCACCCTAGATCACGAAGAGGTCCTCCTGGGGAGCCAGAGCACCCTAGATCACGAAGAGATCCTCCTGGGGAGCCAGAGCACCCTAGATCACGAAGAGATCCTCCTGGGGAGCCAGATGGTGATAAAAAACGAAGTTCATATTCTCTAGGTTATGGCAAAGGCTTTGATTGCGATCAAAGCAATGGATATGGCGAGTGAGTCCTGTCTACTTATTTTACTGTATAGCTTTTTTTACTTGGCTTTTGCAGATTGGTTTTCTTTCCTTTCTTGGGTTGATCTTGTTTTCATACACTCTTATCGTGCAGAAGGAAACATATGTACAAGTCTGGAACTGCACAAGGCCAGTGGAGGCAATTGCCACGTAGAGCATCAAGATCTCCCATTGGATCTAGATCAAGGTCAGCTGATTTGTCACCCGGGCATAAAAGATGAGGTAATATGGTTGAATATTGAGATTTTGTCTACATTAGTTCCTCCTGAGGCTGACATTATTTGATGGATTTCATCATGGATGCTGCAGATGGTTGGTCCTATGCTGTGCAGTCTTCAGAACGATTTCTCTTCTATATATCAGGCACCTAAGTGAACATCCATGTCCCGCTTCAATTAAAAGCATCACTCGAATTGATTTGTAAACTTTAGATTTGCAACCGATGTTGCAGCTTCCAGGGGTTGTGAACTTAATATTTTAGAACTTGGACCTATCGCCTTCGTTTTGGTTAATCATGTAGGAATGCATAATTTTGACAAAATGCGATTCAGAATTTGTAGGATTGCATAATACCACTTATTTCTGACCCCCTCAAAAAAAAATAAAAAATAGACCACTTGTGAAACTTATCAAGGCTGTTTCCCAAGCTGAAAAGAAAATGATAGGTACCGTATAGGTAGGTACTAGATAGCTTATCCATTGTTGGTAGCCTTTTAAATCTTAAAAAGGTTCATTGTTATCTGGAGAGGTTCTGAGCTGAAGTTGATCCAGAGATGTGACGTTTAAGTTTGGCTTTGCAAATTCACCATAGGTAGAAGTCTGTTCACACTTCAATGTAATGTGAGTCAGATGAGAAAATCCAAATGTGTCAGCATGTGATCAATCAATGTGACTAAAGCTTTCTGCTTTTGTAGAATCAAAGAAAATTGTGCCGAAATCATCCATTGGTTGAGGTTGGCATGTTTGTGGTCTGGCCTTCATAATAAATCCAATATGATTATTTCTGCAAAACCTTTTTCTTTTCGTATGAAACGGATTGAATTAAGCCAACATAGTCATAATGCAAACCTCAAGGCCTAACCAGGCAAGAAGCCGGTCAATAAGTCGAACATAATACAGTAATCCGAAATCCATGGCGAAACAGCAGAAACCAAACTCCAAACAGGGAAGACCTCAGAAAGGTGGTGCCAACGTAGTCAGCCATTATCTCTGGAAAACCTTGACTTGAAGTTCAAACGAAATATGGGTGATGGATCCCATTTTATAAGCATGTCTAGAAGCAACACCATTCATCGTAAAACCTCAGGAACTGAAATCTCCTTTGATTGATGTATTGTAGTAAGTCTTGTAACCTATTTTACACATCGGTGACGCTCGGTCGAAAACAAAAATACTAATTTTACACGATAATATTAATCTGCCACTCCGGTAACCCAACATGTATTTTTATGGAGTTTGGTTTTTAGGGTTCCAGTCTTTTTAACCTCCATGGACTAGACATCAAAGTGGTGAATATGATTAGAGTGGGATAGATTTTAAGATGGGTGTTTTTGTTCATTGTTGGGTGGCGATTCTACCTTGATGCTTACAAAGCATTATACCATGGCTTTGTCAATATGGATGTTTTGATTGCTTTGGGAACAAATACAGTATACTCTATCTTTAGAGCAGCTACCTCTCCACATTTCGAGGGTACAGATTTCTTTTATTCTGGTAGGAAAGTATGTGGAAGTTTTTGCCAAGAGGAAGACACGTAATACCATTGCCAAGCTCATGAATTTGACCTCAGACAATGAAGGAAATGTTATTAACGAAGAAGAAATTGACAGCCGATTGATTCAGAAGAATCATGTGATTAAAATTATTCCCGACGCAAATGTAGCTTCTCTCAGTCACGTGAATGAGAGCATGTCCTATCGCAAAGAGGAAGGATGACACCGTCATTGGAGGAACTGTGAATGAGAACGGAGTGTTGCATATGCTTTTAAAATTAATTCATTGCTGTTATGGTTGCCACTTGCCACTGAAGTTGGTGCATCTCAAACTGTGCTTAATACTCATCTCATGTAGTTACATCCAGGCCCTCGATGAAAGCTGCCAAAATTTGGTGGGTTGGGTTACAAAATTTTAACCCATTTAATAAAGGGGTTAAAAAAACTCGATCTACCTAACCAATGAGTTAGGTGAGTTGACTCGTAACCCACCTAACTATTAAAAAAAATTTAATATATTAATAAAAAGTAAAAAAAAATTTTAAGCCTTTAAGTTATAATATCTCATATATTGAATATATTAAAAAAAATTTATTTAATATATTTAATACTTTCATACATTCATTGTTTTGTATATAACTATTTGTGAGTAACATGATAAATGATAAATCTTTTCTTTCATTTTATTATATTAAATTTTATAGTTGATGAAAAAAAATGTATAAAAAAATATAGATTTTTTTAAAATTTTTTTTTGAAAAAGTGGGTTAGGCCGACCCATCACTTTGGTGGGTCGAATTGAAATTTTCAGCTCGTTTAACTCTTCCAACCTGAGTGGGCCAAGGCGTTTTATACTTGTGAGTCCCATCTCTTAAAAAAAGTCATCGTTAAGGAGAATGGATCTTTTACTGTTTATAAAAAAGTAAAAAGAGAGGGTGACACATAAGTAAAACTCAGATGTAAGACCCACCACTATGTGTCAGTCTCTCTCCTTAATTTTCTATATTAAATAACATATAATCTATTCTTCTCGTCCAAAAACAATTTTAGTGACTTGATATATATATATATATTTGAATAATTTTTAAAGATCAAATATATATATATATATATATTTGTATATTGACGTAATAAAGCCCCTAAAATAAGTTAGGCCAACGTGTAATGAGGTGGCTGACCGTGTCAAGTGTGAAGTCATATTTCCCCATCCCTCTTCTTTCATTCTTCAGCTGAGGCTTGGGTATCAACGACACACATTTTCTTTCTCTACACACAGACGCACAGATTAGAAAGCAAACACAGTGAAAGATATGGCAATTGGGTTGATGGAGGTGCTTCTGGTCAAAGCAAAGGGCCTTCATGAGTCTGATATTTTTGGTACATCACATTTCTCTTCCAATTCCGCCTTCCTTCGTTATATATTGACGTTCTTAAGATTTTCAATTTTTCTACCAATCACAAAGTGGGATTTTACATCCTTCATGTATCCATTAATCATTCATAGCTTCTGTTCTGATTTGCGGCCCCTTCTTTCCTTCTTTACCTTCACTGTTTCACATCAATTTCCCTTTTCATCGATTAAACAATCAAATTCCCATTTCAGATATATGTATTTCTTGAATCACACGACGGTATATTCAATGTTCCATTTATCGAGATGATGATAGATATTGACGAATTTACCCAGAGGAGGGTGTACATGTATTCTATTTCTTACTTTCATATATACTTGATAACAAATATACTGGGTATGCTATAGAAGATTTTGTATATTTCTTGGTTTCTTTCAGTAGAAGAAAACCATTTGCAATTCTAATAGTTCAGCCTATTTGTGACAAGCTAAGGTGTAGTTCTGATCTTTTTAATGGTTGCGAATGAATAGCTCGTATGGATCCATATGTTGTGATACAATACAAGGGTCAAGAGCGCAAGAGCAGCGTACGCCATGGTACTTTATTCTCTCTCTCTCTCTCTCTCTGATCAAAAGAGATAAAATCAGAGTATGGTTGCTGATTGATTGATTGATTGATTGTGTTTAATGATGCAGAGGAAGGCAGCAATCCAGTGTGGAATGAGAAATTTGTATTCAGAGCAGAATACCCTGGATCAGGCCACCAATTCAAGCTCGTTCTTAAAATCATGGACAAGGACGTTTTTACTGCTGATGATTTTGTTGGCCAAGCCATGTAAGCGTGTCATGTCAGGCATACTTTTGTACATAAATTTAAGGATATGTCATTCATTTGATATGATTCACTGTAATTGTTGATGATATTGTTTGTATATGTAGAATCTATGTGGAAGATTTATTGGCAATAGGAGTAGAGAATGGTTCGGCTGAGCTTCACCCTCGCAAGTATAATGTGGTTAGTGCAGATCAATCTTATTGTGGCGAAATTGAAGTTGGCATCACTTTCACTCTAAAGGTAGCCTTTCTCATTTTGTGGCTTCCAAGTTCCTAGTTAGTGATACTTTATGTGTAAGCAGCTCTTTCTGATTCCTATTGGAATTTACAGGAAGAAGGGGAAACTACCGAGGAAGAATTTGGAGGATGGAAAGAAAGCGACAATTAATGATATTCAAATGCAAATCAGATGTCAGTTTTTGAATATTGTTGGAATGTGAAATCCATCTTGATGATTCATGATACCAAATGGGATTTAAACTAGTTGTAATGTTGTATTGTATCTGAGTTTCAACAGTTTGTAATTTGTTGAGTTTTCTCCCTTCTTTAGCGATGAGGAATAGGATTGAAAAATCATTATGCAAGTCTCGCAGAGTCCACCTTTTTTACTGAGCGCACCAAAAAAGAATGTTGAGTTTCAGCCTCTTAGGGAATATATAATAAAAAATAAATATTATTGATTAAATATATAAATAACATATCGTAATTCGTATACCTATTGAGGGATTGATACCTATGGCATTGCCAGCCTATACCTGATTGTAAAGTTCATAAACTTAACAATTACATGGAAACTGGATTTTTTGTATTTAGCAAGTTGGTGAAGTGGTAGTATAATTAAGAGAGAGAGATAGAGAAACAATAAAGGTACATGAACCAATCCAAGTGTGACTAGTCAAGACACCTTTTCTAAAGCTGACTAAAGACAGAGCACAGTTATTGCACAAAATGGGAATCCTCCTACTGCTACTCCTAGACGAGACGTATTACAATTGAAACACATGCTAAAATCCGAAATATCCATAGAAATTGATTGCTGCACAATGTATTGGCCATCAGTCAGACGCGAATTTGTTACATTAAGTATACTATTATCTAAATTGTCAGATGATAATCCAGATCTATATCCACCTCTTTCATCCCGCGATAAACTTTTTTTATCATAAGCCCCAATGCACTCTCCATTATCCATCATATATTCCTTATTCCACCAATGGAAGTCGGATATAGAAATAGTTGCACATTGTGTATGCTAGATGCTAGCTAGTGGTACTGCTTCCTCCCCTACCACCTACTGGAATTATGTCCGCAACACTGCTTAAATAGTTAAATGTCACCTTTTACATGTATTAACTGAAATAAATAGATAGATATAATATAACCACGTTTCTGGATAAGTATAGATAGAAGATTATTATAATAGTATCACATAATAAGATTAATATGCAAATTGATATGGATAGAAGAATGTTAAGGTGTGACAATTCTGAGGCGGCGCGTGCAATTTCACCTAACTTTTAGTTTAATACAATTCTGACCAAATTTAAATGAACGTTCACGAGTTTGACAGTATAAATAACACGTACGAGTACGACCCTTACTAGAAGACAGAAATTGAAGCATACTACTATGTAAAAGCCTAAAAGGACGAGCTTTGCCTGTGCTTAGAGCTGAAGCGCAATTAATAATTTGGAATAGGTTAGGTTTCAAATCAATTATGTATTACACAATAATAAATACTGTTGATGTATTATTCGCATTGAAGGTGTTTGAATGGTCTAAATTAAATTAGCAGCCCCATCATAGATGGATTTACCAAGTCATTTTAGTGTTTAGTAATGCCAATTGACAACTATAATAATAATTAATTTTGGTGATGGAAATGGAAGAGACCAAGCATAAGCATCAACTGCTTGACTGGTCAATGGTCATCCATATATTCTTGGAATTTTTCTTTCATGAATTCCAAGTCTTCGTGTTGATTGGTGAGGCTTGGTACTTCTATATAAGTCAGGTACAGCAGTCCCCTCCCCACATTTCCCATTAATTACAGCCTCCTCACACAAAACAAAACCTAGCACTTTCAACTTTCTTTCTTTCTTTTTTATTGGCCTGTAGCACTTTCAACACACAAAAACACAGACACACAATACCTTATTACCTTTTAGTCCCCAACCCAGACACATTGAGAGAGAGATGGCTATTGGATTCATGGAGGTGCAGCTAGTGGGAGCAAAAGGGCTACGAAATACTGATATCTTTGGTATATATACTGATATCTTCTTCTTTTTTTCTGCTTTTACATTATAATTTTTGCTTTATAGTTCTTCTGCTTCATTTAAGAAATTATAACATATCTCCTATATACCTATCTTGTCTCTATTGTTTAGGTGGTATGGATCCCTATGTTGTGATACAATACAAAGGCCAAGAGCGCAAAAGTAGTGTCGCTGATGGTTAGTTCTCTCCCGCATTATATATAATGACCACTTTAATTGAATTAATGAAAAAAAAGGCTCTAATAATGCATAAGCATTAATGCAGGACAGGGCAGAAATCCAAAATGGAATGAAAAAATTATGTTAAGGGCAGAGTACCCAGGGTCTGGTGATCCCTGTAAGCTCATTCTCAAAATCATGGACAAAGACCTCTTCTCTTCAGATGACTTCCTGGGTCAAGCCATGTAAGAACACTACTTCAAACTAATCTTTTAGTGTTAGACAGCTTGACTCTTCATGGAAACTTCAATTTTGTACTGTGTCTCTATGCAGAATCTATGTGAAGGAATTGTTGGGAGAAGGAGTATAGAAAGGTGCAGCTGTGCTCAATCCTCTTAAGTACAGAGTGGTTGGTGCAGACCAATCTTATTGCGGGGAAATTGAAGTTGGCGTTCGCGTCACTTTCACTCCCAAGGTAACCTCAACCTTCATTGCCTTGAAACCACATAATTAAGTTGTGTACTTGTACACACACATAATATTAATATATACAAAATTGCTGTTGGGTTGACAATGTTGTTTGTTGGAATTCATAGGTAGAAGAGGACTTTGTTGGTGAAGAGATTGGAGGATGGAAGGAGAGCCAGTATTAGATTTAGAACTTAGAGTTGAAGACAGCTCTTAGGTTGCTGTCTCATTTTTTTTCTTCTGTATCCTCTTCTCAATATGCTTCAACTTTGGAATGACCTGTTTGTAGTGTCGTAGCAGAGTTCCATCAGTTCTAACAAATTAGTGTGTATTATTGCTGTAACAGTTTATGACTACAATTCCTTTGTTATTTGATTGAAATATCTGGAGTCTGGACCTCAATTTATCTATCACTCCCAGACCCCACTATTTGTTTGGTAAATTCAATTTTTAGGGACTAGAATGGAAATAAGAATAAAATATAATTAATATTATTATTTTTGGTATAACATAACAATAAAAATGGTTATGTTTTACATTTAATGAAAAAGTATATAATAACTATTTTGTTCCTATAATTAAAATTAACATTGTGATATGAAAAAAAAATTCTTGAAGGGCAAATGGGCAATGACCATGTGTATCATATTGCCACACCACACTCTAGTTCTTTCCTTCCACATGATTATGATGGGTTAGGGGAAAATATTTCTACAGTTGAAGTTAAAATACATAAAAGATTTGAGTTTTAAGGCAGACGTACGATTTCATTCTAAAATGTATCTAGTGTTAATCCTGATTTCTTTTCGACCGTTCATCCACAGAAAACTCGGCCGATATTCTTTGTCGAATACTTTACGAGGCACTCACCTACCACTCAAGCCGACTTAGCTCAGTGGTAGAGCGCGTGGCTTTTAACCACGTGGTCGTGGGTTCGATCCCCACAGTCGGCGTATTTTTTGCAAGTATGAATTGGTCCGGGCCAAGCCCTCTTAATGTGGGCCTGATCTGTGTCTCATCTAAGTTAAAATTTGGGTCAGAACTCAAAATAACCTTTTAAACCCAACCCCATTGCCGTGACTGTTCGTTCTTCATACTTCATTGATGGACATCACGTCATCACCTCCACCAAAGCGTTCATGGGATGGCCATGCAACCCAACCGTCCCAATTCACCGCACATTCTCATTTACTGTTTAATTATACTTTAATTAATGGCAGCCACGAAGAAGCTCTTAAACTTCTGCCCCACCATCATCCTTCCATTTATATAACATCTCCACCAACACTTGCCCGCATCAATGCACCAAAATAATCTACAAGTGCATGTTTTGTAATTTGCTTCTCAATTCTCATTGACAATGAAATTCGAAGACTATCTTATCGAAAAAAGCCAAGAACAGCTGAAAAGACGGGACCTTGAGAAGGAGGTGACACTTAGAAATATATCCACTTTGTTTTCTAATGTCCTTCTCTTTCCTTGCTAATTACATTATCTTGTAGGTTATCCAATTGCAAGCAGAGTTGAAGAGTGAAGAAGCACTTAATAGGGTCTTACGCTGTGCACTTGATTGTCCTGTTTTCTCGCTTCCCTTTCTGCCCTCATTGTTTCCACCTCATGTACATAAGCCAAATCCATAACATATATAACACTACACTCCCAATATGGGTTATTTTATTATTGAGATTGGATATTGCAGGTTCAGGTGCTCCTTGAAGAGCTGGCAGTGGTGGAGGAGGAGATCTTTTTGCTTGAAAGAAAAGTTAATGAGCTGAAACTTCTGTTGTACACAGAGAGAGAACAAAGCAGAGAATGGGGAATTCATTTCAGAAGAACATATAAACATAATAAGCTTCCAAGAGTATCATCCGGATATGGATCACATAATTTCCAAGTATTCACAAAAGGAAGACTAACAAAAAACAAAAGAGCCTCTCTGAGTTGTGCATTGGATATTGATATCCATGGCCTATTTTCCACTCCAAGAACATCAAACGGTAAATTATATAAACACATTCTAATTATAGAATTCATGGTTGTACCTTCACTTAAATATCTCACCATGCAGAGTTTGAAGTTCCAAGAAGCAGCACAGGAAAGATCCCAAGACAAAGCCAAATGCAAGTAGAAATTGGCAATGAGAAACCCAATGAAGTATCAGAGGAACTGCTTAAATGCCTGATAGGAATATTTCTGGAACTGAATCAGCCATCATTGGACAGAGAAGACTACTCAGAAAGTGTGCCAAAACTTTCTCTGTCATGCATGAAATCTGGTGGCTTCACTTGCAAGACACCTTCAATATTCCTTTCAAATGCCAATGTCTCCAGTGTGGATCCTTATGGCATATCATCAGACATAGATGGCTCTGCAAGAGATGTTGGACCATACAAGGACTTCATTCAAATCACCACCACCTCCCTAGACATAGATCGCTTTTCACAATGCTTACCTGCATTTGGAAAATTGAGGTTCGTTTTTTGAGTTTTCTTATAACTCAATGCTCATGCATGAACAACTCTTAAATAATGATTTGCTTCTTTTTTTCCCAGGCTCTTGATGAATAAGCTGCGTGATGTGGACTTGAATTTCTTGAGCTACAAGCAGAAATTGGCATTCTGGATTAACATCTACAATGCCTGCATAATGAATGTACTGTAAGGCATTTGAAGCCTTAATATTAAAATAAACTTATATTACCATCACATAGTAATCATGTTAGCACACCCTTGTGTTTTGATTAATTTCCAGGCATTTTTAGATTATGGGCTGCCTTGTAGAAAGGATAAACAGTTGGCGCTTATGAACAAGGTAATTAAGGTAATGGGCTTGTATTTAAATAAATTTTGCTATTATGGAAACTGAACAATATTTATTTCTTTGTGATTGAGACAGGCTGCAATTAATGTTGGCGGAATAGTTCTAAATGCTCTAGCCATTGAGCACTTTATTCTTCGCCATCCATGTCACTCAAAACATGTATGTCTTATGCTCATTCTCCCTCCCATTTTTCATACCCTATTCTTCTTACCATTATTTTTAGGGGGGGGATCTTTAATTAAAAATCAACGTGTACAATTCATACGTTTTATGATTAGTTCTTTTTCAAAAGAATTCAACATATTTTATTAAGGATTGAATATAAGTGTAGTCCTTATTTTTATTAGTTACAATTTCAGTCTTTATATATTTCCAAATGCCATTACTGTTTTTACTAGTAAAACAATTAGTGCCACACACGAGTATATTTCACATCATCTATTCTTGTTTTTTCTTACTGGCATGAATTAATTATGAAGATGCCATATATATAGTGAGTAGTGAGACATTTTAAGTAATAACTAGTAACTACTGAGTATATATGACCAAACTAATTATGGTTGACACTCATTTTGATTTTGTTTTTGTATATATAGGGATGTGTGGATGAGAAGGAAATGGTAATAAGACATGCATATGGGTTGGGGTATCCAGAACCCAACGTCACATTTGGTCTGTGCAGAGGCACATGGTCCTCACCAGCAGTAAGTGTTGATTAATAATGAATGTAATCTTCAAGTTAACCATATATATATATATTAATTTGATGGAAATTAGAAATTAGTCAGAATTAATGAAGATATTAACTAATGGATGCAGTTAAGGGTGTACACGTCAGACGAAGTAGTGAACGAATTGGGGAGGGCAAAAGTGGAATACTTGGAAGCTGCAGTGGGCGTGACAAGCAAGAGGAAAATAATTGTGCCAAAGCTATTGCAACGGCATATGCAGGACTTTGCCGACGATATGGAGTCGTTGCTAGAATGGATATATAGTCAGCTTCCTCGTTCTGGCTCTGCTTCTTTCAAAAGAGCTATCATGGAATGCCTCCTAAGAGAAACCAAATCTCCCATCTCTAAAATGCTTGAAATCCAACCTTATCAATCTCACTTTCGTTACCTCCTCCCCCTCTAATTGTAATTTCTTCCAATTTATACAGAAAGTTTTTGTTTTTTAATCTAGTTTGGCTATATATATATACACACTTGTTTCACCCTTAATTTTAGTTTTATATGATTCCAACTTAACATTAATGATTCACTTTTTAGTTAATGGTATAAAAGAGATTCCATCACACATTGGGTATGGTGCGTGGAAAATTTAAATATGAATTCTTTTTTTAGGATACACTTTTTTCTTATTCTTATATATGTTTGACAAATACAAGAAACTGTTATTATAATGAAAATTTATCATTTTCTTTATTCGCATTGAGAAAATAATAAAGTGCAATTACAAGTAATTTATAGTTGATATTTTGAAAACAAAAATATCATTTTGAAGATCAAATAATTAATATACTAAACTATTTCCTTCTTATTTGTTCTTAAAAATATAATAACATATTTAGAATAAATAATAATTTTGGATAAAAAGTAAAACGCTATAAGCGTATCTCTAACAACCATCAACAAATTTAGAAGACAATTAATAACAGAAAATTGCCACACTTAAACATACAGTTTTTTTTTTTTTTGAACAGTTAAACATACAGTTGAGTAGTTGACATAAAACATACAGTTGACATAAATTGTCAAAAATATCCTTTCCCTGGCCTTTATTCATTCCTTTTTTTTAAAGATTTTTTTTTTAAAGCTATTGTATCTTCACATAACACTTGGCTGGCTATTTTGTTTTTCATTTTCAATAATGTATTTACACTTTTTTGCCAAATATAATGTATTTACTTCAAACATAGTATCAAAAGAGGAAAAAATTGAATTTTATTTTAAATTGGCTAAAGTACTATTTTGGTCCTCAATGTTTGCATGAAGTTTAATGTTGGTCCTCAATGTTTCAAAAGTTTAATGTTGGTCCTTAATGTTTTTATTTTGGGTCGATTTTGGTCCTTGAGCATAACACCGTTAACTCTTTGCCGTTAAATGATGACGTGGCATGCTTATGTGGCACACTATCTCTCCTACGTGTCATAATTTAATGACCTGGCATGGCATATCACTGCCACGTCACCCCACACTGACACATCATCATCTTCTCTCCTTCATCATCATCAATATCATTATCATCTGGGGTGACGTGGCAGTGATGTGTCATGCTAGGTTATTAAAATATGACACGTAGGAGAGAGGGTGTGTCACATAAGCATGCCACGTCATCATTTAACGGCAAAAAGTTAATAGTGTTACGCTCGAGGACCAAAATCGACCCAAAATAAAAACATTGAGGACCAACATTAAACTTCATGCAAACATTGAGGACCAAAATAATACTTTAGCCTTTTAAATTAAAATAAAAACGATTTCTTTCTTTTCTACCATCTCACCTTTCTCCAACCTTCCGAAAGAAGAAGCCAATTGTGCAGTATCTAGAATACATATACATACACACATAAAATAAAATACAATAAACAAATAAGGAGGGACCAAAATGCAAGGATATAAGGGTCCTAATTGAAGAGATAATATCTTTTATCAGGGTAAAAACCTAATTTTGTCAAAACCGATTTTGGACCATTAAACTCATTCTTTCTCTCTCCCAGAGCGCATTTCTTCCCCTGCAAGTCTGCAGCCGAGAGCCCTCCTTCCTTCTCCTATTTCCACAAAGCCATTTTTCCTCCATTAGCTTATCCTTTCTACCACCACCAACTCCGGCGAGCCGCCAGCTCCGACCAGCCGCCAGCTCCGACCAGCCACCACATTACCTGGCCGTTGGTTCACCGTGACGGGGAAGAGGAAAAAAGTGTAGACCCCTCCTCTATTGCTGCTTGTTTTGACCGAATAAATGTGAGAGATTGAGACTATAGCTTCATCTTCTTGTAAGCCTCACTTCTTTTCTCATCTCGATTCCTTCCCCCAACTAGAGGGTTTCATCCCCCGAGCTTAAATCATGGGAGGTGAAAATAAGTGGATTTTGAGTTGGTTTAGTATTTTAAATATTTAACTCCCAAAATAAAGTCCAAGCTCAAATTAAGATAACGGCAATTTTGTTTTAAGGTTCAAGTTAGATTTATAAATTAGTTTGCTTATAAAGAGAGAAAGGATGAAGATAAATTAGCTAGAAACATAATATTAAGTACAACGTTTAAATGGAACTTAATTAAGAAGATTTAGGGATCTAAACTTGAATTAGTCTTTGGAATGGATGCACAAGTATTAAGATGGTAGAAAGAGGAGGATGACAAGATTTTAGCAAAGCCATTAGCTAAATTCTATTGAATGTGTAATTAGAATAAATGGCTAATGACTATAGGCTAGGAAGCATGGATAGGTTAAATTCTACTAGGCTAGCTAAATTATAATTCTTGTCTTAATAGGATAGGGAATGCTTCAAATTTCCCAATACTTAATTATTCTACTTCTTTTTTCCTTAATACTTGGTTAATTACAGCAGGTACCCTAAATGGCCAAATCTATATACGAAATGAGGAACCATGAATATGAGCAGAATTTGAGAAAGCAGAGCATGACTATTGTGGCCCTTCTGAAGGAAGTTGATTACAAAAATCAGAAGTTGATAGAGATGGAGCATTCAATTAATGAGAAAGTTGCTTTGATGAGCAAACACATTGCGAGCCTTAATGAGAATATTAATGCCAGAGAAAAATGCTTGTTGGAAATGGAACAAAAGTATCTGGAATCTTCGACCATGGTTAGAAGGATGATGAATGAGAGATATAAGATATGTGACATATATCAAAAAGGTATATTATATTCTGAACACTGATATTGAAATATTATCTATAAATTGTTATTATCAAACTTGCAAGAATTGAGCCCTTTTTTTATGAAGCTTTCTTTGATCTATAGGTAATTCTATCCTCAATTTCCACATGGACTGCATAATTAGTTTTACTTGGAAACCGTTTTCTGCAACAAACCCATACGTTTCTGTGAAAGCTATATGATACATGAAAGTATGATACTTTCGCTGTTCTCAACAATCATTGACTGTGAAACGTCTAAGATTTCTCTTTCTTAGGAAGATGCTGAATGTGCTTCGAACTCTCAAGTGTCACCCTAGGGCCTTAACAGCAGCAAACACCCCCAACCCCCCCCCCCCCCCTTTTTAAAAAAAATTACATAAATATATGTTTTCAAAATGTATTATGCACATAATTTTATTTTAGTAATATTTGAAACTTTAGCCCAAATAATTTTGGAAAAGAAAATTCAAACCATATTCTGAGCTTTAGGCAAAAGTCTAATGTGATAATTGTGCATTGAAAGGCATGCTATTCACATATATAAATGCCATTAATCTACATTTGTCCATTCACAGTCTTACATCTGCACTGTGAGCTGTTATTAGAATGTATGTTTCCGAAATTTGTTCATAGTTCAACTTACACTTTGGTCCTTCCCAGAATTGCGACAGCTGAAGGTCAAGAACAACAATATGATTCGTGACATGAGATGTCTGAAGAAAAAGAATGGACAGCTTACCAAGGAATTGGAGGAGAGTAAGGCCCTAAATGATTTGCAGCAGAAGAACTTTATTGAGGAGATTGAAATGGTTTGTACTGAATAGTGAATAGACCCCTTAGATATTTAAGTAATACGAAAACTCGTCTAATTTCCTTTGATAAAGGATATCCCTAATCTATTTAGTGTAGTTGTTTAATTGTATATACATGGTCAAAATTTGGACTTTTCAGTTGCTTTATAGCAGTACTTAGTGCCAGTAGCTGGGATGATTTTTATGAAGTTAGAGTTTAATTGCCCAATGCTCTTGCTATTATGGTTTGCTAACTTGTAGCTGTCCATATTCTGACGTTGTGCAATTTTTATTCCTGTTACATGTTAAATGCCAGCAGCATTGCTCAAGCCATATTCATTACAATTACTAATAAATAATCATAGAAGATTCTGTTTGAATAGTCTTTTGGTCTAGTTGATATATATATATATATATTCATTATGATGCTCAATATGTATTTCTGCCTGAATCTTTCTCTTATTAAATTTTTATCTTTGAAATGGACTTTCTTCCTAATTTCCCAATTTTAATTGTTGCAGTTGAGAAGAGAGTTACAAGATCATGATCCTGTAGAAAGTAATAGCAATTTGGCTACACAACTTGATACTTTTAGACAGCAATTGAAGGGCAAGATGGAATACTTGGAGGCTGTGGAAAGCATTAACAGTTGCTTGATAGTTAAAGAGCGCCAGTATAAACAAGAACTACTTGATGCTCGTAAAGAATCTATAAATGTAAGACTCAATCCCATCTGATTTCTGTTCCCTTCCTCTTATCCTAATCATCCACATGGTGACTTGCTGAAAATTGATCTGCTACAATGAATTCTCTTCTGCGAAAATTGTCTTCTTAACAAAATAACCAATCAAGGGCCAAAATGGTGTGACCACTTAATCGTTTTGCCTTGTAGTGTTTACAAGATATGTGCAGTGGTCGATCTCAAATTGGTATTAAAAGAATGGGGGAATTAGATCGAAAACCTTTTCAAGACGCGTGCATGCAGAAGTACTCAAATGAACAATGGCCATTGATTTCAGCTCAGTTATGCTCAAGCTGGGAAGAAAATATGAAGAATCCAAATTGGTATCCTTTCAAGAAAATTGTAGTCAATGGCATGTTACAGGTATACACAAATATTCAGTACATATCAAATGGCTATCATGTTTATGAATTGAATGAATGTGGAAAAGTGGTACTGAGAGCATATAATCTTTTATTGTATGAATAATGTTGGATATCATAGTTGTACAGGGAGGCATTTGTGAATGCTTCATTGCAAAACTTGTTTAATAATTATATTAAATTTAAGACAGAATGATCTCTTGAACAAGAATCAGACTCAGCAAATGCAACAATTATTAGTTGTCTTTTTTTAACCCTTGACGTATAAATTGAATGTTTGTCAGAATGTAAAATGAATATCAGTTTTGGACCAACCATTAAGTTTGAATGGCTTAATTTGTAACTTACATGATGTCAAAAGTAATATCATATAATCTGAAGTGGGTGAATGTGAGAAAATGGAGCAGTCATGATTGATGGAGGGCAGGTATATATAGAGATTAGAGACTAATGGAAAATATATTTATTTGTTACTGATAGTTTAATTGCTACTTGTTTTGTTATAGTGCCATTGATTTTGAATCCAGAGAGTATTTTCCTCATGATGATGTCTTGTTTCCAATGTTACAAAAAACAAGACGGAGTCCTTACATTGAGATTTCCAATAATTGCAGGAAATAATAGATGAAAATGATGAAAAATTGAAAGAACTGAGAAGTGAGCATGGTGAGATGGTATACAAGGCTGTAGCAAATGCATTAATGGAGCTGGAAGAATACAATTCAAGCGGAAGATATGTGGTCTCTGAAATTTGGAACTGGAAGGAGGGAAGGAGAGCCAGTTTAAAAGAAGTTATTCAATACATGATCAGACAACTCAAGACTCACAAGCGTAAAAGAAAAAGAAACTCAGTTCACTTCTATGGGGCCTTGTAAGTATGTGTGAACTTTAAATACACCCAGTAGTTTCTCCAATCTTATGTGCGGACAAAATGTAATACAGACAAGATAAATTACATCAAAACTCAAGTTATTTACTCTTCTAGAAAAGCGAGTCACCTTTCTTTGTTATTAGCATTTAGAAACAAACTGACTACAGGGATTGAGTTGCTAAATGGGTTATATGATATCTCAAGTCTCAACCATGTAAATAAATTTGGCTAGATTTTTATTTTTATTTTTTGAGGTCAAATTTTCACAGAATGAATCTAAACTCGGGTATGGTTTTGATTCCTAGACCATTCGTAACTCAATATCATCAGTCACGAATCATGAGTCGTGACTAATGAGTAATTCCAAAACGTAAATTCTATGAAAAGCAGCACCACTGAAATCCAAAAATATGGAATAGAAGAGGAGACTTAAATAGCCAATTGTAGTTCACAACCAATATCTTTCCGCCCCAAGCTAAGAGTGTAAGACGTTAAATATATATATTAATTCTTTTGCAAGATTTCATCGCTTTATTTTAATGAGGCATTCAAGTTGAAAACAAAGAAGCATATTTGATTTAAAATGATTATTCAACTTGATACCTCTAATTCTTTAATTTCATTAGCCAAGCCAAGTTTGTTTTTAAAAAGAGTATACGAGTTATATACCTCTTTTCTCGAATAATAAATTAAAGCAACATGAGATTTTTATAGTTTAATTGTAATTATATTCATCATGGAATGCATATATTCTGCTTGAAAACCAATCCTTGAAGATGAAGAGACAAATACACCTCACTATTCACAATAGCATCATTTTTTTTCTTTTGGGCGTGGGAAAGCGTGCTTAGGAAATTAGGAATATGCAAGTTTTATTGAACACCTGACACCATATTAACACAACGAAGGAGACAAAAAAGAAGATTAATAATATAGTAAGCGTACTTGATCATTTTCATATATATTGTAAAAGTAAAAATATAGTAAGCGTAGCTGCGGGCTGATGCATTTGCAGCCACTTCAGCTGTTTAGAGATTTCACATTTTGACTGTAATGGATCCCCCCCCACACCCCACAAAAACAAAGGGAGAAAAGTTAAAGTGAAAAAGGCTCTTCACTAATCACTAGTACTACCACCACTTCCATTCTGTGATATAAATAAGTAGTAAGGTGGGGCAAATATGGAATTAAGTAGCTAGACCCTGAAATTCTTTCCGGTGAAGGTTTGAGCAAACTGCCAATTGGAGGGGACAATGTTCCAGGAGGTGGAGGTGCGGCGATCACTGCCTGTGACCCTGAAGGACAATGACTGACCAACCAAGACGGCATTTGACTGCCAATTCTGACCCCAGTTACGGCTCATGCTCATCCATCCACTCCTTGATCCTTTCACGCTCGCCCTCACAATATCCCCTGCACCCGCTACGTTTGTGATCAGCACCAAGTTGAAGTAACGGAACCCGTTGATGGTGAACCTCATCCCTCCGCTTTTCCTGCAAGCTACCCTGCATAGCAATCAAACACGTCACATACCCTTCTGGGCATAATCGTAATTAAACACCAATGCTATATATGCATTCTTTTTTTATATGTGATACAATTACAATTACAAACTACGTACGAAATACATGCCTCTGTCACAAAGTACAACAAAGATGAAAAGACTATTCTGATTTGTTGGTTGGGTCATGGGTGGGGATTCGTGAAAATATTATGAACCCGAGCCCGAGCCCGAACCCGAACCGAGTTGAAATGGGAACGCCCCGATTCTCTGCCTAGAGTTGGGGGGCCACCAATCACCATTAATGAGAAGGACGTCAGGCTTTGACATTTGTGTTCAGTGAATATTGAACAACGGTTATGATGTATGAGATTTCACTAAAGAAAGATAAATATGGGTACTTGACTTGCTCATTAGTAACGTCGTCGTTTTCCTGATTCTGATTCAACCGTGTTAATTAGTAGTAGGAACGTTGCGAGGAAATTTGGGAAAGTGGATTTGAAAGAAACATATACCGGCGGTAGGAGACGGGGACGATGCCGGCGCGGTACTCGGCGATCTTGAGGAACATAGGCATGGCGAGGTCGAAGTGAGGCCTGGGAGGGTTGCACCAGCCGCCGTTGTCGCTGGGGAGAGCATAGTTGGGAGGGCAAAAGTTGGTGGCCGTGATGAAGATAGAAGGACTGCCGGAATGGCACCATTGTGGGTCATCGCCACACTTGATCTCGAAGCACGCTCCGCAGCTAAATCCATTGTTAAACAGAGCAGTGCTCAGAGCCGCCGTGTTCACACCGTACCCTTCACTGTACAAGTTCCCGTACCCACATGCTCCTCCTGCACACAACAATTATAATTTAAATCAAATTACAAAACTTTGAAAAGCTCTACAATGTCGTCATGACTTAATTACCCATAGTTCCAGAGGCGTCGCTTCCACCGTAGAAAGTGGCGTGGGCACTCTGCCATGGCCCGCCGGAGTAGACGCCGGGGATTCTAGCGTCGGTGGTGGTAAGTAAAGAGAGGAGGGAAACAATGGCGACGACGGTGATTGCAGCCATTGCTCTCAACACTGGGTAGTGAAAGAGAAGAGAGGAGGATTGGAAAATGAGCAAGTGTGAGTGAGTAGAAAAGAGAGGAAGGAAGGAGTGGTATTTATGGTGGGAGAGCAAGAGGCAGAGCAAAGTGGGGGGAACAGTTATGGAATAAAAGGTGAGAATTAATGCCTCTTCCTCTCCTCCTCTAATAAATTAAGTTCTTTGTATATAAAATTAAAACACGGTAACTAGACTCAAAATACAGAATTCACAGCATCAACTCAATCATAATTACAGAGAAATCAAATGAAAGAGTGTAGGGGACAAAAGAGAAATGAAATGGGTTTGCTTGATTTGGAAGTTGAGGTATAATGTGAAAGTAAAATTAATGTTGGGGTTTGGGTAACCATTTCTGCATATTTCTTGTTTCCTAAATTCAGCGTTTGGGAAATTGGGAAATGGGAATAGTCTCATTTGTCAAAAAGCAAGCGGATTTCAGGAGAAAATAATACTAGTGATACTGATGAGCCTTAATAGGAATAGGACATGCTTTCCCATGTTGGAAACAAATAAGGAAAACTTCGAATGTATTTAGTGTTTGGCTCTTCTATGTATTAGTATGTTAGGCTGAGTTTTTTTCATAGTTTTCTTTATTTTTTTTATTTAAATTTAAGAAATTATAAAATTTTTTAAAGAATAACCTATACATTCTTGAAAACCTCTCACTGTTAAATTGAGTTTTAGTGTGAAATGTGGAATCACATCATTACTTTGTCTCTCTCCTTCCCTTTCACTCAATTTTGGAAACCATCACATGACACTGTCTACTTCCTTTTTCTTTTTCTTTTTTCTTATTTTTTTTAAAAATAATAATTATATTCCTTTTTTAAAATAAAACAAAAATCAACAAAGACAATGCGAATTTTATTTTATTTTTCTTTCCTTTTTTAATATCATTCTTAATTAATCCCATTCTTTTTTAACTTTGATAATCTAAGTCATTTATTCTTTTCTTTTTCCACTTCCCTAATTCTTTATTTACTTTGAATTTCAAATGTTTCAATTCTTTATTAAGGTATTCGATTTATTTTCTTTCAAAATTAAATGCAAATCTGATATTTTTACTTCTTTTCTATTTTTTAAATATTTTTCGTAATTATTCATATTTTTTTTAATTTTGTTGATACCCAATTGCCCATAGCTTATTTGATAGAATAAAATCAGATGATGATTTGGTTATTGACTTGACTAGAAAGTCAAACAAACAATTGTGAAACCTGCGTTGTGGACTGGAAATAGATTAATGCAAAACCTCACAATTAATGGCATGTGAGGGTTGGTTTAGCAATTAGCACATACATGAAAGTCACATTTGGTGGGTGAGCATGCTCATCTCATTGAAACCACGTTAAACCTTAACCCTATACTAGGATTGAACAAACTTGTGAATTGGTTTGGTTTGAATAATTTAAAAAATCGATTCGATCTAATCGGATGATTAAAAAAGTCGTTCAATTCAATCCGCTCTTTGGATATCAATCAAACCAAACCAAATTGATTGTAATCGGTTTGGTTCAGTTCAGTTTGATAGGTTTTTTGACATAATTTAAAAAAAAATCTCTTCAATTTAAACCCTACAAAATAAAAATAGTTATTCCTAACCATAAAAACCAACAAACTAAAGTTATTAGTACAATATTTCAACATTAAAGATTTAACATTACAATTCAACATCATTAAACCATAAAAATTCAATATCATTATAAAATATTTTTAATATTTAAAAAAAATCATAACCGGTTGGTTCGATTCAATTTGGTTGAGATTGAGCCTCATTCATCAACCGAATCAAACCAAATCAGTTGTCAAGATTGATTATGTAATTGGTTTTGATTGGTTTTGGTCAATTTGCTTTAGATCGAATTAGTTAGTTTAATTTGGATCGATTCTGCACACCCCTACTTCATACAATATCACATGTAAAAAATTTTCACCGCATCAACTCAACTTATTAAGTTAATGAAATTTTGAGTAGATTATATGGTTTGGGTTTAATTGGTTTTTTTGTCTGGTTTATATATATAACAGAGGGTAATGTTGACCATATATTGAGATTAATTTTTTTATATACGATAAAATGGTACTTATACTACACTATTTTATATTTATAAAATTATATGCCTGACTCTAATTAGTTGAATTAAAGACTTCGAGTTTACCTACTTACATGTAGCTTGTTTGATAAATTATAAAATCTCTTTGAAACAAAAAAAAACATGGGAGTCAAATGTACTTTATATATTATTGATATGTATTGAATTATATATATATAGAGAGAGATATATACAATAGAAGAAACATATGATAATTTATACTTTATAATAAGGCCTTTTTCGTTATTCAATTATGTACTACATATGTTAATTAAACATTTAAATTAATTATTTTTCTTAAGTTAAATTTTTTGTAGTATCAATGTAGATCAATATACATCATTCTATCATTTAAATCGGCTCATTGTTATTTTTTTTTTTAAATTTCGAGCACTGAATTGAATCTTCAAACAGGGTAACATCAATCCTTAAAATCGTTAATGTTTAATATATAAAAGTTAGGTACCAATTGGGAGCAAAGAATTAATCCACAAAAATTAAATTATTTAAAAAAGAAAGAAAGAAAGATGCAAATTGGACGGATGAAGACGCGCACAAGTAAAGAGTAAAGAGTATAAAGAGTAATTATTAGCTAGCTAGCTTCTGGCCCTTCAATATTTTTAATGTTTTTGCCCCAAAAAAAAAAAGAGCAGAAGTAGGACCCACCTTACGCCGCCGGGTTCATCGCTCCACGTATCAAGCGTTGCCTTCGCTACATTTGAGTTCGGACGTTGTCTGCCCCTACTTCTACTTTCTCAATTCTCACCTCTCAAAGAAACAAATAAATATAAGGAGAAATTATTTTGTTGGTTCTCAACGTTTGTACGAAGTTTAATATTGGTCATCAACGTTTTAAAAAGTTATTTTAGGTCCTCAACGATTTTTTTTGTCAAAATTAGTCATTTTAATATTGGTCATCAACGTTTTAAAAAGTTATTTTAGGTCCTCAACGATTTTTTTTTGTCAAAATTAGTCATCTGGCGTAACATCCATCTGATTTTGTCATTAAATACTGACGTGGAAGGTTTATGTGCTACACCCTCTCTTCTATTTGTCATATTTAAATGACGTGGCACCCTCTTTCACTTCAAAATTCATTTAAATGACCAAAACAGAATATTTAGGGTGTGTTTGGAAATTAAGAGGGGAAGGGAAGGGGAGAGATTAGAGGAGAAGGGAGGGGAGGGGAAGGGAAGGTTAAGCTTCCATATGTCCTCCCTTTGTTTGGGTGTTGATACCTCCTCCAAAATACTCTAATTTGGAGTATCTTGAATTTGTGAAGGGGAAGGATAATGGAGGGTTAAGGATTGATCTTCCATTATCTTCCCCTCCAATTTTCATCTTCCCAAACAAGGAGAAGACATCTTAATGCTCTCCCCTTCCCTTCCCTTCTTCTCCTTAATCCACAATCCAAACATAGCCTTAAATGAATCAAAACAATGTCGTTTTGCTGAGTTTGAGTGAGAAGAGGTGCCATGTCATTTAAATACGACATATAGGAGAGAGGGTGTGCCACATAAGACTTCCACGTCAGTATTTAATGGCAAAACCAAACAGATGTTACGTTAAAGGACCAATTTTGACAAAAAAAAACGTTGAGAACCTAAAATAACTTTTTAAAACGTTGAGGACCAAAACAATAATTTATTCTAAATATAATTTCTCCATTTAAAAAACCTTTATTTTTGAAAGTTTTGTAACCATGCCAAATGATAATTAATTTTGGTGTATATCACTCTTCTATTTTTATCTTTTTCAAAAGATACATGTTATTTTAATTTAATTGATAAAAGATATAAATTATCAATTTTATCTTAGATATACATTATTAATATTTTCCTAACTAATTTAATTAGTTTTTTCTTAACTATATAAATGTTTTATTCATGAATAATTTATTGTGGCATTAGTAGTTGGACATAGTGTTAATGCACTATTTATGTTAAATTCATATCACTGATGTTAACATGAAGACTAAATTGTAAATGGGGCAAAACAAATGATAATTTCAATTCTCAAGTGGTCTGATAACAAATGTAAAACTCGTTTAGTAAAGGTATAGTTAATGTTTTATAAACAAATGATAAACCGGTCAATTGCTATTAATAGTTTATGAGTGTGTTTCACGCCCTAATTTTTATAAATAAATTCTATTAAAAATCATTGTTTAAATTACTTATGAAAATTAATTTTTTAACTGGACCAACCTAGCCAATCCTATTTAAGCCCTTTTTTATTTGTATAAATGGTAGAGAAAATTTGGAGGGATGGTTGTAATGGGATGGAGGAAATAATTATTAAGACCGTTGTGATGGATACATTAGTCCAAAACAACAAAAAATTGTAGGGAAAAATAGACTTGCTGCTACAAATATAATTAAATTGATTTTTTTTTGTCTGACTTGATTTTGTTATTATAACATAAAAGTTCCTTTTTTTTGTTTGAAACATGTTATTTATCGTTGAATATAGTGATTAATTCTTTTACTGACTTATAAACACTTAAAAAGATAAAATAGACTCAAAGATATAAAATTATTCTATACTCAAAATTAAATATCAAATCTTTTGACATTTAGTTAAAGATAAGACTCGGTTTAACATAAAACTTATAGCTTATGAATTATATCGTCCATCCATTTAATAACATTAAAGCAAGAACAAATATAGTAGCGCTATAGGTTTATTTTGTATTAATTACATGTCTCGAAGTATTCTTCATGACTACTGAGAAGTGAGAACTCATTAATATTTGGGGTGTCATTTAGCATCCACCAAATCTATGAGAGCGGCCACGTAATCAATAAAATTAATCCGCAGTTCAACAACATTCACCTGTTTAATGGGGACTTGAATTATTTCAAGTGGAGATTTTATTAAAGTTTATAAAGTTTTTTTTGACAATTATAAAATGTACTTTTTTTAAAAAAAAAATTGAGTATTTTGAACCGATCAAAAGTTAGTGTGAAGTAAACTTCAAAAACTTTTAAAATTTTTTTTAGGGAGATCCAAATCCACTCATTCAGATCCATCGTAATCATAGTATATACATACATATTCATGTGATGATAATGGCTCATATAGTAATTTAGTATTATTACATGAAACCCCCAATGGATAATTAAGAAGTATTATGGGCACAAGTTTAGCACATAGAGGGTTGTATTGGGGGAAAATAATAAAACTTAGCAAGTTTGCTTCCTAGCTACTGCTACCTACCAATAATACTATAATCCTAATCATATCCAATTATCAATCACTGCCTTGGGATTTGAGGCTGTTTGCATTAATTATATATGCACCTCTGAATTATTGAAGCTACCTCTTTATTATTTCACCTGCATACCCCTTATAATTCAACCATTTCATTTGGATTCTCACTTTCTCCGTCCACACAGTATCAGATATTCCTTATTTTTTTTGTTGAATAATAAAAATAGATTATTTAATTGATCTATGAACTTTTATCTCTTTCAACTTTTGGGACATTCGCTTTTATTTAATTAGGTGACATGGTTGTTAAATGCTTATTGTGTTTTTTATTATTTGTCACATATACTATTATATCACATTGTCACGTCAATCTAAAAAAAAATTTGAATGAAAAAGAAACAAAATATAAATTGGACAAAAATATCATTTTAAAATTTGTGTTAAATACAAATTTTTCTTCTCATGATGACATGGAAATATGACATTGCAACACAAGTGATGAGTTAATGGTTACACATCAACATTTAACGGCTATTGTCTCTGAAATTAAATAGTTGACAGGGCAAAAATTTCATGGACTATAATATTTCATAAGCAGACAGTCAAAATAAGGGGAGAATGACCCCTAATGGAGATTTGGAAAGTCTGGACTCGAGCTTAATTGCAAACCCAGTGCCTACGTCTGAAGATTGTGTTACCGGTTCAATATATTGATTTATTGAGAAATGTAACTTCTTCATATGATTCATTTGAACCGTTGATTGGTTGCAACAAAATTACATCTTAACCAATCAACAGTTCATATTTACTGGATGAAGTAAATTCACACATGAAGTAAATTACTTTATGTGTGATCCGGGCCCGATTTATTGTATATAATAGTGCTAATGCTATAATTATTGTGCTTAATTATAAACACAATGAACTCCTTTATTTTTACAAAAAATTAAACTTGAATCTAATGGCGCTTATATATGTCCATTTAAAATCATTAATATTCTTAATATAAAAATTAGTTGGAAAAAGGTTTTCTGAGAGAATAGTTTTAATTGATATGTGGAGTTTGAATTAAGGAAGGTGGCAGTAGATCGACATGATTATATATATCATCTTACATCTCTTTTTCTTTTATGAGAAGTCTGCATCAAATTAAAGGGTGGTAGGTAATTCAGTTGGGACTGACAATTAACGGATGCCAAAGTTATAAATGATTCAAAGTCACACTCTTTATAAAGAAACTAAATCTATGTCTTAAAGTTGGGATATTTCTATATTTGCAACAACAAAAAATTTGTAGGTTGCCTTAATTAATTGGTCCTCCACTTTCATTATCATTCCGCATGCTGCGTATTATTAATTTTCAAATCAAAATGGCCAAAGTTGCAACCGAAGTGGGAATTAGATTTAATTAATTAGAAATTAATAGATTATGACGAAAATGATATATAGAAAAGATCGACTGGGATGCATATTGGTGAATTAGTCTCCTCCGGTCCAACTCCTGCTCCCAAAACGCGACCTGCAATCAACCCACGACGGGAGGGGGCTCCCGTGGTAGGACTCCGATGCTAAAGTCAGTGATCGGAAGTAAGAGTATATGGTGAGTGAGTATAGATTCAATACCTGTTCTGGTGAAACCTTCCTCGTTTATATAGGCTTCGCCAGGGGTGTTTTGGGCCTTTCCAGGGAAGTCGTTTTGGCGCGAGTCCATGTCAGCATAACTACCCGGAAAGTGCGGCGGCGTAAATAACAGCCGTGACGTTGACGGGTGGTCCCTCGGGTCGAGGGGAGCCGTAGGGGTCCGATGACTGACCCCAGGCTGGGGCCTCGTATCGGATCCGAGCCTTGGGCGCCCTTGTAGCGGAGCCGAGGCCGAGGGCTCGTCAAGAGGGCTCTGCCGTATCACTAGTCCCCAAGTTTTGAGCTTTCGCCGCAGGGAAGGCTCGAAACTTTAAAGTTCCGCCCTCAGGCTAGATTTCCGCCTTCGAGTAACGTCTTCTGATTTTGCGCCTCAGTTTTTGCTCTTCGTGGTCCCTCCGTGTTGGTCCTTCTAGTGCCACGTGTCCCGCGTAGTCCCCACTTTCAGACGTGGGCGGTTTTGACGGTTGGGTTTCCGCGGATTTGAAGCATTCATCCATTTTGGTTTGTAGTCCCTTTGGAGTCCGGTGCCCCTTCTTCTCCCACGTTCACTGTGTTTACGCTCATTTGCTTCATTCTGCCTCTGCTTCGCTGCACGTTCTTCCTCTTCGCGCCGTTTTTTGTAAGTATAGCCTCCTTCTTCTCCTCCCTTTGACTTCGAGCTTGCTTTTAACGCGTTTCCTTGCCTTGCGGTGCTTAGGTTGCTTGCCCGGCTTTCTTGGTTTCCTCCTCATCCTTCTTTTCTCCATGTCAGGTACGCTCTGTTCCCAGCTTTCTGATTCTCGATGACTGGTGTCTCTTTTGCTGAGGAGTCTGGTCGGAGCTACATGAATCTCTCCGATGATTCACTGAGTTCCGCGGGCTCTTCTAGTACCAACTCTGACACGTCCCTTAAGATTCTTAAAGAAATTAGGGCTCGAACTAGGTCATCCGGACGAACTCCGCCTAGCTCCTCTCAGGAGCCTCTCAGAGCTGAAGAGTTTGCTCTACGGGTCATTCCCCCTGGTAGATCCTTCACTGAGACTCGCTCTTCGGGGGAAAATGGTCCTCCCTCGCCTTCAGGACCCTCTCTCGCTTCTTCGGGGGATCCTGACAACACCGAGGCTGATACCAATGCCTGCTCGGAAACTGGAGATCCTCCGGTCGACATAGCCGGGGTTATAGCACGTAGTGGGGATGACGTTGTAGTCCGGCTTTCTTGGGACTGGGTAGGTAGATCCGTCCGGAACTTCCATAACGGGCTAGAAACTTATGCTCAGGTCTCCTCACTGTGGGAGCGTTACTTTGGTGTGTTGGAGAAGCAAGTGGGCCAAGAGCTAGGGAGGGAATACCCTGGGGAAGCTATTTCCAACTTTTCTTTCGATTTCGGGCTTTCTCCTGTAAGGAACGGTGAAACCATTTTAGATGGCCCTGCGGACTCTTTTGGGTTCTATACCTACCCTACCAGTGTCGGGGCCATGCCCCCCTTCACGGATTTTGAGATTGCCCTATTGAACCGCGCTGGTTGTGCCCCTTCAATGATGATGCCCAACTCCTGGACGCTGGTGGGGGGTTTTGAGGCGTTGTGTAACTTTCATAGGGTGGAGGCCACGGTGGAGGCCTTCTTTTACTTTTTTCAAATGAACTTTCCCCAAAAGGGGGCATGGTTTTACTTCCAAGCACGCGGACGGGGTCCCCACGCAAAAAAGTTGTTCCGGGATTTGAGGGACCCCCCTAAGGATTGGAAGAAGGATTTCTTTTTGGTCCGGCCACGGAGGGGCTGCCAGCCTACCTGGTGGCTCCGAGAGGACGATACCTCGCTGTTTCCCACTAAGTGGGTAGAGCCTTTTGAGGCCATTCTCCGCCCTGTGCTTAAGGGTTGCTCCGCTGCTACTCAGGAGACGGTTAGGGTTCTGAGTGCTCTGCCTCCTGGCTTAGATATAGATGATTACTTTATCACTGATGAAAATGGTATCCCTTTTGCTCCTCTGTTTTAGCTCCCCCTTTTGCCGCCTTTGTTGTTGTTTTCTAACTGCTTTCTTGGTCGATTTCAGGTGGTAAGTTTAACCCGGCGCGGATCCTTGCACTTACTAAGAGGGAGGAGGCTAAACACGGCAAGAGCCGCTCCGCCGACCGCTCTGGCTCCTCCTCCGCTCATCATTCAAGACCCCGGGGGGATCCGAGAGATGAGGATCCTAAAAAAGGCCACGGTAAAGGTCATTCCAGACATTCTGGAAGCAAGGGCAAGGTCTCCGTCTCCATTGGGTCCAAAGCTTCAGGGCTCCCTAGCCACAAGCGTCATCATGGGAAGGACGCCGAGCTTCGCTCCTCCTCTCCGAAACGTGCGAAGGTGCCCGCTTTCGTGCCCGAGTCTGGTGGCAAGGATGGGTCTAGTCTTCCAGTCCCGCGCGTTCCTGCTGCTGCCGCCACCGAGAAGCGTCCTCAGGGCTCCGATGCTACCACTCGCCGAGGGGTCGGATCTCCTCCGCCCGTTGCTCCCTCTTCTGCGTTCGTTCACTTTGAGGCATTGGGCTTCGATGAAATTACCGCCACTGCTCCTCCTGGATCTGCGTCCTTTGACAAGGCTCCTGCCCACGAGGCCTCCTCCTCCGAGCACTTCGAATTTGACCCGTCCATTCACCGATACATGGGCAACCGCGAGCTCGTTCCCAGCTGACCAGAGTTGCAGGAGTTTGTGAACCCTTCCGAGGGTGGCTCTCTCTTTGGGAAAGGCTACTACGCTCCCAATTTTGCTGAGAAACATGTGGTGCCAGCAGCGGACCGGAGTGTGCTGCATCGTTTTGCTGCTAAGTATGGTTCCTGGGCCCTTCGGGATGTGATGGGGAAAGAACTCTTGCGCCTTAACAGCCTGTACGCCGCCTTTGCTGATACTGAAGACAGAGTGATTAACAATCATGTCCGCCACATTCACGAGCTTGAGGAGCTTAACAAAGAGGTGATAAAGCGGTGTGAAGAGGGCGTCGAAAAGGAGAAGGCTCTTCTTGCAGCAGAGAAAGAGTTGGAGCAGCTGAGGCCCGAGGTAGCCTCTCTTCGCTCGAACGAGCAACTCCTTAAAGTCCAGCTGGAGAATGCTCTGAAGGAGCTGAAGGTATGGAAGGATTGCTCCTCTGCCCTGGACGAGGAAAATAAGGCTCTGAGGCGTGCCAAAGAATCTGCCGCTGATGGTCAGAGGAAACTTGTTGCAAATCACAGCTCCCTTATGGGCGAATATGAGAGTCTCCTTCAGAGGTTCCGCGAGGTTAGCAGCGAGAATGCTCAACTGGAGGATGCCTTGGAAGAAGAGAGAGAGACTGTGAAGACTCTTGCGAGCGACTGTTCCGGTGCCATGGAATGGGGGTGGAGCAATTGCCTGGGGCAAGTGCGTTTCTTCAATCCGCAGGCTGACCTCGAGCTCCGCCATATGAACCTGCACCATGAGGTAGAAGAGAACAACATTGTTGACATCTCCACGCGGGCGATTCTTTGGAGGGGGCCTTTTGATGCTTCCCAGGAGCTATCCCCAGATGATATGTTGGATGGGACTCCTTCCGAGGTATTAACCTTGGAGCCCTCCCCAGCGTCTCCCTCTGTCCCTGCGAGCGAAAAAGCTATCGCCCAAGAAACCTTGCCGGGAGCGGACGCACAAGCGGCCGAAGGAGCTGAGGAGGGGGTTGGACTTTCTGTCCCTATCTTAGCGGAGCTGTCGGGGGCCCCCCAAGTGGAGCCGTCAATCAAAGAGGCAGAAGCTGCGGAACCAAAACCTGGCATTATTAGTGAAGAGTTCGCCAATAGCATTTTGGCGGACTAATGTTTTTGTAAACTCTTCTTTTATTTTTACTGCTCCCTTGCTACCGGATATTTTGTTTAATCTGTACCCGTTTTTCCTCGGGGATATATGTTGAGGGCTACCGGATGTTGGTGCCCCCTTTTGATTAAATATTGTTCCTTTTCTTCCTGCTTTGTTGGTTTCTTATTTTTTGGCAAGTATGTTTCGCGGTGGTTATGCAATAAGCCTTCTGGGCGTTGAGGCTAGCCATGTAGCCAGGTCCTTGGTGGACCCTAAAGATACTTGGGTCGGCCACACCGTAAGGCTCCGCTCCGCTGCTGCCTTTTGGCGAATATGTTCCTGCAGTGGTTAGGCGATAAGCCCCTTGGGCGCTGAGGCCAACCACGTGGCCAGGTCCTTGGTGGACCCTAAAGACGCTTAGGTCGGCCGAGCCGTAAGGCTTTGCCCTGTTGCCTTTTGGCGAATATGTTCCTACAGTGGTTAGGCGATAAGCCCCTTGGGCGCTGAGGCCAACCACGTGGTCAGGTCCTTGGTGGACCCTAAAGACGCTTAGGTCGGCCGAGCCGTAAGGCTTTGCCCTGTTGCCTTTTGGCGAATATGTTCCTGCAGTGGTTAGGCGATAAGCCCCTTGGGCGCTGAGGCCAACCACGTGGCCAGGTCCTTGGTGGACCCTAAAGACGCTTAGGTCGGCCATGCCTTAAAGCTCCGACAATGGCGCCTTTGATTTGTTGCTTTCATTGATCTAAAAGACAAAGCTCTTGAAAGAAGAAAAGGTGGGTCAGTGCCCGTATTATTAAGTGTAGTAGAACTGGTAAATACAAGGAAAGTAGGAACATGGCGTTGGAGCCGTTTCCTTAGCAATGATACTTCCTAAGCTTTGCTATGTTCCAGCTACGAGGCACTTCCTTCCCATCGATAGTCTCCAGCTTGTAAGCTCCCCCCGGGATGCAAGAACGAACCCTGTAAGGTCCTTCCCACGTTTCTCTGAGCTTCCCCGGGTTGGGTCGATCAGTCATGCGAAGGACCAAGTCTCCAGCTTCCAAGCTCTGCTTCCTTACCCGCTTGTTTCTGTAACGAGCGATCTTCTGCTTGTAAGCAGCGATTTTGATAGCAGCCATCTCCCTCTTCTCTGTTAGTAGGTCCAGGTCTACGACTAGCGCTTCCCTGTTACTACTAGGCTCATATGTTAGTTGCCTGTCTGAGGGAGTCCCTATCTCCACTGGGATGACTGCCTCGTGCCCAAAGGTAAGACTGAAAGGGGTTTCTTCTGTGGAGGTCTGGGGAGTGGTCATGTAAGACCATAGCACAGACGGTAGCTCCTCGACCCACTCTGCTTTTGCGTCCCCCAATCTCTTCTTTAGCCCTTCCAGGATAATGCGATTGGCCAACTCTGTCTGACCATTGGTGGCCGGGTGCTCTACGGACGTGTTTTTTAGGGAGATGCGAAGCTCTTGGCAAAAGCTTTTAAAGCCCTCGCTGACGAACTGTGTGCCGTTGTCAGTGATCAGAGCTTTGGGAATTCCAAATCGACAGACAATATTCTTCCATGCGAATCTCCTAACTCGCTCTGTTGTTATGGTGGGCAACGGCTCCGCCTCCACCCACTTTGTAAACAGGTCTACAGCCACTATCAAGTACCGGAACTGTCCTGGAGCTGTCGGGAAGGGACCTAGGAGATCCATGCCCCATGTGTCAAAGGGCCATGGTGCAGTGATGCTGTGGTACTCCTCTTGGGGCGTATGCCGTATATGGGCGTGTCTTTGGCATGGTTCACACTTCTGTACCAGCTCCCTTGCGTCTGCCAGCATGCTTGGCCAATAATACCCCGCCAATAATGCCTTCCGTACGAGCGACTTCGGCCCCTGATGCGAGACACACACTCCCTCGTGCACTTCTCTCAGAGTATATTGCCCTTCAGAGAGGCTGATGCACCGTAGTGCCGGCTCCAGATAGCCTCTTTTGTACAACTCTTCCCCTTCCAAGTAGAACGAGGGATTTGCCTTAGGACCCTTTTACGGGGCTCCTCCTCCTGTGGTAGTTCTCCTTTAGCTAGGTATTTGATCAACGGTACCCTCCAATCATCCTTTTCAAAAATTACTCCAACTTCCTCCGGTACATCAATACTAGGGGTTTCTAATGAGGCCTTGAGGATGGGGTTGGCTCCGCAACGCGCTGATGCGCTCGCTAGCTTAGAAAGGTTGTATGCTCTATCGTTCTCCTCCCTGGGGACCTTTTCCACTACCAACTTCTGAAACTGAGCCATAAGCCGCCTCGTCAGGTCAACATATCGAGCTATGGTGGGCTCCTTAACGTCGAACGTTCCATTGAGCTGTCCTACCACCAATTGCGAGTCACTATGTACTGTTGCCTGTTTGGCTCCCAGTTCCTTTGCTAACCTCAGGCCCGCAATAAGGGCTTCGTACTCAGCCTGATTGTTGGTAGTTTTGAAGTTCAACTGGAGGGCCTGCTCTACTGCGATTCCTTCCGGAGTCAAGATAGTAACTCCGACTCCACTCCCCTTCTTTCCTGACGAGCCATCCACGAATATAGTCCAAACGAAGGGCTCCTCTAATGGCTCTGCAAAAGTCATCTCCGCCACGAAATCTGCCAACGCTTGTGCCTTGATTGCTCGTCTGGGCTCATACGAAATGTGGAATTGAGACAACTCTATTGACCAATTGATCAGTCTTCCGGCCAAATCTGGTTTCTGCAGCACCTGTTTGAGAGGTTGATCCGTGCGAACCGTTACAGTATGCTGCTGATAGTAGTGACAGAGCCTTCTGGTGGAGACTAACAGTGCGAATACTAGCTTCTCGATTCGCTGGTACCGGACTTCTGCCCCTTGCAGGATTTTACTTGTGAAATACACAGGCCGTTGCTGCCCGTCTGCCCCCTCAACGATTAGCACCGAACTGACTGCCACTTCTGTCGCTGCCAGATAAACAATCAAAGGCTCCTTCTCCTTGGGCCTGGCCAGTATCGGAGGAGCCGACAGGTAGGCTTTGAGGTCTGCGAATGCCTTCTGGCATTCCTCCGTCCACGCAAAAGGCTTCCCTTTTCCCACAGATTTGAATAGTGGAAGGCACCGGTCCGCAGCTCTTGAAAGGAATCTGTTGAGAGCCGCTACCCTTCCATTGAGGCGCTGAACTTCTTTAACGTTCCTGGGAGGCTGCATTTCCAAGATGGCTCGGCACTTCTCTGGGTTCACCTCAATTCCTCTATGCGTTATCATGAAGCCCAAGAACTTTCCCGCTTGCACCCCGAAGGCGCATTTTGAAGGGTTGAGACGCATGCTGTTACGCCTCAGGACCTGGAAAATCTCCTCCAAATCCCTTACATGTTCTTCCTTGGTGACGCTCTTTACCACCATATCGTCCACGTATACTTCTAAATTTCGACCGATTTGCTCCCGAAAGACCTTATCCATCATCCTCTGTTAAGTGGCACCAGCATTCTTCAGACCGAACGGCATTACCGTGTAGCAATAGGTCCCATACTCAGTGATGAAGGATGTCTTCTCCTTGTCTCCTTTTTTCATCTTGATCTGGTTGTACCCAGAAAAAGCATCCAAAAAACTCAACAGCTGATGCCCCGAGGAGCCGTCTACCAATTTGTCAATATTGGGTAGTGGGTAGGAATCCTTAGGACATGCCTTGTTCAGGTCCGTGAAGTCGACGCACATCCTCCAGCGCCCGTCGGCCTTCTTCACCAGCACTACATTTGATAACCATTCGGGATACTGCACTTCCCGAATGAAACCAGCTGTCAGCAATTTGTCCACCTCTTCTTTTACGGCCCTTTGCCGCTCCGCTCCCATGCTCCTCTTTTTCTGCTTAACAGGGCTCCGCCCGTCTGTTGGCAAGGAATGGCACGCAATGTCTCTGGGAATGCCAGGCATGTCTGCTGGCGTCCATGCAAAGATATCCACATTGTTTCTGAGAATCTGCACCACATTCTTCTTCAGCAGCGGATCCAGGTTGGCTCCAAACTTAGTGGTCCTAGTGGGGTCCTTCTCTGCCAAGGCTACTGCCTCCATTTCCCCCTCCGGGTTGGGACGTCGCTCCTCCTCCCTTTCCCGAGGGTCTACCAACTCTGTGTTCATGACCTCAGAGGGACTCTCCGCCACCTCTAGGTCCCCGGCACTTGCCGATGCCCTGGATATCTTTACGAGGCTAGCAGCATAGCAGCTTCTGGCCTCCTTTTGATCAGCGTGCACCTCTCCGATATTATTTCCCACTGGGAACTTCATTACTAAATGGCTTGTAGACACTACTGCCTGCAGCTTGTTGAGGGTGGGCCTGCCAATAATGCAATTATACGCTGATGGTGCAGCAACCACGATAAAGTCAGCCTCAACTGTTCTGCTCAACGGAGCCTTTCCGATGGTCACTCGTAGGCGAACTACTCCCTCTGCCTGTATGGTAGCCTCTGCGAATCCCACCAACATGCCTGGGAAGGGCTTCAAGCCTTCGCTCTGCAACCCCAGCTGCTTGTACGTGTCATAATAAAGGACGTCAGCTGAGCTCCCTTGGTCTACCAGGATTCGCTTTACCGCAAAGTTTGCAATAACTGCTGTAATAACCATGGGGTCCTCATGCTCCGGGTCCTGCCCCGCGAAGTCCTCGTCCGAGAAAGTAATCCGCGGGGAAGGCTGCTTTGTCCTTGGCTTCTTGGCCTCGTGCTCCAACCTCATGACGGACCTAACTTACCGCTTCCTTGTGTGGGGGTCCGCCTCAGTGCCCCGCACTACTCCTCCTGCTATGACATGTATAGTCCCAACCACATTATCTGTGTTGTCTTCTCGGTGCCTTTGATCGCCACCTCGATGGTTACGGTCATCGCGTCTTTGATCTCTCCTATCCCCCATTCCTTCCTGCCGACCCTTCTCTAAGTACTGCTTCAAGAGGCCCTTTCTTGCCAGGTCCTCCAACTGATCCTTCAGGGCTGCGCATACCTCCGTGTCATGGCCAAAGTTCCTGTGAAACTTACAATACTTGTTGCGATCCGCGTGGTTTGACACAGCTTTGGGGGGAGGATACTGGATGATATTGGAACTATGCACTTCCTCCAAGATTCGGGCCTGACTCTGACTGAGGGGGGTGTACGAGCTGAACCTAGGTCCGAACGATCGGGGGGGCTTTTGTCTCCGCTCCCTTCGGTTCCGATCATCCCTCCGATCGTCCTTCCTGTCTTCCCTTCTGTATCCGTCATTCCGACTCCTCCCTCCTGGACTGCCCTCCTTCTTTAGCCTGCTGCACTTCCTCAAATGCAATGTACTTGGTGGACCTCGCCAGTAGTTCCGCCATGGTTTTCGGGGGCTTCTTTGTGATAGAGCAGTAAAATAACTTGCTCCGTAGGTTATCCGTTAGGTAGCTAAGCGCCACCTCCATCTTCAGTCCTTGAATCTGTCTGGCCGCTTTGGTGAACCTAATGAGGAAATCCTTGAGGGATTCCTCTTTCCCCTGCACCATATTCTTCAGGCAGTGGGCGGTCCGCTTAATCGTCCTACTGGTGGCGAAGTAGGAGGTGAATCTCTTAGATAACTGCCTGAAAGAGGAGATGCTTCCCGACGGCAAGTCAGAGAACCAGAGCTGCGCATCCCCGTCTAGAGTGGATGGAAAGGCTCTGCACATCACTTCGTCCGGCGCCCCCGCATACAGCATTGCCGCCTTGAAGGAATTCACATGGGCCACTGGATCGGAAGTTCCATCATAGTGTTTCAGCTGCGTTGGAGTTCTGAGCTTTGGCATTGCCACATCCATAATGCGATCGACGAACGGATATCTCCTCTTCTTCTTTGACGGGTGGTCCCTCGGGTCGAAGGGAGCCGTAGGGGTCCGATGACGGACCCCAGGCTGGGGCCTCGTATCGGATCCGAGCCTTGGGCGCCCTTGTAGCGGAGCCGAGGCCGAGGGCTCGTCAAGAGGGCTCTGCCGTATCACATATAATATATAATTATATAATTCGTATGTGTGTGTATATATATATATAATTTAGTATGTTGAAAATTTGCCTAATCTTTAGAGGCAGTCCATGTTATGTCTGATGTATTTAACGATATGAGATGCCCCAAATTGAGAGTGTTTTCAGGTTTACGCAATTGATGGCCAAAGTTTCCTGAGCAAGTGAAGCAACCAATAACTAGGTTTGGTTGGGAATGGATCGATCAATCATGTCTTGAAAATCAAACTTTGTTTGTTTTGCCTTAATCACTTTAATTTCATCATTCATATGTCGAAATTTGAAGAAAGGGCTTAACTAGGATTAGTGGGGTGGTCTGCATCTTGATTTTCTTAGGATCTGTCTTTTCTCTGCTACTGTTGCACACAACGTTGAGTTGATTTAGATGGAGATTGATATGGTATGCTCATATCGAACCAACCGAGCCGTCTCTGCTCGCCCCGACGGAGCCATCTCTGCTCGTCCCGACGGAGCCATCTCCGCTCGTCCCGACGGAGCCATCCCCTCTCGTCCCGACGGAGCCATCCCCGATCGCTCCGACCCACCACGTCTTATGGGGTGGCTATGCTGACGTGACCCCCGCCACTCTCTTGGACTCTCAAATGACCATCATACCCCCATAAGAGCATATATATACCTCATATGCCTCCAGGTATGCCAACGGAATCCCATTACTCTTTCTATACTCTCTATCACCGGACCTGACTTGGGCGTCGGAATCCCACCACGGGGGCCCCCTCCCGCCGTGGGTTTGCTTGCAGGTACCCCCGTTCGAGTCACCGGAGCTACTGAAGGAGATGGATTCATCACTGGCGCCGTCTGTGGGGACGTTTTCACACCCGAAAACACCACGTTTTTTCTATTTCAATCACGGAGAGCAGCATGGAGTTGGACGGGAAGACCATTGAGGATTTGCAACCTTCATCCATTTTCGGATTTGCAACCTTCATCCATTTTCGGATCTGCTGGAAGATTCACAACATCTTCCTTCACCTATTTTTGAATCTGAAAAATATTTTTCGCAGATTTTTATTTTATTTTTCAGATATACTAAAAGCCTTTAATCTTCTCACGATTAATTTGTTAGATCTGTCAAAATCCTTCAGATCTATGCCGTTGGTGATTGAACGAGCTTGGTGGAATTCAACGAGTCATAGCAGAGCAGATTCAACATCAAGGCAGAACACAATGGATTATCTCTGAAAGAAGCCATCAATGCAAGCATCTCAAGTGGAAAACTAGTTCCAGACACCACAAACACAAACAAATCAACCCCAATTTCAAAACTCCCAACATTTGCCAACCCAATTTGGATCGAAATCGCAAATCTCACCCACGGCTCCAGATTCGTCAACGTGCCACGAAGCTCCGACGTACTCCTCAACGCGCCACCACGCCACTGCGCAACATCACCGGCATCGCGGTAGAGTCGAGCACGGACTGACTCCAACCACGGAAATTTTGTTGGCATTGCCTCGCTCAGAACGGTCGTTTGCGCCTTCACGTGTTCCACCCCCTAAACTGGTATTCTCTTTTCATTTAAAAAGGAATGGGTATGAGTTTCTCTTTCTTACCATAAGCATCTCTAAACTGCTTGGATCCTTGGCTGAAAATTATCGTGGATTTTGCTATGACTCATCATTCACTTGGTTCAAATGCTTCTTACTAGCATACACAATGCACACCATTATATGACAATTTTCTAGGTGCATCATTACATTTGTGTGGAGCAATTTTAGGTGCATGGAGGATCTGTTCTGTGTCATTTTAAAACACTTTTAGACAAAGAAAAATTGGAAGCATGAAAGGATAAAAGCTGCTACCTATGCCTATATACTATGGTCAAAATTACTACCTATATAAATAATGGTAAAACCACTAAACCACAAATACTATGACTACTCACATGGGCATGGGTACTAGTGTGTACTGTGCATTTCAGGAGGCAGTGAGAAAAAGGACAAAGTCATGTGTCAATCAATATACATGCATAGCCACACTATCATCAATATATGCCTATAAGATAATATACATTGTATATATCTTGCTTTTCTTTCATTCTGACATTGTGTAAGGAAAAAAGATATATAACTTTTTCTTTTCTCTACCTAACCCTACCTAACCCCACATGCTTTTTCTATATTTGCTTATGGATACCTCATTTCCTTTTATTTCATTAAATTAAAAATGGGACATCATGTTATATGGTGGATAAACTAACACTTGTCAAGCTACACCATGAATTGATATATGCCTCTTGGTGAAAATATTATGCATTTAATATCTTGTTTTTCTTTCTCTCACTTGGATGCTACGTCTTGTACATGTGCCAACCTCTTTCACAAAAGACAAAATAACATTTCACATATTTTCTAGCAAAAAGAAGAATGAAGTGCAGACTTCATCATTCATGTTTTCAAGAGGGACAAATCTTATTTGCTTATGGATTCTTTGTTTCCTTTAATTTCATTTAAAAAAAAAGGGGGAAAGTACAGCACATGTCCTTGAATTATGCACATATATATATATTCAAACATATTGGGACCACATTCACACATCACCATCTTGCAGTATAATGTGCATATGCCAATAAAACCCAACAATGTGCATCATCAATTTTGAGCTTCATGCATGTTAACCTTTTGGTGCATTCTCAATTTTTTGGAAAAAACGCAATGACCTTTTTAGAGTATTAAAATATTCACAAAGGTCTACTGCTGAACATTTCTGGTGCATTGCTTGATCAACTTGAAAAAATACATACATGTTCCATGCTTCTCTTTTACTTCTTTAGAAGTTTGTTATTTCATACTCATAAAAGAAAAGTGAAGTGCAGCTTTTCAAGGATAATGGAAATGATAATTAGCATACAAGAATCCTATTCTATTAGTGATTTAGCGTGATTCAATTCATCTATGTGCATCGATCATCTGTCATAGCTTTTATGGAAGTCTTGTCTTCCCCTTGAAATGGTAAAACCATCTTAAAACCATAAATGCATCAAAGGTGCTATTTGTATAAAGCAGAAGCCACCTACACTACTTGGACCGCGTGCAACGTGCAATGCCATGATGTGTTAATATTCTTTCTAATATGTATATGTATGAAGCATGGATGCATTCAATTTCGCATCAGTATGTGCACACGCTGCAGAGAAACAATTAGCCTATCATGTTTATGGACACATGCTTGCTGGACATTTGCTTATGTATTGTTTGATCAATTTGCACAAAATATATACATAGTACTTTCTCCTTCTCTTTGGTTACTCATAAAAAGAGAAGGGGTAGAGAACATGATTCCTTTAGACCTTTACTAAGGCCCATACCCCTAAATGCTTTATGGATATTCAATATTGCCTTCTCTTTTTATATTTACTGCAAATTAAAAGGGGAGCATACATAGCATGATTGCCAATATACGCGTATATGAGGGCACATAAACTCATTTACCTATGGCAAGCATAACATGCATCCATTTGCTCGTTTCACTTTAAGACCATCTATTGGCTCATTCTTATTTAGCATCAAATTGCTCATTCTAATCTGTTACGATTGATGCATATATACTACCTTTACTTCAGTAAGTGCACATAACATCGAATACATGCTTGAAGTTAAGCATTATTGTCATTAAGTATCTCTGGGAGCATTCAAAGGAGCATCCAAAAGAATCTAATACGTGCTAAGATTGCACAAATTGCTCTTATTGCTTGAAAAAGGAACCGTCCTTCTTTCTTGAAGAACACATATAATTGCTCTTGTTAGTGCACAATGACAAAACTTTCAGGAAGAAGGCAAGCAAGCATTTTTGGAGGAGCAAAGCAAAAAGCAAAAAAGGGAGAAGGAGTGTTACACTACTTAACATAAAGCTGACGGACAGAGCCAACCGGCAACAGAGCCAGTTGCGGAGCCAACCGGCAACGGAGCCAAACAGAGCCAGTTGCGGAGCCAACAGGCAACAGAGCCAGTGGCGGAGCCAACCGGCAACGGAGCCAAACAGAGCCAGTTGCGGAGCCAACAGGCAACAGAGCCAGTGGCGGAGCCAACCGGCAACGGAGCCAAACGAAGCCAGTTGCGGAGCCAACCGGCAACAGAGCCAAACAGAGCCAGTTGCGGAGCCAACAAGCAACAGAGCCAGTTGCGGAGCCAACCGGCAACGGAGCCAAACGAAGCCAGTTGTGGAGCCAACAGGCAACAGAGCCAGTTGCGGAGCCAACCGGGAACGGAGCCAAACAGAGCCAGTTGCGGAGCCAACAGGAAACAGAGCCAGTTGCGGAGCCAACGGGCAACAAAGCTAGCTGCTGAGCCAGCGGACGACAGGGCTTCCTCCGACCGGCGAATCCATGGAGATTGTGGATCATTCCAGCTGCCAAGCCAGCGGAACTGCCTCCGATCGATCGATCGAGGGAGATTGTAGATCATTCCGGCTGCGGAGCCAACGGAGCAGAGCTTTATGCAAGGGCCGACCGTAGCGTCTTTAGGGTCCACCAGCGACCTGGCCACGTGGTTGGCCTCAACGCCCCAGGGGCTTATCGCCTAACCACTGCAGGATCTTATCTGCCGAAAGGCAACGGAGCAGAGCTTTATGCAAGGGCCGACCGTAGCGTCTTTAGGGTCCACCAGCGACTTGGCCACGTGGTTGGCCTCAGCGCCCCAGGGGCTTATCGCCTAACCACTGCAGGATCTTATCTGCCGAAAGGCAACGGAGCAGAGCTTTATGCAAGGGCCGACCGTAGCGTCTTTAGGGTCCACCAGCGACCTGGCCACGTGGTTGGCCTCAGCGCCCCAGGGGCTTATCGCCTAACCACTGCAGGATCTTATCTGCCGAAAGGCAACGGAGCAGAGCTTTATGCAAGGGCCGACCGTAGCGTCTTTAGGGTCCACCAGCGACCTGGCCACGTGGTTGGCCTCAGCGCCCCAGGGGCTTATCGCCTAACCACTGCATGGAACATAACTGTCGAAAGGCAGCAAAGCAGCACTAAAGCAAGGCCGGCCTTAGCGCCTTAAGTCCTTCTTCCAGTAATAGGTTCATCAACTTGAACTGGCCCTTGTGCCCCAAGAGCTTAAACGCTCGATCAGCATAAAATTGAAAGAGGGAAGTCTCTTACACCTTACAAGATATTGCGTATATTCACACTTTGCATACGTACTCTTCATCGCAAATTGAATTGCACGCATCATGCCATACGCATCATACCATACGAACCTTCAACTCGATTATGAACGATTGAATTGCTATTTTTGTCTTGGAAACTATGCTTTCCCATTGCATCTTGTCAAATTTCAGGGGAGAACACCATGGCAACACATACTAAAATAACAGCAAATAGCTAAAAGTGTTGGAGCAATCACAATAAGGAAATTTCCCCTTCCATCTATGCTAAACGCACTTCTTGGTGAAAACCTTACAAGAAGAAAGGAAGGGAGAAGGAGTATAGAAATATACTTACAAGGATCGCATGAAAAGAAGGAGGTAAAAACCTTCACTACTTTAATAAATAACAATGACAGGGAAAGGAACATGGATCTATTCTCCTTGAAAAACCCATCTAAGGGGACTCAATCAGGTATGAGACAAGCACCTAGCAAACTATAGGGACATGAAGAAAAGCGAAGCAAAAGGATGAGTAAACAAAACACTTAAGTTTCAACCTCCCTCACTACGTGTTGAAGCTCAAAACTTGGGGACTAGTGATACGGTATGCTCATATCGAACCAACCGAGCCGTCTCTGCTCACCCCGACGGAGCCATCTCTGCTCGTCCCGACGGAGCCATCTCCGCTCGTCTCGGCGGAGCCATCCCCTCTCGTCCCCGACGGAGCCATCTCTGCTCGTCCCGACGGAGCCATCTCCGCTCGTCCCGACGGAGCCATCCCCTCTCGTCCCGACGGAGCCATCCCCGATCGCTCCGACCCACCACGTCTTATGGGGTGGCTATGCTGACGTGACCCCCGCCACTCTCTTGGACTCTCAAATGACCATCATACCCCCATAAGAGCATATATATACCTCATATGCCTCCAGGTATGCCAACGGAATCCCATTACTCTTTCTATACTCTCTATCACCGGACCTGACTTGGGCGTCGGAATCCCACCGCGGGGGCCCCCTCCCGCCGTGGGTTTGCTTGCAGGTACCCCCGTTCGAGTCACCGGAGCTACTGAAGGAGATGGATTCATCAGAGATATATAGCACTGAGTGTTAAAGAAACTTCCTCTAAATGGAAATGATTAAACTTTATAGGTTGGGGTACAATTATATAGACAGTAAAAAAGCAAGGTTTGGTAGGCAGGGTACCTTATCATTAGGTTGATGGCCTCCGCAGGAAGGATCACACAAAATGATGAATATAACCACAATAATCTGGATGTCTATATGTATATATTTGGTTGTTTGTTACATACAGGATTATATGTAAATCAATAGTACTAAATGTAGTGGGTAATGGATGGTAATGATCATCAGCAATACTAAAATTAAGGATATGTTTGGATTGGGGATTAAGGAGGAGAAGGGAAGGGAAGGGGAGACTTTCAAGATATCTTCCCCTTGTTTGGGAAGATGAAAATTGGAGGAGAAGATAATGGAGGATTAAGCCTTAATCCTCCATTATCCTTCTCCTTCACAAATTCAAGATACCCCAAATTGGGGTATTTTGGAGGAGGTATCAACACCCAAACAACGGGAGGACATATGGAAGGTTAACCTTCCCTTCCCCTCCCCTCCCTTCTCCTCTAATCTCTCTCCTTCCCTTCCCCTCTTAATTCCCAAACAAACCCTAAAAGACCCTTAATTAAACAGTTAAACTCTCTATCTATATATGATTGAGTTGACTCTGGAGACCTGACACAATAATAATTTTTGCACTCGATTTGCTTTACCAGTCTATATATATATATATATCGTTGTGTAATAATATTCTAGAGCCGTTATTTAAGAAATAGTTAGTACCACCCATATAATTTAACAAAATGCTTTAAGTAATCATATTTACATATCACTCACTAATAAAATTCTCACATTAGTTATGGAGTAAGAACCAAACTTTAATTAACTATATCATTCCTCATTTTGGCTCTTGCAAGTTTTTTTAGGGTGAGAACTTAGATGCTTTTATCTTTTATTTATAAAAGCACTCATTTTAAATTGTTGAGATATTTGGGTGTGCTCTTCTTGGATTGAGAAATATTTTTGATTGAGTTGTAAGAAAAACAAATTTTCAGTTTTGAACGAAGTACCGTGGAGGCTGGAAATTGTTTAAAATTTAAATATTTTAGGACAACAATATTTTCACTAAAATTTTTATATTTTCTTAATCTATCTGTATTTTTTTTTAAAAAAAAAGTCAGTACATATCTATATAAATAACATTAATAACTATTTAATTAATATTAAGAAAAAAGCATTAACTAAAATTAATAATATATTTAAATAATATTGTACTAAATTAATAAACTAATTAATGTTAAAGATTAACAAAAAAAATTTTATATAAATTTCATAAACACAATGATTCTCTCAATTCTTCTTCTTAAATGGGAACAAGTTATATATTTAAGTTGTGTATTTAATATGTGATAGTGTGTTTTTTACAGGCCCGCCCATGCATGTTTTGAGTTTGGTTCAGCCAATGTAAAGGTGGGTTAGCGATGAAGGAATGCAATAATTGTTTGGTTGGGTGGCGTGTATATGAGCAAAGCCCAATTAAAAAGCAGAGGTTGGTGTTCTTGGATAGGCCCATCAAATATCCAATACGCTATTGGAGCCATAGATAGCCAGAAAAGCTTTAGTAGAAGAAGGTAAGTAGTAATCCCATATCTCGGGGAAAGAGCTTTGCGTGAGCAAAACGTAAAACTACATCTACCCTTTTATCACAATCACTGTTAGTGTGTGATCCCCATTTAAATTATGAACAACAAAACAAAAGCACAATTCAGAAAGAGAGTGAGAGGCATGTGCTCCAAATTTAACTTCCAAGTTTCTTCTTCTATACAACAACCGCCAAGCCATACTTTCCCTTTCTATATGCAACTTCATTCATCTAATCAAACACAACGCTACAGCCTACAGGATTATGTTATCAAATACTATTTCTCATGTACAGTACACATGGTCATGAATAATATAATATAGTTTAGATTCCTTCCATTCCATGAGGAGGGAAGCTAATAAGATGACATCATAATGAGTTGAAATTAAAAATAATTAATAGGAAGCAAATTAAATCAATTTGTTAATGAGTGATTTAGAGTAAAATGTGGTGGTTGTGGAAGGTAATTATATATAAAGTTAAGTTAGCATAATGGGGAGCGTGAGGAAGACGTTAGAGAAGACTGAAGAGAGCTTTTTAATTTGTGATATTGGGTTGGGGGGGTAAAGGGGACAAATAGCTGGCGGAGTAATCGGAGACATGCTGTATTCCCAAGAAATCACATGCTTCCTTTTTACATTTCACACCTTACATATATTTCTATTCAATCATTGCCTTCATTTTTAATCCTTCCTCTTCTTATATATATATTAATCTTCGTGATCTATCAAAGGATCTTTTCCGTTGTGCTTTATTTTATATATCATTTGGAACTATGCCTCATCACATATTGCTTCTCCTAATACCTAATACTCTGCTATCAAAATTCAGAACTACCTTAATCTCCCACATCTCTTAACTTTAACCTCAAAAGCCAACTGATCAATTCCTTCCACATATACCTTCCTTCCACTTCCGGCCATGGTTTTTTTTTCTCTCTCTTTCACTTTATTCATTTGAAACACTTTTTGTTAGTTCTTCACACAGTTCACATCATCAGTCATTACTTGGTTTTTTTTAATAAAAAAAAAACTGCAAGTGACAAGCGAGGTTACCTAGCTACCAAACAAATCATATATATGATTCAAAATATATGTAGATGTTGATTATATATTTAGAATTAATTGCTCCACCAATCAAAAGTGGGATGGAGCTCCTACATATATACCCTTGAAGGAAGTTTAGATCAAAACGATGATGATGATCCTTAATTAGTATACTAATATTAATTAAAATAATTAGGAAAAGTAACTACTATAATAAAATAGTTTGTGAGTTATTTAGTCATGATTTGATTTAGGATTTATTTAGTTGTAAATTAAGTCAAGTCAAGCTCAGCTATTGAAGGAAGGAAGCATCTCAGCAGGCTCAGAATTTGACATCGTTAGTTTAAGCAGGTGTTGTAATTTTTTAAGGAAAGTAAGGGGTTAATTAGAATTAGTGATGAATCACATAATAAAATAAAATATATAGTTATACAGGGTACTTTTGAAATGGGGTTGGGTGGCGTGCTATATCTGAATTAAATCTGGAATCAGCACAGCACATGCTGATTCTTAATTAATTTGTCAACTAATTAATATATATAGTTAAACAAGTCATCCCCAAAATATTATCTAATTAAAAACTCTAAAGTCTAAACTGCTCAACTTCCACGTGACTATTTTACTGGTAGTAGTTTCTGACTTTGTTGTTCATTTACACAAGTTAAAGAGCACTATGCATCCGCAGCCAAAAAAAGAAAGAAAGAGAGTTGACTGACGCAAAAGAAAAATAATTATAATAAAAAAATAAAATAAGAGTAGTGAAGAGTGAAGAATACAATGGTTAGTTGTAACTGTATGCTTGTGTACCGCCTTTTAAACGATGTGACCAGTGAGAGTAACGATGTCGTATACGTTGAAGACTCCGCGCTACACAAAATTTGTTGTCGTTTATATATAATATGTATGTTACTATGTTCCTTCAGGCAGCTTGTACAAGTTTAAAACAGCCGTGTCACATGTGAGAGAGAGATATTTGTTTCTTTTGTTTCAACTCCGCGCTATACAAAATTTCTTATCATTAATCATGTTAATATAATGTTACTATTTTTTTTAACCAATTCAAATTTATTTTTTCCACTAAATTGAAAAAGCATATTCAAATTTATTAATTAAATATTTTTCGAAAAAAAAAAACACAAGTGTGGTAAGAAGAATGATCCAAAAGTGATATATATGGTGGGAGCCATAGGCGTTAAAGTGTGGGAGAAAGAAAGAGAGACGCATCAAACAAATAGTAACTCCAATTCACTTCTTGTACGCAACCTAGCTACCTTATTATTCATCAATCATCATCCTCATTCCCAAACTCCAACTGCTTTAGGCCACATCTTTCTTTCTTTCTTTCTTTTTCCTTTTCTTTTCTAATCGTTTTTCGCCATCTTTCCATTCCCACCACATAATATTTCTCCATTATATTGTTTTTTTTTCTAAAAAAGTTATCAGCGTGCAATATTAATTAAATCATACAAAATATATAAACCCTATCCACTTCCACATAAATCTATCATCTGGCAAACTAAATATTTTATTAAATTAGTTCCTAAAATTTAGGTCAAACACAATTATTGACGCTACATATCTATCTCTCTGTATGGAAAAATCAAATATTTACATGATTGAGTAAACTAGGATATTGATATTGGAAAAACATTATCATCATCAATTTTATCTTATTTTAATTCTATTTTCACTTTAATTAAGATTAAATTGATAATCAGTAATTAATATAATTCATTCATAATTTTCCTAGGAACTAAATAATAATTTCAACAACAAATGAGTCAGCTTTGAATTTGATCCTCCTATCATAAAGCTGATTAATAGATAGTTGCTGATGAGGGATTTTACACCACAAATGACGTTATTTCAATTCCGATGATCTGATTCTGATGTGAGCTTTTTGACGCTTTTAATTGACTGAACAAGAACATCGGATTCTGCATGAAATTCGCGGCACACAATATTCGTTAGGAGTTTGTTTTATTATATACCTTCAATAACTCAAATTTGTGAAGCAAAATAATTAATCCCTTTTTCATTTTAAAAGAAATAAGTTGATAAATTGAGTTGAGCCACAGTTTTTATTTTAATTTAAAGCAATTAATAAGTACTGATGAATTCCCTCTGACGCGCGTTGATTCTTAACTTTCACCTTCCTTTTTTTGCAATGTTTTCATTCATTTCTTAAGCTGGACATAATATAAAATTCAATCTGGCCTTTATATATTAAACCAGTTTCAGCTACACATAAATTATTATATTGGCAGAAAATAATAATTTATATTATCTATCTATTTACGAAGATATGCTAGATAATCTGCACCCTCTATGCATATATATATGTAATAAATTTATATAAGGAGGAAGATACTAGAAAATCCAAATAGATGGCTTGAATAGAACACGCAGTCATTTGTTTATACATAAACATTATTTGGGTGATGATTTTGACATTCGAAGACCCAATTATGAAACTTAAAAAGGTTGAATAATTTTTGTTAGACCAGGAATAAATAATACAATATTTGAATTTAAAATGAAAACTCCGAGTGGATAACTACAAGTAAAGTCTTATTTGTTTTTGTTTGCCCCACGAGTTTATGAGTAAAACATGAAGAAATAAATCAAATTTGCAATAAAAAAAAGGGAAAAAAATGAACCACGAAAAAAGGGGAGCAATAATGGGGAGGAGAGGAGTTAATGTTCGTAATGTTTGTCATAAGTTTCGTGAAAAGAGAGAGTGGGAAATCCACGTGGCAAATTAAAGTTATCTTCAAAGAGGAAAGGTTGGGGTTAAGAATGGGTCTACCAGGGGTTTTGGTGGTGACCTGCTATTGCCGGGACATTTATGCCCTTTTACTGCCTAATCCGGTTGTGTGGTCAAAACTATAAAAGATAGATTATATAATAAGGGGTTTAAGGCCACTGTTGCGTGGTTTTTGTATTTGTGTATGATGGGTTTTTGTCCCTTCAATTTATAACTTCTATCTAATCTATTCTATCTCTCAAAAAGAATTTACTACAATTCTGAAACAAACACAGAGAGAGAGAGAGAGAGAGAAGAAAAAGAATACAACTTTGGTGATTAGATTTCAAATTCTCGCAGATCTCTTTGCATTTTCAGGCAACTCTCTGTGTTATTGATTTTCTTTTTTCTGGATTTTGTACATTTTTACGGGAAATGGATTCTCCTGCGAATTTCGTTACTTGATCGCAATTTAGTCTCAGATCATTGCCTGAATGGCGTTTTTCGAGAGGTGAGCTAAAAGGAAGGTTCTTGCATGCTAGATTTTTCTCTCTTGTTCTTGCTTCTTGTTTATTTGTTTTTCTTTGCCTTCTCGTCCTCATCTCATGGTTCTGCGGGTTTTTCTCAAGGTTTTGTGTTAATTCTGAATGGCTTTTTGTGAATTATGGCCCATCATAAGTTGCAGAGATAGGATTGGGATTGGGATTGGGCTGAGATCCGATCCTGGAAGTTAAATTATATTTGATTCATTTCAATTTCGACTTTTTGTAGTTTTCTGTTTCACTGGGATCACTTTTGATTTGGCATGAAATACAAAACCTTTACAAAGGGCTTTTGAAGGATCAGAATTGGCTTTGATCTGATGATGCCTCCTATAATTGCTTCTGCTTGTGTTGAATTTCATGGTATTCGAGGTGTTCTGAATTTCAATGCGATTCCATGGTTGTTCACATGTTGGGCAACGACCATGGAATCGGAACAATTTCCTGCAGTTTTAAGCCAATTTCTGGCCTGCCAGCTTTGATGTGATCAATTTCTGGTTTTTATTTGATAATTGCCAAGATGTGGAATAGTCTCTCGGTCACTTGCATACACAGTCTGTTTACATGTTATATATTATGATATGGAAATTTCTTCTTTTCGAGTTCTATACAATTTTGCCTGAATCTTGTGATGGTAGACAAAGAATATCTGTTTGGGATAAACAATGTAAAATGGTTGCAACTTTTTATTATGGTGGTATTGTGATGTTATATCCAATATGAGTCACTGGCTGATGTTGTTAACTTGATCTAGCCCTGTGGTTTTGTTTTTATTATATGTAACGTATAGCAGAATAGTGAAAATTAACATGATACTGATACATTGGTCTTTCTTAATTGTATGACAGTGAGGAGGATCTGTGGTATTGACGCTTTTGGTTACTTAATGTACTATATATGCATACACTATGGTATTGAAGAAGAGGCTAGATTATGGATTCAATGGCTTTCAGGTCCCTTTTATACCTAGAGCTCCTAGATCTGCAAGAGTGAGTACATGCTCTGGTTATGGAATATGTTTGACGTTTTCCATTTTTTTTTTTCAAAATTTATGCTAATCCCATAAGTTTTGTTATTGTTTAGAGGAGGGACCCATTCAAGAAAGCAGCCAAGAATGGTCAAGCTTGTGCTTTTGAACTACTTGCTTCTTTAGCTGGCAAGCTGTTGCAGGAGAGTGAAAGTTCTGCTTCTAGCAATGCATCTGAAGGAAACCATCAAACTTCCTTTACCCTAGGTGTTGTGGAACAGGAAAGACAAGATGTAGTTAAACCGTTAATGACAGAGGTGGCCTCACAAATCACTAGTCAGAAATGCCACGTGCAAGGCGAGACTGAAGCAATACTTGAACAGACTTCTGTTAATAATAAATCTGACTGCTGGGAGAAAATTGAAGCTGATTTAAAGCCTGAAATTTGCAAACAAGGGAATAAATTTGGACATTTTTCCAGTAGATTAGTTGAAGCACCTCAAGAGTTTAGGGACTCTTATGATGGTAATTTAAATGGATTTAGACGAGAACAAGAGGCTCGGAGTTCAGGTATTGAAGGATCACCTTTGGCCAACAAATGCAGTTTGAAGGATCCATTGGAATTGTGTATTAATTCTCCTGCACTAATTGACTCAAAAATTAATGGAAAGGGATCACCTTTTCCCGATGCTTCTTTTTCCAGGCATGGGAATGATACTAAGTTAGGTTTTAGAGATGATGACGAAAACTTCTTAAGGTGTAACAAGGTTAGCACCAAGTCAAAGCCTTATAGGTCTCCACAAAGAACTGCACACCGAAGAATCACGAAGTTGCTGACTTCTAAATATTGGAAGGCTTCTCCAAAGTTGAAGGATTGTGAACTTTCTGGATCTGGTATGGTCCATTGCGCATTGTCTGCTACCTACTGTTTCATTATTTCATGCATGTTTATGTACATGGGTTAGTTTGTTTTCTAAACTGAAAGTAATGTGGAATTTGCAGATTCAGGTGTAAAAACTCATTATCGCAAGAGAAAGACTTATTACAGCTTTGACAGATGTCAGCACAGCACACTTTTCAAGAGGAAGAAACTGTTTGACCGGGGTTCCATTATAACCTCAGATGGAGGGTTCAGCAGTGAGAGTGTATCTAATTCACCCGAGAAAGGAATGGATGGTGACCACCGTAGCTCATCTGCGAATCTGCGTGTATCTAAGGATTCTCATGGTAATTAATTGTTTGGTGTTCATTCACTTGTTATGCTTGATTGTTCTATTCATTTAGTAGGGATTTATGTGCTGTGTATATGTTCTGAACAGTGAAGTTTAGCATTAAGTCATTCAAGATACCAGAGCTTTATATTGAGGTTCCCGGAACTGCAACAGTTGGTTCACTAAAGGTATGAATAAAGAGATTGCTTTAGTCTTACCACAGTATTTAAACTTATCCCAGATAACTTGCTTTTCTACTGTCTAGCTCTAACTTCTGCATGATTTCATTTTATAAATTTTTATAGAGGACGGTCATGGAGGCAGTGATGGCTATACTGGGAGGTGGAGTGCGTGTCGGGGTTCTTGTTCAGGGGAAAAAAGTTAGAGATGACAACAGGACTCTTGTGCAGTCCGGTCTATCTTGTAAAGAAAACTTGGATACACTTGGTTTCGTTTTAGAACCCAATTCTTTACAGTCTCCACCAGTTGTCTGTGTTGGTGATCCTTCTTCTCAATGCGAAACATCCCAACCCGCCAGGTGAGGCACATTTGATAACTATGATACATCATTTTATCTGATTAATGATCAAGCATTAATTTCTTGAAAAGAAATAACTTATTTTGTCATCAGTTAAGTTTGTTGCTGTGGCTAATAATCTCATCATTTAATTTTTATAGGACCCCAAGAACTCCTATCTTAGATTCAGGAATCACTGATGCTTTACAAGACTCCTGCTTGCTGACAAATATGGGCAACACTGTTGAGAGTAACCATGAGTCAAGTTCTTTCCCCACTGACACTTTAGCTGACAAATTAACACCAGACTCCTTAGCGCTAGTTCCTGTTCCAGCCAGGAGCACAGAACCATTAGCTGTGGTTCCTGTGAGTCAGAAAACCCGGCGCTCTGAGCTTGTACAGCGCCGAACAAGGAGACCATTCTCTGTCTCCGAGGTAGAAGCACTTGTTCAGGCAGTCGAGGAACTCGGAACTGGAAGGTTGGATGCTACTAATACTATTGTCATTATTGTAAGCTTCAACTGACAGGAAAAAATCAGATTGCTGACGATTTTTACATCTTGCAGGTGGCGTGACGTGAAGTTGTGTGCTTTTGAGAATGCCGACCACAGGACTTATGTAGACTTGAAGGTACATTTTTCCCAATTTGCTTTTGTCATAGTGTCTTAACCATAGAAATGTGTAAAGACAGAACATGTTGACGTTGCTTGATCCATATAGCCGGCCCCACTTGGCAACTAGTGGGAAAAGGCTCTGATTGTTGTTGTTGCTTTTGTCATAGTGTGGAGACAGACAATTTATGTCTTAAATGAAACTGAATTGGTTTGAACTGATGTTGGCAGGATAAGTGGAAGACATTAGTGCACACTGCAAGAATCTCCCCACAGCAAAGGAGGGGAGAGCCAGTACCTCAGCAGCTGTTGGATAGGGTGTTGGCTGCTCACGCATTCTGGTCACAGCATCAAGCCAAGCAGCAACATGGGAAGCATCAACCTGCAAGTGCTACTATGAAGCTCACAGGAGGAGCCTCAGCTGAAACACATAGAGTTGAGATAGTATGAGTATCTATCCAACCACTTGTGATGATGTAAAAAAAACAATTTAATGTTTGACAGGAAGGAACAGAGGAAAACAAAACTTGTACATTTTGATTCAATTTCATTGTATAATTCTCTCACTACACCAAATTCATTGCCGGCCTTTTAATTAATTGCATGCAGGTTGGCATTTGTAAATGATTTGATCCAATAAGATTGTTTTAGCTGCCAATTCATGTGTTGTTTGATTGATTCTTTATTCAATTGAATGTATGTAGTCACATAGAGATGTCATAAGAACATGACAGACAGGATCACATAGACACAAATGGAAATTTGTTGTGTTGAATGAAAATTTTCGATTCACGTTAGATGCTTATTTTTTGTATGATGATGTTTCTTTTTTCAGGGATTTCACAGATTAAATAATTTAGGACCACCATTCTATGTTATATATATACTTGTGTTATATCCACTTTTAATCCCAGGGAGAAAAAGACAAAGTTTTCGCAGTTTGGCGACGTTGAAGAATATTCTTTATCTTTAGGGTTCGTTATCCGCACAAATAAGTAGAACACCCCACATATCACATTCACATTATCGCATATGCTGGGAAAACTTTTCGCGTTAGAAAACGACTGTCTTTGAAAAAAAAAAAAAAAACCTAACTATCATAATCAAGGTTTTCTTTTCATGTTTGTTTATTATTGAAATTTCAGCACCGATTAGTTTTCTCAGACCTCAGAAGCTCAAAATACAGCTTCTTACATAGGGAAATAACTTAAATATATATATATATATATAATTATGAAATTGGTTTTTAAACTTCCTATTGTAAAAAAAAAAAAAAATCCCCTAATTTTTAAATCTTAATTAATATTAATATATAAAGGCTATATGATTCCTATATTGATAAGAATGAGTAATCTAGGCCTGGTACTGGACGTGCAAAATATTTATTTACAGTTTCAGAAATTAATTAGGATTCAGTATTTTTATTTTAATTTGAAGTTTTTTTTTTATAAAAAAATGCTGGCTAAAATATTATTTTGGTCCTCAATGTTTCAAAAGTTTAATGTTGGTCCTCAAAGTTTTATTTTTTGGTCGATTTTGGTCCTCGAGCGTAACACCGTTAATTTTTTGTCATTAAATGATGACGTGGCATGCTTATGTGGCACACCCTCTCTTCTACGTGTCATATTTTAATGATGTGGCATGACACATCACTGCCACGTCACCACAGATGATGATGATAAAGGAGAGAAGATGATGATGTGGCAATGTGGGGTGACGTGGCAGTGATGTATCATGCCACGTCATTAAAATATGACACGTAGGGGAGATGGTGTGCCACATAAGCATGCCACGTCATCATTTAACGGCAAAAAGTTAACGGTATTACACTCGAGGACCAAAATCGACCAAAAAATAAAACTTTGAGGACCAACATTAAATTTTTAAAACATTGAGGACCAACATTAAACTTCATGCAAACATTAAGGATCAAAATAGTACTTTAGCCAAAATGCTTTTTCATGTACTTATGTTCGAAGTTTATGAGTTTTGTAACGAGTCATTAATTAGAGGGAGGCAAATGAAATTAATATAATATAAAAAAACATGAAAATAAATTCATGGATTAAAATAAGTTTGGCCCCACTGATTAATAATAGCTATCATATTCAAAGGGTTAAATTAAATCTTAAGATTAGTACATAATCTGAGCGTTTATTGTTCAATTCCATTGTCGTCTAGTCCGGTTTAGGATACCTGGCTTTCACCCAGGCGACCCGGGTTCAAATCCCGGCAATGGAAAGTTTTTATTTTTGATATTTTTCGTTTAGGTTTTTCAGTTTTATACTTTTATTAGACTTTAGTCAATTTTCACATTAATATTATACGCCATACGTATACGCTATACGCTATAGGCCTATACCTATACTATACTACTAAAACCCTGAGAGGGGGTTGCGAAGGACGGAGAGGAAAGAGATGAGCGGAGCTGGAACACCCGATTTTTTCTACAGGGAGGCCCAACGCCTTGGCTATGTAGCTCGTTCCGCCTTCAAGGTGATTCATTTGTACTCTCTTGCCCTCACTTTCCTTTTTTTTGCATTCCTAATTCATCTAACTCACCATCTTCTTCATTTTCTCCATCACAACAAAAGTTGCTTCAGATACAGAACCAGTATAAGCTAATTAAACCTGGTTCCTCGGTGCTGGACCTTGGCTGTGCTCCTGGTGCTTGGCTTCAGGTATAATACATATAGCTGAGTTTCGTAGGATTTTGTTATATTTTGTAATTTTATTTATTTATTGGTAGAATTGGGGGCTTCAGTTTGGTATTTTTCTCATTCTTCCCACAGGTGGCTTGTCAGAGCTTGGGTCCTTTGAAAAATGGAGGCTTGGTTTTGGGTATTGATCTCAAGGTGCCATTTTTAATGCATAATTTGGTTCTATAATAGTCTTGTGTTTGTGTTTCTAAAGGAATCTAGAGAGACATATCAAGTTCAACTTAAAGTCATTTTTTCTCTTCATTCCTTTATTAGTAACTTGCGAAATCTGCAATGTGCAGAACAGAAGGTCAAGGTTCCACCTCTCCATTGTGATTCAAGGGTTAAAACCATCTGTGCTGATGTCATGAACCTCCCAAAGCAACAAGTTAGAGCTCTTTCTCCTAAGGTATGTGAACCTCTTGTGTAATTTGAATTACGTTGATCTTCGTTTCTCCTATTCCTCATTTTATTAAGCAAGGTGGTCAAATCTTTAGAAATTGAATCTTAATACACAAGCCATGCGATAACTAGTTTGTGCGGTTATAATTTACAAGTCTTACAGGGTTGTTACTAATTTCAGCCAGTCTAAATTTTTAGTTAATCAATTTGAATACACTCATTGAACATAACAGTGTCTATACAACCTAGTGGTTACAACAGGATTGGAACTAATTGGCTGCATCTGAAGTCTGAACCTATAATTTAGAAGCCAGGGATTTATCTAGACATATCTTACTACTCTCTTTCTGATTTGTTTTCATAATTTTACTAATACAAAGGATCAACGATCAAGAGTCAAGATTGACCTTTTCAATTGTATTCCTGATGGCATTGTTAACATGTAGTAGTAGAGAGGTTCGCTGTGAGTTCCTGGCTGCATGAAACATTGGTTTTAATGAAGTATGATTTTTTAACTTACTCTCTTCTGCAGCAAAAAGGGTTTGCTGTGATACTTTCAGACATGTGTCCACTGGTTTCTGGGATCACAACTAAAGATGCAGCTTTGTCAGCTGAGCTAGGTATGCGAGCATTGGATTTGGCTGTTGGTAGAGCTGCATCGGTTCATTCCGATTACAGTTATCAGGAGGAGCAAAGTGATGGTTCATCCAGTTCAGATGATAGTGGTATGTTGCAGGTTGGAGGGAACCTTATCATAAAGCTTTTGGAAAGTGAAGATGTGAAAGGTGGTTCATCTTAATAATAACATTTTAACATTTTTTTACCAGCCTATTGCTGTATAATTTCCCAGAATATTAAACTTCATTGGCTTTTGGCAAAAGTACATTTCCTAACCCCAACGTTTAGGGGTCCTGTCAGTTTCGCCCCTAATGTTTTTTCGCTGTCAATTGTACCCCTAACGTTTTACGTTTCTGCCAATGTCACCCTTTTCACTAACACCGTCAAATATTTAACAGTTTTTGCTGACGTGGCATCCTATGTGGCAAAACGTTTCTTTTTTCTGTCAATTGTAACCCTAACGTTTTACATTTCTGACAATGTCACCCTTTTCACTAACACCATCAAATATTTAATAATTTTTGCTTACGTGGCATCCTATGTGGCAAAAATATCTGACTTGGTATATTTTTTTCCACATCAGATTTCCTACTCATCTTTTCCCCATCAAAGTTGTGTCGTTTGACCTCGGCCTATTCCTTCTAAAATATAACTTAAACGCACGCGCTATTTTGCTCATAAAAACATCGGAGACGTTATCCATTCTCTATTTTAGGGTAACGTCTCCGACAAAGTAGAAAATGGGTAACGTCTCCGAAAAAGTAGAGAATGGATAACGTCTCCAATGTTTTTGTTTGCAAAATGGCATGTACGTTTGAGTTATATTTTAAAAGGAATATGATGAGGCTAAAACGACACGGTTTTGATGGGAAAAAGATGAGTAAAAAATTTGGTGTGGAAAAAAATATGTCAAGTCAGATATTTTTGTCACATAGGATGCCACGTAAGCAAAAACTATTAAATATTTGATGGTGCTAGTGAAAAGGGTGACATTGACAGAAATGTAAAACGTTAGGGGTACAATTGACAGAAAAAAGAAACGTTTTGCCACATAGGATGCCACGTCAGCAAAAAGTGTTAAATATTTGACGGTGTTAGTGAAAAGGGTGACATTGACAGAAACGTAAAACGTTAGGGGTACAATTGACAACGAAAAAACGTTAGGGGCGAAACTGACAGGACCCCCAAACGTTGGGGATAGGAAATGTACTTTTGCCTTGGCTTTTTATGTTGCAGAAATTAGCCAGATTTCAAAACCACTTTTTAGAAAATCATCATGGTTGAGACCTAAAGCTACAAGACCTTCGTCAAGGGAGATTTATTTGATATGTCAAGGTTTAAAGCCAGAAGCAAAGGTCTGAAGTCATTAGGTGAAGAGCTCAAGTAGTTAGTGAGATGTCTTGTGATCAAATCCTCGCCTCCGATATGTACCAAAATCCAGATAAAATTATGAGCAGAATACTTTAAACTACTTTGTGCAATGCGAGGTTTTAACAGCTTGAAGCCCCCATAATTTATTACTTGGTCCAATTTTTTGTGTAATGGTATGTAAGGATTCTTTATCTAACTTAATGCAGCTACTGTTGCTATATGAAATTGTAGCTAAATGTTAAAACTTCATGGAGTATTAAAATTACTGTAATTTATTGAGTATCTGATGGCTTGGACTAACACTTTACAATTCAATCTTCTTGTTCGGTATTTGTCAAAAACATCATCTCTCATCAATTTACAAGTAGTTACAAATAATTTAAAAGTCTTCTTTCCCTCATCTCCCTGTAATGTGCAATCCCCATGACCCCCCCCCCCCCCCCCCCCCCCCCCCAACATGAATCATCGAATTTGGGTTCGTCCCAGTGACCACATGCCTGAATCCTTGACTGGTGCCTGAAAACACAACAGCAGAGAAAACAAAAGAGGTTAGCCATTAGTCAAGTCTATTACAAAAGAGGTCAGAGACAACACATGTATGATTGAATTTGAGATATATTCTTACAGGTGCTTTCGCTGATGGAAAAACATTCCAAAACCTAAGAGTTTCATCTCCAGCGCCAGTAACTATGGTCTGACCATCAGGGGACATTGCAAGGTAAAGCACTCGCATGCTGTGGCCGGTTAGTGTTGTAACCTAACCAAAGTTCATTAAGAAAATAGGATCATTACTTGTTTTGGTCAAATTTTTTGTTAGAAGTTAGAACTTATTATACTGTTAAAGTACCTTTGCCATGGATGGATACTTCCACACCATAATTTGGTTCTGGGAGTAGCCATGAGTGCTTACTAGCTCATTCACATTTTTACTCCAAGCAAGGTTGCACACCTGCAAATTTTGCCTCAAATAAGTTGGCCAGATGTTCTTTGAAAATGCATGAATCTATGGACAAAAAAGGGCTTAAGGAAAATACCTGGCTTCCAGTGTCAACAGAGTTCAATTGATGGCCATTTGTAGTGTTCCAGAAGCGAATGCACCGATCAGCGGTTCCACCTCCAGATGCAAGGAGGCCATTCTGGTGAGGCGACCAAGCAATGGCTTTTACAGCAGCTGTGTGCTCTGTTAGTCTTAAAGCTGGTTGCTGAGAGTGTTGATTCCATACCAATAACTACTCATACACAAAACAAGAAGCCATTCAAGATTTAAGCTATCAGTTAAGCTAAACAGGAGAAGTATGTAAGGAAGACAAAGGGAAGAAAGAGCTCTACTTGATTATCATTTCCACCAGATGCTAGTTCTCTGTCATCATGGGACCATTTCAACCCACACACCTGTCAAATTGTAGGGTAAACTCTTTTTATCAGTTTCTTTACTGCTAAGTTAGACTAAGATCACAAGTTCAATGTAACTTTTTTTTTTAAAGATATTTGACCTCTGATTTGTGGCCAACAAGCCTGCTAACAAAGTCATTTGAGACTCTCATATCATGCTGAAGTATGTTCCTATCTCGGCTTCCTGAAGCTAACATACGCGAATTCCATGCCAGCACACCAGTTCTTGTTTGATGTCCACCCATTGTTCTGACCTTCTTGCATTGCGTTCCATCCCAAATCTGAAGCACAGGGTAAAAAGCTCCCATAATCTCAATGAAAGGAAAAATCCTTCATAATTAATGTACATGGATACATAAACCAAATCTTAGAAAGCTAAGAAGCTACCTGAACTTGACCAAGATTTGTACCAATTGAAATATAGGAACCCTCCCGGGTCCACTGGACAGAACAGACTCCATCTTGAGGTCCCAAGTCACATAATTTTGTCACCTGAAAACCACAACCAAATGTTTACCCCTATTCTTTAATGGAAACTTCATATATTATATTATGAACAAAAGCAGTTTCAGACTTACTTTGCTATTGGACGCACTCCAGAGGTAAACACAAGTGCCAAGGCCGACGGCAAGAACATTTTGTGAGGACCAATCCACCAGATTCAAGTAAAAGTCATCTTGAAGAGACGGGGCATCCAAAACCTGCAATTTTATTTTTAGGTTGTCATTGTTTCAGCTGAAATTCAGCTAAGCAATCAATTTTTATTAACAGATATCATTATCATCTAATTGGTTGCCAGACCCAGAATTTCTTCCTCAACCACCCTGAAAAGAGCCCACAGTAAAGGAAGACCAAAAAGTCGAGAGCTTTACCTTGTGGGGTGTTTTGGGAACCTTGCGAGGAGGCTTTGGAGGGGTGGAAGTCTCGGAAGAGAAGCCATTATCGTGTCCCAAGATGGAGGGTGAATATGGGGAGCTTGGACCCGAATGATCAGTCTTGAAGCGCAGCATATTCTTGCTGGGACTCATGGGGGATGCTTGACCTGCAGGGGAAGGAGAACCGAAGTCAGACCCAAAAAGCTCAGATTTCAACAACCTCGTATAAGCCTCGTTTCCCCCTTCTTTAACCGGGGACGCCTTCTCGATCAGCCCGAACGTGTGCAGCCTCGAAGATGATCTGCAAGGTATGAATCTGTCGCTGCAGGAAGACGATGATTTGGAAGGCGAAGAGACGCTGCGGAATGAACCCGATAAGGTGTCGAGACGCAGCGAGGTCCCCGACATCCCTGCTGGCAGATTCAGCCCGGACGACGTCTTCCTGGCATGGGGTGACTCCATTTTCTTCGATTTCTTTGTGAGGAGCAGAGGAAGAAGTCGGAAAAGAAAAGGGGCCTCCCTCTTCTGCAAGCAAAAGAGAGGCTTTTTAGATATTTTGGCTTGTAAAGGCTGAGATTTTGTGAAGAGGAAGACTTATAACGGTCATATTACTGGTGAGGTTTATATTATAGGAAAGAGAAGGAGGATGGGTTGGTAGAGACTAGAGAGTATTGAATATTCATATATTTTATTTCCTTTTTGAAGAACTTCCAACGGTCACTTACCTTTTTATCACTGACGCTCTTCATTCCTCATAACAAAGTGCATACATTACATTTACATGGTGATCCACATACGCTCTCATTCTGTTGCAAAAAATTTAAATAGCATTTTTCTAGGGGGAAAATTAAGGAATATTTGAATGAAGAAAAATGAAATATTGAAAGCTGGAGTGAAATTATAATTTTATTTTAGATTCAAATTTAATGTGTTTTATTGGAAAATCCATTTATATCTTTAATGTTTAAAAGTTATTTCTTAAATAATTTTGTCATCAAATTATCAAAATATACTGACAAAAGTGCTTCAGTAGAGTATAATTTTTTTAAAAAAATAACAGAGTATACATTATTTCTGGGCAAGAATATATTATGATAATTAATAATACTCTCATAGTGGCCATACAAAAAATTCAAATTTATAAAACTTTCAGCTGAAATACTCAATGTTTTTATTAGAAAAATTCTGCATTGAGTAATGTCAATATCATTTAGCAGATTAGCTAATATTGAAAAAAGGAGAGCCTGGCCAAACAAAAAAAAAGGAGAGCGCATATATGAATGTCAAATTGTCAACTAATAATTTGGAGCTCTTTTTTTTTTTTTTGAGTGATCAAAATTAATTTTTTCTAATGTAAGAATTATTGTAATTAAAAGACTTTATTTTTAGAAGCGTGGGGGTAACTTCTTAGGATTAAATATTAATTTACATGTTATAAATTTTTTATGCATACATTTTCTTATGTTTTATATTTAACTGAAAACATTTTTGCAGATATTGCTTCACATGTAATTTTTATTTATTTTTTAGAGAATTTTATGTCTATTAAAACCCTCAGTAAAAATATTTTTATTGGTGAAACAATATTTTTCTTTAGTATATATATTTTTTCACATGAACAATCAAGAAAGCTGAGCTATAGAAAATTTTCCGTGTTTGAAGATTGGGCCATATGTAGGCCTCAGCCCAACAGGTACATGCTTATACATATAACATGGTAGATCTTAACCAATATGGCCCAATAGGAAATACTACAACATATGTGAACACAAGGAAAATTGGTAATAAAAACGCTTCGTTTATGTTAAACATATGTGAAACGTATAAAATAAGTGTTATCTATGTAAATTTGAATTTGATATATGTAATCCACTAATCCCCACCCTCTCCTCCTCTTAAGGAAACCTGTAGAATTCTTGGAACTTGGAAGATCAACAATAGAGGTAACAATTTATGACAACATGCCAATTCTAGGATAAGAAATAAATATTACAATATATAATTTGGCAGTTTTTTTTTTCAAAAAAGGAAAACATATGTTGAAGAGAATACGCAAAATAATAATAGTAATGCAGGTGATAACAGTGAAGCCAATTATCTTCATCTTTCTCATAATTATCCATCCAACCATTATTTTTATTTTTTTTGGGTCAAACATCCATCCATTATCATACTAAAACTTTGCGTATGAAACTGTATAAGGCTGGTAATAATCCATAATATATATGTTGGTAGTCTCAATTAGTGATCAGTGGGTGATTGAAATTGAAGTGTAGAACTAGAAACATTTAAATGATCTTCATTGCGCCACGAGAAGTTTTGTTAAAAAAAGAGATAAGTTTATTTTTTTCTTAATCCTCTTTTGACGACTATGGTTATAATAATTAATCCTTAGACATATGGACATATTCTTTATGAACACGTCTATTTGTTTGAAACAAAAGCTACGGTGATGTAATTTGAAGCAACTAAATAAAGTGCCGAACTTTAAATACATTGGGATTTTTGCTATTGGAAAAAGAAAAAGATGGACAGTAATTAGTTTCTTTAAATCAGTGATTACCATTAATTATGAGTTTGAATTATTCAACTGAAAATTGATGTAAAATTGATAAACTTTAAGAAATTAAAATATCAAAGAAAACCAGTCTTGCGTTGCTTTATTTTAATTTTTTTTTTCTGTTCAATCAAATAGGTAAATAAAACTTAATTTATTCATAGTCTTCAATTTAAATTAATTAATGAGTGCCTCAGTTGTTTTAGAAACGATTCTGTCATAATGCTACTGATCACTGTCAATGTGTATATATATATATATATATATATATAATTGATAATGACATCAACAAACACTGGCGTATATGTTATTGCACTAGAATATATATTAATGAAACTGAACCACATGAAAGTCGTAAAGATGATTCCAAATATCGCATGGTGAAGAAGAAAGATATAACTTATATAAAGAGCAAAAGCTATAGGCAAATTAGAATAAAATATTTTAGTTTTATATACATATAGATCTCAGTTTATTGTCTAATTTATAAAAAATTTGCTCAACCTCACCTGCCCATAATTAAGATGCAGCTTTGCCAAGAGATTTTGTTTAGTTTATGGATCCTAGCTAGATTTAGTGCTTAATTTAAATCTGAACTCACTCACATATATATATGATCAATAGTTAATGAATCATATGCTTCATTTAATTATTATTTATTAGTTTATAGTATTAAGTTTTGTTTTGGGAGTGAAATAAAGTATTTTAATATGTCAATGAAAGTACAGGTTTAAAATTTAAAGGCGCGTATGATCTCTTCAGCAGCATCCATTATATTGTTTAGAGCTTTAGATAGTACAGACAAGAAGAAGAAAGTTCTTACAATCTGAAGTAAATGAAATGACTTACAACAAAATTACATCATTAATTAAAGATAATTAGTTGGCGATGTTATAATTAAACATACATTGACCAAGAAGACAGAGAGAAATCAAATTAAGCATGTTTTTCCCTGAAATGTTGTTCATGAAGCACAGAGAGAAATCAAATCCTGTAAGACAAAAAGAGGCCATCGTCCCATCTAAAGCAATCAACAAGTAGAGATTAATTATAGATGTGTAAATACTAGTTTAGAAATAATTAAAGAAACCTGTGAGAAGATATTTTCACAAATATATACTGATGAGAATGAAGCAACATATAAAGATCATAAATGCATATTTGAAGTATGGAAGTACATCAAAGCAGTGAGAGTGCAACTTGTGCAATATCAAATACACACCATATATACATATGCATGTAATTGAAAGAAAAAATTGACGGTGTTTCAAAATTATGTATTTATGAAGTAAATGATAACGAAATAAATGAAGATAAAAGAGGAAGAAAATAGGGAGTTAAAAGAAGAGAGGAAAAGTAAAATGACTCCAAAATATCCAAGAAGTAAGTAAAAGCATTGAATGATTTGAGGTAGCTAGCTAGTAGCCAAGGTTCCAGCAAAGTACAGACATACCTACCTAGATTTGCAGGGTGTTTGCAGTACAAAGGACGAAAACTCCATCATCGCTGAACATATGTTAGAACAAGGACTAACATATAGGCCATTAACCCATCATTCATCTCTTGTATATATATTATGCAACTCAATCATGCTTCAACTGCACTTTTTATGAGATTTTCCACAACCATAGATATAGAGAAGGAAAAAAAGTGATTAAAAAGTAAAAGTAATTTGATTACTATTAGGTAATCAAATTAATAATTAAACGGGTGTAGAAATATACATGAAGTAGGTATAATCAGCTGTAGGTGTAGGTGTACGTAGTGAAATCCGATCCTGAAGCGCGATGCGGAGTTAGTTGTAGTATAAAGTCATTGATTGCGGCTGCAGCATCATCAAGATTCCCAAATATAAAAGGGGCTACCTAGCTAATTGTAATTGGTATCAATTACAAGTACCCAAAACCCTTAATTTGTGAATCTTGATGATGCTCCACCAGCAAACAATAACTAGTGTGTTTGGGTGAATGCAGAAAGAGAATTAGGAAGATTAAAAGGGGGCGGGGTAACCCTAACCCTAAATTGTGAATCCAGGGAAAGCAGAAGAAATTAAAGGAAGAGATGGGGAAATAAGGAAGGGAACAAGTGAGAAGTGAGGAAATAAAGGGGAGAGGGGGGCTGTATATATAGGGAGAGTGGTGAGGGCTAAAGGGTAATTAATGAGAGAAAGAGGAAGAGGGCAGAATACAAAGAGTAATCAAGTCTAGGGTGGAAGCTGGAAACTGGAAACTGGAAACTGGAAACCCCTCAATGGTCAATAATAATAATAATAATAATAGAAGATGAGAATTGGTTTGGTGTGAGTGTGAGAGTAAGAAATGGAAATTGATAAGGTTAATTAGCAATATAATGAAGGAGAGAGGGATGTGTGTGGTTGCGTCCCCTATATTATAAGCCTTTTTTTCATTTTGAAGCTCACCTTCACATTCACACCCTTTGACTGACCCCACACTCTAGGGTTTCAGTTTTCACCAAAACTTCCTTCCCTTCATTCTAACTCATAACTCTCCTCCTTTTTTACTCTTTCCTTCCTTTTTTTTTTTTAATTTCTTTTCTCTCTCTCGCCCGTTACTTCAATCACTCTCCATCCATATCCTCGTACTCCTCACTTCCTCAACCTTGCCTTTTTCTTTTTTCCCAACCCCACCCCCACTCTTCTTTCTTATTTCTTTATCCTTTCCACAATATAAATTATCACATTAATTCATTCATTCATTAGGTTTTTAAAATATTTTATTTGCACGGTTATATACTAAATAAAAAATATATATATAAATTTAATTGCTTTTAAAAATTATTTATAGATATATATATTATTTTTATTGTACACGTTAAAAAACGTCCTCATCGAAGGTATTTTTTGTAATTTTTGACAAGAAAAATGTCCTTAGTAAGGTCGTTTATATGGTCAAATGGTCAACCATATAAACGCCCTCACTGAGGGTGTTTTTAACACTAATATTTACATGAAAACAAGTGCGATAAAATTATAAAAGACGCCCTCACTGAAGGCGTTTATAGGGTTGATCATTTGACCTTATAAACGCCCTCACTGAGGGCGTTTTTCTTATTAAAAATTACGGTGATGGCGTTTTTCAACGTGTACAGTAAAAGTAGCATATATCTGTAGATAGTTTTTAAAAGTGACAGAATTTGTGTATATGTTTTTTATTTGGTATATTTATGTTCAAAAGAGTTATTTTTAAAACTAAATTTATAGTAGTAATTATATTTTAAGAATTAATATTTATGAAAAATATTTTTCTTTTTACAAAAAAGTTTCTTTAACTAATACTCAATCTGGGTTAGCTTATGTTTATGTTCATTACTGTCCCGTGTGGTTTGCAGATAATTAAGCCACTGAGTGTTATGGGCTAACCCACTAATTAAGGGCAAACACATGGTTAAGGTTTTTTTAAGAGCTTTGTCAGAACGTAGTTATGTTTTCTAAGATATTTATATATGTAATTAACTAATTAATTGTCACCTTTCGGCTCCATGGGCCATCTCTATGCATCCCTCATCCATCTATATTAATATGGCTTTGGAGTTTTTGGTGTCACACAAGTAAAGTGTGACACTAAAAAAATAACTTTTTCACTAAAAATAACTATTTAATTAATAAATAACTTCTCATGATTTAATAAATTATTTGAAATATAGTTATTATATTTTATTTTAAAATTTAATAAATTATTAAATATTTAATATTTTATTATTTAAATCATAATAATAATTTTATATTATATATATTTTTAAAAAAAATTATATGCACGGTAGTGCATACGAAGTCTCTAGTATATATATATACAAAAACATTATAGACTTATATAATAATAAAAGTAAATTAAATAGTAAAAATTTTATTTATCTCCTTACTCTTTGATCTATATATAATATAACGTTCTATTTACTTTGTCTCACCAATTTTATCACATCATATTTTATATTGTAAAATATATAATTTGTAAGTAATGGCAAAAAAGACTCAGACTAATTATAGTAACTAAAGATTTCTAATATACTTACATACATGTTATTTTTTTATTTTAAACTTTGATATAAATTAATTATTTTAATTTTAATAAATTAAATGATAAAAACTTATTTACTTTTTTATTATGATAATTATGCATGTCATAATTTTTAATTTTTATCTCTTATCTCATCTCAACACATTTTATATATTAATTTATTTTTTAATCATAAATAATTTTTTGGCGAGACTAATTAACGACCCAACAATTATATTAATATTAATATAAAATTATATAGATATGCTAGTCGTTGTCCAAGTGATCTCCTCAGGTTATAAGCTACCATAATAATATATAAATTAAAGTGGTGTCTATAGTTACACGCACTCGAATGGATTCTCTTCTTTCCCTCTTTCTTTAATTTTCTCTTCCCTTTGGATTCATCATGGAACAATACCTGATGAAATATACGTGGATGAATGAACAAAAGGTATTACTTTTGACTTTTTATAATTTTTGGGGGAGCAAGAGGGGGCCGCCTTTTGCATCATATATATACATCACCAGGATTTTGAAAGCACTCACTCTCAAATCTCAATCAATAGCCTAACTATCACTTAATTTTTGTGTTTTCATATATAGGTGAAATCAATCTTTCATTTTGGCAATCATCCACACACCAACACTTACTTAATAAAATAGAACATGTCTAAGGATATATATCAATTTCACTCATATATAAAAGGAGAAATGAAATCCAAAAACTTCATTCCTCCATATATTAAAACTTCCTTTTAAACTGTATTCTTATGCATAACTAATGAAGAATTTAATTAACGTATGCCTTCTAAACCCAATTAATTAAATAGATAAATGAATACACTTCACCTTTATTTACATCTTAGGTTATCCAATTAACCTGACTAGGGATTAAAAGGATAAGAAAGATGGCCCTGGCCTAGCTAGCTGAAACATACATATGATTAATTCATTAATTTTTTTTTATGGAATTCATTAATTAATTTGTATAAAAGTTATGGGTTTATAATATATTAGTTTAAGTTCTTATTAATATATATATATATATATATATATATATATATTAGTTTAAGTTGAACCATTGATGGTACGTAGGAAAATAGAGAGGAGGAAATTAAAGGGCAGAAAGTAGTTAATTGGATATAGTCCCAACTCCCATGGGAGGGAAGAATAAATATATATAATGAAAGGCATCAAGCACAAGTTGGTGACGTGTAAAAGTAACAATGAATGGGCCTCCAAGTTTAAACTTGTTAATTCTTATACGTAATAAATTAATTAATATTGATGAACCCTATAAGAGTAAGAGGAGGCAAAATTAAACATAGAAGAGGAGGAGCATGGTGGATTTTATAATGGGATTAAGATCTTGAGCGAATCTTTTTATCTAAATTCTCGGGTACTTGAATACGCTACGAAATGCTGCACTAAGGGCCGCCTAGTAAAAGATTCCTACTGCTTTATGTATATATATTCAAGTCCTTGGGATTTATCCATTATTTAGTCAAATCATTTGTGATCCGTACAATTTTTACAATTCTATATTTCAAAACGCAATATGTTTGTGGCCTTTCAGATAAGACTAATTGGGCGATTCTCTCTTAATAACATGTTGCAAACTATCAGTTTCATTACAAGTTACTTTTGTAAAACTTGTAGCTTAGTCACAAAAATAATGTGAACGGTTTTACAATTAGATATTTTGTCAAATCCATGAAAAAATCATTTATGTTCATGAACTAAACGACACTGTATTTAGGTAATTAATTAGCTTGATAATTGAGAGATATATAATAGGAGAAGAAATTGCAGTACCTCTAGCCTAGACTGCACATGTACTAACAATTAAGTGCCCGCTGTACTGTTTGGGTCCTTCCTTTTGTTTTTGATGAACAATGCAAATACCGATCACCTGCTTTGAAAATGATGTCTTGAAATTCCTAAAAACACACACACACACACATATATATATATATATACACTAGAGACTTCGCATGTAGGTACGTGTATATAATTTATTCTTAATTGTTTAAAATATAATTATTATATTTTAAAACTGATATGGCATGCTCATATCGAACAGACGGAGCCATCTCTGCTCGTCCCGATGGAACCATCTCGGCTCGTCCCGACCTACCGCACTTTACGGGGTGGTTATGCTGACGTGGTCCCCGCCACACTCTTGTTCTCTCAAATGACCATCATACCCCATGGGAACATATATATACCCCATATGCCTCCAGGTATGCTAACTGAATCTCATTACTCTCTCTATACTCTCTATCACCGGACCTGACTTGGGTGTCGGAGTCCCACCGCGGGAGCCCCCTCCCGCCGTGGGTTTGCTTGCAGGTCTCCCCGTTCGGATCGCTGGAGCTACCAGAGGAGCTGGATTCATCAAAAACAATAACAAATTAAATTAAATATTTGATAATTTTTAAATTAGAATTATTATCATAATTTAAAATAACTAATTAAATTATGAGAAGTTATTTACTTGCTTACTTTTCTAGAGGCTTCACATGCACGTACGTGCATGTCAAAAAAATTTTAATTTACTTTTTTTATAGGATTTTTTTTTTAATTTAAAAATATATTATAAATTATTATTATTAATTTTAAAACAATAAATTTAAAATTAGGAAGTTGTTTTCTTTGATAACTATCACTATCATTATCTTTTTTTAAAAAAACTACCATTATCAAACTATTTTTATTTTCTCTCTCCCATGATCTTTTCACATCATATTTTTATTTATTTTTTAATTAATTAAATGACTATTTTAAAAGACATTATAAGATATTATATTAAATATGAATACATTTCTCAACGATAATTTAAATCTTAATTTATCATATTGTGATAAATTAATTTCTTTCATAAGACATACACAACTTTGGTTGATATATTATTAAGTATATATTCGTATGGGAATATTAATACTGTGTCAGCAATCCCTGTATGATTGAAGTCATCAATATCCGAGGATGATGAGTGGTAGTGCGCTATTTGTACCACATAGTAAAATCTGAATGAAAATATATATGAATAATATTATTTGGTAGAGGTTAGGTTGTTAAGGAATAATTTAGGTAAGGTGATTAATAAATGTATTATTATATGGTTGGGGAGGGAAGATGATATTCATAATTATGCATGGTTTTAGTATCCTCTATATTATAAGGTGAAGTGCTCTCTAAAGTGAGGAGAGAAATAGAAAGAGAAAATTGTAGGTCCTACATTTTCACAATTTCTCTCTCTTAGTTGTTCTCTCTATCTCTCTCCTTACTTTTGTGAATACTTCAACTTACAATGCAGAGGATCCACTCTGATTTTAGTAAAGTTGATTATTAATGAGGCAATATGAAGGGAATGAAAATAAAGTGCATAAAGAATGAAGAAGAGGTATCCATAATAGAGAGAGGTGGTTTGAAGGAGTCGGAGATGGAGGTGAGGTTTTGTGTGATAAGAGAGAATGTTAGTGACAGTAATAAGGGAGAGAGAGAGAGAGAGAGATGTGAGAATGAGATTGATGGAGTGTGGGTGGCGTGAAAGTGTACGGAGGGTCGGGGGAAGTGAGAGAAAGACAAGCGTTGAACACGGAGAAGTGCTTCGTATTCGCCAACGCACACACCCCACACTCACAATCATCTTCCTCCGACGCTACCTCTCTTTAATTATTTTTCCAACATTCATTATTACTCCTCTTTTATTCATCTCTTTTTTTTTTTTTTTTTCATTTTGCCGCCTCTCTAATAATCATCCCTTAATTTAATTCTCTTTCAACAATTCATTCATTTAATTCCACCACCACCACTACTCCACTCCTTCACTAATCATGCACCACCACTACCTCCAGCCTCCAACTTCCTTTCTACTCTTTCAATTTCAATCCCTTTTTCATTATCTCCGACCGCTTACTCATGTTAAAATCATCAACTCTATCTATGTAATCTTATAAAATTATTAACAACCTAACTCCTCAGGATTTTTTTTAAAAAAAGGACTACTACTTTTACTTAGGACTTTTTTTACTCGGTAGAAAAAATATTATTATATGGCCATTTCATTTCTATTTTTTCTTTTTGTTTTGTTGTATATCATTTATGTTATATAACTTCGAAAACAAATCGTGTATGAGTTATTATTTTTAGAACATAATAATGTATGATCATTTATTTGTGTATGGGTGATTATAAATTTTTTTTTTCATTGTGCTTTATTGTGTATTTCTCTTTCTCCCTCTCTCTCTATATATATTTTCATTTTTGCTTCTCCTGCCTGGCCCTGTTTGTTTCTCTTAAACAAGGATTATATATATATTAAACAAAACAACAAAAAACATCAGTCGGTTGACGTGGGTATTCAATGCTCCCTGGCCCTGTTAGAAGCACATACTATAATAAGGATTTTTGAGTGGAGATCACAGCCACCCCTGGTTTCAAATTTCTGGTTTCCTCCTCGTGTTGTTTTGTTTTCCATTGCTATAAGAAAATTAATAAACTAACCAGAGTTTAGCCTATGCATACTTAATCAATATTCTTATATTCAAATTTTTATTAGATAATTTAAATTGCTCACACGGTATGTCAAACATAATTAATTATAATAAAAGGATACACATGGCAAAAGATAATAAGTTCGGAACAAAATAAATACTATTACTTCTTGAAGACCACAAAAACAAAAGTTCTCTTGGTATAATTAACTACGATTCATCGTCACTAAAGTTATTGAGGATCACTTTGGATTTTTTTTTTTTTTTATTGATTTCAAAAGATATGGATCCCATGTTCTATCTTAATTAAATAAATTGTTGCCTTACCATTAATTTAACTTAGTTTGTGTTGAAAAATGGGGTCCTTCGAAGAAAGAAGTCCCACATGGAGTAGATTGTAGAGTAAGGGGGCCGGTAAGGAAACTTATAAATAAGTAAGAGTTATAAAAGTTTCCACACATACTATTAACCTATAGCCAAAGAGTGTAATTGAGTTAATTTGGGTTATTTTGTGTAAACGATAGAGATTTTTTCAATTTTTTTTGTCAAAAAGTATATTGAGAAGGGTTTGCAATTTATAAGTGCAATCGTGGTAGTAGGTCTTTTATCGAATCACATTAAATTTTTTGTGTGTTCTTTTCTCTTAGAGTGCCTTCTGTTGTTGAAGATATATAGTGAAACCCAACAGTTTGCATCTTGTGGCCATGAGGTTTTCAAGGCCATTAATTTTCTTATATATATGATCTTCAAGTAAGCTAGATGGCAAAGATTACATAGTGTGTCGAGTAAATGCAAAGTAGTATATCTTTGTTATTAAACCACGCATGAAGTGCAAAGTAATACTCTAACCAGTAGAACCAGATTATGGGAAGACACAATAGATGAAAGCAATTGAGACCAACATCAATAAAATAATGTGTTAATCTAAATTTGTGCATGTGTAGCAAACTTAAGAAGTGTTAAGTAGTATAATGGTTAGTTGGTTACTATATATAGTATACTGGTGAGGGGCATGCAATAAGGGGTTATTGAAATTAAATTGTTGGTGATTTTTAAGAAGTAAATGTAGTAGTAAATTAATGTTTGGATTGTGTAAAATTAAATGTGTAGATTTAAATCAAATATTATTGTTGAACCAAGCTTTACTGGGTTGTCAAATCAAATATCTTTTAGCTTTAGAGAGTTATTGCTAAAAGAAAGAAACAAACAAGTTGTAGGTGATGACTGCTAGAATCGTCCTCTTCTTTATCACCATCACATGCCACAACTCAGTGACAGAGTGTAAAAACCCAAAACCCTCTCTCCCACAAACCTCATATATATATATATCGTCTACCTAAGCTACCCCTCATCAACACAGTACTACTATACGCCACCCTTTTATCCCTACCACTTATTCTCCATTTTTACAGTTTAAAAGCCTACCTACATTGTTCTCTTCTTTTTTAAAAAAAAAAAAATATTTTGGGCATATAATGGTTGCAAATAAGGTTACAATATTTGAATTATATAAAAAGTAGCAAATGAATACATAGAAGGAGTGACAGATAAGGATAATTAATAAGCATTTATTTTTGGATTTGGCTTGCCTATAAAGAGTGCAAGAAAAGCAGGAGTATATAGGGCGATGGAATTAGAACATATATAAAACTGTCGTAAGTTGACCATTGGAGTGAATAAAGAGAAATAGATAGAAGACTTTATGTGTTGATGTAACATTTAGGAGAAAAGAAGCATGGAAATAGGCCTAGCTAATCTAGTTTGTTGTAGATAGGAAGCAGCTAGTGGTATAGCTATATAGAAATTAATTAAGCTACGTATGTGTGAAAAGGAAGCCCAGAAATTTCGCTGCACAGAGCTAATATACGAAGATGTTTACGTTGGGACTGAAAACAGCAACTTCAGATTCAGATCCTAAGATAGCTGCAAATTTCCATGTTATGTAGCTTTACTTCAACTGGAAACTTAGCTTGTACCATCATCGTATACCCTTCTTTAAGCTCCCCATTTTCGTTCATTATGTATGCTTATGCACGTCATCTATTATCTGTAATCCATAAAATCAACCACTCATTTATTGTTCAATTAAATGTCATTTCTTAAAATATATAAGTGAATTGATGCAGATGCTGTCCAAACAGCCCATCAAATATTCAAAATATCTTTGCTACATGAAAATAGGTAACTGGCTATATAGGTAGGGATATTAATTAATTATAATACTACTTTTTACTTTTTCATTCTTTTTCTGGGAATTAAGAAGGCGACACTGGATTAACGTAGTATGACACAAATGGTAATTAATGAATTGTATTTTTTTAATTATTGCCTCTCCGGTTCAATCTATAGAGAGATGCAAATGGAGTATCATTCATTGGGAGAGTCGCCTAATAATGAATTCTGTAATATTTGAGGGATTAGTCATCATTCATAAAGCTTGCTATGATGAATATTTTGCTTTTATAGTTAAAAAAAAAAGGTGAGGCTGGGGTTGGGAACTTTATTAATTAGGAGAAATATGAAGAGAAATCATAAATAGATCCTCCCTTTTTAGAGAGAGTGATGCATTATTTAGAAAGAAATATTAATATTGAACTTCATAGTAGTACTAACTTCAGTACATCTCTCTAAGTAGTCTTTATTTATGTAAATAATCCATATTCATATTAAAAAATGATACTAAATAATTGAAAAGATATACTAAAGTTCAGTATACATGTATTATTAAACTTCTAACCGAATAAAAGAGTGAATTTCACTTGTGAGTCCCACTTCCAAACCTATTTTTATCTCTGTGTGACTAAATGCATCAAATGCGCCTCGAAGGATCCATTTAATTTCATCATATACGTACATATGCATGAATGATGGTTATATATATATATATGTGTGTGTGTGTGTGAGAGAGTTAATATGTGAGCAGAATAAGGGAAGCAAGTAAGAGCAGACAGCAGAAGCAAGATACAATAATCTTGACTCTTGCTAAAATTAAGGAAACAAAGTGCAGCCCATGTTGAATTATTATCTCAACAATAAGGGGCTCATATATATATATATATATAATAATTATACATGTGGTCCATTCTTTTTTTTTTTTGGCTGTTGAGAATGAGATTAGCGTAAACATGGAAAGAAGAAGATGCAGAGAGAAATTAAGAAAAAGAGTAGATATAGGAAGGGAATTTAAAGCAAAAAAAATAGAAATTAAAGAAGGAAATGAATGATAAGAATAGAATAGGTGGTAGATCGAGGATAGTGGGGATGGATGGAGTGGACAAGGGTATCTTGAGGGTGTACTTGGTGAGAGATATGGTGCAGGTGCAGGGGCAGGGGCAGGGCTGGGATTCAGAGATTTATCCACCACGCACATCAAAGTATGAAGGAAGGGAAGATGGAGGAGGTAATAGCGTTAACGTGTAAGTGAAAATGGTGAAATTATATTAAAGCTAAGGCCAACGCTGAATTATAGAATGCAAGAATAATTTTTAGGGGACTGCCTCTCGGCTTCCTGCCAAAACAAATCACATCCCATCATATCCCATCCGCACCTAGCGAGGGTCCAAAAACCTTGGCTTTTAGTTCCCCCCAAGAATCTCAACTACTTCTGTGGGGTACCTTAATTCACATTTCTTCTTAATTATATACTCACCCTCTTTACTCTTTATTATTAATTATAACTATTCCTTCTTTCATTCCACCAAAAACCCACAAACCTAGCTACCTACTAATTACTACTACATGTTACATGTACATGTTCATCACATGCATGAATTATATATGTATGTTATATTGATGATTATGCCATGCACGCAACTTTCCTCTTTCATCTTCTTCTTCTGATATAATATAATTGCATTCATAATGAAGCTCCTGACGTATTTTGTGGCGTCTGATGTGAGATCAGAATTGATATGACCCGGTGGTAGTAAAAATTGGGGTGGGATATATATATTTGATGATCAATATTAATAAAGATTTTGGTAATTAATTAATGAGTAGTCTAATTAAGAGCTTATTAATATATTTTGATTGATTGATAAAATTTGTAGAGATGAACAAGTATGTTAAGAGGAGGAAAATGCCAAAAGGTATGCATATGTATATAATATGTAAGAAAGAAGCATGATGGTTGTGGTGTCAGGAATGATCTGTTTGTAGGACGAGAAATCTGAAAGTGGGGGCCATACATGTTTGAGAACAATCAAGGAAAAAAGCAGGTCTGTCAAAAAGTGAAATTGGCCTAAAATCCAACACACAGTACAGTACTCCCTCTCCTCTGCCTTAACCCACATTTTACAGCAAAACACACAAAACAACTCCCATCCTCCTTTCTTCTTTCTCAACCACCAAATATAGAAACCCCATACCCCAATCCTTTTTCACTCTCCTTCATTACTTCCTCTGCTCCCACCACCCACCAACTCTACTAATTACCCAACAAATTTAACCTACTTATACGCCCTTCCTTAATTAATTAAACTTCACAATCTCTTAATTAAATGTCCTGTTCTTCTTGCTCATTGCAGGAATTTACATTTGCTTTCCTTACTCACTTTTGTGTGAACTGTGAACAAGTGGATCTTCTCTACTTCTCTTGCAGTTGCAGCAGTGCTTTTTAGTTTTCGTTTCGGGCCACGTTCTAAGTGACGTTCGGCAGTTTTGGGCTTCTTAATAATCGTAACCTCTGCTTGTGGGCCTCCTTTCTTCACAAGAAAAGACTAAAAATTAAGATGAAAGCCCATTAGCAAGAGAAGGATCGAAGAGTATACTATGCGATATTGCAATAAAATAAAATAAATATTCTCTTGCGCCGTAAACAAGTTGAGATTGAGGTAACATGGTGCTTAATTCATACTCAATTATTTGGTAGAAACTAATTAATAGAAGAAGAAAAGGCTTAAAAGATTTAGATATAGTACGTAGATTATCTTGATTGAAATTGGTGGTTAAAAAATGTGTGGCTTTAGACGTGGAAATTTATAAGCCATAAGTATTACCTCGAGGGCTAAAGCTAATCATTTACGATGATTTCCCTGTCCCTGCAAATCAGCCTTTGTCGTCAAGATATGGGAAACCAAATGGTACACCCTCACATGGGGGCCTAATTTCTTCTGCCTTCGCATGTGATAAATTGATCAATAACGCTACAAGCAACAAAATAGAAGAAGAAATAACTACCAACTCATTCTTAACAAAAAACAACTACACTAGTTTTAAATTAAGTTTGACAAGTGGAAATTAACAATTACTTAATTCAAATGTGAAAAACAAACAAAGATGCCGTGAAATCACAATAGAGGAACACGTCAACTACTAATTAAAGGATGTTGTCGCCACTCTCAGAACATGCAGTTTGACAAGATTTAGGTAATTTTTTTAAAAAAAACATATGTAAACTAAAAGAACTTAATTAAAGTATTCAATCAATCTTTTTCACTAAAAATTTCTCCCCTCTTACATGGTCGTGAACAATCATGAGCTTACTAAAGAGGAAAAGTAGGCGTAAATAATTCCAATGTCTTAAATTTAAGTCAAGACAGTGTCAAGAAGCCAAGCAACAAAGGGAGCAAAAAGAGGAAGGTCTCACGGTGAGAAACTAAATAATTAAAATGGTGTGAGTCATATTCAAAATTGTGCTCTTCATATGCTTATGTATCGTTTTGGTACCTTTTTTTTTTCTAGATGAATGTTGCACAAGAGTTCAATTTGCAGTTTCATAGTCAACATTTTTTGGTAGTATACGAGTCAGATTATCTGTGATAAAGATAAAATGGCCTGTTTCATTTGAGATTTTGGCAGAGGGGAAAAAATTGGTGAGCAATGTGGTGGTTGTGTGGTATAACTTAATTGTTCACATGGAGGCATGTGATGTTTGACACATACAACACTATCTGATCTTAATAATTTTTTCACGTAATTTCCAGCGTCCAACATCACCATGTGATGTAAAAACTCAGATTAATTTTCAGCTCATTAAGTGAACAAAAAAGTTAATTAGAATCTATATATATGTGTGTGTGTGAGAGTGCATATATATAATTAATTAATATTAATATGTTATCCAAAAAAGAGGTGAATGGATTCTTGAGGTTTTGGGCTTTCTGGTGCACTCTGTTCACAAACATTTGAATGAATGAACCAAACAATAGTAGCTAAGAATACGAGGAATGTTCCCTTTTCCTCAATGTACTCATTTATTGTAGCTTGTGTGGTCTAGACTCTACTAATGAAGGCAGTTACGTTAGGTTGGATGCATGCTGAAAACTAGCTAGTACTTCGAATGGAGATTAAGTAATGATGCTTATCAACATTATATTCATTCGTGACGATACTCTTTAATTTCTCTAAAATTGAAAATGGCTTGCCATTTGTGGAAATTATAGGTCGTCGAAACAGAAAGGTTTGTTTAATTATCAAGGGAAATTCACATGCCCTTCATTGGAGACCAAATTCACACCCTAATCAAGCAATCACCAAAAGTAAATTATAAAACTTGGTTCAAATTTAATTTAAAGAATCAAGATCCACTAGTGCCACATGGGTCAGAAAAGGATTAAACAGGCCCAAACTAAGATTACCCTAGAATTCAGTGGAATGAAGTAGAGAAAAAGCTTGAGATATTGAGAATACAATTTCAATTTGAGGGTGCATGTTCCTCTGTTCCCCACTTCGTGAACACAGTTTCTGCATTTGCCCACTCTTAATTATTGCATGCATGGCTCCAAAAAGAGAAAAAGCAATTGGCAAATACATAGTGGTTTACGATTTTTGTTGTCTTATGGCGTGCTAATGAACATCTTTCTGTCTTTTTAAGCACATTTTTATTACCTATTTGCCTTTAATTTAGTTAACATCCTTCAACTTGTAAGGACTAAGAAGTAATTAATTTACAAGATTGATGCATGAGGCCCCATATAATATTGGATCATGGCATGTATCTAGGGAGCTGCTGATCTTTGTTTACTAATGACACATCATTGCAACAAAAGATGTGAATATATAGGTTAATTGATGACTTTTCATTTTCTGGTTCAGGGCACCTACACTGAACTTTCAGTGATGTACATGTTTCTTTGCCTTCAAATTAACTTTGGTCCTTCCTTGCATTTAATTAGTATAGGATCTTCGATCACCAAGCCAGAAAATCTTATCTTGGGATTTCAATTGTGAAAAGTCATTACCTATTCTATTTGAGTGGATATCAAGTAAGAGGGATCGATCGAGACGAGAATACTCTCAAATTTGACCCCCTAGTGTAATAATTAACAATATTATTCCCAAAATGATTCCTACATCCATGAATCAAAATCAAATTAACACAAGAGAGAGATTTTATATTTAATGAACCTCAAAAGGTATATAGAGGAGGCAGATTATAGGAAAGCAAACCCAAAAGGCACGAGTTTGGTAATATCGAAAACAGCCTGCCTATATGCAGTGCTTTGTGGGGACAATGATGAATATTGTTGTTTTCTATTGAATAATGGGGCTTAACTACTGTTGGTTATTACTAATGATTAATCATTACTGTTAACCACCCCATGATCCTTGATGCGCCATTATGTTGATGAGAACAATTAGTCGTTCAAAATGATTTATATTGCAGATTGTACATATAGATACGCATTTAATTTGATCATAATAAAGTCTGACTGGTCAACACGGCGAAAAAGAATCAAGATTTAAGATCATGTTATTATACATACAGAATCTAGTGGAAGAGAGCTCGAGATAACATTTGTAGGGAGCATGTTCCCTCTTTGATTAACAAAGTTGATGCTGTTAATGTTTTATTATTAGTTTCTGTTTGAGACACAATTCGGAAAAAGAGAAGAAAGATTAAAGGCAATTAATAATAATAATAATATTCTGTAAGTAGTAGAACCAATTAATGATTGGTGAAGACTGACCTGATCACGCTCAATCATCCATAATTACTTTCTTTCTGCTATACAAAGATTGTGGGATCATATAAGAAAATAAACAAATGTATTTTTTTTCTGGGAGATTGTTCTGCTAATTACGAGCAAGCAATAAAGCATACAACCAACCAACAAATGAAGAGACAATATTGCTACCATATCTATATTAATTTTAATTATTCCCTTTTTCTCTAACTGTATTTAATTAGATGAATGAGCTAATTAATTAGTAACATGGATATCATGAATCTGTATCTAACAGAGTGCAAATTAAAGATCTTGCTGACACCATTCTGAATCAGAAGCCTTTGAGACTACGCCAAATGAATGAACCTAAACAGGTGAATAAATGGTTTTCTAATTTCCTTATTGTCTGTTATATATTTCAACTTTCAAGTAAGGTAGAGATGGAGTGGGCTTAATTGTGTTACCATCTAACCTAAGCAAAGCGCTTTTGGAAGTGAGATGTTCATGCATCTTCAACATTTGGACTTCTTGGAAATAGGTAATGGGTTTTGATCTTCTTGGACAGATCAAACAAGTCCCTTGATTATAATTTAGTTAAATTTAATCATAATTTAGAAAGTAGAATATTTTTATTTGTTCTGTTATTCATTTCTTTGTAGCATTATCTTAGTCATTAAAATATATTATTAAATTTATGAAATTTACTAATAACAAGTATCTGCTTGATTATATCCTCCGTTACTTACGATGATTCGTATCCAAGATTACATCGTCCCTTGATTAAGTGCTCATCAACCTTCATTTGTACTATGCAATGAAGAGAAATCGACAATAAATAATCAAACAGAACTCATAAACTTAAATGATATCCACACTTCAATATAAAGGTACGTAGTTTTAAGACTTAGGTATAATGTTCGTCAACAAAAAAAAAAGACTTAGGTACAATGAGATACATTAACTGATGAAGTTGTAAAAAGAGAATGATGATTTTCTTACCACCAGCGGCAGCTTAGTTGTACAATTATGATTATGATTCCCAATTATATTTTAATATTCCAATGAATCCATCATTACTAACGGTTAACACATCCTTATTTTAGACAGAAAAGTTAGTAAATTAGTAAGCACCTCATGAATTGAGACGGTCAACCTAAGAAAAAGTATAATTCAAAGAAAGATGGATCATCATAGAATCTTGTGTGGAAGCTAAGAGAGCTGGAGAGAATATTTCTGGGGGTGCGTGTTCCCCATTTCATGAACACACTTCTCTTCAAATTTCATTTAATGGTTCTGTCTCATACCCTATTCCGAAGAAATGAGAGTAAAAAGGCCAAGGGTCTTAATTAAGCAGAGCTAAAAGTATTTGTTCTTTAATCTCTCCACGACTTGTATGTCAGAAGGGGGCCAAAAAAGTTGGATACATATATATATATTTAACAAAAATAAATAGTATATGATCCCTTCAAAATATGTACATATCAAAGTACTTGTTGGGTTCTTAGATAAATTGGAAATTAAAGGCAATTTAAAACTCAATTAATTTTCGTTGTTTAATTAATGACTTCTAACCGATCGCAAGTACTCTTACTATTATTTATTAATTTTGCACCTTTCGGCTGCCGAATTTAAATTTGAATCCCAATATATTATTACAATATTGTGTATGATACTGACAAAGGGATGCAGACAGAAATAAGATAGGGAGGGCATGGAAGCAGAGGATTCTCCAAACAGAAGGTTTGACCGAAGCTGAGTCAGCCATGGCATATATAAAGTATAAACCATTTTGGACACAAATATCCCCCTCTCCCTCACTGCCACGTGTGCAAAGCGACAAATCTCTATTCACATTCCACGCCGCCCTAAAATCCCCCGGGCCCACTCCTCCATTCCACATGTTAACTTTCATCATCTTTTTTAACAAACTCTCGTCGTAACTGAATCATTGTTATTTTATTTCTAAACATTTGTTATTGTTCAATTATCAAAAGAGACACACACAATTAACTATTATATGTGAATGCTACATATGATAATGAAGAGTCGCTGAGTAAATTAAGTTATTAATTAAACATATCTAGATAAGCCACATTAAAAATATATCTTAACAAACTATAAATAAATAATTCAACCTGTTCACGTCATGTGCCATTAATTATCAATTATATTATTATATTCCAAACACAGGGTATGCAAACAAAATTGTTTCAATTCTATTACGAAAAGAAACCCCTCTATCAAAATCCACATAGGTTCTATCATTGAACATTAAAACAAAAATAATAATGAATTAATTATACGTAATCAAATTGCTAGCGTAGTAGCCTCTATACCCTCCTCTATAGCTTCGGGAAATCAGAGCACACAACTACGTACTAAAAGAATTGATAGATATGCAGAAGAATCACTATATGAATTAAATTTTTTTTAAAAAAAACTGAAATAATAGAAAACCCCATAGCAGCATAATCACATTCTCTAGCTAGTTCTAACAGTCCATATATATTATATATACATACATACATATATATATATAGATCAAGTGCTTAGCTCTTCTATGTATTAGTATGTTAGGTCGACTTTTTCATAGTTTTCTTCACTTTTTTTTATTTAAACTTGAAAAATTATAAACTTTTTATAAAGAATAAGAGTTATAGACACAAAAAAATAAAAAATATCACACAAATAAGGACCTATCGTAAATGGTTTAGGAACCACCTTTATTAGGGACTAAATAGTTAGTCACTAATCCACTCATAGTAAATCTCGATTTACATGAAGTTTTTAATTTTTTTTATATCGATATCTTTCATACTTTAAATATTCTTTAGAAAAAGTTTATAATTTCTTAAATTTAAATAAAAAAAATCAGCATACCATACTAATGCATAAAAGACCTAAGCACTGGATCCATTCTATATATATATATCATTCAATGGGTTATAATATGTATATATTAATTATCAATATATATATAGGGATAATTTAATTTGAAGAATAATATTTTGTGGATTTTTATTTTGGTAATTAAAAACTCAAGATCAGTAGCTACATAAAATACTTACAAACAAGAATTTAACACAAAATTCTTTAAATCTCATTTAATTTTTAACTTTTTACAACTTTATAGTAGTTAGTTTATTTTGTTTGAGTGATTTTACTAATTCTAGTTTGTCTCATGTATGTTAACAATGTAATTAAAAAAAAGGTAGAATAATAGGCATACGGTAATAATTAGTGGTTAATAAAATATGAGTGGTAAATGATTTTGAAGTCATATTATATGTTTAATTTTATTTAGAAATTACTAGCATGCATGTAGCAAGAACATATCCATATTAGGAATGGTTTCATTCAAAATGGTTGGTGGATGGAGTAAGATAGGAAGGTCCAAAGTTGGTTGGAGGTACAGTAAATTATAACAGAGACAAATCATGAAGTTTTGAATAAAATGCTGAGAGTGAAGACACAAAAAGAGGAGACAATAGGCTAACTGCACAGTATTATGGTGGATAGATAGCTTAAAGAGTGATTCAATGACTACACAATACCAGGACCCCTTCCACGTTCCCAAAACAAACCACCTTCAGTCATTTTTTGTGTTTCCCTTTCTTTTTTGGAGTACTTCATTGAAGTGATATAAGAACGCAAGTATAGACAATCAAGATTTTATGACCCATTATCTATAATTATTCATCTTTCGCTAGCTACCTATATATATATACACAGTTATTAAGGGACCTCACAAATTATGATGAAATTGAATTGTTCCATCACTATTCTCACTTTTTCCCTCTTTTTGACCCACCAGAAAGATCGAAATTGTGACCTTTCGCTACTCAAACTCTTACGATCACCTTATCATTATTGTCACGTTTAATTTAAAGATATTTAACTTCGGCCATTTATTACTTAGATTTTAATAGGGCTAATAATTGAATTGTTTGATCTCATCGTTGAAAAAAAAAGATTTTAGATCATGAAAATCATTCTTTGATTTAATTTACATGACGTACTGATTGATTCACTACAATTGATGAATTGAAGGCGTTGCACAAACAAGTAACAATATTAACTAATTTGAAGGACACGGGTTTAATTTCAATTTTCAATGTTAGGTGAGTTGGAGGAAGGAAAAACCCATTTACCTATATATATATATATATATATTGTTGTCATAGAGAAATTAAATAATTAAGCTGATTTGGGGATGCTCTTAATTAGTTAAGTAAGATGAGCGAAAGTGTGTGGACAAAAGGATAATATATTAGGGGTGCAGCGTTTGTTAGGAAGGAAGGGCCAAAATGCGAAGCAAAGATTTGTATGATGAGAGAGATGTTTGTTTGTGGTATATATGCTTGGATTGATGGGAAATTTCAAACTCAAATTGAAGGGCTTTTTTCCCATCAAGGAATATGACAAAACCCTTGGTAGCAATATTAATTTAAATTTGCTTCTTTTGCATAAGCATGAATATATATATATATATATATATATATATATGATAAAATAAATTAGAAGGTAATGAAGGGGATTAGGGGTCCACATGTTTGTTGCACATGACTTAATATCCTAATAAAAGCAAAAAACGGTGTGACTATGTGAGGGGGATCAGACCTTGACACGCGTACTTTGTGTGACATGTCTTTGTGTTATGTGTTTCAAGTCTCCCTCTATCTCTATGTAACACTACGAGAACCCCCTACCCATTGTATTTGCGTCAATATACTCAATACTATTGTCAAAACGGCCGGTTTATCCCCCTGAGTTAAATGTGAAGACATTGTGTCGTTTATTTGAAAATTCTATATAATTTACATTAACATATGAGACTGACTAAAATCACATAAAAAGACTACGACTTCAGAGTTCATACATCTTTTAGCTTCAAGGGGAAAAATCACGTTAGCTAATTTATTTATTTATTTATTTTGTTGTATTTTATAACAAGAATATATCAGTGCTAATGAAGTTGTTAGCGTGGATGTTATGTTAGAGAAAATAGTATGCTTAAGTTGAATAGAATTGAGAGAATGAGAATGGGGGAAATAGGAGAGGGGGTAAAAGACAAGAAAGATTTATCCGTTGCACAGTAGAAATGTATTTTTGGATTTGGTGAATGGCGTATTTATTTATTTATTTATTAAAAAAAGGGGAAGTGTGGGCTTGTGGAAGGCCCAGATGACATAAGGCAAGCCCTTTTTCACGGACTATAAATACGCAACCCCCCTTCGTTCCAGATTCCCTCTCATCAGTAATCAGTCATCACATTCACACCCACACTGAGTCAGCGTTGGTTCTCTCTAGCTCTGTTTAATTTGGAAAATGGGTTCTTTGTCAAGATGTAGTAGCTGTAGCAGCGACAGTACGGACAAGTGGAAGGTGTCGAAGAAAGAAGGCTCATGGAGAAGCGCGTCTTCCACTTCTTCCGCTTCCCCTTTCATGAAGAAGAAATCAAGATGCGGTTTTACCAGCAAGTGCGCCAGGCTCGTCAACCAACAGAGGGCTCGCTTCTACATCATGAGGCGTTGTATTATTATGCTTATCTGCTGGACTGACTCTTGAATTTCAATTTCAATTTCATGCTCAACCGCTACCAAAGAGGATCACATTAATTAATTAATTACATATACCTGTACAAACAATTTTCTCTTCTGCCTTTTCTTTAGGGGCTTTGCGAATGCTCATGCTACTACTGCTAGTAGTAGTAGTATTGGTGGTGGTGGTGTTAATTTTGACTTTTTGTCTGTCTCAGAATAGAAGAAACAATAGAGATTGGAATGATGCAATTCCTATAATATATACCACCTTTCACTTAATTACTTCCTTAATTTTATGAGCTTCATTCATTTCTGCTTTCTGCTTTGGGTTTTGTATTTGTTTGCCACATATCTCAAATTAAAATCACAGAGATGTACTTAAGCTGATGGACGCAACAACAAATTTTCTTTTGGGTAATAAAGGGTTTTGAAAAAAGACAGAGAGATGCTCGGAAATCCCAAAGGTGTTCCCTTTTGGAATCAAATTTTGCACTAATTGCGGGGGGTGTCACAACTCAAATAATAATTTTTGTTGGTTTTAATAAGACATACATAAGCTTAGGCCTTAGGATGATGAGATAGTGGCAGTAGAATTGTAGAAAGGGCAGCTCTCAACTAGTTGCCTGTCATTTCCACTGCTATGTCTACAGGACTTAACTAGACGCCATTCCCTATGCTTTCTTTCTAATTTTGACTCACAAATCACAATACTCTTCTATTTACTCCCCTCCAAGTCCAACCTTCCCTTCCTTTCTTTGACTACTGCTTTGGCCCCACATTTTTCTATTATGTACCTAATAATAATTCTCAAACAAGCAATGCATTTATTTATTAAATGCTCACATATATTATTTAACTAACGCCAATTAAGTATTCATTGTATTCACAAATAATTACTCACAATGCATGCTTAATTAGTTAATTACCTTAGGAAGAGGATCATAAACGTTTCAAATCTAGAGCCATCACTATTTTCCAAAATGACAAAAAAAATTGTATTACTTTATACTCCAAAATCCAAATAGGATTAAACTCCCACTCGGAGAATTTTTTTCCCGACCAATTTTCTAATCTTTTCCCGGGAAAGTAGATTTCTAACCATATTTGAAACATACCAATTATTAATTCATTATCAAATTGCAGCAAAATAGATTATATGGGACTAATCTATTTGGTGAGGTTGGATTATTTAATTACAAACAACTGATTAATTCATCAACTTTTGAAAATAGTTTTATATATTAAAAATGAGCATAAAATTATATGAATCTAATCCTTACTTTGATGCGGGCTAGTTGGATTACAACAAACAAATTAATAAATACAACTTGCATTAATGTCAACTTTAATTATAGATTGGCATTCAAAAGAAATAACTTGCTTAGATTTATAATTTGTTATGGGCTATGTGAAAACAGTTAATTATATTAGTTATTTTTTAGTTGTTGCTTTCCCTTATTTCCTTTGTTTGTGTCTCCTTTTGGTTTTGAGCTGTCTCTACAGTGTTCACTGTGAATGGTCAAAGAGAAGATTTTGCTTTGGCAACAAAAAACCTGCTTTTGATGCGCTTTGTGGGTAATCAAACAAACATCACTCCCAATTTGAGATTAAGTTGGAATATTAATGATTGGAATTTGGCTTGGCGTGCCAAAAGTAGAGCCAACACCACAAAATCAAAAGCAGGAAAAAGGGTTCCTTCCTTGGTTTAAGGGTCCAATATCCAATATTGGTTCATCAACACAAAAGGTGAATCATCCTAATCATCCCGCATCTAAATCCACATCTACTTAAATAATTGTTTAATCTCAATGGATTTATGTTTATGGTATACAGAAATGAAGATTTTTTAAGAACTTTCACCTTATATAATATATAGTAACTTTATTAAAAATTTGATAAATAGTTATATCCAAGTTTCATCCTATTTATTTTCATTAATTGCAGCACTATTCACCATTTGACTTCTCTTGTTTTCTAGGGCCGAATGATCCTTATCAAGTAAAAATCAACAAAGTTGAAAAAGGGAAGGGGAAAAAAACTTAGTTTACATGTACATCGCCTGCTTCTCTAAAAACAATAAAAAAGATAAAAGGACAAAACCTTTATTTTCTTTTGTCCTAATTAAATTTCAAACTGAATCACCTCTCACGCATATCCGGTTTTAACTTGTTCAGTAATATTGGAAAATTTGAAATTAATGTCAGGATTAAATTTTTTTAAAAAAAGTTTATATAAATTTTTACTTAATTAATTTAATTTGTGTCACTTTTTTAAAAATGAACAAATCCTCTTGTTTCTTTCAAAGATGGTTCAATTTTGTTCCTTGTTACATAATTTTTAAAAATTTGTAACGCCAATTTAACAATTTAATTTGTTATTATTTATTTACGTGACACTATTAATTCAAACTTATATTTAATTTCTAAGGCAAGAGACTATTAAATTTAGATAAAAATTTAATAGAGAGAAAAAATCCTATAAAAAACAATAAAAAGAAACAATATTGTACTAGCTTTTGATTAACGAAAAAAATAATTTTAAAGTGCTATAGTATGTTATCTTGTGTGTGTGAGTGTGTGTGTGTGTTTTTTTGTTTGCGTCAACTAATTTTTGTTGTGTAAAGTAATTGGCAGGATAAAAACACTGTGAAAAATAATTAGGGGCATGCAGCAGTAAAGATGAATGCGAATATCCTTTCGGTGGTCTTCAGTCTTAATAATAATCACATTTTTTTTTTTGCCAGAATAATAATCACATACTAATGATAGATGATTTGATGAGACGAGGCTCATGAATAATAATTAATAAGTAATAGAAACGGAAGCGTGGTATTTAATTTTATCCCCTTTTTCCCTAAACTTTTTGACTTTAACCTAATAATGATCGTCTTTTAATCAGTGTGATACAGATTTTCCTTCTTCAGTATCCTTCCTCACTGCGTTTCTATTACTGTCCAGCGTCAAAAAGCAATCAAATTATATCATTAATCACTGCCCCACTTTGATCTTCCACGTTAAAAATTAAAATTATATCCAACAACACATGTATATAATACTCATATCTATATTTAATATAGTATGGAATTTCATGAACTCCTAATTATTATCTTGATAGCTAGCTCTTCTTCCATCATTATAAATTGGTCCTACTATATATTTCTCTTTCCCACTTATTTATTTTTTCTATTTTATTTTAAACGTTGAGCATTAGTTAGTCAATTGTCAAACTTCTTTACATGATTACTTTCATTTAATGAGAGCGTAGACTATGTACTAAATTAATTAGCATCAAATTAATTAAACAAACCAACTCAAAACTCAATAATTCATATATAGTGAAGCTTGGTTGTGTTTATTTAATTATTGGGAGTTGTTATTTATTATACATGTTGATCTTGAAATGAAGAGAAGAGAAAGGTGATGGAAGAAGACAATAAATAGTCGATAGATTATATTTATAGATACCCACCCTAGCCTTAATAGATGAGGAGGAATACTGTATGGCTATTGCGTAAGAGGTGGTGGGCCCATTTCCCCTTTGGTAAAATCCAGGATAAGGTGGGCCCGATCCAGAGAAAGCCCGTAGTTGTGGGTAAAGAGAGAGAAGTGGGTCCATTTGCAGATAAGGACAAATTGTATCGTTGTATGCTGGATTTGGGCTGAAGAGAAAAGAGATTAAGTACACTGTATGCTCGATCATAGGTCCGCGTTTGATCAATGGTCACGTCGTGGCACGCCTGCATTAGACATCATCAAATACGTGGCACCCACTGGTTTGGTTTGTTGTTTTTGAGTTCTTCTCCGAGAAAGAAATTTTTATACCTTATATTACAAATAAAAATAAATACATATTATTCAATAATGTATAAATAATATTTTTTGTTCTATACATATTTTTTTATAAAATACTAAATGCGAGTACCTTCTCAACGAAAATTTTCAAATCCGAATTTTTTATATATTGAAGAACTAGTTTTTTTTCACTAAACTTAATCGGTATAATATTCAAATAATATGATGCATTATATGTACATCAATATTTTTCCTCCGGGGAGACATATAGGAACAGTGGAACACTGAACACGCATGCATACAGCTGGCACCGGCTTGCCAGATCACCCGAAATAAAGAATAACACGATATAAAAAAAAGGAAAAAACTTAGGTCCATTTCTTTATGTCCATTACATCCAATTTCACCAATCATATATTGTATTTACACTCTCTCTCTTCTATTATTGGTTATATAAAAGGTGATATTCTATATTCTCTCTCTACTGTGATTGGTCATTTAGACACTTTTTGCCACATGTCATATTTATATTGGGGAACTGGATGTAATGGACATAAGGAAATGGACCTAAGTTTTTTCCAAAAAAAAAATGTAGTATAATTATCTTTTTATAACTCTCAATTAAAACAGTACACATATTTTTCTCTCCTTTTTTTTTTCTACAAAATTGTTAATACACAATGAGTCCATATATGATGTGCTTAGCCCATTTCTGTGTGCAGAGAATGTTGTTGGGCTTTGCCTTTTGTTTATTTGTATGACAAAAAACACAACAATGGGGGGTACTACGGTGCTTTTGCTCGTACATCTATAGGAAGTATCTCTTTAATTTCTAGTAGTTGTGAGGTGTACGAAATTTGATCCAGTGCAATTTTCTTCCGTGCAATTTCGGTGCAATTCCTATAAAATACACATTTTTACATCATTTTTGAAGTACTAATACGGACTCACACTAATAATAATCCACTATGAATAGATTAGAGACCAAATTAATATCAATTTTGACAAATATCATCACTTTACATGGATTAGGGATCAAATTGTTATTAATATTAAAAAATAGTCTCACGAGGCTATTTAGTGATGATATTTATCAAAATTGATAATAATTTCATTTCTAATCCATTCATAGTGAATTATTGTTAGAGTAAATCCGTATTAGTACTTCAAAAATGATATAAAAATGTGTATTTTATAGGAATTGCACTGGATTCAAACTCGAGGTGTACAGGCATGCCTGCGCCTATGCTTTCTTAGGGAAAGAGTTGATTTTGGTTTCAATAACAAGGTAAATTTTATAGTCATGATAGTGAAATTGCAATCACTGATTTCTGCATGTAAAAATGTGGATATCATCCCTTGCTTTCCTTCTCTATGTTCCCCATTGAACTTTGTAACGATTCATCACTCCTCTGCTCCATAAGGATGTAATTCTGTGTTCATGTTTGTGTGGGTATTTTGCTTGTTCGGAGATTCATGACCTCGTATAATATAATGGTATCAAGGTGAGGTCTTAGACAATACTCAACTTATCCTAGTTTTAAGTTCATTTTATTTCTTGTTTACAGTTTGCACTTTGCAAACAATTTTAAGGGCCAAATTGTGATTTTCTTTTCTCGCAAAACACTTGAAAACAATCGGGAGGGTTCAAAAGTAATTGCAGAAACAAAAATGGTGAATGTCAGCTAACTTAACAAAGGCCCAAGAAATTTAGTAATTTCAACGGGACCAAAAATTGAATTACTTGTACTGTAGTTGTTACAAAGTATCATATTCCTCAGATGCCTATGTCAAGTTAATTACATGGATGCTATTGACGATCCATCATGTTGGTACACGCAAGTTACAGTCGAGTGTCATGAATCTTTCAAAACCCAGACAAAAGATTAGAGCAGGTATTCAAACTTGAAAGTTCAAACCATGTCTGAAGCACTAACTTCATTGGCTTCACTTTCTTGCCACCCAGATCCAGCTCTAAATTTACAGACAGGACATGTTCCTTGTTGCCGCAGCCAGGGATCAATGCAATTAGCATGAAACTTCAAAGAAAATAAACAAGGTTTTAGTATTATCACTTGACAATTGCTTCATTTCTCGGATTAATAGTAAAATAAATAAAACAAAGCCATTCCGGCCCAGAAATAATCCCTCCATCACGTCCAGTTTGAACTTTCGCTGTTTATCATTTTACAGGCTTTCAATCACATTCATACTTTGAGGCAAAAATAGGGGATACACTTAGGATTTAAAGGACCAAGCCAGCTCTTCATTCCCATTAAGTTAGGAGTAATTAAGATGATATTTAGCAGATATGGATGAATAAAACATAAAACTAAACAGATGGGAAATAAGAAAATATTTGTTATGAAATTAAAACCTGGTGCAAGCAGGGCAGGCTGCGTAGTAGATCTCCAACGTTTACTTGCTCCAAACAAACACTGCATGTCAGCTCATCATCAGAGGCTTTCATGCTCCCAACTGCATTTGAGGTATCTTGCTTCTTCTGCCAGAAAAGAAAAAAAGCAATAAATTAAATCATAAAAATGAAAAAAATAAAATTTAACCACTGGCAGTCAGGAAAATCTATATACATCTTTTGCAAGCTTGGCTATGACCTCTAGTTATTAATTCCATTTCAACGAGAATTAAAACAGTTGAAATACAAACTGCTAGAGAAATAAAACACACATAAATATCGGTAGACGTCTCACAGCAATTTGATTTTTACACACATATAATATAAGACAGTTGGGAGAGATAATATAGGAACTTTCACTTAAACTCTCAAAGTTAGAGGTGATGCAAGACAATTCAAGGAAAGACATGAAAAATAGAACACCCGCTATATACATGAAATCCACTTGTTCTTTAGGCCAAATAAACGAGGAGTTAAGCACCATGGATATAGTTTGATACCTCAGAAGACGTAGAAGATGAAGCCTGTTGCTTTAAGGAACCACTGCTGCAAACAAAAGCATAATTTTGTCACATAATCAGTATTAAAATTTTTGAAGATTGTACATAGACTTAGCAATTTCATAAATCATCACGCATATTTTCTTTCAAAAAATCAACTGATATAAATGGATGATCTTCTTATATTATTGAATTTTCACATGCTACTTACTAATAAAGAAAATATGTTGGTTTAAAATATCCAAAAGAAGGATATAATAACTCATTTGACTAATTACTTACCTTTGAGAACCAGAAACCTTGTATTTGTGGACAGGAAGAGCATTTATCTCTTCCTCAGTCATGGAAGGTGCAGTAGGAACATTATCTGAATCCAGAGCTCTTAAAGTTTCATAATCTGAAATAATAACAAAAACATGCATGTAAAACTATTTAGCACAACTAAATGAACACATATATTAACTAATATAAAATTGAATTTCAATTTTCAAGAAGAACCAAAAATTCTAGTAGGCATAAAACTTAAAGTTTACATCAAGAATATAACTACAAGACCTAGATCATCAAACTCCCGATCAAGAAGTGCAAGCTGAAGTCTGAGGCCTTGCAGACGCCCTCTAGTTGCAAGTGCTATTGTAGGTGGCATATGCAACCGTAGTTCAGTAGGGCCAAAAAGGCCACCGGCTGCTGCTGCATGAGCTTGGGCCTGCGCTTGAAGCTGTTGACAAGTTGCATACATCCTTAACATTGTAGCCATCAAGAAGACACCAAGCACTAGCCAGAGCTACAGATTTGAAACAAAGAATGCCCTATGAATCACTTTAACAATCAAAGAATTCATTGGTTCATTAAAGTAACTTTCATTCCTTATTTACATACTGGAAGACCTTACCAGAAAATTTGGCGACATCTGATGAGAATTCAATATCATAAATAACAAGAGCACTGCAACAAAAGAAAGTAATATATGAATGAGACATTGAATAAATAGAAATAGAATTGACATACAAATAAAAGAAAAGATGCCATAACAGACATAGTCTGAAAGAACACAAGTACCTGTGACAAGAAATGTGAGTGAACTGGAACTACGACGACGCTCTGCAAGAACATGCTGAAGGAAAAAAAAACATCAAATTTATTTGTTCATGTTGTTAACAGAACTAATATAATAGAGCAACTTTATACATAAAACAAGAAAATTACACAGATGAAGATAAATGAAACATAAAATACATACCTGTATACGCCTCTCAGGTCTAAATCCAGTAAATCCACTTTCTATATCTGCTCTTGTTCCTCGAAAAACAAAACTCATGGCTCTATATTTCTGGAAACTATAATTGAAGCATCACAGATTGACTGAATCAGAATCTACAATCAAAACCTTTCAGTATTTTAAAATATCAAATAATCATAGTAAACAAAACTGCAATTAAAAAATAAATACACGCATGACTACAGAGTTCAATAGCAATCACACAAAAGACTAAGAGAACAGAGGGAAAAATCTAAAATACTAGGTGATATCAAAAGGTATTCCATTCAACATTCCACGTCTTAACTCTACAAGAATGGTCACCAAAGATAGCCCACTAGTCCACAATATTCTACCTTCTGAAGCCCTTCACTATCAGCATTATGTAAACATAAAAAATTGGAGTAAACAAGGGAGCGAGAGCAGAAATTAAGGGTTAGATTTTGCCTCAAAGATAACAGTTAAGAACTAGTTTAGACATGACAAATCTCAAATCTTTGAAGTCTTGACAACGCCAAATCTATCTAGCTGGCCCATCTACTGATGCAATAGAGCTAATGCTATGAACAACTACAAATGAAAACACCCGAGAGCAGTTATTTTCCCACTCTTCCCAACACTCCCCTTCATCATTTTCCTTAAAACCTTAATATCCAAAAGGTTACAATAGTAGCCACTAGCCACTCCCTGCTAAACAGAACTATGAACAGAAATAAATAATAATTGAACCCAATCAGCATTATGGGACTAACAAAGAATGCTCCTGTGTTTCTTTTGGTATTGGATATATTACATCATGTGCAACAACCTCACAAAGGGAATAATGCAAGCCAATGTCTTTGGTTTCATGCCATCTTGGTAAATGTTGCAACCATAGAGAAAGCATTTCACTTAAAAGTCATTTGTAGTTCCACTCTTGTGAATAAATGTCTATTTGACAACTAATGCTTCGGCCAATTGTTGAAGTTTTACCTACCTATATTTTCCTATACAAAAACAACAATCAAAGTCTTTTCCCACTAAGTAGGGTCGGCTATATGGATCAAGCGACGTTAACGTGTTCACCTACATATATTTTCCTATGCCACTTATTTAAAGGTTTTTGAGGAGTTTCCAACTGGTAAAAACCCCAGAAAGTATTCCTTCAGGAAGCCCACAACAAAAACGGAAGGGGGAACTCCAACCAAGGCAAGAGGGGCTTACACAAGATTTCTAATATCTTTTCTTTTGGGGTTGACCCATTTTATTTTAGCACCACCTTTGTGGTTGGCAACAAGACTAGTGCACAGTACCACAATAATCAGATCATAATTTGACCCCTGCCAAATGGTTCTAAAAAGCTAGTGACCTAGGAATACTTCATAAGATCTGAATTAAAAAATTCATACTCTTACTTTCTCCAAAGCTTCATGGACACAAAAAGATCCAACAAGAATACAAAATTTTTATCTGAATGAATTATTCAAACCGTAGTGGATAATGGAGATCATCATAACCCCCCGAGATTACAATTGTTTCACATAGAATATATATACGTATTTACTGGTATCCACTATTAAGTGCAGCAATAAGTGAAACTACATCATTCCCAAGTGTTTTGTGCAACAGTTAGCAAAATATTCTTCCTCTATTCTAATGTTAAGTCATTTTCTCTAACAAACTCAAGCCCAGCAATTCAACAAATACCAGCTACCAACTCTAATCATCAGCTCCATAAACTGATGGAAAAACTTAACTGCCAGCTACTAGCTTGTCTTTCCTGCCAATGAATAACCTTAATCGATTTTCCTTAAGAATATTCCAACCACCGAAGTCTAGGTACCTAATCACTTCATGACTCAAGCAAAAAAATTATTACAAAATTGCAAGACTTCAATGGTGCAACTAAAAAAAACCATCATGTCTCTTCATCGATGAATCCTAAGTGAAAAACGGAAAAAGTATGCACATTCCTACCTAGGTCCATAACCAAAAGAGATGATAGAGGCATTGATATACTATTAAGAAAAATGGGAGGCATAAAAAGTTGTCTATGTTCCTTCACAAATCTTCAAGCACCACATAGCATAGCATCAATTGCAGATCCTCATATAATTCCAAAGAACCCCAATCTAAAAATGGTTAGCAGAAAACAGAGGAAACCCTTTCGAGTGGTGTGCGTGAGAGTCATAATCAGAGGGAGAGGGACTTACAAATTTGGATGAGGAACAAGAACAGATTTTGGAGGTGATCGGAAGCTGCGTTTCGTTCGATCAAAACGAAGCGCTGGATCTTCGTCGACTATGTCTCTGGATTCGATGTATATAATATGATGACTATGCAGCAACAAAGAAAATGAAAATCTGACGCGGAAGCTATCTATGTGCGTCTTTTGAATTGTTTTGTCTTTAATTGTAATTTTAATTTTAATAATTATTTTTCTTTCGGACCCCTAACTCCGATATGCTGCGCTTAATGCCTCGACGTTCATCTGTACACTTCTTCGAACTTAATCTTGAAACTGCCGTTGATTTAACCTACACACGACGTCGTCGCATTCCACCAAACCCATCTTTTCTTTCTCTAGCGTAAAACTTCAATGCTAAAATTTTAATAAAAATGTCATATCAAAATTTGGAGTTTCCTTCTCAAATATTAATATTGGACATTTATTATTTAAATTAATTTTATTCCTCAAAATATAAATAACAATAGTATTAAACAAAACCACAAGTTAAGTAAATGGACAAAATTTTAAAATCAACTAAGAGTTAAGACATTGTTAACTTTGTCCCATACATCTGCTACTTCGAGTTATAACAATTTAGCTGTCGTTATCATAACTAATCGAAACAGCATAAATCTGAATACTAAAAATTTGTACTACAAAATGTTGGTTTCTTTGTAAATATTGAATTAGAAATGATTACGCTAAGTTGAAGGTGTTATAAAATAAGGTAGAATGAGGAGATGGTCCACTTAAGTAAATTGAGTACTATAGAGTATAGACCCGGCCTCTTCTCTAAATCCATATTTTACGTTAACTTGTACTTAAATTTGGTGTATAGATAGATAGATATTGACTTAAAAGAGTGCAGAGATGCGAAGTCAGAATCAAAGCATGCCATGTGAAGAAGGGCCAGACTCATGACGAGGTTGATGGCCTTTATAGAGTCTTCATTCCCACACCACTCCTTTAACTCAAACAGTCACAGGTGAGGTGACCTAATAGATTCTTTAATTTTTTTTTAAATCTAAATTGTGTGTTTATTTTATCAAAGTCCAACAGTAACCCAAACAAATTATTTTGTGGACTTCAATAACGATGGAAATTAATAAAATGACTGGGCTTAAATTATTATTTTGGTTTTTAAACTATATCCATTAATTAATTTATTTTTATAGATTAAAATATCCTCATTACTTTTTTAATATAGTCCTTGTTATTACTTTTCTTTTTTTATAAATTTTCTGTTACAGTTTATTGATAAAATACAACTTATGCCAATGCTTTTATAAAAAGTCAGTGGTTATTTTTCATCCACATATTATTTATTTATCCTGCATTCACTATGTTGAAACTTGAAATTTGAAATATTGGGAAAAATTCATTTTATATTAAATAAAATATAGAAACGACAAAACAGTACACCTGATATTTACCAAACTCCAGCTACCACCACACACAGTCCGATCAATGACCCACCCCAAAAAAACTAAACTCCACAAACGGTGGGCCATGGATAGGACAGTGTGGGGCCATTCTCGAAGATCACAAACTGAAACCCCATCAATCCAACGGCTCTTACACATTCCCCATCTCTAGGGGCCCAAGCCAAGCCGTTGACTGGCGAGCTCACAGCAAGTGTCCGTAAATCCAACCCTAGACTTCAACAGATCGAACTCCATCCACACGTTCTGTTGATGATGATGACCAATCACGAACGCCTCCACTCCCAGCAAGTCCGAATTCCCAAATGTGAAGCAATACACGCAATCATTTCCCTTCCTCATGCCGGGTACCCGATACAACAGCCTCTCACCCGATACACTCATCTCCGCCCCGCTAAACATCAGCGTCACCGCCGGCAGCGGCGGAAGCGTCGTCCCCGGAAAACGGAAGCACAAGTCCATTGCCCCTTGGAACACAAAGTTGGGGTCGTCAAGGAGGGTTAGTTTTCCCTTGGTTTGGAGGATGAACTCGTTCTTCAACGCAGTGTAGACGGGTCCCATTAGAAAGGTGAACTGGGTGCCCGAATCCACCATGGTCTGACCCGCCCCGGTATGGTCCGGTGCGAACACCGATTTGGGAAGCTGCAACACCTTCTGCGAGACTTTGATTCCCTCGAGTTGGACCGTGTAGGCGACCCGGTCGAAGTACGGGAGTGGGGTCGACATTTTGACGAGAGGCGTGTATTTCAAGGGCCCGAGCCAGGAGAAAGTGGCGTCGCCGAAGAGAAGAACGCCGGAGGAGTCGCGACCCGAGATGCAGTAGGAGAATTTGGGAAGACCCATTTGGGTGACGAAGGATAGGGAGCCCCGGTTCATGCCCATTAACCCGGTGGTCCTGGAGTCCTCCTCGGAGTTGGAGCTGAACCCGGAGTCCATGCAGCCGAATATCGTGCCCGGTTGCGCCGAGCCTCCGAGGAAGAAGGTATCGGTGGCGAGGTTGCCTTCGATGGAGGAGGCGTCAGCGTAGGAGATGATGGCGTGGCAGAGCTTCTTGGGGTCACAGGAAGCGGGTATGGGGAAATCTCGGGTTCGGGTGGTGCAAACAGGGGATGTACAGGGTGTGGGGGAGTATGAAGAAGAGAGAAGGGGGTTAAAAATGGAATTCAAATTGGGGAATTTCTTACAGTGAAGCCATGAGAGTTCACTTCCTGTGTCAAGGACCATGGTGACATTTTGTGGTGGAGAGCCCAAAGTTAGTGAAACCGTTAAAGTGACGTTGTGGTGGAAAGAGAGTTTGCGTGAAACAGAGGCATGTGGGAGTGTTTGGAGTTTAAGAGGCAAGAGAAGGGTATTTGGTGAAGAAGAAGTTAATTGAATTTGAAGAATAATGAAGAAAAGGGTAAGAGGTGTAAGAAGGGAGGCCATGAAATCAGGGATTGAGGATAGATAGTATTAATGTTTGAATGGAGGGAAAAAGAAGATTGTGTTCTTTCGACACAATCAGAGCGTGTGGTCAGTGGTGGGGATGGAGACTGTGCACTGTGGAGTCTCTCTCCATACCATAATATATATATATACATGAACTTGAACTTGAAATTGAAATTGAATGTGAATCACGACATGCAGGGAAGAAGAGTACGTCTTGTTTGCTAGTAGCCTTTTAAAAATGATGAACTGTATTGCAAACTTTTACAGTCATGATTTGCCCTTGTGCTGATGCGTTACTACGTTAGGCCAAATTTTTTTTTTTATTTAAATTTTAAAAGTTGTACATTTTTTTTAAAGAATAAGAATTATAGACACAAAAAAATAAAAAATCTTACACAAATAAGGACTTACCGTAAATGGATTAGGGACCACATTTATTAAGGACTAAAAAGTTAGTTTCTAATCCACTCATAATAAATCTCAATTTACATGAAGTTTTTAATTTTTTTTGTATCGATATTTTTCATACTTTAGATATTTTTTAAAAAAAATTTATAATTTTTCAAATTTAAATTAAAAAAATAAGATAACTATAAAAAAAAATCGACTTAGCATATTAATGTATAGAAGAGTTGGATACATTCTTCTATTTGACTGACACCCATTCTTGTCCTATATAATCCTAAATTTAATTTATTACTATCTCAATAACACCATTCTTCCTCATTTATATTTCATGACTCATGTTCAATTCGGTGATTTAATATAAAAATAGTCCTCTAATTTCTTGTTTTTATCTTCGCCATAAAGTGCGACTCTATATATGTATAATCTTAAAGGACTTTAGATTTTATTAAACTTTTAATCCGTTGTTAATAATCTATCAAGATTCATGAACTCATTTGAGAGAAATCTAATTTACAAGTGTGATGTTCATAAGTTGATAGCCACCAGCCCACCATAATGTTAAATTATGATATATGATATATATGAGAAAGCGAGATATATATATATATCATATATCATAATTCTCGTGTTTGTACGGAATGTTCCATGTTGTCAGACCCTTGTATGCTAGGCTTCTGTTCAGTTACTTTAACCATCGGTAAGTCTCTTGTTTAAAATTTGGTTTATTCATAAGATTTAGTGGTTAATTAGTTTGTGTCATTTGTACACGCAATTAATTATATACGAGATATTTATTTGTATTGGAAGACAAAGTATGAAATGATAGCAAAAGAGAAGGGAAATAAAAAGAAAGAAGACAAGGTTTGATTCTACCGACGTTCACTTTGGAAAAGGTTTCTCTCTGGAAGGCACAAACAAAGCATAGACAAAAAGTGCATAGTTTTATGAAAAATGGGGAGGTACATAGCACCCACAAAAAAAAGAACAGCTTGGAGATGAGAAAACTTTATATGGTTATTACTTATTAATGATCTCCCTTGACTCTCATTAAGAATTAATTAGCTTCACTGCATATATTGTGTATTATAAATTAGTCCTATGTTTGAATTTGCATTGTAGATTGGGACACCTACTGAACTGCGTGTATAATTAAATAAATGTTTGAAATTTTGGCAAACAAACTAAGCTTTTTATATATTAGGCATGGTGATCTGTTGAAACCAGAGAGCCACCTAAGCTGCCTACTCTATATACTTTGTTTTGTTCCAATCAGTCAATTATATTATTTAATAGAATATGAAGCTTTTCAACTTTCATTTTGACTCTTCTTTTATTGGCAAACGATGGTGTGTCTAGCTAGCATTAGCAGTTGGTGATAAATACTTTCCAATATATATTGACACATTAACAATTATAATCATTACGTGTTTTCATTTGATAATTTAATTAATTACTCCAAAAACCTCTAGCTTGCTTTATAAAGTTGTCTGGTTAATATATATAATTATAGGAGAGATCTATGATACAATAAGTTGCATTATGCAATGGATATGTGACACAATTGATGTTATTGATGGCTGAAATTATATATATTGCATCTCAAGTCATCATCCTATCCACATGTCATAATTTTATTGACTGAAATTACATTGTATGTATATAACAAATTGTATCATAGGCTCACCCTAATATGAGTTTTTTTTTTCTTTGCTAGTGCATGCATAAAATTAAAGTTGAGTCTAGGTTGCAACTTGTAAGGAAAAGGAAAGGGAAAATAATAGGTTTTCCTTTCTTTTCCCTTTGCTTTCAAATTAACTTGAGCATTCAAAGAGTTTTTAATTTTAATTTTTAATTATCACAACTTGAGTCAATAGTGATAGTGACGCCGGCTAGACTTGCCACCCAAAATTTATGGTATAGCATGACTTGATGCAAAATATTTACAATTTAAAATTTAACTCAATCATATAATTTTTATTATTATAAAAACCAAATTATATATGTCAAAATTTATATTACTAAACATAATAGTAAATAAATAACACATGTATATCACTCGCAATCATTATTTACCATACAGACAGGTATTTATAATATTATCAACACATGTTAAAATGCAACCTTTAAAAAATAAAATATTACTACTAATTAATTAAAAGTTAAAACACCCTTAAAAAGAATACAAAAGGTAACATACATATATATATATGTTTATATAATTGTGGTAATATCTCTATATATAGCAATGTGCATGTAAGTAAATAAATGAAAGCCATCTTCCCTGAATCATTACACTGCGGATTAAGAAAGGGGCGCCTCCTTTTTTGAATCAGATGCGTTTTTTTACGTGTGGAAGAGTTATTATTTTTTAAATCAGTATTCTCCGTCAAATACAATGATATCTCGCTGACTTATAGACACTTCGATAAGTGATATAATTGGCCCAAAACCAGAGGTCCAATCTGCAAGCACTAACACTTAGTTAATTAAAAATGAATGAATCTTTTCCATTCAATCATGTCACTTCATCGCATAACGGTTAATTCTGTACCACATTTTGCCACGTTTCCTTCTACTACGTCAATCTCTTATCCCACAATTGCTTTCATAACCAAACTATAATTAAACTTTAAGCACCTTGCTATAATTAAGAGCTTTCAAAATCCATCAACTGCTATATGAAAAATTATGACAAAATTGGATATCACCTCCATATCGTAGTTTATATGTCAATACTAATCCTTTCGGCTGCTAGCCTGCTATATAACTTGAATTGAATTAGTTTAATTATTTTGGGTAAGAATTTAAAGGCACCATGCATAAATCATTTCTAATTGTGATTGATGTTGCTCTTAATTATAGTGCATTCTGTGTATTAATTAACCGATGAGTTCGAGGTCGATTTCGTCACTAATTCAACTGAAGCTGTCTGAGTCAAATCAGTGAGTGTGAATGGTCATTAATTCATCCACTCCAAAATTATGTAAAGCTAACGGGGCCTCCACTAGGATCGGACAGGACAGGGACCATCCAAGAAATCAAACATAAAATAGAACACACCTCCTAATTATTCCACCTTTGCTTACAAGTTTGAAAATTGAATATAACGACACCAGAAATAGGTGTATCAATCAAGCTAATCAATTTGAAACTTCACCAACTTCGTTTCTTGTTTTTATATATATATTAGCGGCATGGCCCAAAGATTTTTAATATTTTTTTTTCTTTCTTGTAATTAAAAAGAAGAAGATATTTTTCCTCTTGGGAATAATGTATGAAGTTCGTTTGGTATATTGCGTTTTAATATGCGCGTGCCTTCCAAGGTAGAATTAGAAAAGTTTGTTTACACAAAAAAATAATAATAATAATTAATTAGAAAGGTTGCTATTCCATATTTGACTAGTAATATGGTGAATTTTGATGGAGGTGTAATCTAAAATTAAAGGTGTAAAAAAGACTTGGACTATGAGAAAGCCTCAAGCTCTTATCGTGAATTTTAACGATCAAGTTATTCAATGGAAAAGGAAGGAAAAAAACTGATCAGAGGGAGACGAGTGAAAGAGAATTACTTATAATGGACGGGAAGGATATATATATATACACCATAGTCTTTGAAAAATAATTTAGTAATTTCCCATGATAAGTCCAATTTGACTTATAAGAAGGTAATTCGAATATATATAATTATCAATTACTTGACTATAGATTAAGTTTTAAATTTTATTATCTGAAACTTTATTGAAAAGATAACAAAATTAAAAGCAAAACTTGATTCATAATTATTAATGTCTATGATCTGTTTTGCACCTTTGTTAGATTATTGAAGGTTATATGTTGATGCATGGTTGATAGTTCGTATTTATCATTTCTACTTGTTTTTAAATAATTAGACTATATAGCATGGAAATATAATTATTAGTGTTTCTACAGAAGAATATAGAAGGACGGAATAAACGAGGAAAAGCATGTTTTGGGTGAGATTTCTCAATCAGAGTGGATGCAAATGGTGATGTGAGTTTGATTCTTAGCCTTCCTAAAGCTATTTAATTAATATATCCAAACAGCTAGCTAGAGATGCTACTTTGGAGGATGCATGCCTTTTCATAATTTTAAATTGACCACCTACTTTAAATATATATATTAACTACTTTGATTCAATATGTTTCACTTTATAATATCAGCTATTAGCTTTTCCTATTTCAAAACCTCAAGGTTGCATTCAATTGGTTTGTGATTTCTTTTTTAAAAAATTGTATTTCTTAAAATTTATGTTTGTTTAAAACAAATATGTTTATCTTTATATTTAAAAAAATGCTTATCTAATCTTTGTTTCCATACCAAATACAAATGATTAGAGATGAAAGGGTAATCACTCCCAAACTTAATTAAGTCAACAAATTAAACAATGGCTCAAAAATTAATGGAAGAGTGTAGCATCTAATATTGACAATGAGCTTTAGGTCACAGGAGTTAACAGCTTGAGTCATTCATCGAAATCGCCAGTCAATAGACTCATTCTTGTGCTGCATAGTTTATTAGACTAGCTTTATGGAGTAAAATACCATTTTAATCCCTCTTAAATGACAGTATTGAAAAGGACAAAACTTATATATTGTTGCTTAGCTTACATGCTTTTCCTATTGAAAATTTGGTTCTTATAATTAGATTTGCATTCTCTATTTAGAACTTCTTAGATTTTTGCTGTCTAAAAAAAAAAGAAAAATTAATTAACTTTTCATTGATAAAATCTATAATATTTATGTATTTATTTTATATAAAAGCTATTAATAATACTATATTGCATATTAGACGGACCATGGAGCAATTTAAGTGGGACTAAATTGAAAAGGGATCAAATTGATAACAAATTAATTTAAAGGGACCAAATTAAGAAGAGAGCAATTTAAGAGGGACTAAATTGAAAAAATATATATAATAAGGACTAAATTGAGAATATTGTCATTTAAGAGGGACTAAAATAATAATATTTTCCTCTTGCTTTATGTTTCGGGCCGAGCTTTATCTAACAGAAAATTAAACTCGTGTGATTTTTTTGTTTCATTGGGCAAAATATTTGGTTTTTGTGCGCTTTTTTAAAAGTTTTTACAAGTATTTTTTTATTAAAACAATTTTGTTTAAAGATAGATATATATATATTCTCTACTATGTAACTAACAATTAGGTCTATGATTGGAGTTTGTTTTCCTAGGACAAATAGGCAAATAGGTGGATGATTAATGTAATAATTGTGGAGAGCAACCAAATTAAAGTAGCTATTGAGGAAGTTGATGATGAGAAAGATATATAAATTTGTTTATTGACAAGTAACATGAGCCTATAAATTAAAGGAGATCAAGCGAAGCAATGTATGGTTATTAAGACATCACCAAATATATATATACATCTATTATTGATCACCTTCTTACAAAGATCGTCAGCTACACGTGACAACCATATTTTTGTCATCACTTAGATCCTGAATATGATCACTATGCTTTTATATTAGCCCACCATAAATATCTCAAGTTATATACTAGGTTAAACCTGATTGTGAATTTTGATCACTTGTTAATTACTCTGTGAGTAGGATAATTTGACTTAATCGTTGGCATGCATGGTTTTATTAAGTTGAATCCATAATAATTAGTAATTGAGTTAGGGTAGGGTAAGTATTGATAACTCTCTGAAATGAAGTTATTTAGACTAATAATCTATATGTTGAAATAATTATTGAGCCCTGTTGAGTTAGTTAGATGTTCTAGTGTTTTGGGATACTTAGTGATGATTGCATGTTTTGACATGTTAATTGTGTTTGATTTTGTTAGGTGGAAGTAATAAGTGTTTAGGTATAGGGCGAAATATTAGAAGGAAATGAATGTATGGAAAGCAGGGAGAGCTAGGAATGTGGAGCGATGGCATGAGATTGTAAAGCTATATATCTAGCACAACTTCAGAAGGCATGGACGGATAGCGCCAACATTCCTTGCTCTCCAACACTAACTTTTTTCTTCTCTTTTCAATTATCTCCTTTTTTATTATTTTCATGCCGCTTAACCTCTTGTTCTTGTTGGACTTAAATATATATGCTAGGCTAAATATTTTTTATTATCTCATAATTATATTGCTTGATCACCACTTAAAAAAACTTGGATTTCCTTAGAAAAGGGACCTTGAATATTTAGTTCTGAGGTTGAATATCACTTATTTTTAGCTAATTAATTAAATAATTAACTAGATTCACCTAAGAAATACAAATTTGCCAATGGTTAATTCTAGTGGAGTCAATGTCAATTTAGACTTAATGCATTTCTTGATTTGAGATCCCATAAAAATACACAAGATTTTAATTAGAAGAAATCAAAAGATAATTAAATTAGGGGTTACGAACTTAAGAGTAACATTAAAGCATTGAATAAGGTATAAAATAGCGATAATTTCACAATTGAAATGCTATTATGATAAATTACAATCCTAGGAACTTCACTACCAGTTCATCATGTTAGCTTTGCATTTTGAGTATATATTAAATTGCTTTGTTCATTTTGTTTATAATTGCATGCGTTAGTAACAATAATTTTAGCTTAAATTTTTTGAGGATGATATGATTAGTCTCCTCAGTCTCCACTATATTATTTATTGGCAATGTATATTTGCACTATATGTCCACAACAAGTATGGCACATAAGGCGTAAGTGAAGCACCTCCAATTTCTCTTTTGGTAAGACTAGCCCATTGGTATAGACTATAGAGTATGTAGACGTGTCCAACCCACCGGCACAAATAACTTTTGTTAGCTCATAACAATGTGGGTTCAATTCGTCCTACTTTTGGCCTCAAACAAAGTCTATGCGCGGTTCTTGTTACAAATACCATTGGATAAAATTACATTTCTTTTTTTTTTCTTAATTTAAAATTTATACTCTATTTTTATAACTTTTTATCAATATATAAAAATAACTTATTCATCTAATCTAATCTAAAATAAAGTTATGCTTTTTTTAATAAAACAATGAAATGAGATCCCACTTCTTTACCTCGTTTGGTCATTAGCCTGTCTCTTTTTTTTTTTACATTAAAAAAAGTTTAAATAAGATAAGTATCGGTATCTCACCGAAATTAAGAAAGACTTTTTAATTTTTTTAAAAATTTATGAAAAGATTTATATATTACCTACCAATAACACCCTTATAATTTCAACCCTTATCTTTATAAAGTAAAAATTCGAACCTTAATCAATTATACGTTACTCTTTATTAACATTTACCGGTCAACATATATAAATGATGCATGTTTGTTTGATACCGTTTAAACCCTGCTTTTCATCTAAGTCTGTCACAACTCACAAGTCACAACATGTGCTAGACATCATTTTCACTGTCGTCACACCCACATTTTTTACCTATAAATACCCTATACATACATACAATCCTCAATTGATTCCACATACTTTGAGCTATTTTCTTGCCTTTTGACCAACCTTCGACTATTTGGGGACTCGGGTAAGGTGGTTTCGTGATAGCCTCCATTTTTTTACTACTTATCAGGTTGTAATTTAATTTTAAGGAATGCTAATGTAATTTAATGCATAGAGGTTGGAATTGGATAACCCAGAAATCGGCCAGTACAGAAATTCTAGTTTTTGAAGTTCATTTATATGTTATTGTAAAAGAAAAAAAAGTATTGCGGAAAATCATCTTTCTTTATCATTCATTTTTGTAGGATTTTTATACATGAAAATAAGAAATCTTAATTAAACTCTTAAGTTATCGTTAAACATGGATAACAACTCTAAATTTTATCTAATAAAATTGCTTTGACCCTAAACTCTAAACAAAATTGCTTCCAATAAAGATTTATACTTTAAAGTAATAAGGCTTTGATACAATTTTAAGATTATAAAGGAAAAAAGTATTGTGAAAAATCATATTTATTTATCATTCACCTATTTATACATGAAAATAAGAAATCCTAATTGTACTCCTAAGTTATCCTTAAACGTGGATAAAAACTTTAAACCTTATCTAACAAAATTCAAAATTAAATATAATATCCCTAAAACTTATTCAAAAATATTCTTTCGTAATCCTAACTATTTATAAAATATTTTCAATTCAAATATATATATATATATATATATATATCTCCAAATATATGTATATCTATAAATTAACTAAGAAATCAAATTGACAATAATATTCTTGTTTTAAGGTGAAGTTTTGCATTCTCAAAAACTAAGGAAGTTTGTTAGGGTTGGACATAATAAGCTAAATAAAGAAGACATTTTGAAAATTTGAAGGAAGATGTTGGTGTTAGCAATAAGAACTTTTGGAGAATCATCCATGTCATTATCACTGGTTAAATTTATTTGAACATTATATAATAAAAAAATTTATAAATAAGTATATTTAAGCTGTGTAAAGATCTATTTGTGAAAGCATGAAGCTAATTAGTATCTCAATTTTTATAACATGGTCATAGAATCTGACAAATAGAGAGAAACATACAGAAATAATCACCCCTGAAATGTGGCAAGTTGCTTCTATCAGAATCATGCCCATAATTTTAGAATACAGCTCACATACACCCCACAACCCAAAATAAGTTGAGTTTTATATGATTTGTATTTCCATACTTTTGCTTATAATGGGGGGAGGCTGAGGAGTTGATAAAACATGGAGATTCTGATCCTCCAATGTAATATTCTCTCTGCCATTAATATATGTTCCCTCCATAAGAAGATCCCCAAGCATCCATCGTCTTAATGGTTCACACAAGATAAGATCCCTTTTTCAGTTTCCATATTTCCTTGAATACAGGTAACATCATGTGTGCAAATTATTGAGACTTGAACGAGACGTGTGGGACAGAGTAATTATCGCAGGAAACTGCACGTGCAATTATTTTCTTCTTCTCACACTCAAACTATCTTACATCTTCACCTCGCTCTAACTGTACGTATGCTCTTTTGGTTCGATCGGTTTGAGCTCAAAATGAATTGAGAGACTGAAACAATGTGAAAGATATAGAACAGATGATGAAAGAAAAGGCAAAAATTAACATTATATTCACCAAGCACTTTCTCAAGTTGTTTCTAGAATTAACAATATTTCAATATGAACGCAAACTGCCCAACATAACAGTCAGACATAATGGTAGATAGGAAAAGTGTATGAACAAGACAAAGCCACTATCTATGAAACTTTCCCCCATATGTTAACCAAGATTTGTGGGCGGGTTATTGTCTTAAGAAACGTGATTCATTATTCCACGAGTCTAGACTCTAGAGTCCACAGACCACAGGGTTGTTAATCTTTTTCCGAATCAATTCTAATTCTTCACTTTTAATTTATTCACATTAAAAGTGATAAACTACAGTTTGTGCAGAGCATAAGACTAGCCGAATCATAAAAGCTACCATATGAAGTTGTTCAATACCGCAACAAGTGATTCTCACCACCCATTTCTGAATTCAAATAGCTCATACATCCACAAAAAATCAACCTTCCCCAACATAATGATGCCAATTATAATCAACTGACTTAGGTTGGCATAAAATTGATACAGTTTGCCGATTAGAGCTTATGGATTCTTACTTGAGAAACACAATGACAGAATTTGAAAGAAAAACTGAAGCCAATTAGGCATTAGTACAAAGGATGAGAAATAATAAGAAACATAATAAACTATGAAGGTGCTTCAGTTCATCATCAAACTTGATGCATCAAGGCACTGATATCATCAAGAGGTGCTAAATGTTCCTTCTTGCCCCAAAAAGCTACACCCATACTTACCTCAGTACCTCCCAGCTTCACCCCTCTTTCTTCTCTTCAATCTTGCAACTGTCACTATTTCTTCTTCTTTCATCAATTGCAATTTGCAACAGCGCCTTCACATCAGTCATCATCATCATCATCATGTACATTGATTGACCAACATGTATGTATGATCATCATAAGGCATAAACATAACTCTTCCCCTCATTCCTCGTTGCAACTTTACCATGATCTCACTCCACTGTTTACATCCATAGACCAAGTCCTGCGTGAACGTGGAGAAGAAGTATTCAAATCCGAATGAGATGATATCCTCACAGGTCGAGATTCTCTACCACGAGAGGGTTGAGATCGAACTCCTCCAAAGCAAACAAACAAATTCCGCAACATCCTGCGAAATCCACCAATCTCCCTCCCTCTGCTTCCTCTAGAAGACCACGAAATCCTCCTTGGCTCACCTCCATTGTTAAACCCCCCATCCATTTCTGTGTACACAACAGGAAGTTCCCTCTCAGCGCCTCTTCTTCCACCAGAAAATCTCCCCACCGCAAACCCACCTCCAGGGAGCCTCCAAATCGTCAATCCAACATTCTCTTCATCGTTCCACGCGACTTGTGACTGGCCTCCTGTTGGGCTAGTGTTGTGGGAATGATCAGATGGCAATTCATGGCGGCAAACAGGACAAGAATTGCGAAGAGCGAGCCATGGAAGAATACATTCGGGATGGTATATATGCTTACAGGGCATCTCTCTAGCTGTGGTGCCCGATTCAAAAGCCTCCTTGCAAACGGCACAATGTGATTCCGACTCCAAATGACTCTCATCAATCTCAATCGTGGGTAGTGAATCAATCGCGGCTTTTGATGCTGGCGGCTGCTCGCATCGACCAATCCCGTTGATTTCGATCTGAGAAAGCTGTTCCAAAAGCCTGTCGAATCCAGATCCCAAAAGAAACTCCGACATACTCGGTGGCAAAGGCCGAAGCCCAGAACCAGCGCCGTCATCGTAATAAAGCTCAAACCCACCACGACTCTCTCCTTCCCCTTCGTGTCTCGACCCATCCGGCGATCCACGGAGCACGATGACCGGATTGTACGGCGAACGATCACCGCCGTTCCTCCGGGTTCTGCGAAGCGGCGGGCGGGAATTCTGATCGGAAGTGGGGCGGTGGCCTATCATGTACATCGCAGCCCCAGGGAACCTCCGCCGGCGAGAGTCGACGTGGACGGGCCGAGGCGGTTGTTCGATCTCTTCCACAAACCCACTGTCACAATCTGGACAAACCACCGTGTCCTGCCGCGATACCCTAACGAATCGACTGCATCTATAGCACCAATAAGAGGATGTCCCCGAAGCCATCTCGATCTAACAACTGTTTCACTAAAACTCTCAATGTTTCACCAAAACAGAAGCCCTAAACTTGATACAAACCCAGAATTGGATTCCCAAGCGGGTTTGCCCAGAAAACCCTAATTCACAGAGGGGAAAGCATGACCTTTATGTTTACAGAGATAAAATGGGGAATGAAAGTGGTGTGGAAGGAGTTGAAGTTCAAAATCAAATATTCGTTAGGAAGATAACAAAAAAGAAAACAAAAAATCCAATTTGGTGTGAAAGCCAAGGTATTCGTGACAGAAGAGAGAGAGAGAGAGAGAGAGACGGGGTGGGGAAAGAAAACGCTGGGACTTTGGGGGCAAAGAAAAGGAAGGAAGGGAGAGTCTGTGATTAATGTGTCGCGTGGAAGAGGATAACCGCTAAACCGCGTCGTCGTCGTCTTTGATAGCGTGTCACCAACGCTTTTCAATAATGTAACACGTGGTGGGATGTGGTTGGACGATGCAAAACGACACCTAGTTAAGGATAAAACGTCAGGAAGATGTTAGTGATTGTTACTGTTGGCAGCGACAGATTCTCATTCTAGGCGGTGGTAGCGGGCAATTCGGAGCTGCGTTACGGGCATTTTTTAACCCGGTGACGTGGCAGGATTCTAATGGACCATCTGATTCCAAAATTTTTAATTTTCTGGTGTTGTTTACTTTAGATAGAAAAAAGAGGTTAGCACTTACAACATACAAAAGGAAGCAAAGCAAAGGGTAGTTTTTGTTGCTTTTTCTTTCCCATTTGAAAAGAAAGCGACACGCGCCAAAACAGAAGCACGCGTTACGACGAAGACGACGAAGCTGGTGCCTGCTATGCTAATGTTAATGGATGATTTTGATTTTGAAGAAGGTGGGGGTGGGGTCACGTTGCTGCCCCCGACACGTCATCATTTGCACTACCAAGCGCTTTCCAATGCTTTTTTTGTGCAAGGCTGTGTTTGTTTGCTTGCTTAAAGTTCAACTATTTTTTCAAAATACCAAGGACTCATTCTAATTTCTAACTCCGGAAAACAAAAGATCTGAAATCTCCACTGGTAATGTAATAGTAGTAAGTAGTAACTAATAATAATACTAATGAAAGAGAATTCTCCTCTGTTTTGCTACTAGTGCCAGTTCATTGGTTACTGTGAAACTGAAATCTGTGTGCAATGCAACTTGATGTTGCCCATTAATTAATTAATTTATTCTATTTGTCTTAGACTTATCCTCCATCTGATTCTGCATTAATTAATTTGTGGATTTTAGTGCCATACACTGCCCAAAGTAATTTAATTAGATTTAAATAAATAGAATCCTGTCTTTGTGTGTGAGAGAGTTACAGACCTTTTCTCAGTAAAAGAGAGGATTTAGGTCTTCCTCTTATAAGAATTTGCAGAATGCAAAGTGGAAATAGAGAAGAAGATATGTGAAGAGTGAAGCAGGGGACTGGAGTAGTTCTGTAACTGTGCCTTATTTTTAGCAAGATAGAAATAGAGATAGAGATAGAGATAGAGATGTACAATAACTAAGAATAACGAGAAACTTGCCAGCAAGAGTAGACATTGCATGATTTAACTAATGGTCCTATGCAACTCCTTTTCTTCAGTGACACTTCTTTTCAACTTTTTTTCCATTCATAAAAGCTACCCATACTATACTATTGCTATCCTCATCCCATCTCAAAGAACGAGCTTTACATACCCACCTTTAATTCACTTTAATTTGGTCCCTCTCCCTACTCTCCTATTCACTATTCACCCTCCTATGTATTCTTCTTTTTCTACTCTATTTCCTCCTCAACAAAATTGATGCAGAAAACACCATAATTAAACATATTCAAATTGAACGAATTAGAATTAGAATTAAAATTTGGATGCACAATAAATCAAATGGATATCTTTTGAACTGTGTGGCCAGAAAATTAAAAATTAATAGGCAACCTGGCGGAAATTGAGTAACAAAATGGTTAAAGGGGGTCAAATATTTGTTTCGTATGGTACAAGTACAAAATACTTGTGGGATTTTTAAAATGGTCTCACAATAATCAAATAAATTGGAGTCCCATCAAATGAATTAAGATAATAGAGGATCGGACACGTAATGTGGTCATCAATATTTCTTTGTTTAAAGCTTAATGACAATGTCAAATCTCCCTTATCTAACCCCAAAGATTGAAAGCAACTAAGCAAGAAAGAAAACTTAGTCAAACCAATTCTCAAATCTCAATAATCCCTATGAAGTTTAAATATTACAAATTCTCACCAAGCAATAAATTTGTGACCACAATTTTTTTAAAAAAAAATATTTTTATTATCATATTATTTAAATGTATCTTGCAATTCATTTTCATATCATTGATTTTCAAAATAAATTAAAAATGATTGTATCATAATTTTATTAAAAAAATAAAATAATAAAAGTTATAAATAATTTTTTTCTAAATCTGATATAATTATATTATTGTCAGGCCGGATATAGTCTCATACTTTCACAACTACCTAGCTCGCGATCCATGGTTGGTAGCTAGCTATACCTATCCATCTTGATAAGATATCACGTAAATAAAAATATAACTCAACTTTATTTGTAATCGAATTTAACTTTTCTTCTAATCATATCTTATTTATATTTAAGACATTAGATTAACTGTGACATGCAGTTTTTTCTGATAAAATTGGAAGGCACATGATAACACCATTTTCAAGATTGTGTTTCCTTTAAAAAAAAAAATCAATTACAGATTACTAAATATGCATTTTACCATAATGTTTCTTATAAATTAGCTACGAGACAAGTACATAAAAAATTGTTAAACAATTGATAATACTATAAACAAAAGGAGGGGAAAAAAGAACTGCTTATTCTATCTCATTGATTTATATAGGGGGCAGACAACATCTATAAACTATACTTGCTGGATTGAGATTGAGATTGATATTGATATTCTTAAAAGTTTAATTAAAAAAAAGTTGCACTAGAGAGAAATAAATATAAAAATATAATTCATAAATTTATATAGAGGATCCTATTTATTTTAGTCTATTCTATCTAAATTTATTAATACATTTGTCACGCGTCAACTTTCCTATGTAAATTTCTTCGTGTTGTTGTTTGTTTTCTGCTGGTTGGCTGGTACATGTATTGTGCTTGGTTTTAATAAAATCATCTTTCTCTGTCTTATTTTGGTTCTTAATGTTTGTATGAAGTTTAATGTTGGTCCTCAATGTTTCAAAAATTTATTGTTGGTCCTCAAAGTTTTTTTCTTTGGTCGATTTTGGTCCTTGAGCGTAATACCGTTAACTTTTTGTCGTTGAATGATGTCGTGGCATGCTTATTTGGTGCACCCTCTCTCCTACGTGGCATGCCACATCATTGCTACGTCACCCCCAGATGATGATGATAATGATACTAATGAAGGAGAGAAGATGATGATGTGGCAATGTGGGGTGATGTGACCGTGATATGTCATGTCACGTCATTAAAATATGACACATAGGAGAGAGGGTGCGTCAAATAAGCATGTCATGTCATCATTTAACGGCAAAAAGTTAACGGTTTTACGTTCGATGACCAAAATCAACCACAAAATAACTTTAAGGACCAATATTAAACTTTTGAAACATTGAAGACTAACATTAAACTTCATGCAAACATTGAGGACCAAAATAGTACTTTAGCCCCCAAATTTTAAAAACAAAAATTGCTTAACCCACTAATTAATTATGTGTTAGACGGTTCAACTTGTTGGTGTGATATTTGGTTTCGTTAAGCAAGAAACAAAGGAAAATAAAATTGATTGGTGCAAGTTGGGTTGTAAATAATTTGATTGTCTCTCCTAATTGTGAATATAGGTATGACTTATATGAGAAATACCCTCAGCCTCGTTGATCTTGAGCACTCTTTTACTTGGACAACATAACCAACAGATCTGGGCTCATTGTGTGGCCCAAATACATCTCCTGACCTTTCTAAGTTCTAATTTCCTGTAGATCCTTGGGCTTCTTCACTGTAAAAGCCCATTTAACCATTATACTACACCACTTGGACATGTTCACATTTATTTTGCTATTGTAATTTGTACATAACATATGATTTTCTTAAAGTAATTGTATTTGCATGTAATTTTGTATTTTTCAAACTCAATTTAAAAGTTGAAAGTAAAAAAAGTGAGAAGATCGATAATTAATGATATTCAATTACAGTCGTAACCAAGTCAAGTTGACAGATTTATTCATATTTTCATGAAATAATAATCCAAAACAAAACCAATAATTAAGAATCCAAAGCAATCACTTTACAGAACCAAAAAATAAAATGAAAAAACACAAAAAAAATGATGCTTATGTTTTGAATACAAAGAATTTTTATTGTTCGTATGTATATATAGTGTATGCCACCAAGCAAGCTCTAGTGTAGAAAGGGCTTGAAAGTTGTGACCACCTTCTTGATGGCATCCAGCAAGGAAGTATAAGAGACGGTACCATCATTTCCCGCCAAAATTCTGTACTTGTCCTTCCTTGTGAAGTTTGTGCACTCGAACCCCAGCGTGGCTCCCAATATCCTCTGCACGTAGTTGGCCACGTCATGGGGGCTCTTCCCCGACGAACACGTGGCTTCCACCGGCAACTGGTTCAAGAAAGTTACCTCGTACACGGGCCTCGGGTTCATGAAGAAGAAGATTGGGTCCAGGCCCTTCCAACCCCTCGCTGTAGTCGCATGGAAGAACCCCACCCGGTAGTTCATGGCCACCGGCACTATCCGGTCAGTTAGTTCCGCGAAGAGCGCACTGAACCTCAGAAGAAAAGGTTCACGACAAGTGGTTCCTTCGGGACACACCGCCAAGTCACCTTTCTCCAATTGCCGTTTGATCTTTTCCGCATCCACGTGTCGTATCCTCGTGAGCCTGACGGTTGGGATGGGAGAGAGGATCTCCGTTAATCGGGAAATGGAGTAAGTGACGGCTGGGATTTTGCGTTGGAGTACGGAAGACAGGACGACGGGGTCCATGAGAGTGCGGTGGGTGCACACAAAAAGCACGCCGGAGTTCCCGCCGGCGGAGACGGGCGGCGGTGGTATTCCTTTGACGATGACCTTCACTCCGAATAATCTAGAAACGTAGGGAATTGCCCAGAAGGGGAAAATTAAGCCCATCATGATGCGTATGACGGCAAGTACTATGCCTATTGGCATCCATAGCAGAATTAGTAGAGCGGTGGAGGGCGTTGGTCGCTTCACCAGCCGGCCGTCGTGGAAGATCACCGGAAGTGGGCGGAGCAGGTCGTGGTCATTTTGTTTTCTGTTTGCCACAATTATTGGTGGGTGCATTTGTTCCTGCATGTACAAATATAATGCAATGAATAAAAATATATTAAATTCTGTTATAATTGTACGTATTTAGTACTATATACTATATATATAGGGTTTGATGATTTACCTTGCATAGATGCAAGAAGGAATCGGGTGATGCAGTGGGCCTTCCCAAACCCAAAGCAGGCTTGTGTTCCTTAAAGAGGTTAGGAAGGGAGTGAGGCTTAACCAGGCCAGTGGCGAGCCCAAACCTATTGACACAGAGTTGGGTCCCAATAACTTGATCGGCACGTAAATGGTCCTTGACGAACCTCTCCACCATAATGGTAGGCATGTTGGTGACCACCACCCTCTTACTCTTAGAATAGGAGCTAAACACCTGCCACGTGTCCATATGAAGATCGTCCATGAAGAACTTAGGCAAAACAGCCCTGGCCACAGATTCAATCTCAGAGTGAGGCACACCAGCGAGGGCCACAAACGTCATGAGCTTAAGCGCCGAGTGTGGCATAGCAGCGAATTGCAGCAGGCGAATAAGAGGCCACATAAGTAGCAGCAAGGCGAAACGAATCAAACCCGATGCTTCGAATGCGACGAGCATAAAGTATGAGAAGGTATCCACTTCCTTCACAAGCATCCCTTCTAGCTCTGAAACTACCCACTCCATTATTAATTACCTCCTGATGTGTTCCTACGTATGGCTAGCTAGCTTTCGTAATAACTAGTCTTGTGTTGATTTTAATTTGCTGGGTTTTTCTTCTCTTCTGTGTGTGTGTGTTTGCAAGTTTGGAGTTATTCCAAACGTTTGGATGATGAGGGGGGTTTTATATAATTGTAAGATTAAGGAAGAACGAATATTTGTGTATTTGACTGCTCTCTCATCGATATTCTTCAGAGGACCAAGGCAGTTAGTTCATCAGTTTACAACTACCCCACTTTATATGTAATACGTGCGCCCCTCTAATTTAATTTGTCTCTTCCTCTTTCTGCTATTTATTATTTTTCTTTAAAGATTTTATAACATAAACGTGAAGAATAGGGATTAGTTATATATACGCCACGTTTATATAGGCACAGATTGATTACTGAACCCAACAACTTGTGATATTTATATATATATATATATAGTTAGACGCGGCTGGGTACTTATTGGACACCTAAAATTGGCGTCTCGTACAGTATGGATATAGGATGTATCCTCTCTTCCCTTTGGCAAATGGGAGTATTGAGTACATCTCTTACGTATACAACTATACATATTAAATAAATTGTTACATAGATTGTATTTGTTGATCGATTATTTGTATACAGTATAAAAATATTTTTCATATACATAAGAATAGGGCATGTTCTTTACGCAAAAAGGAAAAAAGATTATATTTATTAGTAAAAGTTTGAGAATGAAAATAGAATGAAAATGTATTAAAATTATCACTTTATCCTTTATATTAAAATAATAATAAAAAATTATGATTGTGTCAAACTAAATAGTATAATAGACATTTTATTTTATTTTTTTCCAAAAAAAAATTCCAGAAATGGGATTCCACAGCAAAAAAACGGACCATAATATGTTAGAGGTCTTTCAAAAAGTTTATTTGTAATTCCTATATTAAGAGTAATTAATCAGATATATAAGAATATATTTGAACACAGTTCAATAACGGTAGACTCTAATACAACATTTTGTTTAATCATTAACGGTGTGGACCCAAACTCCTTTATCTTTCCCCGCTTATTTAAAAAATCGGTTTAATAGTTTCAAAACTTCTGCATCGATTTTAGATATAAAGCTCTTCTCTCTTTGTGTAAAAGACAGACACATGTATAAACTTCTTTTGACAATAATACTATAATTTCCAATCTATCATAAATTTTAATTATGACACAGCTAGTAACTGTTAAATATGAAATAGTATTTTTTAAGTTATTCGATCAATATTACTATTATCATTATTTTGGCATGGAGATTTGAAATTGTGAAGTAAAAGTCAAGTTAAAGTAGGTTAGAAATATACAGGTTGGTGCTGCTCTCTAAACAAGTGGGCAAAGAAACGCAACAAGGTTGGGTGGCAAAATGAGAAAGCGAGGAAGAGGAATTAAAAGTAGGTCAGAAAATGAAGCTACCTAGGAACTTAATTACTTTGTAATTGGCTAACAAAAACTTCCATAAGTTCTTGAACTTAAAATTTTGCTTAAACAATATCAAGTCATTTACGACTTGAACCAATTCTTTATTGATTAATATAAAATACTAAATAAGGTATTAATAATAAATTAAAATACAATTATTAGGTAGGTATTAAGCAAATGTAAATATTGACTTTGAATTAGGGATGGCAATGGGTAGGGTCTGGGTAGGATACTGCAATCCTCGTCCCCGGCCCCGGTAATTAATATTTTTCCCATCCCCGGGCCCGTCCCCGCCGGGTATGAAATTTGATACCCGTCCCCGGACCCATCGAATACTTAGATCCCCAGACCCGGCCCCGGTCCCGGAAAATTTACTATTTTTTCTACAAAATTTGCTACTTTCATCACAAGCACTTTAATCACAAGTATTGAACACACATTCATAAATTTAATTATTTTCAAGTTTAAGAAAAATAAACTTAAAACACACAATTTGATATGATATAATATATTTTTATATAAAATTTTTATATATAAAATATTTTTTATATATATTTTATCACCGGGTCCGGGATGAATACACCATTACCTGTCCTCGGACCCGGACTTTTACCCGTTAAAATCTCCAAATTCGGACATAGACCCATTTTTTCAATACCCAGACCCGAATCTAATGGGTAAATTTTCAAGGTACCCGTTGAATCCGGATAAGATTACCATCGCTACTTTGAATATCTTGTATTCGATTAAAATGAATGGATGTATAGAGTAATCCATGTTGATTACTTAATAATATACATCATAACATATAATATAAATCATAAAATAAAATGTGTATGATTTTTTATTAGGAGGATATGAGATCTTGGATATGATTGTGTAAATAATTGTGCAGATGTAAATAAATGTGTATGCTTTTTTTTATTGTAAAATAATTGTACGTGTGTTACTTGTGTATGATTTTTTTAATTGTAAAATAATTTTTTTAGGCATTTTTTATTAGGTGGATATGAGATCTTGGATATTAGATAAATGATCTGACTATAAAGTCTTAAGTATCCATTATGTTTTTCAAAATTCGGATATTTTTGCCTACAATATGAAAAAAAAAATTGCAATGATTTTTAAATAAGTTAGACGCGGCTGGGTACTTATTGGACACCTAAAATCGGCGTCTCGTAGAGTATGGTATATACATCTTCTCCATTTTGCAAATGTGAGTACTGAGTACATAGCTTAATTACGTATACCCAACAAATAAATTGGATTTGATGATCGATTATTTGTATATATCTCTTGCGCTATAGAGAATTCGATACGAATACATGATATGTTAGAGGGCTTCCAAAAGTTTATATGTAATTTCTATATTAAGAGTAATTATGACATATATATATATATATATATATATATATATAATATATGTCATAATTACTCTTAATATAGAAATTACATATAAACTTTTTGGAAGCCCTCTAACATATCATGTATTCGTATCGAATTCTCTATAGCGCAAGAGATATATACAAATAATCGATCATCAAATCCAATTTATTTGTTGGGTATACGTAATTAAGCTATGTACTCAGTACTCACATTTGCAAAATGGAGAAGATGTATATACCATACTCTACGAGACGCCGATTTTAGGTGTCCAATAAGTACCCAGCCGCGTCTAACTTATTTAAAAATCATTGCAATTTTTTTTTTCATATTGTAGGCAAAAATATCCGAATTTTGAAAAACATAATGGATACTTAAGACTTTATAGTCAGATCATTTATCTAATATCCAAGATCTCATATCCACCTAATAAAAATGCCTAAAAAAATTATTTTACAATTAAAAAAAATCATACACAAGTAACACACGTACAATTATTTTACAATAAAAAAAGCATACACATTTATTTACATCTGCACAATTATTTACACAATCATATCCAAGATCTCATATCCTCCTAATAAAAAATCATACACATTTTATTTTATGATTTATATTATATGTTATGATGTATATTATTAAGTAATCAACATGGATTACTCTATACATCCATTCATTTTAATCGAATACAAGATATTCAAAGTAGCGATGGTAATCTTATCCGGATTCAACGGGTACCTTGAAAATTTACCCATTAGATTCGGGTCTGGGTATTGAAAAATGGGTCTATGTCCGAATTTGGAGATTTTAACGGGTAAAAGTCCGGGTCCGAGGACAGGTAATGGTGTATTCATCCCGACCCGGTGATAAAATATATATAAAAAATTTTATATAAAATTTTATATAAAAATATATTATATATCATATCAAATTGTGTTTTTAAGTTTATTTTCTTAAACTTGAAAATAATTAAATTTATGAATGTGTGTTCAATACTTGTGATTAAAGTGCTTGTGATGAAAGTAGCAAATTTTGTAGAAAAAAATAAATTTTCCGGGACCGGGGCCGGGTCTGGGGATCTAAGTATTCGATGGGTCCGGGGACGGGTATCAAATTTCATACCCGGCGGGGACGGGCCCGGGATGGGAAAAATATTAATTACCGGGGCCGGGGACGAGGATTGCAGTATCCTACCCAGACCCTACCCATTGCCATCCCTAATTCAAAGTCAATATTTACATTTGCTTAATACCTACCTAATAATTGTATTTTAATTTATTATTAATACCTTATTTAGTATTTTATATTAATCAATAAAGAATTGGTTCAAGTCGTAAATGACTTGATATTGTTTAAGCAAAATTTTAAGTTCAAGAACTTATGGAAGTTTTTGTTAGCCAATTACAAAGTAATTAAGTTCCTAGTAGCTTCATTTTCTGACCTACTTTTAATTCCTCTTCCTCGCTTTCTCATTTTGCCACCCAACCTTGTTGCGTTTCTTTGCCCACTTGTTTAGAGAGCAGCACCAACCTGTATATTTCTAACCTACTTTAACTTGACTTTTACTTCACAATTTCAAATCTCCATGCCAAAATAATGATAATAGTAATATTGATCGAATAACTTAAAAAATACTATTTCATATTTAACAGTTACTAGCTGTGTCATAATTAAAATTTATGATAGATTGGAAATTATAGTATTATTGTCAAAAGAAGTTTATACATGTGTCTGTCTTTTACACAAAGAGAGAAGAGCTTTATATCTAAAATCGATGCAGAAGTTTTGAAACTATTAAACCGATTTTTTAAATAAGCGGGGAAAGATAAAGGAGTTTGGGTCCACACCGTTAATGATTAAACAAAATGTTGTATTAGAGTCTACCGTTATTGAACTGTGTTCAAATATATTCTTATATATCTGATTAATTACTCTTAATATAGGAATTACAAATAAACTTTTTGAAAGACCTCTAACATATTATGGTCCGTTTTTTGCTGTGGAATCCCATTTCTGGAATTTTTTTTTGGAAAAAAATAAAATAAAATGTCTATTATACTATTTAGTTTGACACAATCATAATTTTTTATTATTATTTTAATATAAAGGATAAAGTGATAATTTTAATACATTTTCATTCTATTTTCATTCTCAAACTTTTACTAATAAATATAATCTTTTTTCCTTTTTGCGTAAAGAACATGCCCTATTCTTATGTATATGAAAAATATTTTTATACTGTATACAAATAATCGATCAACAAATACAATCTATGTAACAATTTATTTAATATGTATAGTTGTATACGTAAGAGATGTACTCAATACTCCCATTTGCCAAAGGGAAGAGAGGATACATCCTATATCCATACTGTACGAGACGCCAATTTTAGGTGTCCAATAAGTACCCAGCCGCGTCTAACTATATATATATATATATAAATATCACAAGTTGTTGGGTTCAGTAATCAATCTGTGCCTATATAAACGTGGCGTATATATAACTAATCCCTATTCTTCACGTTTATGTTATAAAATCTTTAAAGAAAAATAATAAATAGCAGAAAGGAAGAGACAAATTAAATTAGAGGGGCGCACGTATTACATATAAAGTGGGGTAGTTGTAAACTGATGAACTAACTGCCTTGGTCCTCTGAAGAATATCGATGAGAGAGCAGTCAAATACACAAATATTCGTTCTTCCTTAATCTTACAATTATATAAAACCCCCCTCATCATCCAAACGTTTGGAATAACTCCAAACTTGCAAACACACACACACAGAAGAGAAGAAAAACCCAGCAAATTAAAATCAACACAAGACTAGTTATTACGAAAGCTAGCTAGCCATACGTAGGAACACATCAGGAGGTAATTAATAATGGAGTGGGTAGTTTCAGAGCTAGAAGGGATGCTTGTGAAGGAAGTGGATACCTTCTCATACTTTATGCTCGTCGCATTCGAAGCATCGGGTTTGATTCGTTTCGCCTTGCTGCTACTTATGTGGCCTCTTATTCGCCTGCTGCAATTCGCTGCTATGCCACACTCGGCGCTTAAGCTCATGACGTTTGTGGCCCTCGCTGGTGTGCCTCACTCTGAGATTGAATCTGTGGCCAGGGCTGTTTTGCCTAAGTTCTTCATGGACGATCTTCATATGGACACGTGGCAGGTGTTTAGCTCCTATTCTAAGAGTAAGAGGGTGGTGGTCACCAACATGCCTACCATTATGGTGGAGAGGTTCGTCAAGGACCATTTACGTGCCGATCAAGTTATTGGGACCCAACTCTGTGTCAATAGGTTTGGGCTCGCCACTGGCCTGGTTAAGCCTCACTCCCTTCCTAACCTCTTTAAGGAACACAAGCCTGCTTTGGGTTTGGGAAGGCCCACTGCATCACCCGATTCCTTCTTGCATCTATGCAAGGTAAATCATCAAACCCTATATATATAGTATATAGTACTAAATACGTACAATTATAACAGAATTTAATATATTTTTATTCATTGCATTATATTTGTACATGCAGGAACAAATGCACCCACCAATAATTGTGGCAAACAGAAAACAAAATGACCACGACCTGCTCCGCCCACTTCCGGTGATCTTCCACGACGGCCGGCTGGTGAAGCGACCAACGCCCTCCACCGCTCTACTAATTCTGCTATGGATGCCAATAGGCATAGTACTTGCCGTCATACGCATCATGATGGGCTTAATTTTCCCCTTCTGGGCAATTCCCTACGTTTCTAGATTATTCGGAGTGAAGGTCATCGTCAAAGGAATACCACCGCCGCCCGTCTCCGCCGGCGGGAACTCCGGCGTGCTTTTTGTGTGCACCCACCGCACTCTCATGGACCCCGTCGTCCTGTCTTCCGTACTCCAACGCAAAATCCCAGCCGTCACTTACTCCATTTCCCGATTAACGGAGATCCTCTCTCCCATCCCAACCGTCAGGCTCACGAGGATACGACACGTGGATGCGGAAAAGATCAAACGGCAATTGGAGAAAGGTGACTTGGCGGTGTGTCCCGAAGGAACCACTTGTCGTGAACCTTTTCTTCTGAGGTTCAGTGCGCTCTTCGCGGAACTAACTGACCGGATAGTGCCGGTGGCCATGAACTACCGGGTGGGGTTCTTCCATGCGACTACAGCGAGGGGTTGGAAGGGCCTGGACCCAATCTTCTTCTTCATGAACCCGAGGCCCGTGTACGAGGTAACTTTCTTGAACCAGTTGCCGGTGGAAGCCACGTGTTCGTCGGGGAAGAGCCCCCATGACGTGGCCAACTACGTGCAGAGGATATTGGGAGCCACGCTGGGGTTCGAGTGCACAAACTTCACAAGGAAGGACAAGTACAGAATTTTGGCGGGAAATGATGGTACCGTCTCTTATACTTCCTTGCTGGATGCCATCAAGAAGGTGGTCACAACTTTCAAGCCCTTTCTACACTAGAGCTTGCTTGGTGGCATACACTATATATACATACGAACAATAAAATTCTTTGTATTCAAAACATAAGCATCATTTTTTTTGTGTTTTTTCATTTTATTTTTTGGTTCTGTAAAGTGATTGCTTTGGATTCTTAATTATTGGTTTTGTTTTGGATTATTATTTCATGAAAATATGAATAAATCTGTCAACTTGACTTGGTTACGACTGTAATTGAATATCATTAATTATCGATCTTCTCACTTTTTTTACTTTCAACTTTTAAATTGAGTTTGAAAAATACAAAATTACATGCAAATACAATTACTTTAAGAAAATCATATGTTATGTACAAATTACAATAGCAAAATAAATGTGAACATGTCCAAGTGGTGTAGTATAATGGTTAAATGGGCTTTTACAGTGAAGAAGCCCAAGGATCTACAGGAAATTAGAACTTAGAAAGGTCAGGAGATGTATTTGGGCCACACAATGAGCCCAGATCTGTTGGTTATGTTGTCCAAGTAAAAGAGTGCTCAAGATCAACGAGGCTGAGGGTATTTCTCATATAAGTCATACCTATATTCACAATTAGGAGAGACAATCAAATTATTTACAACCCAACTTGCACCAATCAATTTTATTTTCCTTTGTTTCTTGCTTAACGAAACCAAATATCACACCAACAAGTTGAACCGTCTAACACATAATTAATTAGTGGGTTAAGCAATTTTTGTTTTTAAAATTTGGGGGCTAAAGTACTATTTTGGTCCTCAATGTTTGCATGAAGTTTAATGGTGGTCCTCAATGTTTCAAAAATTTATTGTTGGTCCTCAAAGTTTTTTCTTTGGTCGATTTTGGTCCTTGAGCGTAATACCGTTAACTTTTGGTCGTTGAATGATGTCGTGGCATGCTTATTTGGTGCACCCTCTCTCCTACGTGCATGCCACTCATTGCTACGTCACCCCCAGATGATGATGATAATGATACTAATGAAGGAGAGAAGATGATGATGTGGCAATGTGGGGTGATGTGACCGTGATATGTCATGTCACGTCATTAAAATATGACACATAGGAGAGAGGGTGCGTCAAATAAGCATGTCATGTCATCATTTAACGGCAAAAAGTTAACGGTTTTACGTTCGATGACCAAAATCAACCACAAAATAACTTTAAGGACCAATATTAAACTTTTGAAACATTGAAGACTAACATTAAACTTCATGCAAACATTGAGGACCAAAATAGTACTTTAGCCCCCAAATTTTAAAAACAAAAATTGCTTAACCCACTAATTAATTATGTGTTAGACGGTTCAACTTGTTGGTGTGATATTTGGTTTCGTTAAGCAAGAAACAAAGGAAAATAAAATTGATTGGTGCAAGTTGGGTTGTAAATAATTTGATTGTCTCTCCTAATTGTGAATATAGGTATGACTTATATGAGAAATACCCTCAGCCTCGTTGATCTTGAGCACTCTTTTACTTGGACAACATAACCAACAGATCTGGGCTCATTGTGTGGCCCAAATACATCTCCTGACCTTTCTAAGTTCTAATTTCCTGTAGATCCTTGGGCTTCTTCACTGTAAAAGCCCATTTAACCATTATACTACACCACTTGGACATGTTCACATTTATTTTGCTATTGTAATTTGTACATAACATATGATTTTCTTAAAGTAATTGTATTTGCATGTAATTTTGTATTTTTCAAACTCAATTTAAAAGTTGAAAGTAAAAAAAGTGAGAAGATCGATAATTAATGATATTCAATTACAGTCGTAACCAAGTCAAGTTGACAGATTTATTCATATTTTCATGAAATAATAATCCAAAACAAAACCAATAATTAAGAATCCAAAGCAATCACTTTACAGAACCAAAAAATAAAATGAAAAAACACAAAAAAAATGATGCTTATGTTTTGAATACAAAGAATTTTTATTGTTCGTATGTATATATAGTGTATGCCACCAAGCAAGCTCTAGTGTAGAAAGGGCTTGAAAGTTGTGACCACCTTCTTGATGGCATCCAGCAAGGAAGTATAAGAGACGGTACCATCATTTCCCGCCAAAATTCTGTACTTGTCCTTCCTTGTGAAGTTTGTGCACTCGAACCCCAGCGTGGCTCCCAATATCCTCTGCACGTAGTTGGCCACGTCATGGGGGCTCTTCCCCGACGAACACGTGGCTTCCACCGGCAACTGGTTCAAGAAAGTTACCTCGTACACGGGCCTCGGGTTCATGAAGAAGAAGATTGGGTCCAGGCCCTTCCAACCCCTCGCTGTAGTCGCATGGAAGAACCCCACCCGGTAGTTCATGGCCACCGGCACTATCCGGTCAGTTAGTTCCGCGAAGAGCGCACTGAACCTCAGAAGAAAAGGTTCACGACAAGTGGTTCCTTCGGGACACACCGCCAAGTCACCTTTCTCCAATTGCCGTTTGATCTTTTCCGCATCCACGTGTCGTATCCTCGTGAGCCTGACGGTTGGGATGGGAGAGAGGATCTCCGTTAATCGGGAAATGGAGTAAGTGACGGCTGGGATTTTGCGTTGGAGTACGGAAGACAGGACGACGGGGTCCATGAGAGTGCGGTGGGTGCACACAAAAAGCACGCCGGAGTTCCCGCCGGCGGAGACGGGCGGCGGTGGTATTCCTTTGACGATGACCTTCACTCCGAATAATCTAGAAACGTAGGGAATTGCCCAGAAGGGGAAAATTAAGCCCATCATGATGCGTATGACGGCAAGTACTATGCCTATTGGCATCCATAGCAGAATTAGTAGAGCGGTGGAGGGCGTTGGTCGCTTCACCAGCCGGCCGTCGTGGAAGATCACCGGAAGTGGGCGGAGCAGGTCGTGGTCATTTTGTTTTCTGTTTGCCACAATTATTGGTGGGTGCATTTGTTCCTGCATGTACAAATATAATGCAATGAATAAAAATATATTAAATTCTGTTATAATTGTACGTATTTAGTACTATATACTATATATATAGGGTTTGATGATTTACCTTGCATAGATGCAAGAAGGAATCGGGTGATGCAGTGGGCCTTCCCAAACCCAAAGCAGGCTTGTGTTCCTTAAAGAGGTTAGGAAGGGAGTGAGGCTTAACCAGGCCAGTGGCGAGCCCAAACCTATTGACACAGAGTTGGGTCCCAATAACTTGATCGGCACGTAAATGGTCCTTGACGAACCTCTCCACCATAATGGTAGGCATGTTGGTGACCACCACCCTCTTACTCTTAGAATAGGAGCTAAACACCTGCCACGTGTCCATATGAAGATCGTCCATGAAGAACTTAGGCAAAACAGCCCTGGCCACAGATTCAATCTCAGAGTGAGGCACACCAGCGAGGGCCACAAACGTCATGAGCTTAAGCGCCGAGTGTGGCATAGCAGCGAATTGCAGCAGGCGAATAAGAGGCCACATAAGTAGCAGCAAGGCGAAACGAATCAAACCCGATGCTTCGAATGCGACGAGCATAAAGTATGAGAAGGTATCCACTTCCTTCACAAGCATCCCTTCTAGCTCTGAAACTACCCACTCCATTATTAATTACCTCCTGATGTGTTCCTACGTATGGCTAGCTAGCTTTCGTAATAACTAGTCTTGTGTTGATTTTAATTTGCTGGGTTTTTCTTCTCTTCTGTGTGTGTGTGTTTGCAAGTTTGGAGTTATTCCAAACGTTTGGATGATGAGGGGGGTTTTATATAATTGTAAGATTAAGGAAGAACGAATATTTGTGTATTTGACTGCTCTCTCATCGATATTCTTCAGAGGACCAAGGCAGTTAGTTCATCAGTTTACAACTACCCCACTTTATATGTAATACGTGCGCCCCTCTAATTTAATTTGTCTCTTCCTCTTTCTGCTATTTATTATTTTTCTTTAAAGATTTTATAACATAAACGTGAAGAATAGGGATTAGTTATATATACGCCACGTTTATATAGGCACAGATTGATTACTGAACCCAACAACTTGTGATATTTATATATATATATATATAGTTAGACGCGGCTGGGTACTTATTGGACACCTAAAATTGGCGTCTCGTACAGTATGGATATAGGATGTATCCTCTCTTCCCTTTGGCAAATGGGAGTATTGAGTACATCTCTTACGTATACAACTATACATATTAAATAAATTGTTACATAGATTGTATTTGTTGATCGATTATTTGTATACAGTATAAAAATATTTTTCATATACATAAGAATAGGGCATGTTCTTTACGCAAAAAGGAAAAAAGATTATATTTATTAGTAAAAGTTTGAGAATGAAAATAGAATGAAAATGTATTAAAATTATCACTTTATCCTTTATATTAAAATAATAATAAAAAATTATGATTGTGTCAAACTAAATAGTATAATAGACATTTTATTTTATTTTTTTCCAAAAAAAAATTCCAGAAATGGGATTCCACAGCAAAAAAACGGACCATAATATGTTAGAGGTCTTTCAAAAAGTTTATTTGTAATTCCTATATTAAGAGTAATTAATCAGATATATAAGAATATATTTGAACACAGTTCAATAACGGTAGACTCTAATACAACATTTTGTTTAATCATTAACGGTGTGGACCCAAACTCCTTTATCTTTCCCCGCTTATTTAAAAAATCGGTTTAATAGTTTCAAAACTTCTGCATCGATTTTAGATATAAAGCTCTTCTCTCTTTGTGTAAAAGACAGACACATGTATAAACTTCTTTTGACAATAATACTATAATTTCCAATCTATCATAAATTTTAATTATGACACAGCTAGTAACTGTTAAATATGAAATAGTATTTTTTAAGTTATTCGATCAATATTACTATTATCATTATTTTGGCATGGAGATTTGAAATTGTGAAGTAAAAGTCAAGTTAAAGTAGGTTAGAAATATACAGGTTGGTGCTGCTCTCTAAACAAGTGGGCAAAGAAACGCAACAAGGTTGGGTGGCAAAATGAGAAAGCGAGGAAGAGGAATTAAAAGTAGGTCAGAAAATGAAGCTACCTAGGAACTTAATTACTTTGTAATTGGCTAACAAAAACTTCCATAAGTTCTTGAACTTAAAATTTTGCTTAAACAATATCAAGTCATTTACGACTTGAACCAATTCTTTATTGATTAATATAAAATACTAAATAAGGTATTAATAATAAATTAAAATACAATTATTAGGTAGGTATTAAGCAAATGTAAATATTGACTTTGAATTAGGGATGGCAATGGGTAGGGTCTGGGTAGGATACTGCAATCCTCGTCCCCGGCCCCGGTAATTAATATTTTTCCCATCCCCGGGCCCGTCCCCGCCGGGTATGAAATTTGATACCCGTCCCCGGACCCATCGAATACTTAGATCCCCAGACCCGGCCCCGGTCCCGGAAAATTTACTATTTTTTCTACAAAATTTGCTACTTTCATCACAAGCACTTTAATCACAAGTATTGAACACACATTCATAAATTTAATTATTTTCAAGTTTAAGAAAAATAAACTTAAAACACACAATTTGATATGATATATAATATATTTTTATATAAAATTTTTATATATAAAATATTTTTTATATATATTTTATCACCGGGTCCGGGATGAATACACCATTACCTGTCCTCGGACCCGGACTTTTACCCGTTAAAATCTCCAAATTCGGACATAGACCCATTTTTTCAATACCCAGACCCGAATCTAATGGGTAAATTTTCAAGGTACCCGTTGAATCCGGATAAGATTACCATCGCTACTTTGAATATCTTGTATTCGATTAAAATGAATGGATGTATAGAGTAATCCATGTTGATTACTTAATAATATACATCATAACATATAATATAAATCATAAAATAAAATGTGTATGATTTTTTATTAGGAGGATATGAGATCTTGGATATGATTGTGTAAATAATTGTGCAGATGTAAATAAATGTGTATGCTTTTTTTTATTGTAAAATAATTGTACGTGTGTTACTTGTGTATGATTTTTTTTAATTGTAAAATAATTTTTTTAGGCATTTTTTATTAGGTGGATATGAGATCTTGGATATTAGATAAATGATCTGACTATAAAGTCTTAAGTATCCATTATGTTTTTCAAAATTCGGATATTTTTGCCTACAATATGAAAAAAAAAATTGCAATGATTTTTAAATAAGTTAGACGCGGCTGGGTACTTATTGGACACCTAAAATCGGCGTCTCGTAGAGTATGGTATATACATCTTCTCCATTTTGCAAATGTGAGTACTGAGTACATAGCTTAATTACGTATACCCAACAAATAAATTGGATTTGATGATCGATTATTTGTATATATCTCTTGCGCTATAGAGAATTCGATACGAATACATGATATGTTAGAGGGCTTCCAAAAAGTTTATATGTAATTTCTATATTAAGAGTAATTATGACATATATATATATATATATATATATATATATATATATATAGTAACTATTAAATATGAAATTGTGAAGTAAAAGTCAAAGTAGGTTAGAAATATACATGTTGGTGCTTCTCTCAAAACAAGTGGGCAAAGAAAGGTAACAAGGTAGGTGGGTGGCAAAATGAGAAAGCTAAGCGAGGAAGAGGAATATATTAAAAGTAACCGTGTAGGTCAGAAAATGAAGCTACGAACTGATAAAGTTGCAGAGAAAACCAATGATCATAAATAATTCCTCATCCCATTAAGTCTTTCGGTGCACATATATATACATGGTGGAGACGTCCGTAAATGACGTGATATATTTATCTCAATCTCTACTGTATCTTATCTTAATCTTAACTACTTTTTAAATATACAAATATACTTAAATATATTCAAAATATATTCTTATCACAATACCCCCCCTCAAGTTGGTGCATGGAGATCACAAATGCCCAACTTGCCACGTAGGACGTCAAACTGCCGTCGTCCAAGAGCCTTTGTGAAGATGTCAGCTAATTGCGCATGTGTAGGAACAAACGTAGGGGTCATGGCTTTCGAAGCGATTTCATCACGAAGAAAATGGCAATCGATCTCAATATGCTTCGTACGTTCATGGAAGACGGGGTTTTGAGAGATATGTAACGCCGCTTGACTATCACAGTGAAGCGTTATGGGCATCGAATGAGGCACGCCAAGAAACAAGAGAACGTCCTTCAACCATTTTAGCTCACATGTCGTCATGGCCATAGATCTGTACTTAGCTTCAACAGACGAACGAGATACAATGTGTTGCTTCTTGGTCTTCCAGGAGATTGGTGAATTGCCAAGAAAAACAATCCAACCTGTGAGAGAGCGTCGTGTTAATGGACATCCAGCCCAATCTGCGTCGCACCAACCATGTAAGCGTAGATCACTTGTGCTACTTAACAAGATGCCTTGTCCTGGGTTTCCTTTCAAGTAACGAACGACACGCAGAGCAGCTTCCCAGTGATCTGTTCGTGGAGACGTCATAAATTGTGACAACACATGAACACTATAAGACAAATCTGGACGAGTGAAGCAAAGATAAATCAGTCGTCCCACAAGTCGTCGATATCGTTCAGAGTCTTCAAAAATAGGGCTGGTGGACAAAGCAAGTTGATGATTTTGTTCCAGAGGAGTAGAAGCTGGCCTCGCTCCGAGCAAGCCTACCTCAGAGATAATGTCAAGAGCATACTTGCGTTGGCACAAATAGAAACCACTAAGTCCACGAGCAACTTCGATCCCAAGAAAGTATTTCAGAAGGCCTAAATCCTTCATATGAAAACAAGAACTGAGATAAGTCTTGAATTGCTGAATGATCTCGGGATTGTTGCCAGAAATGATAAGATCATCAACGTAAACAAGTACATTCAACTGAACTGCTCCACGCTTGAAGGTAAATAAAGAGTAATCAGAGTAGGATTGAAGAAAACCATATTGCTTCAATGCAGCGGACAACTTGGCAAACCAACACCGAGGAGCTTGACGTAATCCGTATAATGATTTCTTTAAACGACATACCTTCGTGGAGTCTGATGGGTTGAACCCGGGAGGTAACTTCATGTACACCTCTTCATGCAAATCACCGTGAAGAAAAGCATTGTGAACATCCATTTGATGTACTTCCCACTTTGAAGCTGCTGCCACAGCTAAGAAGACTCGTACCGTGACCATTTTTGCGACAGGAGCGAAAGTGTCAATGTAATCGATGCCTTCAACCTGATGATTGCCAAGAATGACGAGGCGAGCTTTGAAACGTTCAACGGAACCATCAGCGTTATATTTAATTTTGTACACCCACTTGCATCCCAAAGCCTTCTTTCCTGAAGGTAAATCTGCCAAGTCCCATGTGTTGTTATTCTCGAGTGCGTCAATCTCATGACGCATAGCTTCCCGCCAACGTGGGTTCTTCACAGCTTGAGAGTAATGCATAGGTTCCTTTTCAGTGCTCAAAGCTGCAAGAAAGTGTCTATGGTGTGCAGAAAATTTGTTATAAGCAACATAATTAGAAAGAGGATAAGGTGTACCTGAAGAACACTGTGGTGCAAGTGGTAGTGGCAAAGATGGACTCGTTGTCTTGATGGTATGAGTGACAAAATCACGAAGTCGTACTGAGGTCTCTTTCCGACGGCATCCACGACCCATTATGGTGGATGTATCTTCAATAATGTGGGATGCATCATGAATGATATTGGGGTCGAGTGATGTGGCTGTGGCTGGAGATTGTGTCTCGGTTATGGAAGAACAACCCCCCCTTACTTCCAACTCAGAAAGGTCAACAATAGTATCATCAATAGAGTGAAGATGATTTTGAGTAGTATTTTCAGAAGTAGTGAAAGCAGCAAAAGGAAAAATATTTTCTGAAAAGACCACATCACGTGACACAAAGTAAATGCGCTTCTCTAAATCAAAGAGGTGCCAACCCTTCTTCCCATAAGGATACCCAACAAAGATACATTTTCGGCTTCGGCTGGCAAACTTATCATCTGATTTCGTATGAGCATAACACAAACAACCAAAGATTCGCAAGTGATTGTAAGAAGGTTCCGTTCCATATAAGGCATGGAATGGCGTTTTGCCATTTAAAATTGAGGAAGGAGTCCTGTTAATTAAATAACCGGCAGCCAACACACATTCTCCCCAAAACTCAATGGGAAGAGAGGCTTGGAATCGCAATGCTCTAGCCACATTCAAAATATGCTGATGTTTTCGCTCAACACGACCATTCTGTTGAGGTGTTCCTACACAAGAAGATTGAAAAACAATTCCACTTTCAAGAAAGAATTGTTTCATACAAGTAAATTCGGTCCCATTATCACTTCGAATAATTTTGACTTTCTTATTAAATTGTCGCTCAATCATAGAAAGAAACATCTTAATAACACGAGAAGTTTCCGATTTATCAGTAAGTAAATAAATCCAAACCGCACGGGAAAAATCATCAACAATTGTCAAAAAATACGAAGCTCCACAAGAAGAAGGGGTTCTATAAGGTCCCCATAAATCACAATGTACTAAATCAAAAATACTGCAAACTTTTCGTTCACTAACAGGAAATTTGTCTCTACTTTGTTTGGCCCTTTGACACACCTCACAATGTTGATGTAATCGCTCATTGCTGCGTATACCACGGACTAGAGGAACAAGTTTGGTGATTTTCAGAGAAGGATGCCCAAGTCGCTTGTGCTATAACTCCAGGGACGTAGCAGTTTCAGTCTTGAATGCATGAACTTGTGTCAAATTGCGAAAATAATAGAGTCCATCTTGCCTCTCACCCGCACCAATCAACGTCTTCAAATTGCGGTCCTGTATGACACATAAATTGTGAGAGAATTGAACAATATAGTTATATTGTTCAGTTAATTGGGTTATTGAAATCAAATTGCAATTTAAGCCAGGCACATAAAGGACATCCTTTAAACAAAAATGTTGATTGAGAACAACTGTCCTCTTTTGGGTTGCAAAAGTATCATTCCCATCGGGTAACCCAACAGGACATCGAGTAATTTCCTCCGGATTATGAAGAGTTTCTAACTCCCCTGTCATATGATTTGTTGCACCAGTGTCGATGATCCACGTTACGAGTTTACCTGTCATCTTTTCGGTCGGTGTGCCTTTTGAACCTTCTAACATCTGCAGAAGAGTCTTCCATTGTGCAACATTCAGTCCAGGAAATGGTACTGCTTCTGCTTCGTTTGTCATTGTAGTCGAGGTTGGTGCGACAGGTGCCTGAGTTGCATTCGCACGCATCATCCCCCGACCACCTCTTCCTTTATTGTTCGGTTGGCCTCGACCACGTCTGGCACCTTTCCCATCGTGTCGAGCTCTGTCTCCCCACCATTCAGGGTAACCGATCAAAGCAAAGCAATTCTCTGCCTCATGCCCATTCTTGTTGCAGTGTGAGCATACCAGTGTTTTATCTCGTCCGTCGGATCGGGTCCGTGTTGCAAGAGCCATTACCTCAACACGGTCCTCCTTAGCTCGAGCTATAGTCTTGACTCGCTCCTCCTAAACTAGAATGGAATACACTTTATGCAAGTTAGGAAGTGGGTCTTGGGTCAGAATGGACGAACGTACCGTGCCGTACAGGGTGTCATCTAACCCCAAAAGAAACGTATGAACCCGTTCATCTTCCCGCTTCTTGTTCAACATGGTCGAGAGATCACAAGTGCACTTGCCGCACTTGCACGTTGGTATGGGATCATAATTCGATAATTCATCCCACAGTTTTGTTAGCCTTCCATAGTAGTCAACTATGGTGAGTCCCCTTTGCTTGCATTCTGTAAGAGCAGAACGCAATTGTTGAATTCGTGTTCCATTTGTTACGGAGAATCTGTCTCTGATTTCGTTCCACAAATCCTTCGCTACGTCCTTGTTGGAAATAGTAGAACGCAACGATGGTTCTATGCTGTTCCAGATCCATGAAACCAACAAGAAATTGATGGTCCACCAGTCTTCAAAATCGGATGAATCCTCAGCGGGTTGAGTGATTTTTCCATCAACGAAGCCGAACTTCTTCCGAGCCCTCAAAGCCGTCTTAACTACTTGAGCCCATTCGTCATAATTCTCTCCTCTTAATTGAACTTGGGTAATTGCCAATCCCGGGTTGTCAAGAGAAGTGAGGTCATAAGGCGAGATAGTCTTCCGTTGTGGAAGAGTATCTTTAGCAGAGTCACTATTAGTACCCATGATTGAAAAAAAATGCCGAATTACTGCCGCGGCTGTGATACCATGATAAAGTTGCAGAGAAAACCAATGATCATAAATAATTCCTCATCCCATTAAGTCTTTCGGTGCACATATATATACATGGTGGAGACGTCCGTAAATGACGTGATATATTTATCTCAATCTCTACTGTATCTTATCTTAATCTTAACTACTTTTTAAATATACAAATATACTTAAATATATTCAAAATATATTCTTATCACAATACGAACTTAGGGCACGTTCTTTATGTAGAAATGGAAATGAAAACGGAATGCGTTTTTTGTGTTTAGTAGTAAAAGTTTGGTAATAGAAATTGAAAGGGAATGTATTAAAATGACAATTTTACCCCTTATATTAAAATAATAAAAAGAAAGAAGGTTATAATTGTGTCAAATCATGTCAAATTAGATGGGTATAATAAGTATTTTGTATTTTTTTTAAAGTTGATGAAAATGAAAAAGTAAAAAAGTAAGTAGGGCCCACCATTTTTATTTCTATTTCTATTAAGGATTCTTGCAAAAGAACATACCATTACTTTCTAATTCGCTAACAAGTATATGTTTGTTCAACCTCCTTTTGTCACCCTCCAACACTAATTTGTTTTTGTTCATTATTTTTTTCCCATAATTTTATACTACATGAGATCGATTTCAATTTCAATTTGTCTTATTTAAACATTTGCCAAATTTGGTAGGTTTGGTTGGAAATTTAAATAATTAAGAAGCCAGTATGTAGCCCTTTGAATCATTTTCACTAAATGGCTAATATATTACAAACGGTAAAGATTATATAACTCTTCAACTTCCAATTGCTTGTTCCTAAGGAATTTGTAACTACAATATTGTAAATATGCATGTTTATTCAGATACCAATCCTTATTAAGTAAATAGGTGATTATTGTATGCAATTAAGAACCTACCTAGAAGTCATATAAAATAATAGTCTACCTGACTTATTAGCTAAGAAGGCTTTGCAGAATTTTTTTGATATGTGTGTGTTTGATGCTTCGCCTGCATTTGTAAGTACTGCCTATGAGGCATATTTATTAAGTTTTTTTAGTTTCCGTTCTGGTTTGTTTTATATTTTCCTTGGCTTTGGCGTGAACTTTGTTTGCTTATGTCTTTCCTTCTAGTACCTATCAATTACAAAAAGAAAAAGGGACTAAACATACGTAATGTCTCTATATCTTTCTTATAAATAAAGTTTTTTAATACAAAAAAATTACGTGACAACAAATTTTTATATGATCAAATAAAGAATAAAGAATATAGAAGACCAATTTTTTATAATTAATCAGTGAGCATAAATTAAGTTTATTATTGGATAAATAATCTTATGACAAAGATCTAATAGACATTAATACAGATACAATAAAAATATAATTTACTTTTTTTTTAAAGGGATGAGATGTTCAATAACGTGAGTCGTTTTATTTTATTTTATTTTTTTAGAGGAAATTGCTGTCATAGCAACGAGTCTCCTTTCTTTCTTTATTTTTTTATAAATATTTTTTGAAATAAAAGTTAATTGTGTTTTTATTATTTAAAATCAAATGACGAATATATCCTTTTTTCCCTTAATGTCATTAACATTTATGATAGTTTTTAATTAACAAAACATGGTTAATTTTTTTCATATGTGTTAATTATTTATAATAATTTTTTTAGTTTTGAAAATAATTATTTTTTATAATATTGATGATTTTTTTTATATTTACCAGATTTGTGTTAAAGGAAAAAGTTAGGATCAAATAATAGAAGTCAAGATTAGATAGAGAAAAAATTTATGTCTCAAATGTTTGATTGCGATCAATTATATATGCCTCCAACATTTTAATTTTCGGACAATTTTACCTTTTTCATTAATTAACACTGTTAAGATAATTAACAATTTTTGTTAATTTGACATAACACATGACAATAATATCTAAGTGAGTTCTACATCATATTTTATTTCACATCAATAAATTAAATGATGTATTTAAACTGAATATCTTCTTCCTTATCTTTTCAAAACCTAAAACGCAGCAAGAAGAGTAGTTATGGCCTTTCAGGAATTTGGAGTCGATCTTGATTCTAGGCGTTTCTCTCTCTGTTTAACTATTCTTTTGTTTCATTCACCACAAAAAATACAAGCATACTGTAAAATGTTCTACAATTAAAAGAAACAAATAAGAAAACAAGGCAAAAGATGACGGCTGAATAAGGCAAAACTGTATGCAAAAACGAAAGAATCAAGATCGACTCCAAATTCTTAAAAGGCGATAACTACTGTTTTTGCTGTGTTTTATTATAATCTTTTTTACCATTGTTACTTGCTGCGTTTTAGATTTTGAAAAGATGAGGAAGAATATGTTTAGTTTAAAGCGCATTGTTCAATTTATTGATGACACGAAGAGTGAAGTTAAATATGACGCAGAAAAAATTGGACTCAGTCAAATATTATCATCACGTGTCACGCTAAGTCAGTAAAAATCGTTAATTATTTTAATGGTATTAGTGAAAATGATAAGATTGCTCAAAAATTGAAATATTAGGGACATAATTGACCGCAACAAAATGTTTAGGGCATATTTGACCGAAAGCGCAAACGTTAGGGATACCAAAAGTAATTTATCCAAAAATTTTAATAAAATAGGATAGACCGTTAAGATCAACTTTATTTTTTTTAAAAAAAAGTATCAAGCTAAATTATATTATAAAAAAATCAAACAGCACTTACAATTATTCAGATAACCACAATTCAATAATACTGAGAACAAATAATTTGTAAACATTGTTGAACTAAGAAAGCGAACTAAAAGCACGAACCATCGATCGGATGAAAATTTTCACCGATGTTGATGTTGCCAATCTGACTTATTGACGATAACAAAGAAAGTGATAAAAAACAAACTAAAATCAGGAAAAGATTGTGAAAGTTATCATATTTAAGAACCCTTTCCTTTTGTTGAGATCCAATGGAAACTGGTGCGAGAGAGGGGTTTCAGGAAGTGACCAATGTGGAGATCAACTTTATTTTTTCAATTGTACTTGGCAGCAAAACCAAGTTACTGGCCTTGTGACTTAGGAGTATCACTTAATTTGCTCTCCGGTCACTGTTCTATCCAAATAGCTCCTCATGAAATTTTTGTACTTGACCCGTTGGTACCGAGCTGGACAATTATCACAAACCATTGTATCAACTGGACCCATTTCTGCATCATTATCTGGCATTACAAACATAGCAATCGACATTCTTGCTTTCCTTGTATTTGTTATTGCTCTGTGCTCCACACTTTTGTACACACCATTGCTCCACATCTGCATATATATATATATATATATATTTTCTCATCAAATTAACACACAATATATATGCTTGTGACTTGTGACTTATATCTGATCTTTTCATTTTTACTTTTAAATCCTTACCTGCATAGCGTCGCCAAGGTTAACAACAAAAGCACCGGGCAGAGGTTTGACAGGAACCCACTGCCCTTGGTGGAGAACTTGTAGGCCAGTGACGTCATCATCTTGTAAAAGTATTGTTATGGAGCCACCATCAGAATGTGGGCTAACACCAAGAACAAGCTCAGGCTTGGAGCAAAGTGGATAGTAGTTCATCCGCATACCCAATCTCATCACTTTGTGCATCTCTTTCAGACTATCTTCTTTCATCTTCATCAACAACGATAAATTAGCTAATATCTCCTCAGAAACCCTGATTATTTCTGCCGAGTACTCCTCCACTATCTCCCTGTTCATTTAATGATGCAAAAAAAAAAAAAAAAAATCAGTTTTATGAGCTATGCACATTTTGGATATGGTTTTGCCAATAAATTGCAGGAACAATGCATGACTAGGAATTGAATTCTAAGACACTATATATCTGATATATATGTAGGTATTAGGAATGCTTAGTATTGTAATGACTAAAAAATTTCAATAAGCTAAGGCTAAGACTTAATTTGTGTCATTTGGTAAGATTTTGGAGTAAAGAAATTGAAGGCAGTGCCTTTGATAAAAGAACAAGTAAGAAATACATACTTAAAGCTTGGTACTATGAGAGGCCAGTTGTGGAAATTCCTGTACTGAGGTGGGTATGCCATTAGGAAAAAGGGGTCACCCCAATCCAATTTCTGCTCTTCTGACTCTACAAAGGCCTGTCCATATCCTTGCATGGCATCTCCCAATGCGTACTTGTTCTTCACTTCCAGGGGAAGATCGAAACATGCTGCTTCTCTATCCCTCATCCTTTCTATCAACTCTTCTCCCACTCCATGGTTTATTATCTGTACAAATTCAATTAACCAAAAGCCAAATATCAAGATTTCTCTCATTTTCAAAAATCACATGCATGCAACTCATATATATATATATATATATATATATTACCTGAAAGAAACCCCACTCCTTGCATGCGGAATCAAGCTTCTTCTGTTCATTTTCATCTCTCTTTGCGAGCAAGGAGAAATCTATGACTGGAATCTCATATGAAGTTGAAGATAGTGCATCAGTAAGTGGCCTTTTTTCATATTCTTGGATATATCTCTCAGGAACTGTTTGGTGGTCACTTCTCACCATCTCCTGCACACTTGGCACTGCTATAAACCTTTTTCTAAATCCCAAACCACCATTTTCTTTCTGCTTACTTTTCTCACTTTTCACTTCCATTTCTGACTTCTTTCCTTACTTGTTAGGAACATGATCATTTGATCATTGATCAAACATACTTATACTAGCAAAAGGGGACCCACCCATTTGCTTTTACGAGCTTATAATAGCCTAGCTAGACTAAATTAAAGAGGATAATGCTGTGTCTTCACTCAATGCCAGAGTGTATAGAATCTCATTTTGATGATGAGATCAGGGCCAGAAAGAAGAGACAAATTAAAGAAAGGATGCCATGTGATAGACGTGTTCTATTTTTAATTTAAGAAACTGCACTAATCTCTTTTTTAATAAATTATTTTACCTTTCACATTCATATGTATACTTTTTCAATTTAATCTCAATAAAAATAATTTAGTTCTAAAAGAGTTGTCGCAATTGATTTATTACCTATCTGACTACCTACATACACTTCGCCCAGTTTGATAGAAGTTTTGGGAAGTGAAATTAGGAGTGAGAGTAGGTGAAATTTTATTATCATGTTTGGTATTATTTCTTAAGTTTAAAAGATTCAAAGTCAAAAAAAAAGAAAAAAAAAGAAAAGAAAAGAATATCTTTAAGCTTTAGCATTGAATTTTAACAGGACTTAGTTAGGACTTAAGGCTAACTGTGAGTGAATGAGTTGAGTGACAATTATATAAATGGATTGATTTGTAGTATATAAAGCAGAGGTAGGTTCTTATAACGCTAAAGAGTAACTACTTTATCAGAGTGTATAGAAAATCATGGAGCATATGAAATTTTAATCCTAATCGATTAGGCACAACCGTGATATTATCATTTATTATAGGCAGGGGGAATCCAAATTTAATTAGTTTTTTTTTGGTTTCCTACAGTTATATTGGAGGTAAACCTGTTCAAGGCATATTTTTTAACATAAATTCAAATTTAAATTCATCATATGTTGTAAGAGATTAATCTCTTCCACTGTATCCATCCCCTCGATAATTTGCTACTTCCCTTTTGCATTCTTTTGTTTTTGCTAGCTGACTTCCTACCAATGGCTTTTAATTACTGTCAGATAGCTCGTACATGATCAAGTCGATTTTCGCCATCAACAATGTTGCTGTTTCAATTAAGGCACATTTCTATATGGATACACGACTTTTAGAACTTAATTGTAATTTGCCTTTCTCTTTAGGATGAAAAACACGTAATTTTAATTAATTATACTCACTATTGCCTCTCTCGGGCATAATAAGACGCCATATTTTTGGCTGTATTACATGTGTTCAATCTTCAGAAATGATTATGAGTATTGACTGTATTTAGTATTTACTCTAATATAGATCAGAATATATTTTTTTAATTGTTTGTTCGGTCTCTGAGGTACTGTCTTGATTAATTTAGGCTCGATTCGCGTTACACATCTAACTATAGTGGGAGAATCTCCCAACGAGAATAGCTACATTCACAAGTTCTCGAACTTAAGGTGTATTTGGTTAATGTGGTGGAGGATGTAATGGGAATAGTAATGGAAATTGAGGATATAATGAGATTGCAGAAGAGAATGAAAAAAGTAATATGAAAGTGATGTGATATGATGTGAATGGAATAAAAGTGGGTAAAATGAGTATTTTACCCTTATATTAAAAGTGATAATAAAATAAAGTGGATAAAAATAAGGGCAAAAATATAATTTAATCACATTATAAAAAGTAGGGTGTGTTTTGTCGGAAGGATGTAAAGGGATACATCTACGATTACGTTGATAAAACTGCCAACCAAACGGCCTTTAGAACTTTGCTTAAGCATACCAAACCACTTATCACTTAGACCAACTTCTTATTGATTAATATAAAATATTAAATAACGAGGAAATAACAAATTAAAATATAATTATTAGGTAGGTATTTTTTTTTGGCCTGAATTATTAGGTAGGTATAATCAGATGTAAATATTGACTTTGAATATCTTGTATTCGATTAAAATGAATGGTTGTAAAGAGTAATCCATGTTGATTACTTAATAATATATACATTATAACATATAATATAAATCATTAAATAAAATGTGTATGATTTTTTAGTTTATAATAATTGTGTATGATTTTTTTATTAATTGGGAGGATATGAAATCTTGGATATGATTGTGTAAATAATTGTGCAGATGTAAATAATTGTGTATGATTTTTTATTGTAAAATAATTGTGCCTGTTACTTGTGTATGATTTTTTTTAATTGTAAAATAATTTTTTAGGCATTTTTTATTAGGAGGATATGAGATCTTGGATATTAGATAAATTACCTGACTATAAAATCTTAAGTATCCATTATCTTTTATAAATTTCGGATATTTGCAATGATTAATTTGTGTAATGAGTTGATATGATTATTCTACACCTCAGGCCCTATATATATATATATATATATATATATATATATAGAGGATAAAACTTATGTCTATTTTCTTATGTCTATTTTATCCAATTCTCCAATATAATTATGACACGTGACAAAAAGTGTTTAAATGACCAATCACAGTAGAGAGAGAATATAAAAGACCACCTTTTATATGACCAATCATAGAAGAAAGAGAGTATAAATACAATATATGATTGGTAAAATTGGAGGAAATGAACATAAGTTTTTTTCATATATATATTGCTTATGCATAACAGAAAGTTGTTACAGAATGTTCTGGATATTTTACATGTATGACAGCTGTACATTTCTATGCTTAATTACGCGTAAATAATTACACAGCTTAATTAGCTATTTGTCTTAACAGTATAGACAACGATTTTTAAGTTTTTTGCAACACTTTTCGTTGAATCAGTAGAGTTAATATACTTGGAGTTGGAGAGAAGGATAATAATAAACAATTTTTAAAAGGTTAATGACTATATATATATATAATCAAAATAAATAATTGAGACTATAATGAAAGTTGAGTTAAATGTTAAAAACTAAAAGTAAACTTTTATCTGATTACATAATAATAATATATTAGATTACGAGTTTGGATTCTCTAAAGTTAAAATTTTATAAAATTTTTGAAGTTGATTCAATACTCATTTCTGATTGATCCAAAATTTGAGAAATAAAAAATAAAAAATAAAAAAATTATAAGAGACAACTTTAAAAATTTTAAAAAATTTTAATTTTTAGAAAATCTGCTCTCTTAGATTACCCAAAATATTCAAAGAAACGTACGGATAGAAAAACACATGTAGTAAGGAAATAGATACGGGTAGAAATACATATATATAGTAGGATTTGAGGTTAAAACTTAATATTATCATCAGTTTTCCCTCCCAGTTTTTTATCCAAAAAGCTCCTCATGTAATCAATGTATTTTTTTAGAATTATTTAATTTATTTAATTTTTGAAGCAAAAATTTAAACGTTAGCTACGTTACGTAATTTTGGGATTATGTCATTTTTCAACCAAGCCCAGTATTGTAAAATTGGTGTTAATTGTTTGTTTTGTTTGTTTGGGATTGAAATTTGAATCTACCCGAGGGAAGGGAGTTTTGTGAACTGAGTTTGGAGAAGGAGGGGGAATTTAGAAAGAAAAGGAAAGAGTGGGGTCAATTTTGGAAATAAGTGAAAATATTGTGTATAAAGTTGTAATTGAAAAAAAAAAAAGCACAACTGATGATGAACTTTTGTCGGTGTATGAGAGTGCACTAATTAAAATTAAGTGAGTATGATAGTCATTTCGATACAAGTTTCTCCAATCTTCTCTAAATTGGGGTAATTAAAATTAACGAAGGAGAAGGGTTAGCACAAAATCCTCATATCCTTTCCCTTTCCTTCCCCTTCATTTTTGCTCCCAAACACACTCCTAATATATATCCCAATTGCCAAACCGATAAATTCTTTAGATTGGAAGGTTTGGAATGATTTACATAATTTATATTATTTAATTTTATTTTTAATTTTTTTAATTTTTATTTATTTATTATAAAAGTAATATTAAAATTTTTACTTCTACCATCCTCTTCATCAGTTTTCTAAAATATTTAAACTATATTCCATTCCACCCCATTCCATATCATTCTATTAATAACTATCTCATCCCATTTTTTGGTTTTGCTCTATCGAAAAAGCTCCTCATGAAATCATTGAATTAACACCAAAATAAGCTATTTCTTTTTCGTGGTCCTTAAAGATTACATCATAATTATTTTATACTAAACCATGGAAAATCATCACCATCCTAAGTTATTTATGGTCAGCAAAACCAAGTTATTGGCCTTGAGACTTAAAACTATCAGTTATTTTGCCCTCCAGTTTTCTATCCAAATAGCTCCTCATGTAATCATTGTACTTGACCCGTTGGTACAGAGCTGGACCATTATCACAAACCATTGTATCAACTGGACCCATTTCTGCATCATCATCTGGCATTACAAACATGGCAACAGACATTCTTGCTTTCCTTGCATTTGTTATTGCTCTGTGCTCCACACTTTTGTACACACCATTGCTCCACATCTGTATACATATATAATCACCACCTTTTATTATTTTCTCATCAAAATTAACACACAATTAATATGCTTGTGACTTCTGACTTAATTATACATTCCAGTACTGTAACTCTAAATCTTTTATCATTTTTATTTTTAAATCCTTACCTGCAAAGCGTCACCAATATTAACAACAAAAGCACCGGGCAGAGGTTTGACAGGAACCCACTGCCCTTGGTGGCGAATTTGTAGGCCAGTGATGTAATCATCTTGTAAAAGTATTGTTATGGAGCCACCATCAGAATGTGGACTAATACCAAGAACAAGCTCAGGCTTGGAGCAAAATGGATAGTAGTTCATACGCATTGCAATTCTCATCACTTTGTGTAATTCTTTCAGACTATCTTCTTTCATCCTCATCAACATTGATAAATTGGCTAATATCTCCTCAGAAACCCTGCATATTTCTGCTGAGTACTCATCCACTGTCTCCCTGTTCATTTAATGATGGAAAAAAAATCAGTTTTATGAGCTTCCACTTGGTATGCACATTTTGGATATGGTTTTGCCAATAAATTGCAGTTAAGTTGTGAATTGTTGTTTGTTATGATTCTAGACTTGGTGCAGGAACAATGCATGACTAGGAATTGAATCAAGATATATAGTCTAAGACACTATATATCTAGATATCTAGGTATTAGTGAATGCTTAATATTGTAATGACTTAAAAATTTTCAATATAAGGCTCAGACTTTGTGTCTTGGTGGCAGAGTGCCTACTTTGATAAAAGAACAAGTAAGAAATACATACTTGAAGCTTGGTACTATGAGGGGCCAGTTGTTGAAATTCCTGTACTGAGGTGGGTATGCCATTAGGAAAAAGAGGTCAGCCCAATCCAATTTCTGCTCTTCTGATACTACAAAGGCCTGCCCATATCCTTGCAAGTCATTCTCTCCCATTGCATACTTCTTCTTCACCTCCAGGGGAAGATCAAAAACTGCTGCTTCTCTATCCTTCATCCTTTCTATCAACTCTTCTCCCACTCCATGGTTTATTATCTGTACAAATTAAATTAACCAAAAGCCAAATATCAAGATTTGTCTCATTTTCAAAAATCACATGCATGCAACTCATGGAGGCCTTAATTTAACTAATTAGAAAATCACATATATATATATATATATTACCTGAAAGAAACCCCACTCCTTGCATGCGGAATCAAGCTTCTTCTGTTCAGTTTCATCTCTCTTTGTGAGCAAGGAGAAATCTATGACTGGAATCTGACATGAAGTTGAAGATAGTGCATCAGTAAGTGGCCTATTTTCATATTCTTGGATATATCTCTCAGGAACTGTTTGGTGGTCTTTCCTCACCATTTCCTGCACACTGGGCACTGGTATAGATTTTTTCCCCCATCCCAAACCATCATCTTCTTTCTGCCTACTTTTCTCACAATTCACTTCCATTTCTGACTTCTTTCTTACTTGTTAGGAACATGATCAATTGATCATTGATCAAACATGCTTATACTAGCAAAAGGGGACCCACCCATCTGCTTCTACGAGCTTATAATAGCCTAGCTAGACTAAATTAAAGAGGATTCGGTGTCTTTACTCAATTTCCACTCCCATTCAACTCGTTTAACTTTGATAACTATTGCCTCTCTCGGGGCTAATAATAAGGCGCCATATTTTTGGCTGTATTACATGTGTTCACTATTCAGAAACATCGGCTTTGTTTTTTTTCTTAAAAGTAGATTCCATTGCTTATTTTGTATGGATTAAATCAACTGGGGCTTTTGCCCCTTTTGTTCAAAAAAAAAAAAAAATTAAATCAACTGTATTATTACGCTAAAAAAATTTAAAAGAGCATTTAAACCTAAAAACTATCAATTTTGAATGTGGATCTTTTAAAGTAATTCTCTATATTTTTTTTGGAGTTATGAGAGAGATAGAGAGAAGGAAAATTGATGAGATAGGATACCATAAAATTGATGAGATATGATCCTCTAAAGTAATTCTCTATATTTTTCGGTGGAATTATAAGAGAGATAGAGATAAGAAAAGTTAAGAGAGAAAAAATTCAAGAAAGAAAATATTTTTCTTCTCTCTATCTCTCTCATAACTCCACAAAAAAACATAGAGAATTACTTAAGAGGATCTTCTGGATTTCTCTTTCCCGCATTCCCCCTGCATTTTGTCCAACGGCGCCGTTTTGATTTTTTTTTTCGTTTCTCAATTCAAACTTTTTTGGCCAAAAAAAGTCAGACTTTACAATCCAAACATAGCAGTACTCTCCCTCCTCCATCGCCGTTGTTGTCGCCTCTGTTGCCGTCGAGCGTCTTCACTCTATTGCCTTCATTTCAGACTTTACAATCCCAAACCTCGACGACCCCTCCCTCCTCCATCACCGTCTCCGTCGATCCCAAACCTTCTCTTTGTTTCTCCATATGCAGCTACCCCCACACTGTTATTGTATACCCACCCTCGCCAACAACAGTCACAGGGTTTCTAAACAAAAGAATTGAGATCACCACAGCCACAGCACCTTTTCCTTGCCCAAAACATGATTCACATCATTTGAGAGCAAAATTTTAAGTCAATGAACACCAAATTATATATATAAAAGCAATATAAATATATGAATATTATGTGAATACCTATGAGTACCATTTTTACAGTGTCAAATATCAATACAGAATGATGCTATTTAGAGTCAATTAAATTTAAATCTTAAAGGGAAGATAAGTTATGTCAACATCATTAGAAATGAGGTGCCTCATTTCTCTGTTTGCTTCATGAAACAATAGCTTATAAACTTATCTTCACAAAATGTTGCAGTAGACTTAACTGGTAGGGACATTTTAGTTTGCTATTGTTGGTTTTGAATAGATTAAACTGTATAATTATCCATATTATAACATAATTCAAAAGAACATTTTGACTTTATTATTAACCATTTAGCATTTGACAGGTTAATTTGTTGTAGTAAGCGAACATGGAGAGTGAGAACACTTGTATGTTAAGTCACCAAGAAGTTTGATAAGTTAGCTACATATGGTGTGACTGAGTTAAGCAAAAGAAGAATCCACATAGATTTATTATTTCTCAATTTAGTCCTTTATCTCCTTTTCAATTTGGCACAAAAAAAAATTGTTATTGATCAAGTCCTTATATTATATCTCTCTCTATCTACGGCAATTTGCAAATCATGGACATTGTCACAGCTTTATCTTCGTTTAAGCCACATTTTAGTTATGAATTCTCAACTTGGTGGGAACATTTCGTCCAAAAGAGACATAAATGTTGGGAGTTAAGAGCCCAACGTTATTTGCATATAAAAGGAGTCTATTATTAATTTGGCATCCAAGTGAGCATATTTTTTCTATTGAACAGTAAATATATAACAGTTAAGAAAATGAAGATGAAATCCAAGTTAGCATCTGTAGTTTGAATCATATATATAGGAATGTGAATCAACTAACTCAGCAAATTTTACCTGTGCTGTTGTTGCTGTTAGTGGTTGTACTCACTACTCAGACTTAGTTTCTTTTTAATATAATCCATATTTCTATGACAAAAAATATTGAACAATGAATGTGAAAAAAACTTGTTTTATTGAAATCCAATTACATGATTGTATTACAAAATTTCCAGTACATTAGCTTGTACAACATCACTCTCAATACATGACACAACCTCCTATTACTTTACATTCATACTTTCAATACATGACTAGCTACGCAAGCCAAAAAAAAAAAAAGACTAGCTAAGCCAAGCAACTTTTCTTGTTCTGCAGCATTGGTATCAAATTCTTGTTCATGCTTCTACCTTCATTGCATAGTTGTCAAGAATGCATAGTTCATGCTTTTAAATTAGAATTGTCTTTTACCAATCTGCTCTGCTTGCTATAAAGACGCTAGATTCTTTCTTGTTCTGCAGCATTTGTATAGACCACGGAATGTTTGTGATAATAAGTTATTTATGGTTCTTGGACATTGCAGCAAAACCTAAGTTACTGCTCTGGTAACTTAAGACTATCAGTTATTTTGCCCTCCAGTTTTCTATCCAAATAGCTTCTAACGTAATCAATGTACTTGATCCGTTTGTACAGAGCTTGGCCATTATTATCACAAAGCATTGTATCAACTGGACCAATTTCTGCTTCATCATCTGGCCTCACAAATATTGGAATCGACATTCTTGCTTTCCTTGCATTTGTCACTGCTCTGTGCTCTACACTTTTGAACACACCATTACTCCACACCTGCATATATAATCACCGAGTTTTATTTTATCATTAAATTAACACAATATACTAATGACTTTTCACTAGAAAATACCTCCAAAGTATCTCCAACGTTAACAACAAAAGCACCAGGCAATGGTTTGATGGGAATCCATTGTCCTTGGTGGCGAATTTGCAGGCCAGGAATGTCATCATGTTGTACAAGTATGGTTATAGAGCCACTATCAGAATGTGGACTAAGACCAAGAACAAGCTCAGGCTTAGAGCAAGGTGGATAGTAGTTCATCCGCGTACTCAATCTCATCACTTTGTGCAACTCCTTCAGGCCATCTTCTTTCATCTTCATCAACAATGATAAATTGGCTAATATCTCCTCAGAAACTCTGCATATTTCTGCTGAGTACTCCTCCACTGTCTCCCTATTCATGTAGTATGATATATGTTTCATTCAATATAGACTTTTCAAATTTTATAATTAATATACAAGAGTCAATAACCATGCTTTTGATAGAAACATTTTGATAAACCCTGAAGTATATATTCTGTTTTAAGAGCTTCCACTTGGCATGGACATTTTGGATGATTTAGGACAACTAGTGTTCCATAGTGGCTACTTCTGTAAAACAACAAGTAAGAATACAATACATACTTGAAATCTGGCACTATGAGTGGCCAGTTCTTGTAAGTGGTGTGTTGAGGTGGGTATGTCATAAGGAAGAAGATGTCAGCCCAATCCAGTTTCTGCTCCTCTGAGACTACAAAAACTTGCCCATATCCTTGCACGTCATTTTCTGCCATTGCATACTTCTTCTTCACCTCCAGAGGCAGATCAAAACATGCTGCTTCTGCACTCTTCATTCTTTGTATCAACTCTTCTACCACTCCGTGATTTATTAACTGTACACATGGCAAACGAGCTGCAAATTTTCCATTTCTGACAAAATCCCAAAGAAGATTTGTGTCAAAAAGGGCTTATTACCTGGAAGAAACCGTACTTCTTGCATGCATAATCAAGCTTCTTTTGTTCATCTTCATCTCTTTTTGTCAGCAAAGAGAAATCTATGATTGGAATCTCATATGAAGTCGGATTTTGTGTCTTAAGAAATGGCCTCTTTTCATGCTCTTGAATGTATCTATCAGGAACTATGCGGTGGTCATTCCTCACCATCTCTTGAACACTAGGCACTGGTATAGATTTTCCCCATCCCAAACCACCATCTTCTTTCTTCCTTGTGTTTTCATATTTCACTTCCATTTCTGCTTCTGCCTTCTGTCTTACTTCTCAAGAACAGGATCAAGCATACTTAGAGTAGGTGGAACCGATCCATTTGCTTGTACAAGTTGATGACACTGGTAGACCCAAGAGATTGTGGTGTCCGTCCCGCTCAATCAATATTGGATTAGGATTAGCCTTATCTTTTTCCTTTTCTAGTTTTTCCAGTCAGTATAATAAGCCATCTTTTGGCTATATTACATGCTGCTAGAAACATCAATTTTGACTTTATCTATATGTCCTCCCAATATTACCAAATATAGGTATAGTCGTATAGACCAAGGATTAGGAATTCCTGCCTATTTTCATTTTTAGTATCCACGGTTTAGGGATGATTATAGGTAGGGTACTATAATCTTTAGATTTGGACCCAAATTTGAATATGTATCAAAACCAATCCTCATCCCCAGATTCTACGGGTAATTAAATCCCCATACTCGGACCCACACCCATAAAAATTTAAAATAAATTATTATTTTATTAATATAAAATTTATTTTTCTCAATTTTTTATCTATAATCACAAAAAATAAAAAAATTAAATCATAAATATAAATGTACAATTAATATCTATAAGATATTTAATATTTTTTCTTAAAATTATATATTTTCTCAATACAAAAAAAATTTAAAAATAATACTTTATATATATAAAAGTAAATAATTACTATTGCAGGTAGGATATCTCTTTACCCGGATCCGGACCCGTTGATTTTGTATTTGGACCCATACTCAAACCCACAGGATAAATTTTTAAAGTACCCATTAAAAATAGGTATTTTAATCATCCCTATCCACGATCACGGATTCATGTTATATAGAAAATACTTATGATAATTTTATATTAAATTTAAAAATGTTAAAATTAAAAAAGAAAAATGCTAAACGCAATGTTTTTTAAAAGACAAGAAGCGAACTTGGAAAAAGAAAACTAAACAATGAAATTGGATTTCATATATCCCTCCATTGAAATTCTTCCTATGATTCGTCTATTTATAATTATTCATTCAATCATCACAATTATTTTTTTTCTTCTCAATTTTAAGACTCTTGTGGACTAATGCATTAAATAAATTTACATATTAATACACATGTGAATTATTGTCAAGATAAAAAAGTGAAAGGTTGATTTTGGTCCTCTATGTTTCAGTCAAATTTTAAATTAGTCCTTTATGTTTTAAAATTTTAAATTGGTCCTTTATCTTTTTCAGAAGTTCTAAATTGGTCCTTCCATCAAAGTCCGTCAATTTCTTAAGTTAACTGCTAACGTGGCGTGTCGAAGTGGACATATAATCTCTCCTACGTGTATCAGAGCTAATGTGGCCTTAGACACACAAAAAACACCCAACCAATGTCGTTTAAGTTAAAAATAAAATTATGCTAAGAGAACCAATATGAAACTCTAATGAAACATAAAGGACTAATATAAAACTTTAATGAAACATAAAGGACCAATATAGAACTTCAATGAAACATAAAGGACTAATATAGAACTTCAATGAAACCTAAAGTACAAATATAAAATTTTTGGGAAACATAAAGGACCAAAACTTTTGAAAGATAAATGATTAATTTAGAACTTGAATGAAACATAAAGGATCAAAATGAACATTTAACCATATAAAAATAATTTAATAGTTATAGTTAATAACATTATTTATTAATATGATTGTTATGATTATCGTTAAAATGCTTTCAACACAATATAATCTATAAAGATAAAGTAAATAATTAGATGATTTTTGGATAATCAACGTTAAAAATAATTTTATCACTAACGCTGACATAATCTTCTTGAGATAATTATATCATTTTTACATACAATTAAGGATTCACCTAGAAGCTATATAAAATGATAATACAAAAAATTAAAGGATTTATGTGGTTGACTAAGTGACATATATATACATGTTTTCATCGAACAATTTTAATAAAGGAAACATCTCGTACTTCTTCAATTTCCCCCTTCACTGCTACCAACAGTTGAGCAATATACTTATATGGAAAAGGACAGATTTGAACAAAAGTGAAGTAGATTATATATAAATTTGATGAAAATACAGTTTTTTAGGCCATTAATTAGCCACATTTTCCTAAAAGGCATATAGGTTTTTGTGGTACAAAGATGCGTTTAATTAATGTGGCCAACGTGCTTGATCTTTGTAATTAGACCGAGAAAACGGAATGTATAGCTATGGCTGAAACCTAAAAATAAATTAAAGGCCCAAATTAAAAACGAGTCTTGATCAATGATCAGAATGCAAATTAGTAGTAAGGCCAAATTCACTGACATCAATTAACACCGTAATATATAAGCAATTTCTGTTTCGTGGTCCTTAAAGATTACAACATTAAGATACAAAACCATAGAAGATGGGCCATGGGAGCCTCATCATAACTTATTTATGGTTCTTGAACATGGCAGCAAAACCCAAGTTACTGCCCTTGTAACTTAAGACTGTCAATTATTTTGCCCTCCAATTTTCTATCCATAAACCTTCTAATGTAATCAATGTACTTGATCCGTTTGTACAGAGCTTGGCCATTATCACAGAGCATTGTATCAAGTGGACCAATTTCTGCATCATCATCTGCCATCAAAAACATAGCAATCGACATTCTTGCTTTCCTTGCATTTGTCACAGCTCTGTGCTCCACACTTTTGTACACACCATTGCTCCATATCTGCATAATCACCAGCTTTTATTTTCACATCAAATTAAAACACAATATGCTTGTGACTTCTGACTACATTCCAGTACTATAACTCTTAATCTTTACAGTTTTTTTTTTTGTTCCTTACCTGCAAAGCGTCACCAACATTAACAACAAAAGCACCAGGTAGTGGTTTGACAGGAACCCACTGCTCTTGGTGGTGAATCTGTAGGCCAGTAATGTCATCATCTTGTAGAAGTATGGTTATGGAGCTACTATCAGAATGTGGACCAATACCAAGAACAAGCTCAGGCTTGGAGCAAAGTGGATAGTAGTTCATCCGCATACCCAATCTCATCACTTTGTGCATCTCTTTCAGACTATCTTCTTTCATCTTCATCAACAACGATAAATTGGCTAATATCTCCTTAGAAACCCTGCATATTTCTGTTGAGTACTCCTCCACTGTCTCCCTGTTCGTTTAGGAGATTTCATTATACATAAACATAATAGAAAAAAATCAATATTCGTGCTTTTAATAGCAACTTCATGACATCAACTTATTCTGTTTCATGAGCTTCCACTTGGCATGCACATTTTGGATATGGTTTTGACAATATATAACTTACAATTGTGGATTGTTGCTTGTTATATGATTCTAGACTTGGTGCAGGAACAATTACTAGGAATCAATATAGTCTGAATCCAATTATTAGTGAATGCTAAATTGTTGTAATGACTCTAAAAAAATTTCTATAAGGCCAAGACTTTGTGTCACTTGAATATATTTATGATAAATTGGAGCAAAGAAATTCAAGGCAGTGCACCCTTCAGTTTGTGCCAAGTGCCTACTTTGATAAAAGAACAAGTAAGAAATATATACCTGAAACTTGGTACTATGAGGGGCCAGTTCTTGAAATTCCTGTACTGAGGTGGGTATGCCATTAGGAAAAAGAGATCAGCCCAATCCAATTTCTGCTCTTCTGACACTACAAAGGCTTGTCCATATCCTTGCAAGTCATTCTCTCCCATTGCATACTTGTTCTTCACTTCCAGGGGAAGATCGAAACATGCTGCTTCTCTATCCTTCATCCTTTCTATCAACTCTTCTCCCACTCCATGGTTTATTATCTGTACAAATTAATGGATCAAAAGCAAAATATCAGGATTTGGATAGGAAGTACTATATATATGGATCTGATCCAAACCTTCATGGAGGTCTTTAAGTATAAGTCATAAAAGGCTTATTACCTGGAAGAAACCCCACTCCTTGCATGCAGAATCAAGCTTCTTCTGTTCATCTTTATCTCTCTTTGCGAGTAGGGAGAAGTCTATGACTGGAATCTCATATGATATAGGAGTTAGTGAGTCAATGAGTGGCCTGTTTTCATATTCTTGGATGTATCTCTTAGGAACTGTGTGGTGGTCTTTTCTTACCATCTCCTGAACACTAGGTACTGGTATAGATTTTCCCCATCCCAAACCACCATCTTCTTTCTGCCTTGTGTTTTCACATTTCACTTCCATTTCTGCTCACTCTGCCTGCTTTTTTTACTTCTCAGGAAGATGATTATTGATGAAGCATACTTATACTAATTAATTGGGACCGAACCGACCCATTTGCTTCCAGATCCGAGTTTATTATTGATAGATTATGTTGACTAAAGAAAGAGACTGCGATGTTATTATTACTTTATACTCAATTCATTTGACCACTAATGCCTCTTCTTGGGCGCGCTTATCTTAATTAGCCGCCTAATTTTTGGCTGTATTATGTGTTTAGTGACATCAGCTTGCATACATTTTACTTAGTTGATTTTTTTAAAAGATGAAATATTGCTTAATTACTTTATTTTGAAATGATTAAATTAAATTTACTACGAAACTAAAAAAAATGAAACGTGCATACCTTAAAAAAAAGCAATTTTATGCTATCCGCTTGTTCATGGGTACTGGGATGTATCTTTGCATTCACATTTATTGTAATTATAAAATATAGCCTTTCTTACTAAACAAAAATATTTATAATAAAATATCTATTAAATTAAAAATTATAAAAAATGTAAATATTTTATTTAGATAAAACAAATGTTAAACTAACTTTTTATACTACCTTTACTTATAGTCTCACTCTCTCACGTTTTACTTTCAGTATTTAGATAGTATACTATACACTATACACTTGAGGATCAACCCAAAATATAACATCTAATTTATAAGCCTATATAACTAGCCCAAAAGAAAATAGATATCTAACTTATGAAATGGAACTCATGTTACATAAATATCTCATCTAAAACCTTAATTTTTATTAATATTAATAAATAGTAAGTCATTAACGAAAAGAAATATTTAATTTTCAATACTTCTTTGTGATACTGAACTTTTGAACATCTGCCCCATGAGAATGAGTGAAATTTTAAAAAGTGAAAGTACACTTTTACCTTATTACATAATAATATATTTAGTTGTCATTAAGTCAAATTTTGGTAGAGTTCAGTAGGAATTGCGATATTTAGTTGTCTAGTGGTATCTTTGCATGGTTTTGTTGAGTTTTAGTGTAGTTTAAAAGATTTTGATTATGCGATACTATTTTTCATTATTGAAGTCTTTATTAACTGAAAAGTACTAAAAATCACCCTATCTCTGTGTGTTCGATCCTACTTGCTCTATATATAAATTTGTGTTTGGTTGAAATTAGAAAATAAATTCATATATTAATTTGATTGCGCTCAACACATGAATATTCAAACAAATACATATATCCAATATGGGTAAGGTTTGTTTCAATTTAAAACTTAATAATATCATTGGCTTTGCCCCCCAGTTTCCTATCCAAGAAGCTGCTAATGTAATCAATGTACTTAATCCGTTTGTACAGAACTGGGCCGTCATCACGGAGCATTGTATCTACTGGACCAATGTCTGCTTCATCATGTGGCGTCACAAATATAGCAATCGACATTCTTACTTTCCTTGCATTTGTTACTGCTCTGTGCTCTACACTCTTGTACATACCATTACTCCACACCTGCATATATAATCACCAACGTTTATTTTATCATCAAAGTAACACTATATACTATTGAATTAATATTCCCCTACAGTAAATATTTACAACTTTTATTTATTTATTTATTTATTGGTTTCCCTACCTCCACAACATCAGCAACATTAACAACAAAAGCACCAGGCAGTGGTTTGACAGGAATCCATTGTCCTTGGTGGCGAATTTGCAGGCCAGGAATGTCATCATCTTGTAGAAGTATGGTGATGGAGCCACTATCAGAATGAGGATTAATACCAAGAACAAGCTCAGGTTTAGAGCAAGGTGGATAGTAGTTCATCCGCAATCCCAATCTCATGGCTTTGTGCAATTCTTTCAAACTATCTTCTTTCATCTTCATCAACAATGATAAATTAGCTAATATCTCCTCAGAAATCCTATATATTTCTGCCGAGTACTCCTCCACTGTCTCCCTGTTCATGTAAGAATTAGGATACTTCAATCATTCAATATAGACTTTTCAAAGTTTTATAATACAAGAGTCATTAATCATGCTTTTGACAGCAACTTTCTGAATATGAAGTATTAGAGTTGGCATGGACATTTTGGATATATATGATTTATGATAAAGTGGGGGAAATAAGACAAGAATATAATACTACATACTTGAAGCCTGGCACTATGAGTGGCCAGTTCTTGTTATTGCTGTGTTTAGGTGGGTATGTGATCATAAGGAAGAACATGTCAGCCCACTCCAGTTTCTGCTCCTCTGAGACTACAAAAACTTGCCCATATCCTAGAACGTCATTTTCAGCCATTGCATACTTCTTCTTCACCTCCAAAGGCAGATCAAAACATGCTGCTTCTGCACTCTTCATTCTTTGTATTAACTCTTCTTCCACTCCGTGATTTATTAACTGTGCGAATGGAACACACCAAAATTTTTTAACTTAAATTCTGTTTGTTTAATTTGTTGGGGGGAAAAATTATAAATATGTAATTGCTATTGTTTGGATTGTATGGAAAAGAAGGTGATTAATGATACACAAAGATGGCATGGACTTAGTCGGTGGTGAAAATTAAGGGTGGCAATTTTGATGTTTTTAAAAAGGGTTTAGGATTATATTCTTGACATTCAAAAAAAAATAATGGGTCTGAACAAATTATATAGACTCAAATAAAAACATTTGAATCAAAACCTAACCTAAATGAGTATAGTTTTTGCATCACTGGAAAATTTTCTTTTCTAACAATCCCATAGAAGATTTGTGTCAGAAAGGGCTTATTACCTGGAAGAAGCCATACTGTTTGCATGCAGAATCAAACTTATTTTGTTCATCTTCATTTCTCTTTGCAAGCAAAGAAAAATCTACAATTGGAATCTCATATGAAGTTGGAGTTTGTACATCAAGAAATGACTTGTTTTCATACTCTTGGATGTATCTCTCAGGAACTATGTGTTGGTTATTCCTCACCATCTCCTGGACACTAGGCACTGGTATAGATTTTCCCCATCCCAAACCACCATCTTCTTTCTTCCTTGTGTTTTCACATTTCACTTCCATTTCTGCTCTCTGCCTTTCTTTCTTCTCAAGAACAAGATCAAGCATATACTTATAGTAACTGGGACCGACCCACCCGCCTGTGCAAGTTGATGACCCAAGACATTGTGTTGTCCTAAATATCCACTTCCGCTCCATCAATATTGGACGCCATCTTTTGGCTGTATTACATGTTGTTAGAAATATCAATTTAACTATATCTACATGTTCCATTATATCCACATATTAGGTATTTTGTATAGACCACGGAATGTTTGTGATAATTTTTCAACATATCAAGAGTTTAAGAAAATTACTTTTGTGATGGTCCAAACTCTGAACCAACTGTGTACCTTCCCTGTTCAGGCATGTTTACTGTATCAATCAACGTTAAAAATAATTTTATCACTAACGCTGGCATAATCTTTCTTGAGATAATTATGGGTATGTTTGGATTGGGGATTAAGGAGGAGAAGGGGAGGGAAGGGAAGACTTTAAGATATCTTCTCCTTATTTGGGAAGATGAAAATTGGAGGGGAAGATAATGGAGGATCAATCCTTAACCCTCCATTATCCTTTCCCTTCACAAATTCAAGATACTCCAAATTGGAGTATTTTGGAGGAGGTATCAACACCCAAACAAGGGGAGGATATATGGAAGCTTAACCTTCTCTTCCCCTCCCCTCCCTTCTCTTCTAATCTCTCCCCTTCCCTTCCCCTCTTAATTCCCAAACAAACCCTATATGATTTTTACATAAAATTAAGGATTCACCTAGAAGCCATATAAAATGATAGTTCAAAAAATTAAACGATTTATGTGGTTGACTAAGTGACATATATATATATACATGTTTTCATCGAACAATTTTAATAAGGAAACATCTCGTACTTCTTCAATTTCCCCCTTCACTGCTACCAACAGTTGAGCAATATACTTGTATGGAAAAGGACAGTTTTGAACAAAAGTTAAGTATTTTTTTTTTTGTCTGGATCAGGGTATCTACCGTCGAGCACAGTGATTAATCCCCTCGTTGAATTGTAGGTACCTCGAAGAGTGAGACAGCTGGCCCAAAGATTTAAAGCTGCTCCATACCAAGGCAGGAATCAAACCTGACACTTGCTTAAGGATAAATGAGTCCTTCCACTCAACCGTTAGTAGATATTATATATAAAGAGTAAAATATCATTGTGATCCTTTTTAGATGACAGTTTTTTCAATTTGGTCCTTCTTAGATTTGGCTTCTCAATTTGATCCTTCTTAGATTACTCCTTTATCAATTTGGTCCATAACTAACAGAAGTTGCTGAGTTGTATATTTTGGGCTGACTTTGCATTAATAAAATAGTTTTTTCATTGTTTTGTTCCAACTCATGAGCAAACTCTGCATTCTCATGAAAAACCAATATAAGTGCGTTGATCCTTCAAAACCTTCAACCTGCATGGCTCTGCATTGCATCTTCTTAAATTCATGACATATGGATTTTCTGGTGAGAAAATCGCTATGCAAATAAGGCTGAACTAGAATAAATCCAAAGGTGTGAAAGTTTCCTTTGTTTGATTGCCTCATCCACGCGAGAAAGCAGTAAGTATTTGTGTCAATATTTCTAAAGAAAGGAATGGCTTACCAGCTATCATCTTCCTTTAATAAAGATAATAAAAAAATAGCAAGGAATTAGATGAAATGCTGCCCATAAGCCATAAGCAAGATTGGACCCAAACAGAGAGGAAAAATTTTCCCTATTCTTGACGGAAGATAACTATGTGTAAACAATAAAAGTAAATTAAAGAATTTCTATAAGAATATGAAACGACATGGCCATCAAAATGAAAAAAAAATAACCACAAAGAAAAAAAAGAACAAGAGTGGGAGTTGAAGAGGCAGAGTGTTAAGAAAGATTTATTTTGAGTAAAGGACTTAAGAAATTGAGGCAACCATATTTGCGTAGCGATTTTCCGAACTTGTTGGGGAACAAACACCGGTGAAGGGGCTTCATGGATTTGTTGAGGAAGAAGACGCGAGACTCTGAACGTTCAACGCACCATATAATGGTTTTAATGAGAATGCAGAGTTTCGTCACGAGTTGGAATGAAAACCATGAAAAAACTATTTTATTAATGCAAAATCAGTCCAAAATATCCACCTCAGCAATTTCTTTTAGTTATTTAACGATCAAATTGATAACAGAGTAATCTAAGAATAATCAAATTGAGAAGCCAAATCTAAAAAGGATCACAATGATATTTTGCTCTATATATAAATTTGATGGAAGTACAGTTTTTTTAGGCCATTAATTAGCCACATTTTCCTAAAAGGCATATAGGTTTTTGTGGTACAAAAGATGCGTTTCATTAATGTGTCCAACGTGCTTGATCTTTGTAATTAGACCGAGAAAACGGAATGTATAGCTATGGCTGAAACCTAAAAATAAATTAAAGGCCCAAATTAGAAATGAGTCTTGATCAATGATCAGAATGCAAATTAGGAGTAAGGCCAAATTCAGTGACATCAATTAACACCATAATATTAATATGTATAAGCTATTTCTGTTTCGTGGTCCTTAAAAGATTACAACATTAAGATACTAAACCATAGAAGATGGGCCATGGCAGCCTCATCATAACTTATTTATGGTTCTTGAACATGGCAGCAAAACCTAAGTTACTGCCCTTGTAACTTAAGACTATCAATTATTTTGCCCTCCAATTTTCTATCCATATACCTTCTAATGTAATCAACGTACTTGATCCGTTTGTACAGAGCTTGGCCATTATCACAGAGCATTGTATTAAGTGGACCAATTTCTACATCATCATCTGCCATCACAAACATAGCAATCGACATTCTTTCTTTCCTTGCATTTGTCACAGCTCTGTGCTCTACACTTTTGTACACACCATTGCTCCATATCTGCATAATCACCAGCTTTTATTTTCACATCAAATTAACACACAATATGCTTGTGACTTCTGACTACATTCCAGTACTATAACTCTAAATCTTTTCAGTTTTTGTTTGGTTCCTTACCTGCAAAGAGTCACCAACATTAACAACAAAAGCACCAGGTAGTGGTTTGACAGGAACCCACTGCTCTTGGTGGTGAATCTGTAGGCCAGTAATGTCATCATCTTGCAGAAGTATGGTTATGGAGCTACTATCAGAATGTGGACTAATACCAAGAACAAGCTCAGGCTTGGGGCAAAGTGGATAGTAGTTCATCCGCATACCCAATCTCATCACTTTGTGCAACTCTTTCAGACTATCTTCTTTCATATTCATCAACAACGATAAATTGACTAATATCTCCTCAGAAACCCTGCATATTTCTCTTGAATACTCCTCCACTGTCTCCCTGTTCGTTTATTAGGGTATTTCATTATACATATATAATAGAAAAAATCAATACTCATGCTTTTGATAGCAACTTCATGACATCAACTTATTCTGTTTCACGACCTTCCACTTGGCATGCACATTTTGGATATGGTTTTGACAATATATAACTTACAATTGTGGATTGTTGCTTGTTATGATTCTAGACTTGGTGCAGGATCAATTACTGGGAATCAATATAGTCTGAATCCAATTATTAGTGAATGCTTAATTGTCGTAATGACTCTAAAAACGTTTCTATAAGACCAAGACTTTGTGTCACTTGCATATATTTATGATAAATTGGAGCAAAGAAATTCAAGGCAGTGCACCCTTCAGTTTGTGCCAAGTGCCTACTTTGATAAAAGAACAAGTAAGAAATACATACCTGAAGCTTGGTACTATGAGGGGCCAGTTCTTGAAATTCCTGTACTGAGGTGGGTATGCCATTAGGAAAAAGGGGTCGGCCCAATCCAATTTCTGCTCTTCTGACACTACAAAGGCCTGCCCATATCCTTGCAAGTCATTCTCTGCCATTGCATACTTCTTCTTCACTTCTAGTGAGAGATCAAAACATGCTGCTTCTCTATCCTTCATCCTTTCTATCAACTCTTCTCCCACTCCATGGTTTATTATCTGTACAAAGTAATGGAGCAAAAGCAAAATATCAGGATTTGGATAGGAAATACTATATATATGGATCTGATCCAAACCTTCATGGAGGTCTTTAAGTATAAGTCATAAAAGGCTTATTACCTGGAAGAAACCCCACTCCTTGCATGCAGAATCAAGCTTCTTCTGTTCATCTTTATCTCTCTTTGCGAGTAGGGAGAAATCTATGACTGGAATCTCATATGATATAGGAGTTAGTGAGTCAATGAGTGGCCTGTTTTCATATTCTTGGATGTATCTCTTAGGAACTGTGTGGTGGTCTTTTCTTACCATCTCCTGAACACTAGGTACTGGTATTGATTTTCCCCATCCCAAACCACCATCTTCTTTCTGCCTTGTGTTAACACATTTCACTTCCATTTCTGCTCACTCTGCCTGTTGTTTTACTTCTCAGGAAGATGATTATTGATGAAGCATACTTATACTAATTACTTGGGACCGAACCGACCCATTTGCTTCCAGATCCGAGTTTATTATTGATAGATTATGTTGACTAAAGAAAGTGACTGCGATGTTATTATTACTTTATACTCAATTCATTTGACCACTAATGCCTCTTCTTGGGCACGCTTATCTTAATTAGCCGCCTAATTTTTGGCTGTATTATGTGTTTAGTGACATCAGCTTGCATACATTTTACTTAGTTGATTTTTTTTAAAGATGAAATATTGCTTAATTACTTTATTTTGAAATGATTAAATTAAATTTACTATGAAACTAAAAAAGAAAAGAAAAGTGCATACCTTAAAAAAAGCAATTTTATGGTTATCCGCATGTTCATGGGTCACTGGGATGTATCTTTGCATTCACATTTATGTAATTATAAAATATAGCCTTTCTTACTAAACAAAAATATTTATAATAAAATATCTATTAAATTAAAAATTATAAAAAATTTAAATATTTTATTTAGATAAAACAAATGTTAAACTAACTTTTTATACAACCTTTACTTTTTTGGGCTAGTTAAACTAACTTTTTATACCCTAAACTCTCTCACGTTTTACTTTCAGTATTTAGATAGTATACACTATACAGTTGAGGATCAACCCAAAATATAACATCTAATTTATAAGCCTATATAACTAGCCCAAAAAAAATAGATATGTACACTTGGTATAAATACATAGATGTAAAGTATTGTAAAGAAAGTACTGTAGAATAAAAGAAAGTACTGTAGAAAAAAATGAGGAGAGAGATAGAGAGAAAAATTAGGAGAGAGAAACAGTATGATAAAAAGTGTGTTTAGTATGTATAAAATATGATGTAAAATTTTTTTGAGAATCGTAAAATACTACGATTTTACTGTTTGGTGTCTTTACCAAACATACCCAAGTATGAAATGGAACTCTTGTTACATAAATACCTCATCTTGAATTAAGGGTGTACAAAAAACCCAAGACCCAAACTACCCAATCCGACCACTTTTTTGACAATTTGTCTGGTAGGTCGGGCCTCAAGTTGGCCATTCCCAGACCTAACCCGACCCAGCGTACTTTTTTATTGATTATTAATTGAAAATATATAAAATATAACTTAAATTTAATTAAATTTATTTTTTAAAATTTTTAAATATATATATATATATATATTTATATTAAATATGTTAAATTTAACTTTTTTATTAATTTAAATTTTATAATTTATGTAATTTTTGAAGAAGAAAAAAATGGCCGGGTTGGACCTGACAGACTCGGCCAACCCGACTGAAGTCAAGTCGGGTGTCGGGTCAGCCCCAAACCCAGACTGACCCGACCAGTATGCACCCCTACTTTGAATAAATAATTATTAATATTAATAAATAACAAAAAAAAATATTTAATTTTCAACACTCACATATTGTGCTAAACTTTTATCCCATGAAACTGAGTGAAATTTTAAAAAACAAAAGTAGACTTTTATCTTATTACATTATAATATATTAGATTATCCAAAATGTTCAAAGAAATGCGGATAGAAATACATATATCCAATATAGGTAAGGTTTGTTTAAATTTAAAACTTACTAATATCATTGGTTTTGCCTTCCAATTTCCTATCCAAAAAGCTCCTAATGAAATCAATGTACTTGATCTGTTTGTACAGAACTGGGCCGTCATCACGGAGCATTGTATCAACTGGACCAACCAACCAATGTCTGCTTCATCATGTGGCATCAGAAACATAGCATTCTACATTCTTGCTTTCCTTACATTTGTTATTGCTCTGTGCTCTACACTCTTGTACATACCATTACTCCACACCTGCATATATAATCACCAAGTTTTATTTTATCATCAAATTAACACAATATACTATTGACTTTTTACTAGAATTAATATTCCCCTATAGTAAATTTTTTTTTTGGGTCTCCCTACCTCCACAGCATCCGCGACGTTAACAACAAAAGCACCAGGCAGTGGTTTGACAGGAATCCATTGTCCTTGGTGGCGAATTTGCAAGCCAAGAATGTCATCATCTTGTAGAAGTAGGGTGATGGAGCCACTATCAGATTGAGGATTAATACCAAGAACAAGCTCAGGCTTAGAGCAAGGTGGATAGTAGTTCATCCGCATTCCCAATCTCATCGCTTTGTGCAATTCTTTCAGACTATTTTCTTTCATCTTTATCAACAATGCTAAATTAGCTAATATCTCTTCAGAAACCCTGTATATTTCTGCCGAGTACTCCTCCACTATCTCCCGATATTTCATTCAATATAGACTGTTCAAAGTTTAATAATACAAGAATTTGATAGCAACTTTTTGAATATAAGTATTAGAGTTGGCATGAACATTTTGGATATGATTTATGATAAAATGGAGGAAATAAGACAAGAATATAATAATACATACTTGAAGCCTGGCACTATGAGTGGCCAGTTCTTGTAAGTGCTATGTTGAGGTGGGTTTGTGATCATAAGGAAGAAGATGTCAGCCCACTCCAGTTTCTGCTCTTCTGAGACTACAAAAGCTTGCCCATATCCTTGCACGTCATTTTTCTGCCATTGCATACTTCTTCTTCACCTCTTGAGACAGATCAAAACATGCTGCTTCTGTACTCTTCATTCTTTGTATTAACTCTTCTTCCACTCCGTCATTTATTAACTGTACAAATGGGAAACGCCATCAAAAATTTTTATCGCGTTTACAAACATAGCAATCGACATTCTTGCTTTCTTTGCATTTGTCACAGCTCTGTGCTCCACACTTTTGTACGCACCATTGCTCCATATCTGCATAATCACCAGCTTTTTTTCTCATCAAATTAACACACAATATGCTTGTGACTTCTGACTTATACATTCCAGTACTGTAACTCTAAATCTTTTCATTTTCTTTTAAATCCTTACCTGCAAAGCGTCACCAAAATGGTGAAAAGCGATTTCTCTCTCTTGCTATTCCTTTAAGGGACAGTCAAGTTTCACCAATAGTCATTGCAGGAGCAAACACCATCTTTAAAATGGTGAAAGCGATTTCTATCTCTTGCAATAATTTCCCTATTATAGATCTTGGATATTAACTTTGTTGCCGAATGGCAATTTCCACAAACACGAAGATTCTTCACAATCCTAAGTGTTGTCCCAGGCTTTGTGCTTATCAAACCAAAAGCAATAGCCAATTTCTCACTGTGTTGGCTTAAAGCTCCTTCCTTCCATTCCTCATCCATGTCATACAGTACCTCAGATGTATCAGGCACAAACCCAGAAGCTTCCAGAAGCTTATCTACCTCATCCAACATTCTATATATATTTTTGCTTTGAGGGTGAAACTTATCACCAACAAGAAACTCATGAACAAAACTATCAATCTCTATGGAGGTACAGCCAGGAACTTTCTTCATTCCTCTGTCATTTAAGCTAGTTCTTATTTTTGCTACATCATCCCATCTTCCAGCTCTTGCATACATGTTTGATACAAGCACGTATGCCCCTGGATTTTCGGGTTCCAATTCAAATAGGCGATCTGCAACATATTCACCAAACTCAATATGTCCATGAACCTTACAAGCATTAAGCAGAGAACCCCAGATAGCTCTGTCTGGCTCCATTTCCATATTTTTCATCAGATTCTTTGCTTCTTCAAACATCCCAGCTCTAGCTAGGAGATCGATCATGCATCCATAGTGTTGCAGTTTTGGTTTAATCTCATAATCTTGTATCATTGATTTGAAATATTGGTGTCCTACATCTACTAAACCGGCTTGAGTACAAGCCGATAAAATTCCCACGAATGTAATGTCATCCGGTTGTAATCCTTCGTTGGTCATTTCAGAGAAAAGTTCAAGAGCCTTTTCTGCATGTCCATGCATGGCTAACCCTGATATCATCGCATTCCATGAAGCTGAATTTCTATACCTCATACTTCTAAACACTTGTGCTGCCACCTCAATGCAGCCACATTTCGCATACATGTCAATGAGACTTGTCCAAAGAGAAATATTGCTGATGTTCTTGAAATTTTTATATATATATGCATGAATCCACTTGCCAAGGTCAAGTGCACCTAGGTGAGCGCAAGCTGGAAGAATGGCCAAAAAGGTTACTTCACTGGGTTTTATGTTTGATCTAAGCATGAGCTGAAAGAGAGCTAAGGCTTCTTTATAAAGACTCATATGAGAATAACCACCAATCATAACATTCCAAGAAATCACGTTCTTTTCAATAATCCCATCAAATAATTCTCGAGCTGTATCAATCTCACCACACTTGGAGTACATATCAACAAGAGCAATAGTAAGCTGAAGATCTGAACTAAGCCCATGTTCCTTAATCCAAGAACTTACCCATTTTCCCAATTCTAGCGATCCTGAATGAGCACAAGCAGAAAGCAGAGTCACCAAAGTACTCTGATTAGGCGTTACATTTGCTTTTTGCATCTCACTAAAGCAAGAAATTGCTTCTTCAAAGAGACCACTTTGAACGTACCCTGCAATCATGGCATTCCAAGATACTACATCTTTCACGGGAATTTCATCGAACAGTTGGCGTGCATCATCCACGTAACGTTCTGAGAAATACCCAGAGATTAATGCAGTGAAAGACACTACATCTCGTAGAGTATTACTATCAAAAACCATTCTAGCATTATCTAATTCACCAATCTGAGCATACATAGTAATAAGCGAAGTATGTATATGAGCATGGGACACAAACCCAAGCTTCAGAACATGGGCATGGACTTGTTTCCCTTCACGGGAAGCCCTAGCTTTAGCACAAGACTTGAAAAGGAAAGGGAAAGTATAAGAATTAGGCTCCACCCCTGATTTCAACATTCGATCATACACTTGGAGGGAAGAAATTGGAGAAGGGCTCAAGGAGTGGCCTCGAATTATGGTGTTCCACATAATTTGATTGGGTTGGTCGACCGATTCGAAAACGGAGAGAGCGTAAGAGAGATCGCGGAAAGGCGAAACAGCGGAGAAGTGGATGAGTTTGGACTGTGCGAAGGGGGTATTGTGGAGGCCGGTCTTGATGATGTGAGAGTGGATCTGTTTGAGGGTTTGGATGGATTTGCATTTGGAGAGGAGGAGGAGAGAAGGGTGGTGTTGGAGGAGGTCGTAGGGAGGATGATGATCGGAGGTGGGAAGAATATGAAGAATGTTGGAGTGTGACGACGTCGTCGAGAAAACCATGCCGCTGTGGTGAATGGTGATGATGATGATGCGGGGTAGTAAGCCATTGTTGCATGCATTTTTAAGAGATAGATAGATAAGACGGTTGGTTGGGAGCCACACAACTTTTTCTCTTTCTCTTCAGATCAGGTAAAGTTGGCATTAGGTAAAGTTAGCAAAGTTCTTTTTCATCTCAGTCGTCCATCTTCTTCGACGCTACCGATGAAGCCACGTCACAAGACTTTTTTTTTTCTTTTCCAGTTTCAGCTTGCTTCGATTCAGAGAACACAAATCTTCCATTGCAACATAACTCCCAGTCCTCGCAAGTCGCATCGCAATCGGCCCAGCCTCGCCGTCGTCGTTGCCGTCGATTCAGCCTCCGTTGGCACCGTTCAGGCGCACTCTATCGCCACCGTTCTTGAGCCTTGGATGTCGTCGCCACCGTAATGTTTGCATCTCCCTTTTACACTTGTTCAGCTTGGGTGAAAAAATTCAGTGTTTGTGGTGTCTTAGATGCAGATTTTGTCTGTCTATTTTATCGTGAGCATGCTATTTGGTTGACTTAGAGAAGATTCATTTTCAAGTGTAATGTCTTTCATACTTCCATTCTGGTGTTAATTGCACTCTTATTTTTAAAGGTGATATTTACTGTAGTAGAATGAGGGAATATGCAATTCAATACAAAATGAAATAATGTTAATCTCAGAGATTTACTTATGAGTAATTTGCTGAACTTGAAAGATGATTTCTGAAAAACGTTACTGCAAAACTGGTGTCATGTTGTTCAATCTAGTCATTCTTGATGTCCAACACCTAGGAAGGTGAATGAGTGTATTTACAAATTATTTGATGATGGAATTCGTTATCTCACAGTTAAAAAAAACATTGATTGTGATGTTCTAAAATTTAGAAGGCCATTTAGTTATCATACTTTTATCCAATCCCATACTTGGTTTCATTGCTCATTACTGTACTGGTACTAAGAAGAACATTATTTGTTACTTAGTAGGAGTTTGAAGCCTTAAAAACCTTTTATATTATCTTTATAATAATTTCTTTGGATAGTTTAAATGTCCTTCTCGTTTGGATTTATAGGGATACTTCTTATTCAACCAAATGCATATAATACTTCTCATCCCCATGTTCTTCCATTACCAGTGACACCAGCACAAATAAATTCATAGCCCATTCTCCACAATCACTTGGAGGTTCTGAGGTAGATGAAGATTATTCAAAAATGTGAATGACCAAGAGCTAGTCAACAACCGTAGCTATATAGGCTGTAATCTAAATAATGCTATTTTGATTTGTATTGTGAAAATAATGTTATATAAGCTACAATTTATGTTTATTTTGAATTGTACATGTAATTAAATAGAAAGTTGGCACAATTGATTCAAAATTTGTCTTTATATTGAAATTGAATAGTCAAGTACAATATGGGAAGCTTGAATCATAGTAAAGAAAAAAATAAATTGAATATTACAACATGGAATCCTACTCTAACATTTACTTCTTTAAAATAAATAAATTTATGCATGAGGAACTTGCTTCTTTTCAATCTTGTTTAAATCTGTCCTCATATGCATAACCAGCAGCACGGAAGGATTATCTACTATGATTGGCCAAATGTGTGTCTCTGTCATAAGCTCTTTTCTTTTCTTCTTACAAAGAGCAGAGGCTATGGCTAAATGCAATAACATGAATAGTGATTTTCTTTTAGCAAACATTGTAAAATTAAGGTGAAAACAATAGCACAAATATTATATAATAAAGCTAGCCGACTAACTTCTTTTGTCCAAACAAATTCAAAGTAATTGCAAATGTATTTGTTCTTCAATAAAGGATATGATCTAATATAATAAAAGTAATATTGTATATCTTCAACCTACATCTTCCTTGCCAAGCCAAGTAAAGTTTCTCTCACGAGCATTATATCAAACACATGAGATTAGTTCATTTATGTCAAGAGTACCATCATTTTTGTAAAATCAGAAGTGAAAATGTTATGTAAAGGATGGAAGCCTTTTTACAACTATTATCCTCAAAAGAAGTAGAATAAAATTTTTAAAACATACAAGAGAACCTCATAATCATTAGCACTTAGCACTCTCTAGGGAGATGATCATAGAGGAACAATGTGCTCCATGAAAACAAAATCCCAGATCCAATATAAAAATTTCCTCGACATAAATAAGAGGATTTTATCTGTCACTTTAAGAAAAAACCAACCAATGTTTTTGGCAACTTTAAGATAACTGATTCCATCATCAAAATACAATTCTACAACATTGGTTAAAATTGAACAAGAATGTTCAAGACAGAAAGAATCTGATAAAAGGGAGATGCAAACATTATGGTGGCGACGACATCCCAACGCTCAAGAACGGTGGGGGCAGAGTGCGCCTGAACGGTGCCAACGGAGGCTGAATCGACGGCAACGACGACGGCGAGGCTGGGCCGATTGCGATGCGACTTGCGAGGACTGGGAGTTATGTTGCAATGGAAGATTTGTGTTCTCTGAATCGAAGCAAGCTGAAACTAGAAAAGAAAAAAAAAAGTCTTGTGACGTGGCTTCATCTGGAGCGTCGAAGAAGATGGACGAATGAGATGAAAAAGAACTTTGCTAACTTTATAATGCCAACTTTACCTGATCATCTATATTGTGGTGAAGTGTTCTCAACAAACAAAGAGGCTGCCAGCCATGTCCTTACTTAACTTTATACGGATATATACTCCCACTAGAGTCTACACTCAAGTTACTTTTTTTGGGTATACGCATGTTCATGGGTGCTGGGATGTATGACATGTATCTTTATTCTTTGCCTTCACTTTTATTGTAATTCTAAAATAAAATATAGCCTTTCTTAGTATACAAAAATATTTTTGATAAATTATCTATTAAATTACAAAATATTCAAAATCCAAATATTTTATTTAGATAAGAAAAATGTTAAACGTAACTTTTTATACAACATTTACTCACGTTTTACTTTCACTATTTGGATAGTAATATAGTATATAGTGGAGGATCAACCTCTAACATCTAATTTATAACCCTATATAATTAGTCAATAAAAAATAGATATCTAACTTATGAAATGGAATACGGATAAAATACATCTATTCAATATAGCTAGGTAAGGTTTGTTTGAATTTAAAACTTAATAATATCATTGGTTTTGCCCCCTAATTTCCTATCCAAAAAGCTCCTAATATAATCAATGAACTTGATTCGTTTGTACAGAAGTGGGTCGTCATCCAAGAGCATAGTATCAAGTGGACCAATATCTGCATCATCATGTGGCATCACAAACATAGCAATCGACATTCTTGCATTCTTTGCATTTGTTACTGCTCTGTGCTCTACACTCTTGTACATACCATTACTCCACACCTGCATATATAATCACCAACTTTTATTTTATCATCAAATTAACACAATATACTATTGACTTTCTTCTAGAATTAATATTCCCCTATAGTAATTTTTTTTTGGGTCTCCCTACCTCCACAGCATCCGCGACATTAACAACAAAAGCACCAGGCAAAGGTTTGACAAGAATCCATTGTCCTTGGTGGCGAATTTGCAGGCCAGGAATGTCATCATCTTGTAGAAGTAGGGTGATGGAGCCACTATCAGAATGAGGATTAATACCAAGAACAAGCTCAGGCTTAGAGCAAGGTGGATAGTAGTTCATCCGCATTCCCAATCTCATCGCTTTGTGTAATTCTTTCAGACTATTTTCTTTCATCTTCATCAACAATGATAAATTAGCTAATAACTCCTCAGAAACTCTGTATATTTCTGTCGAGTACTCCTCCACTGTCTCCCTGTTCATGTAGGATATTTCATTCAATATAAACTATTCAAAGTTTGATAGCAAGTTTTTGAATATAAGTATTAGAGTTGGCATGGACATTTTGGATATATATGATTTATGATAAAGAGGAGGAAATAATACTACATACTTGAAGCCTGGCACTATGAGTGGCCAGTTCTTGTAAGTGCTATGTTGAGGTGGGTTTGTGATCATAAGGAAGAAGATGTCAGCCCACTCCAGTTTCTGCTCTTCTGAGACTACGAAAGCTTGCCCATATCCTTGCACGTCATTTTCTGCCATTGCATACTTCTTCTTCACCTCCAAAGGCAGATCAAAACATGCTGCTTCTGCACTCTTCATTCTTTGTATTAACTCTTCTTCCACTCCGTGATTTATTAACTGTACAAATGGGAAACGCCATCAAAATTTTGTAACTCAATTCTGTTTGTTTAATTTGTTGGGGGGAAAAAGGTATAAATATGTAGTTGCTATTGTTTGGATTGAATGAAAAAGTAGGTGATTAATGATACACAAAGATGGCATGAACTTAGTTGTTGGTGAAAATTAAGGGTGGCAATTTTGATGTTTTTAAAAAAGGTTTAGGATTATATTCTTGACATTTAAAAAAAGAGTTTGAACAAATTATATATATAGACTCAAATAAAAACATTTGAATCAAAACCTAACCTAAATGAGTAAAGTTTTTGCATCATCACTGGAAATTTTCCTTTTCTAACAAAATCCCATAGAAGATTTGTGTGGGCTTATTACCTGGAAGAAGCCATACTCTTTGCATGCAGAATCAAGCTTATTCTGTTCATTTTCATTTCTCTCCGCAAGCAAAGAAAAATCTATAATTGGAATCTCATATGAAGTTGGAGTTTGTATATCAAGAAATGACTTGTCTTCATACTCTTGGATGTATCTTTCAGGAACTATGTGTTGATTATTCCTCACCGTCTCCTGAACACTAGGCACTGGTATAGATTTTCCCCATCCCAAACCGCCATCCTCTTTTTGCTGTTTGTTTTCATATTTCACTTCCATTTTTTCTGCTCTCTGATCTGCCTTTCTTTCTTACGTCTCAAGAACAAGATCAAGCATATACTTATAGTAATTGGGACCGACCCATTTGCTTGTACAAATTGATGACACCGCTTGACCCAAGACATTGTGGTGTTCTAAATATCCACTTCCACTCAAATCAATATTGAATTTAGCCTTATCTTTATTCTGTTTTAGTTTTCCGGTCAATATTGGACGCCATCTTTTGGCTGTATTACATGCTGCTAGAAATATCAATTTGACAATGTATATCTACATGTCTCATTTTTTCCACATTAGGTATATTATATATAGACTAAGGAACGTTTGTGATGTCTTATCAAGAGTTTAAGAAATTTTCTATTGTGATTGTCCAAACTCTGAACCAATAACGTACCTTCCGTGTTCAGGCATGTTTATTGTATCAATCATGTAACCAAAAAAATGTATAGTGAGCTTTATTTTATTGATCTGAAAAAATTTTATTAAGAATAGATTAATTAGTGCATACTTAAATCTTGATCATAATAACTAAATAAAGTAGAATGCAAGCGACCACGCAATTTGCATATTCAAACTATAATTGACACATTGGTAGCAACAAATTTTGAGAAGTTAAATTCTACACTTCACATTAACTAGAAGTAAGGCTCTATCAACCATACAAACATAATTCATATAATTGAACACCAGGTGTAATTACAATTGACAAGAAAGCACTATAAATATTCGACTTGAGCAAATTGCCTAAATTAAAAAGAAAGACAGTGAAATGAAATGAAACATAATGAAAACAATTCATCATTTAGGAATAGGAGGGCAAAATGTGATAACATAACGATTGGCTTTGCAAGTCTTGAGCGCGGTAGAATCATCATAAGCATAGCTATAAGCTTGAGGACAGATGAGCTTAAAGAGATGAGCAAATACGGTAGGCTTACACTTGTTGGGATTAGCATACTCCCCGGTGCAACAATATCTATCTGATTTTGCAGCCAAACAAGCACTCTTGCACCCCACCACCTTGCCATTGCAAGTCATGGCCAATGCCGGTGGACAACAGACATTGAGGTCAGACTCACAGGACGCCACCCCACAGCCCAGTCCGCCACCCACGGGCTTCATGGACACAGGGAGGTTAAAGCCATCCACCAAACTAACATCGTAAAAGTGTAAGGAAGATTCAGATGTTCCAAAGGTCATTTCCAGGAGTGTGGCGGGAGGGACACCCCCAATTCCCCTGCATTTCAAGAGGCCTGCGCAATCCCCTGTTTGGCACTTACCTTTCCCTGTTTTTTGGTCGAAGCAACAACCTTGTCTCCCCCAAATCCTTCCCGACCATCCTTCTGGGACTTCCAGAACTGTCTCTTCTCCGGTGGCCAGAAGAAAGCCGCCGTCTTGGGGAGTTGGGTGGCCTGCGCTGCCCAGAAGTGCAGGCCATACGTCCTCCTTGCAGTTGTTCACCATTATCAGCTGAGTCCCATCTGCAACCACAAAAAGCAACAAAATTTGTGAGAATGAGAAAGTGAGAGTGAGAGTGAAAGTGTGAAACAAAGGGTGAAGAAGAGTGCCTGCGAGGGAGAGGAGAGCGCAGAGGAGAAGGAGGAGTTGTTGATGGTGTGAGAAAGAAAGCATTTTGGATTTGGATTTGGATATGGATCACACCGTTGTTTGCTTGTGCTTCTCTATTTGTGGAGATGGAGAAAGAGGAGTGGGGGAGAGGTTTGCCTCTTTCTCGCCATTTTTAATTTGGTAGCACGTAATGCGTATTAACTGTTTGGTAAAGCACACACTGCTCTCTCAACGGTTACTACCTAGTTTCTACCTTTATTTACCTTTTCCTGACTTTAATTTCATTGGAATTGGCAATTACAAGATTCGGATAACAAGAGTGTCCATTCAACATTGGAGGGTAGTAAAGGAAATCACGTGATTAATCGCTCAACTTTTGCATTTTTTCTATTTGTAATAGTAATTATATACATATTTGATAAAGTTATTTTATATATAAAAAATATTATTTTACAACTTTTTATGTTAAAAAATATATAAAATGTAATACATTTATATTTATTATTTAATTTTTCATATTTTGTGAATGAAAAAATTGATAAGAATGAGTTTTATATTAATAAAACAATACTTTTTTAAAAAAATTTTACAGATCTAAATTCGGGAATTTGATTATTTATAAGATTAAAAAATATAATTGATTTTAATACTCACTTAAATTCAAGACTGAGGACAGGACGAGAAATATAATACTCTACTCATGATCATATCTAAACACAATAATATTAGTTAATATCTCTCTTTAAATTTTTATGCATGATTTTTTTTTCAAATCTTAAAATATTTAAATTTCTTGATGATTATTGATTCTTATTGCTATTTACTGTTTTTATTTTAACTCAAATTTATATAATGACAAGGAAAGCTTTAGTTAAATATTACCAAATATATGTGTGAATATTTCAATCCTCTATTTTATATTTTTTATTTTGCCGGGGAAGAGAGTTATCCACACACCACACCACAGTCATCAATTTCTATTAACAGCTTTGATCAAGATAATCTGTGGCATTGTTTTGAAAGCCAAACTTCCTGTTTGTTTTGCAGCAAAATATTTGTTTTTCTCAGAACCAAAAGAAGAGAGGCGATAACAACAAAAAGACAATAAATTATGTAGGTGTAGAGTTGTAAGATATAATTGAGATATATATATATATGTATATATAAGAATTAGAGGGTTTTAGTTTAGAGTTTAGATGAGCGGTTCATTGAACTCAAAAGGTTGGGCAAAGTCAACCGGATAGTCTCTCTCTCCGGAAGGGGAGGATCACCAGAAATCTCGGTTTTCCATCCTGTGGGAACCGGACCCGTCCACTACTTTGACCGCCGAAACCGGATCAATTCCGTTAAACCCACACCAAACTTAACCACCCTTCCCCTCTTCTTCTTTTGTGCCCTAACCGGTCCATCCGGTTACTTCTCCTCGGTTCTTATCAATTTAACGCAACGAAATCTCCCAACTCGGCTCTCGCCTCACCCGCAAGATATATTAATCGCCACTCCACTCGTCATTCAAAGCAATTCCAGAACTCATAAACCAGTAAGATATCCATTCTTCTTCACGTCCTCTCTCTGTGTTTCTTTTGCTATTTGTGCTGTTGTTGAGACAATCGTATTTTCAGACGTGAAGTTGGGAAATTTATTTATGGTTAAAAGTGGACCATTTTGGCATTCCTAGTCCTGTCCTGTATTTGAATCGTTTAGTTGGGTTTCAATTTTTGATAATCCACACTGGTTCATGTAATTATTGGAATGGCTTCAAATTTGGAACCTGTTCCAATTACATCCCAGAAACACGACCCTGCATGGAAGCATTGTCAAATGTTTAAGAATGGGGATAGGGTGCAGCTAAAATGTATATATTGTCTCAAGATGTTCAAGGGTGGTGGGATTCATAGAATTAAAGAACATCTTGCTTGTCAAAAGGGTAATGCCTCTACTTGCAGTCATGTTCCACATGATGTTCGGCTTCAAATGCAGCACAGCTTAGATGGTGTTGTGGTGAAAAAGAGGAAGAAGCAAAAAATTGAGGAGGTTCTAAATGTCACCCCTATAGCTACTGATGTAAGCTCAATGCCCAATCAGGTTGATGTAAATGCTGGTATCCAGTGTCTTCCAGTTCAAAATCCAGTGGAACACAATTCAGCTTTGATAGTGAATCCTGATGAAGGAATGAGTAGAACTCTAGATCGAAGGAAGAGGGGAAGAGGCAAGACTGCTACATTAATGTATGCAAACTCTGAGGTTGCTAACATGGACCAAAATGCTTTGTTTCCCAAAAAGGTGGAGAATCACATTCATATGGCAATAGGTCGGTTTTTATATGATATTGGCGCACCTCTTGATGCTGTGAACTCGGTCTATTTTCAGCAAATGATAGAAGCAATTGCTTCAGGGGGCTCGGGAGTTGAACAGCCCTCATATCATGATCTTCGCGGATGGATTTTAAAAGATGCTGTGCGAGAAGTGAAGAGTGATATAGAAAGAAGCAAGATGACATGGGCAAGGACTGGTTGTTCTATTTTGGTTGACCAATGGAGCACAGAAACGGGTAGAATTTTGCTAAGATTTTTGGCATATTGTCCTGAAGGTACTATCTTTCTGAAATCCATGGATGCATCCGACATTATAAATTCCTCAGATTTTCTATATGAATTGATAAAACAAGTAGTAGAAGAAGTTGGAGTAGCAAATGTGCTACAATTGATAACATCTGGCGAAGAACAATATGCTGTTGCTGGGAGACGGCTGACTGACATTTTTCCTACCGTTTATTGGAGTCCTTCTGCAGCTTATTGCATTGATTTGATACTTGAAGATTTTGGAAATATTGAGTGGATTAGTGCAGTGATTGAACAAGCTAGGTCTATAACCAGATTTGTTTACAATTATAGTGCAGTTTTGAATATGGTTAGAAGGTATACTTTAGGGAATGATATTGTGGATCCCTCTTTCTCACGCTTTGCAACAAACTTCACAACTTTGAAACGAATGGTTGATCTTAAACACAATTTACAGGCCATGGTTACTTCTCAGGAGTGGATGGATTGTCCATATTCAAAGCACACAGCAGGACTTGAAATGTTAGATTGCATGAGTAATGAGACATTTTGGTCCTCGTCTGAACTGATTGTTCGTCTAACAGTTCCTCTCTTGCGAGTTCTGAGAATAACTACTAGTGAAAAGAGACCAGCAATGGGGTATGTTTATGCTGGAATTTACCGGGCAAAAGAAGCAATTAAGAAAGAACTTGTTAAGAGGGAGGATTATATGGTATACTGGAATATTATACATCACAGGTGGGAACGGCTGTGGCATCATCCTCTTCATGCTGCAGGCTTCTACCTTAATCCAAAGTTCTTTTATAGTGTTCAAGGGGATATGCACAGTGAGATTCTCTCAGGGATGTTTGATTGCATAGAGAGGTTGGTTCCTGATACGAGAGTTCAAGATAAAATTATCAAAGAGATAAACTCATACAAGACTGCTGCAGGAGATTTTGGGAGAAAGATGGCAGTCAGAGCTAGAGACAATCTACTTCCATGTAAGGGCCCGTTCTATTTAACAGGATTGATATCTTCTATCTATATGTTGTGATTTAGCCATTAAGATGCTTTTACTTTAAATTTGATTATCTGAAAAGAGATAATAAAATGTTTGAAAAGTTCTTATTTAAAATAGTAAGGAGTGTAGATGTAAAAACTGATGAACTGAGGAAAACAACTGGCTTGTGTAGAAAGCTTCTGCTTTTACATGATGACCATTCACATGTAAGTTTAAGTTGAAATCATTACATAAGTGACTGCCCCTTTGACTTCATGATACGAAGCTTGTTGAAGTTGTGTAACCTTATCTTTTTACTCCCGAAAAGGTGGATGGACACAGTTTCTTAACCTCTCTGGATTTACATAATGGTTAAGTTAGTTGAATGTGACTTCTTTTCGTGATGTTTTAAGACTGGCATTTTTAAAGACAAATCTATTTGAATGTCCTTTTTTCTCTTCTGACCACTTATTCAACTGACTTCTTCACTGGTATATGCATGCTACTTTTCTAGCTGAATGGTGGTCAACATATGGAGGAGGTTGCCCTAACTTGGCACGTTTAGCTATTCATATTCTCAGTCAAACATGCAGTGTGGTGGTATCCAAGAAAAGTCCGATTCCTTTTGAACAAATAGTGAATACAAGGAATCATATTGAGCGCCAACATCTTACTGATCTTGTCTTCGTTCATTACAATTTGCGATTAAGACAAAAGTGAGTATAAACCCTTAAATATCTATCTATCTATCATACATTACAGCAACGCGGTTGGCAATTGAAGGGAAAAACAAAAATTATATTTTGCTGTCTTATTTTCTTGTAGGTCTATGAATAAAGAACAAGAATTTTGTGATCCCCTATCATTTGAAGGCATTAGTAATGCTGATGACTGGATAAGGGCAAAGGATTTGCACTTAGAGGAGTATGGGAACTCAGATTGGATGGCACTGGATCCATTTTCTGTTAACACGATGCTTTTGAAACCTCTGAATGATGAAACTGAAGAATTATGTGAAGGTAACTTACGTATTTAATTGCATATAGAAACAACACTGAAATCATTGTTTGTGTTAATTGGCATGTTTTTATCTGTTTGTAGGGTTCGATGATTTTGAGATTTTCAGTCATGGGAAAGATGGTGAGATTGAAAATACTGGAGACAAGTTTGTAAACCAGTAGCAAAGGATCAAAAGAACCATTTGTCTGAAGAATCCACGATGGTGCCTTTCTAGATTATTGCTTAATGCAGAAAAGATTAGGTAGAATTTTTTTTTTTAGAATAAATAGAGAAACTCTGGAAAGGGCTTGTTGGATAGTTGGGCAGGTTTCCAAGAGGAGGGCATCCTAGTACTTGAATTTTATGTACCTGAACTCACAATGTTCTGGTACAGTAAAAACTCTTCTGTTGTAGTAGTTTTAATGTATTTCCATTTTCCAGAACTAGTAGTGTGTACAGCTCTTGCAAACTGAGAATAAGCGACTTTAAATGGGATAAACAAAGTTTTCCGTGTTTTTCTTCTTTACTGAGAAAGTTCATGTTACGAATTGATACATAGTAGTTATAGAAATGGTACAAGCTCCTGCGCATTGATCATGTTTTATTATTGATTTTCTTGACCTGAAGTTTTTAATTGCAGGGTTTCCTTTGTAAACTCAATTAACTTGTTAATTTTCATTTGTATTCTCTAGTCTACCACTTTTTTTTCGTTCTTATCCTTTTTGGTTCAAGGAAGACTCCTTATGCATTAAGATTCTTGGGCCACTGTAGGATCTTGTAGAAATTATTGCTTTAATTTGTAAATAGTTAAGCTTGCTTTTTTCTGTATGCAATACTCCGCAGGATATAGTGGTGGCAGTAATTTTCTGAAGGTAGAGAAATTTGTTGTGGTGTGTCTTCTAATTGTGCTCAATTTTAGCATGAATGAAATTATCTTTTTCATTCACAAATTAGGAACTTTGCCTGAGAGCACAAAAGCTTATGTGGTGAAGGGCCTTGGTGATATATGATTACAAAGCGTTAGAGTTAGACAAGTTTTAAAATTAAGGTGAAAGTGCTACATATATCAACTTCATCTGCAGGATTTTGTTTCAAATAGCCATCCTTTGAGTATAAGCAGGTGTAAGTCGACTCAGGAATGTTTGAGACTTTTGACCCAAAAATGATTTAGAACAGCTTGAGTTCTCAATATTTCTAAATAGCTTACTTCCCAACCAATAACTTTCTGAGTCAACTTCATATAAGAACTTTCACAATTGAGGCAAGATCATGGGACAACTAAGATATCAATTAAAGTTTGTCGCTGCAACTGCAAGCATAAAACACGTTCTAAAGTCCAGACCTCAAAATTTTGCTCATAGTCCAATTATTTGATGAAGGTCAAAAGGGAGAGTCGACGTCTTCAAAATTATTGCCTGAGAAATCATTATCTACATTTCTGGTTTCCAATTTAATTTGCTTGGGAACAGATAAAACTAAGTAAAGCTCCACATGATCAAAATCATCATATACATTAACATGAAAAGAAAAATCATATCAGTTCAAATAAAAACATGAGGCCTAATGGTAATTTACAATGCCTCTAGTTCTAACTAAAATTTGACCTTGAACAAGGTATGAGACCGCATTTAAAAAAAATTAAGGCCAAAAAAAAAAAGAGAAATATTAGGTACGGGAACACCCAGGAAAGCTATTGTGAGGTTTCGTGGCAAGCAAACTACCTACCCTCCCGTCTACCGGAGAGCGAGAGAGGCGAACCAGAGGCAGCCTCGACATCGTCCTCCCTGCCGTCGCCGGCCAACAACCACGCACTCGTCTTGTCAAAAGACGACGACACTGGATACGAATGCACAAAATCCTCAAATTCACCAGTCCCAATACCATCACCGCCGCCGCCATCTCCTCCTCCACCCTCCTTTTTAACATCAAACGCATCCGGCCCCGGCACCACCTCCGGCAGCGGCGCCTCCCCCTCCAAGTACCTAACCACCTGCCTCACACTGGGTCGTGCTTGGGGTGAGTTATTCGAACACATCAATCCCAGTTTGAGCACCAACACAGCCTGCATCTCATCAAATTCACCTCCCAATTTCGGGTCAACCACGTCCAGTATCGCCCCGACCCGCCACTGATCCCACACCCAGTCCACCAATATCAGCTCCTCCGGCAACGCCTTGGGCTCAATGGGCCTTCTCCCGCACACCACTTCTAGCAACAGAGCACCCAACGCAAAAATGTCGGAGCTTGTCGTGGGCTTCCCCGTGCGCGTGAGCTCCGGTGCCAGATAACCCAAAGTCCCCACCACCCGGGTCGTACTCGGATTCGACCCGTGTTCATACAACTTGGCCAACCCGAAATCGCCAAGCCTGGCATTCATTTCCGAATCCAATAGAACATTCCCTGCTTTGATGTCTCTGTGAATCACAGCTTGCTCCCATTCCTCGTGCAAATATAGAAGACCCCAAGCTACGCCTTTTATGATTTTAAACCTCTGTTCCCACCTCAATATTGCTTTTGGTTCATCAAATAGGTACTTGTCTAGGCTCCCATAGACCATGAAATCGTATACAAGTAACAGGTCACCACGCCTTCGACACCAACCTAGTAGTTGAACGAGGTTCCTATGACGAAGCCGACCAATGGTGGCTATCTCAGACACAAATTCTCGTAACCCTTGTTTTGATTCATGGGAGATTCGCTTCACGGCGATTTGGGTATTGGAATTTGGGAGAATACCTTTGTAAACTCGACCAAACCCACCGAACCCGATGAGGTTTTTGTCTTTGAATCCTTTTGTCGCTTGCTTTAGCTCCTCGTATGGGAATCTGTGGGGACCAACATCAAGCTCCCAAGCTTCTATTACATCCGAATACTTAATCTTTCTAATTAGATAAATTGCTATAACGGCTGCTCCAGTTATGACAAATATAGCTGTAATAGATACTCCCACGATTAACCCCTTTTGATTCTTTTTATACTCGGGAAGTGTAGGCAATTTTTCCAAATCTAGAGACTTTGCCTCTCCATTCATCTTGAAGCTCCAACCCAAGATGTAATGCCAGCTTGCAAGCAACCCAGTTGAAGAAGAAAACCCCACATACATGGACTCTTCTAGAATTCTTCCGAGATCCACTTCATAGGATAAAATTGGGGAACTGGGTTTTTCAGGGGATGTAGAAAGTCGAACTTCCACTTGATTCTTGGAGGAATCGTAATCAACCCATGATAGAATAACCTTTCCACTCTTCAGATTGATGTTAGCTGGAACGGACTTGTTTGATATCATGCTATTCAGGTCGATACCCACATGGTTATCATTGATGTCTCCGAACTCGAAATCCTGGACAGTGTCGAACTCCACGGCGAACAAATAGTTGGAAAAATTGCCAATATCGTTTGCATTGAGAAGGCCTAAGTACTGACTAGGATACGCACCAACAAGCTCTTTGGTGGGAGAAATGGTGAAAGCAAAACCATGACCACCCAATTTTGGGTACTCTGGAATGATCGCAAAAGCGAAAGAGGTGGAAAAGGAGGAAACTTTACCGTCGTTTCCCTTCTTGAAGTGGATTGGCGATGTGTAAAAGGCATGGCCGAGTACTCTAAGCGTGTCGTTTGTTAATCGGAGTATGCCATTTTCCCCAATCTGTGCACCCCCGTTTAAGCTTATGTTGCTGCCAGAGGCGTAGAATCCTTCGAAGTAGAGCTCGTCGTGCTGAGATTTTACAAGGTTGAAGTTGAAGGTGAGAATCAGAGAGAAAAGGCAGAGAAGCACGAGGGATTTGGCCATGGTAGAGGGGTTTGGATATAAGTGAGAGAAGTTACATTTTTCTAGTTATAACTAGAGAGAGAGAGAAACAGGGGCTGACTTGCAGGATGTGGGTTATGATTTTGGGAAGGAAAACGTGGTTGTCTGTTTAACATGTGCTCTTGCTCTAAGCTTTGCCTCTACCACTAGTGGGCAGTGGGCAGTGGGCACTCGCATTATAGATTACGATGGAATACAACTTCCATCACTATTCCACTAATCCCTCGCTCCATTTTTGGCCTCAACTTTCAATTATGTTTTATGCCCAAACAATGCTCAATTCTTGAATCACATTCACATCATTGTAGAGTGTACTATATTTTTTTCCTTATTGAAATCTTCTGTATTTAAAAAATTATTGAGTTAGAATATTTGACTGAAGTTTTATAATAAAACTACAATTTTCTTAGTCATCATGTTTACATATAAAAAATTAAAATCCAAAATTTTATTTGAATATGATCACCTATTAATTGTTGAAATATCTTAAATGATTGGTAACTATGTTATTTGCTTTTTAAAATCATTTTTTTATAATTTGTTTTTAAATTAAAAAGATCAACCTCTCCTCTTGAGAGGTTGAGTATTTTTTTTCTATCTCTCTTATTTAAAATTTTCATTTAAATAAGAATAAAAAAAGAGAAAGATAAACATAAAAACTCATACTCTTAAAAAGTTGAGCTCTTTATAAAATAATCTTTTCAAAAATATGATAGAGATAACCCATTGAATTATAATTCATTTTGAGAAACTATTTAATACATTGATGATTGGTAGTTTGATAGAGTGCTTATCTCACTTAAATTTTTAAGAAAAAAAATATCTCAATTATGAGTAGATGTTCAGTGGTACGGTAGTACTGAACTTCAGTACATCCCTCCAATCAGTTGGTCCCTAAACCATTCAAGGTGGGCCCTAATTAATGTGAGTTTTTATTAATATTAACAAATGGCACTACATGATTGGAGAGATGCACTGAAGTTCAGTAGTACGATACCATTGAACTTTTATCCCTCAATTACATACATTGTTTGGAAGATATTAATGACATTTTAAGTGATAAAATAAAAGGCTAAAGTACTATTTTGGTCTTCAATGTTTCAAAAGTTTAATGTTGGTCCTCAAAGTTTTTGTTTTTAGTCAATTTTGGTCCTTGAGCGTAACACCGTTAACTTTTTGTCGTTAAATGATGACGTGGCATGCTTATATGGCACACTCTCTCTCCTACATGTCATATTTTAATGACGTGGCATGACACATCACTGCCACGTTACCCCAGATGATGATGATAATGATGCTGATGAAGGAGAGAAGATGATGATGTGGCAATCTGACGTGACGTGGCAATGATGTGTCATGCCACGTCATTAAAATATAACATGTAGGAGAGAGGGTGTGCCATATAAGGATGTCACGTCATCATTTAACGGCAAAAAGTTAAGGTGTTACGCTCGAGGACCGAAATCGACCAAAAACAAAAACTTTGAAGACCAACATTAAACTTTAGAAACATTGAGGACCAACATTAAACTTCATACAAACATTGAAGACCAAAATAGACCTTTAGCTTAAAATAAAATATAAATGACTATTTTATCATATTTTAATTTTAAGAGATTATTTATCTTGTAAGAATGATAGGTATTTCATGTCAGATAGAACCAAAGTAAGACTCTCCAACACACCTGAATTTCTAATAATCAATTCGAGACACTTAATTCAGGTAACAGATTAAAATGTTTAATGAATTGAAAAAGGCTACAATAATAATTTATTCTTTATAAAAAAAAAAAAGCTATTTTACTTTTTTTTCTAAATTATTAATTTATTATTGTCCTTTATTAGAAAGGACAAAACTTATATGTTGTTACTTACATGCTTTTCCTCAAGTTAACCAATTAAAAAAAACATGTGTAAATTTTTTTGTCATCGTCTCACCTTTGACACATATCTTTTTTTAATTGGTTAACCTGAAAAAAAACATGTAAGTAACAACATATAAGTTTTGTCCTATTGAAAAACTTGATGTCCCCTGTCTAGTGCCTATTTGCTTGTTTATATATATCATTTATTGTGTCCCATAACTTAATATTTTTTTTAATTGATCAATAAAATTTATAAAAAATTATTTAAAAAATCATTTTTAATATTTAAAAATTCAATTAATCAATCAAATAAAACTAATTTTAAAAAATCAATTAAATAAAATTTTAACATATTAAAAAATCATATATATATATATATATACTTCTGGTTTATTTGACGTGTGTAGGTAACATCATAAACAAGTTGTTCTACTTCTTCCTGCCGTCGGAGACAGTTACTTCTAAATAGAAATGAGAGTGCAAATAGAAAAATTAAATAAAGAAAGTGAAACGGAAATATAATAAAATATGAACAAAATATATTTGGTACAGAGAAAAATAAAATTAATTTGTAAGATTAATATTATTTGATATGGTGAGAATAAAATAAAAATAAAATATAAAATATAAAAGTGTAAATGTTATATTTATCTTTATTTTGTAAGATTAATATTATTTGATATGGTGAGAATAAAATAAAAATAAAATATAAAAGAGTAAATGTTATATTTATCTTTATTTTCTATGTCAAGTAATCCTACTTTTTGTTATGTAAATATATATTTTTTAAAAATATTTTGATTTTAAAAAAAGTTTTTGCTCTATTTATGGGCAAGTATTTTAATTCCCTAAAATCATTCAAAATTTTAAGCATTGGGCATCCCTATTTCCCCGGACGCCAAGATTTATTGAGTAGTTGTGATTGGATAAAATTAATTGTAGTTTAAGCATGTGCACTTTGATTGAGGATCTGTTGATCTCCTCAACATGACATTAACGTCTTGCTCGATAATATTTAGAAGTACCTTCATTTACTATTATTTTATTTATAAAAAAACATTTTGATCCATAAAAAATTACTTCCCTCTTGCGTCTCCCACTTTCTTATCCACCAAAATCCCCCCTTTTTTATAGAGTTGTTAGTATTATTTTAGTAATTGTTGAAACTGGCACTCAGCAAAAAGAATTATTTGTTAAAAAGACTAGAAACATATTTATATATAATATATTTGGGACCCTAATTAACATAATAATACGTTTGATCCTCGTCACCTTCGTTCTGGATTCTATAGGTGTCGCTGTTTTAGGTTATACAACTTATAATATTGTTCAAATCAATATGAACAAAAAAAATTATTGCCAAGTCGAAGGAGCAAGGAAATGGGATAGGACTGGAATAGGTCAATACTAACATCAATAGTCACATTTCCTAAATTATTTCAGTACCTGCACTGCATAAAGCCTTCTTCTTCTTTTTTTGGCCTGAACTCCATAAAGCCTTCTTGTAAGCTTGGTATAAATGTATAGATGTAAAATACTGTAAAGAAAGTACTGTAGAATAAATAAAAGTACTGTAGAGAAAAGTGAGGAGAGAGATAGAGAGAAAAATTAGGAGGGAAAAAAAGTATGATAAAAAGTATATTTGATATGTATAAAATATGATATAAATTTTTTTAAAAAAATATAAAACACCATGATTCTACTATTTGGTATCCTTACTAAACGTACCCTAAGTACTTGTTGACCTACTTCTATTTAACTGAGGACCAACATTAAGCCTTCGAAAATGAAGTTAGACAGAAAAATTAAACTTACATATATGAGGACGTTTTGAGCTTAAAAAAACCACTCAACACCACTCTTCAATTGAAATTCTTTTATATCCCAAATGGTGCGTGACCTAATGACAAATTGACAATCAATCACACCACTTTTTGTCAGTTAAACTTCTCGTTCCAACTTCCAAGTCAACAAAATATTTTAAATTTAACGTTAAAGTACAATTCTTTTACCTAAATATTAAATTCATTAAGTCAAACTCCTTATCTTTCTCTTAATTAAAGGTGCATTAGTGCATATTAAATATTTGTATTTATAATTATAGCATTACTTAAAAATATAATATAGCATTTCGTGCATTGCACGGATTACTATCTATTTTTTAATTAGACAAAATTTATATGTTGTTACTTATATATTTTTGGTAAAGTTAATAATTAAAAAAAGATATGTGTCAAAAAGTTGACACATGTCTTTTTTTAATTGATAATCTTACTAAAAGCATGTAAGCAACAACACATAAATTTTGTTTTCTTTAAATTTCATTCTTTTTGGAATAATTAATAAAACTATTGACTAAAACATCCCATGACACGACGTCGTTGCTGGCTCTTTTGCATTGATGTGAAACAACGTCGTGTGACATTTTTTTAAATTTTTATAATACATAAAAGGCAAAAGACGTTGAACTGTTGAAAGCTTTAAATATAAAATTTGAAAGGAAATATTATATTTGTGGATTTGGAATATTAATTGTCTTACACTTCAATCCCAATAAAAATATACTTTTGCAACAAAAAATATATTTATCTTTCATTTTATTCCTTAGACATGCATGTATTATACTCATGTTGAATTTTATATGAAAAATTTATTTTGAGGTTTTTTTATTAAGAGTTTAATTTATATTTTTTATTCATTTAAAATTTTCACACCAATGAAAAAAACTTGAAGTATTTAATTATATATAAACTCAAAATAATATATCATAAGTTTTAGTCATAATGCTGTGTTTCACTTGAAGCTGTAATAACTAATAAGTAGTTATCAAATTAATTGGCACATACAATTTTATTTTTTAACATTTGATATTTAGAAAAAAGTCCAAGGGTGCATTTGGTATATAAACTATTTTTTTTTTCGAGAATCCTAATCATAAGAATTAGTCTATATTGCAACTTTTATATTTTCAGGACTATTATATAATATTCTTATTCTATAATTGAAAATAATCACATTTCATAATATTAGAATAATACCACCCTTTGGGTAAGATTAAAAAAAATAAAGAAATATGAAATTATAAGATTTTTGAGATTTTTAAACTTATTTTTTCAATCTGTCTAACAAATACAAAGGGATAAGATGCGAAGCTCAAAATCTCAAGATAATTTTCTAAATGTCTTGTATCTACTTGCTAGTAAATTATTATTTATTGTACCTTAAGAACGTAATTTAACTTACAAGAACAAGATATACAAAATCATACTCTTTTTAACTAAAGTCAAAATGGAGTAGACAAAGTCGCACTAGAACAAGCCCACTTGTGTCTTTATTTGTTTTTTTGAAAAAAAAAAAGCATTTTGATCCCTATTATGTCAAAAGAGACCTTAATTAATCAAATCGCTATCACAGATGATGTCATCTAATAACACGCATTGCCTACTTAATGATATTAATTAATCAACTCATTATAGAGTATATGTTTAATAGTACGGTAGACGTAGTACTGAATTTCAATACATCCCTCCAATCAATTAGTCCTTAATCCATTCAAGGTAAATCTTAATTAATATGAATTTATATTAATAATAAAAATAACATTACATTATTGAAATTTAAAAAAATACACTGAAATTCAGTAGTACGATACCACTTAATTTTTATCATTGTATTACCGCAAAAGGGTGACAATAGAGCATAGAGAACATATATATACAACAAGAGTCTTATAAGCTATCTTTGAGATTTTGACCTTAAGGTACAGTCTTTTTTTAATGCAATTTGAAGTGGCCCTACAAACATTGCATAAATATAAATGGACAAAACTTATATGCTGTTGGTTATATGTTTTTGGTAAGGTTAACCAATTACAAAAAGACATGTGTCAATTTTTTGACACATGTCTTTTTGTAATTGGTTAACCTTACCAAAAGCATATAAGTAACAGTACATAAATTTTTCCAATATAAATTTGGAGTTATGAAGAGATAAAATTCATCAAATTCTTTTAGATCTGTACAATCTTAAGTTAAAAAAATAAATATTTTGACACACATATTAAAATAAATTCAATAATTAATAGATGATGAATCAAAATTTATCATATCTCTATAACATTATCCTAAAGATAAACTACGTACTGCGAACTTCAGCGGAAGAAGTTGGTAACAAAAAAGGCGAACTATGGACTTTCACCAAAAAAAGAAAGGCCTAAACTATGGACACTGGACAATCCCTGGTTTTGAAATAATTTTGTCGGGTGAGAATCCATATTGAAATGCACAAAATCCTAACAAATAACCTCTTCATGACCAATGCCCAATTGGCACCTCCATGTATATGTATAAGATAAAGGTCAATGTATGATTTGAACATTATTTTTGTTGCAGCAATGGATTTTTAACTATTAATAAAAGTATGACATGTTAAAAGATAACTTAAAAAAAAAAATAAGTATCATGTATATTTATGTTTTTTATTTCAAATTTTATAATATTTAGACTTTAAACTTAGTTAAACCTTATTTTATTTTCTAGATTTAATTTTTATCTAATTAGCTTTTAATATCTCTTTAACAAATTTCACATTTTGTTGATAATTTATATGTATTAGTTAAAAACAGTTGATTATTATATATAAGTATATAACACTTGACTATACTTTATGTTTTTTAACATTAAAAGTATTTTTTTTTGTCATTTTGAAAGCATATTAGTTAACTTTTTGTTTTTTAAATATTTTTATGACTGAATTTTTACTTAAAAAATAATTATTTATTTTTTAATCACAATTTTTTATAATAAAATATTATTTTATATTTTGGACAATATTATAATTTAATATATCTTGACCGATCAAAATTTAATTTTTCATAAAACATTAAAGTTTACATTTTTAAAAGGTTGTCTTTTCATTATTTAATATTATTCAATCACATCAGGGGATATAATTGTGTCACATAATTATTGTGTACATGCATAAAGTTGCATGATAGACTATTCCATAAGATAAATGTCTTAGTTATTTTTTAAAAAAATTGTGAAGTACATAATTTAGTTTTTAAAACTTTTTCATTCCTCATAATTTTCTGGATTTTATATTTCTATTTTTTTACTAACAAAATATGATTGAGACATTGATTAGTGAATAAAAATAATGGTCTTTTTAACATTTGTGTGTCTAACTTATTTACAAATGTCACCTGTAAGGACGCAAAGTGATGAATCATTGATTTTTTTTGAATTTATATTACACGTAGTGGGTTAAGAACATCGTGAAATTGATCAGTACATTTGGTTTACTAGAAAAAATTGGTTTACTGTACCAAAAAAAAAAAAATTGGTTTAAGACAAGTTTATAAACTTTCTCAAATTCTAACTTTATGAATTCAAATTCTTAGGTTAAGTTTGGTTCACTTTAAAATTGAATTTGAAAATGGAATTGCACATTTTTCAGCTAGTTTTAAGGTTTGATTTATTTATTGTATTTATAATTGAATTCCAAGAAAAAATTAGTTTAAGACAACTTTATAAACTTTCTCAAATTCTAACTTCATGAATTCAAATTCTTAGGCTAAGTTTGGTTCACCTTGAAATTGAATTTGAAAATGAAATTGCACATTTTCCCGCTAGTTTCAAGGTTTGATTTATTTATTGTATTTATAATTGAATTCCAAGAATTTCATCTATTTTGCTTAGTTGAATTCCATATAAAATAGATGAAATTGGGATGGACTACATGGATTTGGTATAAAATTCCGATTTTCCCCTCCTTTCTCTCTCTCGTGGCCTTTGTCTTTCTGTTTCTTTGATTCTTCTTGGGTTATATGGAATTGGTATAATCAATAGATGAATTTGCTTCTAAAACTAGTTGGGAATATGTGTTTTCACACCTCATGTATGTGCTATTACTCTTAATATAATTTTTTGATATATATTTTTTAATATATATTTATGAATAAAAGAAAATTAATTATTTAATATTTATTGAGGGGCAAATTAGTCTTTTTATCTCACATATTTTTACAAATTTTTAATTTCATCTTTTCATACCAAACACACCTTTCAATTCAAATAATTCAATTTTAATTTCATCTCATCAACTTCAATTCCAATTTCAATTTTATATTTTTTTGAACCAAACACAACCTAATTTTAGTATAACACTATTTGTGAGATGTTCCTGCTACCTAGGGACGGACAACCTACAATTGTTTATGTGGTAGCCTTCTCGGATTACTATTAAATGATGATTCTATGGATTTTTAGGAGGTAGGATATGTTTAAATAAAAAAAGAAGGTAAGATATCTATATACTTCAAATTGGTAATGTTTTTTTCATTAAATAAGAATTATATTAATAAACTAAAAAACCCTCCAAGAGGGAGATACAAGAAAGTAACAGTTCAGATTAAAAGTTAAAGGAACTTTCTTATTAAAAGAGACACCATGAAGGTTTGTCAAAAAAATAAAGCTTAAGATAAGAGAGAAAATTATAAAAAACAATGATGACTAAGCGATCCAAATGAGCACAACTAGTAAGTGGGTGGTAATGATTTAACTGAAAACTTTAAAATGTATGTATTGAAATAAAAAGGCTATTTTAAGAAAAAAAAAATTATACAATTAGGAACCTAAACTTGACTATCTTTTTTTTGTCCAAGTGGAAAATCAATTTTACAATATTTAAAAGCGGCTAGATCGATACTATAGTTGATAAACTTGATCTAAATAAATTGTTAGGTATAAATAAACAATTAATTACAGATTGGACAGGAAACCTTTTGTGGATGAATTATTTCTAATTCCATATGCCTCGATTATGATGAGCTTGGGTTGGTATTGAAAATGATACTCTCTTTAAAATGAAGTAAATAATTCATGGTAAGAAAGTAATAGTGATGGACGTAGAGGCAGCAAGAGAAAAAAAGTACCATTTCAATTGAACATTTTACACAACATGAGACAAAATGATAAAGGATAACGAAATCCAAAATATGAACAAGATAACAAAATTATTTGATAATCTTAAATTCCGCGCATGTTCTCCTTAATTTTGATTAAAGCACAGAGAAATGCTCAGAATATGTATAATTAAACAGCGTCCAATCCATGACATCATTTTGTAGGAGTTGGGTAGAAGTTTGCCTGCTGCATAAACTCAAACTTGCTTGGCCTGCAGGGAAAAACAAGATTAATTAGATGATTAAAAAGAAAAGTGTTATTTAATCCAAATTTAGAATTTATTATGTGTGATTTAAAGGAAGCAAATTAAACCTGTTTTAGAATTTAGAATAATCCTCTTGAAATAGCATCTTCGTTAGCGTTACCAAGAGCAGCCTCATTCAAGTACTGGTCTGCCAATTGGACTCTCTTCACATTCTCTTGCTCTTGCACAAGCATGCTTCCATACTCAAGAAGCTTCTCCAATGTCATCTTCGGCTGGTCAAAGGTTGGGGGTCCTTCCTTTGAGTTCACCAGCTTCTTCCCCACGAAATCAACTCCAACCCCAGAAATCCACTTCCTCACTTCATCATCGTACACTCTGGCCCTCAGTGCCCCAAAGAAATCTTCAAAAAACACAACACACACCATTACTTTTTTCATTCAAGCATTTCATCAAACACACAAGCTGCATTCAGTTTCAACCACATACTCACCGATGGATTGGCCGGGGAAGGTGTCGACGAGCTTGATAATGTCCTCGTTAGGGACATTATCGGTGCGGAAAATTCCGGTGCAGACACCAATTCGGTCCTCCCTGGTGGGTGCCCAGTAGAATTTCTCCATACGACCGTCACGGATGAGAGGAGCGTAGAGAGTAGAGAAATCGTTACCGGTGACGATGATGGGGACGCGAGCATTCTCCTCCTTGTTGTACATACCGGGGAGCTGGACGTTGGTGGGGTTATCGGCGATGTTCATGAGGGTGGCGTTAACCATCTGGTTGTTGACGGTGTACTGTGTGGTTCCGCCCATACGACCAGCCCCTGCGTCCAGATCGTTGATGAACAGAGCACACATCTTTCCCTTCCTGATGATATCTGCGGCTTCACGGTACCTTTGCCTGATCAGTTTTGCTGGCTCTCCTGCATTCCCACTCTCAAGCTCTCCAGCACTCATCATGATGGGGCTGTACTTGCAACATCACACACTTGGAGTTAGCCACATCATGTAAGCATTAACCAACACTTCCTACTAGAATTCTGTACTGGATGATTCTTTAGATTTTGGATGAAAAAGTTCATGGAGAAGTTTTTTTGTGTGCACAAATTACAAAATTTAACAAGATTTTTATAGTTGAGGTTGAGGGGTGATCTTCACATAACCGGATTTTATGCATACAAAAAGTTATCTATAGTTCAAATCCTAGTATAGTATAATGGGGGGATGAATCTGAGTGGAGGAGGTAATTCAAACTTTAGCGCAAAAGAGTTTCAAATTGGCATTAAAGGCCGTTAAGTATATACTTGGTAATACATATGAGGTAGAACTCACTTGATTCCCATCTTGGCGAAGACAAGCTCACATTGGAAAGATTTTCCTTGACCTTTGCCTCCCCAGATACCAAGAATGAGAGGAACCTGTAAAAATAGGCAAAGATATGGAGATTTATGTCAAAGATTGTTGTAACCAATTAAGGACAATATATGGAGAGATCTAAAATTACATGCCTTGATGTTGGGAAGGGTCATGAAGTTCTTAGTGATGTGAACAACAAGCTTGTCCATGAAGGCAGGGGCAATGTAAAAGCCATCCATGTTGTTGTCCATGTACCTATATAACACCAAATTAAGTTATGAAAAGACAAGACAAAAGATTCAAGTGAATTAACAAGATGTGAGAGACTGACTGTTTAAGTCCAGTGCTGAGGTACTCATAAGAGCTCATGACTGCATAGTGAGTTCCGGTCTCCATTGGAGCTTGGAAGAGGGAATCAACCATACCCTTCCCCCTTGTGATGTCTTGCTGATCATCAGAAACATCGTACGCCAGACCTCTCCACCTGTCTTTGTCTGTCTGCTGGTCCTCCTCAATCTCTTTCTCTGCAGCCACAATCCTGAAGCTTCCAGAAGACGCCTTCGCGTTTGGGAATCTTGCGTTTATCTTCTTCAAGCTGCTCCCAAAGAAGGCTGAGTTCGCAACCGAAGCTCCTCCTGAAGACCCATTCAAGCTCAGCTGCAATTTCACACTCAAATACTGTTATATCATAATTCAACATATAACCAAATAATGAAATAAGGAAAAGAAATTTGCTATAAGGACAAGAGTGAGTGGAAGGCATCGTACTGGAGTTCTGTTGACAACTCCTACAGTGGAAACGGAGGCAGCCATGGCTATGTTGTAGCTGAAGACTTGAAGCTTCAGAGGAGGAGAGGCAGTGCAAGAAAACACAGAGCTAGCTGAACCACGAGGAACGTTGAAATGCAGAGAGAAGAGGATTTATAGTAGTTACACAGTGAAGAGTGTCCATACATTAATATCCTTTAGATTGGTTGAAGAATCCTTGACATCCATACACTGAAGATTGGCTGGATGCCACGTGGCGAGCAGAGAGTACCTGCCAATTCAATCACTTTTGGAGTTAGTCCTTGAGGTTGGTATTGAAGCAGTTCTCTGATCCACCAGTCAATAAGGAAAGTCGATTACCACACAAACGTAGGAGTAAGGACAAGGAGGACACACATTCAAGCAGTGGCTGCTGTTTGTTCCACAAGCAAAACAAGAGATTCCCTGGATAAGTCTTGCCATAATATTATCTCTAATGGTCAGTTTCATAAAATATTTGGGGTGCCATTTAATTCTAGCATATACTGTATATGTTCAAATATTATTAGGAGGAGGAGCTCTAACTTTTTTCTCCCGCAAAGAAGAACCGAAGGTTCTAATACTGGATAATACCACTATATATGAGGCTGAATGGATTCGACTTAGAAAATAGTGAATATCATTAGTATTGACACAATAATCAAATCAGTCATGAACATTAAACCCAATAGAGTCCCAGCAAATGCAAAATGGACTGAATGATGCCTGAAAACGACATAGTAGATGACGACACATTGCACCTATGCCTCATTTGTAAGTGGACTGGATTGGGTTAGTTCGATAAGCCCATTTAGAGATAGGGCTCCTGTTCCGGTTCATTTAACTTAAGTCCAAGACCAAGTATATGTGTAAAGTCCATGTGTATCATCATCATCCATTTACTTCTTTGTTTTAGCCAAAATCATCCCTTTGTATTTTATAAGAGCATAAAAAAAATGAAAGAAAGTTAATATATATATATCAAAGTCTTTATTGAAATTTTAGTTACAAACACCTATAATTATTTCTTAAATATCCATATAATAATCATTATTGTGAAGATATAACGTAATGATATAACCCTGTAATCTCTGGTGGTTTTCCCGTGGTCTACCTGATGGCTCTATCCTGTCAAAGAATTAAACAAAGTGAAATTTAGAAGCAAAAAAGTTAATCCTTCACATCTTTACAAGCATACAGTTATATATTTAGAGCAACACACAAAACGGGATAAAAAGTAAAAGTGGTAACAAAAGTTGAATTAACAAAGTGAAAAAGCAAGAATATCCCTATTGAACCTACAGCCCACAGAATAAGAATAGAACGGTCTCTGTCTCTGTCCTAACACAACCGTGGAATAATAATATAGTTTCATAGCTATAATAATGTGATAGGAATTGGGAATTGACAGAAGCAATGAAGCACTGTTTGAAGAGATAACAACTATGACTCACATATGATAGAGAAAGACACTTTCATCGTTAAACTCGAAAGTTATAGCCCAAAGTTTCTCCTTCCACCATCTCATCATAATAAACGTCTCAAAAAGTACACAGTATTTAAGTGACAGAACCCAGAAATTCTTGTGAGTTCAACACCTCACAAACTGTTGCTGATGGCTCTATATAGGAGCCTGTATTTGTCTCTTTGGGTTCAAACAGTCAGAAATGAACACTTTGGGAATAATACAGATGGAGTGGGTTAATTTAAGTGGCCAACAACTAAACCTGAATTAGCGTGGGAATATAAAAATGTGTACTTAACAAGAGTAACACACAAATCAGTGAATAAAATAGGTTGATTAATGGACCATTAACAATATGCAGACAAAAACAAGCCGCAATAAATCATGCATGCACTCTGTTGAGTAGATGTTCAGTGATACGGTAGTACTGAACTTCAGTACATCCCTCCAATAAGTTGGTCCCTAAACCATTCAAGGTGGGCCCTAATTAATGTGAGTTTTTATTAATATTAACAAATGGCACTACATGATTGGAGGGATGCACTGAAGTTCAATGGTACGGTACCATTAAACTTTTATCCCACTCTGTTCTAGCAAGGAAACTTTATTAATTAGGTAAAGCATGCATAATTCTAATATTTAATTTGGATTTGAATGCTTTACTTTTGCTTTAACTCAATTTACTGGCATTCACAGGAGGAGCTAATTAAAGGGAAAGGACTAGGACAATTTTAATATGCTCTCTCCCATCAACATCAACATAATTTCATCTTTTGATTTACCCTGTAATTGTTTACAAACAACATATATAATTGCCTAAGACAAAAAAAATTTGTGATATAGAAAACAAGCCAGGTTGAAACTTTAATTTCACTTATTTACTAGACACAAAAACGTTCCAACCATTTCTCATTTTCTGAGCCCAAAAAGGGGTGATGATTGGGTATAAAATCACAGTCACATTAGGGGAATACGAAGAATATAACACTTCCAAAGCACAAAAGAGGAAAGGTTGCCTTAAATGACAATGACAATGTAGGCCACCCAAGAGACCCAAAAGGACACAACTTTAAACTACAGTAACATTACCCATAAGAGACAACAAAAAGAACTGAGCCTCCTTTCCCAAGTTATGGCTATAAAGCGTTTCGAATCATTACTTCTTAGACATACTAAAAACAAGCCTTAAACACTAGAAGCTTAACTTAACTGGGACAATAATAATGACAGGGTGTGGCTCTTCATGTGGAGCATGCAAGTTCCTGAGGAGAAAGTGCACAGTTGACTGTGTATTTGCTCCTTACTTCTCCTATGACCAGGCTGCAACCCATTTTGCAGCAGTTCACAAGGTTTTCGGGGCTAGCAATGTTTCGAGGCTATTGTCACACCTACCAATTCAAAACAGAAGTGATGCTGCCATCACCATATCCTACGAAGCACTGGCTCGGGTTCATGATCCTATATATGGTTGTGTAGCTCATATATTTGCCCTGCAGCAACAGGTTCTTATTTATGCTCATATCATTATAAAATCAATCATACTCTTTTAGAGTATAGTTTAACTTTTACTTGAGTTTTGTTAACTAGTGTCCTTAAGTTGTTCGTTAATCTTTCAATATCGGGAAACTTCATAACCAATCAGATGAAATTTTAATCAGGAACTAATAACAAAATTCAAACATGCACTGAGCATGATAGGTTGATGTCATCTAAGTTAACTGGTTAGAGTCATTCAGCATGAGTGACATCAAAATGCTAAGAAAACATATGATTGGCTACGTGTAGATGATAGGTTGATATCATCTAAAATTAAGGACTAAAAGTAGTTTAAGCATTTTATAAGTTTCTCAGCAAAAAGCCATGTGCATGATTCTACTGTTGCTACGTGTAGATTGCTAGCTTGCAGGAGGAGATAGATATTCTTAGTGTAATGGCGAATTCTAGTGTTGGAGCTGCTGGCTGTGGAAGTTTTCTAGCACCAACAAACTCAAACAACGGGATAGAGCTTCCTAATTTGCAGAATGATGACACAAGGATTCAAAATTATCATGATCAAGTGGCTAATCTAGTCTCTCACCAAGAAAGTACCAGTGTCTACCAATGCTTGGACGGCCAGAGACAGATGGAATTAGAGTTTACTGATAATGCATTTGGATTGGAAAACCAGTTATTTGGTGAGTCCAACCTTAATACATTAGAGAAGCTCCTCTATGGAATTGATCAAGAGGTGTCCTTTTTGAATCATCCATGGTTCAATCAAGCATAGTGCTATCATTAAAAAAAAAAAGTGACTGTTCATGAAATGGTAGCACAGGGATCTGATCTTCTCGTACAAGAGTATCACATGATAATGTTATTATGTGATCCTCTCACGAGTAAAAATAAAATCCGGTACCTCACATCACATCAATTAGCTTCTAATTAAAATGATTGACAGTTAAGGTTTGATATTAATTATCTCCTACGATGTCTCGTATCATGGACCTCTTATGTAACCATAAGAAATAAAAAGGTCAAAACTAGAACTGAACTGTTGCTTGCAAGTTTAAGATCTTGGGCAAGATGAATTAGTGCATGAAAAAAGCTTTGTAATGACATTGGCTTTTGCTTAGGTTTCTAAAAGTAGTTCCCTGAATAAACCATGTAGCAGCAACTGCAAGTATTATGACTATTGAGGTCATCAATTTTAAAACGAGATGACTACTTTTAAACATATAACAAGCCTGTTCATTCACGTTCCCAACTCTTTTTTTCTTTACGTGCCCTTTTCAACAACGCTAACCCATTATTTTCACACATTCCAATCCCCCTTTTCTAACTCGTCGGATATCTTTCATTTAAAAACACACTGATTAAAACAGTTGAAATCTTTTACTTTTATATTACTTACGGAGTAAAAAATTTGTTTGAACAAACTTTGTCTTATATCACATATCAGTCAAAAACATGAGATCAGGCTAATCATAACTTTTTTTAAAACAAAAGGAGGTTGATTTGTTATCATCATATTTTACAGGTGTTTCAACTACCTAATCAAACAATCAGAAGTTTAATTTCTTCCTCTGAAGAGTGAAACTTTGGATGAAAATGGGGAATCGGAAGTATAAGAGGAAAGCCGTAGTTTAGCCTTTAGAACAAAGATGGCCAGTCAAACTAGACGCTAAGATGCCAAAATTCTATTTTGGTTCCTTATCTTTTTCACTTATTCCATATTAATTTTCTATTATTATAAAATTTTAAATTAGTTCTTTATTTCTGTAACTTGTTCCATATTAGCCATTATTTCAAAAATTAACCTTTCTTTATTCTTTAAAATTTTCATTTAAATTCCTACACTCTGAGTTGGTGTAGACTGTAGAGAGAGGAAAAAAAACGAAAATAGAGTGAAAAGGGTGAAAGTCTAAGAAGACAAAAAAAAAGATAATATAGAATAAAAGTCTAATTTTTAGAAGTTTTTATAATACCTAAAAAACACTCGTAAATCATAAAGCAAGTACATTTTACAAGACAAATTCATTCGGACTTTAAAATAAATATATAAAAATTTATCAGCTATACTGAGCCAAAATAATAAATACGCTGACCAAAAGATAGCCAAAATATCTATCAAATATTCATTTTGGTTCTCTATGTTTCATTCAAGTTTCAATTTAGTTCTTTTATGTTTTAAATTGATCCTTTATGTTGCACAAAAGTTTTAAATTGATCCTTCCGTCCACTTCCGTCAATTTCTTAAGTTAATTGCTGATGTGGCCTGCTGACGTGTCCATTTAAGCTGACGTGTCATGCCACATCATTGCCACATATCACCACGTCATCGCATAAGATGACTAGAAGATGATGTGGCATGACACGTCAACTTAAATGAACACGTAGGAGAGATGATATGTCCACGTTAGCACTTAACGAAAGAAATGAACGGACTTGGACGGAAGGACCAATTTGGAACTTCTGGGAATCATAAAGGACCAATTTAAACCTTTTGAAACATAAAGGACTAATTTAAAATTTGGGTGAAACATAAAGGGCCAAAATAAACATTTCACCCCCAAAATATCATATGATTTTGCAAAACCACCAAAAGCAATGGGATGCTTCAGCCTCCAAAAGATTCCATTTGATTGAATCCCCTAAGCGTAATAGAGTTCACACTTGAATCCCAATAATGCCAAACGCAGCCTCGACCCTCGAAGTTAAACCAAAATCAATCCAAAAGTCAAACAATTCACGTTTGTTGGATTACGCTTAATATCCTCCCTAAAAAGTTTTGTATAGTATAACAGACCTTGATCATCACAGGTAAACCCATTTCTTGATTTATCTCTTCCAATGCCTTTCGCCCCTGCTCCATCACAGGTATATGACCAACTTCTTCTAGGATTACACTGGTCTCAAAGAATGTTATCTTTTGGGTATAAACACATTCAGTCATTCTATCATGTTCATTGATTTGATCATCTTTTTCTTTTGAAGGAAACACTCACTTAACAGGTTATTAGGTTCATATGTTTCTTGAAGAAGCCATTTTAATTTTTAAGGCTTCTCTATTGTATTGGTTAAGTTTTATCACATCACATTTTTATGTTTTATTTCTTGCCCAATCATTTTTATGTATTCTTGAATAACAAAATATTTTTATTAATACAAAATTTTTGAAACATTGAATGACGACCATTAAGCGTTTCATGGGAAAAGCTCGTATTTTTTTTAAGATAAATAAAGTGGAATTATAAGATCAGCAGACTGCGCTGTTGTTTTTAATCTAGTTTTTATTTCATCATGACCTATTATAATTTACTTATCATTTACTATAGTATCCTAAATTGAAACTAATTATTTATCAAAAATATAATCTTAAAATATTTATTTTAATATTTTTTTTAGTTTTCCACAGATATTCTCCTATTAGAGTCAATTCTGTTCGAACTAGCGGCCTATAACGAGGGTAAAGGTCTCCCAGCAGAGATTTTTTCATATGCAAGTCTTGAATCGGAACCTTGCTTAAGAGGAATGGAATACCTACCACTCTAATCAACCACCTTTTGATTAATAATTTATTTATTGAATAAATTTTACCCATCCTAATATCCAATCACTTAATAAAATTATACTTATTATCCATATTCTTTAAAAATTCATTTAATTAATTTATAAAGCGTAATTTATACTAATTTTCCTTTTAGTTTATTTTATGGTAATGAACTAAACATTTTACAAGAAGAACAACTAGAATAATCTTTAACTTTTGTTTTTTACAATTTTTTTTCACAGATATCCTCCTATTGGAGACAATCCTGTTCGAACTAGCTGAAATTCCATAATAGGGGTAGAACTCTCCTAACATAGATTTTTTCGTACACAAGTCTCAAACTCGAGACCTTGCTTAAGGGGGAATGGAGTACCTACTACTCCAACCAACTATATGTTGGTAAATGAGCCGACCCAAGCCTCATATGTTCAAGCTCAACTCGTTTGAAACAAGACGAGTTCAAACTCGAATTCGAGCTCGAGCTTTTAAACGGACAGAAAATCATGATCAAACTCGATTTGTTTAATTAACCGAGTTGTTCATGGACTTAACAAGCCGAGCTAAATAATGAATGGATGTTCAGTGGTACAGCAGTACTGAATTTCAGTACATTACTCCAATTAATTGGTCCCTAATTCATTTAAAATGGATCCTAATTAATATGAATTTTTTTTATTAATATTAACAAATGACACTACATGATTGAAAGGATATACTGAAGTTCAATAGTAGTACGGTAGTACTCAACTTTTATCCCCTTGTAATTATCAACTTTTATAAAATATACATGTACATGAGAAAATTAACTTATATGTTATATTAATTTATAGATTTTATCCATTTATATATTTTATTGATTATAATCAACCTTACTTAATGACAAAATCCTTTGATTTTTGTTATCATATATGTTCTATTAATTAAAAGATATTTCTACACAACATAACAAATTCAATATGTATGTGTAAAACAGTGTTCATTATTTACTATAATGTAATAATAAATGTAAGATAAAAAAATTTTATATTATTTTATTCTTAAACGAACTGTTTATAAATTAAATGAACAAAATTTTAAATATTTAAACTTCACTCGTTTAACTAAACAAACTTTTATATTCATGACTCATTTAATAATAATTATACAAGCTGAACCCGAACGTTAATTCATCTACAACCCTACCTAAAATCTTTTAACTTGTTAAAAATTAGAAAAAATAAAACTATTTTTTATATTGGTCTTTTTTTTTTGGCCGAAATATTGGTCTTTCATAAAAAGACGATTCATCTACCATTTTACCTCACAAGAGAAGAATTTTTTTTCTAACCTTACAAAAATTCTCCACTTGTCGCGTCGAAAGAAAAAAAAAAAAGGTTTATCTACCAATTTTTTGGAAGTAAAACCTCTTAATATGATTGAGTAACGGGTCGAATTGGTAATAATGGCGTTGAATAAGGATAACCAATTACATCCACAAAATTTACTTCCCTGGTTGAGACCTTAACCCCGACGCAGTCCACATTATTGAAATAGAATTGCGAATTTTTATTTTATTTTATTCCAGAACTGCAAATTCCATGTTATATAAAATTTCTTAATTCTCGTGCTTGGAATTCAATAAGCTCATCATAAATTCACAAAATCAAACGTTGCGATTGGTCCCATGAATAGGATTTCTGTAGAATAACAGAAAGCGAAGCTAATCTTGAAAGCCACATCATACCTAACTGACAATTCTATAAAATGACTCAAATCTATTGCCTTCACAAGTCATCTTTCTTCATGATCTCCTTCTACGTTTCTACCTAAGCACCCTACGTTCTTTCTTGATTACTAGCATTTGCATGCCATTGTCATATCATCTAGTCTACTAAATTCTACACAACTTACTTATATCACCCTCTAATTCAAACCAAAACTTCACTGATATTGAATTATTATTATTAGTTTTTGGAGTCCTCGCAAGTATCAACTATCAACCACCCACACCCAAATTAATTAGTCGCTGTTAGCTACAAGTCTAAAGCCATATCCACCACCTTTTTATATGAACCAAGTCTAAAAGTAATCCACCTAAAACGTGTATTTCCCAACCCAACAAGATAATTTAGCCACTAACATAGTCAAGGCTAAGGATTATATCACTTGAATTTCTATATCCAAATTCCACTATCAATATATACAGAAGGCTGAAAGCAGCCTTGGGGAAAAAATAAAAAAGACAAAACATCCATTTCATGAGTCACGATTAGACAGCAAACGTCTTTAAAAAAACAAAATCTTCTTTGGAAAGATAAAGCATTAAAGCACTTTTGACTTATGAAGGAAAAATTCATCCAAATTAGTTGGAAACGTTCAAAAGCAGCATAAATACTTGAGCAATAGGAAATATGCCGACTACAACGGATCAAATATCAGCAGAAAAAGGAAAGAAACGTTGATAAGAACCAATTACTTGATGGCAAGATTTCTATTCAAGTTAGGTAACCTTCTTATTTCATGAGTAACACAGACACCTTCGCCCTAAGCACAATTCACACTCCACACATCACATTGGTGCAAACCAAGCAGTTATCCATGAGAGAAAACAAATTTGTTGGGGACAGACTAATTTTTCAAGGTTCAATAATAGAACATGCGTTCACATAGTATTAACGCAAAAGAAGAATAACTAGAGAGGTTTAGTAAACTACAATCATATGTAGTAGCTAACTATGAGAGAGCCATTTTAGGTGGTATGAGGAAAACATTGACATTAAAGGGAGGAAGTATGAACGCCCTTTAAATTGAAATACAATTTTTCATTATGCAATGGAACTCCCTTAGTTACCATATATGTGCTAAAAAGGTGAAGCTACTCCACCTAGGCATTAGGTCCAATAAATGTATATATCCTACTACAATTTAGGTAGGAAAATTTGGGAATTTCTAATCAAAATGTTCCTTATTAATATATAGAAAACTTTCCAACTAGCTAGCAAATATATTCATTAATTCCTACTATGACTGTTTATCTATTTCTCATTGTAACAAAGCAGCATATCAATAACAACTAACAAGTGCCATAAGTCATTGTCTTAAACATATTTAAAATGAACCACATACATGAATTTGGCTCAAAGAAATTAAATGACAATTGTACATAAAATCTCAGTCGAAACTTGTCTGTTTTTGTTTGTCTAATTTATTATTCACTTCAAATTAATTAAGACGACATAGTTCCAAACAGTTTCAAGTTTTAACATAACTAATTTCACCCAGCACAAGTGGTATAGCCAAACATGCCAATTTGCAGTGGGTAAAATGCTCAATTAGAGAGGGAAGGAAAATTGTTAAGTGTTCATCTATATATGCACACACACTCTATACATAGGTAAGCACATGCTAAACTATTTATGAATATCAATGTTCAATGTTACATAAAGACAGACTATAACCCACTTAAATTACATAATTACTTTTTTTAATACTCAAAATCTAAATATATAATAGGAAAAATATAAAAGGTAATTCATGTCTCCTTATTCTCACTTCCGGAATTAACAACCTATAACACACATATGACATATTTCACAAAGATGATATCTTCTCAATACATGAGAAATTAAAGGACTTTAATATATATATATATATATATATATCGGGTCTTCTAACATAAGGTTTTAACTAATTAGTCAATTGCGTTTTCAAACATTAAAAAAATTTTAATGAATTTTCACAAATTTCAAGTCATTAAATACTAATTAGGAGAAACCCTAACATGTACCCTATATAAATACCAATATAAATATATAATATAAACACATCACATTCACTCTCAGAAGACAAAAGTTTCATTAAGACACTATAAAGTAAAAATGTAGGAATAACACTAATCTAAAGACCAAAGATACATAATAACAAAATAGGAAGAAGCCAAGTCGAAGGAAGACTTCAATAAATCAACCGCATTAATGATGCACAATAGAAACAAATTCATTCTAAATTTCCCATTTCCATATTCGCTCATCCATCCAAAACAAAGGAATATGGAATGATATAGCCATATAATATAGGAACCCCCCCCCCCCCCCCAAAAAAAAGATGCCTATTCTGCTTGGAGAACAAATTGGCCTAACCGTTTAAATAATTTTCCTCCCTTTAAATCGCACTCTTTCACTAAATAGGAAAGAATTTGGAATTTTGAGAATAAAAAAGAAATAACATATTAAATGACCACCCTCCACCAATGACTTGGGTCCAAATAAATATGAAATGGTTTAAAGATAGAGTGGGCCACATTTCTTGTTCTCTCCTTCCTGTCCTTCATGCCTATCAAAAGATTCAAAACAAAAACGGACCTATTCCTAGATATTAATGACAAGATGCTTTAAAGCTTGGAAGGCTTCTACTTTCTAAGCATGAGGATGTTAGAAACCAAGGACCAAAGTCATGCATATAAGTTATAACTGTAGGTGGTTTCCAAATTCTACTTTATATAGTACGATTTAGTCCAAATTTAAATGGTGTCAGATTGCTATAATAGTATAATACTGTCCCAGTTGGCCCCCAGGAACCTAGAATCCTAAACCAACACGGAGTTGCACCTAGACAAACTTTTCAGACATAAATCAGAAGAAACACAATAATGCTTACTGAGATTTAACTAGAAACAGTCTGGAGAGCCTCTAATTCAGGTAAGGGGAGATGCACTGACCCTACCATATATCCTTACTCCCCAAGTTAAATATCAATATCATGATCCAATTGCAAAAATATTCAATGTGCTACAGTCCAAAATCATTATCACACATCATGACTTTTCCAGCAATACTACAACTATTCTTTCAACTTCAAGTACTAAATGCAGAACGAGGCATAAAGTCAAACAACTCAATCGGTAGGCTTACCATTAAAATCCCTGCACAGCTCCAATATTATTTTGGGACCATTCCATATTTCCATCCTCTTCCTACAGTCATAAATGAACTCTTCCAGAAAATAATAATTAAGTAGAGGATTAGACGGAAGAGAAGCTAATAGCTGCTAACTAAAACATGTTTCTAAACATATAATAATTAAGCAAAGCAAATAAACAAAACGTCCTAACCTTGCTTGTTATTCTTACAAAGAAATTAACCGTCGGAGAAGAGAAACATACTGCACAAGTACAAGTCAGTAAGAAAGAAGGAACAAAAGCTCATTCATTAACAAAGTCCTCTTATATATGTTTCAGTAAGAGGGAGGAGGAGGGCGAGGTGGAGGACCCCAAAACACATCATGTGGCATCTGACCATTTGATAGCAGATTTGGAGGCAAATTGTACATTGGCATTGAAACTTGTTCACCCAAACCTTGTGATGCTGGAGTTCCACTATTACCTGAATTAACTCCTGATTGCTGCTGCTGCTGCTGCTGTTGTTCCTGCACTTGCATTTCCTCACCACCACCTTCTTCCTCTAACGGTAACCTCTCGTATGTAGCATTAGCAAATGTCGCTGCAATCACCATCACTGGACCTGATGCTACCAGCGAACCCACCACCGTACCCCCCACAACCTGCCCTTGTCCGCCGGCTAAGTACACCGTTAGCCCGGTCGCTCCCGGAGGTGAAGGCGCCGGCAAGAACGCGCCGGAGAGAGACAATATCTCGAACCGTCCATTGAGAGTGATTACCCCACCAGGCGCCGCAGGTTGTCGGAGTGTGACATTGGTCACAATGCCGCTTCCGCTGAGCACGGACACCCCTCGGTGCCGGCGATTCGCGAAGGTGGCTATGCTTTCGGCGACGTCGCTCCCGCTGGCGATTTCCAAGACGTGGCTTCGGAGGGCGTTGGGGGTTTCCTTTGTTATGACGATGGGAGGTTTCGGCCTGTTCTTGGACCCCGGTGGGCGGCCACGTGGGCGGCGGCCGCTGCTGCCGGGCTCCACCGTTTCGTGGCTGCCGGGGTTTTGGTCGTCGCCTTCGCGGCTGTCGTCGTCTGCTTCGGTGGTTGGGGCGTTTGGGTTTGTGTTGCTGTTGCTGCTATTGGTTGGGGTGGAGTTGGTGTTGGGGTTGTCCATAAATTCTTGTTCTCGTCTAGGCCCTAGACGATTCAATCCACCATGGTCGACGTCTTCTGGGTTTCTGAGCTGAAGTGAGGGAGATGACATGGGGTCGGTGGGTCTCAATGCCACATTTCCAGCCCACCACCGATTCGCCATGATTGGAAAGTTGTCTATAGTGAGAAATCTCGCTCGCTCTCTCTCTGGATGCTTTGGTGAAATGAAATTGAAAAAAAAATGACAAAACCCAATGAAAGAAGTAAGCTTGAATACAAAGAAAAGACTAGATAGAGAGATATATATATAAATAGAGAATATGTGATTGTGAGGTGTGAAGCTTCTTCCTACCTCCTGGTTCCTTGTTTTGTTTGCTAGATTAGATTCAGATCTATATAGATGAAGCCCAAAATCCAACAGATAGAATCCAAAACCTTATCTTCCTTTAATTTAGCTCAGTCTTAAACAAAGATAAAGAAGCCACTTTCCCAGCTAACCATACTGCATGATACAGACATCAAACACATGGGTTTTGCTTGTTTTGCATGTAAACCCTAACCACAAATTAATTCCTGCGGATTAGATAAGTCACATCCACCTAATTAAGACTGTGACAGAAAACCCACTTCCACACGAACCCGAAAAAAGATGAATCAAACACCAAACAGCAGAAAAAAACGTCCTTGCATTATTACAGTGTGAACAAACAACCCAGCTTCCCCTGAATGATGCCTTCTGATTTGAGGAAGCTTTTTGAAGGTTGTTATTAAACCACGAACACGAAAAGTAAGGTCCTTTTTGTACCTCTATCAATGCCGCTAAAAGGGTCAGATTGGTACGGCGGGAACAGTTGAAGGATAGGGGGTCCCCCAGTGATCCCCTGAAGCTGATGATTTTATTACCAATGCACTCACTATCTTTATATATCAGAGTGTTCCACAAAGGATGGCCACCAATTTGTAGCGCCTACGTCTTATTCTGCTGCTATATATCGCAGTGGTTTCATTGTGTGGCATTGGATGTGTTGGTTAATGGTTTTTGAATGTCGCCCGGTAAGCGGTTCCTGTATGTATTTGTTGTGTTCAAACTTCAAAGTTTTCAACTTCCCAAAGTTGGCAGACACTTCCACTTGCGTTGTGTTACCTACTCCCACAGTCTCTCACACATACACACACACGCAGAATCATTGAAAACAAAGATTAGATTAGACCAAGATGTGAAGAAATTGGGTGTGGGATGGAAGCAGAAGTAGAAGGACATTGTGGAATGACGATGGTGTCCTTTTGTATAAGATAGAGACAGGTTAAAAGATGGGAGGGAGATGGGTATTTAATTAATTAATTAATTTGTGGGAGTGTAGTGTAATGAGATGAGAAGGGAAGGGAAGGGGGGGTGTGGGGTAACGTGCAGATAGAGTAGTGGGAACACGTCACTGTCTGGAAGGAGGTCCCGACAAAGTATCGAAAACCAAGGTGTGGACACATCACCGCCAAGACACGAGGCATAGCCACCGAGTCAGAGTCAGAGACTCAGACTCTTTCCTTTTGGGCTGTCTCAACTCTCAATGCTCATCTTCTTTCTCTTCTTCAATTCTTGAGGAATCTCACTTTCTCTCTCTCTCTCTGCGTGACTCTCTTGATTTTGTTGCCTTTGGTTACTTTTATTTTTTTCTTTCGGTTTGGGGTTGTGAGGATGGGAGTTTTTTTTTTCTTTGATCTGAATTGTGAGGATGGGATTGGCATTACCAAATACCGATGTTAATGCAAAGTTGCAGCTAGCTAGGTGGGTGGGTCTGACTGTGACCGACTCTAGAGAGAGTGGACAAAGGAATCAGGAACTTTCTCGCTTCCTGGAATTAATAACCAATCCAATTTTTTGTTTTTCTTAATCTTTTCTTTTCTTTTTTTATATGACAAAATTTATAAAATTTAAAAGAAAAAATTTATGTCCATTTTATTAAGTTTTACTAATTATATATTGTATTTACATTCTTCTTCTATGATTGGTCATATAAAAAGTAGTATTCTATATTCTCTCTCTACTGTGATTAGTCATTTAAACACTTTTTGCCACGTGTCATATTTATATTGAAGAACTTGATGAAATGGACATAAGAAAATGGACTTAAGTTTTTTCCAATTCAAAATCACTATATTTAGTCTTTCAATTTAACTTATAAAAAATAAAAATATTGAATATAATTTATCTTAATTTAATTTTAAAAATAATTTTAATTATAAACAAAATTTAAAATTAAATTGGGACAAAATTATATCTTTTAAAAATTAAATTTTATATTTTTATGTCATACACTAAAATATGAATTCAATCTTAACTAAACAAAAAATGAATTCAAGCTTAAAGTGCTTTACTAACACCTTGGTAAACATGGACTCATTTTTTATTTTTGAAAGTTTTAATTTTGAAAATAATATTTTTGAGAATAGAATTATCGAAAATATTAAATAAATTATAAAGTTACTTGTTTGACGTTTTATATTCTCAAAAGACTTTTTAGCTTTTGTACTAAATGCATATTAAGAGTAACTGTGTTGTTTAAGTTCAAACGATAGTATATGAATTTTGATAAAATACATGTAAATTGAAAGTAATCTAACATTTTTTTATTAAATATACCTTACTTTTTGTAATGTAATGAAATTATGTTTTTGTTTTTATTTTTTTACTCTCTTTTATTTCATTCATACTTTTAATATATATAAGTAAAATTATTATTTTACCTACTTTTGTTTTATTCTCACTCCATTTCTATTTCTATTACTAGTAAATATAATAAACTCATTTGTATTCGTATTATCATTCCCATCACATTCTCCGTACCAAACAAGTTTTTGAAGTTTAAAACAAGTCTAAATATAATGAATGGAATTAAAAGATTGACATATATTATAAAGGATTAAACTTAGGTAAGGTTTCTTATACTTTGGTATAAGGTTTTCCAATACAAATGTGATACCTGATAAAAAGTTTAAGCATGACCAATCATGGTAGAAAAAATATAGAAGATCATATTTTGCACGACCAATCATAGAAGAGAGAGCGTGCAAATAAAACATATAATTAAAGAAACTTTATAACAAAGATATAAAGAATTTTACCTAAATTTTTTTATTATTATAAATGATCAATACAATCACTTTTTTAATCTCAGGCAAAAAAAAAAATCACTTTTTTAATCATTTTATTGATTTCATATTAAAGTGGAGAGTTGTCCACCAAATCAGACGCCAAACACAATAGTTATTTTCAAACCACGTCTATTGTTTAACGATACGATGTACAATGGAAATGCAAAGATTAAGGTTACGTTTCCTACAAAAATCAAATAGTATTTTCTCTGTATTCTTTTTTTTTAAATTACATGATATTTTTTTATACCAAACGCACATCTCATCATTTTTTTTATAATTTTTTTCTCTATCTCTCTCTTCACTTTTTTTTAAAGTACTTTCTTTTAGGAATGTCAAAATGAGCTTGGCTCATAGGACCGACCTGGCCCAACACAGCTCTTAGAATAGTAAAGGCTGGGCCAAGAAAAATTTAGCTCATTTTGAAGAAGAGCTTTTAGCCCTGGCTCATTTTGGCCCACGACTCACATGGGCTTCTCTCTCTTTTTTTCAATCTATTTTTAAAAATATTTACAAGAATTTTATGTTATATAAAATATTATAGCCTATGTTGATATGCAATATTCATCCATAATATGTTAATATGTAAAATAAATTGTATTTTTATAAGTTAGTTTGCAATATTTATTCATAATATGTTGATTAAAAAAATAAACTACACTAAATTACTTTTTAAATCCTATTATTTTAAGCCACCTATAACATTTATTTTCAATATGTTGATATTTGGTTAAATAAAATAAATTTTTTTAAAAATAATTTTCACTACAAGAAAAATGCAAATTAGAGACGGAAATTAGAGACGGATCAACATCCGTGGCTATTCTGTGTCAATCCCGTGGCTGTTCCGTCTCTAAATTTTTTTTAAAAAAAATATAATTTTTGTTTATTAGAGACACAATTTAGAGATGAATTTATTCCATCTCTAACTTATTCTTCTCTATTCCATCTCTTTTTTTTGGGCCTGATCTCTATTCCATCTCTTTTTTTTTTTGGCCTGATCTCTATTCCATCTCTAATCCATCCCAAAAATAACAAAAAAAAACCCTAATTCTAATTTGATTCTTCTCCCCATCAAAAAAAAAATTTTGATTCTTCTCAGACCTATCTCCTGGTCACTCTCATCAGTCGTCTCTTCGTCACTCTCTTCCTTCGCGGCAGCGGCAGCGGCTTCATCCCTTAGCTTCCGACAACCACCGCCATCGCTACAGTTACTCGGTGGTACTCTGCTTTGCTTATCTTCCTCCTCGCCACTCCTCCACCTCTGCTCTGTTCTCTCTGCTTTGTTTCCTATTCTCGGAGGTGAGTTGTGTTCCTCTTCTCCATAGTTGGATTTGGTTTGTTTAGGGCTTTTAGGTTCAGTGTCAAGTGTCAACCATGGTTCATGTACAGTCGAATTAGTGCTCTTGTACCATAGATACTCCCATAGTTGCATTCTTTTATCTTGTGTGGAACAGGAACGTTTATCCTCTAGCATGTGGCTGAACTTCTTTTTAGTCAAATTAAACTCCGTTTTATTTGTAGGTTGATTTTTCTGTTTACTTGTCTTTGCCTCCTTTTAAGAAAATTTGAATGTAGAGCTTTCATCAGATAAACTCTAATTCGTGGATTATAATCGTTCTCTGCAGCAAGAACCAACTTCTCAATAGTATTAATTGGAAGATTAAGCGTGGCTTGAAATTAATCCCATATATATATATATGTATAGGCTAGCCAGACTGTAAAGACATTTGAAGAATATTTAGCTTTAAAATTAGTTAGTTTGTTTTTTATCAAAGAATTTCATTGATGGAGTTGGAATGATGTGCAAAATGAAGTGACTAGTGATGAGTATATATGAATTCTGCATATACTTGGTTCCGGGCCAATATTCCTATATATGTATGAGTGATGAAAAAATGAAATGAATGATTAAAAAGCAGGATAGAGCGTAGGTAGGTACTAAAAGAGAGGGCTTAGTTTTAATGATAACCCGTGCTTTTGTCTCAATTGGGTCCTTCTCATCAAATTGGTCAGATCTTTAATTAGAACACTTAGATTAAACTAGTGATGTAGCACATAGCACATACCAGAACTTGGAGTGAGCCAAAAAGCAGGCATGTGGTGAGTCTGTTTAAGTAAGTGTCTGAGATGAAGCCACCAACAAGGGAAAGCAAGAAAGTGGAGCCCATGAAGTTAGTGAGAGTGTTGGCAGAGCTGGAAAGATGAGACATGAAGTTGCCACTTTATGTTCATCTCATTCTAGAAATAATCTCCATTTTGAGGCCATTAGCTTTAACTGGTAATTCACATTATATATAAATATATATGTTGCCTTGCTAATAAATAAAATAATGCATTTTCAGTGGTCCTTTTTTAGCTTTGTTTTAATGTCACTGATGTAAATTCAAATTCTATTCTATTCTTTAAATTTAAAGACTTCAATATAAATCAATTTAAACCCATTTTTTCTTGAAGCAAATAGTTATATATGAGATGAGTGTGAAGGTGTGATGACTGATGAGTCCTCCTATTCCTATTCCTATTCCTCTATGTGTACATAGCATGAGGATCCTTCATAGCTGGAAATAGAAGAAATTGGGGTAATGCCTAGCTAGCTTGCAATCTCTACTCTTTGCCTTTGCAATCTCCCCAATCATGGACGACTGATGCACTCTCCCACCCACTACTACTCTCACTTCTTAGTAACATATCTCCTCCTTCTCATCTATCCATCGTTTCACCATCATATTATATACTTTAATTTGCCTTTCACTTTTATTTTCTACTTTCTCTTATTTTTTATTTTCATCATCATCTAACAAAAAAACCGTTGATTCAATCGTTTTCTTTAATTGTGCTTTCTTTTGGACATAGATTCGGTTCAATGTTTTGACAAATGAAAATTAGGAAACAAATATTGGTGCCATTGTGGTGGTGAAGGAATTCTCGCAACTCATGGAAAATAAGGGAGGCTACTCTTTTTGGCCTTTTACATATTCATACTAAGAAGTTGCTGCAGGCAAAATTGTTTGGTTAAGGTACATTAATGCACCTTAAGCTTAAGTATGTCAAGAAGAACCATAGTGAGTGATCCTTTTTACATTCCATTGGATGTTTTGTTCTGGTTTTTTTGTTCATGATAATATTTTGATGGGGATCGGATAGTATGGGATATACATATACCCAAGGGATTGGTTCTTTATGAGCTAGTAGAAGGCTTGAATAAGGTAAAGTTGTTGAGGTAATGGGGAAATTTGCAACTTCCTTAGCTGTTTCCGAAACCTGCAAATATAATAATCCTTATAGCATTACTAAATAAGATGGAAAAAAAATATTCTTCTGCAGAATTATGAATTGATTTAGAATACAATAACATTCCAATTCTCAAGACTCAACAATGTAGGAACCGCCAACAAAATTCAGAGTTTACCGATTCTAAGAGTTGATTGACACTTGGAACATCGAGGTTATTGATAGAGACTGATGCTTTTCTTTCTTTGGATGTTTTGTTTTGTGGAAATACAATGTTTTTGTTAGTAATTTCAGCCCTGAGATATCAAGTGCTATAATTAGTAGGTTAGTGTGAGACTGAGTATAGTACAATGTTTGTCTTATTCAATATTCTTTCAAGTTTCAATAGTTAACCTTCTAAACATTTTTGTAGGGTTTTACTTATATATAACTTATAATTATTTAAACTTAATGTCCTTAGAATATCCATTAGCAAAATCAAAATTATACAGTATTTTTTAGTTTTCATTTTATTAATTGTTAGATTATTTAATAAATTGAAATTGATAACAAAATTTAATGTGATTGTAACAGAGCAGTGGTTGTCTTGGATGCATAAAGTCATTTTTTTTTTGTTGAAAATTGAGTTCATGTTTTACTTGCAAGTAACTGAGAAAGTGGATTCTTCCATTTACTTTCCAGTTCTGAGTATGGTGTGAGCGAGTGGTCAAAGGTTTTTCCTTTTTCTATTTTTTGGGTAAATAGTCAAAACTCAAAGGAATGACAATTGAATGAATTGACAGCTGAGTATGATTTTGTGAGAGTGAGTGTGCGTTTTTTTTTTTGTTCAAAAGAGTGAGTGTGCGTTGGAAATCTGAATAGCTAAATCATCTTCATTTCTTTTGAATGACTTCTTTAGGAATAAACAATAAATTTAGTTAAACCAGTAGTTAATTTTTCTTTTGCCCAATATACCAGTAGTTAGTTAAACAATCCAATTATTCATAGTTAGACTGGGTTGTTTCTTTGTTGTTTATTTTAGGACACAAAAAAAGATCTTGAGCTTTGAATCATGCATTTAAATGTATCATATGAATCATGCATTTAAATGTATCCGAGGATTGAGTTTACTTACATTGAAACTCTCAATAAAAAACAAGATTAGTGTCAACATCTTCCTCTGAGTGGTAGATTCTCAACCTGTACTTTGAGGGTTTCAAAATTTAAATGGAAGAGGACAAAGACAAGAATAAGAGAATGTGCCAAACACGTGGATTACATCAATAATGTTAACCACTGATTATCATTGCTTTATTTAGGTATCAAACTTCAATCCACTCTGTAATTGTTACTTTTTTCCATAATACAATTTTTTTGTTTGGTTTGGTTTTAGTGAACAAATATCAACAGTTATATTACATACACGAGTTATTGTTAATTTTCATCTACTTCAATAGTACTAATTGGGGATAGATTATGATAAGGTTGGAATTTGTATTTTGAGAGACAAAAAATGAATGGCTGTATTTGTACTGCACAAAACTTACAATTTCTTTGACGAATTTGAATTTGTAATTTGATTAGTGTATGTAGTTTCATTACATGATGTTGAAGGTGCACATGAAGAAGTTGACAGATTGCTTGTCAATCAAGAACTTAATGAAGCTGAACCTGAGTTTACTTCAAACTCGACTGATGAAGAGGAAGACCTACTTACTGAAGATGATACAGGGGATGAAGCTGGAGATGAGGAGTAGTTTGTTTTTATGAATCTAATGGAACTCTCAATGTTTTTGTGCTTAATGTGAAATGTTTTATTCTTCTTGTAATGCTTTTGGAATTAGTATTGATTCTTGTTTACCTCAACTATATTGTGAAGTTTTTTGTAATGTGTTATGCTTCTTGTTTACTATAGTGAATTATGGATTCTATAAATGTTTTTGCAACTCTTATTTTGCATATACAGATGTACAGTGGTCAATCAAGCCGAGGCGGTGGTAGAGGATGCACAGTTCGAGGTGGGGGCCGATCAAGGGTTCGAATCACTATTGACCCTTCCCCACCTGTGGCAATGCTTCCTCCACCTTCTGACCCTTCCCCACCTTCATCCGTGCATTCTACTATCCAGCCTGACACTCAGCCTCCACATGAAGCTCCTACAGGGTCATCTAGTGGGGCACATCCTTTCAGTAGACCTTGTGGCAAAGATCCAGCGGATGGAAAAACATGGATTTATCCTGATAAAGATTCGTAAGTATTAATTTATATATAATTATTTTTATCACTTGTGGGGATATATATATAAACTATTGATAAGATGTCAATATCTAGCTAACCTATCCAAAGAACCCGTGATATTGTTTCTTTTCTATTGCAAGATTCATGAATCTAAAGCTTGTTGCGTAATCTGACCAGCTGTAATAATATCAAGTATCTAGTACTTGTTATAATATAATTCTTGCAAGATTTCTCTGTATGTTGGCATTAATTAGATTTCTATTTGTGTACTTTTTATTAACCACTTGTGGAAACTTGCAGCTTTGACCAGGTAATCGACGTCGTTAGAGAGATCACATCAGTGATTCATGAAAAATTTGACAGACCATGCTATAATGGGGCGACTATACCCCCTGAAATCCTAAACATGTGGTTTGGAGAATGGGCGGTTTGTTTCACTTCTTTGTACTTAAGTTTACTTAATTTTTTATATATATAAGAGTTTACTTATTTTAATTTCTTAATTTATACAGAAAAGTTACAAATGGCTACCAGAATATGAAAGACAAATAAAGAAAAACTGGGAGAAAAAGGCTAAAGATCGACTTCGTGGGTTAATGTGCAAAGTACGTGCTGAGAAAAAGCGACCTTTGTGGATTCCTGAGAATGTGTATGAACAATTATTGGCTGAATGGGGTACAGACTCTTACAAAAGAAAGCAAGAAAAGACAAAGCAAAATCGAGCATCTGCGAAGGGCGGGACATTACATAGTTGTGGCTCTATTCCCGCATCAGAGCATAAAAGGAGGCTGGTATAAAACTTTCTTTTTCTAACCAATACATGGTTATTTAATTTTTATCATTTTTTATCAATAATTGATTCTTAAGTACCAATAACAGAAGAAGGAATTAGGAAAGGAGCCAACATTCTTCGAACTATTTGAGCGCACTCACAAAAGAAAAGATAATGGTGAGTTTGTTGATCAGAGGGCAGCCGATGCTTATGTAAGTATAAGCCCTTATTAATATCCTTGCTAAATCTAAGGAATTACATTATTAGTGTATTAAATATTTGTTTAATTGTTAATACGATGGGATGGGATTTGGGAAATTTGGTGGCCAAAGGAATGGATCAAGACCGTAGAAAAATTGGTATGTTAGATGGTCTCAAAATCCTACGTGGCAATATTGATGCATTCAGAATGGGAGCCTGTATGTTCGTTTAATATATTATAAAGATATGGGAGGACGAACTCCTCTCAAAGAAATAAATTGCAATAAAGTAGTAGTTCACAAGATATATATGCATAACCTTTGTTAGTTATTGGTATTACTGAATGTTTTAAATTTCTGAATTATAGGAAAAGTGAATTTGATTGTGAAGTGGAATAGAGTAGAATGAAGTGATGAATTAGCAAGTTTTATGAATGGCAATGGCAGACATGATTGAGATGTTTGATCCATGCAAGTGATTGATCAAATGAAATGATGAATATAGAGTATTAATTTTTTGAAGCATGGTTAATTAATTGCCCTTCTCTTTTTCTGGTTCTGTGCTGCCTGGCAGTATAAATGAAGCAAATTAGTTATGGATTCAATGAAGATGACAATTAGATAATACTACTAAATCATGCATTTATTGGAAAGTAAGGTATTTTGTATATTTTCATGTGGTTAGGTGAGTAAACTTGGTAAATACCATATATCATATTCCCCCTTGACAATTAATTCTTCATTTTGCTTTCTCTGGGTTTCAATTAATTTCCATAATATAGCTTACAGATTGAAAGTTGAAGGGTTGTATATTGGATATGCTTCAAACTGTTATTGCTCTAATCTTTGATTGTGTTATGCTTTTTAACTTTGTTGAAAATTAAGTCACTAAGAAACTATTTTCTATATTATTTGCAGGATGAATATAATAAGCTTAAGTCACTTAGATCTTCTCAAGCATCGGCCAATGGTATTAATGAGATTTCTAAAGATGAAGAAAATGCCATATGGTTAGAAGTTGTAGGTGGAAAGAATAGAAAAGGACATGTTTTTGGAGTAGGCTCAGAGGCGCTTGAAGTTGGTAGCTCATCAGTTGCGATGTCTAGTGCGACTGAGACATGGCTTCATCCTCAATTCTAAGCTGAGATAGAAAGATGCTTAGCAAAGCAAGCTGAGGAAAATCAAGCTATAACTGATGTTTTGAAACAAAAGGTTGAGGAGCAGTCTCAAATCATAACGTCCTATAAGGATAAATTTGCGGAGCCTGAGCGGTTGATTGGTGAATTATTTTATCAACTACAAGTTAGCCGTGCTGCAGGAACCAAATCAAAAGAAGATTAGGAATAATTATCTTATGAGCTTTCTAAAAATTTTTGAAGTAGTCAAATTAGTAGCTTCTTGACTACTATATATATTTGCAAACTTGTGGTATTGTTGAAACTTTTTATGAGTATTTTGTATGACTTATATGAATCTTGTGACTTTTTTTATATTGAAATTGTGCTTTCTAATGTATTACAATCCATAATATATATAAATTGTAATTATATCTAAAAATTGGACCATTTGGTATAGGAAAGAATAAATCCATTTTGTAGAATTTAGAGACGGATGACCTAAAAACCGTCTCCAATGCGTCTCTAAAATATACTAAAAATTGCCTTTTTAGAGATGGATTAGAGACGGATGAACAAAAAATTGTTCTAATATTCTGTCTCCAATTAGAGACGGAATATTCGTCTCTAATTAGAGACGGATTAGAGATGGCCAGAAAACTAATCCGTCTCTAATCCGTCCCTGATAATGTCACTATGGCTTAGGCTTAGAGACGGAATGATTCAAAATGGAGACAGAATTTTCCGTGGCTAATCTAAAAAATAATCCATCTCCAATCCGTCTCTGTTGATTAGCCACGCATTTTTTTGCCACGAACACGGATCCGTCTCTAATTCCGAGTCTAACGTAATTAGAGACGGAATTTGCTTGTATTAGAGACGGATTTGTCCGTCTCTAATTAATGTTTTTCTTGTAGTGTTTAAAAGTTCAAAAATAAATAAATAAAAGGACCATGAGCCGCTTTGGCCCATCAAGGGTTGACTGGACCAACATTTTAATTAGGTCCACTCTCTTAGGGTGGGAGGGTGGGCCAAGCCTGACCCATTCCATTTTACTGCTGGCCCATGGTGAGTCAGTCTACGACCCTGTGAGTTGACCCATTTTGATATCTTTACTTTCTTTTACTCTAAAGTATTTTATATTTTTTTTCCATATGTGCACTTTTATCAAAAGTAACCTAAATATAAAAATATGGTTGATATGACAAGGAATTTAATGTTATTTTTTAAATTGGATCTAGTGGAATTCGCTTCCGTGCAATTTTTTCAAAATGTACATTTTTCTTCATTTTTTAAGCACTAATATGGACTTACTCTAATAATAAACCACTATGAATGGATTAGAGACGGAATTATTATCAATTTTGACAAATATCATTATTAAATAGCCTTGCGAGACTAATTTTCAATACCAATAGCAATTTGGTCCATAATCCATTTAAGGTGATGATATTTGTCAATATTGATAATAATTTGGTCTCTAATCTATTTATGGGGGTTATTATTAGTGTGAGTCTGTATTAATATTTCAAAAATGAAATAAAAAAGTGCATTTTAAAGAAATTGCACCGAAATTACACAAAAACAAATTGCACCGCATTCAATTTCGTGATTTTTTTTATTGTTTTAATGTTTACAGGATATATTTTGTCTGGTTTAAATTTTTTTCTTTTAAAATTGTCTGGTTTGAATATTAATATATGTGTTATATTACTGACATTTATGATCAATTAAATATTTTTATTATTAAATTAATATTTTTTTGAATATTTTACGAAAGTTTCGTAAGAATTTATTTTGCCGAAGGAATACTTAAGAAAGGCGCTAAAGAATTATCCGGTTAATCCAAGAGGTATAATTGAGTAGAAAAAACTCATTTATTTTTAATTAAGTATTAGGGATTTGATTATTGTTTTGGGTATGGAGCAATTTTAAATTATTGAACAATTTGTCTTTTGAGGTGCCTACAATTTTGTAAGGAGAATAGTCACTGTGCTCAACAGTAAATACCTAATCTAAAAGAAAAAGAATTATCCGATTTGGTCGACGCTGCGTTCCATGGCATGGCATGAGTAAATATTTGACTGAATGCAAATTGTGAGCAGAAAGGATAGGATATGGACATGACGCACGCCACAAAGTCCATTAACGCTGCTCCTTCCCTTTGTCTCTAATAATTATTCACATCAATAGTAACCAAGTCATACTAGATCTCTTCTTATACATTATCAATGAAATTTAAGCGCCAAAGGAAACTGGGAATATAGAAGGTTTTGTGATGATTTTTCTTTCTTTTATTTTTTATTTGAATCTTCAAAATCTTTTAACGTGGGGAAGTTAATATTAACAAATAGAAGAAATTAACAATGATTAAAATGGAACATTCAATTTGTTTTTTCTCCAAAATTTCAAAAAATAAACAAGTAGAAGATTGTTAAATTCTCTTTCCTTCCTTCCATTTTCTTCTCTTTAGTCTCCATTCAAACAAGCCTTAAGGTGCCATTTGGTAGCCGGTGAGTGTTGCAGAAGGGAAGTGGAAGTATGCGATAAAAAGTATGTTTGGTATGTAGGGAAATGGAAGTGGAATATAAAAGTAATATTGTTTGGTATGGTAGAAAGAAGATAGGGAAATAGAAGATAAAAGTATGAAATACCTTTTTTGCACTTATTTTTTTAAAAGTCACAAATTTTTTAAGGGCATTTTGGTCTTTAAACCAAACCTCACCTCACCTCACCTTCGCTCCACTTCCCTCCACATCATGAGGGAAGCTTCACCTCACCTTCCCTGTACTGAAGGCATACCAAACATGCAGTAAGTTCACCTCACCTCACTTTCTCTGTGAGGAAGGCATACCAAACGGGGTGTAAGAGTATGTTTAGTATACAGGATGTGGTTGGAATTGGAATGTAATGATTAATGAATGTAGGAATAAGTAAAAGTGGGTAAAATAAATATTTTTATTTTTATATTAAAAGTGGGAATGAAATAAAAGTAAATAAAAAAATTAAATATAATTTTATCATATTACAAAAATAAAGTATGTTTAGTAAAAAAAATGTTGGATTACCTCCAACATTACCTCACACATTTAACTTACCAATCGGAGCCTAAGAGTATGCTTTAGAGTTAAGAAGAGAATGGAAGGGAAGAGATTGAAGGGGAGAGAAATAAAATAAGAGGAGAGACTAGCCTATATTTTTTATTTTCTTTGTTTGAAATTCTCTACAATATTTTAAATTTGAGTATTATTTTTTATGTCCATTGTGATAAAAGTATTGTCGAAAATAATGTTATTGACAATTGTTGACTGTCAAAATTTAATTATTAAACAAATTTTATTCAACAATTTTTTTTTGATAAAAATTTTATTCAACAATTAATAGTGACTGTTGAGGTATTTGTTGAAAATATTATCTTTTTTGTTAAAGTTGTTGGGGCAATATTATGTCTATATTTTAATTTGATTGGTTTTGATATGTTTTTCAAAAATACGATTTTTGAGGTCATGAGATATTTTAATATGATTGATCAAGTTTTACAAAAATATTTTTATAAATCAATCATTTATTAAAGATTTCGGGCTGATGTAAAATAGCATATAAAAATGAAAGATTTAATCATAAAAGCTTATCTTGCACCTAATGTTTATTGAATATAAATCAGTGACTAAGTATTTTAGGAAATAAATCAATATAGTTTTACACTTAATGAATGATTAATTTCGTATTCTATGCATCTAAGACAAAATAAGGATTGATTTAATTGAATATATATTGTTCTTAAATGTTTTATTTGTCGACAATTTAAAAAAAGAAATAAGCTTAATTTCAGTAAAGTTAACATTGAGCAGGTTGATATAACATTAACATACTCTTCGTATTAAACGCTACCATCAAACTGTTCAAGCATTGACTCGAACCAAAAAGGAAAGAATACTTGTCAATGAAGAAAACATTGAAGAAGGGATTAAAGACTAATAATAAATGAGGATGATTTGCTGCATTGAAGAGCTTCCAACAGTTTAAAGGATTCAAGCCTATATAAACTCAAGACTTGGCCAATTACACTTCAAGAGATTTATCTACAAGCTTGAGAATTTGAGAGAATTGAGATTCAGCCTTCAAAGCTTCATCAGCAAATATTTGTCTCTTAGTGAGAGTGTTGGAGTCTGTAATCCTTTTCATTTCTTTTATGTAATCTCTTCCCTTTTTGTCTTAGAGTTCGGGGAGGAACTTAGATCAGGAAGGTTAATTGATTAGTGGATTACTAGTCGGGTTTAGTTTTAGGAATTGGTTGTAATTGCAAAGATTGGTTGTAGAAGTGTTTGTGTTGAGCCTTTGGTTAGGTTGTAAAAGCTATAGTGACTGATCCTATGTTTAAGGATTGCTGAGTTAGGCAGTAAAAATCTTAGTGACTGATCCTTTTGTATTGAAGATTTTCGAGTTGTAATTTTTATTTCTCAAACTAATGAACCCTCTCTTATTTATTTAGAGAGTGAAATTATTAAATTATATGTGCCATTTGGCAGGCATAAACGTAACATCTAATACACAACCATGATCACCGTTGCAAATTTAATTATTTCGATTATTAAATTATATGTGCCATTTGCCAATGACCCAATCATTTGGTTCTCTATTGTGAGAGTCTGACCACCCATCCCATACTTCTTTTTTGAGCAATGATCACAAAAAAAGAAGAAGAATAGATACACAGCAGACGCAGAAATTTCTTCTTACTTTTGTTTTTCCGTAATCACTTAGCTTGTAAGAGAAATTGAAGAAATTTCTACTACTAATACCATAAAAATTAAGATCCGTTTGCACTATAGCACATACATTCGACATTTCGAATCATTACCAATAGCAGCCTTTTAAAAGAAATGTATAGAATTAATCTAATAATATATAGTATAGTTGTTGTAGTGAGAAGTGCCTCAAAATTAAGACAACTAGAAATCTATAAGAAGGTGACACAGACACCTACATAGGGAAGATTATGATAATGATGAGCTTCAGAAGTTAACATCTACCTCCTTATCCAATTCGCAATACTAAGAATGAGGACAAACGAAAATTCAAGAGGCAAGGTATATATGTGTGTGCGTGCGTTTTTTTCCTTCCTTTAATTTGTTTTCAACGTTCGTAGGTGAAGTTATCTTTGACGACACGGTAGATTTGGTAGGGAGGGGGGCTTGTGGGGTTGCAGAGTTTGAATTCAGAAAATCAAATAATTAAATAAAAATAATGTCAAGAGGGATTTCCAAATTCAACTGCAAGACTTCAATTGTCAAAAGTCTAGCCATGCTTCCTGGTGGATGAGATGAGGAGTGAGCAGAGCTTGGTGTAGGGACAGAGTGAGTGGATTTGAAAGGCATTCTTACAAGCAAAGTCTTCAAACTTGGTAAGCGCCATCATATCATATTACTGTCTCTTCAATATTTAATTTATTTTGGTCAGTGTTATCAAAACCGGAGCAATCGACAGATCGGACCGGAAAGTTGATAAATCGCATGCATTAGTCCGTTTTGGAATAACCAATGAACCGTTCAAGTAGAAAATCGATCAAGAATCAACAAAATCGGTGGTTTAGACGATTTGATCAATTTGTTAATTTGTGTTATTTATGGTTTAGTATTTATTGAAAATTTGTTGTGACTTATAAGGTTTGTTCTATTTTAGTATTTATAATTTGGTTTTATAATAAGACTTGATACTCAAATATGTTGTTCCTTGAACTTATTTGAACAGTTTAATGTGATATTGTGATATTTTATAACTTGTTTTATTTCTTATATATTTAGATGGAGATGGAGACATATAATTATGAAGTATATAAATTTTTATGATATATTTTAATACATTTAATTAAAAATATATATATTTTAATTGTCACCGACTACGTGGACCATTAAATCGTAAATTAGTATCTCGACTGGTTTAATGATCGATCTAATTTTAAAAACATTAATTTTGAGAAAAAAATATTTAATTTATTCATAGAAAGCGACTATATATTGTCAAAGGCATGTCCAATTTTTGTCTAACTAAAATTATATATGTATATATATATAGAGAGAGAGAGAGAGAGAGAGAGGGGATGGTGATGCGATTCTTATCCACTTCGCTTATCGACTATAACGATGCTTCTGTGCAGCATAGAAGTTGTACAATAAATATTACCAACTTTTGGTATCAACGCGTGTGAAAATGAAAGTTAAAATAAAATTAATGCTTAAAAAGTATGTTTGATACGATGAGAAATTGAAATAAAATGTAAAAATAATATTATTTGGTATGGTGAGAAAAAGATAAAGAAATAGAAAATAAAAATATGAAAAATATTTTTTGTTTTTACTTTTTTAAAAGTCACAAATTTTTGAAGGGCATTTTAGTTTTTAATATCACATTTCCTCATTTTTTCTCCGCTTCCCTCCCCATCACGAGGGAAGGAAACTTCTCTCTTTGTAACTCACCTCACTATATTTGCAACCATACCAAACGTGCATTAAAAACAGCTTACCTCACTTTCCCTGCTTTGCAACCATATCAAACATGCTGTAAGGTGGCATTTGGTATCTGGTGAGTGTTTTAGTGGAAATGGAAGTGGAAGTAATAAAAAGTATGTTTGGTATGTAGGGAAACAGAAGTGGAATGTAAAAGTAATATTGCTTGGTATGGTAGGAAGAAGATAGATAAATAGAAGATAAAAATATAAAATACATTTTTGCCCTTACTTTTTTAAACGTCATAAATTTTTTAAGAGCATTTTGGTCTTTAAACTAAACCTCACCTTCCCTCTACATCATGAAGGAAGCAAGGTTCTCTTTGCAGAGGAAATTTTTACCTTACCTTCCCTGTGTAGAAGACATATCAAACATACAACAAATTCACGTCACCTCACTTTCTCTATAAATAAGACATACCAAACATACTTTTCTTCTATTTGTCATGCAATAACACAGAATCTGAGAAAAAAACCGCCACCTAAAATTGATTTGCTTTTGTTGTCTGTGGTAGAACGCGTGGTCGTAGAGTAATATAAACTTGTGCATCATAGTGAGAATTTGAATTATGGTCAAATAACATGTTACTACGTGAGAACCTTCTTCTGTTCACACCACCAAATTCATTCATGTATTTATAAATAATGTCCAACATAATTCAGCTCAAGAGGATATGGGGTTTTTCTTTTCTTTTTCTTGGACAAGTATATGGGGCTTTTCAAAACATATAAACTAACTCATATAGGTCGGCCTACATTAAGATAATCCAGCCCAACAGCCAACAGTCCAAATATAAGTACTGAATTTTAGCCATTTCATTGGATCTTAAAGCCCACAAAAGGCCCAACCAAATAAACAAAGCAGGTAAACAGACATGCAAAGAGGCCCACTTGTAATTTCATAATTTTAAATACCAGAAACTATATTTTATTAATGTTTATATGGTAATATTATAATTAAAATATATTTTAAAAGAATAAAATTTAATTTGTTTCCCTCTAATATTTCTCGTAAAACCAGTAGGTTAGAATGTACGGCGCCTATCTGAAAATTTTACATTCACAAAACATTGTGTTTGGTCACAAATTATTAAATATTAAATATTATACAATCAGCACTAAATATTGCTTAGTTGAAAAAAATAGAACAAAAACTGGAATGTAGTTTACTCTTAATATATTGTCCGATCAATACTGAGCGTCTAAATTATCATATAGACATATGGACGAAATTGAAAACATATTAAAATATGAGGGGCCAAATTAAAAAGAAAATTATATGAGAGATCAAATTAAAACATATCAATTTATGAAAGAACAAACTGAAAAAAAAATCTTGCACATAAATATTTTCAAATATGCCATATATATATATATATTATTTTTACTTTAGAAAAGTATCCATTTTTACTTTATTTTCACAATTAAAAACTTAGTATCGTAAAGAAAACAATTATTTTTTTAATAAAAGAATAACATTTTTCTCAACTAAAGTGTCATCGAGAGAGAAATTTATTAGAATTATTGTATTTTTACTTACTTTTTTCACGTAAATGGTGATTTTGTATTTTTACTTATCAGTGTATATCAATTATCAAGTGTCAACAAGGTTCGTCCAAAAAAAAAAGTTCCAACAAGAGAGAATTTTTTTTTTACAATTATTATATTTTTACTTGTCTTTGTACAAAATCAAGGGACAAATTTGGTTCATCTATTGCTATTTGCTACATTACACAGGCGACAAGTTGACGTTAGTACATGTATAGAGTATAGAGAATACAGAGACTTCTGTAATTTGCCAATAATACAAGGGCACAAAGAAAAACAAATCCAACGTAGAGATTTTATTTTTAAACAAAAAAAAAAAAAAAAAAGAGAAGAAAGGCCCCGACAAGACCAGGGGAGGTTCTCTGCAACGATTTCAATTTGAAGGTGGGAACTGGCAGAAGCCATGAATTCCAAAGTCCAAGTAATGTAACCCACCAGCTCGGATTTGTGGCATAAAGCGACGATCTTGGTAAGCTCCCCTTTCTTTTTCTCTATCTTCTTCCATCCCATCTCTTATTGCATCTTCGTCGTTACGGTTATTTTCAGATGCTCATATTCTTTTTCTTTAACGCCATTGTTGGAATCGAAACCTTATTATAAATTTTGGGATCCCTTTGTATTGAATTTAGTTCAATTCCAAATTGGTTATGTTCAACGGATTATGAGAGTCAAGAGAATTATTGTAAGTGTGCTAAGAAGACTGTGTACAAAATGGATTCAATCGGAAGAGTGAGATTCGATAGTAGATCTAAGGTTTTTTCAATTCCTTGACAAGTTGCAGTTATGGGCTTAGGTTGTATTATTGTCCCATCTGGATCAATTTCCATCCTGAGGCGGTCTGATGTTCATGACATTAATTTTCTATTTCTTTTTTCTTCTCTCAAACAGATGTGCGCTCTCTATCCATCTAATGTGCAAATTCCTTCTTTTTGTTATGTATATTTGTCCATTTATAATTCAGTGCGCTCTTTTTCTACAATGCCATTTTAAGTTAAGGGTAAAACATGAGCTTTTAAATGACACTTTCGACCTAGTGGCCTTGTAGTGGTCGTTGGGCAGTGGACAACTTAAACTCACTATTTTTTTTTAATGGGGTTTTAAACTATAATAAGCATAGTAATGGAAATGCTGGATTTTACTTGATAGTGGATACTTGAGTTGTTGGTGGAAGTTATTCATTGATATATTCTTAGCAACTGATGTATACTATAGACTTTTTGAGTCTACACTAAGGGCAAGGCATGGAAATTTTTTTTAACAATTAAACTCCTCGGGTTGGGGCAGCGAGTGGAGGAGATCATGTTGGAATCTAATACGTGTTAATTTTCTTGATATATCTGTTCTTAGTTATTTCCCAGGCATTCCTGTCATTGGATATTGTTGTTGAACTTTTTATGCAACTTTGTTACTCACTTACACTTAAGCTGGGCTGCTTTCTGGTTGCTCATATGTTACTAAATTTAGATTTTCCACCTGAAATTGGATTATGGGAGAAGGGTTAGTAACTTTGAGAGAAGCTTATCCAGGATGACTGGAATATGAGGATTTAGAGTTATAATTTAGCAACTAAGAAAGAAAATCTGTAACTTTACATAGCTACGTGTAGTTGATCTTGGACTTACATGATCATTTTTAAGGGGATCAATGATAAAGGTGGATTCACTTGTGCTATGTGTGTATAAAAATTTGGAATAAGCTCTCCTTCCTACTTATATACAAGCATGGTTATTTGTGTTTATTGTTTTTATGGTCTACTGATGTATTCAACATTTATATGTTGTCTTGATGAATTCTTCTAGCGTTCTAGTATATCCCTTAGGCTGTGTTTCGTATGTTCTAAACTATCTGTACGTTGAATTATTTATAACTCATGCTTCATTGAAGTTGTTAATATGTGGAAGCCTTAATCACATTTAATTGATTGTCTAGTTCAACTGTGTTCCCCATGGGGATTTGTTTCATGACAGCTTTCTTTTGGTGAATGTCAAGCAGATCTGTTTTTCAAAATGGGGCATTTAAAGTTGCAGACACAAACTGGTATCAACGCAATAGAGGAGGAACCTGAGCAATGCAATGCTGGATATCCTAACAAAACTACTGTAGCATGCATGATAAATGCAGAAATTGGTGCTGTTTTGGCAGTCATGAGAAGAAATGTCAGATGGGGAGTCCATTATATGTCAGATGATGATCAGTTGGAGCACTCTCTTGTTCAGTCTTTAAAGGCCCTACGAAGGAAAATATTTTTGTGGCGGAATCAGTGGCATGCCATTAACCCTGCCTTGTATCTGCGACCTTTTCTGGATGTGATTCAATCAGATGAAACTGGAGCACCAATTACTGGTGTTGCTTTGTCGTCTGTTTACAAGATTTTAACTCTGGATGTGATTGATCAAAACACTGTAAATGTTGGGGATACCATGCACTTAGTGGTTGATGCTGTTACAAGTTGCAGATTTGAGGTGACTGATCCAGCATCAGAAGAAGTGGTACTGATGAAGATCTTACAAGTTCTTCTAGCATGTGTTAAAAGTAAAGCATCCGCAATGCTGAGTAACCAACATATTTGCACCATAGTGAATACTTGTTTCCGTATAGTTCACCAAGCAGGAACCAAAGGTGAGTTGTTGCAGCGAATAGCACGCTACACAATGCATGAACTTGTTAGATGTATTTTCTCTCATCTTCAAGATGTTAACAACACAGACCATTCATTGGTAAATGGGAGCGCTGCTTTAACACAAGAGGTATGAGATATCTGTTACCTTTGTTCGTCTTGGTTGCAATATTCCTTTTTAAAAAAACAAATTTCTCTGTTTTTGGGGAGAAAAGAATTGAAAGGAAAATTGGGGACAGAGAGGTTCTCATTTATGCTAGAAATATAATTGTTGCATTGCAATCATTTACTTATGCATTCTCTGCTTACCTTTTTTGTTTGTTTGTTTTTTCAATCTCTGCTTATTTTAGTCTTTAATGATATCAATGTTATTAATATATTATTCTCACCAAATTTTACTTTATTAAAGACGGATAGAAACTTAGACATGCATAAATATGAATTTTTATTAATATTTTTTGCAGACTAGGCAATTGGGGAATGGGAACTTAAATTCTGCAAATGGAAGTCAACCATTATCTGCACACATTGCTTCCAATGCTTCGTCTTTTGTGTCTGCAACTACAATGGATGAAAACACGCATATTGCTAGCGATGGCAAGGAGGCTGATCCACATGAGTTGCATCTCATGTCTGAACCATATGGGGTTCCCTGCATGGTGGAAATATTTCACTTCTTGTGTTCTTTGTTGAATGTTGTTGAGCATATGGGAATGAGTCCTAGATCAAATACAATAGCATTTGATGAAGATGTGCCACTTTTTGCCTTGACTTTGATTAATTCTGCCATAGAGTTGGGAGGATCTTCCTTTCGTCATCACCCCAAGTTGTTGAGCCTAATTCAGGATGAATTATTCCGCAATCTTATGCAGTTTGGTTTGTCAATGAGTCCCCTTGTACTTTCAATGGTTTGCAGCATTGTTCTTAACCTGTATCACCATCTTCGTACAGAACTCAAATTACAACTAGAAGCCTTCTTTTCTTGTGTTATTTTAAGGCTTGCGCAAAGCAGATATGGGGCATCATATCAGCAGCAGGAGGTTGTCATGGAGGCCCTTGTTGACTTCTGCAGGCAAAAATCATTCATGGTGGAAATGTTTGCCAACTTTGACTGTGACATAACTTGCAATAATGTCTTTGAAGACATTGCTAATTTGTTGTCCAAAAGTGCATTTCCTGTGAACACTCCATTATCTTCCATGCATATTCTTGCGTTGGATGGTCTTATTGCTGTTATGCAGGGAATGGCTGAAAGGATAGGCGTTGGATCTGTTAATTCTGAAAATTATCAACAAGTGGATCTTGAAGATTATACTCCTTTCTGGATTGAGAAGTGTGAGAATTTTAATGATCCTGATCATTGGGTTCCTTTTGTTTGCCGAAGAAAGTACTTCAAGAGAAAGTTGATGACTGGAGCTGACCACTTTAATCGTGATCCTAAGAAAGGTTTAGAGTTCCTCCAAGGAACAAATCTTTTGCCTGATAAACTTGATCCCCAAAGTGTTGCCTGCTTCTTCAGATACACTGCTGGGTTGGATAAGAATCTAATTGGTGATTTTCTGGGAAATCATGATGACTTCTGTATTCAGGTTCTTCATGAATTTGCTAGAACATTTGATTTTGCAGACATGACTTTAGACAATGCCCTGCGTCTATTTTTGGAAACTTTCAGACTGCCTGGAGAATCGCAAAAAATTCAGAGAGTGCTTGAAGCTTTCTCTGAGAGATATTATGAGCAGTCACCCCATATCCTTGCCAACAAGGATGCTGCTCTCTTGTTATCATATTCAATCATAATGCTCAATACAGATCAGCATAATGTACAGGTCAAAAAGAAGATGACGGAAGAAGATTTTATCCGGAATAATAGGCGCATAAATGGTGGCAATGATCTACCTCGAGAATTCCTATCAGATCTTTACCATTCAATTTGTAAGAATGAGATCCGCACAACCCCTGAACAAGGTGCTGGATTTCCTGAAATGACCCCAAGTCGTTGGATATATCTAATGCAGAAGTCGAAGAAAACTTCTCCATTTATTGTGTCTGATTCGAGAGCATACCTTGATCATGATATGTTTGCTATATTGTCTGGGCCAACAATTGCTGCCATTTCTGTGGTATTTGATAATGCTGAACATGAAGAGGTATACCAATCATGTATGGATGGATTCTTGGCTGTTGCCAAGATATCAGCTTACTATCATCTTGACAATGTACTGGATGATCTGGTCGTGTCGCTCTGTAAGTTCATTAACATCTTGGATCCATCATTAGATGACGAACCAGTCCTAGCCTTTGGAGATGACATAAAAGCAAGAATGGCTACTGAGACAGTCTTTGCCATTGCAAATAGGTATGGTGATTACATTCGTACTGGGTGGAGGAATATTCTTGATTGCATCTTAAGATTGCACAAGTTGGGCCTTCTTCCTGCTCATATGGCTAGTGATGCAGCTGAGGAGCTTTATGCCGAAACTGGGCATGCAAAGCCTAATGCAAATACTTTATCGTCAATTCATTTGCAATCTAGTACTCCAAAGAGATCCTCTGGATTGATGAGCAGGTTTAGTCAACTGTTGTCTCTTGGCACAGAAGAACCAAGATCAGAACCAACTGAAGAACAACTTGTCGCTCATCAGCGCACCCTACAAACAATCCAAAAGTGCCACATTGATAGCATATTCACTGAGAGTAAATTTCTTCAAGCTGAATCTCTATTGCAACTCACAAAAGCACTCATTAGTGCTGCAGGACGACCTCAGAAAGGGAACAACATATCTGAGGATGAAGATACTGCAGTTTTCTGCCTGGATTTATTGGTTGCAATCACTCTGAATAACAGAGATAGAATTGGACTTCTTTGGCAGGGTGTTTATGAGCACATATCCACCATTGTTCAGTCAAGTGTGATGCCTTGTGTACTGGTTGAGAAGGCTGTTTTTGGACTTTTTAAGATTTGCCAGCGTTTGCTTCCCTACAAAGAGAACATTGCTGATGAACTCCTTAGGTCACTGCAACTTGTCTTGAAGCTTGATGCTCGGGTTGCTGATGCCTACTGTGAGCAGATTACACAGGAAGTTGGTCGCCTTGTGAAGGCCAATGCTTCTCATATCAGATCTCAGTTAGGATGGCGTACAATTACATCTCTACTTTCCATCACAGCTAGGCACCCAGAAGCATCTGAGGCGGGGTTTGATGCATTACAGTTCATAATGTCTGATGGAGCCCACTTGCTGCCAGCTAATTATGTTCTGTGTGTAGATGCAGCAAGGCAGTTTGCTGAATCCCGTGTTGGACAGTCTGAGAGATCTGTACAGGCACTTGATCTTATGTCAGTTTCTGTCAATTGTTTAGCAAAGTGGACCAGTGACGCTAGGAAAGCAATGGAGGAAGAGCAAGTGGGAAAGATGTTGCAAGATATCGGGGACATGTGGTTGAGGCTAGTACAGGGACTGAGGAAATTGTGTTTGGAGCAGAGAGAGGAGGTTAGAAATCATGCTTTATTATCTCTGCAGAAGTGCTTGGTAGGAGCTGTTGGGATTTGTCTCCCTCATGATTTGTGGTTACAGTGTTTTGATCTAGTGATCTTCCCTGTGCTTGACGATCTGCTTGAAATTGCACTAGCACAATCTCAAAAGGACTACCGAAACATGGAAGTCTCACTTATCCTTGCCTTGAAGCTATTGTCTAAAGTTTTCCTCCAGTTACTCCCAGATCTATCACAGTTGACAACCTTTGCCAAATTATGGTTGGGTGTACTCAGTCGAATGGAAAAGTATATGAAGGTAAAAATTAGGGGAAGGAGAACCGAGAAGCTTCAAGAGCTTGTGCCTGAGCTTCTCAAGAACACCTTGCTTGTTATGAAATCAGGGGGCATACTAGTGCAGAGCAGTGTCTCAACTGGCGATGGTTTGTGGGAGCTAACATGGCCGCATGTGAATAATATTGCTCCAGCATTGCAGTCTGAGGTGTATACTGAACAAGATTCAGAGCATTTGCAGCAGAAACAGGTTGAAACAGCTGGAGGTGTAGGACCTGAGGAAAATGTTTCTGCGCATTCGAAAGAAACTGTCAGCCAAGATGGTGCTGGTGTTGGTTAATTATGGTTGCAGTGCTGTGGCTACCTTAACTGGTTTTGCTTTATTTCCATATGAACCCATGACCTCAGTCCTTCTTAGTTTTTCTTTTTGGAGGTTGCGGGGTTCTCGAATTGATTACGCAGAATACAACAGATCAGATTTGCGGTTGGAGAGTGTTGGTTTTGTTAAATCTCATGGTTCTATCCTTTGAAATTCCCTCTTTTTCATAGCTTGACAACAATTAGAGTGCTCCCCTTGTAGTAGGGGTGCTTATAGAGATCCCTTTTCTCCCCCATGAGTCCACCCCTGGCCAGTGAACTGCAAAATTTCTAGAAATATTGTCTTTGTTAAATTGTACAGAACCTGAATTTGTTCTATTTAGCTGCGAGATGTATTTTACTCGGTATGATGCAAACAACAAAAGTATTCAAATGATCATAAATATATATTTGAGAGCCCGTTGACATGTTTTCATTCATTTGTTTTTCTTCCTTTGAGCTTGACAACGATATCTCCTCAGGTCGGTTCAATTATAGCTTGATATTGATTCCTTATAATTTCATTGTTATAACACCATTTGAGGCCCATGTCGATGTTTGTCAGCTCCTGTTAACTTATTATGTGGTCATATGTCGTATGACAATGACTCGTACTTTTAAATGCCAACATTTGGTTAGAACTCATAGTTTGATACGATATGATAACTGTTCTAAATTTCTGTCTATAAGAAATACTTTACTTCTTTCCGCCGTCTAATTTGTCAAGAAACGGAAAACCTATTCATTACTTGAATCATGTGGGTATACTTGTAACTGGTCTCGTAGATAGCTAATTGGTGAAATTCTTCAAACTTTTGCAGTGCCTTTAAGTTATAATAATTTCGTTCCATCGTCAGTGCTTCCAAATGAATAATTTCAATGTCATATTTCAACTAAAAATCAATTTTAGGTCCATAACAAAGGAGAGAAAACAATCAAAATATTTGAAGTTGCCACTCCAAAAACAGTACTTGCTTGCAAGAGTTCAACATAAGAGGGAGAGAAGAGGCAGAGCTGTTGTTGCTTGAAGTCCCACATCGAAAGGTTTATAGAGGCTGAGGAGCAAGCACCAGATATAAAAGTCAAGACAACGCCCCTAACAACTCATACCTTTCTCGGCCTTTTGGCTAAGATCAAGTGTAGTATCTGTTCTTATCAGTTTAATATCTGATACGTGGGCCATTGGCCCACATGATATTAAATTAATTTTTTTAGGGGGAAGATTCACTACAGTAGCTTGCTACTGGGTTCTTCACGTGTCGCCTCTGCGTTGCACTATAGCAAAGGCCTGGCGCACCCCACCAATTCTAGTTCAACGTTTTCCAAGTTAAGGTTTTTACGCATAAATAAATTTGACCCGAAGGTATCGTAATTATTTATTACCTTATAACGCTTGTAAAATAGAGTATTTGTAATCTATACAAAAGTTGAGTTTGGGTCAGGGGGTATATTTACAAACATTACACTAATTCTTAAATACATTTTTTATTATTTTTTTTCTCTAATTTATCTCACTTCCAGTTAAATGGATATAATTGATTTAAAAAAATGGATATAATTGATCTGTAATTATTTTAAAATTTCGTTTAAATGCAGAATAATTGGTGAACAAAACACGAATTATTCGAGAAAGTAAAGTCCCTGTCGGTAATTTACAACTATTGGAAGGGCACAGAAGCAAAAATGATTTTCTAGAAAAGAAAGAAATGGAAAACCGGGAGAAGTGAGTCCCTGTTACGAGACTCCTGGGTGTTTCTCAGCGACAACTTTAATTTGAAGGTGAGAAGTAGCAGAAGGCAAAATTCCTGAGTGATGTAGCCAACCGATTTCAACTCATGTACTAGACTGGGGATCGTGGTAAGCTAACTTTCCTCTTCTCAGTCTTCTTCCATTTGAGGTTTGATTCTTTCTTTTTAACGTTTTTTTCTTTTTCATTGTGATGTTCATGTCATTTTCTTATGTCTCTGTAGTTGAATCATTTGGAAAAAGAACCGCAGCTTAGTATTTGAGACACTCTGTTTGGAATTTAGTTCCATTCCGGAGGAATTACGTCCAGTATATACTCTGAAAGTAAAAAAGATGACTTTATTATGCTAAAAATACTGCCAAAAAAATGGGTTGAATGAAATGGTACGATTCAATAGTAGATCTAAGGGTTTTGAGGTTTTGGATAAGTTATGTTGATGATTTGAAGTTATTTTGGGGTCCCATCACGATCTGTTTCAAGACTCATAGTGACTACTTGTTAATGCTGTCTTTTTTCTTTTCATCCCTAAAAGGATGTACTACACAATTGCACCTGAAGTAGCTGTAAGTATCTATTGTTTAAAGAAAATTTAAGTCAATGTGATTTTCCAACAAGGGCATTAAAATTAAGTTCGCATTGAATTTTTTTAGCTGAGGAAAAAATTGAATGAACCAGTTGACACAATTAATCTGGTAGCCTTACAGTGGTCATTTCACAAGACAGGTCACTTAACATTCATTAACCATCTGCATGGGTAATTGCATATTTTAGAACGTAACAAAGAGTAGTGATGATTGATAAAAAAATATTTTCATGTCACTTTGGGGGCAGCTCAGTATGTTTCTGTTAGTTATAAATGAAACGTAAGGCTTTACTCTAATAATCTAATTAGAAATTTTGGTTCAAGAGCTAGTGTATTATATCTCCTTGTATTGAGAGAAGGGGCTGGAGAGAGGGGGAGATTAATTTGGAGTTCAATGCACGTATTAGGGTGTCTGGCCAAAGTTTTGTTCAAGCAATTTTACGCTTGGTAATATTTTATAGTGCTACATTAGATTATCCTGGGGGTTCTTTCTGGATACTCATGATTATGTGATCAAAGACAGGACAATGAATGGGTTATGATGGAAGAGTTGATAAAAGATAGTTAATGGTGGGAGTAGCACAGTGCAAATGGGTGGACTATTGGGGAAGTAGATTCATACTTCTGCAATTGAGACAAGGATCCATTATTATTTGGCTTTACATTCCTATAATCCTATTTCACTTGTTAATAAAACCAATCCTGGGCCCGATCTTTAATGACCAAGTAATCTAATGTTCCACCATTGTTGCGTCCATTCTCTTATTTAAATTAAATTTCATCACAAGGTATCATAGACTTATGCTTCGTCTACACTTGCTCTTGTGACTTATGAGAGGGTGTGTTAGAGATGTTAATAACCTAGAACTTCACTTTATAGCTTAGGTCATAGCACTAATTCCAAGTAAATTAGTGAATAGACTCATCCTTCCATCTTCCTACTTATGTGCATGACTATGCTGTGGGTACAATGTTTATATGTTTGCCTTAGGTACTCGATGTACATGCTGCATTGATTAATTTGAAAAGTCTCAGCTGTGCTTTATATGTTTATATTTCCTGTTTCATAGATATGATGTTTAGTATATTAGCCTAATTTAATTTTTTTTTCTCTTTGGATTTAAAGTGTGCTTCCAAGGAACTTAAAGTAGATATATTGTGTACAAATATCATTGAAATGGGTCGTCTAAAGCTGCAAGCTGGTATCAATGCAATAGAGGAGGAACCTGAGGAGTGCGATACTGTGTATCCTAACAATATTACCTTAGCATGTATGCTCAATTCAGAAATTGGTGCTGTTTTGGCAGTCATGCGAAGAAATGTAAGATGGGGAGGCCGATATATGTCAGCCGATGATCAGCTGGAGCACTCTCTTATTCAGTCTTTGAAGGCCTTGAGGAGACAAATCTTTTCATGGCAGCATCAGTGGCATGCCGTCAACCCAGTCTTTTATCTCCAGCCTTTTCTGGATGTGATTCGATCAGATGAAACTGGTGCACCAATTACCAGTGTTGCTCTGTCATCTGTTTACAAGATCTTAACTCTGGATGTGATTGATCAAAACACTGTTAATGTTGAGGATGCCATGCACTTGGTGGTTGATGCTGTCACTAGCTGTAGATTTGAGATTACTGATCCTGCATCAGAAGAAGTGGTTTTAATGAAAATGCTACAAGTTCTTCTAGCATGTATGAAAAGTAAAGCATCAGTAATGCTGAGTAACCAACATGTATGCACCATTGTGAATACCTGTTTCCGAATAGTTCATCAAGCAGGAACCAAAGGTGAGTTGTTGCAGCGAATAGCTCGCTACACAATGCATGAACTTGTTAGGTGTATTTTCACGCACCTTCAATATATTGACAACATGGAGCATGCATTGGTAAATGGAAGCTCTACATTGAAACAAGAGGTATAAGATTTGTTTTACCTTTCTCATCTTCACTGTGATTGTTTCTGTTTCTTACTTGTCCTGTTTAAAATGAACAATTTTGGTAGTGTAGAACTTGATTTTGATATTCATCACACTTATGAGCATATGTATTCGTTGATTATTATGCAGAATAATGAGTATGCTTTTGGAAGTCAACAATCAGAGAATGGAAGCATGAGTTCTGAATATGATAATCAGCCATTATCCACAAGCTTTGCTTCTAGTGCTGCAACTGTTATGACAACAACTGTGATTGATGAAAACACAGCTATTGCCAATAGTGGCAAGGAGACTACTCCATATGACATGCAACTCATGACTGAACCATATGGAGTTCCTTGCATGGTGGAAATATTTCATTACTTGTGTTCTTTGCTTAACGTTGTCGAGCATATGGGAATGGGTCCAAGGTCAAACACAATAGCATTTGATGAAGATGTTCCTCTCTTTGCTTTAACTTTAATTAATTCAGTTATAGAATTTGGAGGACCTTCCATTCGTCATCATGAGAGGCTGCTAAGCTTAATTCAAGATGAATTGTTCCGTAATTTGATGCAATTTGGTTTGTCAATGAGCCCTGTTATACTTTCGATGGTGTGCAGCATTGTTCTCAACCTGTATCATCATCTTCGTACAGAACTCAAATTACAGCTAGAAGCATTCTTTTCTTGTGTCATTTTAAGGCTTGCACAAGGGAAATATGGGGCCTCATACCAGCAGCAGGAGGTTGCCATGGAAGCCCTTGTTGACTTCTGCAGGCAAAAAACATTTATGGTAGACATGTATGCTAACTTTGATTGTGACATTACTTGCAGTAATATCTTTGAAGACCTTGCTAATTTGTTGTCAAAAAGTGCATTTCCTGTGAACTGTCCTTTGTCTTCCATGCACATTCTTGCTTTGGATGGTCTCATTGCTGTTATAGAGGGAATGGCTGAAAGGATAGGCAATGGATCTGTAAGTTCAGAGCATATGCGAGTAAATCTTGAAGAGTACACCCCATTCTGGATGGTTAAGTGTGAGAATTACAGTGATCCATATCATTGGGTTCCTTTTGTGCGCCGCAGAAAGTACATCAAGAGAAGACTGATGATTGGGGCTGATCACTTTAATCGTGATCCAAAGAAAGGTTTAGAGTTCCTCCAAGGAACACATCTTTTGCCTGACAAACTTGATCCCCAAAGTGTTGCTTGCTTTTTCAGATACACTGCTGGTTTGGATAAGAATCTTGTTGGTGATTTTTTGGGAAATCATGATGAATTCTGTGTTCAGGTTCTTCATGAATTTGCTGGAACATTTGATTTCCAAGACATGAATTTAGACACCGCCCTGCGACTATTTTTGGAGACTTTCAGATTACCCGGGGAATCACAAAAGATCCAAAGGGTCCTTGAAGCTTTCTCTGAGAGATACTATGAGCAGTCACCACATATCCTAGCTAACAAGGATGCTGCTCTCTTATTGTCATATTCGCTCATTATGCTTAATACAGATCAACACAATGTACAGGTAAAAAAGAAGATGACGGAAGAGGATTTTATTCGGAACAATAGGCATATAAATGGTGGCAGTGATCTCCCCCGAGAATACCTTTCAGAGCTTTACCAATCCATTTGTAAGAATGAGATTCGCACAACCCCTGAACAAGGTTTTGGATTTCCTGAAATGACACCAAGTCGGTGGATTGATCTATTGCATAAATCAAGGAAAACTGCTCCATTTATTGTATCTGATTCTAGAGCCTACCTTGATCATGATATGTTTGCTATAATGTCGGGCCCAACAATTGCTGCCATCTCTGTTGTATTTGATCATGCTGAGCATGAAGATGTATACCAGACTTGTATAGATGGTTTTTTAGCTGTTGCAAAGATTTCAGCTTGTCACCATCTTGAAGATGTTCTGGATGATCTGGTAGTGTCTCTATGTAAGTTCACTACCCTTTTGAACCCATCATCTGTTGAGGAACCAGTCTTGGCTTTTGGAGATGATGCAAAAGCAAGAAAGGCCACTATTACAGTCTTCACTATTGCAAATAGGTATGGTGATTACATACGTACAGGGTGGAGAAATATTCTTGATTGCATCTTAAGACTGCATAAGCTAGGTCTTCTTCCTGCACGTGTGGCCAGTGATGCAGCTGAAGAATCAGAGCTTTCTGCTGAAACAGGTCATGGAAAGCCCATTACAAATTCTTTATCATCAGCTCAGATGCCGTCTATTGGTACGCCAAGGAGATCTTCAGGATTGATGGGTAGGTTTAGTCAACTCTTATCACTCGACACTGAAGAGCCTAGATCACAACCTACTGAACAACAACTTGCAGCTCATCAGCGCACCCTACAAACAATACAGAAGTGTCACATTGACAGCATATTCACCGAGAGTAAATTTCTGCAAGCTGAATCTCTATTGCAGCTTGCAAGAGCTCTAATTTGGGCTGCTGGGCGACCTCAGAAAGGAAGCAGCACACCTGAGGATGAAGATACTGCAGTTTTCTGCCTGGAGCTGCTGATTGCAATCACTTTGAATAACAGAGATAGAATCGGACTTCTTTGGCAGGGTGTGTATGAGCACATATCCAATATTGTTCAGTCAACTGTAATGCCTTGTGCACTGGTAGAGAAGGCTGTTTTTGGACTCCTGAAGATTTGCCAGCGTTTGCTTCCCTACAAAGAGAACATTGCTGATGAACTTCTGAGGTCTTTGCAACTTGTATTGAAACTTGATGCTAGGGTTGCCGATGCATACTGTGAGCAAATCACACAGGAAGTTAGTCGTCTTGTGAAGGCGAATGCTTCTCATATTAAATCTCAGTTAGGATGGCGAACAATTACATCACTACTTTCCATCACAGCTCGCCACCCAGAAGCATCTGAGGCTGGGTTTGATGCATTGTTGTTCATAATGTCTGATGGAGCCCACTTGCTCCCAGCTAATTATGTTCTCTGTGTAGATTCCATGAGGCATTTCGCTGAATCTCGTATTGGACAGGCAGAACGATCTGTGCGGGCACTAGATCTCATGGCAGGGTCTGTCAATTGCTTAGCACGGTGGACTAGTGAGGCTAAAGAAGCAATGGAGGAGGAAGTGTCAAAGTTGTCTCAGGATATCAGAGAGATGTGGTTGAGGCTCGTGCAGGGACTAAGGAAAGTGTGTTTAGACCCCAGAGAGGAAGTTAGAAATCACGCTTTATTATCTTTGCAGAGGTGCTTGACAGGAGCTGATGGGATTTATCTCCCACACAGTTTGTGGTTACAATGTTTTGATTTGGTAATATTCACTTTGCTTGATGACCTGCTTGAAATTGCCCAGGGACACTCTCAAAAGGACTACCGCAACATCGAAGGCACGCTTATCTTTGCCATGAAGCTTTTATCAAAAGTTTTTCTTCAGTTACTCCAAGATCTTTCACAATTGACAACCTTCTGCAAATTATGGCTGGGTGTACTGAGCCGAATGGAAAAATATATGAAGGTGAAAGTTAGGGGGAAAAGAAGTGAGAAGCTTCAAGAGCTAGTGCCTGAGCTGCTTAAAAACACCTTGCTTGTTATGAAGACAAGGGCCATACTGGTGCAGAGGAGTGCCTTAGGTGGTGATAGCTTGTGGGAATTGACGTGGCTACATGTGAATAACATTGCTCCATCTTTACAAACTGAGGTATTTCCTGAGCAAGATTCTGAGCATATGCAACGCAAGCAAAGTGAATCTGTAGGTATGGCAACGGTGCCTGAGGAAATGGGTTCTGTTTCTTCAAATGAAACAGTGAGCCACGAAGATGCTGGCGTTGCTGGTCAATTATAACATCAATGTTTTGACACTTGAACTGGTTTTGCTATGTGTTCGTTAATGAACCCTGATCTCATAGTTTTCAATTGAAGATCTGGGTTTTCAGATTGAATGTGCAGAATATTATCCAATGTGGATCACATTCACATCCAGTTTTGGTTGGAGCTACCGAAAGCAAGGTATCACAGGCGGGACATCGTGTAGTTTTCTTTGATGAAGATGCAGCAAGTTGGTCTAATCATTTTAACCTGTCAGTTGGTATTCCCTTTCTCGCATCTGCCTCATGAATGCTTGTTTATAGTGTAATTTTTAGATGAAAATGTTATAGCTTGAAAAACCATTAGATTTTTACCCTTCTTGAAGGGCGTGATATAGGGCTTCTTACTCTGCCCATTAGGCTACGTCAACTTCAGGGCAGTTAGCTGCTTATTTCTAGAAAGTATTGTACTTTGTACAGAACCTTGAAGGTTTTACCTCGTAGTGCAATGTGCAAGATGATTTTCACTGCGCATTATGCCATCTATCATCTTCCTGAGTTCTTATATTCCCAGACTTCATATTTCTCCAATTTAGACCTTATGAGATCTAATTCAAATTTCTCTTTCTCAGATTGGATCATCGGGAATCTTAATCATTTATGTTCAATAAAAACAAATCGAGAATGAAGAAAGTTTCACTATAACAAAATTAGCAAATGCGAAGTTAAACGTGATAATAAAACTTGAAAATAGATGCACTTGGCACCTAAATTTCTTACATCTTGTGGGTGGGCAAGGTCTAAACCTTGCAACTGGAGGCATCCATGAAGGGAATATTTTCTGAGGATAAAAGAAAATAAAGAAAAATAAAGAATCAAGTGAAATGTAAGTTTTCATTTTACTATTTTTGCTGTTGCGCCACTTTTCTCTTTCTATTCTTTTCAATTTAACTATACCCTGACTGAGTCATTGATTAAGAATTCATTTTTTATTATCTAATATATGGCTATCATATATTTAATTATTAATAAGTGCATATTTAATTATGCAGTAATACTTTTTATTTTATTGATCATTGTCAATGCAAAGGAAGGTACTGCAATTTCTTAAAAGATTGATGTTCAAATATAATGTAGACAAAGACGGAGTAAGGGACGAAACGACACCAGATATGAGATAAAATATTTACGTGGGCCTTTTCTTTATTAGTAATACAAGAGAATCAGAGATGGTGTGAATATATTCATAACTACCTATTTACATAGAATAGAAGGAAATGCTTGTAGTTGTAGCCAGACTTACAACTTACAAGACTGAGTCTGTAGTAACCCACTAATTAATTATGTATGCCTACCAACAAAAACTTATAATCTAATCCCTACAAATTAATGAACTCTCTGGGTCTGCACTTCCTAATCCTGATCTTCAAACTGCCATCCTTTAAGCTTCCTCCATCCATAATTTGACAGCACTGCCTTCTTGGTGTCTGCAGGTTAAATACAACCAAAACAAAATCATTAATTTAGATGCCACATACAAAGATTTCAATTCAGTTCAGTGAAACCAGCGTGAAGAGTATTATATATGAGAGACGTACATTCTTCCAATATTCAGGGTCCAGCTTCAAGGCAGAAACTATAATTCTCTGCACAGCTTCCACATTAGTGGTATCTGCTTTTAAGCATTTTTTATCCTTGTTTGGAAATCTCTTATAGCTAGTGAAACTCCCGCTTGTGCCAACCTGTTCAACCTGGTCCAGGAAATACCTAACTGGCTTTTGGCATGGGTCGGAGCTCATAGGTCTAGTGTTAAAACTGAAGGGACCTTCACTCCAACTTCGCCATGTCCGAAATGTTTTCAATGGTGTCTGCATATCCTTAGGCATCAACATTGTGGTGTAGATTTGTATTGTGTAACCCCATGAGATAGATATTGACCATTTACGCTTATGATCATAGCAAAAACATTGCTGCAATATCCGAGCTGGGTCAACATGGTAGGCCTGGATGAGGTTCTCCAATGAATGTTGCTGAGTATGGTTGGGAAACAAAGGATTCACGTTATCAAGATGGTGGAGAGACACTAAAGGTGCCAACGGATGTGCGGCTAAAAGACCATATGGGTCCCCTCTTATATCAAGCTGAAACAAAAGAACAAGGTAATGCAGTTAGTTTCTTGCAGTTGCATATGATGATATGAAGAAGCTGTTAAAAAAATGAGCATATAAAAAAGTAAATGAAGAGAAACAAAAGAAAATAGACTTTTCTTTAAAAAAAAATTCTACACCATATGGGTGGAAACGAAATTAGCAAGAGTGGAGAGACATAGAGATACAATTCATTTTTGAAACAAAGGTCACCTGCATAAAGAAACTGTTCAACTTTCACGTTTAGCACCTATTCTATAAGGGAAAGAGAGAGACCTAACTATGCATATACCAATAAATACACAAAAAGCAGAAAATGGAAACTGAGTATACCTGGTGGAACCCACGTTCATGTGTAAGAGGCACACCAATTTCGCTCACACAAGCCCAGATCCTTTGATCAGAGCCATAGAAATAGTAGTATCTATGAAGACAACCATCCAATATTTTGGCTAGTTGAGCTGCTAATGCGTAACTAATTGCAAATCCACCACCACCAAAAGCCATGTCATAATCATGCATCACATTTTGCTCCACACTCTCAGAATTCCCACCAATATAATACATTTGATTGTGATCGTATTTTCCTAACACTGTAACTAAGTTCTCTGTGAAAAACACTGTATCATCATCTCCCATTACAAACCACCTTACATTTGGCAGTCCTAGTTTAAAGCTCTCATAAACTATCCTAGCTATCCGAACAGCAGATTGTGAATGCAAGTACTTGAATTGGGACCAGCCCTGTGAGATTTGATATGGGATTAACACTTTACGATTCAAACCATCATCTCTAGGTTTCTTGTCAAGCCAAACAAAACCTCTAGTGGTGTTGGGATTCCACCAGAGTTTACTATAAGAGCTACGATCATGCCATGTTTTCACTGAACCGCCAATGCCAAATAAAACATGTGAGATGTTAGTGGGTCCACTGTCTGTGTCTGAAGAATTCTGGAGGGCATATAAGTGGTTTGGTAATGGGAACCACCCGGCTGGTTTAGAGAATGAAGAGTGAAGAGCAAGTGAAACAGAAGCAACAAAGCAGACAAGTATGCCAATTCTTATCAAGACTAAGAAGACATCACTCAGTTTTTCAGGAACAACAAAGAATCTGAATGCTTTAACTGGGTCTTTACAAGGCTCCAAGCAACTACGATTCATCTTATTCTCCCTGTAACATTTGATTTAAGTACAAATTTAGACAAATATGTAGCAGGAAATCATACTTCATACATCTTTTAACTAATGAAAGTGGCCTTGAAAATAATGTGATTACATTACAGCTCAGCCTTTTTGAAGTTTCAAACAGTTTGCTGAAGATTTTAGTTGATGCAGCCTCCTTGCTCACTAGAAAAATTGCTCATCTATCAAAGTATATGTCCCATTTCCTTATTCTGCAAGCAGAGAATCCTGTTTGTATATAAGAAGCAGTGTAAGATTATACGGATTTTTATGTTTTTAAGAGCACTGACACCCCATTTTGAACCTACATGCTGGAACTCATTCTAAGGCAAGTAACTTGATTGATTAGCAGATAACTTCTTCCCTGTGAAACAACAATCAAACTTCCAAATAATCCTAATCAATTTCCAATAGTCAAGCGAAAGTAAGATATTGTTATGCTTTTAAATACACTTATTATTTGTAGAAAGTAAGACTTGATTGCATTGAGAACAATGGTGAGGATAGAGTAAAGCTAAAAGTTCTTCATAATGGTAGCGCTAATTAAATATATGGGTTCCAAAATAAATCCCTCCAACTGTGGATTCCTAATAAAAATGTCCAGCTGTATTTGATCAACACTGTAGTCTGTAGAACCCATGAATTTATTATTACTCAAAGCCAAAAATTTAGAGAGAATGAGGACAGTCTCTATTGTACTCTTGTTTTGGTTTGGTACAATTTTTTTCTATAATTTCTATGCAATTCCTTCAAAATGTACATTTTTACTTTATTTGTGAAGTAATAATAGGGTCATAAAAAGCCTATTAAGCAGTTATAAAATCCAATATTACCGGAGAAAACAAGAGTGTTCTTGGCTGAACTGACTTGTAAGGGAAAAGGAATTAGAAATCTAGAGTAGAAAGGAGGGGCTAAATTGAAGGCGTCAAACTGGGACCGGAGTTAGAAATGACGAACAGTATTTGATATATCTAATGATGAACAATTCCAGCTTCAACGAATCCCCTGAAGTACAAATCAAAATTTGGGAATTTACTTAAAGTGTTTATGAAAGCTGTGTTTACAAGAAGAAAACATGCCAAACCTTAGAAGAATAAAAAAACAAAACAAGTTTTAAAGTGAAGAGTTATACAAATACAAGGCAAATCAGAATTGAATTTCCATGTGCACAATTTAATCAAGCTTGTCTATGCTGTTGGATTATCAATTAGCTTTTCACAAAATTAGCCGAAGCAGCCTAGTGAAACTCAAAAAAAAAAATTTAAAAATATATATATGATGATGATCGAAATCTTCTTAATGAACATTAATTGAAATAAAAATGACATAAGCAGGAGACAGAGAAATAGATTTCCAAGAAATATGGGAAATAAAAAAGAAAATCACAATCCTGGAAATAATTATTAAAGCATCACATCTTACCTCGGGTCAATTATCAGATTGTTAGTTCTCGCTTGGGATTATATCTCTGCTAGTGTCCTCTGCATACAAGTAGTAATATCTTCAGTTGCAATCGGTTATTTCTTTAATTCTGGGTAAATCGCCTACCACGAAACACAGAGAGGAGATAAGCAAGGAAATATACTGAAGGCGAAAAGCATAGCAGATGATGACGACGACGACGATTGTGAAGGGCACAAAAATGGCGTATACAGAGTGTTGAGCCTAATCCATCAACAAAAACGGGTGGTACGGCATTACTTAGAAATCGGCGTCTCCGCTACTTCATACCTTGAAATTGCACAATTAACGCCGAGGAACCAACCTCTCTCTCTCTCTTTTTCTTTTTGGTTGTGTTATGCTGTAGAATCTGCACACTGGTCTTCTGCTCATTCGCTGTTTAAGAAGAAAAACTACTCACACAGCATGAGGTCCATAGTGCCAGGTAAAAAGGACAGTTTTTATGGCACTATACTTTATGCTATGTTGATGATCATGCTCAACTTCACATGCATACTCATCACTCCACCATTAGAGTTGTATTTTCCAGATTGTCCTTAATCATCATTCTAAGTTCCTAACTATGCCATTTATATAACCACTAATTCAACTAACATTTAATATGCTCATAACTCGTAATCGTAAACCTACACATAAGTTACACTTTACAGTTTACACGTAATAACCATACTTAATTAAATGCAATCTTATCACTAATTCTATACTAATGATTTAAAATGCATTAACTCTCAACAGAGATTAGGGATATATGCACTTTTTATCTTGTTTTAAATTTTAATTATTTTTTAAATAAAAAATAAAACAATGAAAAGTTATTTAAATCTCCATTATTTATAACTTCTCATTATATTTACCTTTTCTCTTCACTCTCTTCTCTTTACATAATAAATTTTATATTATATAATGTGTGATTTTTGAGACCAATAACAACAGAATCCTAAAATTATAATAATATAGATATATTTTAAAAGTTTTTATTTTGAACATAAAATAAATTATAATAGTTTTGTAGTATCTTATAATTAAATTACAAGTGGTTATCTACCTTTGCCATTCACAATAATTAACAAGATGAATAAAAAAGGTTAGAAAATTTATTCCCACCACAAAATATATAAGGTACATATTCTCAAAAGATTGAGTAGTCGCAATCATTGTTCAAATGTCAATTTTAAATTAGGCCATCTAAACTACCCGGATACTTCTCACCTTGCATATATCGAAATGATTTTATCTTTTAAGAGGAATATTATAAAATGTGTGAATATTTTGATTATTTATAAATATAAGTAAAATGGCCAATAAGAATTAGATATAGTAGTAAACGATCCAGCTTCACATTCAGAATGAAATAGAATTAATAATTGAATTTAGATTAAATCAAATTTTGGTAAGATGACCCAAATATATAATCATTCAGGGGTGTGTTTGAAAAATTTATCTCATGATATTATAAGATTCCAATAATTATATTATACCTTGGCATATTTTAAGCTTTTACGTTTTTTTTATTTTAATTAATTAGTAGTCATAGATTATATATATTATAATAAAGATTTGTCGACAAGTTGAATCGTTTTATTTATAAATGATTTTAAGAAAGCACACACTTGCATGTATTCATTAATTATTTTGAGATTTATGCACATGATAATAAAAAAATTATATAAATCTCAATATAAAACTCAATCTTAAGCTGTAGTAATGATTAATGATGGACATTTTCTAAATTATTTTAATCTTACAAATTTCAACTTTAAAAAAATAGCGTGCATGCCTGCATGGTGCTCCTCATATCCTAATCTTCGTTTAATTTAGTAAATATATATGTTTACCTACGACGGATACTTTTTGAATAAAATTAAAATTGAAAACGGTTATTTGGAGCGGAAAGCAGTTTATTGTATACTGTAGTGAGAGGCGCCGGGCATTTATTGGCTACTCCAATTAAACTATTATTGACTATTATACTGTATTAAATTTTTTTTAGGGAACTGTATTAAATTATTAACATATAAAAAATGCATATATTTATAATCTCACAAATTACTGTAGTTGAGTAGATGTTCAGTGTACGATAGTATTAAATTTCAGTACATCATATTCTTTCAATCAGAATTAGTTTTTAAATTATTCAAAGTAAATCTTTATTAATGTGAATTTATATTAATATTAACAAGTTTTGCATAATTAAAAAAATGTATTAAACTTTAATAATACGATATCATTAAATTTTTATCCCTGTAATAACAAAACTACTTAATAAAATAGAATACAATACGCGACTATCGTGAAAAGTGAGATCTTTAATATTATAGTAATATATTCTTTTAATTATTTAATTTTTAATCTATTTAAAATGTGTATATTATAAAATTCATTGTTTTTATAATACTAAAATTTGATCCAAGAAAATGGTTTCCAAATAGGTAAAGATGCGTTTTGATAATAAAGAAAAGTTGTTTACACGTGTCGAGAACGCAGTAAAGGACAAGATGAACGGGTAAAGTTGGTTGGAGGAAAGTGAAGAATCTAGAAAGGCTTACCCAATCAGTATCTGACATTCAACCCAAGCACAAATTTATTTATTTATTTTATGGGTTGCCGGAAACACTATTAAAATTGAGAACCCTGAACCTCAAGCACAAGCAGTACAACATAGACGTACACGTGGATCCCACTTGCCTTTCTAAGAGTGGCACACATTATTCAATGATCGCATATTGTATTTAGCGGAAACAACGGTGATGATAAGTGATTACTTTATTGTATTTCTCCTTTTTTATTTATTAAATCCTCACAATCCCGTTCTATTAAAGTAATTCTTAATTTGTATTTTGACTTTCACCAAATTCCATCCCATACTTACATCCATTATCCAACCATATCACACGTTGTGTGACATATATAGCATCCATGGCCATACCCATGCATCGCCTCTTCACATCATCTTACACGCCTAAAAGAATTCTGCCCATCCCTAATGTCATCTTGCATTTCTTTGTTATAAATTTTAGTATATTATTTTTAAAGTGCATTCCTATATTTAATAATTCAAATCATTCTTTTCAAATGCTGATTCCTTTTTTTGTGATCCATTATTTTCACTGACGTTAAATTAATTTTTTTTATTTAAACTTCTTTTTACATGTATAAAATGTCATGCAGGCTGGTGACATCTTATTATGTCACTCTTTCCTAATTAAGAAGATCTCAGTTTTTTCCTGTAAATAAGGGATATATTAAAAGGAAGAAGGTTACAACAAAATCTGATTATGAAATCTCAATTTCATTTAACTGTTTTAGAGTAATATTTGTTTTGTTGCCCACGGCGTGGTCTCGAAACACTGTCCCTACTAATAATTATAATAAAAAAGTCTCATAATTGTATTCGCAAATTTTCGAGAGCTTATTTAAATTTAAATTTCTCAAAGTTAAAATTTATTAAACTGTCTGAAATTGATTTAACATGAATTTTGTATGGGTCCTAAAACTTGCGCTGTGAATGTGGCAAAGGGTATGGGTCTCCGCAGGTAGAGACGACGACGACCGTTCATAGTCCTTCGTTGTCCCACACAACGCACGCACGATTTAGCACGTCACTACTTCATCCCCACCGTACGGTAAATCATCAACTAATATGGCTGTCTGGGTAAGTCTATGATGCAATTTGTTGCATGTATGCAATGCAATTTCGTCCGATGGGATTGGACATGTGGGTAGGAGGATGACTTGAGATGCAATGCAATTTTCTACGTGTCACAATCCTATCGGTCGAAATTGCATTGCATGCATGTAACAAGTTGCATCATAGACTCACCCGTATCTTATTACATTTTTTTCATTTTGATAGTCAATTTATTTTATATATACATTATAAAGTTTCGATGTTTTTGAAATTCACAAAGTTATTCAAATTAATAATAAAAAATTGATTTATTGAATCAAGATATACATTATTAGAGTGAGTTTAATTTAGATGCTGACTGCAGTTCTATTTTAAATTAATTTTTTAACAAATAATTGTTAGTTACATCTATATTATGAGCTTAGGACTAATCAAGATGAAAAGAGATGTATAGAATGATACAAAGACTTGGAAGCCAATTAATTAGAGTGTGGAAATGGAAGGAAGACGTATTTTAAGTGAAAAAGAGACTACTCACAAACACAGTTGCGTATGATGATACCTGCAAATTTGAATAGTTTAGTTAGTAACCGTCAACCACGCCCAAAGTCATAACTCAGGATAACAGTTTAATATTAATAACTGAATTTTATTGCACCCTTCTAATTAATATTATTTATTAATATTAATAAAAATTAACATTAATTATGATCCATCTTAAATGGATTAAGGACCAACTGATTAAAAAAATGTATTGAAATTAAATATTACCATACTACTAAACATCTACTTTAAGAATTCCTCTTCATCACTCTAACATCTTAAATTCACTCAACACCTCTGTATTAATATTTTATATTTTGCTTTTGTATTTTTATTCTTTTTCTTAAATAAACTCAATATACAAATTCAACCAATCCGAATCTTTATCTTTTAAGAGGGTCTTCACTCAGTCCAATCATGATAATTTATGCCATTTCCCTCACTTTTTCTTATGGTCGAAGGTACTTTTGTTCTCTTTGATTTTATAACAAAATTAATTGAACCTTTTAATTTAAAAACAAACAATTAATACGTCCCACTTTTCTTTGTGAGAATAATTAGCTTTTGGTCTGAATAGTCAAAATAATTAGTTATTAAATAACTCTTAAGTTTTTTCTCAGGGGATCAAGACCAAGGCCCAGTTAGCGAACACTACACTGACCATGGCCCATAATAAGGGGGCCGTAAATCGTACTAACTTAGTCGCACTATCGGCCCACCTAGTTGGAGGGCTACTTATTGTTATTTTTTTTCAGAGATAAAAATAGATTTTTTTTACTGTAACAATTAAAAAAAAATTAAAATGCATAGAACTACCTGAACTATAGCCTATAGCTTATAGGGTGTTTGCACATAACTTCCCTGAACTTCAAAAAGTTGCATAGTATCTCCTTAAACTTTTCAACTTTTGCACATAAAGGATTCTGTTAAATCATCTAATTTTTAACACTTAATGCGACATCAGCTTCCACATCACATTTTAATTCCATGTCATATGGGCAAATGAGTAATTTCTTTACCACGAATTAATTATTTGTATGAAAAATTTTAATTATTTTTATGATTTTTTTATGAAATATTTTTATGAAAATTAATTTCTCTACCGTCTATATATTTTAATTAATTAATTAATTTTTTTATAAAAATAATTAATTTTTTTGATAAAAATAAATAATTAATTAATTAATGGTTGATAAATTACTTATTTGTGCAGCTGACATGGAATTAAAATGTGATGTGGAAGCTGATGTGGCATTGAGTGTTAAAAATTGGATGGAAAAGTTAACAGAATCCTTTATGTGCAAAAGTTGAAAAGTTTAGGGAGATGTTATGCAACTTTTTGAAGTTCAGAGAGGTTAAGTGCAAACACCCTATAATTCAGGTCTATACATTTTACCCTTTAAAAAACTGTTGGTCATTTCGTAATGTATATGTTTGTGTGTGTTCATACTTCATACACATATATCTTAATTTAGTAAGAATAAAAATGTGTGATAGTGAAAAAGTGAAGTTTTAAATTGATGGTATATTTATAAATTGGAGAATTATATTGTTCCTATATATAATTGGGTTTTGCTTAATAGATGAGAGCGCTGACAATTTTTTTTCAAGTTTAAGACAATAAATACTTTTTGAATCATCAATCAAAAATTTTTTTAGCAAATATCACAGGCTATTTATTGGATAAACTCATATAATTATTTATTTATGATCTTTGATTTTTCTTTTTGTAAACTTTTAATCTATTAAAAATAATTAAGAATTTTGTTAACTAGTACCTTATTTAAGGATTCCTTTTGGCCTATAAGAGAATTTATAAAATTATTTTTGTTGACTTCTAATTAAGTTTATAATAATAAATTATCTCTTAATCAATAAAAGAACACCTTAAAAAATATCCGACACTTATTAAATAATAAACTCCAAAAATAATTTCATAAATATAATCCATTTTTATCCTGTCCCAGCCTCTTTTCTCATCTCTGTCTCTCACTCCTTATACTTACCATACATGCATGCATCAACAATAAGTAAATTAGATTTTGCTAACCAATACTCATAAATAGGGCAAGGATATTGGATAAATATTCATTTTTCACTAATGAGAATATTTATAAAATTATTTTGTTTAACATTTTATCAAATTTAAAATAATAAATTTCTTATCAACCAATCATAAATTATCCTAAGACATTTGATACATAAACCCTTAATATTATATATGTAAAAATTGAAACGTTAACTCAAATGACTCTAAATTCTATTATTGACTCGTAGATATTGAAACTTAAAGGTATATATAACTTAAATAAATAAGAAATAAAATTTAGGCGTTAGATGAACTAATTAAGCCATTAAGGCTAACCACAACAAATGACACATAATTCACGGATAAATATTAGTGATTCATTAATTATTCAGTTTATAAAAAGAACAAAAAAAATTAAATGAATTGGACTAGAACCCTAGAAATTTAGCTGTGGAGACTTGAGTTGGCACTCATGAATATATATATTTTTGGAAAGCAAAGAAGTCACATGGGCTAAGCAACACACAACCTGGACACCTCAAGCCCTCTCAAATCATTACTAAGACTAATTCCACACTGCACACTCCATGGGAGGTTCATTAAGCACACAGCCATCTCCATGCATAGATTGACCCATCCGAGCAAGACAATCCGCAACGGTATATGATATATATTTATCTGAGGGTGCAAACGTTAGCAATTAAAAAGAAACAAAAACATCTATTGGTAATTAATCAAACTAAATTTTGATCTATTTTATTTTATAAGAAGTAATGTAACGTCGATAGATGTTAATTAAAAGATGGCAAAAGCAGAAGATATAGTTGAAATCTTCACGTCAATGATGGTTTGTCTTTTCAAATGGAACGACTCGAAGAAGGAGAAGGACCATTTAGCTCAGCCTTCAGCAATATATTATGTATATGGAATTAATTATATATCATGAATGACGTTATCACAGGATTTTGCTTTAATTTATCTCATTTAATTTTTCTAAGTCAGTCTTTCTTTATAAAAAGAAGAAGCAAAATATTATTTAGTCTCTGAATTGTTGGTCAAATTATTATTTAATCCCCGAATTTATCAAAAATACTATTTAGTCCTCAAAATTTGTAACTATGTCAACTATTTAGTCCCCAAATTTGACAAAAATACTATTTGGTCCTCGAATTTGTAACTATGTCAACTACAGAGTTGTAAATTCGGCGATTAAATAGTATTTTTGTCAAGTTTAGGGTCTAAATAGTTGACATAGCTATAAATTCGGGGATCAAATAGTATTTTTGTCAAATTCGGCTAAATAGTTGACATAGTTACAAATTTCGGGGACCAAATAGTATTTTTGATAAATTCAGGGACTAAATAGTAATTTGACCAACAATTCAAGGACTAAATAGTATTTTACCTCTAAAAAGAAAAAGCCAGTGTTCGAGTTCTCTCACATTATTATTATTTTTTTGGCCAAAAAACTATAGTTCTCTCACATTATTAATTATATCATTTATCTTGTTTGTGTCAATTACTTAGCTTCAACTCCATCTCTTTCTCCCTAATTGAAAATTCATCACTATATATAGAGTCATACCACATCTAACAAATATCGAACACAAAATGTCACCCAAAACATGAATTACTTCTTCGCTTCTTTTTTTCTTCCTCCACCACATAAGTTTATTCAATTTGGTGTATTAGAATGATAGGTTGATCCAAATGGTAAGCGACTTGATATTACTTACACAAAGTTTTAAATTAAATTCAAATATTTATGAATATAATTATTTTCGTTAAGAAACTCTCCAACTATATACAGATGCGCATAAATATATTAGAAATTAATATTCTCACGTCTCTTTTCTTGTTTTAACATTCTCATTTTTAGAAAGATGAGTTTATTAAAAAGAGTTACGTATAAAACTATACGTGAGACTGAAATTTATATTTACTTAAGCAGGCTAGCTAATTAAACTAATTTAATGTATTCAGTTATTGATAATTATTGTATATGATTATCCTTTAAGAAGCCATCAATCTTCTAGTTTTATTCATTAAAGGCATCCTCTCGTTGTTTTGTGATCAAGTTACTTATGTGCCTATATTATAAGTTCCAACTTACACAAATTGAGAGTAATAAAGACATTTCATTTGGAATCTATTATTATTTTAGCGTTTGGGAGTCAACGACCTTCACATCTTATTCATATCCGTTCTATTATATATTGTCTTATTTGTCCATGCTTTTGGATCATGTTCCCTGCAGCTATCTACCATTGCTAATTAACTTTAATTTTTTTTTTCTGGAAATGGTGTTTCAAATAATATTTTCCTCTTTTTGATTTAATTTATACAGATTGGAACTATCCCATTACAAATTCAATTCATTGGCACTTAATTAATTAATAAGAACAACTCTTGGGACCGCTGATGAATATGATCTTAGTAGTGGTAAAGTAATAAAGTTGGCATTAATTTTGGAAGTGGCCGAGATATACTTTAAGAAAATGAAAGGTATTTTATTGTCAGGTACTATAATTATTGTACTTGAACCTTATAATATTTTTTAACTAAATATATTTTCTACTATAATTTACAACATATTGATTATGATATGCATGACTGATTTGGTCCCCAACTTCATGACTACGTATTCAAAAATTTATTGGACTCTATTTAATATAGTTTGAGTTAGTTAAAATCATATAAATAAAAGTCTTTCCATACAATCTTTTTATACACAATAATTAAGTTTGAAACCTTACTTAAAGGGATAAAAGAGGATACATATATACCAGTACCACAATTCAACCAATTACTAATGGTCATGACCACATATTTGTATGGTCCAGAATTATCTTAAATTAACCTTTATATATATATATAGTTGACAGATTGACCTGCTAATTTTTTAAAAACAAACTAAAGATTAAAGGTTCGAAATAATTGGGCAGTGAAGCTTAAATAAAGATGGCACTTGTCGTTTAATAATTAGCTTTAAATTCCATATACGCAGGAACACTAGCTTAGGTACATAGATAGCTCCAATGCCTTGTGTCATCACATTTATGGTACGCATATAATTAATTATATTCCTCGTGGCCACTTGAAAGGCTCTAATTAATATTGTTCTTGCTTGTGAACAAGGATATATATATGATGATTACGGAATAATATAGTCACAAGCTTAGCTTGTGGGGCTCGGTGAGTCTAAGCTAATCATTTAGTCACCCCAATTCAATAAAAATAATCCTCAAGTAATTAATTAAGCCTTGTAATTATCCCCACACAAGTAGTACACCAAATACATAGAAAAGTAAGAACTGGCAAATAACTAAATAATTATCCCAAGTCCCACTAACATGAGGTTACAGATAACTAATTTGAAAAATAATATTACTCGATCATCACTGCATTGTAAAAAGCATTTTTAATTCTGAAAATCACTATATAGACTATAGTAAATCTAATTATCAAAATAATTAAGCATTTAATCTCCAAACATAAACGCGCATGCATATATATGATATATGTGTTGCAACAATAAACTCACTTTTGTTCTCAGTTTATTTTCTTGGAAAGACAGTAGTAATTAAAATATGATCATCGACGCAAGGAATTAGGAAGAAATAAGCTTTAATTTGTACACACCGTGGTATCTATATTAATTTGGTTAAGGGGAATGCGAAAGAGAGATCAGGGGTAATTAATCCCCATTAATTTGACTTATTAGCTTAACGTGATATGGGAGGTAAAGCCTAAAAGATTCTGTAGGTGTTTATATAATAAGCAATGTAGTGAAGGAAGGTGGAAGGACTAGAGTATACTTTGACTTTGAGTTGTATTTATATATGCAGCAGTTTCAATCAAACTTATATATGTTATAAGTGGTGTGGGGATACAATAAGTCAATAATACACCCACGTACGGATAATTAAATTAATTTCCCATCCATACTAATTGAATTTAGGTACATTTTGTTGGGATCAGAGAGTAGTTGAGTTTCAATTTCAAAGCCGCTTCTTTGGCCAAGGTCTGTCTTCTTGTTCTTTTCCCTGTGTTTTCTCTTTTTGCAATAATTTTATATCAACAAATTAAATTAATGAAGGTAGCCAACTAATTAAACAATTATGCTTAACTTTTCTTTCTTGGTTTCCCACTCAATTTTGTGTTATTGAATTGCCATGCTCAGAGAATTGTTCCCCTAGCAAAGAATGCGTGAGCTAGGTCCAGTAATATATATATATATTTTTTTACTTAATCACAAATGTTAGATCAAATCCTATTCTAAGAAGAGCAGATTATTAGTTTGATAATTGGAAGATTATATCTATATATATATATATACATATAATTTGATTTTATCTTAGTAATGAGAAGTTATCTTAGCACAAATGACCAATACTGTTAAAAATCAGAGCCGTTGGCCTCTATAATGTGCATGAGTGTGGATCAAATCTGATGCAGGACAGTTATGCTTAAATGGGGCCCAACTAGACATTGCCAAATAATACAATATATATATATTATAGTATATATATATATATATATTATAGTATATATATATATATATTATAGTATATATATATGTGTATGTATCAAAGCAAGCAAACAGCCGAATAGTAACACTAGAAAAACCAAAACAGAAGCAAAAAGCTTATAAATTATAAACCAGACCTTTTCAGCTGACCATCCACTCCTTCCTCCCACATTCTTAAGTTGCTTTCATATATATATTGACACAGACATGCACTCTCTGAACCATTCCTATATGCAATTCCTCTCTTGCTAGCTAGCCAGCTGCTATATATGTATATATATTTCTTTAATTTCTCACTGGATCTCGCTTAGCTTGTGCAGATAGAGAGATCAATGGAGGAATCTCATGAGCACTTGATATGGATGAAGAGAAAGCAGATGCTGAAGTCACATCTTGAAGGAGGTAGCTGCAACATTAAGTCATGGGAAGAGAGGGCTTTTGCAGAAGACACGGCTAGGATAGTTGGTGGGTGCATATGGCCTCCAAGATCTTACACTTGTACTTTCTGTAAAAGAGAGTTCAGGTCTGCTCAAGCTCTAGGAGGTCACATGAATGTCCACAGAAGAGACAGAGCTAGGCTTAAACAAAGCCTTAATCATTCTAACTCCTCATTACCTCATCCTCAATTCCAATTGGATTCATGTCTTAATCCAAATAGTAGTATTACTACCACAACCACACTCTCTCCTTCAGCTACACCAGAAAACTGTGGTGACCAGCAAAATATATATTCATGTTCTGCTTCTATTATTAGCAAGGTGCACAGTTCAGAATCTGAAGATTTGAAAGGCTTGATGAGTTGCCATCATGTTGAAACAGACTTGTCTGTGGGGTTAAATTATTCCATGTTTGGCCAAAAACTGCCATGTGGGGACGATGATGGAGATGGAGGCATGATCAGTAGTTGTAAGAGACCTAAGACCTGTGTTTCTAATTCTAATTCATTGCCTGTGTTGCTGAAGCCATGTTCAAATGATAGGCTCCTGGCTTTCCATTCTGCAGAAATTGTACTTGGACTTAAGCCCGGTGCTATGGAAGACTTGGATCTTGAACTCAGACTGGGAAAACCACAGAAAGTTTAGTAGTATACAGTACAAGCAGAATTAAGTTGCATTCTAGTGTCAGTCTTGCTTGTAATATTTCCCCTATTCTCTGTTAGTTTGTTTTCTTTTGTTTTTCTAGCTTCCATACAGCCCAAGAGCTTCTCTTTCTTTTTCTAACTTCACCTAAATAGATAAAGTTAAGTTGATTACTTTCTGGAAATGTCTCTGAAATATGAATACTAATTCTATCTCTAGCTAGTTTCCATTATGTTTAAGTGATATTTGTCTTCACTTGTCCTCTTTTGAACACTGAATTATCAGCACATGTGGTATAGAACGTTCATTGAAGGTATAATACAAAGAAAGAGATGCTATCTGATTGTGATCAAATTGGTTTAACCCCAGGAAACTATTTGTTAATTAAAGGGAAATAATAATTAATGTATATATAAAGCTCTGAGCTAGGGTTTCCGAATGAAGAATGCAGATACAAAGAAAGATGAACAAAAAGAAAACGTGAAGTTTGGTACCAAAGAACCTCAGGCCAAGTGTGAATTTTCTGTAAGAAACTATGGTTGTTTTGTAACTGTAATCAATAAGTTCTGTGTCTCAATATCTGTATGTTTCTGTTTTCAACTACAGTTGACACATGCAATTGCAACTGCTATGACCTCAGGTAACTCCAAGTTTAGACAGGAATCAGAAATCGATAAAGAAAGGAAGAAAATTTCACTGTAGTATATTAAAAGGTGAAAGAACTGATAGTAACTGACAATTATAGGTCACTTCAGCTACATATATATCCCAGAGAACTAACAGTTCTTGACATGCAATTTTTTTTGGTAAACTGTGACTCTGTCTGTATGTGACGACGTACATAAACCTGCACTAAATAAATCAACTTTTTACCTCAATTATCACACATCAATAGTGAGAGGTTTTCAGTTAAATTCTATTTACCAATTTTACTAGAAAATATATATGACTGAGATGTCTATTCAATTTATTACACCTACACATATTAAAAGAGAAAATGCTACAGTAATTCAAGCTTTTAATTGTCAGATTGCTCAAATTCTAATAATATCTTATTCATCCATATTGGAGCAATGCTAACGGTGAGAAAGTTCCAAGTATCAGCTTTTATCACTTTCCAACTTATAGTTCATCTTTTACTGAGTTTTCCATTACTTCAGAATCCTTAGCTTATCTCTCAAGTCTTCCAACCAACAACAACACGGAATAAAATTGAATTTGAAAGAACAAGATATTAATTGGTCCCGCAGAGGGAGGACAACATCACATCATTGGCTTTATTAACGCGTCTTTGATTTTACTCTTGATCCATGCTAATTATCTACTACACACCTCATGGGGATGGGCCCAACCACACCACCTAAGGAGCCTATAGGTGAAAATTAATTTCCATATATATTTTTGCCATGTGTTTCGAACCCCGAGATTCCTTGTCTGTTTATGGCAATGTAAAAACAGTGTTAGCCAACTTATCATGATGACACCGATGGTATCTCCAGAATGCACGCCAACGTCATAGCCTCTGTTTTTCAACTTTTCTTAGTAGGGAAATTTTATTAGACATTGCTTTTGACTTATTGTTCTTCACAGTTTGCAGAGATATGGCTTCACCTGCATGTGATGTGAGCAGATGAATTTCTGCTATATAAGTATAACCCTCACGAGATCTGAAACCTAGATTAATGTCTAATGAAGAAGTGGGGGTTAGTTACTTAGTTTGATATACTGGTGTTTATTATGCAGATATAGAGGCAGAGAGGTCACATGGGCATGATGTGTATGTTTTCAGATATTTATTGTGGGAATGAAGAACTGCTAAACTTTGTTATTTGTGTTTCTTTTTTAAAAGGGTGTATAGATATTTGCAGGGTGTATTTGTAGTATTTCTCTTATTTTCCAGTGTTGTTTAATGTATATGGCTAGGAAGTTTGACATTTGCAACTATGTAGCACGTGTGTGTCTATACTCTATAACATAAGGGAGCTTTCATAGCTTTAATCACAGAAAACAACTATACAAACATATTGTCATATATATAAAGAATCCTCCATCCAATGGTTGTGAAAAAGACACTTTGACAAATGACACTTCACAAACTTGTTCTACTTTCAGCCTTTTGTTCTTTTTAACAAAAGGGGAAAAAAGTTTAAGAGCACTCTACATAGTACGTACTAGCTGCACGTGGTGCCATTTGTAATCATCATAATGAATCTCGTCCTGTGATAGCTATTGTTTGATGCCTACATGCGCCACATGATTAATGCTGAATTTTCTTGGTTAATTGAGAGATGTCAACATGAACACCTTCTTAACTACAAAGTTATCTTGTTTTTTAAGAGAAGATTTCTTATTAGAGGCTATTGTATTTATGGGATTAGTAGATATTGAACCTGATTTTTCTTTTCTTTAAGGAATGGATTGAACTGAACATAAACATCCAATACCATTTTGACAACCTCAACAAGACTTAACGGATAAGTGGTCAACTATTATACCTTTATCAACTTCATGTGCAACGTATATATTTTGGGTTGATTAGGTTGTTCTAACAACCTAACAGTAGAGTGAACTTTTTTTGAGATCCATCCATTTTGATTTTAGATGTCATAAATTTTGGATCTATAAGCACTTGTTTGTCAAGAAAATTTTATCAGAAAAAATACAAATACAATATAACAACAAACAGACTCTAGTTATCAAATTTAAACCTATCCAATAGTTAGAGACTACAACACAATAACAACAAACAAATTTGGATGAAGACTACCACAATAAAGATTTATTTTTTAAAAAAACTAAAAATAACAAAATAAATTAACAATAAAGAGGGGTTGCCATTCTTACCAACAACCCCTCCCAGAGAAAATGGCAGACTGAAAGACCAGAATGATTGCAGAGCGAAAACGATTTTGCCGCTAGAAAGAAAACAGTTTTGCCAATTGGTAATTAATTCTACATTGCAAAGTATATGTTTGGATTGAAGACAATAAAAGATAAAAAGTACTACAAACATCTTTTTCATTTTATTTTAAATATTTATATGTCTAAAAAAATTATTCTGCTCAATTCAAACAAGGAAATACATAATAAATTTAAATAAAAAATTTTAAGTTTAAATTTTCCCTTTATTTTCTTTATTCTCTTCAGTCGATTTTTTTTTTAAAAAAAAAACTCAAGGATATTTGGGTCAGTTTTTATATAAAACTTTTATGGGAAAAAATATATAAAATGTTTAATATGAAAAGAAAAACAAATAAACCCAAAAAAAAAGTAAAAGTAAAAGTATCAACTAAATTTCAAGAATGACACCACCTTTCATTGGAAACTTGAAAACATCTTTTTGTTGTTTGAAGAATTTCTAGAAATGAACTCTAAATTGGCCCAGTAAGTTGATTAGAAAGTAGGCCGTGGCCCACAACTAATTTTCCCTATACAAAAATTGTTCCTAGCTGTCTAGTGTCTAGTACAACTTTACAAAACCAAAATTCCTTAAAAATATAATGATTAAATCAAAAGGCAGATTCAGTCCCCCAACCAAAAAAAAAAAAAAAGAGTTTACGTAAATGGATACAATTAATTTTAGCGTTCGAAAAAAGTCAAATAAGGAAAGTAAAGGACATTCATGGCGACGCCAGAGAGCAGCATCAGACGCTCAAGATGGTCTCTCAAGGGAATGACGGCTCTTGTCACCGGTGGAACTCGTGGAATCGGGTTCGATTTCTCTTCTTATTTACGATCCAATGTTGGACTCTGCCCTCTTTCTCTAGATTTATTTTCTTTCTTAAGATTCACTTTTTGTTTTCAAGAATCTGGGATTTCTTCAAACCGCTTTAAGTTTACTTCTTCATATATGTTTCATTCTTCGGATGGCGTTCAGGCATTCTGTGGTGGAGGATCTAGCCGAGTTTGGCGCCACTGTGTATACCTGTTCTAGGAACGAAGCAGAGCTCACTAAGTGCTTGAAGGAATGGCAAGATCAGGGTTTTACAGTTTTTGGATCGGTTTGTGATGTGTCTTCACCACCCCAAAGACAGAAGCTAATTGAACAAGTGGCTTCTAAGTTCAATGGCAAGTTAAACATACTTGTGAGTTCTTTATATCCTACATTGAATATAATTGTATTGATGAGATATACTTGCGACTTAGCTATTTCTAGTTAAAAAATTGATATAGGTAATGTTTAAATAGTTTGATTTGTAAGCATGACATTGTTTTTAATTAGAATAGAACTCAAATGGTTGAGTTTCTGTGGAAATTGGAATGTATTACATATAATGCATCTTGTAATTGTGAGCCTTAGGTAAACAATGTTGGAGTAAATCTAAGGAAGCCAACAATTGAGTATACTCCTGAAGATTTTACGATGATGATGACTACTAACTTGGAATCTGCATACCATCTATGCCAACTTGCATATTCTCTTCTCAAAGAATCTGGAAATGGAAGCATTGTGTTTGTTTCCTCTCTTGCAGGTCTGACCAATCTAAGTTCTGGAACCATCTATGCAGCTGCTAAAGGTGAGTTTATGTGATGAATTACTGTCGTATCATATTTTGCTAAAAACTGATGGATTATTACAAACTATATTGAAAGAGATGCTGAATTAAAGAGATTCTATATGTTAATTTCTTTTTACAGCTGGAATCAATCAGCTTACAAAAAATCTTGCTTGTGAATGGGCAAAAGACAATATTAGAAGCAATTGTGTTTCTCCCTGGTGTACAAGAACCCCACTTGTGGCACATGTAATGCTCTTATCTTATTTACATGCTGTTTATTTTATGTGGTTTAATTTCTCCTCCCAAGGTCTTATTATTTTTCTTTTGTTTAGAGTTAAACCTTGACATGAAATTGATTAAATAAATTAAAATTACATTGATAGCTAACTGCCGATAGTATGCTTCTATCTCGTTAGAGTTGTCTTTTATATCTTTATCAGTCAAGTATTAGTGATTTTTTTTTTCAATATGCTTGTTATCTACATTGTGAAGTTCATCAAGAATGAGGCAGTGGGGATGGCTCATATACATTCTGCTAAATTGCGGTCTGTTTTGTTCATTTTGTTCCCTGCACTGTAATCATCTCTATTAGTCTCACTAGTCTAGTGATCTCCATATATACATATATGATTTATTTTGCCCTAGTTTAATTACTATCAATAGGATCAACTAATAATTGAAAATATCAAGAAGTAATTTAGAAACTTAAACTTTCTATTAAAACAAATTTAGAAACTTTGAACCAACGGAATGGATCAGTGTTGACTTTTGGGTTAAACTTCTGTGGATATATTCCATATTCCCTATCATAAAATTCATTCAACTGACTATTATTGGTAGATTTACATAAAAAAATAATTTAAGTCAAGGAGTTATTTCTTCTTCTTCACTCAGTTCCCCTCTTGCGTGGTTTGAGGAAGTGTCCGACTTCATGATAGTAGCTAAGAAAAACGGGTCTTACTCATATTTCCATGTCAAAGTAATTCCAACCTTATGGTTCATTACTATTATTGACTTGATTTTTGCAGTTAAAAGGATTAAGTACTAATGGCTCTGTTTAATTTTGGACCAAGACTGTACGTACATTCTAAATAAAAAAGTACCGTGGTTGCTTCTACAAGATCAATTGCAGTAATTAATAGTTACTGTTAATTTGTGTATATCTTAAATTAAGAAACTGTATGAGAAAAGAAAATCAACTGGTTGGGAGGGGGACAACATAGCGATTAAATGTACTTTGCAGCTTCCATATTATTTACTGCATTCTGTGAATATGGGCCTCGCTTTTTAAAAGCTTTGTAACACTGGCTCCTAATTTTTTTCCTTTGATCTATAATATATAGCTGCTTGAAAACGAAGAGTTTGTGAATGAAGTGCTAAGTCGAACGCCTATAAAGCGAATAGCAGAAGCACATGAAGTATCATCCTTGGTGGCTTTCCTTTGCCTTCCTGCTGCATCCTACATCAATGGACAGGTTGTTGCGGTTGATGGAGGACTTACCGTGAATTCATTTCAATTCAATTTCAACAAGATCTCAACATGATCAATAATATTTTCTTGGCAACATTATTTATTCTTGTTGAACTGAGGCATAATTAGTAATTACGACCTTAGTGTATTCACTTTAAAATGTAACAAAACACACCCAACAATTGGTGCCCTTCTATTTATTTCCCTGTTTGAGTTTAGACGTAGGTGCAGAAATTTGGCCTGGTATTAATTGTTGATTCTGATCTGTATTCATCAACTTGCTTCTAATGTTGTAACTACAAAGAAATTTGTGGTCAACATATTGTTCTCTCTGCTTGTATGTGGAATCAGCTGGTGGATTGTGAGAAGAATTCAGTTTCCATTATTGAGCAATTAAAGCTGAGACAAGCCTACATATAAATTGCTTCCATGATGGAATTCGTGGTACGAAAATAGGTTCACATCTTACATATTTCTGGTTTTGCCCCATTCATGAATTCATGATCACCTGTTATAAAGCAAGTATTTGTCTGTGTTCATAAGAAAGATGGAGCATAATGATGGATATAATTCAGGACAGAACAGATCTCGGATTCTCGGGCATTTGTTGTACGAACCTGTCATATTCATCCATTTATGAGACACTGCCACGTACTACACCCTTTTTTATATTTATGTAGCGTAGCTGGCTATTCATCTTTCGGCCAGCCCGGCCACGTTATTTCAGCCTTATAAATTATAATCACAATTCACAATATGATCAAAATTTTTTGAAAAATATTATTTTGTATATACATGCTCCTTAAAAAGAGGGTGAAACCCCATTGTTTTTTGGGTTCTCATTTTGATTGTCATCTATTAAAAAAATCGTTCTTAATAATAAATTTATCAGAATTTGTCATCATGTCTATTAGGAGGACAACATTTAAAATAAATTTTTATTAATGTGAGTTTTTATTAATATTAATTGAAGAAATAGTCTATTAAGTTCGTTTTATCATTGAATACCATGAAACAAAGAGTTTATAAAGTTTGGTAATTGAAGAAACGAAGAAGTTGGCATAATTGAATTACGTAGGTATAGAAATGAGAAGAAAGAAGCGGTGTTTGAATGAATTTGGTAGAAAGCAGAAAGAGATAGATGAGTGGGCTAGGTTGGGTTGATCACATGGGAGTGTGGTTTGTGGTACGTCATGTTAGGGGTGTTTGGGTGCGGGAGTTTGTGAAATAATTGCGTGCAAAGCAACAACACTGCATCTGCAATGCCATTTCATTATAATTAAAATAGAATTAGAATAGATATGCCAATGCCACGCCCTTTTAACACCTCACCAAAAGCTACGCGTGTATTTCTTCCTTCTCGTGTCAACACCTTGAGCTACAACACAACACAACTCATCAGCTTAACTTGTTGGAAATTGCACCCAATTCTTCCGTTTCCACCACTTTCATTACATTAACCCAGAAAACAATAAAAGAAATTTACCACATTCTTAGTGTATACAAACTACAAAACAAATATTCAAGTCCACAGCTGGTTCCAGCACATTAGTACGTGAAAAAGAGGTAGTACATAAACAATACAACCAAATTTCTATTCTCGTAATCTGGATATTTACAGAAAATAAAAGTTTTTTTTATTAGTATTCAATTAAAAAATAATAGTAATTTTCTAATAAATTGATTAAAAAATAATGTGAGGTGCAATAGAGATGTTTTATGACTCAGAGAAGCAGAAATTTAAAACTGGCAATTTTACTTACAAGTTACAACTCTCTCTCAAAAGTATCAAATCCCAAAATTTTTCTCTAAAAAAATATTCCCTCAATACTTTTTTTTTTTTGTCAATTATTCCCTCAATGCTTTAATTTTATCATTTAGTACTAGAAATTCGTTTAAGTCCAGATGGACTTCAATAATATTTTTTAAAAAAATTTGTGCAGAACTTCTGCTGTCCTATATATATATATATATATATATATATATATATATATATAATATACTTTTTTATATATAATTAGTGATGATCAAAATATTCAGTGTATGAATACTTTAAAATTTTATCTTGTAAGTCTAGGTATGTGTTTCAGTACAAAGTCAATTGGCTTATTTGGTAGGTGAAAAAGGAATAGGAATGTTAAAGTGAATGAAAATGTCATGTCAATGTAATATGATATGAATTGAATAAAAGTGGATAAAATAGATTTACCCTTATAATAAAAGGGGTAAAAAAATAAGAACAAAAACATAATGTCATCATATTAGAAAAAGTAAGATTTGTTTGGTAGGAAAATTGTACGAGAGATTGGTTAAAACCCTCTACCAAATGATGATGATAATGATAATGATAATGATGAAGGAGAGAATATGATGATGTGGCAATATGGGGTAACGTGGTAGTGATGTGTCATGCCACATCATTAAAATTTGATACGTAAGAAGGCGTGCCACATAAGTATACCACGTCAAGTTAACGGTGTTACGCTCGAGGACAAGAAACAACCAAAAAAAATTTTGAAAACCAACATTAAATTCTATGCAAACATTGAGGATTAAAATAGTACTTTAACTTTTTATATATATATATATATATATATATATGTATATATACATATATAGGACAGCAGAAGTTGACAGCAGAAGTCCGCGCAAATTTTTTAAAAAATTATTATTGAAGGGCCTCGTACCGTCATACGGATTTCTTTCCCGTTTGAGTCCTAGACAGATTTTTAGTATTAGAAGATAAAAAGGAAGTGTTGAGAAAATACTTTTTTAGAGAGGAAAATTTTGAGGTTTGATATTTTTGAGAGAGGATTATAAATAAAATTGCCTTTAAAACTACATGCATAATAGCTTGAAGTTGAGAATGAGTGAGAATTTTAGAAAATTCTAGAGGTATATCTATAATTTATAGCTTGTTTGGTATCACTCACCTGCTAGGAATGTGAGTTTAAGGTAAGATTGAACACGTTTGGTAAAACTCACTAGCCCTGTCAAGAGGAAAGCTTCCTTCTCTCATGGTAGGGAGGGAAGTGTAGAGAAGGTGAGGTGAAGTTTAACGACCAAAATACCTTTAAAAAATTTGTGACTTTTAAAAAAGTAAAGGCAAAAAAAGTTTTTCATACTTTTATCTTCTATTTCTCTATCTTCTTCCCACCATACCAAACAATATTATTTTTACATTCCACTTCTATTTTTTTCATACCAAATATATTTTTTATCACCTATTTTTACTTCCACTCCCCACCAAAACACTCCCCACATTTTAAACGCTGCTTAAAGATTTAGACGGACGGAAGAAACAATATTTGCAAAGGTAGAGTATTAGTGGTTTCACTGGTTTGTGGGCTGGTGGCGACATGGTTTGGGCGTGAAACGAGGAGCTGCCTTTCAGATCCACGTCAGTATAGCCACGTGTCGATTGATCAGCTGTCAGATCCTCACATAATCTGCAAGCGTCAACCGGTTTTGACTTGGAATGCCCAAAATATCACACCCCAAGTCCCCACCCAAACTCACAGATATTTACAACTTGTACGTTTTTTGGTTTTGGGCCAAAGTTAAATTACATATATTATATTAGAAGTTCTGTATGCGGTAGATAATTTTAAATTGGTTATTTAATAAGTGTTGTAAGATATTTTTTTAAAATATTTTTTATTGGTTAAAAAAAGTTTATAATCTTAAACTTGATAAGAAAATTAATAAGAATGACGACAAAATCCTTTTCAATTTATTGCCACTCAGATCTCCAAACCATATATTAAAGTATAAGTACGTATATAAAATTTGGAAAGAAAGAAGTAAAAGGAAAATGAGGAGAAAATTTAATTATGAGAGAAGAAACTATGAAATAGGTAAAATAGAAGTTATTTAACTCGCCTTTTGTTTTCTTAAAAAAAGGCGTTTTTTTTTAATTTGTTACAGATTCTTTAATAATTAAAATCGACATCATCTTTTACATGATTTTTTAAAATTATCTATGTATTTTATTTTAATTAAAGAATTACTTTATAGCAAAAATCTACAAAGCTAAATACATTTAATCTAGCACCTTTTTTTCTTTAATTTAATTTAAATTTGTTATGCTATTTTGGGCCTGAATTTATGAAATTTCAAGACTAATAATTTAAAAATATCAAAATTTATATATATTATCATAATTCATAAGTAATTAATCAATTTACTGATGTATTAATTATTTTAATATACTATACAAAAGATAATTTAAGAATTTTTATTTTTAATGTTGATTTTAGTTGTTATCTTTTTAATTTTGTCATTTTATACAAATAATTATAACTTAATAAAATTTTAAATTGAATAAGTTTAAATATAACATTTTTATTATTTTAATAAAAATAAAACATTTTTATATAACATACTAATTTTAAATATTTTATCTCTTTAAATTCTAAAAAAAAATATTTTACCTCTTTAATATTTTAAATCATAATATAAAATATGAGAAATTAAAGAAGGTATATAAAATTATTTAATTTGTCGTAATTTTTATTATATTTAAAAGTTAACAAATATGAAATATCAACCCTCGTAAATCGTAATATATGGTAGCTAGTAGCTACTAGCTATGGTCATTCATAACTTTGACATGCGGCCCCACACGTGTCGCAATCTCCACTGTGACGTAGATCACTGTCATTGGGCAACTGGAACGTGCACTTATAAGCCCAACACCCTCACCACCCAACGCTCCTACGAACAACACCTGCATCCCCTTACGCTCTTATATCATTATCATATTATTCGCCTCTATCTTTTTAAATCAAACCACTTTTCAATTTCTTTTTCTTACACACATATTTTTATCTAATTCTAATTATTACAATTATACACAATATTCTTATGCAAAATTCAAGTGGCAAATAATTTAGTCCTCTTGTAGCTAGGATCAAACCTATGAAAAAATATGTAAACAGTAAATTAAAACCATTAAAATAACGAGAATGATGTGATCCATAATGCCATATACATATAAGTTACTAACAACAAATACGATTATACATTAAAAGAAAACAACACATACGATTACGATTATTCAAAATGAAGAATAATAATTGCAAAAGATGACAAACCGAAAACATACTGCTCATAAAGCGCGTGTTCGTGAGATTGAACGTGGAGACCAGAATCAAACAAGAATATCGTATTCTAGGATCATGCCACGTGGTTATATCCTCCGAACGACATCTTCTCTTCAGAGAACAATTTTTTTCCCCTAAGAAAAAAGGTGGTGGAATACGTTGCGGGTGAGACTCAAACGGGAGTTAAAATGGAGACGTGCGTTCGCTTAGAGAATCACATGCGTGTCAGAAAAGGAAGAAAATTTCGACCTACCGTGGTGCGAAACGATTGGGCCACGTACGTCAGTTACAAAAAGCACCTATTCGTTTCGACTGCTAAATGTGATCGTATCCGATCGGACGGTGAAGATTACATCTTGGTGCTCAATAGTTTTACGTCATTACAAATGTACGTGTCGGATCATGCCCGTGTAGGTGTTGGGCAACCTGCCCGTGATTAAAGCGTGGCCCCCAGGTGAATTTGTGAGTGCCTTCTTCCGCCTTCCCTTCCCCTCCCTCTCTCACTACAAAAGCTTCTCCCCAAGTCCCAACTCATTTTAATAGATCCTTATTGCATCCTCCCCAGGAAGGAATTCCCATTTCCCTCTTTGCTCTGAATCAAATATATCTTACGCCTGTTCTTTCTCTTCTTGCAATATCACAGCTAGTGCTTCCGTTTCTTGGGAGATTCTTAAGGGTTGAAAACTCGAAAGGCTATTAATTAAGTCCTATTATAAATTGAAGCTAGAATCAGAGAGAAATTCACAAGTTCTTCTCGTTGATCCGTTTGGTAAATTCGGAATGGCTGGAATTTGCTGTGGTGTCGTTGTAGAAGGAGAGACTCTTAGTACTACAACCACAATTGATCCCACCTCACGACCTTCTAGACGCCGGAGGTTGGACCCTCTGCCCTTGAAATATATAGCGGACATGGCAGTACCGCCAGCGGAGGGTAGCCGGAAAACCCAGAAGCGGAATTTCAGTAGTACACCGACTGAGCGCCGAGACCACAATAGCGCAGTCGAGAATAGTAAATCTAGCTCTCAGAAAACCGTTGAAGAGGAGCAAAAGATAGAATCCCAGAGGAATGAAGTCCCCTCTCCGGTTAATTCGTCAAATTCGAGGACGACCGAGTTAGAAAATGAGATTGTTCAAGACTGTCCAAAGTTCGGAGTAACATCGGTTTGTGGAAGGAGAAGGGACATGGAAGACGCAGTTTCATTTCATCCATCATTCTGCGATGATCAATCTCAGCTAGGATATCATTTCTTTGGTGTATTCGACGGCCACGGCTGCTCTCATGTAAACGCTCGAATCCGTATCTTCTAAATATATTCCCACGGCATATATACTCGTTGATCTGGTTCTTAATCTGGTGTCAATTTTGTTTCTACAGGTGGCGACGATGTGTAAAGAAAAGCTACACGAGATTGTGAAAGAGGAGATCTGTGGAGCTCGAGATAATTTAGAATGGCAGCCTGTGATGGAACAGAGTTTCGCTCGCATGGACGAGAAAGTGCTGACCTGGAGCAAGAGTAATTACCAAAGCTCTAGTTGCAGATGTGAGCTCCAGACTCCTCACTGTGACGCCGTCGGATCTACCGCCGTTGTGTCCGTTGTTACGCCGGACAAGATCATCGTCTCCAACTGCGGCGATTCGCGCGCAGTCCTCTGCCGAAACGGCGTCGCTGTTCCTTTATCCTCCGATCACAAGGTTAGTTTTCCCGGGAATCAAACAGGAAAGCAAAAAGAATAATTTGGGGGAAATTATTTCTTTATTTTTGTTGCCGGCGCGTCCAAGCACGCGCCAATTATTTAGCGTTTTCGTCCTGCTTCCACTTCCGCTTCAAAAGTTAGTTCATGTGGTTGTTTGTGGGGCTTAGGCTTTTTGGGTGATGTTTACATTTTTTTAATCTGCGCGTGGCGTTCTTGTGCTAAATTGCTAATAGAGGTGTCATCCATTTTGTACAGCCTGACCGGCCCGACGAATTGCTCCGAGTGCAAGCTGCCGGAGGACGCGTGATATATTGGGACGGTGCGCGAGTGCTCGGAGTACTAGCTATGTCTAGGGCGATAGGTGAGATGCGCACCAGATCATATTTAATTATTCTTCCATCAAAATCGGTGTATTATAGCATAAGGTTCTTGAATCTTGATTAACTGACGTTTTGTGTGATTAAATCTTCAGGCGACAATTACTTGAAACCGTACGTGATCTCGGAGCCGGAGTTGACGGTAACGGAGCGAACAGATGAAGACGAGTGTTTGATCCTGGCGAGTGACGGACTATGGGACGTGGTGTCAAACGACACCGCATGCGGGGTGGTGAAGATGTGCCTGAAAGCGCAGAAGCCTCCGTCGCCGCCGGGGTTTCCGGGGAGCGACGCGGCGGTGGGATCCGCCGTGGACGGGTCGGACAAGGCGTGCTCGGACGCGTCCATCTTGCTAACCAAGTTGGCGCTGGCGAGGCACAGTACGGATAATGTGAGCGTGGTGGTGGTTGATTTGAGGAGAGAGCGAAAATCCAATTCCAACAACATTAATTAACAACTCTTAATGGAGGAAAAAGGAAAAAGAAAATACTAATTAACCGCCCTTATCAAATTAAGCCACCTTTATTTAATTTGTTTTATAAGGATAATGGAGGGTTAGGCTTTATTCAATCCAATGGGATTGTAATGGAATTGTAGGTAGCTGCTGGTTGGATCATATTAGGAGGAAGAAAGAAAGTTGTAACTGTTCGGAAGTGAACAGATTGTAGAGATTTACATATTAATGAAAATTAGTGTCAACAAGGCCTTAAATTAGCCATTGACACTTCTCTCTAAAGTGGGACCTATAATTTATTGAGTTTTTTACTACATTCTTTCTCTTAGTCCCAGTTTGGCCAAGCGTAAACCATTTTTTTTTAAATGGAGTGTTTGATAAATTATTTAGAAGTGTTTTTAACTGTAACAGAGCAATTTTAACTTTAAATAGAAGTTAAAAATTGAAACTTCTTTTATTAAGCAAAAATAAAAGTTAAAATTTAATTATTTTAGGATAAAAGTATTTTTACTAATATTTTAAAATTTTTATTTTATCTTATCTTAAAATCTAATCATTATCTTAATTAATATTTTAAAATTTTTATTTAATTAATAAAGACAATAACAATAATAATTTATTAAAATAATAATAACAATATTTATAATTAAATTTTTTATTTAGATATTTATATAATTTTTTATTTAAATATTTAACAACAATAAAATTTACATATGCTATTCGTGATAATTTTAGAGTCAAAAGTATGTTTTAATACAAATTTATCAAACATAAATTATTTTTAAAAAATACTTTTTAATTCAATTTATCATTTCTTTCTCTTAATGTTTTTTCTCAAACTCTATTTAAAAATTAATTATTTAAAAATAAGTAATTTTCACATTACCAATCGGACCCTTATCCTAATCTCTCTCGCTAGCTTCTTGCTTCATGATGTTGTTGAGACCGGAGACTTCTTTATATTCACTTTTCTTTGCCAAAATGTGAAATTGGTAATTAAAATCAAAATCATGCCAGAAAGGAATTTTGATTGATTGAACATTGGCAGTGTCAGATTTGAAAACGCCCATATTCCTCAGAGTAAATTATATCGTAGTTCTTAAAAATGTGACTAATTTTTCGGATCCCCAACTCATTCAATTTGATTTGTCAGATCACGGTATATGATTTGTTTTTATCTTCCTTTTTTTTCTTTGATAAAAACGATACATTAAAATCGAAAATTACAAAATAGTCCAACCAACAAAGATATTACGATTGCAAACATTCCTAAATAAACTATGAAAGCAAGAAAAGGAACTAAGCGCTAAAAACATTAGAAGCTCCAATAAGCCGAAGCTTGTTCATTTTTTTATATCCTTGAGTGATATTTGCAGCAAAACCTTTCCCAAAGACCACCACATTGCAAATATCTGAAGTTTGGGAATGATTGATGGCAATTTGAAGACCTCTCCTAAGGACCATTGTTAAGACAAATGATTGTAATTAGCATTTCTTGTTATTACTTGTAATTAGGTACTATTGGTGTACAGCTGTAGGGCTACGTGTATGCTCTAGATTTCTCTTGTAACAGTTTTTGTCTTATTATATGAGTATATATATACACATGACTGAAGGCATCTTTCATTGCCTCAGTATTCAATCATCAATATACCCTAAATTCCATCTTGGTATCAGAGCTAGCATTCAATGGCAGCCACAATTTCCACTGCCTCCTCTGACTCTGCAGGATCGGCTTCGTCTGCCATTTCAGCTACAAAGGGATACTCTCTTTTTAGTAGCTCCTCTCAAAATACTTCTGTAAAGTTGGATAAATCCAACTATCTTCTCTGGCATTCCGTTGTTCTTTCCCTAATTGAAGGAAATTTCCTTGAAGCTCATATTGATGGAACCGGGGCAGCTCCACCGAAGCTTACTCAAAAAGATGGCAACCTTGTTCCTAATCCAGCGTATCAGGAGTGGTACGGCACAGATCGATTGCTTCAAGGTTGGCTGAGAAACACCATGAGTAGTGAAATAGCTACACAACTTATTCACTGCACTACAGCCTGTGATCTTTGGGAGGCAGCCCGAGATCTAACTTGTGCAGCAGTAAAATCTCGGGTATTCAATCTGAAACAAGAACTCCATAACATGAGGAAAGGCTCAATGTCTATGGAAGAATACTTAAGTAAGATGAAGGTTTTTGCAGACCAACTTAGCTTAGCTGGAGCACCTATTTCAAGTGATGATCTGATCATACATACCTTAAATGGCTTGGATGCTGAATATGATTCAGTAGTGACAACTTTGATCAATGGTTCGAGTCTCACTTGGGCTCTCACCCATACACAGCTAATGGCCTTTGAGAGTAGACTACAACAGAGACAACAGCTCTCAAACACTAGTCTTCAACCCTCAGTGAACGTCGCACAAAAAGACGACGGTGGGAACAGATCTGGTGGTCAAAGTCGTGGTCAACCAGATCAGTATGCTTGGCGTGGAAACAACAACACTCAAAATAATCGTGGAGGACGCAGAGGTGGTAGAAGCCGAGGCAGAGGTGGCAACAACAACAATAGTAACTTCAACTCCAACTCTTCTCGACCCCAATGTCAGGTGTGTGGAAAATTTGGTCACCTTGCTTCTGGATGTTGGTACCGCTATGACAAGGACTACCCAGGAATTTCCAGCCTCAACAATACAAATTCACCTCAAGCTCATCATGCCACTCCACAAACAGTGAATGATCCCAACTGGTATATGGACAGTGGAGCTACTCATCATGTAACTCCTTATACTGATCATTTGGATAACTTCACACCAGGTAAGGGCAATCTCTTCACTTGTACTGGTGCTAAAACCAAAATTATTGGTGTTGGTTCTACCTCCCTGACAAGTTCAAATACAAAGTCCAGTATTCAACTGAATGAAGTGTTGGTAGTTCCAGATTCTACAAAAAATTTAATCAGTGTGAATAAGCTTACTCAAGATAATTGTGTAAATGTGAATTTTACTAATGGTGTGTGTCTTGTGAAGGACAAGCTGACAGGCAGAACACTAACACAGGGAACAGTGCACAAGGGAATGTACAATATGGCTGACTTGAGTTCTCGGGCTACTGACACAGCTCAAGCACACTCTCTGCACACAGAACAAAGAGGGAAGAAGAATGATCGTGACACCTATAGTCAGTGGCATTTTAAGTTAGGACATCCTAGTGATAGGGTGTTAAAGCAAATTTTGAACAAGTGTAATGTAGAGATTTCAATACCTGGAAATGTATGTGAAGCTTGTCAGTATGGAAAATCAAAATTTTTACCCTTTCAAAACTCTGTGTCTCATGCTTCTGCACCATTAGAATTAATTCACACTGATCTCTGGGGACCCTCTCCAGTACAATCAATCAATGGACACAGATACTATATACATTTTATTGATGATTATAGCCGCTACACTTGGTTATTCCCTCTGAAAAATAAAGGAGAAACAATTAGTGCCTTTAAAGTTTTTCAAGCTCAAGTTGAAAATAAGTTTAACACTAAGATCAAGAGCATTCAGTGTGATAATGGAACTGAATTCAAGCCTCTTGTTCCCATTGCTCAATCTCATGGAATTGAAATGAGATACACTTGTCCATATACTTCATCTCAAAATGGGAGAGCTGAAAGAAAACACAGGCACATAGTTGAAATGGGACTTACATTACTAGCTCAAGCTTCTTTACCTCTAACATATTGGGTTGATGCATTTCAGGTGGCAGTACACTTGATCAATAGGCTTCCCACTCCAGTGCTCAATGGAATCTCACCTTTACTGAAGCTGTACAAAACTGATCCGGATTACAGGGCACTCCAACCATTTGGGTGTGCTTGCTTTCCTTGCTTGAAGCCTTACAACACTCATAAGCTTCAGTTTCATAGTCAGAAGTGCGTCTATCTGGGCTTGGCTTCTCAACAAAAGGGGTATAAATGTCTCAGCTCTACAGGGAAGGTATATGTTTCTCGCCATGTTATTTTTGATCCAACTATCTTCCCTGCTACTACTGGGTTTCTTAATAGGAGTGGTTCTGCGTCACAAAAGAGTGACTCTTGCGTGATTCCCTTTATTATAAATGAGAACACGCCAGAAAAGGTGCAAAGAAAAGAAATTTTTGAGCAGTGGGACACAACTCAGCAAAGTACATCACCTACACATTCACCTACTCCTACTACTATTCCCACTCGGTCTTCAACGGCTAGTACACCTACCCTCTCACCTAATAACTCTTCAACGGCTTCTTTGCATAGTGACACGTCAACTTCAGCCTCTGCTTCACGTGAATATGTTCCCTTGTCAAATAGTAAAGTGGGCCATCCTCATTTAATCAATTCACCTAATGCTGCTACAGTACCTTCTTCACCTACCTGTCAAACCGAGTTTGCAGCTCCAAGGCATCCTATGATAACACGTGCCCGTGCTGGTATTTCAAAGCCTAAGTATCCTTTTATAGGATTACTTCAAAATGAAGACCCTTTAAAATCTGATGTGCAAAATGAAGAACCTGCCTCGGTTACTGCAGCATTGTCCTCTCCTCAGTGGAAGCGTGCAATGCTTGATGAGTACACGGCTTTGCAAAGAAATAAGACATGGTTGCTAGTTCCTTTCACTAGCCAGCAGAAGCTTATTGATTGTAGATGGGTCTTTAAGACCAAATACAAATCAGATGGCACACTCTTGAAACACAAAGCCCGTTTGGTAGCAAAAGGTTTTCAACAAGTTGAAGGGATTGACTATGGAGAGACATTTAGTCCCGTAGTTAAACCAACCACAATTCGAGTTGTGCTTACCATTGCTGCTTCATTCAACTGGGAAGTTCGTCAGCTTGATGTCAACAACGCCTTTCTAAATGGTCATCTTCAAGAGAGTGTGTATATGAGGCAACCGGAAGGGTTCAGAGATCCAAAACGTCCGAACCATGTGTGTAAGTTAGTGAAAGCTCTCTATGGCCTCAAGCAAGCACCACGAGCATGGTTTGACAGGTTACGTCTTACTCTACTTCAGTGGGGTTTTGAAAACTCAAAAGCTGATGTTTCTCTGTTCTATCAAAGAACTTCTACACTTACTGTGTTTGTGCTTGTGTATGTGGATGACATCCTTGTTACAGGAAATGATAGCACATACTTGAAGAAGTTCATTCGAATGTTGAATGATACTTTTGCCTTAAAAGATATGGGGTCACTGTATTACTTCTTGGGCGTAGAAGTTCACCGAGACAAAAATGGTTTTCATTTGTGTCAAGCAAAATATGCGATGGACATTCTCAAGAAATTTGACATGCTAACCTGTGCTCCAGTCTCAACTCCTATGGTGACAGGAAGACCTTTTACTGCTAATGAAGGTACTCTCATGAAAGATCCTTCACTGTATAGGAGAGCAATAGGCTCATTGCAATATCTTGTAACTACTAGACCAAACATTGCTTTTGCTGTGAATAAATTAAGCCAGTTCCTTGCTCAACCTACTGACATACATTTTCAAGGAGTAAAGCGTATATTGAGATATTTGAAAGGCTCTTTTCATGTTGGACTTCATGTTAAACCATGTAGTTCACCCTTGCAGTTAACTGCATTTACTGATGCTGATTGGGCAGCAGATACTGATGATAGAAAATCAACAGGAGGTGCTTGTGTGTTCCTTGGCAACACACTTGTGTCATGGTCTTCAAGGAAACAAAGAGTTGTTTCGAGGTCTAGTACAGAATCTGAGTATAGAGCTCTTGCAGATGGGGCAGCCGAGCTTAAATGGGTACGTTCTTTAATACAAGAGCTTGGTCTTCATCTCCACCAACCTTCCATAATTTGGTGTGACAATATGAGTGCTAAAGCACTTGCTTCAAATCCAGTGAATCATGCAAGAAGCAAACATATTGAGATAGATATACATTTTATCCGAGATCTTGTTGCTTCAGGTGTAATTGACATTAAGTATGTGCCTTCTGAATCTCAGATTGCTGATTGTCTTACAAAGTCCTTGGCTCATACTTCGTTCACAAGTAATAGAGACAAACTCGGTTTGATTCCATCACCCTCTCGTTTGAGGGGGGATGTTAAGACAAATGATTGTAATTAGCATTTCTTGTTATTACTTGTAATTAGGTACTATTGGTGTACAGCTGTAGGGCTACGTGTATGCTCTAGATTTCTCTTGTAACAGTTTTTGTCTTATTATATGAGTATATATATACACATGACTGAAGGCATCTTTCATTGCCTCAGTATTCAATCATCAATATACCCTAAATTCCATCTACCATAAACGAAGCGAAAGCAACGAGCAAATCTTCAGAAGTCCTAAGGCCATAAGATAATTTAATGATAACTTCATCCCTGCAGGTAACCGAAAGGAGAACTTTCCTGACCATCGCTGCACCATTCTTATACTTCCTGGTAACACAAATAATTGTGATCCCCTCTCATAGGAGTTGGTGAGAATTTGAAGTTGCAGAGGGCTTCTTGCTAATAATTTGTAAAGAAAAGGCAGAATCCTCCATTTTCATATATATGGTGCCTAATTAAAAATGGCGCAAGCAGGAAGATTATTATTAACAACCCTCCACATAAACATAATAATTCTATAAGGCAACTTCATATTCCAAATAATCTTTCAGATTTCCTTATTATGAATGGGATAATTAGGAGAGGACAACCTGATAGGATCATGAGAAGTATTAGATCTCCGAATCCAATTATAACCTTCTTTAACTGTGTACTCACAATCATTTGACCATTTCCAAAGTAATTTATCCTTCACATCTGTGACTGACAGCGGAATGAAAGTAATAAACTAAGCCGTTTGAGGGTCATAGACTCTATTAAGAACATTCGTTCTCCAAGTAACAGAATTATGCTGTATGAAACAATTGCTATTTGTTTATAGTAAAAACCTTAACTATTCAATTTAGTCCCTTGGGGACATCCAATAAAATTGAAATTTAATCATTTAGAAGAATAAAATTTTATTAAAATACTAAATTGTGAGCATATTGACGGTTTCTGAATTAATACACCGTTAATTAGCATTAATATAATTATATATTAGATAGATATAATATATATTTTGTTAAGAAAATTAGCTCTAGGGTGTATATCCCCAATCAAGTTAAAGCATTTACACTAGTCATGAAGGTAACTTTTTGATAATAGATCATAGGATCTCTAAGGTGTATGACTTTTTTGAGTAGAAGTTCAGTAATACGGTAGTATTGAACTTCAGTATGTTACTCCAATTAGTTGGTCCTTAATACATTTAAAGTAGGTCTTAATTAATGTGAATTTTTATTTAATATTAACAAATAGTACTACATGATTGGAATGACGCATCGAAATTCAGTAGTACAGTATTACTAAACTTTTATATAACTTTTTGTTATTTTTTTTAATTTCCTATTTCAACTGCTAGTTGCTTCTTATAATATTTTTTAGAAAATGTTTTCGCGTGCATCTTATTTTATAGAAATTCATCATATCTTAGTAGATAACATTTAAAATATATAGTTTAAAAAACAATTTAATATAATTTAAGTTTCTTGTGACCGTTAATCATAATTACATTCCACTTTTTTTTTGTGTATTTTCTTCCACTAAACTCTTAAAAAAAGAACCACAGATTCTTATTTGATTTATGAAGGACTTTAGTCTAAGGACTTGTCTAGTTGTAAGAAAAAATGTGATAGATGGGAATGAGGAAGGAACAGTGAATTGAGAGAAATAAAATGGTGCTCTCATAAAGAGAGTTGATTCTTTATTCATAGTTTAGGTGGAAAACATAATTTTTCAAGCAAAAATATTTTTTTTAACAAAAATACCTTCACATACATTGCAAGAGGTATTTGGTTATTCTCAAATGAGTATTTTGGTTAATTTTTTTTTTTTCATTGATTTTATGTATATTAAAAAGTACAAATGTACTATTCATGTTTTTTTCTCATGTCTAATTAAAAGTTGGGTAAGTCTGTAATTCAAAATATAGCTTTTGTTGTTTGGAATGCAATGGATTTTCAACTAATAGAATTGTGTCTTGTGAAAAGATAATTTGAGGAGGAGATTTTAGTATATTTATGATTTTTACCCCAAATTTTATAATATATATATATATATTGAACCCAGTTAAATAAAAACAAAACATCACACATTTTACCGCCCTTTCTCTCAAATTTTCTCGTTCATACCTTGAACCCTCTCGTTTGTAAAAATTATTGGTTCTCTTTGATGTGGAAGCAAATTAAAATGGATGAACAATACTAGTAAGAATACATGTACTCTGAAAAAAAATGAGATATATGAGAATCAAGTAAATAACATGCTTCGCCATTGAAGAAGCAAAAAGAAGAGGAAATGGAGGTGAAGAAAGTGAAGATGTTACAAGTAAGCTACAATTTTTTTAAAATTATTTTAGAATGAATTGAGTTGGAATTTATGTAAAAAGTTATGGTTAACAATAAAATAAAGAATTAGTCGCTGAAAAAAATGGTGTTATGTGAAAAAAGAAAACGAAGAAGATGACGTAACAGTCAATTGTTGTAGATATAGTCAACTATTGTTGATATATATATATATATATATTAATTAGATATTTCTTTTGTATTTGGTTGTTATTTTGACGCTGACGTGTTTTTCTGGTTAGTTTAGGATTAGTTGATTGTTTTCATTGCTTCTTGTTTTCTTTTCTGGTTGTATTCTAGTTGTGCCTATATAAGGACTCAACTAGCTCCGTTTCCTTTAATGAAAAAGCATTATTTTCATTCTGACTTTGGCACGATTTACATGGTATCAGAGCACGCAGAACTGTGCGAGAAGTGAATTTTCTTTTCTATCTTCCTCCATCTCTAAAGACCGTGAAAAACAGAGAGAAAGACTTCTCTAAGCATGGCGGACCCACGATCTAGATCTGGAGCCGGTGAAGATGATGGACATTCCCACGAAGAGGGAAGAACCAATCAAGAACGAGAAAGACCTCGCAAGAATGGTGATCACAGAGATGAAGAAAGATCACGGAAAAACGGAGATCGACCATGGGCACTCTTAAATTCTGACCAACCAGGTATGGCGTTGGTTGTGTCACCCTTAACTGGATCTAACTTTCTCGGATGGAGCATTTCCATTAAAACCGCTTTGGAAGCTAAGGGAAAGCTCATTTTCATCGACATTACTGTTCAAGAACCATCCGATGAGGAAGATTATTGGAAATGGAGGAAGGCAGATTCCATGGTTAAATCATGGATTGTAAACTCCATGACCAAGGAGCTAGCCGACTCTTTTGTATTTTGCAGAACTGCCAAAGAGCTATGGAGTCAATTAGAGGAGAGATTTGGTGCTAGTTGTGGGCCACAGATATACAAAATTCAACGAGAGGTGGCCACAACTGTACAGGGTTCTGACTCCATAGTCACTTACTATGGAAGGCTTCATAAATGGTGGGATCAACTTGGAAGGATATTTCCTGCGCCCAGATGCACATGTGGAGGCTGTACATGTGGAATAAATAAGAAACTTGCAGAGAGGGAGTCTTCAAATCAACTCCTCCAATTCTTGATGGGATTGGGACAGAAATTTAAAACTATCAGAACACAGATACTGAATTTGGACCCTCTGCCTTCTGTGAACAAGGCTTATGCAATGGTAACTCAAGATGAAGAACAATTGGAGGTCAGTGACGTCTCTGCAGGAGATCCTCTAGAGATGGCTGCTGCTTTCAAGAAGGATGAAGATCCTAGGCGTTTTAGACAGAAAGATGATAAAAAATGGGACAAGGTTTGCTCCCACTGCCAAATGAAGGGACACTTGAAGGAGAGCTGCTTCAAGATTGTTGGTTATCCTGAATGGTTTAAAGAACTGAAAGAGCAAAGAAAGAAAGCTGGTAATAAGAAATTAGTGGCTTCAACCTCAGAGAACCCACTTAATGATGAACCTGAAAAGACCAAAGATTGGGCAACCTTGATTTCACAAATTGTTAGACAAGAAATTCAGAAGGCAAATGAAGAAAGAGTTAATGTTGCCTATCTTGGAGATTTTGCAGGTAACACTCTCTCCTCCTTAAACTCTAGACCTGAGTGGATCATAGATACAGGAGCTACTAGTCACATATGTTTTGAGAAAACACTACTGCAGGATTTAAAGAAATTAGACAAACCTATTACTATTCACCTTCCTAATGGAACAAGCATTTTGGTAAGACACTTAGGATCAGTGAACATAGGAAAGTTAACTTTAAAAAATGTTTTCTATGCTCCATCTTTCCATTATAACTTGATTTCAGTCAATCAATTAACTAGGAATAACTCTGTTAGTGTGAATTTTGATCGTGATTCCTGCTTTATTCAGGACCTGGAGACTAAGAAGTATCTAGCGGCAGGAAGGGTTAGAGGAAATCTTTACTGGTTAAGAGATAGTAATGATGAATTTTTTGGCAAAACTCATAATCTGGCCCTCAACGTATGTAGCAAATCTGATTTCCATTGGCATTTTAGGTTAGGACATGCTCCACTCAGTGTACTAGAACATATAGATGAAATAAAAGAAACTAATTTTCAGTTTCCAAAAATTTGTGATGTATGCCACAATGCTAAGCAACAAAGATTACCTTTTCCTAAGAGTATATCCTGTTCTACTGCTTGTTTTGACCTTATACATGCTGATTTGTGGGGTCCCTATAAGCAAACCAGCATGTGTGGGGGTCGCTATTTTTTAACCATTGTTGATGATTTTAGCAGGGCCACATGGATCTTCTTTATAAAGGAAAAATCTACAGTTTATCAGACACTTGAACATTTCTTTTTAATGATTCACAATCAGTTTGGTAAGTCTGTTAAAGTTTTAAGAACTGACAATGGTACTGAATTTGTCAATTCCTCATGTGCAAACATGCTAAATAAGAATGGCATAATTCACCAGAAATCCTGTGCTTACTCTCCCCAACAGAATGGCTTGGTGGAGAGAAAGCATAAGCATATTTTAGAAACTGCTAGGGCCTTGATCTTTCATAGTGGAATTTCAAAGAAATTTTGGGGAGAAGCAGTTATGACTGCGGTTTATATTATTAACAGATTACCTTCTGTAATTCTTCAATGGAAGAGTCCTCATGAGATACTCTATAACAACAGTCCTCACAAGGATAAATTTGATGAAAGGGCTTTTAAAGGAATTTTCGTAGGATATGCTTATGGGTATAAAGGATACAAGATTTATGATCTCACAACACACAAAATTCATATTTCTAGGGATGTGAAATTTTATGAGCATATTTTTCCTTTTAAGACCACTAACAGTGCAGGTACAGCCCAGTTTCCAAGTTGTAGAGATGTTGTAAATATTGAGACAGCACAAACAAAACAGAATTCAGATGCTGAAGCCAGTTTAGAACTGGATCAGACTGATGATGATGAACAAAATGACACAAATGAAGATTTTTTAGACCTGCAATTGGGCAATTCTGAACATCCTGTTGCAGATCTTATCCAACCTAACATGCATGAGGAAGCCCCTGAGCAAGACACTTCCTCCTTGGACAAAAGAAGTACTAGAGAAAGAAAGAAGCCGCAATGGATGACAGATTATGTTTGTTGCATCCAAGAATCCAAGGCTTTCATGCTCAATGTCTACAACATAACAGAACCCTACAACTACAGAGATGCTGCTTCTAAGCCAGAATGGGTGGAAGCTATGCAATCTGAACTTAGAGCCTTGGAGAAAAATGACACATGGGACCTAGTTCAATTACCTAAAGGAAAGAAAGCAATCGGATCAAGATGGGTATACAAAACTAAGCTTAACCCAGATGGTAGCCTAGAAAGGTGTAAAGCTAGGCTAGTTGCAAAGGGGTATAGTCAAACTCATGGAATTGACTACTTCCACAGTTTTTCCCCTGTAGCCAAGCTTGTCACAGTACGTATTCTGTTTGCTTTAGCAGCAAGTTTTGGATGGATAGTACACCAACTTGATGTTAACAACGCTTTCTTACACGGTTCCTTGGAAGAGGAGGTTTATATGATGCCTCCTGAAGGGTATCAAAAGGCTTTGAAGGGACAGGTTTGTCGCCTCAAGCGATCATTATATGGTTTAAAGCAAGCCTCTCGTCAATGGAATGCAGAATTTACAACTAAATTGCTTCATTTTGGTTTTACTCAGTCTACTCATGACAATTGCTTATTTATTAAGAATTCTAATAATGTATTTTTAGCTCTTTTGGTGTATGTTGATGACGTTCTAATTGCAGGAAACGATGAGACTGAGGTTAAGGCAGTTAAGAAATTTCTTAATTCTGTTTTTTCTATTAAAGACCTTGGCATTGCCAAGTATTTTCTAGGCATTGAAGTTTCCAGGACAGCAGAAGGTTTCTTTTTGTCTCAACGAAAATACATCAATGACATCATCAAAGATGTAGGTCTCTCTGAAGCAAAGGATGCTCCTACCCCTATGCTTCAAGGACAGAAATTCAAAGAAAACGATTCCCCCCCACTTGAGAATCCTGAGCAATACAGGCGGATGATAGGGCGTTTTCTATATCTCAATCTTACCAGGCCAGACATTGCTCACGCTGTTCAGCAATTAAGTCAATTTATTTCTGAGCCTTGTCAATCACACTGGCATGCTGCAACTCATTTGGCTAGATATCTAAAGGGAACCATAAATGTGGGAATGTCTTACAGTAGCAACTCAGATATCACCAAGCTTACTGCCTACTGTGACAGCGACTGGGCCGCTTGTTCTTTGTCTCGAAAGTCTATCACAGGTTTTTGCATCTATCTAGGAGATTCTCCCATCTCTTGGAAGACAAAGAAGCAGTCTACTGTCAGTCGCTCTTCGTGTGAGGCAGAATATAGGAGTATGTGCTCCACGGTTTGTGAACTGTTATGGATATCCTATGTTATGAAAGATTTTTGTATCAAAATTATCACACCCATTCCCTTGTGGTGTAATAATCAAGCTGCCATCCATATTACTCAAAACCCAGTTTTCCACGAGCGTACCAAGCATATAGAAATCGATTGCCACATCGTAAGGGAGCAGTACAAGGCCAGATTCATCCTTCCTCTTCACATTCCTTCTCGGCAGCAGATAGCAGACATGTTTACAAAATCTCTGCCTCAGCTGCTTTTTGTTCAGTTTAGAAGCAAGTTGTGCTTAAGTACAGCAAGTCCAACTTGAAGGGAGGGTGTTGATATATATATATATATATATATATATATATATATATATATATATATATATATATATATATTTTAATTAGATATTTCTTTTGTATTTGGTTGTTATTTTGACGCTGACGTGTTTTTCTGGTTAGTTTAGGATTAGTTGATTGTTTTCATTGCTTCTTGTTTTCTTTTCTGGTTGTATTCTAGTTGTGCCTATATAAGGACTCAACTAGCTCCGTTTCCTTTAATGAAAAAGCATTATTTTCATTCTGACTTTGGCACGATTTACAACTATTACGCTACTGAAAAAAGAACAAGTTATTTTCACTAATGTAACGTGCGACTATCTATATTATACTTGTATATTTTGGACTTTACTTTAATTATAACTATACTAATTATATTTTGTTGCTTCTTGTTGAATATTTATTTCTTAATCACAATTATTTATAATAAAAAATGTCCTTTTATATTTTGGAAAATATTATAATTTGACATGTTTTCGGGTGGTTAAACTTTAATTTTTTTAAAAATATGATATTTATTTTTTTAATAAGTTACCTCTTCATTATTTAATACCATTGAATTATATCAATAATTACAATTATGCCATGTAACTCATTGTATACATACAATAAATTACATATTAAACTATTCATAAACGTTATAATGATATTACCAATTACACCACATTCTTATTATTATTCCTTCAAATTTGTTTTTCACAACCAAAATAAAATATCCTATAAGAATAATATCACTCTAATCTGATTTCCCCTCCCCTGCTTTTGTCTCGTTTGCGATGGAAAGTGATAGTGGAAGATATGTAAAGCGGAAATTGTCGAAGTCGTCTTCGTGGCGCTACGGCAGGAATAAGGAAAAGGAAAAAGCTTAGGGTAGTTCAGGCAAAAAAAAAGAAAAAAGAAAAAGCTTAGGGTAGTGGTTAGTATGGCAGGAGCAAGAATTTAATTTTTATTGTAGTTTAAATTATTACACAAACGAAGACTTTTTACTTTTCATATGGGATTGAAAAAGAAAAGGAATAAATTGATTAACTAAAATTAAGAATCCATCTTACATGTGGAGCAAAAATGAGAAATGTCAAAGAAAAGTTCGTATCTCCTCAGATTTGCCTTAATATTCATTTCAAGCGCACCTCAGAAGATTTGGATTGGTCAATTTGTCTTTTCTTTTTATGAATTTAAATTCTGATATTACCTTCTCGGCTCCAAACAAGGTATTGTACTCTTGTACCTGCACACACAACAAATTTAAAAAGTTTGCAAATAGTACAAAGAAGGGGGCTTCTTCTTAATATTACCTCTAATATTTTAAGTTAGTGAAAAGAAATAGGAAGTAAGAGCAAATAAGTTTAGAAGAATTATGTACTATACACCTAATAAAAAAATTGAGCTCTCTCTTTTGATAAGCACAAAAATAAGTGATGTGACACTTTTTGATATTGATAGATATTCCGTTAAATAATTGTTGTGAATAATTAATAAACTGAAAACGTTTAAGTCAAGTGGTCAAATTTAAATTTATCATTTATTTTATTGTGATTTCATTAAAAGATAAATAACAGATTCTATGTTGATATTTTTTAAAAGGAAAAATGCATTTTGTTATCACTTTTTCACTGCCTTAAAAAAATCATGGGCTTATGAGTTTATCACAAAACAAAGCAGATATTTAATTAATACAATAACTACCATAAATAAAGTAAAACATACAGTCATATTATTAAAGGAAAAGAAGATGAAGGATAGGTAACGTAAGTCGTAACATCAACCAAACTTCACACGTGGCAGAAGTCAAACTCGGCGATTTTGTGATTTGCTGACTCAGCTCTTTTTTTTTTTTCTTTAAGTAAAACATATATTATTATTGGTAAAAAACATATATTATTAAATTATAGGACGACTTAACAACACTTATAACAATAAATAAATTTTAGTTATTATATCTAAATCGATATAATAGTTAGAGTCATTAAATATCATTTTTATACGTATAATTAATATTAAATTTTTTAAGGAAATAAAAATATCAATCATTTAATTTTAAAAAAAAAAAATTATTCAATTTTTTATATTGAAAATGAAATAAGTTTCATATTAAAACAACAGTTAATTTTATAATTATGTTACAAATAAGCTTATTGTCAAGAATTAAATTAAATAAAAAATGCAGTTAATAGCAAACTTTGTAATGTATGTTTAGCTTAGAGAAAATAAAGAGGAGAGGGGAAAATGCAATTTTTTTTACATTTAAATTAAAATTAAAATTGTAGTTTAATTTTTTTCCCAATTTAGACACTCTCAGCTTTCTTTTAGCAACGTGAATGGGCAACCAAACTATGAATAATTAGGAAAAAAAGAAAGAAAAGGGAAGGAAGTCAGGAACTGATTTTTAGGGCTCCACCGATTTTGATGAAATTCCATGAACAACACGACATGTGGGGTTTATTACCAAACTTCAGCATTAATGAACACGTATTAATTGTCATCTTTTTGGGTCACCATCTCATAGCTGCACATAGATTTGCTTAGATTTTATGCCAAATGGCCAAATTTCAAGGATTCCATTCTCGTTTTCTCTATTTTCCTTTTCTTTTTTTTAACGACAAGGAAAACGAGCCTAAATATCTAGTGTGTTTTTACTTTTTAAAATTGATTAGCTTACCTATACTTGAATTTTGGATAAGTGACATTGAGACCAAGTAGTGCAACTACTTTGAATGATGGATCTGGATCTGTTACAGATCCGGTAAAGTGTGTAAAGTACATATTTAAAAATTATTGAATGAAATTGTTAGAGTACGGACACGAATCTCAATTTTTATTTAACAGTCTAGATGATATACTTCATACACTTTACACTTCCTGGATTTTACTGGATTTAATTTCTTGAAGGACCACCCAAAATTGCTTTAATAGTTATTCTCAGTTTTATTACAGAAAGAATTTCATGATATAAACAAATTACTTTAGTTCTGAATATTAAAATGAAAAGGAAGCCGAAAACAAAGACAATGGTAAATTCATTTGGAAGATGTGCTTTGGTCCAAAATTAAACGAATGTTGTGCCAATTGGCCAACAAAAATTGCACAGGGTTAAGCTGAGATTGATAATGAATGTTCCACTTTTTACATATCTTGAACATTATCTATAACGAATAATGTTGTAAGCAACGAGTGGTTGGAATTTGAAAAGTTAAATGGTTAAACAAATTAAAAATACATGATTAGTGAAGAAAAAGCGCTTTAAACCATATTTGACAGAATCAGATTCTAGTTTAGACTTCAATTAGAAACAGTGGTGGTTTCAACAAGAGAGAGAGAGGGGGAAAAAAGGTAGTCTCTTGCTGCTTAAGATCCACTGGAAAGTCTTACTATTATTTATATTTGCCGTTTTTCTACTGTAATTCACTCACATTTGGGCTAATTGAAGAGTATGCAAGCGTTAGGCCAAGGCCCATGGGCCTAACATTGTAGGTTAAAGGGTCACGTTTGAGATACATTATGCACATATATAGATTGGAAACACTGAGAGGGAACATAAGGTTCTGGCTCCTGTCAAGTCCAATTTCATTATCTAATTGAAGAGAGAGGTCCAATGAGAAGTATTATTATAAAGGCGAAATTACTCTTTTGGTCCTCAACGTTTGCACCAAGTTTAATATTGGTCCTCAATGTTTCAAAAAATTATTTTATGTCCTTAACGTTTTTTTTGGGTTAAAATTGGTCCTCCAGCGTAACTCCGTCTGGTTTTTTTTGTTAAATGCTGACGTTGAAGACTTATGTGACATACCCTCTCTCCTACGTGTCATATTTGGATGATATGACTCCCTCTATCACTCCAACTCAGCAAAACGACGCCGTTTTACTGAGTTGGAGTGAGAGAGAAGTGATGCAAAACGGCGTCGTTTTGTTGAATTTGAGTGTGAGAGAGTGTCATATCATCCAAATATGACATGTAGGAGAGAGGGTGTGCCACAAAGCCTTCCACGTCAGCATTTAACAAAAAAAACCAGACGGAGTTACGCTGGAGGACCAATTTTAACAAAAAAAAAATGTTGAGGACCTAAAATAACTTTTTGAAACGTTGAGGACCAATATTAAACTTGGTGCAAACGTTGAGGACTAAAAGAGTAATTTTGCCTATTATAAACGTATATTTCACATCTAAACTTTTTTTTATAAGATATCTAAACTTTTTAGACCATAATTTATAGGTTAACTTTTACTTAATTATTTTTAGTTACGTTTTCACACTTAGTTTTTTTTTTTAATTTTAGTCCATACTCTTAAAACTGATGTTAATGTAATAATTATATATTATCTTAGTAGTTAGTACGATTCAAATTATTTTAGTACAGTGTATTCAAACACAAAGTTCATTTCTTGTTACACATATACGTTATTTTTATTTATTTATTTATTTCCTTTTTAAAATAAACTATGCATATTCAAAGTGTTAAGATGATAATAAAACTAAATTAAAATTTTATGAATTATATAATTGAATTATAAAATTTAATACCTTTAGTAAAATTATAAAAAAATCAATCACAAAAATAATTTAACTGGTACCTCATTTTTATTTGCATTTTATATTTTATGTTATAGTACTTGGGGAGACTTAAAAACATCATGGAGTCTAACTATTTAAAATAAATTTTTCAGGCCAGGGTCATTAGGATATCATAATTGTAATTAGTATAAGCATCAAACTAATATTATTTGATCCTTTTGTTTACTATATTATATATATATATATATATATATATATATATATATATATATGAATTGGCTATATATATAATAGGAACACACTTTAACAAAACAAGATAACTAGCTATGATAAAAACTTCACAAACATTAATTTAATTTTTATATATATATATTATATAGTTTAGTAAGCAAAGCAACATTGAGGATTGAGTTTGAAATATGAAAGAAATCCGTTTGATATGGTATTTGGACATATATATCCGAAATTAAAGTGAAGAGTACTCAAGAGTTTGAATCAAGATGACACTTAGGCCAGATAAAAGTACCCATGGCAAGCTCTCTCTTGTATGCCAAATCACCATGTGTAGGCAAGCCATATTCCTTGAGGAGTCCATCCAGCTTCCACTCAGGCATGTCCTCATAGTCTTTTTGGGTGTATCTTGGGTAGTGAAGAGGCATCTGGAAGAACCCCACCCTATTCTTTTGGGGACTTTCCATCTCTAGCTCTCTGATCTTACTTTCCTATATATATATATGCTTAGACACTACACTTGTGTTAATTAGTTTTTCAAACTTGGCTTTACTTACTAAGTGCTTTAAATAAAAGGGTGAGATAAATGGGAGAGGTAGAGAGGGCTCTTAAGGCGTGGGGCTAGGGGGGTATCACATGAATGGGTTGGTGTACCTTCTCCATCTCATGCACCAAGTTGCTTCACTGAGATATGCTTCAATCTTCATGTGTCTTACGTTTACGCGTGTCACAAACAGAAAACCAGAAAATTAATTAAGGCATGAGCATTCCATAATTAATTCTAACTATCTGACCAAAAAGCTCAGTAAGCTAGTTAAGCAAACACTATTGGATCGATTTTACATTTGTTAAGTGTATTTGTTAATTGTACTCCTTAGTTCTTTATACACCTGCAATTTCATAAACAAAAATCTCATGACATACAAAAAAGAGCCATGGGCTTGATTGGGAGTTTCTAAAACAACGAGTTGAGTGGTTATTAATCAATAATGTGGACTGGATCGAATTAAATAAATTAAATAAACCACTTTAAAAAATAAGCAAAATAATCTGGATGATAATATTATTAATGCAGTGAAATTATTTAATGTTGGATATTTTAATATACTTTTATAACGAGAGCTCTCTTAAAATTTTAATGTAAATTATGTTATTTGACCAAATATTATATATATATAATTCCTGTTCATATATACTCGTTTTTATTGATTAATTTCCTATGTATTTTTTTATATAACTAGTTAATTTTCAAAAGCTATAGTTCATATTTCTTGTTACAGATGATTTTACTATAAAGACGACAAAGAAATAAGGAGATTTGAGCAAATTTGAAATTTGCAGAGGAAATAGGAGTTGAAACAATGAATAATGATTTTAAAACGACAAGAGTAGAAAAAATAGATAAGTAGAAACTAAATAAAATGAAAGTATAACAAAAAAAAGTAAGAAAGGGGTAAAAATGAAACTAAAAATTGTAATATCTAACAAGTGTTATAAGATATTTTCTAAGGTTTTTTTTATTGGTTAAGAGATAATTATTTGTTCTAAACTTGTGCAATAAACTCTCTGGTAAATAAAATTCATAAAGGACATTGATTAACAAAAACTACAATATTTTTAAAAAATTGAGATGTTTATGGATTGGACGAATATTTTTTCAGTCCATTACCATTTAAAACTTTATAAACTAAGTTTATAAAGTTTAAACATTAAAGTTAGTATAAGAGCTAGAACTGCAAGAAGAATTCGAAACAGGTCTTACATAAAGAAAAAGGATATTTTAACTGTGATGAATTTTTTTATGTTTTTCATGAATTGGAATTAAGCAAGGTATATATAACTATCTTAGCTAAAACCTGCAAATACATGACACTTGGTATTCCATACGCATATATACCCATTATTACTCAATTCACCTACAATTACAAACAATATAATATTATATAGGGAATTAAATTAAATATTACTGATCGAATTAAAAAAAACAATGTGAAAAAGAAAGACTAAATTAAATTAGGAAAATTTTGAGTTCCAGACTATACCAATCTAAAAAACATGCTAGCTTTATAGTATATCAACATTTTCATATAACTGTATTACTTTTTGAAAAAAAAAAACTCATCTTTCTTTCACTATGTATTATTTAACTGTTTCGTGAAACGCATCAATTATCCAAGTACTAGGTAGAGCTGCGTTGCTTTAGTTGTTACAGCATATATATACAAGAAATCAAGGGGGAAAGTAACATGAATTTTTATTCATTCTGTGATGAAAATAAAAAGTATTGAGTAATTTGGGGAGTGGAGATAAGAGATAGGTTGGGTGGAATAGCAGGTTTTGCAATAATAAAGAAAGAGGTAGGATGATTGAATGCCAGCTTTAATTTTGAAATAGGTACTTGTTTTGCTTTTCTTAAACAGAGTGTTAGGAATTTTGAATGCCAGCTTTAATTTTGAAATAGGTACTTTTTAGAGAATATTTTTCATGCCTAGATGTTGTCCATTTCACTTTAATGCCTCGTAGGAATTTAGCTGAGTTGAAATGTCTTATTTCCCTAGAAAGTTTTGATATGTAATGGCATTTGATTTTGATATGCAGATTCAGGGCTGGGAAAGTGAGAACTCTGCTATAAAGCCATCAAGTTGAAAAATATGATGGACATTTATGTTCGGTTTTTTTGGTAAATTATAATTTTACTGTTTAATTATACCAAAATATAGCTTTTTTTTTTTGTCTTTTTTCTAATGGTGTTATAACCTCAGCATATAAAGTTGTAAACAGTTTTATAGTTCTTGTTTTATAATTGTATTTTTGGGTATTGGGATTGGCTCAATGAGAGGCTGACTTTAGAAGTATTCACTTTTGGTCGCAAAAGCAAGTGAAGAATCTCACATTAGCGAACAAGTCAGATGGTATATGTATAAATAATCATATATAATTTCATAGTTCATAAGTACTTCATATACGTGTATGTTTGCTCTCGCTTTTATTGATTCAACCCATCATCAATAATTTATGAACTTCAAATGTTTAATTTAGTACCATTAGTTAGCAAATTTTATCAAATGGTTAACTTTTCAATTTGTTGGGTGAATGGGTGCTTAATAGTTAATAATGCTAAGCAGCACCCATTCCTATACAAGCCAATTGATAGTTGGATTCAACAACAAATTAGAGAAATCTGAGACATATCTCTGGTAGAAGCAGCACCCTGCACCCATTCCTTAGTTTATTGAATTGTTTTTCATAGTTTATATTGAATTATTCATATGGTTGCTTACTTTTATTTTGTCTTTCTTCCATGCAGTTCTAGTAACACTTGACACTTAAGTCTATACAAAAGTACTAGTTTAGATTTGTAAGTATATATTCTCTTAATTGTTTTTAACATTAAAAAAAAAGTAAATTTTTGTTAATCCTGTATATAGGCCATAGTTCACTCATCTTTCATCAATATTAATGCCATTTTCAAATGTACTTAGTAATAGTGTTGAGATAATCAATGGATACAGACTACTAACACGGGTAAGTTCTTGTGTCATTTGGTTTATGAATCAATTTATGGAAAAATAATATTTAATTATGGTTCAAGTGGGTTATATTGCAGTAAGAGCAATATGTTATGGGTGCACCATTTATGTTGATTAACTTTCCAACATGTTCAACAAAGAGGATAAAATTTGAACTATTTATTATCTATAAGTTATTTATATATTTTCATATTGTTTACAGCCACCTGATATTGGAAGCACAAAGGCATCACCTTTAGAATGACGAAAATCATCAAAAGCAAGTCATGATGTTTGAAGCATTGGTCTTGAACTATTTATTTATTTTAGTTGTTAAGCTTATATATAAATATAGCTATTGTTGCTATATATATGTATTAGTAGTTATATTATAGAACTTCAACACTTGTTCGATTGGTGATTATGGATTATGTATTATGAATATATTTTGATTGTAAAATATTAAGTACATGTTGAGTATAAATGAAAATGAACTATTTCGATTGAATGAATATTTATGTCTTTTAAAAAAATTAAAATATTATTAAATGAAAATAGGTAAAAAAAAAAGAGATCCAGCAACGGTTTAAACCGCTGCCAGGAAGATAAATAAGAAAATTTTGCACTGTAACGACGGTTAAAACCGTCGTCAATTTTGTAAAATTATTGTGATTATGAAAACTTTTAGCGACGGTTCCAACCGTTGCAAAAGTTACCAGTTACTGGCGACCCTTGTGTCAAGCGTCGTCAAATTTACTCCGACGCCAACTTTAACGACGGTTAGAAAAACCATCGTTAAAGATATAGCCGTCGCTAAAATAATTGTTTTTGTAGTGCTTTAACCATTTCATCTCATACAATACCATTTTTAAATTGGTTAGAACACTAGTTAAAATTTTTTCTTATTGATTCAAAGATAATGTATTATTTTGAACTTAATTAAAAATCAATAAAAATATTTTTTAAAAATTCTCTCGTTAGTTAAAATAAATTCTTAAATAATACTCTTAAGATAATTGTTATTAAAATCATATTCAAATTATCTTTCTCAACCAAGTGCAACTAAGAAAATTTGATATCATGATTACAACATATCCTGGTGAATCAGGTAAAGGAAATTACTCTTTTGATGCCATTATTTGTGGTGCTAAACACACCAACGCCGCATGGATCATTTTATGTCTCCCACACCTAATCATTACCCACGTCGCTTCCTCGCCACTCGATCTCCTCCCTGTAGACACATGGATCCCATCCAATGATTGTAGAGAGAAGCATCTAAGGGCCATAACTGAATTGGCCCCACACCGCAACTTTGGGGATCATTAATCATTAGGGATAACACTTCCTATGTTCCCGTCATCTCTAAACCTCTCCCGTCTCTAAGGGTATGTTTGGATTGTGGATTAAGGAGGAGAAGGAAGGGAAGGAGAGACTTTCAAGATATCTTCTCATTGTTTGTGAAGATGAAAATTGGAGGAGAAGATAATGGAGGATCAAGCCTTAATCCTCCATTATCCTTCTCCTTCACAAATTCAAGATACCCCAAATTGAGGTATTTTGGAGGAGGTATCAACACCCAAACAAGGGGAGGACATATGGAAGGTTAACCTTCCCTTCCCCTCCCCTCCCTTCTCCTCCAATCTCTTCCCTTCCCTTCCCCTCTTAATTCCCAAACAAACCCTAATTCTCATTGTGGGGAGAGTTTCTCTGTCATTCTTGTTTCCTGCCTTCTTGCGAGTTCCGTCAGAAGTCTCCATATATATTTAAAAAATTAAAAAATATAAATATGAATAGACTTAATTTTAATAAAAAATAATCTATAAAATTAGATGAAAATACAACAGTAAATAAATCTAATTAAAAATCATAAACAAGCATATATATTTTAGATATTGATACAATATGGCCGGACGATCGAGCCACCCGAGCTACGGTCTCTCAGCCAGACGATTGAACCACTCGAGCTACGGTCTCTCGACAGGACGACCGAGCCACCTCGGTCGGCCTGACCCAGCTGTCAGCATCACGTAATCATTGTCTAATTAAAAGCTGTTATTCGTGGGCCAACCTAAGGACCCGAAATTACTAAATCATCATTGGTAAAAGCCTATAAATACTCAAGGCCTAGGGCAGCCCAGGTATGGACTACTGAATCTATCCTACCATTACCTTTTACTCTCCATCGATCTGACTTGATCGTCGGAGTCCAATCCGAGGGATTTCCCTGCCTTGGATCATTGTGCAGATGTTTGGAGCAGCTCAAGGACATCAAAGAGATTCACCAGATATATTAAAATATAAAAATTAATAAAAATATTATTTAAATATTTAAAATAATAATATAAAATAAAATTATATAATTACTCTTTAAAACGAGACCCCGCAGATTGAGGAATTTCTCATTCTCATTCCTATTTTCTTTTGAAAAAAATTCCCTACACGAGAAATACCCACATAGATTTTTGCCATTCCTATCATCATGCTTCCTAATCATTTCAAACGCGTCATTAAACTGGAGGCCCAAATCAAACGTGAAACCAACACATTATTATTGCTTCCATGATTGCATTTGATTTCGCATATACCGTACTTGATTAACGGTTTATACTTTATACGCCGGTCACCCATCACATTATCATGGGCCCGACCACACATAATTATTAGTCAGGCTTCTAATCTTAACCATAGCCATATAGGCTCTATTATCCAAAACACGCGGCCTCACGGAATGTGGATGTTGAGTGGATTAACGGTTTAACCGCTTGATGATGAGCCGCGAATCGTACAATTATTGGTTAGGCCTTGTGAGCCACACGATACTTAGTAGCCCATCCTGATGTTCGACAAGAATTTGACACGTGTGACTAGAGAGGGCCCAATTTTAGCAGCCTTTGGGTCACCATACTTTTTATGGTATTGGTAGAGGTAGTGCACTTGAGGCCCAAATGTTGAAATCGTTAGGTAGGTCTTGTGCCACAAAAATTAGTGGCTCCCAGTGGGAATGCTTTAAGGGGTGACGTGTCTCCATGAGTTTTGTTTTGGGTTGGGCCTGTGGGCTGAGAGCTCTGACAGAGGAAAACCGTCAGAGTCCATTTTCTCTGTTCTTCAGTTATTTTCACCCACAAATTATGTTTTCACTCAAATATATAAATAATTTCATACAGATTTTGTGGCTTGCCTATTGGGTTTGCCACTTTTGTCATCTTGTGTGTCATCAACTGCTCGTGCAGTTTTGGAATAGCCAGTATGTGTCAGCATCAAGGAACAAGAAGAAAAGGCCAAAAGCAATAATTTCATGCCAAAAAATAGTTGTATTTGACTAAAACAAAATTATGAAATTGAAATTGGAATTAGAATTAATGGGATAAAATTTAAATTGAATGATTTGAATTGAAAAGTGCGTTTATTATGAAAAGATGAAATTAAAAATTTATAAAAGAGTGTGAGATAAAAAGAGTAATTTATCCCTCAATAAATATTAAATACTTATTTTTTAAATTTTATTTTTGGTATATAATTATTTTTTATATTTATTATAAAAAATAAAATTTTTAATATTAATTAAATGATTATAAAAAATATTAATAAATAATTATAAAAAATAAAAAACAGTGAGAAAGAGAGAGAGAAAGAGAGAGTAGGGGCAAAAGTATTTTTTAAACCTAATTTCATAAAATTTATTTTAATTCTTCAAAAAATACCCTGCAATTTAATTCTACAAAATTTATACAATTAATTTCACAAAACTAATTTCACATAACCCAACCAAACTAAACTTTTTTTAAGATATTATATAGAATTGAATTCTATAGTAAACCAAACATAGAAATAGAAGTGATTTGAAAACTTTAGTAAGAAATGATGCAATAAGAGATTCTGGAATGCGAATATATATAACAGGCAATTAAAAGTTTATTAAAGCAAACGACTTGAAATTAGTTCATGTGATTCGTTAATGAAATCCACAACATTAATGTAATGGTTGAACTTTTTCAAGGAAGCATAAACTCAAACTGTACCTTTCATAACACGGTGGCACTCTTGACCCTTGTGGTCGGTGAATGGTGACAACAGGTCAATAACGTAACTAAAGACTAATGGGTCGTTTAGTACGTGGGAGAGGTGGAAATTTGAGTTTACTTACTTCTTTATGTTTGTTTGGTACCAAGTGAGAGATGTTTCATGGTGAGTTTAGTTCCATTATACTAAGTGAGTTTAATTCTATCTCAAAAGGGTGGGAAGTTGTGGTGATGCGAGGTGAGATGATGTTTAAAGACCAAAATGCCTTAAAAAGATTTGTGACTTTTGAAAAAGTAAGGGCAAAAAAATATTTCATACTTTTAACATCTATTTCCCTATCTTCTTCCCACCGTACCAAACAATATTACTTTTACATTTCACTTTCATTTCTTTGCATACCAAACATATTTTTTATCACTTACTTTCACTTCCACGTCCACTTCCACTTTCACTTCCCACTAAAATACTCACCGGATACCAAACGCCACCTAAAGCATCCAACTATTTGTTTTCTTTTCTGGTTTTTTTCATGAAAAGAGGAAAAGCTTACAAATATTTTTTTGGCTCAAGATGGTTTTTACAATTTATTATTTTGTGATTAATATTTTAAACTTTCTTAATTGAAAAAATTAATAGTAAATATGTAAGACATTATATTTAAGTTTACTTTTCTCATATCTAAGAATAATAATTCCATTAGGTGAGTTTGGATATATATATATATATATATATATATATATATATATATCAATTAATGTCAATATGTTGTGTATTTATTCATTCCTATTTAAATTTAAATTATATAAATAATTGAATTTATCATATTAGTTTCTCTTATTGTTTTATTTTGTTGTTCTTCCTACCTCTAGATTGTCAATTTTTAATCAGTTAACTATTAAAAAATAGCCCCAGCAATATTGACATAAAATTAAAGTTTTTAATTGTAAATTCTGCTTGTGGTTGGGTGATCAAAACTTTTGACACGGACAGAAATCGTTAGGTAACAAAAACTGTTTTGTGGTTGCACTGTACCATCTTTCATTAATTCTGGCATCACCTAACAATGCTCTCAACATCCACCTTACTCTTTATGTATTTTCAAAGATAAATATATATATGGTTCATAAATTTTTTAGAATGCTTAACAAGAGTATATGAAAGGCATGGAATATTAATTACACGTTCACCTTCCGTAAAGTTACAACTAAGTAAGTGGTACCTTTACTCAATTATCAAAATAAGTTGGGTGAATCGTGAATGTACATGGCATTGATCTTCATTTTATGTTTGGTTCAATATATTTTTTTTTTTGGAATTGGAATTGGTGAGAATTGGAGAATTAAAATTAGAATTGGTGAGAATTTGAGAATTGTAATTGGAATTGATTTTTTGGAATTAAAATTGAAATTGGTGAGAATTGAATTGATTTTTTAGAATTAAAAAATATGTTTGGTACGTAAAAATATAATTAAAAGTTTGTAATTAATTTTTTTTTAAATGTCTTTTGTTGGAAATTTTTTTAAAAAATTAATATTTAATGAAGGACATTAAATATTTAAAAAATATATCATAATGAGATAGACAATAGAGAGGTACAGACCGATGACAAAATTTTATTTTCATTCAAATCCTATAAAATTCACTCCAATTCCATGAAAAATAATCAAAATTCTTTTCATTCAAATCCTATAAAATTCACTCCAATTCCATGTAATTCAATTCAAAATTCTTTTAAATTCAATTCAAAGAATTCAATTTTAAATTATAGTAATTGAACTAAACATTAGAATTTATTAAAAAGTGTAATTTTAATTTCAAATTCAATTATAAAATAATCAAACAATAGAATCCAATTTCAATTTTTATTTTATTTTTTTGGTTTCTCAAGGTATCTTCCAGCCCGATAGGCTAAGGACTAATCCTCTGCGGATCTGATCTCCATTTAAGGGTTTGTCGCTGACCAATTGGTTGCTGCATACACAAGGTAAGATTCGAACCCCCAACACTTGCTTAAGCGACCTAGTGAGCTAATCACTAGACCAACCAAACTTGATTAATTTCAATTTTAATTCTAAAGCCAACCCAACATTATATTTTTTTTTTGTGCAATTACAATTCTAAAAAATTAACTACACATTAAAATTAATCAACCTTCATGTAATTTCAATTTCAATTTCAATTCTAATTGAACCAATTTCATTTTAAAAAAATTTACAAATTTCAAACTAGAGTTAACTTTTTTCATGGGACACGTGCCTTCTGCTGCCATTAGTGTCAGTGCCAACTTTTTTCATTGAAAAGAGAGGCACAATTTCTGTGCTTCTATTCGCTGAGATCTGGAATTGCCCAAAGTAACCACGTCACAGACACAGAGAGAGTGAGACACACACATACAATGAATGACACAAAGAAGAAAAATTCAAGGCCTCCCTCTGGTGACGTGTCACTGTATGCTATCATTTGTCGACACGTGGTGATAAGTAATGATTAGAGTTTCCGTCTTGGACAAACACGTGGCGTGAGAATACAGCTGACACGTTAGCTCTACGAATCGCCTATGGGCTTTGGAGGAGTGAGTTTCCAGAAACTTCCACAAACTCCTGGCTAGAAATCACCGAGGCATCTAGCGGTCAGTATGATACCACGTGTGTATTCAATCACGTGATTATCCGACGTGGCACCCTCGTTCCACTGAAAATGATACGCCTCCTTTTACGCACCAGCAAAGATTAGGGCACTTTCTCTAAACTCTAGAGTCCAAAAATATTTTCTCTCTCACTTATTTCTCCAAACGGAAACCGCCAGACTGCTAAAGCCTGAGGAAAGGAAATAGTTTTGACCCTTGACTTAGTTTTTACATTGTGAACCTGATTTTCTTTGCTTTCTCTTCTTCTTCGAATCGCCATGAATGGCGATGGAAGTGAACGAGGAGGCGAAACTGCTTCATTGCAAGAGATCAAGGAGAAATTGGTTTACATGTGGGGTTACCTTCCGGGTGCTCTGCCGCAGAGGACGCCGCTCTTGACACCAGTCGTCGTTAGGGTTCCGGCGCCTGGTTACTCCTGGAAGGATGTCTGTGGTGGTGGTTGTGGTTTCGCCATCGCTATTTCTGGTGCTTTATCAATGGCTCTTTTTTTTTTTATTTTTCATTTTCTTTTTTGTTGTGTTGTGATCTTGATTATTGGCTTGAAAACCTACCTCAGGCATCGCCTTTTCTTTTTACTTCGAAAATAGATTAGAGAGACAAGTTAACTGAGGGGAAATTTAAGATGTCGAGATGGAAGGAATCACTTCACCTACACTTTTACCTCTGTTTTCTCCCAGAAAAATGTGATAAGCAGCTTGAAATGGGAACTTCGAATTTTGCTTGCGTTACTTCGTTTTCTTTCAAAGAGAAGAGGAACACAAGTCAACTTAGCAGTTTCAGCTCGATACGCGTGTTATTCTTAATTTCTTTAGCGGAGTCCAATTTTTTTTTTTTTTTCCAGTTTAATCAACATCTCTCTCCGCCAAGCTCACCTTCTGTATGTGTTTCGAACAAACATATTTTCTTTGATTTAATTATCAGTTTTGAGCTTAACTAGCTCTAATACAAGTTAATTTAACACTATCTGTCCTTGAGCCACGCTAGTTCTTTTTCCCTTTCCTTTTCAAGGCCGTTCTGACATTTGTACTTCTCTTAAAGTTTTTTCTTTCTATTTCCCATCCCTTTTCTCCTATTATTTCCTTATTACATATTTACTTAAATGATTTATCATGGCTTATATAAATTTGTTCTTAATTAGACTCAGGAAAGCTCATCACATGGGGTTCAACAGATGATCTCGGCCAAAGCTATGTGACATCTGGCAAGCACGGGGTAATGCATAACCACAGAATATACCGGACATGTTTTATTCCCAATTTTTTTACATTTTCCTTTTTTCTCTTGTCTGTCAACTTATATTTTCAAGTTTAATTGTGAAGGAAACTCCAGAGCCTTTCCCTCTTCCAACTGAAGCTTCTGTTATGAAGGCTGCGGCTGGATGGGCACATTGTGCTGCTGTAACAGGTGAGTTCCACCCCCCTGCCCCCCTTACAACTTTTATTTTTCTGATATTGTACGCTGGGGAAGAAAACAGCACAATATCATATGATTAGACTGAAAGGAAGGTCTAACCTATGTAAACGAACCTAAATTATTGTTTTCACAGGTATCATTTGCAGGATTTCATTTAAATCCTATAAGCAAGTACTTTTGACGAGTAAATTATAGTAAATAAATCCAAGAAATGATCATCCAGTCGGGCATAGATTATACATTGAGTGAAATTTTCTGCCTGATGTTATTCAACTTGTATTCATTGCTGTTTCTCTGCAGATAGTGGAGAAGTTTACACATGGGGATGGAAGGAATGTATTCCCTCTGGAAAGGTATTTGGTGAATCATCAAGTGGGGTAAGTCTTGAAAAGGATGTACCAGAAAAGCAGAGTTCATTCTTGACGGAGCAAGGTATGTCTGACCTCTTTTCAATGGCCATTTGTCTACATCTACTTGTCCCTATCCTGGTCCCTGGAGGAGCGTAAGTTATGCAAGGTGAACATACAAGAAGAAGAGGGGGGAGGGAGGCGGGAGGAGGTGCTACATTATAGAATAGATCCCTTCCTCCTCCTCCAAGAATAAAAGAAAGAAGAGTTTAGCCCCTTTATGATGACCAAATCTGGACCTTTGCCTTTATCATTGCTAACTGATCAAGATTTGTTCTGCTACAGTGAGCCCTCGCTCTCAAGGCTCAAGGTCTACTGGAGCAAATGCCTCCAGTACTAGTGGAGAAGAAAGTACAAAGCGAAGGAGAGTATCTTCAGCTAAACAAACAGCTGAAAGCTCATCATCTGGTGATGATAACCTGACAGCATTTCCATGTCTTGTCACACTAAACCCAGGTGTAAGGATAGCTAGTGTTGCTGCTGGTGGACGCCATACCCTAGCATTGTCAGGTAGCTTTTTTGTTCTGGAACTATTCATAAACCTAACCATACGATTTAATGCACATTTCTTTATCTTCTTGCTATACGGTGAATTGTGATCTTTGTTTCATCTGAGTAATGTATTTGCTGATGTGGAAGATCAGTTATGTAGTTGTAGTGCATGACATGACATTGATTATAGTTTCCTGAAAATTTCAGATATAGGACAGGTGTGGGGTTGGGGTTATGGAGGTGAAGGGCAGCTAGGTTTGGGCTCCAGAATACGTATGGTGTCCTCTCCTCATCTTATTCCATGTATTGATTCTTCACCTTACGGAAAAGATAGATCTACAGCACTTGCTCGAGGAGGCATGAGTTCTGAGGGACAGAATTTTAGAGTTCCTGGAAGTTATGTAAAGGAAATTGCTTGTGGAGGTCGACATAGTGCAGTAATCACAGGTAGACTGTTTTTGTCTACTTAATATTACAGCTGGACAATTTCTGGATGGTCTGTTTTAGTTACTTCTGAGAATTAAAAATTAGAACAATTACTTACTTTTGTTAGAAGCAATTTACCTAGCTGGTATTAAGGATGTTGAGTAAAGGTGTTTAGAAAGAAAAAAATAGCTCTGCATTAGATGGATGGTCAGAATGGGAATTATAAGATAAGATTCCAGTAAGAAAATAGAGAAAACAAAAGAACAAGTGAAATGAAAACTAGTTTGTGTGGTTGCGTGTGTATAATAATTGGTGTTGTCTCTCTGGTGGTTTCTAGTTAGGGAGTTGAATGGTTAGCATGGAGACCTGGTAGCTTACTCAGCAGTATCTTTTATACTCTCTCTTGTATGGTTAATTGCATGTAAAACTGATATTCTCTTATTTATATATTGAACTGACAGATGCTGGAGCTTTGCTTACTTTTGGCTGGGGGCTATATGGACAGGTAATTAAAGGTGAATTGGGGTATCTTTGTATAATTTGCTTCAATGGAAGTGCATATCCTATTTTGCTAATTAAATTTTCTGAGCTCTTAATTCTATTTAGTCATCAGCGTTTTGCTAATGTTTATTTTTGTGACCACTTTACAAAGTCTTGTGTTATAGTTTTGCTGTTGTGAAGGTCCAAACTTTTGCAACTTTTCCTTGGGAATTATTTTGGTTAGTATTTATGGTAAATAAAATAATCAATGACCAGCCATAACGATTAGTGTGCTTAACCTTACCTAACCAGCTCCCATTAGGTTTTCAATATCCTTTCATGTTAAATAATTTTTGCTTCTTTATAAGTCTTCTCAGTTCTCAACTTCTCATGAGTGAACTCCAATATCCCATGTTCAGTTACTCCAGTGAGCTTCTAAAGTGGAAAGAGTTATCCACCCATTATATCCGAATCACTTTGCATTCACCAACATCCTGTTGTTTATTTGCATGCTAATGCTTCCTTGTTGCCGTGAGCAATGTAAATAAACGTGCACCTACCTAAAATTGTACACTGAATATACTGAGGTGGTGCGAGTCTTTGTACTCATGAATGATTTTTGTGGCAAGAGTTAAACTAAAATATACTTTGCAGTTTACACAGTTGACATATATTAATCTATGGAACTGCTTGGACTTATCAACTGTTAACCATTCTGTAGTATCGGAATGTAGGTAAAGTAGAAATTGGTGGACAAAAGCAATGTAGATGTTGAAGATGAAGTTCAGTCTAGCAAGGATAATCTGTTCTATTCCTTTACAATATTTATGTCTCTTGTTACTCTCTTAGTCAATCCATTCTTATCCTGTTATACTAAATTATTGTTGTCTTGTTTTGGTCAAGTGTGGGCAAGGAAGTACTGATGATGAGCTAAGCCCGACTTGTGTATCTTCTCTACTGGGTATCCAAATAGAGGGAGTCGCTGCGGGACTATGGCATACAGTGTGTATATCCACTCATGGTGATGTATATGCATTTGGCGGAAACCAGTTTGGGCAGTTGGGAACGGGCGCTGAGCAAGCTGAGGTGTGGCCTCATATATAAGGGTCAACTCATTGATTCTCCTCTCTGCTTGTTTTGAAAAAAAGATGTTAGGATTAATATCAATTACCAGCATAATATAGTTCACTGGTTTATTTCACCAGCCAAATGATTTACACATCAATCTGAATGAATACTATTAGTTCCATTTTTCTGTGTAGAATACACTAAGCAAATGATGCAAATCTTCACTGTACCTGCTAGACAAAAGTTATCGTAATGATCTCCATAATAATTCTATTCTATTACTTGAGGCATTCTTTGCTATCAGTTTTAACTTTCATGTTTTATCTTAAATATTGAAGCAGACTCTACCAAAGCTACTGGATTCTCCAAGCTTGGAAAATTTGCATGCAAAGAAAATATCCTGTGGAGCTCGTCACAGTGCTTTAATAACAGGTATATCATAACTCAGACTTGCTCATGTAGTCTTCATAAGTGCTAAAAAAAGGTGCTGTATCATTTATTACATAACACTTAAATTTTCCCGTTTATTCATTCTTAATGAATGCTTTAATACCAAAAGTCTAAAGGGATGTTTTTACTTTTTATCCTCAAAGTTCGGTAGTACTAAACACTTAAATTTTCCCATTTGTTGAAGATTGAAATGTGGGGTGCTGCTGTGAAATGGGGTTGAGAGTTGAGAGAATGAATTGAATGGTGTTAGCATTGGCGCAAGTTAATCTGAAAAATAAAATGATCTTTGGTGAGAATCGGTCATGAATTTTGAAGACTCCAGTCTCTGTTATTTATTGAAAGCATAATCCTACCTGATCAAAATCTTTATAACCAAGACACAAGTGTGTCTGAATTGGATGGCTCAGAAGACTTAAATTTGTTCCATATACTACTGTCTTTATTTTTATAATAGTCAAGCATATTGTTGAGGCTAGTTTCTCATCTGTCATTGATGCTTAAATATTGCTTTTATTGTAAATTAAAAAAATGAGGAAATTCTCATGGCTATTAAATGTTAATAGTAGATTCTCGTCAGCTAACGTTGTTTTCTTTCCTCTTTTCCAGAGGATGGCAAAGTTTTTTGCTGGGGATGGAACAAGTATGGACAGGTACTCACTTTGATAATTTTCTTGTGTATGTCCTTATTTCATATTCTAAACTGTTAACATATTTGAAATTTCTATTTGTCCAATGAAATCATTTAAGTGATAAGCATAAGAGTTTAATATTACTGGCACTCTTGTTCTGGTGTTACCTTGTTCTAAGGTCTTGTAATATTTTTGTATTCGTTGTTTCTTGATATGTGGCAGCTTGGTCTCGGGGATGTGATTGACCGCAACATTCCTTCTCAAGTCAATATTGAAGACTGTGTGCCTATAAACGTTGCATGTGGATGGTGGCATACCGTTCTTTTGGCCAAATCGTCCACTTGAAGTCATGGGTCCTGAGGCTCTTGACCCAATTTTGTTAGTTAGCCGTTCTTATGATTGGTAAGTTAATATGTATATGTACATACAGTGGGTCATACATATACATATACATATATGCATGTATTCTTTCAAGGTGTGAATCACCCTGATTGCCTCTAGCATTCAACAACCAGAGTGATACTATTTTTGGGAAGGATATGCTGGGTTCTTCTCAGCTTGTAACAATATTCTTCCCCGTTGTGTATATATATATACTTGTATAAATTGTCCAGTGTAATTGGATGGCGTTGAGGTTGGTATGCCTGTAATAGTGGGTAGGGTAGATCCTTTAGATTAGTATAACAGGCTTTTTGGTGACATGTAAAATGTAACATGTATGAGTTTTATTTACCAAAAATAGGAAATATGGGTGTTTTTTTTTAAAAAAAATTGATAATTAATGTTTACACATAACACATTATATTATATTAATATGATATTAAAGATATATATATATATATTATATATATATATATCCCAAATTAACTAAAATAACAAGTGTAGGTTGTATTTATGTCAAATTTAAAAGTGTCAATATTTAGGATTTAACAAATTTTAATATAAAAAAATTAAACGAGTGAAATCACTTCATTTGAAAGTTAAGTGAGTGAGATTGTTTTTGTTTTATTTATGAATGAGTTTAAATCTTTTCAAGTGGTTCATCTAATAGGTGAATTAAATAAACTAAGATTTTGCTAGGTTTCCTCATTTTATGTCCTTGTTGAAATCTCCTTTCATCTCAATTTATTCTCATATAATTTTATGTTATTAATTTGGTTCTTTACATCTATACTTCTTCCTATCAAACATACTTGACTTTTTGTTTATATTTTTGTTTATATTTTTTTACTTTTAATGTAAAATAATAATTTTATTTCATTCACATTATGACATTTTTATTATATTTTTATTTTCATTTCCATTATATCCTTCACTTACCTGACCAAACACTACCTTAGTGATGTTGTCTTAATAAAAAATCCAATCTTGATGACTTGGACATTTAGTGTTGACTATGCAACATTAAAATAAGTTCCAATTTTTTTTTTCAGCTGAGCAACATTACATTTGATGCTGATCGTGCAATGTTTAATATTTGTGATTAGATGTTTTGATCAACGGAAGAAAAAAAAAAGAAAATGAATTGGAATTTGGGTTTTGGTTTTTGGTTTTTTTTGCCAATGAACTTAATTAGTTGGCTTTTAATGTTGTTTAGTTAACACAAAATGTTTAAATTACCAGACTTGTTATTTATTTAGACAGACAAATCAAATTATAAGAAACCAAATTTACAAGTGAAATCTATAACTAAATTGAGAAACTATCTTATATATAAGAGACCAAAACAATGATTTAGTCGTATTTCATTTGTTACATTATCTATCCGTCGAACGCTTGTTTATGACTTGTTTGGTGCTAAAAACAAATAAAATATGAATAAAGCTCCAGATTTGAAAATGTCACTTGATAGTTGATACAGAAACAGTTGCTCACCTAAAATATAATATTATATATAGCAGTATGGCGTACGTGATAGAGACGAAGATTGTGATATACAAGTTACAACCAGTCAAAGTCAAACACGTATTCTTTCAATTTAAGGTTATTCCTTTCATTGGTCTTCTCAAACAGTAGAATATTATATCTCGAAGCCAAAGGGTACCTTCGGTATAAATGTACAAATGTAAAGTACTTTAAAGAAAGTTAAAGTACTGTAGAATAAAGAAAAGTACTGTAGAGAAAAGTGAGGAGAGAGATAGATAGAAAAATTATGAGAGAGAAAAAGTATGATAAAAAGTGTGTTTGGTATGTATAAAATATGATGTAAAATTTTTTTTGGAAATCGTGAGATTACATCTAATATACTGTTGGTATTTGTTACCAAACATGCCCATAGAATATTATATCTCAAAGCCAAAGGGCACGCTTGGTATAAATGCACAGATGTAAAGTACTGTAAAAAAAGTTAAAGTACTGTAGAATAAAGGAAAGTACTGTAGAGAAAAGTGAGGAGAGGGATAGATAGAAAAATTATGAGAGAGAAAAAGTATGATAAAAAGTGTGTTTGGTATGTATAAAATATGATGTAAAATTTTTTTGGAAATCGTGAGATTACATCTATGTATTGTTGGTATTTGTTACCAAACATGCCCAAAGTTATTAGGACCAAATTGGACAAATATTCCGGCAAATGTTTGGTTAATCGTTCAAATGTCAAATTGAACGACACAATAAATCATAAAATATTAATTATGTCTATGTGATAGTCTATGTGATACTAAGTAAAATATCATAGACATTCGATCTTTAACAAGTAATGCATAAATTTTTTATTTTGACCATCACAACATAATACTATAACTAAATAAAAATAGAGTTGGAAAAACGATGAAGATGAGACTTAAAAAAATGAGGGTTTCGAGCGACTTCGATTTTTAGTATTTTCAATTTTTAATTTCTCATCAATTTTTTTAAAACTAAAGAGAACAGTTGGACCGGACGGCTCGACGGTTGAACCCGATTTAGCGGTTGAATTTCAGTCAAATAATTTTTTTTTTTAAATTTAATCGACTCGTTCTACTCTCTGATTCACGATAAAATCAATGAGACCGTCCAATTCGATCTGATCCTAACAACATTACTCCAAGGAGAGTTTAGTTTTTCGTAGCTAAGTTTATATACATTTCAATTCCATTTTCCGTCATAATGCATATTGCATAGCATATAGTCGATCCGTGACTGTTATCACCTATGATATGAATGTCAAAAATTGTTAGGTGAACTATATTAGTACTTTATTAATTATTGGATAGTGGCCTTCTAGTTCTAGATGATATTGGTCAACGTCAACCTAATATCTTCTGCATTTATTCTATACAAATCACTTGATTTTTGTTTTTGTTTTCAACAAATTTTTTTTTGGATTTCTTTGATTTTATTAATTGCATGTCATCCTAGACAAGAAAAAAGATAAATAAAAATGAAGGGGACCATAAGGTTGAGACTTGAGAGCTTATGGAATGTAGGTGCGGAGGAAGATATATACATATACATTGTCTAGTTAAATAATTGTGATTAAATAAAAATTATTTTCAATTTAGGTATGCATAATAATTTTTTGGGTTGAATTTATATTAGTCTCTCTTATACTCATTCTTTGTTGGCTGATCATTAATATTATATTCTCTACTCTCTCCTTTTCGGATAAAAGTTCAATGGTACCGTATCATTGAACTTCAGTGTATCCCTCCAATCATGTAGTGCCATTTGTTAATATTAATAAAAACTCACATTAATTAGGGCCCATCTTGAATGATTTAGGGACCAACTGATTGGAGGGATGTACTGAAGTTCAGTACTGCCGTACCACTGAACATCTACTCCTCCTTTTCTCTTTCAAGTCTTCATCTCTTCCTTCCCTATGTTCATCAACTTAATTAAACATTAGAGTCCATAATAAAGACCCTCTAATTATAACTCTAACCTAATGCCTTTTAAGACCTAACTTTGTCAAAACTTTCTATATTTGACATGAAGACTCATCCGTAAGTTTTATGAACCTATCAAAATGTATTTCAAATTTGTTACTCTTTTTTTTTCTCCTACCAAGTAGTTACGTTGAAGATAGATATTGCCATATTGGACAATGAATGCAAAAAGTCAAAGTCAATGCTCAAGTTAACATCAATTTTGATTTCTTGCGGCAAAACTTCTGCATTAGAGTTAGACCTTTACCAACAATTATAAAGGTATTGAGAGCTCCATCATCCCTCGTCATATCTCTTTTTAATATATTTCGAGAGGGATATATATAAATTAAAAGAAATAATATTTTTGCAGAGTTCATTTGTTTGTTTATCAGTGTGCTCCCAACTATGGAAGTAATGGCTTCCTATAAGGTCCTCCTCTTCACGGCGGCGCTGCTAACGTGCTCCGGCCACGCAATGTCCCTCACGCGCTGCCCTAACTGCGGCAACACCTCCGTACCCTACCCACTCAGCACCGCACCCACCTGCGGTGACCCTTCCTACAAGATCCGCTGCACCTCCGGTTCACTCTTATTCGACACCCTCAACAATTCCTACCCAATCGACTCCATCAACCCCAAATCCCAACGCCTCGTGATCCGACCCGCTTCCCTCATATCCAACACCTGCGTCACAACCGATAAAATCCACCAGGGCATCCAGCTCAACGCAACCCTCCCCTTCAACATCACCAGTAGCAACACCATCATCTACCTCAACTGTACCAACACGCTTCTCGAATCCCCCTTGAATTGCTCCTCCGCCAGCTTGTGCCACACCTACATCAACGCCACCGCAGACGCCGCCCCCTGCGACGACGCGCCGCTCTGTTGTACCTTCAGGGCCGGCGGCTCCAGCAACTCCTACATGATTCGGGTCCGCGATGTGGGATGCAGCGCTTACTCCAGCTTTGTGAACTTGGACCCGGCCTTGCCGGTGAGCCGCTGGCCCGAACCGGGGCTGGAGATTGAGTGGGTGTCGCCGCCGGAACCGGTATGTGGGTCCCAGGCTGATTGCGACGGTGGGAATTCCACTTGCGGGTTCGACCCATCCGGGAATGGGATCAGGAGGTGCTTCTGTAACAATGAGCTCGTGTGGGACCCTATTGAAGGGGTGTGCACAGAAAGTGAGTTGTACAGGATAATAGCCGTTTGTCTTAATTATTTTCATGTTTGTTAGAGGGCGTTGAGTAATGTTGGAATTTGGGTTTGACTTTTGTTACACAGAAATTACGTGTCAAAGTCCAGATGGTTGTGGGTCGTCGGATCGAACAGCACTCATAGCGGGTATTCCCAATCACATTTTCACTACATTGATTCTATAATCCATATATCATTTATCGATAATAATTAATAATATGAGCATTTTGGTCCCAACCGTGTGCAGGTTTAACAAGTGGGATTGCAGTAGCTGCACTTATTCTAGGCATTATTGCGGTTTTACTCTATAAACGACACAAACGTATGAAGGAAGCAGAAGAACGGTTAGTGAGGGAACGCGAGGGCATCCTGAATGCAAGTGGGGGAAGCAGAGGCAGAGCAAAACTGTTCTCAGGCAAAGAACTCAAGAAAGCCACAAACGACTTCTCCAAAGACCGCCTCCTCGGCGTCGGTGGCTACGGCGAAGTCTACAAAGGCATTCTCCAAGACGGCACCGTCGTGGCCGTCAAATGCGCAAAACTCGGAAACGCCAAAGGCACCGACCAAGTTCTAAACGAGGTTCGGATATTGTGCCAAGTCAACCACCGCAATCTCGTGGGTCTGCTCGGTTGCTGCGTGGAGTTAGCGCAACCCACGATGGTGTACGAGTTCATAGAAAACGGGACTCTCCTTGATCACTTGCAGCCACATAAAAATACGCCCAAAGCAGATGCTTATGAGCATCTTAATTGGATAAATCGCCTTCGAATCGCCCACGACACAGCGCAAGGTCTGGCGTATCTTCACTTCTCGGCTGTGCCGCCTATATACCACAGAGATGTGAAGTCTAGTAACATCCTATTAGACAACAAGTTAAATGCTAAGGTTTCGGATTTCGGGTTATCCAGATTGGCGGAGACGGATTTGAGTCATATATCAACATGTGCTCAGGGGACGCTAGGGTATTTAGACCCGGAGTATTATAGGAATTACCAATTGACTGATAAGAGCGATGTGTATAGTTTTGGAGTGGTGTTGTTGGAGCTTTTGACGGCACAGAGGGCCATAGACTTTAGCAGGGATTCAGATGATGTGAATCTGGCGGTTTATGTGCAGAGGATGGTGGAGGAAGAGAAATTGATGGATGTGATTGATCCTAATTTGTTGAAAAATGGAGCTACCACTTTGGAAGTGGATACCATCGAGGCTTTGGCGTTTCTGGCTTTGGGATGCTTGGAGGAACGGAGGCAGAATCGACCTTCAATGAAAGAGGTAGCAGAGGAGATTGAGTATATCATTACTATCGCTACATCTAAAGATGCACAAAACTAACTAAATTGCTTTTTTTTTTTTTATTTACTCCCTCTGTCTACTAATGTGCTTATCGTAGTGCTTGAACTAAATATTTAACTAGAGTTTAGTTATGCTCTTCGGATCAAGCTCGATACATGAGTAATTATAGTTCTGCTTGGTTGAAATGTCGATTACATGCATGTTTTTGGAACCGCTTTAATTCCCCTTATTTCTTGTAGCTGATGCAAATAATCATCAGTAGGATTAGACTTATCAGTGAAGCGCATATATGTGAGTTTTAATTTATTTTAAAACTTTAATAATAAAGATATAAAAATGACATTTTGAATTTTTTTTTTATCAATTCAATATGGGTAACAAAAAGTACAAACACGCGAGAAGAAAGAGTCATATTGAATCACAGAAAAATAAAAATGAAAAGAGAAAGTCATATTATATGGGCTAAGTCCTAGGTAGAGATGTGGACTTGGACCCATATCATCAGCCCACTTCTTTCTCTTTACCAAAAGAACATTTGAGTCAATTTGGCTTATATTAGGATGATCATGGGTAGGGTATGGGTAGGGTACTATAATCTTCAGACCCGGATCCGGACTTGAACGGTATCAAAATCAATCCCCATCTCCGGATCCTATGGGTAGTTAAATCCCCATACTCGGACCTAGACCCATAAAAATTTGAAATAAATTATTATTTTATTAATATAAAATTTATTTTAATCAATTTTTTTCATCTATAATCAAAAAAAGAAAAAAATTAAATCATAAATATAAATGTACAATTAAATTACTTTAATATCTATAAGATATTTAACATTTTTTTTCTTAGAATTATATATTTTCTTAACATAAAAAAGTTTAAAAATACTTTATATATATAAAAATAAATAATTACTGTTGCGGGTAGGGTATGGGTAGGGTACCTCCTTACCCGGACCCCTACCCAGACCCACAGAGTAAAATTTCAGGATACTCATTGGATATGGATATTTTGATCATCCCTAGCTTATATCATAGGACCTTTGGTTCATTGTGTGAAACAATGTTAAATATATTTTTTTTGCCTGTGCAGAAGCTAGAATAAGAATTCCATGAAAGCAATGTGGAAAGTGGATTTTTTTAGAGTAAATTTTTTTGATGGAGTTATAAAGAGATAGAGTAATGTTCTTTATATTTCTCTCGTAACTTCACAAAAAAAATATTACATTAGAAGATCCACTTTTAATAATGTTAGGCATGATTATCAATAGTAGAGTGTAACTGTCAATTTGATTCTCACTATAAATATTTATAATAAAATTAATATTAATCCTACATATTAGATAGAATTTCGTTCTTGAAATTTATTCAATATGAAAAAATATGTCAAAATAACTTCAAAAACCTTAAGAAATTCCAAGGATTCAAATCCTCATTAATTCTACCGTCTTTGAACTTCAATAATTAAGTTCCTCTAATTAGTAATTAGACAAATAATTGGGATTTGCCCCCTATATATTATCAATTTGTGATGTGATGAACTTAATGATCAGCGCCAAAATGGCACCATTTAGTTTATAATTTTCTAATGGTTTCATCATAGTTAGTCCCTTATCAACAATATTTATTAACGATTATATCACTAACTTTTCTTTATGTTGCCCGTCTAGTCTTCTTTGATGTATTGTCTTGATTAATTTGAATTCGACCTGTGTCACATATCTAACTATAATAGAAGAGTCTCCCAACAACGAGAATAATTATATTCATAATATCTCAAATCCGAAATCTAAGCAATATCAAATTATTTACAATTTGAACCAACCCTTCGTCAATTAACATTTTTGCACTGAGAATAATGGGGAAAAAGGAAGAAGAAAGAATGAAGTTGTGCTTTTGTTATCAATTTATCCAAACAACAGTGACGCCTTTACACCCAACAAATGATTCAAAGTACAATACAATACTCTAATACATCATCAGCATTACTATATTGTCTAGTGGTATAATCCCATTAGTGATCTTTACCTTTTGGAATAATCAAACATAGGTTGCTGGCTGCTGAAACATGACCATGTCCATGACTTGCTATTTTGTCAAAGGGTGCACCCCAAATGTCAACGCGTATAGTTCGGCCATTAATAACAAATCCCCTTCTTGGAATTTGTCTCCAATTCTAAGAAAACATAGATGATAAACAGCACCATATAATTTATTCACACATAAGTTATCAAAAAATATATATATATTCACACATAAAAACTTGGTACTAAAAACACAGATTCATCTATTGCATATGTCATTCCTTTTAATTCAACATGAACTATTGACCCAAAGTCGTAATAATAGGTCATGTTAACTTATAGTTGTTGTAATCAATCTGCATGAAGGAAGGTGAGAGTTAGAGTGGTTGCGTGAAGTGGGTAGAGTGGAATATTTAGCTGGAATCTATGAGGTGCACTTTGGATGCTATCTTTTATGGATCTTGTGTTTAAAGCAAAATTTGTCGGTACTCTCTGCTTCAATATCAATATTATAATCATACATATGTATTGTGTATCATTATAATTATATTTGTTGCATATGTATTGTGAGTTGTGACGCGAAAATTTAATGTTTGCTTTACATTCCACTTCACTTCACCAAGCCAATTCAATCACTATTATTATTTGTTTATTTCTGTGAATAATGATGAAACTCAAACAAAATCAGTAACTTTAAAAGTTTTTTTTATAACCAGTAACTTTAAAAGTTGGAATTAAACTTAACTTGATATTTTATTTTTTTTATCAAGTTAAATATTTAAAAAAAAACAAAAGTTCACTAAAATATTATAAAATATTAGTACGCACAAATTGAAATTAGAAGTACGCACATGTAAATTATACCACTAAAATATAACAAAATGTGGTTGTTGATCTAGTGAATTGAACTAATCAAAATGTAATATTATAATTAGGTTCAAATTTAAGGAATTTTGGGAATTATTTTCAAAATCAGCAACAGAAAACGACTGCGTTAGATACATATGTGGAGGTTGCCCGAACCAAAAAAAACAAAAAACAAAACCGTGTATTAGTCAAGGAGGATTGGCTTGGCGCGGTTGTATATAAAGATGATAAGAGATCTCTCCCTCCATTGCCATTACAATTTACAACTCCGACCCCTGACTAGCGGGACCGTTGGGGTTGTCCAAGCTTCTTCACCACTCCTTCCAGATTGGAGTTTAAGCGATCCTGACTTTGTTCCGTTCTTGATTCCGTGAAGAATCCACATAAGGTATTTTTGTATTTTGTTTATGATTCAGGTAGCTGATCCGGCGTCTCAATTGGGAGATTTGTGTTTTCTGCGGAAATCTTTTGATGTGACAATGTGTTGTTGGCTTGGCTTTAGTTTGATTCCAATTGTGTAGCTTATATGATGAATTTCATGGTTACTCTGTGTGTTTGTTTCCCGGTTCTGACGATTTAATCACAATGTTTACGTTGGGAAGATTTGGCTTATTTAGGGGGTGCTTTGATTATGCTTCTATTTCATTTCTGATAAATTTAGTGATTTAAACGATTTGTGCCGGTCAGATCTGGTGCTGGGTGTAGGCGTGTAGCTATTTTTCTACGTGTGTGTTTTTTTCCTTTTGCCGTTTTTGTGTTTGACTGATTATCTATGGGTAATTTCTTTTCCATTCTTGAATTTTATGCCAATGCTTGGAGCTTTTGGGGTAAAATTCTTATGGGGTGAGATTGTGAGAAAGTTCTACCGTAAGACTTCGTCATAGACGATAGAACCAATTTTTTGTGAGAATAGTAAATTATGCTAGATAGACTTGTTAGTACGAGGCATTACCACAGCATTGTCTCTTGTATATTTTGGAATATAAGATTTTTCCTGGAAAGTTGTATCAAGAGGAAGCCTTTTTCCTCATGATGTCTATATATTGGCTTAGCTTGGTTATATAGCTGACTCCACCTAGTGGGGAAAGGCTTTGTTGGTTTCCATTCTTTCCCTTCTTATTAGTCTAAATTTAGTTTACACAGTAGGCAATGCGGCTAAAAGAGATTAATTTAGAATTACTTTTGTTCCTTTTCATGCTTTCTTAAATAGTAACCAAACTGAATATCATTCTTCGTATGGTGATTAGATTTGTTAGACGTGTATCAAAGAAAATAAAAGTATGCTGTAGGATTCTTAGAAAAAAGTTACAATTAATGCTAAACATGAAATATTCCATTGAAAGGAGTTATGGACTTTGAACAATCTGCTGTAACCAGATAGTTAAAATGTATCTTGATTCCAGTCTAGATATGATATCATTTATTGCTATGAACAGCTGGATTTTGTCTTTCTTTTCACATCCGGCCAAACTTTTTTTATAATTTTTCCTTTCCTTTTCTAACCTTGTGATCCTTTATGGACAAGAATCTTTTGGTTGCTTCCTTTCGGGTGAGTGTTAAATTTTGGGGGGCTTATGTTTTAAGCTTCTATGGCAGCTGGTTTTCATTTTATTTATTTTTCTCATTAGCTGTATTTGTGTCACACACACCATAACACCCATCAGCTCTAGATAACTTCTGTGCCAATTGTTAAGGTTATACGAATTTTATTGACTACTGACGAAGTTTTTTTTTTCCTGGCATGGATATTTATAGGATAGTGTGAAATCTATCTGCTCATATTTGAGATTTTGTTCTTGGTTAGGCTCCGTAGATCTGCTTCTAAATTTATAATTTACAGGGAAAGCTAGAGACATATAACAATGAAGGCACTGATTTTGGTTGGTGGATTTGGAACAAGGTTGAGGCCATTGACACTCAGTGTCCCTAAGCCTCTTGTTGATTTTGCTAACAAACCCATGATCCTACACCAGGTAGAACTTCGTGAATACTCTGCTTCAGAAATCTTATATCTACTATGCTATATTAGTAAATGAAAGATATGCTTTGTAGTTTAATGCCTTCTCTGTGCGTTATCTATTATATTTTCTTTCTGGTATCATGGATCTGTCACATTTTTGAAAAGGAAAGACATCAGATATTTTTATATACCAGATCAATAATCTGAATAAGAAAGTACTCTGTTATCCAGTTTAGAAGCCTCGTCCTTGGGTTAATAAAAAAAATTGACCACAATTATGATGGATAGATTTAGTTCACCCATTTTTTTAGTTAAAGTAGGGAGTTTCTAAAATTTGTCTTTTGATTTTACTTCTGTTCAGATAGAGGCTCTTAAGGCTACTGGAGTTAGTGAAGTGGTATTAGCTATCAATTACCAACCAGAGGTAAGGATTGCGCCTCACCTTATCACATTATTCTGTCAATTCTTAAAGAGATTTAAGTGGGCAACGTTTTTCAATTTTGACTTTTTTAATACTCCCTACTGCAGGTGATGTTGAATTTTTTGAAGGAATTTGAGGCAAAGCTTGGCATCAAGATCACATGTTCTCAAGAAACTGAGCCACTGGGGACTGCAGGTCCCCTGGCTCTTGCTAGGGACAAGCTGATGGATGACTCTGGAGAGCCATTTTTTGTACTCAACAGCGACGTTATCAGTGAGTACCCGCTCAAAGAAATGATTGCATTCCATAAGGCTCATGGAGGAGAGGCTTCCATAATGGTGACAAAGGTAACAATTAAAATAAAATTTAAGTTCCCTTGCAAACTATTTAAGACTTTTAGGACAAGTTCGATAATTTATATAAATTTTTCATCTACTTTTGTAGGTTGATGAGCCGTCAAAATATGGTGTGGTTGTTATGGAGGAGACCACAGGGCAGGTTGAGAAATTTGTAGAAAAACCGAAGTTATTTGTTGGTAACAAAATCAATGCTGGAATCTACCTTTTGAACCCCTCAGTTTTGGACCGAATTCATCTGAGGCCTACTTCTATTGAGAAAGAAGTGTTTCCAAAGATTGCAGGAGAGAAAAAGCTATATGCAATGGTTCTGCCAGGGTTCTGGATGGACATTGGACAACCAAGGGACTATATCACTGGCTTGAGGCTCTACCTAGATTCATTAAGGAAGAAGTCTCCTTCTAAGTTGGCCAGTGGCCCTCACATTGTGGGTAATGTCATTGTGGATGAGACTGCTAAAATTGGTGAGGGGTGTCTAATTGGACCTGATGTTGCAATTGGTCCTGGCTGTGTTGTTGAGTCAGGTGTTAGGCTCTCTCGTTGCACAGTAATGCGAGGAGTTCGAATTAAAAATCACTCGTGCATATCCAGCAGTATCATTGGGTGGCATTCCACTGTTGGGCAGTGGGCTCGTGTGGAAAACATGACTATTCTTGGAGAAGATGTCCATGTATGTGATGAAATTTACAGCAATGGTGGTGTGGTTTTGCCCCACAAGGAGATTAAGTCAAGCATTCTGAAGCCAGAGATAGTCATGTGAGGGTTCTGTTGTTCAAATTCGTAAATTGGTTTAGGTGGTAGTAAGTTATGATCGAGTCTGAAATATGTTTGTTCATTTTGTTCTATTTCCTTTTTCTTACTCTTGCACAGTATACAAGTCAGTTTCGGGGACTACAATATTGAAAGGTGCCTGTCTCTGTAAGGTCTTGCTTTTGATCTTACAGGGCACAAGTTGTGTAACTTTGTAATAGGCTTTTGGTGTTACAGAGCACAAGTTGGTATTAAGTGTATATGTATAAATAAACTATTAGTTGTTTATATTCTGTTTCTCAATTCCAAATTTTAATTCTATGTTAAAAGTCATGAGATTGAGATGCTTCCTCTGTCTTCCATCTTTTGGTTCCAAAGAAGCTAGTTTTATAATTGTGATGTGAACCACACTATTTCCTTTTTCATGATTTGAAGTACTAGCATATTCGCAAAATCATTTGGCAATTGTGAGGTCAGTGTCACGAAACCATAACAGTTTAGCAGGTAAATTTCCAAATCAGGGGGCCGAACTTGCATTAATTCAAGTGCAAGTGGGTCCATCATAATATAATTGGATGATGACTGACCACCCTCATTTTTTTAATAAAAAAATCTACCTCCATTTAATCATCAGAGATCATCATAGTTAAAATGGAATAATTATAAACGATACTATTTTTTATTACCCACGATTATTGATTCAAATTGAATTCAGATTACAGGTTTTAAGTGTCGGTGCAACAACTCTTGGAGCCCACAGCAAAAGCAGAATATTAGAAACCTGCTGCATCTAGCTTTAAGTTTTCTAAATATTTTATCTTGTACTAAATAATGGCGTTAATATGACTTTTAAATTGATTCTTCTAAGAAGAGATCAACCTCTTATAAGATTAGCTTCGAATTTTCTAAAGATTTTATCTTATATTAAATAATGGTGTTTCAGACCAAAAAATAAAATAAAATAATGGTGTTAATAGAGTTTTTAAATAAGCTCTTCTATAGAGAGCTGAAGATTGAGTTTTCCAATGTATTTATTTCTTTCTCCGAATCTGCCAAGATTTGAAGATCCATCTGATTTTGAACATACCAATAAATCAATTAGTTTATAATCTTACTCTTGAATTCAATTTTATTTTATATTGTTAGATTTTGGCTCATAATAACCCGTCAGATATAAGTGAACGTGAATATGTAAAGCACAGAGATACAAAAGACTCCAGTTAAAGAAAATTTTCATGACTTTTAATCTAAATTTAAATGAGGCACTGTTCCAAATAATTTAGTTGAAGTTGTGAATTTTCACAATATAGTTTTATATAATACTTACACAAAAGCTATAATTCTTTTTTTGTTAGTACTTTCCTTTGGAGAGCAATCTTTTTTTCCCTGAAGTATTGATTGACCTTTGCGTGCAGAAATCTACAGCGAAAAAACAAGAAACAAGTTTGTGTTTCCTTTTATGTAGATGAAATGAACAACAAAGTACAAACGCATGACTTGGCGGAAGGAAATGAGGTATCACATGGAATTATCACTGGACGGCCGTGGTGTTCTGGAAACAAAGGAAGAAACTTGCAAACTTTTGCAAAGTTATCGATTTGATTAGTTTCAACACTACAATTAAAAGGTAATTTTAAAACGTTTAGAGTACGCAAAATTGGAGGATCTCAGATATTAGAATGTTATCATGCTTTGTGAATCTACCACATGAAAAAAATAACATCGTCTGAAAGTATACAGGTGGATCCAATCTTAGAAGTGTTTAGATAGTTTGAGGATGTATACTATACATCCTCTGAAACTGGTTCATGCTTCATACTCTTCATAGTCCAGGAACTTGCCCGGGCTTCTCGAAGAACAGGCACTGACCAAATGTACTTTCGGACTAAATGAAAAAAAACAGGAACTCAAAACCTCTCTCTAGCAGACATTAGACATTTACACAAGGATGCAGGAAAACTCATTTGGAGACAAATATTACACTGATGAATGTTTCTTCCCCTTACAATATATTGGTCTTCTACAAGGCTATTCCTCAAAATGATAAAAGGAAAATTCGGACCGATCTTTCACAGAAAGCACTACCAAATGCACTACTCTCTTTGCACCATTCTTTCTCCAATCCATTCTTAGCAAATCCAAAATACACAAGCCTATTCTTTTCCAGACAATTCCACTCATGTTTTAAACAAAGTAACTCGTTGAGTAAGCTTAGAATGATAGTGGTTCAGGTATTATTCTTCACAATCAGGACGCATTAAACTATCCAAAGAACCAGACTTTGATGAAGATTGCCAAAGCTATTTGCAAGAAAAATGCCGCGACTGTCATCACTGAAACATCACTTCCTTCTATGTAAGACTTGAGGTTCAAGGCAACAAAGCTAGCTGAGGCAGCACCAACAAGGAGTATGATGATCCACCGGAGAGCCTCAACCGGAATAAGCAGTAGGAACTGAAAGTTTCCCAACCAGTACGTATTAGATAATATGAAACCTCATACACAACTCAAGCATACTTGGTAGACAACTAATGATAACAGTTTCCTTTTACAAGTAATGTTTAGTTTGAAAATTAAGAAGAAACTATTTGTGATGAGACATAAACACATGCAAAAAGAAGTTAGGCCTCATGCCAAAGACAAATATGAAGAATGATGCTGCAGCCCTCTTCTCCATCTATGCAATCTTATTTGGCAGGTAGCATACGTGTTTTATACACCCTAACATTTTTCAATGAAGTGTTTCCCAAAAAATATGCCACAATGGAAAAAGCAGAAACTTACAGAGGTCGGGATGAAAATGGCAAGGGAATATCCCCACATGCACCAAAACCGGATAAGGCTAGATGTTGCACCCAGATAGTGAAGCAGGAAGTAATATGCAAGAGGGACAACTATTGCATAGCCATAAATAGAACATGCAGCTGCATTGACATAACTGACATCAAAGCTCCATGAAGTACTCTTATCTGTTCGTTTTTGCATGAGATATGTTGCAAGATTTCCTAGAGCGGCAAGTACAAAAACCAATGTCGTTGAAATCCATATAAGCCCATATCTATCACAATAGAAATGATTTGCACCATTAGCTTCTCATCATATATGCAACACTTGGGACTGTACTTCATCATTTCGAGAGAAGATAAAAGTAATATTTATGGAAGGCAAATATTTCAGTGTATTAGCAAAAAAAAAAGAGCAAAATATACTAATTCAAAATACCTTCAAATAATAAAGAAAAACATTTTATGATCACAGAAATCAGGTAGTTCTTTTTTTTTTTTTTTTCTTGTTAGCAGAAAGGCAGAGGTTTAAATATCAGGTGTAATATCTGAAGTTTAACCATGCACCCACAAGCATGCATGAAATAACAAGTGACACTTTCATAATTCTCCACCTTTCTTTCTTACATGATTTACACTTGCTCAAAATTTAGGTCAGAAAAATGATTAGTTTTGCATGGGTGAAAAAGAAACAGAAACAGGAACAAAAATGAAAAAGACAGTAAAAAGAAAATCCTGCAGCCGGAAAATCCCACTAGTCTCTCTCTCTATAAAGTATAGAAGCATAGGAGTAAAAAGCATAACTCACAAATCAGGGTTAGCATCTATCTTGGTAAAAAAATCTCCAGCAGCCGGATTCATGGAACTTATCAATCTGTTCAAGACAAGATCTGTATCCACATTGAAATACTGTGTGTATGATGAGATACTAAAGACTCCACTCCAGTTATTTGTTGGTTGTTGTTCAAATGTTTCTGCAAGGACAGGAAAGAGATGTCATTATTAATTATTCCAGTTGAAATGAAAATACAGATGACAAATAGTGATATAAACATGCTTTTCAATTTCCTGACCTTTCAGCAGAAAGCATAGAAATGTAGCACTATATTCACACAAATCTATCTTTAGTTTCCAAAATTACTATTTTCCCCAAAAGATCCCAATGATCACAATTTGTATTATTGCTGGATGTAATGATCCAATTCCAAGGCATGGGACTTGAATCCAACGTTGGAAGTATATAATTTAAACAAGGGACTTGTATGAATCTTGGGTTCTCCAGCCTATGAACTACCTTTTGGGGTTACAGGCTAGTGGCTCTATCAATGGTCTATATCAATGTTTTTAGAGTCTTCCAATACCCTCCTTTTGATTTTGTTTTCTCCCTCCCCCATGCGGTATGAGACACAAAAGTTATGGAGCATCATGGATCAGCTAGAACTTCTCATAAGAACAGTTAGAAGCTGTAATCAATACTGGCAGAAGTCCAATTAATGCAAACAATAGACAGAAGAGAAAATTTATCATAACAAGATTCTTCTTCCTAAGGTCACAAGATGGCTTAAATAATCAGAAATCCAGTTGTGTGGAAATAAAAGAACTTTTCTGTTTCACCCCACCTTAGCTAAGCAGTTGATTCCTAGCTAGACAAGAATAAGAGGAATGAAAGGAAAATAACCCAGCAATGAAAAATGGAAAACAGAGAAAAGCATATGTAATTTTACAACAGAAACTTAATAAACATATTATAGACTATGCACTTCCAACCAAATATTTAGTAAAGACACAAGAATTATGATTAGTGTTAGCCTGATTGTACAAATTCAAAATAGTTCAGGAGGTAGGAAAGAAATAAGTAATTTAGATGATACAGCATATTATAAGTAAACAATATCAATAAGGCGAATATTTCTGAAGCTTCTAATCTGAGTGGTTCAAATTACTTGATATATTACTATATTTATAACTTAAACTAAGCAATCTAAAAATCAACTCTGCACAACTCATCAATTCCTTGATATATTACTATATTTATAATATTTAAAGAGAGCAAAGCTCTTTTATACTTTGATGTCAAAATTTTGCTTTTACCTCCTTAAGAAAACTAAAGCATGATAAGATATAGGCAACAAAGAAATTAAAAATTAGAGAGGTTATAATGACTGTCATCCAGTACCATGGGCTACATTATTTGTTCAAATTATCAATAGGACACGCAAAATGAAGAAAATGAAACAAATATCCAAAAAATGCTCTTCCGGAGTTTGAACATACCAGTTGGACTTTCAAGGGTTTGGTATCCCCGTCCTCTGTCTCCTCCATTGTTTGGAGGGAATATTTGCATATTTGCTTCAGGGACTGCATGAAGGACTGAAACTTAAATAGGAGAAAAATATACACATCTCAACATTAGAAAGAAAAACTCTGAGCTATAACTTGATACCTGCATTGTTCGTGGTATTCTTTTCATCAGCTATGACAGCCTGTGCACCAAATGGAAATAAGGACAAGATAAACAATGATAAAATAAATGAAGGGATACCAAAAAAAAAAGACAGAATAGGGACTTGGATAATACAAAAGTTATACCCAATAATAACAATGAAGTTCACATTAAAAAAAAAAAAAATCAAAACATGCAAACAATTAGAGGAATATCTCAGATGCCCGAAGGTAAGAAGAGTAAACACAGTATATATGGCCGAAAGCACTCCTCTTCTCAATTAGTTTTAAAAAATGAATTACCATATAAATATGTCATTTTCTTTATTACCATCAGTATGATATGAATTATGAACACCTGAAACTGGTATTAGTGGTCCTAAAGGAATCGGTCATGGACTAAGATAAACTTTAATAATTATCTAAAAATATTTCCTACTTCAAAACTACACAAGACAAAAGAACGTAAAGACTGGAACTCCCCAGCCTAGGAATGCCATACTGAACACTTATCGATCACTAGTTATACTTAACAAATACACATGCAAACTCATGTTTGATCCGGACAGTTCTAGCTATCAGTCTCTACCTAATAGATAGCTGTTTCCATTTAATATGAATCAGTCTCTGAGTATACACCTCCCTCTCCTTTTCAATGCCATCTCTTAATTCATATTATATGTAACTTCTACCAAAGAGTGGCTACTTATTATCAGGAAAGACAATAAAATCAAGGAAAGGAAGAACTGAACCTCAAAGCTTATATAAGGTTTGTAAGAAAAATCACTAGGAAAAGAATACCAGTTGTATTAACCTATAGACAGCAAGGTATACGGCAATTTCATTTCAAAATCTCTGTGAAAGTAATCTCATAGACGATTCTGGCCTGGGAAACCGATAGAACGAAACCTCTATTTTCTAAGCCGTAGCTAGCTTTGAAGAAAAAGATTCCAGGTCTTTCATGGGAGCGGAGCAGCTCGACCAGATACGTGCCAAGCAACTTTCGATGACTTGATAATTGTATTCAAGAAGTTGAACTTAATGAGCAAGAATAACGGAGAAGAAACTTGTGATGATTAGATTAGATTAGATTATAGTGGGCAAAAGAAAGATTTCGCAATTTAAATTGATCAGCTGAGCACATTTAATTTGCCGGAAAAGAAACAAATTGGGAAACTTATGCGATAATGAAGTATCTCCACCAAGAAAACCATTAGATCAATCTAATTTTTCCATTATCCTATGCGAAATGCACAAGATTACACAGCATTGAATAATATAAAGAGTCAATTAGGAGGAAACGCAAAAAGATAAGGGAAAAGTACGAACAGGGACTGAACCGAGCAAATGGCTAGTGGGAAGGCCGGTGTAAGACTCCTCCATCCTGTAGAGAGAAACTCAGTCAGAGAAACGTTGGCATGGCAACTCTGAAACTAAAAACTGAATGAGAATTGCACTGAGATTTGGAAGACGACAACAGAATCAGTGGTGGTACAGGTTCTGGGTCGGAACTCGGGATTTTTGGGAATCTGATTTTTTTTTTTCAGAAAAAAAAAGCTTTTTGACTTTCCTTTTATTATTTTTCCTTACTTTTCTATCGTCATGAGCAATCACTGCAGGCTTGCTTTCCAGTGAGGCGAACGTGATTCGATGTTAAATGGGCCTTGTTTGCACGTGTGTACCATGTGAGTGGGTTAGTATTTATGAAGTTGGGCCTAATTATTTTGCCATGATTCTTGAATATGTATAGGTCAGATGTCTTCATTTATGTTATATAGTTTGCTTTTGAGTTTAGGATGTAAATTTTCTGAGAATGATTTTAGAGGTAGTCTAAAATATGGATTAGAACTAGGTGTTTATGTATATTTTGGTTAAATAAGTGTTAGGTATTTTTTATTAATTTTTTTATATATCACTTGTTATAATTTTATCCCAAAATTTTCATTAAAAAAATTAATCACAAAATTAGATAATAAATACATAAAGATTGCATCTAATTCTTTTCCTTAAAAGATGCATTGTTTCTTTCCCTCTAGAAAAATGTGGTCTTTAGTTTTACTTTGTCTAAAAACTAAAACGTGCAGGATTCTTTGTTTCTTCGTGAAAGCATTAATGAATGATTGAATGTCATAACAGAAAGGAATATATATATATATATATAGGTTTGTCTATGATGCAACTTGTTGCATGCATGCAATGCAATTTCAGCCGATAGGATTGTGACACGTGAAAAATTGCATTGCATCTCAAGTCATCCTACTCACATGTCACAATCCTATCGCCGAAATTACATTGCATGCATGCAACAAGTTGTATCATAGACCAACCCTATATATATATATATATATATATATATATATATATATATATATATATATATATATATATATATATATATATATATTCGCATGAATATACAAAAGTAAAATTTGAGGTAATCTTCTATTAAATTTTTAAAATTTAAGAGTAAATTAATAAGTGCGATTTTTGCGTATAACTGAATATCTTATAGAACATTTGTCAACTTCTAAAATTTAGGAGCAACTCACTAAATTGTTGAGGTTTTTTGCATTTTAGCCTAAGATCTAGAAATGTCTATGACTATGATAATAGTTTCTCTTATTTTTTCTTTAAAAAAAACGATAGAAATTTCACTGAGATAACAAGACCAATCCCAACGGACACATAAGAGATAACATTTCCCTGAAAACTTACAATGGCATTCATATAGAATTTCTTCAGTCATACAACTAGAGTCCCAAACGTCAAGAGCATAAATAGATGAAAGACTTTTTTAGGGTGCAAACGGAGGTGAATATTAATATTAAGTGGGAGTGGGGGACGACGTTAATAAGCAGCCTTTTTTCCAGGGAAATTTCGCATTAGAGCAAAAACAGCAGCTATTTTCTTCATGCTGATACAGCTTCATTAAAAAAAATAAAATAAAAGTAGAAATAAAACCGAAAAATCGCAACGTCACCAGTGAAAACTGAAAAATATGTTAGAATTAAAATGAATGTAACTGAGTAGTAGAACCCACCTTATTGGATTATTTCTGTTCATGTCTCTGAATCAACAATTTTTTTTCCAGCTACAACCCAAAAGAAACTTGAGAAAGGATCAATGAAGAAAGCCACCAGCCTGATGATGAACCATATGAACTGGATGCATCCGAAGTCCGGTGTCAGCAATTTCAGAACCAATTGTAATAGTGCTGAATGAACTGACTGGTAATGCTAGAGAAAACTAGCATTGAAAGTCCAACTCATCTGGAATACTGTCATGAAAACTAGCACATCTCGACGGAGGCCTTATCTGGAAGTAATCCACAATTTGGTCCAGAAAATCACTTCTTGACTAATTTCAATACGTCGCCAACAAGATGTAAAGAACCAGTTACAAGAACCTGAAGTGTATAAGCCAGGCATATTTACTGTCAGATCCTGCACTCGGTATATATCTATATATATATTTAATCCAAATTGGAGACCAATAGTTTTTAACAAAAATTATATTTTATGAGCAATTTGTAGACAACTTTAACTCTGCCTCCAGTCTATCAATTGACATTTGAGAGAGAATAGATCAGGTCTTCCAATAATCAAATATTTTCAACAGATATTTTCCAATGTTACAATCAACTTCATCATTATATTGAAATATTGACATATACGATACTCAAACGTTTTCTGTGTAATTTTAAGTTTTTAACTTTACCTGAAAACGTACAGACCGATTTTTTTGCACTCTGTCCCTGAGCCATTTGATAGCCAATGGTAATGAGGGAAACACTGCACTATGTTCACAGTTACTGGCACTCACTTCCATGTCATCTTTTAATTCGTCAGAAGCAGCATCTGTACCCTTGGCATCACTTCCTACTAAGCCAGGTGTCCATAAACAAACAGATTCAAGTCAGAAAACAGTCCAAGACTCTACTTAAAAAATATAGCAAAAAGGGGAAGAAAAAGTAAGAAGAAAAACTTAGCTTTAACTGTTATGCAGTAAGTCTCAACTCTCAATGTCAAACAAAGTTAAAGTCAATCATGAACGCGCTGACTAGCAAAGACAGTAAACGCCCAAAATACTTCTAGCAGACTAAGCTTTACGTTCTATGCCCAATAAACCAATTTAGGTAATCAACTATAAGGGTAAAGTGGGGCCCTTGACTTTAGAAAAATGGAAAAATGATAAATTCATCACAAACTAATTGTACAATTCCAAAGAAGCTTCATAGTGACAATTTTTTTCCTCTCTAGACTTTTCTTTGGATATTTACCCTTGCGTTCTTCTTGAATCATCTGTGTAAATCGTACAGAACATTCTTTTCCCCTAGTTCATTACATACAACTAAAATTTACAAAATAAACAGCGTAAATATTTCTTTTTACTAGCAACACAATATGCCATCATCCCAACCTTTTTTTCTCTCTCTAGACTCTTCTTTAGGTATTTACCCTTGCTTTCCTCTTGAATCTTTTGGACAAGCATACATAACTTCCTTTTTCCCAAGTTCACACAAAGAACTCAAATTTACAAAAATAAACATCATAAAGATTTCATATTGCTGGCAACACAACATCATCCCGACCTTTTTTTTTCCTCAAGATATTTATTGGGTACTTAACTTTGCTTTCCTCTAGAATCTTTTAGGTAATGTGATGGAACCCAAGTGATTTGAGAAGTACTCCCACAAAAGCTAATCATTGAGGGTGAAGAACCAAATCACTTAAGTACCCCATTGAGCATCCATACTTCTCGATGTGGGATTTGGGTAATACTACAACAGGGAATTCCCACTTCGTCCCTATTCCCATCATGATCTTACAGAACTTTCTATACAACAGGGACATCCTATACTATACCCATCCCCATCATAGTCTTACAAAACTTTCTTGTTCCTGTTGTTTACCACAAACAACTCAAAATTTCAAAATAAACAGCACGAAGATTTTCCATTATTTCATCAACACTAACAGTTCATCAACTCCATAGCGACAAGTAAGTTTGGCTTGCTTTAAGCAAATAATTGTGCAATTTATAATTATTTAGGAACACTTTCCAAAGAATATCACTCATAAAAAAAAATGATCAGATACAAAACTCTGAGTTCTTGTTCACATAATCTGTAGGCAATCAGTCAATACCTTTGTTTCCTTGCATGAGACTTTCCCATACTCTTTGAAGAGTGAACTGCCACGACAGGTCAACATTAGATTCACTTGGTGTTATAGAATGGGATCCAACTTTGTTATACACTGACAAACTTGGTACAAAGAGCGCCTTCTTGAAGTACACACCTAGAATGTCAATTCATTTCTTTATTCCATGGACAAAGAATAAATTTCTTGTTCAGAGATCACCAGAGGTAAAGATATTGTGAAGTACATATTCTCCATATAGGTGTATTCTTTGGCTTTTTAAACCAGATCATCATTACAGAATTAATTGTGGAGAAAGCCATTCATATATATTTGTTTTACCATTATTAGACTAAGAAATTTTGGGGTAAGGTAACCATAAAATACCAAAATTCAGAGATTACTCACCATTATCAGCACACGTTTTCATCAGGCGAGGAAGAAGCAGCTGAGGATCTCGCACTGTCAAACAATTGAACAATAATATCTGCAAGTATTTCAACAACTTCAGTTCAGAAACCACAAAAAAAACTGAACATCAAGATTGAATTTTTTTTTTTAAAAGAGCATTCTTGTTCCTATCTCGTGATGTTAATCAATGATTTATTTTTAAAAATTACTTGAAGAAAAAAAATGAAGTACAGTTCTGCTGATGAAGTTTTTAGTAAAGCTCATTTGAGAAAAGACCAGAGTGCAGAAGGCATTAGATGCCAAGCAGAAACATAAGAATGGTTCTTTAGTATCTGAGATTGAAACTCGTTTTTCTGATTAAAAAAGGGAAAGATACTTATCTGAATTACATCATGTTTGAAATTCCTTATAGGCAGGTCAAATATTGGTCACAAACAGCATATACACTTCCTAAAATTCACCATGCTCTCAGATAAGATAGAAAAGTCACTAATCTTTTAATGAGTGCCATATTGCTAACTTTAAACTGATATGAAGATTATGGTAAGCCTACTAAGGAGAAGACCAGTTTGCCTCTGTCTCAAGTTATATATTCAAGAAAGATAAGGAATTGGGAATTTGAGCAATTTAATAATTCAATTATATGGTTCACACTAAGAGCAATTTACATGCCTGAAGATATGGTTAATCACTTTACAGGCTCTAGGTGATTTTCTAGATAAGTACATCAGGTATTATATTAATGTATTACTAACTAGGAAGATGAGTTATACAGCTTGACAAAACTGTTGACAGGTATATGCTAACTTGGCTCTCAAATTGGAAAAATGTCTGTAAGAAAAGGTGGTCCAATTTTCCTTCAATCAGTGGCAAACTAAGCTCAATACATCTGATTGGTTTGCATCCATTATTTGTTTATTGGAGATTGTCAATTTGATATCTTGAGGTGCCAAAAACTAAAAATTTAAAACACGGAAAAAGTGATGATGTAATCAAATGACTAGCGCATTGAGCAAAGTAGTAAATTTGTGTATTACATTCTCAAGTCAAGAGAAAACTTGCATAGTATTCTGTGGGAAAGAAATTTGATTCCAAGATCCTACCATCTAGTAAGCATTAGTTAATAATATTTTGTTAGTCTCACAAGTTTTACGATATCACTCTTCAAACTTCTGAGCATGTGACATACTCAACACACATTCTACATCATACTTCAATTAACTGACTAACTTTATTTTACTGTCACAGTTCCATCTTCAATTGCTATTATTTTTCTCAGCTTATAGTTTCTGAACATCTAATAACAGTTACTAATGATAAAAATCAAAATCTGTGCTCTACCTGTGCGGATTGTTTCCTGGCTCTTCCACCAGGTTGCAAATTCACTAATCCATGTGATAATTTAGAGTTATCAGGCTGCTGACCAAATAAGTTTTGGTCCAGATTGTCTTCTTTAATAGCAATAGAAAACCAACTTGCACATGCTTCCAGGCTTTCAGGACTATGGGCGCCATCTAAAAAGAAGACAAGTTCATTTGAGCTTTCCATGTTGATGTGTTGATCAGGAACAATCTGAGCCCTCCCTTGCAAACTTGCAGTTGTTAATCCTTTTATGAACTGTTCTGGCAAACAGTGCTGTTTCATGTAGATAAGTGAATCATTCCAGCAGTATCACAAAAACAAGAAAAGGGTGTAAAAATAAAAAGTTTTCACAATTAGAACTTACAGTCTGTTCAAGGTAGCTATCTTCAAGATGTCCAGTCCTCTTCAGCCATGTTGAGCATAGTAAAATGGCAAGACCAGCATTTATGTATTGATGCTCACCTTCAAGCCCAAGTTTTAAACCATTTAGCAACTTGGCATCTAATGGAGGTGCCACTTGAAGAGGTACCTGTACTTAGTAAATTTAATCAGATGACTGATGGTAGAGTCGAACTATTCCAAATTTCCAATAAGGGCAGCCAAGGGAACTATCTTGTTTTCCCCCAACGTTCATAGAGGCAAGTGAAGAAAGTCAAACGAATTTGATGTTATGTATGTCCTGGATTTTAAAAGAGAGTCCACAAATGTAGAGTACGTGGAATAAGATACAAGTTGATTAAATAAGATAAGTACGAGAAGACGTGTTGAATCCAGTGGAAGACAATATTCTCTATCCAAAACAACCCTCAGATATCTTTTGAAAATTAAATAAATGTATTATGACTGCTACGTTGCAATTGAACTGATACTTTAGACAATTAAGTAAGGGTAATGGACATCTTAGGCAATAATTCAAGATTCAAGTACACTGCAGCAAAGCTATCAAACATTATTGCTTTGCACAATTGTAATCCAAGTTAAGCCCTCTTGCTTGACTTTGCAAAGTCAACTTTATACATGGAGAATGTCATAAGTCATTCAGATCAAAATCACAAAGGAATACAAAAGCCTCATGAAAGAAGGTACCTACATCTAATTGTGAAGCCTTCTCTTTAAGTACACACATCGCCTCATCAGGCTGAGGCACAGTAAAAGCTGGAACCCGGTGCTACATCAAAATAGGAAACAATAAATAAAAGGAAATGATCAGAAATAAAGAAACATAAATTATGAACTACGTTGGTGCTACAAGGGAGGACAGAAAAGTTTATGAGAAAGAATAAGTAAATACAATTACAGCCGAGCTGCACACGAAAGAACATATTGTTGAAACAGACATGAAAAAAGATTTTTAGAGGAAACTCAGTTGCTCCAAAAAATACCTTCATGATACCAGCCTTCTCACCAGCAATTTCTCCAAGAGTATTCCCTGTTAAAAAGATGAAGCAGGAGGAAGTGAACCTAACTAGTAACTGGTCAAACAAATCAGTGGCAGTGCAACTTGTTCAACCGTATTCAAACACAGCAAGTATATTATTACAGTTTTCTAAAAGTTTTATTCTATCATTTTCTTGTCAAATGGGCATACCATGAGATAGATTAGGACAAAAGGTTATGACACTTACAAACAGATTGTATATGTGCTTAGGTATGAAGCAAAAAAAATCTCATCAGTTGCCTATGTCACTATTCAAGGTCAACTAGCTTTTATGATTTACAAGTTTCAACACTACATATATCCCAGTGGTTTATTTTGAAAATGAGACTACAGACTATCATTTTTTCCCTGCTTGTTGTATGTGCAATACATATCAAACTACATATAAATTAGCATCTTCCATCTTAAGTTATTTCATGAATTTTGTTAGCAAGAACTTATGCCTTTTGCATCAACTAGCAACTACCTAGAATACAAAAATAGAACACTAACCAAGAATCTCCATGTGGTCATACCCAAGGGAAGTTATGCCACACACAATAGGTTCTTGAACCTGAAATGTCAGCACATCTACATGAGCTTGTTCCCAGATATTCACTATGTAGAGACTAGAGAATATCAATATTCAAGCAGTCTTAGAGTAGTAATGACCAAAATATTTCTGCTGAAATAACAATTATGCATACCACATTTGTTGCATCATATTTGCCACCTAATCCAACCTCCATTATGGCAACATCTACCTACATAAATGAATAAACTTTTCTTTATTGATAGGAGATTTAGAACTAGTTTGGAACAAGTTTGCATATATAACAACAACAAAGTAATCAAACCTGCTCTGCAGCAAATATCTTGAAGGCAAGTAAAGCAAGGAAGCGAAAATAGGTAGGCATTGGAACATTGTCATCAGTTTTTTCCTATGCACCACCAAAAGGATAAACCACTTATGTTAATATTAGGGAAAAAAGAAAGCAAATCCAATTGCAAACAATTCCTTTAGATATTGTATATTTCAGTTCCAACTGACCTCTAATGTAAACACAAACAGTGAACTCAATAATATGGTATTGTAGTAAACTACACTGGGATTTAAATAATTGAGGACAAACACAACGTAGGAGTACAGCACATAAGGTGATAATGCTAGAATTACAATATTTCCTTTAAAACCATGTTACTCTTCTTCAAGAGGACCTTAAATAGATAAAAGTTAAAACCTTAACACTTAGCTTAAGGTTTAAAAGGAGAATATATTTAAAGTTCACACTGTTTAATCAATTTTAATGTCAAAGGCATCATCAGACATAATTCTATGTGATGCTTTAAAAGTTCACACCCTTTAAACAAGTTTAACGACAAAGGCACCATCAGACATAATTCTAGGCTGTCTTCACAATTATCTTCTGAAATCAATACAGCAACTCAAAAGGCGAAAATATTTAAATAAGCTTCAAAACTCTAAGCAGAAAGTATCCACTTTGTCAGTCTAACTAGGCAGACTAGTTTACAGAACTTTAAAGCTAAGAGAAGTAGTTGAAAGGTGACTGTCTGTGCTTCAAAATAAATAAAACCGGAGAAAAAAGTGAACATAGTTTTCTGCCACACCAGTACTTTATTTTTTGGCCTGAAACACACCAGTAATTCTGCTTGTTCAGATTCTTATAAATTGAGTAACTGATAATGCACAAAAACATACCTTTAGTCTATCATAACACCACCAGAAATATGCTAAGAATTTCTCTTCACAAATTTCCATACTGCAGAAGTAACAAGAATAGTGCTAGTAAATTAAACCACCCTAGCTGTGTCACAAAGCCAAAACAAAATGTACCACGTAATGCATTATAGTAGGTCAATTAAATTTGGTAAAAGAAAAGAGCTACAAGATTTAGCAGATTCCAGTGGCCACTAAAATGATAGATCGCTTTTTTTACAGGAAAAATATGCAAGTTCATTATTTTCAAATTCACTAGACTCAAATGCTAACTAATATCATCCCCATCCCTCCCTGTGCCCAAGCCCTCGGCCCCGCCCCCTTCATTTAACCAAATTATGCCCAATCAACATAACAGTACTGGAACATAAAGATCAAAGAACTTCAAAGTGCCTATTCAAAAATGCTAAATGTCACAATATGACTCACAGCAAAGGAAATAGAAGTCATAAATGGATGTGAAGTACTCACCCATTTAAACGAAATCTTTCTCGAACATCTATGAGATGAGGAGATGTAAAAAGCCCAGTGTGAAAACCACAGTTACGTAATATAGATTCTGTGAACGTGCATGTAGATCCCTATGGAAGGACAATTTCAAACAACAATTTGTATTATCATTAGTGCTAGCAAAATTTCACCCGTAAGATTATAATGGGAAAGATATAATTATATTTCGGAGTATAGAGGTAGTAATTAGGAATTAAGCAGAAATACTGGAAATCCACAGATGAACAGCCTGTTGACCCATAAGGATGAACAGAAAAGAATTACATAATTTAGTAAAACAATGAAACGTGATGAAGCGCATGGTTTCATTTCCAAGCAACCAGCAAAAGACACGAAAATACCTTCCCTTTGGTACCAGCGACATGGATAATCTTCATCTTTGAAATTGGCTCCTCCAAATCCAGCATCTATTTAAATTCATATATATTACAACATCAGCTTAATAGACTAAAACTGCAGTCGCAATACTCGCTCATTGTTTTGAACATCACCAACTAGACATTTGCACAACAAAGTAACCAACCATATAGCTAATTCACCTTTAGGTAATCAAATAGCACGTCGAACCGATCTCCCTGATTAGTGTTATCAGCACGAGTGCGTCGGGTGATTAAAGACGACAAAGCATCCAATGCTTCCTCATACGGAGATTTTGAGGACCCGTTGCCACCTTCTGCATGTCCACAGAGAAAGAAAAGGCGATGAGTGAAGCAGCAGAAAATCAAAATGTTGACGAGAGTTGATGCACAAAACAGTAACTTGAAAAGCACCCAAAAGCGCGAGAACGAATATCAAAATAACCCAAATCGGAAATTCAATAAGATATATAGATGGTGCAGGAAATACCTTCAGCCATGAGGATTGCTGATTGAATACTGAATCGAATGCAGAAAAAGAGAAAAGTAAATCAGAGAGATGCGGATATAGAGAGAGTGAGAGTGAGAGTAACAGCGCAGTGTGAGCTGAAAAAGGGAAGGTGGGATTGAGATTGAAGGATCGAAAATTGGGGGAAGGGATAAAAAGAATTGTCTGTTGCGGGTTATTGCGTCTTAAATTATATGCGTTTTGTTTTATGGTGGCTGCGGTTGTTAAAAGAGGGGAGAAGGATAGCGTGAAGTAGGAACCAAGCAATGAAATCGTTGGGGATGGTGTGTAGTGTAGTGTGTACAGTGACTTAAAATTGCTAAGTCATATACTCATACATAGTGGGAATGGCATCCCTATGATCGTGACGTATGTTTTGATTGTCCTTGTTGATAAATGATAAATATTCATATCTTTGTGCACAGTGCTTAACCCGTACTTTTAATGGTATCATTTCTTTTAAAAAATCTAATTTATCAAAAATAATATTATAAAAATTGTTCTTTCTTTTGAGTTAGGAAAAATAATTTTATTTTATTTTAAACTTTTAAAATTTTAAAATTTTTTATATTGACTAAATACATATTTTAATTAAAATAAATAAAATTGTAAGTTTTTTATTTATAATTCTTAGGAAAGAATAGTTTAGATTTTTATAATGAGAAGATAATAGTGTAATTTTAATGTCTTTACTATTTTAATTATATTTATATAAGATTATTTTAATTTTTTTATCGGCGGAGAGATAACCCTTCTTAATCTTAATAATACAACATATCATATCATATCATCATATATACAAAAGAAATAAAATCAATAATATCCAACCGTATTTTTCCCTCAAAAAAAAATCCAATCATATTTTAAATTCCCCACCTATTACTTAAAGGAAAAAATTTATATCCATTTCCTTGTGTGCATTTCCTCAATTTCCCCAATATAATTATGACACGTGGCAAAAAGTGTTTAAATGACTAATCACAGTAGAGAGAGAATATAGAAGACCACCTTTTATATGACCAATAATAGAAGAAAGAGAGTGTAAATACAATATATGATTGGTGGAAATAGAGGAAATGGACATAAGGAAATGGACATAAGTTTTTTCCTTACTTAAAATAGTAGCTCTGGACTCTGGTTAGATGTTCATCATTCTGGGTTCACATCTCCCACTGAAAATAGGTGGTTTTGTAAGAAGTGAACTTATCTGATAAGAACTCAAAACAATAGTTTCTGTACATTATTTCACAACTCCATATTCTAACAAATATTTTTCTCTCCTTTTTTCCCTTTCCCTTCATTCATCAAAGTCTAAACTAATTTCTTAAAGAAACAATCAAATTTATAACATGCAACATAAAAAAGATCCCACAGATGGGATAAAACAGAGAGAGAGAGAGAGAAGACAATCATGCACTTGTAGCAGCTGTCAAAGCATTTGTCGAAGCTGTTGATTTTCCTTCCGAAGGGACTTAACTTCTTTCATCAACTCAGCTTGGTTTTCCAGAATGGAATTCATCACGTTGGACATTTCTATCTGTTATATGTAACTAGTTATTAGAAAGGAAAAGAAGAATTTGACAAAAGGAAATGATGAAAAAACTCTCATTAATTCCAAATGCATACATACCTCTTGCAGATGGAACTGTCTTAAAATTTCAATATGAAGATTCCTCATATCCTCGTGTATGGATTTCTGAAAGGAATCCAGTGTTTCTTCCAACGTCCGTTGAAAAAGCTGGAGTGTAAATGAACTTCCTTGTGCATCTGACTGAGATGCTTTCTGATGTGACCTTACTCCCTATATCATAACGAATTTACACTACTAACATACTAGTGGAAGAATCTAATACCATAGGTAAATGTTCTACCCACTTCATTCTAAAAGAAAACATCAATATATGCTATAGAAATTATCAATATAATCAATGTAAACACTAGATAAAGTAAACGCGTATATCTAACATACATTTGTTAGTGGTAAAGAGCCTGATTCTGCTGGAACCGTTGTGTCAGATTTCACCAGCAAGCTATTTAATAGTTCTTCTCTGGTTTCTGCTCCTGATTTCTTTACCTTAGGAGAACTTACTGAAAGGGATACTCCATCACTAAAGGTAGATGTAGAGCTTATTCTCTCTGCATATGTAGAAAATCTTCGAGGAAGGGTCAAAGGTGACATTCGTGGGGAATCAAGGCTACCCTGTCCAAGGCTGGTTCTTGTATTGATGGACGTCAAAGACAAGGAACGAGAGAACAAGTGATCAGGAAGCTGCAATGAAGTCTCCTGACTTGTAGAGAAATCTTTCATACGTAAATCAGAGTAGTTGAAGCTTGAATTTGTAAGGGAACTAATACTAGCTGATGAGGAGGGATTCTGCAGTCCAGAAAACATAGATCCCGCCGTCTGACCACCAGAACTCAGCATCCCAAGACGAGATGGTGCATTCACAGGCTGACGTAGGTAAGTATATTTATCAGATAACCTCTCACCACCCCAACCTTCTGAAGGAGTGATGAAAGAATCTTCATTCTTTGTAGAGACATCTTTCATACGTAAATCGCAGTAGTTGAAGCTTGAATTTGTAAGGGAACTAATACTAGCTGATGAGGAGGGATCCTGCGGTTCAGAAAACATAGATCCTGCTGTCTGACCACTAGAACTCAACATCCCAAGACGAGATGGTGCATTCACAGGCTGACGTAAGTAAGTACATTTATCAGATAACCTCTCACCACCCCAAGCTTCTGAAGGAGTGATGGAAGAATCTTCATTCTTTGACGTAGGAGGTGGAGTTGAACCCACAAGTGGAAGGGAAGACTGACTTTCATCCTACACCAAGTTATGATGCAACGTAATCACTCAAAATAGGAGAATCTACCTGGTCGCTATTATATATCAAAAAGAACATCATTGAGCAGGTACAACAAGAATAAACCGACTAACCAAGCTACATATTACACATGAAATCCTTAATTGTTGCTGGAGAGTAGAAAAATGAATACTCTTGGAATGGTTTGATGAATGAAAATATAACAACGTACCTAACAGATGCTATTAACTATTAAGTATTATCCGTTACCAGAAGCTAGCAAGTAAAGCAAATGGATGATTTAAATCCTTCTAAAATCACTCTCAAGGTGAATCAAACTTTTGCTGGGAACTTGAGAAAAAGGTCTAATATCAGTGATGCAAATATGATCTAGGATAATTAAACTGAAAAAAACCCGTGCCAATAGTTTGTGGGCATTCTTAATTTACACAGTGGTACCCTCAATAACAATATTTTTGACAACCAGGTTCTCCTCCCACTGCATATTAGGGAATTATAGAGCCATGAATCATACTATTTGACTAAATGGCATGGATGCAAAACATTGCATAGATGAGTATACCAAATTGCGTTGTTAAATTCAAACTATGGCAAGAGAAAAGAAGAACCTGCTTGGAAGTTGAACCAGATTTCCAGTCAAAAATGGGAGGATCACTCTTTCTGTCATCTGTATTTGTAAATCTCTTACTGGCTGCATGAAACAACAGCGATGAGAGTTTCCTATCTGCAAAAAATATATCCTTCTTTGCTCCATTTTCCTCCCATAGTGAGGGAGTTATTGGCTGAACATCCACAAGTGGGGAGAAGACGTCCATGTCGTCCTTATAACTAGAATGTGGAGCATTTAGCCTTGACAGCGTTCCTATAGGCCATAAATGGCTTTTTTGTGGTGTTTCCTCAGCTGTAGACTTGCTAGATGAGAATTCACTTCTGGATGTCATAAGTGAAGATGCTTCAAGGGAGGTACCCAGACGGCTAGGATATCTAGAACCAGAAACTGCCGTAGATAGGGAAACACTCAATGAAGTTGAAGAAGGTAAAGGATCAGGCATAAGGACTGAACCTTCAGTTGCATCCCCCACCAGAGCAGTCTCAGCTGTGCAATTACTTTCATTAACAATGACGGGTTTTGACCTTTGCCAGCATAAACTTGTAACAGCCTGCTTCATGCTATAAATTATTAGAGTAAAAAGAAGACATTAAGTCTAAAAGCATAAATTGGTGAGCTACTACCAGGAGATTTTATTCTATTAAAAACAAATTCCTATTATGAATTGATAATGATAGAATTCTTGAATGACCACCATATGCCCGCCTTTTTAACTGCTTAGTAGAAGCAGTCCTGCCATAAAATAATTTAATTTTGTATTTGTACAATCAGTTCACATCAGGAAAACAAGCACATTCGCATTGATGTTGATCAAATGTTAGCAAATAATCGGTACAAATTACAAAACCAGGAAAGAATCCATTCAATGATATAGTCTACAGTAGGATTAAAAAGTGCTCCCTATATCCAATAATGTCACCAAATGACACTACTAAGGGAAAGTACTCACCACATAATATCAAACAACACCTGCAAAATTTTATCTTTCTTAAAACTGAACATTGATGTGAAAACTGAAAACCACCTAATGCTGGGGGTACCCATTTAGCATGAATGTTTTTTATGAGTGATTTTTTCAACTGAAATTTGAGCATGGAATGTCTTTAAGTTTACATCTAACATACGTACACATCAAGACAGAACTGTTTTTATTATGACTGATGAAAGTCAATATTGATCATCAGCACTTGCAAGAAAAGTCAAAGAGCAAAAGCACAAATCATGTGACATTTTCAAGTGTAAGTGACTGATAGACCCCATGTCAAAAATTAAATATCAAAGGCCTGGAAGGAAAAGAGGAAGAGAATATCCTAAGGGTTGGCCGTCGGGGGACCACCATATCAATTCAGATATTGGGTGGGGGACCACTGTATCAATTACTATGTATTGAAGGAAGAGCAATGGAAAGAGGAAGGAAAATTTTGGAAAAGGCTTGGGAGAGTGCTAGCCTCTTGAATGCTAGCAAGGTTTAGGGTTTATCTTGTGGGTTCTGTTACCTTAGTGATCTGTGCTATATTTCTTTGCTGTGTTCTGTTTGCGTGGCTGTTTACTTGTGTATTTCCCTTTGGAAGGCTGTTTTGTTTATATAATTATGTCAGAGCAGTATATACATATATATACAACAACAACAACAATCAAAGCCTTTTCAAATTTACATATATATATTTCAAATTTATATCAGGGTTCTATCAGTGACCTTCAAGTAGTCCTTTAAATCTTGATAATTCATAGGAAATCTAATGGTCAAGATTCTTGCTTTCACTCTTACAATAAACAGATGATCTCCCCCAAATACAAAACGCACTGAATTACAGTGAAATGAAGCATAAGAACTCTGTGTGACCTGAATCAATTTGAAAAAGTACATGATTGGTAATGGTCTTATACAGGAAAAGAAAAAAGAAATCACTAATTAACCAAAAAAAGATACCCATGACAAAAATATTAATAAAGTAGCTTACACTACTTTTTAAGGAGAATGGGGAAGAGCGAGAAGCAGTTTTTCTATGCTTGTCCTAAATGGCTCACTAGCATCAAACTTCTTTTCACAATGTTTATGATAAAAGGACATTTTTAAAACCACTTACCAAGTTAGCATTATACTTGTGTATTCTATATCAGGTGGTCAGAAAATAGTAAAATAGAGGGATTCATAAATTGGACAGATCACGCTTAGGAATAAATATAAATAAGGTAGATTGCTTACCTATTACTATTAGGATACATCAAGGCCAATTTTCTAAGATGGCACTAAGAAACCAAGAGGTCAAGTGAATGAATCTTCTTTAGAATGTGATGCCTATTGTCTCCCATCAAGGGTTGAGAAAATGTATATAATATATGTAATTTGGGAAGGTTAAAGCAGCTTCTAAGCTTACATAATTTCCAAGTTAAACGCAACAAATGTCTCCATTCTTGCATGAAGTCATGCTAATGTTGAATGAGACAAGTATCAAGTGCCAACAAAGTTTAAAGCACTAGATCAAGCAGAGATTATGACAAAGCATTGTCAAAGGAGCAAAAATATATTACCTCTGAACTACCATAAGCTTGAAGAACAACAAAGGGTTGTGGTTTTCCACGAACGTCATAGAATGCCACACGACCGTTGCTTGTTCCAGCAGCCAGCATCCAACCATCATCTCTAAATGCCAATGAACAGAACGGTGCTTCATAAGAAATGCAAGAGGATGGCCTTCTAGAACCAGAGTCATAAGTGTATAATTTTTTATCGAGACCAACACTAGCAATAATCTGTTATTGGGTGCAAGATGTCAGAAACCAGAACGCTAGAATTAAATTTCTAATTTTTCTAACCAAAAGGGAGGCTCACAATTTCATGGAAGGATAAGACAGTCTTCCTATGTACATAAAACGTAACAAGCCATTAAAAATGAAACCTTGTCATTGGCTGGAGAGAAGCCAATACCAGAAGTCGGTGCAGAATGCTGCTTCAACCATGAAACCTGTTTTTTGTTTTTTTTTTTCAAAAAGAAAACAAAATTTATAATGCCAACTCTTAAAGGTTCATTTGATAACTGATGTAATAAAGAATAAAGTAAGAAAGGAAAACGTTTCCACAGAAAGAGATCACTCATATTTAGTATTTACAATCACACCAAACTAATTAATAACTATTCTATACAAGTAATAGTACAGATGGTATAAGAGAAAATTGTTACAAACGCAAGTTATGCTCTATTACTATTTTGCATGAAGAAGACCACTGCACTGCTTCAACAAAAATGGCAAAATGTAGTTCCTATACTTCCTTTTTTTCATAATATATACTTTTTGGCACTATAGAGTGGTGACAAACATGACAGCACCAGACTTGTTTCACACCAAAACTAGATGTATAAAAGCAAAGCATTTGAAGTCCACCAATACTTCACGGGATAGGTACTTTGGAAGGAACATACTGGCAACCAAGAAAATGAAATTCGTTTCTGTAAAGTATTCCAGTGTATTTTAGTGAACATAGTACCTTTGGGCTATGGCCAGTTGTATCCCACAAATGTACAGTCCCATCATCACCAGCAGTCGCTAGAAGATGCCGACTAATCCGGGAATAATCAAGAACTCTCAAAACCTGGTCTTACAATTTTAAAGAATAAGACTAGTCCAGATTCTAGAAACACAGATAAAAGCCAAACAACCAGGAAGCAGAAAACCTGTTCATTAGGATCTTTGAGTTCAACAGCCTTTGCACCTGAAGCAAGGTTATGAAGTATAAGGTCCCCACTAAGGCTGATAGATGCCAAATGTTCATCTTTGCAATTGTACATTATGCCAGCAACAGTATCAGTATGACCTCTCAGCCATTTAATACAGCGCTTCTTTGACAAATCCCATATCCTTACAACTTGACCACTTCCTCCAGAGCATAGGTATCTGGATGCCTTGTTGCTGAAGCTGAGAGCCAGTATAGACTCCTGCAAAGTGCATTGAAATAAATACAAGGAACTAACCATCTAACCAAAGAAGAACACAAATGTGCTTAACTGTGCAGAAAGCAAATTACTATCAGGACCAGGATTAAGGAAGCCTAATGATGATATAAGACCTGAATGAAATCTTGGCTTCATTTTTCTGTCTCAAGTTTGAACAATACAAACAGATCAAGGATAGAGAAGAAACAGTGGTATTATACCGATTACCAAAAGGCTTCCCTGCATCCATGTTGCTTCTTCTGAAAAAGCGAGAAAGTCCCAGCTTTGACAGGACAGTCCTTCCCATCAATCATCATGCATAATTTTTTTTTCACTGTCCAAATCTTTGTTTGTTGAAGTGCAATTCTTAGTCTCATACTCTCCAATCAAGAAGTATTTCAAGAAGTACATAAATAATTGGAAGCTAATTAAATAATTGTTTGGATTCTCACAATCTTGACATGTCACTTGCCAAAGGTACAATGTTACAGAACAAATAACCAAATAGCCATATTCTATTCCTCCTTTTTTTTTTTTTTTTATGAGGGTTGGGCTATGCATTTTGCTTTAAGATTCATAAACACTAGATTCATCAACCAACAAAAATATACTTTGACTCAAATAAGGTATTTCCTTAAACCTCTAATTTTTTTAAATGCTTTTTTTCCTAGAAACATTTTAATTTCATTACTATTAATAACATTTACCCTTGTAAAAGTACATTTACAATCCCATTCTCAACTCTTCAGTATTCAAATTTGACGTCATGCCTGTCACATTTTAGGCTGATTATATAATACAGTTTAACATAGAATGTCTTAAAACCACTTCGAACTATGAGATAAGAAAAAGACAAAAATTCAGCAATTGCACGAAATACCTCAATGTTGTCCCCACTATCAGTACCAGCAACAGGAATGGTTCCCATGTTGTGCCCATTCTTTCTCCACAAAGAGATCTTCTTATCATCTCCAGCGCTGGCCACAACCAAATCTGTGAAAGAAAAAAATTTCAGTACAGATAAAGCAAATTCGTACTTCCTAAGTTGATAAGGGGTGAACAAAATCAACTCCTAGAAGTAACACCATCACGATTTTATAAATCAAATGCTCCAATCACGTCAAACGCCAATATTCACTTCAATTGCGTTCAATCAGTCGTCTTCAAGGGTAACAAAACCAAGCATTGATGAAAATCGACCGCAGAAAAATAAGTACATTATCAGTTCCGTAACAAGATAACAACAAAAAAGGACTGAATTCGACAAATGCAAAGAGAAAATTGTAAAACATATACTACGAAATGGGAAAAAGATCCTCACTGGTATGATTCCACTTCACAGAATTGACTTGGCAACCAGGAGAAGGGGTATAGCTTAATGGGCAAGTATCGCCGGGCGGCTTGATCGAGGTATCAAATAGCTTTACGGTGTCACCCCCACCTGCTGCCAGCAACGCCATTGACGGATGCCCACAATTCATAAGCCACCCAACCACAAGCTTGTCAAAACTACCACTAACTAACTAATTTTTTTCCGTACGAGTTTAGTGGAAATGTATGCAACATTTCCGATTTGGGTTTGGAAACCCTTCTTATTATGACTTGTCAAGTTGTCACTTGTGTGTTGAGGGACACAGCCAAATTTAAACGAGCGAAACGTACAAAGTGAGCGCCTTTACGAGCGTACGCATTTAATAATCACTTAATCAGAGAGAGGTAGTACATCTTTTCATGAGCGATTGAGCGTCTGTATACTCTAGTTCCTTTTTTTTCCCCAAAAATATCAGTTTAATGATTCAACAGAACGAAGATTATTTCAGAGTACAAAACTTGATTAAAGGGGAAGTTTGATAACAATTTCTTTATATTGTTTTATATTTTTAAAACAAAATATTAAAAAAATAAGTAATTTATTATCATTAATTATTCTTAAAAATTAAAAAATAGATTGGTATTTTTTTTAGGCTAAAATGCACATACACCCCCTGAATTTTGGGTCAAGGGCATATACACTCCCTGAGTTTTAAAACGTTGCACATAGACCCCCTGAGTTTTTACTTTGGGGCAGAGACACCCCTTCTGTTAGAGTTCCGTGAAAATTAGGCATTAAGTGCCACGTCAGCAAGCATGTGTGAGGGGTGTCTCTGCCCCAAAGTGAAAACTCAGGGGTGTATGTGCCCCTAAAGTGAAAACCCAGGGGTGTATGTGCCCTAAAGTGAAAACTCAGGGGGTGTATGTGCCCCTAAAGTGAAAACTCAGGGGGTGTATGTGCCCTAAAGTGAAAACTCAGGGGGTGTAAATGCCCTTACACATGTTTGCTGACGTGGCACTTAACGCCTAATTTTTACGAAATCCTAACAGAAGGGGTGTCTCTGCCCCAAAGTGAAAACTCAGGGGGTCTATGTGCAACGTTTTAAAACTCAGGGGGTCTATGTGCAACGTTTTAAAACTCAGGGGGTGTATGTACCCCTGACTCAAAACTCAGGAGGTGTATATGCAATTTAGCCTTTTTTTTATTATAAAAATCAGATCAAGATTCTTTTTATTTGAAAAAAAAGTAAATGATGCAATTCATGTCTTTTGAAAGAAGGAAGAATAATTTACTTTAAAATTTTTTAAAAAGATATAAGTTGAATCATAAATTTTTTTTTTAAATAAGTGCTTTTAGAACAAATAAACACTTTTGGCAGCAAAATAAGCATGCTAGTGAAGAGGCATTATATTCCACTTGGCTCTTTAAAAACACATCTACAAGTCTATAACTACTACTCGGACATGATGTTTTTGGTCTTCAATGCAAAGCAAACTCCTTAGGGATAATAATATAATATGCATCAGCAATATTTGGCGTATTCTAATATTCTATCCGTCAGAGAAGCCAACTCAACTAACATCATCTTGCTTTAAGTCTCTTGAAATGTTCAGTCTATACCAAAATTCCTTCGAATTCAAGCAAGCCAAGTAAAACAGAGGATCGCTAGTATATCTCAATGGTACAACCCAATATATATAACCAGAACAAGCAGTAATGGCAATTTTAATATCTCAATACAATTGGATAGAAATAGAATCATAAACACACAAACTGTTCCATCAATGTCAGTTGAAGCCATAGTCCCCCTACTCGAGACCTTTCAGTGCAAAGGTCATTTTCATTGCCCATCTACACATCATCTATGTACATATTAAACCACGGAATAGTTATGATAGAGAAACATAAAGAACAAAGGAACTAAAATTCTTAGCTTTATAGCCACCCTGCAGGACCACTGCTCCATTACATAATAAGCATAAAACTAGCTTCTCATATCCTCAAAATGGAATAGGACATTAGGACTTGAGATCAGGCAATCTAAATTTCAATCTGATTTTATCCCAACGAACAGGTAATCACATCTACGCCAAAAAAAAAACCAAATTTAAAAGGAAAAAAAATCATTAGAGAGAGAATGAGGGTCAATAACTAAAACAGAACACCAGATGTAGAGGTAGGAGTAAATTAAAATCAACCACATGAATTTGAACTCGAATAAAAACTTATAAAATAGGCCTTCTTTTAGCATTCCACAAAATGTGTAATAAACACACTTCAGCTTGGACCTAGGAATTTTCCAGACTAATTCAAAATCTTGAAAAAGAAAAAAAGAAGATGCTAATATTATCTCTTACAAAAAAAGCATAATAACATAACATAACTTTCCTTTTTTATTTTTATAGAAAATGAGTTAATTCTAATAAGAACAAGTAGAACTGTAGAAGCATTTGACAATGACAAGAAAAAATAGCAGTAAAAAGTTGGACTTTCAGTCAACAATAAGAAAACCAAGATCAACTACAACATATAATAAAAAAGAGTTAATAGCTTGATGCTCATTTTAGTACTTGGATTGAAAAATGTATTTTTGAACAGGTATAATGATTATGGTAATCACTGCAATCCTATTAAAAAGATAAAAGCAGAAGAAGATTCCTCCTTTCCAAAAGAAAAAACAGAATATACCAATTTTTTTAAAAACAAAAAAAACTCTCAAATTAAAAATTATTGGCCATTTTGGGATGCTTGAACAATCAACACACTTAATAATACCACACAAAACAAAAGCAACCTCAGTCAGTTGGGAAACAGTAATGTACCAACCATCACATTTTGTTTGACATCATGAACTTTGCTTTTTTCTCTGCAGGCTTGAGAATCTGGAAAGAGCACATCAAGTTCTCATCCACACTCATCATGGCACCAGCATTGTCAAACTCACCACAGTAGTTAGGAGCTGAAAATATTGTGACAAGTTGCCTGTCGGCAAAGAATTCATACCCATCCTCTACTACCTATAGCAAAATTATAATGTCAGTTCCCAATAGCTACATATTTTCCTTAGGGAAGGGAAACAAAAATTTAAGGTAAGTTTAAGGGAAGTGGGGAGGGAAGGGGGGGAGGAGAATCCAGAGAATGACCTGATGAGCGCGACAGACAAGGTCCAAGTCATGCTTTGTCAAAAATTCAGCCACCTTATCAGGGCCAAAGGTGTATGAGACTCCTCTATCATTCATACCCCATCCCTTCACATCTCTACCAGGATCTGACCACAGCAAATCACAGAGCAACCCTGTGTCTGGAACAACAGTAGGACGAGGTAGATTTCTAATTTGATCCAAGTTTGTTAGGTCAGGGGAAAGACCACCATGCATGCACAATATTTTGTCATCTACAAGGGCTGCCACAGGAAGGCAGTTAAAACAGTCTGTAAAAGATTTCCAAAGCCTCACATTGAACCGTCGCTTACATTCATCATAAAATCCATATATCCTATTAATGGAAGCACATTCATGGTTTCCCCTCAAAAGGAAAAAGTTCTCTGGATATTTGATTTTATAGGCTAGTAAAAGGCATATGGTTTCTAAGCTTTGCTTCCCACGATCAACATAGTCTCCTAAAAAAAGATAGTTAGAGCTAGGAGGAAAACCCCCATACTCAAAGAGCCTTAATAAGTCACTATACTGCCCATGAATGTCACCTGTAAAGGAAAATACAGATTTCAAACATATCATAGAAGAGTCAATACATACAACAAAAGCACCTTTTAATCTTAAAAACTGTCAGCAATCCACAGCATGAAGTTCCAAAAGAAAGAATGCTTAAAGGTAACGGAAAACATGAAATATGCTGAAATTGAAAATTATATTTCAAAGACTAAACTATTGCATTGTTGGTCAATAATTCTAAAAAATTACTAGTATTTTGGCAACAGGGGAAAAGTTAGAAGAACAAAATGTTATAGATAATTATATTTTTTAGTTAACATTTAGTAAGCTCCTACCCACCATCCTCAACACTAAAGCAAGAATGTCAGGTGAGATGGATTTATCAGTTGGTGTGCTGAAACAAAAATTTCCTACACGGGATGGAGTATACAATGACACTATTTTTGTAGCGACACTAAAAAAATACTAAAGAAAAAGGATCATGGCCATCAAAGAATGTTAACAAACTAAACATGAGATTAGAGGTGCCTAACATGACTACTAAAGAAAAGTTGTTTTAAGAAAGCAGATAAACTTGTTTTATTGCAATATCAGCAGAAAAATGTTCGTGCACAATGCAAAGAAGCAGTTCCAATTATATGTTTTAGAAAAACTAGAGATGCCTGAAAACATATTGATCAAAAGCAGCTTAAAAAAAAAACTGTAACATCAGAGATTTTCCTTTAGGGGGAGTAGAGATCCTGTCTAGATGCATTGTCAATTTTCAATCCTACGAAACAGGCTAAAAAGTTCTAACTTGTAGAGTTGTAGTAGACAAAGGAGAATGATTGAAAAGCAGCATTTATAAATAAATTATCAGTCCCTAACAATGTCCCATCTCACATAGTTATAGTCTGAAGGTGATATATGCACAATCTACGGCCCCTCTGAGTTCTAGAATTAAATTTCAAACTTTAAAACAAGCAAAATTGGTATACAGGCACTGAACAGTGAACAATCTTCAGAAAGAACTCCATAAAGGACCCAGAAGTAAACATTAACCGAATAAAGTAATTTTATTCCAAAAAAAAGAAGAAAAAAAAAAGACAGCCGCTAAAAATAGAAAACCCCAGAAACAAAAACGTAATCGGGGTAAAAGCATATGCGTGTAGAGTACCGCAAATTTTGATGGGAGCTTCGAGTTCAAGCAAATTAGGCTGCTGAACAAAGATATCTCTAGAAGCAATACAAAGCTGCTTGATCTCGGTCTCAGAGAGCTGAACCTGTTTTCCGGGTCTGGATAATCGGACTTCTGTGAGCCGTCTGATTATATCATCAAGCACAGCATGGTCAATCCCTGCCTGCCCTTGTGTGGTCATCGGATCCTGGACTCAGCGGATGGACTTTTCTTACCAAGAAAATGAAAGGATGAAGATTAAAAGAGAGCCTCCGAGAGATTTCAAATGGGGGAAGAAGAGTTTCTGTCTGAAAGCGAAAGCACTTTTTCCCTTCTCTTTTTCTTGGTGGTCTCCCTTCGGAGACCCCTTCTCTCTGGGGTATGGGTATGGTGAGCACAATTTTCTGGATGAATATTATTTATTAGAAAAGGTATTTTCTGGGAAGAGAAGGACGGCGTGGGACGGTGGGAGAAAAAAGTTTTGCAATTTGTAGTGTGACAGAGGCGCCTATAATATCTGGAAAAGAATAGCGCCTCAACTGAGTCGTGAGGCAGAATGTTATTTAACTTATTTTTAAAAAAGAAAAACCAAAGACATTGCAATTTGCATTTGTTTGTAGTAGCCACTAGCCAGTACCCAGTAGGTCTCAAACAAACACAAAGGTATTCATGTTAAATGGGCCTCTCTGATTCGGTCCATACCGGCCGACCACCATTAAATGGGTCGTGGGCCACTCTATTTTTTAAATATTTTTTAATTAAATAAAAATAATGACATTAATTTTTTATTTTATTTAACGCCAACTAAATTTATAATAATAAAAATAATATCTAAATGTATTTATTTTAAAACTGATATTATTTTCACTATAACTTAATTTTTTATTTAGTTATTTCATTAATTTGTTTACATTATGAAAAAAATAGTTAAATAACACATAAAATTATATATTTAAACTTATTTTATACTACTTTATATTAATGTTTAAATTTTTTAATATTTTATTTTTCACGGATGATTAGCTTTCGACTCATTTTAATCAACAAAATTATTTTTAAACAGATATATTTTCTCATCTCTAAAGTTGTTCATTTAACTACCGATCCATGATGGACCACAAGCCATAACCTATTTTGATAGTACTAATTAAATGACAATTCCACAATTTATATATATAATACTTATTTTTCTCGTTCCTAAAAAATTAATCTAACATTTTAGTTCCTGTAAAATTTAAAGTATTTGTTATCTTTGAATGATTCTGAAACTCAATTCATTAGTTCTAGAGTCGTTAACGAATAAAAAAATAGGTAACATGACTCGTTAATTGATTATATGGTATTGTTAAATGTTTTATCAGACGTTAAATAAGTTTGTCTATGTTAAAAAAAAATGTCTTCTCAAGTCTCAACGCAACACCTCATAAATCCATCTCATATTTGATGTCTAATAAAACACTTAACATGAGGTGAAGAAGGATTTATGAGATAGTGGCAGGCTCCAATGACATTGTTTTCACACAAACAAGGCATTTGAAAAAATACTTAACGACCACATGATATTATTTAATGAGTTACATCACTTACTTTATTAACAACTAACAACTTAGAGATTAATGAGTTGATAATCTTTCATTAACTAAATTTATATTATGATCTTTGAGAGATCAAATTATTAGATATAAACGGTGACCCAAAAAAAAGTTTAGCCTATGAATACTAACTAGGAGTTCTTTTTACATCACAGTACGCTTTCTAAAGTTGTGCATGCAATATATGTACAGAATAATTTCATAAAATCTTAAAGCTTTACAGAATACATGACTTGCATATATAATCGTAAGGCACAAAACCTTGCTTACTAAACATAGACTGAGTTTATTCTTTATAATCGACGAATCTATCTTTCGGTTTGCTATTACATTTTGTTAGATAAGAGCTTTATTCTTGTCCGATGGGACAGTATTATTTCTAAGGATTTGAGTATAATTTGTGAGTTGTAGCTAGCATTGGAAGCAAGTCCCTTGTAAGTTTCATGCATCTTTATTAGTCTTGTCATATGTTACTTGGGTTGATAAGAAAAAAGACTCAATTTCTCAAAATAGAAAATTGTAAAAGTAAAATGTTTGAAGGAATCTACCACCATGTGGATTGTGCTGTTATCTTATTCCAAGACTCACTGGAAGGTGCCAGCAAAAAGGTAACATTAGTACTGTTATTTTGGGTACTTATGAGTGTATACGCATCCTCTTCCCCAAACTGTAGTAGACGCGCATAATTCTCTCTTGAGTTGCCCTTGCAAATTGACAAGAAAAGAAGAAGATCGTTCAAACTTCTTTTTATCCATCCATGTGGTTAAGTTGGGTTGTAGTAAATATCTTTTCAAGTCATGGATTTAAATGTAAGGCATATAAGAAAAGAAACAAAAGTTAAAAAGTGGGAGTGATTGGCACATCTTATTATCTCATACTTTCGGCAAGTGCCCATCACCACGTGGGAACATAGAAAAACTTCTAATCAATAGTATTCATTTATTTATCATTTGAGTCTTTAAGTATGAAAAATTAAAATTAGATACATATCGATTAATGTACAAATAACGTGACACAAAAGATGTACCTCGATGGACCCGATGAGAAGTGGAAGTGGAAGTGCTGAGTCCATTAGGATCATGAGCAGCTATTTCCACATCCACTAAAAGTGACATGAGCTCGAGGGCCCTCTTCATTGACCTCCTTCAAGGGTAACAAACAATTTATTTTCATCATGCAAATTATGTATGAATTGTTGTTTCATGCATCTTATTAATCAAAGACAGATTCATGGCATTAGAAACAACTCCAGAAAGAGATAGCTTCTGTTGTTAAAAGGGACGTTGTCTACCCTTTTCCTATATCTGCTTATTTTGTGATCTACAACCGTTTGATATAATGTCAACAAGAACCTACAGCATTGATTTCAAACTGCATGCTTTTGTCATCCGTATTTGAACCCAAAAAAAAAACTTCTTTTGGTGGATTGACCTAACTTTCATGACCCATCATCATCCGTAGCTTCTCCTGTAGTTTTCAAGAAGCTGCCACTGTCTAATAAATTAAGCGGAGGAAGTTATCTTGAAGGTGCTTTCTAACATGTGGTCTGAGTCAGAGATTATATACCTTTCTAGTTTCTGGTACAGGAAATCTAAATATGATAATTGGCAATTCCATGGCTTGTCTTCTTTTTGATATCTAATTGCAATTTCCTGCCAACTACTGGAGGGAGATTAAGGCTGCCAAAGCAGATGTCTCTGCTGCGTTGTGTTTCAAAACTTTAGTTTATGAATAAAAGTACAAAAACACAGTGTAAAGATGATAGACATCGACTTTAGAGATCAAAATAAGACAGCTATCCCCTTTATCCTGATAAAACGGGTGCTTCAAATAAAGCTAAGAACAGATCACACAAACACACACAAGCACAAATGTAAATGTGTATAATATACACTGTATATATATTATTTTCTGTATGAATTCAGGGCTATTACTTATATATATTGCAGGCTGTATTAGCAAAGCATTAACCACTTTTAAAAGAACTTTGGGAAAGATCTATTCGTAAGAATAAAGTGAATTTAAGGAACAGAATTAGGCTTAGGTGTCAAGGAACTTCCTGTAATGAATTATTTGGCAGGAAAGCAGGTCTTTTTGAATTTTATGGTATTGAGTAATAACATTATGGCTAAGAGAAATGTGAGAGACTAAAGGCTACATGTGTCCAATTATTTGCTAAATGAGTCTAATGTGCATGTGATAACTGAAAAGCCAGATTCATACAAAACAAGAAAAGGAAGTTAGCACGGTTGTAAAATGCTGTTTCTTTTCTTTACTCTTTGCCTTCTAAACTCCTAGTTTTCAGTGCTTCTACAAATTTACAATGATGATCACCTTTTTAATGGCTGAGAAGGCCTTTTTTTCCTTTGCTTTTTCTTCTCTTGATCTGATCTTGCGATTGCTATATAACCGATGAAATTAGCAGATTGGTTTGGTCTTCAGGCAGATTCTTTTCCAAAAAAATTGGAATGAAAATATGAAAGCTATATCCATTAGAACTTTTAAGGAAAACTCAAGGCAAAATTTCTTCAGAATGCAAAACAGAAATTAAGAAAGAATTTTCTTTCTTTTTTTTTTTTTTTTAATCCAGCTTCGACTGCATGCGTGAAAACTCAGCACTTTTAACCTTCTTTATCTTTTTGCCTGGAATTTCTCTCTCTATATCCCTCTTTGATTCTCGGCAATCAGCCGTTAGTTAATATTCTCCGCTTCAGCAGATTCCCTCCTCTCCCACTTTTTCTTCATTGCTTTGCAAGCCAAGAATCTATTTCTCTCTCTCCTTCATCCACTATTAACGAGGTCTAATAATACTCGTGTTTTCCATCTGCTCATCTCTCACTCTGTCGTTTTCATTTTAGTGCTTCCTTTTCTTTCCCTCGAGTCTCACATTAGGCGAAAGCTATACATAAGGTTTCCATCTACATGGCTCCATCTTCAGATATCAATCATCTTTCTCACCCATGTATATATGGTAACTTCTCTATTCTTCTTCCTCTTATATAGTATACTCCATTAAAATCAGAGCTTCGTGTATTTAGTTGTTGACACTGGAAAAAAGTTAAAACAATCACCTTGAAGTAATTGTCTTCATACGTGGAACACAAGCAAGATTCATTTGCTTTTGCAGTACTAAGGACCAGCCCATGAAGCTTGTCTTTTTGTGTTGATTTGATCAGATGGGTATTCTCAACATTTCTTAATTGTTCTTATGTGTGATTTCAAAGATTATCTAAAGCATGCTATAGTAAGCTGGTACTGGGAATTCGATTTTTACTATGATTCATAAGTTCTAATCTGACTTGAATTTTGTTTTATTTTTTGTTTGGGGTGATAAGCAGGGGACTCTGTTTCTCCTTACAAAGAGAAAAGGTCAGGTTTTTTGAAATGGTTCAGTCAGCTTTTCAAAAGTGGGTCCAATCGTGGAAAGGGAGGTCGTCATCTTCAACAGCCTGCTCCAGCTAGATCGTTGGTAAAGAGTAGCACTGATTTAATGTCTTCTTCTTCTTTTTTTTCAATGACAATATTGTATCTTATGAAATGATGGTTTTTAATCTTGTCCTAGCTATTAACAGGAAAATGAAAATATCCCATTTATAACATTATACCACTTGCAAATGCATTTATTAACTTCAATTTTTTTAAAAAAAAAAAAGCTCCCTCAACTATTACCTATTTATATTTAAGCCCTCTTGTTCATTTCTCCCATTAACTTTGTTGACAGTATATGTGATAGTTGAGGGAAGTACTTTCTGGTTTTTTAAAGTTAACAGGAGGTATTTGCAATTGATCATTGCTTTCTTGTCCATGTCTAGGGGTTCCTTTCCATTGAGGTCGCAAAAAAAAAAGAGAAGGAGGAAGTTTTTTTATGACTAGATTTAAAAAGAAGATGTTTTATGACTATATTTGCTATGGCTTTTTGGATTTCTTTTTCCGATGTAAAAATCCTCCTCATGTCATCAGGATGACAGAACTAGAGCACAGAAGGAGAAAGAGGATCAGGACCATGCACTTGCACTTTCTTTAGCTGAAGATCTAAAGAAACCAAATGGTAGGTGGTCAGTTCCAAAAAAGTGCTTGCTCTCTGCTCTTCCTATATTTCTCATAATTATGTTGATCAAAGATTGAGTTTGTTATTTCCATTAGCTCATCAAAAATATAGATGGCGAACAGACACCGATGAAGATTATGCAAGGTCACTTCAGGATAGCCTGAACTCATCTGCAAATCCTCCATATGCCCCTTCTCCATTTTATCCTAGGGAACAAAAGTAAAGTCTTTACTCTCCTTAATCTTATATCTGCTATGTGTAAGGCTTTTAGTACCCTCCTAGAAGTGATATTGTGCATTTTGCCATTGAAAAGCAAGATATGTGGCGGCTGCAACCAATACATTATCTACGGCAATTGTTTGGAATGCATGGGCACTTATTTTCATCCAGACTGCTTTTGTTGCAACTCTTGTCGTTACCCAATTACTGAGCATGAGGTAGATTACTTTGATCCTCTTCAAATCATCTTTATACATGCACATGCACTCCTAAGGTTATAGCACTTCTCTTCAACTTTCTTCTTTTGGCTTGTGCATCAGTTTGTTTAGACTTTCCAAATTATGCATATGGTGCTGCAAGCGTATTGAATTTGAAACTTGTCTATAATCTGTGTCTTACCCATTTTTTTTCCTTTTTTCTGTTGATTCAAGTTTTCCTTGTCAGGAAGGCGTCCATACCACAAATCCTGTTTTAAGGAGTTGAGCCACCCAAAATGCGAAGTTTGCCACCAATTTGTAAGATTACTCTTCCTTCGTTTATTCAAATTGTAAATATAGTTTTCTTTTCTGAGTTAGAAGGAAAACCCATCTTTACAGTTGATGAAGGGCTATACTAACACGCTAGTGATACTTTATTTCACTTCCACAGATCCCTATAAACGCTGCTGGTTTGATTGAGTATAGATGCCACCCCTTTTGGTCCCAAAAGTATTGTCCATCTCATGAATATGATAACACAGCTCGCTGCTGTAGTTGCGAAAGACTGGAGGTACTAATCTGACAGTTGCTATAGAGTCTAGATAGTTTTATTTTACTTTGAAGATTTTGCTGACTTCCTCCTCTACCCCCTCAATCTCCTCTAATTTTTTTTTCTTCTTGTAGTCGTGGAAAGAAAAGTACTATATATTGGAAGATGGACGAAGTTTGTGCTTAGAATGCATGGAATCGGCTATAATGGATACTGGTGATTGTCAGCCTCTTTACCATTCTATCAGAGATTATTATGAAGGAATGAATATGAGGATAGATCAGCAAATTCCCATGCTTCTGGTTAAGAGAGAAGCACTCAATGAAGCTATTGTAGGGGAGGAGAATGTAATGAATGCTTTTCTTTTCTTTTTGGTTTTCAGTCAAATAATGGATTGAATTCCTCTTACTCTCAGTTGATTTCTGACAGGGTTTACATCACTTGCCAGAGACAAGGGGCTTATGCCTATCAGAGGAGCAGACTGTGACCAGTGTATGATTCTTACAATATGATGATTTGTGCAATTAAAATATGAAGTCTTCATGACTTGAGTGAAGTTACTAACAATTACTTGTTAGATACTTCCACTAATTTCTCATTTCATGTTGTTTCAGGTTCACAGAAGGCCAAGAATTGGAGGCCGTAGACTAATAGGGATGAGAACTCAGCCTCAAAAGCTGACTAGGAAATGTGATGTTACAGCAATTCTTGTTATCTACGGTCTTCCCAGGTAATAAGACTACTCGAGAACTCAACCTCTTCACAGTTAATTTAGATTTTGAAATTCTATGATGCTATATTACTTATATAGCATTACATATCAGAAAGTAATATGAGAGACAAAACTCTTTTTGTCTGGAAAACAAAACAAATAAGAAAAAGATTTACTAGATAAACACGATCTACTTGAATTTCCATATTTTTTACCTTTTCAGTTTTCAAGATACAACTTTTCAATTTTTTGTTTCCACAATGAATGATTTGGTCCTGAAATCCTTGTGTGACACAGGTTACTAACAGGTGCTATTCTTGCCCATGAGTTGATGCACGCCTGGTTACGCCTTAAAGGTATTCTACATATTCATCTTGAACCTTAAAGTATGTGAATGTATGCTGATTTTTGTCTGGAACTGGAAACAAAGCAGGTTTCCGCAACCTTAATCCTGAAGTAGAGGAAGGTATCTGTCAGGTTCTGTCTTATATGTGGCTTGAGTCAGAAGTGATGCCAAGCTTGAAAGGCATGCCATCAACATCAACATCAGCAGCTTCTTCTTCCTCCTTCTCATTCTCATCAAAGAAAGGTGCAAAATCACAAGCTGAGAATAAACTGGGAGAATTTTTCAAGAACCAGATTGTGAATGATTCTTCCCCAGCTTATGGTGGTGGCTTTAGAGCTGCTAATGAAGCTGTCAATAAATATGGTTTACGTTCCACTCTAGAGCATATTCGTTTGACTGGTAATTTTCCACTATGATAACTCTTTGGCTAAAGGAAATTTGGGTTCACTTTTTTGGCCATGCATTGTATTCAAGCTTCAAGAACACTAGTTTTGGATAGCCCTGCCAGTTCATTTGAGGATGTATACAAATCACAAATGACTAACAGTTGCTCTTCTGTCCTGATGATCTGATACCATTTTGTTGTGCAACCACTTGTTGAATTTTTCTAGTAGGAAAATTATTGACTTTTCGACTCAACGAACAATTTCGATTTGGATCATTTCTTGCATATGAAAGACATGACAACCAATGTAATTTTGTCTTTCCGAGTTTGACTCTGCCCATCTAGTTTTATTAAATATTTAATATAATGTATTATCATTCGACATTGAATAACCGTTACATTTCACTCTAATTACCGGAAAATGCACGTAAATAGTAAAATAATGATTAATTTCATTTGTCTATTCCACTTCCACTGAAAGTACTAATTTTGCACAAAGAAGTGAAATAAATCAAATAATCTAACAAAAAAGGTACCTTATATTTCATGTTTATTTAAAAAATTAAGTAAATGATTTTACCTTTGCAAACATTATGAAATTGTTATTTAAATTTTAGTAAAACCAATGTAATTAAATTGTTTATTATTTTACTTTTATACAATTATTCCAATTAAAATTTAAAACAAAATTACTGTAGTTCACTAGCAAACTACCAGAGAATTGCGTCAAACATTTTAAAACACAAAGGTGACAATGATTCCAATCCAAACTACGAATTAAACCATAATTTATGGAAAAATAAAAAACTCGACCAGAGATCAAAGGATGTTTTTTTTTGGGAAACGATATCAAAGGATATTTTAACCAGGAAATAAAACAAGCCAGTATTGATGGTTACACAATATAACCCGTTTTCTAGATTCGTTAATTTTCTATGTAGTTACTTCCCATTTTTATTGCAATACATGTATAGATACAGTAATCGACATAAAATTTACTTTTCATCTATAAAACTCAATATATATTTTCGACTGTTATTTTTCAATAAATATAATTCATCAAATGCCTGTTGATTGATCAAGTAATTCAAATTTCCTCATCGCACCAATCCAGCCAATCACGTTTGTGAACTCTACTAAAATTCAATGTCGAATGATAATACATCATATTAAATATTGGGAATTCAATGTCGAATATAATGTATTATCATTCGACATTGAATCCCAATCAATAGAATTCCTAATTTCTAAACTGAGTCAACATAAAGTTACCTTTTTCTTTTTCTTTTTTTCTTTTTTTGGCCTGAAAAGTTACCTATTTCAAATCATTAACATAATAACATTTGACTTGCTGACGATATCACCATTTCTTAGAGGAGGCTACCATATATCTATGAGAAAGCCGCGTACTCAAGGAATTCAGTTGCTGATGACTACCTTTTCTAATTTGGGAGCCGTGGAAGCAGAAGTAGAAGTTAGAGAAAGAATGCTAGGGACCAATAAAAGTCTAATCTTTAACGTTGCGTATGCTTGGAGATGTAATGAAGAATCGCTCTGTACAACGGAATATTCCCACAGCAGCATCACACAATTTACCACCATGAGAAACCATGAATTAAAATTAAGTATCTTCCATTCTCACTGAGGGCTGTAACTATGACGTGGCAGCAATATCAGCTAGAAGCGTCTTCAGTGCCTCGTAGGTCATAAAACAGATACCTACACCAGGCACCACCTTGTAATATTCAGGCAAAATTCCTCTGTACAAGCCTCGAACCCCTTCTGTCCGTATTATGTGCTTGAACACACCAGAAAGGCCCGTTGTGTACACACGGGCTCGCCCACCAGCCCCTTCTAATTGCTTCCGTCGCCTCACAAGATCCAAAGGGAATGTTGCTGCATAAAAAAAGCGCAGATGAACTGAACCACAACCCTCTCTAATCTATATATTACAGGTTGCTCTGTGATCATGAATCCTTTTTATCTCACATACATTATCTAATCTGGTAAATCGCCATAGTCTAAATAAACTCTAACCAGGAATTTCAATAAATGTCAACCTGGTGGAACTAAGCCACACAGGCATGTAATAAACAAGAGGATGCTCCTGATAAAGCTGCATCTCAGAATAAGCCTAGTGAACAGCTTATCAACTTACTATTTCTCACCAAGCAATTCATGGTTGAGCAATTAAATCTTATAATGACAGCATTTAACAAATAGTATTATCATTCATACAATTATTATAACAAGAAAAGAGGCAAAGTAATGCATACAGCCTTACCTGGAAATGGAAATTGAGTAGCAGAGTAGCAAAATACCTTTCGACAAAATTGATGAATGCACTACTATGTTTCATACACATAAATACTCTAGATACCTATAGTCAGTGACCATAAATACAGTTTGGACACACTATCTTCCAATTGATATAAAATATGGTTTTTCTTCCTAGAAAAGAAGAAAGCATCAGTTTTGTCTGAATTGACAATGTCATTTACTTGTTTACTTTTCTAAGAAACTACATTGAAATTTGTTATTATTATTACCCCCTTTATGATTAAAGTAGTAATAACTAATAATAAATTCCTTAGAAATGCATGAACAAGGCTTTAAGGATTCTGATACCCATCCAAGCATTCAGGTCAACGAAGCTTATGTGAGAAGCATACCAGAAAGAGGACACCTCTCACATTTGACAACTGAGGGAATGATACAGCCATATAGGTTCATCCAAGTAATGCCACCCCATGATGTAATCCACTGCATAGCTTGGGGAGACATGTCATAGAATAAAAGTTGGGAAGATGACCACTTGAGTAAGATCTTTAGACAATAATAAAGTTGCAGAAAGATAGGAAAAGGGTTTTCTTTTTGTTAACTTCCTTACTAAAATTCCCATATGCCACATAAAAGAACAACTCCAACCTGGTCTCTGGTTCTAGGGGTCAGTCTGGTTATATACTTGGTGCAGCTACTGCACCAAACCCTCTTTCTCTGCATCAAAAGCATAGTAAACCACTACACACATTAACTTCTTTCACATCCTTTGGTTGAGCATATTCATCTGTTTAATTAACTAAAGGATTCTTAAGCGTAATCACTAATCAGTAATCACACATCTGATAAATATTTGATATAGTCACTCTAAAGTATTTTGACACCATTGAACATAGGAATTGTTGTAGAGTATTAGAAATGAAGGGCCAAAAGAATATTTGTAATAACTAGCAGAAGATAAACATGAAACTATACATGACATAAATAACAGAATATTTATATTAATCACAACCACAAGAAAAAAAAAAACATGTTATGTAATGTAAACAATGGTGAAAGTAAGCTGAATTAGGATGAAGCAAAACCATCAGGTTTAGCCCTTTAGGTGAAAAAAAAATTTAATATAAGTCTGAAGAATTCCTTTAGATCACTCACCTGATGATGATGCAATGCCTGAAAGACTGCCACAGGCCAAACTGACAACAACAGCCGAATCATTGGACCTGATGTTCAGGACAATAAATGTAAGATTATGCTAGCTACAAAATAAATTAGGGAAGACAGATGTTACACTACAACAACAAACAAAGCATTTTCCCACTAGATGGGGAAAGACAGATGTTGCATTAAACTGCTAAATTAATTTATGGACTGATTACCTATTCGACTGCCATAGAGATCTCAAGGTTTCATACGCAGTGAAGCTGATTGCTATATTGGGCCCTACACCCTACATTAGCACCAGAGCCACAGTTAAATACAATAAATAGAGATCATTCACTACCAGTAATATTAAATCTAATAATACCAACATACCAATAATGTAGCCCCAAGTCCCTTATAAAGGCCAAATATCCCCTCTTCCTTGCAGATAGTTTGTAAAGCATGCCAGATACCTCTATAGTATATAACATTTGTCTGCAAAATATTACATAGCTTAATTTAAAGAAACAAAGTGCTAAAGACGATCAACCAATGGATATAGATGAAAAGTTCATTAAACCAAATTTATTTAAGTATTTATTTTCTTGGATGCTCCAGTTTTGAAATATGAAAACATCAGTCAAATTCAAGCAAGGTTTCAAGACTCTAAGAGACCAACCATAGAAAACAAATTATGCAACCAGCTCTACTAAGAAAGGGTCAAAATCGCATCAACTCAAACAGCCACTCAGGCACAAAATGTTAGATTACACATTACAGTTTGTCAATAAATCTAGAACAAACACCCATGCAAGAAGAAAAGAAAAGAGCTAAAAAAAATGGTTAAATGAAGCAAAAATCTTAATCACTTAGTCTTACCTGAGCAGCAAGGCGTGTTCTAACAAGATCCAGGGGATAAGTAGCTGTAGCAGCAGTAATTCCTGCCAGGCCACCACCAACAAAATGTATGGAAAGGTCTGCACTAACATTATTCCTATGACTTTGAAGTCCTGGAACTGTCCTTAGCAACTGTAGAAATAAAATATTATCACATACCAATCAACTTGAAAAAAAGAACACTTAAAGATGCAAATTTTCCTTCTATTATGTTACGAAGATAAATATTTATATCGAAGTAGTAGTAACCTTCTTGTAGTTCTCATATGCATAAAAGTTTACTGCAGAATAAGGTATGCGGTGAGCAATTGTAACCAGATTTCCTTTCCAGAAAGCTCTAAATCCCTCTTCATTGATGATTCTTGAAGCCTCATGCCATATGCTGGCTTTTCTCAATGTTGCAACATTGGAGTGCATACCTTGAACCTGAAAGCAGAGAATAACTCAAGAAAAGCAGAGAAAACCAGATAGAGGCCATACCGCCTTCCCCACTCACAACATCGCCTTCCCAAAAATAAAATGAAAAATGAAAGACCATACAATTTTATATTTTCCCTCACCGACACCATTAGCAACCTTAATCTTGCTCTTAACCCATCACTGCTCATGCAATGTAGTAAAAATTAAAGATCAATGAACAAAGGTTAAAAGCTTCCATTTTGTCCTTTACAAGTGCCCTGCCTATTCTCTTTTCACTTAAAGGCCCAGACGTAACTCAAAACTTGAGCCCCTCCAACATTTCATTCATGAAAAGAAAAAGCAATCCCTATGATCAAAATTATGTGGCAGTGGCAGGGAACCAATGAAAATCATCTGAGTCTACCGAATTAAACAACATTCTAATTCCTAATATTAATAGGATAGGATGTTCAAGCCGAGTAGCAAAGAGGCAGCGAAGGAAAACCACAAATACTAACCTGAAAGAGTATAGTCAGTCGAGCAAGGGGCGCCGTACATGTCTTGCTAAAAGCGCCTGCAACACCACCAGCAAGAAGCTGCGAAACAGTCCCAATCTGAGACTGCTGCTTCTGCGCCAATTTTCGAACAGTCCCATCCACAGCAACACCTCCATGACTCGAATTGATACTTCTCTGGCCCCCTTCTACCACCACACCAACCCTAGCCTCCGTTTGCATATCCAAATTCTGTTTTCTTTACCTAAACTTGGTTTAACTTCTGAGAAAGCAACTTCAACCTTGACCTAGAGTTCCGAAAAGCAGTAAATCGCTAAATAAAAGGCAAACCTTCACAAGTGGAAGACGATAAAAACCCTAGAAATCGAGCAGTCGCAGGTTTTCCTTGCCATCCTTCTTGCAGCAGTTGTGTGCTCCTTCTCAGAGTCCGTCCTGGGTCCGTGACGGTTAAAAGTTGAAAGAGAAGAAGGTGAGAGAGAATGAAAACGTCGTCGTGTTTAGCATCGAGGTAGGTTAACGAGGTAAAGGGAAAGAGCAGTGAGGAGGAATTTTGGAGGCCGTGATCACAACTTACCGACCTTGGATTTGTGTTTGATGCGATGGGTTGTATGGAAGTAGCGTGTCTAGTTACAAGATAAGCCGATCTTCTGTCGTCAAGGGTTTCTATGGCCTGATGACGAGTTTGTATTCAATACAGTTGTTATAAAATATACATTTTTACATTATTTTTTAAGTATTAATACGAATTTATTCTAACAATAACCCGTTATGAATAGATTAGGAATGAAATTATTATCAATTTTAGCAAATATCATCACTAAATAGCTTCGTGAGACTATTTTTTAATATTAATAACAATTTGGTCCCTAATTTATTTAAGGTGATGATATTTCTCAATATTAATATTAATTTGGTCTCTAATCTATTCATAGTGAATTATTATTAGTGTGAGTCCGTATTAGTACTTAAAAAATAAAATAAAAATGTGTATTTTATAAAAATTACACCGAAATTACACGGAAGAGAATTACACTGAATCCAATTTCGCCTTATTACTCATCTCAATTCTCATCTCATCTATATGTTTTTCTTAGAGGGAAGTAACTGTGGACCCCAAAGCAGAAGATGAGTTTCCTTCGCGAATATCTGATGTTGATTGGAATATACTTTGAGACTACCTGTGGCGCGCATATATAACTATTAGCAGATTAATGCACGGTTTGTCGGTTAATTATCTCCTCTCAAACAGCGACACGTAAGCAGAGGAGCCACCCAACTTCTTCCTCATTGGTCCAAACTTTTCTTTACTTACCTTTCTCTTTTTTCTTTGCTTTTCTTTTCTTATTGAGTAAATTATACTGCTTTGAGAGATGCTGAAATTACACTGCCATTTCCTCTAGTTTGCAAAATTACACTGTCTTCCCATGAGAGATCAAAAGTCATTACACTTTGATCCAAAACATCATTCTCCAATAAAAAAAAAGGTCTAAAAGGTCAAATTTTTTTAACTTCCAATACAATAAATATTCATGATTAAATTACCCATAACAAAAGAATAAAACTCTATAAAATGTGACCTATAAATACTTTCATCCTCTTATAATAACATTGTTTCATTTTTTTATTGTCTTTTATTAGTTTATTAGTATTTAGAGTAATTATTATTGTTAACAAAATAAAATTCTAAAAAAAAGTATGTAACTTAAAATAGTTTACAGTTTTTTATATTAATAATATAATGTAATATAAAATATCTATTATTTTACTTAATTTTCGGCAATTAAATTTAATATATATATATATATATATATTAATATATAATAATAAAATATATAAAAAAAATGTTGTTAGGTGTCTTAGAATTTAGTTTTATAAATTTTTTTGTTAAAGATTCAGTTTTATAAATTTTGATAAACCATAACGTTAAATATTTTTTATTTTGTTTGAGGGTCAATTTAGTCATTAATATTTATTAGTCATTAATATTTATTATATTGACTTTTTAGACCTTTTTTTAAATGGAAGAATGGTATTTTGGATCAAAGTGTAATGACGTTTGATCTCTCAAAGGAGGGCAGTGTAATTTTGTAAACTAGAGGGGAGGGCAATATAATTTCAACATCTCTCAAAGGAGGACAATATAATTTACTCTTTGTTATTAAAACGAACAAATCCTTTGTAAGTATAGTGATTTTTACTCATCTATTTGTCAAATTAAAGTTTAAACTCTTAAAATATTGTTGTAAAATTACGAAGAGATTTTATTTTTTGCTTTTATTCAGATTTATATCCACTTTTTAATTACTTTTCAACATTATCAGGTTTTTTTACTCCATTATTAGGTTTTTAAAGATATCAAATTCAAGTTTTATATATATAAAAAATCTTATTAGGAGAACTATATTCATTTCAACTAGTTTGAATCAAGTAAATTTTTAATTATTAGTAATTAATTTTCACACAAAAAATATTGTGACTCACTGGGTCCGTTGTGGTAACTTTTGAAAACTGTTTATTTTCAAATGATTTTTTTTAAATGGAGTTTGAGAAGAAGTGCTGTAAGAGAAAAATAGTTTTTGTCAGTAGTTCAAAAATAGTTTGTGTTTGGTAAATTTGTATAAAAACGTACTTTTGACTGTAAAATTACGAAGAAGGGCATTAATAAATTTATGGTGTTATTGGTGTTATTTAATAGATAAATAGTATAAATATTTATTATTTTTAAGTTTTATTGAACAAATAAATATAAAATGTTAATTAGTTTATTAACAAAATGTTAATGAAATAAATTATTAATTTTAATCAATATGATTTTGTTATTTATGATTATTATTTTTACTAATTAAATATCTATTAATTTTATTTTAATAAAAAATTAATTATAAAAATTTATGGTGTTATTGGTGTTATTTAATAGATAAATAGTATAAATATTTATTATTTTTAAGTTTTATTGAACAAATAAATATAAAATGTTAATTAGTTTATTAACAAAACGTTAATGAAATAAATTATTAATTTTAATCAATATGATTTTGTTATTTATGATTATTATTTTTACTAATTAAATATCTATTAATTTTATTTTAATAAAAAATTAATTATAAAAATTATTGTTGTTGTTGTCTTTATTTAATTAAAGACAATAATAATAAAGGTTCTATTTTTTGCTAGAAGCAGATGCTCTAATTTTTAGCTTCTGCTTAAATTTAAAAAATTACTTCTACTATAACTCAAAAGCACTTCTAAAAATTGTCCTAAATACTTTAAATTAAAAAAATAAGTGCTTTTGAACAGCAAATAAACTGCCCCAAACAGGCTCTGTGTATGCAACTGAGTAGAGTCTTATGTTAATTAAGACCTCAACACACATCCTTTATTTTTATGGGTGAGTCTATGATGCAACTTGTTGCATCATGCAATGAGTTATGTGGCACAATTATAACCGTTAATAAAATCCAATTGCATTGCATGATACAACAAGTTAAATACCCTACTTTTATATCTATATTCATTAAAAACATATTTCTCTCAACGAAAAATATGTATTCTCTAAAGTGACACACAAACGTGGGTGTATTCAACATTTGGTTCATCTTAAAATAAAGGCAGTTAGGTAGAGCGTACACCTCATCGTACACCGTAGTTGCAGTCATGATGGCATGATTAGGAAATTTATGTCCTTTCCAATCCAATCTCTTCCATTACTCTCAAGTCTCATCCACGTCCACCACGAGAATGGATCTCTATTTCAATAATTATCCAAAACTTGTCGCCTAAACTACCTTTTTTTAAGCTACTTCTACTTAAATTGACCATGGTTCTATAATGACAATGCTACAAAAAGCTATAATGATTAGGAAATGAATGCAGCCCCCTCAATGTTAAGCTTTACAATGAATTAAACGCCTTAGTTATATATTCTATTGAAGCCATGGGAAAGAAATTTTTATTTATTAGTCTTCATCAAGATGTTCTTTGAAATGACAAAGAATGATTCACTTTTGAATACCATACACAGTAAAGCTCCAGCAAGCTATAAGACTCAAACTAATCTGATTTGCCCGTTGTTCACAAAGGAAGTTTACATAACATACACAAGATCAAAAAGAAAAATAAGTGAGAATGAGTAAAAACTGCACTTCAATTACCATGTATTTCTATCTAAACTGATCTGAACACTACCAAAGATCACAAAGAAGAAGAAATGTTAACAGTTAACACTGTTGTATTCACTTTCAATTGTTACTGTTAAAGACTAGAGATCCGTCTCTCAAGTCTTAAAGAAGAAATAAAATGAAATCTGGCAGAAGATAGCAAGCAAGCATGTTTCTTAAAAAAAAAAAAAAATTTCTTTTGCAAGCTCACTTCTCTTCTCATTTTTCTACAGAGGTAGACTGTTAATTTGAGCAACATGATTTCTTTTCCACTATAGCGGGCGTATTAGAGACATTAATGGTGGTTCCCTGACGAAGGCCAGGAGTAGAAGCTGCCTCCTGTGCTGCCAGTGCTTTTCTACTCATAATGTGATATATATCAAACAAAATGGTTTGGAATGCCTTCTCAACATTATAAGCCTCTAATGCAGAAGTCTCTAGAAAAGACAGGCCTTCCTTCTCAGCCAAGCTTTGAGCATCTTCTGTAGCCACTGCTCTAAGATGGTTCAGATCAGACTTGTTTCCAGCCATCATAATAACAATGTTAGAATCTGCGTGATCCCTTAGCTCGCGAAGCCACCTCTGTACATTTTCAAATGTTTGTCTCTTGGTAATGTCAAACACCAACAAGGCACCAACAGCCCCTCTGTAGTAGGCACTAGTGATGGCTCTGTACCTTTCTTGACCAGCAGTGTCCCATATTTGTGCCTTCACAGTCTTCCCCTCCACCTGTCTCCATATATACAAACATGCTTCTTTTAGATGACACTAAATATATGGAAAAAAACTTAGATGCAGTTTCTATATCTTTGCCACAAGAACATGTGTATGGTTTATACAATTCATCTCTCCCAAAATTATTTCTTCATAAAAAATTTTCCACATGTTTTTTTTTCAATTGAAAAACTCGATAACAAAGATACAATGAATTACTGACTACACAAGAAGACATGAGCTACCAAACCGGCCTGGTCACTATTTATACAATTGAACTTGGATTAAATCATTTGAATTCATATAAACTTACTAAACCATGGATAGAAGATCATTTAAGATGATTATTATGATAAACATAATGTAGTGAGTAATGTGTACTAATGTCAATTTTTAAAATATAGTATACTACATTTATTTTCAAATATATTTTTATTTTTCTTAATTAAAAATAGCCAATTAAATGATGACTCAATAACCAGATCAATGTGGTTCGTTTAAAAAAAACTATGATCTGAGCAATTGAAAATTGAGTTGCTTCTCTTTTCATCTCACAGGCAAATTAGCAAACACCTGATAGCCATCAAAAGTAATGTCTTGCTTACTTCATTTCATACTTTCTTTCCACTTTCTCTCTCCAGCCAATAACAACAAACTGACATATATGATGCTGATTGAAAATGAGGGGTATATAGGAATCAAATGTTCTACATCCTCGGAAAGCACAGATTACCTAATTTTTCTGTCCTTTATTATGTGGGGAATTTATTCAGTGAAGGATCAATCTGAATTACTAAGCACATGTGGTCATGTGGAAAGTAACAGAAAGGAGAATCAACAACTGTAATTAGGAGATAATAAGCAAAAAGAGTGGCTGACAGATTAGGTAAAATTTCAGATTAAAAAAGAAAAATACAGACCTGTAATGTTCTAGTTGCGAATTCAACCCCAATGGTAGATTTAGACTCCAAGCAGAACTCGTTTCGCGTAAACCTAGAAAGGATGTTGGATTTTCCAACACCGGAGTCCCCAATCAATACGATCTTGAAAAGATAGTCGTATTCATGGTCCACTTTGTACGCCATGTTAACGACACCCGACACCGCTCGAAACCTGCCAGACCCAATCAGATTTCGAATCAATCAAGAAAAGTATAGGCATAGACAAAAAGGAATTGCTGAGGAAATGAGGAGAAGGAAGAGAAATTGCAGAAATGGGTGGTTGGTCCATCAGCATGAGAACTGAAAAGGAAGGAAGGCATTGGAAAAACAAAATAAAAATAGAAATACTAACCATAAAAAGATGGGTAAAGCCAAGTGGGGTGAGGAAGATTGAGAAAAGGGGAAATGGGGAAGGGAAGACCAGGGACGGTGGAGGAGAGAAGGAAGATTAGAAAAGGAATTTTGCAAGGCCACCAATGAACCTTCAAACAGAATTGACGCACGAGAAGGCACTTACAGCGCCCATTCATCATCTCCTATCAAACGCGCCAATTTCGGACTCTCTTTATTTAATTTTCATACCAATATTACATTAAAAAAAAACAACTAACTTATCATTGAGTCCTTTGCTCTTTCACACTTCACAATCACAACAAGTAATAGATTATAGACAGTGAATAATAAAATTAGATTAAAATTATTTTTTTTTATTCTTTAAAAATTTTATTTGTTTTAATTTAGTCTCTAAATTATAAAAATATTTAATTTAATTTTTAAAAGATTTAATTTATCTATTTAATCCCAAAAAATACTTTTGTTCTTGTTACAGAGAAACACGATTATGAAACGGGTGAGTTTATGATGCAACTTGTTGCATGCATGCAATATAATTTCGGCCGATAAGATTGTGACATGTGGATAGGATGACTTGAGATGCAATGCAATTTTCCACGTGCTACAATCCTATCGACCGAAATTGTATTGCATGCATACAACAAGTTGTATCATAGATCCAACCCTTATAAAACACATAGATGAAATTATAACACAAAGAATTTGTTAGGGATTAAATTTAATATTTTTATAATTTAAAAATTAAATTAAGATAATTAAAATTTGTATGGACTAAATTTAATATTTTTATAATTAAAAAAATTAAGACTAAAACAATTATTTAGTATTCACTATAAAATTTTTTACTTTTCTAATATAATAAATGAAATATCGAAGATATGTTGTGTAATGAATAATGATTAATGAAATTCTTTAGTATACCTTGAGCTCCAACTCAAGAATATGTCTTTGAATTTTGAAAGGAGATGTTTAACAAACTCTACATTACATATATTAAAAATTGAATAAGGATAAGAGTGTGATCTGCAAAGTAGTGGCCACCATCATCGTGGAGAGTGGACTTCCATTTATTTTTTCTGCTAATCAACATTATACTTAAATTAACTTGTTTGAGTGAGTCCAAATTAAATACTTATATATTGGTATTCTACATGGAGAAAAAATTATTGAACGATTCACTAAAACGGATTGGCATGCAAAACAACACTTTAATAATTAAATGAATTATAGAGCTCCATTTTGTGAACACGGTGTTTAAGTATAGACATTCGCAGTATCCTCGCATGGAGATAATCTGGGTAATTCCACGAGTCTAATGGATACCATATGATGAGCTTCTCCGTAAGGCCCAATTTTTTCCTTTTTCATTTCTAATTTTAAACTTTTAAAAGTTTTTTGAGTTTATGATAGCTAGATTCTTAATCTTGTTTTAAAGTAGGAAAAAAAAAATCATCAAGTTTGAATTTAGTGAAAGAGAGTACCCTTCATAATAAAATGAATCCGAGTGTGAGTTCTCGTTAGGAGAATTATTTATATTTAATGATTAATAATATTTCGAACATGATTAACTCTAAAAAGATATTTGTCATAAACCAGAAAAAGGTCAAAAAAAAAAATCTTGCTCAAAACATTTGTATTCAAATTTAAGTTTTTTCCTTACTTATGGTTTTCAGTCCAAATATATTATAATAAAAATAAATAAATTTTCATTATGAATTAAAATAAATTTTCTTTTCCTTGATCTCTATTTTTCCTTTTTCCAAACAAATTTTTAAGAGCATCATTAAATAAAGAGCAACCAAGCTTGGTAGTCTAGTGGTTAGCTCACTAGGTCGCTTAAGCAAGTGTTGGGGGTTCGAATCCCATCTTGTGTATGCAGCAACCAATTGGCCAGCGGCAAACCCTTAAATGGAGCTCAGATCCGCAGAGGATTAGTCCTTGGCCTGTCGGGCTGAGGGATACCTTGGAAAACCAAAAAATTAAATAAAGACAAAAGTACCTTTCTTGTGCCCCCAACGTTTGGGGGTCCTGTCAATTTTGCCCCTAACGTTTTTTCGCTGTCAATTGTACCCCTAACGTTTTACGTTTCTGTCAATGTCACCCTTTTCACTAACACCGTCAAATATTTAACAGTTTTTGCTGATGTGGCATCCTATGTGGCAAAAATATCTGAAGTGACATTTTTTGTTCCACATCAGATTTCTAACATTTTTTTCTGTCAATTGTACCTCTAACGTATTACATTTCTGCCAATGTCACTATTTTCACTAGCACAATCAAATATTTAATAGTTTTTGTTTACGTGGCATCCTATGTGACAAAAATATCTGACTTGGTATATCTTTTTTTCACATCAGATTTCCTACTCATCTTTTTCCATCAAAGTTGTGTCATTTTGACCTCAGCCTATTCCTTCTAAAATATAACCCAAACGCACACGCTATTTTGCTCATAAAAACATCGGAGACGTTATCCATTCTCTATTCTAAGAAGACATATTCGACCTTCGATTACTGAGAAAACGTGAAAGTTTTCGAGCACCAATTTCAACTTTTCTCCGACAACGTCTTTCCGGGATAGAGAATGGGTAATGTCTCCGATGTTTTTGTTTGCAAAATGGCACGTGCGTTTGAGTTATATTTTAAAAGGAATAAGGTGAGGGCAAAACGACACGGTTTTGATGGGAAAAATATGAGTAAAAAATTTGATGTGAAAAAAATATGCCAAGTCAGATATTTTTGCCACATAGGATGTCACGTAAGCAAAAACTATTAAATATTTGACGGTGCTAGTGAAAAGGGTGACATTGGCAGAAATGTAAAACGTTAGGGGTACATTTGATAGGAAAAAAAAGGTTAGACATCTGATGTGGAAAAAAAATATGTCCAATAAGATATTTTTGTCACATAGGATACTACGTCAGCAAAAACTGTTAAATATTTTACGGTGTTAGTGAAAAGAGTGATATTGGCAGAAACGTAAAACGTTAGGGGTACAATTGACAGCGAAAAAATATTAGAGACGAAACTGACAAGACCCCAAACGTTGAGAGTAGGAAAGATACTTTTGACTTAAATAAATTAGTATGCCAATTGATTCTTAAATAATTCTAGAGGCACCTACCTCTTCTCAAATTGACGTGAATGTTTGAACGCAAATAGTATAAGAGCCACTTATTCTTAGTCAGTAAGCTCTCATTTAGATCATTGAAGCTACGTAATTTTGCGTCCACTATCTCTATCGTGTCATAAAGTTAAGAAAAATGATAATCGAGTATCAAATATCTATATTGGCAAGTACATTTTCGTGGAACAAGGAGATGCATACTTCCTGCTCCTGCGAGATTGATTTGACTTATGATTTTCTATTCAATTTCCTAATACATTGTTAATCATATAAAACAAGCTGGAATAACACAGTTTTTAGTTTTTCTTCTTTTAAAATGGGTCTTGACTTGTTCTTCAACTGTTGCTATCATTTAACATACAAATTAGAATTAGGGTGGTCTCTTAATCTCGTGTCAACTCTAACAAAGACTTGTCTCTGGTTTTATTATTATTAAGCCAACTAGGATCCTTCATAATAGAAATTCCTTTCCCCATTTTTATCAAACAATGTGAAATATTGAATTCGATATTATAATTCTATGAACTATTCAATAAAAATATTAAATTGATAAAACAATAAACAAGTAATTAAAATACTTTGAATACACGTACCAAACGCTAAGAATACATCTCGCCGTTGAAAATGATCACTTATACGCCTTTCCTCTCCTACCATCAAGAAATGAAGTTGTTGACTTGAGGACAATTGACTTCATATTCCTTATTGGATGTAAATGGCTTTATTAATAAGGAAGCTACATGCGGAGAGCAAAAACGTGTGTTCTGTTATAAACTAGAGAAAGAGTCTCATGCTCTATTTAAGTTGGAAGCTTTCAGCTGAACTCTTCAATGGCAGGCACAATGGCTTCACTTTCATGTTCATGGATTCTCATTCTCACCTTCACTCTCATGGGCATGCTTCTGAATACCCATGTGGATGCTCAAGACAACAGAAAGGTAAATATCTCTTGTCATGCTCCCTTTTTCGGATGGTTGCTTTCATCTTGTAATTTTCTGTGATTTGTATTTTGGATGCAGACTTATATTGTGTATATGGGTAACCATGATCAAAGTGGAGATGCCCCTAAGTCAGTACTTCACATGAGCATGCTCCAGAAGGCCATAGGAAGGTATATTTATAGACTAAAAGCAATTAGGCAATGCAAAAAATACAAACTAGGATGATAAGACTTTCATTTTTGGATCATAGTTTAAAGATTATTATCAGGCATTGAGATGATCAAAACCGTAATGTTTCAATGTGATCAGAGAGAGAGCAGCTGGTGCCCTACTCCATAGCTTCAAGAGGAGTATCAATGGGTTTGTTGTGAACATTAACGAGGAGGAGGTGGAAAAAATTGCTGGTGAGTATGGGTAACTAAAGTACTAAACACATGAAATTAAGCTCTTTCCAAAATTAGGATTTTTCTGTTCTGTTCTGCATTTATGACAATTATTTTTGGGTTCTCAGCAATGGAAGGTGTAGTTTCTGTGTTCCTAAATGGAAAGAAACAATTACACACCACAAGGTCATGGGATTTCGTAGGCTTTCCTCAACAAGTGAACAGAGCTACAGCAGAAAGTGATATAATTATAGGAGTACTTGACTCAGGAATCTGGCCAGAGTCCAGTAGTTTCAATGCCTCAGGATTTGGTCCTCCACCCACCAAATGGAAAGGAGCCTGCTACAATATCACCTGTAACAAGTATAATCTCATATCTTATAACTCTTATAAATTACCTGGTGCAAATAATTAATACTAAACTGGGTGTATAGGTGAAACTCACTTAATATTCACTTTGATGAGTTTTCATTGGCTCTTTCTCTTGGCAGCTACTAATTTGTTGTTTCTGAAAATTTTACTTGTGCAGTAAAATCATTGGAGCTAAATATTATCGCAGCAGCAAAATATTCGGTAAAGATGATATCATATCTCCAGTAGATTCAGACGGTCATGGGACACACACTGCATCAACAGTTGCAGGGGGGTTGGTCAACTCAGCAAGCCTTTATGGTCTTGGGATGGGGACAGCAAGAGGAGGGGTTCCATCAGCAAGAATTGCAGTGTATAAAATTTGCTGGTCCGACGGATGCCATGATGCAGACATTCTTGCTGCATTTGATGATGCAATAGCTGATGGGGTTGACATAATCTCTCTCTCAGTTGGAGATGACACACCCAGACACTACTTCAATGATTCTATTGCTATTGGGGCTTTCCATGCCATGAGATATGGAATCTTGACCTCAAATTCTGCTGGTAACAGTGGCCCAAATCTTGCAACAATAACTAATTTCTCACCTTGGTCTCTTTCTGTGGCTGCCTCCACCATTGACAGAAAGTTCCTCACCAAGGTCCAGCTGGGGAACAATCTGGTTTTTGAGGTAAAACAAAAAAATCCATCCTTTTTTCATGTCAGAAGTTAGTGTCAAAGAGGAGATTCACAATTCACATTGAGTTTATCATCAATAATCTAATATACATAATCTTTTGATCAAGTACAAGTATACTGTACTTATGTGGATATGTCTGCTATTTGCAGGGAGTTACAATAAATACATTCGACCTAAATAGTAATCAGTATCCGATAGTCTATGGTGGGGATGTACCAAATATCCTTAAAGGCTATAATAGGTCCATATCCAGGTACTCCTTCAAAAGCAACTAAAGCCCCTATATGTATTATACTTTTCCTAATAGATAGAAACAGCACATCTCTACCCCTTTTAATTTGGATAAATGAAAATTTCATGAACTGCAGGATTTGCTTAGAGGACTCATTGGACCAGAATTTGGTGAAGGGAAAAATAGTTCTTTGTGATGGCTTTGTTGGAGCTAAGAAAGTTGGGTTTGCATCTGGTGCAGCTGGAATTGTAATGCATAGCGATGGAGCCAAAGATACAGGCTACTCTTTTGCTTTGCCTGCATCTTACATTTACACACAGGATGCTGACAATATATACGGCTACATGACTAGCACAAAGTAACTATAAGTATTTATCATGAAACTTCCTTTTCTTCTTTTTACACAGAAGACTAGACCTAATAAATTTTTGAAACGAATGACAGAAATCCAACTGCAACCATATTGAAGAGCACAGACGACAACAATACTTTTGCCCCTTTTGTTGCCTCCTTTTCCTCAAGGGGTCCAAATCCAGTTACACTTGACATTCTCAAAGTAACTTTCTCAGTACAAATGCACGTGAATTTGTGAATGATAGTGCCACTTCTATATATTATCTAACTAACTTGCTTTGCAATAATTGTGTTACCATAGCCGGATATTGCAGCACCAGGAGTTGACATTGTGGCTGCATGGTCTCCAAATGCTCCTCCTTCTGGAGTCAAAGGTGACAACAGACAAGTGCAGTATAATATCATCTCAGGCACATCAATGGCATGCCCACATGCCACTGGCTTAGCTGCCTACATCAAATCCTTCCACCCTACATGGTCTCCTGCAGCAATTAAATCAGCAATTATGACAACAGGTAATGCCTCAATCATATAATTTGTAACAATTTGTTTTCTTTGTTGGGGAGAAGCTTTACTAAAATCTTTCATATCATAACCATTTGTGTGATCCTGTGGCAGCCACACCGATGAGATCCGATCTCAATCCAGATGCTGAATTTGCATATGGAGCAGGGCATATAAATCCAATCAAGGCAGTGAATCCTGGTTTAGTATACGATGCCAGTGAAAGTGACTATGTGAATTTCTTATGTGGACAAAGTTACAGTACGAGGTTGCTACAGATTGTCACAGGGGATAACAGTAGCTGCGTTGGAGTCACTGATGGGAATGTTTGGGATCTAAACTATCCTTCTTTTGCAGTCTCCACTACTTCTGCTGTATCCTTCGCTCGTGTTTTCACAAGGACTGTCACAAACGTTGGTTCCCCAAAATCCTTATATAAGGCCACTGTGGCTGCTCCCACGGGGCTTGAAGTCCAAGTCATCCCTCCAACTTTGTCTTTCAATTCCATTGGGCAGAAGTTATCGTTTAAGGTCAGTGTTAGTGGAAGCATAGGAAGCACCATAGCCTCTGCTTCTTTGGTGTGGGATGATGGCTCATATCAAGTGAGGAGCCCCATTACTGTATTTCTTGTACAATAATACTATCTGGTTTTGCTATTAATTGTTGTGCTGTATTAAAGAAAAATAATAAAAAGATTACACATCAGATGCTTTGATATGTATCTTTGGGAATTGCAGTGCGGAGCTATTCTCAAAAAGTGTACGGATTAATCATGTTTTGCTTTATCATTATGAAATTCAATCTAAATTTGAATTATATGAGGTCACAATTAGTACTAGGGTGTTTAAAAACGAATAAAATCGACGCACTTGAATCAAATTAAATCGAATTAGTACAAATCGAACAAAATCGATCAATGTTTGGTTTGGTTCGGTTTGGTATGTCGAAAAATCGAACCAAATCGCATACACATACATGTATATATATATGTACATATTATGTTAAAATTTTTAAATAATAAAATTTAAAATTTGTTTTTAGAAAGTTAGATTAAATTTAGTCAATTTAAAATTTTAATTTTAGAACTAAGTTGATTGTATATTATATAAGTGTAAATGAAATATTACTTTATTTTTTTTATTATTTATATTGAATAAAATTATATTTTTTATTAATAAACTTAAATATGTAAGTTTGATGATATAAAAGTCCTAAACCGCCTAACCAAACCACTCAAAACCGCTTATTTATGATTTAATTTGGTTTAGTTTCACACTATAAACTTAAACTGATAAATACATTAAATTTTCAACAAAAACCCACCCAAACCGCCGCCTAACAACCTAATAATTAGTACTGGTAGATAAAATATCTCATCCCCTATTCGTATCAATTTTCATATTACATCAATGAGAAATAAATTAAAAGGAAAAGAAAAGTATATATGATAATCACCTCTCAGTTTTTCTTTCTGCTTTAATTATCTATATTAATATGGCCGTGGACTCTTCTCGTCAACGGTCTCCTAAAATAGTCAATTAGTTAATTAAAAAAGAAAATAAAAATATGATGTGAGAAAATCATGGGTGAGAGAAGATAAGAATAGTGATAACTTCCTATGATTCTATTTATTATTTTAAATATAATATTTTTTTATTTCATATTTTAAAATTTTGAAATAATTTAATATTTTATTTTTTTATTAATTTAAAATATAATAATTATAATTTTATATTATATTTTTTTAAATTAAAAAATAAATTACTTACTCCATTCACGTGTATTGTTGCGTGAGTATTTTAGATTTTTAATTATATAATTTTCTAGAGGGATAAACAGTGCTCTCATAACCACGTTTAGAAACTTAAATATAGTAAATAATATAGAATGAAGGATATGATTAGTTGGTAATTCATTATCATAATCTCTGTATCTACGAACGTGTGTACCTCTTTAATTACATGTTTTGTAATATATAATTTCATATATAGCTTCCTATTTCAAAAGAGCATACTCTAAAATTTAATAAGAGATAAATTAACAATTTAATTAATCTTTAAAATATGCATTTCAATTCAATTTAATAGAGTAATTCTCTATTCATTCATTTGATATATCATTTGATTAATGGGGATATATAAAAAGTTAATAGGTAATCCTCAATTAATTAATTTGCGAGGACACAACACACACTCACTCAAGTTCAAATCAAAATAAGTAATGATTTTTCATATTTATTTGAAGAGAAGTACTTATGGGGTCTTCCTCATTTTAATTAATTAGTTTTCCATAATTATTAACTAATCTGATTAGAGGGGCTGTGTGGATATACCAACAAAACAACCACAAGCAACAGCTAGCATCAACAGATAGGAGTATTTACTTGATGAGTTGATGTTCAATAATACGGTAGTATTGAATTTCAGTACATCTCTCCAATCAGTTGGTCCCTAAACCATTAAAAGAAGATCCTTACTCCTTATTAATGTGAGTTTATATAAATATTAACAAATGGCTTTACATAAATAGTAGGATGTACCAGACTTCAGTAATACGGTATACTGAACTTTTATTCCTAGTTCATCAATTGACGATGAATTTAGAATATACCGAATTTCAGTAGTACGGTAGTACCAGACTTCATATTATACATATAGCTTCATTTAATAATGTTACTTTCAACTTTGGCGATGTGCGGCATGCAGTAAAAAGTAAGCTAAATGTACGAGCTTGTATATATATATATAGCTAGCTTCATTTAAGAGGGAATTGAAAAACGACACAGAATATAACTCAGAAGCTGATCAAATCAAATTATTGATTTTGATATTTATTTGAAGGGGTGTAAGTGGTTATTACATGTATGAAACTTATGAGCTGCTATAGTGAGCTCTTATTACAGTATACACACATAATATATAAGAGAGAGAGGCATGAGTTCAGTCATAGCCTTAATTATTGTGTGTGGAGAAAGTGATGATGTGCAGAGAATTAGTGGTGATGGTAAGTGTGAGCGCAGCGCTGGGGAATGGTATAGGCAATTTGGCGATCAATGCCTAGTTTCTCGAAGGCATCAGAAAAGATGATAGCATAATAGCAAGCGATGGGTACGTCAATGAGCGAATTGCAGCATTGTGCAGAAACAGGAGCAGACACGTCTCTCGCAGGTTTGACACAGTGACGAAACACGTGAGTTAACATTCTATCAGTACTGAACTTGCCGCATGCACCACTTGCTTCAACCCCTTTCTGGGATCCTCCAATCGCTAGAATCATGAGCACCATCACCAACCAAAACGACTTCATCATCATTGCCATGCCTTTACCTTTCCTTAAGTATTTTGTTCACAATGAACCTTGCTCTGTCTTTGAAGTTAGAATCTATATCCTATATATATAGCACACAAGCAGCACTCTGAATTCACAATCCTCCTTAGTCCTTCTATCTATCTATAAATTAAAATCCACTGTTACTAATTTCCTAGGAGAGGGCGGCCACCAGATTTTTACTTCTTCTTTTGACCAATACATCTTTTTAAAAATTTAAACACATTGGCTTAACTGGCATGCAGAATAAGCACCATGAATAGAATAACTAGAACTTAGAATTTGAATTGTGAACAGCTACTCATCACCTATATTATATTAAAATGACTTTTATTGGTTTCACAATGTATATATATAATTTATATATAAAACCTAAAATAAAATATGTGATGTGAAGACAAAGGATCAGAGGAGACAAAAAAAGTTTGGACAATGAGTAGTTAATAGAGGATGAGGAAGTAAAAAATTAACTTCTCATTATTTAATTTAGGCTAAAATGGCAGATATACCCCATGAGTTTTAGGTCAGGGACACATATACCCCCTGAGTTTTAAAATGTTGCACATAGACCCCCTGAGTTTTCACTTTGGGGCAGAGACACCCCTTCTGTTAGGGTTCCGTGAAAATTCACCATTAAGTGCCACGTCAGCAAGTATGTGTGAGGGATGTCTCTGCCCCAAAGTGAAAACTTAGGGGGTGTATGTGCCCCTAAAGTAAAAACTCATGGGGTGTATGTGTCCATAAAGTGAAAACTCAGGGGGTGTGAAAATACTAAATTGCCCTCACACATGTTTGCTGACGTGGCACTTAACGACTAATTTTCACGAAACCCTAACAGAAGGGGTGTCTCTGTCCCAAAGTGAAAACTCATGGGGTCTATGTGCAACATTTTAAAACTCAGGGGGTCTATGTGCCCCTGACCCAAAACTCAAGGGATGTATGTGCATTTTAGCCTTTAATTTATTATTTCAAAATATAAAAATAATTTTATTTTATATTTTAAAAACTATAAAAATGCATGCATATGATTTTGGGGTGATCTTACAAATTGAAATTATATTCTCGGGTTAATAATATTTGCTTCGTTGGAGATTTTTATATTTTCCAAAATATCAACTATTTTATAAAATCAAGAGAATATTAATTATTTTTTTTACAATTTTATCCCCACTTAATATATATTCTCAAGATAAGATTAATAGAGAAAGAGTAATTAGTAAGAGTAATTTAGTAAGGGTAATTTAGTCTTTTTATCTCATTTTCTCTATTTTTTAAGTGAACTAAAAAATTTCTTGCTCTGTGAGCACCTACCCAACGAAGCAAATATTATGAACCGGAAGAAGTATATTATATAAGATAAAATATGAAATAAAACATGTAATGAGATTTTTTTTTAAAAAAAAAAAAGATAATTCGAAGTTACATGACAGTTAAAGAAATTAGGGGAAAGTACATTTTACCCCCCACAACTATGCCTATATAACACATTATCCCCCTCAACTTTAGTTTGTAACAAATGACCTCCCTAAACTTAAGAAAAAGTTGAAACTGTTAAATTTGAAGTTAAATTTAACAGATTAAGATTATGTGCATTGCACATATTTATTATTATAATTTTTTTTGCCCCTTATACGGATAAGCGCTTTGGAACCCCAAGAACAAAGCAAAAAGGAATAAAATTAATTAGATATGAACGATAAAAAAGATCTAAGACCCAATCAAATGTGGTTTGATTGTCATTCATCAAGTGCTACTCTTTGTATCCTCTTGGCAAAAATATCATCATCAGGGCCTTCTAACCCCTCAAGCATCCGAGGCTCTATAGTTAAAATTGGCTCCACATCATTATCACTATTGTTTCCCTCATTTTCATCTTCATATCCCCCATTCATCATAGGCCACATTAGATCTTTTCGGTCGTTCGCATTTAATCAATTTTATTCATTTTTGCTTTGTTCTTGGGGTTGCATAGCGCTTATCCGTATAAGGGACAAAAAAAATTATAATAATAAACATGTGCAATGCACATAATCTTAATCTGTTAAATTTAACTTCAAATTTAACAGTTTCAACTTTTTCTTAAGTTTAGGGGGGTCATTTGTTACAAACTAAAGTTGAAGGAGGTAATGTATTATATAGGCATAGTTGAGGGGGGTAAAATGTACTTTCCCCAAGAAATTATTATTATTATTTTAAAATACAATATTATTATATTATATATATATTTATTTAAAATTAAAAGAAAAAAACATACATTTTTATGGATGCAGATCGTCTTTTTTTCTTAATGCATTTAAAATGTCTTGCACAGCCTCTTGTTAAAACTTAAGCTATGAATGTGGTTTAAATTTATTCCATCCACTTACTCCTTAATCCAATGGTTTAGCATTAATTTATGTGGGAGTCAGTCAAGGTTTGCCTCCACACGGCCACATAGCCTCCAAGATCCAGAGCATGAAGTAAAATTTTTTAAAAAGAAAACGCCGTTGCCGGGGATCGAACCCGGGTCACCCGCGTGACAGGCGGGAATACTTACCACTATACTACAACGACAAGTGATAAAAAGATTCGGTCTTTCCGCTAATGTTTCAAACACTCTTTTCAATGTGGCGTTTACTACTTCCCAATTAGGGTGTTCGGTTTTGACTGAAAAATTAGTGTAGTTATCGATTTAAATTTATAGTGTCAAATCAAATTAAATCATAAATTATTAGTTTTGAACGGTTCTGTTTGACGGTTTGAAACTTTAAGTTATCACATTTACATATTTAAGTTTATTAATAAAAAATAATAATTTTATTCAATATAAATAAAAAAATATAGTAATATTTCATTTACTTACAATATACAATCAAATTAGTTCTAAAATTAAATTTTTAGATTAACTAAATTTAGTCTAACCTTCTAAAAAAATTTTAAACCTTATTATTTAAAAATTTTAACATATATGTACATACATATATATATATATATATACTGATAAGTATGGATAAAAGTTCAATGGTACCGTACCACTGAACTTCAGTGCATCCCTCCAATCATGTAATGCTATTTGTTAATATTAATAAAAACTCACATTAATTAGGGCTTACCTTGAATGGTTTAGGGACCAACTGATTGGAGGGATGTACTGAAGTTCAGTACTACCTTACCACTGAACATCTACTCGATAAGTATAAGCGATTTGGTTCAATTTTTCAGCAAACCAAACCGAACATTGATCGATTTTGCTCAGTTTGTGTTCAATTCAGCATTCCAAACCGAACATTTGGACGTGTGTATATATATATATATATATTAGAGGTTTTATATGTACTTATTTGCATGTAATTTATTTTTAAAAAAAATATAATATAATATAGTAATAATTATATTTTAAAACAAAATTAAACAGTTTCTCAAAAAAAAAATTAATTAATTAATGAAAATTTATTTACTTCTTCACTTTTCTAATAAGTATTCATTATATTATATATGGGTAAAGTACTCTTGCTGCCCCCAAACTTTGCTACAATGTTCATTCCTGCCCCCAAACTTTTTTTTGGTTCATGCCTACCCCCAAACTTTCAATTTTGTTCATGTCTGCCCTTTTTGCTAACACCGTTAACTTACTTGACGGAATTTGTTGACGTGGACGATAAATTTGCATCTCTTTTGCCACGTCATTGTCCACCTCACATTTTACTTTTTACTTTTATTTAAGAAAAGTAACCTAATCCAAAAAAAAAAACCAAACTTTTACCATATAATATTTTTTTATTTGGATTAAGTTAATTTTTTTAATAAAAGTAAAAAGTTAAATGTGAGGTGGACAATGACGTGGCAAAAGAAATACACATTCATCATCCATGTCAGCAAATTCTGTCAAAAAAGTTAACGGTGTTAGCAAAAAGGGTAGGCATGAACAAAATTGAAAGTTTAGGGGTAGGCATGAACCAAAAAAAAGTTTGGGGGCAGGAATGATCATTGCAGCAAAGTTTGGGGGCGGGAAGGGTACTTTACCCTATTATATATATGTGTGTGCGTTTGTGTGTGTTTTTTTTTCTCTCCCACATCTTTTAATAATATTTTTTTAATTATTAAATATGTATTTTGTGACACTAATGATCAGAAGACCCAACAATCATATAATATAGATGCATTTTGTACCAAATCCAAAATCCAACAGCCATATATATAATATAAATATAAATTAGAGGTTCCACATGCCGCATGTTATTTATTTTTAAAAATTTTAAATTATAATATAAAATTATTATATATATATATATATATATATATATATATGAAATTAATATTATTAAGTTACATTTAGGAAATTAGTTTTTTTTCTCACACTTTTCTTTTGTGACACAAAAAATATATCAACATCAAAGAGATTTTTTTTTTAGTTATTTATTGAGAAGTTTGTTATTTATTGAAAAGTTACACTTATGAAGTTGTGGAAAAAATTATTTTTTGGTGTCACACTTTATTTTTGTGACATCAAAAAATCTAAAAGCCATATTAATATAGATAAATAATCAACCCTCACTCTTGACTATAATAGGCAATAGCTAAGTTGTACGTTCAACTTAGTTTAATTATTAATTACGTAATTTTAAGATGTTTTAAATATTGACCCAAAAAAATTGTTTTAGATCAATCGAGTTCAGAGCTTATGCAATTCGAATAGTACTGTTAAATTTTGTTAATTTTATAACTTAATCGTAAGTGATTAACCAATTAATAATCGTAACTATAAATTTAGCCACAATTTTTTTATCAGTTACGATTGGACAATATGAATTAGTAACAAAAGAGTATTTAGTCTCATATCAATCATACGATCATTTAGTCTTGGCATGACATAGTATAAGACTCAAGATCAAATCAAATTATTGATTTTGACATTTATGTGTGTATCCTGTAATAATTTTTCATATTTATTTTAGAAGAAGTACTTATGGTCTTCCTCATTTTAATTAATCAGTTTCCCATAATTATTAACTAATCTGATTAGAGGGGACTGTGTGGAAATACCAACAAAAAACCACAAGCAACAGCATCAACAAAATGGAGTATATTTACTTTGCCGTACATATTAATGTTGAGAGGAACAGTAAATGTAAAGACTTTCAAGTTTGGCGATGAGGGGCATCCAGTAAACAAAACGTACGAGCTGTTAAATATATAGCTTCATTTAATTTAACAGAGAATTGAAAAATGACACAGTATATAACTCACAAGCTGATGAAATCAAATTATTGATTTTGATATTTAATTTATTTCAAGGGTGTAGGTGGTTATTAAACTTATGAGCTGCTATATATATATATATATATATAGTGAGCTCTTATTACAGGATAGAGGATACACACATAATATAAAAGACAGAGAGGCATGAGTTCATAGTCATAGACTCATAGCCTTAATTATTGTGTGTGGAGAAAGTGATGATGTGCAGTGCATTAGTGGTGATGGTAAGTGTGAGCGCAACGTTGAGGAATGGTGTAGGCAATTTGGCGATCAATGCCTAATTTCTCGAAGGCATCAGAAAAGATGATAGCATAATAGCAAGCGATGGGTACGTCAACAAGCGAATTGCAACATTGTGCAGAAACAGGAGCTGAGACGTCTCTCGCAGGTTTCACACAGTGACGAAACACGTGAGTTAACATTCTATCAGTACTGAACTTCCCACATGCACCACTTGCTTCAACCCCTTTCTGGAATCCTCCAACTGCTACAATCATGAGCACCATCACCAACCAAAACGACTTCATCATCATTGCCATGCCTTTATAGCTTTCCTTTATTTTTTTGTTCTCTAACTTGAATTGAAGCCTCTTGAGTATTTTTCACAATTAACCTTGCTGTGTCTTAGAATTTAGAATGTATATGGTATATATAGCACACAAGCAGCACTCTGAAATTGACAATCCTCCTTCTACCTATAAATTAAAATCCACGGTTACTAATTTTCTGGGAGAGAGCGGCCACCAGATTTTTATTTTCTTTTGACCATACATCTTTTTTTAAAAATCTGAAGATATTGGCTGAATTGGCATGCAAACAGAATAAGCAGTTAAGCACCATGAATATATAGAATAACTAGAACCTGGAATTTGAATTATCAACACTAAACAGCTACCGCCCAGTTAACACCTATATTATATTTTAGAGACTTTTTATTTTGAGGAACTATTTTATAGACTTTTGTTAGTCTCACAAAATATATATAAAATTAATAATTGAAAAGATATAGAATTAAATATGTGATGTTAAGAGAGGAGAGAAAAATAGAGATAAGGATCAGTTAATAAAATAGTGAGAAAATAAATCATTAATGTCTCATTATTTAATTTACTGTTTTAAAATACAGTGATTATTTAATATTATATTTTTAAATATTTTAATATATATATATATATATATATATATATATATATATATATATATATATGTACATGTACATGTCAAATTTATAATATATCTACATTATAATAGTTCTGGGTGATGTCACAAATTATATATCACATATTAAAAAATATATATGAGAAGTTAGAACAATAGTGAAAAGTAAGAACTACTAATTATATTATTTAATTTCATATTATTTTAAAATACAATAATTATTATATTATATTATATATATTTTATAAAATTAACAGTAAATAGCATACATTTTTTTTATGGATGTAGATCATTTTTTGTTTCCTTTTTAAAAGGTAGATAGATAGATGTAAAGGCTCTAGTTAATACTGAAACTATGAACGAGGGTTTTAATTTAGGGTAAATTACAGTTTGCCCCCTGTGGTTTGGCCTAAATCCAATTTGCCCCTCTGTGGTTTAAACTGTGACACTTAACTACCCTGTGGTTTGGCTTAAAATTAATGTGCCTCCCTGTGGTTTAGAGTGTGACACTTGACCCCCCTGTGGTTTGTTATGTTATCACTTAACTACCTTCTATACAAATTTTAGTCAAATTAATCATCATTTTTATACTTTTAATGTTTAAAATTTGTTATTCAACACTCTAGAATTATAAAATAATTCAAAAAAAATTACAATTAATATAAAAATAAAATTTTAATTTTAAAAAATTAATAAAATAATTTAACATTTATTGTTTACTCCATTGATTATTTATATTTAGTTATTTATTCATTTTATTGTTATTTTTTATCTTTAATGTTTTAGAATTATTAAATCAATCAAAATAAAATTGTAAAAGAATAATATAATATAAATATATAACTAAATTTAAGTTTTTTTATTGTTCTAGTTCGGAACATACATACCTGAATTGAATGTTAATATTATTGAGCTTAGAAACTCTAACATTAAACAATAATTTTCTTAAAAATGTATCCAATTTATCCAATCATATAACGTTAATAGTGTACCAAAATAAAGTGACAATCCAACTTCATATTATTTTAGAGATAAAATAAATATAAAAAATAATTAATTAATAACTAAATATAAATAAATAGGGTTTGAAAATAGAAGATTAGGGTTTATTGTTTAGAGAAAAGAAAGAGTTTGAAGGAAACACTAAAAAGAGTTGAAAGTAGAATATTATAATTTACTGTTATTATTTTAAAGATAAAATAAATATAATAAAATAATTAATTAATTCAATTATTTTTAGGTAATTTCTTTTATAAGTTATATAAAATATTAAATTTTGAGAAACAAATAATATAGGGTAGTTAAGTGATAACATAACAAACCACAGGGGGTTAAGTGTCACACTCTAAACCACAGGGGGCCACATTAATTTTAAGCCAAACCACAGGGTAGTTAAGTGACGCAGTTTAAACCACAGGGGGACAAACTGGATTTAGGCCAAACCACAGGGAGACAAACTGTAGTTTACCCTTTAATTTATTACATTCCATCCACGGTCCACCTACTCCTTTATCCAATTCCTATTTATTTATTTATTTATCTGGAATGAGTCCAGGTTTGGCGTTTCCCCCCACAGACCCGCTTTGCTATGTTTAGACTTTAGAGGGTTGGGGGATGAATATTGAACAGCAAATTACTACTAAAACTAAAATTACGGAAGTTCAGAGTTCAGAGCATATAATAAAAAAAATCGCCGTTGCCGGGGATCGAACCCGGGTCACCCGCGTGACAGGCGGGAATACTTACCACTATACTACAACGACAAGTGATGATAGATTCCGTTTTCTAACTAATGTTCCAAATAGCTATTTTGAATTCTGAATATGAGATTTTCTACTTCCCATAATCCCATTGGAATTATTTTTAAAAATTGCATATTTTTAAATATGATTTTTTTAAAAATAGAGTTTGAGAAAAAGAGCTGTGAGAGAGAATTTGTTTATGTTTGGCAAATTGAATTCAAAAGTATCTTTTAAAAATATATTATATTTGGTAAATTTGTATTAAAAAGAGCTTTTAATCGTAAAATTACCAAGAATGGCATATATAGATTTAAATACTATTAGGGCCAAAAAAAAAAGATTTAAATACTATTAATATTTTTAAATAAATAAATTCTATAAAAATTTATTATTGTTAAGTTTTATTGCACAAATAAATATAAAATGTTAATTATTTTATTAATTTAAAAAAATTTAATGAACAAATTATTAATTTTAATTAATATAATTTTGTTATTTATGATTATTATTTTTACTAAATATCTATTAACTTTATTCAAGTAAAATATTAATTATAAAGATCTATTATTATTATTTTGATAAATTATTATTATTGTCTTAAAATAATGTTATTGAGGGTACGGGTTAAGTTTTAGGATGAGGTAAAATGAGAATTGTAAAATGTTAGTAAATGTACTTTTGTCTTAAAATAATTAAATTTTAACTTTTGTTTTTGGCCAGTAGTAGAAGCTCAAATTTTTAGTTTCTGTTCAAAGTTGAAAAATTGTTTTTACTACAACTCAAAAACACGTCTGGATCATTTGTCAAACACCTCATTTTAAGAAAATAAACGTTTTTAAAAAAAATAAACACTTTTACCACTAAAATAATAAATTAAATATATATTTAATTATATATAGCTTCATTTAATAATGTTACTTTGAACTTTGGCGATGTGGGGCTTGCAGTAAATAAAAGAGTAAACTGAATGTACAAGCGGCTATAGTGCAATTAGGGGTGGTAATTTTGACCCGAACTCACTAACCCAATCCAACCGAATTACATTTTGATTTAACCCAATTAATAAATGGGATATGTGGGTCGGGTCATAATTTATCCGTGCAAATATGGGTTGGGTTGGATAAAATCCATGGTTACCCCAATAACTATTTTGACCCCAAAGCGAAGGATATTTATGTTTTTAAGAAAAAACAAAAAACACATTTATTATAAGTTGTGATTTCTAGGCATTTTTTCACTACCCAACCTCATTAAATGCCTCCTTAAGTAATGCTCTTGGTTAGCAATACCCAATTTTGATTACGTAACAAAAGTATTGAGTAATTTTTTGAAAGCATGTTTTCATGCTAACTATGTTAAAGTTAGATTTTCAAGAGAAATCAGTAATTGTTGACAAGTAGTTGTAGGATTTGATTTTTATGGATTCCTATGTCTGGTGGAGAATTGTATTAGTGTTGAACTTTATACTCTTTGTCTAGTGAATTTGATTTTTATTATCTTTATTGATATAAACATAAAGTAGAATGATTAGTAGGCCAAATAAATTAAAATAAATCAAATAAAACAACAAAAGAAAAATTAATTAGTTGGTGAGTTTGACCCATAATTAATAGGTAATGACCCATTACAACCCATTTAAAATTTAACCTATTTATAACCCAACATATTTATGACCCAACCCAAACCCACCCATTTTACCACCCCTAAGTGCAATATAGCTTCATTTAACAGAGAATTGAAAAACGACAAAGTACGTATAACAATCAAGATTTCAAATCAAATGATTGATTTTGGATATTTATTTGAAGGGTGTAGGTGGTTATTACATATATGAAACTTATGAGCTGCTATATTGAGCTCTTATTACAGGGTAGACACATAATAAGACAAGTAGAGGCATGAATTCGTAGTCATAGCCTTAATTATTGTGTGTTGAAAGTGATGATGTGCAGAGAATTAGTGGTGATGGTAAGTGTGAGCGCAGCGCTGGGGAATGGTATAGGCAATTTTGCGATCAATGCCTAGTTTCTCGAAGGCATCAGAAAAGATGATAGCATAATAGCAAGCGATGGGTACGTCAACAAGCGAATTGCAACATTGTGCAGAAACAGGAGCTGAGACGTCTCTCGCAGGTTTCACACAGTGACGAAACACGTGAGTTAACATTCTATCAGTACTGAACTTCCCACATGCACCACTTGCTTCAACCCCTTTCTGGAATCCTCCAACTGCTACAATCATGAGCACCATCACCAACCAAAACGACTTCATCATCATTGCCATGCCTTTATAGCTTTCCTTTATTTTTTTGTTCTCTAACTTGAATTGAAGCCTCTTAAGTATTTTTTCACAATTAACCTTATTGCTCTGTCTTTGAACTTAGAATCTATATGCTATATATATAGCACACAAGCAGCACCTTGAAATTGACAATCCTCCTTCTGTCTATAAATTAAAAATTAAAATCCACGGATACTATTTTTCTGGGATAGAGCGCCCGCAGATTTTTTTTTCCCAAGACATTGGCTTGGCATGCAGAATAAGCACCATGAATAGAGTAACTAGAACATGGAATTTGAACTGTGAACAACATCTACGACTCATAAATTAAATACGGACTAACCTTTTGCTTAGTAAATATGATTAACATGAAACTAGCTTTCTTGGTGCTATTATTATTACCACAAAAATTCATTTTAGTCCCTTGCTTAATTAGTTTTCATTTGATCTCCAGGTAATACAATTAATATTAATTTAGTCGTTAACGTTTGCTTAATCTCAATTTAATTCTTCACATTTATAATCAGTATGAATTTAGACCCTAATGTTGGTTCATTCTCAATTTAATACTTCATATTTGCAATAAATATCTTGATCCCTATATTTATCTAAGTGTGAAAAGAATTAATTAACATATATAATGCTAACATAGACAATTAAATACTAAGTATACGTGTTGATATGTACATTTAAGTGACGCATTTAAGTGAGGAGTGTGCATCACATTCACCTCTAGACACCAAATTTGTTTTTATTTTTTAAAATTAAAAATAAAGTAAAATGTTCTCACACAACAAAAAGAATAAGTATTTAATTTCAATAATTTATATTTTGATGAGTACTGTTAATTATTGAAAAATAAATATTTTTTTAATAATTAAATTTTGACCATTTAAATAAACTGTAGAAAAATAATAATAATATATTGGATGGAGTGAGATAGTAATATAATTTTATTGGCATTGATTAAAATCACAACACAGGGGATTAAAGGTAGCAGTAGCTAGTAGTTAGAACTATTCCTTGAAATTAACAATCACCTGCATGCTACTAAATCCACATCCATTATCCCTTCCACTGAAACCGTGAATGTCTGGTACTCCCCCAAAGATTTGAAGGACAGAATTTTGGGTGTTACTTCATTAATATTCAAAACAGGTGGAGCAATCACTTTAGAGTTTGGTGACCCAACATTGGTCACAGTCCTAGAAAAAGAGTTAATAAGAGTGTACGTAAAGAGCAAAGGATGGGAGATTATTGATGTCCCAAAGTGTTCGGTTTTTGGAATGAGCGCAAGTGGTTTTGTCTGCAGTAATAATTTGAAGTTTTTTGTGGTCGTAACCTTGGCCACACAACAACTTCACGTAATCACTTGCACTAGTATCGATCGTACACGTACTAATCCAGGATTCACCACCTCAATGGGATTCATTTGTCCCGCACCATATATATGCAAATTCGGCCTTTTAAAAAATTAATTAGATATATACAATTTGTTAGTTATTACCTTAAAGTATGTTAGGCGAAATTGGATTAGGACCTCTAGACGAGAAGGATGCTATGTATGGGGCTAATGTGTCTTTTTCTTCATTGCTCCTCAATTTAGTTGCCGTAGGATTACTAGTATATGAACAAAAACTGAACACAGCCTTTACAATTAACTGGCTTGATATATAATTTGACACTAATAGAGAATTAATTTGATGCGTATATATACCTAGTTGATTTCAAGTAGGATTTTATAAGTAAACCATTGGCTTTTGAAATTTGGGTTGCGGGCAAGGCATATATATCTGGAGAATCTTTTGGGTACATGCTTCCTAGTACAACACCAGCTGCCACCGACGCAATATCCTCCAAAAAAGCATCACACAATATACGTGTGCAAATCCCATATATGGGATTCTTACGTGAATATACAGAGAAAAAAATACACAAATTCAATCACCTTTTAAAATTATCTATTGATATATACAACTTTTACCGTAATTCACAAAAAACGCTATTAGGAATAACACTTTTTAAAAATTATAAGATCAAATAGTTAATCATATAAACGCTCTCACGAAAAACTGTTTAGGAGTGTATCTATCTCTTGTATCATTTTATTTGTAAATTCAACAATCGTATTTGTTTAATTTTTCATATTTCAAACTTAGGAATTCATATGTTAAAATAAGAATAAGTAATTAAATGTAATTGATCAACGTAAAAATTAAAAAGACATAACATGTCCACCTACGAATTTTTCATCGCTGAATGACCACGAAATAATCTTACTTTGTCACAATGCTAAAAAACAAAAGAATTAGTGGCAAAATTAAAAGAGATGAAAAATGGCACCCACATGTAATCGCCTTTGTTTTTCCAAGAAAACAATTGAAATTTGAAAACTTGAAAACGTATTATAGGGTTTGTTCAATTGGTCAATTTGGTTCAACATAACTTAGGCATCTTATTACAGTGAAAATGATGTTTAACTAATTAATAATCAAACCTAATTATATATAGTTGAATTAATTTGCTTGATCAATTATCATATCATCGTTGTCGCTTTATATTATATTTTATATATATATAATAGGTAATTAATTTTAGTTTAAAATTTTTTAAATTAGAAAATGAGAAAAAACTGAATTTTTTTATACCGTTGCTGTACGTTCTGACTTCTTCGAGTAGTTACTTTTCATTTGAAGGTAGCTCATTTTTTAGCAAATCCTATCTTATTTATATTTAAATATTAAAAGCCCGACAAGATCTGGAGTTATATATTGAGTAAAAAAAACTTGATTTTCTTGATTTTGTCCACCGGGCTAAAAGTGACTCCATTTTCTTCTCTTCAAAAAGTGTTTGAGAAATTCCACGACGCATGCATGCATCTTGCGTACACTATTGAATTATAATGTCTCTGCTACAAAATTCAATTGATCTCAAATTCTCAATTTTATATATCTCATCATATTGACTTTGTGGATTTCTTGTTTTTCAAATCAGATATCTACCGTTAAATATAATGAATAATATATTCATTTAAAAACTTCAAAATGTAAGACAATTAACCTGATAAAAAAAGGCAAAAAAAAAAAAACCTGATAAAAAAAAATTAAAGTTATTTCGTATTCAAAGGTAAGGACTGAATCTTACTCAATTATTACACCCTTGGCTTGACTTTGCAGATTTAAGTGCGCTCTCAACCTCCAAATCAATTTAATTAATCATGGCATGCATTTTAAACATGTATGTGATATTAATTAATACCTCGTTTAATTTGTTTGGTAATTGTATTCTTCTGAACTTTTTCCTGCTTTAATGTAGGTTATCTCTCCTGGCCTTTTTGTTTTCTTATCTCTGATATTGGAATGTCATTATATATAACACTGCATAAAATTATAAATACTTTTTATGAAACAATAATAATAAGTTAATAACAATAAACTTGGCTCTCTCCTTCTCCCAAAATTAAAAAATTTGACCAAATAGCTATTAGGTATTAAGTATTAACCTTTACTGACCAATATTTTCTAAGGTTTGATGATTTTTTTTCTAATTCAACGCTTATAATTGTCAAACTAACTATAGAGAGATAGTCAACTATTGGTTATATATATAGCTGCTAGACACATAAAATGACAGAATATAAGTCATCTAACGTGGTCGTGGTGTTTAATGCAGAAAATGAATGAGTGACATTGAGAGAATGGTTAAAAAGTAATGACCAAAACCTCATTATATTGTATCTCCCATAATCATTGAACCCGGACCGGTCATTGACCCGGTGAAAGGCTCGGATCACTGGGTTATTGGTCCAACCGTCGGGTCACTGGTCCAACCGGTTGGTCCGGTAAAATATGTGTATATATATATATTGAAATATATTAATGCATAAGTTCATACTTGAAATTAAAAAAAAAAAAAACAACCATTGTATTTTATAATTAGTCGAATCCATTCAAGCAACCAAATACATTCATACTTGAGATTGTAACAAAACTAAGTAGCCACACTTCACACTAATACATAGAAATTAAACAGACAATTATCATAATTTATAAATAATTTTTTGTCTTTAATTGATTAAAATGGATACCAAAAGTATTAACTAATGATCTATGGTCTTCAACTAGTGGTCTATCGACTTCAATGTCATTATATCTTCTTCCTCCTCCTCATCATCAACTAGCTCATCCAAATTTAGTTATGTAATAAATAAATAATATTAGGATTACGCTAATTAAATGCATATTGTTGTATCTTTTGAATTCAGAATTCTAACTTAGAAAATTTATTATTAATTAAAAGGATCATAAAATAGGTATTACATTCACATTGCAATAATGCAGTTGATACAAATATCTCAGTATCCCAATATACTTAGGTCTCCAACAAATTCTGCAATTTGCTTAAGCAGCACATTAATCAGTTTATGAGTATCAGCATCCCTAATAACACTATTTTCTCTGTCGTCCAAATCCCTGTTAATAAGGTTCCCATAAATCTCTTTGTGTTTACCATATAATACATGAACTGACCCTAAACTTAAACGACTGTATTTGAGGCACAAAAAATGTTTTTTTTTTTAAAAAAAATTGCACCGGGTCCCGGGTTGTACTGGGTCACCGGGTCTCAATGACTCGTCCGGGTCAACCCAGGTCACTACCGGGTCAATATAATTCCAATCCTTTCCAGTGACCCGAGCCGGTTTTGACTCTGGGTTAGCGGTCTAACCGTCCGGGTCGATCCGGGTTTCAATACTATGATATCTCCAAAACATTATCGCAACAAAACTAATTTATAATAAACGATCACATCGTTGGAATTTACAATTTCGCAACAATTTTATTTCATTTAAAAAAAAGCATTACGTTAGGGCTTGAAAGTTTTGATGAAAAGAATAAGATAAGGTGGTTATTAATAAAATGGTGTGAAATGGGATGGGTGAAATGGAACAATCTAAGTAAATCATTTATTTGATTGGGTGCTTTAGAAAAAATGAAGAAAGTGGTGGAGATAGAAATTTCAATATTATCGTAATAATTAATGAACAAAAGTAAAAGAAAAAGAGTTAAAAATTGAAATAAATATTATAAGTTATGTAAACCATCATAAACCCCTTAATTTGAAGGAGTTTAAAAATTATTAAGGTATTGGATGGTTTAGACTTTGGAATAGTTTCCAAACCGTCATTAATAATCATTCCATCATAATAGCAGATTCTAGAAAGTAGAGTTAGCTAAGTTAGTTTGATGACATGGCAAGTCTGTTAGATTGTTAGATCTGGTAGTTTACTTATGTCCAGCTGTATCCAGCTTGTATTTACTCTCTCCCTCTCATTATATATACTTGTACTGCCTCAACTATAGTATTGAATAGAATCATTTTCTCCATTTCTGCTTCTCTTCTTCTTCGATCTCTCTGAGTCTTTTATGGTATCAGAGCGAATTTCCAAAATGGAAAATTCTTCTTCTTCTTCGAGCACTGCCTCTCTAGTTTTTACTTCCAATGCTATTTCTCAGTCAAATTCGATTATAAGCTTCAATCATCCTATTTCAGTGAAGCTTGAGGAGCGAAATTTCTTGATTTGGAGACAGCAAGTACTTGCTGCCATAAGAGGTCATGATCTCGAAGGATTCTTGATTGGTGGAGATCGTGTACCTGCAAAATATGAAAATACAGATGCTGAGAAGGAAGGAAAAGTTAGTTCGAAGTTTATTCAATGGATGAAGCAAGATCAACTTCTTCTTAGTTGGCTTTGCTACTCCATGTCAGAAGGAATGCAGACAAAGACTGTTGGATGCACTTCTTGTGCACAAGTTTGGATGAAGATTGAGGAGTATTTTGCCTCAAACACTTTGGCAAAGGCGAACCAGTTCAGAACTGAGCTAAGCAACACAAAGAAGGGAACGAGGACAATGAATGAGTATCTGTTGAGGATCAAAGCAATTGTTGATGCTTTGATAGCTACTGGAAATTCGATTTCAGAAAGGGAGCATGTTGAGGTAATTCTTGGTGGACTTTCTCGTGAGTATGATGCATTTGTTACTGCGATTCATTCAGACGTGAGGCATATTCTGTTTTTGAGATTGAGTCTCTCCTTTTGTCTCAAGAATTGCGTATTGAGATTGCTAAATCTCAAGCTGCTACTCCTGAAACCTTATCTGCTAATGTTGCTAGTGTTGAAAATAGTAACACAAATCAGAATCAGAATACAAATAATACTGGAGGAAGCAATAATAATAACTCGAATTTTCAAAACAATAGAGGTGGTGGTAGAAATAATAATAATAGAGGCAGAGGACGAAGAGGAAGAGGAGGATTTGGAGGTTATGGTAATTACAATAATGGAGGTTTTAATAATAATTTTCCAAGAGGACCTGTGTGTCAGTTGTGTAGCAGGCCTGGACATGTTGTGTTTCAGTGTTATCAAAGGTTTAATACTGCCTTCCAACCTTATGCACCGAATGCTTATGCTCCTCAAGTGAGGAATCAAGTGAATATGGCAGCAATGAACAACGCCTATTCTGATGGTGGCTGGTATCCTGATTCTGGAGCAACCTCTCATGTGACTTCTGATTTTTCTAATCTGGCTGATAGATCCAACTACACAGGAGGTGATCAACTTGTTGTTGGCAATGGTAAAGGATTATATATTTCTCATATTGGGCATAGTTCTGTTATTTCTCCATTTAATCCACACACTACACTTCATTTGAATAGTTTACTTCATGTTCCTCACATAACTAAAAATCTTGTCAGTGTCTCTAAGTTTGCTAGAGATAATAATGTTTTCTTTGAGTTTCATCCTTCTGTTTGTCTTGTGAAATCTCAGGCTTCCAAGGCAGTTCTTTTTCAGGGAACCATTAAAGATGATGGTCTCTATGCGTTTGATAATTTTCAATTACAGCATCTTCCTTCTATATCAAAGAATTCCAGCTCCAGTACGGATCCAAGCACATCACATTCTAAAGCATTTACAAATTCTGTTTGTTTAGCTTCTGTTCAATCTTTAGATGAATACAAGTTGTGGCACTATAGGCTAGGCCATCCTCATTCCTCTGTTTTGAATAATGTACTTCATCAAAATAATATTTCTGTAGGTCCCAAAATAACCATGTCTAATTGTAAAGCTTGTTGCTATGGCAAGTGTCATAGCTTACCCTATCCTACTTCAACTACAGTGTATTCTTCACCACTTGAGTTGATATATACTGATTTGTGGGGTCCTGCACCTCTTTCTTCCTCTCAAGGCTTTACTTACTATATTGTTTTTGTTGATGCATTCAGTAGATATAGTTGGATATATCTAATTAAAAACAAATCTGATGCATTTCCTATTTTTCAGCAATTTAAAAAGCTTGTAGAGAATCAGTTTAATACCAAAATTAAAGCCGTACAATCTGACTGGGGTGGAGAATTTCGTGTTTTTAATAAATTTCTTAAAGATCACGGTATTGTTCATCGTGTGAGTTGTCCTTATGCTCATTCTCAAAATGGCTCAGTTGAAAGAAAACATAGACATGTTGTTGAAACAGGTCTCACACTACTTGCTCAGTCCTCTCTTCCTTTAAAATTTTGGGATCATGCCTTCCTTACTTCAGTTCATCTCATTAATCGTTTGCCTACCTCAGTTCTTCAGAATGTTTCACCTTATGAGAAGCTATATAAAATGAAACCTAATTTGTCTATGCTTAAGGTGTTTGGATGTGCTTGTTATCCGTCTCTAAGACCATATAATTCTAATAAGCTTCAATTTCGTTCTGATGAGTGTACTTTTCTTGGTTATAGTGATATGCACAAAGGTTATAAATGTCTTTCTTCATCAGGGAGATTGTACATTTCTAGGGATGTTATCTTTAATGAACAGCTTTTTCCCTTTGCCTCTAATAATGTCAATCCTGTTTCCACTGCTGTGCCTTTTGCTTCGGGTTCTACTCCATCTATTGCCCAATATGTATTACATAACACTCCTTTACCTAATGTCCAATATCAAGTTTTGTCTTCTAGTGCAGTGATGTGTCCAGATCAAGAGGTGAAAGCTGATTCTTTGCCTCCTGTTATTAATGTGCCTTTTGACTCAAGTAATGATACTAGTAGTCCTTCGCCTAACACTAGCTGTCACAGTCCTTCTGCCACACGTACAACTCCTAATTCTAGTGCTACATCTTCAACAGCTAGTGTACCTAGTGCATGTGATAGTGTACCTACTGCTGCGCCGTGTGTCACCAATCAACATCCTATGGTGACTAGATCTAAAAATGGAGTGTTCAAACCGAAGGCACTAGTGTCTATCACTGAACCTAAGACTGTCAAACAAGCTTTGTCTTCACCCGAGTGGAAAAGTGCTATGCAAGATGAGTATGGTGCATTACTGAGAAATAAAACGTGGCAGCTTGTGTCTTTACCTGCTAACCGAAGGGCAATTGGTTGTAAGTGGGTTTTTAAAGTGAAAAGAAATGCTGATGGGAGTTTTCAAAAGTGTAAAGCAAGACTAGTGGCAAAGGGGTTTCTTCAGGAGCTTGGCTTTGATTATACTGAGACTTTCTCTCCAGTTGTCAAAGCTACTACTATTCGTTTGGTTTTGGCTATTGCTGTTTCAAAGAAGTGGAGCTTAAGGCAGCTTGATGTGAATAATGCTTTCCTTAATGGAGAGCTCAATGAAGAAGTGTATATGCTTCAGCCACCTGGGTTTGAGAGCAGTGATAAAAACTTAGTGTGTAAGTTGGAAAAGGCTTTATATGGCCTAAAGCAAGCTCCCAGAGCTTGGTTTGGTAAGCTTGCATCCACTCTTGTGAAGCTTGGTTTTAAAGCTAGCAAATGTGATCCATCTCTGTTTATTTCAGTTCATATGGATCATGTTACTTATGTTTTGGTGTATGTTGATGACATTATTGTCACGGGCAACTCTGATAGTAAAATTGAGTGGTTGGTTTCTGCTCTTAAACGTGCATTTGCACTCAAAGATCTAGGAGTCTTAAATTTTTTTCTTGGCATTGAAGTCATTAACTTGAGTTCTGGCTCTTTGCTTCTTAGTCAGAAGAAATATGTTGTGGATTTGTTAAAGAAGGTGAATATGGCAGATGCTAAAGGCATCAAGACTCCTATGGTTCACGGTCAATTGTTGTCCAAAGTTGGAGATGATTCGTTTTCTGATCCTTCACTTTACAGATCAGTTGTTGGGGCACTTCAGTATGCAACTGTCACCAGACCTGATATTGCCTTCTCTGTAAATAAACTGTGTCAGTTTATGCATACTCCAAGAGAAGTTCATTGGCAGGCGGTCAAGAGAGTGTTGCGTTACTTGCAGCATACGTTACATTTTGGTTTGGTTATTCAACCTTCTCCTTCATCTGCTACACTCAGAGGCTTTTGTGATTCGGATTGGGGTAGTGATCCTGATGATAAGAAATCTACATCTGGGTTTTGTTTGTACTTAGGAAACAATCTTATTTCATGGACAGCGAAGAAGCAAACTGTGGTTGCTAGATCTTCTACAGAAGCAGAGTTTCGGAGTCTTGCTCACCTTACAGCATAGGTGCTTTGGGTTCAGTCTTTACTTAAAGAGTTGTGTGTTCATACTAAGCAACCTATTCTATTTTGTGACAACTTGAGTACTGTCCATCTGTCTCACAACCCTGTTTTACATGCTCGCACCAAGCATGTAGAGCTTGACTTATTTTTTGTTAGAGATAAGGTGATTAGTGGAGATATCGTTGTGAAGCATGTTCCCTCTTCTCATCAGGTTGCAGATATTCTTACAAAGCCTCTTCCTTATCCCGCTTTTGCCAATCTTCGTGACAAACTTCAGGTCTTCTCAGCACCTTCAGTTTGAGGGAGGGTAATAGCAGATTCTAGAAAGTAGAGTTAGCTAAGTTAGTTTGATGACATGGCAAGTCTGTTAGATTGTTAGATCTGGTAGTTTACTTATGTCCAGCTGTATCCAGCTTGTATTTACTCTCTCCCTCTCATTATATATACTTGTACTGCCTCAACTATAGTATTGAATAGAATCATTTTCTCCATTTCTGCTTCTCTTCTTCTTCGATCTCTCTGAGTCTTTTACATCACATTACTCATTTAAATATCTAACTAAAGATTTATAAACTCAAATTACTTTACACCGCCTTCGTAGTAACCATCCTCTCAACTAATGTTACGTTTTTTACACAGAAACGGAAAGGAAAAGGGAAAGGGAATTCATTTATTGTGTTTGTCAGTAAAAATTTGAGAATAAAAATGAAATGAAAATAAAAATGAGAATATATTAAAATTATCACTTTATCCTTTTTGCCTTCACTTTTTTCACCCTACGGAATAAGTGGTTAATTTGTTGGTGTACAAGGTGGGTTGTGATTATTGGAGTGTGTGAATGAAATTTGGGTTAAAAAAAGATAAAAAAGAAAGTAAGAAGGTGAAATATGATGGTTAAAGCGGAAGGCATGGAGATTGAGAGGTGTAGGCGACGTGTGGGGCCAACCGCGTGGCGCTTGGGGCATGCATTTATTATCGTTGATTTCTAGAATAAGCTGTATGCCGTTTCCAACAATCAAGAATTATAAAGGAATCTCAAAAGTCAAAATACGCTCATGAGTTTCATCCATGGATCCATCACCCCATATATATATATATATTAATATTAATATGTGTGTGTGTTATATTTATAATAAAGAAACCCTCAGCCTCAACCTGAGTTTGAACCCACCATCAAATTAAGTGTGTTAATTCCACTTAATTTCTTCTTCTATTGTATATTTGTCTCTGCCTTGCTTTAATTTGTGTAATTAATTAATTAAGAAAATGCAGATTCAAAAGTGGTTTCTATTTCTCTTTGCTTCTCTCCTAATTATACTCCCTCATCCCATGCTGTCTCCAAACCACCTTAAGGCTGTGGAAGCAACCCAGGTTTTAACCCTTCACAAAAATCGTAAGCATATTCATTCATTACTTAATTAATTACCAATCATTCATCTCTCTCTCATCTAATTTATATTATTAATTAATTTCTTTGCTTCCTTCTCTTAATTTTATAACTTGATGATGAAGGATATGGAAAATCTTTGTATATATATAAACTATTGTTGATTAAATCATAATTATAATTATAAATATATAGGGTACATGAAGAGGGGAGCTAATTATTACTCGAGTCTGGGACTTTCGTGCAAGTGCTGCGATGGTGAATGCACAAACACTTGGGAATTTACTTGCTCCAACCTTCGTTGCCATCCGTGGAAATATTAATCACTTCCCCAATTCCAATAAATAAATATAACACACACACACACACATATATATATATATATCAATATTTGTAGCTCTTCACTCTATACATGAGTTTATATATACATGCATGCATATTAATTTATTATATATCAATAATTAATGCCGTGTTTAAATACCGGCCGTTGGAATTAATTTTCTTTTGATTACTAATAATTTATCGTGGATGTGTTTAGCTGGGGCTGGCTGCACCATCAAGTATATAGTTAGATTTTAACAATGATTATTTCTTCCTTCCAATCATTTTATATTTTCTCTCTCTCTCTCTATATATATATATAATCTATGTGTATATATACCACATCACAATATGTCTTAGGTTGGTAAGATAATTCAGAGACTGATGCAGTGCATGCATACAAGATTAAATCATAAACACCTGAACCAGAAATATGTTTAAATTAATTATGACAAAGTTTGCTTTAACTAATCTAGCTAGCTATATATAGCAACAACGATAACTGACCATAATTTCAGCTTTAATTAATTTGACATTCACCTTATCAGTGCAGTAGCTTTTTAGATTTATGCTTAATTGATTTCATAAAATATTAATATGTGTATGGAAGATATAGTACATGAGATTTGCAAGGACCTAGGAGCGAATTGAAGGAAGGATAAAAATAATCCTGATCATTTGACCTTGAGTGAATAAAATTAAAAATTATTTATTTTTATATTTATAAACTGTAAAAGTAAGCATTTTTCCATTAAAAAAAACAGTATGCATATTTACTCTCTTTTTTAGTTACTAAAAGTTTGACATATGTAAGAAATGAATATGAAGTTGAGGGGTGGGGAGTATATTTGGTTGGGGTGAGTATTTGGAACTATTAAGAATTTCAACTCATCAATTATAGGCTATTGAATCTATCTTAAAATTTGTGTTATCCTAATTATATTTTAAAAAAATTATTTTAGTATAAATCTCTAGAAAAATTTAACAATTGACCGATTGTAAACTTAAGGTCTTATAACTCTAAAGTATTAGTCATGCGTTTGGTTTCACATTGGCATTAATGTTGACTAATTAATTCCTTTGGGCACCACGTGCAGAGAGAGACACACGAATCCATTCCACTTTTTTGTTTCAACTTTCATGTCTATGTCTATCCCCCATTCCCCTCACTACTCAATTCTATATTATTGCCCATCCCATTATATTATTCACAATAAATTAATACACTTTTCGTATACATATATATATATATATATATATATATATATATATATATATATATATATAATATGATGTATGAGACCATATATATGATATATCCTTAATTCCCCGATTCCATATTCATCCTACAAAGACGCGCGAGTTGAATTTATATTCATATCTCACTTTATTATAACTTAATTATTATCTACCAAGGTGTTCATGTAACTCAAATCATGCGTAATTATTGTCAACAACAAAAAATTAGAAGAGATGGCTTTTGCGAAATATTAATATATATATATATATATATATATAATCTAAAGAATACTCCGAGTGTAGTTTTTTTAAAAAATTAAAAGGGTCATATGATAAATATAATTTTATCAAATCTCAAATAGGTATGTACGTATGTGATTTATTCTTTAATTTATATATCATCAAGTAAATAAAAAAAATAGAAATAAAGTCGTGTGACGTTTTTGATCAAATAATGATAATGACTCTTAATTTAGGTTGGTTTGTGCTAACTATTCACGTAAGATTCAATAGTCAAAAGTAGTTATTATTCCCTGTTTCTTACTTTATTTTCAGAATGAACTATGAACAGGTCTTCTTACTTAATATTCTCCAACGCAACGCTAGAAAAACGGAAAATGACACTGCAATTTGCCATTATTAGATTCTGAAGTGGGGCAAACTAAACAATGTAAAACATAACATCCTTTTTGGCATCTTACAATTTGACAATTATTATAACTAATTATAACCAACAACTTGGTACGTATTATTATATTATTTCACATTCAAGCTTGTGCCTAAAATGGCATCTCTTCAACCTTATATATGCCCAAATTAAGATAAGCCTGCGCAAAATATCTTCAATACTAAATCTCTTCATTTCTATATATAACTCGAGTCAGAATTTAATTTCAATTCCTTAATTGTCTTCTTGTTTAATTTGATCAAGAAATTACTTTATATTTTCACAATTAATTATTCCAAGATTTTCATATTAATTCCTCATATATATCAAGATTCTAATTTATTAAATAATTAAGGAATTATTTATTCTACGTGCTGTTCGTAGCTTCTTTTGTGTATATATATAATCGTTGACGTATTTATTAGAATGAAGGAATATATGGGAAGCTTCTGTGATCAGTGCATGGATCCCATGGCAATGAGAAGCTTCCAGGGATTTAAAGCATTTTCCATATTGTATGAAGTATTAATCCAACAGTGTCTGCTAAAAAGTAGTCTTAAAATATTTAATTTTGCTCAACAAATTAATAAGATATCACATCTGATCTCTTGAAATATTCTCCAATGGGATCGGATGTCCTTATCCTCAGTTATCCAAAACGAACCTGCAAGAATGATTTCGGTATTCTTTAAGTAATATATTCATTAAATAATTATCCTCTCTCTCTTCCTTTCCATATATATATTCTTAGAAGAACTTTGGTATTATAGACCACGCAAGTACTAAAAATTCAGTATTTTTTTAAATTTTGTTATATTGTAACTGAAATTTTGATCTTTAACTTATTCAAGAGGTCTTTAACTCTTTATAGTTTATAGTATCGGTCTATTATAATATTGACTAACGATATTAAATAAATAATTAGAGTATTAAAAATACGAATAATTAGATTTTTATTCCTTCTTCTATTTATATATGATATATTTTCTTTAGGATAGGATGTTTGATATTACCAAAATACTAAAAATTCGGAACTCCTTCTGTTAGTTAACTTCTATTTGTCAAAATTAATCAAATTTGGTCCATAATTCATTTAGAGTAAATTCTTATTAATATTGACAAATAACATTAATAAATGAATGAAAGATGTACTAAAACTGGGTAAGCATTTGGAGCTATGGAAAGCTCAAGCTCACCAGTTGTCGGTTATTTGATTTTTTTTCGAAATTTGTTTCATTCTAAATTTTTTAAAAAATTATTTTGATGCAAATATTTTGAGAGATTCAACGGTTGATAAAATGGTGAGTTGATTCACCATCTCTCTATAGCATTACCCACTAGAATTTTTATCTCACTTTGGGCCTTCATTAATTTAACTTCCGCATCCCATGTGTTATTAGAAATTAATGACTGCCTTTATCTACGAATCAACAATAATGAAACGATATAATCATTCATTAAGATATAAAGTATAACACATTTGTTTTTCTTTATATCCTTGCTTTCACTAACTAACAATCTTATCAAATACTCAAGTATATGCATATATTCTTGTCAATCCACATTATTGAAAATTCTAGGCTACAGTTATTGTGATGATTAGTATATCTCACCGGTATTTGACCATAATTTGTTAAGGAGTTTCACATGTTAAATAATAAAAAAAAGGCACCACCATAATAAATATTAAATTGTATATATATTATATATATTATATAAAATATCTAGCGTATTAATTTTTATATATACACTACATTAATATACATCTCAAATTATTGAAAGGTTGTTTTTTTAATTTGGACAAAGCTTAAAGTGATATTTGTGGATTGAGTTTAAGGTGGTTTAATTATATAGTTTAATATGACTAGATTTGTTGACGTGTCATTATTCTATTAATTTTTTTAAAGGTTCTATTAAGTTTTTTAAAGGAAAAATTAACGATGAAGTTTTGTACACAAATTGTAAGAATTTTTTTTTTTTTGTCCAAGACACAAATTGTAAAAGTTGAAGGAAGTTCTATGTGATATTGTGATCATTTTTTGAAGTTTAGGAGAGGTGTGTGTATAGCATTTTAACTTATTTAATTGTATGTTTTGCGATATAAAATAAAAGGATTAAAATCTTGATTTATATCATTAAATTTGATATATTTAAATGTGGAATCAAAAGAAATATGGGTATATCCACAATGAAGTTACAAGTCATTTGACATTATATATAGTTCCCGCAGGCTTTTCGCATGGTTGAGTGGGCCTCGTTCATTACTTCCACCTCGAAAAGAGAATCAGAATAATACATGAGTCTGGATTTTCAGTGGTCTAAAATTGTATTATTTGAATTAATCATAATATTTAATTACGATTTTTTTATTAATTACGATGTGATTAATTTGAATAACACAACTTTTTTAAAAACAGCAAAAAATCTATGCTGATAATATATATATATATATATTTTTTTTATGTGTGAGACCCACTTATATGTCGAGTTTGGATCCAGTGCAATTCCCTTCCGTGCAATTCCGGTGCAATTCTTATAAAATACACATTTTTACATCATTTTTTAAGTACTAATACGAATTTATTCTAACAATAACCCACTATGAATGGATTAGGAATGAAATTATTATCAATTTTGACAAATATCATCACTAAATAGCCTCGTGAGACTATTTTTTAATATTAATAACAATTTGGTCCCTAATCCATTTAAGGTGATGATATTTGTCAATATTGATATTAATTTGGTCTCTAATCTATTCATAGTGGATTATTATTAATGTGAGTCCGTATTAGTACTTCAAAAATGAAGTAAAAATGTGTATTTTATAGGAATTGCACCGGAATTGCACGGTAGGGAATTGCACTGGATCCAATTTCCTTATATGTCACTCTCTTTCTTTACTTTTCTATACTGTACAACATAAAATTCATTCTCATCCCACCACAGTGACACTCGTAGTCGTATGACTCGTATGTCCCCAAGCCTCACTCTTGCTTCAATCATATAATTAGGGAGATGAAGGGAAGTCACTTTTGTTTAATTTTGTAGATTTTATGAGTAAATTGGAGAAATAATAAATATAGGAGACATTTCTAGTATCAACTGGTAGTGGACGGTGATTGGGTCGGAATGGGATCCGAATAATACCCCACATGAGGAGTCATGTAACGTAAAACAAAATAGTATAATACATAGTACAGAGCTAGTACATACCCCTCTCAACTCTGCCTTATCCACCTTATCGCATAATTGGTCAAAAAAAAAAAAACTTATTGCATTTTGCGTGGCACTGTTACTACTTCACCCTTGCCTTTCAGTACCTTTAATTTCACCCTCCATATCTTTTAATTTTTTATTGTAAATTATTTTTTGCCTGTTCTAAACTTCTTGAATTATAATTATACATTATTTAATTCTGTCTCTCTTTTAAAAATATATAAGCATCTCTCATAAAATTTGATTACAAAAAATTTCTTAACTTTTAATTTCAATATATAATTTCTTGTGTTAAAACTAAAACTTTAATTTATTTTAATTTAAATGGTTACCATTTTATATTGATTACAAAATACTAGTTATATTATATATATACAAACAATAAGTATAAAAATATTTTTAAAATTAAGATAAATGTAAATAAAAAAGAACAATATATCATAGGAAATTGAAACAAAATAACCTCAATACAACTTGTTTATATATAGAGAGACTAGAGAATTTATTTTTGTATATATTAAAAAAGTGAATAATAAAAGAACATGTAAGTTTAGTGTATAAAATAAAGGAAGGATAGGAGAGAAGGTCAAAGGTGTAGGATGAGAGACAGGTGGCAGGGTGGATTTTGGTAGAGGGAATGAATACTGATGGGTACAGCTACAGCTACTTTGGTGGGTCCCTGGGGATGGGGACCAAACCAATAACCCACTCAAACGGCACGTCAGATAGAAGAACCATTTGGATTATATAATATAATTATATATCATTTTTTTAAATGTTGAAAAAAATATTTATGTATTAATTAATAATATTTATTTATTTTACGAGTTTTTTAATTTAAAAATAAAGAATTAAATAAATTTACAAAACTACAAATAAGTGAATAACATATCATATAAAATTAGAATTTATTTACCATGTGTTTTAAGACTATATATTAAAATTTTATTTGATTAATTAATAAAATATTTAAAATCTTGAAATACGTAGAAATTCAATCAAAAGATAAATTTTTTAATGTTTAAAAATTTGATTAGACATTAGTCAATCAAATGCAATCTTAGGACATATATTAAGGGCATGTTTGGTATAACTCCCAAAATGTATAGGAACATTGAAATAAATAAAGAGATATAAAAAGATGAATTTTTTTTATAAATTATATTATCCTTAGAATTGGGAGTGTTTTTGCATTATATATAGGAAAGGCCGTCCTTTGGTGGAAGACATAATTAAGCAGCTGCTCTGTTTCCTCTGCTCTTTGCTTCCCTTGTTTTTAATTAATTCCATCCCAACTTCCTCTTTTGTTCCTTCCAATTCACTAACATCCATCTTTCATGGACAAGCACAACAACACCAAACCCACCACTTTCGATCATCTTTTTGGTCCCAATACCTCTTCCTCTTCCTCTTCTGCCATCTTTACCTCCATTTTCCCCCCTCCCCCAGTAGTAAGCACCTTACATCCTTTCATGCTTATATAATATATTCCTTACTCTCTGCTTTGTCATATATATGGAAACACCCTTCGTTATTTCTACTTATCATTTCTCTGCTCAAGCTCTTAGATTCCACTTAATTTCACATTATTTTTATTCTGCATAATAATTAAGTGTGTGTGTGTAAGGTCATAAATATACTGATTGATTTCTACTGGAAATTTTCTGAAAAGAATACAGCATGCCACTCAAATTAGGCACTTTATTTTTATATCTGAGTTATTTTTATGGCATAGATATACCTGTTTGAGAATTCTGATTGAGTTGTAACTTAAAGGTTGGAGGGAGAGATTCAAGAAATCAAGATGTGGGAGTGGGACGCAAAAATTATGGAGCACCAGGTTCCTTCAGAATCCTCATCTACTGCCCTTTTATTTTATCATATGCTCATCATCACCACTATTTATACTGACTATTACTTTGACTTATATATACATATATATATATATATATGGATTTAATTGGTTTCTGAAAGTGTGGATTTATTTGGTGATAATAATGGTTGGATATTGTTTTGACTAATTAATTAATTATCAGGAAATCACAATAACATGAGAGGTGAGAAGAACAGCAATGATCAGAATGAGACAGTGGAGCCCAACTACTATAGCTCATCCATCTACTATGGTGGTCAAGAAAATTATTCTCCAAGAACCAGGACCACTGATCAGCCCCACCCCATTGTCAGTCTCATCACCTTCTCATTCTTTACTATTAACATCCTAATTCCTAATTACATGCTCTTGTTTCACATATATATTAATTACTAGTCCTAGTTCTGTTTTTTTTTTTAACTAATTAATTGTGACATGGAATTTGGCAGTTCAAGAAGGATAAGGATGATGATGACGACCCCAATGATAACAATTCAAACACCGCTGCAAGAGGGAACTGGTGGCAAGGTATAGGACACACACTCTTGGGCCAGTATTCAATAGAAGTGCCATATATAATCTAACTCAAACATGGTTAATTATACTCACTTTTAGTGCTGATAATATTTGTTTTTTTCGTTTGCAGGTTCCCTTTATTATTAACTTCTCACTCTGCCATGCCATTAAAACTGAACATCCTGTAGATCAGGTATTCAAAGATTTCACTTCTTCGAAATTCCTATATGTACAGTATCGGATATAAAAGAGGTTAAGATGAATATTTGGTATATACCCATGTCTTTTCATTATATATGCTTCACTTCACTGAACACCACTGCAAATTCTCTCTCACCCCAATTTAATTACTAGTAAGTATAGTAACTAGTATATGCAATCAAGTACCGACATCTCTTTGATATACAAAATACTTAATTTCTTGATAAAATAATTAATAACTGATCGATAAACTAACATGGGATTTGTTGACAATAATTTTGCAGGATGGCGATCACTCACCCTATTGTGCTAGCTCTAGCTAATCAAAGTATGGAATTGAATAAGACATAGTATAGAGCATACATATATACTAGGATTGTGTACTAAATATTTTCCTACTGTTTGGGCAATATGTTGTACTTTTTTGTCTGAAATATGTTGTCAAAACATCAGTGAAGCAGCTTCTCATATATGCTAATTATATTAATATCTAGAGCACTCAAGAGTAGCTAGCTTGATGCCATCCAGAATAATTGCATGCTTAGTTTTCTTGTACTCTACTGTTGTTCACTTAATTGGGTAACTCACCTTTGAATTTTGGTTACATTATTATATATATATATATATATATATATATATATATAAAATCCTATTCCATATGCATGTAGTTCTCGATTGGTTTCGGTGACTTCCTCTAAATGATTAATGTAGTACAATAAATTATCAATAAAATATATATATCTCACTCTCTTGAGAGTGTATGTTCTTGTGTTTAATTTGTCGTATTCCGTCCAAAATTAGCCTTATTTATATACATTGGATTCGGTTCTCAAATTCAAGCGTGAATAGTAAACGAGATCGAACAATAAAATGAGAGGAATAAAGTTATATAGTGCTACATGCAAATAACATATAATATATATACTATTGCTTTATATAGTAAATCAACTTCAAAGAAGTCTTGATCTTTTTTGGGAAAAAAATTTGGTAGAATTAGATCTTCGAGTAGGTTATATATACTCCTTAACTAGAAGAGGGAGCTAGGTTGGTTGGGTTGACCATGGATGGGTGTTAACTTTAGCAAAAGGCATCAAGCTTTAAAGGTGGTTGTGCTTCATGTCCCCTCAAAACGTACAAATTATGGGAAAAAGAAGAATAAAAGAATAAAGAAGAGACAACGAATGAAAGGTCCACGCACTCATCTTCCCTACCTATTATTTTCAGCTGAATGGTAATTAATTAATAGATATTTAAGTCTCTTGATTTTCTTATTATTACAAATCAACGCGCTGTGCAATTAAAGACTTTTTGTAATATCATTTTATGAATTTTAATTCATCAAATGATATTAATTAATTACCATTCTGAAAATAATAAGAAATTAATAAACTGGTGTCTTTTCTCTCTCTATTTTGTTTTAAAAAATATTCTCAAAAAACGCATATTTAAATTTGTCACGCATTAATACTTTAATAGATACAATTGAAAATAATATGTCTTAAAAAAACCATTCAATTTAACTTTTTAGCACCACTAATTAATTTTAAGTACATCACATATTATTTTTATTTTTTATTAAATTATTAACGCATGTGATATCTTAACTAAAAGCACTCTACTAATTTAAAAGATGAAATTAGCTAGGAAGTCTTTTTAACCATTAGATTTAATTATAAAATGAAGGGTTGAATCTCACACATTAATTAGCATATTTATGTATTTACTTATAATTAACTTAATTTTTCATCTTTCATGGAGCGAATAATATATAGCCCTCGATCAATCGATATGGTCAAGATAAGAGAGAGGGTTTATGCATGTATGTCACATATATTTAGATGTGAATACGTATTATATAGCTAAGCATCCAATTTAAACACATGCATAACAGAGAATCCTCAATACTACTCTTTCGCAGTTTGCGATAACGTAACACATCACACATAAATTCAAGTTCAAATTAAAATAATTTTTCATATTTATTTTAGGAGAAGAACTTTTTTTTTTTTATGGAATTTAGGAGAAGAACTTATGGTCTTCCTCATTTTAATTAATTAGTTTCCCATAATTATTATTAACTAATCTGATTTAGAGGGGACTGTGTGGAAATACCAACAAAAAACCACAAGCAACAGCATCAACAAAATGGAGTATATTTACTTTGCCGTACATATTAATGTTGAGAGGAACAGTAAATGTAAAGACTTTCAAGTTTGGCGATGAGGGGCATTCAGTAAACAAAACGTACGAGTTGTTAAATATATAGCTTCATTTAATTTAACAGAGAATTGAAAAACGATACAGTATTAAACTCACAAACTGATCAAATCAAATTATTGATTTTGATATTTAATTTATTTGAAGGGTGTAGGTGGTTATTACGTATATGAAACTTATGAGCTGCTATATATATATATATATAGTGAGCTCTTATTACAGGATACACACATAATATAAAAGACAGAGAGGCATGAGTTCATAGTCATGGCCTTAATTATTGTGTGTGGAGAAAGTGATGAGCCGTGAATTAGTGGTGATGGTAAGTGTGAGCGCAGCGTTGGGGAATGGTGTAGGCAATTTGGCGATCAATGCCTAATTTCTCGAAAGCATTAGAGAAGATGATAGCATAATAGCAAGCGATGGGTACGTCAACAAGCGAATTGCAACATTGTGCAGAAACAGGAGCTGAGACGTCTCTCGCAGGTTTCACACAGTGACGAAACACGTGAGTTAACATTCTATCAGTGCTGAACTTCCCACATGCACCACTTGCTTCAACCCCTTTCTGGAATCCTCCAACTGCTACAATCATCAACACCATCACCAACCCAAAGGACTTCATCATCATTGCCATGCCTTTACCTTTCCTTAATTTTTTTGTTCTCTAACTTGAATTGAAGCCTCTTGAGTATTTTTTCACAATTAACCTTAGCTTGCTCTGTCTTAGAACTTAGAATCTATATGCTATATATAGCCACACAAACAGCACCTTGAAATTGACAATCCTCCTTCTACCTATAAATTAAAATCCACGGTTACTAATTTTCTGGGAGAGAGCGGCCACCAGATTTTTATTTTCTTCTTTTGACCAATACATCTTTTTTTAAAAATCTGAAGATATTGGCTTAATTGGCATGCATACAGAATAAGCAGTTAAGCACCATGAATATATAGAATAACTAGAACCTGGAATTTGAATTATCAACACTAAACAGCTACCGCCCAGTTAACACCTATATTATATTATAGAGACTTTTTATTTTGAGGAACTATTATATAGACTTTTGTTAGTCTCACAAAATATGTATATATATATATATAATTAATAATTGAAAAGATATAAAATTAAATATGTGATGTTAAGAGAGAAGAGAGAAAAATAGAGATAAGGATCAGTTAATAAAATAGTGAGAAAATAAATAATTAACGTCTCATTATTTAATGTATTGTTTTAAAATATAATGATTATTTAATATTATATTTTTAAATTTTTTAATATATATATGTGTGTGTTTGTACATGTGGTGATGTCACAAATTATATATCATATATTAAAAAAATATGAGAAGTTAGAACAATAGTAAAAAGTAAAAGAACTACTAATTATATTATTTAATTTCATATTATTTTAAAATACAATAATTATTATATTCTATTTTATATATATATATATTAAAATAAAAAGTAAATAGCATACATTTTTTTTTTGTTTCCTTTTTAAAAGGTAGATAGATGTAAAGGCTCTAGTTAAAACTGAAACTATGAACGAGGGTTTTAATTTATTCCATCCACCTACTCCTTTATCCAGATCCTATTTATTTATTTATCTGGAATCAGTCCAGGTTTGGCATTTCCCCCACACACCCGCTTTGCTATGTTTAGACTTTAGAGGGACGGATGAATATTGAAGTATTGAACAGCAAATTACTACTAAAACTACAATTACGGAAGCATATAATTAAAAAGATCGCCGTTGCCGGGGATCGAACCCGGGTCACCCGCGTGACAGGCGGGAATACTTACCACTATACTACAACGACAACTGATTACAACTTCCGTTTACTAATTAATGTTCAAATAGAATTTTTGAATTCTGACCATGAGATGTTCTACTTCTGATTAGAATTATTTTTGAAAATTGCATATTTTTAAATGTAATTTTTTTAAAAATAGAGTTTGAGAAAAAGTGTTATGAGAGAGAATTTATTTATGTTTAGCAAATTGAGTTGAAAAGTATCTTTTAAAAATAATTTATGTTTAACAAATTTGTATTAAAAAGAGCTTTTGATCGTAAAATTACTAAAGAATGGCATACATAGATTTAAATACTATTAATATTATTAAATAAATAAATTGTATAAAAATTTATTATTGCTAAGTTTTATTACACAAATAAATATAGAATTTTAATTATTATATTAATTTAAAATTTTTTAATGAAAAAATTATTAATTTTAATTAATATAATTTTGTTATTTATGATTATTATTTTTATTAACTATCTATATATTTTATTCAAGTAAAAATTTTTTTTGAGAGAACATTCAAGTAAAATATTAATTATAAATATCTATTATTATTATTTTGATAAATTATTATTATTGTCCTAAAATAATGTTAGTGAGGGTACGGGTTAAGTTTTAGGATGGGGTAAAATGAGAATTGTAAAATGTTAGTAAAGATACTTTTGTCATAAAATCATAAAAATTTAACTTTTATTTTTGGCTAGTAGTAGAAGTTCGAATTTTTAGTTTCTGCTTAAAGTTGAAAAACGGCTTTTATTACAACTAAAAAACACATCCTGATCATTTGCCAAACACCTCATTCTAAGAAAATAAACGCTTTAACACTAAAATAATAAATTAAATATATATCTAATTATATAAATAATAAACATAAAGATATTTTGATCAAAATAAATAAAATTATAAGTTTTTTATCTCTCAACAAAGAAAAATTACAAATTAGAGGGGAGGAAAATGAGAATGGATCCAGTGCTTGGCTCTTCTATGCATTAGTATGCTAAGCCGACTTTTTTTCATAGTTCTCTTCATTTTTTTATTTAAACTTTTTCTAAAGAATAAGAGTTATAGACACAAAAAAATAATAAATTGCACACAAATAAGGACCTACCGTGAATGGTTTAGGGACCACCTTTATTAGAGACTAAAAAGTTAGTCCCTAATCCACTCATAGTAAATCTCGATTTATGTGGAGTTTTAAATTTTGTTTGCACCTATATCTTTCATACTTTAGATATTCCTTAGAAAAAGTTTATAATTTCTCAAATTTAAATAAAAAAAATAAAGAGAACTATGAAAAAAAGTCGGCCTAGCACACTAATGCATAGAAGAGCCAAGCACTGAATCCATTCTCGAGGAAAATGTAGTTCAAATATCCATCAAGAGTGAGGAATATAATTTACTCTATAATTAACTTAAATTTTCATCTTTTATGGAACAAATATATATAGCCCTCGAGCGATATAAATGATTAAGATAAGGTAGAGGGGTATGTATGTCGATATATATATTTGGACGTGTAAATATATATATTAGAGGTTTTACATGCATATATTTATGTGTATGTAATTTTTTTAAAAAAAATTTAAAATAAAATTATAATTATTATATTTTAAAATAATGAATTAAATCATAGAAAGTTATTTATTTTTTTACTTTTCTAATAACTTCTATTATATTCGCTTTCTCTCTCTCATATTTTCCTATCAAATTTTTGTTTTTTAATTATTAAATATATGTTTTATGACACCAATGACAAAAAAATTTAATAGCCTTAATTATAATATAGATAAATAGGCACCTCTCACTCTTGACTATAATAGGCAATAGCTATTTACATGTATGTTCAACTTGGTTTAATTATTAATCATATAATTTTAATTAAGATGTTTTAGACCAATTGAGTTTAAATTGTCATCTATTATTCAAGTAGCGCTGTTGAATTTTTATTACGGTTATAATCATATGGTAACCAATCAATAATTATAATTAAAAATTTGACCACAAATTTTTGATCATTTGGAGAACATGAATTAATAATAGCACACAGAAGATCCAGTCTCACATCAATCCTACGATCACCTTTCTACTCAAATAATCCATTTCTTCTCGAGTTACAACGAAGCATTCAATTTAAACGCATGCAACATAATCCTGAATATTCATCGCAGTTGGTGAGAGGATTGACACACTAAGTTCTAATCAAAATAATGATTTTTCATATTTATTTTGAGAGAAGTACTCATGGTTATGGTCTTCCTCATTTTAATTAATTAGTTTCCCATAATTATTAACTAGTCTGATTAGAGGGGCAAGCTGTGTGGATATACCAACAAATTAATTAAAACCATCACAAGCAGCAGCAACGACAACAAATCGGAGTATCTACTTCATCAGACCTGCCCTTTTTTCAATTGACGTATATATATATATATAACTTCATTTAATAATGTTACTTTGAAACTTTGGTGATGTGGGGCTTGCAGTAAATAAAAGAGTAAACTGAATGTACGAGCGGCTATAGTGCAATATAGCTTCATTTAACAGAGAATTGAAAAACGACACAGTATAACAATCAAGATTTCAAAACAAATGATTGATTTTGGATATTGATTTGAAGGGTGTAGGTGGTTATTACATATATGAAACTTATGAGCTGCTATATTGAGCTCTTATTACAGGATACACACATAATATATATAAGACAGAGAGGCATGAGTTCATAGTCATAGACTCATAGCCTTAATTATTGTGTGTGGAGAAAGTGATGATGTGCAGTGCATTAGTGGTGATGGTAAGTGTGAGCGCAACGTTGAGGAATGGTGTAGGCAATTTGGCGATCAATGCCTAATTTCTCGAAAGCATTAGAGAAGATGATAGCATAATAGCAAGCGATGGGTACGTCAACAAGCGAATTGCAACATTGTGCAGAAACAGGAGCTGAGACGTCTCTCGCAGGTTTCACACAGTGACGAAACACGTGAGTTAACATTCTATCAGTACTGAACTTCCCACATGCACCACTTGCTTCAACCCCTTTCTGGAATCTTCCGACTGCTACAATCATGAGCACCATCACCAACCAAAACGACTTCATCATCATTGCCATGCCTTTATAGCTTTCCTTTATTTTTTTGTTCTCTAACTTGAATTGAAGCCTCTTGAGTATTTTTTCACAATTAACCTTAGCTTGCTCTGTCTTAGAACTTAGAATCTATATGCTATATATAGCCACACAAGCAGCACTCTGAAATTGACAATCCTCCTTCTACCTATAAATTAAAATCCACGGTTACTAATTTTCTGGGAGAGAGCGGCCACCAGATTTTTATTTTCTTCTTTTGACCAATACATCTTTTTTAAAATCTAAACACATCAATTGGCATGCAGAATAAGCACCATTAATAGCTAGCTATAGTTATCACCTATATTATATTAAAATGAGTTTGATTGGTTTCACAATGTATATATATAAAATCTAAAATCAAATATGTGATGTGAAGAGAAAGGATCAGAGGGGAGAAAAATGTTTAGACAATGAGTAGTTAATATGAGAAAGTAAAAAAATTAACTTCTCATTATTTAATTTATTATTTTATATTATATTTTGAAAACTAAAAAAAACGACATGCATGTGATTTTAGGGTAATCTCACAAACTATATATTATATTAATATATAAAAAAAAAAAGACAATTCGAAGTTACATGAAAGTTAAAAAAAATTAATATTTATTATTTTAAAATACAATAATTATTATATTATATTATATTATATTATATATATATATATATATTTTAAAAAAACATACATTTTTATGGATGCAGATCGTCTTTTTTTTTTTTATACATTTAAAATGTCTTGCAGAGCCTCTTGTTAAAACTTAAACTAAGAATGTGGTTTAATTTATTCCATGCACCTACTCCTTAATCCAATGGTTTAGCATTAATTTATGTGGGAGTCAGTCAAGGTTTGCATCTACAAGGCCACACCCGTAAGCCCAAAGGAACAAGAAAAGAAACACGTAGCCTGCAGGACCCAGAGCATTGAAGGAAAATTAGAAGGAAAAAAAAAAAGACACGCCGTTGCCGGGGATCGAACCCGGGTCACCCGCGTGACAGGCGGGAATACTTACCACTATACTACAACGACAGGCGATTTTTAATCTCAACTTTCCAGCTAATATTTTAAATAAACTTTTTTGAATTCTGAATAAGGGCTTGTTTCTGCTTCCGTATAAATAAAGCAGTTCTTTTGTAAGTGGGGTTATTAAAAAAAATTTATGATATTTTGTGACAGGTATAATTGACTATATATATTTTTTGTGTCATATACATTAATTAGAAGAATTTTGAATCACAAAAAGCATGATTAATTACCCTATTATGTACAAACATGAAATTAACTCTAGGCATAAGAATAACCAACTTCTTTTAGTAAGATAATATTTTAATGAAAAATATGAATTTAACATAAAAGAAAATCTTCATTGTGCTAAGATCAACCCTTAAATATCATACAAAAGTAGAAAATTTTGTTTATGAAAGAAGAAATTTTCATCTTTTAATAGATAGATTTGAATTTTCACATATATAGGGTAGGAAAAGAATGTTACACTTACACCATTTACTTTAATTAATAGATTAATTTTACATGCAAAGCCTATCAGAGAAACATAAAATATGAAATATATAAGCGATAATTTTTTCAAAATTTTGCTGATTATAGGGTGACAATAATTCATGAAACCAGAGAGAAGCTACTGAACCACTAACCAAGCTTGGGCATTTGGTCTAGTGGTATGATTCTCGCTTAGGGTGCGAGAGGTCCCGAGTTCAATTCTCGGAATGCCCCTAATTGCCATTTTATTTTTCCAGCGATGAATTCAATCCAATTTTTCTTTAAAAATCAATTGATTTATTTCCATCCAATAAATACGGTTCAATACAAAGAAGGGAACATTCGTGAATGGCTTCAGATGTGAAACCTGTAACAACTAATTAACAAACTTGTCTTCCCTTACGCAAACTATACCACATGTACCACGAAAATGAAGAATAGAATAGAAACTGTTTTATCAACAAATTAAATACTTGTCATCTTGGCTTGTTCTTCATCGCGCGTGATTCCTTTTGACGTTCTTCTGGGTGTTGTGTTTTTTTAATACTTGGGTGTGAAGAACAATAATTCATCTCAGTAGAATCACTACATATCTTGGCTTTTGTGTCTACCCTCAGATAATTTGACAATACCCTTTTCACCCCAAAACCTCCACGATTCTGTTTAATCATCCCATGGCCATTCTTGTTCTGAATCGGAGTCCTCTCCCCCTTCACAGTTGTGCCTAAGCCAACCCTTGTTTTCTCTGAGATCGGATTCGAAACCTTCTTCTCACCAACCTCATCTACTCTACTTGCCACCGATGCAAACCTATCACACTCTACGCTCAACTCATCCACATGCACCAAATCATCTATACGAGCCACTATATTGAATGCCACGCTCTCCAAAACTCTTGAATAGCTTTCCAATATGGACTTCCCCACATCCTGACACGTGTAAGTCAATTCAATACTTTGACAATTGGTTTTTGAAAGAACAATTATTAGGAACAAAAAAATGGGACCTTGTTGTACTGAATCTTGCTGGTGTCCAGAGTGGTTTGAGTTAAACGTGGGAACCGCTGCTTCAAGCAAAACAGAATGTTTTCTGCTCTTTTTGCAAGTAATTCTGATCTCTTGTGATCTGCATCAGCCATGAAATCCTTCACCATCTCCCAGGACGATTTTGTCATGGAACGGTTGAGATTCAATGGGGGTGTGGAGTGATGACTCACCCTTCGAGTTCGACGCCATACATAAATTGAGGCTTCCACGCGATTAGCAATCTCTAACGCAACATGTTCAGACGACAAGTCTAGGCAATCTAGCACTTACTCTGGACAGAATTCATCTGATGTCATGTAACGATACAAGAAATCCCCAAGGCAGCTTCTTCCATTCTACAAGATCAAGTATTTTTTTTTTTTTTTTATCGTAATCCAATGACTAGATCAAAATTTTTACTAATGTTGGGATTCCAGAGAGTTCAGAATTCAGACCTTAGGAAGGGCTTCCAAGTATGACTCTGGAACCTCCATTTCGGCTAAAGCCATACTATTAATAGCCATGGCTGCTTTCAGTATTTGATTAGCACACTCTCGTGTGTGATTCAACTGCTTTCTTGACTTCTCACTCAGACCACAAGGAGGAACACGTGGCACAGGAAGCCACCACTTCTCCTCTTGTCGCTGAATTGCTTGGCGAAAAGAGCCTGACCCATCTACATACCAGAACTCTGTACATGTAAAACTATCTAATATTTCCTGTAATGCAGGCAAGGGAAAAACAAAATTGAGCATATATGAAACCTCATAATTAATCATCATATATATGAACAAGAAGATGATTTTCAATGTACTTACAAGAAGCATGTTGTCCAGTTTACGAAGAGCTGGAAGGTTAATAAAAAGATCTGACCTCGGCCTGCAAGTCATTACCTGCGTATAAATGCACTGTATTATATTAGTACAGAAAGAAGAAGAATTATTGAAAATTAAATCCAAGTTTAATTTAATTCATTAATTACCTCGAGCTTGCTTCCATCTGGAAGTGTTTGCCATGAAGGTATCAATTCAACAATGTGGTCACTCACGTGGAGAAGCCATTCCATCTCTTTTTGCCACATTGCTTTCTTTGCACAAGGCAGAGGTTCTAGCCTCCATAATTGCCCAAACACAGTTGCTACATTGGAATACTAAAATAAATTACTATAAAGCATTTGAGAAACACAAATTTGAAACTTAAGAGAGAGAAGCATATATACCACAAAGATTAGTAATAGCATTTGAGATGGCCAAAGCAGTGCAGGACCCTTTGCCTGATCCTGACATATCTTCACCCAACAGTAGCTTACAAAACCTTTCCTTCATCATATCTATATCTGTTTCATCCAAAAAAAAACATTGGACAATGCCTTTCATTTTCTAGGTGTCCAAACAGAGGATTTAAAAGTAGTAGAAAACAACTAACCTGAAATTTTTGTACTGATTCTGTTTAATTTTGAATCATTCAAATGTGAGAAATGTTGGTTTTCGTTTTCATCAGAGTTGTGGCACTTGGAGAATGAGGCCTTCCGAATAGGCCACCCAAGAGGAAGAGGCGAAGTAGACCCATTTGATTTAGCTTCTTTATCTGTAAGCCCATCTCCTTTCTGAATATTTTCATTCTTGGATAGAGCATCCATCTTTAAGAACTTTAGCTCAGGATGTAAGCTTTATGGAGATTTGAGACTCAAGAAGCAACATTGAACAAATTTGAAAACTGATAAACGGAAGGTGAGTTTATAGTGTGGACACGATCTCACGGAAAAGACGAGGGAATTAATAATATGTGGCTTTTTCCTAGTATGATGCTTCTCTATCTTTCAAAGGTAACTGCCAATTGCCACATATTAGACCATGCCAACGTCTATATATTGACCTTTAGCTATATATTGTGGACTTTATAAGAGATTTGAAATAAGGGTTTCATATGCTATATATACTCGTAACGAATATGGGCATATGGCATTTAAACTATTTGACCGTTCATTTCACTTCAATTAATAGTAAACTTCAAGTCAGACATGGCTTGGTTTGGTTGATGCTCCGGCCAGAACTGAGATTAGTACATAAATTGCATTATTTTATAGTATATCGAGGTAAATTGCTGGAAAAACTCAGTAAAGTAGAGTGCAGAAAAATTGCAACTTTATTTGAAAAAACCAATCAATCATGAACTACTTCGTAATCTTCATTTCAAAAGTGTTCTCGGGTCACATACCCATTTTTCTTGTCTTTTGTTACCAAGAGTCAAAGGCATGCTACCTGACAAAAATTTTCATCGACTTTAGTTGTATATGAACATAAATTTATGCTAAAAATCAGGAAGTATTTTGATATCCAGCAATGTTATGTCTATAAATAAAGCCTAATTAAGCGTAGGTATGTGTATGTGCATACTTGACTCTTTGGCCGAAAGGAAAAAAGTGAGTTGAGGTGGAAAGAGTGGGAGTCACTAGTTCAGTAAGAATTTTGTTTCGGTTTGTTTTCATTAAGGCATTAATTTAGTAATATAGGACAAAACAAATCAGATAAAATCATAAATAAAATTTGTTTGACTTATCTGTCGGAGGCTTAATTATAAGATTCTATTATAATCCAACTTCAGCACTAATTCACAATTATCTAAAAAGGGTATCTAATAATCTTCATGGACATATATTCCTTTTTCTATTGGAAAGCACAAAACTTTTAGAATGTTTCAATTCAAATTTCTCTATTACCTTGCGGCTTGCGCTGAGTTCCAACTTGCCAACCAAACGGATAAAAAGGGTAAAGGCCAAAGTTTTAACAACGGCTCACAAATTATGATTTTGACAACAATGCACTGAAAAAAATCCCTCCATCCCCAAACAAAAGTGAAAAAAGCATCAATTTTTTTAACTTCTCTTTTATGAAAGCACAGACAACGTTAGTCCCTCGACTTTTTGCAAAGTTCATATTGTTGTAAGCTTGCATTCCACTATCTCCTTTTCTTCTCTTTTGCTCCACTGACAGTACTTTCATGGTTCAGTATTTATTCTCTCTCTCATATCACTGTCTGGTCTGGTCTGGTCTGGTCTGCACACCATTTAGCATGCTTACCAAGTCACAAATTTTTTTTTTGGTGAAGTCACACCAACGTTTTAAAATTCTCATGTCTTTCCTTAGCAGTTACCATGTATGTATATTATTGTTTTTATTTCACTTTTTTAGAAATATACATTAATTGTAATTCATTTTGGGTTTTTTTGAGAAACCAAAGGCTGAGAATTCAAAATGTAGTGGATGCCAATTTCTCAAAGGAAAAAATTTAGGTCCATTTCGTTATGTCCATTACATCAAGTTCCACCAATCAGATATTGTATTTACACTCTCTTCTATGATTGGTTATATAAAAGGTGGTCTTCTATATTCTCTCTTTACTGTGATTGGTCATTTAAACACTTTTTGCCATGTGTAATATTTATATTGGAGAACTTGATGTAATGGACATAAGAAAATGTACTTAAGTTTTTTTCATTCTCAAATGGCCTTTTTTCAAATGACAGTATATAGCTTCATTTAATAATGTTACTTTGCACTTTGGCGATGTGGGGCTTGCAGTAAATAAAAGAGTAAACTGAATGTAAGAGCGGCTATAGTGCAATATAGCTTCATTTAACAGAGAATCGAACCTTGCTCTGTCTTAGAACTTCGAATCTATATCCTATATATAGCACACAAGCAGCACTTTGAAATTGACAATCCTCCTTAGTCCTTCTATATATCTATAAATTAAAATCCACTGTTACTAATTTCCTAGGAGAGGGCGGCCACCAGATTTTTATTTTCTTCTTTTGACCAATACATCTTTTTAAAAATCTAAACACATTGCCTTAATTGGCATGCACAATAAGCACCATGAATAGAATAACTAGAACTTAGATTTTGAATTGTGAACAGCTACTCATCACCTATATTATATTAAAATGACTTTGATTGGTTCCACAATGTATATATATAATTGATATATAAAATCTAAAATCAAATGTGTGATGTGAAGACAAAGGATCAGGGGGGAGAAAAAAGTTTAGACAATGAGTAGTTAATAGAAGGATGAGGGATTAAAAAAATTAACTTCTCATTATGTAATTTATTATTTCAAAATATAAAAAAAAATTATTTTAATTTTAAAAATTAAAAAAAACAACAACGACATGCATGTGATTTTGGGGTGATCTCACAAATTATATATTATATTAATATAAAACATGAGATGAGATGAGATAAAAAATAATAATTCCAAGTTACATGACAGTTAAGAAAATAATATTTATTATTTTAAAATACAATAATTATTATATTATTTTATATATATATATATATATATATATATATATATATATATATATATAATTAAAAGAAAAAACATACATTTTTATGGATGCAGATCGTCTTTTTCTTTTAATGCATTTAAAATGTCTAGCAGAGCCTCTTGTTAAAACTTAAACTATGATCCCACCAAAAAGATAGTAGGAGAGCTGTTTGGTCATCTTTCTAAATATATAAATTCAATATTTCTTGGAAAATATGCAGGAAACACAAGAGGATCTCTTCAAAGTCCTTAGATGAAGCTCGCAAAGCCTTTAGCACTGATGAGGATCTCCTATTGGCAAGCTAATGAACAGTGCCAAATACTTAATTCATCTTTTTTCTTCTTCTTTGTATTCACCCTAAAATTTTATCTTGTGAGTATGGGTATGAGTCCGGATACAAAGTTAATGGGTCTGAGTCCGGATAAAGAGGTACCTTACCCACAATAGTAATTATTTATTTTTATATATAAAAAATAAATTTTAAAACTTTTTATGTTGAGAAAATATACAATTCTAAAAAAAATGTTAAATATTTTATAAATATTAAAGTAATTTAATAATATATTTATATTTATGATTTAATTTTTTTTATTTTTTGTGATTATAGATGAAAAATTGATAAAAATAAATTTTATATTAATAAAATAATAATTTATTTAAAATTTTTATAGATTTGGGTGAGGGTATGTGGATTTGATTATCAATAAGGTATGGGATGTGTATTGATTTTGATACCCGCTCAAATCTGGGTCCGAGTCCAGAGAATATAATATCATATTCATACCCAAATCTTAACCATGATCATCCCTAATTCTAACCACTTTAGTGCATATTTTGAATAGCATGAAACTGGAATGGGCAAGGAAAATATTTCAAGTTACTCATCTGTGACAAAAAAAAAGGCAATTTTTGCGTCCATGTCCTAAAAATCAAAAAGCATTCTGTCCATTTTTCTATTTTTCACTAAAAAGAAAATAAAAGCTATTAATTATTAAATATAAATAGCACTTTTTCTTACTTCAACAACAGGTCTGAACTGTGCTCATCATCATCAATCTTTCTATTCTTTACTGGGCTCCCTTATCATCTGAAGCGGGTCTACTCTAATTCAATAATACTATTAGCGGCCCATTTCCTCCTTATATTTTAGGACTTAAGCCCAATAATTTGTAACACTGACTCAATATATTTTCTCCTTATACATGGTTTTTTTTAAGGAAAAAATTTAGGTGAATTTCCTTATGTGTATTACATCCAGTTCTCTAATATAAATATGACACGTGGCAAAAAGTGTTTAAATGACCAATCACAATAGAGAGAGAATATAGAAGATCACCTTTTATATAACCAATAATAAAAGAGAGAGAGTGTAAATACAATATATGATTGGTGGAATTGGATGTAATGGACATAAAAAAATGGACCTAAATTTTTTCTTTTTTTTATTCATCAAAACCGAGAAATACATACCGGGGTTACTACTTACTAGTATAGTAGTATACATGTATTTTTCTTGTAAGGTCATGTTGCCGCTTCTCTTCCCTAATGAGGTATTTTTCCGATGGGAAAAAGAAATTTGGAAAAATAAATGCAAGTTTTATCATTTTTTTTTAATTATCACTCATCAGTTAATCACTTTACTCTAAAGTGACTGTTACAATAACCTCCACTAACATGATATCACTATAATAATCCTCTTTCCAAAAGGCCACAACAAAACTCTTTTCCCAAGTAAACCAAATTTTATACTTAGTAATTATATATGTTACTGAATATTCAACGAAGTAATTTACAACATTTTTTAAAAATACTTGGGTCCGAAAATTTTGCTAAATGAAATAAATAGGAAATAATGAGCACCGAAAGCCTGATCACCCAGCTCATACCAAATGATTACTAAATATTATATATGGATATACAACAAATCATTTACGGGGAAAAAAAAAGATATCGACAAATCGTTGAAATATAACTTCCGCGTTGGAATTGCGAATCTTTAACGTAAAGAATTAATATAAAAGAATTAGGATAAAATGAAAAAACAATCCAAAGGAAAAGACTTTTTCCTTTTTAAAAAAAAAAATAGGAGGAAAATTAAAAAAACGAAAGCCACCGCAGCGCGAAGGGGCAAATCATAAAACATGCCTCAGAAATGAAGAAAAGGATGCAGATAGACCCCAAAACAAATTGCCGAACCTGTCTTCTTCCGCCTCGGACAAGCTTCTTCTTAATCCCTGGCCTGGTATGTAATAATTATATTCATTTTTTCTTTCTTTCTTTTCGCCCCCCAATTCTAGGTGAAGCGCTTTTCTGTCTTTGTCATTAATAAAACCTTGAATTTGATGTTATTTGTAGATTCACTTGATCATGAGGTTTCAAATTCAAATAGCAGCCCATTTTATGGTTTAATGAACTGATTTATTAGTTTTATTGGTTGGATATGATGTTTTGGACGTAAAGCTACAATCTTTATTGGTTTAGACGTTGAAAACTGGTCAGTTTCAATGCTGTCTTGGTCATTTGCTAATTGTCTTAGTCTGAGTAGTTTCATTACAAGGAAAAAATCGTTATTAGAATTCGTTTGATACAGAAACTTCAGTTTGTTGTGTTCCATGGAACTTAATGTTATGTTGCAACACACTGGTTATCTTAAGTTGGATTTCTATAAATAATTTGTATTGTCATTTTACAGCAAAAGGTTAATGTGTTTGTAATACTGACCAAGTCCAAGTTCAATGAAGTTACCCTCCACTTAATGTCAAATGTCAAGGCTTTTCCTTCTAGAAATTGCATAATTCAAATTAAATCTGAGTTTATAGCTTGAGCAAGCTTGTTTCATTGATTTAACCCTAAGAAATAATTCCAACCTTCTCTGTATCATGGCCCTTCAAAGGCTTCTGAAACTGGAGAATGTAATTAGAAAGAAAATAACAGTTCTGTGGCTGATATCTCCTTAGTTTTCTGTCAAAGCTGCTGCAGGTAGTATATAAAGTATAGACTGCTACACACTCAATCTGGTCATTGATGTGGCCCTTATACTCTATATTCAACAAGAATATCAAGACAGAAGATGAAACAGAAACAAAAGGGAATATTTCAAGTGCACTAGATCCCTACCTCTTTGAGCAGAGACGAAGTAACATAGATTGCCATCTACCCTGCTTACCCCACTCGCGTTTTGTTGAAGTAAGTGCTGTGTGATATCTCATTGGCATCTTTCTCTTTTGCTGTGTGATCTAATGCACTTAAAATAAACCGTTATGGTTTTTGGAAATTAATCCCTTGAATTTTCAACATGTGGCAGGCAAACAATCCCTTTCATTGACTATGAAGTTAAAGAAAGTAAGGAAATTGGATTAATTGAACTGGCAATTTGGTAGAACATATTTCAACAAACAAGTTTGTGAAATTTTAAATCGAATGAATTATTTGCCAAATGTTGAAAGTTCGAGTGGGTTTATTGCCAAAATTAAAACTAAACGTTATTTGCCATGTGATTAAGTTAAAGTGGGTTATTTACAACTTAGCCTTAGGTTTCATAAAGTATATTGTAAATGTTGTTCTCTTAATATTATATTTTAAGCATGTTTTTTCACTATCATGCTTATAGGTACCACACATAAACCAATCATACACATGGGACTGTGGTCTTGCTTGCGTCTCGATGGCTTTGAAAACTATTGGTGTTAACAATTGCAATATAGAAGCACTGGCTGAACTATGCTGCACAACTAGGTTTTTTCTTCTGCGCAAACTCAGAACTCCTGGTTACTATCTTATATGAAATGCTTGAAGATTATAAGAAGAAGCTCTTCTGATCTAATTCTGAAAGTTTTATCCATCTGCCTTTTTGTCATCATTTAATTGAAATCATTGACAATTTCAAACATGTCATTTGCTTATAATTGAATACTAAAACAGAAGAACATCACAATTCAAAATAAAAATATATAATTGCTTTCTCATTTAGCCCCCTCTTGGATACTGTCTTGCAGCATTTGGACTGTTGATTTGGCGTATTTGCTACAGAAGTTTTCTGTCAATTTTTCCTACTTCACAGTAACGTTTGGTGCAAATCCAAACTATTGTGTTGAATCATTTTACAAGGTAATTCACTGCCATACAGATGCAATCACAATCTCTTTATTGTTGGACTACGCACAGACATGTCTACATATCCTAGGTTCATAATTCATTGACAATAACAGCACTCTCATTTGAGAGAGGTCAGAAAGTGGTAGAGACATATTGGTGTCACAATGCTACTCAAGAGTACATTATTTTGATGTGCACAACTAAATGGCATTTGGTTATTATTCAGTGATATGCCATCTCACGTACCTTCATTTATTAGTAATGCTATCTGGAAAAGGAATCAAGTTTGGCTGCTTCTTGATCCTGCTCATTCTCAGTGCTTTTATGTTTGTAAACTTTTGTTGCATCTTATTTCTTATGATTTTACTGCACTGATATACCATTGCAGGATAAATTCAGTACTGTATCTAGTTATTTGCAATTACTTGAAAAGATTTCTTTTTTCAATTTGCACAGGAGCAACTGCCTAACGATCTGGAAAGAGTTGATATGCTATTTCAGAAAGCAAGGGAGGCTGGAATTAATATACAGGTAAGCTAAACCTTTTTGGGCTTCCTTTACGTATCAATTTTTTAGACAGAAAGCTCTCAGATAATCAATTTTTGAGGAAGAAGAAAAAGAAAAATAGTGTCAGGTCATTGCTTTTTATAGTACCTCCTCAAGTCAAGTAATGTTTATATTAATACATTTATCTTGATGGACAATAAGTAAAGGGTGTAAAATGAATTGCACTTTTACTGCGTATATTGATATTTTCTGGCAGATTTGTGGCAAATACAAGAAGCTGACTAGAAGAATTTTGTGCTCATTTGTCATCTTTCCTGTCCTGAATGATGTATTTTTGCTTGTAAGTTGGATATTGTCTTTACAAATCTTTCCATCTTTTACAGTGTAGGTCAGTTAGTGGAGAAGAGATTTCTATTCTCATATTATCCGGAAAATATATTGCAATTGCGTTAGTTGACCACAGCAAATTGAGGTATGGTTTCTTTGATTCCTTCTTTGCTTGTCATTGGCTTGGACACCTAATCTGTATGACATCTAAATCCTCAAAATGCTATTACCAAGTTTAGTTAGCACCTAAGATTAACCAAGTCAATTCATTGATATCCTCTACCATTTTTTTTATTCTTTTTACAAATATTTCCACTGCAGTAGAACATAAATCCTTCTGTATCTAGCTTTTTGTTTTCTGTAATTATGTCATTTTCTTTGGTGATGGAAAATATTTATATGCTTTTAAACTTATGTGTTTTAGTCATGTATGGCAAGATGTTCATGTCCCAGCTATATTCTGCGACAACTCTGGTTACACAGGTTAGCACTAATATCTTGTTTTAAACATACTTTTAGGTATTTTAATTTTTAAATGTCTTTTTTCCCCTTATATACTGGTTAAAAAAACATATTCTTTCTATATCAAGGTTAGTAACATACAACATTCCTCTTCATGTAAGTAATAACATTGAGTGAAGACCTATGGATACATATTTTGCTTTCATTGAAGAGGTTGACTAAGAGTACTGTACATGATGTGATGCAAACATGGGGTTAAGGAATTTTTTTTAGTATTTCAGGTTATGGGGTCTTAAAAGAAATATAAAATATATAGTTATGTGATGTCCATGTGGTTAAGAAGGGAAAATCTAGGAAAGAAGAACTATCCAGAAGTTGAACCACAGAAAAAAAATCTGTGGCAGATTGCTATTTTGAAAATCGATTTTGTCAGCTTATCCAGTATAGGCTTGTTTTAATTTTGAACATCACTATTCCCAAACTATATGAAAGGGATTCTTGGTCGAATGTCCCACACCATAGGCAGGCTTAGGCAGATCATGCATATTTAAATTTATTCTCTGCTGTCACTATGATAGGTGTAATATTGCTCAAAATGACCAAGAGGGCCATTGCTGTTTAATTTCTAAATCATGAAATCTTCTTTCCAATAATGAAACAGAGCTGAATTTATTTATTAAATATGAAGCCAGACATTCAGTTGCCTCAGTACAGATTCATACTTCTATTTCTGTTTTGAAGCATTATGAAATCCATCCATTTCTAAGGAGACAATTTCCCTTGACAGGTCACTATGTGTTGATATGTGGCTATGATTCTGGAGCAGACATGTTTGAGATTCGAGATCCTGCCAGTTCTAAGTACTCTCCTTTTTCTTCTTTCTACTAACCTTAATCAGAGAATATTTTGCTCCTTCATTTCTTAGATAGTAAAATTTATCCTTCCATAAGATTTGATCATGATCATGAATCCATGATATTTACCATTGTCTTTAAATCACAACATTTGGTTATACTACATCACTAACTCCTTTAAAATTATCATCTAGGAGGGAATTTGTTATTAAGAAATAATATTTTCTAGTAGCATTTAGTTCCTACATAATAATTTTGTCCAAGATTACAATACGGGTTGAAATTGTCTTATGAAGTAGTGCTTTCTAAATCGCACCCCACTCCTCCACAGGAGAAAGGAAAGATCCTCATGTTAAAAATTATTAAATGACTTCTTCTGCCGCATATATTTATGGTTGGATATGTGTTTCCTAAAGAGCTTTATGATAACAAATATTCCTCCTACTATAATTTTATGACAATGTTTTGCATACACACGATATATCAAGCAAAACAAGAATTTAGAGAACATCTATGGAACAACTTTCCAGGATAGAGTTCTCAAATTAAAGAGAGAAGATTTTATACATATATTAAGTGAAGCAACCATAGGTCATAAAAATTTATTTTCCAAGGCAGCTTAAATTTATTAGATGTAATGCTATGCAACCTTATGATTTCAATTGAGTCTGCATCACTTATTTATCAGTTATCATTTAGGCAGCACCTACTGTATTGAGCACTCAGATCTATGTGCTTTTTTGCTGAACTTTTTAGATGGTTCATAGCCCTACTGTCAGTTATGTAGTTAGTAGTTACTTTACGATTTGGGCTAGTGAAATTTGAAGATGGTACTATCTCATTTACACTACTGTTATCGTAAAATTGATAATTAATCTGCCAGATCAGTGTAATAGTTAAGCATGCAAGCTGTCCTTTTGGCGTTAACTGAATCTGCATATTCTTTTCAAAAATCATCCATTGTGTATTCATGATCACTTGATTTCCTTTTATTTGTGATTGGATTTGCTGATAGACTAGATTATGGTCATTTTACCAGAGTTTTCTTTCTTTTCATACAAACAATGGGTTGGAACTTGGAATATGACAAATATTTTATATTTATTTGAATGGATGAACTATTACCTAGCACTTTTTGTGATTTTTACATTATAGGAGAGCTGTTTGGTCATCTTTCTAAATATATAAATTCAATATTCCTTGGAAAATATGCAGGAAACACAAGAGGATCTCTTCAAAGTCCTTAGATGAAGCTCGCAAAGCCTTTGGCACTGATGAGGATCTCCTATTGGTAAGCTAGTGAACAGTGCCATATACTTAATTCATGTTTTATCATGCTATTTCTTTGTATTCTAACCATAGGACGTTAGTGCATATTTTCAATAGCATGAAACTTGAATGGGCAAGGAAAATATTTCAAGTTACTCATCTGTGACAAAAAAAAAAAAGGTGTTCTCATCTGTAAATATAATTCCAAATAATTTTATTTTTTTTAAATAACCCTAACTTCAAGTAGCTATTGGTACATCTATTATTTAGACTAATTATATATTCTGTCTTATTAAATTCATCCTCCTCTGTTGTAAATACTTAATAAACTTCCCATTGAAGGTTAGATGCTCTAGCATTCCAAGTTTCATCTTTATTTTGGACTTCAAATGCATGTTTGGCTAACTATCATTCCATGAATTTTGGATATAGGCTTGTTCAAATTAAAATTTGCTCCTGTTTGGATTTTTCAGATGTTGTGTTTCATTTACTACCACATGGTCATGGTTTCTACTTAATTCAGTTGATATTGTTCTGTGAAATAATTCTGATTTTCTTTGATGGCCACTCAGGTATCTTTGGAGAAAGACCAAAAGCTAATATCAACCTTTTGGGACGCTTCCCATTGATGTCAATACTGATTCGTGAATTAATTTCCCCTCTGATGCAATGATTTGCCAATCAGGTTACTTCATTTTATGCAATATACTACACATTCCTTGTGTATAGTAGGTACTAAACATGAAAGGGTTTTATTCTGGGCTGTATGCGTGATGTAGATAGGGAAAATCCACACTCAACAGTTAGTGGCAATCCGTTCATTCTAATTTATTGTAAAGCATGTATTCTTTCTCAGAAACAAGGCACTATAATGTAATGTTGTAAAAGAATTCGGAGCTTAATTGCATTGCTCCATCTGGACAGAAAAAAATTACAACCTGCATGAAATAAACAAAATACAAATATTTATTTTTTTATCGCTGATCTAGTTTGCCATTTTTAAAAAAAAAAAAAAAAAAATTCAATTTGCTTTTCTGATGCTGCCGCAAGCCCCCACTTATCATGTGACTTTGTGATTCCTTTCTCAATCATTACTATTCTTCTATTCTACATGGCTGACTGTTATTGAACTCATATTTCTTTCTAACTTGCCACATAATACTCATTGAATACGGTCAGCCACTAAAGATGAATATTATCTAGACAGGTACATCATATACATAATTAAAGTTATTATTACACACCCAGCATTACTTAAATAAATGCATGTGCTATAGGTTGTGGTCATTTATTCTGTGAACTACATGTTCATTCATGAACCATGACTATCTTGGCCAATCCCATTAAATGCATCTTCACTCATTTAGATGAGCTGAGGCTGACCCTAATATGTAATAAAGTGTGTTCGCTCTAAATGCAAGTATGCATAATATATAAAAGAAAAATATCACAATAGTAAGATTGTTGTCACGTGACTTAGAAATCATATGAAAATAGTTTATTTGCTTATAAAGGTAAAAATTACATATATTTAACCTTTTTCAAATTTAAGCTGCGTGCACTAGACTGTTCTTTTGTCTTGTAGACCGTTTTTTTATCTTCTAGACACAATTTTGTGTGTGCTCCCACGTGCAAGAGAGTGTGTGTCACGAAAACGAATTGCACCAAATTTAATTTCGCTTGTTTGATACTTTGATTAGCCTCTCACCATGTGGCACCGCATTTGATAATAAGCTGGGTATACTTTTTGATGCTGATATAAAAATAAGCAGATTCATTTATGGGCTAGCATGGATTAAATGCATTGATTATGTGTCTTGATGGTTATGTTACACCGATTTTCTTAAACAATTATTGTGTATACTATATGATTGTTTTGTTGTTCGTGACGGTAGTGGAGACATGGGTGGAAGAAAAATCGTAGTTGGTCAAGGCGGTGTTAGATTCTGTTATCTGTAGTGGAACTTACCTTTCCAAGAATCTTCTAAAACAGAGTTCTCAGACACAACGTCTCTTTCCCGCAGATCCATGAGACATGTTCGTGCACAACTAGGTTGTATTATATTTTATGTGTGCTGTGCAGATATATATGTATTACTTTCCCTGTTAATGTTATTAATCAACAATTATCCTCCTCATCATTTTGTTTACAATATATAATCTCACAACACTTCTTAGTTGAACCACACCAAACTACCTAAAAACAGGGTCTAATGTTGTCACACTCCACTCGTGTGCTCTTTTTTCATAAAACTTGTATTCTTTCTACATCACACTAGTCTCTATTATTCAATAATCAATACTGAAGTGAAGTCGTAGACCTACTACTTAATAACAAGAAAAAGTGTTTTTCTTTTATTTATTTTGCTTCTACTAATTTTTTTCCCTAAACCATTAGCTTGTGGTCCGGACCTAGACCCAACTTTGCTTCATAGCCTCATAGATAGGAGACAATGAATGAGCAGTTAAAATAGAATGGAATGGCTCAAAATGTATTATAGTGGGTATTGGTTTAATTTGAAGGCATGCAAATACGATAAATTTGGCATAGAATAGAATAGAAGGGTAGAAAATCAGAATAGAGAGAGTGAAAGGGAGGCATGTGCAGCGTTAGTAGTCCCAAATGGGCATGACTAGTGTAGCACAGCGAGGACGACATTTTCATAGGAGAAAGTAAAATAAAGTGAAAGCAGAGAGAGGGTAGCCCATGTTACAAAAAAGGTTGAGATGAAGACACCTCTCTATTATTGTAACACGAATTATTGTCGTCTTGCTGGAATTTGGTGCTCTTTTGTTGAATCAGATCAAATGAAATGAGCTGTGAATTGAGAGAGAGAGAAAGATAAATCGAAGGTCGTGGTCCATATTCAATGTAAAAAAAAACTAAATTGGACATGCACCTGAGTTTTAAAATGTTGCACACAGATCCCCTGAGTTTTCACTTTAGGGGCACATATACCCCATGAGTTTTCATTTTGGGACAGAGACACCCATCACACATGCTTACTGACGTGGCATTTAGCGCCTAGTTTTCACGGAACCCTAACAAAAGGGGTGTCTCTGCCCCAAAGTAAAAATTCAGGGGGTCTATGTGCAACGTTTTAAAACTCAAGGGGTGTATGTACCCATGACCCAAAATTCAGGGGATCTATGTGCATTTTAACCTAAAAAAAACTAAAAGGTTCATGTTCATCCAGAAACGTCCAAATAGTGTATATGCTTAAGCCTTAAGCTGTTTCTTTGTTTGTTTTCCTGCAACTTCGTACTGTTTTCCTAGTTTTGTTTTCACTTTCTATTATGCTCAATATTAATATATATACATGTGGCAAGCAATGATCAGTGATAGGATAAATTTGCAAGTTTATAATAGAAAAAAAATTAGATCAAATTTTTTATATTTTTATTAATTATAAAAAATATGATCTTTTATATTCTTTGATTCGATTTATAATATCACCCAACAATGAACATTACTTGTTCCATTAGTTTAGCAATGAAAAAGGATGTAAAAGAAATTTTAGATGGGGCAAAGATAGTCAACGTATGTACTAAGGCAGCACCATAAAAAGATAGAAAATGTACCATTCTATATCTTAACACACACACACAAAAAGATCTAGGCATGCATATGATCACTTCTATGTTTGGGGCACAAGAAATTTCAATTTCCGCCATCAACTTCAATAATTTCAAGACACTTTTTATTCGACAAGTGTTCGAGTTTGACACAATCTTTTTTGTTGGCTCTTATAATTTGGTTTGAAAAAAGATCCAGAGTTTTGCGTAGTTCTTAACTCACATATATTCTATTAATAAAACAGTTAGTGAAATTACGATACATTATTAAAAAAAGTAAAAGAACAAACTGTGTAGGAATATTTTTGAATCCCTTTTGCACAGATCCAAACTATTCAATATAGAAAAAGCAGATGAAGAAAAGTGGGACCGACAACTGAATTGATTCAAGTTCAAATTTTGAATATGATGGAAAATGGGGAGAGATATTTTTGATATATAGTATAAGTGAAGTGAAGTGGGTGTACAATTGATGAATAGCATTAGTTAGTGAGAGGGTTATGTTATGAGTTGAATTTGAAATGATACAAGAACTGGGGTCCCTAGCTCCCTCAAATATTGAATCCTCATCCCTCCCTCTATAAGGAAACCTAGTAACTTATGTTATGTACCAATTAGATGAATAGCAACCAAACTTGTGTAATTATATTTAATTTTGATGTGATGGTATGGGTATGGCGATGGCATGTGATTGGACCCCACACTCCCATTCATTTTGTTTGAATTTAGGGTTGGCAGCTTAGATTGAATAAGATATGAAGTAATTAGTGGTAGGCATGGCATGCAGTGAAGATTGAACAGCAAGAAGATTCAGTTTTACTCAAAATCTTATAACGTGGTGATGGTATTGGTAATGGTAGGTACTTAGTCGTCACTCCTCAATCAAAAATTCAAAATAAATAATATCACTTTTTTCTCACTCCTTTATCCACAGTGAAAGTGGACACACACACACACAAATGACACAATATACATAACTCAAACTCTCAAGTCTCACCCTCTCCCACCATATACATACATACTCATTCCAATTCCTACAAGTGCTTCTGTTACATCCTCACATATCTTTATCTTTTTTTATTTCATTCCCACTTACCCCACCCAATTTGCTTCTGTTTTCAACTATGACGGCACACCACCCTAATTTAATTTCACTATCAACTTTATTTATATATATATATATATATATCATTGGTTTTTAAAATAAATGCAGTTTACATGTGTGCTGAGTCAACGATAAATCAATTTTTTAATTTTATGTGTTTACTTAACACATCTTATCTCACTAGGTATATGTTGTATAATATCATATCTTGCATGCAGCTTTGTTAAGTTTAAATTATGCTAATAATAATAATGATGATGATTTTATATGAATTTTATAATTGGATAATATAAAAGTTCAATCATGAAATTAAATATCTTATTTAATCAGTTAGAGTAACAATAATTATAATTCTTCAGTAAATAACTAATACTAAATAGCATAGAAGGGATCATGGCGGTGGGTCTGAATAGGATATTTTAATAACTTATTAGTAAGATACAGAATGTTTAGGTGTATGTTGTATAATATAATTATGTATGAAAACAGAAAGTGGTGCTATATTAAACCCCCCAAAAAAACAAGAATTTTTTTTTTGAGTTTTAAAACTTTATAAAAAAACTTTTTTACTTTTCAATTTTGAACATCAAACACTCTTTTGTTAAAATTTTTTCCATATTTAGTCATTTTATATTATATAAATATATTTTATGAGAGCATTTTAATTATTATATATCATATAAGCATATTTTATGAGAATATTTTAACTGTTATATGTTATATAATCACATTTTTTAAGAGTATTTTAATTATTATAATATTATTCTAGTTATTTTAAATCATTTTTTATAAAAATTTAATCATTTAATTTAAAGTTGCTAAAATATAAAATGACTAACACTCTCACAAAATATATTTTTGAGACAAATAATAATTAAATATAAATAAAAAAATATTAAGTGCCTCAAATTAAAAAGGTATGAAAAATTTATTTCTAGAATTTTAAAATTCAATGAATATAAACCGATCGAAAATTCAAAAGGAAGGGATGCATTTTTATATTTTGGGCCAGTGTTGTATCATGCAATGTAATTTCAGTCAATAAAATTGTGACACTTATTATTTTATTGTATTATGCAATATAATTGAATCACATCAATTATTACATTTGTGCCACGTAACCCACGATACAACTTGTTGAATTGTATAATCGCTTTACATTTTTGTTAGCTGAGGAACATGAAAATTGAAAGATGGGAAACAGCTGCGGCCTACATAACAATGGATCAGACTTCGTACTTCCCATATCATTGAGTTCGAATTTCGAACAAAGAACGGCAATATCTGAATATTTTGGAAGCCTAATTCACGTATATAAAGTTTAATAGATTTTAGATTATATATAATTTTTTTAATTTATATATATTAATAAATTATTATTTTTTCTCTAAACTCTTTGTAACTGTTTCTTTTAAAAAAATTATTTTTATAATCGTATGTATAAATTCTGAGAAGATTAATTAAACGGTAGAAAGAGCAGATTTCTTAATCAAATTATTTGTAATGCCATTTTCTTGGTTAAGGTTTTTTTTTTGTTGATTTTTAATTTATATTAAATAACAAGTTTAACTTCTTTTTCTATTTCTCAATCCCCCAGATGAGAAATAAAAATGAAAAAGGACAATGGATAATGGCTTGTCTTATCAATTATCAGCCTTTGTAAAGAAGATATTTTGATGGTGATGCCTCATACTCGTAGTCATGCTACATTCTCTTCTTTTTAGGCCCTATCACGCAATTTTATTTCTACAATCCTTCTTCTCATTTTAATTACTTCAATAATATGAGATTACATTATTTATATTGTGGGATAAAGTGTTTATTAAAATGAAAAAATAAATAAAAAAATAAAAAAATTAATAACATGGGACTTAAATTTTTTTTTTTTTTTATTTTAGTAACACTTTATCTCAAAGTATAAAAAATCTATGCCTTATTTGGTAGGATGGAAGTTAGGATAGGTGAGTGTTCTCACCACTTATGAGTTTATTTGTTACATGGTGAGGCTTCTTCCATGGTGAGCCAAGTTCCATCATAGAAGGAGAGGTAGATGCCATGGGTGAGGAGAGGGAAGTTGTGGTGAGATGAGGTGAGGTTAGGTTTAAAGACCAAAATGCCCTTCAAAATTTTGTGGCTTTTTAAAAAGTAAGGGCAAAAAAGGTATTTCATACTTTTATCTTCTATTTCTCTATCTTCTTTCCACCATACCAAACAAAATTACTTTTATATTCCACTTTCATTTCCCTGCATATCAAACATACTTTTTATCACTTACTTCCCCTTCCACTTCCACTTCCATTTTCACTTCCACTTCCCACTAAAATACTCACCGGATACCAAACGTGACCCTAATCTCCAATAACATAGGTCAGTTGGGAGAGAAGTATGAGAGGAAAAGTCTGTATTATAAGCAACAAAATTTTTCAATTTACCTCATTTACTTTTTTTAGTGTGAATCATGAAATTCTCTCCGCATATCACCAAAAATTAAACTTGTGACTATATCATTATTTATTTTAAGTTAGAATATTATTTTGGTCCTTAATATTTGCATGAAGTTTGATGTTGATCTTCAAAATTTTTTTTGGTCGATTTTAGTCCTCGAGGATAACACTGTTAACTTTTGCCGTTAAATGATGTCGTGACGGTGAAATGCTTATGTGACACACCCTCTCTCCTACGTGTCTTTAATGATGTGCCATGACACATCACTGCTACGTCACCCCAGATGATGATGAAGAAGGAGAGAAGATGATGATGTAGCGATGTGGAGTGACGTGGCAGTGATGTGTCATGCCATGTCATTAAAATATGACATATAGGAGAGAGGGTATGCCACATAAGCATGAAACGTTATCATTTAACGGTAAAAGTTAACAGTGTTACGCTCGAGGACCAAAATTGACCAAAAAAAACTTTGAGGATCAACATTAAACTTCGTACAAACATTAAATACCAAAATAATACTTTAACCTTTATTTTATACAACATTTTTTTGGTAATGTATTGGATTATTTTTTTCAAATTCAAACTGTAGGTTTGTAATTTAAGAGCACGTTAATTAGGTAGAAATGAAAATAGAAACGAAAATAGAAACGGAATGCATTTGATGTGTTTAGTAGTAAAAGTTTGGTAATGAAAATGAAAAGGAAATGTATTAAAATGACCATTTTACCCCTTATATTAAAATAATAAAGGCTAAAGTACTATTTTGGTCCTCAATGTTTGCATGAAGTTTAATGTTGGTCCTCAATGTTTCAAAAGTTTAATGCTGGTTCTCAAAGTTTTTTTTTTTTGTCGATTTTGGTCCTCGTGCGTAACACCGTTAACTTTTTGCCGTTAAATGATAACGTGGCATGCTTATGTGGCACGCCCTCTCTCCTACGTGTCATATTTTAATGATCTGGCATGACACATCACTGCCACGTCATTAAAATATGATGATGATAAAGGAGAAAAGATGATGATGTGACAATTTGGGGTGATATGGCAGTGATGTGTCATGTCAGACCATTAAAATATGACACGTAGAAGAGAGGGTGTGCCACATAAGCATGCCACGTCTTCATTTAACGTCAAAAAGTTAACGGTGTTACGCTCGATGACCAAAAAAAAACTTTGAGGACCAACATTAAACTTCATGCAAACATTGATGACCAAAATAATACTTTAGCCAATAATAAAAAGAAAAGAGGGTTATGATTGTGTCAAATCATATGGATATAATAGATATTTTGTATTTTTTTTTAAGTTGATCGAAATGAAAAAGTGAAAAAGTAAATGAGATCCAGTAGACCCCATCATTTCCATTGACTTTTTCATTGATGATTCTTACTAGTAAACATACCCTAATTGTTTCAATTTAACTTTCATAAAAACTGTGAACTGTTGAATTTGAATAATCTTTTAACTATATTAGTTAATAAGGGGATCGGGGGATTTAAAATGTGAAAAAAAAATTGATAAATAAGTGTGAAAATTTCTTTGCCTCAATATGTGTAATTTCTCTTCCTAACAAGTATATAAAAAACAATCATAAAACAAAAAGAAATTAATATGAAATTTGTTTGAATGTTGCAAAAAGTCATTATTATTGCATAAAAATGCATGTAATTTAACTAATTATAATTTCATAAATTTATCTTCTATTTTTTTTTTTAATTTTTTCTCTATCATATTAAATAATATCATTCCATTCTCATCAAACTTCACCTTAGAGATACCAAGAGGGCCATGCTGCCACATCACAAATAAATTACAAAGTTTAGAACAACACATCAAAGGACTGCCAAAATATTTGACAAATACATATCAACCTCAAATCATGAATGTGCGTCTCTAGCTTGAGCTAATGAAAGCTGAAATTCCCATCCTCTCTCACTCTTTTTCCATCAAGAGACAAGAAAATATTTTTTTAAAAAAAAGACATAAATATGAATACACTTGTGAGGACTTGAGTTTTAGGAACTCAAGTTTCCCCAAGTGTTACCTCTTATTTATCTAAATACAAATTTGGGACATTATTATCCCATTTATTCTGTCTTTGTTCTTTTAAATTATGTTTTAAATTTAAAATAGAGAAGACACACAAGTGTTCAAGATGTTAAACGCTCCATAATACTACTCTACAAATTGATCAAAATGTAAATTACCGTTGAAGCCACGTCTACTTTGTATCACATGTATATGTACTATACTATATATGTATGTTTATTAAAAGAGACATGCCAAAATTGAGAATATATACGAACCAATGATAAGAAGGGATAAAAGTTTAATGGTACCGTACCACTGAACTTCAGTGCATCCCTCCAATTATGTAGTGTCATTTGTTAATATTAATAAAAACTTACATTAATTAGGACCCACCTTGAATGGTTTAAGAACCAACTGATTGGAGGGATGTACTGAAGTTCAATACTACCGTACCACTGAACATCGAAGCTAAGAGTATGGAATCAGAGTCAAGATTTGTGATCATTATTATGTCTGCTGCTTTTATTAATAACAAAGAGTTGCCTATTTAAAGTAGCAGTTAAAGATCTCAACCTCCGTACGTTGCAACTAGCGACTGAAGATTGTTTGTAAAACGAAACAAATATCAAACGTAATTTGATCAAGATTTAAACAAATAATGGAAATTTTCTTTTTAGTCAATACAAATGTTTGCCAATTTTATTTTAATAATGAAATTAAAGCAAATTGACGCTTGTCCTTATGTGTCATCAACAATATATAAAAACATGCATTGAGTAATTTACATGGATAAATTATTGCAAATTTAATATTCTTTCCAGATATTATTCAGAATTTATAGTATCAAATTAAATAAGAATTTAGATCAATTTATTTAAAATAGATCATTATTTGTGTAGGTTGTTATTATTAATAGATAACGAGTAATGAGAAATATAATATTATGATGAACTAAAATTTCGGTAACAGCTTTTTATCGGATTAAAAAAAAAGTTAATGGACAAAAAATAATAATCTTTCAAATATGTTTAGTCACCATAAATGATAAATTATTGAGGCACAATACATATTATTGTTGCATCATAAATATTATTTGATTTTTGTAGTACTTTTCCACTATATTGTACTCTTTCTGCTCGTTTGATATTAAGGAAGTGTGGGAGAGGTCATTATTTGAGTGTTTGGTATCATGTTAAAAATGTTTTTAGAAGAGCATAATTCTATCATACTAGGTGAATTTGGTTTCGTCTTAAGAGGGTAAGAAGTTGTATTTTTTGCTTAGGAAGTAATGATAAGAAGACTACCCTTAATTAACAATTTATTCTTACTACTATTATATTCTCAAACTAATTTATTAAATGTCACCTAAAATAAATAAGGATAAAGAGTTCTTTTTATAATTTTATCTTCCATTTCTTTATCTAACATTCCACTTATATTTTTCTACATATCAAACACACGTAGACGTTTGTATGAGTTTGCACTCTAAGCAGTTCGTACCCTAAAAAAGTCCATAATATATATATATATAATAAAATATTTACAATAGTTATTTATTATGTTAATTATTTATAATATTTTTTAGCGGCGTCATAAGACACCGTAAGTCCGTAAATCTCAAACCTATATGCATAATTTAAAATTTACCTCAATTATTTTATTTATTATTATTATTTTTTGAAACCTACCTCAATTATTTTATTTTGGCCTGAACCTCAATTATTTTTCTACTTCTATTATCTCAAACTTGTAACTCGTATCGTATGTATTGTTTGTAACTAAACAAATAATATCTTGTAATAAACAAGAAGGTAGTAAAATAAGACCACGTCTAATTCATTTTTGGTCAAAAGCCTAAATTGATCTCTTGTGTTATGTTTCAAAAAGTTTAAATTGGTCTTTTATGTTTGTAAGAAGTTTTAGATTGGTCATTCCGTTCAAGTCCGTTTATTTCTTTCGTTAAGTACTGACGTATCAATTTAAGCTGATGTGTCATGCCACGCCATCATCTACTATCATATGTGATGACATGGCGCTGATGTGGCAATGACGTGGCATGACATGTCATCTTAGATGGACACGTTAGCACGCACCGTCAGCACTTAACTTAAGAAATTAATGGAAGTGGACGGAAGGACCAATTTGAAACTTCTTGCAAACATAAAGGACCAATTTAAACTTTTTAAAACATAAAAGATCAATATGAAACTTCGTACATATATAAGGAACCAATTTAAAGTTTTGACTTTCATTTTAATATGTTAAATAAATAAGCCATGTACATATATAAATAAATGGATCAAGAAAAAAAATACTGTCACGCGCTACCGAATTTTATAGCTACCTAGAAAAAAAAAGTAAAAATAATTTACTCAATTTTATCTCCAAATTAAAAATGTCAAAACAATAACTAAAATTCTAAAAATCATAAGAAATTTATATATATGTATTCTCGCCAAAATTATCAAGCTAGCTCTTTTTTGAGGGTTTAAATTCTTCTACTAAACATAAAATGCTTCTTGTAGATCTATATCTACATGTATAATTTATTAGTAAAATATGAAAATCACAATCCATCAATATCTCATATTTTTTAATGAACTTATTGTTATTTGTTCATATAAAAAAACCCTAATTGCATTTGTATATTATTCATAACTTGTGTGAAGGGTATTTCATTAATTCATCATCACTTGACACTTATGGAATTGCAATTTTAGCATGATGTGTTTTTAATTTTTTATAATCCTCTTGCATTTTAATAATATTTCTATTGGTAGTAGCTTAAATCATACACACACGAAATAAGTATTCAATTAATGATTTTGAATTATTGCCAAGCAAACTCATTTAAATAATTTTCATAAATATTTATGATGGTGTGTAGAGCTCCTTCTTATCCATTGCCCTTTAATTCAAGGGGAAGGAAAAAAAAGAAAAAGAAAAAGAAAAACAAAGCTTAGATGATAAGGAAAACATACTATTTGTAGAGTGTGGAGGGGTTATAGTGATTAAAAATGAAAACTAGATCATGAAATGAGTGGCATCCATATGCAGATACAGTGATGGTATTGGTATGTGCATCTGCACGTATCTCCGCTAATGGACAATCTTCATAATCTGAGCAAACCAAAAGGCCATCTTGATGTAGTTTGAATAATGTCCTAACATGGTATGGTGAACCCCACCTTTTTTAAAAATTCTCATACATCTTAATAATATTAAAGTCAACATCAACCGCAGATCTAATCACAACTAATAAAGATAATGACACTATATATGAATGAGAATAATTTAAAACAAGAGTCACAAAACCTTTTTAAAAAAATTTGAAAGTGAATCCGGCCAAATTCAAGAATTACCCAAAAGTAGAGACAAAGAAATGGTATGATAGAGTGGAATAGAGGGAAGTGCGTGATAATTCCTCCCCGTTAGAACAAAATATGATTCAAATTTGAAATTAGAAGAAGCTGTTAAAAAAATCAGCCATCGTCTCGTCACACATAAAATAAAACTAGTATTTATTTTTGTTGGAGTTGTTTTTAAATTTATAATTTTGAAAAAGTTAAGGGTTAATTAAGAAATTGAGATTAGTGTTTGGAGTAGTAGACAAATGGCAGGTGGATTGCAAACACGGACAAATGTCCCCAACCACTGGGCCATTGTTCCAGTTGTTTGCAAATTGCAACCTCTCTCTCTCTCAAAGGAACCCTGAAACCTTAATAAAAGCAGCTTGTCTTCAACATTCTATACTCCAACATCCTACCCTTCTTTTCTCTCTCTCTCTCTCTCTCCCTTCTTTTTCTCTTTGGAGGGTCCCTCCGCCTGCATTCTGAGCTCCCTCATTATTAAATCTTCCTCTACCAGCAACTTCCTCTTCGCTTCCTTTCTCCAATCACTCCTTACTCCTTCTGCTTCCACTTCTCTCCCTCTGCGCTCGCCATGGCTCAATCCCTGCATGATGCACAGCTATGGCTCGCTACTAACTCCCAATTCCTTCCCGCCCAACCCCAACACCTGCTCGCCGCCAAAGAAAACTTCAAGAATGGCATCAACTCTGATTTAGATGCCGCTCTCTCTTTCCCTTCCGAGTTTCCCTACGACTTCGACTCCTTTGGACTCTCCTCGCCGCCGGTGGAGTCTGTGGCCGGCTCCACCGAGACGGAGAGCAGCGACGAGGAGGATTTCTTCGCTGGGTTGACTCGCCGCCTCAGTCAGTCCACTCTCCACGAAACTCGCAAACTCACTACTCTGCCCATTAGCTCCAGGGACAAAGCTGAGGTAAGAATTTGGGGATTCTTTTGTCAAACCCTTTCTTTCTTTTTTTTTGGTTGGGTGAGACTAATAATTTGGGCCTTTTCTCAGACCCAGAAAACTTCGGGCATGGCTCGGTCTCCTCAGTCCATACTGAGTGGAATCGGAAGTTGGTCGGGCCGCAGCGCCGTCTCGGGCGACGGAAGCCCCAATGGACCTTCTCAAGTCCCGTCACCGCCAACGACGCCGTTTCCCTCCGAGAACGACGCCTGGGATGTCATATACGCCGCGGCGGGGCAAGTTGCGAGGTTGAAGATGAATGGCGAAGCAAGCAGCAAGTATGACCTCAACAACAGAGGACTTCTGGGTCCTCCTCGAGCCGCAACTCCACTCACTGCCGCTTCGTTGTACTCGAACCAGAATCTTCCTCAGGTGAGGAAATTTGGAGCTTATCCAAAGCTAATTGTGAAAGAAACTCTTACCTCTCATGGTTTTCTTAGCATGCATGTGTGGTTTGCTGTATAGGTTCCGAAGGAGGAGGTGATGAAGCAACAGTACGGTAGTGTGTGGGGAAGGCAAGCGAAAGCGAACTGGTTAGGTCATCAGCAGCAGCAACAGATCCAGAAGTCAGGGTATCAGAGTGTGAAATGTGCAAGTGGTGTGTGTTTGCCCCAATCTTCATGGCCGCCTCTGCACCAAAATCGACAGGGACTAGTACAACCTAACGTGTCCGCTTCGCGAGCTGTCTTCAACGGTGGATCTGGTGTGAAAAGGGGATGTGCAGGAACAGGGGTTTTCTTGCCTCGTCAATATGGGAATCCCCCGGAATCTCGCAAGAAGCAAAGTAAATCCCTCTCGTCTAATTTACTAATACTCCCCTCTTTTCCTTCAAATTTAGGAAGATTTTTTCTTGATTTTGTTTCTAACATGCGATCTTGTAACTAGGTTGTCCGCCTGTCCAGCTCCCTGCCAAGGTTGTGCATGCTCTGAATTTGAACCTGGATGACCTCAATGCGAATGGGGAAGTTCATTTCTCTGGGGGTTTTGTGGCAGACTACGGTAAGTGCCATGATTTTTCAGGGTGGGAAGGGAAGGTCTGACTAGAAATTAGTTAGTTAATTGGATTCTTCCGTTTGTGTGATTTGTTTCCGCAGATGCATTGATTGCTCGGAGAAATGCTCCTCGTGTGATGCATCAGAGATTAAGTGTACGGCCAGAAGATGCAGTACTTAACCATGAATTACGCCTGCCTCAGGAATGGACATATTGACTCGTTCCAAAGTTCAAGTGAAGCAAGCAAAGACCATTCTATTATTTGTTTCACAAGAAATTAGTAAAGGGGTAGTAGCTTGTTATAGGGATATAAGGGAATTAAGGTATTTTGTTTTATTATAGGGACGATATTCAAGAAGGTTTGGTTAGCGTAGTTGCAATAAAACATCCAGTTTTTTTGTTGGGAGAAACATTGCAGCTTTTGGATCTGCTTTTAGTTGAAGAAACAAAGAAAGAATAGCAGTTTAGGAATTTTTTGGGTGTTAATTATATATATATATATTTGTAATAAATTATCGTGTTAATTTTAAGAGGGATTGCGTTTGTGTTGTAGTAGCATTGGCAGAAGAACCACCCATAAGATCCCAGCCAAAATTCCTTGGTGGTCATAGTATCATGTAATAAGTTTATACTATGTAATAAAGATAGTCCTATTTTGTGATTTTTTATGTTAGCTTGTGAACTGTGATAAAAAAATTTTTTGGTAAGAATAAACTGAAAATTTTTCATATTGCTAATGTTTGTAATAATGGGGAAAGAGGGAAGGATATGGGGTATGGGGTATGGGGTATGGGGATGAAATTGGGTGTACGTCTTGGTTAGATTTGGATGGGCTGATATGGGCCCACTTGGACTCAGCGTCTGGGCCCATCTCACTTACTGCCCCTAACCCTTTCTTTCTTCCATTGCGAAATGCTTTTCTTCTCCCGCTTGTTCTTCTTCAAAGAAGTAACCCTACTAATTACTATACTTGAGAAACACAAACATCTTTGAAAGCTGTGATGTGATTTGAAGGTGTGGGGGAGTGTGGACAGTGCTCCACAGTGGGCGCATCTATTTCTGATTTTGACTTGGTCAACTTCTCTGCATTTAAAATTTACTCTCTCTTTTATTATTTCTATGCCTCTTCTGGCTTCTCTACTCTACAGTGTCCTGTCTCCTTCCCTACACTGTCTCATACATTTTTTACTTCACTACACAATACAATAGAATCTCTGTATTTCTGTTTTGTAATGCCAAGTGGAATCTTGATATCATCTGAGAACCACACAAGCTGGATATTCATTGCTCTTTATTTTTTGATGGGTTGCTTTCAATTAGAAAATGACCTCTCTGTACGCGTAAATGATAGTAATATCTTATCCTTTTTTCTTGTGACAATAATCTCACCGAATCTTTCAGTCACCTAATAATATGGTAAATTACCTTTTTATATAAAGTGTCTAATTTTTTATATTTATATAATTGAATAGCATTTGAATTCATAAATCAAAATACGAAAAAGAAGCTATAATTCATGAAAATTAAATTTGAAGGTAGGCAAGTTGAGAAGGTGTACTAAGTAGAGTAAAGTAAGAAGGAGAAATTAAATAGATTAGGTATGTAATGGCAGTGGAGTACAGCTAGGTAGGGAAGTTAAATATGTGAGGCGGGTAAGAAAAGTGAATAGTAGTAAGTAATAAGGTAGATGTAGATGTAGATGTGTGGGAGAAAGATTAATTAGGCAGGGGTGTGCGTGCATGTGCAACTTCATGCATATGGTTTGTGCAAAGCAAGCAGATGAGATAAGATTTGCAGTCCAGGTCACGTGTGGTTGGATCTGTTTCATTCAATGATGAAGACAGATTTCACAGTTCAGCTTTGATTGAGGGAGAATAATTGTGAAGAGGAAGAATGAATTTGAATTGGAATTGGAGTAGTAGGATGGGACTACTTTCCCATAATCAGTTTCAGAAAGCTGATTAATTATAAGTGTATATTAAAAAAAAGTAGGATTTGTTGCCATCACTCAGATACAGAATAAACATAGCTGGCTTTTCAGGATTGACGGAAATATTGTCAGTTGCTATGACAATTCAGAGTTGAACAGTGTTGTTTGTTTTGCTTAATTTGTGCTCTTAATTGATTGATTGATTCTAACCTCATAAGATGAACTCAATGATTAAATAGACTGAATCTAGGTATTAGGAATAGACATAGTAGTGAAAGCAGGGGTAAAATAAGGGGGGTTCGTTTCGTAGTTGAACGCTATATAAAAGTAAAAATAAAGCGCTTTGTTTTGTTTGGTAATTTGACGTGACTACTAGTTTAGGATGGATATGTTAACAAAATCAAGCAACACACTAGCTTGCCAATTGTTGCCTATAACATTATGACCAAACTAAATGAATTTTTTTTAATAAAATATATTGAATTAGTAAAAGTTATCTTTTGGCTTGCTAAATAAATGGCCGAAAGCTGAAGCTTAAGCTGTGGCTAGGGCAATTGGCACCTATAAGGGGGATCGAGATTCAAGAATAGAATAGAACGGTGTATTCACTGTGTTGGATTGGATGGATATATGCTTCCCTTCCCTTCCATTTGGCTCTTTGAAGAAACTGATGAAAACTGGGGCTACGCTGCTATGGCCTATGAGTATAGGGTATGGACATTGGTAAATAATAATATAAGAGAAGAAAAAAAATTGGTAAACAATAAATAAAATATGAGATAAAAAAGGGAAAGAAGGATAATGGGCTGTCACCACGTGGAGGGTGACAAAGTCGGTAGGTTCAGAGTTAGCGCAGTGATAATATGATATCACGTAGGTTTAATGGTACCTTATCACTGAATTTTAATATATTCTTTTAATTATGTAGTGTCATTTGTTAACATTAATAAAAACTCACATTAATTAGGATTCACCTTAAATAATTTAAGGACCAACTGATTGGAGAAACGTACTAAAATTTAATACTATCGTATCACTGAACATCTATTCCTCTTTCAGATAAGAGAGCTACTTTATTTGTGGCCCATATCTAGCCGTCAATCACGTTGCTTCTCCGTTCTTCCTTCTTTTTTTGTTTTCCCTATTCTTAATTAATTCTCCTCTCCTCTAATTTATTCTTTCACCCTTGCTTTATCCTTTTAAGCTAATTCTTAACATATCTCCTTATTTCTAATTTCATTGCTTCACCACTTAACAACCATATTTCCCGTCTTCTATTAATATTAAACACCAGTTTTTTCTTTTATTATTTTGTTTATAAAAGCTTAAATAAATAAAGTTTTTTTTTTCTTAACAAGATATGTCTAGGAGCTTTTTCCATTGGTCAAACATACTCTAAAATGATGTCGAGTTGAATGTATACAAGCAACCTGTATCTACAAATTTGAGTATTACAACCCCTATTTTATACTTCTTGCCCTTTCAATACAGCGTATAAGGTATGACTAGGATTTTTTTTAAGTGAAAAAACTGCGTCCATGGAGACAGTTTCACGCTTATGCAAGTTGTGCCATCAAATTAATCATATTAACACGATCGAGTTAAATTTCAAATTTCTAGAGTCAAGCGTGACATGTTTTTTTTTTCTTTTGTTTGGAGTTTAATTCTCTAATAATATTAAGAAAATAAATTGAGATGAACTGATCAGTAATCATATACTGCCCACATCATTGACCCGATTGATTCTTTTTATTTATTAATGCACTCTGTCGTTCTCATGTTATTAGTGAAATTGGCGTGGTGTGCACGTAACTCAATTATTTGCACTCTTCATTGTATAATACCACAATTGGTCCATTATGGTGGAACGAGGTACTTGTTTATGATGTCAAAATAGAGGGAGAAGAGGGCAAATTCATGATTTGGGATTTAATTTTTGGGTCAAATGTGCATAACCCAAACTACTGTCTTAAACCGTTAAACGCATCCTCGATCCAAAATTTGGGCCTACGGAGCCCATATTCATTCCTATTGGGTTTAGCTGAATTTAATTCGGTTTGGGTCAGAAGGATACCAAACTTATGTTTCTCACCAAAGGTTTGTTCATATTCCTTCCAAGTAACAAATTATATGTTGCATATGAAACGAAGGATCACATATGAGAGATTAAATTGAATAAGTGTTGCTTTTCCTACTAAGGAGAGGCATTGAGTCTTCCAACCAATCAATTTATCCCTTAATTTATTATTTAAAATATGAGCATGCTACTTACTAGTGCGACGTCCAATCTTAAATACATACCAATCTCTTTAGTTCTAGTAAAAAATATATATTTTTTACTATGTCAGGAATAACGTTATTGTAAATGTTGTCTCTTAAAAGATAAAAGTGACACAACATAACATATAGAAGACTATTTTGTACAAAATCAATGAAGAGAGAATATAAATAAAACTTATGATTAAAATAATTTGGTTTAATTTTTTTTTCTTTTTGTAATTCCTTAACACATTAATATATAAGATGCTATTAATTAACTTCTTCACTTATTGTCAAACTTTCTTTCTAATTTCATACAAGTATTAATAAGAAGCTGTTTAATTTCCTCTTCCTATTATTAACTAATAATGAATATTTTCTTTGAAATTCATAATTACAAGTAGTAAGCAGTTTTTTCTTAAACTTTTCATTCTTTACACACTATTTAATTAGTTAATAACACTATTAAGTAAATACTAAGAGAATTAAGAACAAAATTCTTATCAATTATACATTTATACCTGTATGAAATTTAAAAGAAAAATAACTCATAAAATAAGAAAAGAAGAAGTTAAGAATGAACTTCTTATTAAAAAAATATTTATGGATAATATTTTTTAAAAAATGAAATATATAATTGTACAAAACACTTTTATACTTAATTTACAATTTATGGGCACTATCTCTACACACAGAAAAGAAAAAAAATAGATTTATTATATTTGGTAATAAAATTTTGAGAATGAGAATATATTAAAATTATCATTTCATTTTTTATATTAAAATAAAAATAATAATTTTAAGGATTTTGCTAACCAGTGCCCTTAGGGCACTGGTTAAGGAAGCATTAAATGAGGTTAGGTAGTCAAAAAGTGCATAGAAATCAGAATTTATATTAAATGTGTTTTTTTATTTTTCTTAAAGACACTAATACCCTCAACCTATTAATTAATAAACACTCATAATTACATCTCAATAATATTTTTTATATTTATTTTTTTGTATTTATTTATATTCTTTTATTTTTTATTAAATGCTTTTAAATTTTTTTTACGAAAAATGCTTTTTTTAATTAAATATGATATATAAATTATTATATGATATAAAACAATTAAATAAAAAGGTGATCAATATATTTCAACGGGCCCTATGTGTTTATTAATTTGATATAATATTTGAGGCACTCCTACCAACACGTACAATTTTGTGTGCCAACTTCCCATTTGTTTTCTACTTAGTTGTTACTTCAAGAAAGCTGACATGCACGTTAAAAGCAAGTCTCCAGCACTAGAAATTAAAGTAGAAACGATCCACTTCCAACATATTCCTGCATAGAAAATACAAAGTAGAAACAACAAAATGAATTACAGAATTTAAAAGTTATTTATACATGAGTATAGGGGTTGTGAAAAAGCCTATATAATAAGGGTTGAGCAATGAGTGACGTGATGGATGTGGAAAAAATGGAGGGAATTAGAAGGGGTCGTAGGCTGTTGCTTATCCCTCTGCCTCTTGAAGGGCACATCAACCCCATGCTTGAGTTGGCACACATCCTTCACTCCAAAGGCTTCTCCATATCCTTTATTCACATCCAATATTGCACCAACTCTCTCAACTTCACCTTCTCTATCTCTTCCTTCCCTCATGGTCCCCTTCCACTGCCTCAACCCTCTTCTGATCTCCTCAACTTTCTCACTCTACTCAACACTCTTGCTCTTACTCCTTTTCGAGACTGCTTGGCCAAGCTTCTGTCTCATGATGCTTCTTCTGAAGATGAGGAGGACCAACACCCTATTTCTTGCTTGATCTCTGACGCTATGTGTTTCTTCACTCAAGCTGTGGCTACCAGCTTTGGTCTCCCCAGGATTGTCTTGAGAACTGGTGCTATTTCTTCCTTTCTTGCTTTTGCTGCTTTCCCCCTTCTCCTTCAAAAACGTTACCTCCCTATCCAAGGTCACTTTCTCTCTTCCATTATTTATCTATTGCTTCTCTCTTACTGATATTTATATTTTATACAGATAAAGTTGCTGAGGTGCTTGTTATAAAGTTCATTAATTATAAATATTATTTATATTTTCTTTCATATTTGATTGGTTTTGTAATTTATTATTTTTCATTTTCTCTCTCTATCATGATTGGTTATACAAAAAAATTTTGACATATATTTTAATTATATTGATGAACTTTATAGCAAACATCTAAGTAATTTTAGCTTAATTTAGTCCTATTTATATATACAGCTAGCATTAATTACTTTCTACTTACCCGACCTATTACTTAATTAATATTTTAATCACACCCATAATAGATTTTTGTTTTTCAAGTAATTACGTACTGTTTATCTAACACTTGTTAGTGTTAAGGTTGTCAATAAATTAAAAAAAAAAGTTATTATTTTAAAATTACTAAAAAAATAATTTTATAAACTCTCGATCTCAACCAATTTTATATTATATTTTCTCACAAATGTCTCATTTTCGTATATTAATAATAAACACTACATCTCAATAATTAAATATTGATCTTTCTAGCTATTTGTTCTAAATTAGTATAACTCTAATTAGACAAAGAAAGGAAAACTTTCTGGTAAATTTGTTTCTTTGCCTTTTAATTGCATTCCTTTAAATTTTGTTTGGTAGGTAACTGAAAATGAAGCAAAATTAGTCATTGTTTTTTAACTACTACTTCTCAAATCTCAAGTAGTAGCTAGATTAATATTTATTCAAGGGATTTAATTGTGTGTTTCATTTCTGAATGTTGGAACAAATTAAAATTAGAGTGTCAACTAGAAAAGGTGGTGGAAGAGCTAGGTCCACTGAGAGTGAAAGACCTACCTGTGGTTAACACCAACGACCCCCACAAATTTTATGACTTACTACGCAACTTCGTCCACGAGACCGTGACATCGTTGGGAGTGATTTGGAACTCCTTTGAAGCACTAGAATCTTCTTCACTCGCAAAACTTACCCACCAATTTCCCACCCCAATGTACGCAATAGGCCCATTGCACAAATACTTGCAACCATCACAAATGCCTCATCCGCATCAAAGTTGCATCTCCTGGTTACAACAGCACGCGCCCAAATCCGTTGTGTACGTCAGTTTTGGGAGCATTGCTTCAATATCTGAGGCCGATTTCTTGGAGATTGCTTGGGGTTTAGCCAACTGCGACCACCCTTTTCTGTGGGTGGTTCGACCCGGGATGGTCCGTGGGTGCGACTGGCTGGAGGCCTTGCCAAGTGGGTTCCTTGAGAATTTGGGTGGGAGTGGGAGGGGCCACATTGTGAAGTGGGCTCCACAGCAGCAAGTGCTGGCCCACCACTGTGTAGGAGCGTTTTTGACTCACAATGGTTGGAATTCCACAATGGAGAGCATATGCGAAGGGGTTCCTATGATTTGTATGCCCTGTTTCGCGGACCAGAATGTGAATGCGAGGTATGTGAGCCATGTTTGGAAGGTGGGATTGCAATTAGAGAAGGGAGTGGAGAGAGGGGAGATAGAGAGGAGTATTAGGAAGGTGATGGAAGGGAAGGAGATTAGAGAGAGAGCCTCAATTTTGAAGGAGGAGGCACGACTTTGCCTCCAACGGGGTGGTTCCTCTTACTCTTCTCTGCAACGCTTGGTTACTCATATTATGTCATTCAATGTTTACTCTCCTTCACATTAATCCTTTTTGGGTTGGGTCTCAAACTCCAGAGTAGATGTTCAATGGTACGGTAGTACTGAACTTCAGTACATTCCTCCAATCAGTTGGTCCCTAAACCATTCAAGGTGGGCCCTAATTAATGTGAGTTTTTATTAATATTAACAAATCGCACTACATGATTGGAGGGATGCACTGAAGTTCAGTGGTACGGTACCATTGAACTTTTATCCCAAACTCCACAATAAAATTTTCTTCTATTGCTTGTTTGGATTGAATGTGTTATGCTAGTAATTAATAAAACGTCTATTTGGGTTGTAATTAATGACACCATAAAATTCAAAATATTTGTTTCGATTAATTAGCGCCTTTTGCTATATTTCAGCTTTAATTTGGTGTTGATTTTGGCTTTTCTAGATCATTAGTTAGAATTTGCAAGGTGAGCGTGGAATTATAACAGAATGGGCAGGAGAGGGTAGTTGATAACAAACATGATTACATATTTTCTGAAATGTAATGATAGAGGATGAAAGGTTACTACAGAGGTAATTATGGCAATTAATGATTTTTAGTATGAATATATAAGTAAACCTTTCTTGTAAATAGCTTGGCCAAACATGGAATGCAAGAAAGACAGAAATGGTCTTGTAGAATTGATTTATGTAAAAGTGAGATTTGCAAGGTGAGAGTGCAATCACAGAATGGGCTGGAGAGAGTAGGTCGAGAACATTATTACTTGAGAGTGTCTTGAGTGACTGAATCTGAAGGAAAAGGCATTTGTGTGCCTACCAGAAAGAAGCTTTCCTGGACAGCTAATTAATTCGTTACATCTTGTCATATTTTCCTCATTTATACATATCCTCATGAATCCAACCACATCTTGTCCTCTCTTAAATTTAGAAAGAACGCAAACATGACGATTCTTATTTACAAGTCAAATTATAATTAAGAGTCGCCATCAAATTCAACTCTGTAAGGGTATAATTAAGGTAATACCAATTTATACATATTACATATGGAATTACCCTCTTGTTTAGTCAATTCATTAACAGAGTTTTGAATGGGCATTTGCAAGTTTATCTGAAAATATGACAATGAGAAAGAAAGGAGAAGGGATTAAGGTATATTTGAACTCATGTAAAAGTTGAGCATGCACCATATATTATAATATAATATAATGTGATGATTGATGTATTTACAGAGTGGATGGAATAGATGGAGATTTAATTATTTATTTAGTTAGAGGTCTTCATCGCTTTCACTGGTACATGAATCATCCAGATTAATAGCTGCTATTTTGGAAGCATGAATCCTAAAAGACGCGGAGCGAATCTTATCCGGTAACTTATTATTTCTAGCAATGAGTCCACCCTTTGCTTCTCCTTTCTTTTCCTCCTTCTTCAAGTCACCCGGAGGTAAAAAGCAATCAATAGACAAACCCTTAATGTTAAAATCCACTTCTTCCAACTGCCAGGCCTCTTCCATTTGTGTCCTCGAATGGGATTTAGGGCCATGACCGAACCTCAAGAGGGACACCAAGGTCTTCCCAGCGTGTGCTATATTGATGCCATCTACCATTCTGTAGTCCTGGATGAATGACTCCATGGTGGTTTCCCAGTATACGGTGTGGTTTGAGGAGTGGGATTTGATTCTGACCAAATGGGAGTCCTCGAGCTGAACCAGGAGAGCTGTTCTTTGGCTGAAATAGCCCCACATGGTGTGCCGAATTATCTCAGCGTTGCTGCTGCTTCTTGCTCGAAGTGATGATGGCTTGGCTTCTAGTTTTAGTACGAAACATTCTTCGTCGTTCACTGTCTTCTCTCCAATGCATACTGAGTTGCTGAATAGATTGGCTGTGGAGTTTGGATCAATGCCCTGTTCCAATATCAAAAGATGAAGGCCCAAATCAAATGGTGAATTAAAAAAGAAAAGTGAACAGGTTGTCATGTGTTGACCTGAAGGAAGCGCCTGAGAAGTGTAGGTGGGCCGCGAGAAGCATGGGAATGGTGCCACGGGGTCTGTCTCCAGGAAAGATTGCCGTCACTCCCAGCGCTGATCTTATACCCAGACAGAACCATCTCCAAGCACCATAGCTCCGCACCCTTCTGCCACATCACCAACCCTCCCATCTCTCTCTCACTCTCACTACCCTTCTTCTTCATCTTCTTGTTACTTAATTCCCCTCCCCAAAACTCCGATCCTCCAATTCTCACCTCCCCCACCGCGTACATGCTTTCTATTGATTTCAATTTCAAACCTCCCACCGCCGCCACATACTGCTTCACTATGTATTTCGCCATCGATGCCTCCTGCGCGCACACACACACATAAACATTACATTAACAAATGTGTTATTTGATATTAATTGAATCAAATTATCTATTACTTACAATGTGTGGGTCTTTGTTCATACTTCGAAACAAGGCCTGGTTGTGGGAGATCATAGAGATAGGGAAGGGGATTAATGGGGCTCCCACCACTCCAAGCATTAACTTGATCTCTCCAATGCCACCTGAAGATGATCTGGACTCTGCGTTTGGCTTCATCCACGACTTCATCTGATGCCATGCTCTGCTTTTTCCACTCTTGTTTCTGCAAATATCATCGGGGATTGGAACCTCAAGCACCGTTTCCAGCCCATCTTCTCGCTCAAGGTTGGGGCACAGCTTCTTCATCACATTCAGCTTTGTGAGTTCGGAGATGAACAAGCTGAGCTATGTCAGTTATATGGATATAATAAGGAAAGAGGTGATTTTTTTTAGGGGTTGTTGCGCTAAGCCTTGCCTTGCCTGCCTTTCATTCAAAGGGAGAAACAAAAGAAGCATATGGGGCCCTTCCTAACGTGTTTGCACGCCTTTCACTTCACAATTCATACTACCTTAAGCAACCATACTTATACTACGCTCCTCAATTTAAACTATTGGGATACCCACTTTTAACTTGATCATTTTCATTCATCTTTTTGTCAACCTTTTTCTTTTTTTAATTTCCTCCCCTTCACATTTTAATATGCAAAGTTATGTCTCCTTTGTGTCACTTTTTTTATGTTCGGGTTCAAACTTGAAACTCTGTTACTAAACCAGAGTATTATTATATAGTTGATTAAGATGAGATTTATCAATCTGAGTCTGGTAGAATAGTACGGTTATCCACTAATTAAATCTTGATATTCTTGATATATAGCTTAAGAGTAACGGCGACTTTAAAGTTTGAGTGCCCATCTTATCTTTCTTTATCCACTTGATGTTTCGCTCATGCTTTCCCAATTATGAAATCATTGGTGATTTTGACTTTGTTTATCTTCTACTGTGCACTAATTAATAACTTCAGAATTAGATTATACATTTCCCTCTAAGGATGCTTAAACGTTGAATATATATTAATCTAACGTTATTAAATCGTAAAGTATCACTCTCCCACCGCCCATACATGAATGTTCAATATATAACAGGCACATGAATGTAAATGCTTACAATGTAAACAACTTGGAACAATCAAAAAGATGAATTGGCTTAAGTTAATTATGTTGCGCAAAGGAAGACACCAAAGAATATCCTACACGTCTGACTTTGCCACCTTTTACAGTAACATACGGATAAGAATAAGATCATACAATATTACTTACATATCCATCTCCAAAACAAATACAAGAATGATTCCCTAAACATAGATGCATGCATGCATGTGTGCATAACCACAAAATCAGGGCAATGCATATATATATAGGCAAGATGCGACCAAGATTCTAATAGCAAACTAAATATAGAATAGTTGGGGCAATTCACGCACTGACACGTATTTGAATGCCAACAAGGAAACATCATTGGTGTTACACATTAAATGTTTTCAATATTTATTTAGATTGCTAAAACAGTAAGGTTAGATTATTACCAATTGCTTTAGATTGCTAAAACAGTAAAAAGATCTTAGAGTGCTTCTATTTTATATCAACGTGATGATGACCCATCAAATTTTTTTGTTTTCTTTTTAATAATGAAAATCATAATGGATTTGGAATTTGTAAAAGGAGATGGATATAATGAGAATATCAACTCATGATTTCACTTAAAAAAGGAAAAATTAACTTTATATATTCTTTTGTTTAAAGTTATCTTTTTTTTTTTACTAATGATAGAGTATCACTTATTAAATTATTATGGCATCACAAATTTTTAGAGTGACATTTGACGTATTTTTAATATGTCACTTGTTGATATTTTAATTTAGAGTGGTGAAAATAATTTTTATATATAAATCCATATAGAATCTTATTTTTAATGTTAAAAATCATTTATAATTTTGACTTTCCTAATCAAATATTTTTGTTTATGTCCCGATCATTAATTCTTCCCATGAGACTCCATGAGTGTTTATTGCTGCGTTCAATATCCTCGTTCACTCTCATTGGAATTATGTTTCCTATTAGAGTTTACACATCTCCTGACTATAATAAAAAAGTTATTTCTTTGTTACATGATACACTCATTGAGATACATAGACAAGATTTCAAAGGCAATAACCTACACACCTTACATCGTATGAAAGGCAATAATCTACGTACGCATGTTACATCATATATATATATATTGGACTTAACGAGTTTGTGAAGTTTGTAAAAAGTTTTTTCATTAAAAAAGAGCTGGAGGCCCATAGTTAGGCCCTAAGACCTTCTTTTCGGCTGCTGGTAAGTATTTGCAATTTTATTTCTTTTAATTTTAATTAAATTTTATTAATTAACTACTAATGAGACATTAATTTTCAGTAATAATGCCGCCAACTAGACTAGCTTCATTGGAGCTGCAGCTGCCTTGGCTTATCTGCCATGCCAGGAATGATAAATTGATTAAATTCACCTTTTTTTTTTTGTAGATTACTATAGGCCTTTGAACCACACGAATTTTATGGGTGCTTCTCGTGTGATAGACAATAAAATACAATAAAAAATGAGAATTGTTTAATTATTTATGATAATTATAATTTTAACATATTTTATAAAAAAATTATTTTATGTTGGAGTTCAATCTAATTTTTCTGCAAATTTAAAAGCCACATAATAAGACGACATACAATGTACTAGGATTAAAATTTTCACTGGCTTTAAAAGTGGGTCTGAAAAATATATTTAAGAGATACTAAAGCTGACCCTATATAGAAGACGGGTCAAATAACCCGTGATATTATGCAAGATAAAATATAAATGAGAGTGGCTCCTCTAAAGTAATTCTCTATATTTTTTGTGGAGTTATGAGAGAGATAGAGAGAAGAAAAATATTTCTTTCTTGAATTTTTTTTCTCCTAACTTTTCTTATCTCTATCTCTCTCATAACTCCACCAAAAAATATAAAAAATTATTTAGATGATTTGTAATATCTTGTCAATGCTAATAGTCATGCCGTCATCACAAAATGGTACAGCCTTGGCAGATTTTTAGTTGATCCACTCAGCTTTCCAAGGATTTCATGTCCAAGATATTTGATAACAAATCTTGTTTTGTGTTTTTAAAAATAATTTTGGAAGAACAAAGATAAAAAATTAATTTTGAGAAATTTTCTTTCTATGATTCTATGTGAACAAATTTTATATAGATAGATTTTAATATGAACAAAATTTATTTAAAAAATATTCTGAGTAAATAGAGTGAGGATTTAAATGGAAATGTAGATCAACTTTGTTACTTGCTTGAGTATGAATTCAATTTCAAAAAAGTCCGGATATGAAATTTATTTATTACGATCATTCTTAACTAGGCTCGTCTTTTTTGTGCGTTTATAAATTTGTTATTTACACCTCTAAATTTTACTAATTATATTTAAGGGGGAAAAGGTTTAAGAAGGAATATAGGATAAGGCATACGTTGATACTTTACTCTTTTTAATTTTCAATCATACTCTATAATTCAACATAAAACAGAAAGTTCCACATCCTAAGAGCCATAAACAATCTTGGATATATTTAGATTTGAGAACCAGTGAGCATAACCAGAGACAAGTGTCGATGTTTTTGGTCCATCTCCTCAATATACATAAAACTCTAGGTTGTGCAAAATAGCATCAATAATAATAATACAGCAATATTCAGCCATGGTGATGGTGGTACCAAATATGAACATCATGTGTAGCCAAACGCATAGCTCCAATCAATTATACAGACACTGAGGTACTGAGGATGGTACCTCTGTGTGCCCTTCTTGTCTGTTACCCCTCAATCATCATACCTGCTTCGTCCTCAAGTTGCAGGACATCATGAGGGCACATTGAAGTGGAAAAGCCAAGAGATGACGAAGGCAAACACCATACAGGCTAGTAGAAAATTCAAGAACCTATGTCCCTGCCAGAAACTTCGAGCTTGCGAAGGGCTCACAAGTCCGGTCGGCGCAACCGTGGACGCGTCACTTGCTTCGTTCCATTGTTCTGTTGTTTCAACTTCAAAAGCACCAGCTACATTGTGTGCTATTGATCCACAGATTTCACAGGTTCTGTCCAGCAAGTCAATTAGTTAGTGCAGTTCTTCAAACCCAGAAAAGTGCCCTCACTCCTCAGTGATTGCAAGAAAACTAAACAACATCCAAACACAATGAAATAATGTATATGATAGTGTCCTATAACTTTTTCACAAGAAAGAAAGTTAAAATTCCTCAAGAATCAAGATGGTGAGCAAGATGAAGTTAGATGCCGGTCCCATAAAGTGTGCCTGCATATGTTTTGAATGTATCAACCTATTTAGGCATTATGTTCCTAGATGTATTCCATTAAGCAGTAATAGTCCTCATTTACAAGGAGAGAACCTTTGAAGAAAGTTTGATCTAATCACAAATGTCAGAACAGAGTTTTCAGAACCAAAATGAAAATAGAAGATAAACAAGAAAAAGGTGCAGAGAGCAGTGTTACCAAATTCAGACCATTTCATATCCAAGATCTAGACTTTCCAGCAGATTAAACAATCAAGTGGAGACTGGTCAAAGGCCAGATCAAATCTCAACTGGAGTAAGTTTAATTTGACAATATACTGAATTTTCTGGACGCACTCCATTATAGGAGCACCTGTGATAAATGTACATAGAAGTAAGTAAACTGTTCTGCAACTACCCAACAAAATGAACACCTCAAAGCTTCCAATAGATAATATAAAGTACAGTAAAGAATTCCTCTACAGATCAGAATTGGGATCTTCAGCCCCTTCCCTAACATTGATCTCATCGTTACTTGAACATATTTCCAAACAATGCAGATCACTTTAATTTTCATTTTTTTCCTTGTATTTGGAGAAGTTTTACACTCGAATACCAAGTCAGTCCACATCAAGCACAACCCTTTGGCCTCCAGAACTAGAAAAGGACTCTCTATAACTCAAGTGTCACCCAAGTGCTTTAAAATGTTCACAATTTGGCTCTTGATTTTGAACCATGGATAACAAATCTCACAAATTCACAGAAAATGCCAAGATGATTAAGTTGGACAAAGCAAACACAAGCGATTTCAACAAACACAAAAGTTAGTATTACAATGTACATACTTATCACCCTTGATTTTGAACCAAGCCTCAGCACAGTGTTTGTGGGCAGCAGCCAAATCATCCTTGCAAGAGCATCCAAGCTCAATGGAAGTCCCAGACTCATGATTGGTCATATCCATGCTCAGATGGCAAATCCTACAATCCCTCTCCACCTTATCCAAATGTACCTTAACCTCACCCACTGCACCGCTCAGATCTACTTCCACCGAACACTCCGATGCACAGGATCCCCTCTCTTTTTCACACTCCCCCTCAATCTCCACATCCGCCTTCTCACTCCTTTCTAAAGAATCCCCATCACAGCCGCCGCCTCCACCGTCGTCGCCGACGGAGCTCCGTCGACAACCATTGTCTGATATATCAACAACATGAGAGTTGTTAGGAATCATCATTCTGAAGTCTTCATGTAAAGAGTCGGAGAGGAAGAGATGATTAATAGTGAGGGAGGGATGAAGATTGAAGAGGAAGTGGGAGTTATAGTTATAGGGAGGGGAGGGGGGAAGAGTGAAGAGTGACGTGAATTGTCTAAGGTATTAAGCAACACGTTACTCTAGTGTGGTGGGTAAGTGATCTCTCTCTTCTGACAACCACAGGACCTGTGAGAGAGGGAAAGAGACAAGGAGAGATCAATAAAAGAGGGATCTTGTGGGAGAAACAACATTATTATGCTTATGCATTTCCATGATGAGAAACAGATTACAACTATACAACATCATCACCTATTATTTTACCCTACCCTCTCTCTGTTTTTTTTTTTTTTTGTTATATTGTAAATGCAAGAATTGAAAAGGAGTAAATACTGATCATAATAATAATAATAAGCCAAACAAACCTGAAAACAAGGATCATGGTGAGTGTGTTAAAGGGAGTAAGGTGGGCCATTTTTATTTTTATTTTTTAAATTTTGGATTGGAGGCGGTGTTAGGTTGGGGAGGGAGTGAGAGTGTTGGGGAAGTCATGTTCTGTTGTTTGTTCATAGTAGTTGCTTCTATGATGGCCTTCATAAAGTTGGAGGGATCACAAAATGAAAAGAACAAACAAAGAAGAGAAGAGGCATTGGGATAGAATGAAAGGATGCTTATGATTGAGGGTCACCTAAAAAGCTTTCTCTTTTGCCGCAGGCACGACCGAAAAATATGAAAAGCACAAAATCCTTTGTCCTCTTCACTGCTTTAATTTTTCCTTACTTTTTTCCCCCATGTTTTTAAACTGCTTTTTTATTACAACTCCTCACACACCTGCCTGATTCTCTACGACTTGCAAGTTGCAACATGAAAAGCATTAGTCAATTATAGTCCTTACACTTCGGCAGGAAAATTTATTAAAACAGGGTACCATTGACGTTTTGACTCCTTGTGGTATAATACACTTAACAGTAGATTAATGCAAGTTTTCATCAAATAATAATAAATTATTACCGTAATTAACTAAATTTTAATCTTACATTCACTTGTAACACTAAAATTTGCCTCTACTTAAAGAAACAAAGCATCGAGTGAGATTGTATTTTTATTTTATTCGCGACACATGTCTACATTGCATTTATAAATGTTGCCTCGGCTAATCCTTTGCTCATTGGTAGAGCTTGTGACGAAAATTTAATTTCCTATAAATTAATCAAAGACATCTCAGGAAAAAAAAAAAAGGAGCAGTATAGAACCCTCGAATCCTTGATCATGCTGAAACGTAAATAGACATAGGGCCGCAATATTAAGAAAAATATATATAATAAAAAAAATTCTCTTTTACTTGATCAAATTTCTATATATATTTTCGGATGAAAACTTCCACTATGTATTTCATGGAAACTATCGTGATCAACTGACGTCAACGAGAATGGGCTACTCACAAGGAAACATTTTAGCGCCCTCCACCATCAGATTGACTCTCTTTGATAGAAAATTAAACCACCAATCCACCGCATGAAGAGACAGTAAAACCAGCAGATTTGTCTCTCTAGCATCCATCAAACTTCCGCAGGCATTACAAATGGATGACTAGCCATCTGCGTTGTTAACACTTCTTGCATCACACCCACAAACTTGCTTGCTCCCTCTTCAAAGAAGCCATTTTGAAAGGCAGAAGCAGCAAAACTGCCGGTTGCTGTCATGTTTGCTGTATTCTCAGTTACTCTGGCACCATGATTCTCAAGGCCACTCTTGATCCAAGCAATGTTGTTCAAATCTGTAGCTATTGAGATCAATTCATGACTTGACAAAGAGGGGGGCTCCAAATAGTCTACAAAATCAGGGCCTAATAGAGAACCATGAGAGTGATTTCCCCCTGAACAGCAGCCATGACCGCATTGCAATGGAACCATGGGCTCACAGCCAACATCATCTATTAGCTTGCAGGATCCTACTTTCACTTTCGAAGATTGGACCAAAGGGCCCTGCATTGGGAGCATCTTTGAATATGTTGGCCTGCTAGTGGGATTATAGACACTAAATGCACTAACACGCGCTGCTGGCCGACAAAGGGTGGAACGTTCCTCTACTTCAGACCCATTTTTTGTTTGAGGATTGTCTTCATACTGCTTAAATCCACTATCCATCATTGCATTTTTAACTTCTGCAGGATTCAATGAATTGATATCCCCTACAGACATGGTTTCTTCAGAGGATGCCTTTGTTTTGTCAAGGGCCTCAATGCTGCCATCTTCCATCATGCCAGCACCCACTGGAACATATCTTCCCAGATCAATGCACCTTCGCTTAAGTGTAGAATTCCAGTGATTTTTTATTGCATTATCTGTTCTACCTGGCAGAAGCCTTGCAATTGCCGCCCATTTGTTCCCATGCATTGCGTGGGCTGCAACTATAATATGATCCTCTTCCTCTGCAGCAATTTACATCCCATTAGACTGAGAGATACAAGGCATTCTTCACAGGAGTTTAATTTGTCAATTAAATGAATCCACATTTACTACATGAGAATATATAGCATATTAAAAAAAAATCCTTTTAAGGTAAAAATTAGGGGAACCCTCCCTCAAAAGCTAGCTATTGAGGGGGAAGAACCAAGCCACTTAAATATCCCATGAGTATCTCATATTACTTGATGTGGAACTTGGGTGGCTCATACTACCATTGGGACAGCCCATACTATCCCTAGTTCCCATCAGTCCATCAATTGTTTACACAAGATTGTGCAATTCCAAGTTCCAATTCCATCTCTTTAGAAATGGAAATATCATCGTCAGTTTCACATGAAATCTATAAGTTGCTAACTAAAGTATATAAAACCCCTCAAGGATACAAAGTAAAAATAGAGTTGAGTAAATTTTTATATTTAAATTAATAATTAACATGCAAATATATATTTTAAGCATTGAGAAATCAAGAAATTTCACTTCATTTATTGCTTTCTGGCATCCAAGCTTAAAGGCCTCAAAACAAAGACACAATATTATGCACCAAAAGTTAGTGTCAGTTAGTCTAATCAGGTGAACAATAAAAAGGCCAAAACAATATCATTTATGTGGAATGTGGGCATAGACGAGCTTAACCATTGTCCCACATAAGTCAATTAACTGCTGTGTGTACATTCTATATCAATATCAACATATTATAAAAAGAAAATAAATACATGTCTATGTTTGGTTTCAAAAACAGAGAACAAGGCCACAAATCCAATTGCCATAAAAACATAAACCAACAAATTGTTGTCATCTACGGAGAATATATATGAGGTATGATATGACACAGATATAGGAATACAGTGATTTTCTAAATAAAACAAGATACAATACCTCTATGGTATATTAATAAATTTTACAAAAAAAAATCAAAATACCAATATAATATCTAAGTTTATTGAACAAAAAATATCATAATCATTTTCAAAACGCATAAAGCAAAATAATAGCGAATGCAAATTGAAATATAATCTAGTACTTCACTAAAAATACCTATTATATAATATCAATTTTGGTCTAGGTCCTACAATCCACAAAGCCTTCAGTAGAAGTGTAGAACAAAATAAAATACACCCACCTCATGAAAATATAAGACACGTAGCTTACCCCAACTTCAAAGGACACAACACTGTTGCAAAGGAGGAGAAACCAGAGCTCCAACCAAAAGAAAAACAGAGTTGGTTTTCCGTAGAAAGACAAACAACAAATTACAAAACAAAGTCGAAATGTTGAGATGTCACAAACTAGAAACAGCAAACATGAAGCAACTCAAGTTCTTAAAATCCTTTCAAATTTCAGTCCATTCCAGTATAACACATTCCAGCAACTCAAGTTCTTAAAATCCTTTCAAAAATGAAATTGATTTGAAGCCATAATAGTTGTTGATGGCATGCGGTGGATGGTTGCAGTAGGGGCTCCTAGAGCCATTGTGTATAGCAAGTTGCATGACGCGTGGCAACATTGAAGTGTTTGGCACACAAAATTATATAATTAAAAATAAATAAAAAGAGAGGGAAAAGAAAATATGCTTAGTAATATATTAGAAATTACTTTTCATTTCCCAAGTCACTCACAAATTCAGAAGTTAGTAAGAAAGCATCAATAACTCAAAAGAGAAGGAGAAGAAGAAGCATGGAAGAAATAATCAAAGAAATGGAAAAGAAACCAGGTAAAAAATAATAAGAAAAGTACAGAAGGAGAAGAATAGTAAGGGAAGAAATAATAAGAATGGTAAAATAGAGGAACGAAACATAGAGCTAGCTAGGTAAATAGGACAAAGAAACAATTCTCCAAGCTTATATAAAAAGTTTCCTAATACAAAGTTTCCCTAATAGCTCATGCAATAGGCAATGGCACCATGGCTGAGCCAAGCAGAATTGGCAACACCACAAGTACAACCATTGTGTTGCCCCACTGTCCATGGTGCTGGGTGATGGGTGCTGGGCAATTGGCAACGGTGAGGGCAATAGCATGCCATTAATAACTTCCATATTAATGCACCTGGAGTATGTATCAAGGCGTATCCAAGTCATATTGGATATGTATCCAAGTTCCAACACTGATAAGCAAAGAAGAAAGATGTTTATGTGCTTCCTAGATGCCCATTATGGATGCAAGCTATTATTTCCAGTTCCTTGTCCAAGTTACAGCCACCCAGTTCAACTAATATCTAAAAAATGTACGGAACTGGAGGGCACTTATGAACTAATGTTTTTGTTTCTTCCTTGGTGTTTTCTTTTGTTGGTTTAATTTTTCCTCTTTGAGGACTCCTTGTCCTCCTCTTTTGTATTCTTATTTTCTTCCTCAATAATATTTCTTTTTCTATCAAAAAAAAATCTAAAAAATGTACATATTAGATATATTGTCTTACAGCAAAAACTATGATAAGTTCTTATTGTCGTCAAACCATTAGGCTTTGACTTCTCAATGACTTTGAACTTCGAAGTCAACAAATTGGTAAATTTTGATTACTTTTATTCCACTATAAATCATAAAATAAAGAAGACATGTAATGTTTAATGCAAAAACACATTATTTCCAGCAAGACTCAAATATATGCATATAACAATGACTAACCCCACCACGAAACATTTTCAATTTTTATGAAGAAACAAAGTTCAATCTGCAATTCAAAGAAACGAGGTCAAGAAAGGTTCAGGTTTTATCCTTGAATAAGAAAAAGAAAGGACACAATCAGATAATATTGTACCCTAGATTCAAGAAATTTCGACTTAAACACAGTATTAACAGTCATCTAAAGCCAAGACTCCGTTTCCCCTAAGGCCGCAACAATAATACCAAATAAAACCGCCGAACAAAAAATGGGTACATTTTCCCATTTAAAACAGAAAAGATGAGCTAAAAACTAACACTAACCCTCAAATCCAAAACGGCAATCCAAACATGCGAACCACTAAAAGAAATCAAAGCGAGCGTAGAAACCAGAAAGAGAATCGGTGGGCAATGGCGGTTACCAGTAAAGGGCTTGCGTTTAACACAGGGGTCGAGCTGATTACACCATCGGAGACGGCAGGACTTGCCAGAGCGACCGGGTATTCCTCGCGCGATCATACTCCAATTCCTAGCCCCGAACTTGCTAACCAATCGGCTGAGAACGGCGTCCTCCTCCGGGGACCAGGGTCCCTTCACTCTACCGGCAACGTTTCCGTCTCCGAGACCCGACAAGTCGGCATCGCCGTGGACGGGTTCCGAATCAGCAGCGGCATCGAGTTCGGAATCGGCGACGCCATTGTTGGTAGGTTGAAGGGAGGGGGAGGCAGAGCCGGTGCGGTCTCCTTCAGTCATAGCGGTTTTTGGTTTAGGCAAGGCAAAGCGTCAGTTTTGTTTGTTTGAGTCTCTTTGGCTTTCTCTCTCTTGTCTTTCTCTCTCTAGAAACAGAAGCGACTATCTATTCTATTATACCTACCCGCCTAACTGCAATTTGGGGCACGCACAAATGACAATACCACATAGCATGGGCGCAATTGTCTCGCGCATCCTTTTTCTCTCTTTTTCCCATTTTGTAAGGCGGTTGTTTTCAAATGACCTACATGCCCCCCATCTCTCTCCTTCAAACAAACATCAAACGACGCAGTTCCATATATATTATTATTTTACCGTCACCGTCACCGTCACCGTCACTGCCCTTTCAGTTTCACCACCTCCTTCACTAATCCTATTCACTATTCACTCACTACTATCTATTGGGTTTGGGCCAGCCCATTTGAATTTGATATATAGAATACGGTAATTTAGCCCATTAATGTTTGGGCTACATGGTGGAACTATAAAAGGACACCATCCTAAGCCCACATTAATTTAACTATCACAAAAGCAAAGCCCATTGTATTGTTTACATCTATGACTATGATCATTCCTGTTCTGAAAAAAAAATATGGATCTCTGCATTGCGGAGAAACACAACTATATAATTTTTATTAATATATATAATATACATTACAGGTCAAAAAATATATATATGTATATATAATATACATTAAAAATCATTCTTAATGAAAACATTGACTGGAGTTGATCCTGTATCTGACTATGCCCTGCCATTGAAATACACAGATTAGTATTGTATATTTATAGTGATGAAGTGGGATTAAATAGAGTGTTTTTGTGTAGAGATGAAATGTATGAAGGGGTCCCTACTCCTGATTTAGGAAAGAGAAAGAGAAGTTAGAGGAATGCATGAATACTGAAAATTGAAATGTCGGTGTTGGAATGAAGTCCAATTGAATTGACCCACAGACAGTGAAGAACCACATAAATATAGTCTTAGTCCAATTCCAGATGTATATGTATGTCCTTTATACAAACAAACATTTGCTGCTCCAGGTCGTTTAACCTACTTTCATTTGATGGCGAAATAACATTATGCCGTGGAGCTTTTCCAAAACCAAAAACAAATTTAATTATATATAAAGTGTTCTATTTTAGCTTACTCCACTCCATCGGTTTCAAATAACATGTGGCGTGTCCCTATCCCTATCACCCTATCTATATGTATGTCTTCCTTTCATTACTTTCTTTTGAAAATAACCAAAATCTCCATCAACACTATATATATCGATTATGATCCATGTTTGTTAGATTGTAAAGCGCCCCTAGCTAGAATTATTCAGTTTATATTTTTAACCCAAAGAGAACTCTTTGTGTAATCCCATATTAGGTGTTGTGGGTTTTGACTGGCTGGGGTATATGGAGAATTAATTAATTAATATGACCGCCCGCACTCGTCACAGGTAATACCAATTAATCAATTTGATTGCATCTTATGCTTCAATATCTGGGTGGAGATCGAACAGTAGTACAAGTATAAAGTATTGAGATAAGATGATGCATGCAAGGAGGAGCCAAGAGAAGCAAATCATGTGTTCCTTTCAAATGCATGTTTGTGGTTGTGGACATGGAATATGTTCATTGAATAAAGCTTATGCCTTCACCCAACATTAATAGCTATTCAATTGCTTAGAGTGGCGAATTATGCCATCTCTTTAATTAGATCGCACTCTCCACATTCTCTAATCGCCATCATTCTCATCACTTGTATGTATATATATGTGTGGTCCCCGGCCTCCTTCTACACTTCTACTTCTACTTCTACCCCTTTAATTTAATTGGCACTGTACTGCCATGCATATTTGAGAAATGAGAGACCATGCCCAACCAAACCAAACTACTTTACCAGAATTTCCTTATAGAAGAGAATATATGTATCAATTTTTTTCAATTATTGGAAAAATGAAATGCACATGCATGGTTTTTTTTTTCAGTTTCACTAGAATTGAAAGAAGGAAAATATTCAAATAACATCAAGTACATATGATGGATTAATATATATCTCTATACAATAGTAATAATAGTTATTTTTGTGGAAAGCAAATTAAAGAGGGAGGAAAAGGCAAAGAAAGGAAGTTGGATATATAGGATGGTGATGAATGATGATGAAAAGAAGGAGGAGGATGATGAGATTGCTTTGGAGGCAACCGAAGTGGATGGACCCCCCCTACTCCTTTTGGGCCATATAGAGAGATGAAATTGCAAAAAATGAAGCTCCAAGAGGACCACACACGAAAGTAGCTAGGTGCACCCATCTGGTTTTAATTGGGCCATTCATTTCCCTTTTCAACACACACACACACACACACATGCCCATCCTACTCCCTATTTCATTTCTTTCTGCTAATTAATTCCGGGATTCAATTATTTTATTTATTTCAACAATATCTGCTTGACGTGACTGCGAATGGGATTTAATTTCCATATATATTACAAGTGTGCTATAATTACTACGGTTTCTCACATGACAATTGATAAACTGCATGCCTAATTAATCTTCTATTTATTATTTTCCAAAATAACTGTTGAATGGTGGATATATGAACATGAGAAAGCAGCATGCAAGAGATAATGGTTGAATTAATGGGAAAGCATATTCTTTGACAACTTTTGTTGAGTGGCATATATAGCTGAACTTTTAATTTTGGGGTGCGGTGAGTGCACAAATTATACAATGAAAGGGGATTCCCAAAGGCCATTAAGAAATAAGAATCAAAGGCAAGGTATAGCCCACCATATATATTGAAGCTAAGGGAAAAGGTGTACAAATATGTAATTAATGGAAACTCATGGGTGACTGCGCAAGGTTCCCGAATTATTCTGGAAACATTGATAAGTGATCGACGAAGCCTTTATTAATGATGAGACTGATGATGGGGTGAGAATCAAATGTCTGGTTTCTTTATAAATATATTTATATAAATGTAGGTCGGCCTATTTAAGCCGAAAGCTAAGCACAGATATATATATATATATATATATATATATATATATATATATATATATATATATATAGCAAGAAATTAATTAAAGGAATGCCGATTAATTGCATATTTGCATATGCTCTTCCTCATCATTTAAATGTACAAAGGGGATCCAATGTGACGCCCACATACATCCTCATAAAAAGTAGTGGTGGATATCGTGAAAATATTAATTAAAATAAAAAGAAGGAAAATATATATAACATCACAAAAGACATATTCATGTGTAATTATTAATATTTCCTAATTAAATGTGCGTAATTAATATAGCTAGGTAGGTATAGTATATATGGTGCATGTGAGGGGTCCAATCCAAAAACAAAAAACCCTAGGTCCTTTGGAGACAGTGGATGTGCCACGTAGCAGATAGACAAAGTTGAAAAAGTTACGTTTAATTTGATATGAAATTTAGAGTACTTTTAGATGTATAAATTATTGTAAAAAAAATATTATAGAATAAATTATTGTAAAATAAAAATATATATATATGTTTAATATGTATAAATTATAAATATAAATTTTTTAAAATTATAAAATACTATAATTTTATTGTTGAGCATCTTACAAAACGTACCTAAATGAGTGGGGTAGCTAGCGAGTAGCGAGGTAGGAATAGTGTCAGTAGTGAGTACTAATTGAATTGTCCTTTGTGGGAAACCCTCCTAATTGAATCCCATGTGCTTCTTAATTACAAAACAACACCCTTTTCCTACTTATTATACCTTTGGTTTTCAACCTCCCTCCTTTACTTGTCATCATTAATCACCTCTTGCTCTTTTTCAACTTTTACAACCAACTAAACAATGCAAGTAAAAAAAAGAGTAATGCATTTTTTTTTAAAAAAATTATATCTATTTTTCTATATTCATTTTCATAAATTTATCTATTAAAATATGACACGTGTAAATTTTTTTTCTTAACAGCAAGTTAAAAGAATTTTTTTTAAAAAAAATACTCACATAAGTTTTGATAGGCAAACATAAAGAAATGGATATAAAAAATGAATGGAAGTTTTTTCTTTTCTTTTTATTAAAAGATTATAAAATTATGCTTATTTCTCTTCTAATTTAAAATTTTGGCTCATCACTTTTGAAAGTTCTTAAGAGTAGAAAATTTTATAATTTCATTTATTTTGATTAAAATATTCTTATTTTAATTATTTAATAATTAAATATGTATTTACTTAATATAAAAAATATTTTTTTAAAAGTTGAATAAAATAAATAATTAATTTCAAATCAAAATAAATAATTGTGAGTTCTCAAAAAAAATTTGTGAAATAGTTATTTAAAAAATATTTCATATAATTATCATAATTATTTTTAAAAAAATTAATAATGCTATTAAAGATATTTTAGTAAAAAAAGTATATATATATATATATATATTGAAGGGAGGATATGTACATGTTCAAAATAGTTAAAAAGAAAGTATAATTTAAATATTTCTCAGACTAAAAAAAATGGTTCTCATAAATCATAACTCTAGTTCTTTTTTATAAATATATTAGCGAGGACTATATATATAATGTGGGCTTGAAATTCATTTTCTTTTCATAATCTTATATTAAAACGAAGCTTAAAGGTCTCGTGATGACTTGTAATATAATAAAAAAAAATTTATGTGTTATTGCTTACATGACACATATTTTTTTTAATTAGTTAATCTTATAAAAAATATGTAAGTAACAACATATAAATTTTGTCCTGATATATATAACTGCGCTCACAAATCACAATGACAGAATTTTCTTGTATATACCTTTTTTTTCATCCTTATTAAATAAATCCATTTTGCCAAAGATAGTGGCGCCGCTGAATGTGTTCTCTAATGCGTGTCTCACAGCACTTCAAGGCAACCAAATTATTCACTTTGTCTCTTTATTTCCAAACTCTTTCTCATCATCGCTACTCACTAGCTATAGGGTTAGCTAGCTACCTATAATTAACTACCCAAGAGTCCAAGACCGAATTAATCAACCTAAAGCAAAAAAAAAACTCTAGTTTAACTTAAATATGGTGACGATATTTGTAAAACGGTCAAGCCTTTGTAAAAATTCACATTATATATAGATAATCTAATTTATAAATAAAAAAATTAGAGTAACTTAAGAATCCCCGCAAGCACCAATAGAATTGTGCGAAATTGGATCTCGTACAATTAATTTTCGTGCAATTACGATGTAATTACTTTAAAATTAACATTTTTATTTTATTTGTGAAGTAATTTTAGGTACTTACATTAATAAAGATCTACCATGAATGGATTAGGGACAAAGTTTTATCAATATTGACAAATATCATCACTAAATAGCCTTGTGAAACTATTTATCAATATTAATAACAATTTAATCTATAATCCATTTAAGACGATGATATTTGTCAATATTGATACAAATTTGATTCTTAATTCATTCATGGTAGGTCCTTATAAGTATGAGTCCCTATTAGTACTTAAAAAATAAAGTAAAAATGTGCATTTTAAAGTAATTACATCGGATCCAATTCGCAAGCAGCAAAATTGGCAATAATTGTTTCAACTAAATCAATTAATGATTCAAGCATAATTATGGAACTGTGTTAAAATTTGGTGAAGAGAATAATTTTACCATTCTTGTGGTCCTTCTCTACTCAAATGAGATTATTTTTTTGTCTAGACCATTACCCATGATTCTTCAAGGGGGGAAAAACATAAAGCACATATGCTGCGTTTCAAAAATAGTAAAGTTGATTATTCCTAAAATAAACACGCACCTCGTCCTACATTCTCATTACGTCTTAATTACTGAGAACAATATGGTAGCAACTAGCAAGCACATTCCAATCAATTTATGTTATTAATTAAATTCAAATATTTAAATATATGGTTGTATTACAATATGTATAATTAAATATTGACTACATAAACATTAGAGGAGGAATTTAATTATATTATTAGTGTTTGGTTTTGTATTTGAGAAGGATTTAGAGAGCTGGAGTTGTGGTCCATATATACGCATCCATGGGTTCAAAGTTGAAATTAATTAAGGGTTGAAAAATTATAAAAAATTATAAAGGTATAGCTAGCTAGTAAAAGAGTTGGTTAGGCAGTACTGAGTTGGACCACCAAATTAAACAATCTCTTTGAATCACTTAGTAGCCAGAAATTAAAGCGAAAGCAAGAAAAGAGCCAAAAGAAAAATAAGAATAAGAGAAGATCATTAGCTAGTAAGCACCTCATTTTGGTAGATTGAATTTTATTCGGAGATCAAACCCTCAATTAATGAAATTATACCATACACCGCTCAATTAATGGTAATGTGTACTTACATCACTCTCACATGCACCTCCCATTACAAATTAATTTTCTTAATTTCCTTTTAACCCTTAGGCCTCGTTTGGTACCCTGCAACTTAGAGGAGGTGAGTCTTCTCACCACTGCCTAGCTTGTTTGGTAGCCAGTTACTCTTCTTCCTGGGTGAGCAGACTTCCAGCCAACAAGGGGACAAAGGTGCCATGAATGGAGAGATGGAAGCTGATGTGGTTTCCCAGTGAGTTAAGGTAAAAATACCACTATGCCCTTGATAAAATTTGCTTATTACTATCAAACGCACACACACCTTTCCTATTCCCGTTGATAGAGTCTATGGACCTTGGGGTGCAGAGACTTATCAGCCGGCTGATACATACCCATCAGCCGGCTGATAAGGCTCTGGCCTCCACGGATAAGGTGCAGAGCCTTATCAGCCGGCTGATGCGAACCCATCAGCCGGCTGATGAGGCTCTGGACCTCCACGGATAGGGCCGTGCGAGACGGAGAGGGAGAGCCGTGCGAGACGGAGACGGAGAGTGGAGACGGAGAGTGGAGAGCTGTGTGAGAGGGACAGCCGTGTGTGAGAGTGAGAGGAAGAGAGCTGTGCGTTGAGTGGAGATTAGGGTAAAGGGGGTAAGGGTAAAATAGTAATTTGCATATTTTAACTTCCACTTCCCTCCCTCATTCCTATCATACCAAACAATCTTAATTTTTATTTTTATTTCACTTTCCCTACATACCAAACACACATAAAAAACTTCCACTTCCCACTAAATACTCACTGGCTACCAAACGTGGCCTTAATGAAAATTCAATATATATACGGGCGCGTGTGTATATAGAGTATAGACTATAGTGGACACTAGCAATATCTACATGTATTGTCACAATATAGATTATGGGTGAGTCTACGATGCAACTTTCATGCAATGTAATTTTAGCTAATAGGATTGCGACACTTATTATTTTGTTGCATCATGTAATATAATTGAATCATATCAATGACTATAATTGTGCCACATAACTCATTGCATTATGCAATAAGTTGTATCATACACTCATAAAATAAATTATTAATTTTAAAACACTCATTACAAATTAATTTTCCTTTTAACCCTTAATGAAAATTCAATATATATACGCGCGTGTGTGTATATAGACTATAGTCGGCACTAGCAATATCTATATGTATTGTCACATAGGTATATAGACTATAGTTGGTAACAATAACATAGTCACACCCCAAGATCCCTCGAAGTGGGTGTCATACAAAAAAAAGGTACTATTCCCGTCAGTGGAGGTTGCCACTGAGCGTGATTCTTGTGTTGTGCTTGCGCGGGAGTCCAATATATGTACCCCAAAACCAAAAAAGATAGTGAAAAATACAAACATCCACTATTTAATTAATTTCAGTATTTCTAAACACCTTTTTCGATTTTTTTTAAAAAAATTTTCCAGCCATTTAATTTTAAACATTTTTTTTACCATAATTCTATTAATAAAGATATTATATTTAATATTCATTTGAAAAGTAGATACAAATGGTGGGGAGTGGGGAGGGGTGGTGAAAGAAGGGCCTGAGTGGTGCGCTAGATGGGTAACAAAAACTGGGTGGAAGTAACATTAGTGTCCTTGAAAAAAGAGACACAAATGTCCTAAGCGCTGAGCCAAGAACCCTACACAACTTTGAAATCACATCAGAGACACACAGTGTGGGATCGTATGTATATATGTGCGTGGTAGTGTAGTGGTAGGGTCGTTAATGTTAATGAATAATGATACATATTATGAGGAGAGCAAAACAGAAATGGGGTAGTGTGGGTGTTTTTTGGTTGATTAGCTAGTACTAGTGTGTAATGTATATATGGAGTGTGGAGTATTAATATTAGTGTGACTCTATGATGCAACTTGTTGCATGCATGTAATGTAATTTCGGCTGATAGGAATGTGACATGTAGGTAGGATGACTTGAGATGCAATACAATTTTTCACATGTCACAATCCTATCGGTCGAAATTGCATTGCATGCATGCAACAAGTTGTATCATAGACTAACCTTTAATTTAATATTATAGTGTGGACAATATCTAACACCATCACCATCCATCATATATATATATATATTCAACTACAACAACGTAACACTGCTCTTCACTCTCGCCATTGCATGCCACGCCTCATTCTATTCTCATGCCTTCCTCTTTGGAACACACTTTCCATCATCTCCCACCCATCACCTGCCCTCCATTTTTCATCTCATGTATATATAATATATATAGCCTTAGCTTGTACTTGGTAATTAATTAAGACCATAAAAGAAAGGGTAAATTAAATATAAACAATATATGTCAAAGTATATGCTTTAATTTATTCATTTTTTTAATTCGCTCACTCCAGTTATTTAATTATTACTTCAATTATACAGAGCATAGCATGAAAATTTGAAAAGCTATTCAAAATGATTTGCAGTTCATTGTTTCTAAAACCGGAAAACCGGTGTGTCAATTGCTGAATTTAGTTCTTCCTTTATACGTTGCAGACTTGCATGTCTATCCCCCTTGGTAGAAAAGAAATTGATAGTTTCCTCAAACGATGTCAGAATGATTACACAAGACATGGAAATGCATCAGAAAACCAATGACGTATCATAATTCTGGGACAAATCTCATATGGAGAAATTACAGGACACTTTCACGTGAAGATTAATTACTAAAGCAGAACTCTTTCTTTTATTTTATTTTATTGTTTACACATATAAAGAAAAAAGAAACAATTAAATCCTTAAACTTTTCGAATGATTGACAACCATGATTGTCGCATCAAAAGTTTGTGTTGATGAACAAAAAAAATATTAATTTATTTTATTATTAATTATTAGGTATATGATGAATTGATCATGTGGGAAGATTTACAGGAGATTGAAAGAAAGAAGGGAAAAGATATGGAAGGATCTAGATAACTAAAATACGTGTAATTTATTGGTGCGTATCCATGTGCAAATTTACTGGCTTCAAACCAATTGAAACAAATGCTCCTCTGTTTGGTGACCCATTATGCACCTTGTCTGCTCATCAAAAGGGATAGAGATCTCATCAAATCTTTAGTCATTTTGAAATGCTTCTTATAAACTTCTTAACTTTAATTAATTCATTACTTCTCATAAAATGAAATAATATTTAATTATATATATATATACACACACACTCTCTCTCAAACACTGATAATTATCATCACTAACACAAAATATGCAATTTTTTTTCAAGTGCCAAGAGATTCGTAGTGACGGTAATCCAGTAAATTAATGTATTATTATGATGAGTGATGCTAATGATGATCATGTAGTGTTGACCAAGAATGACAAAAAGCTTGGATTTCTATTCAGATCATATTCGATCCCCATTAATCCATTATATATATATTTGTTTAGTTTAATTATTTGGGGTGAGTAGTCATATATATATCTAGGGATATGACTTAGCTAGGAGGGGATATATATATATTTATATAGTAAAGTGCATGTGATTATGTAATAATGATATAATGGGTAGCTTGTGAGAGAAGAATGAATAGAGTTTGGTATGGGGAGTGAGTGGGAACATGGGAATGGACCACAAGGGTTGAATTAAATAGGAAGAAGAGAATAGAATTAATAATATATATTAATATTATTATTGTGAGAGCCAACTTGGTTGAGAATTTCCAATAATGGATAGCTGACCCACTGCCCGCTAACATTTCTTTCCCTGTGTCTCCATTGTTAGGGAATGGGGTCTACATCTCAATAAATATCTCTTTTGTGCAAATTTTAATTAATAATATGTTATTCAATTTCGAATAAAATTAAATCAATCAAGAGATGAGACTTGAGAGTGCTTTTTAATTTAAGCATCTGTATGTACAACATTCAAGCCTCAAACTCAAAACCCACTTTCCTCCACACACAAACACAGAGAGAGAGAGAATATAATGTTGAATGAAGATGGATGAGGAGGGCTTTTGTTTTGGTTATTCTACTACTGCAACTGGAGGAGGCATCCAAAGGGATCGCATTGATCCCAAATCTCTCAACCCTTCCCATCTAATTCCTTAATTAATTCCTACAAATTTTAATTTGGGATCATGCTATCCCTTTGGATTCCTCCTTTGGTGGCTTCTATTATATACGCCTTCTGCTTCCTTCCTGCAACTGCATTTTCACCTGCTTCATACACAAATAATTCTCTGTGAGTCCATATTAATTACCCTCTTCTTTTATCAATTTACCTACCTTTAATTTCTCTTCTTCTTTTATTACATTAATTTTTCTTTAGTATGTCATTTATAGCAGGAAAATTCATGCATGTTTAATTCTCTGGGAATTAGTTGTGGAAACTTCATATGCATCTATCAGATCCATTATTATTAATTTTTACACCAGGGAAATTAAACCCAGATCTAACCGTTGGACTTGGAGTGGAAGGTAATTATGGTAGAACAAAGTTTTATCTGAATTCTGAAATATTTCTGCTATTTTACCGAAGTAGTAGTGCTGTCAGTTACATGTTTCAGTGTGAGGTCACTCTCTAGAACTGGAGACCCAGTAGTTAGTGCATACTATAATAATTTTTACACAAATTACAACATGCAAGTTAAAAGACAGCTTTTACTAGATGAACAAGTACATCTATATATAGATTATATATATACAAAGAGAGATTACTGATTGGAGACCCTTTTCCAGTTTTTAAGAAAGAGTCATTTTTTTAGTTTCTAATTTTCTGTGATGCTTCTTTAACTGGCCATATAGATTGGAAAATAACTTTGGTCAAACAAGGATACTTTGAGGTTGAAGTTGAACATGTCTTTTTAAGAATTAAAAAACAAAAAAAAATCATTTATATAATGAAGTGAAAAAAATAATTAAATAACTTCAATTCTTCTTAAGACCAACTACTTAGGTGTATATATTTTTTAGATTAGGGGTTAATTAGATGAGAAATTAAAAGAATTAATGTTTTGAAGATGGTATATTCCAATTAATTATTTGATAATTACACAAATAAGAAAGTGGAAGCAAGCTAGTTAGGCTTAGGCGTACTGCTAATGAAACAGTGGCACTAATTAAGTGGTGGAAAGAAGACAATAACTCTTACACAGTAGTTATGGTTGGTGAAGATCGTAGCCTGTTTTTGGAAGCTTTTGATCATTACATGTATGATGTATCCAACAAATTGATTTCACCTTTTAATAAAGCATCTTTTCTTGTTTGCATGCATTGGAAATTATGATTTTGTTTTTGTTTTTGTTTTTTAAAATATATTTTTAGCAGAAACCAGCTCCAATTTAACTGGCCTGGACCAACATCATATATATAAATGGCTCTGACCAAAATTAACCACAATGGAACCAAACAGTCGCAATTGCCATGAATGATGAAATAGGGAGCTGGGAATTAAGGAGTTGTGTGGTGGCCCTGACTCATCAATTGTATTGTGCCCCCAAAAATACATGCTTTTTTAGGGACTTTAATCAGAATCCAAGGCAATAATGAACCAAAGTTGTTGGTTTAAGCACTTCTTTTATATATTTGTTGCTTTCGGCCTCACATTCAGTATTTTTTACAAAGCTAATATATATTGGAATATATATATATATATCATACACATGTGCTGGCTGAGACCCAGACTCCAAAATAAAAAGTCTTTCTTTGATATACTTGTATAGCCCCTAATTACCCTTTAATTTACATGCATGACCCCCAACATTATATTCTAAATTTGATCAATTACCCCATGCTATATATATATATATGCTTTCTTCTTCTTCATGATCTTCCCTTTTATCACATGGCCCCAACCCTCCTCTAGTACTCCTCCTCACTTTCTTCTTCTCCTTTTTCTTTAATTTTCTTTTTCGTTTTCTTTAATCTTAATTTTGGTAAATAAATAAAATGAGATGTGAACTCCCTTTAATTAATAGCAAAAGATTTCAGATTATGGCGCCTAATTAATTGCTCACACATATAACTTTTTTCTGTGTATACCTGCATTTGCAGAAAAGTTTGTGACACAGGAATCAAAGGTGCAGATACCATTATACTCTTTTGTGTATTTGCATGCTCTAATTAAGAAAAACAAGGTCATGCTTATAATTTAAATAAATACATGTTTTGGAAATTTGTCCATGATATGAATAATTAAAGAGAATATATATATATATATATAGGAAACCTATTTTGTGATGCTCGAATTATTGATCAACTTATTATTTAGTCCTTGAATAATGATAATAGATTATTTGGTTCCTGAATTTTTACTTATGTCAATTATATAGTTCTTGGGATATTAATTTTTATCTAATCGAGTAATAAGGCTTTTAAATGTTGACTTGTCACTGATAACTTGTCATCCGTAGTACCATTATTTCACATTGCCTATGTCATTTTGAGGAGAAAATTTTGTATTTAACCCTTTCTTTTTTGCCTTCGTATTTAATCCTAATTTAAAATTTGATCTTTTTGTCAAATTTATATATATATATATATATATATTTTTCAAAATGATGTGAGAATAATGTGATACTATACACAGATCTGGACAGCAAATTAACATTAATATATAAGCATTTAATAGCCATGTCAACGATAAACATCTTGTACACTAAAAAAAGTGATAAAGCAAATAGTTTATTATTCAGGGAGTATAGGTTGTTCAATAACAAGTATGTTAATTTCTTGCCACACCGTACCCTTGGCAAATATTATTCTTGTGAGTTGTGGCAAGGCTATATAGCGCGCTAGCCTCAAATTCACAAGGGAGGGCAAAACCGCCAAATAACTAAAAGGGGACAATCTTCCAGGGAAACTATAAAAGTACCTCAAAGGCTCTTGCACTATATTATTACTTGTATATATAAATTATAACTTTTTTCTTATGGACTCCCATATATATATATATAACTCACATTGCCATGATACAATAATAGATTCACCCTTATATATATATATAAACTTATTTAGCATAATACATCTTCTGTTCACTATATTAGAGGAATTTCTGAAAATTAAATAGCATATATGTGTGTGAGAATGAATAATTTTTATTAGAGGAGAAAGCTAAAATTAGTGAAGTAAGAGAGAAATAGGAAGAAAAAAATAAAATTAGTTTTTAATGTTAAAAAATTTTATTAACTAATCAAATAGAACTTTAACATGTGTCCTTAATATTAGATGAACCCTATAAATAATAAGAATTTATTATAAATAAACATTTAATGCTGCTAGTTAAGTAAAAAGTGGTCATACTATTTTTCTTTATTCTTTTTTAATGACAAAATGCATGCCCTTATCCTTATCTCTATCTCTTTTTTTAATTAAATAAATTGATTATACATAAATTAATTTTTTATTTGGTACTTCAACCTTTTTATTATTTTTTATTATATTAAACAAAATAATTAATTGTTTATTTTGTTACATTTTTATTAGTTACTTTAACTTTCTTTATTACAAAAAAAATGTTTGATAATTCAAAAAAGTTAGCATTCCTTTTTTTTTGTAATAAAAGAATGAATGAATTATTTAATTTTTTACAATATAATTTTTTTATAGAAATTTTTTACAATATAATATTTGTAGTTATATTAAATTATTTATTGTCTTTCAAAAAATAAAAAATAAAGAAGGGCATTAAATACTTAAAAATGAAAATAAAAAGGAAAAGAGTGTTATCGTCATTCAAAAAAAAAATTAAAGAAGTGCATTTATTATGTGTAACTATTTTTTACTTACTTAACAGTATTAAATATATTTCATTAAGCAGTGTTCTTAACTCAAATAATAATAAAAAGAAAATAAAAGAACATCTTAATCACCGAAGTTTGTATATAGATCAATAAATTAACATTGTAAATTTGGGAGGAAGATATCAGAGCTAAGTTGAACAAGCGTACACACACACATATATATAGGGTTTGCTATGATAATTTTGTGGAATGATAGATGAGGTGCATGGACTTGTTATTTAATTTTCTAGGTATTGAATTGGCAATTTCATATATACAAGAAAGATGAGATATATGGGGTCCTAGAGGCTGTGGGGGGGAAGAATTTTTGGACACAAGAGTGTACAAATTGTCTTCAAATGTGAAATATGTAGTTCAAATGTCCCCTTCTTGGACTACACAAGCTTTGTGAAGAAGACACAAGCTGCCAAAACAAAAGACTGGATTTTTCTTGCATAGGTCAAGAAAATTATATACATATATTTTTCGACTATGAATTGTTTACAAGACATTGGGTGCCTCTGGGATTGGGACCCCAAACCCCTTGACCTGTCTCCAATTTCAAACTCCTTTTTCTCAATTTCTATATCACATTCGATATCCTTTAGTATATAATATTGCGCCTGTTTATAACCTTAACTTGCAGCCATAAATTGAGGATCTAAGCATTTTCATTGAATATTATTTTATTTTCTTTCTTTTTCATCATTATAGTGGGAGGGATTTGGTTGATATATAATTATATATGTAAGTAAAGTTGCGATGGAAATTAAATATATATGTATGCTAGTTAACTTAATTAAATATAATTGTTCATTTATATCCCTCTCCCCCATCAGCGGCGCCAACTTTATGTATCTTCCACTCTTGTAAAGTAAGTGAAACTGTAGTATAATATAAGACATATATTGTCACACTGTTGTAGATAAGAAATCACATTCCTCTCTCTCACAATAATTGCTTACACCACAAAAGTTTGTGTCATTAACACACACGCACAAATGTGTATTGTCTATTCTAACTTCTAACAATATTAATAATCAATACAGCAATCCCAACCCTTCATCGATATACAAATGGACTCACCAAATTGATTACAAGACCAACGATTTAATTATATTATGACTTTTGTTTATTAGTTTTTCCCCCTCTTTTAATTCATAAATGACCAAATCACTTTCGTTTATATGAGTTTTTTTTTTAATTCTTCTTTAACATCTTCACAACAATTTTTGAGGCAATTGTAGAGATTAAGTAAACATACTGCCATGTGATAGTGAAGTTGTGATATTTATTTTAATCTTTGTTTATAGAACTATTTGGGTTTAAATTATAACAAAAATCACAACAATTGATGGAAACAGAGAAAAAAATAGTTGGATAAGAAATTTTATTTTTAATTAAATCATAGTGCTTCTTTCTCTAAAAGAGTCAACTAGTCATATGTATTAACTTTTAATTAAAGCGATGATCATTCAGTTTCTTTCTCATTTTTTTTCCCTTTTAACTTTTTCATAATCACTTATGCATGTTAGAATATGCAATTGACTTTGTATTACTTCTCAAGATTTCACCGTAGTGTTAATTTCTTTCTCAGCTTCACTGCTTATTGGACAGGAAAACTGATCATCACGTATTATACAAAATTTCTTTAATTACACTTCATTTTTTTTAGAAAAGAAAGAAATTATATATATTGGTAGATCTTATTAACATTGGCCTGTCAAAATCATAAGATGTTAAATCTAAAATTACTCATTGTTAATGTTTTCTTTTCCCACCATATATATATATATATGTAATAATTTATTGAAGTGAGGATCGGAATTGGGGTGTTTTTTCACATTGTACGTTGCACACAATTTAAGGAAACAACGCATGAAGCCTCCACTACACCCTTATTCGTCCCTCTAATCGAAAGCTGAGCATATATATTATAGAGTGCTCTGTGACTGTATCACAGTAGTGAAATGAAATTGACTTGACGACCACCATATATTATATATTATATTATATTATATATATATATATCTATTTCTTTTTATGTGTGTGCGTCCAATTAATATTAAATAATTAGGTAGCAGTGAATAGTGATGAAGGAAATTAAGGTTTTGTTTGGGAATTAAGAGGGGAAGGGAAGGGGAGAGATTAGAGGAGAAGGGAAGGGAGGGGAAGGGAAGGTTAACCTTCCATATGTCCTCCTCTTGTTTGGATGTTGATACCTCCTCCAAAATATTCCAATTTGGAGTATCTTGAATTTGTGAAGGAGAAGGATAATGGAGGATTAAGGCTTGATCTTCCATTACGTTCTCCTCCAATTTTCATCTTCCCAAACAAGGGGAAGATATCTTGAAACTCTCCCTTTCCCTCCCCTTCTCCTCCTTAATCCTCAATCCAAACATACCCTTAAGGAGAAGCAAGAGGGACAAATGAAGGAAGGGGCCGGGGTGTGGAGCCCCAGCAGGTAGGATGATGATAGACACTGCAATTAGATGCATGCATGTGTCATGTATGTACCCTACCTACCTTGTCTTAGGCCACAAAAGAAACAAATGATATATATAATTGATGGTAATAATTTAAGATGGAGCTATATGGTGGGTGTGTGAATACATATGTAGGAGTAGGACGCACAATATACATATAAAAGAAACGAGTGAGTATAGCTAGTAAGAGAGACATAGTCAGCTAGGTTTCAGTTCTACCATACATTAACAGGATCACATATATATGGTATTTTAATTTAAAGCCTGGGGTTGTGTGCCAAACGGTATTGGAATATTATACAGAGAATAAAGCATGCATTGCATGGTATATCATATCTGTATCAAGTAGCTAGCTATATAGCGTGGTCCAGCTCCTCCTGCATCTTGTACTACTACTCCTCACAACTCACAAACAACCACAACCCTAGCACCATGCAACTTATAAGGTAATGCTATAAAGTAACAGTGAATCAAAAGTTCGTTCAGTTATTGAATTTGTTTTGAGATTTGTATTAAAAAAAAAATTTTATTTTAAAGTTTAAAAAGATACAGATTTCAAGATAGATCCAATGACTAAACAGTAGTGAGCTAAAGCTCATCATAATTTCAAAGTGTTACCCATATAGATATTATACATGCCATTAGTACACACTGGGGAGTCGTCATGTTCATTACTGTTCAATATGGTGAATACACAGGTAGTTGGTCGGAGTGGTAGATACTCCATTTCCCTTAAGCAAGATCCCGAATTCGAGACTTGTGTATGGAAAAATATCTGCTAGTAAAGCTCTATCCCTATTATGAAAACTCAACTAGCTCGAATGAAGTTACCTTTAAAAAAAAGGATACCTGTGAGAAAAAAAAAATACGGTGAACACACAAAAACATATATATATATATATATATATATATACCTGTAGTACGTATAATATATGCAGTGCCAATTGTATAGATTGGCACTATCTGGTGTTGCCTTCGGTGGTGAAGGTTGGAGCTATATAATACCACACACAAACACAATCATATCATTTGCCCCTTCTCATCCTTATATTTCATTATTCCATTAAATATCTTCATATATAACATGGCGCGCGGCCTCGCTCGTACACCTCATCAACTAATTAACTTCTGCCTTTTCTACCAAATTGAAATATATATATATACACCAGAGACTTTACATAATATAAATTATTATTATTATTATTATTAATTTTAATAACAACAATTAAAATTTTTTTATTAGGTAGGGTAGACTATATGGATCAAGCGACACCAACATGTTCTGTCTTTGTACATTTCTATAGATTATTATTAATTTTAAAACAATAAATTTGAAATTAGGAAATTTTTTTATTTGATAACTACAGTTGCTATTATTCTTTTTTAAAAAATTAAATACTATCATTATCATTATTCTTATTTTCTTTCTCTTTCATGATCTTCTCACATCATATTTTTATTTTTTATTTTTTTTTGTCTCTTCCCTATATCTTTTGAACTGAGTGTGTAAGTAACTGTGTATGTAATAAGAGAAAACTAATGAGGTTGGGCTGGGGGTTTAGCCTACAGAGGCTCCCCACGTCAAACCTTGCTTAACCTTCCATTTGGGCCTCTTTTAATACCATGCCTACACTAATATATTTGGCCCAAATCAACTATAGCTTCAAGCCTCCAAATCAACTATACATTTTATAAAATTGGTAATGGTACCAACTACCAAGTTGATTGGATTGCAGAATAAATCCTTTTTTAAAAATACGTAACTTCTAACTAACTTCTAAAATATTTATGTTTTGTTAAATTCAAGACAAAAATTAAATTTTTTCTCAGCTAACAAGTACTTTAAGAACTTTGTTAATAAATCCTACTTCTATTTCGAATTGAAAAAATTAAAATTCAAATAATGTTGATACCTGGTGCTGTGCTGTGGAGTTGGGTGAAAAATGTGAGGTTATTGCAGGGCGGTGTGAGAAGAATGCGGAGAATTATTATGATCAAACATGATTTCAAATTCCAAAAACGTTGTAGCAGTACAAATAAAGACAATATAATAGCTTCCCAACAACATATAAATATCTCAACCACTGTATGGTTTAAACTACAAAAACCAAAGCCGTTGTCACAAATGGTCAAAAATTCAAAAGAAAGTTATCGCCTCACCTATTGGTGATTGTTCGAATTCCCCTGAAGTTATCCAAAATCTTGCTTTGGTGGGCATCCCTCCTCAGGGAGATCACCTGGCACCCAAAGGCTAGTTGAGTAGTTGCGATTGGGTAAAACTACTTGCGGTTTAGGCCTGTGCAGTAATCCTTTGGGTTGGGCCTCTGTTGGTCTCCCCAACATGCCACTGACGCCCTACCCGGTAGTACTTGGAAGTGCCTTCCCTTTCTACCATCTTCTTCACAAAAAAAAACTACTAAAACCAAATTAAACTTTTGCAACATTGAAAATAAAAATAGCAACAGCAAATAGTTACATCATTTCATGGTGGATCGGCTAATTATTGGGCCGAGCTGGATTTGAACCAGCGTAGACATATTGCCAACGAATTTACTAAGCTTTACTTGAACCATAAATCACAAGGACTAAATTAAGGTAAAATTACTTAGGTGATTGCTATAAAGTTCATCAATATAATTAAAACATGTGGCAAAAAATTTTTGTATAACCAATCATAGTAAAAAGAAAAAATGAAAAGCAATATATGACAAAACAAATCAAATAAGAGTAATATTTATCATTGGTGAACTTTATAACAAACACTAAGCAACTTTATCTTAATTTTTTCAAAATCAAAATAGCGTCTAACAAAATCGCCTTCAACATTGCAATTAGGGTTTTAATAATCAATTTCTTGCTTCCTTTTCAAAATTTCTCGTACGAATGAATGAGTAAATATGTCGCGAGTCCCAACATTTTTTATTAATTTTCAAGTATGTGGGTGGTGGCGAACAGCAATGTATAATAATAATGATGGTATTATAGTAAACAACTTAAAACAGCAATGAATGGTATTCAAGTATTTCTAAGATTAAAACAACAATTAAGTAAAGCTAAAATAGCAATAGAAATTAAAAGGGAAATACGTGGATTCCTAATTGAGTGGAGCACGCCGACACCGATTCCGGCAGCCACAGTGCAATAGCATCTCCTCTGCATCTACAAATCGACGCAGAATCCTTCGCCCTTCGAAATTTAGCGCTATGGCTGCGTTTCCCTCTCTCTATTTCAACCACATTTCAATCTTCTGCCTCTTCCTAACCCTATTTCCTACACTTTCTTCATCTTCTCCAACCCCATCCCTTTACCCTAACCCCAATTTCGACCCACAGATTGACCTCTTCTCCGACGCCCACGCCGTCGACAGTGGAGCCCACGTCAAGCTCACATGCCCATTGCCTTCTAGCTCTGGTCTTCTCCTGCGCAGAAACCCTATAAGCCTTACCAATCCCACGTCCTTTTCCACGGAATTCTCATTCTCCATCTCGCCGGATGTCGGCGACGGGCTTCTTCTCGTTTTGGTTCCCAGCAATTTCTCGCTCAGATTCCCCGCACAATCTTCATTTGGGGTTTCCTTCGACAACGACACTTATCTGGGCGTTGAATTCGACACTTCAATGGATGATAATGCGGGTGATGTGAATGCGAATCATGTAGGGTTAAACCTGGGGAGTCTCGTATCTGTCGCTGTTGGTAATGTTTCGGAAATGAATCTGGTTCTCAACAGTGGGGAGAAGTTGAAGGCTTGGATCGATTATGATGCGAGTTCCAAGAGAATTGAAACTAGGTTGAGTAGATTGGGAGAAGCACGACCATTCAATCCCATAATTGCCTATGAGGTTGATTTGTTCAAAATGTGGGGAGGTCATGATGTGTTTGTTGGTATTGCCTCTTCCAACCATGGCAATTCAGTACAGATTGTTAATGTCTATTCCTGGAAGCTTACTTTGAGGATAATTCCAAAATCGTTGCATTCTCTTCCTGCGGATCCTCGAGCTCATTCTCAATCTGAGCAACACCTCAGGACAGAAATTGTGGGGTCGCATAGGATAAGTTATCCTCCTTTGACCCTTCTTGCTGGGGTGATTTTTTCCACTGGTTGTGTTACATTGATCGCATTTGTTGTGTTGTTTATGTGGGCGATCTTTGTGAATAGGCACGTAGAGTCTCCGTCGCCTGTACCAGATTTCAGGTATGAAAGAATCGATGTGGCTGTTGAGGAGAAGAATGCTAGGGATGACACGAGTTAGAACATAGGTGATGTGTATATTATGTTAGATGTTTGAAAGGATTACGAAAATATGTCTGTTGTAGCTGTTTACTATTATTATGAACTTTGTAGGATATCTGTACAAGTTGAGAACCACTTTTATGTGAGGATTCTGGATATAAATGTTATGTGATGCTCGAGTTTTGAGTTATGCTTATGGTGGTATGCTTTTGTGTACTGCAATTTGCCAATCTCTTTTTACTGTCTGTCATTATAAATTACACAAGAAGAAACATTTTTCTGTCCCTTAAATCTCTATCCTGCATACTCCCCTCCCAAGGAGACTTAATTAGTTAAACTAGTGATGATACCATTCAGATAAGAATGAAACCTCCTCTTGAACGGGACTTCATACCTACACTGATTGATTGACAGGAATAGCAGATGCAGGACCCCTTTTCTTGAGAGAAATACTTCATAGAGTGCACAATTCTAGCGACTTAATGCATGAAAACAGCCCACCCACTTCATAAGGTGCACAATTCAAAAGACCCCAATCCTCTTTTCTTCCTTGTTACATATGAAGGGAGTGAAGCTTGATCCTAATTAATGTAAATGAAAAAAGCTGCAAGAGTTTTTTCAGGGCATCAAATAATCATTTGGGTGTCTCTACCAGGAACAGGAAGCTCCTTTAGATCATCCATTTATGTTGGTTTTCTGCACCTTGGTTTATTCCAATTTTATTTCGGATTTGTGTGTTTTATTACCAATACGTGAAGGACGAAGTTTAAGATGATCGAAGAAGCAGAGACTACCGGGTACTAATTTCTATCTAACGCCACTTCACTTCTGAATGAGGAGTAGAAGTCGAGTTCCCTCTTCCATGAAACGGCAAGTTAGAAATAAAAATTCTACTATTGCAATTGTAGGGAAAGGTAAAGGGAATGTATTTGTTGTGTTTAGTAATAAGAATTGAGAATGGAAATAGAATGGGAATGTATTAAAATTAACACTTTGTTCTTTATATTAAAATAATAATAAAAAGAAGGTTATGATTGTGTCAAATTAAAAGATATAATAGATATTTTATATTTTATTATTATTTTTTCTTTTTTATAAAAAATGTAAAAAGTAAAAGTAGGTGAGCCTAGTTGGCTCCACTTACTTTATTGACTCAATTCCATCCTCTAATATTTCTAATGAATCCCACCTAAGTATTGAACACATTTAGGGCTTCGTTGAAAATTTTAAAGACTACGAGTAAACGAAAAATGTTACATTGAAGAACTGCATTTTTAATTTTATCTTCCTAATATTAAGTAATTCAAAAAAGTAGAAAGTGAATAAGGTTAATACTATAAAAATTCAAATTATTTTAAAACCCTCTATTACTATTTGTTTTGTCTTGACAAAGATATCTATTAAAATAGACTCGATGACTTATTATTTGGGTATTTTTGAATCTATATATATATATAAATATATGCTCGGAGTGATCCTCTTAATGAATATTGTTTCATTTTTATTTCTCTAAGAATCAAATTCAGTAGACAATGATTAAAAAAGCACAAACTCTTTATTATATGTGTCATATTGCATTAGTAAATCCAATGTTAATATGATAACTTGAAAAAATGAGTTGTTATATAATTTAGAATAGATTTTAAACTGAACTTTTTTTTTAGAACTAAACTGAAGTTAATATTTAATGAAGTGGTAAATTATAATCTGAAATCGAGAAATGTTGAGATTTAATACAAAATATTGTGTCTAATAAAAGTCAGTCACATGTGATGTGTAACAAAATATCTGTCATATTATGCCTCTGCCTAATTTCATTAGACGATGGAAACGTATGTATGACTATTAGGATGGAGTACGGAGGTAGTATTCCACACGAAAGGTTTGAGGCTACAAAGCCCAAACTCCGTCAGCAATTCTTTTCGTGCCAAAATGAAACTGATATTCTGTATTACTGAGAGGTTGAAATGCCTTAAAATGTTGATACAAATACAACTCAGGAAACGTGACATTTTCAACACCAACGATACGCAATACACTCCACTAATCGGTCATCATTCTTCTTCTTTATAGATTCATGACTCCTTCCACAAAACACCTTCATTATTTGTTCCAACTCCCAAAACAAATGATTTATGGTTTACTCCTTCCATTATTGACGATTTGTTAATACTGCCTACACCATTTTCTTTTTTGATGCAGGCTAGACCTACACCATATATTCTTTGTAATGTTGGTATTTTCCGCATAAATATATTCCCTATTTTACTTTTCAAAAAAAAAACAATGATTTATTATCATATTATTCATATATTTTTAAAATCATAACAGAGCTAGCGTCCTATAATTCCGAAAATATATATTTTTAGAAAATCTATTATTCCTATTTTGCAATTTAATATAACCAATTAATATCATGCATATATCATAAAATAGAAAAAAAAAACAAATTGATATATTTTGGAAATCCGCATAATTAAGAACATGCATCGAGATATTGTTTTCAATTTACATAACCATATATAGTAAATTCTGGTTCAACTTGATTGTGGTTTATCTTTCAGTTGGCTTAATTAAAACATTGGTATAAAATGGGATGGATCAATCAAAACTAAAAAAGGCCAAACCTTTCTTTAATTTGTCTATTGATACCTTTTTTCCTATTGGTCTAATGTTTTTTTTAGCTCCACTTGATTTAATTTGCACAAAAGGGGTCAAAGTCAAAAGACCCAAAGCTAAAGCAATATCAATAAATATATATATATGGTTCCCCACTTTGAATTACAAACGACACCATGCATTATATTTTTGTTAGCTTCTTTTGCACTCTTTTAATTTCTTTTCAAAAAACAAAATTGTTGTTTAGTGATTCATTTTTTGGTACCATGTCTTTATCATAAAAAAGAAAAATGAAATAGGATGCTAAACGTCAAGAAAACGCTGAGCTTGATTTATAATGTTAATAATGCAATCGATGATTGAAAATTCAAATAATGTATGTGCATATATATATATATAGTGCACTTTTGAGTGGAATATATGCTCAGTGCTGCTGATGAGTAGTGCTCAATAATATCTTCTCATCATATAAGTAACTATACAAGTCTAAGAGCACATTCTTTAGGGAAAAAAAAAGAAAAGAATTAGTTTAATATGTTGAAAAATTATTTTATATTGGGCTTAATTAATTGGTATTTTGTTTTATTTAGAATACTGGTTGGATGTATAGCCTAATCATGACCATGATACCTGTCAATTAATGTGATTAATTTGGTTTTGGTCTCACCTTGTAGATTGGGCCTTAAGCCCAATAATGATGTAATGTGATAAGTATAGGACTATTGGGCTGACTACCTATGATGGGTGGGTAATTGTCAACCCTCTATAAATACAAAGGCTGAGTCCCCTCTCCAATCTAATTTTTGACCTAACCTCCCCATTAGGGCAGTCACATGAAAAAGATAAGGAGAGGAAGACCGGCCTCCACGTGAACAATTGATCACGTCCAATCAAGCTATGTCATTAAGAGGTACGTATGATATTGATTAAATTAATTGTATGGGTGTTTTAGATTCAGCCTTTGATCCTGATGAGAATAATCTTTATTATTTTAACATAATGTGTTTGGTAGTAAAATTTTGGAATGAAAATAGAATGAGAATGTATTCAAATTATCACTTTACCCCTTATATTAAAATAATTAAAAAATAATAATTGTATCAAATCAAAAGATATAATTAACATTATATATATATATATTACTTCTCAATTCCTTTGCTGTTTGTATATAATGAACGCACCTAAGAGTTCATTTTTAATTAGATATTTATTCTTTCTTTTTTTGCCATAATTTAGATATTCATGCTTTATATATAGATATATAATTGTTGTGTATAAAGTATAAACAAGACCAAATTAAGTGATTACAGACTTTTTGTAAATGAATGCTTCGTGATTGGCTTTTGATCTCTAAATTATTTAAGTTTATATTAATCATTTCAGAAGGCAAAAAAGGACAAATAAATTAAAGCGTACAAAAAAATAACAAAAAGATTAAAAAAAGTTAAGGGAAAAGGAGATAAAAAGTAATGGCAACAAACCGTAGTGCTTAATGCTTATTATCAACTCTCATGTGTCATTTATGCAATAAATGTAAGAGTTCTATCCATACAACTCTTATACAACTATATATTAAGGAGTTCTCAAATGGCACTCTATAATTTTATAAAGATTTATATTTATGCATTAATTTTTTTTTTTTTGCAAAAATGTATTTAAATATTTTAATAATTACACTTTTAATATTTTTGTGAAGTTTTTATATATTTATCTTCAAAAGTTATAATAATTGTATTTTTTTTATTTATAAAGTTTATATGTTTTTGCCCCAAATTTTTTATGAGTTCATGTTGTCCACAAATATTCAATTATTAATCCACGACAGATAGTCAGCTACGTACGTAGTATATATTGGGCACCACGATTCACACCTTGTGTACGTTGTGAAATTCAGCGTAACTTTTTTTTAAATAATCGGAGTATCCATCAGAACAAACTTATAACTATTTTTTGGGTGACAATTTTACTTTGAACCTATGTTGTAAAATTTTAAATCCCGAAATTTCCCTTCTCTAAAAAATTATTTGGTTTTGATAATGTTTTTCTCAAAAATACGATTTTAATATTTAGATCTTGATTTAATTAAGTGTTGATCGGTATGTTTTATCACTTAATTAATAAAGATTTCGAGTTGATTTGGTTTATTAATGAAAGATTTGATCATTAAACTGATATTGTATTAAAGGCTGATTGAACAATGTATTATTGACTAAATAATTGAGAAAAAAAATCAAAATGGCTATGCAATTAATGATTTATTATTTTCGGATTCCTATTAAGGAATGTTTTGTTTGAATATTCACAGTCCTTAATCGTGCTTTATTGCTCACAAATCCGAGAAAGTAAATTAGCTTGATTTCAGAAAAGTAGATACGAATTAGATTGATTCACCATTAACCTACTTTTCCATATTGGGAGTTGCCAATAGGCTGTCAAGCATTGATCCCGAGCCAAATTGAAAGAAATCTGTGTCAATCAAGATAGCATTGAAGAAGGGATTAAAGACCAACTTAAATGAAGATGATTTGCTGCATTGAAGAGCTCTCCAACGTTCAAAAGCTTCAAGCCTATATAAACTCAAGACTTGGACAATTGCACTTCAGGAGATTGATCTACAAGCTTTAGTGTTCCAAGAGAATATGATTCAGCACTCAAGTGTTCAACTGCATTTATTTGTCTTTTAGTGAGATTGTTGGAGTCCAGAGTCTGTAATCCTCTTTCAATTCACTTTTTAATTTCTTCCCTTTTTGTCTAGAGTCCGGATAGGAATTTAGGACAAAGAGGTTAATTGATCAGTGGGTTACTTGTCAGATTTTAGTTTTGGGAGTGTTGTAATTCACAGAGTGGTTGTAAAAGCATTTGTGTTGAGCCTTCGGCTGAGGTTGCTTGAATTAGGTGGTAAAGGCCCTAGCGACTGATCCTGTCTTTAAGGGTTATTTAGATTAGGTAGTAAAAAGTCATTTTGGCTGAACCCTTGGTGTTTTTGAAGGTTGTCTAATTGTAAATTTATAATTCACATTTCTCAAACTAGTGAAATAACTCCTCCTACTTGTTTAGTAAAAGGGAGTGAGAGGATGTAGGATATTGAATCAAAAACCTTTCACTATAATAATCGCTTGTGTTCTTTGTACTGGTACATGTTCCTAAAACTAATATATTAATGCTTACTTATTTCTTACGATAAAAACTAAAAAGAGTAATGATCACATGTTTTCACCTTGAATCCAATCCGTGTTATAGAGAGGAACGTCAGTAGGGATGATCAAAATACTCATATCTAATGGATATACCTTGAAATTTTATTCAATAGTTATGGGTATGGACCCGGGTGTAAAGTCAACGGATCCGAGTCCGAGTAAGGAGATACCCTGCCCGTACCCTCACCGCAATAGTAATTATTTATTTGTATATATGAAAAGTAACATTTTAAGACTTTTTTGTGTTCCTATCAAAAAAGAAAAAAAAATGTGTTGAGAAAATATATAATTCTAAGAAAAAATATTAAATATTTTATAGATATTAAAATACTTTAATAGTACATCTATATTTATTATTTAAGTTTTTTTTGTGTTTATAGATAAAAAATTGATAAAAATATATTTTATATTAATAAAACAATAATTTATTTAAAATTTTTATGTATTTGGGTCCGAATATAGAAATTTGACTATTCATAAAATTCATGAATTAATTTTGATATTCACTCAAATTCAAATCCGAGTTTGAGAAATATAATACCTTATTTTTAGCATAATCATCCATAAACCCGAGGAAACATATATTGAAGTATGGATGTCAATGTATACTCAAAAATTAGTACTGGATGGTATTTATCCTAAAACCTATCCAATATTCATAATTCCATATGGAATACTAAATAGAGTATATGTAATAAAATATAATTTATTAGATATTGAATGGACCGAAATTTTAGTTTAGGTTACCTGTATCTATTCAAAACAAATGGACCGACAGGTATTTTTGATAGATAAGATACATAATCATATAATATACAATATACAAATAATATATATTATAAAATATAATATTAAAATAATATTTATGTTTTAATTGTTTTATATTTTTATTTATAATAATTATGTACATTTTTTATTTTAAAATATCATTTTTATAATTATTTATTTATGGACAGATATCAAGTAATTCATTTGATTATAGGATTTTAATATCTGTTATTTTTTATAGGTATTTCAGGAGTAGATGTTCAGTGATATGGTAGTACTAAACTTCAGTACATCCCTCCAATTAGTTGGTTCTAATGGGTCCTTATTAATGTAAATTTCTATTAATATTAATAAATAACTTTATGGGTATCTTCTTTTACAAGAAATCCCAATGAAAATAGAAATAGAAATAGTGGGATTCACTGGCCCCACTTACCATTTCATTTTTTTTAATTCCAATCAACTTAAAAAAAAGAAAAAAATACCTATTATATTCTTCTGATTTGACATAATTATAATTTTCTTTTTTTTATTATTTTAATATAAGGGGTAAAATGGTCATTTTAATATATTTCCTTTCCATTACAAAACTTGTACTACTAAACACATGAAACACATTCCGTTTCCGTTTTTGTTTTCATTTCCATTTCTGCGTAAAGAACGTGACCTATGTGATTGGAAGATGTACGAAACTTCAACTATTAAACTTTTATCCGAATTTCATATATTGGAGCCCTCTAATAACTATTGGATGGTAAAAAAAAGAAATCTTTTTAAAGGTAGTTTGACATTTAATTGAATATTTCTATATTGCTGGGCTTCTAATAAATGTATTGAATGGTAAAAAATAAAAAAATTCATTTAATGCAGTTTGACATTTAATTGAATATTTCTGTAAATGAATAATTTATTTTCTAGGCCCTTTCAAGTTTCAATATTAGTGACTTTTGCACGCGTATATACCAAATAAAAAATATATACATAAATTCAATCACTTTTAAAAATTATCTATAGAAATATATTATTTTATTGCAAAATTAAAAATGTCCTTATTGAGAACGTTTTTACTTATACATAATAAAAATAGTATATATCTATAGATAATTTTTAAAAATGAATAAATTTATATATATATATTTTATTTAATATATAACGGTGCAGAAGTCCAATATTAGTTGTTCTTTTTATTATTATTTTTTTAGTGAAGTTGTTCCTTTTATTCTTTATTTTCTAAAAAGTTGTTCCCTTTTATGTGTGGAATGGAATTATATTATATAGTTTGATTTAATATATTATTAAAAAAAAAAAGAAAAAAAGGAAAAGGAATGTGTGAGGTGGATGAGAGTGTTGGTTTTGTAGGAGGAATTGAAGGGAATGTGATAGCAATGGCCAAATATAAAAGGGGAAGCAGAAGCGGTGCGACAATCACGCTTGCTGTTAGGCACATATCGACGTCGTCGATATCGGAAGATAAGCTCCAACATTACTTACTTTGATTCTTTTCTCAAGAATACCACTCAGCCATGGGAGTATCCCAAACTCAACCTCCTTCTAACAATGCCCTCCCGCCTAAAAAATCCCTCGATGTTGAAACCCCAACCACTACACATCAGATTAGCACAGGTTTAATTTCACTCCATCTCTCTCTCTTTTCTTTATTCTTCACAATTTCAGATTGTGATCTGTGATTGTGAGTTTCTTTCTTAGGCTTAATGAGTGAAGGCGATGGAAGTGATCCACCACGTGACGTGAGTCTAATTTTTTTTTTCTCGAAAGAATGAAACGAAAACAACCTTCCTCAGTTTCAGAGAATTGGTGCGTAATTTAGAAAATGAGATGGTAACTTCTTTGGTTGACTTTAGAGAGAGAGATAAACTAAAGGCGTTATATTAATAATAGCAGCAAATGAACTGAATCAGAGGACCATAGGAAGAAGACAAATTGACGAAGAGATCAACCTCTGCAAAACGTCAGAGGGGGAACGCGTCTTTTTCTGTTTCTTTTTCCTTTTCCCCTTTGGATCCTTCTTCATTTTTTATTTGTTATAATATCAAAAAAATTTTCCGAAGGAATCAACTGCCATTTGTTAATTTCATACACTTGATGATTGTTCCTTAACTTTTTACTGATTTCCACTATTGTTGCGAAATGTTTAACAGATTCATGGTTTCAAGTGGGTTTTGTGCTCACAACGGGGATCAACAGCGCTTATGTACTTGGATACTCTGGGACAGTCATGCTTCCCCTGAGTTGGGTAGCTGGTGTAGTTGGGTTAATCATTGCTACTGCAATATCACTGTATGCAAATGTTCTTATTGCTAGGCTGCACGAATTTGGAGGAAAAAGACATATTAGATATAGAGATCTTGCTGGATTTATATATGGTAATGGTCTTCTCTCTTGTTATTACATGTGATATCACTCAGTTTATTGTGTTCCTATTAATTCTTTTTTTTTTTGGTGAAGGTGTTCCTATTAATTCTTTTGATTCTCTTTGCAGGTAGAAAAGCATATGGTCTCACATGGGGCTTACAATATGTCAATCTTTTCATGATAAATACAGGCTATATCATTTTGGCTGGCTCGGCTCTCAAGGTAAGAGATGTTCACCCAAGTTGACTTAACATTTAATATCCACCTTTTAGTAATGATATTTCTATCTCTATTGTTGTACAAGTTGTAAATTATGCTTCTGGATCTGCTAAAATTTATGACACTCCTCATACCTAGGCATTTTCAATTATGTTTCTGATTTGTACAGGCGTGTTTGAGTGTTAATTTTCCTGAATCTTTTTCTGTTCATTGTGGTGCAGGCTGTTTATGTTCTTTTTAGGGATGACCATGAGATGAAGCTTCCATATTTTATTGTTATAGCTGGTTTTGTGTGTGCCATGTTTGCCATATGCATTCCCCATCTTTCGGCTCTTGGAATTTGGCTCGGATTTTCAACAGTCTTCAGCTTGATATATATTGTTGCAGCAGTTGTCCTGTCGCTTCGAGATGGTAACTTCTCTTGTCTTTTTATACTCTCTTTACCTTGTTAAGAAGATTTTCAATGTTGACCAAGAATTTGCATTCAGAGGTTACCTACAAAACAATTAAGTTCACTAACCACTAGTGCATCGCCAGGTACAAGATCTCCAGCTCGAGATTACAGCGTTCCTGGGACATCAACAAGTAAAATATTTACAACCATCGGGGCCTGTGCTAATCTTGTGTTTTCATTCAATACAGGGATGCTTCCAGAAATTCAGGTGAGACAGGACAGGAGCTTATGCTTCTTGTTATAGGTTTACATGCATTAGAGATTATAATAAAGTAATGCAGCTTTTTTTTTTTTTTGGGTTCTGAAAATATGGTTATATGAATTGTATTTGGTTTGAAAATAACAGGCAACCATCAGGCAACCAGTTGTGGATAACATGATGAAGGCTCTGTACTTTCAGTTTACAATTGGGGTTCTGCCACTCTATCTGGTTGCTTTTGCAGGCTACTGGGCTTATGGATCCGAAACACAAACCTATTTGCTGAATAATGTCCATGGTCCAGTGTGGGTGAAGGCCGCGGCCAATATTGCAGCCTTTTTTCAATCTGTCGTTGCATTGCATGTACTGTCCTCTAAACTAGAATTTCTTTCTGCTCCGAAATATATGCTTAAATTCTTTCACACTCAAAGGCCTGATGATCTCTCTTTTGCTTCTGTTAGATATTTGCTAGTCCAATGTATGAGTATTTGGATACTAAATTTGGGATCCAAGGAAACGCACTGGCTTTGAAGAACTTGTCATTTAGGGTCTTGATGCGAGGAGGCTACTTGGCCTTTAATACATTTGTGTCAGCTCTTCTGCCATTCCTTGGAGATTTCATGAGCCTCACAGGGGCCGTTAGCACATTTCCCCTTACATTTATACTCGCAAACCATATGTACTTAATGGCAATGAAGGACAACCTTACTTTCGTTCAGAAGTCATGGCACTGGCTCAACGTTGGTTTCTTCAGTCTCTTGTCTCTGGCAGCAACAATTGCAGCCCTACGGCTGATTGTAGTGGACTCCAAAACATACCATGTTTTTGCTGATTTATGATTAAACTGTTTTTTTAACCTTTCATAATGTCTGGCCTTTGTTTAAGGTTTTATGATTTAAATAGGCCCTTTTAGTAGAAAACATAAGGTAGTCCTTTTTTTTTTTTGAGGTTATTAATACAAGGTTGTGTGGTTGTATTTTTATTATGAACTAGTTGCAGTTATCGAAAGGCGTGGCCATGAGTTAATATACTTTCTCAAACGGCATCCAAGCTATCAACTATTAATTTACACATGTAATTCGATCTAATAAATTGAGAACTGATAATTGATAATTAATGGTTAAAAAATCGAATATAACACCCAGATAATGTCACAGTGGCTTTTCAATTTCTGCCACTGGTAAACAGCATAGATTTGATGAATAAAAGAATAAAATAAAACAAATATTTTTAATAGTTATTTCTACAAACAATTTGTCATTGCCTACCTAAGGAAATCTTCCTCAAATCATGTGATGAAAATTCGTGAACCTGCAATCAATATGAACAGAAAGAGTATAGCAAAAATGTCAGTTTCATTACACCAGCAGCTTCTTCCCTAAATAAGAAAACGAAAACCTACATTCTTATAACTTCATACAATATTGGAAGTTGGAGGAAGAAGGGGTTTGGGGGGTCAGCGATAGAAGCAAGTTTTGATTTGCTGACTACTCTAAGTTATTGCCTTCAACATAGGCCTGGGAGACAACTACATTACTGCAACAAGTACTTCTCACCAAATTGGGAAGGAAATTCAACCCATGAAATGTATGCTCATAGTGATTAGTGATTACATTGTATATGGTACAGGAAAAATTATCCAACATCACTTTCAGAAAAATACAGTTTTTAACTTTTTATATTAATAATCTAGTCTACGCATAATCCCATTTTCATATATTTTGTTTCATTGATGAAACGAAAGAAAAGCTGAATGTACTAACATGTCTACAGATATATGTTGAAATTCAAATAATATTCATACTACAATGAAAATCATGCACAAGATCATTAAAAAGTTCACAACAGGCATATGCATATATAGAGATCATACCATGGTAGGCATCATCCAGAAACCAACTTTACAATAACGAAGATGGAGTTCAGAAGTACGAGAGGAACTCTCAGGTATTGGGTTGCATAAATGAGGCCTATAAGCTGGCCTTTGAATGATTTTGTCCTGCCACCTGAAAACTCAGAGAAACTCCATCCTCTAGGTGCAAGGAAGCGGTCTTCATTCAGTATTGCTAGTGCATTTGCAAGAAGCAGGAACCCCTCAAGTAATGTCCACAAACCCATTTGCCCTGCATTGCAAAGAAACGTAATTCAACTTACTAATAACACCTTCAATTGCTAGTCTTTGCACTTGCTCTATCAAAAGCAACGGGTAATGAGGAGTAGACAACAACAAATGACTAGACACATCTAAAGCTTCTCCGTCCCTTAAATTCCCCAGCATAAACTGTCGGCGAAAGTATCCTAGGGATCTTAATAAGTCCCTGAAAGAGGGGAAGTTTAGTTTCATTCATCAAACAAAACACTATTTCCCCATTGCAGAACCGCTAAAAATGTCATGCACAAATAAATTTGGACTTTCTAATTCAATTTTAAGGTCAGAAACTACCAAGAACTTAACAATGCTTCTTTGTTGTCTATTTTGGGTAGCAAAAGTTAAATATTGGTTAAGAGTTCAGGCAGATGCAAACATTCGGAATATTTGAACATTCCAATCTCAACTACCGTATATCAGTAAAACAAAGGAATACAGATGAAATAACAAAAAACTAAAGCTAAAATATTTCACTTGAGAGTGTTCCTGATGACTAGGAATCCTAGATCTACCAAAGAAACAATCAAAAAAGCAAAAAATAAAAGGAGGATCCGAAAATGAAGAGAGAAAAGCAGCGAGCAGGAGGAAACCTGTTTACGAAGGGAACCCGAACCCAAAAGTGGCTAACGTTTCCGCAAACGGTATCGACGACGACGCTTAATTCAGAGAAGGCAACACAAGGAGTTACATGGAAAGATCATGGCGATGCGCTCAACGTCGATGGTATGGTATTATCGGTGTTATGTAATCGAGAAAGGCGAGAGAAAGAAGAATAGCATTCCATCGAAAACGCACCGTTTCCAGCCATAAACTATTTTCTTCTTTTTCTTTTTATTAAGAGGTGTTAGTTAATTGATTGTCACATGTTATTGTTATCACTGTAGAGCATTAGGAACCACATTTGACTCAAATAATTGTCACACGTGTACTAGACATTGAAGCTTTTCAAATATCACCTTTAAATAATAATAGGCGATTTTTCTATTTAAAGAAAAAAATGTCATTTGCGTATAATTTACATATACAACTCCTTTAAATTTAGAACTCTATCACTTGTATGTAGCAAAATATCTGAAGGAGATAAAAGTGCACCCTCAAACCAGAACTCAGGCTTCACCCTTGGCCTAAATTCTTCTTCAGTCACCGCAGGAGGCTTTATCTATCATTGTGCACAAAATTGCAATCAACTGACCTGAAATTACCTGTAAATTAAATATATTAAAAAAAAAGTTAAAGCTCAATGCAGAAAATGACCATGATTGATACTATTCCAAACGTACCCTTCCCGTAGCTTCTGCAACTTCTATTTGCCAATTTGGTACCCATATATACACACTAATGTGAAGTTGCAGCATACATAATTAATTCAGCTTATGGTCAAAACCCCATTGGCCTAATAATTAAGCCCCTTCTGTACTGTTCCTTGACTTCTCACAAATGCAACCTGGGAAAGGGTTTGCATAAAAGCTCTCTTCAAATTTCGGGTGTCGTTTGGTCTTCCTAGGATTCGGTGATCCAATCCTGTTCCCATGTAGGCTCCTAACCTTGGTTTGGAAATCCTCCCAACATATCAAACCATTGTCCAATTGATCAATCAGTTTCACGAACTTCTGCCTGCACACCACATCAAGGTTCATTACAAAAATTAGACCACGTAGATCAGTATATGTATAAAGAAGATACATAATTTATCTTACTGATACATAGATTCATTGTTCAGTACTTGTCTATGTCGATGGTTTTTCGGAACCCTTCGTATCTTCGATGCCCCCTGGCTGCTTTGGCCATATTCCCATTGTAGCTGTAAACAAAAACATCACTCTCTAATGCTAGCACATAGTCCAAAGCAGCAAGTTGATTCTGGTGGAGCCTAAACGGTTTTAGTTCTTGGTCTGTGGCCAAAGTGGAGTGGGAGAACACATTGGGGAACCTAGATTGCAAGGCTTTGAATCCATTTCTGCCATAAATGTCGCCTGCAACCAAGTAAATTTTGGTGTCAAGTGGGAAGCCAAGTGCCTCAAGAAACACAGCCATCTCTCTAGGAGTCATAGGGCAGCGTCCCCTGAGTCGCCTCCCTCTGCTATCGATCTCTTTCTCCTTCCAGTGTTTAACTTCATATCTCATCTTCCTAAGCTCCTGGGCTTCTTCTTTTGTCAAGTTGTGGCTACAGCCTGTGAAAGCCAGCATGTCCTTTTCATATCTGCAATTAATTGGATACCAATTTGTAAACTCAACTGTAACTACTAAATTAATACCATGCATGTATGTATGTATATAAATTTTACCTTAAATGGAGTGCAATGTAATGTGTACTGTCGTTTTGCCTAAGTCTATCTACTAACTTGCTACCGAGCTCTTCAATTGGTGGGGAGAACCTAAGTCCTTCGTACATGGCACGACAACGCACCCTTTGGATGGGAGGGTCCAGACCATTATTCACAAGGCGAGAATCAGTGTGTGTGAATGTGATCACCTTGTGTTTCGTCAATAATTGAAGTATCTCCCCTTTGTAATAACTGGCCTACATGCATCTCTCAAACTAGTTACATATTTGTGGGAGCTCTTTAAGAAAAAGCAATCCTACTGCTAATTTATGTGTTACCTTGGACCAAGAAACTGGGGCCTTTAGGATTGGCTTAATATCTGCAACCTGGGGTGGTAAATCCTCTACTATATCTACCTCATCTCTTAAAACTTGGATGAAGTGCTTCCAGTCAAAGATGTCTTTGAAACCACTGAGACAATATGGAAGTTATATATAGAACAGAAAGGGAATTAGAGAGGGCAGATTTTGTGACATTAATCAGAAACAGAGTTTAGCCGATGATGAGAATATCAAACCTAGGATCTGTCCAAAAGGAATGGTGGTCTAACGAAGGCAAAACCAGAGTGGCATTCATCATTTTTGCAATAGCAACCATGTCACTAATCTGTGATTGCATGTACAGGGTTAAAATTAATTCATAACTCGTATACCATTGAAGAAAACCAGAGAATTATAGAAGCAGAATATATTGATTGCTTACTCCTGTTCTCATCTGATTTAATCCTCCATTAGAATGAACCAGAATGTAACCATTTGTGGCGTTTGACGAGCCTGTTTCAATACAAATTCTTGCTAGTTAAGAAGAAACAGGGCTGATTGGGGAATTCACCTATATATACTCTAACTTTGAACAATAGAGGGCGTTGAACGTACGTACTTATACGATCACTCTTTACTACATCCATGCATTTGTAATAGTTGTCACTGTTAGGCTGCTTCCAAACGTCAAGAATCTAACTAACATAAATTAAACCCAAAATTTACATCACAATCTACATGTGCCATTAAATAAAGATCAAAACCTTTTTTTTAAAAAAAAAAAATTATTATGTTTCATATATAGGGCCAAACTTGGGCCTAGAATTTATCCACTATGCAAGCATTACAATTTGGGCCCAACTGTCATAATTTTCGACATAATCATGTAAGATTTTATTAAAGTACTCTTTCAATAGATTTTAAAGGAAAATTAATGTGGATTAAAATTGAAACATATTAAATGAATCCAACTAAGCAGTCACTGTGGGTTGATGGAAAGGAAAAAACGAAAAGGTGTTGAGGAGTTATACGAAAAATTACAGAGGCAAACGAGAAGAGAGGATATATAGATGCATCTATGATATTGGAAATGAATAATTAATTGGGAAAAATCTAACCGGCAACTTGGGTGAGGAGGGTAAATCTCGAACAACGTTAGAACGAAAGGAAGGATTTAATCTGAGCTGAACAAGCATATTCAACAACACAAACTTGAGGAGCACACACATGAAAGCCAGAATCATGAAGGCCCAGAACAAGCGGCGTCCTGTCTTGAACCTAAAGTATTTCCTCCAATGGCGTATTTTACGTGGTAACGAGCTTGTGCTTCTCATAATTCCATACCGTTCCTCCGTGCCTCCTTCCAACAAACCCCTCCTTCCCAATATTGCCATCACATGCATGCAACTCACCACTCTTCGTGCATGGATGCAAATTATCAACAATTATTGGTGCAGAGATGCCTGAGATCCATACGAGACCAACAAGACAATATTATTAATTATATTGTGGAGACAACAAGTTTATTAAAATGTGATGTCAATGAAGGAAGGCAAAGTCGGGGCGAGACACAACCATGGCTTCGTAGGTGGAGAGGTTGTCACACCTTGTTTTTTTCCTTTTTTTTCTTAATGGTCTTTTTTCAGGATAAGTGACCTCTAATCATATATTTCTGCGAACTATAAGGCGACGCACACTCTCTGCTCCATAATGTCTTTCTCTCTATTCTAAAATCTAAATCTAAAATAAGTCCATCCATTTCAATTCCTACATCTTCAAACACCATCAAACCTACATCAACCAATTTTTTAATACATATAAACAATCATTTAGATCTTTTTAAATTTATTATTCGAAAAAAAAGTCAAAATGATGTGTGAATATATTATAACTATTTAAATAACTGTTTTTTAGTCCAGTATTTGCTAAAGAATTAATAATGGGCTGGCGGAAGGCCCAACTATTTGGGCTTTCAAAAGAACCCTAAGCCGCAATCCAATGTCGTAAAAACCCTCGATCGTTTTTGAGGACTGAGTTGGCGGAACGTCCTTCACTGTGCATCAACAAGGAAGCAGTCTCCAATTCTGCATCGAAGAAACGAAAATGGTGAAGGGGCGCCAGGGAGAGCGTGTTAGGTTTGTGATCTAATTATTCCTATTTGTGTTCTCTTCCTTCATTGTAACCGTAGCAAGCACCTATGTTCATTCCTTCTGCCCTAAAAAACACTCCTGAGGTTGGATTTGTCTATAATTGCTGGTTCGGCCAAAAAAAAAAAATCTATAATTGCTGGTGGTGTTTGCTGAGCTCAGTTATGGAGTCCTGGTTTTCGTTCCAATGAAAGAGTCATAGAAATAGAAAGGGATATCTAGCCTTTTTTTTTTGCTTGCAAACAACTCATGTTATTTCACCAAGTAAAGATAGTGGGCGAGTACTAATTAGGTTCTTTTTTCCTAATGATGCTTAGAGATACTTGTGCGTGACTTGTAGTTGTCATTATAGAGACTTCTATATGTTCGATCTCTGGGTTATACTTCTGCGTCTTTGATATATGCTGGAACTAGTTTGTCTGATTACCAAATACATTTTCAGTTATATTAATTTTCCACTAAACCCGCATACTGTTGTTTATTTTTGTTTTAGGAGATTTTGTATAAAATCTGCTATATAGCTAATGTCATATATATTTTTTTGTCTATCAGACTTTACGTCAGAGGTTCAATCCTTGGATACAAGAGGTATGACTTTCTTCTTTTAGAATAATGTCACAGATGCTTTTTTGTTTCAAGCTTTGTGTTATTGTTCTGTTACTGTGAAGATTCTTGAAGCCTGATTAAGAACATATTTGGGTTCTTGGTTCTTGTCAATGGCATACAAAGGATATAGATTCAGTAAGTTGTTTGGATTTGTGCTGATAGTGGTACTGTCGTTCAGGTCCAAGTCAAACCAGTACCCAAACACATCTCTTATCCAGATTGAGGGAGTAAACTCAAAGGAAGAGGTTGCATGGTACTGTGGAAAGCGTATGGCATATATTTACAAGGCCAAGGTGAAGAAGGATGGAAGCCACTATCGCTGCATTTGGGGTAAGGTTACCAGGCCTCATGGTAACAGTGGTGTTGTTCGTGCCAAGTTCAAGTCCAACTTGCCACCAAGATCAATGGTAATTTTTTGGTTTTTGTATTTATTAATTTTGTTGAACAACCTTTTGCATGGCATTCTGAGTCTTGTGAGGTCTGATGCATGTGCAGGGGGCAAAGGTAAGAGTCTTCATGTATCCCAGCAATCTATAAGGTAATTCTACATTTTTACTTATCCTGTTCCTAGATGACTTTCTTCATGTTTTATCAGCTATTATTTTAATATGCTTCTATGGCATCTAAATTGTTTCTATTTTGGCATGTCTTAAGCGTTGAAGTCATAGTTGTCTGCAAACTAATGGTTGGGCTATGTTAATGTTTATCTAAGGAGCTAACTAGCTAAATAAACTTCTCAAAGGGTAACCTTCAATGTGAAAATTTTAAGATTCATGTCAAGAGATGCTGCTGACTACCAAATGGTGAATGTCAAGTTATTGCAATCTCCCTCATTGTAGTGACACGCCTTACGCCTACCATGATTCTTGGGTGTGGGTATCGGTGCTTATATTTGAAATGATACTTTAGAATAGAGCAATTGTTTTTTAATAAAAAAATATGGGTGTAATGGGATACTATCATTAAAGGTATTTAAATATGTCAAAGGGCTGATAAAGATCACTTGTTATTTATATACATGTAGAAGCATCAGATAGACTGTATGCTTAATTTAGACCAGCTTCCTGTTTTACGTTATTATTTGTTTTTCCCCCCAGCTGCTGTACATGTTCTTCGATAATGTTCTTTTTTATCACATACTCTATGATACTAATATTTCTGGTGTAATAGTTAGGTAGAATAGAAATATAGAATAGTTAGCCAATTGAAACCTATTTAGAATTCACCATTTTTCTGGTAGTAATAGTTCGGTATGCCATGTGAACTAATTGACCTTCTTGAAAGTTATGTTTAGCCTAATACATTATTTTGCATTTTGATTTGTATTTTTGCAGCGGCTCTGGACAAGTTGATGCCTATAGATTTTTCTGCTTCTTAAGTTAAACTTATACGACCTCTGTACTCTTGAGATAGTTTGCCTATCTAGGATGAAGAAAGAGCGGCATATTTTACCTTCAATCTCTTTGCTGTGGTTAGTTGAGTTATTTATTCTCATTTTAATAAGCGATTTTTTACTCACTGTTTGACATTAGTAGCTGCCTATATCTTTATTTTTCTCGTTTGGAACACAGACGTGATACTAATTTTTTTTAATCTCAATTATATCTAAATTGATTTTAATAGAGAATTAATTTATGTTTATATTATCTATTTAGAGAAGTATTTATTGTACTTCTGTAGTCATAAAAACGGAATGCAATGCATATTTTAGCAAATAAGTAATTTTTTTAAAAAAATTGGAGATTTAATATGATTTAAATTTTGAGGAGATTTTGAAAGTAGATAAAGGCCACTGTGAGCCATGCTATAGCTTCCTGCAGTCAATCAAAATTGACCAATATTTAGGCAGGCCTGAACATAACATTTGGTGATAGTGTAAATGTTGGTGACAATGGAGCAGATATAATATAAAAGTTGAGAATCCCAATAATGCGATTAGCAATGAAAGGTACAAAGTCAAAATGTGGAGGATGAATATATCCTAATTTACGAATATATTAGTCAAGTATCAAACAATGAGTTTCGAACAATATTCCATATCTAACTAAGAAAAAACATTTCTCTAGCTACCCGAATACAATCCCTTAGCAGATGGAATTCACAGTGGAAAAATATTTCGACTACAATGACTTATGCCAAGCCTGTAATTCATATAATCACAAATTACAGCCCTGCTTTGCGAAATTTGACTTTTACTAAATGATAAGCGATGTTCTGATTTGTTGAGTATAATAGAAAGGCAGAGTGTGCAAGAAGTGAAACCATTCTTTTGCTTTCGTTATTTGAACCGAACGTTTTGGGTGTGTGTGTAAACCATGTGCGCTTTGCTTTTGCATAAATGTATGGTAATAATCCAATAGATATTAGAAAGGTGGCTCAAAAACAGTCCAAGAAATCATTTCGAGGTCAATAGAAAAAGCACGATACTCTGCGCTATAATTTCATCCTAGTTTTTGTTTCTTGCTTTTTGGAGTTTACGAAATAATTAACAGGAATTGAGAAGATGCCGCCCCTCACGTTCACATAGCCTTTATTCACTTCATTTCAAGTCTGAACTTTATGTGACCAATAAGTAATAGACATATGACTTCACTTTTACTTACAACGAAATTTTAGAAATATATGAAGAAAATAATTATACATAGGGAATTTTGTTTGAGTAGGCCGTGCCTACTGCCCACCCTATTAAGAAAATACCAATTTGTCATGGTACGGTGTGTGACTCCAATTCCATTTTCCTCCTTGCTGACATGTTGTGACTGAATGAATAGAAAGATCAAAATTTTGTTTATAGAAGCCACGTTGTTGGGATGCCATATGTATGTAATGTGACTGTTGGAAATTGTAGAGAATAATTTATTATAATTAAGAGATCAGAGATGGACTTGTATATATATTCTAAAATTTTGGCCTTCAAATTGGACTTGTTTAAGCTGTATTTGAGGATGAAACGCGGCATATGCCCTTCCATCACGGAATTATATTCCAAACTTTGACTTCGTTTAAACATTGACTTTCCCACAACTAGACGACTTTAGTTCTAGTTTTAGGTGCTTCTGCATTAGTGATTTGATTTCCCTCTAATTATATTTCCAATTCCATGGTCAAATTCAGAAATGGCCTAAATATACACTAATAATGCTCTCACAAACTCTATGAAAGAATTTGTTTAACGATGAGTGAAAATAGGGTTCATTGCACAAAGTAGATTAATTGAACCTAATAATATATATATATTAAATTCTTATGCAACCAATACACTTTTTTTAATACAAATTCTTTCTTGATCCAATAAAGTATTTATTCGTAGGATATTTTTATCATAAAAAAAAAAAATGAAGTGTGCTGGAAAAGGAGCTTCCTTTCCTTCCAATACGAAATACGTGCTTTAAATGCTGTTACTACTTGCCTGTCTTCCTTCCTTTCCTTGCATAGTTTGGTTTTGCAGGGGCACATTTGTGGTCGGTCATCCTCACAACTCGACCCCTCTCCCTATTTCGACATAGACCCACCACTCTCCTTCTCTCTGTCTTATTCTGTATCTTTCCATTCCTTTCTTCCTCTCTGTGTTTCTTTCCTCTCAGTGAAGTGCTCCTTTCATCATCTTCCCATGAAACTAGCTTCCCAGATCCATGGAAGGAGGCCTCCCCACTTCTCATTTTGATCCCTTCAACTCCTTCCCTATATTTCCTCCCACGCCCAGATCCCTCCTCACCAAATTTCCATCAGATCCTTCCCCTTCTATTGTAACCCTTCTCCCCTAATCCCTTCTCCTCTGTTTGGAAATTGAAGGACTCTGATCAATACCCTCCTCCCAAAATGAAGGGTTCAAGTCGCTTCTTCACATTCGGCCTCGTCGCTTCCTGGTACTCCTCCAACATTGGGGTTCTTCTGCTCAACAAATACTTGCTCAGCAACTATGGCTTCAAGTACCCGATCTTCCTCACCATGTGCCACATGACCGCTTGCTCCTTGTTCAGCTACGTCGCTATAGCGTGGTTGAAGATGGTGCCTATGCAGACCATTCGATCCCGAGTCCAATTCTTGAAGATCTCAGCTCTCAGCCTCATCTTCTGCGTGTCCGTTGTCTTCGGAAATATATCGCTGCGGTACTTGCCTGTCTCCTTCAATCAGGCCGTTGGAGCGACCACGCCATTCTTCACTGCGGTTTTTGCTTATCTTATGACTCTCAAGAGGGAGGCTTGGCTCACTTATGTCACCCTTATACCTGTTGTTACTGGGGTCGTCATTGCTAGCGGGGTACGAGAGCTATTGTTTTCTTCCTTGCAATTTATAATCTGATTCTACGCCATTCAATTTCTTTTTTGCAATTTGCTTTTGCTTCAATTGGTGATGCTATTTAGATTGGGTTATATATATCACCGACGGTATTGTCTATTTGTCTGTGATGGAAAACAACACATTTCAGCTTCGTTACTTGGACGATATAGGAAATATTTATGATTTTTATATTCTCTGTTTTATTTGTTAAGTCTCTTAAACGGTTAAACCAGAAAAAAAATGTATCTTGTTTTGGCTTGTTTGAGGAGTAGAGTTAAAATTGCATTTGATATTAGATGTTGGCATAAATGAAGCACTATCCAATTACATATAGCCAGCTTGTTTAGTTTATGTTGTGTTCAGTAGACCTTTTTGGTGTACTCAGTTTGAAACGGAATCTTCAATGCATCCATATTCTTTAGTAATTGCTGAATCAAAATTCAACTTTGGCTGAGAGTTAATGCAGTCCAATTTCTTGATTTCTAAATTGTGTGGTTTGATTTTCTTTCTGTTATGTATTCATTAAGTAATATTGGTGGGTTAAAAGACTCTGACTTCTGATACATTTGTTCTTTTGTTTATGTGGTCATAGGGTGAACCAAGTTTCCATTTATTTGGGTTCATTATATGTGTCGCAGCTACAGCTGCACGGGCCCTAAAATCAGTGCTACAAGGAATTTTGCTTTCTTCTGAAGGGTAAGGAACTTCAGATTAATTCGTTAATTTCTCTTTGTACTTGGTTTGATTACCAAGTCATATATTAAAAAGGGAACTGACATTCCTATTCTGTATCAGAGAGAAGCTGAATTCCATGAACCTTCTTCTTTACATGGCTCCAATGGCTGTGGTTTTCCTTCTTCCTGCGACACTAATAATGGAAGAAAATGTGGTTGGCATCACGGTCGCTCTTGCTAGAGATGATGTCAAGATTGTTTGGTATCTTCTGTTCAATTCAGCACTTGCCTATTTTGTCAATCTCACCAATTTTTTGGTCACTAAACATACCAGTGCTCTTACCCTTCAGGTATGTCCTACTTATTCATCTAGGCTTGTACCCCTTTGTTTATCTAAATCTGATTTTTCATTCCGACAGACATCTCTGTTGTCTTATTAGTTGGGAGATTAGAATATTAGAACTTTGGAGGTTGTCATAATAAAACTCTAATGATCAAATCACTGGATTTAATACAGCGTATTCTTGGTTATTTATATTCCTCAACTGATTTTTTCTCTTTTTCTTTGAGAATAAAATTCTGTTTACAAATGATTTGAGGTCATTTGAGTTTTTCTACATTCCTTACTTAATATATAACCTAGTTTATCAAAATTCAAGAATTCATAGACTTTCTAGTAATTAATACAGGGGAGGAGTTTGAATATTTTCATACTATAGATTTCATTAATAATTGAAACCTGATGCAAAAGCAGTTCAGAGGATGGCTGAATAGAATAGTGCTATAAAGCTATAGGAGTAACTTTCAGTTTCAAACCATGCAATTTGTTGGTGAAATTCTGTCTATAAGGTTCAGTTGTTGGAGTTAGAGATGCTTTTTAGTTATGGTGTCCACTATCCAGTCATGTTTGTGTCGAAATTTGTTCAGTTAATCAATTTTTGTTCATTTGAGTTTATACAACAATCAAAGTGGGGTCGGCTTGTTCATTTGAGTTTATAAGTACTTATATTTTATTTGGGGGTGGGGGAGGAAGTGCAATTTGCACTAGCGGATAATGACTTTAGTCTTGATCAAAACCATGAATAATTCCTGTTCTCCATGACTAGAGAACTCTATTAATTTGGAATTTGGATTGTTGAGATGTGTTATTCTTGGAGACACGTATGTGTTCTTGCTTGAAAGTGTTGATAACCTAACTAATATAAGAGTGGGCTTGTACAGGTACTTGGGAATGCTAAAGGGGCTGTAGCAGTAGTGGTTTCAATAATGATATTTAGAAATCCAGTCTCAGTCACTGGAATGCTCGGTTACTCCCTCACAGTTATTGGAGTTGTACTTTACAGTGAAGCCAAAAAGCGAAGCAAATGATGATGATACTGATATATATTCTGTATTCATTTACAGTACGGACTCCGTTAGGCAGATTTGTCTATCATACTAGTGATACAGAATTCCATTTCTGACTCCATCTACATTTTTTCTCCCTCATACGGAAAGCCTCATCAAAAGGTTTTCCAATGTATTAGCAATTGATCAGAATTAGCCCACATCACAAGTTCCAATAAGTGACTCATGTCTATCTACTATATTCCCATGTTGGGATCATAGAGGAATGCCTCTTTTTCATATATTCTTTTTGAGGACAGAATTATAGAATTGGATCTCATATTTTGTTGACATATCTTACATTTGTTAGCTAACGATATATTCATATATATATTTTTTCTTACATCTGAATTTCTTTAGTATATAGCTTCTAATCGTTTATGATTTCTGAGCTCTGCACATGCTGGTGGAAAACAGTATAACTGCTTGCAATGACATTTAATCAGTAAATGCTATTGTATCAGTAATTCTGTCATTTCATTTACTGTGAAATACACCTTTCCCCCTCCTCACTTGGATTGATCTACGTCTTTCATTTGAATCATTCAAGGAAAAGAACAAAGCCTTAGATATATAGTTTTCACATGTTACTACATTTAAGCGTTTTAAGAGTGTACAAAAATTCCTTAAGAAACTAAATCAAAGCTTTGCTACACTCATTTCCAAACTCAAGTAATCAAGATTTCAACTACGAAACTGAAAACTATGTGACACACTGAGAATCAGAAATTTATGTCAACTTCATGAAATTCCAAGTGGCTCTGAGCTCTGCTCCTTACACTGCTCTGGCTCTGTAGTATTTTCTATTCCACTTAACGATTGATCAATTGTAGTCAAGTCTGGATCAATTTTATGCTTGTCCCAAACGGTTTTAAACTGCTGGCCTTTGCTTCTAGGTAGACCAAAATAATCTTATCGTAAGGACGGAAGAAAAATAACAAAATTTGAAACTAAAAAAAAATGAAGCCTTACTCTTTAAGTAAGATCAATATTTGACAAATATGTGCTCTGATTTCTTCTCGGGCTCTTCTTAACGCTGCCTCCTTATACACAACAACAAGTTCATCTACCAATCTGAAATCAAATAAAGTACAAGGCAAATCCCGGATAAGTATAAATATGCATTAATTAAGAACGAAAATATGCTCAAAGCCAGGATAGAGTTACTCAAGCGGGGTAATTATGTCTATACGGTGAGTTCCTAATCCACGTTAGTCTCAAAATTGTAAAAGCACGTTTTAGAACCTGCAGAATACAGTAACTTAACCTTTCAATATACGGTGAGTTCCTAATCCACGTTAGTCTCAAAATTGTAAAAGTACGTTTCAGAACCTGCAGAATAACAATGTATCAAAAAGATAAATCAGAAATTACTTACAAATTTGCTACCAAAAAAAAATTTAGAAGAATAAAGTTTCAAGTAAATTAAAGCCACATGAAGAGTACAGAAAATTAATGCTGAAACCTATGCAGGTTTAAAAGAACTGAAATTATTTTCTGAACGTGTATCTCCTTTCAATATTGCAAGTTGCACCATTTATCAAAAAATATATATATATTGCAAGTTGCACCACATGATTATTTGCAGACAAATAATAGTCGAAATCATGAGCAAAAAATTGAACAGTGTGGTCCAAAAATCAAAGTCACAATTGGGTGTGGTTTTAAAACATGCATTGATAAGTAAGACGATAATAATTTATTGTATGTATATATATATAATGATTTTTTATAGAATTATATATATTATTAAATGATACTCACCAATATAAGAGTGCCATCATCATCAGCATGCATCCACTGAAAGAATAAAGGGAAAATGCGCCTAAAGTGAGCTAATAGCATTATACCAACTCCATTAAATAGTGAATCTGCGGATTCGAGCCATGCCATGCGACGTTCTTTGTTTCTGGGCTGGCGCTCCAAGTGACTTAACATCTCATTCAGCATCCTTTCATACCTATGCCAAAAGAAAAAACAACTCACTGTAGTGCACCGATATAGGCTACGTGGATTGAGGATATGTAAAAATTGTTTAGGAGCTATGACACCTAAAAGTGAAAGAATGTAGGGCACCAATATACCATGGGCTACGTGGATTATTTCTTTGGGTGTGAGTAATAAGAACTATTGATGTCTCAACCACATGGGGCCAGATCTCATCACCAGCAGCGATATTCTGGCAGCAAGCATCAAGAATCACATCTGCATACCCACCTAGCTCAGCTGTATCTACATTTTCTCCAAGATGAAGCAGGCTAATCATACCCTGTCCCTGAAATGATATAGGAGAATGAATTACAACCAATTGAAATATTTGAAGTTTTACTCCCTTCCATATAGTTGTTATTTACAAGTTATGACCTTCAGTGCAATCTCAAAGTGAACATTTAAATTCATCTTTACGTTTCAGCAATTATTTCATTTCAATACAGATAAGCATAACATTTCTCACAGTGAGTGAATAACTACAAGTCTACAACTGTCTAGAAAGGTACAAAAGCTTAGAAGTCTAGAAAAGGTTCTGTATTCGAAATGGCAACTTTGTGTTCATTTCCAAACATACATCTACTCCATCCTTTTAAGTTTGATCCTAAGCATGTGCAGCTTGGTGCAGAACAGATACAGGAATGGAAATAAGAACGAGCTTTCTTTTTGAAGTATATTTTATCTTCCATCATTGGTTCCTTAGTAAATCTGTAGAGAGAAGGAAAGGAGCCTACTCAACAATAACCACCTATTTCTAGTTCATGATGAAGTGCCACATTGAATCAGATTACAAGCCAAAAATTATATGCCAGTTTCTGTGTAAAATAATCTGGTTGGAGTCACATACCTTAACCTCTGGCGACCAATGATCAACAGCAGTCAGCGCAGAAGGAATCACCAATCCACACAACTTGCCTAAATGAGGATAATTAACCTATGAATAGAGTCCACACACTATATCTCAAAAGATCAGCAGGGACAAAATGCTGAACCAAATTTTTAAAACTTCAAATCTTCAATATATATATTCAGATGTCTATCAGATATACCTGAGTAATAAACCATCTTAACTGATACGCAGCCACAATGGCAAACCCAACTGGGACTCTGGCGGATGCGGCAGAGAACTCATCAGTATCGTCAGATTTATCAATGGAACTCTCTTTAATTCTGTTCTTTAGAAAAAGCAAAACCTCAGGCATCAATTCCACTATCAATCTCTTCTCTTGAGGTACCAAGTCACAATTTAACCCTAGTTCAGCAATTCCCTGGGAGTTTTTGTCGTCATAAACAGTGAGGTAGGCTTTGGAGAAATTGAAAAAAGCAGAGGTTGAGAGGCGCGAGAGATGATCGGGGATCCATGAGAGAAGGTCCGAATATTCCTGGGTTAAGCTGGAGGAGGATAGCAAAGCACATGCTAGAGCAAAATCTCTGATAGCAGCATGAATGGTAGAATCTTGAGATGGGGTTTTAGTTGGGAGAAGAGATTGCAGAATGGCTTTTGTGGAAACGCTAGGGCCATCAGGTGGAGTGTAGGGTGTGTTGGCGAGACACCCAGTGATTGGCTCCGATAACCTGATAATAAGAAAAAAGAAAGAGAAACTACAATTTGATAAATGAAAATTGACAAGGTAGAGGACAAAGAGATATTGATAAGAAGCTAACTGAACAAGAAGGTCGCCGAGGCTCGAAAGCGATTCCGACATTCCCGATCACTGGGTTTCTCACTCTGCAATTGCCACCACAGCCATGCTCTTGCTCTTGACTCTTGTCTTCTAAGCCGCCGGCGCCAGAACTCTCGGTCTTGGACTACCTAAAACGACACCGTACCAGGGTGGGGCAAAACGACGTGGTAACATATTTTAGTATTAGAAAATTAAAACACGTCTTTTACCTTGATCCTTCCGATTAAAACTAAAAGAAAAAATCTAGGCCAATTTTTTATATCTTTATTATCGTGTTTCTTAATATAAATATAATTCTTAGTAAAAAATATTTAAATAATTAATCACAAATAAAAAATATAAAAGACTATTTTGATATGATGAATTATAAAAAAAAGGAATGTTAAAATGCACTATATAATTAATGAAATTTTTTTTTCCTAAAATTAAATAGATTGAAGTATAATATACTGTTATACGTAAACTAAAAAGTTATCTAGTTCTTAGCTTCAACCTTATGGTCTTTTATTTTTTCACCCATACGTTTGTTCCTTTAATTTAAAAATAAATAATATTATCATTTCATTTTAAAAATTAATCAAATTTTATGCCTTTTATCATATTTCAATCCAAAATTTAATGTCAAAATACAATAATATAATCAATAGAATGTTATGGATGAGTATGAGATAACGGTTTCACAATATATAACAGTTAAAAGATTTTTAGATTTAAATTAGTGACATGATTGAACAAATTATTTTACAAAATAAAAAGACAATGTTATCTATTTTAAATTAAGAAAGATTTAATAAAATTAAAAAATACACGGGTGAATTCTTGGTTGAAAGTTGACACAAAATCATGCTCTTGAGTCTTGGCAAAGTGACCATGCGTAGGAATATGACCAGATCACATGCGAGAGAATAGAAATCGGAGACTTGTCCTAGTATGGTTCCCTTACAAGTTCAAGATTGGTACTAAATGCATAAGCTTCTATCCACTTGGAAAGATATATCTTGAAAATCACACTCTGAATGTGCATTTTGGTACACATCACCAACAATGATTTGCACCCCACACATATTGTCCAATAGGAAAAGATCAAGTCACGAAAGAAACATAACAAAAGCCACACATACACACACTTGCTGAACAATCAGAATGAAATAAAAAAGAGGCATCAACATTTAAGATTCTGGAGCAGGGGCTGCCGCTCGTTTTATTGATGCACACTTGATGAGATGATTATAGCTCCCTTTCTCCCTAAAGAGCTGGGAAAAATGGTGCTTGCAGTACAAAATGCCTTCAAGGGCAGCATAATTTGATGGAGATAGAGAACAGCCGCCATGTGAACACTTGAAACATGATTTGTGGTAGGACTGGCCCTCCACTGTTACCTACACTCCCAAAAAGAGATATTCATACAGGTGAGTAGAAGTAAGCTTAGGCGTTCTAATTTAGGCCAATTGTGCAGATATACAGTAACTAGATTCACTCATCCAGGAACAAAATCAACTATCAACAATAGAATTTCTATGAGTTAAGGCCTTGACGGCAATCTGATAAAACTCCTAATTTTCATGAGGGACTATAACACTAACCAATGGCAACTATCAAATATTGCAAATATTTAGTCCAACAAATTGCTGCACAAAGAGAGAGGGGTTTTGTGGGGACACCATACAATGTCCAGTTCGGTACTGTATTTTCTGCTCTTATTTCAGATAGACATCCCCTAATTTGTAGCAAAAACGTTAGTTTTTATTGCTTTGACAGAAAATAAATGGAATCTGATATTAGATAACGTCAATTTTGACGTGCTAAATTAAGGGTATGTTCTTTTGGTGGAAAACGAGAAGGGAATGGGAATGGAAATGGGAAAGAGAATGGGAAAAGATGACGGAATGGAAATGTCATGTCAATGTGATGTGATATGATGTGAATGGAATAAAAGTGGATAAAATGACCATTTTGCCCTTACATTAAAAGTCAAAATGGAATAAAAGTGGGTAAAAAAGTAAGGGAAAAAACATAATTTCATCACATTGAAAAAAGTAGGGTTTGTTTGTTAGGAAGAAAAGAAGAGGGAAATGACTTCTCCCTCTCCCTTTCCATGATCTTTTCTTTGAAAAGAACATGCCCTAAAAGTTGATATTATTACCACACACATAAGTTTCCCCAAATTACTTGCTCGATAACCAAATACTTGAAATACTACCATGGAAAATACTGAAGCATACTTCATCCTCAGATCTCAGTTTCAACCAGTCCAAAAAAAAGATCACTAGGTATATTTCCATTAGAAAAGGGAGAAAGACGAGAAGTTGCATTTTGCTCCAATGTACTCACAATTACTTTCAGAAAGACACGAGCGGCTATATGTTGCCATTACCCACTTATCATACAACTAAAGAAGGACTCCTTTATGTGAATATTTAACCCTAATAAAGATTCTTGACCATTAGGACTGACCATCCATATAACCAATATGTAACAGAGATGCAAGAGACCACAATTTGAATAACATCAGAACAATTTGATTATAAGAGTTTTGAATCCTACCTTCTCCAAAGGATAAGCAGTTTTACCACATGTAGCACACTTTTCTTGCGTTCCAGAAAACATGCTAGCAGCTTTACTAGGGGACCTTGTCTGGAACAAACAAAAGAGGCCACTTTTAACAATAACATCAAATGCCATAGACCTATCTCATGAATGATCTAATCACAAAAGAAGTTTCAAAAATAAAAAATTAATAATTTTACCAGCTCAGGAGTTGGCTTGTCAGCTAATTTTGCAGCTGTAAAAAATGAAATATTGGCCAATTAAAGATATAACTGATTCAGAAATACATAGAGAGCTCTATCTTGCAAAAGAAGGAAACATACGTGACTGGAAATTCTTGTTGAAACTGCCTGTCTCCTTGAAGAGCTGCTCATAATGAGGCTTACAATAGAGAACACCTTCCATTGAGGAATAGTTGCTTAGCTGAAACATAAAGATTACCAAGGTTGAGCGTAAATTGTGAACCTCGTCACACAAAATAACCCTAAAGACTAAAGTTGTTGAATAGTACTAAAAATCATAGCATTTTTCAATTACAATCTCGAAATTCTTGCTATCAGCTTATTCCTTCTTTCAATATTATTGTGACAAAAAAATAATTCTCTCAAGCAAAGATCTTAAGCAAAATTTAACTAATTACAACAGAAACCCAAAGTTTAACAAGGAAAACCACTGACACACCGTTGAATCAACAATGTAGCCGAAAATCAAGCAAATAAAATTAGAAAAAGAGTACCTTCAATGTTCCTTTGCAGTGAGAGCACCTGAAGCAAGCCTTATGGTAACAAGTGCCATCGGCGGATAGCTGATCAACAGGGTAGACCGTTTTCTCACAAGCCTTGCACTTCTGTTGGGTACCGATAAAAGACATAGCTGCGCCTTTTGGATCTAACTTGACAAAATTCACCACCAATCCCAAATGCCCAAGGCAGTATCGGATCGGCTTCAGACCCGAATACTCTGGCTAGATTTGCCTTCACAACAGGTAGAGAGCTGGTCGTTGAAATCAGATTGTAAAAAATGAGGTCAAAATAAAAGTCAACCTGAGCGGTTCCGGAGAAAGTTAAAGAAATCGAAATAGAGTTGAAAGGGTATGATGTAGGGAGAGAGAATGGATAAACGTGCGTACCTGGCGAAGTGAAAATGAGAAATGGATGATCGGAGAAGCTGTGTAAAGCGGAAAGGTTAAGATCTAAAGAGACTGTATTGACTATTAATGAAAAGAGGAATATCGATAATGGATTGAGAAATCAACTATGAAAGCGTGAAAGCGAAAGGGACTAAAACTGAAAGGATGCCTTCTCAACTCAACAAATCAACCACCACCATAATATAATGGAAAAAGTGAGTGAGAGAGAGAATGCCAACATTAATTACAAATAAGTATGGGGGTATTATTGCAGATATTTTTGCTGCCTCCACCTTCTCTTCTCCACCTCCATAATCCATATATGCATTAGACATTTTAACCTCTAGTTTTCCTTTTCCTTTTAGGTGGTAATAAAGTGCTTTTTACACTAAAGACTAAAGAGTAATGATTTATTATTTTTAACTAATACTCGTTAATATTGTAATGTAACTATCTTTTAAAAATCTTAAAGCTTCAATATGCCTTTAAATTCTTATGCATTTAAGGTTTAGGTTTTGGTGTTTAGAATATGATTTTTCAAGATTTGAAAAATAAATTGTTTCAGGAAAAAATTAACATAAGTAATATGGCTATTAGAAAAAATAAATAATCATTAATTGTTTCCTGTAAATGTTGATTTGGTAGAAAAAACATGATTATGTTAGCAGATATCGGAATGAAATGCTGTTTATTTATCGTTTCCTTTCCCCAATCCTCAGCATTCATGAATACGATGTGGATTGTGTTTTTTTTCCTCTCTTTCTTTACTTTATTATATATATTATGAACTGTAGTTTTCCCTATTTTGCTAAAAAAGAAAAATTGTAGTTTCTTCAAATATCCACGACGCATTTGACTATGATTAATATAAATTTATAATAGAATTATATAATTTTATTTAATTTAGTTTTACAAAAATAATTGACCTTTTTGTTTAGGCTTTTTTTTTATAATACAACCGTTTTTAAATTTTTTTTTAAAAATATTAAATTTAATTTAACCAAGTTCAATTTCTGTTTCAAAAGAACAGAATTAAAGAGTAAAGACCCGCCAGTTTCAAAAAAAGAAGAAGAAGAAGAAGAAAGAAATTAAAGACCCGCCACCGCCAATATGAAGTTATGAATATATCATACAAACTCAGCCAATCTCCTCTGTTTCTAACTGAATCACTTGTACTCACAACTTTGCATTCTTGGATTTGAAGCTCATTTTCGTCTTCAAAACTTGCGCACTCCCCAGTGCCTACCATTTCCCCTTCCACCATGTTTCCCTGCTTTTCTTCCCTCATCTCCCTCTTTCTCTCTATCTTCCTCCTCTCTAATCTACCCACACTCGCCTCCCTCCCCTGCCTCGGCGTTACCTACTCCGCCTCCTCCACCTACAACAATCATCTTCCTCCCCGCTACCGTGTTCTCGCCGCCCTTGAATCCCTCAATTTCGGTTCTCTCCGCTTGGAAGATTCCGACCCATCCATCATTCGCTCCTTCTTGTACACCAATGTCTCCCTCTTCCTCACCATCCCTAACTACTTGGTCTCCTCCATCGCCACCAATCGCTCCACCGCCCTCCTCTGGCTCTACGTCCACGTCGTCCCCTTCTACCCACGCGCCAAGATTTCCACCATTTCCGTCGGCAACGATTTCGTCGACGCATCCCCTGACAGCATCGACCATCTCTTACCCGCCATCAGGAACGTCCACCTCTCGCTTCGGGATCTTGGCATTCGCAAGATTTCTGTCTCCACCTCCTTCTCTTTCGTCTCCGCCATTTCCAACCCCTTCCCTCCCTCCGCCGCTCAGTTTCAAGAACCCGCCGGGGATAACCTGATGGGTCCCTTGCTTCGGTTCTTGAGGGAAACCAAGTCCTCGTTCTTGATCAATGTGTACCCGTACAACTTGTACAGGCTCAAGTCCGAAATCCCCCTTGGCATTGCTCTGTTTCAAGAACACCCGCTGAATTTCAGGGACGATTTCACCACCGGCGTCCGGTACCAAAATCTTTTCGATTTGATGATTGACGCCGTGGTTAGTGCCATGGCGGTGGCGGGATTTGAGAATATACCCATCATCGTGACGGAGACAGGGTGGCCGAGCTCTAGCCCCAGAGGGGACGAGATGGATGCAAATATGTTGTACGCTGAGATATACTTTAAGGGTCTGGTGAAGCATTTGATGTCAGGGAAGGGGACGCCTCTGAGGAAAGAAGGTGTGGCCGAGGTTTATGTCTACGAGCTGTTTGATAAAGAACCTGATCAAGGAAAACAACCTTCGGGTCGAAGTTGGGGGATTTTATATCCCAATATGACTAACAAGTACCATTTTATGCACGTTTCTGCATCATCTAGACTTGGAGGAGCTGACGCTTGGTATAAGATTGCCTTGATTTTCGTTCTCTTGCTGTGTCTGTAGGTATAGTTCTATATTCTGTCTATATACCCTTTGACTTCTTCACTTTGGTTCTTTCGGACGTATATAGTACTTTCTTTCACTGGTTTTCAGAGCTGAGATAAGGGCAATAGGACTGAGGCTTCAACAAATTTGGCTTTTCCTCAGTTGGTGGTGGTAAGCTGAAGAGACTGATGTCAATAGTTTTCTACTGTGTACTCAGGGTTTCACTGATATGCGATAGCTAGATACGTGATTCTTTAAAAACGTGTGTGTTCATATTGTGTAGAGACGTGTAATCTGCGATATCTTCTGAGTTTTCCAGTTTTTCTGTTTCTATTCGTTATAGGGTAGAAATATTTTTTGGGGTCAAAGTAGTGTAGTAAATTGATTCTGTAATACATTTGAGACGAGCAAAGTTCAGGCTGGAGAAATTCATAGTTCATGAGCTCTTTTTAATTAGAACTAAGTGTTTTATACTTTATTATGTTGACTTTTGTTCTTTGTTCACTTTGGAATCCCTCGAGTCTCAATTTAGGATCACCTTGATATTTACAATGGTTTTTTACTCGTTCACTTATATTTGCCACTATGTATATCTTTTTAACCCTACATTCCATGGGTAGGATTTATTCAATTATGGTTAATTTACTTATCTTGTAATGCATGATAATTTTGTACACGAAATCATATAGATTCTTTAGTATCAATCTTTTTTATAATTAATAAATGTTGATTAGGTGATAGGAGAATCGTATCAGTAGTGTTTCAAGTTGAACTCTTATATGAAATTGAATGAAGAATAATAATAATGAACAAAAAATTAAGTTGTTGAAGTTTATAAATCTTTACTGGTCAAACAAATGGAGCTGTGAAGAAAAGACACGTAGACAGAGATATTGAGCTTATAATTGTGAACGAAGCAGGAAATTATTTGCAGGTGTTTTTTTTTTATTTTTTTATTGTTTCCTTTTTAGTGCGGGAAATAAAATTAGTAGTGGCAGTGGTATTCAGATTGTAACCCTCGTTATTCATGACTTTCAGCAATTCCTAAAAGCCAAAAACTCGAGCATTTTCCAATAACTATTGAGGTCATTTTACAAATTACACTAGATTGATGAGCAAAGCTTGAACATCAAGGTAATAAAATTACTTGGTTATTATATTAAACAACCAAGTATGTGGTATGAATAAACTAAGTTAAAAGAGAGACGGAATAGAAGATAAAGTTTTTTTTTTTAAAAAAAAAAAGGAATTCCATTCCACTATTCTGAAGGATGAAATTAGTACACAGTATCTGTGGTCTCCATTTGATGCTCAAACTTGTCACATATGGGGTCTGGAAGTTTAAAACTTCGCATTCCAGTATCTGCAACTGTCAATGCATCCATATGGTTGCTTATGATACTTCTTATACGAAAGCCGTTCCTCTGTATCACATTACTTTTCCTTGCAAAGTATTCTTTCCCTTTAATACAATCTTCATCTTCTTCTCTGCAAAAGTGCAGATCATGGTTAGCATAAGATAAGGGTCTGGAATATGTTCTCTCTGAAAAACCTTTTTTCTAAGAAGACCAAATTTAAGCATTGAAATCAATTGGAAATTCAAAACAATTGAAGGAGCAGGCGTTGAAACCTCTTCATCTTTAACCAAATTGAGTGCTGCTACTTTAAAGTCTAAACAGATAGCAGTTCAGATCTTTCCAAATCCTTTTTCCACATTATATACAAAGAAATTATTCAGAATACCTCATAATCAAGGAAGACCAGCCTTTAAATCCAACAGAATTAAGATGATAAGTGGTGACATTTCTTTGTATTCCAGGCTCTCTTGATAACAAAATTATAGGCCATCCAGCAGCTTGAAGGTTCATGTATAGTTTTGAAATAAGCTTGAGCTTTAAACTCCTTGCCTCCCCAAGACATTCACTCAATCCATAGTCATTAGGAAACCTACACCAAAGGAAAGCTTACTTATCAAGTAAGTTACTATCAATAACAATAATTGAAGCTCAATACCAAAACACCAGTTGTCTCTAATCTCTAAGCACTTTTTGATGTTATTTAGTATAAGAGAACAGTAAAGTAATGTAATGGCAAGCAAATATGCTAATTCAAGAAATACCAGAAGTTTACAATATTACTGTTTATTTGAAAAAATAAACCAGGAATGAGCAAAGGACCTAAAATACTGGGAGATGTTGAAAGGAAATCTTAACGTAAGGCAAGAAGAGTTAGAAGTTTGTGTTAAAGGGGATGAGATTACCAGTGAGGATATGAAGGCAAAAGGTCATCTATGTCTATCAACACCACATCAAGACCGTGATCTGATGGTTGAATATCATTGAAAAAATCCTCAATCAAAGACTTGGTTGTATCCAAGTCCCTACCATATTGACCTCCTTTGACATACTGTATAGCAAGAGCCCTACAGACCTTAGGAAGATTGTGAAGTTCCAAGTTATTGAGGTCAGCATGCAGAGCATAAATCTTACAATAACTGTAATCATGATTTAAACTCTGAAGCTCAGGAACTCCAGCATTTCTACTCTGACAAGATTGCAGCATCACTGCCAGTGAAACCACCAAGGTAATCAACAAAACCCCAACTGTGAAAAGTCCAGAAATGAAGAATATCGCAGCAAAAGATGTCATGTAGAATCCTGATTCCACCACATAATGGCTCCCCATCTCTGTCACCACGAATGCAGCAGCGGGATCCGTAGTCAACAAATTATACCATAATAACAATTGCAAGGATAAACTGAGATAAGCTATGTATTACAAGCGATAATAACTAAGGAATGAGGATAAATCTATTTATATAACGCACCAGAACCACCTGAGAGACTCCTTGCAGAATATTGCTGCTCCATTTGATGGGCATAAGCAGACATAGCTTCTTCAATCTATAAGCTAACCTAAAATCCTGTTCAAGTTACTGATCCAGCTTGCTTCCAGAAGTCAAGAGGGTGACGTAACAATTTTACAGAAATTTAGCCATCTTTACTTCAGTTCCACTAATCAACAAACAGAACTTGTACAAATGAATCACTCTGTGAACAAAATGAGAACTTACAACTTGAGAACAAGATGAAAGGAAAAGGAATGAGATATTGATGCTAGTTATTGTGTTTGACGGTTTGTTATATTTAAATTAGTCCCAAAAGTTACCCAACAATCTAAATAACAAAACACAAGCAAAGCAGTAATCTTGTATAGATGAAGTTAAAGTGAGAGCTTTGGGAAGCAAATGAGAGAGAAAAGCACCTGAGAAAAACATCATGTGTGAGTGTCAAAATGAATTCCTAAAGAAAGCAAAGATAAAGAAGAATTATAGATGCAGTACGCCCCGGGATACATGATTGTCTCTTCCATCAGTCGCCCTCCACACGAAGCTTCCTTTCCTTTTTCTGATCTGACTTTCCTTTGTTTTGCTCTGTTTGCATTCCCATCTGTTAATCATGTCTATTGTATCTTATGAGTTATGAACTACAAAATATCTGTGTGAAAACAGTTTCTTCTGTTTAAAAAAAATTATATTTTCTTTTTTTTAAGAGTAATAATATTAAATTATTTTATAATTTGAAAACAACTCTTTTGTATTAATTAAGTACATATCTAATACTTATAATATTATAAAATAAGTATAAAAACATTTTGATAAAAACTTGTCTTTTCTTTTTTGAAAAATATAATTTTCATATCTCTAAAAAAGACTGTAATTTATTCAAATATCCAACTAAAAAGTTCAAGATTCAATCTTTTTTTGTTTTCCTTTCAGTAAGAACATATATCTTTTGAAAAGGTGATTTATTTCTATTATTTAGAGAAGAAACTTGAAGAAAATTACAGCAGAGTCTAATGGGAGAAAGGGGTTTTCAAATTTTCAGAGTCAATATTCAAAAAGAAGGTAATATATATGCACTAAGAAATAATACTCAAAAACAACAAGAAGCCAATCAAACTACTAAAAAATATCAGGAAATAACGTTAACGAAGAAAATTGGATGTTAGTTAACCATTCATGTCAGAGGTTGCGTAATAATATAGAAGACAGACATTTTAATTTGGGACCATCACCCAATATTTTAAGTTTATACGTTGAAGGCTTGAAGCCAATTATTGGCATGCTCAACATATAATGAATCTTAGTTCCCAAAAAACTTCTAAATACATACCACATAACATAAAATGCAGGACCACGTCTTGTGTTATGGCCTAAGCTTACTACAACTTTATCATTCAATCAGATGATCACTTGTTGGCTAGAATCTTTCAAAGATCTCCACATATACTAAAAGAGTGGAACATTCTGTTCTAGTTAGTATGATCTATATGTCTATGTTTTTTTGCCTCTAATCATTTGTTACACAAAAACCCATTTTAATATTTGGGTCGCTGCTAATGTTATGTGAGTATATAAAACAAGATATATGATCCTCTTACGCCATGACTCTCGAATCAAAATTAGGCAAACGCCAAATCAAATTTGTCATCCTCAATTTTATATTGAAACCAAAACGCATGGTTTCTTACAAATATGAACTATCCCACAAATTTTTAATTTTTTTTTTTAGAAGAAGCGATTTTCACTTATTTAGAGTCCATCGTTTTGAAAATTTGGTCAAATTTTCAGCGATGCGTTCACAGTTGCATATTATTCTGCAAACCCGCAAGCACCCATCACGGCCACACGTACACAGAACAGTGTGAGGCCGTTATGCGCAAAGTCATAAACTAACAAACAGTGGGAGAATTGAAGCAGCCATATCTCTTTAAACTTTAAAGGACCAGATCACAACCACATATATACTTGCGATGCTAATTACTCACATCCAAATGCTATTTTATCAGCCTATCTACTCAGCGTCTGCCACGTGTCATCTCCTACGTACTTAGCCACTTATCTACTATCCTCCTCTTCTCACCACCATTCCCATTTTCTTTCATTGCTAATGCAATAACCCACACACTCAACACATATCACTGCAAGCACAAAGTCTCTCCTTTGCACCCATGGAGACGGGCATTGCTTGCTACTCCCGAGGGGCCTTACTTCCTACTGTTTCTTCCAAGCACTCTCCTCCATCCATTTCTCCATCTTTTGCCTTCAGGGTATGTATATGTATTATATCTATGTGCCCTTCATTTTTTATTTTCTTATAAGGTGTAAATATTTGAATAATGAATGGCAGAATCTGAAATCAAACTCTTTGTTTGGGGAATCACTGAGAGTGGCATCCAAATCAACGGTAAAGGTTTCAAAGTCCAAGGATACTTCACTTGTGACCAGATGTGAAATTGGAGACAGCTTGGTGAGTTATATATATACTTACACAGGACAAAGTTTTTACCTTTATGGGTTGCATGCATCATGCAATTTTGATGTGTGTGTGTGATTGTAGGAAGAGTTTCTTACGAAGGCAACTCCAGATAAGGGACTGATTCGATTACTGGTGTGTATGGGGGAAGCATTGAGGACTATCGCCTTCAAAGTGAAGACTGCTTCTTGTGGTGGAACTCAATGTGTTAATTCCTTTGGGGATGAGCAGCTTGCTGTGGATTTGCTGGCAAACAAGCTTCTTTTTGAGGTATAATTTCCCTACTAAAACTGTGTCTCAAATTAATCAATTCAGATTAATTAAGATTGTCATGTTGGAAAATGATCTAGGATACTATCATTTTTCATAATTCAACATCCTCAGGAACAAATTCAATTAGTTTGTCTGCTTAACTATCAACTCTGATTGGATCTTACTGGGTTGAGCTCTTGATACCTTCTAGAAAACAATCTTATATTCACAATGTGCAATGAAACCGACTAACATCTCCAATGTTGTGTGCATAGGCTTTAAATTACTCACACTTCTGCAAATATGCTTGCTCAGAGGAAGTTCCTGAACTCCAGGACATGGGAGGTCCAGTTGAAGGTCAGCAATCATAGTAAACTGATCAATTAAAATTAGAGTTAATAGTATAGTCTTTCATAAAAAGATGCATCCTTTGAGGTTGTCTGATTTTTGTGAATATGTGTCTGAAAAGGTGGATTCAGTGTTGCATTCGACCCCCTCGATGGCTCTAGTATTGTGGACACAAATTTCACAGTGGGCACAATCTTTGGTGTGTGGCCAGGAGATAAGTTAACTGGTGTCACAGGAAGAGATCAAGCTGCTGCAGCTATGGGAATTTTTGGCCCAAGAACTACATATGTCTTAGCTCTTAAGGACTACCCTGGAACACATGAATTTCTTCTTCTTGATGAGGGTTAGCTCATAGTTGGAAAATTGTTTCTAGATTTTTTTTTTTTTTTGGTTTTTCATAGAGGCCTAAGGCTTCATCCATGACAATGAATTATGATTCATTTATCAGGAAAATGGCAGCATGTTAAGGAGACCACAGAAATTGGTGAAGGAAAACTTTTCTCCCCAGGAAACTTGAGAGCCACATTTGACAACCCAGATTATGACAAGGTCTACCTATAGTCTTATATTACAAAAAAGGACAATTTTTTTTCTATACTTATAGTGTTATGAAATACTTACATCTTAATTTCATTGTGACCCATCAGTTAATCAACTACTATGTCAGAGAAAAATACACATTGAGATACACTGGAGGAATGGTTCCAGATGTAAACCAGGTCTGACATGACCTTCTCTTCAGCCAGACAAAATATGCTTTTAATGATAATAATTATAATAATTTGTTTTTGTGTACAGATCATTGTGAAAGAGAAAGGCATCTTCACAAATGTGATATCCCCAACAGCCAAAGCCAAGTTGAGACTGTTGTTTGAGGTTGCTCCTTTAGGGTTCTTGGTTGAGAAGGCAGGAGGTTTCAGCAGTGATGGGCATCAATCTGTGCTAGACAAGGTCATCACTAACCTTGATGAGAGAACTCAAGTTGCTTATGGATCCAAGAATGAGATCATCCGGTTCGAAGAAACCCTCTACGGTTCATCCAGGCTCAAGGGTGGTGTCCCTGTCGGAGCATCTGCTTAAGCTTTTAAGCTCAAACTCCTTCTCAATGTTCATCTGTTTTTCCGCAAAAAATACATATGCTATCAGCTGCATGTCTTACAAACAAGTATTTACAATTTAGTGGAATATTTCCAGTTTATGGTGATAGCAAAGTTAAGATCTTCCAGTCATGAAGTTTTACCGTGACTTAAGAAATGCCTTGTGAATTTTGTTCATTATTAAATTTATTGTCTTCTAAAATGCACTCTGAAAGTCAATTTAAAAAAAAGAAAAAGAAAATTATAGATAAATATGGTTGAGTGTGCTTTTACCTAGATAGCATTATCAGAGCTATCTAAATCCTTGGAATCACCGAAGGAACGTATTTTTAAACATCGTAGTACCATGAAAATGTTGAATACGAGAGAAACCATTTAGATCATGAAAATTTCTAAGTCTGGCCTTGGAGTTATCTGTCTGAAAAGCAGAACAGCAATTATTATTATTTCAAAAAAAATGACAAAATTAGCTTTGTATCTCACGATTACTCTCCAATGCTCAATTCTTATATAAAGTGCAAGTGACTCTAATTTAGCAACGAATATCTGACCAATTAGCCTGAAGAAATACCTCAACACACGAAGTTGTTGGACATGGAAGACATGAGCATGGTATGGATGATTAATATGCTTAACTTTCCCTTTTTCTTCTTTGGGTGATTTATATATATATAAACTGAACTTTCTCTGATCACATATTATTATTAATCCAAAATTTCATCAATTCAAGCTTCAAAACATCTCACATGTAACATTCTGCTCCACAAAATTATCAACTTTCGCCTTCATTAACCGCAGGATGCTGGTGTGGGAGATGCAAAATGGCATGGTTCAGTTGGAGGCATAGTTTGTGCACCTATAGACAAAGTATGGTCTGTAGTTTATCAAACTAGAAGACTATCAGAATGGATGCCAATGGTAGAAACATGCACTGGCTTGGCCGGAGATGAAGACGAGCTGGGCTATGTCCGGCTAGTCTCGGGTTTTATGTTCCCTCAACAAGATGGAGATAGGTCATGGATCAAGGAGAAGTTGGTCTCCTTGGACTCTTCATCACATAGTTATGTTTACAGAATGGAAGCAAGCAATGTAGGTTTGGATGGATCTGTCAATTCACTCAAACTAGTCAACTATGGGGATGACTCTACTCTAATTCACTGGTCATTTGAGATAAATCCCTTAGAAGATGTCTGTAAGGATAGCATAGTAGATTATCTGGGATTTCTCTATAAATCTTGCATTAACAGAATTGAGGGTGCCATAGAAGCAGCTGCATCAAGAAATGTTTTAGCAGCATAATGAATATCAGCATGTTCATACCATATAATCCTTTTATCCACTGTTCTCTAGTAAATTCTGTGACCGAAAAAAGTTACTGCGAAATAGGATCCAATTTGTCTCAAGTAAAAATTAGAAAGTCATATGAGGCACATCATTATAGTCTCAACTTCTAGTCTTTCTCATTAAGTTACTATTATTTAACTCTCGAGTTTAATTAACTGTAAAAATTCTTCATGCTTAATCCTCTGTTAATGCCAATTCTGGTTTGCTAAAGGAAAGATAAGACATTCTAATTGAGGTACTAATCATCATGACTTTTGCGTTGGTTGGTCCATTTTCTTGTGTAACAGTAATATTCTACAACTTTATGCATGTAATGTAATTGCCTTTGCTACGTGTTTAACAAAACCAAAGGGTAAGGTAGGTCCAACGAAGGAGGCAAACTTATGATATGCTTAAGGTATATTGTCTTCAAATCTTAGCTGTAGTCAATTTTTGGGTGCCATATGAAGAAATTTCTTTGTGAATTTCGAGTTTCATGTTTTGACATATCTAACTTATTTTTGGTGGGACTAAATAAATTAATTAATTGAAGTGTGCACACAAACTGATCCATCCATCACCTTATCATAATACTTCAAAAATTAAGAGACAAACGAGATGGCATCACTATTGACCAAAATGTGATTTCAAAGGAAAAATGTTTGGTTTGACTATGGAATAAGGCAGAGCAGAGTATGTGGAGGCTGTTTCCACCACCACCCAAACTTTTTTCTTCACCATTCAATTGAATAAATTAAAGACAGTCAAGTTTGTAACCGTGCACTGCAAGTCAAATTTGTATATTCTATATACATCTTACCGTATTGCTCATAAAATAAACCATTTCAACTGCTTGTGGGAACACGTGAAACACCAAAAAATTGTTAAAGTTTTCAACAATGGGGCTGCTTAGGTGATTTTTAATGAGGGATAAAAACACCATCTTCTAAGAAAAGTAACATTGAAAAAGATACAGCATTTGAATCTTTTAGTAGGGTGGGTTAGCTTTTACAAGACTCTCCATCTTTATTATTCTCAACCTTTGAAATATCCAATCAAAGATAATCAAGTGGATGAGCCGAAAAACATATCCCAACTACAAAAATTTTGTTATAGTATCTAACATGTATGCATCTTCACCCACCTCCACAATCCTGCATTGTTATATAATAGTAATACACCCTTCTGGAAGAGAGAAGAAAAGCTTCAGAGATACATGCAAATAGAGAAAATTAACCAAAAGGGAAGAGAAATCAACAACTATAACATGATGCACGCCCTGGGTAATAGGAAGAAAGAAGGTTTTGCAGTTGAGCAGTATGTTTCAACTTTCAACTCACAGAGAAGTTTCTGTCACGTGATAATGGCAAAATTGGTTTACATCGAAATGGACAAGAGTGAGTGCTACCTTGTGTAGCATGCAAGAAAACTTGGTAAAATACATTGCTGACATTTTGTATTCACCTACCTTTTGTAAAATGACATGACATCCAAGAGCGTTCTATTATATATGATTGAGGTGGCAAGTCATATGCTAGCATTTTATAGACCATTGCACAAGATTAACAAGGGTGGCAGAAAAACTGAATTGAGCAGCCCCAGATTCAGAAAGAAGTTAATTGTTGAAGAGAATGGAGCCACGGCTTCTGCCATTATTGTTTCTGGTGGCTCTGTCATTTCCTGCATTTGCTCACTCCTTGGTTCGTCACTATAAGTTTAGTGTAAGTGCATGCATTTCCCTATGCTTTGCATTTCTGTAGAAGTAACTAGTATTTATCAAACATCACTGTGGTATCCATGAAAGGCCTTTGACACTCCCACAAAATTAATAAAATAAACTTAACCCCTACATTGTATAGACAATTTTAGGATACTAGGATATGTGACAAAAAGCAAAGCTTGTTTATAATAATGTTCGTGGTCAATGTGTACACTGTACAGGTGGTCATGAAGAACACGACAAAGCTTTGCTCATCAAAGTTTTTTGTCACTGTCAATGGACAATTCCCAGGTCCAACTCTCTATGCAAGAGAGGATGATACTGTAATTGTAAGGGTCACCAACCACGTTCCATACAACATTACAATCCACTGGTGAGAATTGCTTCTTCTCCTCAATAAGTTACAAGAAGGTGATAATGTTTAACAAATAACAGTAACAATAATATGAGTAGATTAATCCACTTTGGAGTAATGGCAGGCATGGAGTTAGACAGCTTCGAACCGGTTGGTCTGATGGACCGGCATATGTCACACAATGCCCGATCCAGCCAGGGCAAGGCTTTTTCTACAACTTCACTCTCACAGGCCAAAGAGGCACACTTCTCTGGCATGCACATACATCTTGGCTAAGAGCCACTGTGCATGGTGCCATTGTCATTTTGCCTAAGCGTGGGGTTCCTTATCCGTTTCCCAAACCTGATAAACAAAAGGTCATTATTCTAGGTTAGTTTTGAGCTTACCATTAGATTCATTTCTCCATGTGTACATTGTTGGGTTTTAAAGGTTTTGTTAATTTATTTACATTAAGCTTGATGTGTATGAGTTCAGGTGAATGGTGGAAAGCAGACGTTGAAGCTGTGCTCAAACAGTCTATAGCAACTGGTTTCCCACCAAACATATCAGATGCCCATACCATCAATGGCCATCCAGGACCAGTTTCTGGTTGCACTTCTCAGGGTACTAATATATAAAAAGAGGGTATTTTACAATTTATAAATTAATCTATCATGAAAGAAATTGTGGTTAATGTTAAAGAACAAGAAAAATTGATGGAGATAGGGACATGCACTGAAATATAGAACTTTTGTGAAAACATTGTGCAGGAGGGTACACTCTGCATGTAGAAAGTGGAAAGACATATCTGCTTCGTATTGTGAATGCAGCTCTGAACGATGAACTCTTCTTCAAAATTGCTGGTCATTATCTAACAGTAGTTGAAGCAGATGCTTCTTACGTGAAGCCCTTTGAGGCAGACACATTATTTATAAGCCCAGGCCAAACTATAAATGCCATTTTAACTGCAAATAAAGGTATTGGAAAGTACTTGATAGCAGTCACTCCTTTCATGGACGCCCCTATTTTCTTTGACAACTTGACTTCAATTGCTTCCCTTCGGTACAAAGGCACACCTCCTTTTCCCAAAACAATTCTGACCACCATTCCTCCTCTGAATGCAACTGCACTATCAACTAAATTCCTTGATTCTCTCAGAAGCCTTAATTCAAACATCTACCCTGCACTAGTTCCATTAACCATAGACCACTCTCTTTTCTTCACAATATCAGTTGGGGTGAACCCTTGTGCAACATGTCTCAATGGGACTAAGCTTGTGTCTGATATTAACAACGTCACCTATGTGTTACCAACCATTGCACTTCTTCAAGCACATTACTATAACATAAAAGGGGTTTACACAGATGATTTTCCTGCAAAACCACCCATAGTGTTTAACTATACTGGGACTCAACCGGCTAACATCCAGACAAATAATGGCACAAAAGTGTACAGATTGGGTTTCAATTCTACAGTTCAAATTGTTCTGCAGGGTACTGCAATGATAGCTCCGGAAAACCATCCTCTTCATTTGCACGGCTTCAATTTCTTTGTAGTTGGGAGTGGGTTGGGGAATTTTGATCCACTGAATGATGCAAAAAGCTTTAATCTTGTTGACCCAGTTGAGAGAAACACAGTGGGGGTACCAAATGGTGGATGGACTGCAATCAGATTCAGGGCAGATAACCCAGGTAGCTATATACATTACTCTTTTCCCTTTTGGCTTCATTAAAAACTAGATAAGGAGATTCTCTGATTGTGTTACTTAAATTTTTTATTTTATTATGCTTGCGTGAAGGTGTTTGGTTCTTGCATTGCCATTTGGAAGTACACACAACCTGGGGACTTAAGATGGCTTTCCTGGTGGAAAATGGAGAAGGCCCTAATGAGTCTTTGATCCCACCACCCAAGGACCTTCCAAAGTGTTAGCCTTTCTGATGCAAAGGCATAACATTAAAACGCAAGCAACTGAGAGTGTACACTGTGCTAGAGAGGTGAGGAGACGGCATCCTGGGGGTGAGTGAGAGGATGTAAACTGTTTGTGAATTGTGTGACTATGAAAACTTGTTAGAAAATAGCAATGCATGAGTGGTTTTGGAGAAAGATAAATCTTACCAGAAATCAATAAATTTGGTCTAGTTGTCAATACTCTTTTTCTTTTATAGATTTATTTAGGATGCCATGTGTAAATTTCCGGAGCATAAATTTAATATGTGCTTTTTTATAAATTCAAAGTATATTTTATTCTTTGCTTCAAAATGTTCTAACCTTTTTAGATTAATTTATTTATAAACAACAACATCAGCATTTTACTTCAAATGAAGGCAATCGCAACCACTTCATCAGCATTTCTTGTTTGACTGACCTACTCACTAAATATGGGAGAATAAAGTCGTGATCTTTTAGGCATGTCACGTACAAATGTACAATAATACAATTGACGCCTCAGTCTCCATCAACCCTCGTTTTTCTTAAAAAGGTAAAAGAAACACCAAAAATTCATTGCGCGCCAGGAAGGGGTCGAACCTTCGACCTTCTGCTTAGGAAACAGACGCTCTATCCACTGAGCTACAGGCGCTACTTGATTTTCTAGATACATCCATTTTTACTTCTCTTTAATTTTCAATGTATAATGATTCGAAAATGCTGTTTAAATGCAAATTAATGTCACTTTGAACCCTTCTCAGTTCTCACAAATATATATTTTTCCAATTTTATGTTACATGTAATTTTTATCTTTTCTATTTTTAAAATGTTTGATTTTCATCTTATTGTTTCAAATCATCTCCATTTTTATTTGGCATGTATATACATCTTGGTGTGAACGTTCAATGTCCAATTTTCAAATAAGCTAAAAAGAATGTAATTTCTAAGGTATTTAACAAAAGCTTAAGGAGCACTCTTACAATAACCCATCAAATTACCTAAATTGAATTTAAACCATGCAATTGTCATGAACGAAAAGTAATCAGATAAATTAATTCTCGCGGTCCAAATATTTTTTTTATCATTTGATTTTCCACTCATTTTATTATTAATTTAAACTCTAATTCCTTTGGTAATCTGTTTGTATAATTTTTTTTAAAAAAAAAGAAGTCCGAGCTCTGTTTCAACTACTTGGAGAAAAAAAAGTATTAAAATTTGAATCGTTTCTGTAATCTCTGATTTAACTGCTTATAATAGGGCGGAACTTTTTGTCACTTCCTTTATCAGCTACTGCTGCTTGCTAGTGTCACAGTGTGTGTGTCATTCCAATCCCAACTAGCCACCTTCTCCACCTCAGCTTCTTTGCTTTGAACTCAATTCTTATCAGAAAAATCTCATCTTTTTCGCTCAATACCAATACCCTCATTCTCATTACTCTCTATTCTGTACTGTGAGTACCAGTTTTCGCTCTGTTTTCCTCTACCTCTTTATAATGTATTGCCTTTGCTCTCACAGTTACTTCCTCTCAAAGAAACGACAAATACCAAACAGTTTCCCGCTTTTTCTTTCCTCATCGTGAAAGAATCTACCTTTTTCTCCATTGTCTTTGCTTTCTGCACCCTCTTCCATTTTCTTCCTTTTGCCTTTGGCTTCTTATATTTCTTCACTTATCAGCGCTATACCATAGAGTCTCGCTTCTGGGTTCTTCTATCAGAGACCAAGATTCCCCTCGATTCAAAAAGGTGGGACTTTTCTAGATTCTTTCATTTGTTAAACGCTGAAGATTCTGAATCCTTTATTTTTTTTTCTGTCTAATTCTTTTCATTCTGTTGGGAGAATTTCTTTATGAATTGAAGGTATGGAAACTCTGTATCCATCTGATTTCACGTCAAACCCAAAATGTTATGTCCAAGAGACGAAAAACTCAGAATGGAGTAGAGAAGAGAATAAGAAGTTTGAAAGTGCCCTTGCCATATACGATAAGGACACCCCAGACCGATGGTTGAAGGTAGCTTCCATGATCCCTGGGAAGTCTGTGTATGATGTGATCAAACAGTACAAAGAGTTAGAAGAAGATGTGTGTGAAATTGAAGCAGGTAGGGTTCCCATTCCTGGATATATTCACACTTATCATGATGCTTACAGAAAGAGGCCTCCATCTGTTAAATCTTATGATCAGGAGAGAAAGAAAGGTGTCCCATGGACTGAAGAGGAACACAGGCAAGTTTTATTATCCATTTGGTCTCTTTTTGATGTTTTAATTTACTTACTCTCTTAATCATATTCTATACAATTTGTATTGTTACAGACGTTTTCTGATGGGACTAGTGAAGTATGGAAAAGGAGACTGGAGAAATATCTCTAGGAATTTTGTGATGACAAAGACTCCCACTCAAGTGGCAAGCCATGCTCAGAAGTACTTCATAAGGCAGAAGCTTGGTGGAGAAGGGAAAGACAAGAGGAGACCTAGCATCCATGACATAACCATTGTGAATCACACACAATATGCAACACAAGATAATAACAAGCACCTTGTATTCAACAACTCTGCCATGCCAAAACTACAAAAGAACTGGAATCAACATATTGATGATTATGGTTCAGTCCTGGTTTGCAACCCAAACTATGAACGTTTGTTCATGTCATCTTCGTCTGTTATTGCTTCAAGATCAAAGGCTCTTAATAATAAACTGCAAGAGCAAGATCTCTATGACTGTGCTTTCCGTGAGGCTCTTGACCTTAAGGAGGAAGCTATTTATGGTATTCATGCATTGTACTACCAGCTCTGATCATGTTCCAAAAATCTTAAATTCCAGTACATGGATTATTGCTCTGTATGATTATTGTAAATGAACGAAGCTACTTACTTTGTTTACAAACATCCTAAAAATAATGTTTCAAACTTGCAATGCTTGAACTCTAAATTTGGAGTGGACTTGAGTTTTCCACTTCAGCTTCTCTTTCTTTGGCCACTCAACCTACATCAAATGATTTCAAGTATACCAAGCCTAGAAGCGATGTGATAAACTTAAGTAATAAATGATTTCCTTAAGCTAAGACTCAATTTTCTTTCTAGTTAGAGGCCTTTAGACACATCCAATAAACCACATATTGAACCATGTTATGAGACAAAATCTCAAAATTTATCGCAAGGTTGGTTCATCTGGTTACCTTTTGTCTGTGACAATTGCATCGCTTAATAAGTTGAGAATCTAACTTTGGATTGGGGCGTCTTTCTCTCACCCCAAAATCACACTAAAAAAAATCTCAGAACTCATGGTTTCAATAATCAACACTAGCCTCTGGGTATGTCCAAAATGTAAGAAATAGTTCATAAATTGAAGCTCTTTGTGCTTGAGAAGGAGGAATAGTAACGTGAAAACTGTATAAAAATTAAACCTTAAGCCGCCAGTTCATTGACTGATATGGCTGACTCACTTGAGCACTTCCATTGAAATTTAGCGCAGCATCTGACATAGTCATCAGCTTTTCGTATCAAGACACTTTCCGCCATCATCAATCAATCTATTTCTTTTTAAAATTTGTCAAGAGAGTTAATTATATATATATGGCCAAGTTGGCCAAATTTAATTTATGGGCATCACTTTTGTGAGCGAATGAGTTCGCATTCCACTTAAACAGCATCTCATGCTTCTCCTTTTAAGTCACAGAATATAGTTCGATTCACATAGAAATATATGCCAATAGGTTTTTATTATCAATCATCAGCCAATCATACTTCGCCTTTTCCTCAATATTTTCTTAGCAAATGCATTTTCTCTATGGTGGCGACACTGTTGCGTCAGCTTTGTTGCTTTGCTTGTCTCTCAAAGTATAATGCTTTTTTTTTTTTTTTATTCTTTAAGCTACTTGATGATCCAAGAGGGTGAGCGTTGCAGCAACTTTGCTGTCATGGTAAAGCTGCGTACTTCTAAGTTCTAACCCTCTTCAAATTCCATCATTGAGCCTCGTGGTCTTTATTATATTACTTGATGACCCAATAGCATAGTTTAGCCGGGCGCATACACATTTCATTCCAACTACCACTATTCATAGGAATCAAAACCAGCATCCATAACTCTTCTTGCTTGGAACTGGGAAAGACTACAGTTTCACTTGTCTTTGTATTCATTATCACTTTGCATTTTGCTCATTTTACTTGTAATTTGATATTTCAGGAATAACATGTCTTTTTAGTCTTTTGATGGAGAATTAGCAGAGATAGGGTATTTGTAAATTTGATGACTTAATTAAAAGACTTGGTTCATATGGTGGTTTTTTTTGTCAATGATAATTACATGGTTTGGGTTTAATTTCAAATGATCTTTTATTTGATAAGTTACAAAAGAACTTCAATAAATATTCTTTGAGTTCCAAAGCTTGTCTTAACTTTAGATTAAGACACAATCTCCTTACCTAAATTATTTTAAAGTAAAAAAAAAAAACTTGAGTAGACTAAAACTAACGGTAAAACCTCAATTTCTCCCCTAGCTACCCAGAAATTGTTGACTTCGTAAGAGCACAAGTTAATTTGGTATGTGGATAGTTTTATATATATATATATATATATATATATATATATATATATATATATATATATAATTTAATAATATTTTGAAGTGGTCTCCTTTGACAATTGACATTTTCTAATATGCTGAAAGGGATCAATCATTCATTATGGCAATTCAACTTTGATGGGGAAACATGAATGATGACGTTTTTCTAGAGGGTACCATTATAGCCCCAAGAGAGAGAATATGCTCCTCAATTCTTATTAAATATTTTTACTGTTTCCGTTTGGGAGAAAAGAAATTTACAGTTCTTTGGCATTGTTATTTTAATAATATATTACCTATCACTAACTGCTTTACAAATCACAAAGTAGTGCGAAAAGACAAGGATCACTTTCTCGTTTCAATAACTATCACTTACATCACTATTTCTCAACTATCGAGGACTGAGAATTTTGTGTAGAAAATGGAAATTTTAGACACAACTGCATGTTGCAACCATTATGTCTTTGTTCAACATCAGTAAATTTTTATTAGTACTCTCAAGATCACTCCTTAAAGCTTCAAATATTAATTTTCTATAGTGTATTATAATTTATAATAGTAGAAAATATTAACTTTTTGTATTCCAGCTATTGTTTATTATTATAGTACCTAATCACATGAACTTCCAAGATTTTATGTTAATTTATACACAAATACTTGCGTCTACTCAGAAACGAAACGATTGGCATGACTTTGAAGCATTTATAATAACAGAAAAACACAAGTTGGTTTTGTCACTTGTGAATGCCACGCAATGCATGGATGGCTGTTTTTGTAAGAAAAAGGAGAAGGGGGGAAAAAGTAAAGTAATAAAGGCACTCTATTTTTTACTTAATTGCGTGATAAAATGAGGGTCCTGACTCCTGAATCCTAGTCACAGATGAATCTGCAATAATGTGTGACAAAACCTATTCCATTTATGACCATTGTGATTTGATCTTACAGCGATGATCGCCATGTGGCCTCGGTGTGTATCACATTCAAACAACGTGCAATTACTCAAACATGCATATTGCATATATATTATTTTACAAATTGTGTAAAGATATACAAGTATTAAAGATATTCTAATAACTTGATGATAACAATTCTAGATTTCGATTATAGTGATTCAATAATATATAACTTGGCATTTATCAAAGGGCAGGAACAAAGTAAAAGCACTCCTTAGTTTTTTATTCACAAAATTTTTCATCTTCCCATGAAAGGGAACTAAAGTGAAAGGGTCCGTACGCGGAAACGTTTATGGATTACAGTTACAACAACACAAGCTTATTACAAAGACTAACAATGTCTAGGAATTGAAGAGAAAAAGTGGAACCCTCTACCCCCAATGAGTAAAAAAGAAGAAAGAACAGCAGTTTACAAACAAGATTTGATTTTGAAGATGGATAGAAAAATGTGATATGTATGTACATACAGAAGTCTAGGCGTCATGGAATGTTGCTGCATCCAAAGGTTTAACAGTATCTGGAAAATCTGATCTTTGTCCAGCAAGGGAGTAATAAGCAAGAATATGGGCTGGATGCTCATCAATGACAACCCCTTCAACTTGAACTTGGTTATTTGCAATCACTCTTCTAGAAGGAATGAGCTCAATATTCCAAAATGGACGAGCCATAGCCAGAAGATCATGCCCAGATGCAGATACTCCATAGCCTTGCACCCATAGGTACCTGAGGGAAGTGAGTCGTGTAGCAGCAATGGCTAATGCATACTCACTGAAGAAGGAGCACCCTCTCATCTCCAGTTTCTGAAGGCTAGGGCATCCCTTGGAAAACTCCAACATTCCTGCATCTGACTCCCCCACATAACCCAGAAGCATCCATCTCACATTTGGGCTGTACTGACCGATATACCCCAGCCCCACGTCCGTTAAGCCACCTGGTCGCAGATACAGAGCAAATCTTCTAAGTTTGTCGCAACCCCTCAGCAGGGCCCTCACTCCATTGTCAAGAGGTAAGTCTGTTATTGTCTCTTCACGGTCTAACAACACAAGCCGGAAATCACACAGGTTTTTCAAGTGTGTCCCAATATGTTCCAAAGCCGCATTTGTGATGTCTGATACGTACACAGCCATATATTCCAGTTCTGGACACCCCTGTGACAATGCAATTAATCCTCTTTGGGAAACAAACCCTTCTTCATCCTCCAATCCTTGATCATCATCGCCTCTTTCGATCCTAAGCCTTTTTAGCCTCTTACAACTTTGAGCCAGAACCTCTAATCCTCTGTCTCCGATTACGTTCCTTGACTGTCCAAAACGAAACACACTAGTTAATTCAGAGAAAGTGAAGAAACAAGCAACATTAATGAGGAAAACTTCTAGGAACTCACCTCAAGGACTTCCAGATTGGGGCACCTTTGGATTAACATACAATGATCTTCTGTATCAAGCATGGCATAGACAAGGTCCAACTTTTTCAGTAGGGTCGTGTAAGGGAACATGATTGGCATTTCATTCCTTCCAATGTATGTTAAACCCAATCGATTTAGCTTTGCAGGTAATGATATAGCAGAGTACTTTTCTGGTTGCTCATTGTAGGATCCTCCACAAAATTCTTCTAGAGCGGTTGCAGATCGAAAGAAATTCACGAGATCCAAGATTTCACAATCAGTAATTTTCACAGATACTAAATTTGGGCAATTTCTGGCTATAAGCTCAAGGTCCTGAATTCTGACATGGGTGAAATCTGTCAAGTAAAAGTTTAGAGCCTCAAGAACTGTATTATTAATAGCAAGCTGATGTAACCATTCACCATCCTTCTCGGTTATGTTGCTCTCCTCCAGAAACAAGGTTCTTAAACTCCTGTCAAATAGAAAAAATAAGTTACATTTAGATTTTGATCCACAATCAGCAGTAGAAAATTACCTATTTTCTCATTCAGCAGAAAGTATGACATGAATTAGATTGATTTTCAAAAACACTACACATGGAGAGTTAAAACTCTGTAATTGTAAGTTGGTCTATTAACTGAACCAGTTTGAAAATTCTCTCGCTAATTGACATATAACATAGATACGTACAATAATATGTTTTAAGAAATAAACAAAGATGACCAGTTCACATTATATAGTCCGCAAAGTGCAGATCAATTAGGCCACCACAGGACAATCTCCAATTAAAAAAAAAACCTCCAATTTTAGAGGAAAAAAAATAAGAATAATAAGACATAAAGATAAAGTTTTTTTATGGTGTACAGCCACAGATAGATACTTGGGTTTGAGAGAAAAAAGAAAGACGTGAGCTTAAATTTTGATTTAAAATGTAGTTAAGAATTCAGAAACCACTAATGAGAAGATAAGTAGATAACTGCAAGGGGGTTCTGCCAAAAGTAAGCAACCCAATTCAACACAAATCTAACAAAACTGGCATTACTAAGAATGACATAGCATCTTTTTTAACATGTTCTTGCTATATTAACTACAGCACTTCTACCACTCTTCATCACAAATCTAACAAAACTGGCTTTAAATAAGGTTCTCACTCCACAAGGGCAATTTAAGTTTTCACCTTCACCACTGCATGGCAGAATAATTTAGTAAACAAATGTATTGCCTTGGTTTGTTCATTGCACAAAAGAGTTCATCGTCCTGACAATAATAATTTCTAAAACAATGTTCCACACCACCAAGTTGTGCCTTGGAAACTGTTAGATTACTTCAGCTCACAATTAAAAGGCATCACACTGATAACATAACAATAGCTACTTCAGTCTAATTTTAGTCAATAGATTATATAATTCAAACTTTTATATGCATACATAATTAATCAATAAAAAATCATTTATTTACAAGATCAGACACTCCTACAGAGTGAAATGAGCCAATGGAGTTCATGTCTAAGATAACCTAATCTGCTGGCAAACCATCATAGATCACATAATAATTGCAGCATCTGGGGACTAAAATGAAATTCGGGAATAAATCTTTGCCACGGGATGCACTCATAAATAATAGCCAGGGTAGGCTTATTCTTAGGGAAGGGTAGGCTTCCAACCAAACAACTAACTGCTAAATAGTAGCAGCACAGAGGCAAAACAAAAAGGAAGACGTTGGTAGTTATGCATTATAAATCCACATTATGGTATTTAAATTTAACTCACAAGATTTGAAATTTGGGACCAAAAAACAGAGGTTGGGAACATGCAATCCAACTACATGAAAATTAGATTACATAATCCAAGACATTAACAGAAAGGAGATAAACTCAGAGAGAAAAGATACTCAAACTCTCAAACCACTTCAATCACGTATGAGAGTTTGGAATATTCACTCAAACAGAGATGTAACAACCTCTTTTTTCTCTAACCAGAGAACCACCAAGTAAGCAACCTAGCTCATAAGTTAACAAATTTATATCAACTATAAAAGTCACAGGTTTGTCTAGTTAAATACCAATCAATCATAATTTTGCATTTGAAAGAAAATTGTAATTAATTAACTTAATCCTTTGAACCAAATCTTGTAACAAAACTTATGCACGAATTTCAACACCAAGAATAGTATATATGTTTCACATACACAAAGGCCAGAAATTAAAAAAAAAATCCAGTTAATATTAATGATAAGCCTCCAAACTCTAAGACAAGGACTTGTGGAAAATTACTTGCAAGAACGGCCAATATGGTAAAGGCCATCCGTTGAAAACCCAGAACACTTATCGAGTTTAAGAGCTTGAAGAACATGTCCCCGACGCCGGGCAAGAAGCTCAAGATCCGAATCCTTCACAATCATACGCCGAAAATGGAGCGACTTCAAGCAATCGAAATACTCAACAATCTCGTTGACCCAGGGCGTGACATACCCTCCCCAATCCTCCGGTATCAAATTGAACATCGCCGCCCTCGGTTTCCCCTTCAGCTTCAGAGACTCGAGGTGCGGAAACCTTCGCCGGAGACGGTCCGGTGTTGTGGTGTAGCACAGAGCAATGGTAACGTGCTTCCGCGTCAACGAGTCCAGCTCGTACCACCGCCGGCATACCTGAGAAACCGCATCTCGGTCTTTGGGGTCGTGAATATAAGGCATAACACAGTCGAGCACCACATCGGACAATCGGGGACTCATTCTGCTCACCCTTTGATTCTCCGTATCCATGGAAAAGAAACACTTCAAAAGTGGAAAGAAAGAACAAAGAAAATACGTACAACCGCCTAAAATCTTGACACACCCAGAGCTCAACAAAGTGGATTCCGTGATTGAACTCAAAGAAAGAATTCAAAGATCTCAACTCCACGATGAAGATCGATTCAGAACCATCAAATTTTGACTTGCACAAGTAGCTCAAAGGAACAATTAACCAAAAGAATTGACTATATGGTAAACCTACAAAGCTGGAACATGGCACATAAAGCTAGGAGCAGCATAGCAACCGTAACGCCGCAAAACGGATAAACGTGGAAGGCCCCAAGGGGTTACAGAGGAAAACAAGAAAAAGAAAATATGGAGGATTCAGATGAAGGGTGAAATATGAAGCAGAGATTCTTGCACGGAAGACAAGCGAATGGGATGGAGAGCGAATATCTGAGGCGACCAATCGCAGAAGAAAGGAGCAGGGAGTCACTGCTGCACCAGGTGGAGTGAACACATAGTGGGAGGAGGGTGAACTGACGGTTAGGATTGAAGGGGAAGCATCGGACGGTGACAGTTGAAACAGTTTGTGAGAAGGGATTGGATCGGACCCTAGTGTATGTGCCGCTGAGGAAACCAAAAAAGAGACGAGTTTTTTGAAGGAAGCAGATGTGAAATGTGGAAGAGAGAGAGAGAGAGAGGTAAGAAGGAAAAGACAAAAACGCTTGCTCAATGCTTTCTTTAACAATTCATATAAAAACGTCTATGAAAAATGAAGGATTTTAATAAAAAAAACAATTTCGCATCACTTCCAGATCTGTTTCTTAAATTATTTGTTTTTACATCTATCTCGAAACATCTCAAGTATTTAATTTCTTCAGGTATTAAACTCTTCAATGTATTACTTTGGAATCTTGGCCAAAAAAATTATGTATTACTTTAGAACGCTTTTAATTAGGGTTTTGATTTCTTCGTTCTTGAAGGACATCCAAATTATAGGCTGCGTTTGGTTCAGTGGAGAATTGGAATTAAGGTGAAATTGCACGGATTACGATGAATTCTTCAGTTTGGTTCGTCACGTAGAATTGGAATTGGAATCCACAAAATTTACTCAATTCCATGGAATTCAATTCTCAATTCCATAAAGTGGGTTTTGTTTGGTTGGACGTGGAATTAGATTCCACATAAAATTGCACAATATTCTAGAAATTATTTAGTTTGGTTGAGTTATGTTGAATTGGAATTGAATTACGTGGAATTGGTTTTTTAGAATTGGGTGTGTAAATTTTGTGGAATTGGATTGTAGGGTATTTTTGAAGAATTGAGATGAATTTTGTGGAATTGGGTTTAAAAGACATTTTTGTCCCTACTTTCTTTCTCTCTCTCTTTATTGTTTTTTATTTTTTATAATGAATATTAAAAAATAAAATTTTAAAAAAATTATTTAATATTTATTAAGGAGCAAATTAGTCTTTTTACCTCACCTTCTTTTATAAACTTTCAATTCCATCTTTTTCATACCAAACACACTTTTTCAATTCAAATAATTCAATTCCAATTCCATCTTTTCATACCAAACACACTTTTTCAATTCAAATAATTCAATTCCAATTCCAATTCCAATTATAATCCAATTCCATAAAAATTTTGAACCAAACATAGTCATAATGTTTTTTTTCTAAAAAGTTTACACTCTCATCTACTAAAAAATGCATTACACTTATTTTTATTATATATAACAAAAGATAAGTTACAATTAAATCTATTTCAAACGAAATATTCTTATATATCTTATTCATGATATATATATATATATATATATATATATATATATATATATATTTATATTTGATCAATGTAAATTTTTTGGTAATTTAGTATATATATCGTGTAAAATTATTTCTTTTGCAAGTCTTGTCACATATGGGTAAATCACAGTAACCCCCATCTCCAAGGGCCAACAACACCGGATCCGGATCCGGATTCCTTTTGTATCCCTATACAAGGAATACAGGTTATATATATGAGAATAATAATTCAAGTCTTTTTTATTAGGTTGGAGTCGGTTATATAAATCAAGCGATATCAATATATTTTATTTTTATGGTTAGGTTATTTATAACTAGTCTTTTTTATTGTTTTATTTCTCTATCTTTATATTTAATTATTAGATTATATTTCATCTAATTAACTTTACGTACAAAAATTTTTAACGATTTTTTTTATATATAATCAAATCACTTAAGACGTATCAATTAAATTTACCGAACGGCCGTGTGGTATGGGGTCGGCCGCCCGGCACTCCCTAAGTGGTAGTTGAGTGTGGGTTATTGAGAAATATCCCATTAGTTTCTAATAAAAAAACTTATATTATATATATATATATATATATATATATATTTAAAGGAATAAATCTGAAGGTATATGATTTTAACATTTCCAAAACTACAGAAGCACTTCTTGTTGCCAGCATAAATGACAATTTTTCCATACTAATTTGATGCTTACTACTTGTTACTTAAAAAGTGCCCATAAGTTGTATCACCATTATTATTCTCTTCTCTATCGTCTACTAATTCTTGCAAGAAAGGTCGTGGTACTGTGAAGTAGGTCAGGGGACAACAAATAACACAAATATAATTAAAACATTTATCAAATTTTTGGATATGGAAATTAAAAAAAAAATTGTTTTTGGTTCCTTAGCTCAACTTTGATTCCACATTCCAGAGGGATACCGCACATATATCATTGGGCGCTCAAATAATTTTAAACATGCAACATTATGAGGGGATAAACAAAAAGAATATTGCTCTTGTTTTCTTATTTTCAAAAATATTTGTGAAATAATTTCTAAAAGTAGTTGAAGAAAGTAAAAACAATAGGTTTAGATAATTTGATTTAAAATTTAGGTTAAATTATTCATGAGTCATTACAGACGTTTACTCTAGTTTTCAATCTTATTCCCAGTTGTTTTAATTTTTAATTGGCTCCTATATTTATTTTCATTTGGAATTTAATCCCTATTGTTATAGTCTGGAGCTAATTATCATTATTTAAGGCATGCTTATGTAATTACTTGATATGAGTTTAACTGTGAGTATTTAATTATAAATGATATATATATATTAGGAACTTAATTATAAAAACTAAAATTATAGTATTTGATTGAAGACTGGAATAGTAAAGTATAGAGATGGGATTAATTTAACCTAAGGCTTTGAAATTAAACAAAAAGAAACTATAAATGTATTGGGTTTTTTGTTTTAAAATATTTTTTAAAAGGTCATTTAATCTATAATTTCATTTGTCATATTGCACGTACAAATTAAAAGTGAGTACACATACACACATAAACCGTCATGTATGCAATATTTCTTTCAATTTGCACAAACAAATTAAATACATGCGTACATGAATGTACCATACCATGTCATCATATATATGTGAATTTTTGCAGAAACGTATAGGGGAAATTCTAGTTGTTGATATAATTAATTTTCTACATTATATAGGATGAACTATTTCTACTTGTTTATATATATATACCTATCATTAACTCAAATGAAAACTTGTGTATTCTTATAATTTATCTTCTGTCTGATCTAGTTATCTTTGTTATGAAGCAAAGCATAAAATTCAATATTATATATAGTCACAACTCACAACTAAATTATTTGAGCACTTGCTAAATTATGACAAGCACTACTTATTACTTTGTAATATTATAGTGGATCACAACTCCTGAAAAGATGAGTATTATTAATTATTCTCATCCCTCTCCAATTCTTGTATCATCATTTTCAATATTTTTCTTTCTATATACACCAAAATGGATGGGGGAGGATGTTAATTCCATTGATGCAAGTTAGATAAAGAAGTGACAACAGTATAAAGGGTGTGGAACGAGAATTGAGAAAACTGAAAACGACTATTAATTAATGGACAATATATGGATATGGTCCCCAATGGAATATTCCTCTTTTATTTCTTTTTTTTAATTAGTTAATTAATTAAAAAGCCCATCAAATTAGTTAACCCCTCCTTTCTTTATTTGACCCTCAAACACAAAGCATATATATATATATAGAAAGTAGAAATATTTACAAAAGGCAGTGTGAGAGTGTGAAGAGTGAAGCAAGCGAGAATGGCGACGTAAGTATATTAATGTTTACTTTCCCACAGCTATATATTAATATTAATTAGCTGATAATATATCTTTCACTTGAAGGAAAGAAGAATAATGAAGGTAGATCTCAATTATAGTTACAAGTCACTCTCATTATATATGTTTCAGTTATAATTTCCTACTCTGCTTAATGCCTATATATATATGATTCACTCCCATATATGTCACTCACATATACTTGTGTATTTTATCTCTTTGCAAACCTTTTTAATTTTAGTTTAACTAACGGGAATTGAATTGATGGAACTAGTTCCTCATAATATAATAAATTAATATTCAAACTTTCATTGAGAAAAATGTGTATTTAATTATACAATTATCTCTAATAAAAAAATATAAAAACACAAAAGAAAAATTATTTTTTCGTTTAAATATATAAGCTGACATGTCAATATTGTTTAAATATAAATATAATAAATCTATCAAATGAGAAAATCAAATCTTATATAAGAGGTTAGAGTTATTGTATTTTATTTTATTTTATCTTGGATCGAGTATTAATCGGAATGAGTGTAATGATTAATTTCTCAAATACTACTAGTCAAAAAATGATTGTTAGGAAAACACAAATTGTTCACCAATAAGAGTTCATTTGAGATAGCATTTTATCAAAAGGTTTTCAATTTGGTCCTTATATACTGGAATTGTAATTTTTTTGGTTTTTGCTCTGTTTTATATATATGAGCTATTAAAAAATAATTTTGTTTGAGGTATTGTTAAGTATTAAATGTAAGCACTTCTCTCAATGAACTTATCACAAGTGCTGGTCATTTTCACTCAATCCAATTCTATTAGCATTGTAATCCTAATTTAACTTTGTAATGTAAAGTATGCTTTTCTTAATAATACTTCCTCTGGTTCATAATATCTGCTTTATTGGGAGATTTTCTATGTTTCAAAATATCTGTTGTTTTATAAAATCAAGAAAGCATTATGTTTTTTACAATTTTATTCCTACCAATAAGAGTAAGTAGGAGTAATTAATTAGTAAGGGTAATTTAGTCTTTTTATCTCATATTTTTCTAAGTTTAAGGTGAACTAATGATTTTCTTAGTCTGTGTACACCTACCCAACGAAACAGATATTGTGAACGGGGAGTGACAAAAAGGGTTATAGCCTTGTGTTTGTTTGAAATTAATTATAATATAGACAATATGAAGATGGAACACATGTTCAGTAGTATGGTATGTAATATTGAACTTTCAGTACATTCCTCCAATTAATTGGTCCCTAATCTATTCAACAAGTGAATCTTTATTAATGTGAATTTCTATTAATAGTAACAAATGGCACCATATGATTGAAGAGATATACTAAATACTATTGTAGGCTGTAGTATTGAAATAATGTTTTTTTAAAAAATTATTCAATTTTCCTTCAAGTCTAATTAAGAAATTCCTTTTATTGCGGGATATGTTAGACGATAATATTGAAAATAAAAGTTTTCAGAAGGCCGGTTTTTTTTAATAAAAAAATTGAATTAAATCAAGTATATATACCGTTAAGCATATAATTTTTTTTTAAACACAATTAAAGTGGAATTCGACTTTAAATAAATTTTATAATTTCTTAAATTATTGACATGATTTAGCTTATATATATTTTTTATATACTGAATCTTCCTGAAATATCTGTTCATATTAATTTTTGCATCGTTCCATACCAGCCGCACCTAATTAAACCAACTTTATATGGAAGGAATTCAAACATTAATTTGAGGTTGTCACTTAAATTAACTTGACCATCAAAGGATCTACTTGATCATAAACAAATTACAAATTTACAAATTCAATAATGGGGAATATATTTATTGTCCAAGAGGCATCTATCTAAGCAATTCATATATTAATTTCTGTCAATTATGCTTAAAACTCTAATCGCATTATCAGTGAAAAGTATATATAAATAGTTTATGTGTAAACAAAAGTTTGCTCAGATTCTAAATTAAAGTAATCTTCATAGGGTCCACCACACAAGCCAATGGTTTATCAGTTAGATCCTCATTTGAATGAATTATTAGGCATTAATCATCAAGAAACAGTCCAAGCCTTTAACTTTTAAGTGCAAGTTGCATTTTGACAGTTCATCAGAAAACTTCTATTTAATATTATAATAATTAATTTGTTTCTGCTTCTGCCTTGTCGGTTTTTTGTTTTCTAGCTTTTGGTTAGTGTCTATTTCCGCGAGAAGATGATGCTTCCATATATATGAATATGATGTTTCCTCTCTTCTATGTTCTACTTCAGATCATGCTACACATTGCTGATAAAGTTTGGTTTTCAACTAAATCACTTGGGAGCCAAACAAAAAACATTTTTTGTTTGTTTCTGTTTCAAAGAAATATAATTTTCTTCATATGTACTAAAATATCCATCGTTAAGTATGATAACAAATGTTTTTGTTAGTTTGTAGACACCTTGAAAGGTGAAATAATAAGTTGAAAGATTTAAAATTACGTCATACCCAAAATCAAGAATTAAACCTTTAGCATTTGGTTAAAGTATTCACTATCGAGTACGATGACAAATTTTTTTCATTAACTTGTAGGCATCATAAATAGTAAAATTATTCCGTACCTCTTGCTTAAAGGTGAATGAATCTTTTCTTTTTAATGTTTGTAATACATTCATTAGTATAAGATGCCCTTTGTTTTTCCATATACCTCTTTTAACTATTGAGGGATTAAGTGTTTAAAAAAAGATGTAAAACGTTAAATTAAAAAACTTTCCCTAATTAATTTAATGGGCATCTTCTTTTTTCTAACAACTAGGAAAAACAGAGGATTGATTGATGAATGGGCATCTTTTTTCTTACCAAGAGGAGTGAATATTTATGGTATGGTAACAACTTGTCTGTCGTCTTCAACCTGAAACAGAAATGGCAGTGCTTTGCAAATTATGCCAGCAATAATGGAAGAGGACTCAAAAGTCTTCAATATGAGTCATGAGCATTGCTTTTTCTATTTGATGACTTCAAATTTACAACATTTATGAAATCTCTCTCTCTCATTACTTCCCTTTTTACTATCTTATTACTTTCATTCATCCCAAGCTAGACTGCTAGAGCCTTGGCTGTTTAGTCTTTTCACTTTAAAGAAAAATCAAGGGCAAATTAATAATTTGGTCCAAAAGATAGCATTCTTTCAATTTGATTCATAAGAGATGAAAGGTCTATTTATATGGATAAAATGTTAATTGTCATTAATCTTGACATATTTTTATCAATATGGTTGTTAAGTTTTTTTGTTATTGGATTCACAAAATACTTATTTTTAATTAAAAATGGAAAAAAAAATAAATAATAGGAGAATGTGAGAGAGAGAAAATAGACATGATAGGTAATTATTAAAATAATTAAAAAATAAATAATTTTCCATTATTTAATTTATTATTTCAAAAATTAAAATAAATTACGAAGTTTCTAATTAACTTATAATTGTAAACAATGTCAAAACACATTGTTTAAAACTTTAAATGTTAAATGTAGTTTGTAAATCTAATGTGTTTTATTTTACAAAATATATCTTAAAAATTATTTTTAAAAAATTAAAAAAAAAAAGAAAAGAATGAATGACACATTGACATGAAATTAGAAAATAGTCTTTAATTTAGATATGCCATGTCATATAAATTCTTAACGTCGCAAAATCTTATCTGTCTCTCTTCTTTTGTGTGGTCTCTGGCTCTCTGCTGTATCAACCAACTCGAACAAAATGTTCATAAAACTTCGCAATCCAAATTTACAAACTATCAAAACCAAAAAAGAAGAAATAACTTAATTTTGAAAATCATTAAAAAAAATCCTTCATAAAACTATTCAAATCCTGAATCCGATGCTTAGAATACAAGTTAGAATCTAAAAGCCCCAAGTTTCTGAAGTATGGGTTTGTTGGGTTGACATGAAACCAAATAGGATGCTACTAAATCCTTATAGAGGCTTGGTCTCATATATTCACATTCCATAGAGTTGTTCTACAAGATGAAAATTCTATGAATCAAATCACTATTCAGTATTCACCAACTACCAAGTGGGGTTCATGGGACACAGAGCCCACTAATCACTAAGTGGTCCTGCACTTAGAGGACACCAAAAGCCCCATTACATATATACAATTGTTACAATTGCCTATTCTAGAGATTAAGACATTTGAACCTATACCCATCTCATATTTCATCCATATATCTTATCTATATTGCTCACTAGGTTGTCCAAATTGATCTTGATGGAGACTTTTGGGAAGTCTCTACTATATATTTTGTTTTGTCCATATATACAGATATAGGAACATGGGTGATCACTTGGATGTCATAGCCAATGGGAGAGACAACATGAGAAGAACACAAAGATGATGCCTGAGATAATTTCCACACGATGACCTTGTGGGATCTCTCAAATTTCCCAAACAAATTGATGGTCTTTGTTGCTCTCCTTTGAAATTCTATTGTCACTTGCAGAGATGCATTACATTTGCATGTGACTCCCTATAGAGAAAGCACACAAGTTGTTTAAACAGCATCATATATTATGACCTTCAACTTTTACGTCGGGAAGGTTACTTTAAGTTTTTTTAATTTTAATAGCTTGTTTTTATAGTGTGGTTCTCCAAAGATTTTATGCTTGTATTTGTTGGTGTCTTCATCAAGAGTTGACTGATGAAAAAAAAATCTACTTGCAAAGGGTTCTGACCGATAAAAGACGGATTGTAATCGAGTGAAGTGTTGCAATGTGCAAGTTACAACCATATGAGCTGACTTTCAAAGGATAGTACTATTATCAGTCTCGCGTTTTGAACTCCCCAATTTTAATAATTAATTTTTAGAGTGAAATCCCTAAGACGTGAATTCGTATCATATATATATATATATATATATATATATATATATATATATATAATATGACTTATTTTCCACGTGAAATTTTGTGGTTACTGAGTCATCCACATGCTTGGCTCAATCATGCTTTTGTTGAACTAACACGGGGATTGATTGATTGTTGATGAGTAGAGTGAATTCTTCAGTTATATATAGGGTTGATTCATATGTGGTTGGATGCAGAAGTGGGGCCAATTGAAGTACTCTAAATTACTTACTATAAGAAAGGTTAGAGATAATTAAGTTCCATTTAAGGAAAACAAATACTTTAAGTAAATTGAAAACTAGTTTGATTTATTTACAATTGGGAAACAGCACCGAATTTATCAAAATAATGAAGAACAGTGAAGTTGTTGGGGGACCACTAGAATGCATTGTCGGCTAATAATTAAACACAGACACGGCAGGAGAGGCCGGAAGGATTGACTTTAATTTCTTTATTTTGAAGGAAAAAATTGAATGACATATACTCTTACTGTTTATAAGTTTACATGAATTATAAATGAGTAAAATATAGTAGAAAGATTGGCCAAAAAAAGAATTATAGGAATTTTGGAAATAAAGGCAAAACAAGACATGGTAGCTAGTAGATGAACAGTTGGTGTTTACTTATGGGTCCAATTCCACGAATAGGTTTCATCTTCATCAGTTTAGATTGTTGATTGTGAATTGTGATACAACACAAACACAACTACTATTTACAATTTACATTAACTCTCAAGCTTGAGAACTCAAGTCGAATTTTTTTATTAACTCGGCGATAGTGAGTGAGATTTGAGGGGTCAAACTCAGAATTGCTTGATTGACAACTTGATTTCACTACTGACAAGATGAACTAGTTAATACATATACCATCAGCTAATAGAATTAAGAATATCTCGTACGGTTTTTATTGATTGTATATAAACTCCATATCTGAATGTAGATGATGGATTAGTGCTAATTTCTTGTTTTAATAACAAATTTGAAATCAATTTTGTTTTATTGTTGGAACAAACAATACTCAACTCTCACTCTCCATTCACCCTTACAAACAAGAACTCAACAAACTGTCCGCATAGGTATTCTGAGATCAAATATATCTGCACCTCTCAGAAGGACGAAAAGGTTTATATGAAAATTCTACTTCTGTTGATTTCATATCTTTCTAGTCTACGAATCATTTCCCTTTACAAGTTTCCATTCCTTGTATCCTTAAAAAAGTTCATGTCGATATCATTTATTACAGATGAACCGATTTCACAGCCAGTTTTAGTGCAGTAGTATCCTTTTCTTGATAAAATTTTTTGCTGGTGGCTTCTTGAACTTTATTTTTTTTTTTGGTCAAATGCTTCTTGATCGAACTTACAGATTACGTGATGCAACATAGGCACATACAGTACGAATCCATATAATTGTTTACTCTACCAGCTAAGATAAATAAGTATCAAGCAAAGGGGAAACGTAGCCAGGCGAATAATCACATGCCCAATCACCAATTTTTTAATTTCCAATCAATTTAGAACAATCGAAGCATAAAACGTTGATCTAGAATCAAGATTTAAGAATGTTCGAACTAATTACAACTCAGGAGGCTACAGGCACATTTACATTTTTCCTGAAACAAAAAGAGATCTAACAACAAACAGCAAAACATTCTTCCATCTACCACTACTCACGCTTGGAAACAAATGAAGGTACATCCTCATCATCCAAGGAAAAGACACCTCCGGAATCGCAAGGTTTTTTGTTCACTAGTTCTTCAGAAATTCCACTGTTGCCGCCACATATCTCTGAATTATTCTCTCCCCTGGATACCCCCGAAAGTGATACTAATCCCATGGCCGCAATGCTGTTAGCGATCACACCAATTTCCCTGGTTCCAGTATAAAGACCTCGGCTGCCAGCAACAAATATATTGTTGGGTTTGTCAACAGAGTTTGTCAAAACTGCAGGCAAAGCATCCATCACCTGTTGATTAGCCTGGCTTGAACCGCTCATCAGCAGCCGTAAAGTCTCTCTTGCACCCTTCACTACAGAATCAGATTCGGGTATCAGTGGTTTTACAAGATTTGGGAGCAGTGGTGGAATGCTAGTTGGCAGAGCAGGGCCAGCACTGACAAGATAGCCCTGACCTGAAGAACAAACATCAATTACTGGGACATGAACGATTGGATCACATATTAATGGCGTAAAGGTGGGAATCTGCTGAGATGTTGGCAGTGACATTCTAACTAACGGATCAGGCAGGAAGGGAGGAAAATCCATGGATGTACTTAGATTAAGAGGATGTGCTTGTGACAACAGGTTAACTGGCACAATGTTGGGCAACAAGGAGGCATCTGACTGAAGAGGAGGGAACTTAAGTGATGAGTCAAGAGATTGTGGAGGTGCTGCTGTGTCTGGCAAAGTTGAAACACCTGGGGGACACCAACAATAATAGGGAGAAAAAAGGGGTGAGACCAAGGGAGGGACTTCTGCTCCCAAACCAAGGCTTGGTGGAACAGTAAGCAATCCCAGTGATCCCAGAAAACTAGAATGAGAAAAAGCACAATTTGTGGTAGCTTCTGGAGATTTTCCATGATCAGATTGTTTTGATGGAGCGTTGAAGGTGTTCATTGAATCATTTCTCAAGTTTTCAACAGAAGACTGATGGCTGTCGCCACGTCGCTTTATCTTCTCTCTAGCAGCAATCCTGAGAGATGATAAGTTTCTAGGGGGCCCCTCTTTAAAAGAACTTGATCTCGGGCTAAGACTACCCTGGTAAAGTGTATTAACCTTCACTACCTGACCACCACTATGCCGGGACCGGTTATACTTCGATGAAGATGAAGAATGAGAATTTTCAGAAACATCATTGCAAACAACTGTGGTATTAGCAGATGGTGTTGAAGCACCGCCTGATGTCTCTTGATTATTGCCTGCTGCTGACCCCACAAGATAAGTACGCAGCTGAGTAGCAAAACTATCAAGCCTTGACTTGCTAATCCCACTCAACTCGGCAATAGAGGGTTTCTTCTTGAGTAAATCCTTCATCTGATAATTAAAAATAACAAGGAAAAGGAAAAATTAAATGAACAAATTCAATCATGAGTACAAGACAGTGTAAGTAAGCAAATAGCTAAAATCACCTTGGCAAGTAATTCAATTCCCAAAAGCTTAGATTTCTCTGAGCACCAAAAATAAAACGTCCTGCCATCTGGAGTCCTCAAAAGGAATGATCTGCCAGAGCTGTCTGCTGGGATTTCATCAACCACAACAGCAGAGCACTGAGATTTGCTGATTAGGGTAAATATTCTCTCCAGCTTACCATCATCCCCAATGAATGAGAGACGAAGATCAGAACTTGGAAGTAGTGTGAGAGTCAAGTTTCCCCTGGAAAAATGATAAGATAGTAATAACACCTTATTATCAATAGATAATAGATGAAATCTAAAAGAAAACACACAACAATTTTACATTATATATTATGATGCAAAACATGAAAATCTTAACTCACTATTAGAAAAGCTTTAAGCCAATCAACCTTAATCATCTGAACTGAATTTTCAGGAATTGTGAACCAAACTTCCTAATTTCCAACACAAGTGCTTCAACATCTAACCTCAATATACATATAGCAACTATGAAATTCCAGTTACTAGAAGGGGTGGAAAAAAAAGAATAAATATGGTATTATCTGGAAAAGATGGTTCACTTAGAACTAATAACACGTATACAGACCATTTTTGCCCTACTAGAAAAAGAACTTGTAATTTTAAATTTCCTATGAAATCTGGAAAGGTCCAAGAATACACCACTTGAATCCATCAAATCAATCTTTTCTTTTTTAACATTACTTTTCCCCTTCAATATCACACATAAAGTCAAGTCATAGAATACTAGAAGTTTCACCTTTCTAGAGCAGAAGAACTTCTAATATAATGCTAAACCTTCACATGCTTTGAAGTAAGAAGTGCAGATCAACTATCCTACATAAGTGCATAATCTAGAGTCTAGACCATAAAGAGTCCCAAATTCAAATCTTGATTCATGGTAACCTAAGAATGTGACTTACAATATCTTCTTTATTACATCCCAGAATAAGTTGCTTCACGGATAACACAAACAAATCAAAACAGAAACAAACACTAAACAAAATCATATTAGAACTGGGTGATTCAGATATGTATCGACATAGATTATTTCCATAAGAGAGCAAACTGATGCCAAATGAAGATAATGAAAAGTTCAGCATATTATTGGTTCATAACATTCAAAATCAAGCACACATAAAAAACAGTAGACAGATATGAAAATAAACATATTGCTAAATAGGATGAGACCTCCTAACTAATGTGTTAGTATTTTTTTCCCACACAAACTCTAAACTATAGATCTGAACGCAAAACAGCAGCAATATATAATATAGGATCATGAAACTACCTTTATTTCCTCTTAATTCAGAGATCATTATAGACTACGCCCAGTTACCTACAAGTCAAAAGATATATTTACTTGGAAGAATGAACATATTACCATCAACAAACTAAACCACAGACTCCTGAAATTTCAACCATTCATCCAACAGACTAAATCCTTTAGTGCATTTATGATTATGATTGCAAGACAATTTAATAGATAACCAACACTCCTACTACAAGAGAATTTTCACAAAACTCTTAGTCTCTTACAAGAGATATGTCAATTCAAGTATATCAGCCAGATAAATGTTACTTATAGCTTATAATAATGATCAATTTGATAAATGAGGCAGATGCTAATTTGAAGAGAGGGGAAGAGGAGGGGGGGGGGGGAACTGTTAGGTAGTCACAAAACAGACCGCTGGAAAAGCTAAATTCCATAAAGGGGGGAGGTAAAACACAGCTTTATGAATCATAAGAAATACATATTTTAGCAATCAGCAAGGAATGGCACAAGCACAAACAAGACAGGAAGTATGTAAGGAGATCAATGTATCCAATTCATACTCATGCATGCACAATCTCACACAACAATCACTAACTTACAGGTATATTTTTATCTGGGACATACTGGAAACAAGAGAATAATACTAATACCACGAATTATCTTAAACCAGCAGCCTGCATGGAATGCAAAGCATAATTGAAAACACACAACAAAATTGTAGTACTAGTAGCATATAGATTTGACAGACAAAAAGAACTACAGTGAGCAGTCCATAGTTTCAGTATCCCAGACAGCCATGACCATATTATTACCAAAGGAATAAATCATATTCAATGACAGGATTCTGTTGTAGTGGGCGATTGTGATCCTCCAAAGTAAAGGAAGAAGATAAATAATAATAAAATAATAGTAATAGTAACAATTAAAAAATATATATAGAATGGAATAATGTAACTTCCAACTTCCAAGTGCTAAAATGCACGGCTGAAAGTCTACACTTTTCCCTAAACAAAAGAGTAATGAAAATGCTATTGTATCTAGAACAGAATTTGTTTGTGAATCTGATACCAGAGATGGGGAAGACAAAAGGTGGATTCCCCGCACAGGTTCAAATGAGATTACCTATTAGCAGTAGGGCACAGGCGAGTGCCTTCCTTACTGATTTTTCCAACGCGGATTGAAACAAGAGGTATACAGAAGCATCTGGCAAGAATACCAACCTCTGAAGGCTCGAAATGCTGTAGATTGCAAATAGAGTGAGGAAAAAAGAACATCATCAGTAATTAAGAAAGGCTGTGTCAATAATAATCATAATCATCGGTATGAAAAATATCTAGAAACATCAGCGGAACTTACAAAAGCATCACCAATCACGCTTCCAATTACCTAAAGCACCTTCCAGCAGATAACCAAGGCAACAAATTTTAAAAATGAATCTATACCTGACTTAATTGAGTCAGCAGCGGATCTTCGGCTACGCCACAAGAGGCATTCATCTTCAACAAGGGTTTCAACCTCTCGTCTGCGCGACAAGCTCCCATAACTTGCATGTCAAGGGCCTGCAGCCACTGCAATAGCCGATCTTCACGATTGCTATGCTGAAGCAAGAGATCACCATCACCTTCAGCCACAAGGATATCTGTCAACCGCTCCGTCAGCCCTACCTCGTTCCTGGACCCATCGTTTTCTCCCAGAACCGTAGAACTCGCACTGGACACAACTCCGCACGAAGAGACGCTATCCACAGACGAAGAATCATCAAAATCTTCGCCATTAGATTGATCCACGCGATCGAGCATCTTGCCGCTGTCAAAATAATCTCGTCCTCTCTGATTATCCATAGCAAATTATGTGAAGGTCAATCCGTACAGAAAACCGAAACCCTAGCTTAGGTTTGTTCCAGTCAGGAATAGAATCAAATGCTTAAATCCCAATATGCCTAAGGCTCAAATTCCAAGAACTGAAGATCGAAACGATAAGGAAGACAGAGAAAAATGATTTTTAAGAGAAGTGGAAATAATTCAAGTTTTAGAGAGAGAAATAATATCTGAAACAGCTATAGCGTATGAGACCCCAAAAATAGAAGGTAAAGCAAATAGATGATCGTTCTTTAAGTAGTGGCTGTGCCAGCGTGTGACGTGACGGACTTGAAACCCATTATACAATCAGGTTTTGGCGGGTTTCATGTCCATGCACGGTACCTGGTGGTGTCCCGCGTCGGATACAAGCGGGTCCTCCCCATAAAACCAATGGAGGTTTTTTCATGGACTCAAATAAATATCTGAATTTGCTCTCTTCTAAGTTTACTTTTAAAATTTATTCTAATTTCTTATCAATTTGATTTCAATGTTTGGATTATGTTAAAATAATTAATAATACTGGTTACTTGAATTTTTAATTAATTAAAATGATATATTTAGTTACCAATATTAAATATAACCCAATTAACATCAAATGTTGACCAATAAAAAAATAAAACTCATGATCGTTAATTATTTAGATGTTATATAAACAAAAGGAGATCCTTAATGCATAATGCCTCCATTATTTCACCAAACAAAATTATAAGAGAATAAATTAATAACATAAAAAAATTTAAGAAATCAAATTAAAGAAGAGAATATAAGAGAAAAATTTTATTTATAAGGGATCGAAGTATATGGTTTCCTTATTTTATTTCGTCATAAATTATTTAAAGAAATTATAAAATTTAAAATAAATTATACTGTTTTCAACAACAACAAAATGTGATTATATATTTATATTACCTTCTGGGAGGTGGGTACAATTTAAAAAAAGAGAGGGAGAGAATGGGGTGGGGAAGACGTTTAATTAGTACCTTTTGGGCGGTTTGCTTGTCATTTAGTCCAAAATCTTAGCATACTATAAGGTATATGAATTTTGTTAACCAATGTCCTAAATTAATAAAAAGTTATAAAATTTTTGTTAATTTTTCATTAAATTTAACATAATAAATTTTCTTTTAATCAATAAATAAATCTTAATAAGCAACCCTAAATTTATAATGTTATTATGCTTTATAACAAAGTAAATTATACTCTCATTTTTTAATACATGTGAAATTATTTTTTCCTTTTTTGTTTTAAAAAAATACATTTACATTTTTTTTTTACAAGAGATTATCAAATTTTGTAAAATCATCTAATGGCATCCGTATTAATTATTGGGGAAAAAAAGGAAAGAAAAGCCAACCTGCGTTTTAAAAGTAATTCACAAATGTTATCAAGAGCAAACAACATTTGTAACCAGTTTTACAAATACTGGCAACCTTCTAAACCATCCTATCCTACCATCTTATTTGTGTATCTAAACCTGGTGCATACTGTGTAAGACAACATCCACTAGATATTGTAATAAAAATATGGAAAAAACTTATGTTCATTTCCTCCAATTCCACCAATCATATATTGTATTTACACTCTCTTTCTTCTATAATTGGTCATATAAAAGGTGATCTTCTATATTCTCTCTCTACTGTGATTGGTCATTTAAACACTTTTTGCCATGTGTCATAATTATATTGGGGAATTGGATGAAATGGACATAAGGAAATAGACATAAGTTTTATCCTAAAAATATTCAAGAGAAAAAGACTACTAATTATCTTGATTTTACAATCAGAAAGAAATATCAAATATTCTCCACCACACTTTCAAAGTATACTATAGTTTAGTAGCATGGAAATTAGCTTTAAGATGTTTACTATAGTATAAAATAAATGTTAATTTGCAATGAAGAAACAGCACCCTTCAGACTTTACCACGATATCCATGAACAGACTAAGGGAGGTGCCATTATTCTGTGATTTAATAACTGTATAAAATAAATCCCACATGAACATATGCTTAGCCTATCAAGTATCAAAAACGGTTGCCTCTCCCTCCATAGGATGCCTAATTGCCAACACCCACGTTATTGAGCTATTGGCAAATTGGGGATAGAGAGAGAAAGAGAGACAAAGGGAGAGGGAAGTTCCTGGGATTGACAAGGGCACTCCTCACAACTGCAATTAGGACTGCCATTGCTTAGAAGTAAACTACACCCAACTCCAATGAACTCACATCAAATGAAGGGCCACAGGTAGAATTTATATTGCTGGACGTTTACGAGACGAAAAAAAGGGAAGAAAAAAAGGTCCAGAGGCCTTTCCTTATCTTAGGAATGCAGTGTAATAACAAGTAAAATACCTTCTAGCTTTGTTAGTGTGAAAGCTGAATGTCGCTTTCTGGTGCATAACACAAGAAATCTGAAATCCTGCTTGTGTAGGGTTTGACCACCTTACTAGCCAATGATTTGTCAACCTCGTTTTCCGGTCATGAATTGGCTGGCCCGAAGGCTATCACCACAGTATGCAGCTTCCCTTCTTGAGAAGGCTAGGTTGACGAATCCATATAACTAATCTACAGAATCGAAGGAATATAGAAAAGAAAGAGTTCAGCTGAATTGCGATCATCACTTCTAAGAGGCAAGTTCAGTTATAAAAGCTTAAAAAAAGGGTTTCTTTTTCTTCATGTTTGGTCAGAATCTCTTCCCTAGGTCATGTCCATTCCCCTTTGGAATATTTCAAATTGTCCTAAAAAAATTTGGTCCGCACCACCTTTTTCTTCCCCTTCCTTGTATGGGAATGAGAGTAAGTTGTGTTCTGAAGCTGGTGAAAATTAGTTCCCTTACTGAGTTACTTCCATTCTAAATGTTAGAAATGTATAAAATTATTAAACTCCATTGAACAATGTTTAGAACCATATCCATACATATATTTTCTCCTGCAAAAAGCGACCCAAGACTCATTTTCCCTTCTTTGGTTCTTTTGCATATTGATCTATCAACGCCTCAACATCTTTCCAGAACAGGCCCTCCACCAAAATTCCATCCTTGGTGAACCTGCGTTCCAATCAAAACCATATACTAATTGTTCTCTGTATTATTCAAGGTCATAATGTGTTTTGCAAAAGTAAAAAATTGGAGAGAGAGAGAGAGAAATACCATCGAGTAACACTTTTGGTGAGATGAACAGGCTCATTTGCAGAAATTGATTTTGGATCTGCACTTGCTATGGTAAGTGTGTACATGTCAGAAAATCTAGGCAATTTGGAGGAGACTACCAAGCCAGTACTGGTGAAGGATTCCTGGACAAGGAAAGTACATCTATGTTGGAATACAACAACAACAACAACAACAATCAAAGCATTTTCCCACTATGTTGGAATACAAAAAATAATAAAATAAGTCTGATGCTGGAAGGGCTGATGTCAAAAGGCATCACTAAGTTTGTGTCATTGCTAATGAAGCAGTTACTTCTGTAATAAGAATTCTAAACAGAAATGATGACTTCTCTTTTAAATCACTCGTGAACTGAATCAATCAAAGATTTGACGTCCAATTTTAAAATGAGAAGCTAGCTGCCAATAACCCACACCAAATGATGGCAACTAATGCATAAAAAAAATAACTCTAGAAAAACCAAATTGAGAGATAAGGAATTCACTTAATGAAAAACAAGCATACTTTATCTTCTATTTTTTTGTTGGAGAGGACAAAGAGGGAAAGAGAGCATAGGAAGCAACTTAAAGCATCAAGGTCCATACAACAGCACATCCTATCACAACTAACTAGCTAGAAACATCATCCCTACCTCAATTTAAACGGAAAAGGAAAACAATGGCAATCTTTCTTTCTCTCTCTCACATTTAAATTGTTCGTCTTTCAATAAAAAAAGGGTGGCCCAATGCAGAAGGCTCCCAACAGTGGGTCTTTCAATTGAAGATTTTTTTTAAAAAAAAATTTCATTACATTTAACTGATGAAGAACAAAGCCTATAGAATTTATTGTTTGCAATTAACATCACCATATATTCTAACAGCACACATTGAACTATATGCAGAAGAGTGAGTATATAGGATGTAGGTTTTTCTAAAGTAGTACTATACAATTCCTTAAATCCAATACCAGGAGACAGGTATACACTAGTACTACTTAATATTTATATACTACAAGGAGGCAGGTAGATAATGTTTCAAATTGAACTGATTCATGGAAACCAGTCATCCAGAACAATGCACTTAAAAAAAGCTACTATTCTCCATACATAAATGGAAATATGGAATTCAAGTAACTTACTGCAGGAGGATATGTAAAGAGAATGGCATTCTTCTCCTTTGTAAATATGATCAGCTGCAACAGCCCATTGAAGACTATATACTTGCCAGAGTTAAGGATCGAACAACATTGAAACAACATCATTAAAATTACCAACTGATGCTGAAATGTATTTGTTATATTAACAAAGGTGGAGAAAAAGAGCATAATTTATAATCAGAAGATCCTCTAGCCATGAGATGAGACCCATTAATAATGTAGAAAACTGTCCTTTCAGGCCTCAAAATTTTAAGATCGTGTAGCATTGATCATTGTCTTCTAGGTATAATAACCAGAAATGAGATAACACAGAGGTGCAATCGAATTTTCATTTTTACTAAGTAGCAAAACCAATAATCCATGTAACAAGAAATATTGGAAACTTGAAGTTTGACTACTTCTCGCATTAATTTCAGATTTCTCATTTGCCATTGTCCCAAGTAGAGGGATCCCATTTCAGAAATCATAAATGTCATTTCTCAGAGATGAAGAAAAATAAGTTTTTTTCTTTTTTTTTACTAATAGCACTTTAATCGGTCATGTAAATAATTCTTGTTCTCAGGGAACTTCTTGTAAAATTTTCGAACACGACAACACAAGAACAGAGAGAGATCAAAAGAATAAAACGAAGCCAGGAAAAGGATATAATACGATACAAGCAATGAGAAAATCCTTGTTCTCAGGGAACTTCTTCTTGTAAAACTGGGCGAAAAGAGCAATGACGATAATGATCGTCCCAATAAATAGCCTTACGTTGCTCAATCTAACGTCTTCCACAAATCCACGGCTCGTCACTACCTATATGAAAACAAAATTGAAGCACACAACACTCAATTGTTAAACTAATACACGAAAACGAAAAGATCGATAAGATCTGAAAGGGAGAAAGATGGGGTTAGGGTTTAACGGACCTCAGAGGCAGACTCGTCAAGGATGTGCTTGATGGAATGATGATCTAGGAGATTAACTTTCTTTGGGCCCTTGGACGCCATTTTCGGAGCTGCCGCTATTGGTCTTGTCTGAGCGAAGCAGCTAAGCGTTGCAATTTGCAGACTGAGCTCGAAACTATACCTTTTCTGCAGTTGCTACTGAAAATTATCTATTCTAAATAGCGCCTGGTGCGTAACGCGCGCACGTACTATGTTTTTTTTTTTTTTTTTACCGTAACTCAAGAGTCAAGAGGCTACTCAAGGAAGTGGCATCTCTGCGGTACAAGAAAGTGAATTTTGTAGAGAAATAATAGGATGATATCACCGTGAGAAAAGAGATTGAAAAACATATATATATTTTTTGATAATTGAAGAAAAATATATTATTTACCCATGATCCTTATTATATCAAATTATTCAGAATCAAAATTCTTAAATACCCAAGAAAACCGAATATTTCTAAATCCATCCGTAGCTTCAGTAATATCGTCCACTAGCATCCCTAAGCACTAAGCACTACATGTTCTTGGCACTCCCATTGATTAGATCCATTACCCTTTTTGCATCTCCTTCCATGATTACATCTAGGCAACTTAATAAATAGTTTGCTAGCTCCATTCCCGTTAAGATGATCTATATTTGAAACCCATGGTATCCTTTTGGTCAAGGCTACGAGACACCGTCTTTGTTATGGTAAACTTGCATTGACGTTCACCTTTTAGTGCTTTTCAACTTGTCTCAATGATTCGCTCTTCGTGGTCCTCTATATGCTCCTCATCTTCTTTCAGTTGTCTCCGTTGTGTTTCTACACTAGCCATTAGCCAATATGTTCTGGAGATTCTCTACTATTCCCTAACGTGTATTCCAAATCCTATAAGCAACTCAACCCAACTTCTCCGCGTTCCAAATCAGAAAATGATTCTCCAACCATTCTATAACATGTACGTTGTCAAAAATCTCATTGTCAACCTGAATTCCCAGGACTACATTGCAACAACTTTACTGTCACTCCAAAAGCTCACTACTCTCTTTAAAGTTAAGAGAAAAACAATTTTGTTAAATCTCTTATCTGGAATGCAAGGAAGCTCGAATTTTCTTCAATGATTTAATAAGATCTGATAGGTGCTATACATGTCAATCAAAAAATACAATCTATAGCTATAGATAGTAGATTTGAAAAAGTCTTGCTGCAGAATCAATACTTAAAAAATTCTAGTTTTATTTAAGGAAAAAATTTATGTCCATTTCCTCCAATTCCACCAATCATATATTGTATTTACACTCTCTTTCTTCTATGATTGGTCATATAAAAAGTGGTCTTCTATATTCTCTCTCTACTGTGATTGGTCATTTAAACAATTTTTGCCACGTGTCATAATTATATTGGAGAATTGGAGGAAATGAACATAAGTTTTCTCCTTTATTTAATTGGATCATATCAATATCTCCAACGTGTAACTTAAAATTTGCCACCTTTAATTTGCAAACTAGTCTGACATAAATAATACAGATACATTTACAGTCATTTTAATATCATGTTTACTCTTTAAAGTACAGATATTCCAATGCCACAGCCCACAACCTATTTCCTACTATATGAACGAATCTTCCAGTTGAAGATCGTTCATGAAATCTCAATGCGGTAAAAGAATCTTTAGTTAGTAATCTCCAATCTCCATTCATAGACGCTTTGATTTTGCAGTGTTAGTGGCATCTTTAGCGAGCAAGAAACGAGCCCCCTTAACTAGCTCTTCCTTCACCATGAACAAAACAGCAGCAGCCAGCACACTTTGTACAATTTTAGTACTCATACCTTTGTAAAATCCATAAAATCCTTCATAGCGGATCATCTTAATAATGGCATCCCATGTTCCTGAATTTCAAGAACATGCAACTTCAGAAAGGAATCCAACAATAGATAGTAAAATATAAAACTTCAGTCTAAATTTACAAGCAAATAGATTTTAAATGGTCAAGAGAGGACAGAGAGAGCGCAAAATGGAGAGGGAGGCAACAAACAGAAGCATTTATCATCAAATTGAACAAAAGCGTTATTCACATGTTAACTTAAGCCATATAGAGCCCGTAACCTCTTTGGTGACAAACAAGACCAGCAGGCAGACTGAAACCTACTACAATTGGATTATGACTAGTATGTATGGTGTAAGAGAAAGATTATCACAGTAGCTTAAACCTTTGTAATGATGCCTCTTGTCTCCAGTTATAACCTGTTTTGCTTGAAGCCTAGCCTGCAATAGCAACATAACAAGTGAGACCCTAATAAGTAGGATATGTACTATATGACATGACATATTGGTGCCAGAAATTTCTGAAAGTCAACAGTAAGGCAATTGCTAGCATTTTGTAATTCATATACAACTTTTCGGATTGATTTTGGGTGTTTGAATATTCAAATTGATCCATGCTCCCTTTTGTTGAACAATAAAATAATTGCAAGGATGAGTCCTGGTCAGAATTTGTCTTCTTTATTTTACATGTAATATCAATGCTTGGCAGACACCAACAAAAATCACCATGGTTTGTGTTAATCTATGCTACATTCATCCACATCTTAAATAACGAAATATAATCTCTAGTTGCTTTATTATTATTCTTCTAAGACTAATATTCTCTTGTAACCAGTTAAAACCAACTTGTGTAAGCGAGTTCAATATACCTTCACAACTAATAGAGGATAGGTTACAATAGTAGCTCCAAGCTTAGCCAAAGCTCCAAGAAGAAATATCTAGTGACATGAGGCAATTTTAGTCTGAGGATTTAATAACCAAAATCAACATAATGGAAGAAATAAGTGTCAATAGGACACCAAACAAAGGTGAAGTTTCCTAGAGAAGTAAAATGAAACAATACCTCCAAAGCAGTAACACCATCACTACCCTTCGTATTCAAAGCACGCCTTTTTTTTAACCGTGTCAACATGGATTCATACAGCATGAACTGTATAGAAGGATTGCTTACCTGAGTTCAATAACATTCAGTCAGTAATACTCCATTAGCATGAAAGAGATTCACTTTGAACGTACCATGATCAACGTTGGTAATACACCTTTCCAAAAACCCCAAACTCCAGCTTCACCATACACTTCTTGAATCTGTAATTATGTATTTCATTACTACACATGCAAAAGGTACTCTTCGGCTTTGAAGCTCAGTGTTAATCAGAACCAAAATCATGCAAAGTTCATCATCTAGAATACCCGGGAACAAAGAGAGGAACTCTTGTAAAATTCAGTATACAATAAAGGAAATATGAACTTGACAAATCAATATTATCAGTAATCTATTGTAGTATTTACATGTAATCTCTTCTCAATGTAATTGAGAAGATACCAGATAGTTCAGATGCTCAGCATATTAATCAAGACTTAAATTTAGTTTACCAAACATTTTCTCATAGATGAATAGCCTAAACAGCATAATTGGCATACCATGTCTAAATTACAAAAAATAAGAAACCAGCGGAAAGCTACCAATAAAGAGAGACTTTACCTACCACATTGCTAGTTCCATAAGGAGGAGGCTCAACTGCAGAAAGAATTGTTTCTTCCGTGGCAGCAGACAACCCATGACCAGGCAGAGTTCTTTTAGACACTTTTCTATGTGTCTACACGGGGAAAACAATTTTCAACAAGGAAATCGTAGTGATCAGACCATGAAACTTGCTTGGTGAATCAAACAAGAAGGAAGAATAGAAAGATTATTTATCTTTCACAACTTAGTTCAAATTCACAGTGAAACTGAAATATTAGATTATAAGAAAAAAGATTTTTTGAAAATTTGAAGTAAAAAGAACATGTGACACTCAACATACAAGTCCCAAAATAACGGCCTTCCAACTTTATATACTTACAACGTTAAATTGCTATAATTTTAGGATATCCTTTATATATATATATATATATATATTTATTCATTTAAAAGAGTTAAAATCTTTGTACTATTTTTTATGTGACCAAATCTGAAATCAAATATGGAGAAACATAATTTTTCCCACAGGAATTAAGGAAATCAATTTGTCCCAATCACACATTTAGTGCATACCAAGAATCATGAAAGAGAAGAGAAAAAGGGGGGGGGGGGGAAGCGATAGAGGAAGGAGTACGCAAGAAGAGTAAGAATATAAACAAGCTTTTCACCTGCATGCGTGTAACCACTACCCATATGGGATTTGTCAACAGCACATTAACACACCTACAAGCATTGGTATATTATATGATCAGCAATTCTACCAACTTGATTGGCAGTCAATAGATACTTATGGGAATACCAATGAAATATTCACATGGCCAGATCTGACATACGAATGACACATTACAGGCAGAGGCATGTTTAAATAACAGAACATAACTGCTGTGACCTGTAAATACCCCTATTTTATTCAAGATTTCAGGCTTTTAAATTTAGGGGAAGCAACATATCACAACCATAGGCTTTGCATGTCAATTACCCAGATAAAGCAGCAACAAGAAGTGAGGATAACATCCCAACCGATCCATCACCAATGCCTATCGTTTTCTGTTCTAGTGCCGCTACTTCAGCCTTGTTCCTGAATATTTGATAGAAATAGTAGTAAACACCCTGTAACAGATGCGTTAGTAATTTTGAAATGGAACTAAAATGAAATATTAAACAGGTTGCCACTAAATGCATTGTGCAGGAACCAAGGCTGATTGGAAAACGTTAATTAATTTTGAATGAAAAAAACTAAAAATACAGTACAGACCATCCAACATCAAACAAAGGAATCTATTAGGTCAAGAATAATACTTCATTTAATCAGTTTCTCATTCTTTCCACTGCCAAGCTAAGTTAAAATTGGACACATTTTCTATTGCATGAATACTTATTTGAGCTTATTACACCTCACATGTACTGTCTATAAGAAATAACAATTATGATAAATAATTAAATTTAAGGAATTGGGGAGTCTGTTACAATGAGAATCAATATCACGAAGCCTGAGTTAAATTGCACTCACCTGAGACGCAGCTGTACCCACAAGCGATGGCATCAGTCCTCCATACAACCGCTCCCACCCCTCGTGTTTTACAACCTAAATATTTCCCACAAACATGATTACTTGACCAGGAACTATGAGGACACTTTAGCTACAATAACTTTGACCCGCAATAACTACTAGCCTAGAGGGGTTAACCAAGATCATAAAATCTTCCCCTTTAAACTAGAAACTCAACAGCGAGTTTACACCCCTTTCCATGTTTCATGAATGAAAGCAAGCTCAGCTAAACAATCAAATAAATACAAATAAATGACAGAGACCTGGCACATTTGCTCAAGAGTTCCAAGATTACTTTTGTGTTTCTTGGGATCACGCTCGGTTTGTTGACGAGTGTTTACCTGGAGATCATCCCAAGAAAAGTCAAAATCACACGCTAACAAAAAACCAACCTGGAAGCAGAGATCAAAATCATACAGTTTGGAGAGGATATGTGATGAGCTGAGCAATGATCCCTCCTCCAGCCCCAGCGAGGCCATTGATCAAAGCGTCCGACATAATTTCTATCGTGGGGCAAATGAAAATCTAATCTAGAGTCGACTTGTTTTGTCAGGGAAGCATGGCAAAGCAAGGAACCGAGTAATAGGGAGGGAGGGAGTGAAGGGAAGGGAAGATCTAAAACAAATTCGGGAGAGAAAGGAGGAGGGAAGGAAATAAGGCGCCAAGCTAGCAGGGCATTGTCTCGTCTCTTTCTGCAGCAATGGCAATTACAGTTTTCGCTTTCATTCAAAGCCCACGACTTTAGTGCGACTGAACTTCCCTTCCCTATAGTTGTTGTTGCGTTTGGAAAAAGGAAAAGACGTTAACGGGGTTAAGGTGGAGTTGTATTGACTATTTTACCCTTTATAAGTGAGAATATTCTGCTGTTATCCTCTTCCTTGGTATGATGGTCAGGTAGACGTAGATCTGAGCATCGGATTGTGACATTTTTTCTTGGAGTGTGTGTTTTTCTTTATCGTATGTACATTGTACACCAGTCGGCCCGGTTAATTTGGATTTTGTAAGAAATCGGACCAATCTAAAAAGATCAGTTGGGCCTCGGCTTCAACTAACTTTTAAGAGAAAATGACCCGGCCCAACATGCATTTGTTCACTTTTGATCATTAGTTAAGATAAAATCTTATTTAAAAAATAAATTTGGGTACTGTAGTTAATATATATTTTATACAAATCTTTAATTGATTCAACCAAAATTCAACTGGGATCATTTATATATCTAATCTCTCTTTTTTTTTTTATAATCGAGATATCCATTACAGCAATTTTATGACTGATTTTTAAGTACAGTGAGATCCATTACAGGATGACGTTCCCTATTCTTTTAAGAACCGAACTTAAAAAATACTAGTTAAAAAAATACAGATCATTTACCATATGTGTCACACTATGTTGATATATCTAATATCTTTTTTATCAAACTAACTCAAAATGCAAAATTTAAGGCTTAAATACAATTTTAATTCCTTAGAGTTTTTTAGGCAAAGAGAGACTTGTAAAAAAATATTTAAGGTAGAAGAAAGAATATTCTAAGTGAACTTTCAATAATTAAGTCAGTCTTTTTTTAAAAAAATAATTAAGTCAGTCTTAATATATATATTTTTTTTTTGGTGGAAGTCAGTCTTAATATAATAGAGTAACATGTAATTCATACATGAAGTATTTATAGTTAAGGGTCATTTCAAGATACAATTATGACAAAGACAATTTTCACATGTAAGACATTGTTTGTACAAAAATTGTATGCAGAAAATTTCTAACAAGAATTGGATGATAATGAAATTTTTATAAAGATAATGATTTTTAATCTACTGATAATATGCCTCGTTTAGTGAATTTGTTTGATTCATATGGTAGGTACTTATCACAAGGATGATTTGATTACGCGTGCCTAATCTAATAGAAATTAAGCTTAATAGAGGAGAATAATCTTTTATAATTTGGTCAATTAAAGTTTAAATTCCTGTTAAGAAATATCCAAGTTTATATATGAAAAACCAAAAAGTTCTGCCACGTCTGAGCCAGATCCTCTAGTGGGTCGGGAGGGAAGGACCCGTATTGCGATGGCTAGACACCCACAAAAGAAAACCGCGTAGCTGTAGTAAAGTTCGCGATAAGGAGGTATAAAACAGTAGATTAAGCTCGAAACTGTCATTTTACTCACAAATCTTCTTCCTCCCAAATTCCAATCTCGTCGACAACCTTCACCTTACCCCTCACTGCTTTCGTCTCACACGTTAGCACAAAAGCAAAACCCAATGGCGTCTTCTCGCCCGCCGCCATCGAAATCCCTCGATCTTGACCTCACCATCGTCTCTGCCAAGCATCTCAAGAACGTAAACTGGAAGAATGGGGATCTCAAACCCTACGTTGTCTTTTGGATCGACCCGGACCGTCGTCTCGCTACCAAATCGGATGACTCGGGTTCCACCACCCCTGTCTGGAACGAACGCTTCACTCTTCCCCTCTCTCACCCTCTCCATGATTCCTTCCTCACCCTTGAGATTTTCCATTCCAAACCCTCTGAGACCCCCAAACCCTTAGTTGGCACACTCCGTCTCCCACTCAAGGACATCGATGACCTGGAAGATTCAGCGCGCCTTCGCAAGTTCACCCTCACGCGCCCCTCGGGTCGTCCTCAGGGTAAGATCCACTTGAAGCTGGGCCTTCTTGGGCGTCCTATCCCGCCAACTGTAGATTACGCTAACCCTAGCCCTCCACTGGTCTGTTATATACCCACCAATCCGATTCCTCCGCCGCCTGCGCGTGACTACAGGGGCTACTCGCCTTCACCGTCGCCTCCACCGTACTCTTCTTACAGCTCGTACCCGGATGCGTACTCTGGCTACTATTCTGGATACTACTCCAGTGCTCCTCCTCCACCTCCGCCGTCGAGACCATTCTTTGATCGTCCGGTGAATTATGGTGGGCCCAGTGGGCCGTCAGCTCCGCTTGATTATTCGTCATATGATCACAAGCCCAAGGGTTCGAAAATGGGTATGGGTACGGGGCTGGCAGTCGGAGCTGTTGCTGGTGCTTTGGGTGGCCTTGCTTTGGGAGAGGGTCTGAAATATGAAGAGGAAAAAATTGCTGACAGGGTTGAAAATGACATGGCTGCACGGGATGATTATAGCGATTATCGAGTAGATTATTGATTTTTCGTTGCTATGTTGCTAAAGTTTGAACTTTGAAGGCCAATTCAGTCTATAATTCTGGTATGCTTGTATATATTCCATTTGAAGAGTTGGATTGTATGCATCTATTGTGCTCTGTTTGCTGCTCAATGAAGTAATTAAAGGTTCATCCTATGATAACCTCCTTGTGTTCATGCGGCTCTTAATATATAAAGAAATAAAGTTGGTTTTCTATCAGTCTTTGCCATTTCAGAGTCTGGCTCGCATATTTGCAGATTGGTGTATCATGTATGTTACTCCTTACTAGTATGGAAGAGGGAGTGATGCATTAGTTATTTGTTTCAATCTCTTTGTTCGTAAAGTTTCTTAGTTTCAATTTTTGGTTACTGTCATTTCTATGACATATCGAATCTAGATATTTGTATTAGTCTAATAAGAGATTGAGAAACTTGAAAAGATCAGATACAGATCAATAGCTGCAAAACACAATCAGTTTGAAGCAATACTCTCTTTTCACTAATTATAGATTTTTATTGTAGCTGTGTAACACTCGCTCTTCTGTCATAGATAGGCCCAAACTTTTACAAATGAAGGTTACAAATATATGATACAGAAATCCTCTGCTGACCTGGTGGATTGTATTTTTTTTATCAATCATAGACAGGTCCTTTTTGTTGTTGTTGTTGTTGTGTGTAATACTTGCTCATTTGACTTAGATATGGCCAAATGTTGCAAAATAAAGTTACAAATATTGGTACAGACTACAGACATCTTGTGCTGATTAGGTAGTATTTTATCACAACGAAGCCATATGATATCATCTTCACATCTGTATTGTCAACGAGAGTTCGTACCTCACTTCATTCAATTGAATGATGCATTGTAGGATTTCGTTTCTTTGTTTATGTTTTCCCTCTCCTTGTGTACACCCAAATCATGTTAAAATTATTGTTGTTGAACTAGATTTTAGTAAATTGTACTTTTTAACTTCATTGAGTTGAATGCATAAGAAGATGGCCTTTTGAAAATATGGAGTAAAAAAACGAAATGGAAAAGAAATAAAAATGTATGCATTTGTATCAATTAGCTTGTAGCAAATTCATCTGTCTTGGGTCACAAAATTGAATATCACTCGTTGTATTAAAAAGATACATTTGCCATTTATTTCAGTGTCACTTGATCCATGTAGCCGATTCTGCCGAGTGGGAAGCAGTTTTGGTTTTGTTGTTGTACTCATCATTTATTTCTATGGGTAATAGCTGTGTAAAAATTAGTACTTTCTTTTGGTCCTACAGCAATTTTTAAGATTGATTGATGTTTTTAAATATATTGCATGCCCAAACCAAACTCAACAAAAGATACGTGATAAAACTTGATCTTGTCAGTATGGAGAGACAGGCAGCTTGGAACAGAAAACCTAATGTACATCTAAAAAGTATTTTTGCTTCACTAGTTATGTTATATCTTTAGGACTATGTAGTGGCTTTAGGATTAACCTAATGGTCATCTTTTCACTTGTAATGAATATTAGATCAAGTTTTTTCTAGTACTGAGAAAATTCATTTCGTATCCATGAGTACTTTGTTAAGTTTCTGTTTGTGGAGTTTTCCAAAAAGAGCATCTGAGATCTAATGCTTTTTGGCACTAGGCATGCATCAGTTGTGGTGTTGCAGATTTCATATGTCGGCGTGTTTAATATGTGGTATTTTCTGTGGCATGTTGCTCACCTTAATGGCACACATCAATAAGTATAGCCTCCGAGATAGAAAAAGGATATTAGGACACAACAAAATTTAAAGTGTTGCTATATCTTTAATTTGACTGCCTGACACGAGTTGGATTGGGCATGGCTTTTTAACTTTAGATGATCCAGCCCCTTCACATTAAACCATAAACTTTTAGTCCGCATAAATATGAGCTCTTTCTTTGAGAGAAGAGATCGTTCTTGATGGTTAACCGACAATGAAGAGAAACAAATAAGGCCTGTGCTTTTATGTTTTTGTCTTTTTCCTTTTTCTTCATCCTTCATCCTTTGTCCTTGTTTCTTTCTCTGTTTCTTCTCTGTTGACACTACCATTTGTAGGTTGAGCTTTTCACGCTCAGGTTTCTTGAGTTTTTTATAATGAACTTTTTTATAATCATACACATAGATTTGGTGATCTAATGGAGAGACTCAACCGCTTGGAAAATCAACTGTCTCCATAATGCCATTCATTTTTATTTGTGCAGCTCCAGCAGTAGCAGATTCCCCTTGAGGAATTCAATCAATAACTTTGAGGCTTAACCTATTTGAAAATATTTCCACTTATATAGTTTAATTTAATAAATGGGTCCTTGCAGCTTAAAATGTATTTCATTTAATCATTTTTGGTACACTTCGGTTGGTGTTTTGTTAATTTTGCTAACATGGCCTATTATATATTAGCACTCTGAATATGTAGGATTTATACCCCCAAAAGAAAAACAAGACAGAAAAAAAAGCGATACAATAGATAAGTGAAATTAAGTCATATATATGGCATGTAATGTTAACCTATGTAAAAAGATTCAGGTGAAATGGCTTGAATCATGCATATTCAAAGGAGTCAAGATATTAGATGTAATTGTAGGAACTAAAAGAGTAATATAACCATAGAAGTATTAGAGGGGCAAACATTATAATATTGGAGGCAAAAATATGCCAGATTAAGTGAGTTATGCTCTGAATATGTTAAGAGAAGATATTATGGGTAATGTAAATCATAGTGATATGCTTCAGGTGTTTTATATTATGTCTTGTGTTTGCTTTTGTATTTGGATGATTGCTGGAATTGCCTTATGTTATTTTAAAGATTGGATTATGCTTACATATATTACTGTTATTTTTGTATATGTGTACGGCTTCCATGTTGCAACTTGCAAGTGCTCCACTTGTAACTCTTGCTTAAGCACAAGAGAATTTTATATGTGGATGGTAGTTTGTATGACTTTTTCTCTGATTCAGCTAAGACAGCATAAGAGGGAGGCCCTCTATCCTGATATTTAACTATTTATGCTGAGGCGTGGGGTAATCTTTCTGTATGGAAAACCTTTTGCCTCAGTTTGCTGTTTTGCTGTTTCCCTTCATCTTGAGCTATTTGGGTGAAGCAGCATGGTTCAGAAATAGTTGCTTGAACGAAAAATGATTCAGCTTTCAAAATTATTGTTCGGATATCTGTCTAAAACAGTTTGTTTAATTTTTTCTAATTTTCTACCAAAAGTTGCTGCTTTCTTATGGAAGATTCGAACCTAGTAATTAATCCTAACTCTGAAGTAAGAGAGATTCATTATTCAGGTCCTGTTGTTTTTCTGCCTTATTAAATATCAAGGTCTAAGTTCCCTTCCATAGTATTATTAGAATTCTTAAGATTTTTGCACCGGAGGATAGAGCAAGAAGCTAAGGGGAATTGATAGAATATTATTGCAGAACTGTAGTTCGAAGAGCGATTGGTTTTGATCATGCTCTGCTTATTCAAGGCAAAACCATGCTTGAAAATAATTATTGGAACTGATCTGCAAGTATTTTATGTGGAGAAAGATATTCACTTATAGTATCTCGAACATGATTGTCTTTAATTGAAGGATAAGAAACAAAAAGAAATTATATAAAACTAAATTCCTTAGGCTGAAACGTAGCTGAAATTTTTTTTGTTCGCTTAGAGAAGTTGCTGATTTGTCTCTAATCTTATAAGTTATATTCTAATTTCCGAGGCTTGGGTATGTTTGAATGATAATAATGAATATGCAAGCTAAATAAATCTTTTGATTTTGTTTTGGGCTATACTCGCAAGTTAATCATGTAATAAAAAACACAACAACTTTTGTTTCCTACTTTTTAATTTTTGGGTCTGCTATGGTTTTTTTTTTTCTTGTTGTTTTGAATAAGCGCAGTTTAGTGACCCAGACATCAAGCTTTTATTGTTTTGGTCCAAAGAGGTGGTATGTTGTGTTAAAAAATGGAGTTGGATCTATGGAATTGGCGGAGTGTAGAACTGAAAGGAAGACAAAAGAAGTGTGAAAAATTAAGGGCTCTTGAATGGATTATGTTTTACTTCCATGTTTTCCCCTTTATTTCTCGTTCTACATTTCACTTTTTGTACAAATAATCCAAACCCTAAAGAATGCCTTTTGTGGTGTAACTTCATTACTATTTTGTTTCCAAGTTGTATTGGAGCAACACATCTGAAGCAAGAGTGTGTTTTTCTTTCATAAGCTTTTTATTATCACTTGTAAAACATGACTGCTCACAGATTATTTAATTTCGTGCAAATCTATTTATACTGTAAAATTGTGATAAATTAATTAATTCGTCTCCATTCGACTAGTGAATGCATGTTGATATATGAGAGGTATTTTATTATTTATTTTGGGCCTGAAATGATAGGCACTTTATTAATGGGCCTTTTATTGTCTAAATGAAAGAATTTTAATCATATAAAATTTCACAAACGTAGAATTATTATACTCTATGTTTCTGAAAGATTTTTAAATTATACTTTTTTTTTTTGAAAAGTTATATTCTTTTTATTTGAAAAATAAGAAAATTTATAATTTTATTTTTTTGACTAAAATACTCTTGTATTTATTATTTGTATACTTATACATGTATTTGACTAATATAAAAATTTATTTTTAAAATAAATAAAATAAAATAATTATGTGTTAAGGATATTTTAGTCAAAATAGTGAAATTATAAGTTTTTCAATCTTTTTTTTATGAAAGTTTTTCAATCTTTTAAGGGAGAAGAGTGTATATTTTCAAAACAAAAAAAAATATAGAAGTATAATTTAAAAATATCTCAATGGAGTTGGTTGATGATGATCAATGAAGGATATAAGAAAATTTAAATTCCTTTATGCTCATGCGTCTTTAAACTTTATTTTACATAGTTAAAATTTTATTTTGAATCATAAGAGACTTATTATATTGCAGCAAATTTAATAGATGAAAGAAAGAATTGATTGTATTTTTTAAAACTAGAGAGACATTATAATAAAATGAAAAGATAATTTTTATTATTATATTAGAACAAGCTTGTTGACTTAATTTTCACCATTTATTTTCAATCCCCTGTAAATTCTAATGTTCATGAATCGTTAAAACAACTAATAATAACAACAAATTAAAAACAATACAGATTAATAATTTCACTTTTTTCATAATTAAATATAGTGGACGGTGAATTGAATCTGGCATGTTTAAAAGCGGATAATAATTTAGATGTGTGAATGATGATTAGCCAGTTTTTTTTTTTTTGGCCTTGATGATTAGCCAGATTAGGTAAATGTATTTTCCTTTTCTTCTTAATTCACTGAATTCAGAGAATATTAAACCTAATAACCTTTCGTTGCTGCAGCTAAATGCCAAGCCGCAATCTATTAAATACAAACAAAACAATATTGTCTTTTTCTTTTTCTTTCTTCCCTCCACTCATAATACAACAAACCAAACTCTTATCTTTCTGCAAGAAAAGTTCAATTCAACAATATCACAGTCCATAAATGACGGACCCATTTCCATTTGTCTTCATATTAAGTTTATGTTCCAAGAATTATTTGGCAACGAGTATTTTCCAAAAGAGCATGGTTTTAACTTTTATCTTTTATGTGACCAAATCATACCTTTTTCTTATCCTTAAATGGGAAGTTTTTCTTTAAGCCAGCAGCCACCATACCTTTTTCCTTCAACTAATATATATCCATCCAACCATTTTTAATTATGTCACTTTACAAGTACATTGTGTACAACCATATGTATTACTCTATCTAATGAGAAAATTAATTTTTTCTCTTAAATGTTTTTACACCAATGATAAAATAGTAGAATTAAATGGTCTAGATCGATCTCAAGATAATTAAGGGTACTTTATCCTAAAATTAATGATGATTGCATATTTAATAATTAGTATATTGTTAGTTGTGATAGAGACTAACAAGGTGACTTGAATTTGATGATGAATTGAGACATACACTGAGAATGGGAGTGTGTGGTGTTTAATTATGAGGGGGAACTAAGAATGTGTTATTAATTACTAATCAAGCAGCTAGCACTCGCAAGTAAATTAATTAATTAATTAATTAATACTCCACATAAGCTAGCTGGGGATAATAAATAGGAGAAGGGAGTTGAATGTGTGTGGTGGCAGCAGCTTGCACACACAGCACAAATCAAAGTGAATGAATTAATTTTAATCAGAGTTTACAATTTAAGTGAAAATAACTCATCTATTTTTAATCAAATATTAGAAATTTGATCTCTGACTTTGAGTATATATAGATCCTTTTTAAATCTTCAAAAAAATTAAATTATCCCATTTTTTGAAGTGCTTATAAGTCAACAAAAAGATTACTTACCAGTTACTATGCTCAACAATACAATATTGTATGAACAAAATTCAACAAACATGAAATTTCATCCCCCTTGGCCCTTCTATTTAATTGCTTTCATATGTTTATTCCATGTTCTTAATTACATGTATATGTACCTAAATATGTTCAACTTTTGTGGATGTGGATGTACCTGCACAACAACACCAACATTAGTGGAGCTTGCAGGGGCACTTGGGAAAAAACACTCACTACTAATATATATGTAATTATGCCAGTGGAGACACGTTCTCTCCTCTAATCAATGCCTACATGAATTTTTTTTCAATACTACTCATGTAGTGTCTATATATATTGTGACCGGAGTATTTATTAAAGTGGACTTGATAACTAATTTTTTAAATTATTGTGGGATTAATTGTTGGGGACGACACTCTTAATGGATGACGCTTTATTTTCATCTTTTAGGGATTGAACTCAAGAGACGATAGTTAAGAAAACACAGACATCTTACAATTTATGTTATGTAGTATATATTTAATTATACTACCCATCACGTATTGAATCCAACAATATCATTAATTACTTTAATTATTATGTCCATTTAAAAATTTACCTAATTGGAACATAATCCACCTACTCCCGTATTACCCACTTGCTTAATCATTTTGAGATTTGAGCCAAATTAAGAGGAAGGAAGATTCTACATATACGGAGATCATTGAAAAAGCAGATTTCTCAACCCCAAGAGAAATCACCAAGTTGATGCATTAAAATATCTGTTTTTCCTACACCTGCGTGCGTGCTTAATCAAAAGCCAACTCCTATTAATTTTCATATAGATTTAAAACCTTTCTTTTTATTTTTTGCTTTAATTTTGTTTTGTCCACAGGTTTCCAAAGTACTATCCGATTAATTCAAACTCAACCCATATATCTCAAACATTAAATATAAGTACCTCTTTTAATTAATGAAGATTTATACATTATATAGTTTGTCATGTTGTAAATTGTAATTGTGAGAAACTATCCCTTCTGTTAGTTGGATTCAGCCCGTTCATATAATACCTTTTTCTTAATGCCCTCTTGTGAAATGGTGAATATATATATATTAAAATTCTATATATAAATTCAAAGTATATATTAAAATTCGATCTACACCAAGATCTCTTTGCTTTGAAGTTGTACGTACAACTTTTTCAACTTCCTAGATATATCCCAGTCTGTCATATTTATTTTAACCCTTTTTTATCTTTCATGTGATTATTTGGAATGTGTTCAACATGCGTGAGAGATAGATGAGACAAACCAAAGGCTATATATATATATATATATATATATATATATATAAATAGCCGTAAATTACTAAACTCAATTAGTAGTTTAGTACTACAGATTCGCTAACGTATTTTGACTTAATCTCTCTCTACCTATGGCTGTGAGTAAAACCTGTTTAATTATGGTCAAGTGGACAACTTACACATTAAAACTAATTATATTCCCAACCTCCTTTTAATTATTTTTTCTAAGGAACACAATGCAATACAATGACGAATTCATAGTATTTTAAAAGACTTAATATAGATTTGGCCAAAAAAAAAAGACTTAATATAGATATATATATTTGTTAATTAAAAAAAGAAGAAAAAGCAGAGAAGATAAGTCGAATTTGTTCACTTGGCTTGGACAAAATTGTCCTGCTCGTCATCGAACGCCTCCAAGACGTACAATAATATTATTTGTTGATTTAGTTATGTTACAATTAAAGCTAATTATATTCATGTCAAATTAAATGATCAAGAATAAAATTGACTGACAATATAATAATTAATGTCTCAGTCATTGAGCTGATAACAACAACCAATTAATTTACATTTTTTTCTTTTAAGGCCAAATGATACTTAGTTTAATCAACTTGAATTCACTATGCAACCTTTCATCTCAAACCTGACCCCAATCCTTCCCCTAGAAAAGAGTAATATATATATATATATATATATATGCCTACCATTATGATTGTACTGTTAATAATTATATAAAATGTAGCTGATTTTATATGTGTGTGAACGTCATGCATGTTCTCAGAGGATATATATGTATACACGTATGGTTCATCTTATTCCTATCCTTTAATTTGATCATCATATATATATATATACAACTCGACGAAAATCCTGAATGCCAAACTATATATATACGTATTTGTAAAACATTTTATCACGAATTAACAATTTTAGTAAAACATTATATGAGTGAATTAAATCATTATTTTTGGATTACAATTTAACAATTGAGATTAAGGCAAAAAAAAAATTTAGGGTAGGTTTGGATTATTGGAAATTAAACAGGAGAAAAGAAGTGAAGACTTTCAAAATAGTTTCCTTTTATTTGAAAAGATAAAAATTGGAAGGGAAGATAATGGAAGGTTAACCTTTAATCCTTCATTATTCTTCCCCCTTCATAAATTCAAGATACATCAAATTAGAATATTTTGGAGGAGGTATCAACACTCAAACAAAGGGAGGACGTATGGAAGTTAACCTTTCCTTCCCCTCCCTTTTCCTCTAATCACTTCCATTCCTTTCCCTTCGCCTCTTAATTCCCAGACAAACCCTTAAATTCTAAATTAAATTAAGAACATATTTATGATAATTTTTTATTAATTGTATACTACTAGTTTGTTAAAAAAAAATTTGATATTTTTATCCTCCTAGCTTTCATTAATTATTTGATACATTTTATATAGATATCTAGGACTAGGTTATTTGAGATTGATGTTAGTCAAAATACATTATTTGAATTACTCAAGGAGTTTGGTACCTGCTTTCAATATATTTTACAATTATCAATGTTGAACGAAACTTGTTTTTTTTAAAAGTATCAAGTTAAATCCTATTATAAAATTTTTTAAAAAAAAATACTTATAATTGTTCAGAGAAGTCTAACTCAATAATATATATAACAGAAAAAGAATAATTGGTAAAAGTTGTTGAACTAAAAAAATAAATTAAAAACACGACTGATCATATAAATAAGATAACCGTAGGATGAAAATCCTCACCAATTTTGGTGCTACCAACAAAATGTTTACCATTACAATTTTTGCGTACCATAGAAGTATTGTTCTACACAATGAAGATGTCATATACTTCTACATCAAAATGATAAAAAAATTGAAAGCTTTTTAGCACAGCTGCTCTAATTTAAGTCGATCTAGTAATTTGAATAAAATCTTTCTTAAAGAAAAACTAAAATTAAAAATAGTTTTAGACAAAATCACCACCAAAATTGAAAAACTACAAATCAGACTTATTTAATGGATAATTAAAACAAAGAAAAAAAAAAGATGAAAATTAGGGTGGAGGCCTTGGTACAGTAATTACAACTCCTTCTTTTATATCTAGAAAAGATCAAGGCAAAAGAAAGAAGGAGACATACGGAGATAGTGAGAAAACAGTTTAACGAAACTAATATTAAGAGACTTTAACCTCTGTAATAATCATTCTAATTCAATATAATAATTAGATCAAATAAAAACAAATTTGCATGCTTTAATTAAAAAATTCCAATTGTTACAGAAGTACATATTCTTTCAAATTCTTTTAATTAATTAAGCTTGAAACAGTCCCCGGCCGGCCCACATCATATACTCTTTGAAGCTGTGAGGCCAATTAATGGGTATATATATACGTGTGTTAAATTAATAGGACACATACATAATTTAATGCTGTACTGAAATGCAGTTGGCGTCCATGCATGTATCGGACCTAGTAGAGAGAAAGAATTGAACTCAACATATATACACTAGTACTATATGATCATCATAACTACCAAAACAGAAACCAATTAATTAATTAAAATCTTATTCTTCTTACAATATTCTCAACTTTATATATACATCACAAGTCACAACACAACTAATTATAGCTAACGCCTAACAGACAACAAACTATTTTTCTTTTCAAAAATAAATGAAACAAAATATCCTACCTCTATACAAACTTTATCCCATGTTTAGATAAGATCGACATTTACTCTAGCTAGCGTCGTGATAATTAACATATATAATTGTGAATTTCATATGATCTTGATTATTATACGATTCAATATATAATTATATATACGAGAAATTGATCCTAATCCTTGTAGCATGCAGAGATGGCTCTCACTTAAAGTACTTATGAGCTGTGTTAACGTAGGGACAAAATTACTAAATTTTGGTACATCCATTCAATTATATAGTGCTATTTTTAATATTAATAAGAAATTATCTTAAATGAATTAGGGACCAATCACTGATTAGATAGATATATTAAAGTTCAGTATTATCGTATTACTAAATATATACTCTTAATATAGGAGTAGATGTACAGCAGTACGGTAATACTGAACTTTAGTACATACATCCCTCCAATCAGTTGGTCTCTAATCCATTTAAGGCGGGTCCTAATTAATATGAGTTTTTATTAATATTAACAAATGACACTACATGTGATTGAAGGAATACACTGAAGTTTAATAATACAATAGTACTAAACTTTTAAGTTTTATCCTTAAACATATAATGCATTATGACTTGTTTTCTAAATTTGGTTGTATGTCTTAGGTTTCATTGTATAGTAATATGATTTGATTTAGTAGTAAATTCTAATTAATGTATGTACCAATAAAAGTATACCATTTGTTTTAATTGTAAAATATACTCATCTCTGGAATATTTTGTCGTAGGACAACACCAATGATTAAACTTAAAATTATCTATCTCAATCATCCTTTGTGTCATTAAATTAATTAAATATAGAGATTTTTTTATGAATATTTTAATTTTTAAATCTAACATAATTTTTTGTATGCAAATATAAAGAGGAAAACTACCAAACCTACACATCAGTAGTTAAAAGAAAAATAAGTTTGAACCAATTTTAAGAATTGAATGAATTTTGATAAAAAAATAAATAGATTATTTTTAAATTGGATGAATAAGAAAGGGAGAATATTGGATAAATTATTGTAGGACTTATAGGTGTCAACCATTTTTGACGTATGCTGTAACGCACAAATAGAATATTATTATTAATTTGATATTAATAGTAATAATAATATTAATATGGAAGGAGTCAACGGTAGCTATATAGTTTGGGCAGTGGGTGCATGAATTAAATTGAATTAGCCTCTCCAGTGTCCACAGTCCAGTGCCCACCCTCTCTGGTTTTTTGATAAGATTCATTGAGCCTTCTCATTTTGCCAACTGGCCACTTCCCCACTTTCATTCCCTCTTAACCACTTCATGCATCCACAAACTTTAATTTCCTATATATTAACTACTCTATTCTTATTTTATCTTTTGTCATTTTCACTAATTATAAATCAAATTCAATTACTTTATGCAAATAATAACAATCAATGGAACAAAGTCTTTTTTCTACTAATTATAGTCAATTACATTGATCAAAACACAGTAATTAATATATATATATATATATATATATATATATTTATACTTCTACGAATTACTATATATATATATATATATATATATATATATATATATATATATATATATATATGTAATTACATAAAATACTCATTAATTATATAACTTAATTGGAGCCTTTTTGTGCATGCTTATTTTCATGAAAAAGTATTTATTTTTTAATAATAATTATTTTAAAAAATTATGCTGTTATTGTTTATCAAAAAGATTATGCTATTTGTACATGTTTATTTTCATAAAAGAAGTTATTTTAAATTGTAGTAGATGCACTTTTTTAACTTCAAGCATAATCTAAAATTTAGAGTTTTTTTAACGAAAATATAATTTTTTTTTAAATATCTTTAATAAAATGTTATATTTTTATTATACCATTTATCATTTTAAACTATAATTTTTACCTTTACTTTATATATCCTTAATTATATTTCCTAACATACCCTTTATTATTTTATATTTCCCATTAGTAAATAATTTAATAAACATTTTAATAATAAACTAATTAATATTTATATTTATTTGTTTAATAAAAAATAACAAATTAAATATTTATACCCATTTATCTATTTAACAGCATTAATAACATCATAATTTATACATGCCCTTAATCATTTGATTTTACAGTCAAAAGCACATTTTTATACAATTTTTATCAAACACAAATTATTTTTCAGCTATTGATAAAAGAACTTTTCAACTCTGTTTGCTAAACACAAACTATTTTTTTTTACAATACTTATAAAGAAACACCATAAACAAACTGACCATATATATATATACACTAATTTTTAAATGTCTGAGTGTTCCTACATAGATTTTATTTATTTACTTATTTTTTTCTTAATTAAATTTCTTGACCTTAACGACTATGTAGAGTGGCTTATTTCATGAATAGACGTGTCATTCAAACCATAGAAGGTGCCTCCATCTGTCATCCGTCCCTCGGATAGTAAATATAAGTAAGGTACTAATGTCCCAGTGAAAAGTTCCGTTACGGAGCGAAGTGCTCCAAGGTGCCTAGTGAATCCGTCCCTTAGACAGTAAACATAAATAAAGTGCTAATTAAGTCCCAGTGATAAGTTCCCCTGCTGAGCAAAGTGCTTTAGGGTGCCCAGTGAATCCGTCCCTTGGACAGTAAACTAAGATACCTCACTTTCCCTCTTTTAATAAGTATGAGGTAGTGGAAAGTGTGATGCGGTCATCCCCTCCCTCAGGGTCAGCGTAGTGTTGACATGAGAAGAATCACGTCAAGGTCATTCCAACTTCGCGAGGAAGCAACGCTCTTGGAATGGGTTTGACGTAGGCCAAGTGCCACCCGCGACGCCCAATTTAGACAAGGTTGGGAATGTCGTGAAGGAGTGATTTTCATCCTCCTTTCCCGGGAACAGTCTTAGGGAATGGCTTGGTAGGATTGAGGTGAAGGTTCTTCGTGCTTAGGCATGATCGCCCTGATAAACTAGGTAAGGGTTTAATATTAGTAAATTTATTATTATTCTTATTGAGCTCATAACCCACTTCTCTTAGACACGTCATTAACAATTGACACCTCATACATACGTAACCACATCCACATGCCTAATCCCACTCCCTCAACTTCATCCCACTACTTACCTCATTTGGCTCCATGTTCGCCCATTTCCTGAACCTTAGCCCATTATGTGACACCACTACCATGTCAAGAAACGTACATGCACCACTCATGTTTTTAGGATGTGACTCATCATCCCGTAACGAACTTATCTTACTCTCCACTATAAATAGACCCCCGTGAGACATTCAAAGGGGACGGATTTTCAGAGATAGAAAGAGACTCTTGCGAGATACTAAGAGAGAGATCTTCATCCAAAACTCTCAAATCCTTGAGCTTGGTAAGAACATAATTTATTTACTAACGTTAATCTCTCTTGTCTTACTTACAGTTTGCCCAGAGTGCTTCACTTCTCGCCCACTAAGTACTTCCCAGTGACTGGCTCCCGGATTGCTCTGGACCTCCAAGTTCGAACCCCCCGTTCCCGGAACACAGCGGAAGTATTTTAAATAGAAATAAGGAATTAACAAAGTCTTGAGACTTCATGTTAGGTAAGGGTTTAGGGTAGAAATAAAATACACATTAGTTTACGTTCTCCCCGTACTTATATTTAAAGGAAGTGCCACTTGAGCCTAATTAATTATAAATTATATAATATGGAATTTTGTGTTAATAATATATATAATATAGAAAATATAATGGGCATTACTCTATATTCTCACTAGTGAATGGTAATAAAGAGAAAACTTTTGCTGTGGGAGAAAGAACTTCGGTTAATTGTCTCAAATTAGTTAGATTTTAATAAGTTTTAAGCAATAATAATAATATAGGAAACAACTTTTTAAACTGAATTATTGGCCTGCAAAAAAATAAAAAAGAGTTGGACCGAGCGGTTCGATAGTTGAACTCAGTCTGACAGTTGGACCCCAATTAATTCCAATCCAATTGTTAGTTTGATTTTTTATATCTTACCAACTCGTTTTAATGTTTGGTTCACAACCGATCCTAACAACATTGTCAGAGAAAGATAATAAATTATTAATAATATTAGAAAATTTTATATGATGAATGATAATGTCAAGGACATTAGAAAACTTGTGAATTGTGAATTGTGAATTGTGATACACACGTGGCGGATTCGAAATGATATAGTAAGGATATCAGTAGTGTCTAGAGTGGCAAAAGCAAAAAGAAAATACACTGCTCTAGTACATGTAATCTCAAATCAAGTAATTAATCTCCCTTGTGCTACCTTAATTATTCTATTCATTATTTAAAGCGAATGCAGCATAATGCATACAGTACAGTACAGAGAGAGTTGTTTAGTCAGAGTATTAACTATTAAGTAATTATAAACTAAACCACACACATTCATTCAATCACATTTTTTTAAAAAAAAAAAACAGCTTTACGTTAATTGTATTGGATTTGTATTTTATTAGAGATTCTGACACAAACCGACAAATCAGAAATGGCGGTTTTGGGAGATTCCAAATGAGCATTATGGATTTGAACTTGAACCGACCTTTTTCCATTTGCAATTAGATAATCTGAAACCCAAGTTTCATTCACCAATATTTTAAAAACGGAAGGAGAGCATATATAACTATATTATTATCATAACAAATATAATAAGGTGCTCCCAAGTAACGGTAATCAATTATTTTTGATTTAGTATTTGAGACAGTTCATGATTAGCTAAACAGTTAAGATTCTTAGGGGCCAACGCTTCTTGGGATTTGAGGAATGACAACCCAATTACAGAACGTAAAAAGTCGGCGCTTATATTTCTTTCTTAATTTCTTCTTCACTGATATATATTATATTATTATTATGGATATAATTTGCATGGCTTCATCATTACTTCTTTCTACAACAAACTATTTATATTATATATCAACAATTCATATTTAATTTTAAAACAAGAACATCAATCCAAAAGTTGTTGAGAGTAGTGTACTGATCTATACAAGGTAAGAAAAAAAAATCAATACTATGTTATAGAGCAGTGAATTTGTTATTAAGTTGATAAAAAATTTAATATGGGTGAGAGTAGTCTTGTTGAAATTTAAAAGACTTGTTTTTACGAGAGTGACTCATTTAATTTGTCATATGATAGAATGTGCCATTGGAGAAAGAAAGAAAAAGAAAGTGAGACCTGCGTGGATGATCCGAGAGTTTCGAGAATAGATTCTATGCTGTCCAGCATAAAAAAACAAGGAGAAGAGTGACACATAAGTAAGTCCTACATGTGGAACCTATTATATGTGGAACACATTTATGTGTCACTCTCTCTTCTTACTTTTCTATGCTGAGCAACATAAGATTCAATCTCGAGAGTCTCACATACACACTCTCTTTGACTGTACTCTTTGGCGTATGATAGGGAATTCATTCACACCCCTCAAAGATGCAAAGTTGTTCTTAATTATTTTTTACATGAGGCTGATAAATTAAAGACCCATATGTGCAATCCTGTATATATAGTTTGGGGTGTTGTCTCTACTGTTCTATATGTATATATAAACAAAAGTTAAAAGAAAAAGTGTTGCAGAAAAGTGATAATTTTGTAAATAATGAGTCAATTAAATAGCCGTGGTCCTTTGCCGTTTTGGTAGGCCGCTGGGTGTGAATTGGATGTCACGTATATATAGAGCAGTCATGTACGTACGTATAGTAGTCATTTTATATGAGTGTTCTAAATTAAATTGTACACAGACAATGAAATGTAGTTATACCGACATACATATAACTCTTTTTATACCGACATGAATGAAAAAATTAAATCACATAAATTTGAATAGAGAAGTTACTATAGTAAAATTCAAGTTTAAAAGCGCAAAAAATTAATTAAATTGAAAGTGGTTGTGGGGTTTAATTAATATAGTAGAAAAATAATCTAATTAAGATCTGAAAGAAATCATAGAAATCGGATTCGGAAGTGGGATTGGATTGTATTAGGTGTGGAGGCAGAACCGAGAGGGATACTGCTGAGATTGCAAGGAAAAATCTGAGAGATTCTTAGTAATCTCCAAAATTGGTTAAGCCTATTAGTTTAGGGGTTTTTGCATATCTGAGAGAGTCTCAAATCAAATCTCTAGTCTCTGCTTTTAATGGTGATGCTGGGGTCAATCCAGCCTATAAAGGTACAATCCCACGTGGCCTTCCCAAGTAGGCACTACTCTCGCTTCCCTTTCCTCCATGTGGCATTTCTTTTTTGTTTTGACTTCTGCCATTCAAATCATAAAATATGTATATCACAATTATTATTATGCTACTACCCCATACTTCCCAACCTCAACAATCAACATATCTATTTTCCCTATTATGCTATTATTTCGTTCATCGCCTCTATCCTCTTTTCCTCTCACATTTTTTGATTTCATTCTCAACCCAGATTCTTGTATATTTACTTGAGATTTACTAAATCAATCCTTGATACTCATCACTCCTATTCTATATTTACCCAGTTTAACTTGCCTCTCATCAAAGATTTGCTCCTTTATAACCCCTCACTTAGTTTTTTGAAATAAGTAATAATTAATTAATTAATAGGTAGATATATCACACTGTTCAATTTATAAGAGTTGCCGCTTTATATTTTTAATTATATTACGTATTATACATGATTTAAGTGATCTCTTCTACAATATATAAACTATAACAAATTAAAGTCCTCTTGACTAAAATTAAAAATTAATTAATCTTCTTGTTCCATCAACGTCACGCAAAATTTAAAAATAATTACAGTATTTTTTTTTTGTTATTCTCACATATACTCTATTAAAAATTAAAAATAATTATGTTCGATGAATTGTTGAGTATTAAATCTATGTACGTTTTTACAATAGAAATTCAAATTGAATTGATCACGTTGTAAGGGACTAGCTTATTTTATTAGACCCTGACTCTCATCTCATCGGTAAGTAATAAAAGTTTGAATCATACTTCTATTGCATGATTTTAAAAATGAAGATTTTATTTTAGAAAATCAAGATGAATAATTAACGTATATATTACATTATGTAATATTGATCGAAGGGATTTAGATTAAAATTTTCATCCTCATTTTTAAATATTTAAATTGTCCCGTCAAGTACTATTAGTCCTATATATTTGAATATTTGATGGTTAACCCTTTATTTACTACTATTATTTTCAGCCAAAAATAAAAGAAGAAATGTATAGATTTATCACTTATGTGTGTATGTGAAGTCATAATCAATGATAATAAATTATAACATAAATGCCTATCCTTGAGAACAACAAATTATAATATTTTTTATGCAGGTATATATAAGTAGTAATTAAAGCAAAATAAATGAAATTAAATTATGAGGGACAAAAATTTAATTTGTATGATGTAACAAGTTAATAAGGGAATAGTTTGGTCTTGCTTACACGTTGAGATAGGATTGTAAAGTGTAGCCATAATAATGCGGTATTAATGCCCAAATGGTGATGAAACAGAAATTAACACAAGACTCGTCTCATCCGTCGTCACAAGAAATAAATAAAAATAAAGGCCCACCTCAGCACCCTCAGCTCAGGTGCATGAACCCACGCGGCCACGCCTGTTCCCTCCCTTATATAAACCCCAACAATCCCACCTTTCTCTCCCATCCTCACCTCACTCCTCTATCACCAACAAGCGAGGCAGCGAGAGAGCGAGAGAGAGAAACAGAAACTAGCACAAGTTTAATTTCATCATCTTATCCAAACTCAGAAGGAATTTGAAGAAAACTATTAAAAAAATGCCTTCTACACCCACTCTCGTTTCCAAATGCACCGTCTTTCCAGACAAAAAATCCTCTCTCGGAGACCTCAAGCTCTCCGTCTCCGACCTTCCCATGCTCTCCTGTCACTACATCCAGAAAGGCTGCCTCTTCACTCTCCCTCCTTTCTCTTCCAATTCCCTCATCCCTCTCCTCAAATCCGCTCTCTCTCGCACTCTCTCTCACTTTCCCCCTCTCGCCGGCCGCTTCAACACTGACTCCGACGGTTACGTCTACATCACCTGCAACGACGCTGGCGTCGATTTTCTCCACGTCATTGCCTCTGGATTCTTCATCCGCGACCTCCTCTCCCCTCCCGATGTCCCTCAATCCTTCAAGGAATTCTTCGCTTTTGACAGAAAAGTTAGTTACAGCGGTCATTTCAGCCCGATTATGGCCGTTCAGGTCACCGAGCTTGCTGACGGCGTCTTCATCGGCTGCACCGTCAATCACGCCGTCACCGACGGCACCTCCTTCTGGAATTTCTTCAACACCTTCGCTGAAGTCTTCAGAGGAGTCGACAAAATTTCCAGGCCACCGGACTTCCGCCGTGAGTCCGTTCTCATCTCGAAAGCAGTGCTTCAATTGCCGGAAGGCGGGCCCACGGTGACGTTCAACCCGGACGAGCCGTTACGGGAGAGAATTTTCAGCTTCAGCCGCGAAGCAATTCAGAAGCTGAAAGCCAGAACGAACATCCGGAGACGGGAGGGCGACATGAACGCCGTGGAGTTGATGGGGAAGCAGAGCAACGATCCTTATCGGAAGGAAAGCGGCAAGGTAACGTCCATCCTTGAGAACTGGCTGAAGATCAGCGCCGTTTCAACGAAACCGCAAATTGCGGAAACGGTTGAAATATCATCATTTCAGTCGCTGTGCGCGTTACTGTGGCGTGGTGTCACGCGGGCGAGGAAGTTGCCAGCGTCGAAAACGACAACGTTTAGGATGGCGGTGAATTGTCGTCACAGGCTTGAGCCGAAGTTGGACCCGTGCTACTTCGGGAATGCGATCCAGAGTATTCCCACATACGCCACTGCGGGTGACGTAATGTCACGGGATCTACGCTGGTGCGCCGAGCAGCTCAACAAGAGCGTGAAGGCCCACGATGACGCTACTGTGAGACAGTTCGTAGAGGATTGGGAGAAGAACCCCAGGTGCTTCCCGCTGGGGAATTTCGATGGTGCGTCTATGACCATGGGTAGTTCGCCCCGATTCCCAATGTACGACAATGATTTCGGGTGGGGCAGACCCGTGGCGATTCGCAGCGGGCGGGCTAATAAATTTGACGGTAAGATCTCGGCGTTTCCGGGTAGAGAAGGAAATGGGAGCGTTGATTTGGAGGTGCTTTTGTCGCCCGAAACGATGGCCGGGTTGGAGTCCGACTCCGAGTTCATGCAATACGCATCAGCATTTCAGTTATGACACGTTGGGAGCTCTGAGGATGATGATGATCCCGACCGTTGATAGTGTTTGATCTCTGGGTGGGTGGGACCCATTGCTTGGCTGCTCATTTTGTAATATTTGTTATGTAACTGGTGTTTCTGTTCAATTAAATATATCATATCCATATTTGAGTATTTTAGATGAATCCATATATTAATATGATTAAATTAAATCACTAAACAACTTGTTCAGCACTCCACTCACTTGGTAACCCTTGCGGATTTTGTTCACGGTTGACCTCTGATCTCCCGGCTCCTACAAGCTATTAGAAATTTATATATTAATATATAAATTAAATTTGGTGATGTATATACATGACATAATTTTCCTTTAGAATAAAAAGGAGTTTACAAAAATGTTAGACTTTTTTTTGACCAAATACAAGATGTTGGACTACGTGAATGGATCCCGTGTTGTACGAGAATGGATTCTCTACATTATAAAGTGAAGTGCTCTTTAGAGAAATATAAAGAAAAAATTGTGGGCCTTACATTTTCATAATTTCTCTCTCTTAGTTGCTCTTTTTATCTCTCTCCTTACTTTAGTGAACACTTCACCTTACAATGTAGAGGATCCACTCTCGTGTTGTACAGGATAGGATTTGAAGTGGTTGGACTACCATTATTAAATATAATAGAGTAAATTACACTGCCCTTCCCTGAGAGATGCTGAAATTACACTGTCCTCCCCTCTCGTTTGCAAAATTACACTGCTCTCCCTTGAGAGATCAAAAGTCATTACACTTTGATCCAAAGCACTATTCTCCCACTAAAAAAAAGTTTAAAAAGTCAATATAATAAATATTAATGACTAATAAATATTAATGACTAAATTGACCCTCACACAAGATAAAAAATTTTTAACATTATGCTTCATCGAAATTTATAAAACTGAATCTTTCAAAAAAAAATTTATAAAACTTAATTCTAGTACACCTAACAAATTTTTTTTGATATATTTTATTATATATATATATATATATAACTTAATTATCGAAAATTAAGTAAAATAATAGATGTTTTATATTATATTACATTATTAATATAAAAATCTATAAACTATTTAAGTTACGATTTTTTTTAGAATTTTATTTTGTTAACAATAATAATTACTATAAATACTAATAAAATAATAAAAGACAATAAAAAATGAAACAATGTTATTATAAGAGGACGAAAGTATGTATAGGTCACATTTTATAGAGTTTCATTCTTTTGTGAGGGGTAATTTAGTCATGAATATTTATTGTATTGGAAGTTGAAAAAAATTTGACCTTTTAGAATTTTTTTATTGGAGAATGGTGTTTTGGATCAAAGTGTAATGACTTTTGATCTCTCAAGGGAGGGCAGTGTAATTTTGCAAACGAGAGGGGAGGGCAGTGTAATTTCAGCATCTCTCAGGGGAGGGCAGTGTAATTTACTCAATATAATATTTTTTTAAAAATTAATTAGCTAGTAATCTTTATTATTTGAACAAAATGCAACTTATGAATTCCTCAAATTAAAGTTATGGCTTCATTTAATGTTAATAGGCGTGCCAAACAAAATCCGGATTGATTTATTGTATAATTCACCAGAGTGACATAATTTGGTTTCTGCAGTTTAATATTTATTATCGTTGTGCATTAGTTATAAAACATTGATATTTGGGTTTTGTTTAGAGAAAATAAAATTATTTAAAAAATTAAAAGATTATTGGAGTTGAAATCATATATATATATATTTGAAGTCAAATAAAAAAGGAAAAGGTTGAGGTTGCAGAATGTGGTTGTATCCATTATGGAGACAAAAGAGTAATTTTGAATGTATTGAGCTTGGCACTTGAGCTGAATTCAATGTGAATCAGATTCATGGAAATAAGACAAAAAAGCAAATTGTGATATGTACTTCGTTTCCGGACATGAAACAAATTGGAATTGGTAAATTATATCTCTTTAATTTGATATTTGAGGCCAAAAATTAAAAGCCGACGTCGTTGCGAGGGTAGATCTCAACATCAAGGGGATATCGTTGACCCCCAACTATTCATTTGAAAAAACTGGAAAGCTTCAATAATTCAAGGCTAATATACATCAGAAAAGGACAAATTAATACACACGCTTCATACACGAACAAATTAACCAGACACGACATTACAAAACTTGATTCAATCATACAAAGTTATTAATGCTTATTACTGTTTACACCAAAGTCAACCCATAGTGCATTATGGTTAGAGACTAAAGGTTGGGGACAATGTCTAATCTCCACAGTGTGTCATTACAATACAAGTGCATGCTTGGGGTAGTTATATCCTCAGAGAGGAGCTCTCACTATCAGCCCCATACATAATAATTAACATGATAACAATTTATTATATATATATCATTTTGGAATTTAATCGAAGGTATCTCATTATCTAGTTGGGGGGAATGGTGCAATGAACCAAGTAGGTCGTTGATATATGGAGTTCATAGAATATAGAAGTGATGCCATATTGATATTATCATATGCCAGTAATTAGTGGCAATGCAGCTTTAATTTCAATTCTCAAATAAAAATGAGAAACGTGTCTTCAAACGAGAAAAATTAACAAGAGGCCAGGCAAGAATGAGTGACACGTACGCATGCATCCAATTCCGGCCACTTGCTATCTTTTCAATTCAAATAGGGCATTCATGCATATATGATGGTCTCACGGGTCACAATTTTTATGATCAAATCATCTGGACTCCATTATATATATCCACATGCTGTCTATTAATTCCTCTTTCTCAGAATTAAACTTCATGTAGTGGCCTTGTCTTTATCTACAATAAGCGCAGTAAATTTTGAAATATATTAAAGCATCTTTATTATTATTATTCAGCATTATTTAAATGATTTTAAAAGCTAAGCCCCTGTTTAATTCTTGTAACTCACTGCACAAGTAAATTAACTTCACCCCGGGTTGGGTGCAAATGAAATTAAGCAATATATAATAAACCTAACAAAAACAAGATGATTGGAGGAACACAAATATATATATATATATAATTGGCAAGCTGCTAAATTTATGTTTCATCATTCATGAGTAGTACAATTTCATAATGACTTGTTACCCTAACTCTTGCAGGAAAGATAAATAAGCATAGTGGGTAATTTGCGACCAACGTTAAAACTCTTTTTCGAAAAGTTCACTACTATACTATAAAGAGGTCTTAATCACTACTATGGAGACTAACTAAAAATACAAATTTTCATTGGAAAAAGTGCCTTTAATTAAAGGGATGTATAGTTATGATAAACTCAATATATATATATGGTAGGAAATTAAAATTAGTGTAACAGTCAATGTATTCAGTAAGGGTGCCTTCAATTAAAGCTCCAATTAAGCAGCATCATAGCCACCTTAATTAAATTAACCCTAAACTTGCGAGCATTTATCCACTTGCCACTTGAGTTGAACTCAATGTCAGAAATCAGAATCAGATTCATCCAAACACGAATGATGACAAAAAGCAAATTCAGATGTACTGACTACCGAGTTACGTTCCCGGACAAGAAAAACGAGTTGCTGAAATTTTGACATTTAAACCTTTAATGCGAAAATTTGAAGCCATTCCCACCTATACAACATTTGTATATATATGTTCCTACTACTTATTTTATTTTATTTATAATATATATATTTGTCAGGAGTGAATTGGCTGATGGAAGCCCGGAACTACTATGATCAACAAACATTGAGGTGGTTATATATAGAATATAGTTTCAGCAAACCTCAACCATACACTTGAGATTATTCTACACAAATAATCAAGAACCAAGACTTATATATTTAGTTAAAGAAAATTATTATTATTTATTTGTTATTGATACAAAACGGACTAATAGGTTGAGCTCATGAGATATGAACTCTTGGGAAGCTAGGGGTCATATTTCAAAATGTTGATTCTATGTATCATTTCATTTATATATAATTAATCCCTCTCAAAGTCCAACTATATACACAAATTAATTAAGTCATGGTGCATTATCATTATAATAAAGTTGGAGGACAATGCGTTCCTTCGGCCACATATATATATACAGAATAGGAATCAATGTGAGACCCATATTTGACAAAAATATTGCAGAAATGATTGGGAAGTGGTGCAAGGAAGCGCATGGGGGTAAGTTCAAAGAATATAAGTATACCAATTTGAATGGAAACCATGGGTGCAAGGGCTAATGCAGCTAGCAGCTATACACGCACCCAATTCCGGCCATTATTTTGGTCTCATTATTGAAAGCCTAATTGGCCATATGGTTATACTCTTTGGTCAATACAAATTACTCTTTCATCCACTACTACCACCACCCACCCTCAACCACATTCACCGCCAATCATAACCACATGCTATCTTTATTCCATTTGGTGTGTTGAAAATAAATTACTTCCAAAATACCAAATAAACCCAACTCATATTCAATTTTGTTTTCCTAACTTAGCTTCTTCTTTTTTTGGGTTTCTTACTAGAGCAGGGAATAAAAGTCTGAAATATATCAAGGACTTTAAGTTAAGAAGTTAAGTGGTTTGGGAATTGTCTTCAGAATAAAGATTTGCGTTCCAATCTCAATTCAATCTAAACTTACAGAAAAAACAAAAGAAGACATTATTTTCAAATAAAACCCATTATGTATATCTAATCATTCTGAAACCCATTAACTATCATATAATTGTACATTCCTGCAGTTTGAGCGTATATCTAATGTGTCAAACTGTTGAGTGAATATAATCTCTGAGAAGCAAAAGTGGAAAGAAGGCTTCTGTTTTCCCCCTTCACTGGAAGTGCCAAAAGAGGTCTTGAATGTTGCTTGCATTATTTTCAAATAGATGTTAGTTTTAGCTTCAGGAAAATAATAACAACAATCCTTGAACTTCATTTGTTAACAAAAAACTCTATTTTAGTCCCTCATATTTAGTTAGTATATTTTTCAATTTAGTCTCTAATGCTTACTCGATCTCAATTTAATCCTTTACATTTGCAATATTAATATCAATTTGATCCTTAATGTTTACTCAGTCTCAATTTAGTATCTTATATTTGTTATTAGTATCAATTTAATCGCTTCATTATTCAAGTACTAAAATATTTTCCAAAATGCTAACAGGACAAGATAATTAAATATTGAGGGTCTAGACAAAAGATATTGTAATTAAGGCGGTTAGACAGTGTACAGTCAATGGGCTCCAAGCATCATAGCTTCAATCAATGAGACATAAATTGGGTAGCAGCAAATCAATATTCTACTCATCATTCATGAGAAGTACAACTTGCTGACAGGTTTAAAAGAATCATTATGCTATGTAACTTAACAATTAGGATGTCCTTAGAGTCCAAGCATTATATAGCCCCCTCAAACTAACTTCCAGCTGCACTTGTTACAGCCACTGGTTTCGAGTCTTCTGCCCTTTCATGTTCTTTATTGAGCATCTGGAATCATAATTTTATATATTAGAATTGACCTAATCACAGTAGTAACATTAGGAACATATCAAGTGCCTTGCATACCAAAATTAGAATTCACTACTCAGCAAGACTCAGGATAGATTATTTCACCTTGTTATTAATCAAGTTGTGGAGTGCAATTACACTTCTGATTAGAGATGATAGGTATATTACCAGCATCATATCGTTTGTTTTAACTGCAAATGAAGAATAGGAATAGACAATTTAGAAAGGTAATTAAAGCCAACCATAAATTCTCATTTAACATGATTTTATAATCTTAATTCTTAACCTGAAAAAGCCTTGATCAGATCAGCAACATTAAGATTTGGTAGAAGGTTGAAGACATCCTAACAAAATTTCAACAAGACATCAATACAAAGTAGTGAGAAACAATGATGGAAAAAAGCCATAAGAAAACACATTTAACCTACAAAAAAAGTAAATAAGATTGTTTCAAACTAATGTTTCTGATCTTAGACATTCAGTTCTGAATAGAACTGATATATTTGGGTTATGGGAAAATCCTTCTATCCAAATTCCTACACACTTGATAACAAAGCCAAATAATCTTGCATTAACTAAGCAAACCTGCAGATGGTATAGAATCTCATGGTTTAAAGGAAGCTTCCCATCAATGACAAGGTCAAGGTAACTTCTTATCTCTTTAAGTCTTGCATCCAAACCCTTCAAGGCTGTGAGTTTTCCACTCACCTGCATTATTAAATTATGCTTTCAGCTTTCATCCTTTTGAGAAAAGGATTTCTCCAAAATGCTTCAAGTATGATAGAGAAATGAAGTGCAAAACAAAAGTAACAATAAAGAGAAAGCCCTTATAATTATTATTATTATTTGGAAAAAGACCTCTGTTGCAAGGGTGCTGATGGTTGTATCCTTGACGTCTCTCAGCAAGTGTTCCACTCCTACACAAGTGCAATAAGAATTTAAAAATGACTACAGATAAAATTGCAGTAGCTTTGCATTCCACGGCATACCTATTTCCTCAACTTCATGAGCAGCAATCTCTGATGGCACATGCACAAAGACCTTCTGGCTTTTCTGAGTGGCATTCTGTATTAAAAATAAAATATTCGTAAGGTCCTAATTTTCAAGCAAAGACTAGTTCCAAGCACCATACAAAGAAGTTTTAAAAACTTGTTAGAATTTCAATAAACTCTGATGTATAAAGCCCTTATTCTACCTCCTTAACCTCCTCAACTGCATAGTAAGCTTTTGTTGGAATTCCCAGCTCCTTAGGCTGAACATCAATTATAACCAAAATAGGATTTGGAACATAGCTGCAAGGTTGTGGGGTTAGATCAATTCAAAAAATGATTAATCATGTACTGAAAAGTGAAAAAACAAATATGAAGAACGATATAAACAGGTGAGAGCATAAAAGTAACATTTAGAATGTGCACTCAACTGCCAAGCAAAAAGTTACTTCCTGCTTGAGAGCAATTGTGATGAGCAAGATTGCAATGAAAATAAAAAAATCGGAAAACCCAGCATAAAAGTAAGCCACAAATATTCCTAGATGTTGAGGCACAATAAGGTTCCCGTGGGTTACAGCAGCAACAGGCACATGCCTCATTGATTTAAGCTATTTACTTACAGACTGCAAGACAGAAATAATGGGTTTTATTACTTTTAGAGAGTATTGAAGCCATTTCTTTCTACAATTTTAAGTGTCACATGCATCATATTAATTGTATTTTCATTTTGCCTAGGGGTGGCAATGAGAATGGAGGATTGGTTGGTCTTGAAGAAGACCCAACATAAGGTACTAATTGGTATTGATACAAGGCTTTTAAAGACTATTATGCTTTTTTTATGTTAAAAAAAATTAGCAGGTCTAGTACCTTGTAGAAACTAGGACGTATCATTTTTACACTTTTTGCATAAAGTACACAAAAGTAGGCATTTCACGCATAAGCTCACTCCAAATGAACCATGTGACATCCCCACAATGTCACACTAGGCTTAAGGCATAAACATTCACTTTTTATTCTTCTCGGCACACTTCAGTACTGGAGAAACCTACACAGCATCTTCAGTCTCTCAACTCTCAAGCACTTTGCATCTCAATCAATAGAAATCCCTTTGGACACTACCCAATCTCTCTTCTTTCTCACCTCCTCCAACTGGACTAAGCAATAACTTTCTCAATAAGAGAACCACTGAAACACCAAGTTTTCTAAGATTTTGTCTAGTGAACTCTAGGAACCCTGTAGAATCTTTGTAATAAAGAAATACCACTGCTCTTCAATGCTTCTTTTAAACTAGTAATGGCCAACCGGCCACACGAACTCGACCCAGCTTCATCATGTAGACAGTGAGCTCAATGTCAGTCCGACAAGAAAGTAAGTGCTGCCCCATAATCATTCATAAGTCAAGTCACTCTTCCATTCTTCTTCATATAATCTCTATTGATTTTTGCTCTCCCTAATTTTTTCCCTCTGATCTTGCATTATCCTCCTTTTTGCTACAATGTATGCCCTCACTAATTTGCTATTGTATAGAATAGATAGATGAAACCTTTTACATAAGAATTGATAATCAATCCTGAATATAGTTGTGATTTTCTCTACTGCCATTCCTGTAAAGGTAGGTAGCGTTCTAGAAATTAAGCCTATTCTCGCCTCTAACCCATTGCTATAAATAGTCCAATATATCAATAATTCAATATAGTGAGAAGAGAAGGCAGCAGCATAATGGTCCAGCACAAGTACAACCGAATCTAGTCATGAAAGCTATGTTTAGATGACAACAAAAAAGTCATTTGACATATAAGAAGGGGGAAAAAAAAGAATTTACCAAACCATTAAAAAAAAGATGGGAAATTATCAGCATTCAAATGCAGCATAAGGATTAAGGACAACATAAGAGTATCACTCTACTCTAGGTTTAGCTTGATGAACATACTCATTAAATAGGCCATGAATATTCAGGTCATTTTCTCTTATTTTTGGACCGGTGCTGTACCATCCCACGACATGCTCCTTTGCTGAAAAGAAATTATTCACAATGTTTGATTAGATTAATTCTCAATTACAAATTAGAGAGAGAGAAAGAGAGATGCACTTATACCATTTATTCTTTTGAACATGGAAAACATTTGTTCATGGTAATTGTGGTCAAGAAACCAGATGCTAGGATCCTTGTCATCTTCTTCAAAGGGCACTGTTTATTTATTGGAGAAAAATTAGTAAAATATACATTATTCAAATGGCCAAAAATAGCGTTGAAACTTCAAAATTGATGTTAGAACCACTCCACCAAAACTTAAGTGGAAACCAACTCTCTTATCCATACAATTAAATATCCAACAAAATATCAGAACAACAAATCTATAGGAAACTTTCCACAAGAAAATGAACAAGAAACATGCTCGAACAAGAATTTAAAACTTTCTGAATGCTACCTTCAAGAAAACTTACAAATCATTAACGAAACTAAATTACAACTAAGAATTGTTTCAACCAAGGCATATTAAATTTCTGTAAGAACTATGAGTTCTTCACGAATTTCCTCAAACTAAAACAATATATAAACTATAAGCATAAGTTTATCTTCTTAAAACAAATAAAAGTCACCGGGCTGTCACAACATAGCATGAAAAGTATTAACACTTAAACTAAAAATCACCAGAAAACACCAAAATTTAACACATTCATTGGTTAAACATGAACCGAATGAAAAATCTTAGATCCAAACGACCCAGAAACAGAACAAATTGGGAAGACTTAGAGACAGAAAGACAAACCGGCGTAGCTGTTGGAAACATCAACGGTGCCCTTGAAAGAACTTCCTAGCAAGACACCAACGACACGTTTGCGGGTGTCCTTAGCGACCCTATTATAGTTGTCAACTATGCTCAGCAAGACGAGTGGGTGAACTATGACCTTCTCGATGGGTCTCGATGAGATTTGCTGCGTCTTTATCACATCCATGACTGCAATTGATACTCAAAAGTTTCGATCTTTCCCTCTCAAAACTAAAATTTCCCCTTTCCTTCTTCACTGGGCAACCAGTTGAAGTACGATTCTTCTGCAACTTTTCGCCTAAGAAACTCGGTCTCAGCTCTCTTGACTCTATTCTTCTCAGACCCTTGTAATATGTTTCGAGAGCCAGATGGATCCATTGGCGTTTGTGGGTTTCGTAAGCCCTAAGTAATAGTGTCCAAAGGCCCAGTATTGAGCCCAATGTTATTGGGCCTAGGCTCTTCTTTTAAAGAATGAAAGGGTTATTATTTTAAGAGAAAACTTATATCCATTTCTTTACATTCATTTCATCAAATTTGCCTATTAAAACATTTTCTACGTAACATACTAATTAACAGTTTTTTCATGAAACTTTTCTTTCACTAATCAATTACATTTTATGATAATCCATGACAAAAAGGATAAAAAAAACAGTTATCCTTCATTACCCAAAAAAAAGAGTTATTGGTCATCTCTTAAGGAAAATTAAATCACACATCTTAAATTGCGCTAAATTAAACTTAAAACCACTAGAAAAAATATTATAAAACCTGCAAATTCCTTTTTGGCATGATTTCTTTTTAAAACTTTCACTGAAAAGCTATGTTTTGTAATTTAAAAAGAAAATGTAGTGATTAGGACTGTTGATTATATTTTAATTAACCATATAACCAAAAAAAAGTATATTTTAACCAAGATTATTTTACTCACCTTATTACAATTTAAAATTAATTAGAACTAGCTTGAGAGATGATAAACAAGAGAAAAGCAATTTACTATCAGAAATGAAACAATGTGAACACAAATGTGCATTAATCAACACTTAAATTGAAACAAATACTTTGATCTATATGTATTTAGCAGATGACACAGTAAATCCTTAGTAAATAGATCTAAATTTATCCAACAATTAATGGGTATTTCAGTATATATATGACATGTTCAGTTACGCTTGCGGCCATGAGAGTGAGTGTTGGTCTAAGCCAACTTATATATATTAAGCAATATTATATGGATTATGATTAATCTTAATTTTAAAAGAAGAAGGATGAATGACATTCCCAACTTGGTTAGAGGAGATGAGATGTTCAAAGTTCAAAGTTCAAAGTATTGTTGTGTGTGCAAATGGTTGATGTTCATCATATTCAAAAAAATTAAATTAAAGGAAGCAGAGCCGAGGCATGACTCATTACATTTGTAAGGCATATTATGTTATATATATATATATCCTCCATCTATGCATTAATTCCAAGGTCATGACATGCAGCAAAATTAGAATCCCCAAGCATTATTCATAATATATCCAACACATACATACTATAATAGTATATACTCACACACATAATATCAATCAAATCCAATGTGTGAGCGTGCAGATCAGAGGAGAATGTATGTCCACATTTCGCCATTATTATTTATTATACAATTAGCACCCATTATAATTAAACTCACTAAAATCACCAGTAGTCATTACCTTCAAGATTCATTTAATAATTTGAAGCTACATATTTCAATTTCTTTATAATTAACTAGGTAGGTAATTAACAAGATGAATTAGTTAAAAAAAAAAATTTTAAGCATGCTTGTCTCTTCTTCTTCTTCTGTGCCACCACCATGCAGCCTTCAACCTCAGAGAAAGCTCAAGCGCAGATCCAAGGGTGGGTGTTCCATTGGGTCCCCATGACCATGAGGATGATGTGTGTAGCAAAACATGGAATTGTCCCTACAATTCGCATGCACTCTCACCTTCTGATCCGTTTCTGATTCACAAAAGGAGTTCAAAGGGAAGAGTTGGAGTGTCTCTATTACTCTCTCCGGCTCCGAAACTCGAGTATTCCTCAAATTATTATTATTAATGTCTGAAATTAAAGTAACAAATATAAATATAATTAGATCAGGAAATTAGAAAGGCTAATATAATAATTAAGGATATATAGATGAGAGACACATGCATGTATATTTACTTGATGATGTAGATTTTGGAGGAATAATAATATTATTAGTGTGACGAAAGGTGGAGACTTTGCGACGCTTCTGCCTTTCCCTAGCTTTATGGTTCTGGAACCAATAGAAGACATTCTTGCTCTCAATCTTTCCATAAAAGCTGAGCTGAGTGGAGATCTTTTGAATCTGATCAGTGGTTGGGGTTCTGAGTCCAGACCTGAAGAGTTCAGTGAGAAGCTTCACCTGTTCTGCTGTGGGATTCCAACGCCCACACTTACTCCCACCGCCACCATTTCCACTACTACTTCTCATATAAAACCCTCCCTCATCACCCTCCTCATCCATATTCATATATATATTCTGATGATCTGTCTCTTCACCCTCTGCAGCTTTACTATCTGATATTCTGATTCTGAACCATAAACATCTCTGACTCCTTCTTCCCCATTTATAATACCATCACTCATTAATTTATTCCCCATATCTTTGTCCTTTTCCCTTTCTTATTTTCTATCCCTATACAAACATTATTGCTACACTCGTAGACTAGTTATATATGAAGAGTAGCTAGGTATGTCATATATATGTGAATGTGTGAGTATATATGTCTACATTTTCTAATTTCCTAAAATAAGTCAAGATCTAAGTAAATTAATTAATTAGGTGTTTGTCATGACATACACACCGAGAAAAATGCAAGTGATAAATTTCTTTTTGTCTATTGGATATACCAAGTCTCACATCTGATAAAATGATATACTTAATGAAATAGTTTAATTCTTCTTTGAGTTTCACTGTGAACTTTAGAATGAAAATTTACAACCTTTTTATTTCATTTTTTACTTTAACCTTGCTAATGTACTTGAAGTGTTATATATTTGTTGTTTTGCAAAGGATACATAGATAGAAGTGTGTCACATGACAATAATCGCGGATGTCTAAGACGGCATTTACATTGATGAAGAAATGAATAAGTTTTAGTAAATCTCTAAAAGTTAGAGTTATATATATATAGTTAAAGAAAAGTAGAAACAAATGATTTACAAATATTAAACGGATATATTTAGCTGAAAAATATAATACACATTTAGAACCCTAATTGTTAAAACTCAAGTAGCTTAAAAATTGCATCTCAAAAGCTAACTATTAAGGGAGAAAATCAAACTATTTAAATATGTCATTGAGTATCTCATCTTATCAAATGTGAGACTTTAACTTATATCTCTAATACTAATCATATCATGCTAAAAAACACTTATTATCATAATTTTTTATTTTATTAGATAATCTGATATTAAATCTGTAAAAAAATCTTCATACAGTTATTCATCCTAATTTTCTTATGGAATTATTCATCATAATTTGAATTGATGTGAGTATATATATATATCTTCTTTCGTGAGTTGTACCTAAAAGCCTCTTGATTGGTTTCTTTAACCGGGATGAAAGACCAAAACCAACACCAACACCAACCCTATATTTCATTATTTATATTGCGTCTGCTTTGAATTTAGGGAATGTATATATATGCGGATTTGATCTGGTATTAATTTAATAAGCCTAGTATTTTGTGCAAAGAGATAGAAATTAAATTATACATAGAAAGATAAAGACATGCGTAAAAACAGCCACTGTTCAACGCTTCGGTCTTAGAGCAGACAACATGTAAGTTTCACTAATTGTGGTTCAAAGTAAAGTTTATTTTATTAAGAATCTCCAATCTCCACTTCAAATTTTAATATATACTTCCTCGAGTTCATCTGCTTATAGACACAAATGTGTTTTTCAGTAAAGTGTGCACTTGCTACTTCAATTTTATATTATATATATATAGCTGCCTTTACATAATGTGTACGTTAATTAGTGTAGTTTAATCCCTTTACGCTTAATGCTTCCGCATAATGATCCACATAAATCCACTTCCATCAAGACATGTGAATGAAACCAAACTTTGTTTTTAAAAGAAGTGGTTGTCTGCTAAAGAACATATAGAAATAGTTAGAAGGTAGATTTATAATTAATTAATAATGTGAAATGGACGTTGCTGTGAGGAAGTGAAAAGTCAAAGTTGCACATTGTCTGATCTATGTTGGACGGTTGTGATCGCCACACAGACTGACAGAGATACTGAGTTAGGTTGACTAGTACTAGCCTACTAGGGGTTCTCTTACAAATAATCTTCTTTTTAAGGAGTGGGAACAAATAGCTATGAGACAGCAAAGCCACCCATTTGGGAGATTTAATTTGGATACACAGTTATATTCATGACCAAACAAATTTAAAAATATGGCATTGGGTTGGATTTTCTTATGTCATTAGCTCCTGTCTTTCGCTATTGTCCTTCTAAGTAAAGCTTGAATTATATATTAGCTTAAAATTTGAAATTTGAAATTTAAAATATTTTTTAGATTTTATATATAAGAGAGCATGATAAGTGATTGTAGTCAAGGTAATTAGCAAAGCAATAAGCAAAAACACATTAAGGAATTGTATATATATATACAGTTATATACACACACCTGGCTAAAGATATTTCAGAAAAAAAAAACGAGATGACTTTTTTCTTGCTATATATGATATATATTTTTGGATTAATTAATTGGTAAGTTATATTTAAAACTATATTATTTCCTAAATAATTTTAAGAGTGTAACCAATTAATCACACATCAACATATGATGCATCAATGAGAAGAATATTTTATCTAAGTGGTAATCACAAAAGTTGAAACCTTTTAAAGTACTCATGGTAATATATATATACATATATATATATCACAGAGAAAGTAAGTAATTAATTAAGTGACAAAAAAATAGTGCCCCCTCCATGTATATAAAATATAAATAGTGAAATTAAAATTAGAGAAAGTGAAAAGAAACACACCTATATATTAAATGATTTGTTTAATTTGAAAATTATTAAGTGTTTTTTTTTTTGTAATTGTTTGTTAGAATTGTTTATTTGAGAAGAAATTCCAATAAATTAATTACATAATTTTATGGGTAGATCATAATCACAATGTTTATAAGTTCCTATTAATAGTCTAGATCAATCAATGCTGAGAAAATGGTTTAGAAAATAAAAATGAAATAGCTAGCTAGCTTAATTGGCAAGAATCTTATTATTCCTTAAACAATCAAGACTACTATATAGTAAAAAAGAAATGAGAGATGCCAACTTCCTTGTACAATTCCCGAGGATGTTACAAACTTATAATAACCTATATTCACGAGTATCATTTTGTCTGTTCATACTTGGCACTAGGTTTTGCTTGCTCTAACTTCTAGGTGCTTTGGACTGAAGCTGTTAACCTATTTATTATTTATATATGTGTGTTCATGTTGATGCATGTTAGGCAGATACTCATCCATCATCATCATCATCATCGAGCAGTTGAGATTTGACAAGTTACAAGAAGATCGATACCCCATGCATATGCATGTGTAAGTAATTATATTGGAGAAAAATACTTTTTTTTTTGGTAATGGAGAAAAATACTTTTAAGTGGACCATTATTTGTTCTTAAGATCGAACAAATAAAATTTGAGTCTAAAATAATTATGACTAATATATATATAAACAAACTTTATAATCAATTAATGAGATATTTATAATTTCACCTACGTACCAGTACCACCTATTTTAAAATCTGTAAAAAAATTTATATGTCAAAAGCGCATAAAGATCGTATGTCTCTGGTGCTAGCTTTGGAAGGAAAGATGCTGCGGAACAGAGTTCGAATCCACATGACATAAAATATTCATTAATTTGTTTTTGGAATATATGAGTTTAGATCAGTAGTCTGATAGCTGCAGTGCTGCACCAATCTAGAATAAAGTTTTAGTACGTGGGCTAGTTTTCGCATTGCTTAATAAATAATATTTCTTATATATATATAATTGCAAACTTTGTTTAATAAATATCTGGAAAAAGAAGGAAAGAAAGAAAATTGGGAATGAGTTTTCTTTGTGTGAATATAAAACATTTTGTAATGCAGCAATAAAGGTAAGGGTGAACTGTGAAGGGTGTGAGGTAGGGCGAAATTAAATTAGAGGAAAGAGTAGGAGGCCTATGTAATATTAGGTTCTTGAAATTTGAAGCATGAGATGTCTGTATTTTCAAACACGCATGTAAAGACAATAACGTAGAAATTAGAAGTAAAACTTAAAGTACTATGAAAACCGTATATAAGAGATTGGTTAAAGCGCCTTAGCTGTGTCTAGCTAGCTAAATTTTGAAATTGATTTACAATTAGTTTTATTTATTTATTTGAAGGCGGAAGTGTTGATAAAGCAAATATAGAATTTATAAAGAGAGAGTAGTGACTAGTGAGGGAAGGGGCACGCGTGAAATCTAGGACGCCGCTTCTCCTTCGTATGAGTGTATCATATTTTGCCATGTCTTCGCTAATTCTGTCGCTGCTTTTCTGAGAACTATCCCACCATGCGCACCAACAAAAATAACACTTACGTTCCACCTACACTTTTCTCTTAATAAAGTTTCTTTTAATAAGTATTTACTTTAGGCACAAAACACACACACACCCACATATATATATATATATGGGTTTTGCTAACCTTGTACTTATATCATATACATATATACACATATATGGTTACAAGCAAGTAGCATCCAATCATAGCAACAATAGGAGGCAATGAGTGGGATAAGCTCAATGCTCAGTGGGACCCACTAAAAGTGGGGACCCTGCAACTTCAGTCAATGTTCAACAACGATACATGAGAAGGTGTGAGCAGAAGTGGAATTGTGAAGTGCCTCTAAAAGTTGCGGGCAAATATTAATCCGTGTAATGAGTGTTGCTAGATATCCCAATCCCATGAACCCAAACTACATGCCTCCTCTCTCTATCTTTGTAGCCTTTTTGGCCAACAAAATAATTGATGCACCACACTTCATGCAAGATCAAGATTATTGGATCTACGTGACTGTCTATGACTATGACTTTTCACTAGTTTTTAGATACATATTTTATATCATATTATATATGCACTGATAATAACAATTATCTACTTCCTTTATATTTCATATTATAGGGTTCATATAATATATAAAAGAAAAGAAAGTAGTTAAATTTGATTCATCATGCTAAAATGTGTATATGAGAATTTTCAATGACCCCGGGCTGAATGTTAAGTTCCGTTTTCCTTTTAAATTAGATATATGGAGGATTTACTTGGTTTGTTTAGAGCTCAGAGGGAAAAAATACGCAGTATGTACTGAATATTAATAAATAAGATGACCGTCAAAAAAAGGACGTCTAAAATTACTAATTATGACACGTAACCACTCAATTTATAAGTGCATACATATAAATTATTGAGATTGACGCTTCATACAAGTAGGTCGATTGCAAGGACAGACGAGGAATTGAAATGAGTGCCCACTAGTTTTTCTCTTCAATTTGAATTAGGTAAAGTTTACTTAATAAAAATATTCAAGATGGTTAATTGACTCTAATAAAATCATATCTTAATCGATTAATAATTTAAATTATCGATTAAAATATATTTCACATGTCACTTCAATAAATTGGATTCTTTTGGAAAAAGAAGATAATTACCTTATTCTTCTTTAAAAACTTTGATGGAAAAATTGTATTTCATTAAATATTATTTACATATTTCTTATCCTCCAATCTTAAGGTATGTTCTTTTGGTTGAAAAGATGAAAGAATGAGAATAAAAATAGAAAAAGATGAGAGAATAAAAATATCATGTCAATATGATGTAATGTAAATGAAATATAAATGAATAAAATGACTATTTTGTCCTTAAATTAAAAGTGATAATAGAATAAAAATGAGTAAAATAATAAGGACAAAAACATAATTTTATCACATTGAAAAGAATAAAGTTTATTTGTTAAGAAGAAAAGAAGAGAGAAATGACTTTTCAATCTCCCTTTCCATCATAAATTCATAATTTCTTTACAAAGAAATCACCCTAAATCCTACTTCAAAAGCCTAACGATTGCTCATACGAGGTCCTGTCCAGCTTCTTCCTCTCTCGTAGCAAACATGCACATAATATCTCTAATTCAAGGACTTGTTATGTACATTGAACGATTGTCCCAAAACACTAGATAGGCAAATACATATCATAGAATAAGACGGTAGAGAAAATTTCTATCATTTCTTTCTAATATATCAGATTACATTATCAGTGAGAAGCTACATCACTGCTTGCCTCCATTAAATTTCGAGACCTACCTATTCAATGTCAAACCCAAAATAAAATTAGGGTAAGTGGGGGAAAAGGCAAAAGTAAAATTGTAGAACACTTCAGGCCAAAAAAAAAAATTGTAGAACACTGATGTTCCACAGGCTTCGACAAATATGAGAAAAAAAGGAAACTTCCTTTTGCAAAATTATCCTGGCAAGTAGATTGAAAAATAATCACAGAATCTGAGCAGCTGTGTTCAATTTTTCTGCCAGGCTAAGCTGTGTCCTTGTTATGCTTGATAAGTATAGCAAAAGCAAGTGGTCCTGAAATGGACGAAACAATCTGTCAGCAAAACAAATTCTACAAACGGCAATATGAGATGTTCCTACAAACCAAAAACTTCGCAAACATTTGTTTTATTGAAGATTCTGATTTAACCAAGCTAAAGACAAGTCTAGCATGCTGATGTTCAAGATTGTTCAATTTCAAAATAAGCCAACCAAACCCACTGCGATGAACTTCTCCATAAACTGAAACAAAGTTAAGTCAACCTTGTGCGATCCATATATATTTATACAGTATCACAAACATGCAGTGTCCTCAAGTACGAAACAACAACAACAATCAAAGTTTTCTCCTACTAGGTGAGATCAGTTGTCCTCAAGTATAAAAATACAACAACAACCAAAGCCTTTTTTCCACTAGGTGTGATCAACTAGATGGATTAAGTGACATGTTATGTCTTTACACTAGTACAGAAAATTTTTTTAAAACCTCCTTATATTAATATAATTTAGTAGAGAAATACCAATTAAATTAATATGAGGAAGTTTTAAAATTTTATTGTGAATATGCCTGAAAAATCGTTAAATCTATTATTATATAATAAAATTAAAGGTAAATTATACTCCTCTCCCCTCTATAAAATTATATACAAACAAACAATATTTAAATAAACCTACCAAAATCCAAATACTTGTTTATTGATAGCCAGGCCACACTCTCGAGAATTTTCAAGCAAAGCTCACTTAATTAAGTTTACTACTTTGCTCAAAGCTTCAAACTTTTCTTTATTCAATAAACAGAAGCCAAATCAAAACTGTTAAGAAACTTGTGTAACCCGAGAAACCATTCATTTCCAATCCTAATTCCTATGTTTAACTATTTAAATGGGTTCTAATAAAATAGGCCACAGTGCCACACATTGTATTTAGTGAACATCAAAACACACTAATCCAAAACCTAAACTTACCTGCAAACTGTCATTCATGAGTTTATCAAAAGCTGATGAGGACAATTTGGGAAGGGCACCTAATGCGTCTGATATAAATCCCCCAATTTTGTTGTCTGGTGCAATAAGACCTTCCTGAGAGGAAGAAAACAATTACTAAAATCTCAGAAAACATGATGAGCATCACAGAGAAGGCAATGCAAGCATACCACAACATCATCAACATATTTGTGGGCGTCATCAATCAACGCTAGTAGATGTTCCATTGATACTTCCATCCCTTCTAGATCAGTGGGGATTTTGTCAACATTGGTTGACTTCAAAACATCAACTGCCATCTCCAAAATCAACATGAAACCAAACTTCAATCATTCAAATTAAAGACCATCTTCCAAGAAAAATTAAAGAATATCCCAGGCAATAAATCAACAGCTAATAATCATGAACATTTGAAAATAATTCATACGTTACGTTGTACCAGTTAAGCTTTTCTTTATAGTTCACCCTAGGCAAAACCAGCCACTAATTATAACTATAAGGAAATCTTCATCTAAAAGAAAATCAGTATATTCTTTGAAGTTAAAAAGGAACAGGGCAATAGGACTACAGTAAAAATAAGTCCAATCCATACATACACCCAATTCGCTCCGCCTCAATCATACGAAGATCCAAAGGAATTTCTTGAAACTGTGCAGCAATTTGCTGGTCTCCAAGAGATAAATTTTTCGATACATATGCCTTTATGGTACCCTCTCCATTTACGAATCCTGTATCAACAGTCATATGTATAGGATTGGATACTTCTCGAGAGTAAAATTCATGGATTAATGCACTACCACCCGTCACACCAAGGCCAGTTGAATACCTGCATGAAATAACCATAGTTAGTGCATTTTTGTTCGACCAAAGGGACAAAAATCAGTGTTATCAGTGGCATGCCTGAAATCTGCCATTGAGTCATGAAATTACATATAAACCAGCAAGGAAATTCTTTTTCACTATGGGACAACCATAACCCCCCCCCCCTCCCCCTCCCTTTTTTTCCTCCATCCAAAACCACATTCTAGTTTGATCAAAAGGCCACCCTGCCTTGGAGGCCAAGATATTATTGAATGGTGGATGGGCTCTAGGCTACCATGCCATTCTGCCAAAGACGTCATGTCAGCAACAATCAAAATGACAACACGAACTAAAAGTTTAGTTCGACCCACTAAAAAGCCAAGAAACCAAAGACACAGAAAAAAGAGTAAATACAAAATAAAGTTTGGGGAAAAAAAGAATAGTCTGGCCCTGGCACACAATACTTATACTTTCTCCATAACAATGCGCTTCACCCTAACATACAAAGCGCACTTTCCATTAATCAAATGCGGAAATTGTACCCTCAACCATATGGCTCTTAAAACAATTGGACTTACCACCCAACTATCACTTCCTTGGGATTCACTTTTTGGTGGGATATTAACATATTGTGGTGGTATTCAATATCCAAAGCAACCTGTAACGAAAGTAATAAAAAGTTGAGAGTAAGTATATTTGAATTGGCTAATGTCTAGAAGAAATAAAAGGCAGAACCAAAAGAAAAACAATTTAAAGTGTAAATTGCCAGGAGGATACTGATTAATGAGAGACAAGTATAGAGACCGAAAGTATATATATTAATCACCACCTAAAATCAAGCAAGCATGATAACACCTAAACATAATCCGAAATCATACAAAACAAACCAAAGAGCTCCTATGATTCGATCACCTCAAAAACAGAAAATGACGAAAGAAAAGTCCACGAGTCTCAGACCCAGATATAGAGAAAACATCTAAAATTTTTATCTACCAGAACCAAAAATAATTAACATAAAGTAGAGCTAAAATATATACAATCGCCCAATATTAATTACAAAAACTTAATGTGAATTGAAAAGAATGGTGCAGGACCTGGTCCAGAGACTCATTGTGGGGAACGGCGTACGAATTGCGGATATCGACTTTTCCATCGGGCAGGACGAAGCCGAGTAGCGTTCCAATGACGCGTTCCGCCTGGTCAGGGCGGCGAACATAACAGTCACAGATGTTGAAGATAACCAGAGGATTGACCCTCGCTGTCAAGCTCTGCGAAGAGGAAGAGAATTGCAATACTGCGCGTTCGCTTGACGCCATGCTTAGAGCTCTGATTCAGCAGCTTCACCACGCAGAACAGGCCACGCAAGAAATCACCTTGTGTGAACCTAAACACTAGGGTTATAAACATGGGCTGAATGAACCCAGAGTAGGTCCATGAGGCCCAAGTCATTATGGGCCTTTTTCCAACATAAGTAAACAGCAAATACAGTATTCAGGATACCCAAAATAAAATAGGATACCAAATTACCAACCATTTTTTCTGGCCCAAAACTCAAAACAAATCAAAATTATCTAAAAACAAATTAGGAAATCAAAAGTTTCCTAAAATGTCATTGAATTATATATTTTCAATTATGAAAAAAAAAAGCATATATTTTCAATTTTTTTCTCCAAATCTTATCTTTTGAAAGTTTAAAAATGAAAAAATCGAGGCGTGTATTCATTTAGAACAAAACAAATAAATATATTGTTTTTTATGGGAACAAATAAATATTGGAAAAAAACTTAGGTACATTTTCTTATGTCCATTTCATCCGGTTCTCCAATATAATTATGACACGTGGCAAAAAGTGTTTAAATGACCAATCACAGTAGAGAGAGAATATAGAAGACCACCTTTTATATGACCAATCATAGAAGAAAGAAAGTGTAAATACAATATATGATTGGTGGAATTGGATGAAATGGACATAAGAAAATAGACATAAGTTTTTTCCATAAATATATTGGTATACTAATTGTTGGACTGAAGTAGCTACTTATAAGCGGAATACAAGAAGCTCAATACAAGTTTTTTTTATGATCAGGTACCTATAATAATGAAGTGATAGTTAAGAGAATACAGATTTTTTATCATCTATGTTACACTATATTGGTAAATACAAGTATAATAAATTAATAATTTAAGCGGAAAACATGTAACTTGGGAAAAAGTTACTGAGAAAATAAGGTATTAGTGTGCTGGAAATTCTTGACAATGAAGGTAAATTGTATCGATATAAATTTTAGGAAGCAATTTGCACACCAAATAGGCAAATAACACTGGAAACAAAATTTGAAACAATACATTATTTTTTTAAAAAATCAACATAAATGTATAATTTTTTGTTGAAAAAATTGGGAACCATTTGCAAAGGCCAAAAGGTTGACCACTAAACAAAACCATCAAAGACAAAGAATAATGCACGTTATAATTAAATTCCATTTGCCTCCTCTTTTATCTCTACCAGCGACATATACCTACTCACATATTCTAGTTTTATATTTATACCCCGCTCCGCTTATTTAGATATGATTTTTTTTTTTCTGGATAGCGCTAAAAAAAATTCTGGATAGCGATGTAAATACATATTAAACAGTTAGCACATACATCAATTGTGCTTGGATGTCTGTCACAAACGCACACACTTTGTTTTAAAGGAAGTAGTGTGCTATTTGAAACATTATCATAGGAAATGGTTATTATTTATTAATGGGAGAAGTAGGTGTGCATTATTGATGCTAGAAAATATAAAAGGCAGTGGGCCCTAATTAGGTAGGGCTCAACTACCCCACCTTCAACGTCACTCCCGGAATGGCCTAACCAGGGATAAGTCTGGATAAAGAACCTTCCAGAGGCATATACTCCAGGCAAGAAGACAATTTTTTACAGTGAGGATATAGTAAGTATAGGTAGAAAGAAAGTGCTTAAATGATATTTGTTTTTGATTTGACAGATAGACAATCACAGCCATACATCAAGGCCCACGCACATGATGAGAAGGGCCCTCTTCCAACTAAAAAGCAGAGGAATAGTGGAACCCATAATGCAACGTGCACCATACCATACCCCTTAATCATCATAATCATAATATTACATTAATTCTTCATCACCCAAAAAGAAACAAATGACATTCTTTACATGCGCCAAAAGACAAAGCCAAGAAGATAACGCAAGAAATTAAAAAAAAAAAAAGAAGAAGATGAAAACAGAAACAGATGATGAAGCTTAATTAATTAAGGCCAGGGATCGAAGATTATTGATTTGATCCCATGAATTGATTACTTGGACTTGAAGGGAATGGCTCTGATGACAACCTGGTGGTACAAAGCTGCAAGAGCTGCTCCGATGAATGGTCCCACCCAGAAGATCCACTGCACATATTAATCAAATTCAAGGATCAGATTAATCCACCAAAAATAAATAATGAATGAATGAATGAGATAGAGGTGAGTAGGTACGTGGTCATCCCAGCCAAGGTCCTTGTTGAAGATGATAGCGGCACCAAGACTACGAGCTGGGTTAATACCGGTTCCAGTGATGGGGATGGTGGCCAAGTGCACCAGAAACACAGCGAACCCAATTGGCAAGGGTGCCAAAATCTGATAAATTAATTTGAAATATATATAATCAATAATTAATTGTGGAATATATATTAAAATGATATATATAAATGAGAGATGGATGGAAGAGGAAGGGATAATGATATATACAGGGACGTGAGAGTCTCTGGCACTACGCTTGGCGTCAGTGGCTGAGAAGACGGTGTAGACGAGAACAAAGGTGCCAACAATCTCAGCGCCGAGGCCATCCCCTTTGGTGTAGCCAGGGTTCACAAAGTTGGCGCCACCGTTTTTCTGAGCGTATAGGGTTTTCCCCTCGAACCCCTTAACCACACCCGCACCGCATATGGCACCCAGGCACTGCATCACCATGTAGAACAATGCCCTTGTCAACGACAGTTTCCTAGCCAAGAATAGCCCGAATGTCACCGCCGGGTTAATGTGACCACCTGCACATACCATACCATACCATATATGAGAATTCATTTCAGCTTTTATACATATCAATTATAAGCTAGCTAGTACTCTAGTAAGTAACCTGAGATGCCAGCGGTGCAATAGACGAGGGCGAAGATCATGCCACCGAAGGCCCAAGCGATTCCCTGAATCCCAACGGTTTTGCACTTGCTGTCGGCTCGGACCACGCCGAAAACGGTGAGGATGGTGATGTAGAGGAAGAGGAAAGTGGCCACGAACTCGGCTATACCGGCTCTGTAGAAGGACCATGATGTGAGCTCAGATGGCTCGAACAGCGGCGGCGGTGGTGGTTCCTGGTAGTCCTTCCCTCCGTCTTGGCTCTGAGCCGCCGTCCCAATCGGCTGCCTCTCTGGGAACTTGTTGGCTCCAAGTGAAACATCTTGCTCCTTCGCCTCCATTTTGCTTCTGCGTCTTTTTCTCACTGCTCTGCTCAATGCTGAAGTGATGAGAGTGGAGGATGGATTTGGGTGCGGATTTATAAGCCTAATCTAATTAAGTTTATGACAATAAGTGGTGGGGCCTACTCATGATTTTATTTTCTTATCTCTCTGGCCGTCCTCTGTGTCATTTCTCTATTTTTCACGCAGTGGGACCTACTTGTGCTACAAGCATTGGTCCAACTAATAGTGGGACCGTCCTACCTGGCACGATTCTAACCACTCCTTACGAGAAGACCCACCATGTTCCTGCGCCGCACAAAAACATTGGAAAACAACGAGTTAATTATGAGAAAATTCAAACAAATAAATTAAAGCACTGGGTTCGGGTAAGTTCGATGAACTTCGTGACGGATGGGGCGGTTCAGGCTGTGATATGGTGCTGCAAAAAAAGATCGCGTTCATTTTGAATCTTCATCCCTTAACTTGACACGTGTCCCTTTGAATTCCCTCATGCTCTTCAAAGCAAATACATAGATAGTGACTCACAGGTTCTCTTTTTCTTTGCTTTTTTTCTAAGATACACATTATTCCATTACTTCTTTAAATTTCATCATTTGTTCGGAATTCGGATTAATGGCTCCACCAATATTCATATCCTTTTTTTGCCACTCAACTTTTATTGCTTGGGTAGGCTATTGTTTAATGGAAAAAAAAGATTATACAGAAAATCAGTTATTATTCACTTCATAAAGTTTAATTTCTAGCGCAAAACAATAATCATTTTACAGATTACAACATTCATTTAGTCAACTTTTTTAGTTCACTTTCAATTCTTAAATTAGCATGTTGAGTATATACATATATGTAATTAGCTAAAAATCATTATCAACGACCTACCATCAAACTATTGTTTTAATTGGGAAGAAAGGACCTAAGTGAGAAGACTAAGAACGCAGGATTTGCAGGAATAGAAATTAAGCTATCTTTAATCTAATCATTTTACAACCATGTCTTCCTCATCTTCTTTAATAAAAGTTATTTATTTAAACAAAACATATATATGGTCGGCACATGGTCCTCAACGATTAGCCAATTACCTTATCCTCTGTTCTTTATAGCTACATTTATTATTATCATACAAAAAGTAGTAATAAGAATATAACTCATCATCATCTCAAATAATATGTATAATATATTAGCTTTTAAAATATATATTTTTTGTTGCTATGTGCGCGAATGAGACAATGATTAAGCCTACAAAGTGTAAAGAACAAGAAACACTACTATAGTATATATGAGTTTTGTTTAGGTGATATATATACATACAAAAGGGATGGCTAGCACAAAAGGAGAGCAAAAAATATATAATTAGATATAGTTAGGATTATGATTAAATTAATAATGTCACCTAATATGCATTACTTTAGTGGATTGATTAGTCTCAATGACTTGTCGAGATAACATTATTAAACACAAGAGGGGTTAACGTTCATTATAATGAGACTTTAGAAAAATTTTGAATTAGTAATAATGTAAGGGAATCTTCATGAGTTATATATGTTCATGGCTAGCTAGCTGGGTACAGAGAAGAGGCACGAGTGTACAGAATGGAAAATTGGGGTGGCATGGCCCTCCTTCTTTCCATATATAGAGAGAAATGAAAATATACATAAGTAGGAGGGGGCAAATGACAATAACAAATTGGGACAATAATTATGATGACCATAACTTTTTGGCAATTGGCACTATATATATGCTTTCCCTTTTAGTGAGGGGGACTACTAACCCACTCACTTTGTCTAACAAATTATGTTGCACACCCTCAATTTTGTTATCATCATGTATGGCCTCATTTGCTTCAAGATTCTGCTATTTTTGTCTATTTTTATATATTACATAATTAACTCAATATAATGAAGGAGAAAAATGCAATGAAAATTATAGGGGAATCAAATTATTTAGCTAAAATGTGCATTTGATCTTTGTACATGATGAAGATAATGATAAGATTAATTTTATCAAATTTTGGGATACGAATATTTATACAAGAGAGTTTATATATATATTATATTTTGACAATATAAATAATTGATGGCAATTTCTTTGTTTAGAGCGGCTTACATCATACAATTGGATAGACGTGGGGATAAAATTTTACAAAAATGAGTGATCATTCTATCATGCTATGATTTTATATTAACAATTACTCTCAAAATTCCAAAACAGTGACAGCACACTAATATTAAGTTATATATATGTGATGATATCATTCACGAGCTGAAACCGTCTAAGAAATTAGGACCACAAATTTGTTTTCACGAGTCACAGACCCACTTTCATACCCTAAAATTAACTTATCATTTTTTTTTTTGTGTGAGCTGCCCTGCATTTTAATATTCCACTGTAATTTTCAATCATTTTAACATGCTAAAGTGCATTCAAATTTTTATTATATCATATTTTATACACATTTCAATTTTATTAATACATTAAAATAAATATAATATTTGCAAAAATTAAAGAGATTAAATACGCCATTTTCTATCAATCATATTGATTAAATAAATTTATTAATTATAAGTTGATCTTTTAAAAATTAAATTAAAATAAATATTTTTTAAAAGTTAAATTTAAAGATCATACATCTTTTAAGACTAAATCATTAGTATTATTTTTTTGGTCAAAGACTAAATCATTAATTAACTTTAAAAATTTGCATAAATATATAACATTTTGAGCCCTAAACCCAATTCAACAGCACATGGAGATCTTTCTACATATGGGCCAAGCCCAAGGCTAAGTATTTGTAGTCCTCACAGAACACCTCGTGGGCTTCAGTCTGGTCTTACAAGATTGGCCTATCGTCTTATAACTACTTAGGAAAACTATACGTGGTGCTTGGCCATAATTAACCAAACTTGAAAAGACATCACAGTGCCCCTAAGCTATTTGCTATTACGCTCTCATATTATTTGTTTACCGATAAGTTTAGAAAATGGAAATAGACGAAGATAGAACAGAAATGGCATGAAATAGACGTATATTGTATAAAATGCCTGAAATTGGCAAGCATACAAAAAGAAGTCCCCTCTTTCAGTTAGGAGAAAAACTTCGAGCAAAAGCTACAATAAAAAACAAGCTATAAATTGAATAAAAACGAATAATAAAATAACAAGAAACTAAATAGCAACAATTTAGAATTGATTCACCCATCAAGGCAAGGCAGGTATTGAATTGGACTCTATAATGAACTCAAGTGATCCACTTTCATGCTTTGCTTTTTCTTTTGTTGGATCGCTGGGCTTCATATTGGACTTAGCTTTTTTATTCATATCATTTACTCACTAATTTAAGAATTGGGTGAGTCTATAATGTAACTTGTTACATCATCCAATGCAAGTTTAGCTAATAGGATTGTCACACTTGTTATTTTGTTGCATCATACAATACAATTGAATCACATCAATGATTACAATTGTGCCACATAACCTATTGCATGATGCAACTGTTGGATCATAGAGTCACCTTTAAGAATTATAAATATTATACAAGCTTTGCTCCCATATGATTTTTAAGATCAACATCTAGGATACATGTAAACCACTGTCAAGGCATTATTCACTATATGTTTGGGATCAAAATATATGCACTCAAAGTTTAAAGTGTTTAACCCATATAGTAATATTTCTGTGTAGTTTAGGTTGCAAATTTGTTTGCTGTAAAAGGTATGTTACTTTTCACTTAATTTGACTTCGTAATCCTATTTACTAATGTAAGTTGAACTTAATGGGATAATTTGAAAAATGGGCAAACCTTATTAGAAATTTGATGTGAGAAATGGACTTTTATAAATATAAATTTAGACCAGGAACCCAAATGTGACTAAATCAAACATAACCGTCTATAGCCGATTTTCGGAACTCCAATTGGTGACCCTAAACATGATTGTGTTAGACATATTCAAATGGAAACATCCATATAGCAATAACATTTCAAATATCAAGGTTGACTACTTTGAAGTTTGAATCAAATAAAGATAGCATATATTAAAATTGTATATATAAACTATATTACAGCAATATTAACCAAACGTGGTTTCTTTGGTTAGGTGGTACGTGGTAGTTAGTAATGTACTTATTTATTTTATGTTAATAATTACAACACACTTTTACAAATTACAACAATACACAATCTCAGTGCTGGAGTTACTATATTACTCAGTTGTAATTGAGACTGAATGTTTTTGACGTCAAAAAATTATGACTCAAACTTTGAGGAAAAGTGAAAAACTCATCCCAAAAGACTCAAACTCTGAGAAAAAGTGAAAAACTCATCTCAAAAGATTAATATATTACGTCAGAGTGTTTCACAATTTAAATATAATATTATCTTTTTAATTCTATTCAATGTGAAATATATTAAGATATTTATAATTTAACTGAACCTCAAATTAATAATATTGATATCATTTTCCCTATAATTAAATTGAACGTATCCAAACCCAAATGTACTTGTGTTAAGGCTTAAACAAAATTTTTTATCGTTTATTTTCCTATTATGTTTAAACAAACAGTTACGATCCCATTCAAATTATTTACTCGAAATTGCTCCTGCAGTTGTATACTTGCCTCAGCAGAGGCCTAATCACTAGACAAAAGAAGAAGAAAAATGGTCATAAAAGCCAAAAAACGATTACGACAGCTAATTAAGTGGATTAACATGTTTCCGTACGATTGTAGCTCCACTTTTCATTTGTAATTTTTTAGTTGGGACGTTAACATCATGCTTACCCATTTGTTTAATTTAAATTTAAGAAATCGGTTGACGTATACAATTATATATAGGAAAAAATTTAGGTCCATTTCCTTATGTCAATTACATCCATTTCTCTAATATAAATATGACACGTGGCAAAAAGTGTTTAAATGACCAATTACAATAGATAGAGAATATAGAAGATCACCTTTTATATAACCAATAATAGAAGAGAGAGTGTAAATACAATATATGATTGGTGGAATTGGATGTAATGGACATAAGAAAATAATTTTTTCCTTATATATATATATATATATATATATATATATATGAGTACAAGATATATAGATAAATATAAGTCATTGATGTATAGTAAACACACACATAAATCATTCCATACAAAGTCGGTCTATACAAATTAGATTTTTGTTTTTGTTTTAAATAAAAGCATGTGAGCTTCTGACGTCATAGAAATTCGAAGAATAAAAGAGTAAAGTGATAATTTAATATATTTTTGTAGTTTAATTCTTAAAAAATAAAATGTCAAAATTGTAAGAGATTAATTTTAGAGGCAAAATAGTATTTAGTTTCTAATTTGTTGGTCAAATTACTATTTAGTCTTCGAATTTATTAAAAATACTATTTAGTCTCCGAAATATCTAACTATGTCAATTATTTAGTCCTCGAATTTGACAAAAAAAATACTATTTAGTCCCCGGATTTGTAACTTTGTCAACTATTTAATCCCCAAACTTGATAAAAATACTATTTAATCACCGAATTTGTAACTCTGTCAACTATAACGGGTAATAGTCAAGAAACTAAATAGTTGACAGAGTTGCAAATTCGATGATTAAATAGTATTTTTGCCAAGTTTGAGGACTAAATAGTTGACATAGTTACAAATTCGGGGACTAAATAGTATTTTTGTCAAATTCGGGGACTAAATAGTTGACATAGTTAAACATTTCTGGGACTAACTAGTATTTTTGGTAAATTCGAGAATTGAATAGTAGTTTAACTAACAATTCAGGGACTAAATAGTATTTTGCCTCTTAATTTTAAATCAATTTGATTATTGAATTTATAAGATTGATGAAAAAGTTTGTTGATATGCTAATGCGATATTAACAGAATATAATTTGAATGTGGAATCATAAATTGAATCCCATTCCATTACAAAAAGTTAATATTTATTAACGTTATTAATAATTTTATTTGTATATATTTTATTAATCAAATGATTAAATTAAGTATAAATTAATTTCAGAGATTAAAATAAAAAAATTAAATTATAAACATTTCTATAATATACTAAATCATTAATTAGTCTGAAACAAGGTGCGCAAAATTTTAAAAATATCTTCATGCAAACGTGTTAGCTTGCCAATCCCATCCGAAGTATATTTTTATTGTTATGGACGTACGCTAGTTCAAGTAAATTAACATTTCAATGTTATAATTAGAGTTTTTTTTTTTTGTCAGATAAATACTTATCAGTTTAATCTCTTAAATTGAAAAAATGTTAAATTTAATTTATTTAACATATAATTAAGAATAAAGATAATAAATTAGAAGAAGGCGCCTTCTTTGACATTTTCCAGCTCCCAAGTCCTTAACTCTTAACTCCCAACTCCCAACTCCAACCACCATCCCATCCCATCCCTTCTACAAATAGGAAGATGATTTTTACGGAGGCAATTCACAATTGTCAACATGAGTCCAAATCTCATCCTATAATACATCCAACGCTTGTTAAGTAACCACGTATCCAAACATTCTTTTTTTGTGCCTATCTGATTCACACCTTAACTTTTCTCAGTGCCCAACCAAAGGACCCCTTTAGGCTTCCCTCCGATCTGAAGCCGAACAGAACGACGTTGCTTCAGAGTATTCCACAAATAATACCAAATCCATTCGATCCAATTCCAATGCCTTCGGAACCACTCCTTCATCCCGCGATTCGCTCTGAACTGTGATGGAGCACGACGTCCCTACTTGCTGAAACCGGAGCCTTCCATTCGCTGGGATCTTTCCAGGCGGCGGTTCCCTTTTCAGCTCCAACAGATGAGGGCAAGCTCCTGCTTGAGCCGCCGGACCGAGCAGAGGTTCCGGCAGCTCGTGACGCCGGCCGTTAAACCACTGAGGACCAAGCTTATGGTCTGCTGTTGCGTTTCGTTAACTTTGCTTGTGCTCACCAGCAGTGCTTCCTCCTTTCTCGCATGGACCAATGAGCGTCCTACTTTGCGCAGCTCTTCTGTTTCAGGGTTCGTAAGCTGTTCTTTGTGTTAATGGTTTTCGGATTATGGGTTTAATCGATTAATTACTTGATATGTACTCTACCTGCTAGTTGTTGAGGTTTCTATTTTGGGCGAACGTAATGGACGAAAGCTGGATTTGACCAGGGCACTAACTATATTTCCTTACATTATGAAGATCGTTTCGGATTTAATTAGAAAATATTTTAGCTGGAAAGTTTTCAGTTTTCTTAGAGGAGTCTCTATAAGAGTGTCAGATGAGATATGGACAACTAAAATTCTGTTATTCTTATGCTGTTTTAACTTTTAAGTTCGAGCTCCTGATTTTGGCATTATAGAAACGTATTGATTTATTTTGAAATAGAGGACTAATGGGAGCAGGTCTTCCACCAAGTATCTGCTTAAAGTGGCTATGTGCATGCATGACTTTTTATTTTTTACATTTATGTGGAATTCACTTCATGATGGGCACCGTGCTTATCATTTTTGTCAGTTTAAAACCTATATGCTCTCGCTTCTGCAAAAGATTGACTTCTAATGTAATCTAATCATTTTTTCCTTAAAAAAAGAAAAAAAAAACTAATTTGGGTGTTTAATTGATTAATATATTAAGATAAGTCATGACTTTGGGTGTGGTGGGGTGGCCTTAGAGGTTGAACTTCCAAATGAGAATGATGAGATGAGGCACCTTCCAACATATTGGTCTTATTCAAGGGTCCAGTGTTCAAAACGTCAAATTGAAACCTTAACACCTTGAGTTGTGACATTGGAGGATTTTGCAGCTGAATATATAGTAAATTGTGCTTGTGCCACAGTAAAAATGCTTTTGAATTCACTGTCAATTAGATTTTACTGTCAGCGATGATCCACTTTGATCATTAAAAAGTCCCTTGCCCTCCCCTTTTCGTGCCTTCTTTTTTATTGAAAACAGTGAGATAGAGGCTGTCATTCCCCCCGTAATTTACATTTTCTCTGAGTATCAAGTATTGGATGCTTGAAATATCATAGAACTCATTGTCATTTATATTTCATTTACAGGAAAGGATATTCTATTGTGATGAATACATGGAAGAGATATGATCTCCTAAAGCAGTCCATCAATCACTATGTATCATGCCCTCGCCTTGAATCAGTTCATTTAGTTTGGAGCGAACCCAGTCCTCCTTCAGATTCTCTGTTAAAGTTTTTACATCATATTGTACAGTCCAAGTCTACAAATGGGCGACATGTCAAATTGAAGTTCGATATACACAAGGAAAACAGTTTGAATAATAGGTTTAAAGAAATCAAGGATTTGGAAACAGAAGCTGTCTTTTCTATCGACGATGATGTTTTATTTCCTTGCTCTTCAGTGGAATTTGCATTTGATGTTTGGCAAAGTGCACCAGATACAATGGTAGGATTTGTACCCCGCACGCATTGGACGGTTTCCTCGGTATGATTTTATTACTCTTATGTGTTCATTATCATTCCTGATACTGCTGGTGGCATAATGATTCCTTAATGTCTATGCTTTTCAAAGTGAAACGTAGGTTAAATTAAATGACTTGTTAAGCATTGACATTGTCAATCCTTAATGGTTTGAATTTGGCATTCACGATTTAAAGTAAGCCAACTAGTTGATTTTAAAGTTATTTTCATCACAAATTGGGGAGTGGAGATCTGTTATGGCAGTACGGGGAATGATCTAATTTCTAAAGGGAAATGAACATCTATTCTAGATGATCTCTTCTCAATGTGATGGTCCTGTTTTCAAGAAGCTGCTAGTCTTCCATGATTAATCTATAAATCTTGATGCGAACTTCCAATTTCATTTTCATGTCTGATAATTTCTGTTTTAAGATCTGTTTAACTTTATCCAAGCTTAAGTCCTGTGGAATGGAGAATATCTAAAACATTTCTTTCTAACATTTCAAATTATTAACGTGCCTGCAGAAAGATAATGGTGATCAATTAAGATATGGTGGGTGGTGGTCAGTGTGGTGGACGGGTACATATAGTATGGTGCTCTCCAAGGCAGCATTTTTCCACAAAAAGTATTTCAGTCTTTACACAAATGAGATGCCCGGATCCATTAGAGAATATGTAACCAAGAACAGGTTCTTTTTTTACCAACAAATGACTTACTGCCTCTTGTTTATGATAATTTAGTCTTCCAAAGTGCCCAATTTTAATTTTCAAAAAAATTATTCTTAATAATATAATGAATTTTCCAGGAATTGTGAAGATATAGCTATGTCTCTCCTTGTTGCAAATGTTACTCGGGCACCCCCAATATGGGTTAAAGGTAATTAAGACGTCCGAAACAGAGACTTTATTTGTCAATTTTTCCCGCCTATGTGCTGTGCTTTGAATCTACATTAAGTGTTCAATGATGTCATACCCGACACTTGTGAATTTGATCTTGTGGGTGGTGACCAAGAATATATGGCAATGTTAGTATAGACATGTATATATGTCCGCTTTCTACTGATAGATGCTAGAGCTAGTTATACATTTCTGAGTTCGTGGAGAGCTAATTCTCTTTCCATCTGTCTTTATAGCATAAGACTACAGTGTGTGACATAAATAGAGAGTAAAGACCCTTCTTCTGACCTCAATATTCTTAGGCAGATGTTAAGGCTGTAGATTTAATACCATGAACTGTTTTTTTCTCATTCTTTGTCTTCAGGATGCTGTCATTATTTACTTAATTTTTGGGGTACAGCAGCGTTGGTTTACTTGCCTCCTTTTTAACCTTCTTAATCAGGGATAAAAAAGGGCAAGAAAACAGACATGTGACCCATTCTGCTGAGATGCCATTGTGCTAATTCAAACTAAAACAAATGAAAATTACTTTCAACTTATCAGATACCATATTGTATCCCAAAAATACAAAATTTAGTGTAGTTTTTTGTACAGTTTTGCTTTTGGCTATGCCTCCTAGCTTTGATGTTCCTTCTATATAGTCAATTGCCTGTAATTTCACTTGATGGCTATTGAAAATTCAGTGTATTTCACCATGATATTTGATTGTTCTCTGGTTACCTCATTCCAAGATTCTTCAATCTCTTATAGTCATTTATCTCACCCATACTTAAACCGTTTGGATTATGTAACTGCTTCAGGTAAGATATTAGAGATTGGATCAACAGGAATCAGTAACTTGGGAGGTCACAGTGAAAAAAGAACAGAATGCCTCAACAGATTTGCTGCTGAGTATGGACATCTGCCCTTGGTATCTACCACATTGAAGGCTATTGATAGCCGCAGCACCTGGTTCTGGTGATGCTGGATTGTTACTTTACTTTGCTGTTGTAGATGTTCCATTATTATTTAAGTTAGATAGTTGAGAATAATTCTTTTCAGTTACATAGCTGTATAATATTAATTCTTACACGCAATTCATGAATTTTGGCGGGGAAAGCTGATTTGGCACATTACCTGTATTAATTCATTGTATTCTTGACATGTAATACTAGGCTATTGCCATCCTTGGTTGCTTTCTCAATATATTGTGGAATGGGTTGTAAAATTAAGGTATGTTACATCCTTATGTAAAGAAAATTCTCGCCTATTAAACTTATGTATATGTGTTAAGGAAATTCTCTCTTTCTCTAGATCTAGCAATATGTGCTTCCTTCAACAGCTGAATTTTGAGCTATATTAACATTTTCTATCTTATTAGTCTTGAAATTTCACTTACAATCAAGTAAGAATTGATATGAAAAAAATAAAAAGATTGACCTAATGTAAGAAAATAATTATTAAATTAACCCAATTATATATTTATTTGATTTATTAATTTTTTTATGCTGCCTCATGAGAATGCCCTCTCAACTTTTCTCTGTAGACATATATCTTGATATGAACATTCATAGAAATTTTTTATTGTTGCATATGTCAAGAACACAAGCTGGAAAAAACCTAAAACATATATGAATGAAACTAAATTTATAGCATGAGAGAATGTATTAGGCCAAGTCATGCATGTTACCAAGAAATAACAAACATCTCACATCTCTAATACATTATGAATACAAACCATAAAACTACATATACAAACACTAGTGTAAGTATGTCATTGTTGTTCTGTGTCGTCCCTGTAATATATAGGATAGCAAGTATCATCTCCACCAGTGTTCCATAGGAAACTGGCGTACTTTGAAGTGTGATGCGGGTTTCCTTTATCTTCTTCAATTGCTTGCAGATATCTCGTTTCTGCTCCCCACAAATCATTCTTCGCCAACCATAAGAAATCACCATATCGACTGAAGGCCTCTGGGTCTGCTGGCTTCACCGACACCGATTGCCTGAAGTACTTTTCTGCCCTGCAAACCCACATTCACTTCATAAGCAAAAAAAAAAAACAAACAAACACAATAACACATAATCAGCTATAGAACAACTCCAACACTCCATAGGGCTAGTCCAGAGCACAAACTGTTAAGTACTACTCTCAACATTGCACAAAATTTAAGTTCCATCTTATGATATACTTGCAGTTAAAACTTAGGTATCTATTTAAGACATGAAGTTAGTACTAACTATCTGTTAGAAACAAGCACCTTCTATTTCTCTTAATGGAGAAGCATTTAAAGATGGAATTTGAGACTTACAGATCATTGTCACGAACAACAAGGTAAAGGAACATGGCATAGTTAGAGAGCAGAAGGGAATTGTTGGGGTCCCCAAACAAATACTTCTTGTAATAAAAATCTGTACTTGCATATTCCTCGTACTTGTCCTCTTCAATCTCCACAGACTCAGGGGACACAAATTGTTTCATTGTCTCCTTTTCCAAATCCTCACTCCTTTTCCCATCATGCAGCCTCGAAGCTTCCTGTATAATGGAATTCCACAATGCCTCTTCTTCCTCTTTCAACCCCTTCTTATTATTCTTGCTCTCACTCACATTTTGAACCTCCGTTATCACAGAACTAGGAGTGACAGAAACTACAGTGTGATTACCCATTGAGTACACAGAAAAGTTGGCTAGGAGGACCATCATATAAAGCATGAGACTTGGGGATTTCCAGAAAACCTTCTGGAATAGCCACACGAAGGAGGCATCCACGTCTGTACGGACCTTGTTCATAGCATCTCGTAAATCTTCATAGTACAGAGTCTCACTTACTTGCAGGGCATAGTGTTGAATCTCGTGGATGATGAACAACATAGAGGAAAACGTCTTTTTCACTGAACAGTAAGTGAAATCGCTTGCTTCTTGGAGACCCTTTTGCCATTGAAGCTTCTTCTTGATCATCCGAATCGACAGAGGAAGTCCCACACCGTTCAATTTCCTCGCAATTCTCAGTTTCAACAATTCATCTCTCTCCGGCCAGCTGGGTGGCTCAGGCTCAATACCCAGCTGAGAAGGTTCTAGAAGATCAGGCTTCATTGTTAAAAATTTCTCCGAGGAGGATAATGTTTTGACTTCTCTGTTTTGGGTATCCTCGGGGAGGGGGACATAGGATTTTACATCCTCGTCCTCGGATTGATCGAATGCCCTTGCCACTTCCTTAATCAGATTCATCATTTCTTCATCAAATAAATCATCAGAATCTGCAGAACGAACTCGAGTTACTCTCTGCGTTCTGAAATTCTTGAAGCCGCGCGAGGGGGACCGATGAAACAGAGGATAAGGCAGAGTAGTAGTCTTAGCAATATGAGTTAGATTTCTAAGTGAAGAAGATGAATGAACCGAAGCAGGTGGCTTCGGGGACGAGAGAAGTGAGCTCTGCCAACACTTGGGATTTGGAGAGACACTTAGACCCATATTCGAATGCTTGGAGATAATCAAGGAAATTATGAATCACACAAAGTATATAATATATATAACCTAAAAGGAACTCATAATTAAACCCAAAAGGAAATGACTCAAATAAAATAAGCCAAAATACCAAGAAGCCCGTGAAAAAAAAGCTTGCTTTTCTCGTATGCACAATCCAATCAATCTCAGGAAAAAAGGGAAAAGAAAGTAAGAGAGTGAAACTTCGTATCAATTCAGTATACCATCAAAGGAAAAGCAAAGACTTTTAGAATATATAAAGAAGACAAAAACGAGAGAAGTGGATCAAAGTAGAAAGCATAGGAGGAGTGGGTTTTACAGAGTGGTGCATGAAGTGGTGGGTGAGGCAGTCGAGAAGCTCCCTCGTGATGAATTGGTGCAGTGAAGATTAAGTTCAGAGTGAAACCGAATGAATGAAAGAGAGGAAGGAGATTGGGTTCATGAAATGAAAGTTCGAGACTCTGGATGAGGTATGAAGAAGCAGAGAAGCATAAAGGGAAAAAAGACCACTTTTTTGCTGCGATGTGAGATAGTTTCGTCTTTCGGAGAGCGGAAGAATAGTGAGTGGATAACACGTGGGGCCTGAAAGCAAGTGTAGATATTTATTTATTGGTCTAATATATTTCTTTTAAAAATGTTAATTAATTTTAAACAATGAAAAAATTTATAAAATTATTTTTATTTATTTTTTTTATCAATTTTTAAAATACTTTTTACTAATAAAAAAATATTTAATTAGTATTGTAAGATATTTATCAAATAAACTAAACAAAATATAGAGTCACTATCACTAGTAATATGACTCTTGATTCTTAGTCATAACATATGATCCACATTATGTGGATTCAAAAGACACAATTTCACGTTAATAAGTGGTTAAGTGGTTAATTGAAGTAGTAAATATTTTATTTTTTTATTAATATTTATGTATAAAAAACTTTTTATTAGGAGAATTTTATTTTTATTTATAAAATTTTTATTAATTGAAACATGATTGTTTCTAATAAAAAATTACGTAAAAAAAAATACACAAATTTATTGCCCATGTAAACGACATTTCATCTCATACAAAAAGTCAATATTATCCTAATGTGCATTCCAATTTTCAGCAACCAAACTAATTTAAAAGAAAACAAAACTTCCTTAGTTGATGGTTCTCTTGAACCAAACGTGCTTTGCAAAGTACTTCGAACAAGTCATTATTCTATTATGGTTATCTGGGGCAACAAAATTTATTTATTTATTTTAAATGCACCTATACAATTTGTAAATTGTAATATATTTGGATAAATTTGAACATTTCATCGTGAGAAGAATTATTTCTTCCTCATTTTTATTTTTTGGTAGAAGCCTTGAATGTTGTAGGTTGTGGGATTTGTGGAACCTACAATAGCCCAAAACAGGTAGTATTAAATGGCCCAGTTTTCTGTGGGCCAAAAAGAAACATTCTCTTTCTACCTCATTTCCCCTCCCACAGTTAAATTAAAACATTCTCTGATTGACTTGCTAAAGTCTTGACTCTTCTTAGAAGTTGGGACCTTCACAAATGACAATTCACATTCCTTTACACATTTTGCACTATGATTGTTTCTTAAAGTGATTCTGGAGTTTCTATTATATTGGAGTTTTTTTTTTGCCCTTTTCCTTAGTCATCAGATCCGTTGTCTTCCAAAAAACAAATAGCATCATTGATTTTTCGTCCCAAAAGAAAAACATCATCGAATATGTTATATAGTGCATTGAGCAAATTACAACAACATCCCTTGAGAATTGAAATAGTGAAATTACAATTATTACCTTTTATTTTTAGAAATTCAAATAAGCATTTATAAAATTTGATACACAAATCTTTATTCTAATTTGCTTTTTGTGAATAAGTTAGAATTTTACAAAATAATAAAATCATTTAGTTTTCTTTATTGTAACTTAATATAAATTTAACTGCATTAATTATTATATTAAAAATAAAATAGTAATTTTATTCTGCACAAAAAAGTTATTTTTATTGATTACAAAATAAATCAGATGAAAAATAAATGAAACTTTTCAAATTAAAAAGGTGATAAATATAATTTAATCAAACTTCTAGAAAGAGATTGGTGTAGTTTACTTTTACTTCCTCTAATATATACTTAAATAGTAAATACTATTATTCAAGGGGAGAAAAGAATAAGTAGAAGACTGATTCTTGGGTTTTCCCTTTATTTTGTACAGTAATACCTTTCGGTTTGACGAAGCTAATTGAGAGTTGAATGTTCCAGATGGAAAACCTATGTAATAGTCATGATACAACTTGAACCATTCTGTATATTTTTAGTGATAAGTAATTAACTTGAACGTTAGAGTGTTCATAACCGAATAAAACTGTCGCACTTGAACCAAACCAAATCGAATTTGCATAAACCGAATCAAACCGATTAATGTTTGGTTTGGTTTAGTTTGGTATGTCGAAAAATCGAACCAAACCGCATATACATATATATATATATATATATATATGTACATATTATGTTAAAATTTCTAAATAATAAAGTATAAAATTTGTTTTTAGAAGATTATATTAAATTTAGTCAATCTAAAATTTTAATTTTAGAACTAAGTTGATTGTATATTGTAAGTAAATGAAATATTATTATACTTTTTTATTATTTATATTGAATAAAATTATATTTTTTATTAATAAATTTAAATATGTAAGTTTGATGACATAAAAGTTCAAAACCACCAAACCGAACCGTTCAAAACCGTTTGTTTATAGTTTGGTTTGACGCTATCAACTTAAACCGATAGGTGCACTAAAATTTCATTAAAAACCGCCCGCCGAATACAACATCTAGATAATCCATAAGCCAAATTTGACTAGTGCCAAACACTGAAACAGTCAGGCTATGGCTACCTCTATCATTCTCTTTCAAAATTTCAATCTTAAATTTTTGGCTAAGTTCAAAAGCAAATAGAATTCAATGATTTTTAGCTCAATTATCTGAGTTCTGAACAAATTGTCTAATCAATTTTGTTTTTAAATACCCTTTTTCTTAACTATTTGTTGTGATTTGTGATGTCAATGGTTGGAAAATAATCGAATGATTTTTTAAAATCTTTTGTGATTTATTCATATATAGTCCTCAAGATAGAATCTCCATTGGAGTTTAATAAATATGAGTATAGATGTATTTAATAGACAAAAGATAGGTACATACAATAAATACAATCCTCAAAATTGAATCGATATTTAAAAAGAATATATATATATATTTTCTTTTTTTTAATTTTTTTTTCTTTGTGTAAACCCATTTTAATTGCCACGTAAAAAGTGTAAAACCCCCCCAAGGTAATAACACTCCCATCACCTTCTAGCACCGACCCTGTCTATCAGAATCATTACCCCAAAAATAACCCAGAAACGTCTTAGCGGCGTCCAAGCTAGGATAATACGTGGGTTCGAGAAATATCTGACTCAACGAGTCACTCCTCTCCCAACTCAGCCCGACTCGGTTCCCATTAGCCTCGAAGCTTCCCATCACCACCCCAACAACCTGCTTATACGCGTAGAAGAATCTCTTCATCGCCGCCTCTATCCCCTGCATCCCCTGCAGCACATGCACCCTCTCCATCCCATTTCTCTTATCCACATACAGCCTCATCGCTGCTTCCTGAATCCTGGGCCCACCTTGCGGGTCCACCTCCACCTCCAATATTCCCGGCACTTTCTGCTTCAGATCCTTGCACATCTTCGTTACCTCCACCAATTCCGTTGATCGGAAGCAAAACGCCGCCGTTTCTCCCGCCGTCGACTTTATCGATAACTGATTCTTCAGCATCAAGAAATCCGCCGGGTCCATCAGCATGTGTAGATCTTCGATATCGGTTAGAAGCTTCCAGATTCTTTCCACTGCGTAGCAATCGTTCTTTGCTTCTTCCAACCTCTTGCTTTCGATTCTCTCTGTGAGTCTCTCGAGGAGCTGGTGGGTCACGCGGATCCATGACTCTACGATCTGGTGCGTCGTGTACACCGTCTGATTCTCGTAGTTGTCGATGTGATCGAACGGCGTTGTGATTGCGAGGGCGTGAATCTCGTTTGGCTTGCAAACGTCGTCGTAGCGGAGACTGGGCTTCCCAGAGAGATTGGGCTCTCCTAGGCCCAATGTGTACGGACACCTCATCATGTTGTATTCCACGGAGCAGAGGATCCTCTGCGCTACGTCCTTGGATTTGTACCACGTGGCCAACCGTGGAAGCAAGCTGGCCTCGCTGTAGCTTCTACTGCTCTCGCCCTTGCTGAGGTCAGCAACCGGTGCCCTGCCACGTGTCGTGGGATCCTCCTCCTCGTCCTCGCATAACATAGCGATCATCTCGATCTCAGAGGTTGCAAGAGATTCGATCCTTCGGATCCACTCGCGCCGGTTCGCGTACGGTCTGGGGTCTGACAAAACGAGGGAGATGAACCGGAATGTGATCTCGAGAGCGTGCAAGGCCGGTTTGAAGATGGACTCGCTGCTCCAATTGGGGAATTCTTTGGAGGTCCATAGCTTTCGAAGCTCAGGGAGGCGGAGGTAGTGGTCGTAGGCGGAGCAAAGAGGAGATGCGGCGGCGGAGATGTCCGTAGGGCGAAGGGGTAAGGGAAGAGTTGGTAGAGAGAGATGGTGTTGTTTATCGAGTTTAGGGGATTTATTGTTAGGAGAAGAGACCATTTTTGCGTTTGAATTCCAAGCTAAATCAGCCATTTTTAGAGAGTTTTGAGAGGGAAGAAGAGGAAGAAATTAAATGAGGTAAAGAGATAAGGAAGAGAGAGGAGGGTGTGGATATATTTATATGGAAGGAGGAGGAGGAGGTAGTGGAGATTTGAAGGAAGGAAGGAAGGAAAGAAAGAGGGAGACGCGTGGACCGGTATGGGTGGGGAAATTGGGAACAAAAAAGCGGGTGCATGAACAACGAGGAATTTGAAAGTCGCGGCGGTGAGGAAATGAATATTTAAATTTAAAATTAAAAAAAAGAATAAATTTTATGAAAATGAATTAATTATGATGGAAATAAACAAAAGGGAGAAGGAGTGGGAGATGCTTATCCACAACACCTACCATAGAAGACAGAGTCACAAGTCATAGAAGGTCGGAGGAGTTATGTGGTATCCTTGGTTTGGAATCTAAGTAGTGGAATCGTTGGAGTAGGACCACTGGTCAGTGGTCTACTTTGGAAGCCACGTTCTTGTTTCGCAACCTTTGCCTTTGAGCTTTTTCGTGTTTTGCCCAATCAGATACCGCCATGTTGCTAACTGTAGAAATACCTAATCCCCTTGCACTTTTCACTTGGAATCCACTCATTTATCCAATCACGCTCAACGACCCTTTTCTTGTACTTACATTCAACTACAACAAACTCACTTTATCCAAAGGATGGGATCCATTCCATTCCAGTTTCACTTCAATTTAATTAATATGCCTTTTCCCTCCAAATATCTAAAGATTCAATTCTAGATCTAGGAGCTCATCTTTGTGTAAATGACAACAAAAATTATAAAGAGAAAGAAAATATAAAGTGTGGTGTACGTATGTAAAAGTACTTCTTTATTAGTGGATCGAATAAGCATAACTTGGGCTACAAGAGACTGTAAAAATTACTTGTAATTCTCTATGTTACGCTAAATAACAATTATGCTAGTAGCTATAATTGGATTTTGTGTGTGTTGAGCAAATAACGTTCGAGGCTTTCAACCATAATAAATAAAGACTCGAAGCAATCACTTTCATTTCGTTTGTTTTATATTTATATATTATAAATTTATAGGGTGTAACGAGTAAAGGGAAAAAAAATTGAAAGCAACGATGTAATTGAGATTGAAGGCTTTTGCTCCTTCAACACGAATTTTAGGTTCCTAGGATGCTTTCTCAAAAGTTTCAATCGGCAGTCTTATTAGGGGTCGAAATCCAATTGACAGCCATGCACTGCGGATACAGCGATAATTACAAAACATGCCATCGTGATTTGGCCCAAAATTTGGAGATTATGCTATTCTTCAGAAAACGACAGCAACCGCGTCCACTGATTACTGAGTAAATTTTGGTACTTGGGCATCCTTTTGTTTCCACTCTGAGAGTTGGATTGAAAATTTTGAAAAGAAAATGGAAATATTTTTATTTTTATTCTAAAAAATAAAAATATTATCTTTAGAGCATTAGTTACAAAATATTTAATAATTTTTAATTTAAAAAATTACAATTTTTATTAATTAAGCACCTTGTTAACTATTCGAAATGTTTTTATTAGATAATTAGGATTTCTCAAAGTATTTTTAGGAAAATTCATAATTAAAAATAAAATAAAATGATATGTAATAGAGTTATATGTAATGTAAATAATGTATCTTATATAGATTGGTTACAGTTTGATTATATGTATTGTTTAAAACATTGGGATTGAAAGTTGGCTAGTTGAATGAGATTGGTATGCATGCACTATTGGGTTGGCACATAAGTTTTGAAAGAGCATAGGCATATAGAGCAGGGTAGGGTAGGCTAAGCCAAGCTAAGGTTATAAAAAGAGGAAGGTAGAATAAGAAAGGAAGGAAAGGGAGCGTTATCTTATTTTGGGGAAAAAAATGTATGTGATGGGGTAGTGGGAGTGGATGTTGGATGGGATTTTGTTGTATTTGAAAATCAAATTGCATTTGCTGCGGATGGAAATGATATTATCATTATCCCCTTTTCATAAGGTGGGTTTGTCCCATTCACATTTACTTTTTGTGATGGCCTGATGGTGTCATCCATCCGCCTTACACGTGTCTTCCATTCATTGCTTCTTCCCACCTCTCGTTGTCGGCGCACATATGAGGTCGCATTGGCGGTGCCCAATCACACCCTCACATAATGATTCCACGTGGCATCTGAACCAACATCCCCTTCCCATGTTGCTCTTTGCCGCGCTTCACATCTCAATCTCATGCTTGCACAGTCTAATTTTTTTTCTTTTTTAAAAAAAGATTGAATATTGTTAATTTATTTTACAGTGGTTTGAAATGAAATGGATGGAAATAGAGAAAAGAAAAAAAGAGAAAGGGGAATGAATGAATGGATATAGTTTGACTTAGAAGAGAGTCAAAGGTGGGCTATCAGTGATGCGCGTAGGTTTCCAATTCAACAAGCATGTTTTGAGGCGTACTACACGCAGCTGATGAAGCACGCCTACACTTTTTTTTTAAAAAAAAAGAAAGAAGAGAAATGAATATTATGGTATGGATTACGGGCAGTGTATCATAACATAAACATCTATACGCAGAGTCTCTCAGGTTCTGGGAAATGATGCACTATACTTGGTATTTCAATTTCGTTATTCAATCCTGATCTTATCAGTTTCTGGAATTTATTCCATTACCGCCAAGGATAGCTAAACATGGGGCCAATCAAATATCTTCCCTCTTACGCTTCCTTTCCGCTTTTACTTGGATTTTTAAAATTTAGACTAAAAAACATTTTATATTTTTAACTTTTACACTTTATTAATTATGTCTCAAAATTTTGTTCACTATTAATTGTATTTTTAAAATTTTAAATTATAATCATTTTTATTATTATTATTTAAATAATTAATGACAGATATAAATATGATTATTTCTTAATTTTTAATATTAATTTTAATGTCAAATTATATATTTAACAATGTTGTTTTGTGATTGTAATCATGGTAATACTCATTATTTTATAGTGACATAAAACTAGTCGCGGCTAAATTAATGAAATAATGTTGTTAAATATGTTATTTGATATTAAAATCAATATTAGAAACAATAATAAGAGTCAAATTTGTATATATCGTTAATTATTTATAAATTAAATGAATGACAAAATTACTTATAAATCTCGATTTATAAGCACAATTAACATAAAAATATTTAGGCACGTAATTGATATAGACCTCTAAATTTCAAGGGTATGAAAGTGCTTTTACCTTAAATTTATTTGTACTTTTTTAGTATTCATTATTAAATTGTATACACGGATGGAGAACTAGGGAACTATTTCTCAAGGTCTTATTGTATTTAATCTGATGTTTAAAATTTAATTAATCCTGTTATTGTATTTATTAAGAATCCCTTTGAGTAAATTAATGATTAAAAAAAGGTTGAGACTTGAGATATATATATATGAATATAGATATAGATAATTGAAGTGGCGTGATGAGGCCTGCAGGTTATACATAGAATATGTATTGCGTGCTGTATTGACGTGGGAAGGCCTACACGAACAAGAAATGTTGAAATAATGTTTATCTCACCACCCAATTAGAGTACATTTGTGTGTTTCACGGCACTCCTATCCTATATATTATATTTCAAATTGTAGGTCTTCTGAAACAGAAACTATAACTTCCTTCCTCACTAGCTATCCACTTTCAATAATAACTAAGAAATTAATGAAAGTATTTTGTAATTTTCATTGGACGAAAGCAACGCAAATTGTGAACATACTTGTACATGATTTGTCTCATCTCCTATATAATTTGTTACTTGGTATATGTGCAAAAGCAAAATAAATAGATATAGCACGTACTTAATAGCGTATACGTTAAAGAAGTTTCAGTTTTATAATTTCGATACCTAGACCTAGCTATAATCTCATTATATTTTCGGAATATGTTGTTTTGAAATCGATTTGCATAAAAAAGGTTGTGTTTTTTCCCCCGTAGAAATAGGCATTAAACAAAATAAAGAGGAGTTCAACGTCAATGCAGGTAATAAGAACAGTGACCTCTGAACACCCTTTCCATAATTAAATCATAATCCCTCTTCTCCATCTGTAGAAAATTTGAAGATAAAACATAATGCAGTTACTTTCCCATTGTTATTATCTGAAAAACAATTGCAACCTCAATAAAAATATGAAGGATATAAATTCACCAACACAAATAAAATAAAATCACCAGAGGGTGAATCCTTTACTGATAGATTTCTAATAAAGATGTCAATATATGCAGAGAAAAATTACCAGAAATCAGGAGCAAACTCCAAGAGAAAAATAAAATAAAATTCTTCAGGTGAATACAAAATGAGCATAAAACTCTTCAATAAGAGAATACTAACAAACCAGAAAGCTTTTCCTATGACGAGCATTCGAACAAATCAGACAGGCAGACAGCTTTTGGAGCATAACTTAATTTATTTAATTTTGGTCAAATGCTAGCATAACCACTATTTATTTATTTATCTATTTTTAAATGAAATAAAAATGAGGAAATAAAATTATCTTATCATATGAGATACCAAGCCAGTTGGGCTGTTAGGGTAGAACGACCGAGACTGATGACCCTTACATGTTTCTCATACCTCTAAGCATGTGACAAATGCATATTTATTATGCACAATAAACATGTGGAGTGAATTTCTTTTTTTAAAAAAATTCTTCAATTTTGTTAAAAGCTAGAAGAGTACAGAACAGTCAGATCTTCAATTAACTATGTTGGAAACAGTTGAGTGGTTGAATTAATATTTTTCCTTATTCTCTGTATGTATTTATATTTTCTTTTCCTTGTGATCACACTGATGTTGTACCTAGGGGTGAGCAAAATGCGGATTGGTTCGGTTTTGGGGATTTAGATAACCGAACCAATTCAATCCGATGACCAAAAAAGTCATCCAATCCAATCCGCTCTTTGGACATCAACCGAACCAAACCAAACCGATTATAGTCGGTTTGGTTTGGTTCGGTTTGATCGGTTTTTTGACAAAATTTCAAAAAAAAATTACTATTTTTTTCTCTTCAATTTAAACCCTAAAAAATAAAATTAGCTATTCCTAACCATGAAAACCAACAAACTAAAGTTATTAGTACAATATTTCAACATTACAAACTTAAAATTACAATCCAACATCATAAAACCATAAAAATCAACATTATAAAATATTTTTAATATTTTTAAAAAATTATAATCGATTAGTTCGGTTTGGATCGATTTTGCACACACCTAGTTGTACCTCATTCATTGCTACTTAAGAGTTGTGATGGTATCTTAATTCCTCCAATATTTGCTGCTATTACATGATCAATAACAAGGCAGCATGTCTATTGTACAGAGACTTCTTGAACCAACGCGACAGCAACAATCAAAACCTTTTTTCATTATATAGAATTGGCTATATGGATTAAGCAATACTGCAATACCAATATATTCTGTCTTTACACATTTCTATTGTTTTGTCTCTCGAAACCAAAAGGAAAAAAAAGATCAATTGTGAAGAGGGAAGGTTAATTCGAATTTTCACTTGATAATAATAAATTTAAAAGCATTTGCAAATGTGATGAATAATTTCAAACTACATGAAATTAAAGGCTAATTTTCTAAAGTAGTTGTCAGTAACTGTAAGTCCATGTTTCAAATTTTCTCCAAAAGTCTCTTGACATTATTATTACTCTTCAACAAAATATATAAGATATTCATAATCCTACACACAAAACTGAATAAAATTCTCCACCATTTCCCAACAGGGACTCGGGGAGTACTTCCTCCATTGTGTAAAGCATCTATCTATCTATCAACAACAACATAATTGTTCTACTTCATAAGGTACCAGCGAAATAAAGGATAGGAGCCCATACGCTCATGATCAAAAATTGCCTTGATCTCATCATAAAACAATTGTTGTACGGCAAGAACTGTTGACACAAGAGAAGAGGATCAGCAGTCTGGGGAAGCAGCTGCTGCTGACAGCATGTGAGGCCCAAAGGTAACTGTCTCGACCTCATAAACAAACAATTGCGGTATGATTCGTATGACACGAACTTTGGGCACATCACAAGAGGATGGACAACCTACACAAAAAAGATGACCACACTGAAATGTGAAGCTCAAAAGTTCTGACTCTTTTCCATTGATACTAGTTCAACTAAACTTAAGCAAGCTTTGAAACAGATGGCTAATAGGTAATCCCGTAATAGCTCTAGCATGCAGATTTTCAAAGATATTTTAGGATAATGTAGTGATCTAAATCCAAAATCTTGAACCTTACGATGAAAGTTTATGGTTATAATCAGTCATCACTCATCACTACTCCAACTATGTTTATGGCTATGTGGTCTGCTTGTGTATTATAAATGAAGCTAGCAAACATTTACAACATTGTGATGATTGAAAAACGTATAACAGTGAGTTCACCTCAAACTTGGCAATCTCTTCACTGAGCTCCTTCATATCAGCTTTCGTGAAAATTAAAGCCACGTTGCCCTGATTGAAAGATCAAACGACGGAATATAAATCTGAATCGCTTAATTTGAAGAATTAACGCAATAGGGTTACATATTTGAATGAAGAAGAGGATCGCTTACAACGAGAAGGGGGAGGAGGTTGAGGAAGGCGTTGTTAGGGGATGAGTGAGCATCCATTTTGATGGAGCGGCGCATCAGGGAATTCTTACCCATGACCATCACAGAGTCGCCTTGAAGATTCCTTCGAATGTTCTGAAGGTGGTTGGATCCGACGTTGTCGACAGCCACCACCACTATCTGGCTGTACTCCTTCAAAAGCTTCCATAGCTTAGAATCGTAAGCCACCTTACAAGGTTTCATCGCCATGGATGAATGAACTCTAGTCTCTGTACTGTACTCAAGGTGGAGTCTGGAAAACCTACATCTCAATTGCATTTGCTGGGCCTAAATGCCACGAAATTTTGTGGGATGGACCTGTTAATCAACCACCGAGGCCTCACAGCCCAGTGGGCCTCATGGCCATCTCTTATGATTTTTGAGTAAAATCTATATTATTTCAGTTAAAAAAAAAAGTAAAATCTATATTGTATATGCTTTTTGTCAATTAATCATATACTATATACCAACACTAAAATAGATGTCAATTTTGTTTATAATTTTATTTTGAATATTGTAAGAAAATCAGTTATTTGAATTATAATAGCATTTTTGTAAGGAAAAAATTTAGGTTCATTTCCTTATGTCAATTTCATCAAGTTCCCCAATATAAATATGACACGTGGCAAAAAGTGTTTAAATGACCAATCACAATAAAGAGAGAATATTAGAAGGCCACATTTTATATGATCAATTATATAAAAAAGAGAGTATAAATACAATATATAATTAGTGAAACTTGATGAAATAGACATAAAAAAATGCACTTAAGTTTTTTCCTTTTCGTAACTAACCATCAAGGATAATATTTTTTTTGAATAAAGTATGGTTGTTTATTTTAAACTATATATGAACGACAAATGAAGGGAGTGTTCTTATCGATTTGATTCGTTATTCAAGAGTCGTGTGTACAGGTACATTTACAGAGGATGCACAGGGTTACTTAATCATATACAACTAGAAGCAGAAGTAATCATTTGCGGAATGAAGATGACATTGCAATTAGGAGTGCAAAAAATTGTGACCGAAAGATATGCTCTTCTTGTTTTCGAACAATTAATTTGCATCGTTCTTCAACGTGGTGTGTAAAACATATTATGAAAATGGAAAAATCTTTAAATAACATTAGTTTCTCTTGAGTACCTAAAATCTTTAAATAACATTAGTTTCTCTGGCAAAATACTCCTTCCAAAACAATTATTGGTGGGTACATTCTCTTTCGATAATCATTTGCGATATATTATGTCTTAAAGTTGATTTATAAAAGTACCATATTAAAAAAAAAACACTACTAATGGTAATGTTTTGAACTTCACTCTGAGTTTAAAAAAAACATTATTTTTAAACTCTCTCGCTTGATAAAAATTTATGTTCACATATTAATAATATTTTATCTTAGTTTGAGAAAATTATCCATTTTAATTAAAAACAAACTATGCAATATTTCTTTAAAGAAAATTTACCAATATAAAATTTAAGTAGGATGCACTTGGCATACCCATGACCACCGCGGGACCCGGTTCGTTGAGATCCAAGCCGAACATTATGTCTTCCTTCCTCCCTGACGCCATCAGTCCATCAGCCACCCGCCTTTGAAACCATACGCGCGCCTCTCCCATGGCCTCTACCTACCGTGATCGCACATCGGAGTTCCGATTGCTTTCTCAGACTCTGAAGAAGATCGAGGGTGTCACACCACCTAATCAAACTGAAAATGTTCCTTCTACACCCAAACAATCTACTCCCACATCATCCTATTCTAGATCTGAATTCAACAGGAAGGCCTCTCGAATCGGGTTGGGTATCCATGAAACCTCCCAGAAGATTGCAAGGCTTGCACAATGTAATCCTATGTCACTTTTCACTTATCTTTCATTTTATTGCTTTCAACTTATCTTTCATTTTATTGCGCATAAGGGGAACGTCTGCACTGTTTTTTTTTTTTTTTTTTTTTTTAAGTTTTTGTATCCATTCTCCCGAAAAATTGACGATTTCAGTCTTTTTTGTTTAAGACTTCTTGTGATGCCATTTAATGTATCTGGAGTCTAGACGACGTTTATTGTCTGCTGATTCGGAGCTTTCTTTTGATGCGCATGTGAACTTGCAGTGGCAAAGAAGTCATCAATGTTTAATGATCCCATTGTGGAAATACAAGAATTAACGGTTTTGGTTAAGAATGACATCACGGCATTGAATTCAGCTCTATCAGATTTACAAACTATTCAAAACATGGAGATAGCTGATGGAAATTATTCAGAGGATAGAATTGTTCATTCAACAGCTGTTTGTGATGACTTAAAGAACAAACTTATGGGGGCAACTAAGCAGCTTCAAGATGTGTTAACTACTAGGACAGAGGTTATTGAGAACTCAGAATTAGTTCTTCATGTTTGTTGTATGCTTGGCTTTTATTCACCTCACTTATAAATGTCCTCAATATTTGTATATATTCCCCACAGAATATCAAGGCTCATGAGAATAGGAAGCAGATATTTTCCAAGAATGCATCAAGAGAAAAGCCTTTCCAGCATCGGTCAAAGTCAGTGACTGAGCCACCCCCTTGGTCAAATTCATCTGAAAGCTCGGAACAAACATCAGCGTGAGTAGTTTTTAATATTTCTTAAGGTATAGGTTTTATAGTTTCTTCATTCAATTTTCGTCATGTCAAATTATGTTGTTTGGCGCAAATAAGAATCTGGCTGCTGCGGTAGTTAATCTTGGAAAAAGAGAAAAACTTTTCACCTTTTGGCTGTGGACAATTTTGACCATATCTCCTTGAGTAAGTGTGCATGTTATCAAGGCAGTTATATTTTTTTTCATTCCTTGACTATTGGCATGATCTACATCCCAGCTGAATTATCTAATTTCTAGTATCGGTTTGGAATTTATTTGCTAACTCTAAACTACATAATGTTCTGTTGTTCTCAATATGCTTGCACAACTATGAATTTAAGTTTTCATGGGATTATTGGAATATAACAATGACACGGCTAGGGTATTACACGTGTTTGTGATGTCACTTGAATTGGGGAACTACATGGAATTATGACATAACTAACCCTGATTTCTTATTTGATGATTATATTTTGATAAATATATGGTTCCTGTGCACTTATTAATTTAACAGTTTTGTTGCTTTCCGAAATCTTCAGTTCTTCAAGATTTAAGAATATATTATTTTTTAAGGCTTCTTTATAATATTTTTACTGTGTAATTTGATAGGTCTCTGAAGGTTTAATTTCTGCTAAATAATTTTATTTATTTATCTCTCTCAAGCAGATTACTTTCAAATGAAGTTCCAGCTGGAAATCAATTAAGGTATGGCCTAATTTACTTTGCAAGCTAAGAGTGGATTGGCCTTTTACATTTCTATTAGTATGTTTAATAGTTTTATTTTGCCATACTTTTATTTTTTTGTGGTCCTCATGTTTGGTTTGCATGCACTATTGTCCACATAGGTTGTGAATGTTCTAGATTGTAACTCATAAAATCTTATTTTTTATGTTCATGATGTATGCACTTGAACATACAAGAATTTACTCTGGAAAATTCTACTGCCAAGGCCACCTGAGGCAATAATAATATCTTAAAGGTAAAAACATGTTATGTTGAGCCGTTAGTCATCACTAAAAGCAAAATGCAAAATAAGGATCCAATTGCAAAGTATGGGATTTGAGTACCACATTGGAAGTATGGTATCTGGATGTGGGATTTATATGGACCCTTGGCACTATAATCTCATGAGCTAGGCTAGCTTTTGGTTTGTGGATGTTCGCCTAAAGGTTCCTGTCACAGCCTGTTTTTTCGTTTAATAAGCTTGAGTCTATGATTTCTTCAAGAGGGAGTTCGGGATTCAAATTATAATGTGGAATTTGAAATGGTAGTAGGCATTAGAGTGCTTAGTGGGACCCTCTTTCGTAGTACAACATTGGTATTTCTATTGGCTATTTAGCATTTGCTTGCTTATGAATTGAAAATTTAAAGCCATTAGACGAAATGATTTAATTGACAATTCCTTTTCATAATATATATAACTCTCAAATTAGCAACTTTTCCCAATTTTCCTGATACAGACGAAGGTTGGCTGTGGACAACACTCCGTCTCAGCAAATGGAAATGTCTATGGTACAGCAAGTTGTCCCACGGCAAGAAAATTATAGTCAAAGTCGGGCAACAGCTCTGCACAACGTGGAATCTACTATAACAGAACTTAGTGGGATCTTCACTCATTTGGCTACAATGGTTGCTCATCAAGGGGAATTAGCTATCAGGTTTGGGCTCCTTTGACTTGATCACTATGATACTTCTAGTCTTGCATTGTCCTACTTCTACTTCTTCTTTGTGTCAATCAATATTTTGGTGTACGTTAAGAAAATCAAGATCATGAAATATCGTCATTGCATATGAAACTCTAGCTGTTAACAATTAACATGTTGTAACAAATTGAAATCTGTTAAACTGGCGTGAGCAGGATTGATGATAACATGGATGAGTCATTGGCAAATGTTGAAGGGGCTCATAATTCTTTATTGAGGCATCTCAACCAAATATCCTCAAACAGGTGGCTTCTTGTCAAGATATTTGCCATTTTGATACTTTTTCTGCTAATCTTCATATTCTTCGTGGCCTAAATTATCATATGCTTACCCAATCATACAAGTAGCTGCGTGGCTTACTTGGATTCATTTGTCTTCACTCTATGGAAGCAAAAATATGAGGGCAGCGAAATGAAGAGTTATACATGTGACAGATATGTTTTTTTAGAAGTGGATAGGGCTCCATTGATCTGTAAAGTTTTTGCATTTCCAAATTGTCGTTTGCCCATGTATACACCAGAACATTTTAGGAGTTCCAATGCAGATTATGAAGGCTAAGTTAGAACTATATGAGTGATTGGTAAATTGATATAAGGAATCACAATGTTGTTGTGCAAGGCCCTAAATTCTTCCACATAAAATGCCAAAGAAGGAAAAGGAGACCCAAAAAAAAGAAAAGAAAAAGAGGCAACAGTACTGACTGTTATAGTGCATGGTATTGGAGAATCATGCAACTTACTGAATTGGTAACACTCAAGAAGTCCTTTGCTTCAGTTGCGTGCACATTTGTGGGAAACTTTTGGTTACTGTAATATTAGTTTATTATGTGTGAGATAGGAATGTACTCATGCTATGGGTTTGCCCACATCGAGTTATTTTATTATTACACTTTTTTTGAGATTTTTGTAAAGTATTTTTTCAATTACTATACTAGGCAAGAATTTGGGTAAAATATACTTCCCTCCTTCCATGAATGCAACAAATATACTTTCTTTTATTTTGAAAAATTACACTCACTTTCTTAGAATGAGTTTTAAATATGTTAAAAAAGAGTGTAAAGTAATCTATATTAATATGATTTTAGGATAAATGAACGTTATTTTTTAAAAAAATAACGTGTATAAATGACGTGATTTATCCCAAAAAATATATATTTCTTTGGTTTAGCGGTGCTCTTCAACTCCAAATAATATGAAGCTTGGAGAGGAAGAGTAAATTTAGCAGAGCCTATATCAATCTCATTCCAGACACAGTCATACATGGGAATGGCCTTCACTCCAAACTCCAAAGTTGATTATGCACTCACGTGCTTGTAAATTCTACTTCAATTTGAATATAAATAGTGTAATTTTAAAATGGTGAAAAATAGGATGAGGCATAAATTGGTAAGAAAATCCAGAGGAGAAGTGAAAGTAAGTAGGAAGATGAGAATCCAGCAGCAGAAAGCAGAAGCACCTCGTGGTTGTGGTGTGTCTCCGGGACTGTGGGAGGACCAGTTTGGGGATAAAGTAGTAAGTTGAAGATAGGAATAGGATTGTACAACTCATTGGATTTAAAAGCTTATAGAACCCAGCACGTGTGCTAAAGACTAAAGAGTGCAAAATGAATTCACCATCTTCCATTTTTCGTTCCATCCATTGTTTCTTTCTTACAATACTACACTTCGAATCCTCACTTTAAAAGGAAATGCGTAGGTTCAAGGCTTCCACCTTCTGCCTTTTAACTCGTACACATACAAAGCATCTTCTTTGCTCAGTCGCTTTCTTTTCTTTTCTTTTGTGTACATATTTGTAGACTTCTTCTTCATGACTTATAAAAGGACAAAGATGTAAATTTTATAATCTAAATTATAAATAATTAATAATATAGATTAAATTATTTGAAAAAAAATTAGATGGCACATTTTAAATCACATGTGAACTGTTTAAATTTGGAGCCAAAGTACATTAAGTAAACTATATATAATATTAATAATTGAATCAAAGAAAATTAGAAAAGAGTGTTGAAGTGAGGGTGAGGAGAGGGAAAGCAGAAGTTAGTAATGGCAGGCAGAAGCTTGAAAATTGAGGTCATGGTTTCCATGATAGAGATGGTAGGTGGTGAGGAATCTTCCACAAAGGCCTAGAGAGCCATAGCCTTGGGCAATGCTATAAACTTGAAAGTGATATGCATTACTTCCCCCACTTTAATCACAGTATATATAGTAGAAGACAAATGAGATAGCAACCTTTCAGGTAATGTTGGCTATATAGTAATGAAGGTGCCTTCTATACCATATTGAGCATTGAAACACAGAGGTTAGTGGTGAGTGGTGACATTGCAATTAGTGGAGAAAATAGTGAGGTTGTGCTTCTTACAACTGTGTATTATTTTGATGTTCTCTGCCTTCTTTGTCTTCCACATCCATGTCAAATTAATTCTAATGATGTAACCTTTCCTTGATTATCTTCTTCTAATAATGCCATCCCAAGAAAAATCCCCTCTTTGTAATGGTTTCGTTTCCTTATTCATCATCACAATCATTTTTATTAGAGACGTTTAGGTGAATTCTAAGCAAATAACTTAGTTGATGACATTGAGTGACAAGGCTGACACACAAGCATATATGTATTGCAGCACAATCCATTGAACCACCACCATAGGCGGATAAAAGTTTAGTATTACGGAAGTACCGAATTCCTCTATTTATTTAATGTCATTTATTAATATTAATAAAGATCCACTTTAAATGAATTAGGGACCAAATTTTTATTAATATGTACTCTCATTAGTACAAAGCATTCTCTCCGTAGAGGCACACTATATGAAGGATGATGCAGCAAGGCTTTGAATTTGTTAATTGCAGTACTGCTTATGCTTCTTCAGTAATGTAAGGAGCAATGACTCTTCATAATTTGGAGGAGTTTCTTTTTGGTTGACTCACTCTTTTGTATTGAGAAAGGTTTTATTTCCGTTATTATTAATCATGCACTAAATTAATTCTAATTATTAAACCAATTATAGCAATCATGAATGGGTCCGGAACAGAATTTTTTGTGAAGCCTCATGGCAGGACCGAATTCATATCAAATGTATAGAAAAAAGAAAAGTAAGAATTCAAATCAATGGACGAGTGATTACTTAGCAGTCATGCTGCTGCAACAAAAATGATAGCCAACGCCACATTACCATAATGAAAGATATAAAGTAAGTGCTCAGCATGGTGTTCCCTAAACTCATCCACCTATCCTATATTCCTATATATAAATATATATATTAATTAAAAGCAAGAAATTTTTATAGACTTGGAACTGCATATACAAGGGGAAGAACCAATCATATTGTAGCCCCAGCATTCAAATACCTGCACTCACCATTTCTCTAATGATGAATCAGAAAATGGGGATTGATGTGAGCACTTTATAAAATGCTGAGTGGCTTTGGAATTGAGGATGGTGGATGGATATACTCCATGCCCAGCATTCATAATTCTTGGTCCTACCTTCTTCATACTTATCTCAACCCAACCCAGTTTAGCACCAAAGGGGTTTTTGAGGAAATTTAATTAAGATTATACCCTTAATTAAGTTTAAAACTGTGGGGACTAGATCCCATAAGCAGGTCCTAGGATGCTTGTTCTAATCTTAATAAAGGCGATTCCAAAGACGAAAAGATGAGACCAAAATACAGAGAAGTTTGGCAATACAAAAGCAAACCAAAGCTTACACCTCACAGAGGATGAGAATTCAAAAGGAAGCTTTTGTTAGGATAAGAAAAAAAAAAAGAGGCCAAATAAATCCAATGCTTTCCTTTCCGTTGGTATTTCAAGTAATATCTTTTCCTCTTTGGTGGGTACCCCCAATATTCCTTCTAATCATCATTTTAAGCTTGGACCCCTCTTTCTCTCTCTGTTAATGAATGACTTCACTACGCAAATATAAAAGCCCATATCAACTATTGTCATATTGATATGATTAGAGAGACATAGTGGCACTTGCAATTTGCTATACTTATAGGATCCTGAAAGCCAAAAATTATATCATCATTTTAAGCTTGCGTTGCGTGTTGATTTGAATCTACGCCAGATTTGATGTGTACCAAACTTGTGGATTACCTCCATCTATTTTGCTTGGAACTTTACATTAAACATAGATATAATGTAACTGGGTTTCACCTAACTTCTCTTGCTTCTTTTACCGTCCCTAATCAAGTATATATATAATTATTAATGATTCACATACCAAATATTGTTAATCCTTTCTCAACTTTGGTACTTAATTGCTTTTTTTAAAATATACTTTAATATTATAAATACACCAAATTAATCTAAGGCTTAAAATACTCTAGTGTAGAGATTTGTATAGGACGGTGATGGAAGCCTACCAAGAAATAAATAGTGTTGTTAAATTTTTTTCAATATAGACAAAATACTAAAAGTACCAAACAAAATGGATTGACTTCTTTTCAATGATTTATAAGATCTAAAAAGTGGTGTATTATGTGAGATAGATAATATTCTCTTGTGTGTTAATGGTGTTTAGAACTGCGTAGAGATGCACAAATTGTAGAATAGTGGGTGGATATTGAGAGACAGGCTCAATTATACAGAGGAATAGGATATATATAATGCTGAATTCTGTTGTGTGAACTAAGTTGGAACCCATGCAAATTACCATTGAAGCAAATGATTAGTCAAGACTCAGAGAAAAAGGGAGACAAGGAGCATATTAAGGAAAAGTTGGAAGCTGAGTTAGAATGAGGTAGGTCCCACACAGACACACCCACTAAGCATGTTTAATTTATCTCAATCATAAATAAGGGAAGCTAATTGGGATTATATTGGTGAGAAGATCAAATCACCACCAAAAATAATAATAATAATAATAAAACATCAAATGCATGCTGCTTACCTTTTTTGACTGCCAAAAGGAGTAGTTCACCAAATTCTTTTACCAACAAGACAATTTTGTCCAAGTTTTTTTTTTCTTTTTTTCCCAAGAATTTTAAAGGTTCCTCCCTTTCATTGATACTATTAAGTATTAACAGAACAATGATACCTAATATATTAGAAATATAGAGAGCCTGAAATAAATATACGCACACATTATATATACATATATATGATTTCTTTGTATTTTTACCACTTGATCTATTCTTGAGTAACAATTAGATATTTTTTTCCATATTCCTTTTTTTAGATTAGATTAAATTAATGATCAATAATATGAGAGTATCTCGTAGATTGAACAGTGAATACCAATCCCATATGCTAAAGAGCGTTCAAGATAATGGACCTGAAATGTAATCAATATATAAAGCTGATACTTCTTTCTTGCTTCCGGAAAATGCGTGAGATGATTGAGTTTTTTTTTTTCTCTCCTTATTGATGTTACTTTTTTAATTTCACCTAAATATTGTTGTTTGAAATCCTGCTATACAAGTTGGGACAAAATCTAACTTAAAAAAAAAAATCTGAACAAGAAACAGTTCACCGTCAACGTCACTACTCGAACACCATTTATTGAGAATGAGTTGGTCTATTTTTTGCTTTTCTTTTATTAACATATTAATGAAATTGAAATTTTCTCGAAATTATTCTACTTATATTCACACTTCCACTTACTCACTCATCAATCAGTTTAAAAGGCTTGGCTGGCAAACAAAAACGAAACTGAACATCAAAACAAAACAGGGCAAGTGAGAACAAGAGAAGCCAAACCCAACATTATAGAACAAGGAGATCATTTAAACAGATTCATTTCTTCTATCCATTCTTTTAGATCTCCATGATCTAGATCCAAATTCAAGCTTAACCTTTCATCTTCATCACAAGGTTCATTTTTGGTTCTTGGTTATCCCAACCTTCACTTGATAGGAAGCAGAAGCAGAAGCAGTAACTGTTTCTTGCTTCTCCAGCTTTTGCGTTTCTTTGTTGAAAACTCGAGATTCAGTGTATGCAAGTTTAGTTAAATTAAAGCACATAAATTCTTTAAATTGGAGTGCTAGAAAGAGTAAAGTTTGGAAGGATTTATAGGAAAGCTACCTTGTTTGCCTCTGTTTCAGTACAAAGCGACATTGAGCCAAGACTAGGTACCTTCATTCTCTTCTCTTCATAGTTTGATATCTATACGAAGTAAATTCTCTCTTGTTGCTGTATCAATTTCTTTGAGTTTGATCTGGGTTTGGTCAATGTTTGATTCTGAGTATGTGTTTCCACTTTCTACAGCATCATAATCTGAAAACAATGTTACCCCAGAAACAAGCCGAAGAAGCCATGATGTCAAGCCTGAATCAGACGATTGAGCGTGATGACAGAGAGGAAGAGAAGGAGGATACTTCAGTTTTCAGCCTGAAAAGTTTTCTCTGGCATGGAGGGTCTGTTTATGATGCCTGGTTCAGCTGTGCCTCAAATCAGGTAATAAAACTTGAAATTTAAACTCCTCTTTGACTTCACGTGGAAGGTATAGGAGAATTCAATGGGTTTTGTGGTTGTTTTTTGTGTTGTGCAGGTAGCCCAGGTTCTGTTAACTCTGCCATACTCTTTCTCTCAACTTGGAATGCTTTCAGGCATCATATTTCAAGTCTTCTATGGTCTGCTTGGAAGCTGGACTGCTTATTTAATTAGCATCCTGTACATCGAGTACAGAAGCCGAAAAGAGAAGGAGAATGTCAGCTTCAAAAACCATGTCATTCAGGTTCATTAATTACTCATTTCAAGAACCACTTCAATTTACTCTGAATTTCTACGTTGGTTTTGAACGAGCTTGCTATATTGATGGTTTAATTTAATCAATAATTGTAACTTGGGCATGCAGTGGTTTGAAGTGCTGGATGGATTATTGGGTCCATACTGGAAAGCAATTGGGTTGGCCTTCAACTGTACTTTTCTCCTCTTCGGATCTGTCATCCAGCTTATAGCTTGTGCCAGGTATTTATTTATTTATTTATATGAGAATTTTTTTTATACAATTTCTGATATTCAAAATTGTGGAACAATAACAAATAACAATGGTGATTTTGTTTTGATTTGTGCAGTAATATATACTACATAAATGACAGATTGGACAAGAGGACTTGGACTTACATATTTGGCGCATGTTGTGCCACCACGGTGTTCATACCCTCTTTTCACAATTACAGAATTTGGTCCTTCCTTGGCCTTGGCATGACCACCTACACAGCTTGGTATTTGACCATCGCATCTCTCCTTCATGGCCAGGTAACTCACCAACCAACGGCCTCCATTTCTCCACTCACACACTCTCTCTCTCTTTCCTTTCAAGCCGTTGGATCTCAATCTCTGCTTTTCTTAAAAAAATATTTGCAGGTTGAAAACGTGACGCACTCGGGCCCGACCAAGTTAGTTTTGTATTTCACAGGCGCCACCAACATTCTCTACACTTTCGGCGGACACGCCGTTACAGTGTAATTCCTTTTTGTTAAATAATCATAATACTCTTTTGGCCTATTCAGAAAGTAAAGAGTAAATGATGATGATGATACAGGGAAATTATGCATGCGATGTGGAAGCCTCAGAAATTCAAATACGTGTATCTGATTGCGACTGTGTATGTGTTCACCCTGACCCTCCCGTCTGCCAGTGCCGTCTACTGGGCCTTCGGTGATCAACTTCTGGACCACTCCAACGCCTTCTCCCTCCTGCCTCACTCCCCATGGCGTGACGCCGGTGTCATTCTCATGCTCATCCACCAGTTCATCACATTCGGCTTCGCTTCTACTCCCTTGTACTTCGTCTGGGAGAAAGTCATAGGAATGCACGACACCAAGAGCCTATGCCTACGAGCCCTCGCTCGCTTACCTGTCGTCATTCCCATCTGGTTTCTCGCCATTATTTTCCCTTTCTTTGGCCCCATTAATTCCGCCGTAGGGGCTCTCCTCGTTAGCTTCACCGTCTACATCATCCCTGCCATGGCCCATATGCTCACTTACAGGTCTCCCTCCGCACGCCAGGTACTCTCACTCTTCCAATTGCTTCTTCAAATTCTAAAATCAAACGAACCCTAATTTGTCTTTTTTTGTTTGCAGAATGCCGCAGAGAAACTGCCTGTGTTCATCCCGAACTGGACGGTGATGTACGTGGTGAATGCATTCGTGGTGGTGTGGGTTTTGGTGGTGGGCTTTGGGTTCGGAGGGTGGGCCAGCATGACCAATTTCATCAAGCAGGTTGATACCTTCGGCCTATTTGCCAAGTGCTACCAGTGCCCCCCTAAACTCCCTCCCTCACCTTCAAACCACACAGCTCACCACTGAAATACTGAAAAACTCTGTTTTGTCACACTAATTACCAATTTACCCTCGGTATAATCTTCCCCCTGTGTGTGGCGTGCTGTATTTCCCCCCCTTTTTGCTTAATCTAAGGTATGTAGGATAGATGAGTACTTCACTGTGAATTGAATGCTGATGTTTCCTTGTGTACTTTACAACTTTATAATATAAACATGTTACGCTTCCATCGTTTCTAATGAAATTCATTTTTCACATCTTCTGAGCCTATTATTGTATGTGAACACATCAACTCATGACTGGATTGTCATGATGAATAAGCTAATTACTAATATCCTTGACTTTTCTTTTTATTATATGTGATATGATAGATAATATATTCATTCCATCATATCATTCCATTTGAAGCCACTATCCATGTGTCACTTTTGATTTAGGTTGAGTCCCATGTTATATTATGCTTGACTACCAGTCATTTGGAATTGTATCAAAATACGAACACTGTACTGTATCTAGAATTTATGAACTGGAAAGGTATATAATAATTGAGGGGGTCTGGATATATATGGATAATTCATAAATCTATAAAGACTTCTTCCGAGTTTGGTATTTGTAACCTTCACCTTTATAACTCTTCTCTCAATTAGACCAACCAATTGTTTATTGATACGTCCGCGATCACTTCTTCCTTTTCAAGCTAAAATCTTGTTTTGGAGATAGAAAGTATAAGGGGGCAACCAATGATTAAGAGGAAAATACCAAAATCCTTTATTTGTATGACAATGACACAGTAGTACTAATTCCTCCTCAACAAAAAAATTAAAATACCATAAGCAGAAGGACTATATCCCTTATCTTGGGATTTTTTTATCTTGTTGGATCCAGGGTACTCTGAGTCCATATAAATTATATACATGAAAAAATTACAAAATAAAAGGGTTTATCGTTCTAAATAGATTTCCTTTTTTAAAGATTTATGAAAGCACTAATGCATAAATTAATTACAGAGAGACATCAAAATGGTATAGAAAAAAAACTTAGTTATGATATAAATTATCCATTTGATATCAAGTTTTTTTTTGGGTGACTAAAAGAGACCAAACAAAGAGTAAAGACAAAAAAACACAACTAGTCCCTAAGGAAAGCAACAGACAAAGCATCCGCCAGCAAACTCAGAGAAGTTTCACATGGTGGCTTCTCCCAGATGCAAAGGTCGGTATCATGGCAAGAATCCATCTTAGTCAAAGTATCAACATACTGGTTCGCCTCACGCAACACATGAGAAATGTTTTAAATTACAACATGATAAATTAAAAATTGGCTAAAATATTATTTTGGTCCTCAATGTTTGCATGAAGTTTAATGTTGGTCCTCAATGTTTCAAAAGTTTAATGTTGGTCCTCAATGTTTTATTTTTTGGCCGATTTTGGTCATCGAGTGTAACACCGTTAACTTTTTGCCATTAAATGATGACGTAGCTTGCTTTATGTGGCACACCTCTCTTCTACGTGTCATATTTTAATGATGTGGCATGACATATCATTGTCACGTCACCCCAGATGATGATGATAAATGAGAGAAAATGATGATGTGGCAATGTTGGGTGACGTGGCAGTGATGTGTAATGCCACGTCATTAAAATATGACACGTAGGGGATAGGGTGTGCCACATAAGCATGCAGCAACGTCATCATTTAACGACAAAAAGTTAACGGTGTTACGTTCGAGGACCAAAATTGACCAAAAAATAAAACTTTGAGGACCAACATTAAACTTTTGAAACATTGAGGACCAACATTAAATTTCACGCAAACATTGAGGACCAAAATAGTACTTTAGCCTTAAAAAATTTTTACACGGAAAAAACTTAGGTCCATTTCCTTATGTCCATTTCATCCAATTCTCCAATATAATTATGACACGTGGCAAAAAGTGTTTAAATGACCAATCACAGTAGAGAGAGAATATAGCACACCACCTTTTATATGACCAATCATAGAAGAAAGAGAGTGTAAATACAATATATGATTGGTGAAATTGGATGAAATGGACATAAAAAAATGGACCTAAGTTTTTTCCTTTTTACACTTCAATTTTATATGATTAAATCTTTTCAAATTTTTTTCTATATATTACATTTTTATGAAATATAATAATAAATATAAATACTTATACCTATATTCCACTATTATATTAATTAAATTTTAATAACCATATAAATGAATTAATTTAACGACCACTTTTCAATTTTCATTACTTCTCTAGTTATCTTAAATCTTAATTATAACGTTAGTACTGTTCTAAAAAAATTATAACGTTAGTACTAAAAAAATAAAAATAACGTTTGCTATCTCTCATTACTTTGCTTTGACTTTTTTTTTTTTTTTAAAAAAACATGAATCGACTTGGTTTGCGTTTCGTAAGTTCTGTCATTGCATATAGTCATTACTCATTAGACATACAAGTAACAACGTAGAGGTCATACAATTTTTTGTAGGCACAATATTATGTATTGGGAGATTTTTTGTAGGCCATACCCTTATGGGTAAAATGCATATACTCCATCCAATTATCACTCATTTATAAAGATCTCCTTGTATTATTAAGTGTGGAAAAACCATCATTGCACTATTAATTATCCTAAAGACCCCCTTTTATATTCCTACATTTTAAATTTAATTCTGACTTTTTATCTCTTGTTAAAAATATTAAGTATTTTTGTGTCATACTTTTAATGCTACAGCCATCATTATACAATTATGTGCAACAGTGACTCCTTTGAAATCACATGGTAAAAGAATTAAAGTTTATTTAGAGCTTTTCGAATAAGAAAAATAAAAATGATACAAAATTACTTGATAGTTATAACAAAAGATGAAAAAAAGAAGTTAAATTTAAAGTGTAAAAATATAAAAGGGGGTCTTTACCACACTTGATAGTATAAGAAAGATCTTTGTCACAATTAATAGTACAAGGAGAATTTTTGCAATTGAGTAATAATTGGAGAGAGTATATGCATTTCATCCCATTTGTATTTCAATTTTGTAGAACAATTGCCTTTTATTTGATATTCTGATATCCTCAAATACGATATAATGTATATAGGTATACTTCATCTGTAATACGTCAGATGAGAAGAGAGAGAAACAAAAGAAAAGAATCTCGGCCATTTATCCACAGTCTTGACACGCGTCAAACAAGGATTCGAGTACAAACTCCGTCATCCGATGTTCTGAAAACAGGAGAAAATATCGTTTCGCGGGGTATTACTAATTTACTATATGTAATGAAACGGATAATTCGTTTGCCTTGCCCGCCCTCGCACCCTCCCAAGATAAGCCTGTGAAGTTTGAAGTGAAGCACTGAACCCAAGCTTCAATTTCTCGCCAAGTTTGAAAAGTTTTAATTATTTTTTTTTTTATGGCGCTAGGGTTCCATCTGAATTAGAGCTCTCAGGGGACTCAAAGAAAGAAACGGAACAATGAATTTTTCGGCAACTTTTCGTGGGAATCTCTTTCCCTTATCACAGTGCACCTTGTGCTGTGATCTCCGTTTTCAGTCGCGCCTTGAACCTTCTGGTGGATTTTGGCAAAAACGGTGTCGTCGGAGTGGTTTCAAGTTGATCCAAAATCGAAGGTACGAGTTTCCTGCGCTATTTGTGAGTGGAACTGATTTCATCAATGTACTGATTTTGCTTCAAATGGTTATTTGGTTTTAAACTAAGATCATGCGGGAAGAGAGAGATTGCTGGTAGAGTTACTGAGCCTCAGACCGAATCCGATAGCAGCAGCGGGGAGGTATGTCCAACCGACTCCTATGTTTGTTTGAATTCTCTTCCCCCTATCGGTTTTCGGATCATAGGTGAAATATACTCCATTGTCGAACTTATGTTAAGGATAGTGCTCTGTAATCTCCAGATAACTGTTTAAATTGGTTTTCCATATATTAAATATTGTTTAACTTTCTTGCAAATGTACCTTTAACCAAAGTAATCGGCTTAGTTATGAAATTTCAGTAGAATTTGGAAAGTAGAAATACACTTAATTTGGTGGAAAATTTCGTTACTGGACTATTGTTGTGGTGGAAGTCAATTGATATCTAGTGGTTTTCGTACTTGGCTAGTGTAAGGTCCCCCAATGATGCCATGAAGCAGAAGAATAGGTTTAAATTGGAAATGTTGCTTATCATGAGGTGTGGGCTAAAAATACGATTTGTAAAGCAGATAATGTGGATGTTTCAGCAAATTAATGTTCATGGGATTTTCAGTGGATTGTGTTTTAGTTAGCAGAGAAAACATTGTAGAAAGAATAGTAACCTACTTCACCTGATATATTGATCCTCACCATTTCATACATGTTTTTTCTTTTTCCCTTTTGACAATGGATATTTCTTGAATTCTCTTAGGAGAAAGAAGCACATAAAAATGGAGAAACACAGTCTTTTGTAGATTCATCTGAGCAAACTAGCCCTCAGTCTGTAGATGCAGAGCAAGTGAACAAGTTTACTGATGAAATTAATGGTCAAAGTGAGGTACAGGTAGCTTTTCACTTATTTAACTAGGATTTCTTAGTAGTTCTACACTAATGGACTTTTAAAAATTACTATGGTCAGAATTGGTTTGGCTACCAAAGTTTGTTTTCTTTAAAAAGTGTTTCATTGGGAAACATCCATGGGGCTCTTACCTATGGTCTATGGAAATAAAGTACTGTAGGATCTATTTTATAAAATTTACATTTATTCTCTTACCCATTCATGTCTTCTAAAAAGCTAATGTCTTCTTTAGTTTGAATCAAGTGTTTTTCTTTCTATATATCTGTGACAGTAATAAGTGTAAAGAGCAGGGAAATTATTACTGTAAAGCCTGTATCTTAGTAATTCAGGTAAGTTACATCCTTTAAATGAGACCTAAGCTTTGTTAATTTGGTTAGCATTAGTTGCTGCTCCCCACTTAGTATTCAAATCATCGGGCTGATTGTCTAATAACTGATGTATTATAATAACCAACTTAAGAAAAAAACTTTTCCCCTGAATTTCAATTCCCATCAAGAGCTCCATTCTAAAAGCAGAGTAAAACAAATTGGATAGAGAGATTTATTTATATGGAGGTAGGGCATTATGCGTTAATTCTCTTATCTTTTCGTTTGGGATTGTGATGTAAACAGAGTGTTGACGGCATAGAAATTTCTAGTGGGTCACCGCTTCCAGGTGTGAAGGTGATAACATTTTATGTTCAGTCTTTCTCCTAGGAAAGGCATGTTCCTTTTTAATTTCCTCTTTGGTTTTACTGTTTCTCATTTTTTTTCTAAAAGCAGCCACAGCAACTGGATGAAGCAATAAAAATTCCCAAGGAAAGAATTGAAATTCTTAAGAACCAAGTTTTTGGCTTTGATACTTTTTTCGTTACAAGCCAAGATCCATATGAGGTGAGTGCCTGTATTTTCTATATACTTTTTCCTCACATTTTTTAGCACAAGAGACATTACATCATCATAGGGAACATCATTCTAAAACTAAACTGTACTCTTTAAGCAAATGAAAGTATGCATATCTATATCAAGTTAAATAAGATTTGGGTCTTCCTGCTTCTTTGCTAGGGTGGAGTACTGTTCAAAGGAAACCTACGAGGGCAAGCTGCTAAAAGTTATGAAAAGATATTAAAGAGAATGAAAGTATGCATATCTATATTTCTTTGTTGCTTATGTGAATTTGTGATTCAATCTTTGAGAACTAAATGTCTGAACTCTGAACTTGATATCTGTAATTCTGTATAAATTATATATAGGATAAATTTGGAGATGAATACAAGCTTTTCCTTCTCATCAACCCTGAGGATGATAAACCAGTGGCTGTTGTAGTTCCACGAATGACCTTACAACCAGAGACAACTGGTACTTGTTTAGCTCCTGCAGTCCTGCCTGCCTAATCATGGAGCAGAAATCTTTGTCAGTAAATCTCAATATTTGTACTTATGGCTTTGATTTTCTTCTCAGCTGTACCCGAGTGGTTTGCTGCTGGAGCATTTGGACTGGTTACAGTGTTTACCTTACTGCTTCGCAATGTTCCTGCATTGCAGTCCAATCTATTGTAAGCAATTTCCTTCATTCGTTCTCCTTTGACCTTTCATTCCATAATATCTTACGCAAAAATGTTTCAAAAAAACAAAAAACTGTCGTGTAATTTCTTTTCTATACTCACTGATGTAGCATTATTGCATTTCCATCTTTTAACTAAAATGTTCAGTCTTCACAAACAAATTATTAAGGTCCATTATGTTGATGTCTTAGGCTATAAGTTTCTTCAAAAGGATGACCTGAGCAAATGGTTTAGCTTTTGATGAAATCTTGGCCTTCTTTCATGGTGCAAAACTTATACTCATCAGTCATCATGACTATTCTTCTTGACAGATGTTATTTTATCTGATAGATGCTCTATGACATCTCCTTTTGATCACGTAATGTAAATTTAAGTTTGTGGACACGTTTTAGGTGTTTGTTACCATACAAATTTTGGTTTCTCCATTTGATTTAGTTGTTGATTTCCATTGAGGGGAGCTCTCATCTGTTATGTCTGAAGATGCATTTTGAACATTGGAAGATTTCCATCAATAACTAGTCATGCGCTTTGTATTTTCACCAATAGTAATGTTATTAATGTTCCAGATCAACTTTTGACAATCTCAACTTGTTAAAGGATGGCCTGCCTGGAGCCCTTGTTACTGCTCTTATTCTGGGGATACATGAACTTGGTCACTTTTTAGTTGCCAAAAACTGTGGAGTTAAGCTTGGGGTCCCATACTTTGTTCCTAGCTGGCAGGTTGTGTGATAGATGTTTTATCTTCTAGTACATGTGATGCTCTTTGCATTTTTTCTTTCTTTCATTTTTTTATTCATTGGCAATATTAATTGAGTGCACTGTGCTTTCTGTCTAGTGAGAAAATTTTTTGGCAGGTTGCATTTAGCTGTAATTGTTTCTTCTTTTTGTTCCATTTTTATCTTTGGTGAAGCATGTCACTAAGAAAATCAATGTTGATTGATCCCTATATTAAATAGCTTAGGTACATTGTCATCTGGGAATTTCTTGTGTCACTTGCCTTCAAGATTAAATCTCAGCATCTGACTTGCTTGACCAAGTCTTCATGTATACTTAGAAGTTAGAAGTTGACAAGACAAATAAACAATGTTAATCAACTAAATTCTTCAGGAGAAGTCAATATAATAATACTTTAGGAAGGGTTATAATGGCTTGATATATATATGTGTTTCTTATAACTTCATGCTACCCACTTTATTGACAAGTACTGTTTTGACATCTTACTCTGAGAGGAAATGGAAATTCTGATGAGTAATTTGGTGGCAGATAGGCTCTTTTGGTGCTATTACAAGGATAAGAAATATTGTGTCCAATCGTGAAGATCTTCTCAAGGTCGCGGCTGCTGGACCATTAGCTGGGTTTTCCTTGGGTCTTGTGCTTCTGTTTTTAGGATTCATCATACCTCCCAGTGATGGTATAGGAGTCATTATTGATGCTTCCATATTTCATGAGTCATTCCTTGCTGGTAGCATCGGTAAGCTCTCTAGACAAGTGCAGAAATATAATTAAACTTCTGCATGCATTCATTTGTGGGTTATATGATATTTTTGAAGTGCCCTTATTTGTGGTTATCTGTATTAACAAATGAATTTATCCTGATATATTCATGTAATCATGTCTTAAAATGCCTGTTTCATCACTTTAAATAAACAAGTAGTGACATTTACTTTTCTTTCCTTTAGCAAAGCTGCTTCTTGGTGACGTGCTCAAGGAAGGAACTTCAATTTCTGTAAACCCTCTTGTTCTTTGGGCTTGGGCAGGACTTCTTATTAATGGCATCAACAGCATTCCGGCGGGAGAGCTTGACGGAGGGAGAATTTCTTTGGCTATATGGGGAAGAAAGGTATCCTATTTTGTAATATTTTGAACTAGAAAACATGTAGCATCCATAATTCTTTCCTTTTTACACATACATTGACTCAAGTCTATTGCACAGGCTTCATCTCGTTTCACAGGAGCTTCAATTGTGTTGCTTGGTTTATCATCTCTCTTTAATGATGTGGCATTTTACTGGGTAGTTCTCATATTCTTCTTGCAAAGAGGTCCAATTGCTCCTGTATCTGAGGAAGTAACTGATCCTGATGATAAGTATGTGGCTCTTGGAGTGACAGTTTTGGTATTAGGCCTGTTGGTATGCTTGCCATATCCTTTCCCCTTTACAGATGAAGTCCTTACAAACTTTTAGCAATAAACTCTGGCAGCACTGCCTCATCATGAATTTTTTGAGAATGCAGGGTAGGATTTGCCACTGAATCCAAAAGTTTAGTCCTCTAATCCTCTTTAGATTAAAATGTCGCTGCGTTTACCAACAATTAGAGAGTTGATATGATGCGTAGGTCACATCAGGCAAAATCAAAATCTAGACTGTAAGCGCCGATATACAGTTATTCAATCAGATTTGGTGATTAATAATAGAGCTTAGTAATAGAACTGTAGTACGATCAGAAGTTTCCAAAAATAATAGAGGATTAATCGCTTAGCACATGTTGTAATATGATTAATGGGGTAGACTGATTTGAAGAGTTAAACTTCTAATATTATAAAATTAATATTGTTATATTTGTTCCCATTGGTTTTATATATATTTTTATAATAATTGATTTTATATTTATGTCAAGTAAGAGATAACACAATTAAGCAAGTATAAAAATAATAAGATAATATTACAAAAAAAACATGATTCATATTACTACATAAATTATGCTAACAGTGGTATATATATAGAGCAACAAACGCTAAAACAAACTTTTTTAAAAAAAATATTAAAAATAAAGAAATGTAAGATTAAATTTTTGGAGCAGAAGTTGGAGAGATGTCTTTCACTCTTTCTTACAAGATTATAAAATTTACAATTCATTTTTAATTGAAAAGAATTTAAATTTTGAGGTATTGAATGGTTTAGAATGATTTATACTACTTATTTATTTATTAAACTCTTAATAAAAGATTTAAACTTCTAAATTACCTCACATAACACAAGAATTACTCTCAAATCATCCTCTATCTTTCATCGGGGCATATATGGATTCCATTTGGCAATTATTAATTTTCAGAAAAGAAGCTTCAAATACGGAAATATTTTTCGTGTGAGTTGTGACATCTATATGTCTGTCTATATAAAGTAGAACTTGTTATTTGTGGCGCTGACACATGTACATCTTCATTGAACTCCATTTTTTTGTCACCTAATATCTTGATTCAATTATCTTTTCTCATTAATTCTCATGTTTGACTAGGTGTAATTTTATTGATTCAATGTCTGAATTTCAATTTATCTTTTTTTTATTTATAAATTTCTCCTATTTATGCTAATACGTATCATTTTGTGCTTCAAAGTTACCTCAACAGTGAATTTTTTTAATTAAAAAATTCGCCTATTTTCTAAGCAGATGTACACATGTCATCTCCTGGTTCAAAGTTACATCAATAGTAAATTTTTATTTTCTTTTTTATTTAAAAAATTATCATTTTTTATATACGTGATATGATTACTCACCACTCTTCTCTAGGTTAGATTTTGAAAAACACTACCTCCTAAACCCTTTTCATCAATTATTTTTATCTACACTTCTTCTCACTTTTTCCAAGAATTAAATTTTCTCTCTTTCCTATGTTAGACTTTTTAATCTTTTTAATTAAATCTATTTCATAATTTGAAATCTAATTTTTAAATAACCATGCTTTAATTCTTATCTACACATTTTCTTCTAACTTTTTCCAAGAATTAAATTGATGGAAATGAAAAAGTAAAAAAATGGTATAATTGTGTCCAATCAAATGGTATAATAGACATTTTGTATTTTCTTTTTGTTTTTTTTAAATTGATGGAAATGAAAAAGTAAAAAAATAGGTAGAACCCAGTGGGTTCCACCCATTCCTTGCTCATTTTCATGGCCATTTCTTGTTAAAGAACATGGCCATCATCTTTGAGTCAGACTCCAAGTCCAAGGGTTAGTTTGGTAAGGATAACAAACAGTAAAATCATGATGTTCCACGATTTTTTTAAAAAATTTACATAATATTTTATACATATTAAACACAATTTTTCTCTCTTCTAATTTTTCTCTTTATCTATCTCCTCTCTTTTCTCTACAATACTTTTCTTTATTTTACCTCCGATATTTATACCAAACATGAACCAAACGACCCCAAATGTGTGGTTGATGGGATATGGGCCATAAAATTGTGACATTTGATAATTATATCACGTTTATGTTCACGTGCATGAATGGCGGGATTTAGATTATTGCATGAGAACTTGACTGCATTTTAATATTTTTATTTGACAATTTAGATCTTGCATTTTATATAATTGCATTTTAACAAAATAAAAAAGCCACTAATAATGCAAAGACTCTCTTTAAATAGCTCATCAACATTAACAAGACAACAATCTAAGAGTCTGTTTGTGCATGCTTATTTTTAAAAAAGAAGTATTCATTTTTTTAATAATCACTTCTTTTAAAAAAGTGTCTTGTTTGTGCATGCTTAATTCATAAAATACGTGATTTTTAGTTGTAGCAGAATGCACTTTTTTAACTTTAAGCAGAAGCTAGAAATTGGAGCTTTTTGTTCTAGCTAGTAACAGAAGCTGAAATTTAAATAATTTAGGACAAAAATATCCTTACTAAAATTTAATATTTTCCATTATATCCTTTATTATTTTAAACATAGCTTTAACCTATACAAACTCATACTTTACAATCAGTCCAAATTTTTCTATTCATCTTCTTCCTTCACAAAATTACATCAATTAAAATTAATAATTATTTAATTAACATTTTAATATATTAATAAATAAATTAAAATTTTTTTATTTATTTAATAATAATTAATTAATTAAATATTGATTTTCATTTATCTATTTAACAATATTAATAACATCATAATTTATATATGTCCTTCTTGGTAATTTTATAGTCAAAAGCACTTATTTATATAATTTTACCAAACACAAATTGTTTTCCAGCTACTAATAAAAGTACTTCTCAATTCAATTTGCCAAACACAAACTGCTACTCATTCACATCACTTTTAAAGAAACTCCATTTAAAAATCAGCAGTTTTCATAAGCATGCACAAACGGGCCCTAAAACTTCTTTGTAGTAAGTGTATGATTTGAATCGTCGAATGAGACTATTGAAGCGTAAACATAAATTTCAATATTTTTGTCTTATAGTCGGGATCTTATACAATGTACACTTTAACATATTTAAATTCGAGTCCAACTCACATGGCACCAAGCCAATATATGCGTTAATTGTTAGCAATTTTTTGTAGGTGGACTTACATATTATTATTATTTGTACATAATGAGCTATTGAATATTTAATATATAATATAATTAGCCTATTAATTAATGGATCTCTTCTAAAGGATATTGTATTGGGCTAATTATATATATTTTATAGAGTTTGGGCTTAATGTGTAGAAACCTATATCAGTCCAACCTTGTTGTGGGCCAAGGTGGTTTTAGGTCGGATACTTATTAGGGTTGTGGTTGTCCAAGGTGGGATAATTATTTGTGAGTGGCTATATATATTCACATTAGGTCACTTCTGCATCCATCTTGTGAAAGACTTCTGACGGCTATCTCACACCTCGGAAGAAAGTGTTCGTTACTGATGGATTAAGGTATGTTCATTTCTCTCATTCTTTGTGATTAATTCTTGAGGTTATATCTTTGTTTAGATCTATGAATTTACAATCTTCACGCTTTTGCCTTTTGGTTCATAAAATTCTTTAGTGTTTATAAATTCTTTCTTTGATTTGATATTGTAAATTACCTTCATTGATTTTTTAGCTAATTTGAGAGTTTTTTTTTATTTATAATTTGAGAGTTTCTTGTAATTAATGGATGTAGAGCTTTGATGATGGAACCTCCTCCTTGGTTGAACTTGCTTCTCTTTGCTCACTCTGCTGGCATCTCTGTGCGACCATGCCTCCTGTTATTGTTGTGTATTTTTTCTTTGGGTAAAGTACCTTTGGTACCCCCAATGTTTACGCGTTCGATCAAATATACCCTAAACGTTTGATTGCTGTCAAATATACTCTCAACGTTTTAATTTTTGGGCAATCTTACCCTTTTTACTAACACCGTTAAAATAATTAATGATTTTTGCTGACTAGGCATAACATGTGGATTGGGATCAATTTTTTCTATTTCATATTTTATTTAAAAGAAAAAGAAAAAAGAAATTGTTTAGGTTTAGGTTTTGAAGAAGCACGTTTTCTTTTCTTTTTTTTTTTAAATAAAATATGAAATAGAAAAAAATTGATCTCAGTCTGATATTAATGCCATATGTTACGCCTAGTCAGTAAAATCCGTTAAAATAGTTAACGGTGTTAGTGAAAAGGGTAAGATTGCCAAAAAAATTGAAACGTTGGGGGCATATTTGATCAATAAAATGTTTGGAGCATATTTGACCGAATGCGCAAATGTTGAGGGTACCAAAAATACTTTACCCATTTCTTTTCTGAGTTTTTGCCTTCATTTTAATTACCAATAATATATATGACTATATTTAGGTAATATTTCTTATTTATTATAACATTCTTTAATATAAAGAAGATACTTGATAAAAAATTGTTATATAATTAATCATGTTAGAGAAAAAATATTGAATATTATATTTTATATGATCAATCATTAAAAAAAAATATGAATGGAGGTTATAATAAAAAAATCTTAACAAAATTTACCTAATTTCTTTCTTTATATTGAGAGAGATCAACTTTTATGGCTCTGTCCTTTATTGACTTATGTGTAATTTGAATATATATTTATATTAACTGGAAAGAAATAGAGATAAAGAATAATTTAGATCCCTTATAATTTTTTTTCTGCAATTTTGCATAATTCTCCTATTTATAATTGTTAATTTAATTATCAATTAATTGTGATCGTTAGCATATTTTTTTCAAATTTCACTTACGAACTAATCAACAAAATATTTTACATATTATATTGTATGCGGGTACAGTTAAAAAAATGAAAAGACTATTCTAAAAAAAAGAAAAGAAAAGACGAATAACAGAAAAAGATTTGGAGAAAGAATGATAGATAAATCCGGGTTAGATAAAGAATAACTGTATGCATAACTGAACACTGTCTTCCTTTTGTCCTAATTCGTATTTAATTTCTTAGATGAAGCAGTGATTTGGTGAAAGGTCAAAAATATCAAATAATATGTTCCTATAAAAATCAAATAATATAAAGAACAATAGTGTGTGTCAAAACTTAAAATATTGACTTTAATGTAAAGAATTAGACAATACCGTGAATTTATGTGGACCAAAAAATGAAGAATTGGAAGAGGTGAAGTATGTCACGTACCACCAACTAAAAATTGGAGTGGACTTGTAAGTACGTGTATTTTTGGTATGATGTATGAGTCTGCTAATATTCATGTTTTGTATGATGTTAGTGTTTTTTGATCATGAATAAAATATGGTTTTTTGACCAAAAGAAAAGATGTTTCAATTTGAAGAGTGACCAACCCCACTCAGTTACCACTTAAATTCTGGTATCTAGATGGATGTACTCTCTAAATATGTCAAACTTTCTTTTTTGTAATTTGTTTCTATCAATCCAAAAAAAAAATATGGTATCTAGAATAAGAAGAAAGTTTGATTTATTTGCAATTTTCTCCAGACTTGTATGGTAAAAAATAATGTAAATTTTCAACATCACATTGAAAGCCTAAAATTCTTGTTTCCAAAAAAGAAATATCATATATCATAATTTTGCTGAGAAACGTTGTAACAACCACGGATTGCGACATTGTTGTTCATTACTCTGCTCATCCGCCATCACAGTTCATTGGGACAAAAAAATAATAATAACAATGAGGCTTCTAAAAATGAGCAAACCTGTTCCCCAATATATCATACCGAATTATCCACAAGAATCTAATTTTTAATGTTCAACCAAATCTTGCAGTAAAATTTTGAACAAATAAGACATATTTGTAAAAAAATCCATGAACCAACAAAAAACGGTTAGATTGAATGGGAAGAGAGACGCGTCGAATCTAGAACATAATTTACAAATTGGCCTTCCTTTTAATCAGAGCCCGAACGGAAGAGGCTTGGAAAGTTGCACCCTGCGGAATAGGAGGAAGTGGGAGTAACTAGTAACAGATTCATTGCTTCAGAAAAATCCTATAAATGTAGAGTTCTATGAAGCACAATAGGAAGCAGCATTCCGCCATTCACTGAATAGAACTAATTTTAAGGAGATGGCCTCAGCTAGACTTGTTCCCGCGACTCCTACGTCCCGCATTTCTGCCAATAACTCAACAATGCAATCCCTAGCCTTCTCCCACCGCTTGGTTCCTTTCACCCGCCGCCTCTCTCCGGCGCCGGTCACCGCCATTTCGTTGGATGCTTCAGTCTCATTACCTCCTGTTACTACGAGGTGCTCGTCGTCACTCTCAACCACATCGTTTGGTAAGTCGGCATTTACTGGTTACTGTTTATCTTTTCAACTATTGTTCTCACTAAGATGTAGCGGCGATATTGTAAAATTAAATGATTCCCTTGGTTTATATGTCATGATGTTATTCTTTTCTGGTGAAATCACTTTGAAGATTTGGAAGTTACTGCTTTATGTCTTTTACATTTAGGGGTTGTCATGGTTGAAGTTAAGCAGATTTGTTTTTCTTCGTCAAAATGGCACTACCAACAGCCATGCTGTTGTTTTGTAATTCTCCTCATAAATTGAACTAGCGTTTAATCAATTTTGAGTGGTTGAATAGTTTTAGTAGTTTTCAATGTGTCCCACTCATACGAAAGCCATTATAACTTGATATTGTAAGTCCACTACGTCTTATTGTTCTATTGTAAGCTTAAGCATTCAAGAGTCTGAGCACTTTGCAACAGTTTTTTTAGCCTTTTCTGTTGTGTTTTAATTATTATTAGCATTTTTGTACGATGGTCTGAGCACTTATTTGTTTTGCAGTTGATGAAGCAAGGAAGTTTGTTGAAGCTTCAAAACATGGAAATCTGATTCCTCTGCATCAATGCATATTCTCTGATCAGCTTACCCCTGTTACTGCCTACCGATGTTTAGTTAAGGAAGATGACCGGGAGGCTCCAAGCTTTCTTTTTGAGTCTGTTGAGCCTAATGTCCAAGTTTCAACTGTCGTGAGTGTGTGCTTACTTAACTTCATGATTTCAAATTTATGAGTTGTGTTTGTATATTGAAATTCAGGATTTGATTGACTGTAGGGTCGCTATAGTGTGATTGGAGCTCAACCAGTCATGGAAATTGTGGCAAAAGAAAATAAAGTCACAACAATGGACCATGAATCTGGGCATCTAACGGAGGAAATTGTCGATGATCCCATGTTGATTCCTAGAAGAATCTCGGAGGGTTGGAAACCTTACTTCATTGATGAGCTTCCGGATGCATTCTGTGGTAAGTGTAGAATATTATGCTCATATAATGGAAGACAATGGATATCCTAAAAGTCCGGACATGATAAGATACATGCATGGAATCACTTTATCTTTCAATTCATATTGATCTTTTTAAAATCACCACCTTGACATTTGAATAGATGCATTTATGAAATTCTTGAAAGCATTTTATCAGCATTTTTCTGGTGCATTTTGGCATATGACCTTATGTTCTGAAAATTTAACCCAATGAGTTTACTAAACCTAAATGAAATGCATATGATTAAGATTTTGTTCTCCTAATGTTCTATCTAAGACAGGGAGATGATTCTGCACATGACATTTTTTTTGGGGTACAAAACGAGGATTGTATTTTTTTTGTGTGAACATTAACTAGTGTACGCTGCTGCTACAGGTGGCTGGGTAGGTTATTTTTCATATGATACAGTTCGTTATGTGGAAAAGAAAAAGATACCGTTTTCAGGGGCTCCAGAGGATGACAGGAACCTTGCAGACATACATCTGGGCCTCTATGAGGATGTGATTGTGTTTGATCATGTAGAGAAGGTACTCATTTTTCTGCTTCATGTTCATGGATTGTCAATTTGTGATGACGTAATCACATAGGTCAGCATGCCTACTTTGCACAATATGCTCTTATCTTCCTGTAAGAAATTCTGTTCTGACTTAAGATAATTAAAATAAAATGATATATTATATTTTTCCTTCCTCTGCCTTATTTTTAAAAAATTCTTTTCTTTATCAGGAAACAAAAATAGTTATTCTTTGGAAAGTTGAGCAGTTTTGTAATGTCTTTATCTACTAGACCTACCGAACATATATAGATGTAAACAGTATGAATAGGACAGAATTCATGAATAATTGTTATTGTAGCTAAATAGGTTAATGAATACTGATATTTAGTCTGTTGGGCTTTTTGCATTCAGAACTTCTAGGGCTCATGATTATCCAATGATTAGTTGATTACTAAGAATGTTGTCTAGGATTGTGGCAATATTAATGAATAACTTCACTATATTGGTTCATTTTGTTCGTTGTTTAATGCGAAATAGAAAGCATATGTGATTCACTGGGTGAGGCTAGATCGATACTCCTCAGCTGAGGATGCTTACAAAGATGGAGTGCAAAGACTAGAAAAGTTGGTGGCAAGAGTACAAAGTAGCCAGCCGTAAGTTATTTATTCTTGTCTTTAATAAAGTGAGTGTAATTTTTTTAATAAAAAAACTAATTTTAATTTTCAATTGCTAGCCCGAGAATGTCTCCAGGTTATGTGGATTTGCATACTCGCCATTTTGGTCCTCCTTTAAAGAAGTCAAGTATGACAAGTGATGCATACAAGGAAGCAGTCCTTCAGGCAAAAGAACATATACAGGCTGGGGATATTTTCCAGATTGTATTAAGTCAACGTTTTGAACGCAGAACATTTGCTGATCCATTTGAAATATATAGAGCACTGAGAGTTGTAAATCCTAGTCCATATATGACTTATTTGCAGGTTTATTTCTGCGTAACTCTATAACTTCATTCAGGAAAGTTCTGGTTAAGATCTTTTGTGTTCTTATTCTTATATATTTACTCATACAGGCTCGGGGATGTATTCTAGTTGCTTCAAGTCCTGAAATTCTTACTCGCGTAAAGAAGGTAACTCTTCAAACAGATAAACTTATTAAATTTGCTGGAGATTACTCTGACCTCATATTAGCTTTATCAAATTACTTTAACATTTATTTGAATGGGGAAATTTATTATGATAATGTCATCAACAGAATAAGATAGTGAATCGTCCATTGGCCGGGACAGTTCGAAGAGGAAAGACCTTAGAAGAAGATAAAAAGTTGGAGGAGAAGCTTCTGAATGATCAAAAGCAATGTGCAGAGCATGTCATGCTGGTTGATTTGGGACGCAATGATGTTGGAAAGGTTTGTCATGAAATTTACTTGAGTTATGGATGTGCATATACATTTTCCTTGTTCAAGGCGGCTATCTTGAACTCTTGAAGTAATTAGACTTTTAATGCTAATTTTACCATTCTTTTGTCATTATAGTCGCATTATAATCTCTTCTAACGGAGTTAAATTCTTCGAAGTATGCATATATGAACTTTTGAGTTCAAAATATTTCAAAATGTGTAGTTGTTCTATGAAAGACAACCTGCAACTGAATTTTCTGTTTGTATTGAGAGCAGTAGATACATATGTTATTTTGAGAAGATTGGATGAATATGGATCTCAAAATTTATTAACTTACTGCAATGTAGATTTGTGATGATAAATTTTCTTCTTTGTTTCAAATCATTATGCAAATGAAAAAATATCCCCTAAGGATTTAATTTCTTTTGGTTTGTCTGGAAGGTATAACTTTGCAATATATGTTTTGGTGCTTCTGATTGTAAAAATTCTGCTTGTAGGTCTCAAAACACGGTTCTGTGAAAGTGGAAAAGCTTATGAATGTTGAACGGTATTCCCATGTCATGCACATAAGCTCAACGGTGAGAATATGTTCTAGTTATTTATTAATGTATGATGCTATTCTGAATGGTTTTGGAGTGAGATTATAAGTTTTGTTCTAAATGTCAATTTACACAATTATGAATAAGAAACTCTACGGTTTGAATTCTTCTGCATAATGAATATAATTAACACTCTACTGCATTTGACTAAAATGCTTCTGGTTATTATGATTGTTGGCACTGTATCCTATATTATGCACAATTCTTTTGCTCCGTTGTTATTATTATGCTAAATATATTTTCTTATTCAATTTAGTCAGAATTCTAGACAATAGATAGACGACTTTTTTTTTTCTTTTCATTTAGTCATATCTTGTAGTTTCAATATATAATGTTCATCAAGTAATGCATTATTTATTTAATTAAAGGTTACGGGAGAACTGCAAGACAATTTGACGGCCTGGGATGCCCTACGTGCTGCATTACCTGTTGGAACTGTCAGTGGAGCACCAAAGGTCCATAACTTTCTTGCCTCCTCAACTTACAATTTCTCATGCACTTTTCCAAATTCCAAATATAGTCTAAAACTTGTTCTGATCTCCGATTCTCCCCCGATCTTCATTCTTACATATTATTCGCAGGTGAAGGCCATGGAGTTGATCGATAAGTTGGAAGTGACAAGGCGTGGGCCATATAGTGGTGGTTTTGGATGGATCTCTTTCACTGAGGAGATGGACATCGCTTTAGCTCTGAGGACAATGGTATTTCAAACAGGAACTAGATATGACACAATGTACTCATACAAAGACCAGAACCAACGAAAGGAATGGATTGCTTATCTTCAAGCTGGTGCTGGTATAGTGGCTGACAGCATCCCTGAAGACGAGCATCAAGAGTGTCAAAACAAAGCTGCTGCTCTTGCTCGCTCCATTGACTTGGCTGAGTCTGCGTTTGTTGATTCCAAATCCAATACCTCCTCAAACTGATGGACCACAAAAATCAATACGCATGAGAATACTCACATTTTACATGCTGCTTCTTTTATGTTTATGTAGTATTGTTTGAAACTTTGAATCGTGAATACAAATAACTTTTTTAAATTTCAGTAGAGGAGGAATGCGTTTAGTTTTTCCTCCATTACATATATCAATCAGCTCATTGCTTGTACTGCTAATAAGACTGCAACATTATGTTCTAAAATTTGATAAGGAGAGTTAAGATTAAGTTTTTTTTTTTGTATTAGATTATTTTGAAATTTGTGTGCATAATAATAACATTTAAAAGAGTTTTACTGATTCTATTTCTAATCTATATAAAACAGAGATTAAGATTAAAGCGGAACAAATACATTAAGTACAAAACTATTCAAAAAATTCAACTTGATTTATATTTGAGCAGTTTAATTTTAGGTCAAAACCCCAAACTGGTCCTTTATGTATGTACCAAGTTTCATATTGATCCTTTATGTTTCAAAAAGTTTAAATTGGTCCTTTATGTTTACAAGAAGTTCCAAATTGGTCATTCCGTCTAACTTGGTTAACTTTTTCTGTTAAGTGATGACGTGGCGGGGAGAGAGAGTGGGAGAGTGACGTGACAAGTGATGTGGAGTGCCACGTCACATTTTTTGTACACGTAGGATCCAACTCAGCAGGCCACGTCATCACTTAACAGAAAAAGTTAACCAAGTTGGACGGAAGGACCAATTTGGAACTTCTTGCAAATATAAAGGATCAATTTAAACTTTTTAAAACATAAAGGACCAATATAAAACTTGGTGCGAACATAAATGACCAATTTGGATTTTTACCTTAATTTTATATACAAACTAATCGTTATCTAGAATTTACTATAAATATATAAACACGTACCAGGTGACGAAATTCTGTGCGACGAGATCAAAGTCTTGTCTCTCTCCTTGGTTTCTGCAGTCAGCTACTGTGGTGAATCATGGCGACGCAGCTATTAGGAAAGGTTTCCGTATCTTCAAAGCCCATCAAATTTTCATCTGTGTCATCGTTTTCTGGGTCCGAAACCCTCTCACTTTCAATTCCCTACACTCCGAAACTCATTTCAATCTCTGCAATTTCTCCGCCCCTATCTTTAAGTGCGTGAATCACAAACCCTAAACTATTTCGTTACACGCATATCAATCAATCTGGGTCATTTATATATGCTCATTTAACATGCGCTTGTTTTGGGTCAGTTTATTGTGGCAGAGGTGACCGGAAAACTGCGAAAGGAAAGCGCTTCGCTCACTCTTTTGGAAGTGTGAGTTTCTTAGGATTTATTTACTTCTCTGTTTTTGCTGGAATTTGCTGTTTGTTATGAGACTTGAGTTCGAGTCTCTTTTTGGATAGCATTTTTTGTTCTTTCTAGTGTTGATTAATTGATTATAATATTATACGTGGCAATTAAACGGTTTCAAAATTGACGGCTGGATTAGGCGAGACCTCGGATAAGAAGAAAGGAAAAGGACCACCGAGGATGCCAACGCCTCCATCTCCACGAAAGAAAGATCGGTTTGATGAAGATTGAGGTTTTCCGTCCGTCTTTCAAATTTGGTTTGTTTTTTGAATGTGAATGTAATTTTTGAGTTTCCTGGACGAGATATTCGGTCAATGATCCCATTCAAAATTTTCACCCGCATTGATTTTCTTAACTATCTTGTTGCTCAGAACAATGACGAAACAGATGCATAATCTTGAGATAAAGAATGCTTGTTGCATCTGATGACCACAGGGAGGTTATATAGCAGCAAAATAAGGAAGATGGTGTTAGTCACCTTTAAATCATGGTAGGATTGGCATTGCATCTGATGATCACAGTCCTTATGAAATTTGATCTGAGAAGTATACTAAATAAAAAAGAAGAAGCAAAAAACAGCTTCAAAACTGGAAATGCTGAATCTTCAGCATGAGCATCAGGAATTCCTTGTCTGAAAGAGTAAGAATTGTTTTAGAAGAAAAAATCATCGTTGTATCCTAAGAGAAATTGGGTTCTGCAAACTAGTTAAGATGCTGCTTCAAAGGCATTTTCAAGCGAAGAGTAGAGAGCAACTAATGAAAATTTCACATTAAGGTGTTAGACGAGCTTGCTTGTTCCTATGTTCGATTTCTATTTCGTCTGCAAACACCCATCCAACGGAAGCAAACGAACAAGAAATTGTGGGCAAATGAGCGAGGGAAGTTTCTAAGAGAACCAATCCCAATGGATGTAAAAGTTTTGAGCTCAGAAGTTTGCACTCCTTACTGCTTTTATTTAGTGTTCACTGCAATTTTCGTATCACTATCTTACTCTCTGGAACACTTACACGAGTCCTAACAGAAACTAACAAATTCAAATCTGCACAGCAATTCAATTCAACCAAGAATTGATATATACGAAGCCAGAACCAGATATATACATACATAAACACTAATAGAGTAATAAGGCTGAGCAAAAGAACGCAGACAAAATCAGTTAATTTTAAGCACTTGAGCGCTGATCATCAGAAAACAGAGGGTTTTTTCTTTTCTTGCACAAACGAACAATAATTTATCCAAAACAGGCACGTGTAATCAGTTAATGGCTCTGCTTCTGCGATTGCTGTGCACGTGGCCTGCGTGTTCACAAGTGGCAAGAAGCTCATTCTTGATGCGATGAAGTTGGTGGATAACAATCTTCATAGTAATCCTTTCCTTTGGGGACTCCATTGAGCAAGTAAGTCCTAATTGGAAAACCGATATTAAACACTCGTGCATTTCAGCATCCTTCTTGGTGTGGCTGTGATTCACATGGCTCTCTGCCTCTCCTTTTTCGTTCATCTCTTGTTCGTCTCTTTGGAGAAGAATTGGGTCAACTATTTCAACAAGGTTGTGGGGCAATGCGAGTTTGACATAATTATGAAGATTGAAACCATCTGTGAACGTTTCATGGGTAGGTCTTTTTCTGGTGAACATCTCCAACAATAGGATCCCAAAGCTGTATACATCTCCCTCCATTGATGCCTCGCCTCCTATTCCATACTCTGCAATTCATCCATTGTTCATAATGTTAACTACATACATTTTATACTATAAGTAGAAAAAAGTTTTTACCTGGAGCCGCGTATCCTACAGTGCCTTTTAGTCCAATAGAGCTGGTTTGATTTTGACTAATTTGATTGGTAGCAAGAACAAGTCTTGCTAAACCAAAATCACTGACATGAGCAACCATATCAGAATCAAGCAGAATGTTGGTGGGCTTTAAATCACAATGAATGATAGGTTGTTCACATTCGTAGTGGAGATAGTGTATAGCGGATGCTACATCAATTGCAATATTTAGTCTTTGAAGAAGGCTTAATGATAGTACATCTTCTCCACCATTGTCTGGATGTACCCATTTATCCAAATTTCCATTTGCCATGAAATCAAAGACTAGAGCTTTGAAATCATTGCCTTTGTAATCAGTGCTGGAGCAACATGTTAAGATCTTGACAAGGTTTCGATGTCGGATACCTCTTAAGGCATTGCATTCAACCATGAAACTCTTCGAAGCTCCTTTCTTCTGGAGGTTGAGGACCTTTATGGCCACTGCTCTTTCCTCTGAATCAAAAGTTCCTTTATATACAGAACCAAACCCACCAGATCCTATCAAGTTTTTGGGAGAAAAGCCTTCAGTTGCCTGATGAAGCTTTCTGTATGAAACCTTGGAGGCATCCTCAGTTGTTGAGGAACCAGAACGTGATTTCTTTGATTTTCTTATCCAGTATATAGCAAATAATGTTGCCAATAGAATGCAAAATACTACCACACAAATAATTATAATGACTTGCTTCATTTTATGGCTTTTACTCTGTCTTATCTCTTTGACAGGGCATGGGGGTAGCTGCAATTCCTGGACACCTCCACAAAGTAAATTATTTCCAGTTACTGAGTTGGCACTAGCGTTTTTGAAAACTCCTGCATTTGGCACCTCACCCTCAAGATTATTGAATGAAAAGTTGAAATATACAGAAGGAGGAAATTTCTCAAGACCTTTTGGGATTTCCCCGGAGAGGTTGTTTCGTGAGAGATCTAAAACATGAAGACCACTCAATGTAGCCAAGGTTGAAGGTATATTACCTTGAAAGGAATTCCTCTGCAGGTAAAGATATTCGAGGCTTACACAATCTCCAATGGTTTCAGGAATCTCACCATACAAGTTATTTTCTGAGAGATCCAACGAGTTAATATTTCTCAGATTGCCTACTTCCTTGGGTAGATTGCCACTTAATGAGTTTCCTGATAAGTTGAGAAGTTGTGATAAGGAGGATAGTCCAATTACCTGGCTTGGAATAGCTCCACTGAGGTTATTCTGTGACATGTCCAAGTATAGCAAATTAACTAAGTTTCCCATACTTGAAGGAATGCTCCCTTCAAGTAAGTTGTTGTATAAGAATAGCTTATTCAGCATGGTGAGATTTCCTATGGAGGATGGAATCTGTTCAGTTAATCTGTTGCCACTGAGAGACATCACTTGCATCTTCTGGAAATTACCAAAAGAAGTGGGAATGGAGCCTGTGAGGAGGTTATCCTCCATAGTTAAGACTGCCAAGTTTATCAGATTTCCAATTTCATCTGGGATGCTACCAACTATTTTATTGAAATCAAAATACATCTGTGTGACCTGGGTTGAGAGATTGCCTATTGTTGCAGGCAAAACACCTCCAAAATTGTTCGAGCCCAGATCGAAGTATTCCAATTTGCTGCAGTTCACTAGAGAAGTTAAGAAAGCTAGGTCCTTGCTTGAGTTGCTCCCAAAATGATTTTGCCCAAATCCTAGCCACCAAAGATCTTGTAAATTTCCCAGGTTGTTTGGAACTGGTCCAACAAAATTATTGCCATAGATGTCAAAGACTTGAAGACCAGAAATGTTGGATAATGAAATAGGAATGGGCCCAGAAAGTTGATTAGCCCCAAATTCAATTGCCTGGAGGTTTGGGAGTGTGAAGCCAATGGTTTGTGGTAGAGTGCCATTTAGTTGGTTCACTGCGATTGAGAAGAAATTGAGGGAAGATATATTGTAAAGGGAAGAAGGGACAAGACCAGATAGCATATTGCCACCAACCAAGAACCGGACTAGATTTTTCAGAAGTCCAAGGTTATCTGGAATAACTCCCTCCAAATAATTGGATGCTGCAGCGAAATATTTGAGTGATGAAATATTTCCTAAAGAAGGTGGTAAGCCTCCTGTGAGATTGTTCCTATCAAGATAAAGAGTTTCAAGTATTGGAAATGAGCCAAACTGGATGGGAATAGTCCCTGTAAGCTCATTCCTTGCTAGGTCTATGACTTGGAGTGCAGAGCAGTTGGCCAAGCTGGTTGGAATATCCCCTGTCAATGTGTTATTGGCAAGTTCAAGAGCTTGCAGACGAAACAAATGACCAAATTCATGTGGAATTTGGCCATGCAAGCTGTTATTTTGGAGATTGAGGGATCTAAGAAAAGAGAGATTGCCTATGTAAGGAGAAATTGATCCAATTAACTTGTATCCTTCAAGATCTAAGGCTATGACTCTCTGGTGCTTGTTGCTGCATGTAACCCCAAGCCAATTGCAGAAGTGAATTGAGTTGTTCCACGTCCTCAAAACTCCATTTGGATCATTGGTGATGGATTCTCTGAATTTGAGTAAAGCCAACCTGTCAGTCTCATTTTTTGGAGCACAAGCAATAGGGACAGGAAGTAACAGTAACAGCAGGAGCCACAGTAAGTTCAACGAGGAGGGAAGGATCATTTCAAGTTGGATAGAACAAGGTGCACATAAGTAAGATTTGTGAAGCTTCATTGTGCTACGAGAAGCAATAAAACTAGTAAGATATTTACTCAAGCCAAATCTAAAACGAATTGCTGTGATGTTGAGGAAAGGCAATGTGATTCATATATATAATATTGCCAGGTTCCATTATTGATATTAATCTCTTAATATTCTCTTCGACGTTAATGCCTTGAAAGTAGGAATTAGTTTTTAGTATAGAGTGGAAATAACAGTTGCAATTGTTGACAAGCAATCAAATAAACTAAACTATATATATATATATATATATTATGTATGTATATGTAAGGAATTTTTATGAAATCTTCAGTCAGAAATCAGGAGAAACAGAAAATAATAATTCCAGCTGTTTGTACTTTCTAGTGCTCACAATTCACATGAGAATCCGAGTTTGACAAGGAAAAATGAAAATCTTTCGCTGATTGGTTGACTTTTGATTTTCAACAAGATGGTAGGTAAAGATGATCAAAATACCCATACCTAATGGGTACCCTGAAATTTTACCTTGTGGGTATGGGTATGAATTCGGGTACAAAGTCAATGGGTCCGAGTCTGGGTAAGGAGATACCCTATCCGCAATAGTAGTTATTTATTTATAGGATTAATTACATATGGATCAAATTGGTTATACAAACACACCCATACAACAGAACCCAACTTGTTTTGCTTTCGATTTAAGCACAAAAGAAAAGAATAAGATATATCCAGAAGAAGCAGAGAAAGCAAGCAACTGAGAGAGAGATATGAGAAATTGGGGTAAGCAATGCGAATTCTCTGATGGGTACTGATTCATGTTAGAGCACACAGCGACAACTGAAAATGAAGCAGATGAGGAAAATGGTTACAGCCAAATTGTTGAAACTAAACAAAGTAGAAAACGCACTTCAGGGGATGAACACAATGAAGAACCATCGAACAAGAAATGTCCCTATTCAAATGAACCCTAGAATTATAAAATGCTCAGAAATGGGGGAAGCTCCTTTCCCTTTACTCCGGCAAAGTTTCTTCCCAGCATCTCTCTTTCCCTGAGAACCTTGTAATAAACGGGCTCTAAGAGTTGCAAGGGGCATTTACATATACCTTAGTAAGATCATAATTATTTATAGGTAGTTCTACCATGCCCTTGTGTAGGAATCATATTATGACACCTGGACAATAAAGTATTATGATGGTTGACCAAAGGCTTGGAAAACAGACACGGTACTACTTTTTTCCTTTTTTGGCCATTCCTATCACTGCGTGGATCACACTTACTAGCCATCAAAGCTGATGGCTCAAACATGCGATTTGTGATTTCTGCCACTAATAAATATATTCACGGTCTTCCCTTTTATGCTTAAATAATATGTTGATATATAAATAAATAAAATCATGGGATACGGACATACTTGATTGAACGGTGAAAATCTTTGGTCAATATAAAGTATCTTTCCTCTTACGTCACCTTCAAGAACCTGCAAAAGAACAGAGATTTAGGAATCTTTCAAGTCATCTTTAGCTCTTTGCTGTCTAAACTTACACGCCCCTCTAGTTTTCCCGCTGACACCTTGGCTTTTTCGCAACAATGGCTTCACTTACAAGACGGCCTTCACAATCGCCACCACAACCCTCCCGACGAGGGTCCTTACCGCCAAAAACTGCACCACCACCTTCAAAGAAAAGGAGGTTAGACAATGCAAAAACATCGCCTCCAATTTCCAAGAAATCCCGACGAGGGTCCTTACCGCCACCCCCTCCCAAACAAAAAAGGACAGACAATGCAGAATCCCTGCGTCCAGCCTCCAAGAAATCCCGACGAGGGGAAGAGTCGCCACACCCGCCTGCACCACCCCCGAAGTCAGACCCTCCATCACCCCCCAGGAAGTATGCACCAGTGCCACCACCTGAACTCAGTCAGTCTGAAATAACTATTCTAGAGCTGAAGGCAAAGAAATTATTTAAGCAAGATTTGACGGGCCTTGAAGTTGTTCTGGAAAATTTTGTAAGAACTTCCAATACAAAAAAGCAAATAAAGACGATTTGGGGGTACTGCATTTTCTCTCGGACGGAAAGTCTCTGTTCTTTGCTCGCTCGTTATGTTGAAGTTCAACCCTCTCCAAAGTTTAGAAGCAATGCAATTCAACTTCTTCACAGGATGGTACATTCTGTAGACTTCATCTCCGTTAATAGCACGACGTTGGAACTCATAGAAAGCAAGCTGCTTAATGCCTTAGCTATAAAATGCTCAGAAACAGAGCTCCTTCTTTTGTGTGAGATAGTCTCAAAATTGGCTACAGTCGTCTTCAAATCGAGAGGAAAATTGATATGGGAAGATTTTCTGTCTTTACTAGTTGATTCACTCAAGAAGACTTCAAAGCAATTTTCCTTGAATATGATGTTAAAGCTACCCCAGAACTGTAGAAAACTGAAAGAATTTTGGTCCACCAACAGTAAAATATTCTATAGAGAATTAAGTCTTCTGCTCGAATCAGGAGGTGAGCTAGGAGGCCTAGCTTTTGATTTTTGTCTAAGGTTTGTTGACGACTTACCAGAGTTGCTAGAGGAAATGCTCACCCATATGATAAGGTATATCTCAAATGAGAGAAGCAGTGGTTTAAAAGAACGGTTGAGGGGTTTAGCAGGTGTGGCAGAAATTCATCCAGAACTCTTTCTTATAGATCTCAGTTATGTTTTCCAGACTATTCTCAGAATAGCCGAAGATCAACCGCATTTACAAGACGTATCAGTAAACATACTAAGAAGTTTGGAGAAGGCTACTTCCAATCCGATTTCGGATTTCTTAAATCTATCAGAGCACGATAAAATTAGACTAGAAGAAGGTGCTCTGAATTTGATTTTTTGTGAGATAAAGGATATAAGTTGGTTTTTTAGTAACAAAAATACAGACCTCGACGAAAAAATTCGTCTGGGTCGATTTTTGTTAAACCGCTTGATTTTTCGCGGTAAAAAACCCAATATGAAAAATGTCAAACACTTCATTTCCAATCTGTATTCTACTTAGTATAATTCATGTTAATGTGTATTCTATCATTTGAAAATGTGTTCTACACCCTTCCCTCCCTCCCTTCTATTAGCACGTTGTAAGTATAACTGTTTCTGCTTCAAAACTTTGTTGATGGCTATTCGTGAAAATGAAAAACCGGAGTCAGACCTTTGGTATGTGAATTCAAGCTGCAGCAACCATATGTGTGGTAGTAAGTCTTCTTTTTCTTATTTAAATGAAGATTTTCACTCTACAGTAAGTTTTGGGGATTTATCTAATGTTAATGTGATGGGAAAGGGTGACATAAAGATAAGAACCAAGAATGGTTTTATAGAAACAATTTCCAATGTACTTTATGTTCCTAAATTGAAAAGCAATTTACCAAGTGCTGGACAATTACAAGAAAAAGGATATATAATCACTATTTTTTTTTTTTATAGAAAAAGAAGTATTATTAAGAGAGAAAGAAAGTACAAATGAAGAGGACAAGAAGTCCTCTAAACAATCAAACAAAAAACAAAGAGAAAAGGATATATAATCACTATTAAAAGTGGTGCTTGTGAGATATATGACCCCAATAGAGGTGCTATTGCTGTAGTCCCAATGAATTCTAACAGGTTGTTCCCTTTGAAGATTGAAAGCATTCAATCTAGTTTGATGGCTGAAATAAAAGACCCATCCTGGTTATGGCGCTTTCGCTATGGTCACTTAAGCTTTGGCGGACTAAAGACCCTCCATCAGAAAAATATGGTGACTGGGCTCCCTCAAATCACTGCTCCTTTTAGAGTGTGTGAAGAATGTGTTGTTGGCAAACAACCTCGCTCTCAATTTCCTCAAGGGAAGTCATAGAGAGCTAAAAATGTCTTGGAGCTGATTCATTCCGACATATGTGGACCTATAAAACCATCTTCTAATGGAGGTAAAAGATATCTTATTACTTTCCTTGATGATTATAGTCGGAAAACATGGGTTTATTTTTTACAATAAAAATCAGAAGCTTTTGCTGCATTTAAAAGCTTCAAGATACATGTTGAAAATGAAACAGGGAGAACAATTAAAACTCTTCGTACGGATCGTGGTGGAGAGTATTGCTAAAATTTTTTTGAAGAATTTTGTAGTTCTCATGGAATTCGAAGGGAGCTCACAGCAGCTTATACACCACAACAAAACGGTGTATGGGAGAGGAAGAATCGAACCATCCTTAATATGGTGAGAAGCCTGCTAGCAAAGGGGAGAATCCCAAAAAGTTTTTGGCCTGAAGCTGTAGATTAGAGTGTCTATGTCTTGAACAGAAGTCCTACATTTGCTGTCCAAAACATGACACCAGAGGAGGCTTGGAGTGGGCGAAAACCAGCAGTAGATCACTTTAGAATTTTCGGTTGTATTGCGTATGCGCATGTCCCACATGAAAAAAGGAGAAAATTTGATGATAAAAGTGAAGAATGTGTGCTTCTTGGTGTAAGTGAAACATCCAAAGCATATAAATTATTGGTCAAAACCCCAAATTGGTCTTTTATGTTTGCACGAAGTTTTATATTGGTTCTTTATGTTTCAAAAAGTCTAAATTTGTCCTTTATGTTTGCAAGAAGTTCCAAATTGGTCCTTCCGTCCACTTCCGTCAATTTTTTAAGTTAAGTGCTGACGTGGCGTGCTGACGTGTCCATCTAAGCTGACGTGCCATGCCACGTCAGCACCACGTCATCCCATATGGTATTGGATGGTGACGTGGCATGCCACGTCAGCTTCAATTGACATGTAGGAGAGATGGTGTGTCCACGTCAGCACTTAACTTAGAAAATAAACGGACTTGGACGGAAGGACCAATTTGGAACTTCTTGCAAACATAAAGGACCAATTTAGACTTTTTGAAACATAAAGGACCAATATGAAACTTCGTGCAAACATAAAGGACCAATTTGGTGTTTTGACCTAAATTATTTAATCCACTGACAAAAAGGATTGTGACTAGCAGGGATGTTGTTTTTTATGAAGAAAGCACTTGGGATTGGGATGGGCAGCAGCCTACTCCAATTATTATTGATAGTGAAGATGAAGATAAGATGGAGCTAGCTAAAAATTCATCAAATACTACTCCATCAGCAGCTGAAATTTCAACAAAGTCCAGAAACTTCATCAACAATGACAAGTGCAGTAGCAGAATCAACTCAATCTCCTCATTGTATTTGAAAAAGGCCTGCTTGGATGGAAGATTTTGAGGTAACTGGAGTAGATTTTCATGAAGACTTTAGTCACTTTGCTTTGTTTGCAGATTGTGACCCTACAACCTTTGAAAGTGCTGTCAAGGAGTCAAAATGGAGAAAGGCAATGGATGCTGAAATAGCAGCTATTGAAAAAAAATTATACTTGGGAGCTATGTAATCTTCCAAAAGGACAAAAAACCATTGGTGTGAAGTGGGTTTTCAAAACAAAACTCAGAGAAAATGGTGAAGTTGATAGTATAAGGCGAGATTGGTGGCTAAGGGATATAAGCAAGAATATGGGGTTAATTATACTGAATTTTGTTCCCCGGTTGCACGACATGATACAATCAGATTGATGGTATTGGTAGCTTTGGTAGCAAAAAGTTCTTGGCCTATTTTCCAGTTAGATGACAAATCTGCTTTTTTACATGGAAACTTGGAGAAACAGGTATTTATAGATCAGCCCCCTGGTTATATTAAAAGTGGACATGAGCATAAAGTTTATAGATTAAAGAAGGCTCTTTAGGGATTAAAACAAGCTCCACGAGCTTGGTATAGCCGTATTAAGGGTTATTTTTTGAAAAATGGCTTTAAAAAATGTCCATATGAACATACACTTTTTGTAAAGATTACAAACTAAACAAAAATGCTCCTTGTTTGCCTATATGTAGATGATCTCATATTTACTGGAAATGACAGTGTTTTATTTGAAGAATTTAAGAGATCAATGATGGCTGAATTTGAAATGACAGATCTTGGGTTGATGCACTATTTTCTAGGCATAGAGGTAGTGCAATCTAACAATGGGATCTTTATTGTCAAAAGAAATATGTGCAGGAGATTCTGGACATATTTGAAATGCAGAGTTGTAATGCTGTTACTACTCCAACTGAGTTTGGGTTGAAGTTAAACAAAGATCCAGAAGGAAAGAAGGTGAACAGTACATTTTACAAAACATAATGTATTTTGTGAGTCTAATAAGCAGATATATGGAGAATCCTACAGAAATTCACTTGTTAACTGTCAAGCGAATCCTTGTTATTTGCAAGGAACTAGAGATTTTGGGCTGTTTTACAAGAAAGGTCAGAAATCTTTACAAAAAGATATCTTTCCTGGCCATAACAAGTGGTATCAAAGCTCTGATATAAGACTCCGATGGCGAGCCTTACGGAGAAAGAAAAGCTAAATATAAAGCCCAAGTAGAACCTTAATGTCCTGTCCCCATTTAATTACCAACCGAGCTAATGTATGTGACAATAACGAACAAAGTTTTTTTTAAAAAAAATTAAACGAGTCAGCTACATGAATGAATCAAGTGACATTAACTCAACAAATGTATGCAATAGGATTAAGATTACTATTCTTTTAGTGGCTTAGTTTCTGTAGATGAAATTTCTACTGCAACTTGCTTAGACAGACACATCAAAAAGCCTGTATAGATATAGGAATAAAATGTTTAAACCTACTGAGTCTTTGAGCTGCATTCTATGTAAACAGCAGCACCAATTGCCTTCTTCAATTCTTCTCCCTGCCCAATAGTTATCACTTATCGGACTTAGGCACAAAAAAGAAAAGGAACAAAAAACAGATCTATTCCTCTGACATGAAAATTGTGTTAGCTTTAGCTTTAACTTAACTTACCTGGGCAGTACTTAAGGGTGTAGCACCAGGATGATCAATCAAGTATTGCCTGTCATCTCGTAAATCTGCATGCAATAACAACCGCAATCCCTTAAACTATTGTATGACACTCTATAAAAACTCAAATTCAAGAATTTTATAGTTTTAGCTTATTATACCAAGTTTTGTTCCCACAAGAAGAATTGGCACAGTTGGACATAATGTCTTAGTTCAGGAATCCACTGTCAAAAGAAATATCAGCCACTCCCCCTTCGAACGGCAAGAGTGAAGTTAAGAGGGTGAATTCGGCTGCCGCATTTTGGCGGATGACCTGACTGGCTTGGGCTCGGCTGTGTAGCTTCTTTTTCTTGTTTAACAAAAAAGTAAGTTTGGGCCTTTTAAGACATAGTAATGATTGATATATATATATATATAGAGGGGTAAAATACTCTTGCTCCCAAACACCGTTAACTTGCTTGTCTTTTTTAATTCATGTCTATCTCCAAACTTTTAATTTTGTTCATGCATGTCCTTTTTGCTAACACCGTTAACTTGCTTGACGGAATTTGTTGACGTGGACGATAAATGTGTATCTCTTTTTGCTACCTCACTGTCCACCTCACATTTAACTTTTTACTTTTATTAAAAAATTAACCTAATTCAAAAAAAAAACTTTTACCCTAAAATATTTTTTTATTTGGATTAGGTTAATTTTTTTTAATAAAAATAAAAAGTTAAATATGAGGTGGACAATGACGTGGCAAAAGAAATACACATTCATCGTCCACGTCAGCAAATTCCGTCGTCAAGCAAGTTAATAGTGTTAGCAAAAAGGCAAGCATGAACAAAACTGAAAGTTTGAGGACGCATGAACCAAAAAAAAAATTTAGGAGCAGGAATGAACATTACACTATTACAGTAAAGTTTGGCGATACTTTACCCTAGGGTGTACAAAAAACCCGTGACCCGGCCAACCCGACCCGGTCACATTTCGGGTCCATCAAGCCGGGTCACTAGGTCGGGCCCGGGTTGGGCTGCCCAAAATCCGGCCCGACCCGAGGTAGGCCCATTTCTTTTTTTTTTATTTAAGTATTTTTATATGTAAAAAAGATTAAAATTGATGGCTGAAAATAATATATCTTATCTATTATTTAATATCTTATTCATTTATTCCTAAAAACTAGGTAATAAATCAATTTAAAATTAAAAAAAATCTATTCAAAATGTCAATATGTATTAATTACTCCTCATTTTCTATGCCCACTCTCCATTTTCTATGCCTACTCTCTATTTCCCATGTCTACTCTCTATTTCCCATGTCCATTTTTTATTTTCCATGACTCAAATTCAAATTTTTAAAAAAAAAACTCGGCTGACCCAATGAACTCGACCTGACTGACCCGGCCTCTACCCGGGTCGGGCCTCGGTTCCAGCCAAAACCCGGCCCGTGTACACCCCTACTTTACCATATATATATATATATACACACACACTTGAATTGTTGGTCAAACTACTATTTACTCCATAAATTTGGTAAAAATACTATTTAATCCCCAAATTTACAACTCTGCCAACTATTTAGTCCCATGATCGTTAGCTGTTAGATAACTGGCTGACATGGCCGTTAACTGTAGACGTGGCACCGTTAAATACCTAGTCATCTGCCATCTCGCATACCACGTCAGCTTTAACATTAAAAGAATACCAAAATTAAAATGGTTCCTGAACTATTCAAAAGTAATACTAAATAGTCCCTAAATTACTGAAAAGTCATACTAATTGGTCCCAAAATTATTCAAAAGTCATACTAAATGGTCCTGAACTATTGAAAAATCATACTAAATGGTCCTTAGGAAATGAGGTTTTGATTGATGGGCTTTAATAATTCAAGGACCACTTAGTATGAATTTTAAATATTTTTGGGACCAATTAGTATGACTTTTCAGTAATTTAGGGACTATTTAGTATGACTTTTGAATAGTTTAGGGACCATTTTAATTTTGGTGATTTTTTTAGTGTTAAAACTGACGTGGCATGTGAGATGGAAGATGACTAGACACTTAACGGTACTATGTCAGTAGTTAACGGCCACGTCAGCCAGTTATTTTACGGCTAACGGCTAGGGGACTAAATAGTTGACAGAATTACAAATTTGGGGACTAAATAGTATTTTTTCCAAATTTGGAAAGTAAATAGTTCAACAATTCAGGGACTGAATAATATTTTGCATATATATATATAGATTGGGCATTTATGAGTGTAATGGTAAGTAACTATTTTAGAGTGCTTTGGTACACAAATTGAATTGATTTTCAATTCCGGGAATCATATTTTCGGAACTAAAATTCTCGGGAATGTCATAAAAGTTGTTTGGATCAACTTTTACATTTCTATAACTATTTTACTATATTCCCATAAATGTTACAAACTTGCGTTTGATTCAACTTTCATAATTCCGAAATTGTTTAATAATTTTTTTAAATATGCCCTTAACTAACTTTTTAAATAGTAACCATTAAATAAATAATTTATAAAATTATTTTAACTTATATCAATTAACATTAAAAACTATATTCTTATATCATACTTATACTTTTCATTTTAAAAATACTTTAACTAAAAATTGAATTTAACTTACAAAATTCATAACAATTTATGAAATGTCTCTTACGAAATTCATATTTTCACTTGATTTTTCTTAAAATTATCTCATTTGAAGTTATCATGCCAGACTTTATTATTGTTTTGTATTATATTATACATAAATACACATGCACAAGTAATTTGAAAAATATATAATTAATTAGAAGTATCATTGAAAAATCAAAAGTGATGCCTAAAGGCTTGGTTGTGAGTTTTGAAGAGAGTGGGGTGGGGTGGTTAGTAATGGAGTGGTGCGGAGTGGGGTAGGATGGAATGGTTCAAACAAACTATTTCATTAATGAGGAGTTTAAAAAAAATAAAAAATGATGGTTGACAATATTATCCTTATAATGAATGAACAAAAATAGAATAAGAGAATGTTAATAATGGAATTAAATTTTATGGACAACACAAACCATCCTAAACCCCCCCCCCCCCCAATTTGGAGGGGTTTGAAAATTGATGTGTTAGATGGTTTGGAAGGGTTTTCAAACTATCCTAAACCATCTTACTCTATTATTCACTTAAACTACCAAGCAGCGACCCCCCTCTCGAGGCCGGCCACGTGTCCTTATCTCGACCCACGTGGCAGGTACTGTTCCCCCTCTTAGGAATTTCTACGCCTCCCACAATGCTCGAACCCTCACCCCTGAGGATAAGGGCATTGAGGAAGCACATTGTGTAACCAAGTGAGCTACATAAAAAAGGGTTTATAAACTCAAACCACTCCGCACCACCCTATACCACTCTCAAATCATCTTCCCAACCAAGCCCTAACAAAGAAGAGTGTCAATAGTTTAAATGATGAGTGATAATTATTTTTATATATAATGGATAAAAAATATATAATTAATTAGAATATCATTGAAAAATCAAAAGAGATACTCTCTATATATTTTTTTTTTGCCAATCATAAAAAAAAGAGATACTATATATGAAGCAATGTTGTTTATTAATATATTCATATTCTTTTAGTCTACATATCTTTTCTACTTTGAAATTTGAATTGATACTGTGTGTTTAGTTTGGGACTTTTGCACATGTATATACACATTAAAAAATATATATACAAATTCAGTCACCTTTAAAAATTATCTACAAATATATACTATTTTTACTGTGCACGAGCAAAAACGCCGTCAATGAGAGCGTTTTTGTGAAACTTTAACAAGAAAAATGCCCTCAAGGGAGTGTTTATAGGGTCAAATGGTCAACCTATAAACGCCTTCAGTGATGTCGTTTTTAACACTAATATTTATATGAAAATAAGTGTAATAAAATTGTAAAAAAGTTCTCACTGAGGGTGTTTATAGAGTTGACCATTTGACCCTATAACGGGTAACAGTTAGGAGACTAAGGGCCCGTTTGTGCATGCTTATGAAAATTATTGATTTTCAAATGACTTCTTTTTAAATGGAGTTTCTTTAAAAGTGCTGTGAAGGAGTAGTAGTTTGTGTTTGGCAAATTGAGTTAAAAAGTACTTTTATCAGTAGCTGAAAAATAATTTGTGTTTGGTAAAATTCTATAAATAAGTGCTTTTGACTATAAAATTACCAAGAAGGGCTATAGATTAGAAATTGGATCCAGTGCAATTCCCTTCCGTGCAATTCCGGTGCAATTCCTATAAAATACACATTTTTACTTCATTTTTGAAGTACTAATACGGACTCACACTAATAATAATTCACTATGAATAGATTAGAGACCAAATTAATATCAATATTGACAAATATCATTACCTTAAATGGATTAGGGACCAAATTGTTATTAATATTAAAAAATAGTCTCACGAGGCTATTTAGTGATAATTTTGTCAAAATTGATAATAATTTCATTCCTAATCCATTCATAGTGGGTTATTGTTAGAATAAATTCGTATTAGTACTTCAAAAATGATGTAAAAATGTGTATTTTATAGGAATTGCACCGAAATTGCACAGAAGGGAATTGCACTGGATCCAAACTCGATAAATTATGATGTTGTTAATGATGTTAAATAGATAAATGGATATCAATATTTAATTTTTTATTATTAAATAAATAAAAATAAAATCTTAATTTATTTATTAATATATTAAAATTTTAATAAAATAATTATTAATTTTAATTCATGTAATTTTGTTTTTTTAGGGATGTAATTTTGTTATCTATGATTAGTTTTTTTATTAATTAATATCTTTTAATGTTATTAAAATAAAAAATAATCATAAAAATTGCATCCCTAATACAAAGAACATCACAATAAAAAAACATCAATGTATTCAAATATTTTATAAAGTGTAGTTGTATAGGTCAAAATTAGGTTTAAAATAAGAAATGATATAATGGGACATATGAAATTCTATTAAGGGTATTTTTGTCCTAAATTATTTAAATTTCAGCTTCTGCTACTAGCTAGAAAAAGAAGCTGAAATTTCTAGCTTATGCTTAAAGCTAAAATAGTGCATTCTGCTACAATTAAGAATCACTTATTTTATGAAATAAGCATGCACAAACAGAACACTTTTTTAAAATAAGTGATTATTAAAAAAATAAGTGATTCTTTTTTAAAAATAAGCATGCACAAACATGCTCTAAATAGTTGACAAAGTTGCAAATTCGGTAATTAAATAGTATTTTTACCAAGTTTGGGGACTGAATAGTTGACATAATTACAAATTCGGGGATTAAATAGTTGACATAGTTAAAAATTTTGGAAACTAAATAGTATTTTTGATAAATTCAAAGATTAAATAGTAGTTTGACCAACAATTCAAGGACTAAATAGTATTTTTGCAAAAAAAAATTTAAGTGTGCAAAAGCCTTTGGTTTGGTATTTAATTCTGAAAGAATAATAATGACCATTCAGTGGCAGCCTGCCTCATTCAGTCCAAACAATGGTAGAAACATAAAGAATGATATTCAGTTCTAAATTTGACTTCGAGATGGGCTTGGACCGATTTCTGAGAATGAATGTGTCTGAACTGGGCAAATCTCATGATTGAGGGATTAGCCAACAATGGTAGAAACATAAAGAATGATATTCAATTCTGAAAGAATAATAACGAAGATTCAGTGGAAGTCTGATGCCTCATTCAGTCTAAACTCTAAACCAAACCCTTCCAGTTTGGTTTTTGTACAAAATTGGATGGACAATCGTCCATCTAATCTTAACACATTCACAATTTTCATGATTCACCACTTCAAAGCAATACCAATACCCACATTACAAATCCCATCACCATTAGAAGCCTTCTATATCTCGGTTCACAGCTGTGCACATCGTAGGCAGAAGAATCTGGTATTGTGGAATTCATTGATGGTGCTGTGATATTCCCCAACGTCCCATTCTTCCCAAGACTGCATTTTACACACAAAATCAATCACTTAAACTTTTATGACACAAACACATGATAAGAATCTGAACAAAATGAGCAAATATGCAAATTTCTTTACCTTCCTGGAAATAAACATGACCCATGACCTGTTTCATTGCAAAAAGAAAAAATCATCAATTAAACTGTACATTATTGATGGAGCTAGGAAAATGCTAAATCAGTAAATCCAATCTTATGAAAGAAGCAGAATTTTACTTACTTGGATCTGAGGTGGAGATAGTAGCCACTCCTTTGAAATCACATGCATCAGAAGACTTTCCCATCTTATGAAAGTAAGTATCAAAAGCAAAATTTGCATGAGCAATCACATTATCTGGTTCATAGCAAGGTTCTCCTTGCAGCAACGGAGAACAATCCACCTTCCCCGGTCCACATGCCCAATCCAATGCAGCCTGAAGCATTTTCGGATCAGCACCATCCTTTGCAATACAGTAGGTTTGATTTGTGGTATCATTGGCCAACACAGCCCCTGATCCTGTCAAGTGCAAAATGTAAATAGGTGCGCCATCGGCATCAAACAAGCCCCAGTTCTTCTCTGACAAGGGCCCCACCTTCGTGTCCTCATTGTAGAGCTCATAGATGTATGTACTAACAGCAATCCCAGGATGTTTGGGAGTTCCAGTTTTGTTCAGCACATGTTTGATCAAATTACTGTTGTAAGTGTCAGCATTGTCCACTGTTGCATCAAGTTCATTGGAATCCCCCTTTGAAGGCCAGCCTGACTCTGTGACCACCACAGGAATGTTAGTGTAATTCAAAAAAGCCATGGCAAAGTATGCTGCATCAACCATAGCATCAAAGACATTGGAGTAATGGAGGAGTGTGTTAGAATCAACAGCTTCTTCGTTTGGAGGAAGAGGCTTGAAGAGTGCATAATCTAGTGGAATTACACCATTTGATTGCATGTAGTCATAGTAAGGGTAGATATTGAGCATAAGATAAGAATCTGTGGATTGCAAAAATTCAAGCATTGGGACTAAAACTTGGTTCAAGGAACGATTAAAAAAAGCCTGAGAAGGCGGGAACGAATCTAGGATGATGGAGGAGGAAAGCGGGGTTGAAACTTTGATTTGGCGATCGAGATTCGAAGCCACGAGAGCCGAATGGATGTACTTGAGGGCATTGACAAGAATTTTGGCTGCATTAGGGAGGGTGTTTAGAACCTCGGAACCAACACATATGGCTGTGATGTTAGTGGCTGGATAATGTGCTACCACATTATGGAAAACCCAATTAGCACCTGTGGAGTTTGATTGACCAATTGCTAGGAGCTCTTCGTTCGGGATAGTCACAACAACTTGAATGCCTGATTTTGCAAGTGCAACTAGCATAGCTTGGTCAGCATCGTACAATCGAACATGTCGGATTTGCTGGGCTTTGAGTAGTGCCACCACTTGAGTTGGGTGTGGCATGTCAGAGAGATCAGTTCCTATATTCACACCAATAAATGGTTCTACAAGAAACAAAAATAAAGACAGAGCAAATGGAATAAGTTTCAATGGGATAAAAGTTCAGTACTATTGGAAACTGAACTTCACTACATCACTCTGTTCATTCAATATCATTTGTCAATATTAGCAAACACTCACTAATAGAGACCCACAGTGAATGAATTAGAGGCTAAATTTTTTATCTTTCAGTACTCATGTAGTGATGAGTATCATATCGTCTCAATGTATGTTAGGTTATTTTGTTTCTTAATCAATCCTGATTTCCCGATATAGAATGCAATGTCTTATCTATGTTCTCTTGAACCACATTAGCGTCCATATAAGTATTTGAAATTCAAATCAAATTGTAGGAGAGCAATACAATAAATGACTTAATAGAAGGACAACCACAAGTGTCTTGCCTGTTTACTACAGGGGACCGCGTTGAAGAGGACCAATCAGTAGAGGCCTAGACCCCCTCCCTTTTATAGTTTATACTTTATACCCATTTAACTTCAAAATTAAAAAATTGGCCCAGAGTTCTAGTAATCTTGAGCCAAAACAAAGCGGCATGTAATAAAAAGTAGGGATGTATTTACTCTTTAGGCCTGTGTGTTTCATACATTACTCATTTTCGATCTCACCAAACACGCCCTAAGTCTCTCAGTCACGGAAGACTTTGAACAGTAAGGTAGCATGCAAAATCTGACTATATGGTAGCTCAGGAAAATGTAGTTGATGGTGAAGAACATAGGAAAGGAAGATTGAAAATGGAAGCAAGTTTTCAAAGTAGAAAACAGTGGATCTCTCAGGAAAGAGCACAAATGGAAGATTAGTAAGTAGTACTGACCTTCATCAGCTGCAACGACAGATGCTGCTAGAAGAAGCAGAAGCAAGTGCAGAGCCATATATGTTGAGGTTGAGAGTACACAAAATCTGGCCTCTGATAAATCTGGAGAGAAGCCAATAATGAATGAGAGAGAGTGTGAATGGGAGAAATGAGAAAAATGGAATGGAGAATAAATGAAAAGAACGATGGTAAAGGAATATACGCGAGAGAGAGAGAGAGAGGGAGGGAAACAGGGAAGGGAGACAATAAGGGCATCCCACGTAGAAAGCGTATCAGACAAATTAAACAGCTCGGAATCTTCAATTTCACCCTATGGAGTTTTACTGTAGTCTAGAGCCTCTCCCTTATTTCTTCTCTGGTTAGTGGTCTTACGGCCGCGTTTAATATCGGGTAAGTGTTTTAGTGAAAAGTGAGAGTAGAAATGAAATTGGAAGTAAAAGTAAGGGTATGTTTTTTAGGGGCACGTTTAGTAGGTAGAAAGAGAAAGAGAATGCGTTTGATGTGTTTGTTAGTAAAAATTTAGAATGAAAATGGAATGAGAATCTATTAAAATTACCACTTTGTCCCTTATATTAAAATAATAAAAAGAAAAGAAGGTTATGATTGTGTCAAATCAAATGGTATAATAGACATTTTGTATTTTTTTTTAAATGTGACGAACACCAAAAAGTAAAAGTAGGCGGATTTAGGGTTTAGGGTCACTTTTACAACTCCATTCCCGTTCGGTTTCCACCAACCGAACGAGACCTAGGATTATATCATGAAGGAGATGAGGAAGGAAAGGGTGGGGCCTACTGGGTCCCATTTACTTTTTCACTTTTTCATTTCCATCAACTTTAAAAAAAAATACAAAATGTCTATTATACCATTTGATTTGACATAATCATAACTTTTTTTTTTCTTTCTATTATTTTAATATAAGGGACAAAGTAGTAATTTTAATATATTTCTATTCCATTTTCATTCTCAATTTTTACTACTAAACATAACAAATACATTCATATTCCCTTTCCCTTTCTATTTCTGCGTAAAGAACATGCCCTAAGGTCATGTTCGGTATGGGGTGAGTGTTTTGGTAGGAAGTGGAAGTGGAAATGGAAAAAGGAAGTAGAAGTGGAAATAAGTAATAAAAAGTGTGTTTGGTATGTAGGAAAATAGAAGTGGAAGTAAAAAGATAAATGATAAAAAGTATGTTTGGTATGCAGGGAAATGGAAGTGAAATATAAAAGTAATATTGTTTTGTAGGGTGGGAAGAAGATAGGGAAATAGAAGATAAAAGTATGAAATACCTTTTTTAAAAGCCACAAATTTTTTAAAGGCATTTTAGTATTTAAATCAAACCTCACCTCACATTCCCTCCACTTCCCTCTCAATTTTCATGGCAACAAGCCTCCCTCTCAACTAGGAAGCTCAACCTCACATTCCCACTTCTTAAAGCATACCAAACATATTTCAACCTTAACTTCCCTCTCACCTTCCCTTTGGAAGTGATACCAAATATGGCCTTAGTGTGTTGGGTTGCAAACTTTTAACTTGTTTAATAAACGGGTTGAAGGTGGGTTAACCCGTAATCTATCTAACTATTAAAAAAAATTATTTAATATATAAATAAAAAGTAAAATGAAATCTAAGCCCTAAATTTCTATATCTCATATCTGGTACTTGACTAGTCGATTACTCGCTGCTCCTTCACTTCAGTTCATCGCTCTGCTTCTTAGTTCTCACTTCCATAGTTCCATCGATCCACGACTTCCCATATGTGCTTGTGTTCCCATATTTGCAGGAGGAAAAGAAATGAGGAATGTGTAATTTGTGTTAACCACTTGCTTTGTTATGTTGCTCTTAGTCTTAGATAAGTGGATGATGTTTCATACTTTCATTGTTTTGTATTTAACTATTTGTGCGTGACTTGATAAATGATGAATCTTTTTTTTCATTTTATTATATTAAATTTCATAATTCATGAAACAAATGTATACAAAAAGTATAGATTTAAAAAATTAAAAAAAAGGTGGGTTAGCCCGACCCAACACCTTGGTGGTGGGGATTAGGATTTTCAGCTCATTTTACTCTTCCAACCCGAGTGGGCCAACCTATGGCGGGCCCAATCCGTACTGGGTCAACCCGTGTGGGCCGAGTTGGCCTACCTTGACAGCTTTAATTCTTATCTTAACCATATCTCCTTAAAAAAGTTATCCAATCAAATTCGCTCTTTGGACATCAATCGAACCGAACCAAATCAATTGTAGTCGATTTGATTCAGTTTAGTTTGATTGGTTTTTAGATAGAATAAAAAAATACTATTTTTTTCTATTAAATTTAAACCCTACAAAATAAAAATAACTATTCCTAATCATGAAAATCAACAAACTACAGTTATTAGTACAATATTCCAACATTACAGACTTAAAAATTACAATCTAACATCATAAAATCATAAAAATCAACATCATAAAACATTTTTAATATTTTAAAAAAATCATAATCGATGGGTTCGATTAGAATTGGGCATCATTCCTCAATCAAACCGAACCAAATCGATTGTCAAGAAAATAAATCAATCCATCCAATTATATAGTCATTTTGATCGATTTAGTTTAGACCGGATCGATTGATTTGATTTGGATCATTTCTGCACACCTCTACTGATAGAGAAACATGTTAGGTAGAGATCTTAATATCTTGTGTCAATTCTTATTTGTATGTTGATTAGTATTTTTTTTTTTGATAACTGGATATTTTTTTTGGGGTCAAATAACTGGATATTTCAATCGGCCAACAAAAACTCAAAAGTCATCGTAGGCCAAAACATTCACAAGTTCAATGGGCTTATCCTCTAACTAAAGTCAGTCAATATTATTTACCATTAAATTTTTATTTATTTATTTTGAAATATAAAAATTAAAATAAATATTATTGGTGAATGTAAATATGTGGACATAATAATTTTTGAAATTTCATAACATTTATTAGAGTAAAGTACTTGATGAATACTTCTCTCCAAGGCTGGGCTTCGGCAATCCGAGCAAGAGGACCTACAAGCAAACCCACTGCGGGAGGAGGCTCCCACAGTAGGTTTTCGACACCCAAGTCAGGTACCGATGATAAAGAGTGTAAAGAGAGTAAAATGGATTCAGTGATCAACCCTGGAGAGGCTGCTCTATATTTATAGGCTCCACCGAGGGGTAGAATGGTCATTTTGGGGGTCAGGTGCATGCTGGGAATCAACGTTAGCATAACTAACCCCGGAAAATATGGAGGCGTGGATAACACTTTCGATGGTGACAGGTGGTCCCTTAGAGCGGAGGGATGAGAGATTACTGCAGTCGAGCGAGGTGGCTCGCTCAATTGGTATGAGCATATCATATCAGTACTCTTGTTGTCCTCAAACTTTGCTAAAATGTTCATTCCTACTCCAAAACTTTTTTTTGGTTCATGCCTATCCCCAAACTTTCAATTTTATTTATGTCTGCCCTTTTTGCTAACACCGTTAACTTGCTTGACGGATTTTGCTGACGTAGACTATGAATGTGTATCTTTTTTGCCACCTTACTATTTACCTCATTTTCCACCTCACTTTTAACAAAAAAAATAACCTAATCCAAATAAAAAATCACTTTAATTAAGTGAATTTATTTGGATTATATTAATTTTTTAATAAAAGCTAATTGTGAGGTGGACAGTAAGGTGACAAAAGTGATACACATTTATGTTCACGTCAACAAATTTTGTCAAACAAGTTAATGGTGTTAGGAAAAAGGGTAAGCATAAACAAAATTGAAAGTTTAAGCGTAGATATAAACCAAACAAAAGTTTGGGGATATGAATAAATATTGCAGTAAAATTTGGGGTAGCATGGATACTTTACTCTATTTATTATTTAGGTTAGTAAGATCTTGTTCACAATTAGTATGTGTCTTAAATAAGAAAATATGTAAGTCCAATTTTCATATTTTTATCATCAAGTTATTATTATTTTTTGGCCTGAATCAAGTTATTTAATTAGAAATTGACATCAATGGCTTGGAATCTTTGTTTCTTGATTTATCAAAAGCAACAAATATTTAAAATAGAATAGTTATTATTTCACATAATTATTTATAATTGCAGATAACTAATAAAAATAAAACTAACACAATCTAAATTTTTTGAGATTGTGTTAGTTTTATTTTTGTAGTTGTCCCTACCTAGTGTGAAAATGGCTTTGGTCATTGTTGTTCTTGGGTTAATTTTAATTTTGACTTGTTTTACTTTAATTTATAAAATCAAGTTGAATGAAAAATATTTTTATTCATTAAATTATGCAGAAAAAGTTTCAAATTTTCTTTTGTCAAACATTTGTATTTTCAAAATCATGATAAACAAATTATAGTACAACACTTGTCAAATTATAATAGCATCACTCTTCAAATCTCTATAGTGTCATTTGACATATTTTTTAAGATGCTACTTGTTCATATTATTTTTTTTGTAGTCTCCACTTGTTCATAATTTCATCACATTGCAAAAAGTGAGGTTTGTTTAGTAGGAAGACTATAGATAGAAGAATCCCATTCTCATGCTTTTTCCTTGATTTTTCCATGTACCAAACATGGCCTTGATGCCATATCTAAGTCAAAGATGGGAAGTGTATGACTAATCTTTAGAGTGTTGATCATTCATAAAAAGTGTAACTCCATGATATTCCCTCTTATGGACATGTGGCACTGGCCTTTTAGAAGCTTAATCAAACCACATATCAGTGACACGTGGCACCACTCGATGGTCTCATACGTGGCCTTCACTCACGCTTCCCCTCATACTCTCCCGAGACGTGGGAGAAGCTCAAAGATCATGGGTCGAGCACTTTGCACAAGAACGTGGGTCGACCACAATCCTCCCTACATCAAGTATAAATACCCCTCACTTGGGGGACTCAAAAGAAAAATCGACAGATAACAGAGCTCACTTACTCTCATCCAAATTACTATTTAGAGATCCCCGTTCTCTTACCCCTTACATACGATATACCTCCATCAGTGGCTCCCCTGCCCAGAGCAATACATACACGTCCTAGCCGCACACAGCGACCACATGTAACATTCATGCCTAACGGCTCCTATGGACGTTTCCTCTTCAAACTACGTGGACTTTGATCCCTTAGCAATGGCACGTAAGCACCTAGGTCATCATCTAAGAACAAGTCCCCAAGGTTACGGCAACCTTTATTTCCAATTTTAAATTGTCTGAACAAAAAATGACAATTACAAAAAGTATATATTTTTTCTTTCTTCCAAGTCTCACAACGAATATCATGTTCTTCCAGTTACTTGCAAATTTTGTAGGAAATTATTTAAGTGCATTATTTTTCTCATGAATTTTAAAATTATTTACTTGCAATTTTGCATCACGTAAAACACATCTCGATGTTAGTAAAAAAGATAAAATTATTAAAAAAAATATAAAGTTAAAGGTATAATTGACCTTAATCAAATATTTTGGCAAAAAAAACCTTAATCATATATTAATGACATTTTTTTAGGAAAATATTAATGATATATTTAATGAAAGGCTCAAATGTTGGATCCCAAAATATTTAAAAAAAAAAAAAGATTTTAGTATCTTTCTGACTTTCTCTACAGCGCTTAAAAAAGAAAAGCGCTTGAAAATTCCAGCTCGCGTCCTCGCGCCATGTAAAGAAATATCGCGGTCATCACAATTGCCGGAAAATTTGCAGAGAAATCTACCTTGGCTGCAGGTACTCTACTCACTACTTGCTTCCCTATCCGCACTTTTTTGTCCTTTTTCTTCTGTCTGTATGTATTCACTATTGCTTCTGCTTTGATTTGGCAGTGAATGTGAACGTAAATTAAAAGGAAAAAAAACCCTAATTGGAATTATTAATATCGTGTATTTTCATTTGATACTTCGGTGCCTAATATGCTGCAGACTGCAGTAATGTCAATATATCTGCGAAACTGACAGTTCCAGTATCGCTTGTTCTTTTGTTTCGGATGAAATGTATCAGTTCCTGCGGGCAAATGGACGGAATCGCGTTGTCGGTTGAGCTTGATCATATTCCATTGACACAACGGCGAAAATTTTTACATTCAAGGAAAGGGCATCCGAATGCTGGTGCTCTTAATTCGGGCAATGTTGAGAATCAGCGTTCCAAAGCATTACTGTGAGCCTCGATTTTCTTTTCATTCTTGATTCTTGATGGTCTCTTGCCTTTTATATTCTTACTAATGAAGTTTCTCACTTTTCTCTACTGCCATTATTTTCGGCTGCATACAGACCCCCTCCTGATGTTGTAAAATGGGAATATGGAAAATGCAATCCACAGGTAAATCATTATATGGCCATTTTTTCCCGTTGATTGGATGCGTTTCACTTGTTTACTTCGCTAACGTGAATGATTATGTATATTCTTTGATGCCCTAAAAAAGGAGTAATGAGTCTCACTTTTCCAACTTATTCTTATTGACCTCACTTTTTAACCTTATGGTACGCAAATGAACTGGAAGTTTGATGTGAAGTTTCTTTGTTCTTGTTAAGGGTTCATCTGATTTTTTTGGGTGTTTCCTTGTTAGACATGGAGAGAGATCAGAGAATCTGATTGCATTGTTGTGCCTTCTTTGTTTCTTTGGTCATGCGTGCTTCAATCACTACTTTGTTGAAGAGGATGCCTCTCCTTATTATTTTCTGTTTTATTATTATTATTATTTTGAAGAGAATTGTTGGACATTGTTGCTTTTGGCTTCTTTGTTGCACGGTACGCTATTTGACGCTAACGGTTTGTGCAAGGTAGTCAAAGGCGAAAGGTGCAAGCCCCTAAAACGCCTTAGGCGAGAGGCGATAGAAAGGCGTACACTCGAGCGAACTAAGACACTATAATAAGAAATAAATTTCTAGAATATGCTATACAAGCAAACATAAAAAGATGAGAGTTTGTAACAAAATTTGAAATATAAATTAAATTTTAAGTTCTAATATAACAATCATCATGTCATAAGACACTATAATCATCAAAATTATTAAGGAATTAGAGTCATATTGATGAAAAACCTTGGAAAACATATTCTTGAAAGAAGAAAAGTGTTATTGCTATTTGCTACCTAGAAAATATTAGCTTGACTAGGAAAGTGAATTTTACATTTATTATATTATTGAAAATATGTTTGCTTTTATTATTATCTTGGAAGTTGTTATTTGGCTTTATAGCTCTTGACTTGAGCTCTATATATATTTGGCCCTCTTTATTTTGTAATCAGACTTGATTGATAATAGAATATTCAGATTTACTCACATCTCTCTCCATTTCTCCTTCTCCCTTCCATTTCTTCTATTCTACTTTGTCCTAAATAACATATTTCACTAAGGCGCCCAAGGCGCTCGCCTCGGTAGTGCCTTTGTGAAGCCAACGCCTCTCATGGTGTGAGAGGCGTTAGGCTCAAATAGCGCCTCACGGCCTCACCTTAGCACCTTAGGCGCTAAGGCGAGCGCCTTTGACAACACTGGGTTTGTGTTGATTCATCGGCCAATTGATACAATTCACAGAGCTTACCGGTTATTGGCTGGAATTGTCACACAAATCGCCAGAATTGTGCGACCCGCGTCGAAAATCAAGAATTGCATGTTTCCAGCGATTCTCTCAGCTTCTGGTTCTTGATGGGTCATGCGGGTCACAAATTGGGTTGACATAACCCTAGAAGAATTTATCCAAGCGAGTTAAGCGCTGCGTTTCACTTGCTGGCTTTCAGATGAGGAAACTCACTTTTTTGAAGCACTTGCTGTTTCACTTACTAATTTAAGTAAACCAGCAAGTGAAACACAAATGAGCAATGAATAAATTGTTTAAGCAACGTAGGATTAGATAAATTTTATAAAAGTTAGCATTAACCCATTATATATGCCCTATTAGGAAATTCAATTTATATTTATAGACTTATGGTACAGTTTTATGACAATTACAAGTTTAAATTTCTTATATTGAACATTTTGTGTATAATATAAACATATGATTCATTAATATGAAATATCCCAAGCTTATTTTTGTTTTGTTCTCAATCGTATGATTTGATATGATTTACTATTCACGATTTGATAACCTTGCCCTTAGGTATTATTTAAATGACTGCAGGGTGTCTCCTGTCAGCCTCCTGTTTTCCCTTCAAGAAAAGTTTTGGCTCAAGAGTTGGATAAAGAACAAGATCCTAAGAGTCAGGATCTTAAAAAAGTTTCTTTTAAAGCTAAATGTGGTAAAATGCCACCCAAATCTGTTTTTAATAAAAAATTACAAAGTGGCAGCTCTCAGTATGGTACTATCTTTTTTGTAGGTGGCAACTTGCATGAAAATCAAGCATATTTCTGCCCTAGTTTGCAGCAGGTAAAGTGCTCCACGCTTAAAACTGATGCTGGTGGTCCAGCGATAGCTGGTGTTAACATTATCAATTTGCCCCAGTGTCCTACACTCTGTGATGCTCCTGGTGTTATAAAGACTGAAGATTCTGAGGTTATTTTAAGTTCTATTGAGAATGGTAGAAAATCATCTACCCAATCATATTTCCCTACCCTAAAGGTGAAAAAGGAGGTTCCCAATGACTTTGTTGATGATCTAGATCATATTGTGCTGAAAGAACGTCAAAGAATGCTGCTAGCGAGGTACAAAAGGTTGATAAATGATATATCTTTGTTCTTTTAGTTTCTTGCATTCTAGTTTACATTCTTCTTAACAAAAAGTTATTTTGTTTTGGGTTCTAACATTTTATATCAAATTAACAAAAGATCCAAATGTATTACAATGAAACAGCCCCATTGTGTCACAAAATAACCACTTTGAGGAACCGAAGTGCAAAACTAATTGTTATAGAGAAAATAAATGGAATTTTCATATTGTTTTGATAATGAAGTAATTCTTCCTTATTGCAGGAAGATGCCAACATTGTCAAATTCAGCTCCTATGGTAATTTATTTTCCTTTGCTTTTTGATTAGTCAGATCGGTTAATTATTAGGAAAAAGTCAGTTATGACTTGGTGGTTGTGATTTAGCACCAATACTTGATAACTAGAAAAAAGCTGTTCAGTTGTCATGTGTTGTCCAGAACCAGTTTGGAGTGCTAATATTTGAGTGCCTCTCGACAGCAAGTCATTGATTTTTTTTTTCTTTTTCTAAAGCTTTCCTTTCTCCTTGTTTTCTTCTCTCTCTCTCTCTCTCTCTCTCTCTCTCTCTCTCAGGCACACACACACACTGGTCTTCTGCCAATTTAATATTTACTAACTTGGTCAACTTCAAGTTTATTATTCGGATAAAATGTACGTACAACCCCTGAGTTTTAAAATGTTGCACATAGACCCCCCGAGTTTTTACTTTGGGGCAGAGACACCCCTTCTGTTAGGGTTCCGTGAAAACTAGGCGTTAAGTGCCACGTCAGCAAGCATGTGTGAGGGGTGTCTCTACCACAAAGTGAAAACTCAGGGGTGTATATGACCCTAAAGTGAAAACGCAGGGGGTTTGAAAATACTAAATTGCCCTCACACATGTTTGTTGACGTGGCACTTAATGCCTAATTTTCACGAAACCCTAACAGAAGTGGTGTCTCTGCCCCAAAGTAAAAACTCAGGGGTCTATGTGCAACGTTTTAAAACTCAGGGGGTGTATGTGCCCCTGACTCAAAACTCAGGGGGTGTATATGTTTGGGTTTGGGGTTTTAAGTCGCTGAGTATATGGTCATAAAAAGGATGAGGCTGGAAATTGGAGGAATTTCAAGTTTATTTAGGCTGTAACAACAACAATCAAAGCCTTTTCCCATTAGGTGGGGTTGGCTATATGGATATATTTAGGCTGTAAATGAAATAAATAGAGATAAAAGCAATGTTGTTTGTTAATATATTCATACTCTTTTTAGTCTACATATCTTTTCTACTTTGAAATTTGAATTGTTACTGTGTGTTTGGCTGTTTGCCCTCCATGTGAAGGGCCAACTCTGATTTATTTGTCTGCTTATCTTATCTGTCATATGTGGTTGTACTGAAAAGAAGAGTCTGAATATGTGTTACCATGTGTAGCAGGGTGGTAGCATAGGGTTATTGGAAGATATTTTGGAACGCCCTGCTGATACGGTGAAGGAAGAGGTTCATTCTGTTGATACCAAAATGATAGCAGATAGCTGTCAGTGTAATGACATTCCAGAAGGAAATACTTCATCATATGAGTCTCCATCTGGGCCCACAGCAGAATCATCTTTGTCAACTGTTTACCCTTCACAAAAATCAGCAAAATCAATTGACCATATATCTAGTTCTGGAGGAATGGTCATGCAATCCAATTTGTATGAGGAACAAGGTGGTATACCCGTAACAAATAATGATCAGAGTAGTTCAACTCTTCCAGCTTCTGTCAAAGTCAAGGATGAACCTTGGGATAACAGTGAGTTCCACAATATCAAATCCAATGGATTGGGTAACTTTTCATTCAATTTTATGAATGTTAAAAGTGAATGGGCAGTCCAAAACAAATATCATGATGATCAAGTAGAACATATGTGTCTACGTGATCGGTTAAAGTTTCTCATGTCAGGAGAAGGTTTAAGTTTAAATAGTCTTGGAAGCAATCCATCTTTGCAGAAGAAAAGGCCTTATTCCCTTGAAAGGAGTTCTATCTTCTCTGAATCTCCAGAACCTTTAAGCATCAAGCGTCCACGGAAAAGAAAAAAAACAGCAACGTACTGTCTAGTTCTGTTGTATGGTATATAACATCAGTGTTACTTCCATTAATGTTTATTTAAGTGTTATACTATTTTGCAGGGACTCTGTTCAAACAGCATTGGAAGAAGATGCTCCTGGCCTCTTGCAGGTACTGTTTCATATATGCAGTTACTCTGAATTTGGGTTTTATATCAAGCTTGAAGGAAATGCTCTTTTGTAGGTATTAATTGACAAAGGTGTATTAGTAGATGAAATTAAGCTATATGGAGAGATGGAGAGTGATGAAGCTCTGGATGAATCATTTTGTGAAGATAGCTTTGCAGACCTTGAGGCTGTTATATCAAAGGTGAACAACATAACTGAGTTTTAATGTCTTATTGCTTTACCATTTTGGGATAAAAACAACTGAAGACATTACTGACTTATATGGCCTTCTCATATTCATATCTCAATGTCAATTATGATATTAATAAATGAAGACGTTACTGTCAAGAGATGAAAAATGAACTTGTTCATCCTGATTCCCATTAGTTCCATCATTTTCCAAGTCATATCTAATCCATATTATATTTATTTTAAGAAATAAAATTGAATATGACTAGAAAAAGTATCCAAGAGTATCTAAGGAGTATTGGTGTCAGATAGGTTTTTGATATTGATACCAGAGACTTTTGCAAGTATTCATGCTTGCTGACAATAAGGATAATATATTAGTGTAATAATGGGCTTAGAAACTGCTATTTGATAACAATTGGCTAAAGCAGTGCTTTTATATTTGTGGTATTGTATTGAAATCTTATTCTCATTGATGGTTAATTAATTTGCATTACTCCCTCCCCCCCAACCCCAATTGGAGACAGCTTTCTTTGCAGCGCCATTCTTTTCTAAAATTCACTCCTATTCGTGCCACAAAGGCTTCAAGAGCAACTTACTGTTTAGGTTGTCTAATCTCACTTGTGGAGCAGGTAATAAAATTATTGCAACCTTGCAGTAATTAACCTTTTTTAGAGTCTTACCAATTGTTACAACCTTACATGTATGCTTATTCTTGCAACAGACAAGATACCTGCAGTTTCGAAAATGGCCTGTTGAGTGGGGTTGGTGCCGAGACCTCCAATCGTTTATTTTTGTATTTGAGAGACATAACAGGTGCTTCATTTGCATCAGAGATAATCTTTAAGGTCTGCATTCTCTTATTATACTCCATCTAGCTGACAGTCGGATTTCAATGCAGGATAGTGCTGGAACGCCCCGAATATGGCTTTGCAACCTACTTCTTTGAGCTAGTAGAATCCTTACCCATTGCATGGCAGATCAAGCGATTGGTGACTGCAATGAAACTGAGCAGCTGTAGCAGGATTTCACTTATTGAGAACAAAGCCTTAATGGTGACAACCTAATACGTCTTTGAGATGCTGTCCAATGACTAACTAAATGGATTTATTTTGTCTTGTCATCCATGAATATTTAAGCATCCTATAAGTTTACTGGGGCTAGTTGATATTTTATGATTTTATCAAATAAGAAGTCTATTTGTGAGTAAAGCGGTAAAGGGTGGAATTTGGATGTAATATCAGACAATGGTTGACAGTCAATTGGAATTGAATTCCACTAGTCTCTTGTCTACTGCTATTCTCCAGTAACTGCTGCTATATGAATTCTTAGATCCAATGCATGAATTACTCTTATTACTGCTTTCGCCCCCACCCCAGTCCCCAAAACAATTTAACAATTTAACTGTGCTCAATTCCTGCTGTCTTTATATAGGTTGGAGAAGATATGACTGAAGGCGAGGCACAGGTGCTAATGGAATATGGTTGGACACCAAATAGTGGCCTGGGAACTATGCTTAACTTCTGTGATAGAGTTGTGCATGATAGGAAAAATGAGAAGGACAGCTCAGAGTGGCGATCAAAAATAGGCAAGTTACTGATGGATGGTTATAATGGTGGAACCATAGTAGCACCCAACATCCCAAAAAGAGCTTCAGAATACAGCCAAACAGGTGATCAGAACTTGTAGTCTGAATATCTGATTATAGGTTAGCTTGTGCAGAAAATGTTTGCATATCCGTATATTAAGAGAAGTCTTCTGATCTTATCTTTTCCTTGTGTCCTTTTATTGTAAGTTGCAATCCTTGAATGAGGGTAGTTTAATTTAGTTATCTATGCATCTTCCTTTGTAAACTGAAATGAATAGAAGTGATCTGTACGATAGAAGAATTTCAGATGTGATCAGGGGCTTTATGTAAATAACTTTACATACTTTGATCTTCTAGTAAAAAGTAACTTTTAATTTCGATTGCTAGTCATGCTTAAAATTTTAACAGTTAGCTAATCATTTTCTCATCCAAAACTAGTTCTTGTGTTTTAAATACTAATTGAAAATGTAATTGCTTGTCATTTGATGTTAGCTTCATCCAATTCCTATCACTTGAGCTAAATTTAGGTTGCTCATTTACTCTAATTTTGCAATGGAAAAATGAAATCAACTCAAGGCCATGTCTGTACAGAGCAATTATACCAAATTGCATAGTTCTTAGATTACGCGCAGCTTTAATTTTAAATCAACTGATAATCTGAACTTTCCTCGATTAGTTTTCTACTGTTGGATATCTAAAAGTTGATATCCTTTCTCATATTCTATGGACGTGACTGACAATAGGTTTAACATTGTCCAGATCAGGCAGTTCAGTGAGTTTGCTACGAAAATGGATCATTAATATTAGGAGAGAGGTGAAATAGAAGAGAGATAGGAAGAAGAAAAAAAAGTTACAAGAATCAATCTAATAAAAACTTATTGGTCAAAACTTCAAATTGGTCCTCTATGTTTGCACGAAGTTTTATATTGGTCCTTTATGTTTTGAAAAGTCCAAATTGGTCCTTTATGTTTGCAAGAAGTTCCAAATTGGTCCTTCCGTCCAAGTCTGTTTATTTTTTAAGTTAAGTGCTGACGTGACATGCTGACATGGACACACCATCTCTCCTATGCGTCAATTGAAGCTGACATGGCATACCACGTCATCATCCAATATCATATGTGATGACGTGGCGCTGATGTGACAGTGATGTGGTGTTGACGTGGCATGACACGTCAGTTTAGATGAACACATCAGCATGCCACGTCAGCACTTAATTTAAAAAATTGACGAAAGTGGACGGAAGGATCAATTTGGAACTTCTTGCAAACATAAAGGACCAATTTGGACTTTTTGAAATATAAAGGACCAATATGAAATTTCATGCAAACATAAAAGACCAATTTGAGGTTTTGACCAAACTTATTAGACTTATCTTGAAAGGAATAATAGAAATCCATTTTTTTTTCTTCTTTCTTCAACTTTACTTCACTCTTAATATAGAAGATCCATTACCTAATTACTACCATGCATAGAAAAAAAAATACAGTTCTCTCAAGCCCATACGGCAAATATTAGCTACGAAAATTAACATCTCATAAAAAACTTCCAAACTTTTCACCATACAACTTAAAAGAAAAATGAAAAACAAAAAGGATTCTTCATAGTCCATAGATAGATACCAGACCTATTTTTTCTTTTTCTCTTATTGGACAGAAGACCTATTCTTTTCAAATGACGCTTTGAAAGCAATTTTTCGAACAGACTATAGCTACAAAAGTTTTTTTTTTTTCCTTTTTTGGGTGGGGGTAAAAAATATACATGTTCACATGCAGGCCTCATACAAAGTGAACCGAACAAACTCAACAAAGTGTTCTAACCAAACAAAAAACAAAGTGTTCGTTTTTCTTTCAAAAAGGAAAAACAAAAAAACAAAAAGATAATTTGTTTTTAGAAAAACATCTAACATCCTAACAATGTTAGGCTAACATGTTATTCAATTAAAAAAAAAGCTCAGCTAAAATTTTTTATATTTTTGTTATAAAATTTTTAAATATAAACTTTATTTATACTTTCTTTCTTTAATGATTAGTAACATAAAAAGTTGTTTTTTATATTTTTTCTATTATGATTAGTTGTACAAAAAATTTTTTATTACATATCTTTTTTGTATCAGATAATATTGATGATTTTATTTTCTTCTATTTCATTTGTAACTTTTTATGATATATGGTCTTTCAATTGACTAGTTTTATAGATATTGCAATATAATATTGGCTGTTATATCACAATGACCACACCTTATCTTTAGTCTATTTTTGAAAACATTGTTTTTCTAAAAATATTTTTTTTGAACTATAAAAATTGAAAACAGATTCAAATATACAAAATTTCGAGTTATTAGTGATGGATGAGAGTGAAAGAGTAAACAGTATCCTTCCTTTGGAATGATGCAGATTTGATTTATTTTAAGAAAAAGAAATGGCAAAATAGTATATATTGTCCATACCATACCATACCTTGCACTCATTACATGTTATGAGTTTTCAAACTTATTGCAATGATTACGAGTTTATGCTGATTCATCCAAACGTGGAAGTTTCTCGAGTTTTAATCTTAAAAATTCTTATTCTTCTGAGAAAAACCAACACCTATGGCCACCACTTTCTTTTCTCTTCCAACCACAAAAGTGCTTCTCCAAACATCAACGTACCCACACACAACGTCAACAACCAAACTATATAGGTCACATATATATACATATGACGTTATAGCTGACATTTTCTATCCTCATTTTGATCTAATCCTTGCATCATAATACTCTTAATTTTAATTATTCTACATTAATTGTGTATTTTCTTTATTTTTTAAAATAAAATTACATACCGAAAGGCAAACAAAAGTAAGGTAAATATTATAAATTTGAAATATTCTTCTTCGTTCCTCAAGACCTGGTATATATGCTATATGCAAACACATCTACTGATTTTTTTTAAACTAATTATACACATATACTCTTTTTTATGAAATAGTTTAGTAGTAAGACTATAAAAAAAAACTGTACTTGGCTAATAATTAATTTGCAAAAATATAAGTTAAATAACACTTCTAAAAAGTTTCGGTCTTTGTCTTTCATATTTTTAGCAACAGAACCAACTAAACAAACCCAAAAGCAATCATAAAATGTGTCACTAGGGTTTTTTGCCAGCTCACTGAAAATGGTAGCTTATGTTATGTGTTAAAATATGAAAGTTATTGAGAGAAGTTGACCGAAGATATATAAATATATATACATAAAAATGATCATATGAAAGACTAAAAGCAATGGCAAATAAATAGGAGTGGGGGTAAGTGGCCTATGCTACTCACACACGTATTTGTTAAAATTGGTGCAGATAATGGATTGATGAATGGGGTATACCCTCCAAAACACAATGTCTGCTATCTCCTATACCTTCTTATATATTCTCACTTAGCTTCCATCTATATTTCGAACAATGTAGAACCTAACACATATGCATCTACATTTAGTGTGCCTCCACAAGATAAGGTCTATATTTCCATAAAATATATATTTTTGGTACATAAAATAATGGTAAAAAAAATGCACTCCTAATCAATGCTATATTAAGGAGATCAACAAAAATCTAATCTAAAAAAATATTAATGCAAAGACTTAAACTGTAAGCAGTTTTATTTAATTGTAATTACTTAATTAGTCATTGAATATTAGGAAATTCTCTTTAATTTGGAGGAATACATGCCAAATGAGTTTTTAAATGGCTTCAGCAAAATTCAAACTCTAATCTATATGTGAAATGAAAACTTTCTTCCAACTTCATAACTAATTGTATCAATCTGCGTTAACAGATTTTTATACAATATATATATAGTACATCCATTTTGTGCTCTTAGGATATATATTAAATTTTTTATTAGATTATCAATAAAGTTTTTAAATAGTAAAAATTATTTTTTAATTTAATTAATTTTTTACAAATTTAAAGTTATTAATATTTTATTGATAAACAAAATCTTAACAAACGATCTAATAATACATTGGATAAATCCATATATATATATATATATTGGTGGCAATGGTATTGCCCATGATTAACACAATCAAATGTACCTAACAGCTTTGCAGTTTCCATCATAATCATTATATACAAATGTAATATAATATTTTTTCTTGGCAAAGTTGATATAATAAATTAATGGTATTCTATTTATCCTCTTTTATTTTAATAAATTAATGGCCTCTCCAATTGTTGGCCGCTAGTTTCTCCTTTTCAATTTTTAGATGCGTTGGCAAGCCGTCCTCTCAGCAAAAGGAAAAAAAAATAACCAAAAAAGGAAAATAAAAAATAAAAAATTGCACCAATTAGCAGTTATTATTACTATTGCTCCTTTCCTTTTGTACACATCATCAGCTTAGGTAACCTACAAGTACTCACACACTTATATTCATGAGAGTGAGATTCACATTCACATATAGTGTAGGGGGGGACCTAAACTAAAACCTAAGGATTCCAATACACACTTAAGTCCAAACACAATGAGCTAATTAATTAAATGCATAAATTAGTTATCAAGTTATATTCATAAACATCTCTATCCTCTTTTCCAATTCGGAACTCCATTTATAACATAATTAATAATGATTTTCGAGAGATTTGGATGTGAACAAGATAATTTAATTTGTTCTCTAATTAATTTCTTTCCAACCCAAGTAAACACAAGTATTATTATTGCGTCAAGCTAGTCTATTGCCTAAGTCATTAATTGTTTTTAGGAGTGATAATATTCCACTTTAACTAATTGCTTGCTAGCTAACTGCATGCCCAAAAATAAACATAATTAATTAATACAATGTGTACGAATAATCCATATAAGGACGTATATGTTAAATTATTATTACTTTTTGGTTCATCTGTCAAGTTTTAATTTAATCTAATAATTCATATAGACTATTGTATGTGTGTATATAAATATTTATGTACTAAATTAAAAGTGAATGAATTAAGTGAAGAGATGGAGATGGATTTTGGGATGTGAGAATGACAAAAGCATTACGAAGTGAAGTGGCATGTGTCGCAATGGGATAGGTGGAATTGAATAATTTTGAAGTAAGACATACATATATATATATATATATATATATATATATATATATATATATATAATTAAAATAAATGTAAATAATGTGTGTGATAGATGAAAGTGGAAAAGAGAGTATATAGTATAAATGAAGGGTTTAATGTGGGAGATGGAGAGAAGCACTCATTAGTGCATTGATTCGTTTGGATGATAATGAAAAGAAAATAGAAAAAAAAAAAAAGATATAACATGTAATGTAATATAAGTGTAGTGTAGTGTAGGTGTTTGTTTTGATTTTGATTGATTGAAAAAAAGAGTTTAGAATGGAAGGAAAGTGGGACCCAACATCCACTAAATGGACCAATGGGGTTCATGCGCGTTTGGGTCGACCGCCCTACTCATTTCGGACACCAATCACCACCGCCCCAATCACCAACGCCATTTCACTCCCATCATACCCTACCCTTTCTCCTTTTCTCTCATCATATATATATATATATATAATTTATTTAACAATTGTTCTGTATATTTGTTAAGGTTTTTGATTTTTTTTTTATTGGTTGAGAGTGAATTTATTTTTTTAAAGTTGATAAAAAAATTTTAAGCCTTTATATTAGTTTAAGAGAATTTTTTTTATATTAAAGTTTAAGAGAATTCTTAAACAACAAAATCCCTATAAATATTATCATTAAAATAATTTAAGGTTGGAGTTGGAATTCATTTTTCAGTGTGTTGGTATATATAAAATTCATTTTGGATCTGCACTTTTTTGGTACTTTATTCCTCGTTCAATCCCATCTATCTACTATGAAAATAACTTCTCAAAACTAACTTACCATCCTCATCCTCATCATGTGTCATCCATCATGCTTACCATTTAATTTTTTTTATACTCTTAAGGAGAATAGAGAAGTAATTTGTTTTTAAAAATTTTAGTCCATCCATCATTATATATGCTCAGGCTTCGCCCTCAAAGAGGGCGTAGGCTTGACAAAGTTGCAAGGCCTATTGCTGTTCAACACATATAGCCGCATGTACTTTTTCTTCTTCTTATTATTAATTTATGGCTAAAGTATTATTTTGGTCCTCAATGTTTGCATGAAGTTTAATGTTGGTCCTTAATGTTTCAAAAGTTTAATGTTGGTCCTCAAAGTTTTTTTTTTGTCGATTTTAGTCCTCGAGCATAACACCGTTAACTTTTTGTCGTTAAATGATGACGTGGCATGCTTATGTGGCACACAATCTCTCCTACGTGTCATATTTTAATGACGTGGCATGACACATCACTACTACGTCACTCCACGTTGACACAACATCATCTTCTCTCCTTCATCATCATCATTATTATCATCATATTTTAATGACGTGGCAGTGATGTATCATGCCACATCATTAAAATATGACACGTATGAGAGAGTGTGTGCCACATAAGTATGTCATGTCATCATTTAACGACAAAAAGTTAACGGTGTTATGCTCGAGTACTAAATCGACAAAAAAAAACTTTGAGGACCAACATTAAACTTTTGAAACATTAAGGACCAACATAAACTTCATGCAAACATTGAAGATCAAAATAGTACTTTAGCCTTAAATTATTATTATCATTAAAAACTTCATACCTTTTGTTAAATTAGTTGGTCGTGTTCCTACCTTTTTCTGTTGCATGCACCCACTCGTGGGTCCCTTGCCTACCGCCCTTCCCTTCTTTTCCTTTCTTAAGTTTTAAATTAATGTTTTCCATATAATTTATTTCTTCATTAATTATATAAACAAATTGATCTGTTATATAAGTTTATTATTTTAGTCCTTAATTAATTAAGTTTATGTATATATTTATACACATGCATGTTAGTAGTCTTTTAAAAAACTAAATAATTACGTAGTTAGATAACTTGTAATAAGGATTGGTCACTCGTATAGAGTTATAGGTACATGACTAAATAGTAAATAGTTGAAGGGTTTATCTTTATTTTTATGGGAAGTACTAAATAGTTGAAGAGCTCAAAATCGGTACTATATATTATTAAACGACCATCTGAATCGGGTGTAGTGAGTTGTCATCATCTCTATCAAAATCAATGTCTGAAGAGAGAAAGTTAATATATAATTAATGAGTAATATTAGCTGCGCTAGGCAACAAGGCAATTTTCCCTACAACTCTTTTTTTTTAAAAAAATAAAATCTCAAAATTTCATTCCTTAAAGAAATATTCCCTAAATATCATTTTTTTTATCTTTTAGTACTAATAATTCGTTTGCATCCCAAGCAAATTGTAATCCGTAGGCCCAGACAAATCTAATTAATATATATATATATATATATATATATATATATATATATATATATATATATATTAATTTCAGTGGCTATTGCAACGTATTTTTTTGTTTTAAAGTTGTATATTATATTCTATTATATTACATTATATATATTTATATAATATTTTAAAAAATATTTTTATTTTAATAATATAATATATATTTATATTATATAATATTAAATAAATAATAAATTTAAAATTAATAAAAATATAATTTAAAATAATAAATTTGTAACACTATAATCTTTTTTTTAAAAAAATCAAACACTATATTCTAATGTATATAAAATGTTGCATAATATTTTAATAGAAAAGCACTTATGGTACTTTTAAATTATAGATTGTTGTGAATTGTGCTCCTAAATTACTTGCAAATTGAAAGTTTAACAATATATTTGACAAAAATAAAATAAAATTTGCAGCCTTCTAACATATTTGTTTATTATTTATTAAAAACACTTTTTTTAACATCGTCCTTAGGGTTTGGTTAGAAATTTTGAACAGACTGGAGTGTGTGGTTATTAATAGAACAGGGCGGAGTGCAGTGAGGTGAAATGATTCAAACAAACTATTCAATTGATTGAATGATTGGGTGTTTAAAAAAAATAGAGAGGGTAGTGGACAATGTTACCCTTATAATAAAGTATAATAAAATGGAGTTAATAATGAAATTAAATATTACAAACAATACAAACCATTATAAACCCTCCAATTTGGAGAGGTTTAAAAATTGAGGTGTTTGATGATTTGGAAGGGTTTTCAAACCATTCTAAACCATCATACTCCATTACTGATCACTTAAACTCCCGATCAAGTGTTTATAAACCCAAACCACTCTACACAACTCCATACCACTCTCAAACCATCTTCTCAACTAAATCCTTAAACTTTTAAATTGCAAGGTATTTTAAAGGTATAGTTGACAAATTCTCTACAATTTATTTAACATTTTTTTAGGGTCAAGTTCTTAAACTTTCATTGCAAGTAATTTAAGAGCACAATTGATAAAAGCCATATGATTTAGAGGTACCATAGGCACTTTTCTATTCAAATATTATGCAATATTTTATATGCATTAGAATATAGTGTTGAAATTTTATTATTTTAAATTATATTTTTAAAATTTTTTAATTTATTATTAATTTAATAATATATAATATTGTTAAAATAAAAAATATATTATATATATACATATATAAGGTAAAATTGTTAGGAACAATCTGCTTGAACAAACTGAACTGTTGTACAAGTCATTGTAATTAATTGTTAGAATTAAGTTAAGGAACATATATAAAGATGACAATTACCTACTAACTTTTGAAATTTGTGATCAAATTCAAACTGGGATCCACAGATAGAGGATTACTTAAACTGATAGTGAGAGATTAATTATTGTGTGGGGGGATTAATTAGAATTTAGAAGCGTCAAAGTGATAATTAATTAATGAGTAGATATTCAAAAGTACGACGAGAGTACTGAATTTTAATATATTACTTTAATTAGTTGGTTTCTAATTCATTCAAGATTGATTCTAATTAATGTGAATTTTAATTAATATTAATAAATAACACTACATAATCAAAGAGATACATTAAAGTTCAATAATATAGTAATACTAAACTTTTATTCTTAATTACGTAACTACAATTAATTAATTAAGTGCGTGAATGAAGAATCAATGAAAAGCCACCTTATTCATATACATTACTTCCCAAAGCATTACCCATTTCTAAATTGACCCTCTAACGACTGCTTCACATTGGAATTTGATTTAACACTTATAATTTAATACCTCGTACATCCCACCTATTTTATCCATTCATCAACAATGTGTGGACCAATCAATTTGCTCCGACATATTATGTCTCTATACCCCTAATCATTAATTCATTTATAAAAGTTATCACTCAACCTTTAATTTGTCACACCATTGATTTGTTAGGTTATATTTGAGTAAGATTATGAAAAACTTATATGTTGATTATTGTTATTTCTCTATCTTTTTTGTTCATGTTTATTTTTTTATTAACATAAAAAAAGATAAACACAAAAATTTAACCGAATTGAATTCTCTATAAAAAAAAATTCTCATATGTATTGTTGAAACTTGAAAGTCAAAGTAACTTGGGAACTCACCCTCAAAAGCTAGCTCATAAGGGGGAAGAATCAAGTTTCTTTAAGTACTCAATTGAATATTTTATCCTATCAGATGTGGGACTTAATGTTTATCTCTGATACTCTCCTTCAAGTCTAACTGATTTTTTTACTAGTTGTGACTTTTTTTTACTATTATAAGCTTGTGTTCTTTAGAGTCTCAAAGGCCTCTTTTTTTTGGGCTTGTACTCTTTTTTCTTTAAACCTTATATGCCACTTTTTTTCTTCTTTGGTTTTTTTACCAGGGTTTCTTTTTTTTTTCACATATTGGATTTGGATCGTCATGGGTCGTGAGACCATTGAGCTCTGATACCATGTTGAAACTCAAAGTAACTTGGAGAACCTACCCTCAAAAGCTAGCTCATAAGGGGAAGAATCAAGCTTCTTTAACTGAGTATCTTATACTATCAGTTGTGGGACTTAATGTTTATCTCTAATATGTATAAAACATAATTAAAAATATTGAAAATTATTGAAGCATAAATATGTATATACCTAGTATATAAAGTATGAAAACATATAAAGAACGAATAGGAATGAGCATAATCTGATTTATAAATTTGAGCTCAATAATATATATATATATATATATATATATATATATATATGTCCCATCAAAGTATATATATATATAGTTGGATTTGGGTGATTAAAAAAGTTTGAACGAATCAAATTAATTTCTAAGAAATGTAAATTATATCGGACTGTCAGATACTCGGATTGGTTTGACCCAATTCAATTTTATCCGATATGTTCAATATTAGTTAATTTTGTTTTTAAATTAGAAAAAATACATATATGCTCCATTATTTTGTACATAGTTATATATTATTTTTTTTATAACATGATATAATCGAATACATGCATTGGATTAGATGGATTGACTGTGTACAGTACATTTAATTTTAAAAAGTTAAATTTCATGCTAATTATTTTGATATAAGCTCGCTCCTATTATCCTATTCTTATGTGTGACTAGGGTTTAGGGGGTGTTCAATTAAACTTTTAATGTCTATAATTTTAACCAAATGAAATCGACTTGAATAAAAATTAAACCAAATGGCATATATTTTTATGTGTTACATGCACAATTATTTTTTTAATTTTCTAAAATATATATATACTATATTATAATATTAGATTTTTCAAAAAGTCAAAGTTTGCAATTTATTTTATGAATATTATATTAAATATAATATATTTAAAAATTTGACTTTATAATTGGTTTGGTTTTATAACTATTTGGACTAAATTTAAAAGAACAATGTAATTTGTATTTATTTATTTATTTTGATGGAAGGTATTTATTTATTTATTATGAATTAGGTAATTATCTTGCCAAGTAAAATGTTAGTGCCTTTTTTATGTTATTTACATTAGACAAAAACTATATTTTTTTATTAATAAATTTCACAAATTAAATATCTTAAACTGTCAAATCAAAACACTCAGAATTAAATATTTATAATTTAGCTATAAATTAAAATTAAAATATATAATTTCATCATTTTTTTGGCCTGTATTTTATTTGTATGACTTAAAATAGGAGCCGCGAAGACCCTTTGTGTGACCTCATGTATAGCATCAGAATTGCGTTGACTCCACCTTTGACTGTATAGAGATTTTGACATTGACACGTGGACTTGGTCACAGTCTTCCAATCCATAGTGATATACACGTAACATCTACCTCCCACGTCACGTCTTACGCTCTACGCATGTGTCGCCGAGTGGATAAACTGCTCACGCCACCACCATTTTTCAATTTATTGTAAGATATTTTTTTAGGGTAAAGTACTCTTGCTTTTTTTTTTACTCATGCTTATTTTTAAATTTTTAGTTTTGTTCATGCCTATTTCTGAATTTTCAATTTTGTTCATGCCTGCCTTTTTGGTTAACAACGTTAACTTGCTTGACGGAATTTGTTGACGTGAATGATGAATGTATATTTTTTTTATCACGTCATTGTCCACCTTACCTTTAACTTTTTTACTTTTATTAAAAAAATTTAACCTAATCTAAATAAAAAAATATTTTAAGATAAAAGTTTGATTTTTTTAAATTTTAGATTAAGTTAATTTTTTTTTTAATAAAAGTAAAAAGTTAAATATGAGATGTAAAATGAGGTGGCAAAAGAGATATACATTTGTCCACGTCAGCAAATTTCGTCAAGCAAGTTAACGGTGTTAGCAAAAAGGATAGGCATGAACAAAATTGAAAGTTTGGGGTAGGTATGAACCAAAAAAAAGTTTGAAAACAAGAATAAATATTGCAATAAAGTTTGAGGACGACAAAGATACTTTATCTTTTTTTTTATTAATCGAAGGAAAATGTGTTATTTTAAAATTAATAAAAAATTCAAAAAAATTCAATTTTTTATTAATTAAAATAAATCTTTAAACAATGTTCTAATTAACCAAAATTTCATTTTATATTTTCGGTTGAAATGCTGCCCTCTCTTTGCTCTTTCTCAAGGACGGAGCTGTATAATCCCGACCCATAAGACGCGTTTGCTAACCCCACGCGCCTTCCATGTGTATCACTATAATGGCAAGTGAGAAAGGAATCTTTACACACTTATACTATATAGATGCACATTATTTTAGGAAACATGCATAACACTCACGCTTTATACAGTCAAACGTTTATTTTGATCTTTTATATTATGTTTTAAATTAATTTTTTTATTTTTTAGAAGTTTTAAATTAGTTTTTTTCGTCTAATTCTATCAATTTTTTAAGTTAACTGTTGACGTGACGTGTCAAGGTAAACACATAATCTCTCTTACGTGTATCAGATAGATGACGTGGCCTTAAATACACAAAAAACTCTCAAACGACGTCATTTAAGTAAAAAATAAAATCATGTTGAGATGACCAATATAAAACTCTAATGAAACATAAAGGACTAATATAAAACATTAATGAAACATAAAGGACTAATATAGAACTTTAATGAAATATAAAGGACCAATATATAACTTTAATGAAATCTAAAAGAAAAATATAAAATTTTTGGAAAACATAAATGACCAATTTAAAACTTGAGTAAAACATAAAGAACTAAAATAGACATTTCACCTAATTTGTATGAACTCAGGTATGTAATATTAATACTTGATTTAAAATAACTCATGTTCGTTGAGTTTAATGAAATGTACTAATTCTTTATAATATGATAAACAAGAGTTGAAATTTTTGTTGAGAAAGATATCCACATTTGATTTAATGTCTCAAACAAAATTAGATAATGTGAAAAACCATATAAAATAGCATATGTAATTTGATTTTTGAAACACATAATTGAAGGGGCCATGAAACTTGGTTGGATTGGAAGACAAGAAGGCAGAAAAAGAGTGTGTGAATGCAATCGCTATTGTTGAAAGATTGAGTATAACAGTGGCACAAAATTACAAGAGGACCATTGAATTTGAGAGTATGCAAGATTTCATTCACATATTAATTCATTATTTTTTTTTTTAACAAATACACAACAAGAGAGTGTGTGAGAGACAAACCTTTGACTTCAAAACTATATCCTAATTACAAAAACGTCATTTTCTTTGAATGATTTTGTACTTTATATCAAAGTCTTGACACATCGATCTTTTTCCTTTCTTGTCTAGTGAGTGAGTGAGTACCTATAGCTATAAATAATAATAAAAATAAAAAATTATTATTATCATTATTTCATATTTAATTACGCGTTTTCTGGTTGCTTCACAGTTCATAAGTTTCAACTTGCAACAGCACTACTATATATGCTAGCTGTTATCATCATTCTTTAAACGAAAGTCATTCCAAAGTATAATTCAATTCCACTGTTTTAATTACACAGTAACATTTTAATTCTCACACTCGCCTGCCGGCACTTGACAAAATTAATTAATTGGTAAATAATTAATTTTTTTAATATTAAATTACTCATCAAATGTATCATTCAAGCTCATGATCATCATTTGCCAATTTTTCATGCACGTCAAGAATTTCGGCAAAAGATCACTTTACATAGTATTTTTTTCAACTATATATAAATTAACTAGCAACTATATATGTATATATATACATAATTACATTAAAAAATGACTATTTTTAACGATGTAATTTTGACAATCACTATTAATTGATAAAAAATATAATATTTAATAATTAAAATTTGATCATTAAAAATAAATTGTTAAAAAAAGTCAATAATAATATTTTCAACAGTCAATAATTATTAATAATATTGTTTTTAACAATATAATTTTTTATGACAACCGTAAAAAAATATAATTTAAAAAAGTATCGTCAAAAAAAGTATTATAAAAAATGATTAACTGTAAAAAAATACTATTACTGATTTTTTCAACAATTTATTTCAATTGTTAAAAAATAATCTTTTTTCAATAATTAGAAGGTGACCGTCTAAAATAGATTGTTGAAAAAACTACTTATTTTTCTTGTATTAATTTATAAGTGCTTTTGCTTCCTTTTTTGACAGGAAATTTAAAAATTCAGCAAATATTTGAAACGTTCAAATCCTGTATCTAATCATAGCTCATATATGAAGACAAATACCAATCTTAGCTTGCAATAAAAGATGTACGAGGCAGTGATATGATGTAACTTACACAACCGTAATTTTTGGTACCTAAGCAGCAGGTATTCTTAGCTTCAATAGGGACGACCAACATTAAACCAACAAAGATTTAGTTTAATCATCATCATAACTATAGCTAGTGTTATCTTAACAACCAAGTCTCAGAATACCAATTAATATTATATCAATGACAATAATTATAATTAATGGTATGCACTGTATATGATATATAGTTTATCAGCACATAGGAAAGAAAAAAAGAAGAAGAAGAAGAAGAAAAAGCTAAACGGCGAATTCTCTTTTTCTTATATATACATATATAAGAATATGATGTGTGTGTTTGAATATATAGCGTATAAACATGACATGTATTAATTATAAGTGTATACATAGTTGGACCACGCATGCATGTCATTGTTACTCGTACCCTACGGTTTTAACCTACACGACAAAGCAACCTATGTAATCATTCCCAAGTTAAACCCATAATCCATACTGTCCATATCTAATATGAATGTATAATTACATTAAGTAGAATTAGAGAGAAATACGATTTTCAAATAGCTTTTTTTTTTAGAAGAGCTGTTCGAAGAGCATGAACGTCGCGTCGGTGTATTACTTTAGACATCAATACCTTATTCATTCATTTGATTTCGATAGCTGTTCGAAATTATGCTGTTCGATTTAGTTAAGGTTATAACCGTGATTAACTGATCAATAATCGTGATCAAAATTTTAACCACAGTTACAGCACAATTTTAGACAGCAGATGATCCATTTACTTATTGATTCTTTCTTTTGTGGCATACAAATTTGTGATGCATGCTTCCTCACAAATCAAATAAATATTTCTTATACACATATGTATATATAGATATATATATAAATATTTGCGACTTTTATTTCATATATATTACTTTATTTGTTAAAGGTTGTAACTTTTTTCATTTGAGTGGACACTGGACAGGCTTAATTCTCTGTTTTATCCTAAGTCTTGTTTGCCTTTCTAATTAAGTTTTGATTAGTTGTTCTGGCTTATATATATTTATCTAAAATATATAGGACATATGTAGTAAGCCTTTTTAACAAATAAATTTGAATAAAGAGTACTTTTCAAATTATAAACAAAGAGGGTATAAGATAGTAAAATTTGAAGTATGGAATGAAGGTGGATATAAGAATAGAACTAAAATATACATCAAGAAATTTTAACAATATATATATATATATATATATATAAAGATATTTTGTTTTCCCTTTACGAAAAAGGTAAAATGTTCAATACGGGAAAAAAATAAAAAAGAAGAAAAAGGGATAATGCTAAACCAGAGCAGAGGTTTCTCCCTGATTCCTGCTTAACTTTTTTTTATTCCTTATAACACCTTACAACCAAATTACAAGTAATCCTGGATTTTTTTTTAAAAAATAAAATAAAATAAAATCAAAACAAGCCAAATGGCCAAGACTCAGAATCCTCCATGACCATTTTTGGATACTGAATATTCAGAGCAGCATCAATAGTACCCTCATCATCATTATCCTCATTCATCAGAAAATCCAAACTTCCGAACAAGTCATCGTCCCACAACTCCATGGTACTATGATTGTTGTGAACATTATTAATGTTGTTGTCAGTAGTGTAATTACAATTAGACCACTCATCAAAGTCTGGAAGGTTCTGGAAGTCCTGGAGGAAGTTGGAATTATTGGAGTTAGAGGAAGAGGAAGTAGTAGAAGAAGAAGTAGAGGTTGTAGTTGATGAAGATGAAGGGACTAGGATCTCATGGGGCTGTATGATGGGAACTTCATCTGTGCAGAATCCATCTTCCATTAGTATTGTCTCAAATTGTGGAGATGTGGGTGTGATTATGTTGTTGTGTAATTCTTCCCCTGTAGTTGTAGTTGTGGATAATTCAGTGATATTATTATTATTATTGTTGGTGGATGAGTCAAATGAACATGTTTCTGCTGGTTTCTCTGGCAAACAAGACAGTTCTTGAGGTAGTTGTTGATGAGTTAGAGTAGGAGTAGCAGAGGGGAGAGGCTTGTGAGTCACAGGATCAATGCCCATCTTCTTGAGCTTCTTCTTGATGTGGGTATTCCAATGGTTCTTTATCTCATTATCAGTTCTTCCAGGCAGATGAGAAGCAATCTTAGACCATCTTCACAACACAAGGAAAAAGAAGAAGAAAAGAAAGTTAATTAATTAATTAATTAATTAAAAGAAAAGAAAAGAAAAGATTCCATGACAAGGTCCATGCGGATGACTTAAAAGAAAGGATGACTTTTAAAGCCACTAGAATGGTCCATGTCTTACAATGTCATAGAAGCTACGAAATAAGAAAGGGGGAAAATATGGGCACAAGACAAAAGGGTCCATATTTAAATATTTGGTTTTATATAAATTATAAATGATTGCATGTAATGGAATTCCATATATATATATATATATTCAGCACTCGCCACTATTCCTTTTTACAGAAAACCCAGAAAAAAAGAAAGAAAAAGCTCAAGACTTGGTCTACAATTTAATTTGACATCATTATATGGGGAATGAATGAATGAAAATAGGGAAATGGGAGAAATTATAGTATGAAGTGAGAGCAGTAGAGTGTAGTGGAAGACAGAAGAAAGAAAAGAAATTAAAGAAAAGAAGGTACCTGTTTCCAAGTTGAGCATGAAGATCAATCACCATTTTCTCTTCATAATCAGAGAGAAGGCCTCTCTTCAAGTCAGGCCTGAGGTAGTTAGTCCATCTCAGCCTACAACTTTTCCCACATCTTAATAGCCCTGCATCCATATATATATATCAAACAAATTCAATTCATATTTAACTTGAGATTAATTGTGAGAGACAAAGAAATTAAGAAGAAACATATATATATATATATATATATATATATATATATATATATATATATATATATATATGTACCTGCAAGTTTAGGGACAGCTCTCCAGCAACATTGGCCATTGGTGAGGATGAAGTTGATGAGCTTCTTGTCTTCCTCTGCCGTCCATGGTCCCTTCTTCAATCCCACTTTGTCACAGCATGGTTGCCTTCCCATTTTATTATTCTTATAATCCAATTTCCAAATTCCTATCAATTTCTCGATCTTCACACTCACAATCAATAGATATAAAGTCTTACAACTTAGAAAACTATGAGTTTTTCTGATGAATGTTTTTGAGACTCACATAGATAGATAATGTAATATGTGTATGCACATAATAAGATACAACAAGGCAGGGCACCACTATACCTACTTATATATATATAGTAATCATCCCAATATTTCATTCCAAACTCCCCGTAACCCCACTATCCCATTTTCTCTTTTTTTTCTTTGCCCTTAAATAATTCTTCTGGTCCCCACACTGAATTCTATTTTTTTTCAAACTTCTTCTAATTAACTTGTTATAATTTTATATATTTTTTGGAAGTTACTTTCTTCTACCATTTATTGTCTTTAGCTTTTTTGTTAAATTTTATTGACATAGTCAAACCATGTGCTATGTTTTGGCATTTTGAGTATGTCTTACTTGTAATAATAAATAGGATAAAAATAGATAATAGAGTAAAGTTTTTCATAAATTAGTAGATAATTTATCTATATCAATAAAATCTAATAAAGCGTGTATAGAAGTCCTTTGACAAAGTTTCAATTAAAGCATTTTAACTCATGAGAATTGAAATATAAAAAAAATAAAAAATAAAGTGAAATTATGAAAATTAAAAAAATAGTTGAACTTTTTTTTTTTGTGAAAGACGAGTTTTGGTGAGAAAAGAGAGAAGAGACACGTGTTGTACAGGGAAGGCAAAAGGGGCCACACGTGCTATGTCTCGGTCAGAAAGCGCCACCTCATCCAACTTCTTTGCTTGGGTTTGAAGCGTCAGATACTCCACTACCTTCATCCCCTTCTTCACCAAAGTACATAATTGTATTAATTGTAAATAAAAATATAAAATACTAATTAATATAACTCCCAAATTTAAATTAAGCATCAATTCCAAATTCCCATCTTTAATCGCCCGGAACACAATATAGGATCCTTTAAAATAATTCTTTATATTTTTTTGGTTGAATTATGATAGAGATAGAAAAAAAAATTTAGGAGAGAAAAAAAATCAAGAAATAAATTTTTTTCCTTCTCTCTATCTCTCTCATAACTCTACAAAAAAATATAGAGAATTACTCTAAAGGATCTACTCTCCCAAACACATACTGAAAATAAATGCTGTGGCTAATTATTTGAGGTTTTTGGTGGGAGGACGATTTGAGAGTGGTATGGGGTGGTGTGAAGTTGTTGAGTTATAAGCCTTTGGTTGGATGTTTAGATGAGTAATGGAATAAGATGGTTTATGATAGTTTGAAAATCCTTTTAAATCATCAAACATCTCAATTTTCAAACCCTTCCAAATTAAAGATTTAGGATGGTTTACATAGTTTATAATGTTTGTAATTCCATAATATGCCTTCATATAGACACGTGGCACTGGCCTTTTAGAAGGTTAACCGGACCATGGATCAGTAACACGTGACACCGCTTGATGGCCCTAAACGTGCCCTCTCCCCACAATCACCTGCGTACTCTCCCGCATTAGAGACGTGGGTGAACTCTCCAGATCGTGGGTCGGCCATGTTTCCCTCTACCTCAAATATAAATATCCCTCACCTAGGGGAATTGGGGAAGAGAACAAGACAACATTCACAACACAGCATACCACGAGATCCTCATTACTTGAAATCTACCTAACAGACATCGGTACATACTCATTCCATCGCAGGATTCACACCTCCAACAGGTGGCTCGGCCGCCCGGAGCATCATACACGTCATAGCCGCACACGGCCATTACATGTAACACTCCTGTCTAATGGCTCCCATGGACGTCTCCCTCATCGAACTACGTGACTTTAATCCCTTAACAAGGGTACGTAAACACCTAGGTCCTCACCTAAGGGCAAGTCCCCTGAGGTTAAGACTTAAGACTCCTTGCAGTCCTTATTTTACATTATGAATTGTTTGAATAAAAAACGACAATTACAATATTTAATTTGGTTATTAACACTTTTTTTTTTTTACTTTTGTTCATTCATTCTAAGAGTAATATTGTCCAACTCCCTCTTTATTTTTTTAAAAATTGCCATCAATAAAATGATTTGTTTAAATTATTCCATCCCACCCCAACCTACACTATTCCATTAATAATCATCTCATTGCACTCTATTCAAAACTCAACCAAACCCTATATGTTCATTTCTAATCTTCATCAATGATGTCACAAAAGATGTATATATCTATATAATGACTTTAAGAATTTAGAGTAATTAATTTTTAAAATTATATATTATATATGTAAAATAAAAAAGGATAAATAATAAAAAGTTATATATATGTGTATGAAATTAAACTTTTTTTGAATTTCAACCATCTCCTTACCATAATTAAATAAACAACAATGTTAAAACCGTGACCCATCACTAGAAAAAGAAGGCGTTCTTTATAACAACACGAGTCTCTATCTGGTGCATTTCTTTAGATCAAGAAAGAAAAATGTGAGATAGCGCTAATAAATTGATCAAGTAATTAATTAATTTAATTTAACCAAACAGAGAATTATTATATGTAATTATTTATATTTGATCAAGAAACGTGATTGCAATGTAAACTTATATATAAATATGAAATACTTTTTGTGCATGGATCATCATTATTTACTTTAATTTAACCAATAATATATATATAAGTGTTCTATATGTTTAATTAATAATACGGGTTCATTTTTCGCCTAGTCTTGTTTCTTTTTCTCACTCACTTTCTTTGGCCTCTTTTTGACTAAACATTATTTATTTTGGTTTGGTTGATGATTAAGGAGTGTAATGGCAATGATAAAGCTACACATTCATATTGAGTGCCTTGCATATATACCATCAGTAGATACAATACAAGATATATGATGTATTGTAGAGGCAATGGTCCCACAGTTCCATGTTTTACCTTTGAAGCAAAATTATGGAACATTAAATTACAAATTAATCATTTAAATTTATGCAATATTTTATTATAAACATGCATGTAATACTTTTTTTTATATTGATTTATATAATTAATTTATAATTTAAGATAATTTAACACAAAATAATGTAATTTTTGTTTGTTTCCCTCTGTATTCTTTTATTGGAGATAATTCTAAAACACTGTCCGACACTTCTCTCAGTGAGAATTCGAACCCGACCGGGTTAATTATATTATGAAGGACTAGTTCTTTCCACTTGACATAACTTTGTTAGTCATAATATACACTACAAAAAACTGTTCAATAGGTGACGACTAAAAATGTTGTCACTGAAAGCTACTTTTCAGTGGCGACAAGAGGAAGTCGTCACCCAATGTACAATATTCGGTGGCGACCTTGAAAAGTCGCCACTGAAACCTCTAACCCTTCATTACATTCGGTGGCGACCATGCAAAGTCGCCACCTAAACGTTTAACGCTTCAACACATTCGGTGGCGACCTTGAAAAGTCGCCACCGAAACGTCTAACTATCATTACATTCGGTGGCGACTTTCTGAGGTCGCCACCGAAACGTCTAACCTATCATTACATTCGGTGGCGACCTCAAAAAGTCGCCATTGAAACATTTAACCTTTCAACACATTCGGTGGCGACCTTGAAAAGTCGCCACTGAAACGTCTAACCATTCATTACATTCGGTGGCGACCTCAGAAAGTCGCCACTAAAACATCTAGCCCTTCAATACATTCGGTGGCGACCTTGGAAAGTCGCCACCAAAACGTTTAACCCTTCAACACATTCGGTGGCGACTCTGAAAAGTCGCCAATGAAACCTCTAACCCTTCATTACATTCAGTGGCGACCTCAAAAGGTCGCCACCGAAACGTCTAGCCCTTCACCACATTCGGTGGCGACCTTGAAACGTCGCCACCGAAACATTTAAACCTTCAACACATTCGATGGTGACCCTGAAAAGTCTCCACCAAAATGTCTAACCCTTCAACACCTTTAGTGGCGACCTCAGAAAGTCGCCACTGAAACGTCTAGCCCTTCAACACCTCTAGTGGCGACCTTGGAAAGTCGCCACCGAAACGTCTAGTCCTTCAACACATTCGGTGGCGACCTCAGAAAGTCGCCACTGAAACGTCTAGCCCTTCAACACATTCGGTGGCGACCTTGGAAAGTCGCCACCAAAACATTTAACCCTTCAACACATTCGGTGGCGACTCTAAAAAGTCGCCACTGAAACCTCTAACCCTTCATTACATTCGGTGGTGACCTCAAAAGGTCGCCACCAAAACGTCTAGCCCTTCATCACATTTGGTGGCGACCTTGAAATGTTGCCACCGAAACATTTAAACCTTCAACACATTCGGTGGCGACCATGAAAAGTCGCCACCAAAACGTCTAACCCTTCAACACCTTTAGTGGCGACCTCAGAAAGTCGCCACTGAAACGTCTAGCCCTTCAACACCTTTAGTGGCGACCTTGGAAAGTCGCCACCGAAGGTAGAAAACATAATAAATATATTAGAATGAAATTATATAACAAAAAATAATATATGGCTCAGTGGTTGCTGTGGACACTACTATGCATCATGTCCCGCCTTCTAATCTGTCCATGCGCCATTTTTAAAAAAATATAAGGTGGTCATGAAAGTGGAGATCCGGCGGCCGGAGGCGGAGGTCCGACAACCGGGGACGGAGGTTCGGCGGCCGGAGGCGGGTGGTCCGGCAGCCGATGGCGGGTGGTGAGCGATGGCAAAGGTCTTCACCGGCCATTAAAACATATCTTTCAGTGGCGACAAAGTCGCCACTGAAAACTATACATTCAGTGGCGACAAAAGTCGCCACTGAAAAGTATATATTTGGTGGCGACCACATTAAGTCGCCACCGAAACTTTCAGCGACGGAGTTATAGGTGGCGGCCTTGTGGCGACCTAAAAGTCGTCACCAAAGATTTTTAGTGGCGACTATTTAGCATTTGCTGGCGACTTTAGTTGCCACCGAATGTCAAATTTTTTGTAGTGTATAATTATTATATAAGCATAGAATTGCAAAAAATAACTAGTATATATATATATATATATATATATATATATATATATATATATATCAATTAATTTGCTCTTCTTATAAAAAATAATAATAATTTGTTTTTTTTTTGGGTTTGCGACACTGTAAAGCAGCATCAACAAATACAATTGACTTGTCAACCTCTAATTAATACAATAATAAAATATGCAGGACACAATTTTCTTTATCAATGTATGAATATAATGCACCATTATTAATTATTATATCTTGGTTTGATCACATCTCTATGTATATAGCGATATTGATTTGAAGAGTTTAAGGCACATATATAATTCTTCACTACCACGAGATTGATTATTTAATTTATTTCTTTCTTTTTTCCCTTACTTACTTTGTAGTTGAATTAACGATTGAGTCTTTAGCTAATAATTTTATATATAATTAATATATGTACGTAACTGCATAAGGTCCACAGACGCTGAAGTGAGATGAAAGTCTGTCTAAGGTACGTACACTTTCATATTTCATAATTAAGGTCCGTTCGTGGATGGGTTCGGCCATTTTTACTTTTTTGGTTTTCCTCGTTTTTTTTTTAAAAGAAAATATAAAATGTCTATTATACTTTTTATTTGATGTTATTTTAACTTTTTTTTCTTTGTAGTAATTTTAATACATTCACTACATTCCATTTCTTTTCTTTTTTTGGATTAAATTTCCATTCTAAATTTTTATTATCAAACACATCAAACCTATTCCCTTTTCCTTTCTTTTTTACTTACCAAACGTGCCCTAAAACTACTAGAGATTGGATTCATTTATGTTGTTTGATTAATTATAGTTATAATTGTTGTTAACTGATGAAATGATCAAATTTTTAATTACAATTTTTTATCGATTAGTTATGATTATAACTGTGACAAAAGTCAAATAACATTACTCAAACATCAGAAGATCTGAATTGGTGGAAAGAATTAATTCCTCTCAACATGATAAATGCAAATATATTATATACGTAATTTTAAAGAGGATTGAGTTTATGTAATCATCTACTAGCTAGCTGTAAAGTATATATAAAAAATTTCCATTATTAAAATAGCTCAGTTTTGTCATAAAAAAAAAAAAGCTCAGTTTTGATGAAATTTAAATTGTTAAAAAGTTTGTCTTTTTTTTTTTGGGCGTTGGGGGATCACTAAAGTGAAAACCAAGAAGAAATATTTTATTCATTCCGTCTAATATGTGAATTCTGATTATATTAGAGAGAAAGTGAGGTAGCATCTATTGTCAAAAAATTAGTTGAAATACGCTTTAAGTGGTTTAGTCATGTATAAAGACGGTCGGTAGAGGCTCTTGTACGTAGAGTTGACCAAATGAAAAATAGCCTAGATAACTAGAAGTAGGAAAAACGATTAAGAGGGATCTAATAGTAAATAACTAACCATAGAAATGTGCAAAGACAGAACATGTTAGCGCCACTTGATCTATATAGCCGACTCAACCCAATAAAAAAAATTTTGATTATTGTTGTCGTCGTCGTGGTCTAAATATGTGAATTCAATAGAGGGAAAAAAAAAATTGAAGGATATATATTGTCTCATATTTCTTTCTCCTTTTTTTTTCTGAATAAAAAATAAAATTATTAATAATTAATGAAGATCAATTATTTAAAATTATCCGTTTAAACACCAAAAATATATATTTTTTCAATCCCAAAGTGCTCTAGACAAAATTTGGATGCATACGGCATGACTAACTGTAAAGCACTAAATAGATCCTTCATACTCTTTATTCTCGTTTTTTTTTTTAACAAAGAGCCTTGGCGCGTATAGAGACCCAAAAGAAAATTAAATAATATTTTAATTAATTATAGTGAAAATAACGGCTTATATAATATATATATACACAGAACACAAACATTATTTAATTACAATAAGCCATATATACAATACATAATAGCATTCAAATCAGTTTCTTGTCATACAGCTACATATATTTATCTTAAAATTAATATATACCAAGCTACAACAGCATTATTCTTTGAATCTAGCTTCTCGCAAATTAAAGAATCTAATCTGAATTTATGTGCAAATAATGAATTAATTTGAATAATATAAAATCTTGAAAGGACAAATTATTCACAGGAAGATTGTGGTTGTGTGATGCTTCATCAGAGTTTTACAAAGTTGTTCTTATTGTTTTCACAGTCTTTGAATATGTTAATGTTTCTGTTATTTTAGTTTCATCCTCTTCCTTTCTGTGTTCTGCTTTTTTCTACAAAACAGCTGCTACTTTTGTAACTTGGAACCATCTCTCAACTTCTTTTCTCTTTCTATAATTTTTTTTTTATCAATTTTTAATTTCCGTCTTCTAAATATTGAGGTCATTCTAACGTATGGATGCTGTATGCAACAACTACTATATATTCTTTTCTTTTTTCATTTTGTTTTATTCCAATTTGGGTCTTTAGAGAGAGGAAGAATTGTTTGAAGACAAGCTTGGGTTAGCAATAATTAAGGCTCTGTTATTACATAAAAAGCTATTGAATCTTAGGTAGGGTTTAAAAGTCTTAGGGGATCATGATTCTCAAAATCACCCTGTAATAATAATAATAATAATAATAATAATAATAATAATAATAATAATAAAGAAAATGATTGTCGTTTAAATTAAGTTTAAACATAGGTATGGAATATATATGTCTAATTGAAAATTTTTATTGGAAGTATACTATGTTTAATTTGAGGTATCTATTGAGTGTAAGAAAAAAAAAAGATTTTAAGTGGAATTTAAATAATAATTTATCACATTATAATTAATTACTTGTGAGTGTGACGGTGTGAGTTTATATACAATTAATTGTAAACTGTTTCATACTAGACAAAGCGTTCTTCAATTTCCTAAACACGAAGTCCAGATTACCCAAAACAACTATTTTTGCTAAATATTACCAAACCAAAATTTTCATAGGAAGTGAATAGAATCAAATTTTTTTGGGGTTAAATTAAATGTGAAAAAATCATTTAGTAATATTTTATTCATTTATGTTTCCGAAATTTAATTTATTGGTCAAAACTTTAACAAATTAAACCAAACAAGTGGACAGGGCTTGACATACAAATTAAGAAAGTAATTAATGATTCAAGTGGATGAAATCAAAAGGGGTTTCATTATGTTCATTGAATAGTCAATACAATAGTTGAGACTTGAGATACATTGACGAATATATGTAAAAACAAAAACTTTAATATATTCCCATTTCTATGAAAAACATATATGTAAAAAAAAACAAAACTAATAAAAATTCTTGAAAATGACATGAAACATTACAGGTAATAAAATTAATTAACTCGCACATCCAATTTTAATGAATTATTAATAATTATTTTCATTTCTTGACAATGTAGTACAGTATACCCAAAAATATATTTATATTTTATTATTATATACAAAAACTAGATAGATAAATTTTATAAATGCCTATAAAATCTCAATAATTTGTATACTTCTAAATTTATTCAGGAAAGTTTTGTGTGTGTGTTAGCCGTTAGGTGTATCAATGTTGGGCCATTTCTAGTAATTGGGTATGATTCATAAGCATCTGCGTAATGGGCTCTTGTATTATTGGGCTAACAATAAATCCACATAACAGAATACGATTTAGTCCTATAATAATGAATTAATGGTTCATGAATTATGTCCAAATAAACTATCTTTGAAACTAGACTTGTCCATTTAATGAATTTCATTATTATAAATCGAACAAATCATATCTTTTTTGGGTCAAAACAAAACATATCTTACTCACAAACGAGGAGAGCCAAACAAACAAATCTCTATTTTTGATCATGAAGAATTTGCATTCCATTTATGCATGCAACATACAGGAATCTGCTGAAGTTTACCATTTGGATTGTTGGATGAAAGTTAAGATTTGATATTACAATACTTTCATTCGACGATTCAGACACTACACTTTAGTATATCACAAATCCAAGCATGTAACTATAATTAACTTTTAGCAAACTGTACATACCTAAATTAATAAATGAGGTTAGTGTAGTAGAGCTTTCCACTCTCACATTACACTTTATTAAAAAGAAAAAAATCATGCTAATGTCTTTAAAACATTTATTAAAGAATTGTGTTGATGAAGGTTTTAGTCAATAGTCAATACAAGTTATTATTTTTATTGATTAATTTGTACCAACCAAATAGTTTTTTTTTTTCCCCAGAACCTATATGTCAAATCATTCTTCATAATTTTTGAAACAACCATTATTGGAGCTTGTAATGGCATTGGTAGTACAGAGCAAGAAACAAAACAAAATTGATCAGAAAGCCGCAGTAGTAGTGTGATTGTGAAGAAATCTGGTCTCATAGAAGCCAATAATCTGATCAGACACAGCCCACACAATGGCCTGACCAGGTGGGATCCTCATGAGCCGAGGCAGAAGGCCTTTCCACAAAGCAAGAAGCCCTTCCTCTGCATAAATGGTCCTCAAGGCATGCACCATTCCCTTGTACTTCACTTCACTCTGAGTCTGAGCCATCAGCCTTGTCTTCACCACATCAAAGGGGCCAGTGCAGATGGGACCCACTGTGCCTGCAAGGAAGCCTGAGATCATGGACTGCCATGGTTGCAGCATCTTCCCATCTCCTTCATGTTTCTTCCACAGAATCACATCAAAGGTGTTCTTTGCACTAAACATGGCTGCTTGGTTTGTCCCATTTCGCATCACTGTTGGAGTAGCCCCTGCCCATAGCCCTCTAACACCCTCTTCCCTTATGATGGTTGCACCACAGTGAACTGCTCCTTTGTACTTCAGAAATTCAGGACTCAGACCTTTCTGCTGCTGCAATCTTATCTTCACCACCTGCAATTATTATTATTATTATCAAACAAAATTAGTTAAATGAATATGATGTTCAATGGCAATTGGAAAGTAGCAACAACACACACAGCATTTCCTCCTCAAGTTAGTGTTACATAACATTTACGCCAACAAATGAACTTTTTGTTCATTTCAATAAGCACAAGAGCAAATGATCATTTTCCACCCTATAAAATGCGATTGTCTCAATTTAATCCGTAAAAGATATAAATCTCAAATTTAATTCATAAAAGGTGTAATTTGTCTCAAATTAGTCCTTCATAGATAGAATTATCAAATTTTGTCCGTAAATGATGCAATTTGTTTAAATTTACTCCTTGGAATTTTTTTTTTTCCATTTGTTATGTTAATGGAGCAACCATGGCAGGAACAATGATAAGATTTCTTCCAATTCATGAGTTCAAGCCCGCGAAACAAAATCTTTGTTTGTAGGGGTAAGACTGTATACATCTAACTCTCCTTAGATCTCATCTAGTGGGAGCCTCGTGCATTAGACCGCCCTTTTATGTTAATAATGGAGATTCTCAAGGACTAAATTGAGACAAATAGCATTTTTCAATGACTAAATTAAGTCATATTGCTTCTTTCAAGTACTACAACAACAATTTAGTCTAGCATAACATCTATGGTTGATAAGATGATGCAATCTCCATATATCAAGGACCAGTAGTTTCATCACAACAAGATGATGCAAGGTGAAGAAAGTTCATCCCACCCGTGCACTAAGGTCTAAGGGTATGAACTCAATATTACTTTCAAGTAAGGAAAGTGTTAAAAAATATTTACAAGATACACATCAGGGTTAATCACATCAGGACTATACTCAGTCTCACACTAACCTACTAATTATAGCACTTGATATCTCAGGGTTGAAATTACCAACAAAAACATTGTATTTTCACAAAGTCAGGAAGAATTATAAGCAGAAGCCAATAAAAGAATGTCCATCCAATCAATCCAATAAGAATAAAACAAACCTCAAAAGGCGTGACAATAACAAGAGCCTCAAGTACTCCAGCACCAAACCCAGAGAGAAATCTCCCATGGCCGCTGAGTTTGCCACTCTGAGAGTCCTTAAAAGCTGATTGAAGCACTGCATTTGAACCCATTCGAAGTGCATACTTCAAAGTCAGATGTGTAGCAAAAGGTGTCAATCCCTTCCATAGAGCCCTTACCCCTTCAGTACGTGAGATTGTGGCACCACAATGCAATATTCCCTTGTAGTTCCCAGACCTATCGAGCTGCAATCGAGTCTTAATAACATCAATAGGTTGCAAGCAACACGCCTCCATGATCCCTCCAAGTGACCCTGACATTGCATTCATGTAAGGTGGGGTTGTTCTCTTGGGATTTTGTGTCGCATCTTCTGGTTTCATGACTCTCGTTTTCCTCTGCTTCAAAACCTGAGGTTAATACATTGATTCTAATACTTAATTATAGCAGTGAAAATGAAAATGTGGCTTCAATGTCTATAGGAAGTAGAAACAAATCAACAATAATGAATTGAAGTGGTATCAATGTGAAAATCACACAAGAACAGAATCATAGAAGAACATACTGTTGGATCTGAAGCTGCAATCTTGATACCTTCCGCTGTAAATATGGTTGGTAACGAACCCAGAAAAATGGTATGAGGGATTTAGAGGAAGTGACAATGTCAGAACAAGATTTGTATGTATTTGATGGTAGTAGAACCGCCTAAGAATGAGGGATTCCCAAATTGAGATGCGCCACGTTTACATAAGAAGAAAGTATCGTAATTTGAACACATTTTAGTGTATGCTAATTTTTTTTTTATTGGGTTATGGTCAAAATTAAAATATATTTTTTTTCCTAACAAAACCTTCCTACAGCTTTATTACTGTTCGGAGGAATCACGTGCAAGGAGAATGATGACTTGGCGGTATTTGAGTCTGCTATATGCTTAGATTCTGTTTAGAAGGAATCACATGCAACTAACTCCTAATGATGCTAGTTTTTGGTGCAATTTGTGTTGTTATAATAATTAGAGAAAAAATTTAAGTAGAATTTTTTTTAATATTCTTGTCACAAAGTTCTTTTAATCATATGCTTCATTTATGATTAGTTATGTAAAAAATAGTATTCTATATTTTCTCTATACTGTGATCGGTCATTTAAATACTTTTTATAACATGTTTTATTTATATTAGAAATTTTTTTTGATAGGAAATTTATATTGGGAATCTTATAAAAAGATATAAGAAACTTAATATAAGTTTACTTCTTATAATTAGGAATGTGAAATATTATACATGTATATTATAAACTAATAATGTATTATATTGTTTATAATGACATGTGACAGATCTCTCATCCTTTATTCAACATCATTTAATTTTTATGGTTCCATTGTTGTAAGATTTTGTAAATTCTTTGTGAAATTTAATTTTCTTATTTTTCATTTGAGTTAATTACAGTTTGTCTTTGTTTGAAAAGTAAGGAACCCTGCTCTTAATGACAAAATCAAAGCATATGAGCAGGGAAAAAATATGATAAGTAGAAGAATCATTTAAAAATTAATTTTTAAATGAGTCAATAAAATAAAATAAAATATTGAGAATAAAAATAAAAAAATATCTGCCAATCATATATTTTATTAGAAGAATTAAGATTCCAATAAGAAGCACATAAAATTTGACCAATGAGGAAGTAGGGCAAAAAGAAAAGATGGCATTTAGTTATTAATTGCTTTAGCTTCTTTCCACAAGTGTTAATTAAGAAATCATACTTTATAGACTTATAAATATGAGAAGTGCTTAAATTTAAAATTGAAGTGCTTTTTATTAAAAAAAAAAGTCTATCCAAACGGGCTCTAATTAGAACCATAATCACATGGCAACACAAGAATATTATAGATGAGTAGATATTAGCAAGAAGTTTCCTGCATCGATGTATATAAGGAAACAAGCTACCCAAGTACATTAAACTATCGACACGCTTGGTTACGTAAATGTTGGATGTAATGGGAACAAGAATGGAAATACATGAGAGAATGAGTATAGTAATGAGAAAATGATGTGAATGGAATAAAAGCGGGTAAAAAAGTAAAGACAAAAATATAATTTCATCACATTACAAAAAGTAAAATTATGTTTGGTAGAAAGAATGTTTGTGATTACAAGACACATTATATAGACAAAACAACAAACCAAACGTGCCCTATGTCTTTGTACGAAATTGAATTCGCTAGAGTGCAAAACATGGAATATGCAATTTAGGTTGTCGAAAAAAAAATTGAGATTTATATTCACACTACAACACTCATATTTGACTATCAAAATGTGCAGACTTTAAACATACTACACTTCAGCAAATCTTGGTTGTTCTAGATGAATGAAGAGTGAAGACAGTAATTATAGTATAGATCATCATTATTTTGTTAGTTTGCCAAATCTCATTTACCCAACAAGGCCCATAATTATTGTAAGAAGAAACACATACCAATTTTACAGTTGCTCATGCTTCTGTTGGTTGAAATTAAATAATACGAGTAATAGTATAAACAAAACAGTCATAAATAAAGCCATTAGCAAAACTAGTATACGGTTAGAGGGTTGAAAACTGAAATTAAAATAATATGACCAGAATAAGAAAATGTTAAGCAAGAACATGGTTGTAAATTGTAATGATTACCTATATCAAGAGCCAAACAAACAACTCTAACATAATATCCAAATTCTGTTACGAAAAGGCCTGGGAATGATTTTGAAACATGAAGAACAGAACACCACTCAACGGTTGTTTCCATCTCAAACTGGTTCACTCATCAAATATCTCATACAAACCATAAACATGATAAGACACAGCGGAGGCAATGATGGCGCCTGGTGGTATCCACATGAGGCGAGGCAATGTGCCTTTCCAAAAGGCAGGAAGGCCTTCCTCTGCATATATTCTTCTCATCCCATTCATCATACCTTTGTACTTCACTTTTCCACCTTCAGCCATAAGCCTCGTTTTGACCACATCAAAGGGATTACAAAAGACAGGAGCTGCTAGAATGGTAAGCAATCCAAATAACCAATAAGACCATGGGTTGAGGTTCACACCCTTGCTTACCTCAGGAGGTGTGATTTGCTTCAAAGATTTATGGGCAGTCAAAATGGCAGCTTGATGTATGCATTTTTGGACTAATGTTGGAGCAGCCCCTGCCCACAGACCCCTAAGCCCCTCTTCTCTTATGATCATTCCACCACACTGCAATGCACTCTTATACTTCACAACCCCACAATTCACACCTCTCTGCTCCTGCAATCTTGTCTTCACCACCTGCATTTTAACCCACAAGCCAAGAATTACAACAAATTTCAGTCACACAAGTAAGGATGTTCGTTTCCTAGACATACCTCCAAAGGGGTGACAATGACAAAAGTCTCAAGTAACACCCCAGCACCAAATGCAGAAAGAGGCCAAATATTGCTGAATTTCCCACTCTTAGAGTCCTTATTAATAAGCGCTGATTGAATGGCTACATTTGAACACATTCGAAATACCCACTTGAAACTCAAATTTGTAGCGTGAGGTGTGAATCCCTTCCACAAAGCACGCATGCCTTCGGTTTGTGAGATTGTGGAACCACAATGTATGATTCCTCTGTAGTGCCTAGAGGTATCAAGCTGCAAGCGAGTCTTGATTACATCAAGGGGTTGGAGGCAAGACGCCATCATAATTCCTCCAAGCGACTCAGATATTATGGTTCTCAAATGGGTTGGGTTTGTTTTCTTTGGATTTGATGAGAAGATGGGGGCATCTTGTTGTTCCATGGTTGATGCAAGATCTGTTTCTACACAATGCTTGCAAGAAGTTGGAGTTGCGGTTTAGGGTTACTTGGTTTGCTGGTAGTGAGGCTTCTCAAGTGGTTCTTGAGGCCATCAAGTTCGAAATCTTCTTTCTTTCCATTCAGAGCAACAATTCTGAGTCCATCCGAAAGTAGTTCAAAATGTTCTTTACATTTAGTCAATATCATTAACTTTGTATCTTCAATAAATATCCTCTGAAGTTTCTTTTCCAATTTTGTTTTTTTTTTTCAAATTTCCCCATTTAGATTTTTAAAATCATGATTTTCGAGAGTGTTTCCTTTATTATTAAATTTTTGCATATGGAATGCCTATTAAAGATAGGTCCTCTAGAGTACTTTACAAAGTAGAATAGAAAAGAGATAGGACTCATATGCTTAGTTATTTGTGTGTGAAATTTCTCTCTCTATTTATTTCTATCTCTCTCCTACATAAAGTATTTTAGAGGATCCATTTTGAGTTTTTTTTTTATCTATTTCTATCTCTCTTCTATTTCATAATTTTCTTTGCTTTTTCTTATTTAAATTGAAAATTATAAACTTTTCTAAAGAATATCTAAAGTATGAAAGATATAGATACAAAAAAATTAAAAACTTCATATAAATCGAGATTACTATGAGTGGATTATGGACTAACTTTTTAGTCCCTAATAAAGGTGGTTCCTAAACCATTCACGGTAGGTCCTTATTTGTATGGAATTTTTTTTTATTTTTTTGTGTTTATAATTATTATTCTTTATAAAAGTTTACAATTTTTCAAGTTTAAATAAAAAAAAAAGTGAAGAAATTATGAAAAAAAGTCGGCCTAACATACTAATGTATAGAAGAGCCAAACACTACATCCATTCTACCTATGTAGAATCCATAGGCGGCACTTCACTAGTTCACTCCTTCTCTTTGGTTTCTACTTCTCAGTTAAAAAAATGATGGATTTTACTCTCTTTTTTTTTTACTTTTCATCTATCCTACATCAATGTAGAATTCATTATTTAGAAAATTTCTCATTATTTAATAAAGTTACAAACACGAAGGAAAGGAGATTACGATATTGTATCATTTATATTAAATAATGAGAAAATTTTTTAAATAATGAAGTGTTGAATAAAGTGAGAATAAAAAAAGATAACAGAAATAATAAGAGAATTTTTTTTTAAAAAAAATTTATAAGGTGTGACTCACATTTTTTTTCCCTCTTCTCAGGTAGAGAATGCTGCTGATGTAGAACTGTTTACTATTCAGTGTTCACAATTATCATAAAAACTTCTCAAAAAAATTCTTCTCATTCCAAATTGGTGTGGTTCAAATTGGCAATTTTGAATAACAATGTTAGTTTGATGAGTGAAGTGACGATGTAGCATGATAAAAAGTAAAAATTATTCCAAAAAGACATTCACTCTTTCTTACTTTTAGAAATTTAGATTTAAAAAAAACAAAATGAAAAAATGAACATAAAGATAAGGTCAACTTGGTTCAATTATATGGCTATATAATTTAAAATTTTTAATTACCAAAAAAATAATTTAATTTTAAAAAAGAAAAACATATGTTTTGGCCTTTACATATTGAAGGGTAATTTTGTAATAAAAAATTAAATAAATGGTAATTACTTTTGAGATATTCAATTTTTTGTTGTTGAAAAAAAAAGCTATTTTTTATGATTACCTCTATCAAGAGCCAAACAACCCTAATATAATATCCAAGTTCTATTAAAAAAAATGCAATATTTCTCTCATTATTACACTTTTATTATTTTGATGAAACCAGGCAATACTACTGAAAAACCTTTGTAAGGTGTTATTAGTAAATGAAGGTGATCACATTCATCTGGAAGAGGCTAAACTAAAATGATGACTTGTCTAAATAGGCTTCCATTGGGCATTGATATGAGGTATCTCATCCAAACGATCAACTTCATAAATCTCTCCAAAAGGCTTGAAGCCCTTCCTCTGCATATATTCTCCTCATATCCTTGTACTTGTCTTTCCCACCTTCAGCCATCAGCCTTGTTTTCACCACAGCAAAGGGATTAGAAAACACAAGAGCCGTAAGAATTCCTAATGACTCAGTAGGCGATAGAATATGGTTTCCTTCACGTTTGTAATCCCCCTTAGCATCGCACGCATTATAGCGTTGCTCGCAGTAACAAAATTAGGACCAGCCCCTGCCCATAGCCTCGTAAGGGTAAGGCCCTCTTCTCCTATGATCTTTCTACCACACTGCATTGGACTCTTATACTTGAGAACCACAGGATTCACACCTCTCTCTTGCTGCAATCTTGTCTTCACCACCTGCAGCATTAATTAAGGACTCATGATATATCATGAAATATAATATAGAATGTATGTTTCTTTTCTTGATTGGATCCGCAGATAAGTCTTCTGTTTCTTCCTCTTCATTTTTCATTACTGTGTTTTCTTTTCTTCCCCTACTCTTATGTTACTACTGGTAGTTTGTATATCTGCTAAACTTCTTCAATTCCCACAAATTAATTGCGCCTGCTGAAAATCTTTAATGTATGATTTATTTTGCACGGGAATTGACAAGTTTTTGTAAGTGACCACCATCAGCAATATATGTGATGTTATACTGACTATGGAATGAATGCTGAATCAAAGACTATAATTGTAAAAGCTTGAGTTATACAATAGCTTCTGCATTTTGATTCATTCAAATTCCCCAAGACAGTTTCTTTGAATAACACTTCTTATCTACCTATCTTTCCTTCTAAATCTAATTTTGAGTTAAATCAAACACCGAGTATTCTTTCTTTCTATTTGGATTATTGATAAAAGACAATCTTTTTGACGACTACGGTTTGATCATGTTTACCAGATAGGGGGATACAGTGAAGACATGATTCCAACTGTAGGTAATTTTTTCTAGTGAAAAAGTTTCAGTAGCAAATTTGAAGATTGTATTAAAACCCCTTTTTCTGCATACATGCGTATGAATATACATACACACAACTTCTGTTTTCATCATTAATGGCTTTTAGTTTTAGAACTTGAGTATTGTTGACCAGTAGGAGAGAAATTAAAATTAGTTATATTGGTACTCAACAATAGCTCTTGATTTTAGACTGTATCACACAACTTTTCCCTGGAGCTACTTTCAGGAAAGACTGCCATTTCATCCCTTTCTTTTTTGAGACACCATTACATAGTTTTTCAGATGTTTTCAATTCCCCAAGATCTTTTCACCAGAACAGGAAAATGTTAAGCAAGAACACGCTTGTAAATTGTAATGATCATATATATCAAGGGCCAATCATGAATCAATCAACTATAATATATCCAAGTTCTATTAGGAAAAGGACTGAGAAAGACTTTGATACAGAATGCAGACCTCATACAGCTAGCAGGTTCTATCTTGTCTGTTTCCTGTTCAAGTTTCAAACATGAAGAACAGAACACTTCATGCTTCACTCATAAAATGGACCTCGTAATCTCTAAGAGGCTATACTAAAATGACTTGTCTATTTCAGCTTCAAATGGACATTGATATTAGGAGATGTGTCATACAAACCATAAACATGGTAAGACACAACCGAAGCCACGATAAGGGCTGGTGGCTTCCACATGACACGAGCCATTGTGCCTCTCCAAAAGGCCGGAAGCCCTTCCTCTGCATATATGGTTCTCATGGTATGAATCATACCTTTGTACTTCACTTGCCCACTCTGAGGCTGAGCCATGAGCCTTGTTTTGATCACATCAAAGGGATTAGAAAAGATAGTAGCTGTTACAAACGCAAGCATTCCTGGTAACCAATAAGGCAATGGGTTGAAAAAAGCCTTCCTCTGATTTGCCTCGCTCTTCTTCCTTAGTATCATCATCAACGCGCCTTGGGCAGCAGCACTATGTAACGCATTTCGCATTAAAGTTGGAGTAGCCCCTGCCCATAGCCTCCTAATGCCCTCTTCTCTTATGATCATTCCAGCACACTGCATTGCACTCTTATACTTGAGAACCACAGGATTCACACCTCTCTGCTCCTGCAATCTTATCTTCACCACCTGCATTTTATTAATCAAGCACTCATGATCATGAAGAAATTTCAATCAAACTTAGAAGAAATTAAGTGGACAAATTAAACCTCAAGTGGAGTGCAAATAGCAAAAGTCTCAACAAACAATAGAGCTCCAATTGCAGAAAGAAGAGGCAAAGTAGAGGTGTATTTCCCAGTCTTGTAGTCCTTATTCAGTGAGTGCAAGGGCGCAATTGAAGCCATTCGAAATGCACACCTGACAGTCAAATTTGCAGCATGAGGTGCGAATCCCTTCCACAAAGCACGCACACCTTCCGTTCGTGAGATTGTGGAACTACAATGTCTGATTCCTACGTAGTTCCAAGCCCTATCAAGCTGCAGCGAGTCTTGATTACATCAAGGGGTTGCAGACAAGCCGCAATCGCAATCTCTCCGAGCGAATCGGATATGTGTTTCAAATGGGGTGGCCTTCGATTTGAGAGGACGGGGTTGGGGGCATCTCGTTGCTTCATGGCTGATGCAAGATTATTTGTTTGGGTAAGATCTGGTTCGAGCTTGAGGCACAATGGTTGCAAATCGGAAGGCGATTGCGGTGGCGCTTTAGGGTTTCTTGGTTTGAAGGTACTGAGGCTTGTCCAACGGTTTCTTGCAGCCAACATGTTTGAAATCTTCTTCTTTCCGTTCAAAGCAACATTCGTGATTCCATCCAAAAGTTGTTCAAAATGTTTCCACACATATAACATGAACGTATTTTATTTAATATTTATATTAATTAACCTAATAAATATTCACTGTGTCTAGTTTTTTTTAATGGAAACACTCTCTAATAATTTAGTACTAGGTCAAATAGTTGTTTCAAAAAATATGGGGTGATTGGCCAAAAAAAAAGGTGAATTTTAATTGTTGTAAATGTCTTTTCTATTTTATATTGGTTTTAAAAGTATGGAGTAAATTTAATTAATCATAAATATTTTATTTGTTCACACTAGTCTTATATATTTTTAGGAAAAAATTTAGGTCTATTTCCTTGTGTTCATTTCATCCAATTCTCTAATATAATTATGACACGTGGCAAAAAGTGTTTAAATGACCAATCACAGTAGAGAGAGAATATAGAAGACTACCTTTTATATAATCAATCATAAAAGAAAGAGAGTGTAAATACAATATATGATTGGTAGAATTAGATGAAATTGACATAAAAAAATAGACTTAAGTTTTTTTCCATATTTTATTGTGTTTTATATTAGTTTAGTCGTTTCACTCCATTTTTTTCCGTTAAGGTAACCTGGCAACTTTTATCTTGTTCAATATCAAAACTTTTTATTTCAATCCTTATATATATATTTTTGTTTTGCTTTCAATTGTTATTTTCTCTTGTTCTTACCATCCATTGATCTGTTTCTCGGTGCCCATTAGTTTGCTCATATTCTATTTTGATCCAAGAAAGAAATGGACGATAGAGAGTGATATATCTGACATTCATAGATTGTGTTCTTTAGAGAGGAAAAGTTAGGGGAAAGAAGGAAGGAAAAAAAAAATGTGGGCCTCACGTATTATTTATTTATTTTATTTTATTTTGAAAAGTGTATATAATTAAAAAAATATATATATAAAATGTTTATTATACCATTTGATTTGATACAATCATAACTTTCTTTCTTTTTATTATTATTTTAATATAATGGGTAAAGTAGTAATTTAATACATTCTCATTCTATTTCTATTTTCAACTTTTACTAACAAACACATCAAATGATTCCCATTCTCTTTCCTTTTCCCTTTCTATTTCTGCGTAAGAACGTGCCTAAATATTTTCAAAAAAATATAGAGTAGAAAATTATAAAATGTGGAGCACCCCACGTCGCTGGAAAGGAAGAAAAATGATAATGGTAAGAAATCACGCCTTCAATATATAGACAGTAATTCTATATAATTTAACTATCTCCATTTTACAAAATAGCTGATGGGTGCTATGTTGCCTCAATCACACTCTCCAACACCCACCATTCTAGTTGAGACACCATTACATAGTTATTCAGATGTTTTGAATTCCCTAAGATCTCTTCACCAGAATAGGAAAATGTTAAGCAAGAACACGGTTTTAAATTGAAATGATCATATATATCAAGGCCCAATCAACTCCAACATAATATCCAGTTCTATTGACCTCCTCCTTCTAAGAGGCTATACTAAAATAAATGACTTGTCTATTTAAGCTTCCACTGGACATTGACATTGGGAGATGTCTCATACAAACATTAACAAAATACGTCACAGTCCACGCAATGGCCAAGCCTGGCGTCCACATGAGGCGAGGCAATGTGCCTCTCCAAAAGGCAAGAAGGCCTTCCTCTGCATATATGATTCTCATGGCATGCACCATACCCTTGTACTTGTGTTTTCCACCTTCAACCATGAGCCTTGTTTTGATCACATCAAAAGGATTAGAAACACAGGAGCTGTTACAACGTACACAATCCTAACATCAAATAAGGGATTGAGTTGAAAGCCTTCCTCTCATATGCTGCACGTCTCTCCCTTAGCGTCACATAACTCATCAAAGCGTTGTGGGCTTTAACACCGGCAATATAATTTACGACATTTCGCACTAAAGTTGGAGTAGCCCCTGCCCCATAGCACTCTAACACCCTCTTCCCTTATGATGCTTCTACAACACTGAACTGCTCCCTTGTACTTCACACCTTTCTGCTCCTGCAATCTTATCTTCACCACCTGCATTTTATTAACCATTGTTTATATATCTAATCAAGAATTCATGATGATGAAGAATTAAGTGGACAAACCTCAAATGGGGTGCCAATGACAAAGTCTCCACAAACCGCACAGTATAAAATGCACAAGTAAGAGGCAAACCAGAGTTGATTTTCCCACTCTTATACAGTGATTCCAAATGTAGAATTGAACCGAATCGAAGTGCACACTGGACGCTCAATTTTGCGGCATGAGGTGTGAATCCCTTCCACAAGCACGCACGCCTTCTGTTTGTGAGATTGTGGCACCACAATGTTTGATTCCTCTGTAATTGGTGGCCCCGTGGAGCTGAAATCGAGTCTTGATTACATCAAGGGGTTGCAGGCAAGCCGCTGCCGTAATCTCTCCGAGCGAAACAGATATCGTTTCCAAATGGACTGGAATTCGTTTCCTTCGATTTGAGACGATGGGATTAGGGACATCTTGTCGTTTCATGGTTGATGCAAGATTGTTTGTTTTGGTGAGATCTGGTTCGAGCTTGAGGCTGCGCAATGGTTGCAAAGCGCAAGGCGAATGCGGTGGCGCTTAGGGTTTGAAGGTAACGAGGCTTGTTCTCAATGGTTCTTGCGGCCATAGAGTTCAAAATCTTCTTTCTTTCCATTCGAAGCAACAATTCTGATTCCATCCGAAAGTAGTTCACAGTGTTTCCATACATATATAACATGAACGTATTATAGTTAATATTTATATTAACCTATACTCACTCTGTATCTGTAGAGTTAATACTTCTCCAAAATTTCCCCATTTAAATATTTTAACATTTCTTTTCTTTTTATACAATTAAAATCTCTTTTAAAATTCATGATTTTCAACATGGTTTCTTTTGAAATTTTTTACGTGGGAACTGCTTAACACTTCACTCCCCATCTTCTTCCTCTTTGATTGTTTTTTTTTTGGCTTCAACAAATTGTAGGCTTTGCTTACAGTGTTTACTTTTCTCATAGAAAAGATAATAACACATAAGTGGGTCTTACCTGTGAGACTTATCATGTGTGAGATCTACTTATGTGTCACTCTATCTCCTATATTTTTATGCCGAGTAACATAAGATCCAATCTCATCTATCCTATATCAATGTACACTATAAACATTGAAGGAATGCAGCGAGATTTTAAGATGGCGTCTCCAAATATCTACTCCTTTTGTAGACAGACTTTCCTACTTTTTCTTTTTCTTTTTTTCATGCTGAAAAACACAATATAGTAACTTCACATAAAATTATTTTATTTGATCCATTTTCTTAACGAAACTAATTGGTTAGAGTTTTCCTTTTAGTTCGAATCAAAACAAGAGAGCGATATTATTTTAAAAATTAAATTATTAATTTATAAATCATTTATCATACCTATATGTATATATAGCAACAAGAACAAAAAAACAATCCTTGGTTTAAAAAAAGGTTTCCGTATGTATTACAACATAACATAATATGCAGTAACGTGTATGCAGAGTGAGAAGAGAGAAGAGCGGTTATCGGCTAAACATAAGAAAGTAGGAAAAGGACAGACAAGCATTATGCAGTAATCTGAAGAGGTTCCCTTCCTAGTCGGTCAAGTTTCTTCTTTTCTCCCTTTGCCCTCTCCTACTTTTCTCTCTTCTCTTGCTATTTTTTCCAATGGCTTTCTGGGATTCTTTTCTTAATTGGCTCCGCAGGTAAGCTGTCTTTTTCTTCCTCCTCCTTTTGATTACTGTCTTCTCTTCTCTTCTCTTTTCTTTTCTTTCTTTTATGTTACTGGCAGAACTACTATCATCAGAATGCAAAATCATAATTAGTTTGCTTGTGTAGTTTGTATATCTGTGATACTATTTCAATTCCCACAAACTAATTGCTCCTCCTGAAAATCTTTGCTATGTGATTTACTTTGCATGAAAATTGACAAGTTTATGTCAGATGACCATAGGTTTCTGGAAGGTGGGCTTGTAAGTGACCACCGTCACCAATATGTGATGTTATAGTTTCTTTTATTTTCTCTAGTATTGTGAAGTTGATAGAATCTATAATTACGGAACCAATGCTGAATAAAAGACTATAACTGTAAAAGCATGAGTTATACAATAGCTTCTACATTTTGATTCATTCAAGTTTTTTGAATAACACTCCTTGTCTCTACCTATCTTACATCTAAAACTAATTTTGATTCGTACTGCATTTATGTGTCAGCTTATTTTTTAAAAAGGAGTTGGAACTTTTCACTGGTAGGACTTCAGAATGCAGGGAAGACATCTCTTATCAATGCAATTGCTGTGAGTTAAACCAAAAACTTCCTTTTTCTTTTTGATTATTGATAAATGACAACAATCTTTTCACATCAACGGTTTTTTTTACCATGTTTATCAGTCAGGGGGATACAGTGAAGACATGATTCCAACTGTAGGTACTTTCTCTTGTGAAAGATTTTCAGTAGCAATTTTTGAAGATTGTATTCAAATAAAAACCCTTTTTCCTACTATGAACCTCAGGCAGGGTTCAACATGCGAAAAGTGACAAAGGGAAATGTCACAATAAAGCTTTGGACCTTGGAGGACAACGGAGATTCAGAGCAATGTGGGAGCGTTACTGTCGTGGTGTCTCTGCTATAGTGTACTTTCAATCTCTTGTTGTCCATGCTCACCTTTACAGATATACAACATTTGAATGTACCTCACATGCACAAATTTCTGCTTTCACCATAGATAGTACAATTCACCTGTAGAAGAGAAATTAATATGAATCGATTTTAGGATAATTTAGACTTTACAAGAGCATCATTATCAGTATTACACAACTTTTCTGGTGGATCTACTTTCAGTAAAGGCTGCCATTTCATCCCTTTCTTTGATGAGACCCCATTACGTAGTTTTTCAAATGTTTTCAATTCCCTAAGAAAGAACATGCTTGTAAATTGTAATGATTATATACTATCAGGGCAATCCAACTCATAATATCCAGGTTCTATTAGGAACAGGCCTGGGAGTGATTTTGATACACACCTAGCATCCTGTAATTCAGATTGCAGACCTCATACAGCAAGTTCTAAATTGTGTCTGCTTTCTCTTAAAGCTTCAAACATGAAGAATTGAACATTCCATGGTTATTTGCATCTGCATTTATGGTTTCTGCTGATTGGTTTTCGCTGATTCAAATGAATCTTACTTGTCAATACTCTAGTACTGTACACTTCATATTAAGGTTAGAATTACAGGTATGTTGTAGATTGCTGCTGACAGAGGACAACATTCCAGTAACTCGTACCGAGTTACACGAGCTCTTCATGAACCGTCCTTGAGTGAGATCCTCGCTTGTTCTTGGAAACAAAATTGACAAGTCAGAAGCATTATCCAAACAAGCATTAGTAGATCAGCTGTGAGTCGGAGAACTTAAGAAATTCATAAAGTATTCCATAATCAATTGTTGCTCAGCTTCAATGCACCTTGTATATAACTAAAGATGCCTTGGTTCAGAGGACTCGAATCAATCAAAGACAGAGAGGTGTGCTGCTACATGATTTCATTGCAAGGATTCTGTAAACATAGATGTTGCATTGACTGGCTCATCAAGCACTCCAGAACTGCAAAATGATCCTTTCTTTTACCTCTCTTTTACTTTTGATCATAATGTGTTTCTCTTGCTATATAGTTTGTTCTGCAAGTAACTGTTATTGTACAGTTATCAGAATATTGAGTCTAGTCTTCCATGTCTTGTTCCTAAGTTTCACAAAGTTGATCACATTCTGGATGTGAATGTAAATATAGAATACGATTATGAAGAGTAAAAACTAAGTAATAGAAACAGAAGATATAGCAGCCAGCACAAGGACTATATTATTTCTTCATAACAGCATGTAATTGGTTACAAGATAAGATACAAATTCTCTACATTCATCACATTCTCAAGTCAATGATCCTCGTAGAAGAAAGGCTTCTAAGCAAAAGCTTCTAAAGAATATATTTCTTTCAGATCTATCTCACTCCCAATTCTTATAGATTTGTTTTTTTTTCATCCATAATTCCATTCTCTATAACGGATGAAGAGAAAACAAATCTCACGAGAAGTTTAGTCAATCATCTTCTATTTGAGTTAGAAGAAAGGTTCTTAAGCAAAAATTTACAAAATTCAAGCTCAACAAAAAAAGTACTCAATGACTTAATAACAAACTTGCAGAATCACTCCAGCTTGAACACATCACTTCACTCGTAACAACTTTATCCATTGAACAACAATTGTTTTGAGTTAAATGAATTACGAGTAAGTTATAATTCAACTTTCTATTCAGAGTTCATGAATATTGCATATTTGAAAGGGAGGATTTTTGAATGACTTGAAAATTATACGCTAAAAGTGTAGGTATAACCTGATCATTCCTTTAAAATTTAGAGAGCAGAGTTAAAAATTTTGCAGCCCAAATTAAAAATAAGGTAGCCTCATCTTAAAAAGGCTCATTCTTAACCCAATTTTAATTTTTCTTATATTTTTGATAATTTAAGCAATGAAAATTGTATGACTTTTACTTTAATTCAAATTATATAATTTATTTTGACTTTTTATTTAATTTATTTAATTATTTTTACATTATATTTTATTAATATATCTTATTATAAATGGAAATAAATATTATTCTATAAAAAATTTGTGAAAATATAATGCAATTATTTAAAAGTTAAAACTGTTATTTTTGAAACATAAAAATAAAAAACGATTGAACCCATGATAGGATCTGATTGGGCTAAAAAAATTAGGTTAAACCTAATTCTAATGAAATTGAGTTAAACCAAACTAGAATCAGATTAATTCATTTTAACCGTTCTAGCTATAAGTTGTTTTTCTTGTCCTCCAAATCTTTGGATAGGCCCCAAATCATTATCCCTTATTCATTTTTGTTTTCAAATTTTAAGTATATTCATGTAAAATCGTAAATCTTAAAAATTTATTTATCCCGAAATTTAAGTTTGGACTTGACAAAAAAAAAATTGGTTGAGTCAAGACTCAAGAAGAGAATAACCATGTAAAAAGTAAGAAGAAAATACTCCCTCTCTGGTTCACAATATCTGTTTGAATGAGATATTTTTTATGTTTCAAAATATTTGCTATTTTATAAAATCAAGAAAGCATTAATTATTTCTTTACAATTTTATCCCTATCTAATACCTATTCCCAATATAAGATTAATAGAAAAAGAGTAAGTAAGGGTAATTACTTAGTAAGGATAATTTAGTCTTTTTATCTCATTTTTTTTAAAATTTAAGGTGAAGTAATAATTTTTTTAATCTGTGTGTACCTACTCAACGAATGAGTGAGTGAGTAAAAAAAAAGTTGTGATAGAGAGGACATAGTTTATAATTTAAGTTTAGGGGTCCTTGTTAGGTGCACAATGCTGACAACTTTTTTTTTTTTTTTTGGTCTGGCTGACAACTTTTGTTGAATGAGCGAAAGATAGAAGAAGTTGTGAATTTGAATGGACAAGGAACAAGTGTGATGATGGGCTGACCGAAGGTTTCACTGCTGAGCCCAATTTGTATTATTTTCGTTTTCCAAAAGATTTATAAACCCAATATTCATAGAAATTGATTGAATAAGAAAATAGCGCTGGACATATAATAAAATATTTTTTAGGCATTGTGTTTTGATCCACACAATTCACTTCAGTGATTGACAAGTGATACTGTAGGTAGAAAATAAAGAAAATTTTCATTTTTAATAAGTATAGTTTGGAGGGTTTGTTTGGAATTGAATCCTAACGGTAGTATTGGGCGTCCAAAAAAGGCAACTCTATCATACACCACAATTGAGTATTTAGTAATTAGTATATACAAAATTACATTACATCCAAAAAGTCAAATTTGGGATTAAGAGGGTTCAGACGATTCACTAGTCTGTCCAGTGCGTCTTTCATCCACCAATGTTGACACACTTCTCTTGCCTCTGACAGCTCATCTGCATTATTATATTACAATTAATTTGATTTAAATCTTTTCTTAATTACCCATATATAATAGAAATGAAAGGTGAATTAATTCTTACCCAAATTCTGTGACGCACATTTTGCTCTGGCCACAACTCTAGTTGTTCTTGAACGAGTAAAGGGAACATGTAGCCTTCGTACAAACAGTCATGCCTTTTGCTCTTGAAACTCCATTTCCCCAATTCACCCTGCAATTTCATTATTCATTATTCATTATTCATTATTAAAATTATGTGAGTGAGTGAGAATATTGAGAGTTACGTTACCCACCCCAACAATGCCTCGCACCCCTGCTTCCTCTATGCTCTCTCGCAAAGCTGCCTCCTTCTTAGATTCGTCCAATTCCCACCCTCCCTGTTCATTCAAAATATCATAATTATTAATTTCGTACATTCAATGTGATTAATTAATTAATTAATTAAGACTAGTATTAGTATTAGTAATAGCGTACCTTTGGAAATAGCATCCCTTTGCCTTTCTGATTCTGAGAACTTATCACAAGTACCTCTATTTCTAATTCTAATTCTTCTGACGCCTTCAACGAAGCTTCTTCCACCATTTTGTATCTGTACGGTATGCATCTGCATCATTCCATTCCATCACACAATTGATTACCAAACTGAAACAATAATTCATATTAATTTGGGAGAGAAATTAAAGAGACGAACCCGACGACTTGGCGACGACCTTTTCTGTAGCGCTGAAGCTCCCGACCGGTGCGAGAAACCAATGCGAGAGAAGCAGTTTGTTGGGAAACCAAACCCATCATTTTTAGTGGAATTTGAATTTGTGAGAGGGAAGTTGAAAAGCAAAAAGAAAGGAAAGGGGGTATTAAATAGGAATGGGTGGAAGAAAGAGTAGGAGTATGAGGATATGGTCACAATAGGGAAGGAAAGGGTTGAAGAAAAGTGGCGTATTAAATAGGATAGAGGGTGGGTGGGTGAGTGAAGTGACGTGTCGTTGGAGGGTTCATATGCTCACGGCACGTGTGAATGACGTGGCACGTGTGTTCCTATGTGTCCATCTATAGGAATTAGGATTAGGGATGGGAATGGGATGGTGCCGCAATTGGTTCTTTTTCAATCATGTCATCAATTTTCTCTCTTCTGTGGACAATTGCCAATTTTAACTGCTCCTCATTCTCTAGAACCCTACAATTACATTATTTTTATCATTTTATTTTATTTTTTTAATTAAATAAATCAAATCTTTTAGTTCTCAATGTTGGTGGTGATTTGTCCAAATCTATTTTTGGTTTCAGCCTTTCTTTATGAAAGATTCTGTTCCAGTTACTAGATCAACTCAGATCTGAGCATCTATGCCGGAAAGCTTTAGGTCTCTTATCAAATTAACGGAAAAATCTATGTCATTTGCATATGTGCAGAATACTACTTATCTGGTATGCAAGAAGTGTAAGGGTAAGCAATTTGGTTGGCAACACCAAGATCGGTGTGGATTTTCTTCCTAAGATTATCTTATTTATAGGATTAATTTTGCTTTTTAGTTTCAACAATGTTTTCCAATTATCTTTCTTTTGTCTTATTGGGTTGTAGTTCTCTGACTATTTGTAAATGCCTGAACTTTTCTATATATTTAATTTGGTTTGATGCTTTTTAAAAAAAAAACAAGTACCTCGGTATTCTTGTTAAAAAAATTTTAATTAAGAAAAAGTTTATTTTTTAAAAGTTGGTGAAAAATCAATAAGCATAATTTTGTAAGTTTACTAGCTCATTGATTAAACAGAATCCTTAAACAATACCCTACAAACATAGCAAAACTTTTTTTAAAAAAAAAAAATCATTTTCTAGAAGTTACCTTCACTCCATAGTCCATCGTCATCATCTTTTATTTGATTTTTCGCGAGCCGGTCCCTTAATACATAAATTGTATATTACACTTTTGATGGCTATCTGTTTACTCAGTCATATAGTTTGTTAGTTAGTTACATACCTTCTCCATGCCTAAACTATATTTATAGATATGGGTGTATAAATATGGTAATTAAGCATTCTTTATTATATATTAATATAAACTTTAAGCAATTAAGGAGGAAAAGGGTTAGGTGAGGAGCGTTTCTCATATGAAAGATTGGAAGATCAATGAACTCAACATCCATCTTAGAAATAGAATCAATACAGAAAATGGCTTCCATAAAAGTGAATAAGAGGAAGGAGAAAATTAAATTATTCAAGTTTAATTAAAGCTCTCACATACATAACTTGGACAATTGCATGTGCTTCGTCAAACTCATTTCAGGCTCAATAATTAAGTCAATGATTGTAATGCAGAGAAATAAACTTTGAAAAAGCAGAATACATGAAAAGTCAACCATTTTGGGGAGACGTAGTTATGGCACACTGTATTTGGGTCTCTTTCTAGCATATTGAGGTCAAGCTTAAATATTCCCATTCATATTCCTTCTTTCCCTATTTGTTTTTCTAATTTCTATTTAGTTTCTTTTATATGAAGCTCCTCATAACAATAAAATAGTAATAATAATTGAAAAGATAAAGAATACAATCTCTTGTAATTATACGAATTGGGATTTTGGAAAGCAAATAATTGTTTCAACTTTGAAGAGAAATTTTGTCTATATGAATTGCAACAAATTTGAACAATTAAATTAAAATGAAGTTGAGGTTTCTGAAGAAAATACATTATAAAGGAAAGCATGCATGTCTTAGTTTTTTTTTTTCCCATTTGTAATAGTGGGATTTTGTTTAAATGCATTGGAAATGGTCGGTGTCACCCGTCTAAACGCCAACCTTTCTAGAAATGTATGAAAGACAAACTTTCAGACTTTTATTTTCAACTTTTTTTTATTATTATTTTTTTAACGGTCAAAATTTCAAATTGGTCCCTTATTTTTGCACGCAATTTTGTATTGGTCCTTTATATTTAAAAAAAGTTTAAATTTGTCCTTTATAGTTGCAAGAAGTTTCAAATTGGCCCTTCCGTCCAAGTCCGTTTATTTCTTCCGTTAAGTGCTGACGTAGCGTGCTGAGATGGACATATAATCTCTCCTACATGTCCATTTAAGCTGACGTGACATGCCACGTTATCATCTACTATCATATGTGATGACGTGTCGCTGATGTGTCATGACATGTCAGCTCAGATGGACACGTCAGCATGCCACATCAGCCCTTAACTTAAGAAATTGACGGAAGTGGACGGAAGGACCAATTTAGAACTTCTTGCAAACATAAAAGACCAATTTAAACTTTTTGAAATATAAAGGACCAATATAAAACTTTGTGCAAACATAAAGGACCAATTTAAAATTTTAACATTATTTTAACTATGCATATTATATTTAGAAGTCTAATAAACTTTGTCTGATTCGAGTTAAAAAAAAGTTCCATAATAAAAATTGAACTCACAACAAATATTTCCCATAATAACAAATTAACAATTAACAAGAATATGATTATTTGATACATATATCAAACTCAAACACAAGATGTTACTTAAAAAACCGAAATACCTTGCATTTTACAATCATCTCTTGCATTTAATTTCTCTCCAAATTTTTTATGAAACTAAAATGTCTAAATATCTTATCTCCTATTTATTGTATGACAAATGTCAATACATGAGCAACGCATAATGTTTAATTACTAAAATAATATTGGTGACCTACAAGTTGGTGCGCCTCAGTTTTGACTCTTGATTGGATTCATCAAACAACTAACATGGACGCCTAAGACATATATTAAAGTTTTTTTTAATTGATTAAGTATCTAATAATTGAAATTTTTAAAAATGTAACTAAAAAAATAATTTCTAATATTTATAAACTCTATTAGCAAATCAAGTAAAATCGTAACATATATTTTTATGACACATGTTAAATATATTTTTTTTTTTGCAGAAAAATCCTTTTTGTTTATCTTTGAATGTATGTGGTCATTTTTATTTGTCTTCTTTGTACTTTTTTTTAAAAGAAAAATCATTGAATTTAATAGAAACGGCGTTCATCATTGACTTTAATGTCGGAATCCCACCGAAATTAACTACTCCTATTAATTGATAAAAGACTTGTTCTGAAGTTCAATTAACTACTATTTAATATTTAACATGCTAGAATATGTGGTATCTCTCTCTCGTACATGAATTGTATGAGATTAATTTGGAGTTTTTGATATAAAAAGAAAATACAATAATATAAATTACAAAACAATGGATTTATCATTCGTGTAATTGTGTTTACTTTTTTTTTTATATATAAAATATACTATTTTTAAACTGTTTTTTTTTTTTTTCAAAAACTACACTTCATATTATTCCATATGAAATTCCTCACTGGTTTCACATTGAGCCATTATTTTCTTTAAAAAAAGAGTAGTAACTACAAAAATTTATGAGTGTTAGGGAATAAGTTCTAGAAGGTGAATCCCAAAGACATTTTAAAATTAAAAACCCATATATATTGAGTTTTTTATTCTTCCTACAAAAATTCATTTTAGCACCAACCATGTGTTAGCACAGATTTTGTGCCTCACTTGTAGGTTGCTACATATGCTAATTTGCAGACAAGTCAAGTTAAGACACTGGGATTAATTTCTTAAACACACAATTAATGAACAAATTATATTATGTTACATAAAGTTATCATTAATTATTTGACGATCAAAAAGCTTCTAAAAAATATTCGATTACATAATATATTAAATATCATGGAAACATAAATTTATAGGTAAACCAAGACTGGAACTTATTTAATGGATTAAATTTCCTAATTTATATATCTAAATAAGTTGGTGGTTGATTATGGTAACATGAATTCTTATTTTATACGCAAACTATTCATAATGGTTTCATATTACTGTCGGTTTCCTGTTTGCAAACTTATAATTGAGATTGGATATTGCAATATTGTTGAACTCACTTTTGTATTTATGCTTTAATTTAAGTCATCTTAGAAATGACAAAGGTGAAAAAGAGACTATCTAGTATCTACCCTTGCCGTCCATTTGTGATAAATAATATTTTACTATTATTCATAATTTTTTTTAAAAAAATGAAATAACTTTAAAAAGTTTCAACTTTCTAATACCATAACTCAACCCTTTAAAAAATACCAAGATATGATTGGCGACTACAAAATACAAAAAGAATCTTTGACATTTTCTCACACAATGAAAAGATTTAACCAAAAGGTCTTATTTTTGGCGTATAGACGTGCATGCTATCCATCATCACATCCACAACTTGCAGACTTTGGAGATTGTCTTTTTCATTATAATTTTGATTTTTTTCCTGACATATCAATATATCAAATTAAATCATAAATAAAATTTTAAACATATACTATGAAACAATACATGCAATACTCTCCATCAAAAAAAAAAAAACACATGCAATACTCATCTGCAAATTATGAAAATCTTTATCTGGAGGCATGTATTACATATTAACCCACTTCAAATGTTTAGTTTCTATAGTAAATGTCTCGTACAATGGAAAAGAAAACTCACATGAGAACAGGATTTTCCCTCCATAAATTGTCGATTATTCATATCCTTCAGCACTAGCAGCTAGCTCTGTAACTTAAAAAAACACTATGAAATGGAAGCCTATGTATTCTCTATTGGAGGTGACATGTCAGCAAGTTAGAGGATGAACAAATCAGATGCATAATACCAATCCACACAAGCTTAGAATTTTTTTCATTGGTTTCTAAGAATTGTCATCCATTAAGAGATGGACAACAAAGCAATATTCAGACTATTTCACTCCATCAATCTTGATGCAAAATACAGCAGCACAAGTTGTGACACAAGCAAACTCGTATCGTACAGTCTAACTCTAAAATTCTAAGGCACTCTACTATACAATATCTGCTATCTAAATACTCAAATATCCATACAACAACAGCTTGATATGTTAAGGGGGGAAAACACAGCAATAACTAATGCAAGCACATTTAACTGTACTGATCGGAATCATCAGAACCTTCAGATGTCACAAGAGAGTCTTCTTCCTCTAGCTCTTCAATTTCATGGTTTTTTTTTGCTGAAGCTGTATAGGCAGACATCTTGGACAATGCAGCAGTTTTGCTTGCTCTCTGTGAGCGAACTTGTACTGTGTGATGAGTGGTACTAGGAACTGTGGAAGCAGGCGAAACTACTTCATCTTCAGAAGAGTCATGCTCAACTGTTACCCTTCTCCTAGAACGTGTTGATCTGGCTTTTGGGCGTGCAGCTGGGGTTTGTGGCATTGCAATTGACCCATCAAGATCCAGGTGGAACTCAAGTTCCAATTTCCCTTAAAAAATCAAGCGGGAGGATGAACACGTTACCTCATAAGCAAAAAGGTAAAATAGTAAAATAGAAGTACAGTAAGACTAGCTACAAGGAAGCCTCTAGTTTCACAGTACTCGGACAAGAAAATAAGGAATATAGATTAGACTTATAAGATTAGAACTAGACTTATATGTAGCTCTATATCTTACCTATCAAGTTATCCAATCGAAATAAAACATGACGCAGCACCAAGTTTTAAATTGTAAATGGAGATGAACCCAGGCGTTGGCATAACATTTTATGATTTTATCCTATCACAAATATCGAAAGAGAAAAATAAAGTATTACCCAAAATGAGATTAACTTCGTCTTGCAACAATTCTTGATCTGGTTGTTCATCTCGAATCATGAGATGTTCCGCCATCCGCTTCAATTCTTTTACAAGATCCTTTTCTGACAATACGCATTCAACCACGCGACTTAAAAGCCTCCTCATGAACTTTATCGGCCCTTGTTCTGATAACCGAAAACGAAGCAAAACGAGTATACTACATAATGCTGAAACATATGACTTCTCAGCAGCTGTCTTCTTTGAATGAAAGCTTGCCACCTCAACAAAGGAAATCAAGAGTAAAAAGAAAGGAAAGAATGAAAAAAAAAAAAAAGAACATTAATTTGAATCCTGCAATATTCTCCACTCCTAGACTATTATTGGAAGGAACCCGTAGTTGATATCAACATTCATTAGACAAATGGCATAACTACATAGCTTACTTCTCTTCTGAATTTGTTGGACACGAAGAAAGCTAGTAATGAGGGAGCTTAACAAATGAAAAGCTTTCTGCAACCTCATGTAGGGATCTTTTCATGAACCATGTCAAGTTTCAACATGAATTCTCCATAAAGATTAACGACTAAATTGCATATTAGCTTAAAATTTGACACACCAACTCCTAGCAAGGTGAAACCACAGTATGCCACATTATTAACGATAAAGAATAAAAACGAAGAGCATGCTTTGGCAAATATAACTAACTAAAAATATGTGGAAGGTTACCTCTACGCCTATGCGTATTGCAAGTCCCTCCTCGTCGCACTCAAATGGAACTTCTGCACAACTATCTATGACTTGTGGAACTTCTGTACTATTATTTTCACTCTCTGGTTGAGTCTCTTTAGCGTACAAAGGGACCTGCATCATCTGCAGCATAAATCGTGAAGCTTGAACGGCACGCTTACGCATCTGAGACACCATAAAAGAAGAACCTCCAGAGTTTCCATAAATGCCTGGCCACATTGAACGCATGACAGGAATGAAAGCCTTGGATATGCACTTCTGCAGTTACAGGAAAGAAACAGTTAGGGCACTATCTATGACATTAAAAATAATAATCACTACAAACAAAAGACACATCTAAAGGTCGTATCAACTATGCTTGCCTTGTGATTGGCCGAGAGACATGGATAGTGCTCAAAAAACACAGACAGACACTGCTTCAACCTGATCAAAGAATGAAAAGGTCAATTTCAAATAACTACCAGTACAAGAAAACCAACTAAAAACGTGGGAAAAATAGTTAGTGGCACAAACAATACCCCTGCGTGTGTTCTGTTTCGTCGCTGAAGAACAAGCTGATGAGCTTCGATAAAAGCACTGGATGCAAAGAAGTTGGTATGCTTGGATATTTCTCACTTAGGAGAAGAATTTTCGCAAACCCCTCTCCAAGAACAGCATGAACGCACTCATCTTCGGTACAAGTCGAAAGATTGCCCCAGTCATCTTTCTCAAATCCACCATATAAGAGATCAAGCAACCCAACGTTTAAATCCCCTTCTAAATCAGAAAAGTTCACAGGACTAAAAAACTTCTTGTCACACTGGATTTGGCATGGAAGGTCGTGCTTCAACACCCTGTCAACTTCTTGAGGCCCATGCCACATCCCAAGATCAACTAATGCTTTACACGCCTCCATGCTAATTGGATGTGGTCCTTTAATATACGAAATACTCAGTTGTTTTACAAGTTCTTCACTTGGTATCCTCTCCAACAACCCAAATATTCCAAGACATCTGACGGCAATCCTTTGCACATCCAAGTGAGCATGTTTTGCCTGCAGTTCATTGTCCATGTTAGAAGATAGGTACCAGTGCTCTCCAACGAAAGCTACCAGGACTGATTGGTTTGCCTTTGGCCTAACAGCCTTTTACTTAATATGCTATTCAGAAATGTAATAGTAATACCTTCGAGGCTTCAACAACAAAGGCAAATGCACTACATATGCGCACATTATAGTAGTAATCTTCAGAATGGGTAGGCATGCAATCAACATTTAATATTGTTGTCATAGACTCATAGTTCATTGACATTCATCCCTATGGAACCAAAGTAAAAGCTATGCTTGTTCGTGTGGCTTCAAGTTTTATCACAGTTTTTTGACATTTATCCACATTTCATGCTGCCGTGCCTAGAGAAGCCATGCTTGGTATTCAATGCGGAGATATGATATGATCTCTATATAGTTTCCTATAACCACCGTCCTATTATATGGCATTTAATGACATTGCTTTTGCTTGCCTATAAACCAATGGATTGAGAGCTTTGGAGATGCATGCGAGCATTCTTTGCTTGTAGAACACAACAAATGAAAGAAAAGCAACGTGTAAAAAAGAGTAGAGTGCTATATGAATGTGCCCGTGAGTAAGAAGAGAAAGATTGACGAGAAAAATATTGTAAGATAATTTTTAAATGTGTTTGGGTTGTAAGTGTAGGGTGTAGTCAAGCCACTTTTGCTTTTCCCATTTAATTCTACTGGTAATTCTTGTGTGTATTATTTTCATCATACTATAATTTTGCCCCATTTATCCAATTACTGGGTTCAATGTTACCATCGTCCCAATTTTTTAGATGGATAATTAATAAAAATGAAGGGAAGAAAGAAAGAAAGCTTAAATGAAAACAAAGAAATATGCAATGACTTTGTTACCCCTGGAAGTAGTAAAGACTGCAGTAATTCAATAGCCTTGCCCTGAACATAGCGGAATGATGTCACATTTTTCAGCAAAAGCCCAGTAAGAGATAGGCTATGTATCCACTGCACACAATCTGCCGTTCTCTCCCTGCAAGGTTGAGCTAGCTCTTCTATAATTGCAAGAACAACCTCTTCAAATTCACCAGGAGCAGCATGGACTTTCCTTGCCAACCTGGCTATAGCTTCAGCCCAATCATTGTCTCCCCCAAAGTTTAATCCATCTCCTATAACAATCACATTCCCTTCCTCATCATCCTCGTGCTCAAGAGGCTTACGCATCAATTCCTGCAAAAATGCACTTGCAACCCTTCTATTTGTGGCATCAGAAAAATCGAACATGGCACCAAGCAAAAGAAGCTGTCGGCATGTGAAGCGATGGTTTGCTCCTGTGAATACAATATTTCAGACTAAATTAACATGTATTAGAGAGATGGATGTAAAAAACTATCAATACCACTAGCGTCAACCAAATAAACTTATTCTGACCAGCATTGGTATGAGCTCTAACCAACTCTATGTAATCATCAACTGTTTCAGGAAGAATTTTTTCCAGAAGATCATTTTTATCCGATGCTTCAGCTGCATATACTTCTGCTTCAGTGCCCATTGTAGTGGCAGCATCAGAGCCTTTGGCCTAATATGGTACCAATTTAAATCCTCACTGGTCAGATGAAAAATTTGCAACTCTAATATTGTAATTCAAATTACAATATCTCAGTAACTAGGGGGGAAAATGAGAGATCAAATGAGTAAGCTAAAATATTGTATGCAGCAAAGCAGTTTGATCCTTTTAATTGCTCAACGGTATATTGTGTAGCTACACACTGAAATATGTGCAGAAAGATACTAAGAACCTGTAAAAATAAGCTGTCCAACTGAATAAGTGTACAGTGTATATGAAAAGAAAGGAGGGAAACTAAATTATCCATGGAAACTACAATTTCTAGCGTGCATTGTTTCATACATATAACTTTGAAGAGGACAGATTAGCCACTTTAATGAACATTACCATGATGTAACCTACCATGAAATAAATTCAAAATATGTTACATGCCTCCACTGCTTTCTTGGACCAACCTTATATATAACTAAAGAAAAACGAAATACGGTATATGGATATAGTTCTTCCAACTCACATTAGCTTCTGACTGCAAATGCTTGCATACAATTCTCCAATAAAGTGCAACCTCTGCTTCCATCAGATGAATATTCAATGGGCAACCTAAAACCAAAATGAGAAACAATGAAGATACTGTATAACAGTCAACCAGGTTTAATTCTAGTATTGATTCTGTTTATCTTAGCAGTCAAAGATACCACGGGTAAGCTCTCAAATAGTATGGAGGAAATTAAATAGAAAATGCCCCACATGACCCTTTCTGTTAATTTCTTGACAAAGCATTTAATCTCACACATAAGAGAGAATATACTGTTACATCTTGTTTTATAAATATGTATTTACCATCATAATCAACACATAGTAACTTCCCAAACTTCAAAACTTATGTTGAAACAAGGAAATTTAGAATCAAGTTAGAATAATGAATGACCAAACTATAACAATTTGAATCTTAAAAAACATAGATAACCTTCAGTACTGTCACTATTTGATGATATATACTGCCGGATACTTGCACCATTATGGAGTTTTAAGAAACCAGCTTTTAGAAGCGCCTCAATAACAGACTCGCTAACTGATTCATAGGTTTCAACATCAAGATACTTGAGAAGTTCTAATGGATCTCCATTGCAACACTTTGTAAGCCATTCATCTTTCATTAGTTTGAAGCATTCCTTTGAGACAACAATAGAACGGTCCGCTAGTCCTCTTCGAAGAATGTCTGTCCTGAGCTTAATGCTGAAACCGGGCGAATGATAGAGAAATGATTATACAGTCATTCTAAAAGAACCCGAAAGTGATAAAATGTTGAAAAAATAAAATAGAGGAAGATTGCAACTGCAACAATAAAATATCCACCCATAGTGACTCCAATTATAGGGGAACTATTGTTCCTTTACGACACCCCACTTTACCTTAAGCTTTGTAGAGGAAATTTATTAGCTAGAACACAGTATGCTGCTTTGCGTACAGATTCACTCACGTCCAGCGTACGATCAATGATCACTTGAGAGGTTACACTAGTAGGAGGCAAAGATAGCACAATCATTTTACGGACATCCTGCATATTTTCCAAAATTAATTATCAGAAAGTAACATTAATTATCATTAGCAACCAATGAGTGAAAAACCCGCAAGACACTGACCGCATTTTGCTCCAAGGGAAGCACCTCAAGGAACAAGTCAAGGATGTCACTATTATCAGAGTCATTCACAAAGCGAGAAAGAGCCCTAACTGCAAGTGTACGGATGATAGGGACCTTGTCTCCTACCCTCAACTTCATGCATTCTATCACCTCATCCAATAGGTCATCACTCACTTCTGCATCGTCAGGCAACCGCAATATGATCTACAAAATGATGAAATTGATGAAACATAACCAATAGTAAGATACAGAGCAAGTCGAGGGTATCTAGTGGATATCCCCATTAATTACTGATAATAAGTTGGCATCGATCATTTTTCAGTACAGCTATTCCACCCAGGTATACAAATAATGAATCGTTACTTTTAAATGAAATGAAAATTAGATCTCCCGAGTAGTGCACAGCAAGAACCCACGAAATCGTAAAAGCAACATCAATTTAAATTGTCAAAATAAACCGATACCTTTAAATGAAATTGAGGAGAGCTAAGTTACCCCTGAATTTATGATATGGGCAAACTCTCAAAAACTAGCATCCAGCTCCATTAGACCAAAATATCGAAAAACACATATATTTATATAAAAATCCAAACCTCACATCAATTTAATTAAACCATAAGGATGAAAACCCCAAATATTCCGAATTCTATGCATCTTAATCAAAAACCAATGTTACACTGAACCCCAAACCCTACCTCGGAAACAATCTGACAAGCTCGAGACCTTGCAGTCTTGTTGGCTGCTGCGGCAGCAACAAGTAGAAACTTGAGAAAATAGTCCAAGAATTCATCGGAATCTGAAGCATTGTCAGGGTCACGAGTACCGGCAAAGACTGAGACAAAACGGACAACGCGTTCAGCGGAAGCAAGGCGCCTCTGGAAATCGAAAAGAGGAATTAGGGCTCTGGAGAAGGCAGAGAAGAATTGGGGAAGGGAAGACGATTTGGAGCGGAGAAGGGATAGCTCCTTGAGCTTTCGATTATGAGTGGCGTAGGAGGTTCGGGTCTCGTCCAATATTTTAGCAATTCTCTGCATCAGAAGCTTCTCTTCATCGGTATCCTCAATCTCTCTCTTAGCCATGTATGGAGGTGGGCGGTACTGGTGGTGTTCAACTGTTGATGGTGGATCTGAATTGTGAAGCCGTGAATCGTCAATGTTTCGCCATTTCGTTTTCGAATTTGAGCGGGAGTTTACAATAGAAGATCATATGTATGTGTGTACAGTATTTGAGCTTTTTTTTTTTTTTTTGGTCTGATACAAGTACTTGAGCTTAAACAATTATATTAGACTACAGGTTTCGCATGCACGTACCGTGCATGTAATTTGTTTTTATTTTTTAAAAAAAAAATATATAAGATAAAATTATTATTATGATTTAAAATAATAAAATTTTAAATATTTGATAATTTTTAACATTCAAAATATAATATAATAATTATATTTTAAATAATATATTAAATTATAGGAAGTTATTTATTGAGAAGTTATTCATGATAAGTTATTTTTAGTGGATAAGTTATTTTCTTGGTGTCACACTTTGCTTGTGTGACACCAAAAAATTCAAAGCCATATATATATATAAATATCTCTCTTCAGCGGTTACACGAAATATCAGAGGAAGCCCAACCCAGCCTTGACCCAAAAAGGCCCATTGAAAATGGGGTTCAATTAGAATAATAGAAATATAGAATTGTATGATTGGATTGGACTGAAGATAAAGGAATAGAAATGAAATTGTTATTCTTCTCTCTTTTTATAAATCTCAATTGGACCCTATTTTCAATAGATTTTATAATATATGGAGAAAGAGGTTATCTTCAATGTGTAATCGATGATTAAAAAAAGTGGGTGTAAAGTATATTGCTTAAGGTTGTCAGATTGAAACATTTTAAATTTATTCACTTAACATACCTAAATTATTAGTGAAGGTTGGAAAAAAAAGAGATTGAAACAATTTTTTAATTCAATTTTTGCAAACTGGGTTTAAATTTGATAGGTTGACAATTTAATGTAAACCAATAAACACACGTGATTAATTTAGCCAGCAAAAGATGAATGATGCTTTAAGAATAAAGTGTGTACGTAGTGAATTATTATTGATAGGTGATAAATATAACATCTCAGGTTTTTATAGAAGTATAAAGTGTTTGAGTCTCTTACCATAGTAAATTTTCGTATTTTATTTTCTAGTGTGTTGATCGTCCCATGGACAAATAATATATTGCTCTCTTATCTTAATTAAATTACAAGTCCTTTAAAAAAAAAACTAAATATTTGATGGTTGTTACATACACAAAATCCAAAAATAAAGGCCATATTATATGCTTTCTATACTATTTTAGATTTATTTGAAAAGTGAAAAAATATATTCTCTGACATAAGTAGTTACTAAATACATACCAACAAATGTTTGGTGCAGTGGTAAGCGAATTGCACCCCAGGTTGAGGGACTTAGGTTCGAGCCCTGGAGTTGACATTATTGGGAGGGTTTTAACTGTTCGCTCCCGATCCGAATGAAATTAGTCTTCATCTAAACCGTTAAAACGGATAGGTGGGAGACACCCGAATTATACAAAAAAAAATTAAGCGTAAATACATTAACCCTTCAAAGTTTTTTAAATGTGGCTATAATAAGTAAATAACTATACGTAAATACATGTGAAATTGCTATCAATTCAGGGTTGGTCTAGTCATTAAAATTGGTCAGTTGTGACATAAAATATCTTGAATTCATTTAGCAATACCTTATTGACGAGTATCTACTAATTATGACGCGTCATACTTTAAAACATGTAATATAACTCACTAACTTCTTTAACTTTTTATTAAAAAAAACTAATTAAGGTAAAGTTATTAGGTTCTTGCTATAAAGTTCACCAATATAATTAAAATACGTGACAAAATTTTTTTGTATAACCAATCATGATAGAGAGAGAAAATGAAAAACAATAAATTACATAACCAATCAAACAGGAGAGAGAGTATAGATAACATTTATGATTAATGAATTTTATAGCAAGCACCTAAGTAACTTTACCTTAATTTTTTCCTAAAAAAAATTGCAATGACTTCTTTTAAGCATCACTCATGTGAGCTTTTTTTTTTCTCTTCTTAATTTAATTTTATGCTTTAATAATAGCACAATCTAAGGGCACGTATAGTTAGGTAAATGTTAGATGTAATAGGAATAATAATGGAAATGGAAATGCGGAAAGGAATAAGAATAGTAATGTGAAATTGATGTGATGTGATGTAAAAGGAATAAAAGTTAATAAAATAATTATTTTATCCTCATATTAAAAGTGATAATAGAATAAAGTGGATAAAAAAATAAAAATAAAAATATAATTTCATCACATTATAAAAAATAAAGTATATTTGATTAAAAAATATTGAAAGAAATATTAAATTATATCCGCATTGCGTCTACAATTTATACAACCAACCCGCACTTAATAGATACACAGAATATCTTTTTAAATAAAAAAGGGAATACACAAAAAGTGCCCATTTTTATTAATGGCTTCATTTATTATTAAAGTACATTTGGGAATAGCCGAATGGAGAAGATCTTAAAAAAAAAAAAAAAGTTTTAAGATGATTGGGACTTGGGAGGATTTTCCCATTTCCTCAGCATTTGTCTCGCCTAAAGAAAATCAATGTGCTAACTGGCTTGTTAATTAATTACAACTACTTTATTAATTCTCCTTGGTTTCCATTAGCACTGTTAAAACAGGCCAGCCCGTGACGGGCCGGCGTTAAACGGGCCGGCCCGGGCCGGCCCGTTTATTTGGCGGGCTTGGGAAGTAATGCCCAAGTTCGCCCGCAATGGCCCGCGGGTTAAACGGGCTAGTCCGCGAGCTAATTTTTTTAATTTTTTAAAATATATATTTTTTAAATTAATTATAAAATTATATATTTATTTAAAAATTAGTAATTTTTTAACTTTAAATTAATATTTTATTAATCTTAATTATTATTTAAATTATTTATATACTTTATTAGAATAAAATTATTATTTAACACATAAAATTATCTAAAATATATATATTTATACATATTTTAAACAAATATATATTAATTTTTTATTTTATTTTATTTTTAAGTTTTTGGCAGACCGGCCCGTGGGCTAGCCCGTTTAGTCCGTTTTTAAAACGGACCTATTTTTGCTTGCCAAGCCCGCCCATTTAGCGGGCGGGCCGGGCTAGCCCGTAGGCTCCGACCCGTTTTGACAGTGCTAGTTTCCATGACTTTGATATGGGAGTTTATACTATTCCTAAAATTATCTGTGTTATATAGATTAAATTTAGATTAGTCGAGACAGCACTTTGAATACTTTTAAAAATAAAAGTATATGTTCCGTTTTTCAGCCTTGCCATTGTCACTTAAAAAAATTTAGTATTTATTTATAATTAGCGTAAAATATTTATATATATACTATATATATAATCCAACAATAAAGATTTTTAACATATCAGAAAACAAACTCTGTACATCATAACCCTAATAGTGTGTTGATGTACACGAATTATATGTGTGTTACAAATCTCTCATAAAAGACCTAAAGTTGGAGCATATATTCTCAATATAAAAGGCATTGCCCTAAAACCAACAAGACAAAAATGAACACGTACATCTATGTGGAACTCATAAGAACTTTAATTTGTGGTTAGATGGAACTCTGCTTTTAAAAGAAAAAAATCTTTGAAAAGGATGGTCCAGGAACAATATTTTGGTTTTTGAGATATATAGAATATGTTCCTAATTATAAGTGTTGGTAAAAATAAATAAATAAATTAATGAAGCATTCCGCAGAAAACAGACTGTGTTTTCTGAACCATCCAAGTCGTGTACTGAAATACGAACAACAATATTCTCTGAAATTGTAACCATCAAGCTATAAGGAATGTAAAGATAGAAGATTAAGGCTGAATGAAAAAGGACAAAAGCCATTTCGGGCCTTTCAAAAAATTCTACATATGATATACGTACGTATGTATAAGTCGATTGCACAAGATTATACACTAGAATTCATATCTTTTTCGGCTTTTTGGCTAATTGTTTGTGTCATTCTCAGTGATCTGGAAACAAACCAAAAACAGGGGGGGAAGGCACATTCAGGCAAATCACACGTTCGAATTTCACTTAAGTTGTTATTTTTAGGATCATGCCAATGCCATACATACAAGTTTCTAATAAAAAGAAAGAGAAACTTTATAATTACGATATATATATTTTTTAACAAGTAAAATCTTTCCTTTTGTGATTCTTGCTTTTTCTTTTCTCTTTCATAGAAAATAATGCAGAAAGGGAGCCAATTAAAGGCCATGTTGAAAAGTGAAGCCAAACATTCCAAAGGGTATCAATTATATATTGACTATTTTGGGTGCCTTTGAATTACATAGTTTTTGTTTAAAAAAAATTAAACGTTAGGTGAAGTTATGTAAGTTTTGATTATGAATTACTTCAATACATACCTAATAAATTTTTTTTTGTATAGTTAATTATGGGTGGAGAGAGAATATAAAAGATTAAATTTTATACAATTATTTTAATGGAAGGTTAAGTAAAAAATTAGACTAGGTAAGAGACTCAACCATCTTGTATTTACAGAGGACTAACAATTACTTACCTATTATAGTTAGTTTGTCTGATAGTCTTACACTTATCATATTACATCATTATTAGACTCGAGATTTCATTTAATTACAAGGTGAGACTAAAAATAAATTAATCACATTAATTTATAGGTATCATAATCATAATTGAGTTATACATTCAATTAATATTTTAAAGAAAACAAAATACCAATTAATCAAACCCAATATAAAAGATTTTTTCCACATTATTTTCATTGCTTAAACTTCATTGTCATCTCTACATTATTAAGTTTCTAATATTTTTAAAATACGTTTATTAGGTGAAGTTAGAGTTATTTTATATTTATTTTAGAGGCAAAATACTATATAGTCTCTGAATTATTGATCAAACTACTATTTAGTCTCCGAATTTATCAAAAATACTATTTAGTCCCCGAAATTTGTAACTAAGTTAACTATTTAGTCCCTGAATTTGACAAAAATACTATCCAGTCCTCAAAATTTGTAACTATGTCAACTATTTAGTCTCCAAACTTGGCAAAAATACTATTTAATCCCCGAATTTGCAACTCTGTCAACTCTAACGGGTAACAGTTAGAAAACTAAATAGTTGACAGAGTTACAAATTCGGGGATTAAATATCATTTTTATCAAGTTTAGGGACTAAATAGTTGACATAGTTACAAATTCGGAGACTAAATAGTTGACATAGTTACAAATTTTGGCGACTGAATAGTATTATTGATAAATTCAGAGACTAAATAGTAGTTTGACCAACAATTCAGGGACTAAATAATATCTTGCCTCTTTATTTTAAGTTAAATAATTATGTTTTTTAATTATTTGTTTTTTGAAGTATAGTTAAATACTTATTTAATAAAATAATTAACTTTATTAAAAGATACAAAAATAACATTAATTATTATTTGAAAATAGTTTTAAAATGTTTTGTATATTTATGAAAAATATTTTGAGCTAAAAACATTTTCAGTCACATATGTTTTCATTTAAATCCTCCTTAAAAACTCTCTGGTTTTTGTCCATATATAGCACTCTTGTATTTTTTATTATTATTATTATCACTTTTCAAATATTATTTTTTAATCTATACCAAACGCAATGTTCATGTTCCAATTCGGCGTTAGCAACGGCGAATTGGGAATTTTTTTTATTACAATTCGCTGTTGCTAACGGCAAATTGAGAGTCAACGCAATCTGCTCCAATTCACCGTTAGCAACGGCAAATTGGGTTTTTTTGAAAAAATTGATCCTATGTGGCACACTGACGTGTCCAATTCGCCTTACCAGCGGCGAATTGGACTCTGTAAAAAACTTTCAACTTATTTTTTGTCAGATTAAGATCCTAATTGGTCATTAAAAAAAGCAAGACGTGTTGACAAATCTTTTGAAAAGAAATGAGGAGTGAACAGTGCTCCATACAATATAATTTACAGTCAACTATTAAAAAAACTAATATATTTAGATAGGTTTAGTACTTCATACTATATAATTTACATATATAGTGAAAGGTAAATAGGTTCAAGAATGTTGGTATGATTTAGAGGGGAGGTAGGGGCCTTATACTGAAAAAGCAATACCAATTCGCCATTCTCAAGGGTGAATTGGTGTTGCTTTTTTTTAATGATCAATTGGAATCCCGATCTGACAAAAAATAAGTTTAAAAATTTTCACAGAGTCCAATTCGCCGTTAGTAAGGACGAATTGGACATGTCAGCATGCCACATATGATCAGTGTTTTCAAAAAATCCAATTTGTCGTTGCTAACGGCGAATTGGAACAGATTGCGTTGACTCCAAATTTTCCGTTAGCAACGACAAATTAAAATAAAAAAAATTTTCAATTCGCCGTTGGCAACGACGAATTGAAACGTAAATAGTGCGTTTGATATAGATTGAAAAATAAGATTTGAAAAGTAATAATAATAATAAAAAATACCAAAAGTGTTATATATGGACAAAAATCAAAGCTCTCTTGTGATGGGCATGGGACAATTGTGGGATTAGACACGCGGCAGTTGGAGGTAGCACAGCTAAATTTTCGTGCATCATCGTACAATGCAATCACGTGACATCACCAATGTGCCGTGCCGTTGGTCTAGTGCGGCGCCTACTACTCCCACTATTATATTTATATCACGAGGATAATGCAGCTTGTGATTATTCAAGTTTATTAGTTTAAAATTAGTGGATTTATATTGAAATTTGTATTAAAAAAATATATTTTTTAAGGGTTTATTTCTTAAGAGTTTTGTTGATCGGTGATAAGAGAATAAATGAAATTGATAAAAAATTGATAAAAATTTATGTGTTATGGTTTATATGTTTTTGGTAAGATTAACCAATTAAAAAAAGACATGTGTCAATTTTGAGAAGAAAATTGACATGTGTCAATATTTAATTGGTTAACCTTACCAAAAGCATGTAAGCAACAACATATAAGTTTTGTCGTAAAAAATTAACTAACACATTTTTTAAGGTCCTTTCATTAGTTGAAAAGAAACTTAAAAAGTGTCTAAGGACACTTATTAGCAAAACTCATTTTACATATCACGTATCATATTCTCTACTACCAAGTACCATTTTATTTTTATTAACTTTTTATAAATTTTATGACAACAAAAATTTTATAGACTAATTATAGAAAATTTTGAAAAGTATCATAGAATACTCGATAAATAAATTAATTAAATTTTTAAAAAAATTATGAAGTATTCAACCTCATAAGAGTTTTAGTTATGTTTTAAGGTGCATTTGATATGATTTTTTTTACTAAAAATAAAAAATAGTTAATGCATTACGTTTGGCTAAATTTTTTAAAAAGTATTCTACAAAACATTTATTTAAAGTGGATTCATTTTTTGAAAACATCAAAATGTTATTTTCATTGTTTCTTATTAAAAATATAAAAAAAATGTTGTTTTGACTTTACAAATCAAATATATATTTTAAAATAAAAATTATGTTCAAAAAATGAAAATAAAAATTATTTTTTAAAACCAAACACAGCCTAATCTCTCGTCTCTAGAGTGACCCAAAATAAGAGTACATTTCCAGAGGTAGTTCATAACTTTATACACATATGTGCACAATAATTGTTCATACCTAAGTTTAACTTTATATAAAATTCATAATGCGAATGTGATAAAATAATCGTAGGCATAAGCACAAAACGAAACATATAGTGTGTGTGTATATATATCTTTTACAAAAATAAATGATGTTTTTTTCTTTTAATCCGTGTTATTTGGTAGGAAATTGAAATTGTCAATAAGTATTAATTTACAAATGGAGATATAACTCATTTTTAAAGTGAAAATTAATTAATGGGATATGGACCAAATGTTTATGAGAATATTAAACTTTAATATATTTTTTTAATAATTTAATTTCTAATTCATTCAAGATGAGTTCTTATTAGTATATGTTTATATTACTATTAAAAAATTGCATTTAATAATTAGATAGGTGTATTGAAATTCATTACTTAGTATAGTAAACTTTTATCCAATTTTATATAATTATACATAGAATTGAATTAAGAGTTTAGTATATTAAAAAATATAATTGCAATTAAAATTGATAAGTATAAAAATAAATAAATTATCTTAAACTATCTTTTATATTATTCTTAATTTTAACTGTTATAAAATTAATTATTACCATGCTATAAGTTTACATAAAATTTGATGAATGTGAGAAAGTTAATTAGAATGTTTTCCCCCCCAAAAAAAAAAAAAAGAAAATCGAGAAATTACTACTTTGTTCTTCATTTGTTTCCAAGAAGAGATCGCGCACTATAAAACCTACAAAAGCCGCTTACTCTGTATATTGAATCATAGAAACGAAGAAAGAAGAGAGCTAGAGAGAAATCTTCGCTCTAAAGAGATCTCTGCTTCCAGCTTTATTTTTGAAGATGTCGCTGCTTTCAGATCTAATCAACCTCAACCTTTCTGATACAACCGAGAAGGTCATCGCGGAGTACCTATGGTTAGTCTCTCTTTTCGTTACGTCCAAACGAGCAATATCACCGTTCGTTCTGGTTCTATTCGCATATGCATGAATTTACGTGTTCGGAGATGTTTTTGTGTAGTTGTTCTTTCATTGAGTGTGGTTTACTTTGGTTCATCTCCCACTTGATCGATCATTACCTGTTATACATTTTTTATTCTTCGTCGGTGTTCTTGTTTCATACACCTGCCTACCACGGCGCTGTTATGAAAAGGAATAGCTAACTTTCTATGGCCTATAGTTGTAATCTCATTTGTCATGAATTTGAGCAGAACAGAAATTAAAAAATAGAGGAAATCATTTTCAATTTGGATTTCCCCTGTTTTTTATTGTGTTTATAGCTTTGTTTGTACGTTCGTTGTCTTTCTTCATTTTTTTTATTGTATTGGAGCATAAATCGTGCAATGTTCTCTCTAGCTTGATTCTGTCTTTGGGGGATTATGCTTGATTTCCGTTGGTATTATTTCTTCGCGATGATGGCTTTTTATTTGCTTCAATTGCTGTTTATTACTTTATTAGCTGTTTGCTTTGTTTTTTGTGCCCAAGGATAATTGACGTCAAAATAAGTTTAACTTCTTGTTCAGCTTCTCACGTAACTCCGATTTTTCCCAAACTTGCGTTTCTTTTACTCAATTTTCTGTCTGATCCTATTTTATTGCCAATATCGTAGGATCGGTGGATCTGGCATGGACATGAGGAGCAAAGCAAGGGTAATTTAGTTCTTTTGATTGTTTTCTCAAAAAAAAGAAAAAGAAATTGCAATTATTTTATTTGGCTGTTTACGTGTGCAAATATAATATGGTTCTGGGGATATACAGACTCTCCCAGGACCAGTCACCGACCCTTCAAAGCTGCCCAAGTGGAATTATGATGGTTCCAGTACAGGCCAAGCTCCTGGAGATGATAGTGAAGTGATCTTATAGTAAGCCTTTCTTTCTCCACTTGATCCTTTTCTTCTGTTATCTGAGATACTGAGCTAATAATTCATTTTCTTCACATTTTGGCCACAGCCCACAAGCAATTTTCAGGGATCCATTCAGGAGGGGTAAAAATATCCTGGTTTGTTTTCTTTCCTCCTTTTGTTTTTTGGGATGGCAATCTCTTACCATTAAAACTGTTTTCGTGGTGCAATTCTATTCTTGATCCCTTCAATCACAATTGGCATCAGGTTATGTGTGATGCTTACACTCCTGCTGGAGAACCCATCCCCACAAACAAGAGACATGCAGCTGCAAAGATATTCAGCCATCCTGAAGTTGTTGCTGAAGAACCCTGGTATTATTTTTTACTCACTTGTAAATACAAAGGGACCCTTTTTTTTCCCAATAGTGTCTGCTTCCCTGACTCTATGCTTTGCTTGCATAATCTGGAAATAGGTATGGTATTGAGCAGGAATACACATTGTTGCAGAAAGAAGTCCAATGGCCTCTAGGTTGGCCTATTGGTGGCTTCCCTGGACCTCAGGTCAAATTTCGTCTCTCATAAGTTTCTTTCTTACAGTTTATACATACAAACTCACTTTCAAGTCCTCTCGTTTTTAACTGATAATCTTTTGTGATTACAACATTTGGACTATCATCAAATATTTTTCAACAGGGACCATACTATTGTGGTACCGGCGCTGACAAGGCTTTTGGGCGTGATATTGTTGACTCACATTACAAAGCCTGCCTCTTTGCTGGCATCAACATCAGTGGAGTAAATGGAGAAGTGATGCCCGGTCAGGTAAATTTCAGCATTTTATTTACTGACTACTGTTTATCCTTTTAATTCATACCGTCATATCTTTTAAATTTAAATTATTGACTCTTTTTGTTCAATTTTCTTCTTTTGATTATGTTAATCTTCTTTTGTCATGAAGTGGGAATTCCAAGTCGGTCCTGCAGTTGGTATCTCTGCTGGCGACGAGTTGTGGGTTGCTCGTTACATTCTAGAGGTAGTACATGACTTCTGTCAGACTGTCACTGTTACCTTTATTATCAATTTCTGCCCCAAAAAAAAAAAGTAGCAAGTAATGTCTCTGTTTTGGTTGTGCAGAGGATCACTGAGGTTGCTGGGGCGGTTCTTTCCTTTGACCCCAAGCCAATTAAGGTCGAATCATTTTCCCCTACACTTGTGTTGTTATTGGACTTTGTTTTGAAATTGACTTGTCTTTTTCTATTTGATTTCTGACAAAACCAGGGTGATTGGAATGGAGCTGGTGCTCACACAAATTACAGGTGAATCTTGGTTACTTATAAAGAGACATTACTTTTACTCTTGGCTTTGATGCTTGACAAGTGCATGATAACATTTGCAGCACCAAGTCCATGAGAAACGATGGAGGCTTTGAAGTGATCAAGAAAGCAATTGAGAAGTTGGGAAAGAAGCATAAGGAGCACATAGCAGCTTATGGAGAAGGCAATGAACGTCGTTTGACAGGAAAACATGAGACCGCTAACATCGAAAATTTCCTATGGGTAAACAACAACATCTAACGACCTTATCATTAATTAATCATATATTGTTTATCATGGTGTTGAGTCTCCTCAATTTAGTCTTTTCTAATTGATCTTGTTCTCGTGCATGAGAAGCCAGGTTAATAACTAATATAAGATTCTAAATTCTAGCTATGCATTTTATGGGACAGGGTGTTGCAAACCGTGGTGCTTCAGTTAGAGTTGGAAGGGACACAGAGAAAGCAGGGAAGGGATATTTTGAGGACAGGAGGCCTGCTTCTAACATGGACCCATATGTGGTAACTTCCATGATTGCAGAGACAACCATTCTGTGGAAACCATGAAGCAGGGAACAACCGAACTAGGAATGTATTTGCATTTTTCTCAAGATTTCTTGTGTGTTCATTAGGATTAGTCTTGCCATCTTGTTATGTCTGTTTGGCCCTGGTTGTAGCTATCTATCAACAACCAAGCGTCTAAGGGGAGTTTGTTGTTTCCTTCACTCCCTTGATGTCCGATGTGTTACAATAATGCCTTGGTTTTAGTTTTTTTTCTTAATAATATGAAATGAAATTGCCTTGTCCGCGCAAGATAGTACTACAGACATTATTATATTTGATAAAAATATCGTCAGAACTTGACCAAGAAAAAAACAGTAAATGGGCAAGCTAGACCCATAAACTGATTTAATTTTTTCTGGTTATAAAGATGGGCTTTATTGTATTCGAACCGCATAAACTTAATTAAATCTAATTCTATCAAATACCAATAAGCAGTATTTAATAAAAAGATTGATTTAAAATAAAATACAGATAGAAAACGATTTTTTTTATTAATGATATAGGACTAATTTAAAATTTTTAAATGATAAAAATAATACAAAACTAATAAAAAAAGACAAGGAGGAGCTTGACAAAAAAAATATATATTAAAGTTGAGGGAATCATATATTATTAAAAAATGCAAAATTTAAGATGAGGATTGGAGAAGACAAATCAAATTCAAAGCCGAAGAAGCCTTTTTTGGCGGTCAAGCAAGTGAACGTGAGGCGGCACACCCCATCTGGATTCTGGACTAACAACTCATTTCCTTGCTTCTTCGTCGTCAATCGAGAAGGTCCGTTATTCATTTCTAGTAAGTAATCAGTTATGAGTGCAATTTTAATGTTAATTTATATTATTTTTTCATAATGACAATTCATCATTTAAAATGATATTATTTTTTTTTCTTAAAAAAATATAAAAAAATAATATTGTTTTGAGTAATAAATTAGCATTAATATTACATGTATAAAATCATATCATCATTTTGAAAAATATTATATGTTAAAGCGAAATTTAAAATTTTGGAGACAAAATCAAGTCTAATTCAAAATTTTTGGTACAAAATTGATCTAAAAGAAGTTTAGAGACAAAATTAAAAAATTAATGTAAAGTTTGAAAACATTTTGATTGTGTTTGGTAACTTTGTGCTACAATACATGCAATGTAATATCACACATCCTAATAAATTTTATATCATATTTTTTACATATTAAATACATTTTTATCATATTTTTTATATTTTCAACACACCTTTCTTTATAATACTTTTTTTACTCTTCAGTATTTTACATTCATTCTCTTTCTATTATTTTTATCAAATATAGTCAAAAAGTATGTTTGGAAACCAAGTTTTTGTAGATTTAAAAAATAACGGACATGTTCTTTTGTAAGAATTCTCAATGAAAATAGAAATGGAAATGGTGGGGCCCACCGGGCCCCACTTACTTTTTCATTTTTTTATTCCTATCAACTTTTAAAAAAAAAATACAAAATACCTATTATACCCCTCTGATTTGACATGATTTAACAGAATTATAACCTTCTTTTCTTTTTATTATTTTAATATAAGGGGTAAAATAGTCATTTTAATACATTCCCTTTCCATTTCCATTATCAAACTTTTATTACTAAACACAGGAAATACATTCCGTTTCCGTTTCCATTTCCATTTTTATTTCTATTTTTATTTCTGCGTAAAGAACGTGCCCTACGAGAACATTCCATTAGAATTCAAAACAGATATTAAAGTTGTGCAAATGATATTATTAAAAAATCCCATTGATCCTAGAGTAAGAAAATTTTATCTTACAAATAAGATGATCTGATTTATTATAAATCTTCGTTAGACTTTTCTAGAATTTTTTATTAAATATATTTGGTAAAAATAACTTTCCTAACCCCAACGTTTGGAGGTCCTGTCAGTTTCGCCCCTAACGTTTTTTCGCTGTTCATTGTACCTCTAACGTTTTACGTTTCTGTCAATGTCACCCTTTTCACTAACACCGTCAAATATTTAACATTTTTTTGCTGACGTGGCATCCTATGTGGCAAAACGTTTCTTTTTTCTGTCAATTGTAACCCTAACATTTTACATTTCTGTCAATGTCACCCTTTTCACTAACACAATCAAATATTTAATAATTTTTGCTTACGCGGCATCCTATGTGACAAAAATACCTAACTTGACATATTTTTTTTCACACCAGATTTTTTACTCATCTTTTTACCATCAAAACCGTGTCGTTTTAGCCTCATCATATTCCTTTTAAAATATAACTCAAACGTACATGCCATTTTGCAGACAAAAATATTGGAGACGTTATCCATTCTCTACTTTGTTGGAGACGTTACCCATTCTCTATTTTGTCGGAGATGTTACCCTAAAATAGAGAATGGATAACGTCTCCGTTGTTTTTATGAGCAAAATAGCGCGTGCGTTTGATTTATATTTTAGACGGAATAGGCCGAGGTCAAAACGACACAACTTTGATGGGGAAAAGATGAGTAGGAAATCTGATGTGGAAAAAAAATATACCAAGTCAGATATTTTTGCCACATAGGATGCTACGTAAGAAAAAATTATTAAATATTTGATGGTGTTAGTGAAAAGGGTGACATTGACAGAAATGTAAAACGTTAGGGTTACAATTGACAGAAAAAAGAAACATTTTGCCACATAGGATGCCACGTCAGCAAAAAATAAATATTTGACGGTGTTAGTGAAAAGGGTGACATTGGCAGAAACGTAAAACGTTAGGGATATAATTGACAGCAAAAAAACGTTAGAGGCGAAACTGACAGGACCCTCAAACGTTGGGGTTTGGAAAGGTACTTTTGACAATATATTTTCTTCCGTAGAAAGCAAATTTTAAGACGAGGAAGACAAGACGAAGGAAGCAGATAGCCGACGAAGGTCATTTTCTGGCGACCAAGCAAGAACTGATCTGATATTTCCCTTGCTTCTCTCTCTTCAATTGAGTAGGACCATTATCATTTTTATTTCCAGTAAGTTATTAGTTATCATATTTGCATCAATGGTAATTTTTAGATCTTTAACAATGATAATAACTGCACATCTTGATTCATCTTACATGTTGACGATCTTGATGCTTACAACTCCTCCTTATCACCCCTGCAATTTCTGTATCGGTTTCTTTTATGGAGTTTCAATAGCCGTCAAAATTTATGTTTAGTAGAATCCCTTTGTTTATCTATGTCCCTCAAGATTTAACCTACTTCTAATTCCTTTATTTGGTAAGGCAATTCATAGATGTGCAGAGAAAGGATATACTTGGTATTTTATGGAAATTAACTATATCAAAGGTCCAAGAGTAGTATCTCAATAATTTTTGGCATCGTCTTATGTCTACTGCTTTTTATGACTCCAGGCATCTTGGATGTCTAATAAGTCATAACACAAAGATTAATATTAAGATGAAGATGATAATGTAAGCTCAATCATCCTTTTTCCTGAGGCTTTCTTCATATCTGCAGCATCCAGCATTTCATTTTTGATCTTAACAGTTTTAGAAAGCAGTGATGGATTCTGATTCAGAGACAGTGGAGCATACTGGAGGGTGCCATTGCAAGAGTGTGAGATGGAAAGTGGTAGCTCCATCCAGTGTTGTGGCATGGGATTGCAACTGTTCAGACTGCTATATGAGAGCAAATACTCACTTCGTCGTGCCTGCCGAAAGATTTGAGCTTTTGGGAGATTCAGACAAGTTTATCACAACTTACACCTTTGGCACTCACACGGCGAAGCACACATTCTGCAAAATCTGTGGCATAACCTCATTCTATTACCCACGCTCAAACCCAGATGGGGTTGCTGTTACATTCAGGTGTGTTGACTCTGGCACGCTCAAACATGTTGAAATCAGGCATTTTGATGGGAGGAATTGGGAGAAGTCAGTTGGTGAGTCAGGTATCGCCTCATATTCAAAGGTGCAGAAGTGAGTCATTGAGTTTACTCTAGAGTCTAGTGACCACAGACAATGTATGTACTGTTGTGCCTAGAATAAAAGAAATACCTCTGTTCATGGAGTTTAATCTAGTCCTATAATACCACAAACAATGTATGAATGTATGTACTGTTGTGACCAGAGTAAAAATAATGCCTCTTCATATTACCTTTTCGATTTTTAGCCATCTTGACAAGGATACAAGGACTAGTATCTTCATTTTTTTTCTTATCTAAACTCTCTTTCTTTTGGGTAGATATCGGACCAAGATGATAGATATGACACAACGCAACCAGAATATTTTCACAAATAGGTCTCTATTACCCGTTTGACACGCACTATATTATCAGAATTCTCGTGGTTCAGTTAATAGTTGGACAACTGTCTCCGTCGCAGCTAAAATATGTTCAATTACATGACAATGATAATCACATACGAACTCTACAATCTACATGTCTTGACCATTTAATTTGGCTTATAGATTTTGAGGGTCGCGTCTCTACAATGGCATGCAACTTCCATTGCTCTCTCACATATTGTGTTGACCTTACTTCAAAATTGGGGCATAGGAAGATAGAGTTGGAGTACAAGCTTTCACAACCAGTTGGACAAACCCAAATTGTACTAAGAGTTTTACAAAGTGGTGCTTTTACACTGCATAGACAGTTAAAAGCCTAAATTAATTTTATTAGAGACTTCCAAAATCCCAGAAGCTTTGGCCAACCAATGTCTTACATGGCCAGGAAAGGAAAAAACATCAATATGCACTTCAATTTGAAACTGAACAAAATCAAAGCTTCACTTCTTCAACAGGGCAGCACTGCATTGCGCCATTATCTTTGACGCCCTGGTTATGGCATCAGTCATATAGAAATTCTCAACTGCAATACCGAACGGAGTCTTACTCACCTTCTCAGTGATGTCGGGTTTTGGCAAAGATGAAAATATAGCTGGCTCTCTCTCATCCATGTGCACAAGGTTTGGTGCCACAGTCTTAATTCGGGCACGAATGGCACTTATTGTATCATAGGGCAACCTCATTCCTGCCACCTCAGACAGGGCCCTGATTATCTTCCAATCATCCCTGGCATCACCAACTGTTGGAACTGCTGGCAATGTTTGTTGAACGCATCCTTCAGTGTTCTCATATGTCCCTTCCTTCTCACTGAATGCTGCTGCTGGCAATATGACATTGGCGCGATAAACACTCTTGTCTCCATGGTGACCTTGATATACAACAAAAGCATCATTTGGAATTTGCTCCAAGTTCACATCATCAGCACCCATCAAGTACACAAATTTTGCAGACTCAAGGCTTTTTTCAGATCGGGGAACAAGTCCGAGGTCAAGTGCGGCAGTCTGGGCAGCATGGAGAAGCAACATGTTAAGGCCATTCCAATCAGGTCTGACAACCTTCCCATTTTTCGCAATGGTTTCAATAGTGGCAAGAATTGCGTCCTTGTCCTTCCTCTCAAGCACTCCACCACCAACAATGATACAAGGGTTTTTGGCATTTGAGATAGTCTTGCTAAACGGGTGGCGCCCCTCAGCAATATCAAGAAGTGTTTGAGGGTCAGCACCAAGATGTTGATGATCATAGTTGAAATCAGTAGGAGGTCCAATGTACCCAACCTTGGCTTGTGTTGCTTTGACTGTCTTCCGTATTCTAGCATTAACCATAGCAGCTTCTACTCGTGGCTACAAATGCAACAGTGAATACAGAAAAGATAAGACAATCTAAATGACACCAGAAGCAATAGAAATTAACCACCCAGATCCATAAAATTATAATCTGGTAAATGAATTCTAGCCAAAAATAAATAAAATAAGGGAAACAGTTCTTTGTAGAACAGTCAAGTCTTCTGATCTTTTCATCCGCATAACCTCCCCACACCCTAATACCACAAAATAGTAATCACTAATCAAATCAAGTGAAGGCACAGAGGACCAAGGTTGAAGTCTGATGTTTGGTGGGAAAACCTAGTCTTACAACTAGGTGATTAGCAATGGCATTTCAGTAATACAGGAACCATTTGGACATCAAGGGAGATTATGAAAACATTTAAAAGACACAGAGATATACCTGGGTACCAACCAACAGGAAAACATCCGCTTTCTCAAGACCAGCAATGCTAGTATTCATTATATACCCTGATCGCAAATCAGCATTAGTATTTACACCAATTCCTTCACACCACACATTATCTGACCCCATCCTGTTCAAGAAATCTTTTAGTGCCATCATGGACTCAGTGTCAGAAAGTCGGCCTGATATTCCAACAATTTCTTCTGGTTTAGTTTGATGGGCAATCTCTGCAACCACAGCAAGGGCATCACGCCAGCTCACAGCCTTAAAGCGTCCATCACGACCACGAATCATGGGGTCATTTAACCTCTGCCTCTTCAAACCATCATAACAAAAGCGAGTCTTGTCTGAAATCCATTCTTCATTTATGTCCTGCATTAGCAAACAGAACCAGCTTTATTACAACACATGAACAGAAACCAAAACCTCCATCTCCCACCCAAAAAAGAGAGGGAAAAAAAAGAAGAAAAAAGAAACAGTTCCATCATTTATAACAGCTCTAAGATTTCCCCAGAAGCACAAATATTAAAAAATCTGCCTGAACTTAAATGTTATAATCTCAACCCAGGAGCTTGAGTGTTTGACCCCAAAGGACTAATCATTATTGGCCTTTCCCCTTGTTTCTCATGAACTTGAGAATCACGGCATATACACCCACATTTTATGAAAATACAGTTTTGGGATACCACATGATTTATGGTAAAATATACTCCAGTGAACTATGCAGCCTAATCTGTAACAATGAATCTTGTAGTTCACCATAAAAGTTCCTCCTACTATGAGTTTCGCTGACTGCCATTAAAGAGAGTGTGAAGTCATCTTGATTAAGGTCATTAAAAGCAGTGATACCATGAAGCAAAGGGAAAAAAGAAAGCCTACAATCAATTATAACCATTTATTTTTGCCTTAAAAAATTATGTTTGGAGAACAGAAAAGAAAACATTGTGGAGTAAAGGTCAAAAATTGGACAAATAGCAATCAGCCAACCTTTTATGAAAATCTAACCTCATTTAGACGAGGAACAATGCGCATGACTTCAGGTCCTCTGCTATCAATTCGAATGTTAGATCCAACAGCATCAGTAACGTCAATGCTCTCTGTTCCCTTTAACTCCCAATTCCGGGCTTTAAATGCAAAAGGTTTTGACGTAAGTGCTCCCACAGGACAGATATCTATCACATTACCAGAGAGTTCACTTGTCATAAGTTTTTCGACGTATGTTCCAATCTCCTCTCCACTGCCACGACCTAACATGCCTAGATCCTGAACCCCTGCAACCTCTGTTGCAAACCTAACACACCTGTTGGATAAAAGACATTCCATCAGTGCCTTATAAAGTACCCATAAATATTTTACTCAACATCTAACATTCGAGTGACAAAGTAAAGCATGTATGTCAGATGCTGAAAGTTGGATTTCTTAAAAACTTTTAGCTACAAAAGGTCAAACCAACCATAAAAAAAAATAAACAAAATAATCACCCAGCAAGTTATTCAAATATAATACCAAATAGGAAACAAAAAAAAAAATATAAGCCAAAGGGACTGAGTGAGAACCAGACAGATCAAATAGAACTTCATTGTCATTCATATCTCTGTCAAATGTCAATACAATGATATTACCTCACAGAAGTAAGAAAAGATATGACCACTGGATCACTCTAGGATCATGCTCATGCTGACATTAGTGTGTATGTAAATAAGAAAAAAAATCTAGATATATTAAAGAATGAAGTAAAGTGCCCAAGCTGATTTCAAAAACTTCCTATAGGGGAAAATATTTAACAGCAAAATCAGTTATCACAACTAAGATTTAGAATTGAACCACACAAGACCCAACATATCATCAGACTTCTGAACCAAAGGAGAGGGCGGGGTGAACAAATTCTATAAATGACATACCAAACCTTCAACTATCAAGATATAAAAACAAAATATAAACAAATCAACAAACTACACTCTTGTTACTAGACAACTATATTCAAACCAACAGAAATTTCTATAAACACAAAAAGAGTACTTAAGAGTTAAGAGCCAAATATACTAAGTATAAAGACACATCGTTTTCTTTTGCTTGAGGCTTTAAAATTCATTAGTTAGTGATACTAATACCTTAAGTTTTCAAATAACTAGAATGCATGAGAAACACTGTAGACACAGCACTTCAGGACTTTGCCTGTGTAGAATAAGAACATTACTATGATGTCACTTTCATCAAATTTTGATGATATGGAAATTAACTTGGTTCATCAACTTTCCTAAGTAACAATCATAATGACCCTTGGTTTGTTTTAAAGCGCAATTAAGCAACTCAATTTGAGGCCATTAATTCTTAAGACCAATAATAATAATAATTCAAAAAATGCAATAACACTTTAAAACCCCTGAAACGTTGTAATGAATTTCCAACTTATAATACAGAACAAGTTTATAAATTTTACATTCACAAATCACAATAATCAGATTAACATCAAAGGAAGTGCTGCTCAACGCTGACCTTGTACATTGAATACACCTAGTCATCACAGTCTTCACCAAGGGGCCAAGATTTTTGTCCACAACAGATCTCTTCATTTCAGTGAACCTACCACGATCAGAGCCAAATGCCATTGACTGATCCTGAAGATCGCATTCCCCACCCTGATCACAAATTGGACAATCCAATGGATGATTCATCAATAGGAATTCCATAACCCCTTCTCGAGCTTTCTTTGCCACCGGCGTGTCAGTCTTAATTTTCATCCCTAAAGACCAACATCTCATTAGTTTACATTATAAACAACAACCAAATGAAGGTTTGACTTGTTAGAACCCTTAATAAACCAAGCATACACACGAGAGGACACATGCATAAATATATATAGTCAACATTAGTACAAATGGAATCTAAAAATATTAGAAGCTATGAGTAAAACCAATAGGGAATATGAATATGATAACTGATAGTCTCCAAATTTCTTAATTACTAGAAAAACGTAAATTATAATCTATAATGTAAAGAGAAGAGATAAAACCAATAGAGGGAAGATAAATATGGGATAATTTGGTCATAAAAGATGATGAGAACATCACAGATTATTTTTCTTTTTTTTTTTATTGCAATAATTAACTGTAGAGAGATAGACATATATATACACAGAAATGTTAGCTTAACGGTTGAGAAGAAAAACTCAAATTCAAATGATCAGCACAGTTGAATTGCTTCTTTCTTTCCTAATATCCTTATTATCTAGAACTTGCATATAGAATAACGATAATAGTTCATAGAGAAAGTTAAATTTGAATATTTTAGCATCCAAATCAGATGGTATCAGCCAAGTTTGATAATATATGATTAAAATTTCATGGGAATTGGACAATAGAAAAAAAGAAACTTATGACCAGAATACGCAATACTACTCTCATTGTGGATACAATCATACTCCAATAAAATTGCATCGAATTATCTGACACCGGATATATAAAATCAACCCAAGAAAGAAAAAAGAAATAAGCGTCAGAAACAACCAAGAATCAACTATAACAAAAACTCTAGTAGTTAAAATCTAAGCCAGGATATTTAATTTAAAACAGTTAAAAAAAGGAAAAGAAAAATACTAGGGAGAAAAGCTAACCAGGAAGAGCAGGCATGGCACAAGAGGCAACAGGCTTGGGAGATTTCTCGACCTCAACAAGACACATACGGCAATTCCCAGCAATGGATAGCCTGCTGTGATAGCAAAAACGAGGTATGTCGACACCAGCAACCTCACATGCCTGGAGAACAGTCATACCCTTGGGGATTTTCACTGGGTACCCATCTACGAATACCTCAATGGCATCATCTGGATTGTCGAAGTGCACCCTGGCTCCGGCAACCGGGGTACGCGGTGGGAGATCCACTGGCGGAGGTTCCGGTTGAGTTTGTGCTGCCGCACCTTCCGGCTTCTTCAGCTCCGGCTTAGAAACAATAGTTCGAAGAAGGAAATTCCTAGGATTAGGGGAATGGAGGATCCTCGAGGCGGGCCTCACGGCCTTCGAAGCTAACAAACCCAACCCCATTTTCTGATTCACTCTTCCTCTTTCTCCTAACTGCTACCTTGTCGAGTGTCAGATTCGACCCAGGAAGTAGAAGATCTCTGATCCTTTGAGAGTTACAAATACATAAATATTTGAGTTTGGTCCGGTGATGATGAAGACGAGGAATTGCAGACTCTCACTCCCTTCTTCGTTCTTCCCTGAAAAAAAGATACATAGATCATGGATGGTCCGGCCCGCCGATACGATGCTCGGTTCAAACCGAAACCGGCCTGTTTATTCGTAGTCGGGAATGGCCTGGTTGCTCTGGATTAAGGCCCATTAATCTTTTCAACTCCAGATAGAAAAAAATGTAATATTAAACTTAACTCAGGCCCAAAAAATATTAAACTTAACTCAGGCCCATTAATCTATACACTATAGCCCTGCATAGTAATTTCAATCTTACGTAAACCCAAACTTTTTTCACTGCCAGACTATACAAAGCTTCAATTTCATAATTTTTGTTGGTTGTAAGTACTAAATTGTATTTTCATTGAAATAAACTAAATCATATATATATATATATATATATATTAATAAAAAAAAAATGCAAGCCTTGTGGGCTGTGGCTACCATGAATGAGCCGATCGACAAGATAAACAGTTTGATAAAACAAGCAACTTTGTGCAATAATGAAAAATTTTAACACTAGAAGAAAATTTTTAGGTCATACATATTAAAATGTCTCTTCACAGAATATTTTGTCAAAAATAATACTCTTTTTTATTGAGAAAAAAATTATTTGAAAGATATCAAAAAAAATTTCTCTTTAATAAAAATACGAAATTGGAAAAAAAAAAGTTTCATAATTCAAAATTTGTAATTTAATATTTGGTCATTTGGGGTGATTTCGTGATTGGAGGCAGCCTTACAAAATTACACGTGCACAACATGGAGTAAGGGCAAAATGGAGCCAAAATTCCTAACAACTTTTCTCTGATATTGTTCGTTAATACGGGGCACAACAATATTTACAGTATCAAAGAAATAAACCAAAGTGATCCCATTATTCAAATTCCTTTTTGTCTACTTTAAGTTATGATGAAAATAATTTGTTTGAAATACTTTCCAATTTCCTTAATTAATATTGTTCTATTTTTATCCGTCAAATATCAACGAAAAACCTACGTCGGTATAAGTATACAAGTCTTAATTATAATACTGTGATCTTTTGTAGTTTTGTATATCAAAATGGCAAGATACTCTCCTGCTGTATTAAAAGGAAAAAAAAGTTAGGTAAAGTTATTTAAGTGTTTGTTATAAAATTTTATCAATTATATGTTTTATTTATACTCTCTTTCTTCAATGATTGATTTATCATAATTTAATCTTCTATGTTCTCTTTCTATCCATAATTAATCATACAAATACTATTTTACATGTGTTTTATTTTTATTAAAAAAATTTATAATAAATATCTAAATAACTTTACATGAGTTTAGTCCATCTTAAAAGTTAAAACTCATATAATAGATAAGAAGTAAAAGAAAAGATACTTCCAGTTGGAAACATGCACATGGGCATGGCAATTGGCAAAACATGAAAAAAACCGAAGGTGGTGGTGTGTCGGAGAGTGGACGTGTTGAATCAGTTGGCCATGGATCTGTCTATCCCACTCATTCTCATACAATCGGACAGAATCATATGTGAGAGAATAATATAATAAATAGTGTCATATATATGAAAAAAGATATACACACTGAATCAAGTATACTATTCATTCAACATCTTTACTATTATAATTAATTAATAGGAGTATATATAGGACCTCCACTCAATTAATTTTGTATTTATTTATGTCTCTCTTAGAGGATCTAAATCCATTACAATCATATGTGTCGTTGTCAATGCCACGTCATCCCATCATCCCTCTTTCTGCAATCTGTTAAATTTCTGAATTGAATCCCAGTGGCTGTTTACCCAAAAAAAAAATCCCAGTGGTTCACTTGATTTTGCTGACAACTCACTATTAGACTCTTGCAAAACCATGCTCTAACCCAAGTTGATATCTTTGTGGTAAACGAGAGATTTATGTCTCAAGTTTTAAGATACAGATTCCATAATAATATCTTTATTATGAAATTAATTAAAATTGGTGGGACAATTTGTACAAGAGACCTTAAGAGCAATTCAAGGCTGATGTTTTTAAGACCATTTCGATCATGACTTTGATGGTAAAGGAAATCATTAAATTATATATCCCCCAAGTGGTAATCCGATATTCCATTAAACAAAACATTCTTACGTGTTATAGTACTTTTAATTATACTCTGCGCCTTACTTTTGGCTACAGAAACCACAAATTGGTTGTTAAAGTATTGATTCCCACATTACTTACAAAATCTGCTTTCTGAATTCTGAATTCTGAATGAAACATTAATTTGGTGTAGCTTTTTGGTTTTTTAACAAATGCATGTGAAGCAATCTCTCTGTCTCTCCATAGTCAAGTTTAAAACGTGTTGCTTCTTCCAATCGCTAATTAATTAATTAATTTCAGAAGTTATTCACTCTTTTATTTATTTATTTATTTAACCATTGAATTGAGAGAATCATTAATTTAATATTGATGAATGCATGTATTTGTGTAATGAACCCTTATAAGTTATAATAGCAAATATATTTATCCTTCAGTAATATATTCATGGTCATGATGAATGCATATAATATGTGGATAGAGATGAGTGACTTGTATATTCATCCCCTGAAGGCAAAAAGTTTCAAAGTGTTTCAAGTTTCAATATCAATGTATTGCCAGCTTTGATTCTTACGTGGTTCACCTCTGGAGCTTAATGGATGGATGACCTTAGATTTCCATTATTGGTTAATTTAATGTTATATTTATTTTTAGAATTATTTCCCTTTTTATATATATTCTGCCTCTTCTTTTTCTGGGTGCTCTGGTTTCCAACGTACTGAATTCTGTTAATTTAATATTTAAAGTTCGGTTCTTCTGTTTTCTTTCATAATAATTAAATAAAAGACAACAGTTGGCACCCTCCACTTATATATAACAAAAACTAGTAAAACTTTTCCAAAGAAAAAACAAAAAGTACCTAAAAGAATACGTCAAAAGTATAACTTTTCAGGTATTTCCGTTATTTTATCATCAAATTAAAGTAATGCTAGAGAAAATCAGCACTATATTTGTATTATTTTAAATTTTTTTAAAAATTGTTTTAATATGGATCTTGAGACACATCTAAAGCTTACTAGCTCTCTATAATCTTTTTGTAGAATATCACATATCAACATTTTTAACTCAATGTAAATAACATTTGAATCTTTTTTATAAAAAAATGGAAATCCATATGTAATGATTTAATTAAAAATTTTATGATAAACCTCTAAAAGTGGAATTTAAATTAAAATTTCAATTCGAAATTACGTAGCATGTTGCAAAGAATAATTCTTATTAAATAAATTCATTTATCTTGTGGCAGCAATTGTGTAAGGGTAAGGGTCAATTAAATTATAGTCAAAGTGTATAGTACTTTAACTATACCAACTTAATAAGTAGAAAAAGTCGTGTGTTGAGTAACATTTATAGATTTTGATTTGGTGATAATCATTCAATCCAACAATTTATATCTAAACCAAGGTTATATAGAATCGATCTTCAGTGGGACAATTGCACTTCAGAGAAAGATTATTAGCCAAAGTATAGACTGTGGCAACAATTATTCCACGGACCTTATAATTTTTGAACTAATGATAAACACTCTATCAAACACATCTAATTAATAAGTGGGAATTGAGTAGTAGAAGAAACTAATGTCTTAATATTCAAATTTGAGAGACAATTATGTTTAATGTATAATCAAGCAAAATTGACTCCAATACAAAAATAAACCATTCATCTAAAGATATTGTGCATATTTAGGAATATTTAATTCTTGAGATGTAAGAGGGTCTTTTTCGGATGACGTAATATTATTGAGTGTGTGACGAAAGCTGCGTAAAAGTCCAGAATCAGAACCTTATTTTTGTAATATTAGTTATATCAAAGTGAAAAAAAAATGAAAAAAAACACGGATTTAAAATATTCACAAATTATCATTATTAATTAGGCAATATTAATTTATATCAAAGTGAAAATGAAAAATACACAATGAGTATTGAGTACTCTGATTTATATACAGTAGGAGGTCTTTTATTTAGGATAATACTTATATATAGTTCCTTACATATTTGTTTTCAGATTCTCAATATTAATCATAAAAAATATGAGTTGTATAAATCACACCCTTATTAATTTTTTATTTGTAAAATTATAGCAAAAATTTACCTAAAGTTTTTTTTTTCCCTATTATAAGCATTATAGTAGATCCAAATGCATAAGCACGGTATGTTATGGGTTAGAAGGCTATAAGCAATGGAAGGAAGCAATAAGTTAATAATATTTGCAGTCAAATAAAGGAGACTATGGTGAGTGAGGTGAGAGGCGAGTGGGGAAAACAAAAGAGTCCAATTAAGTATTTAATATTAATTGCCCAAAAATGGTGGGTGCTGTTTGGATACCTATCCAACTCGATCAGTCCTGAAAATGTGCCAGGTAGTGGATGTACCTAAATTTCCTCCCAAACTATTAATCAGTGGTCACTCTTCGTGAGTGGCCCCATGTATTCCCTCCTCTGTGGTTCTAATTAATTCTATATATACTCACAATTTTATTTTATTATATATATATATATAATAAAATAAAATTTATATCTTTAAAAAAGATCTCTTAAATTATAATATCTTTAAAAATTTATAAAAAATTTTACATATCACAAATTAATAAGAACCTCATATTTATTATAGAGTTTAAACTATCGCCCATACAAAAATTTATATATTTACTATAATGTAAAGTACTCACAAGTCACAATCCCGCTGAGGCCTTATTCTCTTTATAATTCTTACGTTCGTTCAGAAAGGCTAGGCTTCGCTATTCTCATACCAGTTTTAGTTTTTTTTTTTATATATATCTGATCTTTAGATTTAATTAAATTATAACAATAAATATATCCAACAAAAGAAAATAAAACTACCTATGTATATATATAGACAATAATAATATTGTTTTAAAAAACTCTACATATATTTTAAGTTAAGTGTATATCGATCTGAATGTATACACGAGATAAATGAAAATGTGTTAATACGAGCAATAAGTAATATAGATTTAGTCCGTCCTTAAATTCATGTGGATCCATCATCTCAAGTGATAAGAGTGACTGGTCATGATAATGTTAGTATTGTCAATTTAAAAATATTGGCTAATAATAAAACCAACAGAACGTGTCTAGTTAATCAAGCATATGAGCATGTTTGGTATAATTACCAAACAGTACATTATATGTAATCTCACGATTCTTAAACTTTTACATCATATTTTATACATACCAAACATACTTTTTATCATACTTTTTCTTTCTCCTAACTTTTCTCTCTATCTCTCTCCTCACTTTTCTCTACAGCACTTTTCTTTATTCTACAGTACTTTACATCTGTTCATTTATACCAAGCGTGCCCATATATATATATATACAATTTTCTGTAGGAATTCACATTATGACTAGCTAGCTATAGTATTATTAATTAGTAATGTAACTATCATTTTGGTTGAAACTTTTGATGATGTGTATGATGAAATTGCAGTTACCAAGTGGAACAATGGAAGCATGGCATAGATGTGTAAGAAGCAACTACTTCTCATAAATCTTGTTTTTATACGGCAGAGGGACTTCAATTTACTTTTCTTTTCATGGGTTTCATAAATATAATAAGCTGCAAATTGATTATTGGTAAGCATGGCCTTTCAAACAGTAATGCTCATATAGTGTGGAAAAGGAACTGGATATGTGCTTTTGGTTGAAAAAACGAGGGAATGGAAATGTCAATATGATAGATGTGATGTAAATGGAATATAAGTGGGTAAAATGACCATTTTGTCCTTACATTACAAGTGATAATAGAATAAAAGTGGAAAAAAAAATAAGGGCAAAAACATAATTTCATCACATTGAAAAAAGTACGGAGGAACTGGATATGTGCTTTTGGTTGAAAAAACGAGGGAATGAAAATGTCATGTCAATATGATAGATGTGATGTAAATGGAATATAAGTGGGTAAAATGACCATTTTGTTCTTACTTACAAGTGATAATAGAATAAAAGTGAAAAAAAAAAATAAGGGCAAAAACATAATTTCATCACATTAAAAAAAGTACGTGTTATTTGTTAGGAAGAAAAAAAGAGGGAGATGACTTACTTCTCTCTTTCCATCATGATTTGTATTAAAAGAATACACCCTTGATGTGAAGATAGGGGAGTGATGAACAAAATATGGTTTTGCTCTTCTATTTTGTATGCTCCTACCATTTTGAAAGGTAAAAATATCAGTATTGTATATTTGTATATGTATTATTTTAAACAATGTGTTAAACACCATGTCAATGATGATTGGTTGTCATTAGATGAATATTGTATATGATAAAAGGTCAACAATTAAGAGCAAAAGAAGCTATCAATATTGACAACTAATATTAGAAAAAACAAATACCGTAAAATGACAGTTTCATCCATATATATATTAATTTGATTCTCTCTTGAATATTTTACACGTCTTAATCCAGCTTCGACAGCCTTACGCACACGTTTCACATGAGCCGTCGGTTATCTTCAATTTGCTGCTCTTGTCATCTCCATAAATACAATTAGTTGAGTTAAATAATGCTCATAAATTATTGGGCAACCAAAAAATCATTAAAAAAAAATTGTAGTGTGATTGGAGTATATCTGGAGAAAAAATTTACAAAAAGAAAAGAGAGAGTAAAGGTTAAAATTGCGTCTTCCGTGGTTAAACCAAAGAGAGTAGTATGTTAATTATGAGAAGTTTCTGGAATTGTTGCCTAGCGATTATTTGATAATTCGATAAGTGCCAATAACTGATTATGCACAGTTATAAGTTATAACTGTGTGGATTAGTTACTACTTACTAGCAGTTGGAAAAGTGTATCGAGATAAATGTAGTAATTGGATTACTACCGACCGATAAGATCTTTATAAGACGATTAGTATTGTCCCCACGGCTATATTTGAGTAAACTTTTTCATGTATGATGGATTCAAAGTATGATTGCACTATTAATAGTAACAAATTAAGTGGTGTTAATTATCAATTACACCAAAATGCCTTCAATATCCATATATGTAATATTATACTTGCATTAATATATATTGCATATATTATTGTTATAAATTGAACAGACTTACGTTGCACCCCATATATGTAGCCAACTATCTTAGCGATAGACTTTTCTGGTTTTTTTCTTTCCTACCTGCTGTATTAAACTTGGCAAGAGAGTAGAGAAGGTGTACTTCAGTTTCAGCTAATGAACGAGCCTTGGGCCTTTTTCCTTTTAAAAGAAGTGTATTTTTTTTTTAATTTCTCATAAATTTTTCTATTGTAAATAATATAATCTTGTGACACATTTTTCAGCAAAAAATCGAACCATATTTTACCATGCATGTACGTTGTGGAAAATGTATTTTGTTTTAATGCTTTAAGGCCACAAATCTATCTAAAATTAATTATTCTTCCATGAAAAGGATTCTATTAAAATTTCTTATTTATCAATAATTAAAACTGTAATAACTTTTGAAATATTAACTTTTCTAAAAATATTCAAATCATATAATTATGCACAGGTTTCCTTAATTAAGATTAAGCTTAATGACGTTCGTGATGGCGCCTCTCAAGTCTCATCTATATCCTCAATATATATATTTAGTTCTTAGGTTCTTTACATCAAAATGATAGAGGTATATAAATGCGGCAAATTTAGCATACATGCATGAGTGTGGCACTTATAGTAAATTATATTTAATCCATTAAAACATAAACCACAATCATTATCTTTTAATAAATTGAAGACGACCATGCCCCTTTTTTTTTCTCGAAGGAATTTGACTAAACACTAAATTTTAAAATAATTTTTTTACAAGAATACAAATAAGACGCACATATATATATATATATATTTAAAGAAACTTGGCCAAACAATCTAAACATCTTCTTGTGACTTCTCTTAAATATATTGAATGAGGATAGCAATCAGTTTTTGTTTAAGGTCAAGAGGGTGAGGTGTGGGTCCACTCGCAAGTATAAAAGCAGCCCCGACTCCCCCAATTCTAGTTATATCCATAAATCTCGACCAAGTCTTGGACTCAAAAACTCTCTCTCTCCCATGATGATCTTCATTTCATTGTGATCGTCCAATCACAATCCCGATTTGCTGAACTTGACGACGACGTCGTTTCGTAACTTTCTCGTGATCGCGATCTCCTCTACTGTCCTCCAAAATTCTCGTGACCGTCCAAAGGTACCCTATAGAATTACCTCCTCTGTCTCTTTCATTTGATTTTTGAATCCCTTCGATCGCAAGTTTGTGGCTATTATTTTACATCAAGTGCCGCTTTGTAATTTACCTGCACTTTTTTTCCCTTTATTTCTTGAAATGTGACGCGGCACAGAGTGTTGATCGCATTCGCTTATCGTTACAGTGTATATATATAGATCTATCGAGCTCCGAGCACTGAGCAGGTTTATTCATATATAGAAGCTCTCAAAGGTTGATCAAGTTCGGAAATGCCAGGGAATAAGGTGATGCAGGAGGTGGTGGAGGAGAAGGAAGGGGAAGAGAAAGGGAAGCAAATGGCGTCGTCTTCGAGATCATCTTCTTCGCGGTCGTCGCTGTCTTCTTCATCGTCGTCTTCCGATGAGAGAGAGTATGAAGTTCAGGACCTGAGAGATAGGTTGAAATCGTCTCGAGGAAGCCGATTCCAATTAATAGAGAACGAGTTTGGACTCAATTTGACTCGGATGAAGTTCAGCCGCCAAGTCCTCCTTCAAGGCATCCGAGGCCTGTCCAAAGATTTCATTATTCATCCAGAAAACAGGTTCAATCTCTTTTTCTTTTTTTTTAATAATTAAATCTGAATTATCTTAGTGAAATTCCAAGTGTAACACTGTAACTTTTTTTCTTAGTTGTTTATTTTATTTCACTTTTTTTTTATTTCTTTTTAATTTTTTTTAAGTCTCCTAAATTACGGGAGTAGATTTGTTTGTTGCTCATAATCGATGGATGGAAAGGGCGGCAACTTTCAAACCAGGAAAGAGCTGCACGTCACTCCATCCACCTTCGTCCACGTGTCCACCTGTGGTGGCTGGTTGGCCCCACGCTGCATCTAATTACATTTTTAAGTTTTGAGTCTTTTGACCATTATTTCTTTTCTGCGGCTAAGAATAGAGTCATAGACAGCTCACCAGCTCAGATATTTTATTTTATTTTTCTAATTACATCTATTTTTCTTTTCTGCCGTTTATTATTATTATTATTATTTTCGCCTGGCCGTTTATAATTAGAATTTAGACTTAACTAGTAAGACATAATCTTACTTATTACACTACTAAGCTTAAGACCTAGTGACCTAGACGTAGTAGAAGGTTAATTATGACATTAGATTAAAATTTTATTTGATTGGTTGATTAAATTTTAATAATTAAAAATTATTTTTGTTAATATTTTACCAATTTTTAAATAATAAATACTTTATCAATCTTTTAGAATAAATCTAAATTAACATATGTTTGTAAGAATTTTTATAATAAACAAAATCAATTGCATGAAATTAGAAATAGTTAGGTTGCCTTTTGTATGAATGAATGATTTTTAAGGGATGAAAAGGAATGGAAGGGATTGAAAGGAATGCAATTCATATTAAAAAAAAAAAAGGAAATGGAGACTTTTAAAAAAACATGATATGTAAAAGATAAAGAATGTGCATTTTCAGATTTTTTAAATGCTAAATACTACTGTTCTATTTTGTATCTTATGGAGGATTTATTTTATCCCACTTCAGAAAAGTATTAATTGTTGCTCTGAAAGTTTTGAGCATGATTGCTGGGTTTCAAACAAATGGAAAGTTGTATGGTTCAACATTGATATTGATGGGCACTGCAGGTGGTATCGGGCATGGACTAAGTTCATATTGCTGTGGGCAATATACTCATCGTTCTTCACCCCAATGGAGTTTGGATTTTTTCGTGGGCTGCCTGAGAATCTCTTTATACTGGACATAATTGGACAAATAGCGTTTCTTGTAGACATTGTTTTGACGTTCTTTGTTGCTTATAGAGACAGTCAGACCTATCGTATGATCTACAAGCGAACCCCTATAGCTCTGCGGTAAGTTCTTATTCTGTTTTATTGCTATTTATTATGATCTACAATTGAATGTAGGCTTTATGATGCAGTCTAGTATTACTGTGGCTATGGTAAGTTCACGGCAGGTTACAAATCAAAATATATATATATGCAAAATAACATAGGAATTCTTTTGCATTTGATTTACCAGTTACCTTTATCTGTTCTTGCAGGTATCTAAAATCTAGCTTTATCTTTGATTTTCTTGGATGTCTGCCTTGGGACATGATCTACAAGGTCCTAATTCTTCTGCTCTAAAGTCTAAACCCAAATTACTTGAGTGTATAAGCAGTCATATCTAGTGCACTTTGTTGCCAGAGGGCAAGTAAAGCATGTTATTAAATGGAAATTTGTTTTTTGGTGACAAAAATACCAAGCAATTCTCTAGCTAGTTAGACCTTAGTAATAGTAAATCCAGTTGGCTAAGGGTTTTAGACATGGTCAAATCACCAAAAAAAATTTTATGGATGAAGCGGACATGTTATACTAACATGTTCAAACCTCTTATTGTAATATGTGATTTTGTCTAATTTTCTTGATTATCAAAGATTTTGAAGTCATGGTTCTTAGTTCTTACTCTAATAAGAGGATAACGGATAATATTTTTATGAACAGGCTTGTGGAAGAACAGAGGAAGTAAGGTATCTTTTATGGATCAGATTATATCGAGTGCGTAAAGTCAATGAATTTTTCCAGAAGATGGAGAAGGATATACGAATCAATTACATGTTTACTAGGATTGCTAAACTTTTAGTAGTTGAACTCTACTGCACGCATACGGCAGCCTGCATCTTCTACTTTTTGGCCACCACACTACCTGAATCCCAAGAGGGGTACACATGGATAGGAAGTTTAAAGCTAGGTGACTACAGTTATTCACATTTCAGAGAAATCGATCTCTGGAAGCGCTACACAACTTCTTTGTATTTCGCAATTGTTACAATGGCTACTGTTGGTAAGTTACTACGTAATTATTGGCTATGCATGAGGTTGCATCAATCTCTTTACATTCTTGGAAGTCCTTCCTAATTAATTATGTGTGATTTTTTTTCCTTATACAGGCTATGGAGATATACATGCAGTCAATCTGAGGGAGATGATATTCATAATGATATATGTTTCCTTTGACATGGTTCTTGGTGCTTATTTAATTGGTAACATGACGGCTTTGATAGTTAAAGGATCAAAGACTGAGAAGTTTAGGGATAGAATGACAGATCTTATGAAATATATGAATAGAAACAGACTTGGAAGGGACATCAGGGAACAAATAAAAGGCCATATGCGCTTACAGTATGAGAGTAGCTACACTGAGCCTGCTGTCCTTCAGGACATCCCCATTTCTATTCGCTCCAAGGTATAAAGAGAAAGATTATGGCCATCCTTTCTAAAATCATCACTTGAATTATTCCTCATTTGCTGACAAATTTTTTTCTGCTATTTTTAGTATACTTTTTGACAATTGTTATTATGCTCAGAGTTTATATTTCAAAGTCAGAGCACTCTGACTGTGATAGTTTATGTTATCCTTTTCATGTCTTTAGAGAAGTGCTAAACTCTTTTTTTTTTTCAATAATTTGATCTCAACCTAATGATCTGATTTTATTTTTTTACAGATATCCCAAGAATTATATTTGCCATACATTGAAAAGGTTTCTCTGTTTAAGGGTTGCTCTTCAGAATTCATCAATCAGATTGTACGTAATCTTTTCACTATTGCATAGAACTAATGCATCAGCATTTTCTAGCTCTTTTTGGCTAGTTATCATATGTTTTATAGACATCAACAAGTAAATTGTAGATTTTCATGGCATGGCGTCCTTACTAATAGATAGGGCATGGCTATCAGCATGTCATTGTTCTTTTTTATAGCTCCAGCATGTCATTGTTATGTCCTTCTACATTGTATTTTTTATATAAGCACTTTGGCTACTCAGCATCAATTCTAACCTGAGACTTGAAGGACCTGATATACAAATGGGCCAAAGCCCTTCTCTCTTTGTACATTTGTCGACCCATTTATTTAACAAAATATTCTAATATGGATCTCTTCTGCTGAATGAATGTGACCAGCAGTAACAGTGTTAAATGAGTTGCGTTCCATCATTCAAAATAAATTGACTTATAGCAATAAAAATTAAAGTTTAGCTTGAGTTCATGATCTTTACCTTTACAATGAAGGTTGAAGCTAAAAAGTTCTGTACCTTTTATCTTTCAGGTTATTAGGCTCCATGAGGAATTCTTTCTCCCAGGAGAAGTGATATTGGAACAAGGAAATGTTGTAGATCAACTATACTTTGTCTGTCATGGTGTAGTGGTATAATTTTCTACTCCCATAGCCACTTAAATAAATTTGTGTAGTTCATATATATCTTTTGTCTTTCTTCCTCATTTGTAATGGCTTTAGTTAGAGCTTCTTAGTAATTTAATTATTGGACAAACTGGTATTGATACCTAATTGGGCATGCGCAAGAACTTTTATAACTTGTCTATATGCCATCACCTTTTATGGAAAGCATTTACTATACTTAATCTTGTGAAAGTGCTCCTTTATATCCTTGGTCGTCAGATGAAATCCTTCCTTAGAAGATGGATTTCAACATATATGTTTGCTGAAGGGCAGAAGTTCTTTTTGTGCAGGAGGAAGTAGGCCCAGGTGAAGATGGAACTGAAGAGACCGTTTCACTTTTACAACCTAACAGTTCATTTGGGGAAATATCTATTCTATGTAACATTCCTCAGCCATATACCGTTCGGGTTTGTGAACTATGTAGGCTTCTGCGGCTTGATAAACAATCATTTACTGATGTCCTTGATATATACTTTTATGATGGGAGAAAAGTATTAAACAACCTTCTAGAGGTAATAGACTCTTAACACTCTCTATCCCACCTTCCCTTCTTTTATGGACCTAATAAATTACAAATGCATTTATATTCTAGTTAATTTTCGCATGAAAGCATTGAGTTACCCACACACAATTGATCTTTTCTGGTCAAATAATAATGGCAAAATATTTCATAATTTATAGGGAAAAGAATCTATTCGAGGCAAGCAATTGGAGTCAGACATCACATTCCATATTGGAAAGCAAGAAGCTGAACTTGCTTTGAAAGTCAATAGTGCAGCATTCAATGGGGATCTGTATCAACTTAAAGGTTTGATTCGAGCTGGAGGTGATCCAAACAAGACAGACTATGATGGACGGTCACCATTGGTGAGTAACTTAATCCATAATGTACCATATTTTTATTTCTTTGAATCAGAACCTTGTTTTGGAATATTTATTATGTTGCTTGGTTGCATATTGAAGCACAATTATGATAATTTATCTCTGATAACTAGCACGTTCTTAGTCAATTGTAATTAAAACGACTGAGAAAGCTAAAGCATATTGTTTTTCTGAAAATGCTTGTCTGATATGAACCTCCTTTTCTCATAGCATCTTGCGACATCTAGAGGATATGAAGATATCACACTTTTCCTTATTCAAGAAGGTGTAAATATTGATATTAAAGGTAAGTCTCATTTATTTATTAAATAATAGAACCTGTTTCTCTGGTACTCCTCTAATTTTAGTTCTGACATTGTAAACATAACTGTTGCGGTAAATCTGCACAGATAACTTTGGTAACACACCCTTACTTGAAGCTGTAAAGAATGGAAACGATCGAATTGCTTCCATACTTGTTGAAAAGGGGGCTTCCATTAAGATAGAGAATGCTGGTAGTTTTCTATGTAATGCTGTTGCAAGGGGAGATTCAGATTTTCTTAAAAGGCTTCTATCTTATGGCATGGATCCTAATTTGAAAGATTATGATTACCGAAGCCCTCTTCATCTCGCTGCAGCCGAGGGTTTATTCTTCATGGCAAAGTTGCTATTAGAAGCTGGAGCTAGTGTTTTTATCAAAGACAGGTACAGTTGAATTACTCATTTTGCAAGCAGATAGAGATATACTTATTGAGTTATTGTTTATTTATAAGGCTGGCTAACTTCATTCTGCCCTTTCTTAAATTTTAAACTTGACTAATAGTGTTGGTATTATTATTGTTATAGGCTTTAGACTTAGAAACTGGTGCGGTATATGTGCAGTTGTGCACCTATCTAGCATAGACGTATAGTATTTGGCTATTTTATATACCTATATGAACAAACCTTAAAATATTTTCTTCGTATATACAAATGTTTTGAAATAAAATCTCTACGCGCTGCTAGCAGCAATCATTTCTCGTGCAATAAATTTTCTCTTTCAACTTTTGGTTTTGCTGTTTCATTTAATTATAATTCAAACATTTCCTTCCTAATGGCACTATTTTGCTATCTTGGGACTAAGCTTTTGTCTTTTACCCTACCTTGCAGATGGGGAAATACCCCACTTGATGAAGCCCGAATGTGTGGAAATAAGAATCTGATCAAGCTACTGGAAGGTGCAAAGTCAGCTCAGCTGTCAGAATTACCACATCCCTCCTCAGAATTTACAGGTATTGTATTGAGAATACTATGTTATTCTTATTTTATGAAATGTAGAGCTAACAGATACAGAAAATATGATTAATTTCTTTTCTTTTTTTAAATAATTCTGCTCTTCACTGCTTTGTCTAGATTCTCAAAGCTGGTATTTCTTTTTTCTATTTACAGATAGATTTCACCCAAGGAAATGCACAGTCTTTCCTTTCCACCCGTGGGATCCAAAAGAACATAGAAGACATGGAATTGTACTATGGATTCCACAAACCATTGAAGAGCTTATCAAAGAAGCAACAGAGCAGCTAGAAATTTCTAATGATTGTTGTATTTTATCAGAAGATGCTGGTAAAATTACAGATGTGAACATGATTAAGGATGGTCAAAAGCTGTATTTAGTCCACGAAACACATAAACAGATATGAATTATGAAATATATTCTGGCTTTATACAGCAATCTAATCAAGTGTTGCTTTCATATATTATGTTGTGAGCAATCATAACCCTTACAAATCATCTGGAACCATGTGCCTGAATGAAGCCTATTGTGAAGGTGAAATTACATGCTGGACGCTTCTGTGTTTCAATAGGAGTCATTTGCAATAAGAAATAATCGGCATGATCCACAAAATTCATAGTTTCCAAAAAAACACCCGTTTGAAACTACTCTCCCCATTTAATTTTCACTCTGGTAGATTCAAGCTATATATCTGCGTTTTGCATGACGTGGATATTAATTGGTGATGACCGATGAGTGATGAACTTTGGGCTTGACGGCTTAACCTATTAGCTTCCTTTCCAGACTCAATCTTCTTAAGATAGAACACCATTGAACAAGTAAAGTCTAATTGAACCAATATGCAAGAACTTGAATTGTAATTTATCTGAGGCTTTCATGCATGATGATAAAGAAGAAGATAGTTGATTTAAGGACGAGATATGTGTTGAATTTGTCGAAAGTGGTTCTGAGCTGCAAGATTAGCTGCAGTTGATTCATCATCTTCCTCATCCTTCAACATGTTCTCCCTGGAATCTGTGCTCAGGCGTGATTGAAAAGCAGCAGCAAAAAGCTGAGCTATTGACTCCATCAGGAAGCTCAATATGGGCAAGCTCGAGCAAACAAGTAAACCCACTCTCAAATTCATGGATAATAATAGCTCCTTAATTAAAACTTAGCTTTAGACTGAAAGCTTTTGGTCATCCAACCATGGAGAGTGCTCAACTTATATAGTGGTAAGTGGTTCACTATACAAAGTCTATAGACTATAGCGTGATCAACAAGCCAGGGACACCATGAAACGCTGCAAAAATGAACCTTTCAATCTTACGTACGCTGCAAGAAAGTTACTACTTCCTACTTAGTTTTGTTTTCAAGACTTGACTCCATGATAATGACTCATCAGTTCGCTTTAAAATAAACCCCATGTTATTTTGCAATTTAAAGAAAAAAAAATTAAAATCTTTTATATTGAATTGAATGTATAAATTTAACACGTCAAAATAAGTAACGAATTAATTTGAGTCACTTAAATTAAATATTTAACAAACATCGTCTAGTAAAAAAGTACTTTGACCTAAGAAGAAATAAGCACTTAAATTAAATTGAAAATGAATGAACTGACTTACAGAAGGTATAGGAATAATATATATATAAATCCTTGTGGAAAAGAACATCTTTAGTTGTTTCTGTTCCAATCTTGATGTAAGATAATACAAGTGTCAAAAATGCTTAGATGTAAGGAAGAGATTAAGTTGCAGTTGGATACACAAGACACAAGTGGGTGGGTTGTTACTAGTTATCATGTCCATCAAATTTTCCGGTGTCAAGTTGCCGCATCACTAACTGTCACCGATTCACAAAATGACCATTATGCCCCCAACCATTCTTCGTTCTTTTGAATCTCTCGTTCACCGCGCAAACACTCGCCCCACTCGTTTTAACAGAATCAGTTAAAGCCACTCACCTTTCCTTCTTTTCTTCTTTTCTTCTTCTTCTTCCTCTTCCTCTCCTTCTCCTTATTCTTCTTCTTCTTCTTCTTCTCTCTGCATATGTCGTTTAGACTCTGAGCTTAAAGCTAAGCTTGGACCATGTCTTTCTCTCTCATCGAAACCTGTAGAAAGAGAAAACGATGGCCCAAGGTTTTCAGGTTTCACTCTTTCGCCGACCCTGGTTGCCCTATCAATCCAACCGGACCTTTCCGAGATAACATTCGTCTCTTCCTTCAAGAATGTGGAGAGCTTGAAGATTACCATATCCAAGGCATGCCCTTATGGTGCACACTTCTTATTCACGAGAAATCGAACTTCATGACCCCTCTTTACACCATTGAAGACAACGTCTACCACTCTGCCCATCCCTTCTGCGACCATTGCCGATGTGCAGGTAATTCGCCTCCGAATCTTGATTTCTTCTATCGATTGAGGGTTTGATGATTGCTCTGTTTTCCTCTGTTTCCTCTGTTTTAGATACTGATATGGGTGTCATTGGTGAGATTTTGACGCGTAGGGTGGAGCGGCCATTTTGTGTCCAAGAGGAGGTACCATTTCATTATCCCCATCGATAATAAACCGTTGGATGAAGGTTTTATTGATAATCAGAGCCATCTCTTGCATGGGTTGATTCATTGTAATGGGTATGGTCATTTGCTCTGTATCAATGGCATTGAAGGGGGTTCCAAGTTTCTTAGTGGCAGAGAAATCATGGATCTCTGGGATAGAATCTGTATAAATCTTCGAGCAAGGTATTGGAATGATCGGATTTAACAGTGGCCAGTACTTGTCACTATATATATATACACACACACTACACATATCTTTTTCTCTGTTTCATATCTTGGAGTCACTATATATATATAGTCAGTTGATGATATGATAACGATATATATATATATATATAAGAAGTTTTTGAATCATATGTAGTTGATATTTGAATTTAGGATTGGAATTCTCTATATGCATAGGGCTTGGCAGTTAATTTTACTTGAACATGGAAGTATGAGTGACACTGACAGTGCACATTAAACATGTTGAATCATTTGTGTGTGTGTATATGTCCTCATCATGAACAGAGTATATTTGTTTTGATTCTGTTAGATTCATAGAGTCTAAACCTTTTGAGTTTCCTTTCAATGGCAGGAGAATTGCAGTTGAAGATACATCAAAGAAGCGCTCTATGGATCTTCGCTTACTCCATGGAATTGCTTATGGGCATTCATGGTTCGGTAGGTGGGGCTACAGATTTTGTAGGGGAAGTTTTGGAGTGACAGATCACAATTACAATGCAGCAATCGAACTTGTAAGCTCGTTGGAGCTTGACGAGGTGCTTCAATATTTCAGTAAGACAATTTGCCATAAGGAAATCAAGCAAATAATCCGCTACTACAGAGATATGAGTGAAACTCAATTGATCACTATCAAGGATCTTCTAAGGTTTATGCTCACCATCAAGTCTCGTGCTCCTCCACCCAAGAAAGCAGTCACTTTCACTGCTTCTTCTGCTGCTGCTGCTCCTCCTACTTCGACCTTCATCTCTAGAAACTCAACCAGAAATGCAATCTCAAGCAAGCCAAACCCAATGAAGGAAAAATCAGTGAGGTACAAAAAGTTCAGTTCAGCAGTGTCTAATATGGATAGTAGGTGGCCTGCAAGGAGACTAGAATACGCAGCCCAAGTGATTGTGGATGCACTGAAGGAGAACAAGACAAATGGTTCGGGTTCTAGTGGGATGACTAGACAAGATGTGAGAGATGCAGCTAGGCTTCACATTGGTGACACTGGGTTGCTGGATTATGTGTTGAAATCACTCAACAATGTGATTGTAGGAAACTATGTGGTTCGTCGGATGGTGAACCCCACAACTCGAATCCTAGAGTATAACATTCATGAGCTGGGAAATGGGTGCAAAGCACCTGAACCACCAGAGCCTGAGATGAAGGTTCTTGTGGAGCCTCCAGAAGAGTCAGATCAAGTGCCTGGAATTGATGTTTACAGTGATGTGGTGTATTTGTACAAGAATGTCTTATTGGGTTACCCAGATTCAGAACCGGTGGATTTGGCAGTCCAGACCATTCTAGACAGTAGGCATTTTGTGAAGGAATGGACATTAATTGATGAAATAGAGCAAGTTTTGACATTCTTTTGTCGGTTGAAACCCAACTTCATTGATATCAAATCAGAGTTGAACAAGGAAGTAAACCCAGGGGAGATGGTGATGGTTCCTTTGCATGCTACAGTAGGGGAGTTGAAGCAAGCAGCTGAGAGTGCTCTGAGGGACACTTACTGTATTGCAGAGAGAGTTATGGTGATTGAGATTACAGAGTTGGTTGGAGTTAGTGATGAGGAAGTGCTTTTTGGAGTGGTGGAGTCAGGCGTGGAAGTTTGTGTGAGGGGAATTGGTATAGATTTGGATACTCCGTTGAAGTATCAGGGAGGGGCTGATAATTGGAAAGTGAGATGTGAATGTGGAGCTCAGGATGATGATGGGGAGAGAATGGTGGCATGTGATATTTGTGAGGTGTGGCAGCATACAAGGTGTTGTGGGATTGATGACTCAGAGACAGTGCCTCCATTGTTTGTGTGCACTGGGTGTTGTGATTCACTTGTGCCCCCAAGGATTGAATCTGCCTTCTGTGATAGTAGCATGGACTGTGCTGATGATTTTTTGATTTCCCCAGAGCCTGACCACTTGATGGAGTTTGGGTATGGATACTGAATACTGCAGAAATTTCTCATTTTTGCTCATATTCTGATTTCATTCGGTGATTCATGTATTTTTTGTATGCTTACATTTGTAAACATGTTCAGTTCTTGTACGAATAATAGAAAAACATAAGACTAACACTTAAAAATATGCAGAGGCAGCATCCTCTGTTACTGCTCATTCTCATGTGGTTGTTTGAATAAACAAGTCGATGATAGGTTTCTTTTATATATGATCATATAAAGTATAGGTAGACCTTACTTCTTGATCTAGGAATACCAAACAATATTTTTTGAGTCCTAAGTGCTACCAGTCACTTGGTTGTTTGCCAACGGTGGAGAATCTAACCATAGGCAAACAAAGCCAGGGATGCAAGTGCACCTACGTGGGCCATTGCCATACCAGATGGTGGCCTTGCAGTTTCAATGCTTAACTCGAATGTGAATAATAAAAAAAAAAAGATCTTCATGTATATATGGGATATGATCCATAGCTCCCTCTATACATTTTTGTCAATAAAAATAAAATAAAGCTGCAATATTTTTTGTTTTGTTTTCTTAAAGAAAATATAAAATGCACCAATGGAGGAAGGAGCTCTCCGAATAACTATAAACTATAAAGTTTCCTTTAAACAAAGACTAATAATAGATTCGCTCTTGTTGACACAAACTTGATGGTGTAATTAACTTCCAATCACCACCCACTTGAGGCTTTTACAGTAATGGAGCTCTGCAGGGTGTTCCCTTTCTTCTCTTTGAGGGCTTGGAGGCTTTAGGAGTTTCTTCTTCTTTTTCCTCTTTCGTTTCCTCTGTCTTCTCCTCTTCCTTTTCCTCTTCCTTCTCCTCTTCCTTTTCCTCTTCTTTTCCCTTAGGATGCTTCTGTTTCTGTATGAAAGGAGGAACTGAATCATCGGGCTTTCTTAGAAAAGCTTTGACCTGAAAGTACAGACTAAAAGAAATTAAAATATGTCACAATAAAGACACAGGGAGTGCAGAGCGAGTGATTGCAAATTACTGTCACACCTTGCATAAAATGGAGCAATAACGATATAAATCAGGCTCAGCCAACTTCCCAGCACAGATCTCACATAATGTCTCATTATTTGATGCCAAATGACTGTGGGGAAGAGGACTCAGAGCAATAACCAATTGCTTATCGCATTCGTAAGGCTGCAACCAGAAAAAGAATCAGTATAAAAAACATAGCAATGGAATACGTTATAACATAAAAGAACAAACTTTTATTAAGCACCAAGAATAATCAATTGAACTACATCTAGTCTAGTTGCATGCTCTGAGAAGAATATCACGGAAAAACACAACTAAAAGGAAAGGAAATAAGTAAAGTAATTAAATCTATCCTCTACTATGCCTGTTTTAGCAATTCATTTACACACATGGGCAATCAAAATTTTTCAAAGACATAACACACTTCAACATGAAGAAGCCACTAATATCAGCTTAGCAAACAAATTCACATAAATAAAGTAACAAACATGTCCATTACAAAATCATACAAGAACTAGATGTAACACTTGAAAAGTTTTTCAAAATTCTCAAGGAAAGTTATCATACCTGAATTAGAGAACAGTCAATATATCTTTCCATAGAAGCAAGTGGAACAGCATCTTTGTAGACATGCCTATAGATTTGAAGTACTTTGTGATAACGATGAGTACCTGCATTTATACAATATTGGCAAGCTGGCCGAATACAGGTTGTACAGTACTTATTTAACTCATTTCTAGGCTTCTGATGAGTTGCACAAGAGCCAAAGAAAGTTTTACTCAGAAAAGGCCCGAGCCACCTTGGCTTTAAGACCTCATGTTGGTCTAATTGAGGAGAAACCTACAGAGAAAACCATGTCAGTAAGTTTACAATGGAAGTTACAGAAAGAAACTAATGTCTATCTCATCAATATTTATTTTTTAACATTGATTCTACTGGTTGACACTTTCTCTTTTCCCCTAAAAATGTCACTATCCTGCTCAAATGGTGTTTGCAGTCAGAAAGTACTTTATTTACATTTTGAAGGATATGTCCAACCTCATTTCATTGCCTTCTGCAGTGTAGACCACAAGAACAAATAAAGGCAATCTATTACTTATGAATTATAGGGCTACCAAAAGTGGCACAGTCAATTTCTATCAGTTTCAGTTAATATAGTTTGATTCACTTAATAAGCATCAACATGAATTTGAATGTTATTAAATGACAAAGCTACCAGAAATTGTCTGCAGGAGACAGCAAGTATAACCAGTTGAATCAGTAGATCAATCAAGTAGAGTTTGAATCAGTAGATCAATCAAGTAGAGTTTGGGAAGTTACTTCAACCTAGTAAATCATCTTTCAGTATTTAAACAAAATCAGCTGTCAGAAGATATCCACAACACTCTCCAAAGCAATATGATAAGAGGTTTGATATACATATTAATAAAGTGTATCATATTACTTGAAGCTTTGAGAATGACTATAATTTTATTTCATCGATATAGTATGATGTCAATAACTCATTATAAAACAACTATTCCACAAGGAAATTAATACAGATGAGTAAAAAGAGCATAAAGCTAACTGGAAGTTGAAGATCAAGTTCAACTTCTTTTACTGTCCAGAAGTATTTAATTGAAGATGATTAACTGCAATAATTCTTTCTGTCGTCCCTTGAGAAAGTCCGTTATTCAGATACGACAAAATAGGAACAAATTGCTGCATTTAACGGGTGAAACTCTTTTTGAGACAACAACAAAGGTTTAATAATTAGCAGATAGCAAGAAAGGTATTTATGAGTGGACCAAATCTATTAAGTTTTGATCTGCTTCCTAAATAAGAGGCTATACAGTGTTGTTTTCTCCTGCATCCACTTTCCTTCCTTTTTCTGATGAATCCTGATTTTTAGTATAGACAACTAAAAACCAAGCTTTAGACTAGAAACCCATTTAGCGCTACTTTAAAGAAAAAGGGGGGGGGGGGGGGAGAGGGGGATTGATATTGTTCTGCCTTCATGATGATTTACCCAACCCCAGAAAGTATTGGAATTTTTGAATGAGAAGAACCAACCTTGAAATTCTTCTCAAAACTAAAAAAGAAAAACCTATTCTTCTAAAACTATACAGGAAACTGTGAGAAGGAAGATGTTGAGAAAAATACCTTCAGATACAAAAGGGAAAGGAGTGTTTGCTTAATTCTGCCTAAATTGAAATGAGGAAAGCAACCAGTAACTTTACCTTGACCACCCCTCTGGATGAAGAAGCGCTCATCTTTTCCTCTTGCACATCCCAGAAAGTATTGGAATTTTTGAATGAGAAGAACCAACCTTGAAATTCTTCTCAAAACTAAAAAAGAATAACCTATTCTTCTAAAACTATACAGGAAACTGTGAGAAGGAAGATGTTGAGAAAAATACCTTCAGATACAAAAGGGAAAGGAGTGTTTGCTTAATTCTGCCTAAATTGAAATGAGGAAAGCAACCAGTAACTTTACCTTGACCACCCCTCTGGATGAAGAAGCGCTCATCTTTTCCTCTTGCACATCCCAGTGGTTAACTGGCTTAAAACTTTTGAGCCAAAAGGTATTTGAGGAGGAATTCCAGATTCAATAGGAGAAATCTGATATTATACAGAAAGAAGCGGAGGAAAAGGAGAAGAAGAAAGGATATCCTAGAAAGCAACCTCTGTGCTAGAGCCAGTTCATTTTGTAACTGACAAATGACTGCCTTAGCTGTACAGTAGATAGAGGCTCTATGATGAAATCAAAGGCACCAAAGCTAATTCTCTTTTTCTTACATGCCACTCAGTTTACAAGGCAGGTGTTCATAAGCAATGGTACTAATCTCTTCCATGACTCAAAAGAAAATTTGTCTTAGCAGAATTCAGCTTCATCTTCATGACCATATCTTGAATTATATATTTTGATTAATAGGAGAATATAAGAGTAAAGCGTGAAACTTCATTGCCTAAACATAACTGATGAATGGCCAAAAGCATCTCTCAGCAAAGTTAAACCTTGGCAGAAAAATCCAACAGACAGAGTCGGATCATTAATCAACTTACCCTGAATTCCGGTACTGATCAGAAAAATATCAAATAGGTACGTTACTAACAACCTTCACACACGCAAAATAAAAAATAAAAAAGAAAAACCCAATCCTCCGACAAATGTCAACCACTTTCCTATCAATCGCAATACTAGAGGCTTTTACAATCGAATTTCAAAATATCACTATTTTGTTCCATATTCAATATGCCGCCAAATTCAAAACAAAGATATCAACTTTCTGAGCTCATTTTACCTGGAAGTTTCTTACCCATGCTCAAAAGAAGGCGTGAATTGTGAACCATCGCTTATTCTTTAACTCCCTCAGTGATACCACTTGTTTCAGGGGCATAGGCAGAGGTCTCCATTATTGCCTTCAAAGAGGAGGAAGAAGAAGATCAATGCAAGAGGGTACTAGGCGACAAAATTAATGAATGAACAATAACTCACAGTCACATGATCGCACGAGAATGGAGCACATGCTCCCAAGGTGTAACTGCTCTTTCTGACGTTTATGGAAAAATTTAGCGGGGTTGTTTCTGAAAACGAAGGAGATGAGTATTGAGGAAGGCATAGAAAACGACATCGTTTTCGGCGGACGAGTACTTTTTGGGAAAAAAAATATATTCTGGGTTCTCTTTTTGGGTACGGGAAAAAAGAGACAGGCCTCTTGATCACCAAAGGCAGGCCCATTCTAGCCCAGAATAATTCGGACAAAAAAGGTAATATTTTTGAAATAAAATAAATTTTTGATCAAAAAATTAATAAATAAATTTAGGAGGTTAGTGTAACCAATGTTTAAAAATTCGGACCAGTCATCGAATCGATAAAGGATTCGAGTCATTGGGTTACCGATTCAACTGTCGAGTCATTCAATAGCTGAACCGATCAAATTAAAAAATATATATTACACACATATATTAATTAAATAAAAATTAAATTATAAACTCATAAATGAGAAAAATAAATAAATTATATTCTTAAGTCAAAATTTTAATTATTAAAATCATAAAATAAATTATTATATTAATCTTTATTATAATAAAAAACTTTAATATTATTTGAAGTAATTCTCTATTCTTGATCATCTATATTTTATATTATATATTAGTATTGAACCCGTGCGATGCACGGGATATAACTATGGATCATTTTATATTAATTTAAATTATTTCATACATTAAGAAAAGTAGACATATAATTTAGGGTATATGAGTTTTTTTTGTGTTTTCATAAATGAATAGAGTGCATTGTTTATTTGTTAATTATTTTATACAGGTGAGAATAAAATAAATATAGTACATTATTAGTAAAAAAAGTGCAAAAAAATACAATAAAGAAGAATGAGGAAAAAAAGTCAGAAGATCAACACTAAAAAATCAAATTTGTAGATGTCAAAGAATAAAAATAGTGATGTGCAATGTTTAGGCCCATATATGGCGGTAATACGGAAAAATATAGGATCTTAAGTATGTTGGGTATGTAAATAATTAAAATTAAAAAAAAACGTTTACATAGAGTCAATTTAAAATTTCTATAAAATGGCCAACACAACAATTAAAAGCAAACGGTTTAATAGAATTAATAATAATTAGTTGTATTTGACTAAGATAAACCAATTCAATATTCACATAGTTGATATTTGAGACAAACCAATTCAAATTTTCAAATATTTGCCATTGAAGGCTATTTAATAAGAAAAATTTTGTATTGATGTCCTTTGGTATAGAGTCAGAGTGATAAATGTGTACTCCATTATGGAGCGAAATTCAAATAATTAACATGATTAAAACGAATTAAATTCGTTACATGATTGAAGTCATTTATTATATATTTAAATGTCTAGATTGATAAGAATCAATTCAATTTAATATAGTAATTTTTCAAAATTTAACTTTCTAAATTGATAGGAATCAATTAATACTAATTAATGGCACATGTACACGGGCTTCTCAAAATAAATGATGAAGGCTGATATGGCAGGATTGAAAAAAATAACAAACATGGCATGTTGGTATTTGAATAGTTGTATGTTACTTTATCTATATTTATATGGCTGTGGACCATTCCCGTCAACGGTCTCCCAAAATAAATATTTACTAATTTATTAAATACAAAAAAAAATGATGGTAGGATGTGGGAGTGAGAGTGGGAGGGAGAGAGAAAGTAAACATAGTGGGTAGTTAGTGTTGAAACAAATAACTTCCCATAATTCAATTTATTATTTTAAAATATAATAATAATTATTTTACTTTACAAATTTAAAAATGATCAAATATTTAATATTTTAATATTTTAAAATATAATAATAATTTTATATTATATTTTTAAAAAAATAAATTACATGCACGGTACGTGCATGCGAAGCCTCTAGTATATTATATAGATATAGATTTATTGAGAAGTTAGTTATTTATTGAGAAGTTGAGGGGAAGTTATTTTTTTGGTGTCACACTTTACTTGTGTGACACCAAAAACTCCAAAGCCATATATATATAGATATATATCTTATAACATCTTTTGATTTGCATATTTTTTTTTAAAAAATTCACTTTTTAATATAATCATATATATATATTTTTTCATATTTAATTTAAACATATCTCTCTATTATAATATCTTCTCTTTATATTCAATTTTGATTTTAAAAATAAAAAATTAATATAAGTTTCAAATATAATTTAAGTTTCTTATTCCACCACAAAAAAAAAATTGAAGTTTCGAATATAAATTATGAAATTTAAATTTATTTTATTTTATATTAATTAAAATTAAAAATATACTGTATGCATATGCCTTGATTTTCGCCATTTATTTGGAAATTATATTATTTTTCATTTCTAAAATTTAATTTCCCACCGCACCAAAAAATAAATAAATTGTCCATTTGTGTGTGTTATGAATTTCAGCATTAATTTTAATTAATGACTGATACACAATCTTGATTCCCGCCATTTTCTGATGGGGAAATCACCACATTACAAGGGTGAATGATCCAAATTGAATGCTGAATCATGAGGTGGCACAATTAGGAGCCATGTATGTTAAAATATATTTATATAGATATAAGTTTCAAAATTAATATAATTTAAGTTTCTTATTCCACCACAAAAAAAAATTTGAAGTTTCGAATATAAATTATGAAATTTAAATTGATTTTATTTTATATTAATTATCTATATTTATATGGCTGTGGACCATTCCTGAAATAAATATTTACTAATTTATTAAATACAAAAAAAAATGATGGGAGGATGTGGGAGTGGAAGTGGGAGGGAGAGAGAAAGTAAACATAGTGGGTAGTTAGTGTTGAAACAAATAACTTCCCATAATTTAATTTATTATTTTAAAATATAATAATTATAATTTTACTTTACAAATTTAAAAATTATCAAATATTTAATATTTTAATATTTTAAAATATAATAATAATTTTATATTATATTTTTAAAAAAATAAATTACATGCACGGTACGTGCATGCGAAACCTCTAGTATATTATATAGATATAGATTCTTATTCCCATTTTAGAATTAAATTGCCCATTGGTATGTTGCAATATATATATATATATCTTATAACATCTTTTGATTTGCATATTTTTTTAAGAAATTCACTTTTTAATATAATCATATTTTTTTTTCATATTTAATTTAAACATATCTCTCTATTATAATCTCTTCTCTTTATATTCAATTTTGATTTTAAAAATAAAAAATTAATATAAGTTTCAAAATGAATATAATTTAAGTTTCTTATTCCACCACAAAAAAAAAAATTGAAGTTTCGAATATAAATTATGAAATTTAAATTTATTTTATTTTATATTAATTAAAATTAAAAATAGATTGTATGTATATGCCTTGATTTTCGCCATTTATTTGGAAATTATATTATTTTTCATTTCTAAAATTTAATTTCCCACCGCATCAAAAAATAAATAAATTGTCCATTTGTGTGTGTTATGAATTTCAGCATTAATTTTAATTAATGACTGATACACAATCTTGATTCCTGTCATTTTCTGAGGGGGAAATCACCACATTATAAGGGTGAATGATCCAAATTGAATGCTGAATCATGAGGTGGCACAATTAGGAGCCATGTATGTTAAAATATATTTATATAGATATAAGTTTCAAAATGAATATAATTTAAGTTTCTTATTCCACCACAAAAAAAAAATTTGAAGTTTCGAATATAAATTATGAAATTTAAATTGATTTTACTTTATATTAATTAAAATTAAAAATGGACTGTATGTATATGCCTTGATTTTCGCCATTTATTTGGGAATTGTATTATTTTTCATTTCTAAAATTTAATTTCTCATCGCATCAAAAAATAAATAAATTGTCCATTTGTGTGTTATGAATTTCAGCATTAATTTTAATTAATGACTGATACACAATCTTGATTCTCGCCATTTTTTGAGTGGGTAATCACCACATTATAAGGGTGAATGATCCAAATTGAATGCTGAATCATGATGTGGCACAATTAGGAGCCATGTATGTTGAAATATATTTATATAGATATAAGTTTCAAAATGAATATAATTTAAGTTTCTTATTCCACCACAAAAAAAAATTTGAAATTTCGAATATAAATTATGAAATTTAAATTGATTTTATTTTATATTAATTAAAATCTAAAGTGGACTGTATGTATATGCCTTGATTCTCACCATTTATTTGGGAATTATATTATTTTTCATTTCTAAAATTTAATTGCCCATCCCATAAAAAAATTTAATTGCCCATTTGTGTGTGATATGAATTTCAATATTAATTTTAATTAATGACTGATACACAATCTTGATTTCCACCATTTTCTGAGGCGGGAAATCACCACATTAGAGGGGTGAATGATCCAAATTGAATGCTGAATCATGAGGTGGCACAATTAGGAGCCATGTATGGTGAAATATATATTTATATAGATATAGATTAGAGGCCGGGTGAATGATCCAAATTGAATGCTGAATCATGAGGTGGCACAATTAGGAGCCATGTATGGTGAAATATATATTTATATAGAAGATTAGAGGGGTGAATGATCCAAATTGAATGCTGAATCATGAGGTGGCACAATTAAAAACCATGTATGGTGAAATATATATTTATATAGATATAAGTTTCAAAATGAATATAATTTAAGTTTCTTATTCCACCACAAATTTTTTTTTTGAAGTTTCAAATATAAATTATGAAATTTAAATTGATTTTATTTAATATTAATTAAAATCTAAAGTGAACTGTATGCATATGCCTTGATTTCCACCATTTATTTGGGAATTATATTATTTTTCATTTCTAAAATTTAATTGCCCATTCCATAAAAAAAAATTTAATTGCTCATTTTGTGTGTGATATGAATTTCAGCATTAATTTTAATTAATGACTGATACACAATATTGATTTCCACCATTTTTAGGCGGGAAATCACCATATTAGAGGGCTGAATGATCTAAATTGAATGCTGAATTATGAGGTGGCACAATTAGGAGGCATGTATGTTGAAATATATATTTATATAGATATATAGATTGTATGGTTTGATAGATTAAAATAATAATAAAACATATAATATAAATATATGGGTAAACTACAGTTTGCCCCCCTTTGGTTTGGCCTAAATTCAGTTTGTCCTCCTGTGGTTTAAAATACGACACTTAACTACCCTGTGGTTTGGCTTAAAATTAATGTGCCCCCCTGTGGTTTAGAGTGTGACACTTGACCCCCTGTGGTTTGTTATGTTATCACTTAACTACCTTCACCTACCTTCTTTTCAAATTTTAGTCAAATTAATCATCATTTTTATACTTTTAATGTTTAAAATTTGTTATTCAACACTCTAGAATTATAAAATGATTCAAAGAAATTATAATTAATATAAAAATAAAATTATAATTTTAAAAAATCAATAAAATAATTTAATATTTATTGTTTACTCCATTGATTATTTATATTTAGTTATTTATTCATTTTATTGTTATTTTTTATCTTTAATGTTTTAGAATTATTAAATCAATCAAAATAAAATTGTAAAAGAATAATATAATATAAATATATAACTAAATTTAAGTTTTTTTATTGTTCAAGTTCGGAACATACATACCTGAATTGAATATTAACATTATTGAGCTTAGAAACTTTAACATTAAACAATAATTTTCTTAGAAAAGTATTCAATTTATCCAATCATATAATGTTAATAGTGCACCAAAAGAGAGTGACAATCCAACTTCATATTAAATAAAAAAGAAAAGGAAACCTATGCGGTTCGGTTCGGTCACACAGCTCTTGGAACCGAAAACCGAACTGAACCGCAAAAAACGAACTTCTCAGACCGAACTAAACCGCAAATTGGTCGGTTTTTGGCAGTTTTAAATTGGTTCGGTTTGGTTTTACGGGGTATCGGTTTTGTTCGGTTATGAACACCCCTACTCAATGTTGTGAGAACCAGACGGTCCGACCGGTTCAACCGCCGACCGAATACAAAGGCGAGTCGGTTGGACCAAAAGAATCGTTTTCCTAGTTGGACCGGATTTAACCGGGGTCCAATTGGTCAATCGGGTTGGACCATCAAACCGGTCCAATTTTTAAAAATAAAATAAAAAATTGAAAAAATAAAAATAAAAAATAACATAAAAAAGAAATTAGATAAATCTTAAAAATTAAAATTAGGAAAGTCTTAAAAATTAAAATTTAAAAGTCATGATTATCAAGAATTTCATATTTTGTTTGACTAAGTTCTTTCAGAGTTTGACAAGTCTTGAAAATTAAAACTTTGAGAAGTCATGTAATTTAAAACTTTAAAATTATGTATATTGAAACCTAAAATTTGAGTGATGTCATTTTATATATTAATAATAATTAATATTTATTATTTATTACGTCATCCGGTTCGACCGGTTAAATCGATCAGACCATAAATCGAACACTTGTCCGAGTCTTTGTCCGGTTCGGTTCTTACAACATTGCCCCTACTAAAAAGAGTTAAAAGTAGAAGATTAGGGTTTATTGTTATAATTTTAGAGATAAAATAAATATAATAAAATAATTAATTAATTAAATTATTTTTAGGTAATTTCTTTTATAAGTTATATTAAATATTAAATTTTGAAAAAAAAAATAATATAGGGTAGTTAAGTGATAACATAACAAACCACAGGGGGTCAAGTGTCACACTCTAAACCACAGGAGAGCACATTAATTTTAAGCCAAACCACATGGTAGTTAAATGTCGCATTTTAAACTACAGGAGACAAACTGGATTTAGGCCAAACCACAGGGGATAAACTGTAGTTTAACCTAAATATAAACATATAATTATATTTTCAATAAAAATATAATTTGATATTGATTAAAAGTTTTTTTTTTCCTGGATATTGATTGTTTTTTTTTAAAAAATTATAGGTTAAAGAAATGTCTTTTCCTATAAGAAATAATGAATTGAACTAATAAATAAAATACAATGACTGCATATTACAAAGTTGGTGTTTGTCTCCATGGTTGCCCGTAAAAAGTCCATCCATTGACCATTGACCATTGCTTCAATCCTCCGTGTGTCCATTTTGGGTGACTGATTTTGAAAGAAAGATAACCGGGTACCAGGTCATCGAGTCAAGCTAAAATCCGGCCGAATCAACCGGGTCAAGTGTAACAATGTCCAATGGCCTCAATCGGATTGGACCAAACTCCGGTTTGGCTGTTCACCGGGTCGACCCGCCGGTCCGGACCGGGTTTTCAAACACTTGAGTGTAACTTATTCTACTATTTTTTTTTAAAAAAAAATTCATGTATGGTCTTTAGATAGATATTTACCGCATGAGTTAATATATATAACAAAAACATGACAAGACAGTAAATTTTTCAACATAATATCACGTGATTTGATATTTTTTTTAAAAAACTTGACATGTTTATGATTTCCCCGCATCTATTTCTAATATTGTGTGTTCTGATGTAAACTTTGGTAATTTGGCTATTTAATACACAGTTGTTTGATTATAAAAAAAATATAGGCCAAAATACTCTTTTGGTCCTTAACGTTTGCACCAAGTTTAATATTGGTCCTCAACGTTTCAAAAAGTTATTTTAGGTCCTCAACGGTTTTTTTTTTGTCAAAATTGGTCCTCCAGCGTAACTCGGTCTGGTTTTTTTTTGTTAAATGCTGACGTGGAAGGCTTATGTGACACACTCTCTCTCCTATGTGTCATATTTGGATGATATGACACCCTCTCTCACTCCAACTCAGCAATTTGCTGAGTTCTCACTCCAACTCAGCAATTTGCTGAGTTGGAGTGAGAGAGAAGTGATGCAAAACGGCATCATTTTGCTGAATTGGAGTGAGAAAGTGTGTCATATCATTCAAATATGACACGTAGGAAAGAGGGTGTACCACGTCAGCATTTAACAAAAAAAAACCAGACAGAGTTACGCTGGAGGACCAATTTTGACAAAAAAAAATATTGAGGACCTAAAATAACTTTTAAAACGTTGATGACCAATATTAAACTTGGTGCAAACGTTGAGGACCAAAAGAGTAATTTAGCCAAAAATATATATATACACAGTTGTTTGCTTTCAAAAACAAAATCTTGATATGTTTATATATTTATGAGTCTCCTAATAAATGTCTAACAACTTAACATACATTTTGGTGCTTCAATTTATCATAATCTCAAAGTAATCATGCTGTTAAAGTCAGAGTTTTTTTTTGGTCAACCCTAAACTTGGAGTTTAAATAAGGTACTATTTATAGTCATGACTAAATTAACATTTTGTCTTTAAAAATGTATAAGTTTGTTTCAATTTAATTCATGAGTGAGGAAATTTGAGTCCTTAAAAATGTAATTTGTAGTTTAGTCCCTAGAAAATAAAAATGTCAAATTTAAGTCCCTAAATATGTAATTTGTCTTAATTTTAGTCCTTAAAAATTTTTTATCAATTATGTTAATGGAGATTTCTATTAATTAAATTAAGACGCAATGTATTTTTTTAGGGACTAAATCAAGATAAATTGCATATTTTAAAAATTAATTTAATATTTTTATTTTTTTAGAAACTAAATATAGACATACATGCATGCATCTATATTAAAATACTAATTTACTTCATAATTATATATAAATTATAGGACCAAATTACTCTTTTGATCCTCAACGTTTGCACGAAGTTTAATATTGGTCCGTAACGTTTCAAACAGTTATTTTAGGTCCTCAACGTTTTTTTTGTATTAAAATTGGTCCTCTAACGTAACATCACTCTGGTTTTGCCATTAAATGCTGACTTGAAAGGCTTATGTGGCACACCCTCTCTCCTATGTGTCATATTTAAATGACATGACATCCTCTCTCGCTCAAACTCAACAAAACGACGCTGTTTTAATTCAATTTTTCATTGTCATGTCCATGGAAACGACATCGTTTTGCTGAGTAGAGTGAGAGAGAGTACCATGTCATTTAAATATGACACGTATGAGAGAGGGGCCATCGTTTTGCGGCCCCACCTTTTTTTTTTTTCATTCCCTCCTCATGCCCGCTAAAGGAACGCGCCCCTGGGCTTAGAATACTGAAAATGCAGAGAAGATGTCCATTTATAGAGTTTTCTGAAAGCATCACCTTCGGTCCTTTAATTTAATGGGGGGCTTGGCTTACAAATCCAGAATCTAGGCTTAGAAAAAGTAAGGAGATTTGAATAGTGAAAACTATTGATTATATAAATAATTAAGAAGAAGACTCTTTTGGATATTCAAATTAATCTAAAGAAGAAGAACGTAACAGCCACACACTAGAGCAGCAGATGAGTAGAGCACTAGAGCTCAATATAGTACAACTTGAGCACCTCAGAGTCTTCTTCTTCCTCTCTTTCTCTCGCGTGTGGAATTAGTTACAGTAAAGAAATCCATTAATGGAGCACTTCACTATCCTATAGAATTGAGCAGCACAATTGAAACTCAGGGTGGTCGAAGGCGTCGTTAATTCTTTTCTTTTTCTTTTTCATAGATCATGTTCTTGTGTTTCTTTTATAAGGAGAATCATTTTAGCCATGTAATATTGGTAAGACGTGGTAATTTTGACCCAAACTCATAAATTTAACCCAACTTAATTGTATTTTGACCCAACTTAATTTAACCCAATTAATAAATGGATCATGTGGGTTGAGTCAGAATTTATCCATGTAAATATGGGTTGGGTTGGGTAAAACCCATGGTTAACCCAATAACCCATCTAATGCATTTTGTATTTTGTATTTTTCTTCTGGTTTCAACTTTTTAAAATTATAGTTTTGCCCTAAGTTACATTTTAGTCCCGATTTTCATTATTTCTTAGATTTTTTATCTAGAAATTTTTTATATTCATATTTTTTCCCTTATTCCAAAATTTTCAAAATTACATTTTAACCATAATTTTTGTCATAATTACATTTTTGGCCCAAATTGCATTTTAGTTCTTCCATTTCAATTTAAGTCATAGAAACTTTTAAAAATTGCAATCTGACCTCAATTTCAAATTTGTGGAAATTACATTTTGACCCCAATTTTATAATAATTACATTTGGGTCCAAATTTTTTTCTTTTGAGGAACTATATTCTTTTATTTTCAATTTATATTACTGCACTTTTCCTAAATCTATTCAGTTTTTAAACCACATAATAAATTTTTTTTTATTTGTGACGTTTCATTTTTTTCGTATAAATTTTGAAATAACATAATAATATTATTTAGGCATTTAAGTTACATATAAAAATTAAAAAAAAGATAACTTCAATAATAATAAATTGAAAATAAAAGAATATAAATAGATAATAAATTAGATTGATAAATATGAATAAGAATATAAAAATAATTACTATAATAATTGAAAATAAAGAGATAGAGATGTTATTTATATAAGTGTTTATTAAAAAGTAACTGAAGGACATTTATGTTTTAAAAAAAACACATTTATTACAAGTTGTGATTTCTAAGTATTTTTTCACTATCCAACCTCATTAAATGCTTCCTTAACTAGTGCTCTTAGTTAACAAAACCCAAATTTGATTACATAACAAAAGTATTGGCTAATTTTTTGAAAGCATGTTTTCATGCTAACTATGTTTGAGTTAGATTTCTAAGAGAAATCAGTAATTGTTGACAAGTTGTTGTAAGATTTGATTGTTATTGTTTCCTATGTCTGGTGGAGAATTATATCAGTGTTGAACTTTATACTCTTTGTCTAGTAGATTTGATTTTTATTATCTTTATTGATATAAACATAAAGTAAAATGATTGGCAGGTCAAATAAATTAAAATTAATCAAATAAAATAACAAAAGAAAAATTAATGAGTTGGTGGGTTTGACCCATAATTAATGGGTCATGACCCATTACAACCCATTTAAATTTGATCCATTTATAACTCAACTCATTAACGGAACCATTTTGCCACCCCTGTATCAGGCCACTTGTATGATTTATGATCATAGGATTGTGCAACCAAAAATTAATATTCATCTCGTCATGTGGAATTCAAATTTGGTGACATCGAAATGAGATTGTGTAACTATATATTGGCGATCGTATATTCCACATATCTTCACAAGTTTAAATTTTTGTTGGCAAAAAAAAAGAAGTTTAAATTTTTATTTTTAAATTACTTTAAAATTAAATTCGGTATTTAGGATGTATAAACATATGTATGTATATATATTTAAAATTAATTTGCTAAAAAATGCTACATTTGTATGTTTCGTTTAAGAATTTAACATTTTTCATTTTCAGTTTTGCTAGCTAAAGAAACCATTTTTCTTTTGATGATGCAACAAATTTTGAGAATGTGGATCCTCTCTTATTCAATGCTAATTGATCATTGATCAAATTACTGTGATTAAATTTTTGCTATAATAATAATAATAATAATTATTATTATTATTATTATTATTTGCCTCGAATGCACTTTCCATAAAAGAGAAAAAGGATAAAATAACAGAAAATTCAAACTCAAATTTTAACGACATAGCAGACAAATGCTATGTTTGCCTCTTTACACAAGGCAATAGCAATAGCAATTTCGACAACCTTACTCAGAGTGTTTTTATTTTGCAATTCCAATCAGCCACTAACTAATTTTGATTTTAAATTTGTTAATTTATATGTTTAAATTTTTATTCTTGAGGCCGCATCATCAATTTTATATTTTTATATTTGAAAATAAATTGGAAATGACCATGTAACCGTAATCCGTGAGAGCATGCATTTATCTCTTTCTTTTCCTATTTTGATATAATAATGAACTAATTAGCAATGTAAAATAATCAATTATTTATTTATTTATTCATTCATTCCGCCTTGTAAAGGAAAATAGTAATACTGGTTAACGAAAATTGGAAATGTTTTATGATAGGATCTTTAGAAGGAATCTCGTGACTTAATGATTGCATTAACTTCTTTTTTTGCTATTAAATGAATATCAATATTAATTAATTCTTTCTTTTAAACAAATATTAATTAATTCTTTCTAAACCAATATTATTAGCCTCTGTCTTTTCTCCCTCCCACCAAAAGAAGGTAAAAATAGCAATCTCCCTCCTCAAATATATATATATCTCTCTACATTTCTTTCTCACATGGTAAATTTGGCATAAATTACAAGTTGTCATTAGGTTATAGAAATTTGTTGTCTCAAATCTATCTTCATATAATCTCAATTAGGTAAGTTTTCTCTCATTAGAATCTTACCACCACCACAACACTTATCATTGCTCACCATGCTGCAAATTCTACAGCTTGAATATCATAATGTCTCATATTTTCTATATTTTCCATTCACACAAGAATTAACATATAGACTTGAACTTGTATATGGAGCATTAATTTTTTTTTTGGTGAAAAATAAGGAAAGAACTAAAACCACTTTATACGAAAATAACAACTAAACAATCAGCCAACAGACTCAAGATAATCTATCTAGATGGTTTTCTTAAATATATAATTGTAAGAGAAATCGTGTTACTCGAACCAATTTTAACTAGAATATCGGTGTAATGTTGATCGAATTTTCGATAAAGGTACTTATAATTTTTTAACTAACAAGATTTTTAATATCATTCATGATAATTTATCAATATATATATATATATATATATCACTCTTGATAACACCCAAATTAATTCTCTCAATCATATTGTGTCAATTTATTTCTTTTAACATACCATCATGTGAAGAATTAATTGTAAAAGTTTATTTTATCTTATTTAAAAATTATTGACATCGTGTCATTATATTCTGGAGCCAATTTTTACAAGATCATCGGTGTAATATTGATCAAAGTGTTCGATAAATGTACGTATAACTTTTTTTAACCAACCATAAGACCTTTAAAATGACTCATAATAACACTCAAATTAATTGTCTCAATTCTATATATTATGCCATTTTATTTCTCTTAACAAACCACACCACCATGTGAAGAAATAAATGTAAAAGTTTACTACATCTTATTCAAACATGACCGGAAATGCATTGCGTATACAATTATCACTATTCACTACATGTAATGTATGCATGTATCAAATTCACGACGATATATAAATATATCAATTACTTACTTTTAAATTAAAAGCATAACACGCATATACAGATTTTAATTATAAAATTGTGTGTAATTGTACAAGGTATCCAAAACAGTAATGAGTGGTTAATTAATACAATCCACCATAAATGAATTTCTATAATACGAATTAAGAGATCACATGAAAGCAGGCTATATATACAATCACAAGACAATGGTAAGAATCACACACACAAAACGAAAATCATTTGAGCATTGTGAAATTATTGAGAATGACTAGGAAGAAGGTGAAGCTGGCATTCATAGCGAACGATTCGGCCAGGAAGGCGACGTACAAGAAAAGAAAGAAGGGTCTGATAAAGAAGGTGGACGAGCTGACGACTCTGTGTGGGATCGAGGCTTGCGCGATTGTGTACAGTCCGTACGATCCTCAGCCGGAGATATGGCCGTCGGCGATGGGGGTGCAGCGCGTGCTGTCGAAGTTCCGGAGGATGCCGGAGTTGGAGCAGAGCAAGAAGATGGTGAACCAGGAGGGGTTTCTGAAGCAGAGGATCGTGAAGGCGAAGGAGCAAGTGAAGAAGCAGAGGAAGGAGAATAGGGAGAAGGAGATGACGCAGATCATGTATCAGTATCTGAGCGCGGGGAAGATTCTGCATAATATGACGATGGCCGATTTGAACGATCTGGCGTGGCTGATTGAGCAGAATTTGAAGGAGATTGGGAGGAGGGTGGAGGTGTTGGAGAAGAGAGGGCAGAGTCTCGGGCAGGGGCAGGGACAGGCGGCGGCGGCGGCGGTTGATGTGGCGGCCAGGAATAGGGATAAGGCGAAGGTGGAGGAGGTGGAGGTGAATGGGGATGTCATGAATATGATGATGCCTCCTAAGCAGCAGTGGTTTATGGATTTGATGAATGGTGGTGGAGCAGGGGATGAAACGCTGCCGTTTGGAGATGTCAATCATCCTAATCCCTTTTGGCATAATCAGTATTATCCTTGAAATGGATCTTGTTCTTGTGGGGGAAGGGCTTTCAATTTCTCCTTAGTGTATTCGACTATCGTGTCTTTTTGTGTTTGGTGTTTCATGTTTGTTTGTCTTCTTGTCTTTCATTTCTTTTTTAGTATGTTCGTGTCTTGCGTACTCACAGTGTGTGTGTGTGTCACTCTTGTGTTATATTTTCCATGTTTCAATAAAGCTTTGTTCAACGTTGTTTTAGAATCGTTTCCACCTCAAACTTGTTGGCTACGTGGGTTTAGCAACTATGAATAAGTTAATCAAAATACTTGCAACACATGGTTGTATAATATTAGGAAGATAAAAGTTCACTCTCTCGCAATAGTTAAGTGCGCGATGCAGGTCGAATTCAAATTAATCGAGACAGTGATCACCAAAAATCAAAAAAAATTTTATTTGTAAGGTTTCATCTCTTAATCTAAAAATTATATTCATTTTAATTCAATATAATCTAAAAGTTTCCTCAACAAAATCTTATTGGGGGTTTAGCCAAGTTTATAGGGTTTTGTTTAGGGCTTATTCACAGTTTTTTAATGCTTAGTTCTTGGTGTTATGTTGTCTCGAATGTTTTAAGTCTGTGTTTAATACACACTCATTCTATGAATTCAACATCATCTTTTTCATGTTTTTCTTCTTAGTGAGTCTATGATGCAATTTGTTGCATCATGCAATGTAATTTTAGTCAATAAGATTGTAACATTTGTTATTTTGTTGCATCATGCAATGCAATTGAATCACATCAATGATCACAATTGTGCCACATAACCCATTATATAATGCAACAAGTTGCATCATACGCTCTCATTTTTCTATAATATACTCTCTTAATGTTATTTTACTACAATATTTGGCTACTCAACGCAATAACTAAAAACTGTTTTCTAAAATATCAATATCGTTGCCTATCTGGATTGACAACCATTTTTGGCCGTCGTGTTTTTTTTTTTTTGGTTAGTCATCAATTATAATAATGTTATTGGTTAACATGCATGTTTACTGGTTTAGAGCTGTCTATTACGAAGCATATAATCGAATCAGAAAAACATTAATCTGAATTTTCCATCATAGTTATAATTAATTATGCTATATTTTATATAATTAATTAGTGAGATTTTTGTTTTTGGCCTGAAATTAATTAGTGAGATTGATATCTCATTTAATGGACAAGATGGAGTGAATATAGAATGTGATCTCAAAAATCCTAGCTAATAGCTTTATCAAGTCTTTTATAAACTTTTATTCTTATCGTATAAATATCCTTTGTTATTAAGAAAATTTAAATGAAATAAAGGTGTGACAAAAAAGTGATATACTGCACGTAGAATTTGTATGGTTTGTATCTGGGTGTAAGTTATACAGAGGGAACAAAAATTTTTAACGGCTGAATAAATCTCAAATCTCGAATTTCCAAAACTGAAGATCTCAAAACATCAATGGAAAGATTGAGGATAGAATTTGTATGATTTGTATCCGGGTGCAATAAATTTTGTACAAAATGTATAATCTGTATCTAAGATCTATACAATTACACAAAAGAAATAAAATCTATGTTTCTTAATCAAAAGGGCTTCTTGAGATACTTGAGATCCAAAGACGAATCAACACAATCTGCTTTGTTCCTAAAACCATTCAACAATTTCAACAACTCCGTGACCTTCTCCTTCGTGCCCTCACCACACCCTACTTGCAACAAAACCAACAGCTTCTGAAACGCCCCCACTTGAAGTGCCTCCACCACCATATCTTCTTCCTTCTTCTCGCAAAGCTTCCCAAGAATGGAAACTCCAAACTCAGAAGCCAACCCTGAAACCCTCAAGATCTTCTTCACCACAAGAGGCATAGTCACAGCATTGGCCTTAGCCATTTCCTTCCCTTCTTCACTATCACACATACAATCCAGCACACCCAACGCCTTCTCACATACCCCTCTTTCTCCATCCACAATAGCTTCTACCAACAACGAAACCAAACCCAATTCCACACATCTTTTTATTACCATCTCTTTTGCTGGAGATGATGAAGCCAAGAGGAAAATCGTTTTCAAGCATGCTTTTGTCGTACAACCTCCTATTGGTTCTTTAATCGTCTTAACCAAAGCCTCTATTAAGCCTTCAGCTTTCGCCAATGCCTCAAACGGCAATTCCTTCATCACTAACGCTGCGTTTTGCCTTGATGTGAGATCCTTGCCGTTTAGGAACCAAAGTATGCTACGTAAAGACGCTTCTGACCCCAGCATTAATCGAGACTCTTCTCTGATTGGAAACATCCATGTTAAAACCCCCAATATCTCCTCCAAAACGCCGACGTTTTTCTCAATGGAATCATTAGAGAAAGAATGAAAGGCGTTGGCTAGTACAACACTAGCTCCTTCGTTTTCAACTATACACCTCTTGTTCCTCTCGCTCTCTTTCCCCCAAATCTTAATCTTATTCACCAATTGCTCGCACTTGCTGGCGTCACCGCGTTGAGAAGCCGACATTATCTTCTTGCAAGTCTCCGAAACCTCGTATTGCGTCACCGGGATTCTCGGCGTGGGGATCCTCTCGATGCCGTACGATCGGTGCTCCACGCACCAATCTTGAATCATCCTACGGATGGTGTGATTTGGGATAATGACGCCGTCGGCGGAGGTGATTAACGGCTGGTTGGTGACCGGGCAGGTCGGGTTACCGGATTCGACCCATTTCTCGATGCTGTCTCTGTCGTAGGTGATTCCGGTGGATAAGGTGACCGGATCTTTCATCAGTTCGAGAGTGATGGGGCAGCGGAAGTGAGTGGGGACGACGATTTCCATGTCGGAGTCGTCGCCCCCGGCGCCGGGAAGGTCTTTCCCTTTCCGGGCACGGCGGAAGACTCTTCTTCTTGTCCAAGATAAAACCATTTTTGCTTTGTTTGTGTTGAGCTAGATCTGTGATTATTTGGATGTAAGGTAAGGGAATTAAGGGAATGGCGTGGTTTGTGTTATTTATATATGAATGTGATAATAATAAGAAGATGTTGTTGATTGTGATTGTGTTGGTCAAAGGAAGCGTAGGCGGAAGGGGAAGGTTGAAAAGGGCGAAAGTTGACCGTTGAAAGTTGGAAGATTTGAAAAACGGGAGGAGTAGGAGTTGGACATTATTGACACGAGCTTTTTTTTTTTTTTTTTTTTGGGGTGATGTGGTAGTAGTATTAACTATTAAGGTTTTAAATAACCAATATATAGTTTAATAAAATAGAATGGTGGTAGTACCATGACGGCCCAATGGTTTGAATGGCGTGGGTGCTATGCTACTGCTGACTCAGACTGAGTCAATTGGTCGGTGTGCTGACTTGTATGGGCTTTAGGGCTTTGGACCTACTTCAATATGGGTGGGTAACTTCTGGTATGGGTTTCTGCACCTAATAATCTAGTTACAATTTTGTAACTTTCTATTCAATCTTACCATCATCATAATATTGGTCTCTTATTTTTTACATATTTTTTTGAAATTGTTATACAATTTTTTTCTTTTTGCATTTTTCATCTATCTACAGTATGTATATATATTTTTCTTAAGTAGAATCTCTGTGTACTTAAGTGAAAGAAGTATGTATGTACTTTCTAAGAAGGATGTGATCCTTGTTTAGACACTAGATAATATCTCTCTATTTGCATCTTGACGGTTATTATATTAAAAATATACTGTGAAACATATATATATATATATATATATATATATATTGAGTGATTAATATGAAAATAATATGAGTGAGTTTATGATACAACTTATTGTATCATGTAATGACTGTGACATAATTAGTGCTATTGATGCGAATCTTATTGGGTATGTGGCACAATAGGTATGTGGACATCAATAGCACCAATTATGTACATATCCATTACATGATGCAACTTGTTGCATCATAGACCCATCCAAATATTATATCTTGCTTACTGTTTTCACTGCCCAAAAAATATGTCATGTATGTCAAAGTATTTTGGATAATATGAGAGTATTGGATATAATTAATGCTTGACTCGCAAATAATATTACCACTTTGGTTAATTATGATTGTTGTAACTTGTAACTAGAACTCGATAGTAAGTTTAGGTTTTTTCTTTCTCTGAAACTGAATACCAAATCACCAATAGGCTGTGTTGAACAAAAAATGACTAATTAAGGTTTAATCTTAGTTTTAATATGCCAATAATTTTTGTGTGTTTTGGACTTGTTAATATTGGGCATTAAATGTATTTTGATGCATGAATGGTCTTGGTCCAAATATAAGATAAATAATTGAGCCCAAAAATAAATTATCATATTTGGCCTACATGACTTCGAGCCCATATTAGAAAAGAAAAATACTTGGCCCATACATTTTGAATTTTGAATGTAAGTCTCTCTACCTCTTTATGTACATCACATGGGCATATGAAAAAGGTCTACCTACCTCCCTTATTTTATGCATGTCATATCTCACCAAAAATTGGAGTTGGTAGGGTTGGCATGTGCAAGTTATGAAGAAGCAAAAGAAAAGTGACGTGTTTGCTGGCCCCCTACCCCATAACTATATATACATGTATAATTATATCTATGTTTAGGTGAGAAAAAGGAGTGTGCAGGAAGGAAACGCAGATGCATCACTCAAGCTCCCAAGAAACAATATACACAAGCATTATCCAGGAGTTCTTCCTTCCTTCAACACAAAATCCTTCTTGCCTCTGAGATAAAGGAAGCATAAATCCAGGAGAAGGAGCGTGCATTCAAAAAGTTGAAGATGTGAGTAACGGCTAGCTAAAGAAAGTGGCTATAATAAGTGATTGAAGAGCAAGCTGAAGATTCAGGGAGAAAAAGGCTGAGTGCCCAGAAAATCTACTGCAATATCTATCTCCTTCTCCTTCCTGTGTGCGACTCCTGTGTAAGATTCCTGTGTGCGACTCCTGTGTGCGATTCTTGTGTGCGATTCCTGTGTGCGACTCCTGTGTGCAGGTTCTGTGTGAATCTTTGTGTTGTAATTTGTAGTAGTCATTAGGAGACTGCTGTATTTAATTCTCCTTCTTGCTTGTGATAAGTATTTAAAGATTGAAGTATCTTAAGGTGTTAAAGCCAAGAAGTGGCTTATCCTTGTTGGTGAACAAGGTTGCAAATAGGTATTCAATCATTAAATACTTAGGTGAGTCCTGTTGAGGACTAAGGTGAATATAAGAACTTAATACACTGAGTATCCTTGCTGTAAAAGCTAGTTGAGTTGATCCTTGTGGGTAGACAAGGTTGGTGGAAGGATCTCTTTATATTAAGGTCTTGGGTGCTCGAGAATCCTGAGATTGGATTTGAGTGGATTTAATATATTAAGTTTCTTAGAGGTAAAAGCCAAGTGAGGAGGCTGATCCTTGAGGAAGGTTTCTAGAGAAACTTATTATATTAGGTTCTAAGTTAAGTGCTGGATTGAGTCCTATATTGTTGTAAAGGAAGTGTAAAAGCTAGTGTGCTTTCCCAAAGTGGATTTGGGTTACTTGGTTGTAAGAATTGAGTTGAGATAATAGAGTCCTTCTAACTGTTTGGTTAGAAGGGGAGAGGACGTAGCTATTCAAGCAAACTTGAGTAGTGAACCTCTCCAGCAAAATTGTGTGTGCAACCCTTCCCTTATTCTGACTCCTTCACTCAAAGAAAACGATGTTCTTAAGAGTCCTAAATTAACTAAGAGTCCCAATCAGAAAGAAGTTTTTCAAATAGTTAAAATTTGAATAAACCAATTCACCTCCTCTTGATTTATTTTCTGACTAACAGACTGCATAGGCGCATATAGATTTTTAGAATGAACATAATTAATATGAAAATAGTTAGAGAAGTATTCATTGCCTTTGCCTATGTAAAATATATTTTAACAAATTAATGAGTGAATAGAAACAAATGTGTTTCTTTTCTTTATAACATTTATAATATTTACCATAAAATTAAAAAAAGTAACTGTATTACGTAAAAAAACGAACTCCAAGGTATCATGCGAGCTTTTGCTTGTGCAGTCTCTACTGAATTGACTTTCCCTATTATTTAGGTGAACAACTAAATAATGAATTAAGTAAGACTAATTAATTTAGTCTTGTTCATCAACCCCATTCTTAATTACTTATAAAAGTCCTTCAAAATTCTGTTTACAGTATTAGATCTAACATTAAAAAAACACATGTTCGTTGAATTTCAACTCTGCTATATTTTACAGATAACCAAACTTGAAACGAGAGGGACAAGTCTTCTCTATATCTTATGTTTTAGACAATATTACTTTCTTTGTCAACTTTTTGTCTATGATGATTTTTACTTTATTAAGTAAATATGAAAAATGAAATCTCCTAATAAAATATTGTCATGTATATTGATATACCAAATTAATCATGATCTATTAAATCAGTAAAATATATATAATCAACACTAATATTATCTTTTCAAAAATAGATAACTTAATTAATAATGATTAATAAATTTATTTTTTGCATTAATTATTGATATATAAAGTGTAATAATGTTTAAAAGGTTAAGTATTAATATTGTACTTAAATTAACTGATAGAGGATAAACTACATATAGTCACAATGTGACATACATTTCATTATTATTTTTTAAATTAATACACTTCATTAGTTTTTAGAGATATAAAAATGACATTCTATCTCTTTTTTTAATTATTATTTTTGAATAATTATATTCCCTCTATTTGAGCGATAAAAACTTATAATTTCACATATTTCAATCAAAATGTTCTTATATTTATGTGATAAGTAATTGAAAATTTACTTGAAAATATTAATAAAATTAATAAATTAATTGATCTTACTATTTTTAACTCACTAAATAATATTAAAATAATTCAAGATATATTTTTCCATGAACATTAATTTTATTAAAAAAAATATTATTTTTGAAGATATTATATTCAAAAATAAATAAAATTATTCTTATATTTAAGAAAAGAAATTGTAATTTTTCAAAAAAAAAGAAAGAGAAGAAATTTCTTTTAGGCAAAAGTATCTTTTCTGCCCTCAATGTTTGAGAGTCTTGTCAGTTTCGTTCCTAACATTTTTTTGCGGTCAATTGTACTTGTACCCCTAACGTTTTACGTTTCTGTCAATGTCACCCTTTTCACTAACACCGTCAAATATTTAACAATTTTTACTGACGTGACATCTTATATGACAAAAATATCTGACTGAGCATAATTTTTTTTTTCACATCGTCAAATATTATGGACGAAACTGATAGAACCCCAAACGATAAGGTCAAAAAATATACTTTTACCTTTTTTTTAATCCGAGAAGAAAGTTAAACTTTCCAATATTCTAAAAGAGCATAATATAATTTTTTTTAAAAAAAAAAATTTAAAGTTGAAAGGATGACATCTTGGAGAGTGAATCATGCCAGTTGGAAAATTGTGACGTTGTTTAGGCCAAACTTGCAACTTGCTTTCGGCCACACTGGCTTTTTCTCAACAAAAAAGGCAGCAGCAACAAATAATATTATTTGAGGCATTATATTCTCTTTACCTACTCATCTCTAATTCACACCTGTCTCTCTATTTTGTTCACTCCATAATTTCATGCTCATCCAAACTTTCATCATACACACCAGATTCCGGGGACCATTCAAATAATAGCACCTCATACCCTTACAGCTCAAACCTCAACTGTGCTTTCAAAAAGCATTCAAATCTCTCTCTCTCTCAATATCAAAAATAGGCTAAAATGTGAAAATATTCCTAATTTGATTCATAACCATTAACCACTAAATTACAAAAATTAATTAAAAACCTCTCCAAACTTCACAATTTGTGCCAAAAAACTCATTAACTTCTACTGAACTTTAAGCTTTGACGTGTCTACATTCCAAAAGAGTTTTGGATGAAAAAGTTGAGAAATTTTGAGGAGGTTTTAAGTCAATTTTTACAATTGAGGGATTACCTACACATGATCTATATTGTTCAAGAGATTATGTCTTTAGCCTAAAAAAATATACTTGAGTTAAAATTTTGGTTTCCTTGTCTTTTCCTTCTGTTCTTTTTAATCCAAAAATGTTGTTGTAAATACAAGTGCACATGTGTGTGCAAGTGTGTGTCAAATAAAGTCTTACATTATTTAAATTAAAGGAGATCCAAATCTAAAATGTGTATATTTATTAATTTATAATAATAATAATAATTGATTGGATTATTATTGTTATAAATTAAATAAAATGTTTATTTTATATATATATATATATATTAATTAATATGAGTAAAACGTGGAAACCTATATAATATATATTACCTTTGAATTAGTCAAATGGTTGCATTTCCATATGCTAAGGAAGTTGTAACAAATTTGCACGTTGAGCAACGGGTGGAAATATGGAATCACGTTTTGCTATTAATTTATATATATATATAATATACATAAAAAATAGTAGGTGGAAAAAAATAACTAGTAAGAAAATAATTTTGGGTCTCTTCCATTTGTGTGTTCTAATTCTTGAGTCTCTAAAAAATCTTTTGTTGTTCTTGTTTCCTCCGGTGTGCGACATCGGGGACGAGTTCGTTTAATCCTGTGAGAGTGCCGCTATCTAATTCTTGAGGGATAGCGAAATATCTCTTAAGGACAGTGTCCTAATCGTCGCGACTCGAACTTAATTTTGAGAGAATCCCCAACATAAATGTACTCTAGAAAATAGATAAATCAAAGCCAATCATATAGATAGATAATATAAACCTGTTAAAAAGGGAACTACCCACAGAAAAATATACTCAACGTGTTTGTCTGCAAAACTCTCCTCCTCAATCAATAACTAAACACACAATTAGATTAATCCTGGAGGAGGCTACACCATGAAAACGGAAAAACAAGTTAAACACACAAACAAAACCAGCAAGAAAGAAAGAAGCAAGAGAATGAACATATAGTAGAACGAACAGAATCAGCACCGTTACAGCTATTTACAAACCAAGCATCTATGAGCATGATCACCTCCCATCTGCTGATGTGAAGGACTCAGCAAAGCCATAGGGACGTGTTGGTATGCTTGTCTGGGTGTTGTCCAAGCTGGGAAGGAGCGAAGAAGAAGAAGATTCCATTTGACTTCTACCTTCATATGCCTGCCATTTCTTAAGCGCCTGTGGTAGAGACATGTCAAGATCAATGCCATAGATATCTTCGGAGTTCTGATCACATGGTTTCCACAGCTCTGCAAGAGAAGAAAGAACGTTCACAGCGTGGCCCATGTCAGGCCTCTGATATGGCTCCCTCGCACAGCAGTGGCCGGCTAGCTCTGCTACGGTGTGGATGCTCGTGAGTGTTTCCTCGTTGAGATCGATGGTGGGGTCTATGGACTTGCGGAATGAGTCCTTGTTTAGGTACATTCTGCGGAACCATGACACAAGGTGCATGCTTTCCTCGGGTTGAGTCTCATCTAGTGCTTTCCTTCCGGTTATCAGCTCCATTAATATTACCCCAAAGCTAAAGACATCAACTTTAGTTGTCACACGGCCAGTTACTGCAATCAGATTTCCATAAAGTCAGAGACATCAGTTCCACTATAAAGTTTTTATATATCAAGTTTTACTTATAGAACTTTTCCATAAAAAGTATGACAGACAGCGTGACAGTTTTTATACCAGCCATTTAAAAAAAAAAAAATCAGATAACCGAAATAATCAATACAAGCATAAATATCATCCAAGGATAAGAACATACATGATACATGTGGGCACTTCTATAAATTGAACTTGGATAAGTTAGGTACTTTTGGTAACAATCTTGACTTACTTGATGGTCTTGTAATAGAAATTTTAACAACTTTTTAAGCCAAGACTTCCTAGTACAGTTACGGTGCCAGAAACTAGCTTTCACCATTGTCTGTATCTTCACCAGTGGACAAGCCTAATCTTGACAGTTTGTTACACAAGTTTATATAATGAACATTATCTTATCATCTTCTTCCTACACAATGAGATGAATGTTTCCAGCTGCCATTGTCTAATTGACTTGACTTGTATAGCTAACGCCAAAATTTCATGCACTAATCTCTGTTTGTTTCTCAGAAAATTATTCAAAAGCTTATCTAGCTTACAATAATTAAAGGGAAGGATAGTTGAAGGTTAAAACTAAAAGATACCTGCATATTCTGGTGCCAAATATCCGAAAGTCCCAGCAATTCTTGTTTCTATGGAGGCTTTTCCTTCTGGGGCAAGACGCACAAGACCAAAATCTGCAACCTTTGCCCTCATATCATCTCCAAGAAGAATGTTTGAAGGTTTCAAGTCCCTATGTATAAAGCTTTGATGGGCCAAGCCATGAAGGTACTCAACACCTCTAGCCACATCTAAGGCAATGCTCAACCTTCTGTTCCATTCCAGTGGTTTGAGTCCTTCTTCTGGCCAGTTAAAGAGATGCCTACTTAGTGTCCCTTGAGGCATGTACTCGTACACAAGAAGCTTCTCATTCCCATCCAAGCAGTACCCAAGAAGAGCAACAAGATGCCGGTGCCGAACCTTTGTCAAAACAGCAATTTCAGACTTGAATTCTGCCACACCTTTCCCAGCTATTGCCCCAGACTCCATTCTTTTCACTGCAATTTTTGTACCATCATGGAGTTCACCTTTATAAACTATTCCAAAACCTCCTTGTCCCAATATGTTTTCCTCGCTAAAGTTGTTGGTGACACTCCTTAGAACTTGTATAGAAATTACCATGTTTCCTGCCTCAACCATCTGAATGTCTCCTGCCTCACTGCCGGGTACAGTTTGTGTTTCACTAACTGCACCAACACTAACACTTGAACCAGCAACTGTTATCTTCACACTTTCATTGTCTGATCCAGAATGATGAGGGTGAATAACTAGTGCATTTGGGCTCTGCACCCTGCTTAGCCGCTTTTCTTTCATTCTAAACAAGCAGAAAACTACGAAACCAATCAATGAAAGAACAAATACAGCCCCAATCACGGCAATCACAATTACCCCTACATGGGAAGAAGATTTTTTGCCACCATTTCCAGAACTCCCACCATTTATTCCACTAGTAGTTGAATCTGTTGAGTTGGGCAATGGAGAATGTTGAGGGGATAAACTACTTTTATCCTTCCCTATATCATTGTTACCTTTTGTGTTGACAAGTACATTACTCTTAAAAGCTGGGATTTTCCCATACAGCAGATTGTTTGCAACATTCAGTTCAGTAAGTGCCGGCAGAGTAGTAAGCTCTTTTGGAATCATACCAGTGAAATTATTATCAGCAAGCACGATCCTTTGCAGCGATTTGAGCGACGAAAACTGTGGGGATATCATACCCGTAAGACCCATCTTCTGAAAGTTGACAACAGTAATGTTTCCTTTACTACAGGTTATCCCAAGCCAATCAGCACAAGGATCATTACCCTTCCAACTGTCAGCAAATCTTTGAGGATAGCCCATAAGTTCAACAATAGAAAGCAGAACATTCACCTGCGGATCACAATCTCCAGGACTTGGCAAGCAAAAGCTATTAGAGTCCTTACTCATATCCACAGCAACCTCGGGATTAAACACAGGCATAGGCCCTTGAAACATGTTATTAGTCAAATTCACAACTTTAAGTGATTTAAGATTCATCAGAGACTTGGGAACAGGACCAGTAAACAAATTATCTCTCAAACTCAAGGTCTGCAAATTTTTCAAGCCTGAAAAATCTGGTAATGGACCCGAGAATGCATTTGTATGCAACCAAACCTCTGTCAAGAAAGTCATATTCTGTATAACATCTATAGGTCCAGTGAGCTTACCAACACTCTTTTGCCCATTAACCCACAAAGTCTCAATTTGGGACCCAGAAAAGCTCGCTGGCAACCCACCCTCAAGGTTGTTGAATGACAAATGCAAGTGTGCCAGACCAGGAAATGCATTAGAACTAAAAAAATCTGGGATTTTTCCATTAATATTAGCCGAGTTGGCTGAGAAGTTCTGAAGTGACGAAGCATCTTTAAGACTTTGAGGTATTTCCCAATCCTCAAAAGGGTTGTTATCAATCTCCACGGATTGAAGTTGAGACATACCGGCGAAGAAATCAGTGGGGATGGAGCTAAATTGGTTGTTACTAAGCATAAGTACTTGCAGTGAACTCAACCCACTTAAGCTAGGAAGAGGACCTGAAATGTTATTGTATTGAAGCTCCAAATGCTCTAACTGAGTGAGATTTTGGAGATTCGTGGGAAGCGTACCTTGGAGGCCTTGACGGCCGATTTGGATCCGAGTGACCCGTTTGCTATTGGAGCAACCAACGTGGTTCCATTTGCAAGGGTCGGGATCAGACCATCCTAAAGACTCTGGAGGGTTTAGGGTTTTTTTCAGAGCTAACATGACAGGAGCATCTTGGCTTGGGTTGGCTTGAGAGTCCACACAGAGAAAGAACGACAAGAACCCAGCAAGGAAAATAGCTAAAGGCTCGAGCTTCATGGGAGTTTTCTTCTTCACCATCTTCTTCACAAACAGGTAGCTCCTCTGCAAGACTGCAACTAAGAAAGAGAGGGAGAGATGAGAATGGGTACATAAATGTGTAATGAGGGGCGTGTGGTGATGAAGAAGGACTCTCTCCACTCCTATGGGGATGGGGGTAGCAAGCAGGAGGCGCACATGGAGGTGGGGCCCACATATCTGAAAGCTCGGGCTGTAATAATGTTGCAAAAGGCTGGACGCAGATGAGATTCTGGAGTGTGGGGTCCATGGGTCAACTTGTCACTTTGGCATTACCCATATAGCCATTGCGGATTTGCGGTTGCATATATTTTGTATTGAGATTTGTGAATTCTTAATCTCTACTTTACGTTTTGTTTTGTTTTTATAATTAATCTAAATATTTAAGATAAATACATAATTTAGTAAAAATACATATTCTTTTAGAGTTATTCAAATTAATCTATATCGTATGTAAAATTATTCACTCAAATATTGGATTGAAGGGTGCAGCAGTGCATCTAGCGTTTTTCAACTTGAATCGTGCAACCACAGATCTAATGTTACTGCTTATTATTGTCAACGAAGAAAAAAGGAAGAGAATATCGTAAGAAGAATATAAAAATGAAAATCTGATGCGTTCCGAATCGTGCAGAAAGTGCTGTAGAAGAAGAAGATGATGATAGTGTTGTGCTTAGAAAATGAAAATGGTAGATAGAAAGAAAGAAAGAAAGAAAGAAGGAACCTTTCAAATGATGATGATTTTTTGGAGAGAGAAATTAACTGGGTAGATGGAAGAAACTAGGAAGAAAAGAAGTAAAACCTTCCCATGCAAATAATTCTTCTCATAAGGATGATATTTTTTGGATTTAAATTCAAGTAGGTATTAAAATTAATCCTCATTTTTTGATCTTACGAATAATTAAATTCACATATTGAATTCAAACCCATAAAATTTTTAAATAAATTATTATTTTATTAATATAAAATTTATTTTTATTAATTTTTTTATTTATAATCACAAAAAATAGAAAAAATTAAATTATAAATATAAATGTACTATTAAATATAATTACTTTAATATCTATAAAATATATAATATTTTTTTAGAATTATATATTTTCTCAACAAAAAAAATTAAAAATATTACTTTTTATATATAAAAGTAAATAATTACTATTATGGGTAGGATTATGGTTGTTAAACTCTCGAGTTAACTCTTAAATTTTTATGAGTTTATGTTTCTACGTGGACAAAACGAGTTAACTCGTGTCAAACTTAGAAATATTTAAACTCGTGCTAAACTCTCGAGTTAATTCTTAAACTCTTACAAGTTTTCGTTTACATGTTGGCAAAACGAATTAACTCGATTGTAAACTCATGAAGAACATTATTTTTTAGCACTCTTATTTTCGGTTGAAACATTTACCAGAGTATTCTTTATATAATTTTTTTAAAAAAAATAGTATTCCATTTTTCCAAATTAAAAAAAAATATATAAATATAAATTATTAATTTCTTAATAAAATGTATAAATTATGAATAGAAATCTATAGTTTGAATAAATTTGTATTCAATATTTATGTATCAATTATATTTGAAATTCTATTATTTAAAAATTTATTTTATTTATATTAATTATGATAGAAATATATATTTTTAATAACTATTTATTGAAATAAGTAAACTCTCGGGAGTTTACATATCGAATTTACCTTCCCTTTACTAATTTATTTAGATTATCGAATTTAACAATCTTGGATAGGATACTTTTTTATCTGAAACCGTTGACTTTATACTCGAGTTCATATCTAGACCTATAAAATAAAATTTTAAGATACCTATTGAATATAGATATTTTGATCATCCCTATTTGGATGCATAAAAAAGTAAATACACTGGGAAAAAGAAATAATAAATAAACATATTGAAAAGTGAAAAGATAGTTAAAAGAAGAAAGAATTAAATGGAAAATGAAACGATTAAATAAATCCTTAAATAAAAAGTAAGAAAAAGAAATAGGAAAATTATATTTTGAAAATAGAAAAAGAGAATAATTATGATTTGAAAAAACTAAATAATGAGAAAAAAAGGAGTATCTTGAAAAAACATAATAATTTAAATGGTGATGCATTTTATTTGTTATACTGGATAATAACACTTTTATAATAATTATATGTTTTAAATTTAAAATATAATTAAACTTTGATGTATTATTTAATTATATATGATTAGAATGAATTTTATTTTTTTCCAATATTATTTTATACATTTATTTTAAGTAACATTACAAAAAATAAGCTTGTAATGTGAAATAAAAATGATTTATCTTCTTTGTTTTAATTACTTATGAATTATTTTTATGTAAGATAGATAAATTATAAATTATATTTATTTTACCGGCTCAACTGATTTTTTAGTGACTCAATGATAGAATCAGTGACCCGACAATCTAAATATTTGTAGTAGAATTATAAACATGGACAAAATATACAATATATATTGGCTCTAAATATTTTAGCTTAGGTATTAAAAGATGATATTATCTTCAATGCTTAAATATTATTCTCTATTTCTTTTTAATATCATTCTCTTAATCATTTAAACTATATTACGCATAAAATAACAAAATTTAATTTACAAAAAAAAATCTTCCACATACTAACCTCACTACCTCAGTAATATACTAATATATATAATCTAACTGAAAGCTGGATGGCTTGAGCAGGCCCTCACCGGTCACCACGAGATAATTTTCTTTTCATGGCAATAGAGTTTGGGTCATTTTGGGGTTTTCACTTTCATTCGGAGGGCCCATGGGGGATCATTTACTGCATTGGGCCTTCCATTAACCTTTAATGACATTCCTATAATTTGGGCTTTCATATAGCATCGGTTCGGCCCCAATACAGTAAAGGTTAAAAATATGGGGGATCATTTACTGTATTGGGCCTTTCATTGATTAAATATATGAACATCGCTCTTAAGCACAACAACAAAAAATTCATTTGGTTAAACCATTGAAGTTTACAAATTTAACTTTTAACTAGTTAAATTCATATTTAACTTAGTTATAAAATAAAATATTTATGCTTATTTAATATCAAGGTTCAAGAGTAAAAAGTTACGAGTTAAGTAAGAGCTTTCTTCGTTAACCATGCTTATTACTTATCTTGTTTTTTTCCTTTTCATCATTGATGTGGTCATCACTCAGCCATCCTCATTGAACTTACCACTGCTTTGGTACCTAAAATCAAATTCAATATGTCAATTTTAAAATATTTTTGTTATGACTACCATATTCAAAACTTATTTGAATTTGACACTTTTTTTTAATGATAAGGCTTTGGTCATAGGGTTCCAAACCTTGCCCTTATAGAGATAAGAACATAAATCTTAACCAACTGTATCACTTCTCAGTTCAACACAGATGGAGGCAAGCGAATGTTTGTGCAAATTGCTTGCTAATTTAGGGGCTTTGAGTTATGTGGGTAGAGTTATATGGGAGGATCCTCCTTTAGACTTAGGGAGGTTGATTCTTGCTGATGCTATGGGCTTGGCTTGGCCCAGGGTTGTTGTTTGTTAGTTTTTGGGCTTTGGCCCGTCTTTCACAAAAACAAAAGCTTGGATTGAATTGAATTTCTATTAAAAAAAAATTGAAATGAATTTTTGTGAAAACTAAGGTGGTAGTGAGGAGCGGCATCTTGGAAAGTGCATAGTGCACCAAGCGGCGGAAACATGGACATGTCTGTCTCCAACTGCCATGACCAAAAGGTGGACACGCACTTGGTCACGTGCCATTTCTGTGATCCACCTTAATCAAACCATAATTAAGGATCAAACTGCCTCAGTTTGACACTTCATATCGTAGAATTATGCTAGTTTAACTTAATTTAATTACTCCCAGAAACGTACAATGCCATCTCTTTCTTTATTATTGTCGTCCTTATCTTATGCTTTCCTTCTAAGTTCTAATTAAACACTCTTGGAGGATGCTTTGTCTCAGACTCTTTCCCCTTTTTTAATAATTTCTGAATCACTCTCTGACCTCGTTGAGAAATTAAAATCACTAATCTGCTTTGGACATGTGCTTAGGCCTTCACGGGCTAATTACTAGGTATCTCACTATGTCCCCACCCTACTCCCTAGCTTCTACCTCCGTTTAAACATTTAACTCAAATTTTCAATTAACAAAGTTTTTTACCTTCCTTAACTATCCTATTCCAACATTACTACAAGTCTATACCATGCACGCTCTCCTACTTTCTCTGTCTTTTTTGGTGTTGAAACACTAATCCAATTATAATAATGTAGTACTGTACATTGTTTAAGTTCAGCCCAAAAGCATTTTAATATATGCAGGAACCTTTGTATTATAATGATATATACTTGAAAAAGCACTTTTTGTAAGATATATATCTACTTCTTTATGTACTCTGCCTCGTCAGCCCATTACACTAGTGCTTCTCTCTTTTTAAGTTCAGATTCTTACTTGTTGTTTTCTTTTCATTATTTGAGTAGTGTAGATTTTTATTATTCTTAGGCCAATACTATGCAGTGTGAGTACTTTAATTTAAGGATTAAGGTAGAGGAGCATAATTCTTATTCCTGACACCAAGTATAATGCTGAAGCTGAAAAGACCAAACCTGAGGTTACTGTCTAAGTTTTCTCAGTATCTGAAGCTTCTGTCACTAACTACAGTAGTTGGGTCCTCCCTATGAAAAACCATCTTAATTAGTGCATTGGGTTTGGTTTATTAAAATAATATTTCTACCTTATGAATAATTGTCATCAATAATATATATATATATATATATTTTACTGCTCCTTGTATTGTATTGTATCATATGTGGGAGGGGTGGGAATGGAACCTTATAAAGTGGGGACATTAAAGTAAGTTACTTATCACTGATTTGTCAAAAGAGGATTGGTTTGGCGAAAGATTTATCCATCATATCCAGATCTTGGTTGGTTCAGCCCTGAAAAGGATAAAATTAAATAACATTTGCTTCTTCGTTACAGAGTCCGTACAGGTTCATCATGTGGAAAAACAGAATAAAAAAATTCTCCTTAGGTTGTACTAGTTTTTTTTTTTGGCCAGGGTTGTACTAGTTTTCAAGTATACAAATTTTTAACATATAATTTAATGATTTGAATTAGTTTAATTGTTTTAAAATGAACATAAACCTGAATTATAAGATATGTGCTGATAACTAAACTATGAAAATTGATTTGGAAACCGAATAATCCCTTCAGATTTTGTAATTTGTACAAAAAAAATCATTTATTATTATTATTTTTTATCCAATTTTGTAATGAAAGGGGTGCGTTGATTTTACAGAGCAAAGTAGGTGGATAGAAATGTTTTTTTACACAAATTTGTGTATATATAACCCCTTTCCTTCCAATTGCTTTCTTGAGATTGAAGGGGGAAAGGAGTATAAATTTTGAGTGTTAGATAGCTTAGCACGATGGACTTGGTGATAACCAAGCAATAGGATGACAACTCTCGTGGCTGGAATTAAAGATCAAGCAAGAGGAGAAAAAAGGGTGCTTCTAATTTGATAAGAACAAACAATATTTAGATTTATGGCCATGATAGCTTCTATAATTTCGTGCGTGGAATAATGGCCCATCCCACATTATCCTCTACTACAAAAAATGTCACCTTAAAGATGGAGACTGAAAGCCACGGTAATGTTTCTACCCAGTTACTTTTATGGCTCTAACTGCAAAGTAACTCAGATACGTTCAACTTTTATTTTGACAGGCAAGGTGTTTGAGGATATTCCCCACAGAAACAATTTTGTGAAATTGTTACTATAATGAAGTTTTTTTTTTTTTAATTTTTTTTTATGTGAAATAATTGAAAACAAGATTCGCCAAATCTGGGAAGAAGGTTAGAGCTTAGAAGCTATATTTGTGGTGATGATTAGCTGCTTAAACCGTGCTTTATTTCAACATATTAATGATGACTTGCTTTCACTGTTGTCTCTTTTAATGCCATCTTAAGCAGATATAAAAGATGGGGAACATATAAACAGTGAGGAAAACTGCAAGGGATATATAAAGATTAAAAAGAAAAAGGAAATACGGGTAACAATAATTCATAATATAAAATGGGTTGTTAGTAGGGAAGGACATGTGCTGCATTATTTATGGTGAGTGGGGTTGTTAAAAATAGGAGAAACAAATGATGCTATGGGAATAAATGATGAATAATTTATGTTATGGTCTGAATACGATGAGGAGAGTGTGGTTATGCTTTCTCTGGTCGTGATAGATGGAACGAAGTATGAAACTATGAAGTGTGAGAGCCGACCCCATGCATGGTGGAGTTATCTCAAACACTTTTAAAGTGAGGGAGAGAGAGAGAGAAAGAGGCTAGCTAGAGATTAGAGAATCTTTGGTGGGGAATAATGACTACACTTTTTGCTTGTTTTTGCTTCTATTTCTCTCTCATTTTATGTACGATCAAACCAGAAGTTTGAACTTTGTATTTGAGGTACATAACCTTATTTTTTGTTAAATTTAAAGCCAACACTTTCTTTTCCTCTGACTTCTCTGACGTCCCACCTCTGTCCCCCTCAACCCTTCACTAACTCACTGCTTACCTTAGCTTTCCCATAATTTAACATCAATGCCCTTCATCTCTCTCTTACTCTTTCTCCCCATTTACTCTACTACTTCTATTATTATTATTCCTTTTCGGTGGTTTTTTTTGTTTCAAAAAGCTCTCTGATCTCACTTCTCACCTTACCCTCTATTAGTGTTTCAGAAACATAGAAAACCACAAACCCTGTTTTGTCTTCTAATAATCAGCCATTCGAAGAAAAAGCAAACACTAGAAGTAGATGACTCCAATTCCAAAGCACTTTTTAAGTGATTTCAGAAGCAAGCCACTTCCACTTGATCTTGAGACTTGAGAGAGGGTAAGAACGACACTTTCACTCTCATCCCTGTAATAAATATCTTATTCTTTTAGTTCTTTCTTGGTTATTATATAATTGAGGATCATTGAATAAACGCAATGGTTTGTGTATTCTACCCACTCTGCCTCTTTCGCCAAGCGTTCTAAAGTAATTTTGGTCTCTGAAATATACCGAGTAAGTCTTTCTGTGTCGTATATCTGTGTTTTTGTTCATATATAATGAGAAATCCAGATAGAATTCGTCCTAGAATTTGCAAGGACTTAGATGAAATAAGTACTGCATGCAGTTCTCTGTTTTAGGATATATAGTTATTTCATCTTACTAGTACTATTCCTCATTTTGTGTACTTTCATGGTCTCTCTATCTCTTAAAGTCTCTCAATCTTGACTTGGACTTACAAATTCTTGGAGTTCGAGTTTTAACTAGGAGTTGGTCCTCTTCTTCTTTAGTGTTAAGGGGTTCAACCACACTCAATTGTGATGTTCAATCTCCTAAGTGATTTAGTTTTTTGGAAATCATTTATTAGAAAGAATCACCGTACAAGATTCTAGACTGATTTCAGATCAGAAGTGAGTAGGTTACTAATTAGAGCAAACCAATGCTAGGAATTTTGTTTCCTGTATCAGTGATTTTACTCAAGTCTCATACTGAAATGTGCAAACACTCTATGTTGTGAATTTGTAGTTCCGGGCTTTGCTTCTTGGCTATCTTATTCCATTTTTCACGTATTTTGTGATAAAGAGGACTCAGGAAGTTCCTAAACAGAGTACAGTTAGATTCTCTCATCTGAATTGGCCTCCAACTCTAGTTTTACTTTCAATCTTTGTTCATACTTTTGTAGAACAAATTCAAAATGATCGACTACTATTTTGTTGATCTTATTTAAATGAGTCTAGAAAAGCAGAATAGGTTATGGGTTTTCTAGATGGATTTTGGTTTGCAGAATTATTAGTAGATCTACCTCAAGTCAAATCTTTATGACTTCTTTTTTTTTTTTTTGGCCTTTAATCTTCATGACTTCATTCAATTAGATATTAGTTCTCTTCCAAGCAGTGTTGAGAAAAACTGAAAAAAGAATTCCGGAAAAAAAATGTTTTTGTTGGTTTTACTTATTATGGTGCTGTGGCCACTGATATAAGCTATCAATATCTTTTTACCTTCAGCCTAAACTCCAAAACTAGGACCACCCCACTAGCTAGAGCCTAGAGTATATTTGGATTGAGGAAATAGAGGAGAAAAGAAGTGAATTTTAAATTTGAATTTTCTTTGATTTAGATCTAAATCTATTATTTCCCTCTAGAATATATTTGGATTGAGGTAAATAGATAAGAGGGAAAGAAAAAAAATGTTAGATTCAAATCTAAATCAAAGAAAATATCCAAATTTAAAATTTCACTTCTTTTCTCTTCTCCTCCATTCTCCATTCAAACGCACCCTTATGCTAGGTTGTTTTATGGTTACCACAAGTCAAACATACTGTAAAACAAGCTAGCTCTTGGTTCTAGGAAGACTTTATAGCAGCTAAAGTCATTATCAAGGCACTTCAATCACAAGACATCCAAAAGATGAATGAAAATGTGTATATTCTAATTGCTTGATATCTGGTGATCTCTTACAGTTTCAATAGAGTTCATCTGTTCATGTCAGATTTGAAGACTGCAACACCATTCCTGAGATCAAATTGTTTTAAGTCCCTATGCCATGCTTACTAAAAATGACTTGATGAATGAATATTCATTGCAGGATAAAGTAATTCTTTTGATGCATGCATGCTCTGAAATAGATCTCTTCTTGATGGTTAATTGCTGAACTTATTTTGTAAACTAGGCTGCAACCTCAGCACAACTAAGCCATGAAAGCAAACTTTGATCTTGAAGTGGAGGCCGTAGCAGAAAATGAACTTGAAGTTAGCAGCCAGGTTGCTTCCAATACATCTATTCATGCAAATTCTGATCTTGTTTCACTTGACTTAACTCTCAGCTTCAATAATAACGAGTTGGTAGGGGCAAGTGCAAGAGATTCCATAGGACTCTCATTCTCAAGCACTAGTGAGAGTAGCAATGAACCTGCCTCTCAAACTACTGCAGCAACTATCCCAAGAGTTTTCTCATGCAACTACTGTCAGCGCAAGTTCTTTAGCTCACAGGCTCTTGGTGGCCACCAAAATGCACACAAGAGAGAAAGATCATTGGCAAAGCAGGCTATGAGAATGGGTTTCTTCTCTGAGAGGTATGCAAATGCAAGTCTAGCGTCTCTCCCTCTTCATGGTTCTTTCAGGTCCTTGGGAATAAAAGCACACTCTTCACAGCATTATGGTTTTGCACCAACAATGAGGCCTCATGAAAGGTATACAAATGCAAGTAATGGAAGATTTGAGCAAGGGTATTTTGTTCAGCCAATATTCTTGGAGGATGATGATGCAGAACTTTTGTGGCCTGGTAGTTTCCGTCAGGTTTCAGAGGCAGGTGATGATGATGATGCTCATAACAATTTCCTACTGACTGAAAGTTCTGATTTGAGTTTTAGGAAGGTGAATCCATCAGTAGAGAGTGATAACTCTACACCAGATTTGACACTGAAACTTTGAAGGGGCTCTTTGCCTCATATCTGGCCTTGGTTTATCTGCTTTATTATTATAGTTTTTGTACAGTGCATGCAGGGCCATGATTGCCAGATTGAGTTTTAGACATTTTGGATTTCTTTTCTGTTCTCTTAGGATTACTAGTTTCGGTGTTTTGCTCAGTATGTGTATCATGTATAAGAGCTCCAGGAGTACAATTGGGAGCTTCTGTTCTGTGTTTGTCATACAAATCTTCTCTTTTTTGTTTGTTGTAATGACTGAGCTCTGAGTTTGCTTTTGTATCTTTGGTTTTGTTTCTAGAGCACAGTGCTAATGATCATGATTCATGAACGCAGCATCATGTAATTGAGTTTTCTTAAAAAAAAAAAAAATTCTTGTATTGTAGTTTTATTGAAAAATTTGATGTTACTAGAATTTCAAATCTTACTTTAAACTAAGAATCGAACTATAGTATAAAAATGCTTTGTTTGTTTCTTGTTATTGGTCATTGATGGACGCCCTTGTTGCACATCTTGTCGTTTCTGATAACGTCTTCCAATTGTTGAATCTTTTTTTTTTTTTTTCATTTTCTCTCTCTTTTTTTCTTAATAAAATAGTGATACTTAAAAATAATAGAGATAAAAAAACTTATAACTTTATTTATTTATTATATCTTTTGGTGCAACTAGCATAAACCCGGTGAAATGCACTATAATGTAATTGTTAGATATAAATATATTTAGTAAAGTTTTTATCAAGTTGTAGTACTGACTTAACTTCTTTTGTATATAGTATTAGATTAAATATTAGATATTAAATAGATATTAGATTAGATTAGATATTAGATATTAGATATTAGATTAGATTAGATATTAGATATTAGATTAGATAGTATTATATTAGATTAGATTCTTTTGTATATAATATTAGATAGATATTAGATGTTTATTATTTATATAATTAAATATGTATTTCACTCATATAAAATTATTTTTTAATTTAAAATAAAATAAAATAATACTCTTAACTCAACAAAAGTAAAATAATAATTTAAAAATATATTATAATAAATTATAATTATTTAAAAGAAATCTTCATTAAAGATATTTTAATTAAAATAGATAAAACATATTATTTCATCTTTTAAAAGAGAAAATATAAGTTTTTAAAATAAAAGAGAGTTAGTGTCATTTTAAGTTTAACATGTGGAGAAAAGTATAATTTCCCCTAAATAATTATTAGTGGCTGGCTGGTCTGGAATTGTGAAATACATTCTATTACATTGTACGATAATGCCCCTGCGATCTGATTTGGCAGATCTAATCTCAAATGCATTGAAGAACATTGCAATTGCAATTCCTTGTGTTATTATTATTTTTTGGGTAAATTATACTTTAGTGGTATGTAGTTTGACATAATTTCGATTAGGTGTCTTGTGATTTTATTTTTGTCAATCGGATGTCTTGAGATTTACATGATTAACAATTCAGTGTCCCGTAATTTAATTCGTTAAATTCTTATAGAAATACCCTATGTGCCACGCACTTACACCTATAAAATCCTAATCCTTTCTCACTCCTCCAATTTTGGGATCTAAACCCATAATTTTAAATTTATCTCTCAAAATTTAACTTAATCTAAACTCACCTAAAAATATGCGAAGTGATATGTTAGTCTGATACGATACACAGCCTTCATCTTTTATCTTTTTGAAAATATGCTATGCAATTGGATGCAGCATGTTAAATGCGTCTCTTCTAATATAAATTCTCAAAGAAGCGAACCTGCAGAAGTGGACCATGACGACTATTTCACTCAAATTAGCCTTTTAATAAAATGATCAATATTAACCATATTATTATTCTTATGGTTTTCTTTATTCATTTTCATGTTGTAAAAGCATATTTTCAGGTGAGTTTATATTAGATTAGGTTTTGAGATAAATTTAAAATGGTGGCTTCATATCCGAAAAATGGATGAAGGAGAAGGATTTAAAAATTTTTTAGGAATCATGTGCAAGTATATGAAGCACTTCTATTTAAATTTTAAAATTTAACGAACTAAATTACGGGATACTAAATTGTTAATCGTACAAATCTCAAAACACTTAATTGACAAAAATAAAATTACAAGACACTTAATTAAAATTAAGATTAAACTAAATCACCGGCCACTAAAGTGTAATTTATCTATTTTCTTACTAAGACTATGCATAAAGCACATTTTTTTATAAAGTTAAAGGATAAAATGCGACTATTCCTATTGCAATCATGGCTAAAACAAGAGTTACATATAATAAATTTACATACATTTATTTGATAACCATAAACTGAATTATAATTTTCAGATTTTTTAATAAAATATTTGTATTGATGTCAAGGCAGTGAATTTAACACTGATAAATCTTATCCTTATTTTGCCTCTCCAAAAAAAAAAATTCATTGTATAAATCAATTACCTATTATGTAAATTATAGAGGGCCAAAATTTTGATTAATGCTATTATTACAATGCGTGTAAATTTGTGTACATTATTATTTAACAATTAGATTTACTCTGAAATTGTGGCAAAAACAAAATCTTGTAATGATGGAAATTAATGGGTGCCAATGTTACCAACCGCCTCGCGCCTTTTTGATGCTTTCAGTAGTTACAAAAGAAGCACACGAATCATTGTCTGTCTCCTTCCTCAACACTTGTTTCTTCATAACCATTCCTCCATACCTTACTTCTGACGGTACGATGATGTTCTGTTTCTTGTTTTAATTCACTTCTATATTATTATAAGAATGGCCAATCACTTTCCTGATGTCACATCGTTACTTATTTTTAATTATTATTATTATTATTGGAATATTCATTCTGGTTTTGACTTTCTTTCCTTATTGCTAATATGAAACATCTGTCACTTTTCAACTTCCTTTTCTTGAACTCCAAGTACCAAGTTTTTCTTCTCCCCCAAAACTTATGAATTGTCTAATCAATCTGGGGATTTCAATTTGATGCAGGATTAACAAACTCCAACGTTAAATTCTGATATGGGCAGTAATCATCATCATCATCGTCATCAACTTCATGTTCTTCTCTTACTCTGTTTCTTCTTAACAAGCGAGTCATGGGGTTGGTTCTCGTCATCCAAAGAGACACCTTCTGGTGATACCTCTTCTGGTTCGGCCACTTTTGGAAATTCTGTGGCGGAATTCTCCATTGAGGGCTTCAATGACCGAAAGGGAATGAAATTGGTGGAGAATGCTAAGAGGAAAATGGTGGGTTCAAACAAGTGTTGGCAAAATGCTTATGGTGATATGTTTGCTGGGTGTTCTGAGATTTTGGCTGTTGAAGAGAAGCGTTCTAGACTTGCTTGGCATCTCAGTGATTGCTTCCAGAGAGACTCTGCGAGACCTCCTTTTCCACAATGTGATTCTGAGTCTTCCATGCATGAATGCCTCAAAAAGTTGGATGATTTTGCACATAAGGTCTACCTTGAGTTCTATCTGGAAACTAACTCCATCTGCTATCACTTACAGTTAAGTACAATTTCTTCTACTCAGTTACTTTCAATTTCATTTCTAATTTAATATTTTCATGAACTAGATTGAGTGAAATAGATTCTTTTAGTATCAAAACAATAATATACTTTATATTTAATCTTTTTTTTTTCATGATGCAGTGCCTATTTAACCTCTAATTTGAATCATATGTATCTTAAACCACCGACTGTATGAATGAACATGTCTAATGGTCCTAATATGACACCTAACATGTCTGTCTATGTAAGAAGGAGTTGGTGGTTTAGAAGTTAAAAGAATTATTGTCAATGGACTTAAGTTAAAAATATTCTGTGTGTTCATCTCATGGCAATGTAAATTAACCAAGGCTTTTTGTGATGAAGCAGGGTTCATGCATTCAAGCATGAAACAGAGAGACTTGTGAATGAACTGAAAAGTTCAGCCCAGTATGTGGAGGACAAGTTAGAGAGCATAGATGAGAAATCAGAAAGTCTACTCCAAGGATCAAACAAAATTCACGACTCTCTGAATTCAATTGATATTCGTACACAACACGTTGCTGAAACTGCTAAGAATGTGGGAGACCATATAGATGTTGTTTTAAGGCACTCAGAGAGTATTTATGAACATACCAACAAAATTGCAGCTACACAATCTCAGTTGGAAGAAGCACAGGAGGACATGAAGAGGAAATTGAAGGATGGGATTGCAGTGCTTAAGGAGTCTAACAGTTATTTGGGCCAAGAAATAGAGAAGTTGAGGAGTGAAGCCATTGAGATTGAGAAGGAGGTCATTAAAGTTGGAGATACTATGTCACTGAAGATGCAAAACCTACAAAGTAAGGCTGAAGATATTGGAAATTTGGCTGGGATTTCATTAGATAAGCAGCAGGAACTTCTAGATGGACAATCCACAGCACTCGAGGGTCTAAATTCATTATCTGAGTTTTATTCAAAAGCACAAGAAGAGAGCAGGTAGATACTTTTAACTCATATCATTTTTTTTTATTGAAAAACCTGCTACTAAATATCTTAAAATTAGTCCATTGACTTTCCCATTGTACTACAGGAAAGCCTTACAACATTTTGCTGAGTTTGGTCATAGACAACAAGAAGAGCTTCTTCAAAAACAGGAACAAATGAAGGGACTTCATGATCGTTTAATGGACAATTCAAAATCAATATTGGCTGCCCAGGTTTTAACTTGGTTTTTTCGGATAGAGTTATCCCATTAATATCAGTTTTCTTAATCTGAAGTCTCCATTTTTATATTACAGGAGTCTTTTGAATCAAAGCAGGCTAGCATGTTTGCTGCTTTAGACAAGCTTTTTGCTCTGCACAATGCCATCTTGCTTGAATCACGAATGATGAAGGCGTTCTTCATTTATTCTCTATCAATCATTGTCATCTATATGTTGACCAGTACAAAGCAAACCTACAATGTCAGGCCATGGCTATATATTGGTAAGAGTACTACCACTGATTTTATCTCTGATTTTGGTTCAAACCCTCCAAGTATCTTGGCTTAATGTCGTTGATTGTTCACAGGGCTTTGTGCTACTTTGTTAATGGAAGTAATCATTCTTCGTTTTACTAATGATAATATTGAGCGCCAAACTTGGCTAATCAGTATGGTCAGATCATTATTCATGCTTGCTGCTTCAGTTCAATTTCTCTATGCAATTTTCACATACAGGTAGGTGTACACACACATCCAAGAAGTTGAGTATTTCTAAAATATATGAATTTTTTTTTTATCTTATTTATATAACTGCTTGTCAATTATGCAGGAACTATGAAATGTTGAACCATCAGATTCTGCTATCTCTAATTGACAAGGTTAACAACATGCAACGACACAAGAAGTGTTCATGCGAGACAGATGATGATGACGTGATTTGGTCTCAATGGATCGATGCCGATTTACCGGATGATGTGAAGTGTCTTGATGATCCAGATTATATGCTTCTAGAAGAAGTTGGAGAGAATTCAATCCCAACCTCGGCAACTCCAAGAAAATACAATTTACGCCAGCGCATACAATATGGCTGATTAATACCATCAGCAATTTAGCACTGCCAGTTTGTGAATAATCTATTTATTTGTTTCATGATTCCAAGATTATTTATAAGGGAATGTATAACTTTTAACATATTGAGGCTTGTATGTGAAACGGATATACATTTATTTAAATCCCTGCATAATTAAGAATTATTTTATTAATACAGAAATTGTCATCTGGTTTTGCCAATAGAATATATATATCTACAAGCAAACAGGTTTGCATCCAAGCTCTATGGATTTGTTCACAGCATCAAGTACCAGTTGAGTCTTTCTACTAATTTCAGGCCATTTAGAAGAAGGGGAAGACCCACAATCTCTAATACCTTGAACGAGCCTAGCAAGCTCTTGCACCATTACAACTTCTTGTGGGAGCTCACAGTCCACACGAACTTCCTCAGGCGTCACATTCCACCCAATATGAAGGTCAACAAACTTGGCCCCAGAAGTGAATTCAAATGAGGCACTAGTCTCCTTGTAAGGGATTATGAAGTCCTTGAGATGCACAGAGCCATTGGAACCACATATGGCTAAGTCCATGGTTGTGTGAGAAAGAAATGAGCAGTGAATGGTTGCGTGTGTCTGGTTTGGTTGGTCCCACTGCAAGGAGGCAGAGCAGGACAAGATGACTCCGGCGGCGTTGCGGGTGAAGTCGGGAAGAGCCGTGACGGTGGCCGGAAGTTGATAGTCCTTGGCCCACAGAGAAGCTGCAATGCAATACCAACCCATGTCACCAAGCGCACCAAGGGCATCCAAATCTGGTTTTACCCTTATGTTGCTCTCGAAGAACTCATCTGTTTGTAACCCCGTTGATGTGGAGTGGACCTTAAACATTAGGGTAAAATAGAGATGCATCAGGTTATATTAGCTCTTTTCTTGAATATCCTAGAATTTTCTCTATTTCAAAATTTGCAAATGGCTAAATCCTAAATGACGAGAGAAAAAAATGATACTTACAAAATTGATAGGTCCAATAGTGGTAGAATCAGAGAGCAAGAGTTTCAAGCGAGCAGTCCTAGGGTTATGCAACCACATGGTGCCATCCATGAACTGCACGCCGTTGGATTGGCAGGCTTCGATGATTTGGTCAAGCTCGGCCACATCGAGAGCTGTGGGCTTCTCCAGAAGCAGATGCTTCTTGTTATTGGCGGCAAGCAGCGCCCAATGCAGGTGGAGAGTGGTGGGGAGGGGGATGTACAGGGCGTCCACATCTGGATCGTCCAGGACTTGATCGTAGCTCCCGTATATCTTGACGCTCTCTGGTAGCTTATGTTTGGCGGCGAATGTCTGAGCCTTCTCCATAGAACGGCTTCCGATGGCGGTGAGGGTTGCGTTGGGGGCTAAACTAATGGCTCGAGCCAACTTTCCGGCGATTCCGGCGCACCCTATGATGCCGAAACGCACCGGATTTTCTGCCATGTCGGAATCGCGGTATGAAAATGAAAATGGCTGTGTGTTGTGTTTCAGGCAGCCTTTCAGCTTGATGTTCCGGATAGAGCACGGGAAGAAAATGCAGGTAAGGTGTAGTGAGTTGGCACTATGTGATTGGTATTCGGTTTTTTGTTTATGATAAGCTCTTTACTATTTATTAATTTTACATGATTTACTTTTTTTTAAAATTATTATTTAGTTCCCTTTTCATTTTGTTTTAGTTCTATGAGTAAATTATGCTATTTTTTCAGATGTTAAAAGTATATATTTTTTCGTTTCTTGATTTTGAAAATATTAGAAAAAAATAATTATGCTTATTTAACTACAAGTTCTTACATTTATTTTTATATAATGATGAAATATGTATTTATAGATTCTAATTTTTTTTATAAATTTAATATAACTTAAATTTATCAATTTTAAATTAAAAAATACTAAAGATATTTTGATCAAATTACACAAAATTGTAAACCTTCTAAACTATTTTAAAGAAAGAGGATCGACATATTTGAAATAAAGGTTTATCTAATAAGAGCTTTAAGCACTTGCCAACGTTTTTTGTAATTGGTTAAAAAAGAATTTATTTTTTTAAATCAATAAAAAGCATAGCTATTAAAACTGGATCGGATCGGCCGGTTGAACCGGGAACCGGTCAGTATACCGGTCCAGAATAACCATAAAACCGCTCTTTGAATGAACCGGTGGTGAACCGGGCAAACCGGTGAAATCGGCAGTTTGCTTGGTTCTCTCGGTTCTAATTTTTTTTTTTAAAATTTTTTCTTTGACTTAAAACGATGCCGTTTCATGTATTTTTTTTATGGATATATATATTTTTGTTTAGAATTATATATATATATATATATATATATATATATATATATATATTTAAAAAGTTTAAAATGTTAAAAAAATGAAAATTCCTTGCCTTGTAATCGCACAAGTAGCAGCAGCCGCACAAGAGCAAATTGTAATCGCACAAGAGTAGCCGCACGCGAGAAGAGCAAATTGGAAGTGGATGATGAACCTGGATCTCAGAATGACACTATTGGCGATTATCCTTCTTTGGATCATAACTTGGTGTCATTTGATGGAATTAACGTCAACAAATATTATGATTGAATTTTATTGTCAATTTGTCTTTTAGTATGTGGACATATTGATTCTAGTTTTGCGTGTGTTGATTGTTGAGTACTAGGTAGTATGTTGATCATTGGACTTCTTAAATGAGTTTGATACGATATTATGGCTTGAGTTTGATATGATACTGTGGCTAAGTGTGCAACTTGTTCTAATTCTAGTATTTTATTTATGGTATAATATTGTGGTTAATTATATTTAGGTGGAGATGGACACATATAAAGTATGTAACTAATGTTTAATATGATATATTTTAGTATATTAAATTAATATATATATATATATATATATATATATATATATATATATATAATTACCATCGGTTTGACCACGGTTCGACGACGATTGAACCAGTGAACCGTGAACCAATGTCTCGACCGGTTCGATGCCTGGTCCGATTTTAAAAACCATGATAAAAAGTCAACAAGAATAATTTTTTAAGTTCTTTAATTAATTGAAAAAACATTAAACAATGTTTTCAGGGCACTTGTTAGTAAAACATATTTTATTATAATTAAATTACTTGTAAGATTCACAAGAAAATTTGTGTGTAAAGTCTTTTTTTTTTATAATGTGTGTAAAGTCTTTTAGTGATATTTGATGTATGAAAAGTTTAATTTCTTAAATAATATAAAATAAATGCTCACATGCATAATTACAACAACTGAATGTGTTTGTCTCTTCATCTTATTTTATTTCCTGCTCAAATCTTTCAAAAATAGTTTTCTCTCTCACCTCTTTTTCCCCCTGATTTCCAAACAACAATGGCATCCTCCTTGGGTCATAAATATTAAATGCGCTTTATGTCTGTCGTGTTTGTCTTAACCTTTGCCCCCACTCCTACCATAACATTTGACGTCATGTTTAACACAACATTCGCCATCATGCTCACCGCCATGGTAGTCTCGCCACAAACTGTATATGAGGTTGTTGAGTTGTAAGGTGATTGACTAATTTGGATGAGTTCTCTATCCCGCGGCCACTTCTTTCAGCAAGAGGTCTCTTTTGTATTTGTAAGAGTAGTCTTCATGCTTATAAAGAAATGAACCGCAGTTGTTATGAAAATATAGATCCATTAAAGCACATCAAACTTCATTTTTTTTAAAAAGAAAGAAAGAAGTTCATCAAAAAAAGAATAAATAAATAAAATAGGAAGAAAACTTCTTGGATTGTTGTAGTGGTGAATCGAGGCGAAGACTGAGGCAAGCGAAAAAAATTTCTTTACTTAAAAAAGAATTAAAAAAATATTAAATTAAATAAAAATTTACAGAAAAAAAAAGTCTAAGTATAAACTCGATTTGACTAGCACAACTACCACATAATCAAAGGGATTCTCCAACAACATCATCAATTTTGATGAACAATATAAATATGAGGTTTACACCCCCAACCCGTGCAAGGTTGGGATTATATAAAAACTTAGGTTAATGTAGTTGGGGCACAACTCACTATCATTAAGAATGACAAATTGGGGTTGCCTTTTTTTTTTAATAACGGATTGAGATCCCAAATTTGACAAAAAGATAGATCTAATTTTTTAATTTTTAATTCGCCAATGATAATAGTAAATTGGGAGAAATTTGTTTTGAACAGTGAAAATGGTATAAATTGATTAATAAAAATAAAAAAACTCTAAAAGCGTTGCTAAGAAGGAAAAAAGAAGAAGAAGAAGATATTATGCTAAAAAACCATTTTTTTTTCTTGTATTGATTTTGAAAATATAAGAAAAAAATTATAATCATAAAATGTGTGTAGGCTACAGACTGCGTGTGTCTTATTTTTTTTTCCGCTCGAACTCTCGAGAAGAAAGAGAGAAGGTGAGCACGAAGAATAACAATGGCATCGGAGTCGTCTCCATTCTTGCCGGCGGCTTCATCATCGATCACTACCTCTCATCAAAGATGATCACGAAGAACAGCGATATGATAATCATGATCTCAAACGTGAAGCCAATAAACTCCTCTATAGCAGCGATCACAATGCCGTCTTGAATTATTGTGTCCATAACTTCCCTAACAGTCTCTATCTTAAGCTCAGTCGACTCCTCAAATCTGCTTTACTACCTTATCTTTGAAACCAAGTTATCGCTCTGTTACATAAAACCTTTATTGAGATCCACGGCAAAGTTATAAAATGAATTCATCACCGTGTGCTATCATATCTCAAAGATACGCTTCTCCTGCCTCTACAAACTCAGAACACTCTACCTAAGGCAATTTTCTTATCTGAACTCATCTCCAATGTTGCTTTAAGGATTTTTTCATTTGAACAATCTTGGAACGTTTTTCTTGACTTTCTTGTGAAATCCATGATTTTAGAAGTGAGACAATATATAGCACTTGGAATTTTCTTGAATCTACCAGAAGATTGTCCTCAATTACATCAATTCTAGGAAAACAACTATAAGACACTTCAAGTAGAATTATGTGGCCTACTTGGCTCTTCTAAGTTGAACAATAATATCCAGGGCTTATCATTTGATGCTTCTGTTAGAATGGTGCACATCCATTGCTTTGATCATGTTAAATGTGTACTTTGATATGACACGCTGATACTCTCGTGTATCTTGAACCTTATTGATGCAATTAAGTCTTACTAAAATAAGTTAAAATTAAAATTAATTTTATAGGACACAGTGATACATTTGTATTAGTATTGCAATAAATAAAATAGTTTTAAGATTTGAAGGAGTTGTAAATTTTACAGAGAATGGCTCATTAGGATCCAATGGTAGGATTAGGAGGACACTTGTGAAAGATTAGTCTCCACCGAACCAGATCATTGTCAACGTGGTACGTGGATGTATAGCTGTCACATCACGTGCCTACGTGTTGCCTACTTAATGACGTGTCGCTGTCCGCTAATTAGCCCACAATAATTAAACTAAACCGTCCGTTTTTAAATGCGGGACCCACCTCTCTACCTTTCTTCTTTTACTTCAATCTTCCTAGCTCCTTCCAGTCATACCTCTGATTTCTTTTTCTTCTTCTTCTTCACTCTCGTCTCCCTCACACCTCACTGTAAAAATGGCGGACAAGCCGAACGGAGTCTACGTGGAGGACACCGGAGGATACGAAGATGAGAGCTTCAAGAGGAGCTCCGGTGGGGCCCATCCGACGGAGAAAGAGAGGGAGACCTTGTACGATGTTCTCCACCGTTTGATTACCTCGATCGTTTTCCCTGAATCGGGCAACACTGCTCCCCTTCTGCGCCGGATCAAGATCTCCGTCTCCCAAAACGCTCCTCTCATCCCTGAAGCTTCTAGAAACACTGCCCGCGATGTTCTTCTTTGGACTCGTCGTGGCAGTCCCCTCCGAGCCCTCCTCGTCATTTCCGTAAGTATTTCGTAACATTTATTTATGTATTTAACTTTTACGCTCACTTCAGCTGTAAATTACAAACTTTGAAGTTTAAAATTTGTCACTGATTGGAAAATTTGAGGCGGAATCATCTTACGTTTGTATATCAGTCTAATTTTAGTTTGTGTGACTCGTTCGGAAAATCCGAGATTTTTTTCCTTTATTTATTTTGATTCATCGTTTCCTGTGTGCCTGGGTGTAAAGCTTCTGATTGATGCCAATTCTTGCTGGCACAGCAGTGGCTGCATGCAAGAAGTGCAATTAAAATTAAAATTACCAAATAATTTAGAGCATGATAAGTTTGGAAATTTATGTGGGTTACAAATCAAGGACACAGTTGAGGAGGTGTCTCTCTTCCATATTCTTTGATCCATCGAAACATTTTGAAACCATATTCCATTTTTGACTTTGAGCAGAAGTCTCGGGGGATCCAAATTTTGCTAGTCATCTGTTATTTCCAGCTCTTTGAAATGTTGATGTTTTCATGAGATTTGTGTGGATTGTTACCTTCCTTGGAATAGACGAAACAATCTAAGATTAAATTATTCTACCGAGTCCTTCGTGGATTTGGCTTCGAGCTGTGTGTTTCTTGTTGAGGAAATGAAATCAATTCAATCTGCTCCGCCTTCTGTCCTGTCTTGGCCAAAGTTGCAGGCTTAGAGAAAACAAGAAATTCATTCAAACATTTCTCAATTTCTTTGTTCATAAAGGTCTGATAATTCCGGGCAAACAGAAAGTTTTATGCAGTGTTGAACTATGAAATAGGTAACTAAAGTTATAACATGTATAATGCCTGGAAACTAATGAGGAGAATGCTTATATAAGCATTCAGTTGATTTTGCTTACATTGCAAGGTATGTAGTGCATTTAAAGCGTGGAAGATTGCTAGACATATTTGAGTGTAAAAAAGATTCAAAAGAATATTTATGTTTTGGTCCATTGGAAAAAGTTAAATAAAGTTAGATGGGAATGCTTTTTGACGTCATGTATTCTCTTGTAATCATGGTTTCATGATACTTGTCATGAATTATCTTCTCTTCCTATCCAAAAAAACATAACAAAACAAATGTCTACTTTTTTAACAGCCAGCTCAAGAAAATGGAGTATGATAACTTTCTTTGTACCGATTTGAATAATTTTCTATCTCATATGGATTCTTAATGGCTTGTTTTCCCCAATTACTGCAGGTTGGAACAATTACTCTTGTTGCTCTGACAGGACTGATTGTGTTTATGCTTTTCTTTCTGGCTGCAACTATAAATGCCATCCTTATCTCGCTTCTCATATCTTTGGCGGCAGCAGGAGGATTCTTGGCACTCTTCTTTGCTTTTGTAACGGCTATATACATTGGAGCATTATCAGTTGCCATATTTACTATTTCCACCGTTACATTTTGGACAGTTGTGGCTATTCTGATTACTACAGGTAATAAGTTGTTTGACCACCTTGGCATTTGCTCTTCACTGGCTAGATCTAGTATCCTGGGTACATCTTGTTTCTTATTACATGGTTATGAGAATTTTCACCAGTTTCAGGATCTGTACAATGCAATTGTTTCAGTTGTCATAGACATATATTTCTATTTTCTTGGACAAGATGTGGCTCTAATTAGTTTTCTAAATAAATGAAAATATCATCTCCATTTAAGGCTTAAGCTGAACTGAATTCTTGAAGGTGTTGGTCATGTTGTCAATTTGGCTGACACTGTCAAATTTGTGACGAAGCTAGTTATTACCTTAACATTTTTTTATTGGGTCATTACATGGATATAAATGTTGACATGTAACTACCACCTACTAAACTCCTAATGTGTAGTGGTCATTTAATGAACTATATGTTGATTGGTTTGAATGTTGATGCACTTATCAGTCAAAACCTTTGCCGTAGACCAGATTGACTGGTAGCTATAGATTATCTATGACTATGAGTAGATGGTTGAAACACTAAACTGCTACATATTTTTTTCCCTTCTATTTCTAGTCGGGTATTGATTTTAAGCAACGGATTTGCTATTATTTGCTTCTTTTTTTTTCTCTTTTTTTTTTGGTGTGCTAATAACAATGTTATTTGGACATGGAAATGAATACGAGACAGGCTGGATTGGATTCTTTTGGACTGTTTGGTTGGCAACTAAAAAGAGCTTTGGATTTGCCAAACACTCATTGAGTGTGACTGGCTCTGCAATTTCAACTTACACTGCTGCAAGGCGTGCGAGGCACCTAATACACAAAGGTGAAGATTAGATGTTGATCATATATATGTATATTTGCACATATAGAAGCTTATGTACAAATCTTGAGTTGGAATGTGGGGTTTTTATATTTGGTGTGAATTCGATGCCTATCCTTATGTTCTGCTAATATGTAGTAATTAGCAGACAGTAGTGTTGATATATCAATACAGGTTCAAAGTTAGACCAAACTGTGAGCCCTGTATTGTATATTTTATAATTTATAATCAATACAGGTTGTATGTATTAATGTGGTAATTGCTGTTAGGTACTACATGCTTCTCTTGTGTTAAATGATGCAAACGCGATCTCATGTTCTTTGGTATGAAGGTGTGCAAATGGATCAAAAGATGTGCTTCGTTATTCATTTCCTCTGTTGGCCCAAATCTTCAGACTACAGCTCCGTTTTACCAAACAAGACTATAAAAGTATATATAAGATATGCTTATTCAGTGTTCACCATGTTAATAATTGAACTTAAAAATATCACAAGCTTATTCATTTTCTCTTTCTTTCAAGAAAAAATATGTTATTATATTCATTCCTTCCATATTCTTATTATAGTTACGGTGTATTAATACTTAATACATCGCTATGTGAATTTTCAATTTCCTGAACCAGAGTGGGGAAAAGATGAGAGGCCAATCTAAACATGTTCCGAGTAACAAGTACTAACCTTTATCAATTCAGAGACAACTATAAATTAATCAACGGCTTAAAATAGGTTGGCATTTTCTTTCAATTTTATTTACGTACCTTTCTATGTTATAAAGATTGTTCAATCTAACTTCCCGTATATTTGATATTTTCCACCACGAAATGCAATGTTGGATTATATATATCATCTTATAAAATCTCAATAAATCAGTAGATGACAAAAACGTGTTTAGAAGATTTTTATTCTATCATATGCTATTTCTTAGCCTTGGGGGATTGAGTAAACAAATGAAAGTAATTAGGGAATAGGAGAAAAAGTTCAATATATAAATTTTTTTTCCACCAATTCCCTCTCTTTCTCTCTTAAGTTTACTCTTCTTTTTCTGCTACATTTGCAGTTCATCACCATCTTCTTTATTGAAATCCCAGATGTTGCTACACCTTTCTAATTCCCTCACCAATAAATTTTTTTTTTTAAAAAAAGGAAAAGCTAAGTGAACAAAACTGTTCATGAAATCAAAAGAGACTTCAAAAGAAACCAATAGTAGAAATATAAGACTATATATATGTATATAATTAGCAATCAAAAATTAGACTTGTCCTTTGCCATTCCAATCTGGTCTTCCTAAGGTGAACTCCAAGCTTGGGTTCTTGCACTCCATAGACAAATCGTTCCTGACTTGGGTTGAATTACATTCCTGCACGGATAATATTAATTACTTTACTTACTTTTCAGAAATGTAATTCTAATTAATCAATTAACGTCATTCATATAAACATATAAATGAAATTAAAAAATAATATTCGATAATGAAGTACCTGAATTTGATGCCCTCTTGGCATTGGTTGTGACTGGAAGGAAGGTGGTCTGAGACAGTCTATGTCACTAGAATTATTTTGTGGCCATAGCTCTCTACCACTGATTAATTCAAAAGGGCCAAAACTATTTATTAGTTCCAGTACCAAATTGGCAGCTGATTTTTTTTTTCTTAATTAATGACGATTGGAACTAACATCCTCTATGCTTAATTTAGATATCACAATTGGAATCATCAGTAAGCCAGAGAGACATATTATATCATTTTTTCTTTTCTTTTTTGGTAAGAAGAGACATATTATATCTTTATCATAATGGGAAAGTAGTAAGAAGAGTGGATTGATGAGGAATAAAAAAACAGTGTGCGTCCGTTGACTCCGTTCATGGTCTTAAACTAGGCCTAGGCCTAGCTAGAACATTCTAGAGTCAAGTGGATCCATTTAATTACTTAGACAATACCTATAATCAGCCACTTAAAAATATTTGTCAGATATAATCTGTTTCTAATCACCGTACAAGTATTCTTTCGATTCTTTTATATATATATATATATATATATGCAAAAAGAATTATAGGAGAAGCTCAGCTTTCTCTTAGTATCTTCATGTTGACTTTTTTTTTGGGGTCTAATTAAGCTACAAGGAAAAACTAACACCTAATATGATAAACATGATAGCAGCTAACTAATAAGTAGTTTATTAGAGTTGTAAGAATTTCATTCCCCTTAAATAATAAAATTTTAGGTTGGAGTATTGTATATTAAAAAATCATTACTCTTGTTATTGAACCTCAACTTATTCAAGTCATATTAGAGCTCAATGAGTTCAAGATGATGGTGGTTTTGAAAAAAAAAATGTAGAAGCTAAGAAGGAAATACTAATCTCCAGAGTCCAGACAGTAGAATTATGAGACCAAAATATATAGAATCGGATAATTGTCTCAGTTTGTTACCTAAAACAACTTAGTTAGAAATATATATATATATATATATATATATATATATATATATATATATGTATTAAATAATACATTTAAACCATGATCACAACATAACGAACTTGGATTACTAGCTTATAAATTAAAATTTAAGGTAGATGATTCTTCGCTCTTTGAAAGATAATGATTTATCTATATATATACCTTGCTCTTCTAATAAAGCTATTTTAGTCAAAAGACTTAAAATAAGTTTAATTATACGATTTTTCTTTATTTTGAAACAGAATAATATAAATTTGAATAATAAAATAGATGATCATGTAATTAAATCATTCTATAAGCATGAATGAAGGTATGTCGTACATACATATATATATATATATAATCTTAATCAAAGTTTTTTATAGAGTTGAAACTTAATTATATTATATATTTACTTGTAACAAAATCTTGGCATGAAACACATTTTGTGGATGTGGGCACTTTTGTGAGACTAAATTTGAACCAAGATTAGACGACTAGGCTCTTCCTAGCTATTGGATTTGGGTCTAACCCACTGGTAATGAATATATGGAAAACAATGTGAAAAATATTTATAAGAATTATTTGGAATATGAGCCAGAATTGTTTGGCAAAATTCCGTAGACCGTAGTTGCTTTGATTGATCAAATAAACATGCATCCACACTCCAGAGTGATAATAAGCATATATATGTGTGTATATATATAAAGATATGGAAAGGAGAAAAAGAAAAAGTGGATGGAGCGGTATAGGGTGCTTTCCTTGAGGTTTGATTATGTGTTGTAGGTGTATGTAGCTTTCCTTTTTATTAAACCCAGCCAAAGTTAAACATATCTGAGACGGGAAATTCCTTAAAGCTACAAAAGAAGGAAGAAACCCAAACACAAGTAAAGCGAAAGCTGCCACAAGACAAGAGCCCCCCCTTTTTATTTCATTAAAATCTTAAAAAATGGTGTGGACGTGGAGTTGCATTGATTTCTAAAGAGATACTCATGCAAAAGCAAAAGCAAATCAAACATTACTCCATCTCCCATGATGATATTAAAATAAAATATATGTACGTCCAGTCCATATATTCATAGGCACATAAAGCACATGATTTCTTTTTTAATTAATCTCTATAATTCTCTAACTAATCCTAATGTAATATATATATATACTTTCTATATAGACAGAGAGAAATTAAGATACCTTGAAGAATTACTCCATAGAGTAGTTGATGAAGAGTAGTCTATATCTTGTTGCACTGACCGATCTGACTGCCCCCTTTGTTCGGGAAACTGCTTCAGGCCACCGCGATCAGTGTTGCCACTGACCGGCGACATGTCATCGTCTCCGGATCCTTCCGATTGGCCTGGACATGCAAGATCCAAATCAAAGGGAAAATAAAATTAATTAATGAGCTAGTTAATTAATTTGAAAATTAAAGCTTAGTAATAAGTAATGTATATGCACATTGAACACAGTTTGGTAGAGTATCTGATGCTAAAGGCTATGATATAAATGAAAAGCAAAGATTGGAAGAACAATGTGATTGGCATTCTATTTCTTTAATTTTCCCTCTTGTTTGTTAGGTTTAAGATTAAGAAAAAATGAGTTGAATTGAAGATGGAGCAATAGGAATGATTACCTGAGGAAGCCGCAGACTTGTCAGTGGTCTTAACAGTTCGATACATCTGGGGGAAGGAAGGAAGAAGGCATTTAATTGAAATTAATTAATTAAATAATTAAAGAGAGTAATTATATTATTATTGTATATTGAAACAAAATTAGGAAAATATAATAGAGGAGAAGAGTGAGTCCCATAAAATATAAATGATTACAATAAAATCCGATTTAAAAGCGTTTTGAGTGTGAGATTATAAGAGTGATCTCATGGGTGTGGAATTGTTAGGTCATAAGTGAAGACAAGAGGTTGATGTTTGATAAGATTGTAAGAGAGAGAGAGAGAAAGATGTATTATTGGGAAATGATGACTTTTGTCTGTTGTCTCTCTTTCTTTCTTGGTCTGAGATAGAGCAGAGAATTGAAGATGTGTGTGTATGACTGGGTCTCCATGGGAGGTTGAAGCGTAGAGGGCCTTCTTCTAGCTAGCTACTTAATATCTCACTTACTGTATATTATATATATATAGAGAGAGGCTAGTGTAGGTGAATTGTTCATCGACTAGTGTGCCTGGTCACATGAGAGAAAGAGAGTAAACCTGCAAATGGCTTTTAACATGGGCTAGAGTGAGATCCTTCACATCCATCAGCTCCAGCACTGACTTTGGAGTGGCTCCTATATTTATTTAAATATAATATAATAGAGTAAATGAAATGAATGAATGAATGAAAAAGAGATGGTAGAACAGTAAGAGTACTTTCGTGGCCGCCAAGAAGCTGAACGGCGTGAACAAAACGGGCATGGAGAGTGGTGGTCCACCGCATTCTGGGAGCTCTGATGCTCCTCTTGGAGGGTAGTTTCGGCATAAATCTGGATCTCATCATCAACCCCGCACACGACGCTTCCGAACCCCCAACAACCCCTAACCCATAGTGATGATGAGGAGCAGCGGTTGGGGATTTGAAAGCTGCATCTCCATAAAGCCCAAGCCCAAGCCCACTGTAGGGCCCCTTCACGTTGGACGCCGATAAAGGATGAGGGAAGAAAGGGAAAGCACGGTGATGATGATTGTGGTTTGGATAGACGGGGATGCCCTTGATAGGTGGCCTCCTCATCATCGCTGATCTAAATCCCTCCTCATCATCTGATGTTGAGGATCTTCCATACTTATAATTTAACAAATTAGTATGGGCTTGGGCTTGATCTGATGTATAACTAAAACTCCTGCTGCTACTGGTGCTTCCCAGACACAGGTCGGTTGAATTATTGTGGAGTAGTGGAGGTCTTATGTGAAGGGATAGATCAGGAGAAGAAGGACCACTGCAATTACTCACTATCCCTCCTCCTCCGTCAAACATCATCATCCTCTTTTTTAACCCACTCCCTTCCTTCGTCGTCATCGATCCTTATTTCCTTTCTCTCTCACAAAAACCGTTTTTGTTTTCTGAAATCAGATTTGGTGGTAATTCATAATCAGCGTGACCACACCACACCCCCAAAGCAAAAGCTAGCGCAGGGCAGTGCAGTGCAATACTCGCACCTAACAACCTCACCTATCACCTACCCATTTTCCTTTTTTTTCTCTTAGCCTCTTACTTTTTTTGCCTGTAAAAGAGAATCTGGAAAGCCTATGTATATCTAGCTAGCTACCTAGCTTGCTCGCTCATGAGTAGCTTTCACGATTCAAGATGAGCGGGAGGGACTGGATGGAGAGATCGTATTCGTAAATCATACATAGCAAGTAAAAGCAGGAAGCAAGTCTATATATAAATATGAGTGTTTTTTGTAAGCATAAAGAGAGAAAAGTGAAAGAGGTAGAGAGAGTAATAGAGAAGGAGGATGATATATGGAGGAGGAGAAAGGCATGGAAAGGGGGGAAAGAGGTGGTGGTCCGTTTTGTTTTCCTCCTGCAAAGGAGAGCACAAGTATATCTCCGAAAACGACACTTGCTTCACCACTTCAACCTACCTAGCATTACCAACACAACACTAGAGAATACAATATATATTTATATCTCTCTCTAGTCAAAACTCACAAAATGTACCAAAAAGCATTTTCATCACTTTGGATTTCCCTGCTCCGTAAACGACGGGTTAAAATATATTACACTCACTATTCCCTCATGTGTGATTCCTTTTCCCCCACTCTCTTCGCTCTCTCTCCTTTTTAACAAATATATATATATATATATTCTCTTTTAAATAATAAATCAATCAACACTCATTTTCTTGCTTAAATGGGAATGCTAAGCTACCGCACAATCGAATACTCCCCTTTTTTGTTCTTACCATTTTTTAAAATTATTTATCTTTCTACTAATTATTCCCAATTATTTATACACAGTACAGAACCCAACCCATTGACCTAGTGAGACTGACCAGGACTCATTGAATCCCATGTATATATATAAATAAACAACTCCTATCCTCATAATATTCTCTTTCAACCATTGTTTATTTAATTTATTAAAAAATTAATAATAATAATAATAAATTAAATTTTGGGTTTTGACAGTACTACTCCAACTTATATGTTCCCATGAATAGTCTCTTATCTCTTGGTATGATTAAACAAGAGTTTTTAACATTGACCTACACAGAGGTGAGGGAGAAGGTGGGTTGTGTTAATTAGGGTTTTCAAAACCCAAGGCTAAATCGAACATACATAATCATAATTTAATACTACAATACACAAAATGGGATCCCATCGATCCTTCCTTAACTCTTATATCGGGAACAAAGCCCTCCCTCTTTAATTGCTGACACCGTAAATAACAAACTACTTTTAGCTCATATATATATATATATATATATATATATATATGGCTCTCTACTTTTTTATTTATTTATTAATTAATTAATCTCTTACTTAATGAGCGGATTTATTTTTCTTCAGTTTGTCAGTCCCACTGCTTCCATCTATCACCATTAATGTTACCCAAGCAAATACACTAATTCTGAGGCACTGTTTGGGTGGTTCATTCAATGCACACAATTGGGCATTAAATGCCCTTCATTTCCTTCTTAATCATAATTTAATTTAATTAAAATCCTTCCTTTCTATAATCATCCCTCTCTAGTTTTCTTTCTCTCCCATCTTTTTTGATGCCCCTTCTCTTTCTTTTGGCAAGAAGGGGTCTTTAATTTGCCCGATACACATGCATGTACAGAGAAGTAGTTCAATGTTTTCAATCAGTTGTTTCGTTGTATAAATACTAGCATAAATTCAAAACCCACCATTATTATGTACGGACCTTGATCTTGGATATATAATACTATAATAGACTAGACTCTTGTCTTCACAACACTCTTCATCACATACGGAGAAATTTACGAATTGCCCTGCGACTGGGATTATTATAAATCATGACCATTTGTGTAGTAAAATAGATTTTCAGTCCTAGCTACTTACTTGTTCACTGAACATAAGATTGTAAGCATATACACAACGCAAGTGAGAAAAAGTCACAACCGAGTTGAACGCTCAAAGCCCAAGTCAGAGTGGATAAAATAAAAAAAGACTAGTCTATGATGAAATGACACATATATTTTGGGATCCTTCTATTATAATGGTCCCTTTTATATATATATATATATATAATATGATTACCAACAAAACTAGCAAAGATTATTTATTCATCAATTTTGCTAATAAATACCTTAAATTCTTCAAATTTCTACTCTCTCTTTTTTTTTGTTGGAGAGAACTAGCATACACAACTAAGAAGGTGAAGATGCAAGTCACCTGGAGAGGCCTTCCAAAATGGTGATCCTCACAGAATTCCTAATTCCAATCTTAGCAAGAATATCAGCACAATAATTAACTTCTTCTCAAGATGTGGGAAATGGAGAAGCCAACATTAAAAGAGAGCAAATTTCTAATATCTTCTACCAAAGTCCCATAATGGTCAGTGGTCACGTGAGCCTTCAGAATAAATTCAACTGCTTCTCTAGAGTCAGTTTCAAGCCTCACCTTATTAGCAAACCCCAAATCTCTAGCAATAGCAAACCCTAGCTATCGCACCAAGCTTAACATTGCATACAAGTCGTAGTTTCAAGGGAGCTTGAGAAACCTGTGACCCAATCAATATTGTCGTCACGAATGGTATCGCCAAAACTAGCTTGCCCAGAGTTACCAAAGGAGTTCTCATCAATGTTGATTTTGACGAAAATTGATACCAAGTCTGATCCATTTAACGAGTTATGGCTCCTTGCTCATTTAATTTGAGACGTCCCTTTGAAGAACGCATGGGGATGAACAAAAAACCAAGTTACTTATTGTGAGACTTACAGGTAAATAGGATGAAGTAATATATTCCAACAAATTATAGATTGAATAGATCTTGAATCCTCTCCAATCTTAGTGAGATTTAAATATAATTTTTGAGTATTTGTCATACATTACTATTTTGATTTTAATTATATATATATACATGAATTTTAACTTGTTTTAATAATCCAGCACTACAATTTCAGGATTTTGGAGAAAGATTTGGTTTGACAACATAAAGCAATGAAATGGAAAGTCTCCATTCATCACATGTTATGAAATTATATGATAAGAAGTTTTGGCCCACATGCTTCTCATTTATTGGTGCCCAGTTTGACAATAACGTATGGTGGAGATTGGAGAATATGGAATAGCTATATATATGTATGTGACTGCGTCGATCATATTCATATATACATATTCACGTTTATCATTTATTAAAGACAATTTTAATTAAAATATTATCCACACTAAATGTAAATATATATTTTTTTCCAATAAAAATTTGATGTGAATATAATTAAGAATATATATTTGGTCTCGTACACACGTCCATTAAATTCAATCTGATTAGCTAGGCTACTATATTTCATATATATGGGAATGATCAATGATGGATGCTGATCATTCCTGATATTTTCTAATCCAACCCACAGGATCGATCAAGTGGGTTCCACCCTATGAAAGGATATATAAATTAAAATTGTATTAATCATTCTTCAAAAACAAGTTGTAATTAAGATGCAAATATATAAAAAGTTAATTAGTAAAGCTGAATTAATCAGTGGCATTATTTGATGAGGGCATGACATGAAATGAAATGATGAATAGCATTTCTGTTCCATCTTACTAATTTTCCTTTCTTCCGACAACAAAAAGAACAGGAACGGAATTTTACATGAAAAAGTATACCCATTTAATAATCACTCAGTTTATCTTGTCAACCTGCATTTTGCCCTAATATGTGTATATATATATTTTGGTTTATTTAACGAGTGTTATAGAATATTGTTTAACTTTCTTTTGTATGAAAAAAATTAAGATAAAATTTTTTAGGTATTCATCGTAAAGTTATTTAATTATAAATTTTATTTATATTTTCTCTCTTCTCTGACATTGTATTTTTTAATTGATTGTAATAAAATTTATCATTTCTTAAAAAAAAAAGTCAAACAAGAATAATATTAATAATTATTTTATTGACTAAAATGAATTTTTAATGAGGCAAAATACTATTTAGTCTTTGAATTATTGGTCAAACTACTATTTAGTCCCCGAACTTATCAAAAATACTATTTAGTCCCTGAATTTCTTAACTATGTCAACTATTTAGTCTCCGAATTTATCAAAAATACTATTTAGTCCCTGAATTTCTTAACTATGTCAACTATTTAGTCTCTGAATTTATCAAAAATACTATTTAGTCTCCGAATTTGTAACTATGTCAACTATTTAGTCCCCAAACTTGACAAAAATACTATTTAATCACCGAATTTGCAACTCTGTCAACTATTTAGTTTTCTAACTGTTACTCGTTATAGTTGACAGAGTTACAAATTCGGTGATTAAATAGTATTTTTGTCAAGTTTGGGGACTAAATAGTTGACATAGTTACAAATTCAGGGACTAAATAGTATTTTTGATAAATTTGGGGACTAAATAGTTGATATAATTAAGAAATTCATGGACTAAATAGTAATTTGACTAACAATTTAGAGACTAAATAGTATTTTGTCTCATTTTTAATTAATGTACTTAGTATACTAATAAGTAAAATTCTATATATACCCCCAATGTGGATATTCAATTGCACCTCCTGGCTGATCTCTTTGACGCGACCTTTTTGAGGCCTCCTTAACTGCGGTTATTTAAATAAATTTTTTATATCTTTCTAATCAATTTCTTTTAATTATAGACTTATTAAGAGAGAGGGGGTAAAGTTTATGAAACAAGAAGGAAATATGAAGAAAACAAATACCCACGGCCATAAGGATTCACTTGATATATATCTTGATCCAAGTTTTTTTTTTTTTTTAAGGAAAAAGAGAGATAAATTTTAATACCGTGATGTCCACTTTTTAAAAGGTTAAATCTTTTTTATTATTAGTTTTTATAAAATCTATGTAAATAATAAACAAATAATAATAATAAATATTTTATATAATTTTTAGAAAGACACAATAATAAAAAACCATATAAATTATAAATAATATTCTGGGTCCACAAAGAAAAAGGGCTAGTTTCAGCTTTCAAGCCTTTTCAAAATTCAAATCAGTTTGATTTGATTATAGGGGCAATGTTGCCCCCCCCCCCCCCCCCCCCAGTGCGTGCTTTATTGTTGATTAATCACACTTCACATTATCATAATTCAAAAGCCGCAGGGGAGTGGGCTTCTTTTTTAAAATTTCATTAATTTTTTTAAAAAAAATTATGCTCCACTTTTGAATAATAAAGATAAGATTTAATTTTTTTTAGTTAACATTTTTTAAAGTAATTTTAGTTTTTATTAACAATATAACTTATTAAAATATAGGGAAGAAAAATATAATATAATTTTATATAGCATCTATTAAAAAGATATCCTAATTTTGTAGCTTTTAATTGACCTCTCAATTTCACGATTGAAATTAAAAAGGAAAAAAAACAATGCATACACATAATTAATCTTTTTGGTTAATTTGGTCAAACGAAATAGACCAAGAAAATATTCTACTGAAACAAAATTTGTACAAATTAGACCATCATATTCTTCACATTCATCTACTTGATCAAAAGTCAAAGCTCAAGAGTTTGGGGATTGAAAAAATTATATATATATATATATATATATATATATATATATATATTACCCTATATATAAATGCTATTAATTCCATAACTGTGATAAATTGTACACAAATTTACCCGGAAAAATATGAGTTAGCTAAACCAAACCACATGTATATAATATATATATATATATATAATACTCAATAGAGTATTTAAAGAATTTTTTTTACATTCTTTATCCTTATGACCTAGCTTTAGTTTTCAAATTCATTTGAGTTTCAACATAATATCATAACCCAATAATCTAACGACCCATAACGATCTAAGATGTGAAAAAAAAAACTCATGATTTAAAAAAGGTGTGGCCTCTCAATAAAAAAAAAAGAGGATAAGTAAAAAAATATATAGAGGCTTCTGAAATTTAAAAGAGCACAAGTCAGGATAAAAAAAAAAAAAGAGACAAGTTACAACTCGTAAAATAAATCAGTTGGACTTGAAGGGGTATTAGTGATAAACATTAAGTCTCACATCTAATAGGATAAGATACTCTATAATACTTAAAGATCGGAAGCTTGGTTCTTCCCCCTTACGAGCTTGCTAGGGATTAGCTACGGATTAGCTACAGATTTTTCCCTAGCTAATATTTGGACGCTAATTGCTAGGGATTTTTTTCGTAGCTAATCCGTAGCTAATTCCTAGCTAATCCGTAGTTAATCCCTAGCTAAATTCCCTAGCTAAGCCGTAGCTAATCCCTAGCTAAAGTCCCTAGCTAATCCGTAGCTAATCCCTAGCTAACTCACCCCCTCTCCAAAAATTGTCGCCGGCGACCTCCTCCACCGGCCTCCGGTGGCCCCTCCGGCGACAGCCGCTGGCGACCTCCTCCGGCAACCCCCTTCGACGACAGCCACCAGTGACCTCCTCCACCGCCGGCCGGCGGCCCCCTCCGGCGACCTCCTCCGGCAACCATTTTATATTTTTGAAAAATGGTCCTAGGAGGCCTCGAAGACGGAACATCATGGATGGTAACATTTAAACCAACCACTAGGCCATTTATCACTTTTTGATTTATTAATGTAAAACATTTTATATATACACATATAATAAATTAGCTAGGGATTTTTTCCCTAGCTAATCCGTAGCTAATTAGCTACGGATTAGCTTGGGATTTTTTTCCCTAGCTAATTAGCTAGGGATTAGCTTGGAAAAATCCGTAGCTAATCCGTAGCTAATTTCCTTAGCTAATTAGCTAGGGATTTTTTCCCTAGCTAATTAGCTAGGGATTAGCTAGGGAAATTCGTAGCAAATCCCTAGCTAATTAGCTAGGAATTTTTCCCTAGATAATTAGCTACGGTTTTTTTTCCCTAGCTAATTAGCTAGGGATTAGCTACGGTTTTTTTCCCTAGCTAAATTCCCTAGCTAATCCGTAGTAAATCCCTAACTAAATTTTCCCGCCTTTTCGCGCCAATCTTTTTTACCAAATTAGCTAGGAATTTTATCCCTAGCTAATTAGCTAGGGATTAGCTAGGGAAATTTTCCCTAGCTAATTTCCGTAGCTAACTCAGTTTTTTTTGTAGTGCTATTTTTAGATTTTTTCAAAATATTTTTTTATAATTTAAGATAACATAAATATTAAAATAGATCCAATAATTTATAACTAATAAATTTTAAGTATCTATAATTTCAAAGAGTTGTCATAATAAAAATTACATTGTAAAACGTCTCATCAATCTCAAGAAGTTAACGGTGTATTCGCATTTCATATTATTGATAGTTGACAGATGATAGGGATTATGGTACCTTTATATAAGACCACACCCTTAGAATTATATAATTGCCTTTTGGAAGTGATTGTTCATTTGCTTTCATGATAGCAGCTCCTAAGTACTCCAAAAACCTCACTTTCATACAGTTTAATTAATTCCTTTTTCTCTTTAATTTATTATATATATATATATATATATATATATATATATATAAGCGTCACTGTTTTGCCCCACTATATTGTACTTGTTATAACATCTGATCTTATAATGCAGCCATGGCTAGCTTTAAATTAATATCCACATCCTAATTTTAAGGAATTAATTGGTGATTATAATTAAGGTGTGCCCATGATCATGTGGAGTTAATTAAACATTAATTCGGTCACTAGTTTTTTTTTTTGAAAAATTTTAAGTAGATACCTTTCATATTACCAAATAAAGAATATTAAAATAATTATATAAAAATTTATAATTTTAATTAATTATTTTTTTAAAAGAACATTAATATTACCATTGAAAATATTTTAGTTAATATAGGTTAACTTATAATTTGTTTAACCTAAAGAGTGTGATTGAATGGAAGAGACTCATCCATTCTTAATCAAGTGTCAAGGGTTCAATAATTACTGCTTTGGGTATGGAATTGCCTTAAATCCTTGGGCCAGCTATCTCACCTTTCGATGTGCCTACAATTTAGCGAGGGAATTAATCACTCTACTTGACGGTGGATACACTGGTCTATAAAAAAAATGTTTTTATGGAGAGTGTAATTTAACCTTTAATTAATGTGACCAATTTAATATATGCAAATTAATTGTGCTAGTTGTGCTTGATTAGTTTGACAATGATTGATTTTAGTTTGTTTGTTTTTTATGGACCAGGGTATTTATCATAGCGGATACGGGACCTATTGTTAAAGGCAATCCTCCTAATATAGATTAGGCTATTTTAATTTTTATCACTCAACAAATCAAATTCAGGAGACGATACTTAAAGGGAACACGTAAATTTTACAAGTACTTATGCAGTTAAGCCACATCTTTATGATGATTAGTTTGTGTTTATGTAAAGATTGATCGAGTAGGCACTTGTAGTCCTTATAGAAAATGCTCTTAATTACGTTCTTTGACTCCCTCTACAAGCTAGTAGAAGAAACAAATTAGCAAAATGGTCGTCTCATTATAACATAAAGGATCTAGAATTTTAACTAAAATTAAAGATCAAAAAATTCGAAGAGATGAATGAATATATACCCAACACCTCTTTAAATACATTATATAGAAATATATATTTGCAATTTACAACACATATCTTATTAGAAATGCGTGAATGAAATATCAAATCCTACCGACACTACATGAATAGTTAGGGTATAAAACAAAGAAGAAGACACACGTATATTGATGTACGATGCTTTAAAAATGCATTAACGTACATGTCACCCCACTTGAATTGAAAATATGATATTTCACATTACAATTATTAAGCACATCCCGACATAACACTAATTTGAACCTTAATTAATAATTAGAAATGATATGTATTCTAAAAAGTTTCTAAATGATGTAATGAATAAGACATTGGATATATTGAATTATTGACATTGAGTGTAAAATTAAATCAACAAAAATAAAAGGTAATTTTCAGATTATTTTACTTTCTATTTTATATATTACATCGAAGATGGGATAAATTGCTTCAAAATGCCCCCAAAGTAATCCAAGAGGCTTGTTTTTCGTCATACTGAACCATACGGTTTCCCTTCATCAAATTATTTTATAATTTCAACTAACAAGTTGAGTAAAATCAAATCAAATTTATGAAACAAAGACGTATTTAATATATTTTATTTATTAGTACAAATATACCCCACATTCAACCACCACCATTTGTACTACTTTTCAATGTGACTTAGCTTGGGGCGTTTGGTTTCTTCATTAAGAAATCATAATTGACTCTCATAGGAGTTCCCTATGGACATTTACGAGTAAGGAAAGAAAATTACAAAAATAAGTCATAAAAATTTCAAATAAGTCGACGAATTATCTTCGTTTTAGATTTTGTAATAGCTAGATAGTAGATGAGAAAAAAAAAATAGAAAAGTATACTCACCCTAAATGGATTAAAGAATACATTTATTTTTCTTTAATTCTAAGTAGAGAAATGTATCATTTTTCAATTGCAAAGAATCCGAGCCCTTTTTGGGATACCTATAGTTTTAATTTTAATATAAATGGAGTACCACTTCGTCCAAGATAGAACTTTTTCAAACAATCTATTTCATTATAGGTATTTTTGACATTAATTTACATCTTCTCCTTCCATATCAAGCTTTGAAACCAAATTTCTTCTCACAATGATAGGTGGGAGAGGTAAAATTCTTTATGCAGATCGATTCAAATTTTTTTTCGACAGCAAAGTACGGCTTCTCTCTCTTATCGAAAATTTATATATTCCTTATCAAAATATGAATAATTAATATCTCTTAAGCATAGGTTTTAATTAAGGTTGACCTGAGAAAATAAAAATGAGAACTTCACAACATGCTGTTTATATTTTGGACAATTGGTTTTAAATAAAACTCATTCATTTATATGAAGAAAAAAAAAGGAAGTTTTTGGTTTCTCAAGGTATCCCCCAGTCCGACAGGTTAAGGACTAATCCTCCGCGGATTTGAGCTCCATTTAAGGGTTTGTCGCTGGCCAATTGGTTGCTGCATATACAAGGTGGGATTCGAACCCCCAACACTTGCTTAAGCGATCTAGTGAGCTAACCACTAGACCAATCAAGCTTGGTTAAAAAAAAGGAAGTTAACAACATATTTTTATTGACTAAAATCTATAACATCAACCTTTTCATTATGAGATGACAGTGATAACATAACATTCATGCCCCTTTTTATTATTGAAATTAAATATAGCCTCATTGTTTTGGACGTTATAACTAGCACTGTCAAAATGGATAGGAGCTCGCGGGCTAGCCCGGCCCGCCTGCTAAATGGGCGGGTTTGGGTTAGCAAAAATAGGCCCGTTTAAGTCCGCTGGCTAAACGGGCTAGCCCACGGGCCCCGCGGGCCGGCCCGCCAAAAAAAAATTAATATATATTTGTTTAAAATATGTATAAATATATATATTTTAGATAATTTTATGTGTTAAATAATAATTTTATTCTAATAAAGTATATAAATAATGTAAATAATAATTAAAATTAATAAAATATTAATTTAAAGTTAAAAAATTATTAATTTTTAAATAAATATATAATTTTATAATTAATTTTTTAAAAAAATATATTTAAAAAAAATAAAAAATTGGCCCGCGGGCTAGCCCGTTTAGCCCGCGGGCCATTACGGGCGGGCTTGGGCATTACTTCCCAAGCCCGCCAAATAAACGGGCCGGCCCGGACCGGCCCGTTTTGACAGTGCTAGTTATAACTTATAATTGAACATTCTCTGTTAGTTATTTATGGTTAAATAATGTCAATACTTTTTATGGTTAAAAGAAAATTATGACTTATAATTTTGAATTTCTGTTGGTTATTTACACACAAAGTAGTGTTATGTGTATATTTTTGTGTATATATATGGGTTTATATATATATCTAACAAGTAGAAAAAATTGTCAATTTGATCCCTAAAAAATACAGATTATTTCAATTTAGTCCCTAAAAGTCAAAAGATATCTTTTTGTTTCAATTTAAATACTCTTTCAATTAATAAAATTTTTTTAACAAGAGTGGTAATGACAAAACTCTGCGTATATATATGATAGGGCGATGATACATTAGATGGAACAGCATGTAGTGGGTGTCTGATATATGGAAGATGGGTAAGTAAGTGGGGCATGCATAGTTTAATGAATATCATCACATCACATCAATTAATGTGATTGGTACGTATAAGAGACACCATATGAATATGAATATGAATAAAAATCTCTCACCCTTAGCTTATTCAAAACTGTGGACTTGAACATTTCTCAGAGTTTGCATAGTCTTATATATATTTTCGCATTTATCAACAAAGGTACTATAGTAGAAAGCAACTGTTGATAGAATGAAACCATACATGTTAGTTGCATAAAGTGATTGACTTTCTTTATCCATCACACACATCAACTGTTAACACACCCAATGCACCTTCAATTCCTACTTAATTAATCAACAAATACATATATATATAAGATTAATTGAACATTCTCTCATTTTTTTATGTAAATAAATGATAATAAAAAATTCATCTTCATCGATCATTTTCAAAGACATAGGATGGTCCCTCCCTCATCTTAAGGCTGCAGTAGTACTGAGTTAAATGAAAGAAGAAAAATATTGTATGACAAAGTCATCAGCTAAGGAAGGACATATTGGTTTTTGTTCATGAAGATTGGTATGAAGGGATGAATTAAAAAGAAAAAAAGAAAACTGGTCCGAGAAAGTGGGTGTGGAAACATTATGTAAAAGGAAAAACAAGATACCCAAATTACAGAATAAAAGGAAAGCAGAAAGGAGAACGTGAACATTGCTGGCTCACTGTGTCTCTAATTCACAAGAAGGAATGAACATCCACCTGCTATACATCCTGTCCTTACACTTCTTTTTTTTGTTTCTTTTAATTACAGCTTTTACAGCAATAATTGAAATGAATGGCGATACATACCAATAAAGATACAAATTTTGTTATTGAGACTTGAGAGAGCTTTTAAGTATTAATTAAAAATTATTATTCTTATTAATTTTTTATCAAGCTCAAATCATCAAATTCTTTCTTTAACTATAAAAAAAAACTTTAGAGAGTGCCCTTTAATTTGGGTACTCAATACATAACCCTAAATTAAGATAAGGAAATAATAAAACTGATTTTTTTGGGGTATAGTATGACTTGGTTAAAGAGACAGAGGACAGGAATAGATTAATTAAACACTTAATGAACTAATCAGGTAAAATCTTAACATGTATTAGTGCACACTATTAAATATATCTCGTTTTCCTTTTTAAAATATAGGGATTTAAAGAAGGTTGAATATGAGGAGGCCAAGCCAAGAAAGAAAAAGATACTTACAAGATGTATTGTCACCTTGACAATGATTAATATGACGTTCAGTTGCTGCATGCATGATTAAAGTAAGTTCAAAAGCAATGATTAATTATTAAGTTGTTATTATCTTTATGTTGAATACTAATAGGGGAACGAAAGTCTCTGATCATTCTGCCAGCCCCAGACCTATATATACTTATTATACTATTGCCATGCTATTAATTGATCAATTGATATAATATCTCCAAATACTCACCTTAAAATAAATTAATTACACAAACACGGAGAAAAATCTAAAAAAATATTATTATAGCGAATTATATATAACTTAACAGTTATAGAGTTGAGTAAATTGATTTTATATTAATTTAGATGAGATTAAGTCATAAAGAAAATTCATCTCACAAGATTATTAGCATGTTTAAAAGAAGTAAGTCAGGAAATATATATTCTTTATAAAATAGTGAATATGAGTCCGACAAGTAAGTAGCTTAGGTTCTTGAGGTTTCACTTAGCTTATAGATGCATGTGGATCAGTCCGATGTCATGGGAGAGGCTTGGGCTCCCTATAAATCTGTACCTATGTAACTGCAGGAGGACCAAGGATAAAACAGTCTTTTCATGGCGACACATTCTTTTTAGGAGATGGACATGCTTTGAGTACTGACTCCGTGTAAAGAAGTAATTGTTGAAATAATAAATATTTTATTTTATTTTAAGTAAGGTATTATGTTTTAGTGTTATGCTCGAAAAAATTATAAAACAGTAAGTTTTTATTGTATATAATGTGATTTATTACAATAGTATATAGCTTTTGGTTTTGGCCCCACATCTCTCATCTGTTAAATTTCTTAATATCTTTGGGGAAATTAACAATGCTTGCTGGCTTCCCCATTTTCTCTTAGCACAGAGTGAGGGAAAGAAGAAAGAAAGAGAGAGAGAGAGAGAGAGAGAGAGAGAGCAGAAACGCTTTCGTGATTCCCAAAACGAAAGAGAGCATTATGGGAAGGTCCTTCTTCTTTTTGGTGCTTGGTCTATACTCTACTCTTTAAATAATGCTTTCATTTTCACCAAAGCTTACACATTTCAAAGCGTACTTAACTTCCTTTATCCTTTCCCTAAAGCTATATACTATTCATTTCATCACACCAATCATCTCTCTCTTTCTTTTCTTTTGCATGCATGGACGAATATTAATTCTATCACACTTTTCTTCTATCAAAAAGCGCATCAATACTAAAGCACATGATGCATGTATATATATATATACACACAATTATATATATAAAAGCCTAGTCTTAATTATTACTACTTTTATTTTTTTTAGTTAAATTTGAATGGCCCACCTCCTTTCCATATATTTATATATAGAGAGATTCCACTACATATCATATATGGACTCTCTTTTAGTCTACACATACTATATATGCAAACCACATACTTTGTCCCACAGCTTTAGAATCATTTTCTTGTAATCGTGGTTCCTTAAAGCTAGCTAGCTAACTAGTAGCTATGTATATATACACGGAGTTTTGCTAACAAATGTAATTGACATGCATCTTTTTAAGTTTTTTTTTTTAATTTGATGAAAGAATTTATTATCTTTAATCAAATTAATAACAAAAATTTTAATATTCAAAAACTTTTTCATTGGTTGAGAATAGTCCTAAAACTCCATCATTAACTGAGAAGCCTAAAGTAAAACCCGTATATATATATATGCTTTGTTTTACTACAAGTAATATATATATATATAAATAGTGAAAGCTACTAGAACCTACCGCTCTAAATATGTATATATGAACACGCACACAAAGTGACAGCTTAGGATCAAATCTCTAATTTAGCTAAAAACAGAAGAAGAGATTAAAGTGAAGTCATTATATAAAATATACTTCATCACCAATATTTGGACTTTAGCTGTGGTTTCTTCTGTCTTTGTTTGTTGTCTTCAAATATATAAAGAAAAGTTATGGATGGGTCCAAGTCCAACCCAAGATCGAGAATGGAGATGATTATTTTCCTCCTAATCTAGATGAGATATCAAGAAAACTTGAAGAATCAGAATTAATTGATAACCTCATGGCTATGTAGATGCATAAATTATGAATAACAAATTTGAAAAGAGAAAGAACAAATGTGAAGAAAGAAAAGACCAGATCTGTTATGCATAGCGCATACGTACTTGAAATCCTTGATATAGATATATGTTGTAAATGTAAGCTCTGTAGATCTGTTCATTTTTCAGAATGTACCTTAGTACGTAGCTAGGACACTATATACATACATGCATACATATATACATCCATTCATTAATAAATGAAGATCACTGGAAAATGAATGTCCTCCAGAAAATGTCTAATGGTACTATTTACCCAATTTTGATTCCAACATACATACAACAATCACGTGACATTGATTCTTCTTCTTCTTCTTCTTCTGAAAATTAGCTATACTAACCCAGAAAACATTTTTTTAATACTTGACCTATAAAAGAATTAAAGGGGGTTTATAATCTAACCTAGCTTTAATAAAACAATAAATAATTCACCTGCAGAGGTATTTATTTGCAAAGCCAAAATAGTGTTCATTTTGTACCTTCTGTGTGTCATTGCCACAGAAAACATAACCAATTTGAGCTAAACAAAACTATGGTACAATACTTACAATTACAAATTAATCCCAACTTCTGAATTAATTCCATCTCCTCATTTAAATAATTGAAAGCATTCGAAATATGCAGTTTCTATTTTAGTTTAGGTAATGATGTAGAGATATGATGATTTTTAACTCACTATTTCTCTATACCAAAAAAATTTTCATTTTAAAATATAAGATGACTCATATCTCAGTACAAGTTCAATTGGGCAATGGTGACCAAAGCTCCAAACCATTACCCTTTAGTTTATTCAATTAATTAATTGTGCTGGCTAGCTAGCTAGGAATGTCATTGGAGTATATATGGTAGAATTCAATTCTCATTTTGGGTATAATTTCAATTTTGGAAGAATCTCTTGGAAAATTAAAGGGTAATTAAGAGGCAGGGATGTCTATATATATATAAAGCCTGTTATTGACTTCACGAAATTAGCAATCTCTCTCATATATAAAAAAATATGGACTTGGCAGTTCCCAATAGGTTTTACTTGCATCCTACTTATGTTTTTAGACAACATTAATTAGAACAAGTTTCAAGATTCAACAACAACTAGAAGGGGCTAGAATAACTGATGAGGAGAGTGAGGAGATATTCTTGTCTGGATTCCAAGTTTTATGAGCTGTGGATTGACCAGTACGTACTGTTATAAAATATAATTGTTGTATTTATAGCATAGCATGAACAGATTCAATAAAGCTAACCCTATATATGATGAACAATTCTAACCCTGACACAGTTTAAATACATAGCTATAGCTATATATATAGCTAGCTAGCTAGTAGCTCTATATATATATATATATATATGACACACACACAGTGTTTAAATATATATAACTTAAAAAGTGAGGGGTTGGAAATTGGAATTGGAAGGCAGAAAATTAGGAGTACGTTATGATTAATTAGCTTTAGAGGAAAGGCAGAAACTGAAAGAGAAGAAAGTGTGAGAAAGACATGTCAAAGTCCACTTTTGTTGTCTGATCTGATGTGAATGTGAGAAGGAGAGGGATTGAAGAAAAGGTAAATGGGGTCCAAATTTTATTTGCATCCTCTTTGACAAGCGAATATATATATATATATATATATATATATATATATATATATATATATATAATGCTTGAATTGATGAATGAAGGTGAAAGAGACTACCACCACCATCTCCAACAATATAATGTACCTTCTTTACTTCATCTACTGTCCACCACTTGCATACCCATCAATCACACCATTCATCAATGAATTCATCAACTCCCTCTTTAATATTACTGTTTTACCTCGTTATTATATATATTAACAGCTAAACTTATATATCTGTTTCGTTGGATAGGTGTGTATATATCAAAAAAATCATTAATTCACCTTAAACTTAAAAAAATATGAGATTGAAAGACTAGATTATCCTTATTAATTAATTACTCCTACTCACTCTTTCTCTAATGATCTTATCTTAGGAATAGATATTTATAGGGATAAAATTGTAAAAAAATAATTAATACTTTTTTTATTTTGTAAAACAGTAAGCATTTTGAAACATAAAAAATCTCCCAACAAAGCAGCTATTATGAACAAGAAAAAATAATTTATTAGAGCAGGTATTTTAAGTATTTTGTAAATTTCATTGTCAGTGGACGTTCCTCTCCCCAAAAATGACACACAATTCTTATTATATCGGATATCAAACTTATGATATAATAATTAAGAAAATACACACTCTTCGTCATTTGTGTAATCTCATAGATAATTCCTTAATTATGTGTATACTATATCTAGTTCTTCAACCAAAACAAAAAGCTTGCACATGGAATAATTTTTTTCAAAATGAACCAATCGCAAAAAATTGAGTTTGTATAAATATACATATGTCGAACCATTTTTGTGCAAGGAATTTAACAACAAAAATATAAAAGTGCCAATATATTATATAACGTGATTTGGCATTTATTCTCTGGTCCTCTCCATCGTCTCCTCCAACAATTAATTATGGGAGAGTATTAAAAGATAAAATGTCATGTTTGGCTGTCTGTTTTGTATATGTAATTATAGATGTAATAATTTATATCTTTCTAATCAAACATACTTTACTTTTTGTAATGTAATGAAATTATATTTTTATCCTTATTTTTTTATTCACTTTTATTCTATTAATATCATATCACATCACTTTTATATTACTTTTTTATTATCTTCTACAATCTCATTATATTTTCCATTCTTATTACAGTCTCCACCCCATCAACCAAACACACGAAAAATAATGAATTGACTCATTCAAAACATAGGGTATGGACAAATAGGTAGAGTGATCCTAGCTAATTTGTCACAAGTCACAAACTGATACATATATATACATGCATATGGAACAAAATAGTACGCTTTGAAGTTGACAAATGAATGTGTGAGAGTCTGTGAGAGAGAAATGAGGGTTGAGAGTTTAAGTTTGGAAAATAAGCTACGAATAAGAGGGAGATGAATATGAAACCAAATATTAGGGGGAAAAAATTTAGGTCTATTCCTTATGTCTATTTCATCCAATTCCACCAATCATATATTGTATTTACACTCTCTTTCTTCTATGATTGGTCATATAAAAGGTGGTCTCCTATATTCTCTCTCTACTGTGATTGGTCATTTAAACACTTTTTGCCACGTGTCATAATTATATTGGGAAATTGGATGAAATGGACATAAGAAAATAGACCTAAGTTTTTTCTATATTAGGGTGTCTTTAAGTTAGTGGGATAAAGAATGTAATGTTAAATGTAATTTAATATTATATTTAATATTTTTTATTAAATATATATTTTTTATAATGTGATAAAATTATGTTATTATTTTTATTTTTTTACAAAATTTTTATACCTCACTTTTAATGTAAGAATAAAATGATTATTTTATTTATTTTTATTTTATTTTATTCACATCACATTGACAAGACATATTCATTCTATCAAATATTTTCATTCTCATTCTTATTTTTTCGCTCATTTTATACCAAATACACAATAATTTATAATTATATGTATTGGTCCATTTATCGAGAAGGGAAAAATAAATTAATGAAAAGGGCAGTACTCTTTTGGCAGAACAGGAAAGAGAGAGTCGATGTGATTGTGAGAGGTTAGGAAATGATTTTGTAATCAATTGATTTATGATTGATGAACATAGACTAGAAAAAGTCAGCATTTGAGGAGAGAGAAGAGGAGGGAAATAGAAAGAAGTGTGTAGCATTATAGATGGAACTTTTATTTGTGCGAGTTTATTTTCATAAAAAATAATTATTTTTAATAATAATTTATTTTAAAAAATTATGTTGTTTGTACATGTTTATTCATCTAATTGTAACAAAAGATATTTTTTTTTAATTCTAAACATAATTTAAAAATTTAAGTTAGTTAATAACAGAAGTTAATATTAAAATATTTTAAAACGAAAATATTTTTAATAAAATTTTATATTTTTCACTATACTCAATAAAATAATATTTTTTTAATTATATTGTCATGCTCTCTGTGGTGGCGTTTGGTACGCTATGATCTCCTGTTATCTCAGATAACATAGTATCTTAGATAACGTAGTATATGATACTATAGTATAACATACTATAGTATTTATAATGCTGACGTTTGGTATAACAATGAACGATATCTCATATGTCAGACATGTAAGATGCACATATTTGGTATTTTTTATAATTAGCATAACTTGTTTTTTTTTAACTTCCTTATTTATCCTTATAAAATTTAATAAGCTTCATTTTCTTAAAATAATGTAAAAGATATTTCATTTAAAAAGAAAATATTGCATCAGTCATCATAATACATCATGTGCTAAATGTAGAACAACACCAAAAAATATAAATTGGTTATTGAAAGGAATATATAAGAAAAAAATTGGCTATTGAAAGAAATATGTAAAAAAAGTGACGATTGGGTATATGAAAAAAAAAGTGGCGCAAAGTTTATAATTGACGATTGGGTATATGGTAAAAAGTGGCGTTAAATAAAAAATTTGCGCCAAGTAAGAAAATTGAAAAAAAAGAAGATAAAATTGGAAGTTTAATAAAAAAAACTTTTTTAACCATGTGATCTGAGATGACATAAGTTTTTGAGTTGTCATCAGATCACACCCTTTTGGTTGTGATGTGATAACAGGGTGTTATCTCAGATGTCGTCATGTGATGAGATCACATTATACCAACCACGACATTCAACCCTGACATCTAAAATACTATAGTATGTAAGATGGCGAGCATAAGATCACAGCGTACCAAATTTTAACTAAGAAAATAACAATAAAATATTTAAAATTGTCTATTTAAATGACATTAACAGATATAGGTTAATAAACACAACAAAATAAATTAAAATTAATAATTTATTTAATTAACATTTAATAATTAATAAATTAATTAACATTTATATTTATTAAATAAAAATTAACAAAATAAATATGAATGTTCATTTATCTATTTAATAATATTCATAGAATCCTAATCTATGTATCTCATTTTTAATAATTTCAGAGTCAAGAGTATCTTTTATACAATTTCATTAAATACAAATCTATTAAAAAAAATTTTAACTAAGTTTATTAAATATAAAGTGTTTCTCATCACACCACTTTTAAAGAAATTCAATTTTAAAAAGATTATTTAAAAATGAACCATTTTTCTAAAGCATGCACGACAAAGAGGCCCTTAATCTCTCAAAATTTTGATTATTTATCTTGATAGTATCTCTCTTACCTTTTTAATGTCTGATTTAAAATTTTCATTAAAGTAAGAGTAAGAAAAAAAATATATAAACTCAAAACTCTTGTAAAATTAATTAAATCTATATAGAAGAAGGGAGAAAAAAACCCGAATACTTTCATCGCAAGTTTGTATACTTGTAATTTTTATTTTATTTTCGCTAAGCCTATACTTTGTATTTCAACTCTGATATATCAAGAAAAGTCATTAGGATTTGAACATTATAATGAGGTCTATAATCTACAATGGAAAGTGATTGTAGGTTGATCAGATATGATATATATGTGCAGATAATTTTAATGGGTTTCAATATAGGAATTTTTTTTTAATTGAAAGACTCTTATAGAGAGATCTGAATTTGTCAAAAGATTAAATTCTTAAATTGATCTATCTCCTCTCTTATTTTGATTTTAGTGAAAAATGGACATAAAAAAGAGAAAAGAGAGAGTATGATAAAGGGGAGTGGGTAGTGAGTAGGAAGTGGATGAGTATCACATCACATCACATCATGGGTCATGAAGGGCAGTGGATTGTGTCCTTCGTGAAAGTCGCTGACTCATTTGTCTGCCCCGCATTTAATGCGCGCTCTTTTCCTCTATTCTCCTCTCTCAACTCTAAACCAAACACAACCCCACATTATTCACAAACATTTCCTATACTCTTAACTTCCCCACACTACACTCTCCCTTCAACCCCAACCCTCTTTCCTTTAAATTTTACTTTCGCACCTCCTCATATCTTCAAATATATTCTAATTATGCACCCTTCTCTTTAACCAAAATTTTAATGATAAAATAGGGACCAACCAGGTAGAGAACACATTACTTCATCTTCTGGACCAGACCCAGACCCAACAATAAGAACCACACTTCTATTCCTGCATATATATACTTTGAGGATTGAGGTTGTTGAAGATTTAAGATCAACAATTAACAATGTCTACTACATGCTACAATGCACAGAAGAATTTATGATACAATAAAGGCATTAGGTATTATATTTGATTTCATAGAATGCTCCTCCTCATCATCGTCTACTCACTTCCATTATTTCTTTAGCCCAAGTTTCAGAAAATGTAAAAATTGAAACCCGTACAAACAATTCCAAATCTAATTCATCAACCAGAAAATGTAAAGCTTTTATTTATTTTAATTACCAATTTTATAAAATATATTTATTAGTTACTAGTCGTAAAAAGGAAAATAACAATGACTATATGAGTTCCTGAATAGAAACTTTGGGTCAAGAATATAGTGACCGATACGGACATGCACATTGGATTTAGCCCATCAGCTTTTGCCGCCTTGGGAGTTGGGATCCATTAACGCAAACTTGATTGTCAAAATCATTTTATAACAGATTGAATTTAAAATCGAGAACTCCACCCTACTTTTTTCAATCAAGAAACACCCTTATATAGAAAATAAATTAAACAAAATCTATTTTCTGTGCACAAAGAAGTTTATAGATTGCTCCCTCCCTCTCTCTCTCTTCACACTAGCAATGAGTAATTTTTAAATCCATGGAGAGCCAGGGGCAAAGCAAGGGAGCCAAAGTACCTTCTACTATCCTCATTAGTCATTATCCTAGTTAGGCTTCCATCCAATGTAAACTCCTTCATCTACTTAAATTTATGCTAATACTATAAAAACTTTAAAGGTAACCACAGTCAGCTCAAGTACCAAGATTTACCACCAAAAGGGCCATTAGGATTCTCATAAACTAAACGTTCATTAAATTAAACTCATACCTACATTAGGGTTTGGGATGGATCGTGGTCCTGTCCTACAGTGCAGCTCAAATGAAAGAGTGAGGGTCAGGAAAGATGTAATGTCCCATTAGTTTCCCACAAAGGCTCTCATTTTCAGTAAGATAAGCTGAACAAGGCACTTGACGGCCAAAAATACATTTTTTGCTGGTTTGGTTTGATTCAGTTATTATATTTATCCCAGACCTATCAATATGATTCCATTTCTAAGTGAGATGCCATAAGAGGTACAGCAAATATACTCTATTTTCTCTATCCGTCTAAAGCCACCTTGGTCGCATGGCATGCTTTACATGAGCACACCTTTTGTGCTAAGATCATCAGGAGACGTACCAATGGACTAAGCTATCGATAAATGAACCATTAAGTAACGAAAACTAAATAGAACAGTGAATATTATAGCAGTTGGGTCCTTTCTTAGGGGATCCTCACGTTGTTTCTACCAAATCCTAGTCTCATGTGATTTTGACTCGAGTATTCCAAAACTAGGACCCATCACTACCTCCTTATTTTGCATTATACTGCTGCTTCTTAGCAACCTACTACTCTGTCTCATCAGAATTTCCACTAGGTTCACTCCAAATCAATCATTTCTTTCGCTTGATTCAGAACGCCATTAATTTTCATTATCCCATCAACATTCAGTGGTTCAATAATCCTTTGTTTTAAACCTATAGTGCTAGAACTTATTTATCCCTGAATAAAGCAAGCAACTCAAGATGCTTTTAACAGATGACACACCTTCGGTATCAAAAACCAAGGAAAAAAAGAACCAGTAGTCTCAGAACATGTATAACATAAACAAGTTCAACATGCTATTAATCAAAGCATTGCATTATGTGTTCTAGGTTTTCCTAGCTCTAACACAAATTTCCCAAGGACAAGTTAGCGTATGATTTTGTAGCATCACAATGGACTAATAAACTTCATCTAAACTACTTCAAACATTGTTCAACACTCCCTACCGGACGGATCACATTCCCCTATTCAGCATGTTACTTCATTTTGGCATATACATTCAATCCAAATAACAATTCTAATTCTAATACATATAATGCAGAGAATCAGAATGGCGAAAAGACATCTAAAAGCACAACACAAGAGGCATTCTATGAGGATTGAAACGTACAAAATGATGAAAGTAAATAAATAAAAAAGAAGCTAAACTTATGCTAGTTTTAATTCGGCTTCAAATTTTTCAATAACTCACAAAGCAAAACCCTTCAAGTACTCAGGATCACGCTTAGCCCTGTCCTGAAATTTCTTAAACCATCTGTCCAGAATATCCATGGGGACGATCAATTTGGACCCATCTACCCCACAGAAAGACTGCATGAAATTGAACAAATTTTCACCTACTTTCAAGGCTAACCGTTCGATTTTCTTCTCGGCGACGACATCCAGCGACGGCAACGACGCTAGGTCCTCAACAGAGACCCCAATTTTGGCCGAGAGTGGCTGCGCGTCGGGCGTGAGCTGCAGCTGGCCGGCACCACCAGGCTCCGGCCACGGCAGCGACAGTACGGCGGACGGACGGGATACAGTAACGGCCCCACAAAAGACGAAGGGCGAACCCGGAGATTGGATGTAAACAGCGAGAGCTTTATCGGGAGGGAGTGTGAAGTTGTTCAAAAGGAAGATGCAAACCTCGCGAATCTGATCGTACGCCTCCCCTGCGCAAGTTAGCAGAAATTATTGAAATTGACGGAAAGAAAGGGCACAAAATTGGAGGACGCTAGTGTAAGCGCTAAGCGGAGAGTGAGGAGGTTGAGCTGAGAAAGCTTACCGACAAAATGGTTCATGTCAAGGAGCCAGTGGAGGGTGTCGATCTGAGAGAAAGTGGAGATGTCTATGGGGAAACTGCGATTTGGGAATACTACTCCGAACATTTTTACCTGATCTTCTGTGTTCCGTCTTTACTCTAACTCTACATGTGCAATACTGCGATGAAGGGCGAAGGCTGCTTCAAAAGACAATGATAAGCAGACGGACGCGAAGAGCTGAGAATCTTCTATTCCAGTTGAATCACCTGGGACGATGATTCATGGAAGTGTCTAGAACATCTTGGATCATGGATAGAGAGAGAGATACGTCTTCAAAATTTCATCTAGAGAATATTTTCTACCTTTTTTGGCCAGTAAAGAATATTTTCTTATTAAAATATAGGGTTTTGCAAATAAGTCACTGTTGAAGGCTTTTTTTCGTTGAAAAAAAATAATTAAACTTAGTGAAAAATCAAAGAAAAATCATGATTTTCAATATTCGGATTTTTTTTTTGTGAGAGAAAACGGAATGTTTTTAAAGCATTGGATAATAAACCCCTAAAATATTTAATCATTTTTTCTTAAATTAGTATAGAATTAATCATAAAATTACGAGATATTACCTTTTTTTAAAAATAGACCATTTTAATATATTTTAAAATTATGTTTCATTATGAACTGGATTGGTTTAGATAATAAGTAATTTTATATCGCTTAAATAAAATTTTGAATTCAAAATCTTTTAAATATAGTTATTTTTGTTAAAAGATTTTTTTATTATATTTAAGTGCTCGATCTAACTCTAATCTAAATTAGTCGAGACAATATCTTAGAGATCAAACAGTCAAAAAAATTATGATTAAATAAAGCTTAGATATTGAAACTCTAATTTAGCATTTATTATGTTTCCTGAATGAGTGGGCTGATGGGTAACCAAAATCCCAGCTAATCTCTTACCCTTTTTTTTTTGGTGGTGTGTGCATGGATCTTACCTCATACAACCATTATCTGATATAAAGGTTTGCTTTTAGGCCCAGAAACAAAGCATACAGTTATGGGCTTTTGGGGCACTTGCATTTTTGTATATTATACGTTATAGTATTCCTACAATACTCATAATTTCAATTAAGTTTTAAGGTTAAAATGCACATATATTTTCTGAGTTTTGGGTTAAGGGCACATATATTCATTGAGTTTTAAAGCGTTGCACATAGACCCCATGAGTTTTCACTTTGGGGTAGAGACACCTCTTCTGTTAGGGTTCCGTGAAAATTAGGCGTTAAGTGCCACGTCAGCAAATATGTGTGAGGGCAATTTAGTATTTTCAAACCCCCTAAGTTTTCACTTTAGGGGCACATACATCCCCTGAGTTTTCACTTTGGGGTAGAGACACCCCTCACACATGCTTGCTCACATGGCACTTAACGCCTAGTTTTCACAAAACCTTAACAGAAGGGGTGTCTCTACCCCAAAGTAAAAACTCAAGGGGTCTATGTGCAATGTTTTAAAACTCAGGTGTGAATGTGTATTTTAGCCAAATTTTAATTGTTCATCAAAGGTTTAAAAACTTGTAATTAAACTCTTAACATTTTTAAACTTTTAATTTAGGCCATTTTGTTAATTTTTCCCTTCAAAATTATATTAAATTTTGTTAACATTGTCAATGTATATGGATCATCTTAGTATTCTAAATCTTTATGATTTTTTCAACATACAACAAACAACAATCAAAATAAATAAACATAAAGGGAAATTTCTGTTATGATTTATTCAACATAAAAGAGAAAATATAATGATGTAAAAATAATTTATGCTTATTACATAAAGAAAGGGAAATTTCTGCAAAGTAAATTGAGTAAATTAGCTTGAATTATGTATATTCACAATGTCCAAATAGTATATAATTAGTATGTTAACAAATTTAATAGAATATTGACATATATATATATATAGACCCAAATTTAAAGATGGGGATTAAATTATAATTTGAGTGAAATTATAGAGACTACAAAATAAATTAACTTATATTACAAGCATCCTTTTAATTCATTAACTCTGACATTTGTTTTATACAAGTATATTAGTTTTGATTTATTTCACATTGACTTTTAACTTTAGAAAATGTTATAATGTGTTTCTTTTCCTTTTTTGTTTTTGGCTAAATTATTCTTTTGATCTTCAATGTTTGCACGAGTTTTATATTGATCCTTAGCGTTTTAAAAAGTTATTTTAGGTCCTCAACGTTTTTTTAATCAAAATTGGTCCTTCAGCGTAACATCTGTTTGGTTTTGCCATTAAATGTTGACGTGAAAGACTTATGTGACACACTCTCTCTCCTACGTGTTATATTTAAATGACATGACACACTCTCTCACTCAAACTCAGCAAAACGACGTCGTTTTGATTCATTTAAATGTTCTATTTTGGTCGTTTAAATAAATCAAAACGGCGTTGTTTTGCTGAGTTGGAATTAAAATGAAGAATATCGAATTAACATTAATATTATATATATATATATAAAACTTTCAATGTGAAACGTTGAGGAATTTGGTAGTGATGTTGTTGTTGGGATAAATTAAAATTTAAAATAGCGTGTGGTTGAAATGTGAAGATACTGAAAATGAAAAAGAAAGAGGAGGGGGAGTAATTTGTTAAAGTCTTGTGGGAGGCTTGATCTCGTGTAGGATTAGGATTATAAAATAATAAAAAAAAAGAACTTGAAGTAGAAGCATTGGATTAGTTAGGTTGATTTTCGAATCACCAACCTAACGAATTCAATGACGTCTCGCTTACCCTTAACACTGAGTGAGTGCCACCGCCATTCCCATTTCGTTAACGGCTTCACCAAGAAACATTTGAAAGCTAGCCATTAACCACCTTTTCTTGAATTGACTACCTCCATTTTCAAATATCCACTATTCATTTCCTACTTGTAATCTAATTTCTTCGGTATAACTCTGCTTGTGCTTGCATAAACACTCCCAAATTTGAATAAAAGAGACAGTTTATAACTAGTATAAAACTTTATTGAATCTTATGAATATATAGTTAATCCCATCTCGTAGAAAAATGTTTTGATTGTTGTTATTGTTAAGTGATATTAATGGAGTTTAGTGTCTTTTCAATGTTTGAATGACGAGAAGATGTTTGATAACAGGGAGCTGAAAATTTGATATTTCCTTATTTGTTATTTGTCAATAATAATAAAAATTTGATCCTTAATACATTCATGAAGATCCCTATTAGTATGTATTGTTGACAAATAAAGGAATGTACTAGGAATTCAATATTTCTGCAGTACTTGACTTTTGCCGCTAAATGACACTATTGGAGTTTCCACTTCAAGATTGGTGCCTGCATAGTTTTCTGTTGTTGTTGGGTTTTTCCTTACTTCATATTTGGCTTCAGTCTTCGTTTTCTACCAAATATAATAGAACGTTGAACACACTCTTTATGTGAGAACAAGCTAAGAAGACTACAATGTTTCATTTAGACTACATATTACAAGTAAAATTCCATTTGACGCACTCCATGAAAGGTGATGATTGTGTATTTAGATTTGCCTAGCTAGGAAGAAATGATTTTGTCTATGAACAAACTGCTGACTATATCCTTTGATATTTTCATTCAATTTTAGAGTAAATTACATTAATATCTTTTGAAGTATATATGACTAATATCTAATATTTCTCTTATATTTAAACAATTCTATCCACCTCAATTATTATTTATTTTTTGTCAATCATGTTAAATTCTGCACAAGAATTTTTTTAGAAAAAAAACTTGTTTTACAGTCATATTAAAGAAGTATCAGTGCAACATATATAGAACAAAAGAGATATTAAGTATAATTTAAGTAGATCTCAGATATTAGTGTAATATACTTTAGTTTTTATGAGAAACTAAAAGAAAACAAACAATAGGAATGTTGTTAAGTTGTCACATTTAAGCCATTACATACAATATTTATTATTTAATCAAGCAGTACATTGTTTTGGAAATTGGAATTACCCGTGGCATAAGGCAGCATTGATTAGTTCTTAAAATGGTGACTGTAATGATTAATGTATATATATATATATATATAATTAGTTTCCACTAAAGCAACAAACATGAATATGAAGTTATGAATTACCAACTCAATATGATGGATTAAATTAAAGAGTAGTGATGTGAAGCTGAGGTAGTGCTTGGATTACTTTACAATAATATGAACCTGGACTTATGTCTTTCTTAAGCCAAGAGAAAATGTGAAGAATGCCACTACATCCATGTCTTTGGTTTGACGGCTTCAACAAGAAACATTTGAAAGCAGGCTATTAACAACCTTTTGTTTCTCTATTTTCAACTTTCAATATTGTCCTCTTGCTGTGGTAATTAAAGTGACTCACAGTAATTCAGCCAGCCAGCCAGATTCACTATGTAGGCTTCAGTAACTAATACAAAAGAAGTCTAAGCATAATGAGAGCACGAGGCTCCCACCAGTTTGGATCAGGCGGTGGGTCAGATGTATGCAGCCGTTCTACGGTCTAAGTATAATTAGATATCACACTATATATTCACTATTCAAAGTTAGCTTTTAGTCAAACATCTAGCAGAAAAATCATCAGTCATGTGGATGACATATTAATATAATTTCTCATTCAAGATTATATTACATATTACACTGGCTTCAGTCTTTAAAATGAGTTTGATGTTAACTATTTTAATGGCCTAGGCAAGTAACTAAATGCTATTAATTGTTAAGTCAGAGATGGCATATATTACAGAAGTTGTTGTCTCTTTGCTTAATTCACTTACTCAGAAAATGTAAATTTCACATGTTCAATACTACATATATTTTCTCATCTAACATTCAAAGTTAATTAATACTGAGTTTTGCTTCTGAATATACTGAACAAGTACTGCATGCCTTTTAAATAGCAATCATGAGTTTTGCTTGGTAATTAAAGTGACAGCTATATAATAATTATATGGAAATCCAATCAGCCAAGAGATCCGTGAGATTATATTAGTTATTAATGGGAGCCAGTATTGATTATGTCTTAAACCAAGAGGAAATTTGAAGGAACATGGAAAGGTTATGACAAATATAGGAGTGAGAGGGAGGTTTAATCAGAAAGTTTGGTGCAAGAGAGCATGCAAATCCTAGAGCATGCTGGTGATGTAGCAACAGAAAAGAAGAATTTCAGACAGTTACTATACTCCAAACTTGAATCTCTCTGTACTACTTCCCACTCTCTCACTCTATATATACCCCCTATCTTCAGTATCACCTACACACACATCCATATATGATCCCACTCGAAAATGGAGAGAGCAAACACCAAATCTGCTTTGAAGGTTTAGGATCATGCTTCTTCTTTCTTCTTTTTTCTGTTCATGTTATTAGTATAGAATGTTATGTTCTGATTTCTTCATGTGTTTTGTGTGGTGGAAGTTTGTTAAGAGCCCTCCACGTTCTGCAGCTGAATGGAGCAGTCCTAACTCTAGAGGAATGGTGAGACGCCATTACTAGCTTATTCCACCTTCACATTAATCCTTTAGAAACCTCTCATTTTCTTATGATGATGGTGGAGGAAAACAGATCATTGTGTGGTGCTTTATATAATATTTGAGCATCATCATCCATCTCATCCACCAATAAGTTTCTTAATCTATATCCCAATACTAGTTTTTGAATTTGATGATCGGAAAAGTATATAATACTACAAACAATAAGAGCTTTTCAAAACTCATTAACAAGGCCAAAACCAGCAAAAATAAGTCAGAGACAAACAGCATAATATGTAGTTAAATAAAGTTAAATTTTCCTTTATCTTTTGCTGTTTTCTTGAAGCAGAAAAGAAGTGCTTCTTTAGGTATGTGCACATTAGACAAGGCTATAATAATTACCTATAAACTTTTTCACTTTAGAGTGGTGAACCATGCATCATCAGTCCCTTTCTAAAGTTAATCAAGTGCATTACCACACCATGGACCCCATTATGAATAGACAAGTGTGGTGCCCTTCTCTCTTACATTATTCATTATAATTGCTTTCTTTTCTATCTTCCCCTTATCCATACACGATTGGATATATTATCAACCCCTTTAACTTTAATTATAACCTTTTATCCTTGAATCATCATTTTTTATTTTTTACTACCTAAAATCCACATATAATGGGTGTTTCACAGACAAAAGATGAACTCAAAGAGAAGCTCCATGACAAAAACAAGGTAAGTATTAAGTGCATATATAGTTCATCAATTCAAGTTTGGTAGCTATAGTCTTTTTACAGTTGGATCTTGTGTATTAAATCTCTCTAGGCTTCACGCAAGTCTCCTCCCAAAGAAAAGACTAAACCACAAGAGTTCAAACTCCACACTCAAGAAAGAGCTGTGAAACGAGCAATGTTCAACTACGAAGTAAGATTAATAATACTGAACTCTGAAGCTAATAATAGCTTGCAATATTCTTTATATATGTAAATAATTAATTATTGTGTTTGGTGGTTTTGCATGTGTATATGAAAAGGTCACCACAAAACTCTATCTCATGGAGCTGCAGAAGAAAAGAGAGGAAAGGTTGCTCAAGGTATATATAGACACACACATACAAAAGTCAATTAAATTCATATCATGTTGTGTATGGTATTTAATTTTCAATGTGTGGAGCAGATGATTGAAGAGGAAGAGATTCGCTTGCTGAGGAAGGAAATGGTCCCAAGAGCTCAATTGATGCCTTATTTTGATCGCCCATTCCTCCCTCAAAGGTAAGCTGTTTCTAGAATTTAAACCCATAACATTCGAGTCACTGACCAATAACTTATCCTCGAAGATAAACATATATATAAATGAATTTGACTTGCAGGTCAAGCAGGCCTTTGACAATTCCAAAAGAACCAAGCTTTCTTAGCAAGAGCTGCAGCTCAGGCTATGAGTTCTACAACTTGTTCCATCTTCAAGGTCTCAGGGCAATTAAGTAGAAACATCATCTTGAAAGAGTGTGAAAACGAGTTGTTGATGTGTAAAATGTACTTTTGTTGTTCTTGTATCTGATTTTGATGCATGTTGTACACTAGCCGTCATAGAGAAAATTAAAAGGTTCAGAGATTTGTACTATACCATCACCGGCCATGCCACATCAATTAGCTTCATTAGGGGATCATGATGTATCACTGACGTTTATTTTGTCATTAATAAAGATGAGTTCTGCTTTTCATTCTATTCTTTCATATATATATATATATATCACTCCAATTTTAACAAACTTTCCTTTTCTGTTTCGTTAGGAGTTTCTCTCAATTTATCTATGGCTGCATTTGAACTTACGTGTCTTCATGTGAGACTATAAATAATTAATATTGATTGGAACAAGACAAATTTAGATACAACACAACCACTAATACAAAATTACAATTAATTTGTTTTATTAAGATCACCTACATTATTAATTTTTAAATTTCAACTTATATATATATATATATCAAATTAATATTTTGGTCACTTCAAAATATTTGCTTTATGCCAATAGGTCATTTTAATTTTTTTTCTTATTATTATATGTATATATTAAATTATCATTAGTAGTTAGATTGACCTTTCTAGACAAAGTAAACAGTTGAGATTATAAATGACAAGATGTATAAGTTAAAACGGTTAATAAATTTTTAAAACTAAATACTAATATAATTAACCCTATCTTTATAAACAGGCTAAAATAAACATTTTTGAATAGATATTAATTAGAGGTGTTGATTCAAACTTCTCTCCTTCCATTATGTAGTAAAATTTACCATCTGAATAATTAAACTGTATAAAAAAAATATTGGTAAAATTATAATAAGTTCAAAATAAGAAAGAATCAAGAATTTGATATTCATAAAATCAATACAAATTAGTATGAAACTAATAAAAAGCTAGATAAATTATTTTCTTGTGACCTGAACCGAGTGACCGCTCTTTCGGTTCAGACTGGACCGGTTTGCTTTGTGCCTATAATATAACCAGGCAAGCCGCCTTTCTCTCTTTCCTTTTCCCGTCGCGTTCCATGAATACCCAATCCAGCAGCAGATCCCCATATCGCTACAATTAGGGTTCATTGATTTGTACGCTTCCCTTCTTCAGCTCCCTCCTTTTACCTTTTGTTCTCGAAACAACGCCCTGACCTCTGGTGCTCATTGGTGTGTATTACTCGATTTTGCAATTATTTATCCCTTTCGAACTTGTTTTGATGTGCCTTCTGTTTTATTTTGCACGTTTTAGTTGTGGGTTTCAGAAATCCGAAGCTCAATTTTGGAGCCGATTGTAAAATTTCGATATAGACTTTTTCTAATGTTTCGTTTTTGTTCTAGGGTTCTTCACGGCCTTTGCACATCCTTCTTTTTTATATATACTTCTCTATGTTTCTGTGGGGGGCTTGTTCTTCTGTTATCATGTGAGCTTTAAAGTGGTTTTCTAAGATTTAGTGCCTTTTCCTGCTCTTTCCTGTAACAGTAATGGCATCAATAATCCATCTGATAGTATTTTTTTATAATTAATAGTGAGTCATTTAATCGACGCTAAAAGTTATGAACTGTGGTCTCTCGGAATGGGTTTGTGTTGTAAGTGGTTTGTGCTACGGAATTTAAGCTAAAGGAATCCCCTCTTGCAAGTGTAATCAATTTATAAGTACTTCTACTTTGCGTTATTGTGAGCTTTATATAGTAAGAAGAAGTGTTTTCCCCCCATTTTAATAGGTTTACTCGCGCTTCAATTGAAGCTGTAAACTTTATTGCTTGTCTTGTAATTTTGCTCATTTGTTTCTGCTAGTTTTGTTGTTTCTCTTTTTAAAGTTTTCATTCAGTAGGGGTTTTCAGATTAACAGTTCTATTTCATGGTTTGTTATAGGAATGGGATCGTGACATTTTCATTTTACATCATTGGTGGGAGTTGACATAGTTTAAATTTTCATTTTGGGAGCACAATATATTTTGCTATCCATCATGGAGATACAGACTTGTGGCAAGCCAATTGATTCGCTACTTGAGAAAGTCCTTTGCATGAATATTTTGTCATCTGATTACTTCAAGGAGCTCTACCGATTAAAAACATACCATGAAGTTATTGATGAGATTTACAATCAAGTTGATCACGTGGAGCCATGGATGACAGGAAATTGTCGTGGTCCCTCAACTGCCTTCTGTCTTCTTTACAAGTTTTTTACTATGAAGCTCACTGTCAAACAAATGCATGGACTCTTAAAACACCCTGATTCCCCTTACATTAGAGCTGTAAGTAAGGTGCCTGGCAATTTATGTTGCCCTTTTCTAATTTGTTTTACTGAAAGTACTGAAAGCTTTGTGACTTTGTATTATGATGGGTGTGTGCATGTAATTGTCTCTGGTTTCTTTGTGAAATTGTCACTAACTTTTCTACCCTTTGAGAGTGTGGAGATGTACAATCAGAAGTCTGTCGAGTCATTCTGTTTTTGGTTTAGTAATCAATGAGTTTTTGAGCCCTTTCTAAATGATTTTTTGTAGTATCACAACAGATTGGATATTTTTTTTGGATTTGATCAACAGATTGGATATTTAATATTCGAAATTCAAATACACATGCTTTTCAGAGACTAAACCCATTGGTAGAATTGGGAATTAGGTTATCTAAGCTGGTATATATATGTTTAGAAAGAAGGGTTGGAAGTGAGTGACATGTATGCATCAGATCAATTTTATTTTCCTCTGTTTAGATTTTGGTTTGGGGGAGGGTAGCAAACAGAGACACTGCTGTCAATGATTTTCTGATAACCTGTATGAGAAAGAAATATTGGATAATCCTAAACGGTAGATCATAGGAAGAGAAGGCATGCATCTAACCTGAATTAATTTTGTAAATTATTAGAAAATATGGATTTCAAATACAGGAGGCTTAATGGGTATATTCATGGGTACTGGGTAGAGTTTGCACCTTCTATCTTTCTGTTTGTTGTAGGGATGTATGTGCAACTTTCAAACAGAAAAGGCTTTTGTAATTTTTGCCTCCGATAAAAATATTCTGCTGTACAATTAAGAAGCTTTATCCTGTTACCAACACATTCATTTTTCTTTCTAATTTTCAAAATTATAGCTTTATGTGCAACATTCTTATTAAAGATAAATTTTCAAATTCACCCTGTATTGTTCATTTGTTCTTGTCTTGCTTGCAGGTTGGATTTCTCTATTTGAGGTATGTTGCTGATCCAAAGATTCTGTGGAACTGGTTTGAGCCATATGTCAAAGATGAAGAGGTATGAAGACACGTGTATGATCCAACTCTTGAAATTTATCAAGCAGTGACATTTATTCAGTTCTTGTGGGATAATTGTTTAATATATTAACAAGTGGTTGAATTTTATCCTCTCGTAATGTATGCGTCTAATTTTACTTAAAATTCATTGAATAAACCATTGTTTATTTGCCCTAATTTGGAGCAATGGAAACGACATGTCTTGGTCAAAATGATTAATACAATAAATTTACGCATTGGGTTTGCTTTGAAACAAATTTGTCAAGACTTATGTTTTTACTTTCACTGTATTTCTTGTGGCCATTTATTATTATTGTTAATTTCCAGGGGTTGGGGGGTTTATTCAGATCATTTTGAATTTTTCAATGAATGCTTTGCCAGGAAATGTACTTTCACTTCTAAAGAAAGGAGGTTATGTTTCTGGAGTAGGCAATTCTGGAAAATTTTGCTGGCCCAAGGAGTGATGGTTGCTAATGTCCAATTTCTGTCTTACTTAAGTGGCCCTGGCCTTGGATGAGGGATTTTGACATTGAAGGGTAGTTTGGCTGGAAGCAATATCTTGAAGGAGTAGGGGAAGGACTATATGAACCGAGTTGGTTCATAAGGGATATTGTGGAGGTGAAGACTGTAAAGGAAGAGTCGTATTCTTGGTGTAACAAAATGACTTGAATTAGTTGATGAATGCAGCTGAATATTGAGGTGACAATAGGTTTGTGGAGTTGGGGACAATCTCCCCAATCCTTATTGATATAAGGTGATGACAAAGCAAATGTGGGGTAGGTATTAGGGGCTTATCTTATATCAGGAAGGGGAATTAAAAGACGTTATTAAATTATGATGTGGCATCACTGGCATGGCATTTAGCCTAACAGATGTTCTCCATTTATGTGCAACTTATTAGAAGTGAGCGTTTCCCACCAAGTTGTACTTTTATGCCATTTGCCTCATTTGTGCATTAGTACATCATATATTTCTTGAATATCATAAAATTACTGGATAGAATAGATAATGTCTTGTTTATGTTGTGATCATCCCATTTTGTGCAGTGCGTTTCTGGACTCTAATTACTAGCCTTCTTTAGAACACTGACTTTTTAGTTTCTGTTATTCTGAAGTATTCCTTGTTTGTATACCATTTGGAAGTGTTTCCTTATATATAAACTACTCTTCATATTAAATTATGATGCTGCATTTCAGGAATTTTCTCCTGGATCTAACGGACGGATGACCACAATGGGTGTCTATATCCGTGATTTACTCCTTGGACAGGTTAGTTACCTTTAAGTGTATCAAGCTATGTTTTACATGAGTATGCTTCCTGGATTAACCCCTTCGGTCTGATACTTTCCTTTTGCTTGTAGAATCAAATACATTTGCATGATAGTCTGCAAAGTGCACCATAATCTCTTGATATTGAGATTTTTAAATGAAATTTCATACAATGACAAGGAAAAGAAAATTCATTTTACCTCACTATTGACTAGTTAAACTGAGATTTCTGTCTTCAGAGCTCTCCTTACAGAATCCAGCTGCATCACAAGATTGCAAAAGAGGATATGTTTCTCATCATCCCATAATTTGGAGTAACGGTCCTATGAGGTGCTTTTCAGTATCTTTGGACAAAAAACTTGTATAGCTACCAATAATTGCTGATTAGATCTAGTTGAAAAGATTTTGTCTTTTTTTCCCCTTCATCGCATTCTTTGTTTATTGAGTGCTCGTGACTTCTTAGCAAGGTCAACTTTGTGTTTCTAAAAACTTTCTGAAAACACATTTCTTTGAGGTTAGCTATTTCAATTAGATGAAAAATTGAATATGTTCAAGTTGACTTTCTTTCCTGTTTGGAGTGGGCTATTTCATTTGTCCTTCATATCATAAACATTGCGTTTCTGTTTCACCTGCAAATTCATGGTAATCTGTTCCTTGCAGTATGTGAGATTCAGTCTGCCTTTGCAGAACAATCTGCTCTAATTGTGTGCTTCTCTTTTTCTAGGGTTTGCATAAGTTTCAAGTCTCGTAGAGTCACTGATGTGTCTTTGTTCCTTTCTTCTTTAAGTCTTGTTGATTTTCTTTTATGAGGCTTTATTAAATTGAAGTGATAGAGAAAGATTATTATCATGTTACTAATATGTAATATCTAATGCTCAGCAATCCTTCCTTGCAATTTAGGAGGTACATTGTTAATTTTCTTTATCAAGCATCAAATTTATTTGTTTCCCTTTGTGATGTGCCTCTTCAGCTTGATTAGGAGGCATTTATTATTTTGTTCTCAAAGGTGCAAACTGTTGAATCTGTCTGAGTTTCTTTGTAAGGATCGGACATTGGTTTGCGAGCTTGTTTCATTTCTGCATCTACATTTGTCTTTGATGTTTTTGATTAACTGTAGATCAATCTGCGTGGTTATATGTAGAAAATAATTCTATTTGACTATAGTTGTTAGAAATATACCTAAAAATGACTGAAATTCTTGGTAGTAATGAATTTTCTCAAGCTTGAGCTTGAATCTGGGTGCTACCAATGATTTTTTTATTAAGCAAGCCTTGTCATATTCAGTCCAACTGGTCTAGCCTTGATGGATGGCTACATGATCTGAGAATGAGTCTGGTTAGTTGTGGCTGAGGTTGGCTTATTGAAGCTCCACCTCTTCCTGAATATTCTCTTCCAGCTTTACTTCCTTGTGATTTCTTAGATTATACAGAAAAGGCACGTAATAAGAAGTGAATTGGAAATTTTTCTTGTGCTGAATGGATCATGCTTTGCTGATCTATACTTGTATGTCAAATAGCTTTACATCTTGGCCTTGAATGTTATTTTGATGGTTCTCAAAATTGAATATGCTCTTCTTTTCCTGACTAGAACAGTATTTTGTTTTGATTACTGTTAACTTGCTTAATACACGTTACACAGTATGACGTGAAGCCATAATGAGGATGTTTGTGAACGATAGGGATTCTTTCGTTGGCTTATTAATCACTCACTGATGTGGGGGTTAATTATAGGTGCTTATGGAGTTATGGTGCCTCTTTGCAAGGGGATGCAGCAATCCTTTGTTTGCTGGGTTCTTTTTTTGGGGGGGGGGGGGGGTCTTTTTTTTTTTTTTAAACCAAAAGTCCAAGAATTGGAAGCCTTTCAATTCCTTCCGTTGAGGTCTCTTGAATATTTGCAATTGAATGGTTTCAAACGTGTGGATTCATTTTAAGATAAAATGAGCTTGTACAATGAATACATAATCTGTCCAAGTTATTCATGGAAGGATTCTGGAGAGAAGTAAAAAATCTTGTAATGCCCTCCCTCTTGCCAAAGACCATTTTCAAGGAAAAAAATTATTTGTTCTATATCCTGTTTATATTTTAAATGAGCAAAGATAGACAAGCCGATCCCACCTAGTGGGAGAAGGTTTTGTTTGTTGTTATCCAGGTTATTTTTCTTTTAGTTATTGTGCGCATGAATTGCTCATGTTATCACTTCTTGTCCTGGTTATTTTGCTTGATTCTTCAGCTATGGCTCAGGTTTTTCTTGTCATTGTTGCAAACTTCGTGATTTGCGTGGTATGCTACGGTTTATAACATATGTTTACCCTTTACCTTTGCTTGAGGTTAAATGGTTACTGCCTCCTTATGGGTATCTAATTATGTGTTATGATTTTGGAAATTTTGTGCATGCTGCATTATAAGTCAGGATCGTTGAGAAACTTGAATGCCACAATTGCTTAATTTTGTTTGACACTGAAATTGCATGTAATTTTTCAATTTTACTATGACTATGAGCCGCTTTCATGAGTATGTTCTGCTTTTGCAGTATTACTTTGATACACTCTTTCCGCGCATCCCTGTTCCTGTACTGAGGCAGATTGTGTCTAATCTTGACAAATTGAAGCTGCCCACCACACATTCTGGTTCGACTGGGGAGTGCACTCGTCATGGTTCTGATGACACTGCTCGCAGACCTCCTTCTGTGAAAGCTGCTCTTTCAGTCTCTTTTGGTCAGCGGGCTCCACATCGTGCTTCAACAAGGGACTCATCACCTATTCGCCGTACTGTACCTCCTCTGCCTCATGAAAGAAATGGTGGTGATGAACGGAGATCTCCAAGTACCCGTCGCAGCCAGAGCCGTGAATATTATGAAAGGGATAGGGATCGAGATAGGGAAAGGGACCGAGATCGTTCTCAGTCTAGGGACAGAAACAGGGATTCGGACCGTGATAGGGACAGAGATCGGGACCGTGATAGAGGCAGGGATCGAGATCGTGTCAGGGACAGGGACAGGGATCGGGATCGTGATCGTGATCGAGAAAGATACTATGACCGTGATAGAGATAGGGAGAGGGATAGAGACAGGAGGGATAGGGAGCGGGAAAGAGATCGGGAGCGGAGTAATGATTATGATAGGAGGTCTAAGTATGCAGAGAGGGAAAGTAGCCGGGATTATGACAATAGCAGGCACTATCGTAGTAGGAGCAGGAGCCGAAGTAGGAGCAGGAGTAGAAGCCGGAGCTTGCAAGCCAGCACTGCCCGGTTTGAATCACGTTCCAGTCCACAAATAGACAGAAGCAAGGACAAGTCATCTGCTTCCAGTAATCTTGCTAAACTAAAGGATATTTATGGTGATTTAGGTGATAATAAACATGATACCAACCCCGAAAGAATTCCTGGAAGGGACAACGGAGGCGAGGAGGTCATTAGACTCGGTGGTTCTACTTGGAAGTATTGAAAGATTTCGGGGAATGCTTGTGTCAAATATTGGATTTCTTTTTAACCGAGAAACGATATTGGACCTGTCCCTGTGTTGTTTCTACTCTTTGGTTGCTGAAACTTTTAGATTGATTAATGCTAATCTATGTCAGCATATAATATTATAGTACAACTATCAGAGGATAATGTATACTAAATTTATTCGGAATTTTCTCCGTTAAATTGGGGTTTGTGCTTTGTAATTGTAAACGGAATGCTGTTCAATGGCGTCTGAGACAAACATGCGTTGATTATTAGATGAAAGTACTTTTTTTTTGCGTTTCCGTACACCCTGGCTAAAGACGATGTCTGTATTTTGCGATGGCCAAGGAATATTGAAGATTGATGCAGAAGTTTGATACCCTTTGAGCATGCTAAACAGCTAAAGTATTAACTATGTTATTTATCATTGCCATTGGTCTTGAGCTCTCTATAGAAAAGTCCTTAGTTTTATTTGTCTCTTTTTCGAATCAAAATTATCTTGGTATTACGCACCGCAAACCGTACAATTTGAGATTGCGTTAGTCCTAAATGTTTCTAACCAAACATAAGCTCCTTTAACACAGTAAAACACTGCGTAGTATAAACCAGAAAATGGATCACGTGTTAAAAATTATTCTTTTATAACAAATCGTTCATACTATAAAGATAATACTAAAATGATTATAAAAAAAAGAAGATAATACTAAAATGAGACCGGGAATGAACAACGAAACCATGTTGGAAGACTAAAAGTAGTGTAAGCTTCTATTGCCACAAAAAATTGAGTTACAATACTGATCAATAATGCATGTTCTATTATCAAATTTTTGAAGCACTGATAAAAATCTGGGAGATGGCAATTGAATAAAAGACCATGAGCTCTTATAAAATGTCCCAGAGTTTCTATGGTTAGCCCCGGAAGACGAAAGGATCCAGGAAGAGAAATTTCAGTGAGAGTGTGGCTACTCACACTTGATGGAGCGATATATGTGACGAACAAAGATTAAAGAAGCACGAAATCCGGTAGTTCCAAGCATTAGAAAGAAACCATAGCAAATGCAAGCCATGTAACCAAAGAAGAATGAGGTTTGCATGAAGCCATACATATCTGATCTTGCATGGTAGTAGTACAAGCAGTAGCCATATATGAACAAGCCAGTTGATCCACCACAAATGAAGGACCTATTTTCATGCCAAAATACAAAAGTCAGTGTGCATGGAATTTAGTGGCAAAAATTTCAGCACCTATACTTCAATTTCAGAGTCTTGAGTTCAAATTTCATTGTCAATGTTTATAAAGATAATGAGAGCACTGAGTAATTCAGGATATATACCTCCACCACCATTCATGGTCTTCAGCCGCAAGCTGGAAGTATGTAAGTGCCACAGTGATGAAAGCAGTGACAATCAAGAGAATGATGAACACAATGAACAGAATGCTGTAGATGGTGTAAATCCTGTGGCCCCACACACTAGCAAATATATAGTAGAGTTCAATGTAAATGGCACTGAAAGGCAAGAACCCTGCCATGGCCATCTGAGGAAGAGTTCTCCGGTACCAAGGTAGATGAGGAATCTCCCTAGGATACTTTGTGGTGCGACAAGGAGCTTGAAACTCTGGTCTACTATTCTTCCCAGCAATCCCACCTAATACTAGTAAAGGTGATGTTACCAGAGTCCATATCAGAAAAATTACCACAATTGTCCCAAATGGCAGTGCTGCAGTGGAGTTATAGGCAAGTGCAACGGTATTAAGAAAGCAGAATGTCAAAAACAAAGGTCCCGTGAAGAGGCTTCCAGTCAACATCAAATTACTCACCTACCAAGCCATAAACCAAAATTTTATCAGTTATTATGCTTCAGTGAAATTTATAATTTCTGCAATAACCAGAAGAAAAACTATACTAGTATGTTACATCTCTACAGTAAAGATATGGATTATAAGATGGTAACAACGGATTTTTACAATCTTGGATATGTAAATAATTCATGCCTCCGCTTGTAGATGACGCGTAGAATCATGTACAAGAATCTCTAGTAAACTGATGCAAGAGCAAATGTTTCAGCAACAACTTACAAGTCAAGCAAATTTATGAATCACAGTTAGTGAAATTATTGCACATATATAGAGCACTGACTAAGGAAAGTTATAATAGGAAGTCTTAGAATGATGCACAAATTATGTATGCCGTCTAAGGAGTTAGGATTTACCCAGTTTTTCCCTTCGATCATGTAATAGAAAGAAGCTGCAGAGTAGCCCGCAATCCCAGATGTCAACGCATATATAACAACAAGTGCAGTGAACAGAGCTCCCCTGTTGTATGGATAGAAAACACCAACTAGAGCTAGCATGAAGATGAAGATTGCACTGAAAACAGGAGTAAAGATGCACGTTAATTTATTTTCTTTAAAGAAAAAAATTAAGCTAAATGGAGCCAAATTCTATTTTAAAGATTAGCACTCACAGTGAAAATAGCTGGGTGCCAGATCCAATGGCTGCAGCAAACAAAGACTTGTATCTTGGATACCTGAACACATCACCATGAATGTACTTCCATCCACTCTCTTCTTGGTCATCAACTTCCTCCTCATCATGGGTAAACCTGGTCATGTTTAAAATTGTGGATATATTAAAGCAAAAGGTTAAAAGGTTTTAATCCATGTGAGCAAGCAATGTTTAAGATAGTGAGAATTGTTCTTACTTGATGAAATCATTCTTAAGTATACGCATGAGAATAGTAGCAAGAAATCCAGTCAAAAGGAGAACAGTGACGCAGGAATTGATGATTGAAAACCAATGGATTTCCAAGTGATGTGGCAGTGTGGAAGCCTGTGAGTATTTCTCCATCCTCTTCTCGAATGGAATATCCGTTTGAATCCATTTGACAGAGTAAGTGAAGTCCACATCTACTTCTCTGTCCTCTGTCAGGTCCACAAGTGCATTTTGGTCACTTCGTACTATAACATCAATGATACGATCCTTATTGTAAAGTATCTCAAAATGAAGATGTCTAAAAAGATAAACCCTGGACCCAGTTGGGTCATCTTTGTCTTCACTGTCAAATTTTCCTAGGAAGCCCCAAATGGGCAAGTCATCATAGTACATTTGGAAAAAGTAATCCTTCAAGACAGCAGCTCGGAATTCAGCAACCTCTTTGGTTGTCAGCCTCTTTCTGCAGATACTCTCAGGTTCTTTATCAACCTGGAATTGCAGTGTGTAAGGAGCAACAACTAATCGATCCCCATTTAGAACTTCACCGAGAGCTTCTTTCTTTTCTTGCACGTGAGCTGCAACTAACAAATTTCAATTACAAAGGCGAAAAGGAAGGTCAGGGTTGGAGCCAAAAGAGAGCACTAAATAGAAACCAACCTGGTATGCAAAAGGGGAGGTCAAAATATCGGTATGTTTCGCTGCGGCATGAAAAGAAGGAAAGCACAAAGAATTAGCAAATTGTGAGGGGGAAATTCACAAGACTCATTGCTTTAGAGCTTTTATTTAATATGCCAAACAATGAACCACCATGTGTCAAAGTATTAAGTATTTGATGTCCTGTTACAAATATTTGGTTTCATGCATCTACAACTCTTATTAATCGAAAGTGGTCAGAATTAAAATTAGAGCTTGTTAAGTCGCATTTCTCACCTACTCACCCAGTACCCCATTACAGAGGAATCCAATCCCTTCATTACAAATTTAGAATGCTTATTATCAAATCAAATCACAACACAACACAAGATCAAGTCCGTATTGAATCTCCTTTATATATATATATATATATATATTTGCAGAACTAGAGGATTCTGTGTGGCGGAGAAGTGAGAGAATGATGGGGTGACATACATACCTGGGATTGTGGAAGGGTCCCACCTTGTTGGCATAAAAGGGAACGTAATCTCCCTCTTTGTAACGATGATCCGATTCATCAGATGTGACATAGCTTACGCAGTACAGAATGACAATGGCCGCAGCCAAACACGGCACTGAGACTAACCTTATAATTCCCATCAATGAAATGTGAGAGACAGAGAGAGACTCTGCAAATTAAAGTGCTATGTCTTGTGTTGGAAGTGGTTAGGCAAATAGGTGCATGAGAGTGGGGAAGCACAATACAAATACGAAGAATGGAATCTCCACGCCTTCACCAAATCAAAATTCCACGCTTTTTATTTATTTGTTTACAAATGGAATGGAAATGAATCATCTTCGTGAATTGTGAATTCTGACAATGACATGCCTATTGCCAAACGCACCTTCCATTAAGACATCTGGATTTTGCCTTCATCAATTAATAATGGATGAATTTATTTGACGATGGGGAATGCTAGCCTAGTATGCTATATACACACTACCTCTCTTTGAAATTTATGCACATTATATTAATTACACCATTTTAGTATTACCACTATTTATATTTTTCCATTCTCATTTAATTTATTTATCAAAATATAACAATCTATTATATGTTTTAGTACAACCCACTAAAGTCTTGGAAATATATCTAAGTTTATGTAAAGTAAGTATTTATAAGTTGAAAATTGACATATACAACTGATTAATAGATGGTAATTCATTTTCACGAGGATTATATATTGATATGGAAATTTCAACAAACAATTATAAATTTAACTCTACCTTGTTTTGGTTTATAAAAAAAAACTCTACCTTGTTTTGGGGTTGAAGATTAGATCCATATTATTAACTAGTACGTGGTCATATTATGTCTCTTTTTAAAACTTAATATGTAAAAATCATTAATTTAATCTTGAAAAAAAGAAGAAGTAAACAGGTGCAATTATATTATATTCCTAAACCATATACCTTTACACAAGTTAGTCCTTTGAATTTTTTTTTTGGGGTCATGTGTATTCTCTGTATTAGAGGCAAGAAGCACTTAGATAAACCAATTTAACATATATGCAGTGAATTGGAAGTTTTGAAACTAAATTAGGGAAAGATTGAAGGGCAAAGAAGTATATTATTTAAGTAATAGATAAAGATAAATAAAGAGATAAATGAAAAAAAATCTAAAAAGTTACCTTTTTATTCAATTAATTTATAATAAACAATAATAGGAAGATAACTAAAGATAGTAAATTTTTATGACTTTTTAAACTATTTATCACTTCTTTGTTCAGAAACTGTTTGACCTTTTTTTCCCCTTTCTATATATATCTTTTTTTATTATATGAGTAATTATATATTATATATTCTACAACAACTGGGCAAGAATATTGATGATCATGGATCAATTATGACAATAATTCAACGATGCTGCCAGATCAGAAGCAGCAGGACTGGACTCTCTTACATTCTTGTTCGGTAGCCTAATTATCTTTTTCCCCTTCAAATATTTAATATAATTATATTATCGTTTTTTTCTCAGACAATATGATCTTGTACCGAATCCACCGTAGGATTCCAGAAGAAAAAGTCGTATTCCAATGAGCAGTACTTTGACTGACCTTCTTGTTTTGTTTCATTTTCATAAATTTTATCGTTTTTTATATTTATTATTAACTTTTTTGTATATATATTAATAATATTGTAGCATCATCCTTAACTCACATGGTATCTGCTTTGAACACAAAGTACTAAGTTCTAATAGATTGGAGTTTAATCCCTTCTCCTTTTGTCGCTTTCAATTTTTTAGGCCTTGTATGTTTTTTTTTCTCAAAAAGTCTGTACTAAAAATAATAGCATAGAATGGGATGGAAACAAATAAAAACAATTTATACTAATTAATAAAGAAAACAAATTAGAGTGGCATTATATAGACCTAAAGGAAGTCTTTTATAGCGGCCAGCTTTCATCAAAACAAGGAGAATTTGAAGGAAGGAAGTAAATCCATTTTTATTAACTGAAATAATCCACATCCATGAATTACAAAATGATAATTATAATAATAAAAATAATGCATTCTTCTTACTATAAAATAAAACTAAAGAAACTTTCTTATTTATAGTTTATATGTCTTACATCAATTATACATAAGCATTAAAATTTAAAACCTATAAATTAAGTAAATTTAATTTGTACACGTTCTTTACGCAGAAATAGAAAGAGAAAGGAAAATAGAATGGAAATGGGAACGCTTTGTTTGGTAGTAAGAATGGGGAATGGAAATGGAATGGGAATGTATTAAAATTACCATTTTGTCCTTTATATTAAAATAATAAAAAGGAATGGATGTTATGATTATGTCAAATCAAAGGGTATAATAAATATTTTGTATTTTATTTTATGTTTTTTAAATTTGACACAAAAACCGAGAGCAAGATCTGATCTCCCTCTCCATATGGGCCCTCAGTGGACCCACTCCTTTCCTTCTTTGTTTCCTTTAGCATTTCAGCTTAACGAACAAGCTGAAAGAATGTATTTGGATTGTGGAGGAAAGGATGTTCTTTGTTTATGATTACGGTAGTATTGAATTTTAATATATTTTTTAATCATTTGGTCCCCAATCTATTCATCTTGTTGATGGTCTTTATTAATATTGAAAAATAACACTAATTTATGGATCTAGATCTATTAAAGTTCAAATATGATAAAGTGCGTAGATTGCATAGTCTGGACCATTGGATAAGACTATTACAGAATCTCAATTGTTATATGACAGTTTGGATCGCTCTGCACTTGTACAATATAGTTCACTTGATCCAAATCCTAATTTATTGGAAGAATATCAATTGTTATATGAGAGTTTAATACTCCCTCCATTTTTATCAATTGTGGAGATTAATGGAGGAAAAAACTGAAACAATAATATTTTTAATTTAGATTTAAATATAATATTTTTTTCTTCTCATGTTATTTATTTATTTTTTTTTCAAGGTATCCCCAACCCGACAGGCCAAGGACTAATCCTCCGCGGATCTGAGCTCCATTTAAGGGTTTGTCGCTGGCCAATTGGTTGCTGCATACACAAGGTGGGATTCGAACCCCCAACACTTACTTAAACGACCTAGTGAGCTAACCACTAAACTAACCAAACTTGGTTTCTCACGTTATTTATTCTTACTAATTTAATCACGCTTTAAGGATCAAACATGTTGAATTTATATTTAAATTAAAAAATATCGAATTTAATATTTCATCTTTCTAAACATATTATAAGAGTCTCTAAATTTTATGATGTCCCTCATTAAAATGAACATTTATGCGCACGCATATAAACATTCCAATAAACATAAAAGCGGTATTCTAGGATCATGTATCCTATTCCTCTTACATTTACGCATGGACCAATTCACCCCTACTTCAGGATACTCATTTCAACTACCATATAATCATAATCCATAACACACACATATAACATCATAAACACAATCTAATTGGGTTCTCAAATATAAATTACACATTTAATCTTAGTTAATTCCACAAACAACTTCTAATTTTAGCATATGAAAAGATAAACAACGTAAAACTCTAAATCATAAGATGTAGAGTAATAACTGAATTTTGAAGTGCCTTGTTCATTCCTGTCAAAACTCAAAAACCAGTATAATTTTCAGTTCATGAGGTTCATTGCTAGGGAAGTTTTATACATATATCACTATATAATTAATCCTCCATCCAAAAATTTTTAACTATGAAGGGTTTCAATTGGAGCTTTGTACAAAAAAAAAAAAGCACACTACACACATATATAATACATAAATGGTGATTCTCTTCAACCTTTGGTCCTCATGATGGTAATGGAACCTCTACCCTGGGTGTGAATCCTAGTTAGGGCTACCACTGCTTTCCCTGACATACCAAAATTGGGAGCTGAAAAGGATGGAGAAGTGGCAGAATCTCTCACAGGGTGTGGAATTGGCTTTGCTGGGCTCATCACCATCTGTTCATTTATGTCTTTGAGGGTTGTGACTCCTTCCATTCCTCCCGGCTTCACCAGCTCAAATGGGTAAGCGATTTTCTTCCATTGACTCTCTGGACACACAATGAAAATGAACCATTATGTTTCAAACTTAGGTAGAAAGATAAAGAATCTGTAGAAATCTGAATCTATTGATGCCGCTTAGGTGTTTGAATAAATGTGTGTGTGAAGTGTTATACTTGAAATTGAAGCATCATTTTCATCCGACTCTCCAGATGCCCAACTCCTCTGAGAAGCATTATCTTTTATTGATGCTGCATGCATATCATTTTGTGATGATGATTGACCGCTTGTGTTGAATTTTTGACTATCTGCAAAACAGGGTTTTACAAACATGGCAGGGCCGCAGGGGGTTATATATACAGCTATTTTACCTATTAAATTGATAGGCTACACTTGAAATGTTAGGTTGTCTATGTATTTATTGCACTTTCTAGACTTGTCTATAAGTTACAGAATCGGCAGCCAACCACTTCTCACCAACCAACATAGCCAGAGGATGAAGAGGCTAATTGATTAGCATAAGCATCAACTGTGAAGTTATTACCCGTAATCAAGTATAATTGAGGAAGAAGAAGAAGAGAGAGCTTAGCTTACCATCGAAGAATTGGGCTGTTGTAGCAGAACATGTTGAAAATAGATTTACCTGGTCATCTAAATAAAGGGACTCCTGTAATTGATTAAAACTTCATATCAGATTTCCAACAATTTGACAATTAGAAGAACTTGAGTACAATGGTTAAGCAAATGTAAAGAACATAGAACTTGGATATAATTAACCTTTTGATCTAGATAGTAAGATGGTGAGTTTTCTTTCTTGCACCAAATGCCCCAACCAGCAATAGCATCCTCAAGGTACCCAGTAGAGGGATCAGATGAAAGCCAGGACTCTGCTGCAGCAGCATCTGGCATAAAGCAAAACATCATAACAAACTAGTAAAAACCAATGATTGTTGTGTCAACTAAGTAGCATTCAAGGAAACAGGCTAATCCAGGAAAGAGGCAAATCAAAATGAAAAGGCAAGTGAAAAGGATAGCATATATACCAAGAGAAGAATCTGAATGAGTGGCTTCAATCTCCCATTCCATGGAGGCAGGGCAGTGAGAACACAAGTTGGTGAGGTATGACATAGCCCTCTTTGTATGCAGGTTAATTCAATAATTGTTAAATTTTTAGCTTTCATATATGTGAACAAAAAGACTACTGTATTTCACTTTCTGGCTCAAGGAAAATTATTGTAATGGGCCCTTTGAAACGCTGAAAATACCCACCTACCTAACCATGCATTAGTCAATGTAGAGCAAAATAATAAATGGGCCACATTAATTAAAGTATTGATTATGCAATGTGACTAGAAGTTTTTTGTCTAATTATATTGAGGATGGTCTTTTTATTCCTTGAAAATCAAGACAAGATTTCTGGTCATATACTAAACTGCAGAGCTTTTCAAATAAATTGGAAAATAGTTTATAGAATAAGGGAGACAGGATTAGGTTCAAGGGTTACTTGCTATGAAGGCCTCTCTGTCACCTTGAGACTCATATCTTTTTCTGTGTTTCTATGTTGACTTACAAAGAGAAACATAGACAATTATTTAATTTCAAGACGATTTAGTTGTGATTTAGAAACTGAGATATTTCATCTTAACTGTAATTTAAGATGTTAAACCACGCAGAACTGTATTGGAATTGGGATTTAGTGTTGAATTAAGTACATCTTCAAAGTATCACTATCTTCCTTTCTCAATCGTTATTGATCTTTTTCTTTGGTAGAGAGGCTCAAAGCATGCAAAAACTTTTTTCTTTTTTCTGATTTGTTATATTTCTCTTTCTTTGGTAGGGTTTTCTTTATGTTCATGTTTACTACCAAATAGATTTGAAAATAATGTACCAGTCTCTCTCTCTCTCTCTTTTCCTTCTCACTTTTCAGTTTTCATTCGTTACTGCTATTTAAGTCTTAACCAGTAGCCACCCTACTGAGAAAACCATTGACTTTCCTTAACTTATACAATTAATTAACAGTGATGTCCATTATTTTTTTAGTATAATTATGGGTATCCCTCACCTATCCGTTTGAACGACAGTGATGTCCATTATGAATAGATTTGAAGTTCGAACTCACATGAAACTAAAGAAATAATAAAATCCGCAAATATTCCATGTTTTTGCTTTCTAGCGTTATAATTTATGTGTTACAGTAGGCGGTTCTATAATCTATATTACTCCTGAATTTTCAAAAGTAGACGAGTGGTTGATTTGCAGTCACATATTTTGATGGGAAAACGACAAAGAAAAATGGTGTGACAAAAGAGTGGATGGAGGGTTAAGTTTCAATTTGATAGCTGCACTTGGTAGATAATACTACATAACATATAATCTAATTACCTCATTCTAAAATAAAATTCTATTTGGAAGTTAATGCCATATATGGGTCCAACCTCATCCTCTAAGCGCAAAACAAGCATATACAAATACATCAAATTGTCGTTTTATGGATCTCGTGTTCATTAATTTTTTCTTAAAAAATTTTGCTTAAAGTATAATTTCCATATAAAATAAAATCCAAAAGATTCTTTTGTTCTATCTTTTCATCCAAAGAACATTTTTGTAGCAAAATCAAATAGAAGCCCACAAAAGATAGTTTGTCGTCATAAGCCCTTTTAATTTGGACCAAAACTGAACATGTCCAAGCCCACTGCTTAAAGCAACTTTCTTACAAATAAACACAAAGACATTATTAGTTGGACCCAAAAAAAAAAAATACAAAGACATTAGCAATCAATTGATTTTCTCCAAAAAAGAAAAGCATTCAACTGATTTCTATATTAATTACTTAATATAGAAGTTTTTTAGCATTAATTTTATATAAATCATGCTTGCCATATTTTTCAAGAGGAAAAGTATTAGATTAGACGCTAATCAATCATAAGACTGCTAAATGGCGGAAAATGGCAGCATACAGCTGTTTGTCTCTGGGTTACTCTATTCGAAAAATATGACTCTTTGTGCCAAAATTCCTTTCCTTTTGTACTCCCTTCAATAGTTCAATATTATCTTCAAGGAATAAAGCTTACTTCTCCTAGAAATAGAATTATTGCTGTCCCTCTCTCTCTCTCTAGTTCTTTCAAGAACATTCTTCTGCCATAATAGATTCCAAAGCCAAACACCCTTCATTATATAACATCATCACAACCTCCATCTCTGTTCAGTAGGATCATCACTCAAAAACTCAAAGATGCCAAAGATACGCACTGTTGGAATAGCCATGGACTTCTCTCCCACCAGCAAATTAGCTCTCAGATGGGCCGTTGATAATCTCATCAACGACGGAGATCGTATCATCTTGATCAACGTTCAGCCTCCCACATCTGATCACACCAGAAAGGAGCTTTTCGAGGACACTGGTTCACGTTAGTGCCCCTAACTTCTTCTGTTTTGTTTGATAAATTAGTGTGAAAGAATAACACTTTGTGGGTATTGTTTGGCTTGGCAGCTTTGGTGCCTTTGGAGGAGTTGAAGGAGATGAATTTTACGAAGCAATATGGGATTGCTAGGGATTTTGAAGTGTTGGATGTGCTTGACACTGTCTCTAAGACCAAAGGGGTATTGATATTTCTCATTGTTGCTTTGCTTGCTCTGTTCTTCATTACATTTTCTTTTCTTGTCTTCTGTAATTACTCATAAAAATTTGTATGCGGTTGTGCTGTGCAAATTGGAACAGGCAAAGGTAGTGGCAAAGGTGTATTGGGGAGACCCAAGGGAGAAGTTATGCGTTGCTTCTGAAGATCTTAAGCTTGACTCTCTAGTAATTGGAAGCAGGGGATTAGGCTCCATCAAAAGGTATATATATAATATATACTATATAGTTTAGAAGTTAGAAGTTTCATAGTTAATTCCACTAATGTATGTGGTTTTTATTTCAGGGTATTGTTGGGCAGTGTAAGTAACTATGTGGTGACAAATGCTTCTTGCCCTGTCACTGTAGTTAAGGGAAACCCATCTTCCAATTCAAAGCACTGATTTAGCTTGTGTTTTCTTCATTTCTCGTTCTTCAATGTATAATAAAATGTGTTTATTAACAAAGATATGTACCAACAGCATTTTATGAATTGAGAATAACAGTGTGGCGTGTGCTTTAGAAATCTCAAAATTCTTAATAATTATGATTTGAATGAAAATAAGAAATAACAGAAGCGAGACCGACTCTTCCTTAGTCGTTCTGCTAAGTAAAAAGTCTAAAGAAAGAATAATTGCAATAACCCAAACACACAAAACATACTTGGTGTTGGAAGAAGGCTCTAACAAACACCATTCATCTTCTCGTTCATCTTCTTCCTGTCGGACACAAACTTCCTCCAAGCCGTAGTGATTTCCCTCTGCGTCTCGATAGCACTCTTCTTGGGAACCACGTGGCCGTCTTCGGTCTTCTCGGCGGTGACAGTTACGGTGGTGCTCTCGATGGACTTGGCGGGGAGCATATCGAGCTCGTGCAAGACTTTCTGGATATCAATGGCGAGACGCTCAGCGAATGTTCGAGAAAAGTCCTCTCTGATGACGACGCGGAGGACGGTGACGTTTTGGGCATCAGGAGGCATGGAGTATGCAGGGACGATCCAGCCATAGCGCTTCAAGAAATCGGAGATTTGGAATTCGTTGAAGTGGGAGTGGTCCTTCAATGTGAAGGCCACCAATGGGACCCCATCGTCTTTGGACACGATGTTAAAACGCCCTGTTTTCTCAATACCCTCTTTCAGCACTATCATGTTGTCTCTGCAATTTTCCATTACATTCCTATATCCCTGCAAAATCAATCAACACACACTCAGGACTCAGGCCTTTTAGTTTCAAATGTTAAGTTCCTATAGACTCATAGTAGTACCTCATATCCCAAGCGAATGAGCTGGTAGTACTGAGCAATAACTTGACTTGAACCTGAAATATTCAGTGTCATATTCTTATCAGTATAATCTCAACACAAAAGTGATTAACATATTTGAGTGGATTTGATTTTGACCTTTGGAGAAGTTGAGAGTGAAAGTGGGTTGATCAGCTCCGAGATAGTTAATGTGGAAGATGAGTTCCTCAGGCAAGTCCTCCTTGCTTCTCCAAATGACCCAACCAATTCCTGCATACACAAGCCCATACTTGTGCCCACTCACATTGATGCTCTTCACTAGTGGCAACCTGAAGTCCCACTCCAAATCTGGATATAGGAATGGTGCAATGAATCCACCACTGGCTGCATCCACATGGATTGGAGTATCCCATCTGGTACAAGAGTTGGTTTTAATTTGTACAAAATTAGAGAGCATTTATTAGAGTTAAAAAAGGAGTGAATCAAAGGGAGGTACTTACCCAGTTTCCTGATTCTTCTCAAGAAGGAGATCATTTAAGCGCTTGACATCTTCGAATTCTCCATTGAGGGTGGAACCAAGGATAGCTGCAACGCAAATGGTATTCTCATCCACCAATTCCACGGCCTTTTCTGGGTCCATTACGAAGTAATCTTCCCTCAGCTTCACCTCTTTGAGTTCCACCTCGAAGTACCTTGCGAATTTCTCCCAGCAAACCTGAACATTCGCACCAGTCACAATGTTGGGTTTGTCAATAGGTTTTCCTTCTGCTTTCATCTTGTTCTGCCATTTACGTTTGAAAGCCAAGCCAGCCAACATGATGGCCTCGGATGACCCTACTGTGCCTACACCAACTGCTGGCTCTGACTCTTCCAGTGGTGCGTTGAAAAGATGAGCTATCATGTTTACACACCGATTCTGCAAACATTCAATTAAATTAGTCTTTGCTCAAAGGAAAATCTTCACACAACATGTCATACATTTCTCTCATTCTTTCCATTAAACACTTGAGGATTCATACGGACTCAAGTCTCTTGCTCAAAATGCTATATTGCTATGCATTAATTAATGCATGGAATGCCCAACTTCAAGCTGGACCAGTTATCTAGCTTTAGCTCGAATGATAGAGATGTAAAGCTTTCTTCCTCCTAATTGCTGGACCAGTTTGTCTTCTTGCAATATGCTTTATATAATTATCAATTGGCCGCTAACATTTTCCATAATTAATCTGAAATTTTTCGTTTCCTTAAATATATATATGCATGTCATAGCAAAAACAAACACTGCTTTAAAAAAAGTATCAAATACAATGATATTAATAAAGCCCATTGTCAAATAATATTCTCAATTTTCAAATACAAATTACATTTCTATTAAAATACATTTTATAAAAAAATAATGATTTTTTTAACTCAGATCACATAAATTAGAAAAATTTATAGGCGTATACTAAGGAACCTGTATTAATTTTTTATTAATTAATATACAAATTATGAGGTGACACAATGCATATATAGAGGAAAACACTGTTTTGGTCCTCCATAGATGTCTCTTTTGTCAATTTGGTCCCCCACAGATCAAACTGTTAGCAATTTGATCATTCCGTTAATTAACTTGATGACATGTCAAGTTAAGTTGTGATTCAGCAATTTGTTTATCTGACTAGGCATTAATTAATTTAGAGTAATTTATTTTTTATTAAAAAAAAGTAAACAAAAAAATCGTTGACATACCTAGGGCACAAATATGCTTCTTTGCATTAAAATGAAATATGTCAAAAGTTTTTTTTTAACTTTTTTTTTAATTTAAAAGGTTTTTTAAATAAAAAATAAATTACTCTAAATTAATTAAGGAAAAAACTTAGGTCCATTTCCTTATGTCCATTTCATCAAGTTCTTCAATATAAATATGACACGTGGCAAAAAGTGTTTAAATGACCAATCACAGTAGAGAGAGAATATAGAAGACCACCTTTTATATGACCAATCATAGAAGAAAGAGAGTGTAAATACAATATATGATTGGTGGAACTTGATGAAATGGACATAAGGAAATGGACCTAAGTTTTTGCCATTAATTAATGCCTAGTTAGATAAAAAAATTGCTGAATCACAACTTAACTTGACATGTCATCAAGTTAATTAACGAAAGGACCAAATTGCTAACAGTTTGATCTGTGAGAGACCAAATTAATAACACTGATCTGTGAGGGACCAAATTAACAAAGAAGACATATGTGGAGGATATCTAATTTTTTTTCATACAAATCATATAAGAATCTATCACGTATTAACAATTTGATAAAAAGAAATAAAACGTATAAATGCAATTAAAATAAAATTGAATTGTAAAATACTTTTTTAAATAAAAAATTATGTAAGAATAAAAGAGAGGAAGATCCAATGAAAGAAATTGGGGATGCCTGGAGTTCAGTGGTGACGGGATACTCATCCATATCGACGTAGTTCTTATTGATGGAAGCCATTATAAGCTTATCGCACTCAGGCTCCATCCAGGTGGTAACGAAGGAGGCCAGATTCAGCCTGGGATTCCCATCCAGCATTAGCTCGTCGTTGATTATCTGATACGCCGCCTCCTTCGGTATCGACTGCTCCGCCATCTTGAATCGAGGCAGCGACGCTCGCACGTATCGCGACGCAAACGTCGAGTGCACCGACACGTCCGAGTGGGAGGCCGTCTTCGACAGAACCATCGCGATCCGATTAATTCCTTACGCTGCTTCACGCTAGCTGGACACACACAAAACTATGTGTAATTAGCTGTAACTAATTAACTAACTAGAGAGACAGAGAAATTAGAGGATTAGATATCAGAAGAGAGGGACTTGGCTTTGGGAGAGTTAGTTAAAATAATATAAAGAGAGAGAGTGTGTGTGAGCGAGTGGTGAGTGGTACTTAACGAAGCGACTTCTAAGGAAGGAAATTGGAAACCAATCAAGTTCTTTCTCTATACAAGGAAATGCCTAAATTTATACATTTCATTTAAGTACCCTGAATATTTGTATTTTATGAAAAAAGAGAAACGGTTCTAAATTCTAATTATTTCTTCTTCTTCTTCTTTTCAGTAGTCGAACCTCTAAAATATTAGCTGGTTTAATTATCACAAATATGTATATATATATTTGTCGCTCTAGGTAGCGCGTCCCATTTTAATCCAAGATGTTGTTTCACATTAATTTCAAAATGCGCGCTAGAGCATAATAGGATCATACTAATTCTTATACCACATTACTTATTGATGGGAAATTATGATGATAGTAAATGAAAAGTTGAAACTATACAAAATTCAACAACCCATTTGCCTAAGAGTATACAAAGTCATGTTCAATTAATGGAACAGAAATTAATCAAAGTTGAATGAAATCGCTGCGTATGATTTACTCTCACCGGTTCACAATATATGTTTCGTTGGATAGACGCATAAATTAAAGAAATCATTAGTTCACCTTAAATTTAAAAAAATATAAGATAAAAAGACTCAAATACCCTTACTAATTAATTATTCCTACTTACTTTTTTTCCATTAATTTTATCTTGGGGATAGGTATTAGATAGGATAAAATTGTAAAAAAATAATTAATGCTTTCTTGATTTTGTAAAATAACAAATATTTTTTTTAGGAAAAATAGCAGATATTTTAAAATATAGAAAATCTCTCACTCAAGAAAATATTATAAACTAGAGGGAGTACAAAATTTTTTTAAAAAAATTAATATGTATGTTAAGAATTTTTTTGGTCGGAATAGAAAGAGTGAAAGACTGGCATACAATCATTGAATTGGACTGTGCACATTGCAATACTCCAATTCAAGAGCTGAAAATTTTGGAGTGCTTGACATAATCAATTCCCAAATATGCATCTTTCTCTTCTTTTTCTCTTTCTTTTGCCGAAAGAATCTCCTATTCATTGATGTCTGGCCTAGAAGGAAAAAATAATACATATATATATATACACACACATACACTTATTGACGCTTGATCCTCTGCATATTCTTCCACCAAATTGATGAGAAAAAATGGTGCCCAATTTGTTGCATCAACTTGTATATATATAATGAGTACGTAGATCGAACACAAAAGAAAGCCAAGACTAGTACTTTTCGTGAACCGTATGGGAGAAGCAATTGAATCTCAAAACATTGGTTAAAGCCTGCTTCGTCCCTCCATATTAATGAGACGGACTTAAAGTTCAAAGAAAAAAGTTGCACTCATCATTTAGGAGAAAGTCAAATAATGGATCAATTGATTGATAATATTTTTTTTTTGAATAAATTACATTTTTCTTTTTTCTTTTTTTGAGATCTTTAAATTATATTCTCATTTTTTTTTTTGAAATTCTTAAATTACACTCTCTTTTTTTTATTTTAAAAATTTATACTTCTCTCTCTTGAAAAATTAAAAAACCTACAATTTTATCCTTTTTTACTAAAATACCCTTAATACTATTATTAACTGTTTAAATAATTATAATTTATTATAAAAAATATATTTTTCAAATTATCTTTTTACTATTATTTATTTTAAGATAAAAATAATTATTTTTATTTTTATTTAATTTTTTAAAATTAATTTTTTATATAAGTCAAATACATATTTAACTATATAAATAATAAACATAAAAATATTTTGGACAAAATAGATGAAATTATAAATTTTTTAATCTCGAAATAAGAGGGTAAATTTTCAAAATAGATAAGAGGGTGTAATTTAATGATATCTCAAGGGATGGGAGTATAATTTACTTTATCTTTATTTATTAAAACGTAGACAAAATAATTTATGGTGCTTACTTAGAGTAAATGTCATTTAATAGATTTTTTCCACCAAAAAAGATATAGATTTTCCAATACCAATAAATTTAATTAATTACCCTGTGGATTCAATTTAAATATTTTAGATGTAATGAAATGTTCAAAATATTGAATAAGTGTATTGTTTTGCAATTGGTTTTCCGACAATTTGTAACTACTTGTCTACCTCAATAAAATATCTTAAGTCCAATTCTTTTCGGCCGGACTTAAGTCCTTTTTTTTTTTAATTATAAGTCCAATTTCAATCTTAAGAAAACAGACATACAAAAAAGAGTGTCAGTTTTTAATATTAATTATAAATATTATTTTTCAAGAAAAATAAGTCATTTTCGTGTAATATCAAGCTAATTTTACAACTTCTTAAGGAACAAAAAATATTAATAAAATATATACAATGATGTTTATACACATTCAACATAACTTGCAACCTTTTTTTTTTGGCCAGTTCCGACCTTATTTTACGAGGCATTGCTAAGGAGGGAAGCAGATCCTCTGCCTTGCAAAATTGCAAGTGCAGAGTGCTGTGCGGGCAAAGTGTCGTTTTGGACATTAAATTAATATATAGAGTATTTAGTAATCTAAGATATACAATATATAAAAAAGATACAGATAAGCTAAAAAAATAACAAAGTTAAGTAATTAATTAATAATAAATAAATAAAATTATTTTTTGGATTTTTTACGAGCATCCTCTTATTAGAGATAATCTTGTTCAAAACACTATCAAATGTTAAATATAAGTACTTGAAAATAAGATAATATATTAAATTCTAAAATATTTCACATCTATCAGTTTAGTCTATAAATTATTAAATTATTAAAATATCAAGTTTTTCTTTACTACCCAAGTGCTCACATTTAATATTTGATAGTGTATTGTCTCAAATAAGAAAATACCTGGAGCTTGAAGAAAACTAAAAAAATTATTTTTAATGAATAAAGTTGAGTATTTAATAAATTATTTTTAATATCCGACACTGTCCAAGGCACTGTAGACACTGTCAAGTATCAAATGTGAGCACCTGATTAGTTAAAGAAAAACCTAGTATTTTTATAATTTATAGGTTAAATTGAGAGATGTGAAATGTTTTAGAATATATATCATTTTATTCTCAAGTACTTATATTTAAAGTCCGACAATGTCTTGAACAAGATTATCTCTAATAATAGGATATATATAAAAAAACCAAAAAATAATTTTATTTATTTATTATTAATTAATTACTTAACTTTTTTAACTCATTTATATCTTTTTTATATACTGTATATCCTATAAATCATATCACTAAATACTCTTTATACTAATTTAAAGTCTGAAACACCATCGTTCCACACCGCATTCTGCGGTTCCAATTTTGCAAGGCAGATGATCTCCTTCCGCTAAGGAGAGGTCAGAGGTGGACCTCACACCTCATTTCCCCCTCCTTTTCAAAGGAGAGGAGAGGGAAAAAAATTCAAAGGATCAATGGAAAGGTAAGCCTCCTATCAAAGAAAAAAAAGGAAAGGTAAGCCTCGATTGATCAGCCTCCCCATAATGTCCACCTTTTTATTTTCCATTTTTATACTTAAATATTTTATAAAAATATTTTGGAACAATAAAAATTTACAAATTGGCTATAAACCAAAAATCAGCTTAAGAAATATTTAGAATAAACCTTATTACCATATACTGTAGGAAGGTATACTAATCTGAAAATGATCCGAACTAGAAGATAACTTTCAGATTTTTAGAAAGGTAGGTATGACTGTGAGGTGCATTTTCACAATTTGAATAATAACGACTATACTAGGCCACCTAAAATGTTAGGACGCTAGCATGTAGAATTAAGCAAGAGTTATATGTTGAATAAGGCAAGCATGCAAAGTAAGATCAGCAGAAATAAAGCTAAATCCATTTCCAATGAACTAATTAAAAATACACAAGAAAAAGGGTCAAAGAGATAAGAGACGACAAATACATCTTTCCTCTCCTTTATTTTTCCTCAACAGAATATAGCATCAGCTGAATGACCAGTATGAGTCTCACTTTCCTCGCCCTCCTGAATATTCCACAAAAAGAATAGCTAGTTAGGCAACATGAACGTAGATTTTAGCAAATAAAAACTACAAATATAATATGACTACCCATAACATAATTAATGGAAAATTGCATCAGAAACCCAGAGACTACTCTTTTAAACCCATTTTCAATTAGTGTACTGAAGTAAAACACAATTGCTTGATTTAAGGGTATGTTTGGATTTGAGATTAAGGAGGAGAGAGAAGGGAATAGGAGACTTTTAAAATATCTTCCCCTTATTTGGAAGATAAAAATTGGAAGGGAAGATAATGGAACATCAATCCTTAATTCTCCATTATCCTTCCCCTTCACAAATTCAAGATACCCCAAATTGGGGTATTTTGTAGGAGGTGTATCAAAACCCAAACAAGGGAAAGACATATGAAAGGCTAAACTTCCCTTCTCTAATCACCTCCCTTCTCTAATCACCTCCCTTCCCTTCAAACAAACCCTAAGGGAACCACAAAGCAGCATACCAGATAATCAGGCCTTGACAGAGAGTTTTATTTTAAGCTCATCTGCCACAGCTTCAATGAACTCCTCGGTGTTCAAATAATGCTCCCTAGAAAGCCTGCATGCACGTGAAATATATAGTCAACAAACTGATAAATGATAACGTCTACTAGAAATGCAAATACGTGTGCAAATGTTGTGACGAATTAACCAGTAACATACTTGGATCCATGAATAATAAGTGCCAAATCCTTGGTCATCTTCCCAGATTCTACTGCTCCAATGCAAGCAGCCTCTAGTTTTTGAGTGAAATCCAAGAGCTTAGCATTGTCATCCAGCTTTGCCCTACAAGCAAAGATGCTTTATAATTCCGTACTAAATCAAACATTGTATGCAAAGTTTCTGGTAACAAGGCAAAAGGAAACAAAGCACTCCAGGCTCTGCAATTTATTTAACAGACAAAAACCTGTGGGCTAGGCCTCTTGTCCATGCAAAGATGGATGCTATGCTGTTTGTGCTGGTTTCCCCTCCCTTTTGATGAACCCTAAAATGGCGAGTAACTGTACCATGGGCAGCTTCTGCTTCTATGGTCTTTCCATCAGGGCACACCTGAACCCCCGAATCCATACATTCAGTTTTATAAGCATGAATATACGAAGACATCTCAAAAGAAAATAAGCCAGCCAAAACTACATGCATAACTTAACAGTGAAACTTCATTTATTACAGAAGAAAATGTTAGCTTAGAAAGAAAGAAAGGACTGTCCCTATTATGCATTACAATTTTTCACAAGACATGAAACATGAATTGATTGAATTCATTCATGAGGTACAGCTACAACAAAATCCGGGGTGAGAGTGAAATTTTTCAATAGTAGACAAAAAACCACATAAATGTATGAGAACGTATGTCTTAAAACAACACATACCAGTACAGATGTCATCAAACCCAGTGACCCAAAACCTAAATCAAAGTAAAAAGGAATTAGAGATTCAGAGAAAAGCAACAAGTATCTAAAGCAGAAAAATAAAATAACTAATTAGAAAGGATATCGTACAAACCTTGAGCTAAGAAGTCACTCTGGACATCTCCATCATAGTTTTTGCATGCCCATACATAACCTCCTTCACTCTTGAGAGCATAGGCAACCATATCATCAATAAGCCGGTGCTCATACCTTCCAGTCCATGAGATAAATGTAATCAATTATCAAATTTATACTATATGAGAAACGTTTTATGCAAAGTGAAGCACTTATATATACTTACCATATACCAGCAGCCTCAAATTTGGATTTCCAGCTAGCCTCATAAACTTCTTGGAAAATGTCCTTAAATCTTCAAGCATCAATTGAATACAAATGTTATTGAACAGGGCAAGATAACACAATACATAATTGCAAAACATAATTGTTGCCCAAATAGTGAAAATAGATCAACTATATTTTGCATACCTTCCATCATACTTCTTAAGAATTGTATTTTTTGTGCTAAGATATAAAGGCCATTTTTTCTCATAAGCAGTTGTCATGGAAGCCTCTGCAAATGCACGGATAGACTACAACCCATGGCAAATATTTAAAAAAAAATTAGAATATTCGTAAATTGAAAAGTCTGTGAACTAAATCCCAACCAAACCAACAAAAGACACTGCGGAATCAACCTCATCAGTGTTGTACATGGCTAATGAAACACCCCCTTCACCAGTGAAGTTATAAACCTCTAGTTCAGTCTTCTGATCTTGCCCTTCTGGTACTGCAAAGATAAAGAAAAGAAATCATATGTAATTTACAAGTACTAATATACATTTAAAAAGATACTGATCCTCTTGGAAGTTGGAAGAGATAACACACATGTGTGTGAGAAACTGATCAAAATGAAAAAGTATGAGAAACAATAGTAAGATCTCAAAAAAGAACTCATTTAAAAGTAGAAATTGTACCAAATACTAGCTTTAGTTGTCCAGGACCCTTAATAACTGTGTCGGTAGCCCGATATTGGTCGCCAAACGCATGCCTTCCAATACATATTGCCTTTGTCCAGCCTGTCAAATCACAATATTAGAATAGTTATACTCCATAAACCAAGAAGAAATGAAGCACTTTATAAAGTCAATATAAGTACCTGGAACAAGGCGAGGAATGTTTTTGCAAAGAATTGGTTCTCTGAAGACAGTTCCTGAAAGAATTTTACAATAGTGTAACCAATAAGAAACTGACAGGGATTTTCACTTAGATATCACTTATCAACCACCACACACAAACAAGAAATATATAGACTTAGTAATTAGAATTTAACAAACAATTAATCAATTAATCAAAGTTGAGTTACCATTCAAAATGTTCCTAATTGTGCCATTTGGACTCTTCCACATTTGCTTCAGGCCAAATTCCTTCACCCGAGCTTCATCTGATAATTGTAATACCACAAATATCAGTGCTGCTGACATCTATAATGTACCATACCATCATGCAGAAACTCTAAGTAGTTACATTCTTGAAGAAACATATAAATATCATAATCACCATTGGGTGTTCCCTCATTCTGTTTTGTTAATGTATGTATGTGGATGTAAGAATGCAAAATTTTTTCTTCATGTTCCTTTTTTCTTTAAAAAAAAAAAAAAGCTCCAACCACAATACCTGGTGTGATAGTTGCACACTTGATGGCTACATTATACCTATATAACAGTGAAATCATTAGAGATACAAAAATAACAATAACACAAAAACGTAAAAAGAAAATCACTTAGCTACCATAAATTCAAAATTACAGACTAAATAATATGAACTTTGAAGACTAAAACATATGGCTTGTATTTCCAAACATTATTTTATGAAAAAATTGCATGTTTCACTTTATTCCTAATCCCACAATATTCAAAACAAACTTGAAAAAGAAAATAATTTTAATATCAACCCAAGACCTCAGGAAGAAAACCATTTTAGAGAGGAGGAAAAGACCCCCAAAAGAATACCTGATTTTGTTTTAAAAAGATTAAACAAATTAGAGATGGGAAAGAAAAACATCTAGAAAGTCAACATATGATGTAAGAAGTAAGAACACACTTTAGAGTAGCTTCTGCACTTTCAACAGTAACTTTATCGTCAGTCTGATCACGGTAAGGAAGGCCTAGATCAAAATACTTGATGTCCAACTCAAGAAAGGGGAGAATGAGCTGTTAGCAAAAAAAAAAAAATTAGGTCATGACAATCCAAAAAAATGTATTCTGACAACTAGTAAAAAAAGCAAAGAAGATGAAGAATACCTTATCCTTGATTGACTTCCAGATAACTCGAGTCATTTCATCTCCTGCAATGCAGCATTCAGAAAGGAAATCATAAGAAAAGTAATGATATTCCACACCATGCTCAGGTTTTTATCTAAACATTCCAAACAAATACATGAAACATTGTGACCAGACTGGATCAAACTCATCCTGAGAATACCAACAATTTCACGACCATTATACTCCTCCTTACACTAATTTTACTAGAAATGAACAGATCAAACGCTGACATAAACAAAAAGGCAAGGCAAGATTCAGTAAAGCATTTCTATGCAGTATCGTTTTAACAGAATATGTACAAAACATGAAGTAAGGGGCCACTAACTAATTTCAGGTAAGAGGAAGATAACAATAGAATGGAAGCCTAGGCCGATGATGCGGTAAAGTGAAAGCATGAAAACGATTTGACTTCGCATAAGTATCTCCGTTAAATAGAGAAATCTTTTAACACAAGTGGTCCACAAAATATCACAAAAAAACAAGATCTAGTTTGAGCAATTCCGAAGATGCACGAGACATATCAACTATCAAGGAATCGGAGAATGAAGAACGTCAGTGAAGCAATCAGATCGAAACTCACCATCCATCTCCACGATTGGGTTGGCCACCTTGATCTTCTCGAATGCCATTTCTCGATCGCTTTCTCTGCAAAGGATCCGGTTGGAGCGGCGAAATCGGAGAGGCGGAGATGTGAAAGCAACCTCCGCCGGCGTCTGAAGTTTGAGAATAGCAGAGCGAGAGAGGAAGTGTTAGGTGAAGTTCTGCAAACGAAAAACCAAAGTCTAACAACTCGAAGGCGGTAGGAGCATGAGAAGAGAAACTGAGAATGCTTATATATTTATTTTTCCATGTTTTTATACCCTTCAATATCTTGGAATTTACTTCTTTGCCATAATGGTCAATCGGTGAGCGCCGTTGTAGGAAAGAAATAGGATTTTTGCTTTCAATTCTCTAATTAAAAATAATAATATGAGAGAAATGAATTGTTTTTTTTTTTTGCAGGAGAGAAATGAATTGTTCAAACATACATATGATAATGGGCAAAAAAAAAAAAACATACATATGATAAACAAAAATATAAATCTAACTTTTTTAGAGTAAAACACTGATTCCTCCACATATATCTTTTTTGTCAATTTGGTCCCCATAGATCAGTGTTATCAATTTGGTCCCCCACAGATCAAACTGTTAGCAATTTGGTCCTTTCGTTAATTAACTTGATGACATGTCAAGTTAAGTTGTGACTCAACAATTTTTTTATTTGACTAGGCATAAATTAATTTAGAGTAATTTATTTTTTATTTAAAAAACTATTTAAATTAAAAAATAAAAAATAAAAACTTTTGACATACTTAGGACACAAATATATTTCTTTGCGTTAAAAGCAATGTTTTTAAAACCGGACCGGTCATTGAACCGGTCGAGGCACTGGTTCACGGTTCAATGGTCGAACCGTGGTTGAACCGTGGTCGAACCGGTGGCATTTAAAATATATATTTTTAATTAAATATACTAAAATATATCATAAAAAATTATATATTTCATAATTATATGTTTCCATCTCGATCTAAACATGATAAGAAATAGAACAAGTTGCAAATTACCACAATATCATATTAAACTCTTCAAATAAGTTCAAGGATCAACATATTTAAGTCTCAAATCTTATCATAAACCCAACAATAAATACTGAAATAGAACAATCCTTACAACTACAAGTCACAACAAATTTTCAATAAATATTAAATCATAAACAACACAATTTTTTAAAAAAAAAATGAACAACCGGTCGAACCGTCTAAACCACCGGTTCTGACCGGTTTTGACCGGTTCTTGACCGGTTTTATATCTGACCGGTTCCTTGGTTATTCCGGACCGGACTGGCTGGCGGTTTACCGGTTTTCCGGTCCGACCGGCCGGTCCGGTCCGGTTTTCAAAACCATGGTTAAAAGGAGGTATGTCAAAGTTTTTTTAAAAATAAAAAATAAATTACTCTAAATTAATTAATGCTTAGTCAGATAAAAATTTACTGAATCACAACTTAACTTGACATGTCATCAAGTTAATTAACGCAAGGACCAAATTGCTAACCGTTTGATCTGTGTGGGACCAAATTAATAACACCGATCTGTGGGGGACCAAATTGACAAAGGAGGCATCTGTGAAGGACCAAAACAGTGTTTTACTTAAGTTTTTTATGTCCATTCTTTATGATCATAAATGAAAGAATAACTATTTTTATTTTTAGGAAAACTTAAAATTACCATTATAGAGTACTTGGGTATATTTAGTATTGAAAATGTCGGAGATAATTTAATATTTTTTTAAATTTATTTTACCAAATATGTCTTATTTTTGGTAATATAATGAGACTATATTTTTTTCTTATTTTTTTAAAAAAATATTTTAATATAAAGGTAAAATATCATTTTACCAATTTTTATTTCATTCTCATTTTTTACTATCAAACATAACAAATTCATTTTCATTCCCATCACATTTCGTGTACCAAAGGAGCCTCATGTTTGGTAGAGATAATATTGCAGTTAATGAACATATATTATCTTTTTAAAAAATTAATATAAGAATAAGGGTGAAGTACCTTTGCTGCCCTCAAACTTTGTTGCAATGTTCATTCCTGCTCCCAAACTTTTTTTGGTTCATGCTTACCCCAAACTTTCAGTGTTTTTCGTGCATATCCTTTTTGCTAACACTGCTAACTTACTTGACAGAATTTGCTGACGTGGACGATAAATGTGTATTTCTTTTGCCGAGTCATTGTCCACCTCACATTTAACTTTGTACTTTTATTAAAATAAATTAACCTAATTCAAACAACAAATATTTTAGGGTAAAAGTTTGGTTTTTTTATTTGTATTAAGTTAATTTTTTTAATAAAAGTAAAAAGTTAAATGTGACGTGAAAATTGAGGTGGACAGTAAGGTGATAAAAGAGATACACATTTATCGTCCATATCAGCAAATTGTTAAGCAAGTTAATGGTGTTAGCAAAAAGGATAGGCATAAACAAACTTAAAAGTTTGGGGTAAGCATGAACCAAAAAAAAGTTTAAGGGTATGAATGAACATTGCAACAAAGTTTAAGGGCAGCAAAAGTACTTTACACTAAGAATAAAATAGTCATTTTACTCTCGTTTGTTTCGTTCTCATTCCTATTTTCTATTACCATATATATAAACTCATTTCCATTCATATTCCCATCACGTTCCATTCCGTTTACCAAACATATTCTTAGTGTGATCTAATAATTTAATAATTTAAATAAATATTGTTTGAATTTTCTTTTGTCTGTATTGATTTTGTCACATTTAAGGGTATTATTCTGATCTTAATTATTCATTTTATATGTTGTTATTTATTACATACGATGATGTAAGCCTCTAAATTCATGTGAAGAAGGAAAATGTATTTTTATTTGGGCATTGCTATAGAAAGTAGAAACAGCCAATGAGGCTCCAACTCAAAGAGCTCGGGCTCTTGTGGCCTGTTTTATTAGTTTATTTTATAGGTAAAGAGCTCTTTGTGAGTTGTGAGTAGTTGTGGCCTATTTTATTTAATTTATTGGTAAAGAGCTTTTTAGAGTTTTATTTATAATGATTAAATTGCACTAAACGTAGAAAATTGAGCAAATGTATTATTCTATTGTCACAATCATTCAATATATTGAATGATGTGCCAGGCTTCATTTTTCTGCTTATTTAAAGTTGTGATGCTTTATGTGATGTCCATAGCCAATGTATAAGCTACAGTTCACGTGAGATCTGATCCATACTGCGAACTTTATGAGGAGGCATCCCTTCTTTCGAAATTTGTCTATTGACCGAGTATTGAATTAAATTGGATAGAGAATTTAATTCCATTTTTAAGTGGGAGAAGGGACAAAATAAATTTTGTATACAAACTCACGAAAGCATATGAGCGCTCTGACATTTATTCAATGTTAGTTAGATTGAATAACTAATTGATTTTTTTTATTTGATTATCATTTTGATTTTATTTTATTTTATTTTTAATATAATTACTAATTAGAGATGGTGTAAGTAACCTTTTATTTCAATGATGGAAAGTTGAAACTTGGAAACCGTGTGCCCAACTTTCTTATCAAATACTAATTGAAACAACCAATTTTATTAAAGACTTCGGTAAAGTTAAAAGTTGAGATTATTAATTTACTAATAGAAATATGTTAATTTTCAAATAATAATCTGCTCTTCGGAAACAAAAAAATTATATCAGGCCAAAAAAAAACAAAAAATTATATATATATATATATATATATATTCAGTAATGGCACAGAATGTAAATATGAGGGGGAGATTAGGCAATTGAGAGAGACTAAAGTTTGGACAAATAGATATTAGTTAGGTTAGGGTGAGTGGTGACCCACGATATTGTGTCAGCATCAGTACAGTATTCAATAAATATAAAAGAATGTTATAAAGATTTAAAAGCTTTAGGATAACCCTATACAAGAGGTTAAATTTTTAATCTCAGAAATTATAATTTTGGGAATGTAATTTTTGGATTAAAATTTTTGAGAATATTAAAATAATTATTTGATTCAATTTTTATAATTTTAAAATTATTTTATAAGATGGTTAATAAATAGGGCCAAGGTAATTTAATAAAAATAGGTATTGAAAAATAATCACATCCTATGGGATTATCATAATTCCGTCATCTTAGGTGAGATTAAAAACAAAAAGAAACATGAGATAAAAATAATCCCGAAAATATAAGATTCTCGAAATTAATTTTTTAAACATTGTACCAAACATGGGATTACAAGATATCGGAGAAATAATTCCATAATCATTTTTTTAAATTTTGTACCTAACGTAATTCATTAATTTTCAGTCATGAATCTGACTTAAAATTTGTATTAAAATATATATTGAAATAAGTTTTTTATATTTAAATTAATACAAATCTCAAAATAAATTTAATAATTACAAATGAATGGATAAAAAACATCACTGACTTTCCTATTAGAGTATAGGAATATCTCAATATCCAATCCAAGTTGCGAATCCCTCACTCAACCACTTCTAGTTTCGTATTCAAGCTGCAGAATGTCTGATATGTGTTTTTTTGAAAATATCTAAAATCTAAAATAACTATACAAGGTAAAGACAACTCTAAGTCTCTAACTATATAAGTAGCGATGAATTGTTTTTCAAGCACATATATTTTTTAAAAATATATAGAAACTTCTTTTAATATCTTATAACATAATAATATTATATTAAAAACTATAATTTTTTTGTTGGTAGGAATTAAAAATATAATTTATTGAAATGTGTGTGTGTATATATATATATATGAAACATATATTTAAATGTGCTTTAAATTTTAGATTGTTAAAAGTTATAATTACTTGTTATATTATTTAAATTATAAATATAATAATATTTTAATAAAATAGAGTTGTATTTTTTGTGATAAATTAACGTAGCACATGTTTTGATTTTTTTAAAAAAGTATAATTGTTAAAATAAAATAAAATAAAAATATATAGTTTAGATATTTATCCAATAGACATATAAATAAACACTTAAAACCAAATAATAATTGCAAAAAGAAAAAAGAGAAAATGTTCAATATTATTATGGTAGTACTGAATTTTAGTATATCATTTCAATTTTTTTTATCTCCAAACAATTCAAAATGGGTCTTTATTAGTGTGCTTCTCTATTAATGTTAAAAATGAACACTAAATAATTAGAATGATGTACTAAAGTTCAACACTTTCGTATTAAACTTCTATTAAAAAAATACACCTTGTCAAATTTTCATTTAATTATCTTTAACTATGAAAATATTTATGAAACTTCAATATTTATTATGATTAATATTTTGACAAATAAACAATTTCCGCCTAAAATTTAGAATCCAATGAATCCAACAATAATTTAAAAATATTGATAAAAAAACAATAATTTAAAAATAAATTATATGGTATTTACTAACAAAGGTGTATTAAATTAATTTTAGAAATTTGGAGTCATTAAACATCAATAAATGTTTTAATAAAGGACATATTGTCATTTAAAGTATTTTAATTGATTGATTAATAAAGCACTTGAATGGGGGGTCCTAAAAACGGTATATAAACTTGTCACAATATTCAATAAAAGCAACCTCTCATTCCCGCCCCACGTCCCCACCACCAGTCTGGCGGTACAAGGAATCAGTCTTTTTTAAAAATAAATTTTGCAGATTGTGAAATTAATTGACTCGCGTAATTTAAAGGAAAATTGATCTTTTACATTAATTTTCTGTATTTTTTGTGAAATTATGAGAGAGATAGAGACAAGAAAAATTTTATCTTTCTTAACTCTTCTCTCTCTTAATTTTCTTTCTTTCTATCTCTCATAACTCTACAAAAATGTAAAGAATTGACCGCTTTGCTTCTTCATCTAAATTACACTAGCAGCTTTTCCTTAGCAGGAAGGGTTGCTATAACTTGCAAATTTTTGTAAGTTTAACAACCTCTCTTTATTTTGTTTGATTTTAATACTTAAAATAAATAGATCTTTCAGATCTATACTGTCCCCTATTATTTTGGTGGTGTTTTCTTCTAGATTTATTCTGTGTTTTTGTCTTCCAGATCTATTCTGTGTTTTTGTCTTCTTTTATGAAAGTTTACTCTCTAATTACTAGATCTTCTTAGATTTGGTAACTAGAGTTGGTTTTTTGTTTTTTTACGTTTGTGTAGGAAGTTTTGTTGCGGATCTACAGATCTTTATGTCAGAAAGCTTCCACTTCATCATATTGTTAGAAAATTTCAAGGCACTCTCAACTTTGAAGATTACTACAGATTTGATATGCAGGATATCTAACAGTAAAAACCTTGTTGACAACATCAAGAATAGTGAAGTTTTTCATCCCAAGTTCATCTTACAAATGGGACCAGTTGATCTTTATTCGCCCTTAGTTCAACAATTTTTACGAATTCTTTCTTCTGTATTGTTAGGATGGAGTTGTTTGATTTATTGTAAGTGCCGTTGGGTTTTTCTATAATTTGATGAATTTTATTATTATAAAAATATATATAAATGATTACTTTAGAAAATCCACTTCCAATTTAATGAAGGACAGGTCTAAAATATGGTATTTAAAAATATTTTTGCAAGTAAAAAAAAGCAGTACATTATCAAAATTGTTTTTGATAAATTATTTTAAGCTAAAATGTACATAATTTTTTTTTAATTTTGTGCTATATATACAAAACTTTTATGGACTTTCAATCGTAAACGCAGAATTCCTTAATTAATAATTTTGTCAATTTTTGTACAGAGTTCATGTCAACAAAAAAATTATGTTAACATTTGTTTAACTTATTAAAGGGCATTTTAGTCATTCTAAAAAAAACTCAATTAAAATTACTATTATATTCATTCATTCATTTACATCGAAATAATCAAAATACTCTTTTAACTAACTAAAAAGATATTAATATGACAAGGACCTTGGTGACATTAGGAAATTCTATAAATAAAATGACAAAATTATAAACAAAGAGTTTTGTACTCAAAATTAAAAGATAGGAAGGAATCTATACATTTTGATCATATTTTTTATAAGAAAAAACTAAAATAAAATTCTTCATGAATTTGCTAATTCTCTAATCATAAATTCTATTTATATTCTTTCTTCATGTCTAGTCATATAAATTATTATTTTCTATATTCTCTCTCTTCATGATTAGTCATATAAATTATTATTTTCTATATTCTCTCTTTACCATGATTAGTTATACGAAAATTTTGTGACAAGTCTTATTTATATAAAAAAAACCTAAAAATTTTACCTTAGTTTAGTTATTTTTTTTATAAGCCCAATTTATTAAAAGTCAATGGATTAAATTATAAATATTCGTTGGATGAAAATAAATTATTTACACTTTATAAATAGGACCTACTCGATTAGTTAAAAAAAAAAAAAAGCATTTGGCAAGCTTCAGTAAGCTTGGTATTGTATCCCAACAAACTCAATGGAAAAATGAGTTGAGCTGAATGAGAGAGAACGATAGTTGCAGCTAACAACTTGCTCTGAAACATTCATTCTACAACAGTCGACCTTGCAAGTTTTCAATCAAAACAAATTACAAGACAATTATCAAATCTTGATGTTCAGACATCCTCAAGGAAAACTGCCTTCTCATTTTATTTTCCTGTTAAACATATAGCGATAACATTCAAATAGCATAAACGGTCAAGTATACAGCCCGATACATCTCAATATGCGCAGCTAGCTCAAAGATCCTCCTGGCCGTTAATTTCCTGTACACAGAAATTCAAACATTATGCATGCGTCAAATGACAACCCTGGGGTAAAAAAATAAGGTCCATGTATTTTGTGAAAAACCTTGTCTGCAATTACAGCTCCATCAGGTATTTCCAGCTTCACTCCGGGTTTTGCTACGATAGTCACTTTCCCCTTCATAGAGGCACCAGAAAGATAACAAATGTGTCAGACAGAAAATGAAAAACCAATTCCAGAAAACATGCAAAATCTTATGATACAAGACCTTTTTATAACACTCCAACTACATGTGACTACACGTAACAATTCAAAATTTTAATATCTTTGTATTAACATATTTGAAACAATCCTGGTGTCCTTAAGTAGTGGAACTGTCACTTCAGTTTTAGTTGAAGCTTGTTGAATTCTTTTCAAAATCTAATTTTGGGAAGTACTAATGCTGTGAGGTTTCTTGCTTTCATGGCTCAGACAAGGGAAAAGATATATATATATATATATAAACAGAGATACTATGACAACTATCATGCATCACATTGGGTATGACAGGCTTATCTTTGTCTCAAAAACTGACCAAAAGCACATTGGAGGCTGCAACTTCAAAAAGCTTTAAGAGAAACCCATCCCTAATTTATCTTGTCTTCAAATTACCAATACATCAAGCATGAAATAAAACCTTAAAGAACAAAAGACTCTACATTAAAGGATCAAATTCACTACCTTGAGGATAACACCAGCTCCAAACCATACATCGCCTGCCACTTTTAGACTGTCCAGCTCAACAATACTAGGAATTGACTTGAACCGACTCAAGAAGTTGCCAACCTGTTAAGGAGACTGGGGAAATTAACATTGTTTTTAACCACCTCAAACAAAATAATCAGTAATACAAATCTTAACCTTCTTAAATTCTGGCCCCAATTCAATAGAAGGGTTTGTAGGATTTGCCCTAGCTTTGTTCCGGATGACAAAGCCATCTTCTAAAGTGTAAAGGTCCGACTGTGAAACAAGGCAGTACTTACATTAGATAAAACCTCAAACCAGTATACAAGTTCCCATGCCTAGCGTAAGAATTCAGAAAAGATTCATAACCTGGACGAGAAGCAAATCTGAAGTTGCCTTCACTGGAAGGAATCGGGATCGAGGCACATTTATCCCAATGGCCCTGTCAAAGAACTGGTAAAGAAAAGACATGAAAATATGAGTAGAAGAAATGTTTCAGTATTAGCAATTTAACAACGTTGTAATAACGTAAAGTACCCTTATTGCTGCACCAGCTGCAGTTTCCAACTGAAGAACTTTCACTCCATCAACTTCCTAGAGTCCAAATAATTTAGTCAGCAATTTTCTACCTAAATGTCACAAGTCCAGAGCCACTATCTATGCAAAATAGGGCAAACATCACCCCCACCCCACCCCATAAAAGAGGAAAAAAATCCACGAGTATCAAAGATACACTATATATTGCAAAAGATCAATTTGCACCTTGGGATTGGGAATAATTTCCATCTTAAGAGCATCAGCTTCAACAAGCCTTTTAATTGCTTTTAAGTTCACCCACCTGCAGATAATATAATTACTTTGTCAGTATGCCCTGGGAGTATAGAATCTACAGCAGACATAGCAATGGCTAGCATAACTTACAAATTATTTGTGTTGAAAATTTTGAACTTCTCTATAGACTTGAATTCATTTACCTGTGTAAAAGACAGCATGACATGTCAATGGCATAGAATATAATACTTAAAACCAAGCATGTGAATGGCATCATAGTCAACATGTTAATGCTCAAATAGGCAAATGGTTTACCGTGGTGTTTATTCTTCATAGCTTTTGTTATTTCAGCAAATAGCTAAATAATGTAACAATAGCCTACACCTAAATCGGGGAGGGGGATGGGATAAATGATACCAAAGAAAAATAAGACAGGCTATTGGCTCCCAGATAGCACAGTAGCATAGCTGTGGCCATAGGACCAGGATCACTGATCCTTTGGGGATTTGATGTACCACTTGTCCTCCTCCCCTCCCTGACTTAGGTCGCAAGGACCTCATTGTATTAACCAAAAAAGAAGATACAGGCTTAGCAGCTTACATGTTCATCTGGGACTTGTGCAATCTCCAAGAGCTGCAATGAAGAATGAAAGATAAATGTCATTACACACAGATTTTCTTGAGATTTTAATCAATCTCACTTTCCTTATTATTTCCTTCCAAGGGACAGAAACCAAAGAGAGAGAGGGCAGGATGATTGTTAAACGAGGTGGATAATGCACAGAAGGATGCTGATATACAGAGATTTTGGGGGGGAATTGCGATACTCAGCATTCAGAATTAATCAAATCAAGGTTGTGAAGAAATGAAACCAAAGACAAATACATGCCTGAACCCTTCCATCATAAGAAATCAAAGTGCCACCCTTCACATCAGCCAATGTTTTTGGAGTAACCTGCATAACAACAATCATGGAGAAATGATGCTAAGTCATTAAGTCTGAGGCTGAAAGGCAGTTACTTCATAATAACCATCTTTCTTTACCTCCATACAGTATTCATTCTTGTTCTGGACCAAGTGATTTAAGATTTCTATATAAATTAGTCAAGAATAATGATGGCACTAAAGATACTGTTCATACGTAATTTATACGAAATACAACAAAAATAGTACAAAAAGACAGAACAGTTGAAAACTTAAAGACAAGGATACTCAAGTCAACTATGGCACCCAAGTTATCTGAATTTGCAACAAACACGTACTCCTTACCCTGTAAAAGTACAAAAGGAAATTAAACACGCTCACAATAAAACCATGATGATGATGAGGAGGAGGAGGAGGACAAAGAAATAATAATAGATGAAGCCAACAACAAATACATTGAGTTTTGGTGTCAACCTGTGATAAAAGTGCATCAAGTTTGCCGCTGTTGGACAATGATGGGAAGACATCCCCATGCCCAGGAGGGTACCTATGAACAAAAACATTACTCATTAGCCAAACTTGAAAGTCTATTTGCAAAGACATGCTCAAGCTTTTATAATAGGATAACTAATAAATATAAACTGTTTATCAGCTTAAAAACAACTGTAAACCTCAAGTACCACAGAGTCACTACCAACATAACCATAACAAGAACAATCCATGAGATAATTATAATGGACATATCATGTGATTCAGGCAAAACTTCAAGTAGATAAAGAAAAAAGGGCATTCATTTATTCAATTTTCAACTAGCAGCAGGAATAACCGAATAAGAGCAACATTGATCTGACATCATGCCATATTGGACCATAATTGACCTGGATCAATATCATTAAAACAGGGACAGAAGACGGAGAACCTAATTATGTATCCAAATTGACTTTGCAAAGTATATTATATGTTATAAGGGCAATTGATCCATAGGGTCTCTAAAACATATTAGCTAACCTTAATAAATAGCATATTTTAAGAGTAGTGACTTATTGTGTCCCACCATTCACAATTATTTCCCAAGTCTAACCTTGAGAAACCTTGAATCAATATTGTTGCTCTCATCATTAAATCACTTCCCATAGTACTTGTAGTCAACCAATAAGGGAACCACATACACAATTATTAAGCCATTCATTTGATATGCACCCAGGACAACAGTCATGTAATAAAAGCACATTTTCCAAGGCAGAATATGGGAAAATTTGATGAATTGCAAATCCAACAATCGGACATGTCACTGGCCAAGATATATCAACAGATATTGGCCTTAAAGAAATTTGCACAACCACAATGACTGGTATCCTAGATTAAACTATCTCAGGAGCTTTAAATAAGATAAATGCCATTTATCTGCATTCTTTCACATAATACTTCAGATAGGTATCCTAGATTATCCAACTACTGTTTTCAACAAAGGCATATTTGTAGAAAAATAAATTAAAGCATTGTGATAATGCAATAGCGATAAAATACACAAATGAAATCATACCACCCATCTCTGTCTGTCTTCCCTTTGGATGGCAATGGCAAGAAGTCATCAACAACCAATCGAGGATATTGGCTCTGAAAAAATTTGAGGAAGGTTAAAAAAACAAAAAGAGATATTAAAGCCCAAAGCCAGAGAATCCAGAAACAATTAGAGCAAGAAATCAGATATTGTTATAACAAACCTGGTTAAAAGTATGAATTTCGATGTTTGAGTCTTTATATTTTTCAACAATCTACAAATAGCAAAATTGTTAGGTTGAAAGCAAGTTCTGCTTAGTATTCTACCCAGCAAGGGGAATTAAAGGCAAAGATCATGTACCTTAAGAGTGTCATCATGAGTGTTGAACGAGTTCATTAAAAGCAGAGGAACATTGCTTCCATATTTGGAATTGAGATTCTAAAATTAAAGAAATTATCAGTGGAACAGGCATCCGAAGGGGAAAACAAGGGGGAGTAAGGTTAAAGCAATGGAGGACTGGAAAATAACCTCAATTTGTATGACAATCAAATCAAGAAATGTCAACCCATCACGGACTTCAATGACAGATCTGCAATACATTTCTATACAGGTCAATGTGAAAATGTAGGTATACCGGTTTGTTAATAAAAATTCCATGCACACCCTACATATAAAGTTAGAGTATCGAGGACATGTTTAAAAAGCCTTGCACTTACAGGCTTGCTAAAGAAATAAAGCATGTTAAATTTTTAATAGATTGGTGATATACGATTATATAGTCTGCCAAAACAAATTTTATATCAGTGTCAAGCTAGAAAATGAAATATTATTACTCACAGGCACATAATCTTGAATCTTGACTGAAGCTTTCGGCCATCCAAATTCCAAACTATACATAAACTAAGAGAGGAGGAAAAAACTAAGCTTACTTTGGACCAGTACAGCCCATAGTTGTTCCCAAGCCTCCATTAAGCTTCAGCACCACAAGCTTGTCCAACAGGTTCTTAATCTCCGCAGAACCTGCATCGATTTTGATTCATATAAAATGATATTACTGATTTAACATGTATCAAATTGACAATAGCAAACAGAATCGTAGGATCACCATCAGGAGGCGGTGCCAAAGTCTCATAAGGCACCACTACTTCATCAGTAGGCGTCTGGATCTTACTCCATTCAACGTGCTGAGCTTCGCCACTGTAGTGCATTAAAAAAAGAAAAAAGATAATTCAAGTATCAGCTAACTCATCAATCAGAACATCTTTGCTTGGTGATAAACTTTAAACAGGTCGAGATTAACAAATTGCAAGCACAGATATTAAGCTTCTTAACAAACGATTCACCTGAGATAGCGAGCTACGAGGTTGACGAATCCAGCTTTCTCATTTTCACTGGAACAAAAAAAAAATTCAAAAATCGAGAAAAGAAAATCAGATTCCGATCGAAGATCGCAGACTCAACATGCACAACAAATTTGCCATAAAGAAAACGATCCAAACAACAACGGTAACAATAAATTATCAAAGAGAAGTAAGAAGAAAAATCAAACAATCGAAGTCAAGAAATATTCTACCTGATTTGACTCAATTCAGCAACAGACGATTTGAGCTTCGAGAGCTTATCGGTATCGACGGGAGTGAGAGTTGCAGTAGCCATTGGTATAGAAGCTTCGAGAGCAGAGAAAGATTCAACTAGACTTATGTGTGTGTGGAAATGAGTGAGGATAGCGAGGGTTCGAATCGAGGTGATATAGGAGGAGGCAAATAAACGAAAAAAAGTGGTGGTGCTCACAGAAATTGACACCAAGACAAAAACGCTGTGTAGTTTTGGAAATAGAATATGCAGCGAATATCACGCTTGGCGCCTCTTTCACGCAAATGTAAGAACTAGAACTTTCGTGTTCAGCCCATTGGTTTTGAATCTGAACGCCTAACTGGGCCTCTCTCTTTGTTACTTTGGGCTTTTTCTTGTGAGCCGAAACGTCATAAACATAGTTTCACAAACCAACAAATATTTATGCAAAATGGCACTTTTAGTCTCTCAATTGTGAGTCAGGTTTCAGTTTCGTCTTTTAAATTTTATTGATTCCACTTTAGTCCCTTTTAATCTTAAATGTTAAAAAAACAATAAATCTTCATCTTTAAACTATTATGACTTATCAAACCTATCTAAAGCTAGCGTTAGCTCCACATTTGTTTTTGTAAATTTACATGTAAAATTAATAAACCAATAATATTGATAACACTACGACATATTGACATGTAAATATTAAGGCACGTTTGGTATAAATGCACAGATATAAAGTATTGTAAAGAAGGTATTGTAGAGTAAAGTACTGTAAAATAAAAGAAAGTATTGTAGAGAAAAGTGAGGAGAGAGATAGAGAGAAAAATTGAGAGAAAAAGTATGATAAAAAGTGTGTTTGGTATGTATAAAATATAATGTAAAGTTTTTTTAGAAATCGTGAGATTACATGTAATGTACTGTTTGGTATTCATACCAAGCGTGCCCTAAAATTGATTCTAACTCAATATTTTACATACGTTAAGTATATTAACGTTATTAAAAATTAAGAAAAAATAAATGATTTTGTAAAGTTAAAGAACTAAAGTAAAATGAATTAAAGTAAAATCTGTGTGAAACCTTAAAGGACCAAAAATTACTCTTTTCCCAAAATCAATTATAATTCTTATTTGGTAGTTTAATGTTCCTTTATACAATCACTCTAGTACTATGAAATCATAGGATTAAAATAATGGAAGAAAAGGTCAATCCATGGTGGACCGTAGGTGAATGGTGATTGGTTGATCGAGAATAATGTTACCTAACAAGCATTGTTATCTTGGGCTGATTTTTGTGATATTTTAATTTGATAGGGGTCGTGTCAAGGTCATATTCTTTAATCCTTTTGCACTGTTTGATAGAAATGAAATTTGTCTAAAAAGAGAGAGGCTAAAGTGGGTGGCTTTTTGTATTTCCAGATCCACGATGGTGATACTGCGAATGTTTGGCAAATGGGTTATTAGTTAAAAGGTTTCAAATTGTACTCACTTCTATTGTGGTCCAATATTTATGTTCTTCTATTTAAGGCGGAGCAGGTGAAGCGCCACTTTCAAGCTTCTTTGTGCTTTCTTCATTGGTTTTGAGCAAAGTTGCGTAGACAAGTCAGGTTCCAATTCCAACGTAGTACATGACTACAAGCTCCACACCAACCAGGATTGTTTAAGTCGTAAGTAGTTTAGTATCTTTAAGCAAGTTTCTCGATCTTGTAAATAAACTCTTTCATCATAATCAGATGTGCGATACAAGTCGAGTCCGGATTAATCGATACAGTATCTTGGAGACTGGATGAAAAAAAATACTACAAAAAGGCCATAGGTAGAATAGTACTCTTAATTTTATTCTTTATAAATTATACTGGTAACATTATATTGGTCTATACATTAGTGTATAATCAAGTGGATTCAATAAATAAATGAGAAATTACATTCAAATTGATGATATAGTCATCGTATAGATATAACTGAGGTGGTGGCTAGAATGATTGTGAATCTTGTAAAAGTGTGGTGAAGATTGCTCTCCAGATACACCTTTAGCACTAATATATGGACAAAATATGAACAAATTTGCATTTAATTATATTATTTATATATATATGAAGGTGAGAATGTTTGATACTAAGACAATATTAAAATTTTGATATTCTTTTTATTATTTGTTAGTATTAATTAATAAACATTTGATCGTTAATATATCAGAATGAATTTCTATAAATATTGATAAATAGTATTAAATAAATGAAAGAATGTATTAAAAATTTTATATTCTCATAGTATTTGTACTTTTATCCCAAATTCAAGGTAATGTGATAAGTTGTGATGTTCATGACTCATGAGATGAGAGAAAGAAGGCATGGTTTTTCAAAGATTGGTTAGGCCCAAATTTATTACAGCCTCTAACAGGGGTTGAATTTAGTACGTAGAAGAAATTAGTTATTCATAATTGAGGTTTATACAATCACAGACGTTAGACTCATACGCTAAATTAGATTTGGTTAAAATTGCTCCAACCTTCAACAAATATATAAAATGATAAGTTATTCTCTTCGTTTTTATAAGTTTACTTTGATTTTAATCTAATTTTATTTTTAAATGACTCATATACTTTAAATACTTTAAAACTTTTTATTTAGTCTATACTTTTAATTTTTTGTTAATGATGAGTCATTAAATTTGATTGACTTGGTGATCCATATGATCTTTGCAAAATTTAAATCAAGTGATTCAAATTCCATAACTTATATAGATTATATCATGGAGAATTAATTTCATGTTATGATCTATTTCTAAATTTTTTATTAGATATTATAGATATTCAAAATAGATATAACACATCAATATCAACAAAAATTATGATGCATTAGAGAAGTTTAAGGAATCACTCGCATGAATTCTCAATTTGATTTTCAAGTTTTGGTGACCTGCACAGAAATAACCATGGCGAGAATGCTCTTATGATGACACTTTGATGTTTAAGTTAGTATTCAATAGAGTAGAGTAACAGTAAAGGTACATAAATTCAATTATGATATTTGGACACCCAAGGGAGATTTATATACTCACTATCCTGGGGTATTAGCGTTTTTGTGCTTGAGACGTTGTGGTTGACGTGTCATAATCGAATATACAAATTCTATTAATGGTACAAGTAAATAATAATTGGCTGATGTACATGTTCCGATCAAGGAAAGTTAAACGATAGGTAGATACTCTATCGATAAAAGTATTCCATCTTCTAAATTATGGAATATGGCCAATTCCATAGAACCAAAATTTTGTGCACAAAGTTGCTTTCTCCTAAACTACCACCACCTCATCCGATGTAGTTGTCGGCTTGTTGCTATTATATTAGATATTAAACTCATTTTATTTTTAATTACATACATATCAAATATACAAATTTGTTTTATAATATATTATATTTTTTTACATACCAAATATATTTTTAGCTTATAATATTTTATTCCATTCCATCTCTCAAAAATAATACATTCATATACTTCAAAAGCAGCCTTATATATATATATACTATCATACTTGTTTTCTCTCTCCCACATCCTTCAATCATATTATTTTTTTGTATTTTTTAATTATAAAATATAGCTATAAATATAGATATAGATTTATTGAGAAGTTGGTAATTTATTGGGAAGTTGAGGGGAAAGTTATTTTTTTGGCGTCACACTTTTTTTGTGTGACACCAAAAACTCCAAAGCCATATATATATACTAGAGGTTTCGCATGCACCTACGTTCATACATGTAATTTTTCTTAAATTTTTTAAAAATATAATATAAAAAAGTTATTATATTTTAAGATCATTAAAATTAAATATTTGATAATTTAAAAATTTTTAAATAGAATTTTTATCATAATTTAAAATAAAACAAAATTAAAAATGAGAAGTTATGCACTTTTCCACATTAGTAACCACCTATCATACTTGTTTTCTCTCTCCCACATCCTCTAATCATATTATTTTTGTTGTATTTTTTAATTATAAAATATAGCTATAAATATAGATATTGATTTATTGAGAAGTTTGTTATTTATTGGGAAGTTGAGGAAGTTATTTTTTTGATGTCACACTTTGGTTGTGTGACACCAAAAACTCCAAAGTCATATATATATATATATATATATATATATATAGTTAGTACTATTTTATCAAGATTGAATTATCAATGTTAACACTATGCATAATAAATTAACAATATTTAAAATACGAGGATCAGAAATTAAGTAGCGGAGTAATTTAATGAGATCGTTTGTAATTTTAGAAAAAGACTATAGGGAATATAGCAAAAAGTGAAAAAGTCCTATTGAATTTTGGCAGGGTACAGGAAGAACGGCAAGGCATTAAAGATAACCCGTTTTCGTTTTAAAATAAAGAATAAACAACTATTTGTAAATGATACGCAGATTAGAAGACTTTTACAACTTTTCTCCCAAAAAGTACCATTTAATAAATATATTTGAGTTTCAATTAAAACGGCAGTGTATGTGCTTATAGTTTTTAACCTGGGTAGATGTTGAGTAGTATAGTAGTATTGAATTTCATTATATCTCTCCAATTAATTAATCCAAAAACTATTCAACGTGGGTCTTTATTAATGTGAATTTATATTAATATTAATAAATGACTCTACATAATTAAAGGAATGTACTAAACTTCAATTGTACGATAATACTGAAATTTTATCCCTTAGATATCAATGTATCTTTAAGAAATATAGAGTATTCAATATTTCAATTCCAAGAAATTAATAGCCGTCAAAGTAGAGGTGCAGCAAAGTTCTATTTCAAATTTAATGATGTCCAAAATACTTATCGTTAAATAATCTTTAATTATAGAATTTTTTTTTATGAATTTATATAATATGTATCCTTAAGCCGTATGTTAAGATTTATCTGATTAGACAATAAAGTATTTAATGATATAAAATCTGTAAAATTTTAAAAAAATTATTAATATTTGAAAACTTAGGTCCCGTTTGGTTGTTTGAATTGTTGATGTAGTCATAGATGTAATCCAACATTATTCCAACAAACATACTTTATTTTTTGTAATGTGATGAAATTATATGTTTATCCTTATTGTTTACCCTCTTTATTCCATACTCACTTTTATTCTTTCACATCACAGTCGCACCACATTCTCAACCCCTCAAACATTCTCTTTCTCATTCCGATTCCCATTCCCTCAAACATTCCACTAACAAAACAAGTTAGAGTATGTTTGATAGATACGGACGAATGTAAAAAGTTATGTAAAAATAAAAAAAATAATTAATTTTAAAAATGAAAAGTTGTTTAATATGTAACAAATATGATAAAATATGTGTTTAGTATATATACAATATAATGTAACATTTATTAAAATGCTTAAATTTACATTACATCATGTAATGCCATACCCAACATGCCCTTAAATGACTAATCATATAAAATTTTAACATCTGTTGTATGGGTTTAGAAGGATTTTTCTTATAGGTAATACAATGTTTACCATGAGAAACCAAAAAATCGCATGTGAGTGAGAAGAGATGAATTATAAATATTATTTGTGAAAAAGTTGTTTGCTATCATCAATTGATTGTGAATATGTTTGTGGTTAATAATAACGTGATGCATAATAAACAATAATTAATTGGTAAAAGAAACATTCATTTATTATATGACAATATATATATACTTGAACATTTGTTTATTTGTATCGTTTTATATATCTTCAACTCAAAGCGGCTGAGTGATGAACAAATGACCTCTAATGCGTGACCTTTCATTGACTGAAGAGCACAAGAGGGATAAAAGAAGTGAACCCAGATAAGTGTTTCTGTGTTTGGTAGTTTTTGCCTTTTTGTCCAAAAAAAAAAAGCACAGTGAATAGAAAAAAAAGATTTCCAACTTTTGTAGAGTTTACGTGAATATTTATATATATAACTTAATAATAAGATTCTCGCGATTATAAAATTCAAACTATTATTCTTATAAAATAAAAGTTTAAACCTTAATTAATTATATCACTCATTAAGGATTTTACCCTTATAACATACATATGTGTTTGTATATATACTTTGTTTCCTTTCCCAAATAATTTGACAGGAGGCTCTTGAATAATATATAACCAGAGATATACATTGGTGTATTTAATTATTTGTTTTCAAAATTTAAAAATATGATATAAATTTGTTATTACTTTGTTGATTCCTCTCATAAATATTTTACTCGTTTTTTTTTGGCCTGAATTTTACTCATTATTTATACTTTGTCTTTTGTAGTTCAACACATTATATATTTTATTTTATTTTAAATTATAAACTAAATAATTTATGACACCAAAAAAAGGTAACAATTACATTAATATAGACAATAATAACAATAAAACGAATGAAAGAAATATAACAATTTGTAGATAAATAACTTATGTTATTTATGTATTAACCAATAACAAAGCCACGAATATTTTATAAAGAGATATTAGACTATACTCTATTGTGCTTTAATAGCTATGTCTGGAAATATCTCAATTCTTGCACGAGTGATGGCCACGTGACAATGATAAGGGTTGAGAGAAAATTCACAGTAATCCCATTGTTCTAATGTTTCATATTTAAATAATGTGTACGAATTTTTCTTGTTGTTGGTTTGGAACAATTCGATTTATACTTAGCTTTATGTTTTAGAATATTTATTAGTCAAAACTCAAAATTTTCATTTATATATAATTTTGAAAAAAGAAATATTGTTAACAAAAAAATCGTTGTATTAAAAATACAAAATCTTACATGGACCCTTCACAATATACCGAATGGATAAATTAGAATAAGTTCAAGGAACATAAAAAGAGCTAATCATTTGTGTTATAATTTTAAAAAAAGAGCTAATCATTAATAATAATAATAATAATTTTTGTTTACCTTTTTATGTGTAATTATGTGACATTATTTGAAAACATATATCTCTTTATATTTTAGTTTTTAAATTATAAATCCAGTCAAATTAAACTATAATTTTTTTAAAAAATTTTATAACTAAAAATATATAAATACCAAACCTAAAATCATCATCATAAAAAAATCTATCAAGTCTAAATTAATTGAATTAAAGCTAATGAAAAGTTTATAATTTTGAGAAGGGCATTTTAATTATTTGCATATGTATGGTGAAACAAAAGGCGTCATAGAAAGTCATAGAACACATGAATTGTCGCCCACCTAATAGTAATAATAATGGGTTTGGGGTAGTGCCCCTGAATTTTGAAGTTGGATGGAATATCTTACCCAAAGATCTTGAGCCGCATATTTGCATTGTTGACTCAAACCTTCCACGTTAAGCTACACCTGGCACTCCCTATCACCTTTTATTTCTACCCGCTTTTTTCTCTTAACCTAATTTCCCTATTAAAATAAACATGTGGCCTTCAAAATTCCCCCAATTTCCAATTAAAACAAAAATGAGAGGAAATAAACGAGTGGTGTACGAGGCGTGATTATCCCCTTTTGTGTTGTACACGTGGCGGTATCTGTGAAGTAGGGCGGCGAGTGGTGATGACGTGGTAAAAGTGCAAGAGAGAGAGACACAGAGAGTCCCACCTGATGTTGTCTCCTTCTTTCTTCAACCAACTCCACCTCTCTCTCGTCTATCCGTAACTCTTGGCCTATCTTCGCTCTCCTCTCTTTTTCTCTCTTTATCACCATTTTTTATTTTGAGAGGTTCCAGATATTTTAGCCTCTTATCCTTCCCATCATAAATATCATTTTTGATATTTAATCATTATTACTCTTATTTTTTAGTATTTTATTTAACTATCTTTCTTGTCTCTGTCGCACACCTCCTCACTCGCGCCACTTGCTATTGTGGAAAACAGTTGGAAAATCAAAGTACTTAAATTTAATAATTAGTTTTCAATTCTGATGTTAAATTTATCCTAACAAAATTGTAATTTCAACATCATACGTAAAGAAAAATAATATTTTTCCGAATTAATACCTGCATAATTATTAGTTAAAAAATTGATTAGCAGATTTTTAAAAAAATTAAATTAATTTATATTTTTGTCATGAAATTTTTTAATTTGAGTTATAATGAGCTAAAATTCACTAATTTTTAATTATTAAATTTATCTTAAAATTTATTTTATTTTAATCATAAATCTTTTATGAAATATAATTTATGTATTTTTTTATGTGTCATTTTTATATTAAAAACTTTATAATAAAAATATAAAAATCTTAAATTTAAGCTTTTTAAAAAATACGAGTAATCATATGTCACAATTATCTATTTAGGAATCGGGAAGAGATTGGCCAGGCTTTGATTTCGCACTGATTAGTGGTACACGTGGCAGTGGTGAACTACGAGTAGTGAGGATCAACGGTGTAATGGAAAGTGTCGGAATAAATAATAATCCGTCACTTTGCTAGCTTAGCTGGTATGATTTTCGCGCAATGTATTAATTAATTAATAAAAAAGTATCGAAATTCACAAAAAGCGAAAAACAGACACAACAAAAGGGCGCCACGTGTCGAGGCGCTCTTTCAACGAGAGCCACATGATTCCAACGAGTTCTCGAGATATCGAAGGCGACTGCAAACAATGCTTTTTAAAAATTTTTATTTATCATTATTAATTTTTGCCAACAGCGACAAAACGGAAATTCAACATCTGACGTGGCACCCCCTCCTCGCTCGCTTTTTCCTTTTTTCCCATTACAAGCCTATTATTTCTTTCCACTCATCGTCCTCACTTACTTCTCCCCTCTTCTACGTTCTATCATCTATCACCCATCTATCTCTCCTCCTCTGCTCTTCTCACTTCTAATTTTTTCTCTACCTTCCTACTTTTCTTCTTCTTTCCTTTCTTTCTCTGTTTCTTCTTCACACTGACACTCTCTTTCTCTTTTGAGAGGGTCACCGGCGACACGTGACAACCAAGTGTTGGGAATTCCGGTGATCGGGAAGCGCGGTGTTTGTTTTCTCTCTCGATTTCAATTATTTTCTCAGCAAACTATTCAACCTTCTTTGATTCTCTTCTGGTGCTTTATTTCCTTTTCGTTATCTCTAAGCGACAGTACCACTTACTCCGTACCTAACTCTGTAGCATATTCTTCTTCTTGATCCTTCCAAAAACAAGGTTTCAATGGATTTTTGGGGTTTCTGTGGTGAAAAATCTTTTGATTTCGGTGAATAAAGCCTTTGACTGAATTCAGGGAGATTTGTTTGTTTTGCTTGATCAACCTTTTGGTGCCTTCAAACTGTGTGATCGCCGGATCTGACGATTCCGAGGTTCTTAGTTAACTGAGCTATAGATTAGTTTTTGATTTAGAGGCAAATCGGTGTTAGTACCTTTTGTGTAGAGAACAACTCTAGTTGTGTTGTGATTCTGTATTTAACGGCCAAGTTGAAGTGAAGGGAAAGAAGATCTTGACCGGCGAAAGCGAAATCTGCAGTTATGGCTATTCAAGTATGTATGATTGATTGATTAGAGTTTCTATTCTCATGCTCTATTATTATTAGTTAATTTCATTTATCTCCCGCTGTTTATTCCTATGTTTTGGGTAATAAAAGCATATTTATTACCCCGAGTCTTTCTCTTCCGATTGCCAAAAATGCAAATTTTCCAGAAATGGGTTACAATTGCACACGTGAAAAGTGAAATTTGAATGAAATTCTGAATATTTCCTATTGTTGGTGGATAAATTATTATTTATTCTAGTATTTGAAGTTTTTCGTGTTCTTATTTGTTAATAGATAGATTGTAAATATTTACACTTTTGTATTGGATGGATGTAGGACCAAAGTGAGATTTCTGGATCACATAATGGTCTTCCAATTGACAATGGAGTATCTTTGAGTTCTAGACTTCATTCTGCTGCACGTGTTCAACTAAATGATCAGTTTTCCTGTGTGAAGGACTATGCTCCCAAGGTTCATCCTGGATTCCTCTGTTTCTGACATATTATAAGTGATTATATATTTTATGCGTTATTTAATCCAGATTCTGCTTGCTTCTATAGGTGAGAAAACCATACACTATCACGAAACAGAGAGAGCGATGGACAGATGAAGAGCATAAGAAGTTCCTAGAAGCTCTGAAGCTGTATGGCAGGGCATGGCGACGGATTGAAGGTATGGTTTGGAATTCTAACTTTCTATATCTCAGGCAAGAATGCCATCGGATTTTTCCTAGAAAAATGAAAAGTATGAGTGAACTAATATTTTGGTCCTTCAAAGATGACAATCTCATTCTAGTCTTTTTACGAAGAGTATTTTGTCTTCAATATAGTTAAAAGCTGATGCAAATGTAAAGTGTTCAGTTGTTACTGGTTTCAGTAACAATTGGACACTTAAAGGACACATCAATTTGGTGGTACGTCACATTATGAGAACATATTGAAGACAAAATATTTTTTTTGCAAGATTTGAATGAAACATTCTGAAAGATCAAGTTTGAGTGTTCAAAATCAAAATTTCAATCCACTGAAAATATATAAATATAATTGGAAAAACAGGAGTATGGTTGTGCTTAGTCTAAGTGTTGGAATCCTTTATTTTCACCACAGAACATGTTGGCTCAAAGACCGCAGTTCAGATTCGAAGTCATGCTCAGAAGTTTTTTTCAAAGGTTTACTGCTCTACTATTCGCAGCCCATTCTTTCTCTGCCATTTTTTTAAATAAAATCCCTATATATAACAATAAAAAATCCATATACATGATGAAAGCAAGCTCAAATTTTGATGATCCCAAGATGTGCTAAGTGCAAACTTCCTTGAAGTTGAAGGGTTCATCAATCTATATGCTTGCATTCAATCTGATTATCTGACCCCTTTGTTTATGATGGGCAGGTTCTTCGTGACTCTCCTGGGAGCAAAAGCACAAGCTCCATGGAATCCATTGAAATTCCACCTCCAAGACCAAAACGAAAGCCCGTGCATCCTTACCCTCGAAAGCTGGTAGAGATCCCTGCTAAAGAATTTTCCAACACAGAGCAGGAAATGAGGTCTATTTCTCTGAAGTCATCCGAGTTTGATCAAGAAAACCAATCTCCCAAATCAGTGTTATCTGCAATTGGTTCAGAAACCATGGTGTCCTCTGATTCTGATACACCAAATGGGAGTTTATCTGAGGAAGATCAGCCAAATGCTGATTCATCTCTTGATGAACAACCTCTTGTGGTACTTCCTAGTCCGTCCATTTTGAATTATTACGATAGCTGAAATAGTGGTATATGATATGACTCTGTTAGTGGTATATGATATGACTCTGTGTTCTGTTTGTTTAGAAATTGGAGCTTTTTCCCAAAGAGAGCGTGTCTACCACAGCAGAAGAATCATCCGGTCAGATTCTTAAGCTTTTTGGGACGACTCTTGTGGTAACAGTTGCTTCTAGACCATCTCCAACAACGGAGAATTCAGATATTGCAGAAGCTCCTGCTGCTTTTGCTCCTTTGTGGACTCTTTCCCAAGATGAAGCTGAAAAGGAAGGATGTTGGAGAGGTTCAAACATCACTAGCTCAATAAAGGATGATGAAAAATTAGATGTTAAAGCCAAAACGACACTTCCACCCAGTGAAACATCAGCCATATGTGAAAGAAAGGAGAGGCTTAAAGGGTTTGTGCCATATAAAAGATGCATTGCAGAGAGAGAAAACCAGTGCTCACCGGTTACAATGGAGGAGAGGAATGGACAACGCATTCGCCTTTCGTTGTAGTTTCTTCCCCAACGGCTTCCCTTGAAGCAATTTCCTGTCTAAAGAGAAGGAGGCTACAAATTTTGACATTTGTGCTGCATTAATGCAGTATCTGTTCAAATCCACAAACGTGCCGTTCCCTATAAATAATTTCGCAGTGACTTCTTTTTTCCTTTTCTTTTTTGCCTTTACCAGGTAGTACAGACAATACTGGTAGGATTTTTTGTATTTCTACGAATTCTTTTCTCACTTTCACTGTGGATTATCTAATCTTCTTTCCGCTTTTCATGGTAATTACAAGTTAATATACTGATGCAACGATTACACTCGTCTTTGTTCATATGTTTCCCATAATTGATGCACACCGTAATTAAACCAATTTAAGTCAGAAACTCAGATGTAGTCTCCTATATAGGAAACTTACAGTACCTAACACGTTTAAAGAAAAACAACTTCTTTCTGGAAATTTCTAGCTTCTCTCTCCCCAGGTATCCACTAACCACTAGAAAATCATTGTATTGCATGATCCTTTTAAAACTTTTTTGTTCAAATAAATATCCAAGTTAAACCATTAAGTTCACGGACATCGTGCACTTTTAATTATCCTGATCAAATATTAGTTAAACTTAATGCACATTATTGCAATGTTTAATGCTATCATTCATCTTGCTAAGTGCAACTATCTTTGTAATACCACGGGTAGTGGGCCTAAATTGCTAGTTTGATCCATGAATCTTTGTAACCAAGAACCGAACCGGACAAAGATTCGGACAAGTATTCGGTTCACGGTTTGATCGGTTTGATCGGTTTAACCGGTCGAACCGGATGACGCAATAAATAATAAATAATAAATATTCTTAATATATAAAATGACATCACTCAAATTTTAGGTTTCAATATACATAATTTTGAAGTTTTAAATTACATGATTTTTCAAAATTTTAATTTTTAAGACTTGTGAAGCTTTGAAAGAACTTAATCAAACCAAATATGAAATTATTGATAATCATGACTTTTAAATTTTAATTTTCAAGACTTTTCTAATTTTAATTTTTAAGATTTCTCTAATTTCTTTTTTTTATGTTATTTTTCCTTTTTATTTTTTAATTTTTTAATTTTTTTAAAAAATAAAATTGGATCGGTTGGACCACCGGTTGACCGGTCCAACTCCGGTTAAATCCGGTCCAACTAGAAAAACGGTTTTTGGTCTAACCGACTCGCCTTTGTATTAGGTTGGCGGTTGAATCAGTCGGGCCGTCCGGTCTGGTCCGGTTCTTACAACATTGCTTTGTAATACCAATGGTAGTGGGCCAAATTGCTATTTTGATACATGAAAGATGTAGTTTGTCTCAATTTAATCCTTGAAAGAGTTTTCAAATTAGCTAATTTGCTCATTCATTAATGAGACAAAATACTATTTAGTCCCTGAATTGTTGGTCAAATTACTATTTAGTTCCCGAATTTATCAAAAATACTATTTAATCCCCGAAATGTTTAACTATGTCAACTATTTAGTCCCCGAATTTGACAAAAATACTATTTAGTCCCCGAATTTGTAACTATGTCAACTATTTAATCCCCAAACTTGGCAAAAAATACTATTTTATAGTTGACAGAGTTGCAAATTCGGTGATTAAATAGTATTTTTGCCAAGTTTGGGGATTAAATAGTTGACATAGTTACAAATTCGGGGACTAAATAGTACTTTTGTCAAATTCGGGGACTAAATAGTTGACATAGTTAAACATTTCGGGCACTAAATAGTAATTTGAGTTCTAAATAGTCATTAATTATGAAGAATCTCAAAGGAAACGATGCCGTATTGGGTTTTCTCCCTTTTGCCGGCGAGTTGAAGAATAAAATATTCCCATTGGGTGAGAAAAAATGCGGAGACAGGGGAAATAGAGGTTACAAGTGAACAACTTTGGGAGTGGAAAACCAAGAAGCTCCTAGGCATTAAGCATAAGCATTGTAAAAACATCGAGGACATCATCAAAATACTAAACAATTCAACTATAAATAAAAACCCAACCTTACCCAGACATGCATTCACATTGAAGCAAAAACAAGAAGGAAAAAAAAAAAGAAAGATCAGGAATATGTCGAAGGGAGACGAAGTAGAGGTTTTGGACTTCTGGGCAAGTCCATTTTGCAAGAGAGTGCTAATTGCTCTTGAAGAGAAAGGAGTGGCTTACGAGAGTAAGGAAGAGAATTTACTTGGAGGAAAGAGCGAGCTTCTGCTGAAATCAAATCCCATTCACCAGAAAGTTCCTGTTTTGCTGCACAAGGAACGACCTGTCGTCGAGTCCACTAACATCGTCGCTTACATTGATGACGCCTTTCCTGCCAATCCTCTGCTTCCTACTACCCCATATGAACGTGCCCAAGCTCGTTTCTGGGCTGATTACATTGACAAGAAGGTCAGTTTTATGTGGCTTTAGGATTAGATTCTTTAATTTTTTTAGTATCACAAAAACGAGGAAACTTAATTTTTGGTTGGAATACTAAGATTTAATACTTTTTTGTCCTTCGAAAATTACATCACTTAACTGGTTAGTGCCTAAACCAATAAGTCAATAACAATTAACGTGCAGCATAACCTATTAACTGACCTACTTAATGGCATTAAATGTCTTTTTGGATGCTGAGTCAGATGACTGCAACAAAAAAATAACTTACTCATATTACATGTGGTGGTATAAACTTTTTCTGAGGCCCAATAGCTTTTTTTTTGTTAGTCTATAAACGAAATATTCATTAAAATGAGTTTGATGACTAATTCATTTAGTGCATTTAGAGATAGATTGAGATAGGAGTGATGAAAAGAAAAAATAAGGGGTGAACCCTCACCACTTGTGGATCTCAATTGATGTAGGTCCCACTCCTATCTCTATCTCTGTAATAACCGGATCCATTCACTTTTTTGTTTGGCTTAGTTGGAGTCTAGTTATAAGGAGTTATTTTTTCACATAAACAAACAAATGATTTGTCATCCAATAAAAAATTTAACGCCGTGGTGTAGCGTTTAACGAGCCACATGGGACTAACAATTGATAGAAGTTTTTTAAAAATAAGTTTACTAAAATAAAATCAAATTTATTGAAGAGAGGTTAAATTAACACTAAATACACGTTATGGTAGATGAACAGATGTTGTAATGCATACAAGTTAAGTATGGTGTGTGGATTTTGTTTTAGGTATTTGATGCTGGGAAGGGTATATGGACGAGCAGTGGAGAAGAGCAAGAGGTAGCAAAGAAGGAGTTCATTGAAGTAGTGAAGCAGCTTGAGGAATTAGCCCTTGGAGAGAAGGATTTCTTTGGAGGTGATGCCTTTGGCTACGTGGACATTTTAGCAATTGGTTTAACCTCATGGTTTTTTGCTTATGAGAAGATTGGTGGATTCAAACTTGAAGATCACTGTCCTAAATACTCCTCCTGGATTAAGAGGTGCTTGCAGAGACCCAGCGTTGCCAAAGCTCTTTCAAACCCAGAACATATCTACCACTTTGTCCTCCAGATGAGGAAGATGATGACTGGTGCAGAATAATAAAGACAAAGAATTATGAATCAAAATCCATAATTAATAAACCTTTTTTACACTTAAGGACCTAAATAATAACCCAAGTGTGGCTTGTTGGTGATTATTTAGGCTTTCAGGGTAGAAAAGGTTGTTAAATGGATGGTGTTAATTTGTAATTCTGACACAATAATTACCTCTGGGTTTTTGTTTTTTAGTTTATGTTTAAGCAGTTGTGGGTTGATTGAGTTAATAGTTATATATATAGGCACCATCCAATGTTTCAGCATCTGAATGGATATATTCAGATATAAATAAAGGGTTTAGAAAGAGTACTAGTAATAATATATATAGCTCTTCTTTTGTTCACATATTTCTGTTCATGTTTTTTATGCAAATTTATAGCATGCTTTAATCAGTATGGCTTAAATAGAAACTATGAAAGGTTCTCACAAGTCTGATACTTGAAGAGTACTAAAAGGAGTTTTTTTTTAATGATTCCCCCAAATTTCTTTCTTTTCTTTTTTTTTGACAGAGAGAAAATAAACCAAGAATGTGGTATCATAAAGAAAGTAGTTGCCATCATATCATGTTTGGGTGCAGCAGACAACTGCCTATATAATATAGGCATAGTAGTACTGAGTTGAGAAGTGACATGAGGATCATATTCTTATAGCTAGGCTTGCTTGAAGGTAAGTACAAGGCATGCATTTATAATGGAGGCCTAGCTCCCAAAGTAGCTTCCTAGCTAGTCTCTCAATTGAATCTAGCCAGCCCATATGTTTTCTAGTATAGGCTTCTCCCATAGCATGTGCTTGTTTGTATATAGTTTTTCATCACTGAATGTGTGTCAGATGAGAATATTTATTAGTTTAGAATTACACTAACCGATAAGAATGCCTCTAATTAATCTTTGTCTGAGTGTATACTGATTAACGCCTTTAGCACTATCACTAACTTGTTAATTAGTTAGGTAGAGAATTTCAAGAGACTTATTAAACACATTTGAAACTTCTATCTCGTAATAGCTGAAAAAATGTTATTTGCAATATTGACTCCATCCAGAAAAGCTTAATTAATCCAAAGAAACTCTGTCCTAATGCTAACATGAAGTCCAACTTCCAACTTAAATATGGTATATACATACATCCCTCTTTCCCTTTCAAGATGCCTTTCATAACAACCATAACTATTTCTCTTCTATTTGTATTAGGCGGGGTTGGCTGATTTCTCTTGGCACTTCATCTTACATCCAAATATATCATATGTATAATAGTATAAAGTCGTCAAAGGTGGTCAGAAAATAATTTCTGTCATTACCAACTACAAAAAGATATTTCAATAGTATTTGGTAACAAACAGACAGATGTATGTATTACATGTGATGTGAGATTGAGAAAGAGCAACTACTTTGCATGCGGGGTGTCTTATGAAAGTGAGGTTCTAGGTACGTAGTTTGAATTATTAAGCATGAAATGACTCTTAAACATGTATAACAACAAAGATATATATTAATCCAATAATACAGGATTTCTCTGTCAATTATATATCTAAACATGCATGTCGATATTATCGAACTACTCCCTTTTACCAGTAATGATTAATTAGCATATTACGATCGATCTAATGGTCATTAGGTCATATATATATAAATCATATCGTCTGCTTTCAAATCTTGATTCAATGACTTCTCCGCCAAACTTATCTTTAGTTTTCAAGATTCTCTGTATTGATGAGTCATATTCATGTATGTACGTACCTAAATTATCAACTTTTATTCTCTTTTTTCGATCTTCAATTCTAAGTCACTGTATTACGTACCTATAGGCTATAGCTAGTGGGGTTGTTGACGCTTCCATCTTCTTAAGAATTTTGAAGCAGCTCGATCATTCCATGATCGAGAGTGACTACTGTGGGTTTGTGTTTTCCAATATGCTCTATTTTTTTATTAAGATTTCTTCTGCTATAAGTTCTATTTGGTCCAGAGTTTAAAAAAAATTGAACTTCACCCCAATTTTAATCTAACAACAATATTAGAAAATTGTGTTGAAGTTAGAACACTCATGCCCAGGCAGAAAATGGATTTATTATATCTTGAAGTTAGAATTTTTTTAAGTTATTGAAATTTATCTAATAATAACTTTTGATTGGTTCAAAATCTAAAAATTAGAAAAAAGGAAAAAAATTGACAAAAAAGAGTACATTCTATAAACGTAAAAAGAACTTCAGAAATTTCAAAAAAAAAAATCCAACTTCAGAAAATCCAAGTCTCAGAAAAAATAGAACAAAATTATTATTTGAAATAACAAAAAGATGAATATTGATCGAGCATTTATTATTCTTTTGAATTATGCAGGTATCGCTTAAAAAAGGCAGCAGTACAGTTGGTATCTGTTGGTGTCACATAGGTTAGAAATGTGAGTACATATTGGCATTATAGGGGTTGGTGCAGGTTAGAGATGAGACCTATCAAACCCTTGAAAATGGAGTTACTATCACACATTCACACCCCAAAAATGAATATATATATAATTTTAAAAAAAGGTTCAATATTTATGTCAATCATTAATTTCTGGAGTTGACGATATTCCCTTGGACTTCTCCACCGAAAAGGACATGAAGAAACAACCTAAAACACTGCTCTCTTCGAAGCAATTCATGGTTTTACAGTTACCATTGTGTACGTCCTCTGTTCTTTCAATTCCCTTTATATAAGGCTTGAACAAGAAAAGGAAAAATGAGAAATTGCTCTACCAATTCGATGAAGGCTACTGTTTGAAATGATATCTCTGAGAAGCGTACGTAAGGATATATGTGTATGATATGTGTGCATGAAACATTATGTAATGTTCGATCTGTTCTGTAATAGAATTATGTTACATGATTTTGTTACATAATTCTGTTGCATTCCGACCAACTTTGTCCTTTTTGTTTCCAATCTCAAACCAAACTTGCCTTTCCCCAATATTAATTCTTCAATAATCTTTTTTTTAGCACCTTATCGCATTACAGTAGTACCTCTGATTTGGTAACGCTAGAATGGAATTTATTTGTATTTATTGCGTTTCGTTATTTATATATTGACTAATAATATTTATTTAATTTTTTATTTTTAAAATGATAAAATACATGATAAATAAAATAAAAATAAATAAATATTATTTAATTTGTCATTGCACAATAATTTATATGATTGCAATGCATACACCTATTTTTGAAAGCTAAATCATTTTGATTAGCCAAAGGTTGAACCAAAAAGAAAAGTGTAGAGAGATAAATCTTATAAAAAAAGGAAAAGAGTTGTGAAAATGAACTAACTTCGAGTGGTTATTCAAAGTATATTGTTTTTATCTCTTTATATAAGTATTATAGACTAAATTTTTAATTTCATCAATGACAAAAAAAAATTGAAGAAAATTATATGAAAACTAAATCAAATTAAGATGATTATATATATATATATATATATATATACACTACAGACAAATTGTCTCTTGTTTAAAAAATATATATATTGTCGGGCATTGATGGATGTGAGCACCTATCTTAAAATTTAAACATTCGTTCATGAGAATGAATCAAGATCGATTATTATATATTTTAATAATTAGTGATAGTTAAATGAAAAGTTGAAATAAATTTTTTTTTTTTCATTTTGTTTATTCAAACTTTAACAATCTGTTTTGTTTGTCTCTATTTTGGCTTTTCAGCTCTGATACAATAGTCAGTCAGCAAGATTCTTATATCCTTTTAAGGCATATATATAATATTAAATTAAAGTATCTTTTGAGACAATAATCTTTTTTTTTTCCTTTTTAGTTTGGCTCTGCCTACAGTGTGTGCTGCTTTGGTGCCGAGTACCATGTTATGTAATCATTCTAACTTAGGAATTAGGATGTTCAGTACTTATGTACTAATCAAAAGTATATAAAATTGAGTTCGTGTTTTTGGTACTAACATCATCTTCCATATTTTTTGTTATTTTTAGAGCTAATTATTAAAATATTTCCACTCAAACAATAATAACATACCATTTCAGTACTTTTTTAATACTTAATAGGCAGTTGATTAATTAATACTTTATTTTTAAAAAAAATTCTATAATTTGATAACTTTTTAGGCATGCATCAAAGGCGGGCAACCCTAGCTATATATCATTTTAAGTAACACTTATATATATAGATCTAGCTATTACACTAATGGTATCTTTTGTAACTATATGAATAGCATAATTCGAAGCTATATTAATTACACCTGCTAGCTAGAGAAAACATATAATATTATTGCATAGTGCATGCACGAATGATATATAAATAGATACCATAGATAGAAATGAAGATTTGAACTATAGAAAGTGGAAAGAAGCTATATAATGGTTTATGAATTCCGAACTCCAAATCAAGGTATAGTAATCCGCCGTTATATTTGAAAAGAAGGGTTGAAATTGAAAATATACCATGCATGCATGCAAAGCAATGAAGGATGTATAATTAAAGCATAGAATTGAATAGAAGAAAGCATATATATCTATATCTATATCTATATATATATATATATATATATATATATATATATATATGGCTTTAGAGTTTTTGGTGTCACACAACTAAAGTGTGACACCAAAAAAATAACTCCCCCCCTCAACTTCCAAATAAATAACCAACTTCTCACAAAATAGCTATATTTTATAATTAAAAAATACAAAAAAAATAATATAATTGGAGGATGTGAGAGAGAGAAAATATATAGCTTTGGAGTTTTTGGTGTCAGACAACCAAAGTGTGACACCAAAAAAATAACTCCCCCCCTCAACTTCCCAATAAACAACCAACTTCTCACAAAATAGCTATATTTTATAATTGAAAAATACAAAAAAATAATATGATTGGAGGATGTGGGAGAGAGAAAACAAGTATGATAGGAGGTTACCAAAAAAATGGAGATGCGCATAACTTCTCATTTTTTAAAATTTTTTATTTTAAATTATGATAAAAATTTTATTTAAAAATTTTAAAATTTTAAAATATTTAATTTTTTATTATTTTAAAATATAATAACTATTTTATATTATATTTTTAAAAAATTTAAGAATAAATTACATGTATGCAGTAGGTGCATGCGAAACCTTTAGTATATATATATGGCTTTGTGGTTTTTGGTGTCACACAACCAAAGTGTGACATCAAAAAAATAACTTCCCCCTCAACTTCCCAATAAATAATCAAGTATGATAGGTAGTTACTAAAGAAATGGAAAAGTGCACAACTTCTCATTTTTTAATTTTAAATTATGATAAAAATTTTAATTTAAAGTGATCAAATATTTAATTTTTAATGATTTTAAAATATAATAACTATTTTTTATTATATTTTTGAAAAATTTAGGAATAAACTACATGTATGCTCGTAGATGCATGCGAAGCCTCTAATATATATATATATATATATATATATATATGAGCTAGATAGGCATCATCAAGCATCCTAACGTTACCTTCTCCATTGGGAAAAGAATGAAGAAACTAAACTACCTAGGCACATTCTTCATTCTATAGGTGCTGTTACATCAAACAATTCTTAAAGTTTGCTCATTTTGATTAAAATATATAGCTTCTTTTTCTTTTTTCTTTTAAAGAAATGAAGGTTCATAAAAAGTATTGTGAATAAATTAAAGTAGCTTTTGGTTGACAAATTTTTTTTATATAAAGACAAAATTATTTGATATATAACTATTTCTATTTTTTTTAATACATAACTATTCCTATTAATGTTATTATATAAGTTTGTCAAAATTTTCGGGAAACCGGTTTTTATTAATTTAAAAATTATTAAAGATTTCATATATAATAAGAGAGTAGGTAATAAGTAAAAAAATGTAATTAGTTTACTTATTAGAAATTTTAGCCAAACAGACTTTGACACATTTCACATACAAATTAAGGAAATTCTCATTTTCAGAACCTCCTTATACACCTCCAATTATTATTATTTTTATTTTAAATTTTGTTAATTATACTTTTTTTTAAATTTAAAGTTTTAATTAAAAGATTATTTAGTTTCTTCTATATATAGGGGTATTTTTTTCCTTTTTAGAATGTTCATATTTTGTTAATTTTTATTATTTCACACAATTCTGTAAATAAAAATAATCATATATAATGCCGGTGAATACTGAATAGCTAATTCCATTGTGCATGCAGTCAAAATTGTAATATAATTTAAAAAATTATCAATGAGTTGTTTGAGATGAAAAAGGACTTTAAAGAGAATACAAGTTGAAATTCCAGAAATTACATTTGTTGGGAGAACTTTTAAGTATTTAATGTGACTTTGGATATGGATTTTTAAAAAGAAGTTATTGTCTCTTAGTTCATCTTTCAATCATTATTCAGAGAAAACTATATATATATATATATATATATATATATATATATATATATATATTCTAAATTAAGAAATCCAAAAAAGGAAGTAATAAAGAAAATAAAATTAAAGAATAATATTGTTTTTGGCACTGATGATGAGCTGCTCGGCTGCTCCTATCATTCGGTTTGAAAGAGAAAGATTGACTCAGTGACTCAATTATGCTATTTCACATAATATATATATATAATTTAATAACTAGGAGCATTTTGTGATTGCATTAAAGTAATATATATTGATATATAAATCCGATTGTCTGGCGAAGGACATGACAATGAATTACAATTCACTGAGTAGTGGTTTTTTAGAAAAGGAAAAGAGAAAAAGAATATCCATATCAAGGGAACATAATAGCAAATAAAGAGAATCAATAAAGTGCCCATGTAAAAATACAGAAGTTAGGGGAAAAAAAGCTGTTCCCAATTGAAGCCATTAAAATTTTAAAATAGTGGAAACAATACATCTTTCCAATAATTAATTATAATTTTAATACACACAAAATTTAAAATACAACGCTATATATTTTTCTAAATTATCATGAAAAAAATAAAAATACTACATATATATATATTAATTAAATTAATGTTTTAAAAATTATAAGAAAATCGAAGGAAACACAATCCAAGAAGAAATGGTGCACCGTAAAGTTTGCAAAAAATAATGATGGAGACACAAAGTATTGTATACGCCACGCCATTCACAAACTTTTTCAGATATTATATATATAATCAACAATAATTGCAACTATAAATTTGTTTAATTAAACTAAAAATATGAGCTAGGCTTGCAATGAATTAATTGTAAGAAAAAGGAATATTTATGTTAGTTGATAAAATATTTTGAGAGTTTGTGTAAAATGAATAAAGTTTGGGTGGTAATTAGGAGAAGCAGAAGTAGATGAGAAAGAGGATTGAAAATAGTGAATAAAGAAAGGCGAAGAAAGTTGAAAATGGGAAAAGAAGAAGAAAACAAAATAAAAAATAAAAGATCAAAATGAACTGTCGATGGGACCCACATGAGCGACAAAACTGCCAGAGTTTATCTGACTTTGCCAAACCTAACTTACTTTCCAACCAAATCAACTCCAAATTACTCATTCATTCACATTATTACTTCTTCTCTCATTAATTTCCACCATTTTCTCTCTAACACTTCACGTAATTTTCTCATTTATATCACGGTAAAGCTATTTTTGTATATTCCAAATTTTTATTTTTTAAAAATGGTTTGCGGTCTTTTTTTCCAAGTCGAGAGTGTATCTGGTTTTTTTTTATTTTTTATTTTCTATTTACATTATTTTAAAAATAATTTTTAAAACATATTTATTATGTAAAGTTAAAATTTTTTTATAATTTTTATAAATCAAATAATTTGAGTAATTATTATAAGATCTTTATTGATTTTTTTGGTTTAATTATAATTAAATAATAATATTTATATGATAATATTTTACTTCTTGAAAATTTATAAAAGTGACATTGATTATTGTTGAAAACACTGAAAATGTGTTTTTCACGTTTTCTGTTTTTAGTTTAATTTTAAAAGTATTTTTAATTTATTATTCTTGTTTAAGTGTACCGAACACACTTCAATAAATTTTGTTTCTTATTCTAACTTCCTCTAAATAAATAATAACAAAAATTTATATTAAATGAGATAATATTTGTTGACTTAAATATTCTTTGTGTTCACCTAAATGTCATATTGAGGTAATTCATTTTAAATTAACTGAAATCTTATAATAGGATAGAATTTTTTTCAACAAATATTTTTTTTATACGTAAGTTTAAATATGAGATTTTACTCAAAGAAAATATAATATTTATTACTCTAATTAACCATATGTTAATTACTTACGTACTATTCTAATAAATTACATGTGGATTATTTTGTGTATGTCCTTGACAATTAACATAGAAGTAATTCTCTTTTTATATAAAACTTAAATTTCTTATAGGTAAATTTTATTTTGAGGCAAAATACTATTTAGTCCTTGAATTGTTGGTTAAACTACTATTTAGTCCCCGAATTGTTCAAAAACACTATTTAGTCCCCGAATTGTTCACTCTGTCAACTATTTAGTCCTCAAATTTGACAAAAATACTATTTAGTCCCCGAATTTGTAACTATGTCAACTATTTAATCCCCAAACTTGACAAAAATACTATTTAATTACCGAACTTACAACTCTGTCAACTATAAAGGGTAATAGTCAGTAAACTAAATAGTTGACAGAGTTGCAAATTCGATGATTAAATAGTATTTTTGCCAAGTTTGGGGACTAAATAGTTGACATAGTTACAAATTCGGGGACTAAATAGTATTTTTGTCAAATTCGGGGACTAAATAGTTGACAGAGTGAACAATTCGGGGACTAAATAGTGTTTTTGAACAATTCGGGGATTAAATAGTAGTTTGACCAACAATTCAGGTACTAAATAATATTTTGCCTCTTTTATTTTTTATTTTAAATTTAAAAACATTTAGTACTGTACCAAGCAGTGCTTTAAAATTCTGTCCATACATGGAAATCGTGGTACCTGTGTAAACGTGTTCCAAGTACAGAACGAAAGTAGTACAAAACTCAAATACCAGCACTCTGCTTACTTTTTTATTTATTATAATTACTTAAATAATTTGAACTAAGTATCCTAATAACTAATAAATAGTAATCACTTAGTTTGGTTTGCTCTGGTCCTCAAAAAGCATCCACACTTTAGAAAAGGAGGGGAAGAAATTCTTCCATGCATATATAGAATATTATTTTATAATAAAAAATTGAATTAGCTTAAAAAAAGCTCAAAAATGATCATTAAATCACTGCCCTATGTTAGAGAATATGAATGATAATTTCCTCAATTATTTATGGATCATTCTTGAGCTCGGGAACTCATTAATTAATCCAGCTAGTGATTTCTTTTTTATGACAAAAGAATTCAATGGTGGAATAAAAACATTGGGGCCATTTGACCCTTCTAATGCATCTAAACATAAAATTATAAAATTTTAAAATTCTCCCAAACACTATTTATATAAATTTATATGGAAAACTTCGCTCCTTTGGATGAGGCTTTTGTCCTTATATAATAGAGTAGCTGGCTAGGGCGACTGCTTTGAGAAACACTACTCAGAATTTATTTTGGTTCAAAACTCAAATTGCTATCTATTGTTTTTTACTGATATTTAGAAAATATTATATTTAATTCCCAAAACACACATGTCCTAAGTGACAGGAATATCAATATACGGAATATTAAAAATTAAGTAATTTGACTATTTCTTACTATTTATTAATATTAATCAAAATTTAATTTTTAATTTTATTTAAGGTGGGTCATTATTATTACAAATTTTAATTAATATTGAATGATAATAATAATAATATATATTAGAAATGAGTTAGTAATAGAGCAATATGTATATGTTGTGTGAATTCTAGTGTGATAATAAAAGACAACAAACGAAAAGAATTTTAAATTGCAGTCATAAATATTTTATTTTTCTTTACTAATGCTTTATATTTGAATTTTGTCCTTGAAAAGTTTATTAAAAAAACCTATATGAATTTTATTAAAAAAACCTATATGAAGAGAGTTTTTGTTTTTTAAAAACAACATATCTATTAAATTATGAAAAAAGTCCAACGACACTTATAATATATTAGGCATCACCATTCTAATAATACTGAAGAGTAGATTGTTAACAACATTGTTGAATTAGAGAAGAAAATTAAAAGTCCAAGTGGTCATAGCTGCTAATAAAGTTGATACTTGTATATCTTATACATATTAAATCTGAAGTAATCTTCAAGATGAAAGTGTCATAGATTCTTCTAACAAATTGATGAAAGATTAAAAGTTTTTTGACAAAAAATCTACAAATTATAACTCTATAAGTCACAGGAAAAAAAAACTCTATAAGTTACAAATCTTGGATCTAGTAATACTTACTTCTCAAGAAAATTTCACCAAAGAAAAAAAAAACAATATTGGAGGACGTTATAGATATAAGAAATCTATTTATTTTTAAAACAACACCAAAGCAAACTAAAATTTAGAAGGGGTTGCCGAAATTTGATAACCCCTACTCTTGCATTAAATTTGGAGGAAGAAAGAGCCAACCATGAGAGAGATAAGAGAAACTAAATAGTTATGAGAAAGAGAATATATGAAAAAAGTTTGAGTAAATTACACTACCCTTTCATGAGAGATGCTGAAATTATACTGTTCTTCTCTCTTGTTTGCAAAATTACACTGCCCTCCTTTGAGAGATCAAAAGTCATTACACTTTGATCCAAAACAACATTCTCCAATAAAAAAAAGTTTAAAAGGTCAAAATTTTTCAACTTCCAATACAATAAATTTTCATGACTAAATTACCCCTCACAAAAGAATGAAACTCTATAAAATGTGACCTATACATACTTTCATCCTCTTGTAATAACATTGTTTCATTTTTTTTATTGTCTTTTATTATTTTATTAGTATTTATAGTAATTATTGTTGTTAACAAAATAAAATTCTAAAAAAAAAGTCTGTAACTTAAAATAGTTTATAGATTTTTATATTAATAATATAATGTAATGTAATATAAAACATCTATTATTTTACTTAATTTTCGATAATTAAATTTAATATATATATATATATATATTAATATATAATAATAAAATATATCAAAAAAATTTTGTTAGGTGTACTAGAATTCAGTTTTATAAATTTCGATGAAGCATAACGTTAAACATTTTTTATCTTGTGTGAGGGTCAATTTAGTCATGAATATTTATTATATTGACTTTTTAGACCTTTTTTTTAGTGGGAGAATAATGTTTTAGATCAAAGTGTAATGACTTTTGATCTCTCAAGGGAGGGCAGTGTAATTTTGGAAATTAGAGGGGAGGGCAGTGTAATTTTAGCATATCTCAGGGAAGAGCAGTGTAATTTACTCAAAAAGTTTTTCATTGATATAAATTTCAACTAATTCAAATCAGATTATACTTAATTCAATGGGCTTGAAAATGAGAAAAAAAAAGAAATAATCAAAGAAAAATTGTCTTATGTTTTATTTGTTCAGTAAGTATTCAAAGCTTTATTTTGATTAATTTGATCGTAACTCGTGTCATGCAAAAATATTTTTTAACAAAAATAATTAATTCACAAAATTTTAATTTTAAAATTTTATTTAAACAATATGAAACGTTTAAGCTAATTAGCAAATGTCTCTTGTGTTTGAAAAAGAGAGAAATGGCATGTGATGCGGTGTACACGTGCATAATACATGGGGGGTTTTCATTAGAGTCTCTCTGAGAAGCACGAATTACGAAGTGAGGAGACAGTGAATGGAAGAAACAGATACAAACACCACAAAAAGCTCAATGTGTAATCACTCCAAGCGAACCCATAAAAGCAAAGAAAACCCCTTCTTTCCCTCTCTACACTACACATCTTCCTTCCTATGCTCTTTCTCTCTTAACACACACTTCCTATTCCTTCACCCACACAAAACTCCTCTTCTCCATCGTTTCCTTTCATCTTTATGACTAAGCTTTCTTCAACTTCAAACTACTTCCTCTCTCTCCCATTCTCTCTTCCATGAAACTACAAACATGTCAAACGATGAACAATCCTTCGCACCACTTCCATTTGATAGAGCTGTTGAGCAGGTCACATTTTGCTTTCATATCTCTAATTTTTTAACCAATTCTGTTTCTTTACCTCTCATTTCACGAAATTTCATAATGACGGTCCTCCTAGTTTCGGCAAGTTCTCGTCTTTTCCCTCTTCTGGGTGTTCTGTTTTCGTTTTCATCGCAAATATGATTGAAGCTGATTCATCCTTCCCCACAGTGACCTTTAGTTGTTTGATAATATGTTTATGATATGTTTTTCTCTACAACTTGGCCTAAACTATAATGGGTGTTCCAAATTTTGGAAGGTGATTACTGGGTTTCATTTCAAAATTCTGAATTTTCCTTGTGTATGGTTCAGTCATTTTCCCGCAATTACATGGTTTGAATTTCTGAAATTTATTGTTGGTTTGTTATGTTCCGTTCTTATCCTGTTATCCAGCTTGTTGCTTTAAAATTACAGGAGCTCCTCAAATTCATTAATCTGGTCTCAGTGATGTGGAATTATTACATTCTTGTTGCAAAAGAAGATTCCTAGTTTTGATTTTTTCATTCACAAAATCTATATGCATATACCCAAGATTAGATGAATTTATGTATCTACTTGTCATGTCTCTGGTACATCGAACTTTCCCAGATTTATAATAGTTATAAGAGGCCTTCTTTAGTTTTTCTATTTTAGTTTGTGTATTAGTTGTGATGAAATGTATCATCTTTTGGTTTAGAGAAATTTTCTATCAAAATCTGTTTTCTTAGACCATAAGAATCTCTCTACACATGTTATTGTGCTCAAAGAGATATTCACACTATTTCTTTTCTTTTCTTCCTACATACATACATACATGTCGGTATGTGCAAGCTTGTCAACATCGGAATGGAAGCTAATCTGTTAGGATTTTTATATTATGGAACTGATATATGCAGTTTAGATTTGGTAGTTGTTTTTTGGAATAATTTTTGTGGTTGGTTTACTTCCTGGAGAACTGACTCCCCCTTTTTCACAGAACTGAAAATTTGGTTTATAATTCTGTTCAGGCAATTGTGTCTATAAAGAAAGGTGCATACTTACTCAAGTCTGGACGCAGAGGAAAGCCCGAGCTCTGTCCTTTTAGGCTTTCACCGGTAGGACATGTGTGATGAGATGTATTTAAGAATTACTTTTGACTCCCTATGCATAAAAATGTAATTTTCTATGGACTTGTATCAATTGAGATTTGTAATTTGTAAATTGATCTCAGTAATCTGTCTCAATTAGCCTTTTCGCAGGCGACAAATTCTTTAGGCAGCATCGTTTAAAACTGAAAATATCAGTTTACATTCTTTGTGTATTTCCATCAGTTTTCAATCTTGTACGATGCTGCCTAAAGAATTTGTTGCCTTCGAAAAGGCTAATTGATATGTAAACGTCGTTTTGCTTTCTTGGTAAAAAAATAGCATGTGACTCAACTAGAGTTATATAAAATGAAAAAAATTGCCCTCTATGAAGTTCTACTTATTTGTCGTATTTCTTCTATATATTAAATAAAATCACTGACATATGTCCTCTTGCACCTGACTCTAGGATGAGAAATTTTTGATTTGGTATTCTGGGCAGCAGGAAAAGCATTTGCAATTGAGTGCAGTTACAAAAATTGTTCAACAGCAAGGAAATGTATGTAATAAACATCTATGCCTCCTCTTTTTGTCTCACTATCCACACGGGCTGGAGAAAATGCTGATTTGGTCTAATAAATAATAATTCCCCATTTTCAGGCGAGGTCCCGGAGGCAAAGCCACACTGAAATGGATTGCCATTCATTTTCACTAATCTACGCTAACGGTGAACGCTCACTTGATCTGGTGAGACTTATTCGTGCTTTGTGCCTGCACAATTAACTTTTACTTTAAGTTCTTTTTCATTATATTCATAGCTTCAAATCTCTATGTGTTTATTATTTGCCTAGATATGCAAAGACAGAGCACAAGCTGCTTCTTGGTTAGTTGGCTTGAGAGCTGTGATATCTAGGTCCCAGAATCCAAAATCTTTAAGTAATTTAAGAAGTTGCAAAGGGGTGCAGAGTTGTGTCAGTAGTCCAGCTGGAATATTCCGGAGAAAGAAAAATCTTGGTCTTCTGGAGGATACTTCTGAATTCACCCAGGTTTCATATATCTTCTGTTTTCTTGCTCTTTCTTTTTTTTTTTCCTTACTCAGATTTTAGTCTGACATATTTGGAAGCAATATCTTTTTGTTATTTTATGTTTCAATCACACTCTTAATCAATGGCCAAAAAAAAAAATCACACTCTTATTCCAAAATCGGATTGGTCATTCCTTGATGATAGGGAAAGATCATCATTACTCTTCAAATGATTAAAATTTTGAATTCTATGGATTTGGACCATAAAATACTTATTGCTCAAGCTGAACATAGATTGTCAGAGTAAAATCCGTATCATCATGTATTAAATTACTTAGATTGACAATGATATTTATATGTCAAAAACAAAATGTGTTATGACTGCAATCTGTTTCAATTTTCAAGGTACACAGCTTATGTGCAAGTCCTACTTTGTCACTTTCAGAAAGGTGCTTTTCTGAGGGCTTATCATATGCTTCCAATAGCTTTTATTCATCCGAGCCTTTCCTATACAATACTCCGAGGGTAACAGACATTTCAGTCCCAAGTTCTCCATATATTAATCCAGATTTTCTAATTAAGAGTGGATCACCATATGCCAACACAGAGTCCGAGGAGAATTCGCCCTATAAGTGTCTGCCTCCTACTTCCCCACACTTAGGAAACAAAAATGTATTGAAGGATGTCATGGTCTGGGGTGCAGGGATTGGAGGGAGTGGTAATAACAGGTTTGGAAACCAACACAACGTTCATACTTTGCCAAAGTTACTGGAATCCACCATGACGTTAGATGTACAAAATATAGCATTAGGAGGAAAACATGCTGCCTTGGTCACAGAACAAGGGGAAGTGTTCTGTTGGGGTCAAGGGAAAGGGGGAAGACTAGGGCACAAAATTGATATTGATGTGAGCTCTCCGAAAATAGTTGATTCTCTTAGTGGCATCCATATAAAATATGCTGTCTGTGGTGAGTATCATACATGTGCTTTGACAGATACTGGTGTAGTATATACGTGGGGGAACGATAGTGGTTGTACAGATTCTGGTGGTTATGGGAGAAATAGAAGTCGGTGGATACCACATAAACTTTCAGGAGCTTTGGATGGTATTCGTATTTCAAGTGTTGCTTGTGGGGAATGGCATACAGCAGTAGTCTCTTGCTGTGGAAGACTATTCACATATGGAGATGGCACTTTTGGAGTTCTTGGGCATGGGAATCTTCAGAGCATTTCTCAACCGAAAGAAGTTGAGTCTCTTAGAAGTCTACGGGTGAGGTCTGTTGCCTGTGGATCATGGCACACAGCAGCTATTGTAGAAGTTGCGGTTGCCCGTTTTAAGTATAATACTTCTTCTGGTAAGCTATTTACTTGGGGTGATGGAGATGAAGGGAGGCTTGGCCATGCTGATAATGAAAGGAGGCTCTTACCGACATGTGTTGCACAGCTTGTAGATTATGATTTTGTTCAAGTATCTTGTGGAAGAATGTTGACTGTAGCACTTACTAATTTGGGCAAAGTTTTCACCATGGGAAGTATGGTGCATGGACAACTAGGAAATTCACACACCAAGGATAATGTAGTGACACTTGTCGAAGGACAGCTGAAACAGGAGTTTGTTAAGGAGATATCATCCGGTTTGTATCACGTGGCTGTGCTGACAGCTGCCGGGAGTGTCTATACATGGGGAAAGGGTACAAATGGGCAGCTAGGTTTAGGTGATACCGAAGATAGACACTCACCTTCTTTTGTTAAGGCTCTAAAAGATAGGCATATAGAAAGTATTGCTTGTGGATCATGCTTCACAGCTGCAATCTGTTTACACAAACCTGTTTCTATTGCTGATCAATCAGCTTGTAGCAGTTGCAAGCTGCCATTTGGGTTCAGAAGGAAGAAACATAACTGTTATAATTGCGGTCTTGTCTTCTGCCATCCCTGTAGTACTAACAAGGTAACAAATGCATCTCTAGCACCGAATAGGCGGAAATCTTTTCGGGTTTGTGATTCGTGCTTTAACAAATGTCAAGGAATCACACATTCACCAATGTCATCCAAGTCGAGAAATTACAACACTCGGGACCTACTGAAGCATCAGAGTAAATTTTCTCATCTGATAGAAGATAGAGGAGAAACGACGGTGACACCAAGTCCTCTGTTGTCCCTAGGTCAATCGTGTTACATGAAAAGCATGCCTAGTGGAAGGAAGGACTGGAAAATTCAACAAGAAAGCCAGAAGAATTTAGAAAATATTTCTTCGGTCTTGGGTGGAGTATCACAATGGGGCCAAGTTTCATGCCCTGCTCTATTTAAAACAAATTGTACAGAAAATACTTTTGTGCATGTTTCTTCATTAAAAAATAAATTACCTTCTGCTAATCTTCTGGATTTAGAAGCCAGAGTATCCAGCACCCCCAGTGCAGAGAAAGATATACCGACATCTGATAAATTGCTCGTAGAAGAAGTTCGGAGGCTGAGAGCTGAGGTAATGACCCCACAATTATTACTTCAGTTTAAATGGATCATTCTTAAATTGCTTCTAAATGTGGGTTTATTAATGTTTTATGAAAATTGTAAAACAATTTATGATACACAAACAAGGTAAAAAAGCTGTATCAAACTAGGAGTGATCATTTATAGTTAATATCTCATTCATCTGTCAGTATGTGCACACTTATTGAATGATGATCATAAATCAACAGCATTTGAAATTTTTTCTGGCAACTTTCATTTGAACAGAAAAATTGCCTACATGCTTCTAAGTTCTAATCCAAATGTTTTGATAGGCTAGGAAGCTTGAAGAGCAGTCCAAGCTGAAAAATCATATATTACAAGAATGCCATCAAAAAATCGAGGAGAGTATGTCGTTGGCGAGGGAAGAAGCTGCTAAGTGTAAGGCAGCAAAAGAGGTCATAAAAGCTCTGGCATTAAAAGTAAGTTCTATCATCTTTCTGCAGATTAGTTAGTAATTTGGCTTTACAGTCCTTTACAAAGGTATTTATAATTAATTATAACTATTGCAGCTTCATACAATATCAGGAAAAGCCAATTCTGGACAAGAAGAAAAGATCGTCGGTGCACATGAAAGTCTGCCTTATCTGCCGTCCATACATACCGATATCCATACTCCAAAGAATTGCAACCTGGACAGTCTATCTAGTTCCCCTATAGTATTCTCTGACAAATTGAAATCCAAATTTGGGAGAAGCATGTTCCTCCAAAGTGATAATAAAGCAATGGAGGATTCTCATCATCAAGAAGACAGCACAAAAGGGTCAAAGGTTGAATGGGTAGAACAGTTTGATCCTGGTGTGTACATCACACTCACAACCTTGCCTTGTGGTCAAAAGGGCCTCAAGAGAGTGAGATTCAGGTAATAATGTCATTGCAGATTCTAGTGGTGAAGTTGATGAATTTCATCTTTATAATAAAATTTTATGGTTGATGTGATGAATGAATGTGTGGTTTGTTTGTTTGCAGCCGGAAACGATTCTCTGAAAAAGAAGCAGAGAGATGGTGGGAAGAGAATCAAGAAAGAGTGTGCCATAAGTATGGGATTGGAGGGTACATAAACACTAACAATAGTTAGTAGCTAAACTTTTTTACAATTATATATTCTCTTCTATAGGTAGGTGGTGATGTTAGAGCCTAGGCCTCTAACTGAGAGCCTTACTGCAACATATATGAATTCTTCTTGTATCTATAAGGCCGTTTAGCCTCCTTTTAATTTTTCTTCTTATTTTGATTTTCTTCCTTTTTTTCTAAGTGAGTTTCATATATCAAAGAACATCCTAACTAGAAAGCAATTAATAATATAATTGTCAAGTCATTTGATAACTGATTTCAATAATACTAGAGGTTTTGCACGTATAAAACTATATGCCATTTTTCCTTTAGTTTTTTAAATATAATAGAAAATTATAATCATTATATTTTAAAATAATAAAAAGTTCATTAAGTCTTTACTATTTTATTATAACTTCTCATTCTCTTTACTTTATTTTATAAAAGTAATAGTTTTTTAGACCAATACCTAGTAGAATACCAAAGGCATTATAATATAAATTATTGGGTTTGGCTAATTTTTCAGATAAGTTAATGACTTTGCGATCACTATTGTTTAAATGAATAAATTATTTTGATTGGTCCTTCTCGACATCTCGTATGAACACTTTAAATTTGGGCTCTTATTGGGCCTATCACCGTTGTTGGGCTTGGTACTATCAACCTCAACAAAACTGACAAAATTGACCAAAAATAAATACGTAACTAACAAAAAAATATTGGGTAAAATTTAAAATTGAAATAAACAAATTATGATATCCTTATTTATATTATCATGTTGGGCTGAAGAAGATGAAGCTTTTGTCGTAATTTGTTTAATAGTATACGTATAAAATAATAAAGTTAATTTTTGCTTGCTCTATTTATTTTGTTCTTGAAGCCTGAAGGTATTCTATATCCATGTGGGCCCTGCAATGAAGAGGTATTCGAAGCATTCAGACTGAAAAAGATGAATAACGAGTCCCTTTCGGCAATAAATACTTTGTATACGTTACGTATACATTGAATACTATAGAAATACACATGCTTAATTAGATCGTATTATTAAATTAAGCTACTTATAGTATATTTAAAATAAGGAAAAAAGTGTTAAACTTACTTCCTAATCATTCTATATATAAAATGTGCGTTCAAATGGCATTGCTAATTTCCCTAGCTATGTGGGAGAATACACCGACATTATTTCTCTTTTGTTGGCACGTAAAGAATTCAAGATTTTCTATGTTGAATTATTGCGCATTTTTTAAAAAGAAGAATTGGATAAGCTATTAAATCTGATTCAATGATTAAAAAAGATCAATAATTTATATAAGGTCATGATTTCAAATGGAAAAGGAAAATTCTCACTTTGGATATATTAAAGTTTCGTATATATATATACAGCTCTTTCGTTCAAGTGTTTGACAGAGGCTCTAATTAGGTTAATAATTTATCTCAATTTTTTCCCGGTTTATTAAAGCTACGCACCTAGGAAAGCTCAATTTGAGGTATAAAAATAATGAGTTTATTTTTCTTACAGGTATATATGTTTTTCTGTATAGACTATATAGTACTTTAACTCCTATTGATGTTGAAACTCTTCAAACCATTGAGCTTAAACTTTGGTTATATCATTTGAGTCTCAAATAAATTAAAAGTGATTCTATATTGGATTGCAAACTGCACAAAATTTGGATCAATCGCAATGATCTATATACGTACAAACTCACAAGGAGTGATTCGGGAATTGAATGAGATGCAATATTATTGTTTACCTATATACAATTTTTTTTAATTAAAAAAAAAAACAATTTAAGAAGAAAGAAAGAAATTAAAGAAAGGTGTTAATATGAATATGAGGAGGAAGAAAAAGCAGGAAGCATAAACTCAAAAAGGAGAAAAGCACAAAAAGATGGATTCATGAAAGGGAAAGAAGCATGAGGGAGAGAAATGGAAGTTTGGCTTAATTAATTGGATGGATGGGAAGGAAAAGCATGAGATAACTTACAAGTCATCCTGTCTTGCCACGTGGATTCCTTTTTTACTTCATGTGATCAAGGCTGGCCCCACATGGGGGTCCCGCTTTGCCCTTAATTACCATCTCTCTCTCTCTCTCTCTCTCTCTATATATATATATATATATAAGCACTCAAGTTTCACTTCATGTAATTCACTAAACAGTATACATAATTTATCACCCAATAAAAAGAAATAAAATTGAATCGTAATTTGTTGCATATGGAAATTAATTCATTTCATTAGATTGATCATTGTTAATTCATTACAGCTTATATATATGAAAGATCAAAATGTTTGGTATAATATAAACTCATATGTAATATATGTATGTGAGTTAATATTATTGAAGCAGTTAATTAATAGGAGTAGATCCACGTGAAAAAGGAAAAAAAAAGAAGAAAATGAAAGAGTGATTAGATAAAGCAGAGAGAGAAGAAATAAAGCAGTGTGAAAGGATGGTTAGTTGAGTTAAGAAGAGCCGCCAAAGTTAGTTTTGGCACAGACTCCTCACGTTAATGTATAGATCCTTCGTTCTCGCAGAATGGAAAAATGCCAGCCACTCATGTGTCGCCACGTGGAGGAGGGGGCTCAGAATCCAAGAAGGAGCAAGCAGGAAGCATAGGATCGATCATAAGAAGAAGAATCGAAGATATGACATGCATAAATATAGTAGAGCTTGATTACTAAGAAAACAAGAATCATCCAAATTGATCATAAAACAAATAAAAAGTAATCCAAAGACACAAAAAGATCCTAACCCTACAGAGCTTGGCATCATTTGCTTTTCTCTCTCTTTCTTTTTGTCCTCTTTATTAAAACCCCAAGCAACCCCCACATTCCACCCCCCTACTCTTCCTCTCTTCCTACCCTAACTTGGATCTTCTTTCTTCTTCTTCTTCTTCTTCTTAGGTTTTGCCATATACCTCTTCAAATAAGAAGAAATTTATAAGGTCCAAAATTAGGTCATATACTTAAATATGGCACCTGTTTCATTGCCTCCTGGTTTTAGGTTCCACCCTACAGATGAAGAACTGGTAGCTTATTATCTCAAAAGAAAGATCAATGGGCGTAAGATTGAGTTAGAGATCATCCCTGAAGTTGATCTTTACAAGTGCGAACCATGGGACTTGCCAGGTAAATAATTCATTCATTTCATTAAAACTATATATATTAGTCAAGTACTGTTAATTAGAAAGATGTATTAATTATATGTTGTGAAAATGAATATATATAATTAATTAGTATATGTTTTTCATGTATTAATTATATATATATCCCGGCCATGCATGCATGTGTATATATATAGATTATGATATATCCATCATGATTTCATTTAAATTTGTAGATAGTTAATTAAATGGTAACAGAATGATTGAAGAAAAGATCAATCTTGAAAAAGTGAGAGGATTTGGTAATCTTTAATGGTTTTGATGAATGATGAAACGAAACACATGCTTGCTTTATTGGTCAAGTCAAGTATATATATAGTTTTGGCTTTAACATAAAATATCTGATTTATTAATTAGGTTAATAATGGATCTTTAGTGGAAAGGGTTTGTACTTAATTAAGGTTCTTCTAGAGGATGCATGGTCTCCCTTTATCTTTTTAGGGTTCGTAGCTATTGTGAATTTGAGATCGTAATTAACGACTAATGAGACAACAGTAAGATTCCCAAGTCAAAAAGAATCAACAACAAAAGAAAAGCTAGCTAGCTAGCTAGCTAGCACTCCGATCCGATCCATTCTCTCTCTCTCTCTATATATATCTTTAATTAATTAAGCAATAATGAATAAAAATAATGATTTCTGCAGGAAAATCATTGTTGCCGGGAAAAGATTTGGAGTGGTACTTCTTCAGTCCTCGAGATAGAAAGTACCCAAATGGGTCAAGAACGAATAGAGCCACAAAATGTGGATATTGGAAGGCCACAGGAAAAGACAGGAAAGTGAATTCACAGAGTAGAGCAGTGGGTATGAAGAAAACCCTAGTTTACTATCGAGGTCGAGCCCCCCATGGTTGTCGCACCAATTGGGTCATGCATGAATATCGTCTCGATGAGAGAGAATGCGAAACTCCTTCTGGCCTTCAGGTTCATTCCATTCTTCTTCTCCACTCAATTCTCCTCAATCATAATATTCCTATTCCTTACATTTAATTTTTATTTTCTTTTTCTCATTCATCACCTACTACCTACTACCTACCTTCCTATATATTTATTTATTCTTAATTATTCCTACATACCCTCTAGCTAGCTAGCTATGAATTATATATTATTAGAATTTTTGAAGTCATGTCATAACATAATTAATATCAAATATGAAGGGCAGTTTGAGATTTTTATAATTGTATTGATTTTTGTTTGAAAAATGAAATTGGATCAGGATGCATATGCTCTTTGTCGTGTGTTCAAGAAGACAGCAGTGATTCCTACAAAAATAGGAGAGCATGCGCAGTATGTGAATACAAATCACAGCGATCAAACATCATCAAGCATTGAACTTTACTCTGAGGGAAGAGGCGAAGATTTTGAGACCTCTAATTATAATAATATGATGCCTTTCGATCATTCACACAATAATAATAGTATTGCAAATAATTCCTCTTCTTCACTTACAGATCATCATGCCAAATCCTCATACTTCTTATCAGAAGACCCATTATTCTCTCTCCCTAATTCTTCTTCCATCTTCCCTAACATTAACTTTGGACCCACTATACCATACCCTCCATCCAAGGTATATATATATACGTAATACAAATTAAATATATATATATTTGTGTTATTCTAAATCTTAAATACAAAATAAAAATTTCAGGTGGATATAGCACTGGAGTGTGCAAGGATGCAGCATAGGTTGGCTATGCCTTCATTGGAGGTGGAGGAGTTTGGTCAAGTGGGGAACAATTGTCAAGTGACGAAGATGCATTATTCAAATAATAATGAAAGCACAGACATGTTATTACAGGAGATTCTTTCTGTTGCTCATGCTTCTCAGCAACTCATAAACCACTCTGATTCTGACTATTCACACTCATGGGGTGCTCCTAATCATCAACACTATGCTTCTGCTTCTGCTTCTGCACAACAAGATGATCATGACTTCACCTTCATGGTTCATGCCACACACACTACTACTACTAGTGATCATGATGATTATTACAACCATGCCACCTGGGAAGATCCGAATTCAATCAGATCCATACAGATTGGGGATCTGGATGATGATGATTTCAAATCAGATCATAGAATGGTTGAGAATTTAAGATGGGTTGGAATGTCAACCAAGGACTTAGAAATTCAGGTATACATATTATTTATATATATGCTTCCATTAATTAGTTTCCATGCATACATATATATATATATAGGCTTACTAATTATGGTGTAATTATTAATTATTTGTATAATCTGACAGAGCTTCATGGAAGATCAGAAGATTGTTCCAATTGAGGATATTTCAAGTTTTCATACTAACAGGGAAGGCAAGAACCTAATGCAAGGTATATATATATATTCATTTTATCCTCTTTTTAATTAACAGATAAATAACCACTAATTAACAAAGGGTTTTAAATTTGGTATATGCAGCAGAATGTGATAGCAGCAAGGAGCTGAATGACGCTGAAATAAACGACATGTCGTTGGGGTTTATGAACGAGGATCATGACCCCAACAACAACAAGAATGATGGAGAGGACTATTCAAGCTGTCCAAGCTTCGAAGTGGTGGAGGAAGTGAAAGTGAGCCATGGAATGTTAATGTCAACACGACAAGTCGCTGACACATTGTTTCACCAAATAGTGCCTTCACAAACCCTCAAAGTCCACCTCAATCCACACTACCACTCCTCTCACTCTATAGGCCACAATATTATTAACGCTGACGATGACGACTTCACAGTTTCTTTCTTTAGAGACTTGAAGGCCCACGTGAAGGCTATAGCAACTTCCATCCTTTTCTTCTTATTTGCACTTCTCATGATGCATTGTCTTTATTATCGATCTTCTGATCAGGATGTCAAGAGAATCAGAGAATCTGGAGGTATAGAGTGGAATAATAATAATAATAATATTGAGAATGAGAATGAGAAGGAAAAGGTTTGGCTTGTGGGGATCAAAAGTGGGAAAGGATTGTGTGTGGTGTTGAAGAAGATTGGAATTTTTCTTACTGTTTCTTTTGCTCTTTGTACCATGTGGGCTAACCACATTATACTTCATTAACCCCCTTCTTCTTCCATTTCCTCTAATTTCTTTTCTTTTCCATTTTTTTCCTCTCTAACTTAGGATTTAATTTGAGAGAGACCACTAATTGGGCTTCTCCGAATTAATCGAGTAGGAGGCTGATGTATCCAAATATATATACGTGTATTTATTATTATTATTATTTTACTTTCACACAATTGTTAATTATTTGATTCACAATATATTGATATTAATTGTATTCAACCATATATATAATTAATATATGCAAAATTCTTGTTGCACATTGAGGTTTTAGATCTCAAGCAGCTTAATTTATATATAATTTGTATTTAGTAAGTGTTAACAATTAAAGCTCTTCTCTTTTTGGTTTCCCAAGGTATCTCCAGTCCGATAAATCAAGGACTAATTCTCCGCAGATTAAAGCTCCATTTAAGGAAGTTCTTCTCTTATTATAAAAGATTAGTTCTTTTCATTAGATATCTAACTCCGTGATCAGGGAGACAATTTTGCGATAACATTTCCTTTAAAAAATAGGAAGCCAAAGGTAATTCTATTTTAAGGAACTCATCAATACAACGTAATGAGTAAAGACGTTGGTTCACCAATAAAAATTCAGCTGAATTAAGAACTTTCGCATTAACACACTTTAGTTCTACCAATTGAGCGTTGGTTTTGAATGAAAATTTAGTCATAGATGGCGCTGAATATTTTTTCATTTAAAACTAATTACAGTAACTTTTTTATTTTCTTTTTCTCAAAATTGTGCTTTATAATTACGCTTTACCATTGTTGTACTGTAGAAAATAAATCATAAATTAAATTTTTTTTTCAAAAATACTTACATATATATCAAGCAAGTCTTTGAAAATTTCATTAATTTAATGCTTACAAATTAGCATTAAGGTAATAAAATAAACAGTTCATAAAATAATCGCGCTCTGGCGGTACCAGAGACAAAAAAGATGAAAAGTAAAAAAAAAAAAAAAAAGTTGGTTCAGCTATGACTATTGACTACGAGGCAACCAATGATATTCACAGTACTTTCGTATTTTTTATTTGTGACTAAATCTGAGGGATGATATGATTAATATTATTGCTAACTCGTTGAATATATCACAATTGGAAAGGCATATTGTCATTGTGTGTGTTTCCTTGGATTTGTATATTGTAGATCTCAAGACAAGATGGTCAATTTCGAGATGATACCAAAAGCTATAGTATCACATTCTTTTTTTTTTTTCCTTTCATAAAACTATATATAGTATCACATTCATTCACGAGAGTCCAAATGCGTTATGAGAAGGCAAGGTCACAGGCTCACTCTGAAATATTATTTATGTACAACAGCCTTCATTGTTTAATTCTTTGCCATAATGTTTGATTTGACAAAATCCCATTTCGATTCACGCCCATTCCATTATTTGTTCAAAATCAATAAATCATATTCTTGTTGGTAGACAGACTTTGTGATGAAAGGTGGATGTCATTGTAGTGAGCAAGCAGGGAATGAACGTGACATGAATGTGGTGGGTGAGCTGAGTGCACGGCACATGTTTGATATAAGGCGTCAATGAAAAGATAAAGGGTAAGAAGTTGGAAAGAAGATGACAAAATAAACCCAAGTGAGGGTTCACGGGTTACTTCCTGTTTTACTATTCTTGTTAATAATAAGTGCTTCCATACCACTATCTGATAATTGCCTAGAAAGTAAAACAGCTTTATCCCTTTCTAAATGCAATAAAATAATAAGCATCAGCATCATGGCTTAATCAAATTCTTCACTTCTGTACCGGTATTAGTTTGTTTTAGACTTTTAGTGGCTTATCAGCTTATGGCTTCTCTTCCTCTTCCTTCTTCTGCTTCTTGTTCTTGGCTGCAATTCTTCTTCTTAGCATTGGTTTGTTTCTTGAATTGGGGATGCGTTGATGGAGCGAGCGCAGTGAAAGTGGCTACCTTTTCGAAGGTGGAAGATGCTGTGAACTTCCATATATACTATGGCCAGACATTCAAAGTTATTAAGAATGCCCTTGATGGCCACAGCTACCTTCTTCTCCAGGTTTACTCTCTACTCACTACTCTTCCTTATTCTCTTAATGAAAAATGGAGGTCCTCAGCAATGGCGGTGGCCAGGAAAATGTAAAGTATTTTAACGTATAAAACATGTAATATTGCATCAATTTCAATCATCCTGAAGGACTACCAATTCAGTATCAAATTATCCACCTGCCTAGCTTGTTTCTAGAAATACTCATAACCAATATTAGGAAAAGAAGGATTAACATCTCCAAAAGGGTGCAAAAAGAATTGATGTTCTGTTTATCTCTGTTACTAATTAAGTTGCATATTAACGAAATTTAAAATAGGAGAGAAGAAAGTTTTGTTTAGCATTGTGTGTTATCAAATGTCTTTTGGTTTGTCTTTGGGAATCAGGGGAAGGATTGCTTATTACTAGAAACTTCTGTTAGATGTCCAATTGCTGTACTTCTCTCTTAGTAATGAATTCACAAAAAAAAAAAAAAATCTTATTGGCAGAATAATTCAAGGATCGCATCAAGAACGAAGTATTGTACATCCAGAATCAAATCATTTATTGTTCCGTTATCCAACTATTCTGTTGATACCGATTCCTTTCCAGGTATGCTATGCATATCCTCACCTCTCTGCTTTCTCCTCCACTTTTCCATGAATTTAGGATGCTACCATATAACACAACGAAGATTTTTTTTTTTTCTTGTTCACTACAAAATTAATGTACTAACATTTTCTTTTTCTTTCTTTGCCTCCTTGGGGTCAAATTCCAGTATCCTTCTTAGAGGTGAGATTCTCTGGTTTTATTATGAAGATGAAGTGGCTTTCTTGTGTGATTGCTTTGCCTTCTTACTCTATTTTTCCCCTTTCATATTTTGTGCAGCTTCTGGGCTTGCTAGAGAGCTTGAAAGGCATAACATCAAACACTGTAGCTTCTCAATGCGTGCTGAAATTGTACGAAGGAGGACAGATAGAAATGTTCAACAAGACTGACGAACAAAAGCTTGCACAGTTTGCAGCACATTTCACCAGTGATACTGATCAACAACCAGCTTGCAATTTTGCCCAATTTGCCCCATCTTCAGAGGACACCGCTTTGCAGGTAAGCAACAACTCAACATTACTTTGTAAGGACTTTAAAAACAAAGGCATTAGATCATATAAGTTTGACAATGAAATTCGGGTGCTAGAATCCTTCTAAAGCTTAATATCTTATTAGGATTCAGATTTTGTACATACTACTATTATGGCTAAACACTAGTCCATAAACCTACCACAGTAGTATTTTTTTTCTGTGCTTGGAATGATTAACTATCTGATGCTTGTACTTTTTCTAGAGAGCAGAGTGGATCAAGTTCATGGGAGCTTTTGCTAATGCTGAAGCTAGAGCCAATCAAGTATATTCTGCAGTAAGCACTCCACTCAGTCCAAGACATAGATAAGTTTAAAAACATATGAAAGTTCTTTTTTTTTTTCTTCCCTTTTTATGGTTCAAAAATATTTTTCTTCTTCATAACGATTTAGTCTGGAAGTTCTTGTTGAAAGTTTATCGCGTTTTTTTTTCTTCCCTTTTTATGGTTCAAAAATATTTTTTTTTTTCTGATTCGTTTTCCTTAACAACTAATGATTTGTTATTGAACAGGTTAAGGAGAACTATCTGTGCTTGGCTAACATCACAAAAACTCGAACATCATTCAAACCAATAGTGGCATGGATGCAGTATTCTAATGTACGTATGCCCAGAAGCACAGATCCCCACTTTTCTTCATAATATCCATTTTCATATTTCTTTCCTGAACTATATTCAACTCTCAAGTCAAGCTTGAAATAACATCTTGGCCATTGCTATATCATTTTATTTAAGGAAAAAGAAGAAAGACACAGAAAAGACCCTTTATTAAGAACTTCAAAATTGTTTCTTTATTTGCCCCCCAACCCATTCTGATTTTTAAGATTCTCCAAGCAATATCAGATTACTTAGATCAAAAGAAGAAATGAGCCTGTATCACTCTATCTATCTACCTCAAGCCCTTTGCTTGTGGTTGCGCTTATGCTTATATCTTTTATCATTTTGACCTATGACACCTATCTTTGTTTAGTATCATTTAGCAATTAGCATTACATTTTATTACTTGGTTATCAAGTATTATTTATATCCTGATCATCTCCATTTTTTATTCCCCTTCTCTAGATTCTTATATATATTTTTTGCAGGGCGTTTGGGTCTTCACAAAGGAAGCGTATAAGTTGAAGGTATGAAAACAAAAGATAATAAGCATAACAGTTAGAACTTGGAACATAATGATACGATGTTTCTGAATAGCGAGGGAAAAAAATCATTATATAATTGCTATTTGGTATTGCAAAAACGATTTCTTTACTTTAATACATAACCTTGGCAAGCAGTACGTGGAAGATGCAGGCGGAGAAAATGTTGATGCTTCTATAAACAAGAACACTTATAATGTCTCTGATCCTGATGATATAGAGGAGCTGCATGCCATCTTATGTGTAAGTTCAATTTTAATACTGCAGTTAAATCTATACATAATTTGGCATGGAAAAGTACAAAATTGATCTTTTACACATTCAACAATTAAGAAACTTGATGTCAAGATTTATTTATTTCTTTCGTAGGGTAAGTTTGGTAAGGAAACCAAATAGTAAAATTGTGGTGTATCACGACTCCCAAAAAAGTTTTACATCATATTTTATACATACCATACACACTTTTTATCATACTTTTTCTCTCTCTTAATTTTTTCCTCTATCTCTCTCCTCACTTTTCTCTACAGTACTTTCTTTACCGTACTTTACATCCGTACATTTATATCAAGCGTAGTACTCCTATTGCTAGTATCCTTACTTAGCATTCATTCCCGATCTCTCACTCTCTCTTTCTGCCTCACAAATTTTTACTGTGAAATTATTCAGTATGTAACATATGTAGACGATTTTGAAGAAGGTCAATCATCAAATAGAATTAATTCTGAGAAATATATTAAGTTCTAAATACTCATTTAAAAGTAAATTTTGGTCATATCTGCAATATCCACCGTTTTAGACTTTTAGTGTCTTAATTCTTAAGTTCCTTTCTCTCTCTCTCTCTCTCTTTTTTCCCCAAATTTTCTTTAAGTGAGTTAACAGCTTAAATAATCTTACTTCTTCATGCAGACTGTGGAAGTAGTAATTGATGAAACATTAACTTATGATCCAATCAACTACACAGTATCAACATTTCTCCAAAATTTGAATGTTGAAGATCACTCTTGTTTCTCCTTTCTCGCAAATACAAGCTTATGGAGATATGACAAAAGGATTCAAAATAATACAACTCATGGTAAGTAGTTCCTATTTTAATGTTGTGCATTTGCCATATATATAGTCCATTATAGTTAGGGTTTTGTTAATCAATGCCTAAGTTATTGGTTAAAAGTTTTTTAATTGGCTGAGAGTATTTAAAGTTTTTTTTAATTGACTTTTCGCTAATTCGAAGTCATTAGATACTTTCTCAACCAATCAAAAAAAATTTCTTAGAATACTAATGAAACCCTTATAGTTATAGGCTTTTCTAGAGAAGTATTTTAAGTACTTATTGTGAAATGACATAACCACTATTTCTTCCAGTTTTGAATTAAATGAAATTTCAATTTCTTTCCTTTCTACAATACATATACAAGAATAAAGGGATATATATTATAGACAAACACATACAAGAAAAATCTAATTTGACCATTGTAATTTTTGTGGCTGAATCTTGTACATGTGAAGACTGGTTTGATGGAGCAGTCTCCCAGCCTCAATTGGTACTAGCAGATCTTATTGAAGTTTTATTTCCCACTGGAAATTACACAACAACATACTTTAGGAATCTAGCAAAGGTAAATTTTTATTATTCAAATTTAAATAAACTGCTAAATCGGTTTTATGTTTTATTTTTTTAACCCCTCAATTATTCTTGTCATCTCTCAGGAAGAAGGACCTTCAAATATTGTTTCTGCAATGTGTGACAGGGACACCTCCACTGCAATGGAGCCTACAATAGTTGCTTGTGGATGATTTCTTTTCAGCTTCAAAATACTTCTTTTTTGTTTTTAATACTATTCTTTTTCAAATTTTGATTTTTTAAATATAGAACCCATAAATGTTTTTTTAAATGAATTTTATCATTTGCACTTATCACAGGGTATACATAGAATGAAACACTTTTTCCTGATTCAGATGAATTGATCTGTTTGAACAAATGCCACTTCCCTTTTGTTCAACAATGAATGTCTTTGCTTTTATAAGGGGTCATAGGGATGCAATCATACAAATTTACAATACATTCAACTTTTATTATTTATTATTATTATTGGCAAGACTCAACTTTGAGTTAAATCTTGAGGATGAGGACCTTCTTGATTTGTTAAAAAAGAAAGGAAAAAAAGAGTACCCTCTGAAAAGTTTGCGCACACAATCAAATTTTATTCATAAACATAAAATAGTTGCCATCTTAAACTTATATAGAGCTTATATTTTTAGTAAACATTATACAAGATGGAATATACATTAGGCAAAGACAGATATTAAGAGTGAAGGATTCTCCTTAAATCGTCCTCCTTTGTTGCTGAGACCATTAAAATCGAAAAAACCTGAAAAGAAGCCAAATTTTGTTGAGCAACTTGTTTCACTCCAAAAATTCATGACCTAATCCCACACTATATAGTTGTTAAACTTACCTATCAAATCTGGATTGAGAACGTCTGGTTCACATAAACAAAAATTACGTTAGTTTGGATTAACCATAGATTTGAGACAAAAATGATGTTCAAGTATAAAAATTTGATTTTTAAAAAAAAAAACTGAAAATTTTTCTGAGGTGAAATGTCCTTTTATGAGTGATACTTGCCTTGGACGTCGTTCTGCGACAGACTGCTGCTTGAACGCTGCTTGTTGAGGTTCATCAATCGGAACAGGTACAGTCGTTACCTGTGACATTAACATAACCATTTCAGAATTTCATAGCATCACAATCATTGTTGTATATATATATATACATTTTCATTCTTTCAGGATCAAAATGTATTGGCATTACCAATTTCTTGAATATAAGATTATGGAACGTCTGTATGTATCTCTGCTTCGCTTCTTTTTGCTCCTTAGTCACTTGCCTCCACAAGGTGTAAATGCTTCCCATATTCAGCAATTTGTTCGCATAGATCTTCCAAGTATAGCTATAAAATCAAAAATCACAACGTTTTGAGCTTTTGATCGTCGTAGGTGCACGAGAAAAAAGCGATATCGTTTAGTTTAGTGTTTACCATTCATTGATGCGCTGTAATCCCGCCGCGGAAATCCTGTTCCAATGTATTGAATCTACTTTGCAATTTTCAAAGAAGTCGGCAATTCTATTGCTGGATTCGTCCCCGTTGAGGGGGTCGATAAGAAACCCAGAAACCGTATCGACGATGATTTCTGCGGGACCTCCTTGGTTAGTAGCGAAGGTGGGTAATCCACAGTTCATTGCTTCAATTACAGTGAGACCAAATGCTTCGTATAAGGCAGGTTGAACGAAAGCTCCCTTTGTGTCAGCGATGCAGCGGTAGAGTTCTCCATTGCGATGCCTATCAGTTTGTGCAGCAATCCATCTGAATTGGCCCCTTAGTAGGTATTTGTCCATCAAACCAAGCATTTTTGTTATTTCTGCCCTTTCTTCCCTGTCTTTGGATTTCAAAGGGTCAAAGAAGCCTCCAACTATGACAAGGTTCACCAAGCCTCTTAGTCTCCTGTTCTTCCCGTACCACTCAAGTAGCCCAGTTAGGTTCTTCACAGCATCAAGCCTTGCCATTGAGAAGATGATGGGTTTTCTCCTGTCATTTAGGTACCCACTGTTTCCACAATATTTTCAGAAGTTAAAACAAAAAAGGAAGTTATTCACTTATTTGGAAGAATACAGTGATTTGTATTATATATGAACTATAACTATGTAGGATTAGTAGCGACTTACATATACTCATTGTTCTCCACTTTACCATACAACAGGTTTTCAATGGCAGGGTGAAATTGAGTTAGTCTTCTGTCTTTCTCTGTGTGAGGGAAATAGACAGACTGATCAGCTCCGGGTGCAGCTATGTTGAACTTGGGATCAAATACGTTTATTCCTGAAACAACCCTGCACAGTCCTGGGAGCGTAAATGCAGCATGACTCTCATATTGCCCAGGTCTAACTTTGCTGCAAACAAGAACTTTTGAAATTCAGTATTCTACAAACTCAGTATAGGGGTTAACTTTATGTGGACTAAACTATACTTATCAGTAAAGAAAGTTGTTACAAGTAACTTTCTTTACTGATATAGTATAGTTAATCAAAGTAACTTTCTTTGTAAACTGTTATTATTAATAAAAAAAACTATACTATATCAGTGAACTCTGTTGTGTATGCAAAACAATTTTTCAAGTGATACAGAAAGGCTGCAAAAAATAACTTAGTATTCTTCTGATTTCATTTATTTAAAGCTAATGAGCAAACCTTCCAGCAATCTCTTGGTATGTGCTGGTTATGATGAAATCTGCTGCATTCATAGCAACTGTATCGGCCATGAATTGGCACGAGAAATGATACTTGCCATCAAACTCCTTCCACTTGACATCAGAATCTTCATACTTAGTCTTTTCTAAAGCATGTGCTATAGTCCCCTGGTTATCAAGGAAGCTAAGAAATTAGTACACATGACAAAGGAGACATCCTTCAGCTACAAAATTTTAGAGGGTAACTTAAAATCTTAAATAGAGTCAGGGATAGCGAACTGACCAGAGTTACCCCAAGTTTATTGGCCATCAGAGATGCCACCAAATTTCCATCAGTGTAATTTCCTAGAATAAGATCTGGTGGTCCTTCCATTAGGTCCAGAATCTTAACTGTAGCATCCTATTATTATGAACAAGAGAAGCAGTTAAAGGGAAGTTCTTTAAAGAAAACAAAGGGAAGTTAAGGATCGTTTAAACAGATGAGCATACTTGAGTAAATCTCTCAAGATAGGGATAAATGTCAAAGCGAGAAACCCACTGACGCATGATCCCCTTTTCTGTCTGAAAAGGCACACGTAGAATGAAGGAGTGCTTGGTATCAATTATAGGTTCCAACTCCTGGTTGCACTTGGTTCCCCGAGCTTCTGGTATGAGCCTTGTAACCTGTCAAGGTAAGAATTTATTTGCATAATTCTAGTAGAAAGTATGTTGTATGCATGAACAAAGAGGTCATACTTTTGCAGCTTGTGTTAACTTACCACAAGAATGTTAGGCTTCATATTTAACCCCTGTTGCTTAATTCTTAGGAGCAATTCTTCTTCCAGAGCTCTAACTTGATCCAATATGTAAACTACCTGTTCAAAATTTGAACAAGTTTGTGTTATTTATGATTTTATTCCATAGTTACCAGATACAATATCAAAGCCTTCTTTGACCAAGGTCATGAGCTTGATCCTAGTTGCTCCATTCTAATAATCTGATAAATTGTAGTAATGTTTAAAACTCATACCTGTCCTCCTGTGTCTGGCAAGCCAAGGACATCCGCTTGGCCAAAGTAACCATGAACAGAGAATATCACAACATTGAATATAGTAGGAATTCGGCTAAAAAACATTTCCAGATTCACTGGGTCTGGTGCTTGGAGTGCTTCTGATAGAGTTCTCATTGTCTCCCTCACTCTTTCTGCTGTATCTCCCCAGCCTCTCTCAAAACCCCACTCTTTGAACCTATGAATGAAATATCACATTGATATTGAACCACGACATCCAGAGCCTCTTCAATAGAATAATGGAAGACTTACCTTAGCTCAAAATTATCATATGGAGTGTCCTTAGGAAGTGCTGAAAGGAATGCATCAGCCACTATTAGTGCCAGCTGAAGCCTTTCAGCAGAAGCCAGTGTCTCATTTATCATTAAATTCTGCCAATTTAGATTGCACAAGGAAAATGAACATTCACCTTTAATTATCTTTATGAAAAATTGTTTTATGAATTCAATTAATATCATCACTTATGCTGTTGCACTTACTTCTCCCCGGCAGTTCAGTGTTAACAAGTAGTTAACTAGGGTCTGTATTTTTGCCAATTTTCCACTCAACTTCGAAGATAAAACTTTAGAAACAAATCTGAGTCCATTTCCAATTGAAGAAGGCAGAGCTAAATGAGGAACTTTGCTGTCAAACGATCTAAAATCTGCTTCCAATGCGTTTTCATCATTTGCCCTACAATATGGATCAATGATTAGTAATCAACACAGACTTCAAGTATATAACTTGCTGCTGGTAAAATGAAGATCATGACAGATGACCTTCATCTTCATGTGGTGCAAAATTTGATTATTTATTACATTATTATTTGTGTATGACAAAACATATCATTTGGCCTGTCCTCTCTCTGAGAAAAAACAGGAAAAAAAAATCATGCCCTGTAAAGTTAATACTTGCATTTTTCTTTATTTGTTTCATAATTTTGTAGTGTTCAAAATATGTTACTAAAAAGATTATGTTTGAATTTTTACCATGTAATGTCATGTATGCATTTCCAAGAAATACTTGTATTTTCCTTGTAATGACTCGAAAAATTTAAATCTTTAAACTACAGTTCACTTCCTTTCTTTCATGCCATTTTTAGTCTTCTAATTTTGGTGAACAATATTATATATATATATATATATATATATATATATATATATATATATATATATATATATATATATATATATATATATAAATGATATTGCAGACTCTGAAAAACGAAAAAGAAAAGGAAACATACCACTTTTCGTCATATATCATTTCTTTGAATTTCAGGTAATCAATGGAGGAGATGCCCTCAACAGAGAGATCTAAGGAGCTCACTTTAACAAATTCCCAAAATCCAGGATTTGGCCTCACAGCAAAGGCCACATATGGTGGATTAACGACAGCTTCCTGCAAGTTTCACAACACAACAAATTAAATGCCTGCCATACCGTCGTCAATGTCACAATTCACTTAACTACAGTATGTGATTTTAAATTTAGGTGACATGAATAAAACCTGTGTGGATTTCAAAATGAAGCCAAGCATGCCCTCCATCACTTCGTTTCTTTCATGTATGTCATCTATAACCTGCTCCATTTCTTCCATTAAATGTTGAAGTTTCATGATCCTTCTGCCTCTCTCTAGGTACCTAGCGAAACACCTTTTCATGTGGTATCGACTCTGCCTCAACGCATCTGGCATGTTATCCGTTATAGAATCTGAGCGCTTTAATGATAATGTAGAAGCCATTTCAACACAGAGATGATCAAGAAAAGGTAAAACAAGGTTTTGAAAGCCAGAAAAAGGAAAATGATATTGGTTGGTGGTTGTTGCCTAGCATTATGGGATGTGTTTCGATTTATATATGCATAGTCATGAGGTTACTGTCTTTGATTGTGTGTCATGAGAAAAAAGAGCTTTTTGTGTGGAATCTTGGTGCAGAAGGGAAGCTGTGGAATGGTGAAAGAGTTGGAAAAAGAACAATTGCCAAGGGAAGAAAAGGAAAAGAATATTTGCATCCTTAACAAAGAGATTCAAAGCTTGAAAGGCAAAGGCCTCGTTGAGTAGTACTTCTAACATGGAATTATAGGTATCATTCTTTTCTTCTTCTGTGTCCAAAAATGCAATGTATTTCTGAGTTCTGACATTGAGTAAGAGCTCGCTCTCATGCACGAGTCTTGCACATCTAGTTTTCATGATCTTTTTTTTTTCTTAAATGTTCCAATATATATAAAATACTGAGAATGTAACGTGCTTGAGTTGATTTACCAAGTTTCGTCTATTTATATCAATTTTCTCATATTTTAATTGTCGCATGGACAAGTACACGCTCAAAACTGGAGACGCTGCCATTCACGTAGTAAAATACTGAGTAAATCAAAGATTTAGAGAGTTTGGAAAAAAAAAAAAATACTAAGTACAATATCGTTGGAAAAAGTAAATAAATGTAACTCGCAACATTCTAATTTTTATAAAATAGAATAATGAATTTTCTTTTCTTAATAGAAAAAGAAAAATTATAAAACCACAAATTTCCAAAAAAAAAAAAGGTCTCAACCATTGTATTATTAAAAAAACTTCAAACACATCATCGAAATAAAATCTCAATAAATATATATTTTTAACATAGTAATTCTCATGTAAATATTATAATTAAAGAAAAATCTCAAAAAGAATCCACATACTGACATACTCAAACTTATACCCTAATTACGTGATTGTATCATTTTTTTTCAAAAAAAAAAATCCCTACTTGTTATATTTGTATTGAGAGACCTGATAGGTAGCAACTACTTAACAAACTTAATATATATATATATATATATATATATATATATATATATATATATATTTTTTTTAAATAAGTGTTTCGGAATGAAGATCGAACTATGCTCATTGCTCAGCTTAGCTAGCTATATATATATAATAGTGGGCCAACCTGTAATGGACCTGAAGCTCTGGCCCGATCCGTAATGATGAAGCCTCTTCCAAATTAGGGTTTGTTTTCTTGCGCTCACCCGCAACTTAGGGCTTCGACGGCGGAGTCTCCCTTTATAAACACCTTCCACCTTCTCCCTACGTATCATCAACGTCTCTCATCCTCCTTCTTCTTCATGGTCTTAGATCTATGAGCTTTGTTTTTTGTTTCTTCTGAGTCTGAAAACTCAATTCTTCTTTGTTCATTTGTTTGTTTTTTATTGTTCGGAATAGCTTTATTATGAATTTAGTCTATGTGTCTGCAAGTTTTTGTTGGAATCTAGAAATTGTTAAGAGTTGGAAGGGATATGACGATACTTTCCCCATATGATCGAAGTTGATTCCAACTTTGCTATTTAGATAATTCGTTCTCCTTTCAGGGGATTGAATTTCCAAGCCAGAACTCTGATCCTTATGCCAACTCAATGCTCTAATTTCTGATATTGCCAATGCCTATGAATTTAACCTACATTATGTTATCTGCATCAGAAATTGATTTAATTAATTTGGAAAGTATTGTGTTAGATATAAGTGAACAAACAGAGATGGAAGTGATGATTATTTCCCCAGATGATCGAAGCTGATTATACTGTGCGATTTTTTCTCTTACGAGATACCAAGCCAATTAATCTGATCCATCTCTTATTAACAACTCAAGATCAAGATACTGATTATCATTAAATTGGGAATTGCTTTTAATTTCTTTAGCATCATATTTACAATAAGCATTGTGTGTAGGTACATGTCTGTACTTATCTTTCATGGCACTGGAAAGTAGCCAGATGAAAGCCATTTATTATAAGAATTAAACTTTTCGTTAACACCATTTTAAAACCAGTGTGAACTCCAAAGTTGAACATTTGGTGAGAAGCCAAGAGTAGGATCAGCTGGTAAAGAATAAGTCTTGATTTTGAATTAGATTTTGTTCTCATCCAATTTTACTGTCTCTTCATCCATCTAAAGATTAAGATGTTTGTTGTATAATAAGGATTAAATAAAAAAAAATTTGACAATTAAGAACAAGGTGGAGCCCGGAAATAAATTACATACACCAGGGGGAAAATCAGCAATAAAAAGGAAATTTGGTTCCTATTTATTTGTTTAAAAAAATTTAAACTTAGTTTATCAAATTGTTAAAGTGAGGAGAAAGAGAAGAAAAAAATTACGAGTTAAAAAAGACAAAAATTGATGGAACTGGACAAACATTCTTATTCTCTCCTTCTCTTTTTTCACTTTATCAATGTACCAACTTTCTTAATAATACTTAGGTATATGAAGTCTAATTTTACAAATTATTGTAGAGGATTCAAATTTTATTGCAATATTCATTGTTGCCCCCAAATTTTTTTTTGGTTCATGTCTACCTCTAAACTTTCAATTTTGTTCATTCCTGTCATTTTTGCTAACACGTTACTTTGACGTGAACTATGAATGTGTATTTCTTTTGTCACCTCATTTTATTTCATATTTAACTTTTTACGTTTATTTAAAAAAATTTAACCTAATCCAAATTTTTTTAAAAAAATAAACTTTTATCCTAAAATATTTTCTTTTAAATTAGGTTAGTTTTTTTTTATAAAAGTAAAAAGTTAAAGGTGAGCTGGATAATGACGTGTAAAAAAAATACACACGAAGGGCAGACATGAACAAAACTAATTGGGGGTAAGCATGAACAAAATTGAAAGTTAGGGTAGGCATAAACCAAAAAAAAGTTTGGAGGCAAGAATAAACATTGCACTAAGCAAAGGTACTTTACCCTATTTTATAATTGTATTTATCTGCTACTATTTTAGCGGTAGGTCGTAAGGAACTAGGGTTTCTATCCAATATGGCGTATGAGAATGTATAAAAAGCATATTGCAGCATGGTGAGAATTAAGTTATATGAAACATCCTATTTGATCTTATCTCATTTCTAATTTTCTATCTTAAGTGTACAGAAGATATTTGTAATAAATAGAGGATCCAATCCAACAAACTAACTACGTCAATACGTTGTTAACTTATCGTTTTGCAATCTTTGTTACGTCTAAAAGGTTATATAAATAATTACGCAAACCATTGATGAAAACAAAGAAATGTACTGATATGTTGATCATATCGATTGACTACATGTCTTTCTTCATTATGCCAATTTCATTTTTGGAAGAGGAGAAATGTCACAAAGGGCAAAAGATAATCCTCAAGTTACACTGTAGCCACCAATCCATCTTAGCATTATGTCAAGACAGAATCAAGTATTTCTTTGCAATAAGAGATACTATTTACAATTACAGGTTCGTATACCTCCCCCTCTACTGGACACCCAACTTCCCCTTTTCCATCAACCTCTTAGCTTTTCTAGACATTTAATGTTCAACAGTACCTCAAATAGGATTGCCTACTAGAGGAGACCTATGGGAAATTAAAAAAAACACACAAATCTCATCCGATGACTTTTCAGTTATCTCCATCTAAGTGAAAAAATCTTGTCTATTAGTATTGCAAGCCTTTGCCAGCCATTTCGTGACAAAAATTTCATTGTCTTAAGGGGTTGCCCACAACCGCAATGCAGGCTTACCGTCATGATCGATATAGAGGGACTCGTTGGGCCAAGAACTGGAAGAATATACAGCAGATTCTAGAGGAATAAAAATTGAAATTTGGATTTTCTTGTAGAAGAAAACCATAGTGTTCAAGAAGCTCTAAATTTGTGTACAGTCCATAGTTTCAAATTCTAATAGGAAGAAGAATAAGAACAACTTAGCACTTACACACCTCTTTACTGCATTGTTTAGCATGATGGATCCATTGAGTAAGGCAAGGTTAATCCCCAATGTAATACTTATATGCTGAAAATGCTAAGAATCATGTAGTAGCTGCTCTCCTCGCTTGTAATTTTCCCTGGCAAAAAAACAATATGAATTTACATCTTCCTCAAACCCACCATCTGTTAATCTCTGACTACGATTATCAAGCTGTTCTGCATCTACAATTACAGAATTGCCAACGTTTGATGCAGAAGTGACGTGGATGGAAGAGTTAGGAAATATACTCTTCATATTCAGGACCAAGTGGCTCCTTTCCATGTGCATCATAATTAAATAAGTCACCCACAGGCCACAGGGCATAAACATCCAGCTTCATCCCATGGTATGTGCAAAGTACGGGAGGACTTCTAGAAAAAGTACATGAACAACTTAATTTATAAATTCCCCTCTATAGGTAAAATAAAGAAAGAGACTGAGAGAAAACACTTTAATGGGATTTAATTTACACTTGACAGTTAAGTTAACGTGTACACACAAGTGACCTGTGATATTATAGGTCATTTGTCAATCAACACTAAACAACACTTCAATCAATAAACTCCTTTACAAAAGGGTAATAATTTAATTAAGGAAGTACACTATAAACAATAAGCGAAATAAATCCCAGTTCATGTATGCAAGTACTTGTTCAGGCCAGGAAAAGTTTATTGAGGAATATCTACTGTCATCAGCCAAAACCAAATATGTAACAAACCATTTGTGGTCTATTTGTCTCTGCATGTGAATGAGAAAATAATTGAATAGTTATAATTGAACTACTTTAGTATGCATAGGTGCTCAACATAGCCAGGTTTTCACACCGTTGCAGTAGCCCAAAGCCATGCCTTAAATGTTAAAAGTTGAGACTTAAGCTTGAGTTCTTCAATGATCAATCAAAGCATTAGCTTCTTTCCACTCTGATTTGGCCTTTAATACATACAGCCTTTTCTGTGACCCACTGAGCCTCATCCACCTAATAATAACATCATAAAGATCATTTCTAAACCTAGATTAAAAAAAACTGGCATACATTTTAAGTGAAGATGCTATAATCTAACCTAATGAGCATCTAAAATTTCAAAGCAGAAACTGAACCTTCTCGATTTCATCAAATGTAGCTAGTATGTCATAAGTATGGGACAAATGCGTGAGATAAGGATGCCACTTTGAGGACTTCCCTTTTCCCATTTCATATATATCTGCATTAAAAAAGCACAGAAGCAACAAGAGATTCAATCAAGTGTATAGGAGATTCAGTCATAAGCAAGATTTTAACAAAGATAACTTGGGTTTGTTTTATAACCAATGAAAAGTGAAAATAAATTATTCAATTCAATTTCACAATGTAAAGTAAACTAAGAAGGCTCTAGCACAACCTATTATTCATCCTCTTTCTTTTCTTATGGAAATAGTAATACAACACCTAAAAGTGCCAAAAAAGTGCATAGACATGATATGAATTTCATTAACCTTTTACATAAAGACGGGGAAAAGGTAATTTGTTCGTGGAACTTTCTGTACCTAAAAGTGCATATTAAAAGGAAATTCATCTGCTGGTTTCGAGGAAGTGTTCCGTGCAGTCGCTCATCAGTGCATCCAACTGGTAGGATTCTGCACTCAGAACAATTGTCTCCCTAAGTTTCAGGTTAGGAGCATGTAAGCTGGTACAAGATGCAATTAAAAACTTATTATAATAGAAAGACAAGCACTTTGAAAGAATTCAGTGGAAGTCTTGAGCCACAATAGATGAAAGCCAAGATTTTTGTGTATGGAACAAACAAAGTTGTCACTTTGGCAAACATAAAAGCATTACTTATTATATCACCACCATCCAGCACAGTAAAAATTAGACGTGCAGCATTCCAACAATATCTTTAAATAATACAAGCAAATATATTGACGGATGAAAGTTCAAAATTCATGCTATAAAAGCTCCCGAATTCCTGATTGGAGTAATGAAATTGCATTGCCTAGAACCTAGTATCAAAATTCAGGACACAAAATCGGATATTTCTTTACACGAAAAAAAAAATTATAATATCACTACAAACCTGACATATTACCTACCAAGAAAAAGAAATGATCGTCTACATAAAACAGATTCTATAAAGGGTGCCAGCTATTGCAGCAGCATCCCAAAGGTCTAATTCCTTATGAAAATGCCATCAGACATGTCGTTTAACATGGAGGGTCAAATTAACCATATATGAGTATTATATTAAATTAAAACAAGTACCTAAACAACTTTACTTTAGTTTTTTCCTAAATTAAAACATAAATTTACATAACCATGTACAGTTTCCCTCACAATCAGAGGGAAAAGGCTTTGACTATATTCTTTACCTTAATAGTCCCATCGGCTGCAGTGACAGTATGGAAAATAGGAGATTACCCCACCTTCCATTCAGCTTCCTGAACATCATCCCTAAAAGCAACGTCAAACCCAACAACAGAAGAATTCGCTGAGAAGAAAAAGGAAATGGGAGAATACCCACACTGATATAAATCCTGAATTTCTCTGACGTTTTCCATTTCATTCCTCTTTGATGTTCGAATTCGCTGACACATAATAGAGTTCACACTTGCATCTCAATAATGCAAAACGCTGCCTCCAAACTAAACCAAAATCAATCCAAACGTCAAATAATTCTTACAAAGCAGAAAAAAAAAACAAAATTTTGAAACAACCATGATACTGTTTACTCGTTTAGCACATTGAAATGAATGCCTTATGCCGGACAGTTTCAGCCTTCACAAGATTATATTCCTCTTGGATGTAATCAAACAAATGTATTCGTCTCATAATTTATACACGAGACCTTTAACTATCGTTCAAAAGCTTATACTTCTGCAGCCATAAATTTTTGTATAATTTCATATAAAAGTTCTCAACTTCCAACTTTCAGGTTAGTGTACTCTGTATAGAGTTGTTTCACGATGTATTCAATTTCATAATTTGAATAATCATCAATTACTTTGATCAACCAAAGGAACTTCTATAATTCGTCATGATACCACTGAAGAAACAGAGTTTGAGAACAATGGATTAAAACATGCCATATCAAATAAATATTTTATTCATATCACCGTATTGCAGAACTAAGAAATTGAAATTTTATAAACTTTCCACATAAAAGAAGACTAAAATATCTTTCTATCCAAAAAAAAAAAAGAAAACTAAAATGTCTTGTAGTTGATTTCACGAGCAGCTATTCAACAATATCGCTGCTATATTTCATTGTTAAGCAATCTGCAGACTAATCAAGAGAAGCATTAGTTGTGAACTAAAGAACACTGAAAGAAAAATTGAGCATCTCAAGAACACCACTCTCTTGCATTTTGGAACATGCGTAACCATGGGCTAGGTCCCTTCTTGTCCACATCCCACTGTTTGGGATACCATGGGAACTGCCACATTAAGAAGCAACGCTCTGGATGAGGCATCATGGCAAGATGCCTCCCATTGGGAGAGCAAATTGCTGCAACCCCTAAAGGCGAGCCATTAACATTGAAAGGATACATCTCTGTAGGAATGCCACTGTCATCGCAGTATCTTATAGGAGCCAACTCTGAATCAACAACACGAAGCAACACACTTTCATCTGGGAAATAAGCTCTTCCCTCACCATGAGCGGCCCATACTCCCAATGTACTACCCTCCATACCTTTGAACATTATAGCTGGTGAGTCCTTTATCGTCACGCTCGTAAAGCGGCATTCAAACCTCCCTGACTCATTGTGAATGAATCTTGGTTGTGATAGGTCCCCACCAGCACCAAGCACACCGCCAACTTGTGGGCCAGGTACCCATCCCAACAAAGCCATAAGCTGACAGCCGTTGCAAACACCAAGACTGAATGTGTCTGGACGGTTGTAAAACTCTTGAAATTGATCTAAGAGGGGCTCATTGAATCTTATGCTAGCAGACCAACCTTTTGCAGAATCAAGCACATCAGCATAGCTAAATCCACCAACAAATGCAATTCCGCGGAACTCTTGCAAAGAGATCACTCCATTAAGAAGGTCAAACATTGTGACATCCCATGGTTCAAAACCAGCAGCGTGAAATGCTGCAGCCATTTCTCTATCTCCATTGCTTCCTTCTTCTCTAATTATAGCTACTTTGGGTTTTAAAGTTGCAGTCATATACTTTTCATCAGTGAAGGATGGAGTAAAGGACAGTTTCCATGAAGGCTCACATCGATGTTTTAAACTTTCTTTCTCCATATCCACACAGGATGCCAGTCTTTGAAACTTTTCCAGCTCAAAACTAGTTTCTTCCCACATGTCCCTCAGGGTAGAAGTATTTTCTTTTAAAAGAGACACCCCATCAACCGAAACTTCTATCAATGGGTTAGCAGTTACTTGGCCTATAACATCAGCAGTAACACCCACACTGTTCAATTTATTCATTACACTATCCAAATTTTTCTTGCTTACCTCAACAACCAACCCAAGCTCTTCTGCATAGAGGGTTTGGAAAGGGCTCTTCCCTGGTGAAGTCAAATTCAGCATGAATCCACAATTCCCAGCAAATGCCATCTCTAGGACACAAACTAACAGCCCACCATCACTAATGTCATGTCCAGCAGAGATGAGTTCATCAGTTAGAAGGTCTTGAACTGCTTCAAAAACTTTTTTAAGGTAAGGAACATCATCAAGATCAGGACACTCATCCCCAACTTGGTCAAAAGCCTGAGCTAGAGCAGATCCACCTAACCGCCGCTTTCCCTTTGCCAAATCAATATGAAGCAAAACACCATCATCTTCAAGTTTCAAATCTGGTGTCACTGTTTTTGTTATATCAGGACAAGTCACATAAACACTTATTACAAGATTTCCTGGAGCCTTGACAACTTCACCTCCAGCATGGGCTGCCATAGAAAGACTATCTTTCCCTCCATCAATGGCAATACCAAGTTCAATCATTGCTTCCGACAAAGACATAGCAGCATCATACATGGCAGCTCCTTCCCCATCAAGCTTAGCAGCATACATCCAATTACCACTAGCTTTAACATCAAAAAGGGAGGTGACCTTTGCCCATACAAGGTTTGTAAGTGCTTCTCCAACTGCCAATCTTGCCATCGCTTTGGGGTCTAGTAGACCTTTGATTGGTTGCTCCCCAATGGCACATGCGCCTCCAGTCACATCAGTAAAAGTCTGAGCAATAACAGCAACATCAGAAAGGGGAATTTGCAAAGGGCCAACAGTTTGTTGCTGTGCCACAAGACCAGTAACACACCTATCAACTTTTGTTGTCAAGAACCGCTTTGAGCATACAGATGGTAAACTTAACACCCTCTTCAAAGAATCTAATACTGAGATGCCAGGGGCAATATCAAGTGGTTCCTGCTCATAAACAACCCGATGGAACTTGAAAGATTTCTGGGGCATGTCACCAAGTACTTTTTCAAGTTCAAGATCTACAGCAGGGGGAGGAGGAAGGAGTCCATTTGAGAGACACTTCTGAATTGCTAAGCTATCAACTAACACAACACGCCCATCACCACTAATAGTTCCAATCACAGCCATTGAAACCTTTTCCCTATCACATATTGATTGTAGGAGCTCACGACTTTCAGGCTTCACCAAAATTGCATCTTGCTCTTGATACTCTGCACCCCAAATCTCAAGGACAGACATTGTGTGATCACCAACCACAATTGCTCGAACATCTATCTCAGCACCTTTTGGGTATATGATTTCCTTTACAACATTGCAGTTCCCCCCAGCTCCTTGATCGTGAATGCTAATAATAGGATTCTTCTCCCCCATCTCTATACAGGCACGAACAAGACGATACAATTTTTGTGCCATCTCAGCATCGCCACGTTGTACAGCATTGAAATCAAGTTCTACATCATTCTGGCCACTAACCATGCTTGAGGCTGCACCACCTCCCATCCCAATACGATAAGCCGGACCTCCAATCTTTACAACCAACATTCCTATGTCAGGCTCTCCCTTTGATGTATGGATGTGGTCAATCTGCCCAATGCCTCCGCTAAACATGATTGGCTTCAGCCATTCCCGTCTTTCCCCGCTTGGAAGTCTCATTCCAAAAGTTCTACAGAAGCCCTGAATCAATGGCTCACCAAATTTATTGCCATAGTCAGAAGCACCATTACTAGAGTCTATGAGGATCTGCAACGGTGAGGCCAAATTTGAAGGATAAGTGAAGGAGGGATCTTCCCATGGTGCATAAGACCGTGGCATGTTGAGATTCCCAACACAATAACCAGCTGTAGCTGCCTGGACAAAGGAACCCCTTCCTGTTGCATGTGTATCCCTAATGCGACCACCAGCACCTGTCTCTGCACCAGGATAAGGTGCCACTGCACATGGAAAATTATGGGTTTCGGCTGTAAATAAAATATCTAGCTCCTTCTTTGTCATGTTTAATGGACATGTTGAACCAGGTTGAACAGGTTGCAACTGCTTCACTGGAAAACCCCTTATAGCACTTGAGTTATCCTTAAAGCCTATAACTGAATTATTTGGATTTGCCTGTAAAGTGCTTTTCACAATCTGCATTAGAGTCTTATTCATAAGTTGTCCATCAATATAAATCTTTCCAGTAAAAAACCAATGCCGGCTATGCTCACTATTAGATTGTGCAATATCAAATAATTCCACATTTGTTGGATTACGCTTAATATCCTCTCTGAAGAGTTTTGTATAGTATAGTAGATCCTGATCATCAAAGGCTAAACCCATTTTCTGATTTATCTCTTCCAGTGCCTTTTGCCCCTGCTCCATGACAGGTATATAACGAACTTCTTCTGGGACTACACTGGTATGAAAGGATGTAAGCTTTTGGGTATAAACACATTCAGTCATTCTATCATGAACCATTGATGCAAATTCATTGATTTGATAATCTTGTAAGTCACTCATCGTGTACAACAAGTACCTCTTTGATCGTTCCATACGGGTTACCTCTGTCAGTTCACATGCTCGGCAAATTGCCACAGCATTGGAAGACCATGCTGTGGTAAATGACAACCTAGGACCAACCTCTATTATAACAGTCTTCAAACCTTCCTTCTTTTTCTTTTCAAGAAAACTCTCAGTTAACAGGTTTTCAGGTTCATATGTTTCTTGAAGAAGCCATTTAAGGACTGACAGTTTTACACCAGAAAGTTGTGAATCAAGCCCAATATTAAAACATTGCTCTGTTTGTAGGTCCACAACCTGATTAGATATTTTTGTTTGAACATCCCTGAGAAGCTCAGCAGTTGCAGATTCTTGGATTAGTGGGACTCGGTAAAAATGAATAACTTCAGAGGCAGGCTTCTCAACCAAGCTGGACAGCTCATCCACAGAACTGCTCACACCCCGTGAAACCACAGCTCTAGAATTTGCTTTGGCACAACACCTCAAAGATAAGGCTTTTCTAGTTGAGCCCAGCACCTGATTTCGGTTCCGAAGAGTACCCCAAAGCAAATGACTGCTCCTTCTATGGGAATTTTTCACTAAAAGCAGTTTCTGCCTGCAAGTGCCCTGTAACCAACATCGCCAAAATACAGAACATATAAGCAAAGTAGCGTTGAATTTACGAAATTAAAAATGCTGCATGAACGACACCCGACAAAAATGTAACCATTACTGGTAGAATGAGAAAGAGTGAAGTCACTGAATGGAAATAAAATTTAGGAATTCAAACCAAAGCTGTCAAATTTTACGTCATATGACCAAATCATTCACTACAGAAGCACGACTTTTCAAACATTACCTTTATATATAATACAATATTCATAGGGAGTAAAAGCAAACCTGCAAAAATTCGGACACCCCAATTTCTCTACCAGCCGCCATGCTCTTAATCAAGTCACTCAGAAATCTATGCAGAAAAATTAAATAAAGCTTTCAGAAGACAACTCGATCAAATATCAAATGCACTTAGTATATAGAAAGGAGAAACCATGGATACCAGAATGAGTAAGAGTTATTAAGCAATCGCCGTCAAAGACAGAGCCACGGAGGGTTTTGCCGTTTTAGGCTCAGAAAAATCCTACTGGAAAATGCCAGGTATGAAGTTTTCCTTTATGTATTAAAATTAAATTGTTTACACTCGACTTGTGAACGAGTATATATAGTGCTTCTGGTACATCACCCTTTTGGTAAATTTTGATTTGGACAAAACTTATGTGATGTTGCTTACATATTTTTGGTAAGGTTGGCTAATTAAAAAAAGATATGTGTCACTTTTGAGAAGAAAATTGACACATATCTTTTTTTAATTGGTCAACCTTATCAAAAGCATGTAAACAACAGCACATAAATTTTTTCCTTCTTAATTCTAGTCTAAATGTGAAAAATCTTTCTTAAACAAAAAGTTAATATTTCATGTTTCATCTCTTATAAGATAAAGATAACTTATTTTATTTATCTTCATCACAGTACCTTTAAAACTAATTATTTATTAAAAATATAATTTTGTAACGTTTATTTTAATATTATTTATTTGAATACATTCTACAAATCCTAATATCCATGTTGATAAATTCAATCTTCTTTAAAATTTAGTAAAATTATAATTAATATCTAGATTTTTCTTTTTGAAAACTTAATATCAATATTCTTTAAAAATTACTTTAATTTCTTTATAAAGTTTATACTAAATTTTCTTTTAATTTATTTTATGGAAATGAATTTAACATCTTACTAGAATAAAAATTAGAATAATATTTTAACTTATTTTAAACTTTAAAAGATATTTTTTTACATTGCCTTTTATCACCAAAATAAGTCAGGCCAAAAAAAATAGGCTAAATTACTCTTTTGGTCCTCAACGTTTACACAAAGTTTAATATTGGTCCTCAACATTTTAAAAAGTGATTTTAGGTCCTCAACGTTTTTTCTTTGTCAAAATTAGTCCTCCAGCATAACTCCGTCTGGTTTTTTTGTTAAATGCTGACGTTGAAGGCTATGTGACACACCCTCTCTCCTACGTGTCATATTTGGATGATATGACACCCTCTCTCATTCCAACTCAGCAAAACGACGCCGTTTTGCTGAGTTGGAGTGAGAGAGAAGTGATACAAAACGGCATCGTTTTGCTGAATTGGAGTAAGAGATGGTGTTATATCATACAAATATGACATGTATGAGAGAGAGTGTGCCACATAAGCCTTTCACGTCAGCATTTAACAAAAAAAACAAACGGAATTACGCGGAGGACCAATTTTGACAAAAAAAAACGTTGAGGACCTAAAATAACTTTTTAAAACGTTGAGGACCAATATTAAATTTGGTGCAAACATTGAGGATCAAAATAGTAATTTGGCCAAAAAAAAATATGTCACCAAAATAAGAGTGCAACTTTTCAAGAATCAGAAAATATAGCTCTTATATATATAAGATAAGGAAAGAAACGTTGATAAGAACCAATGGCGTATGAGCGTATCAAAACAAAAACATATTGAACCAACGATGGTGAGAAGTTCTTAGGTGTTGTTCAAAAGAGAGTTGAAATTAATAAAGGGCCCAAAAATATAAATGCGTCAATAGGCCATATATCTTGGTCCTATTGCAGGCTTTGAATCGTCTAAAAGGTTATTACATAAACCATTGATCAAAACAAAGAATTGGATTAATATGTAAATGTTTTTCTTATATTTCTCTATCATGTTTTTCTTTTTAGAAGAGAAGGAAGTCACAAAGGGAAAAGAGAATCCATAAGTTACACTGCAGCCAATCCATGTCAGCATTATGTCAAGAGAGAGAATCAAGTATTTCATTGCAATAGGAGATACAATTTACAAGTACTTTCTTATACCTCACCCTCCACTGGACACCCAACTTCCACTTTTCCATGCACCTCTTAGCTTTTCTAGACACAAGTATATCAGTTAAACCATGTCTATGTCCATCAACCAGATTATTATATTCTAAAAAGGCACAAATCTCATCCCTAGAAGAAGATGAAAGTTCAGTTATCTCCATCAAAGTGCAAAAATCTTGACTATTATCCATTGCCTTCAGGAGTAACATGTCTTCATCAACTGATGTCGGCAAACTCTTTAATGCAGCACTGCAAGTCTTTGACAGCCATTTCATGACAAAAATTTCATTGTCTGAAGACAGTTGAGATCCAGAGTACACAAGATGTCCAACAGACCTCCGTTTATTTTTAGGGGTTGCCCACAACCGCAATGCAGACAGTAGTGCAAAGGAAGGCTTACCCTTATAATCGATATAGAGTGACTCTTTGGGCCATGAACTGCAAGAATACACAGCAGATTCTAGAGGAATAAAAATTTTGTCATTTGGATTTTCTTGTAGAAGAAAACCATAGTGTTCAAGAAGCTCTAAATTTGTGTACAGTCCATAGCATAATAAAACCTGGAGGAAACACGGTAACATTTAGTTCCAAATTCTAATAGAAAGAAGAATGAGAACAACTTAGTACGTTATACACCTCTTTACTGGATTTTTTACATAGAGTAAGGCAAGGTTAACCTGAATGTAACACTTACATGCTGAAAATGCAAAGAATTATGTAGTACCTGCTCTCCTTGCTTGTAATTTTCCCTGGCATAAAAACAATACGAATTTATATCTTCCTCAAATCCACCATCTGTTAATCTCTGACTAAGATAATCAAGCTGCTCTGCATCTACCATTAATGGATTGTCAACGTTTGATGCAGAAGTGACGTGGATGGAAGAGTTAGAAAGTATACTCTCTTCATCTTCAGGACCAAGTGGCTCCTTTCCAGGTGCATCATAATTAAATAAGTCACCCACAGGGCATAAACATCCAGCTTCATCCCATGGTATGTGCAAAGTCCGGGAGGATATCTTGAAAAAGTAACATACATGAACAACTTAATCAATAAACTGCTCTCTATAGGTAAAATAAAGAAAGAGGCAGAGGGAAAACACTTTAATGAGCTTTAATTTACACTTGACAATTACTGCACACAAAAGTGACCTATGACGTTAGAGATCAGTTGTCAATCAATACTAAATAATACTTAAATATATAACTCCTTTCCAACAAGTGAAATAATTTAATCAAGGAAGTAAAAGTACACTATAAACAATAAGCAAAATAAATCCCAGTTCACGTATGCAAGTACTTGTTCAGGCCAGGAAATGTTTATTCAGGTATATCTACTGTTATCAGCCAAAACCAAAACAAAGTATGTAACAGACCATTTATTGTCTACTTGTCTATGCATGTGAATGAGAAAATTATCGAATAGTTATAATTGAAGTATTGAACTACTATAGCATGCATAGGTGCTCAACATAGCCAGGTTTTCTCACCGTTGCAGTAGCCCAAAGCCATGCCTTAAATGTTAAAAGTTGGGACTTAAGCTTGAGTTCTTCCATCAAAGCATTGGCTTCTTTCCACTCTGATTTGGCCTTTAATGCAGCCTTTTCTGTGACCCACCGAGCCTCATCCACCTAATATTAATATCTTAAAGATCATTTCTAAACCTAGATTAACAAAAAAATGAAATGCCGGCATACATTTTAAGTAAAAATGCAATAATCTAACCTAATCAGCATCTAAAATTTCAAAACAGAAACTGAACTTGAAGAGCTTGTTTCTCAAATTCACCAAATGTAGCTAGTATGTCATAAGTATGCGGCAAATGCTTGAGATAAGGATGCCACTTTGAAGACTTTCCTTTGCCCATTTCATATAATAAGCATACGATCAATATCTGCATTAAAGAAGCCCAGAAGCAACAAAAGATTCAATCAAATGTATAAGAGATTCAGTCATAAGCAAGATTTCAACAAAGATAATAGGGTTTGTTTTATAACCAATGAAAATAAATGATTCAATTCAATTTCACTATGTAAAGTAAACTAAGAAGGCTCTAGCACAACCTATTGTTCCTACTTCCTACTCTTTCTTTTCTTATAGAAATAGTAATACAACACCTAAATTTTTAAACTTCCATTTTCTCCCACGATACTGAAAAAAGATAAATAAAAGTTAGAGTCAAGAAAAAAAAACCTGGGAAGAGGAGAGATAAGGGTGCTTATTAACAGCAAGGAAGAGCTTCTTGTCTTCCATGACATTGTCCGCAGTCATCAAAGCAGATTTTGGAACTCTGAGGATTAATTCTCCCCTCCTAAGGTCTCGAACAGCACCCAAACCTCTACTGCGGAATTCTTGAAACATATAGCATCATTAATAAGGTTATCATTGATTACTAAGAAAACACAGAAAATGCAAATTATTTCAAAAAAAAAACATTTTTTTATTTTGGTAAGAAAACGGGGGAAATACCCAAACAAGAAAGAAACTGCAAAGACACCATCCTTGGGAATGAAATTCCGGCAGCATCAGGTAGCAATCTAATGCCCAAACTAATTTTATTATTTTCTCTTATATGTGTACTGGAAATTAGTCAGTAAGATAATAAAAGATCAGTTCAATTGAAGACATTTTTTCAGCTAATGACTATTTAATGCCCAGAAAATTAAGAAAAGAATGATGAGTACCCGCCAGAATGAGGGAAATGGGAGACGCAGAGAGAATAACCCAAACAGGAAAGAGAATGTTGAGGTTGATTGATGATTAATGCGTCGGATATTCCAAGTTCCGCTGCCCATCTCAAAAAGCTGTCTAGGCTTCGTTGTTCTACTTCTTCTTCTTCCATCTTTTTAACAAAAACCTTCTCTGAAATCACCTAAGCTTCTTCAAGTTCAAACACCTGCAAGTAACACTAACAACGTAATTTTCTTAGTTTATTTTGTATTTGGAACTTTAACTGATATTGATGAAGCTCATATTAACATACCTGCACCAGATAATGATATCGCTTTAGGTTTGATCTCGCAACTCTGGATTCGAATTTCCACACCTCAATGCTCGAACGATTCAGAGCTCACTCATCGGGCTGGACTTGGGCTTCGGATTAGCCCAAACACAACTACATCACAGACTTTTCTTTGGTGGCATAAGTAGCCCATTGGCCCAATATAAACGAGACTTGTAACTCGGGCCTATCAATAGAAAATTGGTTTAGTGAACCAAAATAAATGTAATTACCATTTTACCTCAAAAGAAAGATACATTAACATGTATAGTTAATCATCAAGGTGCTCTTTCTTATTGTCTTTTTTGTAAAGATTTAGATCTTAGCTCGCCAATGTGACTCTGTTCTGTATAAATTAGAAAGTTTGCATGCACATGACAGACATGGTAATGTGAGTCTGTTGCCTAGAATTTATGACAAATCTAATAGGATGCCTCACAAGTCACACATTGTATTAAATGTTTAATATGGTTTAGTTAGGGGGGGTCACTTTTGAGCTTTGGGACGATTTCACACTATGACCAAGGCAAGTGCTTCACATAATCTACTGAACAACTTTAAGGCCTTGTGTTTCATAGCAAATGGTATGAAGCAAAATTGTAACTCAGGTGAAGTAAAATGAGAACAGATATTAATTGCTGCACAAAATTAACGAAGGTAATAATAACTAATAAGATGTATAACAAGTGAGAGAGATTTAGGTTATACCATATCTAAATTCACCTATTTGTAATAATTATATAAAAGGGTTTGAACAAAGGAATTGAGATGCGTAGAACAATGAAAACGGGTCCAGTATGTATAAGAAGAAAATCACATTAAAGGATGAGAATAATGTTAGTGGGCTTTTAAACATGAATATACTAAATAAAAAATATATACACAAATTCAAACACCTTTAAAATTATCTACAGATATATATTACTTTTATTGTACAATGCCCTTCTATAGTATATTATTCTCAACTATATAACAAATTTATATATGATTTAAGTATATTATTCTCAACTATATAACAAATTTATATATGATTTAAGAGACGTAATGTGGTGAGGAATTCCTAAAATAGTAGCTACCAATTATTGAGGAAAGGGAGAGATGCCAACCCTATGAGCATGATGATTCTGGAGGAACATAACAATGCCACCACAACCAACAGAAATTGGACACCATAAATTTTTAAAAAGTGAAAACCCGACAAATCACTATTCCACCCAAAAGTTCCCCACCATTTATTTTCATTCTCAAGAATTGAACTTTCTTGATTCCTCCATTTTGTTCCTTCTCTATATCATAATAATAATTAATCAACATTGACTTTATTTTATTAATCATTGCAATTTGCTGATCATCTTATTATATCTTTTTTCTAATCTGAATACTCTCTTCATTTACCTACCTTTGCAATTTAATTAACAAGGTAGCTTACACCTGGCCTGTTTCAGATATTTAGACACACTCTTTACATTCAACATAACTCTCTAAATATCTTTTTTTGACAAATTTTGATTAATGCAAAGTGTGTGAAGCTAGAGAGAAACAAACACACACACCTCCCACTTAATATCTGGAAGCATCAATCTCAGTCTAAATCCCAATTGAAAATAATGAAATCATTAATCTTCAATTTGCCCCACTTCAGTTTGTTGACTAAAGTTGACCTCTCCACAGTATATTTATTAATAAAAATATATTATAATGTAATCATTTATATTTTCTCTTAGTCATATAAAAGGTGGTCAACTATATTTTCTCTCTACAAGCCATACATAATTTTTTTTTGTCATGTTTCTTTATATATATATTTTGTGTAACATGTTTCTTTATATTCAAAATTTTTATAACAGAAATATAGGAAAATTTACTTAAATTTAATATTCTTAAAAATTAAATCTCCTTGTTCTTCTACTGTCTACACCAAAAACTAACAAAAAAACAAATTGGGGTAGTCATAAAGTAAATGTTCTTTTCTATATATATAAAGTAGTCAAAAAGTATAGGTTTTAATATTAGGATTTTCTGTATGATATAATTTGTTGTATGATAAAATAAGATGTGGTTTAATATCAACTATTGATTTATTTAAAATCAAATGAAAATAAAAGAAAAATCAAATAACGTTGTACATCACTTGTTGTATGATACTACAAGATGTATTGTAGACTTTCCCTTAAAATCCGAATTCACTAAAATACAAATCTAATAAAGTATGTGAAATAAATACTTAAGGATTTGGATGAAATTATTACCGTAATCTTAATTTTTATTTAATAATATGGATTTCATACCTTTTACAATTTCAATCCAATTACTGACATTAACACCCATCCAACTTTCACACAGCTCATCTCCATATTCCATAATCTACACTTTCTGCGGGTCCCACTATTTTCCACCCCGCCTAATCCCAAGCTCCAGTGGAATCTAGTGGCAGTTGACAACCCAGTGAGGGACCGCCACGTGTGTTGCCGCACTCACCCTATTAACTGCCTTTTATCGCTTATGTGATAACTGATAACGTTATCACGCGTTTATTGGCTGCTTCTTTCCACGTCATGTCCGCGTCAGATTTCTCTTTCCCCTTTCAACCTGCCGTCTTTCTCGGGTCGGTTCATGGGTTCTGGATCATTATCCGTATCCATCGATATTTTACTTATAGCAAAAATATATTTCTTATCTTTAACGTTTGTGGTTCATGTCAGTTTCACCCCTAACGTTTTTTCGTTGTCAATTGTACTCCTAACATTTTACGTTTCTGCCAATGTTACCCTTTTCACTAACACCGTCAAATATTTAATAGTTTTTGCTGATGTGGCATCCTATGTGGCAAAAATATCTGACTGGGCATTTTTTTTTCACATCAGAAAATTAACGTTTTTTTCCTGTCAATTATACCCCTAACATTTTACATTTCTGCCAATGTCACCCTTTTCACTAACACCATCAAATATTCAATAGTTTTTGCTTACGTGGCATCTTATGTGACAAAAAAATCTGATTTGGTATATATTTTTTCCACATAAGATTTTCTACTTATCTTTTTTCCATCAAAGTTGTGTCGTTTTGACCTCAGTCTATTCCTTCTAAAATATAACTCAAACGCACGCACTATTTTGCTCATAAAAACATCGGAGACATTATCCATTCTCTATTTTATGAAGACATATTCGACTTTCGATTATTGAGAAAACGTGAAAGTTCTCGAGCACCGATTTTGACTTCTCTCCGACAACGATGGTGGTGGTGGATGTGGTTGGTGGTGGTGGTGGTTGGTGGTTGATGGTTGATGGTGGTGGTGAGTGGTTGTGGTGGGTGGTGGGTGGTGATTGGTGGTGGTGGCGGCGAGTGATAGTGGTTGATGGTGGTGGTTGATGGTGATGGTGGGTGGTCATGGTGGTGGCGAGTGGTAGTGGTGGTGGTGGACGTGGTTGGTGGTGGGTGGCAGGTCGTGGTGGTGGTGGGTGGCAGGTCGTGGGTGATGATTGAAAAAAAAAACTGAAATGAAATTTGTGGAAATCACATTTTGTGGTTTCCTATATGGTGGTTTATGTTTTGATATTAAGTCCAAAATTGAAAATAAAACTCATTCAGTCAAACAAGTTTTTAATTTTTTTTTTTCAAAATAAAACTGAAAACTGAAAACCACAACAATACCAAACACCCCTTAAATTACCCTTATTAAATTATTCTTACTAATTACTCTTTCTCCATTAATCTTATCTTGAGAATAGGTATTGAGTGAGAATACAATTATAAAAAATAATTAATATTTTTTTAATTTTATAAAATAACAGATATTTTAAAATATGAAAAAAAATTTGGACGGAAGACTATTATATATGTAAAGAAATTGAGTATAAATTGTGAGCACGAGCCTTTAGGGCTATATTATAAAATTCCAAAGTAAATAGATTATTGATCAACTATATAAACAATGAAACAATGAAATTTTGTAGTTTTCTTATCTTTAGCCTGCACACATGTTCGAGCTCTAGGAGCGAGGTGGGGTTTGCATAATAATGTCACACATACATATAATTCATGGTACGTGAAAGCTTGGGTTTTGAGTTTTGAAGAAGCACATGACGATTGACAGGTCAGTGTAACGAACTTCACAGTTCGATATTTGCTAATTGAGAGCTGGAAATGAAAAATTGAAACCCCCATAAGTAGCGGGTTCGTTCAAGCCTTGCGATACTGACATCGATACACTCTATTCTCACTCATTCTGTAAATTTAGTTTCATTTCACCGATAGATTCAGAGCAACTCGAGAGGGTAGCCAATTAGCCATGTCTGTGTTAATACTAGAGGTACCCAATGCCTCCTCCGGAATCCTCGATTCCGTGCGAGACGCGAAGCTTCTAGGATTTTCCCGAAATTCCGGTTCAATCAGAGCAAGGACAGAACGGAAATTTTGGCCCATCACTAGTGATCATACAAAATGTGGTAGCAATGGCATTAGAAGCCTCCGTGTGATAACGAATGTGCTGGCAAACCCAGCGGCGGAGGTGGCTGTTTCGTCAGAACAGAAGGTGTATGATGTTGTGCTTAAGCAAGCAAATCTGGTTAGAAGGAAGCTAAAACCCGGTGGGTTGGTGGATGTGATACCGGAGGCAGAGATTGTTGTGCCTGGGATTGGGAATTTGGGATTGTTGAACGAAGCTTATGATCGTTGTAGAGAAGTTTGTGCTGAATATGCTAAAACCTTTTACTTGGGTTAGCTTTCTCTTTATCTTTTTTCTTCAAATGAGTTTAAGTTTTACATCTGAGTTTGCATTTATATATATAGGTTTTTGTCTTTCAGGAACTCTCTTGATGACCCCTGAAAGGAGAAGAGCTATCTGGGCTATATATGGTGAGTGATCATGACTCATGACCATTGAGTTGTATATTAGCAAGTAGATTAAGAACAGATTTCTTAACCTGTCCTTTGCATCAAAATTATCATAGTAGAAAGCTTTCTTATTGGTAATATACAAAGGACCCTGATGTTTTATGCCTAGAACCTGGAGTATTGTGTTTCAAAATTCAAGGTAGAAATAGCCTTTCTGTAGAACCATATCAGTTGGATTCATGGGAAGTATGGTTTTTGTCTCCAAAATGCATATTGACTAATCAGAAATTTGTATCAAACATCTTGTAAATTTGGTATAGACATCTTCAGATTCTCAGCTCAAGTTGTTTAAACTTGTAATATGCATATCTAATGTCTTGAATTCTTGATATGAGACAGAAAATTAAGAAACTGATCAAAGATGACAGAAACTCCTTGTTTGGCTATATTCTGGTCTTTTGTGAGTTGATTGTGCAAAATTGGCATGCCAAGAAAGATCAGGATACTTCATTTCCTGTCTCTGATTTGTTCCTTGCATTTACAGTGTGGTGTAGGAGAACTGATGAACTTGTTGATGGTCCTAATGCTTTACATATTACGCCAACTGCTCTGGATAGGTGGGAATCGAGGTTGGAAGATGTCTTCCAAGGTCGTCCATTTGATATGCTTGATGCTGCTTTATCTGATACAGTTTCTAAGTTTCCTATTGATATTCAGGTAGGGGTTGGTTTCAAGATATGCATTAGGAGTTAGGACTAAAAGAGATTTTAGCTAGAAAATCAATGTCATTGCACAAAATCATTTTCAACTTCATATCTCCATCAGTTGGCTCATGGACACATTTGAAACTTGAAAGTAACCATATGTCAAAGATCTTTAAGCTTCTGCATCATCTGATGACTCTCTATTATCACTTCGCCTAAAGTATCTTGTAAATTAAGAAAGACCATGAGGTTGTTGAGCCCTTCTCCTTTCAATTTCAAACCATTCATTTTGACCATTGTGAAACCCACATATACTAAGCTTGCGGATTCATTTTATGCGTCTTCAATGCTTACACACTGAAGTTTTTATGCATGCATGCAGCCATTTACAGATATGATAGAAGGAATGAGAATGGACCTGAGGAAGTCAAGATACAAGAACTTTGATGAACTATATCTCTACTGTTATTATGTTGCTGGGACAGTTGGCTTAATGAGCGTCCCAGTCATGGGCATTTCTCCACATTCACAAGCCACAACAGTGAGTGTTTACAATGCTGCTTTGGCCCTTGGAATTGCAAATCAGCTAACCAATATACTCAGAGATGTTGGAGAGGAGTAAGCCATTTACTTTCTAAGCCTTTTTTAGATGAATCTGTCCTTCCTTCTAGAGGATGAAGTTCATTTTAACAACCATAAGACCTTTTTGTGGTATTGTCAATCATTATTCAAATTCCATTCCATCACAAACATAAACACTGCTCTAATATGTGCTAGTTCTGTGCTTGTATTATCATTAGTCAAAACTTATACGATTTTTGTGCCTTAACAGTGCCAGGAGAGGAAGAGTGTATCTACCACAGGATGAGTTGGCTGAGGCAGGGCTTTCAGACGATGACATATTTGATGGGAAGGTGACAGATAAGTGGAGAAACTTCATGAAGAACCAAATCAAAAGGGCAAGAATGTTTTTTGATGAAGCAGAAAAGGGAGTGACAGAGCTCAATGAGGCTAGCAGATGGCCCGTAAGAAATTTTAAACTTCTATGATTTTCCTTTCTTTTCTTTTCTTTTCTCTTAGTTACCTCTTTTTCCTGTGATTAAAGTTCATTAGAAAGCATGCACGTAGATAGACTAAGACTCAGTGGGAATAGGGAAGCTTGATGTAGCATTTGACTATTTGGAGTCAAATAATTGTTTCAAGACGAGTGTTTTTTTTTCTTCCCTCTGAAGACTGAGATTTTTTTACCCTTCACCTACCTGACTGAGTGCTTGTAGGCGATTGGTTTTTGACTTGGATTAAAGTCAAGAATACATGTATCCTCCTAAGATGTCAAATGTGTCCTGATCTCAAGATGTTGCTGATGGACACTTGGACACAAATGGAGTGGAGAAATGGTTCAACAGCATATAACCATAGTTATATAACAAATTAACAATGAACTGTAGAAAACTACACACAGATCATACTTTTATTAAAAAAAATTACACTGAACACTTCAATTATTTCATATTATTATCTTGTGGCTATCCTTGTAATGTTGTTGTGGATGTTGCAGGTGTGGGCGGCGTTGCTATTGTACCGACAGATATTGGACGAGATTGAAGCTAACGATTACAACAATTTCACAAGGAGAGCTTATGTAAGCAAAACCAACAAGTTACTTTCTTTACCAATTGCGTATACTAAGTCTAAATCTATGGTTTCTCTATTCACAAAGTTATCTCCTGTAATGAAGGGATAGATCCTACTTAAAATAGAAAACTCAGGGAAGGCGGAAAATCATAGTGTGTATATGATAAAAATGTTATGTATTCATTACTCATTAGCCACATTTTGTAGTTTCTATTGGTTTGTAAAGATTTCACCTTTTTCCCATTTCATATTTATCTGATATAATTATACAATCCTTGTGATAGGTAAAGTATTTGGGAAATACCTTTTTTGAAGCGAAAATTAATCTTGAAATATTTTCTGTAAACTTTGATATTCCATCTAAGAATGGATGTAAGTATACAATATATGGTTCAATTCTCTCAGATCCTTACGTTTATTTTTGTAATAGAATTTCATGGCACATGATGGTCCTGTTATTGAAAAATGATTCCCACCATTAAAACACTTTTTTATATAACATAATTACTTCATAAATAAATAAAAATTTGACCAAACAGACAATAAGTATATATATAGCACTAGCTAGTCTGAAGTCTGAACTGATAGAGTTGTATTGTGGTAGTTGATTTTCACTTGCACAGTTGCACGTAACGTAATGATAATATTTTTTTTAATCATTAAATCATATCAATAACGCGATGGTTAATGTGGTTAACAGATTTCTGCTATTCAAATCGAGTGTATAAAATATATATATTAACATTTACTTACATTTTGGATTGACAATATTAGAAATATTTTTGTTATACTAAGATACTAAATTGGAATAAATAATTTATACACAAATTTTACCAAATAGAAATCTGGTGGGAAGTATAAAGTATTAGAATTAGATTGAATTTGAAGGAAGAGGAAGAATCAAGGAGAGCTACGACGAGACCTTATGAAATCCTGGAGAGCTTCCAACTGTTCCTTAGTAGGAGGCGTTTGATTGTTCTTTATCGATCTATGCACATCGTACGTTGTGGATGCCAAGAACAAAACCCTATTCACATTTACACATCAACATCATTAATTTTCACTTCAATCCAATTGCTTAATCATATCAATCATCAATCAAATTCATGCCAGAAAGTAACAAACTATTTCCAAATCAATCTCACAATTCAACTCATTCCAAAACTATAAATTACAAACCCAGAGGCAAAGAGTACGATCTGGCCTGGAAATACATGCTTCCCAAATATCTTCATCCTCTCTCACCCTCTCTTCGCCTCCAACTTCCAAGCAGCGATTGTGAGCCACAATTTTTTTATATTTTATTTGATATTCTCGTTTTTTATTTTATACTCGAGAAACAAAACTATGTGCTGTGCTGATTGGGCCGATCTTGTTTCATTTATTAAAAAAAAAAAACTGTGTGCTATGCATACAGTGACATATATAATTGGCCTAGTTGGATTTGGACTTATCACCTTTCAGCCCATAAAAGCCCAACTCATATTATACATTTTTTTATGGTTTTCAGATTTAGATTAAGACTTAGGCCTCTCGTTTGTTTCTGTGAATATTTTTGGAATGGATTTATTATGTTTGGTAATAAGTAATAATAATGGAATAAAATATAATAAAGGTGGGTAAAATAATATTTTATCTTTATATTAAAATATTTTAAAAAAGAATAAGAGAAAAAACATAATGTCATTACAATGTAAAAAGTAATGTATATTTGGTAGGAAGAATGTTAGATTACAGCCAAGATTACGGCCCCAATTCATGTAAAGAAACGAGGCCTTAGATGTTTTTTGGGTTAATTTTTCGTTTTAACCATCTTAAAGAATGATAACAAGTGACAACAATTCACTTGAGAATAGATCATATGCTAACTAACTAACATATAAATGCAAGAAGAGAGTGTGACATATAAATAGAACTCACATCAAATGAAACTCAAATGTGAGTTTTGCTCATGTCTCACTCTCTCTCATTATACATTTTTATGCTAATTAATATAGGAATGAAAGCGCAGTTCATGTGTCACTCACAAGACTCCTACTGCTCTTGTCAGACAAAAGAAGGGTCCTAACTCTTTTTTTTTGGTGGGGGGGGGGGGTCTGATCCTAACTTCTAATTGAAGGTGTTTATATATGACACAGCTCAACCATGGTTCATTTGGGCTGATTTAGTAGGTTTATGATTAATGGTTTTCGGATAGGCCCAGGCCCAACCTTCTGATACAAAAAGCAACATTGTCAAATTCTTTAAATATGAGAACAGATTAATATATTTTGACCAAAAAAAAAAACAGATTATATTCATTTTATAAAATTATGCCTAATATTTTTAATTATTTTAAAAATAATATCATATTAACTTCTAGTATTTTTTACGTTAATAAAATAACATATAAAAAATATTAAAATCAAGTAAGCTACATTTATTATCATATTATATGATATGCTTTAATATGATAATAAAGATGTTAATTTACTCTCGATATATTATACAGTGTATGATGATAAGGATTTAACTTATACCTCTAAAAGTTATATGTAATATGACACTGAAATCTGTTCCATTGCGTAGCAAAAAGTGCAATTGAATTTTTCCTTTCCTTTTTTATTTTTTGATTTTTTTTTTTTTTTGGCAGTAGACGTATTTAGTTAAGAATTTCTCTCTATTTTAGCCAAAGGGCTGAGAATAGTATAGAATATTTATAGTTTTCTTTTAAATGCTAATTTTAATTTATCATTTGCTAATAAGAGAGATAGTAGTTTACTAGTTTTATAAGTATTTTTCTATTAGATTACTTGATAAAAACATATAATGCAAATTTTTTATACAACTCAAATTTTGTTATTGATTATTTCAAAATAAAAAATACACTGTTCATAATTTTATTTGATTAAAAGCTTCATCTATCTAATTTGTTTTTTCCTTATTTATAATCCGTACGTGTCATTAAATTGTTGGATCCTTCTTTGGGACTAGGTGATCTGAGGATAAAAGCTGGATGGTATTTTATTATTGAAATTTAATACATTATCTAATAATGTAGAGCTATTTTGTTAAAATTTATATAAATTCACATTAATAAAGACCTACCTTAAATAGTTTAAAAATCAACTGATTTAGAGAAATATATTGAAATTCAGTACTATCGTACCACTGAACATCTACTAGTAATCCAAAAAGAGAAGCAAAGTTTGATAAAGAAATTAATGATTAGTTGTAGATTTGGATGATGTTTTAGATGCTGAACTTTAAGTTATTAATTAAAGTCTCGTAAGATATTATTGATGTATAGAATTATGGGTATGACACTATGACATAAGCATTAAATAGCATAGGAACATTATTCTAATAATTAATAAGTGCTATTAATTTATAAAATTAGATTTGATACAATTTATTTTTCTACAATTTGTGTGCAATTTCTTTAAAATATACTTTTTTTGTTTTATTTTTTAAATAATAATAGGGATGCATACTATTAAGGACCCACTATAAATGGGTTAGGGACAAAATTATTATTAATATTGGTGAATATCATCACTTTAAATAGATTAGGGACCAAATTGTTAATAACATTAATAAATAGTCTCACCAGACTATTTTAGTGATATTATTTGTCAATATTAATAATAAGTTGATCCTTAATTCATTCATTACAAGTCCTTATTAATTAGTGGGAGTCTTTATTATTACTTAAAAATAAAACAAAAATATACATTTAAAAAAATTACACACAAATTACAAAAAATAAAAAATAAATTACACCGTATTCAATTTCTTTATTAATTCCATCTCATAATTATAAGAATCTCATAGTTATAATATACCTACCAATTTCTGATTCTGCAATTACTGTTGTTGAATGAAAGCAAAAATATCAATTAATTTTTTGTTTTAGTGAATAGTTGCCTAAGCTATTAACTAATATTTTATGCGATTGATTGATAGAATATTTAATGACTTAAAATTTTTTAAAAAATTAATAATAATAATGAATAATTTTGATTATCTCACCCCTTCATCAATCAATCATATAAAATTATGAACAATTCATAGCAATACCCAATAATTTGTTACTTCAACAACCAAGGAATATAGAATGAAATTGCAGCCACATTTTTCGATTGTGGCCAACACACAGAGGAAAGGTGTTTTGGATATTCGTGGTAGAATGAAGCTGAACTAAACAACAAAGAACAAAAAAGCCATGATTCATTTAGCTAGGATAGTACGTAGGGTTAATCACTCGTTTATTTATTGTCTACATTTTTTTTTTTCTTTCTGTATTTTGTGTTTCCACTTTTTTTTGTTGCATGTATTTATAGTAAATTAAATCCATCTTTTCACATATTTTATAAAGCTATATTTATTATTCTTTTAATTTATTTATATTTATCAATAAAAATTAAATGGAGAGAAACAAAATAGGAGATGGGAACACAAATTAAAAGGTCAAAAACAGTATATGCTGTGGCGCATTTATGTTTCATGCATGCATGATGATGCTCTTCCCACGTGTCAGCATTGCCTTTTTCATGAATAGAAGTATATTTTTTAAAAAAATTTAATATAAAAAATTATTATAGTATTTTAAAATAATACAATAAATTATATAAAATTATATAACTTCTATCTAATTTTATTTTCTCTCTTCCACCTCCTTTATTTTTTTTTTCTTTATCACAGATTTTATTTTATATTTTATATCATATAATATATAATGTTAGAGACTAACAATTAAGGTGGCATTTAGTTGTATAAAAATTATTTTAGTGAATACATAAAGTAAAAGTATATGAGAAAAAATAAAATAAAATATATAAAAAAATGTATTTAGTATGAAAAAAAATAAAATAGAATTATATAAAAGGTAAAGTTTTAAATGTTACTTTTATCCTTACGACCATACAGGTAGATGTAATTTTCAAAATTTTATAAGGTCAGAATAGACTTTTTCTTTACACTTTCCTACGCCTTGCTGCACTTTCTTCTCTCACACAAAGAACAAAAGTTTCCTACTAAAAATTAACCAAATTACCAAACATGATGAGACTCCTCTCAGTTTTTCTTATGGATTTATTTAACATGTGCTATGTTTTTTTATTGGACAATAAAATATCTCATATCTTAAAATTTACAAATATTTATTTAACAATTAATTTTTAATATTTAAAAACTCAACTGAATAATTAAAAGAAATCTTAAGAATGGTCCTTTTCTTATCATCTCAAATTGATGGACCGAGCCTGATCTAAAAGATCACAAAATCATTATAATATACCAAAAAAATTTCATGCACAATACTACATGTTCTTTTTTAAAAAACAATTAATAAATATAATATACCTTGAAATAATAAATCTCTTTGTAACTTCACATTATCATTTATATATTTCTTTTTCATTGGAGTTTTGATTATTTATGAAGAATTTAAATCATCCCATTCTTAGGAATGACAATGAGTAGGGTACGGGAAAGATATTGTAATTCCCGATCCCGGTCTCAGTATTTAATTTTTCCGTCCTCGGACCTGTCTCCGATCGGGTATAAAATGTGAGATCCATCTCCGGACCCATCAAATACTTAAATCCCCGGACCCGAAAAATTTATTACTTTTTTTTTTACAAATCATAAATTTAATTATTTTCAACTTTTAGAAAAAAACTTCAAACACACAAGTATTGAATACATAATCATAAATTTAATTATTTCTAATTTTTTTTAACAAAATTCAAACACACAATAAAATTAAAATAAAAAGTTTGGGTTTGAGCTTAGTAAAATAGAAATATGTGTGAATCGTGATAAGGGTGAGGTACGCGTGTGGGTACTGAACTACTGGGTAAGTGTGAGATGGTGTGTAAATTTTTTTTAATATTTATATATATAAATAATATATAAAAAGTATTTATATATAAAATATTTGTATATATATTATATCACCGGGTCTGGGGTGAATACCTCCTTACCCGTTCTCAGACCTGGAAATTTACCCGTTAAAATCCCCTAATCCAGATCCAGACCCATTTTTCAATACTCGAACCCAACGGATAATTTTATTGAGTACCCGTTAAGTCCGGATAAGATTGTCATCCCTACCCATTCCTGTGAGATCAATCATACTCACACTATAGACTTTAAGTTCATATTAAATTAAATAAAAAAAATTTATTTGTTGGTTTCCGTAACCAACACTAAAGTGTATATATATATTCATTATACACTAATGTCCAAATTCAAGTTTGGTAAGAACCTCCCTTTTTTTCCCTTAATTTTGATTTCGGGATTAGAATGAATAAAATTTGTTGAAACTAACGACAAAATTTGGAAACAATGGAAGAAGGAAAGCAGAAAGTGTGGTGTGTGTATGGAGTTTGAATTTTGAAAATATCTTTACGAAAAAAAAAATGAAAATATCTTCGGACTTTGGTCCTCCCATTATTATTAATTATTACGTATATTTATAGTTTGTTGTCGCTCATAGTTTTTGTTTTACTTTGTCTCATAGTTTTTTTTTTTTCCAATACTTTGTGTCATAGTTTTATATGACGGTTTTCTTACTCATATATTAAAAGAAATTATTTTAAATTCAGTAATCTTTAAAAATTATCCACAAATATATATTATATTTATTGTAGTTCATTAAACTCGCTTTCCATGATGACACTTATTCAAAAAAATTTGAAAGAAAATGCCCTCAATATGGTTAAGCAGTCAACCCTATAATTGCCCTTATGGGGGGTGATTATCTAGGAAGAGGTCAAGAGTGGTCGGCCCACAAGACACATGGGCAACCACTTGTGACAGATAACTACCATTGTTGATGGCATTTATGTGGTGGAACAATAATTGTCATCGTTGAGGACGATTTTAGAAGAGTCCGAGTAGGGTCAATAGTACTGATGGCAACAGTGGGGGCGATCCTTCCAACGAATGATGCTTGATTCTCATCCTTATAAGGATCGAACTCGAAATGTGATAATCAAGATAACACTAACCCCTTACCATCTGTGTCAGACCACGTTTTCCAAGCCTATTTAATTACTCTAAATAGAAGTAGTTTGTACCTGTGAATCTTTTATTGTTATGTCATTTTTTGTTGGTGAAATATTATATTATGTCATTATTTGTTATTAAAGAGATAGAAATAAACTTTACCAAAAAAAAAGAGATAGAGATAAAGAGTGAGACTCACATATAATGGTCCACACCCTCTCTATCGCTTCTTCTATAAAATTATGGAAAAAAAATTCACCGTTTACTAGAAAAATTGGAATATTTTTTTAAAATTAAGCAAAATTATATTATAGAAAAGTCAAACAACACTTATAATTGTTTAGATGATTCAACCCAATAATATACAAGAGGAATTATTTGAAAATGTTGTTGAAGTAAAAGGCGAAATAAAAGCAGAGTTAATCCTATATATAAGTAAAATAATCTTAGGATGAAAATTCTCACCAATTTTAGTGTTGACAACAAAATGTTTACCATTACACTTCCTGCATATCAGAGAAAAGTTGTGTTCTACACGTACAGATATAAATGTCATAAGCTTCTCCATTAATTTAACAAAAGATTGAAAGCTTTCCAACATAAATATTCAAATTTGAGTCAATCTAATAATTAGAACAAATTCTTTTATAAAGAAGGAATGAAACCATAAATAAATCTAGTCAAAACCACCAACAAACTTGAGAAACTAAAAACCTGACTTATTAAATTGACAAAACAAAGAACAAAGATAAAAACAAATTAAACTTAGGAAAGAATTGCTAAATTTATCATATTTGACAACCTCCTACGTAATTTGGGAGCAAAATATTTGAAAGAGGAAACAGACACTACAAAAAAATACATTTTTAATCACGATTATTTAGCTACCATTAACATAACCATAGCTAGAGTTTAAAATTTCTAGAAGTTAGCTACAATTGACAAGTTTATGTCAATATATTAACTTCTTTGTAAACTGAACATTGCAACAAATTAAAATATGATGTTGTATCAACAACGTAACATGTCATGAACTTGATTATATCGTGGTAGAAATGACCAGTGTAGCACAAGCATGTGTCGAACTACTTCGAAGAGAGAACCTTGGTGTTGCAACTTTCATGATATTGGTATTTTTTCAATTTTCCACTTTAAGTTTCTTGATTATATTGTGGTTGGATTGTTAAATTTGTTGACCCAAAATGCTAATTTTTTGGGTTTGATTTATAGATATTCATCTTATTTTCACAAATTTGCAATTTCCAAATGGAGTTGAAAACTGAACTCATTTGATCAATTCCCCCATATTGCAAGAAATCATAAAACATTGATTCTGCTTCTGTTTATTTATCTAATCATTTGTACCGTGGTGGAAGAAATTAGTATTGATTTATTGGAAAGCATATTGTGACGGCCAATTTAAGAGGAGAATCAAATTCAAGAGAAATGTATGAGAATTCATATGAAGAAGATGATAATAGAGGAAGTATGGATGATGCTGTAGAGGAATGAACGACCCAAATTGGGATTTATTGGAAGAGTGGATGGGATGAGAAGGAACAGGAATTTGTGATTACTCATCTCATATTAATTCTTACAGATATGACTATTGTTGTTCAATGCATTGGACTATTAGTAGTTATTTTGTAAAACTTTTGAGTACTAATACTTGTTGAATATTGACTTGGTGATTATAAATTTATTATGATTCTAAAGCTTTAGATACATTTTGAGTACAAATAAAACAATTTTGGCTTAATAAGTATTTGTGTCTTTTAAGAAAATTAAAATATCAATAAATAGAAAAAAAAAACAGCGATCCAAATTTCATAGTAACAGTTATGGTTAAGATCGTCGATAAATTTAAAAATTATAGAACATATTTTAACGATGGTTATAATCGTTGCAAGAGTTAATCACGGTTACTGCCGACACTTATGTCAAACGTTGCTATTTGCTAGGCTTGTTCCTAACTGTAACTTTAATTACGGTCAGCACAACTGTCGCTAAAACTTTTGTGACAGTTTTAACCATCGCTAGATCCAAAAATAACGTCGCTAAATTTTTTTTTTTGTAGTGAAAGTTTTTTTAAAAAAATATTGAAGGACCAATATAAAGCAAATCAAAATTAAAGGACATGTACGAAATGAGAGTTGAAATTATATATGGGACATAAAAAATATGTTATTTTTTTAATCATAAAATATGTTCTAAAAACATTAAAAAATACATTCAATAACGATATTTGCATAACTAATAACAACAGTAGTGTCTTGTTAATTAACCAGGTATACCTTTAAGAATTTTTTTTTTTTTTTGATAAGACCTTTAAGAATATTGGCTTATAAAATCTTTTATTATTTAATAAAATATCTAATAATTTTAATTGTTTTGAAACTCCAGAAATTTTAAATTTTAAAAAAGTCAATAAATTTAAACGATATTTTTATTAATTAAATACTATATATAAACCAATTAAACACCAACCGTACACAATTGGTTAGTTGTATGGTATATTTTATATATATATATATATATATATATATATATATATAAATGAGTATTTCATTCTTCATTTATATATTTTTTACTTTTTTATTTTCATTAATTTAAAAAAAAAAGTAAAAAAAAAATACAAATTGTCTATACCCTTTGGTTTGACACAATCATAACTTTCTTTTCTTTATATTATTTTAATATAAGGGGTAAAATGGTAATTTTAATACATTCTCATTTCATTTTCATTCCCAAACTTTTACTAACAAATACAACAAATATATTCTATTTGACACAATGTTGTAAGAACCGAACTGGACAAAGACTCGGACAAGTGTTCGGTTCATGGTTTGATCGGTTTAACCAGTCGAACCGTCGGTCGAATCGGATGACACAATAAATAACAAATAATAAATATTCTTAATATATAAAATGATATCACTCAAATTTTAAGTTTCAATATACATAATTTTGAAGTTTTAAATTACATAATTCTCAAAATTTTAATTTTTAAGACTTGTCAAGCTTTGAAAGAACTTAATCAAACCAAATATTAAATTATTGATAATCATAACTTTTAAATTTTAATTTTTAAGACTTTTCTAATTTTAATTTTTAAGATTTCTCTAATTTCTTTTTTTTAATGTTAATTTTCCTTTTTATTTTTAATTTTTTAATTTTTTTTAAAAAAATAAAATTAGACCGGTTGGACCACCGGTTGACCGGTCCAACTCCGGTTAAATCTGATCCAATCCGGTCCAACTGCAAAAACGTTTTTTTGGTCAAACCGACTCGCGCCTTTGTATTCGGTTGGCGGTTCAACCGGTCGGACCGTCCGATCCGGTCCAGTTCTTACAACATTGATTTGACATCAAAAAGGAAAAGACGTAATAAAATAATCAAAAGAAAGTTCCCCATCCCATAGTCTATCAATAATTATAGACCACACGAAAAAAAATTTAATGGATTGGCCATTTGATCTTTCTTGAAGGCTCCCATCAAAAGAAAAAAAAAAGCTTTCTTGAAGGCGATATATATGATACTGATGGTGATTGTCCAAAGCCACAACCAGGTTTTCAGAGACTGATAGTTATGAAAGAAATATCTTATATAAAATATCTACATATATATTAAAAAATTCTAATATACAAATCATAATAATTCATACCATCTCGTATAAATCTTTACATATATGGTTTATATTGCGCCATGTCTACAATAAATTTTTGACATGCATTCAAATTCATACAAAATTTTGTATGTTAATTATATTTTTGTATTTAGTTTTTTTAATTAATTTATATTATTTTATTTTAGGGATTAAGGTTTTAGAATTTAAGGTTTAATATTATAGTTTATGATTTAGGGTTTCAGATTTTGAATTTTAGAGTTTTGGATTTAGATATTAGTTTCATAAATATTTTTGAAGGATATATAAAAGTGTAAATTCCAAAACATAAGAGGTTAAGAGTGCAAAACTGCAAATATGTTAATTATTTGTTTCATAATATCATATTTTATAATATAAAATATAAAATAAAATATGTGATGTGAAGAATGAGATGAAAGAAACTAAAGATAATGAGTCTGAGTAATTAATAAAAGAGAAAGAAAATAAATAACATTTTATTATTTAATATTTTAAAATATAATAATACTTTTGTATATAATATTTTAAAAATTAAAAAAATTATTTATATATACTTTTGTTCAGTTAGCTTATTTTGTCACGTATAATATCACATCAACAAAAATTACTAATTATTTAACGGTAGTAAAAATGGTAACATTGGTATATAAATAAAACATTTGAGGTACAATTGACAGCAAAAAAATTTTGATGGAAGAATTAACAGTGACGGCAAACATTGAGGATAGGAAACACATATTTGCCATTTGTTTTGTTTTTGTTTTTGTTCTATGAGCGAGATATTCACTAGAGCGAATTTGATGACTAATTCTTAAAATATTGTGAAGTTTATTATTAAAGATAATCCACCCAATGAATGATTTGTCAATCGGTCCCATTACGTATATAGCGTTGGTATATATGAAAACGAATTATATGACCTACAGTAATTAATGTGAGCCAAATTATAATTGCACCGTACCGCGTGGCACTTAGATTAAATGCACTTCACTTCAATATATAAATGTACACCGTCAAAGTGGATTGGCACAAATGGTCAAGGATCCGGAGAAAAGTTCTCGCTTCATCCATGGGCGATGGTTCGAATTCCCCTGAAGCCAACCAAAATCCTGCTTTGGTGGGCATCCCTCCTCAGGGAGATCCCCTGGCACCCAAGGGCTAGTTGAGTAGCTGCGACTGGGTAAAATTGCTTGCAGTTTAGGCCTGTGCAATAATCCTTTGGTTGGGCCTCTGTTGGTCTCCCCAACATGCCACTGGCGCCCTGCCCGATAGTACTTAGGAGTGCCTTCTCTTACTACTATTTTTCTTATAAAAAAAATGTACACCGATGATTAATAATAACATCTATAGCATTACAATAGTATAAGAGCCAATGTCGTGTTTGGTTCTAGGGCAATAGGAGGAGTTTTGTTGGCTAGCTCAAAACAGAAACTTAATTGGGAGTTGAATCGAAGTCCAACCTCGTAACACTTCGATTAACAATATAATACTAGACTAATGTTAAGTTTTAATTTGTAAGGATAAATATTCATAATACTTCTTTTATAGAGCCCAATAGACACTTATAATCCATGCATGAATTTCATAGAAATTTCATCCAAGAAAATTTCATACTCTATATATTTATATATAGAGTATTAATGTTCGTTATATATGAAATATGAGTAATAATATTATAGTACACGATGTCTTGATCAATTAGCAGATATAACAAATTATACAAATATTTTAAAAGTATAATACATTTCTAATAATAACTGAAATATTAAGATATAAAAATGAGGATATATATATATATATCTTATTAATTTGATCACCCTACATATATTTATAACTTGGTTGGAAATCTAGAAGATAGAAAACATTCAAACGTGGAAAGAAAAGGAGAAACAAACAATAAAGGAAGACTTAGAAAAAAAAGCAAAAAAACAAAAACAAAAACAAAATCAAAAGGATCAACATTTTTATAATTGGAAAATTCATCCAGTTTGAGGTTCTAGGAAGTCTCAAGCCATTTTCTTAGTAAGAATTTAACAAACACCATTCAATAGTTTAATCCTCACTCTTTGGCCTTTTCTGATTATATTAATATAGTCAATGCATATATAGTTTTATTTATTCCATACTTTTCATCTGGTCCTCATAATTCTGCTGCCAAACCAATTAAAAGAACCCAGAAAATTTCTGCACTACTTCATATATAGTCATATTCCACAAGACTAGACCGAAACTTTTATTTGAATCAAGTACTGCAATTCAAAGAAAACGAAATATATTAATAAGGAAAATGGTATATATTTGCAATAGACTTCATTTCTAATTAATTAATTAATTAATCAATGAAATTAATTAGTTTTATGCACAATATATTATATATATTAGTTGGAGTTTAATAATTATTTTTATTATCAATATTACAATTTTAGCTTACACAAAAAGATATTTTATATAATTTTGTTATGAAAATCACAATTTTGTTGATAGTCTAATTAATTACAAAAAATGAAAATATTAACTGTACAACACCATATATAAGAATTTCCTGGAAAAGAAGTTGTACTACCATGCTTGGAATTCATTCAACATTTTGCAGTGGAATTCATAGTGGAGAAGCATTAATATTAATATTCTTAGGACTAGCTAGACTCGGACTGTAATATGATATATAAGTTATATATAATTTGACGTGACTATTCAATAATATTGAGGAAACATCTAGTTTCAAAAAATTGGGTTGAGCTATACGTACAAAGAATTTTTTTCTTGTTTTGATAAATTTCGTACAAAGAATTTGTTCCGACCATTAATTGTTTAATTTGTTTATTGAGTTTTAAATATACATAATTAACAAAATATTCGTTAATTATCATCAATTTCGAAATAATTAGGTGATTGACAACTCAAAATATCCTATATATATACAGAGTAATTATTTTGAGCTATAAAGAGCTTAAATTCACAAGTTGAAAGTCATTTGATCTGTCTTGAAATATGTGCCATCTTAAATCAAGTGTTGGGGGTTTGAATCCCACCTTGTGTATGCAGCAACCAATTGGCCAGTGACAAACCCTTAAATGGAACTCAGATCCGCGGAGGATTAGTCCTTAGCCTGTCGGGCTGGGGGATACCTTGGGAAACCAAAAAAAAAATTTATATGATGTTGCTTACATGCTTTTTCTAAGGTTAACCAATTAAAAAAAATATGTGTCAAATTTTCTTATGTCATCTTCTCAAAATTGACATGTGTCTTTTTTTAAGTGGTTAACCTTAGGAAAAGCATGTAAGCAACAACATAAGTTTTGTCCAATTAAAAAATATATATTTTAGCACAGATATCAAGATAGATCCAATAACTTATAACTGATGAGCTTGAGTTCTTGATAGCTCTATAGTATTACGTGTATATATATAGGGTTTTGCTAACAAATGTCCTTAGGACACTCTTTAAAGTTTCCAATCAACCAATGAGAAGCTCTTAAAATGTGTTGGTTGACTTTTCATCAACTTCAAAAAAATTAATTATCTCTCCACCAATCAAAATAAACATTCACAAGTGCCTTAAAGCACTTATTAGATAAACCCATATATCTATATATATATGGCTTTGGAGTTTTTGGTGTCACACAAGCAAAGTGTGACACCAAAAAAATAACTCCCCTTCAACTTCCCAATAAATAACTAACTTCTCACAAAATAGTTATATTTTATAATTAAAAAATACAAAAAATAATATGATTGGAGGATGTGGGAGAGAGAAAATAAATATGATAGGTGGTTACTAATAAAAAAATATTAGTTATATTTGAGAATTAAAAAATATGGAATAAAATATGATTAGAGGAGATATGAGAGAAAAAGAGATCGTGGGTAACGTAGTTAATAAAAGTGGTGAGAGAGAAATTAGAAATATAAATAGTTATTGAATTATTCATTATATTTAAAAAAAAATAATAATAAAAATATTTTTATAGTAAATTTCAAAAAAAAAATTTGCATGCACCTTGGTGCATGCGAAGCCTCTAGTATATATATATGGCTTTGGAGTTTTTGGTGTCACACAAGCAAAGTGTGATACCAAAAAAATAACTTCCCCACTAAAAACAACTAATCAATAAATATAACTTCTCATGAATAACTTCTCAATAAATAACTTCTCATGATTTAATACATTATTTAACATATAATTATTATATTATATTTTAAAAGATAAAATACTTTCAAATGTTTAATATTTTATTATTTTAAATTATAATAAAAATGTTATATTATATATAAAAAATAAAAAATAAATTACATGGACGATACGTGCATGCAAAGCCTCTAGTGTATATATATATATATATATATATATATATATATATATATATATATATATATATATATATATATATTAATATGGCTGTGGGGTCTTCCCGTCAACGGTCTCCTAAAATAGTCAATTAGTTAATTAAAAAAGAAAATAAAAATACGATGTGAGAAGATCATGGGTGAGAGAAAATAAGAATAGTGATAACTTCCCAAGATTCCATTTATTATTTTAAATATAATAATTATTTTATTTTATATTTTAAAATTTTGAAATAATTTAATATTCCATTTTTTATTTATTTAAAGTATAATAATCATAATTTTATAATATATTTTAAAAAAATTTAAAAAATAAATTACATGCACGGTACGTGCATGCGAAGCCTCTAGTCTATATTAATATGGCTCTGACCCCTTCTGGTCATTGGAGTCACAAAATAGCCATATTTTGTAATTAAAAAATAATAAAAAAAATTTGATTGGAGGAAAGGTAAGTGAGGAAGTATAGTTGGGAGAGAGAAAACATATTTGATAGTAGTCACTAAAAAAATGAGAAAGTAAATAACTTCTCATCATTTAATTTATTATTTTAAATTATAATAATAATTCTAATTTTAAATTTTAAAAACTATAAAATATATTATTTTAAAATATAATAATTATATTTTAAAATAATATATATATATATATATATATATTTTTTTTTGTGTGTGTATAACAATTCTCTCTCTAGATCGGTAGCCATCAAGAGGTTGTTGTGTATAGTTAACAAATAAAAGCTTTTAAAAATATTTTTTTAAAAAAAAAAAATACAGGTTGAAACTTGAAAGCAAACGAAGGAGAGAAATTGACAATTTTGTTTAAATATGAGAGATAATTATTTAATTTCACCAATAAAGACGTAAACCCCGTGTCGCCCACTTTTTGTACAGAGACATTATATATTGTTGTGGATTATTTATCTAAAAATGTCATGTTACATACACGTAACTGGAAAAATTAAATCATTATGTAAGATTTAGAACTATTTACTATTAATTAATTATATCTATTTGAAAATTAAAAGACAGCTTGTCAGAAACAAATTAAATAGTAATAATAGAGCGTTTCGCATATTCTTGGGGAGAAAATGGTCAAATGACTAGGCCTGGAAGACCGTGAGAAAGCATGGAAAGCTTTCTAGATCAGTGGTGGTTGTTAACTGAAAAATATTATTTCCGTTTACCAAAAAAAATATATATATATATATATTTTCAAAAGCCACTGATTAGCGTGTGCAAACGCATACGAAAACGACACCACCTCTGTACCACAAAACACTAATCCAATTTAATCAATTAAGCTTCCAAAATAATAATATTATTATGAAAATATCACTAATATAAACACATGGATTAACTGATAAGTTATTTCAGCTTAACAAAGAGTTTCTAGTACAAACTTAATTTGAAAATGCATATATATATATTAAAAATTTAGTTAAAAGAGTTTTGTCGTACTTGTGATTTTTTTTAATTATTCGAATGAAATTAATTTTTGTTTAAGCTGTTAAACAAATGGATGCACATATACCTAAGGTTCTTTTAAAAAAATAAAAAATAATCAATTGCGTACTTAACATGCAATTTTTTTTGGTTTGTTGACTTGGTTATAACAGGATAATTAGTAAATTACAAGGGATTAAGAGAGGACCAATCTGCTTGAAATGTGTCTATCACGTGGGGGGATTAATTAGGGTGTTAGAGCTTACACGAAAAAACAAAATTAGGGCGTTAGAGCTGATCATATTTTGTATTTTAATATAGAAGATTATAATATGATATATTCATAAAGTCTACAGATATCTTATTTGAACAATACAAATTGTTCAAATTGCGTACTTAACAGTTAACACAACATGCAACTTGAACACCAAATTTTTTTTTTTGTCTAATTACTGTTAGCCATACACAAAACATGATTGGTGGATATATAAATAGATATGACGTATGAACACAGTTTTTTTTAATGAATTTTGCTAAGCAGTGATAGTTAAGGATTTTTTTAATTAATAAAAAATTTATAAAATTATTTTTATTTATTTTTTGTTAAATTCAAAACAACAAATTCTCAACATTAACAAATATATATTCAAAGTTCAAATCAAACACTTTTTTTTTTTACTATTTGATTAAGCCGAAAAAGTTAACTAAGCAGTGGGCCAATACTAACCACGAGGGGTGATTTGACAATTGACAGTACATTGAAATGGGTGGGCCCAGCCTCAAAAGTTTCTCAATTCAATTATAATGCTTCCTTTAATTTTTTTGGTATGATCTATTCCCTTTAATTTGCATGATATTGTACGAAGGGTTTTTGTTAACAAGCGTTTAAAAAAAAAAAATTATTGAGCGAGAGAGGATTTAGTATTTTGAATTTAGTAAAAAATTAATAATAAAAATAATAATTTTTAATACTTTAAACATTTCTTATTAATTAATAGAGATCTCAGGAAGCTAAGTGCCTTTTAAGAAACTTGTGAACAAATACCTATTTATTGGGAGTTCAACTTTTTTCCCCCATATTTTGAAGTTTAATTTGTCTGTATATAAGTTTTGTTAAACAGCAGTGTAATTAGGGTATTGTTGAGGATTTTTATTATTAATTAAAATACATCTTCAACCAATTAGAAAAGATTTGAATAGAATTTTTGGATATTGATTATTTAGCAAAATCCTAATACTAACAATAAAGAAGTATTTTATACAAAATTAAAGAAAGAATAACAAGTAAAAACAATCCATTTCCTAGGGATTTCATGGATAAGTCCAAACTTTTTTGGTAAATCATGGAGAAGATGGTATATATCATATATGTCTTGTTGCACCTTATCAAGTAAAATAGAAAAGAGAAACATCAAAATCTTGAATAGCTTGGGCAATAAATAAAGGACGATGGAGCCAGAAATTTTGTCTTAGAGCTAAACATCGGTTCGGACTAACTCGCTAACTCGTCAAATTCAATCCAATCCGCTATGTTGGGTTGGGTTGACAGATTGATTCGGATTAAAATTCTCCAATTCGAACCATGACGGTTTGGGTTACGGTTTCATGAATAATGAGTCCGTCGAAACTAAACCAAACTGCCAGCCCGACCAAAATTATTTTTTTATTTTTTACATGTATTTATGATTAAAAAATGATTTAATGGGTTGATTTCAAAATATTATCGCATGATTTTTTTATTATTTCATTACACAAATCTCTCTATTTATGGAATTAATTAACTAATTAACAACATAATTAAATCATAAATATAATGTGTGCGTAACGTGTTGAAGCTGACAAATTCTTTGAGAAAAGGTGTAATTAATATAGTAAATGAAAGATTAAACAAACCCTAGGTGTAATATAAAAAAGGACAGCATACAACATACATAGTATATAGATTGCATTAAGTTGAGTTGTATTAATAGCGAGTTAATTAATAGGAATAAGGATTGAGTTGTGGTTGGTAAATTTTGGTTAAAAAAAGAGAGTATATTTATATATATGGTGGGCGGTGGGGGCCAAAGTGGTAGTTAGTAGTATCAAAGCAATTTCCATAGATATATTTCCACACACAAGCTTCATAGCATCTTCTGAATTCCCCAAATAACGTGGTCCTCCCTTTCCTACGCTTCCAAGTCTAAAGTCTAAACCCAAACACAAATACACACTGACTCAGACTCACTTACCATACTCTCTCTCCTAATTCTATTGCCTATATATATCCCCCACTTACCCTTCACACCCCCTAGGCCCTAGCTAGTAGCTACTCCTCTCTCTCACAATGGATTCCCTTCCAAAATGTGAAGCCAACTACACTGCTCTCACCCCACTCACTTTCTTAGCCAGAGCTGCCTCTTCCTATCCCAACCGTACATCTCTCATTTATGAATCTTCCTCTTTCACTTGGGCTCACACTTATGATCGTTGTCGCCGCCTTGCTTCCTCCCTTCTCTCCCTCAACATTGCTCCAAACGATGTCGTAAGTATATACTTTTATATTATTATATGTAAATAATAATAATAATACCACTTAATTAATTAATTTGAGAATGATTTAACAGGTATCGGTTTTGGCTCCCAACATCCCAGCATTGTACGAGATGCATTTCGCAGTCCCCATGGCTGGAGCTGTACTCAACACCATAAACACGCGCCTTGACCCTAACAACATCGCCACCATCCTTAAACACTCCGAAGCCAAAGTCTTCTTCGTTGATTATGAATACATCCCCAAGGCACGTGAAGCTCTTCGTATTCTCATGCCTCCTTCTTCCAATGACGACCACTCCAATTCCTACTCCTCCCTTCCTCTTGTCATCGTCATCGACGACATCGCCTCCCCCACCGGCATTCGTCTCAACAATCTCCACTACGACCACCTCATCCTCCACGGGGACCCCAACTTCCTCCCACTCCAACCCCAAGACGAGTGGGCCCCAATCGCCCTCAACTACACCTCCGGCACCACCTCCGCCCCCAAAGGCGTCCTCTACAGCCACCGCGGCGCCTACCTCAGCACCCTCAGCCTCATCCTCGCCTGGGAAATGCCCACCGCCCCTGTCTACCTCTGGACCCTCCCCATGTTCCACTGCAACGGCTGGACCTTCACCTGGGGCGTCGCCGCCCGTGGCGGAACCAACGTCTGCCTCCGCAACACCACCGCCGCTCAAATCTACCACAACATCAACCTCCACCGCGTCACCCACATGTGCTGCGCCCCCATCATTTTCAACATCCTCCTCGAATCCTCCGACCACCGCCGCCGCCCCACCAAACTCACCTCCACCGTCCACATCCTCACCGGAGGAGCGCCGCCCCCGGCCGCCCTCCTCCACCAAATCGAATCCCTCGGCTTCCACGTGACCCACGCGTACGGCCTCACGGAAGCCACGGGACCCGCACTAGTCTGCGAGTGGGACCAGAAGTGGAACTCCTTACCGAAACAAGAACAAGCAAAGCTGAAAGCGAGACAAGGAATCAGCGTATTGACGATGTCGGATGTGGATGTGAAGAATCTGGAGACAATGGAGAGCGTCCCGCGCGATGGGAAGACGATGGGGGAAATTGTGCTGAGAGGGAGCGGGATCATGAAAGGGTACTACAAAGACGCGAAAGAAACTTGCAGAGCATTCGAGAAGGGGTGGTTTAGAACAGGGGATGTGGGGGTTGTGCATCCGGACGGGTATTTGGAGATAAAGGATAGATCGAAGGATGTGATAATCTCGGGAGGGGAGAATATAAGCAGCGTGGAGGTGGAGAGCGTGCTGTACACGCATCCGCGAGTGGCGGAGGCGGCGGTGGTGGCAATGCCGCATCGGAGGTGGGGGGAGAGTCCGTGTGCGTTCGTGGCGCTGAAGAAGGGATCGGAAGGGGGGGCGGTGACGGAGGGGGAGATGATTGGGTATTGTAGGAAGAGATTGCCGCATTTTATGGTGCCGAAGGTGGTGAAGTTTGAGGAGGAGCTTCCGAAGACGTCGACGGGGAAGATTGTGAAGGGGGGGTTGAGGGAGAGGGCGAAGGGGTTCGTGGTGGATGAGACGACGTCGTTGGATGGTATGGGTGGTAGTTATAGTGAACAGCTTTTGGCTGTGTCTCGCCTTTGAACTTTGATTTGAATGAATATGGAATTCGTGTTTTGTTTATTTGGGAATAAGGTTTTGTCTGCCTAGTGTTAATGTACATATTACTGCGGAATTCTCATGGAAAAGTATATTTCATTTTATATTACGGTTTTCTCTTTCTATTTTTTTAAAATAGAAATTCATTAACAAAATAACTAGTGAAGAAATTTAGTTGAGTAAAAAGCAAAAGACATTATTAATGTTGTTACACAATCTATATATATACCAAGCAATTAGTGAAGAATTGAATCTGGGATTTGAGAATCCAAAACTTTTAAGTGAAAGACAGATCAGTGTCTTCTTGTAAATGGAATCTAACTACTCACACATTAATATCTTCGTCTTCATCATAGCTAGTCATGACGCAGCACAAAGATAATAATAAGAAGATAGAGCAATAATAGACACCACCATTAATTATTTCATAATAATGTCTGATATAGTGAACATACCCTTATTTGGAGGCTTCTATTTCTGTACTGCTACTTCATGATTAAGATATCTGACCAATCCACTAACTAAATACAATCCTCCCAAAATTCCCAATTTCAGGAGACACGCACAACAAAATGCAAACGTACGTACGCGTAAATTAAAGCTTTATTCACTCAATACCCCAATTCATTTACTTTCAAACACAAATTCATTAATTTGTTAATTATATTTTACAATAATACTCCTTTTTCACTCGTATCAATATTTTCAAAATTACTAAAAAATGATTGTTATATTTTAAAATAACAACATTAATTATTGGGACCTGTGCTGTGAGTTCTACCCACATATTCAATTTGCATTGCCAACCGAGTAAGTTTTGTGCTCCTCTTAATTAAGAGTGGGCACAGAGGATATAAATATATATGACTCTTGCTCACTAATAATTCAGGATTTTTGTAATCTTTCACAGTTGATAGACAAATATCATCCACATGCATATATAATAATATAAAGCTGAACTATATGTAACTTTACAAATACACACACACACAGATAAGAGGAAGCAAATTAAACTAGTTTTGCGCTTACTTAAACTATTAATGGACATGCATGATTGAGAACCCCCAAACCGTCGGCTCAAGAGTCAAGATTTCACTCATCTGAGTGGATGTACGAACATCGGAACATATATATAGCAATGTTGTAAGAATCGAACCGGACAAAGACTCGGACAAGTATTCGGTTCATGGTTTGATTGGTTTAACCGATCGAACCGTCGGTCGAACCGGATGACGCAATAAATAATAAATAATAAATATTCTTAATATATAAAATGACATCACTCAAATTTTAGGTTTCAATATACATAATTTTAAAGTTTTAAATTACATGACTTCTCAAAGTTTTAATTTTTAAGACTTGTCAAGCTTTGAAAGAACTTAATCAAACCAAATATAAAATTATTGATAATCATGACTTTTAAATTTTAATTTTTAAGATTTCTCTAATTTATTTTTTTTATATTATTTTTCCTTTTTATTTTTTAAATTTTTTTTATAAAAAAATTGGACCGGTTGGACCACCGGTTGACCGGTCCAACTCCGGTTAAATCCAGTCCAACTGAAAAAACGGTTTTTTGGTCCAACCGTCTCGCCTTTGTATTCGGTTGGCGGTTGAACCGGTTGAACCGTCCGGTCCGGTCCAGTTCTTACAACATTGATATATAAGGAAGAATGAGAATAAAAAAAGTATTTAATTAATTAATTTGATCGTATGGTGTCTAACATTCGTGGCTGTGTAATCAAATCCAAAATGAGTGTCAATTGAGACAATTTTGTTGGAAATGTTGTTAAATATTACGTGTTCCCACCTCTTTTAAAGGATATTTAAAACTTAATGTGACACAAGGCATTTTCACTATACTAACTCTCATTAAGAATTTTAGAGTATGTTAGAAGTAAATGAGCCCATTGTTCTTTTTTTTTTTTGCCTGAAAATGAGCCCATTGTTAAATGAGCATTACGCACACAACTAACTACGAGAAGGAGAAACTCAGTTGAAAATTGACGATCTTTAGCCCATTGTTAAATGAGCATTACGCACACAACTAACTACGAGAAGGAGAAACTCAGTTGAAAATTGACGATCTTTATAGATGCTATGAGTTGATGACAAGTTCATTGATTGCCGTTAATATCTATCTAAACAATCAAGTGTAGTGAGAGGCATCCTCACTATGGCTGAAGTCATGAGCTAGTTCCCAAAACTTGCACGCGAGGCTGCCTCGCTTGTTTTTTGGCCTTTGATCAGCTTTTCCACTAAACCAAACTTGGTGGTTAATCATTTAAGTAATATGGGATTCTAAACTCGCAATTTAGGTGAAATAGCAGAGAATTCAAAAAACTTCCATATCAAATTAAGAAACGAATTAAATTTTTAATTAGGCGGGGGTGAAAGTACGATATATATTCTTAACACTGCAATGACCAGTTTAGATTACAAAAACAAATCTAAATTCACCCATGTTCAAATTTTAATGGAATGAAACACAGTACTGTGCGTTCTCTCTCTCTCTCTCTCTCTCTCTCTATATATATATATATATATATATATATTGGACAAATATTTATTCATGAATGTAATTAAATGCCCACCAAATAAATAAATGATGTTGGACAAATATTTATTCATGAATATAATTAAATTTCTGTTCTTGTCAATAGAGTTCCACTCAAATTTTGTTTTTAACCCTATCCTTTTAGTTTTAAAAATATTCATTTTTGCCCTTTTTATTTTCCACTCCCATTAATTCTACAAATAGACACGTCTAACATAATATCACATGTAGCCTTGTTTGTAAGGTGATATGCCAGCGAGCTAGATTAACATTTCATGCGTTTCACCTGAAGCTGAAGTAGTCTAATAAATTGACCCACAGGAACTACTATACATCCACGATAATATATTTCGCAGCATAGAGTTGCATGTTTTCAAATTTGCATCCATTTCTCAGGCAGGTATATAAAGAGCTCCAAATATGAGTGTCATCACAGCGTAGCGTAGTATACACAAAGCACATAAAACATAGAGGTTCTAAAAGGAACACTTATGAACAACATGATGCAGCTCTGGATCCTTCAGCAGGTCTATCCACAAGAACCATCCCAGGAGGGTTTTGAGCAGGCTGAGCCCTCGGCAATCTCTTTGCTGTTTACATCAGCAATCAATTGTCAATCAACGTTTACAAAATTTAGCAGTTTATGGCAGAAAAATAATACGATCCATTTTGCACATGCTATATGTACTATTATCATAAAACAAGTGGCAGTGCAGAAATTTACATATTTCCAGAACATGGGATTTAACAGAAGATAAAGTGTAATGAGTAAGATTTCTTGGAATATTTGGAGTTTGGACATTCACACAAGCAGGCTCCAACACCGCCCATAACCAATCACAGATATTACACACTTCAAAAGTTGAATTCCTCCCAAAAACAAAGGATATATATATATACATACACACACACGTCATGCACTGCAAATGGGGTACAGTTCCGTTTCCTCCTTTAAGTTATCTTAATGCAATTCAGTCAAGGAACCAAACAAAATACAAGAAATAAAATAGAACTATTATTATTAATTGTCTTATTAAGCACCATAAATATGAGATAGGAAAGGGCTCAAACCTATTTCATAAAATATTTCATTCACATTGGCTGCACTTTTGGCAGAAGTCTCCATAAAAAAGAGACCATTTTCCTCTGCATATACGCGTGCCTCCTGCAATGCCAATGTCAGAATGATAAACTGGTAGTTACAAGTATGCAATTGAGGAATACAGGGCGTATAAAATAGGGAAAAACATAAGAAATTTCACAATAATGAAATATAAACACATTGCCACATTAAAATATTGCTACACCAGAGCTGCAAATTGATTAGTTTGTGAAAGGAATTATAATTCTTAATAGCTTATATTATATGCCGTAACAGAAATATCTAAAAGTAAACACTACACTTACTTCAGCTGTCACTTTTCTCTTGTCTTCCAAGTCAGCTTTGTTACCAGCAAGAGCCATGACCATGTTAGGGTTCCCTGTAACAGCCAGATTGAGCTCATTAATTAAATTTCTACTTAAGCAACCACTTCTACCGTAAACCTGTCTTCCTAGAGAAAGGACTAAAGGGTTATCAATTATGAAGAGTATCCCGCCTTTAAAATAATAGTATGTGGGAATCCACCTACTGTTATTTCTCACGCCTCAACACAGCTGTTACCTATTATTTGCTGATCCAGAATATAGTAGGAATTATAGAAGGTTTATAATAGTTGAGTTCGTGTAGCATCAGCATAACCAAATATTAATAATAAACAATTATGTATAATCTATGAAGCACAGACACGGACACGAGAACACACCAAATTCTTAAAATTACAGGACACGACATGGCATATATGATATATATAGAGAAATATATATTGTAATTCCAAAGAACTTGAAGAATAATAGAATTTTAGAAAGAATAAAGGGGATGTGAAAGAAGACGTGAGTTGAAGAAAAGAAGAGAGTTGAATAAGATGAAAGAATGGATGAAAAGGGCAATGTTGAAGACATCTACAAAAGAGAAGAGAAAATGAGTATAGGAGATGAAACACACGTTTTCTTTTAGCAAATGAGAGGGAAATGTCGAAACTCAAAAAATGATAAACCTCGCACATTTTACCTCTTTTTTCTAGAAAAAAAAGTATATTTTGCCTTGTCGGAGGCGTGTACGACACGTGTCCGAGCCGAGAAAAATTATTTTTAAATTGGACACGTACGGATGAGTGTCGGACACTGACACGCTTAGACTTTGGAGTGTTCGTGCTTCATAGTGTATAATTGGTAAATTAATTTGTAGGAATGAAACAGGGATTAAAAATTAAAGTTCAATAATCCACAAGGTGTGGCTCAAGTGGTAAGGCACACATGAAGCTTAGCAATTGAGGAGCCTATGTAATGTCAAGGGTTTAAATTCGCAGAGAAATACGTGTTGGGGGAGTAACAGCCAAGCACCTCAAACCAAATAAGTTCCACACTGAAAAAGTGTGAAGATACTCATGGGAAACCACAAATGAAAAAGTGATAATGTTCATCAAGGGTTCCCAAAATAAACTACTGTCCCCCTAACTGCTCACAAAATTGTCACGAAGACAATTACTCTCACACTGTCATCTAGTCGAACACATAATTTTAAAGCCTGCTTTATTGCTGAGTCCAAAACAGTCAGTTTTAAAATAAAGTCAATATATCATGTACTTGAATTTGAAGAATTACAACCCTAACAAATGTCCTTTAAAAAAAACAGAAGTTTACCTTTGAAATTATTTTAATAATAAAAATAATAAAAAAACAAGCCATAAAAGAATTACAAGATATGAACATGTTTATAGGTATGTACAACATATATGGTTTAGTTACTATATAAGTGCCTATCATCTCAATTAATAGTTAGTAACCAAATCCTGGTAACTTTCAAATATTGGAATACATGGTTGCCATTTGAATATTCAATTTAGTCAACAACTTGAAATTGTTGCTAAAGTCTTAAATTACACCAATCCATTAACAGATTTGCAATAGATTGTCATGGCAATAGGCAAGGACTCAATTACAAATTTTGAGAACTGTAAGGACAGAGATACTAAGTTTAAAGTAAAATGACTAGCATTGAAAGGAAAATAGTAATTAAACCAAATATTTTGGTTCTTTTTTTTCAATCTACAACTTCAATAGTTATAATAGTTTATTTATATCATGCAACGAAAAAGGAAATCAGAAAATACCTTGCTTTTGAAGCTCTTGTACCCACTTCTTAGCTCGTGAAAATGAATCCTGTAAATGATAGTGCACCAAACAAAGTAAAATCAACAAGTGTCCGAAAAGGCGAAAACAATTAATCAATAACTATCATATATTGCCTATGTGCAAAGACTGTTGGCGTTGCTTGATCCATATAGCCGACCCCACCTAGTGGGAAAAGGTTTTGATTGTTGTTGTATCATATATTGCCTAGTTCAATACAAATTCAGAAATATTAAGAGGAAAAGATATCATACTGTGCTTGTAATATCATAGACAATGATAGCAGCAGCAGCGCCTCTGTAGTACATGGGAGCCAAGCTGTGGTACCTCTCCTGTCCAGCTGTGTCCCAAATTTCAAATTTCACTGTCGCATCATTTACAGCCAATGTCTGGGAAAAGAAAGCTGCCCCTATTGTTGATTCCTGTCCACACAATAGACCATATGAACTCAGCAACTGAGGCTCCAATATTCTATCTGCTTTAGTCTTTAGGACAAACTGGCATATATGAAAACACAAAACTGCCAACATGCATACTTCTGTAAAGAGAAGAAGATATCAAGCACAATCCTTTTTCCTACTTTTCTCCCCAGAGGCTAGAGTATTATGGTAAACTCAAAAAAACTGTAACAATTTGCTCTTACTATATTCCTGTTTAGAGGGTAAAAAACTGCCGAACTGATGTGTACTACTTTTCATCAGCTGAGCCTGAAACAGTTCTTATATTCTCAACAATAAATTTTAGAAACATTCTAACTAAAACAGCAGAAAGCTGTCTACATTCAGCAAAGACATCGAGTTCACATGATAATTTCCTCCAAAAAGAACGAAAAGATTAGTTCAACTTAATGTCAAAGCAGCACAAATAAGCGAAATTTAAGATCCCACAGCATTTATTTGCCATGGTAAACGATGTATAATTCACAGAACATTTCCAGTATATCTAACTCAAAGTACCCAGTGAAACTCTCAGCAGAAACACCCAGCTAAACTAGTAAACAAAAGAGGGCAAAATAACCTGGAATTCAAGAAATTGACCCTTGACAAATCGCAAAACAAGGCTGGATTTCCCGGCACCCATATCACCAAGGAGAACCTGATATTCAACAAACATAATCAATTAAGAGTATTACTATTACATCCTGAAACTGTCGCCGAACCTCGGAAGGAAACGAAAAAAAAAGGGAGAAGAACGAGTCGAAATCAGACTCACCAATTTAGCATTGAGATTGTTGTGCCCGATCGTAGCCATGGAAATAAATTGGGTCGATCGGAAGGGAAGAGAACCTAGACCCAACCAATCGAAAAAACAGGAATTCTCAAAAGTCGAGAGAATCCGTCGGTGATTCTGTACAAATACGCTGAGGCCTGAGGGTTGGAATCAAAGAGAAGATGAAGAATCCAAAGTCGATTCTCTCTCTCTCTCTCGAACGCGTTGCTTTTTGCTCACGGTGATTGCTGCGTGTTAACGAGTATTTATTTGGAATTTTGTTATTTATATATTTTCTGTTTATTTATTTTGGGTCGGCTAACCACTTTGGTAGGTTTTATTAGTTTTTTTTTAATGATTGGTAGGTTTTATTTTTTGAAAGAATATTTAAGAAGGAAAAAATTTAAGTCTATTTCCTTATGTCTATTATATCTAATTCTATCAATTATATATTGTATTTACACTCTCTCTTATATTATTGGTTATATAAAATGTGATCTATATTCTCTCTCTACTGTGATTGGTCATTTAAACACTTTTTGCCACGTGTCATATTTATATTGGAGAACTAGATATAATGGACATAAGGAAATGGACCTAAATTTTTTCCATTTAAGAATTTGAATTTATAAACAAATTCAACAAAAATAATAATTATATTTAAAAATTTAATCAATCAAATAAAATTTTACCTTCAAGAATCAAGACACTTTTTACTAAAATTTTACTAATTTTAGTAGCTCTTGAATCTTGACTTTGACCGGCCGTAATAATTTATTTTTTGCATAATTCTTTTAAAAAAATTTTAAGTGTATTTTATATTTTTGTTATCAAATTTTTAATTAAAAATCAACATATATACAATTCATTTTTCATATAATTTTTTTAAATTTCCTCCATATATTTTATTTCTATTAAAAAATTTGATAACAAAAATATAAAAAAGTATATACAAGTCTACTCTATTTTTTTTTAGTAGATTCACTTCACGTTAGATTACTATTATAAAGAATAATCTCATTTAAATGAGTTTATGTTCTTGTGATTAATTTAATAAGCTTCAATACAAATTTAATATATTTAAGTTTTAATAGATCAAATCTATAATAAAATAAAAATTTGCAATAATATATTTTTTCTTTTTATATTTTGATTTTTTTTTCCGCCTGATTTTTAAAAGTACTTTTGTGACTAATTCAGACTCGACCCGTGTCGCACACTTGGTTATAGTGGAAGAGTCTTTCAACGAAAATAACGACATTCACAAAATCTCAAACCCGAGAACTTAAGCATACCAAATTACTTATTACTTAGACTAAACACTCATCTCTCAAATTAACAACAGTAAGATTTGAAATTAAACATTCCTCAACTTTTTAGCACCATACCATCATTATCATTATCATAGTTTATAACTTTATATACATCATGAATGATGTTAGGCCATTGTCTCTCATGAGTTTGCCCAATTCAAATTTCATGCTTCTTGAGATTTTAAAAATCAAGATACATGTTGCTTCACGTTTTTATGTTTAAAATGCAATTAACATTATTCTTTTGCAAAACTTATCAAATCTTTAATTTAGCTCTGTATGGGATAGTACGATGAACACGGGAAGTTTCGAAGCAATTGAGAATTCAGATGAGACAATTCTTGAAAGTTACAAAGGAAAGTGATTACTGATTAGGGTTTATTCCTTTGTCTATGCCTTTTGTAATTCTCGTTCTAGTGTCCACACATTTTCATTAACCAAATATTAACCCACTCGTTCGTACTCTCTAAATTTTTGGACGAGAGATTTTGAAAATAAAGTTAATTCCTTAATAAGTAGAGTAAGTTAATTATAAGAAAAACCAAGATCGTTAATATATATCTAATTATGGGTTAGCTTAATATATATTAATCTTTAAAATGGCGTATTCTAATTTGGAAACAGTTACAAGAGAAGTATGATTTGCTAAAAAAAAAAAAAGAAGTCTAAAAATTAATCATGGTTAGCAAAAGGAAAATCCTTTTTGTTCTACCGATTTGTCGTGGAAAATATATTTTAATTAACTAGGTATTTCAAATTTTGTAATAGAACGAATCATAAGATGACTGTTACAAGCAAAATAAACCCTTATAACTATAAATTATATATATATATATATATATATATATATATATATATATATATATATATATATATATATATATATAATATATCAATCTGATTATTAATAAACATTAAAAGAACTATAAGATTGGTTTATAACAGATTTACATGTTTACTTATAATCAAATTTTTTTATAGAAAAAGACTTATATATAACCGACTTTATTTATATCTTATAAATCAAATGAGCATAAGGAACTCTTTGAGTACATTATGCACCAGCAACAACAACAATAACATAAATGAAGCCTTTTTCCCATGAGATGAAATCGGCTATATGAATCAAGTCAACACAAACATTCACAATGAAATGTTTTAAGACTAGAAAGTTAGCAAATATGCAGAAGTTACATCCTAGAGATCTGAAGGGGTATAAGAGTTTCAAGCATTTCATGCCTAACAGAAGCAACTAGAGGCAGCTTTTCCATCATGCGGCCTTGTTTGTGTAAGAGATGTCTCTGACAACTTTCAGCCGCCATAACTCCAGCAGAGTAAGCTCCATGCACAGATCCTTGATGCTCCAAGCTAACAGCTTCCCCACCAAAGAAAAGATTACCCAAAGGTGCACGAAGCCTGTCATATACATCATCAGGCTTTCCAACTAAGTCATATGAGTAACAGCCAAGTGTGTTTGGGTCTGTTCCCCAATGAGACACAAGATACTGAACCTGCAATATTCCAACAAAACCAAAAATTCAGGGTTTAGAATTTAGGGAATCCAGAGATTAGAGAAACTAAAGTTAAGGGTATGTTTTGGATTAGAGATAACTGACAAAATGAAAAAAATTTCATCACAGCCCAGTAAAAATCTTATAAAAATCCTCTCTTTAGTGTCTTTAATTTTATGCAATTAGGAGGATTTTAGAGGAGAAAGTTTTTGAAACAACTGGAAGGAATATTATCCTAAAAAGACAGATTGGATAATAAGGACCACATAACAGAAGTACTTACTGGCTCAGCAGCATCAGGAAACATCTTTTTGAGCTGTAGCATTACAAACTTCACAACAGCTTCATCAGATAGCTTCTCGAGGTCATAAGCAAACCGGCCAGCTGCCATATAGACAAGAACTGGATGACCTGTTGCTTTGTGGAGATTGAGAAAATAGCCACAAGCATAAGAAGTGGGTGCAACAACACCCAATAGCTCTACATTCGGCCAAAACACCCTATCAAATCTTAGGGCAATTTTATTTTCGTTGCCCACACCAAGATCTGAAATTGCAGCAACTTTCCAATCAGGCAGTTTTGGTTCGAATTCAATTAAGTTGGCTTTGAGAATTCCAAGAGGAACTGTTACAATAACAGCATCAGCAACAAGATTCCTGCCATCCTCAACTGTGACCATCACCTTATTGTATCCATTGGAAATCTTGGTCACCCTGCATGGTGGGTTTTCACAGAAGGATCAAAATCATAAGAGGGAAGAGGAGACAAAAGAAAACGAGTAAAGTACTCTTAAATCTTAATACCAACATCGACATGAAAACAAGAAATCCAAATCTAAATTCATATAAATGAAGTGTGCGCCACATAAAGGTGGTCTACTCAACTTACAGCAGAACATAAGACTAAATAAATGCACATTATAAACATATTTTTCCTATATTCTTCAGGCTGCAAATGCAGCGTCAGAAATAGTCTTCTTTCTTTCTCTTTTGCTAATTACATGCTCATAAACAACAACTAAATCATCATGTAGTTGAGACTGGATCTGGTGCTGTGTAGCACCAGATCAAACCCCATGTAGTTAATTCATGCACTAAATAGCCCAAGCATACCTGTGGTTCAAGCGTATGTCAATATCTTTTGCAAGAGATTTTATAACAGGACCATATCCTTGCACCATAAGTCCATGACCGCCAGATAGGACGTGCTCCTATAGAACAAATAGTAGCCTCAACAATGTAAGCATTCCCGAATATTAAATAATGCTAAACTGATATACAAACAGATAAAATATAAAATAACCAGTTTGATCTCTTTTAATCAAACTTAACAACCCAAGCAATAACAGACCATTAATACTTTATCTCCTATTACATTGTTCTATAATTTTTAATATGACTCATAACATATACACAAACATAATGCTCAGTAGAAAACAGTAATTTGTCCATTTTATAAAAACTAGCACTTCTTAGATTTCTGTTTATGTAAATTCAACAGAGAAAATTCTCATTTAATCAACAATAGTTTAAAAACAAAATCAGGGGTGGGGGAGAAGTTTGAGTGGAAGGATGAAGAAGCATATCTTGTGTTCAACTAATATAATGGCACTTGCCTGATCCCAGGTTTTAAGTGATATCATATCGGCATCAGCAGCAAACCAAGCTTCCATTCTGCATATATACCATTGCAACACTTCGTGGGCAAGTCCTTGTTGCCTGCAGAAAACTATGTCATAAACATTGATGGACTGGAATTACAAGCTTCAATACAGTTATGTAATACTATCTATCGTCAATATATACCTTAGTTCTGGATGCCTATCTAACACAATCGAAATTGCTTGGAGAACTGACATGTCATCAGGATGCTCATCCCTCACCTTTCCAGTCTATAGATGTCAACAAAAAGCCACTAAATTCCAGATTTAAATAATCATAACTGCTTCTGTTATTGTAAAAACACCACAAAAGATCTTACCTCAGCTAGAATTCTCTTAAAAGTATCTCCAACTTCCATGACTATCTGTTGAGGAACTTGATGACCATCTTTACTAAAAAGCGTATAACTGGAAAGAAAAAAAATGTTGTTTACTATAAATAAACAAGAAACACTACAGCAATATTGCTTAGTCCTAAAATTGCATCATAATCATAAACCTATAAAATGCACCAATCTTAACTAACTTCATAAACACAAAGATGCAAAATATCAATTATTACCTTTCTAAATCATGGTCATACAAGACAGAGTCGTCGCCACTGGTACGATACAGTGTAAGTCCAAGACCACGGATCAATGGAGCCAAGGGATTCTCATTGCAAACTCCATGTAGCCTGGAAAATAATCAAGAATGAACTAATGAAAAACAAAGCCATCACTTTATGATTCAATTCATTGACAAATCCTAGTATTTAAGAAAACAAAGAATACAAATAACAAAGGTAGCACATTCTCTAATTATCGGCAGACAATTAGTATTCTCCTTACAATCTCAAACATCACAATAAGGATTTGTATTTTAGCATATGCATACATTTTGAGAAATTTTATGTCAGCACATGAATGAACAGTTAGCTTCTCCAAAGGAAAATGAAACGTTGAAAAGATTCTATCAGAACAAATATGAATAGAAGAAGCAAGCATTGTAAGTACAATAAGGTTGTGCTTGAAAAATGAAATAGAAAACTATTTTCTTGTCGACCATTCCTTTTAATTAGTAAATTGTATTTGGCATTCAGTCCACATCAAAGAAAAATCCGAGAAGGAGGCCTATCATCAAATTTAAAAAGATCTAAATCCTTGTCCTCTATCTGTGTGCGCCAGATGTATCCCTGCTTTAACAATAAATCAATACCCAACTGAGAGGTAGGGAGAAAAGGATAGGCTAGCTACCAGGCAAGTTACCAAAGAAACCTTAGTGATTTTTATATCACTTCAAGTTAATTGGCATGTTTAGAAGATCATGAATGCTGAGCATGCAATCTATTCCTCTTTCATCAGCATATTAGAGTGTTTGCAACAAAAGAAATAGCAAAAACAATTTGATGAATCAAATTGAACTTACCAAGAGGCTCCCATATCCACTGGACAGCCAAATGAATAATCAGTATGAATACGGCCACCAAGTCTATCCCTAGATTCCAGTACAGTCACCTGAAGGAATGATGAGAATAAGCTAATTAGAAAGGAAGAGGAAAAACTTAATTAGAGAAATTACTAAATTAGAAGCAACAAGTGAAGATGAGGTCAGAAAATAATGATCTGGTACATTAAATGATGCATCATAGAGACTACGCGCAGCAGCAATCCCTGAAATTCCAGCACCAATAACAATAACTGAAGGAGGAGGTATGCGTTGCCTCTGAATATGCGAGGTAATAGTGCCTGTTCATTTGATACCAAATCAAATTCTATGTCTTGTTTTTCCAAAGAGAAAAAGTAGAACTAAAAGGCACAACAAATGAAATAAATATAAGAAACGTGGAAAGGGCCAGCAGTTCGTTGTTGTGGATCACTAGTGAAAACATGAAAATATCTTTTAAGAGTTCATAATAAAAATATAAGAAAATAAGTTATTATCAGAATATATTCTTGACCACAAGCTACACAGCATAGTGATGAGACCATCCATGATTTACACCAGCCAGAATCACGCAAGACTAAGATCTTAATAATTCTTAAACCATTTCAGAGAGAAATCTTATCACGACGATTGCAATCAATGACATGACATGACATTAATTCTTCCAAAAGGTTGCTATTCATCAAACTTTCCTGTTTCATTGACATATACAAACTTCATAAACAAAGACAATCAAGTTCCAGATCAACAACCTATGGAAGAACAAATCTAAATAAAAAGCAATTGAATAAATCAAGACGAGCAAATAGAGACATGTTCACATGTTTATGAATAGAAAAAAAAAAAATTAAAGGCGGTTAAGGAAATAAAACACTAACCATCTAACAAATTGGCGGAGAATAAATCTTTAGGGTCCATGAGAAACAGACACGGATGAAGATGTAGTTACAAAAGGGTGCGTGTTTAAAGGAATCAATGCAATAGGGAGATGGAAAGAGGAAGGTTGGATCGATCAACGAGGATTAGATTGGAGTTGTAAAGGGTGTATAGGAATCGGGAAATTAGAGACTAATTGGAAAGAATGATAGAAAATCAAGATGAGGATGCCGGCAATGAAGCGGCTGAGATTCGATGAAAAACGCAGTTTATCAAACCAGCTCATAAGGAAAGGGTGACTTAATCAAACAATCTCCACAAAATATCGCCTGAGAATGGACGAATCGAGCGACCCTTGCATAGATCAATGGCAATGCCTCTCTCTATCAATCTTTCTTTTGCCCTCACGATCACGAAACCACACGCTTTCTCTCTCTCTCTCTCTCTAGCTCTGCGGAATCAAGCAAATCTACCGGCACCTCTAGCAGATGATGATTATGTAAATATGAACCGAGGGCGAGAACGATAATTTATATATATATATACACAAAGATGTATGCGTATAAATATACGCGCAAATATCTAATTGCCTCTCCCAATTTGCACGGGGACAGACGGACCCTATCACAGTAACCTAAAAAAGTTTTGTCCCTTTTAGCTAATGGTCAGGGACAGTTTTGGAATTACAATGAACAAATTATTGCCTATAGAAGAGCCCAGAATTAGGATTTGTTTCTTTTTTTTTTTTTGGTAGAGGGATTTGTTTCTTTTAATTTCTAGTAAATTACTATTTTGCTTTTCTAAATGTACACTTTTTTTTTATAAATATCTTTTTATTGAAGGGCAAGATAATTGTGTATTATAAACATTAAATATAAACATCTTTTTTTAGAAAGATTCAAACATTAGTACGTCGTATTATAAAGAATTAATTCCTTCTATTAGACTCAAACCTTTTTATTCATTTTTTTCTAATAACTTGTGTGGGTTGTTAAAGATTTCCCACATGTTATTTTTTATTAGACAATTTGATAATGAAAATATAAAAAAAGTATATTTAATTACTGTATTTTTTGTTGAATGTATTAATGAGAAATAAAGAGATAAAAGTTTAGTATTACACATTCTCTCATTAACTCAATATCATTTGTCAATATTAATGTTCCAAAAAAAATTAGGATCTAAATTTTTATTAATATTGATAAATATTACCTAAAAAGCAATATCGAATTTCTAATTCTCTTATAATATCAAACATCCTTCCTCTAAAGACACATAAGACAAACAAAGCAAGTTACATTTAATTAAGGATTTAATTGTTATTTAAGTAGGTAATTACAAAGTGCTCTATCAATTAAGAAAGCCACTAGCTGCATTATTGTGTTGTGAAATTTTATGAGATTATATTTTAGTAGGCCGGTGGTGGCTAAGCATTTAATAGCCATATTTTATTTTCATGTGTTGCTATATCACTCAAATGTGCTTCTTAATGATTTGATCATAATAAAAATAAAAGAATCTTGTAGAGATATTAAATTTAAAAAAAAAACTTTGAAGTACTAAATAAATTTAAAACTTTTAAAAGAAAAATTCTCAGTTGAATAAATTTATATTTAAAAAAATAGTAAATTTATTTTAGATTAAAAAATAATTTTAAACTTAACAAAATTAACATACTATTCAATACATATGAATGAAATTTCTAGTTCTTACTATTATTATTTGTGTCTACGTTGTTGCATAAAAATTAGCATTGAAAAGATAAATATTCCACACTAAAAAAATAATAAAGAGTAAATTATATATACTTCTCTATAATCGATGTGAAAACCTTATCGATAGATGATATATAAATATTTTTTATAAATTTTCAAAAAAGTTAAAAAATATTCACTAATGTTTGTCTCTACCTAAATTTTCTATATAAAAAATAAACATACCTCTATGATAAATTATACTTATCATATTTTTAGTTTAGAAAATTTTATTTATTTTTCTTTTGATTGATTGATTTATTTTGTTAATGAAGATACTTTTTTGTGCATAATATAATAATGCAATATTATTTCTTATGTAACAATAAAAGCAGTTAGTTTTATATTAATGAATACATATTTTATAAAATATTAATTTTATTGACAAAAAGAATTAGAATGAAAAATTTAAATAGATATTGTATCAAACATAGGGAATATTAAATATAAAATTTAAAAGAAGATAAATCATAAGTATAATTTAAAATAAGTTTTAATGAATGTTTGTGTAAGTGAGAAAAAGAAATAAAAGAATAGAAAAAAAAAGAGAGTGGATCCTTTAAAGTAATTCTCTACATTTTTTGGTGGAGTTATGAGAAAGATAGAGAAGAAAAATTGGGGAAAAAAATCAAGAAAAAAAATATTTTTCTTATTTCTATCTCTCTCATAACTCCACCAAAAAATATAAAGAATTACTTTAGAGGACCCTATCTCGAAGAAAACGCTATTATTCCCTGTGCATCCTAAATAGGAAATGACAGAAAAGGGGTTGGTGTTTAGGAGACGTTTCCTGAGCTGGAGATGTTAATGCATCCGTTATTTGTCCTTTGTATCACAACTTGTGTGTTCCACCCTGGACACCTAACCCCACAACACGTACGATTCCACCTTATTTAACAACCAAATTTGGTTCATAACAATTATACATTTTGTATTTTCTATGCAAATTTTTGTTAAAAGTGTTCTTTGAAGTGAGAGACATGTCCTGGTGGGTGGTCATACTCTCACCTCAATTTTTATACTACCAATTTTTTTCTTTAATTTTATAATTAAAATGCATTTAAATACCTATGAAGACTTGAATACCACTTTACATCTCCATAAGTATCTTTGTCTCGGCTGCCTTTTAAAAGGATAAAAGATAGTACTATGGTATTATTAAATTTTGATGTATTCTTTTAATCATGTAGTGTTATTTATTAATATTAATTAAAAACTCATATTAATAAGGACCATCTTGAATGAATTTGAGATCAATTGAATGAAGGGATGTATTGAAATTCAGTACAACTGGACATCTTCTCCTGGGATAAAAGTTCAGTACTACCGTACTACTGAACTTCAGTGCATCCCTCCAATTATACAGTACCATTTGTTAATATTAATAAAAATTCATATTAATAAGGACACACCTTAAATGAATTAGCCAATTAGGAACCAATTGATTAATATAAGGCAAAAGTACATTTCCTGCCCCTAACGTTTGGGGGTCCTGTCACTTTGGCCCCTAACTTTTTTTTGCTGTCGTACCCTTAACGTTTTGTGTTTCTCCCATTGTCAGGCTTTTAGCTAACACCGTCAATTTTTAGACTATTTTTTATGACGTAGCATCCTATGTGGCTAATAATTATGACTGGACTTAATTTTTTTCACATTAGTAATCTATTTTAGGGGTATATTGGACCCCAAACTCAATACATCAGTAATCCAGTATACCAAAATACTCATTACATCAATAAAATGGACCCAAAAAACTTAGTACTATTAACCGCTAATGTATAAAAAATTAAGTCCAATACTATTGTACTACTAAACATCTATTCCTTCTCCCGCTTGGTGCAATGGTCCACCCACCCCACCAAGGCCTTCCTGGTGCTTCCGTCTCCTTTTAATACGTAATTATTAATAAATGCGTGACAGATTCATTCACGGAATCACGGATCTTTCTTTCTGTTCTGGTCAACACAATGTTTCTCCCCTCATTCTTCTTCTCAATCATACACATTAATTCATTTACACTAATACATTCCTCAATTCTGTTCATGTCTTAACTTAATATACATACTTCAAGTGTATATATATTAACTGATAGTACTACTGTTGGAAGATGTATTCATATTGAGTACTATTTCTAATAAAAAAAATACATATGAAAAGAATTATAAATGATTTTAGTTGTGTCCAATATAGTGGAAATAAAGGTGATCAATTTTGACACGAAGGTTATAGTCTTTGGTCAAATATTAGGTTGTGGTTATGAGAAAACCCTCGCCCACCCTAGCTAGCTATATATAATTCGCTCTTTCTACTTGTCAATACGTAGTGGCCTACCAAATATAGCAACAAATTTCATTCTTTAAATTGCCTCAACTCTCTCCTCCAACTTGTCCTCACTATTAATGTCACAACAAAGCCTTATCACAACATGACCACATTTTAAAGGATTGCCTCATCAAGGCATCAACCACCAAAACTTCATATTCTCTCTTATCACTTGGATACACTAGATTGTATTGTATGTCTCACCTTCTATCTCTATCTCTTTAATGACAGAGAATGACACAGTGATAAAATATTCATTTTGATCCAAAAATCCTCAACAATCTCCTTAAAACACAATCTTCACACCATTACATCTTCAACCAACAAAAAAAATTCTTTATTTCAACCCCCATCAAATTAAATTTGCCAAAAAAGCCTCACATTCATACCATTTCATGGAGGAAAAAAAAATTCAAAAGATCACTCTTTTGAGGTCATTTTTTCTCCACAAGTATGTTTTTATTGGAGATCGATAGTATTGTTTGAGGCAATGTTGTAAGAACCAGACTGAACTGGACGGTCCGATCGGTCCAACTGCCAACCGAATACAAAGGCGAGTCGATTGGACCAAAAAAACTGTTTTGCTAGTTGGACCGGATTTAATCGGGGTCCAACCGGTCAATCGGGTTGGACCGTCCAACTGGTCCAATTTTTTTTAAATAAAAAATTGAAAAAAATAACATAAAAAAGAAATTAGAGAAATCTTAAAAATTAAAATTATAAAAGTCTTAAAATTTAAAAGTCATGATTATTAAGAATTTCATATTTGGTTTGGTTAAGTTCTTTCAGAGTTTGACAAGTCTTGAAAATTAAAACTTTGAGAAGTCATGTAATTTAAAACTTCAAAATTATGTATATTGAAACCTAAAATTTGACTGATGTCATTTTATATATTAAGAATAATTAATATTTATTACTTATTGCGTCATCCGATTCAACCGATTAAACCAATCAGACCATGAACCGAACACTTGTCCGAGTCTTTGTCCGGTTCGATTCTTACAACATTAGTTTGAGGTGCTGTCGAACATTGAATGTGGGCAATTCTTTGAACAGAAATTCTAACATTGGTTTGCCATGTTATAATGGTAAGAGATTAGTTTATTTTACTAGGCCCAATCACATTAATCCTTAAGGTTTAATTCGAAATCAAAATGGAAATTGTATTAGGGGCTTCAACAAATTCATTGGAAGTGTTGGTATCCTCCCATATCTATGACTACAAGGACTCCAACTAAGTCTTGACCTTGACAAAGCCAAAATTCTATGGAAACTTTAAATTTAGTGATCACTTTAATATAGTGATTTGTCATCTATCCATGCAATATTGCACATAATAATAAATAATTGCAGGTACCTCATTTCCTCATTTGTCATCTTACTCTTTATATCACTATTTCATATTTTCTATCACCTTATATTTTGTTTGATGTCCTTCATTTTGGCACTTTTTCGAAAGAGAAAGACAATGAAACACACACCTAATTAATTAACTAAATGTAATACTCTGAAAGTTAACTCTTGAGCTAACTAGTTCTGAATTAGGCTTATCTGTTTGTATTGTATTAATATTGCATCGTTTTTTTTTTGGTGTTTCTTCTGTATTAAAGAAATTTTCTTCTTAAAGGCAAAAACTAAAAACCATTATTCGATTAGAGTTTCTTCTAGCTCAACTCAACTTGGTTTCATCGTCAGTGAAGTTTGCACATGAATGTAACAACAAATTTAAAATTTTAAGTAAATTAATAATTTAATTCACAAAAACACAATTACTTTTAATTGATCATCTTGAAATTAGTTTTTTTTTTTCACAAAAACATTTTAGTTTCTATGTCTCTCTATGAAAGCAAGAGAAGACGTTCCTAAACAGAACTCAAGTTTGTATCTCAATTTATCGTAATTGGGCTTATCACCGAACCAACAGGGGGTTTGGGCATTTTAGCCCAATTTTCAACAATTGTTTTAACTAGAAAAAAAAAATTTTTTGGCCAAACATAAATTTCTTTTAACTAGAAAAATTAAACAAACACCAAATTTATGGATTTGCATTCTCTTATATAAAAAATAATATAATATTGGTACGAGATCCATTAGATCTTCCATTTATCTAATATGATATTTTCAATTTCACTTCTAAAAAATTTAAGGAAAATGCTTTAAAGAGATCTATTTATCAATCGTTAAATCTGTCTTGAAATATAATATAGATCTCGAGACAAATTCAATAATTTAAAATTTAAGATGACACAGATCGCGAAACAAATTCAACAGCTAAAAACTTATGAACTTTAACTATTAATAGCTTTAAATAGTTGTCCTAAATTTAATTGGGGTTGTGTTTAGAAGAAGGCCATGGTTAATTAGTCATAAAGTCGATAATCAAAATTCAAAATTTTAGAAAAATATTTACATTTAATATCTCATACCTCTCAGTATATTAAACAATATTATCTCTAATAAAAAACTAATATATATATATATATATATGAAAGAGAACCCCAACAAAAAGCTTACTTCTCATAAAATTTAATTTCGGGATTATAATTGAACCCAGACTTCAGGTATTTTCAAATTTGAAAATCGCGATGAGAAGTACCTAATTTTAGATTTTCTACTTTAGGTGATTTAATTAGTTGTTCCTTAATTAGCTTTCATTTTCTGGTTGGTACATAGAGTTATTTCGATTTATGTCAGTGTCGGTCTGCTATCAACCAAATTAACTAACTCAAGTAATGAACTACTTTAAAATAAAGGAATTTTGATCTCTTAATTATGTTATTTATTTCAAGTTGGTCCTTCGAAACTTTTATCTTATGCTTTAGTTACATGATGGTAGGAAATTTAAAAGTTTTTTTTTTTGTTACAAAGTAGAGTAACATCACTCACAAAAAAAAAGCATATTTAATTTAAAATATAGTTAGACAAAAAAGGATGTTAATAGTGTAGTCCTTTACAGAAAAAAATATATAAATATTAGAAAATTAGTTATCGAAAGAATTTTATCTTTATCAAAAAAAAGAAAGAAAGAATTTTATCTTATCACTCTAAAACAGAAATCAATTCAAAATTTAACATAGTTTGAGAATTCCTTTGAGCACTTTAAAAAAACAGATGCACTCTCTCACTCTAATTTCATGTCTCACCACTTTTTGGTACAACTAAACCAGTTAGATCCACAACATATACCTAACCAAATTCATTGAATTAATTAAAAATATATAAACAAGGATAATATAAATAACTATATCAATATGTCAAAAATAATTCTTAACATTTTTGCAGTATAAAGTAGCGCATACCCTCTTGGTAAGCAAGAAATAAAAAAGAAAGAGATATAAGTCCCTTTTTTGTTTCTTACTAGAACGGCAAAAAAGTAAAGTAGAAGATCCAAAAAATATAAACTTGCCCGTAATAAATGGAATTTTATGTGCAACTTCTTTCTCCAAAGATTAGTACGGTAGTATTGAATTTTAGTATATTTTAGTCCCTAAATCATTTAAATCTTTATTAATATGAATTTCTATTAATATTAATAATTGACTCTACATAAATGAAGGATTGTACCAAACTTTAATAATACAGTAATACTGAATTTTTATCCCAGTGGAAAACCAATTTGAAACAAAACCAGCAACATCAAAAGATTTGAAGCTTCATCTTTCTTTTTATAGCATAATTTGTGAGGTTGTTTGCGAAAAAAAATCCATGGGCGAAAGGTGTAACTAAACTAGATTTGATGGAAATCCTTGGCCAAGTAGTGATAGCAAGGGGAAATACTCATCATTTAACGAGTTTGATTTCCGCTGCTCTTTGATAACATTAAGCCAAAACAGAATCGTCCACATTTCAGCTATAACCTTTACCCATATATTAGGTATATTTTGCTACTTAGTACTTACCATAATGATCTCTAACCAAGCCACAAAGTGAAATACAACCAATTTAAAAGAAGGCGATTCTAAGGAATGAAGACATAGGAGATGATAGAAGTACATGTATATCTATCAACTAAAAATAAATTAATCAATTCAGATGCTTTGACCAGAGAATGGTGGAAGGATTCAAAGAATACTAAAAAAACAAGTTGATTTCTACTATGTGATAAATTTAAAGAGAATTAATTAGTATTGATCCAATCCACTTCAAACACTTCTTGTCGGATAACAACAAAATTTGGTTTGAAATTGTGACATCTAGATTCTAGAATAGCCGGTCCATTTCATCACTATAAAATTCATAAATACATACCTCACTCTCTTAACTCACACATCTTCCTCCAAAATTGAGATTAATTCGAGAGCAAAAACATCGATAAATTTCCCGCAAGAATTAAAACAAATCTAAATAAATCTCCTAAATCAATAAAAGTAAATAAATTAATAAATCCACTTGATTTCTATAACAACGTATCCAGATCTGTAGATCCATCCACCATTGAAGCTGTTCAAACAAACAGAGGAGTTTGATTAGAAATGGTGGTGGCAGCACTAGCAGATGGACGCATAGGCATAGGAGGCCTACTACTAATACCCATGTGAGATGAGTTTGCTCTTTTCACACTAATCATCGAAGAAGAACACAATCCTCTTCTTGCCCTGTCTCTGTGTGTCTCTGTCTCACCCATGAATCCACCTCCATAGCTTCTTCTGCAACACTTGAGCTTCTTCTTATAAGGGTTCTCTGGCTTAGCCAGATCCTCCACACTCCTCACATTCGCTAATGAAGTAAACGACTGTGACTTCCCCTCGTAATGCTTCGAGAGCCCCCTCCTATTACAAAAAGAACCAAACTTTAGAATTTTTTTTCTTTTGTTTCAAAGACAAAAACTTTAGCCAAATCGAAAGAAACAACACGAGATTGAGGTGTCTAGAAATTAATTACTTGGTGGGAAGTTGCTGAAGCAGAGAAGACATGTCGAGCAGAGGATGATGATCTGAAGAAGAAGGGGATGTGACTTCATCGGAAGAATCAGATTCTGATGAGAACGAGGAAGAGGAAGAAGAAGAAAAAGAATGAAGGAGATCTTTAGGTTCATCAGCTCCAACCATGGTTGTACTTGTATTTGTATTCTTCTTCATCTGCTCCATCTCCTATGAAATTCCAAGCTTTTTGTTTGCGGCTAAAATAATGAATAGGAAGTATGAACACAGAATTGGTTTGTGGGTAAAGGGAGGGGGTTTTGCTTATTTATATGAATGTGGAATGACGAAGACTTGTGGAGGCGTTGAGATTTGAGAATGTTTGGAAGGTATGGATGGTTTCAAATAAAAGTGGATAAGATTGATTAATGTTTCTTTTTAATAAATTTAATTTATTAAAAAGAAATAGTAAGATTCGGCTTTATCCAGATTTCGATTTTCCTTGTCTCCCCCACAACATCCTTCTACCTAAGGATAATATGGCATTCCATGCATCCTATGTCATCAGCGCGTGACTAACAATCGCAACTTTTTTCTTTTTAATTTAAAAATATATACTTTTTCAATGACCCAAAAAAAAATTCTCACATTCTATGACCTATGTGACATTTAACCATCATATATTAATATTTAATAGCATATCACTTAAGAAGATAAAAACAAACATTTCAAAAATTAAATAATTGATTCTATCAAAAAAAAATTAAATAATTGACAATAATATTTTTTTAAAAATTAAATCGTTTATTTTTATTTTCAAATAATTAAATTATAAACTTGTACTTTTTTTCTTATCAAAGCAAGTTCTCACTAATTAAATGTTGTTACTTGTTTGGTATTGAGACATTATCTCAATTAATTTAAATTTGACTCGTATCGTACATATAATTATAGTGTGAGAATCTCTCAACAAAAATAATTATATTTACGATGTCTCAAATTCAAAATCTTATTTAAATTAGGGGCATTCGGCGGGCGGTTTGGACGGTTTTTTGTGAAAATTTAATGCACCTGTCGATTTAAGTTGATAGCGTCAAACCAAACCATAAACGAGCGGTTCGGTTTGGCGGTTTATGATTTTTATATCATCAAACTTACATATTTAAGTTTATTAATAAAAAATATAATTTTATTCAATATAAATAATAAAAGATATAGTAATATTTCATTTACTTACAATATACAATCAACTTAATTCTAAATTAAAATTTTACATTCACTAAGTTTAATCTAACATTCTAAAAACAAAGTTTAAACTTTATTATTTAAAAATTTTAACATATAATGTACATATATATACATGTATGTGTATGCGGTTTGGTTCGATTTTTCGACATACCAAACCAAACATGGATCAGTTTTGTTCGGTTTGTGCTAATTCAGTTTGGTTTAGTTCAAGTGCGGCGATTTTGTTCGGTTCTAAACACCACTAATTTAAATAGACTAAATTGCTTATTATTTGGATAATTTTTATTGATTAATTAAACTTTATTTAAGTTAACTAATATTTGAAGGAGCCAAATTACTCTTTTGGTCCTCAACGTTTGCACGAAGTTTAATATTGATCATCAACGTTTCAAAAAGGTTATTTTAGGTCCTCAAAGTTTTTTTTTGTCAAAATTGGTTCTCCAACATAGCTCCGTTTTGCATCACTTCTCTCTCACTCCAACTCATCAAAATGACATCGTTTTGCTGAGTTTGAGCGAGAGAGGATGCCATGGCATCCAAATATGACACATATAATAGGAGAGAGGGTATGTCACATAAGCCTTTTCACGTCAGCATTTAACAAAAAAAACCAGACAGAGCTATGCTGAAGGACCAATTTTGACAAAAAAAATATATTGAGGACCTAAAATAACTTTTTGAAACGTTGAGAACCAATATTAAACTTTGTGCAAACATTAAATTACCAAAAGAGTAAAAATGAAATTTGGTGAAGATAGGTTGGGAGTGGAGAGTTGAGCGCGTGGGAATGAAGGAGTTTGGATAAGATGGAAGTGGTGGGATGTAAGTTGTAAGTGAAAGCAAATGAAATGAAATGAAGTTGTGTCGTAGGCGCGGCGCCCACTGACACCAACTCAATAAATCCCAAAATAACAATTAAAAGTAATGAAAATAACAATAAAAAGTAATAATTTTATAGGAAAATAATAAGATATGGTTGTTTTGAGAGCAGCGCCACCTTAAACTCCGGCCCTTTTTCATACACTGTCTCCTCCCAATTGCCAACTGCCAACAGCCAACTTGATATTTAACTTAATTTTTTTAAGTAAATTCAAATTTATTTATTTATGACCAACCTACAAGGGTCGGTCGTTGGAAATTACTGAGGTGGGCAAAGGAATATTTACTACAAGGTTCTTGTATAATTTTGGCTCTTCTTTTGCTCATTAATTAATACTTCACCACATTACATCATCACAATTCCGACGAATTTTCCAATTTGACTTCAACTATGAGCTCAAGTTTAGAAGATGGTAAAGAATGGTGAGATAGAGAGAGCTTTTCTCATGAGAGAGGGGAAAAAAGGTTTTTTATAGAGGGAAAAGAAAATTGGAGAGAAAAGAGTAGAACAATTTTTTGGATCAAAATACTCTTATAAAATTTGTAACAAATAATAAAGTAATGTCAACATTAATATTTTTTTTATTGTACTAATCAATATTATTACTCTTACATTTCATTTTTATTTTTCTGTATACCAAACACACTTCTTACTTTTACTGTCATTTTTATTTTTACTTTCACAAATTGTTCATCTCCTACAGAATATTATCTCGGAGGATTGAGGAGAATTCAACCAAAAAAATTAGTCTATTGGATAGGAGTTTCTCACAACTTGAATATAATTATATTATCTACTTAATTTTTATTTCACGTGGGATTGGACACATATCCATTGTTAGAGGCAATCTTTCGCCAAATTGATGCTTCATTAGTTCTCATCTCCTCAAGATAGGATTTAGAAGATAATGTTTAAGCTAACACAAACTCCATTATTGTTAGGATTTGGTTGGAGGATGTTTGCAGGGAAAAGAGGTGAAATTTATAAAATAAGAAATTAATATTAAAAAATAAATAAATTAACCCATAGGTCATTTAAGATGAGTCCTAATATATATCACTCACACACAAAACTTTTCGTGCTGTTATTACGTAATATTATTTGTATATTAATCAATAATATTTTTTTATATTTTACATGTAAAAACCTCACATGATGATAAATAAAATATAAATAAATATTATTAATTAATACATAAAATCCACATGGCAAGTTTCCATTTAGTACCTCATATCTTTCTCATGAACCATTCTCTTTAGAGCAATCCGACAAGACATAGTGGCTTCCATAAATCTATTGATGCCTTCCAAAGGTTGAACAATTAATGTCAGTGTATTATATATAGATAAGATTAGAATAGATAACGCAAATCATGTTTTATGCCTCTCTACTCTCTTTTCTCTAATAATCCTAGTATACCAGAATCTTCTAGAATACTTTACAAAACAGAGTATAAGAGAAATATGAATAAATTCATACACTTGATTGTTTGTGTGTGAATTTTTTTTTTTCAATTTATTCCTATCTCTCTCTTACTCTACCATGTAAAATACTTTAGAGGATCCATTTTATAATAATTCATAGCTGAGATTTCGAAACAAAATAGTAACTGCATGCTCTCTCATTTTGTTGGTCATTACACATACATTATACATATACTCTATACTGTTATATGTAATTTTATTTAATTATTAAAAGAAAATAATTATTGCTTTTTATATATTAAGTATTAATGGTTAAATTAAATATTTAAACTTACGTGTATTATAACTGTCGTACTGCGATGGATCAAAGGATGAGGAAAAAGTGAAAAAGAATCCAGTAATTGATGCAACAAAATCCTAAATCAGACAAAACCTAATGAATTCTTTGTTTAAACATGCTGGGTGTTAACACAACATTGCAAAACAAAGTGAGTTAGTTTTTAATACAAAAACTGAAGTGTAATTTCTATATTTTTATTATCAATTTATTTAATTAAAAATTGGCATATGCATTATTTATAATTTTATATATATTACTCTTTTTTATATTTGCATATACTTATTTTCCCAATAATTTAATAATAAAAAAAGTATCTAAATTCAATTTATTCTTTTTTGTACGAAGAGTGAAGAGTCCACTTCTTATAAGTCTTAATGACTAAAGTGTCTTAAAAATGTTTTCATTTTGGTCCACAAAACGTTGCCCAATATTGACCATCCACGACAGATATTGTGATTGGCTGAAGGCACGGATCTCCACGTGGGACCCATAGGATCCCTTCAGACTTGAGACATTACCAAGTCTTGCTCATTTATCTCGTCCATACATATTATTTATTTATTTAATTTTTTTAAGCAAACTTTTTTTAAAATAGAATTAAAAACTTCATTGAGAATGGATCTTCTAAAGTAATTTTTTATATTTTTTGGTAGAGTTATGAGAGAGATAGAGAGAAGAAAAATTGGGAGATAAAAAAATCAAGAAAGAAAATATTTTCCTTATCTCTATCTCTCTCATAACTCCACCAAAAAATGTAGAGAATTACTTTAGAGGATCTTATCTCTTAGGTCCTTAAGTGGAGTGGATGATATGTTGATGGTAGGGGTGGCAGTAGGTGGATACCCGCTCATTTTTTCACTATACGAATTCGAATCCGCCCATTACATCCAATATCCGAACCCTAACCGAATTCAAAAAAAATTATATTTTCAATATCCGTATCCGAAATTATCCGATACTCGAACTATCCGAAATACTAAAAAAAAAATAGTATCCTATATCCATTACTCAATATCCATCCACTAAATAAATTACTATAAAAAAGTTAAATTTTCTAAAAAATAAAGATAATTTTTATAAATTAAAATTAATAATACTAATTTTATTAATTCAACCATAAAATTTTATTTGATAAGATATATTTTATTTAATATTTAATATTATAATTTATAATATATATATATATATATATATATTATTTTATATTTAAATATAAATATATATAGTTATTAATATATAAAAAATATTATATGTAATTAATATATTATATAAAAACAGATATCGGACATCAAATACCCTATCCGTCCATTCAATCGGACAGATATAGGGTATTCGAGGCTAATATCCTAATTCGACTAGTATCTGATGGATATTTCAAATATCCGATATTCGATGGATATTGGATATTTTTTCGAACGGGTACCCGCGGATGCCCAAAACAACCGTATCCATTGCTATTATTACATTTTGTATAATATAAAAATATGATTAAAATACAAAATTGAAATGGGATATGATAAGAGAATTTGGATTTTGGACATAATCCTCATTCAATAAGACCTTCAAATTTTAGACAGTACAAAATATGATAATTTTAATATTTTTATTCTCATTTTCATACTTAAATTTTATTATCAAATACAATAAATTTATTTTCATTTTCATTCATTTTCTATTTAACAAACATACCTTAAGATTCTTAGTTCTTCGTGTAAAAGTTAAAAAAAACAAGAATGAAGACATTATAGTCAAACTAATGCCTTGCTTGTAAATTAAATCTTCACAATAACATAATTTTAATGAGTTTATCAAATGATATTCGTCTTGAACATGCATAATTTTGACCCTATAATTATACAATGTAGCACTAGGCAGTAGGCATAAATTTGATATCCTTGTATAGGCATAAATTTAATTAATATATGTCTAGTGAATCATTTTCATTTTATGAATCAGTTTGTACTTATTAATTAGTAGCTGAATACATTATATTTTTTTTTACTTCGTAATCAATACATTATATTTTTCTAATGGCGTCTAACATAACAAAAAAAATTATGTTAAGAGTTAATTGAATAATTAAAAATAAAATAAAATAAGGTAGACATGGGAATGGAAGTGGGACCATAATGGTTGGGCACATGATTCATGAAACTTCTAGCTTACCCGCTCCAACCGCCATGCTTCTCTTTCTAATTTGAATATATATATATATATATATATATATATATATATATATATATATATATATATTATAGGAATTGAATAAATATTTAATAGTACAATAATATTAAACTTCAATATGTTTATTTAATCAATTGATCTTTAATTTATTTAAAATAAATTTTTATTAATATAATTTTTTTAATATTATTAAATAACAATACATAACTAAAAAAATATACTAAATTCAATAATATAATCATACTAAACTTTTATGTTATAATCTATATCGCTTTCGGCGTACATACTGTTCTGCTCCAGCCCATCCAAATCACATTTCAGGCTCAATTCTCGGAGGTATGTGGACCCCACTCACTTTTAAAAAAAGTGATATCAATGTAAAGTTTATATAAGTTTTTATTAAATTAAATTAATTTGTTTATATTTTATGCCAAATTAGTAAGGTTTCATAATGGGATAGAGTTCTCCCAAGTCCCAACAAAATTTTTTTCATACATAAAATTCGAAGTCGAGACATTACTAAAAAAAAATGAATATCTATCACGCTAACCAACCACATATTATTATATTTTATCTGGTTAAAAAGTTGGAGTTGAAAAGGTTGTTTGAAAATTTTTGTTCTTAAAGTTAGAAGTGTGTACAGATTAAGTTGGGAAATGAATGAAACCAAACTAATTAAATGAGAGCAAGTTGAATGATTCCAATTAAGATAACAATAAGTGGTGGAATCGAACTAACCCAAACTATCACCAAGTGGATTGGTTTGGGTTGATATTAATTGAGTATTAATAGTATGTTAGAAAAATTAATGAAAGTCCTAATTAAAAAGTTATTGTACAGACATAAATTACAAGCGATTGTATTTAATTACAATTGTTTAACTAATTATAGAGTACTAATATCAATGGAAAAAATGCCCACTAAACAAAATTTTTGAATAGTTAAAAAGCTGTACTTTTTTAAAACAACTGTTAATAACTTTCAGACTAAATTTTGTGCACAATACAAAATTAAATTAGATTATTTTTATTATTAACGAATCATAATTTATTTTAATTAAAATTTAACAATAAAAAAATTACATTTTCACACAACTAATTAGTTAATATGCATTATATCACAATCAGTTTTATTACAACTACGATTTATGCATTACTAATTAGTTAAATATTCATTAATAATTAATTAAATATTCCTTACAACTCGTAAACAAATAATTAATTAAAAAAACACTTTAAAATTCAACTCAACATATATTTTTACAAAAAAACAAGGAGATGAGAGGTTGAATGAGTTAAACAATTTTAAACCCATTACTCATTTACTTGAACGGTCGAACTAATAATCTAATGAGTTAGAAAATTTAACTTTTAACTTGAACAACCAACTAGAGAATTCTATTTAGTTTTTAATACAATTATTATTACAACCTTATATTTAAAAATATTATATTCACATTTATATATGATAATAATAATTTAAATAAATAATACAAATTTAACAGATTCTTTTCTTTTCTTTTTTGACAGAAATAGACATTTCATAAGTGTAAAATATACAACGAACATACGTGTAGCTTAGAAAAACTATTAAATAGGTAAAATTGATTGATTTATCCGTAAACAGACAAGCATTATATTATAATATAATTATATATTAATACTTATATGTAAGGTTGTCAAAATCTAGATTTTAGGTAAAATAATGAAAGGGAGATAAAATCGTATCGTGAAATCGTATCGTAAAATCGTAAGAGTTTCTTTATGACAAAATCTTATGAATATATATATATATATACACACACACCTAAATATTATATCTTAGTTATATAAAAAATTAAACATTTATCATTCAATTTCCATAGTTCAATATATAATTAATAGTTGAATAATTTATAGACGCACAACTAAATTGAAGAAATTAAACTACATTTTCAACTAAGTTCATCAAATTCATTTGATTCATTTTCACCACCACAATTACTATTACCATCAACACCACTTGGTATTTCATTCCTAATGTTATGTAAACTCAAACACATACATCATATGAAGTACTATCAACTCAAATATCATCAACATTAAAACCTAGAAAGAATGGGAAAGGAATGAGTTATGTGGGGTAGGAGAGTCCGATCTAGACATTAGATTTTTAGGAAATAGGTGGTTTTTTTTAGTTTGGACAAGTTATGGATATATACACAAACATATTATTTTTTTAAAAAAAATAACAACAAATGAATCATTTTTTGGGCTGCGGTAAAATCGAGATTTCATGGGATTTTACCTGATTTTACCGATTCTACCGTGATTTTGTATCAACACGATTTTGTACAAGATTTAACAAGATTTGAGGATGTAAAATCGTAAGATTTTAAGATTTAAATCTAGATTTTAACATATGGTATGTTTAGTCTAAAAAGTATAACAATAATTGTATTAGAAACTTCTCCAGAACACCTAAATTTATAATAATTATAAATATTAAAAGAAAACGATTCAACATAACTAATCTAAAATCGCTTTTATCATCCTCTGAAAAGATTAGGCTACAAAATAAATCTTCTCCACTTAATGTGAATTAATTTTTAAAATAAAATTTTCACCTTCCATTTACTCTGAAGTCTGATGTCCTTTCATGTCACGTAGAAGAATAGAGACAAATGGAGAGGGATTGTTAACGAAGTATGGAAGGAAAAGTCTATCAATAGCCTTGGGAATGCGTGGCTTTGCTTTTATGGCATTCAATGCTGCCTCCATCTCCTCACCTGTCTCCTTGACCCTTTCTTAATTTCATTCAACTCTACTTCACTGCTCGTGGTTATATGAAGCTCACCTTCTTGTTCTTCTTGTTCTTCTTCTTCTTCAATTGATCACCTCAAGCACACGAATTAGGCAGTATTGTTCATGATGGAGAAAGGAAGTGTAGTTGCAGACACAAGATCTGTGAGAGCTGAGGATGAAGATGGAAACTCCAGCAACGCCCTTCGTAATTCAGAGACTTTCCTTCGTCTCCTTCCCATTGGCCTCTGTGTTGCAGCTCTCGTTATCATGCTTAAAAACTCTCAAGAAAATGATTATGGCTCTGTTTCCTACACCGACCTTGGTGCCTTCAGGTCTCTCACTTAACTCTTCTCTCTTTAGCTCTTCATATTCTCTGATCTTCATTCTTGGATGTAAACTAGTATCTAAAATTATTTTATTAACCTTCATAAAATATACACTAAGTTTTAAAGACTTCTAAATACCATGATCTTTCTCTTTTGCACCATGATACAAGTCACTTTCTTAAGTAAAGTCAAAATATTGTAATTTGCTTGCAAACCCTTGAGCAGTATAGATAGGCAAACACAAAGTTAGAAATTTTGCGGTGGTATTGAGATATAGATGAGAAATATAACGGTGGTGAATGAAACAAGCTCTGGTTTTGCATCATGTAGGTATTTGGTGCATGCCAATGGCATTTGTGCAGGTTACTCACTTCTTTCAGCTGTCATTGTTGCTGTGCCTCGCCCTTCCACCATGCCTCGAGCTTGGACTTTCTTTCTGCTTGATCAGGTCATTTCATCTCTTTCTTTCTATGATATGAGATCTTTTCAGTTCATAGTTTCAGAATTACTACAAAATATGTTAGCCAGGAAGAAACACATGATGCACCAATATTTCAAACACAGATATATATATATAGATATACATATGAATGTTAATATGTTATCAATGCCTTTGCTTCTGAACTATAGCTACCAAGAAGGATTTAGAAATAGAGAAGAAAATAAGACATTTTTGTATTTGCATTTGCTTGTATAGCTTCTAATCTATATAATTCTGGGTGCAGGAAGTAACACATGATGAACCAATATTAGAAATACAGATCTATATATATATGAATGTTAATATGTTATCAATGCCTTTGCTTCTGAAGTATAACTACCAAGAAGGATTTAGAGAAAAGAGAAGAAAATAAGATATTTTTGTATTTGCATTTGCTGGTATAGATTCTAACATAATTCTTGGTGCTGGAAGGAAAACATGATGAACCAAAATTAGAAATACAGAGCTATATATATATATATATGAATGTTAATATGTTATCAATGCCTTTGCTTCTGATTTCTGAACTATAGCTACGGAGGACCTAGAAATAGAGAAGAAAATAAGACATTTTTGTATTTGCATTTGCTGGTATATAGGTCCTAACCTACATAATTCTGGGTGCTGGGGCTGTGTCAATGGAGGTGCTGTACCTGGCCAAGAATGGAGATTCCGCCACAACATGGAGCTCGGCTTGCGGATCTTTCGGTCAGTTCTGTCACAAGGCCACAGCAGCGATCGCCATCACATTCCTCGCCGTGGTTTGCTATGTGCTGCTTTCCCTCATCTCCTCCTACAAGCTCTTCAGCAAGTTTGATGCTCCAGCAACCAACCCTAACACCACCACCAAAGCCAATGACACTCCTGCATTCCATGCCTGAAACAGCTCTTATGTAACAACTAGTACCTGTGACTGTTGGGGCCTCATGTGCTGCTGGAGCATAATAATTCTGTTGTGTTTATTAGACTGATATAAGAACAGACATGCTGTGTAGTATATCGTGAACCGCTTTGCATAATTTACTTCTGTTACTTCTCAGAAATAACATAAACTCGGTGTTGTTAATCTCTAAATCATATTTGATTCTCAGGAGTAAAGAGATATATAACAGAATGATAATCGGTAGAATACAATCGCATTGCTTCAACCACCAGCTTAGAACATAATGTGCCTGGCATTTATGATTTCAGGTTATAAACAATCCTGTGATTTTATTTCCTGAAATCAAACTAAGTTTGAGAATCCACTCCTTGGAGCTTCATGAATTGCCAATCATGGAATTGTGCTTCCAGAGTCAAAGGCCACAAAATAATGTTACGAGTGCTTCACGTTCAAGAAACAGAGGTTTCTAACAATTACACAAACTATGCTCCATCCAATTTAAAACCAGATACAAGAGAGTGATTGAAACACAGCAAAATATCTTTTTACTTGATTGAACAAGATAAAAAAATACAGCGACCCATACAAATTCAATCCACTGGACTGAATTTCCAACTAGTTCTTATTCTGATAATCAAACATTGATATCTGATAACTACGAACAAACCCTCTACGATTCCTAGTCCTCTGGCCTTAATCTAATTCACTAGACATTGTATGGTTGGTTACACAAGAAAGCCAACAAGTAACAACACATGGGAGGAACAATACAAGGCACAGATATGTGAAAGGAACACAGTCAAACGCTAGCAGGCTGTTGGAGAAGGCTGTACCCAAGTGAAATTGTGCAAATCAGAAGACCCAATAGAGCCAGCGATCCATATTTCCTGGAAGCATATCGATTAATTTACACATAAGTTAATTTAGAAGAATTATACAGCTTTAGTTAATAAATTAATAAAATGTTCTATTATTCCCACATTTAATTTAGGTTATAAAATGTATACAAGACTTTATTAAGCATGAGAGTTGATTTTTGGACAATATACACTCTTCCATTAAAAATTGTGAGAATTACACGCCTCTCTTGACATGTACGGTATAATAGATACAATTTCACCCAATTCGATAAAAATATTTGGCTAAAGTACTATTTTGGTCTTCAATGTTTTTTAATGTTGGTCCTCAATATTTCAAAAGTTTAATGTTGGTCCTCAAAGTTTATCTTTGTGTAGATTTTCGTCCTCGAGCGTAACTCCTTCTACTTTTTGTAGTTAAATAACTATGTGACATGCTTATGTGACACACCCTCTCTCCTACGTGTCATATTTTAATGACATGGCATGACACATCACTACCACGTCATTAAAATATGATGATAATGAAGGAGAGAAGATGATGATGTGGCAATTTGTGGTGACGTGGCAGTAATGTGTCATGTCACGTCATTAAAATATAATACGTAGGAGAGATAGTGTGACACATAAGCATATTATGTAATAAGCATTTTACACTTGAGGACCAAAATCGACAAAAAAAAACTTTGAGGAACAACATTAAACTTTTGAAAACCAAAATTAAACTTCATGTAAACATTGAGAACCAAAATAGTACTTTAATCAAAATATTTTTACAATTATTATTAATATAAAATAATTAGTGTGAAATAAAATAGTCACTCTTTTTTTCGTTTATCTGTTACTATGTTTAGAAAAAATCGAAAAGAGGAAAGTAGAGGAAACAAACCCTATCTTGTTACGGTTATCGGGGATGCCGGAGGAATAGCCAGTGAAATAGAAATATCGACAAACGATGTAAAGAGATCCAAGCGAAGCAGAAATGCAGGGATGCTTTAGCCCTCCCAAAATCATCAGCATGAAGAACATAGGCATGTTTTCAAGAGAGTTTTGGTGCCCTCTCTGCACTCACTCACACATACACGCACATACAAGAATCTATCAAAAATCAGAGAACAATTTAAAGACGAAAAAAAAAAAAACTCTAAGGACCGCGGTAGAATTGAGACCTGAACGCAATTGAAGAGCTTGGCATCTTTGTTTTCAGATTCGGATGCATAAAGCGTGGGATAAAACACTTTGTACCTGCGAAGAATTTTAACGAAGTTGTAGGTAAATAATCGCAGGTATAATAAAGAAAGAGAAATTGAAAAGCATGGATTGAAACGGTACTTCCTGCGAGCCATGCCCACTTTAATTGCCATGAAGACATTGAGAAAGCAGTAGAGAACGAGAACGATGACCACGTAGCCATATTCTCTAGGTAGCAATTCTACTATGCCAGCCATTTTTCTTTGAAGAGTAAAAGGGGAAATGATGTAGACGATGATGATAAATTCTGTGGATATATATATATATGTAGGTTCAATCCAATGGTATTTGTTAATTGAAATCAAATACTGCGTTCTGGTCTCTTCTGCGGCTTCTTCTCCAAGGCAGATTGCGTTAGTATTTACGAGTTAGGACAATGACTTGTTGGTTTTTTTTTTTTTTTATGGGTTTGACTTGGTTAATTATTTAATTTACCTTATCATTATTATAATTTATCGGACCAAAGAAAAATATTATAATTTTATTTAATTTTTAATTTGTTATTTATATTTTATTGTTTTAATTAACTTTTTTTAATAAAAAAATCATCTTACTATTAAAATTTTAAATATATACCGTTAATTTTTTTTAATCTATAATTAGAGTATCTATTAACCATTAAAGCAAATCTCATAATTAATTTTTCGGGTGTTGCGGATCCATTATTTAACCCTCCTAAGAGATGAGACTTAAATTTTATTTGCATGGTAATTTTTTTTTTTACTAATATTGGCATAGTCAAGTAGATACATTTTAATAAAAAGGTATATCCTTAAAAAAATTTTTGAGGGAAAATATATCCTTAAATTACAACTAAGAAAAAGTTATACAAATTAATATAAAATTCATTACATATACATACCAACTACCAAGAGAAGGAGACCAATAAATGTAAGAATAGTATATCATATGAAAATTAGTCCAATAAGAGAAAAAAAAAAAGAAATTATTAGATAGATTTAACCATCAACAATTTAATTAAAAAAATAAGTTGAGTTCAAATTAATAGTTTAGTGGTATTCGATATTTATCATTTGTTAATATTAATCTAAGATGAATTATGATTTATAAGAGTCTTTATTAATATTGATAAATAATAAATAATGAATAAAGAGAGTACTAAAAATTATATACTCTCATAGTACTAGATTTTTGTTCCTAAACTCACCTAATAAAAAAATATTTTATTATATCATTTAGTTCATTTAAATTTTTGCAAGGAAGATGAAGAATCACTTATCCTCAATAAAATCTTTAAAGAGAATATAATTATTTTTTTAATAGTTCTTAAGAAAATAAAGAAAAATACTTTTTTTTAAGAATCTTATAATATGAACGATTAGGTAAATTTATCATCTCTCTCTCTCTCTCTCTATATATATATATATATATATTCAATTATCTTTTTATATCTTAAATTTTCATTTAGAGTCTTGTTAAAAATTAGATAATCTACATGATTATCACTATATACTTTTCTTACTAGCAATTTGTTATTCTATAGTACGTGACTCAATATATTTTAAATGATCTCCTTAATTTCCTTTGTATTATTTAATTTAATTATTATTATTTTATTATATTATATTAAAGTTCAGAAAAGAAGATAATAATCATTTATCTTTATTAAGAAAGAACACCAAAGAATATGAAAAGTTAACAAAATAGAGAGACCACAGAGCATTCACTTATAATAATTTTGCTCGAATTCCAATTTTTAAAATGTATAATAATGGCCATGGTACTACGTGTATATTTTTCCAAATCCTATGTATCGATATTCAATACTGATTAAAGATCATTATTGAATCAACATAGGAGAACGAAATATCATATATCCAATGGTCTCTCCTTGAGTCACCTTGTGTGCTCGACCATCATCTCTCTTATATAATCACTCACAAACAACACCAACAGTCCAGTCTTCTCCCAAATCTACTAGTTTCTTTTTCACACAGTAAATTTATTACGAAAGAAACCAATATTGGTTTCAAAATGCGTATGTGAATGTGGTATACTTTTTATGTTTCTTCAGTGCCAAGGAATTCTTTATTATAAGTACTTGTTTATTGGTTTTCATTATAAAAACAAAGGGAAGCAGTGAGGATCTATTTAGTAGTGAATGTATGATGGAGAGTATTAGCCATAGTACTGAAAAGGATGAAGAGCTAGCAAGCTTGGTGAGGATTGTATTTTCTTGGACTCTCAAGGATGCTCTCTACAATGATCTTTACAAACACAAGGTTGTTTGTTTTCTACATGCATTGAAATTTCCATAAATGTTTGATAATGTTCATAGCTTCTACTCTCTCTTTTACTCTGATTTTGTACAACGTTTCTGGCAGGTGAGGAAGATCCCAGAAACATTCTCTTCCATCACAGAATACATGGACTCATTTGTTCCCGCACTGATTGAGGAAACTCACAGTGATCTGTCGTCGAGCCTGAAAGGCGTGTCTCGAGCTCCAATCTGTGAAATCTTGACAGTAAAAAAGAGCGGTTTCTTCAAATTACCGAATGATTTGTTCTATGAGATTAAATTAAAGAGGACTACTGATGAAGTGAAAGATGTTGCAGCTTATGAACCTCAGGGTGGAGATCTCATTGCCTTAACGGACATTAGACCAAAGTGCATTGATGACTTGAACAGGCCTCCAAGATACTACCATATTGCTTATGTCCATAGGTCAAGTGATAAAAGTACTGATGAGATTCCAATACTGTCATCAAAGTTCATGGATATGAAACCAGAACAAAAGCTCTATGCTGTTTACCTTTTAAACATGACTACCAACTCAAGAATTTGGGAAGCCTTGAACTCAAAGATAGAAGGCCTAAACACGAGCATCATCAATAAAGTGCTGCAAGCTGGTTCACCTGTAAGAATCAATACCGTTGAAAAATAATTATTCATAATGAGCTTTTCTTTAATAGCATTCTCTAAGGTGCTTCTCCTGATCATGGTAAATAGTAAGTGTACTTGGTACATAAAAAATAGACACAACAAATCAGCATAATAGAAATGTACACACGTAAAAAGTATTTCACTAATGTCTATTCACGATTTGTTGTTTTACCATGTATCTTTACTTGAAATTCTTGCACTGAGAAAACCCATTTCCCCTTGTTATTTGCTAATGAATGCATGCTTTATATTTTGCAGAACGAAGAAATCTGTAATACTTGCTCTTCTGGAGAAAAATCCATCACAGCCAGTACTAGTACAAAAAATATAATCAACTCCCAGAATCTAAATGAATCCCAGGGAGAAGCAGTTTCTAGCTGTGTTACTTTGAGGGAATGCCATCATAATAGTACTGTCAAACTTATTTGGGGCCCTCCAGGAACTGGCAAAACAAAGACCGTTGCCTCCTTGTTATTTTCTCTGCTAAAATTACAGACAAGAACCTTGACATGTGCTCCTACTAATACAGCAGTGTTAGAAGTAGCTGCTCGTTTGTTGAGTATGGTTAAGGATTCATTGGAGTATGGCACCTATGGACTTGGTGACATAGTGCTATTTGGTAATAGCTCTAGAATGAAGATTGAAGCTTACCAGGATCTTCGTGATGTTTTTCTTGATCATCGTGTTGATAGACTTTCCAAGTGTTTTGCTCCACTGACTGGATGGAAGCATTACTCTGAATCAATGATCAGTTTGCTTGAGAACCCTCACCGGCAATATCTCTTATATAAGCTTGAGGAGGAAAGGAATATTATGTCATTAAAAGAATTTGCTAAGAAAGAAGAAAGTAACGTAGAATCCAAGTATAGTTCATACAAGCTAAATGAGGAGAATGTTGTTTTAATGACATTTGAGCGATTTGTGAAGGAGAGGCACAGTTCAATTGACAAGAAATACAATTTATATGTGCATGAGAGAAAAAGAAGTATCATGACAATGAAGCAATTTATAATTCAGAGTTTCAGTTCAAGTGCAGAGAAGCTTGAGTTCTTCATGGAAATCTTGTATACACACTTACCAACATCTTTCATTCAAATTGATAGGGTGAGGACCATGTTTAGAACTCTGCATTTGCTAAATTCTTTAGAAAAATTCTTGCATCAGACCAGCTTCAAAGAAGCATTTGATGATAAAGAAGTAGGAGAAAGCATTGATAATCTTTTTGGTAAGTCTAGCTCTGAAAGAGAAGAATGCCTCCTCAGACTAAGATCACTTTCTATGAAAATTTCACGCATACAAGATAAAATTGATGAGTGTGGAAAAACAAATTTTTGCTTGAAGAATGCATGCCTAGTTTTATGTACAGCAGCAGGTTCTGCTAAGTTGTACACCGAAGGAATGAATCCTCTGCAGCTTCTAGTTATTGATGAAGCGGCTCAGCTCAAAGAATGTGAATCAGTAATTCCATTGCTATTGCCAGGCCTCAATCATGCTATTCTCATAGGTGATGAAAGGCAACTCCCAGCATTGGTTAAAAGCAAGGTACCTGAACTAATCTTTTTTCATTAATGGATTTGTAGAAACTACTATTAATGATCTAACATGTTTAAAATAACACTGTTTTCCTACAGATTTCTGATGAGGCTGATTTTGGAAGAAGTTTGTTTGAGAGGCTGGTTGTGTTGGGATACAAGAAGCATCTGCTTAATGTCCAGTACAGAATGCATCCATCAATCAGCTTGTTCCCAAATAGGGAGTTTTATGATGAGCAACTTTCTGATGCCCTAAATGTTAGAAGGGTAAGCTATAATAAGCGTTTTCTGGAAGGAGAAATGTATGGCACCTATTCTTTTATCAATATTTCCAAGGGAAAAGAGCAAATTGGTCAATCACACAGTTTGAAGAACATTGTTGAAGCATCTGCTATTGCACAGATTATTCAAATCCTTCATAAAGGTTCCTATTACTTTAACCCTTCTCCAATTTGTGTTATTTCAGTGCTTAGAAAAAAATGAAGGTACATAAATTAGAAAGCCTTCATTCTCTTAAGACATAAGCATGATTAGTTTGTTAATATACAGTTAATATAGAATTAGTTACTTGTGCTGTACAGCTGTATTATGACACGTGTATAGTCTGGATTCTTCTACTGTAACCGAATTTAGGGATTTTACATTAATATATATATACACACCTGGAGGCACAGAATTCAATGCCCCAGATTCATAGCCTAATAGTGCATTACATTTATATTCTTCTCTCATTCAACTTTAGGATCTAACACTCCTAACACATGACACCATTTTTTTTTGTTCAGAGTTTCTCATTACAAGGAGAAAAGTCAGCATAGGAGTCATATCTCCATATAATGCTCAAGTTTCTGAGATTCAAAAGAAAGTTGATAAGTGTATCACAGATTCTGATACCAACTTCTCTTTTAGTGTTCGTTCTGTTGATGGGTTCCAAGGTGGGGAAGAAGATATCATTATAATCTCCACAGTAAGGTCTAACATGGGTGGTAAAGTGGGTTTTCTTTGTAATCGTCAGAGAGCAAATGTGGCACTGACACGTGCCAGGTATGCTACTAAAGAAATTACATAATGATAGTGTTGTCTTGCTGTTGATTAAACTTGGGTTTACTATTTTCTCGCAGGCATTGTCTCTGGATATTGGGCAACGCAGCAACACTAGTCAATAGTGACTCAATATGGAGAAAACTTGTGGTTGATGCTAAGATTAGAGGATGTTTCCATAGTGCTGATGATGACCAGAACTTGGCTAAGGCCATTGAGAATGGCTTGCTTGAAGTTGAACTACTTGAAGCTGAGTCATTATTAAAGGAACTAAGTCTAGGGAAAAAGTCAAATTCTAGGGCTACAAGCTCCAGGTAAGTGAGAATAATCAATGTCACAATTGAAAAACACGAGTAGTACTAAGTGTATGGAAATATTGCTAGTGTGAAGAACTAATGTTCATGTATCTGAATGACAGGGGTTCTTTCAGGGGCAGACCAAGGAAACAATGGTGGTGATGAATAACATCATTTGCTACTTCATTCTTAATATGATATTAGCATAATCACAATGAAGAGTGATCATTAGGAGCAGTATGAACCAAAGCACCACAGTTTGCTCGCAATACTTAATAGCTTTTGCTGTCTTCTTTTGGAGTTACTGATAGTTTGAAGAACTTATTAGTTCATGTATTTTGCAAAAATGGACAATATAACTTGACAAGTTTGAAATGATTTGCTATTTTTAACCATTTTTTCGCTATTTTTATTTATTCTATTTGCTTATTTCTTATTCTAATTATTTTAAAATTTCAAGTTACAACTTATTTTAACTTCTATTAAATCTAGGCTTTTCTTTCAATATAACTCCTTTTTCATGAAAAAAAGAAAGAAAGAAGCTGTATACTTCCCTAAAACATTGAAATCCTTATCACTACCATAATTATTTCTGATAATCCTAATTCAATGTTAGTTTGGTCCACCAATTTTTCGTAGAACATATTGTGTAAATTAAATATATGAAATCAATTTTTTTATATACAAAAGATTTCAATCTCTTTGTTTTAACTTTGACTTTCTTTTGGAAAAATAACTGCTCTATAGTTTGTTCCATCGTCGAAACCATCGGAGGTGGCTGACCGCGGCGGCGAAGATGATGACTCAATGTCGTCGAACTTGCGTGTAGAGGCGCGGCTCAGGCGTTCGCGATTTCCCTCCTTGCCGGAGCTGACTTGCGATCCCTTTTCCGCTACGTTAACGACGCTTGGCTACTGCTAAACAAAATCATATTGAAAACGACAGTCAAAAGGAATAATTGTCCCCCCAAGAACGACATTGTCGTCGGTATATTATAAATTATTTATTTTTTAAGGAATATATTCAAGATTATAGTTAGAGTTGTTTAAAATGAATAAAACTTGTGTCTTTGAATCAAATTAAATTGAACAAAACCAAGTTCAAATTGATTTTTACTTTAGAATATTAAAAAATCGAACCAGCATAAATATTACGTTAAACTGTCTAAATAACGATGTGGTGTCAGGTGTGTCACGAATAGTAAAAAAATTTTGTTTCTCTTAATTATTGCCTCTCAAGTTTGATCTGAATAGAAATGAAGAATCATCAATTGAGATTTGGGATGATCGCCTCTTGTGTCTCGTGATATCCCAAAAGATTAGTCATGATATGTCTATTTAAATAGCAAGATTTAAAATTTATTTTTAAGAAATTAGATTAAATTTAATTTATTTAAAAACTTGCCTTTAAAATTAAGTTGATTTTATATTATTAAAAAATACAAATTTTATTATATTTTTTGTATTATTTAATTTATATTAAATAAAATTATATTTTTATTACTTAAATATATAAATTTTGAAAAGCAAAATCTCCCCGCCAAATCGAATTGATTAGAGTATAAATTTTTATTAATACCGACTTAAATAAGGTGAGGAAATCGCAGTACTGCAGTATTGTTCCTATTGTAGGTATATATGTTTCCCAATCCTATGCATCAAAACATAGGGAGAACCACTGAACCATCGTCATATATCCATTGGTCAACTAGGGTTTTAAAAATTGCTAGGCCCCACCTCTCCTTAAGTCAACTAGGGTTTTTTAAATTGCTAGGCCCCATCGTGCTCGTGCAGTACCCGTCTTAGTCTTTTATATAATCACCATTATTACAAGAGCGAACAAAGCGAATTTACTACGAAGTAAACCGACATTTGCTTTCATTTTCTTTTCTTCTTTCCCTCTCATGATGAGTATGTGAATGTGGTATACTGCTAATGTTTCTTCAGTGGTAAGGGATTTCTTTATATATCTTTACTCGTGTATTATATTTGTTCGTTATAAAAGCAAACGGAAGCTGTGAGGATCATATAGTGCGTGATGGAGAGTTGGACTTGGAGCCATACTACTGCGAAGGATGAAGAACTAGCAAGCTTGGAGAGGATTGTATTCTCTTGGACTCTCGAGGATGTTCTCAACAATGGTCTTTTCAGAAACAAGGTTGTTTTCAATATGCATAGCTTCTACTCTCTCTTTCTTGCTCTGATTATATATAATGTTTCTGGCAGGTGACGAAGATACCAGACACATTCTCATCAATCACAGAATACAAGAACTCATTTATTCCTGCACTGATTGAGGAAACTCACAGTGATCTGTCGTCAAGCTTGAAAGGCGTGTCTCGAGCTCCATTCTGTGAAGTCTTGAGAGTAGAAAAGGCCGATTTCTTCAGATTTCCAAAGAAATTGTTCTATGAGATTAAATTGAGGAGGACTATTGATGAAGTGAAAGATGATGCAGCTTATGAACCTCAGGGTGGAGATCTCATTGCCTTCACGGACATTAGGCCGAAGTGCATAGATGACTTGATCAGGCCTCCAAGATACTATCATATTGCTTATGTTCATTGGTCAAGAGGTGAAAATACTGATGTGATTCTAATACGGTCATCAAAGTGCATAGATATTGAACCAGAGCAAAAGCTTTATGCTATTTACCTAATAAACATGACTACCAGCAGACGAATTTGGAAAGCCTTGAAACCAGAGCTGGCAGGTGCAAACTTAAGCATCATTAATCAAGTGCTGCAAGCAGATTCAAATGTAAGAATCACTAACTTATTTTCATAACAGTAGGAAAAATTCATAATGAGTTTCTTTTTTAATGGCATTGGCATACTATAAGGGTACTTTTCTTGATCATGGTAAATAGTGAGTATACTTGGTCTATCAAAAATGGACAGAACAAATCCACCCTAATAGAAATGTAATCGTGTAATAAAAGGTAGTTTCCCAGTGTATATTCATGATTTGTTTTTCACTATGTATCTTTAATAGAAAGAATCTACCTTGAATGTTTATTTGCAATCCCTGAAAAGCTGGACCTTCCTTCATTGCTTATCAGTATGTGACTTGCACTGAGATTCTCTTTAACTACAGAGTGCAGATAGTTCAAACACATTTTGCCCTCGGTATTTGCTACTAAATGCCTTCTTTATATTTTACAGAATGAAGAAAATTGTAATATTTGCTTTTCTGGAGAAAATTCTAGCACAGCCAGCTCTTTTATACAAAATATAATCAGCTCTCAGAATCTGAATGAATCCCAGGGAGATGCAGTTTCAAGCTGTGTTACTTTGAATGAATGCCATCATAAGAACACTATCAAACTTATTTGGGGCCCTCCTGGAACTGGAAAAACAAAGACAGTTGCCACCTTGTTATTTTCATTGCTCAAATTAGAGACAAGAACATTGACATGCGCTCCTACTAACACTGCAGTGTTAGAAGTAGCAGCTCGTTTACTGAGTATAGTTAAGGATTCACTGAAGTATGGCAGCTATGGACTTGGTGATATAGTACTATTTGGTAATAGGACTCGAATGAAAATTGAAGGTTACCAGGGTCTTTGTGACATCTTTCTTGATAATCGTGTTAAAAAACTTTCGATGTGTCTTGCTCCAGTTACTGGATGGAAGCATTACTCTGAATCAATGATCAGTTTGCTTGAGAGTCCTCAACAGCAATATCTCTTATATAAGCGTAAGGAGGAAAGACAAATTATGTCATTAAAAGCATTCAAGTATAGTTTATACAAGCCATCTGAGGAGAATGGTTCAATGACATTTGAGCAATTTGTGAAGGAGAGGAATAGTTCGATTGACGAGCAATACAATTTATATGTGCATGAGAGAAAAAGAAGTATCATGACAATGGAGCAATTTATAAAGCAGAGATTCAGTTCAAGTGCAGAGAAGCTCGAGTTCTTCATAGAAATCTTGTATACACACTTACCAACATCCATCATTCAAATTGATTGGCTGAGGAACATGTGTAGAACTCTGGATTCGCTAGATTCTTTAAAAAAATTATTGCAACGGACCAAGTTCAAAGAAGCATCTGATGATAACGAAGTTGGAGAAAGCACTGATAATATCTTTGGAAAGTTAAGCTCTGAAAGGAAAGAATGTCTCCTCAGTCTAGGAAAACTTTCTCAGAAAATTTCAAATCTAGAAGATTTTATAGATGAGTGCGGAATAACAAATTTTTGCTTGATGAATGCCTGCTTAGTTTTCTGTACAGCAGCAAGTTCTGCTAAACTGTACACAGTAGGAATGAGTCCCTTGCAGCTTTTAGTTATTGATGAAGCAGCTCAGCTCAAAGAATGTGAATCTGCAATTCCATTGCAATTGCCAGGCCTCAAAAATGCTATTCTCATAGGTGATGACAGGCAACTCCCAGCATTGGTTAAAAGCAAGGTACTTGAGCTTGTCATTTTCATGATTGGGATAGTGGAAATTACTACCAAGTACTAATGATCTAACATGTTCAAAATAATTTTTTTTTCCGGAAAGATTTCTGATGAGGCTGCATTTGGAAGAAGTTTGTTCGAGAGGCTGGTGATGTTGGGATACCGGAAGCATCTGCTTAATGTCCAGTACAGAATGCATCCATTAATCAGCTTATTCCCAAATAGGGAGTTCTATGATGATCAACTTACTGATGCCCCAAATGTTAGAAGGGTAAGCTATAATAAACATTATCTCGAAGGAGAAATGTATGGCACCTATTCTTTTATCAATATTTCTAAGGGAAAAGAGCAGATTGGTCAAGGACACAGTTTGAAGAACATAGTTGAAGCATCTGCTATCGCACAGATTATTCAAAGACTTCATAAAGGTTCCTATTACTTTTAACCCTTCTCCATTGTGTTATTCCTGTGCTAAAATGAAGGTACCTAAATATGGAGCCTTCAACTTTCTGATCTAATACACTTTACACATGACACCATCATTTTCCTATCACAGAGTTTCTCATCACAAGGAAAAAAGTCAGAATAGGAGTCATATCTCCATATAATGCTCAAGTGTGCGAGATTCAAAAGAAAGTTGAGAAGTGTATTACAGATTCTTATACCAACTTCTCTGTGAGAGTTCGTTCTGTTGATGGCTTCCAAGGTGGGGAAGAAGATATAATAATAATTTCCACAGTAAGGTCTAACGTTGGTGGAAAAGTGGGTTTTCTTTGTAATGGTCAAAGAGCAAATGTGGCATTGACACGTGCTAGGTATGTTACTAAAGAAATAGATTCGTATCCTTTGAAGTTCACCCTCCCTGAAGTTCGCAAAACCATACCATTTTACAAAACAGTGATTTATTTTTATTCCTACTTACAGATTAGCCTAATAGTAGTTTAATATGCTAAATCTTGGTTTCAGCGAACTTCAATTAACTCTACTTCCGAGGATCCAATTCCCAAACAAATTACATATGATATGGTTGTAATGCTGTTGATTAAACTTGGTTTTACTAATTTCCCCTGCAGGCATTGTCTTTGGATATTGGGGAACGCAACAACCCTAATCGATAGTGACACAATATGGAGTAAACTTGTTCTTGATGCTAATTGTAGAGGTTGTTTCCATAGTGCGGATGATGACAAGAACTTGGCTCAGGCCATTGAGGATGGCTTGCGTGAGCTTGAACTACATGAATCTGAGTTACTATTAAAGGGACTAAGTCTAGGGAACAAATCAAATTCTTGGGCTATAACAACCTCCAGGTAAGTCGATATCGAATTTACCCATAGTTTCACATACATTCACTGAAAAATAAAGTGAAAATAATCAATGTCACAATAGAAAAACACAAGTAGTACTAAGTCTATGGAGATATTGATAGAATGAAGAACTACTTTTCATGTAATTGAATGACAGGGGTTCTTTCAGGGGCAGACCAAGGAAACAATGGTGGCGATGAATAACCTTCATGCTTTACATTACCAAAGTAGGTGGCACAGTTGAAGGGCAACACAATGAAGAGTGACCATAATGCATATTTTGCAAGGAAGTGAATGAACCAAAGGAAGTAAAGCATTGTTTTATAGATATATATATATAAAACAATGCTTTACTTATTGAAAATCAAACCAAAAAAGTGATACGTCAAAAGTTTTAAATGTTTTACATCCTAGTACGTAGCAAAACTAAGTAACCCTGATGGATAGAATTCTATTTGTTTCTGCGTTATGTATACTTCATCAGCCACCCTATAATCAATGGCAAAAATTGAAACAGTGGTGCAATCATAAAACACATACAGTGAACATGTTATAGTGGAGTTACTGATAGTTTGAAGAACTAATAATGTTCCTATATTTTGCAAAACTATTATAAACTTAGCTCTGATAAATACCATTACGATCATAATTCATAGAGACAAATTTGATTGACACTACCTCATGTATTCGAGCAAAGAGGTCGATGATGCCTTCGGAGGTGACTGACGGCGGCGAAGAAGAAGATACAGTGTCGTCGAACTCACGTTAAGAGGCGTGGCTCCGAGCGTTCTCGATTTCCATCCTCGCCGGAGTTGAGTTGCTCACCCTGCCAATGCGTTGTTCTCTGAAACGACGCTTCGCTTCTGCTAAACAAAATCATATTAGAAACCACAGTCAAAAAGAAAAACTCTCCTCGCCGGAACGACAATGTCGTCTGTGTATTTGTAGGCTGAAACAGAGTAGCTTCAGCTCAACTGAAATTTTTTTTGCATAAAATAATAGTAAACTAAATTGAAAATATAGCGGCTTAAACAAATGATTAGAATATTAAACGAAAAATGAAAACACCTAACACATGACGAATCCTTGGAAAATTTTGACCATCAATTAATATATGCATTAAATCTATATCGTTCCAACCACTTCGTTTGGTTTAATTCGTGTTCATTGAATGGGAGCATGTTACGAGGTCAAGTCCGCCGTTGAGAATAATTAAAATACGTACAAAAGGCAGAAAGCCATTTCATACTTTTTAATTGTTAAAGTGATCTAAATTTTTAAAATCTATAATGACCATAGATACACTGGCTCCAACGCCAACATAGGCATTAAGCAAAAACATTTATATATGGTGGCTTCGCTTTGACCTCACCCACCCTCAATCCTCATTCATCCTTTGTTATTATATATATCCAGTATTCTCACCATCAATATTCGTCTGGTGCATCTAATTTCCAAAGAGCAGGCATGGCTCAGAAAAGAGTTCTGCTTCTATGCGGCGACTATGTAGAAGATGCTGAGGTTTAATGATATATGCTCGTTCCTCATTACTCACTTCTTTCTTTCTTTCTTTCTTAATTTCGTTTGTCATATAATTTGGGGTTGCTTCGCAGGCGATAGTTCCATTCCAAGCTCTGCAAGCCTACGGAGTCGCCGTCGACGCCGTTTGTCCCGGAAAGAAAGCCGGCGACATCTGCCGTACATCCATTCATGAGGTCTCTTTTACATTATTTTATATAACTAACCAAGTTGATCATGATGAGAATTGAGAACACTGGTTTCAGACTAAACCTGGACTTCTGGAGCTGCGTGGCCACAATTTCAAACTCAACGCAACGTTCCACGAAATCGAAGCCACAAACTACGACGGCTTGGTGATTCCAGGAGGGAGATCACCGGAATATCTAGCTCAAATTCCAAGCGTGGTGGAATTGGTGACACAATTCGCCGATTCTGGAAAACCAATCGCCGCACTCTGTAACGGGCTATTGATTCTGGCGGCTGCCGGAACCGTTAAAGGTCGCAGATGCACCGGTCTTCCCACGGTCCGACCGGTCCTGGTTGCAGCCGGTGCGCATTGGATTGAACCGGAATCCTGGTCGTCAACCATGGCCGTGGCTGACGGAAATCTCATTACCGCCGTCACTTTCAAAGGCCATCCAGAATATATTCGCCTTTTTGTGAAGGCATTAGGAGGCAACATCAGTGGCTCTCCTAAGAGGATCCTGTTTCTTTGTGGAGTAAGTTTCCATTCACTATGTTGGAAATCGAAGATTCGAATAAATTCTAATTACATTCAATTTATGAATTGCAGAATTACATGGAAGACTATGAGGCGACGGTTTCGTTTCAATCGCTTCAGGTATTGGGATGCCACGTGGATGCGGTTAGCCCGGGAAAGAAAGCGGGCGAGATATGCGCCACCGCCGTTCACGAGGTGGAGGAAGAAGGTGACGTGCAAACGTACAGTGAGAAGGGGGGTTATGAGTTTGAGTTAAATGCGAATTTCGATGAGGTGGATGCTTCGTCATACGATGGTCTTGTGATACCAGGAGGAAGATCCCCTGCTGTTTTGGCGTTGAATAGCTCTGTTATTGCGTTGGTCAAGCAGTTTATGGAATCTAACAAGCCACTTGCTTCTATCAGCCATGGCCAAAAGATTTTGGCTGCTGCTAATGTTCTTAAGGTAATATATACAATTATAGGACTTTCTTCGTATTACAAAGAAGACATTTGATATACAGTTTATAATATAAAAGACATTTGCAGGGAAGGAAATGCACGGCTCATCCTAGTGTGAAGCTGAATGTGGTGATTTCAGGAGGAACATGGGTGGAACCAGAACCCATTCATAGTTGCTTCACTGACGGAAACTTGGTCACCGGAGCTACGTGGTCAGGCCACCCTCAGTTCATTTCTCAGCTCATGGCACTTCTGGGTCTTCAAGTATCTTTCTAGCTACTTCCTTTCTTATATTCTGATTTCTGTGTGTGTTTTGTATTTGAAGAGAATGGATATGTTTTGTACATTAATCCAGTGTAAAATAATACTCTTCAGGCACATTACAGATTGTGCGTAGCTATGTATTTGATCAATGGGTGCTGCTTATAGTATACCTGAATAAACAGTCTCTCTGCTCTTATGTGCAAAATTTTCTGGAAATATGTTTCTGTCTCGTTAGGTGCTAAATTTGATAATCAAGGAAAAAGCCACATATTTTATATTCTTTTTTTGTTTGCCTTAAATATTTTATATTCTTTGTCACCATCAATTGCAATTTTTCTCGTGATTTTTAGAAAAATAACACTTATCTCTTTCATTTATTTTATTATTATCTACTACAAATCTCTTATCCTATAAATTATTGAAATTTTAGCTATGAAAAATCATTATTAAAATCATATTTTTAATATTTAAATTTATTTTTGTTGTCCATCCTATATTCGAGATGCTAGCTCAACTAATCCTGACTTGACCAGCATCACACATCTGACTATGGCTATGATGAGAGAGTCTCTCAATAGATATAACTACATTATCTCGAACTTTAAATCTTATCTTATTTAAACAATGTCAAGTTATTTACAACTTTGATGAACCTCGTTATTATATTATTTAATTTTAAAGTTCGTTTTCTGATTTTTCGTGTTTTCCAGCAAAGCAATGCCTATCTTGAAATTAACTAACTACAGTGGCAGTATCCAATTTCTAGGAAATTGCATAGAAAGGAAAGACAATAAGAAAATCTTCGAAATATGAATTGTGGTATTTTATTAATAATTATTAATTTTTATTATATTATGTGGATATATTAAAAAAAACAACATTGATACTTGGGTTTTGTCACATGGATATACACATTAAAAAATATATACACAAATTCAGTTACCTTTAAAAACTATCTACAGATATATATCATTTTTACTATGCACGAGTAAAAACGTCGTCAGTGATGGCGTTTTTTCTGAAAGTTTAATAAGAAAAACGTCCTCATTGGTCAAATGGTCAACCCTATAAATGCCCTCGGTGAGGGTGTTTTTTACAATTTTGTCACACTTGTTTTCATGTAAATATTAGCGTAAAAAATGTCGTCATTGAGGGCGTTTATATGGTTGACCATTTGACCCTATAAACACTGTCACTGATGGCATTTTTCTTGTCAAAAATTAAAAAAAACTTTTTTACTGAGGGTGTTTTTTAATATACACAATAAAAATAATATATTTCTGTGAATAATTTTTAAAAATAATTAAATTTATATATATATTTTTTATTATGTATATATACGTGCAAAAACTGTACTGAACATTGAACCAAGCATACAGGTAGGGGGCATGCATTATCATACTTGTGTCACCTGACACCTATGATTATTATGATGCTAATAGTAGAGGTTGTCTCCGTAGTGCGGATGATGACAAGAACTTGGCTCAGGCTATTCAGGAATAAGGATGGCTTGCTTGAGCTTCAACTACTTGAATCTGAGTCACTATTAAAGTTTAAAGGGACTAAAGTCTAGGGAACAAATCAAATTCTAGGGCTATAACAACCTCCAGCTAAGTATATATTGAATTGCCCATAGTTTCACATGCATTCACTCAAAAATAAAGTCAATGTGACAATGGAAAAATACAAGCAGTACTAAATCGAGCGAAGATCTTTTGCTATATAAAGTTATATTGTTTAAATTAGTTACGGTGAACTAATTAAAAAATCGTGACTAAATTTTTAGTTATAATTATTAATCAATTACCTATAATAATTGTGACTAATTCGTTCAGCACAACTTTGAACAACAGAAAATTTGACTCTAAACAATGGTCATGATGTATTGAATAACCTTCATGCTTTACCAAAGTAGGTGGCACAGTTGAAGGGCAACAAAATGAAGAGTGATCATAATGCAAATTGTGCAAGGAAGAGAATGAACCAAAGAACCATTGTTTTGGTCGCTATACTTAATTAATCATGTTTAGTATAAACGAAGTGATGTGATATATCTATATATATAAACAATGCTTTACTCATGGAAAATCAAACAAAAAAGTGATACGTCTAAAGCTTTAAATGTTTTAGATCCAAGTACCTATAGCAAAACTAACGCTGATGGAAAGAATTCTGTTTGATTCTACTTTTTGTATGCTTCATCAGTCACCCTATAATCAATGGCAAAAATTGAAACAGAAGTAGTGCTATCATAAAACACATACAGTGAACATGTTGTAGTGGAATTACTGATAGTTTGAAGAACTAATGGCGTTCCTATATTTTGCAAATTAAACTAACATTATAAACTTAGCTCTCATAAATGCCATTACGATCATCATTTTCAGAGAGACAAATTTGATTAATACTACCTCAGGTATTCGAGCAAAGAGGTCGATGAAGCCATCGTTGAAACCGTCGGAGGTGACTGACGGCGGCGAAGAAGATGATATGGTGTCGTCGTCGGACTCGCGTTAAGAGGCGTGGCCCTGAGCAGCTCACCCAGCCACTGCGTTCTTCTCTGAAAACGACGCTTCGCTTCTGCTAAACAAAATCATATTAACCACAGTCAAAAAGAAAAACTCTCCTCGCGGGAACGACGTTGTCGTCAGTGAAAGTTGAAACAGAGTAGCTGCATCTTAACTGAAATTTTTGTTTTGCATTTAACATTTTAATGTAAAATTTGTAATTCTGACAATTATTTAATTCTTTAGAGGTCACGTTTTCAGTAATTGTCCGCATCATCATCGTCGTTAACAGTGTCACAAATGATTAGAATATGGGAGCACGCTACGAGGTCTTAGTACGCCGTTGAGAATGATATTAAAAACGTACAAAAGCCAGAAAGCCGCCCCATTATCATACTTTTTAATTCTGAAAGTGATCTAAAATTTTTAAATTCTACTATGACCATGGAAACACTGATACAGAATTACAGACCCTTGGCTTTGAATAATCGGAAAACCCATTATACGACATAGGCAATGCATTTATATATAGTGACATAAATCAACGATCCCATCTCTCTGTTATTATATATATCCACTACTCTCACATTTCGATTCCTCTAATTTCAAAAGAGCAGGCATGGCTCAGAAAAGAGTTCTGCTTCTATGCGGCGACTATGTAGAAGATGCTGAGGTAGTTTAATTATACATGCTCCTTCCTCATCACTCACTTCTTGCTTTCTTTCTTAATTTCGTTTCTCATATAATTTGGGGTTGCTTTGCAGGCCATAGTTCCATTCCAAGCTTTGCAAGCCTACGGCGTCGCCGTCGACGCCGTTTGTCCCGGAAAGAAAGCCGGCGACTTCTGCCGTACCTCCATTCATGAGGTCTCTTTTTCTTTATTTTATATCACATTATTATTTTATATAACTAACCAAGTTGATCGTGATTATGATTTATGAGAATTGATAACACTGTTTCAGACTAGACCTAAATTTCTGGAGCTGCGCGGTCATAATTTCAAACTCAACGCAACGTTCGACGAAATCGAAGCCAAAAGCTATGACGGATTGCTGATTCCAGGAGGTAGATCACCGGAATACCTAGCTCACATTCCAAGCGTGGTGGAATTGGTGACACAATTCGCCGATTCTGGAAAGCCAATCGCCGCACTCTGTAACGGACTATTGATTCTGGCGGCTGCCGGAACCGTTAAAGGTCGCAGATGCACCGGCCTTCCCACGGTCCGACCGGTTCTGGTTGCAGCCGGTGCCCATTGGGTCGAACCGGAGTCCTGGTCGTCATCCATTGCCGTGGCTGACGGAAATCTCGTTACCGCCGTCACTTTCAAAGGCCATCCAGAATATATTCGCCTTTTTGTGAAGGCATTAGGAGGCAACATCAGTGGCTCCCCTAAGAAGATCCTGTTTCTTTGCGGAGTAAGTTTCCACATTCCAATCACTTTGATCGATGCTGGAAATCAAAGATAGATTCAAATAAATTACATTTAATTATTTCTGAATTGCAGTATTACATGGAAGACTATGAGGCGACGGTTCCGTTTCAGTCGCTTCAGGCATTGGGATGCCACGTGGATGCGGTTTTCCCGGGAATTAAGGCCGGCGAGATATGCCCCACCGCAGTTCACGAGATGGAGGAAGACGGTGACGTGCAAACGTACAGTGAGAAGGGAGGTTATGAGTTTGAGTTAAATGCGAATTTCGATGAGGTGGATGCTTCGTCCTACGATGGTCTTGTGATCCCAGGAGGAAGATCCCCTGCTGTTTTGGCGTTGAATAGCTCTGTTATTGCGTTGGTCAAGCAGTTTATGGAATCTAACAAGCCACTTGCTTCTATCAGCCATGGCCAAGAGATTTTGGCTGCCGCTAATGTTCTTAAGGTAATATATATAATTATAGGACTTCCTTTATATTATTGCTATTAAGTTGACTAATACAGAGAAGACGAGTAATAAAAGGTTTGTAATATAGAATATCAATTTTTATATGATTAATCAATGTGATGAGCTCTTGTTCGAATACTGATTGAAAAGAGTGTCTATATTTAATAACGTGCTTAGAATAAGATTGTCTCCCACAGTGAGAAACTAAAATTTGTTGCTGAGTACCGTCTTTAAATTTCAGTATATGTAATGCAGGGAAGGAAATGCACGGCTCACCCTAGTGTGAAGCTGAATGTGGTGATTTCAGGAGGAACATGGGTGGAACCAGAACCCATTCATAGTTGCTTCACTGATGGAAACTTGGTCACCGGAGCTTCGTGGTCAGGCCACCCTCAGTTCATTTCTCAGCTCATGGCACTTCTGGGTCTTCAAGTATCTTTCTAGCTACTTCCTTTCTATATTTCTGATTTCTGTGTGTGATTTGTATTTGAAGAGAATGGATATGTTTTGTACAGTGTAAAATAATACTCTTCAGGCACATTACAGATTGTGTGTAGCTATGTATTTGATCAATGGGTGCTGCTGCTTATAGTGTACCTGAATAAATAGAGTCTCTCTGCTCTTGTGTGCAAAGTTTTCTGGAAATATGTTTCTGTCTCGTTAGTGCTAAATTTGATAGTCAAGGACTCAAGGAAAAAGCCACATATTTTATATTCTTTGTCACCATCAATTGCAATGTTTCTCGATCGTGATCTTTAAAAAACTTTTCTCTTTCATCTATTTTATTATTGGTGAAAATTTTAAATTGGTCCTTTATGTTTGCACGAAGTTTTATATTGGTTCTTTATGTCTCAAAAAATTTAAATTGGTCCTTTATGTTTGCACGAAGTTCCAAATTGGTAATTCCGTCAATTTTTTAAGTTAAGTGCTGATGTGGCGTGCTGACGTGTCCATCTAAGTTGACGTGTCATGCCACGTCAGCACCACGTCACTGTCACGTCAGTGCCACGTCATCACATATGATATTGGATGATGACGTGGCATGCCACATCAGCTTCAATTGACACGTAGGAGACATAGTGTGTCCACGTCAGCACTTAACTTAAAAAATTAACGGACTTGGACGGAAGGACCAATTTGGAACTTCTTGCAAACATAAAGGATTAATTTGAACTTTTTGAAACATAAAGGATCAATATGAAACTTCGTGTAAATATAAAAGATCAATTTGAGATTTTGACCTTTATTATTTTATCTACTGCAAATCCCTTATCTTATAAATTGTTGAAATTTTAAGGTTAAATTACTCTTTTGGTCCTTAAAGTTTGCACAAAGTTTAATATTGATCCTCAACATTTCAAAAAATTATTTTAGGTCCTCGACATTTTATTTTGAGTTCAAATTGGCCCTCCAGCATAACATCCGTCTGATTTTTCATTAAATGAGGACCAAAAGAGTAATTTGGCCAAATTTTAACTATGAAAAATCACTATGAAAATCATATTTTTATTATTTAATTTTGTTTTCTCCTTTTTCGTGTTTTCCAGCCGAGCAATGCCTATCCTCAAATTAAAATACACCGACTACGGTGCCAAGTATCCAATTTCTAGGAAATTGCATTTGCATAGAAAGGAAAGACAAGAAAATATCTTAGAAATATGAATTGTGGTATTTTATTAATAATAATTAATTTTTATTATATTATGTGGATATATCAATAAAAAATTAAAAAAATAATTAAATATTATTGAAGAATACAGAAATAAATAAAATAAAATATAAATTATTGAAAAGAAATACTATAAACCTTTTGACCTTTTTGTAATCTTCACCTTTTTTACAATACATATATATGACCAAATTTCAGTTGGGCATCACCGAGGGTGAAGGAGACTTTATTCTAGGTTTGATCAATTTGGGGTTTATTTCATTTTCATTTGCATGGTTTACAACGCAATCATATCAAGAAATTAAAATCTTGAGTTAATTTTCATTACAATCGAAAGGGTTATGTTACAGCGGATTTGTAGTTAGAGCTTTAATTGCACTCTGGAAAGTTAACAAAAAAGTTGAATTTTTTTAAGCATTTAATATGAGTGATGGGTGTGTATAGAGAGAATTTCATTCCTAATGTTATTACACTAAAATTTCTTTAAAAAATTTACTGTACAAAGAAATTAGTTACTAGTCACTATTATATTTTAATATTGAACTCAAAAAAAAAAAAAAGAACAGTGTATTCTAATAATTTTACATAGTTAAAATAAATATATCTATTTAGTTTTATGGATGAAGCATTACTTTACGGTCTTGAAGATTTCAATGAAGAATGAATTGGATTGAGAGGTAGAAAGTTAGTATTGAGAAGAGTAATGGGTGATCAGAATTGAACCAAGCATACACACAAAAAATTGGTAGGGGCAATGCATTATCATGATACTTGTGTCACCTGACACCTATGATTATGATGCATGTCAATTAACAAGAGCATGTATATATATGTATGTATGTGTATTTAACGTTAAGTTTTTCAAATGTTTGGCCCCAATAAGAGTACCTTCGTACAAATTCTTAACATAAGTATATATGGTTAGTCAATTAGCGGAAAGAGACTTGAACAAAATTCATTTCGACATGCACATATTTTTATTAATTTGCTGTATAATACAAAATAGTGGTATGGTGAGGCACTCCCAAACGATCAAGTACTGATAGTATACTGGAAGGAGGAAGGATTGTAATTTGAGGATAGACATGTTAAATGATTTAAGAGATTCTTTTTTTTTTTTTTGCACAAGACCTATTTTGAGGGAGTTTTTGTGCGATGAAAAAGAGAAATTTTTATATTTAAGAGATTGGAAGTCAAACTCATACTCAAGTGAGATCAATATTTTTTCGAGGAGTGAGTTTATGATGTAACTTATTGCATCATACAATAGGTTACACAATTGTAGCTATTGATGTTATCCAATTGCATTGCATGATACAACAAAATAACAAGTGTCACAATTCTATTGGCTAAAATTACATTATATGATGTAACAAGTTGCATTATAGACTCACCATTTTTTTTTTGAATAATTCAATATGTATCCTGAAAATGTGTTAGACCTAGAAGAGGTTGGTTGAGGCAGAAATAGTGAACAAGAGTTAAAATGTTTTAAAAGTGGGAAAAATCTGACTTCATAAGCAACTCTTATTGGACTTCTTCCTGTGCTGTGAACTCTCAACTCTCCAACCAGTCCAATAATCTTGAAAGTGGGTGCCTCTCTTTATTATTATTATTACTATTTGTTAAAAATCTGAAAGAAAGAATTTGGTCATTTCATTTGGAATTGGAGTCATGTGTTGCCTAACATGTCCTCTGCCACGTCTAATCATCACCCAACCCATCCTTGTTTCACTGCAAAATTCTCTGAGTGCTTTTCATATATATATATATATATATATATATATATATATATATATATTGAAAAAAAAATGTATTTATCTATTTAAATGTCTTAAAATTTGTTTTTTGATTATTAAATTAATTTTTACATATTTTTCAAAAAATAATAAAAAGAATTTAACATATTAAGATAGATAGATAAATAAATAAACATTCGGTTCTATTAAAGTGCAAATCTAATAAAGTGTATAAATTATACAGATTAAATTTTTAAACGAAATTGTTATAATGCAGATATAATTCTCAATTTTTATCTAATAATTTGAGGGTGGGTCTATGATTCAACAAGTTACATCATAAAGTGACCCATAATACATTTTATATACTTACATATTACTTGATCCAAATATGGAGGCATAACCCCTATTGAAGTAAAAGACAGGGAAGTTTGTAATCGAGGAAAACTAGGTTGTTTTCTTACCACACCAATCAATGGTTGCCTGAAGTGGAAATGAATAGAAGGGAGTGGTGTGTTCTGTCAAATGCTTCATTTCAGAGTTGAAAAGGGAGTTTACTTGAGTTTATTGGATACAAGTTAGAAGCATAATAAGCTATGGATGGGGATTGGGACCCCCCCATGGATGGAACAACCTCTTTACTATTTATAGCCAGCTAAATGTCTCAATGATCACACATTTTTCTAAAGTTAAATCTTACAATTATTTGTTTTGTTAGCTACTCATCATTGTTCCTTTTTTCTAGTTTTCTTCTTTTTAAATAATTTATCATTTCTATACCCATGTGGTGTTGCCAATGTGTACAAGTTTTGCACATATAAATCTAATTTGTGTAAGTTAACCCTTTTCAATACCGGGGAAATATATTTTATCTGAATTATATCATTTATTTATATTAATGTTAATTTATCTTTTAAAATAATGTCATTTTTTAGGTCAAATTAGTCTTTTGGTCATCAACGTTTGCACGAAGTTTAATATTGATCATCAACGTTTCACAAGGTTATTTTAGGTCCTCAACATTTTTTTCTGGTCAAAATTGGTTCTCTAACGTAACATCTGTTTGATTTTGCCATTAAATGCTGACGTGGAAGGCTTATGTGATACACCTTCTCTCCTACGTGTCATATTTAAATGACATGTCACCCTCTCTCACTCCAACTCAGCAAAACGACGTCGTTTTTTATCAAAACAAAACATTTAAATGAATCAAAACGGTGTTGTTTTGTTGAGTTTGAGTGAAAGAGGGTGCCATGTCATTTAAATATGACACGTAAGAGAGAGGATGTGCCACATAAGCCTTCCATGTCAGCATTTAATGGTAAAACCAGACGAATGTTACGTTAGAGGACTAATTTTGACAAAAAAAACGTTGAGGGCCTAAAATAATCTTTTGAAACGTTGATGACCAAAAGAGTAATTTGGCCTTTTTTTTCTACTAAGAAGAACAATAGGAAGAAATGTTATTATTTTTAGTATGAATTATATGTGTGATATTTTTATATTATTTTGTTGTTGTTAATTTGAATGATATTAAGTATTAAGACGAAATTTAAGTTAAATTTTAAAGATAAAATTGATTGTAATTCAAAACTTTAACATAGAATATTGACCGCAAAATAAAGTTAGGGATAAAATTGAAAATTAATGTAAAATTTAGAGAAACAATAATTTTACCTATTTTTAATTGATTATGTCAAGCTAATACTACATGTACATATATAAATTGGACCAGAAAATTTTGCAACATGTACATGTATTTAAACAAATTAAAAGCTGTTTAGCTAAATTTCAAAAGAATTTAATTTAATATATATACTTACTATTAAATATTAACATGAATTGCATACCCATTAGTTGAAAACCATATTGTGAATTCTTACTACATATATTCAATTAATACATATTTACTCACACTAATTTGTTAACTAAAAAATAAGAAAAGATTAATAACATAAATTACCTAATCCAAGACAAGTTATAATTAGTATAATTTACTCATTATCCACTTCTCTATTTAAAGTTACACTATGCTAATACTATCTAGGTGGCGTTTGGTATTCGGTGAGTATTTTAGTGGGAAGTGGAAGTAGAAGTGAAAGTGAAAGTGAAAATAAGTGATAAAAAGTATGTTTAGTATGCAAGAAAATATAAGTGGAATGTAAAAGTAAGGTATGGTGGGAAGAAGATAGGGAAATAGAAGATAAAAGTATAAAATTCTTTTATAGCCCTTACTTTTTTAAAAGCCACAAATTTTTTAAAAGCATTTTGGTCATTAAACCTCACCACACCATAGCACTTACCTCCCCTCCTATGATGGAACTTAGCTCCCCATGGAAAAATTCTCACCATGTAACAAACAAACTCATGAGTGATGAGAACATTCACCTCTCCTGACTTCCATCCTACCAAACGAACCACTGGTGTTTTATATTTAAAGTGGATTAATCTTATGAAAATGCTTCCTCAAATTATCATCCTCTTGTCATTTTAACTTTCCTTTTCCCCTTTTTCCGTTTTCCAGCTTGCAATTGTTCGATAAAGTTTAGGAATCAAATATTTTGCAAATCTCTCAATTTGAAGGCTTCCAACTCCACTTCCACTACTCTTTATCCAATTCATCCTTTTAATTTTTTCTTGTTTTTTTTTTCACACCAACACTCATTATGACAAGGACAAGTGAGAAGCCTGCAAATCACATATATAATTAAGCGTTCCATTATATCTGTTTCACAAATAATTGAAGATAATGCCTAAACAATGCAATACATTTGTGTGTTTATTAATTACGATCCATTTCCTAAAAGAGTTATTGCATAATTTTGAGCAGTTCAATAATACTTGGCTTACGTTTCTCTTAGAAACTAAAGTGTGAAAAATCTCACTAATTAACTAGATGTTATAAAATTTACCTTCCTCAATTTTAATGGTTGATATATATATAACAGATTTAATTTCTCAGGCTTTCCAATTATGCATGCAATATATATCCGATCCCCCTTTTATCAATATGTTAATTATTTATACGCATATCCACTTCCACTCCAATTAATTTGATGAGGTGTTTTATATAACTTTAAAAGTTTAAGGGGTTATTTTGTATGAAATTAAAAGTTCCAATATTTTTTTGTCAAATTAATTATACTTTTCAAGCAGTAAATTGCACAATCTTAATAACAAAAGGGGGGGGGGGGGGCTAAGGAGCTATGTTCACAAAATTTAAATTTTGAGAGTTATCTTCTATGAACTATTTTTTAATATACAAATATCCAAAATATGGTTTATTTTTTACAATGTAGCTTACTCTTTACAAGTAAATTTGACTAAAACTCCTTTTAATTTTTAAAATTAGAAAAAAAGAAGTAGACCTGTTATTAATGGATTGCAACAAAATTTAAAGTAAATTAAAGACCTAGAATTTTGCAAAGCCAATTTCACCTTGCCAAGTAAGTTAACTCTTGTTATAAGTTACATATATAGCTTTTCATGACAAAAAAACTTGAAAGAGAACAAAATATATTCAACAACAATAAAGCTAATGATGTTCTTAATGGCAAATTATGTACGAAAAAGTCTCCTAATGGCGGAATTAGGAACGTTATATATATATTTTCCACATATATTCTCCAAGTGGAGACAAGTTCGAGTTAGCTGATGTTCCATAACGGGGTAGAGCTCTCTCAGCAAATTTTTTTTTTCATACATAAGACTCGAACTCGAGACCTTGCATAAAGAGAATTGAGTACCTACCATTCCAACCAACTACCTTTTGGTTTAAGAATGTTATATATATATTCAACCTTTTTTTAAAGAAAAAAATAAGGTAAAGTTGCTTAGGTACTTGGTATAAAGTTCAACAATCATAAACATTATTTATATTCTTTCTCCTATTTGATTGGTTATGTAATTTATTGATTTTTATTTTCTCTCTCTACCATGATTGGTTATACAAAAATTTTTTACCATGTGTTTGAATTATATTGGTGAACTTTATAGCAAGCACCTAAGTAACTTTATATCTTAGTTTAGTCATTTTTTTTAATACACAAGGCAGCGTTTATAGTTTATACAAGGACACAAATTAACTGCAAATTAAAATTTGAAATAATTAAGCACTAACAGTGGAGATTTATCTTCATAATTGATTGATCACTTCTCTATATATAGCATAATTAGCAGAAAACCCTGAATCATACTTCCTAAACTATTTAAAAAGAAGGTTTAACACAGACCATCAAAGCTAGCAAAGTAGGCGTAATTAAGACAAATAATTAGGACAAAAGATGCTTGGTTTGAATACTCACACTTTTTTTTCTGTTTGTTATTTTTATACGAAACATATATAATATAAAAGTGATGAATACATATTATTCTAGCTAGCTAGTACTGCAATATATAGTAGCTAGCTAGAATTGCAATTCCTTGTCCTGGTAAAATACAAAATTGTTCCCTTACAAATTTTTTCAAAAGATGTTTCAAGCATGTATTCCACGAGTTATGACATATGAGTGGTGATTTCAGTGTATGTTTTGCAATTATTGTACACACTCACAAAATCCCATATAAGAAGCTAAGATAGCCATACTGGTACTTGGTACTTACTAAAACCAACTTGAAATTTGTGTCCTTTAGGCCAAGGGGGAAAATCTTGATGGTAAAAAACATATATATACTTGAGAATTATGGTGAGTTTTGGTTCATTATTTATAAATTATTGAATTTGTTTTAAGATTTGTTTTATCTTAAAATTTTAAATAAAAACAAAATTTAGTACAAATTTTGAGATAGATTCAATAATTAAAAAGTAATGAGTTTTGACTTACCATAACTCTATAATGTTCTCCAAGAATCAGGAAGTAAAATTCTATTTTGATGAATCAAATATGATGTTCCTATAAATTAATTAAAAAAACATAATAATTTAAAATAATATTGTACAATTGTGAATAAAGTTAGATCCGGATCACGTAAAATTACTTTACCTAAATTTTTTGATCTGGATCATTGATTTGCTTCTATTATAAAACTGATTAATAGTTCACATTAAGTGTACCAAGTAACTTTACATATAAACTAATTTTAACTTATCTGCTTCCATATAAAATTGAAATGAAATGAAACTTTTGAACATAAAGTTAAACAATATTAAAATAAGGTTTTAATTTAGTTGTTGAGGTAATAATTAATTGTGTTTTGTTTAATTTGGATGTCTCAATGTTTTGTTTTTTTAATAAAAAGAAAACTTTTCTTACCCACAACATCCAAACAACATAATTACGTAAAGAAGCAATTGAAATGTAAAATTATGGATTAGTAAAAATAAACCACCGACCGAGAAGTGTAACTGTGTAAGACTCAGAAGTCAGAATATTATTTTCATTAATTAATATTAATTTCTAACAACCAAGTAACCAACTATAGTCCAACTTAGAACAACAAAAGTCAAATAATGAATAATGATAATTCAAATTGTTTGGTTAATTTAGTGAAAGTGATTTATTTATTTTTAATTAAATGTTTGGTGTTAAATATTTGACTTCAAATATTGAGTAACTTTTATGGTCCGTTTGGTATCACTCACCTGCTGAGAAGGTGAGCTCGAGGTGAGGTTAAACACGTTTGGTAAGGTTCACCAGCTGAGAATGTGAGTTGGACCTTCCCTGTCAAGAGGAAGCTTCCTTCTCTCATGATAGGGAGAGAAGTGGAGGGAAGATGGGGTTTAAAGATCGAAATGCCCTTAAAAAATTTGTGGCTTTTAAAAAAGTAAGGGCAAAAAAGGTTTTTCATACTTTTATCTTCTATTTCCATATCTTCTTCCCACCATACCAAACAATATTACTTTTACATTCCACTTCTATTTCCCCACATACCAAACACACTTTTTATCATTTACTTCCACTTCCCTCTAAAACACTCACCGGCTATCAAACACCACCTTAATGATGAAAAAGAGAGGGAGAAGCCTTCTCTCTTATCTTTCATTCCTACTAAATAAATCTCACTTTTTGCAATGTGATAAAATTATATTTTTACCCTTATTTTTTCACCAACTTTTATTTCATTCCCACTTTGAATGTAAAGATAAAATAATTATTTTATCCACTTTTATTTCATTCACGTTACATTGACATAACATTTTCATTCCCATTTTCTCATGAACACATCCTTAGGCCAACAATCACATACCTACAGCAAGGGGTTAGTCAGTAATTACTGTGCTTGAGAGAATATAATACGTGGTATATATACACAACAAAAAAGAATGAAAATTGGTGTTTTGCAAAGTAGCGTGAATCGATTCCAGGTGCCCAAAGAGTCAAAGCATAAACAATAAACAAACAAACAAAAATTAATTAATGATTTAATCAAAGATGAAGTTAGTCATATTGTCTCACATAGACACGACATGTTTGTTTAGTTAGCAAGTTTTAGCGTAACAAATTTAAGAATATAATTTGGGTTCTGTTTATGTGCACACTTGAAAAGAGATTTGAGACAAACAAATATTTTGTTTCCTTAATTATCTGCATCAAGCATTACTCAATTATTATTTGCTTGGCTTTAATGACACAGATGGAGAATGTGTTTGTTTCGAATGAGTGTTCTACAGAACAAACATGCATGTGTACAACCTTTATTTTGTGTTTTTTTTTTAAAACTTTTTTTTTTCACTTATGTTTTCTTTGTTTTGTTTTCTGTAAGGGAATTACAAACCTCTAGAGCTAGCGTTTTCCTTGGAAAACAAGTAGTTTTTGTGGTGTTTTCACGTTAATAATAATGGCTTTTTTTTTATCATCATTCAGTTTGTCAAATTGAATAAATTGATGCTTATTTTAAGGTTACAAAATAATTGTGATACAATAGGGGTGCATTTCATTCCCATTTGCACCAAATTTTCATCATTTTAGAAACTTTTGTATTATTATATAAAACTACTCTTTTCAGGAAGAATGCTTTTTTACATGGAATGATAATTTAGTTGCACTAATTTTTTCAGCAAAGGAGTTGTCTTTATATTTTTCAGGTGGTCATAAAGGGGCCTTAGGGGCTCTATAATATGCTACTGAACTTGTTTTGGCCAATTCTGCTTTAATTTTATGTATTGCTTCTAATATTGGAGAATGAATCCTCTTAATTTACAAGAAGATGAGAGTATTTAGTACATCGACTAGAGAGATAAAATTAGGAAGTGAATCTCACTTGTAAATTAGTATATTCTTATTTTTATCTCTTTTTAAATACACTTATTTCTTTAAATGAAGAGATTTATTTGCTAATATTAATGGTCTTAAGCATTATTATTTTTGTTTTGAATGAAAATATTTATTAGAATGGGTCTGATTTGATGACTAATTTCTCATCTAAAGATCAAAATGAGGGCCTCTTATCAATTACGTTCAATTCTTATCTTTTTAAAGATCAAATATAATAAATGATAGTTAACAAAACAAAAACCTTTTAATATTTGTGTCAGGTTGTGGTGGTACATGATTGAAGTGTTAAATATGAAAAATGTGTATATATATACTCATCTATTTAAGTCTCTAGGGTTTATAAAGCATACTATTAATAACCAAATTATGATAACATTGAATTAAATATCAAATATATGTTTGAAGACATAAACATTAATTTTTTTTTTCTTTGTAGGTTGTTATAAACAAGATGCATTATCTTAAAATTACTGAAGGTGAGCAAAAATAGACAAGATAAGAACAAACATTTTAATTTTATATTAACCTCCATCTTAAATACTAAAGTACATGTATATAAGCTCAAATTTGGTAACACAAAACTCTAAAGTGTAAATTGTAAACGTTATTCAGAGTCAACCACATTAAATTGTTCTACTTAACTTAACTACTCAAGTATAACTAATTTCTGAAGAAATGAGATGTTGACTACAAGAACTACTTAATAAAATGACAATGGTATAATGAGAGTGATGGTAATTAATTAAAGTTTGAATCTTTGGTGGATTTTTTATATTATAAGAAGGAAATTGAAATGGGAATGATCTGTTAAAAGAAATGAACAATTTGTTTAAAATTTGTGCATGTTTGGATGCAAATGGGGAAGAGGGTATTCATTCATCATTCATAGCCATCATCAATGAGTAACTATTTGCTTTTAACTTTTTCCCAATACTTATTACTCTTCAAACACAGTCTCTCGTCATCCATTTGCGGAGCACGCGCTCTCTTTCTTTCTCTTAGAGATATTTTATTTATTTTTTTAAATAATTAAATAAATATCATTTTTTATGGTAATATTTTAGTCTCAATACTCCGTACTCTGACAATGACCACTGAAGGATGGAGGCACATGCCTTCTGTCACATCACTCCATAATTGACAGTCCAGATTTTCCCGTACGGATGATCCAACGGACCAGATTGTTTCTTCCTATGACTCTCACAGAGACGCTCCTTCTCTTTCTCTCTCTACTGCACACAGGTCCAGCTTTGGTCGGTACCCCCTTATAAGAGGCAAAGGTCCTTACTTTATTTGCTTCGTCTCTCTCTCTTTCTCTCTCTATCTCTCTATCTCTTATCACTGTGCGTTTCAAAGCCAAAAAATCCTTACTGGGTCTCTCTCAATCGAAAGTGATAGGCCACAAAAGAGACCCTTTAGTTCAACAGTCACTTGGGTTTCTTTCTTTCTTTTCTTTCTTTCATTCTTATAGCTTGCTTGCTTGCTTCCTCCTTCTGCCTGCTCTGATACTGCTCATTTCATGGCGATCTTGAACAACGTGCCCTGGTTACTTGTTAACTCGAATTGGGTTTCGATTATGGGTCATGGGCTAGCCTGAAATTTGCTGAAAAAAGCTCTGCTTCTTGGTACCCACCTAAAGCTTTAATTGTGGGTTCTCTCTGAAGTGGTCAGATCTGAATTTTGAGATGTTGTACTGCGAGGAATTTCTGGGTTTGGGGTTCGTTTGATTTGAGAGGTTGCTTTTAATTTGTGGGCATGGAGTGCATTGGCAAGTTGGTGGAAGATGGAGGTGAATGCAATGGCTTGAAGCAAATTCAAGACCTTGGATGTGAGCTAAGCTAGGGTTTCATTTCATGTATTATTTATGTGCTTACTACTAGATTCTGTATCTTTAAAAGAAAAGAAAAGTAAAGCTTGATATGAAGCTTTCAACATCAGGGTTGGGTCAGCAGGGACATGAAGGTATCCTCCACTCCATTTGTTCTCTCTTTTGCTTTTTTTTTTTTTGTAAATTTGTTCTCACACCTATTCAGAACTCCTAAATTGTGTTATTTGTACATGAATAAAAATAATGTGTCCCTTTCAACCCCTTTTGTGTCTCTTGAACAACATCCTTGTAACTATTTCCCTTTCTCTTTTTGATAATTTGATGTTGTGTGGAATGATGGTGTAGGAGGAGGAGGAGGAGGAGAGAAGAAGTGTTTGAATTCTGAGCTGTGGCATGCATGCGCGGGTCCCCTCGTGTCCCTACCTACTGCTGGGACTCGTGTGGTTTACTTCCCTCAGGGTCATAGCGAGCAGGTGCTTTTCAGTACCTACTCTACTCTAGATCCTCTCATGTCTTCTAATTTTGCATACTGGATAAGATATATCATATATATATATAACTTCTCTTTCTAATTTTGGTTTGGAAACAGTTCATGGTGGTTACTTTTGTGAATGGAAATTGAATTGGACTTGTTATGAATGAATGACTGTAGGTTGCAGCCACAACTAACAGAGAAGTTGATGGCCACATACCCAATTACCCAAGCTTGCCACCCCAGTTGATTTGCCAGCTTCATAATGTCACAATGCATGTGGGTATTACTATATCTTCTATGAAAATGTCATAGTTGAGTTGTTTATCAAAGCATGAGAGTGAATTAGAATTCCAAAATCAACTAGAGCATCTGTTATTTTTCAGGCTGATGTGGAAACAGATGAAGTTTATGCTCAAATGACTCTTCAGCCATTGACTCCGGTACTATTTTTTCTTTGTGGCTTGATTTGATTTAATCATTAATGAAGTGATGAATCTGTTTTTTTTTTGGGCATATCCGGAGTTGAACTTAGTGTTGTTTGTTGTGCATGTAGCAAGAGCAGAAGGATACATTTCTTCCTTTGGAATTGGGGGTTCCAAGTAAGCAGCCCACAAATTATTTTTGCAAGACGTTAACAGCAAGTGACACCAGCACTCATGGAGGGTTTTCTGTTCCTCGTCGCGCAGCTGAGAAAGTTTTCCCTCCACTGGTAATGATTCATATTTTGCCTTTGTGTTTGATTCTGTTTGGATATAGATGCATTTCTCTTCTATTTGGGCTGTGCAGGATTTCTCACAGCAACCACCTGCACAAGAACTAATTGCTAGGGACCTTCATGATGTTGAGTGGAAGTTTAGACATATTTTTCGGGGTAAGGTTTTAAGTCCTTAGCCTTACTAATCTGACATTTTATATTTTATAACTTTTCAATATATTGAAATTTTTTATTTGATTTTAATTTCTTTTTATTATAAAGGGCTCCTGTTTTGATAACAATGAGCTTGTATTATACCAAAATAAAACCAAGAATGTATTCTGCTAGAGTCTAGAGCTGTAGAGCTTGAGAAGCATCTATGCTAAACTGGGATTTTTGCTAGTAGGGAATTGGCATGTTGCATTAGACTAACCAAAGATTTCTTTGCCCTATCTTCATATGCGTCACACTGATTCAAATAACCATTTCTAGATGAGAGCCTGTGATGTTGCCCAAAAAACATGCATAAACCAATCTCTATATAATGGAATGGACGGTTCTTTGGATTGATCATGACATTGTCAAATGTCAAAATATGAGCCAACATCTCAAGAATCTATCTTCCAGTTTATTATGAGTGCATGCCAGGGAAAAGCAGTCCTCTTATTTTTCATGACCTGCACGCCAATAATTACCCTTTTTTGCATGTTCTGGACTCCAGTATAGGACAAACTATTACATCATAATTTGATTGTCATTTTAAGCTCGTAATAGTAATAACATTGAAACTAAGATTGACTATCAAATCAGTATCAGGCAAATAATCAGCTGTCCATAGCTGTCTCCAAGATTTCAACAGTGACTGTCTTTCCGTGGTATCAAATACTAACAAAACAGTTATGAGCAAGCGTTGTTGTATAGTGATCAGGTTTTATAAGTACATATTATTCTACACGAGGAACTAGAGTAATACGGTACCTTTTTTCCCTTTTGTTTGCATTTTTGTGGAGTGACTTTGTCACAGAATTTTCATTTTGGCTTCACAGTCAGTATATTCATTGCTACAGAGCACGGAGTAGTCATGGAAAATTCTTAAAACTTTTATGTGCACTTTTTGAAATAAGAGATGGTCTGCCAGATATAGCATATTATTAATCTGTTACTTAGAAATGATCTTATCTTATCTTTTTCTTGGGGGGGGGTTGTATTTGCTAGTTATATGCCTGCTTCTTGTACATCATTTCAGGGCAACCTAAACGGCACCTTCTTACAACAGGCTGGAGTGTGTTTGTTAGTGCTAAGAGACTTGTAGCTGGAGATTCTGTGCTTTTCATATGGTATTTATTTTCCTTCTCTATTTTTGGTCACTTATCTTCTTAAATGCTGGAAACCTCTTTTTGGTTTTTTTAACTGATTCTCATTGTTAGGAATGAAAAGAATCAGCTTCTTTTAGGAATACGCCGTGCCAATAGGCCACAAACTGTGATGCCATCGTCAGTTCTTTCAACTGATAGTATGCACATTGGACTTCTTGCAGCTGCTGCTCATGCTGCTGCCACTAATAGCTGTTTTACGGTGTTCTATAATCCAAGGTTGTGAGTGTTGTCTTAATTCCAGCTGTGATGCTTCCTTAAGTGAAATTATAGTGCTTCTTTTGACAGACACGTCATGGGCAGGGCTAGTCCGTCAGAGTTTGTCATACCACTTTCGAAATATATCAAAGCTGTGTACCATACACGAGTTTCAGTTGGCATGCGTTTCCGGATGCTTTTTGAGACTGAGGAGTCAAGTGTACGCAGGTATCTATAACCATCAAAATATTGTCTTCTCTTCTGCATCTGTTGATATTTTGTTTTTGCCTTTAATAATATATCTTGCAGCTTAGACCAGTTAGTTTATTTCTCATGGTAGATATAGTTATTTGCGGAAGCAAAGCCTTCTAAATCACTATACTAGCCTGCCTAGAATCTCCATCTATAATAAGGATTAAGGAAGCAATTTTTTATTTTTTAATAAATAGGCATATAGAATATAGATATGGGACCCAACTCACCCAAGTAGGAAAAACCAGAGTAATTAAACAGAGGTCAATTTTCCCTGTTGCATGTCAACATATAATTCTGACTGAGATAAAGAGTTGGGAGCTGCACTCTGAAGGCAAAGAAAATCATGTGTATTGTTGCTCTTTGGTGTATTTTGGCACCCTACTATATTGTCTGTGCTCTGTACTTACACAAATGACCTGTTTTGCAGGTACATGGGTACAATAACTGGCATAAGTGATCTGGATCCTGTTCGTTGGCCAAACTCTCATTGGCGATCTGTCAAGGTAACTAAAATTACATTGTAACACGTTCATTAGACTAGGTAGGCATTGTATAATATATATAATATCTTTTGCTGTCTTGTGAAAATTACTACTTTGCAATTATATGCCTGTGCTGTTCTTCTGTTGACAATGCCTGAGGAGAAAGGTATTCTTCTTGAAGTTGTATCCACGGTTGATGAATGCTCAAGGCTATTTTAGTTGTGTTGTTACATATATTCTGATTTCCGACTTGTATTTCATTTTCCTCATAATATTATAAGGTAACTTGTAATGTGTCTGGAATGTTGCCTTCTTGTTGAACTTACAAATTTTACTGAAATAAGTTGTGGTACAGGGAGGCTTATCGGAATTCCAAATATTCAAATTTTATGGATAATTGGTAGTTGTAAATATGGTTGATGACAAAGCAATAGGAGTTTAAATTGTAAGTCCAAGGGTTAGGATTTACATGGATCAGAAGCTGGTATACAGCATAATGAGAGGTCCAATTGAGGAATGGAATATAGGCAACAGGAAACTCAGGTTTGTTTTGAGGATGTGAACAGCCTTAGTTTAGTTTTAACTCATTACCTAGGCGGTTCTTCAGGATATTGATGTTTCGTAAGTTGCTTAACTGCACATGGTCTACCGGGAAGTCCATTTTCAATGTCTCTTAATTCTACAAGTTACCTTGATCTTTTTGCTACCTTTTTGGTCCCTAAAGATGCTTGTGCATTAATTTAATCCTTGAAATATGATTACCATAAAATCAATCCAAGCCTTTTGAAAATTACATCAATTCAGATTTGCCATGAGTTCTACTATCAAAAAAAAAAAAGATTTGCCATGAGTTCTATGCTAACATAGTTACTTAAGTGAGCCAACTTTCTCCAACATGGAATTTTAGTGGTTGATGTAGATGGTTAGCAAGACACACGAGTACTTGCTAACAATAAATAATGGCACTTTTGAGTTTTGGTTTTGGAGATGAAATCCATGCAACATGACTAAATGCTTGCCAAAATGCCACCATTAGCACTTAGAAAGCTTCCATATTGGTTGCTAACCATCCATATCAGCCACAAACATTGAGTTATTGATATTATTGTTATCACGAGATTAAAGGAACTCATGACAATGTCAAATTGATGTGTTCTTCAAAAGGTTTGGATTGATTTGATGGTAATTAAGCATCTCTTAGGGATTGAAGTGGTAGTTTAATCTTATAATTAACTATGCACCTAAGTAATTGTCCACATAGATCTGTCTGCAACTGCAGGCTTTTACTAGGTTCAGGTTAAATAATTATTTCATGCTTCAAAATTGAGGTGAATTTCATTAGACACTTTGAAGAAAATGATCTTATCTATAGGTATGAGTCTTTATTCTCTGTCCTTCATGCTTTGTGCTTAGGTTGGTTGGGATGAATCAACAGCTGGAGATAGACAGCCACGTGTATCATTGTGGGAAATTGAGCCTTTGACAACATTCCCAATGTATCCATCATTGTTCCCCCTCAGATTGAAACGTCCATGGCATCCTGGCCCCTCGTCTTTGCATGGTACACATTATACTCTATCATGATTTTTTTAAAAAATTTCGTTTGCAGTAGTTTCATAGATGTCCACCTGCAGACTATTCTTAACATGTATGTTTGCTGACAAAATAGTATAAATGAAAATCAAAGCTAGAGACACACATAGTTTTCTAGCATTCACCCATTCTTGATGTCCAAAATACAACGTGGTCCGCTTGCCTTTACCTATAATCATGTTCTAGTGATAATCCGCAATTATATGCCCTAATGTCCAGCACCAAGGCACTTCACTGGAAACACTGCAGGACTTATCTCTTATTTTGTTCTGCTTGCCTTTACCTATTATCGTGTTACAGATGGAAGAGATGAAGCGGGACTAATGTGGCTGAGAGGTGGACCTGGAGATCAAGGTCTCAACTCCCTAAATTTTCAAGGTGCTGGTTTGTTGCCCTGGATGCAGCAGAGAATGGATCCAACTTTACTGGGTAATGACCATAATCAACAATATCAGGCCATGTTGGCGGCTGGTATGCAGAACATAGGGAGTAGCGATCTCTTACGTCAACAAATGATGCATATGCAACAACCATTCCAATATCTTCAACAATCTGGAAACAATAGCTCCATGCAACTTCAACAGCAGCAGCAAGCAATTCAGCAATCACTGTGTTCTAATATCCTGCAGCCACAAGCCCCAATGTTGACTGAGAATCTGTCTCAGCACCTCCTTCAGAAACCGCATAACAATCAAGAAGACCAAACACAGCAGCCGCAGAATATGTATCATGATACATTTTTGATTCAGGGTGATCAGATTCAGCAGAGGCAACAACATTCCAATGTGCCTTCACCATCATATTCGAAACCTGATTTCTTAGAGTCAAGCATGAAGTTCTCATCGGTTTCCCCTGGACAGAATATGCTTAGTTCACTTTGTCCTGAAGGGAGTAGCAATCTTTTGAACTTGTCCAGAACCAGTCAGTCCATGCTGACTGAACAATTACCTCAACAATCATGGGCTCCAAAGTATGCAACTTCGCAGGTTAGTACTGCATTTGGCAACTCATTGTCCCACATACAATATACTGGGAAAGATTCTGCTATGGTGCCACCACATTGTAGTTCAGATGCCCAAAATCCTACTCTCTTTGGTGTTAATATTGATCCATCTGGACTTTTGCTCCCTTCCACTGTCCCTGGTTATACTTCATCAATTGGCACTGATGCATCAACGATGCCACTAGGGGAGTCCGGATTCCAGGGTTCTTTATATGCTTGCATGCAAGATTCATCAGAGTTGTTGCAAAGTTCAGGGCAAGTTGACCCACAAAACCAGACTCCGACATTTGTCAAGGTTTGAGTCACTACATAAATTGTTGGTCTTTGATGCATATTATGTACTGTTGTATTATTTACCAGCGTGGTTATATTCTTATCTCTGCAGGTTTACAAATCAGGTTCGGTTGGGCGTTCCCTTGACATCTCCCGGTTCAGCAGCTATCATGAGCTGAGAGAGGAGTTGGCCCAGATGTTTGGGATTGAGGGGAAGTTAGAAGACCCTCTTAGATCAGGCTGGCAGCTTGTATTTGTCGACAGGGAGAATGACGTTCTTCTCCTTGGAGACGATCCTTGGGAGTAAGTACCTTTTACATAATACTATAGTTTACTGCATTGAAGATATGCTATATAATTGACACATTGATTTTGGTGTTTGGTTTTCTTGCATGAACTCTGGTAGATCATTTGTCAATAATGTTTGGTATATCAAGATACTTTCACCTGAAGATATTCAGAAAATGGGCGAGCAAGCGGTGGAATCGCTCGGTCCAAACGCAGGACAAAGGGTGAATAGCAGCAGTGCAGAATCTCAGGACCTTGTTTCTGGGTTCCCATCACTTGAATACTGAGATGATATAATATGAATGTATTGCTTCAGGTTCCACGTGGCCCAAGAGAAGTCTTAAAAATGTTTGTTACTTGTTTGAACACTACCTATTGACCTTGCATATCTAGAAAAATGTTCTGTATGTTCTGGTTCTACTATCACCATCTTTATTCATCCTATGAAGATTAATGGGAAAAAAAATTTGTGATGAAGTTAGGAGGAACCATTGTGCCTGGAACATGTGAACTGATAGCTAGATATAGTGTTACTGCCTATTGTAGCATTTAGTTAACGTCTTGCATGAACTAATGTAAAGTAGACAAGTAGAGAAGCCTTTCCTTGTATTTTGATGTGGTTTCTTTAAGTTTATACTATAGTTATTGAAGCTGCCACAAATGTTCTTAATTCTGACAGTATATGGGAGTATCCTTAAACTTCGCATCAGTCATTATATAAAATAACTTATGATACATATACAACCATTTTTGTTACATTTGGTTAAATAGAAATAAATGAGTAGAAATAGAACGTGTTGACGTCATTTCATTTGATCTAAAAGTTGATTATATTTAGTAGAAAAAAGTTTTAATTGTTGCATGAATAGAAATAGAGTTGCATGCACTAACAGGTGCTACTAATTTGTTTAGTTTTATTGCCTTCGCACGACTCTGATCTTTCTTTGTTGTACCCTTTCTTTCTTTGTTAATTTAATTCCATAATTTACTGGAAAAAGCCTCCTCGAAATTTGAATAATACTGATACAAAAGTATCTATTATTATTTATTTGTATTACTATTGTGTTATATCTTCACAGTCCACATTGAAAAACTACACTGTTCCTTCATATTGCAGTATATATATTATATAGTATTTATTATACTTTATTTTGGCATATTTTGCTACCAATAGCTTATTTTAGCTAATTTGTCAAAAGTCAAAACATTATGCTGGACACTTTTGGAGGCTTATTACATGTTGTATTTTGATGTGTGCTTAAAATTTCTGAGACAATGTTGTATGGATCGGATCGGATCAGACGGTTCAATCGTGAACTGGGCACTTAAACAAGTTCGTTTGACCTATTTTATAGTTGGACTGAATTTAATCGGGGTTTAATCAGTCAATCGGTCCAAAAAAATTTTTATATACAATAATTTTTTTGTCCTTCACTTAAAAGAGAAACATTGGAAAAGAAATTAGAAAAGTGTGAAATTTAAAATTTAAGAAGTCATGATTATCAAAAATTTTTTGCTTCGTTTGATCAAGTTTTTTCAGAGTTTGAGAAATCTTGAAAATTAAGATTTGATAAATCATATAATTTAAAATTTCAAAAATATGTATGTTGAAACTTAAAACTTAAGTGGTTTCATGTTATATATTAAGAATAATTCATATTTATTATTTATTGCGTCATTCAGTTCGACCAACAATTTGACCGATTAAACCGATTAGATCATGAATCAAACATTTATCCTAATTTTTATTCTTGTTACAACATTCATACTATGTGCTGCCATTAAAGATTCTTAGGTATTCCCCGTATATTGTGGGCTTATTGAACTTTTATGATGCCATTAAGGTTCTTCGTAAACTTAATTTTAGGTATTCGTCTTATATTGCTTGGTTATTGAACATTTTTTATGAGGATTGACGTAAACCGGATGATACTATTCAGATCAATAGAATTTTCACAATGCATTTATGTTTTATTTGTTAATTTTTAGCGTTGGTTCCACAAATATGAAAAGTGTGACTTGTAATATTGTAGCGACAGCGTAAGGCTTTGGAGGACATGAAGAATGCCACTTGGACAAATTTCCAAAGAGATTTTAGGAGTCCACATGTTAAAAGATATCTACTATTAAAATTATTTATTTTTAAAAAATTTAAAAAAAGTACACATTTTCTCCTTAATATATAAGCAAGGCTTGAATGAATAACAATACTTGTATCCTAATGGCAAAAAAAAAATACATTTATATCCTCACTCTCTTGCTCTTACCACGGCTAGTCTCCCCTAACCATACACAAGTTCTTTTTTTAAATTAAAAAATATTAGAACATTTGATTACGATAAATTATGTCTCAAACGCTTCATTTTTCGAACAAAGGAGAAATAAATTTCTCTTAACGTAACGATATCACGCTGCATAAGCTACAACTGTTATCTATTTAAATTATGTTAATAGTAATGGTAAGGTTGCTCAAAAAATAAATAGTTGAGAGCATAATTGACCGTAATTAATCATTAAAAGTATATTTAACTGAAGACTCAAACGTTAAGGACCGAAGGTACTTTACCCTTTTGTAAAATATGAATGTGTTTAAGGCTGCACACGGTTTGGGTTGGTTCGGGTGGTTCGGGCTGGAGAAAAATATCAGCGGGTTGGGTTGGTTCAGATTGGCGGGCCAGCTCTTTTTTTCTTTCTTTTTTCCTTGATTCATTGAGCAACACTAGCCAAAATTTTAAAAATGCTTAATATAAAATAAAATATAGTTTAATAAATTATATTTCATAAAGTTTTTAATATCATGTTTCATTCATTTTTTTCAAATTTATTTGAATTATGATTAATCTAACTAGTTGTCATCTTGTTATTTGAAGTTTCAATGTATTATGTACATAATATATTTATAATTCAACTATGTGGTTATCTAATTAATTTCATGATTGGAGAGATTTGCGTGTCGGGTAATGGAATGATAAAAAAATCATAGAAGAATATTTTGAAATCAACCTATCAAATAATTTTTTAATCATAAATGTATATAAAAAAAATAAAAAATAATTTTTGGTGGATTGGCGGTTTGGTTCGGTTCCGGCAGGCTCAAAATTGATAAAACCACAACTCGAACCGTCATGGTTCGAACTGAAAAATTTCAGCCCGAACCAACCCAACCCAACCCAACATGACGAGTTAGATTGGGTTTGGCGGGTTGACGGGCCAGCTGTTCATCCCTAGATGTGTTGATAATTGCATTGAGAATACCTCAAGTATACATCTTTAATGCCATGTGATTTGTGCATTGATTATATGAATCTAACTCTTCATATTTCAAAGTAAATTATCCACATAATAATGAAATAAGACTAAATAGCTAAATATTATTAGTGAATGGTGGTATCTAAGAAGTTTTCAAGATGCATTACTGCACAATCAACGTTGTTGCAGGAATGTTTAATGCAGGGTTTTAACTCTAGAAATGTCTTTTGTGAATCTTGTGGTTGCTGAAGTTGCAAAGTTTATTCCTTCTTTTTAACGAGTCAATTTTCAACCGTTTATTGTCAAAATCTCATATTGTGGAGTAGCAGCTTCAGATAAATTAAAAAGAATGGTGCTTCTATGAAGTCTAGATAAAAATTAATTTCATTCAAGCAGAAAAAGATTCCAAGAGTCGGAAAACTCTCAGAACCAAGTTTTAATATAATTACATTCCCAAAGTTGGAACTCTCACTTAGTTAAACTGGAATAACTCCTAATCAATTAATCCACAAAATTGTTATTATACATATTATGCAAAATTAGCTGAGCATAACGACTTAAAGAGAGGTTGAGAAGCTACACCCCCGTAGAGCTCATACACTCTTTTTTTTTTTTGGTCAGAAGAGCTCATACACTCTTATTCTTCCACTTACGTCTAATGCTATAAATGTCAGTGGTCCCAAAAAGCTACCATGAAAACAAACCACCACAAGTCCCACTGGTTTACCACCACAAGTCCTACTGGTTTATTTGTATGCCTACCTTCCTCTTGCTTCAAAGTACGAAATCCATATTTATGCTCTTTTTATTTTTACCCATATTTATCCCTTTTTGTTTCTTTTTAAAATATTGTGTGGTTGGAATATCCTTTTCTAATGTAGATTTAAGAATATACTGCTACAGCTCAGCCATCGAAGTTGTATCTTTCGTAACAAATTCATTCTCAATCATCACATCCTCAATTATCATCCAGAAAAAGTGAAAGAAAGAAAATTGAAAAGAAAAAGGTGGAGGAATAGAAATAGATTTGATCAACGGTCCACATAATTGCCTGCTTTTTCACTCCAACAAATTTGAACTTTAACAGAAATACAAATATAGCAGAGTTCTCACAAAACAGAAAACCCTAAACTTTCTGCACACAATCAAATTTGTTTTTATATGGCAATAAAATTTATTCTCTGTTAAGGGACAGAATCAGCCATTTGGAGCTTTAACTATAAGCACAAACAAAAAATAGAAACCACCTAGATTGCTTTTTTCAACAGTAATTCTCAGCAACACTTCCAGAAACGCAATTCTCGTGGCAGAAGTTTCATAGCAAGACTAAACTAGCACTTCGATTAGATAGACCAATTGATGAAAGTAAAGAGGGAAGAGAAGAATGAGAGACTACTTGGCTAGAATAACCAAGTCATGTTGCAGGGGACGTTACATGTTAATTAACATTATACCACAATGTTCCCTAATAACTGAATGCACCATGAAGTCCAAAAATCACTTGAAATAATTTACTACACTCAAATAGAAGCAAGTGGTCAAGTAATATACATTGTAACTAGACCTGAAAAAACAGTTGTTTCTCAAAATAACTTACCGTTTCAACCAATTCTAAATGGATAAATATAGACAAATCCTTCTAAACCTGGTCTAGTTGCTTTCCTGCATAATTTTAAAGGAAAACACAAAAGGAGAATAATATTATGGCGAGGCTGCATATTTCCTCTGCATCATAACAAGTAGTAGATAATGTCCCACAACCTGAAATGCACTATGCATTATTTACCATACATTGATTTTTGACACGTAGACTACTCAGTAGAGATAGATAGGTGAAAGGGGATTATGAGCTACAAGCTATTTTTTCCTTCTGAAAATGCATAATGCAAAACCTTATCATGTTGTAACATAACTATTAGTCATAGTTCATAACTAAAGGTAACCAACCAAAACGTTAAGCCACTTGAGTTGTACATAATTCTACAGGCTGATTTGAATTAGAAATGTGCAGCTAGTTTATAATTTCATTTGGTCAGCCTAAAAGTCCAGTTGCAATTCAACAACTTTAGATATATAAACACACATATGAAATATTTCTCTTCGAATTGGATCCTTCAAGTTATGTGAAGTTCACTAAAATCACTATTTTTCACATTAATGGTGCCTTTAAGTGAACTTCACAGAACTGATCCAAAACCCTTAGATGCAGGTCTATCTTGCTTCAACATATCATTAGTCCACACTCGGACCTTACGCATAAAAGGGGGAAAAAAAATCTCAAGGTACTGATATCATCAGGGACGATGGGATTAGCAAATAATGACGCCAAAGGAAATTGATTGCTAATAACATAATAACAGACTTGATTCCAGTGTAAGGGACTAGCGTCATAAACAGAACAATAAACATATATAACTGATAAACACTGATAAGGCCAAAAGTTTGCCCCATTATAAAAGTCTTACTATGCTTATTAACAATCCACAATTAGGTTCACACACTCCATTCACCCACACGCAAAATGACGGTTACATAAATTAACTATACTCAAACAGCTTCCTTGACCGGTGCAGGCGCAGATTCAACTGCCGAGATCTTCACGTACCCCATTTTCTTGGGGCTCTCGATTTCGTCATCAGCATAGTCATCATCATAAGAATCATGATAATCACAGTGGTTAGTAAACAAAGACCATACCATGTACATAGTAGCAGCCGTGAGAGCCCCACACCCAACGCCGAAAAGCAGAGCCACAACCACGCTTAGAATGTCTTTGGTGCGATCACGGAGAGAGCTAAAATCATAGGACGAGAGTCCAAAGGGGTTTCGTCCCTCAATTTCAACCTCGCGCTCCTCCTCCTCCTCGAGGGGGCGGGCAGGGAGGGCGCGATCGAAGATCTGGGTCGCAATAGAGGGTTTATCATAGGAATTTTCGTTTCCGACGATGTGAACGGGGATGAAAGATCGGATCTCGGTGAAGGTAGTGAGGGTCGCGGCCGAAGAGGAAGGGTTAGTGAATGAGACGGAGTAGGAGGAGATGAAGAAGGTTCTGCAAGGCCTAGCGTCGGCGGCGATGAAGAGGGCGAGAAACCCTAAGAGGGCGGCGATCTGCAGACGCGAAGACGTCGATGAAGCCATCGCCGAGGAAGAGGAGATAAAAATAGAGAGAGAATGAATGAATGGAGACGAAGAAAGCACCGAAATTGTACGAATATGTAGAGGGTGAAGTCAATGCAGAGTTTTAACCTTTCTCCTATCCAATCCATTAATCCAACGTGGCATACCAATTTCAATTTTGTTTGGTATTTTTTTATTAGAGGCTTTCTTTTCAAGCTAAAGGTATTAATAATAGGAGTAGACTAAAGTAAAATTATTTAGGTGCTGTAAAGTTTATTAATATAATTAAAATACGTGACAAAAATTTTTTGGATAATCAATCATGGTAGAGAGAAAATAAAAAGCAATAAATTACATAACCAATCAAACAGGAGAGAAAATATAAATAATGTTTATGATTGGTGAACTTTATAGCAAGCACATAAGTAACTTTACCTTAGTTTTTTCCTAAATAATAAGGGTAAAACTCTTTTAAATAATTTTTTGGGTAGAGTACCCTTGTCGCCCTCAACCTTTGCTGCAATGTTTTCTTGCCCCTAAACTTTTTTTTTGTTCATACCCTGCCCTTTTTGCTAACACCGTTAACTTGGTTTACGGAATTTGTTGACGTGGATTATGAATGTGTATCTCTTTTGCCACCTCATTTTCCATCTCATATTTAACTTTTTATTTAAAAAAATTAACCTAATCCCAATTTTAAATAAAAAATCAAACTTTTATCCTAAAATATATATTTTATTTAGAATAGGTTAATTTTCTTAATAAAAGTAAAAAATTAAAGGTGAGCTGGACAATGACGTGGCAAAAAAATATATACATTCATCATTCACATTAGCAAATTTCATCAAGCAAGTTGACAGTGTTAGCAAAAAGGGCAGGCATTAACAAAACTGAAAGTTTGGGAGTAGGCATGAATCAAAAAATAATTTGGGAACATGAATGAACATTACAGTAAAGTTTGGGGGTAATATTTACTTTTTTTTTATATGTAATGTAAGTCTCAAATCTAACATTTTACTTAATGAAATATTAAAAAATATTTTTAGTGAAAAAAAATCATTAAATGTAATTCATATATTTTCTCATTAAAAAATAAGAATAAATTATTATTTTAATTTAAGATATAATTTACCCTAATTTATTATTTAAGAAAATATTTAATTCTATTTTAAAAGATAAAAATACTAGATTTTAATTTCTACAAAATGTAATTTATCTTAATTTAATTTTAAAAATATTCTTTTTTTAATACTAACAAATGTAGACAAATTAAAATAAGTTATAAAAAATATTCTTGAAGGACTAAAAAATATTTGTAGATATTAATAAAAATAAACTATATTTTTAAAGAATTGAATCTAATAATTTTATTTTTGAAAAATAAAGTGTAGACAAATTATACCAAAAATATTTTTTCTTTCTATGATTTCATTATATCTTATTTTTTATATATATCATTATATTATATTACATTCTGCAGGGCCTTTTAGCTAAACTTATAAAAATTGCTATGATTTGGTTTGAAATGGAGTTTGAGAAAAAGTACTATGAGAACATTGCTATGACTTCTTTTCAAATTTTAATCTCAACTCAGTTTGATAAACACGAAATGCTTTTCTCTCAGAGTACTTTTCCTCAAACTCCATTTGAAAAGAAGTTATTTAAAAATAAACAGTTTTCATAAGTTTGGTCAAACGGCCCTTAGGGTATATTTGTTAGGTAGAATGTGGTGAGAATGAGATTACTATTAGTGCCAGTGAGGAGTGGCACAATTGGTTAAGATTTGGGCTTTTACCCCCAAGGGTGAGAGTTTGAACCCTCTGACTGATGTGAGGACATTATTGATAGGTGATATGTAAATCTTCTTATAAATCCTTAAAAAAGTTGGGAGGTATTCACTGACCTGACCTTGATGGGATATCGGTGCTTACCCCCACTTAAAATTTCGGGTAAACTACAGTTTGTCCCCCTGTGGTTTGGCCTAAATCCAGTTTGCTCCCCTGTGGTTTAAACTGTGACACTTAACTACCCTGTGGTTTGGCTTAAAATTAATGTGCCCCCTGTGGTTTAGAGTGTGACACTTGACCCCCCTGTGGTTTGTTATGTTATCACTTAACTACCTTCTATCCAAATTTTAGTCAAATTAATCATCATTTTTATACTTTTAATGTTTAAAATTTGTTATTCAACACTCTAGAATTATAAAATAATTCAAAAAAATTACAATTAATATAAAAAAAATTTAATTTTAAAAAATCAATAAAATAATTTAATATTTATTGTTTACTCCATTGATTATTTATATTTAGTTATTTATTCATTTTATTGTTATTTTTTATCTTTAATGTTTTAGAATTATTAAATCAATCAAAATAAAATTATAAAAGAATAATATAATACAAATATATAACTAAATTTAAGTTTATTATTGTTCAAGTTCGGAACATACATACCTGAATTGAATGTTAACATTATTGAGCTTAGAAACTCTAACATTAAACAATAATTTTCTTAAAAACATATCCAATTTATCCAAGGAAAAAACTTATGTCCATTTCCTCCAATTCCACCAATCATATATTGTATTTACACTCTCTTTCTTCTATGATTGGTCATATAAAAGGTGGTCTTCTATATTCTCTCTCTATTGTGATTGGTCATTTAAACACTTTTTGCCACGTGTCATAATTATTTTGGGGAATTGGAGGAAATGGACATAAGGAAATGGACATAAGTTTTGTCCTTTATCCAGTCATATAACGTTAATAGTGTATCAAAATAAAGTGACAATCCAACTTCATATTATTTTAGAGATAAAATAAATATAATAAATAATTAATTAATAACTAAATATAAATAAATAGGGTTTGAAAGTAGAAGATTAGGGTTTATTGTTTAGAAGAAAGAAAGAGTTTGAAGGAAACACTAAAAAGAGTTGAAAGTAGAATATTATAATTTATTGTTATTATTTTAGAGATAAAATAATTATAATAAAATAATTAATTAATTCAATTATTTTTAGGTAATTTCTTTTATAAGTTATATAAAATATTAAATTTTGAGAAAAAATAATATAAGGTAGTTAAGTGATAACATAACAAACCACAGGGGGTCAAGTGTCACACTCTAAACCACAGTGGGCCACATTAATTTTAAGCCAAACCACAGGGTAGTTAAGTGCCGCAGTTTAAACCACAAGGGGGCAAACTGTAGTTTACCCTAAAATTTCATCCACAAAAAAATATAGAATACTATTAATAGGATTTGAGAATGAGAATAGGAATGATAAAAAATAAAAGTGGATTAAAATTAGGATTATCTAACAAATGCCCTAGTATACTTAAGGTTTTTTATTTTAATTGGTGGAGAAAAAATAATTTTTTTTAAAATTAATGAAGTCAAAATATTTTTTAATGCTCTCTTGAAAGGAGACCTAAAGAGTAATATGTCATGTATTAAAATATTTTGGTCAAAACTCTAAATTGGTCCTTTATGTTTGCACGAAGTTTCATATTGGTCCTTTATGTTTCAAAAAGTCCAAATTGATCCTTTATGTTTGCAAGAAGTTCCAAATTGGTCCTTCCGTCCAAATCCGTTTATTTTCTAAGTTAAGTGCTGACGTGGCATGCTGACATGGACACACCATCTCTCCTACGTGTCAGTTGAAGCTGACGTGTCATGCCACGTCAGCACCACGTCACTGCCACGTCATCATCCAATATCATATGTGATGATGTGGTGCTGACGTGGCATGACACGTCAGTTTGAATAGACATGTCAGCACGCCACGTCAGCACTTAACTTAGAAAATAAACGGATTTGGACGGAAGGACCAATTTGGAACTTCTTGCAAACATAAAGGACCAATTTGGACTTTTTGAAACATAAAGGACCAATATGAAACTTCGTACAAACATAAAGGACCAATTTGGGGTTTTGACCAAATATTTTTTAAAAAAAGAAGTGGGTTGTGGGTTGAAAGAACAAGAAAAAGCGTTGGTTGTGGCCTGTGGGTTAATAGAAGAGAAGCGAGGGGTCCCGTCCTACCTGAGCCGCCGCCGGAGGTCGTTGTCGGAGGGGTTGCTGCTGAGAGAGACTGCAGCGTTGCCTTTCGCGTTTGTGATTTTCTCCACGCGTAGGTTTCCATTTTTTCGTTTCCATTTCTTTCGTTTTGCTTTCTCCTTCATCTTGTCAGTTACGAATATGTGGCCTGCCAGGAGAGGAAGTTAGGGGTTCTCATTCTTAGTCAAGTAATTACATAATTAATCGACTAGATACAGCTAATATTGGATTTGCCTTTGTTAAGTCCCTCTCCTACAATGGCAGATTGATTATTCTCTTGTTTGAATCTGCCATATGTTGTGTATATAGCTATAGGAGCTACCTACTTTTTATTACTTTCATTCTCTGCTTCACCATAATTAACATCCACTAAAGCACTCACACTTACCTCTCTATACAACAAAATTAGGTGGGACTGTATGCCTGTGAACTTATGGGTTGTAAAATTACTTGTGCCTTTCTGCTTTAGGACACCTTCCTGGAAATTTCTCATTACTTTTGATTTGAGAATGAGACCCATTTAATTGGTACTGCATGTTTTTGCCACTAATTAGGAATTTTTATCTTATAGTTCTCTCATTAGGTATAGTAGTAGTAGAATAAGACATTGATTCTAGTTGTGAATGAAACAGCAAAACCAAAAGTTGGAAGATAAAATTTATTGCAAGTGAATTGATTGCTGCTAGCAGCATGTAGAGATTTTAGGTGACACTTATCTTAGAGTTTATAAGATTGAATATGCTTATAACCATAAAATATATAGTTTTCAAGAAAGTAATTTTAAGGTTTGTTCATATAGGTATAGAAAATAGCCAAATACTATAACAGATAGGAGCACTACTGCACATATGCTGCACCAGTTTCTAAGGCCCAAAATAATTCCAACACTGTTAGTCAAGCTTAACATTTAAGAAAGGGAAGAATGACGTTAGCCAGCCTTATAAATAAACAATAAGTATATCCATATCTCTTCTTTCAAATAAGAAAAAATTGTGGCAAAGTTCTCTGCTTGCAAAATGAGTAATTTAACTGTGCCTATCTTTGATAAAAACACTAGCTCCGGCTTCTAATAGCAACCTTGCAATCTGATTCAGTTCAACTATTCCTCTATCCATTCTGCAGATTAAAGGCAAAATTACTCCTTTCCTTGTGGCATTTGCTACCACAGCAGAGGATGCTAGAGCTTTCTTTACAAACCCAGTAACTACCTTTCCTTTCCTCAGAAGTGAGGAGTGAATGCTGAATAAATACCCTTTTCGGGATTTTGCCGGTTCACTGATTTTCTTATCTAACTGGCTGATCGGTCCATTTTTTAATTCAACAACAAACAAAGCCTTTTCCCACTAGGTGGGGTCGGCTATATGGATCAAGCGGCGCCAACATGTTCTGTCTAATAGCATGTTTACGTCATTGATCCATATTCATGAAGATTCGACAGAGTTTTTACGTTGATCCATTTTTTAATTCATTGCTTCAAAATATTTTAGCCGACTCCACCTAGTGGGAAAAGGCTTTGATTGTTGTTTTGCTTCAAAATATTCATTCTCTCGTTTCAGGCCAAAAAAAATATATATTCATTCTCTCAGTCCCAACCGTTTCCCTTTCTCTCAATAAATATCACATTTTTCAATTTCCATGCCAGCTCGAATAGTTGAATACACGGATCTGAAAGTTTTCCCGGAAAATATCTGCTGAATTTTCTCTTTTAGCAAAACGCTCCTCTCTAACTAGATGCTTTCTCTCTCTCTCTCATATTATATGATACAACAACAACAATCAAAGCCTTATCCCACTAGGTAGGGTCGGCTATATGGATCAAGCGGCGACAACATGTTCTGTCTTTGCACATTTCTATAGATACAGCGCGTTGCTTCCGGGCAACGGCCTAGCATTAACATGTTTACGTCGTTGATCCATATTCATGAAGATTCGACAGAGTTTTTACGTTGGCTGTCGACTACCTAACACAACCCTCCTCCTTTATCCGGGCTTGGGACCGGCTATGCAAGCATAGGCGGAGTTTCTCATATTATATGATATACAGCAAAATTTCAAGCTCGAGTTCCTTCATTTCATCAGCGAGATTTTCTGCTGCTTCTATGTATTGTTTCTTTTTGCTCATTCAATTTCAGTGCTAATTTTATGAAGGTGAATTTGTTGGGGAGGAGAAGAGTATATAGAGAATAGGGAGCTTCGTAGAAACCATTTGGCAGGTAATCTGAGTGTTATCAAGTACGAAGTATATTTTGCTGGAATTTGTTCATAAATATGAATATATATTGTAAATTGTTCTTCCTCCTGTTGAAGGTTCGCTTGAATTATTATTGAACTAGCTGGTAGAACCTAATACTATGTAAACGATAATCATGGATGGACAGGGTATTATGTAATGAATACAATTTTTAAGAAATTACATGTTTAATTGGTAATAAATACAACTACAATGGTGATGTGTCCTGTACATATATAAGGCAGAACTTTTTCAGTAACCAATATGCTGCTATATTGGCATTAAGCACTGAGGATGTAATAATTTCCATCCAATGATTAAGAAGGATGTTTCCAATGTTTTCTCATGAAGCTCCAATTCCTTGTCAATTCTCTTGTGGACAAGCTATGGTTAATGGTTAGTATCAGAGCCATAGCTTGCTATTATATACATATTGATCAGTGGCTGAGATATCTGTTACAAGAAAGTTAAAGTAACCCCATTTTCTCCTGAATGAATAAAGAATAAAGAAGAAAATTAATAAAGAAGTAGCAACTTAATGATGTTGATATATTTAACACATAAAGGAACAAAATATAATGTGGAAATTAGCCGGTACACTACACAAGTATCAACTTAATGCTTTCTTCCTCAGTTATTTTAGTCTTGCACTTTCTTTTCAAAGGCAAAAGAACTAACTCTTCTCTCCACCAAAAAAAAGAACTAACTTTTCTACAACGATATTTGATTTTTGGGATGTCAATTGATGTGTTGTATTACATTACAGTTGGTGACTCTGCTGCTTGGTTCACCAGGAGGTGGGAAACTTCCCTTCCGAAGTTTCTCTCAAGTAATTTAGATGCATCTCTCAAGGTAAGGTTTTTTAGATTTAAATACATCACTACACACTGTATAATTTATATAATCTACATTTGTTTATTTGCCCACTCGCACTATACTTGGACAAACTAATCAAGGAGAGATTATGGTTTAATGGAGATGTAGTATTTGATGTATGATTAAGAAACATGTACGTAAATTCACAGACGGGTGATTCCGGAGCGGGCAAGTGGCGTCGTATATGGCGGCGGCTAGTGCGGTGGTTTCTTCGCCGATTCGGTTCTTGACCACCGGTTTTGGAGGATTGGCTTTGGCTGGCTGTGGCATGTACTGCGTGAGCAGATTGGTTTCTGATATAGGATTTCGCAGTGATGTATCAAAGGTTCCAGTGGAAAGGCTTGTTATCGATTTGTCGTCGGAATTGGATGAACCGGAGAAGACACCGTAGAGGGCGATTGGATGTCCAAAACTGTGTGTTGTGAATGTTAAGTTTGATCCAATTTGTAATTTGACTCCGTTTGTTGCATATTTTGTGGGTGATGATGAAGTTCTATTTAAGAGTTGGCCATGGCATTATAATATAATTTTTTTAACACATTTCTATTAGTTTTTGAGAATCTTTTTTTGTCAAGGATATATTTTCTTCTAACAATCTGAAAATTTATAATGTATTCTTTAATAATTCAATATTAAATAAACTACAATTCAGTTTAACAAACATATTTAGTTTTAATTTTAAATTGCTGTGTGTACAACTACAAATTAATTCTTCTTGCAAGTTAAGAAGAACTACAAGCGAAATGCACAAAGCCTAAGGATTTTGTTACTCTCTGAAACTGCAATGTGTATATATATATTTGTACAGGTTAGTTTTTTAATAACTAAACACCTAATATGTTTACATATAAAAATAATAATTTATGCGAAGCTTAAAACTCGTGGAGATTTTTTTATATGGAATTATAAATTCAATATAATTTTAAAAGTTCAATAATTCTCAAAAAAATAGTTCATTGATATATTTTTTAAGTACAAATTATTAATCTATTTTTTTTTATTTCTAATCAAAGTTTTAGTCACATAAAATAGCAAACAAGTTTTTTTTTTTTCACTTTGGACTGCGGGTTAATCAAGAAAAGCCCAAAAGGAAATCAATTGGGTCCAATATAGTATTGACCTTAGCCCAAAAAAGGGTGATATAAGCATTAGGGTTTTATCTTTGAGAATCTCTTGCAAGGTTATTGTTAACAAGTACCCGGCAGCATCGCTCGGCGCGCGTCTCTGTAAGGTATATTGCCATGGCGGCCGCGGTAGCTCAACCTATCAGTCACGAACTCATTGAGCCAGCCAACGATGTTAAGCTCTTCAATCGTTGGACTTTCGACGACGTTCAGGTTTTCCTTTCATTTTTCTCATTCCCATTCTTCCTTGCTATGAATGAGTCTGTTCAATGTATATTCTTCCACAATGTTGACAATGGCTGATGGAAATTGATTTTTTATTTATCTTACTGTTATTGACATGTCTTGGGTTGATGCTATATTTCATCTTTGTACTGAAACAAAATTTAATTGAATGTGTTTACAGGCAAATATGTTTCACTGCTCACTCTGTGATTCACCGGATTTTTATTTTGATATTATTTATGATAAAACATGAAGGCTGAATAATCATCTTTTTGAATAATTCCTCCGTACTGATTTGATTGTATTCACATATCGTCATATTTTGTAGTGATGCTATCGCTGTTGTCAATTGTTTTAAGGAACCGCAGACTTAAGTTAATTGGGGATTTAGCATTGATTGTGTAACTTTACTTCATATTGGGAATGGGTATGGAGGATGCTATGGTATGCCTTCAGCTTCTTTTTGGCCACCAAATGTTTTCATATCACAAACTCAACTTTGCTAATTGATTTATCCACTCTAATGTTGAGCAACCCACTTATATATCCTTATTATACTTGTCTTCTTGCAATTACTTACTAATGACTTTTACTAGTGGCTTACTTTACATGCCATGTCTTCCAAGACTTTTACTATTTAAGATAAAATTTATTGCAAGTGAATTGATTGCTGCTAGCAGCATGTAGAGATTTTAGGTGACACTTATCTTAGAGTTTATAAGATTGAATATGCTTATAACCATAAAATATATAGTTTTCAAGAAAGTAATTTTAAGGTTTGTTCATATAGGTATACAAAATAGCCAAGTACTATAACAGATAGGAGCACTACTGCACATATGCTGCACCAGTTTCTAAGGCCCAAAATAATTCCAACACTGTTAGTCAAGCTTAACATTTAAGAAAGGGAAGAATGACGTTAGCCAGCCTTATAAATAAACAATAAGTATATCCATATCTCTTCTTTCAAATAAGAAAAAATTGTGGCAAAGTTCTCTGCTTGCAAAATGAGTAATTTAACTGTGCCTATCTTTGATAAAAACACTAACTCCGGCTTCTAATAGCAACCTTGCAATCTGATTCAGTTCAACTATTCCTCTATCCATTCTGCAGATTAAAGGCAAAATTACTCCTTTCCTTGTGGCATTTGCTACCACAGCAGAGGATGCTAGAGCTTTCTTTACAAACCCAGTAACTACCTTTCCTTTCCTCAGAAGTGAGGAGTGAATGCTGAATAAATACCCTTTTCGGGATTTTGCCGGTTCACTGATTTTCTTATCTAACTGGCTGATCGGTCCATTTTTTAATTCAACAACAAACAAAGCCTTTTCCCACTAGGTGGGGTCGGCTATATGGATCAAGCGGCGCCAACATGTTCTGTCTAATAGCATGTTTACGTCATTGATCCATATTCATGAAGATTCGACAGAGTTTTTACGTTGATCCATTTTTTAATTCATTGCTTCAAAATATTTTAGCCGACTCCACCTAGTGGGAAAAGGCTTTGATTGTTGTTTTGCTTCAAAATATTCATTCTCTCGTTTCAGGCCAAAAAATATATATATTCATTCTCTCAGTCCCAACCGTTTCCCTTTCTCTCAATAAATATCACATTTTTCAATTTCCATGCCAGCTCGAATAGTTGAATACACGGATCTGAAAGTTTTCCCGGAAAATATCTGCTGAATTTTCTCTTTTAGCAAAACGCTCCTCTCTAACTAGATGCTTTCTCTCTCTCTCTCATATTATATGATACAACAACAATCAAAGCCTTATCCCACTAGGTAGGGTCGGCTATATGGATCAAGCGGCGACAACATGTTCTGTCTTTGCACATTTCTATAGATACAGCGCGTTGCTTCCGGGCAACGGCCTAGCATTAACATGTTTACGTCGTTGATCCATATTCATGAAGATTCGACAGAGTTTTTACGTTGGCTGTCGACTACCTAACACAACCCTCCTCCTTTATCCGGGCTTGGGACCGGCTATGCAAGCATAGGCGGAGTTTCTCATATTATATGATATACAGCAAAATTTCAAGCTCGAGTTCCTTCATTTCATTAGCGAGATTTTCTGCTGCTTCTATGTATTGTTTCTTTTTGCTCATTCAATTTCAGTGCTAATTTTATGAAGGTGAATTTGTTGGGGAGGAGAAGAGTATATAGAGAATAGGGAGCTTCGTAGAAACCATTTGGCAGGTAATCTGAGTGTTATCAAGTACGAAGTATATTTTGCTGGAATTTGTTCATAAATATGAATATATATTGTAAATTGTTCTTCCTCCTGTTGAAGGTTCGCTTGAATTATTATTGAACTAGCTGGTAGAACCTAATACTATGTAAACGATAATCATGGATGGACAGGGTATTATGTAATGAATACAATTTTTAAGAAATTACATGTTTAATTGGTAATAAATACAACTACAATGGTGATGTGTCCTGTACATATATAAGGCAGAACTTTTTCAGTAACCAATATGCTGCTATATTGGCATTAAGCACTGAGGATGTAATAATTTCCATCCAATGATTAAGAAGGATGTTTCCAATGTTTTCTCATGAAGCTCCAATTCCTTGTCAATTCTCTTGTGGACAAGCTATGGTTAATGGTTAGTATCAGAGCCATAGCTTGCTATTATATACATATTGATCAGTGGCTGAGATATCTGTTACAAGAAAGTTAAAGTAACCCCATTTTCTCCTGAATGAATAAAGAATAAAGAAGAAAATTAATAAAGAAGTAGCAACTTAATGATGTTGATATATTTAACACATAAAGGAACAAAATATAATGTGGAAATTAGCCGGTACACTACACAAGTATCAACTTAATGCTTTCTTCCTCAGTTATTTTAGTCTTGCACTTTCTTTTCAAAGGCAAAAGAACTAACTCTTCTCTCCACCAAAAAAAAGAACTAACTTTTCTACAACGATATTTGATTTTTGGGATGTCAATTGATGTGTTGTATTACATTACAGTTGGTGACTCTGCTGCTTGGTTCACCAGGAGGTGGGAAACTTCCCTTCCGAAGTTTCTCTCAAGTAATTTAGATGCATCTCTCAAGGTAAGGTTTTTTAGATTTAAATACATCACTACACACTGTATAATTTATATAATCTACATTTGTTTATTTGCCCACTCGCACTATACTTGGACAAACTAATCAAGGAGAGATTATGGTTTAATGGAGATGTAGTATTTGATGTATGATTAAGAAACATGTACGTAAATTCACAGACGGGTGATTCTCCATTTGGGATGGAGTTGAAGGTCTCTTGATTCTAAATAGTGAAATGATTTCTAGTTGCTGTTAGTATCTTCCTTTTTTATCATTTGCTTCTTTATTTAATATAAGCCAATAAATGCTGCTTTTAAATTTTTATCAAAATTTTAGTGAGCCCTGAAAGGGATGCCTTTTCTTTATATATGTATAATTGTATATATATTAATGTTATGGAGCTCTTAAAATGTCTTGGAAGGAGATGTTTTTAGCAGTAAATTTTATTGGCTTTGACTGCTCCTCTTGAGCATGAAAAGCTTTTCTCTTTCAATTGAGGTGGTTACTTGAGATGGTTCCATTGAACTACAAACATAGTGAGACAATTACATGAGTACTTGAGTTGGGGAAGGAATTTTGTATGTCATTTACTCTTTTGGCATTTATTAATCTGAATTGGTGCTTGCTGGCTGATGTAAACTGCTAAGAACACAAACATTGAGAATGTATTGGCACGTTACTAGGTTCTAAAAAAAATTAGCAGGTTACTAGGACTTGTGTTGGTACACAATGTACCTTTTTCCCTATAATGGTAATATCTCTTGTATTTGAGCAATATTGAATGTTCAAAGTATTATATTCAGGCATTCAGCAAACCGTACAAATCTGATAATAGACATTTCTCAGTGGCCTATGGTAATAGACAATAGCATTTTTAAAATCATCTACCACTAAACCATTTATTTTTTCTTTTGTAACTTCATTCTTGGTCAGGTTTCTCGAAGAGCTGCTTTTCAGATAATATTTTTGTCCTTTGGCGTTTGGAGACATCATGCCATCTAAATCCATGATGCTTGGAAAACGAGAGGGAGTCTGACTGATATATGACATCTCTTGTCACTGATTGCTTGAACTCAAAGGTGTAATGAAGGACAATTAGGTCTTGCCATATGATATATTTGATCCATAGGAGCCGTCTAGAATAGAATAGCACAACTGATTGGCATGGATCTTAAAAAGGCTGACAACTCTTATTCCCATCAGCCTAGATGGAGAAAAGTGGCCTATGGTGGTATGCAACCTGGGTATGATGACAACCACACTGATGAATCCTTTCTTGAAGGAATGGTCATGAATGCAAGTGTTGTAAAGAGGGACATGCTAAAGGTGATGCTAGACTCAGTTTCCATTTCTGAATATCTCTGCATCGTTGCCCTCGTTGTCTTGGTCTGGACCTACACACTAAGATCAACTCTTGATGAGAATTCTCTCCTGTTTCTTGATGCAAGTCTTCTTGTTTCAGGCTTTCTAGTTCTCATATTCACTCAAGAAATGCTTTCCCTCAACCTCCTCCTCCATTATTTCCTCAACATTTCCTTTTTCATAACTGGGTTATATGTTTTGGCTCCTATTTACCAAACTCTTACTAGATCCATCAGTTCAGATTCTATTTGGGCAGTTACTGCATCACTTCTGATGCTTCATTTGTTTCTGCATGATTATTCAGAATCCACTGTAAAAGCCCCTGGGGCTCTGAAGAATCCAGGCTTGACCAGTTGTATCTCTTTGAATGCTTCCGTAGTAGCCTCTGTTTTTTTTGCTTCTCGGCTTCCTTCGAGACTGCATGTGTTTGCAATCATGCTCTTCTCCTTGCTAGTTTTTCTCTTTGCTCCACTGGTTACTTGCTGTATTAAAAAGTATTCCTTCCGCTTACACCTTGGCTTTTCTATAATTTTGATGGTCATGACCTTGAGTTTTGTCTATACGCTGGATTTCTTACTTTTTGTGCTGCTGCTGAGTTTGTTAGTGTTTGTCAATGTAGTGTGCCCTTATTGGCTTATAAGACTTCAGGAATATAAGTTTGAGATCAATGGGCCTTGGGATGAAGCTAAGCTTTGTTTTGATATTACAGACTGAGGTCAAGGTGTACATGTGATTTTTTTTCTTTTTTGGTGACTCTGTACATGTGAAATTTGATGAGAAATGAAGACAACTGATTATTGAGCTATGTTCACTTCAGGTGACTATTCGTTGCTTTCTAGCGAGGCTAAGTATATCTGCTTGGGCTTGTTCAAATTAGGGGTATGTTTGGTAACAAAACCAAATAGTAAAATCGTGGTGTTTCACGATTCTCAAAAAAACTTTACATCATATTTTATACATATCAAACACACTTTTTATCATACTTTTTTTTCTCTCTTAATTTTTCTTTCTATCTCTCTCCTCACTTTTCTCTACAGTACTTTCTTTTACAGTACTTTACATCTGTGCATTTATACCAAGCGTACCTTAGATGCAAGTTTTTTGTGGTGCAATTACCGTACAACCACCTTAAATATTTTATAAATTATCTCTTTAATTAGGGGGTAATTAAAATTAGTACACAAAATGTTTCAAAATTTTCCCCTCTAAAATTTTGAAATTCAAATAAAGAAAATGTTATATAATATATTAATATTAACCACAAGAGTGGCCTGATGGCTATTCACTTGGTCTCTTAATCAAGAGGTGAGGGTTTAAATTTTATCCTTAGACATGAAAAGCATTTTATAACCAGTTGTTTACTCTTAGGTGAATGACTTGCAACAAAGAAATTCTTTAGTGGATACTTTGATTTAGATCAAATAAAATGTTATCATATTTTCTTCCATTTTCTTTCCTTATCTCTTTAATTCTCTTCAATTGAAAAAGACCTTTAGTAAATGATATTCATCTATTTTTTGTTTCAAATTATAAGACCCACATAATATATAAAATAAATAATTTAGCTCAATTTTATTGATGAACATTCAATTTTTTTAGTTTTTATTAGAAGTAATACACTCAAGTTTGTTGAAGGGTTGCAGCCTTGCAGGGCTCGAACTACTACTATTGGGCCGAGGCCCATTTATTTAAGCTGAAAATTGAACAAAAAAACAAGAAAATTTAAAAGGTCCTTATTCCCATAAAAAAAATTAGGCTAAAGTATTATTTTGGTCCTTAATATTTGCATGAAGTTTAATGTTGGTCCTCAAAGTTTTTTTTTGGTCGATTTTGGTCCTTGAGCGTAACACTATTAACTTTTTGTCGTTAAATGATGGCGTGGCACACCCTCTCTCCTATGTGTCATATTTTAATGACGTAACATGACATATCACTGTCACGTCACCCCACATTGCCACATCATCATCTTCTCTCCTTCATCAGCATCATTATCATCATCATCTGGGGTGACGTGGCAGTGATGTGTCATGCCACGTTATTAAAATATGACACGTAAGAGAGAGGGCGTGCCACATAAGCATGCCACATCATCATTTAAGGGCAAAAAGTTAACGGTGTTACGCTCGAGAACCAAAATCGACAAAAAAAAAACTTTGAGGACCAATATTAAACTTTTGAAACATTAATGACCAAAATTAAACTTTATACAAATATTGAGGACCAAAATAGTACTTTAGCCAAAAAAAATTAAAAGGTCCTTATATAGTTTATTATAGGTCAAAACCCCAAATTGGTCCTTCATGTTTGCACCAAGTTTCATATTGGTCCTTTATGTTTCAAAAAGTCCAAATTGGTCCTTTATGTTTGCAAGAAGTTCCAAATTGGTCCTTCCGTCCAACTTGGTAAACTTTTTCTGTTAAGTGATGACGTGGCCTGCTGAGTTGGATCCTACGTGTACAAAAAAGGTGACGTGGCACTCCACATCACTTGCCACGTCACTCTCCCACTCTCTCTCCCCGACACGTCATCACCCTCCTTCCTCTTCTTCTTCCCTTCTGCTTTTGCTTCTGGGGTTGTGCCGTCCTTCTTGGGTTGCTGTGGATGCAGAGCTCCTACGTGGGTCACGATTCGTGACACTACCAAGTCATGAAAAACTGAAACTTGAACCAATTCGCCCAAATCCTATGCGAAAATTGCCTCACGTACGGGGATAAGCATCGCGTGGTGGAAATGGACCCACAACGCCCATCACCTCTCTTGCAACAACCTCAATCACGACCCCGACCTTCAACACATGCCGGTTTTCGCCGTCTCCCCTGTTTTCTTCAACATAGAGTAGTGGGAGTTTGGATATAGAGTGTTGGGTTTGGATGGATTGGTTTTTTGGGGGATTGCAGTTTCAGATAGAGCATCATTTGTTTCCGAGGATTCCGAGGTGCCAACTGAGGAGGATTGCTCCGATGGTGAAGGGGTTTTGTGAGAAGCATGGTTGCAAAGAAAGATTGAGAAAGTTTTAAGAATGGGCGGCGGCGGCGGCGGCGGTGGTGGAGGAGGAAGACGAAGATGATGATGATGAAGAATATGAAGATAGAGAAGCAGAAGCAGAAGCAGAAGGGAAGAAGAAGAGAAAGTTTGAAGAATGGACGGCGGCGGCGGTGGTGGAGGAGGTGGTGGAGGAGGAAGACGAAGATGATGATGATGATGATGAAGATGAAGAAGAAGAAGATGGAGATGGAGATGCAGAAGAAGAAAGGGAAGCCCAAGGTTGAAGAAGATGCTGACGTGGCGGGGAGAGTGACGTGGCAAGTGATGTGGAGTGCCACGTCACCTTTTTGTACACGTAGGATCCAACTCAGCAAGCCACGTCATCACTTAATAGAAAAAGTTAACCAAGTTGGACGGAAGGACCAATTTGGAACTTCTTGCAAACATAGAGGACTAATTTAGACTTTTTGAAACATAAAGGACCAATATGAAACTTGATGCAAACATAAAGGACCAATTTGTGGTTTTGATCGTTTATTATATTATGAAGGTGGTAATTTAAAAGACAGGAGATAAGTAAGAAAATAATCTGATACCGTTAGCTGCAGTTGAAGTACATACGTGGAGGCAAAGTAAGAGATCGCGTTGCGTGTTGCTCCCCCGTGTTCCGCGCTTTTACTTCTAGCGTGTTCCAAGAAAAGAACCCCCTTGCAAGGGAGTGGGGGCTTCCGGCTTCTTCATTAATTCATTCCTCTGGTTTTTACTTGTTATTCTCCAAAGAAAAATCGGAGAATTCAGACTTGAGAGTGAGAGAAGGACCAAATTAGGCTACTGAAGAAATGGGAGTGCTTTCCAATAAGATCCTCCTGGAAGAACTGAATCCCGGTGATCACATTTACTCGTGGAGGAAAGCCTATATCTACGCTCATCACGGTCATCCCCTCCTCTTTCTCTTTCCTATCCCCTTTGCTTCTAAATTATTTGATTTTTAATAATTATTTTTCATAACCAAAACTTATCAGATTTATAATCTCCTTTCTGAATTTGATGCTCTACTGAAACTGCCATCCAATGCTTTCTTTTCCTTCAAGACACCAGGAATCTATATCGGCGACGGAATTGTGATCCACTTCACCAGAGGCGCCGGCCAAGAAATCGGCACCGGCACCGTCCTAGACCGTCTCCTCCTCACTTCAGTAGCTCCCCCTCATTCCACCACCAACAACGCTCCTCCATGCCCTAGATGCGGCGACCACACAAGATCTCACGGCGTGATTTCTTCCTGCTTGAGCTGCTTTCTATCCGGCGGCGATCTGTATCTCTTCCAGTACGGCGTTACGCCGGCGTTTTTTCTCGCCAAAGCTCGAGGCGGCACGTGTACTCTGGCCACATCGGATCCTCCGGAGCACGTGCTTCACCGCGCTCTGTTCCTCCTCGAGAACGGCTTTGGTGGCTATAACGTATTCAAGAACAATTGCGAGGACTTCGCGATTTACTGCAAGACCGGATTGCTTGTGTCCACGAGCATCAACGTCGGCCGGAGCGGGCAAGCGGCGTCGTATATGGCGGCGGCTAGTGCGGTGGTTTCTTCGCCGATTCGGTTCTTGACCACCGGTTTTGGAGGATTGGCTTTGGCTGGCTGTGGCATGTACTGCGTGAGCAGATTGGTTTCTGATATAGGATTTCGCAGTGATGTATCAAAGGTTCCAGTGGAAAGGCTTGTTATCGATTTGTCGTCGGAATTGGATGAACCGGAGAAGACACCGTAGAGGGCGATTGGATGTCCAAAACTGTGTGTTGTGAATGTTAAGTTTGATCCAATTTGTAATTTGACTCCGTTTGTTGCATATTTTGTGGGTGATGATGAAGTTCTATTTAAGAGTTGGCCATGGCATTATAATATAATTTTTTTAACACATTTCTATTAGTTTTTGAGAATCTTTTTTTGTCAAGGATATATTTTCTTCTAACAATCTGAAAATTTATAATGTATTCTTTAATAATTCAATATTAAATAAACTACAATTCAGTTTAACAAACATATTTAGTTTTAATTTTAAATTGCTGTGTGTACAACTACAAATTAATTCTTCTTGCAAGTTAAGAAGAACTACAAGCGAAATGCACAAAGCCTAAGGATTTTGTTACTCTCTGAAACTGCAATGTGTATATATATATTTGTACAGGTTAGTTTTTTAATAACTAAACACCTAATATGTTTACATATAAAAATAATAATTTATGCGAAGCTTAAAACTCGTGGAGATTTTTTTATATGGAATTATAAATTCAATATAATTTTAAAAGTTCAATAATTCTCAAAAAAATAGTTCATTGATATATTTTTTAAGTACAAATTATTAATCTATTTTTTTTTATTTCTAATCAAAGTTTTAGTCACATAAAATAGCAAACAAGTTTTTTTTTTTTCACTTTGGACTGCGGGTTAATCAAGAAAAGCCCAAAAGGAAATCAATTGGGTCCAATATAGTATTGACCTTAGCCCAAAAAAGGGTGATATAAGCATTAGGGTTTTATCTTTGAGAATCTCTTGCAAGGTTATTGTTAACAAGTACCCGGCAGCATCGCTCGGCGCGCGTCTCTGTAAGGTATATTGCCATGGCGGCCGCGGTAGCTCAACCTATCAGTCACGAACTCATTGAGCCAGCCAACGATGTTAAGCTCTTCAATCGTTGGACTTTCGACGACGTTCAGGTTTTCCTTTCATTTTTCTCATTCCCATTCTTCCTTGCTATGAATGAGTCTGTTCAATGTATATTCTTCCACAATGTTGACAATGGCTGATGGAAATTGATTTTTTATTTATCTTACTGTTATTGACATGTCTTGGGTTGATGCTATATTTCATCTTTGTACTGAAACAAAATTTAATTGAATGTGTTTACAGGCAAATATGTTTCACTGCTCACTCTGTGATTCACCGGATTTTTATTTTGATATTATTTATGATAAAACATGAAGGCTGAATAATCATCTTTTTGAATAATTCCTCCGTACTGATTTGATTGTATTCACATATCGTCATATTTTGTAGTGATGCTATCGCTGTTGTCAATTGTTTTAAGGAACCGCAGACTTAAGTTAATTGGGGATTTAGCATTGATTGTGTAACTTTACTTCATATTGGGAATGGGTATGGAGGATGCTATGGTATGCCTTCAGCTTCTTTTTGGCCACCAAATGTTTTCATATCACAAACTCAACTTTGCTAATTGATTTATCCACTCTAATGTTGAGCAACCCACTTATATATCCTTATTATACTTGTCTTCTTGCAATTACTTACTAATGACTTTTACTAGTGGCTTACTTTACATGCCACGTCTTCCAAGACTTGTTCTTTATTTTTGACTAAGTAGTTTTTGTGTCTGCAATGATTCACTCTTCATATGTGGTTATGTTCTTGCTACCTCTTTAATTATAGGTATTATGATTGTAGGTGAATGACATATCTTTGGCTGATTACATTGGTGTGGCTGCTGCCAAGCATGCAACCTATGTTCCTCACACTGCCGGGAGATATTCAGTCAAGCGTTTCAGGAAAGCTCAATGCCCTATAGTGGAGAGGCTTACCAACTCTCTAATGATGCATGGGCGAAACAATGGGAAAAAGCTCATGGCAGTGAGGATCATGAAGCATGCAATGGAAATTATCCACTTGCTCACTGATCAAAATCCAATCCAAGTGATTGTTGATGCTGTGATCAACAGGTATACAAACAAGGAACAGATACAAGTGACCGTCTCCTTTTGCATCTCTAGCCATATATAGTTAATTCTACTTTTTTCTTTTATTTTGTATTTTTTCTAATGTTTTGTATCATTGCAGTGGCCCAAGGGAAGATGCTACTCGTATTGGGTCTGCCGGTGTTGTCAGACGTCAGGCAGTGGATATTTCTCCCCTACGCCGTGTAAATCAGGCAATCTATCTACTTACCACCGGTGCTCGTGAGGCTGCATTCAGGAACATTAAGACAATCGCAGAATGCTTGGCTGATGAACTTATCAACGCTGCAAAGGGGTCATCAAACAGGTATTCAAGAATCGGGAGCTGGATTTACACTCTTTGCTGTGAATCAATTAGTTTGTTTCTGTAGCATTTTTCTTTTATATCTCTGAATCCTTGTTTCTTTTTGCACGTCATCATTTTCTGATTCTGGTTCTTGGATTTCAGCTATGCCATTAAGAAGAAGGACGAGATTGAGAGAGTTGCCAAGGCAAACCGTTGAAAAATGAAGAGTAGCACAGGGATACAAATTTTGCTTTTAAGTTGGTTTTGTTTCCCACCTCTACCCATGAATTATTTGATACTCTTTAAGCTAAGTTAAAGATATGATTTATTTTTAGTTTCCTTATGCCGAATATTGGAGAGTTTAATTTTATGGATAGATCTTATTTGTCAAAAGAAGCCCTTTAATATATCATTAGCAGTAAAATACATTGTGGAATCAGATGTCTCTGTGCTTGGTTGGTAATCTTGAATTAATTTGCTTTATATTGCTTGAGAATTTCCAATAGAATGTTCCTTTAATCGTACTGTGTTATTACTTCATGCCACTTAGCTTTTATGAGAAGAATTGAGACAGGGAAATACCAAGTGCAGTTATTAAGATATTTCTTATGAGGATAAATGCTGAAATACTACAAACATGTTTTCTCGCCACCTCCATTTTTGAGAAGAATCTTTATATTGGCAAAAGAAAAAAAAACATTTTGTATGGTGCAATCGAAAAATATAGGAAATTGGATCCAGTGCAATTCACTTCCGTGCAATTTCGGTGTAATTCTTTTAAAATATATATTTTTACTTTATTTTTAAGCACTAATACGGATTTACTCTAACAATAACTCACTATGAATGAATTAGGGACGAAATTATTATCAATTTTGACAAATATCATAACTAAATGGCATTGTGAGACTATTTTTCAATATCAATAATAATTTGGTCCCTAATCCATTTAAGGTGATGATATTTGCTAATATTGATAATAATTTGATTTTTAATCTATTCAAAGTGGAATGTTGTTAATATGAGTCTGTATTAGTACTTCAAAAATAAAGTAAAAATGTGCATTTTAAAGGAATTGTACCGAAATTACACGAAAGCGAATTACACCGAATCCAATTTCAAAATATAGTTGTGCTTTTTGTCCCCGCAAATTTTCGTTCCCCTTAAACCAATTTCCTTTTAAAGAAATTGTAAAACATCTAAATTGTCAAAACTTTATATCTACTTATATTAGTATTGTTTGAACTGATATTTGGGGTTTTGGTTTTTTAGTATAGTTCTGTTCAAGCATAGCATGGTTTTTATTCATTTGCGATTGAATAATGATAGTCAAAATAATTTAAAAATTGGAAATATAGTTCGGTAATATCACGAAATGAAGTTTCAAATTTCAAATCCCTCAATGCAAATTTGCAAATCAATAAAAGGTTTGTTAGATAACAACTTAAAGAGTATAAAGTATAAACTGGCAAGTCAATCAACAATCTTATAAGAAAATCGAATTGCAAATTTTAAATCTCTAAGATCATCCAGGATATAATTGTATTTTAAAAAGTTAAAAGAGAGATTTTATAAATGACTTGATTAAAAGGAAGATATTTGTATTTTTCTCTTAAAATATAATTGTTATATCTTTGTTATCAAGTTTTTTTTTAACAAAGAATTCTATAATTGATTCTTTATAAAAAAAAAATTACATATTTTATTTTATTTTCATTAAAAGGCTTGATAGCAAAAATAAATATTTCTATTTCTCTTATGAACCAACCCAATTCCAAGCAAGTCCCAAGCTCCCAACAATATCAATTTTATACATAAAGAACAGCATGATGCTATGTTGCCATATATATAATAAGCGGGGCATCTGCAAAATAATAAATAATCCCAATACAAACAATACAATCTCAGAAGTATGGATGGACTAGATAGAAAAACCCCTCATATAAATAAATAACCCTCCATCTTTTATTAAGAATACAAGTAAAAAATAATCCAAATGAAAAAATAGCACCATATACTCTATATCAAGCAATAATAACCATGAATTCACAGCCTAAGCTTGAACTTACAGCTACTACTACTAATCCTAACCTCACTATTAGATTCCAAACTATCCACCACAAGCTTGCAAGTAACCTTAAAATTCAATTTGAACAGCTTCAATTTCCCCAACTTGATCCTCACAGGCTGCTTTGCCTTGAGATCCAGAGGAATATTCCCTGTCTGCTGTAACTGTTCCTGCAGTAGATTCTGCAATCCAGTGGCATTCTGTGTCTGCCCAGAAAGTGCCAAATTAAGCACAGTGGTGTTCCTATGTCCCTGATAGAACTTAGGCAATGACCCTTCACATAGCTTTGTGTCCATATACCATGCACTCACATGGCTCCCTCCTTCATAGTATATCCCTATCTTCTTATTTGGGTTTCTTGCTGTCACATTCACATTGAATGTCATAGACAAATTGTCTCCTGAGACACTGTATTGGCTCACTGTTAGTCCATCCACTGAGTATTTTGGAAGCTTTGGCCTAAACACAAGGTACAGAATTCCTATGGTTATGCCTATTGCTACTATTAGGATCAGTAGGATGCTTATGGTCCAACATAGGAACTTGCAGCAGCAGCTTCTTGGTCTTTTTCTCTTCGGATGTTGTTGCGGCGGCGCCACCACCACGGCCGGTGGTGGCACCGGCTCGGCCTTATCATCGGATTTGGATGTGTTTCTTGGGAAGAGAGGAGCTGTGGGTGTGTGTGGTGGTGGTGGTGCTTCCACATCATGATCAGGGTAAATTTTTTGATGATGATCACCCATATTGTTTAATTTGTTGGTTCAGGAAATCTCAAAAAAATGTTTCTAATTCTTGTGTTATGGTGTCTCTTATATATATGATGTTAGGTATGTTAGAAAGCTTCCTCTTTTGACTTGAATGGCTTGAGGGGTTATAGAGTTTTATCTGGGTTAGTTTTATGGCAGAGATATAGACTTTTTATTCACGTGTACCAAAAATTCAACAAGAAATTGCGTCTAGAAATTTATTATTTTATTCAGTTGCTGTGAATTTTAAACCTTTACTATGGCGGCTGAGTTAATCTTTGTTGCTTTTTCTTCAAGGTCCTTTATTGCTGCTTGTGTTGTAAAGTTTTTAAGTTATTTTATTTTGGTTTCTAGACCTTTTGTTATATTCAATTCTTGAAAATATAAAATAATGAAGAAAGTTCTTGTGCAGTTTTTCTTCTGTGGATATATATATATACACACACACGTAAAACTATAATATGAACATGGATGTTTTTTGGTCTGGTTTTCATCTGAACATAAACTATTGTCGTTTATCAAGGCTTTCAAAGTATTGAAAAGGAAGACATAATGTGTTTGACAAATAAATTAGAGTCCCGCTACCATTTGATTCACTCCAATTTTAGAGATATAAACTAATTGAAATCCAAATGCTTATTTAACGAAAGGATTAACGGCACCAATTTTATGCTTATTTTTGTCATGAAGCAGAGTCTCTATATATAATAGTAATATTAAGTTATTAACATGTCCTGCATATATTTAAAATATTTTTTTATAACATTTCATTGTATTAATTCTAAGAAAAACTTTGGTGTAACGGTAAATCCCAATTTTTTTTTTTCGTAAAAGGTAAATCCCAAAATTAACCATATCTACGATTACGAAAGCTAATAGAAGCTTCCTTTCCTTGCTTGCAAATATATGTTTTCATTTTTCAACCCCTACGCGTAGACCAAGTCATAATAATTAATAAAGCAGAAATTTTGGAAAAGAATATAACGTGTATTCAAAACAACGTACGTACGCGTGTCGTTTGGATGTTCTTGAATCTTGACTTTTTGCTGACAATCTCACTGATCTCATCTCATGCCTTGCCTACCATCACATTCGTGTGTGGTAGAAAGAAACTTTATGGTTTGGTTTGTTTAAAGTATTATTTTGGTTTGCATTAAGTTTAATGTTGATCTTTAATATTTATCCTCAAAGTTTTTTTTGTCAATTTTGGTCCTCGAGCCTAACACCATTAACTTTTTACCGTTAAATGATGACGTGGTATGCTTATGTGGCACATCCTCTTTCCTACGTGTCATATTTTAATAACGTGGCACGACACATCACTGCCATGTCACCCCACATTGCCACATCATCATCTTCTCTCCTTCATCATCACCATTTGGGGTGACGTGGCAGTGATGTGTCATATCACGTCATTAAAATATGACACGTAGGAGAGACGGTGTGCCACATAAGCATGTCACGTTATCATTTAACAACAAAAAGTTAACGTTGTTACGTTCGAGGACTAAAATCAACAAAAAAAAACTTTGAGGACCAACATTAAATTTTTGAAACATCAAAGACTAACATTAAACTTCATATAAATATTAAGGACCAAAATACTAGTTTGTTGGTGGAAGACGTTAATGTTAATGTTAATATTGTTTGTGTTGGATGTTGAAGTGGCATATAGATAAAGGCACAAGTGGTGGAATACGATGGAGCTATCAAACAAGAGAGTAATTAGATGGGTTTTATCGTCTACTTTTCTATTCCTTGAATGCTTCTAACTTCTATGAATCAATCTAAATTCACCTGTTCAAATCACCAAAGGCAAATCATATATACTATATTTTCCAACCTTATGTATAAGTATAAAAGAAATTCAATGAAATAAATCTATTTCTATTATACATATTCGTTAGGGATCAAATCAAATAAATTAAAATCTGATAAATATTTTTAAATATAGGTGATTAAAATATATATATATATATATATATATATATATATATATATATAAGAATATCAATTTCGATAAGATAATTAAGTGCATTTTAACCGATAATTTGAACTATTGATCGATTACAATAAAATTAAATTATATCTTAATTGATCAATGATTTGAATTATTGACCGAAATTCACATGTACTTAAAAGATTTTGGGATAGATTTGCTCTAAAAAATGTGACATAATAATTATAATTAATAACAAAACAACAATAAAAGAACTTTTTTTTGGAAGGGCACATTTATATTTCACATTCTGTGATGAGATTGGATGGGGAGAGGTCAAGGTTGGAGTTTGACTTTTCTCTCTCTCTAAGTCTCTCTTGGGATTAGAAAAAAAATCTGGATAATCCTTGTCTAATATCTCAGTATTTAAAACGTGTTAAACACAAAACTTTCTTATTAAGGAGGATCAAACTATATAAAAACGAACCTTTTCATGAATGTTTTTGATTAAAAATCCAGATTAGAAGCTACATATAAAGAGGCTCATATGGATTGGGAAGTTAAAACTTAAAATCAGCATTAAAAAATGGGTCAATAACAATTGAAGAATATCAGGTCAAGGGGTTTGGCTTGATTGGCCAATTAAAGTCAAGGCTCAAATGTAAGTTAAGCTTAGCATATATCATTATCAACATCAAAAACAAAACCAATTCCTTTGACCAAGTGACCATGACTCGTTCAAAAGCTCTACCGAATTTCTGCAAACAACAACACTTGTTTTATTTTATTTTTTAACTCTTTTGTTAAATTATACAGACATGTTACAGCAATACAAAACCTCAAACTCTAAGGTTGTGTTTGGTATGGAAGGAAAAAGAAATGGGAGTGGAATGTAAAAGTAATATTGTTTGGTATAGTGGGAAGAAGATAGGAAAATAGAAGATAAAAGTATGAAATACCTTTTTTTGCCCTTACTTTTTTAAAGTCACAATTTTTTTAAGGGCATTTTGGTCTTTAAATATCACATCACCACAACTTCCCTCTTCACACACAAGCAACCTTACTCACCTCTCATGAATGAAGTTTTTTCCCTTTCTCACTCACCTCACCACCTACTAAACATATCAAAACCTCACCTCACCTATACTCACTCTCTACCAAACATGCAAAATATTTAGTTGCTTATTACCTTTCTTATTACTACTGTAATGTAATAGCTAGTTTAATGATTTATTGATCATTTGAAGGTATATATAATATACTAGAACACAACGTAACTCTACAAAATTGACGCTCGTGTACAAAACTCTCATTAAATAGAGTTTGAAAAGAGTCAGATATTAAGAAATTTGATCTTATGAAATGTTAGTTCTTTTAGAACAGAGAAATAAAATGTTTCCTTTGTTATTGATGAAAGGAAATAAAGTCTTTTACAAGTAATTATATAAAAAAGTATTAAACTAAACTTAAAAATTAGAAAGAGATAAAGATTTTTTTTTATTATTAACAATAACTTAAAATTAACAACTCATTCAAACTACGTAATAATTTTAAATAATAATTTTAAATTAAATCCTACCATAAAATTCAGATTAGATAAAGCTGCAACTGCGAGAAGAATGACCAAAAGTCTTCGTGGACTGACCAGAAAAGAATAGAAAATTGGTTGCGAGCATGCATCTTCAATTTAAACAAAGAAAATGTCAAACTCCTTCAGTCCTTCTGAACATGAAGCACGATACTCTCGAACTTGAACTATATCGTGTTTGATACATATTTGATATTTATTTCAGACTTATTTCAAATACCAAATGACACTTCAAATTACAATTAAGCACTGTACATTTATTAGTGTTACAACATCAGTATGATGATCCCTCATCTAGTATTCTCGTACTAGTGCTTCTTAGATCATATAAATCTACTACGTGGATGCGCCTGCTGTGACAACAATTGGGTTGAACAAGTCCAACGATCAGTTGAATCACCAGAATTAGGTTCCCACAAAGAAGAAGAAGAAGAAGAAAACCCCAAATGCTTTTGACCACTCACACTGAAACTGTTGCTTCCAGAAGATTCTTTGTCCTCCATATCCCTAGTAACTGTCACATACTTATGTAAGCTAGGCTCCATTACATCATCAAAGACAACTACCTCGGATTCCACAAAAGGTGTGTCCTTTGTACTAGAATCAGTATTCCTCTTCCCATAATGATTGAGACCCATGTTTTTGGATGAGGCAGTGAGATTTGTGGAGGTTGAGGTGGAGTTGAGGTTAGCTACGGCTTCAAGGATGGAGCAAGCTTTGGCCACACAAGCAGGAAGAGGAGTGGAAGAGGAAGGTGTGTTATTGTTGTTGTTATTGTTCTTTTGATGGAAGTTTTTGATGTCTTCAAGTAGTAGTGAGGTGTAGGAGTGTGCAGGATTGATTATGGTTTCAGGATTGAGGATGTGGTCTAGGTCTGTTCGTGATCTCCTAGAGGATCTGCTTCTTGTTAATGATGATGTGGGTGGAGGTTTTGGGCTGTCAAGAACAACATTTTCTGTCATTGAAGAATGTCCCTTGACCTCTTCTTCTTCCTCTCGTTGCTCCTTTGTCTTGTTGCTGCTTGTTCTGATTTTGATGCTGTCTTTTGTATCAGCATTTGATTTCTGCAGTTGGTGTTGGCAACAGATCATCAAATCAATAGGATATAAAGCAAAAAAATGTCATTTTTATACTATAGGTTGCTGATAACCTCCTTCAACTATAAAAATTGTCATAAAACTCTTCAAACTTAGCAATTTGTGAAAAAATTTCCATACGTTAACTTTTCCATCCAAAACTTTTACGAAGGTAGAAATGTCAAATTATTCAAGGGGTTTTTTTTGCAAAAGGAATAAAGTTCAAGGAATTTTTTTACACAAAACCTAAACTTCAGATTGAGTTTTTGCACAAGTGCTAAAGTTCAAGAAGTTTTCTACATTTTAGTATAACTTAATTTTGCTGATGTGTTACTATTTCATTAAGGTTTTGGATGGAAAAAAATATAACTTTGTCAACTGGATGGAAAGATTAATGATGTCAAATTTATAGTTGTTATTTACACATCATAGACTATAGTTAAGGGAGTTTCATTCCTCACTATTACAGTCTTCACGTTAACATGTGACACTTCTAAAACAAGGGTTTTTCTCAAAATCCTCAACCAGCTTCTTGTTGTAGAGCATAAAGCCACAGTGGATCAAAAGAAAAATCACAAATTCTCAATTTTGATGCCACATCCCCAAATAACAGCCACAACATGTGAAAAGATCATTAGCATTTCTTCACTTTTTTGGTCAGAACCATAATTGAGAAATTACTGAAAACATCAATACACTCAAACCGAAAGTCACTCCTTTCTAGCTGAGAAATGCAAAAGCTATAAACTTTTTTTACCTGATTAGCTTCTGCTTCACTTTCCTTTCTGGGTCTGCTTTGAACCTTGCAATTATTATCAACATCAATCTCACTCAGTGGGTTCCTTCTATAAGGCGATTGTTCTGCTCTCCTTGAAGAACTACGACTTAGTGAAGGTTGTTGCTGCTGATTCTCACTGTATAATACCACTTTACTACCATTTCCTGCATTTCCACTTGCTCTTGCAGGAGATTGAGAACGTGGGGAAGCTGCACTAACATTTCTTTTCACTGAGATCCTCTTAATGCCTCCTCCACCACCACCACCATTGCCATTATTACTCTTATCTATAGACAAAGATGAAACAGTAGGAGGGACACTAACCATTTTTCCTGGCCTAATTGCAGTAGTATGACTATGAGTATCTGATAATCTTCTGCTAGGAGATCTACTAACTCTTCTTTCTCTACTGCTTGACCTTTGATTCTGGTCTCTTTCTCTACTTGGGGTTCTTCTCCTTTGATCTGAACAAGGCCCGGGAGATCTCCGGTGGCGGCGGCGGAGGTGGGTATCTCCGGCCACCCCATCATCATCATCTTCCTCATATAGGAACTCGGTATTTTCAGAGTGATCAAAATCATGACTTGTGTTGTTTGAAGCAGAGTTGGTCCTGCGTCTCCCACGTTCACCAGAAGAAGAAGCAGCTTTACCTGAAGAGTTTCTGCTGAGTCTTCCACATTGTAAGAGAATGGCATCCACATTTGCTTCTGAATCAACCCCATTTCTGTCTTCATGGCTCTTCCTGTGTTTGATGATAAAAATCTCCTTTTTCTTCTTCACATGGCCTTCATCTTCTTCTTGCAGTGACTTCTTCTTTGGGGTCGCATGATGAAGCTCAGTTTCTAGTTTGGGTTTGGAGAGAGTGATAGTTTGGGGTTGAGGAGAAGATGACTTGGGTCCAGAAACAGAGGAGGAGGAAGAAGAAGAAGACCCTCTCTTCTTACTCAAACAAGTACCCATGGAATGAGATTTCTGGTGTGGAAGTGGAACTAAACCCTACAGTATGAGAGAAAGCGAGGCTATTTTATCGAGCCAAAGGGACAAAAGGGGAGATTTGAATTGGTGGTGGAAAGTGGGAAGTGGAAACATTACCCAAGAAATATTTTTTTTTTAAAAGTAAATTACTATTTTAATTCGTAACAAATTGCAACAAGTGTCAATTTAACTTTTAAAAAGATATAATTTTTTTAATTTAATTCATAAAAAATAAAAATATTAAATTTAATTTTTAAAATATATGATTTATTTTATTTTATTAATTAAAAATATTTAATAACAATTTAACATAAAATATAAATTTTTTTAAGAATTAAATTAAAATAAATTACATCTTAAAAGTATTAAATTTAATTTTTTATCTTTCAAATGATTAATTAAAAAAAAATGTATATATAAAAAATTAAATTTAATATTTTCGTCTTAAGTACCAAAATAACACTATACTAACAAAAAATTGTAATTTTCTCATATTTTTTTTTTTTTTTGGTTTCTCAAGGTATCCCCCAGCCCGACAGGCCAAGGACTAATCCTCCGCGGATCTGATCTCCATTTAAGGGTTTGCCGCTGGCCAATTGGTTGCTGCATACACAAGGTGGGATTCGAACCCCCAACACTTGCTTAAGCAACCTAGTGAGCTAACCACTAGACCAACCAAACTTAATTGTAATTTTCTCATATTTAATGAGAGAGAGAGAGGTAGAAGAATTCAAATTTTGGCAACAATAATGGGGTTGCATTTGTGCCATTCTCTCTCTAAAACACAAGATCCGTGAGCATGGGAGAGGGGTAAATTGGGCTGTCTCTCTCACCAGACAGCCCCACCCCCACTAACTTGAATGTCATGAACATCATTCAAAAATGAAAAAAAATGAATTCTTTTTGTCAAAAAACAATTAGGATCTTGATGCGTTAACATAAATGGGTCTCTCCAATTTAATATGTGGTTTGTCCTAACCTCCTTGTTCTTATCCGTGCCAAGTTTTGGCAACATCTATAAGCTCTTAGATCCTTGTTTCATTTCGAGATGATGAACAAATCATTCTATTGTTTATTAAAATTTAAAAGTATCACTTATTATCATAGCATTTTTAATTTTTTATTTCAATATTATTTATTTGTATTAGATTTAATATATTGTACCTTGAATGAGTTATCACATTAAAAAAGATAAGATTTAAGCAGGATTGTATTAAAGAAAAATTAAGATAGTACATATCATTAGAAAATTAGTTAAACATGTTTTATATAATTTGACCATATATAAAGATACTGTTAGAGTTCCTATACGTAGAGTTCATTATATAGAAGATAGTTTAGTAATTAAAAGTAAAAGAAGATCAAAGAAAATAACAACAATAATCAAAGTATTTATTCACTAGATAGGATCAGCTATATAAATTAAGCTACGTCAACATATCTTGTCTTTATATATTTTTATGGTTAGATTATTAATACTTAAATTCATCTTAATAATTTCTTCTATTATTTTATTTGATCTTCTACTATTTTTAGTTATTAGATTATTTTTCACCCAATCAACTTTACAAAGCCTCCAAGAGAACAAAGAAAATATATATATATATATATATTAGTATGAATTTAAAGACAACATATTAGTCAATCCCTACTGGAAAATCTGGCCCAAAAAAAGAATCCCTACTGGAAAAGAAAAAAAATTGATTGTTGGAATATATTTCCACCAAATGACTAAAGAACAATCTATACAAATGCAAACAAAGTTAGACAATCGTTATAGAATTCATTAACTAGTGATGTTTATCCAGCCACCATAGAAAACATCTTGCACTTGGTCCACTATTGAAAATTTGAAATTGGAAAGGGGCCATGTAAGTGGTATAATTTGGTAAAATCTCATGCAGCTTACGCTTACACAATAAATGCTTTAATATTTATTTTTCTGGTTCATGTAGTGTAGTCTTATTATCAGCTACATCCAAGAACTACTCACAGCAAGCAAAAATGCAAAATCCAGACTGATATCCAAAACAATACACAATTTTTTAGCTAACTCACCAAAAGAAAAACTATGGGAACAATTTAGCCCAGACCATCTAGTCATTTGTCCTAATCCTAATATGTCAAAAGGATACTATAACAGCGAGCCTGCAGTATAAATCTACTATAGGAATAATTTAGCCCAGACCATCAATAGAAGAGTTTTGCAGTTCCGTGTGGTTTAAGTAGTGATCATCAATTGCTCATCTGGAAAGGCAAGAATAACTTTAACCCGGTAAAAGCAGCGCACCAACGAATCAAGGTGAACCTGTCGCTCCGGGGAAGAGTTCAGATATTTTATTGAAGACATCCATAACCTGAAATGTTGATAGTAAAAAGCAAAATATCAGATACTAGAGCCAAATATTTAAAATTGAACATGAATAAGGTTCATAAATAATTACAGGTTGAGGACAAGGAAATATTGGACAACTATTACATAGCAGGACGCAATTAAACTCATTGTTCCTCTCCCCACATTAAGCATATACCAAACACAAAGATGAATTACAGTATCAACATACCTCCTTGTCATTCTGATACTTAGTAATGTTCAGCGGGTTCTGTGAACACTGCATTAGAACATGATAGTCAGTATTTTTTTAATATACGACATAAATAGAAAACTTATAAGAGAACATACATCCATGATGGCTGCTTGAACTCTAGGATTCTGGAACGCCATTGCAACATCAGGATTGGCCATTATCTTTGAAATGACCTCTTCAGGCGTAAGCCCAATTTGATCTGGTGAAAGTAAAATGTTCAGAAAAAGCAGAGAGGAGGAGAGCAAGAAAATTCATTTAAGTCAAAAAATGAAATGCATTAATATTGTCTGAAGGGTAGAGTTACAATATAAGACATCCAAACAAAAAAATTGCTAGAGAAGAATAACCAGTCATTTTCACCAAGATGTTCTCAATCTCTAAAATAAAGAAGGCGATATCATCAAGAATTAGGTCATCATAGGTTTTAAAAATTCAATGAACTATGCTTATGACATAAAGATACTTATCATGTCTAGCACATAAAGATAAATCAGTGAGCAAAGAAATGTTAACAAGGCAATGAGTTCAAAGAAATGACAAGTTCTGCTTCATTCAATCCAACACATGTGCCTAACTTATGTAAGACACAGGCACACACAACTTCTTTTTGAGCTTTATAGGATGGATCTAAGAAAAAACAATCGGGTGCTTCGTGCTTACTGTTGACCTCCAGACCAACATGATAAGATGAACTAAGCAACTAGGAAATATCATTCCCATAGGATGTAACCCAGAAAATATTCCAAATCTGTCGGTAGTTTCAAGTTCAAGGAAATTTGATGTAGCCAACAAAAAATAAGAATATGTTAAATCAACCAGTTTAATCCATCCAGCTCTCAGACACAAAAAAAAAAAAAAATTGTTTTAAGTTAAATGTAAAGCAAGAAAAACAAAACTTACCAAATTGTTGCTTAACTTCAGGACTGTTCAGGTCAAAATTTTTCAAGGTGTCCATCATTCGGCTGTCCCATTCACTGCCCCCACCCATGTTGTTTCTGAAACCAAACACAAAGATAAGACAATAATTGTGAATCCTTGGACACCAGGGAAGATTGCACCACTAGATTAAACAAAAAAAACGAGATATATTTATTGAACTATAGCATACAGGATGAAAATGAAAAAATTTTGGCATCCTCAAATTAAGCATGAAACTTTAGGCATAATTTTAAAACATCTCAATTTCCAAATAGATTCTATCAGGTATCAGCCATTATGTACAGCAACAAACTAAATTGTATACTTGACATGAGTATTCAAAATAGCTTCTCAGCTTTCATTCATTACTAGACAGGCTGTGTATTTATGAAGTGAAAAACACCTTCAACTATACAGTCAACCTTAGATTAAAGAAACAAGAAAAAACAAATACATTGATTATCCAAGGATTAATACTTCAAATGGAAAATGACCCTACACAGGACAATACCTTGTAATTAATACCATAAATGGCATGCAATATCAGGCCAAATAAATAAAGGCAAAGAGTAGCTTTACTTGTAATTTTTGGTGCTTAATTAGCATGCAATGTAGTCTATCATTTGAATTTTGAACAATAATTTCATTTTTCTATTTAAGAGGAACAAAAATTCATTCGGAAGACATTCCCCTAAAACCAGAAATTGGTAGAACCGAAAGGTAGTAGCAAGAATTAATGAGAGGTTAATAACTGGATTGCAAATGCTTGGCATCCAGGGGAAGTTGGCCCACAGAAAGTTGAAGCAAAACACCATCTTGTAAATAGTAATAATGTAAGATGAAGAAAAAGAAAACGAAAACATTGAGTTCATTGCCACAAAATGATGGCTCAAAAAGAGGCAGTAATTATTCACTTGTGGACAATTTTTCTGCACACCAGAATACTAGTTCCCATTGAAATGAGACAAACTATATAATGCACGTAAGCATTTTCTCTTCCAATCAACAAATGGACCCATGGTGCAAGAGAAAAAAAGTAAATGAAATAAAAAGGTCCCATGAAACAGCATTGTGCTCAACTGTGCATGAAGAACTTACAGCATTTCTTCAAGTTGTTGACGGTACTGAGGATTCTGCAGCATCCCTATTAAAAGCAACAACAGTATACGATTATTTCTCATGGCTTAACCATATAAAAAGATGAGGTAGAAATTACTGTCTACCAATTGAAAGAGGAACCATTTTTCTTACAGGCAACCTATTTTGAAAATGTTTCCATTAAACAGAATTGTATGCAAATAACCAAAAAAAAAAAAAAAACCTGAGACCTCAGTGAAGATGAAGGGTGTTGATATCTTATGAAACATATAGACATTACTGTAGAAACAGACAATATAGCCAACTGAGCTTTCCTAGCTCTGAGTCCCCAGCAAAGATGAGATACACAGGTTTAATTCCCCATTCCCCCAGGCTCCAGCTATAAATCTCAAGCTCCAAAAGACAAAAAACAAATATACACACATATATATATATCGCATTGTACATGAAGGAAATGATAGAGATCACAAACAGCATTAAAATTATAAATGATTGGCTCCTAGTACAGTACTAAATAACGAAAATTGCTTTTAAAATTAATATAAAAATTTTATCAAAGTATAATAAAAAAGCTAGAGGAAGAATTGTTATATGTAGGGAATTACATTTGAAGGTAGTAGGATTTCTCATCTCCTCCGGTAAGTAACTGCAACAGTACCCAATAAAAATTAATTAAAAAAAGAGGGAATAGTCTAATAATATAAATAACTATGTGAACGATATTTGTATTTCATGGAGCAATCACAATGCCAAATACATAGAGACTCCACCTCATCTGAAGACATATATAGAAAGGCATATGAAAGAACCCAGCCCAGCCTATTTTGAAAACAGCAAGGAACCAAATTGGCATACAGAAAAAGCTCCAAAAAAATTACCAATGTCTTTTGAGGGCAAAAGAAGGGATTTATCAGATATTAATGTGAAAAGTACAAGGACAAAAGATATCCTCCAAAAAACACAGAATACATTATACAACAGAATATTAATTGTCTTTTAGAATAAATTAGGCTAGTTTTATATATACATTTACATTGCATCAGCTACATAAAAACCTAGAAAAGAAAAACATAAAAGTCTTGGATTTTACCAGAATGATAAAAAACAATGATTTTATAAGAAAGCTACAGGGGGGAAAAGCTAAACAAAAAAGTACACAAAATAAATCAGGTGTGGGGTAAACGTACAGGGAAAAAAGACAAAAAAAAAGGGCAAAGGCTTGAATGCTGAAACAATTACAGTTCCAATATCAACTACTAGAACCTGACATAAGAAGTATTATTTCATCCTAACACCAATGTCAAACTGACACCTTGGAAAATTTCATGCTTCTTTGTTATTTATAATAGAAAAAATTTCATTGGTAGGAAAGAACAGAATCACAACAATAAGGTGAAGAATACCTCCAAAGGAAAAAAAAATTAGAAAATAAACCAGAAAATTGAAGGATTCATCTGAAACTCCTCATTGCACCACCTCATTACCATTTACCACACACACTGAAAATAAAAGGACAAGGAATACAATCTAGAACTCCAGTTAAAAGCATACAAAAGGCAGTTGAATTTTAGACACATCCAAACTTCCTAAGTAAGACTAAAATTTAATTTAAAGGCATAGACAGGAAAATGAACCACTAAAAAATCATCCAAAAGTAAATATTTACTAGGAATGGAAAATCATAATCATTAAGTTGAAAGGAACTAATATTACGGATAAACCATCTTCTGCATTGCTGGATCTTCCATCATTTTCTCCAGAGCTTCCACTGATAAGACTGACTTTCCTATCCAAATGAACAAGATCAAACTTAGAACATTTGTTTAAACCAAAGTGCAGCTCATTTAAGACAACATTAAAATAATAAATTCATAGACAATACATGTTTGTGATTGCAGTATTAAAAAAAAAATTCTAAACTGACTTTAACTAATAGTATCAGAATTACTAGTAAATAATGCTTCTTGGAACTTAAACTAATCCATATTTAATTGACATAGTTTCAAGCTAAAGATAACAACATTCAACGTTGAGAAGTAAATAATTATAATAGCTTCTTGAATATTTGCACTGTGTGTGTATGGATAGCTCAGAATCAGCTGCACACCCTTTCTTACACCGTAATGTGGTCAGTGGATGTACCATAATGTCGGAGTTTTAGATGAAGGGAATGGTTGTGTCCTTGGACACTGGAAAGATATCTTTTTCATAAAAATTAAAGGTACTTGGAAGAAAAATGCCAAAGCTCAATGGCACATGGTGCATTTGGTTGGAGAGGAACACTTGTATTTAAGAAGTCTATAGGGAGGTCAATAACAGTGCAGATTGGTTACTAAGATTTACAGGATGGCATGGCCTCTAGTTGGCCTTATGGGTGTTCCTTTCCCATCTGTATTCTGGCTATCATTTCTTGTGCATAAGCCCCATTGTGATGAAAAGAAGAAAAAAAATTTATTTAATACCTATTGATCAAATCAACTTGGCAAACAAGAGAACACAATGGATTTATTTGTAATAAAAAAGTGACCATGCATTTCTTTAAAATTCCAGCAATACAGGAGAATCATAATGAGTTTAACAGACTCCTTTTTACCTGTAGATTGAGAACCAGGTGAAGCTCCAAAACCCTGGTTAGAGGCAGCCCCATTTTGAGAGACCTTCAATTAACGTGCATCACAATCACATATTAAGAACAACCTAACTCGATTAGTAAAAACTTAAATATTAAAACTCACTTCATCAGGAACCCGTGTTTCCTTGGATGAACTTGTTTCACTAACATCTTTGAAGCTTTCAAATGGATTTTTCTCTTGAGTTACTTCTGGAGAAACATCTACAAAAGCTGTAAAAGAAATTTTATTAGGAACTTCAACAGGAAAAGTTTCAATATTCGTGCAATACAAGTGAACAAATATGAAAGCTAACATCATCAGGAAACAGGCATCATCATCCATGCTACTAATAAAAATAACTCTTTGGAGGCTTTCCATCTTCAATTTTCATCCCAAAAATTCCAAAAACATATTGTAAACTTCACGGCTTTTACTTTTCAGCAACTCAACTTATCTGAGAATACACTATAAGCCCTCCCCCAACCCCAAAAAGAATAATAAAAAAAAGGGCGGCAAGTGCATGAGGCTCCCACTAGGTTGGGTCTAGGGACTAGGGAGGGTCAGATGTATGCAGCTGTACCCTTACAAGTGGAGAGGCTGTTTCCAGGATTTGAACTTGTGACCTCCAGATCACATTGAAGCAACATTATTGTTGCTCCAAGGCTCACCCTCTCCAAGGCCCACCCAAAAAGAATAACGCAAGAAATTAAGAATTTAAAAGTTGCTTGAAAATTCATGGTGAATTTGTCATCCCTGGCAAAAATAAGGTAAAACCAAAGAACTAGGACATTTATTTAACTAGAGGCATATCTCCTAGTGGGCACGTGGTCATTGGTCACTGTATTATGAAGTTTAGAAGCAATGTCTTATCTTACGAAAAGGAATGGGAATGCTAAGCAGAGACTATCATGTCTCAATTACCAATTTTTTTGGGTTCTTGCTTTGCTTGTGTTTCGTCCTGGACACCGGTGGCTGAAGATGGTTCTACTTTTGTTGCAGGTACATCCACTGTGACAGAAGATTGAGACACACCTGATGCTGAAGATGCTCGAGATTGAGGAGCACCTGGTGAAGCAGCAGGTGCAGCAGGTCCTGATGCTGAAGGCATTGGAAATGGATAAGATCCAGGAGAGAAGGCACCACTGTTAAACTGGTTACTTTGGGAATTCATTTGGCCCATCATAGTCTTGAAAGCTTGTTGCATTGCATAATTCTGGAAGAGGATCAAAAGATAAATGTGACAAGCAGAATTTACAGAAAAAGGAAAGGAGAAAAAAGTTCTAGGTATAGTACTGCAAATAAGTAACCCTGAAGAAAACCAAGAAAAAAGAGGTAAGAATTAAGATAAAGCTCCTACTATAATTGACAAGGAATGAAAAATATAAGAGAATCCATAAAACATTACTCATTCCCTTGAAGATTAACTGAAAATTCACATTGATTCAAAACCCCAGAATGAATACATGCTAAGGTAGAGTGAATAATAAGCAATGTTTGACTACAGCAATCATACTATTAGCTAAAGCTGATGTAGTTCTCCCAACTCCTTTAAATTGAAAATAAAAATACAATTTTCACCGGCATTATAAATCTAAAGTTCCTTTCACATTTTGAAGGCCTATCTTCTTATATTTGTCACATGAAGATGTTGTTTAAATTTTCAGATTAAACATCATCTAACAAAACTATCATATAAAACAGGTGGGCTGAGTTTCACCTAGTTACACTGCGGGGGAGGGGGTGGTTAGGATGATGGAGTAAGTGTGCATATTTTGTGCCCATCTATAAGTATTTGCCAGCCATATGCCCAGGGACACATGTTTGCACTTAAGTGTACTTTCATTAATAATTACTCAATGGCCATATTAAATATCCAAAGAAATAGTAGTATCATAATTCAATATAGTAAACTTGTAAGCTACGGTTCCAATAATTATTTAGACTAATAAATTCATGATTTTTGTTCTTGCAGACAATAATTATTATTATTATGAAAGAGAAAGACTAAATTACTCATTTATCTCAGTCTAGAATACATTCAAAAGCAATTTCTCTATTAAGACCAAAATTCAAGCAAGCAGCTCACAATCATGCAGTAAGAATGTGAAAGAACCATCAACCGTAACCACAGGATGACTCACCAAGGCATCAACTTTAATTATTATATACATATCTGATCCTCTGGTTATTTGAATACCCAGACCAACATAAATTTTTATTTTAAATTTCTCCTTCCTTGCAATGAATCCATAATATCTATCTATATGCTCTCTATTTAAGTCTTCATTTTCAAACCCCTGCCAGAGAGACACTCTACAAAAGTCTATCCATTATCCAACAAAACATAACCCATAAAATACGTTCTGCACTCAAAATATAAGTTCAATAAAGGAGAAACTTTGTTTTGTAAAAATGGCTACATACACTATTCCATGTCAGGGTGGTTAGATACAGCAAGGGCATGCAATAAAAAGGGATTTCATCATATACATACCCACCCATCTCAACTGAATTTCCTACATATAGCTCACCCATACCTTTCATGGGGTGTATATTGATTCCTAATTCTTGAATACCCCACTCCAATCTACCCTAAGTAATCCATATTACCAATCCAAGACCTATACCAATAAGAAATGTTCCAATCCCAAATTAATGAATAAATTAGCCAAAAATTTTCATAGGAAGCAACAAGCATGACGTTTCCCCTAATTGCAAAAAAAAAAAAAAGGAAGGAAATAGGAGGAAGGGGGAAAAAAAGTAATAACAAGTGCAATTCTCTCCAAGTGTTTCTATAGAGAGTTAATAAGAGGATGGAAGGGAATAGTTTTCCCTTTTTAAAAGCTCTATAAATTTTGAGGAGGGGAACAGAATGACATGGAAACAACAGCTCCCTCCATGACTGGTGAAAAAAAAAAAACGTGTAAGTTGTAACTTATAATTCTACTTCCAAACCAAATTAAATAGATAAGTTTACCTATATTACAATTTATATTGGAATTTTAAACGCACAAATTAATATTTTTTTCCCTTTCCCTTCCCCTTCCTTCCCTCATTAATCACCCAAACAAGGGTAATGTAGCTCCTTTCCCTTCCATTGCATTTCCTCCCTTTCTATTCTATCCCCTTCTCTCCAGCACTTTCAAACATGGCCTAAAAAGAATAATTCCTTCAAAAACAAAATATTCTATACCTTTTGTAAAAAGAACATGTTTACTAGAAGAGAATTCAAAAGCAGGGTAGAAAGGTCAGGAATCCCCCCAAAAAGCACAACTGGAAGAAATCCATCTAATCTCCGATTAAACTTAATCAAAATGAAAACAACTTATTTGGGAAGATGCGAGTTAAGGAAACAAAGGAGATGAAAATTATGCAAAATATTTCTTGCTCAAGTTTACAAACATAAATAAAATAAGGAGAATTAATCCCCCAGCTTCGACAAACCAGAGGTCTATCCATACAAATTAAGAAAACTGCTGCACTAAAAGTTTTACCCTTAACTGAAAAATCAAATTTCTGACAATGCATTCTTCTACAATAATTATACGTATGTCAACCAGCTGTAGTCCTTTTGCAGATTATAGATTATTATTCAATGAGCGTGGCAAACCTTATTTAAGCAGACATATAAACATCCTTCAGAGTTGAATATCACCATTATGTCTGACTAGTTTCATTTTAAAAGCAGAAGCATGTATTGAAAGAAAGCTATTGACTGATATCAGAGACTCTGAGAAGTGAACCAATTTGTCAATTATAGATAAAGGCAATCTTGCTGCAACTGCAAATCTAGAGCACAAGCTGTCAATTATAATGATATCTGAAATGGGCTTGTCCCACCCCTAGGAGGGGGGTTTAAGTTTTAAGTTAATTACTCTCATTAAAACAGACATCAATTGTTAATATATCATATTCCATAATTACACAAATATCAAATAACGCACCAGCTTATAACCACACGTTGCAAGAAAGTGACACTCACCTTTACTCTCGCAGATACCTGCAAAACACTCAATTCATTAAACATGCAGTAAAAAAAATCCTAATTGATATATGTTAAGCAGAGTTGTGACTACAGGTCTCACCCATGAAAAAAGTGCAGATAGCCCAACACCAACACCAATCCAGAACAGAGGTGACCCGCTAAAAATATATTGAACAAGTAAACAAGAATGTGAAATTTTAAGCAAAGGGTAAAAAAGAATATAAAATTACAATATTACAAGAAAAAAAATAAAAAAGTAGAATGGAAAAGAGATAGAATCTGTAAATGATTAGTTGATTACATAGTTGACGATGGCGGTGGCACTGAATATTGTGGGTTAACACCAATCGACGATGTTTCTTGACTATTTGATGAAGAAATGCTAGCAAAATGCTTCAGTATTAGCTTCTCCTGGGCTGTATTCATATCAGGTCTTAGATTATGCCTCAAAAGAGAGAAATGGAAAACATAGAGATACATTCAGCTTATACCACAAATATTTGTTAATCAGAAAACGAGAAGAGAAGAAGATATACATGCATTACCAAGATTGAAAGTGTGCTCAGATCACGACAATGCACTTTGTACCAAGGAGGCACATCAAATAAAAATACTATCACCTCCAGTTTACTAGAGTATAAAAAAATAAATTAAGCGTTGCTTATCAACACTTTCTACATCTACGATTACAATAGACAAGACGAATTCCCAATCCATTCATCATTTCAAACAGACATATTTGAGCACAACCCCAATTTTAACATGGATATGATGATCATATTTGACAGACACCGCGTGCTTAAAACATAAATAAAGTATACTATGTTTCTCTATTCCGAAAATAAATCCACGTGCACAGCCATCTAGGCAGAACTCATTACAAATTTGATTGTAGAACTTATGAAATACTTAAACCCTTGAGAATCTCAAAGCAGTCAACTCAATTCAATGCAATTCAACATTGAATTATCACAGCCTAGCACACGCCCCAAATCCTCAAAAAGCATAGAATATTTCACTTAAATAACATAAGAAGAAATTTACCAGATTTTGGGTTTTGCTGGGGTTTAGCGGCAGCCCGGGTAACATGAGAACGAGACATAGCAGACACGCAATATCTAGAATACGGTGGCGCAAGTACTGAAATTCCAAACGAAAAGGGCTTTCTTCTGAAGACGTCTACAGTGGAGTTTCTAGCAGAGCAATGTCCCAACAAGGCGGGTTTTGGGGAAGATACTAGGGTTAGATTAAGATTCTCCATCTAATTAACTTGCAAGATATGAAGCCGAAAAGAACAGATAAACTAAATAATATTAAGCAATAAACTGAAACTGCAGGGTTAAGCGGAATAAGATATTGAAGAGAAAGGGCGGGGAGTAAGAGAACTTCTGAAAATTTCACACTTCACTATCTGGGATTTCAACTTTCAGCTCAGCGACGTGAAGGAGAAGGAGAAAGAGAAGAAGCGGCAAGTGAGCGTTGGTTTGGTTGTGAGTAGTTTTGGCCTTTGCGGTGTCAAGGTCAGGATAAAGTCTAAAAAGGTAAAGTAAAAACCTCAAACGTGACAAATTATATTCCTTGACCTCTTCATTGAACACGGAAAACAGAGTACTTGAGGGTTAAATTATTGTTATCATCTTATAATTTTACTCAAATTTTAATAGAATTCCTATAGGTTAAAATTTTGTAATTGAATCCCTGTACTTTAACAAACTTTTAAATTGGTCCTTAAGCTTAAATTTTTGTCAATAGTTTGTTATATTTTAATGATATAATAATTATATGCCACATTAACATTATGAATTTATTTAATTCATGTCAATGTACTTATATTATCTCACATAAATTGCAATTTGTTCTATATATTTAAATTATTCTACATTGTTCTTGTTCTATTTGTTGGCATAAATCATGCATATTTAGAGTGCTAAAATATTATATGTTGAAAACATTAACAAAATTTAATACAATTTTAACAAAAAATGGACACAATGACTACTTTTAAAATTTGTTAAACCATAGAGACTGAGTTATAAATCTTTGAACTTAAAGGTCTAAGTAAAAATGGAGTGAAAGTTAGGGTTGTTAAAATGAATTTGGTCCATAAGTTCATCAAAATGGACTAAATTTTCTTGGCCCAACATATATATATATATATTACATATTAATTTACAAAATTCATTCATAATATATTGATTTATAAAATATTTATATCAAATAATTTTTTTAATTACTAATTTTGTAAGTTAGTTTCTAAAATTTGTTCTTAATATATAAATATTCAATTAAATAATAATTATTTCAAAAAATAAGTAAATAATTTTAAAAAAGACCAAAAAAATATAAAGGTCCAGTAAACACCAAAATCATTGATAGGCCGACCCATTTTAATATCCTAATGAAAGTATAGAGACCGGAACAATTTAACAATACTTGAATAAACTTTTCAATTTTATGATTTTAGAATTGTTTAGGTTTAGATTTTTAAAATTAGTCTTTAAAGGCCTTTTTTTAACATGTTTTGCGAGAAAGTTGCTTCTCATTTGTGTTCTCATTATTGCTGATCAGAGTCTTTTGGTGTATGTAAATTTCAGGATATATAGCCACGTAGTTCCTATTAGCCAAAAATCGTTGCTATCAGAAAACTTTGGAGTAATCATTCTAAGTACATACCAGAACTTCAAAACAAGTGTAAATTTTGCGTAGAGGTTGGCTAACATTATGGGCACGTTCTTTACGCAGAAATGGAAATGGAAACAGAAACGGAAATGGAAACGGAATGCGTTTCTTGTGTTTAGTAGTAAAAGTTTGGTAATGGAAATGGAAAGGGAATGTATTAAAATGACCATTTTACCCCTTATATTAAAATAATAAAAAGAAAAGAAGGTTATAATTGTGTCAAATCATGTCAAATCAGAGGGGTATAATAGATATTTTGTATTTTCTTTTTTATTTTTTTTTTAAAGTTGATGGAAATGAAAAAGTAAAAAATAGGTGGGACCCAGTGGGCCCCACCCATTCCATAGTTATTTCCATTGCCAATTCTTGTAAAAGAACATGGCCTATGTCATTTCATCTTAAAGAAAATGAAGAGAAGTAAAATTCACAGGACATAAGAGTTTCCAAAATAAAAATTTGAATGAATAGAATTATATAATGTTTGAAAGACATTGATTCTGACAAAAATATATCAGTAACAGATAAATTAGCAAGAAATGTAAAAAACAATGATGCAAGAGTTTCCCATTGATCCAAAATAAAAAAAAATGATAAACTAGTCAACCTTTTTAATGAGCCAAATAGTTATGCGAAGACCAAATAGGAGTCATGCTATCTCTGAGCATCTTACTCCAAAAGACAATACATCTTGTAGATGACATAGACTCCAAAGGAAATATGTCACCATGATCCTCAAGGCAGGGAACATATGCTAGTGCAACTTTTTTGCTAACATATGCTGACAGAGCCCAATAGAAGACATAGATTCCAAAACAATAAACTGGAGAAATGTCTTGACATTTCTATACCAAAAGGGTGAATTTTCCATTATCCTACAAGAGCAGTAGAAAAGCTAAAATCATTGTTTATTTCAAGCTAGGTGAACAAGCACAAGTTGAACCTCTGTTGAAGCCAACTATTGCGGCTTAACATGTAACTATATACATGACAATTTAACAAGACAGACAACTTAAAATTCTTTAACCTCCGAGGTATACCTAGTGATTTCAAATTAAACTTGGAATCCAATAGTTTTGCAACCTGCGAATTTCAAAATATGCATTCCGTGCATTGGTTTAAAACAACTAAATTGGATCATCAGATGACAAATATACTTCAACTTCAACAATCACAGCTTAAGCGTGTCACATTTTTTGAACCCAACACAACGGCATATAGTACTACCAAAATGATTGACCCATATCATTGTTCGTCTATCTCGGCCCATTATAGTGAAACAACACTTCAACAAAAGTCAAATAGGTGGCTTACAAAGCTAGTAAAGAGCATTTTTACAGGGTCATAGCTAACCAGTAAGGAGCATAAACATGCCCACCAACTGTTCTACAAAACTACTATGAGATTTCCTGAGAGTAGACCTGTAATCCTAAACGTGACCGACAATTAAGAAAGCGAATAAGAGGATTAAACACCAGTAGATCCAAAACCGCCTTCACCTCTAGCAGTGGAGTCTAAATCTTCAACCTCCTCAACCTCCGGCGTCGCGATCTTCTCAATTATCATCTGCGCAACTCTATCTCCCACCTTCACTTCAAAATCAGCATCAGAATGATTGAACAATATCACGCCAACTGGACCCCTATAATCGGCGTCGATCACACCCGCGCCCACGTCGATTGAGTGCTTCCAAGCCAAGCCCGAACGCGGCGCTACAGAAACCAAGATTCCGATCTCAACATAGTTCGAATTTCAATTAATATCTTCACTAAATCATCGTTGACACGAGAATTCATAACAGATCTAAAATTACCTATACGAGCATAGGTTCCTTCAGGAATCGAAATGCTCAAATCAGTTGCTACCAAAGCCTTCCCTCTCGCCGGCACCTTCGTCTCCACCGCGCTGTACAAAACCTCGAAAGAACCACAAACATTCAGTATTATTTTTCCAAAGAAAGATAAAAGGCTTCTGATCTGGAGATTCACCTGGAGAGATCGTAACCGGCGGAGAGAGGAGAAGCCCTAGAAGGCAAAACGGCCTTGTCAGAGAGCTTCTTGACTCTGAGAAGAGGCACGGAGCTCTGAGGTGTATCGACGACGCCGTTGTGTTGAAGCTTTTGAATCTTAGGCAAAGGCTCTTCGAACTTTGAACCGTTGAGCTGCGACTCTGGTTGTGCCATTCTATAGAGGCGACGATGAAGACTGAGAAATGAAATGTGAAAGGGTTTTGTGCGAAGCGAAGAAGACGAAGGATGGTAGGGTTTATATAGAGGAAAAGCCACAAAAGATGTTAAGGCGCCAAGTTTTCCCGCCATGATGTGTGCCTAGTGTGTACTATTCCTACCTACGCCGGTCTATAACTATTTGATGCAGGAGGCTTAAGAGTGCTTGATTTGTTTAACTATGAAAATTGGTTTTCCAAAAATTAGATAATGATTTGGTAAAAATGTAAAATCAGGTTTGAAAGTGTGATTGAATCAATTGCGTTGTATCATTTGGTCTGCTTATCGAAACTGATACCATTCCAGATTATGCAGATTATTAACACAAGATCTCAAAGATATACAAAATTGATTTAATTTAATCATTGTAAAAAAGGTAATGAGATCAAATCGTACAAATTCCATAAATTAAAATAGCTTTGTTTGATATGCTTGGAAATATGGTATTGCAATGTAATCATATTTTACATTGGGTTTGTTTGGTATATTATTGGGATGTAAAGGGAAATAATATAAAGTAATTATAAAGATAAAAAATATGTTTGATATAAAATAAAATAGTAAGAGAAGTTTGTAATGTAAAATTCGTCAAAAGACCGTAAATAATCTTATTATTATATTTTAAAAATAAAAAATTTTATATTAAAAAAAAGTGATGGTGACCAGTGATGGTAGTGAGTAGTGGTGATCGATGGTGGTGAGTGATGGTAGTCGGTGATGGAGGTGGTCGATTTGTGGTAGTGGATGGGTGTGATTGTGAAAAATGGGAAGGACAATTTTGTCAAAAATTTTCAATTACTTAAATAATATAGTTTATATAATCTATTTTCTTTATTCGATGTAAAAAAAATTATAATATGAAATAAATTACAATTTTTTTAAATTATACCAAACAACTATAAATGAAACATGAGTTAAGTTTAATTGGAACAAAATCTCAAAATTGAGTGAAAAAAAAAAAAAACAAATTATGTTGAGAGTTGCTCACCAAATAAAAATTTGATGACTTAAGGATATTCGAATTTATCCAACACGTATCCTTTTTAATGTTACAATTATATTTTGTAAGAAAGACCACCAAATTAATAAATACAACTTACTTTTTTTTTCCCTATAAAGGCAGATTACATATTGAGAAGGTGAAAGATTTTTAATATTTTTTTGGCCCTGCCATACATCTGAGTTATTTTATATACAGTCAAATAATAATTTATGCACCCTTTTTTTCCACCCAGTACCCACTACTAAATTTTAAAAAAAAAAACTAAAATGCACATAGACCTCTTGAATTTTAGGTCAGGGGCACATACATTCCTGAGTTTTAAAATGTTGCACATAGACCCCCTGAGTTTTCACTTTGGGGCAGAGACACCCTTTCTGTTAAGCTTCAGTGAAAATTAGGCGTTAAGTGCCACGTCAGCAAACATGTGTGAGGGTACATACACCCCCTGAGTTTTCACATTGGGCCAGAGACAGCCCTCACACATCCTTCCTGACGTGGAACTTAACGGCTAGTTTTCACGGAATCCTAACAGAATGGGTGTCTCTGCCCCAAAGTAAAAACTCACGAGGTCTATGTGCAACGTTTTAAAACTCATGGGGTGTATGTACCCTGACCCAAAACTCAAGTGATCTATGTACAGCCAAAAAAAAAATACATGGTCCCATGACTCCCATCATTCACGCATTACATTAAATAAGGCATTTAATATATTGAGGGAAATTCCGTCCATATATTTATATATATATATATATATATATATTGTAACTTGTAAGTGAAAGCAAGGTCTTTATCACATACCTCATATCAGTTGGGATATCATCTGGACTATAAAATGAAGTGTTCCGTGGTGGTAATAAAACAATTTGCTTGTTGCCAGAAAAAATGGATTTTTTACTAGATAAAATAAAAATGTATTCTGTTTAATGACAAAATGCTTGTACATAAAAACATTGATTTATCTTTGTAATTATCTTTTTTTACTAGTTTCTTGTGCATGGTATGAAACTCGTAATTTTTTCAAATATAATGCTTAACGTTCATATGATTTTTTTTTTTGTCTACAATGTCTAAAAATTGGAAGTCTTTTGCATTTTAACCTTAAATTTATAAAAACATATTGACATTTCGTTATTTTATTAAGATTTTAGATGAAACATATTGACATTTTAACCTACTTACATAGACTATTTGACAAATTCTAATAGAAGCAAACAATTTCTATCTTTAGTAGGTTAAACTATTATTTAATCATTAAATTTAAAAAAAAATTATTTAATTTTTGAATTTATAACCATGTCAACTATTTAGTCTCCTGAACGTTATCTATTAGATAATTGAGTAACTGCTGACGTAGCATTGTTAATGACGGGAATGTGGGTGTCGAAACCAAAAGAAGAGAGAATTTTATTGTGAGGACGATACATGATTTGATCGTCATAACTACATATCAAGCAAAGCTCTGCTCCAAGAACAAGGAGAAGGGAGTCATCGACCCAATTTTTTGACAACATGAGAGGAGGAGCAAGGAGAAAAATTTAGTCACGTCAGTTATTAACAGTCATGTCACTTAGTTATTTAACGAATAATATCTAAAAAATTAAATAGATAACAATGTTATAAATTTAAAAATTAAATAATAGTTTAACAAATAATTCGAGATTTTGTCTCAATTTTAAAATGATTATTATCGTTAATTAGAGTTATTTTCTAATTTAATAATTTGACAAAACTTTCCTTATTCGCGTGTGTCTTAGGGGGATATGTGAATTATGGACCCACAATTAATGTAGGACTATGTGTCTAGGACTATGAGTATTGCTTCAATCAATTCATCTCTTTCCGACGTGAACCGCCAATCCTTAGCGAGAGTGGATCCTATGCTGAGCAGCATAGATCCACTCTCATCCTTAGCATCCAACTCCAATATTAATTGCTCTATTTAAGAGCAGTCATCGTATGTTTGTATATTTATCTTATAATGAAATGAGTATTTTTAATGACAATTCATTATTCATTATATATATATTTTGGTGGTGAAAAAAGAAAGCAAACTAGACCACACAAGCTCTGGCTACTCCAACGCCGTTGCTGTCATCTTCAAGAGCACGCAAGACCTTCAACGGAGGATCAACCAAGAAGCTCAACCCAAAACTGGCGGTATGGCCACAAGAAGCCATTGTATCCGCTACCAGCATTAAAAGTGAGAATGAAAATATCATGTGAATGTGATGTTAATAGAATAAAAGTTAAAAAAATGATCATTTTTATCCTTATATTAAAAATGAGAATTGAATAAAAATGAGTAAAAAATATGGGAAAAATATAATTTCATCACATTACAAAAAGTGAGGTTTGTTTGGTAAGAAAAAAAGAGAAAGGAGAAGGTTTCTGCCTCTTTTTTTCCATCATCATTTCTTGCTTTCAAACATAATCTAAAAGAAGAGGGACACGCCTCATATTCTAAACTTTTTTTATTGTTATTTAAGAAATTAATTTTGTCATAGCAGCGTTTTTGTTAGAGTTTCTCCATTCAAAACATTCTTAGAAAAGCAAACTTGAATGTGGACTCTCTTTGTAAAATTTGGGGCTCAATTGCTCAAGGCACTCGAGTCTCATCCTTCTCTATGAAGCTTCACATCCTCATTGATATGGCGGAAATTCGATTCTTGCGTCCTTATAGCGTGTGTTTGTTTGATTGGTTTTTTATTTAGCACAAAAAAACACCAACTGATATTTTAAAATTATGCATAACAAACAAAAACAATTTGCAACTAAATTTAATATTGAGTTAATTGAAAATTGATTTATTACTCGAATTCTCCAATTATATTATAAGTAGATTCATGCATCAGCATAGGAAAAAGAAAATTTGATTAAATTCAATGAATTTTAATTTTTAAACACGGACATTAAAAAAAAAAGGACTTGGTGAAGATTCCTTATAAAACTTCGAGTAAATTACTAATCTGGACCCATAAAGATTTTATGTATCTCAATTTAGTCCATAAATTTTAAAAACATTAAATTTAATCCTGAGAAAATATCATTTGCTTTGATTTAGTTTCTGAATTATGAAAATGTCATATTTAACCTTTAAAATATATTTTGTGTTATATTTTTGTTCATGCATTTGTTACTGTCAATCATGCTATTGTAACAAATTTAAAGATTAGTTAATTTCAAGCTCATTTGTTGTATTTTGATCATTTGCCAACCTTTTTGTCTAGCCAATTCTTGGTTGATTTTGTTGGCATTCATTTCGGGAGAATGGATCCTATGCTGTCCAGTATAGAAAAGTAAGGAGAGAGAGTGACACATAAATGAGTCTCACATGTGGATCCACTATGTTTAGAACCCATTTATGTGTCACTCCCTCTCCTTACTTTTCTATATTGGGTAGCATAGGATCCAAACTCTTCATTTCGGTAGATTAGTTAGTACAAGTTCTTCAACTTGATGTTGCTGTTGTTTGCTGTTTGTTCTCTGTCACTATGTGGATGCTTTACGTTATTAATCATTTAATCTAATGTAGCATGTTTTTACGAAAAAAAAAAATTAAAGATGAGATATTGATGACTTTAATACCATGTTATCTTATATATACATATATAGAAAATAAGCCAAAAAATGCAAAGATATAAAACACATATATCAAATTGTAATCTAAGATATCTTTTAGACTTTTTGTTTGGATATTTGTATGATTCAAGGAGTAAATTGAAATAACTAAAATTGTTTACAGACCAAAACATAATTTGCAGTATTCCTTATAAAATCTTAAAAGGCGGAGGGATAATGCGGACAAGATAAGATAGGCTAGCCACTTGTAAGCACATATATAAATAGTAGTGAAAATGAAATTGGATAATCCACAAATAATAAAGATAGGGCCACTGTCACGGTTTTTGTCTGTTTTCTGGGGAGAAAGTTTGAGTGAACTCCACTCAGTATCTCTATTCTAGGTTTCACTCTCACCCACTTCTCTCGCTTCCCAACTTCGCCACCGCTCTATTTTCTTCCTCACTCTCTCTCCGGTACGCTTTTTTTCTCGATCCTCTGCTTTCTATCATCAGTTTTGTCATTTCTGCCATTGATAAATAGCTTGTTTTAGCTTGCATCAACCTTTTTCTGCATCGTTTTCTTTGATTTGTGCCCCTCTTTATTTGGGGATACTGGTGCTTGAGTTATCAGTAAAGTATAGATCTGGTGAGTTTTGAGCTTTGAATCAGAAATTTTGACTGAATCGGGTTGAAGCTGTAATTTTGACCATTTGGGTGATTATAGAGCCTATGGGTCCACATCTGAGATGTTTTGGTTTTGTTGAGGGAGAGGAATTCAGAAGGAAGGGGTTTTTATGAGTTTGCTTTGAGGTTATTGCTATTATTATGATACTGATGTGTGGGTTTTTGTGTTATGCTAAATTGCTAATGACCCACCCTGCCTTGTAGTTATTGTTACTGCTGTTTTGGGGACCAGTTTGGTTTCATGGCATTGAAAGTACTTTTGTGTTCACGTGAAGGCCTGATGAGGCTTCTGTGACCTCTTAATAAATATAATCTACATGATGTGAATACTTCACTGAGTTTTCCCGTGGGATTCCATAGCTTCTGGTTTAGGGCATCGAGTTCTATATTTTGTTGTTCAAGAACCTTCTCGTACGTCTTGAATTTGGGATTTGGTTTTTCCTATTGAAATTAATTTAGTCAAATTAATCCAAAATTTGGAGTCAAATGCATGTTTCTAGTGTACTTTAAGTTGTTCTATGCTATGGGAATCCTTTTGGTGGTGATTATAGCGTGAGCTGTTTTCCAAGATATACATCATGAATCAGGCTATTGCTTATTTGCTTTTGTTCCTTTTTGTTGATGGCCACTATGTTACTCCATACTATTACTTTTTATATAAGAATTTGTATGTTATTTTTATTTTATGCTTAGATAAATATCCATGTTCCACTAATTTATATTCTGTGGCTTCAAAACCACTTTAAAGTGCACTTCTATGTGAACTGACTGATTTGCTTGTACTTTATGTTTGTGGGCACAATTGTATGTTGAGATCATTACTTCCAGATCCATGATTATGTGCATTAGTAAGCTGAAGCAAATTGCATTTCAAATATGCAAATTCCAAGAGGTGTAACTTGTCTCTTTATTAGACAGTTGAAATGCAAGGAGGATTGCGATCATTTTTGACGCATGGCAGTGTCATAAAAAATGCTGTTCTGCAAAGAGTTCGCATGGTGAATCCCCTGTTGCAGCCAGTTGCCTCTTTGCGGTTTGAGTCTACTGCACCTGCTCGTATGGAGGAGCATGGTTTTGAAAGCACCACAATTGCGGACATCTTGAAAGGAAAAGGTAAAGGTGCAGATGGCTCCTGGCTTTGGTGCACTACAGATGACACTGTTTATGATGCTGTCCAATCGGTATGTGCATATAAAAATCTTACTGCAGTTATTTGGTGATTTGGTTGGTCTATACATAAGATTGAGGTATTTGACTAAAAGTTCTTTAACAGATGACCCAGCACAATGTTGGAGCATTGGTTGTTGTGAAACCACAGGAGCAGAATGCAATCGCAGGAATTATAACAGAAAGAGGTACCTGATATGGGATTTGGATTTGGATTTGTTGTCTAGGAATTATAACAGATTATTTGGGCAAATTTCTGAATTTGTTGGGTTATATAGTTATCTTCTAGAAAATATATTTGAGAATAATTTGACATGGGTAGTTGGATCCGGAACATTAGAGAGGGAAGAACAGTAAAATTATATGGGATAATGCCAGGGAATAATCTTATTATTTGTTCAGCCTAATGGAGTTTTGAAAAGGACTTTTCACCTTGGACATAAGTAGCGTGGATTGACTAAAGGTTGTGATAAATTAAAAAGTGAATACAAAATTTCATCACTGCTTAATCTCGCCACTGGAATCAGTGAAGAATAGTTTTTTGAACACATACAAATGTCCCAAGAGCGAGGGAAACTAATGCCTTAGGCTCTAATATCATCTCTTTTGAAATGGATGTCTCATTGCATAATTTTGAGTAGTGGTTGTAGCTCTTTCTGGACACATAAGTGCTTCAACAAATATAAGCAGTGTGCTTTTGAAATGGATGTCTCATTTGATCAGTTGAGTAAAACCCTTCCTTATCTTGTTTTCCAGATTACCTCAGGAAGATCATCGTGCAGGGAAGATCTTCCAAGTCAACTAAGGTTGGGGATATTATGACTGAAGAGGTATAAACTAATACCCTTATCATATATATATAGGACAATAAATAACTTTTGCCTGTGGCACCTGCATTTCCTGCTGTATAAGTTTGCAAACTGTCTTAAAACATTCATGTAATCCTAAACTTGTTATACCACATGGTGTCTGTAGAACAAACTCATCACGGTCACACCCGATACCAAAGTTCTGCGGGCAATGCAACTGATGACAGGTATGTAAATGTAATTGTTTTGCCGTCGTTGCCTTTAATACGAAGATTACGAAATATATCATAAACGTAGAAGTCACAGTCATCTTCCCCTTTTTCCCATTGCAGATAATAGAATCAGACACATTCCTGTGATTAACGAAAAGGGGATGTTGGGCATGGTTTCCATTGGGGATGTGGTTCGTGCTGTGGTGAGTGAACATCGTCAAGAGCTCGACCGCTTAAATGCTTATATACAAGGAGGTTACTAGATGATGATGATGAAATGTGAAAACCCTGAGGTGCACTCAAAAGCTGACTAGATAATACATGTAATAAGCTAGCTAGCTTGAGTGGTTGTTAATATGTTGTGGCTTTTAGAGCCTTCTTTTTTGTTTCTCTGCATGTTTGGATTACAGTTTCAGACAGCTCTGCTTTGAGTAGCTTGTTAATAAGTAATATCAACTGCTGGACTTGGTTTGAACAATGAATTTCTACTTTGTTCTCAAGTTGGTTTCTCCTATTATTATGTGTTTAGAATCTTTCTTTTTAGTGTTTGAAATTATATATTATATAATATAAAATAAGGAGTTTGGTCCCTAAAAGATATAAAAAGTCTCAATTTAGTCTCTCGAAGATGAAATTGGTTTCAATTTAGGCTTTTGGAAGACGGAAATGTCAAATTTTATTTATATTTTTAAAATGTTTTTTATAAAAAAATGCTTGTAAAGCTTCTAGATGGCGGATAGAAGCGGAATGTAAAGTAATATTGTTTGGTATGGTGAGAAGAAGATAGGGAAATAGAAGATAAAAGTATGAAAATTTTTTTTATCCCTACTTTTTTAAAAATCGCAAATTTTTTAAGGACATTTTAGTCTTTAAACTTTATTTTACCTTCTCCCTCTAAAGGAACTTCAACCTCATCTTATCTATGATGAATACATATCAAACATACTCAAATTTACTTTACCTTTCCTTGCTGATGAGCTACCAAACGTGCTTCTAGTAAATTTAGCTTTGATTAGAAACATAAATTCTTACTATTCATAATTTAATATTGTTATTTAACCCAACAGAAAGTATTGAATCCATAACTTGTTCCCTCTTTGAAATTCATCCGATGTTATATTTGAATATTTTTTTGGGATAAAAAATTATTTCTTTATTTTTGAAATCATGTTATTACACCTTCTCTTTCTCATGACGACTTTACTGTGGTTTTCAATTTTTCTATAAGTAATATAAATAAATATGCTTTGTTAGAGCATAATTTATTTCTAATTTTTGTATTTTAAACAAATATTAAAATTGATCATTTAATTAATGAAGGGTGATGAACGTGTGTTGTAGGAGTGAGTTTTTGTTGCATCATGCAATATTTCAGCTAATAGAATTGTGACACTTGTTATTTTGTTGTATCATGCAATGCAATTAGATCACGACAATAACTATAATTGAACCACATAATCCATTGCATGATGCAACAAATTATATCATAGACAGCAATTTGAGATGACTAAAGAAGAGAGGATTATTTACTGTTTAAGTGGCCCACGCCCATATCCTATTTCCTCATCAAAAATAGAAAAAAGAAATTATTATTGATGTAGCAGCGTAGAAAAAATGCCGAAATGACGAAACTGACTAGTTCCGTTTTATACAATAAACGTAAAGAAAAAAAAAATGGTAAATGGCTAATGCCCCGTGAATAGATAAAAAGAAAAAGAAGAAGAGTGAGACCAACCGAGAAGAGAAAGATTCTATTTTATATTCGTCCCTCTCATCTTTTTTTTTTTTCCAGTTCACACATACTTCCATTATCCTTCTTCTGTGATCTGTGTTTTTCAAAACGCGTTTTGCCATACCCGGTGTCTCTGGATTCTGAACAAATTTCTCGGCTTCAAATGGAGCAGTAAGTAGTAGTAATATGGGTTTTCGCCTAAACTTCATTCACATAATCTTTTTCACCTTGATTATCTTCTGCTTAATCGGTTCTTCTTTACGCAGCTTTTGTTCGCCGACATGTCTACGCTCTGTTTGACCCTTTGCCTCAAAGAAGACCAAGGACGAGAGCCAGAAAGAATTTGCTGTTGCGTCGTCTGTTCTCTTTGTTCTTGGGTGGACTAAAACACTTGTGAATTGTATTCGTAATGACAAATGCCTTTATCTTTGCCCTATTTCTTTTCTTTAATTTTTCTGACGGGGTTTGTTTGTTTTCCGAGAAATTCGGTCTACTGGGTAAGGGAATGTGCAGTCATATTGTGCATGTGGTAGTCATATTGTAGCAAAAATCATATAAAATGGGCTAAGCAAAGAAGCACACTAAACTATTCATTTCTTTTTGGACATGTTATACATAAGTCATATATATTTTTTAATTATTTTAGTGCTTTTTCAATGAGATTCTCACCTACATTGCTTTATGTGTCGGTAGACTTTGAGCTGAGCTTACCATATTTGATGTCTTCTGCGCAGTTTGATTTGATATAGTTATTTCAATCAGACGTCATGACGGGATTCGCATCTTCTTTTGGCTTCCCCATTGGTTCAATAGCCTCTTATGACTATACTAGTCCAAGCAAAGAACTCCATTGGTTAGCATCTGTCCTCATCGGCATCATCTTCTGTGTTATTGTAAGTAAACTGAATTGCCGATTAGTTTGGTGATGAATTTTGTGTTGATTCTTAAGATATGTGAAACCATGTCTGTATGAACTAAAATAGGAACCCTTATTGCCTTAATGGCGGGTAAATAGAATACAAGCTACATACTCTGAACTTCAGAAGAGAAAAAGGGTGATAGTCACATATGGCTTTTCTTGTGAAGGCTAAATGGTGAACAGTGAGCACTTTGCCACTTAATCATCCTATCTACATGATCATCATTGAATCAAAATTCCATGGGGGTCAAATTTAATTAGATGTAATTCTTTTTTTTTTCTCCCTCTCTCTATCTTATAAGATTATCCAATGATTGCTACCCTAACACGATTTAATGTTACAACCACACCAAGTGCAGAAGGTTGAGACCTGTGCTCTGTTTCTCCCCTTCTTTTTGTGCTCCATAAGACATAACGTGGAGTAGTTTGAAAATTAACAATGATTGATCAGTCAGGTCACAGGTGAAGAACTCAACAGAATATATACCTGGGAACAGACTATAGGTTAGGAATAACTATGGAATTGCAGTTGTGGTATCTGCTTTTAGAATTATAGTTTCTTATTAATTGCTCCATTAGCTTATTTTGTTGAAAGAAACACGGTTCAATTAATTAATTATTTTACTTAACTCCAATAGTGATTTATCATTTATAATGCCACTATTTTTTAACAGTTTCCAAAAAAAAAAAGAAGAAAAGAAATAGATTTACGGCTATAGTAGTTGGGAAAAGATTGTATGTCATGAAAAAATTGTCAGCATAACAACCAAAAATGATGATTTCATGTTGCTATTTAATACTTTTTCTGACATCTACGTGATAATGCAAAAAAGAAAAAAACATTTATCTAAGTTTTCAATGTGCTTAACATGTCATACTTTCAATGAGCAATTGTCTATACTTCACTTCAATGGCTATCTTGTCCCACTGAAGTTATTCTTAATTATAACCTGGAATATCTTGAAACCAGAAACTTCCTATTGAGTGAGTTTTGTCTAGGGAGAAATAAGCTCAAACTGATTGCTTTTTTGGTAACTTCAGTTGCTGAAATGTTTGGTTTTGGGTGGGGTTATGCTGAATATATTTTTGTTACGAATCTGTTATTTTCGGCAACTTTGACGTTTCCCCCCCTTCTTGAAGGTCTATAAATCAACAGCTCTTGTAAGTTCTCCGTTGTTTAAAGGATATAACAAGTTGAGCAGTGCACAAAAAACTGAATGGAATAACAGGTGAAATGCCTTTACATTACCATTCTTGTTCTCATTGGTTTTATCCATAACTGAGTTTTCACATGAACATTTATGCCTCTTCTAAAACAGGGGGTTCTCAACATTCCACGCTATATTTGTTTCAGTTGCATCTTTCTACCTCGTTATTTTATCAGATCTCTTCAATGAGGGTTCACAAGATACGAAAGTTGTTAATAGATCATCAATGTTGTCAAATACAGTATTGGGGGTAAGTTGATGAAGATATGAGCAAATTTGGTTGTTGGTCTCATTGTTTTACTTTGTATTCAATTAATTTGTCTTGTTTTCATCTATGTGATTTGAAACATGCTGGTATTGTATGTGTCAAATTATTATATTTATTGTGCTTTTAAGTCTTTACTGCTCTTTTAACTAGGTCCAGGCATTAGCCACATATGGGCATGAGAAAGACATTTCCACATTTAAAGAGGGTACAAACTTGCATACATGTGATGCACCTCTCAGTTTTGAACTGTGATCAATAGAAATAGGCAGATGGTTTGACATATAAGGCATGTTGGGACCCAAATCTGAAACTGTCAAACCAACTTTTAGTTCCCATTGGCCTGGTGCGCACTCTGGTGTGCACTTTGCGTACCTAATTTTCTCAAGTGTTTTATCTTGGGGTAAAAATACGTTGTAACATTCTTGATGTCCATTTTTTTGGCTTTTCTTTGAAATATTTATTTGCTGAGAGTTTTTGGAGTTCTATTGTAGTATTTTTTGCATTGCATACTATAATTCTCAATTTTTTTTAGTTCTGTTATATACTCATATTTTATTCTATCTCTTTCTCAATTTTGGATATATCTAATCTCTCTTAATCTCATAAGCAATAAGGTTAACATTATTTTTGGGCTTTATTAGCAAATCATTTGCCCCACTCTTGACTTTCTCTTTATAGTAGTTGGCTTATATGTTCTTTTTTGCCTTTTGTATTCTTCTCTATTCACAGATTTCTATAGGTTATTTTGTATCAGATCTGACGATGATTCTTTGGCTTTTCCCAGCTTTAGGAGGTCTGGAATATGTAAGTAGATAAATAAAAGCTTGCCTGGTATCTGTTAATGTATTCTATGATATCCTAGGCTCGTTTTACTTTTATCATATAATGAACACAATATCCTAGTTATGTGATTTAGAAGTGGTAAAACAACTTTATTTATTTACATTTAGGTTATACACCATGGGCTGTCCATGTTCTCAATCATCCTCTCTCTGCTAAGTGGTCAAGGACAGCTTTATATTCTAATGGTTCTTTTCTCCGAAAGCACTACTCCTTTCGTAAATCTAAGATGGTAATTATGTTGTTCTGAAATTCTCTTCTTTAATATTATTTCTTTTTCTGTCAGAAAAATTTATTTTGTTCAGAAATCCAATTACTTTTTTTGAACCTTTATCAACATTGGCTTATTACATTAACTACATGTACAGGCACTTGGATATTGCTGGTCTTAAGAACTCCATACTCTATGTTGGGAATGGCATTGCACTGTTTCTCGGGTGGTTGGTACTGTCTAATATACACTTGATCTTAGTTGTAGTCTTGAATTATTTTGTGTATGATGGGTTGGTACCTGCTTGAATTGCACATGGCCATGCAAATAGTTTCATTTTGGTGCTTCTTTTCATAACTTGATCTTTTGATTCTGGACGTGCCCATATTCAGGCCAAAAGCGCAATTCATCAACAAAAATGATCAAAAGGGTTCTGGAAAATAGAAAACTGAACCTTGAATGTATGACTATGAAGCCTTGTGCAGACATTTTCCCTCATTCTTTATTTTTCATTTGGAATAGACATTCACAAATTATTTGGTTAGAATATGATAATGATATTGAAAAATACCTGTCATGCTGATTTTCAGAGTTTCTTAGTTCAAGTGGTGGTTGTAATGGAATTTATGTACTGCTTTTTATGGTTTCTATCTCCAATACAGTTCTACTTCCACTATGCTCTGTTTGTGCATTGTGATTCTTCTTCCACATTTAAGAATCTCTAGGGTACGCTTAGTATAAATGCACGGATGTAAAATACTGTAAAGAAAGTACTGTAGAATAAAGAGTACTATAGAGAAAAGTGAGGAGAGAGAAAAAGTATGATAAAAAGTGTGATTGGTATGTATAAAATATTATGTAAAATTTTTTTGGGAATCGTGAAACATCATGATTTTACTGTGCTGCATCCTTACCAAAAGAACCCCTAGTTATCATGATGACCTGGCTCTATTTCTCTGCAGATAGCAAGGATTTTTCTGTTCATCTTCTTTTTTATCCACATGTGGATCCATTTTGATGAGGTAATTAGTTAGCATTTGCTTCTGATTCTCAATCAAATATCCTGTGCCTGAATCGAACTTCTATTCTATCTTGTTTGTATCAGGTCAAAGAGATTTTTCCTTTGGGCTTTTACAGTTTGCTTGTGGTGCCTCCTGTGTTGGCAATCATGAACATATTTTGGTTCTGGAAGATTACTAAGGGATTGGTTAAAACTCTTTCAAAAGCAAAACACAGCAAATGAAGCCTCCCTCCCAGATATGTAAATTACTGTATGTAGTATATTTTCTACTGGAAAGCTCAAGTGGGATTTATTCAAATGTCAGGATAAACTTCATAGGGCTGTCTATATTTTAATTCAAAACACTTTTGATTGGTCAATTAATGTAATTTGAATGGTTGGTTAAATGTAATATTCTTATTTTTTGTATCATGTCTTCAGTAGGATGTGACACAATGAATTGATGTTTTCATATATAATTTTTTTTTGATGAACCATTCAAATATAATTTTTAAGAAGTCAAACTCCACATTATTTTAGTAACTATTGTTATCTAAGAATAAAAGTTTACTATAATGAGATTTTTAATATTTCTTCAATACATCATTTATTAATATTAATAGAGACTTACATAAATAAGAACTTATTAGTGTTAATTTTTTTTATAAATGACAAATAAATATTAGAAGGAATATTGAATTTCTATAGTACTAAACTTCTTTAGGACTCTGTACTTTTTAATTATTATAGAGAATTATTGCCTTCAGTCTTTATTGGTTAGCAAATGGGATAAGCTGGAAAATGGAATTTGGCAACAAAAATTAATTTTGATTATTCTTTGGATTTTGCTTAATCTATTGTAAGTTTAGTTGTTTTTTTCCCTGCCCACTAATTGCCCCTTGATCACATGGTTTGATTCTATATTTTTAAAACAAAAAGTGATTAAACAAAGTAAAATTAATATTTGTATAATTTTTTCCTTCCTTGAAAAAGAATCAGATTCTCACTCACTTTTTCAGTGCGGTTTAAAATTTCGACGTCGGATTCACATGTCAACGTTAATACTTAATAGATATTCAAATTTGCCTTAAAAATTTGCTTAAAAAAAAAGCTGCCTTACAAAGTATTATTTTGATGGGCTGAGAAATTTTTAAAATTTACATTGAAAAATAATCATATATAAATAGGCAAAATACTATTTAGTCCTTGAATTATTGGTTAAACTACTGTTTAGTTCTCGAATTTATCAAAAATATTATTTAATCTCCGAATTTCTTAATTATGTCAACTATTTAGTCCTCAAATTTGACAAAATACTATTTAGTCCCCAAATTTGTAACTGTCAACTATTTAGTCCAAAACTTGGCAAAAATACTATTTAATCACCGAATTTGTAACTTTGTCAACTATAACGGGTAACAGTCAAGAAACTAAATAGTTGACAGAATTGCAAATTCGGTAATTAAATAGTATTTTTGTTAAGTTTTGGGACTAAATAGTTGACATAGTTATAAATTCGGGGACTAAATAGTATTTTGTCAAATTCAGAGACTAAATAGTTCACATAGTTAAGAAATTCGGGTACTAAATAGTATTTTTAATAAATTCGAGGACTAAATAATAATTTGACCAATAATTCAGAGACTAAATAATATTTTACCTCATAAATAAATTAGTGTATACTCATTGAGGTGAGAGTCTCCTCCTGTTGGTTTAATACATCTCCTATTCTCATCTAATTCAATCTGATTTTAAAATATCTTTATGTTAGAATTTCGATCTTATAATTTTACGATCTTATTTTAATTTTAGATAAAATAAAAATATATTAGAATAACAATTAGATTATAATTTTATATGTCTGACCAAATAAGATTTTATATTATTATATTTATTTTATAAGAATAACAGAATTTTACAATTCTCTATATGATCTTACCATTATCAATCTTATATCTCTTTTGATATTATACAACATTACGATCTTGACAACATTAATTTTTTTTTTAATTTTTTAAAATATAATATAAATATTAAAAATTATTTATGTTTTTAATAACTATCCATAATCTTTATTTCTATTCATTTTATTACATTATATATTTATTTTATTATTTTACGATACTAGAAATTAAAAGATCTAAAGTCATTATATCATAGATTTTATTTTCAGATTAAGGAGATGATAAATAAAATCAAATAAAATAAATAAATATTATATTTTTTAGAACAAATAAATAAATATTATAAATCATTTAAAAATGATTTGAGAAAATCCTTAAATTGATGCACTAAAAATCTTTCTCACTTGTGGGCCCCTCTATCCATAAATTAAATTGCCAACCTTTTTGTTGTGTGTGCATTTTAGGGTCAAATAGTCAGACACGGATCCGAGTAAATCGTGCGGTGGAGGTTGGTCACGTATTGCCGTTAGAAATGCATAACGGTCGTTAAGAAGAATGTTTGGTGACGCACACGGTGCACGTTGTATTGGTGGGTAGCTCCGTTAACGTCCCACTTTCCTCCTTTCTCCTTGCGAACTTGCTTCGGTCTTACCCTTCTCCGCTGGGTTTGCTTTGCCTCTCTTTACTCCTTTCTTCTTTCATATATTTAGTAATAAATGTTCAATCTAAAATATTCTTAATAACGTTACACAATACCTACTTTCTTTTCCATTAAACTAGTTACTTCCACAATGGTGCCTCGCCGTATTTATTCTTTTCAAAAGCTCTTAGCTTTCGGTACCAATTTTTGAGACTAAAGTGTAGACGATCCCAGAAGGGGAAAGAAGAAGATGGGTAATAGTTATATAGGGTTTTTATAGTGAAACCAATACTTGGTGGCTCTGATTTTGTATTGAGTTTTATCCATATAAAGGTTTATTTTTTTCCCCTCTAATTTTGTTTTTCTGGCTTTCAAAATGTGGAGTAGATGTTGGTATGTTAGTGGTACTATTGGTTCTTTGAAGCAAAGGGTGTCAGAGATTGTTAGCCATAGTCTTGGAGGGAAGCTCCATCTTCACCCTCTTTCTCCTCCTTTGTTGGGTTTGAGAAATATTGCAGTGGAATGTAATGGAGGAGGAGGACGAGGAAAGGTTGCATCTTTATCAGTTTTGTTCAATGATATCAAAAGGGGGATAAGTTCATCATCAACTTTGGGTTCTTCTCCTTCTGCTAATTCTTCAAGTGATTGCTCCAACAACAACAACAACAATGGTGGTGATACAGAAACTCTTGACACCATATCCTTCTCAGAAGCCAAGAAGATTATGAGATTGGTGGATGTAGAATCACTGAAGATGAAGCTTGGTGTGGAAGGGAAGGAAGTTATTCCCTACTCTGAGCTTCTTCAAACGTGTCAGAGCATGGGTGTTGCCAGGAGTCATACAGAAGCTATAGCTTTCTCTCGGGTTCTAGACGAAGCTGGGGTTGTTCTTCTCTTCAGGAATAAGGTCTACCTTCATCCTGATAAGGTGAGAACTGAAACTGTTTGATTTGGTTGGCCCCATTTTTTCCTTTTTACCTTTTTTCCCATTTAAATTGTGTCTCAATTGGAATATTGGTGTTACTGTATATGCTTAGCGTAAGAAGGGAACTTGTGTCTGTGGGTCTCACAAGAAGATTGACCATATGGCATACATATGCTTATGCATCTAATGCCTTTTCAGGAGATGCTTTGCTGTCTATATTTCTTTTCCTCCATTTTTTATTTTTTAAGTCAGAAGGCCCTTTAACTTGTTTGTTTTTTCCTAGATACACATGGCTTTCTGATTGGAGTCTTTATATGCTCAAAAGCAGAAAAACGGGTTAATACTTCAGATTGGATTTTTATATTGAGTTTTAACTGCAGTGATAGAGACAAAAGGCAATAATTTCTCTTTGCTGTCTCTTTTTTCTTCGTTCTTGGAAATTTGAGATAGTGAGATGATCAGCTTTTACTGCATGTAGAACACTCTCTACTCAGAGGGCGTTATAAATGGTTTTACATTGGCGCACTTGCAATTGCATATAAATTTGACAAGAGTGAGGTGGGAAGTGGGATGAAGAAGACAATCCACTCCATTGATCGGAATTTTAATGAAGAAATAGATAATTCTAAACAAAATTCCAATAGTATTTTTATGATGTCAATTTAAAAAGTTAAGTGGAGTGAAGATGGCTAAAAAAAAAAGAAATGATTAACTATGAACTATGAAGAACCCAAACCATACTAATTTGCCCTACCCTAAAATCCTCAAATTATCCCACTCTATTCTCAAACCATCCTCTTCCCTATCAAGCTCTTACCATTTAGTAACAAATTTTCTAGAGGCATATTATAGCTGCTTTTCTGCATGTTGGCGTTCATGCCGACTTTCTAAGGTTTTAGTTTACTTTGCATTTATGAGTTACTTGATACCTCAACCGTGCTCATAACTGGCAAATTTGTGCTCATTCCCAACAAGTATTAGTGATGTCTAGAAAGTTTGGTCCTACGTACCAGCAGCTCGGGAAAGAATGCTCAAGTACTTGGAAGTGCCTTCAAACTCCCAATTTTCTTTTTCATACTTGATTTTACTGGTGGAGGACTATGATACTGTTTTACTGGCCTCTATGCTATCAAGTGCGCATCTAGGCCACAGAAAGACTCCCTAAAGTGGCAATATAAATTTCTGTTGATTCCAAGGGTTTTCATAACTATTTTCATATAACTGACTCTACCTAGTGGGAAAAGACTTTGATTGTTGATTCCAAGGTTTTCATAACTATTTTCAATCTTCTAGGGTGTGTTTGGCTGTGTATACTCAACTGTGACATTTGTGAGGAATCTTGTTAGTAGAATTTTGAGGCTGTGTTTGGTAACAGGAAAATGGGCAGGAATGGTGCAATCCCTCCTACATTCTTCCTACCAAACAAACTTTATTTGTGATGAAATTATGTTTTTGTCATTACTTTTTTACCCATTTTTATTTCATTCTCACTTTTAATGTAAAGGTAAAATGGGCATTTTATCCACTTTTATTCTATTCACATCACATTGACATGACATTTTCATTCCCTCAAACATTCTCATTCCCATTCCCATTCCCTCACTCATTCCACCTACCAAACAAGCCCTAAGCTTTACTGATTCTTCTTCTGTTGTTTGGTCAATCTTGTTGTATATTTAGGTGGTTGATCTGGTTAGAAGAGCAGTACCACTGGCACTGACTGCTGAGAACGATCCCATGAGGGATGAGTTAAAGAAGCTGCAGAAGGAGAAAGAAGAAATAGATGTGTTGGCGCATAAGCAGGTCCGGCGCATCCTCTGGACGGGGCTAGCGTTCGGCATTAGTGTTGTCGGATTCTTCTTTCGGCTGACATTCTGGGAATTCTCATGGGATGTAATGGAACCCATTGCATTTTTTACCACAACCACTGGCTTAGTCATAGGATATGCCTACTTTTTGTTCACTTCAAGAGACCCTACATACCAAGACTTCATGAAGAGGCTCTTCATTTCAAGGCAGAGGAAGCTTTTCAAGATGCAAAAGTTTGATGTTGAGAGATTCAGAGAGCTGCAGATAAAGTGCAAAACGCCTCTAGATGCAAATACTACTCTAAAAAATCGCATAGGGCTGGACTTGGATCTGGAAGATGCATTAAAATAGGGATTACCAATTTTCTTTTTCAGGTGGATTTATACCTCTTTTTTTGGAAATATATCACAGTTAACCCTGTTCTCTCCCTCTATTTTCATGTTGGTGGGGAGAATATTAATCTAACCCTTGTTTTACATATAATTATACATTTCCTCCACTTTGTTGAGCAAGGATCAGAAGAACTATGTCCTGTGATTTACCTGTTTAACAAGGCACCGTGTTTCTTTCTCAATGGCGTCTTCTATTTTTTTTTAATTAAAAGCAAAGCTAATTAGATTTCTTTGATGGTATCATTTATTGATGAAACACATGAAATCCATTATAATTTACTATAATTTAAAGTGATATAAAGCCACTGGAAGTTCATAATCACGTTTCACCGTTCAATCAAGTTCAACATTTTCATTTCAGTCATGGAAACTTGTTGCATACAAGTCATCGGTGAAAAAAAAATTAATACCGACATTTCACTTAGGAAAATTTTTTATTGTCTTTTGTAGTAAAATATAATTTATTAAATTGTACTTTAACGAATTTGCAATTGATTATTTCAAAATATTAAATATAATAGAAATGAACTCGCATTCATCATTTAGCACTTTAACTAACCCATATTGATCATTGAAATTCCAGAGCAAGGTTATAACTTATAAACCAGTTTCCATATGCATATTCCATGAATAACCTGGTGCACCCAATTACATAAGCCTGTACATGTTATTTTTTTTATATATCACAAACTCACTCTCGAGGCAATTGAGTAGTTCAACCACAGAATCTTCACTGGATCCATTGAAGTGCTTCAGAATATCAATCAGTGTAGCCTGCAACCAATAAACATCCTCACTTCAGTATAAAAACCACTATATATACTTAACACATACGAAGCCTATAGTGTGTGTGTATATATATATATATGAATATATGTACTTTCGAATGCTTTCTACAAACAAAACAAAACAAAACAAAACAAGATTGGATCTTATCTGACCCCTCCATGGTTCTTCATCCACTCTACTAAGGAACTCTCTGTTGCCTTCAATTTGATAGGATTTTCTTCCTCTGGTTCACAGACTTTTAGACGCTTCTTTGTGAATTCCTCCTCAGAGACCAATGGAAGTTTCTGTACAAAGCCACTGTTGGTAGGTCCAGGCGACTCCTTATCCTTTTCTAGGTCACAATTTTTAATCAAAGTCTCAGCAGACATGTCAACTTCCATGTGGCATGTATCAAGTGGATGCTGTGATAAATCTGATTCATTATTTCCGAGCTCGCCATCTTTCCCTGCCTGGCAGCTTTGAGGCTGAATGCTTTCAGGAGATATTTCAGAGTTTGGCATAGCCAAATAAGTCTTGATGTGCAGATAGCTTACCTGGCATCATGAAAGTCAATTTATTCAAATCTTGTGCTCAATGAAGTGATAATGTGCAAATTTGAATGGAACTTATAAAAAAAATAGCATCTCAATGGCAAAATTTTAGCTTCTGAAATCTTCTAACAATCACCCATTCACTGTCAACAATACTAGCCAGCAATCACGCCTCCCCATACTGCTAGTAGCTCAACCCATTGACCATTATCCACTCTTGTTGATTGAAATACATTAGACACATATTTGCATCAATTATTAAAATGCAGTCAAACCATAATAACCAGAGAGTGTACTTACATCCTCTGGTAATTCCATTTTTATAGGCTTCAATTTTTCTTTAGATCCAACCTTTACGATAGCGGCCTGAATTTGTGAGATGATCTCAGGTGTCAGTCCAACCATATCACAGAATCTACTCCAATCAAAAGGCAATCCTTCTCGAGAAGCTTCCAGCAGATAGTCGGCAACAGTCTGCTCCTTTATAGGAGCTGATCTACCTGGAAGGTTCTGAGATAAAAATGGCAGAAGGGGGAAGAAGATGAAAATTAATACAATGAAACATAAGAAGCATATTTGATAGTGACAACAGATCAATAGTACATACAGCAATCATCTGAATAGAAAGACCATCTTCATGCCACATTTTCCAGGCCTCAAACTTTGCTGGTGTCAACTTCTTTGATCCATTGGATGTACTTAGAGGGGTCACTTTCCTTACTGTAGCAATTTGTGAGCTTGGTTCTCCATCCAAAGAAAGGTTCAAACCTTGTGACAATTGTTGAATAACTTCAAGAAAACGATCTCCATATTTCGTTACAAGGTGCTACACAAAATTTTTCAGATTTCAAATAATAGAAAGAAAATAACATTCAATAGAGCAAATGTCATGTAAACTGGGAAAACTTTCATTGGCTTTGCTAATCTGAAAGAATGATTATAGGCCAAACATATTTTATGCTGCATCATGCTCTAAGATGTGATTAGGGATTTTCTGAATGCGAACTATTGTCAATAGATGGTTTCCTCATAGGTTTAATGCATGCTGTTAGACCATGGTTGAAGATTAGGTAAATAAAAAAATTCAAATACTAGAACATAAATAAATAATAAATTTATTAATTTACTCAACCAGTTAGACCAGGTTTTTGCGAATAAGATTTTATATGAAACTAAATCACCATTTAACTGGTTAAAGCTTATACTGGTTGAACCAGTAATACTGATCCCATTTGCAAAACACTTCTAGTGAAATCTATCGTTGAAAGCAACCTTCTCAAATTACGTGGGTTAACATTTATTTCAGCATACTGAAGAACTACCTGATTCACACCATCAATGTTTGCTAGCCGTGCTCTTGAAGATGGTCTTGTCAATGCAATTTTCTTGATCGTTTGATCACCACATATGGCATATCTACAAAGGAGGTGTAATAGTTCCATTAAAAAAATAAGGATAAGGACAAGAATCCTTGGAAATTTAAAATTAAATATTAAAAAGAAATCCTACGGAGCTGTTCCAATGCTTCTTGCAAGTTTCAATCTCTCTTCCAAAAGCATTTGGTAGAGTTGACTCTCAGCCTGAATAGAGAAGTAAAAGAGTTCAAGTTGACAGAAGCAAAACAAAGAGTCAGACAAAAACTTTCTCATCAAGTAAAATAAAATAAACAATGAAACTGTTTTTTACTTCGATATATGACTGCCAATCACCTTTCCCACCAAATAGGCAAACAAGAAAAAAGAAAGAGAAAAATGAAATCCAGGATGAAAAGGGAATTGAGACCAGTTTAAAAACATTTGCAAGTAATTATATAAAAGTATATTTCAAGTCAAAAGAGTGAGTTGAATAAGCAATATAATACCACTTAATTACTAACCTCCGAAAAACCCTCAGTTTCTGAAGTGGCTAAGGTTTTGAATTCTTCTGGTGCACCTCTATTTTCCTCTTCATCATCCATTTCAGTAGTCACTGACAAAACCAAGGGCGGCTGATAATCCGGTGTAGAAGAAGCCAAAAATTGCTCTCCTTTTGAGCTGACACTGATGCATGAATGAACATATGATTAACTGTAGTTTTGATTATGAAACGTACTTGAATACTGAGAGAATGAAGACACAAATCATAATAGATGGCTTTAAACATGCATAACAAAATGAAAAGTTTATACACTCAAAATAATTACTATGATCTTCCCAATAACTTAAAGAATCTACCTCACTGTTCTGTACACATCATTAACAATCTCCTTCAAATAACCTGTAGAACATTGGAAGTCAATTATTAACTGCACTATGAAAAAGATTATGGTTTTTTAGGTAACATGCCATTCATAAAGCCTACCACAGAATAAAATAAACTTAAGTTAGCAAGTGTATAATTAGAAAAACATGCAAGAATTAATTGACAGTTTATTTAACACAAAGATCATAATTCACATAAATTTTTTCCTTTCAAATAATTGTTTTCAGTATGTATTGCATGCTAATAGTGCTACCGCTAGGTTGAAAGCTCTCAGCTAGAAGGCAATTAAAAGGGACTCTATTCCCTCATTGGGTTAAATGAAACAGCAAAGAGGAAAGAGAAAAGAAAGGGGTCTCTTTCCTTCTTTATCAAAAATTGAGGTTGGTGGAAGTAGGATGCTGAGGTAACCCAGAAGGAAAGAAACATAGTCGTCCATCCATACCCTCTTGCCATTCTAATTGTGCTTGCAAACTAATAATATTAAATTTAATTAAAAATGAAATTGTTCGTTCTTTGAAATTTAACATATTTGTACAGCACGCTCAAGACCATAGAAATAATTCTTAAGGCACCGCGAGCACGGAATCTACATGACCAAATAGAGATTGACAAACGTGATTCCATTATCTCAACCAACTACAATCAGTTTGTATGATGCACAATACTATTGCACCACAGACAAGATTGTCGATTCAGTGATTAAACTTGTCAAGTAAAGACAGAAGGCACTTAGCCAGGGTCAAATTTCAAGCAGTAACTCTAGATTCAGGATATCCTTGAAACAAGAACATGAATTGATAAAACTTCTTTACCACAAATAATAGCTGTAGCTGGATAAATCATTTCCAATTAAAATACCATAAGAAATCAGTTGATGCCCTAGTGCTTTCCACCAATTTGATGGGTAAGATTTCCCAAGACCATGAAGTGGAAGCTTGTCAAACTGAGCATCAAGAATTTTCTTGGCCTGTAAATCACCAGGAAATATAACTATTCATACTAAAACTTAAAAGCAACAATTAAGGATGAATGACAAACTAAACAAGAACTTAAGTGGTATTATAGTATACTATCGGATTAAACCTAGTAAAAGACCTTCCTCTAAACATTTTAGCAATTTGAGACAGTAATACAGTATGGGTGGACATTAATCATGTTACGAGGATTAATGTATGATATAAATCTAGTTTAGGGTTCAAGGTTTGTAATTTGGGAATTAGGGATTCTTAATTTATAATCTGGAAATTAAGAGTTTAATTGTTCGGAATTTCATCCCCAGAAAAATCAGTCCTTCATTTCCTATTTTTATTTAGGACTTCTTAAGTCATAAATTTAGGTTGCTTTTTCTAGTTGAAATGAGGTGTTGTCGAGTTAAATGACCTGTTATCAATTTAAGGAATTTCAACTTTTATCATCATTGAGTTGATTAAGTTTGTTGAAAGTTTTAAGAATTGTCCGTGCTTTCCTTTCTCATTCTACATCAGGCAACACATAAAGAAGCCAAAGTATTTCCAAAATCTATTTGCTTGAGTAGTCTTGGTATTAAAATGCACATATAATATTTCTCTTCTTAAAATAAAAAAATTATACTCATCTACATGCAAATTATGAATGAGCAAAAGTTTACCAATAAGACCAAAAGAAATTATAGAATTTAAAGATTCTGTGAACAATGTCATAGGTAATGTTAAGCTAAAAGTGCCATTTTATGCAGTGGAAGAGTTGTAATATTCTGCAATTCCATTTCAAGTCTCCCATAATTTCTTAATTACGTTGCATCTAGTATCATCGAGAAGATAATCACAAAAATAAGAATGGAGAATGCATAAAGAAAATAATACATTGACACTGGTTCCACCATCAAAGTTCAGATTACACAAACAAAACAAGCAAAATGGCAAACTACTTTTAAATGATACTAAAATACTCTTTAGTTTTGATAATTAAGAGCTTACTCGAGACCCTCGTAGGATGTCAATGGGCATGTTGAGGCCCCATTTACCCTTACATGTATGAATGCAAGCCAGTAGAAGAAAGGCTTCTCTTGACATGTTACGCTCCTTCTTTGAGACAGTGCAGTTATCACAATTTCCTAGAACCAAGATTTAGAAGAGACTATAAGAACAAACTATATATGTAACAGGAGGTAACTTGGAATATTAAGAGAAAAAGCAACTGAAAAGAAGATGCCATGTGCTTATCATCAAGAGTAGAATAAATTTATAATAATCACTATAATTAAAATAGCAGTTCCCTTAATTGTTTGGTAACTTGTAAGTTTGAACAAACGAATGGCAATTTCTAACCTAAATCACATGTCCTAATCTGTATCAATATCAGAAAATAAATAACCAAAAACTGCCAACATGCAGATATAGACCAATAGGAACCTCAGAGAAAACTCTCAAAGGGAAGTAAGCTTAGAGCTATCACAATCTTAGTTACATAAGAACAATGCAAATCCTACAATTACAGAAAAAAAATATTTTTCTTTCTTGTTTAAACAATGCAATAATATAAGTATCTCCCTTCCCAAACTAAGGTCAAACATAAATAATACAACGAGCATCATGTTTGGGTGCAACAGTGCAAGCATTATAATGCATCTATTTTATTGTCATTAACTACTAAACTTCATATGCAATGCTTTTACCTATCAATATCTGAACATGGTTGTGGAAATTCAGTTCAACAGCATGTCAATAAAGGCAACTTATTAAGTTATAAAATCATCTCCTGATATGAACTTAAGTATATTGTTCCATGTTTCAATCATGTCACCTGTTTCATATGAAATTTTTGGTCTGCTAGTGAGGAAATTACTAATTAAGGAATATAAAACACAATTTGCTTCCCCTCCTGGTGACATGAGCTTTGGAAAACAGTTTCATATAATACATGGTTTAAATTAAATATGCTCTTGAGCCATAGTATGCAAGGAAGCTCAGTAACAAAGAGGAAAAACCATTCTAACTTAAACAATGACAAAAAGAGAAAAAGGGACTATAATATGTTAATGCCAATTAAATCAAATCCAATGAATTTGGATCTCTTTAAGTTATGCAAGGGAAGAACAATGCTCTTTAAAGTCATGAAAAGATAAGGCAGCTTAATAGTTAGTATAATTATTACATTACAAGTGATAATAGTGATAGTCATATATATATATATATATATATATATATTAGAATATCTAAGTGAAAGCCAAACCACATCTATCAGCTGAAACTTTTTCCCCAAAGTATTCGAGCAAGAACTTTCTTCTGCAAGTTGTCAGCAAGCAATAGCGTTCAGCAGCTATTAATGACTCCATGACAGCTCTTCTTTGCTTTTCCTGGTACATAGGAGGCCCACAGATATTTGCAGGACAAAAGAATTCATAGGTAAAACATATTCAGAGAAATGCAAGAATTCTGCAACTTCGATGCTCACTTAACCACAAAAACTCTTCTGCTACAATATCTAACCTAAGTTGCTTAAAAAGAAGAAATCTAAGATATATACACATGTCAAAACCTGCAAGATAAACTCAAAAATACATACTGTTTGTAATTCTCCACAATAAAAGTTTCCCTTAGCAAAGTCACTTCTTGTGTAGTAAAGTCGACAGACAGAAGCTATACCATCTCGACCGCAACGCCCACTTTCCTGGTAGTATGATTCCAGGCTCTTAGGGCAGCCATAGTGTATCACCTGTCTTATGTCAGGTTTATCTATACCCATACCAAAAGCAACAGTTGCTACCATGACTTGCAGTTCATCTCTAACAAATAATCTGAAGAAATCAGCAAATGGTTCAGTTTGGCATAACAAGTACTGAAGCACCTTAATCAGACATAAAGATGAAAGGGGCCTTAAGGGAATTAAGCACGGTTCACACTCGCATTAATCATAAAGGGTCAAAATCTAATTTTCTATTCCAAAGTTAAAAAAAAATTACACCTATGAGATTCCTCGCGAGCTTTCTTAGTCATCTGCCCATGGTACATCCCAGCTGCAACACCTGCTTCCAAAAATGACTTGGAAATCTATGCAAATGAGATTAAGAAAACGTTATTATTTTAATAAAAAAAATGCAGCATCATTGAATTCAAGCTAAGAGATATTCAATCAAGAACTCCAAAGGGAAGACAATTCAGGTTCAAGAAAAATAGATCACCAGTTCACCAGAAAAATGGCAGCAAGATAGCCATAAAATATTGATAAGATAATAGTTTGAGACTTTGAGCAAAAGAATATGGTCCAATCTATGTACAATTTGGTTTTCTATCAAAAAAAAAATTATGTACAGTTTGGTAGTATATCTAACCAAGAATTCTTGTGGTTAAAAAAATTAACTGAAAACATTTTTATTTAACCTATGGATTGAATGATCTCATATTACTCATTAACAATGAATACATATTCCTTATGAAACCTTTTAGCAGTGCTTTAAATTATTGTGCCTAAAATTTGATGAGTACATTCACAATAATACAGTAATTCAAGTTGAGAAAGAGAAAGACAATTAACTGATTTTATAGTTCAGGGGTATTATTGTGAAATTTACCAATAATATTTTATAGCACAAATGCACAATACCTGCTCTACATCTTTGATTGTTGTGCAGTAGATTATACTTGAACCACCACTAGCTACATTTTCTGAAATATCTTGGATGAGCTCATTTACAAAATGTTGTCCATGATTGTAAGGCTTGACACCATAGAAAAGATTTGGGCGATCAAATGAACCAATTGAAACATAAGGATTATGCATCTTCAAGGAACTGATGATGTCAACTCGAACCCTGGAAGTATAGCATGTATAGTACAATAACAATAATACATATCTCAATTTACAAAATGAAGTTAGATTTGTACAATAACAGCCAAAGTGAAAGATAATTACTTTTCAGTAGCAGTTGCAGTTAGGCCAACAAAAGGAACATCTGATAGAACACCTCGTAACTTGTCCAACTGCTTGTACTCCACCCTAAAATCATGGCCCCACTCTGATATACAATGTGCCTCGTCAACAGCAAAAAGACAAATTCCTGCCTTTTGCAAGTTCAACCAGAAACTGAGCAGATAAGATGAAAGTAAGAGACTAATCATGAATATTCTCAATCAGTAATATCCAAAACCACAAGCAATAAGCACTCATTGTAAAAGAAGCATGGATTACTGGTTTAATGACTCAAAATCAAATGTTAATGTAAATGTTACCAAATGAAATTATTCATTTTATTATGTAAAATGTACTTATCATTTGGGGATTTAGGTTGGCGTTAGTAACTGGGATAATTTAAATTTAATTAGAGATTTAAATAAAGGGTTTTCGGCCTAGGGATACATTAGCCCAAATTATAGTATCCTTCTAGCTATATCATACTGTCATAAGGATACCAAATGTCAATATGATTTTTTTATTTTAGTTGCCTAGAAAAAGGTAATTAGTCATTTAGAAATATTACACTGATTATTGATAAATTGATATCATTAAATTTGAGTTCTTGTCATTACTTCCAGTTTACATCAACTACTATCCTTTAAACATGTACAACAGTCTTTCCAATCAACTTCACTAAGGCAGACAGTTTGGTCTATAATATTAATAGCATCCAAAATATTGTACTGGACTATAACACTGTAGATAATGCATCAATTCATTCCAATACCTAGTGGGAATTAAGCACGCCTTCTCAGGAGTCATGAACAGAATGTCAAATTGCCCACTCTCAGCTCTAGTCTGGATGGTGGGATCTGTCTGAGCACTTCCAAGATACTCGGCCCTGATACCCCGCTGTTTCAAAGCCATTACCTGTTTGCCCATTTATACTCAGTAAGATAATCACTGTTTGAAGGTATTGAAAGCCATTGATATCATAAAATGGTGAAGCCAAAGCAAAAGGATACATGTGTACAAATCTATTATTTCACCTGGTCTTGCATTAATGAAATAAGAGGGCTGACAACTACCCCGGTCCTTCTAACAACCAAAGGAGGCACCTGATAGCTGTTTTTAACAAAAAAGCAAAGTTTCATTTTGACTTCTCAGAGTTATTTAATGAACTTCAGGACAAAGTACAAAAAAGAGGGAAGATGATGTTTTTTTACCACAAGGACTTCCCGCTGCCAGTAGCCATGACTACCAAGCAGTCCCTTTTCTCGATAATTTTCTCGATAACATCCTTCTGATAAGGCCGAAACTCAGAAAATCCAAAGTATCTCTGTAAACCCAGTAGCAAATAAATGACTCGTAATATCAAAATTGTTAATAAATCGTTTGCGAATAGATGATCATTTCACGGGACAATCGGATGCCCTATATACCATCAAAACTCGCCATGTAGATTTAAATTAAAAATACTACAACCAAGCTTAATCCTAACCAACTAAACTGACACATGACAGTGTTATTAGCTTTTTCTCATGAAAAAAAATGGCAGGAAAGAGTCGGAAAAACTACACGATAGCCATATGCATTCAATCATTTTCATATTCTACTGAAAAATCAACAATCAAAGTGATAGTTTGAGGAGAATACCTTGAGAACCGACTCCATCGTGCAGGAGAAGATGAAGAAACCCGATAACACACAGAGTCGAAGGCCACTACTCAAGTACTAACTTGTAACGGCGCCAGAATACACGGATGTTCCCGCCACTAAACAATTTTTTTTTTTTGCCCTTGAACTTTACCCTTGAACTTTATTAATATTTTTTTTGAAAAGGTACTGACTGCTTTTCCATCATGGATAAAAAAAAAAAGACGTTAAGTCCAAAATAGCTTGCGGTGAGCGTGGATCGAACACGCGACCTTCAGATCTTCAGTCTGACGCTCTCCCAACTGAGCTATCCCCGCAGATGTTCCTGTTTTTGTTTAACATTTTATAACAATTAATATAAATTACAATTTAAATGGTATGACCTTAGCCCTTCAAGGGAAAAGATTCTCATTTTTCTATATCATAGTTCAAACCGAATCAAGCTGAATACAAACCCAAGTATTTGAACACTCCAAGTTGGTGCAACAAAATCTCAAGTTCAGTATGTCACTGCTGAGCTTGACTGCTTGAGGCAATAAAAATGTCGATAAACCCATACATTTTAGTGTCCTCATAAAACTAGAAATGCATATCTTGTTCTGGGGTCCAGTACATTATAATAATTTTTTTTTTTTAAAGATTAAGTTTATTTATAACTCTCCAATATTGCCATTTGCCAGGCAAATCCCAGGCCGAAAACAAGTGGCACATCAGAATTTCAGAAGTTTTGAGCTTGAAACTCCACAAAATATGCATCCTGTGGCTGTAGAATAACATGTATTGGGGTCTAGTGGAGCTTTAAAGTTCCAAAGTAAAGAGTAAATTCTTCTGTGGCTACAAGGCAATCATGAAAATGTGCAAATACACAGAAGTTTTTATAAGAAAAGTTTTCTGTATTCATCTGCCTCTTGAGCCATCTCTTCAAGGCTTCTGTCTTTCCTCTCCTTATCCAAGTCAAGCTTTTCTTTCAATTCCTTCTCCTTCTGATCCATCTGCGCCATTTACATTGACATACAGCCAAATCAGTCGCAATATTAATACCAACAGCAAAAACTTTGCTGAAAAGAAAAATTCTATCTCACCGCATCATAGATCTCATCATTCTTCTCAAAATCGCCGCCTACCCGGGGGACGACGTGGATATGAACATGAGGAACAGTCTGTCCTGCTTGGGGCCCATCCTAACATACATAATGATAATTTTGTTGGTTGTGACATACAAATAGCAAAACATGGTGGCTGAAGGATAGTCCTTGCAACGAGGGAAGTTTTGAATATTACATAGAAGCCAAAAATCACAAACTCAATTCCCCTCATTAAAATGAAGTTGTCTTTGTCCTACAGGATTTTCAGCTCTTACTGTCTTAGAGCTTTCTTACTTAGCAAACTAGAGCTGAGAAGAAAATGGTTGTTCAAGCAATTATATTAATCATAAAAGTCTTTTTAGAAAAGAACTGAAAAGAAAACTAAATCAGTCAGAAGTTTTGTACATTTAATTTTGGATAATAAGTTCATGAAACAAACTTGATGGCTGCATAAAAGTGTACAACCAAGAACCAGGCAATATCTTCCAGAAATTAGATATATATTAAAGAAGAAAGCAGGTTTAAAAGTTAAGGCTGAAAAAATCTAGTGTAAAATACAAAGTTAAATAATAAGCACACTTCACTTCAATTGTCTTACTTGTATGGCAAATGTGAGTGATGATGCCTTATGGTAGTTCTCAAGCTGCCTACCAACTTTCTGTGCCGTGAGCCACAAATCAGAAGTCTCATCAGCAGTGAGATCAACAAAACGTTTCACTTCACGCTTTGGACAGATAAGCACATGTAAACACTGTTAAGTCAACCAAGTTCAGCACCAAACAAACTTTGAGAGTTTCATCATTACATACTTAATTTTTTAGGCTCCTTAGCAACTAGCAAGTAACGGTGTGAAACCAACATATATCAAGTCCAGGGCACGTTACAGTTATTACCAAATAAAACAAGCCAATTTTACAACCAAACATGCAATCAGATTGTTCACCATGTCAATGGAGTATCAACAACTACTTACATGGATTTCGTATAAACTATCAACACTAGCACTTCATGACCAATTGTCCTGAATTCACTGTGAAGGAGTAGTACTAGCGGGTCCATATATATATACAGTTATTAAGTTATATATTGCTCTAAGACGCAAAATAGCAACGTTTAGGGTTTTTTTTAACTTTCCAAAATAAACATTGGCACGTTATGATTCATCTACAATGCAATAATGATTCCAACCCAACCCAGCATGGTATTGTTGATATGATACCCCCCATAAAAAAGGATATGACCTGCAAAACGAAGGGGGAAATTGATCAATAAAATGTGCCTTTTCAGTTATGGTAATATATTATAAACAATTCGTAAACAATATTGCAAAAAGACAATTTGCTTGGCCCCTTTTACTGTTCTTTGAAACGATATAACTAAAACAAACGGAAAGGACTATGCACAAACCCGGAAGGAGAGGACGCAGGTTGACCATGGCATAGGAAAGGTGGGTGGAGTAGAACACTTCACTCTGGTGTATCTTGTAAGGGCCAAAAGTGTAGTGTTCGGAAGTCATCTGCAAAAACGAAGATTGAGGGTGGAATGGAAGCCAGAAAAGGAGCAATTTTGTAGTTGAAAGCTTGAATTGATCTACCTATATTTACCTTAATGGCGGACGAGGAGATTGATCGTACTTGGAGTGATATTGAAGAGTGTGGAAGAAACGAGCGAGGAAAAGAGGGTAGTATACGGAGTAGCAGCTGCTTTACCATTTGCACCTTGAAACTTTGATGAATTTTCTCCCTTTTTCCCAACTCTTCTCTTTAAAAATTATGTGTATTTTTTCTAACAACTATACATTAACACTATTAGATGTGATTTTAGTATATTTTACTTATATATATATATATATATATATATATATATATATATATATATTAAATTTTTATAAAAAAATGTATGTATATTAAAAGCGTAAAAATATTTTGATAGAATAGAAAATATTTAAAATTAAAATAGAGGATATGTTCTTATATTTTATTAAAAAATAATAATTACAACAAAAAAGTTAAAAAAAAAAAGCCCAATAATGAAGTTCTAAATTGTAGAAGTGTTCATATATAATATTTTAATTAAAAAACTTGATAGAAAATATAAAAAAGTATCTTTTAAATCCTTCTAATTATAGAAAATTTATACACTTTCATGATGACATTATATTAAATTATAATATTTTATTATTTTTTAGTTGATAGGAAAAAAATTCGTAATACCTATTTAAAGTATCTACTTGTTAAGGTTACATTGTCAAAAATTTTTAATTTTTCACGGGTATTTTTTAGTAGAACAATCCTATTCGAGTTAAACATTCTTAAATTTTTTTAGAACAATAATTTCCTTTCATATTTCATTATCACTTTCCTGATCCCTTCCACTCCCCAATCTACAGTATTCTCTCGGCTGCTTCTGTTGCTTGAGCCTTGACGCCTAAGTGATGACTTCAAGCTTTTTCCTATGTGCGCTAGTTCTACTCTTCTCACTGTCTCTATCTCATCTCCTCCATTCCCATACATCTGAGCCATCTTACTTTCTAAGTTCTAACTCTTTTCAATTTTCAACCAGAAGGTGTGTAAATTTATATGCTATCAACTCTGAACCCATCACTACATATGTTTCATATACTAACTAATTCATTCATTAAGTAAGCATCTGTTTTTGTGTGCAAGAAATTAATTATATTTGAAACGCCAAGCCTAAAAATGACCATGATCTTGGTTGGAAAACCAAAACAATAATAATTAAATTTTTGGATAGCCTCATGAAATATAAAAGAACTAAGGAAAAGCCAAATGTTGGTTGATATTTGTACTTCAGGTTCAGGGATTTTACTAAATTAAACCAATCCATTGACTTCCTGTATCATAAAAAAAAAAAGACTTCTTGTTTGTTTCATGTTAATTTGAACAGAAACATACATAGAAAAAGACTTCCTGTATCATAAAAAAAATGACTTCCTGTATGTATGTATGTTTCATGATTGAACAGAAACATCCATAAAAAGACTTCATGTATCATAAAAAAAAAAAGACTTCCTGTATGTATGTTTAATGTTTGAACTGAAACATACATAAAAAAAAAAGACTTTCTGTATTATAAGATTTATATAATAAAAAGACTTCCTGTATTATAAGACTTATATAAGAAAGTTATATTTCGAATATAATTCTAAAAAATGTTTCTGAAAATATTTACTATCTTCTTATAATATTAAATTAATTTTAAATAAATTAAACGTTTGTATTCTTAATTAATCAAATTTCACTCTATTCTATTTCATCTTGAATTTAAGTATGAAGAACAAAAAAAACCTCGAAGTTATCCATTTGTACCATATCAATGTGACTCAACTTTCTTATAGTTCAGAAAGAATAAAGTTACCTGTTGAAAGACCTCCAATTAGAAAATCTCTCATTTCTCTAAAGCATTTTCACATTTAAAAGGATCTCCTGGTCAAACTAAATTTAGTTTTGCATTAGCTTTCCTTTGAAATGATTTGGATCAACGCCTCCAAATACTATTTCTCCACCCTCTTGTGCCTCCGGATCTGCGTTGTGCCAGAAAGAGAACACCTTCTCATCAACAACATCTTGCTCCACCATTGTACCTTTGATATGATAGTGGATTAATGAATTCAAGGAAAGCAACAGTAAACAAAATTCTGGATACAGAGTAAAAAACACCAAGGAGAAGAGGAACTATACCATATTGGCACTGCTTTCTCAACTGAGATTTACTGAAATCCAAGGCCAACTGTCCCATCAAACTTGGGTGACACAAAATAAAGATTACTTTCTTGAGTAGCCTCGATGAAATCCTGCATTTTTTGAAAGAATCATATAATAGTAGTAACATTAGGAATTGGTATTGGTGCAAAGTGGGAACAAACTGTACGTGTAGTTTATGTGCACTACTTACTTGATTCTTGACCACAACATCACCAACTTTAACGTTATCTTGACTAAAGAAACCAGATATGGATCCAATATCATAGGTTATTTGACTTGATGTTCCTGATTTACTAGTTAATAGCATATAATATATAAATAACTACTGATGAACATGAGTAATATAATGAGAAGCTGTTCTGTTATACCATTCTTCTTGTATGTCCTGGATTTGTACCGAGAATATGGAAATAGCAAGCAATCTGCAAGTGAATATTAGTCAAAAAGAGACTCTTCTATATATTACATGGTATTTAAGACTGAGAGATTAAGTTGAACTTACAGAAAAATAGCACTTGGACGATGGAACATAAAGGTTAGAACTAGCAGTATCAAATATGACTGTAAAGGTCTGTGGGGGTGTGCCAATTCCGATCTCTCCATAATATTGCGTAATGTGCACCCTTGAGTGGTCTCACCTCTTTCCTTGCAGCTTGAATGGTTTGAAGATCTAGACGTGTCTTCTTCCAACCAATTCTCATAAGCCCAGTAGAGAAAGAAGGAAGAAGTGAGCATATAAACATAAAGCTATGCACAGATGTTTGTGCCCCATGGTGTTGGAAAATATCTGTAAGAAAGGAAAAAGTAAGAAGATAATACTATAAACTTCATCTACGAACTTGATGAATGAAAGTCATAGTAGGATCCATTCCAATGGGACAACTATATAAGACACTATTTAAGGAGTCAAGTCTTAGAATTTCTCAGCTACCAAGTTTTCAATTTATATATCTTTTGAACTTCTTTCATTGGAAATAAAATAGCAACAGAGAAGAGTTCCCATTTCCATGCATTCTTCTCCGCTCAAGTGAGTTGAACAAGGTAAAAAAATACTCTGTCATGTGTATGCCCTTCATTTGATTTTGTTGTCCGATTTTCCTTATGCATTTGTTACCCACTCATGAAAATATCGCCAAACAATCCTGCAGCCATTGAGTGTACATGTATGAATATGATTGACGCTATGTAGTACAAATATAAATGAACCAACATATATAATTAGAAGGAAATATACCAGAGATAATGGATACCGTGGATGAGCAAAAACAATAGACTGACCATAAAACCAATGTAATAATAATATTCTCCAAATCAATATGCATGTTTTAATATTATAATTTATAACCAATCCTCAGATAACTAAATTTATACCTGCTGTGGAGTGATGGAGGTTGAAAGGTTTATCTCCAATGGTAAGAGTGACGTTTGGCATCTGAGAAATACTATCACAACTTATTGTGGACACTCCTGCTGAACTAGGCAGTCTCTCACACAACTGTCAATGATAATGAGATTGACCAAAGCTTATGTTCACTAATTAAACTGTATAATATATACAACAACTTGGTTTAAAAGGAATACGGAATACCTGATTTATGTAGTCTTAGTTGATTCTGGATCCAAACGACACCCATCTAGGAGAACCTACCTTTGATACTAAGAGATCCCATATCCTATCTCCATATTGAGAAACAACTTCCTTACATTCTGAAGGAAGCATATAGGGCTGGACCAAGTAGTAATGACGTTCCTGAATCAAAAATTGCAGCACATAAACCCCCACAAACACCTAATGGTCATTGCAATGAAAGCGACTAATTAAAATTATTTCAAATAGACATGTTCAAAAAGAATGAAGTTACCTGTTGAAAACCTCCAATGAGAAAATATCCCACTTCAAACTGGGAATGGAGCCATTATTGTTAATTTTCTCTAGAGTATTTCTCCACCAGCCAAACCAGGACCAGATGTTGATCACTCCAAGGCCCAAGGAAAGAGTGTAGTGAAGATGGATGACAGATTCACCACAGCAGATGTTGATCCCTCAATAGTCTAGTGAAGTGAAGTAGTGAACAATGTTCAGTTTCTTTTATAGTGAAATGGTTGCGTGACGGTGAAGCAAGGTGTAAGTAACCGTTGGACTTCTCACTTGCCGACATTGTAATCAAAGATTTTCAGAGATTTTGAAAATCCATTTGCAATTATGAATGCACAAACAAAAATGGGTCTCTTGATTAGCTTCGTGGTTAAATGTCAATCAGTTGGTTATCTGAAATGTAATCAAAGATTTTGGGAGATTTTAAAAATCCATTTGCAATTATGATTTATGAAAACGTCCATCAAACTTTTTTTTTTATTAAGGGTAAACTACAATTTGGCCCCTGTAGTTTGGCTTAAATTCAGTTTGTCCCCCTGTGGTTTAAAATTCGACACTTAACCACCCTGTGATTTGGCTTAAAATTAATGTGCCCCTGTAGTTTAGAGTGTGACACTTATCCCCCTGTGGTTTGTTATGTTATCACTTAACTACCTTCACCTATCTTCTATCCAAATTTTAGTCAAATTAATCATCATTTAATACTTTTAATGTTTAAAATTTGTCATTCAACACTCTAGAATTATAAAATGATTCAAAAAAATTATAATTAATATAAAAATAAAATTATATTTTTAAAAAATCAATAAAATAATTTAGTATTTATTGTTTACTCCATTGATTATTTATATTTAGTTATTTAGTCCTTTTATTGTTATTTTTTATCTTTAATGTTTTAGAATTATTAAATCAATCAAAATAAAATGTAAAAGAATAATATAATACAAATATATAACTAAATTTAAGTTTTTTTTTTATTGTTCAAGTTCATAACATACATACATGGATTGAATGTTAATATTATTGAGCTTAGAAACTCTAATATTAAACAATAATTTTCTTAGAAAATTATCCTTAGACTAGGAGCATAACAGTACTTTTGAATATAGTGGAGATATTAGAGAAAAGAAAGAGTTTGAAGGAAACGTTAAAAAGAGTTGAAAGTAGAAGATTAGAGTTTATTAATATTATTTTAGAGATAAAATAAATATTTAATAAAATAATTAATTAATTCAATTATTTTTAAGTAATTTCTTTTATAAGTTATATTAAATATTAAATTTTAAGAAAAAATAATATATGGTAATTAAGTGATAACATAACAAACCACAGGGGGGTCAAGTGTCACACTATAAATCACAGGGAGCACATTTATTTTAAGGCAAACTACAGGATAGTTAAATGTCACATTTTAAACCATAGGGGACAAACTGAATTTAGGTCAAATCACAGGGGGCAAACTGTAGTTTACCCTATTTTTTTTAATCATGTTTTTTTAATCTGTTTAAACAACTATTTTTCTTTAAAAAATAAAAATTTTTTGCGTTGGGCCAGCCCAACATGCTTACCACAAACCAAAGCAAGTTCTCTCCTATAGCGAAATGGGCCCGAACCTCGTTTTAGAGTTCAATCGGAGTCCGATTTCAGCTTGAAGAGGCACAGAGACAGAGTTTCTCCCCCCTCTCTCTCTACTTTATCTTGTCGGATAATACTGGTTCTTCGCGGCATTGCTGCTCTCCTCCTCAACCAATGGCCTGCTTCGGCAATGCAATTATGGCTACCAGCACTGACAGCAGATGGAGTATGACATCACTACGAGCTGCTTTGCCATCGCTTCCTTCTTCTTCTTCTTCCTCCTCCGCTTCGCTGTGCTTCCCTGTCGCTGCAACATTTCCCCCTTCGTCTTCTTCCTCGCGTAGCCTACGAATCTCTCAGACCAAACCCAAATCGGTCCTCAAATCTTTCTGTGGCCTTTCCTCTCAAAACCTTCTGTTCTTTGCCGGTTCATCGTCAGGTACTAATACTATATCAGTGAAGTGGAATATCTAGGAGAAATCAACATTGGGTTTTTATTAAATTACGATGGCTACTATGTAACTTATCGTACAATATATGTTAGTCTAATTGCTAATGTATAGTAAATTTTAATTGCGTTACTTTGATTCTAAGCCATCTCTTCATTTGTTCCTTGAGGAATTGTTGGCTGCAACAGAGTTTCTCGTTTCTGCTATGTTTATGCAATATATTGCAAATATAGTATTACATCTGTGGTATTGTTCTTTCGTGGACCGATCCACCTAGTGGGAAAATGCTTTAATTGTTGTTATTGTTATTGTTCTTTCATGGAATTTTAGAATACATGTTGTATGCTGGCAAAGAGCAAATATTGCTCTTTTCTCTTCTCCTAAGAGACTGATGTGGAGCTATTGATCTGAATTCTGTTTAGTATTGGCTGTTTATTGTGCCTTATTCATTAAACCTGCCTTGTAGAATTTGCAACTGAAATATTATATCGGAAGTTTTGTTGGGAGTTTGCTTTATATTCATGTGGCTGACAATTGGAAGAGTAGACTTTTGTACGTTGATGTTTTGAATTGTGGTTTATTCAGTTAGTTGTATATGGTAAAGTCTAAGGTTTCCATGCCTTGCATGAGATCATAAGTTCAGCATAACTAACAAAATATTATGGAAGTTTAAGCCTTGATTGTGCACATTAGAAAAAGATTAGGAGTTATGCTTTGTTAATTTAGAACTGAAATTTGACTACATATACTGAGCTCTTGTTGTTGGTCACACAACTTATGTCGTGGCAGCAAAATTTGGTCCTATTTCTGCCCCTTCTCATGTGGTAATGGAAGAAAGAGGAGGAGGCTACAGTATTTGTTGATATTGTATGGCACCACTGCTTTATTTAGATTGGTAATTTGTAACTTAGTTACCTTAAATGAATAACAAGTTCTCACTTGAGAGGTTTTAGACCTGAGTAGCTGACATGCAGATATGTGAGTTAAATATCAGAATTTCTGGTGGGGGAAATTTATCATGTAGATTTTCTGACTTGAACACTACAATAAGAAGCTGTTTTGGTAGTTTGCCTTATGGTTGATGTGACAATAAGAGAGTAGAACTTTAGAAGTCTATATGATATGGCTGCTTTGAATAGTAGCTGTTTCAGTCTAATGCACATGATCTAATTTTTAAGGCTGCTATGCCACCGCATAACTTTGTTAGTTAACCAGAGTTCAGCATAATAGTCAAAATATTAAATTCAGCATGGAAACTGAAGCATTGATTGCAGTCAGTGCTTAGAGATTGTGGGTTATACTATTTAAAGGAGTATTTCAATTAAAACTTCCAGCTAATTTTTCTTAACCCTACAAAATTTTGATTCTAGTTCTGCCCTTCTTCACGTGGTAAAGTACAAAATCTTTGGGGGAGATACCTTATACTGATAAAAATTCAAGGGGATTAGCAAGATAAACATCATGAACTTATTAGGGAGAGCAGAGCAACAACCGAGTGTGAGAGTGCCTTGATATCAAAAAATGATTCCCATGCTTATTTTCCTTATGTAGAACTAACTTCAGGGACAATGATATCATGATTATTTGATCATTTTGACGTTGAATCAGGAATTTGAGTTAATTGTAAAGGATTTTTATGGTCATTATTGTTATACAAAGTAATATGATAGGCCTGATTAATCACTTTATGTTGCTGAGTCAAGCTAAAAAATCTTAGTATCTTTACATAGGTTGCTGCTGAGTTTTAAGTGAATGAAGATTATTATCTAAATTTCAACTATGCTCCTTTTCTTTGAATTTCTGTGGTATTATTCACTTTGGCTTCCATTTCCATAATTATTATGTGCAGAATTTACCGGCTTTGATAACTGTTTTACCATTATTGACAATGGGGGTCGAGTTTATGCCATGAGACATGGAAGGCGAGTACCCAAGCTTAACCGGCCCCCCGATCAGCGCCGTGCACTTATTCGTGGCCTCACAACTCAGCTCCTTAAATATGGCCGCATCAAGACCACCAGAGCAAGAGCCAGTGCAATCAGGAAGTATGTTGATAAGATGATCACATTGGCAAAGGATGGCTCTCTTCACAAAAGGCGACAAGCCCTTGGTTTCATATATGAGAAGCAGATTGTTCATGCTCTATTTGCAGAGGTTCCAGATCGGTATGGCGAAAGAAACGGAGGTTACACGAGAATCATCCGAACCCTACCTAGGCGGGGTGATAATGCACCTATGGCCTACATTGAACTTGTTTAGGCACTACATCGACTGATTTTTTTTCTATCTTGCTGCAAATTTGAGATAGTAATTCCTTCCTTTGTGATATTGGGTTTTACAAACACTTTCTCTGATGTTTCATCTATCTGTTTGTTGTTTCTACGAGTAGGATTCAGGTTGCATTTTCCCCCCTGTATCTATGTCCCAACGATTTTTCCTTAATAGTAAACACTGTATGCAATATATATTTTCTGATGCATTTTAATGAACACTTATTATATACCAAAGATCTTATAGTCATCGGGCATAGTCTTAGGTGATGTTTGGTAGGTAGAAAGGGAAAGGGAAAGGGAAAGGGAAAGGGAAAGGGAGAGGGAGAGGGAGAGGGAAGGGAATGGGTTTGATGTGTTTGGTAGTAAAAATTTGGAATGGAAATGGAATGGGAATGTATTAAAATTATTATTTTGCCCCTTATATTAAAATAATAAAAAGAAAGGAAGGTTAGAATTATGTCAAATCAAAGGGTAAAATAGACATTTTATATTTTATTTTTATTTTATTTTATTTTTTAAAAAGTGTAAGGGAGAGAAAAAAGTAAAAGTGGGGCCCACCCACTTTTTAGTCTTCATTCCCTTGCTCAAGAATTGAAGCGAACATGCTCTTAGTCTTAGTGGTATAAGATTGTTTTACGTTTGATATGAATTCGGGGAGAAATGTTCAAGCAACATCGCTTAGAAGGGCAATTAGCCCTTTCTTGTGGTAATAAATTTTCATTAAATAATCCAATGTAAATTTGTAGTTCAATAAAAGTAAAGTTCCTTTGTACATCTGATGCAGATTCACTTTTAAACCATTACTAATACTAGGCTACTTTTGGTAAAAGTAAGGGATGTAAAGTTATCGAGTAAACAAAAGTGAAGAGAAATAGAGAGAATAAGTATGATGAAAAGTGTATTTGGTATGTAAAAAATAGGTAAGTTTATAATGTAATTTGTTGTATGCATGCATTGTAATTTTGGCCGATAGGATTGTAATATGTGGATAAGATGATGTGTGATGCAATGCAATTTTTTATATGTCACAATCTTATCGGCCGAAATTGCAATGCATGTATGCAACAAATTGTATGATGTAAAAATTTTTTAAAAAATGAGAGAATACATGAATTTCACCTTTTGGAATCCATTACAAACGTAGTAGTCCGAAGAAGGAGAGACTTTGATGACATGAGCATCTATTGGTAATGACGTGGGGATTTCATTAAACGGAATTATAGAAAACAATTGAAAGCATAGTAAAATTTTGTGATTGGATGCTCCAAATCTCCATACTCCAATTTACGACATTTTAAATAATAATAATAAGGCTACAGATTTTTTTTAAAAAAAAATAATAAACTGAAAAGGAAAATCGTAATGAATGGGTGTTACGATTGTCCTACAAAGGAAAAAAAATCTGACCAGATCATAACTTGTTTTAAAGTGTAACACAGGAAAATAAGATATTTGCTTATTGAGAAAATGATAATATAATGTTGAGATTTGTTATCTAAGGGCATCAAAATCGTACAAATTGGACACACCTAATCAATCTGGCCTAATGTCATGTTTTTTTACCTAATTAATTTTTTAACTAAATAATAAAACTTCGTTTCCTTTCCAATGAATGAAACAGATTTGGAAAGTAAATTCTAGACATTTATTCAGAGAGTGATCTTGAACCATTGATTTTAGGATATAAGGAGCTGGGAAACCCTAATACTCTAATACAAATATGCCCCATAGCCAACAAGTTTGTTCTCTATTGTTAGCAGCTTACTAGTTACTATAGCTTGTAATGCAAGTGTGCATATAACTTTTGGTTATTAAGTTAACTACAAGTAAAAAAAGAAAAGATCGATCTCTATCCACCAAGTAAGTTTTGTGTTTGTTTACCTCCTCAATCGGTTTCGTTTGGCCTATTTCTACTATTTCATTCTTTGTTGTTTTTATACTTATTTGTCAGTAGTAATATGAAATTTGGTACTGTGTGAACAAGTATTACACATGAGGGATTAGATCCCATAAAATTTTAGGTTTATACTTGATAATCTTTAGTCTTTTCTAAAGCCGTGTCAATGATTCTCTACCTATAATTTGTTTCTCAATTGTTTATAATTTGCAGGTATATATACATGGCAGGAAGTAAGTTAAAATTATTGAAAGTGTTGTTGAGGCTGTTAGCTTTCCTTGCAACTTTTTTTCTGCTGCCATGGTGATGCATATTATTATTATTTTTTTTCTTACAGCTATCCTCTTATTTGAAACAATTCGTTTTGAGTTAGAGAATCTGTGACCTTATTTTCAACATTCCATAATTGCATTCTTGTCTCCTGACTATGGACTCAAAATTTGAAATCCTTTGCAAAGTTTTTCTTCCTTTCTTGAAAAACAAAGGCATTGGATTGTCATGTTTCATATACTGTTATTTACTTATTCTTTTTTTTTTTTTATAAAATTTTTGAAAACATAGTAAGATTCTGTGATTGGATGCTCCAAATTGCAAATCTTGTGAAGTGTACTGTTTTTGTGCATTAAATTGTGTAAAGTAAAACAGTGTTTTAAATTTTTATACATTAAATGAGTTAATGTGCAAAATTACACTTCAATTCTTCACAATATGCACACAATCTCATCATGTTATAAGTATAAAAACATGGACCGGGTTAGTAGTAATAGGTTTAATCATGCAATTTTTTAAAAAATATTTTATCACCTAATCTCTTTTATAATTTAATATATTTTTCATAATATATATATATATATATATATATATATATTATTTATTTTAGGTCTAATGCTCAAATTGGACATTTCAGTCCTAAATATTTCATTTGTTTCCAATTGGTCTTATAAGTTTCGACTGTGTTTCAAATTGGTCTTTTCGTTACAAACGGTTATAATTTTTTCTTAAGTGTTGATATCATCATTGTGTAGTCAACAACAAAATTTCAAGTCATCAATTATTGCCACATTAACATCTTTCGCTATTATTTTTCTGCGTTTTGAAATGAAAGAGGAGTATTATGTGAAGAGTGAAGACTGAATTAGAAGTTTAAAACGCAAAAAAAAAAGAGAGAAAGATGATAATGTGGCAAGAATTAATGACTTGGATTTTTTTTTATTGGACAATGATGACATCGACACTTAATAGAAAAATATATCAGTTTGTAAATTTGAAACGTGGTCAAAACTTATAAGGTCAATTTTAAATAAATGAAAATATTTAAGAGTAATTTAAAATTTAACCTATATGACCAATTTGAATATTGACCTTTATTTTATTGATATATATATATTAGAGGTTTCGCATGCACGTACAGTGCATGTAATTTGTTTTTAGTGGGGAAGTTATTTTTTTGGTATCACACTTTGCTTGTGTGACACCAAAAATTCCAAAGCTGTATACACTAGAGGCTTCGTATGCACATACGTGCATGTAATTTATTTTTTAATTTTTCAAAAATATAATATATAATTATTATTATTATATTTTAAACATTTAATTTTTTAAATTTTAAAATATAATATAAAATCATTATTACTATTTTTCTTTTATAATTATTTATTGAAAAGTTGGTTATTTATTGGGAAGTTGAGGGGGAAGTTATTTTTTTGGTGTCACACTTTATTTGTGTGACACCAAAAACTCCAAAGCCATATATATATACTAGAGGCTTCGCAAGCACCTACGTGCATACATGTAATTTATTCTTAAATTTTTTAAAAATATAATATAAAATAGTTATTATATTTTAAAATCATTAAAAATTAATTATTTTAAAATTTTAAAATAGAATTTTTATCATAATCTAAAATAAAAAAATGAAAAAATGAGAAGTTATGCATATCTCTATTTTTTTAGTAACCACCTATCATATACTTGTTTTCTCTCTCTCACATCCTCCAATCATATTATTTTTGTTGTATTTTTTAATTATAAAATATAGCTATAAATATAGATATAGATTTATTGAGAAGTTGGTTATTTATTGAAAAGTTGAGGGGAAGTTATTTTTTTAGTGTCACACTTTACTTGTGTGATACCAAAAAGTCTAAAATCATATATATATATATAGATAGATATAAGATATATATATATAGTTTAGAATGTCACACATGAAGAAGAGAGCTGAGAGAGAAAGCTAGAGATAATAAATAGATAGTTAATACAAATAATGAGTAGTTAATAAAATAATGAAAAAGTGATTAACTTTATATTTTTTTTGATGAACGATTAACTTTATATTAATAATAATAAAGTGCAATAAAATAAATAAATTTATGTAATATTTTAAAATAAAATTCAAAAAAGGACATACATGTCAATGTATCTAATTATAAATATTTATATATTTTGCATACAAATACATGCCATTTCTTTTATTTCAAAATATAATATAACTAACCGCGTAATATTTTATTACTTATATATATATATATATAGAATTATATAATTCTTTTATGAAAATGGAATATATAATTTTATAAGAGAACAATGAACAAAAGTTTAGAGTGATTATAATATAGAAAATATAAATATTACTATTGTTTAAAAAAAATAAAGAAAAAACACCAAAAAAAAATGTAAGGAAAAAAATTCCACCGCCATAAAAAAAATTTTTCGTAGAAACCGCCATAATTTGGAAGTCGCGTACTTCTTACGGAAAGGAAACTGTGCCAACGGCTAGACTCTTCAAGTATCTCGTTCGTCAATATCTTGTCCACCGACCTATTTTGGCACCGTTAATCTTGACCTAATTTTTTATATATATTGTCTCCTAACCGTTGTAGGTTCTATTCTCTCTCTAGCTTTCAGGATTCTAGCGTAGACGCTGAGTTTCTTCATTGAGATTTATGATTCAGGTTTCTATTCTATTAGATCAGATTCTATATAAAATATTTTCTTTCCTCGGTGAATGGCAGATCGGAGTTGTGAAAACAGGGGATATTGATTTGGTTTCTTCAATTCGTCGTCTATTTGTTTTAATATTTCTAATTGGTTTCTTGGCCTTGTTTTGTTGCAGCCGGTACGACAACAGAGGCGTTTCTAAGAATCGTGAGTATATATATATGTAGCGTCGAATTTCATGCAATATTTTGTGATATCCACTTTATCTAGACTAGATGTCTTCGCAACGGCTTTTCTGTTTCTAAATTCTCTTATGTTGTTAATGAGTATCAAGATTTCTCATCTCAGTACACTTGGCCGTGGCTTGCTATTGGTGTTTTCCAGGGAAGGGGATAGTGATTATCCCGTGTGCTTGGATGCTCAAGTGAAGGGGGAACGATGGCTACTCCTATAGGACTTACCTATTTTGGATTCTCATCTTCTGCGGATCCTTTGTGTTTAAAGATTTTACATTAAATTCTTCATAAGAACAGGTCAATGTGTTCGCAAGTGTGTGTTGTGTGCCTGCATGTTTTTATAATCAAAATCATACTTGAGATGGCTTTCTGATATTCACTTTTTAAGATACTGTATTTGTAACTTACCGTTGCAGGTGTTATCACATTTGCATGACCTTGACCTCCGGTTTCAACTAAGGTATAGCTTCTAATGTGCTGAAAGGTTAATATTTGTGTGTGTGTATATATATATATATATATATTTCCCGAGTTTGTTTACATATTTTACATCAGTAAAGTGCTATTCTTTTACGGAACTTAAGAATGCTAGCAAATCAAAGAAACTGCTTTTTTTGTGGGGGACAATTTTACTGATGTTGAAGAACCTTATCTTAATTTTCTATTAGCCAATTCAAAAATGCATGTTATTGTGTAAGAGAAGCATTGGTTTTAGATTAATAAATCAAATAAATTGAACACATGAAATCTGGTTTTATTTTTGTCATTTAACTTTGGGTAAAATTCAATATTGGATGCTCAAGTGATGGGGGAACCATGGTTTCTATTCTCATCTTCTGCGGATCCTTTGGTTATGCGTCTTCGTTTTTGTGTTTAAAGATTTTGCTAATTGATGGTCTGATCTTTTTTTTTCATAGGTTGGTCTAATCTTTAATTCGATGTAGATTGATGTATAGAATTTTGTCGTTTCAGTAGTTATCGATATTCTTCTTCATATTGGAATGGCCAACAACTTGGATAATTTTCTAGATTCTTCTTCATTCTATATGTCTGGGTTGCAATTGGGGTTTTCAAGAAAGGAGATGGTGATTATCCTTGGTGCTTCACCCTCAAGGTTCCTGTTAAATTGTTATTTTGGTTTATTTTTATTATGTGGTAATCTCTTTTGCGAATCTTTAGGATTTTGTTTGGCATCTGTCTGCAGCACTAGTGTTTAAGATGTTATTATATATGATTGCACAGTAGGATTTTGCAGCTTTATCTAATAATGGATCATCAAAAGGATTATTATGATTCATCTTCTCCGATGTATTACTTCAATATTATTATGAATTCTGATTTTTCTATTGCTGCACTTTAGGAGTTTTGGATACATTAGGACCATCCTATTTTAAATCAAGTTTTGTAGTATTTTTCATTCAACTACTCTGTAGAAGCAATTTCTGCTTTCAGGGAGTGGCAGTGGTTGGCTGTTCAAACTTCCAACAGTCTGATTACACTACTCCTATGAGTTTCTGGTTTTGTTGCTTTTCTCCTTTTTTGTAGAATTCTCATCTTTTGATTGTTTCTACTCTGGTGTTTGAGAATTTTCTGGTTGATAATTTATTATATGTAGGGGGTCCCACGGAGCCCTCTATTTTTCACATCAATCTTTTTTATCAGATTGCAAGGTCCGACCAACTTGGATAATTTTTTTATTCTGAGTTGGCATCAAGTACTTGAAGTTGAATATGAATTGAATTGGGAAATTGCTTTGGTGCTTCGACTCTGTCTACTTATTGGTGGCTAATAAGTACTACCAGCTTCGTTCACTGTTATGTTTCATTTTGTAAAATTGGACATATGGTGAAAGGCTTGATTGTAACTACTTAATTTGTTTCAATTCTTATATTTTATTTTTAAATTTAATTTTATAAAATTACTTTTAGGAATGTTTTAGATTGTCTAAATGATATTTTAGTGCAACTTACTGAACTTGACAATTTAGCCCAACTTAATCTTGCTAAACAAGAAAAAGAAAAATTAAATTAGAAAGTACTTTTTTTAGATATTAAAATTATACACTTTTTTTTTCAGAGTTGTGAAATTAAAAATATATATATAATTCATTTATTTTGATTAAAATACTCTATTAAATTTTTAATAAATCAGAGAAAAATACATTCATTTGATGTAAAATCAATGAAAAATGAAAGGCCGAAAACGGAAGGATCCTTATTCATATCATACACAGCTCAGTCCCTCACGAACGAGGGAAGAACTGGGATAAGGCAAGATGACGTCAATCTCGCCGCCATTATCGTCCTACTGAAAATCTCTTGCACGCCAAGTTCAAATAAAAGCAGTTCCAGTATACCGATATCAATTATCCGACTCGGGTCTCTCCGAAAGCCAAATACACAGCTTTTCTATCCTGTCTTCTTCAGCATCTCCCGTATACTCCTTGGATACTTTGGTTTTCAAGGAATGCTATCTACTGCTTCTCCTTCTGCTTACAGTGCTTACAGGAGTATCAGGGCTCCTGGGCCTCTTCAACGAGATGGTAGAGCCAGTACGGCATCACACTGTGCCGTTGCCAGATGTTGCTTTTACCACTCTGCTTTTGTTGATTTGAGTTGTGGCAATTGGAGTATCAATCGAGTTGGGTCACTCTTTAGGGTCTCTTGTATCAGCAGCTATCCAATTTACAGTAGAAGTTATGCTTATGGCTTCAGTTTCAATCTGTGCAACCTGGGCAGTTGCTCAAGTTTGCTTTCTGAGGCAAATGGGTTTCTTTCTGATTCTTCACTCTGTCGCAGAGTAACCAGACCTTACGTACCACCACGACTTGTTCGTTCAAATACTTTTCTATTCCTTTTTTCTGGCAAATTTGTGTTCTTGTTTGATGTTGACTGTGGTTTGGAACAGAGCTCAACGCTACACGGGCGAGCATTGTCGTCAACGTCAATCAAAGGTGATGATGGAAGTGGAACGGCTTCAAAGCATACAGAAACCCGGAACCAAAATATTACTTATACGAGTACCAAAGCACCTTCAGGGGAACAGATTGCTGACATAAAAATCCTCAGAACACTTGCCAATTTCTTGTGGATAAAAGATAATCTTGAACTCCGTTTCCGGGTTGTTGCTTCTCTGTGTTTTCTTGTTGCGGCTAAGGTCAGTCACTGTGCATAGTACACAATCTGTTATATGAACACTGCCAATTTTACTACTTTCATATTCCATTTCCTTGTTCTAAATCCTATGAAGTATATACCCTTACTTATTTATTCATGGCAGAGGCAGTTAACATTGCTAATGCTAATCATTGTTATTTGACCTTTGTTTCCCTATCTGATGGAGCATGTCCGGTTTATCTTTCAGGTTCTGAATGTTCAGGTCCCTTTCTTATTTAAGCTTGCAGTTGATTGGTTGACAATTGCGACAGGCAATGCCAATGCTCTTGCTTCTTTTACAGCCACAAATTCAACTCAGTTGGCTCTCTTTTCAACCCCAGCAGCAGTGTTCATTGGATATGGGATTGCACGTGCAGGATCTTCCGCTTTCAATGGTATCTATAAACTGATGTTTTAGCTGTAATGCTTTTACTGTTTACATGTCTTCAGACTTCAATAAGCTAGGTCTTTTGGGAGCTAAATCTGTAAATAAAAACGTTTGGCTTAGACCTTTTCTGTAATAATCCCGTGCTATACCCTCTCTTTGTCTTTCTTAATTCAGAGAGAGTATGCATGCATGCTTTATAGTGCTACTTACCATTCATTAATCCCTGTCAAATGTCTCACCATGAATTGCAAAATAATCTTTTTAACCTATAGGTTGATTGGGTGGGCTTTTCAATTCTAAATTCCAGTGTCTAAGTCCTTAGCATAGTTTTTCTTCCTTTCTTGAAAAACAAAGGCATTGGATTGTCATGTTTCATTCTGTTATTTACCTTATTATTTTTTTTATAAAATTTTATAACTGGATGCAACTTATGTGCCAGAACTTAGGATTGCTGTATTCTCTAAGGCAGCACTCCAAACAATCCGATTAGTATCCAGAAAGGTATGGTGCTGTCATATCTCATATTTTTGTTATTTCATGATGATCCCTTTAAGGATATCTGGTAAAAAAATGGTTTTCTAATACAGTAATACATCTATTTGTCTTGAGAGGTTGCATAAATTTTACATTAAATTCTTCATAGGAACAGGTCAATGTGTTCGCAAGTGTGTGGATGTGTGCATGCATGTCTTTATAATCAAAATCATACTTGAGATGGCTTTCTGATATTCACTTTTTAAGATACTATATTTGTATCTTACTGTTGCAGGTGTTATCACATTTGCATGACCTTGACCTTCGGTTTCATCTAAGGTATAGCTTCTAATGTGCTGAAAGGTTAATATGTGTGTGTGTATATATATATATTTCCCGAGTTATTTTACATCAGTAAGGTGCTATTCTTTTACAGAACTTAAGAATGCTAGCAAATCAAAGAAACTGCTTATTTTTGGGTGACAATTTTACTGATGTTGAAGAACCTTATCTTAATTTTCTATTAGCCAATTCAAAAATGCATGTTATTGTGTAAGAGTAGCATTGGATTAATAAATCAAATAAATTGAACACATGAAATCTGGTTTTATTTTTGTTATTTAACTTTGGGTAAACTTCAATATTTGATGCTCAATGATAAATAGGGGGTAGAAGGCTTAAGTATATGTACATATCCAAAGGAAGTTATAGTTTAACCATATGCTGGATAATGAATGAGTTGGTTTCCTTATTTGGCTACTCATTTAGTCGGTATTCCTTTTTAGGTTTATTTTGAAGGCTATTTCTTTTTGGGATCATGCGGTTCCAGAAGTTTCCAAGTGTTTGGATAATTAGAAGGGAGCTTTCTTCTCTTTGGTGAATGCATTATCCTTACTCAATCTTGTTTGCCTAGTATTCCCTTTATTTCTTCTCTCTTTTTTTCAGATCCTTGTAGGCCTTAGAGGTTAAAGATTCTGCTGGTTTTTCTTGGGTTTGTAGTTGGTGATATGTGAGGGGTGTATATGGTATAGTACATTGTACATTCTAGATCATGAAATTCATTGTGGACCAAAGAAGGAAGGGGGCTTGGTTCTTGCAAACTTGGTATCTAAAATCCTAACTTTTGGTTGGTAAATGGCCATGCTGTTTTCCTGAGGAGACTGCCATATTATGGCATCAGGTAAATCTCTGTACGATTTAATCAGAATGGGAGGGATGACAACAATGTTCTGACTGCTACAGGAGTCAATTGAATCTATTCTAGTGTTATGAGTTGCGACTCTTTACTTTCCTATGTTTCTATGATTGGGTAATGGATATCTCACATCCGATTTAGGGAGAACATCCATTCAGGGATTTATTTTTCATTGAGGCATTTCTGCGCTGATATAATGTCTCTTCCTTGCCAGATGTTCATACCTAGAACTTTCCTATTCTACAAGGTTCAACCTTTGTCTTGAAATTTTCATTTGTTCAGAATCTTAGTTTAAACTGATTGTATTGGAGAGATGGCCTTATAAATTCTTTTTAGGGGACTTGAACTTGGTTTTTGTATTGCTCGTCTTCTTTTCGATGTATTCATTTTTCTAGAACATACTAAAGATGAAATCCTGAGAAAATGTATTGTCTGTGCAGTGTGTATTGTGTTCATTCCTGAATTTGACAACACCTACCAATCATTGTTTTTCTGCTTCTGTATCCAGCTTATGCTCTATGGTTCTGTTGTGTACTGTTCTCATCTCAACATTGTTTTTCCAGTCGAGAAACTGGGGCGTTAAATAGAATTATTGACCGTGGTAGCCGTGCAATAAATTTCATTCTTGCATCTATGGTGTTCAATGTATTTCCCACCATAGTAGAGGTATGCACAGTTATTCTCTTGTTGCTGAGCTAAATAAAGTATTTCCCATTTTCCCAAATGTTTTTGTGACTTCTATAATCCTAGATATTTCTTGTTGATATCATCTCAACACTTCTATTTGTCTGAACAACTTCGACAGATTTAATATGTATCCGTTCAGATATCTATGGTAGCAGGTATACTGGCTTTCAAACTTGGAGCACCGTTTGTGTGGATTACATCCCTATCAGTTGTTACGTATCTCTTTTTTACTCTGACTGTCACGCAGGTATCATGTCTTGGACCAATATAGTTTCATCGTTATTCTTGCCATCTATTGGTTGCTTTATGACAAAAGTGTCCATTATTTTATTGTGTGTGCTTTTTAGGCATGTAAATTAATTGTTGAGGTTGAAATGATCAGGATAGGCTTTGGTAAGAAGGAAAACAAATCTATGTGGCAATGAGTATTATGTGCAAAATTCTTTGTGCTCATGTATAATTCCAAATTTCTGAAGCATGGTATCTGATATGATCTCTCTCTAAGAATGGTAAAAGAATTGATTTGGCATTTTACCCATAAAATTCTTGTCTTTTTAAGTGGAGGACTAAGTTCAGGAAGGCCATGAATAAAGCAGATAATGATGCAAGCTCAAGGGCTATTGATTCACTTATTAATTATGAGGTCAGTGTGTTAATCTCTGAGGCAAGGTATTTGATTTATTATGCTTTCATAGTTTCATTTGTGGTTCTCTTACCCTTGTGATCTTGGATATGTATACCAGACTGTCAAATATTTCCATAATGAAGGTTTTGAAGCTGAAAAATATGACGAGTATCTTAAGAGTAAGGAGTCATTTCATTTGTCATATTCTGAGCGCATGTAATGGCTCTTTGAATGAATTATTTTTGCTGTGAGAAATGTCTAGATGCTAATTATTTGTATTTGCTTTATTTCTTCAATTCTTCTATTTAAGAACAACTTTATTAGTCCTTTATTCTCCACTTTAGTCTTATGAGAAACAAATTTTAGTTTCTTTTCATGTGTTTAATTCTCTCATGTAAGGAAGTTGGTTTATGTCTTCTCTATCAAAATTTCTTGTGTGGACAGGTGATCAATTTTATTTTACAGTACATTAAGAAATTAGTAATTTGCTTCTTATCCTGTTTGAACTTTAAACCAACAAATTCTTGTTCTTCTAATGATTCACAATACTCTAATGGTAACATATTAGTACTTTAGTATCACATACAACCTGAAATTGGTGTAAATATCAATTGCCAATGAATATGTATTTATTTAAGTAATTTTCCAGTTCTATTGGCAATAACCACTGGCTCGAGATTCTTCCATAATCCATAGTTTGTTCAGGGAAATGTTCATATTGTATTTGCAAAGCATATATTGTACTTTAAACATTTTTGTGGATTTACTTAAAAAGGATGATTCTACTTTAAAATTGAAGGTCCAAATGAGAAGTATAGGGTAAAAATTGGATTGGATATGTTTGTATTTCAGATTGAGAAATTCTAGTAGCTCTACTATCCCTCCCAGCTCATTGCAAGTCAATCAATCTTGCTTGTTTCTGTAAAATTTGTTCTTCATCTTTCTGCTGTCTTAATGAAAATTTTGGCAGCTTCTCTGAATTTAATTTTCGCTTCTCTTGGTTTTTGTGTGTAATCGATTAATAAATAATGTTGCTTGTACTGCTGTTTGTATTTTCAATGTCCAGAGTATGAAGATGCTGCTTTGAAAACGCAGCGCAGCCTTTCTTTTCTGAACTTTGGTCAAAGTGCTATATTTAGTACGGCTCTTTCTATGGCGATGGTGTTATGTTCTCATGGAATCATGAATGGCAAGATGACTGTTGGTGATTTGGTAATTTTCATGAAATTATTTATATTGCGTCTTGATTTGGTTATTAACTTATTATCACTTGATAAATCTAGTTTTGATATACAGGTGATGGTGAATGGACTTCTCTTCCAGCTCTCTCTTCCTCTCACTTTCCTTGGTAGTGTATATCGTGAGACTGTGCAGAGTCTAGTCGACATGAAGTCCATGTTTCAGTTACTGGAGGTATTAACTATTAATGAAGTTATCTGACAATTACATATGTGTTAATTGATTATAAATTTATAATATTGGCTCCTTCTCTGTCATTAAATATTTATGTCCTTGAATTTAGCAGTCTAGACTGTAATTTAAGCTCTAAATCTGGTTAAGTATAAAATTTTGTGGCCCAGGTAGATGTTTAATTCGTATTACTTAACTGTTTGAGAGCTTAGGCGCTCTTTCTCTTTTGAGTGATGAAACTGTGAAATCACTACATCACAATGAACTTAATTGAATAATTGCAAAATGAAATATGTTTTTGTTGTGGCTGGTTTATTTATGTGTTCATCACAACCTTGACCTATCCAAAGATGTGTTCTAGGTAAATGATCATGTCTGCCAATAATTTGTTCTGCCTAGTGGATTGTGATACTGCATTTTCTTTTGACATAACTGTTGCTACAGGAAACAGCAGACATTAGGGATAAAGATGATGCAAAGCCTCTGAGATTAAATGGAGGGAGCATTCAGTTTGAAAATGTACACTTCAGGTGGTTGATTGCTTCTTTTATTATCTTTTTCTAAGGACATATAGAGCTTTCTGGGTGTCACCATTGATATTAATAGACAGCAATATATAACTCAGATTAGAGAAGAGAGATAACCAGAGTAGACAAAATTATATTGGTTAGCCTGGACTGGACGCCTTGTTATCTGGGGCACCTAGGCTGTGTTTATCCTGATTGGATCCTTTGAGTTTGGGTTCCGGGTTACATCTGTAAGTGCTATACCATGTTGTCTTTCCAGTTGGTTTAGTACTTTGATTTAAAGCTAGGGCACTAAGTACTGATTTTAGATTATATGATTTATATCTATAAATTTTACATTATGTTAATGCAAAGTACTTGCATTTTATGTTGGTCATCATGTTACCTATCTTTAGATTCTTTACCAGTATTTTCAGTTGATTCAATACTTCATTTAATTTTATTTATTTTAATAAAATTTTCTATTAGGAACATGTAACAGTATACAAGTTACACATGTATTCTCTATACGATATTGTTAATGAAAACGAATTTAATATTATATGCTGATAATTTGACAATTATCCTAATTTTTATGCCTCAAATGTTAAATAACTTACTGGTACATTTTACAGACAGAGACACATAATGAAAAACGTAGATGTATTGATGTCACAGAAAATTACTGGTACATAGTTACTCCTTAGTTAGGATTAGACCTGTTCATGGGTCGGGCCGGGTCGGGCTTGGGCTTAAGCCCATGGGCTTTACATATATGGGCTTGGGCTTGAGCCTAAGCCTACATGTTTTACTACCCATTACAATGGGCCAGGTATTTATCCAAACCCATGGGCTAAGCCCGGGCTTAGCCCATTCTTATACATAATTTATAAAAAATATATATAATGGTCCTTTATGTTTCATTGAAGTTCTATATTGATCCTTTATGTTTTATTGAAGTTCTATATCGGTCCTTTATAGCGAGCCTCTGAGCTAGGCTTTAAAAAATGCTCGAGCCCGGCATTTATTTTTGCGGGCTTTCAGGCCGGGCTTACAAAAAAGTGCCCGAGCCCGGCCCGTATTTTTTCGGACTTTTGGGCCGGGCTTTAAAAATGCCTGAGCCCGACCCGTATTTTGCGGGCTTCCGGGCTGGGCTTTAAAAATGCCCGAGCCCGACCCATATTTTACGGGCTTTCGGGCCGGGCTTACAAAAAATTGCCTGAGCCCGGCCTGTATTTTTTCGGGTTTTTGGGCCGAGCTTTAAAAAATGTCTGAGCCTGAACTATATTTTGCGGACTTTCAGGCCGGGCTTACAAAAAATTGCCCGAGTCCGGCCCGTATTTTTCGGGCTTTCGGGTCGGGTTCTAAAAAATGTCTGAGCCCGACCCATATTTTGTGGGCTTTCGGGCCGGGCTTACAAAAAATTGCCAGAGCCCGACCCGTATTTTTTCGGGCTTTAAAAATGCCTGAGTCCGACCCGTATTTTTTCGGCCTTTAAAAAGTGCTTGAGCCCGACCCATATTTTACGGGCTTTCGGGCCGGGCTTACAAAAAATTGCCCGAGCCCGGCCCGTATTTTTTCCGGCTTTTGGGCTGGGCTTTAAAAAATGCCCGAGCCCGACCCATATTTAGTGGGCTTTCGGGCCGGGCTTACAAAAAATTGCCCGAGCCCAACCTGTATTTTTTTGGGTTTTCGGGTCGGGTTTTAAAAAATATCCGAGCCCGACCCGTATTTTTCCGGGTTTTCGGGTCGGTCTTACCAAAAAATTGCCCGAGCCTGGCCCGTATTTTTTCGGGCTTTCAGGTTGGGCAAATGCCCAAGCCCGACCCATATTTTGCGGGCTTTCGGGCTGGGCTTACAAAAAAATCGCCCGAGCCTGGCCTGTATTTTTTCGAGCTTTAAAAATGCCTGAGTCCGACCCGTATTTTTCCGGTCTTTAAAAAGTGCCTGAGCCCGACCCATATTTTACGGGCTTTCGGGCCGGGCTTACAAAAAATTGCCCGAGCCCGGCCCGTATTTTTCCGGGTTTTTGGGCCGGGCTTTAAAAATGCCCGAGCCCGACCCATATTTTGTGGGCTTTCGGGCTGGGCTTACAAAAAATTGCCCGACCCGTACTTTTCGGGCTTTCGGGTCTGGTTTTAAAAAATGTCTGAGCCCGACCCGTATTTTTCTGGGTTTTCGGGTCGGGCTTTAAAAAATGCCCGAGCCCTACCTATATTTTACGGGCTTTCGGGCCAAGCTTACAAAAAAATTGCCCGAGCCTAGACCGTATTTTTCCGGGCTTTCAGGTTGGGCCTTAAAAAAATGCCCGAGCCCGATCCATATTTTGCGGGCTTTCGGGCCGGGCTTACAAAAAATTGCCGAGCCCGGCCCGTATTTTTTCGTGCTTTAAAAATGCCTGAGCCCAACCCATATTTTACGGGCTTTCGGGCTGGGCTTACAAAAAATTACCCGAGCCCGGTCCGTATTTTTCCGGGCTTTTGGGTCGGGCTTTAAAAATGCCCGTGCCCAGCCCGTATTTTGTAATTATTTTTTATGTAAATACATAATTTTATAATTATTTTTTTAAAAAAATATATTTAGAAAAAAAATAAATGTGACCTGCGGGCCAATACGGGTAGTGATGGTAGGTAATGAATGTTGGTAAGTGATGGGTAAAGCCCAGGTACTACTCAAGTTTTAGCCCAAGTATTTTTAATAAAATGGGTATTTGATGGGTAAGGCCCAAGTACTACCCATACCCAATTCTTAATGTTGGGTAGTTGACCCATGGGCTTAGGTTTGGGTAGTCTCATGGGCTACCCAGCCCATGAGCAAGTCTAGTCAGGATATGGCAGATAAACCACAGAATTTGTTGCAAGGAAATCTGTAAATTCCAATAGTGTAATGCATCTTTGTGGATTGAGTATGCTATCTTTTTGTCATTGAACCTTTATTACAATTCCAGCTTGCTAATCAATATTAACTTGTAATTGATTTTGGTTTATTTTTTATTTATGCATGCTATCACTTTAGTTACCTTGCAGAAAGAAAGATACTTGATGGAATATCTCTAGTAATACCAGCTGGAACGAGTGTGGCAATTGTTGGGACTAGTGGAAGTGGTACGTTCTGCACAGTGAAATCTCTTCATTTTTGTGTTCCAGTATGAAAGACTTTTGGTGTACCTATGATTAGCTTTTATGTTTACCTAAATATTTCTTCCTTTCTCGCTGGCTTGTGTTACTTTCTCAATTTTCTACTCAAATTCCTTCCAAACTCCCTAAGTCCTGAAAATTCCAAGAAGAAAACTATCTCCTTCAAATTCAAGATAATCAGAAAAAGCAATTTGGAAACACCAGAACAGATTATCCATGTAGCGTAGAGTGATCAAGGTGATAATGAACAAATTTGAAAAAAGATACAAGATTATGGTGTTTAGAAAGGGAAGGGAGAGATTTCAGTGACAGTGAGGAAAAAGAAATTAAAAATAAGAGAAGGAAAACGAAGAAGAAAACAGAAGAGAGAGGGGTACCTGACAAGTGGTTGCCAATAATCCCAATTCTTAATGTTGGGTAGTTGACCCATGGGCTTAGGTTTGGGTAGTCTCATGGGCTACCCAGCCCATGAGCAAGTCTAGTCAGGATATGGCAGATAAACCACAGAATTTGTTGCAAGGAAATCTGTAAATTCCAATAGTGTAATGCATCTTTGTGGATTGAGTATGCTATCTTTTTGTCATTGAACCTTTATTACAATTCCAGCTTGCTAATCAATATTAACTTGTAATTGATTTTGGTTTATTTTTTATTTATGCATGCTATCACTTTAGTTACCTTGCAGAAAGAAAGATACTTGATGGAATATCTCTAGTAATACCAGCTGGAACGAGTGTGGCAATTGTTGGGACTAGTGGAAGTGGTACGTTCTGCACAGTGAAATCTCTTCATTTTTGTGTTCCAGTATGAAAGACTTTTGGTGTACCTATGATTAGCTTTTATGTTTACCTAAATATTTCTTCCTTTCTCGCTGGCTTGTGTTACTTTCTCAATTTTCTACTCAAATTCCTTCCAAACTCCCTAAGTCCTGAAAATTCCAAGAAGAAAACTATCTCCTTCAAATTCAAGATAATCAGAAAAAGCAATTTGGAAACACCAGAACAGATTATCCATGTAGCGTAGAGTGATCAAGGTGATAATGAACAAATTTGAAAAAAGATACAAGATTATGGTGTTTAGAAAGGGAAGGGAGAGATTTCAGTGACAGTGAGGAAAAAGAAATTAAAAATAAGAGAAGGAAAACGAAGAAGAAAACAGAAGAGAGAGGGGTACCTGACAAGTGGTTGCCAATAATCCTCTACATTTTTGGTTGAGTTATGAGAGAGATAGAGAGAAAGAAAATTAAGAGAGAGAAGAATTAAGAAAGAGAAAATTTTCCTTCTCTCTATGTCTCTCATAACTCTACCAAAAAATGTAGAGGATCCACTTCCGCCAGTAACTGCAACCTGCAGGGTTTCCAGAGATGGTGGCATCCAGAGGCAGAGTGCTGATTTCCAGATTCTTACCATCTGTCAAATAGCACATATAGTGCACACTAAAAGCAATGTTGCTATACCTGTGCTACGCAAATGCAATGTCAGAAGCTTAGTAGGATCAGCATGTGATGGTGAAATCTCGATTAAAGTTTGTAAATGAGAAAGTTGGTGATTTCGGGTTTGTATTGGGGATATGTTATCTATACCACCATCTTAATGACTCAGATTCTAGAACTCATTTATATTTCACTAGGATTTCTTTTGTTTAGGATTGCCTATAAGTGAATATGTGGTCTGTTAGGGAAATCAATGATATTTGGTGGAGTCTGCTCTTTGATAAGTGTCAGAATTTGAATGCTTGAATATTCTTATTTTAAAATATGTTCTGCTGTTGTATTTTCATTTTGTGCTTATCCTTCAGGTTGTGAATATTATCTGCTCTATAATACTTAAACATATCTGATATATTTAAAATGTGTACTTCCTTGACAGGAAAATCAACCATTCTTAGATTACTCTTCAGGTTTTTTGATCCCCATTCTGGAAGTGTAAGAAATGAACCATTGCTTCTATTTTCCAGTGAGTTTAAGCTATATTGGCATGACGTATTTATGTTATCCTGTTCCAATAGTTAGATGTATGCCTTATGTGATATGCCAGATTTGTAGCGTCAAAGTTTAGAGATAGAGACTTTGATTTGATAGATATATACATAAAAACTGATCTGGTTACTTACTCATCCCTGTGTTTATGACCAGTACCAGTATCACAGCATAATTCAGGAATAGGATGTCACGTTTTGAGTCAATAATATGAAAAAGGCTTAACATGGTTTTTAGATGTTGTAGCTATATTTTAGTAGTTGAACATTTTTATGGTCTGAGAGAATTCTTATTCATGAATATGTCCGAGATTTTCTGTACCTTCTGGTTGTATCATAACTTTTTTTTGAGAAGACGATTATATTGTCGATGAATTTCAACATGCTAGTATTAGTCGGTAATGGTTATGTTATAGTTTAAAGATCACTATCTTTTAATGATAAAATGGGCATTGCTTCTCTACCTCATTCACAACTGGTTTTTGACAGATTAAGATAGACAGTCAAGATATTAGGGAGGTAACACTTGAGAGTCTGCGGAAGTTTATTGGTGTTGTTCCTCAAGATACTGTAAGTTCAGCAGACCATCTATCTTATTCTAATATACATTACTTGGTTGTGAATGTATGATCTTGCAAGTTGTGAAACACGCAAGTGATTTTTGGACAGGTACTTTTCAATGACACAATATTTCATAACATTCACTATGGCCGACTTTCAGCAACTAAAGAGGAGGTAATATTGAGTATTTTTATTCCTCAACTTTCTTCTTCAGCATGCAAATCTCTCATTTTAAGTTCTCTTAGCTTACTACACTTCATGTACAGGTCTACCAAGCAGCTCAGCAGGCGGCAATCCATGACACTATTATGAATTTTCCTGAGAAATATTCAACTGTTGTGGGAGAACGAGGGCTCAAGGTGACTGCAGTACTTCACATATATTTTCAATATTGAGTAATTGGGTAATTCTTGGTTTAGGGTAAGTAGGGATAAGGTACTGCAATTTTCAAGATATACTTAGAGATGCATGGTCACGTTTGACTGGAATGAAAAAATATGATCTGAATTCACACAAAGGCAGCATCTATACAAACCATCAAAAATATATAATTCAACTATATCAGCTACCACCCCGAAGTGCTTCAAAATTGGAAGAGCATTCACAAAATTATCAATATCTGCCTCCGAGAAAATAATGGTATCAGAAAAAACTAGATATGATCATATTGTTTACTTTTACTTTAGATGGAACCCAAGTGACTTAGGGAACCTCCCTTAGAAGTTAGCTATTGAAGGACTTAAAGTACCCCATTGAGTATTTCATACTACATAATGTGGGACTTTGGTAGCTCATACTACCCTAGGGACATTACATACTATCCCCATCAACTTCCAAGAAATAAAATAATGCCACTTAATTTATAAATATTCTTTTCTTTTCACTTTTTTCATTTTCTTACATTAGCAAGTTCTTAAATTTTTATAACAGGGTTGCCTTTCTATGCAGTTAAGTGGTGGTGAGAAGCAGCGTGTCGCCCTAGCCCGTGCTTTTCTGAAAGCACCTTCAATTCTGTGAGTATCTTAATCATTAATCATCCTATTGAGAAGAAGTTGAACCATAATTCTCTAATCAAAGCCCTTCAATATGAAATATAGTTGGCTCGTTTGACAAAACTTGTTGATTATGGTCATGTAATAACATTTTATCATAAAGAAAAACGCCAATTCTCAAACGAACTGAGAAATAAGTCCAACCTTTAACCAGTTCAACTAAATTGTATGTGGACTCTGAGGGAGGGGGAGAGATTGAAAGGGAAGGGGAGTGGAGGAATATCCCCTTTTGCTGTTTTTTCATTTTGTTCATTTCTTTGCGTGTTGATTATAGAGGACTTCTTGTCCTCCTCTTTTGTACTTTCTTTCTTCCTTAATAATATTTCTTTTTCTATAAAAAAATTTGAAAGAATAAAGATAATGAAGGATTTTAAATTAGTCCTTCACTATCCCCCCCCCCCCTTCTCTTGAATTTTTAGATTCCAAACAAATGGGAGATATTCTATTTCTCTCCACTTCCCCTCCTTAATGCCTAATCCAAACAAACCCTTATGGTCTCAAGGTGGGATGTAGGAGGTGATTGTCTCCTTTTCTTCATGGCTTCTTTATGGGTTTCAGTGAATAATTCTTTTTTTTTTTTGGGGTACCTGTTGTGAATTCACTAAGGGTGTGTCTGTGAATGAGGAGGAAAAGAGAAGAAAATAAGTTCAAGGGAATGGAAAGTTAAATATTTGTTTCTCTTCCTCTTGTTTAGAGTTCCTCTAAAATATTCCCATTAAAATTAATGAAGAAGAAAGGTTAAGAAGGGTTAATACAATATCCTTCATTTTTTCCCCTTGAAAATCTTAAAAATCTGATAAGGGGAAGGTTATCTCATTCCCTTCCCTCTTCCATTCTCCTTCATTTTTTACCTTCCCAAGGATGGAGGAGAAGGGAATAGGATTTTGACACCTTCCCTACTTTATTTTATTCTTTAGATATTTTTGGAGTATGAATCATCTTTAACCTTCTTAACTTATTATTCTTCCTCATCATAGAATTTCACATTTCAAAGAAGCAGATGAGGTGGTCACATATTTATGACCAATGCATATCTGATCTTCATTATGTTCCAATAGCAAAAACATATTACCTTATTCAGGCTTTCTTGTCCAGTAATCTCTTTAATGTACAAAATACAAATATACCAACTTATTTGCGTTTTTTTATCTTTGGTAGGAGGACTCCAAATGTACTTTTGGCCATAGTAGTTTTTTAATATTAATTCTAGGAATTTGCCACTTTATATCCTGGTAAGAAAAATGTGCAAGAGATAAATAGGTTGCTCTCCTAGGAGTTAGGACTTCATTTCAAACTAGACTCTTCCATTTTCGTGCAACAGAGAATAGAAGTACAACTGAGTAACTTTGGATCCCCTGTATTGTAAAATTGTTTGTCCTCCTTGTATTGCTTTTAGGTTGTGTGACGAAGCTACAAGTGCACTTGATAGCACAACAGAATCAAAGATTTTAAGCACATTGAAGTCTCTAGCAAAGCATAGAACTTCTGTATTTATTGCTCACAGGCTTACCACTGCAATGCAGTGTGATGAGGTAAGCTCTCTTCCCAAGTTTATTCCTCTTAAATGATATGCTGAGTATTCAAGTGTGATCTAGAGTTGGCTCGGTTTGAGTGAGTTTTCAAACCAATTATCTTGTTGGGTTGTGAGGTCAACCCGATTTGCTAGGAGTGGTATGTTCTTATTTTTCAATTTTATGCTACCTAGAATTTTTTGTACTTAATTTTCAGATCATAGTCTTGGAAAATGGAAGGGTGGTCGAGCAAGGATCCCATGAAGTGCTCTTATCTAAGACAGGAAGATATGCACAGCTATGGGGACAGCAAAATAATACAATCGATGAATGAGGAATATTTGGCAACTAAAAAAGGAAATGTGGTTCATGAAGTTGCTTTCCTTCTCTGTTAATAGTGTATTCTCTTTAATGACTTCTGAATCAAGAATGTTCAAGTTTGTTTAATTCTAAGCCAGTTATGAATGTTATTTATTCTGTTTATTATATCACATCTTGAGCCGACCCCACCTAGTGGGAAAAGGTTTGTTTGTTGTTATATATCGCATCTTGCTAGTTTGACCTAATAATGCATGGATCATGTTTCGGATTATGCAGAGGGAAACAGAAAGTGCAATATGATTAAAATGTTGTAAATTTGGGTAATTTTTTGTCACCACCTGTTACCAGTTATAAGTCAAGAATGCATAAATTGCTTTAAGATGGGATTTTTTGTATGGTGCTTTGCCATTGTATGGGTACAGGAGATAGTGGTATACAGGTGTAAGTGTTGTTGATACTAAATAATTTTGTAGTATCTACCGTCAGTTTTGTATTATTTGCCCTTGTTTTTAGTATTGGGAATTGTGGAATTATATTATAAAATTGTTTGGTCAATTCCGAAAACTGCTTCAGTCCTAGCATAATTTGTTTTTATACTATATCAGAGAGGTGCGTTTTTGGTGTTTCTACAAGTTACAAATTAGGCAAATTGCTCTCTCTCTTTTTTTCTTTTTCCTTGAACAATTACTATTCTCACAAAATCATTTTAATTAAGTGATTCTCACCGTAGCTACAATTGCACAAACATTTATATGAGGACTAAAACTAGGGTAATAAACATCTAATGTGAAAAGCCACACTTGACAATTAAAATATAAACAAAGTTTCATACGAGCATAAAGGATGGAAATCATGAGAAGGCTTCATGAATGTTTTAGTTCAAAGTGTACACTTGCATTAGGAGGGTTGTAAGAATTTTATTTAAAATTGGAACAATTTTCATTTAAAATTGGAATCCTCTTGGGTTCACTTTTTGATTTATTTTTATTCATGAACTACGATAAATGTCCAAAATATTTATTTCAGCAAACATCATATAACTTGATCTTATAGGATTCAATTCCAAAACAATGCACATGTAGAACATCAAATTGGCGGCAAGGTTTTATTTGAAATTATCATATCATTTATTGTTAATCTTGTATCTAGCATTGCTAAGTTATCCTTGATTATGAAGTGACTTTATGAAATTTGTTTCGCTTACATATACACTTTGTCGCATCGAAAATGACACCAACAAACTTAATAGAATTATTCCAAGTGAGGAGTAATCTTCTACATCTAACCTAATTTGGGATTTTTTGATATTTTAAGAAGAGAAATTAATCACCGACCAATTGTCAAATATGCGTTTCCCTTTACATTGAACTTATCGCTGACTGTCTGTCCCGGTTGCTGGTTTTACTTGTAGAAAAATCACTCCTGTTAACCCTAAAATTATATAAAGAGACATTAGGTTGTCACGGCAGAATGCAGTGCCGACTTTTCTGTTTAAGTGGAGGAGATTTCATGAATGTAAAGATCTAGGCATTCAGTAAGTGAATTCTTCTTCGAATCTTGAAGTGAGCTCGGTAAATTTCTCACTCTTTCCTAAGTTGGTGTGTTGGTTGGTGTGTTGTTTAAGGCTTAAAGTGAATGGATTTCGACTCAAGTTTATTTCTCTGTTTGGGTCTATTTCGACTCATGGATCTAAGTTTATCTTTGAAGACCGTCTTCAACAATTTTTTGAACTTTATTTTTATTGTAAAAGTTTTTTTTTCCTTGAGATAACACAATTTTTGGTTTTTCAATTTCTTTGACTCTCTTTGAAAGCTCCCTTCCAGTTTGTCAAATCCTTCTTCCTTCTCATGCTTTAAAAAAAAAAAAACTTTAAGATTGATATGTTTTAGGACCCTTCATTTCTTTGAAACTCTCCTTTAAAAAAAAAAAAAGTCATATCTTTCCCTTGATCTTGTTTACTTTATAGCATCTAAGATTTTTTTTCTGTCCAGCCATTAGAAGTATAAGTGGCTTTGGGTATCTTTTGTGAGCAGCTGTTTTAATTGGATTTTTTTTTTATAAAAAAAATCATCATCAATCTCATCCGTCTTTTTTTCCTCACTTCAGATCTCTTCCCCCCAAAAAAATAAAGTGGCTAGATTGACTAGAGTTTGGGTATTAGGTCACAAATTGTATACTCTTCTTGTTGTACCAGAATTTTTTTTAAATATATATATATATATATCTTTTCCACTATCGAGCTATTTAACCTCATAAGCAGATTAATATATAAAATGAATCACTGATTTACAAAATTTACTCTCTTTTCGGTGATCCTTCCTTGACGTCTTGTTTATTATTTTCTGATTCTCATTGTTGTTGATGTTTTACAGCAATCAACCTTTTTCCATTAAAAAAAATTTGGGTCAAATTTATCTTTGGCCTTGTATAATCTTTTACTCGATATTTTTAATTTCTATGAATTATTTCGTTCCTCCATTAGATGTTTATTGCATTTATTTCATTCAATTCAACCCCCCCCTAAAATCAAGGTACATACAATTAATAATATGACATCACATCAGTTACCCTTGATCATTTTTTATTTTTTTAAAAAAAGAGTCAAAGACATTAATTAATTTTCATCTGTACCCACTGCTTTTTGTTTTGGGCCTGAATCTGTACCCACTGCTGGAACAATCGTTTTCGTCTGTACCCTCATTTTGGGCTTTCCTTAAAATTGGGCCTCAACCCTTTAAAATTAACAAGAACCAAACTCTGTCTGATCAATGATTATCTATATTTTCTTGCAAAACAACTAGCTTCACTCCTAAACTATTTTGCTTTTACTTCTCTTCATCTCAACTAAATACATCAAACAATATGACCTTGATTTAGATTAATTATCTCTTGGTATTATTACATAGGAAAAAATTTAGGTCATATTTCTTATATTTTTGTCATAAGATTCCTCCAATCATAGGCGTCATTTACACTCTCTTTTTTCATAGTCATATAAAATGTAGCTTCTATATTCTTTTTCCACTTGGTCTTAAAAATGTTTTTTTTCACGTGTCTTATTTATATTGAGCTTTATAGCATAGTCCTATTATATATATATATATATATACACACACACTTGTGCTTCTTAAAACTTAGATTATCATATAGGATAGTATTTTTGTGACAAAATAATGCATGTGTAGGTGCAGGGGAATTTAAGGAAGAGGAAGTAGAAATGGATGAAGAGGAGCGTCAGACAACAAGAAGAAGTGCAAGAATCATTGCGTTGGAAGAAAGAAAAGCAAAGGAAAAGGCAGAACGGGCAGCTGCAAGAAAGAATAAGATCACCAACAATAATAATAACAACAATGGAGGATTAAACAAAGGCAAAGGAAAGGCCATTATGGTGGAGGAATATGATGATGATAATAATGAGGACGACGACGACGACGACGACGATGACGACGACGACGACGAATACGTCGTTGATGAAGAGGATGAACATTATGTTCCACAAAGGAAGAAAGGAGGACGCAAGACTAAACCACTTGATCAACTAATGTCTTCATCTCAGGTCATATTTATATTTATATTTATATATATTATTTGTTTCATTTATGACTTTGCTTTATCAATAATATGCTGAAAGAATATTGAATTAAAATGGCCTTAATTTAGTCTTATTGATTACTTTGTGTATATATCATCATTTTATAAAGACCATGCAGGGAGGACAAAACAGAGAGAATACAAGTACTTCAAGGAGAAATGGTAAGCTATTGTCAATTATCTCTCACACGTGATTGCATGCAGATTCTTAATTTTGTGCACATATGATTGCGCAACATTTGTACAATAACCAATAGCATTCATTTATTTATTATGCGAGTCTGATCTGAAAAATAAAAGATAGATAAATCATAAATATTATTGATTAATATACAAATAGCATAGTATACAATGTAAGTAAGCACCTAAGAATTTCTCGTGCCAGACATGACCAAATCTTGTATAATGTTATGCAGGGCCACCCAAAATCCCAGAAAAGAACGTGCTTGAATTTATGATTGACCTCCTACAAAGGTGATAAAAACTTATGTTATTATTTAAAATGTTATTATATTGTTCATATCAATAAATTTCGTCCATAATAATTGTATGAATTAGATTGGATTAATGTCATCTTTCATTAATGAGTTATTTGGAAGTGTACTTTGAACTTGAAGAGTCTATTGTAATACCGATGAATTAGGTTCTCTGACCCTAAATTTTTTGTACCGAAAAAATCTCACAAGATTATTCTTGATTATACCGTACTGATTAAACTTCAAAGTATAAATTATAACTTGTGCAGGAAAGACACTGAGGAATTATTTGCTGAGCCGGTTAAAGAGAATGAGGTAATTAAGATGTTTCAAAATTACAATTATCAAAGAAAGAGTTTCTTCTTATCTTAGTATTGTTATCTTAATTTTGCTTCCAAAGGTGAAAGATTACTATAGATTTGTCTCCATAGCTTCTTTTTTTTTTCTTTTGGAGTGTTGAACATAATATAATTATATATTATATTGGTTTGGTTTGAAGGTGGAGGGTTACTATGAAATTGTGAAGCGACCTATGGACTTTGGTACCATGAGAGCCAAACTTCACGAGAACATGTACACTGAGTTTGAAGAATTTAAGGTTTGCAAATATTCTTATATTAAGGATTTATCTAAATAACATATGTCATAAAGTACATATTAATATTCCTCAATTAATAAATATTTTTTAATGTTTACAAATGATATTGACCAATCAAATAAAACCTTGACGAATCATTATTTATCTTTGAATAATGTGTTATATCTTGAATTATAAGCTTTATGTGTTTCCTGATTGATACAAAATTTGATATAATGTTATTTTGGATTTATGTACAGCGAGATGTGTATCTAATATGCGCCAATGCCATGATCGTGAATCCTGCAAATTCAGCTTATCACAAAGCGGTATGAATTGTATATTTGTATTGAATTGAAGTAGGAGTTTTAATTCACTAAACGTCATTTTTCTGCCTCCTATCCTATATGCCTCTTTTTCTCAATTTAATATTTCTCATAAATTTGCATTATCAATTTGATTCCTTACGATTCAAAATATTATTGATTTGGTCCCTTACAAATTCATGTTGCCAAGATATGATCCCTCGCAATTAAAACATTATCAATTTGGTCCTTCAGTACTGTACTGTTTAAATACTTAATCGAGTTGAGTGTGTATGTAGTTAACTGTTAACTAAGCAAATTCATTAAAAATAGTATAAAACTTGAATTAATTTGCTTAGTCAATAGTTAACTACACATACTATCAACTCTGTTAATTATTTGAATGGGTGGCTAAGTAAGGGAGAAATAGATAACATTTTTATTTGTAAAATTGACAACTTGAATTAATTCATGATAACGTTTTGATATAAAAGGGCTAAATTGATAATGTTTTGACCTGACTAAATCAACAACGGTGAGAGGCCAAATTAACCAAAAAAAGACATATATATGTGAGGGACTACAATGATAAATTTCATTTTTTTTAAGCTAGAGAAGTGTGTAAAGAAATTAAAGATGTAATTAATTACCCTTGTTTGATATATAATTACAATTAATTGCAGGCTGAAACAATCAATGAATATGCTACGAGGCTTTTCCATGCCATGGCAATTGACCCTGAGAATTTTGAGAAACATTTTAATCCCAACAAGAAACGTAAGGGAAGAAAGCCTAACCGCCCTAAAAATTCAGGACGACAACGACACTTTGCCCCTAAGCCAGCTGGTATCGTGTTTTAATTATTTGTGTTTATATCTTTTTTTACATGACAGTTTTATATACATATTATTTTTTCACTTAAAAAGATTTAAACGTGGACCATGAAAAAACTTTTTAGTGTATTTTTTTTCTCTCTCTTGCAGATAAAAGTTGCGGTGCTAACTCCAAGGGAGCTGAAGTTGAAGTGGATAAAAGAAGCTCATATTCAACTCCACATGATAACTCTCTGATGCATCAAATCTTGAATCAGCCCAAAGAAAATCCAGTTGTAAGTATATTTTGTGTCATGTTTTGAGCCATATATATATATATATATATAATTAAACATGCATGTTACTAATATTAAAAAAATTAAATTTAAAATAAAATAAAGTAATAAATTATAATAATTTTTAAAATATATGTTTAATTGATGACAAAATATACTATTTTATTAGAAAATTAATAATGCGAGTAAGGTAATGAAATTGTAAGATTTATAATGTTTGAATGGAGGGCAACAACATGAATCCCATGTAATTCTTCCTATCATTTGTTTTTTGTCCTTCTTAACAATAAGCCACAAGTGAGTTGAAAAATGAAAGGTGATTGATAACTAACTAAATTAACATTTATGAATAGGTAGAGAAAGAATTAGACATAAGGAATTACAGGGAATCTAAATTAAAGTGTTAATTAATGATCATTTGTTACATTGCATTTTTTAATTTGCAGCTTAACTTGCCTGCTAGTAATTACCCACACAGTGTGTCTAAGTTTGTGGAAGATATGGGCGATGTAGCGAAATCAGTTGCAGCAGACAAAATAAAATGCCTCGCATCATCAGAATCAGAATCAGCACCACCCACTCCTACACTTGACCCCATCTCACAATATTACTCCTTTGCTGAAGCCGATGCTGCTGCTGCTTATTATGATACCCAGCCCAATCCATCATCCAATAGGCCCCTCACTATTCCTGGGCCTCCACCTCCTGAGCCCAGAAACACCACTCGCAACTCTGACAAGGGCAAACAAGTAATTACGTGTGAAGATCGTCCTCGTGCTCCTCTCATGTCACCCTATGCTGGTGAGAGCTCTTCTACTTGTACCCACACATTCAACCCTCGTTCTTGGACTTCGGCTCTTTCTACCGCCTTGTCTAATCGCATTCAGAATTTTATTAGTCGTACTACTACTTCTGATGCTGCTGTTAGGGACCTCAGGCCTGCCCCTCCCCTAGGCTTTGGGCCTCCGTATCAATATCGTTCTCAGGTCCTGCCCACCTGTGTCATTACTTCGTCTCACCCCAAACCCCACCTCGCCTCTCAATCTAGGCCAGTCAATGACCTCTCCAATCTAGCTCAAGTATTGGACTTGCGCAACATTCCGCCCCGGGTTCCGAGCTTCACTGATTATCATCTCAGTACACAATCTCGTGATCTCTTGTCTCAGATGAAGCCACCTCCTGATGAGCCTCTTACTAATTATGACTTCTCTTCGCTATCTCGTCCAGAAAGGTCTGCTCTCACTGACCCATTTGACATTAACCGCTCACTTCAATCTATAATTTCTCACTTCAAACCGCAACTGTCCCCGGCCCATTCCAACAACGTTGTTGGGCCGTCTTTCCAACAAAATCCCATGACCCCATGGGCTGACCCCATGAATACTTCTAACTACTGTGTGCAGCCTCAGCCCATGACCGGGTGTAATATGCCGTGGAATCTTTTTGGGTCTGAGCCCATGATGACAAGCTATACCATCCCGGAGCAGCCACTTTTGAATCAAGTGAACTTCGGAGAACCCATACCTGATCACTTCAATCTCTCAGAATCTTTGCCAAAACCAATGGATCTCATGAATGATTACAACCAATCTTATATGCTCCCGCCCCTCAATACTGGATATAGTTTCCTAGGGGAACCTGTCCCAGAGGACTATATTCCACCACCACCAATTGAAAGCTATTTTGATGACTTTGCAATGCAGCTTGATCCTGAGCCCCAGCCCGAGCCCGAGCCCGAGCCCGAGCCCATGCCCATGCCCGCCCCACTGAGTCCTCTGGGCCTTTTTCCTGAGCAAGAACCAACAAGGCTTCCATCCACCTCGTCTTATGCAGCAGCGCTTGAAATGCCCTTGGGCCTGGGCCTGGGCCATGATGGTGTGAAAATCGAGGGTGCAGAAGAAGCAGATGATCACCCCAATTTGTCTCTTCAGCTCTGAAAAGATGGTAGGGAATGCACTCCAGTTTACCTGCTTTGTTATGTTATGTTATAACAATTGATGTAATAATGGCAAACTATACTAGACCTTACTGTTGTTGACTTGTGTTTTTAATTGCTTTACTTGCATCCTTAATTCAGTACTCTTTGATATGAACTATTTCTGTAATGTGTTTGCTTTATCAGTTTCTATTTATCCCAATATTTCCGGCATTAATTATTTTGCTCTAGTCTGCCCATCCTAACATGATTCTTAGAAAGCCATACATATATATATATATATAACATAGTAGTTCTGAAACATCTACTTTACCATGTTCTTATTAATTTATTACACTGGTGTATGTTTCAGAGAATTTCTTATAACACATTAGATTTAGATATAGCTTTAGATCCATCTTGAATTTTTGATATTGGTGAATGATGCTAGAAAAGTTTTTTAAAAGAGTGGGTGTTTGAAGAGCATATTATAGTGTGCACACCAGACAGAAAGTGAAATCCACCTCAGCCTCAGCAGATAAATTCAGAAGCTGTGTATCCCTTTATCCATCATCACCACCAATTAATTATTAATGCTCCTCATCTCTGCACACACACCTTCTGAAACGAACCCTCCAATCATCAACATTTTATACATAATATATATATACGAGAGACAGATAGATAAAGAAAGCTCTGAGTTAAACACCAAGTTCATAGACACAAAAAATAGTTTAGAATTTTCGGAAGAGATATATAGGATGGAGCACCAAATGTAGAAATATATATGGTTTTTTAGTTTTTACCATATATACATACATAAATATTTCAGAGAGGGCAGTAGTTCAGTTGCTATCAAATTCAATTGGACCACAAGCTAAGTCACAACACTAGAGAATAGCTAGAGAGGAAGCCCCACATATAGAAAATAAATTGTACTAGAGTTATACTGGTCTTAGAGTTGTCACCATCCTCCACGCACTCATCAACACACACATATCTACAGTGAACTGGGATATATATACATATATTGACAGTATTATCATCACTCAATACAAATCATAATAATATTAATAAATAGTGTGCAGGGATACTTTCTAGTCAGAGAAACTAACGTGCTTCCTTCATATATTCTGACTGTTTAGTACCACTTATCAGATAATTAAGTTTTTTTTTTTAAATAATTTTGATAGGATAGAAAAGACCTTTTAACATTTTTTGAGATTTTAAGAGAGAATTAATAGCTCACAATTATATTGGTAGTGATGGTAGCTAGCATGTAACTACAACTAAGGACCACTGTACTACTAGGATGCACATGTAGTGTCCTTATAAAGGCTTTCTTGCTACCTACTTTAATTTTGTTGTTTGTATATATTATGTGTGTGTGATTTCTTTTTTCATTTATATATGCTTTTAGCAACAAATGTTGGCCATTTAGAAGGCAATACTCTTTAATCACCTCAGCCATTGGTTCTTCAGGTTTAAGGTAGCTAGAAAGGAAAAAGGAGAGAAAAAAAAAAGAGAATGGATTTGATATATTTGATAGTAAAAATTTGGAATAAAAATGTATTAAAATTACTACTTTACCCCTTATATTAAAATAATAATAAAAATATCAAAATTGTGTCAAATCAAAATGTATAATAGATATTTTTTATATTTTTTATAAAAGTGTCAAGAAAACAAAAAATAAAAATAGGTGGGTACAACTCCATTCTCAATCGAACGGGCCCTAAATTTCTCAGATTTGCCACAATATGTGCCGTAACTTTCTGAGACCACAAATTAAACCAGCATGCATGTATATAATGCATTCATGTAATCAAATTAACTTAAATATTTGTCTAATTAAAAATAAAATGATTCTCAAAAATTAAATATGTTATAATAATAATAGAAAAAAGAAATTCAGGAGGTGAAATCTAGTGAGAACCAGTTAAAATGTACAATACATGACTTTCTAAAACTTTTAATTCATAAAGCCAAAAGCTCCTCCCATGGACCACACAGTACTGAAACACTTTATTATACACAAACAAACCGTACTCCATTTTTGTAATATTAAGTATATTAAACATTCAAATCCCAATTTTTTATTAATTTTCTTTTCTGCTTTCGTCAGAAACATGAAAATGACTTAACAAATGAGTTTACTACACGTGCCGTGCAGGGTTTTTTAATTTATATAGAAAAAGTTAAAAGAAAATGACAAATATGTATAAAAGAGGGTGGTCCTGCACATAATATGTATAATAGATTGACATCAACTATATGAACAAGAAGAGAATAAAATAATCAAAATAGATTCTTAAAATATAGAAGTTGAAGCCCTTTTTTCAAAATATATCTTGAATTAAATATTGAGTTAAACAAGTAAAAGTGATTCAGTTCAAGTGTACTTGCATCTCGAACTCCTAAATGAACTGGCTTAGTTTCAGTTCAGTTGTTTTAGAGTTCACACACACATGCAAACCCTATTTTTTCTTTTTTTTTTAAATATTTGCTTGCTTTTGGAAGTGCCTCAAAAATTAGAATTCCCATAAGGCTTTTGCCAATATCATTTAGAATTCCCATAAAATTTACATATCATAATCATAATATGCCATAAATGGTATTCTAATAACGTGTGTTTTTGCTTAAAATTGGGATATTATTCCCTTATCAACATTATTATAATAGAATATTTTCTTGAAAACATCAAAAATGAAATTAGATTTCATTCTACAAATTTATATTATATATCATAACAATAACCTAACTGACCCAATTCAAAGTATAATATTTTGAAAATTTTTAGGAAAAATGAGATGCAGAAGTTGGAGTGGAGGAGATATTGAGAGAAAAGAGAATTAATAATTAAAAAGAAATAATTAGGATTTTAATGGTGTCACGAATGTCCACAAAAGTAGAAGGTTATAGGTAGCTCCAAGTTCCAACCTCTTGTTCAGACCCCAGAATTGGTGGACAAAATGGCAGGCTTTCTGATTCCATTTGCACGGCTAATATTTAATTTCACCCACTGCAAACTGCTCACCATCCACAAAATTCATCAATAATTCTATATTTACAGCCAAAAAAATTTTAAAAATTAATTTTCTTTTGAAAATAAATACAACATTTCACCTAAATTAAAAATATTTCCGAGAATTCACGAAATATTTTATATAATATTAATATCCGTCCATAAAATTTTTATATCGATTATAAGATTTAAACATTCATTCATATAAAATAAGTACATATTCAAACTTTAATTAAGAGTGGACTCTTCGTTCACTATTTCGATAAAAGTTCAATGGTACCGTACCACTGAACTTCAGTGCATCCCTCCAATCATGTAGTGCTATTTGTTAATATTAATAAAAACTCACATTAATTAGGGCCCACCTTGAATGGTTTAGGGACCAACTAATTGGAGAAATGTACTGAAGTTCAGTACTACCGTACCACTAAACATCTACTCCTATTTCAGATTCACACCCAGCTCATACCCAGCCACTATTACAGGCTTACAGCTTTTATCCACAGGGGAATAAAATTAAATGCCTGGACATATAGTTGGGATTTATCTTAAATTTTTACAAGACTTTTACTAAATGTTTTGCTAGCTAATTAAAATTTCTAAAACAAATTAACTAACAAAAGTAATAATTTTTATTATAAAAAATCCATCAAAAAATCAAATAAAATACCCTAAACTTATAGTACCAACTAGCAAAATCCTTTTAATAACCTTCCTAAATTGAGGGAAAAAATCATAAATCATGTTTAAATTTATAATAAATCATATTTACATTTCGTAACACAAAAAAACAAGTAAATATTATAATAAAAAGATTTGATTTGACAATAGGTGTAGTTTAGTCCTAATAAAAATTGAAATACAATTTCAAAACAAAAAGGATGAATATTTGAAAATATCAAGAGTTCAAAGTCACCAGTTTCAAACCATTGAATTTGTCTTGAGATCTATGTCATCTTAAATTTTAAATAAAAAAATATTTTGACATAGATCTCGAGATAAATCCAATACGTGTAAATATATATTATTTTAAAGACAAAAAATAAAATGTAGATAATAACAAGAGTAGTAGTGGTACTGGAGTACAGGTAATGCCTTTTGTGTATTGTAGATTTATCTGTTATGTGTAGTATGATTGATATGAGAAGAAGTAGAAAGGTAAGGGTGTGATGATAAGGACACTTCAAACTGAGGTCTCCCAAATGTGTTCCTTTTAAGGAGCAAAGATGATAGTGATAGTGTTGGGGCTACAATAACTCTCATCTCAGAATTAACGTTAAATGGGTCGAGTAACTAGAAGAAAAAAAAAACTAGTCTATCCAAGGATTCAATACTTTGAATATAAAAGAAACATAAATCATTAGAGGAAACAAAACTAATGATATTTGTGTATTGTGGGGTAAAGTTGATGAGATGCAAAATGCAATGGTGGCCTCTAGGGTTGTGTTGTGTTTGATTGGCCAAAGTTGGCTTTTGTTTGTGTTTTGGAATAAAGTGTCGACATACACATTGCACCGCAACCTATGTTGCTATGTTTCTCACTCATCTCTCAATCCTCGATCACATTTAGGGTGGATTTGGTTAGTGGGGTAAAAAATATAAAAAGAATGATAATAAGAATAAAAGATGTAATAAGATTATAGGTCAGAATAAAAGAGTAATATGAAAAAGATATAAATAAAGTAATTATTTTATCTTTATATTAAAAATAAAAAATAAAATTAATAAAAGAATAATAACAAAAATATAATGGTTAAAAAAATATAAAGAGATTATGTAGACCGGAGGAGAAACCAAACGTGCCCTTAATATATACCCTACCCCCGTGCCCTTATACCTTATTGGTGGATGATTATAAATCATTCTATAAACCCTCAACCCTCAAAGGGGTTGAAAATTCTTCTGACTCTAATAAGATATTAATGCTTACCCAATCTAAATTTTTTTATGAAGAAAAATTCGAAATAGTGCAAATTCTAAGATGTGTGAAATTTATACATTAAAAAAAACAATTCCAGTAGGGAAAAATATTTATACACACTATGAATAATAGAAAAGGCTTTTGCTAATTAAATTCCAAAAGAAATTTTAAAAGTGAATGGTAACCTCACCCCCAAATTTAGATATGCCATTGATTAAATATTAGAAAAGGACGGTCAAGGTCCTATAAATTTTAACAATAAATTTACATTAGAAATATAAATTCAAACAATTCTTTGACAATCTGCCAAGTAACTAAGGGCACGTTCTTTACGCAGAAATGGAAATGGAAACAGAAACGGAAACGGAAACGGAATGCGTTTCCTGTGTTTAGTAGTAAAAGTTTAGTAATGGAAATGGAAAGGAAATGTATTAAAATGACCATTTTACCCCTTATATTAAAATAATAAAAAGAAAAGAAAGTTATAATTGTGTCAAATCATGTCAAATCAAAGGGGTATAATAGATATTTTGTATTTTTTTTCTTTTCTTTTTTTAAAGTTGATGGAAATGAAAAAGTAAAAAAGTATGTGGGGGCCGGTGGACCCCACCATTTCCATTTCTATTTCCATGGGCAATTCTTGTAAAAGAACATGCCCTAAATATCTCATCATTTCATAATATTCTAGAGACCAATATTGAGGTCATTTCTTAACCTCAAGGAATTAATTGAGGTCAAATGTAGAATTGTTAATTTTCAGTAACCGAATTGACATAAATAATACATTATTCATAAACCCATGTACCCTTCAGGTTTTTATTATTATTCAATTGAATTTTTAAACATTAAAAATTAACTTTTAATTAAATTTTCGTAAAATTCAAGACATAAAATACTTGACCAATAAAAAAACCTTTAATGGCTCATGCTAGATAGATTCTATTGGCCAATAAAAATACTCTAATACTACAAATGATTCTTATGATCAGAAAATTAAAAAAAAACTAAAAATAATGACAAATCTCGTGTGAATTTTATAACTAAAGTATTGACTATCACCCAAATAAATATCATCTTATTTTTTAACATCATAAACCACAGATTACAGGTACAAACATAATGAATTATGCTTAATTATGCTAATATATATCAAATTAAAATTACCTCACATTTTCTCACACACAACCTTAGCTTGTATAGAAAATAATAACATTCTATATCTTGTGTATAAGAATGCACTACTCGTAACGACACAACCCAATGACTGCCTAGTAGATACACTCGTCATATATATATATATATATATATTACCCCACATCCCCACTTGCAACCCTAAACTTTTCACTTTTTTTATTTGAAAAGTTTCGATACTGATAATATTCTTGAACCTTGCTCATTATATAAGATCATATATAAACAGATTCATCTAGAATTCTAGATATCAATCATATACTGCCCTAAAATCTCATATACTATACACACCTATACGAGAAATCTGTACTACAATGAATCATCTAGTACCAACTAGAGTAATAATGTCCACATATATAGTTTAATTAATTACCTACAGATATAGGCATATTATTTGCTATGTAAATTAAGTTCTGGTAAGAGAATGAAACAAAATCACTTATTAAGTCAGTAATTAAACCCTGGCTGCAAAGAATGATAATAAAGATTAAGCAAACTCAAATCACTAAAACAGAACAAGGAAATATATATATATATCAACCCCTGAACATTAGTGTTATTAGAAACAAAGAATTAACGAAGAGCAAAATTGTAAAAATGAGAGATAAATAATAAATAAGCTCAAGTTGAAGGACAAAGAAAAAGAAATGGCAGAGTTAAACGAGGATCGATGAAATGATATGCGAGAAAGAAGTGGGGTTTGTTTGTGCAATGTGCAATGCAGAATATTATGCTTTTCAGTATACGGGTGAATGGCATATATATAATATGTCCCACACCGGCCAGAAAAGAATAAATAAGATGATATATATCCAAGGTCTTGGACTGAATCTAGAAACGACTTAGACTCGAAATTTGGTATCAAAATTATCAATTAATGAAGGGCATGGCATATATTGTGAGAAAAAAAGAGAAAAAGGGAGCTCCCTTCAGTCCAAGCAAAGACAAGAGAAGGATGAATGTTATCTCCTGCATCATTCACACATTCACAATAGCATCTCACAAAGCAGCCTTTTCTATTGTGTTTGAATGAATGAGTCAGCAGCTAATTCTAACCCTTCACCCACCCATGAGTGGACTGAAGGAAGCTCTCTTAAACTATTCCATCTTGTGATTAATAAATTACAATAATATCCACAAAATCTTCCAAATTTTCTGCAAGAAATCTGAAATCTGTGTGGATACAAGAAAACTCTATATATATTTTGCCCAGAATATTCCCGAATATTTGATAAACTAGGTGCCAGATTCTTCCGTATCCTTTAAGATGTAATGGAAATTAAGGAATAAGAGAATAAAATTCCCCCATCAGCTTTGGTACATACTAGTCAACAGTAAGATAATTGGTTTAAAAAACCCTAACCCTAGGCCGTGAAAATGATCATTTCTTCACTTACAGTAACATAGAAAGGAAGAAACAGTGTCTATCGATTTGATTATCATACGCCAAATAAAATAAAAGAAAACACAAAGATATATAGGTGTAAATTCAGGTCGTATATAGTGAAGAAGGAGATTATTCAACATATTTGTAGTAAGTAATAAACAGAAAATTGAAGGATTCAGCTAAAATTATGAGGTAATGCAAATAACAAGTATGATCTAAAGCCAAACCCAAAGTAAGTCACTGATTTACCCATTTTATAGAGTTCCGCGATTCCAAGCTTTATCGATCTAAAGGACGTACCAGACCTAGCACTTAGAAGAAAGAGGTAAATTAAAGATAATAGGAATTAGAATACCAAAAGGACTTGAAAATAATAAATCCGCTTAATCAAACCCAAAAATAAATAACGAACAAGATCAAAAAATGAAAGTGAAAAGGCAGAGAGATTTAAAGAAGAGAAGCTGTGTTAAATTAAAGCAGTGCAAAAGAGAGAGAGAAAGGAAAGGAAGTGTCACTTTCTTCGTGAGAGTCAGAGAAGGGAAAGCGATTGAAGATCTCTAATCTGGCAGAGAGAGATGTATCTATATTTCCACCAAAAGAAATCAAAACTAATTATGAATTAATTATTAAATTAATTAATAATGCTATATCAATTTCTAAGAAGAAGCAGAAAGAAACAAGAGTCTCCTCCTCCTCCTCTTTCCTCTTCTTCTTCTTCTTCCTCTTCCACTCTCACTCACTGACTATTCTCTCCAGACAGTCTTGAGTTGGCTTGCCTTGCTTGTGCACACACTAGTGCATTAAGTAGTGTGAAAGAAGGAGAGAGAGAGAGAGAGAAGAGAGGTGGGGTTGTGAGGTTTTCCCCTTTGAGAGCTTTCTTTTTTCCTCTTTCTCTCTCTGTGATTGAAGCAAAGCAGTCACTTCACTCCACTGTTGGTGCACTCTTATCTGTCTAATATGATCTATATGTAGTGTTGTCGTCTCATGTATTTATTAGTGAGTGAGTATGTACACTCTAGTCTATACTATTATTACTCTCATGTCCTATCCTATATATATATATAGCCTATCAATCATCACCATCCCCACCCACCACTTTTTGTTCTCTATACTGTATACTACTGTACATACAAACTGGGTGATTCCCATTGGTGCGTATATATAGCCATAGGGTTTATGAGACTCATTTTCAGACCTCACTCATCTATCTGGCGGAGAATATCATGGACTATTATATTACTTTTTACTTCTTTCTTCTGTCAATTTACCCATGTCCCCCCATGTACCTTTTCAATTACTACATCCTACCAATTTTTAATATTCTCATTCAATTTCTCATGCCATATAATTAATTACTACATGTTAATTACATTATAGCCCTTCTTATTTAATTCAATTTACCCCATTTTCATCCGTTAATTGACACCCCATTTCCAGCTTTTTTTTTAAAGATTTTTTTGTTCATTTTTTGAAATTTGCTCATTTAAAGCAAATCATGCATGCACATTTGCATATTTTCCCCATCAAAGTCAATCTTTGTCAAATTTGCTCATTTTGCCCATTAAAGCCACATAGTTCTATATTAATGATTTCTATATCCGAATTAGTGAGTGGGATACCTTTCATTCATTTTTTTAACTAGATTTAGCCTTTAGGTGTCATTAATTATATATTTATTATCAGATTTTTCATTTAAAAATACCAAATCATGAAAATTAAATTATACACTACCAAAAAAATTAAATATTTTAACAACTTATATTTTTATTATTATTTACTTGTTAAATAAAGATACATTAAAATTTGACTATTTTTGACAATTAACAATTATTGATAATATTTTTTGCAATGATATTTTTTTCAACAACCAATCAAAGTTATCAAACATGTTCTGACCCTATTTTATTTTGATTAGATTTGGTTGGCTCATTTTTTATATGGGTTAAAATTCTCCAACCCAACTTATGTTGGTGTTTTTTTCTCAAAAAAAATATATTTTAAATTATAAAATATTTTATTGTATCATTTTTATCTTTATTCAAAATCCTAAATAATAGTATATATTGATAACTTTTAAATTAAAATAATTATATAAATTAAATACAAATTCAAAATAATTAATATAATATAAAGGTAAAAAATATAAAATTAATTCAATGTACAAGACTATAGATATTAAAAATTGATTATTTCAGGAGGCCCTAATCTGATTTGATTTTTTCTTTTTTTGGATTGAGTTGTCATGTTTTTAATTAGGCCAGGTAACAAATTCTCTAACACAACAATCATTTATATTTTACAGGGTCAAAAAGATCCATCTTTAATTTAATCCATTCTCACTTAATTAAGGGTGGATATAAATCCATTTCATTAATAACGTTTAATTTACATAATACAATTTGATCTCCTATTTAATTCCTTAGTTTTAACATATATTAATTCTTATTCGCTTCACATATATAGTTCGTCCTAATAATTGCCAATAAGATAAGATATTCTTGGTTTATGTATATGTATATATTGATAATTCAATGTTAGGAATCAAAGATAGCAAAATTACAAAAAGCAGGTGCAATCCCATGATTTGCGTAACTAGCCAAGACCAAGAGTCTCCATCATCAATTAAAAGTGTGACCTCAAAATTTCTTTGTGATCGTCAATTATGATTTTCTTTGATTCGTAGGCACCAATGAAACCACATTTACCAATTACCATCTTTCCCTAATATTTAAGTTTTCATGTCCAAACTTTTCCAATTACTCTTTTTGCTGCAGAAAGATAGGGTTGTCGGAGACGTGGGTGGCTTGAGCTTTTTTACTCTTTTTAATTTTTATTAGATTTCATTTGGATATCCAGAGTCAAAAATGTGTATCCACACATTTTCATCATTGTGATTTTGCTTTCAACGATTAGTTATACGACCCATGTATAATTTCACGAGGAGTAAAAAATTAAGCATGAATTAAAGCAAACAATTTCAAGATAACACTTAAAATGTCTCTATTCTCTTGATTATTGCTATTTGACTTCCATCGTTAAAATGATAAGAAAATAACGTTATTTGTTAGAATGATTATTCTAATAACAAATCTAACGGTGTCCAAAATAATACTCATCAAATTCAGGGTGTGTTTGGTTAGTGAAGTAATTTAATATTGCATCAAATATTCTTTTTATCAAATATATTTTACTTTTTGTAATGTGATAAAATTATGTTTTTGTTTTTAATTTCTTACATACTTTTATTCTATTATTACTTTTAATATAAAAATAAAATGACATTTCTATTATCTCAAATATTCTCATTCCAATTTTCATTCTATTTTTATTCCCTCACTTATTCTATCTACACAATTAATAACCCGGTAAAAAAAAAAAAGTAACAGTGAATTTTTTTTTTTTGGTGGTGGACAGTAAAACTGATTCTAACTGGTAAGTTGCAGACAAAAGAAAAAGATGATGATTTGACAGCATAAAATAGTGAAATGAATTCATTAGTATCGAAAATAATTTACGTCTAAAGAAACTTTAAAATTTTCCATGAAAAGATTGGGAAAAAGCATGCAAACAAGAAAGAGTGGGACACATCATACATACATATAGGTTGGTCCTCAGTCAATCCTCATCACTTACAACTTGTGACTCACTCACTCACATCATTCATTGTATTTCTATTCAATGCAATCATAATTCCAAGTTTGTTTCACCGTTTTAGACTTTAGAGACAACAAATAGTATTGTATTCATTTAAATTTATTCTGTGAAATTAAATTAATTCTAAATCAAATTTTTAAATAAATTAAATTTAACTTAGTTATTTTTTTAAAAATAAATTCTAAATATTATTATTATTATCTAAAAAATCTAACATTATATATATATACAGGGTTCAGTTCAAATTTTGAACATACCAGATCAAATGTTAGTGGCTCGATATTTTACAACACGCATTTCTCGTTAAATCTACTGAAAAGTGCCATCAAATTATCTTTCTATTTAATGTAATATTCGACCCTCTTGTTTCTTTACCGACAATTTCTTTCATCAAAATGCTAACATTTCTTTTTGGTTTCCAATAGTAAATTGGGTTTGATATAATTATTTTTTAATACGAGTACAAGCGTTTAAAAGAATCACATTTCAAAAGTTAATTATTGGAGATTGAGAATCCAAGTTTTTATAATGTCTTTCTTTAAAGTTAATCTCTTCGATGTGGAACTCGTATCATTACCACCTTTTTGAAAACTGAACCTATGGTGGCCCATACTTTATTGACACTGGTCCATTGATAACCTTTTCCACTAATTTTTGGCGACTCCATACAAGTTATAGTATTCAGCATAACCCACTCTATCGACACTGGTCAATTGATAGTCATTTTCACCTTTAACGGCTCCATTCAACTTCTTCCATGTTGGTCGACTCTCAATGAAAGCACCAATTGATCATACGAACATACATAATTTGGAGAACCACACCCCAAAAGCTAGTTGTTAGAGTTGGAGAGCCCAATCCTTATAAGATCCTTCTTTGACTTTATAGCATCCCCTATGTGAGACTTATATCACTTTTCCGGTAATTTTTATGCAATGTATTTATAATGTATATTTTTGCATCATTTGTGAAGTAATAATAGAGACTCAACTAAAAGGATACACCATGAATGAATTATGAATTAGGGCCTAAATTATTATTAATATTGACAAATAGCATTATCAAGTAACCTTGTGTAGCCTTAGCTTATGAAGTTATTTGTCAATATTAATAACAATTTGGTCTATAATTTATTATTCAATGTGATGCTATTTGTCAATATTAATAATAATTTGATTTTTAATCCATTTATAATAGGTCTTTATTAGTGTGAGTTCTTATATACTTCGTAAATAAAGTAAAAATGTGTACTTTGAATGAATTGCATAAGAATTTTAGGAAAAATTAAAGAATTATTTCTAATATCTAGTGACATCATTGTTTAAGAATTACTTTCAATCAATGAGAGTGCTTCAAAAATCAATTTGTTAGCTTTTCATCAACTTAAAAAAAAAAATTTCTCAACCAATAATTTTTTTACTAAGTGCTTTATGACTGGTGACATTTGTTAAATAAACCCAAACCCGAAACACAATCAAATATTAAATATGAAAACATCTTAATTTCAATAAAAATTCAAATATTAATTACTAATTTCTTCTGTTACACTAAACTAAGATCACGAATGTCGATAATAATTAAAATGCTACCTAAGTTGACAGCTAGAAACTCAAAAGACCATATATATGTAATACTTCCAACTAAGCTTTATACTTGTCTACTTCTTCTTTTTTTCACTTTCTGCAAACTGAAAAGTGTATGTGATGAGACTGGGAGACCTCCTTCCAGGATTCCATATACAAAGAGACCTCATATCATATTCATATGCATATGCATGTGATCCTATTCCTATGACATGATTCTTGTCCTACGCTTCCCAACACAAACCTTGTCCATACAAAAACTATATCAACTTTAATTATATTTCTCCTTTTCCATCTTTCACTACACTACTTTTATTTTGTTTTTATTATAAGTGTGTGTTTGTAGTAATTAATTTAACACCTAAATATGAGCTAGCCCCCCATGTTGGGTTAGTTGTCACCATCAAAGACCAATGAGCTTTCAAATTAATTAAGATGCATGCATGTATTTGATTTACTTGCTACCTACAATTAATTAAAGATCCATTTTGCCAATAAAGTAGTGTAGACACAATCTTGTATATTGGAGCTATATAATGCTTGCTTCCTCTTCATCCATGATATTATATGTAATGTGTGCTTTAATTAAGCCATGTGGGAATCCATGTAAGGCTGGAATTATTTGACAATAAAAAAGATAGAGTTTGAATGGTCAATCCATCCATCATTCCTTTAACATCAAGCTGCAGATTTTAAGCATGGACCATTCTTCTTGTCCATATTTGAATATTACATGCCCAGAAAGCTATATACATATATAATATATTAAAATAAATTAATTATTATGAAGGATAAAAAAATAACAAAGCCTTACAGCCTTGCTTTGGAAAAGAAAAAAAAAACGCTTCCATGCATGTTTGTTTATTTGTCTAAAAGGTTACTAACATGGTGTAACATAAATAATAAAATATTTATATTTTTTTAATTATTATTTTTCGGATTCGATCTCTAAAGGGATAAAAATGAAACATTATCTGTTAAAAGGATCATCGACAAAAATAAACTTCACATTATCTGAGAAATTAGTCATCATGTCTGCTCATATAAATATCACAAACATAGCTAAAACAAAAAACACTGTCTATAAAACTCACAAGGGAGAATAGAGACTTCTATTGTTATTTTTTCTTATAAATATACACTTAGTCTAAAATCATATAAATCCATCTTACCACTTGTAGTTTCTATTTTATGTTGTCTTTTAAGTGTTATACAAGCGACAATTGTCTATAATAGTCTAGTCAAATAGATTAATTTTTTACAACATAATTAATAAAGATTCATATAAACACATTTAATATATAATATGTAGTATCTCGAGTATAATTATCTGTAATAACAAAATACCTTTTTTTTATTGAATAATAACAAAATACTTAGAAAGAAATAATTATACTAGTCATTTCTTTTGTTTTCAATTATATTGTTTGATTTTATAAACCTAATCTCTAATTAAGTTATTCCTTAAGATTGTATATTATTCTTCATTGAATTTGGCTCATGGGATACTTATGTTCAATTTATATAGTATGTTAATGTTTTAGTCTCTAAAAATCAGACTTTATTTCAATTGAATTAGTCAATGAAAGAATATCAAAATCTTCTATTGTTAGTTATAATATAGTTTGGACACACTGATGATGATTGTTATATTTTGCCCTTAACAGCTTCGTGTGTAACCAATGTATCAAGCTAAGTATAAACTATATTATTTGATAAACATTATATATATAATTTGATTAATGATGAAATTAACATTTAATTTTTAGTTCCCTTAAAAAAACATTTAATTTTTAGATATTAAATTGAGATGAAATTATCTTTTAAATATCAATAAATTATAAATTTCTCCAAATTTTATTTATTATTCAATGTGTATTGATTTATGTTTCCAGGTTATTAATTACTTGCGTTGGATATATACAGATCATGTGAGTTTCAAGTTTCAACTAACCTTTACTTCCAGTTGAAACAAAACCGACTTTCTTATATTACCGACACGAATGACTTGGATAAATCAAGTAAGGAAAATGATGAAGTTTGTCTACGCTTGGTATAGATGCACGGATGTAAAGTACTGTAAAGAAAGTAATGTAAAATACAAGAAAGTAATGTAGAGAAAAGTGAGGAGAAAGATAGAGAGGAAAATTAGGAAAGAAAAAAAGTGTGTTTGGTATTAATAAAATATGATGTAAATTTTTTTTGGAAGTCGTGAAATACCACGATTTTACTGTTTGGTGTTTGTACCAAACATACCCCTAAAACAAAACTTTTTAATACTAAATTGTATAATATTCATCCTTCAAAAGTGATCCCTCATACTTTTTACCATCAAATTACTATATGATCGGTACGTTGTTTTGGTGAGAAAGAGGAGGAAACGAGAATATGAATGGAAAAGAAAATAGAATGAAAATATTATGTTAATGAAATGTGAATGGAATAAAAATATATAAAATAATTATTTTGTTTCCATATTAAAAGTGAAAATAAAATAAAAATGAGTAAAATATAAAGACAAAAATATAATTTCATTACATTACAAAAAATAAGTTTAAAATAAGTTTATTTATTAAAAAAAAAGAGGAGGAACTAATTAAGGAAGAAGACTATAGGTTGTTCAGACCATTCAACAAACAAAATTTGAGATGTAGTAGCTCATATATTTTATTTGTATATTAATCAATAAAATTTATTTAATTTTAAATTTTCAGATTAAAAAGCTTATATGAAAAAATAAATAAAAATAATTAAATAAATATTATTAGTAATAATATGGTATAGCAGGTGACGTTTGATAGTAATTAAGTGATAAATAAAAATAAATAAAAAATAAAAAATATGTTTAATAAATAAAAATATATATAAAATATTTAAAAAGAATATTATTTAGTAGGATAACGAACAAAATATAAATATAAAATACTATTTTTGTTTATTTACGTTGTCTATCACAATTTTTTTTAAATAAAATCTATCACAAATTTTAGGAGCATTATTCTGGACTCTTACCTCACCCTCTAGCAAATAGATAAAAACCTCACATCTCCTCAAGAAGCTCCAAATATATATATATTTTTCCCTTCAACAAATGACAGCACAGGCGAGAAGTGACACATCATCTAAAAGCAAATCCTGAACTGGCGTTACAAAAAGTAGAACACGCTTTTACCCCTTAGAATCGCAAGTTTGCAACTAAAAATAGATAATAAATACAATTTTATTTTTTATTTTTGGGCCTGATATACAATTTTAGCTTACTCATAAAACAAAGTGACATATTACCAAACAAAAATTAATAATACAAAGTGACACAAATAATAAAAAATTACAAATATTTCTATATCTGTCCCCCGTTTGATACGAGAATTTGATAGAGAAAGTGAGGCACAATAACCTTTTCTATGAGTGTTTGGTATAATTTGGGTATGTTGCTTCTCTCCACGTACCAAATAAATTTAATTTATATTTTGAAGGGTAAAATAGTCATTTTGTATTTTTTTTAACTTTCACTTCCCTATCTCATTTCTATCATACCAAACAATTTTAATTTTTATTTCCATTTTTCTTTCCTTACATACAAAAGACACATAAAATCTTCCACTAAAACACTGACCGAATATCAAATGCCAACTTAATAAGAGAAGAAAGTGGAAGTAAAAGTAAGTAAAAGTAAAATGAAGTAGAATTTAAAAAATGTATTTTTAATATGTAAGGAAGTAGAATTAGATCGTAAGAATGAAAAGTCTATCGGTCCAAAAAAAATAATAAAAAGTGTATTTTATTCATATATAAAATAATGCCATGTGTCCTTTAATTTGCAAAATAACTTAGGGCAATATAGTATTTTTCTACAAGGTTCTCATCACTTGCTTTCTTTTCCTTGTCCTTGAGAAAGAACCAAAGAGTCATGTGGATAGGGAACCAAATTTCCGCTTGCCTCTTCAAAAAAACTCAACCAATCGTAAAGATAAGGAATTAAGGGTATGTTTGGTAATAAAACTAAACAGTAAATTCGTTGTATTTTATGATTTTTAAAAAAATTTTACATTATATTTTATACATATCAAATACACTTTTAATTATACTTTTTCTCTTTCATAATTTTTCTCTTTATCTCTCTCCTCACTTTTCTCTATAATACTTTATTTTATTCTATAGTACTTTACTCTACAATATTTTTTTTACAGTACTTTACATCCGTACATCTATATCAAGCATACCCTAAATTTTTATTTTGCTCTCTCTTCAAACCTAAAAAAACTAGACCTAATTATCTCTTAAATTCCATCATTGTAGACATGAGAAGAAGGTTATTTGTTCGTAGAAGATAGTAATAGGTTCAAAAATATTTGAATGATTAATAATCAAGTTCGTAATTAAAATAAATAAAATTTACCACTTGCCTCTTTGTTGTTTTTTGTTTTTTTATTATTTATAATTAACGCTCTTACTCTTGTCTTAAGAAAACATTTTAAAGGTTGCCTGCAAAATTATAACTATAATATATGTCTTAAAATAAAAGGAATGCAAAATTAATTTTTAATGCATTTAATACTCTTCGTAATCATTTACATTTGATTATTTTAGGGTTTAAAAGTGTATATGATATAGACATGTGTGAGAGAAAGAATTTATGAGAGGCGACTAGTTATTTTTCTTATTTAATTAACTTAATTTAATTTAATTTTTTTAAAAAAATTTTCACAGGTATCTTTTTAATAAAGATAATTTTGAAATATGATATAAAAGTATAAATATTATATTTTAAAACGATTTTAAAAAAATAGGTAACTTTTTCATTTTTATTTCTCTTCTTACATGAGATATTTTATATCACATAATATATAATTTTAGAGTTGAATAACTAAATGATCCAAAGGGTTATAATATAAATAAGGGAAAAAAAAATTCATTTGAAAAAACAAATCCATGAAATAAATTTGACATTCCTAGGAAGTAGTGTTGAGAAAAACATCTCTCAGAACTCAGACTATCAAGAGGCTTGAGCCCAGAAAAAGATATCAAGAGGCTGGTCCATATATAGGCCCAGCATTAACTTAACCCAACATTATGATGTTCTACTTATTAGTTTGGGCCCCAAAAAGTTGCAATTTTTAATAATTAGTTTGAACATTTTTTTAAGGTCAAAACTCCAAATTGGTCCTTTATGTTTGCACGAAGTTTCATATTGGTCCTTTATGTTTCAAAAAGTCCAAATTGGTCCTTTATGTTTGCAAGAAGTTCCAAATTGGTCCTTCCGTCCACTTCCGTCAATTTTTTAAGTTAAGTGCTGACGTGGCGTGCTGACATGTCCATCCAAGCTGACGTGTCATGCCACGTCAGAACTGTTTAGGGTTTAGGGTTTCGGGTGATGACATGACAGTGACGTGGCGATGTTGTGGTGCTGACGTGGCATGACACGTCAGCTTCAACTGACACGTAGGAGAGATGGTGTGTCCATGTCAGCATGCCACGTCAGCACTTAACTTAGAAAATAAACGGATTTGGACGGAAGGACCAATTTGGAACTTCTTGCAAACATAAAGGACCAATTTGGACTTTTTGAAACATAAAGGACCAATATGAAACTTCGTGCAAACATAAATGACCAATTTGAGGTTTTGACCTTTTTTAAAAAAATAAAGCTAATTGAATTGTTGTTTTTGACTGAAAAAATATGTGTTTTGGCCTTTTGGGAATAGAAAATTTAGAACATAAAAGATGTTCTTAACTTCAGTCTTTTAAAACAAACAAAATTTTTTAAAAAAGGCTTTATTCATAGCATATATATAAATACATAAAAAAACAATAGAGGTAAAATACTATTTAGTCCCTGAATTGTTGGTCAAACTATTATTTAGTTCTCGAATTTATTAAAAATATAGTCCCTGAAATTTGTAACTATGTCAACTATTTAGTCCCCGAATTTGTAACTATGTCAACTATTTAGTTCCCAAAATTGGCAAAAATACTATTTAATTCCCGAATTTGCAACTCTGTCAACTCTAACGGGTAACAATCAGGAGACTAAATAGTTGATAGAGTTACAAATTTGAGAATTAAATAGTATTTTTGTCAAGTTTGGGGACTAAATAGTTGATATAGTTACGAATTCTGGAACTAAATAGTTTTTTTTGTCAAATTCAGGGACTAAATAGTTGATATAGTTACAAATTTCGGGGACTAAATAGTATTTTTGATAAATTCGGAGACTAAATAATAGTTTGACCAACAATTCAGGGACTAAATAATATTTTGCCTCAAAACAATACTAGCATAAACAATTGGAACTAAGTTTATATTAAAAAAAAAAAGAACAACCTTTAAATTTGGACTAACACTCCATTAAAGATTTTCTAGTTTACTCAACTATAACGATTTTCTAGTTTATAGTTGGATAGCTGAATGTTTTATTTATTAACGGGATAAAGTTAGTTAAAAATGTAAATTTTCTAGTTTTATTTTGATAATATCGGTTATTTTAATAAAACGTGTAAGCAGAGAAAATTGAGAAATAAATAATACTATTTTAAACCATTCCTTTGATTTGAAAGAGTTTAAAAATTGAGATATTGAATAATTCAAAAATAAATTTCAAATTATCAAAATTCATCCCACTATTTTGAAGTATCAAATAAATGTTCAAATCATTCTAACCTATTTCAGGCCAAAAAAAAATCTAACCTATTATCTTTGCCACTATTGGGGCCAAAAAAGAAGATTGATCTTCTTATGACTCACGTTTGTATAAAATATTTATGAACATGTGATATGTTAAAAGTTTAATGAAAAAAAAGGAGAATGTGGATAAAGTCATAGTTAACAGCTAAAAATAATTATTTAACTACTTTTTAAATTATGTTATGTTATTTTTAATCTTAGCTGCTTAACTTTTTACATGTAGCGGATTCACCTAAAATTATTGTTTTGAGTTACTGGGGAAAACCCTTGCAAATTATTCCACTCTTTTAGATTTTTAACTTTGAAGTATCAAATAAATGTTCAAATCATTCTAACATACACTTCAAACCCAATAATAAGGACTCTTTATCAATAATAATAATAATAAGGACTCGCTCATAAAAATAATAATAACAAGAATTTGTTTAGTAGACGAGATGTGATGAGAATGCGAATAAATTTATTTTGTTTGGTAGTAAAAAATGAGAATGAATAAAATAAAAGTGAATAAAATGATTATTTTTTTATATTAAAATATATATTTTTTAAAAAATATAAATAAAAACATATTTTATCACATTACAAAAAGTAAAACATGTTTAATAGGATAAATTTATAAAAAAATATTAAATTATCTCTCACATTATTTCTATCATTCTCATTACTAAATATGCCTTGACTTTAACAATTCACAAACAAAGATTTAATAATAAAATAATAGACGATTTGAAAAAAAAAAAGATTCATTTACAAAATTTTAATTGAGTAAAATGTCTGTCCGAAATCTGAATGTAGCAAGCAAAGGAAGGAGCAATTTTTGTTGGGACAGACAAAAGAGTAATTTTATTACAATTAAAATTGCAAAAAAGGGCTTTGTATTTGGCTAGAGGGATCCAATTATAAACGGATCCAACCCGGTTCGGTGTAATAACATGAGGAATTCTGTGCTGACCCGAGAACCCAAAGAAGAAGAAGGAGAAGGAGAAGTAGAAGAAGAGGAAGAAGCCGAAGTGCAGTCAGCGCGTAACGATAGAGAGCGAAAGGAAGTTAACTTACGGACTGAAATGGTGACTATGAAGGCTGATTGATTATGTTGGTACTGCACTGTCACTATAACCCTGCGCTTTTTCAGTTTCACCAAGATCCATTTCTTAGTCTCGCGAATGCTTCTTGAAATTCTAGGGTTTTTCCCTCTCCAATTCCAAATTCATAATCTTCAATTGGTTTTAAAGTAACAAGGCTTTAGGAGAAAGCTCGTCGATCTTGGGAGTCTTGGTACTGGTAGTGGAGTTTGATGTCGTTGGGTTCAAAGATGGCTTATAGAAGGAGACACCAACAGGGAGTTTCACCTTCAAGGCCTTCTTCAGCATTTGAAGGATTTGCAGACGAAGGAATTAGGAATCATCCCCCACCGCCGTCTTCTCTGTCTTCTTCTGTCGGGGATGCACCCAATGATTTTGACAGCTCATTCCCATCATCTCCTTCACTTGCTGCCAAAGCCATTAGAGCTTCTTCTGCTCGTCGGGACTCCTCTCTCTCCTCTGTGTACGGTCACTCCAACCTCTCCAATGCTTCTCCAAATACTGTCCCCACCAGACCTGCTCCTCCCCCCTCCAAGGTCATTCACTTTTTCTTTTGATTGTCTTTTGCATTTTTCACTTTGTTTTGTTACACGATGCTTCTACGTATGTTCTAACGTGTCATATTTGCTCATGCTTCAGAAAGAATGGAACTCTTTGTGTACGGTTTGATCTGCGCATGTCAAAGAGCTGTATTAATAGTTTGTACATGGAACTCTTCGGATTTCTCTTTATAATGACATAGGAGTAGCGTCAAGTATTTGTCTCATCTATTTAATAGTTTGATAAGTAGAAATTCAATGGCATCATTGTTCTCATTACATTTTAATGTTCTACACCTGTTATATTTAAAACTCAAGGGTTGGATTCCAGATGTGTTCATAATAATTACTTCACAGATAATATTGCGTTACTATATAAATAGGCCCTGGATACGTGGCTATTGCTTAATTTTAACATGGGATGATATTCTTATATATCTTGTACTCCTTAGCGGCTAGGCCGGCATACTTTAAGTTTTTTCTAGCATTGGCTATAAATCAGATGAGTAGAAGTAGTATGTTTTCTCTAATAAGGTTCTAACTTCTAATACTTTTAGTTGGATTGAAATGGCATAAATTTGAAAGATTTTATGTGGATCTTTGGTAGCTTGAATTGGACACTATATGCTCCCATTACCTATTCTCAGTTTTAGTATTCTGCTGTGCACTTGCTCTCATTATGGACAGGAAACGAAAAGCTAATCTTAAATACTTTTTACTTAAATGCTTGAAGATCTGAAAATGGATGTTAAGCACGCATTTGTTCTTCTGTTACTCTTCGCTTTGTGTTCTTTGTACTGACCTATGCACCATTATGTTAGATCTAAGATCTAAAATGGTAGTTACATTCTGTTAAACTTGGTATATTGTTTGTAATTATAGGATTCAAGAACCTTTGAATATACTTCAATGAAAAACCTGAATGAGTCAAAGCATGGATTTTGGGATGTTCTGGCTAGGAAAGCCAAATCTATCCTTGATGATGATAATGTAGATCAGCAGCATGAAATGTATGAGAGGACAGGGTCACAAATGCCTGGCACAACATCTAGGGGTAAGGTGAGTTTAAAATCACGTCTCAACAATGATAAATTGTTGATTACTTGGTGTATTATGCTTAAAAAAATATGTGATTAGATTTGTATCTTCAGTTTTCAACATGTTAAATATTTGAGAAGGCTGCTTATAAGGTTCAAGTCTTGTGGACCATCTTTAAGTTTTATTTTTTCACTGAAGAAAGTTGCATTTCATGTTGGAAAAGACACACATCTTGCACCAATGAGTTGTGATTGATGAGACCAGAAGGTTAAGTTCCTGAACGTTAGTCTATTAGAGGATTTACTTGGCTCATTCGCGGCACTTGTCTTTTGGAAATTGTAAACATTCACTGTCATAATGTATTTGACTATCATAGTAAGGATATGATTAGGAATGATTGATTAGAGAGACAGTTGGGTTTTGCCTATCATAGAAAAGTTAGTTGAAACATGCCATAGGTGGTTTGTTCATGTACAAAGAAGGCTGTTAGAGACTTTTGTGCGTAGAATTGACTAGATGGAAGATAGCCCGATAACTAGAGGTAAGAGAAAACCAAAGAAAACAATAGGAGAAACTATTAAGATGGACTTCACTATTAATAACCTAATTATCTAACTATAGAAATGAGTAAAGACATAACACGATGGCGTAACTTGATCCATATAACCGACCCCACCTAAAGGCTTTGGTTGTTGTTGTTGTATTTGGCTAGTTATGCCATCAATATTTCGTGAAATATAAACTCTGATGCTATCTCTTTCTGTGTAGTTTTCAAGTTCAAATCATTTAGAGGAGAGCAATAGCAGACGGGACAATTCAAAATTATTTAAGGGATTAGGTGCCTTCACTTCTTCTCTTAGTCATATTGGTGGCACCATTGGTAATGCCTTGGAGGTAAGCTTTGCCATGAAATCTTTCTCTGACAGGCTATCTTCCTCTGTTAATTGATTATACCAATATGAGGTTGTCTTTAGATCAATAGTGTCTTCCAAATCTGAAATTTTATGTTATGTCTTTTTCCTTTCCCTTTGGCAAGATTGGGATGGAATATGCATTATTTTTTACCTTATGCTTAATCATTGTCACCTATGCACATTCTTTATGTGGTTTGATTTATGGAGAAAATGATTGGATATGGTACTATGGTAGGCTGTAGGTTCTACTCCAATTAAGCTTTTAGTAAATCTTTATCTTTCTCCCTCAATATTTTGCTTTGTGATATTATTATTACTAATGTTACTTCCTCTTTGCAGGAGGGTATTACAATTGTGGAGAATCGGACTTCAGGGATTATTCATGAAACTCGTAAGCATATTAAGAAAAATCCTGGCAACTCCGAGGGACAGAGTCAGGATACAAACACTCCTACTTCATGGAAACAATCACAATTGCGGGCCCAGATGCAAACGGACCAAGAACTTCAACTGAAGGCATCTCGCGATGTAAGGTGGCAACCTTGTATCACTTTTTCATGTGGAAAAATCACTTGTGTATAGGCTACAATAATTTGCTTTTTAGAGTAGTTCTAAACTTACATTCCTTCATTTTGTTAGTAGCCCCTCCTTGGTTTAATACCAATTAATTCCTATCTTTTCCTTTAATGGTTGTTTCCTGGATATTTTTGTATTTGTTCACTTTTAATGGTGTCCTTTTTTCTTTTCTATTTTCTTAATGGTAAAGGATCCTCATTTCATATCATGGTGTACGTATGATTTGCCTCAATTGTTTTCCTGTAGTTTTTTCTTCTTGGATAGAAAATGGGAATGCGTATTAGACAATCAATCTCAGCACGACACCAAGCTAATTTTAACTCGCGCTTCTATTATGTTGTACCTTAGTTTTCTAAATGAATTACCTTGTTTATTTTCTGGTCCTTAGTTTTCTAAATGAATTACCTTGTTTACTTTCTGGTCCCTAGTTTTCTAAATGAATTACCTTGTTTACTTTCTGGTTTTGTCACAGGTTGCTATGGCGATGGCTGCCAAAGCAAAACTGCTTCTTCGGGAGCTGAAGACTGTCAAAGCTGATTTGGCCTTTGCTAAGGAACGATGTGCTCAACTAGAGGAAGAAAATAAAAGCCTTCGTGAAAATCGTGAGAGAGGAGGCAATCTGGAAGACGATGACTTGGTATACGTTTTCTTTCTTTAGTTTCATTTTGTATGTGTTTTAATGCTATTCCTTCATATGCTGTCTGATTATCTTAGGGTAACAATACTATTATCTATTGTTTTACTGCTAAATCTTGTACCAAGTATTGGGTCTTCGCATGTGGCTGTGTTAGTAGCAGAAGCAGTTCCTGTAACTGTGTTGTATCCAATTTCATTTCACCATAAAATCAATATTCTGATGATGACATTTTCATTACAGGTACGGCTTCAACTTGAAACTCTTTTAGCTGAAAAAGCTCGTTTAGCTAATGAAAACTCAATTTATGCTCGCGAGAATCGCTTTCTGAGGGAGGTTGTTGAATATCACCAGCTTACTATGCAAGATGTTGTCTATCTTGATGAGAGCAATGAAGAAGTTACCGAAGTTAACCCTCTCAACTTGCCCCCAGAAGTGACAAGAAACATCTCTTCCTCCATTACCGGAAAGGATGCAAAGAGTTCAGAAGTAACAAGAAGCATTTCTTCTATCACAGGAAAAGGTACATAGTGACACGAAATGCTTTTTGTTAAATGGCCAAGCACCTCATTTAATGCTTCTCTGATTGGCCATTGTTTAATCAACTCTTTCATGCATCTTGGGTGACATTACCTATGATGTTACCCTTTCAATGTATAACATAAGCTTCTTTATTTTCATTATATTATATCATAAACCTTTAATCAGGGACTCCGGGGGGTGGTGGGTTGTTTCTGTATAGTAAATTAGTGCTGTGATTGTGAATGTTATATTAATCGAGTTTCATGTTTCTGCATCATAATGTGTTTATAATTGTTGTAAAAACTGAAACATAATGCTTAATTTCTTCTCAAGTCTATGAATACTTATTACTGGGACAATAATGGATTAGCTTCCCGGATGTGAAAGTGTATCTTGATTTACTTGGCTACATGCTTCATTTCAGTTTGATTTATAATGTGTTCTGGGAACATCTCCATCAGTGAAATCTTGTGGGTGACGGACCCTTGCATGAAAATATATTAGAATTGAAGTGTATAAAAATTTATTATCTTATGCTGAAATTTAACATTAAATTAAAAGAATGTGAGGCGGCAAGAATCTCTTAGGGTGTCATGTTAATGTGATGTGATGTGAATGGAATAAAAATGGGTAAAATGACCAATTTACCCTTCTATTAAAAGTGTGAATGAAATAAAGGTAAAAAAGTAAAGACAAAACTATAATTTTATCACATTGCAAAACGTGGGGCGTGGTTTATTTGATAGGAAGAAAAGAGGCGTGGTTTATTTGATAGGAAGAAAAGAGGAGGGAGACTCCCATTTATTTCCTTTTTCCATCATCTTTTTCACTTTCCAAACATGGCCTTAGTTCTTTTAGTATTATGTCTAATTATTTGAAGTTTTTTGACTCAAAAATGTAATTTTGAATACGTGGTGGCGACTCACTTGAACAAGGCCAATATTACAAACATTTCTTGGACCAAGTCAATCTGGGAGAAACATCCTTCCTGCGTGATACCATCAGATAACTGGATTATTTATAATAGAGCTTCTTTCTTTAATCTCTAATCTATTATGTCAGCTATGAAGGGCGTATTTCTTTTAGGTTCAATGAATTCCATTGTTTTGATTGGGTGAGTAGGTGCAATAGCAATTGTAATTGCTAATTACTCATATTTGGATGTGACACGGCAGGTTTTTTTACATCTAAGACTTGTTAAATTAATGGGAAAAAAAAACTATTTCATCATTTGAAAAAATTATGATAGCTAACCTTAAAGCATGTTTCATGACGAAGAATCCATCTCTTGTGTCTACTATGCTCAATCTGTTTAAATTTATAAATACAGATTAAAATAAATTGATGTTGGCATGAAAATGTAGAATCCTTAGTACAATGACAAATATAGATTTTTTTTTTTTTAAAAGATATGAACATTGTGGCGATATTATTAATACAAGAATTCACATGGGAGGACCTATTAGTTTATGATTGTTGTGTGAAGAAGGCTACAAGGGTCGCTATCTAATTAAAGAATTTGCTGTGTGTAATAAAAGCGCAAGTCTAACGCTACCATTTGTGAGGAGAAATGCCGCTTTCAATAATCTTTTAGCCTTTAGCCACGCAATATTCTTTTTCTATAATTCAACACTAATTTAATTTTATTAAATTTAGAATATGACTCTGTCACACACTCTTTATTTTTATGTTGAATATTAGTTTTATAAAAGTAGTCATATAGTATATAATTCAAAATATCTCAAGTTTTGATGAAAAATCAACAATTGATTAAATTGGATTATTTCCTACAATTGAGGGATTTTTTTTTTCGGGTGGACTAGAGGGTATTCATTAAAGCGGGTTGATGATAATGTTAGGATTTGATTCAAAATTATTATTTGAAATTATTTAGTAGTTAGAGTCAATTCATAATTTTAAATTATTGTTAGTAGTTAGAGATAATATCTTTATCTCTTCATAATTTTTAGGTTTATTATATTTAATAATTTGTTATGTAATTGCCTATAAAAGGCTTTATTCCTATCATCAATAAAAACGTGAAAGCATTCTTCTTCTTCTTCTCTATTCTAAAAAAATCTAACAGATAATATAATTATGGAAACACAAATCTTTTATTATGTGTTACATCACGTTGATTTTTTACTTTTTTAAAATTTTGTTACTAAGGTGACTAGGTGAGTCCTATTGACTTTCAACAAAAACATAAATAGAAAGACTATATTACATCATTATAAAATAAAAGACTATTATATAAAATCAATTTATAATTTTTGTTATGAACTTTTAAAATTAAAAAGAGTTTTATCTTTTAGAATAAATCCGCCGCATTCTTTTTTGGCCGATAATCCGCCGCATCAGTCAAAGAATAACATAAACGCTAACAAAATGTCATATAATAGTATTGCGCAAATAATAATATCTACATATTGATTGCACAGTTTTTGTTTTCTTTTCAAAATCAAAATTATTGATTCTGTTCTTCAAGAAAATCATGGAGAAAATGTTGGAATCATTAAGTTTCGAGGGAGAAATGTTTGGTAGGTGTATTGAGTTGGAATAAGACAGCAATGGGGGGTGACATGTGGTTTCAAAAAAAATGGCATACATTAATACGTATCAGATTTGAGACAAATGTAAGAAACTTGATTATAGTAATCAATAATAGCGGTCATTAAGCTGTCCAAATTATTATAATAACTTTTTTAACATTCAATTTTCCATTTTGGGTTTTTATTAAAGATTTATCTAACACGTATCATAAGGGGACATGTTAAGGTTTTTTTTATTGGTCAATAGAGTATTTTATGTCTTGAAATCTACAAAAATTTATTTTAAAAAATAATTTTTAATGCTTGAAAACTCAACCGACTAATTCGATGTAAGGGCATATGTTAGAAGGGCTCTTTTATTAATAATTTCCTTTAGATATCATGAAAATTTTAGTTTTTTTTTGTTGTCCGCCCGATTTTTGAAGCAGTGTCTCGACTAATTCAGACTTGACTCGAACTTAGCTATGGTAAGACAGTCCCTTAATAGAGATAGCTGTGCATTCGAGACTTTACTTAAATAATATCAAGTCGCTTATCACTTGGACCAACTTAACTACAATAAATAAATAATAGATTCAATATTTGTACCACATCATTTATGCAACAACCAATAATGTTTAACCAAATTGTATAATTTTTCATTATCTCTTTTGTGGTCTCATTTGATGAAAAAAATTGATGATATGAATGAAAATTATAAGTTAGTTCCATGAATAAGGTGATACAAATGTTATCACTAAGAAAATTTTGAACTACAATGTAGTAGTACCTGTATAGGGATGATCAAAATACCCATACCTAATGGGTATCCTGAAAATTTTTTCTGTGGGTTTGGATATGGGTTCGAGTACAACGTTAACGGGTCCGGGTCCGGATAAAGAGGTACCCTACCCGCAATAGAAATTATTTATTTTTATATATATAAAGTATTATTTTTAAATTTTTTTGTCTTGAGAAAATATATAATTTTAAGAAAAAATGTTAAATATCTTATAGATATTAAAGTAATTTAATTGTATATTTATATTTTTTATTTTTTGTGATTATAAATGAAAAAAATTGATAAAAATAAATTTTATATTAATAAAATAATAATTTATTTCAAATTTTTATGGATCTGGGTCTGGGTATGGGGATTTAACTACCCATAGGGTCCGAGAATGGGAATTGATTTTGATACCAGTTCAAGTCTGAGTTCGGGTCTAGGGATTATAGTACCCTACCCATACCCTACCCATAATCATCCCTATACCTGTAGATCAATGATAGTGTTTAGGACAAAATATAGAACTATTTATAAATATTTGATTAAATTTATGCGAGATTAGCAAACTAAGTAAAGAAACTTATTTAATTGATGAAAAAAGTATAGGAAGCAATGTTTGAAAAAACGAAAACAAAATATATAATTTGCTGTTATTTTAATTTGGCGAGCAGGACAAGAAGAACACAGAGGGGAGGAAGCTGGATGGAGTTGTTTTGTTTGTTTTGGACTTTGAGAGGTTGTTGGGAAGATATTTTATATGTTTTGTGGTGGCTGTAAATGACCCAGTAAAACTTTTAGAGAGAGAAAGAGGAAGAGGAAGAAGAAGGGAATATATATATATGATTTTTAGTTTTTATTTGCAAAACTATGCCCTCAATTTTAAGGTATTTCTCAATTATGTTCTCAAATTTTATTTATTGTTAATTATATCCTTAAAATTTTTAAATTGTAATCAATTTTATTCATCGTCCAAATTTCGTATAAATAATTAACGATAGATGTCAATGTGATTGTACTCGTGGTCTCAAATACGGACTGTGATGTCAAATCTTATATTTAATTACAATTTTTCTTCAGTTTAACTATGAAAAAATCATATATTTTGTAATATCACAGTGATAATCGAAATTGGATCCGGTGCGATTAGCTTTCGTACAATTACTGTGCAATTACTTTAAAACACACTTTTCTACTTCATTTTTGAAGTACTAATAGAGATTCACACCAATAAGGACCTACCATAAATGAATTATGGACCAAATTTTGATCAATATTGACAAATATGAACGTCTTAAATGGATTAGGGACTAAATTGTTATTAATATTGATAAATAGTTTCACAAGGCTATTTAGTGATGATATTTGTCAATATTGATAAAAATTTGATCCCTAATCCATTCATGGTAGATTCTTATTAGTGTAGGTCCTTAAAATTACTTCACAAATGAAGTAAAAATGTGTATTTTAAAGTTATTGCACCGTAATTGCACGAAAACTAATTGCACCGAATTCAATTTCGTGATATTCGTAACTAATTGACAAAATACATGCCGTTAATTATTTATGAAAGGTAGGTGAAAAACAAAATTACTTGTAAATTTAAAATTTAGGACGTAATTAACAATAAATAAAGTGTAAGGACATAATTGATAGATAGTCTAAAATTTAAGGGATAAAAGTTAATTTTCTTTTTAGATTTATTTATTAGTGTGAATGAAGCATGAATGAGGGTGATTGGCTTGGTTTGCTTTCAATCTTGAAGGAAGCTCATGATCGAGGGAAACCAGTGAGTGACCCACATTCCTCATTGGGTCTCTCTAACTCTAATTGATTCAACCAAATCTCTCTCTCTCTCTCTCCACGCACCCTTAATGGAGCGTGCTTGTTAATTACCTTACCTCATAGTTTCATCACCACCATTTTCTTTGTCTTTCTTCTGGTTTTGATTTTCAAGGTTTTCAATACGACTTCTTTCTGCTTTCCCCTTTAATTCTTTCCCTCTCTCTCATACATAGTTGATTTTCACAGCACATGTAAGTACAATAGAAGCATACACACTCTCACCCCTTTTAAAGCTCACTTTTATTACTGAGCTACATAAGTGGCCCTCCATCTGTTTGTAGTTTTGCGCCTGAGGTTCTTCCCTACCAAATTTTATTTTTTTCCTCTTTTGTTGGTCTCAAGTAGAGGTGATTGATTCTATTTTAGCAGGATTGTTAGTTATCTCCTTTGAGTTTTTTTTGTTTGTCTAATCTTTCTGGCCAAAGCTTATCCTTGAAGAAAGTGATGTCTGGGTTGTATAATCAGATTTCCTCACCTGCGCCTGTAAGGGCCAATTCACCAAATATAAACATGAGAAGCAATCTTGATGTTGAGAGGTAGGAAGAAAGGAGGCGATTGTTTGTTCTGCAACTATTTATTTTTGAACTTGTAATTTTTTTCAGAAGTCAGAAGAACTCTTAGTTTCTTATTTGCTTTTTTCTTCTAGTCAGTACTTAACGGAGCTGCTAGCAGAACACCAGAAGCTTGGTCCTTTCATGGAAGTCCTACCTCTGTGTAGCAGACTCCTGAATCAAGGTGGGTTTGTCCAATCATATATTCAGATGTTCTATTTGTGATCTTGAGTTTCCTACTATTGTTTTAATATTCGTTTCAATTGATCTCACCTCCCTTCTGATTTGAATTATTAGGCTTGATCATAAACTCAGTTTCTAGTTGTTATTTTCTCTACTGCCTTATTGTCTTCTTTAAAATGCATTCATTTTTCCATTTATGAGTTATGACCTCCTCTCCTGGCTGAAACATGGTAATTTATTCAAGCTAAAAACAAAGAAAACTTCTATATGGTGAAAATAAACATCTTGGACTGATAAGTTTGGACATTAATTGATAAACAAAATAATGCAGAGGAAAAGTACCCAGAAAGGCTAGAAAAAGATGGTGGCAATACTCATTATTCAGTACTCACCTTAGCATGCAGATGTGAGTCTATATCTGTGTATTGATTTTAAACAATGTACGAAATGATTCTGAATTTGATTGGGGCGACACACAATTTGCTAGTACTCATACATTCTTCACTTTTGATAGACATGATGATGTTCATGTAGACTGCTTTTTACAATTTCCATCAAGAGAAAAGTTGTGTGTACATTATTCATGTTCACTGATAAGATACTGTGCATATTAAAATGTTCTAACATTCAGTATTACCTTTTAATCAGAGATTTTGAGGGTTTCTGGAAAGAACGGACTGATGCCAAACCAAGGGCTTAGTGAGTTTGACAGAATGCAGTTTGGAAGTCCAAGCCTTATGGCTTCACCTGATAGAACCCCAAACTTCGCTGGTTGGAACAGCCTGTCACATGAAGTAAGCATCTTATATTCTGATCTTTAATGTACCATTCTCATGTCTCCACTTCCTACTTTTTCCTTAAGCTGAAAATGAATCATAAAATTATTCATGCTCTTTTTTTTTTTGTAAAAATCTGATTCTTAGCACATCCAGTTCTGCCATATAAGTGCTTAGATTCTTGGTTATAATAGCTTCTGCACTTTCACCCTTTGTCTTCCATATTTTCTCTATTTGTCCTCTTGTCTTCTATGGTTGTTCTACAGTTTATCTAGTTTCATATACTAAAAAGATAAATTCGTCCTCCATTAGAGGTTGGCTGGAGCACAGGGATTGAATGTGGATTGGCAGACAACACCAATTGTTCCAAGTTCTCACATCGTTAAGAGGATATTGCGCTTGGATATTCCTAAGGATAGTTATCCAAATGTAAGATATATAGAACATGCTCATCTCCCTTTTGAAACTAAACATGTTTTCTATTGATCTGTGAGTCACTAAGGCCAGTTAAATTTTCAGTTCAATTTTGTTGGCCGTCTTCTTGGTCCTCGGGGTAATTCACTGAAGCGCGTGGAGGCTACCACGGGTTGTCGTGTGTTTATCAGAGGGAAGGGCTCAATAAAAGACCTAGATAAGGTATCCTCTCCATTCTTGACACTGTTTGTTGGTTCCACAACCTGTCTTGTTTGGTAACTGTTAATTTTCCTCTCCTTTTCACTCTCAAGGAAGAGTTGTTAAGAGGAAGGCCAGGGTATGAGCACCTGAATGATCCCTTACATATTTTGATTGAGGCTGAACTACCGGCCAATATTGTCGAAATAAGGCTGAGGCAAGCACAGGAAATCATAGAAGAGCTACTTAAACCTGTGGTATCTTTCTTCAACTCTAAGCTCACATTTTTGTCACTAAAAAAATAGAGCCTTTTATATACAAGGCATAGTCAAAACTATAGTTTTTCCTATCCTTCAGTTAGTGTTATATCCAGGTATAGTAATCTCCCACTGAGCTGGTATTTGATAGTTTCTCAACGTTGAAACAATATCAGATTACTAGCAGAACCTATTTCTCTGTTTTCTATTACATCTTCACTATTCTGTTCTCACTTCTCAGTATAGCTTAGGTGATGTTTGTTACATGGGTATCTTAATTTTTCAAGCACTTAGAAACCAGTTTATTAAATTTTTGAGATTGAGTTATATAAAAATTTCATCTTTTATCATACGCAGGGTACATATTTTATTATATCCCAACATCTTAAAAATAGATTTCTAGGCGCTTTGAGTATTAAGTTTCCCTTGTATCAAACAACATGATCAATCTACTACTTACTTTCTACAACATCTTAATTTATGGCTGCACCAAAGAGAAATAGCAACTTTACTTTCTACAAAATTTGCAAGTAAACTGGGATAAATATAAAACCCTGTGTTGTTATATAAGTATTATGATGGTCTCTTTTCATATGCAGGATGAGTCACAGGACTTCTTCAAGAGGCAACAACTAAGAGAACTTGCAATGCTTAATTCCAATTTCAGAGAAGAGAGCCCTCAACTGAGTGGTAGTGTCTCTCCTTTCACTTCCAATGAAATAAAAAGGGCCAAAACTGATCAATAGTGGTTGCTGTACGTATGTTGAAACTTAAGTATTGCCTTTTATGTTACTTCCTGTATCTAAGTCCTGTATAGCTGCAATGAGAAGAATCCCTTGCTGAAATGATGTTGTTTTGGAGAACAAAATAGAGGGAGGAGGAACATCTATTTTTAAGGTCATGGTACTACACTGCATAACTAGACTTGAAAACACTCGTAGAATTCTTATCATACTATGTATAAAATCTATGAGTACATAACTCTAGCTGGGAGGATGTTCATTTCGAGAACGGATCCTTAAAGTGCAGATTTTATGAAGTGCTGAAGTGCGTTTAATGTGTAAAATGGTGATATACTTTTTACTAGTGTGCAAAAATAGCCAGTTCACACACTTCACTAAAAATACAGTTCAAAAGATCCGTTCTCATTCGTTTTCATTTATGGGAACGCTTTAGTAAGCTCATGTTATTGGTATAAACTGTTTATTGATTGTATTGAAATTGAAAAAGTGTTTGTTTCATGTCGTCAGATGTGTACTTTACTTATGAGCACTCACTGTAACAAAGCACTTTTTGTGATAATTCATTCATGGCCACTTCTGTGAGACAAAAGTAGAGCTAGAGATGGAGGAACTGTACTTTTAAACAAACCCCATTTAGGATAAAAGGCCATCTCTTAAGGATAATGTCTATATATGGTAGGGCCATTGAAGTTAAAGGAAGATGTGGATGTTATTGTCTTTTAACCTTGCTCAACCTATTTAGTCATCTTTTGCTTTGACTAGTTCATGATTGTCTCAGTAAAGTGGAGTTATTCTAGATTTCTTTTGTTTTGTCCACCATGGCCCACCATGTCACCACCAGCTTCTCAATCCCTATGACAAAAACCCTTTTACTCTCATAAAGTTTATTAGGTAGATACATTATATCACTATATATATATATATATATATATATATATATATATATATATATATATATTAGAGAGTAATTTTTTTATATGTTATGTGGGTCCTCGAGTATAAAAGTGAAATGGATTATATGAATATTAGTCTTTTTCTGATGATAAATTGCTAATTTGAGAAAATCAACTTGTAATTTTGGCGTGTCAATTAAAAAATAAATAAAGTTTAAAATATTGTAATTAATTACACTGATAATAATATGATACTTATTATCTTCTCTATGATTGCTTAAGCATGATCTTGGGGGTATCTCATACTCTCTGCCTCTTCATATCTGTGATGTTGATTGATGTATTTTTGTGTAAAAAAACTAAAAAGGCATGCCGTTTTTAAGTGAAAGTACTTGCATAATGTAGGCTCATTTATAAATTTTCAAATTTGTCGAAGCCTATTATCAGCAATAGTAAGACCCACGAAAACGAGATTATGATATATTATATTAATTATAATCAGCAATATGTATGTATCTTGTAAGTATCACATAACTATTAATGAAATTATATTGAACTTGTTGGGATTTATCGTATAGTCAAAAATAGCAAAAGCAAGAAACGAAGTTTAAGGAGAGTAAGAATCTTTTTTGCAAAAGAAGAATGATTGTGACTAATTTCTCTAAAAGGAAAACATTTTCTTTAATTTTTATTTGTTCCAAAGCTGAATGGATCTGTTATTTTCAAAACCATGTCTTGTATTGCATGGGAATTGTCCTTCCCATCCCACCTTTTTACCACTTTTTTATATTCTTATTATGGCTCTTAATGATTGGTATCTAAAATGGTATATGGTATATGCTTTGTGCTTATTTAGTTATTTGTCAATTCTGTACATTGTCATCAAGAGGAAATTCCGACAAAAAAAATTAAAGGCAAAAGTATATTTTTTACCCTCAACGTTTGGGGGTTCTGTCAGTTTTATCCCTAACGTTTTTCGCTGTCAATTGTACTCCTAACGTTTTACGTTTCTACCAATGTCACCCTTTTCACTAACACCGTCAAATATTTAACAGTTTTTGCTGACGTGGCATCCTATGTGGCAAAACTTTTTGTTTTTCTGTCAATTGTACCCCTAACGTTTTACATTTATGCCAATGTCACCCTTTTCACTAGCACCATCAAATATTTAATACTTTTTGCTTACGTGGCATCCTATGTGGCAAAAATATCTGACTTGGTATATTTTTATCAGATTTCTTACTCATCTTTTCCCCATCAAAGTTGTGTCGTTTTGACCTCGGCCTATTCCTTCTAAAATATAACTCAAACACGTGCGCTATTTTGCTCATAAAAACATTGGAGACGTTATCCATTCTCTATTTTAGGGTAACATCTCCGACAAAGTAGAGAATGAGTAACGTCTCCGATGTTTTTGTCTGCAAAATGGCATGTGCATTTTAGTTATATTTTAAAAGGAATATGGTGAGGCTAAAACGACACAGTTTTGATGGGAAAAAAAAAGAGTAAAAAATCTGGTGTGGAAAAAAATATGCCAAGTCAGATATTTTTGTCACATAGGATGCCACGTAAGCAAAAACTATTAAATATTTGATGGTGCTAGTGAAAAGGGTGACATTGGTAGAAATGTAAAACGTTAGGGGTACAATTGACAGAAAAAAAAACGTTTTGCTACATAGGATGCCACATCAGCAAAAACTATTAAATATTTGACGGTGTTAGTGAAAAGGGTGACATTGACAGAAACGTAAAACATTAGGGGCGAAACTGACAGGACCCCCAAACGTTGGGGGTAGGAAAGGTACTTTTGCCAAAATCAAAAGGAAATTTTTATGAATATTTCTCTAAATAAAATCTTATATGGGAGTTAATTATAAATTGATTAAAACATCATTTTGATCCATCAAAACTTTTCTCTCTCAATTTAGTCTCTCATATATAATTTGATCTATTATTAATTTGGCCACGTCAGAATACCATCGAAATATTCTATAAAAAAAGAAAAGAAAAAAAAGGATACCATCCAAATAAGTAACTATTTTAATTAATTAGTTCGATGTTTTGTGCTAACCACAACACTAAATACGTTCCAATTTTTTCTCCCTCTTTTTTTTAACCTGTCAAAATGTTGCAACTAATCACTAAATATTAAACATTACATATATATTAATGAATATGAATACACACAATATTGATGAAATCCAGGCAAAAATTATTTTAGCTACATTTAATATTGTCTAGTTTAAGACCAAACCTTTAAGTCGTCAATTAATTTATTTATTTAGACAGCAATCACCAATCAGAGATAGAGGGATCAAATTGATAATAGATCAAATTATGAGAGACCAAATTGAAAAAGAGAATCTATGGACTATGCGGGACTAAATTGTGAAAGTCACCATCTAAGAGGGGCTCGTTTTAAATTCATCTGAAGAGGGCTGTTTGGATTTTGAGATAGCTAACCTTAGGCGAGGAAAATTTGTTATTCTGTGTGAACCCATCAGTGATCGTATTATAGAGGACTGGGCTCGGATTCGTCGGATCCGAAAGCCCATTTCCCAATAGGGTATTTCAGTTCACAATTTGGCATCAGTTGGTAATTGGAATTGATCGGAGTCGGAGAGAGCAGAAGATAACAATCGGAAGTTTCGGAAGGAGGACGAGATGGGGAAGCAACCGGTGAGGATGAAGGCCGTGGTGTACGCCCTCTCTCCTTTCCAGCAGAAGGTAATGCCTGGCCTTTGGAAGGATTTGCCTTCCAAGATTCAACACAAGATCTCTGAGAATTGGATCAGCGCAACGCTATTGCTTGGTCCTCTCGTCGGCACCTACGGGTCAGTTTAATTTCTTTTTTTCTGATTCTCCTATTCACGTTTGTTGATGAGATGTTTAGGCTGATTTGCCTCTTGTTTGTTTTCATGGTGTGCTGATGGTTTGATACGATCGCGGAATTGATGTGTTTTCTAATTATGAAATGCACTTATTATGATTATAGAATCTCGTTGTATAGATTTAATACGAGTTATTATGTTTGTACACGTACTGATTTAATAAGAATCTTGCTGTGATTATACATATGCTTTTTGAACTTTGAAGAGGAGGAGGAGATTTGTTTAGTACATCCTCCAATCAGTTGGTCCCTACACCATTCAAAGTGGGTCAATTTTTATTAATATTAACAAATGACTCTGTATAATTGGAGTGATGAACTGAACTTGAACTTCAGCAGTACGGTACCATTGAACTTTTATCCGAATAGGAGAGAACTGGTCAAGCTTGCATCACAATCTCTTTCAGTCTCTATCTCCATCTCTGCATATGCATTTGTAGAGAGAATCTTATCTACATATATTTTGCCACATTATCCAATAATATTCAACACACACTTCTTACATTTGATGGATTTACTTGTGAAAAAGTAAGAAGTGTGTGTTGAATATTATTGGGTAAAGCACAAATTAGGTACAATACATATATCTAAGAATTTTTTGCATTTGTATTTGCACCACCAACTGTGATTGGCTGATTTGAATGGCCCTGTGTCAGCACATGATAATTACATCATTTTCCCCTGTATTTATGAGCGTGGTTTGTTGTTTCTCCTCACTTTTCATCGGCTTGTTGCCTTGAGATTTTGCAGAACCCTTAGATGAAGCCAAAATAGTACTTTGCCTCTAAGTAGGCCATGTAAGCTGCTGTTGACAAGAAAGTGGATCCTCTATATTAGGAGAGAGGTTAAGTTAGTGAAATAGGGGAGAATAGGAAGAAAAAAATAAGGTACCTACACTAATAGGACCTACTAAATGCATTAGGGACCAAATTTTTTTCCCTTCCTATTTCACGAACTTCACCTCTCTCCTAAGTCCTAATGCATTCTCCTGTTAACAATAGCCTTGTCCAAACTTTGTAGTAACTTCCACTGCCAATTATTTATGTATTTTGGGCTTGGTTTTGGGCATTTCTCTTCTAAGTTTAAATGCTCCTTTTTCTTATTTTAGTGTTGTGATAATATCCTTGCGTTTTTGTTATATTTTCACGTTTTAAAGCACATTGCAGTGTGAAATGTGAATGTAATTCATCTGTCTTAATAATGGATGCAGATATGTTCAGAACTACCTGGAAAAAGAGAAGTTGGCACACAGGTACTGAGGTCATGCAATAGTTTTGGGGGAAGGCATTTGCTCGATTCTTGTTTCCCCAGCAAAGAATGTGAAGTTATTGAAACATTGTTTTGGTTTTGATGTAATAATTTATGACTTTGAGCCGTTTCATCTATGATAGGCCATATTAACTATCGAGATCGGTGAGAAATGAGTATAGGAGGCCTGTTTAGCGAAGCTTTCACTTGATAATAAATATCTAGAATGTAGCAATAATTCTGTGCATTTAGTAGCCTATGGAATGGATGTTCGTTTTTCTTGGGTTGAGCTTGTACGTGTGAAGCTGCTGAAAAACGACTGTGTCATGCCAACCAGGATTGGAAATGACGAGAGTGGATCCTCTAAAGTAATTCTCTACATTTTTTGGTGGAGTTATGAGAGAGATAGAGAGAAGAAAAATTGGGAGAGAAAAAAATTAAGAAAAAAAATATTTTACTTCTCTCTATCTCTCTCATAACTCTATCAAAAAATGTAGAGAATTACTTTAGAGATCCTATCTCAGAAATGACATAGTTTAGATTTGATTTTAGATTATTTCTCATTTAATAAATTATTTATAAGAATTCAGTCAGCACCATCTTTTCGCCTAAATGATTTTCTGCGGAAAAAAGACTACCTGTGTCGTGACTCGTGAGGACTCAGGCCAGTTTAGTTTAGTCTACTCGGCCAGTCCAATTGACTTGAGAGACTCAAAACCTATTGCTGGTATTTTTGGAATCAATTCACCATCCTCATACTCCATTATTATTATGACTCCTTTTGTATGATGGATGTAGTGTTAACCTCATTAATGGATGAGAGTAAACCAATGAGTTAACCAATTTAACATAGCAACTATAGTGTATCTTAAACAAGAGTTTGGTTGCCTTGAGCATTTTTCTTAGTATATAACTAGGGTATCCACCATAGCAAACATAATCTTTGTGCATTTAAACAAAAAAAAAAGAGAGTAAATAATATAGTATATTTATTGCAAAATTAAACTCAGTGTCGTTTAGTTCATATTATCTGATAGAAAAAAGCTTTGTTTATTATTGAATTTATTAAATCCTCAAGTGATGAAATTATCATTAAGCGCACCACCACAGTTGTTGATGCTATTTTTTCCATCTTCTATTTTGGCTCAGTGCAGGTTCTACTTATTGACAAGATTACTACCAAGAGTATAAAAGGAGTTATAATAGTAAAAGATGGAAAAATGAATTTTTTATCTATGTTATGTATATAAAAAAAGTCTTTTACTTTTGATATGAGAATATCCAAATATGTTGAATGCTCGGGAATAGTTATTTGACAAGAAAAAAAAAAGCATTTTTAAGTAAGTTATCTGGCAATATAGTGCAATGAAGGACTTCATCAAAACTTCTGATTTAGTAATCACAAAAGTTTTACTGCTTTAATTTGGAAAAGATGGCACATAATTATATATATCGAGCTACTTCAAAGTTCAAAGAAAGTTTACTTTTCCTTTAAAGAAAAAGTCTACTTTCAAGTACATTGACTACAACTTCAACAACATTCAACTCAGAGTATAATGGGTGCCTTTAAGTCCCTTCAGAGAGATCTGATAGAAAAGAAAAAAAAAAAATGATAGGTGCCTTTTAAAGAATTTGTATGTACATGCAGAATTTTTCTTCCACCTTAAAGATTATTCATTTTATTTTGTTAATTCAATTTAAAGCTTAAAAAATTTATATATATATATATATATATAGGTGATTACTAATTATAATAAGTTAATTGGAAAAAATATACATTCGTGATAAATAAATTAGAATATATATATATAGGTGCCTTGTCATGTCTCATTTTATCTTTTTTTTTAATCATAATTTTACTTTTGCAAAAATAAATTTAGTACACTCTCATATTTGAATAAAATAATTGGTAAATATTTATCAAACATGTTAATTTTCTTAAATTATTTATTTATTTAGAAATTTCATTAATTAATCAAGATTTATAATTAATATTTTTGGACTCAACATACAAAATAGAAGACTAGAAGTTAGTGAATCCCAATTCTCCCACACTCGAGAGTTTCAACTTGCACGTGTGGTGCGTCTTTATAGTTATGACTTAACAATAAAATTAAAGAAAAAAAATGGTGGTCAGAATGTTGTTGTGCAGGCATCTTCCTGCAGGATATGGACCAAGTATTTGGACGGATCCGGATCTGTTAAAGTGTAGATTCGATAAAGTGCATAAAGTGTACAATATGGATTGTCGAATGAAATTGTTATAGTACGGACACGAATTTTGATTTTTATTTAATAGTTCCACTTCATACACTTTACACATTTTACACTTCATTTGATCCTACCACAAAGTGTTACCTAGAATTCAGTAGAGCACATAAATAGAATATATATATTCATTGACTTTTATTGTCTCTGTGTCTGAAATTCTTCTGACTGCAACACAACAAATACGATATAATTTGTAGCACAACATTACGTCCCAAACGTGGAGTTCTAATTTCCTTCCACTATCACATCCAAGTTGTTTTTTCTCATTCTTATGAAAAAAGAATGAGAAAAAACAAAAAAAGCTTCACCTAACAAGAATGGCAATGCCACCACATCCAGAAGGTAGGGTCGGCCTTTTTGACAAAATGGGAACGCTGATTTGACAAAATGTGAAAGCAAGATTCCATTTTGTGATTGGTTAAATCACAAAATCCTGCCTGGCATGCAATGGTGATTCCCCCACCTTGTTACTGTTTTTTGTTTGCGTCTCCATTAACACCATATATCCTTCTTTTTTGTTTTCCAATTGCTTTGTTAAGGTTAATTTTCTTGAGTGAGTTTGTTCTTCAATTCACAATCATCACAGCCATATATGTTTCTGACTCCCACTGCTTTTCTTTTATCCTCTATATTAGGCCAAGAGAAGAAAGCATTTGCGATGAATCTCTTAAAGTATGGATCTCTTTTCTGCTTATTCTTCACTTGCTATTTGCATCTGGTTTGTGCCCAAATATCTCCCACTCAAGGTACTCTTTTCCTTCCACTTTAAGCGTATTACCATATGGATTTCCCAATTTTTTAGTTTATTTCTCTGCCAAGAATTAGTAACTACTGCTTTAAATACGATCGAGCCAGCCATTCAGAAGGTACTTTTATTGATGTCTCCCTTTCATTAACATCCATCTAGACATGGTAATATCATACAATTTTGATTACTTCACAGAGTCATCAGTCATATCTAGGGTTTAGGGTTTAGGGTTGCAAAAATTAGTATCTACTGCTTTAAATGATTGCTCTGTGTTGAAGTCCCACATTGCTTAGTTAAAGAGCTAATAAGCTGTATATATAAGCTAAGGTAATCTTCTCCCAGCTCTTTTGGTGTGAGTTAGATCTCTTAAGATGGTATGAGGAGGCCTGGGTATGTGTGGATGGATGAGCCTTACTATAGGCTGCCCTGGAGATAACTCGTTGGCTTCACGCTCCTATGTCGGGCGTGAGGGGGGCGTGTTGAAGTCTCACATTGTTTAGTAAAGGCCAATATTTCTGATAATCATGCATGTTTTGATTTTCTCAATTCAATGCTTGTGCAAAAGCTATGAACAAAATTGTTATATGATTCTTCTCACAGTGACTGTCAGCTCTCCAAGTTCCAGTATAAGCGAGAGTGCTGTGGCTGCTATTTTGGTGGTGGCAATAATTGTCACTGCACTTATATTATATGCACTTGTTCTTATGATACTCAAAGTGCGAGGCAGATATTACCCAAGACAACATCGTTGTGAGAACCTTTTCATGAATAAGCAAGCTATATATACTATTACTATTTTGCTCTTACATGGTTTGCTTCAATTTATTTGCAGCATCATCTAGATCCCCAACGGTGACTAATGGTTTGAAGAGGTTCACTCGTGAAGAGATGGCTTTGGCCACAGAGAATTTTGGACAGTCCAATCTAATTGGAAAAGGAGGGTATGGGAAGGTTTATAAAGGTATTGTTGCCAATCATGCTGCTGTGGCCATAAAATGTGCACAGGAGGGATCGCTCCAAGGGGAGAGGGAATTTCGTACAGAAATAGAATTACTATCCAACTTACATCATCGCAACCTTGTGTCTTTGATTGGCTACTGTGATGACCAAGGCCAACAGGTACTTTTATTGTTTTTGATTTCTCACAATTTACTCTCACTAACACAAGGTCCATTTCTTATTTTGATAAGCTTCTCTACTCTCCTTCTTTAGCTACATTGGATTTTTTTTTTTTTTTGCCTCATCTGGGTTTTTACCTTATGCTTGCAGATGCTGGTTTATGAATATATGGAAAACGGCACACTACTGGATTGGCTTTTTGGTACATCTTTATGTTCTTACAATCCAAATCTGCTGTATTCTTGATGATTGATATTGAACAATGTTGCATTGTTTTCCAATAAAAGCATGCTTTTTATGTTTTGCAACAGATGATTTTATAGAACCTCTGACATTTAATCAGAGACTGGGGATTGCATTAGGGGCAGCAAGGGGTCTTCTGTATCTACATGCAGAAAATAATCCTCCGATCATCCACCGTGATGTCAAGGCCAGCAACATATTATTGGACTCTAGTTTTAGGCCCAAAGTTGGTGATTTTGGACTTTCACGTCTTGGTCCAGTTCCAGACAATGAGGGAAATGTGCCTTCACATGTATCTACAATCCCAAAGGGAACCCCGGTAAGGCTTTCATGGTTGGATATAGTTTCACTAAAGTTGCATTCATTTGTGTGAGTGTATTAGGGATAAGACTAGCAGATTATAAAACATCCTCCTACATTAGTTTCTATCTTTGATCATTTTTCTAGTTAGATTATTACGAGTTAAATCCCTCTAATAGTTTCTCTTACTGTTTTGTTTGGCATTTTTTCTACTTCTAGTTATTGGACTATCTCTCATCTATATACATGACTAAACTACCTAAAGTATATTTCCGTATTTGCTTATAGACCAAACGACACTCCATACTTGACTAATACAATGTTATCCTAATATTAGAGTTTCCTTGTCTCCAAAGGTGCTTGTCTTATCAATTGTCATCTCTCCTGAGTCCTATCCATGCTCTGGTATACTTTGAACACATCTTAACAACGGCAATATGGATCTTCTTTGGGATAAGATAAATATAACTAAGCATCCAAAAATGGGATAACATACGTTTAGTCTAATAAGTGATTATTACTCAATAATGCATAATTGAAGGGAAAAAAAATTTATTAGCATCCCAAGGTGTGTTTTGTTTTGTGCAGCACATAGGAAAATTATTCCATCTTAATGATCACTTCTCAGTTCTCAACCACTTTAAACCCAAGTTTTGAGCTTGTAATTGGTAGACCAATCAAGGGTCATATTCAAGGATTCATGTCAACTTTGACATATCTTTTATGTTGAAGTATCAGAAGACTTCACAGTACTGCTTTAATTTTGCAGGGTTATATGGATCCAAACTTCTTTTATACTGGAGAGTTGACTCCCAAGAGTGATGTCTACAGTCTTGGTGTGGTGTTCCTGGAACTTCTAACCGGGAGGAATGCAATCCTAAATCACCAAAATCTTGTAATAAAGGTACTACTTGCAAGAGTTGAGCTTTAGCAGTTAGTTATATCTCTGCCATTATTCTCTTGCATCTCGTTAACTTTATCATCATTTTTAAGGTTAATTTGGTGTACCAATCTCGTCATCAATTGTCACTTATCGATAAGAATATGGGGCATTATCCTGATGAGTGCATGAGGAGATTCTTAGTTCTGGCCCTGGATTGTTGTAAAGAGCAGCCAGATGCACGGCCTAATATGTCAGAAGTGGTTCGAGAGCTTGAAGACATATGTTCTATGATGCCTGAGTCCAGTGCAAGGGACCTGCGTGACTAGAGTGCTTTTGGGGATTTTTTTTATTATTTGTTAGTTCCTAGTTTATAGGAATTCTGAATTTTTTTGTTAGGCTAGTTCTTAGTTTTAAGGAATCACGTAGGCCATTGCTTAGTTCTTAGGACTTGGGAATTTGGATTGAAGTTTCAGGTACATTGCTTACTCTTGTGTAAATGTAATACAAGCAAGTTTAAGAGAGTTCATATTGAAATATGTTGTAGTTACTTTTTGTTAAGTAAATATATAGCATTAGTCTTGTGTAGCGGCGGCGTTTGTAGAATGGTTGGTTATTCAACCAAATCTTCATTGGCATATATATGATTTTAATTCTGAGAGGATTTGAGTATTACTTCTATTCTATTGACATTTTGTCCAACTATAAATACACGGTTTTGATAAGAAAATTAAATTATATCGTACCACAACATATAAATGATAAATGCTAAAAACACCCATTACTAAAAAATGCTGGAAATGAAATCTACGATTTTTTTTTATATCTTTCTATTAGAGGTAATCGAGATCACATCCCGTGCGGTATTGCACAATACCGCACAAGGAGAGAGAAGAGATAGAATGGATCCCACATGTGGGACCCACCCTTCTATTTCTTCTCTCTCCATGTGCGGTACTTTGCAGTACCGCACATGATCCATGAGCACTCAAGCCACATCAGGATTTGAATTTTGTTTCATCACGTTGTGAATGACTAATTGACTAGACCCTTCCACTGAATATGAAAATTGCTTTCGCAAGGACAAAATTAGAAATCAAAAGCATGTGATAAGAAAAAGAGCAAAACAATTCTCCAAACAAATATAAGAGAATCAGAAGAAATTGCAATATTGCATTCAAGCTTTACCTTAATCAACATTCCATGAGTTCTTGGAGATCAGTATTTGGGGCAATTCACTATGTCAGTTCTCACCAGCCTCATCTTAAACCTTTTCTGAACTTGAGTCAAGTTTGGCAAATTTCTAAACATCAGAAATCTCAGATTTTGAAGCATCACTTTCTCAACATCTTTATCATCAATATCAGCTTCATTTTCAAAACCAAAAACCTTCTCCAACTTATTGCAATCTTTTATTTCCAAAGTATCCAAACTGGGAAAATGACAAGCCATGAAATTGAAGAAAAGCCATCTCAAATTGTTGCACTTTGCAACTTCAATATACCACAGTTTTGGGAAGCACAGTACAACTTGTTCATCATCATCATCACCATCATCACCATCATCTGAGACAAATATTTGCTCCAATTCCTCACAGTTTAACACTCTGATTTGGGTCAACATTGGTAAGCTCTTAACAATGGTTGAAGAGAAGATAGCTTTCAGTTTTGGGCATTTTTCCACATAAACCATTCTAAGCTTCTCAAGACTTAGAAATTTTCTGGGGCCTCTCCAGATGAAGCTGAGGTCTGGTAGATCAATCAGTCTGAACCCATTTAGTGCTAAGTTCAAAGCTTGTTCTGGTTTGCTTTTGTTGTTATGTTGTCCTTTGAATTGGAGTTCTAAGATGCCTCCAACTCTAAGATGAGTCAAAATAAGGACACTGAAGTTGAGAACAGATTGTAGGGCCACAGGAACTGTTTGGCTGCACAATTGGTTCAAGTTTGTGTCAACAACCCACAGAGTGTCCTTCTCCTGTAGATCCAATAACTTAGTAAAAATTAGTGTGTTTGCTATGAAAATTTTCAATAGAAATATAACACATATGGAAGAACAATTTGTTGGAGATACATCTTACACTGAAAAAATAAATAAAATTTGAAGCCTATATAACGTGAGAGGATGTAAGTTCAAATTGTCTTAGGCATTTTGGACGAAACATCCTCCACATTTAAGCCCACACAAAAGGCCCAACAACATGGATCAACACTCGACCATACAAACTTCGATCAAGACCGTCAAATTTCAACCCATTCATAATAGCATAGTTTTTGATTTCAAGAGAGTACCATATACTTTACCCTTAATTATATCTATTCGAGCAAAAAAAAGTTTATATTTCTTTAATAAATATCAATAAAACCATAGTCCACCACATCACATCTACCCTTTTAAAAAGGGAAAATATGATATAAGAAAAAAAAATTTCAAATTAATAGCCTACAATTAACTTATTTGGAATAGTAAATTCAAACTTAAATAAAGAAGATTTAAGTCGGACTACTTCTCCATATTCTCCCAATTGAAAATAATGTATTACTCACTAACAATCTATAAGCTTATACTTTTTAACCTAAACCTATTTTTAAGAAGTCAAGTTTCCATTTGAAAATCATTTCTAGTAAATTGCAATTTATAACCTTTAAGTGATATTTTAAAATCAAAATCTTGTACACAATGGTTTTTGGTTAACTTGCAAGCCTTCTAGATAGTGAAATAACAATAATTGTCAAAGGAAATATATATATATATCAATGTTTGAAAACCCGGACCGGTCAAAAATTCGGATCACTGGTTCAACTGCTAGGTCACTAAAAAATCGGTTAGCCCGGTCAAATTTTTAAAAAATTTTAAAATATATATACATATGCATACATTAACCAAATAAATATGAAAAACACATAATAAGTTATTATAATTCAAATTCAAAGCTGAAATTGAATATAATAAGCCTAAAATATAAAAATAATAACACATAATAAGTCTTAAACACTTAACTTTTGATCCCACAAACATGAAATTCAAACACATTAATTAAGTCGTAACTTAAACCACTCTAACACTCTAAACAATTCAAAAGCTTGTCAATTTAGTTGATTAAGAAAATAAAATATTAATAGTATCAAACAATCCTATAATTTTTTTTTAAAAAAAAATTAAAATAGAACTAGGTCATGGGTCGTCGAGTTTGCCTAAAACCCGTCGAGTCAATTATAAAACAGTCCATAGGAATCACCCAGGCCGGTTTGGTGCCCAGGTCACCGGGTCAACCCGGCCGGGGTCAAACACTGATATATATATATATATATATATATATAAATTACCATGGATGTTGAGTCTTGCTGCATGTATGAATTTATAACCACCTTTCTCACAGAAGAAGCAGATAACTTTGGACATTTACTGCATTCTAATCCTCTCAAATTTGGAGAATTTGGATGACAAGATTCAGGCCAAATGTCAATTAGATTTGGTAATGAACTTAATCTGAGACTTCTCAAAGCATTCAAGTTTATCTTAATATTAGTCTCTTTGCTGTTAAAGTTCTGATATGACTGAAGATGATGATGTTCCTTTTGTGTCCCAAACACATACTTCAACCCGCCATTGTTTCGGATTCTCATCTCTTCCAATCTTACTAGACCTTGAGAAAAAGTTATAGGTAATATAGATTCCAATCTCTCACATCCCTCCACTTCAAGAATCCTCAAATTTTGAAGCATCATTGAGGAAGAAAGCCTTTGAACATTCCCTTCTTCTTCTTCTTCCTCCTCATAATCCTCTTCTATAATATGCTTCAGTTTGCTGCATTTGGATATTCTTAGCTCCTCTAGTGACTCTAGAGTTTGAGCAATGGGGGTTGTGAAGAGAGAAGTTGTTAGCATTTGGCACTTTTCGATCTTCAAGATCTTGAGACCACTGAGATTTGAGTTCCTAGGAAAGGATATGCTGTACAATGTTGTACAGTTTTCTATCCTTATCTCTTCTAGCTTATTCAGAGAGAAGCATGAGGAGGATGGATCATGAAACACTTGTTCAAGACCATACATGTGGTGCAGCCTTAAGATGACAAGCTTGGAGAAGACAGCTTCGGTCTGAGACTGAGACCGAACACCGGCATTAATCAACGTTGTATCAACAAGGCGTGCAATCTCTGAACAATGTTCAAGTACTAGGTAAGACAAATGATTCATGGAATGTAGATCCATGGAAGGTATTATGTTTTTGTAGCCTCCTTGAAGCTGCTTCAAGTAAAGACTTTCTGATCTTACAAAAAGGTCTTTGATGGGCAATGATGCAAAACTTTGAACATAGGCATTGAAGTCTTCTATGCATAAAGCTCTTGAAGGCCCATGCTTGCTCAGAATCTCAATTTGGCTGGAATATTTGTGATAGTCAATATTGGTTGACTTGGAATGTATTATAGAATACCTCCTCAACCTTGGCAGAGAGACATTTTCCAGAGAAAAATCTTCCATTTTCCATAGAAACACATACAAATCCTCTAGCTGGGAACATCTTCCTATTACTTCATAGGGATTGTTCTTCTCAATCCAACAGCTGTACAAGTCTAAGACCTTCAATTTCTTCAATGTTGCAATGCTGTTAGGCAATTCATCAAAAGAAGAACCTCGCAAGTCAAGAATCTCGAGTCCTTTTAGGCTTTCCAGAACAGAGATGTTGCCTAATTTGTATCCTCTCAAGCATAGAGTTTGGAGATTTGTTAATGACTTGACTGATTGTGGCAATGACAATGTGAAGACTGATGTATTTGTAAGCCTTGAAATATACAATTCCCACTCATATGTAAATCTTATAAATGCCAAAGTTTTGAGCATTTTCATTCCTTCAAAATATGTATCTGGTATTTCAAAGCCACTATCACTTTTAGAATGAAGTAATAGAATCTCAAGCATTGGAAAATTCAATTGATCAACAGGAAGCTGACCATTCTTCAAGTCCCATAAGGATATTGCAGTCTTATCTCTTACAGTTTCATTTTCTACCAATATTCTTGGATTCATCCCCATTTCTACCAAAATTGATTGACCTTTTTGTGATGCTATCCACAAGGCTACATCGCGAACCATGTCATGCATTTTTACACATCCTCTTCTATTATCCAAATGCAAAAGCAAACAAGAATCCACGAGGATGTTAACGGCGGCATGCATCTCCTTCCTTGCTTTGTCCGTTATTCCTCTAGTCCCGACCGGCCCTAATCCCTTTCCGAATCGAACCAAATCTTCCACCTTGATTTCATAATCCTCTGGAAATATAGAGCATAGCAAGAAAAGGGTCTTGGCTATTTCATTAGTCAAATTGTCATAACTTAATTTAAGACAAGCATAAGGACTCCTAAGGCCTTTCGGAATATCCATTGGTTCGGAATCTTCTAGTCTTGACAATGCTAGCTCCCATTCCTCAAAACTTCTTCCCCTTAAACTGCTTCCCACTGTCACAATTGCAATAGGCAATCCCTTGCATTCATCAGCAATTTTCCTTCCCACATCTTTCATGTCACTTGGGAATTCATGATCATTTATGCCTGCAAAAAGCTTGAATAAAGTCCAAGCTTCCTCTTGATCCAAGAGGCTGAGTTCAATAGTAGTTTGACATTGCATAGAAGTGCATACTTCCCTACTTCGTGTCGTTAAAAGGACAGTACAACCCTTGTCTTCTTCATTGAGTGGAGCAATCCCTATAGCTTCAAAGTCTAGCTTTTCCCATACATCATCCAAGATTACAAGAGTCCTATCACCACTTGTTAATCTCTGTGATAGTCTTTGTGCTCTTCCAAGCTCTGATTGTTCTGTTAACTTCAAGCCCAATTGGTCAGAAATTTGATCTTGGATGGTTCTAACATGAGGAGTTTGAGAAACAATTGCCATGACAACCTTATCGAAAAGCTTTAGTTCCTCAGCTCTCTTACCCACCACTTTCACCAAAGTAGTTTTGCCTGAACCTCCCATTCCATGAAGCCCTATGATGCCATTGCTTTTAGCTTTTACTGCCTCCAAAAGCTTATTGTAAGCTGATTGTGTAGACTTGAAAAGCACAAAATTTTTGGATGAAAAGTATGCCATCCCTGGAAGTTCAGTGATTTGAGAAAAAGGCTCCAATTTGGTATTTCTGAGATCAATCATTTTCTGTGTCTCTCTTTCCAATTCCCTTGAAAGAAAATACCTGAAACAGTTGTTATAGCATTTTCCAGCAGCTTCAATCTTTCCTTCCAGCTTCTGCACTTCTTCTAACACATTCTCCACATCTTTCAGCCAATTCTCAACACTAGGCTCAATCTTCTCAGTTCTATTAATGGCTCTTCTAGCACGTTCCCTCACGCTTTCGAGCCTTAATTCCAGATCTTTCTTTTCATTTCGAAGGTTTCCAGCAAATTTGTTGAAACAGAATAAGTAGCTGGCACGCCGTAGAATTGGATGCACCAGATTCTCAGCAATCTTTGCTATAATGGAAATGCAGATATCCTCCATAGAAAGTGACACAACCTTATCATAAAGAACAATTCTATTGTTAATGAAATAGAATTATAACAAAAAAGTACGTACTATTGAATCAGGTTGAAGATTTAATGCATCTTTATATACCTTTCTTTGGAAACTGATGTACTTTTCAATTATAGTAATCAAGTTTGACAGTTGATGAAGATTTCAGGCTTTCTTCTCCAATGCTCCTAGCTATTCAACTGCAGAATTATGTGTATATTAAAATTATAATATATATATATATATATATAACAATATAACATATATCAAAATTTTCTTTATATAAATCACCCATTTTCGGTATCTGAAAGCAGTAAGGAATAGTTGTATATCATGAACCTATTGTTCATTTGAACTAGATTTACTGTAAACAGAAGAGTATATTATACTAGTGTGATTGTGTGTGTATATTTCTGCATGGAAGTGTATATTCATAACAAATTTGAATTATTTCATGAATACTATTTAGACGTACTGTACTTTTCCTTGTAGAATTGTATCTTAATTTTTTTTTTTCTATTGAATTTGTAAGCAATAAAGTAAGGCCTAATATGCATCAGCACACTCAACAATTACTTTCAATATATTTCTTGGTATAGTTTTGGTTGCCCGCTCAGTCTCTCAGGCACTGGTGCACTGTCTCGACTAATCCAAACTCAACCTGATAGTTACATTTACAAGGTCTCGAATTCAGTACCTTGCTTAAGCGATACCAAATCGCTTACCACTTGGACCAACCCCACATTGATTATAACTTTCCTTATTTAAGTCTTAATAATAATAATAATAATAAAATAATACTAATCCGGTCTTATTGTTATGTCAAATTAAAACTGTCAACAATTGTGCTAAAACAAAATAGAAGGGAAAAGCTAATTTATATAACAAACTATATAGAGATCTAGATATTGTCAATAATTTGAGTGAATTAAAAGTTTATACAATTATGTGATAATAGTTCATTAACACATTTAAGAATGAGTGGAAAATTAAGATAGCTAAGTCCAAATAAGGTTTAAGACTTTAAGCTGGATCAACATCTTCTTTTTTTTTCTTCTTTTTTGTGTGCGCAAAAAATAGTAGTATGGAAAGTCATTTCCAATACTATCAAACAGGGTGCCAATAACATATTTAGAAAACTAACAAAAACCTAATCCAAAATATTGCTGTACAGGTCTAACCGCAAATAGTTAGATCAACAGCTATAACCATATATACATGCACACACTTCATTTATTCTCCATATTTTTTTTACTATAAATATAGAACTTGACCAGAATATGAATCCTATAACCTAGACATGAATGAAAATTTGTGTTACAAAAAATAAACTCATGAAAGTATTAAATGAAGGACTTTCATTGTGCTGTATAATTACCTCAAGGTCTTGTGCATTTAAAATGCAGTGGAAGATTAAGAGCTGTACTGGAGTGACACCATTCGTCAATTCTAGCCACAATATTTTTTATTGAAAAAATAAATAAAGGAAGAAGGCCCCACAATATAATATCAAATTGAATGACGAATCAGAAGAAGTGAAGAAAATGGAGACTTGAATGCTTGATGCCAAATGGGTAAAGTCACACTACAAAAAAATTAAAAGAAGATAAAAATAAAGAACAAAGAGAAATTTGAAAAGAGACCTTCCTTACTGAGTTCTTGGACAAGGTATCAAGAATTCATGATATATAAGTTATACTTTAACTATAAAAGGGATGGTGAATAAGAATAAAGTAGATAGTGATTATTACTTTAATTGATACTCAACTTGGAATTATAGGGAGGGACCTTTTTCATCATAGTCACTGTCTATACTTTAAAGTGGAAATCAAGAAGAGAAAACAGTGGCACTAAACAGTAAGCGTTGCAAAATATGGGGGTAATTTATTTACTTATTTACCCTCTTTACTAATTAAATATACCCAAAAGGTTAAATAAATACACATTTATGTTTTTGCTTCCTTTTTTTTTTTTAATTTGAGCCACATGCCCACATAGTTTATCCTCTTTTTTTTTCTTTTTCAATTTTTTATTGACTGATTGTATTAATGGTACAAAAGAAATATTAACAAATGTATGGTACAGTGGTACGTGATATGTACTTCAGGTTGAGGGACCTAGGTTCGAGTCTTAGAGTCGACATTATTGGGAGGGTTTTAACTATTCGCTCTCGACCTAAATGAAATTAGTCTTCATCTAGATTGTTAAAACGAATAGGTGGGGTCACCCATGGTTATGCCAAAAAAAAAATGATGAAGTAATTTTTTAAAAAAATTATACTAGCGGAGACAGTTTCGCTGGAAGGGGGGAAAAAGGTCATTATATGATTGTCACATGAAAATATCCAAGTTTGTTCGTTACAAAATTATCATCACATAACAAAAAACAATTATGATTTTGGCATTTAATGAGTAAACAATATTCATCACATAACAAAAACCAATAATTATTTGGAAAAGGAAAGTAAGATATATTCTCTAATTTCAATTTTATTCTCCTGCACAAATATGAATTCATAGTTTTAAAGAAATTTAAAAGAACAATTAATAATGTCTCTCTCCTTTGATATGATTGTCGCATGAAAATATCCAAGTTTGTTCATTACAAAATTAGCCCAGAAAAAGTTGCATTTTTACTAGGGATTATTTGGCAGTAACACTGTTTCAAGGATTTTTTTTTTTTCTTTCTTCAGAAATTTTGAATTTGGTAAATGCAGAATTTTCCTACTTTAAAGGGTAGCACAGAAATATATAAATAAAACCAACTCAGAGACTTCACTTTAAGTATAATGGGTTACTAAAAAATTTATATACAAGTACAACCATATAGTGCTCTAGATCTATATTTTAAACAGACTATACTAAGAAAAAATATAAAGAAAGGAATGAAATGAAGTTATAAGGTGTGAATGTGTGATATTCAATCCACAAGGTGGTGAAACTAATATCAGATACACCATAACTGCTAATGCTGTTTCTTTCAAGTTTTCTATCTTGGCTTAATGGTTGGTGATACTTCACTATCAAGGTTACTACCAGACACTTCTTCTGATATAAATGGAAATGGAGTATGAATAGCAGACGATGAAGACGATGAACTGAATATTTTTCCAGAATCAATGGAAATATCTTCAGGTATCTTAGCATTCGACTGAGGCATCATAGAACATATATTTTCCAGCTCTCGAACCACTTCTGCCATTGTAGGCCGTGCATCTGTCTCGTCTTGGCAACACATTAGAGCCAGTTTCAGGAACCTCTCCACGCACTCAGAAGGATAGGACCCCATGCTTGTATCGACGACTGAGTGTACTGTACCAGATTGGTATGCAACCTTAACCTGAAAATTGATGATAAAGTTGGAATGCATCAAGCATTTTATCATTTTTATATCTTGAGCAGATGAAATGATCAATAATGACAGATAACATTAGCAGCATGGAAGTTATATCTAATCTTGATCAAATATTTATAGCTCAAACATCAAGAATTACACTTTGTCCAAATACTATACGAATTTTACTTCAGCTTGACCCAATCAAACATTGTATTAGTAGGAAGATAAAGTTAGTTCAAAGGTGGGGTAATACCTCTCTAACAATATTTTTTCCATGTGAGATTGGGTGCCTCCCAGTCAAAAGTTCCAGAAATACAACACCAAGGCTATAAACATCACTCTTGTCAGTCAACTTACGAGTTAAGAAGTACTCTGGATCAAGATAACCCTGCAAATTAAAAAAGTGACCAAAGAAAGAGGTATTATAATTATTCTTTTTCGACATACTTCGATCACTCTACAAGAGTTATGCCAAAGATGACGATGCATAAATTAAAACAGGATGAAAATTACACTTCCCTTGCTCTAACTCTCCTTAAAATAGAAAACCAAACTACAATTTTACTCATTTTGACCCAAATGCATGTATAATTTATTTATATAATATAATAAGCATTAAATATTCATCTTACCAAATATTTAATAAAAGAAATCTTAGTCATTTTTTAGTTTCAAAGGATTTGTGTAATTTACCCTAGAAATAGAATATTAGGCAAAGAAGCTACTTTTGGTGCTTACCGGTGTTCCCTTTACCACAGTAGATACATGAGCAGGCACAATTCCTTCAATATCTGGAACTGGAGCAAGCCTTGAAAGTCCAAAATCAGCAACTTTTGCCAAGTTCCTAGAACCCAATAATATGTTGCTGGACTTGACATCTCGATGGAATATTGGAGGATCAGCTTCCGTATGTAGATACAGAATACCCTTGGCTGACCCTAGCGCAATCCTCAATCTCATATCAAAACTCGCAGCTTCTTTTGATTTACCTGTTGTAAAACATAAAATACACACATAAAAAGAATGCCTTTATTCTAAACTAAATTAAGGTTTCTCTGTGGTTCAATTATTGGAAAAATACCAGTTGACAAAAGCTTAAAGAAACTAACAATGAATACAGCAAACTTGGATGCTAAGAATGTAGACATACCAGAAAGAAGATCCCGTAGTGTTCCATTTGGCATAAATTCATAAACCAGCATCTGCAAGCATAAGAAACAATCCAGATGGGGAAAAAAATCCAAAAATAAGGATTTGGATACCCTACTCCAAGATAGAAGCTTATGAAAATTTATGTTGTATCCAAATATCGAATGGCCCTTGTTTCAATAATGACTCTAAGAATAGAAACTCAATAGCACCTAGCTATGCTTTGCAAGTGAGTATGATTTCCTACTTTTACTTTGCATTTATTCAGGGCTGTAAACGAACATGTTCTTTAAGAAAAATTATATCCTCATGAAGTCAACATGTAATAGCCACACAAATGACACCAATAATCCAATATAACTATAAAATTTAATAAAATATAAACCTAGGGAGTGTTAAATCTCAGAAACTAAAAACGTACCTGTTCACCTTCTTCGTCACAATATCCAATCAAAGACACAAGGTTGCGATGATGTAACCTTGATAGTAATTGTATTTCTGTAAGGAACTCCCTCTCACCCTGCAATGATCCCTCCTGCGCACGTTTTATGGCAACAACAGTACCATCAGCAAGAATACCTTTATAAACCTTCCCATACCCTCCTTGGCCAACTTGAGAAGAGTCACTAAAATTGTTTGTAGCCAAAGCCATTTCTCCATAAGTGAAGCTCCTCACACCATCAATTTTTATTGAGATTCTAGATGCTGTGAAAAAACAGAAGGCCATGTTAAGAGATATTGTTATTTAACATCGGAGGTACATTAAAGAATGCAACAACGGGCTTGTGTGGAAAATGCGGCTCAACATCTTACAATTTCTTAGAGAATTCAATTTACTACTCTGAATGATAGTTAAAGAAAATTAGATTTAAAATATGGTTTAGTCAAAATGAAATAGCATGCAGTAACATCAATACTTATGACTGTGAGCTAACTTTTGGGACAAGTCAAAGGACATAAATAATACACTAGCTTATTCATGATAAGATACTCACAATGATGTCGTTTTGAAATTACACGGTAATTTCTCATGCGCATCCTCAGAATAAGAAGAGTAACTATTGCAGATAATGTAACTGCACAGGCAATTGCCCCTAAGACTATGCCGACCAGTGCTCCCGTGCTTATTCCTGAACTTGAAGAGCTGACAATCACTGTGGCAATAGATAGCAGTATGAGTATGACAATCATTTAATATTTTTTTGTTTGGCCAATAATCATATAATAATTTTCATGTATGATATTCATATATAGATAATAGGAGTATAGCAGATATCATTCAACAAATTATTTACTGATAGCTCAAGTGAAAATAAGTTTCCAATTTTAATAGACTCTCCGTTTGAAATTGCTCTGACTGTAACACATACAATATAATCTTGAACAGAGGTGACATCCAAATTGTGGAGTTCTCCGAGAATTGTCAGATCATAAGTAATTTTTGAGACTCACCATCCCTGTAAGGATCCAGAAGAGTGAAGTTGAGTAGTTCATAAGGTCCAAACAAGTCATCATCAGGAATATCCCATTCTGTGAACAAGCTACCGATACGTACAACCTCACTACTATTGAAAGTATGAGAGCTTTGGTTATCAACAGATACAGGAAAAAGTTTCAAGTTCATTCTTAGTCGAGGTCCTTCTTGCCATATAAAGGTATCAATTTCAAGCTGACTATTAGATATACTAAGACCAGAACTCAAGTAATTCTCAAATGTATTGAAGTATGGGCCAAACTCTAAAAATCCAGGACTTTTCAACCGATAACCAACAAGCAATGGGGCTGCACAGAAGCACTCCACAGGAGATTTTTTTGAATATTCATAAGGCGGGGGACATCCTTGACTGGGACAATTATCACTTGAGTTTGTTGAATCCACAATGTTACTGTCATTGACTCTTTCAGATCCACAGAACTGAGCAAGGGTGCCATTGTTACATAGAGGATTTCCCTCAAGCCTGAAAAAGTCAGTAATTCTCAGTTTGTAATGTGACAATGTTAAGTTGTAAAATGCACATATATTCACTATGAATTAACCTCTTAATTGATACTTTTTGTATAGAAATTGAGTTCATAGTGCTCTTTTTGGATTTGTGCATATCAAGTAGGTGAATGAAACTTAGTTTTTGTGGTTTTTATGCAGAATGTTTCTTCCAATCAGATTTGTAAGCCGTGGGCACGCCTTAAGTTGCTGTCTGGAATTATGCAGCAGAGTGCATTTTCTCTCTCTAGGCGTCCCTAAACGTATAGAAACGAATTGGAGGGGCTGGAAGAGTATTTTATCATCTTAGGACTTGCACTTTTTGGATTAGACCCATTAGGATTGGTGAGATTAATTACAAAGGGTATGTAGATAGAAATAGGGCAACATTACTTTCATTCTACCAGAACGTTTCATCATTTTTCATCTTCTCTCTGCAAACCCTAAGTGTTCTCCATCTTCCTTGGGGAGGCTAAGCATAGAAGGCCGTGGCTAAGGAGGAAGGTTCTACACTCAGAGATTCTCTTCTTTTGTATTGATTTCTTGTTTTGTTTATTGTGAATAATGATTTGTAGCTAAACTTTTCATATAGTCAAGGAATAGTTTTCATTTAATATCTATCAAGTGTGTGAGATGTGTTTTGCTTTGAATCTTCTTCCTTCTCTTTTACAATATTTCCTTGTTTCCAATTTTATTGTTGATTTTCATTGAGTTGTTGAATGACAGGGCCTGTTATTTATTTTACCCAATGATTTTCTTGCCAATCGTCTCTATCGGATACGTAATAGTTCGAATGAGTTGATAAAAGTGATGATTAATATAGGGAAAATTATTGCTTAATGTTTTTCTTATGTTAAGGAACATGGATTCGAAATAATTAGACTACACGCTTGTGGGTTTCTTTATTTTGCATTGATTACATCTCTTGAAACTTAATGCTATTAATTAATTGCATTCTAGACGTTTGCTCAGAATGGTTAGTTGGTTAGGGTGGGAATATAGAGCTCTTCTTACCACACTACATTAGAAGAGATTTTGGTAGTTAGTGGTTATTAGTTATCATGGTCAATGTGTTGTAAAAGAGAGCGGAATTATCCATCGATGAACACCTTGAAAAGATATTGAATTGAAAATACTCCTTAGCTAGGCTTAATCCCCTTGAAACTTATTCTAATTGATTTGGATTTGTTCTTGCATTTCGAATTTAGCGTTTACTTTGATTTCGCCTCTGCATATTAGTGATTTTAGTTTAAATTTTGTTTTGAACATTTCAAACCCCCCCCCCTCCCCCTTTTATTTTTTGTTTCTTTTCCATTGCATCTTGGTTATTTTAAGGTATTCAAAATCTCCAATCCTTGTGGGTTCAACACTACATGCTCTATATTCAAGTTTTGCTTATTTGAAAGTAGGAAATATTAATTTGTTGTTTTCGACACTCAACAGACAAATTATATAACAAGTAGAAAAAAGAGAAATCTCCGCTACCCTGATTTCGGTACTAACAGTAAAATAACTTTAGAAGCGTACATACCAGAGTGTGACATTTGGAGGAAGATCAGTGCTGCCTGATATGCCTGTAAGATTATTATGCTGAAATTCCCTGCAATATACAGGATCACAAATCCATTATTAGTATATCAAATGTACTAAAGTAAGCCGGTGAGGAAAATTTTGGTATTATCATTAAGGTTCTTACAGGAGCAAAGCTTCTGTTCCATTTAAAGTCTTGTTCTGCCAAATGACAGAAGGAACACTGTCATTCAAGAAATTGTTCGCAAGTGATCTGCCATGGTTCATAGTATGTGATAAAAAGCCATTCGGTTATGTTATAATCAATATAATCAGCAATATATAATGATAACAACTTGAATAAGAAACTCAAAAATATTCGCTTGCAGCTTGCAAGTGTAATAAGATTATATAAAGTAAACCGCATTTAGCTAGCAGTATACAATACAGGCACAGCTTGATGTAGAAGAAGAAAGGGTTAAATAGAAAACATCTCACAATTTTTGAAGACGTGGAAGACCAGAAAAGTAGGACGGAATAGTTCCATTTAGCTTGTTGTTTGACAAATCGCTGCACAACAAAAGAATGCCACAAGGGGAATCTAATCAATTGAGTGCATAATTAATACAGACAAACCATTTGACTGATAGAGATTCTTACATGGTTGTGATCTTTTCAGAAAGCTTATTAGAAGGAATCGGTCCGCTCAACTGATTAGAACTGAGGTCACTGAAATTTAAACAAATGATAGTTAGTAGAATGGGAAAAGGCTTTTGTTTACTGTTTTTATATAATCAGAAGTTATTACGTACAGTATTAGACTATTAGGCTGTTTAGATAAGGAGAAGAAGTTGCTTTTTCCCGCCCCCAAACTTTGCTGCAATGTTCATTCCTGCCCCTAAACTTTTTTTTTGTTCATGCTTACCCCTGAACTTTCAATTTTGTTCATGCCTACCCTTTTTGCTAACACCGTTAACTTTTTTGACAGAATTTGCTGACGTAGACGATGAATGTGTATTTCTTTTGCCACGTCATTGTCCACCTCACATTTAATTTTTTACTTTTATTAAAAAAATTAACCTAATCCAAATAAAAAAATATTTTAAGGTAAAAGTTTGGTTTTTTTTTTTTGGATTATGTTACTTTTTTTTAATAAAAATAAAAAGTTAAATGTGAGGTGGACAATGACGTGGCAAAAGAGATGCACATTCATCGTACACGTCAGCAAATTCCGTCAAGCAAGTTAACGGTGTTAGCAAAAAGGGCAGACATGAACAAAATTGAAAGTTTGGGGGTAGGCATGAACAAAATTGAAAGTTTAGGGGTAGGCATGAACAAAAAAAAAGTTTGGGGGCAGGAATGAATATTGCAGCAAAGTTTGGGGGCAGCAAGGGTACTTTACCCTTTTCTAAAAAGCTGAAAAAATGGGTGTTTGGCCAATTTTTTTACAAAATAAAATGCTTGAGTTGTAGTAAAAGCACATTTTCAACTACGAAGAAGTAAGAAATTAAAGTTTCTACTTCTAAGTAAAATCATAATCTAAAAATTAACTTTTTTAATGACAAAATAACACTTACTAAATATTTACCTCAACTCATTGGCCCAAAAAAAAAAATTACCTTAAGTAAATTATTTATTTTTAATTATTCTCCCTATTTTAAGGGGTAATTTATCAATATTTAGTAAATTATGTATTTTAATATTTCTTAAATTATCACATTAAAACCACATAAAATTTTTAATACACATTATCTTGAGACATGTACATCAAAACTTATAATTTCGAGTATTTATACTCCTATTTTTTTTTTAAATGTTTAAAATGCTGATTATAATTTTATCCTTCATATTTTAATTATTTAGGAATAAAAACTTAATTAAATTTAACCATAATAAATATTTAAAATTATTTATCTACTTATTTAAAAAAATCTCTTTTTTAATGATAATTTCAACGTCAAAAGTACCTTTTAAAAAAATGGCTAACGACAAATAACTTCTCAGATAAAAATACTTATTCAATTATTTAGCCGAACACAAATTATTTCTCCCAGTTAAAAATTATAAGTTATTCTTATTAAAAAAAAAGTTACAAGTTACAACACTTTTTTTGAAAGTTAATTTGCAAAACATCATTTCGAAATAAGTAAAAGTCCACGTTTGGTTAAGCAGGCTTTTGTTTTAAAAATATGTACAGCTAAATTTTCACTGTCACGAGTCATAATAACTCTCAACAGAATTTATGATTCAGCAGTTATAAACTGAGTTAAAGGATAATATGATGACTAAACTTACATATAAAGAAGGTTCGGTATCCTGCTAAAATCAGGAATAGGTCCTTGCAAGTTGCAGTTCCTTAGGCTCCTAAAATAACCAAACAATAGATCAATGTGAGGAAAGACAAAAGACAATAGAAACAGATCAACGTGAAAAAATGGCAAAAGTACTTTTTTTTAATCAATTCCATCACCAAAGTTTTTCTACTGTCAATTACTCAAGTTCATCCTAAAGTTTACAAAAACAGTAAATTTTATCTTAAATCCTAGAGTACCGTCAATGTCAAAATTATACTCCCCTTCCCTCTATTATGAAAACCTACACTCCTCTCCCCTCATTGGTTATAAGATACCCATTTTGAATACGGTAAGATCATGACACCATATCATATTTATTGAGTAAACGATTCCATGTCTGAGTTTGGCATTATTCATATATGGTGTTCAACCAAGTACCAACTGCTCTAGCATCTACACAAGGTTTCCAAAACGTTTTTACAATTTTAATCGTAGCCTTTTGCTCTTACCTTCTCTTCTTCTTTCATGTTTTGGCAAATACTCTTTCTTTTGTGTAATTGTCAATTTTTACATGGAACTTGTAAACTTACCTAGTACCTACAGCCAAGGGATCACAAAATGCACTTACAACTTCAATAATGTTGAAATGTTGCCATAAGAGTCAGGAACGGTATTCCCACTAAAGTCATTGTTATCAAGTTGACTGCAAGAAAAACAAGATCCAGAAGAATATATAATCTGATTAACCAACAAGGAATATTAATTAAAATAGCGTATAATGCAACAGTAGAAAACATCAAGAAATGACTTGAGAGTTGAGAGCTTCTTCACTAACAAAGAATAACAAATTTCATGTATTGACATAATATTATTTATATTATAATACTGACTTCTTCAGCAAAGCTCCCACTCCTTTGCTTTCTACCACATACCCCTATCAGATCCTCTCCTTTTCTTCCACTTCATTTCCTAAACCATTAATGGCATTGCAAGCCAAACCACAGTTTTGCAGCTCTTATCCGATACTGATATAGTTTTACAAAATAATTGAATACACATTTCTCATTTAACTACAATTAATGTAACTATCTTAAACAATTTGAATTCAGATAAATTCATAGTTATCTTCTCTATTATATATATTAGTGTTTTTAGTAACTCTAGTAATTCAACCATAATAAGGTCACATGGATTGCCTTCCATTCTTCTACAGTCAACAATGATTTAGAGACAACTATGTCAGCACTCAAACCGCTGTGGTAAGAAACTATAACAAGTAGAAGTAAAAAAGGAAATACAAGTTGACGCTTTCATATCCAAGAGATATAAGTAACTTATAGAGTCAAAGCTAGCAAACTGAATAGGTATCTCTGTTACCCATCAAAGAAACTAAAATTAAAGGACAAAAAAACAGGACAAAAAGTAAGAGCACCAATCCTTAAATTTATGAAATTTTAATGAAATTCCAAATTATAAGAATGTTAGAAAGAAAATTACACTGCTAAGTGCTAATGGAGCTTAACACCACTAAAATATAAGAGAAATGTCACCAGCTACTTAGAGACAAAGAATCAAGATTATTGTGTCAAAAATTGTGTTTAAACACACATTATCAGAAGAATAAGAATGCATACATACATTATACGTATTTTTGGCATCTCGGAGAGCTCGGGCGGAAGATATCCTGATAAATTGTTATTGTCAAGAAGGCTGCAGATCCAAAGATATCTTGTGAACAATATATAGACATGATAATTAAAGATTAAATAAACCCAGAAAAAAAATTTAATGGTTTCAACTAAGTTACTGGCATCCAATAACAAACTTACAGGTGAACAAGGCTAGGTAAGCGAGAAAGCTCTGGTGGGATTGGCCCAGTAAGTGAATTATTGTTCATGTGACTGCTCCATTGAGGGGATGGGGGATAAAACATTATTACGTTAATTTTCTAGCCATCTTTTGTGAGAATAACAGAGGTGAAGAAATGAAAAAATATATATGATAAAATTGCAAAAACAGTCATTCTTAAACTGTGCTTTCATAATAAAGAAGCTCACAAGTGCTTTGTCATGTTCAGGTTTGCAAACGATGTAGGTACAGGTCCAGTTATTTCATTCTGATCAATTTGTATTCTGTCCAACTTTGGAAGATAACCAAGCTCTTCTGGCAGTTGACCTGTTAATTTATTTCCATTCAGGAGCCTACCAAAAAAAGAAATATATTTTGTATGAGAAAGGAAGCAGTTATCATGGTTGCCTTAATGCCAAAATACGCGTTAAATTATCATAATGCCAATACTTGAATTCTTTTCCCTTCTTTGAACCAGTATTAGGATTTAATTTACTTAAAAAATTATAATTCTGAAATGATGGACTAACTAGGTTATTTATGTAATATGTCTAAATAAATTAGGATTTCCTGCAGAAAATAACCAAGTTATTTAACAATATATTATTGCCTAACAGACTGCTCAAAAGGGGAGGCTCAACTTACAAGAGTACCAAACTTTTGATATTGCCAATTTCCTTTGGTATACTCCCGCTAACGTTGTTCCACATGAAATTCCTTTCAAGAATTAAAAGAAAAGCATACGTCAGAAGCAAAAGGAAATTATAAGCCACTTAAGGGGGAGTTGTGGTTTAAATCCACAATTCTTAAGCAAAAGTGGCTTCTACGAATTGCAAATTGGAAATTGTTCACATATATAAAGAGGCTGCATTCTGCTCATCAATGCAAATACAGTCTTACAGTATTTCCATATAAGATAAGTTGCCAATCTCGGGTGCTAAAGTTCCATTCAAGTTCAAATTTAGTAGTCGCCTGCATACAGACAAGAAAAACAAGATAAATACATGAGTAGCAACAAAAACATAATTCTCAGACAAATGTTTCAAAATGTAAATCATCAAAGACCGTCTAGAGCATAATTGTCTTACATAAGAGCTTAAGAATTAGGTCTAATTTTCATTCTATGAATGCAATATATCTGAATTCATCCATGTGTGTTGAAAAGACCATCATACAGAACTGTGCACCTATGGCCCAGAGTTCCCCATTCAGTTATACATCTAAACCCATAATTTTAATTATAAACTATAGACAAAGAAATATTTTTGCTCGCAACAACTAATGTAATGGAAGCATATACTTTTCCATTTGGCTATTACAAAACAGAAATGTGAAGTATAAGACTAATAACATACAATTCTCGAACATGTAGATAGCCATCGGTCAATGTTCTATTGAAGCACAAAACTCCTGTCCAGTTAGAGTTACATGGGTCTCCGCGATTCCAGCTACTCAGATTTCCATTAGGATCAATCAAACTTCCCTTGATGGCTTTCAATGCTCCAACTGCAAATTTATTCAAGCGAAATAATTGTATCATCAATAGAACTAACAAATCACCTTACACAATACACATTATTCATATCGATGGTCTTTTGGTCACTTAACACCTAGTACCTATTTTCCATCAAATATCTCCCTTGTGCTAAAGCTCACAGTAATCAGATGCATTTTTAAGAAATCTTTATATAAACATCAATAATGATCCTGATGAGTGATATAACCAAACATCATTTGAACCTTGGTTATTGCAGGACAGAACAAGTTAACTACAATACATCAAGATTGTCTTATAACACCGTGTCTAGATCAGTATATCTTATTGGAAGAGAAACAAGAACATAGCACCTATGGATTTGACTAGTAATGACCGAGGGACAAAAATCATAAGATAGCTACAAACCATCAAAATACAAATAGGATGGAGAAAACTACCTTCAGTGGGGTGTGTGACAGGGTCCTTTGCGGCAACCAGCAGCAAATAACACCACAACCATAAGCAGAAAACAACTTCATACTTCCAACAACACTTTGAGAGATACATCCCTAAAACAAGAATCACCAGACTTCGTGAATATATCTCTCATGAACCAGGCAAGCAGGTGATTTTTCAATCCCTATAAACCACAAAATCTGCGAGAAACACGTATGGCTTTAAATTCAAAAACCAACCCCATCCCATTCCCATGTACACGCAACTAAAGAATATTAAGTTATTAACCTCCAAACCAAACCGTTTTGAACGAAACAAAGCTTCCCAATTTCCGCAAAGCAGATGAAACCTGCGAGTTGGAGTACCAAAAGGCAGAAATCTATTACAATACAACGGAACCAATATTATATATGAAGCCGACGATGAACAAAAAAAATGAAAAGGGGGAAAAAGTGAAGTACCAGAGGACGAAGTAAGCGTCATCTAGAAAGAGTGGGATTTGAAACATGGAGGGCATTGAAAATCTGACCAGGTCGCAAATGCAGGTGAAATTGTAATGGTTGATGACGATTGCGATCCTTTTCATCTGGGTAGTTTATAATGGAGGACGTGATACGGAATTAAAGAATGGGAAAAGGGAAAAAAGGAAGTGGTCTCTGATAGGATTGCCAGTTTTGACTTTGCGAGAAATAAAAAAGGCGCGCAGGTTGAGTGGAATTGAACAACTCGGTATCATAATTCATAAATAGATCCCATATAAAAAATAAAAAATATATCTATTATATAATACCAACTAGATTTGGCGGTTTCGGCCAAAAAAAGAACTAGATTGGCCGGTAATATTTTGTTGGAAAAAATTTATCTCCATTTCCTTATGTCAATTTCCTCCAATTCCACCAATCATATGTTGTATTTACACTCTCTTTTTTCTATAATTGGTCATATAAAAGGTTGTATTCTATATTCTCTCTCTACTGTGATTGGTCATTTAAACACTTTTTGCCACGTGTCATAATTATATTGGGGAATTGGAGGAAATGGACATAAGGAAATGGACATAAGTTTTTTCCTATTTTGTTTGTCTATTACGATCCATCGTAATAGACTTGGTGACTAATCCCTCAAGTATTACGGACTTATTATTAAGAGCGATCCTTTTAACGGATGATGTTCCATTTTTATCCCTTCAAAGATCGAAGCCGAGAAGTAATAATTAAGAGGACATAAATCCCTCATCATATGTATCACACTACGTTGATCGAGTGATATTTAGTTGCACGAGAGATGTAAGATGTTCATATTTAGTATTTAATAGTATTTTAAATTGGATTCTCTTCAATAAAAAAATATTTTTAAATATATATATATATATATATATATATATATATATATATATATATATATAATGATTTGTTTTTATTTTTTATAAAATATTTTAATTTAATGTCAGTTCTCAATTAATTTGGACCTTTATTTATGTAGATGACATAAAAGAAATAAAACAATCAAATGATAAAATTGAGACCAATAAATAATTGGTCCGAGTGGTAACTCGTAGGTATTTTATTTTCCTTTATAAAATACTCTATGTTTATAAACAAAGATTTAAGTTGAAACTTTTGAACATAAATATACTAAATAAAAAATATATATATAAATTTAGCTATTTTTAAAATTTATTTATAGATATATACTATTTTTATTGTGCATATTAAAAAACGTCCTCGGTGAGTGCGTTTTTCGTAATTTTTTACAAGAAAAACGCCCTCAGTAAGGGCATACAGTGAGAGCGTTTTTTACACTAATATTTACATGAAAACAAATGTGATAAAATTGTAAAAAATGCCATCACTGAGGGCTTTTTCAATGTGCACAGTAAAAGTGATATATATCTGCAAATAGTTTTTAAAAGTGACTGAATTTGTGTATATATTTTTTATTTGGTATATTTATATTCAAAAGTTTTAAGTTGAAATATTGTTTGCGAAAACATTTATGTTGGTAGGACCCTATCTCTATTATAGAATTTTTACTGATTTCAATTACCTCTTATACGAAATATTTGTAAAAATGAAAAAAAAATGATCAAATTAATTTAAAAAATTAGTTACTAGACTTTTGGGGTCGTTTGGTTGCTTAAATCGTTGATGTAATCGTAATTGTAATCTAACATTTTTTTTAACATTCTTCCAACCAAATATATTTACTTTTCATAATGTGATGAAATTATATTTTTACCTTTACTTTTTTACTCACTTTTAATATAAGGATAAAATAGTCATTTTACTCACTCCTTTCTCATTTCCATTCACATTACTATTCACATTTCCTCAAACTTTTTTTTTTTTCAAATATTATTACTTTGAGAATGTTCACTAATATGATAATAGTAAATTCCAATGCACTCTTCTAATCATTTAATTTTTAATATATTTAAAATAAACCTTTATAAATATTAAAAATGAAAATAAATTATTAAAGAGATGCCTAATATTGAATTTTCATCCTATTACTTCATGTAATCAGATAACATAGCGTTTTGTTAAAAATTTCCATCTTTATAATTATTAGGAAAAAACTTAGGTCCATTTTCTTGTGTCCATTTCATCCAATTCCACCAATCATATATTGTATTACTCTCTCTCTTTTATGATTGGTCATATAAAAGGTGGTATTCTATATTCTCTCTCTACTGTAATTGGTCATTTAAACACTTTTTGCCACGTGTCATAATTATATTAAAGAATTGGATGAAATAGACATAAGGAAATGGATGTAAGTTTTTTCCTAATTATTATTGGAGAATAACTCAAAGCTAAGCATCTTGTTTTATTAATGTGTGTTTGACATTAATAATATTATTAAATGATCATATCTAAATGTCAGAACGTGATTTTTCTTACATAGGGATTATGCGTCCGATGGGTTACTTCTGGTGAAATATTTGCACATCAAATATACTAGTAAGTCTTGCTTTGAAATATTTATTTGACTTGAATATATCTACCATGCATACATACATATATTATTATTTATTTATAGGAACACAATTTAAAGTTAAACATTCTCAATGAGCTTTTTGGTCGATTGGGGCTACAACTCTAGAATTTAAAATACAAAAAATAGATTTTTGAATTGTCCACAACATATTCAATCAATCGTTAATTATTTTTTGCATAAAAAAAATAGTTAGTTATTTTAATTGTCTATGTCTTAAATTATTTAATATATAAGTATATGAGAAATGCGAATTTAAAAGAAATATGAGATAATAAAAATTAAATTTTACATTTTTATTATATTTTAAAGAAAAAATTGCTATCACCTTTGTATATTTCATATATATATATATATATATATATATATATATATATATATATACCACGTACACATACAAACAATTGGATACTGTCGAGTTAAGTATAATATAACTTTTTATTTGAACAACTATTCTGTATACTAGATCTTCGGAAGGAAAGATTATATATATATATATATATATATATATTATTTTATAGTACTCCATCACCTGCATTACTTTGTCTACTTTATTAACCTAAATTATATATATAACGTATTAAAAATTGGACAGAATGTTCGATACTCCATCAATATGAAAATATTAAAAATTTGATATTTCATCTTATTATTTTGTGTATATTATTTATCAATATTAATAATAATTTTATTTATATTTTATTTAAAGTCCAGTATTCCTATTAATATTAAATGAACAAAAAATATTATGCTAAAAATTAATTACTCCTACTAAACTTCTATCCTAAAAAATGGTATTATTACCATTATTTTTCTATTGTCCATCTAATTTTTAAGACACTGCCTCAACTAATTCGGACTCAACCCACATCGCGCAATAGATTATGATAAAAAAATTTTTAACAAAAATAATTACATTCACCATTGTCATAATTTTTTATGCCACTTATATATTTTTACAAGATTTTGTTTAGAACATAAAACTTTGATGATTGTACAACACTAATGTGTCGGGAAATCTCTGCCCTCTTCCAATTAGTCTTATAAATATTTGTGATATGGAAAAATATATATATCTTTTGATCATCTCTTAATTATATTTTTATATAAAAAAAGTTACATATATATACTGTCAAATCAAATTCATAACACGATTTAACGGTGAAATATCATATAATTTTTGAACAATTGAATGCTCCATGATTCATTGATGACTTGATGTGGACTTTAAAACTAATAATGTTGTAGGTTAGCATCACATCAAGAAGAAATTAAATATGGTTTTAACTTTTAATTACAGGTGTCGTGCAGAAATTGTAATCCAAATGAAGTATGAATAAGTAATCTCTATCCATAAGGCATAGGCTTTAGATCATTTGAATATTACATAAAGTTGTTTCTCTTGTATGTAATTGTCCAAGTCATAATTTTTTTTTTTAAACAAGAAATATATATTATCATAAAACAGATTTCAATATATCATCTTGTATAATAGACAAAACAGAATTTGAGAAGGAATCAAAACATATGACAGAATTTGTCATAGTTGACTGCAGTTGTAATATAATTAAGTTTGATCATATAAAATCATTTCAATTTGATTAAGATAGAATGATCTATATATTTCCTTGTGTTTATAGCGGTGAATTTTATTTAATTACACCGCCATATTATTTTAGTTTCTGTACATAACTGATTTTTTATTTTCAAATGAAGGTTAAGTAACTTGTTTAATCGTTATAGTTTTATTTTAAATTTAATTTAAAATATTTGTATATTTAGTCAAAGAAAATAAACTTTTGTCAATATAAAATATGTCATATTACCAATTCAAATAAATATGATTTGTCAATATTAATAATGACTCATACTAATTAAAACTCACTCTAAATAGATTATGAATCAAATTTTTATTAATATTGACAAATGACAAGTTATGAATGGAGTGAATATCGAAATTTCAATATTTCTTTTTTTTTTTAGAATGAATTTTCAATATTCCTATAATATCAAACTTACTCTCATATATCAACGAGGGGTTGGTCCAAGTAATAAGTGTATTGGTATCACTTAAGTAAGGTCTCATATTCAGATTTTGTGAATGCAACTATCCCCATTAAGAGATTCTTCTATCATAACCAAATGCGCGACACATATCAAATATTAATTAATCAAGGAAAAGCCTTAAAAAAAACTTACTCTCATATAGAAGACATGAAAATAAATGATGAAGTGGAATTAAGTAATATAAATGGATCTTATATTATTATTAACTTGGTAAGTTAATTTGAATTATATATATCAAGAGGGAATATAGTAATTTAAATTAATAAAATTTTAATAGTAGATACTAAGGGAATGAAATTAAAAATTAAGTAAAATTATAAAGATATAAAATCATTTAATTATCTGACCGTCAATGTCACACAATAAATAATTAGATACCTCCATTATTATATTTAAGTATTCATAATCAAACATGTTGGTCCGCTTATGCATTATCGTCTATTATACAGATAAGCCATAAGGAACTATATGTGTCGCTTTGATTCTGAAGATTATTTATGGCAGACATTTAATAGGAAAAAATTTAGGTACATTTTCTTATGTCCATTTCATCCAATTCTCCAATATAATTATGATACGTGAAAAAAAGTGTTTAAATGACCAATCATAGTATAGAGAGAATATAGGAGACCACCTTTTATATGACCAATTATAGAAGAAAGAGAGTGTAAATAATAAATACAATATGATTGGTAGACTTGGATGAAATGGACTTAAGTTTTTTCCCATTTAATATTGAAAACTCAAGCAGAACTCTTATAATTAAAGCATAACTGAAGCTTAAATGAGTCTACAACTCTATGAATTTTGTTTATTTGAATAATTAAAACTTCAATTTAAAATTATTAAAATTAACTATTTTGTTAGTTTAACTATACTTTAACAAAAGTAATTTCACCTATGATTATAAGTTTAGCAATATATACGTACAATTTTTAGTTAGAAAAAAAAATTACATCATCAATTAATGAACATAAGGCACAATTTTTTTAATGTAGAAAATAAAAGATGACATACCAAAGCAAATATAATAAGATTGTTTGCTAAATTGATGGAGATCAGTATAATAGATGTTTCAGAACTTTCAATTGCTTTGGAAAATATCTCCAAGGCTAATGATGCTATGAAAAGTTTGTGAACCAAGCTTTTGGCTATTAAAAATCTTCAAAATTTATGTAAAATATATGTTTTTATTATCATATACATAACTTACCATTGAAAAAGGCAAGAGACACGGTGTGATACAAATGTTAAGAAATTTATATTCTGTTAACTATATTTTTTGAATTTAATCATATAGATATATGACAGGCCAAAAAAATATCACATAGATCATAAGAGAATGTAGTATCATATGTTAAGATGATCGGCCCTACAATCAACTGCGCAATATTCATTAGGAAGGCTATATTAAATACTTGATAAAAAAAAAAACAGTGGTTCCGAGTTCCAAGTTCCAAGTTCCAAAGGCAAGAAAGAAACAAAAAAGGGCGGGGCCGTGGGGGTAGTGAGGGATGGAGTTCAAGTTCAACACATCCACATGGGCTTGGAAGTTGTAACTAATAAGCAAAACTGGAGTATTGGACCACGGCCACGTGAAAAAATGACCCTAGTTTGCCTTCTGGTACATTTGGATTTTTTATGTGACAAAGTAATATAATTCTGTCACATATATATGTATATATAAAATTAAAAGAAACACATTCACGATTCATTGATTCAGTTTCAATAGTAAATTACTAAAGTGTATAACAAATGCATTCATATTATTTGTCATGAAAAGATTCAACTCACCTTCGCACTTCCCGTCGAGTCCTACCCGGGTCCATGGGGGCTGGGTCACACCCAGAACAGGACGTGCATTCCGTGCTGACATGGACATGGGCTGACGTGGTGAATCTGCAGCCTTGTATAAAAACATAAAATATATATAATTCAAATCTAAAAAATTCAAATGCCTTGTCTCTAATAAATTGGGTAGACTCTTGGTCTAAAGTCTAAACAAGTGTGAGCCACTCGTTTTCGATTGGAGGACAAATTCCCCACCCCTCAGACCCTACTCACTCACTCCTATTCACTACACCATGTCCATGCATGATAGATAATTGATGCATGACCCACAACCAACCTCGCAATTCACATCTAGCTGCAACTCCTGTCTCCAATCCTTCAGTTTCTCGTGTTTTCCCTATATTCTTCACATTGGATAACATACACAATCACGTTCACAAAATGAGTAATTTTTAACCCTGGACAATAACATATGTAATTTAAACTCAGGAATAATGCCAACATTAGATAATTTCTCTATTAAGGTCAGGCAGACACAACCCAAAAGAAAAAAAAGACTTCACAAGGTAACAACTAACAGGGGTAATCAGTAATAACAAACAAATAAGCTTTATCTAGCATTGACCAATGAAAAGGGTTCCAACTCCCAGCCAAACAGTAGTAGTGGTCCTAGACATAGTGGAGGCAATATGTATTTGTAGAATATGATCGATGAGAAATTCTTAGGTGAATTCAATTCTGAGGATTATTCCAACTAATTTCCCTTTGTGTTGGAACTGGGAAGAAGAGTATAGATCTATAGGATATGACGAAAATGACCAAGAGAATATATTTCCTTAACAAAATTCATCACTTTACAAAAAAAGATAAGATGACAATTAATAAGTCACTATTCACAGAATTGATAATACAATCACGTGAAGAAGCTACGCCCTACAAGCTTCAAAATCTCTTTATATTAATCCACCACCAAAACAAGTTTTCTATCTCATCTACTACTACTTCTTCTTCTTCCCCTTGGCTGTCTCTTTCAGCCACCGCAACCAAAAACATTCCAATCCCTTGCCTTCCATGGCGGTTCCCAACACCACCAGACTCTCCCTTGCCATGGAGAGGACCGATCAATGGTAATTAATTCACTCATCCCACTCAAACCCCCATACTTTAGTTTCTATGTATATATATTTCTGATGGAAAGAATATCACACTCATACATAAATTAATTTTTATATTGACAGGGTTTTGTCTCAAGATTTACCTTCGGATGTTGTAGTTGAGGTTGGAACTACCAGTTTCTCCCTCCACAAGGTATACCAAAACTGTTTGTTACAGTCACTCTGTTTTTTGCTCTGTGATTTTGTGCTTACATTAGGGTTGATTTTTCTTTTGTAAATGAGGGCAGTTTATGCTGGTGGCAAAAAGCAATTACATCAGAAAACTGATAACGGAATCCAACGAAAGTGATCTTACCAGAATCGACCTCTCAGACATTCCTGGGGGACCGAAGATCTTCGAGAAAGCAGTCAAATTCTGCTATGGAGTGAATTTCGAGATCACCGTTCACAACGTCGCCGCACTGCGTTGCGCCGCCGAGTACCTCCAAATGACCGACAAGTACTGCCCCAACAACCTCGCCGGCCGTACAGAAGATTTCCTCTCTCAGGTAGCCTTGTGCAGCTTCTCCGGCGCCGTTTTTGTCCTCAAATCTTGTCAGCAGCTTCTGCCCTTCGCCGAAGACCTAAAAATAGTTAAACGTTGCGTTGAAGCCATCAGCTCAAAGGCTTGTAGCGAGGCCAACTTCCCGAGCCGGTCACCGCCGAACTGGTGGACGGAGGAGCTTGCCGTTTTGGACTTTCAATTCTTCGAAAAAGTCATCACCGCCATGAAGAAGCGAGGTGCGAAGCCTCCCACAATAGCAAGCGCGTTGATCGAGTACACCGAACAGTTGCTCCGAGAACTACATCCAGAGCGTTCCTCCCATGGAATCATGCCGTCCGATGGCGGAATCGACCAACGTGAGCTTCTTCAATCCATCGTCTCCCTCTTCCCGAACGAGAAATCAATTTTTACAAACAGTTTCCTCTGTTACGTCCTCCGGTGCGCGATTTCTCTGAGAGCTTCGAGTAACTGCAGAAACGAGCTCGAGAAGCGGCTCTCCGCCATACTCGAGCAATTGACGGCCGATGACCTTCTGATGCTCTCGTTCTCCTACGACGGCGGGAGGCTATTCGATCTCGACAGCGTGAGGCGGATCATCTCAGGATTCGTGGAGAAGGATAAGAGCATGGCGGTTTTCAACGCCGGCGATTTCAAAGACGTGTGTTCTGCTGCGATGCAGCGCGTGGCCAAAACCGTGGACTCGTACCTCGCCGAGATCGCCGCGTACAGCGAGCTTAGCATCTCCAAGTTCAACGGCATCGCCACTCTCATCCCCAAAGGCGCGCGAAAATTCGACGACGATCTCTACCGCGCCATCGATGTCTACCTCAAGGTATGGACTATGGACCATGGACCATGGAATAGCATAATCTCGTTTCCAAACAAGGTGTTAACAGTTAACACTAACAACGAAAATGACACTGTTCGTGTTTGTTTCTTTTGCAGGAACACCCGAACCTGGACGAGATAGAGCGAGAGAAGGTGTGCAGCGTGATGGACCCACTGAAGCTATCGTACCAGGCGCGTGTGCACGCGTCGCAGAACAAGAGGTTACCGGTGCAGATTGTGCTTCACGCGCTGTACTACGATCAGCTGAAGCTGAGGAGTGGGGTCGAGGAAGCGGAGGAGGCGGCGGCGACGGGGAGGAATCTGGTGCAGACGGATGTATCGTTGATTAGGGAGAACGAGGAGTTGAGGACGGAGCTAATGAAGATGAAGATGTACATTTCGGAGTTGCATAACAAGAGCACGCATGGAACGACGTCGTCCGTAAACGTAGGCCATGGGTCCGGGTCGGGTACGAAAAAACCGACGTTCTTTTCGTCGGTGTCTAAGAAACTGAGCAAGTTGAACCCGTTCAAACATGAGTCCAAAGATACGTCCAATTTAGATGATGGGCCTGTAAATGTCGCCAAGCCCAGAAAAAGAAGGTTCTCTATCTCGTAGATTCAAGATTGAATGTTGACTTCGGGTCTTTAATTTTTTATCAAAAAGAAAGAAATGCGTGTTTTTGAAGTTTAATTATTATTTGTTAATATGTCTGTAAAAACTTAAAGCCTATTAATGCATTATGTTTTGGTGTAATTTATTAAACTTAACCCTATTACTCCACACGAAGTACTTCACTTTTGATGACTCCGCCCAACAAGAACTAGTCACGTTACTTGCATGTAATGACTTGTAGGAAGATTTAACATAAAAAAGCCATTTGTAGTCAAAGACCAATATCCACTTGTCACCCTTATTAGTTCTTCTAAGTGGCATATATATGCACACTTGCTTTAAAATTTAGATAGCTTTTTTTTTTCTTGGCCTGAAAAAATTTAGATAGCTTATTCATATGTTTGTTTGCTATGAAATTTCTAAGAACAAAAATTATATGTAAAGGAACATTTTGAATAACATTGAGTATGTTAATCACATGATATGTGAGAATGGGATTAATAAAACTAATAATAAAAAATATATTCAGACAATTATTTGGTAGGATGGTTAATGTGGAGAATATATCCAAGCACATAAGGTAAATTTAATAAATTATTATCAAGTGCCACTAAATAATAGGGCTGTTACTCAGTGCTTTAGTGCCACAAAATAAGAAATTTTTTTGTGTTTGAATACATTATGTGATGATTCAAAGCTCATTAATTTAATAAATTATTATTTTAAAATTTTTTAGTCATTTATTAGTGGGGAAGTAATATGCTTAGCCTCCACCCACCTACTAAAAGACAATGGAATTATAAATTTTATATATTTGTAATTTTGTTTTCTGTAAAATTTTTTAGAAAACAAAAATTATGTAAAGCAACACTTTGAAGTTGAAAAAATTGAGTAATATTATATGATACTGAGATTAAAAAAAATTAATAATAAAAACGATATCAAGATAGTTTTAGCTACAAAGTTGAGTTAAATATCTTAATATATAATTTTTATTGTTTTTTTAAAAATAATTTACCTATGAAGTGGTATAATTTATCAATATTCAAACGTATTGATCTTTTGGACACGTTCATTAGGTAAAAAAGAAATAAAATGAAAATAGAATGCATTTGATGTGTTTAGTAGTAAAAATTTAGTAATGGAAATGAAATGGAATGTATTAAAATAACTATTTTACCCCTTATATTAAAATAATAAAAAGAAAAAAATGTTATAATTGTGTCAAATCAAAAGGGTATAATAGATATTTTGTATTTTTTTTAAGTTGATAAAAATAAAAAATAAAAAAAGTATGTGAGATCCAATGGAACCCCACTTACTTTTTTGTTTCCATAGAATTGATATATTGATGGTGAATATGCCTTTGCCTTCACCAATTTTCTAAGTAGGTAAGAAAAGACAACTAAACTTTTGAATTATTTGAACAATAAAAATTTAGATCAAATACTCTTATTTAGCAAATGAAACAAATATAAGAAAAAGACTTATCAAAGGAAAATTCAAAAATGCTGAAATATGAAGTATAATTGAGACCAATTTCAATTAAATGTCATATGATTTTTTTTTTTATTTTTGTCAATTAAGTACTATAAAGTTTGCACCGTTATTAATTTAGTGCATTGTGGTTTAATTTTATTAATTTTTCAACAAAAATCTTTTATATACCGCACATATGACCTCGTAAAAAAATCCTAAATCCTTCTCATTCCACATTTGTTTCGGACCAATTTCAATTAAGTGTTTGTTTTGGAGAAGGACATTCCAAATTTGAAGAAATATATATTGCTTTCCATCTCCACAGCATTCTCCCTAGCACCAACATATGAAGTTACGAATAAATTCATTCACTAAAGAAGCAGTATAGACTATAGAGGAAGTTAATACGTTTGGGAAATTTGTGTTTTAGGCCATTGTTTTGCTTTTGAGGTTTGGTGTAAATACTAAATAGATTCTTCTCTTCGGATATGTTCTTTTACAAGAAATCCCAATGGAAATAGAAATGGAAATGGTAGGGTCTATCGGACTCTACTTACTTTTTCACTTTTTCATTTCCATCAACTTTAAAAGAAAAAGAAAAAAAATACAAAATACCTATTATACCCCTCTGATTTGACATGATTTGACACAATTATAACCTTCTTTTCTTTTTATTATTTTAATATAAGGAGTAAAATGGTCATTTTAATACATTCCCTTTCCATTTCTATTACCAAACTTTTATTATTAAACACAGAAAACGCATTCCGTTTCAATTTCCATTTCTGTTTTTATTTCCATTTCTGCGTAAAGAACGTGCCATTCATTTTTTCTCTCTATAGTATACGTTAACTGTCCTCTCAATATCAATAATTGAATATTAACCTAACAGATATGGTATGGGATTTCAGATTCTAAAAATTGAATTATTTGATTTCAGAAAATATGATAATATAATATACATCAGTCTTAAAGTATATCTTCATGTGAATTCATTATATTAGATTTTGAGAAATAAATTTAAAATGTTAGCTTCATATCTAAAAATTAAATGAATTGCATTGTATCCAATTTTTTATCATTTTCAATATTATGATAATTGTTTAATTAAATAATGCTTTTGCAGTTTATAATTTTCATATACCCAAGTGTCATGTGCCTATATTATAAAAAATTCTTAGCTTCACCTATTGTTATTTATATTAATTAATATTTAATTAATTATTACTTTTCTATTTTATTTATTGTGTGGGCTCGAATTGAATATATGTTATCAGTGAATCCATAAATCACAAAATATATATACACTTACAAACTTCTCATGTATTATATGTAGAGGTAAAATTACTACATCAAACATGTAAAAACACTTTTAAATACACGTTTTTTGCATTAATAATATTTTTATTTTTTTATAAATAAAAAAGCCTCCATAATAAAAATAAATAGATAATGTTATTATTCCATTTAGACAGAAAATCAATGATTGAATCTCACTAATTTCCTCACGGATTAATCTGACACACTACAGAAGTCATATTAATCATTATACACCACACAAAACTTCGTGGTCCAGAACTCGTTTTAAGACACCCCATGAATGCTCATTTTCACTGTACTCTTTTTGTTCTTTCTCAACTCTAATATGATGACATTAAACCGATTCACAAATCTTCACCATAATCAATTAATATTGAAAAATTATATTTAATCATCATCTAATATTTATACAACTAGCTAGGTATAGCATAATTAAAAATATAAGGAATAAAGCTAAAGTTGCATTAACTACTAATTAACATATATAATTAAATTAATTCTAAGCTGCATTGGCATTTGAAGGGTTTTGTAATTGGTGGGGTTTTGTAGTACCCATCTCCATATTGTGTTCTTTGGTTGTAGGGTCCTTGGGAAGTCCTTTATTGTCACGATATATGAAATACAGAACAAGTTGCATTGCCCCCAAAGCAGAACCCACACCATTAGGCACCTGTAAAACCACAACCACATAAAATATATTCATTCTTCTTATTAAATTCAAGCTTATTAATTAATTAAAAGTTGACATGAGTATAGTTTACACTTAATTTCTTTTCTTAAAAAATAAGAAAAACTTGTAATTTTACTTGTTTTGACCAAAATACCATTTTATTATTTTGTATAATTAAATATCGAGTTAACTAATATAATAACTCATCTTTCTTATAATGTTTTTTCTTAAATCATTGTTTTTTTTATAAAATTAGTTATTTACATTGAACTATAGTTCAAATTAAATCATATATAAAAAACACCTTAAAAAATAATAAAGCAGAGACATGAGTCAACTTCTAAATAGAGAAATGAGAAAATTTATTTGTTGTTGTTTATATGTTTTTGGTAAGGTTAATCAATTAAAAAAAAAAGATATGTGTCAATTTTGAGAAGAAAATTAACACATATTTTTTTAATTGGTTAACCTTACAAAAAATATGTAAATAACAACATATAAATTTTGTGTTTAGAGAAATTGACACTAATTAGGTGTGCTTACAGCGACGAATGGGTCCCTCCCAAGAAGGCCAAAGACGAACCAGGAAGTGCCACATAGGAACACGCACAGCGAGAGGAAGAAAGGCATAAACTCCACACTCTTCGTTTTAATCACTAGCCTCTGCACACACACACACACACACATAAACCATTTTATTTAAATTACAAATTATACACACACACATTAAAAAAAATAAAATAAAATTTAGGATTAGAAAGGGTATTAATTAGTATTATTACCATGATGGAAAGAGGGGAACCATACATAATGATGGAGAATACAGTGGCAGCGAAGCCACAGAACAGCATTCTGTTGTTGCCGTGCAGGGCGAAATAAGAAACCAACGCCACCGCAGAGAACAGCGTAATCACAGAGACGAAAAGCCCAAGAATCTTAAGCCTCTCCTTCTTGGGAGCAAATATGATAAAAGTCATCACATACATGGTTTCTATCACTACCCCCGCTCCATTTATAGTCGCCACCAACATATTGTTAGGGGACACAAATGGCAACCCATACCTACACACAGAACAGAACAGCACAGAAACCGTCAAGAAAAAACCGCCACAAAACATGCATGCATATACGGTATTCACTATTCAGACTCTGTGTATTGTGTACCAAGCAGAGAGGAGGCAGTTGAGGAGTGTCATGATGTAAGGAATGCCCGAGAACATCTCGGTGGATCTGTTGGTTACGATTCTCTTGAATGTGATCCTACAAATTAAAATCATTTTCACGTGAATAAGTAACTGTGAGAAAGAGAAAAAATGGGATTGAAGAAATGGATGCGTGGCGTACACTGGGGACAAGAACAAGAACAGAGCAGAGGCATTTCCTGTGGGAATGAAAACAGAGCAATGAGAAAACAGAGGAAGGAAAACGTGAAGAGTTAAGGAAAGAAAAAGAGAGAAAGAAAGGCACCGAATACTCCGAGGAAGAAACGCGCATAATCCATGACGATGCAGTGTATGTTTTGAAGTGTGGAGAGTAAGATTTGAGAAGAGAGTGGAAGGAAGGAGTGAGTTATATAGAGGAAGAAGAAGAAGAGAGTGTGGTTGGCAGTAACTGTAAATAAAATATGATAACGGCAAAACTGTAAAACATTACGTGGCTCAGAAAATGACGTTATCTAGCAAGGAAGTGGCACAATACAATACGGACTCTCTTCACACGCATTTGAGATTGGATCCGGTGCAATTCCCTTCCGTGCAATTCTGGTGCAATTCTTTTAAAATGAACATTTTTACTTCATCTTTGAAGTACTAATCTGGACTCATACTAATAATAATCCACCATGAATAGATTAGAGACCAAATTATTATCAATATTGGCAAATATCATCACCTTAAATGAATTAGGGACCAAATTGTTATTGATATTGAAAAATAGTCTCACAAGACTATTTAGTGATGATATTTATCAAAATTGATAATGATTTTGTCCCTAATCCATTCATAGTGGGTTATTGTTAGAGTTAGTCCGTATTAGTACTTCAAAAATGAAGTAAAAATATACATTTTAAAGGAATTACACCAGAATTGCACGTAAGAAAATTGCACTGGATCCAATTTCCAAGCGTTTATACGGTAAAATTCGAGGGAAAATTAAATCAAATTTAACCCAACTAACTAAATTTTAGACTAAAACGTTATTTTGATCTCTCACCAAAAAAATATATATAGAAATATATATATTATCAATTTGGTCCCTTATAAATTAAAACGTTACTGATTTGGTCTCGTATAAATTTGTACTGTCAATTTGATTTCTTATATTAAAATATTATCAATTTGGTTTCTCATCCAAACATTAAAATACTTAATGGAATTCATAATGCTGGGTAATTAATAACTATTGACTAAGAAAATTATATTATCAAATTTTATATTATATATAACAGAGTTGATAATGTATGTAATTAATTGTTACGTACTTAAATGATTGACTAATTGAGAAATCAATTTAACAAATTTAACAATGCGAATTTGTAAGTGATCAAATTGATAATATTTTAATTTGTGGTTGACTAAGTTGACAACACCAATCTGAGATTGAACAAAAAAGAAATTTTAGTCTTAAATTGTATGAAGTATGAACTAGAGTGTGTATATTAATTTGTTTTAAAATGTTAAATAATAAAAAAAAATTATTTAACTTTCTATCTTCCTAATATATATTTTAACTTCCCATATCTTCACTCTCCTCAATGATAGTTTGTTAAATTCATAAAAATAATTAGTGGGAAAATATTTATGGAAGTGAACAAATTGTAAAAAACTTTGTCTTTTGTTCTTTTGTATATTTTGGGCGAAACCAAAAGAAAGAAGAAACTTCAAAAGCATCACCTCTCTTGAGTTCATACACTGCATTATACTGTTCATTATATTCCAATCAAGGCTAGCAATGTACGTGCAAATACACGCATGCTTTAATGACGTTTTAATTGTTGTCTTTAATATCTTTTCTTATTCAATTTATTCTGTATTTTTTTTATATATATTAACTAATCTAATTTTTTTTAGAGCTGTATGGGAGTTTTATACGTGAATTTCAAATAATGAGACTACTTCAATTAGAGCATAGTTAATCTGGCATGTAAATTCAAATGAAACATTAAACATCTAAACGCACAATTTATAAGGATGTCTAATATATAATTTATGAAGATACACGTGATCATTACTTTGAATGTTGTTCTAGTCTCATTTGAGTGCTATTCAGCCAATTTAATCATATTATGCAAAATAGTAATTAATTCTACTTTACATTTATAGAGTAATATTCTTGTGGACTCGAATTCATATAAATTATACATAAAATTTTATAAGTGACAAGTTGTATATTCTGTATTTTTCAAATAATAAGGTCCACACGTTGATTATTTCAAATCTATATATGCCCTGTGAAATAATAGATAAATAAATTTAGTGTGGAGGGGGACACAAAATTGTAGTGGTTGATTGGCATTATATATTAAAATTTGTGTGGCTAAGCTTGGGTTAGCCGGCATATGGTAATATTATTGAACCAATAATATGGAAAATTAAGGCTGATATGATTTGTTTGAACTTTGAGATTATCCATATGATTTATATATATATAGCAGGCCAAAAGGAAGACGCAAAAAATAAAAAGATGATATATATAGTAATTGCATGCTTGGTTAAATTTAAATTGTGTTTTATTCAAATTACATGCATTTTGCCATATGATTTATATGCATATACATATATAGAAGGCCAAAAGGAAGACGGAAATTTTATCGCACAGCTATAAGATTAGCTTTATTATATGGTACTGAATGTTGGGCGATAAAAAACCAGCATGAGCACAAATTCAACATGACAGAAATGAGAATGTGGCGTTGGATGAGTAGTCACACTAGAATTGATAAGATTAGGAATGATTATATTAGAAAGAAAGTGGGGGTAGCACCTATTGTCGAAAAATTAGTTGAAACACGCTTTAGGTGGTTTGGTCATGTACAAAGACGGCCGGTAGAGGCTCCTGTACGTAGAGTTTACCAAATGGAAGATAGCCTAATAACTAGAGGCAGGGGAAAAATCAAAGAAAACAATAGAAGAAACGATTAAGATGGATCTGACCGTAAATAACCTAGCCATATAAATGTGCAAAGACAGAACATGTTAACGTCGCTTAATCCATATAGACGACCCCACCTAATGAAAAAAAAAATTTTGATCGTGGTTGTTATATATATAATAATTTGCTTGATTGAATTTAAAATATGCTTTACTCAAGTTGGCTACATTTTGCCCCTAAGAAATTATAGTTATTATTACAAAATTGATACATAACTTATTTATATGTTTTTGGATAAATGTATTTAAATACCGATGGGTTACACCTTTCTCTCTTAGAAACCCACTATCTATTATCTACATATAATTACTTTGGGCCTCATGACTATAATTAGCTCATTATTCGTGATAGTTAAGGAAATATAAATTTTTTATTATCCGTACACGTTGATACATGATAATCTAAATTATGTATATATATTGATGAATTTGAGTGTAATTAGGTGGTCTCATCTTTTGACCAGAACATGGTATAACTTGTAGGCTTTAACTTGTCAAGTAATTAATGAGCTTAGGTAGAATAAAGTGTACATGTTTAACCCTGATTTTTAAATCAATGCGTGCCAACGGACATAATTTTAAATTGTAATGTTTATGCCACGTCAATGGAAAATTGAGTAAACTCGATCATATAAAATTTTTCAATAGACTCATTCGACCCCTTTAAATTTGTGTATAACCAAGATTTATATATAATTAAATAAATTATTCTCAAAACCATAAATTAAATATCCATTCTACATCATATACCTTTTGTGCCATAGATCTAAATAGGGATGGCAATGGGTAGGGTACGGGGAGGATATCACAATCCCCGGATTCAGTCTCGGTACTCAATTTTTTTCTCGGATCCGGACCCGTCCTCGGCCGGGTATAAAATGTGAGACCCATCCCCGGGCTCATCGAATACTTAAATCCCCGGACCCGGAAAATTTATTATTTTTTTCTACAAATCATAAATTTAATTATTTTCAAATTTTAAAAAAAAACTTCAAGCACACAAGTATTAAATATACAATCATAAATTTAATTATTTCCAATTTTTTTTAAAAAAACTTCACACACACAATAAAATTAAAATAAAAAGTCTGGGTTTAAGCTTAGTAAAATGGAAATATGCGTGAATCGTGATGAGGGTGAGGCACGAATCTGGGTAATGGACTACTGGGTAAGTGTGAAATGATGTGTAAATTTTTTTTTAATATTTATATATATAAATAATATATAAAAAGCAGTTATATATAAAATATTTTTATATATATTATATCACCGGGTCCGGGGTCGGGGTGAATATTCCCTTACCCGTTCCCGGACCCGGACTCAAAAATTTACCTGTTAAAATTTCCGGACTCGAACCCAGACCTATTTTTTTAATACCCAGACCCGAACCTAACGGATAATTTTACCGAGTACCCGTTAGGTCCGGGTAAGATTAAACTATCAAAAAGGTGGACACTTTAGTTCGCTTTTTCATTACGACAACTTTGTGTTAGCCATATAGGCAGGCCCCTTTTCATCATCAACTCAAAGACAAAAATGAGACAACTTTTTCCAATGGAGTCAATTGTTTTGTTATGATGTTATACCTATTCGGTCTTTCCAAATAATATCATCCACATGATTATTTTGTTAATTACTATAATATAATTTCTTTCAAATGTTCTGTCTACGTATATTTTTTTTTTGTGGCTGAGCTTGATGATGACACAGCATATAGTACACTCGGATCAGTAATATGGAAAATTCGAGCTTATCTAGGCAATGCATGATTGAGCTTAATAGTGTTGTTGTTTTTGCAATTATCGATTTATCGTAATTTGTTAAATTAAATAGAAAATTTAACTTCTTGGGAAATTGATTTTTTTAAAAACTTTTTTATTCAAAAGAAATTAAGAAAAGAGAGAGATAGAGTGACTTTCAAAATATAACCATTGTAATTAAACCGAGTTTACAAAAAATATAAAAGTCTCATTTTATATAGTAAATAATATGGATGAATAACTTTATATTAAATAATTTGTTATATTTTAAAATATAGTTTTTAATTTTATATTATATTTAAGGCAAAAATACATTTCCTACCCTCAACGTTTTTGGATCCTGTCACTTTCGCCCGCTGTCAATTGTACCCCTGATGTTTTGTATTTCTCCCAATGTCGGGCTTTTGGCTAATACCGTTAATTTTTAGACGATTTTTTATGACGTGGCATCATATATGGTCAACAATTCTAACTTGACTTCATTTTTCCCATATCAGTAGTCAATAATAGTACCAAGTTTTGGGGGTTCATTTTACTGATGTAATGAGTATTTTGGTGTACTCGATTTACTGATATACTGAGTTTTTGGGGTCCATTGTACCCCTAAAATATATTGCTGATTTGAAAAAATGAAGTCTAGTTAGAACTGTTGGCCATATAAGATGCCACGTCATTAAAAACCGTCCAAAAATTGACGATGTTAGTCAAAAGTCCGACATTGGGCAAAATATAAAAACATTAGGAGTACAATTGATAGCGAAAAAACATTAAGAGTGAAAGTGACAGGACCCTCAAACGTTGGGGGCAGGAAAGGTACTTTTGCCTATATTTAAAAAAACATAACATACATTTTTTGCTTGCCAAACTTATCTATATCTATATATATATATGGCTGTGACCTCTTCTGGTCATTGGGGGTCACAAAATAGTCATATTTTTCTAATTAAAAAATACAAAGAATTTATATGATTTGAGGATGTGGGAGAGAGAAAATATGTACGAGGGGTAGTTACTAAAAAGGTGGAGAAGTGAATAACATAACTATTTAAAAATTAAAAAAACTATAAAATAATTAATTTTTAATATATATATATTGCTGTAACCCTTCTGATCATTGGGATCACAAAATAGTCATATTTTTCTAATTAAAAAATACAAAGAATTTATATGATTGGAAGATGTGGGAGAGAAAAAACATGTACGAGGGATAGTTACTAAAAATGTGGAGAGGTAAATAACATAACTATTTAAAAATTAAAAAACTATAAAAATAATTAATTTTTAATGATTTTAAAATATAATTATTATATTTTAAAAAATTAAGATTAGATTGCATGCACGTAGGTGCATGCGAAGCCTCTAATAATATTATATGATTTTGAGTTTTTTATCTATTCAGTCTTTAAATCATATTTAAACTATGTTATATAACTGAAATTTTTTTTTTAAAGTTTTCAAATTATAAAAATATATAGAAGAATGAAAAAGAAAAGGTAAATGATTGACAGTAGAGAGAGAGAGGTGCATGATTTTTTTTTTGGTCAAAGGTGCAGAATTTTTGGGCCAATCGAAAATGTTGAACAAAACTCCAAACATAAAAAGGCCGAAACTACAATGGGCCACATGAACAACAAAGCAAAATAGAAGCACAGGCCCAAACACTGGAGGCAAGTAGGCAACGCACCTATGACCCATCTACTGGCACAAAGGCTTCCTTTTTGCTAGTATGTCTTCAAATTTTTTTTTTTGGTCAGAGTATGTCTTCTATTTGAAAAAAGAAAAGACAAGAAAGATAAGTCATTTTTTTATGGAATAAGAGAGACAAGTCACGTTCTTTACGTAAAAATAAAAATAGAAATGAAAACGAAAATAGAAACGGAATACGTTTATTATGTTTGTTAGTAAAAGTTTGAAAATGAAAATGGAATAAGAATGTATTAAATTATCACTTTACCCCTTATATTAAAATAATAAAAAGAAAAGAAAGTTATAATTGTGTCAAATCAAAGGGTATAATAGATATTTTGTATTTTTTTGTTTATTTTTTAAAAAAGTTGATGAAAATAAAAAAGTAAAAAATAAGTAAGATCCCAGTGGACTCCACCCATTCCTTGTTCATTTCTATGGCCATTTCTTATTAAAGAACAAGACCTAAAGTGTTAACAAAAGAAAGAAAGATAAGAATAAGAAGAAGAGAGGACGAATTGAAAAAGAGTGAAAATTAATAAATAAATTGACCATTGGGTAAAAATTAGTCGCATAACATATAGAGTAGAATTTCATTAATTTATATATATTTTAATTTAAAAAGAAATATTACCGTATACATGCATTTTAGTATTTATATGATCATCTTAAAATATTTTAGGCAAAAATACATTTCCTAACCCCAATGTTTGGGCGTCCTGTCAGTTTCATCCCTAACGTTTTTTCGCTGTCAATTGTACCCCTAACGTTTTACGTTTCTGTCAATGTCACCCTTTTCACTAACATCGTCAAATATTTAACGATTTTTGCTGACGTGGCATCCTATGTGGCAAAACATTTTTTTTTCCTGTCAATTGTACCCCTAACGTTTTACATTTCTGCCAATTTCACCCTTTTCACTAGCACCATCAAATATTTAATAGTTTTTGCTTACGTGGCATCCTATGTGGCAAAAATATTTGACTTGGCATATTTTTTTTCACACCAGATTTTTTACTCATATTTTTTCCATTAAAACTGTGTTGTTTTAGCCTCACCATATTCCTTTTAAAATATAACTTAAACGCACGTGCCATTTTGCAGACAAAAACATCGGAGACGTTACACTCATTCTCTACTTTGTCGGAGACGTTACCCTAAAATAGAGAATGGATAACGTCTCCGATGTTTTTATGAGCAAAATAGCGCGTGCGTTTGAGTTATATTTTAGAAGGAATAGGCTGAGGTCAAAACGACACAACTTTGATGGGGAAAAGATTAGTAGAAAATCTGATGTGGAAAAAAAATATACCAAGTCAGATATTTTTGCCACATAGGATGCCATGTAAGCAAAAACTATTAAATATTTGATGGTGCTAGTGAAAAGGGTGACATTGGCAGAAATGTAAAACGTTAGGGGTACAATTGACAGGAAAAAAAAAACGTTTTGCCACATAGGATGCCACATCAGCAAAAACTGTTAAATATTTGACGGTGTTAGTGAAAAGGGTGACATTGGCAGAAACGTAAAACGTTAGGGGTACAATTGACAACGAAAAAACGTTAGGGGCGAAACTGATAGGACCCCCAAACGTTGGGGGTAGAAAAGGTACTTTTGTTAATATTTTATTGGCTAAAACGGTTTTTTTTTTTGGTAATTGAAAGGGGCAGGAAGCCCGAAACACCAGAAAACGAACTACAACAAAGTCACACGGGGCAACCTAGTGCCCACAACATCAGCAAAAAGCTTGAGCCTCATATCAGCAGGAGGTTCAGCAAGAACAACCCTATGGTAATCGCTAGAGATACCTAGATTGGCGAGGTGGTCAGCACACATATTAGCTTCTCTCCATCTATGTTGAACACGCACACGATGGAAGTCACCAATGACATTCTGAATTTCTTCAATGATACTTTGAGCATCGGCCGCATGAGGATGCTTTGAAAGAATGCAATCCACAAGGAGCTTGGAATCAGACTCAAGAATGATATTCCTGTACCCCAGATCACGAGCAAGCATGATACCTTCATAAGCTCCCCAAGCCTCGGACTTAAGGACAGAACAAAAGTTAAGCTTCTTGATAATCGCAGAGATCCAAATGCCATTCTGATCTCTCAATAACGCACCACACCCAGCCACATGGTCTTTGGACTTGACAGCGCCATCCGAGTTGATTTTAATCCAGCCCCGACTCGGCTTCTCCCAGCTAACGAGGACCTCCCCTCTACTACTACCAGTTTGCTGCATGCTCGTCACATCCATCGCAGCTTTAATCTGCTTAATAAACTCAAAAATCCTGCCTTGCGGATTAGTAGGGCGACGAAAATTCTCATCAAACAAAGATTTGTTTCTCCAATTCCAAAGCATCCACAAAGTCACCGCCCAAACTTGCACCCAGTTCATCTCCGAGTTGCGACCAATATTCTCACTGAGGTTAAAGTTAATCCATCCCTGAAAATCCGTATGGAAAAACACAGCAAGGGCCGAGCAAAACTTAAAAAATAACATAAAATAATAATTTCATCCCTACAAATACAAAGTCGGTTTATAATGATGTTTTTACATTTTCGGTTTTCCCCTATTCAACCTGTTTTTCTTTCACTTCACTCCTACTCCTATACATAAATTTATTCTCCTAAGTCCTAATCTTCAATTCTCGCCGATCTGAAGATCAGTCTTCACAACGATGACAGCCGCACCGATGATTATGGACTCTAAGCCATCCATTGAACCACCGCCGTTTCTGTCCTCAACGAGATCCGATTACCTCCAAGGCTTCAGCGATGGAACCTCCGACGAAGACGACCTCTACAGTCGCCTTAAGTCGCTCCAGCGGCAGCTGGAGTTCATTGACATTCAAGAGGAGTACGTTAAGGATGAGCAGAAGAATCTCAAGCGCGAGCTCCTCCGAGCCCAGGAAGAAGTCAAGAGAATCCAGTCTGTGCCGCTGGTCATCGGCCAGTTCATGGAGATGGTGGACCAGAATAATGGTATTGTGGGTTCAACTACTGGATCAAATTACTATGTTCGTATTCTTAGTACAATCAACCGTGAGCTTTTGAAGCCCTCGGCATCGGTCGCTCTCCACCGTCACTCTAATGCCCTTGTGGATGTTTTGCCTCCGGAGGCCGACTCTAGCATCTCACTACTGAGCCAGTCGGAGAAGCCCGATGTCACGTATAATGTAAGATCAATCGCCCGTATCATAATTGCTTTTAGATTAGAATTTGTCGCGGAAAAGGTGAAATCTAGGGTTTCATTATAAACGAAATTTAGTCTCTTCATTGCAATTTTAAGGCCTTTTAAATAAATTATTTTCTGTGACGGTTTGATTAGGGTTTGCTGCAGAACAATTGAAAAATTAGGTTTACCAGCATTCTGCTGTATAATGGTCATTTACACATATAGAGTCGTTGTCAATACTAGAGATATTGGTCCGACAGTAACGATGTATTCTTAGTGTTTGCTAGTGAGAGCTGTGGCTATGAATAAACATCTAATCGTCTCCTTGGTTTTAAAGGCTGCCAAAATAAATTTTAAGCTCTGAAGGTTGAAATATGTTTACATTCCCAGCAATTATCTGTGCAATATGCATTATACTTGTTAGGTTCCCGTTCATTATTTATTATTATGGTCCTCTTAACTTAATTTTGATATTTGACCTTTCCTCACTTCCTTAATTTTGTTAAAATTTACTTAGGACATTGGAGGATGTGATATCCAGAAGCAGGAAATTCGTGAGGCAGTGGAGCTACCCCTTACACACCATGAACTATACAAACAAATTGGTATTGATCCTCCTCGTGGCGTGTTACTATATGGGCCTCCTGGCACTGGTAAAACAATGCTTGCCAAGGCTGTTGCTAATCATACCACTGCTGCCTTCATTAGAGTTGTTGGATCTGAATTTGTGCAGAAGTATCTTGGTGAGGTATGATGTCCAAGACAGTTATCTGTGTTTGAATTAATGTGAATGATGCTGTAGCTTATTATGCTGTTTGAAGCCTGCATAACAAGATTATTGGTTTCAGATTTGTACTTATTAATACAATTGTGCTATGTAATCTTTACCTTACAACTTTCTATAAAAAAAAATCTTTACATTTGGTATTTCTAAATTCAAGCCATACTCTAACTTCTATTTACGTACTCCAAATTCCAAAATATATATCATGTGATGTTCTTTTTTTCTTAAAAAAGTTTGATTTATTTATGTATTAGATAAATTGTTACTGTGCTTACGAACTTTTCTACCATTATAAGAAAAACTTGAATATATTTCACTATCATTTATTATTGTGGCTGACTATATTAACGTTATTTTGAACTTTAAGAACATATTAGGGAACTTATATTATTATATTAATTGATCATATCATATATGATTGATGTTTCATTATCCATCCTTGTTGTATGGATTGTCCTATATTAGTGATGTACCCTTACACTACAAAAAACAGCCAAGCCCTGTACTTGAACCTGTACATATGCATCATAGCGCTAGAAAGTCATAATAAAATCATTTCAGTTTGAGGATCATGTACATTTTATTGGGGCCTCTCAATATTTTTAGATTTCTGTAATGATAATAACAACTGTTGTTCATTGTTTCCTTGGAGTTTCAGGTTTTCTATTATATTTAGGGATAGACGGAAGCATATATTGGTTAGCAATAGTTTACTGCTATATCTTAAAATCTATGGAAAATTTTCTATTTCAGGGTCCAAGGATGGTTCGTGATGTTTTTCGTCTTGCCAAAGAGAATGCTCCTGCAATTATATTTATTGATGAAGTTGATGCAATAGCTACTGCTAGATTTGATGCTCAAACTGGAGCAGACAGAGAAGTACAGCGTATTCTTATGGAACTTCTTAATCAGGTACCTTTGAAGCTTGAAATAATATTCCTCTCAGGTGCTGTATGTGTGTGTGTAACTCATATATTGTGCAATTGTGTTCTAGTTTTGGCCATTTTCTTAATATCTGGATCTACTCTTTGATTTTGATGACTACTGTTTCATTTTAACTATTATCTTAATTTTTATGCTAACTACTTTTCCTTATTATCAGATGGATGGATTTGACCAAACAGTGAATGTCAAAGTCATCATGGCAACTAATCGAGCAGATACCCTGGACCCTGCTCTTCTGCGTCCTGGAAGGCTTGATCGTAAGATTGAGTTTCCTTTGCCCGACAGGCGTCAAAAGAGGCTTGTATTTCAGGCAAGTCTTTCTGCTTCTGCATGTCAAATTGTTTTGTTATATTATTTTACGCATTTTGGTATTCCATGTTTTTGTTTATTAGGATATTTATATTCTCTTAAGTAACAGATTCAAGGGGATTTGTGTGTTTGGACTTTCAGTGGCTTCGTAGCTAATAATTTAGTGGGTTTCTTTTGGACAGGTTTGCACGGCCAAAATGAACTTGAGTGATGAGGTGGACCTAGAAGATTATGTTTCTCGTCCAGACAAAATTAGTGCTGCTGAGGTTAGTTCATCTCTTATATACTAATTTTCATATAGTCATCGTCAAGAAATAACCGTCCTTCCCCGATCAACCTTTCTGAGGTTCCAAAAATTGCACTTAGAGTACATGCCTATATTTGAGTCTTAGCTGTATTCTCCAAAGAGATACCGGGATGAATATGTCCAGGCTGAAACTATTTGGAGCGTTGGCTTAGAAGATTCTGTCTCTGTGTCATCATTTCACTGTATTACACGAACAAAAATTATAACAAGATGATGTTTGATGCATGCAGATAGCTGCTATTTGTCAAGAAGCAGGGATGCATGCTGTTCGTAAGAATAGGTATGTCATAATGCCAAAGGACTTTGAGAAGGGGTACCGGACTAACGTGAAGAAGCCTGACACAGACTTTGAATTCTACAAGTGATGATGATAAGAGCTGGATAATAATTTCCAAGATTCCAGTGTCCTTGGGTCGTTAGGGGAAAAAAGTGAGAGATCCTTGTTACTATTGGTGTAGACATGGTTGAACTAGCCGTGTAAAGTTGCATCTGCGTTAAACATTGGTGTGCCTTGGTTTCCCAGAGGAGGACAATAGATTATTCTCATTTTTTGATTAGTCAATTATCTATGTATCATCGTGTTATTTATTCCAATGCGAATTTGATGTAGAAATCTTGATATATTGACCATAGTTCATTTCCCCCACTACTAATGAACATTGATCTTGGGATTTTATTTATTACTTTTAGTTTTCACATTTTAAAATATATAATTAGTATATAATCAAATGAAAATTTGTAGAGAGAAGGAGAGGAAGAGAGAAAAACAGAGAGATAGGTGCGTAACTTTTTGGGCCAATATGGAAGACAAAGCAAAATAGGAATCACTGGCCCAAAGAGCAGCAACACGCCCCAACCACTTCAAGGTCCATTAAAGTAAGAGATAAATAAAAATAAATTCATATGCATTATTTGTAAAATTGCTTTCTCTATGGCTATTTGGTTGAAAAAAAAAATGGAATTGGAATTGGAATTGGATTATAAGTGGAATTAGAATTGAATTATTTGAATTGAAAAAGTTTGTTTGGTATGAAAATATGGAATTGGAATTGAATTATTTGAATTGAAAAAGTGTGTTTGGTATAAAAAGATGGAATTGAAAGTTTATAAAAAAATGTGAGGTAAAAAGACTAATTTGCTCCTTAATAAACATTAAATAAATATTTTTTTTAAATTATATTTTTTAGTATATAAATTACTTTTTTATATTCATTATAAAAATAAAAAATAGTAAAGAGAGAGAGAAAGAAAGTAGGGACAAAAATGTCTTTTAAACCCAATTCCACTCAATTCCTCCAAAATACCCCACAATCTAATTCCACAAAATTTACACACCCAATTCTAAAAAACCAATTCCACGTAATTCAATTCCAATTCCACATAACTCAACCAAACTAAATAATTCTTAGAATATTGTGCAATTCCATGTCCAACCAAACAAAACTCACTTTATGGAATTGAAAATTGGATTCCATGGAATTGGAACAATTCCATGGTACCAATTCTCAATTTTAGGGAGCGAACCAAACACTAGAAAATTTTATTTTTTATGGAATTGAATTCCAATTCCACTTATTGGAATTGAACCAAAAGTAGCCTATAATTTTTATCTCTCCTATTTTACCTATAAACTATAAAGTACTTCAAAAAAAATTTCCTCTTCAATTCTTCATTAGGAAAAAAGGAAAAGATAACAAATTTGTTATTTTTTTAAGAAAAGAGCAACATTTTGTAAAAAAGAAAAAAAAAACCAATTGAAAAATAGTGAGAAAGGAACAAAAAAGAAGAAGAAGAAGAAGTGAGATAACGAGAATTACAAACAATAAAAAAATGACCATTGGGTAAATATTAGTCACATAACATATAGAATCACATCATTTTTTTTTCTCAAGTTTGGATAAATTACATGTATTATTTTTAATTTGAAATGAAATTGGTGATTAAAGTTATGGTTTAATAATTTCACCCATAAATATAAACTATAAAGTCGGTTTATATTTGTGTTTTTCCCGATATTCCAATCTGTTTCTTTCTTTGACAAAAAAAAAAATCTGTTTCTTTCGCCCTACTCCAGCTCTATTCTCCTTGCTTGCTCCACTTCTCTCCCATTCGAAGATCAATTTTCGTAACTATGGCAGCCTCACCGATGGTCATGGACTCTAAGCCACCGATGGAACCACCGCCTTTTCTGTCCTCAACGAGATCCGATTACCTCCAAGGCTTCAGCGATGGAACCTCCGACGAAGACGACCTCTACAGTCGCCTTAAGTCGCTCCAGCGGCAGCTTGAGTTCATTGACATTCAAGAGGAGTACGTTAAGGATGAGCAGAAGAATCTCAAGCGCGAGCTCCTCCGAGCCCAGGAAGAAGTCAAGAGAATCCAGTCTGTGCCGCTGGTCATCGGCCAGTTCATGGAGATGGTGGACCAGAATAATGGTATTGTGGGTTCAACTACGGGATCAAATTACTATGTTCGTATTCTTAGTACAATCAACCGTGAGCTTTTGAAGCCCTCGGCATCGGTCGCTCTCCACCGTCACTCTAATGCCCTTGTGGATGTTTTGCCTCCGGAGGCCGACTCTAGCATCTCACTACTGAGCCAGTCGGAGAAGCCCGATGTCACGTATAATGTAAGTTCAATCGCCCGTATCATAATTGCTTTTAGATTAGAATTTGTCGCGGAAAAGGTGAAATCTAGGGTTTCATTATAAATGAAATTTAGTCTCTTCATTGCAATTTTAACGCCTTTTAAATAAATTATTTTCTGTGACGGTTTGATTAGGGTTTGCTGCAGAACAATTGAAAAATTAGGTTTACCAGCATTCTGCTGTATAATGGTCATTTATACATATAGAGTCGTTGTCAATACTAGAGATATTGGTCCGACAGTAACGATGTATTCTTAGTGTTTGCGAGTGAGAGCTGTGGCTATGAATAAACATCTAATCGTCTCCTTGGTTTTAAAGGCTGCCAGAATAAATTTTAAGCTGGCTGCCTATGAAGGTTGAAATATGTTTACATTCCCAGCAATTATCTGTGCAATATGCATTATACTTGTTAGGTTCCCGTTCATTATTTATTATTATGGTCCTCTTAACTTAATTTTGATATTTGACCTTTCCTCACTTCCTTAATTTTGTTACAATTTACTTAGGACATTGGAGGATGTGATATCCAGAAGCAGGAAATTCGTGAGGCAGTGGAGCTACCACTTACGCACCATGAACTATACAAACAAATTGGTATTGATCCACCTCGTGGTGTATTACTATATGGGCCTCCTGGTACCGGTAAAACCATGCTTGCCAAGGCTGTTGCTAATCATACCACTGCAGCCTTCATTAGAGTTGTTGGATCTGAATTCGTGCAGAAGTATCTTGGTGAGGTATGATTTCTAAGTTGTCTGTGTTTGAATTAATGTGAATGATGCTGTAGCTTATTATGCTGTGGTAGCCTGGATAAGAAGATTATTTGTACTTATTAATATAATTTTCCAATGTAATCTTTACATTACAACTACGAAGCATGGCTATTTCTAATTCAAGCCATACTCTCACATCTCTGTGAGTACTCCAAAATATATATCATGTGGTATTTTTTCTGAGGAATATGTGATTCAGTTACATATTAGATAAATTGTCCTATGTAATCTTTACATTACATCTATGAAGCATGGGTATTTCTAATTCAAGGCATACTCTCACATCTCTGTGAGTACTCCAAAATATATATCATGTGGTATTTTTTCTAAGGAAAATGTGATTCAGTTACATATTAGATAAATTGTTAGTGTGCTTACAAACTTTTAACTCTTAATCTTAAAGATCTAAATTTAACTGTTACTGTTTATTTTTAACAATTATAATAAAACTACTATATACTTCAATGTCATGAATTATTGTGGCTCATATTGACGTTAAACTGTAAGAAAAGTTTAGTGAACTTATATTATTATATTAACTTATCATATCATGTATGATTGATGTATCATTATCTATCTATCCTTATTGTTGTATGAATTGTCCTATGATTGTGTTAGAGAGAAAGTTGGGGTAGCACATATCATAGAAAAGTTAGTTGAAACATACCTTAGGTGGTTTGGTCACTCTTGTACAAAGAAGGCCGTTAGAGGCTCATGTACCTAGAGTTGATCATATGGAAGATATCCCAATAATTAGAAGTAGGGACAGATCATAGAAAATAATAGGAGAAACTATTAGGATGGATTTAAATATTAATATAGAAATGAGCAAAACAAAATATGACATCACTTGATCCATATAGCCGACCCCATCTAGTGAGAAAAGGCTTTGATTGTTGTTTTTGTTTGGTATATATCGCTGTACTCTTTACACTAATTGAAAAGACAGTCATATCCGGTACTTTTCCCTGTGCCTATGCATCGCAGCATTACAAATTTACACTTAATATCATTTCAATTTGAGGATCATGTACATTTTAGTGGGGATTATCAATGTTTGTAGATTTCTCTCATGATAACAACAGCTATTGTTCATTTAGTTTCCTTGGAGTTTCAGCTTTACTGTTATATTTAGGGTTAGAAGGAAGCATTTATTGGTTAGCAATGGTCTACATCTATCTTAAAATATATGGAATTTTTTCTATTTCAGGGTCCAAGGATGGTTCGTGATGTTTTTCGTCTTGCCAAAGAGAATGCTCCAGCGATTATATTTATTGATGAAGTTGATGCAATAGCTACAGCTAGATTTGATGCTCAAACTGGAGCAGATAGAGAAGTACAGCGTATTCTTATGGAACTTCTTAATCAGGTACCTTTGCAATAATATTCCTCTCAGGTGCTATGTGTAACTCATATATTATGCAACAATGTTTTAGTTTTGTCTATTCTCTTAATTTGTGGATCTTCTCTTTGATTATGATGACTCCTGTTTCATTTTAACAAAATTTTTATGTTAACTACTTCTCCTCATCACCAGATGGATGGATTTGACCAAACAGTGAATGTCAAAGTTATCATGGCAACTAATCGAGCAGATACATTGGACCCTGCTCTTCTGCGTCCTGGAAGGCTTGATCGTAAGATTGAGTTCCCTTTGCCTGATAGGCGTCAAAAGAGACTTGTATTTCAGGCAAGTCTTTCTGCTTCTGCATTTGAAATCGCTATAATTTTACTCATGATGGTATTCAATGCTTTTTATTGATTAGGACATTTATATTCTCATAAGGCAACAGATTCAAGGGGATTTGTGTGTTTGGACATTCAGTGGCGTCATAGCTAATAATTTACTGGTTTACTTTTGGACAGGTTTGCACGGCCAAAATGAACTTGAGTGATGAGGTGGACCTAGAGGACTATGTTTCTCGTCCAGACAAAATTAGTGCTGCTGAGGTTAGTCCATCTCTTATATACTAATTTTTCATGTTTTTTTTATTGGACTAATTTTTCATATGTTAAGGAGCGTATGCATTACTATTTTGCTTGATATTAATTTCCTGATAGCAATGATTGATTCAACTATCCCATTTTAAAAAGAACAAAAAAGATTTCACTTTCATCCCATTGAAAATATTTTTCTTATACTTCAAACTTAAAAATTGAACATGGAGTATACCTGAATGAATATTTCCTGGCTGAAATTATTTGGAGCGTTGGGTTAGAAGATTCTGTGTCATAATTTCACTGTATTACATGAGAACAAAAAGTGTATAATAAGATTATGGTTACTGTATGCAGATAGCTGCTATTTGTCAAGAAGCGGGGATGCATGCTGTTCGTAAGAATAGGTATGTCATAATGCCCAAGGACTTTGAGAAGGGATACCGCACAAACGTGAAGAAGCCTGACACTGACTTTGAATTCTACAAGTGATGATAAAAGCTGGATAAGAATTTTGAAGATTCCAGTGTTCTTGGTAGAAGAGAGTCGGGAGGAGAAAATTTAATCCTTCTTGTCACTATGCTATAACTGATTCCATACTCTTTGTGCAGACTTGGTTGAACCGTTGATAGCCATGTAAAATTACATCTGCGTTTAACATTTGTGTGCTTTGGTTTCCCAGAAGAGAACAGTAGATTATTCTCATTGTTTCCTTACTCAATTATCTTTGTCTCATTATGTTAATTATTCCATTGCGAATTTGACGTAGAAATTTGATATTATATTGACCATACTTCATTTTCTCCCTTACTAATGAACAATTCATAAACAGGAGGCATTGTTATTGGCTATTGCTATTTCTTTTTTGGGTACAGAAAAGGGGCCTAGAGGCCCAAAGTACAGAAAAGAAAAGGACTAAACAGATCTAGTAGTTGAGAGTTGAGACTCCATAAGCATCACCCTATCCACTGGAGCTTCTTGTTCGAAAAATTCTATGGTCAATAACTTATAAAAGATAAATTTAACAAAAGAAATTGAGCAAAAATTGAATATGTTGAGTTAAAACACCTTTGTTTGTTGTATGCCTTTGTTACACAGTTTTGTAGATGGAATATGAATGAGTTTGGTTGAAGCTTTGAGAGGGAATGGGTTTGGGTTTTATAAACTCATGTATGGTAGAGGATTTAAATTTAGCAAGGTTTGGACATAGCTCTAGTTTGAGGGCTTTGTCCAAACCCTCTTAAGGGCAAGGGTTTGGAACTCTTTTTTGGAGTTGTGTAATATTTGAACTATTTTGTCCTTACTTTTGTTTTTTTTTTTAATTTCAGAATTTTTTTTTTTAATTTTGTATTGAAGGGCAAAATTGTAATCTTATAATCTTATCCAACTCATTGCTTTCTCATCCCTTGTTTAATATCATACTATACATATTTGTATCACTCTCGTTCCCATTTTCATTTTCTCAAAATAAAATCCACCAACCAAATAAGTCTATAGTTTTCATTATTAACGAAATGACTAATATATCCCTATTAACCAAACATAGTGTGTTTTTTTAATATAAATGTAAAATATTTATTTTATTTTATTTTCATTCCTTTTCCATTTTCATTTTATACTAAACATAATCTTAAGCATTTTTATTTCAATTCTCTTTCTCATTCTTATTTCCACCAAATTATTCCTGATTACCAAACCAGCCCATAGTATCGAGGGTTACCCACTTAAATTTATTAGAATTAAGTAGCTTGAGATTAAGAAAATGACATTTTATGTTAATATTAGAGTCCGGCGAGGATGCAATTGAAGCTGAGATAATAGGAAAACAATCTTATACTGCTTGAATTATGGGTAAGAAATTCTGAAACTTACAATGTAAATAAGCAATTTAAGCATGGAAAACATTGTGAAATAATGTTTGCACAAAATGAACCCACAGTTTTCCTACAGAAGCTAAAACTAGGTGAATGAATCCCCGAGATTTTGTGTAGTATCCGTTGATAGAAGTAGAAGTTGCTTCTGCTCTGAGCTGGGCCTCACGTGAAGCTCTTGCACATCATAACACCTCACTTTGATATTTTTAATGACATCATTTGGGTCCTTCTCTGGGCCCCATTCCCATTTATTAGGCCCTCTTCTCATTAACCAACCAATCTCACTTTCTGGGTCTGGTCCCCTCCATCGTGCTGGGTAGGGGGGGGGGGGGACCCCTTTATTTATGTTGTTTGGAGTTTGGACCATGAACTTGTATTAAAGTGCACTTATAGACATTTTTTATAGATAATTTATTAAATGAAGCGTCATTTAGAATGGAATTCAAGTTATGGAATTGTATTTTACTATTAGGAGAGTGAGTCCTATTGAATTGCCTTAAGTGAAAGGCACGAGAAATGTCACTGTGTGTATTCCCAATGCTTTATTACTGCATGAGAAATGAGAAATGAGAAATGAGAATGGACACTTCTCTCTCTCTCTCTCTCTCTCTCTCTCTCTCTACGTGTGTAGTTTGTACGTTGCAGCTTGCTTTCACATTCTTCTCTTTTCTTTTTTTTTGGTTTTCCAAGGTATCCAAGTCCAACAGGTCAAGGACTAATCCTCTGCAGATATGAGCTCCGTTTAAGGGTTTACTGCTGGCCAATTGGTTGTTGCATATACAAAATGAGATTCGAACCCCCAACACTTACTTAAACAACTAGTGAACTAACCACTAGACCAACCAAACTTTCTTTCTTCTCTTTTATTTTAACCATTAAAAAGATGGGCCCTTATTCACATTCAATTCAATTCAACCTTTCCTCTGTTCTGTCTTCAAAAATATTGCCTATTGCCGTACACTGCCCAGAGTTTGCTTCCCAATAACATTACCCCCCATTCCCAAATCATCAATATTCTACAATTCACACACTACACGTAATATTAAATACATCACATCATTTTTAATGTATTTTGTTATTTTTCCTTTTTTTTACCCGTTTTAACTAGTTTAGATTGGAGAATTGAGTGTGAGCATGTCATATACTATATAGGTGTCAGTGTTGGGTTTTTTTTTTCAAGTATTTTGTCTATGGGGTAAATTTGTTTGTAATATGCAATAATTTTCTGAATTTGACTTTTGTTGGTCTTTGATATGAGTCTTGTATAGAAAGAAGGATTAAATTAAGGTTAAATTATTTATGTATTTGCTATAAAGTTTTGCAATAAAAAAAAGACACATGATAAAAAGTATTTATATAACCAATCATAAGGGGAGAGAGAATATAAAAGATTAAATTATGATAACCAATCATTAAAAAAAAATATAGATAAAACATGTGATTGGTAAAACTCAATAACAAGCATCTAACTAACTTTATCTTAGTTTTTTACTCGAAAAATTTGCTTTTATGCAAAAATTTTATAAAACTTTGAGCTTTTCAACTTCAATAATTAATTTTGAAAGTTTAATTCTCCCAAAAACTTGCATTTCTCACCTTAATATGTCACTAGCACCTACTTTAGTAATTTTAGAAGTGTCTCGCTCTACAATCAATTTTGGTCCAAAAGAAAGGTATTGTGTGGATGGACTGATTTAGAAGAATACTTAGTAATTAGTAATTAAAAGAGTTTGGTGTGGAATTGAAGGTGGAAACAGTAGGATTCAATTTGAGAAGTGGTGGATCCATTAACAACAGTTTACGACTTGTTTGTTGTAGAAAGGGAATATTATCTGACAATTCTTACAGGTTCTCAACATTAAATTATTACCCAAATTATAATTCCCAAAATAAAAGAGAAGTGTCTACGGACTTGTTCTCAATGGCCATGAAAATAAGCAAAAAATTGGTGGGATTTTTTACTTTTTTATTACCATCAAATTTTAAAAAAAAAAAGTAAAAAGAAAATACAAAATGTCTATTATACCCTTTGATTTGACACAGTGGGTAAAGTGGTAATTTTAATACATTCTATTTCCATTCCCAAACTTTTACTAACAAACACAGTAAACGCATTCCGTTTCCGTTTCTGTTTCTATTTCCATTCCCATTTCTATTTCTGCGTTAAAAACGTGCCCTAAGTCTAACGTTGGAGAGTCATGAAAAGCTTTGCAGACAAGAGGTATTAATATTATAATCACGGTTTATAATGATATACAAAATTAAAAAAGAATAGTGAAATTTAATTCATTAACATATAAATAAAACGAGTGTTTATCACTAAGTCAAAAGTTATATTATTAGTTATGAAACAATTGTTGCCCTTGTCTCTCTATTATCACTTTGTGTTTTACTGTTTTGCAACTACCAAAAAAATCTCTCTCTATTTTTACTTTTATGCTATCCAACATCAGATTTATTCAGCCTGCATGCAATTGTTATTTAACAAATATAAATGTAATTGCAAAATATAACATTGCCTGAAATAATAATTAAAAAAAGGCTAGAAAGTTGTTCTGATACCACCATTTAATTTGTTTGAAAATGGCAGGTATTTAATAAATTATCCTTTTTTCAAAAAGGGAATTAAGTAGGGTCCCCTATATAAAGCCAGAAGAAGAGTGTAGGGAAGTGGACAAAATATGCAAAGAAGAAAGAGAAAGTTGAAGAAAAGTAATGAGAGAGTGATAATGAATTGAGGATAATTGGTTTAATTTATTAATTAATTAGGAATTTCAAGGTGGAAGATTCTTTAGGGCAGTTTCAGACAACCAAATTTTGCTAACTTAATTGTCATTTTAATATTTCTCCCAATTCTCATACACACTTTCTCTCTGTGCTCTCTTCGTTGCATGGCCTATATATGCTTTTAATTCCAAGCGATGACAAAAAATATACAAATAATTAAAAATTAATGATAATAGTAATAAGTAAGGTTGATTTAGAGTTATCTGAATAAATAATTTGACATTTAAGTTTAATATACATTTTTTTATTTTGCAATTGTTTAACTTATTAAATAGATTTTGCTATGTATCAATTTATTTTGATAATGACTTGTTATAATATACCATCACAATTTTGATTATTGAAAATGCTTTCATACACTAACTTAATGAGAAATGATGAGTTGTCAATAAAACTCGTTTAAATTTTATGTGATTTTATATTTATCTATTGTTAAACTAGTTTACCTATATATTGAATTATGATTCTATTCAACTCTCACCCCTCTTGTCCATTTTCATATGTATGTATCTTTACTATAAGTTAATTAAATCATATCTAATTTGAATGTTTACAAGATTATAATAATAATAATATATGAAACATTCAAAATCATGATGATATATGTTGGAATATTTTTAAATTGAAGAGATGTGTTAATTGAAGAGTCATGTATTATGTTTATTTATTTGAAGAGTTGTATTATAAATTAATTAATTAATTTATATGAAAAGGTGTGTAGGGAGTTACAAATTTAAAAGACAAGACTCTTCATTTAAATTGATAGTTGTGACTCTTAATTGAAGAGATATTATACCAAAAGGTATCTCTTCAAAGGCATCACTTCATGGTCTATATAAACCCCTCACCATTCCATTATTCATAACATCAAATTCATTGCCTTTGTCTTTGAGTGCACACAAAGATAAAGACAAACTATCACTTTGTAAATACTATTGTTGTTTTGGCTTGAGTATTGGAAGTGCTATTCATACTCAAGGGTCTTCATTGTATCCTAAAGGAAATTTGTCAGTCTACCCAACTAGCACCCTATATAAAATAGGAATAGGTGGGGGCAAATTAAGCCTAAAGGAAAGTGCTGTCCACGTCTTGAAGACATTGTGCATCACTTTCCTTTATTCTTCTTTATTTCTTCTTATTCTATTCTTCAAAGAGTCAAATTCTCCAACAATATATATATCTCATATACGTGTAACAAAACCCACTTAATTTCATGTCAACTTATTATTGAAGTAGCATATATATATATATATACACACATATACATATAATCCCACTTTCGAGTTTTGGGACCATATATTTAGACACAAATGTAACTAATATGAGTAGGTAGCCTATTTAATTTATTAAATACTTTTTTTAATTATTATTATTATTATTATTATTATTATATCATCGTGCATCTAAATGGAACCAACAAACATATATGAGTAAGTCAAATAGCTGAAAATCTTGTATACTACTCCATATACTCATCAATTATGGGATTTCCCCCTCTAAATACGAACTATTTAATGCACGGACAAGAGACAATATAATAAGACCCTGCATTATTTATTAATATTATTGGATCTTCAAATTTTCTTAATGCTATATAAAGAACAGTGTGTTTAATGATCTCAAAACAAAGTTATAATAAGTTTAATGAATAAAAGCTTTTTTGTGGTGTATATATATATATATATATATATATATATATATATATATATATATATATATATATATATATATGCTAATATTCACTATTCCGAAACGAGTAAATAAACTCGAATGTAATAAAATAACCATATATATTTTCCAAATTATTATAAATTAAGATTAGTACGTGAAGGTTTAATTAATTAAATTTGTAACATTGACTCCTTACACCAACCCTGACGCTGATTTCTGCAATTTCCACGTGATGCCAGTTATCAACTTACCTATAAATCTCATCAATTAGTTTTTGAATCAAATATTTAAAAGTAAATGCAATGTAATATTTATTCTTTTATTCAAACTATAAATATTATTTTTTTATTTACAATATCTATTACGATGGAGAATTTTATATATTTTAAAATATTTATTATTTTACAAAATCAAAAAAATTATAATTATTGTTTTACAATTTTATTCTTATCTAATACATATTCTCAATATAAGAATAAAGAAAGAGTACGTATGAGTAATTAATTAGTTAGGATTATTTAGTCTTGTTATCTTATATTTTTTTATGTTTAAAGTAAACTAATAATTTTTTTAATTTGTGCATACATACCCAACAAAACAGATATTGTAAACCGAAGAGAGTACTATTTTCTTATTACTTCTAGCACTCACTCACACACACACCATCCATCAAATTGTGTTGATTACCTATCTTCAAAATTATTTTAATTAATAACTTTTTATCGGTTAGAGTTGAAACCATTTAGCTATTTAAATTTAATTATTGTCTTTAACACTAGTTTGTACAGTCGTTTTATTTATTTATTTATTTTGACAAATGCAGTCGCTAGCTGATTTTAAAAGTTACAATTATATATAAAATTAATATTTAAAAAAACAATATATAGTTAAAATGTTTAGCCATTATTAGGATTTTGAAGTTACAATATGTACTCTTTTTTTTGGGTTAAAGTTAAGACATCATGATATAGTTGCTGATCAGTTGGAGCTTTCTACATTTTCAAACCATGTAATTAGGGGTGATCGCGGGTTGGTTTAGTTCGGGTTTGAAGAAAAATTGGAATCAACTTAATCAAAGTTTGGCAGGTTGGGTTGGGTTGGGTTTGAAAAAAATAGTGTTGAGCCCGAACTGAACCAACCCGCCAATGGGCGGGTTGTGTTGGGTTGGTTCGGTTTCAATCCGTCAAATTTATTATTATTTTTTTTCTTATTTTTTTTTTAAATTTTAAATTACTTACCTTCGTCAAAAAGACTTATTTTCATTTAGGAAAAAGTCAAGAACTTGAAATAAACTAAAATTGACATATTCAATATATGAACAATTTGTATTTGTTACTTATGTATTAATGATTTAATATGTTATAAATTCTTTTTCTAATAATAATATATACTAGAGCGGGTTGGGCGGGTTCATAATTTCCAAATCCGCTAACCGAACCAATCAATGAGCGGGTTAAAATTTTGGATCCGAACTAACCCGCCAACCTGAACCAACCCAACCCAAACTAGCAGGTTGGATTGGGTTGACGGGTTGATCCGACCCGGTGATCACCCTACATGTAATATTATTTCTTCCTTTTTATTCCTGAATTAGCTAATTGTCACCAAGTATATAGCTGTTGACCATTTTTGTTAATAGTATCTCTCAAAATAGCTATTTAATTAATTAAAAAAATATTTATTTATATGACTGTGAACCCTTTCCGTCAATGGTTTTTTAAAAAAATCATTTAATTAATTAAAAAAAAAAGATCATGTGAGAGTTATCAAAGAAAATAAATTTTTAATATCTAATTTATTAGTTTACAATTAATAATAATAATAATTTATTTTGTATTTTGTAAATTAAAAAAAAAGTTTGACATACACATACGTATATGTGAAGCCTCTAATATATATATTAACAATCTTCTATATTGTTCACTTCAATGAACTTTTATTTTTAGACAAAATTAAACAATTCAAAGCAACAAAACAGTTAGTTGAAATGATGGGTATTTCAATTTTTAAGTAAAAATTTGTGTTTGAGTTTTGAATATAAAAAAGACATATATGAGTTATACTCTGGCTATGTGACCTTAAAATGCTAACTCAAATTAAATTAAGTAGACTTAAATAAGTTTTCTAAATAAAAAGGTTTTTGGGGATAAAAAAATTAAGAGTTGGGTAATTAATCTATGGTTGCAGTGATTATTCCATCATCATTGTTGCTTACCATCCCAATATTATTTTATTCTATGGAATATCTGTCTCCCTTTATTGCCTTCTTTGATTTAATTGCCTCTTCTTCTTTTTTTATTGGACTAGATTACCAATTTTATTTATCGGGTAAAGTACCCTTGCTGCCCCCAAACTTTGTTGCAATGTTCATTCCTACCCTCAAACTTTTTTTTGGTTCATACCTACCCCCAAACTTTTAATTTTGTTCATGCCTACCATTTTTGCTAACACTGTTAACTTGTTTAACGGAATTTGCTGGCGTGGACGATGAATGTGTATTTCTTTTGCCACGTCATTGTCCACCTCACATTTAAATTTTTATTTTTACTAACAAAATTAACCTAATCCAAATAAAAAAAATATTTTAGTGTAAAAGTTTGTTTATTTTTTTTATTTGGATTGGGTTACCTTTTTTTTAAAAAAAAAGTAAAAAGTTAAATGTGAGGTGGACAATGACGTGGCAAAAGAGAGATGCACATTCATCGTCCATGTCAGCAAATTCCATCAAGCAAGTTAACGGTGTTAGCAAAAAGGGCAGGCATGAACAAAATTGAAAGTTTGGGGGTAGGCATGAACCAAAAAAAAGTTTGGGGGCAGGAATGAACATTGCAGCAAAATTTGGGGGTAGCAAAGGTATTTACCCTTATTTATTTTAATATATTATTGTGCCACTGGGTTAATTTTAGTAATTAAAAGGTAATTAAGTTAGAGAGAGTATATGGAAAGGAAGTTAACTTAACCCCTCCTCTTTCTTTCTCTTTGCTTTGATGGGGAGAGAAACAAAATATTAACACATTTAAAAATGAAAATCTATTAATAGAGGTTCGAGCGTTGGCAAAACTATCCATTATTTAGAAAAACACTTTTTATGATATGTTTTATTTATATTAAAATATTTTATAACAAAAATATAAAAAAGTTTACCTAAATTAACTCATTTTCTTTTAACTTTCTCTCTTGAAACTGACAAAGATAGACAATTTGCATCTATGAACTATGGAACATGAATTACACTGGGCCAAATTACTCTTTTGGTCATAAACGTTTGCACCAAGTTTAATATTGGTCCTCAACGTTTCAAAAAGTTATTTTTGGTCCTCAACGTTTTTATTTTGGTTAAAATTGGTCCTCCAGCATAACTCCATTTGATTTTTTTTGTTAAATGCTGACGTGGAAGGCTTATGTGGCACACACTCTCTCCTACGTGTCATATTTGGATGATATGACACCCTCTTTCATTCCAACTCAGCAAAACGACGCCGTTTTACTGAGTTGGAGTGAGAGAGAAGTGATGCAAAATGGCGTCGTTTTGCTGAATTAGAGTGAGAGATGGTGTCATATCATCCAAATATGACACGTAGGAGAGAGGGTGTGTCACATAAGCCTTCCACGTCAGCATTTAACAAAAAAAACCAAACGGAGTTATGCTGGAGGACCAATTTTGACCAAAATAAAAACGTTGAGGACCAAAAATAACTTTTTAAAACGTTGAGGACCAATATTAAACTTGGTGCAAACGTTGAGGAACAAAAAATCATTTGGCCATTACACTGTACATTTAATGAAAGTTGATTTATATGCACAACTCTATAACACACATAATATTAACATGAAAGTATCATATATATATATATATAAAGTTTTAAATTTTTTGGCCATAAGTTGTCATACTTTTTGAAGTGCCTACAATTCAGTGATGTGATTAGTCATTGTACTCGACGGTAAATACCTTAATTTAATTTAGACTGAAATATATCTATATTTATATGGTTGTGGACCCTTCTCGTCAATGGTCTCCCAAAATAGCTATTTAATTAATTAAAAAAGAAAATAAAAAAAATGATGTGAGAAGATCATGGAAGAGAGAAAATAAGAGAATAGTGCTACTAGTAATTTTGTTTATAAAAAATCATGATTGTGGTACTTATCAAAGGAAATAATTTTTTAATCTTTAATTTATTATTTTACAATTAATAATAATTTATTTTATATTTTATAAATTAAAACAATTTGAACATGCACGTATATGCATGTAAAACCTCTAGTGTGTTTTCTAGTGAATTATCTCCTTCAAAAGCTGATGATATAATTTATGAACCAAAATAATAATAATAATCTAATTTTATTTTTTGTTTGTTTGAAATTATATATATATAGAATGGGTTTGTTTGGTTAGCACATCATATCATATAGCAACATGTATTATTTGTTGAATGATGATTCATGGTTGTTTGTCTTTTATAAGAGTGTGAATAATTTAGAACCTAATTTGTGAGTTGCTTTTATTTCTTCCAATTGAAATTTATTTAATTAAATTTGCAAATTCCAGAGTTGGGTGTGTATTAATTAATGTGGTTATTATTAAAGACGGAGATCCAGATCCAAGAATAGGTAGAAGAAGTGGTTGAAATTAATAAAAAACAATAAAATAAAAAAGTCAGAGTGGTTGGATTGGATACAAATAGATTTGTTTGTCTTTCTCTCTCTCATAAATCATAACATGCATCTTCATCATCACAATATGTTATGGTTCTGCTTCTCTCTTCTTCACATATCCCTCCCTTCTAAGGTAAATAAATATTACTTGAGTTTTCATCTATTAATTCTTACCATTTGGTTGTTTTTAATTATTATTTTTATGATTTATACTGAAGATAATTGGGTCAAATATATATAGTGAAAAATATTAGTTTTTTATTTTATTTTTTTATCATAGATATTTTTTTATTGGAGATAATCCATATTTGAACTAGCGAGGTTCCATAACAATGGTAGAGCTCTTCTAATAGAAATTTTTTTCATACGTTAGTTTCAGAAATAAAATAGAGTACATACCACTCTAACAAACTACTTATACTAACGTCACGTTCGGTAGATGGAAACAATAGAGGAATGGGAAAAAAAAGTTGGTGGGACCCACTGGGCGCCACCTACTTTTACTTTTTTTTTTCACTGTCAGACTTAAAAAAATACAAAAAATCTATTATACCTTTTGATTTGACACAATTCTAACATTCTTTTCTTTTTTTATTATTTTAATATAAGGGATAAAGTAGTAATTTTAATACATTTCCATTCCATTTTCATTCCAATTTTTTACTACCAAACACATTAAGCCCATTCTCATTCTATTTCACTTTCCCTTTCTGTGCAAAGAACGTGCCATAAATATTGGTTTCTTAATTATAATATTCCAGCAAACCAGCATTCAACTTTTTTCTATTAAAGAACATGTACATATTTAATGTCTCATAATATTTTAAAAGATTGTCTTCAATATAGAAATGGTGGGTCTATGATGCAACTTGTTGCATTATGCAGTGGATATGTGGCACAATTGGTGTTGTTGATGCGATTCTTATTAAGTATGTGGCATCAATGGCACCAATTGTGCCACATACCCATTGTATGATGCAATATAGACACACCAATATAGAAATGTATGTCAGAAATTATAAGCGCTACTCTCAATTAGTATTTGAAAAATGATAATGCTATGGAGAGTTGATAAGCTTTAGTTGATTATTAGTTTTCAGTCGTTTGATTTGTCTCGAGATCTGTAACATCTTCTTTTTTTTAAAAAAAAATTTAGTATAGATTTCAAAACATATCTAATAACTGAGCATAACATTCTTTGAAAAATTAAAATATGTTATTTAGCTTTCATATTAATTTTAATCTCAATTAAAATGACAATTGTTTTTCATTTATATCCAATATAATCCAACATGTCTATATATGTGTGTGTAAAAGACTAAAAGTTACTTAAAGTGGACAGAAAAATACTTAAAGTTTGAAAGTTCAAAAGTTATTTACAAATCTTTGCAATTTTTACATTAATCATCTAAGATATTATTTTTACCTAATTTTATACCAAGTCTCGATCTCCCTCCTGATATATATGCAATTTCTTTGATATAAAATAAATAACTTAGGTGATTAATTATTGATATTTTGTGTTAATAATGTCATGATAATATTTAAAATGCATTTGGTAGAAGGTGCTAATTAACTACTCTGTTAATTGAATCTGTTGACTCTCTTCAAGGGATCCAAGATTGAATCATATATATGTTTATTTTTATGAAATAATAAACAATTTTTATTTTAAAAAATCTTTCTTCTCATTGTATTTACTATTTATTATTTAATATTTAGTATACAAAGCCTCATGTTGAAGTGTATGATGTATTTCAACTACATTTCTAAAAATCTTGAAAATCCGTTTTTCATTGTAAATAATAACAAATTAAAATTAGTCCAGGTTCACAATCACATTAATTTACGAGAGAACCGTATTTGTATTTAATTGAGATTTGAGATGTTAGTAATTTTATAGTACATTTTCTGTTATTATATTAAAAAGATTTCAGAATGAAATGTGTTTTAAAATGATTGATCATAGGAAAGAGAACACTAATAATTGACTGAGTACTATTTATATATTGATATGACAGTATAACAAAACACAACAGCTAAAGACAAACTAATTAAAAAAACAATAGAAATTGTTAAGTAATTTAAGAGAATAATATAATAATATGGAGAGTTTATTTTGTTTATTAAATTATTTTTAAACCTACGTGTATGATAATAAAAAAAATAATTTATACAAATAAGATCAGAATTTTTTTTTTTTTAAAAAAAACTGAAGTCGCTGTGAGCAAATTTGTTATTAGTTTATTTTATAATGGAGAAAGCTAGGAGGGCTTATTAATTATTTTGAATATTTGAATCCAATTTTTTCTTAGACATATTTGAATCCAATTTGCATTTGAGATAGAGTTGTTCAATATATATGACTTTATGTCAGTAATCCCATGATGAAAAGAAAGAAAAAAAGGTGGGACTTTTTTGGTAGACAAATTGAGTAATTTGAAACATGAATTTGAATAAAATTCAAACTCAAATATAATATGTGTAGCACAATATGATGATGATGTTGATTTGAGGCACTCATGTGCATTGATGCAGAGTTGACCACAAAAAACAACTTTAGATTAGTTTCCAAACAAACCCATATAATCTAAATTAGAAGCAAGTAAGACTATGAAAAAAGATTGTTTGCTGTCACAAAAATAAGAATATTAAGCTTCGATATATTTCTTTAATCAGTTAATTTTTAATTCATTTAAGGTATAATTTTTATTATGTGAGTTTTTATTATATCAACACATAGTACTATATGATTAGAGAGATGTATCAAAGCTCAATAGTACTGATGAATATTTACCCCACAAAGCATTGTTTTTTAATTATAAATGGAAATAAAATATAGACAACATTAATTAGCAAAAGATTTAACTTAAAAGTTAAATCACTCTTTGTCAACTGTAATGAGTTATAACTAAACTCATTTTTATGCTAATCACATTGCCTTGTAATAACACTATTTATTTCATACACATTGCTTTCAATAATTTAAAACAAAAAATTAATGGACTTAATTAAGGCCACTCCGATCCATTTGAATTAACACACATTAGCAGACAAAAGTTTTAGTTTGATAACATGACGTGAACTTTTAATTATGCGAATTATTAGCTCGTTTAATATACAAGAAGCACAAACACCAATAATAAATGGTTTTGCTAGCTAATTGCCCAATACCCTAATATTAAAAATTATTTATTAATTCTAAGACATTAAATTTCCTTCTTATTAATAAAAAACTCTAACTAGTGTTCTAATGTTTTTTTTTTAGTCAGTGTTCTAACTTCAAAGTATAGTGTGAGTAAAACCCATAAAACAAAAAAGTGATATGCATAAATTAGGAAACAAGGCAATATGAAAAGGGAGGCAATATTGATGAAGGCATTTAATTGCGTATGTGTGTGTGCACAGCATAGCAAAGGCAAGGCTTCAACATTTTGTAGGGGCTGTAATAAAGATGTTCACAAGCCTCACTCATGAATAACATCCGAAAATAATTCGGATTGGTTCAAGTGATAAGTGACTTAGTAACTTTTAAGTAAGGTCTCGGATTTGAGATATTGTAAATGCAATTATTCTTGTTGGGAGACTTTTCCATTATAGTTAGGTGCGTGATATGAGTTGAGCTTGTATTAATTAATCGAAGCAGTGCACCGGACATCGGACAGACAAACAAAAAGTCACTATATATGTTGGGCTCAATTTTAAAAGGCGAAACCAGAAGTTAGATATACTGGAATGGATTAATTTTTCACAACATGACCAATCAATTTTTGAATTTTTATTAAGATAAATATGCATATTTATTATTCGATGATATTTTAAAGAGAATTATTTTCAATAGAAGGATTCTCATATTACCTTTAAGAAAAAAAATTAAAAAGAATAAAAAAGAAAGTAATTGAAAACACTTCTCAATTTAGCTTTACCAATTTTTTAAAGGATTAGATGTACCAAGAACTCTCCTGAATCTTGAATCATGGGATCATACACCTCATGAGTTTTGAAATCTTGTAAATGCACCGTCTGAACTTTCAATTTGGGGCACCTAGCACCCTTTTGTCCATATTTAACCGTTATTTATCAGGTAAACACATTTTGTAGGAATAATTTAATCATTTTATATTTTAGCGGCTTTAAATTGAATGACTAAAATGGTTAAAATAGCATTATAATGATTACACTACCCTTACAAAACGTGCTTAAATAGCATATAACGGCTAAAATACCATAACAAATTATGTTTACGTGATAGATAATGACTTTTACAAAATGTGTTTACATAGTAGATAATGACTGAATGTGAACAGAAATCTGACAAAAGGATGCTAGGTGTCCCAAATTGAAAGTTTAGGGAGTCTGTCTGCAAGATTTTAAAACTTAGAGGTATATGTGTCCATGACTCAAAATTCAAGTGGTTTCGATATATTTTAATTTTTTTAAATGAAATTTTTTTGTTTTATGTAGAACTAATAATTGATTTGATGGGCTTTTCTCATAAGAAAAAAAATGATATATTTACTATCTTAATTGTGTTAACTAATGTAAGGTGTACATTTTTAATATCATTTTAGGGAAATTATTGATTTGCACAAAAAAAAAAAAGAAAGAAAGAGAAATACTTGATCATTTAGTTGATGTGTAACTTCACCTAATTAATTTATTATCTTAAATGTACTAAATTAATTAAGGTATGTACGTACTCTTTTTTTTTTTTCGGGTAGAAGGTATGTACGTACTTTTGAGATGGGATAGAGTAGGCCCTTTGATGGATATGCAAATTGATTCCAATATATTATTACTTAACAAATTTTAGGTTTATAATTATGTAACTTTTTTGCAAAATTCATAATAAAATAATTTAAGAAATGATGAGCGTGAATATCTCAATATCTTATTAATTATTTTATGATGCCTATTTCCTCCTAATTAACCATTTACTAACATGAATCAATTAATTAGGGGAAGCTTCAGGTAGGTTCTCCTTCAATCATTATGATATGGTTTCTTGTCGTTATAACTTTCTTTAGAATTTTCCTTATAACTTCAATGTACTAAAATGATCTATTTAACTTTATAATTTTAAATATATAAATTTTTTTCTTAATCAATTTTTTAAATAATTGAAAGTGTATGCCAAATTTACAAGCATAATCTATATATTTTTATAAAAAAAAATCTAATTATGTGATAGTAAATTGTAATATATATTTAATAAGCAAATTTAATAGCAACACTTATAAATTATACTTACATTAAAGAGTGTGCAAAATGAAAAAGGAAAAAAAACTTAAATTAAGATGCAATATGAGAACCAGTCAAAGTGAATAAGCAAAGACAATAACATGGAAGACATATATAGAAAGAAAGTAAAAGAAAAGTGTGGTAAATTAATTACAAGAAAAATGACTGTATTAAGCCTGTTTGGTTTGTTGTTTTAAGGGTGTGATTTTGATTGTAATATAATATTTTTTTATATTAAATATACTATATTTTTTGTAATATGATAAAATTATGTTTTTGTCCTTATTTTTTTATCCATTCTATTTTATTTATACTTTTAGTATAAAGGTAAAATGATCATTTTACTCACTTTTATTCTATTCACATCACAATTACATCATGTTTTCATTTACTTCAACATTTTCATTCTTTCAAATATTTATGTAACCAAACGAAACTTTATTATTCATCACTATTAGTAAAATAGTACTTTATATTACTTTTTTTAGAGTGAATTATTATTATTTTAATTCAAAGATATAAATTGTTTCAATTATAAAAATATTAAATTTAATCATTAAAAAAATATAATTTGTCTTACTTTAATTCTTAAAAAAATATTATTTATCTAAACTTAGTTCTTAAAATTTTTTTAATTAATTATGTTAATTAATATTTTTAATGATTAAATTGAGATAAATTTTATTTATTTTTTAAAAACTAAACTAAACTAAAAATTATATTTTGACGATTAAAGTACATCTTTTAACAAGTAAATTAAAAATTAAAATGATATAACGCTAAGGAATAATCATACTTCATTTGTTGCTTGCCTACGTGCCCGTTGATTTATGACCACTCTCTCTCTCTCTCTCTCACACACACACACACTCTCTCTCTCTCTCTTTCTCTCTTGGTGGGTCAGTCAAGCAAGCCTCAGGAGGAGTGAAGAGAAAGAGAAGGAAGGACTGAAGGAGGGTTTGTGTTGTGTTCAATGTGCATTGCTTTCTCTCTCTCTTCTCTCTTCTCTACCTCTGCTCTCTACTTTAGTCTTTAATAATCCTCGCGACCCTTTTCTCTTTTTTCTCTTTATTTTATTATCTAACTTTCCCCCACAAAAATTGATCCATCTTCTTCTTCTTATTCTTCTTCTTTTCTCTCTAAATTTTGATTTTACTTGTGAAGCTTCTTTCTTTCTTGCTTTCTTTCTTCCACTGCTTCAATTGAACTTGCTTAAAATGCTACCCACTTTCAACCAAATTCTCCGAATTCACGGCCTTCTGTGTTCCTCTCCGAAGAAACACGCTTCCAGATTGTTACCCTTTTGACATCAATTCCAGAATCAACTTTTACCGTTTCTTTACCCAAATGCAAGCTCACTTGGGGTTTCAGCTCAGCTTCTAACGGCTACTTCTGAGCTCACATGAGTCCTATAGCTCTCTATGTGCTTTCTTTCAGGTGATTACTGTACCGACATCCATCTTTTTTTTCCGCTGCATACCAACTCTTACTTGTAACTCAGCTTCCAGATCTGGGTCAGTTGGGCAATATTCGAAATGGGGTCGACATTGTGGGTTTGGTTCCCTGAAATATGGTTTAAGGCACTCTGCTACTTTCTTTCTTGGGGCTAATTTTGTGTTTGGAATAGTTGGGGGGTTTGGTTTGTGTTTAGGATCTGAAGTCAATTGTAGAGGAAGGTGTTATTAGATTATCTTTTGATGCAAATTTGGTTGTTCAACCACTCTGGCCATCTGATCTTTTGATTTCCTTCCTAATCCATTAAATGCGGCATGCGTTTTATGAAAAATTTTGTGTTCATTTTCACTTATTCTATTGATTTTAGAGATTTCGGTCATTCTACTTTCGTGTTGGAGAAAGTAAAATCAGGAACAAAGCTTGCATTTGGGTCATTCCTAAACTGTTCCTCCAGTTCTTAATTATTCTCAAAACAGTATGTATAGTTAGACGACACCTAAAAATACCTACTTCTACGACTACATTTTACGGTAAATGTTATTCTTAAGCACTTGTTCAACAAATTTTCGAAAATTTTCTCCTTCTTCTTCTTTGGGAGCTGGGTTTGCGTGTTGACCTTTGATAGAAAACTGAGCAACTTGATTTTCTCTCTCTTGTTTTCTTTTCAGTTTTCTCCAACTTGTCTAGTTTCTTTGCATATTTATGTGCCAATCGGGCGTATGGTAGACCACGCACTGCTCTCTTCTTGCTTAAGGTATTTTTGAAACAAAAAGTATTTTATTAATTTGAGTGTATTCCCTGGTGGAAATTGGAATAGTTCTCATTTGAGATGTGTTCACATCTCTGGTCTTTGACAAAGGTAGGTCCAAAAGATGCAAGTATCCCCATTGTACTTCATTAAGCTCTCTTTTCCTTTTCTTTAAGTGACACGTCTTCTTAATTACTCAGCACAGGGATTGTGCCTCATGTATTGCAAGGCTGTTGCTCAATTCATTTAGGTGTTAAGTGTTACCCTTTAATTAATTGGGATTTATTCTTTTACTGTTTTTTGGTCATTATTTTTATACGATCTAGATTGTTCATTTGCAACTTATTCTTCTTCCTGCTGGATCCTCATTTCCATTTATTGTCTTGCTTTTGAACCAGGAATATATGAAGGGTGGCAGAGGTTACTTGTTTTGATTGTCAATTTCTTATGGCTTATAGCAAACAACTCTCCATGAAGTTCCATTCTACTTCATTGCATCCTTTCCTTTTCTTCCTTGTTATTCTTTTTCCTCTGGCTATTGCTGACTTAAATTCAGATAAGCAAGCCCTTCTTAGTTTTGCTGCTGCTGTACCACATCGTCGGAACCTTAAGTGGAATGCAAACACTTCGGTCTGTACATCTTGGGTTGGTGTCTTTTGCAATCCAAATGGCACTCATGTTATTTCTCTTCGGCTCCCTGGAGTAGGACTAGTTGGCTCCATCCCTGCTGATACATTGGGAAAGCTAGACAACCTGAAAATTATTAGCTTTCGTTCTAACCTACTCAGTGGAAGTTTACCTGGTGATATTACTTCTCTTCCTTCTCTGCAGTTTCTCTACCTCCAGCATAATAACTTTTCTGGTGATATACCTGCCTCATTTTCACGTCAGCTAAATGCACTTGATCTTTCATATAATTCCTTCACTGGTGTCATTCCGAAGACATTACAAAATTTAACAGAACTGACTAGATTGAACCTGCAGAACAACTCCCTTTCTGGAGAAATACCTAATCTCAATGCAACTAAGCTCAAGTATTTGAATTTAAGTTACAACCAATTGAATGGCTCTATTCCAGCAGCTCTTCAGACATTTCCTAATTCCTCCTTTGTAGGGAATTCTCTCTTATGTGGATCACCTCTAAAACCATGCTCTTCTGTCGCTCCTACACCTTCTCCTGCCATAACTCCAGCCCCACCATTAACTCCTACAAAACAAAAATCCAAAAATAAACTGAGTAAGGTGGCTATCATTGCAATTGCTGTTGGAGGAGCTGTGCTGCTGTTATTTGTAGCTCTTGTCATTCTTCTTTGCTGTTTAAAGAAGAAAGATAATGGAAGATCCAGTGTAATTAAAGGGAAGGGTCCTAGTGGTGGTAGGGGTGAGAAGCCAAAAGAAGAGTTTGGAAGTGGGGTTCAAGAACCTGAGAAAAACAAGTTGGTTTTCTTTGAGGGCTGTTCTTATAATTTTGATCTTGAGGATTTGCTAAGAGCTTCAGCTGAAGTTCTGGGAAAGGGTAGTTATGGTACTGCATATAAGGCTGTATTGGAGGAGTCAACTACAGTTGTAGTGAAAAGGTTGAAAGAAGTAGTGGTAGGCAAGAGGGAGTTTGAACAGCAGATGGAGACTGTGGGAAGAGTTGGGCAGCACCCAAACGTTGTGCCACTCCGTGCTTATTATTATTCAAAGGATGAGAAGCTTTTGGTCTATGACTATATCCAAGGTGGCAACCTATCGACACTCTTGCATGGTATGCTTTTCTGTTAACCTTATGCATTTCTATTATTCTTTCTTTGTTTTTTTGATAGAATGCATTTCTATTATTCGTAATTTCAACTAACTCCTGCATGATAATACTTGTATCCTAATTTTTCAAGTTTCAGCTTATTTATGTTATGTATAAACTCGAATCTTGCATTCAAAGTGGAACTAATAGAATATAATATAGTACAACTTGGTTCAAATAAAAGTAATGGCCATCAAATTACTTCTGGGAAAAATTATTTTGAGATACAGTTAGTCATATTAGTACTAGTTTGTGTAGATATTGTTCAGTCAAGTGCATGCTTCCTATAATTTATGTACACTTCTGACCCATAATACCTTATTAGAATGAATTATTTTCATGTTCTCTACAGACTTTTTAGTGCATGGAGTCTTTCTATAATGATCCTTCTTATCAATTTGCATGCACCTCATATGTTTGTAAGAAAAGACTGACCTCATATATACAATTTGTTTCTTAAGTTATCACTGGACGATTCAGGCTCCATACAAGAGCTAGGACAACGTTGTGAGCCACTTGTATGATGCCTGTAATCAGGCCGCATCTAGTTTCCTGGATCTAGTCCTTCCTAATCATTCTATTTATTATGTGCTGTTTAAGATGAATTTTCACTCGGAAATTCTTTTCTATTGCAATGATTTGCTATCATTATTTACTTATGATGACAAGTTGATGACAGGTAGTAGGGCAGGTGGAAGAGCTTCACTAGATTGGGACTCCCGATTAAAGATCTCATTAGGAACTGCCAGAGGAGTTGCCCACATGCACTCTGTTGGTGGTCCGAAATTCACTCATGGAAATATAAAGTCCTCAAATGTCCTCCTCAGCCAAGATAATGAAGGCTGCATTTCTGATTTTGGCTTGACGCCTCTTATGAATGTTCCAGCAACCCCATCTAGAGCCGCAGGTTATCGTGCTCCTGAGGTGATTGAAATTCGTAAGCACACTCACAAATCAGATGTATACAGTTTCGGTGTCCTCCTCCTGGAAATGCTTACTGGGAAAGCACCTCTGCAGTCACCAGGCCGTGATGATATGGTTGATCTCCCTAGATGGGTGCACTCTGTTGTCCGGGAGGAATGGACGGCCGAGGTTTTCGATGTGGAGTTAATGAGGTATCAAAACATCGAGGAGGAGATGGTTCAAATGTTGCAAATTGCCATGGCCTGTGTCGCGAAGGTGCCAGATATGCGACCTAGCATGGATGAAGTGGTGAGAATGATCGAAGAGATCCGGCAATCTGACTCAGAGAACCGGCCATCTTCTGAAGAGAATAAATCCAAGGATTCCAATGTTCAAACTCCATAAATTGACTTTCTGGGGCTTTCCACTTTGTGTTCCAAACAAAATTGATTTCTAGAGATTCGTTTTTTAGGAAGCAACATTGAATGGTATATAAGAGTGCATGCTTACTCAAGGCTTCTTAGTTGTATGATCCAAACCTTTCTGTCCAATTGTGCATTATTTTTTTTCACAGATGGAGTTCCTTGAGCTGTTTCGTTCAGCAAGTAGGTTTCTTTTCATGATTTCTCATTGTATTAACATCATGGTTTAATTGATGATCTTCATTCATATGAGCCCCCTTTTATTGTTGTGAAGCTGTTTGGTTGGTTGGCCCTCCATGGATATGTGTATTGAACTAGTGTTGAATCTCAATTAAAATCATCATCACTGCATTTTTTGTTGTTGACATGTCCAGCTTCCTCAACATTTTCTGGTTATCTAGCACTTCAAATCAAACACATACCAAAAAGTATCTCAGCATTCTGAAATTCATGGGAAATTTTCCTACACAATGTGGATCAGCTGTAATCGTTCTGTGAACTCAATCAAGCTCTATTTTCTTACTGTTCGTTCATCTGCCTACCGAATCTTGACTTTTTTTTTGGTCGAGGCGTCCAGTATCTAGAAATTCATTAGACTTTATCTAATTTGATTCGAGTTAATGAAAATTTTATAATAAAAATAGAACTCTCTCAATAAGAAATTTTTTTTACACAAGTTCAAATTTTTTTTTAGACAAGTTCAAATACGATACTTTATTTGAAAAGAATAGAGTATTATCACTCCATCCACCGTAGTAGAATTTAGCTGTTAGGAGCAGAGGAAGCAACATTTCATGGAAGAATACCTTATACATCACTATTGTCTTGGGAAGTGAGAAGGTCTTTCTACAAATAGTCAAGTTTTACTCTGCAAGCTTCTAGTTATAGGGACATGTAATGTACATAAATATTCATGTTCTATGCCCTTTTTTTTTTTCCTGCAAACTGTCTCTTAAGAGCTATCTGATTATCAATATTATCACAAAGGTCTTTGAAAAAAAATAACGTAGTCCTGTTCTGTGGAGCATATACACAAATAGACACACATTGATACCATTTTATCATCTAATAACTTGTTCTAGAATGTAATTTTCTTCAATCTTTCCATTAAAATATAAATAATAACTATGTTTATTTTTTATATTTAATTTTTATACTGTATACATAAATTTTGAATCTAGAACGTTTCTTGTCCTATCTTACTGTTTGAAAATGGTTTAAAATATACTATTAAATTTGATTTACACTAAAAAATATATATAACAGAGATTCCAATATAATAAAAAAAATACATATACAATAGCACATGTAAATTTAAAAAAAGATTTTTTTCATGAGTGAACTAAATAAATAAATGAAAACAAATAGTTTGAAAATGTAGATAGTTCAAGTTTGAATTATTACTAATTTTATAATCCTATATCCAAATCTGATCATATATTTTTAATATGACTAATAGTTAAACTTAAATTTGACTCAATCTATTTTAAATGATTAAATTAATTAATTAATTTTTATAGAGTTATATAACTAAATTTAAAATTTTAAACATACTAAAAAAAATCCATTTTTATGTTAATTATGCATCTTATTTAAATATTACTGGCTTTGGCTATTTGGCAGAGTTAATCATTTTTTTTCCTTTTATGATTATGATGACATTATGTTTCGAAACTTCTGTGTCGGTATTCTCTGTATCTGAAATATAAAATTATTGGGAAAAAAAAAAGCTGGACCAGGACGTTGATTTCACGCTAACCTCGAATACGAATACTGAAAATTCTAGAACCAACCCCTTCTTCTCTCTCTCTCTGTGGCCTATAATTTTCCCCTTCGTCTCTTCTCCCTCAATTATTTCTCCGGTCTTCGTTTCGCTCCTTGATTCCTTATTTCTCCATCTCTGAAATCCGCTGGTTTAATCTCAGGTGAGCAAGCGCCCTTGTTTCTGTAGCTGTTGTTGTTGTTTTGCATTTGTGTGCGGTGATTGAAAGAGATTGTCGCGTGTTCTGTCGTTATCGATTTCGAGTTTTGAGATATTTTGGGTGCGGGTTATCTTATTGATTTCTGGGCCTCACGATCTGTTTTGCTGATTAAGCTTTTATTGTTGTTTCTAGGTTTCGTCTTTGGGGCTTTTCAACTGAAGTTAACTATGGCATCGAAACGCATCTTGAAGGAGCTCAAGGATTTGCAGAAGGACCCTCCTACGTCGTGCAGTGCGGGTGAGCTGCCCGATCCCCTTCTTATATTTGTTTCCCTTTGAAAATCGAACGCTTCAAGTTTGAAGCTTTGACTTTTAATTTTGACGATTAGCATCTACATCCTAATAAACAATTATTGCAGCCCCTCCCCACATACTACGAATAATCTTGCTGCTTGAGCTTTTTATTTTTTTTTGAAAAACTCTATATAATTCCTTTTAAAGATCTTATGTATAATCAATTATTCTTTCGAATCATTGGTAATTTGACTCTGTATCTGCGGTCAGCAAAATTTCCCTTTTATCTTTTGTTCTTTGAAGCCATTTATCGGGTATCATTTGGTCGTAGTTAAATATTATTGGGATTAAGTTAGATGTTTGATCAGTTATAACAAAACACATGACGTAGTTTACTTCTTCTCATGTTAGCATGTCTGAAGTCTGAACATTCATTATCTTGGTGAAGCCTTGTGGTCCTTGTTTGATTTTTAGGCTTTGTCTGTGTCTAGTTATAAAAAGAGCATGATTCAGCGTTTAAGGCTAATCTACCACCATCCTTGGCATATTGTGTTCCTGACTGTTCGTTTATAATTTGTATATGATCCTTAGCATTAGTTCATTTAGTTGGTTGTATAAAGTTAGCTTTCATCTCAAAGGAGGTTACTTCTTTTAGTAATTTCAAACTTTATCATTATCTATATTAGGTCCTGTGGCTGAGGACATGTTTCATTGGCAAGCAACAATCATGGGACCTGCTGATAGCCCATATTCCGGTGGTGTATTCCTAGTCTCAATTCATTTTCCACCTGACTATCCATTCAAGCCACCAAAGGTAATCTATTTTGCATTATTCCTTTCATTGGCCACTTCACTTCTCTTCGGATGTTGCAAAAATGTTGAGGTCTGCTGATATTATCAAAATGCTTGGAAAACAACTTTATTTTTCCTCTTTGGGCATGTTCTCACAAAGTGATCACTTGTATATATGGTCTCGGAAGTAGGAACTGCTACAAATTAAAATGCACTTTGTCTTAAAGATAAGTGTGTAGAAGATTCTACTATGTAAAATTGTACTTGTCATTAAATCAGATATGGAAGAGGATTTGTGTTGCAGGTTTAGTACATTATTGTTTGATTGATATTACAATTCCAAATTTATTATTTTGTTAAAATTTTTTTTGTTTATGATTATTTTGTTTACCTTTTGTTGCATAAATAATTTCCTCACATTTAAAATAGTTTGTATGAGGAGCATGCAAGAGAAAGCTACAGCTTTGTCATTAGCCTTGTGCAAAGAGAAAGTACAAGTTATATGGATTCGAAGTTTGGAATTGGACCAAGCTGTATTTGGACTATGCCACGCACTGGTTTCCACCTTTTTAGTGGTGTGCAGATCTTATATTTTGGAGTTGTTGCCTCCTTTCTTCCAGTCCCAGTACAAACGCACTTGAGAGATAAGTAGTGAAGACAGTAAAAAGAAAGTTGGGTTGCTGGCGCAAGACTATTTGCTTGGTTTTTAGTGGTAGTTGGTTTAGCCTCAATCTGACTACATTGTGCTTAGAGATTTTATTCTCCCTGCACCTCAATGATTCCATCACATTCTCCTCTCTTTACCCTTAATCCTGTCTTATTCCCAGATAACTGCAGAATTCTCTACCCCTGCCTTTGTAATTTGGCCTGCCAAATGGGTTTCAAGAGACGCTGGGTTTAAGGGTTCCTCTACCTTGTCTTTCTGAAGCTGAAACTAATGCTTCTTGACTGGGTGATGATATTCAAGCTTTGTTAATATCTTGAACACCTGTCAACAATTAATAACTTATAGATGATAAAATTGCTTATCTAATTTCTGCAGGTTGCATTTAGGACTAAGGTGTTCCATCCAAACATCAATAGCAATGGAAGCATTTGTCTTGACATTCTTAAAGAACAATGGAGCCCAGCCCTTACCATTTCCAAGGTTTGATTTCTATTGGCATTTGGTATACTTCGATAAGGGCTAGTATGTCATCAAGTGAAAATTAAATGTACATCTTCATCACTGCTTGCTGCCTTTTCTGTTGTGTTACTGCAAAACTGCTGCATGTAGGAATAGTAATCAATATGCATTCTTAAGTGTAACACTCATCCTTGAAGAAGTTTGTAAATTCTTTAAGTGTGGTACCTTTGGTGAGTGGTGACTGATAGGAAATTGGATCTTGCATTACATATTTTTCAATGAAATGTTGCTTTATTCTGTTTTGTGCCAAACATATCTGAGACTTTTGCATTGCTATTTCTCAGTAACTTTGCGTTGCTATTCCTTGACATATATTATGTGTGTGAAGTTGAGCACTAGTTTACACCACCATGATCATCTCATCATTTGATCCCCGGAATGATTGAAGAACTTAAATATGCTCTTGCTTTTGTTTCCTTAATATAGCTTCATTTTTATGAGCCATTGTTATGATATGCTGGTTCTAATTGATGACACCTTGTATGTATGTAAATGTACTGCTGCTGTAAGTTAAATCTTGAAAAAACTAAGTTGCATTATTTTCAGGTCCTCTTGTCAATTTGCTCACTGTTGACGGATCCCAATCCTGATGACCCTCTTGTCCCTGAAATTGCTCACATGTACAAGACTGACAGGGCCAAGTATGAAGCTACTGCTCGCAGCTGGACACAGAAGTATGCCATGGGATGAACGTTGGTGTGCCTCTCTCAGTCTCAGCTGTTGAATAAAGCTGCAAAATCATTATTAATTTGCTTCTCCTTATGTAAAAGAATGAAAGATATGTTGAATGAATGCTTTCTCTTTTTTGATCAGTGGAACTTAACAATGGTAATTGGTAAGGCTCTTTCTTTTGGCTATCATTTGTGAATATTCCTTTTGTAAGACATTGGTGATGGGAGATAATTGTTAAGTAAACCTTATTGTGAAGAATCTGCTTGTTGACTTGTTACTCTAAATTCCAAAATAATATATTACAATTAATAAGGCAGTGGCTATCCATAAAGATGCACATTCGTTTCTTGTGGTCTATATTGAAGAGGGGGACAGAAAAATCTGGCTGATAAATTGAGGTTTAACTAAATTTTTATGTTTTAGGGTATCTCTGGTAAGGTCAACCTTGGAGTAAGCAAGGTTCTGGGTTCAAATATCAAAAATATATATTTTTTCTTGTAAGATATTCTTCAAATCTCACATGATCTCAAAGTTCGATTGCTATTAATTATGTTCATAAGTTTTTATTAGTAATTTTATTCTGTTCAGTCACACCGAAAAAATAGATAAGGTCGAGGCTTATGTGATGAGACATGTGATAATAAAATGATTAAAATTTGATTGGATTCAAGTATGTCATGTCATCTTTCGTCGTTTATGTTATCATTTTGTTCATTTTATCTTATAAAACGTTTCGAGGGTGGTGGTCTGGTCAGATTTTCTTGTCATATGTCACGTCATATAAGCAGAATAATAAAACATGATGTGGTATACATGAAATCAGTAAGATTTCGACATATGCTCAAACCATTATTTGTTTTAATAGTGTTCAAAAGCATATTCAGAAAATTAAAATTTGAGAGTATAATTGATTATAATTAAACTTTAAGTACATATTTGAGTTAAGGTTGAAATATTAGAGTACCAAAGATACTCACCTATAAAATCTAAGAGTTTTCAAATAAAACAAAGATTTGAAGAAAAGTCTTCCATTCACTTGGAATTTCATGATTCCTCATCCAATTTGTGCGGTAGTGTAGAAGGGGGTCAAAAAGTTTGCTGGTGTGTTGCATCCATATCCATCCATCCTCATGTTATACGAGTTGTGTATGAAGATTGCTAAGGAGTTTAGGGTAAAACAAAGTTAGTTCAGTTTTGGTTCAACAGTTTCATAAGAAAGGTATGAGGAGGTTGACAGAAGGCATCAGAGTGGATCCCTAAGCCATTATTATTGTGATGGAGACTGCTGAACCACACAAGCTCATCTTCATCATTCATCGCTAAAGAACTGAAATTGTCCTTTCCGAATATGAAGTTGAAAGCTGCCCTCTCATGACGCCTCGCATGTTTTGCGCATGCTTCTTTCTCAGAAAATGACCATTTTGAGCATTTCTTTCGAGGTTCGTCATATTAATCACTTCTACTAAACTACATACTCTCATTTAAGAGTTATGACCATTATAAGTATGGTTTTGTTATGTAGGATTATATTTGGAAAACTTCATATGAAAATTATAATTAAACCAAAATTTACATATATTATATATATGTAATTCAAAATATTGGATAAGAAGGGTGGGATTAGTTCATTCCACAAGTGTGGGTATGAGGTGCTGTCTAGCTTGCCAAACCAGCCGACAAAATCTCGAAAAATGAGAAGATCCTTAAATTAGTTGGAGATTAGGTTGACTTTTTCAATTTTAATATGTTTATTTTATCTTGAAAATTCATGCTGGGAAATCACTCACTCACTCACTCCCCACTAAGACCAAGACAAGTACGTGATGTCATCAACCAATAATATTCATTGTATCAAGTATTATTTGCGTCATAATATAATTTTTTTACACAATTCGTTTTTTTTATCAATATTAATTCTTGTAAATGAAATCAATAATTTTTTTCATTTAAAATGCTAATATGTAGAACTAGAAACAAAGAGGGTGTCACTATCTGCATGTTGCAATATCGTCCATACGCCCCAAATATAACAAGACACGTGTTTGACTCGCTAGCATGCTCCTCCTCCTTTGCTTCTTCCCCAAGCTATATATAACATAAGTAAACTTTAAGCAACTATTATTTAAACGATAAAAATCATAAAACAGCATATAAAAAAGTAATCAATTAAGAATTGTATTTTCTAATTCCGTTAATTTTAAAATTATTGTGGCTTCTATTATGCAAGGTATATAGTAGGAGTTAGAAGAAGCAGTGGTAACGTATAAAAGTGTGGATTAGGAGTGAGACGTAATCAGTGACATTAGAGAGCAAAGGTAGTAATGGGCGGTGAAATATGAGGAATGGGGAATTTGGATCTTCTTTAATAATACTGTGTAGCTTGTGACACGTCGATGAATGTAGGAGGAAGCCTGGAAGCTGCGTTTTCTCTACTCCGATAGCGACACATTCACACACACACCCCTCCACTCACTCTCACTCCAATTCCCACTTCTTCTTTTTTTTGTTTAAACATTTTATTTTTGGACTTTCTTACCCACGCTTTCTTTTTTTATTGGAAATGAGATTGTGGTGCATTATATATATGCGTTTAAGTCTCAAAACATCTCTTGGTTTTGTTCTTGGTTCTAGTGGGTGAGTGAGGGAGTTCATTAAGACTTTTCTCCCGCCAAAATACTTGTCTTTTTCTCTGCTCTCTGCTCTGCTCTATCGTCATTCGTCACAGTTCATCAGGCTGGCTGGCTTCATCCTTCGTCCCTGTGTGTGTGTGTGTGAAAAAGTGGGTGTGAGAATTTAATCGTATCAGAAGGTGATCAGATTCTGTTCTTTCTCTCTCTCTTTCTGCGTCCTTTGGAATATATCCACAAAAGCAAAAGCCCCCCCTTTCCTTTTTGTCTCGCTTCTCTTTCCCTTCCATTTAACAAGAAACTTTAATTTGATGCACCCAAACAAGTCCTTCTTCTCTTCACACTCTTCTTCTTCCCCCTTTTCAATTTCATCCTCTCTCAAACAACCCTAATCACTACACCAAAATTAAACCCTCTTTCTCTTTCTTTCACTCTTTTCCATTCAATTCCACCATGCCTCTCACTCTCCACCCTCCGAATTCTTCAAAATCGCACCAGAAACTTCTCAGAATCATCCTCACGGACCACGACGCCACTGATTCTGACTCTTCCTCTGATGAACAAGAGTATCATCCTCCAAGGTCAAGACCACTCAAGAAGAAGCACATCACACACATCACCATAAACCTTCCCTCTTCCGTTTCTCCTTCTCCTTCTCCTACTCCTCCTGTTTCCTCTTCTTCTTCTTCTTACTCCTCCTCTTCTCCTAACCCGACCCGGTTCAAGAGACCTGCCCGCAGCGCCTCCTCCCGGAACCACCGCCACAACAAGTTCAGAGGCGTTCGCCAGCGGCCGTGGGGGCGATGGGCCGCGGAGATCCGAGACCCGACCCGGAGGAAACGGGTCTGGCTCGGGACGTTCGACACGGCGGAGGAGGCCGCGTCGGAGTACGACAAGGCCGCGGTGAAGCTCAAGGGTCCCAACGCCGTCACCAACTTCCCCAACTCCGTCGCGATGGAGGAGAAGACCAGGCCGGCCGCGGAGGCGGCGGTGCCGGCGGCGAACGAGAGCGTGAGCACTGACGGAAGCGGATCGTACTCTGATGTTCTGACGGCGGCGGCGTCGCCGACGTCTGTATTGCCCTACGACGGAGATTCACCGGCGTTTGACGGTTTCCGTTACGGTGACGTGGATGCGTTCGGGTTCGATATTGACGGGCCGTTAAGTCTGGCGGACGACGTGAACTTGGTGTTGTCGTCGAGTCAGAAGTTTGGAGAAGAAGAGTTCAGCGAGTTTGACATCGACGACTTCTTGACGTGGCCCAACTAAAAATCTTGGGGGCTCCTTTCGTCTTTTCGTTAAAAAAAAGCAGGGACAGTTTCGTAAATGTACTCGGTGTCTCGTGATTGGAGGTTTTGTCATGTGTTTCGTTTGGAGGAGCGTGAAAAGCAGCCGATTTTTACCACCTGAAGCGGCGAATTTTTGGTTCGTAATTTGTAATCTAGTTAATATTATAAAACAAAAAATATTTATTATAAAAAAAAAAGGTGTAAGTTGAGAGGGAGTTGTGCGTGACAAAATAATGTCCTTGAAAATCAAGCTTATAATTTGTAAGCGTCCAATTATTTGGATAAATTATTTTATTCTATAATTTATAGAAAAATCTTGGTGTTTTGTGTATTATTATAGCAACTTTTATTGTATTTTGTTGGTTTAAGAAGCCACACAAATATATTAATTCAAATTATTAAAATGAGACACTATGTAAAGTTAGCTAGTGGCTCATGATGTCCATGGTATAAATTTTATTTTTAAATTATTCAAAATAAATTTTTATTAAATAAGTCTTTATTAATATTAAAAAAAACATAAAATTAATTCGGTATAGTTGAGCATTAAGTCAACTATATAAGAAGCCTTAAGCCTCTAGCTAGATTTTTTATGTTGTCCGTTGTTAATGTTAGGTTGATTTCTTACTTTGTTTGTTTTCTTTATTTATGACCTTTTTATGCGTGCATTAATGAAATCCAAATCCAAATGACTTCAGAGGCTTTTTGTTTATAAAATTATTATAATCAATGAGAATCCTCTAGCAAGATTCTTTCTTTAGGTATTACCAGTACTAGCCTCGCTAACTACCATTCTTATATTTGCACCTTTCAAAAAAAAAAAAATTCATCAAACTTTTTAAATTATTAAGAAATAATATTTATCAACAAATTATAGTAAGATTCCTCCTGAAGTGTCTTTAGGTACTACTAGTATTATTATTTTTTGGTTGCCAATGGCACTACTTGTATTGTTAGTTAGCTAACATTCTCATTTATTCTGCCTGCATATATTTGGTATCTTACTATCTTTGTGCTTAAAATATCTAGTGTCTCCAAAATTTATTAATGAGTATTAAATATGTTTCACTTAAAAAAATTGGACCTATGATAAAAATAATAATTTTTCATTGACATTTATTTATTACTAATGCATTGACAATGAAGGAACGGATATGATCAAAATCAATGTCTCAAAACCACAACTTAATGGAACTATAAGATATTCCAACTTGAAAACTTTATGTTCAAAAATCATAAGAGATCCAATCAAGATATGGTGTGACAAAAAGAGGGACTAGGACGTTTAATATATATATAGCTTGTAACCTAAAATTTAATTTGATCAACTAAAATATCCATGTTATATTATCGCAATTTTCATGTATATATTCTAATTAATTAGAAAGTTAGTTACAACAAAAAAAATCCATATAAAACAAATAAATAAATTAATTAATTAACCATGTCATTAATGCTTAGCTATCAAAGTTAATTTAATTAATTTTGTGATTATGGATGTGTGGTTCTATGGATTTTGACTTGGTAAATATGGTACTATAATTAATTGATGAAGTGACAAATCAAATGGGAAAAAGATGTGCAACGTATTACCATCTTCACGTAATTCGTCGACAATATTTCAAAAGTAATAATATATATTGTAATTAATTAACACAAATATCCATTGATATAATTTGTATTTTGTACATCAATTCAAACTAATTAAGTTCCTCTCTGTATTATCTTTAGGGTGTACTATCCATATGAGCCTAATACATTTAAGAGAGTAAATGATTGTCCTCAATGTTAATATCACAATTTAACACAAAGTAATCAAAGTAAAAGCCAAGCCTTTTTCACCATATAAGCAACTTTGACTGATATTATTTTATTTTAAAAAAATACTAATGCTTTATATCAATGTTTTATTTTTGTCTAATTTAAGTATCCACTAGAGCGAGTATGATGACTAATTTATTAGATGCTGTTTAGTTCATTATTAGATGCGACATTTCTAATGGATGGCTTTATTCTCATCCTTTCAAAGATCAAATCCTCAAAACATTAAGCAAATAGCTAAGAAAATACAAATAAATTTGAATATAGAAAAAATTTGCCTAAATTTTATCATTAATAAATTACCCATTAATCATATTTTAAAAAAATGATGAAGCAAAGAGAAGATTATTCCCATGCAAAAACAAAACACAAATAAGAATTTGTTTACTCAATAATCAATATAGAGTTGAAGACATTTTCAAACTTTGTTATGTAAAGGATGCCTATCTAAGTATCTATCTCAATTCTGAAATAGAAAATTTTTTAGTTGTGATTAAAAAATAATATTTATTTATTATTATGTAAGTCTTCTAATATAAAAAAGAAATATGATAAATATTTTAAATTAAAAAAAGTCAAAAGTTCATTTTGGTCATCTATGTTTTACTCAAGTTTCAAATTAGTCCTTTATGTTTCAAAAATTTTAAATTAGTCCTTTATGTTTCCCAGAAGTTCTAAATTGGTCATTCCATCCAAGTCTGTCAATTTCTTAAGTTAATTGCTGATGTGGTGTGCCGAGGTAGACTCATAATCTTTTCCACGTGTATCAGATAGCTGACGTGGCCTTAGACACACCAACAACATCCAAACGGCGTCGTTTAAGCAAAAAATAAAACCATGCTGAGATGACCAATATGAAATTCTAATGAAATATAAAGGACTAATATAAAACTTCAATGAAACACAAATGACCAATATAGAACTTCAATGAAACATAAAGGACCAATATAGAATTTCAATGAAACACAAAAGATCAATATAAAACTTTAATGAAACTTGAAGGACAAATATAAAACTTTTGGAAAACATAAAGTACTAATATAGAACTTTTGAAAGATAAAGGACCAATTTAAAATTTGGGTAAAATATAGAGAAACAAAATAGACATTTGACCTTAAAAAAATTATCAATAAGAAGTGGGGTGAATATGGAAAAGGTGATTGGGCGAGATGAGCCAAAAAATAAAAAATGTATGTTAGAAGATGGTTTTTGTACGGGGGAGAGGATATTGTTTTAGCATGTGGGAAGATGATGGTATTACGTTATGAGTGAGTTTATAATGCAACTTGTTGAATACATGTAATGTAATTTTAATCGATAGAATTGTGATACATATAAAATTGCATTGCATCTCAAGTCATTTTACCCACATGTCACAATTTTATTGGCCGAAATTACATTATATGCATGCAACAAGTTGCATCATAGACCAACCCTTATGTAATTTAATAGGGGAGTGTTTGAAGAGGTGGAGCGGAGTGGGCCCCCAGAGCCCACAAATAGGTGGCTGCTTGGTTAGCATAATAATAAAAGTAGGAGGGCCTACCATCCACCATATCCATATAATGCAATTGGACTCCCAACTAATTAAGTGGCTACGGGCGGCTACCCTTCTCCCCACTCCTTTCTACTCTCACTATTTCATTTTTACTCTATACTTAATACTATACACCTCAATGGGTTATCAATATATATACATGCTTCAATTAATTTTGATGATTTTTTTTTTGGTTTTTTAACTAAGTAATAATCTCATCTTTAAATGTAAAAAAAAACAGTCACCATCTTACCCTTATTAGTTATATTGTCTTATTGATATCAGTTGTACATACTTTAGTTTAGAATATATATATATATAAAATAATAAATTTATATTAAAGTTTCAAGTAATATAATAATTTTTCAAATATACATAAATCTTATCTTCATTTTAATACTTTTGAAATTCCTAGCTTGTTTTGTATTACTTATATAAATTATCATTACTGATGAGAAAATCCCGAAATTTACTCCGTGTAATCTATATACTTTGACTTTATGTTACTACATAAAAGTATAAATTTTAATTAGCAATGGTTTAATCTTCATTCCATGGTAGCTTTATAATTTTTTGTATAGGATATGTAATAAATACCAAATCGGTTGCTATTTAGGGATATTATCTATATCGAGTTAACTTCTCGTTCACTAAGTCACTTATCAACATATTTAAGCGGTACACGCTCATTTGACACCGTTTGTCCCACTGGCACTTATTTCTGCACACGTCAAAAGTTCCTTTCACACGATAAGTTAATATTAGCATATCCTCCAAATTTCAAGTATAAAATTTCTCTTTCTCCTCCTACACATGTACACTATATGTTATCTGTCTCTGTGCTCTCTTCTCCTCTCCCTCAAGTTTCAATATCATCTTCTTTCTTTATGACTAACTTAAATATCAGAGTCTACAATGAGACTTCGATTCTCTTGTAGGTCTAACCTTCCTCATTTGAGGTATTGTAAGTCACCCAAAGCCGCAACCCATAAATTCTTAGGACATATCATTATTAATTTGTTCTTGTACAATTAAATTAATACTAATTTCTTTTTTACAGGACACAATTTTTAAAATTAATTGATAAAAAAATGAATGTGTTAGAAGTATTAAAAAGACATTAAAAGGGAAAGGAAATGAAATATTTTATTTTGTGTGTCCCACGTCACACACAAATCAGATACGAAGGGCCATACAAGACAGCGGTTCACCTTCCCACTATCTCCAATTTAATGTTTCAATATTCAAAATTAAAAAAGTATTATCTAATCCTAAGTGTGGGGAATTAAGGGGGAACTACTAATCAGTATTCAGTACTATATTTAATTATTTATATATACAGTGCTATAATCACATTTTGGACCCAATAATTATATGTTGACACTTGACACACTATTTATAGTCACACTTAATATGCAATTTTTATTTATTTTGCAAGAGTGCCGAAGAAAAAAAAAATCAAGATCATTGTCTCACTGATATTGTTTGTTTCCTTTTCATTCATTGGATCCATTCCTCACTATATGACAAAACAGATTAGTATGGCTGCTTTTGGTTACCATCAATCAATTTTCATATCTCTATCCATTAATTTATAAACTTCATCGATTTTTATTTTTCTTTATCTTAGTTTGCATATTCAATTTCACTACTTATATGTAGTCATGGCTTTTTACCTCATGTGTATGTCTTTTTTTTAGAGGAAAGAAATTGAGATTTAATCTAGATTTTTAATGTGTTGTTTCAGGTCTTAAATATTTTTTTTTTGAAATTAGTAGTTATACATCTTAAGTTTCATTAGTTGACAACTAGTTAAGTAATTAGGTCATTTGATATTCATTAAGACAATATAGCTTAATTAAAATGTTGCGTTTTATTGAGGCAATCCATATCTTTATAAGATTAAGGATACATAGTGTTTAAGTTTGTGTATACCGACCAACAAAAATAGATTTAGGAGAAATGATAGTCCATCATAATGTAAATCGAGGTTCAAATCCCTAATATGAGAGATGTTTGTACTGATCACATTTAGTGTCTGAAAATGTCTCAAATAAAGTTATCTAGGCTAAAATATTATTTTGGTCATCAATGTTTGCATGAAGTTTAATGTTGGTTCTCAATGTTTCAAAAGTTTAATGTTAGTTCTCAAAGTTTTTGTTTTTGATCGATTTTGGTCCTTGAGCGTAACACCGTTAACTTTTTGCCGTTAAATGATGAAATGACATGCTTATATGGCACACCCTCTCTCCTACATGTCATATTTTAATGACGTGGCATGACACATCACTGCCATGTCACCCCATATGATGATGATAATGATGCTGATGAAGGAGAGAAGATGATGATGTGGCAATAGGTGACGTGGCAATGATGTGTCATGCCACGTCATTAAAATATGACATGTAGGAGAGATGGTGTGCCATATAAGCATGCTACGTCATTATTTAACGACAAAAAGTTAACGATGTTACGCTCGAGGACCAAAATCGACCAAAAACAAAAACTTTGAGGACCAACATTAAACTTTTGAAACATTGAGGACCAACATTAAACTTCATGCAAATATTGAGGACCAAAATAGACCTTTAGCCAATTATCTATAATAAAAATAATACTTAATCAGACAACAAAGTTGCGTGTACATAGTTGCAGACCTGATCAATTTTTGGTTTGATAAAAAAATCATTAACAATAAAATTATAGACCCTCAAAGAGGTTAGAAGGTCTTCATTAACCTGGTGAAAAATATGGATACCCCCATCTAAAATTTTTTTTGCATGCTTCTACATTACTTTATAACCAATAATTTTTTTTTCTTTTTCTTACATGATTTGCATGAAAACTAACAGGACACGACCCTTCAATCTTCTCAAGAGTAACCCTTTAATTTGTTGATTCTGATCAGTGAAAGAAGCTTTCCTCCTTCATCACTCATTGTGTCATATTATTGATGGCATTATAATTAATTGGAAGCAAATATATATAGGCCCAAAATCATACCTGAGAATTTCAAATAATTATTACCACATTTGTGATGTGTATGTTTCTAAACTTTTCAATGCATATGCATTGATTGAGAGAGGGACCCATCTGAATAAGAACTTGGAGATCACAGGCTGAAAAGAAATTGAGAACAAAAAAATGGGTAAAGAATTGAAGAGCACCGAAATGAGGGTACAAGTTAGAGAGATATGTCCCAAAAGGCAATGAAGTGGACAGTAAAAAGATGAAGCAAAAATAAAGATAAGGAACATTGAGCATATTTATATATATACACATAATTGATGTGCTAACCATAAAGTGACGCATAAATAATAATTAATAATCACTTATATCACACATGCTTAATTATAATCCTAATAATTATAATTCTATATCTTCACTATGTAATGCTAATGGGTAGCTGCTAAACCCCACTCCTTTATTTAATTTCTTTCCCTCTTTTCACCTTCACAGCCGCCACTCAATTCTGTCTTAATAATTAATATCATCACTTCATCTCAAATATTTCTCTACAAACTAAATTTTCTCTTCAAAAGATCTTACTTTTTCAAGAAACAAATTACCTACGTTATTGTTTAAGGAAAATCATCTCAGGCCTGTGACTACAGAGTAGATGTTCAGTGGTATGGTAATATTGAATTTCAGTACATTTCTCCAATCAGTTGGTCCCTAAACCATTCAAGGTGGGCCCTAATTAATGTGAATTTTTATTAATATTAACAGATGGCACTATATAATTGGAGGGATGCACTGAAGTTCAGTGATACGGTACCATTAAACTTTAATTTTATCCCTCAGAGCTAACAAAAAGGAAGTATCATTGTGCTGCAAATTGTTCATAATTAATTTCTCGATTAAATAGCGCTCTATTCCTATTTATTTTGAATTGAATATAGTGGACAATAATTAAAAGAACATAAAATCCTTATATCATATGTGCTAGTAGTGGTACCTAGATTTTGAATTTAATGCGGTGAGAAATGAGAATATAATTAATATAATGGTACGTGTATGTGTAAGTAAACGAAGAAGAAATTGAGATAATTGCGGAAGAATATTCAGAATCTCTAGTATTGTGACCTCTGAAAAAAGCCCTTATATAAGTATAGAATGGTCTTGTTTGAAGTTTCAACTAAAGAAAAGAAGAAAAAGGCTATATATATATATATATATATATATGCCTAATAGAAAAAAGGCCGAATCGAAGGAAGGTTCTAGGAAGAGTAGTAGCCAACTTTTCTAATAAGAAAGACGATAAATGGAAGGAAAGCAATTGAAGACAGCAAAATATATATACGCACATAAATGAGTTTCAACCGTTCATTTTAATTTAATGATTGAAACATGCTCCAATCATCCGATCCCTCACCTAATATATATAGTAGAGACTAGAGACTAGAGACTAGAGTCTTGTGTTGGGTTGATTTGATCTAGTCAATACATTTAATAGAGTCTACTAAGTCAAAAAGCTTGAAAGGTATAATCTTGTGACAATAAATCATTCAAATTCTATTATGTGTTCCATTGTTTTGTCTATTTTTTTTTAATAAAATGGTAGTAAGGGAAGGCACTCCCAAATACTACTGGGTATGGCACCAGTGACATGTTGAGGAGGCCAACAGAGATCCAATCCAAAGGATTACTGCACAGGCCTAAACCACAAGTAGTTTTACCCAGTCGCAGCTACTCAACTAGCCCTTGGGTGCCAGGGGTTCTCTCTGGGGAGGGATGCCCACCAAAGCAAGATTTTGAATGATTTCAGGAGGATTCGAACCCTCGCTCATGGATGAGGCGAGAGCTTTCCTCCGAATCCTTGACCATTGTTTTGTCTATAAATCTTATAATAATTAATTAATTATATTAGGTTCAATTGTTAAACTTATTTAATGTTAATCTTTGAAATTAGCAAATATTACTAATCTTATAAGTTTAGTTTGACATTTTGGTATCATTTAACTTATTATTATGCAATTTGATCAACACATATATTATTTTTGAAAAATTCTTTCATACATATATATTTATTAATTTTTCAAATAATTAGAAAATATATCTAATTAATGATATAAGTAAAAAAAACGATGGGTTTAATTTATTGATCAACTGATTAACGAGTTATAAATTAAACTGATAAGGAATAATTGTTCAAGTGAAAAACAAGTTATTGAATTCAATTAGAAAAACACTTTCGAGGGAAAACAATATATATTTTTAGTATATTCTAGTTGATTAAAAATAAATCAATTTAAGAGATCTATTACCTTACCTACTTGTAATATCTGTAATAGCAACAACATAAGACAAAATAGTAGAAAGTGATATATAATTATATACAGCTGATTAATTATGTATTAGAAATAAAAAGTTTCATAAATGAAAAATGATGGAGATATTAATCACCTTTTGTACGAAGATACACAAAGCTGAGGTGAATAAATGCACCACGTGTACAAAGCAGGGGGTAAATGTGGATAATAATATGGAAAAGAACAAAGAAATTATGCTCATCAATCTTAATCAGTGATTAGTTTAACTAAACAAAATCTTTTAAATAAAGAAATACATTGATATTGCTGAAGAAGGCAAGAAACTTCCAAGAAGTAGTCTTCCCAACCCTTTTTGTCCAATTCAAAATTTTTTTTTTTTGGAGTTATTAATTAATTATAATTAATGGGCAGCTCAATGCACACATACAGTAGAGTTAGGCAGAGCAGTGAACAAAGTGAAAGCGATTGGTTGAAGTTGAACTAGGCTTTAATATTTAGGGAGACTTCAATTTTTCTTTAATTTAAACTATTCTTGAACTTTTACAAAAAAATTTGAATTAGAATAATTTTAGTTTTGAATAACTATTTTAATTCTTTTTTTTTTTAATAAACACTCACTACCGAATAATTATTATTGCTGGATCATTTATTTGTGGTCAATACGACATTTATATAACTAACGTGATTAAATTAAGATACTAATACGAATAATTTTAACGTGATAGATATATATATATATGAAACATCATTCTCTTAATATGAAGAAAGTTTGAAATAGCGTGTATGAGGGTTGACTTGACTCAACTCAAGAATGAGACATGAGAGGGGGGAAATTGGGGAGCTGAACCTTAAACTGCTTCTCCCCTTGTCTCACGTTTCCCATGACTTTATCACTTCTCTCACTTTCTAATTACATTCCAATTTTTACAATGTTATATAGATTTTAATATCAAAATCATAAATTTTAGCTTACCTTCATCATTTTAGTTTTGCATGTACATAATATAATAATAATAATAATAATTAATAATATCAAGTTTGACTACAATGATTTGAAGGATCATCATCTATCAGGGACTTGGTTTGTCAGAACTCTCTCTCATATTACTAAAGGACTTACAAGTTGATCCTTAATTGTGATCCAAACCTTGTAAATACACTTCCATCATGTGATAACGAGAAACACAAGCAATTTGACATTCTAAAACCCTAAAAAACTTGTTTCTCTCTTACTTTTGCACCTCGGTGTCGCTCTTTGTGATCTCTCACATCTTCCATTATCTTGAATCATTTCTTGACAAACCTACTCAATTATAACTCTTACACACGTTTGAATATCTCAAACTACATAAACTTTAATAGTTCTTAGACTCCTAGATGTTCACTTATGTCAAATTCTCATTGTTCATGATGAATCCTCTTGAAAATGATTTATCAATAACAATAAATATTTTGGATTTATGGAGTGTGATAAATTGGGTTGTTGAATGCCATGGACTGCAAAATAATTGCGATCTACCAAACAAAGATGGTTAAAGCCTGCCCGTAAAGAGAAATTGGAAGGTTTCCTCTAAAATATGTATAGAATAAGAAGATATGTATCATGTATTGGAATATGACATCCTTTTTATAGTGAAGATCGCATATTAGGTTACAAAGCAACTGCTATTATTGTCAATTTATCATATTACATGCCTTATTTGAGATTTGTTACAAGCCCACAATGAATTTTGTTTTTGATCAATAAAAAAGTTATGGACTAGCTTACGTGCCAATCAAACGGGCTCAAAATTAAAAAGCCTGAAGAAGCCCGCAATAGAAACAGTATCTGTAAGGCCCAGTAGAAGAGGAAAGGCCCAGTACATGAAAGGCAGAGTGACAGCGCGTTATATTAATATAGCAAGTAGTGAATCAAAAGAATATTATTTTAACATATGCTATTGTATTGTATTGCTGCCACATTGCCACCTTCCTCTCTTCCTCAGCTCAAGCCTCAAAGCATATACTTTCTTTCTCAGGTTCTGATTCTCTTCACTCTTTCATGGATTCCCTTACCTTTCCCCCCCCCCCCCCCCCCCTTCATTTCTAGGGTTTCTTTATTTGCCTTATCGGTGGTTCTTTTAGCTTGCCTTTTGATTTCTTTTCTGCTTTTCGTTTTGGCATTTATTCTCTGCTGCTTTGCTGTCTTATGGTAGCTCAAGTTTCTATTAAGTCGGTGTATTCACTTGCTTAAATTTTTCGTGTTGTCCGATGCTAGTGGCCCTCTCATGTAAAGATTATTTTCATTTCTCCTCTTTTTAGTTGTGGAATTTTGTTGATTTTCGTTTCTCTTTGTTTTTGGTGTTTTGATCGTGTTATTTGCTTCAGCTCTAATTCTGGTAATATGGGGTCGCACTGACGACAATTGCGACTTATTTTGATTCCACAATTTGGTATTTTGTTTGTGTCCGTGAGATTTTCCTGCGCATTTCATAGATGATTGTTTTCTTGTCCTATGGGTTGCTGCCGTAGTTTGTTTATTTTTATCTCTGTGGTGTTTTTGTATGTTGCTTTTGGGAATTCTGTTGTTCGATTATATATGGGAGTGCATATGAAGCTCTGATAGTCTTAAATTTTGAAGTTCAGGGTTCATGTTTTATTTGTGCTAATTCTTCTAGTTACATGAAAGTGTGAAACTATCCAAGTGTTCAGGTGTGGACTTGGGACTAATACCTGTCGGGTCGGGAGCATTAAGCTAAAGCTCTCCCAACAAGTGCACTTCCGGGAGTCGAACTTGTGTCCTCCTCCTTACGGGTGAGGTTGCTTCCGCCTCAACCAACAGCTTGTTTGGTTAAACAGTTATGTTTTTAATTTGTAGTGTTCTTATAGTAATGGGACTGTTGATTTAGGGTTTTAATTCTTAACATAAGTGGTCATGTGGCTATTTTGTTATATTTAATATTTTAATTGACCATTAAGGTTTCCTTATCACTATACAGACCGGAGTTTGCTACTGTTAGGATTTTGTATTCAAGCATACCCCTTCATATATATGGTAGCTGTCATACGTGGAGTCGTGGACAAAGTATTGCCACAATTTTGTCTTTTATTATATGTTCAATTTGTTCTTTACCTGGTAATGAAGTAGATTGTATCCTAGGAAGCACAGATACATCTTTCTTCTGTGTATACCCAATATGTCTTGGATGTGCCTGGCGGATACACCTGGATACCTACTCTAGGTGTATCCAAATTGTTTATTATTATCCTTTTAATTTACCTAATATGGCTTCAATTCGGCTTAGACACGGCTAAGGTGCATTAATACGGATTCAAAACGGCTTGGATACAGCTTTGAATATGGCTATGCTGGAACAGATGGAAACTAGAAAGGCTGTTAAAACTTAAAAACTCATTGTTGCGGTTTCTAGTTTGTGACATCTCAACAATTTGATTTTGGTTTTGTAGTTCGTTGTTTCTTCTTTTCTACTGAAAAGCGAAAACCAGCACTCTGTTTTACTTTCAGTTGGAGCTCTGGTTTCTTCTCCTTCACAACTGTGTTGTGTCCTTTGTGGTGGGCCGTGGGGGTAAGCTATGTATCTTCTATTTTCATGAGGTAGGTGTATTTAGGCTCAATGGACTGTAGGACCCTGACTAAAAATTGGTATTAAGTAGTAGGGATTTTTAGTGAAGTATTAGATTAGATTTGAGTTTGCATTAGATATTATTTTGCTTTATGAGTTATGAAAATGATTATGATATTTTCTGTTCAATAAATACTAATGAAAATTTGATTATAACCTTTTATTTCTGTTTAACTTAGATATTATGGTATCTTAATTTTTTTTTCTAGAATTTATTAACGCATCAAAGAAGTACCATATCTTATTGTTTTTAAAAAATTGCCATATCTGTGTATCCATATCATATTTTTGCTGTATCTCGTGACTGTGCTTCATAGATTCTATCAAAGAAGCTGAGTTAAAAAAATTGTTCTATCCTCCCAAAAAATTGGTGTCCTATTGTCATATTTGTCTTCTGAAAAGCAACTTTATATTTTGGATAATACAATCTGCAGCCATGGCTGTCAGCTGCACATTGCTTAATTTCTCTTTGTGACTCTGGGCTATGCGATCTCTATTCCTTACCAGAGACATAGCCAAACTGCTTCACACAGCCCTAAAGCAACAAGAACATTACCCCTTTCAATGCCCCATTTCTGCCATATCAATCCAGAAAAGCATAGAGCAGTCTTGAAATTAGACTTCTTTTGATCAAATTTCCTTCGGCACTGATCATATTGCCTGGAGGATGAGAGACCCGTAACATGGTTTCTTCCCCTGAATTGCAGTAGAGATTTCTCATAGCCATTCTCTTGGAGGAAAAACCTCTGGATTAACTCCTTCAAAATGTAGCTAATCCGAAGCATTAAATGTTATTAATAAGGCGTCAATTGGATTATTTCTCCTTGGTTCTTCAAAACAGACTTCAAGAAGGGCAAGGATACCCGCTGTTTCTTGTTTTTCGATGTTATCAAAATTGCAGCAGTATGCTTATTAGACTGTGTATGGGAATGGTTGCACTTTAACTGTGGTGGAAAAATAATTATATCTCTAATACAGCCAGAGGACTTTTAACTATTTTATAGTGTTCTTGTGCAGTGCTTATGAAAATGCTAGCATTAGACTGTCTATGGTGGGAATGTGGTTGTTTTTGCTGTTATGCATCAGCATTTGAGGTTGTGTTTTCCTTAAATTCTGAAGTTGAGTGGTCATGTGCTATTAATGTCATTTCTGATTGTTACTCGAAATATAACTGTTTAGGCATAAACAGTAAAAAACATTATATTTGTTGTATGTCTTAAATACTATGACTATTGATATAGGGTTTTAAATTTCCATATAAGTAAGCCACAAGATGTGATCTTGTGTTGAGGGATATGGAAGTTAACTAGAAGCCTCTAGTCTGTCATATATCAAAAAACGTTTCTATATAAGTGGTCAATTGGCATTTAATTATTTTGGTTTTCTTACTACTCTTAGAGACATGGGTTTGTTATTGCTTGAATATTATGTTTGAGGGTCCACATATTTGAATGAGTATGCTTATAAGGGTTCTTATTCTTTGGATCATCTTTTTGACTAACAATTCACTTTTTTGATCAAGCACACGTGAGGGTTCCTATAGAACCTAGATCATATGGGTATGTCTATATGGATTCACGTACTGTGGATCTTAATTTTGGCCAAAAATTCAATTTTGTGAGCTTTGCCCTAGTCATCTATCTACTATTTCCTGTGCATTTACCACTTGGCTTGCTTGGATTCTCGATCTCTTCTGAAATCTCTGATCTAAGTGTGAACTCTAATTTACTGTTGTTGCAGCAATCATGGCAGACAAAGCACATAATGGTGTTGCAGCAGTTGTGGCAGATGGATCACTTAATGATATGAAGGAGGGAGTTGTAGAAGTAAGTTTTTGGTCCCACGTATTTGTTTATGGGATGCTTTTTTGCTATGTGTTTCCGTGATTGGCATGAGGACACATAAACAGAGATTTCAAATTATGCTCTCTAACAAATGCTATTTCTAATGTTGCCTTGGATCCCACGTTTTGAGCCATATAGATTGTTTGGTACTTCAGTTTGCTGAAACAGTGATATATTCTGTTGCCTGAAATTCTAAATTACAGATTCCTCCTTCTGATCCTATATGTAAGAAGAGAAAGAACATCGAGATGCGAGATCCTGATAATGGGTGCCCTACCATGGAGCTCCAACAGCATAATGGGTGCCCTACCATGGAGCTCCAACAGCAAAATCACGCAACTAACCCTACCGAGGTGCGTAATACTAAGCCGAAAACCCAGCAAAAGCTTGTCAGAATCATAGTCACCGACCCTGATGCTACTGACACTGACTCTTCCCCCAGTGAAGATCAAGGAAAACCTATAATGTCGCGAGGGGAGAGGCAAATAACACAGATCACTATCAACATTACTTCAGATTCTGCTTCCTCTTTTCAAGCTACACCCTTTCAAAAATCCAAGAAATGTATCAACAGCAATGGTGGCCAAAAGAAGTTCAGGGGTGTTCGCCAGAGAAAATGGGGTCGGTGGGCTGCTGAAATCCGAGATCCAACCCGTCGGAAACGGCTGTGGCTTGGAACATTTGACACTGCAGAGGAGGCTGCCACAGAGTATGACAAAGCTGCTTTGAAGCTGAAGGGCCCTAATGCCATTACCAACTTCCCTCACTCAGGGACCATGGAGGAGATGCCGGTGCCTGCCACCGCTCGAGACAGTCCAAGCAACGACAGCTTTGCCTCATTCAGTGCACTGGCATCACCAACCTCTGTCCTGTCTTAGGATGTTGATTATGGTTTCTTTACAATGACATGGATGCCTCTGGTTGGATAGCGTGTACCATGACGATGATATTCAGAGGTTCTTGTCAGCGATAACTACACAATTTCCTCCGTAGTTTTGGGATTTCACATGGGATGAAATCATTGTAAATAGCATGTCATGTGTCTCTTGTCCTGTCCCTAACTCAAAGATGGAATTGTAAGAACACTGGTTCCGCCACCTTGTTTGGTTTAAAAATGTGGAGGACGGAAGTTAACTCTAATTCGCATTCTTTTTTCCCTCTATATGTCGAGCAATTACTTCAATTTTTCTTCCATTTGTGAAATAAAGCCATCATACAATTTTTTTTCCCACCTTTCAAATTTAAAATTCGAATTAACCTTCTTTAAAAACTAATACATCTGTTGAGATAATTTTTTGTATACAGATATTAGTAATAAAACTAAAAAGACTACCTAAGCAAACTACATAGTCATATCCATCTGATTCATTCAATACATCAACTTTAATAATTAACATTCTTTAAAGAAAATATTCACAATTAATAGTTAACGTGCTCCGCAAGGTATTTGGTTGGTATATATAAAACAAAGTAAGGCCCTAGGAGGAACACACACTCATGACTCAACCAAAAAAGGAGGAGCATACCGTTTGTAGGGTAGATTGTGCCATTGTTTTTAATTGTTATTTCTAGTTATTTCATAAGCGTGTTTTTGTGTAATTTATTGTTATTTTTCTTCATATTTTTAATCTAAATGGATTGATTTACCTTCTCTTATGAGTTATAGGTTATATGAAAAATGCATACATTAGTAAAATTTAACAAAATAATAACATCATAAATATGTGGTTAAACACTTTCTACATAATAACAAAACTATAGAGATTATAAGAATATTTGATTGTCAGGTGAATAGAACTTCATGTCCAATAAAGAATTATTAATGCGCAAACTATCTATTTAGATTGAAAATCTAAAAGAAACAAGAAATTACACAAAATAACGTTGTTTTGTGGAATGATAGAAAATAACATTGTGCTCTTGTTTCGGACTCGAATGAGAGAGCTAGAGTTGGCTAATTATTATTATTATTGTTCTTTTTCAATTAGTGTGTTTCTTTACTTCTTGTTTCTTATTTCATTATTTTTGAATCGTGTTCTTTGAGGACTGGTTGTTGTGTTGTGTTGTTTTTTATTTTTATGATAGAGGTTTAATTTTGAAAATTTAATTATAAAATTTTAAAGCAAAAGTACTTTTTAATTTCAAATTTTACATCGATTGTCAATTTCATCCCCAAAGTTTCTAATTGCAACTAATTCCGTCCCTAACCTTAACACTAGTGATACGGTATGCTCAGGAAATGGATTCATCAACTAGTAAAATAGATAATAACAAAAGCCTACGTGACACATGATGTATAAAATATTTGTTGACTTAATATTTATTGTGTCAGATAGATGCTTGATTTTTTTTTAACACTTTAACCTAAATTGAAGAAGAAAATTTGCTTTTGCAGAAGCGGCAGACTCATGAGTGTGCAACCAGAAAAATTTCCCCTTATAGCAAAATCCTCTTCGTGTTCAATTGTCTTTCCATATTGATGGCAGTGGGGGATGTAATAATAGCAATTACTTAGGTCACGTTCGGTATGGAGGAATGGATGGAGGAGAAAGTGAAGGAAAAAAACATGTTACCTACTTTTTTTTTTTTTTTGAAAAATGTGTATAATTAAAAAAAGAAAATATAAAATACAAAATGTCTATTATACAATTTGATTTGACACAATCATAACTATCTTTTCTTTTATTATTTTAATATAAGGGATAAAGTAGTAATTTTAATACATTCTCATTCCATTTTCGTTCTCAACTTTTACTAACAAACACAATAAATGCATTCTCTTTCTCTTTCCCTTTCCCTTTCCCATCTCCTTTCTCTTTCTCATTCCGCGTAAAGAACTTACCCTTAGTGAACCTTTTTAGTCTAAAGGTGAAGATGCCATCTACCTTAATGCATTTAGCCGTGAAGATTCGAACTTCAACGAATTGTAGTTGGATTCCATGGAGATTTTGATTGCATTCTTTCGTCTTCAATGGCGAGATCAGTTTTGTGATTATTCAATTTATATTAAAGTTTTAGAAAAAAATTAAATCAGGTATCTATATAATATCTATGTGGCACAATAAATATTAAGTCAGCAAATATTTTACACATTATGTGCCACGTAAGCTTTTTTTTATTTTAACAGTCGAAGACGAAATTAATTGCACTTAAAAATTTTATAAAAAATCATCACAAAAAAAAAATTTATAAAAAAAATTCATCGCCAACAAATTTTAAGAACAAAATTGAAAACCCACGCAAAAGTTTGGGCACTTAAAAGTTTCTTTTGCCAATTTGTAAACTTTAAAATTCAATTAAAGTTTACATAAGATTATAAGAACAACAAAAACAATAATAATACTATAACATGAAAATTAAGAAACAGCAAGGGGAAGTAAAAACCTAAAGGCATCGTCTTCTGTCACTCTCTTGCGCGTCCCTATTGGCTGCCGCCATCTTCAATTCTGCTCTCTTCCATACTCAATTCAAATCTAATCTTCCACTTTCACAATCTCGCCTTTGCTTAGCTTGCCCGCGGATTCTCGCGTCCGCGTTCGCCGTTTCTTACGCTTTGAAGCACCCCTGATTTCTTCCGTTTCTGCAGTTCTCGCGCCCAAAAGGTCTGATTCAGGTGAATCTCTGGTTTTACTCCGTCTTCTCCTCCCAATATATATATATATATATATATATATATATATATATATATATATAGCTATTCTGTTATTTTTTTAGGTTAAAATCTTCACGGCTCGTCCCGTTGTTTTCTAGTTGCTTCAGTCTCAGTTAAAATCTCAACTTCTTATCCAGAATGATTCGTCTTTTTGTGTTTTAAATTTTAATGTGTGATGTTTCTAATACGGACACTCTCCCCATTTGCTGTATTGTGTTTCCCAGTGTGTAGTTTATTTAGTGGACGAACTTGTGCTTGGCAAAATTGTTCCTTGAATTAATTCAAGTGATGATTATCAAGTATTTTCTTTCATTTAAGCTTGATTCCTTGCTGGTTAGAAATTTTGATTTCCTTAGGTTGATAGTACCCATGCCACTGTAAGACTGTGTGCAGCATTATCATTCATCGTAGTTCTATTTTTAAATGGTATCAAAGCCTTTGCTTTTCTTTTTTTTTTTTCTAGTCTAGTTTCAAACTTATGAACTCAAAAGTTACTAATTAGATATTTGCTTTTTCTATCCAGTTTCATACTAATTTTAGTCTATTTTTGCACAATTTTAAACAATAAAGAACTAGAGGTGGAGGGTGATTTTGAAGTCAGTTCTTTTTGTCAAAAAGTAGTTCTGCATTATTTCTAAATATTTTAAATATATTGGAGTCTTTTGTAAGGTTTTGTAGAAGAATACAACCTTCTTATCTGCAACTGAGATGTTGAAATTTTAGATTCCTTGAACTTGAAGTACTTATAATGCTTCTGTTTAGGGGTGAAAGAGAAAGGGAGGGGAATTTGTAAAAGCTATGTGACTACAGTTTTTATGTTTAGGGTTAGTTTGGGAATCAAGAGGAGAAGGGAAGGGGAGTGATTAGAGGAGGAGGGAGGGGAGGAGAAGGGAAGGTTAACTTCTCATATGTCTCCCCCTTGTTTAGATATTGATACCTCCTCCAAAATACCTCAATTTGGGGTATCATGAATTTGTGAAGGGGAAGGATGATGGAGGTTAAGGATTGATCTTCCATCATCTTTCCCTCCAATTTTCATCTTCCCAAACAAGGGGAAGATATCTTGAATCTCTCCCCTCCCCTTCCCTTCTCCTCCTAAATCCCCAATCCAAACATACCCTTAGTGAATCATGAATCATGATTGTCTCAAGCTTTCTAAATCCACTTATACGAGGGCTTGACTGATCAGCACAGGAGATTGTACCTCTTTATATTTAAAATTGGTGGTGTATATATACAAGCCCTCACAACTTTGATCTGATTTGCAGCTTTATTTTCATTCCAATGACAAAGAAGAGTTCTAAAACCCCAAGTCAAGTGCAAGATGATACAGCTGTAGAAGAGGAAAAACCATCTTCAGCGCAAAAAAAAGGAGGTAGCGAGATTGATGAAATATTTTCAGGAAAGAAGAGGAAGAAATCTGAAGCAGAAAAGACAGAAAAACCTGATGAAGATGTATCCAAGAAACCCAAGAAAACAAAGAAGAAGAAAAATATGAAAAAGAAAACCAAAGAGTCCGATGATGGTGACTTTGCAGACCCACCTTCTCGATCTAGAAAGAGAACAGAGGACGGACTTGCCATCTACACTGAAGAGGAGTTGGGTTTTGGCAAGGCAGATGCTGGAAGTACGCCACTGTGTCCATTTGATTGCTCTTGTTGCTTCTGAAGGTAGCAATCAAGATCCTCCTCTGTTATTGTAATAGAATTTTGGACTTATAAGCTTGGCACATTGCTTTTAGACTTGAACAAAATGATCGAGTTCTCTTAAGCTGTGCTCAAATATTTTAGAATCTACTAGATATGATTCTTAGATACTCTAGAATAGAGTTATTTGCTGGTGAAACTAAGTAATTTATTGCTTAGAAAAGAGGAGAAATGTTTAGGTGATTCAAATTTGTGCAGTGTGTATGTGTTGTAGTTCCAGAATTTTACATGCTGAATCTCATCTTGGTCTTTATACCATTCCTTTCAGTTGATATGCTTTTGCATGTTTTTGTGACCACTAACATTATCATTCAGGAGTATCTAGAAGTCTACTTGAAGCTGCAAAATTATTATCTTTTTCCACATCTCATTACTTATTTCATGTTTTCAACAAAATATACTTCAGCTCTGATATGTCATAAATCAACATTGGGTTACTTGTACCATTACAACTTATGTTTTTGTTTCTACATACCTTTCTTATTGCTTCTATCATATTAGTATTGTTCATCACACTAGTTCCTAATAAAATTTATTGTTTTTTATTTAATGTTGTAAGATTATTGTCACCAATTTAGTTCTCAAAAGATAATAGATTATTCTAGTTAGTACTACCACACCAACATAAATTCAATCTTATCTTTTATACATATTGAGACACCTTTATCTAAATAAACTTTTATCACACATATTCTCACATGATTCTTCAACAAGCATATAATAGTATATGCTAAATAATCCTATGCTATATTTGTATGACCAAATTGTGCTCATAACTATATGTAAAAAATGATTGTTAAGATAGGACATTGGATAGATAGATAGATAAAAAGTAGGCCCAATGTTAGTTATATTGGGCCTTTTCAAAATGGTAAAGTCATTAAAATTTGGATTAAAGAAAATATATATTACATTGGGAAATAATAAAAATGGGGATCACTGGAGTATATGAGTGTATTGATAGCTTGTTAGAGTCGAACAGGGTTAGAAATAAATACCAAATAATTAATAAACATAAATGGGTATGGTATGTGGGCCAAACAAAAAAAAAGGTTATAGTATGGTGGAAGGCATTGTCTAGTGGATCTGACTTTCCGTTAAAAGTGCCTTTCTCTACAAGCACCTTTCATTTTCTTTCCTTCTCATCTCAAAAAAAAAAAAAAAAAAATCAAGAGTACACCTATTTTTTTAAGCCTAATCAATTGTCTACATGAAAAAAATGATTCACTCATAATATATGTGAAAATATTAAATGCTTTATTATCAAAAAAATATATATTAAATGCTTTTCTAAACGCTCAGTTAACTATTTTTTGAATATGCCATTTTTTCACTAATTGACCATTCAACAAAGTACTTAACATTACTATATTTCACCTAAGCCGACAAAGGATAACACCTCTCACCTCATAGACTTACTGGTTGGTTGGCATGATGTTTGAGATATCAAAAAATATATTATAATATTTGAATAACTAAATTGTTATAATACTTTTTATAACTTGTCAAACTCAACGTGGTGTATTACTTTATTTGGAGACTTAGTAGGGAAAAAAAACCAACATAGCACTATAATATAATAAATTTATTCTGTTTTTTTTTTAAAAAAAAGCAAGTGTTTTCCTAAAATTGAAACATACAAAATTATATGAAGTGTAACTATTTTGTCGTTTCAGTAGTGATACATAAAAAAAAAATTAATGATAATAATAATAATAAAGATAAATCAGTTCTATTAAAATCTTTCTCTCTTTTTCTGTTTTTGTTAATGATTTTTGGGATTAAAGCTGTCTGTAGTTAAGTTATAAGTTTATGTAATGTAACCTGTCGTTGTCTCCAATCCAATTAAGTATTTTAAAGACGTGGCGTGGTTCATAAATTTGTATTAAACAAATATTTTCATTCCCAAATGTTAGACAATTTCAAAACCCTATGTGTGATAATATCATATCCCAGTAATGGAATTCAAAACTAAACAAGAATCGTCAAAAGAGATTTGCTTTGCCCTTTTCTTTTTTCGTTATTAAATATTTTTATTTTTCCTTTCAAAGCCAATGTATGATCTATGAAGTGATGTATCTCACAAATACCTCTCTCTTTTCTCTCTACATTTATTTTGTGATAAATAATTCTATTTAAGACATTGTTAGACATTAAATATAAAAATTTCTCTCAATAATAATTCGATTATGAAAAATTAGTCTTTTCCACTTGATCTAATTCTTATTGGTACAAATATCTCAATTTGAGTACACTTTTTGCTCTTAAAATTTTGATTGCGAATGATTTGTTTTCTCAATAAATCTGAAATATAATTCAATCAAGGAATACACAAGTTTGTTAGTTGTAAAAAGTATTAGAAAAATATATGGCACATCAAGCTACACGTTGTGAATTGAAGCTATGAAAGAAAGAAATTAATGAAAAAGCCGGAATGGACGGCACATTACATTATTCACATCTTCTAATGTCGCGTTTGTTCATTACTTTACTTGATTATCATACATTCAACGCGGTTCCATATTAATTTAAACCTTCATTAAATAATAAATCATGAATATATATTTAATATTATCGTATTATTAAACTTCAGTGTATTTATCTAATCATATAAAATTATTGATGCTCATATTTACCAAATACAGTCACAATATCAATAATCCTACACGTTTCTTCATTTTTAATTGGCCAAAATTTAATTAACATACATTTCACGATACCATTCATATAAAAATAACTGAGATCAAAACAATATGTCAAATTAGTTCTCTTGAACGTTCTTGATGTAAAATATTGAACATCCAAATTAATTGTAAGACGATCAAAAAGCAATTTCATCATGCAAAATATTATTTTTAGTTCGTGAATTGTTGGTCAGATTATTGTTTAGTTCCCAAATTTAACAAAATTATTATTTAGTCTCTAAATTTGTTGTTTTGTCAATTATTTAGTCCTTGAATTTGGTAAAAATACTATATAGTCTCAATTTGCAACTCTGTCAACTATTTAGCCTCCGAACTTGGCAAAAATACTATTTAGTCCCCAAATTTGCAACTCTGTCAATTATTTAATCCCCTGACTGTTATCCGTTAGATAACTAGCTGACTTGGCCGTTAAATACTGATATGGCATGTGAGGTGGCATATGCCCAAGCACTTAACGGTGCCATATCAACATTTAACAGTCACATTAGTTGGTGCCTGGTTATCTAACTGATAATGGTCAGGAGACTAAATATTTGACAGAGTTTCAAATTCGGGGACTAAATAGTATTTTTACCAATTTTGGAGACTAAATAGTTGATAGAGTTGCAAATTTAGGGATTAAATAATATTTTTGCCAAATTCGGGAACTAAAAAGTTGACAGAGTTGTAAATTTGGGGCCTAAATAATATTTTTATTAAATTCAAGGACTAAATAATAATTTGACCAACAATTTAGGACTAAATAGTATTTTGCCTCCAATTTCATTTACATTCGTTGTTTCAATTCTCACGTAAAATATTTTTTCTTGTGATAAAAAATGGTAGTAAGGGATGACACTCCCAAGTACTACCGGGCAGGGCGCCAGTGGCATGTTGGGGAGACCAACAGAGGCCCAACCCAAAGGATTACTACTTGTTAAAGCCGTTTATAGGATTGACCATTTTGTTAAAATTTCATAAAAACGTCTTTATTGATGACATTTTTACTCGTACACAGCAAAAATTATATATTTCTATAAATAATTTTTAAAATGAATATATATATATATATATATATATATATATATATATATATTTAAAATTGTATATATGTTTTTTTAATTCCATATTCATGTGCACATTTGAATTCAGGGTTGATTTTAATTTGTTTAATTTTGGAGCGCGAAATCTTTTTGTTTTGGAGAGATATTTTTGGAGCGTGAAATGGAGTAGCGTGTGTGTCTGACTAGAAGGTTCAGCATGTGCTTTGAGAGTGGGTGTGGCCCTTAAATTCGGAACTCACCTTCTTTTTTTTCTTTGACTTCCTCTCACTATTGCCTCCACCATTCTTCAATTTCTCTCTCTCTCTCTCTCTCTATATATATCATCGGAATCGGAATTCCGCCGGAACTCTAAGAATTTTCCTCCGTCGCCGCCGAACTGGTCATTATCTTAAAGTAAGATTCGCTCAGTATCTGTGTTTGTTCTTTCTGGTTTTGCAAATCGGTTTTACTATTCCTATTGTTTCTTTTTTTTGTTGAAGATGAATGAATTCGTGGATTTTGTTTGAGGATAATAGCGGAATCTTGTGATTGATCTCTCTTATTGGATTCGTTTATATAAAAGTATATATAGGCTGAATCGTTTGGATTTAGAATCTTTTGGTTCATCAATAGCCGTTCTATTGAATCTGTGCTTCTCAACACCGTAGAAGTTAGAAGAACATACAGTATATATGGTGACCTTATCTGAATTCTTTAAATTATTTTATAAAACTTTATTGTTTGGTGTAAACTTATTATTTTTAAATTTGAGATGTGTATGCCGCGCATTTCTGGATTATTGCAATATCGCACTTCTCGAGGCGGAGGGTTCTCCTCTTTGTCTCCATTTGTTTCTCTTATGACACCAATTTTGTTTTCTTCGTTTTGGTCCTTTTGGACTCTCTCTGAAAAACCACAGGATAGGAACCCATAAATATTCTGTCATTTTTTACAGAAATTAAAAGGAAAAAAAAAAAAAGAGTGTGAAAGCATCACGTTAATGTACGGCGCTTGCAAATATTGACGCGTGGAGATAGCTGGACTTCTCATTTGCCAGTTGTCCATAAGTGCGGTAGCATATTATTTTAGTGCATTCTCACCGCACTATTTTTTTTGCCCTTTAATTTTACCCTTGTGTTTCGTCACTATTTTTTTAAAAATATAACAATAATCTTGAATAAATATCCGATCCATACAGTCAACTTCCAGCGATCCTTTCCTTCTAAAAAAATCTCATGTTTCTCTTTCTTATTATTTTTCAGTGAATCCAAAACACGTGAAAAAAGAAAAAGAATTCTTGATTTTGAATCACATTCATGCGTTTCAGGAATCAGGACTAACTAATTTTGCTTTTATATGCAGGCGTTTTTATCTTTTTATTGATTTGTATTTATTTTCACAAACGAGGACTGGAAGTAGCAGATGGCTGCTTCTGAGGTAAGAGATGGAACCCAACTCCAAGTATATAATTTTCCTTTCCCCCTTTTACCATTTGCTTTCCCCTGCTAAACACTGACTACCTAGTGCCCACTGATTCTCTTCATTAATTTAGACATATCTGTCCTGGGTTCTTTTTTCAGATCAACCCAAAGAAGCAAATGAAGAGGTTGGAATCAAAAAAGTCACATTCCTGGTGGTGGGATAGTCACATCAGTCCCAAGAACTCTAAGTGGCTCTCAGAAAATCTTGAAGGTAAGCAACTATATGTGCAAGTACAACTGACCTTTTATGTTTAGCTTTCTTTTATTCTTTTGCAATTGACTATCAAGTTGAAGAATAAAATCCTAAATAAGGGATGTAGTTTCTGTTCTCCAGATCATGCATCAGGAAATGTAGGAAAATCTTTTTCGAATTTTAAATATGTAAAAAATTTACTTAGATATTGGTCAACTGTTAGTCTTAGGTGTCTGCTTTTCTTCCTCCTATTTTGGTAAAATGGTATTATGATGATGTTTTTGTCATATTTCTACAGCTCGACGTATAATTAGAATTGTAAAGTCGAGGTTCCTTTCATATCTCTTTCATAATTTTTTTTGTCGGTTCTAAGTTTAGAATATTCAGGGGCTGAATGAGAAATTAAATATTGGATGGGACGGTATATTAAGAATGTTTAAGAACAATTACAATGGTTTTAATAATGTGTTTTGAAAATAAAATAACACCAAATTAAAGAACTAAGGTAACTTTTTGACATTTTAGTACATTGGTTATAGAATATTTCTTGAGACAAGGGCATGCTCAATTTTGTTTATAATTGAAATTTTTTAGCAATTTTTTCCTGTCATATTGGCGATCGTTGAAGAGTTTTATCCTAACGAGATGCCATAAATGATTATTTCCTACGCGTTGACATAACTGAAAGGGTCTAGTCAACAAAGCCATTTGTTCTTGTAACGACATTTGTTGCACTTATACTATGTAATGAGCTTTTAGGTCATCAAGGTTGGGATCTTTGTTGCATAATCTAAAGAAGGAAAAGTTAATATTAGTAAAGAGATTAGTATTGATACAATTTTTTATTCGTCAATCCTCCTAGCCCTAAATCTACTCGAGTAGTTTCCTGTTCCCAACCTCCCTACAGTTGGGAGGGGTTAGATTTTTGGTATTGTTTTATTTAAATCTCAGTAATTTCTGGCCTCCCAAAAAAATCTCAGACTCAATAATTTATTCCAGCATTTTTCATCACAATGTCATTCAAGATAAAGACTAAACGATCTTTTGTCACAGAGATGGACCGGAATGTGAAGCGAATGTTGAAGCTGATTGAACAGGATGGAGATTCATTTGCCAAAAAGGCTGAAATGTATTATCAGAAGAGACCTGAATTAGTCTCTCTTGTTGAGGAATTCTACCGTATGTATCGATCTCTAGCTGAACGTTATGATAATGTGACAGGAGAATTACGGAAGAATCTACCCACTGAACTTCAATCCCAAGGCTCAGGTATATCAGACACGGGATCTGAGCCATCCTCTCCTTGGATTGCCCCAAGAAAGTCTGGTCGTCGTTTATCTGCCAACCGAGCTCCTGGGTTTGATTACTTTCTTGGCTCTGGTGGAAATGTGTCTGATATTTGCCAAAAAGAAGGAGATGAGTCCTCTACATTAACAGATTCTGATGGAGAATCTGATGATTCGTCAGTGAACAATTACTCAGTTTTCTCTGGGAATGGTAGTGATAATGGACTAAATAGAAAAATACTAGAGTTGGAAATTGAACTTCGTGAGGTAAAAGATAAGCTCTGGATGCAAGAGGAGGAGAATGGAGAGGTTTCATCTAGGGGGCCAAGAAATGACAATATTGAATCTATTCATGCCAAAATTAATGGGTATGAAGAAGAACTGAGGATTGCAAATGAAAAGTTAAAGCTGTCAAGAGACGAAATCACCAAACTGAAGATTGAGCTTGAAAAATACAAGTTTATGGAGTTGGCAAATTTGCAGGCTGCTGCAGATTTATCATCAAGTGATGATAACCTCCAGACAGGAGGATCAATTTCTCTGATAACGTCAGAGCCTCGAGGAATAGTTGAGGGATTAGAGCAGCAACATTTCAAAACAGATAGTAATATAAAGTCACTTAAGGAAGAGCTAGAACTCACCAAACAAAAACTTGAGGATTCAGAAAAACTTATTGCTTCATTCAAATCTGAGGGCAGTAAATACTCTGAAAGGATTAAGCAATTGCAGGATCAGCTTGATTTGACTCGGAAGGACGTAAATGCTTGGAAAACCAAATTCAACTCTGAGAAAAGAGAGAGCTCCAAACTCCAAGAAAGACTTGCAAGGTTAAAAACCAGTCTGTCAGACCGAGATCATGAGATCAGGAACCTAAAATCAGCTGTTTCTGATGCAGAGGAGAAGATATTCCCTGAGAAAGCGCAGATAAAGTCTCAAATGTCCAAATTGCTGGAGGAACGGACTCACTTGGAAGAACAAGTCAGAGAATGGGAATGTCGTGGCCGTTCCCTTGAAGAGGAGATTAGAAAGATCAACTATGAAAAAAGAGAGATGGAGGAGACACTCAAAGGTGAAATAACACTGTTAAATGCCAACATTAGAGAAAGAGAAGATAGTATTAAAGATCTCAACATAAACCTCGATGCGTTAAAGTTAGAGAGGGAGAATCTTAATGCAGAAGTTGGTTCACTCGAGGGAGAGGTAAAAACCCGAGACGATAAGATTGAAGATCAGAACAAGCATCTAAACCAGTTGCATATGGAACATGTGCAGCTTATGTCTGAAATGGAGGAGATAAAATCTAGAGCTAAGAGACTGGATGAAGAGGTTGAGAGGCTAAGAACAGAGATCATAGAAGGAGCAGAGGAGAAACGAGAGGTGATAAGGCAGCTATGCTTCTCAATTGAGCATTACAGAAGTGAGTATAATATGCTAAAGGAGGCTTTTATGGGGCAGAAGCGAGTTCCAGTTTTGGCGGCCTAGTATGTGTATCTACATGTGATCTTGTAAATTTACTAGTACTCTTTACTTTTTTTTGTTTAATCCCTCTCTGTCTCTATCTGGAATGTGTGTATCCGAGGTCATGAGAAGTGGGACCATGGTCTCATGGTTTAATATTTGCATAAAGTTGATGCAAGGTTGTGATCAGGTTTAGGTAGAAGACTCAAGAGTGTCTTTTCTTGAGGGCCCATGATAGAACAGATTGAGGAGATGGCTAGTTTTGTCGACCAGGGAAATACTGGAGATGTTTGTATCCCTCACTGGTCTGGTATTAGGGTTTTTCGTGTAATAGTTTTGTTAATATTATTGAGTTGGAACTTGTATTTTATTTATTACAATAAGTTCTTGCTAATTTTATTCAGTTGTCCTTTCACTCTATGCTGGCCCTGCCCCCATCTTTTCTGGTCAACATATGAATTTAAATGCAAGTCTTGGTTATTTTAGGCTTGGATGGATAAAGGTAAGGTACAGTTGTAACAAGGTCCAAAAAAAAAAGTGCGTTTGTAACTTGTAACGGAAAAGGCTTCACTAAAAGAAAAATGATTTCAGTTTACACAAAGATAAAGACAATTTTTTTAAAAAAAAAAAAGCAAAACGCGCCAGGTAGGGGTCGAACCTACGACTTTCTGCTTAGGAAACAGACGCTCTATCCACTGAGCTACAGGCGCTTAATGATGTTGGCAATACCAAGATGAAAATTAACATATATTAATTGAAATCGAATAAGAAAATGATATTACCTTCAAAGTTCAAACAATCGATAAACATACAACTTTAACAAGTTTATCCTTATATATTTATTCTCTTAGAAAAATGATGCATATATAACTTATTTAATCCATTACTCCTATTATTAGTTCTTTTAATTTTTGCTTCAGTTTTATTGAAAAATCTAATAGTATAGTTATAAAAAAATGTATTTATACTTAATTCAATAAAAAAATAGAACCAATAGGGTAGAATGGAAAGAACTAATTCATCACAATACACCAAATGAATCTTTTAAAAGATATGAATGTGAAGCCATTGAAGAGAAGCTCAAAACTCGCAGGAACAGGATGCCATTATTTTTGTTATCATCAAAAAGGACAGAAGCGGCACAACTAAAAACCCATGGCTGCTTCACTAGTGCAACAAGCAAGAAACAGATTGGTCTACTGACTCATTTGCTTCCCTGTTTCTTATAGAGTTTGTATCTATACTCCATATTGTCAGGCATCTGCGACTAGGTATATAAATAACATTTTCCTATTTATATTTTATTTTATAATGTCAATATGATAATTATTGCCTTCCTATTTTCGCTTGCCAAATTGTAGGAAACTAGGAATATTTAAATTTTTTAATATACATAAATTACTCTGAGAAATGCATATTATAAAATATTTAAGCGTTTAATATTACAAAGGAACAAAGGAAAAGTAAAAATAATATAAATGTTTTGAAAGAACAAGTGCAATATCACGTTTTGTGAAAGTTCTAAAAATGCTAAGCAGATTGAAACAAATTAATGTTGGGGACGAGAATGAAATACATGAAACTGGATATACAATGAATTGCGTGGAGTAGCTTTGGAAATGCCTTGTGTATACTTCTTTTATGCAATTTCAAAGAAAAGAAATCTTGGGTCTCTGGGGATACACAAGATGCATCTACCTATGCAAACCCTATGAAGTCTAGGTGTCTATCTAGCGAGCTACCTTGTTAAAAGTATGCTAGCTAATAGCCTAACACGAAGGCGTAAAAAGGTCAATACAGAGAGACTCCCAACTTATAAAAGAAAATTGTCCATCTTCAGCATCTTCTCCCATTTGAGTCCCAGGTCAGAGCCAACAACCCTAAAGATGCATTCAGTCAATGTCGGCACAACACATCAATGAAAAACAGCCAAAAATCCAACACACACACACACATACAGGGGAACCTAAATTGATCAGGCCAAAAAAAACAGGGGAACCTATATTGAAGCTGCACAAATACCACGATTCCCCATCAAAAAATGAAACAACGAAAACAAAGAAAAATATACTCCTTGTTACCAACCTTGGAGCCTTTAAAATTTGCCATCAATCAATATGAATGGCACCAAATTCTTTAATTAATCATCCCAAGCACTATCTGCCGCTCCCTCTCTTTTATTGTTTGACGTGGTAATCATGAACCTATACTTATCCTCAATAGTAATTGAAGCAGCTCCAGAAGCTAAGTTCTTGGACAAAGCAATCTTTGCCTCTTTTTGTGCAGCCGCAGCCTCTTTCTCCTTCCGTCTAGCAACCTACAAGCAAAGTGCACAAAGATCCAGTATTACATTAACCTTGATGCACAACAACAAACAAAAGATCCCTAAATAAACAATAAGTGTACCTTTCCAGTTGCAAATGCCACAGCATTCCCAGATTCAGCATCAGCTATAGCTTTCCTTATATTTGCAACAAGGAACTAAAGGCCAGGATAGTGTTAATGTAATAATGTTAGAATCAAGTTGAAAGAAAAATGGTTCAAAATAAAGAAGATGATAGCAAGTACCATATCCCGATCAGTGTAAAAAGAAGTTGCTTGGCCTGTCGATCCTGCACGCCCTGTCCTCCCAATCCGATGTACATAATCTTCCATGGTCTATAATTGAAGCAGCCATAACCGAAGGAAATTAAATTTGACTGAAAAATACCAGGCCAATGAGATGCCCACAAAGTAGTAGATTGGCAATCGACTATCGGAGCAGAATCCCCTAACTTTTTCAGAAAACCTTTTATTTGGAGATTTCAGGTAAAAGTTTGTGATCAAATAGTTCTTGCTTGTAGCAGAAATACCTTTGGAAGATCTAGATTGATAACATGCGACACTCCTGTGACATCCAAGCCACGAGAAGCAACATCAGTGGCAACCTGCATAAATTGGTCTCAGTGAACAACGTGGATAGCAGGAAAAAGGAATGCATGATACCGAAGGTCCAAATGTTAAGCAGACACAATAGGTATTCTAGCATACAGACAAAGCAGAGCATACAAATTTATCATTATTATTTTTTAATATATAGAAAGTACATAGTATTTTCATTTGATATTTATAATTCATCTAAAGACATGCTATTATCAGCAATGACCACAATACTTTTTTTCTTCTTTTTTTTTTTTAATATTTGACACAGATAAAAAATTTTCCATCTAAAAGAAACAACAACAACAAACAAAGTTCCATCTAAAAGAAACAAGAAAATTAAAACACAAGATAGTATTAAAAAGACCTATGAGCTGACCAATCTATTAGAATATCAACTGATAAGACAAATTAGGGTTGATTGATATTAGAATATTCTTATACATCATATACTTATCTTATCAGTTGATATTAAAAGAGATTGGAGGGCTGGTTTAATAGAATTTTCTATTATCAGTTGATGAGATAAAAAAATCATAAAAAGAAAAAAAAAATAGAAGTGATTGTTGATGTAATTAATTAGAAGTTAGCTGCAATGCTGCATATTGATCTAATCAGCTTAATAATCATCATTGAAGCACAGATGTTTCAGCTGTTTTGTGTCATACACATGTCAGTGTCAATGTTCCTTTTTTTTTGTAAAAATGCTTCTTTATAAATAATATATGGGAAAATGCGAAAAGCCCTAAACTTTCAAAATGAGAAAGAAATAACTGACATGGTAAATGCCCATTTGTATCAGCAATTATCAGAAAGAAATAAGTCCTTTCTATTTTCTCCTTAATGATTTTAACTCAACCACCACATCAGACATAACTGACATGGTAAATGCCCATTTGTCCCCAATGCTAGCATGTCCACCAAAAATCGAAAGAAAAATCAGGCCTAGTTGTTATTGATTCCATAACAATGAATCATTCTTCAACAACACTGCACCTTCAACCATAACTTCCAAATGCAGATTTCATCATTGAGACTATAGACTAGGCAGGCTTCACATTCTTACTATGGTAAAAATACATGAAACACTTCCCCCTATGGTAAAAACCTGCCTATAAGAATATTATGCAAGAGGATAGCAGACTAGAAGTGTAGGACAGGTTACCAAAATGTTGGTGGAGCCACTCCGAAAATCATGCAAAGCAGCCTCCCTTTCACTCTGACTACGGCCACCATGAAGAGAGGCTGCAGATAACCCTTGAGCTACTAATGCTTCAGCAATTTCATCACACCTTGTCTACATGCACATAAAAGAATCAATAATGAGAAAATTGGATATGGCAAAAAAAACACACAAAGATGTAGTTTTCATTTCATATTTTTTAAAAAAATATGAACTATTTGGCTTTTGGAAGGCATATAATAAAAATAGGAACACAAATTTCAAATTTATATTTTAAGGTAAAAATTTCCCTGCTAATTTGAGGTTGTTAAATTCTGCATTGCTTTATTTCAACATATGGGTCTTGCAAACCCCCCACCTAAAGTATTTTGTTTCTTAGTGCTTGCATTTAAACCCCAGAAACTATCAAGATCAGTTTTATTAACATCTCTAACATGCTCTTTTGGACATAAAGAATGGGCAGGACCCACCATAATTAATGGTTAAATTAATCAGTGATGGAGAAGCAAGGATCAAACTTCTAAGTTCTAACTGCTTGTCCATGAAGGCTCAAGATTGTATTAATAACTCTAAACACTTAGCATAGATACTAATCATGACATACCTTTCTTTCCACAAATACAATTGTTAGTGGAAATGGACGACCGCATTTTTCAGCCTGTGTAGCCTCTTCAACAAGCAAATCTAGAAGTCGATCGATCTAAAAATACATGGCACGTTTCAGAACAGAAACCGAAAAAAATAGATAGTGCGACAGAAACTAGAAAGCTACAAATTGAAGGACTAGACATATTTTGGAGTTGATTTAGATTAATTACAAAGGACACCACCTTCCACAATATAGTTATAAGGATATAAATCATTAAATAAAAGGAGCAAAGGATAGAACATCAAACAGTAAAACTGTAATAGTATCTCTTCATTTGGGGACCAGTAATACAGAGTTTTGAACTGAACTGTATACATTGGCTGAACCTTACATTTAAGGGTTATATTCACATTGCAAAAATACATAAATAATGTCAAAAAACCTTCTATTTCAGAAGCACTCCTAATCGTAAAGAAGTCTTGGAAAACTATGATAGCCAATAGACCAGTAAATCAAACAAGTAAATCATAATTAAGAGCTTAACCATATTTTTTGATCTTATGAGATACTTCTATTTTATGAAAAGTGATCTTATATTCTTATTAGATAATTAATCATACCTTCTCTTGTTCAGAAACCTTCACAAGAGTTTGGCAAACATTTGCAGTTGGGCTACTCACTTTCCCCACCTTCACTTGCACTGGGCTAGCTAAGTACTCCTGAAAATTAAACAAAAGAAAGGTAAACTTCATAAAAGTCTTGTACAACTTACAACTGAATTTCCAATATATAGTTACATACACCATAACAACAATTCCAATAGTCATTTTTTGAGCTAACGTTCGATATGCTCTAACAGAAATTGAATAGGATGAAAGTAACTTGATAGTGAAGGTTTCAAACACAGTTTCATGAATTAATAAATTCTGTCAACAGAGAATATGAGCACCCTAATCTATTAACATGGCTTCAGATAAACAGGAGGAAGGAAACCAGACCTTTGCCAGTGCTTCAATCTCCACAGGCATAGTGGCACTAAATAGCAATGTTTGATGCTTCGCTGGAAGATTTCTCATCACCTACAAAAATATTAGACAATTTATATTTTCTTCAGAAATCTAAATGGACAATAATTAAAATAACATATGATCTATCACAACTGTAGTGGTTATTAATAGCTAATAACTCGTTCATATGAGATTAAATTTGCAATAATCAGGCATCCAATTATTTTCCACTCATGACCAAATCATCTTGTTTAAGTATAATGCATAAGTTCCAAGGTATTACAGTTTTAAATAGTGTGTGAAAATTTGAAGGGAGAAAGAACTACATGAAAACCATAGACTTAAGTGAAGCTTAGACACCAGATATCTAAAATGAAATCAATTTGTTAATCTTAAATTTGAAATTAAATTGTCATGAAAATAAAGGGAAAATTCTTATACAGAGGAAAACTTCAATACCACTAACCTCTCTTATCTGTGGTTCAAAACCCATATCAAGCATTCTATCAGCCTCATCTAGAACAACAAAAGAAATTCTAGAAAGGGAAGTATTGCCTTGTTGTAAGTGATCAATAAATCTTCCAGGGGTAGCAACCACTATGTCAACTCCTGCTCGTAGCTCAGATCTCTTTCATAGCAACCAGAAAGCCAACAAAGAATAATGAATAAAGCATCTAAAAGCACACAAGAATTCAAGCGTCTTATAAAGGCTTTTAGACGACAATAAAAAATGATGAACCAGTGGCAACATTTAAGCAACCAGGGGGGTGAGTTCTCAATTTAAATTAAATGGCCAACAAAAATTACTTTTAAGACCAAAAAAGATGTTCCTACAAAATTTAACACGTGAGAACTTGCATGATTTTCTTTGACCATACTTGACAAAATTTTTATGATCATTGCAAATAAGACAGGCAATAAGCCAATAGCCCTTAGTTATCCTTGACCAAACCTTTGCAAACACAGGCATAACATAAGAAGAAAAAAATGACGCCAACATTTAGTTACCTGCTTTTCAATGTTAGTTCCACCAACGACTATTGCAGTTTTTAAGGACTCGAGTGATCTGCTAAAAGCTTTAACCTGCCAAAAATCAAACACACCACAGAATAATTAATATGATTACAACCAAACATCATACGTATATTCAATGATATCCATATAAGAATTGAAAATCATACAAAAATTAATAATGAGTGTCTGAGAAGCTTTGTGAATGAAGGTATGAATAAAAGGGAACACAAAATAGTCTCAATCTCATATGCATAGTTATAAACAGAACTTTCAACTAAAATATTAGAAATCACTAAGGAATTCATCCCGAGTTATATAGATAACCTATTTTCGTACACCCAAAATTAAATCCATCACCTCTTTCTCTATTTGTTGGGCAAGCTCTCTAGTAGGAGCCAAAACCAATGCTAAAGGACCATCACCACGCCGAATTGGAGATTGAGCCAAGCAATGCTACAAAATAAGAAGGGAAAACAATTTAGTTGACTATTTGTTTGATTGACACCAAATGATATCTAAGGAAACCATTTCAAAGATTAGATAGAAATGCTATGTGTAATGAGTACAGACCTCTATCATAGGAATGGTGAAAGCTGCAGTTTTTCCACTGCCAGTTTCAGCACAACCCAGTAGATCCCTTCCACTAAGTGCAATCGGCATGGCCTGAGCCTGGATTGAAGTTGGCCTTGTGTATTCATGATATGCAATATCCTTCATGATGCTCGGGTGCAAACACTGTAAATAAACAAGTACACAATTTATCATACATTTTCCATAATCACAAACAATTAATGAAGAAATATGGATCTGATCATCTGATCAAATTAACTACCATGTCCGCAAATGATTCTATTGGTGCAGGTGCAGGAAGGGAGTCAGAAGCAACAGTAACATCAAGATTAAGCCGCAGTCGGACCTCTTCAATCTGCATATAAGAAGCATGTAATCTGTAAAATTAAGTAACGCAAACATTGCTTCTGCGCTTATAAATTTCAGAGAAGAGGTAGACATAGAAGCACGACAACTGTTGTGCTCTCACTTAGACCAAAATTACCCATAAATTTGCAAAAACTTTAGAGCCCAAAGCTGAATTATCTCACTTCACAACGCTACAATACCATGTTCATGGTTCGGCATTTTTTAAACAAAGCCTTCAACTTTCAGACAGCTAAAAAGCTATTTCAACCAATCAATCTCTGTAAAATTAAACAATCATTGTATATCCTTTTGGTATATTGGAAGCTTCCAACTGCTAATCTCCCTCCATTGTGGAAGCCAGAAATCTTCCATTTAATAATTTCCATCATGCTATTGCACCTAATGTGTGACATTTATTATCAGCAAATTGCACCTAATACGACTATACTGTCAACCAAACCATACTTCTATAATAGAAATCTCTCAAACTAAATAATAAATCCTTGTAATTGTCATAAAAAAGCCCCAAGCCTCTGATATATGACACTCGATGGACACACTTTTTACCACCCTCCAAATATCGAAATACTTCAGGAGAGGAAAAGCACTCCTCGATAGTCGATACAAGACTGTTAATCCTTTTTTTTCTTTCGAGATGTTATTCATCAAAAGATAAGTCATCATTTACAGAATTTCACAGCTAAGGGAGAGCAAGTAAAGGAAGCCAAACAAAAACGCATTACAAGTTACATAAGCTGACCACCGAGATGAAACACGAAAAATCCAAAATAGTTCCAAAAACCCTAGACATATATACATTGAAAGACACACATTCCCGAAAACTACATCACGGCGAGAAATAACAGAAACCTGCTCAGGCTTCATACGAGAAACGCGTTCGGACGGTTGCCAGTGAGGAAAGACGGCGTCGGGGACGGGAAGGGTCCGAGACGATGAAGGAGGTCCGGAGCTGCGGCGAGAGAGATTGGAGAAGGTGGAGGGAGTAGAAGAGTTGTTAAAGTGGGAATTTGAGGAAAAAGCAAGTTTGCTGTGATCGTTGGTGTCTAGGGTTAGAGACGAAATTCTGGTAGCAACAGTAGTGGAGCTGGAGCTCCTGAGGTGCGGAGGCACGTACGACATCGTTTCCCGTCCTTTCCTTCGTTTGGAAGTGGTTTTTTCTTTGTTTTCAGAGAGCACAGCCAGATAGGGTACTGAGAAGTGAGAAGCATAAACGAGAGGTTCGTGCTTTGCTACCTTGAGTGAGTCTCGGGATGATGATGATACGTAGCCTAGTAATATCTTTTTTTTTTCTTCGAGGTAATGGGCCTGATCGGCTACTTTAAGGTTCAAGTGGAGCCCAATAATGCACTTAACCCTATTCGGGCTCTATTTTAAGCCCATAACTTCGGAAACGGCCTCCAAGAGTAACCTAACTATTATTTTTATTTCTGAAATATAAAATAAATTATTGTTTTGGTCTCTGAAATTTATTTGTCTCAATTAGGGGTGCGTAAAACCGATCCAACCGATCTGATCCAAATCAAATCGATCAAAACCGATTACATAATCGGATGGATTGATTTATTTTCTTGACAACTGATTCGGTTCGGTTCGGTTGATGAATGAAGTCCAATCCTAACCGAACCAACCGATTACAATTTTTTAAAATATTAAAAATATTTTATGATATTGGTTTTTATGGTTTTATGATGTTTGATTGTAATTTTAAGTTTGTAATGTTGGAATATTGTACTAATAACTTTATTTTGTTGGTTTTCATGGTTAGGAATAGCTATTTTTATTTTTTAGGGTTTAAATTGAAGAGGAAAAAATAGTAAATTTTTTGTCAAAAAACCGATCAAACCGAATAGAACCAAACCGACTATAATCAGTTTGGTTCGGTTCGGTTGATGTCCAAAGAGCGGATTGGATTGGATGACTTTTTTAGTCATCGGATTGAATTGGTTCGGTCATCTAAATCATCCAAATCGAACCAATCCGCAAGTTTGCTCACCCCTAGTCTCAATTTAGCTATTGAATAATGAAAATATCAAATTTAATCTATAAAATACTTGTGTCGCAATTTCTTCCTTGTGTTTCTTCCTTTTGATATTTTCATAATTCGTGAACTAAATTGAAATAAATAAAATTTTTGAGGACTAAACAGTAATTTATTCTAAAATACGTGACGAGAAATATTGCAACATTTTAGATACTAAATGTGACAAAAAATTCCATACTTTAATTTGGGTCACCACTCACCACCCATCAAAAGTTTACAGTACTGGCCATGCGTTTAGAGATCTAGTATTGAGATGAAAAATCATTGGATATATATAAGTTCTCTGTTTGTTCTTTGCTACTGCATTTCTCAAATAATTTCTATATCAAATTGTGCACGCTTTAATTTAAACAAAATAAATCAATTCATTCAACATAAGTCTTTGAAAAGTAGGTTGGAAGGAGGAGAAAAAATTGTAACTTGCCTATTAATTATTGGTCAAATGCTCATTTTGGTCGTCACCCAAATTTTAAATTGGTCCTTTATCTTTCAAAAGTTTTATATTGGTCCTTTATGTTTTTCAAAAGTTTTATATTTGTCCTTAAGGTTTCATTAAAGTTCTATATTGGTCATTTATGTTTCATTGAAGTTCTATATTGGTCCTTTTATATTTCATTGAAGTTTTATATTAGTCATTTATATTTTATTAGAGTTTCATATTGATCCTCTCATCATGATTTTATTTTTGGCTTAAACGACGTCGTTTGGGTGTTTTTGGTGTGTCTAAGGCCACATCAGCTATCTGATACACATAGGAGAGATTATGTGTCCATCTTAGCACGTCATGTCAGCAGTTAACTTAAGAAATTGACGATTTAGACGGAATGACCAATTTAAAAGTTAAGTAAAACCCTAAACCTTTCACCTTGTTTATTTAACCAATCCAATATATCAATCAAAAGCTTAGACATGAATATAAAGGTTGCTTGCAAATGGGATAATATATATTATGATGCAGATAGGTGGGTATTTTGGTTTATGGAGCTTCTCATTTCGTGGCTATCATTAAATCATATAATATAAATATACCAAAATGAAAAATGGAGGTCATCATTAATTATTTTTGACAAAGCCATTTTTTTGGCCCTTTTTTTTTTCCACCACAAGTATGTTGACATTGCGCCCACGGTGATCTCATATAAAACATTTGTTTTTTCTCTCTCTTTATTGGCTCAAACTGATCTAATACGAGGACACACACACACACCAAAGAATAACTAAAGGCTCAGTTTATATATATGCCAATAATATAATAGATGGAAATAATTAGGCTATTTTTTATATTTTTATTATTAAGTTTTATAATAAAAAAAATCCACACGTAAATTAAATGATTTATACACTTTATTTCTCTTATGGCTTTGCCTACTTTTTTTTGGGAAAAATTGTAATAAAGGAAAGCACTCTTAAGTACTACCGGACAGGATGTCAGTGGCATGTCGGGGAGACCAACAGAGGCTCAACCCAAAAGATTACTGCACAGGCCTAAATCGCAAGTAGTTTTACCCAGTTGCAAGCTCGCAACTACTCAACTAGCCATATTGGGTGCCTGGGGATCTCCCTGAGGAGGGATGCCCACCAAAGCATAATTTTGGATGGTTTTAGGGGGATTCGAATCTCGCCCATGAGTGAGACTATAACTTTCCTCCGAATCCTTAACCATTTGTACCAATCCAATGACCTTTGCCTACTTTAATCATGCATTTTAAAACTCAAAAGTATCAAGCGAAGTATGGTTGATTTATACTTTTGACTTTAGGCTTTGTCTAGCTTTCTATATTTACGTGTTAGCTTTTATGATCTCTTTTGTGTTTTAGTAGAGGCAATAAGAAAAGGAATTGTGGATTTGGCGTTGAAAGCGAGGCTTATTCTACTTAGGTAAGGTTTCAAAATATTTTAGGTAAGGGCAAAGTCATATAAATCTCTAGCTCACACACAAATTAGTATACTAGGTGATGTATTTAATTTATGAAGCCTTCTTCACAATTATGAATCCTTATCCCACACACTAAAGATAATTTCGTACACTTTGTACAACCACGGTTTTTTATTATATATAATTTTTTTAATAATTGTTTGTTGTTTGAGTCAAATCCTTTAAAGTCATGATGATGATACAATATTTTATGTCTTGAACTTTGAAAGGGAGTGAGATTAATTATTAAAAAAAAAGTTGATTGTTTATAATATGCTGAATTATAATTTAAATTTTTGTTAAAAGAGATGTATATAGCTCTATTGAGTATTGGATAATATAAAGTTAACTCTAATAAAAATGAAAGGTGAAAATTCTAAATTGGTCCTTTATGTTTGCACGAAGTTTTATATTGGTCCTTTATGTTTCAAAAAGTCCAAATTAATCCTTTATGTTTGCAAGAAGTTCCAATTTGGTCATTCCGTTCAAGTCCGTTTATTTTCTAAGTTAAGTGCTGACGTGGACACACCATCTCTCTTACGTGTCAATTGAAGCTGACGTGGCATGCCACGTCACTGTCACGTCATCATCTAATATCATATGTGATGACGTGACGTTGACGTGGTGCTGACGTGTCATGACACGTCAGCACTTAACTTAAAAAATATACGAAAGTGGACGGAATGACCAATTTGGAACTTCTTGCAAACATAAAGGGCCAATTTAGACTTTTTGAAACATAAAGGACCAATATATAACTTCGTACAAACATGAAGGACCAATTTGAGATTTTGACCAAAAGAAAATATGTGTTTACTTAGTGCAGTCAATCAAATAAGAATTTATTTTTTAAGAAATTTTCAACTCTTAATAATTTGATTGGGTAAATTGAAGGTTTCAGCATTCGACAAATATCTTTTTAAAGTTTAAGGAAAAAATTTAGGACTATTTTCTTATGTCCATTTCATCAAGTTCCCTAATATAAATATGACACATGGCAAAAAGTGTTTAAATGACCAATCACAGTAGAGAGAGAATATAGAAGACCACCTTTTATATGACCAATCATAAAAGAAAGGCTAAAATGCACAGAACCCCCTAAACTATAGGGTGTTTGCACATAACCTCCTTGAACTTCAAAAAGTTGCATAGCACCTCCCTAAACTTTTCAACTTTTGCACATAAAGGATTCTGTTAAATTTTCCATCCAATTTTTAACACTCAATGTCACATCAGCTTCCACATCACATTTTAATTCCATGTCATCTGGACAAATAAGTAATTTCTCTACCATTAATTAATTAATTATTTATTTTTGTAAAAAAATTAATTATTTTTATGAAAATTAATTTCTCTACGGTCTATATTTTAATTAATTAATTAATTTTTTTCGTAAAAAAAATTAATTTTTTTTATAAAAATAATTAATGGTAGAGAAATTATTTATTTGTCCAGCTGACATGGAATTAAAATATGATGTAGAAGCTGATGTGGTATTGAGTGTTAAAAATTGAATGGAAAAGTTAACAGAATCCTTTATGTGCAAAAGTTGAAAAGTTTAGGGAGGTGCTATGCAACTTTTTGAAGTTCAGGGAGGTTATGTGCAAACACCCTAAAGTTCAGGGGGTTCTGTGCATTTTAGCCTAAAAGAAAGAGGGTGTAAATACAATATATGATTGGTGAAACTTGACGAAATGAAAATAAGGAAATAAACCTAAATTTTTTCCAAAGTTTAATTGCAATTAATTATAATTATAATTTTTTTTTGAACAATTTTATTTTTTTATTAATACCGTTAAAATAAAAATAACAATTATAACTTATATAATGTGGCACATAATAATAATTTCTGATTAGATTCACGTATGCCAACCTAATATTTTACTTTATATATATTCCATGTTATCATTTTGTCTTCTATATCTTTTATAATGTTTCACCTTGATAATTCAATCAAATTTTTTAACATTGTGTCAGTGTCATGCTATGCAAGTTTTAATTATTATTTATTTAACTGTACTAATAAAAAAAATAAGATTACTCAAAAAATAAATATTTAATAATATATAATTATTTATCCAATCTGGTAAAAGGAAGGTGAAGTATGTGGCGTTTGGCGGTGGGATTGAGGAGTTAGGTGTGCATTTTATATCCCTTGTCTTTTTGTGCGGGAGTAGGTGAGTCTTACTCTTACGGTCTTACCATTTAAAACTTGGACTTTTAAAAGCCTTAACCTCTACTATTGAATATTATTTTAAATCATAAGTTTTTTGTTGTATAAATTAAACTATATAATATAATAAAAGGTATATCTATGATGCAACTTATTGCATATATATAATGTAATTTCGATTGATAGGATTATGAAATCTGAAAATTTTCATTACATCTCAAGTTATCCTACTCACATGTCACAATCCTATTGGTGGAAATTATATTGCATGCATGCAACAAGTTATATCATAGACTCACCCATAATAAAGACATTGTCACACGGACAAATAAATTTTTTTTTTTTTAGTATATTACAGGTGAAGTTAATAAAGAATAATATAATTGATAGTTGGAACTAATCATATGAAAAGTTAACCCTTTATTTTTCTTCACTTTCTCTCCTAATTTTTAAATAAACCCTTAATTTTAATCTCCCATAAAATTAGGTTTTGTGGCTTTTAAAGGGTTCTACTCTATATGGTGGCTTGGAGTTGGTTCTTCTTGAATCCATTCCAACTCATTGTCAAATATATAATGTGTTATTACTTTTTAGTTGTGTCCATTCAGAGAATGTCAAAGGTTGTAGGTCTCTGACTTCTCTCCATAAAACATACAAGTACTTGTAAAGTACTAGTAGTCAAAAGGGAAGATGAGATCCAAACGCAACAAAATGTGTGTTGCGAAATAGTTTGGAACTTTTGGTTGAGATTCTGTGATAATTGATTTTGAATAAGTAAGACTTATTTAAAATTTATGGAAACAAATGGTTTTGATGAGAAGACAGATTACAAAAATAAAAAATGAATTTTGTGAAATAATCAATTTAAATTTGTAATGTGACGAGGATTTTATTAATTATATATATCCCTACTTCTCATATATGTTTTATGAATACGATAGAGTGTTTGATATGGTGTTATTTTGAAGATGTTATTTAAGATAATAAGTTATTTTCGATGATATTGTTTGATGACCTGTTTGTTATTGTGTCATGTGATATGACACCCTTAAGTGGAATAACTTTATTTTACTTTACCAATTTTATCTCTATATTATATTTGATATTTTTTTTACATAAATTATCAACACACCATATTTTGTCGCGCTTATTTAAATAATTTTGTTGCATATTTAAATTATTGTTATTTTTAGTTATATTAAACTATATATACGATTGTTTAAAATATTTTTTAATTTAAAGTTATTATGAAATTTTAAAAATAATCATAGAGTAAATATGGTAGTTAATTTACTTAAATTTATAAGGGTAAATTTGGAAGATACAAAATAAACAACATAGTATCTTAGAAGACACCATTTAGAAGACATTATTTTATATCAAACACTTGCATCTTATATCATTGTGATGTGAAACATCATACCAAATAAGAGTATACAAAATAATATGGTATATGAGATAACACCATTTTATATTATGATCTGTAAGATACCATATTATCTGAGATACACCATATCAAACACCTCATTAATTATTACCCTTCCCTTTGAAACGGGTGTCTCTAAATTTTTTTTTTCCCGAAATCAAGAAATCCAATGTTAGCTCCATAACTAATCATCTAGCTACTAGCTTATAAGTATTTTGATGAGTAAAATAGTTAACTCGAAAATTAAAAATTATTTTATATTCAAAGTCAGAAATAAAACTTTTGATATTATGCCCACTCAACTAAATTGTTTGAATTGTTATCTTAGTCAAACATGTGTTTTTTTTTTGGTCAAAATAAAGCGTACGGATTAAAAAGAAAGTTTTAAGATTAATGAGGGATAAAAGTATACTTTTTAAAAAGGTTTTATCATATTACGTTATATCAAATTAACAGTGTTATACAAAAAGACCAATTTATAAAATATAAAGGTAAATTATTAATTTAAAATTTTAAAAAAATAAAAGGTTAACAGGTAGCAAGTGAAAAAAGCAAAAATAAGTAACTAAAATAAAGGTTTGAATATTTTTTTTTGGAAGTATTCCAATATCGTTGCAGAAAAAGACATTGTTAGTCCTTAATTAATAGCATCTTCAACCACAAAGAAAAGCTTCATAGTAAAAGAAAAAAACATTCCGGATCAAAAATAGAAATTTCCCTAAAGAAAAAAAGGCATCAAACGACAACAGCTTAAAAGAATAAGGATTTCCATGCGAACAAAACATAAAATCCACAATTATCTATCACAAATACGATTGAGTTGTCAAAAGATATTTGACCAATTAACTTGAATTTGTGTGTAAATAGCTGGGTGAACCAAGTCCATTAACATTTTTTAGGTACAGAGTCCAAATCAATAGAAGACAGAAGCGTAGTAAATACGTTAGGAAGTGTTTCTTATAAAGAAACCAAAACTGAGAAAACACCCTATAAATGTTAATTAAGAACAATAAGAAGGTGTAAGAAGAAAATGCCCGAAAGCACTTGGATTCTTGGCTGCCTACTCATCACTAGGGGACCGAATGTCTCTTAATTCCCAAAGTTCCTTGTTCGTCGGAAAAACTAATTCCGTAACCACTTCATTTGAAGTTACGAAGTGCAAGTTTCTGGCCGCCCAGTTGTCACAGAAGGATTCATTTCCCAACACCAAAGTTAAGACTAGGAATCTGAGTCCGTTATGGAACTCCTAACTATTTTGCTTTGCATTGTCGTGAATGCTCCTTTTGAAAATTATTTTGTTGGCTAGTTCAAAATTCCGTGCGTTGTGTACTATCCTTTGCGCTTTTTTTCTATAGATAAGGATGTTATAATCTATATTTAATATTAAAATTTTATGATTTTATATTTTTAAATTTTGTTAAATCGCGTACAAAATTGTTTTGGTATAAAATCATCATAACATCAATAGAATCGAATAAAATCGCATGAAATCTCAATTTTACCTAGTGATTATACGATTTAATCATAATCCAAAAAATAAATTTGTTTGAAACTTCTTCTTTTTTTGCATGATTGTGTGGGTATCCATAAACCGACCCGACTAAAAACAAAAAACAAAAAACAAAACTCTTCATGTTAATGGTTTATAATATTGTGATTAATGTTGATAATGCTCGAGTTCGTAGTACTTCAAATGGCTTGGATTTACATGAAATTAGGAGTGAAATACCAAGTATTGATAATGATACATGCATGGTAGTAATTGTTGTGGTGAAAATAGATTAAATGATGGGTATGATTATCTTAGTTGAAAATATAATTAATTTTATTTGGTTTAATTATTGAATTATTAATTATGAATTGAACTATTTGCAACCATAGTCAGGTGCGCGACGTATCGAATTAATAATTCAATACATAGTTCTTTCGAAAAGACAATCATAGTCAGGTGCGCGACGTATCGAATTAATAATTCAATACATAGTTCTTTCGAAAAGACAATCAATTATATATAATTGCAGATAACTAAAAATTATTTCTAGTTTAATTTGGTGTATAATTCTTTAAAAAATACACTAGATTATTTGTAGTTTCAGATAACTAAAGATAATAAGAACTATTAATAATATTCTTTTATTATAAAAAATTATTAATAATATTCTTATAATATTTGATATTATTTTTTTAAAATTTAGATAAGATTAAGAGAAGAATATACTATGTTATAAAAAAAAAAGAGGAATATACTATAACTTTTAATTTTTAAGATTGGATTAATTTTAATTTTGACTTTTTTACTTTAATTTAGAAAATCAATTTTAATAAAAAAAATTTATTCATTAAATTAGGTTAAACAAAAATCTAAAGTTTTATTTGTCAAACATTTATATTTTAACAATTATGATAACACATTTTTTTAATGAACTTTATGATAACATTTTTTTTATATCTGGTAACAAATTTTAAAACACCACTTCTTGTCAAATTGTTACGGCACATCTCTTCAAATCTTTAGAGTGTCATTTGACATGTATTTAGATTGCCACTTGTTGAGATTTTAGATTTCTGCAAAAACTTATATATATACTCACATATAGGTATATCATTTTTTATATTATTTTCATTTTTTAAAATATTTTATAGTTTTGGACCTACAATTTTATAATAGGTAAACTCTTACGATTCTACAATATAATTTAACTATCTCTCGCAAATTTATTTAAAATTTAGAGTTTGACAATCATGATAAAAAGATAAAGCTCTCCTCACAAAATTTTAATGAATATGTTCCTAAAGTTCAAACTTTAGATTTGATTTAAAGGTGGAACAACCCTTTTACCAATTAAGTCACATACTAAATGATAATCTTTGATATGTTGGATTGGTGTTAACTTATATTTTTTAGTTTGTCTCACTAAAAAATCAATTAAATGTACTATAATAAAAAGAATCTGACTAAGTTGATATATTCATTTAAAAAAAAAATATTTTCTTCACATTAAATTAATTTTTAATTACATTAAAAGGTAACGTAACACATTGAAGCCCTATAAATGTGAACACTTCAAAATATTTTGAACAAATTTATATTATTTTTTATTTTATTTTTGATATGAGACTTATCACGTCCTAGTTAAGTCCATGTTAATTTTTTTATTTCCCATATATATATATATATATATATATATATATATATATATATATATATAAAATAGACTAATGATAAAGTAAATTATCCAAAAGACCAAAATCAATTGAGTGATGATTCAAGAAATTGTCGTTTGTCATTAACATCACAAATCTAATTACTTATTTTGTTAAATATTCGAAATTGAGGATTGCAATCAACAAAACTATGAATTCACTAATTTTATCACTATGTATCCAGAAGTTTCAAGTGTTTGAGTGAAGCTAGCTAAGGCACCACCAGTTGCGTTTCCAAATTGATTGTCCCTAAACACATAAAGCTGGATAATGCTAAAACAAAGTACTCACTATTTTGTTCCTATCATTTATATATATATATAGTTTCTCGGATTATCACCCTCAATTGGTTTCCACAGTTTTATTAAAATATTTTAAAAAATTACTGCTTTATTAAAATACTCAAAAAAATTATTTGTTTTTTTCAAAATTAATAGTTATCTTACATTCTCAAAAAAAAAAAGTTAACTTATTATTTGTCTTAAATTTCAAAAACAGATTATTTAATTATTTTTATTTTTATCAATTATTTAATTTCTGGAACAAGTTGATGTGTCATTGTTAATTTATTAACTGTATTACCATATCATAATGTCACGTAAAAGTTTTTCTTTTTTCAATTTTCTTCAAATAATATAGCAACATAATTAACGAATTAACAATCAAATGCTAACATTTAACGGCTACTTTCCTTAATGAGGTAATAATTAATATTTTAAAAATTAAATAGTTTGTAGAAATAAAATTTAAGAGTTAAATAATTTATTTTTAAAAATTAAAAATTAAATAATAAATTAAATATAGACCAAAAGGTAAAATTTTTCAAAAAATAAAATAAAACGATACATTTCAATTTTTTTGAAGTAATTGTTTTTTTTTTCTGGCAAAAAAAAGTTAGTAATATTTTAATTCCGATAAAATTATAACATCTAATAATCCGAGTAAGGCAGTAACGATATGTCATGATTACGTCAACGTAATGACGTGTCAAAATCTTAGCGGTTTCCAAAATCCAAAGTCACACCCCTTAGTGGTCCCCACACTTGATGATAAACCCAAATCGGCAACTATAATTTATTATAATTTTTATACCACAAAAATATATATAATTCTTCTTTTTTTTCATGAAATAAAATATATATGATCATATCGGCCTCCTCCACCTCCACCAACCCCCGCTTACCTACTACAACAGTCACGCGCGTACAGGCACACTCACACACACACACACGCACGCTTCCTCTTCCAAGTTCTCTCCTACCCATCAATCCAAATCACCGTCAAATAACGGCGTCAGTGTCCCACCACCACAACGCCCATTTATTACTTAGACAAATTCACATGCCACTACTTTCAGCTAACGTGTGCCACCTCACCACCACCCACTCCTTATTTCTTCTCTCTATAAAAACCCCAAATTCACTCTACTTACTTCCCAACCAACCTTCATTACTCTGTCTCACTTCCATCCAAAACACAATTCACAAATAAAAACTCTATTCCATTAGGTATTGTTAGCAGCGCCGATTCAATTCTTCTCAACCCACCATGGATCTCCTTCTCTTGGAGAAGGCCCTCGTCGGTCTCTTCGTCGCCATCGTCGTCGCCATTACCGTCTCCAAGCTCCGCGGGAAGCGCTTCAAGCTCCCCCCGGGTCCCATACCGGTGCCGATCTTCGGGAATTGGCTGCAGGTCGGCGACGATCTGAACCATCGGAATCTCACCGACATGGCGAAGAAATTCGGCGATATCTTCTTGCTGCGGATGGGGCAGCGGAACCTGGTGGTGGTCTCGTCGCCGGACCTGGCGAAGGAGGTGCTCCACACGCAGGGGGTGGAGTTCGGGTCGAGGACTCGGAATGTGGTGTTCGATATCTTCACGGGGAAAGGACAGGATATGGTGTTCACGGTGTACGGTGAGCACTGGAGGAAGATGAGGCGGATCATGACGGTGCCGTTTTTCACGAACAAGGTGGTTCAGCAGTACCGGCAGGGGTGGGAGGACGAGGTGGCGAGTGTGGTGGAGGACGTGAAGAAGGATCCGGAATCGGCGACGAATGGAATCGTTCTGAGGAGGCGGTTGCAGCTGATGATGTACAACAACATGTACCGGATTATGTTCGATAGAAGGTTCGAGAGCGAGGAGGATCCGTTGTTTCAGAAGCTCAAGGCTCTGAACGGTGAGAGGAGTCGTTTGGCTCAGAGCTTCGAGTACAATTATGGCGATTTCATTCCCATTCTTAGACCTTTCTTGAGAGGATACCTCAAAATCTGTAAGGAAGTTAAGGACAGAAGGTTGCAGCTGTTCAAGGATTTCTTCGTCGATGAGAGGAAGTAAGATTTTCTGCAACTTTTCTTGCAGATAATTAATTGATGAATAATTATATACTTAATTTGGTTTTTTACATTTATTTCTATACAATTAACGAAGGAATTGGGGAATTAAATAAGAATGAATTATTACTGCAGGAAATTGGCAAGCACGAAGAGTACAAGCAACGAAGGACTGAAATGCGCAATTGATCACATATTGGATGCCCAGAAAAAGGGGGAAATCAACGAGGACAATGTTCTGTACATTGTTGAGAACATCAACGTGGCTGGTATATTATTTTTTATTTCTTTTTTCTTTTTAATAAATTTGTCTTTTTACGAAAAAAAATTGTCTTTTTTATTTTGAATAAGTTATAACATCAACATGAAACTGCCAAACGTGCGATAGAAAAGGATATTTTGGACTAACCAAAGCAGGGAATTACGGTTTTAGAAGAGATATTTTTATTTTCACAGTGATGTTTCTTATGGGCGCGTGGGTCAGTTAGATGTCAATTCTAGAATAACATTTTTTTATGGACTAGAATAATATTATTTACAAAGTTTATACTAAATGCCTTAATAAATAAATGGATATAGTCACTCCAGTAGTCCAGTACAAACAAAAGGTTGTTTTAAATAATATAAAAATAGGAGATAAGATAATCATTATAATAATAATAATAATAATAATAATAATTTTTAAAATAGTTTATATTTTCAAGTATCATATCGTATCTTATATTTTATAAAGTTAGTTTTAAAAAATCTATTACTCATATACATTATGTGTATGTAGAAAGTTTTTTTTAAAAATATTGGACTATACATATATATGAAGGAAATTCTATCAAGTATGAATAATATCGTTGGTATTTGGTAATATACTATAATTAATTTAATATGACCAAATATAACGGTGATTAAATGAGCAATAATGTCGTTATACTTTTCAATTTTGTTTTCTTCATTAAAGGTTGGATAAAGGGACACATGAATATTATGTGATCATTTAAAGAAGACTGACAAATAGGTATAATGGTCAATGTTCCTAAAAGACCACTAAACAGATCACCAAATTCATGCTACTACCCTTATACATGAGATTTATGATGAGAATGTAATAAATAATTTTTTTTTTCTCATTTCTTGTTTTGGGTTTCTGATTATTATTATTATTATTTTGGACAGATCTAATTATTATTTGTTAATTACACTAGGATGGGGAATTTAATTTGTGAGTTGTCTAAAGGTTATTTGTGCTCGTCATGTCATGGATATTGGGCAGTATGGGACATACAAATAAAAAATCAATTTGCTGAGTTAGGTGAGAGCATAGTCTCCACTCGCTGGGTAGGTAATGAAATTATAGCTACAATTGAGTAGGACCACCTAACTTCTTCCACCACCATCAAGTCATGACAAAGAGATGAATATCTATCTTTGGTTTAGGGGCGGCATAAAATCATAACCAATGCATTAATTAATGATATTAAAAGTCATAATGCTATCACCTAAAAAACCAAAATTTTTAATCATTTTGATACGGTCCTAATTTTGTCAATCTCCAATAATACTGAGTCACAAAATGTTTGTTTTGATAATTAACCAGCAATTGAGACAACCCTATGGTCAATCGAGTGGGGCATAGCGGAGCTGGTGAACCACCCAGAGATCCAGAAGAAGCTCCGAGACGAGATCGACACCGTGCTGGGCCCTGGCCACCAAGTGACAGAGCCAGACACCCACAAGCTTCCATACCTTCAGGCAGTGATCAAGGAGACCCTCCGCCTGCGCATGGCCATCCCACTCCTGGTCCCCCACATGAACCTCCATGACGCCAAGCTCGGTGGGTATGACATCCCGGCGGAGAGCAAGATACTGGTGAATGCGTGGTGGCTGGCGAACAACCCGGCTCACTGGAAGAAGCCGGAGGAGTTCCGGCCGGAGAGGTTCCTTGAGGAGGAAGCAAAGGTTGAGGCTAATGGGAACGACTTCAGGTACCTTCCTTTTGGTGTTGGGAGGAGGAGCTGCCCTGGGATTATACTGGCATTGCCTATTCTGGGGATTACTTTGGGACGTTTGGTTCAGAATTTTGAGCTCTTGCCTCCTCCTGGGCAGTCCAAGATTGATACATCTGAGAAAGGAGGACAGTTCAGTTTGCACATTCTCAAGCACTCCACTATTGTTGCAAAGCCAAGATCTTTTTAGTGGTCTAGTGTTGCGATGATTGGCATGATAAGTTAATTCCCTTGATTTTTTAGTGTATTCTGTAATCATCAGTGTTGGAGTACTGTTATTGGGGAATTATATGGTTTTAAGAACTGTAGGATAGGCGTGGTGCGTGCAAATGGATAGATAATATAATATGAATGTTACCTCTCTGAATGTCTCATTTGTAAATCTGTCATATGAACTTGAAATGATGGTTTTATTTTATAGAGAGAGACTTTAATTTGGAATAATTAACTTTGCTCTTTCTTCCATTGCCTTTTTGCTGTGAGAAATGAGAACTATAGGAGGAAGCACTTGGGAATTGGGATATGCCTTTTGGAGGTGTGACATAGAAAGTATATTAGGAAAGGACATTTATACTCCTTTTAACAGATTGGACAGCATTTCCATAATCTGTAATCTAACTTTAGAACTGTAACTCGGTTTTTTCTTTTTGGGTCTGAAGTAACTCTGTTTCTTATATATAGAAAAAAGATACATCAGAGCTTGTAGGGCCCCACAATTTTAAAAGAGAATTTGATTGGTTGATAAATTTTAGTTAATAAAAACTATAATTTTTGTTAATTAACTAAATGTTTTCTTAATCAGTATTAAAGGGTAACAGTGACATTTGGTTGCTCAAAAATTAATTCTTAAAGTACAATTAGTGAAAGTAGAGTAGATGTTCAATGGTACGATAGTACTGAACTTTAGTACATCCCTCCAATCAGTTGGTCCCTAAATCATTCAAGGTGGATCTTAATTAATGTGATTTTTTATTAATATTAACAAATGACACTACATGATTGGAGGAATGCACTGATGTTCAGTGGTACGGTACCATTGAACTTTTATCCGTACAAGTAGAATGAGTTACGAGTGAAATAGTATTTAAACAATTGTTTCGTATATAAGAAAATGAAATTAACTTATATAAAAAGTAAAATTGAAATTGATAATTTTGTTTTTTTTATCCAATACATAAAAGGTAATTGGCAAAATAAGAACATAAAAGTAAAAGAAAATTTCTTTAAACTTGATAATAGAGACAAAATGGTCATTTTTATTTTTTGTTAAGGATAAAATTGACATTATATAAATATTTTTTTACTTAATACATAACTTTTCTCTCCTTCCACATGTTTAATCTTCATTCTAAACGTAAATTTCTTTTATAATAAGGAACCAAACTTTCTTACAACCAAGCATATTAAAACAAAGAACCAAACTTCTTTGCCATTAATTCTTTCTTACCAATAAACATCTTATCTTTTTTATAAGATCCTTTTAAAAAAGTTTTCAGATGTTTTATTTTGTTTTTGTGGAAAAACTTGATAGCAAATATGATAGAATCCATTTTAAATTTTATTTTTATTAGAAAATTTAATAAAAAAATATAAACAACCTACATATAATTCTAGTTTTTTAATTCCTCCTTGGTTTATCCAATTGTGCACTAAGTAATAAAGAACCCAAACTCTTCAAATATAAGATTCCTTAAAAATTGCTATTGCTCATAACTCACAACTCACAAGGCGTGCAAATGTAAAGTCACGAGTAAATGGAGTGCATGTGAAGTTCGGCGCACCAATCCAAATTATATGTTGGATTCTGTGTTTCTTTTTTTTTCTTTTTTCTTTTTATGTTTCCACATGTTGACAATATTGAGGTTTAGTTTCAAAGGAAGATGGTCATATATGGTTGTGGATTGTGCTAACAATTTTCTCCGTCCCATGAGGATCTTCACAGGAATTTTTCGTGCGGGTCTCATATATGAGATTTTTTTTTTGTGGGGATATAGATGAGAAAAAATTTATCTCCGATGATAATTCAGAGATGGGAAGCATGTACCCCGCCTCGCGGGGTCTTCGTCTCTGAGAGTATGCATGTAATTTTATTTAATATTATTAATTTATTATATTAATATTTATATATATATAACGTTTTATTAATTTTTATATTATTATTTTATTATTAATTTTTATCTTTTTTTATTATACATAAAATATTTAACATAATTCACTCACACATTTTATGTTGTGTTGTAAACTTTGTTATAATCTTTATTGATTGTTAGGTTTTTAAATGAATTTTAGTAAAATTATGTGTTTGTTAATGTTTTTTAATTAGATTTATTTAATATGATATTTTTTATCTAATTTTATAAGTTATTTTTTTTATTAAGATTAAGTCAACTCATATATATCTATAATTTTTTTTAAATATATTTCGGGTCCCCGTGAGAAAGACGCGAACGAGAATGGAAAAACATTTCTCCCCATAGTAGAAATTGAGGACAGGGAGAACGCACGTATAGCGGGTGTCATCCGTAAATTGGTAGTTGTGTGTTAAATATTACCAAACCGAATCAGCTTAATCTTGATGCTGCAACACGCAATAAATGAAATATGATATATCTCGCCTAACGTTCTTGTTAGGTGAGATTTTAATCAAATTAGTTGGTATAGAAGCCGACATGCATCCATTGCACCCTTTTCAAATTAGTTGGATTAGATCAATTACTAATTAAAACTTTCATTTTCTATTCTGATGTGCAGTGTAGAGAAGGGTACATTTACTTTGTGGTTATTGGTGACCATATTTGGTCGGTTTGGTTAATAAATTTATTTTGAAAGAAAAGAGATGATTAATGAGACTGAAATAAATGGGAATAAAAATAATATAGTTATATTTGATAAAAAGATAAAATAGAGAGTGAAAAAAAGAATAAAATTAGAATAAAATGACAATTTTATATTTTATTAAAAAATAATTAAACTTTTTTTCTCAAGAAAAAGAAATGCTATGGAAGCCGGAGCAAAGAAGCAACAACTAAGTGATACTCAAGAAAGAAGGTGCACAACAAACAACCAGTGCCTAAAGTAGCGGTAATGTGAAGTGGGTTCAAACTTTAGAGCAGTGCAAAAATTAGGGATAAATTAGACATTTGCTTTTATGGGATGATAAGCTTATCAAAACAAACTATGTTTGATGGTAACAAATGCTTCGTCGGTTCTTGTCTTAAACAATTAAAAACCTCATATAATATAGTTTGGCCTCGCAATATACGAAAGATAAAGACAAGATATATAGTTTGTAACTGTTTAGCTTCTTCTCTTTCTAATTCTAAGGATTTATTAGAGGAAATTGCAATGAGATGAACCAATAGGAAGAAGAACTTCTAGAGGTGGCTATGGAACTTAAACCATCATCATCATCAAAAATCTTGGTTGAAGGAAGCTTTGGACATAATCCTTCTATAAGGGAATGTCCTAACCCAGGCAAGTTTAACCAATATGTACCAAACAAAGGGATCATATTCCCTAAACCGTAAACCTCATTTTAAAAAAAAGGGATCATAATCCCTTACCCATTCCCACCCCTAAAAAACGTGAAGCAAAGGGGCCAATTGATTTTTAAATGTCATAGTGATCGTGTGTGTCATTTTGATTTTGCAGAGACATGGCTCAAAGGGATAGTCACAGAGAACATGAGCTACTAGCCTACTATTAAGGCTAAAGGCAATATCATTTACCATTTTACCCAATTACCTTAATAATTATCATTAACTTAAAAATCTACTTACTTGTATATTGGATAATTAATGATATTTAAACTTTCAACATATGACATGCCCTTGAATGATTATGTGGCCCAATATTAAACCAGTGTAAAAAATAACAGATCATAATAAATATTTGATCTTAATATTTTCATTTGTTTAAACTAAATTGGGAAAAAAAATTGTAATTTACTGAAGTAACCTTCAATCATTGTAGCAAAGTTTCAGTCGGAGGGATTTAGTCCAAACAAAATGTAACAGAAGGGCTCAAGCCTCTTGGGCACATCTTGCCATCTGGATTGCAATTTAGGGTTTAGGATGAGTATTTCACTCTCTATTTAGTATTCACCCACCCTCAAATGCATACTACATTACACAAGTATTCTTAAAGCATCTTGATTTACTCATATTCAGTCTCAAGTTTAGCTCATCATATTCTCTAATATTTTCCTAGTCAAGGTTTTTATTTTCTTTGTCTAGAGAATTTTAAGATGTTAAAAATTATTATTGTCAATCAGAAAAATCTTAACCAGCGCCGTATTGCCCAAACCCATTCGCAAATTTGATATCCGGTGGTATGATAAATTTCTGTGCTTATTTCAATAATAATCCATTTTCTCCAGAACATAACTGGAGAAAAATTACCAAAATTCTCATGAAATCAACTGTTTAAAGTTGATTCAAGACAAAACGAAGAGGAAACCTTTTATTTTCTATAATAAAAAAAGTAATTCATCAGATCCGTTGAAAATAGGTATGAGTTAAAAAGAGGAATGTAGGTCGCAACCAGGCCCTCAAATCAGAAATCAGAGAGAGCAGACATGTTGACCCAAAGAAATCAATTTCCGTGCACAGTACCATGCTTCCTTCCTTATACATAATCCAGAGCATCGGCTTGTTATGCACAGATTCTAAACTCATACCAAACCCACAAATCTTTCCTCGAATAAATCAGAAATAAAATTGATTTTTCAGTTTAAAGAAGCAGGAAAAAGATGATGCAGAATAAAATATACGTGACGACTTGATTGAGAACATATCTATTGAGAATCACAGAATATTATAAAACAAAGAAGAAAGAACTTCTTTATGTAATCATCGAAGCGGCTTGGGAAGATAGCTGTAACACTCGCTATTTATAAGAGAAGAGCAGGAGTTAGGGTTTTCGCCTGCGGGAGGAGGGAAATCGGCTTTTCCGGAAGATATGGGCTTTTCGAGGTTGGGCTGGGTTTGAAATTTGGGACGCTTGGCCCAAATTATATGTGCATAAATCAGCGATTCTCTTAACATAAAATGGATGTTTATATGGACTCGGGTTTATACAATCCAGAAGCGGAGGGCTTTCGGCTTGCAGGTCCATGTTACATAGATATAGGTATATGGTATGGGTGTAACCGTGTAAGTACGGTACAGCTCATTTTTTCAAAATATAAGATTATTTTAAAAATACTTATCCAACTTAATTGCAGGTTGATATGGTATTGTAATATTTACCGACCGAGCTCATCTAGTGACCGATTACCTACTTATGGAGCTCACCTATCGACCGAGTTCACCAAGCTCCCTCAGTCAGTCAGACCCAGACATCACTATCAGGTACAAATGACCTAGATACCCTTAGCTGAAAAACTATAAATATATTGCCCATACTCCAGGTACACACAATCTACTCTACACTAAATCTAATTTGATTTCCCCTTATTCTTACATATTATACTGACTTGAGTGTCGGAGTCCGACAAGGAACCTCCCGCACCGTAATTCTTGTCTTTCAGATCATCGAAGAATTAAGGGAAGCTTTAAGGATTCATCACAGGTTTATTTGTTTGCAATCATATGCAATTCCCTTCTCAATCAAATTAAAGCAATTTTCACACTCATCCGGTAAGAGCTTGACCAGAAATCCAATACCACCACAGTACTCTCATCATCACCCATTTTGCCTTCAAATTAACACAGTACGTAGTAGACAGATTTTTTTTTTTTAGTTTTTATTGCATATGTGTTGTATGTCATTGAAGCCATCCAAAATGTGAAAGGAATAAACTCAGATACGTTTAGCATTATTTTAACAGAAATCAAATTTTACATGGTTATCATAAACACGTTGTAATGAAAAAAGTACTTAGATTTTTGGTATTGTATCAAAGTAACAAGAAAGATGGATTAAATTAGTTAATTATATCATCAAGATATAAATTCATGATAATTGATGTATAGTGACATATTAGTAAACCCTGTTCAATGCTCTGCCTTTGCTCCCTTGTGGTGTGGTGCAAATAGATCCTTATAAGATAAAGTTCAAAAGAGTAAGATTGAGATGAAGGAAGCCAAATAAATGGATCCTCCTCATTAGTATTCAAAGAGATACACACACAACCCATCTCAATAAATTAGACATTAAATTTTTATTAATATTAAGCAATGAGAAGTAATAAACGCAAAAAATATTGAATTTTTACTATTATGAGAATACCAAGAATCCTAAGAATTGAATTTTAGGAGTGTGGTTGAATGGAAGAGACCCATTCATTCTTAATCAAATGTCCGGGATTCGAGTCCCTAAACTTGTGTATGGAATAGTTTTAAATCTTTAGGCTAGCTGTTATATACTTTGAGGTGCCTACAATTCAGTGAGGAGATTACTCACCGTGGTCTACATTGAATACCTAGACAAATATATATATATATATATATATCTTTAAGAATCGTCTTCAAACTTCAGTAAAATTCAATGCTCCAATTGGTGTCTGCTAGTTCTATTTATTTGGGTATTATTGGTTTTGATATATTTGCATTGAAATTCAATCCACTGAGTAAATTGGTGTTACTTCACTGTCTTCCAAACCCAATCTGCATATTCAGAAGCTTCAAGTTGGTCATGTCATGAGTGCCCTTTATAAATATATATATATATGTGTGTGTGTGTGTTTCTCACAATCTTGTTCGCCCTTTATATTTAGTGTGTGTAGTGTTTACAATTTTTTTCTTGAGATATATAAAAAATATTTTGCTACTGGTTAAAAGTTCATTTAAGCCATATTCAAATTTCAAATATCCTTTTACACAATAATATTTGTTTTCTAATGTAAGACTTGATATACCTATAGACTAAAAGTTGCCATACATTAAAATTAAACACGGTTAAATTTATTTTCTTTGTTTCTTTTTTCAAGAGTTAAGAAAACTCACTAGAGTGATGTTGGAGATGTACACTTTACTGGTGTGGATAGAAGCTAAGGATAAGATAGGATAAAATGCAAAATATGGTATGCTCATATTCTGCCCTGCAAAATTTATTAGATTGATATAATACTAAATGAGCAGTTATGAATAAGTGCAAAGACGAGGACGGGAATAATGATACTCATTCTGAACCCCTTTATATAAATTATTTAAATAATATTTTTATATTATAAATACATACATTTATTTTATTTTATTAAAATATTATATATATATATATATATATATATGTAAATTATATTATTTGCTTCAGTTTTATCTATAAATTAAAGTGGTTCAATTAACTTTAATATTAATCTATAAATTGTTATATTTGATAATTTTATAAGAATAAATTTATTAAGATTTTATATTAATTAATTATGTATTTAATAATTCAAAATGATTTTATAGTGATTTTTTTTTTAAATATGAGAATTCGAGTATTCAAAGAATTTAGAGATAGAAATACCCACTCATGTCTAGGTCCAGAAACTATAATATTTTACCTAGGTGTGGTCACCGGGTTTGGTCAACCCAATCCAACCCGCCAGTTTGGGTTGGGTCGGTTCGGGTTGACGGGTTGGGTCGGGTCCAAAATTTCAATCCGCTCATCGATTAGTTCGGTTAGCGGATTTGAAAATTATGAACTCGCCCAACCCACTCTAGTATATGTTATTATTAGAAAAAGAATTTATAACACATTAAAATATTAAATCACTAATACATAAGCAACAAATACAAATTGTTCATATTTTGAATATGTCAATTTTAGTTTATTTCAAGTTCTTGACTTTTTCCTAATTGAAAATAAGTCTTTTTGGTGAAGGTAAGTAATTTAAAAGTTCAAAAAAAAAATTAAAAAAATAATAAAAATAAATTTGACGGGTTGAATCCGAATCAATCCAACCCGTCCATGGGCGAGTTGGTTCGGTTCGGGTTCAATGCTCTTTTTTTAAATCCGACCCGACCCAATCCGCTAAACTTTGATCGAATTGATTCCATTTTTTTTTTTTAAACCCGAACCAAACCAACTTATATATAATCATCATACAACCTATATAATCATCATACAAGTACCTCATATATAAATGATAACTGGATCATCACGATTTTTTTTTTGTTTATGAACAGCTACTTTCCAACGACAATATAATAATACTTGTTTATATACATACATATATATATATATATTAAAAAATACGATATGTTATATTTGTTTGATTGTTTCTCTTTAAAATTTGACACAAAAAAAGTCAACGTGGATTAAACAAGTAGTTAAGGTCCCTTATGAAACCATCTAATATTTTTTTGTTTACACTTGACTATTTTATCGCCAAACACAAAATTCTCTTTGTTGATTTGTATGAATAAACCATCTAATATTCATTCATGATCCCCCAATAGGTCAAAACTCACAAGGTTTAGTTAAATAGTTATGTACTCTGACGCCCAAGAGTATTTTCTTCCATTATTATCACTCTATCAGAAAAAAAAAAAAAACTGTGGAACTAACAAATATTTATTATATAAGCTCGCATTCCTATCCATAGTATATATTATAATTTGAAGTTATGGATGCGATGCATTATAATAAGTTATGCATTTCTTTAATTATATTGTCAAATTCCACACCTTAATAATATTCAAGCAAATTAGTTGTTAATTTATTGATTAGTTAAAATTACACTTTCTAAAAACTTACACACTCAACATCTTTTTGAAAATAAAAATTATACAATTTTATTTATTTTGACTAAAATACCATTACTAATTATATTATTGAATTTTTGAACCTAAATTAATTAATTACATATATATTTATTTCGAGTTAAAATAATAATTTTAATTTTTTTATTTCTAATAAATATTCTTTTACCCTATAAAAAAAATATTTTTACATTTATCAAATACTTAACTAATTATATAAATAATAAATATAATATTTTGGTCAGTAAAATTGACGCCTTTGATTATTTCTTAGGGGAGGAAATTAAAGGATAGTTTTCTAAAATAGTATAATTTTAATGAAAATAATAAAAAGATAATGTAATTTCTAATTTGCTCTCTACTCTATTTGTTTGTTTGTCTTTGTTTTTATTTTTATAAGATTCATGGATCTCCCCATATAGGAATTATATATATATAGGCGTAGGAATTCATACATATGGCATTTCACGAACAAACCAATGAAGTTTAAGTATTATTAATTTATTGCAAGTGGTTTCGAGTTTTGGAAACATCTTATGGCATCATCATGAGCTTCCTCAGATAACCGACTAAGAATTTTGGCCCATCCGTATTAATTAATAGTGAATTTTTCATCCATTAAACTAAAGTATAAGTTTATTTTTAAAGGAAAAAACTTAGGTCCATTTCTTTATGTCTATTTCATATAATTTCACCAATCATATATTGTATTTATACTCTCTCTCTTCTATGATTGGTCATATAAAAGGTTGTCTTCTATATTCTCTCTCTACTGTGATTGGTCATTTAAACACTTTTTGTCACGTGTCATAATTATATTGGGGAATTGGATGAAATGGACATAAGGAAATGGACCTAAGTTTTTTCCATTTTTAAACTTACTTTTATGCTTTATAATAATTATTATATTTAAAAAATAATGAAAAAGAGTAAGAAGCTGGTATTACTCTCCAGGTCAATAACATTTTTATAAATATATTAAAATATATTTAATCTTTATAAAACTAAAAGGCAAAACTACTTTTCTTGCTACCAACGTTTGGGTAACATTTTTATAAATATATTAAAATATATTTAATCTTTATAAAACTAAAAGGCAAAACTACTTTTCTTGCTACCAACGTTTGGGGTCCTGTCAATTTTGTCCCTAACGTTTTTTCGCTGTCAATTGTATCCCTAACGTTTTAAGTTTCTACCAATGTCACAATTTTCACTAACACCGTCAAATATCTAACAGTTTTTGCTGACGTGACATCTTATGTGGCAAAAATATCTGACTGGGCATATTTTTTTCCACATCATATTTCTAACCTTTTTTCTGTCAATTGTACCCCTAACGTTTTACATTTCTGCCAATGTCACCATTTTCAATAGCACCATCGAATATTTAAAAGTTTTTGCTTACGTGGCATCCTATGTGGCAAAAATATCTTACTTGGCATATTTTTTTCACACCAGATTTTTTACTCATCTTTTCCCCGTCAAAATCGTGTCGTTTTGGCCTCACCCTATTCCTTTTGAAATATAACTCAAACGCACGTGCCATTTTGCAGACAAAAACATTGGAAACGTTACCCATTCTCTATTCCGGGAAGACGTTGTCGAAGAGAAGTCGAAATTGTTGCTCGGAAACTTTCACGATTTCTCAGTAATTGAAGGTCGAATATGTCTTCCTAAAATAGAGAATGATAACGTCTCTGATGTTTTTATGAGCAAAATAGCGCGCGCGTTTGAGTTATATTTTAGAATGAATAGGATGAGGTCAAAACGACACAACTTTGATGGATAAAAGATGAGTAGGAAATCTGATGTGGAAAAAAATATACCAAGTCAGATATTTTTGCCACATAGGATATGTCACTAAGCAAAAACTATTAAATATTTGATGGTGCTAGTGAAAAGGGTGACATTGACAGAAATGTAAAACGTTAGGGGTACAATTGACAGAAAAAAACATTAGAAATCTTATGTGAAAAAAAAAATGCCCCTTCAGATATTTTTGTCACATAAGATGCCACGTCAGCAAAAACTGTTAAATATTTGACGGTGTTAGTGAAAATGGTGACATTGGCTAAAACGTAAAACGTTAGGGGTGTAATTAACAACGAAAAAACGTTAAGGGCGAAACTAACAGGACGCTCAAACGTTGGGGGTAGAAAGGTACTTTTGCCAAATTAAAAAGACTACAAAATTAACTTGAAGCTATACACTACCACAAAACTCGAATTTACCCACAGAATATATTTCATAGGGTAATCCATGAGTAATCCGTAAAAAAAAAACATTTCTTTAAAAATAACAACGAATTTAACTACAAATTGATTTCCCTGAACAATTTCATAAATATATATAAAAAAAATTACGTGTACAATAAAGTCACTGCACTAAATATATTAAACTAGAAAAACTTTTTAGGCTAAAATAAAATTTCAGTGAAAATTCAAGTATTAAAAAATGGAATTTTGCCTAAATGAGATTGAAATCTTTTCTTGATAAAAAATAAACTCTAAGATCTGATCTCTATTACGAATTGATTAGCTCAAATTATAAAACTTTATTTATTTATTTTTCCTTTTAATATGTTAATAACAACGTAACGTATATAAGTTTGAAATCAATGTCTCTTAATTAAAAAGCAAAATAGTACAAAACCATAAAATAATTGGTCAAATGCAAATTAAAATAATTATGTTGATGAAATGTCATTATATCTAGTTATAACTAATATCTCACAAGTCAGATTTCTTAGCAATATTTAAATTTAAGAATAATAATTAAGGAAAAAACTTAGGTCTATTTCTTTATGTCCATTTCATCCAGTTCCCCAATATAAATATGACATGTGGCAAAAAATGTTTAAATGACCAATCACAGTAAAGAGAGAATATAGAAGACCATCTTTTATATGACCAATCATAGAAGAAAGAGAGTGTAAATACAATATATAATTGGTAGAACTAGATGAAATAGACATAAGAAAATGGACCTAAGTTTTTTCCAATAATTAAACGGGTGAGTGGGTGTTTTGCATGTCAATTTAATTATGAACTAAAGTATAAAGTATAAGCAGTTGATGTTGACTAAAATTAGATAAGCCTTATAAAAAAATTTATTGTGGAATTATATTAAGTATATATATACTAGCTGCAGTGTTCCTTTTCTAATGCAAATATGTCTTTAATTAATGAACCCCACAAACAGAAGAAGTAAAGTTTTAGTTTTCACCAAAAAAAGTTTTTGTTTTTTAAATTTTGTATGTTGATAGTATTTGTATCTAAAAGTTTATTGAACTATGATCAATGTAACTTTAAGTTAAATGAGGTTTTATAAGGAGAGTATAACACTTTTTTTTTTTGGAAGAACAAATATATCTCATTTAATTATTAAAAATTTAACAATACTCGCAATAAATTAGATAATTTTATTTTAACAATATAAAAGAATAAGTAGCAAACATTATTAGACTTAGAGAAAAAAAATAAAAGTACATATGATTCTATTTATAAAATAAATTAGAAAAAAACCACATATGATCAATCTCACTAAGATTTTTGTTTTTGTTACAAGAAAATAGTAGTAATGGAAGGCAGCAATACTATTAGAACACAATGCCCACCAAATAAAATTTTAAATGACTTCAGAAAGATTTGAACCCTCGTTTATAACCAGTGAAGCGACAATTTTCTTCTTTACCGTCTTTAACCAATTGTGCCAATTTACATTCACATTTCATTAAAAAAATTTTGATTTCTTAAAAAAATATATGGAATATATATCCACAGGTATGTTGACGTTTTTTTTTTAAAAAATAAAATCAAAGTACATGCAGTAATTTCAGATAAGCCGTAATGAACAATTAGTCAAAGTAATTTATTTTGCCAAAAAAGGTCCCTTGAGTTGAATTTGTCATTAAGTCCACTAATTACTTTTTTTACAAAAAAAAAATAGTAAGAAAAATATTATTAATATTATCGAACATGATGTCAATGACATATTGAAGAGGTCAACAAATACCTATAATCCAAATAAGTATTATACAAATTTAAATCGCAAACAATTTTATTCATTCACAACTACTCAATTAACGATCTTGAATACCAAAATATCTTCTTAGATAAGGTCTATAAGGATGACCGCCAAAAGAAACTCAATCATAACAAATTATATCTCAATAATAATTTTTGAGAAAAACTATAAATGTAAAAGATCCTTTTTTTTTTGAAAAGAATGTAAAAGATCCTTTAACATATGATCAAGGTTGTCAAAGTCTAGATTTTAAGTAAAATCGTAGAGGGGGGTGTAAAATCGTATCGTAACATCGTATCGTAGAATCGTAAGATTTTACCTATGATAAAATCATAAGAATTTTTTATGTTTTATATATATATATATAACATAAGTACCTAATTAATATAGTAAATCACATACAAAATTAAATATGAAATATAGTGATACCGCCATGTAATACTCCTTGTTTATTTGCAACATATATATGGATGTTAGTTAAAACTTAAAACAATTCATTTATTGTAGAATGAATAAATTAAATTAGTAGTATAATGTAAGTAATTAATATACTTGAGCAACAATAGTAACGTTTAGAGTAGAATTCCCAAAGGGCAAAAAGCTGATACTTTGACCTAATGACATCCAATTGTTATGGTAATGACATCAAAAAATGGGTAGGGTTTGTGATTGGGCTGGGGCATGGGCTGTAGATTATTTTTTTTAACATCAAACAGGCTTTTTTTTGGGCTGAGGTAAAATCGTAAAATCGGAGGTAAAATCGTTGATTCAACCGATTTCACCCGATTCTACCCGATTCCACCGCGATTTTACTCCAGCACGATTTTACCTACGATTCAACTCGATTTTAGTAGGTAAAATCGTAAAATCGTACGATTTTACGATTTAAATCGCGATTTTGACAACCTTGCATATGATGATTAGCTGCAAATAATAATTTTTCAAAGAATAAATGATTATTTGGAAATTTAATTAATATATACTAAAAATTAAGAAGTGTTGAAATAATTTCAGAACGATTTAGTAAATGCATATCAAGTGAATAAATTCAAACAAAAATGCTAGATTTGTTTTATATTATTAATTAATGTCAACTATTTTATCCATTAGTGAAACATTACTGTCCAGGCCCCAAAACAAAAAATGTACTGTCTTGACTTTTTAGTGCTTCCCTTAAATTAATATATATTTAGTATATAAAATTTTTTTTTCTCACAGGTATTCTCTTATTGGAGACAATCATGTTCGAACTAATTGAGGTCCCATAACAGAAGTAGAGCTCTCAACAAAGATTTTTCGATACATAAAATACCTACCACTCCAACCAACCATCTATTAATTTTAGTATATTGGATTGACTAATATGCAAAGTCAGATAAAAATTTCCAATTACTGATCAGATAATAATTTGCACCCTAATTAAGTCCCGTGGGATATTCTCTTATTTGACCCAAAACAGAATATCAATGGTATATTCTACTGTTTATTATAAAAATAAGACATCTTCTAGAATAATATAATAATATTATGGAGAGTTAGTGAGCTTGAGTTAATCAACTCAATTGTTGGATCTGTCTTTTTAATCTCGAAATCTATGCCGAAAATCTCTTTTTCATTTTAAATTTAAAATAATACAAATCTTAAAATAAATCTGAATTAATATAGTGTTAGGCAAAATAATATAACACATCCATATACATTTTGTTCTTTTTAAGTTTGAATATTTTTATTATTTATTTCCATTCTTTTCTGCTTTTTATTATTCCAAACATAGGATGACCAATCTCAAATCTCAATTAAAATTTAAATGTGCTCGTAATTGAGTGTCAGTGAATTCTTAAAGGGGGTTGAATATATATCCCCAGCATCAATACATGTAAGTTTTAGAATTGATTTGTATTTAATTAAAGATACATGTTACTTTAATTAGGCGATGAGGGTGGGTTGATGATTAGAGTGGTAGAGACATTATTTTCTTTGAGCAGTGGCTCAATTTTCTTTTATAGTTTTTTACATATTTTTTTTTATTAAAAACAATTATATCCAATACATGCATTGTCGTGCACATTAACTAATTAATGTGCGTGAATGTACATATCGCTCCACGTTGATTCGAACCCAAGTTCATCTAAGAGCTTATCTCTGCCATTGAATGTGTAACCCTTGTTGGTAGCTTTGGCTCAGCTTTAAGTCTTATTATAAAAAATCTCGGATAAAAGAGCTCAATTCTTATTATAACACTTTAATTAATTAATCTGAGTTAAATTAATTAGTTAAATACCAATAAATTTTTGGATGCCGGTGATTTTGGAAAAACCAAAATATCTCTCTATGTATATATATGATAATTGGCTTGGATTTATTTTAATTTTTTTTATATGTATGATATTGTATATGTAAAAAACTTCTAAACAAAACCGACTTAAAAAATTTAGTTTGGTTGTCATGCTTGTTTTATAATTAGCAGCTGTAACACGTTGACACCACAAACTAAAATATAGTTTGGTCCAACACACACAAATATAACAATAATGCATATAAATAAAATATATATATATATATATATATATATATATATATATATATATATTCTTGTTACAACCAACGAAAGGCAAGTCAGATTTCTTATATATATATATATATATATATTCATTAATTACTCTTTAATTTATTAATTAAGAAACTTCCATTAATTAATTAATTAATTATAAACCAATGTGCTCTTGCTCTCATGCAGCACCAATAATATGAGAATTGGTGGCCGGTGTGAGCAAGGGCAAGGATTCAATTCCAATATTTGAATTTTGATGTATCTATAATTCTATATAGTCTCATGCATGGATGTACTATATATATATATAAGTTTTTTTCCCTTTAATTTCTAAAAATATCATTAAACGAATTTAATTTAAATTCAATGTATTAATTGGGACAAAGAATATATATATACACCTTTTTCGATACTAATCAAACCTTCCTTACTTTCCAATAATTGGTTTATATATTCAGGCCAAAAAACTGGTTATATATAAAATATATAGATCTAACTAATTAATAATTATGCTGCACAAAAGCATATTTGAATCTCAAAAACCATCTCATTTCATGCAGTCATGATTCATGACGAATAATCTATAATTGTGTTCATAGTTCATACTATTCGATGATATGCATATATGATCTAACTAATTAACTATATTAGTCAACATAATATTTTTTATTATATATAATTTCCCCTCTCAAAAAGTCTACATTTGCTTCCATTGTGTTAGGAAGAGTATGATCATAAACAACGATTGAAAAGGATCGATGGAAAAAAATATATATGTAATTTTTTTATATTAATAATTTAATTAATTTTTGGGTTTGGTATATATGAATGAGCTGGTTAACGTAGGCTTTCCTTTCTCTATTTAATATTTGTTTTATTGGTTAACATGCATGGTATCATATTCATGCATGTTGAAATTAATTTAATGAAAATGGCATACAGAGAAAGATATGAGCAAGTAGACACATTTATAATATTATGGTCCACGTACGACATTTAAAGTTGTTATTATTATAAGTTGTAAATTCCAAGAAGAAAGTCATTCATTTCTTTTCACGCAAAAAATGCAAAAATGAAAGAAAAAAAAGACCAACATTTAAGTTAACATTTAATTCCGATCCGCCCAGTATAAATTATTTGTTTGTTCAATAATAGTCAACGGTCTCCCAAAATAATCAATTAATTAATTAAAAAAGAAAATAAAAATATGATGTGAGAACTGAGAAGATCATGGGTGAGAGAAAAGAAGAAAATAGTGGTAGTTGTAATTTTGTTTTTAAAAAATGATTGTGGTAGTTAGTTATCAATTTTTTTTAAATATTTAATTTATTATTTTACAATTAATAATAATTTATTTTATATTTTATAAATTAAAAAAAATTTGACATGCACGTACGTGCATGTGAAGCCTCTAGTATTAATTATGTGTTTTAAGTTTTTTTTTATTTAAAAGAAGAAACTTGTGTTTTGATCCCTTATATGAATTATTGATCAATTTACAATAATCTTATATATCATTATCTTGTTTAATTTGAATCACTGTGTCGTTAAATCGTTGATACTTATTTATTTAATTGTTGAAATTGTTTGTTTAAGGATTAAATAATTGATTTTGATGTTTTTTTAAAGACCAAATCATTTATTTTTATTATTTAAGAATCAAATTCTAGATTGACCAATAATTAAAGTACAGAAAATGTTTCTTTTTGTTTTTGTGATGAAAAAAAGTTTCTTTTAAAATGTATCCATTTGGTTTTATATTTCATATTGTCTCGATTTTTTAGTTAATAAATATTTTTTCTTGCCAATCTAAGTATATATCTCTTGCCATATTTTTAGAGTATCATCAGATTTTTTAACCAAACAAAAAATTTAATTAATTTAGATATTTCGTATAATAAAATTTTGCCAAGATATAGGCAAGTCAGATTGCTTTGTTGCGGATAGATTTAGAAGAAAGTTTTTTTTTAAAAAATTGAATAAATCACAATAACTTCCTAATTTTTAAAAAGAAATAAATCTTTCAATTTTCATTATAATAAAAAATCAAACAAATAAAAAGAAAAACAAAAACAGAGAATTATTAAATCAAATAATCAAATGTATAAAAATGCACAATATATTAAAAAAAAAGAGATAAGCCAAAAGATAATTAATGAAATATGTGTGAAAAGGTAGATGAAGAAATTTTAAATTAAATAAATTCTCATAGCTGGCTATATCTTTTAAATAAAATAAAATAAAATAAATCCATAACCATAACTGATAGTAAAGTAAATGGCATAAATAGGTTTTGGGTTAAACGCATGCATTTGGTGAAAGGCTATTCCTATTAGAGTCAGCAGGTACACTCCTTCTGGTTTAGGGGGGGAAGAGGGTCAGGTTCATTCAACGTTACATATGAAGTAAGGTATTAATAATACCTTTCCTATTATTCTGCAAAAAAACATTTTTAGAATTTTTTTAAATTCTTATTATCAATTTTCCCAATAAAAACCTTTTTTTTATATATATATTCAAATTTGATCGAAAAACTTAATAATAATTCTACAAAATGACTATAATTTCTTTTAAGTCACGAATTTGACGTGGTACGAATGATAAAGAGCATGCTCTTTAAATTTTAATCATTGCTTGTACTCAATTTGAAATTGGATCTAGTGTAATTCGCTTCCATGCAATTTCGGTGCGATTCCTTCAAAATGTATATTTTTACTTTATTTTTTAAACACTAATTCGGGCTTATTCTAATAATAACCCATTATGAATAGATTAGGGATGGAATTATTATCAATTTGACAAATATCATCATTAAATAGCTTTGTGAGACTATTTTCAATATTAATAACAATTTGGTCCCTAATCCGTTTAAGGTGATGATAGTTGCCAACATTGATAATAATTTAGTCTCTAATCTATTCATGGTAAGTTATTGTTAGTGTAGTCCGTATTAGTGCTTAAAAAATGAAGTAAAAATATATAATTTAAAGAAGTTGCACCAAAATTACACGGAAGCGAATTGCACCAGATCCGATTTCACTCAATTTTTAGAAAGATAAAAATAAAGTGTTATCCTTTAAGAAGATCGTTTCAATAATAAGTTTGACTAAAAAAGATGTTCAGTCATACAATAATCTTTTAATTGATGAGTCCCTAACCATTTAGAGTAGATTTTTATTAGATAATACGGTATAAAAGAATATATTGAAATTAATTAATACAATAATACTAAATTTCTATCATGATAAATAGGTTGATGAATACCAAAATAATTGCTTTGAAGTTTGAAGTGGCAGAGTCTACGCAAGGAAACCCGCGGGTGATTGTATCGTTGTGAGTCCAAAGCAAACAGAGTAAAAGAGAGAAGGAGTTGTTTAGGCTATAAGCGGTGGTGTGTCTTCAAGTGTCGTGCATGCATTTTATGCATCTGTTGCTTTGCATGCACTCTCTTTCTCTCTCTCTCTCTCTCTCTCAAGCCCATACATACACGCTTACGCTTTCTTTCTCTCTCTATCTCTCAAATAAAACCCGGATTGCCGTTACGTTCGTCTCCCCTCTCATATATTTTCCTGCCCCCTCTTCTTTTTATTGACTTCGATTGACTCCGCTCTTCTTCCCTTGCGTTGGGGGGTGGGAATTCGTATATCAGTAGGGTGTTTTTGTTTGGAGAGATTTCAGTGAGGGAATAAGAGGAGCGGAGTTGGGGTTTTTTTTTTTCTCTTTTGTTCTGTTCGTGTGAATGAGCTACTCTTAGTCTTCTTCGGTTTATTTTGAGTATTCCCTAGTCTGGGATAAGGTGGGTTTGGTTCTATTGCTCTTATCCTTTTTGTTTTTTCGACTGTAAATCTTGAACCCCGTGCATGGTTTTTTCCGTGTCAGCTCTGACGATGGTCTCAGCGGATTGAAATTTGGGTTGATTTAGGGTTTAATTTGGTTTTGATTTGATTTGTCTGTGTTTACAGTGCTATTTCGAAGCTGGGAGAGCCATCGATTTTCAAATTGATGGGGTCTGATGTTTGCGTGAACGTTTCGTGTGGCTCGGCTACTTCGCATGAATGGAAGATGGGGTGGCCTCTGCGATCTGGTGGATTTGCTCAATTCTGTAACAATTGCGGGTAGATTATTTCGTTCTCTGCTCGTATGCTCGTAATTCCGTCTATTTGAAGCTGGGGAGTAGTTTGGGGTTTATGTGTCTTGAGTTTCTTGCGTCTTTTTCAATCTCATAAATATTTTGGGCTTTGACTTGATGCTTCTTATGGATTTCAATAGGATAGGATAAGTATGGTTAAACTCTGTATTCAGGTTTATATACAAGGGGATTCGTCACATTGTGTCAATAAGTTTATAATTATATAAAAATAGTAGCTCTTACTGATAGAGGTTGGGCTTTGATGTTGTTTAAATTCTTTTCTATTATGTGTGTTTGTTCTATATGAGTGTGGGGATCAATGTCTCTAATTTGGGTAATATACCTGTAGACGGAAAAAGGAAGCGTCATACATATATCAACTATTATTAATTGTTAGAATAAAAAAAACTCTTAATTGTTATTTCACATCATAACTTTGACTATGCTTGCATAGCCTGTCCCAAGCTCAGATAAAAGAGGAGGGCTGTGTTACGTAGTCGACAGCTAGCGTAAAACTTTGTCGAATCTTTATGAATATGTTATTTCACATCATATATTTTGCTGATCAATTTATTGGCTTATTTGTATGGTAATAGAATTTCGAAGGAATGCAAGCTTGGCACCCCTGATTTCATGTAAGTGCAGCAAAATGATTTATGCATTTATAATTTTTCTTATAACTATAGGATAAGTAATTGCTCTGCATAAATTTTGAGATTTTGTGACAAACTGACTTTATAAATGTGCATTACTTGTTGAAAACATGGTGGCTCTTCTAAATACTTGTTTCTTACTTTTCATAATCTCAATTTGATTCTTTAAGCTAGTTTCACTGTTTATTAATTAAACCTGACTGCCATGAATCTAATGTTTCATTGCTGGTAGGCTTTTAAATAATAATTATCAGCAAGTAGAACTAGCTGCTTTTTTTTCTGGTTATCGATATTATTTGCAGCACTTTCCATTCTTTTATACATTGTGGTAATCTTGACATGCATTTTAGTTAGTAATAATTTGTTTATTGATTTTTGTATTATCCATCTGGACCATATTGATGTGTTATTCCATGTGCATTAGATCTACCTTCGAGAATTCTGTTTTCTGTGATAAATTCCACCGTGAAGAAACTGGTTGGAGGGACTGCAGCTTTTGCAATAAAGTGAGCGGATAATTGTTTCTTTCCTTACATGCTTTGTTTTTAATTAATCTTATTTCTTTGTTTGAATTCTATTCAAGCTTCTCTTTCTCTCCTTAGATATTAAACCTATTTGCCTTGGTTTGGCAGCCTATCCACTGTGGATGCATAGTATCTAAGTCATTGTTTGACTACCTTGATTTTGGCGGTATAGGATGCGTTAGCTGTATAAGGGCTTCCCAATATCGTTTGGTAAGTTCAATCTGGATCTTTGGTTCCCTATAATGATTTCCTGGTCGAAAGTTCTTGCATTGGTGATGAATAGTCTATCTTTGTTAAGGTTGTTAAGGTTTATGTAGACTCTTATTGTTGCTAAATAGTTCTTCTGTAAGCTCACTTTTGCATATGGATTATGCTCACAGTTATTCAACACAGGTAGTGTATTAGCATATTCTGACTTTAAAAGTAATTTTTAATAGCTAATTATCATCAGCGGTGTGTGCTCATGGTCATTTGAATAACCTCATGTTTTTCCTATATAGGGTTATTTTCTAATAATGTTATGCAGATTGTCCTTGTTTGTTGGTTCTTGTTAGTGATTCTGTGCCCTAGTATCTGTTATTGCAGCTAGTTACTTAGTGTAATATGTTGTCAGACATAGTTTGAAGAGGCTGTGCTTTGGCATATTAAATTATTTGACTGTCTGACATAGAAAGTTCAAACCTCACAGAATTATTTATTTTTTCTGCAGATGCAGAATGCCAAAATACCTAATGGAGCTGTTACATCAACCATAAATGATGCAAATGATCGACATATTGCTCATATCGATGGTAGACCTTCTGTGGATAGTGTCGATGAAGGAAAACTTATGCAATTATGCAGAGTTGTTGACGCTAGTGAAACTAGTCATTGGCATCAACCTCAGAGAGATGAAATAATTTCACCTAATGGACCAAATAGCCAAGAAGTGAAGTGTCCAATCAGGGAAGTGGATTCAGGATTTTCAAATCTGACCACAACATCTATTCAACCAATAACATTTCCTATGTTAGAAAATACTAGACCAACATGGGAGATTAAAAATATGCATGAACCAACTGCACAGCCATCTTTGAGTATGTCCCTGGGAACTCCATCAGGAAACCCTGTCCTGCCTTCTGCTAGAGAGAGTGTAGAAGAAAGGCTTGAGGGCAAACAATCTCCTCCTTTTCATCATGGGCAAAGGTCTCGCCCTATATTGCCTAAACCATCGAAGACTGGGATTATCATGAATGTAGAAACAAATAAGGGAATGAATTTTCAAGCAAGGATTGCCCGGCCACCTGCAGATGGGAGGGGCAAGAATCAGTTACTTCCTCGATACTGGCCCAGGATTACTGATCAAGAGTTGGAGCAACTGTCTGGAAAGTATCCTTAAGATTTTTTTTTGTTCTTTTGCACATCTATAATAAACTTTAGTATAAGCAGGTTGTTTTCATCATTAGTTTCCCTTAATATGTTATTAAAGTTTGAAGTCCAATGTAGTACCATTGTTTGAGAAGGTGTTGAGTGCCAGTGATGCAGGTCGAATTGGTCGTCTTGTTCTTCCAAAAGCTTGTGCTGAAGTAAGTCTAGAATTTTATTTTCCTTGATGCCTTATTTACATGCATACATTCGATCTCTTTGTATGTCTATAATGGACTATCCGTTTCTGTTTTTATTTTAAAAAAAGAAACATCTCTTTACTCTGTAATACCAATACATCTAACAGGGAAGGATATGAATTGCAGGCTTATTTTCCACCTATTTCTCAATCGGAAGGTCTTCCTTTGCGAATGCAAGATGTGAAGGGGAATGAATGGACATTTCAGTTTAGATTTTGGCCAAACAATAACAGCAGGATGTATGTACTGGAGGGTGTGACCCCTTGCATACAGGCCATGCAATTATGTGCGGGTGATACAGGTATACATCAATCTAGAGAAGAAATTGAGGCACTAACTATTGCATTACAAGTTTGCAATTTGTGCTTATGACGAATTTTTTTTATTATTTATTTTTTCTGATTTGTGTCAAGATGCTAATCAAAGTAAATGTATTTTTATGGACATTAATCCTTTATAGTGTCTCCATTTAGTAGCCAGCACTACATGATATGACCCATGACTACTGATAAATGCCTTCATGTGATGTCATATAGTTGATAGATCAACGATGAACTTTTTCATGTTTGGTTTTTGATTTTTGAATCTTTTAGGGATAAATGGAGTATTTATTCATTATTTAGTATTGAACTGTTGATATACGTGGTATTGTGGAGAGCCAAATTTGTCTAGCAAATCTCATGTTATTTTTCATTTATATGATCTTTTTTTGATGCAGTAACATTTAGTAGGATAGATCCTGGGGGAAAGCTTGTTATGGGTTTCAGAAAGGCATCAAATTCTGTTGAAACACAGGTTGTGACAGAAATTTCCTCTTTACTATCTGCAGCCTTTTTGTATATAATTCTTCTGTATTCTTCTCTTCCATTGCTGGTTATGAGAACTGATTGCTTAAACAGGATGTCTCTACACATTCTAATGGGGTTTCGAAGGAAGCAACCTTTTCTGGTGCAAATGAAAACCTGCCTGCAGGAAGTAGTTATTCTGATCTTCTCCATTCAATGGAAGGGAACAGGGAACCTCACTCAAATGGACAATCCGAACACCTTCATTTGGATAGCAGGGTTTCTGATTTGCCTAAAACTGAAAATTGTGGAGAGATGACAAACAATAACTCTCTGCAGCAATCGATTTCGGGTTCGGAGAAGAAGAGGACTCGAAATATTGGGCCTAAAAATAAGAGGTTGCTCATTCATTGTGAAGATGCTTTGGAGTTAAGACTTACATGGGAAGAAGCACAGGACTTGCTTCGTCCACCACCTAGTGTTCAGCCAAGCATTGTCACAATTGAGGACCATGTATTTGAAGAGTATAATGTAAGTGTATCAGTGCCAAATTAATGCATGTTTTTAGTTTGTTGGTTTTTTATTCTTAGTTGAATACAACTGATGTAGTTTGGAGACAATGTTCAAATTTCTATGTGACCTGGCTAATCCATGTGATCTCTCTGATTCATTTCATTTAGGAACCCCCGGTTTTTGGAAAGAGAACTATATTCAGCACCTGTCCATCTGGGTAAGACTATGTGCAATATATTCTGTTGAATATCTACAATTGGCACTAGTGCTTGCCTTCAAATTTGTTCAAACAAATGATAACAATTTGGTATTTTTCTGGACACATGTCTTTTATGAATTGTTACTCTGCCGTCTCTCCTGTAAATTCATAACCTATGTTTTAACACTGAAACCACAATGTATTGTATAAGTCTTTTGGATGCAGTAAGACCACTTACATTATTTCTTATGGAATGCCTCCTTGCTTGCTCCTGTTTAAATGTTAAGATCATGGGACTCATGGCAGATATAATCTCTTCGTTCCCCCATAATTTATGTACTTTTTTCCCCTTAGAATGATATTTCCTCATTGTGGTTAACTTCACGTGTTAAAATAATAGTGAAGAAGAGCAGGCCTTGCTATGTTTTCAAAGTAAATCAATTTGAGAGGATTCTACTTAGGTTACATAAACTCTTCCTTTTTATTTGTTGAAGTGCATGTTTTTGTGTAAATCGTGGTTATCTAGTAGTTATTGATAATTGGTGTTTCATCTAGATATGGTTAGGAATCAAAGTGGAAAAATTATTTGTTCGAAGGAACTAAATGGGAAATTTCCTATTCTTTTTCCTTGGGCAGGTTAGTTAACAAGATTACTTGTAGTAACTTGATTAGTGCTTGTTTGATCAGTCTGGCTTTATAATGTGCGGATTTTAAGTTTCTAATTTCAGTCTAGATTCTATGGAACTAGAATCATATGACCTAGCTAGTATTGGCCTGCCAAGGTCAGAAAGGATGATTAATAATGGAGAATGGGAAGGACCACCTGCTCATTTCCAATCTTTAGTGAAAATCTAGTTCAATACATATATGTAGTCATTGACGCTTCTAAATCAAATTCGGCATATTTGGCATAATTAGGTGTGCTGCTTTGCGACTAGTTTGTCTTTATTGAAGTTCTCATTCATTAAAAAAAATTATAACCAGAATTAGGTATTACATTAATCTTATTTATGCACCTTGGAGAGCATCTGGATCTGCCATATAGATGTGGTAAAGAATTATGCAACTAGTGGTTGAATATGTTTAACTCCTTCATTCAGGGGACAAGAACAGTGGGCTCCATGTGATGATTGCTCTAAATGGAGAAGGCTACCTGCAGATGTTCTTCTACCTCCCAAGTGGACTTGTTCTGAAAATGTCTGGGATGCAAGCAGGTTCAACATAATCTTGTGTTTCTAGATCATTTCTTGATACAAGAGATTTATCGTATAATGAGCTATAATTAACAAGGGAAATGTTTTTGCAGGTCTTCGTGTTCTGCACCCGAGGAGCTAAGTTCTAAGGAATTGGAAAATCTTCTCAAAACCAGCAAAGGTATGTCAATGTTAGAGAGTCTTCTTTTGGTGCCACAAATCTTTTACCTTTCATCCTGCAGTTTTACCTTCAAAAGGAGTCCTCTAATGCTGTATTATTGTTTCTTCCCAATGTACTCGTTGATTGGACTCAACTGCTTGTCTTTGATGTCCTTGATGATTAGAATCATAATTCCTGAATCTTTCTTTCTACCCAGGATATTTGCAAGATTCTAAGAAGCGTAGAGTCACAGAAAATAACAAGTCACCCCAAGAACTTGAACCTTCTGGCTTAGATGCTCTTGCTAGCGCAGCAGCCTTAGGAGACAATCTAGTTGATCCTTGTGATTCATCAGGCAGTGCTGCCACAACCAAACATCCAAGACACCGTCCTGGCTGCACGTGCATCGTGTGCATTCAGCCACCAAGTGGAAAGGGAAAACATCACTCCACATGCACTTGCAATGTGTGCATGACTGTGAAAAGGCGTTTCAAAACCCTTATGCTGCGCAAGAAGCAGCGCCGATCAGAGCGCGAAGCAGATGCTACCCAGATGGATCAAAGAGATGAATCAGATATGAATGGAGTACCAACAGAAGACACAAGTCATTTGGAGAAATCTGGAAGTATAAACAAAAGACAGCTTGAGGTGGGTGAGTCCAGTGCTGGACAAATAGATCTGAACTGTCATCCTGATCGGGAAGACATGGAAGTTGATGTACCGGAACCGAGCATGAATTGTCAACTTGAAGGTCCAAACTATCCATTACAGGAATTTATGAATCAAAATGGCCCTGCTGGAGGAGAAAGTCAGAGATATTTCTCTAATGGGGGAAACTTGGCATCAATTGTCTGTGAGAGAGAAAGAAGAGACAATGAGGAATACTATGATCCCAATTCAAATCAGAAGAAGACTCAGAACAATCATACTGAATGATCTATATATTTTTATTCTTTTCAATCATAATGTATATAGTTTGTTTTCTTCTTTAAGGGATATGGCAAAACATAGGCTCTTCTTACCGTAAAAGGAATGTAATTTTGGTCTCATTTTGTCTTTAGATGCTTTTATCTCCCCGGAGATGGGTTTTGCACATTTCTTTTCACTTGGACTATATGTATTCCTCTCTTGTTTGATAATGAAAGATAGGATAAAGTTTACTCTGTTAATCTGTTTTTCTCTCCGCAAAATCGAAGTGTACTCCGTTATCCAGAGTTGTTTCCTTCAAACATGATATCTCAGACAAATGGATATTGGATCATAAGCGATATTAACAAATGTGATGAAAATTCTGATCAAACATATGGCATCAATATAAGGTACATGTACATGTTAATAAATTGAATAAGGGAGGCGGAGAGAGAGTGATCACAAACCAGGTTATTCATCACTACTCCTAATTCCCTCTCCTAAGTATCTCCTATTAACATTAATTCAGAATATTACATGGAATTTAAATTGTGAGGACTGAGGAGACGTAATCTCACCCAATAAGTTGTAGCTTTTGGGGATGGTACTCTTATAGTCACATCTTTCGACGCCAAAGATATATCTTTATATATAAATAAATAAATGCTATTAATATATACATAAATGACAACGACGTGAAGCAACATGTATTTTTCAAAAAAAGGTGAGTATACGCAATGGGCGATGGACAATGGTACATGCATGTAGGTGAGAATTAGTTTTGATTTCAGCCGATAAGATTGTGACATGTGAGTAGGATGACTTAAGATGTAATGCAATTTCTCACATGTCACAATCTTATCAGCTGAAATTACATTGTATGCATGCAATAAGTTATATCATAGACTCATCAACTTATACATGTAATTGCAGGGCAAATGGAGACCACCGGCCCTTGCCTGAAGCTTTAAAATCCTTTTCTAGTCCTTTTAAAATATAATCTTTTAAGTGTTTTGCTAAGCAATGTCATAAAATTTAGTTTAATATAATCAAATTGAATTTCTTTTAGCCAAATATTTTTTCAATTCATAAATAGAAATTCGCATAAGTGATGGGGGGTGTGTAAAGAGAGGAACCTGCTCTCGGCTTGTAGACTTGTCCCTAATAAGGGTTATGGGCTTTTGCTCTTAGGTGTTGCTTTTCCTAGGGTAGTTGTTGTGTAGTTTGGGCCTTTGGCCCCTTTCTTTCACCAAAAAAAATAAATTTTGGTCATGAGTTGTGGGTTGATATAGAAGTGTCGAGAATGGATCTTATGTGCTTTGCAGCATAAGATCTATTTTTATAAGTGTCAAGCCAAGTCATGTGTTGTGGGCTTTTTGTGAATGGACTCACTATATATGGAAATTGGTTCACCTGGGTTCAAATTTTTTGTAAGTAAAAGACGGCCAAATTGGCTCATCAAGATTGGATTGACTCACTTAACTCGCATAATTGTTAAAAAAAATTAAAAATCTTGAATTATTTATTTTAAATTGTAATTTTTTTGAACTTTGATAATATTTTCACATGATACATTATATTAATATTACGCTAGAAGTACATGAATAATGGATCAAAAAATGAAAATAATAATCTAAACAACCAAATAATAATAATATATGTCTCAAATTAAATAAAATAACAAGTGAAATTGCATTTCTTCAAATTTAAGTGGAGATTGCATGTGCATTAAGTTTATAGATATCAATATTTTAAATTATATTTGAAGAAATTAAAGTTTAGGTCATTTTTTAAATAATTAAGTGATTTAAAACATAAAAAGAAACTTAAATACTAAGCCAACCCACTTAACTAACCTATGGGTTAAGTGAGTGGAATTATTTTTGATTCATTTTTTCAATTCGATTCACTTTTTTTTTGACAAACAATTCGATTCACTTAATAGATAAATTAAATGAGGCAACCCATTGAATAATTAGATCCGATTTGGTAGCTCAAGATTGATACTTCATAATACTTGGTCGTGACTCGTGACCCGTGCGCAATTGGAAGCTAACATTAAAAAAATGACACAGATATTTTGTAAAGCATTAATAAATTGAAAAAAGTCTTAATTCCGGAAATTAAAATTATGATACATTTCTGAACCAAAACCTGCAGCTACTAACTAGCTAGACATTCAAATTCAAACACAATAATTATACCCACAAACTCTGGAGAAATTCTGCCCTATTACTGGATTAATTGGTTTCCTTATTCCTATATTTGTCCATATATTGCTCATTTTAATCCAATAGGTAAAGCTCGCCTGGTAACCTAGGCTTAGCTATGGCCACAAGTGGGTGAGCAAGTAAGAGATTGGTCTCAGATTCAATAAGTTTAATCTTGGTTCGCTCAGGTGGTGCACTCCAACTGAACCCATGGATCAACTTGGCCAATAGCATCACAGTAATAGTACTTCCAAGCATCACTCCTGGACACCCACGCTTTCCTGTGCTGAAACTCAATAACCTCAAATCTGGCTCACTCAAGTACACGTCACACTCATCGTCCCTTAAATGTCGTTCTGGCTTGAACACGTGAGGCTCGTCCTTCCACACCTTAGGGTTCCTCCCTAGTTGTTGTCTGCTGAGAAGCACGTGACTCCCCTTTGGGATGAAGTAGTTTGAAACGATGACGTCTGATAGAGAGACGCGTGGGACGTTAAAAGGAGCCATTGGGTGAAGGCGAAGGGCCTCCCTTGCGCATGCTTTGATATAGTTGAGTTTTGGGATGTCTGATTCTTGGACCATTCTGTCATTTCCTACTACTTGTTCTACTTCTTCAGTGGCTTTTTCAAGTAACTGAGGTTGGTTTAGCATTTCTGCCATTGCCCATTCAACTGCGTTTGATGGATTGTCCACTGTGGCAAATATCAATTCCTGCATGCAAATTAATTTAAGGTTAAGTAATTTTATGACGTAATATAATTTTATATATGTACTAATTAATTAATTAATTTATTTACAGTAATTTGTGCTTTGATTTCCTCCAAGGTCAATAGTGAGTTATTGTTGGGATCCTTGAGTGAGATCATAACATCAAGCAAGTCCTCTGCTTCGGTCTTCTTCCCCTCTTTCCACTGCTTCATTCTGCCTTCAACGATGGAATCATGATACTTGTTGATGATTCTCAAAGCATCCTTCAGCTTCTTCTGATGCCCATCCAAGTCAAGTCCTCTCAACCATGGAATGTAATCAGAAACACTGAATGCATAAAGATACTTAAGCAATGTGAAATGTGCTTCCACATGCTCTAGTTCTTCATAACCAGGTCCTCCATTTTTCCCACCCTCTCCGAAGTACCTACTCAAAAATATAAAATTCAAAACGAGTTCAAGTTCAATTAGTTCAATTGCACTACAAAAAGAATGTGTATTTTCAACAACATATATTTTAACGGTCTTTATTATCAGAGATACAAGATAACTTTTATATATGATAGGATAAAATATTCAATTGAGTACTTAAGTAATTTGATTTTTTCCTCTAAAGTCTAAACAACTAGCTTTTTTTAAGATGGGTTCCTCAAGTTGATTGAGTTCCACCAATTACTAATTGTCAAAAAAAAAAAATTTAACAATTAAATTTTGATTATTGAAACAAGTTGTTAAAAAAAATCAATAATAGTGATATATACGGTATGCTCATATCGGATCGACTGAACCACCTCGCCCGGACCAACGGAGCCACCTCGCCTGGACCGATGGAGCCATCTCGCTCGTCCCGACCGAGCCACCGAGCCCAGACTGACCGAGCCACCTCGCTCGTCCCGACCCACCACACTTATGCTGACGTGGCCCCCGCCACTCTCTTGGACCCTCAAATGACCATCATATCCCCATGGGAGCATATATATACCCCATATGCCTCCAGGTATGCTAACTGAATCCCATTACTCTTTCTATAGTCTCTATCACCGGACCTGACTTGGGCGTTGGAGTCCCACCGCGGGGGCCACCTCCTGTCGTGAGTTTGCTTGCAGGTCTCCCCGTTCGGGTCGCCAGAGCTACCGAAAGAGTTGGATTCATCCAATAGTATTTTTGACGGTCAATAATTATCAATAATATTGTTTTCAACAATACATTTGTTAAATAGTTTAGGTGCAAGTATATTTATACCTTTGATTAAAGATCATTTTCCTAATCACATTCCCGCAGTATTGCTGAGTAGCAATCCTCACATTGACCAAACCACCTTCATCATTCTTGTGGTCATTACTATTGTGAGTGGCATTGCATTGGCTATAGACGTAACGAACAAGGTTATCTGCTTCCTCCATTCTCTTGGCATGAAGCCAACGATGCTTGGTGGGAGAAAGCACATCCTTAGTTATCATCTTCTTCATCTTCCTCCATTGCTCTCCCATGGGCACTAGAGCCGTCGTTAAATAGCCACCTGAGCATAGATAAGAAGACACGCTAATAGGCCTTGATGCAAACACATCATCTTGTTTCTTCAAGAACTCGCACGCAATAGTGGGACTATTCACTGCGATCACATGAACATTTCCCAATCGGACACATGCAATTTCGGTGTCTAAATCTTTCATCAGCTTGTGTATCCATCTGGACGCAGATAATTTGTTGGAAAGCATCTCAGGTAAATTACCAATAATAGGCCATGGTTTGGGACCTGGAGGAAGTTTGTGCTTTTGGGATTTAGGAGTGAAGGGAGGGTATTTTAGGGTTTCGATTAGTGTGAAGATAGCTCGTAGGAGGAGCTTGAAATAAGACAAAATTAAAGGTGAAAGCTGAGAGAAAAAGGTGTATTGCATGGCTTGAGTTTTTTTCTTTAAAATGGGAAAAAATGGGTTTATAGCTGAGTAGTGGATATATAGTGGATGGATTGATTATGGGAAGTTTTGGTCCTATTTATATACAAAAGGCCTATGTAGAGTGTCTTTCAATAAAATTATGTATAACCCGCACATTGCTCAATACTATATATATATATGATTGGTGGATTTAATTTTTTTTTTATGTATGATGTATATGACTTTAAAAATTCAGTTGGGTTGTTATGCTTGTTTTATAATTTGGTCAAACACACACAAATATAACAAAATGAATTGAGTATAGTCTGCGGTTCCAACGTGTTAGAGTATATATATATATATAAAAGAATAATGAATAATTGAGTATATATACTCAATTCATTATTGTTATATTTGTGTGTGTTTGACCATTATTTTAGTTTGTGGTTCCAAGTCAAATTTCATATATCTATTCATTACTTACTCTTTAATTTATTAATTAAAAAATTCCATTAATTAATTATAAAAGCAATGTGCTCTGGCTCTAATGAACCACCAATAATATGAGAATTGGTGGTGTGAGCAAGGGCAAGAAATCAATCCCGATACTTGAACTTTGATGTATTTATAATTCTATATGTTGGGATTTTTACGAAATATAGTTCGAGTTGTGTTGATTGGACACTGTCCTTAAGAAATATTTCGCTATCCCTTAAAATTCTATCAAAGAAATCGTAAATACTTAATAAATTTTCACAGAATGAAATTTATTTCACTTGCAAGGAGAAAAATCACTGGTTTTTTAACATTGCTTCCATTTGGCTCATTTATATCACAACTTAATAATATATACACACTTATATCTCTCAGTTCTAAACAATGTGGGATTTTGTTCGACGGACACTTGCACACACTAGTGTGCACTCATTCACAACACACTGTATATATATAGTCTCATAGATGCACTATATAAGTTGTACTTCTTTAATTTCTAAAAATATCATTAAGCGAATTTAATTTGGACCATTATAAGAACTATTTTTACACCATCGTACTTGTAATATTATTTATTTATTTGCTAATTCCAAATTTTAAATTCAATGTATATTGGGACAAAGAATATATATATATCTATATCTCTATATATATATATATATATGGTTTTGGAGTTTTTGGTGTCATACAACCAAAGTGTGACACCAAAAAAATAACTTCCCCCTCAACTTCCCAATAAATAACAAACTTCTCAATAAATCTATATTTTATAATTAAAAAATACAAAAAAGAAAAATGATTGGAGGATGTGGGAGAGAGAAAACAAGTATGATAGGTGGTTACTACAAAAATGGAGAAGTGCATAACTTCTCATTTTTTTAATTTTAAATTATGATAAAAATTCTATTTAAAAATTTTAAAATATAATAACTATTTTATATTATATTTTAAAAAAATTTAAGAATAAATTACATGTATGCACGTAGGTGCATGCGAAGCCTCTAGTATCTATATATATATATGGCTTTGGAGTTTTTGGTGTCACACAAGCAAAGTGTGACACCAAAAAAATAACTTCCCCCTCAACTTCCCAATAAATAACCAACTTCTCAATAAATCTATATCTATATTTATAGCTATATTTTATAATTAAAAAATACAACAAAAATAATATGATTGGAGCATGTGGGAGAGAGAAAACAAGTATGATAGGGGTTTATTAACGTGGAGAAGTGCATAACTTCTCATTTTTTTTAATTTTTTTATTTTAAATTATGATAAAAATTCTATTTAAAAATTTTAAAATTATCAAATATTTAACTTTTAAAGATTTTAAAATATAATAATTATTTTATATTATATTTTAAAAATATTTAAGAATAAACTATATGTATGCACGTAAGTGTTAGAAAAATTAATTGCATGCACCTTGGTGCATGCGAAGCCTCTAGTATATATATATGGCTTTGGAGTTTTTGGTGTCACAAAACCAAAGTGTGACACCAAAAAAATAACTACCTTAACCCCACTTTCTTATACTAAAATAAAAAATTTTAAAAAATATGATTGGAGGAGATATGAGAGAAAAGGAGATTATGGATAGGGGTGTTCAGAACCGAACAAAACCGCCGTACTTGAACCAAACCAAACCGAACCAGCACAAACCGAACAAAACCGATCAATGTTTGGTTTGGTTCGGTTTGGTATGTTGAAAAACCGAACCAAACCGCATACACATACATGTATATATATGTACATATTATGTTAAAATTTTTAAATAATAAAGTTTAAAATTTGTTTTTAGAAGATTAGATTAAATTTAGTCAATCTAAAAATTTAATTTTAGAACTAAGTTGATTGTATATTGTAAGTAAATGAAATATTACTATACTTTTTTATTATTTATATTGAATAAAATTATATTTTTTATTAATAAACTTAAATATATAAGTTTGATGACATAAAAGTCTTAAACCGCCAAACCGAACCGCTCAAAACCGCTCGTTTATGGTTTGGTTTGGTTTGGTTTGACGCTATCAACTTAAACCGATAGGTGCACTAAAATTTCACCAAAAACCGCCCAAACCGCCCGCCGAACACCCCTAATTATGGATAAGGTAGTTAATAAAAGTGATGAAAGAGAAATTATAAATAAAAATAGTTATTGAATTATTTATTATATTTAAAACAATAATTAAAAAAATTTATATTAAATTAAAAAAAATAATTGCATGCACCTTGGTGCATGCGAAGCCTCTAGTATATATATATATGACTTTAGACCCTTCTGATCATTGGGGTCACAAAATAAATATTTAATAATTGAAAAATTACAAAACAATATTGTTGGAGGATGTGGGAGAGAGGAAACATGGGTAGTTACTATAAAAGTGGAGAAGTAAATAATTTCTCATGATTTAATTTATTATTTTAAATTATGATAATAATACTATTTAAAAACTAAAAAAATTATCTTTAATCTATTATTATTTTAAAATCTAATAATTATTTTATATTATATTTTAAAAAAAATTAAGAATAAATTGCACGTATATGCATGCGAAGCCTCTAGTATATATATACCTCTTTTCGATGCTAATCAAAGTATCAAACCTTCCATACTCTTCGATAATTTTTTTTTTGAAATCCCATACTCTTCGATAATTGGTTTATATATCCAGGCCAAAAAAACTGATTATATATAAATATATATAAAATATGTATAGATCTTAATTAATCACTATACTGCACATGCAAAAGCGTATTTGAATCTCAAAAACCATCTCAGTTCATGCAGTCATGAGGAATCCATAATTGTGTTCATACTGATCCATGATATGCATATGATTTAATTAATTTTTTTTAAGATAAATTTGGGATGATAAATTTTACCATTCTTTGTGCCGCCAACAAAGTTATTACTTTTATACCTTCTGCAATATTAGATCTAAGTGTCCTTCACAGTTGAAAGTTTCATAGTTTCTTCTAACAATTGATGAAAAAGTGAAAGTTTTTTTTATAGAAAATCCACAAATTATAACTTTAGATGTCACAGATCTTGGATCTAGAAACACATGCGCTTCTCAAAAAAATTCTACCAAAAAAAGAAACACAAAAACACAATAAACAAATTAAACTCTAATTATTATATCTGAAGTAATCTAATAATTAAAGATTAAACTTTTACAAAGAAAGACAAACTGAACTAGAATTAAATCTAGAAGATGACTACTACTAAAGTTGTGGGACAAAATAAATATGATAATCTACTTATTCTCAAAACTACAATAACATAACTAATTAAAAGTAGAGAGAATTTGTCAAATTTATCAAATCTAACAACCCCTCCTACCTAGATTTGGAGAAAGGAAAAACCAGAAGGAGAGAGAGAGAGATTTAACTAATTAACTATATTAATTAGTCAACATAATATTTTTTATTATATATCATTTCCCCACTAAAAAAAGTTTCCATTTGCTTCCATAATTGTGTTAGGAAGTGTATGATCATAAGCAACGATTGAAAAGGATCGATGGATTAAAAAATTCTGTAATTTTATTTTTGTATATTAATAATTTATTTATTTTTTGTTGTTTGGTATATATGAATGAGCTGGTTAACGTAGGCTTTCCTTTCTCTGATCTATTTAATATTTATTTATTTTGGTTAACATGCATGGTATCATATATTCATGTATATTGAAATTAATTTAATATTATGGGTACGTATACGACACATTTAAAGTTGTTATGATTATAAGTTGTAAACTTGTATTCGAGCCAGTCATATGATATATTTAAAGGTGTTTATATATTACTTTAAAACAAATTGAAAAAAAATAAACAATTAACGATACAACAATAAGAAGACCTGAATGAAAAGTAATAAAATTCTAATATAAGAAACAAATATATATCATCTTAAAGTTTAACAAAGATCAAACGTGTAATTATAAAAATAGACAACAATGTTAAATAAAAAATAATTAAAAATGATATTTGAATTATATGAGCTTCTAAGTGTTTTCTTAAACCAATAGAATTCATATCTATATTTATATGGCTGTGGATCCTTCCTGTCAATGGTCTCCCAAAATAAGTATTTAATTAATTAAAAAAAATAAAAAGATGATATGAGAAGATCATGGGAGAGAGAAAATAATAGAATAGTGGTAGTGGTCATTTTGTTTTTTAAAAAATAATAATTGTGGTATTTACAATTAATAATAATAATAATTTATTTTATATTTTATAAATTAAAAAAAAGTTTAACATGCACGTGCGTGCATGTGAAGCCTCTAGTAATTTATATGTCTAAAAATCTTCTAGCAATACTAATTTTGACCTAATACACTTTACATTCATCAATTGCAAATAATACAAAAGTTCTTTTCTAATAATGGTTATACTTAGAATATTGTACGAAATAAAGTAGATAGACTACCTATAAATCAATTTTTATGAATGATAAATAACTTCAAAATATCAATGATAATACATGGTGCTTGTAAATTACTACATACAATTGATATTGAATAAACATCATGGAGTGTAAAAATAAAAATAACAATATATGAGAAAACAACAGTTAAGAAAGAAAGAAAGACGGTTTAAAAAAACAGTTAAGAAAGACAATATAATCACATCATAATATATATATATATACCTAAAAAGTAGACACGATATATAAAGACTACTTAACATTTTAAAAAATTTTCTTATATAATGTTTTATTTGATGGATGGTCATTTCTTTTATAAAATGGGGGCCGAAAGCTCGAGAAACAAAGACTACACAACTACAAATTTGTTGAAATATGAGATTTCAAATTTAAACTTCAAAAATTATTAATACAATTGATTTTTTATTAACACATAATTTTGAAAAGACACGTTAAAAAATGAATTGAATGTATAATAAAATTTTGGGATATATATATATATATATATATATCATTAAAATAACTAATTGTTCAATTTTTTTATAATAAAATAGATTAAAAATATTAGAATATTATTAATGTTGTTAATAATTAGTGATTCTGATTGCCAGCACATTTCTTCTCTCTGTCATACAAGTTGGATGGTGTAAGTAGCGGAAATGGGAAGAAACTGGCATTTGCCGTTCGTATGTTTGCGTTTTAATTTTTTTTTATTGATTACTGTTTGAAGGAACAGGACCAACAGGTTATTTGGGATTTAAGGGTAATTATTGGTGTGATGTGATTAATAATTTGTAATGAAATGCTAAACTAGTGGTTCCCACGGATTATATTAGAAGTTTAATTAGATGATTGATTTAACTATTTTTATATATGAATATATGATGAATTAACATTACTGTGCTTTATTTCATATCGGTAAAGCAAAAGGAAACTCTGTATGAATTAAACAGAAAAGGGGCAAAGAGTGGTTGATGTATGAATTTATGCACAACCGTAGAGGAAATTAATTTCGGGAATTAATTAAAATTATGAAAATTCATACATTTCTGAACCCAAACGACCTATAGCTACTAACTAGCTAGACATTCAAATTCAAACACACTTATACCCACAATTCACAAGCGCTGGACAAATTCAGCCCTACTATTGGACTAATTATTCTCCTTATTCCTACATTTGTCCATATATATATATATATATATATATATATATATATATATTGCTATAACAAATACTCTAGACTCCATTAATATTAATCCAAGAGGTAACCCTCATGTGGTAACCTAGGCTTTGCTATGGCCACGAGTGGCTCAGCAAGTAAAAGATCAGTTTCAGACTCAACAAGTTCAATTTTGGTCCGATCAGGTGGTGCCCTCCAACTGAACCCATGGATCAATCTGGCTAACAACATCACAGTAATAGTACTTCCAAGCACCACTCCTGGACACCCACGCTTTCCTGTGCTGAAACTCAATAACCTCAAATCTGGCTCACTCAAGTACACGTCTGACCCATCATCCCTTAAATGTCGTTCCGGCTTGAACACATGAGGATCGTCCTTCCACACCTTAGGGTTCCTCCCTAGTTGTTGTCTGCTGAGAAGCACGTGACTCCCCTTTGGGATGAAGTAGTTTGAAACGACAGCGTCTGATAGAGAGACACGTGGGACGTTAAAAGGAGCCATTGGATGAAGGCGAAGGGCCTCTCTTGCGCATGCTTTGATATAGTTGAGTTTTGGGATGTCTGATTCTTGCACCATTCTGTCATTTCCTACAACTTGTTCTAGTTCTTGAGTGGCTCTTTCAAGTAACTGAGGTTGGTTTAGCATTTCTGCCATTGCCCATTCAACTGCGTTTGATGGATTGTCCACTGTGGCAAATATCAATTCCTGCATGCAAATTAATTCAAGGTTAAGTAATTTTATGACGTAATATAATTTTATATATGTACTAATTAATTAATTAATTCATTTACAGTAATTTGTGCTTTGATTTCGTCCGAGGTCAATAGTGAGTTATTGTTGGGATCTTTGAGTGAGATCATAACGTCAAGCAAGTCTTCTGCTTCAGTCTTCTTCCCTTCTTTCCATTGCTTCATTCTGCCTTCAACGATGGAATCATGATACTTATTGATGATTCTCAAAGCATCCTTCAGCTTCTTCTGATGCCCATCCAAGTCAAGTCCTCTCAACCATGGAATGTAATCACAAACACTGAACGCATAAAGATATTTAAGCAATGTGAAATGTGCTTCCACGTGCTCTATTTCTTCATTACCAGGTCCTCCATTTTTCCCACCCTCTCCGAAGTACCTATTCAAAAATATAAAATTCAAAACCAGTTCAAGTTCAAGCACTACAAAAAGAATGTATATTTTCAACCACGTATATTTTGAATTTTTGACGATCATTACTATTAGAGATACAAGACAAGTCTCATATATGATAGATGAAATACTCAATGAAGTATTTAAGTAGCTTGGTTCTTCCCTTAACAACTAGTTTTTGAATATGGGTTTCCTAAGAGCCCGTTAGGCCACACTTATGAAAATTTGGTTATTTTCAAATGACTTCTTTAATTTTCAAATGGAGTTTGAGAAAAAAGTACTGTAAGAAAGAAACAGTTTGTGTTTGGCAAACTGAGTTAAAAAGTACTTTTCAAAAATAATTCGTGTTTGATAAATTTGTATTGAAAAGTGCTTTTGACTGTAAAGCTACCAAAAAAGGTATATGGAGATGTAAGTGTTAATATTATTAAATACATTAATTATATAAATATTTATTATTGTTAAATTTTATTACCCAAATAAATATAAAATGACAATTAGTTTATTAATTTAATAAATTTTATTTATGATTATTATTTTTTTAAATATCTATTAATTTTATTTAAATGAAAACTTATTATAAATATTTAATATTATTTTGATAAATTATTATTGTCTTCATTAATTAAATAATTTTTTTTATAAAAAATACAAATAAGATCACAATATAATCACAATAATCTTTACAAACACTTCATACTTTAATTTATATGTCTCAAAATAATTTATACATAAAGATTCATTAAAAAAAGTTCATACATGAGGTTGTAAGAAGGGGTAAAATAGAAAATTTAAAATATTAGTAAGGGTATTTTTTTTCTTAAAATAATTAAATTTTAACTTCTGCTTTTGGTTAGTAGCAGAAGCTCCAATTTTTAGCTTCTGCTTAAAGCTGAAAAATTGTTTTTGTTACAATTCAGAAGTACTTATGGTAATTTGTCAAACACCTTATTTTAAGAAAATGAACGCTTCTGAAGCCAAAATAAGCTTGACCAAACAGCCTTAAATTACTTGAGTTCCAATAATTACTAATTGATGAAAAGTATTTTTTTAACAATTAAATTTTAATTAATGAAATAAATAGTTAAAAAAATTAATAATAATATTTTCGACGACCGATTGATAATAGATTTTTAAACAATACATTTTCGACGACTGTTATTGATTGTCAAAATTATTATTATTATTATTGACTTTTTTCAATAAGTTATTTTGACGACAAAATTTAATAGTTTTCAACAATTAGCACTAACGGCGAAAATATATATTGTTAAAATACTCATAAGTAGTTTAGGTGCAAGTATATTTATACCTTTGATTAAAGATCATTTTCCTAATCACATTCCCACAGTATTGCTGAGCAGCAATCCTCACATTGACCAAACCACCTTCATCATTCTTATGGTCATTACTATTGTGAGTGGCATTGCATTGGCTATACACATAACGAACAAGGTTATCTGCTTCCTCCATTCTCTTGGCATGAAGCCAACGATGCTTGGTGGGAGAAAGCACATCCTTAGTTATCATCTTCTTCATCTTCCTCCATTGCTCTCCCATGGGCACCAGAGCCGTCGTTAAGTAGCCACCTGAGCATAGATAAGAAGACACACTAATAGGCCTTGATGCAAACACATCATCTTGTTTCTTCAAGAACTCGCATGCAATAGTGGGACTATTCACTGCGATCACATGAACATTTCCCAATCGGACACATGCAATTTCGGTGTCTAAATCCTTCATCAGCTTGTAAATCCATTTGGGCGCAGATAATTTGTTCGAAAGCATTTCAGGTAAACTACCAATAATAGGCCAAGGTTTGGGACCAGGAGGGAGTTTGTGTTTTTGGGATTTAGGAGTGAAGGGAGGGTATTTTAGGGTTTCGATTAGTGTGAAGATAGCTCGTAGGAGGAGCTTGAAATAAGACAAAATTAAAGGTGAAAGCTGAGAGAAAAAAGTGTATTGCATGGCTTGAATTTTTTTCTTTAAATTGGAAAAAAAAAAAAGGTTTATAGCTGAGTAGTGGATAGTGGATGGATTGATTAGGGGAAGTTTTGGTCCTATTTATATACAAAAGGCTTACGTGTACTGTCTTTCAATAATAGCCACATAATGGTGAATATCTGTGATTGTGTGGTCTAGAATGCACCACATGATATCCTCGTGCTGCTAATTTTTAAAAATCTTAATGTATGCATGCATGTCAAATCTGTCTCAAAGTAAACGTGAATTGAAATCTAAGTGTGGGTGTAGGGAACTAGGGATCATCGTGATGATGAACATTGATTCTATATGCAGTTCTTAATTTATGTTTGATTCTATATTTTTCTTTTTTATTGTCGTGAATTCTACCACTCTCTCTCTTTTCTGTTAGAGGATATGAACACCTCGAGTAAGTGATATGAGTAAGGTATTATATATAGTCCATATGTATTTGGATTATTACCACTTAAATTGGTATCAAAGTCAATCATCTTTATATTAACTATAAAAAAATAAGTATACTGTTAGTTAAATGTTGACATGAAAAAATAAATTTTTTAATAATTTAATTTTGGATTATTTTTAAAATTGTGAAAGTTGAATTAAACTTAAATTTGTAAAATAGTCACTAAAAATTGAACAAATAACTTTTATGATATTCTAAAAAATTCTCGAAACAAAAAATTAAACTGACTAAAATTGGCAAATTGTATCCGTACGGTAAGACCCACACTATACTGATGCAATTCCAACCATCCACGTGTACTTGCTGGTGACTGGTTTTCTTCAACTTCAAGGACGAGGGGAGTGATGGAATATTGGAATTTTATGCTTCAGATGGTCCATGAGAGGTTTTTGTCTTTTTTTTACCGCTTTCCTATTTTCTACTATTAGTATTATCATTTTTTAATCTATATCAAATATACTGTTTACGCTCTAATTCGTCGTTGCCGTTAACAACGGCAAATTAGATTTTTTGAAAAAATTGATCTTACGTGACGTGTTGACGTGTCCAATTCGCCTTTACTAACGGCGAATTGGACTATATAAAAATTTTTTAACCTATTTTTGTCAGATCGGGATCCCAATTGATCATTAAAAAAAAAGCAACACCAATTCACACATGAGAATGGCGAATTGGTATTGTTTTTTCAATATACGACCCCTACCTTCCCTCTAAATCAAACCAACGTTCTTGAACTTATTCACCTTTCACTGTGCATGTAAATTATATTGTAAATTATATAGTATGAAATACTAAACTTACCTGAATATATTAATTTTTTTAATAGTTGACTGTAAATTATATTGTATGGAGTATTAATCACTTCTCATTTCTTTTCTAAAGACTTGTCTACGTCTTGCTTTTTTAATGACCAATTGGAATTCTGGTCTGACAAAAAATAGATTAAAAAATTTTTACATAGTCCGATTCGCCGTTAGTAAGGGCGAATTGGACACGTCAACATGTTACGTAAGATCAATTTTTTCAAAAAACTCAATTTGCCATTGTTAACGGCGAATTGAAACAGATTATGTTGACTCCCAATTTGCCATTAACAACGGCGAATTGGAATAAAAAAAATTCCCAATTTACCGTTGCTAACGGCGAATTAGATTCCCAATTCCCAATTCAAAAGTAATAATAATACTAATAATAAAAAATACATATACATGGCCAAAAGAGAATGTGGATTTACTAAATTAAATTACGGATTGGGTGAAGTATATAAATTATATATTTTGAATTATTAGATGCTATGAGATTGTTACACTATTAATATGAATACAATTTTTATTTAATAATTTAGATTATATATCTTATACATTTATACGTTAAAATAACACGTTTTTTTTTTTACATGTTTCAATCTTCATCTAATTCAAATCACCATAGCTTGGCTCATTTATTATCTTCATGAGAATGCCTATCACCTCCCCGCATCTTCCTGAGAACAACATGATATTTTTGCTAATTGGGCTTCAAAATTTTACTTCCAACAAAATAATTGTAATCACAATGTCTTAAATACATAATTTTATTTAAGTGATACCAATTCATTTATCATTTGAATTAACACCTCGTTGATTTATAAAAATAACAAAATGAGGGTAAAAAATAAAATCTCCATTTTCCTTAGAAAAATCAGTCTAAAGAGGGAAGGAAAACGAAAATGCAAAGTTTATTGCAAAATTGAAGTGATAAAAATTAGATAAAGATCGATAATAGAACAAAATAGCGACATTTATAGTAGAGCACAAATGCACAATACAAGGACAAGGACTGAAGGAAGGGTTTCCTCAAATATACAACGAACACAGTACAACTTTATTAATGGCCACACAACACATATTACCAATGCCTCCTTATCTTTCACTTTCAGTCTTTGCCCCAAAGAATTAATAAAATTCAAGCCACGATCATGAATAATAATAATAATAATAATAGGTTTCATATCCACCTATATGTATGTTTTTTTTAATTGTTAAATATAAATTATTATTATTATTAATTCCCTAAAAAAATAATTAATTAAAAATTAAGTTTTTTTCTATCTTTTTTATAACTATCATTATCTTTATTTTTTTCTCTCACATTATTTTCTCACATCATATGTTTTCATTTTTTTTAATTGTTTAAATAGTTATTTTGAGAGACTATTGACGAGAAGACCCAATAATCATAAAATATTATACCTTCATTCTATTACATTTTAATTTAACTTCAATTTATATAGATCTTTCTAATTAACAATAGGACATTGATTGAGATTTTTTCTTTATGTTGGCTGATAAAAGTTTGAAGACATTAAAAATTATTAATGGGCTGATATTACATGCCACAGAAACAGAATACACCATATATATACACATGTGTATATATTGATGAAGAGTTATGTATAAACTGAATGAGCAAAGAGCTAGCCTCAAATTCCTTGCTAAATTAAAGAGTTGGAGAGCATAGTATGCATAGAGTAATTGAGGAGAAATTGAAATTGTGTAATTTTTTGTTGCAAATAACGTTAACTCAAACGTCTATATTTAGTTTATAAATATGAATAATTTTGTAAATTAATTTTTAAGAAGTGCTTTGACTTACATCGATGTGATCAAAATACAAGCCAGCTAATTAATGGGCTGGCTTAAGTCTACGCAGAATGACAAATCACACTTAAAATTCCTAAAAAAATAAGTATTTAAATTTAATGAGATTAATCTTAATCATGATAAAAAAAAAGTTATGTTATAGGGAGCTCAAACTTTTCAGACTTGAGCTACTATTAGTCCATTGCATTTTTTTTAAAAAATATATATATCACATCACTCTTTCTCTCTCCAAAAATGAAGAGAGAAAGAGAGACGAGGGGTCAAGTTCTCAAGAGCTCAACCTCTCCATATCATTTCCCTAAAAAAAAATTACACCCCTACTCTAGCAATAGTTTTTCCACCTATTCGTGATTTTAATACTATGTCAAACTTCTTCAACTTAAAAAAACCAAAATTATAAAAAGTAAAGGTTTTTTAAAGACTTAGCTTTCAACCTTCTCATGACCTTCTGGTGTACAAGTTTGTCTACCTTGTCTGCAAATTTTCCTACATAGACTCTTAAATTAAACCAAACCATATTGCTATATATAGCAATGTGTAGGTTAGATCTAGTGGAATTGATTAGTTTTTGGATATAATGGAATAAGGTAAGGTATATATATATATCAAGTATCAACCTCACATAATTATGGCCCATGGATAGAGCCAATCTGTACGCAGAGTTACTTGTATCCAATGACATCTCTGAGGTCGAGGTTTTTACAACAAGGAGTACTTGCCTCTATCTCTTGGTGGATATCAATTGGCCGGCAACTCCAATGAAATTGTCTGCCAATTCCAGGATCCTACATCATTACCCACATCATCAACTAACATTATTCTATCTTCATTTCTTTCATTCTTTAATTTGCGGAGGCTACCTTCTGATTGAACCAAATCATCTAACCAAAAATTGGCTTCCAAACCGGATCTTACAACTGTCAAGGAACCATGGTTAAAGACCTTCAATCTCGTTTAGCTTGGTTACACACAAGGATATACTTGTAAGAAATTTTTTTTTTATAGCTAGACACTAAAATATTAAAAAACAGTGCTTCATAGACATTATAAGTAGTTAAGGATGTGTGATATCTCTCACATCTATTTATTAAATCAACGGTATGTTTGGGTTTATAAATTTTTGGGCTCTCTTCCCTCTTGAGCTAGTTTTTGGGGTGAGTTTTATCCGAAGTTTATAATATTTTGTGCTCTTGTCGAGAGAAATCACCCTTAACAGTGCTGTTCCGGGGGCTCTACTACTCGAGGGGCGAGGTCCGCGAAGTCACTGTAGACGGTGACTGTTAAGCGGGATGTATTGATATGTTTCACATATGTTAAATCAAGTGCATGTGTGGGTTTTTAAATTCTTGGACTCCATCCCCTCTTGAGCTAGAACTCACCCTAAAAAACTAGTTCAAAAGGGGAGGAAGTCTAAGAATTTATTAACCCACACCTGCATTTAATTTAACAGATATAAGACATATTAATGTGATTGACTAAAAATAACTCATCTATCTTTAATCAAATATCAAGAATTCAATGTTTAATTTTAGGTAAAAAATAACTTTAAATTCGAGGTGCTAATTACCACTTACACCAATAAATGAGATTTTCTGCACTCACTGTGCTCGACATGAATAGCTTGCTTCAGGAAAAAAAAAAAAACAGTGCACAAATTAATTTAGCCTTATTATTGGATTTCTCTAGATATATCATTATTATAAATATTGACTCATATGTATTGCGACCCACATAATAAGAGCAAATTCTTTGTGTAACAACTAGAGTACATATGCATATACAATAAAATGATAATTGTAAGGATTTGATCTCAACCATTTATACATTTTTTGTATGTCCACTATGTAACCAGGAAATTAAAATTGCACATAACAAATAATCTTGACTTCTTTAATCCAAGAGGTTATAAACCTGATCACGTGGCCACAAGTGGGTGAGCAAGTAAGAGATTATGATTCTCAGATTCAACAAGTTCAATCCTTTGGGCGATCACGTGGTGCATTACTCCAATTGGACTCCCACGTAAGCTTCTTTGCACTGAAACTCAACAACCTCAAATTTAATTCACTCAAGTACAACTTTGAATTCTCTATCGTAGTGTATTTGTGCCGTTCAATTAGTCACGGTTAGAATCGTGACTAATCAAACGGGACAAATACACAACAGTAGAAGATCACGTTGCTCAAGTAGATCACATATACCCATTATCCTGTGAAAAAGTTTGTTCATTAGTTTGATTTATTTTTAATTACTGAGAGAGTCGTATTTGCAATTTTCTCTTCCAGTCAAATGAGATTTTCTACCACGTGGGCAATGCATTTTATTCACGCAACTCCATGTATATTAGGAAAAAACTCAAGTTGCTTGTATTTTTTTATCAAGTTTCATTAATTATATTAATTATATATTGTATTTATATTCTCTTTCTTCTATAATTTGTCATATAGAAAGTGATTTTTTATATTTTTTTTTCTACTGTGATTGGTCATTTAAACACTTTTTAACACGTGTTATATTTACATTGAAAAACCTGATGAAAAGGCGGATATATATAGAAAATTTGATCTAAGTTTTTTTCTTACATATTATGGATTTATGGCACATTTAAATTTTGCGCAGGGTAATCTTTGGAATAAATTAGTTTCCTAAAAATTTAATATTAGACCTTTAAATGTCTTGAAATTTTAATAAATTTATTTTCATTCATCATTTCAAGAGGGAAAAGGTCCTTGCCTCGCCAATGTCCAGTGTACTCTACCTTGCGGTGAAACGGCACCGTTTTTATCACCTTTTATTTTTCTGATGTAATTTGTAAAGTAACAAAATAGGAGTGGCACAGTTGGTTAAGGTTCAGGCTTTTATCTCACAAGGACAAGAGTTCGAACTCTATGACCGATGTGAGGGTGGTGGGTGATATGTAAATCCTCCCATCACCAAAGAAGGAAAAGCAGGTGAGAGAGTTGTGGAATGCAAAGTTGCAAACTTCTCATGATTCTTGTTCATCTCATCATCATCCACCCAAATCCAAACTTTGGTCAAAACTCCAAATTGATCCCTTATGTTTGCACGAAGTTTCATATTGGTCCTTTATGTTTCAAAAAGTTTAAATTGGTCCTTTATGTTTACAAGAAGTTCCAAATTGGTCCTTCCGTCCACTTTCTTCAATTTCTTAAGTTAACTGCTAATGTGACGTGCCGAGGTGAACATGTAATCTCTCCTACGTGTATCAGGCAGCTGACGTAGCCTTAGATACACTAAAAACACTCAAACGACGTCGTTTAAACCAAAAATAAAATCATGCTGAGAGGACCAATATGAAACTTTAATAAAACATAAAGGACTAATATAAAACTTCAATGAAACATAAAGGACCAATATAGAACTTCAATGAAACATAAAGGATCAATATAGAACTTCAATGAAACATAAATGACCAATATAGAACTTCAATGAAACCTGAAGGACAAATATAAAACTTTTGGGAAATATAAAGGACCAATATAGAACTTTTGAAAGATAAAGGACCAATTTAAAACTTGTGTGAAACATAGAGGACCAAAATGGGCATTTGACCTCCAAACTTGTGATAAACTTGTCAAATAAGTAATACTTGTAACACTAAATACATACTGCTCATACATCTTTGTAAAATACCTCACTGTTGTGATAACCTTGTGTGTAAGGCTTCTGCTTCTGATAATATTAGTGTTTTCCTATTGTGAAGTATCACAACTTTCAACCGTTTATGTTTTTGTGTCCTATATTCTAAATGGCAAATGCTTGTCAAAAATACTAAAATTATATTTAATTTCTCATAAACTATAATCCAAAAATGACGGTGGGTTAAAAGAAGATGATTCACAATCGCGTGCGAATATAGAATAAGTTATGTGGAAAGCATCCAAAGGCAGATCCGAGAATCTCCAAGAGAATGCGCATAGGCGGAGGTGGTGGCGATGGAGTGCACTTGTGGCGGTGCCGACGGCTGCTTCATCTATGTGGTTAGTCTCAAGTTCCACTGCAACGGTTCGGTATTTTAAATTAAATCAGAAACTCAAATAAAAATTAAAAAAACACGTAAAACGGGGCCGTTTTAGTGCACGCAGATTTCCCTGTAATTGACAAGCCAGAAGATCTGATTCCCTATGAGCAGAAACTCTCATCACGTTGCTTTAAAATTAAAGAAAATTGAATTTGGCGGGTGGGGGAAGTGAATAGTTAAAACTCTCTCAATAATATTGATTTTAGGGCTTGAATCTAGGTTTCTCAATGTGTAATTTACTTATCACTGTATCAAACATTTGTTGGTTATTAAAAAATTATTATTATTTCACAAATAAAACATTTTAAAGGAATTGTGCAGAAATTACAAAAATAGAAATTGCACCGAATCCAATTTCGATCGGAAGGGAGGGGAAGACAATGGGATGGGTGATTAAATAATTAATTGTCCTTCCTTTATTTGAATTCTCTAAAATTTTTTAATTTGGAATAATTCAAATTAATAAAGGCAAAAGATTAACATAAAAACCGACAACTTTTTTCACTTCGGAATTTTAAAAACAAAACAGAAAAAAAAAAACACTGTATCAGCTTCTATTCCCTGTCTTTCCTCTCGTAGATACCAAATATCCAAGTCCAAATATGGGCTTATTTGACAACATGAGCATCTTATGGGCTGACAAAAGTGGAAATGAATGGCTCATTACTGTTTTCTCTGTGGCTTTGGCATTCTTTTGCTGGGCTTGTCCCTTGTTTGAAGATCCTTCGGCTTCGGTTGTTCTCTCCCCCTTTTGAGCTGTTTTGAATATACTTCTTTTGACCAAACAAAAAATGGTGGATAGCATGGAAATTATGAGTACGTTGCAGAAAGGAAGAGGAAAAAGGAATGAGAATATATTTATTGTGTTTGGTAGTAAAAATTTGAAAATAGAATGAGAATGTATTAAAATTACCATTTTATTCCTTATATTAAAATAATAATAAAAAAAAATATTATGATTGTATCAAATTACAATAAAAATTTTATATATTTTTTCTTTTTTTAAAGAAAAAAAAGTAAAAAGTAGATGAAGTCAGGTAGATTTCACCTACTTTTTGATTTTGATGAAAAAAAAAACTAAGGTGCCCTCTATTTTGCAGCGAGCACTATGCAAACATATAATTAATTAATTTTTTTAATACAAGTTATATTTATTAATATTTTAAGTTCATCTCGTATTTTTGTAGTATTTAATAATTTGGTATTATATTTATTAATATTTTGACATATAATTTAATTTATTTTTTAATACAAGTTATACAATTTAATTTTAAATGAGCATTATTTATTTGTTCAAATAGTAACAATATTGATGATCTTAATTTTAATTTAATTTTACTGGGTGCTTCATATAGTTTGAAATATATATTTCGCTATTCAACAAACACAAACACAGAGTGAAACTAATAAATGCAGACATATATATATCAACATAAATAATGTTTATCTTTCCGATCTCTGCACATATTATAGTATTTATATTAGTGTTGGATGTTTTAATTATAAAAACCTCTCCCAAGTACTTGACTCAACTGGATGTTTTAAAGGAAGAGGAAAAAGGAATGAGAATATATTTATTGTGTTTGGTAGTAAAAATTTGAAAATAGAATGAGAATGTATTAAAATTACCATTTTATTCCTTATATTAAAATAATAATAATAAAAAAATATTATGATTGTATCAAATTACAATAAAAATTTTATATATTTTTTCTTTTTTTAAAGAAAAAAAGTAAAAAGTAGATGAAGTCAGGTAGATTTCACCTACTTTTTGATTTTGATGAAAAAAAAAACTAAGGTGCCCTCTATTTTGCAGCGAGCACTATGCAAACATATAATTAATTAATTTTTTAATACAAGTTATATTTATTAATATTTTAAGTTCATCTCGTATTTTTGTAGTATTTAATAATTTGGTATTATATTTATTAATATTTTGACATATAATTTAATTTATTTTTTAATACAAGTTATACAATTTAATTTTAAATGAGCATTATTTATTTGTTCAAATAGTAACAATATTGATGATCTTAATTTTAATTTAATTTTACTGGGTGCTTCATATAGTTTGAAATATATATTTCGCTATTCAACAAACACAAACACAGAGTGAAACTAATAAATGCAGACATATATATATCAACATAAATAATGTTTATCTTTCCGATCTCTGCACATATTATAGTATTTATATTAGTGTTGGATGTTTTAATTATAAAAACCTCTCCCAAGTACTTGACTCAACTGGATGTTTTAAAGGAAGAGGAAAAAGGAATGCGAATATATTTATTGTGTTTGGTAGTAAAAATTTGAAAATAGAATGAGAATGTATTAAAATTACCATTTTATTCCTTATATTAAAATAATAATAAAAAAAATATTATGATTGTATCAAATTACAATAAAAATTTTATATATTTTTTCTTTTTTTAAAGAAAAAAAAGTAAAAAGTAGATGAAGTATGGTAGATTTCACCTACTTTTTTATTTTGATGAAAAAAAAAACTAAGGTGCCCTCTATTTTGCAGCGAGCACTATGCAAACATATAATTAATTAATTTTTTAATACAAGTTATATTTATTAATATTTTAAGTTCATCTCGTATTTTTGTAGTATTTAATAATTTGGTATTATATTTATTAATATTTTGACATATAATTTAATTTATTTTTTAATACAAGTTATACAATTTAATTTTAAATGAGCATTATTTATTTGTTCAAATAGTAACAATATTGATGATCTTAATTTTAATTTAATTTTACTGGGTGCTTCATATAGTTTGAAATATATATTTCGCTATTCAACAAACACAAACACAGAGTGAAACTAATAAATGCAGACATATATATATCAACATAAATAATGTTTATCTTTCCGATCTCTGCACATATTATAGTATTTATATTAGTGTTGGATGTTTTAATTATAAAAACCTCTCCCAAGTACTTGACTCAACTGGATGTTTTAAAGGAAGAGGAAAAAGGAATGAGAATATATTTATTGTGTTTGGTAGTAAAAATTTGAAAATAGAATGAGAATGTATTAAAATTACCATTTTATTCCTTATATTAAAATAATAAAAAAAAATATTATGATTGTATCAAATTACAATAAAAATTTTATATATTTTTTCTTTTTTTAAAGAAAAAAAAGTAAAAAGTAGATGAAGTCAGGTAGATTTCACCTACTTTTTGATTTTGATGAAAAAAAAACTAAGGTGTCCCCTATTTTGCAGCGAGCACTATGCAAACATATAATTAATTAATTTTTTTAATACAAGTTATATTTATTAATATTTTAAGTTCATCTCGTATTTTTGTAGTATTTAATAATTTGGTATTATATTTATTAATATTTTGACATATAATTTAATTTATTTTTTAATACAAGTTATACAATTTAATTTTAAATGAGCATTATTTATTTGTTCAAATAGTAACAATATTGATGATCTTAATTTTAATTTAATTTTACTGGGTGCTTCATATAGTTTGAAATATATATTTCGCTATTCAACAAACACAAACACAGAGTGAAACTAATAAATGCAGACATATATATATCAACATAAATAATGTTTATCTTTCCGATCTCTGCACATATTATAGTATTTATATTAGTGTTGGATGTTTTAATTATAAAAACCTCTCCCAAGTACTTGACTCAACTGGATGTTTTAAAAGAAGAGGAAAAAGGAATGAGAATATATTTATTGTGTTTGGTAGTAAAAATTTGAAAATAGAATGAGAATGTATTAAAATTACCATTTTATTCCTTATATTAAAATAATAATAAAAAAAAATTATGATTGTATCAAATTACAATAAAAATTTTATATATTTTTTCTTTTTTTAAAGAAAAAAAAGTAAAAAGTATATGAAGTCAGGTAGATTTCACCTACTTTTTGATTTTGATGAAAAAAAAAACTAAGGTGCCCTCTATTTTGCAGCGAGCACTATGCAAACATATAATTAATTAATTTTTTAATACAAGTTATATTTATTAATATTTTAAGTTCATCTCGTATTTTTGTAGTATTTAATAATTTGGTATTATATTTATTAATATTTTGACATATAATTTAATTTATTTTTAATACAAGTTATACAATTTAATTTTAAATGAGCATTATTTATTTGTTCAAATAGTAACAATATTGATGATCTTAATTTTAATTTAATTTTACTGGGTGCTTCATATAGTTTGAAATATATATTTCGCTATTCAACAAACACAAACACAGAGTGAAACTAATAAATGCAGACATATATATATCAACATAAATAATGTTTATCTTTCCGATCTCTGCACATATTATAGTATTTATATTAGTGTTGGATGTTTTAATTATAAAAACCTCTCCCAAGTACTTGACTCAACTGGATGTTTTAAAGGAAGAGGAAAAAGGAATGAGAATATATTTATTGTGTTTGGTAGTAAAAATTTGAAAATAGAATGAGAATGTATTAAAATTACCATTTTATTCCTTATATTAAAACAATAATAAAAAAAAATATTATGATTGTATCAAATTACAATAAAAATTTTATATATTTTTTCTTTTTTTAAAGAAAAAAAAGTAAAAAGTAGATGAAGTCAGGTAGATTTCACCTACTTTTTTATTTTGATGAAAAAAAAAACTAAGGTGCCCTCTATTTTGCAGCGAGCACTATGCAAACATATAATTAATTAATTTTTTTAATACAAGTTATATTTATTAATATTTTAAGTTCATCTCGTATTTTTGTAGTATTTAATAATTTGGTATTATATTTATTAATATTTTGACATATAATTTAATTTATTTTTTAATACAAGTTATACAATTTAATTTTAAATGAGCATTATTTATTTGTTCAAATAGTAACAATATTGATGATCTTAATTTTAATTTAATTTTACTGGGTGCTTCATATAGTTTGAAATATATATTTCGCTATTCAACAAACACAAACACAGAGTGAAACTAATAAATGCAGACATATATATATCAACATAAATAATGTTTATCTTTCCGATCTCTGCACATATTATAGTATTTATATTAGTGTTGGATGTTTTAATTATAAAAACCTCTCCCAAGTACTTGACTCAACTGGATGTTTTAAAGGAAGAGGAAAAAGGAATGAGAATATATTTATTGTGTTTGATAGTAAAAATTTGAAAATAGAATGAGAATGTATTAAAATTACCATTTTATTCCTTATATTAAAATAATAAAAAAAAAATATTATGATTGTATCAAATTACAATAAAAATTTTATATATTTTTTCTTTTTTTAAAGAAAAAAAAGTAAAAAGTAGATGAAGTCAGGTAGATTTCACCTACTTTTTGATTTTGATGAAAAAAAAAACTAAGGTGCCCTCTATTTTGCAGCGAGCACTATGCAAACATATAATTAATTAATTTTTTAATACAAGTTATATTTATTAATATTTTAAGTTCATCTCGTATTTTTGTAGTATTTAATAATTTGGTATTATATTTATTAATATTTTGACATATAATTTAATTTATTTTTTAATACAAGTTATACAATTTAATTTTAAATGAGCATTATTTATTTGTTCAAATAGTAACAATATTGATGATCTTAATTTTAATTTAATTTTACTGGGTGCTTCATATAGTTTGAAATATATATTTCGCTATTCAACAAACACAAACACAGAGTGAAACTAATAAATGCAGACATATATATATCAACATAAATAATGTTTATCTTTCCGATCTCTGCACATATTATAGTATTTATATTAGTGTTGGATGTTTTAATTATAAAAACCTCTCCCAAGTACTTGACTCAACTGGAGTTATTGCATGCATAACCATACTATTGAATTACTCTATAATTTATTGCCTCAAATATATATATAAAAAAAAACTTTGACTTTCACTGATCCTGCAAGAGGTTATAATTTATAAACCTCTTGTGATAACCTAGGCTTATCTATGGCCACAAGCGGGTGAGCAAGTAAGAGATCAGTCTCGGACTCAACAAGTTCAATCTTGGTCCGATCAGGTGGTGCACTCCAACTGAACCCATGGATCAATCTGGCTAACAACATCACAGTAATAGTACTTCCAAGAACCACTCCTGGACATCATTCACTCAAGTACACGTCCGACCCATCATCCTTTAAATGGCGTTCTGGCTTGAACACGTGAGGCTCGTCCTTCCACACCTTAGGGTTCCTCCCTAGTTGTTGTCTGCTGAGAAGCACGTGACTCCCCTTTGGAATGAAGTAGTTTGAAACGACGGCGTCGGATAGAGAGACATGTGGGACGTTGAAAGGAGCAACGTCAGATCACAATTGTATTTGCCTGATCATATGGTAATGTCTATATTTGAATATCTACCAGTAAAGTCTGTGATTAGATTTCGATCTGTTTCAAAAAACTTGTGTCGTCTTATTCATAATTCTTCTTTTATATCTTCTCATCTCAAACAATCTAGTATTATGGATTTTAGTAAACATCCAAACACTGTTTATTTGGTTGATAAGAGTCTTGATTTTACTCGTCTCCTGCTGTACAATGAGACAACTGAATCTCTTTTTACAACTTATGATTTATCCGACAACAGATATATTGATGTATATGGTCTTATAGATAGAGTTACCAAGCATATAGTTTTGACAGTAAAAGTGATTTCTATGACCATCTTTTTCTTGTTCAATTTTCATAAGACGATGGTTGTTAAAGTGTAGATTATTTTTTGCATGAATCAGTTTACTTATGTCATATATATATATATATATATATATATATAGTATGAACGCAAGCAAAACTATTTGATCAGTGCCCAAAATTATAATTTTTTTTAAATGAAAATAACATAAAAATTATATATCTTTTTTTAATAAGAAAAAGAGATATCTATATGTGTGTATATGATCAATATATATATATATATATAGAGGTAATCTCATCAATCTAAAATCTAAACAAGTGGCATCATAAAAACATGTCAAATGGCACTCTAAAGATTTGAAGAGTAATGCTATAATAATTTGACAAGTGGTACTTTGCTCAAAAAAAATTTTATAACAAAATCATATTATGCACTCCAAATTATATAACAAAATAACAAATCATGACTTCATTAATCCAAGAGGTAAATCTCTTGTGGTAACCTAGGCTTAGCTATGGCGACAAGCGGGTCAGCAAGTAAGAGATCAGTCTCGGACTCAACAAGTTCAATCTTGGTTCGATTAGGTGCTGCACTCCAACTGAACCCATGGATCAATCTGGCTAACAACATCACAGTAATAGTACTCCCAAGAACCACTCCTGGACACCCACGCTTTCCTGTGCTAAAACTCAATAACCTCAAATCTGGCTCACTCAAGTACACGTCCGACTCATCATCCTTTAAATGGCGTTCTGGCTTGAACACGTGAGGCTCGTCCTTCCACACCTTAGGGTTCCTCCCTAGTTGTTGTCTGCTGAGAAGCACGTGACTCCCCTTTGGAATGAAGTAGTTTGAAACGACGGCGTCTGATAGAGAGACATGTGGGACGTTGAAAGGAGCAATGGGGTGAAGGCGAAAGGCCTCTCTTGCGCATGCTTTGATGTAGTTGAGTTTTGGGATGTCTGACTCTTGGACAACTCTATTATTTCCTACAACTTGCTCTACTTCTTCTGTTGCTTTTTCAAGTATGTGAGGTTGCTTTAGCATTTCTGCGAGTGTCCATTCCACTGCATTTGATGGATTGTCTACTGTTGCAACCATCAAATCCTAACCAACACAAAGAAACAATTTGTTAGATTTGGAAAAATGTTGAATATAATAATGTGATGAGATAGTTGTGAGTAGGGGTTAGTATTTACAGTAATTTGCGCTTTGATTTCCTCTGAGGTCAATAGTGAGTTATTGTTGGAATCTTTGAGTGAGATCATGACATCAAGCAAGTCTTCTGCTTCAGTCTTCTTCCCCTCTTTCCATTGCTTCATTCTGCCTTCAACGATGGAATCATGATACTTGTTGATGATTCTCATAGCATCCTTCAGCTTCTTCTGATGCCCATCCAAGTCAAGCCCTCTCAACCATGGAATATAATCAGAAACACTGAACGCATAAGAATAGTTAAGCAATGTGAAAAGTGCATTCACGTGCTCCATTTCTTCGTAACCAGGTCCTCCATCTTTCCCACCCTCTCCGAAATACCTATCAAAAAATATAAAATTCACCACCAGTTCAAGTTCAATTACAACTAGTTTATATATATTTTTTTGCCATCAATAAAACTAGTTTACTTAATATGTTTAAGTTGTAATTAGGTGCAAATATTAATTATATAAATTTGGTGATAAGAAATCGCAGAATGGATTCAGTGCTTGGGTGAGAGTTTGAACTCGCTGACCGATGTGAGAACTCGCTTACCCTTACCTAAATTTTCTTTTATCAAAAAAATAATTACATAAATAAAGTACCTTTTATTGAAGATCATTTTCCTTATGACATTCCCACAGTATTGCTGAGCAGCAATCCTCACATTCACAAAACCGCCATTAATATTCTTATTATTACTATTGTGAGTGGCGTTGCATTGAGTATAGATATAACGAACAAGGTTATTAGCTTCCTCCATTCTTTTGGCATGAAGCCAACGATGCTTGGTGGGAGAAAGCAAGTCCTTGCTTATCATCTTCTTCATCTTCCTCCATTGCTCTCCCATGGGCACCACAGATGTCATTAAGTAACCACGAGAGATGAGATAAGATGACATGGTAATAGGCCTTGATGCAAACACGTCATCATGTTTCTTCAAGAACTCGCATGCAATAGTGGGACTACTCACTGTGATCACATGAACATTTCCCAATCGGACACATGCAATTTCGGTGTCTAAATCCTTCATCAGCTTGTGTATCCATCTGGACGCAGATAATTTGTTTGAAAGCATTTCAGGTAAACTACCAATAATAGGCCATGGTTTGGGACCTGGAGGGAGTTTGTGTTTTGGGGATTTAGGAGAGGAGTGAGGGTATTTTAGGGTTTTGACGAGTTTGAAGATGGCTCGGATTAGGAAAAAGGATTTGAAGTAAGAGCAAAAGAGCGATAGGTTGTAGATAATTGTATATTTCATGGCTTGAAAATAATTAAGTTTTTTTTTTTTGGTGTTTTAATTTGTAGCTGGAGTCTGTGAATTCTTAAGGAGGTTTGGGATGTGTTATTTATAAAATGCTGGAACCCGGTACCAACCAACGTCACTGTCTTTCTAATACAAACCACATTTGATTTGTGAATATGTGGATTTGTGGTGTAGAATGCACCGCAATTTCCTCGTGTACTTTTTTGTCAAACAAAGCTGGTAAAATACATGAATGGTAAACAATGAAAATGTTTTAAAATATAGAGGCAAACTATTTTTATTTTTGTTCATCAATTATTATTTATTTTTGAATTTTTTAAAAAATACTATTTAATTTCTAAATTTGTCTCTTGGATGTTACTTGTTAAATAACTAAGTGATATGGCTATTAATTGCTGACGTGATGTCATTACTGACGACGATGCGGTTTACACCGCCAACATAGGAGAGAATTTCGTCATGAGGTTGAGGTATTGTGTGGCCTCCATAGTTGTTCATCAAGTAAAGCTGGGCTTCGACCTTCGAGCACAAGGGAAGGGAGTCATCGACCTAGCATTTGACAATATATAGGAGAGGAGGAGTGAGGAGAGAAGTTTAACCATGTCAGCAATTAACGGTCATACTACTTGATTATTTGACTAATAACGTCTAAGGGACTAAATAATTAATATAATTGTTAGGTCAACGTTTGACTTTTTTTTTTTTCATTCATCTCTTTTGTGGCAGTAATGCAGTATATACAACTGTAGGCTTTTGTATGTATAGATTCATACCCATGATTGTTAGGTCAACGTTTGACTTTTTTTTTTTTCATTCATCTCTTTTGTGGCAGTAATGCAGTATATACAACTGTAGGCTTTTGTATGTATAGATTCATACCCATGATCGATCGAGGTCTTTTTGTGTCGTAATATTAATCCCTTAAGATTCTTTCTCTTATATATGAAAAACATTTTACAATAAGGATTGAATTTAAATATAAATCTTTATATATTTGCTATTTAATTAAATTCTCTAATATAGAAATAAATCTGCGGTTTTTTCAGAAAAGAACGAATATATAGGTGAGATTATATATAAATCATTTTCTAGTAACTAGGAAAGTTAATGTAAAGATATAAGAAGTACACAATTTTTTTTTTATAGAAATTATGTAAAAAGTTTATCTAGATCTTTCTCTTATAAACCTTTTTTTTCTTTCATAAAATAGAGATTGCATGAAAATAAAAACAAGCTAAGTTCATATTACAATTTGACCAATAATGCATGTGTTGTACGTGGGTAACATACCCCAAAAAGATGAGCAAGGAAAACATTTGACAAAAAAAAAAAATTGAATTTGAGACGTATTGCATCAAAACATAATTGGCAAGTTCATCCGCACAAAAAACTTTAATTTCTCCCTATACTGATACACATGTTTAATCTGAATCTCACAGAATGTGCTCACCATTGACCAGCTTAATTCATCTGAAACTAATAAACCTTTGGCTTCTCCGCTAGCTTTTTTATTTGAAACAAAAAACTTAATCAGTAAAAGTTAATTCTACTATTTGATCTCATTAATATTATAAACGTATATATTGAAATAATGTAGAGAAAGAAAATAAATATTAATTGAAATCTGAATTTATTTTAAAATAATACATTTGAAAATTGAAACTATTGAAATAATTAATTAATAAAGAATTTAAAAGTGATATATATATATATTGGCCTGGAGAATCAAGGATATATTTAAAATTGAGTTTATTTAAAAGAAATAAACTCAATTTTAAAGGAGGAGATGTCCTATAATTCTTCCTATCATCAATAGGTTAAGGTGAATTATTTGTTGTAAAGAGAGGACAAGTGGAGAGAAAGAAAAACATGTATCAGTATACACATAATACACTGTACCTACAAAGATAGAGAGGACAAGTGCATAAATATTTAAGTTCAATGAATAGAAGATTATTTAGGGTATGTTAATTGAGTTGAATATTATTTTATTGTTTTTTTATTTCTATTGAAAATAAAATAAATATGATGAAAATTAGAACAGTTTTTTAAAATAAAATGAAAGTATATGAATTATCAAAAAGAAATGTTTAACATTTCCACATAATTATTGTTATATATTTTTTTAGTAAATTATGTTCAAGTCGCTTAAGAGATAAAGAAAAAAAGTTAATTTAAATAATTTTGAAACATCTTAAAATTAAATTTTATGCAAAAAAAACTCAATTAATTTTAGTTAATAATGCCATTATAATAATTTTAGTCATCAGGATAGGAAGCTGGGGCATTAAAGAGAGGATTGGAATTGACATGTGAAGCAGGGTCACATATTTGGTTGCGGAGCGTAATGTTTTAAAAATGGATCGATTATTGAATTAGAAAAAATTTTTGTGTTACAAACTAATCGGTTCAATCATTGAATTAGTGGTCGAAATTATAAATAGAAATAATAATATCTGAATCACTTCTATATCAATATATATATATATTATATTACAAAAATTATATTTTTATACATAAATTTTAAATATAATATGTAATTTATATGATTCAACTATATATATAAAAATAATAATAAACTAAAATAATATTGATGAAAATATTTATGTCATTTACACACTATATTAGTTGTTTCATAATTATATAGGATTTAAATTTGTAAAACATACAATGTATATAATCAAGTTAGGCCTAAAATATCAAGCCCAACTGTACATTTTTTTTTAAAAAAAAAGGGGTCAACAATCAAAACCCGATCCGATTCTCGGTTAAATTGTCGGGTCACCGTTTTGATCGATCCAATCCAGACCAACTCAAAAACAAGTTTATAGCTAAACTCGGACCGATTGAACGGTCGATTCTTGGTTCAACCGGTCCGACCGGTCGATTCAGTCCGGGTTTTAAAACATTGGCCGAATTGGGAACGTTTCAGATGGTTATTGTTTTTTTATATGCTCATCAACTTGGAGGATTCTAGTATGTTTCCACTTCTTCAGACTTGTAATGGCATTTTAGAATCAAAACTAGTTTGGTTGGATGAATGTTGAATGTAATTTTGGTTGTTATACATTTTTTTTAATATTTTTTATATCAAATATACTTTATTTTTTGCAATCTAATAAAATTATATTTTTTTCCTTACTTTTTTATCCACTTTTATTCCATTCTCACTTTTAATGTAAGGGTCAAATGATCATTTACCCACTTTTATTCCATTCACATCACATTCTCATTACCTTAAACATTCTCATTACCATTCCTATTCCTTTCAACATATTCTTGTAACTAAACGAGACATAGTAAAAGTTTTACATTTCAACATATTATGTGAATGTTGAATGTAATGGGAATGAGAATGTTGGAGGGAATGAAAATAGTAATGTGAAAGTGATGTGAATGGAATAAAAGTGGGTAAAATGACTATATTACCTTTATATTAAAAGTGAGAATAGAATAAAAGTGAATAAAAAAGTAAGGACAAATACATAATTTCATCATATTGCCGAAAGTAAGATATGTTTAGTAGGAAGAATGTTGAAAGGATTGAATTACAAGAAGGGTTACGTCAATTTTCGCAAGCAACCAAACGTAGTTTTTGTTTTTTGTACCTAGAACATGTAATAAGGCTGCTCATTATTTAGTTTCTTTTGCATCACAACAATTGGTAGACAAGTTGTATCTCTCGATTTATTTCAGATATCATCTGTTCTGATTTTCATTGAATAAAACTTTTCAGTACTGCCCATGTTTCCTAAAAAAATAATTTTAGTTAGCATAAATAAAATTGTGATTTTTTAATTTTTCAAAGGAGATAGCATGAGATTGTAAAATTTTCAAAGGGATAAATTTTCCAAAAGCCACAAATTGAATCAATTAGAAGAACGGTTCTTTGATTTGTGTTGCTGCTTCGAATCTCGACTGTTGTCGTGGCCCTTGACGTTGGGGGGGTGAGAGTTTGGATCTTCAAGAGACGTACAATGCTTAGAATTCGTTGTCTCTTAGGTATCAGAGCGAAGTTGAGTAGGTGTGGATGAATGAAACTTACTATGGGCTGTCTTGTGAGTTGGGATAATCCGTTGACTTCACGCCTTTATGTCAGGTGTGAGGGGGACGTGTTGAAATCACACATTAGATTAAGAATATATATATAGATTAAGAAAATAAAAGACTTCAAAGTTTCAACGGTGGGTGTGTCTTTTTAGCAACGGGTTCTTCCTCTGAGTGCCACAGTGGCGATGCTTCGAATGGTTATCACAGAACATGCCGTCACAGAGAGTGAGGAAAACAGGGTATGCGAACCCATAGAATCTGAGTCAAAATCCCCATGTGGATTTATGCTAAAACCTATTACCCATAAGTAGATGAAGAAAAAGGAGGAGAAGCTTTGAAAGTAATGTAAAATGATTAGAGCAAAAAACAGAGAAGAAGGGGATCAAGTGTGGATGTGTGAAGTCAAAATCTCCATATGCGATTTTGTGAGAGCTTCCAATATAATTGATTCAAATTTCAACATGGTGCCTGAGAAACGAACGACTTGTGGCTGGAATGGGGCTAGGGTTTGAGCTTTTTGTGGAATGTGAGATTACAATTTAGTCCTGCTTGTGTGGAATTAAGAATTTTATGTGGAGTATTTAGAGCTGATGTCGCCATTGAGTTAAAAAATGGACGTTAAATTTAAGGTAATGCACAACTAAAAAATTTAAGAAGATTTTATACAAACTTTTTAGGGTATGTTTGGATTGGGGATTAAGGAGGAGAAGGGGAGAGAAGGGAAGACTAATAAAATATCTTCCCCTTGTTTGGGAAGATGAAAATTGGAGGGGAAGATAATGGAAGATCAATCCTTAACCCTCCATTATCCTTTCCCTTCATAAATTCAAGATGCTCCAAATTGGAGTATTTTGGAGGAGGTATCAACACCCAAACAAGGGGAGGACATATGGAAGATTAACCTTCCGTTCCCCTCCCTTCTCTTCTCCTCTAATCTCTCCCCTTCCCTTCCCCTCTTAATTCCCAAACAAAGCCTTAAAGTTTAGGGAAGTGTTATGTACAATACCTATAGTTTATTTTATTTTATTCTTATGAACAATACCTATAGTTTAGGAAAGCCATGTGTATTTTAGCCAAAATTTTAAAATAGAAAAAAAAATGTAATTTAATGACCTCAAATTATTGTTATATATAAATGTTATCCAAGTCATTAAGAGTTAAGAGTTACCATCAATTGGTTGATTAAAGCTGGTTTGAGAATTTGTTAAACTTTAGTCCTTGTTAAGGAATTTTTCAGCAGATTAGTTTTAAATATGGATAGTTTTTATTTTTTTTAAAAAAAATCTACAGATGTATTTAGATAATAACATTTTAAATTCCAATATAGACTATAGCATTTGAAACGTCTTAATTATCTGTATATAGCGAGTAATTTAAATTTACTAATTAATTAATAATTTATAAAATTCTAAATTTAGTCAGGTACTAAATATTAAATTAATATTATTATTGAATTTCATAAAATCAAGGCTTAGAACTTAGAAGTTAGAAGAACACAGTCATCAATCTCACTCTACAAGTTTGTCTACTTCTTCCCGTTGCTTTTTGAAATATTGAATAATGTGATGAAGTAGCTACTTGCTGATTTAATTATATAAATATATATATCAAAATCAGGTTGAACATAAACCATAGCAAGTTGTCAAACGAAAAATAATTGTTTGATTATAAATATAATGGTAACAAAAATTACAAATGTGGTAATTTGTAAATAGAGCGCGCATGCAGTAGATTAATTTCCATCTTCTCCATCTATTAGTGCAAGGCTTTCGATGCAAGTTTCTCGAAAGAATGATGAATAATAATAGCGACCTTCTGGAATTCTTGATTTCCTAAATTTGAGGGTCTTTTGGTTAAAAAGATATAGTTGTTGAGGTCTTGAATTATAATAATCTTTACAGCACCAAAGTTCTTCAACATTATCTTTTAAATCCACAACCTGAAAATCACAAGTCCTTGATCTGGTTTCAAAAAGAGGAACCCATGACTCCACTTTACCATACACTTTCATCACTCACACAGTGTAAGGGTCTTCGCACAATTTACACGGGAAAACACATAGCATGTCTTTAAATTTTGTGAGATTCCAAGACGCCGTATACGTACACTGAGGAGGCAAAGTCAATTCTTGAAATACTTCATCTTTTATATTGAAGGACAAAATATATCCTGAATAATTTGGATCTGACCAATTTCTTACCAGCCAATGCAAACACCCATTAACATAAGCCGATGAAAAATATTGGTAAAAATATGTACAAGTTCCACGTATTTGTGGAGGAGTAATAGCTCTGATTCTCCATGTGTTGATGTTTCCACTCTCATTTATTGTGTAAAGTTTGGCAATAACTGAACTATATTTCTCATCCTCAAAAACATGAAGGAATTTAAAATGGTTGTTGCTGTATCCAAATCCAGCACAAATTGTAGAAAAATACAGATGATAGTCAAGTCTATGTTTCACATACTTGTTGAGAACAGGATTCCAAAGACAAAAAAATGTCATCGAAGAGACATCTGAAAGGCATACAACCCCGTTACAAAAATACTCAAATACATTAGTATATATGTTGTCGGATAAATCATAAATTGTACGAAGAGATTCAGTTGTCTCATTGTACAGCAGGAGACGAGTAAAATCAAGACTCTTATCGACCAAATAATCAGTGTTTGGATGTTTACTGAAATCCATAATACTAGATTGTTTGAGATGAGAAGAAATAAAAGAAGAATTATGAATAAGACGACACAAGTTTTTTGAAACAGATCGAAACTTTGAAACAGATCGAAACCTAATCACAGACTTTACTAGAAGATATTCAAATATAGATCGAAACCTAATTACAGACTTTACTGGAAGATATTTAAATATAGACATTACCATATAATTAGGCAAATACAATTGTGATCTGACGTTGTTATCCTCATGTTTTCTCACCAAATTTCTAGTATTACGTTTAAACCATAATTATAGTCTCGATGTACTATATGTAGGATATTTATATATAATAATACAATAATCCTAATCATGATAGGTATAAGTATCAAAATTTGAGTCAAATTAGAATTACTATTTTCATATCTTATAAGATATACAATCTTCAAATCAAAAAGATCAAAACGCATCTTATATATATATACATATTAAAATGCAATTTAATTTAATTTTTATTTTAAGATATAAATATATTACATTTTAAAATAATGACTATAGTTATTTTATTAAAAAAATTATACTTCTTTGATTTTAAAGAGACAACTAGCATGATCCCAGTGGAATATACCGCAATTAGTATGGCCCGTACTATGAATGAATATAATTTTATATATATTAAAACATTAATAATGATTAATTTATTTTTTTATAGGAATAATGAATAATTTATTATCAAATTTAATTAATATATATTATAAAATATATTAGATATTAAATATATAGTTAAAAGATTTATTATAATCGAAGATATGATATCAAATATATTATGATTAAATGAGCATTTGTGATTTATTGTAATTTATTCAAGAGTATATAGATAATTTTGTCTTAGAAAGATTCGAAAGTTGATAATTTAATCTTTGAAAGATCATACTATATAATTTGGTCTCTGAAAGATTGCACCGTTACACAAATTGATCCTTTTGTCATCTTCAATTAAATTTTCTTAACGGACTTGCTGATGTGGCATGTTATATTGCACACGAGGGTCGTTAGGGGCTAAGTAGGACATGCTTACATGACACAAACTAAAATCCACCTCCAAACTTAGTGTAAATATGTAAATTAAAACTTCATAACGCTTATTTTATGTACAAAATTTGTGCAAACATACTTTTTATTTGTAAATATATGTACAAAATTTTTAACATTATTATTATCAAAACTAAAAAAATTTCCCGTTACTTTTTCTTCATTACAATTAAAGATATCAAAATAATGAAATCAATGGGCTCCAATATTGGTGCCCTTAAAAAGAAAGAATATAATTAAAATTAAAGATATCAAATTAATGAAATCAATGGATTATCTACAATTGCCATCATCAATAATTTTCTAATCGAAAAAAAGAAAGAAAGAAAGAAACTATTGATGACTTGAAAAATATTGAATAATGTGATGAGGTAGCTACTTGCTGATTTAATTATATAAACTATAAAGATATCAAAATCAGGTTGAACATAAACCGTAACAAGTTGTCAAACGAAAACATAATTTTTTATTATAAATATAATGGTAACAAAAATTACAAATGTCCTAATTTGTAAATAGAGCGCGCATGCAGTAGATTAATTTCTATCTTCTCCATCCATTAGTGCAAGGCTTTCTATGTAAGTTTCTTGAAACAATAATGAACGAGCTTCTGGAATTCTTGAGTTCCTAAATTTGAGGGTCTTTTGGTTAAAAAGATGTAGTTGTGAACTTAAATTATAATCATCTTTATAGCACCAAAGTTCTTCACCATTATTTTTTAAACCCACAACATGAAAATTACAAGTCCTTGATCTGGTTTCAAAAAGAGGAACCCATGACTCCACTCTACCATACACTTTCATCACCCATACAGTGTAAGGGTCTTCGCACAATTTACACGGGAAAACACATAACATGTCTTCAAATTTTGTGAGCTTGCAACAGGTCGGACACTGAGGAGGCAAAGCCAATTCTTGAAATACTTCATCTTTTATATTGAAGGACAAAATATATCTTGAATAATTTGGATCTGACCAATTTATTACCACCCAATGCAAACACCCATTAACATAAGCCGGTGAAAAATATTTGTTAAAAAACATACAAATTCCACGTATTTGTGGAGGAGTAATAGCTCTGATTCTCAATGTGTTGATGTTTCCACTCTCATTTATTGTGTAAAGTTTGGCAATAACTGAACTATATTTCTCATCCTCAAAAACATGAAGGAATTTGAAATGGTTGTTGCTGTATCCAAATCCAGCACAAATTGTAGAAAAATACCAATGATGATAGTCAAGTCTATGTTTCACATACTTGTTGAGAACAGGATTCCAAAGGCAAAAAAATGTCAGAGAAGAGACATCTAAAAGGCATACAACCCCGTTACAAAAGTACTCAAATACATCAATATATCTGTTGTTGGATAAATCATAAGTTGTACGAAGAGATTCAGTTGTCTCATTGTACAGTAAGAGACGAGTTAAACCAGGACGCTTATTGACCAAGTAAACAGTATTTGGATGTTTATTGAAATCCATAATACTAGATTGTTTGAGATGAGAAGAAATAAAAGAAGAATTATGAATAAGACGACACAAATTTTTTGAAACAGATTGAAACCTAATCACAGACTTTACTGGAAGATATTCAAATATAGACATTACCATATGATCAGGCAAATACAATTGTGATCTGACGTTGTTATCCCTCATGTTTTCTCACCAAATTTCTAGTACTTTGAACGATAATTATAGGTTCAATGTACTATACGTAGGATATTTATATATATATAATAATAAGTTTTACGTTGAATAATCCTAATCGTGATAGGTATTATCTCTATGAAAGTATCAAAATTTGAGTCAAATTGGAATAACTATTTTTATATCTTATAAGATATGTAACTGTTATTTTTTGTTCAGACAATTCATAGTTGTGAATAAGGATCGCAAGGGGTCGTAATCTTGGAGAACTTGTCCTTAGGTGATGGCTTAGGTGCTTACGTACTCTTATAAATGAATCAAAGTACACGTAATTCAAGAAGGAAACGTTATTGTCAATATTTTACTTGTGAAATAATAATAATTTTTTAATAGAGACTCACCACGAATCGATTAAAATCTAAAGACCAAGTTATTAATATTGACAAATAGGCTAATAAATTACTCATAAGTTATTTGTCAATATTAATAACAATTTAGTCTCAAATTCATTCATGGTAAGTTATTGTCAATATTATTAATAATAATTTGATCCATAATTTATTTATTGTGGGTTCCTATTAGTATGAATCCATATAAAAAAATTATTATCACTTCACAGATAAAACATTTTAAAGGAACGGTATAAAAATTACAAACAAAAAAAACACTAGATCCAATATTTTTTCAATCTCTTCCACTTCCTCTACAACTAATTTGCTAAACATACTCTAAGGTTGATAGCGTTTACATTGTATAATTTCAAACACATTTCTCTTTATATTTTTTTAACTCTACATTACTTTATATTTCTTTTCTTTTATTTTTATCTGTGCATTTCTACCGGTCTAAGTATAACGTCCATGTGTGATCAGATCTCAATTAGTCCAACCACACATAGGGAGTGTTCGGTATCTCTTAAAAAGGGGAAGGAAAAAAAACATGTAAGTCTCAAACCCAAATTATTTCTCTCTTATATCAGTTTTCTAAAACTTCATTTAAAAACATTTAAAAATAAACAATATTTAAAAAAATTGACCAAACGAACCTTAGGTAAAAAATAAATTAAGGTATAAAAGTTAAAATAGTTAAAAGAAAGTCAAATATTAATTGTAAATTGAGTATTAAAAAAAGGATTTATATGGGGCATATATGTTAAAATTTCTCTTAATTGGTCAATAGAGCTTTTCACGTTTTGAAATTTATGAAAATTCATTCTAAAAAATAGTTTTTATTATTTATAATAAGTAATTGAAGTTTTTTTTTTGCCAATGAGGAGTAACACAGTGGGTTAAGATTCGGTCTCTCTCGGAGGTTCTTTCTAAGTGCAATATTTATTGTTTCATTTTGTTTCACCTGCACCGTTATCGTATTCTTGCGAGAATAGTGAATATAGTAATTGTATTGCGAGAATTTCACATTATATTGCACGTAGAGATGAGCATGCATACAGTGAATACAGTAATTAATTTATTGTGGTAGTATGAGTTTAATTTGTTTGCATGTTTATTTGATAGACTAAAATGTATATAACCATTTTGAATTATATATATAATTAGCCAGAGCTGCTGAATTCGCTTGTACTGCTTCTGATTTGAGACCTTATATTCCCAAGGTCTCCGTGGAGCTATTTTGGCATCCGCCCCCTAGAGGTTTAGTTTAAGCTAAATGTTGATGGTTCCTGTCTTGGACAAGACGATGCTATTGCGGCTGCTGGCATCTTCCGTGACTGTAACGGTCATTGGTTTAATGGTTTTGCCCAGTTTCTTGGCTTTGGTTGCAGCATGAAGGCGGAGCTTTGGAGCTTGCTCCTAGGCCTCAACAAAGCTAAGGAACTGGGCATTGATCACCTAGAAGTGCATGGAATCTGATTGCAAAACAGTGGTGGACTTTATTAACTGTGGTATTGTTCCTGATGTACATCCTTTTGACCCTTTGATTTTGATGTGTAGGTCATACCTAAGTCAGTTCAGCCGCTGCGTCGTTAAACATATCTATCGGGAGGAAAACAATTGCTGAGATTGTCTAGCCAAACACATGTACGGCTTCTACTAAGATGTCCATTTTGAATATTCAAGCTGTTCCTCTCCTTTTCTTCATAATGTCTTTTGGGCGGACCTCCTTGGGATCCGCTGTAGTCGTAGGATTTCTAAGAATTTGGATCATTTGTAATGTGCTGTATTATTTGTTGTTACGTTCTAGGGTTTGGCCAAGACTCTGTTTGCTGGTTCTGGTTTTAATCTAATTTCCTTGTTTTATGAAAAAAAATTTATATATATAGGTGATCATGTATCAAGAAGCAACATAGACTTTTCCATTTTTGAAAAATACATGACTTAATTTATGAGTTTAATTTGTTTGCATGTTTATTTGATAGACTAAAATGTATATAACGATTTTGAATTATATATAAGTGCAATTTCTTCTACTCGGTTACTTTTTCTAAAGGAATATGTAATTTCATTTCCAAAAGATATACTTCTTAATCTTGATTATCAAATTACAAATTTTGTAGGGTTAATTTCTATAAAAGATTAAATATATAGACTAAAGTATAAAAATATATACTTAGACTAAATCATTGTTTTGGTGCCATTTAAAGATTTTTCTTGTCAATGTGATTTTTAAATCTTAAAAATATATACTTGGACTAGATTAGCCATAATGTCGACTTCGCGCCTATCTAAACAAAACAAGGCTGAAGAAGATGACTTCATGCATCGAGTGTACAGCTTTAGACTAGAATCCATGCATGGATGTCATATACGCTGAATTCAATGTTCAAAGACTTCTCAACAGCACCTTCGCCAAAAGTGCTTACCCGTGATAATAGGGCCTTTTGTCCATGGAAATACTATACATATATACCTATCCATGTGCCTTGATTATTAGAGTCTCCAAAGAGCTTTTCAATGGTTAGATTCATGATGAGGAATCAACAACCATGAATGTGATGAGAGTTATCATTAGCCAGAGAGTCTTAGATAAGATGGAGAGAAGCAGACTCTTTTGTTGGAGCAACTCAGAAGGCATATCTTAGATGTGGCCAGACCCAAGAATTTGGCTCATCATCACTTTAACTCACTTGGAGAACTCAGGTACTTATTGAAAGGGGCTTTGATGAGATGGTGTTATAGATAGAGTTATGAAGCATCTAGTTTTGACAAGTAAAAGTGATTTCTATGACCATCTTTTTCTTGTTTTCATAAGACAATGGTTGTTAAACTATAGATTATTTTTTGGCATGAATCGTAAGAGTTTACTTATACCATATATATATATATAGTTAGGAACGTAGACAAAAATATTTGATCAGTGGCTCGAAGTTATAAATTATTTTTTAAAAATAAAAATAACATAAAAATTATATATCTTTTTTTAATAAAAAAAAAAGAGATATCTATATGTGTTTGTATATGATCAATATATATAAATACTTTCACCAATCTAAACTAAAATCTCAACAAGTGGCATCATAAAAACATGTCAAATGACACTTTAGAGATTTGAAGAGTAATGCTATAATAATTTGACAAGTGGTACTTTACTCAAAAAAAAATTTTAACAAGTGATACTCTAAAACTTTCTATCATAATTTTTAAAATATAAATATTTGACAAATAGAACTTTAGATTATATATTTTTAGACGAATATTCTCTATTACAAGTAATTTTAGTGACAACTGTTGGATATTAATTATATATAAACTCCTCTCTTGACAATAATTTTGCTATATGATTATTCAAACATTATAGAAAATTAACCTCTAACCATATAATCATAAAATCATATTATGCACTCCAAATTATATAACAAATCATGACTTCATTAATCCAAGAGGTAAACCTCTTGTGGTAACCTAGGCTTAGCTATGACGACAAGCGGGTGAGCAAGTAAGAGATCAGTCTCGGACTCAACAAGTTCAATCTTGGTCCGATCAGGTGGTGCACTCCAACTGAACCCATGGATTAATCTGGCTAACAACATCACAGTAATAGTACTCCCAAGAACCACTCCTGGACACCCACGCTTTCCTGTGCTGAAACTCAATAACCTCAAATCTATTTCATTCAAGTACACGTCCGACCCATCATCCTTTAAATGGCGCTCTGGCTTGAACACGTGAGGCTCGTCCTTCCACACCTTAGGGTTCCTCCCTAGTTGTTGTCTGCTGAGAAGCACGTGACTTCCCTTTGGGATGAAGTAGTTTGAAACGACAGCGTCTGATAAAGAGACATGTGGGACATTGAAAGGAGCAATGGGATGAAGGCGAAGGGCCTCTCTTGCGCATGCTTTGATGTAGTTGAGTTTTGGGATGTCTGACTCTTGGACAACTCTATTCTTTCCTACTACTTGCTCTACTTCTTCTGTTGCCTTTTCAAGTATGTGAGGTTGGTTTAGCATTTCTGCGAGTGTCCATTCCACTGCATTTGATGGATTGTCTACTGTTGCAACCATCAAATCCTAACCAACACAAATAAAGAATTTGTTAGATTTGGAAAAATGTTGAATATAATAATGTGATGAGCTAGATGTGAGTTGTTCACAATAATTTATTAACGCTAAAATCTTAATAAAGGTTTTTAATTTAAAGATGAAGGTAGGAGTAGGGGTAAGTATTTACAGTAATTTGCGCTTTGATTTCCTCTGAGGTCAATAGTGAGTTATTGTTGGAATCTTTGAGTGAGATCATGACATCAAGTAAATCCTCTGCTTCAGTCTTCTTCCCCTCTTTCCATTGCTTCATTCTGCCTTCAACGATGGAATCATGATACTTGTTGATGATTCTCATAGCATCCTTCAGCTTCTTCTGATGCCCATCCAAGTCAAGCCCTCTCAACCATGGAATATAATCAGAAACACTGAACGCATAAGAATAGTTAAGCAATGTGAAAAGTGCATCCACGTGCTCCATTTCTTCGTAACCAGGTCCTCCATCCTTCTCACCCTCTCCGAAATACCTTTTCAGAAATATATATATAATTCACAACCAGTTCAAGTTATAATTATAAAAGTAGTTTCATATGTTTAAGTTGTAATTAGGTGCATTAAGTATTTATTATATAAATGTGACCAGGAATGAGATAGTTGGCTAATGTTTGGAGTTTGGATATTTATCCTATAAAGATGAGGTTCCAAATCGTTGATCAAATTTAAAGGCATTGCTACTAAAAAGTGATATGTAAATTTTTTCATCAGTCCTTAAAGAAGTTAAAAGGTATTCCCTTACTTTAGTGAGATATCGAATACTCGTGGTTATCCCACTTATTAAACTTTCTTTTACCAAGAAAATAAATAATTATATAAATGTACCTTTTATTAAAGATCATTTTCCTTATGACATTCCCACAGTATTGCTGAGCAGCAATCCTCACATTCACAAAACCGCCATTAATATTCTTATTATTACTATTGTGAGTGGCGTTGCATTGAGTATAGATATAACGAACAAGGTTATTAGCTTCCTCCATTCTTTTGGCATGAAGCCAACGATGCTTGGTGGGAGAAAGCAAGTCCTTGCTTATCATCTTCTTCATCTTCCTCCATTGCTCTCCCATGGGCACCACAGATGTCATTAAGTAACCACGAGAGATGAGATAAGATGACATGGTAATAGGCCTTGATGCAAACACGTCATCATGTTTCTTCAAGAACTCGCATGCAATAGTGGGACTACTCACTGTGATCACATGAACATTTCCCAATCGGACACATGCAATTTCGGTGTCTAAATCCTTCATCAGCTTGTGTATCCATCTGGACGCAGATAATTTGTTTGAAAGCATTTCAGGTAAACTACCAATAATAGGCCATGGTTTGGGACCTGGAGGGAGTTTGTGGTTTTGGGATGTAGGAGTGAGGTGAGGGTATTTTAGGGTTTCGATTAGTGTGGAGATAGCTCGTAGGAGGAGCTTGAAATAAGACAATAAAGGTGAAAGCTGAGAGAAAAGAGTATATTGCATGGCTCTTGATGTCTTTTTAGTGAAAAAAAGAGTATATATTGCTTCCTATTTATACAAAAGGCATGTGTACTGTACATCTTTTAATCTTAGCCACATAATGTACGTAGATAATATATATTTCTTGCAATTAAACCAAGTTAAAAATAGTGATGATCGAAGACAGATAAAGTCGACTGATCGATGTAGTCATTCCACTAATTTTTCATCACTAATTGTATAATTATTTGTATTACTTTTTCTAGTTTTCTATTAGTTTCTTTTTTTATTACTTATTGTAGTTTAATAGTTGAATAAGAAGTAATTATTTTTTATTTGATTTTATATCTTTTTAAATTTTTAACAACTATGTTAATTCTTTTTTTAATAGTTGAATCAGAAGAGTCTCATCTTTGTGATTCCTATGTGGGATTTAAAACACATACTCCTAGTTTGATGATGCCTTTGCAATTCTTGAATCATACTAGAATCATATCCATATATTTGCACTCGGTAGCTAATATATCTGTTTAAGCTGTTATCACTTTTATTCTGGAATTTTAATTGAGAATCTCAAGATTGGATCATGCTCATTTGCAACTTCTTGCTTCTCTATGTTGTTCCAAATTCTGTGTCGGGATTCTCTACTGTTGACTATCTATATATACAGTTGAGTTTAGTCGCCACCTGTGACCGCGTCTGATACTGCCTGGTGCTTTCTGCCATAACAGTTCTGACCTCAATATGGTGAAGGTGAAGATGAAGATGATGGATCCGGATCTGTTAAAGTGCAGATCTGGTAAAGTGCACAATATAGACCGTCGGATGAAATTGTTACAGTACGGACACGAATCTCGATTTTTATTTAATGGTCTAGATGATGCACTTCATACACTTTACACATTTTGCACTTCCTGAAGATGATGGAGCACTAACAAAAAGAAATAAAAGTTCAGTATAGAACATTTTTGTAATTATTTAATGTCATTTTTTAATATTAAGAAGAACCAACTTTAAATAAATAAGAAACTAAAAAAATTAAAGGTCAAATGTCTATTTTGGTCCTCTATGTTTTACCCAAGTTTTAAATTGGTCCTTTATCTTTCAAAAGTTCTATATTGGTTCTTCATATTTCCTAAAAGTTTTATATTTGTCCTTCAAGTTTCATTAAAGTTCTATATTGATTTTTTATGTTTCATTTAAGTTTTATATTGTCATTTATGTTTCATTGAAGTTCTATATTGGTCTTTTATGTTTCATTGAAATTTTATATTAGTCCTCTCAGCATTGTTTTTTTTTTGTTTAAACGACATTGTTTGGGTATTTTTTGTGTCTCTAAGGCTACGTCAGCTATCTGATACACTTAAGAGAGATTATGTGTCCACCTTGGCACGTCACGTCAACAGTTACTTAAGAAATTGACGGATTTGGACGGAAGGACCAATTTAGAACTTCTGAAAAAACATAAAGGACTAATTTAAAACTTTTGAAACATAAAGAACTAATTTAAAACTTAAGTGAAACACAGAGGACCAAAATGAACCTTTGACCAAAATTAAAAGAATGTATTAAAATTCAGTATTACCATACTACTAAACATTCTCACAACGGGTGAGTCTATTATGCAACTTGTTGCATGCATGCAATGTAATTTCGGCCGATAGAATTATGACATATAGATAGAATGACTTGAGATACAATGCAATCTTCCACGTATCACAATCTTATCAACCGAAATTACATGCAGTTACATGATAGACTAACCCTCTCACAGCAACTAACAAAAAAATCACAAAAGCATTGCTTATTAGTGCTTGCAATAATTCGCCATGCTGATCTGTCCACATTCACTATTGCTTATGTACCTCCATGTCGCCTGACATTCCACTAATACATTATGCCTTTGTCGATCGTGAATCGTGATGCTTCATGTCCACTTTTTCACCATATTGATTGATTTGGTTGACACCATAACAATAAAAGAATATGGTCATGTTCTTTTAAAAAAACAATAGAAATGAGGATGGAATGGGTGAGGTCCATTGGGTCTCATTTATTTTTTATTTTTTTATTTTCATCAACTTTTTAAAAAAAAATACAAAATACAAAATATCTATTATATCCCTCTGATTTGACATAATTTGACACAATTTGACACAATTATAACCTTCTTTTCTTTTTATTATTTTAATAGATATAGATCTGCATGCACTTGTTGTCTATGGGAAAATATTTTCCACATGTTATTATTGCTCTTTATAACTAGATAAATATAATCATTGTATATACATTTTATTCTAAAATCATATTACAAATTAAATATGCCCGCACCACTAATTTTATCATCCTTTTCAACATATGTGCAGAATTAAATATTCTTAATTAGTTTTTATATATAATTTGATTTGTATATATGTCTTGGTTTAATTTAATTTTTTACTAGCTATATATAATAAGCCTTGAACTAATTTTTCATACATGACCATTTGTATTAATTCTCAAGTGAAACTTAATTTTATCCTTCGAAAATGGGCTAGCTTCTTGGCGTGGAATGGTGCGAAATTGGTGAGCTGGGCAAAAATGGTGAAGATGGAGCTCCTCTGTGTGGCATGATATCGTGAGATATATGTATATTTGAATTGAAAATATTTTATAAATATTAGAATTATAAAAGAATTTTTTTAGATAAATTTTAAAAATATTATATTTAATTTCGAATTTTATACACCCATATATAGAAGAACGAAATGTTTAATTTTGTTAGGAGTCAAAAATAAATAAAATGGTTTGTTAGGGCTCCCAATGGATCAGATTCGAAGGATTACTTTTATTTTCACTTCTACTCTTTATTAAATTACTTGGCTCCTATCAAATATTAAAACCAAGGAAATCTCCGGTCTAAGATTTTAGGGGCCGCACTATGTACACATTACACACTTGTGAATGGTGACAAAGGAAATGCATTGCCACCTACCAACAGGTAGCTGTCAACCATTATGATTTAAATATAGGGCATGTTTGAAAAAGTACGAAAAGAAAATATAATATTATATTTGATAGTAAAAATTTAAAAATAAAAATAAAATGAAAATGTATTAAAATCATTTCTTTACGTTTTATATTAAAATAAAAAAAATTATGATTGTGTCAAATTAAATAATATAATAAATATTTATATTTTTTTTAAAAAAATTGCAATTTCTATATGAAAAATCAGTTTTTCATAGGTGATGAACCCTCTGGACCCACACCTTTTTTTCCCCTCCTTTCCACCACTTTTTTCCTGCAATGGAATCTTTTTCGTCCGACTTTATTTTAGATATTTTCCACATCCGAGATATACATATTTATGCGTTACGTAAAACAAAATTGTTTTAAGTTTAGCCTTAAGTCTTAACTTAATTACTCAATGTATATTCAGTTATGTATATAAGTTGCCATATTACATCTTTAATATATAACTTTGCAGAAGAACAAACTACAAGTTATAACAAAACAAAATTTCGTACCAATCTATAATTTTAAAAACAAAGCAAAACCTTTAATAACAAATTAACAATATATAACTTTTCTACATTTTAAAATTCATAATAATGATTAACTAAGAAGATAATTTTCTTAAGTGCTTTCTTCTCTAAATTATTATGCGTTAAGCACTACAAGAAAAAACAGAATTAGCTAGGGATTAGTTACGGATTTTTCCCTAGCTAATATTTGGACGCTAATTGCTAGGGATTTTTTTCGTAGTTAATCCCTAGCTAACTCACCCCCTCCAAGAATTGTCGCCGGCGACCTCCTCCGACAACCCCTTCCGACGACGGCCACCGGTGACCTCCTCCACCGCCGGCCGACGGCCCCCTCCGGCAACCACTTTATGTTTTTGAAAAATGGTCCTAGGAGGCCTCGAAGACGGGACATCATGGATGGTAACATTTAGACCAACCACTAGGCCATTTATCACTTTTTGATTTATTAATGTAAAACATTTTATATATACACATATAATAAATTAGCTAGGAATTTTTTCCCTAACTTAGCTACGGATTAGGTAGGAATTTTTTTTCCCTAGCTAATTAGCTAGGGATTAGCTTGGAAAAACCCGTAGCTAATCCCTAGCTATTAGCTAGGAAAATTCGTAGCAAATCCCTAGCTAATTAGCTAGGGGTTAGCTACGGTTTTTTTTCCTAACTAATTCGTAACAAATCCCTAGCTAAATTTTCCCGCCATTTTGCGCCAAATTTTTTTACCAAATTAGCTAGTGATTTTTTTCCCTAGCTAATCCGTAGCTAATTAGCTAGGGAAATTTTCCCTAACTAATTTCCGTAGCTAAATCCATTTTTTCTTGTAGTGAAGGTAGCCAACAAATTTGTACATTGTTAAATAACATAATATGGATCAACCTCTAATTTGTGATGTGTTCTTGAATTCTCCGATAAGGGTGATTTTGTTGTGGTGCTCCATGTCGAAGGTTTGGGCAATACTTGAGTATGCCTCCTTCCTCTGTATAGCTCGCACTTAAGCATATATAGATGGATCTATAAAATTTATCTTGTTCCAAAAATCGAGTTGTTTATAATTATCATTTTTTTAATCATTTCCCGACTAGGCACCACATGCGAATATCTTTTAGATCAGGCCAATACTATTTCATTATTATAGGTTGGAAGTAATGGTACGTTATTTAGCCAGATTGAAAAAAAAAAGAGAAATATAATGTATTTATTGTGTTTCGTAATAAATATTAAAAAATGAAAATAATAATAATAATAATAATAATATAGTAAATTTATCACTTTACACCTAAACTCATTCCCAATATCGACAATAGAAGCAGAGGGCAGAGGAGTGGAGGTGTTCGTGATAGTTGAGGTGTCAAATTGGAACTCTTGCCATCGCTGTTGTTGAACGTTGTCGTGGGATTGGATTATCGACAAGAGAGGGTCGAACGTTGGCATCTGACATTTTCATCAGAAAAACAAGTAGATTTCGAATTTTTTTCGATTTGTTTTTTTTTTCTTACAATTACAATATTCATGAGTCAGTAGTTTTTATGTAAAAGGTAAAACAGTTTTGAGTTGTGGGGCCTATGTGAAAATTGATTTGTGTCATATGGCAGAAGCTATTTAGCCGAACGCAGAACCATTCTTTTGTTTGGATTTTTGTGTGTTGTGGGGCCATGTGAGGTGTAAAGGAAAATGAAGTGTCATGTATGATGTATTGATCAGTTGATGTGTGAATGATATACTTAGACCTCTTGATGGTGGGTTGGGCTTCGTCTTAACCTCATGAGCTTAATATACATGGACTTGAACCCAAGTCTATATATTTTATTACCTATTATATTGAGTCAGTTATTTATTTAAATTTATGGGTTAAATTCAGACTTAGTCCATTAATATACATAATTATAAAAAATATATATTATTTTAAATTTTATTTTTGTTTGTTTTAAGAATTAGATCGATCTCATCTGATCGGTAACCGATCAAGTGTTCGATTCTGTTCGATGTAAAAATCTTATCTATGGTCGGTCCATTCAAAATCAATATTGTTAATTAAGACACTAATTAAAATTGTATCTGAATATTGTTTGATAAAACATTATTTCAATGATATGAAAATTATGAAAAAGTACTAAAAAAATTAAAATACTAATTTTTCATATTCAAAACTTAATCAGTTAATCAATTTGATTAAATATTTTTTGTGCCCTAAACACACATCTATATTAGATAAACTTACACTATAATATATTAATTTATGTATAAAGAAACTTAATTGTAATAATTAATTTGAGTTTAAACATTACAATTCTTGAACACTGAGATTTTTGAAAATTCAAATTATTCTTACATAAATATTTTGGGAGCAAGAAGATTCATGCACATTTCTTGTGGGTGGTGGGTGTTGGTGGCGGTGGTGGTACACTATGGTGATTGGTCGGCGGTTTGTGGTGGGTGTGGTTGCGGTGGTGGATAGTGAGTGGTGGTGGGTAGTGGAGGTAAGTGATGAGTATGGTTCAAATACTATCCAAGTTTTAGCCCAGATATTTTTAATAAAATGAGATATTTTTAATAAAATGAGTATTTAATGAGTAAGGCTCAAGTACTACCCATACCCAATTCTTAATGTTATGTAACTGACCCATGAACTTAAGCTTAAATAATCTTATAGACTATACAGCCCATAAACAAATGTACAACCGTTGTGTCTAAGAATTTCTCCATAGCCATGGCTCCTGAATTCCTCGTGTACATAAAGTTGTCATAAATTTGTGATAAATCGAAATGACGAAACTTGGCAATCGATTATCCTAGTCTAAAAAACAAACTACATAAATTTGTCATATACTGTGAGCAAATGAAACTTGGCTGTCGGTTATCCTAGTCTAAAAAATTGAAACCCTAGCTGTGTGTGTGGTCTGTGGATTATACCATTTTAAATTTTATAGAATTTTAAATACAAAAAATTTAAATTAGTACCGTTCAAATTTCCTTTTTTTTTTTTTAGAACCTACCATTCAAATTTCTAACTTATTAAAATATCTCATTTAGAAAAAATTGTAAAAATTCACCTAAATAAATAAAATTATAAAATACACGTAAACTTATCATTTTAAATTATCAATGAACGACGTCCACATGACATATTAACATGGCAACAGGCAGAAGTAATTTTTGTTGGTCTATTGTTCATGCATAAATGTACGAGGAAAACAAGAGGTATATTAAGTTGTGATAGTCACGTCATTAACCATAAATAAATTTCCTACATTATAGTTATATATTCACCGGGAAAATAACTAAGATTTTTTTATTGGTTGATAAAATTCAACAAAAAAAATACGTTTTAAGAGTTTTATTTGTTTATTTTATAGCAAAAAATTTAACTGTTGAATTTATAATTGAAGTTCAAAATTTTCTATATATATATAAAATTTAAAAAGATCCCGTAAAAATTCACGAGACTAATTCTAGTTATAAAGTATAGTAAGAATATTCTAGCGCTGTTAAGCCTTGGTACTTTGTTTTTTTTTTTGGGTCCGAGGCGGAGGCGCGGAGCAACAAGAAAGAATGGAGAAACCAGTATAGATAAGGGAGAATGGTTGTGGATCCATCCTGTTTGGTCTTTCGCCTTCGGGCCTATGGGCCTTTGCTTATGCATTCATTTCAGTCTTATTTAAAAAAAAAAAAAAATCAAGAGATTTTTTCGAGTCAAAGTATATTCTTAGTTATTACTCTATCTGGATTTAATACAATACCGTCTATTTTTCCATCCTTTAATTTGTCTAATTCATCTTTTTCTTTTGTTCTGGCTTGTATCATTGGTGAATTAATTTCTTTTAATGCAAGTTATGCAATTTAATTTTAAATTTTAAATGAGCATAATTTATTTGTTAATATATTAACGACGAATGACATCAAATTTTTATTTTTTATTTATAAAAAATAAAGTAAGGAAAGATTCTCAGAAATCATAATATTAGGTAAGGTACTCTTAAAATAGGCTTGCGGCCCAACTTTTAGGGCTTATTTTGTAGGTAGAATGAGCACTGTCAAAACGGGTCGGTTTGTGACGGGCTGACCTTAACCAGATTGGGCTAGCCCTTTTATTAGGTGGGCTTGAAAAGTGATACCAAAGTCCGCAATATTGGCCCGTGGGGCAATTTTTTCTTTTTTTAATATATTATTTTTAAAAAATAATTATAAAATTATATATTTATTTAAAAATTAGTATTTTTAATTTAAAATTAATATTTTATTATTATTTAAATTATTGGCTAAAGTACTATTTTAATTTGGTCCTCAATGTTTGCATGGAGTTTAATGTTGGTCCTCAAAGTTTTTTTTTATCGATTTTGGTCATCGAGCATAACACCGTTAACTTTTTGCCATTAAATGATGACGTGACATGCTTATATGACACACCATCGTGTAAAATATTTGAGTTTTGGGATGTCTGATTCTTGCACCATTCTGTCATTTATTTCCTACTACTTGTTCTACTTCTTCAGTGGCTCTTGCAAGTAATTGAGGTTGGTTTAGCATTTCTGCCATTGCCCATTCAACTGCGTTTGATGGATTGTCCACTGTGGCAAATATCAATTACTGCATGCAAATTAATTCAAGGTTAAGTAATTTTATGACGTAATATAATTTTATATATGTACTAATTAATTAATTAATTCATTTACAGTAATTTTTGCTTTGATTTCATCCGAGGTCAACAGTGAGTTATTGTTGGGATCATTGAGTGAGATCATAACATCAAGCAAGTCCTCTGCTTCGGTCTTCTTCCCCTCTTTCCATTGCTTCATTCTGCCTTCAACGATGGAATCATGATACTTGTTGATGATTCTCAAAGCATCTTTCAGCTTCTTCTGATGCCCATCCAAGTCAACTCCTCTCAACCATGGAATATAATCACAAACACTAAATGCATAAAGATATTTAAGCAATGTGAAAAGTGCATCTACGCGTGCTCTATTTCTTCGTATCCAGGTTCTCCATCTTTCCCAACCTCTCCGAAATACCTTTTCAGAAATATAAAATTTGAACCAACGGTTTAATTTATTTAGTAAGTAGTATATATACTTATATAGTGCAAGTATATATTAATGATAAAAGTTCTTTTTTGTCCCCAAACAATAGAATTTTTGTTGACTTTTTTTATAAATTTTATTTACTGTCAATTCTCTGATTAAACTTTTAATTTGTAAGTACTATTCACTCTAACTACATTTAAATAATTAATGACAAATACAAACGTAGTAGTTCACGGGATTTTTAATACCAGTTATGATAAATATCAAATTATATATTTATCTATGTTATTTTGTCAATTTAGCTATAATTATTACTGTATCAATACTTAATAAAGCGCATTAAGCGTGGCTAATTTGACAAAACATATTGTAACTAATATAGATTTTTTTTATAGAATCGTAACTAATATAGATGACTTGGTATTAGAGGTCACGTGAACAGTCATATTTGTAACTACCACGTTAATTATTTAGACACAATTTAGATAAAAGCTGAATATTATGAGTATGTTCTTTACGCAAGAAGAGAATGAGAATATATTTACTGTGTTTGTTAGTAAAAAAATATGAAATGGAAATGGAATGGGAATTAAAATTACTATTTTACCCTTTATATTAAAATAATAAAAAAATAAAAAAGTTAGAGTTGTATCAAATTAAAAGGTATAATAGATATTTTATATATATATATATATATATATATATATATATATTTTTTTTTTAAATTTTGACACAGGAAATAAAAAAGTAAAAAGTGAGTAGGGTCCGATGGGTCCTACCAACATTTTACTCTCCTTTTCCTTGTACCTAACGAACATACCCTATTGGAGTACTATTGAACTTAGTATATATTTTTTTAATTATTTAATGTCATTTTTTAATATTAATAAAAATTCACTTTAAATAAATTTAAAACTAAATGATTAGAATGATATATTAAAATTTAATACTATCATAATATTAAACATCTTCTCAATTAAAAAACAATTCACAAAAGCACTATTTATCGGTGACTTTTGGCCTTTTAGTGGCACCGAAACCCTTATTTGTTAGTGTATGGACTATGGACCTCTATGTCGCCTGACATTCCACTCATACATATTATGCCTTTGTGGATCGTGATGCTTCCTGTCCACTTTCACCATATTGATTCACAAAGGAAGTGCATTGCCACCCACCAACAGGTAGATGTCAACCATTATGATCTGTGAAGTAAATGGGGTCTAATGATCACATTCTTGTTTCTCTAAATTCTTTTATAATTTTAAAAAGATGGCAAAACTTTTAATAACAATAATAATATATCACTTGATACGATATGGTTATACTAACCGAGGGATTCCCATCAGCACGACTGAGGGGTTTCCATCGGTACAACTGAGCCATCGCCAGCTCGGTCGATCTTCCATAGTTGTCAACATCAATTACCGTTATGTAAGTGGTACAGCCTCACTTCAAATGACTATACTACCTCTGAGGGAAGCCTATAAATACTCAATTAGACCCCCATGTAAACTAATGAATCTTATGTTGAATTTCCCTTATACTCCATACAACCCATACTGACTTGAACGTCGGAGTCCGACTGGAGAACTTTTCCCGCCATGATTCTTACTTGCAGGTCATCGTAGTAGCTTTAGGGAATTCTGAAATTCATCATCACTTTTAATATTCATAATAATTAATAATTAACTAAGAAAACAATATTCTTACGTGCCTCGTAAAAATTTATGCTCTAAATTATTATGCGTTAAGGTAGCCAACAAATTTATACATTATATTGTTAAATAAGATAATTTGGATAAAAAATGCCTCCTTCCTTTGTAAGCTCGCACTTTAAGCATAGATGAATGTATAAAATCCATCTCGTTTTTGAATTGAGTTGCTCAAAATCATCCCCCGATCGGACCAATACTCTTCCATTCTTATTTGAAACTCTTCATTCAATATGACCTAAGCATTGTGTCCAATTTGTATATATACACTTTTACATAGGTTTTATACTACTACTACTAATAGTGTCAAAACCGGTTGGACTATATTGGCCCACCACGGGACAACAATAAACAAGCTGATCCGGCCTATTTATTAATGGGCTGACCCAAAGTCCTGCTCTTGAGTCTTGGCCCATCAAGATTCATCCAGACTTTTAGCTCAACCTATTATAATGAAAGTCTTAGGCCGTATTTATCTACAATAGAATATTCCCTTTACCTAGACACGTCATTGAACATCCCATTGAGCCAATTAGAGAAGATGCCCGTGTCATGTGCATTCTAATACAAAAATTTAAACCAAACCATACAATTTTTGAAAGGGAGAAGCTGCCCCATATCCTATTCATTCTATAATACCAAAATTTTATTTAGATCTTGGATCGTTTGTAGGGATGCAGACTTGTCTAGCGTACTTTAGCATTGCAGCTTGTTTGGTTACTCGTTTGGACTAAAGTGTTGGGTTCGGCAATTTTTAAACCCACATTTGATTTGAAGTTATCTTAAAGTAAGGATTGTTGATAGCCCACTTTTAAGGGCTTGGGAAAATTCACGGATTCATGAGATTTTATATCACCATCATAGTTCATAGGTTTGAGATTTAATTGGATATAAATACCCTCATGAAAAAGCTGTCACACTCACCATGTCATCTTCCTCAATAAAAAGAAGATTTTGGTTTTTTTTTTAATTTCATAAAAAAATTTAATAATTTGTATTCAAGGACAAAGTTGTAATCTAACTTTCATTCCTTTCCTATCTCTTATTTATCTTATCAAATATAGATATATCATTTTTATTCCCATTTCTTCAAAATAAATTTATCAATCAAACAGACTTTTAGTGCTTGTGGATCCCTCCTGTTTGGTTTTTCACCGTCGGGCCGATGGGCCTTAGTTTAGTTTAATTTTTTTGGCACAAAGTATAATCATTTGGATTTTGGCATTCTGGTAGAAGCCTTTCTCTTGCTCCAAAAAGGACTCTTACACCAACCATGTCTGCGAGGGAGCGAATTGAAGTGAGGTTTTAGCATGTTTAATAGGAAGCGATGTAAGAGAGAAGGGGAAGAAAGTGGGGGAAGAGAACAAATTTTTATGGATAAAAATGTTCTTAAAATAATATGTATTTATATTATAAAAAATATAGACCACGTGACACATATGAAAAGTAAGAATAAATATGATATTTTATATTTTTATATTTTATTTTTTATCTTCTTTTTATCATATAAAATAATATTACTGTAACAATATAATTTGATTTCTTTGCTATATATATATATATATATTGAACGTACTCTTTTATATTTTATTCTATTTTCCTATCACTACTCCCTTTTTCACTTTCACTTTCAATTCCACTATCTACCAAATTTACTCCCTCTGTCCGCATTTGATACAATACCTTCCATTTTCCCGTCCTTTGTCTAGTTCATCTTTTTCATTTGTTCTGTCTTGTATCAGTGGCGAATTCATTTTTTAAAATGCAAGTTATACAATTTAATTTTAAATGAGCGTCATTCATTTGTTAAAATATTAACAAGGATGATATATTAACTTAAAAAAAAAAAACCTTTGATGCTCCTAAATTTTAAAATCTGTAAATTATGTCTTTAAACTTTTAATTTACAAATAATTTTGTTATTTGTCTAAATTTTGTATAAATAATTAACATTATATGCAAATATAATTTTTTTCGTGATTTCTAATATTGATTATAATGTCAAATCATATGTTTAGTAACGTTATTTTATTAATTATTTATCCATGATTATCACTATATATGTTACTTCAAAATAGAAGATATTATCGTGGCTAAATTAATAAAAAAAATTTAACTAAATATTATGATTTAACATCAAAATAAAGGATATTATTGTAACTAATTAACTTTAGCTGAATATTTGCACGAAATTTAGATAAAAGATAAAATTTAATTACAAATTAAAAAGTTAGACTACAATTGCTAACAAAATTTAGAAATATAATTAACAGAAAGGTTAATAAAATTTAGAAATAGCATGGAGGTTCTGGTTCACCAATTCGGCCATTGCCAACATCGAGCAAGGTCCAAATAATTTATTGTAGAAGATAATACAAAGAGATATATAGAGTTGTCAAAACGGTTCGACCCGTAGGTTGGGTTGATAAATGACTTATTTAAAATCTGAGTGAAATATAAATATATATTTAATATATATATATATATATATATATATATATATATATATATATATATATATATATATATATATATATATGTCCCTTCATGCCAACACATAAAATAAAACAAATAAAATAAAATAAATATTTTCGAAACGTGGTCCAGGTCCCTGCAGATATATTGAGACTTTTCTATTCACAATATATACATATATACAAGCATATTTAATTTAATTCATCATGTTTTACTTGCTCTTAATTAGTTGCTCAATTATATTGGAAGGTGGGAGAAGTTTTTAAGATAGTGCATGAGTGGTTACCATAGAGAGAAAAGGACATTGCTCTGCCCCTCTAGGATCCTCCATAACAAAAGAAATATTAACATTTGGTCCATCAGATGAAATCCCTTTAATACTAATCGACACATCCGTTTCATATATAGTAAAATGATCAGGACCATATACGTCCCTTCTTAATTTCAAGTACATTTATCACCATTAATACAATTCACAAATATTATCACCACCATTATCACATTATGTGTGTGGCTACGATTGAAACTTGAAAGACAGTACATAGACCTTTTGTATAAATAGGAACCAAACTTCACAGCTGAATCAACATATCCCCATCCACTAAACTCTTTACTCTTTAAAACCATTATTTCTTCTATATATTATAATAAATAATCTTTTTTCAAGCCATGCAATATACTTTATACTCTCGCCTCTCACTTTTTTGGTCGTATTTCAACCTCTTCCTACTAGCTATCTTCACGCTAATCAAAACCCTAAAATACCCTCACTTCACTCGTAAATCCCATAAACACAAACTCCCTCCAGGTCCCAAACCATGGCCTATTATTGGTAATTTACCTGAGATGCTTTCCAACAAATTATCTGCGTCCAGATGGATACACGAGCTGATGAAGGATTTAGACACCGAAATTGCATGTGTCCGATTGGGAAATGTTCATGTGATCGCAGTGAGTAGTCCCACTATTGCATGCGAGTTCTTGAAGAAAAAAGATGATGTATTTGTATCAAGGCCTATTAGCATGTCATCTTATCTCATCTCTGGTGGCTATTTAACGACAGTTCTAGTGCCCATGGGAGAACAATGGAGTAAGATGAGGAAGATGATAAGTAAGGACTTGCTTTCTCCCATCAAGCATCGTTGGCTTCATGCCAAAAGAATGGAGGAAGCTGATAATCTTGTTCGTTATGTCTATAGCCAATGCACAACCACTCACAATGGCAGTAATAATAATAATAATGATGAAGGTGGTTTTGTCAATTTGAGGATTGCTGCTCAGCATTTCTGTGGCAATGTCATAAGAAAAATTATCTTCAATAAAAGGTACTATATATATCTAATATAGACAAAAGTATCTTTATGGTCCGATCCCTCTAGTTAAATAATTTACGAGATATACAAATATGACTTATATACGTGGGCTCTAATGCTGACTATGATATCAAGTCATCTATATTGACAACGATGTTTTGTCAAATTAGCCATGCTATATAACACCGCCTTTGTTAAGTAGTGACACAATAGTCAGTATTGAAAGTCATGTAGACAACTAAATTTGCATATGTTATTAATTATTTAGATGGATTAGGGAAAATGACGAATTTGCTTGCAAATTGAAAAAGTTTATAAAGACAATTGACACCATATATACTACTTATTAAATAAATTAAACTACTTGTTGTGAAATTTTATATTTTTGAATAGGTATTTCGGAGAAGGTGGGAAAGATGGAGGACCTGGTTACGAAGAAATAGAGCACATGAATGCACTTTTTACGTTGCTTAAATATCTTTATGCGTTCAGTGTTTGTGATTATATTCCATGGTTGAGAGGACTTGACTTGGATGGGCATCAGAAGAAGCTGAAGGATGCTATGAAAATAATCAACAAGTATCATGATTCCATAGTTGAAGGCAGAATCAAACAATGGAAAGAGGGAAAGAAGACCGAAGCAGAAGACTTGCTTGATGTTATGATCTCACTCAAACATCCCAACAACAACTCACTCTTGACCTCAGAGGAAATCAAAGCGCAAATTACTGTAAGTGCTTATCTACTCCTTCAGTTTTTTTCTTATAAGAAAATCTTTATTATAAAAATAATATAAAGTAATACTTAATTACACTCTTTTTTTTTAAAACAAAACAGTAGTTAAGAAAATTTTTATTATGGTTTCCTAATTTCCCTGTTTCTGTGCTTAATATTGCACTTTTCTGATGTAATACACTTTTTTTAAAAAAATTTAATTAACATAAATAATTAGAAAAATATAAAAAATATTTAAATTAACACATAAATAAGTAAAATATATATATATATAGGATTTATCTAATAATTAAGGTTTTTTTTCTATTAATTGAAAGAGAATTTATTGTTTTAGTTTGTACTTGATATAAAAGTTAACAAAAAAAATTTATGAGCTCTTCCATTGATTAAAAAAAATCTTTAACCAATGTTCAGAGCACTTATTAAGAAGATATATATATATATATATTTGGGAATAGAAATCCCGGCCACAGAATAAATTAATTAAGGAGCAACCAATCATATATCGACGATAAATTAAATATATGACTGTAAGACAATGCAATAATCCAGTATTTTGTGAAGCAAATTAAGGTTAATATATAATATATGTGACTGTCACGACCTAAATAAATTGCCTATTGTTTTCCTCGTGCATGAAATAAAGCATATTGCATGAAGACTATACGCCAATACCATACAGCCACACACGTACGAACATGCAAGGTCCTAACATTTTGAAAACGAGTTTTGACCCATTATGTCCCCTCACCTATACACATCAATAGATAGAAAAGGTCCATCTTGCCTTTGATTAAATGTGACCACAAGTCTCGCCAATTCTGGATAACTCACAGCTATATTTCATTACATTATTTAATTGAATAAATTTTCAAATCGACAAATTTCTTTGTTTCTTAGGAATTGATGTTGGCAACAGTAGACAATCCATCCAACGCAGCCGAATGGGTACTCGCAGAAATGCTAAACCAACCTCAATTACTTCAAAAAGCAACGGAAGAAGTAGACAGAGTTGTAGGAAATGGCAGAATGGTCCAAGAATCAGACATACCAAAACTCAACTACATCAAAGCATGTGCAAGAGAGGCCTTTCGCCTTCACCCCGTTGCTCCTTTCAACGTCCCACATGTCTCTTTATCGGACGCCGTCGTTTCCAACCACTTCATCCCAAAGGGAAGTCAGGTGCTGCTCAGCAGACAACAACTAGGGAGGAACCCTAAGGTGTGGAAGGATGAGCCTCATGTGTTCAAGCCAGAACGTCATTTAAAGGATGATGGGTGTGACGTGTACTTGAGTGAGCCAGATTTGAAGTTTTTGAGTTTCAGCGTAGGAAAGCGTGGGTGTCCGGGATTGGTGCTTGGAAGTACTATTACTGTGATGCTATTGGCTAGATTAATCCATGGGTTCAGTTGGAGTACACCACCTGATCGAACCAAGGTTGAACTTGTTGAGTCTGAGACTGATCTCTTACTTGCTCACCCACTTGTGGCCATAGCTAAGCCTAGGTTACCACGTGAGGTGTACCTCTTCGATTAATTAATGCAGTCATGATTTGTTATATTTGTGGCAATGAATATGAGAATTTGCATTTGGGTCCGGAGCAAGGGGTTAGTTTTGAGTTTGGATTTTTTAAAGTTAAAATTGTATGAAGTTTTTAAAGTTGATTCAATAGTCATTTCTGATTGGTTTAAAATTTAAAAAATAAAAAATTAAAAAAAATATACAAGAGACAATTTTAAAAATTTTCAACTCTAAAAAATCTGCTCTCATTTTTATAACGTGTGACCACACTTTGGCTGTTAAGAGTGTCACTAATCACTGTACCAAAAAAAAAAAGTGTTACTAATCACTGTACCAAAAAAAAAGTGTTACTAATCACTGTACCAAAAAAAAAGTGTCACTAATCAAGTAATCATTCATGATATCACTTTACGGAGTGAAAAAGCGTAATTATTATTATTATTTATTTGCTATCCATGAAAGTCAAAACAATTAAAAATATCTTTTATGGGTAGTTAGCTTAGTTAGTGGGTGAAGCAAGTTAAAAAAGTGTGCCTTTTCCTAGAGAGAGAAATTAAAGTACTTCACTTGGGCCCAAAATGTAAAACAAAACTAAAAAAACTATAGTTGAGAGTTTGACCACTGACCAGGGAATCGTGTTCACTTGAGCCTTATCGTATTGAAAATGGAAATATTCTTTGGTTATTCCACAACTTTTTGACTCCCTTTTAGTTTTAGGCCTCTCAAATTCTCAATCCTACTACTTTATTATGGCAAGGGCTAGGGCACTTCACTTCCCGAAAAGGATTAAATATTTTGAGAAAGCTACTTCTAAAGTTTTTGCATTTAAAAATATTTTTCTTTTCCAGTCTTCTAAAAAAGAATATTTAAAAAAACAATTTTCTTATATTTTATTTGATCATATCCGTTTAAGTATGAGAGTCATCCCAATTCCCAAGCGTTGGAGAAGAATGGAGAGGTTATGAATTGGGAAGAAAAGTAGAGGCCACGAGCATTTCACTATCAGTACCAGCAAATGGTATTTATGGGTGTGGGGGCATAGGCCGAACCTGCTCGGGTTAATTTTCGCATGTGGGTCCAGGGCAAGGGGTTAATTTTCTATAATGTGTGATTATAGAAAAAAGAAATGACGTTCTGTTGTTGCTTCTGTGTTCTGTCTAATTAATCAGCCCTAATTCGCATGTGCAGCCCTGTACTGTATGTACAGATTTGGTGAGTTTATTGTTGTTGGCAGTACATTGGATAATGAGTGGGCAACTAAAAAAAGAAATATATATATAATTCAGTGGCTAGAGTTTTAATTGAATTCACAGCAGAGATGGTCATGTGTAAGTGGGACATCATTTGTTGATAAAGACCCATCGTTGCTGCATGCATCCAGGTCTCACTAGTTTCACTTTCTGTCTGTTGAACTTTCGCTTTCCAATGGAATCCTTCCACCCCACAAATCACCAAAATTTATATTTAGCCAAAATCCTATCTTGGAATTTTGGTATCTTTTACTCAAATTTCCAATAATAAAAGTTTTAAATCAATAATTTATATTTGTGAATTATTTTTTTTTATTTGAAATTATTAGTGTTCTCTATTAAATAATGATGTAAACAAAATATCTTTTCTACGTGTCATTTTAAATTGATGTAGATGATATTAAGTCACGTAGAATTTAAAATTAACTAAAACAAAGACCAAATGTATACATATATTTATCAAAAATAAATGTCAAATACATAAAAACCCAAAATAAAATAAAATAGAGGCCATATAATTAAGAAATATATTTTATCCACATTATCATTTAACAGAGAACACTGACGATACCAGAATTTATTTGGAACAATTTATAAATATAAAAAACTAATTTAAAACTTTAAAAAAAGTAATTTAAAACTTGAAATAAAATATAAAAGACCTAAATAAAATTTTCGTATATATATATATATATATATATATATATTGGTTTCACACAATTGTAATATGAACTTTGAATATAAATATCTATATATATTAAAAATACAAAAGTACATTGTTTTCTAAAAAGTTTGAGATAAACTGTAAAATAATAAAAATGTTTATTTAACTTTTTGATTATTTTGTTCTAACTTTCTATTATCTTTATTTTATTTTTCTCCTCTTCATATACTATAATTATTTTATATTATATAACATTTTTTGGAGACCATTGATATATATAGCAATAGCCAATATGTTAACACTGCTGCTTCATTTGGTTGTTACAAACTTAGATAAAATTATATTTTTGTCTTTATTTTTTTTTTATCAAATTCTAATATAAAAAAAATTATTATTCTATTTACTTTTATTCCATTCATATCACATCTTCATTTTCTCCAACCAATGCCTACCCCTATAGCATGACGATTAATTAATTGATATAGCCAATATTATAGGCAGTTATAATGTAAGGCAGCTAAAGTAATATATATATATATATATATTATTTTACTCGCAAAAATAATTTCAGGTAAAGATAAAAAATTCATCCTTCAGTAGAAAAAAAAAAATTTGGACCTTTATGTCATCTTTTAATAAAAAAAATTAGGTGAGAAAAAATACTAAACAATCACTTGAAATTCTACTCAAACTGAAGCGATGCGATTGTCATTCACACCTGTCATTTTTCACTTCCACAAAAGTTGAGCAATGGAGTTCCAGTATATCTCTCTTCAAATCTTCTCATCAACCTAACATCCACTGAGATTCACATTATAAAAATTTTCGTATTCACCTAATTATTTAAAAAATGAACTACAAATCTATGACAAATATTAAAAAAGCGAAAGAAAAAGAAAAAGGAACGGAGAGCACACCAGAAGGAAATCACCTAACGCTTACAACGCACAACTTCTACCTTCAAAGCCTAAATTCCAATTTCCAATAGAGTAAAGCAAGAACATAAGGCTACCTAGTCGCTACTTTGATTAGAGAATTTTGCTTGATCACCATCCAAGAACTCGTTCACACAGAATTGATGCAAATTTTCATACATCTTCTTCCATTGGTTAACCATTTGCATAGACCTTTTGCAATCGTCTCTTAGTCTCTCCGTCTCCATTTCCGCAGCAGCAGCAGAACCCCGATGCTGGATGATTAAAATGAGGTTAAATCCAAATTGAAAATTAAATAATAGATATCTGTCAAAAAAATTTTTAAAATCACTGATTAAGATGCTCAATGACGAGAATATCCCTATAGCAAAACTATGGATACAATTAGAATTAATTGTCCAGACGTACAAACCTGAAATTCCTTGATTTGATTCGATATCACCTGAGAAGAGATGTATGAAACTTCCTTACAGCTCCTGCCATCCTGGAGGCTAATAACAGTCTTAACATCCGAGTCTTCATCAGTTGAATTTGCATATTTTTCCAACGGTGGGGGTAATAAAGATCCCTGCCTTCTTGAGGATGCTTGTAAATTGGAAGATATACGATTACATAAGTCAAGTTGTTGTCTAACAACAAGAATGTTATTTACAGGTCCTGCAATATCCCCAGTGAATTATAATTAAATGCAAATCATCATTGACCACAATCAATAGTGGAAACATACAAAAAAAAAGGTCAGTGGCACCTTATGTGAGTCATATAACACATAAGTTAATAAGGAAGTGACAACTGAGAATAGATACTAAATCATCTATGAATTCTGTATTCAGGTAAACTATGTTAAAGACAATTAATCAGCATGCATTTATAAAATCATCTGGTGCCAAAGCATTGAGATAAAGATGTTAGCTTCCACGTACATTGCAAAATATCATATATATATATATATATATATATATATATATATATATATGCTGTTGCTTTTTGACATATCATTAATTTCTTATATGAAAAGAGAGGGCTCGAAAACACTGAAAAGCAGTTGTTTATGATTTTATTCTTTATGTAACCGTTTAAATTAGACAGTAGAAAACACAATCTGCAAACAGATAGAGTTGAGATAAAACCTTTTGCATGTTTAAACATGCGTACAATGTTGTGAGTTCTTGCATTCCAAACACGAACCATTCCATCCTCTGACCCAGAGATTAACAAATTCTCAGTCATGCCATATGCTAGGCAAGTAACTGCCTTGCTGTTAAAATTAGGAAAAGCACAAGTTAAACATAGATGTATTACTTGTTCAATGTCAAAGACCATATAACTGAAAAGCTTAATATGTTAAGTGATGACCAACGATGACTTCGTATTATTATCTCTAACACACCCCCTCATGCGGAAGCCCTTTGGGCTTGTGAAAACATAGGCTTACCATAATATGGGCCAAAATTTCAATTCATAATTGAACGAGGGCAGCGAAGATCAGGTTCCAAACAGTTTTATTCGTAAAGGCCACAATATCATGTCAAAGACTGTTTCAACCCAAAACTTATGCTTTCATGTTAAGGCCCAAGATGAGCTTTATCAATATCTCTGATATTTAAAACAAATAAGACCCATGACCAAGATAATAAAATTTAATATCAACAATGGCTTTCATATTGAACATAAATATTGAAAAGGGGGTGCAGGTCAACATAATAGAATCAGCACGAATGGTTAGTCCAACAGAATTTACACAAGATTCATAATCGAATTTGACCTGTTGAGTACTAATATCTTGAAGTTAAAATGTACAAGACTTGAGTACTCATCATGATTATTGGGTTTTCTTATTCTCTATTTTCTAATCAAAATAGGCAGGTAATCCATGCTGGACTATTATAATATATGTTGTGCACCAGCATACAAGCAAAACCACATACCCTACTTGGAAACCAATAATACATATTTTCTTCAATGGAAAAAGTGCAGTAATGACCAACTGTCAAATACTGGCTGAAACACGGAGACAACCAGCCTGAGGAAAAAATCCAAAGATCAAATGAGCCCATTAATGTGACGCCTATCCTTATGCCACATTGTATATATGCTTTTCAACCCAAGTTAAAGATGTTTCAATGCATAATAAAAAGCATGGCAAAGAGATAAGAAACTACCAAAAACAGAGGAAAACCCAAAAGATTGAGAACATACAGGAGAAAATATCACTTATACATAGGTCCATATTTCATGACGTGGACACTTAGAGGAGGAAAGATACCTCTGATTAGAGAATGAACCAATGATATGCATCCCACAATTGTCACTAAAGATCCTTTCAGTATTAAGGGCAGCAATATATATTTTTCCATCTCTGCCACCAGCATAAAAGACATGTTCAGCAGGATCCAATGCAATGGCATCAATTATTGTAGGGAATGCAATATTTCTTAGTAGCGCTCCCCTAGATAAGCTCCAAACCTAAAAAAATAATTGTGACTAGAATCAAAATCCACAGCAATATTAAATTAGAAACTATATCTGATAATGCAATGTGAAGAAGTCACAACCTAGATATGCACATAAAAAAGGAAATAGCCCAAATGTAAATATTGTCAAATATAGAGATAAGCGTACGCAGATCTAACAGAGCAAATAAGAGCTGTCTCAATTGTAACCCCCCCCCCCCCCCCCCCCCCCCAACACACACACCTATTTTTCATGGTAAACAAATAACTCTTTAAGGTTAGTTGTACAATAGTGCTTCATCAAGTTATCTCTAAAAGAAAACATTACATTTGTGACAAACAACTCTTTGGAATAGATGCCTTTCACTTTAAATGAGTCAGAAAACTGATTCTCATCACCCAGGAACAGGCAGATAACAACTTGCTTCCCCCCTTAATTTGAGAGAAACAACTGTTGTCAACTTTTAAAACAAATTCTCCTACATTTTAGAGCTTTTCTTTCTTTGGCACCAAAACATTGTAAATTCTAACTTCTGAACATGTAAATATGTAATATATCAATAAATGCATAATAAGTATTTTGTAAGAGGAAGTTCATGATTCAAGCTTCCAAGAAATAAGAATAAATATGATTTTTAGGCATACACATATTATTACTAACTGTTGTGATACTACAAAACTGAGTAACTGACACACAAAAACAGGCAAACCAAACCTTACAAGTCCGATCCTCTGAAGCTGAAATTATAATTGCATTGCATCCTCCATAACCAATTACAATGTCAGTTACTGGTAGGGTGTGCCCTGAAAAACTATGTTCGTAAAGATGACCTGCCTCCTGCCTTCTAAAATCATCAAATATCCTGAACAATTGAATCAAGAGAAATATAGTATATCCAGCAACATTAGCTCAAAATAAAGCAAAAAGGAGAAGAGGGAGAGAGAAGATGAGAATCTAGTACATGAACAGGGACCAAACTCTTATGCATCCATCTTCTGAACCAGAAATCAGTAGTGAGTCGTCCTCAGAAAATACTAGGCAAGTTACAGCTCTATAATGAGCGTGCCACTTCTTGAGTAATCTTCCAGTCTCAACCTAAAAAATAAATCATGAAAGTCAGCAAAGTAAATACTAAATAGCAACAAAATCCTTTCCAACTTAATGTCAGACCAAAGAAGTTTATATACCTCCCACAAGTATATGTCACCTAACAAACCTCCACCGGCTATATAAGTGCCTGGGTGATTAGCAGCAAGAGGCTTGATGGGCTCAGCTGGAAAGCTCTTGACTTCCACTTGAGGCTGAAAAGCCATAAGCAATGCCATGTTCATTGTTAGTTACTGTTCATCTAAACAAACATATACATAAAATTCAGCCTCTTCAATAGAAAAGAAAAATAAAGAAGAAAGAAGACCTTGGACCAGGACCAGTAGAAAACAAAACCAGAGGATGCGGATGAGTCTCGAAGCTGCGAAGAAGCTAAGAAGCGGCCGCCCACACAAATGAGGCCATGAGGAGTGGAAGCACAAGATTTATAGCGCAGCTGCTCGGCCCCTGTCTGAAGGTCCCAACAGCCGATCCCAGAATCGACAGAAGACGCAGCCAAAACAACCTCCATCCTCCTAGTGTTGCACAAAACAAAAGGCAAGACCGAATGGGAGGAACTTCTGTTCCAACACTACAAACCTAACAAAATATTGAAACACTACTAAACCACGGAATATATAATCTCTAATTAATATTCTTTTTCTTCAAAGCGGCCGCCGGCGGCGATGACGCTGCTTACGTCGGCCGGCAACGAAACGTTAAAAGGAGAGAGGGAGTTGAGGGTTGTAATTGTAAGCTTCTTCTAACTTGCGAGTAGTCACTGGCGGCGGCCGCTGTGTGGCGCGCCTCCGAAAGCGTTTTGTTTTAAAAAACCTGAAATATATGTTTTGGGCCTTTTGTAAGCCCAAATTCAAAATTCTGAAGTAATAACGTCTCAAAAATATGTACACACAGTTTTCAATAGACAAATAGCCCAATTCAAGCAGTCATAAATATATTTAGGAAAGAAGTATTTATTGTGAACTAAGATTTAATAGTAAATTATTCTTTTGGTACATGAAATTACTAAATTTATTGCAATTTCGTTCATACATTTATATTTTTGAACAAAAAAAAAATCGGAACAAAACTGATATGTTTTAAGGTTTATTTTAGAAACTAATTAAATTTAATATTTTCATGATTTAATGACTAAATTGAAAGAAATGAAAATTTTTAAAGATCAAAACAATAATTTATTTAACATTTAATTATAATATTTTGGTATATAAATTTTAGGCAAAAATACCTTTTCTACCCCCAACGTTTGGGGGTCCTGTCAGTTTCGCTCATAACGTTTTTTCACTGTCAATTGTACCCCTAACGTTTTACGTTTCTGCCAATGTCACCCTTTTCACTAACACCGCCAAATATTTAACAGTTTTTGCTGACGTGGCATCATATGTGGCAAAACGTTTCTTTTTTCTGTCAATTGTACCCCTAACATTTTACATTTCTGCCAATGTCACCCTTTTCACTAGCACCATCAAATATTTAATAGTTTTTGCTTACGTGGCATCCTATGTGACAAAAATATCTTACTTGATATATTTTTTTCCACACGAGATTTTTTACTCATCTTTTTCCCATCAAAACGTGTCATTTTAGCCTCATCATATTCCTTTTAAAATATAACTCAAACATACATGCCATTTTGCAGACAAAAACATTAGAGACGTTATCCATTCTCTACTTTGTTGGAGACGTTACCCATTCTCTACTTTGTCGGAGACGTTACCCTAAAATAGAGAATGGATAACGTCTCCGATGTTTTTATGAGCAAAATAGCGCGTGCGTTTGAGTTATATTTTAGAAGGAATAGGCTGAGGTCAAAACGACACGACTTTGATGGGGAAAAGATGAGTAGGAAATTTGATGTGGAAAAAAAAATACCAAGTCAGATATTTTTGCCACATAGGATGCCACATAAGCAAAAAATTATTAAATATTTGATGGTGTTAGTGAAAAGGGTGACATTGGCATAAATGTAAAACGTTAGTGTTACAATTGACAGAAAAAAGAAACGTTTTGTCACATAGGATGCCACGTCAGCAAAAAATATTAAATATTTGACTGTGTTAGTGAAAAGGGTGACATTGGCAGAAACGTAAAATGTTAGGGGTACAATTAACAGCGAAAAAACGTTAGGGGCGAAACTGACAGAACCCCCAAATGTTGGGGTTAAGAAAGATACTTTTGCCTAAATTTTAAAGTGCAATTAGATTAATGGAAAGAGGTCATGAAATATTTAAAAAAAAAACAAAACATTTTTGTAGCATCTACGATAACATAGTTTTACAAAATTACAACATTGTATTCTTATTCTTAGACAGTAAATTGAATATGGCTTCTTAACAAACATGAGTGCAACATAAGAAGGAGAAAAAATACGAATGAAAAATCCAAAATAAAAGATGTGCTGAAAGTTCAATAAAGTAACCTTTCAGTCCAGCCAAGACGATGGGTAGAATGTTAAGAATTTAAGATTGACGAGAAAAAAAAATAATGATTTGAATAAAAATTAGTATTATAAAATGGACAATGGTCCGGCCAGGGTATTCTGTATTCTTTTCGGCATCCCCACTCCAAAACCGTGTGTTAGGAATAGTTCATTATCTCTGACAAAAAAAAAGGAATAGTTAATTATCCTCTATTACTATTATTACCTTCAGAATATAATTAAAGGTTATGAAATGAGGTTAATTAATTAATTACTTTTTGGTTCATTACAGGCTCAATATAATTAAAGAGTGAGTTAACACTTAAGTCTTTGGAAAGATGACAGTTTTTTAATTAATTTGACGTTTTAAAAATATATAAAGCAGCTCAATTTGGTCGTTCATTAGGCAGAAATAAAAATAAAAATGAAAAAGGAATGCATTTGATGTATTTAGTAGTAAAAGTTTGGTAATGAAAATGAAAAGAGAATGTATTAAAATGACCATTTTACCCATTATATTAAAATAATAAACAGAAAAGATAGTTATAATTGTGTCAAATCATATCAAATCAGAGGAGTATAATAGATATTTTGTATTTTTTTCTTTTTTTAAAAAAAAGTTGATGAAAATGAAAAAGTGAACCCCACTTACTTTTTCATTTCCATGAACTTTTCTATTGCTGATTCCAGCTAATGAATATACCCTTAATTTTTTAAAAAACTTTTCCCCAGTTAAAATATTATGTGACTGCAAATTTATATTAATCAATAAACAAGATAATATTATAACAGAAATTAAACAAAACTGCAAATTTATATTAATCAATAAACAAGATAATATTATAACAGAAATTAAACAAAACTTTTATTTAATTCCTCCAAATTAAGTTGGCAATGTGAGGGCAAAAGATTCTTGCATTTCACAACACAAAAGAATCTCTTTAGATTCTGAAGGTGTCAAGCTTAGCTATAGCCAGCCCATTATCCAAAGTAGGGAAATTTTTCATAAAACTAAATGGAATTTTGGAAATTCTTCCATATATATTTGTTACACATATATATATATTAATTAATTATTTGGCCGGCTTAACAATTAAGTTGGCTATATATGGTCGTCTTTTTACTCCAAGTGGTACCAAATTAAACAAGCCCAATTAAACCCTTGCCTCCTTTATTTCACTAGCTAATTCCTCTCAATTTCCTCATCACAAGAATTCCAATAACGATGACTAATACTACTGAAGTAAAGCCACGAATGGAACTAGAAGAACTGTACTTAGGAATCCCAGATGAGTCCGTGAACCTCACCTTCCAAGACTTGGCTAATTTGAGTGTCTCAGAAAATAAACTTGAGACAATCAATGAACCTCGAGCCCTACCTCATAACCATCGTTCTCCTTCTCCTGATTTATCCAGAAAGCCCAGTCTTGATTTCAGCACGGGCTTGCAGGCGGCGGCTTCCAACCACCGTGTGGGCGGCGGCCTAGAGGGCTCCGGCGGTGGGGACACGTTATGGGGTCATGATGGGAATTATGGGCACAAAAGTAGTACTGGAGGACGAAGTAGCCCTCGGTACAAGGCTAGCGAGAAGATTAATAGTACTAATAATGGATATAGCAAGGGGTATGATGACATGAGCGCAATCAGCACGGCGTCGGGAAGAGGCGGTGGGTGCCGCCGGCGACCCGGGATTCCTCACTCCAAAATTTGCACAATTTGCAGTACCTATACCTATATTTTTCGGACTAGATGCTTGGTACGTAACGTATTAATATCAAAATGATATATGTACATGTTTGTTTATAATTATATGTAACTGCTAAATAAATAAATAAATATATATATATATATATATATATATATATATATATATATATATATATATATATATATATGTTTGTGCAGGTGTGTGGAAGGGTTTACTGTAGGCAATGTTTGGTGATGGGCATGGGGGAGATGATAGAAGGAAGAAAGTGCATTGAGTGTCTTGGGTTGAGATTCAGCCAAAGGTAACCCCACTTCATTGTGTTTAATTTATTAATTAATTAACTAGAAACCATATGTATAAAATATAAACATACACAGGGTGAAATAGTAATATTTAGCTGTGTTTTCATCCTTTCATGAGTTTAACAAGGTTACTGACAGATGATTACAAATGATTTATTGATTTGGATTGTACGTGATCAGACTCATAAATAAAACTTGTCTATATGGGAATATAAATTTTTTTTTTTAAAAAAAACTTTTTACATATATCTTTATTATTACATTTTTTTAATGAGAATTGATAAACACATGCATGCATGGTTATATATACAACTTAAATATCTCTCCCATTATGATTTTTTTAAAAATCTTTTTCATATATTTTATTATAGCTGGAACGCATATAACTTTATACAATATATATATATTAAAATGTCTTAGAAATTAAATTTCAGTTGATTTAATTTAGGGGGGGTGTTTTCATAGTACAATATTAATTCTTAAGAGGCATTGATTAGATTCAGTTGTGATTATATAAATGTCGTTTTATGTCACTTTTGCATATGGTAGAGAGATCAATGTTTGTCAAATAATATTCCCTCGGAGTCTAAGAAGATATTAGCTTTAATTTGTCGTCATTCTCAATTTTTATTTTATAATGGATTAATGGTTAATTATATATATAGCTGGGATTGACTCATTCCACGTTAATTATATATATATATATATATACTAAGTATACATGTGGGACGGCATTATTGGATTTTAGCATAACATCCTTTAGCATGATCCTGGTCAGATCCAGATAATTAAGTAGCTATATATGATTAATCTCTAGCAGTAGCTAGCAGACAAATTAATACAAGAATGCTCTTAATGAATGAAATGTATATAGGATTGGTCTATGATGCAACTTGTTGCATGCATGTATGCAATGTAATTTCGGCCGACAGAATTGTGACACGTGGAAAATTGCATTGCATCTCAACTCATCTTACCCACATGTCACAATCTTATCGGCTGAAATTACATTACATGCATGCACCAAGTTGCATCATAGTTGATAGTAAAGAATGATGATGTGTGCAGGTACATAGGGAAAGCAGGGAAGTTAGGATGCTGCGGCTGGAGATATAATGGAAGCACAGTGAAGCAAGCAGAGGTGAAGTGGGCGGAGAAAGGACCCAGGAGAAGTGGAGACAAAGGGTATAATGGTCATCGCAGTGGGATGATGATGTCTTCTTCAAGATTATCCAGAAATAATCCTGCGATGGCTATGAGTGTGACACCTCCTACCAATGAGCCCTCTTTCGTCATGTCCTCTTCCTTTTCTCCTTACTCTTCTCCTCATCATCACCACTTCCCTCTCTAGTTAACTCTTTCTTTTTTACTATCATATCCTTTTCCACTATATTATATATATTATGTATACACAGTTACACACATGCATTTATTATTACCATCAACATCAAACCCTAGAGGCTACATAGCTAGCTACGTACGTGCTGCCTCATAACATATATATCTTTATTCAGCTTTCTTAATTTTTGTTTCACTTTAATTTGTTATTACTTAATTATTATTATTATATATATATATGTCTTGCCCCTTCATTTAATTTGTTTATTATTTTACACAGCTGTCTTCTTTAATTCAATTAATTTTTCCTTTAATTAATCTTTCTTTATTTCATTTAATTATGTTTCTTATATAGAGAGAGAGTCAATTTCAAATTTTCAATGTCACGAGTAATTTAGGGTATGTTTGGTGTAAAATCCAAACAGTATAATCTTGGTGTTTCACGATTCTCAAAAAAACTTTACATCATATTTTATACATACCAAACACACTTTTTATCATACTTTTTCTCTCTCCTAATTTTTTTCCATATCTCTCTCCTCACTTTTCTCTACAGTACTTTCTTTTATTCTACAGTACTTTACTCTACAGTATTTTCTTTACAGTACTTTACATCTGTGCATTTATACCAAGCGCACCCTAGTGTATTCAATTTATAAAAAGTAATTAATTAAAAGAATTATAGCGGACAAATGTGATCTGAGTAAGGAGTAGATGTTCAGTGGTAGTGTGGTACGGTAGTACTGAACTTCAGTATATCCCTCCAATCAGTTGGTCCCTAAACCATTCAAGGTGGACCCTAATTAATGTGAGTTTTTATTAATATTAACAAATGGCACTACATAATTGAAAGGATACACTGAAGTTCAGTGGTACAGTACCATTGAACTTTATCCCTGAGTAAGATGATAAAAGGTCAAGTCTATATTTTTTTAATTATCATATATTTTTCGAGAGATAAAAATTAATAGAATGTCATCTTTTGGGTGAATTATCCTCATCAACAATATATAACTCGGTAGTATTCAAAGAATTAGTTATTATATCTTCTGTAGATATTCAGGTCAAGTTTCAAAAAATAAAAATTATTTGCGACCTAAGAATAAATTAAATTAATCTATTACATAAACACTAGATATAATAAAAGATTATGTATATTCTTCTCATCCCCACTTATATTTGACTGTATGTACTAAGATTTAGCTCACAAATAACTAAATCTAGAACTCTCATATATACTATAACAGTTTTCTTGTAGTGTAGTAATTAATGATACATGCATAGAGTTTAAATTAATTAGGACAAAGCCTTAAAATACCAAACGAGTAAAAAAAAACTTGTAAAATATATATATAGCTTTCAAATTGACCTGATCCGAATCAAGTTTTGAGCTATATTTTAAATAAAAAATGGAATAAATGGTGGTAATCTTATATATATATATTGAAAAAATGACACAATTAGTCTTACAGTTGGACTCATCATCAACTCCATATCAATATTGCCAAAAGCTAGCCTCGAAATACACGTACGGCTAGCTCCTTCGCTTGTATGCTTCTCCGCGTACTAGTTAGCATGCCGGCCACCCAATGATTTTACAGCTTAATAATGCCATTAGCTTTTCAGTCCTACTTAACTTGAATTTTTAAGATTATTTTCCATTATCATTCGCTCTAATTAATTGACCCCACTCTTAATTATCTTCGCATTTACCCCCAATAAAGAAAAATGAATACATTTGATAAGAGAAAGAGGCCAGAAATTAATTCAGACGTACAGAGATAGAGCTAGACCAATTTAATTTCTAAGTTTTTATATCTTAAGAGCCTAACTTACCCCAAAAGAGTTCTCAAGGGGAGAGGATTACCTTAGGTCTATATATAGAGTTTATTAGCCATTTAACTAAGCAATGTGAGACTTCAACACGCCCCCTCTCACGTAACGTGAAGCCAACGGGTTATCCTCAGGCATCTTAAAGGCCTAACTCACCCCAAAAGAACTCTTAAGGAGAGAGGATTACCTTAGCCTATATATACAGCTTATTAGCTATTTAACTAAGCAAATTGAAATATGATACATATAAGACAGCAACAGGTCATATCTTATATCTGGGTTTGATGTTTATAGGAAGACCCATAGATGGATATGGCATTGGTTGGCGAGTAATGGCTTCCTCTGGGTTCACCAGAGACCATTCATACCTCTTCACAAGGTTGTGTATGGTGGTCAATGTCTCCACTCTCGCAAACTCATTTCCTATGCAGCTTCGAAGCCCTGCACCAAAAGCAACGAATGCAAAAGGAGGGATTGGCTTTGTTGGATTCTCGAAACGAGATGGGTCAAACTCCTTTGGGTTCTTGAATATCTCATCGTTCATATGTGTTCCATATGATGTCCAGTATACCTGAACACAAACCATGTAAAAAAGTTTTGAAAGAAAATGTTTTTTTTTTATCTTAATTTTCTTGTGGGGATCAGGCTATATATGTAAAATAATATTACGCACCTGCCATCCTTTTGGAATGTCATAACCAGCAAAATTAGTATCTTTGAGTGTTTTCCTAAAGGAACCAAACAGAGGAGGAGTGGTCCTCATTACTTCCTGAGCTACTCTCCATGTGTACTTCATCTTTTGTATCTCTCCCCATGTTAGCCTCTCTTCTGCTCCTTCCTCTCTCTGCTTTATAATCTCCATTTGTTCTGCATTAAACCAATTCAATCAAGCATAACAACCTAAGGAGCAAAGACACGAGTACACACGTTGACACGTCAAACTTAAAAAATATAAAACAAGACATGACACGACATATATATATATATATTTGTAAGTTTTCTTTTAGTGATATATCAATATTGTTCTATATTTAAAGCCAAACACACTATTATTTTCTAAATTAAATCTAATAAATTTCATATAGAAAAAAAACAATTCAAAAAACTTGAATAATTAAATCAAGTTTTTTAGATTTTCTTGGGTCATCGATCTTACACACTTGACTCAAGTATAAGTGCTATGTTCGGTGTGTGTCCAAATTGCATTTGACATGTGTCTGATATGAAAAAAATATTCTAATACAGTTGTGCACGTGCCGAATGTGTGTCTACATTATAATGGTGTGTCTGTGTTGTATCACACACTCAAAGATAGGTGTGTTCCTACTTTAATATAAGAAAAAAATCATGTTTTTGATATTTTAGATACCATATATATAGTATATGTTATGTTGGTGTTACCTTCGAATACTTTGTTGCAAATGTTAGGATCTCTAGCCAACTTCCACACCATCAAGCTCAAAAGAGTGGCAGATGTGTCATGACTTGCAATGACTGAGAAAACAAAATTGTCAGTAACAACATCATCAGAGAGAGGTTGATTATTTTCATCCCTTAAAGCAAGCAAGCAGGAGAGCAAATCATTTGTAGGGCTCAGAATCCCCTTTGAAAGTTGTTCCCTTCTTTTGGCAATAATTGGAAGTACTCTGTCAACGGTTCTTGCCCTAGCCCTTATGCCTCTCCAGAAGGTGGTACCAGGAAGGTTAAGGGGAAGAGAATACAGTGCCTTAAAAGCCACACCAAAATCTTCAAACAAAGCGTCCACGGTTTGCTCATCCTTGATTCCAAGCAGTATTTTGCATGCCATCTCAAATGCAAGCCTCTTCACAAACACCACACCTCCAATGGTTTCTTTCCCTTTGGTTTCTCTTACCAATGCTGAACTTGCCAGTTCATCCATCTCTTTGACGTAGTTCTGAAGGCATTCAGGTTTCAAGAAGTCCAACATTGCCCCTTTGACCAACTTATACCTGCATGTGAAATCAATACGGATTTTCAATGGATCATACTTAAATGCAATTTCGTATATTTTTGTTATTAGATTATCCGATCAAAATAAAACATATGAAATTTTCTAAGAAATAAAATAACCAATTATAAGAGATATGAGTTTTATGAACCATGTATCAATTTGAGAATCTTAGGACAAAAATATAAATACTTGACATAAGATTTTTTTCCTTTTTCAATAGCTGCCAAGCATTACAAAATACAAATACCTATCGTTACACTTAGTTTGATCTAACTTTGATTCATAGTAATCCACAATTTGATGGAATGTCTTACACTCCTATGAGAATGTGATGTTTTTGACTATTTTACTTGAAAAATGCCTCTACCAACCACCGCGGCCGCCAATCGAGTTTAATTATATGGACAAATTAATCATTATACCTCTTTTTCATTCTTATTCTCAACCACAGTTTATTATACCAAATATAATTATATATTTTATTCTTATTCTAATTCTCACTCACTCAAAATCAATCTACTACCAAACTTAGTAAATATGTCAGCACCAAGTTTAAAGTATAAAATCAATTTTGAGCAATAACATAGGAAGATAAAATTATAATTTACTCAATAACTTATTTGAACAGCACTAATTCTGGATTAGGCATTTAATCAAACACCTTGAGTTGCATCAATCGATGAGTTATATATATACGTAGTTAAAATTTGTTATACCTTGATCCTGAGAGTTCGGCTAAACTCTGCTTCCCAAGAATCTTTTGCAGGGTGATGGGTTTGTTAGAAGCGAAAACATCAAGTGGTGCACCCATGATAAATTTGTTTCCTGCTTGTCCATTGAACACCACAGTAGGGGAACCCATCAAGCTGGTTTTGAACACAGGACCATACTTACATATCCGTTCTTCCAACCACTCATTTCCTTTCTCCTTCTTCTGTGCCTTAACGAAACTGAACGTCTCTCCAATTATAGGGTACCCCAGAGACCCCTTTGGAAGATTTTTGGGTTGTTGACCCTTGGAGATGAATAGTTTTGAGAAGAGAAAGAAGGCCGTGATCAAAGTGATTGCGATCAAAGTCAAGAAGGAGATTCCCAATTCCATATTTGTCTAATTGGTCTTTGGATTGGATGCTTGAGAAACAGACTGAGATGTGAGAATCATGCATACATGCCGCCGGCTTAGGATTTTTCAGAGATGAAAGGGGATGACTTTGGGAAAGAAGAAATATTGAGTTTTTTATATTTTTTTTTAATTTGTCACAAGCAATTGAAATTGATGGAATATATAAAATAGTGTCCACTGGCCAGTAGCTACCTACACATGTTGAAGGCACCATAGTTTTTAATAAATATTTTATAAAAATGGTATATAATATGTTGTAATTGGTTCTTCTTTGGAAGGAGCCATGTGACCATGTGCCATTGGAGAAATTTGGAAGTCTCATTAAAGCAAGCACACTGTATCAAACTAGAAGTAAAAATATGGATTTAGTAAAAGTAGGACTTATCATGTAAATGTGAAAGATTAAATAAGTTGATAGATCAAACATGATTTTTTTTCTTACTAACAATTTAGGAACTAACTATCTTAATCTAAAATATATATATATAATCTTTCATGAACTATACATTAAATTGCCTTTATCCCTTTGGTAGACCCAAAGTAAATTTACTCTTGAGTTTATTAACATGAATATGATTAATTTTATGCCAAATTATTCTTTTGGTCCTTAACGTTTGCACCAAGTTTAATATTGGTCCTCAACGTTTCAAAAGGTTATTTTAGGTCCTCAACGTTTTTTTTTTGTCAAAATTGGTCCTCCAGTGTAACTCCGTCTGGTTTTTTTGGTTAAATGCTGACGTGTAAGGCTTATGTGGTACACCCTCTCTCCTACGCGTCATATTTGGATGATATGACACCCTCTCTCACTCTAACTCAACAAAACGACGCCGTTTTGCTGAGTTGGCGGAGTGAGAGAGAAGTGATGCAAAACGGCGTTGTTTTGTTGAATTGGAGTGAAGAAGGTGTTATATCATCCAAATATGACACATAGGAGAGAGGGTGTGGCACACAAACCTTCTACGTCAGCATTTAACAAAAAAAAATCAGACGGAGTTACAATGGAAGACCAATTTTAAACTTAGTACAAAGGTTGAAGAATAATTTAGACTTAATTTTACTTAATAGAATTAACTTGTATAGATATACGTGGGTGGTTAGTTATTAATTTGAGAATCGCAATCAGTGGGGCGGATTTGTCGGAGAGGTGGGTCCCTGGAAAGCAAAATTGATTTACAGAATACAATAGTATTGGATTGCATTGCATCCATCAAAGACAGATCCTCATTCCTCATCCTCTTCCTCTATATTTGGGTCTCCACTCACCTCACCATTATTCATACTCCCAATTAACATCATTTTCACGCTTTTTAGTGCTAAAAGTATATTTGAACTGGATCTGCAAAACCCCAACATCATCATTCCCACCATAACCTCATACCTTCCATTAACTTTATATTCTTTTTCTTCTACTAATTATTCTACATCATTTTAAACACCATGCCTCACCTAAAGCCTAACTATAAAGCGATTCAATTACATTATATGGTATATTACAATATTTAGAATGACGATATGAAAAGTACTTCAACCTCTTGAGATTAGGAGAAGAGAAAGATAGAATAAAAAACTCAAAAATTAATCTCTTGTATGTCAATCTCTATCTATAGAAGAGTCCTTACATTTATTAAAATGCAATTTTTGAAATGTTCTAGTAGTGTCATGTAAGTGGAATATACCAAATTAAAATATAATTGTTTTTTTTTTTTTTACACAACACTGCCATTTTGCAATTAGTAATTAGATCAAGTGTTACTTATTAGATGTTAGTATTATTATTATAAGAGAGGATTGAAAATTTATTCAAAGAAGATATAAACAATAAAATTTTATATTTTCACATTTGAATTAACTTTGAACCAATTGTCCAATTTTTTTCACGGCTTTGTCCGTAAAGGATACAACAACTTAATTATAAAAATGAGTTAACAATTTGATAGAAGACGTTGACATTATTTTATTTAAATAATCGACTCTAAATAGTAAATATATATTTTATTTATTATTCTTGTTGTTTATATAAATATTCAACTTTTGGAAGGTTAAATGATTCTTCGTCCTCATTATTTGTAAATTAATATAGTGTATTTATTATTATGCACATATTTGGAAGTTAATTAACTAATGATAAAAAACTTAACATTTACACAATGTCGTCCTTCTAATATATTATTCAAATATTTTGATTTTGACAAAAAAAAAACACGCTATGTATTATTCAAAAAGTTAATAAATAGATAAAATGATATTATTTTAATCAATTCAATCAATATTTTTTTAAATAAATGCCATAAAATCACAATTCTACACACACAAAGCTTCCCTGTATAAATTCGCTTGCATGCTACTCTTGTGCATGTGATGTTACATTGTTATATGGCGACCGAAAATGATGTGCGTCAATCTAAATAAGTTATTATTTTGGATAATAATATTAATAATACTAATTAATATTGAAGATGTATTAAAAGATTAGATATTCAGTAGTACGGTAATACTGAACTTCAATACATCCCTCCAATCAGTTGGTTCCTAAACCATTCAATGTGAGTCTTTATTATTGTGAATTTATATTAATATTAATAAATGACTCTACATGAAACATGATTAGAAGAATGTACTGAATACCATTTAACTTTTATTCCTATTAAAATAATTTCTTGGTCCACAGGATATACTTTAATTTATGCTCTATTGAAGAGAGTATTTAATGTAAACCTTTTCAAATAAAAACACTCTAGTTTTTTATATATGCATTGAAACTCAAAAACAAAAGAGCAAAGCAAATAAGCACAAAGAGGAAATTAACAAGGTAGGAAAAAAATAATAAAGAAATAGTTTTATATTTAATTTTATCTTTTTCAGATTTTTTTTTTTTTTGCGACGTGAGGAAGAAGGAAGGAGTGAAGGCGGCATTACCTCTCTCTGGGCTGTGTGTGACAAAAAGGATAGAAAGTTCCAAACGCATGGTTTAGAACACACAAACCATAGCTCCCAGAGATGCAAGATCCACCTTCAAACCCTAATCCCAATCCCTCTCCTCACAATGCCAATGCAAATATTGCTTCCCAATTCCCGCCACCGCCGCCCGCCGTTTCCGCATCTCCGGCGACGCCCGCCGCCTCCTCGTCGTCGTCGTCGTTGTTTATCAGGGGAGGAGCTGCGGGTTCTGGCGTTGGCGGGTCCCACTCACTCCATCACCACCACCACCACAGGAGGGCCCACTCCGAGGTTAGCTTCCGGTTGCCAGACGACATGATGGATCTGTCGCCGTCCGATCCGTTCAATGGAGGGTCGTCCACGGCCAGCCTTGAAGAGATCGGATCCGAGGACGACCTCTTCTCCACTTACATTGATGTTGACAAGCTCGGAGGGGCTAACGGATCCGGAGGTGGTGGCGGTGGGAATGGATCAGATCAGAATGGGAATGGAAATGGTGTTGGAACAAGCAATCATAATGAAAGAGAGAAGAGTCCGAGTGCGAGGCCAAGACATAGGCATAGTAGCTCCGTAGATGGATCGAGTTCTACTAGCATGTTTGGAGAGATTATGGAGGCAAAGAAAGCTATGCCTCCTGATAAGTTAGCCGAGCTCTGGACGATTGATCCCAAGCGTGCCAAGAGGTTTGGCTTCATTTCATTTTCCTTCTGCCCAGTGCCAAGTTTTTTACGACATTCTTTCAATTTTGACTTCAAACGTTCTGCCTTGTACTGAATTCCACTTCTACTAGCATCATGTGTTGACTTCACCTGATCTCTGTTTCTTGAGGCTATGTATGATTCACTTCCTAAAATTAAGATATCAGAATTTTAGTTTACGATGTTGATAATTAGAGAATTCGCAACTCAATGCATAGATTGATTATCATGCATATCTTTGCCTTGCCAAATTAGCTGATATATTTTATATGTCCAACGTAAAATTTTCAGTTGATAGCTAGGAAAAATCTACCCCATTTAGCCTCTAACTATGTGATGTTAGACTTAGTCCCTCTGAAGCAATTAGTTAACCATCGCCTCATATTAACTGAGCATTGGAATGGGACATTACTGAGAAGGGAAATGACATTATAACGAGTGTATGAAATCTTAATTTCTCAATAATTACTAAATAGAGACCACTATGAATCAGATCTTGCTGTTTGTTGTGAATTATATTATTTCCAGCTGGTTGGGTGCACTCAGCATAAACTTTCGATTTTGTTTAAGCTGCAACAATTGTGGGATTGTAATTTCTAAAGGCTATTATACTTGTTGAATGTTAATTGTTTCAAAAATTTGGGGTGGGGTCTGGAGATATATGTGCAAGATATTATTCTGTCTTTCACCCTTAACATTATTTGTTGTTGTGTGTAGAATTCTGGCCAATCGGCAATCTGCTGCTCGTTCAAAAGAGAGAAAGGCCCGTTATATCCAAGAGCTCGAGCGCAAAGTTCAGACCCTTCAGACTGAAGCCACAACTCTCTCTGCCCAACTGACGCTGTACCAGGTTTGTGTTGACTGTTGACATATCTAAAGCCATTTTTGAGTTCATTTGTGATGCAATAAATGTTTATAATTTAATCTGTGATGTAAATTCAACTGCATCATAATATTACACCCTAAATTTCTTTGAATTGGGTTGATTTAGGTTTAAATATGCAATTATATTGTCATTCCTTTTACTGCTTATAATTATTCTCATATAATCTTTGCTTATTACCTACATGATTTTTTCTTTAATGATATTATAATCACCTCTGCTTAACTGTAACTCAAAGTCAAAAGTTGCATTGAAAATAATAATACAATGTATCCTTTCTTTTTATGGTTCTCGACCATTAAAGCTTATAGCATATATTTTTTAATCACTTTGTTGATTCCTGGTCCACATGATGGTTTTTTGTTTGCAAACCTTTAACTTCGGTTGATTTCAGTTCCTTTCTATTGACAAATTACTACTAGTGGATGAATAGTAATATGATCAGATTACTTGATTTTTTTAGAGGGATACAACAGGTCTGAGCACAGAAAATACAGAGCTTAAGCTTCGTCTGCAAGCCATGGAGCAACAGGCACAGCTACGAGATGGTAATCATTATTTTTAAGTCAAATGCCTTCTCTTGATACGAGAAAGATGAAGTTCGCTTGCAATTATTTTAAAAATGATTTTGCTAAGGTTCACTGATTAGACTGTGAATTGTTATTGATCTGATGTAGCTCTCAATGATGCATTGAAGAAGGAAGTTGAGAGACTTAAGGTTGCAACTGGGGAGATAATGAGCCCCTCTGAATCTTTTAATCTGGGAATGCACCATATGCAATTTACAGCTTCAAACTTCTTCCCATTTCCACCGCATTCAGGTCCTCCTGGTCATCAGAACATGCAGTTGCCATCATTTAATCACTCCCCATCTAGTATGCCAACTCATCAACTGCAACAAACAAATTCTCATCCGTACACAGAAATGTTGCACAATGACCAACTTGGTCGTTTGCAGGGGCTTGACATTAGTAGTAAAGCATCACCCCTTGTGAAGTCTGAAGGCCCCTCGCTTTCTGCAAGTGAGAGTAGCACAACATTTTAAGTTTGACCTAAACCGCTTGACCTGCTGACTTATCCATGGCTTGCCCTTCTTGTCAATTGTTTTAGAGTGTTGACATCTAGTTATTTAATGAAGGTACTCTATTCTATTAAATATTCCATTCAGATTAAGGATTAATTCTTAATTGTTTATTCTTAGGGATGCTCCCCAGAAAGGGGAAACACCCTTGGGGTTTTGTTGCAAAGTTCAGGCATTCTTGTTTCCATACGACATTTGGTCTTTCTGGGGGCTAGAATATTGGGAATGAAGGGTCATTCCCATTGTATCTTGGTATGTTGGGACTTATGTCAATCCCCTCCTGTCATTTGTATCATTAATTACGTGATAGCATTGTAAACTGTGTGATTTATCGTTCTATTCTCAAAGTAAGATGGACTTGGAACTACTTCCATGATGCCTTTTCCTTTTCTGTTGTTTCTTAGAAGTTGTATGTACAATTATTGAATTTTGGAGACCCATTGTTAGATTGCTCTTTCTCAGGCCAGATATGAATTATTCAAGGTTTGTTAACTAAGTTGGGTTACTATTGTCAGCTAACCTTGTTTAACCGGCATGAATGCTTTAACTTATTGTGACAGTAGCTAGCACATTGAAATATCCGGAAGACCCTTGCCATATACATTCATTCTTGGATTTGCTGATAGATGCCCTTTGTAATCTTCTGATAATGAAGATTTTATAACTTAATATTTCCACTATATTCTCTCTCTAGTCACACTGACACATCCCCACGCCCCACCCCTTGCTTTTATTTCTCTCAGCCTGTCATTACTTTTCTCTATTATTCAATTATCTGCTTCGAGGGGTCCCAACCAACATTGAATCAAGATAAGGAAGTTGCCGTCTTGAGTCTTGAGCAAGGATGACTTGGGTATAAATAACTAAATATACTGGTACTGTACGTATGGCCATACCAGGGTCAGGGTGTTGTGATTTGTACTTGATATCTATCTACTATCTATGACTATGATTGGGTAGAGAAGAAAAGTATGGTAACAATAGGCTGGAGATATTTGTATCTTATTTACGTAGGTAGGTAGCTGTGTGGGGTATTTTTGGGATTGGCAAATTCATTGTGATGATGGTCACTGAAGTCTGAAGGAGACCTTCCAAAGATATGTGTAGAGAGTAGAAACAAACCGTTGTATTGAAACTTGTATGGGACAGAAGAACCGAAGCAAAGTCGTTATCGAATGAATGGATGATCCTTCTGACCAAGTGGAGAAATGGTTACTTGTACCCAGGTCGCACTTGCCAGGTCTTACAAAGAGGTAGACAAAAGTTACATGAATATACCCAAGTACTCTTAGGTTCGATCCTGAATGATAGAAATGGAGTGTCATTCGTTAGAATGATATTTTTGAATTTTGATAATGCGAAAAATCAGTTATTAAGTATGCTTTAGTGTATATATCCTTTCATATCTATATATATATATATATTATGACTTCTTTTCTTTGTTCTTCTATGTATTTATTATACATGTAGTTTGGAGACCACAGTGATGAAAGACCAAAAATTATATAATAGTCTGTAATATATAAACTAAAAAGACATGTTAAAAGTAATATTTATAAAAGAAAATGTCCTTGACTTTCTACTATTTTTCATGTAGTTTGTTCTCCGGGATTTTCTGGATTTTCTTTGTTTTTATCTGTTTTTCTTCACTTGTGTTGTGGAAACATTTTGATATGGACAAAATTTAGGTGGGAAATATTTTTTATAAAGAACTTAATCAAATTTTTTAAAAGGCTATGCACCCTTTTAGTTATTGGGGTCATAAAATAACTATATTTTATAATTAAAAAATATAAAGAAATTATATTATAACTCCATAATATTCTCTCCTATGAACACGTGGTACTGGCCTTCTAAAAGGTTAACTGGACTATGGATCAGTAACACGTGGCACCGCTCGATGGCCTCATACGTGGCCTTCATTCATGCTTCCCCACGTACTCTCCCGCAATAGAGATGTAGAGGATGTTCTAGGATCGTGGGTCGAGCATCATGCACAAGAACGTGGGTTGATCACGTTCTCCTCTACCTCAAGTATAAATATTCCTCACTTGGGGTCAGAAGAGAACAAGATAGAACACGACAGAACACAACAGAACAGAATCATCACCACCTGAAGTTTAACTAACAAATATCAGTTCATACTCTCTTTCAAGATACACTTATCCTCTAGCTTTATGCATCATCTAAAGACTTTTGCTTTCTCATTCCTCCATTGGAAACCTCCAACAAGTAGCTCGCTCGCTTTGAGCAATATACACGTTCTAGCCGCACACGGTCACTGCAAGTAACACTCTTGCCTAACGGCTCCTGTGGACATTCTCTCTTCGCATTACGTGGACTTTGATCCCTTAACAAGGTTACGTAGGCACCTAGGTTACCACATAAGGACAAGTCCCACAAGGTTACGATCCCTTGTGGTCCTTATTTGCAATTATGAATTGTCTGAACCAAAAATAATAATTACATATATGATTGGAAGATGTGGGAGAGAGAAAACATGTATGATGAGTAGTTACTAAAAAAATGAAGAAGTGAATAACTTCTTATTATTTAATTTATTATTTTAAATTATGATAACAATTCTATTTTAAAATTAAAAAAATATCAAATATTTAATTTTTAATGATTTCAAAATATAATAATTATTTTATATTATATTTTTAAAAGTTTAAAAATAAATTACATGTATGCACGTAGGTGCATGCGAAGCTTCTAGTATCTATATATTTTTATATTTTTTTTGTGAGCACAGCCGACAAATTCCTGTTGTAGGCTTTCCAAAGATGTTAAGGGCACGTTCATTAGGCAGAAATAGAAATGAAAATGGAATGCATTTGATGTGTTTAGTAGTAAAAGTTTGGTACTGAAAATGGAAAGGAAATGTATTAAAATGACTATTTTATCCCTTATATTAAAATAATAAAAAAGAAAAGAAGGTTATAATTGTGTCAAATCATGTCAAATTAGAGGGGTATAATAGATATTTTGTATTTTTTTTAAAAAAATTGATGGAAATAAAAAAGTAAAAAAGTAAGCGGAACCCGATGAACCCCACAATTTTCGTTTTCATTTCTATGAGTGTTTCTTGCAAATGAACATACCTTAAATATTGACTATGGAACCTTGGGCATGTTCTTTACGCAGAAATGGAAAGGGAAAGAGAGAGAGAAAGGGAGAGGGAATGTATTTGATGTGTTTAGTAGAAAGAATTGAGAATGAAAATGGAATGGGAATGTAATAAAATTACCACTTTGCCCCTTATATTAAAATAATAAAAAGAAAAAAAATTATGATTGTGTCAAATTAAATAGTATAGTAGATATTTTGTATTTTTTTTCTTTTTTTTTAAATTGATGAAAATGAAAAAATAAAAAAATAGGTAGGACCCAATGAACTCCACCTATTCTCTCCTCATTTCCTTTCCCATTTCTTTCTAAAAAACATACCCTTTATATACACACGGTTTCTAGCTTATTTAGAAACATGTGACATTGATAAATAGTCCTTTGTAGTAATAAATTTTTATCCGTAATATTCACATAAAAATACAACTTGTAATTTTGATTTCGAGTGCTGACACTATTATAAAATTGGATATCATATTTTTTAAGAGAAAGGTTAACGGAACGGAATTTTTTTTTTTGTACAAATTGCATAATTTTAAGTGTTCATACTTTCAGGCCAAAAAAAAAGTGTTCATACTTAAAGGATGTTCTCTATAATTAAGAGAACTTTATACATTTGAGCCTAAAATTAACAACTTCTTTCTTCTTTCAATCTTTTAGAAATTGGTAAGATGAGTATATACTATATTGGATGGGGGAATAAACTCTTTCATGCCAAGCTATTTATTTTCTTAAAAAACTATTTATTTTAATTAAATTTATTTTTTCGGCTTTCTTTGGAAAATTTATTAAATGCAAAAAAATACTTCTAAATTTATTTTATAAAATATAAATTATTTTCTTTACTGATATTCCACTTAAAAAAAATATTCCAAAATAATCATACATTTACTCAGAGTCTCAAACACTCAAGCAGGAGAGGGTTGCTTCATGCTGAGCCGGTGAAGACTAGCAAGTCCTAAGTAGAGACCAAGAGAAGACGTGGAGGCGCGATAAGCTACCTTGCTTCCTCTGCGCGCTCTTTCTTTCTTTCTTTCTTTCTCTTTGTTTTTGCGTCCATCAAGGAAGACCTAGGCAATGGTAATGGGTGGCCCCACTTTCTCGTCGGACGATATCGTCGTTAAGTCTCCTAATGATAGGCGTTTGTACCGACTTCTGGAGCTCCAAAATGGGCTTCGTGCTTTGTTAGTTCATGATCCCGAGATTTACCCCCAAGGTCCTCCCGAAGCTGTCCGAAGCGACGATGAAGAAAACGAGGAGGTGGATGAGGACGACGACGAAGGGGATGAGGACGAAGAAGATGGGAGTGAAGAAGGGGACGAGGATGATATGGAAGATGAGGATGAGGAAGGCGATTACAATGAAGCAGAAGGAAAAGGGACCAAGGATGCTGCTGCACAGACTAAAAAGGTTAGTTTCTTGATTGAAATTATAGGAAAAATAATAATGGTGATAGGATTTGAAATGCACGGAGATGTGATAATATGAATGAAAAACTGTTAGATGCATTTGGTTTGATTTGGTCTTTTTTTTTTGGTTCTTGTGTTTCATGTGCAGGCCGCAGCAGCCATGTGTGTGGGAATAGGCAGCTTCTCTGATCCATTTGAGGCGCAGGGACTAGCACATTTTCTAGGTTTGGATATTTACCTTACACGAGCGAAATTCCTGTTCTTTGATTTTTGTTATTATTATCTCCCCGCCTCCCCTCTTTTTCTTTACACTAACATAGTCATAAGTGGCTAGTAAGAAGTAAAAATTGATAAAATGAGTAAACAGTTTTTTTTTTTTTAAATTTAATTCCTCCCATCTTCTCATATATCTTCTATATGGAGATTGGGTATACCTTTTCCTTCCAAGAATTGTTATAATCTTGCTATATTTTTCTTGCTATTCTGCATTGAGCTTTTCAAAATGATGATGCACTTCCTTGTATGCTTCAATAACGAAGCTCCTTATTAAATTAGGTCCCCATTCTGTTTAATGTGTGCCAATATTATCCTAACCTAGTGCTGTGTAGCAATTCTTTTTCTTTTCCTCCTTTAATTGTCTTTCTATTTATTGCTTATACAAATGTCTTGCATTTAAATTCGTTGTTTTGCAGAACACATGCTCTTCATGGGGAGTGAGGAATTTCCAGATGAAAATGAGGTCTGTTTGGCTATGTCATATTATTTGAAATACTCTCCTTGCAACAGTTAAGAAATTGTTGTGTTCATGCGTGCATTGGGATCTATTGAGACTAATCTAGGTCTTGATGTTCATATCTAATTCCATGATCAAATTATGTGTGATATGTTGGAAATGAAATTTATCCATAGTTGTACTAGTTTGGAAGTGTGGCCTAAGAGAGTTAGAAAATGAACCTTTCCAATACCCTACTATCATGTCATACTACTTTTTAATATAGGCACTTGCATGGTTCATCTCTTATTCCATTTCTCTGTGATATGCTTGAACTGAAGTCAAATGCCAGAATTTTTACTGTTTTCAGCAAAGAAGCTGCTCACTGTATGATCCTTTGATGAAAGAATGTATCATAAATTTTGGGACATGTAGGATTTTATATATGTAAATAATTTAATTAAAATAGCATGATTCACAATTTGGAGTATGTGATTCAAATCACATCATCCTTACAGTGATACAAATTGCCAGAAGATTGAAGATGGAAAGAATTGATGCCAGAATATTAAAAATTTCAAATAGCATGATGGCAATTCTTCTAGTGTGCATTCTCTTTAGGTCATGAAGTTGGGTGATTTGTGACCCGTATATGAAATACTGAAAGTTGATATTCTTTTCAGTTTTATTTTTAAAAGGACCATCTGAAGTGCAAAACAGTTTTTTGTGTTAAAATTTTCATCTCAATTTTAACCCTTAATCCCATTAAAAATTTCATGCTAGCTGTGACTGTGATGTCTTGTTTTTCCCTTACCATCTTCAAAAATTTGACTAATATACTTCTCATTTCTCATCTCCTCTGGTTCTCTCCATTTCTTAGCTTAAATAAAATTCATTCCAGCTATGACTTGTGATTTTGGGACCTATGGCTAAGTGGTTCTGTTATTCATAAGTTAATTTGTTATATTGAGTATTTGATTATGCTATAGATATGTACATTATTTATGCCATTTATCTTTTTGTTTGTAAATCTTATGTTGACAATTCAGAAACTAGGCTTCCAATCACAATTTGATAATGATGAGGCATTTCTTTTCCTGCATGTCACATTGCTGCTGGAAGGTCTCTCTGAAGTTCCAGGAGTTGGTCCTAATAGTAATTTTACTGATGAAATAAATAAATAAATAATATACTTGATATTCTTCTCCTTGCATTAGTATTATTTTAATTAGAAATGATCCTTTTTTATAAAATAATAGTAATTAATCCTTCTGTTGCTTCTACCTGTTGGATGTCATCTCTGTGTTTTGAACCAGTTCAGATAAGCCTCTTTCTTTCTTTTTCCCCCAAAGACCTAACTGCTTGTGTCATTTTTCCTTGAGTAAAGTTTTTATATTAAGATTTAATTTTAATCAGTTATCAGATGAATTTCTTTGTATGCATGTTGCTTATCATCTAGTTAAATGTGCTCTTAATATGTGATAGAATCATGCCTTATGGTTGATTGGACTAGCCGTTTGACTCTTTTTATTGCTAGTATGATAGTTATTTGTCCAAGCATGGTGGCTCATCAAATGCATATACAGAGGCTGAACATACCTGCTATCACTTTGAAGTTAAACCAGAGTTTCTCAAGGGTGCCTTGAAAAGGTAAATCTTGCTATACGATGCTGATACCAGAATTATTGTGTATTATATGGTTTTACACTTTTACTTTTAAGTTTTAACCATTTCTTTTTTGAAAAAAAAACATCAATGCCCTCTAAATTGGCATTAGATTTCAAACTTGTGTTTCTGGTTGCCAACATCCTGATTCCTGTCAAATGCACATGTTGGATGTGCAGTTTCTAAGAAGAATTTGGGTAGCTACAATTTCCTAGAAACAAATTAAGACAATTTTTTTTAAAAATCATTTATTTTTATTAATAAAACTGGCAATATGTGTTATTAAGCTTGCACAGTATAAGACTATAATGGAACACAATATCACGGATAATTGATCCTGGACATTTTTTTAACTGCATTTGATGTATGCTGGATGCTAATAATATTATGTAATAAGCTATATTAGTTACTGGTTATGTTGGGCATAAAATCTAGTTGTATTTTGTAATGAGTATAATTACTCAGTCTTTATAATGTCTATCTTAAGGTTGCTGTCACTTCTGTTCTTTTTGATGTGCTGAATGCTGTTTGTTGGCTTATTTCCATATCAGATTTTCTCAGTTCTTTATTTCACCTCTAGTAAAAACGGAGGCTATGGAGAGAGAAGTACTTGCAGTAGATTCAGGTGTTTCCCACTCTAATGCTCCACTCTTTCAAACTTTTTCATTATGAAAATGGCATCAGTTTCTGCTCTTTTGCTGATGAAGTAATTTCTCTTTGTTGCTTGTTGTATACCGTTATGGTATATGAAATTGAACATAGAATTTAATCAGGTTCTACAAAGTGATGCTTGCCGTCTTCAACAAATTCAGTGCCACACTTCTGCACCTGGTCATGCTTTTAACAGATTCTTTTGGGGTAAGACTTAAATGTTATTCCTTCATATGTTGGTTAAGAAGTTTCTCTAAATAGTAGAAAAGAAATGACATTTTAATTTGTTTTTTTCCATATACATGAAGGGAATAAGAAGAGCCTGGTTGATGCTATAGAGAAGGGTATCAATTTACGAGAACAAATATTGAAATTATATATGGATTATTACCATGGTGGATTAATGAACCTTGCAGTTATTGGTGGAGGTGAAGTTCTATTTCCTGATTCTTGATTTGATTTGTTTTTTTAGTTATTATGGTAAGTAGTGTTGTTATGTTTTTAGTTTCTTCTCATACTTTTTTATTGTCAGACATAGACAGCAAGATCTTCAAAGGCATATATAATACTATAGAATAGATGGGTTATGAGGCAATACATAATTGTTACTCAAGTGAAGTGCCTACTGCCATGATACTGAATAAGGAATAGATTTGCTCAGTCTATAGGCTTCTGGAAACAGCCTCTTTGCTTGCAAGGTAAGGCTGTGTACATCTGACACTCCCATACCCCACTTGTTGGGAGTCTCCTGCATTGGATGACCTTTTTTTTCCCAATGCAGCAGCCTATAGGCTTTTTCTTGCTATTGTTGATCATATTCATTGTTTTGAAATGAAATTTATGTCGCCTTTTTGTTGTTGTTGTAATTTAGCGGATACTCTAATATTGAAACAAGTAATTTCTATAAAAAAATATTGAAACAAGAGGAGGAATATAACCCGTGGGCCATGGCTCCTACTTGTTCTTGAAATCAATATATGATGATTTAATCATGATATATAATGTTACATGCTGATGCTACAGAGTCTCTGGATGTTCTTGAGAGTTGGGTTGTGGAATTATTTGGTGCTGTCAAAAAAGTTCATTCAGCAAAGCCAGAGTTCAAAGTAGAAGGTCCTATCTGGCAAGCTGGTAAAATTTATTGCCTTGAAGCTGTTAAAGATGTTCACATCCTTGACTTATCATGGACACTGCCTTGTCTACACCAAGAGTATCTAAAGAAACCAGAAGATTATTTAGCTCATCTCCTTGGGCATGGTAAGATAATTATGTATGAATTCTAGAAGGTCTGCATGACCGTATCTGCTTTCATCTATTGTGAAGCATGTCCACCTATGTTGTGGTCTGATCAAAGTAATGCCTTTTTGTCAAATAGAACAGCTTATTTTACTTTGTTTGGAATTTTCCACTGTCTTATGATTCAAAGGTCGTCAATAAATTTCCTATAAAGCAAATGCAAGTTGTTATCTATTTGGTGAATATTGGCGAGACAAGAAATGGTCTTTGTTTTATAATTTCTACTAATGTATGTTCCTAGACTCAATTAAATTTCTCCGTGAAACAAAATAAATTATAGATTTATCCAAAAGGATTTCTTCTCAAATTATTTTTATTATATTATTGTTATTATTATTTGTAATTCAATCCCAACTTAAAGGCTTGATCTGATACATTAAATCTGATGCTACTCTCTGTTTTAGAAATTTCTCCAATTCTTAACTGTGATTTTGTATTCATAACCTAACCATTCAAATATGAAATTGCAAGTATATTTAGTTAGTGATAATATTTGTATAATTGATTAGTGTTTAGATATTTTGCTTATTTGTTCAATAATATTTCCTTTGTCATAATTTAAACCTGTGTCAAACTGTCAATACATTTTTATATATGGTTCGACATTTTTCTGTTGTGGCTTTTATTAACAAGAACACAATTTTTTAGAGGGTAGAGGAAGCTTGCTTTCCTTTCTCAAAGCTAGAGGATGGGCTACTTCATTGTCTGCTGGTGTTGGGGATGAAGGAATGCACCGCTCATCCATAACCTATATCTTTGTCATGTCCATACATCTGACTGACTATGGTGTGGAAAAGGTAATATTTTTATTAACATGTCTTAGGTCCTTCAGATAGAATAGTGACCTTTGATTGTTTATTTTTTTCCCTAAGTAGTCATTTGTCAAGAACTCATGGATTACACTTCTTCATCTCGTAAGATCGGTGTCAGTTTCAGCTTCAGCTTCATTTGACTTTGGGAATTTTAGTGAATAAGTGATCTTCCCATTAAGTTAATAAAAGTTTGAGATTGGTGGAAGCATTATTTAATCTTGGGAGGGGCACTAATATTTATGATGAATATCTCATGTGCTTTCATCATTACTTTTTTTTTAAAATTTACATAGGTTGAATTTTTTCCCTTCACAGATTTTCGATATCATTGGCTTTGTCTATCAATACCTTAAGTTGTTGCGTCAAGTTTCTCCACAAGAATGGATATTCAAAGAACTGCAAAATATTGGGAACATGGAATTTAGATTTGCAGAAGAGCAACCCCAAGATGATTATGCTGCTGAACTTGCAGGTTCCAGCTGGTTATTTTATCTTCTATGCTTATTTATTTATTTATTTAAATTATTATTATTAGCCCAATAACTAGATGTAGGGGAAGACCATAGAAAACAATAGGAGAAACTATTAGGAGGGACTTAGCTATAAATAACCTAAGCATAGAAATGTGTAAAGACAGAACATGTTGGCATCACTTGATCTATATAACCGACCCCATCTAGTGGAAAGTGGGAACGCTTTGATTGGTGTTGTTGTTGTTCCCTGTAGTTATCACTAATTTGTTTCCTCAGTGCTGTTTATTGAAAAGGAAGCGTTTAATCTCCTTTGTCAACTTGTTCTGTTAACATATGAAAGGGCCTTTGAAGTTAGCTTTCTTGTACAATCCTGGTCTTTGAATTGATGTTTGGTGGTACAAGAACCAATCAACATCACTGTGTTGTGCATGTTTGAGAGGACAGTAGTATTGATGTCTGTAGAATCAATGTTATCCTTATGTCTAGAGAAATAGAGGAGAGAGTGCATAATGCTCTACTCCATGGTATTTCCAGTCTTCTCCTGAGAATTTCTTCTTTATATTGATCAATGCTGCCTCAAAATTTATTGCATAATGCTGCCACAAGATGGTCATTAAAGGTGTTTATTATGGCAAGAATACTGAGTTTAGTTCGATTTCATTTGTTTTCTTAGGTGTCTTGCTTTAATAGGTTTAGAATTTAGTTAGATTTCTTGTTGTGTATGTGATCTGGACAAAATAGAAAACGTAGACAAGAAAAGGCAATAGATGATTATAATGAAAAGCGAAAGATCAATTTGTTATGCCTTCTCAATCCAACTGCACGATTATGTGATGTTATATACTTATATTGAAAAGTCTACTACTCCACTGGTCCTTTTTTTTTTTTTTGCAGTTCTTTCCTCTGTGAAATATAGCTTTTTTTCTGAAAACCTTAGATAATTCTTGTATATAACTATTATTTTCAATATTCTCATTTCTTTTATTATATTGTGCAGAAAATTTGCACTTCTATCCATCAGAGCATGTCATTTGTGGTGACTATGTGTACAAAACTTGGGATGAGCAGCTACTAAAACATGTTCTTGGTTTCTTTACCCCTGAAAACATGAGGGTAGATGTTGTATCAAAGTCCTTCCTCAAGTCAGAAGGTTCATTTTTATTATTTGATCATCTAATTGGTGTAGGCCTTATTTCCTAATTTTTCTTTGCCTATATCTTTGAATTTTTGGTGAAGACATATATGGATATCTCCATGGACTTAAATAATCCAATAATGATATTCTAATTGCAGTTTTTTGTGCCTTTCCCAAAATTTATCTATGGAAATTGATAATCGAAATCATGCTGTTCAAATATCATTTCAGAAGAAGTTTTTTTTTCTTGAAAATGATTAAATTAGTTGTTGTATGCTTCTCTTTTCAGACTTCCAAGTTGAACCTTGGTTTGGTTCACATTTTATCGAAAAAGATATTGCACAAAATTTGATGGAGTTATGGAAGAATCCCCCAGAAGTTGATGCTGCATTGCATCTTCCATCCAACAATGACTTTATTCCAAGTGATTTCTCAATTCGTGCTAGTGACCAATGCAATGATGACTTTGTCAATTCAACTTATCCTAGATGTATAGTTGATGAACCTTTGATGAAATTCTGGTACAAGCTGGATAGTACTTTCAAAGTTCCTCGAGCAAATACATATTTTCGCATTAACTTGAAGGGTGCATATGATAACGTGAAGAGTTGTGTATTATCCGAATTGTTTATTCACCTTCTTAAAGATGAGCTGAACGAAATTATATATCAGGTTAATCACCTATCTTGTGAAGCATTAATTTGCATTTTATATCCTTCATGGAAGGACTGCTCAATTAATTTTCTTGTATGTAGAGAAACTAAGAATGATACTAAAGGGGGAATTTACGTACTTCTTACGTACACAAACACTCTGTCTATTTATCGTAGTAAATTAGGTTATGTTCAAGGGTTAATATATGTAGTGCAAGACCAAGCCTACTAATCCTCAACCTACTTAGTTTATATTAGTTGTATGATGTGGCGAAGGAGAGCGGTCGAATGAATGTCAAGGGGGCTATGCATGGAAAGTATCGATGAATTCTGGGAGTGTTTGTCTTCTGTGGATCTTATATCAGTATTAGTTGATGAAGATCTTGAATTGCTATGTTTTTTCTAGGTTTTACATTTAAGGTTCCAAGTTTGAATATGCTTTTATTTAATTTTAATTGGTTTTGATCATATCAAGCTGAAGCTTCTTCCTTGTTTTCTTTTGTTGGTTTAATTTTTCCTCTTTGAGGACTCCTTGTCCTCCTCTTTTGTATTCTTATTTTCTTCCTCAATAATATTTCTTTTTCTATCAAAAAAAAAAAAGTTCGTTACTGATTAGTGGGCTTGGGCTTGCCCTACATATAAAAATTCTTGTACTTGACCTAATTGACTATTATAGACACACCCGGTGCTTAGCTAAGTAAGAGGCAATCAATCCCTCATTAATATCATTCTTAGTTCCTCTACATTGCACTAAGATTTGGATCAGCTGGCATAACCACATGTCCACATACCCATATATTGGCTGCATCACATTTATCCTGGACAGGACACTACTTAATTATAATTTAATATATAGATTGCTTTAAAGCAGTGGCTGCATCACATTTGCCCATATATTTACTATGATATTTATTTATCTGCATTTTGTTTACATGATGTAAACTCATCAGTTGAGAACTTTCTTTTTATTTATCTTTGTATATGAGCCTCTGCCTATGCATGCAGGCCAGCATTGCCAAATTAGAAACTTCTGTCTCTTTTGTTGGCGACAAGCTTGAGTTGAAGGTGTATGGTTTCAATGATAAGCTTCCAGTTCTCTTGTCCAAACTATTGTCTGTAGCTAGATCTTTTACACCAACTGATGATCGATTTCAGGTATGTGACATTGGAATGTTTCTTTGTGATTCTTTCAAATTGTTTTCTACTCCCTGTTTTCTATAGTTGTTCTCATTGAGCAATGTTGATTTGGACAGGTTATAAAAGAAGACATGAAGAGAACTTTAAGGAATACCAACATGAAGCCTCTAAGCCATTCGTCATATTTGAGATTGCAAGTCTTATGCAAGAGCTTCTATCATGTTGATGAGAAGCTTCATTATCTAAACAATTTGTTTCTTGATGATCTTAAGGCATTTATTCCTGAGCTTCGTTCTCAGGTAGATATGACTTATTGAATATTAGTCCAGTAGATTCTCTAGACTCATTCTTGTCTACTGAATTCTGACTATACTGCATTACTTAATTAATGTCTTCTGATTATACTCTGTACAGCTATACATTGAAGGTATATGCCATGGAAACCTGTCGGAAGAAGAAGCCATTAGCATATCAAATATATTTAAGATGAATTTTCCTGTACATCCACTCCCTTGTGAGTTGAGGCATGCTGAGCATGTTCTTTGCCTCCCATCCAGTGCCAATCTTGTTAGAGATGTTAGTGTGAAGAACAAATCGGAAAAGAACTCCGTGGTTGAGGTAATTACTGCTGAATTGGTTTTGGCTGGTATTTCACCTATGGCTTCCTTAAGTGATCTATGTTTTGGTAATCATTGACAAATTTCCTCTGCTTACTTTGGTTTGGTTATCTATGCAGCTTTACTTTCAAATTGAACAAGATGTTGGGATGGGATCCACAAAATTGAAAGCTTTGATCGATCTTTTTGATGAAATTATAGAAGAACCACTTTTCAATCAGTTGAGGTGATAATCTAATGCTAGAAGTATCTCATATTTTACAATAGCTTTTAATGGGAGTTTATTCATGAAGATTCGTTCTTTATTCCCTTGTTTAATTAGAGTGTAGTTCCTTAGTTTTGAATTTTTGTTAAAAAAAGAAATCGCTTATTGAAAGAGAAAATTTGTTGCTTCTTACCGGCTTCATCAGTGCAAATAAAAGGTAAAATGCACTTGTACTTCTGTTTCATTGTATGAATATCTGATCTGCTCTGATTCTGAATTGAAACTTCTGTTGCATTCTGTTAAACTTGGTTCATTGTAAACTAGTTAAAATCATAGGATGCTGAATGCCTTATGGTATCATAGTCTTTATAATGCATAATACTTCCATTCTTTGTACTGAGTTTTGACATCACTGAAATTACAGTTCAAATTCTATAAAATCATGCTGCTTTAAGCAATTTACCTGAAGTTGAGTTTGCTGTTTTCTTCTCTTTTGTTTTTCCCTTCCATTTTCTTCTTTGTCAGTCTGGGGCATTGAAAAGCTTCACATATTTGTATTTGGATTCAGGACAAAGGAGCAGCTTGGTTATGTTGTTGAATGTAGCCCAAGAATAACATACCGAGTTTTTGGGTTTTGTTTTTGCGTTCAGTCATCTGAGTATAGCCCAATTTATTTGCAAGGGAGAATTGACAACTTCATAGATGGCCTGGAAAAATTGTTGGTAAGTTTCCATGGCCCCTTCTATGTTCACTGTCAGTGATTTATGTGTTAAAAAAGCTATAGTTAAAGGGAAAACTATGAGCCGGATAATAAAATGCTTGGAGTTCGTAATCTGTAGATTCTAAATTGATTATTTTTTTTCTCTAGCATGACGGCATTGACATTGTTATACTCCACCCTTGAGTTGTTTCTCATCCAGATATCAGATAACAAGACATTTCACTGCGTTCTGCTTTATTACTGCAATATTGCCCTAATATTGACTGTGGTCTTCAATCTATAAAATTAGGTGATTAAAAAAGGAGCAAGTGTTTTCTGAAATGTGGAAACTTTCATTACAGTCTCAAAATACAAATTTGATTTCTTCCAGCATCAAAATTTTGTTTCCCTGAGTATTTTGAGTTTTCATCTCATTGGAAATAAAATAAGTAAAAGCTACTTGTTCCAAAGAGTTTTATTGTCATCTGAAAAGTCTGTATTGACAAGAGGTTTAGAAAGCCAGTAAACAACTCTTAGCTATGTCAAATTCTGGTAGACTATCAGGTTGAGAAGGCTATCAGTGATAGCTCCTCTTTCCTTGTTACATGCATGTGTTCTTTCTCCTTTCCATTCTACAACAGGTTGTTTATTCTTTGAATCAGTGCCTTAAGGGTGTTAAATGGCGCCTCACTTGAATCTATTATAGACATCTTTGCTCAAGGATGCAAAAATGTGTTGGATTTTCTTGTCTAAAATATGTTTATGAATGTATATTTGCTGCATAATGGCCAAAAGGAGTATATTTGCTATTGAGACTGACTTGTTGAAAAAAAATATATGTACATTTGTATTGCAGGATGGGCTTGATGGTGATTCCTTTGAACATTATAGAAGTGGGTTGATGGCAAAGCTGCTGGAAAAAGATCCGTCACTTACATATGAAAGCAATAGATTTTGGAATCAAATTGTTGATAAAAGGTACTTTATATACTTTGTGGATGGTAGACTTAAGTTATTCAGCATCAGTTTTATTTGGTCATGTATTTTAACCACCAGCCATTTATTCCTCCATTGCTCAACTGCTATATCTTTGGTGTACACTTGTTATTGACCCGCTAATCTTAATCTTGCATTTAGGGTATGTTTGGATTGGGGATTAAGGAGGAGAAGGGGAGGGAAGAGGAGACTATTAAGATATCTTCTCCTTGTTTGGGAAGATGAAAATTGGAGGGGAAGATAATGGAAGATCAATCCTTAACTCTTCATTATCCTTCCCCTTCACAAATTCAAGATACTCCAAATTGGAGTATTTTGGAGGAGGTATCAGCACCCCTTTTATATGTCTTGGGTAATACCTCCTCCAAAATACTCCAATTTGGAGTATTTTGAATTTGTGAATAGGAAGGATAATGGAGGATTAAGGATTGATCTTCCATTATCTTCCCCTCCAATTTTCATCTTCCCAAACAAGTGAAAATCTTCCCTTCCCTTCTCCTCCTTAATCCCCAATCCAAATACATACCCTTGATAATTCACCTCATAGATAATGTGCCATGTAGGCGGTTCACTATAATTTTATGTTTTGTTTTGTTTTGATTTGGCATGTCTTTCCATACCATTATTGACCCGCTAATCTTGCATTTAATAATTCACCTCATAGATAATGTGCCATGTCGGCGGTTCACTATTAGTGAGCAACAGGAGAATTGCTCCGTATGGGTTTTAGTCCTTATAGTACTAAATCATGATCATAGGTGAAAAGATATATCATCTCAATTTGTATCTGCAAGGAGTATAAATCTGACCTGAAAAATGTTATTATATTCAGGTATATCTTTGACATGTCGAACAAGGAAGCAGAAGAACTGAAGAGCATAAGCAAGAAAGATGTGGTTGACTGGTACAACACGTATCTTAAGTCGTCGTCTCCCAAGTGTCGGAGACTAGCCGTCCGTCTATGGGGTTGCAACACAGACTTGAAAGATGCTGAAGCAGTATCTGGAACTGTTGAGGTCATTAGAGACCCAGAAGCCTTTAAGATGTCATCCAAGTTCTATCCTAGCATTTGTTAAAACCTCAAGATTTTCCCAGAGATTTAATTTGATGATGTAAAATTTCATTTATTTTTTACCCTCAAATTATCAATAAAGTCGTTTCAGTTTTTTTTTTTCTGTTGCCATACTTTGAACCGATGATTCTTTGTAATTGATTCTTTTCACCTATGGTTATGTATGGTGGAGTGTACTGATTTAACATTCTTAATTTTTAAATAGATTTGATTTTTATTTTTAAAAAAGTGTAGATTTAGCTTACATATAAGTATAACACAGGAAATAGGGGAAGCAGATCCTCTGTAGTGGAGGATTGTGCAGTTTGCCTGTAGTTGGTAGAAACGCGGTCGTCTGGAGATTTTTTTTTTTTTTCTTTTCTTTCCTTCAATGTAATTGTGTGCCAAATTGCCAATGCTATATATATTTAAAATGGTAAATTTATTCCAGTTTTTTATGAAAATTATTTAAGTGTACATTTTGTACTTGATCAAAATACTCATATCTTATTGTAGAGATACCCTTAAAATTTATCCACTAAAGTCAAGGTCCGAGTATTAGAATAGGAATAAAGCTATTAAAATGGGTTAGTCATCCAATGAATAAATTTTATGCGTACATTAAAAATAAATAACCTTACACGTACTGAAGTTCACCTAAATATTTTTTTATTAATAAACTAAGAATAAATTTACTTTAAAACTAAAAAAATAAATAACCTTACACGTACTGAAGTTCACCTACATTCTTCTTGGAGTCCTTCTGAGTCAAACAAGAATATGCACATTAAATGGAAGCCGCCTGAATGTGGCTCCTTGAAGTTTAATGTTGATGGCTCGTGTTGGCGCCACAACAGTAGCATTAGTTGTGGCGGGGTGCTTCGTGACTCTGATGGTAGATGGATCACTGGTTTTGTTAGAAGGATGGGGAAAGGCAACTCGCTAACCGCTGAGATGTGGGCCATTTATAGTAGTCTTCAGATTGCTTGGGATAATCGTCTTAAGGATATTATCATAGAGACTGATTCCTTGCTTGCCATTACTTTGATAAAGGATGGTGTGGATCGCTTCCATCCTCTCAAGCCTCTTGTTTCTGCTATTTGTAACCTTGCTGATAGAATAGGGAATATTAATTTTACTCATTCCTTTAGGGAGGGCAATCGTGTTGCTAATGCCTTAGCTAGCTCTGGTCATTGTATGGATTTTGGCCTCTATAGCTTAGATATTCCCCCTTCTTCTTGTATTCTCTTGGTGGAGGATGACATTAGGGGTGTCGTCTTTCCCCGTGGTTTTGCTGGCTAGTTTTTTGTCAGCTCCCATTCCATCAAAAAAAAAAAAAACGTTCCATAAAAGAGGAAGCATAACTGCATAAGCTTATATTAATCGTAACAGTGCCCACCCTTGTCTTCAACTTCTCATTAGCATTGGCACACGTTTTTTTTTAATCGGCACACAATTAGACGTTGAAAGAAAGAGAAAAAGAAAAAGTCTCGAAACGACCGCGTTTCTGCCAACTATAGGCAAACTGCACAATCCTCCATTACGGAGGATCTGCTTTCGCTACGCCACTGTCCCAGATCCATTCGCATCATAACTCAGCTTTGTTCTGTTTGGGTGGCCGGCACCGCCGTCGACGTCCGTCTCAATCGATCTCTCTCCTCTTCTCTACTTCTGTATGTCTCTCTCACCATTCATCTAATTTGCTGCATTGATAGTTTCCATTATTTTTCATTTGCTTTTGAGATTCCTGAGATGTGTTCTTGTTTATCTTTTATTTGGATTTGTTTTGCTGTGCTGTGCTTTGAAGGAAAAGGGTATTGCTAATTAATCTTAGCTATCTATAACTGGTCATTTCTTTTATCGCGTGGTGAGAACTGAGAAGAACAAGAACCTAGTTAAAGTCAATTGCTCCCCAGTGCCGCTATATTAGCTTTGAATTTTTAATGTGGGTTCTTGAACTCCTCTCATTGTTCGGTTCAAGCTGAACCTGACCGAACAGATTAAGAACTTCTAAAGAAATAGGGAGTTAGTTGGGTTTTCTTAGCAAGTCTACAAATGAAATAAAGCTTGTATATTTACAATATTGAATTTGGAGAGTATAGGGTTTATCATAGTCTGTATGCCAAAAGGAAAAGGTTGATAAAGATAACGGAAATTGTAGCATGATTCACGTATGACCAATTCTTTACATCTTTATTTAAACTATTGCAATATTGTCTGAGTACATGGATTTTCTATGTATCATTTGCAAACATTGTAACTGGTCAGTGACACTATTGTTTTGCAACTTGATTAATGAACTTCTAGATTTTTCTTTTATTTTTTATTTTTTGTGGCTCAAGACTTATGCCTTGGAAAATTCCATCTTCACATTCAGACGGATTCTGGCAAAGGATTTTGGAATGGCCGCAATCTACAGCCTTTATATCATCAATAAGTCTGGTGGATTGATCTATTATAAGGTACAGAACAGTAGTTCTAAATTCTCTAACCCTTGAACACTAGAGTGGATTTTTAAATTCTTTTCTACTGAATCCAGAGAAACAATTTCCTAGAAATACTATTCCTGAAAATTTGGTGGCAGAATTAGTATTGTTTTCCCTCTCTAAATGATGGCTCCAAATGTTGAACTGTTAAACAGATCAATATGGTCACAGTTGTAGACTGAAGCTTCTGCTAATATGTTTAATTAAAGAGATGACAAAAAAAATACAGTTGCATTTTTGTGTCACTGTTTTTTCAGCTCCACTTTCCCCAGAAAAATATCCTTTCTATGCTCTTATCGGTAATTTTACTTATATGTTTATTAGCATTGCCAGTGTGTTTGATGTTTCAAAGTTATGTTGAATGTTACAAAATTTACGTTATGGGTCCACTTGACAGATATATAGATATCATATCTTCAAATTTTCTTTCTGACCTTGGTTTAAAAAATAGTAAGAATAATTTTATTAAGTCAGTGGTAGTTTCTGCGTTTTTTTAATCATTGTTTTAAGGGTTTTGCTAACAAGTGCCATAGCCCATAGGTCACTCTTGAAGGTTTCATGTGATTAGTTAATAAAGTGTTTAATGACTTGAAATCTGACAAGTCAACAAAAATAATAATTTTTAATGCCCAAAAACTTCATCAACCAATCACATAAAACCTTAAAAAGTGCCTTAAAGCACTGGTTAGCGAAATCCTTATTTTAAAACTCAGTTTGTATGCATCAAAGTTATACTGAAGTTTCTGACATTTAGGATTATGGGTCTGCTGGAAGAATGGATACCAATGACAGTTTGAGAGTGGCAAGTTTATGGCATTCAATGCATGCCATCTCTCAGCAGTTATCACCAGTTTCTGGTTGTGCAGGAATTGAACTTCTCCAAGCTGATACATTTGATCTTCATTGCTTTCAGTCACTGACAGGTATTTACTTATGTTGAATTAAACAAAGAATGAATTTTGGATACAAGAAATTAAAGGTTTTTCAGTAACATAATCGCGGACTGGCATATTCTGTCACCAGTCTTTTCTTTCTTTAATTTTATCCATACATCAGTATGAGGCCTTGCAGTTTGCACTGCAGGTTGCTGTTGTCTCGCCAGTATTGAGTGAACTAAAATTTATTCGATTTTGGTATATCAGAAGCTCTGATATTCATGGGCAACATAAATTATGCTAATATATGGTGCTTATTCAAAGTTTGGACTTGATTGCTTTGAAATTTTACCTATATAACATTTTTCCATCTTCCAGAATTTCACACATTAAGCCCTATTATGATGATGCTGAATATATTTTGTCAGAGATTTATTTATTGCAAATTTAGAGACCATTTTTTGCATCTGTGTCAGGTTGTGGCCTTTATAATTTAGATTAATTAGAATTATTTAGGTTGGAAGGCAGACTGGGAAGATCATTGTCATAATAAATCAATACTACTTTCTAGGACAGAACATTCCATAGAACATGGGAAAGGCAGAAAACATAATAAGCAATTTTTAAAAATATTTTTCATTTTAATCCCAGTGGATCTCTACATGGTTATTTGTTATTTGATTAATTTTCTCAAACTTCTTTCTTACTGCATGCCTGTCTTAGTTTTCTGTGCACCATCGTTTATCAAATAATAAGTGCACATTGCCCATTTCTCTTTTGACTGTTGTTCTCTTTATGTCTTTCCTTATTTAGAAAATTTAATGTCTTCTCGTGATATAAACATTTTCCTAGTCCTTGTAAAAGTCACATATATTTCTTCTGATCCGGTTTATGATACACTGGAGGTCTTGAGCACAAACGAAGTAAATCTAGATGTTTGGCTTTGAACCAATGTTGCCATGTCCTGCTTTTCCATTTTATTACTGTTCTTTTCTGTTGAGCAGCTCCATGTTATATTTCATATCTCTAAAACTGAAGTGACTCCTTGACCATAATTATTGTTATTGAATATTGATACAAGTCTAGGAATTATGAAACTAGTTGTTTTCTTTTCCAATGCAGGGACAAAGTTTTTTGTGGTCTGTGAGCCTGGAACCCAACACATGGAAAGTTTATTGAAGTTCATATATGAGTTGTATACAGATTATGTATTGAAGAATCCCTTCTATGAGATGGAGATGCCCATACGTTGTGAGCTCTTTGATATCAACTTGACACAGGCAGTACAGAAAGATCGCGTTGCACTGTTGGGTCGATAAATTCTTTGTATCGGACCCCCCCCCCCCCCCCCCAAATAAAAACTTTCCCCCCCCCCCCCCCCCCTTTTTTTGGTTGGTATTCTGTTGTATACATATTCTGAAATTTGTCATTTAGGGGCTTGTAAAAGATACTCTTTGACTATTGAAAGCTTGTTTTCTGAGATAAATTTCTAAGATGACCATTATGCAACGTTCGCTGTTTAGTTGGAATGTCATATTTTTTTAGTTCCTCAGAGATATCATTTTATTGGAGATAATTATTTTTTTTAATTTTTCAAAGATCTTATTTGAAATACTGTTAGGTATTAAATGTGACATATTTCCTAGTGGTAATTCGAATCTTGGTTCGTCACATTGTAAAGACCAGTCTCCCGTAAAAAGTGTCATTCATATTTAATATCGCTCAATTCAAGCATATGTAAATCTGTACTCTACTACACAATTAACATTGCTGCAGTGTGTCTTATACTTAAGAGAGATGGTTAGGTACATTTGTTATATCAAAAATAAGTAAATTAAGTTAATTTGATATAAATAGTAAATTTGAGTTTTATTAATGAGTATCTAATATACTTACTTTTCTATTAGTAGTTTTTAGTCTATTTATATATAACAGAATGGTGCAGTCACAAGAACGTTTAGATTTCCTTCGGAAAACCAAAGGCACAATACTTTTTAATAATCAATCTTAGCAAAAGTTAATACGTTTTAACTAAGATCAAGTTTATAGTTTCGGTTAATCATTGTAATCACCAGCCCTACAAAACCTAAAGTTGAAAAGGATAGGCACATGAACTTTCCTCAGTAATATAAGGACTCTTCCTATCCTTCAAGGGATGCTTATATGCTTATATCATGTGTGGCTTTCGATTCACCTTTCCCATACCCAAAAAATCTGCTATCCTTAGTCTCTAGATCCTTTTTTCTGTAACAAATGGGACTAAATTTGCGACAATCCATTGTGAAAGGAACTTTCATTGACCCCTAAACCGACCGCACAAGCCAAACAAAACTTAATACTTTTTTCTTGAACTTCTACATCATTTAGGAGGCTTCCTTTTCATGTTCCTACCCTAATTTCTTTTCACTGGTTTTTCTTCCTTATTCAAAACTTTCGTTTATCATTATTATTATTAGCATCTATTTTAACCATGTGAGTTTTGGAGCATCAGTAAAGTTGTTGTCATGTGATCCGAAGGTCACAATTTCAAATCTTAAAAATAATCTTTCTGTTAGCACTACTATTCATAAGGATAAGATAGTGTATATCTTACCCTCCGTGAATCCCACATGTGCATCAGATCCCCCTTATTTATTATCATCTATTTTAAAGAGAAAGATGTGTAATACAAGAGCTTTGGTTTTGATTTTTGGTGATAACTTTTTGTTAAAAGAAATCCATCAATTACGGTGTAGTGCACTCTGTATATCTCGGAGCTTAACACAACTTAAAACAGCCTAAATGTTTTTGTGATTAAAAAAAATATGATTTTTCATGTTTTTGATCATACATGCCTTACAATTATAACAGCCATGGGTGGAACCATATGTTGAAATTAGGATATATTATTATACATAATGCATTGATAATCTTTGGGTCAAAGGAACCAAAATTAAAGGAAGATCTAACCTACCAAGGAATCATATAATCTTTCCATGAACTTGATTTTTGAAGATTATCAAGATGATTCTATTTGAAGTTCATGTGTTAACAGAGTGTACAAAATATTGCATATCCTATATGGTTCATTTTGTAATTAAACATAAAAATTAATTAGTTTATATATATACTATATACACACACACATGAACTATTGCATGTGATGGATCCCAACATATATAGTAGGGGCCCCATATAATTTCACCACCTGCTTTTTAAGTTAGACATACCACAAGATGACAATATATATGGACCTTTCTTTTTCTTAAATGCTGTTCTAAACTAGGATTTAGATCACACTCTCTTAAATATATGTATTGTGAAAAACATCAAAAACAAAATTCATACGATGAGCAAATCCACTGTACTTACATATGGTAGGAAAATAACAATTTCTACGTACCTATCAATATAATGTAGCGATGACGATAAATGGATATTCTATTTCTCAAGAAAATGTTATCTCTATTATGCATGTGACTTTAACTAGTTTGAGTGGAATTAAAATTTTGACCATCTACTTATTATTATTAGTGTGTGAACTAATAATAATATTAAAGAAGATGAATGAGGTGACTGAAAGTAAAAGAAGCACAGGACAAACAGAGACTTTTGCTGCATGCATGCATGTTCGTGAATGTTTGCATTCACTTCTCTTTCGTCCTTGTCATGAAAATATATAAATGAAAATGAATGTATAAAGATACGTGTTTATCTCCAATTAATTAAAAGTGTCAAAAATGAGTCAGATCTAAAGGGACAATACATTGTATTTGGTTGGCTCTTTAAAATTTTTTATCTTAATTAAAAAACATATCAGTTCAGCTCAGTACTAAAAACAATAGAGCTATTGATCATACATTTTTAATTTAGTCCTTTTTGTGTATGTTTTTAGAAATTAAATTCATTAATATTTCTATTTAGTTCTTAAATTAACATAGAAATTAACAAAATAGTATCAGTAAGCACACAATAAATTTTCATATATCAGATAAAAATTTTGGGGGTATAGATGAACTTGATCAAATGCATGAGGATTGGCCAAAAAAAAAATCAAATGCATGAGAAGCTTCTGATGAAGATTGTAAAATTAAAATTCCTAATTAGAACTTCTTATTATGTGAATTATGTCCTTGTCCTTGCTAGTTGAGTTAATAACAACTGTGACTGTTAAATTCTACGGCTAATTTATAGATAACAACAAGATGAAATGACAATTAAAATAAATAATGAATGAAATCTTGAAGCAAGCCTGTGTTCAAATATAATTATGAACCCAAACCACTTTAATTAATTCATTGAAGAAATTAAATGGAACAAATTTAACTAATGAGCATGCACTTGCACTAAACAATTTTTTTTTTAGGTTTTTCACATATTTTCTCATATATTAGAGACAATCTTGCTTGAGATACTCTCAGTATCTCTCGCAATGGAGATTCGAACTTCTATTAACCGATTTCACTAGATCCAACGTGGTAGATTATGAATCACAAAGAAGATACATTCTTTAATTTCTTTTTCAAAAAAGTTAAAGAAAAGATTAGGATGATGCATCATGCAAATATGCCTTTAACTCTTGCTTTTGATATATAATCCCAGATAGGCAGATACTTCTTCCCCATGTGCTAAGATACTGTGTTATCATCTCCTAAGACCCTACCCTTCTCAATTATTCTTCAAGTGCCATTTAGCTTTATGTCACTTTGAACTCTCCTCTTCACTAACCAAATTAAACACCAAAGCACTACCTAATAGTGCTTATGTTCTTATCCATTTTTATTTCTAAAGGGAATAGAATTAGAGCAACAAATTAAAAATTCATTTATGCAAAATTTTCTACATATATATACCAAAGTGGCTTGAAAGAAAATGACATTGGTGTACAAAGTTGGAGGTGGATGGCCCACAAGATTGGCAGTTGGGAACACCAACTAGAACCAGCACATGTGCACTTTCATTTGTCATTGTTCTGTGACTTTTGGCCATAAAGCCTACCCTTAGCCTATGTCTTTGTGCATTTTGTACTCTTATTCTCCTTTTTTTTGCATATAAATAGAGGATGCATTGGACTTCAAAAACCAGACCAAACAAGCTAATTAATACCTTGCTTCCTCTCTTTCTGTTTTCTTTAATTTCTTTCTCCTCAATTAGTCTCTCAAACTATTGGAATAATGGAACCCTACACATTTTCTTCTGCTCTAAGCCTTCTCATTGCTCTCTTATTCATCACCATTCACCTCCAAGGTTCCTCCACTGCCGCTGCCGGTTATGGCGGTTGGGAGACTGCTCACGCCACTTTCTACGGCGGTGGTGATGCCTCCGGTACAATGGGTGAGTTTGGTACTACTTTTGGTCTTTGGTTGTTCTTTTGTTTCACTTCATCGTAATAAGACTATTGAGTAAAATGTCCAAATTTTGATTTTTTATTCCAATTCCTTGTTCCAAAAAGTAACACAACGAAATTTTATTTGTCTCAATTTAGTCTTTAAATTATTAAGATATCAAATTTAGTCTTTCAAAGATTAAATTTTATATTTTCATGATTCAAAGACTAAGTTGAGACAAATAAAATCTTTTATGGACCAAAACAACAATTTACTCATAAATTATCTATAAAATCTCTTACTTTCTGAACACGGGCTTACCTAATCCGGACTAGGGCCTAATCCATTCATCTAATTTTTTCTCAACCCGACTGATTATACTTTAAATAGAACTAGCCATCATAGAAGATGAGGCTTACACCTTATTTATTATGGCAGGAGGAGCATGTGGGTATGGGAATTTGTACAGTGAAGGGTATGGAACAAACACAGCAGCACTAAGCACAGCTCTATTCAACAATGGGTTAAGCTGTGGAGCATGTTATGAAATGAGATGCACAAGTGACCCAACATGGTGCAACCCTTCTTCTTCTATCATTGTCACTGCTACTAATTTTTGCCCTCCAAACTTGGCTTTGCCAAACAACAATGGTGGATGGTGCAATCCTCCTCTCCAACACTTTGATTTGGCTCAGCCTGCCTTCCTCCAAATTGCTCACTACAAGGCTGGCATTGTCCCTGTCTCCTTCAGAAGGTTTTTTATATATAACTCATTTCTCCCCTGATTAGTTCCTCTTAAAAAAGTTTTCACATACGTGTTGTATTTTGATTGGAGAATCTGATAGCAAAAACATAAATAATATGATAGTGTCATGTGAGGAGAGAGATTGACACAGATAGAATATTATATAAATGTGGCCCACCACTCGATCTTTCCTCACATGACGATGTCATGTACATATGAAAGGATCTAAATCCTTCTGACTTTAATCACTTTATTAATATGTTTTTTTGGGTTATGTTGACAGAGTGCCTTGTATGAAGAAGGGAGGTATAAGGTTCACCATTAATGGTCACTCTTACTTCAACTTGGTTTTAATCACCAACGTTGGAGGTGCAGGGGATGTCCATGCAGCCTCCATCAAAGGCTCCAAATCTGGCTGGCAACCCATGTCTAGAAACTGGGGGCAAAATTGGCAAAGCAACTCCTACCTTAATGGCCAATCCCTATCTTTCCAAGTCACCACCAGTGATGGTAGAACCCTCACAAGTTACAACGTGGCGTCACCCAATTGGCAATTCGGCCAGACTTTCCGAGGTCGCCAATTTTAAAATTAAAAAAAGCACAGACACTAAGATGACCACAACCAAAAAAAAATTGAATGAAATTTGAAGTGTGTCATTGAACTCTATAAACAAACATGGAATACAATATATGTAGCTTTGTTTTTTTAAGTAAGGAATTGATTTATTGTAAGTGTGCGATTTTATTGGTCTTGAAAGTAGCTGAGGTGGTAATATAGGCACCCGCTAGGGCCTCACATATGAATGTGTGTGTGTATATTTTCTATTAAGTCTTTAATTAGAAAGTAACTTCCTTTAATTTATTGGCATCGATTTTATGCTTATAATCTGATGTGTAGGCTTTGCAGTGGCACAACAATGAAGTTTACTTTTTGGGATTTGTAAGTACACTGACATAGATACCAAACATCTATAGTATGATAGATTAATTAACATAATCTTTGAATTATAGATTACATGCCCATGACTTCTCAATTATAATTAAAAATTAACTTAGAACTCTTTTAAATTCCATAATTTGTGCCAAAACAAACTCCATCCATTAACTTTTCTATCAGCAAAACTTTGGAAGGTGGACACATCAAGTTATTTAAAGAGTAAATTTGCTCAAGGCCTAAAGTTCAATAGGACTTTTTGCACAAGACTTAGAGTTCATATGAGTTTTATGAACAATTTCAATGACTCTTTTATTTTCATAAAATTTGATTTTGTTTATGTATCACTCTTCTGTTATTATTTTTGGATATAAAGTTAGCGAAGGAGGCTTTTTGCACAAATTGCAAAGTATAAAAGGTCTTTTTTCAATTTTTATAAATGGATTTTTTATGAGTCCGAATCACATGATTTTATGCGGTCGATTTATATCATTGATAAGTTAAAATTTAATTTTGTTGCATCCAATCAACAATTCAAATCGATTCAAGTAACCATATCCATTTTTGTATTTTCACGTCTTAACTATTATCTCATAAAGAAATTAAAAGTGATGATAAATAATGGCCCATAAATCCATACCATAACCTATCTTATCAATTCATGTGAAAGGGGATCATATTTCCAAACAAAGCATTATTCCCAAACCAAGCTTGGACTGGTCCTGTGGTATAAAGTTTTCTTATCTTTCTGACAAGTAAATTAAGACTTTTGTGATAACTGATGAGATAAGAATTTGCATTTTAATTTTTATCTCTATAACTTTAACTTCTAGTACTTATCTACATTAATTAAACCACACTTTCACTATGTTGTATCAAACTATCAGGCATTTTATTAATATTTTTTCACTTTTAAAATGTTAAAATCAATAGTATTTGTCGGTGTAAATTGTAATTTGACTTGGGATTAGAAGGAACCAAATGTCAATGTTTAAAGAGAAAAGGCAAAAAAGAACTATTATTGAATAAAAGGTATTGTTTTCATTTCTTCTTTTCAATCTAATTATACATCTCTCATAACTCATGATCGAATTTGTATTTTAAACTATAGTATGTTTTAAACCATACACGTGTTAATTTTTTTAGAATATGATAAAAAAGATATGAGGATACATAGAACTAAACACAATCTCAAAATTTCTGATATACAAAACTTAAATTTAAGATTTGACTTAAAAAAATAAAATACATATCATTTTAACTAATCGTCAATCAAATTCTTCCTTCCTATGACTTCATAAACATATAAACACCACTATTTAGAATATTAAAAATTGAAAACAACATAAAATCTGAAAAGCAAAGAATTATTAAAGTTAAAAGTAAAATATTTTCAGAAATCCAACGCATCCTTAATAATGTTGTAATTAATTAGAAGCAGAAACAGATGTATATACTATATACTCAAAGTCCATAATAATTAATAGAAGAGTATATAATATACCAAACGACTCCTCATGTCATGGTATGTCTTGACCTTTAACCCTAGAAAATAGCCTAAGTTTTGGGGGGTAACTATTCACTGTATTTTATTAAAAAAGCTTATACAAATTTAATTTATAGATAGATTTTATTTTTCCTAAATTTCTATTCTGATACACAAACGCGTAGTATGTTTATGTGTATGATTATGAAAAAGAAATTGACAATCTGTAATCGCTTAAGTTGACTCATAAATTGGTTGTTATTATTAATTAATTATATATTATCGAAAAAAAAGAAGGAATAGGTTTAGTTAATAGTTGTTTGGTTTGGTTCCAAAATCCAAGACTGTAAAACCGAAGAATTCATCCATTTACGTGATGAATCAGAAATCAGAATCACCAACTGTTTGACTCGGTTCAAGTCGAGTAGAACCCTACTTTTTTCCCCTGTGTCTGTGTCGCTAATTTCTCATACCTTTTTCGTTTAGGGTTGCTTTTTCTGAAAATCGAATTTTTTTTTTCTTATTCCGTACCGTATTGCTCATCAATATCCGTCAATCCGAGCCACCCCTTCAAGTTCTGTGTCTCCTTCATCACGTTTTGATCTCTTCCCTTCAAAGAATCTATGGCGTTTTGATTATTTTTATGAGGCGGTTGAATTAGGGACCCTGTTTCCTCTGCCCCGGTGGTTTCATACACCGATTCTGGGGTGTTGCCTCCTTGAAGCTATTTCTTGGGTCGTCACCATTTTCGGCTCCTGAACTCTGAGACGGTGTCGTGTAGCTTTGCATTCACATTCCCTTTTGAGGGCATCATGGCTGATCTTCAAGTAAGTTCGCCGCGGGCGAACGGCGCCGTAATTGTTGAGGATCGCCTGTGCTCGTCGCCACCTTCGTCGCCGCTTCCGCCATCGAACGCGGATCCATCGGCGGTTGGGGTGGAAGCTTGGTCGAGAGCCGAGAAAACGACGCATGATATTTTGTGCAGGATACAGCCGACTTTGGGTGCAAACCAGAGAAGGAAGGAGGTCGTTGATTATGTACAGAAACTGATAAAATATGGTGTTGGATGTGAGGTGATGTTGCTTTCATGATTGTTATGATTTTTTTCCTTGTTCTTTTATAATTGAACGTCACTTTATCAATATTGGCATGCCTATACGTCTTAATCCAACTTTGTATCGGTTTTATGACATTCTTGTTCATATCCTGGTCATTTGGTTCCATTGTTTGCTGATGTTGATTCTTTCAGCTTCTAAGACTTGTTTGAATATTTAGTTTCTGATATTGGACACAAATTAGAGTTGCTTGTGTTGTACTGCTACTATTTCTGTTTTTAATAGTGCTGATCTCGACAGCATGGTACTGCCTTTGAACCAAGTGGGAATTCTGTCTTGGCTGAGTAAACTATGGCATTGCTTTGCAACTTCATTCATTTGCGCAATATCTTATCTTTTCTACACCTTGGACAGTAGTGATTTGGTCGATTAAATGTGAAGAAAACATAGTGAAATTGTATCCATGATCGTATCGCTGATGAAATTTAGGTGGATTAATGGGACGAGTGCGAAAAATTGAAGAATTTAGTGATTCGATGAGGGTTATATTTTATTTGTATATGTATTTTTAAGTTGCACTCTTCTGGTCTTTGCTTCAATTGAATATAGTTGTATATTGGCATGATTTCTTTTATTGAGAGGTTCATCAGGTGTATGCCATGGTTTTTTGGTTTATTTTAGTTTATTTTCCAATGAAAGGCTTGTGTTTTTGTCATAAGTCATAACAATGAAATGAATCTATTGGCAGATTGAAGTGCATATAATAGCCTTGGATGAAAACTGATGGTTCTTTCCAGAATTATTTCTTAAGTAGAGCTTATCCAGTTCAGTGCAGCTGAATGATATTGAAGCAGTGATTCTGAAGTAAAATAAATAAATAAATAAATCTTGGCTAAGTAAACTAATGATAATAGGAGTTTTTTTAAGACCATAACAGTTACATTCCTGTTAAGATTCTTTTTTGTTACAGGTCTTCCCATATGGGTCGGTTCCATTAAAAACATATCTTCCAGATGGAGATATTGATTTGACTGCCCTTAGCTGTCAAAATATCGAGGATGCTTTAGTATCTGATGTGCATGCCGTCCTAAAGGGAGAAGAAATCAATGAAGCTGCTGAATATGAAGTAAAGGATGTTCGGTTCATTGATGCTGAGGTACTTCCATCCTCTTCCTTGATGCCTTGCAGGAAAGTTGAATATTTTATTAATGTAAAATTAGAGTTCCAGGTATGGAGGTTAACAACCTCCCTCAATTGCAACTGCTTCCAGTTGTATATGAGTGCCCTTTTTGTTAACCCCCTGTTCCTTTTTTCTGTCAATTTAATGTTTTCCTATGCTTAGAATGTAACGGAAACGTTCTATCAAAAAAAAAGAATGTAACGGAAACGTTCTCTTTTTCCAAATTGTTTCTTCAACCAATGGGAAAACGGTGAACTTTATTTTGGTAGCTTTGGTTGAAACAGCAAGCATATCCTGCCAATTCTTATTGGTCTTGAATCTCAATCATTTTGTCAAATGTCTTTGTCATGGAGATCAATGTCTCTTCATTTACCTATACATTGTGACACATGGTATTCTTGCTACTGAGATGTGATTGTCCTGTGAGTTTTATTTGATTTTTTTTTTCTTGGACTCTGAGTTCAAACTGCATTTGTATCTGGACTTCAAAGTTTTCCGCTTATGTAGACATTGCTGAAGCAATGTGTCAGGTTGGTTCAGCCTACCATGCTTGTCTTTGAGGTATCTTTCATTTGCATTCTTTGTTGTGGAAATTAAGAAGCTATTTGTTTACTGAAGATGCTAAAATAAGGGTTCTGAGGCTGTTATTTGTGTAGATTCTCTTGTTGTTAATTGTGTATGTGCCTGATTTTTATATATTTTGAATTGTTTGGGGTTCTTTGTCTGCAGGTTAAGCTTGTTAAATGCATTGTACAGAATATTGTCGTAGATATCTCCTTCAATCAGTTAGGAGGACTCTGTACATTATGTTTTCTTGAGAAGGTTGTATCCTCTGAAGACCAACACTTTCTGAATTCTTCTCTTCATTTTCACTCAACATTTCAAAAATCAGGATGATACTACTAAATTTTTCTCTTTTGTTTATGATACTATTTGAAGTCTCTAATGTTTTGACGCAAGTCTTAATGTATAATGTATTTCAACATTCACACATTATAGAATGGAGTTATTGTACTCTGATGCAGTTTGGATTTTTAGTTTTATTTTGGTATATATTAATTACGTATGTAGCTAATTGATTTCTGCTTTTATAATGACAGGTTGATCGTCTTGTTGGCAAGGACCATCTCTTCAAACGCAGTATTATCCTGATAAAAGCTTGGTGCTACTATGAGAGTCGCATCCTTGGTGCCCACCATGGTTTGATTTCAACATATGCTTTGGAAGCGCTGGTTCTTTATATTTTCCATCAATTTCATTTATCCTTAGATGGTCCACTAGCAGTAAGTTCTCCATCAAATCTGTTTGATTGAGTCGTACCTTGTCAAAAAAATACCAAAAAAAGGGGGGATCTATATTAAATGGTACTGGTAATGTATCCCCTTTTTATGGAATCTGTTCACTGTGTTCCAGGTTCTATACAGATTTTTGGATTACTTCAGTAAATTTGATTGGGACAATTATTGTGTTAGTTTGAAGGGGCCAGTTAGCAAGTCTTCTCTGCCCGATATAGTAGGTGCGCAATATATTTGTGTTTGAAAGATCAAACAGCTTTATGTTTTTTTTCTTCCTGATTCTTTCTTTCTTTATGTGAAGCTGAGGTTCCAGAAAATGGGAGAAATACGCTACTAACTGAAGAATTTATTAGAAGTTGTGTGGAATCATTCTCAGTTCCTTCAAGGGGGTTTGAACAAAACTTGCGTGCATTTCCTCAAAAACATCTTAACATCATTGATCCATTAAAGGAAAACAACAACCTTGGGCGCAGTGTTAATAGAGGTATCAAGTGCCTTTCATTTAGTCTGAATAATTTATTTGATTATGGTCTGGTTGATGAAACTATATTATATGTTTTGAAATTTTTTACTTAGTCTTGACATGTTTTGTAATCTGTTTTTAAAATCTTATATTCATTATGTAACCAAAAAACAACTTGCCTTCATTACCTTCTCTTTTTCTTGGAGGGAGAAGGGTTTGGAACAGTGATTTATTGAGAATATGTTGAGTAAATTTTCTTCTCTTTTTTTTTCTTGTATTTATATATTTTTTAGAAGATCTAAAAATAGATAGTAGAACAGTCTGAGCAGTTTATACTTCATACTAAGCAAGCCTGGTGGAGTCACTTGATTTAGAAAATCCTTCTAATGGGGGGAAAACTACAAAAGAATCCTCTTGAGCAAGATTATTAAGTACACGATTTAGATCCTAAGATATTATGATGATACCACCTTTGAAAATAAATCTTAATCTTAATTAGGATTGAAATCTCCAGGATTGCAATGGGATCACAATCCAGATCATAGGATCTCTTCATCCCATGCTATCTTTGTAGGTAGTTTATTTTAAAAATAAATTTAGAGCAAAACATGCTGTTTTATAGTGTCAAAATGGTGCATTTAGCCAACCTAGAACTGTTAATTCTGGCTGAGAGTTCTAAAAAACCCCCAATTCAAGACCTACTGACTTATTTTCACCTTCTATTGATGCTTCTCCTTTGTTGAGTCCTTTCTTCAACTTCCATTGCTCACTTCCACTTTGCTAAAAATGATAAGCTTGCATCATGTTCATGCCCCTTATGGAACCCAAGTGACTTGAGGAACCCTCCCTCGAAAGCTAGCTGTTGAGCGGGTAGAACCAAGCCACTTAAGCCCCATTAAGCATCTCATGCCACTCGATGTGGGAAATTGATAGACCATACTACCCAAGGACAACCCATTCTATCCCATCCCCATTGCCCCTGAAGAGCCAACATGTCAGCAGCTACTTTGCAACACTTATCTCAGCAATGCTTCACTTGGTATTGCCTCACTCTATTGAGGGCTTTCTATGAAATTAGCTTGATGAAACTTTTGACACTGGGAATAATAGTTCTCTTGATTGTTATATATTTCTGCCATTCTTTTAACATGTAGGAGTAATTCTGAAATAAACCACTTGCAAGAGTGTTCTTGGATGACCGTGAATCAAGTTGACTTGTCAAGTTCTCTCATAGTCATCCTGAAATTATCTGATTGTATTTTTCCAGAGACTTAAACGAGGAAAATATATAGCATAAAATTTAATAATTCAATGACTTCTGCAGGGCTTAGTGTTGCTGCTTCACTCGTTAATACAATCTAATCTTTGTCTATTTGTTGATTCATAATGGAATCTGACTTGCAGCCCATATCACTACTCATTTTGGGGAGAAAGCTGTCAGAAAAGACCAGGAACAAAACCTAATATATTTATTGCATCAACGAACCTCCACAAAAAGGGTTGTTGATTTTTACTTTTATTGTAAATTTGACTTTCTTTTGCCTTTTGGGAAGTTTCTTTATTCTTTCTCCTCTGTAGATACCATCAATGCTTGTAGTATCCTGGCAGGCTTCCCTTCTCACACTTACACAGTTCTTTCAGAGCAGATACTACTAGTGGTTAGTTGTTAGAGCGACAAATGATTGTTAGTAAAGATTTAGTGATTTAAAGATCTATGGTGGAAAAATACTGTTATTTTGTAAGTTGATAGAAGTGAATGAGATTAATTCTATGTTTCATGATGCACCTCAATGCTTCAGTGCCTGTTTTTCTTACTTCTTTCATTTATTTATTTTTTAGTTTTTGTCTTTCCAGAATGGCTGCTATGTGCCTTGGTTTTTGTGTAATGATGCATTCAGTTGTCTAATGTCACATTTTAATGAAGATGTTCTCTTTTTAGGTAATTTTTATCGAATACGCAGTGCTTTTAAGTATGGCGCCCGTAAACTTGGCTGGATTCTTATGTTACCAGAGGATAAAATAGCAGATGAGCTTAATAAGTTCTTTGCAAACACTTTGGATAGGCATGGAAGCACTCATTGGGATGAGTTGCAATCACCTAGTCTGGGTTATAGTGCAAGAGGTTTTGACTTCTCATCCTTCTCAGACACCAGACTGTGCTCTGAAGACATGTCCGTTCTTAATTTGTCTGAAGGATTTAACAAAGATGTGATGCTGGGAAGTCAACGGAAATCTGAAATCAGAGACGAAAGAGAAAGATACTTAGCAAAAGATGCCTACTCTCGCACAGTGCCATTATATGACTCCACTGGAGATAAAAATGCTGTTTCCGGGTATTCTCCTGGTGATGATATTAAGAATGTTGCTACATCTGAAGTCTTGGGTTTGACAAGTAATGGTTCATCATATTGTTCAAATGTGAGGACTCAGTTCAGTAATTCACTGTCCGGAAAGCATCTAACAAATTCTAATCCTGGCTGGTTGAGAGAAAATGGGAAGGTTGAAAAAAGGATTTCTTGTACTGAGTCAGTTGTGAATTCTGTTGTTGATGATGAAAAAGAGAAGCATAATATGGTGAGCAATTCACCCTGTTCAAGTACCGATGATAAGAATATGGCATCATATGGCTCAGCAGTTTTGAACAATTCTGTTGATAACTTCAATAATTGTTCCTCTCCTCAAGGTGATAGATTCATTTTGAGTGCTTCTGCAGGCTCTGAAGCTGCCAAAGTACTTTTGGACCTTACTGGTGATTATGAGAGTAACATTAGGAACCTTCAATATGGTCAGATTTGTTATGGTTATGCAGTGTCTCCACTTGTGGTACCTAGTCCTCCCATATCCCCGAAGTTGCAGAACAGGAATCCATGGGAAACTGTTCGTCAATGTCTACAGATCAATCACAATATTCATCCTCAGACAAACTCTAATGGTGTTGTTGTGGGACAACAACTTTATGTTGTAAATCATCATACCTTACCCATTGCCCCATTTGGTCCTGAAGAGAAGAAAAAGCCACGAGGAACCGGCGCATACTTCCCTAATATGGTATCTGTGTAAAGCTATTTAGATTTAATATTATTTAGGTATAGATGTGAGCTTTGCAGTTGAAATCTTACTTTTAAGCTCTTATTTTGTAGGCCTCCCGTCCATACAGGGATAGACCAGCGCCAGGAAGGGGAAGGGGCCAAGTACCTGGGACTCATGGACAGCTGCAGAGACACACACGTAAATATGGCCTGGCTCCAGCTCCACAAGAGGTGAACATGCCTGTGGATGGTAGCTTTGAACTTGCATTAGAAGGATATCCAGTTATTGGCGGTGTTAAATCCAGATTGTCAGAGAACTATTTCTCTCATCCTTCCACATGGGGATCACAGCATGCTAATGGTCTCCCTCATCCATCTGAGAAACATGAGTCTGACACTGTTAGCCCACAGCTTCGTGGGCCACCAAGGCCTGAGGTGAGCAGTCACCCAGAATCAGGCATTTCTAATTCTAGGAGCTCCGTGCCTAGCATGGATGTAGTGGCAGAGGAGAGTTCTAATTCAATATCTGAAGTTGATCGCAGAAGGTAATCAAATTTCTCCATTATGCTTTATTCAAATGCTAAAGAGATTTGTTAAATTGTTGGGATTTTCGTTTTGGAGCTTGAAGCACTATATGGTTATAGCTTGTACTTGGTAGTTTTCCTTCTTTTAAGGGGATGTCTATGGTTTGAGATTCAGGATTGAAGTGCAAGCCTATCATTTGAAGAATGAAGATGACTTTCCTCCACTTTCCCACTGAGTGCCAATGATGGATGGGGATTATGTAATAGCATTAACAGTAATGATCAATACATGGAAACATCAATTATGACTTGCCTCCCTTTCAGCGGGTGCTACCAAAGGATGGCGATTTTCTAAGAATTAAGAACAATGTGCACTCATGTGAGAATGGAATATAGCTTCCACCCTGGGAATACATAGAATTGATACTACCTAATAAATAGAAAAATGTTGAGGATAGCCGTAGATGTTAACAAACTAGACTTAGCTTTGATTGAGTTGAGACATCTTTTTTCCCTGTTTTCTTGCTCCAGTTGATCGATTGTACAAAGTTGCTTGTAAATTCTGTTTTTTTCCTTCTCCTACATTCACTATTGTTGCCATTATTTAGGGATGTATATATCAGGTCATGCTCCTGAAGTTTTGTGTTTCTAGTTCTGTTATTTGTTTCTGTAATACTGATGAGGTTAGATATCTCATGAGTCATGAGAATAGATACGCAGAATTCCTGATAGTTGCAGTTTATATATTTCAATTTAGTGTTACTGTTGACATTTAGGTGTTATTATATGACTCTATGCATGACCTTGCTTGATATGCTCAGAAGTGAAGAAACAATATAGGCTTTCAATGTATCACAAATAGATCTATAGTGATGACTGATGAGATGCAAAACCAGAAATACCATTGTTGCATACATCACCTTACTGGCCATGTTTTGCATGCAGTCTGTGCATTGCAGTGCATATAATTATAATTATTTGGTGTTGAATTGTTTTGGTTTTGTTTCCTATTAAAATCATTGTGAATGTGATGAATATCTGTTTTATCTCTTAACTTCAGATGTATCAACTGAACAGGGAGTGAAACACATATTAATGATCTTGTGCAGCTTTCGAGCCTTTATTTTTTGCTCCCCCCCCCCCCCCCCTAATTTTTGGGCGACTTGTTTCAATTTTTTTTCCTCTTTAATTGAGAATGAATTAATTGTTCATTTTATGTGATATTTCCCCCATTGTTTTTCATGACAGAAGCAATAGCTATGGAGTCCATTGCCATTCAAATTGGCTTCCACGAGAAACTTGATTAATTTTCACCTTGTAGTTCTTGGGATTTCAGTATAACTTTTTCCCATACCCAAAAACTAAAAATCATCTAAATTAATTGCTGGAAGTTCTTGGATTGTCCTTCGCTCCACCTTTCTGGATTTTTATTTTTTACTAAGTAGAGTTGCTAAAATACAGCCAGGTAGAAACTAGGGTATGGAAGCTAGAATCTTTTTAAGGCTATCTGTCAGAGTTATTTTGGCACTAGAAATGTCACTTGTATTGCTATTATTTCTCACACTTAATGTGTCTGTATTTATATCTAAGTGGGGTCACTTCCTTATAGTTTAGGTAGGACCAGTGGAATTCAATATGGCAATTGTAATAGTTGTAAGAATATCTTGTTTTTGTACATTAGAATTTTTGTAAAGAGAAAGGGATATGAGGCAAGAGGAATCTGTTATCCAGCATCCAAAAGTGTAAAGACAATTTAAAAAAAAAAAAGGATGAGAAATTATAAATATCCAGCTAATTTAAACATTCCCAATAAAAAGCAATGATTAAAAATCTACCTTGCTTCACCATTTATGTTGTGTCTTGGAATTGCTTTGAATCAAATGTTTGTCACACTATGGTTGAATTGATAAGTGTTAATGTCTTCCAATACTGACTTGAAACTACTCTTCTTTTTTCTTTTAAAAAAATCAAATATTTTATTCAGATGGAATCTTGCTTTGTGGATAAATTCCATGTTCACTTGGAATAGGAATACACATCATATCAATATCATTGATGAAAGGCATAAAAGCATAAAGATAGTGCTGGTCTAGCTTTTTGTTTATTTTTCCTCCCTTCAATTATTTTCCACTGGATTTGTTATTCTATGTTCATACCTTATTTTTCTACTCATCTGTTTAGGAGCATCTTCCAGAAATGACTAATGAGAGTGTTCAAGTTGCAAGCATGGTTAATGCTGCAAATCAATTATATCTAGCCATTGCTTGTTTTTCATATTTTGATGTTGGTCTAGGGTATTTTATCTATACTTAAAAATTATTTTCTTAAATTATAAGGTGATATATATAATTATATATAATAAAAAATTTTAATTAATTTTTTTTGCAGGTTCTATAGAAAGGATATATTTGAATAATTTTCCAAATTAAACATAAACAGATGCAAATATCAAATTACGTCCAAAAAGTATGCTTGGGCTCATCTGGACTTGTGTGTTTCCTATAAGATCTCATTTATCTTTTCCAATCTTCCCAAAGCAAAGATATTGTTATTGTTTTTTTTTTTTGGCCTGAAGATATTGTTATTGTTGGTGTGATAGAGTTCAAACTGATTTTCTTTTCTTCATTCAATTTCAGTTTGAACTTTTCATAATCATGCTCTATTTTTCATAAAGAGGTATTTAGGAAAGTTTAATTAATTAAAACTAAATAGACCATATCAAATGTACGAGTATGGAGTGTTTTTTGTATTGATTACTTGCAGATAGTTCTTTAAAGTTTTAATATAGAAATTATTTTATCTATTTTTTGACCATGATAACTCAAACTGTCTCACAAGATTCCCATAATCAGTGTGACAAGCTCTTATTCAACTATAAAACAAAGAATCGGATATAGCATTTCAATAACACCATATTTTATCCCCAAACTATGCATTAATTTTTAACTTTGTCTCTAAATTTTGTTTGCATTCAATTCTATCCCAAAAGTTTCAGGTTATAGTTAATTTTGTTCCTAAAACTTTAAATTATGTCTTAATATCTAATACCATTTAAATTACTAATAGAAACCTGAAATGATAGTACACATGTAATATTAACGTTAATTCATCACTGAAAACAATGTAATTTCTTCATACTAATGTTAATTCATCATTTAAAATGATATTGCTTCTTTCTATTAAGAAAAATATGAAGAAATAACGTTATTTTGAATGATGAACTAACTTTAATATTACAAATGTGTTGTCTTGTAATTATTTGGTGTTGATAATTTGAACAATGTTAAGTATTATGATGAAATTCATTGTAATTCAAACTATTGGTACAAAATTGATTGAAAAAAAAAAATAAGGACGAAATTAAAATTTAATGTAAAGTCTAGGAATCAAAAGTGCTTGTGCCTACAAAATATCTTGAAGTATAAAACTTGAAGATTGTATTTTTTTTAGGTCATGTTTGGTTAGATGAAAAAATCAATGAAATCATCTATGTAATTTAACATTCCCTCCAACATTCTTCCTATCAAACATACCTTACTTTTTTCAATGTAATGAAATTATGTTTTTGTCCTTACTTTTTTACCTACTTTTATTTAATTCCCACTTTTAATAGAAGGATAAAATGATAAAATGGTCATTTTATCCACTTTTATTCCATTCATATCATATTACTTTCATATTACTATTCTCATTCCTTCCAACATTCTCATTCCCATTACATTCAACATTCACGTAACCAAGCGTGTGCTCTTAGTTTTATGAAAAAAAAAATCCCAAGGAATATTTTCCAATTTTTCTCCCAATTAACTTGATCTATCTACAGACCGGACAATAATCTTGATATGTTGAATGCGACAATAAGATGAAGCAAGAACAATTAAGAAAATAGTATATTTCAATTGTAGCTTCAAGAAGCACCAGTGGTCTAGTGGTAGAATAGTACCCTGCCACGGTACAGACCCGGGTTCGATTCCCGGCTGGTGCATATTGAGCCATGACGATCCTTGTGCTTACTGTGACTCATAGGTCTGTCACAACCGTCTGATTTCGGACGAAACCTAGCACATCTGAGCTCTTCTTTTTGTTTTTTTTTTCTTCTTTTCGTTTTGATTGTTCAGCTCTATTCCAGTATTTCTGTAATTAAACCATAGTTAATCCCACTCAGATTAATTAGAGGTTAATAAATTTTGGATACCAATAATTTAAAAACAAAACATAATAAATATCCAAAGTCCATTTAGTTTGAATTAATAAAAATTTCATAATATATAGCTAGATGAACTTCTGTCAGTAATTTTTTTTTGTCATCTACAAAATTTGAGATTTGAATTTGAAATTTTGGTTAAGAGATGAAGAATATTACCATTTCAACTAATTACTGGTTAATTGTTTGTATATATATATATAATGTTGAACAAATTAACTTGAAAATAAAAGGTTCAATCTGTCATAAATTGATAATATAATGGGAATGAGTAGCATGAGTAAGCAATAATTGTTGGTGGGAGTGAGAGGGCATTTCATAATCATTCATAACATTAACATATAATAATTAAAACATACACGTACTACTTTTTTTTTTATATATATATATAACCAGGGTATCCCACCAATCCGTTTTAACAGTCTAGATGAAGACTAATTTTATTTGGATCGGGAGTGAACAGTTAAAGCCTTCTCAATAATATCGACTCCAGGACTCAAACCTAAGTCCCTCAACCCATAATACTGTTTGCTTTCCACTACACCAGACATTTGTTGGTACACGTACACTTTTACTTACTGCTAGTTGTGGAGTGCATATCCCATTATATATCATTATTCCATTCCAACCCTTTGCTTTTCTTTTTCCTTCTTTTGGCAACAACGTAACAAATTTTAAGAAATATACTTCAACTTAGAATCAAGACCTTAATTATATATATCCAAATTCAAATCAAAATTATATGCAATCAATATGAGATGAAAGAAAAACGAGTCGTTTGGATCCCACCACTTTTACTTGTTCCCCAAAGTCCCCAGCACAAGTAGTCAGTAGTGGTTGTGTGTGCCTCTTATTTCAATTGCACCAACTCCCTAAGTATAAATCATTGCCCAAACAGTAATTAAATAATGTGCTTTACCCAAGCATGCACAATTGCGCCGCTCCAAACACCCTTCTCCCTTCTCCTAGGGTTTTAAAGATGCGCGTTCATAAAAGTTCAGTACTACAATAATATTGAACTTCGATAGTTCATATTAATAAAGACACGCCTTAAATGAATTAAAAATCAACTAGTTAGAAGAATCTGCGTAGATTAATTCAGACCGTACGACTCAACATGTTCTCTAAAAATACAACTTTTAAGAATCCGTGTAATTTTTCTTTGATGTATTGACCCTTGCTAATATTTTTGTATTATGTGACTACAGCGTCTCTTTATTATAAATGATATCTCATTTTCTTGATAAAAAGTATATTATTAAAGAAATTTTAAATTATATAATTTTTACGTTGAAATTATGCGTTTTTTAATACTTTTTTATGAAAATAGGCGTAGTAGTGTATCAGAATTCAGAACTATTTTCTTCAATTTCACCCGAACTAATTATGGTATGCCAACACCTACACCTACACTATTTTTCTTCATTGTTTTTTGACGATGCAGTATATATATATATATACTAAATTCAACAGATAATTAATTGCATGTGACGCATCCTTTTTTTAAAATAATATTTCAGATAATTATATAATTATCATATCGATCACAGTTAGTCAGAATATATATCTCTAGCTATATATATATATATAGTACTGGTCTACAGATCAAAACCACATATATATAATATATAAATAGCAGATTTTGTTTCTGTTATTAATTAATTGTTCAGCCAAAAGACGAACATTGGATGCATTTATAAGTTGATAATGCATCTGCGATGATCTTCTTCTGTTAAGAATTTCAGCACTTATAAAAATTGATAATGATATTGGAGGTGATATATATATATATATATATACACACATGTGGTTGGATCCAAAATAGAGTACAGTACGTATAGTTAGCTAGTATGGTTTTCTTCATTGGAAGTAAAGTGTAATAAACTAACAATTATTTTCTGTTTATATATAAATAATGTATATATGTTTTGTAAGCATATATATATGGATATGGTGTTTCTGGAATGCACCTACCTTTTTGCATGAGTGGATCACAACACAACTAATTTAAGTGCAAACAGATATGAATCTGTAAGGATTCAGATGAGATATTGGATCGGATATTTGCCTACTAGTAATCATCATCTATTTATAATTTTATATATAATTAACGTAACTTTGAATATCTTTCTTGTCAAATTCTTTATAATTAATAATATGTGAAAAATATTTTGATTAAAAGACCCAATTATAATTAAACCTAAATTACATTATTTATTTCATTATACATACACATAAAAAAGGTTTATATATTTATAATTAACTTGACCCCCTTTAATTTTTTTTGTGCGAATATATATATATACTTTTACAGATCGATTTTTTTTTTTTAGTGAAATTACAGATCGATTTTGAGTCTCACTGTTAAAGGGATTTCCAATTGTTTCTTTCTTGGCAACTTCACAAACAATAATGAGGTGGCACAGGTGTTCAGAGATTTTATAGCAAAATCGATCGAGTTCTCTAGGAAGCATATAATATAGATGTTTACATCTAAAGATACGACACAACTTATATCTATATTAAATGATTAAAAAATAAATAAAAATATATGATGTGTGAAGATAATAAAAAAAAGAAAATATGAATAATGCACGGTAGTTAGTTCATTCTTATTTGAAAGAGGAAAGTAGTAGTTATCAAAAGAATTAATGATGGCTCCTTTTGGGCTCACTCAAACACGGTCTGCTGTGGTGGTGTTTTCAGAGATTCTAATGGTATATGGCTGAAAGGATTTACAAGGAAAATGGGTAGAGGTGACTCCTTGCTTGCGGAAGCTTGGGCAAATGATTATTGTTGAGGCGGACTCTCTCAGTATCATCAGTATGATTGATAAGGGTGTGGAAGTGTCCTATCCTTTATCCCCTATCATCAATGATATTAGAGGGCTTGCTGGTAGAAATTGGGAGGTTAAATTTGTCCATTCCCTTAGGGAAAGTAATAGGGTTGCAAATGCTTTGGCTAATTTGTCCATTTTGTATGACGATTCCAGAGGCGTTTGCCTCCCCCGTGGGTTTTCTAGCTAGTTTTGGCTAGCCCACTTCTCTTATCAAAAAAAAAAAAAAGAATTAATGAGAAGAAAATAAATAACAGTTTAATTTTTAATTTATTGATTAAATCATTAAAATTAATAAAAAAATTTATATTATAATATATATATATATATATATAATATTATATCTATTTTTTTAAGTATTGTTGATATATGGATATTGGTTGGTTTTTGAACGGATATATACCAAATAAAAATTATATACACAAATTCAACCACTTTTAAAAATTATGTACAGATATATACCACTTTTACTGTGCACGAGTAAAAACGCTATCAATGAGAGCGTTTTTTTTAATTTTTTACAAAAAAAAGCCCTCAGTGAGAGCGTTTATAGGGTCAAATGGTCAACCCTATAAACGCCCTCACTGAGGGTGTTTTTTACAAATTTATCACACTTATTTTCATGTAAATATTAGCGTTAAAAACGTCCTCAGGCCTCAGTGAGGGCATTTATAAGGTTGACCATTTGACCCTATAAACGCTCTCAGTGAGAGCGTTTTTCTTGTCAAAAATTATGAAAAACGTCCTCAGTAAGGGCGTTTTTTAATATGCACAGTAAAAATGGTATATATTTGTAGATAATTTTTAAAAATAGCTGAATTTATGTATATATTTTTTATTTAGTATATTTCCGTTCAAAAGCCATATTAGTTTGATTCTTCTTATAATTTGAGATCTAATACAGTTAGAGGTTTCATTAGGCGATAACTAAGCTAATTCAAAAAATGATTTTTAAAATAAAAATCAGATTCAAATATTTGGGTTTGGCATATTAGAGTTTTCATTCAATTATTAATTAGAGTCCGATGTTTCATGGAAACTGCCTATAGGGTGAGAGTTCCGTAATTAATTTTTCAATTTCTTAAATTACTATTTGCGTAAACTTTTACGACCAGAAATAAATTAGGAATTTCTTACAAGACGATGAGTGAAGAGTGTTGAAATGATAAAATTAAAAAATTTTGACAAAATAGACATATATATATGGTCACGGTGACATATCCTAGCTAGTAAACAAATTAAATTTTGCTTTCTTAAATAACATATGTGAAAGTTTTTTTTTTAATGAAGATTTGACATGGTGGATAAGAAGAGAATAATAATGAATAGTTCATTGAATTTAATATAATGTGGTCAACCCTTGGATAATAACATTAAGGGCAAATATGTGATAACACTAATTACTAGTTGTTGGATGATTATTGGATGAATTAGATGCATAATTTCAATCGTATTTTCAAATCAGTACTGAATTGAAGTTCAAAAATATATTTTTTTAATTGATAAATAGAATTATTGATTCAGAGTATAAAAATTGGGTACCTTAATTAAACTCAATAATAAGAATTATGGATAGGCTCTCCGCTTTGCCATTTTTTTAAATTTTATTTCTTCAATAAAATTAAAAAAAATAGAGGAGAGAGAGACAAACAAAATAAGTAAGAGATCTGCTGTGTAATATCTTTCTTAAATTAAAAGTTTACATTCTACATGTCTCTATTATACTAATTTATTATGAATGAATTATATGCTAGTTAGTATAGAAATGCATGAAGATAAAATGACATATAAATGAGACTCAGATCAAGTGGTAGAACTCACATGTAGGTCTCACCTATGTCAGTCTCTCTCATCATGTATTTCTATGTTAAGTATCATAAAATTAAAAATGTCAATATATTTATGATGGTTAGTTTTTTCAAGTCATTGCCATGTAATCATGAATAACTATTTTAAATAATTAAAAATATTAAATATAATATGTAATATGAGAAGAGACAAAAAAAAATAGTTGGTGAGAAGTTAAAGTTACAATAATACGTAGTTGAGAGTGTAGATTATTATGATTATTATTATGAATTTTGTGTGTGGTGCTGTAGTATTTTGGTATACGCACTTTCAGCACATGCTAATTTTTTGAAAATGTAATTTTAATTTTAATTTTAATTTAAGTGAATTCTATATTAAATAAAGTATTACTTCTTGATGATTTCCTCTCCTATAACTAACTAGTATTATACATATTTTTATTTATATATTTATATAATATAGTTTGAAAAATCAAAGAGAAGAATTAAAGAGTCATATAATATATTTAGTATAGATTGTTATTATTATATATTAAGAATCTTTTGTGTGGTATTTTGGTATATATCACTCTCATATCCACTAATTAATATTGACACAAAAGTGATCCGTGCAAGTTAGAAATGATAAACATCAACTGCATAGTGAGTCTATATATATACACACACACACGTATTGGATCCAGCATCCCCACTTTTTAAATTATTAAAAGTTAAAACATTCAAAATTATTTCATTATTTTAGCAACAATTAAAACATGTATACATTGAATCATATTGCTTATATCATTCAGCAGTTTCCTTTAGGTCATTGTAACACCCAAAAAAAGAAGAAGAAAAAGAAATTGGTTACTGTTCTTAATACACCTTTTGGCATTGACGAAAAGTTAAGTTATATATTGGTGAATCGATGAATATGACCCCTTTTATTTCAAAAACCAAAAAAAGAGTATTTTCAATTCAAAATAAATAGTCTTTACATAAAATATATAAAACTTAGAATTACACTCTTAAATTATATCAATTATCATATCAACAAAATATCCAAATAAGTTGTCACCAAATATATATATATATATATATATATATATATATATATATATATATATATCCGAATAAGTTATGACATGTTTGGTAGAAGGTGAAGTGAGAAGGAGATGATACGATCTTTTCTCATGAGAGGGGAGTTTGCTTCCTTGTATTGGGGAGACGGGAATAATTCTTTAGGAGTAAAATACTCTTAAAAAAATTTGTGGTTGATATTTGATAATATAATATTTGACCACGACAAATTAAGGTTACACGTGTTAAAGTTCATTGCTCACCTCGTACTGGGCCCTCAATCTAAAATAGTCTCTAAACTTATAAATACACCTCCTTATCTAAACTCTAGGCACCTTATCACGTAGCGCACTCATAGCAACACTTGCCTCCACAACTCTTTAAGCCTTAGAAAACTCATTACAAGAGCTCTCTAGGTGAACCGCTCATAGTCATAGACGGCCTTCATGCTCATGTATGTATCTCTCGAGCCTAATTAATGGTCACCATGGATGTAATGCCCTATTTGAACTACGTAAACTTTTTTATCTCTCTTAAAGGAAAGTAGGCACTTAGGTCTTCTCCCAAAGCAAGTCCCGATGGTTACAATACCCTGGGGTTCAATTCTATCATCCCTTGACTAAAAGTGGATTTATCAATGGTAGAACAAAAATAATGACAACAAAAAATATTTCATATTTTTATCTATAATTTTTTAATATTCTCATCATTATACCAAAACATATTATTTTTATATTTCACTTACATTTTTTTTACATACTAAAACACTATCACTTAATTATTCCTCTTACTTTTATTTTTGTTTTCACTTCTCACCAAATAATTACTGCATCCTCCTATCAAAGGCGACACTTTCTTATGAACGCAATCATGTACTCATAAAAAATTATATAATTATATTAAATAATGAATTAGTACACTATATATACTAAACAAATTATCTTTTCTCTTGACCATACTTCTAACTCAATAAAATAATATTGCGTCAAAAAGCTTGATAGTATTGATGAGTAAAAAAACCTTAAATTCAGTTTTCTTTTTAAAAAAAAGATCCGAGTCCAAAGTCCAAACATAAAACTATATATAAAAAAAATTAAAGAAGAAGATAAAGATGAAGAATTTGATTTTGATATGGATTTCAATAATGAATAATGCAATGAGAAGTTAGCTCCACCAATATGATATCAGGAAAAAAAAACCAAAGCTCAGCTGGTTCCACTGCCGCCTACAAAAGTCAACCTTGTAATCCTTGACGTCCTCAAATTTAGAATCTTCTCCTTCATGACGTCACCCCCTCTCCTCCAACTCTGCCACGTCAGCCGCATTGTGGCCCCCACCAACCCCACTCTCCATTTAATTTATCCTCCGTTCTTGTCCTTCTCCCTCCCCTGCATCCTCCCTCCTCCTCCTCCTGCCTTCTCTTTCTGGGTTTGAGTTTCTCTAATTCCATTTCTCTGGCAAATTTGTCTCTCTCTTTTTTTTGTATTGCTTGTGGCTCACAGTGATCCACAAGTGCTTCCAACAAAGCATGGCCATAGATTCTTCAAGTTCCGTGCTTTAATGCTCCCTCCCAGAAACCCCCTACCCCAAGTGAATACCCAAAACTGACCCTTATGTGGCATCCCACCCCATCAAAATTCTTGGGGGAAAATGGAATTTTGAGGAATTATCCGCTTATTATCGTTATTATTATTATTATTATTATTCTGTCGCGTCAAATCTCACAACCTTGTGTCTCTAACTTTCGTTTTCAAAAGGAACAAGAAAAGGAAAAATCAAATGGTTGCTAAGGACTACCACCGCTTGACATGCGCCAATGTGAAGGTCGCCAACATAATGCGCACTATTGATAACTCTAACAACTCAACCTTCTTCTGGCTCTTCTTTGGGGTCTTCTCCTATGCAACCCACGAGGGAAAGCCTCGGATTTAGGATTCTCCTATAACAATATTTTCCATCTTCTTTCTTTCTTCCCCCTCTTTGCTTTCTGTTCTGCAAAACTAAACAGTTTTGTGCAAATTCAGTAAGGAAGGATCAATCAAACATGGACGATGGTAAAGCAGGCTATGGTTATGTGGAAGCTGACCCAACTGGTCGCTTTGGCAGGGTCAGTTCTGAAAGTTTTAACCTTGTTTCTCTTTTATCTCCATCTTTTTGTGGCATTTATTATGCTCTTTGTTTGACTTTTGAGAAGGCTGAACCTTTGTGTTTTGGTTAGGCTCTTATTACCATTGTTCTGTGTATATAACTTGGTGTTTCTTATTTATGGTAGCTGAAAGAAATTGCTGATTCATGTATAGCATATGTGATCAAATGCAAAATGATTGAGACTTGTTGTTTGTGACTAAAGCCTCATCTTGGTTCCCAATGATGATCGCAGTATTAATTGGCGCTTTTGTGTTAGTTTGATTTGATCCTCATAAGTAATATTTTTGTTTCAATTTCATACCCTTCAGTTATGATTCAAAACCTTGTCAATTGATCAGGAAAAGCTATTGCATGTTACCAAATAATGGATCAACAGGTTACAGGACAAAGCAGAGTTTTCTACTTCTTTTGAAAAAAAATCAAAGTTTATATTTTCTCAGTCTTTTTTCCCTTTCCTGGTTGTGTATAGTTATATAAACTCTTTCTAATCCGGCCTGTTGTGGAAATTTTTCTGGGAGATAAAGTTACTATTTTTGTTGTTGTTATGTTCATCATACAACTGACTTAAAGTGACTAAAAGTCTTTGCACTTTGTGAGCAGTTTGGAGATATTCTAGGAAAAGGAGCAATGAAGATAGTATACAGAGCTATTGATGAGGTCCTTGGAATAGAGGTCGCGTGGAACCAAGTCAAACTCAACGAGGCACTTCGCACAGCCGAAGATTTGCAGCGTCTATACTCAGAGGTTCATCTCCTCAGTACCCTCAAGCATCAAAGCATCATACGATTCTATACCTCTTGGATTGATGTTGATAACAAGACCTTCAACTTTATAACAGAAATGTTCACTTCTGGGACACTAAGAGAGTAACTTCCTTTCCTACAATTTCTTTAAAATGTTATTCCTTAATTTCCTACAGTTGTTCTTATATATTCTATGTTAATCTGTACATGACATGTTACACATTGAAGCAATAGTCTTTAAAGAAATTTCTGACCTGTGCAGATACAGAAAGAAATATACACAAGTTGGCATACAAGCTATAAAGAGTTGGGCCCGCCAAATCTTGCAGGGTCTTGTTTATCTACATGGAAATGATCCTCCGGTAATTCATAGAGACCTCAAATGTGATAATGTATTTATCAATGGCCATCTTGGACAAGTTAAAATTGGTGATCTAGGATTAGCAGCGATTCTCCGCGGTTCCCAGCCGGCCCACAGTGTTATAGGTACTTATATTGCTAACCATGAGTATTACTTGTACTGAATTATTTCAATTCTTATTATGTATTAAAATTCTGTCATTTTGCTAGGCACCCCAGAGTTCATGGCACCTGAACTATATGAAGAAGAGTACAATGAACTTGTTGATGTGTACTCATTTGGCATGTGTGTTTTGGAAATGCTTACATCTGAATACCCATATAGTGAATGTGCTAACCCTGCCCAGATCTACAAAAAAGTTACATCGGTAAGTTAAGATATTGGCGTAAGGTTTATAGATATTTATGAAGCTGAGTTTTATATGTGTGCAATTTCCATGACCAGGGGAAGTTGCCAGCCGCATTTTTTCGGCTTGAAGATACAGAAGCAAAGAGGTTTATTGGGAAGTGCTTGGTAACTGCATCAAAGAGGCCATCAGCAAAAGAATTATTGCTTGAACCATTTCTTGCTTCTGATGATGCCTTGTTAAATACCAAGTTTGATATTCAAAAACCATTTTTGAATGAAATAGAGATGGAAAAGTTACATTTGAATGATGATCTAATCAGGACTGAAATGAAAATCACAGGAAAGCTGAATCCTGAGGACGATACTATATTTCTCAAAGTCCAAATTGCTGATAAAAATGGTATCTTACCTTAATGCTTAATGTGTTATTCAGTTTACTTCAAGGAAAAATTATTTGAAGTCTATATATAAGTACATGCTTCTTATAATTTGATGAAAAAATTTTCCTTCTGTCTTTTACCACAGGTTCTGTAAGGAACATCTATTTTCCCTTTGACATTTTAACGGACACTCCCATTGATGTTGCAATGGAGATGGTGAGAGAGCTGGAGATCACTGATTGGGAGCCGTTTGAAATTTCAAATATGATTGAAGAAGAGATATCTGCACTGCTGCCACATAGGAGGAAAAGGGACCTTCCGGACGCCTTTCATATGTTCAGTTATCAAAACGACGACAATGACGGACCGCATCATCATTTCCGCTCGTTGTCTTCTTGTTCGTCATCCCAAGAATCTACATCAGGTTTAGTCACAAAAGCTGAGGAATTACCAAATGGATATTACTGGCTCCATGGCATGTTCCCTCTGTCCCTTAATTTTCCCTTTACTGCTATTTCATCAATGCATGCAATTAGAGGATTAATGCTTGGTATTAAAACAAAATGTCCTTCCATTTAGAGGACATTTCTAGTCTCTATAGTAACATAACATTGTGACATTATACTGTTGCAGACGATTTGCACGATGATTCGAGTTCGCGATGCTCATCTCAAGGGACATATTCCAACCTGAATTATATTTCTGTGGATGACCAGGAGAACAATGTGAATTCTACAAGAAAAGATAAACTACCCATCACCAAGAGTCACAAGTGTAAAATGTCTTCTTCCCCTTGTGAAGAACTAAGCTCTGGGTTATCTATATCTAGACTTTGTTGCAACCAGTGTAAAGCTTTAATGGGACCACAGGCTGCTTCTTCTTCTTCAAGTAAAAATAAGAGGATGGACAATATTAGGTTGACAAGAAACAGGTCACTTATTGATGTACATAGCCAGATGCTACACCGATCCCTGGTCGAGGAGGTACATAAGAGACGCTTATTCAAGACAGTTGGAGCTGTGGAAAATATTGGATTTCAGACTCCTTTTGAGGTTTCCAGAAAAATCTCTCAACCAGTGTGTGGTGCTTTAGATTTGAAGCCTTCAAGGAGTGGCAAAGGAAAAGGACTTAAAAACTAAAAAAAAGAAAAAACTTTTGTGTGAGAACTAGAGAAAATGACCTGGTTGATTCGTGACTAAAAGTGCTAGTGGATTCATTCAGCATATTTTGTTTGGATTTTTCAAGGGACAGTTAAAATTTGGGCAAATTTGTATCTTTTGTAACGCCTAGAGGGTTTTTAAATTATAGGGACTAAATTGAACTTTTACTGAAGCCATAAGGACTAGAAGTGCAATTTAGTCTCAGATATTGAAGAAATGATTGGCACAATTTGGAGGAAAAGTCATCTTCATGAAGTGTACGTGTACTGAACAAAAAATAAATGCTTTTTGAAGATGGAAGTCTCAAGGAAGCTGAATGAACCTGCAAGCACAGCTATTTTCAATGTGAGGGTAAGTAAGGAATGTTTGGCTTTTACTGTGTCTCAGCCATGAAGAGTGTCATAAGGCTATTACTTACCCAAGTCAACGACATTTAAGTATATGTACAGTTTGTTTTTGTACGGATTGTTCTTGTGACATGCATTTTTCTCCACAGTGTCAATAATTGATGCATGAAAAGTGATTTTGCTAAATCTGGCTAAGCAGCTTAAAGAGAATACAGAGTGCACGTGTCTAGTTTTCGTGGGTTGAATTGACCATTTTTGAAGTTGCACCCAACATACTAATAACTTGATAAATAGATAAAACGGTAAGTATATTTTTGTTAATAATGCTCACTTCATAGTTTGAGCAATTTGTGATCTATCCAAAATATTTTCTTTTCATGATCAATGAATCGTTATTATGACATGCTTGGAGCATAATCACTGCGATCTTAATTTGTCAGGTGCAGCATGCGGCTTCTTTTGAGGCCATGATTGTTATATGCATATTTGGAAGAAAACAAATCATCATAATGGGAGTAATTTGTCTCAATATAATCTCTGAAAGATGGAAATGACAAAGTTAGTCCTTGAAAGATGCAATTTGTCTCAATTTAATTCCTGAAAGATGGAAATGTCAAATTTAATCATTCAAAGATAAAATTTGTCTCACTTTAGTCCTTGTGAAATTTTCTATCAAATGTGTTAATGGAGATTCTAATGAATGAAGTTGAGACAAACTGGATAATTTAGGCATTAAATTTGAAATTTTCATCTTTCTGTGAATTAATTGAAACGAACTCCATCTTTCATGTATTAAATTTGATATTTTCATCTTTTAAGAACTAAATTGATATCTTTTTAGGACCAAAATGTTAATTTTAGTCCTTTGATCAGGAAGCCTAATAGATTGGATCACTCTAGAATGATACGTTCAAATTCTGTTCGCACATATGATTATATAATAAATATATACATAAAGTCATCAAGAATATCAAAATGAGGTGGATTGAGGCTGGCTAGAATCAGAAGATGTGCCTCTACAAGATTTCTGAAAGAAACATGACCTCTTGACCTAATATGTTTTTTCTGTATGTAAAGAGACTGATCAACAGTGCAATAACGGAAAGGAGGTTTCCCCAATAATACAATGGCTAGTTAGTGATGATCATGTGGTCCTCTTCCCTCCCTTTGATTATATTTATTTTATATCTACTAGCCCAGTTTGTTATGATCTTGTGGTCCTCGAGTAATGCTGAATTTTTGTTCCTTATTCAATGAACACATGTCATTTGTACACAGTCCTTAAAAATGCACACAGTGTCTTACGTGTTCTCTCCTCTGTTATTCTGCTTCCTCTCTCTCAAGATGATGGTGCTGAGTATGATGAATGACAATGCCTGTGACTGCAATAAATTTTGGCTAGCATTTGCAGAAAACGCATATTTACAAAGTTGCCTCTACGAGTTATTCTTGTTGGGGATTCACAGACAAAACTCGGATCAGTCGAGTCTAAGGACACTATTCTAAAAATATTCTACAATCCCTCACAGAATTAAAAAGCGGCACTCTTAGGGTTAGATTAAACAAACCTTCCTTCTGACCACAGCAATGTCAAGACACCTCCCCTCAATTAAGTTCGAAAATGTTTTCCAAGGTTCAGCAGTAATAAATTAAAATAAATGACAAATATTTTCACACGAAGGCCCATCATTGTGTTTATTTCATGCGGAAGGGGAATTACCGATTTTTAACTGTGTTTCCATTCTCGTGATCAGTTCTTGTATGCGCAAGGCCCATCTTTCACTTGGTCCATTTACATGCCTTACATCACAACTTATTATATATACACTTGGGATTCCGTTATTCTAGGTAAAGTGAGATTTTGTTCGGCACACATATGCACTATTATTTACAACAACTCTCCATTAGTGCTTCTAGGAATTAGGACAGTTAAATCTTCTTCAGACATGCAGTTAAAATTTGACAGAACAAGAGAATAACCCAAATAACTACTAGATCAGTTTCAACCTTATTAAAAAAACTGGCAAGTCATTCTGAAGCAAGTGAGCAGAGTAGTTTATCACTGACACAAATTTATGTGTCTCTCCGTTATATAACATTTAAGGTTGTTAAACTAAAGAGAGGATTCTTTATTTGAGGATAGATACCATGAAAATTCAGCACAGAAGTTGATCCACAGAGTGGTAGTATGGTACTTACAAGGTTTTCTTTACACATGGCATTGGATAATCATTTTCTTTCTTTACATTCTGAGTTGAGGCATGTCAAACCAAATTTGCTCAAATGCTTTGATAATGAGTTGATGATATTCTCTTGAGTTCAGTGAGAGATAGCAGGCTAGCAGATCCTCCAAATCCTCTGACTCCCAGATATTGTTCTCCATGATCATCTCCACCATTGACTCCCTGAAGTCTCTTTGTGGATCAATTGAGGACTTGACAACAGCAAAACCCTCTGGAAGCCCTGTGTTCCTTGAAACCTTGCATGCACTGGATGATGATGATGATACACTCTTTCTTCTTGCACAGGCTTGAACTCTCCTGCTTGCAAGTTTTGGAGAATTGACTCTAAGTCTTATACCTCTAGAACTAGCAGAAGATTTTCGAGCTACAGTACTTCTACTGCTTTCCTCCAATTTAGATGCTTCAATGACCTTATCATCAAATCTCACTGGCTTTGTCAGTATAGGAGCAAGACCAAACTGTGAAACTGGATCAAACCCATCTAGCTTTTCAGGATTCCCAGTGAATGATTCGTGGTTCATGTCGATGATGATATCATTAGTGGAAGAACTCACTCTGCAACTGCAATCAGAGGATAGGCCATTGAACAATTCAGGTGCAACAAAGTTATCATCACACTCATCATCAGACTCAGATGAAAGACATTCATAGAGATCTAATTCATCAGAAGAACTTTCCATGGAAGAAGAGGCATAGTAATCCGGAGATCGAGTTTGATTTGGCCTAGTAGTCCAATGGCAACTGCAAGAAGTGGCAGAGACAGAAGAGGCAACTGAAGGAGAAGGCTTGTAAATGGTTTTTCTCCTGAACCTTCTCTTGGAGGATGACCTTCTTGAAGAATCAGTGAATGGAAAGTCTGTGAATTTTGTGTGAATTGGTGAGTTGAATAGCTTACCAGCTCTGTATGTTTCATTTGGGAAATAATGCAAACACTTGGGCTGCGTTACTTGGGATATTGCTGGTGATGAGCTGCTTGCTTTGTTCTTCTTGACAGCATGAGAAGAATTTCTCTGCTTCCTTGATCTGCTCATGTCTTTGAGCTTGTAAAACCAAGCATTTGGTAACATATCTGAAAATCTGAACCTGTGATTACCCATCAGATCATAAAATAGCTTCAAGCACAACACAGTTTTTCTCCCTTAGTGGGTTTGTGTTTCTCTCTATGGGGTGTTTCAGAATTGGATTTTATTCATAAGAGTTGAAATGGGATGATGCAATGAGGATGAAGACTTTGCTTTATAACAAGAAAATAAAAAAAGAAATAAAGTTTGTGGTCCACTAGAAAAGTTCAACATGAATGAAAGCAAGGGGACCAAGAGTGTCCACCAAATGACTTTATCTATCATTACTATAACCATTCAGCTGGCAAAGCTCTAGCAGAATGCTGTGTATATCACTAATAACATCATTAGTTTAGTATTCATGCTTATATATCATCAATTCCTTCCTAACAACTGTAATTTAGTGGCGCCAATAAACTTTCTGCAATAAATCAACAAATTGGTGTGCCAAATCGACTTGGAAGATTTTTAATGAAGTTTTTTTATCAAGATATTCATTAAAACAGGCATTATGACTAATTTGTTGGTATTGTTGGGTCTATTACTAGGGTGACTTTCCCAACAAATGATGTTCTATTCCTACCCCTCCAAGTATTGAACTTAGAAGACAATAATTAAGGGAACACAAACCCTTACTATCTATAGTTAATAAAATATTATTTTGATTCTTAAAGAACCTATTTTAGTTCAATTTAATTCTAAAAAAATTGCTCCAATCAATTTAGTCTCTACATTAATATAAATAACGTGACCATCAAACGGTAATAACTTGTCTATTTGTGTTCTAACTTCTAACAGTACGACCTCAAAAATAGCAAAAGAAGATGATTCACAAGGCAAAAAGAATGTTTTATATTAAAACTACTTAAATTACATTTTGAAAAAAACTAATTAGACATAAATTTGGCAGTTTAAAAAAAATACACCAAAGAAATCACAAGACATATAAACATGATAGATACACTTTTTAGTAGCATCATTCATTCTATGTATCTAACACTTCCTCATGCTTGTTTGTGTGTTTTTTCTGTTCTTTTGTGAAGTTTGATGATAGTTGAAAGATATGAGCTAATGATCTGGTTCTCCACGCTTTGTTTGGGGTTAAAAAAGATTAGGATTAAACAAGTAATGATGAAGTGAGCAAACAAGGGAGACCCATATGCGTATAAGTGCTAATTCATTTCTTCCCTAATTCCTGGCTGTAGAAATGATGACATTGATTCCATATGCCTTTTATACTATTACTTCATAATATCCACAATGCCTACTGCTGCCGTAAGCATCTCAAATTATACTTCTTTTTTTCCTTAAATAATGAGCAATTAAGGCCAAAAATATAATGAGCAATTGAGCATCACACGTCCGGTTGCTACCTAGCTACCCTGCTAATTAGTAATTACAAATCCAACTTTATCTTTATTATGGGCCTAATTGGGCCCTTTCCTTTCTGATCTTTATATTGGGCTTATATTCAGCTCTAAAGTTTTGTATGGACCCATTTATATTTAAATCTTGAGAAGCCCAATCCAACCTCTTCATTGAAATACTAGATTAATAGTAAAGTGGATATCAATTTGTTTATTTAATTTTTAAATATATAATAAAATATTCTATTTAAAATTTATAATTGTCCACCTTTTTCCACATATATTTTAAATTTATTTTTATTTAAAGGTATGTTTGATAATTTTTTTATAAAAAAAAAACTAAAAAGAGAGATTGAAAAAGAAGAGAATGAAAGATTAATCTCATTTTCATCTCCCCTTACACATTTTCCGAAATAACTCAAACAAATGGTAAAAGATAGAGATAATATAGAATTAAAAAGAAAAAATATGTTATTTCTCTCTCTTTTTTTTATTTCTATTTCTTAATAACCAACTCAAACATTCCTAATATCATGTTAGAGACTTAAGGCATGTTCTTTAAGAGAAAATCATGAAGGAAACAAGGAAGAAATAGGTAGGGCCCACTATTTTCATCAACTTTAAAAATATATAGGTCAAAACCCCAAATTGGCCCTCTATGTTTCACCCAAGTTTCATATTGGTCCTTTATGTTTGCAAGAAGTTCCAAATTGGTCCGTTAAGTGCTAACGTGACATGCTGAGATGTCACACTCTCTCTCCTACGTGTACCACTTAGCTGACGTGGCCTTAGTTAATCTAAAATCAGGGACTAAAATGAAACAAAATAATTTTTCACAAGACAAAAATGCAATTTTCTCACTTTTTCATCTTCTTCTGCGCTTGAAAACAAAAGAATGAGAGAGAAAGAGAGAGAAAACGCACTGATTGAAACAAAAAACAAAGGCAAGCAACGAAAATGAAAAACAGAGGAAGAACGAACGATCATGGCCAATAGTTTAATCAACGAAACCAAAATTTAGTGCCAACGCATGGTTAATCAAATCCGTTAATGAGAAAGCAACGGAAAGTGGTAAAAATAGCATACCCCTTTAATAATCATTACACTTAAAAGAGTTGAGAGAAAGTGGAGGATTTCAATGGGTTGATTTTTCAATGGGAGAAAACATTGCTTAAAACATTGAAGGTGTGGAGGTTTTCAATGGGAGAAAGCGAAGAAAAAGCAACGGAAAATGATTACACTTAAAATAAATTAATCAATGGGTTGATTTTTTCGAGTTCGTGGGATAAGACATTGAAGGTGTGGAGGTTTAGGGTTCGATGAAGGGAAGAGTAAGAGTTAGATGAGGAAGAAGAAGATCCCAATTTTTACTACCAAACATAACAAATACATTTCTCGCGAGCTTAAATTAGTGGAGTAGACGAAAATGAGTAAAAGGAAAGTTTTACTTGATAATCTATTCACAGTTCATAGAGAAATTTGAAAGAGAAGAAAACAATACAGTTGAGTACAATAACTAGAGATTCTTGCAGCTTATAAATATATCATATGAAGACTTTTTAACAGGAAAGATTACAAGCACTAACACAACTTAGAAGGCAAGTCTAATACAAATATGTGGTTCTGTTAGATGAAATATCAGTTAAAAAGGGCCCTGCATTTAACATTTAGGATTTTGAGACATAAACTCTAGACTTCATTAATGTCTGTCCAATTCTAAACCCAGGCATCACCATAAATTCAACTTTGTACTTTGCTCTTTCTTCATCATCAGATATAACCGAACTTCCCCTTTCCTCCTCAACAGATTCCATATACAAATTGCAGAAATTGCTTCCTCTGTTCACAGAAAACAAGGTTGCGTCTGGATCAATTGCTCTAGCAGAACCTTGTAAAACCCAAACCCATTTTGCCATTTTGGCAAACAGTTGATAGAACTCGGTCCTAGGATGTCTCCCACTCAGTATGAATGTCCTGTGATCCATGTTCCCAAAGAATGTCTCTTCCATTGTCGGATGAACAACAAGAAGATACTTCTTTTGACAAAATTTGGCGAATTCTGAATCTGGGTTCTCTATCAGTGCATCAATTGGATCATCAGACTTCATGATATCACCCAAATTGTAAGAAGTTAAACGAACTCCATGAAACATTCTGCGAGCAATGTAGGCCTCGAAAGCATACTTTTTGTCGGATCTTTTGGCGTAAACGGCTTCGTCTTCAATCGCCTTGGCTGCCACATCAAGGTCCCAGCCTGATGCTTTCATCAAACTAATCAGAGGTTTCGCAAAATCATGAATAGACTTTGAAGCAGCCCTGAAGACATCTTGGAACTTAGTAACACTCAAAACACTACTAGCTTTCCTCTTCTCCAAACCAATCCTCTTGATTTTCTCCTCCATTGCCTTATTCCCCATGTCCAAATCCTCAAGCTCTTGCTTCAACCGGAGTATCTCAGAGTCTTTATCACTGTTCTGAGACTTGAGCTTCCCTAGAAACACCTCTTTCGCCTCCATTTCGGCCCTATGCGAAGCATCAAGCTGCACTTTCCTGTTGTATTGCTTCTCCTTATATTCACGCTTGAACTTACATAGCTTCTCAAGCTCAGCAACAACTTTATCATCAGCAGCAACAATCTTGTGAGGGTCATAAGGGATATGAGCTTGCTGAAGCTGAAGGTACGCCAATTTCAGAGCTGAAACAGTATCAAACACCCTCATGATTTCCAAACTAACACAAGCATCATTATCATCATCATCATCCTCAGGGTGAGGATGAACTTTCTCCCCATAGCATTTTTTGGTGTCCTCACTTGCATCATCACCACCAGCACTACTGCTGCTGCTGTTTTCAATGACAGGGGCATCATTGTAAATGGGTTTGTGCAAATGATGGAGAGTGGGGATTTCAGAGGAGAAAACCCCAATGGATTTGAATTTGCAAACTTTGGCGAACTTGGAGACGATTTCAGAGATGTTATTAGAGGTAGGTTTGATAACGGGTTTATTATTAGCATTTGGGCATTCCATCCCTGAGTGAAGATCAAACCTTGAACTCATCATACTAACGAAGCAAACGGAGAAAGAAATCCAGAGAATGCAGAAAATGGGTTTTGTTTTAAGATTCTAATCAGCCAACATAGCATAAACATGAAACCCTAATCACAGCAGCAAGAACCGGAATTCCTGGGAAAATGCCAAAAAACCCAGGTAGTGGAGGCAAGTAGCATCTCAGATTTAAAAAAATTAAAAAAAATAAAAACAGCAAATGGCAGATTTCTCCCAAACTCGTCAATGGAAGGAAGGCAAAAGAAAAAGAGAAAAAGAAAGAAGCTAAACCCACATGAGGCTCAGAGGTAGGAGAGAGCAACAATAACGTCACGGAGAGCTGAAAGTAGTAGGTTCGGTGTTGGAGGAGCAGAGAAGGAGAAGCAGGGTGAGCAGCAGGAAACGACGACGTTTTGTAGGCGTGGTGGGTGGTCGGAGTTAGCGATGGCTATAGGTGGCTCTCCCTCTGCGTCCGGGTTTGCACCTTCTTTCTGACATTTTGAAAGTTTGAGGGAAGGGAAGTGAAGTGAAGAAGGCGTGCGTGCGTGTCTGCTTTTGTGTGTGCTCTGCTCTGCTCTGCAATACACTCAACACTGTGACCCGCTAATACTGACAAATTGTTATTCTTCTATTTTCTTTTCTTTTCTTCCTTCAAATATTTTCTCACTGGCTAATTAAAAAAAACTATTTTCCTAACAAATATTGATTAGAGATTCATTTTAATTTAAATATGGTACATCCTTCGTAAATATATTTATACATGAACTTACTAGGGAAATAAATGAAGAACAACATTTTGGGTTATGTTATGTGTACATGATTCAAAACTATTTTGGTGTAAACATGAAATGATTAAGGAGGAAAATGATGAGTTTATTATTGTTTTTTTATCAAGTTTCCATTTTGGTGTTTGGGGAAAAAGAGGTAATCTTTTATTTTTCCCAGGAATCTGTAGCGTTTAGAAAAAAATTATAAATTTGGCAGTTTCCGAGTGTGAGAAGGAAAGTGGGGTATGAGTCGTATGACTACGAGCTGTGGGCGTTTCATAATCTCAACATCTCATGCTTTTCATGAATATGATATTAGTAATTAGTGATAGTATTATTACATTTACCAAATCCAAAACCAAACCATTGATTTAGATTTAAAAAGAAATAATAAAGAAATAATGGCACGCGGGATTCTTTGGTTCTTTTGATAGATCCCCATGCAGTGATAGGATCTGTGCCTCGGAACCCGAAGTGAGATCTCAGCCGTCCAACCCCCCGTCGCAAGCGTGGGGCCCTCGTGCGAGGTAAACGACACCACTACAGACGAATTCGCGACGCCGTTTCTCTTTGTCGTTCGAATTGGAATGGATCCAACACTTTTTGTTTTATTTATATTTCATAAATCATAATATAGTACAGTACACCCATTCTTTCTTTTTGGTAAATTTGGGCTTTTTCCATTTTACATACTTCGTTGAAACATCAGTTTATGAGGGATTGGGTTCATTAGATCCATTGGGCCCAAACATTATAGGCCCAAAGCATGCACAGGATGACTCTACGTAAAATGACTACTCCTTCATCTTTTGGACCAAAAACAAAATCATTCCTGGATGATGAAAACTACAAAATTTACAAACGATGACCTATAAAAGCATTTGTTTTATTTTTTAAAAATAAGACAAAATACTATTTAGTCCTTGAATTGTTGGTCAAACTACTATTTAATCCCCAAATTTATCAAAAATACTATTTAGTCTCTGAAATGTTTAACTATGTCAACTATTTAGTCCTCAAATTTATACCTATGTCAACTATTTAGTCTCTAAACTTGACAAAAATATTATTTAATCATCGAATTACAACTCTGTCAACTATTTAGTCCCCTGACTATTATCCGTTATAGTTGACAGAGTTGCAAATTCGATGATTAAATGGTATTTTTGCCAAATTTGGAGATTAAATAGTTAACATAGTTACAAATTCGGGGACTAAATAGTATTTTGTCAAATTCAGAGACTAAATAGTTGACATAGTTAAACATTTCGGGGACTAAATAGTTGACATAGAAACATTTTGGGGACTAAATAGTATTTTTGATAAATTTAAGGACTAAATAATAGTTTGATCAACAATTTATAGACTAAATAGTATTTTGCCTCTTTAAAAATTACACAGCCCCCTATTATATTTTTAAAATATACACACAACCTCCCTTAAAATAAAAAATATAATTTATTAAAAATGTATTTAATTTCTTTAAAACTATTATTAAATAGTGTTATTTATTTTATGTTCAACATTATGAATTTTATTTAACTTTTTTCAAATTGATAAATTGTACTAACTTATTATATTATTTTTTTATTACAAAAAAATATTATGTAAAGTATTTTTATTTTAAATGAGAGAAGTGTAGGAAATAAATAAGAAAATTGTATAAATGGAAGAAATAAATGAAGTAGGGGACGAGAGAGAAAGAGACAGAAGTGGATGTCAAAATCAAATAATTCAGAGAAAAAAGAAAAAGGAAAGTATGAGCAAGCAGCTTTATTCAAAGTTGAATAATAGTGAGAAAAAAATGAGAAGGAATTGGACAGAAGGCTGCACATGTCACCCTCACGATTCCTATATCGCTATCCACCCTCTAATAAGCTAATACAATATGCATGCATGGTGGGCCATCCCATGCACATCACTATAATACAATATCAACCTTATAAAACTACATATACGTGAGGCTAAAAGTATCTTTTCCAAAATTTACATAATTCTTTTTATTTTAAAAATGTTAACTTATAATCGGTTTTGTTCTTAAAACATATCATTCTATAATAATGTATTAAATCATCTAAATTATTAACAATAAATGATGATATAATTAATATCATATATACATGTAAATGTAATATTCATGCAAACTCATCATTTAAAATAACAGAGTTTCTTTCTATTAAAAAAGAATAATTTAATCAAATGACATTATTTTAAGTGATCGACAAACTAATATTAATATTAGATGTGTGATGTGATTATATCATCATTTATAGTTAATAATTTGGAACGTATGTATGTTAAGTGCTAAAGAAGAATTCAAAATTTTGAGAATAAAATCGATTGTAGTTCATACCTTTTGTAACAAAATTGATATATGAAAAAGGAACTAAATGAAAATTATGTAAAATTTTTAAGATATATATATGTCCATGTCTTTTTCCACCAAACTAACCCTCACTTACTAAAGCTTACTTGATATAAAGGTCAACACATAAATAAACCTCCAAGGTCTCATAGTTACATTAGTATGGAAGTATAAGAAAAGAAAATTTGCTTTCCTATAATAATTTGTTTGGTTGAAAGGAAGGAGGAAGATATAAGGAATTTGATTTCCCTCTCTACATAGAAGCTAACTTTTCTCTCATGTGTGAAGAAAGTAGAAGTACTTGTCAAATTATTGATTGTATGTATCCTCATGAGTGAACATGAGATACTAGTAAGGCTACATACCATTTAGAAATGATCAAATTGTCTTTTCACAATCTTTATATTTCATTTCCTTATCTCTATTTCATGCTATTAAATAAAATTAATCTTGTAATTTAATTATATTTTTTCACATATCAAACAAAATTTTGTTATTTCTTATTTTATTTCCCTCTAACCTATTTTATTTTTTATTTCTCATTTATTTCCTCCTAAAACATCTTATACCTTTCCAAAAACAAAATTATGTATTTCTATTTGTTCCATTCCATAACATGCGTTTTGAGTTGTAAATAATTACTTTCTCTCACTCTCATTTGCCTCCTAATTAATTAATTCATTTTCTTTATATATATATATATATATATATATATATATATATATATATATATATATATATGTTTTTCTGGGTTCTTGTTTAGCTTTAAAGTAAAAAAACACATAGGGCCCCCCAAGTTTCAAAGAGTCCTCTCCAGTCGCCCCCACTACGCGCAGGCTTTCAAATTCAAATATATATTCAATCCCTAGCTATCAAATCAAAGCAAGGGTAATAATATATAATATAATAAAATAAAATACACACTTGATGCATGTGATCTCTGAATTGTAGTTAAATGAAAAGACTACCAAGTAATATATTCTTCAGATGAAAACAAAGATTTGATATCTTGTGAGTTGTGACCACACCTTGATTTCACACCCATTACCTTTAATTAGTTAAGTTATTTTACTATAATTGTAAATTGTAGGATGTGTTTGGAGGGTGGTTTTGAGGATATAATAGGAATGGGAATGCTGGAGGAAATAAAAATGTCATGTTAATGTGAAGTGAATAGAATAAAAGTGGATAAAATAATTATTTTACCCTTACATTAAAAGTGAAAATGAAATAAAAATAAATAAAAAATAAAGACAAAAACGTAATTTCATCAAATTGCAAAAAATAAAATTTGTTTAATAAGAAAAATGTTGAATATAAATTCCATCCTCAAAACCACCGACCAAACACAATAGCTTCAACAATTCAAGAAATCATACCATGAGAAACACCAGATTAAGAAGATTTCACTTTGATCCGTTTGTGAAAACTCCATCCAAAATGGACATTCCATGAAAACTATCTGTAAAGTTGGAAACTTGATTCAAATCATAGTGATCTAAAGATGAATGAAATTGCAGAAATGGAATATAATAGCACAAATACACACATTCACTGTCCAAATCATCCACTATTTTCTTCATTTTTTTTGGACAATGTATTTGTACGCGTCTCCTTGCCTTTAGAATCAGTCAATTCATAGGTTTTTTCCTAGTAGACTTGGTCAATCACATTATTTAAAGATTTCATCAAGTATTAATGATCGCCATCAATCATAAATTCTCTTTTTCAGCTAACACAAAAATGCTTCAATCTAGCTAGACGTCAAAATCAACAGCCATATTGATAAGTGATGGTGAGAGTGAGAGATGTTAAAGTTTAAACAGATTTGATCCAAATATATTTACACCTACCAATATTACATTTGTAATATTTGGTTGGCATAAAAACAATAAAAAAATCGGAGATAATAATTAACATAAGATGGTCGAAATACCTCTATTAAAAAATAAAATAATTAAATTTATTTGAGGTACTTTATCCATAATGATACATTCTATGAAATGTTAAAACTTCCATAGATTTTTTGAAGGTACGTGCTTTCCTTCAAATGATAGAAAGTTGCTTTCTATAGGAGAGAATCTTTCTTGCAATCAAACACGGGAGTGTCAATATTTTTCTCCCTCATTCTCAATTTCTCATTCCCTCAACTATTTTCTTACAATAAAACAAATCGAGTGTTGGTTCATAATATTACTATCAAAATGGTTTAGACAATTTAGTCTAGAGTATATAGACAATTTCGTCCCTGAAAGATTCATAAGTGGATAATTTGATCCCTGAAAGATCCTTAGTGTATAATTTGGTTCCTGAAAGATTGCACCGTTACACAAATTGGTCCTTCCGTCATCTTCAACTAGATTCTCTTAACAGACTTGCTGACGTGGCACGTTAACTGCACTCGGGGGCTGTTAGTTGCTCAGTAGGACATGCTTACATGATACAAGCTAAAATCCACCTCCAACTCCGCACAAAACGCATCGTTTTGAAGCTTCAATTTGCACACTTACACTAAGTTAGAGGTGGATTTTGGCTTGTGCTGACAAAACGCATCACAAGCTAAAATCCACCTCTAACTTAGTGTAAGTGTACAAACTGAAGTTTCAAAACGCTACGTTTTGTGTCGATTTGGAGGTGAATATTAGCTTGTTTCATGTAAGCATGTCCTACTAAACAATGAATGGCCCTTGTCTACAATTAACATGCCATGTCAGCAAGTTCGTTAAGAGAATTTAACTGAAGATGACGGAAGGACCAATTTGTGTAATAGTGCAATCTTTCAGGGACCAAATTATACACTTATGATCTTTTAGGGACTAAATTATCAACTTTCGAATCTTTCAGGGACGAAATTGTCTATATACTCATTTAGTCTAAGATACTAACACACTATATAATCTTTGTAACACATTTTATTGAGTTACGTAAAGCTTCACTTCTCTTCGATAGAAGTAAGGTTGCTTACATCTGATCCTTTACATACCTCAATTAATCTGTGCATTGGGCCCACCATTTTTTTTAATTTATATATTCCAACAAGAGAGAATTCATGAACCCTACAAGTGCTTATCAGTTTCTCTCATGATGCTCACACGTGCAGTGCAGAGGGTATAATCGTAAATTCCCAGGTGGATCGTCCTTGTGGGAGGTTGCCCCACCATCTAATAATCTAAAAGCTTCACACCCAAATTGCAGAAGGATGCATGGTACATTTTCAGCATCATCCACTTTTTTGTTCATTCCCAAAAACTCCAACTGGAAACACAGAGATGAACCAAAATAAATTATTGCACTCATTTGAATTCTTAATTAACTCTTATCTTCTATCCCTAATACAAGTTCCAATGTATTCCAAACCCATCCACCCCTCCCTCCACAAGACACCCATGCATGTTAATTAGTGCTTCACTTCGAGACACAGAAAGAAAATTCAACATTTTGTGTCCTTTCATGATCTCAATAATTTAATAAAAGGCAAAAGAATTTTTTTTTGTTCTCAACATTGTCATTTTTCTCCTTAATGTTTTTTTCTGTCAATTGTACCCCTAATGTTTTGTGTTTCTCACAATGTTAGGCTTTTGACTAACACCGTCAATTTTTGGACGATTTTTGATGACGTGGTATCCTATATAGCCAACCGTTCTAATTGAACTTCATTTTTTTACATCAACAATATATTTTAGGAGTACAATGGACTCCAAAAACTCAGTAAACCAATAAATCCAGTACACCAAAATACTCATTACATCAGTAAAATGGACCCCAAAAACTCAGCATTATTGACTGCTGATGTAAAAAAAATTAAGTCTAGTCAGAATTGTTGGCCACATAAGATGTTACGTCATAAAAAACCGTTCAAAAATTGACGGTGTTAGCCAAAAGCCTGACATTGGAAGAAACACAAAACGATAGGGATACAATTGATAGAAAAATATGTTAGGGGTGAAAGTTACAGGACCCAGGTTAGTAAAAGTGATTTTACCTTTAATAAAATGACAGCAGAGAAAGACCAAGGAAGATGCAGTTAAAAAAAATAGAAACAGGAGAAACAGAGGAAAACAGAGCAAGTGTGGGAAAAGAAGAAGAAAGAAAAGGCTGCAAGAGAATCCTAGACCCAAACAAGGTAAAGCTTAGGAATTGAGGATCCTAATAAATAATATATATTCTTCCCCTCTCTCTCTCTTTATTAAAAAACCCATTTCTTATTATCAGATAATAATCCGTACCATCTCTCATTCACTTTATTATATTTGCCCCCCACATTTCACTTCCTCCTACTACTAGTCTACTACTACTACTACCTAGCTAGCTAGACATATATAGCTGCCTCTTTTACAAAGAAAAAAATAAAAAAGTGGGTGTGATTTTGATCAGAGAGAAATGCAGTATAGTCAAGTGTTGGGTATATTATTATGTGTTTAGCTTGATATATCTGCATGGAACGTACAAGCCCTGGATGGTGTAAACACTATTATTGGTTCTCTTGAAAGGGTCAGAATTAGAGAGAGAAAGAAGAAAGAAGGTGTGTGTGTGTGTGTGAGGCAAGGCAAGCTTATAGAAGTTTGATTTGATCTGAAGAGGATTAATTGTTCATGGAGAAGAAGAACAGAAAGATCAATAATGGGGTCATCATACTACTCATAAACAAACTTTCTTTCACTCTCTGCTTCATCTTCATCTTCTGCAATCTCCTGATCAGTACCACTTCTCTGGGTATGCAATTCCACTCTTTTTAATTCTCTCTAACTATATTTCATCTAATTTCAATTTCCCCACTACTAAATCTCACTACATCTTCTGCTACTAACTCTAATGCAGATACTAGAAGGCCTAGTAGCCCTATGTTTGCCAAAGCAGATAGAGATTTTCAGGTAGATTTTGTTCTTACTTCTTATAATTGTTTTCATTATAGAGAGTTTTACTTTTTCAAAACTTATATATTTCAGTACATATGCATTATTATTTTGTGCCTAGCTACTCTATTTTCTAGTTTTGTAGGACTTTAGCTCCAAGCATCAAAAATAGGATCAACCTACAAAAATCAAATTCAACTTTTTTTTTCCTACTTTTAATTAAGACCCCTCTTGGGTCTGATCCTTGATGATATATAGTGAGTAGTGAACATTTGGATAAAAATTATAAATTCAATATATTTAGGGGCAACTTTAAAAAGAAGTTGAATTTTGATGAAGAATAAATGTCAGGCATATATAGTTGTGGACTTGTGGTTGTGAGCAGGTGAAACATTGTAATTATTGACCATAATTTTTTTTTGTGGCCAGTCTTATTTTAAAATTCCAAACAAGAATACCAACATAGTGTGATATAAATGGTAATCAGATTGTGTTCTCTTAATTATTATTTTTCTAAATTCAATTCATGGAGAGATGGAAAAAAAGCGTCATCCGTTAGGAAGATCATTCTTAATAATAGATCCCACAACATCGAGAAATTAATTTTCAGGTCCGCTCTGATAAATACTCCGAACAAAACCAAAAATAAAATTCCAAACATGAATATGTACCCACTATAATAAAAAGTCATGATAAATACTCTCACATAAAATTCAGTAATCACTCTAATAAACAAATTTGTTTATAAATCGATATGAGTATACATAATTTAGTACAAATTTAATTGACACAACAATTTCACAAACTTTTTTTTGAGTACAAACAGATACGGATAAGATAGTCCAAAATAGGAGCAGAGTGCAGGTACAGGTGCAACGTGAGCCGTCGGATGGTATGTGGGGTCCACTATGATTAGGTGACACACGTGGGCAATGGTCCCATTTGGTTCCCCAATCGGGTCCATACACAAATACACCACCGGCGCATGTTAGAATTAGGCAAATAATTTATAATTATTATGTGTCGTCTTCCTCACTGACCTCGGTAACTTGCACGCACTGTACAATGCTCAGCGCCTTCACCGGACACTACACGATCTATTATAGTAGGAGGGTGGATCCTCTACATTGTAAAGTGAAGTGCTTACTAAAGTAAATAGAGAGATAGAGAGAACAACTAAGAGAAAGAAATTGTGAAAATGTAGGACCTACAATTTTTTCTTTCTATCTTTTTCCTCACTTTAGAGAGCACTTTACCTTACAATGTAGAGGATCCACTCTCATTGTAGTAGCTGCATTCCCGTGAATCATGCTCTGAGGGCGCATGTTAGCCTCCTTCAGTACCATCTATAATACAATATATATACATATATTATCTCTTTCCATTAAATTTCATTTTCAAATTCAAATAATGTTTTGTATGATTAAATCTTGAATAAAGTATCATTTTTGTCCCTAAATAATATAGTATGTCTCAATTTAGTATTTAAGTGGTAAAAACGATAAATTTAATCTCTTAGAATATATAATTTTATTTTAATTTATAGTGTTTTTGGTATGTTATTTTTAGGATGTAATTCCTCAAAGATACATTATTTTTTGCAATGTCATGAAATTATATTTTGTCCTTACTCTTTTCTCCACTTTTATTTCATTCTCACTTTTAAGTAAGTGTAAAATGGTCATTTTATCTACTTGTATTCTATTCACATCACATTGACATGACATTTTTATTACATTTAACATTCACATTCCTATTGTCGTTTCCATTATATCTTTCACCCCACTAACCAAACACACCCTTAATTTTGGAAAAAAAAACCGCTACTAACATAATTGATGAAAACTTTCACATGAGTTAAACTGAGATAAATTACATCTTTTAAAAATTAAATTTAAAATTTTCATCTTTAAAAGAAATTAAAGTAAAATGCATCTTTTAAGTAATAAATTAAAACAAATTATATTTTTACCACAAAAAATGATAACTTACTCTTAAAATCTCTTAAAATGTGTTGTCTAATTGATTCTTTAGTTTTTCTTTCATTAAGGTGAAAATATGTGAATAGATAACTTATTATTGAATAATTCATTTATTTTCAAATTCAGAAATCTGAAGAGGGAGTAGATGGACAAGGCATAATGCATGGAGGGACGAGAGAGGTTTCATGGATTTGGCCTAGAAGGAACCTTGGTGGGCCCGGGTCATCGCCGCCGCGATGCAAGTCAAAATGTGGGACTTGTACGCCGTGCAGGCCGGTCCATGTGGCGGTGCCGCCGGGGACGCCAGTGACAGCAGAGTATTACCCAGAAGCATGGAGGTGCAAGTGTGGCAATAGGTTGTACATGCCATGAGTCCATGACCATGAACATAATTTCTCTATAAATCATCTATTTTTGTCCACTCAATAGCTCAATATTTAGGGACTAAGAAAAAATCTGTTTTAATCAGTTTTTATATCTGAAATATCTATGGAGAAAATCTTATAATAATAATCATAATATAGAATACAAGGACTTGATTCTATGTAAAAAGAAACATATATATATCTCGACAGTATAGATAAATTTTAGCAGTAAAATCTGTATTTGTTACTTCTGTTTTGTTTTATGGTATGACTAAAAATGTCATTTAGATTTAAAACTTTGATTATTCCTTTAAATAGCTGATTTTAAATTAATAATTTTAAATGGTAAGTGATATAAAGAATAAAAATGTTGTCCTTCCTTAGCCTTTGGAACTTTAATAATACTAATTATAACAAAAAATTGAAAAACTAGAATAGTTTCCATTACATTAAAATACAATATTATGATAACACGAAAATTCACAACTGTTATATTAAACATAACAATTTACATATAAATATTTTTACATACTGCAAGTGTTGGATCGTTATGGGTGTCATTGTCTTTAGACCCAAATCTAAACTTAAAGAAAAATACAAATATTAATTTATCCATATAAGAGCCTTCATTTCTGCGAATTATGATGCTTTTCGTTTTCTTTTGGGTCCTAGAAAGCTAAGTCTAGAATTGACATGGGCCTTTTGGAAGGTTGGGTAATATGACATTTTAAATTGGATGGCTCATGACGGATTAACCTATGCTCTTTCTGTTTTTATTATATATATGTTGTATTTTGCATTTTTGTTTTTATTAAATCTCTGTCCAAATAATTTGTGGTGTAAAAAATTTATTCCATCCTTTTAAGTTTTAACTCCAGTTCATATTGATACAAAATTAAAAAGGAACAGAAAAATTCAGGAAGGACTCTCCATGATATTAATTAATCTTTGAATATTTCAAAGATAAAGCTTACATAATTATAATATTAATTTCTTTTGGGCCCTTGAAAGATAGAACATGATGTTGAGCTGGGCCCAGCTTGACATTTACACTTTATTTGAAACTAAGTAGAAGTATAAATTCAGGCCCAAAAAAAGTAGAAGTATAAATTGTAATTTTTCACGTAGTTGGATTCTCTAGATTTTAGAAGTAAAAAACAAAAATATAAGGGGAAGATAAATTAGTAAATTACTGACCCAACGCTGCGCGTGTGTGTGTGTTTTTTTTTTTATGTATTTCACCAAGTTACTAATCTGCATTTTAGAGTATCCAAATTCATAATTTATATAATCTTTTTTCATTCATAAAACGTCAATATTAGTGCATGGGTCATATCTAAAAGGAAAACTATATATGATGGTGACCAGATGAATGAACAAAAGTTTAGTGTTAATGATAAATACATTTTGGGTGACAAAGACAATTCAATCAACTCTCTCTCTATATATATATATGTGGTTCGGTTTTAGAATATATATGTATATGTATTATGTTGTGGCTGAAGTTAAGCACACATATTGGATCATGTATTGCAGCAGTTAGCATATAAAGCCAATGTCCATCAATCATGTGTCTTTTCCTCCCTCGCTCATAAATAATTAAATATATCTCACACTTCAATTAGTTTCACTTTATAAAAATTTTCAAGACTCATAAACTACATTTCAACTCTATCTCTTACTAAAATTCCATTTTAACTTACTTAGCATGTCAAATAAGGATATGATCAACATATGAATGGTTGGGTGTGAATGCAACATATAAGCACCTTTTACACGGTTGCCTATACGTGTCCCTAGTAAATTAATGAGGTAAGTCACGGACTGAGTTTTTTTTTTGGGGGCCAATAAATCACGGAAAGTCGGAAAGATATTATATATAAAAAGTAGATCTAAACTTAACTAAAAAAATTCGTGACAAAAAAAATTTAAAAAAAAGGGATTTTGTTTAATAAAAGTTTAAGTGGAATAAACACCATTATCTCATCAGTAAAAATCTTTCAATTTCTTTAAAAATTACAAAAAAATTTACAAATCTTTTATTAATAAAATTCTCATATCGATCATAAAATTCAAACCCTCGTTCTTCTTGCATGCATGGTCCGTGAAGGAAAGACATGTGGTATTGGCAGCAACACATGTAGTAATTGGTTACAGTAACCATATCCAAGCAACGCGTGTAGCATAGTGCGTTGATTCCCCCACCAATCCATATTCCTTTCCCATTCCTCCACCCAAATGGATACTCTTCCTTAATTCCCCAAAGAAAATGGATGCTTTTCAATTTTCACCTGTCTTGTTCATTCTCTACACAAGATTTGATTTTAATATTTTTCACTTGACATTTGTTCAACTTCAGTAAATATCATATGAGGATAATTACTATAATTATTTTGGGTAAAATTATAAAATTATTAGACGTGTTAAAAATACAATAATAAAAAATATAGAGATTTAAATAATGTTAATACTCAAAAGACATCTCATACATGGTAAAGCATGAGATTGCTGTTACTGATTAATCCAAATCCCAGACTCATATAATTATGTACTAGTTATATTTTGCCCAAAAGATTATTTTGCTTCATCAAAAGAAAATTGAGTTTTATTCTGGTCACAACACTTTTGCAAACTCAAATTAAATTAATCAAAATTTTATTCATTTACATCAATGCAGCAATATATATATATATACAATTGAAAATGTTATATATTAAATTATTTGTATGTTGACATTCTAAAAAAGAATTATTTGTCAAAAACTTAATATTTAATACAATTGTAATTTATGATTACATTATATAATATTAATAAAACAAAATGAAATTATATATCAAATATAAATGTAATAAAAATATAGTATCGTACAGATAAATAGATGGTGAAGATGGAGATCGATGGAGATGGAGGAAATAAATGAAATAAGATATTAGGAAATTAAATATTGAATAATTAAAGTATACCCTAGGGATGACAATCTTACTTGGACTCAACGAGTACCCGGTAAAATTACCCGTTAGGTCCGGGTCTGAGTATTGAAAAAATGGGTCTGGGTCCGGAGATTTTAACGGATAAATTTTCGGGTCCGGGTCCAGAGACGGGTAAGGGGGTATTCACCCCGGACCCGGACCCGGTGATATAATATATATAAAAATATTTTATATATAAATATTTTTATATAAATACTTTTTATATATTATTTATATATATAAATATTAAAAAAAAATTTACACACCATCTCACACTTACCCAGTAGTCCAGTACCCACACGCGTGCCTCACCCTCATCACGATTCACACACATTTCCATTTTACTAAGCTCAAAAATCCAGACTTTTTATTTTAATCTTATTTTGTGTTTGAAGTTTTTTTAAAAAAAAATAGAAATAATTAAATTTGTGATTGTGTATTCGTGTGTTTTGAAGTTTTTTTTTTTAAATTTGAAAATAATTAAATTTATGATTTGTAGAAAAAAGTAATAAATTTTCCGGGTCCGGAAATTTAAGTATTCGATGGGTTCGGGGATGGGTCTCACATTTTATACCCGGCCGGGACCGGGAACGAGTCCGGAGAAAAAATTGAGTTCCGGGACCGAGGCCGAGGATTACAGTATCCTCCCCATACCCTACCCATTGCCATCCCTATATGCCCCATTGATATAAATATTTGGAAATGGATGTGGATGGAGCAAAATTAGAGTTTATCCACATATGAGAATGCCAGTATGCCACTAATTGGCCGCCCAATAGTGATCACTCTCAAGCAATTAATATATATATTGTGGTAAATTAAAAATCCTTAGAGCCCCCTTTGTATAGCTTCTAGGGTGAGGTTAGAGGGAAGGTGAGAGTAAAGTGTGTTTGGTATGATTTTGGAAGTGGTGAGGTGAGTTAAAGCTTCTTAGCTAAGTGGGAAGGTTGCTTATTTGAAGAAGTGGAGGGAAGGTGATGTGAGGTTTGGTTTAAAGACCAAAATGCCCTTAAAAAATTTGTGACTTTTAAAAAAGTAACGGCGAAAAGGGTATTTCATACTTTTATCTTTTATTTTTCTATTTTCTTCCCACCATACTAAACAATATTACTTTTACATTTCACTTCCATTTCCCTGCATACCAAACATACTTTTTTATCATCTACTTCCACTTCACACTAAAACACTCACGGATACCAAACTTCACCTTATAGTCGATCCCTAGCTATATATAAGGGAAAATGCGGCTGATTATATTGGTTTGGCTGGAGAAGCTGTTAGGTAGCTAGAAGGAAAGGTGAGATGGTGATGAGAATTAGCTTCACCACATTTACTAGTTGCCTTGCCGTTTTGTTCCCTGGGCTTGTTAGCTTAGGAGTTAGGTCACATGCATTAGCCTTTTGTACAAATATATATAAATTTTGTACAATATTCTCAAGCTTTTCTCGGAACTTATCTTTGGATTGGGAATTTAAGAAAAATAAGAGGAAAGGGAGTATTTAGTGACAATTTCTTGTTTGATTGTTTAAATTATAAATGAAAAAATATTAAAAGATTTTATGTTAATTCTCGTGAATTTTTTTTAATTTGAATTACTATAAATTAAATTATTTTTAATAATCCAAACAATAGAGGATAATTTATTATTTAAATTTTCTTACCCCTTATTTCCAATCTCTCCTGTTTCCTTCACTTCTTAATTGTCAAATATAGTCTATCCTTGATTATAGTACAATTTTTTTTATATATGTATGTGTGTATTTATATATATACACAATTTGAAAAATATCTAAGTAAGTTTTCGGTGATGAAAGAAGGGCATAATCCAATCCCTATTATCATCTAATACCGGGAGTTTTGCCATCACAAAATCTAGCAAATATACCATTTTATACTTGTACACAATATTTGCATTTAAATAATTATTGGGCTAACTATCATATCATTTGAGATGTCTATAAATTAATAAAAAAATTAATAATTATGGTCGATGATAGATATCATAATTTCGACCAAATTTATTTATAAATTATATAGTATAGTTGGCTTTATATGAATAGCTCATATAATTAAAGCGCAAATAATTTAAATGACAACTTTTTTATAATTTGAAAAAGTTATTTATGAATAAATCATAATTAAATATAAGCATTTTTTGGGCTTAATAATTGAACAAAATATATTTATATATATAGTTAGTTAGTTAGTTGAAGCGGCATTTACAATTTTCTCTAAAATGTTGAATAGGTTTAGTATGAAACAAATTTACAATCAATTTTAATAGGAAAATAAAATTCGAAGTGACTGATGTTTTGGGCATCAGTTTGGTGTGAGTAACGTGCAAATTGATTGACAAGTTTAACCTTATTATAAATCAGCAAGCCAATGTAGCTGTCCCGTCTCTATGCGCGTAATCCCAATTTTTGCTTTTTAGTGTGCCATATTTAGGTACGGTAATAGATAGAGTTTGGGTAGGATACTGTAATCTTCGTCTCTAATTTTGGTAATTAATATTTTTTTATTCCCGGACCCATCTCATCGGGTATGAAATTTGATACCCGGACCTATCGAATACTTATATTCCCGGCCTCGGCACCGACCCGCAAAATTTACTATTTTTTTTTATAAATTTTACTACTTTCATCACAAGTATTGAACACACATTTATAAATTTATTATTTCCAAGTTTAAGAAAAATAAACTTAAAACACACAATTTGATATGATATAAATATATATTTATATAATATTTTTATATATATTATATCACCGGGTCCGGGGTGAATACAACCTTATCCGTCCCTGGACCCAGATCCGAACTTTTACCCGTTAAAATTCTCAAGCCCGGATCCAGACCAAATTTTTTAATATCCAGACCTGAACTCAACGAATAAATTTGTTGGGTATTCGTTGAGTCCAGGTAAAATTGCCATCCCTAATTCAAAGGAAAAAGAAATAATTATTTATCACAGAAAATAAAATAACATAAACTAAATAATGAAAAATAATTGAGATTGATCCTATTCCTATCATAGTCATCATGAGTGGTAACATAAGTAATGCAAACCCATGTCTCCATAATTCCTTACGAAATATTGTTGACTTTTCATTTGAAATTTTTAATGAACATGTAAGGCAGTAATGGTAGGTGCCGCTACATATCTACATATACACGCAATTAGGTTTATTAATTTGCCGACAATATTAATTCATTATTGCGCATAATATATATAAGGAAAAAACTTAGGTCCATTTTCTTATGTTCATTTTATCTAATTTCACCAATCATATATTGTATTTACACTCTCTTTCTTCTATGATTGGTCAAACAAAAGGTGGTCTTCTATATTTTCTCTCTCCCGTGATTGGTCATTTAAACACTTTTTGCCACGTGTCATAATTATATTAAAGAATTAGATAAAATAGACATAATGAAATGGACCTAAGTTTTTTCCTATATATAATGCAAGTTGCTCCATCAACCTTCTGCTCTCAAAATTTCTACTTGTAATTTTTGTTTCTTTCATTTCTATCTATATTTTCTATTGAAAACAACTTTATGTTTTAAGGGTTCTTCTATTCAAATTTCAATCTCTCCAAATGTTGAATTTTTCATTTTATGTCTCTCTTTTTTTAAAAGAAAAATTCTTTGAATAAAACATTAAACAAAAATAGGAAATTAAAGTAAAGAGCAAATAATTCAACATCTCATTGAGCTTTTTATAGTCTCACCTTATGTTAATTTTATTGATTGGTTATTAATGACATCGAAAAAAAAATCATGAGAGTTTAGAGACAACTTAAATAAAATTAACTTGTATTCTTCTCATGTGAATTTTCTTTTTCTTTTTTTCAAATTGAGTTAAAGTTATTTCTAACCTTCACTAGTTGAGCAGTGACAGTTGAAACTGAAAAATTGGACCGGTCATTATTCCGGTCAAGTATTCGGGTCACTAGTTCAATCGCTGCGTCACTAAAAAATCGGTTAGTTCAGTCAAATTTTTTAAAAAAATTTAAAATATATAAACATATGCATACATTAACCAAATAAATAAGAAAACACACATAATAAATTATTATAATTCAAATTTAAAGCTGAAATTGAATATAACAAGTCTAAAATATAAAAATAATAACACATAATAAGTCTTAAAGATTTAAACACTTAACTTTTGATCCCACAAACACTACAAGAAAAAACTGATTTAGCTACGGATTAGCTAGTTTGGTAAAAAAATTTGACGCGAAAAGGCGGGAAAATTTAGCTAGGGATTTGCTACGGATTAGTTAGGGAAAAAAACCGTAGCTAATTAGCTAGGGATTTGCTACGAATTTCCCTAGCTAATTAGCTAGGGAAATTAGCTACGGATTTTTCCAAGCTAATCCCTAGCTAATTAGCTAGGAAAAAAAAAATCTCTAGCTAATCCGTAGCTAGGGAAAAAATCCCTAGCTAATTTATTATATGTGTATATATAAAATATTTTACATTAATAAATCAAAAAGTGATAAATGGCCTAGTTGTTGGTCTAAATGTTACTATCCATGATGTCCTGTTTTCAAGGCCTCCTATGACCATTTTTCAAAAATTTAAAGTGGTTGCCGGAGGAGGTCGTTGGCCGGCGGTGGAGGAGGTCGCCAGAGGGGCCACCGGAGGCCGGTGGAGGAGGTTGCCGGTGACAATTTTTGGAGGGGGTGAGTTAGCTAGGGAATTTAGCTAGGGATTAGCTACGGATTAACTAAGGATTGGCTACGGATTAGCTAGGGACTAGCTACGAAAAAAATCCCTAGCAATTAGCGTCCAAATATTAGCTAGGGAAAAATCCGTAACCAAATATTAGTTACGGATTTTTCCCTAGCTAATCCTGTTTTTTCTTGTAGTGAAAAATGAAATTTAAAAAAAAAATCAACTCATCAATTAAGTCGTAACTCAAACCACTCAAACACTTTTTTTTGGTAAACCACTCAAACACTTTAAACAATATAAAATTTGTCAATTTAGTTGATTAAAAAAATAAAATATTAATACTATCAAACAATCCTATATTTTTCAACAAAAAAAAAATCGGGTCATAGGTTATCGAGTTTGCTTAAAACCCGTCGTATTAACCCGAATCGTTCTCGGATCAATTGTAAAACGGTCCCTAAAAACCACCCAAACTATCTTGGTGCCCAAATGACCAGATTCTAGGTCATCTCGACCGAATCGATCTGAATGTTGAAATACCCGTTGAAACATTGTTGGGGTAAACACTTGTTGCGTTACGCGGCACATTGATATTGACAAGAGGCACGCATGCATCACGAGTGAGTTAACAAATATTAGCCATTCTCAAACAAGTATAAAATTATAAATTAGTTTTCTTCATGTGTACGTGTCCATTTTTTAAAAGAATGGGTAAAATAAGATAAGAGAGATGAAAACGTTGCATTGCCTTTTTTTTTTCCCCGCTTACAAATAAAAGTTTGAAGAGCTATTTGTCAAAACTAAAAAATTGAGCAAACAAACATTTAGGAATAAAATTACAAATTGATGTAAAATTTAATTACACAAAATGCATTTCACTATTTCTGTCATAATTAATCTTGTTGTTCATTATATTAATCATTGCCAGTGTAGCAGAAAGAAAGGGAGAGGTGGGAGACAGGAAATGCAAGTTGGTATGAAGAGATAAGTATGAATTATGAGAATATATATGTAGGAAAGCATTACTCCATAGCTTCAGTGTTCGTGGTTGGACCATAAATTCAAACCAGCTTGGAACATATCACATTTTTATTCGCTTTGCTGGACACTTTTAAATCCTTTTTATTATTTTTGATTTCTTTAATTTATATAATTGCGATCACTCTGTATTTAGCCTATCTCTCTCTCTCTCTCTCTCTATATATATATATATATATATAGATCATTGTAGAAAGAGAATGATTTCAATGTTTTTAATTATTATTGCAACTTATATATATATATGATAAAATAAATTTATTGAAGTATATCAACTTCATTTTCCGTCAAAATTTAGACTATGTTTGGTAGCAATAATTAATAATAGAAATTTAGACTATGTAGGGAGAAGTCTTCTCCCTATTCTTTTTTTTTTCTTACCAAACAAATTCCACTTTTTATAATGTGATGAAATTATATTTTTGTCTTTATTTTTTGTTCACTTTTATTTTATTCCCACTTTTAATCATTTCATCCATTTTTATTCAATTCATATCACATTGACATGACATTTTTATTCCCACTAATATTTCTCTTCTCATTCCCTCATATTTTATCCTTACCAAGCATACCCTTAGACTACATTTATAACACAGATTTGAAAAGGGAGAAAAGGATGAAAACACTGCCCACTAGCATGAGTGGCAGGAAAAGAAAATAGAAATGTTTTTCGATTTTTGTGTAAAATAATTAAAAAATAAAATATGAAATGTTCATTATACTCTTAAATTTGATATAATCGTATCATTTTTTTTAATATTTTAATATAAGGGACAAAATGATAATTTTAATTCCCTTTTACTCATTTTTATTCCCATTCTCAAATTTTACTACCAAACACAATAAACTCATTCCTATTTCCATTCCCTTCTCCCTCGTGCCTAACAAAAACACCCTAATAATATATATAAATTCTATCTCTCAAACATATATCTTTCTTTTTCTCTTATTTTCTTTTTTTATATTGGCTTTCTGTATAGTTAAATACGTACTATTATATATATATAAATAATATATTTATACCAGTAGAATGAGAAATTAGAAAAAAAAGGTAACAAGTTTATTTGGGTTTATAAAAGGCATTGATGTTTTGGTGTGTGTATATATATATATATATATATATATGGGTAAAGTACATTGATGTCCCCAAACTTTGCTGCAATGTTCATTCTGTCCCCAAACTTTTTTTTGGTTCATGCCTACCTAGTAGTGTCAAAACGGGCCGGCCCGGCCCGGCCCGCACCGGCCTGCGACGGGCCGGCCCGTTTACTTGGCGGGCTTGGGAAGTGATGTTCAAGCCCGCCCGTATTGGCCCGCGGGCTAAACTGGCTAGCCCACGGGCCACTTTTTTATATTTTTTTAAAATATATATATTTTTTAAAATAATTATAAAATTATATATTTATTTAAAAATTAGTATTTTTATTATTTTAAATTAATATTTTATTAATTTTAATTATTATTTAAATTATTTATACACATTATTAGAATAAAATTATTATTTAACACATAAAATTACATAAAACATATATATTTATACATATTTTAAACAAATAACTATTTTTTTAATTTTTTTTAACGGGCCGGCCCGCGGGCTAGCCCGTTTAGCCCGCGGGCTTATACGGGCAAACCTGTTTAGGCCCGTTTTTAAACGGGCCTATTTTTCAAAGTTCAAGCCCGCCCATTTAGCGGGCGGGCCGGGCTAGCCCGCGGGCTCAGACCCATTTTGACAGTGCTATGCCTACCCCCAAACTTTCAATTTTGTTCATGTCTGCCCTTTTTGCTAACACCGTTAACTTGCTTGACGGAATTTGCTGACGTGGACGATAAATTTGCATCTCTTTTGCCACGTCATTGTCCACCTCACATTTTAGTTTTGACTTTTATAAAAAAAAAATAACCTAATCCAAAAAAAAAACCAAACTTTTACCTTAAAATATTTTTTTATTTGGGTTAGGTTAATTTTTTTAATAAAAGTAAAAAGTTAAATGTGAGGTGGACAATGGCGTGGCAAAAGAAATACACATTCATCATCCACGTCAGCAAATTCTGTCAAAAAAGTTAACGGTGTTAGCAAAAAGGATAGGCATGAACAAAATTGAAAGTTTAGGGGTAGGCATGAACCAAAAAAAAGTTTGGGGGCAAGAATGAACATTGCAGCAAAGTTTGAAGGCGGGAAGGATACTTTACCCTATATATATAGAAGCACATTTTTTTTTTTTTGGGTTTTAGTTTTTACACGGCTACAAAAGTTTACATTTGGAAATTGGAATTAGAAAAGTGTACGCCAACCACTTTGATCACTCGCATTTAAATTTTAATCTAAGCCAAGGCAATAATAATTAGCTTTCTCCAATGATAGAATGGCCTACTTGAAGCACTTTCCACGCAAAGCAAAAAGGCACTTATATGTACATTATTAGGATATGCCTATTTTCTTTCAAGATACAATGAAACCAAACTCTTGGGCTATATATGGTTAGCACTGTTAAAATGGGCCGGTTCGTGATGGGCCGACATCAAACGGGTTGGACCGGCCCGTTTAATTGGCGAGCTTGTGAAGTAATGCCCAAGTCTGTCCGTAATGGCCCGCAGGCCAATTTTTTTTATTTTTTTAAAATATATTTTTTAAAAAAATTATATATTTATTTAAAAATTAATAATTTTGTAACTTTAAATTAATATTTTATTAATTTGAATTATTATTTAAATTATATATATACTTTATTAGAATAAAATTATTATTTAACACATAAAATTATCTAAAATATCTATATTTATACATATTTTAAACAAATATATATTAATTTTATATTTTTTATAAATTTTTTTGGCGGGCCAGCCTGCATGGCCCGCGAGCTAGCCCGTGGACTTAAACGGACTTATTTTTGCTTATTCAAGTCCGCCCATTTAGCGGGCGGGCCGAGTTAGCCCGCGGGCTCCGGCTCCTTTTGACAATCCTATGTATGGTAACGATATAATTTAAGAGAATGAATTTAATTTTATACTTTTTAATAAAATTTATATTATATTTTTACATATAAACACGCTTCTTATCATATTTTTTTATATTTTTAATACACTTTTTTTACAATACTTTTTTTTACTCTGTAATACTTTATTTTATAATACTTTATATTCTTTTCTTCGTGCATTACTAACAAACATAGCCTTTATATATATATATATGAATTAGGATACCACAATTATTATTTGAGAGTTTAATGAACGAGTAATTTGAAGCAGTTGAGTGCCTCAGATATAGATGTATTAGTTAAATATTTTATATGAAGAAAATAACTGAATAAATAAAATGGTCAAACTCAAGTCTAAAATGCCAACTTAATTTATTTCATTTTTAATGCCTTCATTACAGTTGTTGATTGGAAATAACGCTAAAATAAGTATATAGTATAAACAATTATATACAGCTTGCAGTTTTCTTTTCTACAACTTTTTTTTAAGTTTATGATCAGAGTATTTTGTTAGAGTGAGAATAATATATAATTTCTTTCAATTTCCATCCTTTCAAGACATTTTCTACAATTGAATAATACTTGAATAAACTTGAAGTAAAAAACTGTTTACGTGTGTGTATATATATTGTAATTATAACTGTTCAAAATTAAATAGATTTGGTAACTTTATTTTAAAAAGACAAGGTAAAAAAAGGGGGGAGGTTGACATGGTGCATTACTTTTTTAATTTTGATTTTAACTTTAATTAAGATTTTTAAATCAAGGCTTTCACTCTCTCCTCATTTTCTCTCCATAAATTGATACTATATTAGTTTGCATAGCATGCACAAGTTCATGCATTTTTTCTTAGTCTACCAAAAACAAAGTTCATGCATATTTTTCAAAATTTAATTTTAAATATAATTAAAAAGTTACTAATACGATATTACAAGTTAGGCAATTATCTACTTCCTTAAAAGAATAAAATAGTATATATATATCTAGACCATTTTAAAAAATGCACATTTCATTAATTTATTTCTATAAAACAATTATCACCACTTAATTTTAGACAATTTAAAAATTCATGAATTGAACTCTATTGGTTCCAAATTTAGTCAGTACATAATTATGTTAGCTAATTTTGAAAAGATACATTATAACAAATATTTCCATTTTCCACCCTGTGAAAGAGCAAAGCCCAAGCATTTTTCATCAAATAAGAGTAAAGACAGCTCTTTCCTTACCAGTTAGTTTCCTCTTCTGACTTCAACTGAACGGTCAAATCAAAAAGTATTCTAATTTTTACAGCGCCGACGTGGCAAGATCCTATTGCATCAATAAACTCCATCAACCACCATACCTTCGCCACGTGTCTGGACAATAATATTTCTAAATAATAAAAAAATTCGGATTTAACGAGCTAACCACTCATCTTCGTCTTCCAGCACCCATCCCGCGTGAAGAAAGTCAGATTTCTCTCTCGCCTTTGTTTGGAGGCTACCTTATATACACAATCCTCAACATCCCGAAACTTCCGTAAAATTCAATCCTTGCTTGCTTTCTTTCCCACCACCATCTACCTGAACCTGCTTCATCCATATTTCTCTTTGGAATTTGAATTTCCCTTTTGTTGGTATTAATTCGTTTCTGGGTTTCAGCGAATTTTGTGGTTATTGGAGTCTTTTGATCGGACCACTTTCTGGGGTTCGATCTCTGGTGATATAACTGATGCCAGAGATCGGACGTGTTGAGAACAGCAACGCCTTGTTCGGCAAATATGAGCTGGGAAGGCTTCTGGGTTGTGGGGCCTTTGCGAAGGTCTACTTCGCCAGAAATGTTCAGAACGGCCAAAGCGTCGCCGTTAAGGTCATCAACAAGAAGAAGATCACCGGCTCCGGTCTCATGTCGAATATCAAGCGCGAGATTACCATCATGAGTCGCCTCCGTCACCCCAACATCGTTAAGCTCCATGAGGTCTTGGCCACAAAGACCAAGATCTACTTCGTCATGGAGTTCGTCAAGGGCGGCGAGTTGTTCTCAAAGATCTCCAAGGGACGCTTCAGCGAGGATCTCGCTCGCAAGTACTTCCAACAGCTGATCTCCGCCGTCGGGTACTGCCACTCCCACGGCGTGTTCCACCGCGACTTGAAACCGGAGAATCTCTTGGTCGACGAGAATGGGAATCTCAAGGTTTCGGACTTCGGACTCAGCGCCGTGAGGGAGCAGATCCGATCCGACGGGTTGCTCCACACGCTTTGCGGCACGCCGGCTTATGTAGCGCCGGAGATTTTAGCGAAGCAAGGCTACGATGGAGCGAAAGTGGATGTGTGGTCCTGCGGTGTCATCCTCTTCGTGTTGACGGCTGGATACCTTCCGTTCAATGACCCGAACCTCATGGTCATGTACAAGAAGATCTACAAAGGCGAATTCCGGTGCCCTAGGTGGATGTCGTCGGAGCTCCGGCGGTTCCTATCTAGGCTCCTGGACACCAACCCGGAGACCCGAATCACCATCGACGAGATCATCCGGGACCCGTGGTTCAGGAAAGGAAACAGGCAGATCAAATTTCACGAGGAGCACTTAGGTTCCACTTCAGGGACGAAGTTCGATGAGTCGGAGAAGATGACCGATCTGAATGCGTTTGATATCATCTCGTTCTCCTCCGGTTTGAACCTGTCCGGTTTGTTCGATGACTCGCACAACCCAGAGGAGGAAGGCGAGCGGTTCGTGTCGTCGAATTCGCCGGAGAAGATAATGGAGAGAGTGGAAGAGATAGCCAAGGCGGAGGGACTCGTCGTGAGGAGGAAGAAGGAATGTGGGGTGGAGCTGGAGGGGCAGAACGGTAATTTGGCGATTACCCTAGAAGTTTACCGGTTAACGGAAGGATTGGTACTGGTTGAGGCCACGAGAAAAGGCAGAGACGTTGCAGCTTTCAAGGATTTGTGGGACACCAAGGTAAGGCCTCAGCTCTGTGCTGCCGGTCATGAAGCTGAATCGCAGGTTGCCGGTGACTAGAATAGAAGCCCAAGCCCAAGCCCAGTTCTCTTTTCTCAAACAAAAAAACCCAGAAATTTAAAATTTTAAAAAAAAATAAAGAGGAAAAAACAATAAACTAAAGTTGAAAATGGTGGTACGTACACACCAAAATGTACGTACACCTAGTGGGGACAGAATGGTGTATGTAAAAGATGAAGGTAAGGATGGAAATCACTGGAAATTAGTTTTGGTGATTTCCATAAATGTTAGCTGTTTGTATGTTCGCAGTTTGTACATTATTACTGTGTATCATGAAATAGAGATTTTCCTTTTCCTTTATTCAACTTTGCACTTGATGTGGGTGAGGAATGTAAGTCCCCATTAACCCACAGATTTTGTACATGTATGTAATTAAGTGGAAGGAACAGAAAAATATTTTCAGGTTCCTTTTATTTGATATTCTTTGTCTGTCTTAAGAATTGCAGAAAAAATTATGAACAAACTTTGGGAAGAATATAATGATATGAAGTAGTAGACCAATTGATAATGCATAAGATTTATAAGAGAAGTTTTTATGACCATGTATTGTGTAACATAATTTGAGTTTTAATTAGCATACAAATGACCAGGTACAATACATTTATTTAGGAAGTTCTTAGACTTATCATAGCCAAACTAAGATTTCAAAGGAATCAGTGAAAGAATAAATATGGCCTATTTTAGAATCTATAAAATTGAACAAACTATAGTCTTCATGCTTAAGTTGAATTCCAAGTGTTAGAACTTAGAACTTCCTATAATTTGTCCTACTTTCACACAAGAGAATACATGCATGATGAATAAATAAATTTTTTTTGTTTTTTTAGGAACATTTGTTTATGATAGTTATTTTATTAATAATTTTATTGGCAAAAAATATTAATAATTTTATTGTTGTTGTTGTGGTTGTCGTCATTGTATTTGTAAGAGTAGCTGGAAAGTGGTTAGTATTGTATGTATATAGATGTTAATATGTTATACCCCTTTCTAATTTCCTACTTTACAGCATGAGATTATAATAGGAAAAAAATTATGTGCTATTTCCTTATGTCCATTTCCTCCAATTCCATCAATCATATATTGTATTTACACTCTCTTTTTTCTATGATTGGTCATATAAAAGGTGGTCTTCTATATTCTCTCTCTACTCTGATTGGTCATTTAAACACTTTTTGCCACGTGTCATAATTATATTGGGGAATTGGAGGAAATGGACATAAGTTTTTTTCATTATAATATTGTATTTTCCAAATTAAAAAAAAAGAAAAGAGATTGATCTCTTCAACGTCATCACGAATACTTATGTGCGATTAATAATTAATGGTTTGCTTACCTGTACAATTATTGGACGGTTCTAATTTTTTTTCCTTTCTGGGCCATACCGGACAAAATAATAATTGAGTGTTTACTTTAATAATAATAAAATAATTTAATTTTTAAAAATAAAGAAATAAATAATTATAGCAATAGCTTTCATTGTCTTTTGGACCCATTACAGAGAATCACGTTAAAATAATATAGTGATATTAATAATGGTGACAATGATGAAGAAGATTGCAATTGTACAGTTCAATCATAGTATCTTCCTTTTCACCTTAGGATCTATTTTGACAATTTGTCACAAGTCATTTAAATTGTGCTGCTACGAGTATCATCTGGTAAAATAAATAAATAATTACGAACTAGGATAAGAGAGAGGCTAGTTTCTTAATTATAATAAAAGCATAGTTTAGATTTGGATATTTTTATTCTTTAATTAGAGAGGTGGTCAAATCAAAGCTCTTTGTATCGTGCTTGATTCAAAAATGAGGTTCTAAAATAGTGGAAAAGACGGTGTATAATTGTACAAAGATAATGTAATGTTATTATTTGACGTACACGGAGTGAGGCGACATATACAAATTTAAGTACTCTAAATATTCAAATTAAATATTTCATTTGATACAGATAAAATTGTACAAAATACTATCTCACCGACCATAGATATTTTACAATTCCTCATTATGTTGAAAATCTCACAACTATTCTATCAAGCCGATTCCTTTCTTTTTTTTTTTTATTTATCAACCAATTTTTTTTCTGCAAATATAATGGGAGGTCTCTATTTTTTTTTGTTATCGTTGTTACGTTTCATAAATAAAGTTGATATTCAGTTTTTCAATTTTGGTAGTGATTTTTTTTTAGATTTACTTCTGAATTTTTTTAGTCATCTCTTGTGAGAGTGTAGCCTCCCATTGTTAGATCGATTCAGATATAATAAGTGGAGCTTGTTTTATTCTTTTGTGTATTTATTTTCTTTTATAAATTTTTGTTGAATCTGGTGATTCTGGATTTAATATTTGTTATAATCATATCTACAGTCTACGAATAATTTATGTTAAAATGTTCACTCGTTCATCATGTTGTTGAAGTGCGTTTGATTTTTTTTACACTATAATAAAGATTTGATTCTTTTTATCAAAGAAGAAAATCAAACAACTATTTTAGGAGAAAAAAGAAAATCTCACAACTATGACCGAAGAGAGACTTTAACAATGTTTCCTCATTGTTTTTTTGTCAACTTTAATCTGTAACTATATAATATACATAATAAATCAAAGTTGACTTCTAATATTTCAAAAATTAATTTATGATTTTTTTATAACAAATAAGCATTTTTTTAAATTATATCAATAAAAGTTCACATTTTTTTTTTGGTCAAAACAAAAGTTCACATTGAAAATATGGTTTTTGACCTTTTCCATTATGTACTTGTTTTTTTCTGAATTGGGTCCGTTTGTCTATGTGGGCCAAAAATCATAGGCCTAGTCCACCTTTGTTAAATAAGGTCCATAAATTCACACCCTAGTAAAAGCCCATAAAGAATATAAGAACCCTTTGCTCGCTCCGGTCTGGTATGGATACTGGGCCCACCTTCGTTTCCACGTTTTCTTCAGCTTCATGGGAGGCCTAGCCTAGTTTCCCCGAGGATGGTCGCCTCGCCTCCGCAGGAACGAAGCTCCTCCGTCTAAAATTCACACAAAATTTCTTTGCTTTTTTTAAATTCAGTCTTCGCGCTAGCCACTGCATAAAGAGGAGAAGTTCTTCATCTTCTTCTAAGGCGTTCTAAGGAAGCTGTTTAAGGTAGCTCTATGCCCTTTCTCTGAGCTCTAGTGTTTTCACTATAGTTACGTTTTGGTTTGAATGTTGTAGAGATTGGGGATTGTGGGTAGTGTAGTACTGGGTAGAAATGTCCACTGAGGCTAGGGTAAAGCTTAAGCTGACAAAGAAGAATAAATTTAAGTTGAGCACTTCTAAGAACTCTGTGAGGACTAAGGATGCAGAAAAGTCCATGGACAAGCCTTTTCCCAGGGGAAAAGGGTCAAGGGGGAATTTTAGAAAAAATGTGAGAACCAAAGGAATTCAGTCAGGTGAAGAAAGGGTTGGTAGGGACTTTGACGAGAGAGAAAAGCTAAGAGCTGATTATAATGGAAGAAAGAAGAGAGTATATGCTAGGGAGGAAACAGGACAAAATAGGAAATCATACAATGGTACAACAACTTCCAAAAAAGTGAAAGAAGAAGTTGTAGCAAAAATCAGGGTACGTTCGAGGTGGGTTTCCAGTAAATCAGATAATGCCAACTCTGAAGCTAAGAATTCGTCTACCAAAGTGAAGGCCAAGGAGGAAAATGTCAATTTACCGAATGCCAAACAAAGAACCAAGGCAAAGGAGGCATGTAAAAAGGAATCTGTTATGACAGATGGTAATGGTACTGGATTAATGAAAAAGCAAAGGGAACAGAAATCTGACTTTATAAAGGATAAAAACCAAAATGTTGCATTTCCTTCAAGTTCCACCAAGAAGAAATCTCGAGTCAAAGCTGGGCTGGATGATGATGTGGAAATGACAAATGATCAGCCAAAGAAGAAGAAAAGGGTAATAAGGATTGACCCGCATGATATCTCAAACAAGCGACTAGATGATGGCATTGTTACTAGTGGTTAGTAACATATCTTACTTTCTTTGCATAGTCCTAGATGTAGCTCCGCAATTCTACTTATATTTTCCGCTAACATCAGCTAATGTTTTCTTCACTTTTGCTATAGAAACTCTATTATATATTCGGAGTCACTAACATCATCATTATGCTGATTTGAAGTATTTTGCTAATGATTTTACGTTTTTGTAAATGGTAATTAAAGAATGTTTTTAATTACAAAGAGAAAAATTCAATAATAATATGAATTATAGACTCACGTGTGAGTGTTGGTTGCAGCAAACTTAGAGCTGTACTGATTAGACATTAACTTAGGGATGCCAAAGGTTTTTATTCTTTTTCCTCTAATGACTAATGAGCAAGCATCTACGCTGAGATCTCATGTTTAAAATTTAGTATTTGCAGTGTCCAAACTTTCAAGTTAGAAGCAAAGGGGGGATGCCTATGGATAAACTATTGATTTAAGGAATAAAAACAATTTGGACCATATAATTGTAGTGTCCTTTGGCGACAAGTTATGTTTCCTGTTTATCTTTCAAATGCTGAATATATATGTCTGTGTAGTCTAAGCTTCTGTAACTTATCTTGTTCTTTTAACCAAATCTGATGCTTGTTTTTACCTGAGTATTTTGATGATTTCTTCCCTTTGATAGTCATAAGTTGATTTTTGCTACTTATCCTCTTCCCCAAAAAAACCAAATACCCTTGTTTTAATGGTGTCTTTCTTGCACACTTCAATTTCAGGAACTACAAAAGACAAGAAAAAGGAGTCTGAGGAAAAACTTGAAATGTCCAAGAATGCACAATTCCGTGCAATACAACCTAGCCCTTCAATACTTTCCTTTGTGGAAAATAATGTAATCTTGATGAGCAGGGAATTTTGATAGTTGGGTTGATTATTTTGTAATTAAATTTATTGTTCTGATTTCCCGTGCTATAATTCTTATATGCAGCTGTTAGGTCGGAGACGCTCGATTGAGATTAAAAGGGCTGGCTACAATATCGATCTTTCTGCACCCTTAGATAACATTCCCTTTTCAACCAGCTCAGAAAGAGAGAGAGTTGAAGAAAATGTATGTGTCTAAGTGTCTTATTAATGCATTTGCTTTTTAAATGAACCATATCAAATTAATAATTACTTTAAGAATAAGAAATGCTATTCATTATGGCTATTGTTCTTTTCCTCTCATTTGATGCCAACCCTTTGCAACAGATATTTAGGAATAAATTGGAATTTTTTGCTGCTGCAAAGGTCTCATCGTCATTTCCACCTCCCAGTCTTCCTGAAATTGCATTTGCTGGTAGGATGGTAAATTATGCTCGTGTTCTTCATGTTATTAAATTGTGGAATTGTTGCACTTATGTATTCAGTCTTGGATATTAAACAATTTTATCTTGTTTCTGGTTTGGTTATCTTAAGATGTTTTCTAGCTGCTATATCACCGTTAATGTTCAGAACTTTATTTATAGGCGTATTTATGATATTTGAAATAGTTAATAACAAACTCATGTTTACTCATTTGGTGGAGGATCTTTATAATTAATCATGTGCCAATGACTAAGAAAAATAATTAAAATGTTAACTGTCCAATTCTGGTTTTCAGGAAGGTCAAATGTCGGGAAATCATCTCTTCTTAATGCACTCACCAGGCAATGGGGTGTTGTGCGGACATCAGACAAACCTGGCCTTACTCAGGTATCCTGGATTTTGTAAAGTTTGCAAATGTGGAAATTTTGAAGATATAGTTTTTTAAAATAAAATTTCTTTTGTAACATTGATAAATTCTCTGCAGAGCATTAACTTCTTTAATTTGGGATCAAAGCTTTGCTTAGTTGATTTGCCAGGATATGGGTTTGCTTATGCAAAAGAAGAAGTGAAAGAAGCTTGGGAAGAGCTTGTAAGTGTCCAACATGAACTCATTCTCTTGGTGGTCTCGGTGTCTCCTAAAACTTGTTTTTAGTCGCTTAAGTATAATCACACATAGAGTGTCATTTTTTGTGTGGCTTCAAGTCTTTGTAATCATGAGTTTTTCTGGATTAAATCGCATATGATTGAACTTAGTAGTTAGCAAGGGAAATTGGCCATTATCTCCTAACCTAGCACTTCATTAATGTTGAGCTATGGGAGAAAAATGAAAATGAATAGAGAAAGGTGGAGACAAAAAAAAAAAAGGGGGGGGGGGGGGGGGCGTATCTTCAGTTTTTAGGCTGTTTATTGTAGTGTCAGCTGTCAACATAATTATCTCAACCAATTTTTTGCACATTGAGCTTGTATTCTAATGCTGGTATGCTGTTGCATCTTTCACAATTGAGTTAGAACCATAAATCATGTTATATACCTAAGGCAATGATTCTTTTCTGTAATACCTTTTAAAATCTCTATATTGTGAGCATACCTTTTAGATGCCAAAGGATTCCATACATTCATAAATTTGTTAAATATGTAATAGTGATTATTATAAGTTTCTTCATATATTTCTGTGGTATGTATGCCTGATACTAACTTGAGGAATTTTGTATTCTTTCACCAATTTGAAATAATCTGTCCGAGAAGTGGGTAATTGATTTAATGGTCCTGTTTATGGTTTATTGGGATATGCGTGATTTACTTCTCTGTAGGGTCTTTACATAGGTATTGAGCCGTTGGCATTTTCCTCATATTTTGTTGTTCACATGCGTATGGAGTTGAGTTTGAATGGGTTTGTCATATTGGAAGATAATCAATCATTTCTCTTGAAAACTTGTAGGTAAAGGAGTATGTTTCCACAAGAGTTGGGCTCAAACGAGTATGCCTATTAATTGATACAAAATGGGGTATGAAGCCAAGGGATCATGAACTTATTGAATTGATGGAAAGGTACATGGTTAGTCAGTGCACCGTTTTCTCTCTCATTCTCCTATATATGGACTTACAAAACCCTTATGACTGTACACAAAATACCTCATGATGCAATGCATGTGATAAATTTGCAGTTATCAAACTAAATATCAGATAGTATTGACTAAGACAGATGTGGTTTTCCCAATTGATGTGGCTCGCCGTGCCATGCAAATCGAAGAGGTGGGTTTTGGCCATCCGAGTTAATCTTTATTGGCAAACAATGTGCTCTTGAGACTAACAAGCTTTTATGACTTGTTTATCTTTGCAGAGCCTCAAGGAGAACAAGTCTGTAGTTCAGCCTACGGTAAACTGATTGTTTTGGCAGATTTGCTCACAAACTTTAGTTTTATCATGTTATTCTTGGAAGTAAACTATGCAATTTGCTTTTTGCTTAATGCAGATGATGGTAAGCTCAAAATCTGGAGCAGGTATTCGATGCTTAAGAACAGTTCTCACGAAGATAGCTCGATTCGCCAAACTCTGAGAATTATAATAAGGTGGTGTTTTCTACTTCAAGCTTGATTCTTCAGTGACATCCAGATATGATGGATTGTATAGGCTTCTTGATGAAAGCAAATATAAGGGATTTTTCTTTAATTGCAAAATCAACTTGTTTTACATGTTAATAACACTTGGTGAGATTTCAAATCAACTTGCAAGCAAAAAGTCATTAATTCATTTGTAATCTTGTGTGGTTAGAAGCTTCCACATTTAGCACTTTGTGCAGGATTTGTAGCTTTCTTCAACCACATTTCTTTTTCAAAGTTTTTGTCATTACTAGTAAGATAGAAAAACAAAAGAAGGAATAATAGTAGTCCTACTCCTACCTATTCGGCTATTTTTGCATTAAATTGGATCCAATTTTGGTTTCATTTTTTTTTAATAAAAAATTTTGCAGGCTATCCTTTGAGCTCGTTCTCACCTTCCACTGGCAGGATTGTATTTGTTTTGCGCCAGGCGATGCATAGCACTAGATTGCTTTTGGAATATGTAGTTGTCCAATTATTGTTCCTGATTTTAATTGTCAATTTGATTTTTTTTTTTTTTAAGTTTTCTTAGTGGAGCATAGATCTATTTTGTGTTGTGTAAACTATAATATTCATCACTTTTTTTATTGCCATTGACTTTTTTTAAAAAAATATATATAAAAAAAACTATGGTGCAGAAGACTGAGCACAAAGTGAGGTTATATAATATATAATAGAAAAAAAATTTTTGCATTATAAATTCATGTACTTTATTTTGATTGTAAAATTTAATAACAAAGAAATGAAAAATTGTATGCAAGTCTAGACTCTAGTCTTGTATAATAATAGAATTTCAGAATTTCTGCATTTGTACCTAACCCTACCCTAATAACTCCACTACTTTTGAAAAAAAATAGTTCCCTTATTCATAGGTTGAGTGTGGTGGGAGATGATATGAATATTACGTGAAGTAATTGAGTTGATTCGGATTTAAACCAAGATGCAAAATTAGATTGCATAAAATTGATACTTTTTCTTTTAAAAAATTGTGTGTTATAAATTTTGTAATAGAGGTGTAATTTATTATTATTATTTTTGCAGTGTCGGCAAACTTTAGAAGGTGTGTTTAACGATTTATAGCAGATGATGCTCGTATAAATTTTCTGAAAGATTTTAAGTTTTAAGTATTTATTTGTTACATTTGTTGAATAATTTATAACAATTGGTATTTATATATCATCATTTTCTTCTGTAAATTATCAATAAAAAGCGGAATCTAAGATCTAGGTAACCTTTGGAAAGAGCTTGTTCCTATAAAAGTTAAATAGTATTGTATTATTAAATTTCAGTGCATTTTTTTTAATCATATAATATCATTTATTAATATTATTAAAAATTCACATGAATAAAAACTCACCTTAAATGAATTATGAACTGATTAAAAGAATATAGTGAAATTTAATGCTATCATATTACTAAACATTTACTCCCAATAAAAAGAGGACAATAAATTATCTTTGAAAGATTCTTGGTTGGGGCTGTTCAATTCAGTACTATTCTCATATTTAGGACATTTAATTAAGAACAATTTTTATTTTTATCATAAATTATTGTTACTTTATTGTTTCTAATATATGTAGTGCATCTGTCATCTTTCTGTCCATAAGAAGTTAACAAACAATTAAATTTCAATTCTTTTACCAGAAACTTAACTTTCAATTGATAGCAAAAAGAACATTCTTTTAAATTTAATTTAAAATTTAAAAATACATGAAAAAAGAGGAAAAGTACGTTTCTTTTCGATAGTTAGAAAAAATGAGATTGAATATTATGTAATCATTTTACTTGTAGAGCCTATTTGGTAGCTTATTGCAAGTAGGGAAAGGGTCTCGGCACGTTTGGTAGCAAGCTGTCATAGACTAACAGGAAAAGGGAAATGGATCGAGAATGTTGCTGTTGTCTGCTCAAGGAAGGTTGCTTCCCACATAGGTGAGAGGGAATGTGAGTTGGAGAGAAGGAAGTGGAAGAAGAAAATATCACTTTGCCCTTCAAACTCCATCACGCTCCAAGCATCCAACAAGAGAGCAAGAGATGTCAATGTAAAACTTTTTTTTACCAAGAGCGTATCTTTAATCAGTTAAGGCAAACAAAAGTTCATCTTTCAAACATTCAAGACATGTATAGTTTTGAAATAAAAAAAGATGAACAAGATGAAGTTACCCTTCAAAAATTGACGCCATATGGAGCTGATGTTACGACAATGACAATAATGGCTGGTGTTACAACAGTGACAGTTGTAAACAACGTTCTGAGAAGGAGTGAAGAGAGGAGACTTTGATGAAAAGAAGAAGAGAGGAGGCAACACATAGTGAAGGGGCGAAGAGAAGCCAAGAAGCTAGGGTTAAGAGTCATGTGAGGGTAAAAATATTGAAGGGCAAAAAGATCTTTTAATATTTTTAACTTTCACTTTCTTATCTTTTTTTCTATCATACCAAACAAATTTACCTTTTTATTTTTACTTTCCTTTTCCTACATACCAAACAGGCCTATTATTACTTATTTCTTCTTCCACTTTCTATCGAAATACTCACCGAATACCAAACGACACCGTAATTATCTTATTTCAGTATCAAGGAACTAATATTGGTTTCCTAAAAAAAGTTTGATAAATGAAATATTTTGAATATCATTATAGTGAAGGAATAGTGGATAAATTAATGTTAATTTTAAAAAATAATAAAGAAATTATAGAGTGTAACTACAAAAAAAATCCAATCTAAGAAAAAAAAAACTGTTATAAAAAATGAGGAAAAAAAAACTTCTATGATTTAGTTTTTTGGGCCCACTATGATTTAGTTCTTAAATTACTATTAATTTCTAGTAAAATAAATGACGTGACAGTTAGTATTTACAACACAATAAATACAAATATTTGGATTATTTTTATTTTCATATAAATAATGGCATAATTCACCCAGACACATTCAATAACTATGTCTTTTTATCCAAAAAAAATTACGTTATTTTTTTGGCCGAAAGAATTATTTTGTATTGAATTCTAATAAATCATGAAAATTTAAAGACCACGTTCTTAATCCTTTTTTTTTTCACGTTCTTAATCCTTTTTAATCTTTGTAATTGAGACTTAAAACAAAACAAAAAATCATCGTAACAAGTCTAAATAATAAGTCACTTAATATTACATTATCAAAATTTTGGGTTTAAAATATTATAAATACCTCCTAGTGAAAGATTAAGGTACACAGTCGAAATCAATCAGGACAAAATTTTATAAACCGAGTGGAAAAAAACTTTCACTGATTTCTTTAATTATTTTTAATTATCCATATGAATTTTAGAATTATTGAAGAAAAGAAAGAAGACAAATTTTGGTGTTCAACTTCAACCACCACATTCCTTTCTTGTCCACTTCCATGTCTAAGTCTAAAGCAGGAGGAAGAAGAAGAAGGCTTAGGCTCCCATAGTTTCATCAATTTCTGGCTCTCACGCCTCACAGAGAGAGGATCCAAGGGAGATGTGTCCTCTCAGGATCTTACTCATTTTCTTGTCCGCTACTCTCGCCGGCTTCTTCGTCCTCCGTAACCTCAGATCTCAACCTCTTCCCACACACACCGGCGACGACGACGACGTTTCTGCTTCCGCCAATCCCTCCAATCCTCAAACCACCACCGATATCTCTAATCCTTCCCTTAATGGAGCTTCCAAGGTTTTCCCATTACCACCTTCTCTGATTCTACTTCAATTTGTTTTTTTTTTTGGTGTTTTTAATTCCTAAATTGATGATGCAGGTTAAGGCGGCGATTGAATCTGGGTTCTGGACCTTCGTAGACATGGCTAGTGGTCGTTATTTGTGGAGGCACATGGTCTCCTCTTCCAAGCGCTCCAGCTGATCAGTATGTTCTCTAATCATCCAAAAGGATGTATGAGTGTTGCTGTTGCCTCTGATTGTGATTTTAGGGTCAATTTGGGAACTCTCTATCCTAGCTGTTGTGTTGTGGTTATTGTTGTTAATATCATTTGTGAGAATCTTAATGGCAGAATATGAGAATAATAATACCAATATCTCAAATGATGTTATATAGAGTGTGCTCTTTTTCTCATGGGTTTTCCGTGGGGAATTTGTTTTCCTTTTTTTCCTGTGATTCATGAGTCATAAGATTTGTAAGGCGGGATAGCTGGATGGCTTAACCTAAGTCACTGTCCATTGTGGTTTCAAGACCATTTCATTGTAAATGCTTAAGGTGTTGGTCATGAAAGTTGCACTATCATGTAAATGACCATTCCATCCTAAGATTTTAAAATTATTAAAAGGTAAAAGAGGGAACTCTAGTAATTTTATCTCATTGGTATGCTGGCTCTAGAGGTATGATGTTCTTTTTTTTTTTTTCCTCACTAAAGTCACTAAAACAAAGGGAATAATATTTCAGACTGGACAAGGTAATTGGTTGACGTGAGAAGCATATATTGTTAACAGTCAAGCTTATGAGGTGTGTGTGATATACTGGTATCTAATATGGCCAGTGGAATAATATACCCTCATTTTGGAGGCATCTAGTATTTGTACTATATACAACTTGAGTGCATTTGATATGTTCAGTTCAGTTATCTAATATTGTTTACCTAACTCCTTTCACTTAAGATGATCTCCTTTATGATCACTGATGTCAGGAATCTTAACTTGTTTTTATTTGCTGGATAAGATTAGCATTTGTTTATACTTTATCGATATATATCCTGCTGCTGAATTGGATTGAACAAGAAAGAAAAAAAAGGGTGCGGCATATCTTCCAAGTTCCAAGAGTATGATTATTGCTTCCTTTACACAATCTAACTAAAAAAAAGAGTCAAGATTGATCACATTGGCGTTGTTTGATTCATGTAGCTAACCCTACAAAAGATTTTGTTTTTTTGTTGTTGTTATTGTTGTATGAATAATGCTTCTTTTGGTTGCTCAGTTTGGTTATCTCGATTATTTTTCAATGCACCCCATTATCAGTGAATAAGGGTTGAAAGAAATTAACTGTGACCAAAATGTCTGATGATATATTCCATCCGTATGATAAGAATTAGATTGAATAGTTAATGGGGACTTGAGCTAAACAAAAGAGAGAAAGGGGAAAAATGGCGAACACAATAGTGGCTCCACCATCTGTTTGATTGTACCGCTTTTATTTACTCCTATCTATCAAATTCTGGGAAGATTTTGCAGGAGGATATTATTGGTGTGAGTTACACTATAAAAGGCAAAAAAACTACCCTTTCTCTTAAATCTTCCTCTTCTTGATGGAAGTGGGAAGGTAAGTTACAAACTGAGCTAGTTTCTGTATATGATTACTTAAAATTGATTTGCAAGGTGACTTATGGGCAAGTACATGGTGGACATAGAGGAGTACAAATTTTGTATCAGCTTTATATGACTAATGGATTTTTCTCATTTTGCGCTTCATTGCCAGCCACCCATAATTCTGAGTTTTATGCCTCCCTTCTCAAGTTCTGTTCTTTTTTATTTTCATTCCTAGATACCTTTTTCTCTCCCTATCTGCTCTTTTTGAACCTGTAGCTTAGTAGTTAGTACACATAGAAACTACAAACTCATTCCGAATGAGATATCAATGTTAAGCTTGTTCTTTTTCAATACTACAACAATAAATAGCAGTATTCCAAAGATGAGCAGCGTGCATGTCAAACATTGCCATTGACGAAGGTGAGCGTTGAAAAGAAAAAGAACAAGTTTAAGATAAAAACATCACTCTTATAAAAATAAAAAAGGTTTTTTCTATCCAATGCAATTAGATAATTGGTTAATAGAAATAATTAAGTAATAAAATTTATAATTTTTGTTGATTTTTAAAATTTTAAATTAAATATTTTTTTTAACTAGTATCATAAGAACACTCATTTTTTTTTTTTCAAAAAAACTCATTTCAAATTGTAAAAATGGAATCCCTGCTAAGAAACGTGCTTACATTCAGTGTTTGATAGTATCTCAAATAGGATTGCTTTCAATTGGAGGATACTTGTGGAAACAAAAAAAATTTATAAAAATTGGATGGTCACTTAGGAAATGCACCAGCCTATTAGGGTCAAATAGTCCTTATTTATGATTTTTAATTAGTTTTGGTTATCAACGGATAGAAGGTAATAAAATAGTAGAAACACTCATTTTCAATTTTAGTAATTGGCACTTGAATTCCTAGTAAGGTGGGTAAAATATGGATAAAATATTACATTTTCAATACTTCTTGTAAACCAAGAATTAATTAAAAAATTATCAAACCCACGCACCAAAAAATAAATATATTAAAAAAAAATCTATTGCATACAGAGCCAAATGACCCCAAAAAAAAACCCATCTCTGTCACATGGATCTGAAGTAAAGATCCAGAACCAAAGTTAGAGCATATATATAATAATTGTTGGGTGGCAACGGTCAAATTTCATTTGGGAGCGGCGACATGAGGAGGAGAAAGGGAAGATCAGAAGCCTCCAACACCCAAAACCCTCTCTCATCGGAAGATGAAGACGCATTCACTCACTCCAAAGGCTTCTTTGCTTGTTACCTCTTGCTCTCTCTCAGCCCTCGCTACAAGGGCCATACCTACATCGGGTTCGCTCCCATCTAACTCTCTCTTATCTTTACTCCTCCACACATCAACATCAACTTTTTCTGATTTCTTTGATTTACGGAAAAAAAGAAGAAGAAAAGACTTGCCGATTTATTTGATGCCATATTGATTTCTTGGATGTTCTTAATCATTGATACTTTTTCAATGGAAATTTTGGGTATTCGTGATTTTTGCCGATTCTCGTTTGTGATGGAGTTTTTGAGGTCTCTGCGTGTTTATGTGTATGCAATCACAGATTTACAGTGAACCCACGACGTCGGATTAGGCAACACAATGGTGAAATTGGGAGCGGGGCTTTTAGAACGAAAAAGAGGAGGCCTTGGGAGATGGTTTTATGTATTTATGGCTTCCCAACCAACGTGTCTGCTTTGCAGGTCTGAGTTTGTGTACATCATATTTATTTCTCTTTTTTGATCAAATCTCTTCTATTAATTAATCCACAAGCTAGGATGAACTCTCTCTTTGATCTGAGCATGATATATATTTTTATCCAAATTGGCAATTTGACTAACTAAATTTGCTCCTTAAAGTTTAGAACTTGGCAACGCAGCATGTTTTCTAAAGGATTCATCTATGTTCAGACTCCACAGTACTACTTAGTGCTTACTCTAGTCTTTCACATATGTTGTTACTTACTCGAGTATGTTGGTCTTAGTCAAATTAACTTGGAGAAGATTGGGCCAAGATTCTAGAATTATAGATCTTTCTGTCTGCAATTTTGACATTTGTTTTTGGCCTTATACTGTATGTATCTGCATCTGATAATGGCATAATAGGATTCTGGTTTTTAATTGGCTCAGTGAAGCCAGGCATGACTGTATCATTAGAATTATGCTAAGAAGACTGCCAATGTTTTGATTGGTTATTTTGACTGGTACTTGCAGTTTGAATGGGCTTGGCAGCATCCTGTTGAATCACTGGCTGTAAGAAAAGCAGCTGCTACCTTTAAATCCCTCTCTGGAGTTGCCAACAAGATTAAACTTGCATATACAATGCTCACTCTCCCATCATGGCAGAGGTATATCTTCTTTCTCTTTATGAATGTAGGAATGGAAAATTCTGGAACAACATTGATTTTCTTATTTGTTTTGATACTGATATTGGATATCAAATGGTCGCAGCATGAACATTACGGTAAACTTCTTCTCAACAAAGTACATGAAACACTCTGCTGGTTGTCCAAGCTTGCCAGAGCACATGAAGGTCCAGATTGGCTCCATGGATGAACTTCCATGTTACACTGAAAGTTTCGATGGTTTGTCTGAAAACGAAGACAATGATGGTATTGAGGAAGAGGAATGCCATAATATTACAAGTAACAACGATTCTTTACCAGACACATTTGATGGTTCTGTCACTCATCTTTCACCACAAAATAAAGAATCTGAAGCAAGAGAATCTTGTCATTCATTTGCTCCACCAGACGAAGGAGAACAATTTGATTCTACCATATCACAGATGAGGAATTCATCACCAGTGGCTTCATCAATAAGAGCAGAGATAATGGAAGACACGGATTTCACAAGTTTGGCAAATAAGAGTAGTGCTGAATTGAGTCAGCCAGATTGCAAACAACCAGGTACTGTATCAGCTGCTAGTGGAAGTCAAGAATTCAGAAGCACTTTTATTGTACCTAATGAAGCTGAGATAATAGATTTGTCTACTCCATCTCCTAGCTGCAGAAGAATTTCAGATAGCAAGAAGAGAAGAAATGTTTCCTGTGTTGGTACTACTGATTTTATTGACTTAACGAAGTCCCCCAACTTTATCCAATTGTAAGGTGAAGGGCAATAATGAATTCACCAGTTTGGTGAGAAAATTTCGAGTGTTAAACGAGTTGTACAATTATTAAGATAAGAAGAGAGCAGTGATTACATTGTAATATAGGTCTTTTCACTGCCATGTGGAAAATGATTTTCCAAAAATCTAAGCAAACAAGTAAAGAATGTTCCTCCTTTCTTTACTCCAGAAGATCTGGTGAAAGAGTTTCAACCCTTCTTATATTAATAACTTGATGAACGGCCATGGTATTCTGCCATTTTCCTTTTTCTAATAAAACAGTGAAAACCATGGAATATATGCTTTCCTAAGAATCTCTCTCTTAACATTTGACTCGCTGTGTATGTGACCTTGACTTTAACATCAGTTGGTGAATTGAGTGTTTACGGTTACTATTAAGCCAAAAGCTATATTGGTTAGTCGAAGTCTAATGCGTTCTATTTAACTCAACTATGATTCGGCCTCTAACTAGATCTTCACCATATAAGACAATTGATGTCACATTTTAGTCAACACAAATAAACATTTGGTTGTATGATGGTGAGTCTCAAGGACAAGCATACGTCAATAGCCTATAAATTTTTAATCTGCTTTTACGGATGCCTCTTATTTGAAAACTATTGATCTGCGACCTATTCTGGAATAGCAAAAATACTGCAAAAGATAGTTCGGAGGTTCAAATTAATCATTGTTAAATCAATATTTCATTTTATTACAATCCCTTTTTTGCTTTAGGCTTCAGGGATCTCTACTTTAATTTCAGTGCTGTAACAAAAGGAAATAAGATACTAGAAGAAGTGAACAGAAATTTCTTTTGAAGTATACACTCGCAGCTAAGAAGTGAAGAGAGCGACGAAATCTAACTAATGTGAAGGCCTCGAACAATGAGGTTTACTAACACTTGCTCTTTTTTCTAAGTTTCTATTGCCAACTTAAAGTACTGCAGGATCATGCAAGCTTCCCAGGGTGACACTTCAATTCTACAAACTACACACTCCTGAACCAAACTAAATTGAGCAAGAATTAAATAAAATTTATCAATATTTAATTTGATTCGGTTTAATACTAAACCCATATATATATATATATATATATATATATATATATATATATATATATATATATATATATATATATATATATAATATGTTAGATTCCAGTCAAGTTAAAATTTTTTTTTATAAGATTAGATTAAATTTAATCTAAATATTTGATTTTGAAACTAATTTAATTTTATACTGTTTGTAAATAAATGCTATTATATTTTTTATTATTTATATTGAACAAAACTTTTTTATTAATTAATTTAAATATATAAAATTGACAAGTTAAAAATCTCAAACCGTGAAATCGAATAACTTAAAACTAATTGTTTATGATTTGAATTGATTTTATGCAATAAATTCAAATTGATAGGCGCATCATTTTATACCGTTCAAACGCCATGCTGACCACCCCGGCCCTACCTACCTGTTGATGGTCATCTTTGTTAGGGACTAAGAATGGAGAATCTAGTAAGTTTAGTTAACACCATAATAAGTTGGGATGTATATTTATAAATCAAATATTTATTGTCTTGCTTCACATGAAACTTTAATGAAAATTCAACAAGACCATACCAGCGAAGGATTACTGACAAATACAGCAATCCCGAAAAATGTACATGACAGCATTGTTAACAACATATGGAACTATCATGGCAGGATATATACAAATAGAAAGCAAGCGTCTGGTATTGAAAATTGAAAATGTGTTACATCTGTGATTGCTGCGGCTGCTGATCATGTACCTCTGGGCGTTGCTCTGACTGCAGTGATTGCTGTTGTTGATCATCATCACCCTGCCAAACCCAAACAATATCCTGAAGCGCAGGCCTTACATCCTCTTTCAATATTTTCTGAAATTCCAATGTATCTCCCTCTGATTTTTTCACCTCCACCAAATGGAAGTATGGAGTAACCTCAAATATCTCAGCATCAATGGATAAAATCCCCTTCCTACCTTCCTTGAGGCCCTCTAATTTAAATAAACCCGCAACTTTCTTCTTTATTTTCATCTTCAGGCGCTTGGCAGTTTCCTCCAACTTAGAGATGATTACTGGTGCTGCTTGTCTTGAAGTAAATCTTGCTTCTCTCAACTTAAAACTATCTTCAAAGAATCCAGAAAGATCAAAACCAGCAGAAAGGGAGATGATATCAAATGCATTTATACTGGTGGGGACGACCGAGTCTTGGCTTGCTTCAGCAGCCATACTATCAGTTTCATTGCTTTGATGAGAAGAACTTGTATCTGACGGAGAAACAGTCTTGTTTTTCACTTCAGGTTTTTGACGTCTAGTAGCATTTGGCCCTTTCTTGAACCAAGAACATTCCTTGATGTTAGCTAAGGAAATTCTGGTATCAGGATCTGGAACCAACATACTGCATATTAGTCTGACCACTTCTGGTGAGAACCAATTAGGGCATTCAAATTCTGCTTTGCCAATCTTCCTATACATAGCTATCAAATTTGAATCATGAAAAGGGAGATAACCAGCCAATAAGACAAACAGGACTACCCCACAAGACCAAATATCAGCTTTGGCACCATCATACCCTTTCCTTCTGATGACTTCAGGAGCAACATAAGCAGGTGTGCCACAAGCTGTATGCAACAACCCATCTTGCTGTTTGGATTCAACCAGAGCACTTAATCCAAAATCAGACACCTTAAGATTCCGATTATCATCCAACAAAAGATTCTCTGGCTTAATATCTCGGTGGTACACACCTCTGCTGTGACAAAAATCAACTGCATTGATTAGCTGCCGGAAATATCTATGCGCAGCTTCTTCTTTGAGCTTCCCATTTTTAGCCACTTTGTCGAAGAGTTCACCACCTTTAGCATATTCTATAACAAAGTAAATCTTACTCTTGGTGGCCATAACCTCAAAAAGCTGTATAATATTGGGATGTCTAACCTTTCTCATAACAGATATTTCCCGCTTGACGCGGTCAGCTAGCCCAGATTTCATAACCTTATCTTTGTCAATCACTTTAATAGCCACACTCTGGTTAGTTACCGTACTCCGAGCATAGTAAACCTTTGCAAAGGTACCTTGTCCTAGCAATCTTCCTAATTCATATCTTCCCATCAAGACATTTGATGTGTTCTCCATATCAGACCACACAGTAACATGAAACAATAATCTAATTCTAAAGAGTGTTTAACTATATAAAGAGCAATGTTCCTAATTGTTGTTGTTGTTATAAAGAGTATAACTATATACAGAAAGGCGTATCAACCATCCTCACATAAATCACGTATTAACAGAACAGGCACTCTAAAAAAGCTTGTGTGCCAGTTGTGCATCAGGGGATAGTGTAGAAAGCAGCAAATCTGCAGTACACTATAGTCAAGCATGAAGGAGAGCAAAATTAGCAAAGCTATAACCTTAATTATCTCAAAGTGAGGGCTATGATCACCAAGGCACATCTAACTGAGATGACTCGCCGCAGAATAAGTTGAGGATCTTAAACAGGGTTCATGAATTTGAGCAGAAAGTTTTGGCTGGAGATTCTGAAACCAAAGGGAGAACTACATTGAATTCAGCAATTCGCAAACACAGAAGGGTTTAGGCAAATCTTTCCGTGAGAAAGTTAGGGTTTAAGAATGAAGGCCCTTGCTCCCCGGCTGGACTAGATCCATGGATTCTCAAAATCACAACGAACGACAAATACAGTATCGCCCCATAATTACTTCATCCAGTTTTCGAGTTTGAAACCCAAAATCACCAATACAAACAAGCTAGATAGAAACTATGATGAATTGATCAGAGAAATCAAGGGCTTACTCCAATTAGATTAAATACACTGAGATCAGAACAAGACTAACCTTAGGATTGAGGTAGTACAGCTAATGGATGAAGCTGCACCAACCCAGAGGACAGAGGTGAAGATTCCAGCGAAGATTCAGAGATGAAAAAATTAAATAATAATTTAATAAAAAAATAGTGAAGTAAGAGTGGGCCAGACTTGAGACGTGGAAGCCTAGTAAGGCTGTGGATCCTCAAGGGTCCACCTCATGCTAAGACTCGTGAGTGAGGCCCAATACATGTTTCGCCACGTGGCTGACTGTTTTTGTCTCACTGCGAGAGAAACGGCACCGTTTTAAAAGATGGTCGGTGGATTTGGGTAAGGTGACCTTAATTTTTGTATACACATCGTATAAGTTTTTCCACTTAATTATCATAAATTTATTAAACAAACAAACAAAGTGCTTTAATTTGCCTTGATGTTGATATAATCTTTTTTATAAGTCGAATATCTATAATGATACGTTTGATATGATTACTAAACAGTACATTACACATAATTTCACGGTTCTCAAAAAAATTTTACATCATATTTTATACATATCAAATACACTTTTTATCATACTTTTTCTCTCTTCAAATTTTTCTCTCTATCTCTCTCTTCACTTTTCTCTACAGTACTTTACTTTATTCTACAGTACTTTCTACTTTACATCTGTGCATTTATACCAAGTGTGTCCTTAAGAATGAGTCTAATAATTAGTCTTTTAGATATTACAGGGTTTATTATTAAAGACAACCCTCCCAATAACTCTATTCTCATTTCTTTAAAAAATAATAGTTAAACGAACACAAGCTCTAAAATAAAATCAAGTGGCACAACAAGATTTGAAGTGGGAAACTCAAATTAAAGAAACAAATTGGCACACTCAATTAAGTACTTGAGCTACCTGGGTTATTCCGTTGGCTTGATGTTGATGTACTGAGCTTTTGCTTAATGCTTATACATTCCACAACGTAACTTGGGTCTTGATGTACGTACGTTGTCCGCTACGCTATGGTATTCTTCATTGGAAAATGTCAATGTAATTAACACTCGTCATTAGTCAAGATGAAGGCCTAAAATATACAATATAATGCTACTTGTTCTATATATTATTTCCCAACTAAATTTGTCTCAATTCCTACATCCAGGGAAAAAAATTAAGTAGTTAGTAGTGGGTAATAAAAAATGGTGTGACTGTGAAAGACAATCTAAAATAGAACTGGCCTAGATTATGACAACACTGTCTCTCTCTCTCTATATATATAATTATTGCTATGAAAAATGTGCGCAAATTAATTACAAATTAACATGTAAGTATTATCTTAATTAAATAAAGTTTTAGAAGAATTTTATTCTTATTATATTACTATTACTCTTCAACTAATTAAACATCAAGTTAAATTAGTGAGATTACAATAAACTTTTGATGATTAAGTTCAAAAAAGAAAAAACACTACGCTCAAAACCTCAAATTGGTCCTTTATGTTTCAAAAAGTCCAAATTGGTCCTTTATGTTTGCAAGAAGTTCCAAATTGGTCCTTCCGTCCAAGTCCGTTTATTTTTTAAGTTAAGTGCTGACGTGGCATGCTGACATGGACACACCATCTCTCCTACGTGTCAATTGAAGCTGACGTGGCATGCCACGTCATCGCCCAATATCATATGTGATGACGTGGCGCTGACATGGCAGTGACGTGGTGCTGACGTGGCATGACACGTCAGCTTAGATGGACATGTCAGCATGCTACGTCAGCACTTAACTTAAAAAATTGACGGAAGTGGACGGAAGGACCAATTTGGAACTTCTTGCAAACATAAAGGACCAATTTGGACTTTTTGAAACATAAAGAACTAATATGAAACTTTATGCAAACATAAAGGACCAATTTAGAGTTTTGACCAAAACACTACGAACCGAAAGAACCCTTTGGATTTTCACCCAGACATGTGAGTCCTAATTCCTCCCTCCTTCTCTGTCTCTTGATGTATTATTATTATTGGGTTTTGCTAACAAAATATTCATTCAGTTTTTTTTTTCCATTAATTGAGAAAGAATTTAGTATTTTGAACTTGTTAACAAAAAATAATAATTTGTAAAATTTATTATTCAAATGTTTTATGACACTTGCCTATGGTTTTCTATATATGATTGATTGAGATAAAATTTATATAAAAAAAAAAATTTATAGTGGTTAACAAAAGTTTAATTTTTAATACTTAAAATCTCACATTGATTGTTAAAGTGGGTTGGCACAAATGGTCAAGGATTCGGAGGAAAGTTTTCGCCTCACCCATGGGCGAGGGTTTGAATCCCCCTGAAGCCATTCAAAATCCTGCTTTGGTGGGCATTCCTCCTCAGGGAGATCCCCTGGCACCCAAGGGTTAGTTGAGTAGCTGCGACTGCGTAAAATTACTTGCAGTTTAGGCCTGTGCAGTAATCCTTTGGGTTTGGCCTCTGTTGGTCTCCCCAACATGCCACTGGCGCCCTGTCTGGTAGTACTTGGGAGTGCCTTCCCTTACTACTATTCTGATTATAAAAAAAAAAAAATCTCACATTCATTGAAAGAAACCCTTACAGACCAGCTTGTGAACAAAATCCTTATTTGTTTTGGGTTTTGGGTTTTGACCAAGTTTTAGCCCCACTAGCATTCATGAGCATAGATGAATATTATAATTTCTTCTCTTTCTCACCGGCGTTTATGTGACTATAGTTCCAAATTTACCTTACAACTTTAAATAATCAACCTCATCAGTACTTGAGAGTTGCCATATCTCTAGTAAAGATTTTAGCTTTTTATTTTAACACATTGATTAATTAGGGTATGTTTGGTGTAAAATCCAAACAGTGAAATCGTGGTGTTTTACGATTTTCAAAAAAAATTTACATCATATTTTATATATACTAAATATATTTTTTATCATACTTTTTCTCTCTCCTAATTTTTCTCTCTATCTCTCTCCCCACTTTAATACTTTTTTTATTCTACAATACTTTACATCCGTGCATTTGTACCAAAGTAATCTTTTGAATATGTTGGTAGTGAACTAACTCCATTGAAGGTCTTATTATTAGTGAGGACGTCGTTGATTGGGTGGCACTTCACTCTAACATTGTCAACAAATTAAAGTTGTGGTAAATTCACTTTAATTTTAAAATCAAAGCTATGATGATATATGTTCGGTTCAATTAATGTTTATGTTCCAAACAAATTAAAGTTTAATTTTTTTTCTTTTTGAACGTTATCCAATCAAACGAAGAAAAAGTGGGAGAGTGAAGGATCACCGAAATGGAACACCACAAAAGACTTTTACTGCTTCACTTTTATTTATCTGTTATTTGTTGAATTTTAATTAAATTGTATTTGTGATTGCAATTATGATTGCAAAATTATTTGTAACTACACATTTTCTTATAGGTAGTAATATTTAGTCTCAGTAAATTTATAACCGAAATTATATCGTTTGATAATCACATAGTTTTACAAAATTTACATAAAATAGTACTTTTGATTTTGAGTAAATATATATGCTTTAAAAATTTAGATGATAGCCTCTATTTAGTAAATATTAGAGAAATTTAGTTTACGAGATTAGAGTAGTAATTATTTTGACTTGGAAAATATCTTTAAGAAACTATATAAAATATTTTATTTTTAAAATTAAAATTAATATTTGAAGATCAGACCTTTTATTTACTCAAGAAATAATTTAACTATTTGCAATTGTCGTGTAATTAATTATTTTCTTTGTGGTTTTCGTTGACTCATTCTTTTCGGCTTAATTTATCCGTCGTCTCTTCAAGATGGCTATTTATAACCTTTGAAATATATATTAAAATATATATAACCAGTGAGTTAAAAACTAATTTTAGAGAGATAAACGACAAATTTGTGTCGAGCATCTTAAGGTGAGTTATAATAATTAAATTAATAAATATTAATGAGGTTGAGTCTAGTAGAAGAAATTAATCTTTTACAATGTGATAAAATCGTGTTCATAATTTTTTACTAAGAGATATGTTCACTTTTAATATTTCACAGTGTCTCGAACAAGATTACCTCCAATAAAAAGATACATATAAGAAACAAAATAATAATAATAATAATAATAATGACTTTATTGACTTTAAGTTCATTTATGAACAAATAGTATTAACTAATGTTAACATTATTTTTTTTGGTGTCTAATATTCCAAGAAGTTAAATAATTAAATAAAATAAAATGTTGACGATATAAATAAGAAGTATTTTTTTTATTTCGTATACCAAACAAATATTTAAGTTTTATTTCTAAACACATATCAAAAAATATTTTTTAAAAATATTAATTTTATACAGAAATTAAATTGTCAACTATTCAAGTGTTTATAATATACCAAATGGCAAATGCCAAACATGCGTAATTGTAAGGAGACTTCACATATATAGATTTGACTTAATTTCATAGACTCGCTTGTCTTAATCTTATGATCTTGTAACAAAAACTGTTAGCTTGTACTAATCAAGTATCAAATTGTGCTTTCAATAATTTTTGCTTCATTCAAATAATATAATTTTGTGATTCTATTTAAATACTGAAGTTTGGTACTAATACTTATTTACTAATTTGTGTTTGGCAATTGTAAGTGCCTGAGAATGAGATCTTTCCCTGAATTATTTCATTTGGGCGGCTACCCAACTTGGGAGAAAATTCCTTATTTTGTTACAATGGCACTTTGAGTCTTTGAACATGTACTTCTTTTTTTTTTTTTGATAGAAGAACATGCACATTTTAAATTTGTAATTATATTTATGTATGAAGAAAATTAAATAGGGTAAAGTACTCTTGTTGTCTTCAAATTTTGTTGTAATGTTCATTCTTGTCCCCAAACTTTTATTTTGTTCATGTCTATCCCCAAACTTTCAATTTTATTCATGCTTGCCCTTTTTATTAACACATTAATTTGCTTGACGGAATTTGCTGACGTGGATGATGAATGTGTATATCTTTTGTCACGTCATTGTTCACCTCACATTTCACTTTTATTAAAAAAAATTAACCTGATCCAAATAAAAAAAACAAACCAAACTTTTACCCTAAAATAAATTTTTTTTAATAAAAATAAAAAGTTAAATGTGAGGTGGACAATGGCGTGGCAAAAGAAATACACATTCATCGTCCATGTCAGCAAATTACGTCAAGCAAATTAACGGTGCTAGCAAAAATGACATGCATAAACAAAATTGAAAGTTTGGGGTAAGCATAAACTAAAAAAAAATTTAAAGACAGAAATGAATATTACAGTAAAGTTTGGAGAATGTACTTTACCTAAATTAAATATATACTAATTATAATTAGTCCATCACCATCAAAGGAGGAGGTTCCATTATTTTCATAGTTGACCAACTTAAAATAATGAACAGAGCCTGACAACGCACGTGCTTTGAGATAGAGCAGCACGTGCCCATCCTTAATTCCTCTCCTCTCCCATTTATTGCAGTCTTTAATTAATTACTATTGTGTTACCATATATATATATATATATATTATATTATATATGATATATGACCATGCATGTTTTGCTTTCCTTATATATATTGATTCATTTTTTGATATACAAATAGAATGCTTCAACATATACATGCATAATAATATTAATTATATGCAGTTACATAGAGGGTGAAGATGAAAACTAGCATAATGTTAAATGAAGTACTAATTAGTAATTAACATGTCATCTACACACAAAATTGACAAAGGATTTTATAATAATAAAAACAATATATATCCGGGTTTGGTTTTAGTAAATTTGATAGGTGCTCATTAACAAACTCAAAACAAATTAAATCAATGTGTTTAACAGAAATTAATGAAAAAAATATAAATAAATCAAAATTTTGAGTCTTTGGATTCCACTACACACGATGTATATCCATGTTCATTCCTAGCTTCTTCATGACTCAAAAATCTCAATATTGACAAATTACAGAAAAGCTGACTTGGTATATTACATAGGAATCATAAACCCATCAATTAATTAATTAATTAATTAATCCACCAGAAGCCCACAAATGACATAATTATTTGTTGAATTGAATATTAGAAGCAGAATGTGAAATCTAAATTATATTATATATATATAAATGAAGTCATCCACGTCCACAGTTTAAATCTCAATCCGGAGTAAAAGATTCCTTATAAGAGCTTCAAAAGTCCGAACACCTAAACCACTACTCCTTCCCCCTTTGAACACTTCCCTCACAATTTCCCATCTTCTTCACACACATATATAAAGAATTGAAGCACAGATTCAGAAACAGAGAACTACTGATTACCTAGCTCGGCCTTCCATGGCGGCGATTCAGAAGAAGAACCATAATAGCATCACCAACAAGATGAAGATAACGACGACGACGACGTATCGTGCGGATCAATTAACGAGAGAACCATCAAACATCTCAAATTACGAAGGCTACCACGGAGGCGAAGCGGCATCGGTTCCATTCACGTGGGAATCGGAGCCAGGAACTCCAAAGGTCAAACTCCGAGACGCCACTCTGCCTCCTCTCACGCCTCCGCCATCATACTCTTGCGGTAATTCAAACAATAATAAGAGATCCGCCATGAAAGCTCATAAGAAAAACTCTTCCAATAAGTCTAGTAGTCTCTTCTATGCTATATTCCCCAAGCGCGTGACTGCCTCCAGAAAAGCGCGTGTTCCTCCTTCGCCCGCTAATTATTCTTCGGCGTCTTTGTCGTCGTCTCCTTCGTCTTCGTCGTCGTCGTCGCCGGTGAGGCTGGGATCGCGGTCGGTGCCGGCGTCGCCGATGAGATGTCCGAGGAAATTAGATCGAGATGGTGGTTATCATGATGAGGAAGAGGAAGATCTTTACGAAGCGCCAGCAGTTTCGGGATTGTGCTTCGGCAATGCGAGGTCGAGAGGGTGCTATTCGTCCATGATCAAGAAGGTGCTGCTCAGAGATATTATGTGAAATGTTCATCATTATTACGATACTTTGGGTATAGATGGTGATGCTTTGTTTGGTTCTTGTTAATAATTGGAGTGGTTATACTATTGTCCTCAGAAAAAGAAAGAAAGAAGATTTGTATGCGCCAAAATTACAAGGAAATGCATAAATTTTAACCTATATTTTTTCTCACTGTTCATTTTAATTTTTTATTTGTTTTTAAAATGTAGGTAATAATTAGAGTAGCCTTAATGGTACGCGGATCTTCTACTATTGTGCGTTTGTGCTGTTCGGTTAGTCACGGTTAAAACCATGATTAACCAGTCACGCAACTGTGGCTAAAGACCATTTAGTCATGGTTTTAATTGTGGCTAATCGAACGGCACAAATGCACACAGTAGAGGATCCGGACTCAGACTTAATGCCGTTATAGAAAAAAATGTTCTCACACTGGCGAGTTTTTACAATAGGTAAATTTAATTGGCTATCTAAAGTTGTGCTGTTCAATTTTGCTACGGTTATAATCGTAGCTAACCGGTCAAAAAACCGTGGCTAAAAATTTGGCCACAGTTATTGATCGGTTAGCCACGGTTATAATCGTGGCTAAAATAAAGAGCATAACTTCGGACAGCAGAGGATCCGAAATCATTTTTAATTGGTGACGCTACCATGGAGAATTGGAGATGTCTACAATTCAAAAGCTTAATTAATTACTGTATTTACTGTATCTAAACCAAAAAAATCTACCACTTCAATCGCTTCTATGTTCACGGCTTCACGCTAATCAGTAAGAGGGAAGCATTTTCATTTGGATTTTGAAGCGCATCATACTTAATTAAAAAAGTAATTATTCAAAGGACACAATTTCAATTAAATAAAATTTAAGTACTCTTTATTAAATTCTTTAATAAATGTATAAGATGTAGATAAAATTTTTGAATGCAAAACTGTAATATAAACCCATCATAATTTTATTTAAAAAGTTTGATAATGAATATTAAAGATGTCAAAACGGGTCAACCCAACCTGGCTCAGTTTTAATACACTTTGGCCCTATTTTATTATGACTGGTCTAGGCTGATCACCCCTTTTTAATTAGGGTTGAGAATTCTTCAATTCAGCCCGGCCCTATTAGAGCTTAGGGTTGGTCTGGCTTATTTTTTTTTATTTTTTTAAATATTAAATACTTGTAGAATAATTTATAGTATAATATTTATTTTCATTTAAACTTTAAAATAATATGATATATTGATAAAATATTAATTAAAGTAATAAAATAAATTAAATTAAATTTTAAAATGCTTAATATAATTTAAATTAAAGTAAAAATTATAATATAATTTAATATATAAATATTTAAAAAGAATAAAAAAAATAAAAAAGGGTTAGCCCTAGCTCAATTTTAGTCTAGTTTAACCCTATTCTTTTTAGGGTTGAGCTGGGCTCGTCCCATTTTATTAGGGTCAAGAATTTTCTAACCCATCTCTATATATTTTAAAGGGCCAAACAGACCGGTCCATAGAACCTAACCCATTTTAACACATCTAATAAATAATATATTAAAATTTGCACGTTCTATCCTTATTGAAAGTGATTTCTTTGTAAAATATAAATAGGGATACTTTTTCTGGGAGAATTTAAATTTAAACTTTAATGTTGTTATCAATTTTTTGTTTTTTTCTGGAGAAGGAATTCTGAAAATATATTGTGGTACGTATATCAAAACATTTCGATTTTGCTACTAATTGTGACCGATTAGTATACGAAACCGGTTTATGTATATATATATATATATATATATATATATATATATATATATATATATATAATAGAGTTAATTCCATCCCATCTACATCTACTTTGCCTATTTGCATAATCGTGTGGTGTACAATAAGGTATTGTACCTTCTTTATAACCAAAAAGGAAAAAAAAAAATCATGTGGTCACTGATCAATTTGAAATAGTTATAAAAAAAATCATTATATAGGTGGTTTTTAAAAAGCCTGCAATTTATTTGATTGAAAGCAAGAATATAATAGATGTTGATGTATATATATACATATCCCATACATGATGTCATTAATTACTAAGTCATATAGTCAACGGTTACTACACTAATTTGTTGATGTATTGTATTGCAACGTGAAGGGAGCAAATAGCAAAAAGGTTGGGCTAGAATCATCTATGATCAAAATTCTCTTTTAGTTTTTTTTAATTAATTTTAATTTTTTTAAAATTAACATCTCAATCAAGTAATTAGTCCAAAAATATTAATCTCTCTTTTTTTTCGTAAAAAATATGATTATATTAATAATAAATCCTCACAGAGGGAATACATAGTAGTGGTACAATAAAAAAGTAGCGAAAGAGAGCAAACAAGGTTTTGGACGAAGGAAATAAACTTCACTACTATCATAGAAGAAGCTAGATAGAAATAGTTCAACTGCAGAGTTTATATACTTTGCTTGGCTGTGATAGTTGCACAGAAAATTTTCCCTTTCAAAATGTGAGAATTTCGAGAGATCCAAACATTCCACAAAGTATATATAAAAAACAAGTTAAATGGTACTCCCAATTTGTGATAGTTGGATTTAATCCAAGAAGAAAAATCTGTAAAGGGTAAGGAATGGTAGCCTATTTTCTCCCACACAGCTTTTGTGACACTGCACTCTCTAAAATGATGGGAAATGGATTTAGGAGTTGTATCACAAAGGGGGCAGTTTGGAGGGATGGAGATGCCTCTACTGCTAAGAAGATCACAGGTGGGTAAGGCCTTATGGATGCAGGCCCAAAGGAAGAATTTTTGCTTGCTCTGCCATTTAAGGCTCCAAAGCCATTTGTAAATTGCTTTTGGGAGGGTTTGGAAGGATATTACTAGCAAGAAAGCTAAGGTAGGCAGATTTCAAGTCAAAATTGCCACTAACATTGTCATATCATCTCGGTTTGAATTTTTGAAAAGAGGAATGGCAGAGATGTTATCCATTATGTGAGAAGGAAGAATATTTTAGGCTATAAATATTAATAAATAATCAGAACAAACTTTGGCCTTGCCTATTACCAATTTAGCATATGCAAGTAGCGCCCATTATTATTATTATTATTATTTTTTATAGATATTTGAAGGTAATTTTGTTCGAGTTAATTGGTAAAACTCTCCCAGCAGAGATTTTTTCATAAATAAGTCTCGAATTCAAGACCTTGCTAAAGGAAAATGTAGTACCTACCACCTGTTGATGCATTAATCTTTATTAAGTGGCAGTGCTCACCTGTTCCAAAAAAATTAAAGACTATATTGAAGCTTTATGATTTTGTGTCTGTATTACATATTATATTTATATATATACATGTAAATAATGGCTACCCGCCTAAACAGATACATCATACATGTATCAACGGAAATTGATTAGAAATGCCAAGCTCTACCCATCAAAGTGGAGAAAGTATAAAATCTAGTGCACCAGATGCTCTGTATGTTCCATTGTTCTCCTAGAAATTTGTTAGTGAAATCTGCAATTTTAGCAGCATATTCCTCAGTATATAAGTGAGGAGTATTGGCTCTCTATCTTAGGAAAAATGTTTTCAGTGGTTTTGAAAGCACATGATTTTGTGAATATTAATTAATTTAATTTTTATGATTCAAATACTTTTTAATTATAATTAAGCTGTTTCCACAAAAGGGGAAACATGATCTAAGTCCAAAGATTTTTGTGTCTATATACTTGTGCGATTGTTTATACGGATGGACAAGGAGATCTTAAGATCTGATGGATGAGTAGATGTTCAGTGGTACGGTAGTACTGAACTTCAGTACATTCCTCCAATCAGTTGGTCCCTAAACCATTCAAGGTGGGCCCTAATTAATGTGAGTTTTTATTAATATTAACAAATGACACTACATAATTGGAGGGATGCACTGAAGTTCAGTGGTACGGTATCATTGAACATGAATTTAAGCAATAACAAATTAACAAAACTAGAATTGAAGCATACAATTTGTTATTCAGAAATTACAACAGATATATCAGGTGCCAAACCACTCTTAATTACCCATCTTATACAGATCTTGTTTTGATTCATCAACATTGTAATGATGGATCAATTGAAGCATTGTAATTTGTAAGTAATAACAACATTGGATTTCGAACCCCACTTCATCACCATGTATGAACACATACAGAGCTTGAAGATCCATGATGATGAAGTGTGGTTACACATTTAAACCTGTAGAAACATGGATCTGAGTTTCGAAGGTGAAACACAGAGGCCATCGATGATGGTGGATGTGAGTAATTTATTTTTTATTTAAAAATCTTTTAAATTAAAAAAATAAAAAAATGGTACAAATATGTTTCTTTGCGTTAAAAAGAGGTATGTCAAAGTTTTTTTTAATTTAAAAGGTTTTTTAAATAAAAATAAATTACTCTAAATTAATTTATGCCTAGTCAGATGAAAAATTGCTGAGTCACAACTTAACTTGACATGTCATCAAGTTAATTAACGGAAGGATCAAATTGCTAACAGTTTGATCTGTGGGGGACCAAATTGATAACACCGATCTATGGGGGATCAAATTGACAAATGAGACATCTGTGGAGGACCAAATCAGTGTTTTACTCATTATTTAATTTTGATAACTTGAAGAGAAAGAAATGTAATTTCATGAGGAAATAAATCATTTAAAGTATAAAATATTGAGAATCCATTGATTTCATATTTTGATATCTTTAATTTTAATCATATTATTTCTTTTTAAGGGCACCAATATTGGAACCCCATTGATTTCATAAGAATATACTTTTTAAAAAAAGGTAAAATCATTTCAAGCAGAAAATAAATCATAAGATGATAAGGTATAATATCATTTTCAAAATTGAAAACACATTGATTTCATAATTTTGATATCTTTAATATTAGTTATATTCTTTCTTTTTAAGGGAACCAATATTGGAAACCCATTGATTTCATAAGAAATATACTTTTTTTTTAAAAAAATGTAAAAACATTTCAAGTAGAGAATAAATCAATAGATCTTAAGACGGTAAGGTATAATATCATTTAAAAAAAAGAGTCAAAGAAGATACTATTTTTCAGAGTAAAAAAAATATACTTTACAAAAAAAAAGTCATTTTAAGTAAAAATTAAATCATATGATGAATGTTAATTAAAATCTATATTTAAATCTTGTTAAATTATTTCTCAAAAAAAAATCTTGTTAAATTATGTACAAAATCGTTTAGGTACAAGATCGCTGTAGAATCGGATAAAATCGCATAAAATTTTGATTTTACCCGACGATTCCACGATTTCACCGTAATCTAAAAAATAGACTTGTTTAAAGTTTTTTTTGCATGTTTTTGTTGATATCAATTACTCGACCCAACCCAAAAAAAATCTTCAGATAAATGTTGTTGATAACCTTTTAATTAATGTTGATAATGTTCGAGTTTGTAATATTTCAAATGATGTGTTTGGAACTTTATATTTATATAACATTAGAAAGTAAGTATCAAGTGTTGATAATGATGTATGGTGGTTATTGTGATGATAGAAATAGATTAAACGATGTTTATGTGAAAATATCATTTGATTATCTTACTTGAAAATATAGTTTAATTTCTTTCGTTTAATTATTTGTCTATGAATGATTGAATTATTAATTTTATAGTGAACTATCTGCAACCATTGCAAGGTGCACGACGTGGGTTGTGTTCGAATTAATAATTCAATACATAATTCTTTAGAAAAGACAATCAATTATTTGTAGTTACAGGTAACTAAATTTTATTTATAGTTTAATTTGGTGTATAGTTCTTTAAAAAACACTCAATAACTACTTTTAGTTATAAACAACTAGAGATAATAAGAATTATTAATACTATTTGTTATTATTTTTTAAAAAAATTTAGATGAGATTGGTATAAGAATATACTATATATTTCCATCAAAAAAAGAAGAAGAATATACTATATATAATTTTCAATTTTTTAAGATGGGTTAATTTTAATTTTGACTTCTTTCACTTTAATTTAAAAAATCGATTTTAATGAGAAGTTTTTGTCCATTAAATTAGATTAAAAAATCTAAAGTTTCATTTTTCAAACATTTATATTTAAAAAAATATGATAAAAAATTGTAGAGCACCACTTGTTAAATTATTATGACGTCACTCTTTAAACCTCTAGAGTGCCATTTGACATGTTTTTAAGATGCCACTTATTTCCCATAAAAAAAAATTATCACTTATTGAAATTTTAGACTGATAGAAACACTTATATATATATATATACACATTAGATAAAAGTTCTTAAATAACACATCGCAAAATACCCCACTAAACTTTATTTATGAAATTCCTTAAACCTCTAGTTGAACTCTTGAAATTTATTTATGAAAATTTATGAAAATTGGATGCAATTGCAACATACCCCACTAAACTTAAGGCACTCTTTTTAAGATGAAGTTTTTGTGACTTTTCGTTTTGTGATTTTTTCCCAGGTTTATAAGATGAAATTTTTTATCATTCTGGGTAATGTCCCCAAGAAGTTTTTATTCATTTTATCTAGTTTTTTGTGGATATTTGAGGGAAGATAGAGGGCTTGCATTAGGTGATTAAGTGTACTGGAGCATGTTGATTTAATTAATTGTAATCTACCAATATATGAAAGAAGGTTGATGCTTGAAGTTTATTTTGAATCTTATCTAAGATGCAAATAAAATCTGAATTTTTATACAGTGTTTGAGAGGATAACGAAGATAATTTCCTAAGTTGATACCCAAAATGCTTTGGATCTGCCTAGTTTTTTGAATCATAAGTATTTGGAGAAGCCCAAATTAAAATTTAGATTTCTCAAGGTTTATAGGTAAACCGGATAGATTTGAAAAATTCTCAAGAGTTTAATTTCTTTGATAATATGGTAGTTATTAATAGAAGCCTTAGAGAAAAGTAAAATGTCAATCAGCAAAGAATAAGTGAGAGAACATCATGTTTGACTGTCTAAATTTAAAGGGAAGCCAACTAGAATTTAAAACTTGTTATAGAATAAGGTTATTTAAGAACTCTATTGCAAGAATGAAGATGTAAGGAGAAATTAGATCTCCTTGACAGATACCCCTTGAAGGGTTAAAGGCCTCAATAATTTTCCCATTTATTAGGAGAGAGTATTTTGCAGTAGCAAGGCCCGAAAGAATCAAATTGATGAAGTTGGTAGGGAAATTGAAGGGTGTTTAGAATATTGTCTATGTAGTTCTAGTATAGTGTATCAAAAGCTTTATGTATATATAGTTTTATTACTATCCATCCTTCCTTTCCTTTAGATAAATCCATACTATGAAGAATCTCATGCGCAGTAATAAATAGATTTGAAGTGCGTCTTCCTTTCATCATAAAAGCTCTTCTTGATTTGAAGAAATGAGATTGGTGAGTAACGATTTTATTCTATTTGATAAAATTTTTGTTAAGATCTTATACTGCGTGTCAGTCTACACAGTCTTATTGATCGAAAATGTTGAGATTTAGATTAATACAGAGAGTTTTTTAACTCCTCGAATTCTTTTATATAGCACTTTTTTCTCCTCTCTAAGATTATTGAAGTGATGTTTACTCCATCTAATCCAAAATGGCTATTTTCTCCTCACACTGTTATTAAACGTGCGTGGTAACGTGTCACCAAATGATCCATTAAATTTCGGGTAATTTTAAAAAGAAAATTCACGTCAACTTTAATTCATTCAATTACTTTAATATATGTTGATATCGTTCACTATGATTCTATGAATACTATTGTTTGTAGTAAAAAATTTCAACTGATTTCAATTTCGGTTTAATCGTTTCTTTTTACATACCCTCATGTCATAATATACGGGAAACGAATTAGAATATGTGGCACCATTTTGACGTGTTATTCTTCTTAATCGAATGTAGTTATTTTTACCGATGTAAGTCAGAGGTATTTTTTAACTAATTAATTAAGAGAAATATTATTCGTTTGATGATTGTTTACTCGGTCCGAATCATAAATGAGTTTTTTCTTAAATACCATCACTTACTTTTATAAATATAAAATTAAACTAAGATAAAGTTCATTAGGTGCTTTCTATGAAGACACGTAGCAAAAAAATTTTACCATTCACTGTCTGAGATTTTCTTGCAGAATTTCTCATCTGTCTTTTAATTACAAGCTGTTTCCACAAAAGGGGAAAAATGAAGCAAGTCCAAAGATTGTTAACAATAGCAATCCTCTTCTCTAATTGGCATTATATCTCTAATCTCTCTCATATACTTGGAAACTTCAATTTGCAGTCCATAGAAATAGTTCTATATAATATTTAATTATAAATATAAGAAAACTCAACCCATGAAGAGTCTGACACTGACGTTCATGTTTGTTTTCCAAAAGTCAAATTGCCTCTATGCCACCAACACTAACACGTGTGCTACCTATTCACAATTTAATCTTTCCATATGTAAACCTGATCTGTTTTTTCTTCTTTTCCCTACTTTTCTTATTTCTCTCTATTTTTTATCATTAAATCCTATTATATATATATATAGCTATCTTTTTGTTTATTGTATAGGAAGTAAGAGCTAGCATTGACCAACTATTTCTGATTGCCTTGCCTTTTAAGCACTTGTTGTTTCCCTGTTCTGAGAGATAGCCCCTCACCTGTTTGTATTTTTGCCTCAGAGAAAGTCCTTCCTCCTCACAACCACAACCCCACCACTCAGATCAGGACAATCTAGAGGCATGCTTGGATGTCCAGAAACAGGTAAATATTGCCAAACACAGATTTGTTTTTTATTATTTCTCTTGTCCTTTTTAGGAGAGAAAAATAATTGAAATTTTGTCTTTCCAGATGTCAATTGAACATACCAATAATTTGTCTCTAGAGAGACTCATCATCATGAATTCATGATTGTTTTTGAACTGACTGTTATTCTTGTGTTGATTCAAAGAAAGAGCAGGAGAGATAGCAAAGAACACAACAGAAACAGCAGCAGCAGCATCTTGTCAAATGGGAAGGAGACATTTCTATGGACCAGCAGCTTCAGGGACAACCTTAAACACAGTCACTCCTTGTGCTGCATGTAAGCTTCTGAGAAGAAGATGTGCTGAAGAATGCCCTTTCTCCCCTTACTTCTCACCCCATGAACCTCAAAAGTTTGCAGCTGTTCATAAAGTTTTTGGTGCAAGCAATGTCTCCAAGATGCTAATGGTACTTACTTCATAACTTGATATCAATCGAGAATGGATCCTCAGTTGTGTGCTGTGCTGCTATCCAAGAGATGGGACCCACTCGCCTATCTCTTTCTCTCTCCCGGACAATAGCACAACACCTGATCCATTTTCATATCAATCAATCAATCACCAAGTTACTATTATTTCTTATCAAACTTGTGATGATTCTATTATTATATGTTGTAGGAGGTGCCTGAGGGCCAAAGAGCAGATGCTGCAAATAGTTTGGTTTATGAAGCAAACCTGAGGTTGAGGGACCCAGTGTATGGATGCATGGGTGCAATCTCAGCTTTGCAGCAACAAGTTCAGACACTACAAGCAGAGGTAAATGCAATAAGAGCTGAGATTCTGAAGTATAAGTACAGGGAGGCTGCTAGTCAGATCATTTCTTCTCATGGAGGGGTTTTGGTTTCTTCAGTGGAAGATCCCAATATTTCTGAAGGTCTTCCTAATCCTCCAAAGCCATCATCATTACCTTCTCCTTCTCATGTTGTTCTTTCATCCTTGTCTTCATCTTCCACTTCTTCTGTATACACTCCCCCTAAGAGCTCCATCAGTCATGGATCCATTTCCAGTGAAAATGTCCCTTACTTTGTCTAATTAATCATATTCCCCTTCATATTGTACCACTAATTCTTCTGATGATTGATCTTTTTTTTTTGGTTCAGAGGCTTCAAGTTTTTGTTCTTGCATATGGCTTTTAGCCATAGACATGCAGACACTGTGATTTTGCTTTTAATATGATTTCTATCTTGTGATCTTCTTCTTCTGTAAGAATAATACATTATTCCCAGTGCAGGCAGAGATAATATATATATATATATATATATATATATATACATATTTACTTCCCTTTCATCATTTACAATGGTTTATGTAAAGTTGCTGCCATATGACCTCAGGGGTAAGGTCTCAGATTCCACCCTCGTGCAGAAGCTGAACTCTTCTTGATGCAGAAAAATGGTGAAAAAAAGTCAACTGGTAGAGTCTAGGTAATGGTAAAAGGAGAAGATTTAGATTCCTGAGAAAAATTGATTTTGCCATAGAATTGTTTGTAGGTGATGAAGGTCACACCCACATGAATGAAGGTTTGGTAATTTGTGTTGACAATTGAGCATTGCACGTGGGGAGGGGAGGGATACCCTACATTTGACTCTGAAAGCTTAAGTTTTTTACATGCGAGTCTGTGCCTGAGCCTGAGCTGAAGAAGATTTTGAAGAATATATATAAATCAAAGTATTTTTAGAGGTTGAAGGATGAAGAGAGACAAACAGGTACTTAATTAATTAAGATAGTGATTACTTTTTTTTTCTGTTCACATGTGAAAGTTGAAGATTAACGAATATAGATCTAATTAACTTGGATTCAACTCTTCATGGAATTTCTGACCATCGTCTTAATATCTAATCTATAGTGAAAGTTGTTCATGATAGCTAGGCCTTGTTTTTAAATTTCTTTTTGGGTAATTAGTTCATTTTTTTTTTGTTATTTGACTTTTTATGTTATATAAAGAAGGAGGTTTACTTTATAGATTAGATGAGTTTACCACACAAAATTTAGAAGGCGCCATCATATTAAAATTTTATATTTTTAAGTATGATTAATAGATAATGTGCTTGGCATTATCTGTCTGAAAAGTATTCATTATATATGGTCTTATGAAAAAAAAAAAAGAAATAAACTGCATGCCTACTCATATCTTTCTACTAAAACTTCATATTTTAATCTTGAATAATAAAATATTTTTTAATTTGGTCCTTCATAAATAAACAAGTCATCCAAATTTAATATGGCGAGTAATCAATAACGTGGCTTGTTATAAGTTTAAATGCTAACTTGTACAAGTTTAAAATCTAACTAACTATTTTTTTTTCACTTAATAATGTTGAAAATGACCAATTGATACAAATAATATTTTAAACAAATAAACCAAACAATTTCTTTCTTTCTCTTCTATTTTACATAATTTTACTAAACAGCCGTGTGATAAAAATACTGTGTTAATTAAAAATATATATTTATAACATATCAAATTAAAAATATTCACCAAATAAACGTTTTAGTCCCCATATATTTTTGTCAAAACATGCAAGCAATTTTTTGGTGAAATTTCTCAAGTAATTAAGAAAAATTTATAATATCTATATATATAAGCAAATTAATTTAATTATCAAAGATATATAAATATATTAGACATATTTTTAATAGGATAAATTATTAAGATGCTTATCATAATTGGTTTGGTTTATAAATTCTTTTTTAAATCAAATTTACCTAAAGACAATACAACAAAAGTCCCAAAATACAAGGGATTTATGTCTAGGAGTAGAATTTCATGTGATGGCCAAAAACATTAGGTAAAAATGATAGGAAAATAATAGAAAATGAAGGTTTATGCAAGTTTTGTTGTTATTAATAGAGGCTAGAAGGTACATTAGTACTTGGAAGAATTTAAAATATAATTCTTTGAATAACGAGCTAATGATGTAGTGGGACACTTGGACCATTATTTGTGACTAATAATATTTGTTTGACAATTGATCATATAAAAGCTTGTGCATGCACTTAAGATTTTGAAAATCAAACAATTAATTATCAAATTAGTGGCTTAAACGTATCACCAAGCTATAGTGTGAGATTTTTCCCTTGTCCTTGAGCACCAAAGAATATAAGAAAAAAAAATTAAAAACATTAAAATAATAATTTATTTAAATTGTAAGGTTGTTTCTATGGAAGTAGTAGTGGTATGCCATTTAAGTCAATTTTTGTACCAACAAAATCTCATTCCATGAAGCATTCGATTCCTTGACGTGTGAAACTCAATTACAGCTAGAGTGAAAGAAAGAATAGGTCTTCAGATTAAATAAATTAAAGATATCATATAATATTTCATATATATATATATATATATATATATATATATGAAATATTACAAGATAAGGCTACACTTGTTTTTTTTTTTTTGTTTAATTGTATCGTCAATTTGTGCTTTCATTTTCTGTAGGGTAGTTCGGAAGACATATGCATATTGAGTATGATTCATCCATTGCTTGAAATATTCGCATCTTTACCTTCACATGTCTATTCATGTTCATTTAATTCCTATTTTCTAAAATAATAAAAAATAAATACAGCACACCAATCTTTCATACATTAAAAAATAAATTATAACCAATACAATCTAGTACAGTTAGTAAAATGTCTGTATTTTTTAACCATTGTCTTCTGAGTTTTATATCTAAAGAATAAAAATGAAGTGCCATATGTTAGGACAGTCATACCATGATCAATACAAAAGAGATTACAATTTATTTAATTTTACCAAACTATAGTTATATTACTTTATAAAATATATATATATAAAATAGATGTTTTATAAAAAAAATTAAAATCAATAAAAAAAAATATGGTTTTGAACACAAAATAAATAACATCAAATAAAAGTTTGTTTGTATCTTCAAAATAGAAAAGAAAGTCTATACAGTTCAAATATCTTTAATGAAGAGCAATTTATGAATATTTTATTCTAATAACAATAAAAGCAAGAGTTTTCTGATACGTCATGAATCTAGTTGGACAACTTATACTGCGAAATAATTAGATATTAACAGAGGAAATGCATAAAATATTTGTTACTTGTATCGCATTTATGCTGCGTTGACAAGTTCTAGATTGATGAAAAAAAATATAATTTAAGTGCTTGTGAAGATTCCCACAAATATATATTAAATGTCAGATTTTGGATCTATCTATAATCAAATATAGAAACAATTTGTTTCCTTAAAGATTCATATATATTAAAGCTTTCACATGGACATTAGCTAATTAACAATAAAAGAGCTGTGATCAAATAGTTTATCAGGCTTCCCTCCACACTTCACACTCACACTCACATGGACAGCTCAACACTTACATTGTATTAATGAGTCCTCACATGCAATCATTAAGTGCTACTATTTTGAAATTAAGAAAAAAATATGCAAAAATTTTTATTTGTTCAAAGTTATTCGAGAGATTAGTCCTTCACAACATGAATTAAAATTTGAATTTCTAGTAGAAGTGTCACATTTAGTATTATAAAACAATGACTTCAAAATGTCTCATGTCCTCAGAGAAGCTAATCAATGCATTGATAAAATTGATTCTATGAGCACCTCTCATGTTTACTTGGGAACATCCTCATCCTAATGTCACTATCTCATTGCTTGCTAATGCTTTGTCTTTAGAAATTTAAAAAACTAGGACAAAATAGAGAGTAACCACTATACTCCATCAACATTAGATATCTCAGCTTGAATCAGCATTTAGCCATGTGTATACATACAATTTTAAAAATTGTTTCTCACTATTAGTTTATTTTTTTAATTCAAATGTTTGTTTTGTAAATATAATATTTGCTATTAAGCACCTGAAGAGAAAAATTAAAAAAACCATATGAATACATACATACAGTACAGATGTATATCCAAGGATTGCTGTTTCAGGTGCTTGATCATTTCATGATGGTTCTCAATGTAGATCTCATCATAAGTCTCACGTAATTAAATATGGATTATCTCTAGAAGATTACACAGAAAAAGCTGTACCAATTTCAGTGTTTTAATCTGGAATAAATATGTATAATCAGATAACATCAAAACAATCAACTGTGGTTTATACACAAACAAGATAAACATAAAGAAAGCAAAAAATAAAAACTAATTTCTATTTCTGATTTACTAAGATATATGGATATCTGAATGTATTTCCTGAGCAAAGGAACAAACTTCTGCATGAGATTCCAGTAGAACCAAGGGCTATGTTTGAGATCTTGAACCAGTTTCGCAATAAACAAAATCATCCATACTGTACAGATAGCAACATTGTCTGTCTTCAATGGAGAGTAGGCTCTCTAGATGGAACTATCTTATCATCACAAATACAAACTACCTGCACAGTCCAAGAGACACAAAAGAAGGCAGAAACAAAACAAAAGGGAACATCTTCTATGGAGATGATTATGATAATTTAGGATTTAGAAGTCATCAGAATTCAGAATTAAGAGAAAAGCACCAAAGCATTCCATTTTAAGAGCACAGCATGTATCAATCCCGACCATACCCAAACCACACCTGACGCTAATAGGCAGATTTTCCCCAACCTTGTGTTGCTTCGCGTCAATTGTTAACTTATTTATCCACTTCAAAATGGGGAGGCAGGTCAGGGCAGGGCAGGGCAAAATTGCTAACCCCACCAAGGCTCAAAGTTCCACAAAAGAACAACACACACAAAGAAAAAGAAGAAATAGTGCAGGAAAGATAATAGCTTGATGGTGAAGGAATGTACAACCCATAAGCTAAAAGTGTCAGGTGAAGGCTCAGATTTGTATTTTATATCTAGCATAAGCATCATACAAAACTCTTTTGGGTTTAACAATGTAATATATGAAGACCTAGTTGACATTATATTGTGCTGATATTTAATTCAGTACAGAGTAAAATCAAGATTGCTTTGTAAGAGGCCAATGCAGCAGCCAAACACTGAGTTCTCGAAACAAGAATGTCATTCAAATAAATGGATAACTTTTGAATTCATTCTGATCATTTAATGCTCGATATTATAGGCATCCATAATTCAACTCAACAATGGATAACACAATAATAGATACTCCACCAATGAGTCTGCAGTCCCAATAATGGAAGTGATTACAAGATGCAAGTAGCATGCAATGATAGTTAATAAATAATTTCATGGAGGTTGAAGCACCTATAAATGTCAAACTTTGATGACTGAGCAACACACTTGTTTCTCAAGTAACTACCAAAATCAAAGATTTAATATGCATGCAACAAGTGTACAGAACAAACAAACATTCTGCCAAGAAAATTAAGCTATCTAATAAAACTGTTCATGCTATTCGCACCAGCACCTTATTCTTTTTGCCTGCAGACAAAAGAAGCACTTTCCCATCCACTATATCTTCTGCCTCAATTTTCTTGTTTTCACTGCTTACTCTATTATTGTTCAAGTAAACACCTCCTTGCTTTAACAAACGGCGTGCAGCAGATTTGCTGTCAAACAAACCAGAAGAAACTGCTAGATCAACCAAAGACGTATTCAGAACCTCATTATAAGCTAAAGAACAAGATGGGACATCCTCAGCAATCCCCTCAATAGTTTTCCAGTCCAACTTTGTCTCAGACCCTGGCCTCAATGCTTCAGTTGCCTTAAGAGCCTCACTTAAGCCATCTTCTCCGTGAACAAATCGGGTAACTTCTTCAGCAAGCCTCCGCTGAATAGTATTAGGCATGTATCCAGGTTTTGTCATCTCTCTCTCCAACATGTTTATCTCTTCAATATCCAAAAAGGTAAGAATTTTCAGAAACCTGATTACATCTACATCTGGAACAGAGAAAAAATACTGGTAAAACTTGTAAGGAGATAACAAGGAAGGGGATAACCAAATAGCACCATCCTCTGATTTACCAAATTTAGTACCATCACTTTTCAAGAGAAGAGGAAATGTCAGGCCATAGGCACCCTCAGCCTGTAATATTTTTCGAATTAACTCAGTCCCAGCAGTTATATTACCCCACTGATCACTACCACCAATTTGAACACTAACACCCTCATTCTTGAACAAATGTAAGAAATCATATCCCTGCAATAACTGGTAAGTGAACTCTGTATAGCTCATTCCTTGTTCCGACTCCAACCTCTTCCTCACACTTTCCTTAGCCATCATTGAACCGACCCTGGCATATCGACCCACTTGTTTCAGAAATTCTAACATACTAAACTCCTTCCACCAATCGTAGTTATTCAAAATCACAAGCGAAGAATCATTGAAATTGGCACTCGCATTCAAGTTATCCAAGTACTTGTTTTGAGCTCCACCCAGAATTCTTCTAATAGTGTTGCTAATACTTACAGTATTCTTCTCCAAAGTATCGACATCAAGCTCGGGCCTTTCGAGGCTCTTCCCAGACGGGTCGCCAACGCGAGCAGTGGCGCCTCCGATCAAAGCCACGGCTTCATGGCCGCACCGGCGGAACCACGAGAGCACGATCATCCCAAGAAGGTTACCCAAGTGTAAGCTCTCGGCGGTGGGGTCAAAACCACAATAGACCTTGAGGGGTCCACCACAAGCGCTTCTGAGAGTATCGCTGGTAAGGGATTCGAGAAGCCCTCTTTCTTCGAGGATTTCGACGACATTGCGACGAAGCACTCGATGTTGTTGTTGTTGTTGTTGGGGGTCTGAGGCAGAGTGTGAGATTTGTACGCTGCAGGTGGTCCTGGAGAATTGAAAAGGGAGGGAGATAGATAGATTAGAAGAGAGGGAAGAAGAAGAAGAAGAAGATTTGAAGGGAAAATGAATGAATTTAGTGGAATGGGAGAAGAGAAGGGTTCTTGAAGCAGAAATGGTGGCCATTCTGGCTTGATAATTCCTAGTACTATTTTGGGGATATATGGATAAAAGAGGAGAAATGAATTTAGACGCCCCCAAGTTGTTTCTGGGCCCAAACGCCCCCAAGTTAATACAACACACTTCACAAAATTACAAGGAGGAGCGTTTAAATTCATTTGGTGAGGCCCATAATAATTAAATTTTTCGCACCATATACCTTTATATAATTTTTTTTTTTTTTGAGTTCAGGACGATATGAGAAGATTGGGGGTATCTTTATTTGTAAGAAATACCCATAGAGATGGAAATGATGGGGTACACTGGATTCTACTTATTTTTTTACTTTTTTATTTTCATCAATTTAAAAAAAAAAATTATTATACCCATCTGATTTGATACAATTATAACTTTCTTTTCTTTTTATTATTTTAATATAAGGGGTAAAATAGTCATTTTAATACATTCCCTTTTCATTTCTATTACCAAATTTTTATTACTAAACACATCAAATACGGGTTTTGGATCAATATGGACCCTCCAAAAAAATTAATTCCACATATGGACCCCTATTTAAAACTTATCATATGGCCGAAACACCTGCAAACCTATAAAAGGTCCATTTTATGGTAAGTTTCAAATAGGGGTTCATATGTGGAATTAATTTTTTTGGAAGGTCCATATTGATCCAAAACCCCATCAAGTACATTCTATTTCTATTTTCGTTTTTATTTCCATTTTTATTTCTGACTTTCTGTGCCTAATGAAAAGAGTGGTTAATGAAAAATTTTCACATCTACTCTTATTTGTCTTTATTCTTATTTCACAATTTTAAACTTCATCAAAGGAAACCAAACAATTCTTTCAATTGATTACACAAACAAATTTACAAAGGAATAGAATTAAATTTATAATTCATTAAACTCCTTTTCATACATTTTTATATATCTATCTAATTTTAAGGAATTAACTAAATATGCACGAATTATAAAATTTTTAAATACTAATTTAAATATATAAATACAAATATAGATTTTAACCATAACCAAAAACATGTATATATCTTTGGATTAAACTTAGGTAAACTTTTTGGTCTATTTGTTAAAAAAAATTTTAATAAAAAAATAACATGTTCTCAAACATTTTTTATGACCAATCATGGAAAAAAAATAAAAAATTATTTTTTATATGACCAACTATAGAAAAGAGAATATAAATGAAATTTATAATTTGAGAACCTTATTATAAAAATATAAGTTACCTAAGGGCTTGGCTGGGAGCAAGATTGTCAAAATCTGAATTTTAGGTAAAATCATAGAAGGGGATAAACTCGTATCGTGAAATCATTTCATAAACTTGTAAGAGTTTACTTATGGTAAAATCGTATGAATTTACCTATATATATACACCTAACTTTTATATACCTTAGTTACATAAAAAAAAATAAACATAATTCAATATCCATAGTTCAATTCAGGCCAAAATTTATATATATATATATATCCATAGTTCAATAATTTATTGACATACAATTAAATCAAAGAAATTAAATTACATTTTCAATTAAGTTCATCAAATTTATTTGATTAATTTTCACCACCACAATTACTACGACCATCATCACCACTTGGTATTTCATTCACCATGTTTTGTAAACTCAAACACATACATCATTTGAAGTACTACCAACTCAGACATTAACATTAAAACCTAGAAAGAATGGGAAGGGAATGAGTGACGTGGGGTAGGAGAGTTTGGATCTGGACATTAGGCTTTTAGAAAATAGGTGGGTTGCCAACATGTGATTGGTTGAAGTGGTAGATACTCCATTCCCCTTAAGCAAAGTCTTGGGTTTAAATCTTGTGTATGGAAAAATCTTTGCCGGGAAAGTTCTATCCCAGCTATGGGACCTCAGCTAGCTCGAAGGATTGTCTCAAATAGAAGAAAACCTGTGAAAAAAAAGGTGGGTTTTGTTTGGGTTGGGACAAGTTATAAATATCTATACAAATATACCAATTTAAAAAAAAAAATCTCCAAATGAACATTTTTTTTTTGCTGCGGTGAAATCGTGAAACCACTGGTAAAATTGATATTTCATGAGATTTTACCTGATTTCATTGATTCTACCATAATTCTGTACAAGATTTAACAAAAATTGATGGTGTAAAATCATAAGATTTTAAGATTTAAATATAGATTTTAACAATTATGGTAGGGAGAATGGTTTGAGAGTAGTGTGGGGTAGTTTGGGATTATAAATCCTTGGTTAGATTTTTAAGTGAATAACGGAGTGACATGGTTTGAAAACCTCTCCAAAACATCAAACACCTCAATTTTCAAAGTCCTCCAAGTTGAAGTTTTATAATTGTTTGGACAGTGTATAATATTTAATTATATTATTAACCATTTTTTTCCTAATTTTTTTAAGGATAATTGGCCACTACCCTCTTTATATTTTTAAAATTCCCAATCAATAAAATGACTCCCTCCTACTCCTAATTACTCCGTTAATAACCACCGCATGTCACTCTCTTCAAAACGTCGACCCAGCTCTATTTTTTTAGGGTAAATCTATAATGCAACTTGTTGCATCATACAATAGCTTATATGTCACAATTATAGCAATTGATGTGATCCAATTGTATTGCATGATGCAACAAAATAATAAGTGTCATAATCTTATTAGCTAAAATTGCATTGCATGATACAACGAGTTATATCATAGACTCATAATTTTTTTAATATCTTATTCAAATTAAAAAACGAAAGTGGGCGTTGAATATGCAGTAACAGTACAGTGGTCAGTGTTTTTTTTGGGAGTGAATGTTCAGTGATTGAATAAAGGAACGAGAGACGAAAAGAGAAAATGGGGATATAGAAAGAAAATAGAAAGCCGAAGCCGAAGCCAAATCCAAAGCAAGCCACTCTGTCTGATAATCATAAAATTCCCCAATTCGTCCAATACCTTACCCTAACCGAGCACACCATTCCTCTGGTGGATGCGATCACCACCGGCGGAATTCAGGAAGCCTTCTTGCTGCCACCCATTCTTCCTCTAACCGACCTCACAACTCACTACTCACAATCCACCATCTATCTCTCTTCGTTTCGCCTATTTTTCTCTCAGCTTGACTTCATCTATTGCCTGCTCCTTTTTTCCTTAAAAAAAGGTGAAGCATCACATAGACCGGAGCAAGGAGCTAGGGTTCTTTTTTCCAGTGTCTCCGCAACATAGGTAACTCCTTATTTTGTTGAATTTCTCTATTCTTAAGTTTGTGCCCACTTGGCTTCATGTATTTTTCTTGGTTAATTTCGTTTATGTTCTGGAGAGAATGGCGTTTATAATACTGGGTTTGAGGTGGCATTGCTTGTATGAGTTTGCAATTGTGGTTGCTGTTGTTGGTTTGAAAGGTAGAGAGTTCTCTAGAAGTATTTGGTAGAAAGATGTTGTAGCTTGCTGCTGCGATGTTGATTAACTTTTTTTTGGTACTTGGTTAATACTTAGTTGTCCTAGTTTATTACCTATTGACGTCTTATCATATGTTCATTTTAAATCTATAGTTAGCTCACTAAGTTTTTTTTTGTTGGTGAAAAACAATGTAGGATTATGATATGAAGTCCCTTTATCATGGGATTTCCTTCTTTTAAAATAAAAATAATTAGTTTGAACATAATAGCTTATTGGCTAAATTAGGCTCGGCTGAACCTATGAACTAAAACTTCATCTTGCTAAGCTGATTTGGCTGATTTGACTCATGCTTCCCATTTAATCAATCATAGAAATTATTAGATTGTAATAATTTTATTACATAGGACCTCTTGTCCTCTTCCCACGTAATCTCTTCAATAAAATTATATTTATTTTTCTAACCAAAATAAGAAATCTGCTAATTAAGAAATTTGTACCTAGGCGGCTAGGCCAAACTAAGTAAATGGACATTTGGATCATACTAAATCAATTACATTTAAATGTAGTGCTTGATTGAACCGTTTTTTTGGGATGACACCACACACACCAATTGTTAGTCAGTACATGGAAAGGCTTCAATAAAAGCTTTTGTCAGATCCCACTTAGAAACACATTAGTTTCGCAATTGCCCTTTCTTTTTCGGTTAAAAGAATATACTTTACATGGTGTATGCGTTTCTTTTTCGTGGTTTGCACATCTAAAATAGAACATAACTGATAACATATAACAAGAAAAGTCCTTTATTAAATGCTGATTTGGAACAGCAATATTTGTCGTTTTCGTACACTTCTGGCGGGGAGTGTGAAGAGGAGGACCCTGCGATGTGGGAGAAAAAGAGGGGCCAGTTATATGTATACATTATATATATTTGTAATTTCCGTAGTGATTATATTTAGATGCTTTGTTGAAGTAATTAGGGTAGAATTTGAGTTGTATTAGGATTCTGTTCAGGTTGGGTAGTTCTAGAAGATTGTTTTCTTGGCAACCAAACAAGGAATTATTTATATTTAGTTATAAAACTATTACAACTTACAAGTATTATTTATATTCCTCTTAAATTCCAGAGTTTCTACCTAGTACATAGTGGATTCTAGGTTTAGAATGATACTAAGCCTTTACTCATTACTTTTGTGCCTCTGTCTTGCTTCACCGTGGTGGTGGTGGCCAATCAATGAGTTACATGTGTATATTGTGGAGTAGATGATTTAAAGTTGATATTCTACAAATAATTGATATTTATAGGTCAACTTCTCTGGTTGACCTGTCGTTTGACTGTTTATATTGCACTGAAGTTTGAATCTGGTTGTTTTCCTTTTATTGGCGACAGTTAGAATTTCAAGCACTTAGCGTTATACTTCTAATTGTTTCTGGAAATTAGCTGAAAAGGGAAGCATTGAGTTACAGATTCGGGCCTATCTTATTCCTTTTCTTTCAGATCTACATGCATGTTTTCTGTTATTGATGCAGGTGTTATGGAGATATCCTTGTTAAAGGTGCTCGTTAATGGCATATCCTCATTTTTGCATCTATCATTTTCTGGGAACATGAACTCAGAACCTGTTTCAAAATATTACCAAAAGGCAGAGGAGACACTTAAGTTATTGAAGCCGATAGTTGATGCATTTGTTAATTCTGAATTAACTTCTGATGAAGTGCTTAATAAGGCATTTGAAGAAGTGGCTCAGGCTGTTGATGAGTTGAGGGAGATTTTTGGGAACTGGCACCCATTGTCTAGCAAAGTTTACTTTGTAAGTCTCATAATAAATATTATATGCCTCAGTATTTACACGTAGATTTCATATTACCTGTTATTAATTAAGGTAAAATAAGCAATGCTTCCATCATGGGGTGATTGTCCTCATCATTTTTGCATGTCACACAGTCACAGTAGTTGTCCCTATAGACAATCTTAGGGTAATTATCTTTCAATGTATTGCTTTTTGGCTAGTAAGGAGATGACCTTATTTACTGCTGTTTTGTATAAGACGAACTCAGTTTTGCTGCCTTGACACGGTCTCCCCCCCCCCCCCCCCCCCCCCCCCCCAATTTTCTTTAAGTTTGATTGCTATCTACTGTAAGAGTAGAATAAGCTGAAGAGTGAAGATATCTGATAGTGCCTGCTTCTCACACATGTAATCATGCAATTTGTGCATGTCAAGTACCTGCTGGATTCTCATCACTTTGGCTTTCTACTAGGTTATCCAAGTTGAATCCTTGATATCTAAGATTCAGACTTCAGGACTCGATATCTTCCAGCAGCTGAAGGCTTCTCATCTATGTCTCCCTGATGGAATGACTACTGTACATATCGAGGTAATTTATGCAATTAATCAAATTCATTTTTTTATTGTCCCCCTTTTAATTGGGTTTATATGTTCTTCTTGTTGGGAAGAAGCATAGTTTTGATGTCTAATATCAACATAAAATTGCAGCAATGTGTTCAGAAACTTAAGCTTTTGGGACATGAGGAGGAAACATTGTTAGTCATTAAAGATGCTATTAGAGAACAAGTGGAAGGCATAGGACCTAGTTCAGAGGTCGTGGCAAACATTGCTGAGAGCCTGGGCCTGAAGTCTAACCAAGAGATTCTGATCGAGGCTGTAGCCCTTGAAAAGCTGAAGGAGAATGCTGAACAAGCTGAAAAGAATGCAGAAGCGGAATATATTGATCAAATGATTACTCTTGTAACTCGTATGCATGAGCGTCTTGTTATGCTTAAGCAAGCCCAGAGCAGTAGCCCAGTTCCAGTACCTCCTGATTTTTGCTGTCCTCTTTCTTTGGAGTTAATGACGGATCCTGTGATCGTGGCATCAGGGCAAACCTATGAACGTGCTTTCATAAAGAACTGGATTGATCTTGGGCTTACTGTCTGTCCCAAAACTCGTCAGACTCTGGCTCACACAAACTTAATACCTAACTACACTGTAAAAGCTTTAATTGCAAACTGGTGTGAATCAAACAATGTGAAGCCAGCTGAACCCATAATGTCCACAAACTTAAATCAAGCATCTCTTCTTCATGGGTATATGGAATCTGGTGCGACCAGGGATTCTCCTGTTTTTCCTTCCAGGGGCAACCAGCCACCCTCACCTGAGGCTGCCCGATCTCATTCTTTCAGTTCACCAGGTAAGAGCTTGACTTCTTCTGGAGGAATCCATAGAGAGGGAACTTCACCATTTCATCCCCGTTCAACTTCAGAAGGTTCCTTAAGTGGCATGGCTAATGGGCAGTCCTTAGATATTGCAATGATATCTCTGACAGGTTCTGATGAGAGGTCTGCTAGCTCAGATGAGCGGAGTGAGGATTCAGTTGTCCAACCATCAATATCTCAATCTATAACTGAATCTTCCAATGCCTTAAGCTCTGAACAATCTAAAACACATGTTAGAGATGCTTCTGAGTCTGCTGCACCTTCCAGTGTTCAAGGAACACAAGGTGATGTTGGCAGTGCTTCTCAGCTGTCAACCACTCCAGGCAACAGTAGGGATGCTTCCATGGAGGTAAATTCAGGGCCTGATGCTACTGATGCTGCTGCCATCAATGCTCCACAAAGGGAACCTGAGATCTCACCCCGACTAATGGAGACAAGGTCTCGAAACCAAAGTATATGGCGGCGGCCATCAGAGAGATTTGTTCCTAGGGTGGTGCCCTCTGCTGTTGAAACAAGAGCTGATCTTTCTGGTATTGAAGTCCAGGTTCGGAGTTTGGTTGATGACTTGAAGAGCTCTTCTCTTGATACTCAAAGGGAGGCAACAGCAAAGCTTCGCCTTCTTGCCAAGCACAACATGGATAATCGGCTTGTGATTGCAAGCTGTGGAGCCATTAGTTTATTAGTTGACTTACTTCAATCAACTGACACAATGATCCAGGAAAATGCTGTAACAGCTCTTCTCAACTTATCAATCAATGATAACAACAAAACTGCAATTGCCAATGCTGGTGCAATTGATCCTCTCATTCATGTCCTTGAGACAGGGAGCCCTGAAGCCAAGGAGAATTCAGCTGCCACTCTTTTCAGCTTATCAGTGATTGAGGAAAACAAGATTAAGATAGGGAGGTCTGGGGCAATTAGGCCACTGGTTGATTTATTAGGGAATGGTACTCCAAGAGGGAAGAAAGATGCTGCCACTGCATTGTTTAATTTGTCAATATATCATGAAAACAAGGGTCGGATTGTGCAAGCTGGTGCTGTGAAGCACCTTGTTGAATTAATGGACCCTGCAGCTGGAATGGTTGATAAGGCTGTGGCTGTTTTGGCAAATCTTGCCACAATTCCGGAAGGAAGAACTGCCATTGGTCAGGAAGGTGGGATCCCTGTTCTGGTTGAGGTCGTTGAGTTGGGTTCTGCAAGAGGAAAGGAGAATGCAGCAGCCGCTCTTCTACATCTTTGCTTACACAGTACTCGATTTTTAAGCATGGTGCTCCAAGAAGGAGCTGTCCCACCGTTAGTAGCTTTGTCACAGTCAGGCACCCCAAGGGCCAAAGAAAAGGTATAATTCTTTGGCTAAATTGCAAAAACCTTTCCTCAACTTAGGGATTGTGCAATTTATCCCAAAAAGTGTTGTTAAAATTGTGGAATACACCCGTTAAACTTTAAAAATTGACAAAAAAATTCCCTTCAAACTTTCAGTTTTATGTAATGTATACCTTTAAACTTCCAATTTTTTGCAAAGTAGTCCCTCAATATTTTGACAAAATCTTAATGTAGGGGAAATACTGCACAACTGAAAGTTGGAAGGTTTTTTTAGCAATTTTTGAAGTTAAGAGGAACACAAACATCTAAGTTGAGGGGGGCCTTTTTGCAATTTAGCCTAGTTCTTTCAAATTTTTTACATATTTTAATTGCCCTTCATTCTGTTTAGGCCCAGGCTCTCCTTAACCAATTTAGAAGTCAAAGACATGGTAATGCGGGGAGAGGCTGATTTTGAGTTGCTGCGGCCCTTGGTCTATTTCAAAGGTTTTGAATTACAACTTACAGAACATCTCTAAATTAAACATTACATGGTGCAAATAATGTGTAAAGGTGTTTGGATTGTCTTTTTACTTGCTTGTAGAGGTGAAAAATATTTATGGAGGAGCGATTGTTGTCCTCTTGTGAAGAAACTTCTGTATTGTGAAGGAAATTTATACATGTAAATCTAACTATTGCTTCAAGAAAAATAATTCTTAGTTTCAGATGAGCTTGGGCATGACAATGTGGGGGAGGGGGGAGGGATATATATTGCTTTCTGTTTATGGAAGCAATGATATATATATCGATGGACACATTGGGATTGTGCTTGCCTGGTTGGTATATTTTTCTGTGTCATATCAGTTTTGTTATGAGGTTATCAAATGTCCAAGGTTGATGCTTACACCCATCGATGATTTACATGATGCTATAGTTTCATTATTTTCTCAGAAATATGTATCAACTTTTACTTTGGACAGATTTTAGGCCATTGTTTGGCTTTCTGCTTTTGTTGTTTAATTTGTAAGCATGTCTCTAATGTATTTTCGAAATACCATTGCATCAAAGTAACAATGAATTTCCACCAAAATAAGAATAATTGTTTATTGGCACACCGCACACTTCATTCTTCAGAATCTTATATCAACTGAACGTAATGTTTGTGATTGTGAATCGTGATTACGATTATCTTTCTCTATTATGCAATTTATACTTACATATTAACTACAAGTGTAAAGAAAAGCTAAATACAAATGGCAAAAAAAAAATCAGTAGTTACTAATTATGTCAGTGTTTTGGACCTGGGTTGGGCTGGGCCGATTTCAGGGTGATTGTTTAATAATTATTAAATCTATCATCAAGCTTAATTTAATTGACTAACGAGTACTGAACAAACTAGATTTTATAACTAAGCCAGATTTGCAATGGAAACTATAAATTAGGAAGGCAATCCCACCTTTAAACATGAAAAATATTCGGTGGTCAGCCTTTAAACTAAATGGAGAATCTGCGATAAAGGAATCAATCGATATTGTATTCATTTAAATTAATGATATTTTTTATAATTAGTTAGGTGTTTAAGAAAATTGAGTGTAATTTTAAGTTTTGTATTAAAAATTTTCAATAAAAGCATGACAAATATAAGTTTTACTAAAATTATTTAATATAAATATAACAAGGAATTCATTTTTTTTTTATAATTCACGGTCATATGATTAAAATATTAAAAATAAAGTAACATGTCACGTATTTAGTAGAAACTACAAACTACAAAATGTATTTTATTAAAATAAAGAATATCATACTATCTACGAAGCTTGAGAAAATATTTTAACATAAATTCTTAAGAATATATATAATATTAGTGTTTGCTAATTTCACACATACTTGAAAATATATTTATTCCTTTCCATTAAAATACAGTTGAAATTTGAAAGTAAAAAATTGAGAAATTTCGCAAGAACACTCACACATGCATTACAACAAAGAAGATGATGAAATTCCCTGATTAGTCATTATTGTGTCTCCTCCTGCATTCTAATTGGCTCTCCTACAATTCTTCCTGATCTCTCCCTTGGACCCTATCAAGGGCTTGATATCTCCCATCTTGATCATGGCCGCTATAAAGTCAGACTCAAAGGCCTTAGGATTCTTGCTGTATGCTCGAACCACCGAATCCGTAGATCCGCCATTGAAGAGCACCTGATCAGAGTGAAGCAGCCCCTTCTTCGCTATCAGGTTCTTGAAGTAGTGGTTGTCGAAATTGTTGGGAGTCACGAAATCTAGGTTCGCTAGGTTGTTATCCCCTGAACCGCTCGTGCTTGGGCACGTCTTCCTCCTCGCCTTCGCGAATGAACTGTCTATGTTGGTCTCGTTGTGTACGCGAGCTCTGAAGATTGTACACCTTGCCTTCCCAATTGTGTGTGCTCCTTCAGGTGAACATCCCAGTTTTTTCAGATGCATTCATTCATTTCTCACATTATTATTATTATTATTATTATTAATATTAATCCTCATGCGAATGAATAAACATGGTTTTTATTAGCTCCCTGATATGGAATATTGGAATGCCTTACATGTGTTCGGTGAAATGTCACATCGAAGCCCACCTTGTGCATTTGATGTGTGTACATTTATATATTGGTGCAAGTATTTACATATTTGACAGTGAAGATGCTGCTAATATAAATATTGGGATAAAATTTAAATTTTAGCAAGGGACAAAAACAAATTTCCCCTATACATATCTATATGAATCATCTTGTGAAAATTAGAAAGGGAGAGTGAGAAAAAAGTAGAGAAGCAAGTACCAGATAAGGCAACCATGTCCTTGGCAGAGAGACCATGAGCTTGAAACCTTGAGATAAGGTTGCTAAGTGTAGAAGTAGGAGGTGGGATCACACCACTGTTGGCTGCAGCCAAGCTAGCTGTCTTTGAATCCCTTCTTCCAAGTTTCACCTTCCAATCTGGCCCTCCAAGCTGCATGCACATATATATATCAGTGCATAATCAGATTAAGTTTCACCAAACTGTAAATAAATCTAAAAACCTTCATATAATGTTTGTGTTATGCTCATCTAAACTCACTCACATTTTTAGTCCAAAAACTTAGCCTAACTATGTTTCAAATATGTGACATGTGAGAGTATGTCTAGCCATACATCATGATCTTGCTTCAACAAATTAATGTGTGGGAGTTTGGATTATTTGAACTCACAATGACAACAGAGTCACGAGCCGCAATGGCTACGATGTCAGCACAAGAGACCACACCAGGACACACTGCCTCCACCTTAGACTTGATAGCATCAATCACTTCAAAACCTCTCACTGAGTTGTTGTTTGGACCTGCAGTTTTCTCTCCTTTGAAGGAAGACGTGTCATCCAGTAGTATAGATCCATCACACCCCTGTTTCACACAGAATTTGTCACTTAACCTCTCAATTTACCTTTGGAAATTGCATGTGGCAAAATGACTATATATTATTGGTAATTTGTGAGAAAAGTAAGGGAAGGAGATACTGTGCTGCATTTGAAGTAGTAATGTCACATCATTCAATCACCATAATTATTTATAAGTAATTGGCATTATATTATTACTGTGGTTTTCAATTTGATTCAACATTTTAATAAAGAACTACTGAACATAGGGAAAAGTAATTATAATATTGAAAGAAATTAAGGAAGATTAAGGTACAAGTTAAGATGAATGTAGATTAGTAGTAAAATTAATTACATTGACAAAGCAGTCATGGAAGAAGAGGCGAAGGAGAGAAGCTCCCATGCGACGTTCTTTTGAGACAGCAGAATGAACAACAGATTGGACAGTGTTGAAAAGCCTAGGACAGCTCTTAGAATAGAAGTTGGGAGAGAGTCCAGCAGAGGAGGAGCTTCCTGTGAGAATCAGGAAGAAGAAAGCTAATAGAACAATATTAATGGCTACTGATGAGGAGGAAGAAGAAAGAGCCATTTTTTTGGTGTTTTGTGTGAATTATGTTGAATAGAAGAGGAAGAAGAAGAAGAAGATGGGTATGTAGCATGGAGGTGGGGAATGAGCAATTTATAGAGCAAAAAGGAGGAGTGTGGAGGTGGTAACTTTTCCTTACCTAATCATCAAGAAAGTGCATGGAATGAACAGTTCTCTTTTACGTCTTCAAAATGTGGACTAATTCTTATTAATTAGTTTTATCCTGAATTCATTAACCTTATCTATATTAATATGGCTGTGGGGCCTTCCCGTCAACGGTCTCCTAAAATAGTCAATTAGTTAATTAAAAAATAAATAAAAATATGATGTGAGAAGATCATGGATAAAAGAAATAAGAATAGTGATAACTTCTCAGGATTCTATTTATTATTCTAAATATAATAATTATTTTATTTAATATTTTAAAATTTTGAAATAATTTAATATTTTATTTTTATTAATTTAGAGTATAATTATCATAATTTTATAATATATTTTTTAAATTAAAAAAATAAATTACAGCAAAACCTCTAGTAATATATATGTTAATACACTTGTCTATGTAAACTTAATCTTCTTTAACCTAAAGTCATACACTGAAGTAAATGGTTAACAATACATGAATGATTGTTTTAAGTGCTTTGGGTTTTGAATTAGGGATAAAAACAAGAGCAAATTATTGTTTTATACCGTGAAAGATGCAAAGTGTCAATTTAGTCTCTGAAATATATAAATGTTAAATTTAGTCTTTGAAAGATACATCTTGTTTCAATTTAGTCCTTAAAAGATGAAAATATAAAATTTAATCCTTGAAAGATACAGTTGTCTCAATTTAGTCCCTGAAAACTTTTATGTTAGTTATGTTAATGAAGATTTTTCGAGGCTAAACTGAGACAAATTGTATTTGTCAACAATTAAATTTGGTATTTTCATCATTTCCGTGACTAAATTGAGGCAAATTATATCTTTTAAGGACTAAAAGTACTATTTTTATCTTTCAGGAACTAAGTTGGAACAAATTATATCTTTCAATGACTAAAATCGCAATTTACTCTAAGAACAATAGCATACATATATATTTGAATGCTTATATATCAAAATGCAATTTATTTATTTTTAATTAGGAAGGGAAAATATAACATACAATAACAACTAACAACCAATACACTAGAGAAAGTTACTTTAGCTACCTGGAGTCGATAATTTGGTTAACACATAATATAAATTAATATAGAATATAATTAAATTAATATATTTCTTAAAAGGTTAACAATAATTGTATATAATTACCTTTCAAAAGTTAAACTTATTAGTAAAATAAGTAAGAATATACTATTTAAAAAGATTTCTTAGCTGGAAAACACATCAATAAGAATAAGCAGGTGAAATGAAACTTTATTCTAAAGAGTGGGTATTCATATATGTTTGCTTTTCCCAGAAACGTAGGGTCGGCATCGGTTGAGAATAGAGAAATACGCCAACAAGTTTGACTATTCAAAAAGTCACATAGAGCCAACTATTATCTTATTTATTACTAATGCAACGAGCTACGATGCAATTATTAATTTATTAATCAAACAATTAAAGTAAAAAAAAAATAGAAAAACATATCTTGACAATAATTAAGATCTAAGAAATGATCGAGATACTTGTGGACTCTGTGATATGTATCCTTCACAGCCACCAGAAATCACACACAGTATGTTTAATTACTATTTAGGGAGTTTCTTTAATTCTTAGCGTACGTGGGTACGTGCTTGGTTTGGCTTCTCTTACTTACTATTTACTAATATTGATGTGGGTGAGTCTATCATACAACTTATTACATTATGCAATACAATTTCAATCAATAGGATTGTGACACTTGTTATTTATTTTGTGCATCATGCAATGCAATTGGATCACATCAATAGCTACAATTGTATCACATAACCCATTGAATGATGCAATAAATTAGATCATAGACTCACCAGTCATTCATCATTTGTCTTTTTATTAGCAAGAATCTGCTTTTTTTTCTGTAAGTGCTTTTGTTATAGTGTCTCTCATTGGTCGTCCTTCTGCACAAGGGAATAAAATGTCGAATCTATAGATAACATGCGGTTTCCACACGCCAAAACAAATTACCTATGTGTTAATTAATTTCAACCTTAATTCAATTTTTTTACTAACTATAAATCTAAACTACACACATTTTTTTCTCTATTCTTATATGTTGTAAATTTGTCACGTATGCTTTTTATATGAAGTCGAGTCTATAAAAATCTACATACGAATATATATATATATATATATATATATATATATATATATATATTGCTTGGAAATAAACTAATAATGGAACAAGTTGAAATTAGTGGCCTCTAATTAATGTGTATTGAAATTAGTGGTGTTTGAAGAAGTTGGTTTTTATTAAAACGGTTGCTTGAATATTTCTTTCACCTTTATACTGAGCTGAAACACTCAGACCTCACAATCAAAATTAAATCAGCAGAGAAGTCGTGAATTTGTTATGTAGAACAATATAATGAGATCAGAGTTATAACCTAAAATAAATAGAATGAATTAGTTAGAAATATTGCCATGAATTTATGTAGGGAATTAATTGAGGAATTTGTTGTAGATGGTACTACGAGAATAACTGAACTTTAATTTAGTACACCATCCTAATTATTTAGTGTCATTTTTCAATATTAATAAGGACACACATTAATAAAAATCCTATTTAAATAGATTTGGGACCAAGTGAAGATATTTATATATACTTCTTTTCACATACGGAAATATGAAATTCAGACTCATGTGACAAATCATGATTTAAAAAGAACCACTAATGAAATACCACACCTAGAAGCCCATTTACTCCGAAATTTAGACAAAAATAAAAATGTAGAGAGATGTACTAAAATTTAATATTATCGTACTACTGAATATTCTCTCGTGGTAGACATTGTTGAATGGTGATGCAAATTAATTAATAATTATTTCAAAGAGGCTCATTATTAAGTGTATTTGTGAGACCTGCAGTAAGAAGCAAATTAAACCTACATTTGAAGGCGTCATATATTACTTTTTCTTCTAATGTCACTGTTTTGTATATCGCCAATCGTCAAAATTTAATCTCTTCCCAATAATTACTTTAGCTAAAAACTTTTATAATTATTGTTAACATATATTATCCCTAGGAATTAATATTCCTGGTGGCTAAACTTCCAAAATTCAAAATTAACTTCACCACTTACTACAATTGAAGACAGAAGACCAATATAACGTTAACAAACATGGATATTGAACTAGAAAAGAACAATAAAGACATCAATTCATAGTGGGGCCGAATTCAAAATTTTCTCAAGAATTATGATGGAATTAGTTAAAAAGTTGGCATCGTAATGTTGGATCAGTTTGACTGAAATTACACAAAAGTTTTGATTTGATGCACTTAGAAGATAAGGCTCTCTATATGTGTCTCACTGTACGTAAACATCAATTAATGCACAGTGCATAGATATGGAGGCTTCGCTATTGCATACTTTTTTATTTCGTTTTTCTGGGTTTACCCACCATTTTGGTAATGGCGTGAGAAATTCGTCTTGGAATTTTAAAGTCACCTTTAATTTTTCGCTTGGAGGGCCATGCAATATTTTGTTCAAAATGCTATTACATATTAAATATAAACTTAAAAGAAATTTGAATGTGATTGTTCATTATATATTTATTACTGTGAGGCAAAAACACAGAACTAGAATATTTTAGGCAGCATGTGATTTGTTTCTGATTAAGCAAATTAATTAGTAGTTATATAATTTCATGCAAATTGTATCTTTCTTTTTTCCTCATAAGATTCCTCACATGAGGAAGCTGGAAAAGGTTTTGTTTATATATAGAAAGACACACGTGTTGGGAAATTAGGCTATTTAATCATTTTAGAGTTGGTAAGGCCAGAGATATTGAGATTCTACAATATCTCTGTATAGTAAGGTCCTACTCGAAAGTTCAGAATACAACATAAATTTATGAGTAAATTGTATTGATTTTTTTTAGATTATAGTTAAATATAAATAGTATTTTTATAATTTTAATATTATAACAAAAAATTTTCCTTTAATTTATTTCGTGTCACAGTTATCTTTATGCATTTCTTTTAACAATAAAAGTATTTAATTCATTTTTATCATAGGATGATATATGGGTTCAAATTACCATTGGAAGAAGTGTCCACATTTAGTGTCTAATAGTGTCCCGAATATTCATCTTCAATAGGAAGATATCTGTGAAAAAAAATAAATGAAGAATAAAAATATAATTTTATATATTAAATTTAGCCTTTCGTTGTATCTAGGGATGCTCATGGGTAGGATACCTTGATCCTCATTTCCAGATCCATAGAAAATTATCATCCCTATCTCCAGATCCATTTTAAAGGGACCCAGTTTATTTATATAAGATATTTATAATAATTTATATAAAATCAATATTTTTATGTTATATATATACCTAACCTAAGAACTATAATGAATAATGTTTAACATATGTTAAGTATAAAATTTTCATAAATATATTTAAAAATTAAAATATTATTTACCTACCAAATCATCACCTTAAATTATACGTTTAGTAAAGGTACATACGGAGATAAAACAAAACAAAACTCTTATGGGAAGAACAAGCTTATGGTATATGGAGGTCTCAAACTCATAAGGGACACATGGTTATATATATATATATAATGGGAGTCAATATTTTACAGCACCAACTTCGTACATATATATATATATACACACCAATGGAAATGGAAATGGCTGCTTTGATCACATATATACAGAGGCTGGCCACACACTTACCAACAAATCCTTTGATTAGTGTGCACCACAAAAATCCTCTCTGATTCAACTCTTAACTTACACTCCAATTAACAACACAATAATCTTCATTCATTTTAGACATTAGTAGTATACTTCTGATGTGAAAGCTGATTAATTATATTTGTCTACTCGATCATATTCAAAACTAATAATCATTTCATCCATTCACCTGATCTGAAAACTAACTAAATCAATGAAGGGATTTCACGTGAATATATGTTTAATTAATTTAATTTAGTAATTCAGTTCGAGTAAAGTAAAGTAAAGCCACCAATAATTAATGTCATTTGGTCAAATAATATAAATACATTCAAAGCAACACTTAGTTAATAATGTTATATTCGCCTTCTTTATGGAAATTAATCTCAGTGAAAGAATAGGTTTATTATCAAATATAAAAATGAAATAGACAAGAAACTGCATGTGCATTGGTATTATCGTTCAAGTTTCTACAAGCAGGACCATATATATGACTAAATATGTAGTGTAATAAATAATAATTGGTAATTGTGAACTGTTCATTAGTTTGAAGCTTATCTTCATCCTCCAAGTGACAAATTCAACATACTCCCAATTCAACATATTAGGTAATCACATGCTCTACCTATAGATTCCTCCCATCCTAAAGTACGTAGGAGGTAGTCAATAATGAATAAAACTTAGCTTTATTATAATGTCTAGCACTCTAGCTACTTCTTAATTGACTTTTTTATCAGAACCTCATCTTTTACTAGTAACACCACATGATCATGTGCTATATATACTTCTCTATAAAAAAAGTGAAAGTACGTAGTAGAAACATATCTAATTAAGCTTGAACCAGCGAAGTCTCACTTCCCAGAGTTGTATTTGTTTTTTTTCTTCTTTATTTGTTTGCCTATTTTAATTTAGTTACCTTGGAAAGGTAATTGGAAACTTGTTAAGATTGTAAAGGGAGAAGGTATTGGGAAAAACTCTCTCTGATCCTCTCTAATGCTCTCTTTTTATCATTAACCTTTGCAGGGTATTTATACATGAAAATAAGAAATCCTAATCAAACTTCTAGAGTTATCCTTAAACGTGGATATAACAACCTTATCTACTAAAATTCAAAATATAATATTCCTAAAAACTTATCTAAAAATATTCTTTCGTAATCCTAACTATTTATAAAATATTTCAATTCAAATATACATATATCCAAATATATATATATCCATATCAATTCAAATATACATATATCCAAATATATGTATATCCACAACACCCCCCTCAAGTTGGAGCATTAAGATCTCGAATGTCAAACTTGCGAAGAAGGAAATCTAGTCGTTGTTTCCTAATCGAAGAAGGAAACCAGGTCTTCAATTCAATTTCTTCCAACCAATCTAGTTGGAGTATCCACACAACCAATCTAGTTGTCCGTTGTTTTCCAATCGAAGAAGAAAATCAGGTATTCAATTCAATTTCTTCCAACCAATCTAGTTGGAGTATCCACACAACCAATCTAGTTGTCCGTTGTTGTTTCCCAATCGAAGAAGGAAATCAGGTATTCAATTCAATTTCTTCCAACCAATCTAGTTGGAGTATCCACACAACCAATCTAGTTGTCCGTTGTTGTTTCCCAATCGAAGAAGGAAATCAGGTCTTCAATTCAATTTCTTCCAACCAATCTAGTTGGAGTATCCACACAACCAATCTAGTTGTCCGTTGTTGTTTCCCAATCGAAGAAGGAAATCAGGTCTTCAATTCAATTTCCTCCAACCAATCTAGTTGGAGTATCCACACAACCAATCTAGTTGTCCGTTGTTGTTTCCCAATCGAAGAAGGAAATCATGTCTTCAATTCAATTTCTTCCAACCAATCTAGTTGGAGTATCCAATCAACCAATCTAGTTGTCCATTGTTGTTCCCCAATCGAAGAAGGAAATCAGGTCTTCAATTCAATTTCTTCCAACCAATCCACCGGTTGTCCAAGCCCGAGGGCTTTTCTTCAATCCATACAAGGATTTTCAAAATTCACATAACTTTCCACACTCCTCTTGAGGTAGAAAACAAGGGTCGAAGCACTGGATCACTATTAATAACCCAGTACCAAAATCACCATACAACCTCACTGGTTGTCCAAGCCCGAGGGCTTTTCTTCAATCCATATAAGGATTTTCAAAATTCAAATAGCTTCCACACTCCTCTTGAGGTAGAAAACAAAGGTCGAAGTACTGGATCGCCATTAATAACCAGTACCAAAATTACCAGAAACCAGCATCAAACTCGGTATCTGACTTGTCAATGTCCTCTAAAGCCTATCTTAGCTTGATGGCTAGAAAACTTTCAAAATTTGATCTCCCAAACCTCCAAACGTGCACTCGTTGCACTCTGAATGGAATAAATAATAGATCTCCCAAATTACAAGAGAAAAGATATTATCAAAATAGGTTTAGGTGTCTAGGGCTTAGGTCTAGGGTTTAGGATCTAGGGTCTAGGTCTAGGGTCTAGGGTTCAGGGTCTAGGGTCTAGTGACCCTAGACCCTAAACAAAATTGCTTTCAATAAAGGTTTATTCTTTAAAGGAACCTGACTCTGATACCATGTTAAGATTGTAAAGGGAGAAGGTATTGGGAAAAATCCTCTCTGATCCTCTCTAATGCTTTCTCTTTATCATTAACCTTTGCAGGATATTTATACATGAAAATAAGAAATTTTAATCAAACTTCTAGAGTTATCCTTAAACGTGGATAACAACCTTATCTACTAAAATTCAAAATATAATATTCTTAAAAACTTATCCAAAAATATTCTTTCGTAATCCTAACTATTTATAAAATATTTCAATTCAAATATACATATATCCAAATATATGTATATCCATATCAATTCAAATATACATATATCCAAATATATGTATATCCACAACAAAACTAACTAATAATAAAGATGTGTAGTACTACTGTTAGAGCTCATTATAACTAGTAATAGTAATTTTCATTATAACTACTAGCTCTATTTTTTCAGATGATTGAAATATGAATTTGAGAGAGGTATCTCATTATAACTAGTAATATAGTAATTTTCATTTTGGGAAAATTGATTAATAATGGGATATGGTATATATATATGAACTATATGTGAGGCGAATTAGGATGAATTAATAGGCATCAAGGTTAAGAAAAAAGGGACTCACCTTATATTCAATGTTTACAACCTGGAATAACTATATAGGTTTTAATTAAAATATTTAATAACTTGAAATTGTGAGAAATCAATAAAAATAATAATTTTTAAAATTAAAAAACTTCATCAATCATTCATATGAATCATATGAAACCTTAACAATGCTTTTAATACCCTAACTATGTATATTCAAATACTTTCTAAAAATATTCAATTTCATTACTTGTTTTTAAAGTTTCGTCTTGATTAATTTAAACTCGAGTGTCGCACACTTAATTATAACGAGTGATTAACTAATAAGAACAAAAAGGTATAACATACATTAATTACATGAAATTTTCATAAGCCTACATGCACCCTTCAAAAAGATATCCGGATTTTTTTTTTTAATTAAGAGGCTTGATAAGAAATTTTGGGTAATTTGGAGGCTAGGTTGATAAGAAAATATATGTTGGTATGTATGTTGCGTGTCATTCTAAATAAGTCAATTTTAATAAATTTTAGGGGCAAAATTTAGTAAATAAATTTTAAACAAAAAATTCATAATAATTTCAAAATTTAAGGAAAAATGAAGTGCTTTTACTGTTCTTTTAGCACATCTCACACAATCTATTAAATAATAAATATATTTTTTTTTCATAAAAATAAAATTTATGTGAGAATAAATACCGTATCTCACCATGTCAATGATAAATATATTCAAAAGGCCATTTAGAAGCCGTCCCTAGCTTTTGAAGTTGTTTTCCGTGACGCCACGTGGGTGTCGTTTAAAAATTGTGGGCTCATGTTCATTTGTTTTGGGCAGATTGGGCCAATATTGGGCTTTTGTATTATAGCCTATAGATCTTACTTTTTGATCCAGATCAAGAAAAGCCACTTATTTTGAGATTTAAACCAAAAAAAAAAAGATGGAAGACGGAAGAAACAAGCCAGACAGAGTACTGAAGAACGAAGACGAAGCGAGAAGACGACATCTATCAATACACTTGAAACTCTCAGATTATGTATTCACCCCAACGATCGCTAGCGCGTGGACGATCGGTATCTTCATCGGACACAGAGAGATCAATCCCAGATCCAAGGGGATTGGAAGCCTCGTTGCTGCAATTTATTCACGACCACAATCACACCTCTCTCCTACTTCGCCAACAAACAGGTCTCTCTCTCTCTCTCTCTCTACCTCTCGCATTTGGATTTCCTTTTTTCCGATTCCTGAAATTGCTTTTCCGGCGGTTCTGGTTTTGCATTTTGTGAGCCATAATTTGGGCGTTTGATCGGCGCAGAGGGAGCTAAGAAGGAGGCCATAAGGAAAGCACTGCGTGTTTCAGATCTCTTGGTGGAAGCCGTCAATGGCGAAGTTCAAGAGTCCTACATCAACGAGAAGCGCATCGAGTCTGAGATTCGAGCATTGGCTACAACTATTACGCGATTCATGAAGCAGACGGATCAATGGCTCGCTTCCACACACGCTCTTAACACCGCTGTGAAGGTAGGTACAGAGTTTGATATAATAGGCATAGCCTCTGCTTCTTCTATTACATTTACGTACTGAAATTTGAGATTGCCTATAGGAAATTGGAGATTTCGAGAACTGGATGAAGACCATGGAATTTGATTGTAAAAGTATCACTGCGGCAATTCATAACATACATCAAGAATGATCTATTGTTGTCATTATATTATATTATATCCTTAATCATCATCATGTGTGATAATCTATTAGATTGCATTTGATTTGTATTCATCAAAGTAATTAGCTGATGAAAGATTCAACAATTGATCACTCCCCTGAATGATGAATTATGCTGTGTGATGAAGCTTCATAATGCGAACAACCACTTGATCAGCATAAATTACCCCTGTATTCTGTGGAACAAGATTGACGTATTGATTTGAATATCCCAGTCTCGTGTATTTATGTTATGGCAAGATGTTCTATACTTGTAACAATATCCATAAACTTCCACAGAAGGCTAAGGGATAGCTATAAAGTTTGCTACTGAATATGTATATGTATACCTAGGAAATTTACCCCAAAAAAAAAGTGCTCAAGAAAATTTACTTTCCTCGTTATATATGATATAGAACAAGTGGCTCAGCTTGGTTATGAAGAGATGTATTTTTTTAAAAATTCATATATTTTCATAGCTTTAACTCAGATTTCAGTACAACATCTCTAACATGGTAATCAATCCCAAGCACTTCAAAGGGCGGGACACTTGTCCATATGCATGATCTCTGAATTGAATTAATCCTCCCCTCAAAAAGATTTTAAAAAAATATTGTATTTTACATGAAATCCTATTCAACAATTCTGGGGGCGGAAAATGCTCCTTGGAGATTTCTGTTTTGCTCTACACAAACGACAATCACCGCCACAATCTGTGTCTCCTCAAAAGTCAAAACCATCTTTTTTATACTGCCTACTATAATGTTTCTATGCCCCTTTTTTAATATCACAACAACGATAAAGGAGCTTAAAAATGAATGATCACTAATCTTTCAATTATGACGCAGAAACTTCATTAAAAAATCTACTGGGGTCAGGGGGAGGATTCTACTTGATCTACAAACCTACATCAAGGCCTTAGATTAAAATGACTGATCAGTATTGCAGATAAAAAACACGAGAGCCAAATAAAAATTTCCAATAAACAGAGCTGAATGATACGATCCAAGCGTTGGTATGTTTCATATTTTATCATGATGATTCATGGTCTGGACGGAGTAGATGTTTAGTGGTACGGTAGTACTGAACTTCAGTACATCCCTCCAATTAGTTGGTCCTTAAACCACTCAAGGTGGGCCCTAATTAATGTGAGTTTTTATTAATATTAACAAATGACACTACATGATTGGAGGGATGCACTGAAGTTCAATGGTATAGTACCATTAAACTTTTATCCGTCTGGACGATTATGCAAGTTGTGTTTGCACTAATTTTGTAGTGTGGAACAAACACCGCAATAAATAGTGGTTAATGCCAACACCTACATTGTGCGATTGCATGAGACACTGTGACATGTCACCCAAAGTGTCCAAATTCCATTTTGTATTTGTATACAGGCATTTTGCTAGTCTTTAACAGCCCGTTTGGTACACTTGTTGAGACTTGAGAGCTAAGGAATGGGTTTAGGAGAGAGACTCTGCTGTTTGGTTGCTGACTTTGACATTTTCTGGAATAAAGAAACTTCCCCTCATTTGAGAGAGTGTTTAACTTAATCCCTAGCTAAACCAAGAGAGAAATCTCTCTTTCTAGAGTTTGTATTATCTTTGAACAAAATTGCCCCCACATTAATTAAGAAATGACTAAAAAAATGCCTCATTCACCGTGAAAACTGTTATCCAAGTCAAGTAAATCTCCTCCCAGCTCACCGCATCATCTCTCTCCACGGTTCCTAATTCACGAAATTGGATCAAGTGCAATTTCCTTCCGTGTAATTTCGGTGCAATTCCTATAAAATACATATTTTTACTTCATTTTTGAAGTACTAATACGAATTTACTCTAACAATAACCCACTACGAATGGATTAAGAATGAAATTATCAATTTTGACAAATATCATAACTAAATAGCCTCGTGAGACTATTTTTTAATATCAATAACAATTTGGTCCCTAATCCATTTATGGTGATGATATTTGTCAATATTGATATTAATTTGGTCTCTAATCTATTTATAGTGGATTATTATTAGTGTGAGTCTATATTAGTATTTCAAAAATGAAGTAAAAAATATATTTTATAGGAATTGCACCGAAATTGCACGGAAGGGAATTGCACTGAATCCAATTTCTTAATTGAGGAGTGACTTCTAATCTTATGAACAAAAATAGCTTTTTATTCAAAAGGTAAAATTATCATATTATTGAACTCCTTTTTCTTTTTTATTATTTTTCTGTCAACCAAACATAATAAAAATAATATTTTTGCTTTCATTTTCATGGTTAACCAAATTAAACATGGTAATGACATTACTATATTCTTATTTTTACTCTCGTAAAGCAACCAAATGAGTCCTAAATTTAGCATCTGTAATGAGAGTGAGAGGTGCATGATTTATGGATCGATTATTTTGACTATGGTATAAATATTATCAATGATCCTGATAGAATGATGTCGGTGTCCTGTAATTAAGTATTAATAATACGGATGCAATGAGTAATGATCCATGATTTCCGTCTAGTTTATACTTTCTATTCTAATAAATAATGTGTCATATATATATATATATGACACATTATTTATTATATATATAGGTCAAGAACGAACCTATAGAATAACTCGAAGCAGTAAGCAAGCAAGCAGCATTCGGTGAATATTCTTATGGTTAAATATGATACGGAAAGTTGACTTAACCTCCAATTGCACGTGGTAATTACAGTCATGTTGAAATCTAGATAAAGCCTAATGTTTTGTATATTAGGTAATATGTACTTTTTTTGTTGAGGGAAAATTAGGTAATATGTACTGTACATTATTAAACACTATACTCAACTTGTATAACATGTTTGCTATTCTTTTTTGTTTTTTAAGGTATTACTCAACCCGACAGATCAAGAATTAATTCTTCACAGATCTGAGCTCTATTTAAAGATTTGTCGCTGGCCAATTGGTTACTGCATACACAAAGTGGAATTCGAACCTCCAACACTAACACGTCTGCTATTCTGTTAGCCTTCAATTTGCAATATTATATTTAATTATTACTTTATTGTGGAAATTTTCAATAAAATAAAATCCTTCCTCCTTCCTCACCTTGTTTCTCTGACGTTAGTTGTCTCACCGCTTATTCATGCATTATTCCTCCAAGTTAGAGACAACGAACTGTGGAGAATGCTAATTTCCTACCTTAACTTGTGTCCCTCAACTTCATGTTTTGAATGGATTAATTTATAAATTATTTATAATTAATTTTGGACAATTATATTGCTCACCAATTGTTTGACATATTATGCCATATATGTCACGTCCCTCTCGTATTCGGTAAAGGTCAACTCACTCATATATTCCCTATTCATTGACATCCTAACTGTTTTGTGTCCCTCAATTCCAGAGACTATATATTATCAACACAAAATGAACAATCAACCATTCATGCTAACTCTACAGTCTACACTACAACCCAATATTATTATTCGAACTACCTACTTTACATTTCCTTTTTTCTAATATTATATATTACTTTTATTAACAGAAGTGTATAACACTATAATATAATGTAGCATATTATATTACATATGAAGGATGGGAATGAAATTGATGAAATTATAATACATTTTTTTATAGAAGACATAATACATTTTTAAGAGTTGACAACTTGACATAATTGAAAAAAATAAAATGAAATCTAAGTAAAATTTCTAAAGATATTTTTTTCAATATATATGTTCACTATCAAGCACGGTAATTAATTCAAAGATTTAAAGTTGTTACATACTCAAAATCAAGACAATTTAACTTTTGATATTTACTTAAGGATGAATAAATCTTTTAAACTCAATCACATATCTTGGAGAGTACTAAAAATTCAATACACATTCCATTTGTTACTTATTTGTTAATATTAAATAAAAAATTGATCTATAATTCATTTAAGATAAATCATAACTCTATTATTAATATTAACAAATAAATTGAGAAAAAAATCAATATTCAATGCTCTTGCACAATTTGACTTTTTATTAACGGCATCTTCATCTCACAAAAAGAAGACCCATTCGTCACCATATTGTGTGTTGTGTTTTATATTAGCTAGCAGGTGATAAAATTAGGGATAGAATTATTGAAAGATATCGATTTATTATTAATCGATAATTTGATTTGTTATAACACTTGAAAACAATACCACCATAAATCTTATTATATCTTTGCTTTCAATTGTGAATCATCCAAATTTGAGAAATACAAATTTAATTATATGATTTGAACTCTTTAATTTTGATGGTTTAATTTGTAAATGTATATATATATATATATATATAAACAACAACAACAAATAAAGCCTTTTTCCACTAGGTGGGGTCGACTATATGGATCAAGCGACGTCAACATGTTTTGTCTTTGTACATTTCTATGGTTAAGTTATTTATGGCTAGATCCCTCTTAATCGTTTGTCCTATTGTTTTCTTTGGTCTTCCCCTACCTCTAGTTATTAAGTTATCTTCCATTTGGTCAACTCTACGTACCTCTTCCGACCGCCTTTGTACATGACCAAACCACCTAAGGCGTGTTTCGACTAATTTCTCGACAAAAGGTGCTACCCCCACTTTCTCTCTAATATAATCATTCCTAATCCTACCCATTCTAGTGTGACCACTCATCCAACGCCACATTCTCATTTCTGCCACGTTGAATTTGTGCTCATGTTAGTTTTTTATCGTCCAGCATTCAGTACTATACAGTAAAGCTGGTCTCACTTTATGTATAAAATCAAAGAAACAGTGTTGGCTTTTGGCTAGTTGCCACCTCTTTGTTACATAGAGACAAGGTCCACAGTTCTTTATTCAATCTGCATTCACCGAATTCCTCAAACGCGGAGAAATTTTTTTAATAAGTATACGTATTGTTTTTTTTATTCAATAAAATTTAATCAACCTTTTTAATTATATAAATATTAGTTAATATATAAATGAAATTGTTCAATATATATAGACATAAGATTAATGTTGTGTAAACCTATTTTTTGTCGTCCTAAGCATATTAAGACTAACAATTTTAGTCTAATTATAATATATTTTTCGGCTTTTAAAATATCATGAAAGTTGACTTGTTAGTCCGCTAATTTTAACGGAATAGGTGAAGTAGTTAGTGAAATAATGATGTGATGTGCCGTTAAGGGTTTAAATAGACGTCAAATAAGTTTGTCTGTGTAAAAAAAAACTCTTAACGTATTATTTTAAATTTGACATCTAATAAAACATTTAAATAAATTTATAAGGTTGGTACCAGTAGCACGCTTGATGAGTTGACATTTTCCCCCAATATATGCAAAGCTTATATATTTTGCATCCAACAAAATACTTAATATAGTACTATATCATCAATTTAACGAGCAATGTCACCTGCTTTTAACTGTTAACAATTCAATGACTAATAAGTTGATTATCATGATAAATTGTATTATAATTGTTTAGGGACATCAGACTAAATCGTAAGTTTAGTCTAAGAATGTTTCTTCAATTATTATTGTTATTATTATTATTCACCTTCTGACTTTTGGCTTAAATATTTGAATATAATTTCCCTTTTGAGATGGCATGCTGCAAAATTGCACACGCATTGAACTCAACAAACGTAACTATATTATATATAGCCGATATGCCACATTTTATTAATTTAACCTCTATCAAATTAAAGAAAGAGGAGCACGAATATACATATATATATATATACGTACAAGGCCAAGTCCAAGAAATGAATAAAATACAAGGGAATAAAGAAAAGGTATGGTGGTGGCAAATGGCAACAATCATGAAGGGTTCTGAAGAGAGATTATATATATTTGGCATCTGGGTCAATGGTTTTGGACACAATCCAAGTTTCCCCACTTCTAGTTGGTACACATGTATTAATTAATTCATATATCTGATGAACAACTAAAATATACATATATATAATTAACTTATACAAATCAAACTAATTAATTAATTAATTAAGCCGGTGGCTATACTAGTATACTCCCTTCTATTTAAACCCCATTCCCTAGCTAATGTAACAATTCACAGCTACCTAGCTCTTAATAATTAGCAAGAAGAATGGGTTCTGAAAATCTGCGATATTCTGTGGTTGTGCTTCTTATGCTGTGTTTGGGGACGTTATTTCTAAACCCTACTCCCACTTCAGCTCAGCTCACTCCTGATTTCTACCACAAAATATGCCCTCAGGCTCTTCCAATCATCAAATCTGTCGTTCGAACTGCAATCAAACGCGAACGACGCATGGGTGCTTCCTTGCTGCGTTTGCACTTCCACGACTGCTTCGTTAATGTAAGTTAACTACTACGTACATATATCATATTATATGCACCACTCATGATGTCGTTTAATTAACATATATAATATATCATAAACGACAGGGGTGCGATGGATCAGTTCTGCTAGACGACACCTCAACCTTCACGGGGGAGAAGACAGCTCTACCCAATATTAACTCCATTAGAGGTTTTGAGGTGGTTGATCAAATCAAAGCAGCAGTCGACAAAGCTTGTAAACGACCTGTCGTTTCATGTGCCGATATCTTAGCCGTAGCAGCTCGTGATTCTGTCTCCATAGTAAGTACATTATTCTTCATTACTAAGAAATATTAATGGAAATGTCAATGAAAATGGTAGGGTTCAGTAGGCCCCACTTATCTTTTTACTTTTTTATTTTCATCAATTTTAAAAAAAAGGAAAAAAAATACAAAACATCTATTATATCCCTATGATTTGACACAATTATAACCCTCTTTTCTTTTTATTATTTTAATATAAGGGGTAAAATAGTCATTTTAATACATTCCCTTTCCATTTCCATTACCAAACTTTTACTACTAAACACATCAAATACATTCCGTTTCCATTTTTATTTCCATTTCTGCCTAATGAACATGTCTTAATATTCTTCCTTACTCATTAACATGTAATTTTTAACTTTAATAAAAAATATTAATATATATATATATATACAGTTGGGAGGTGAAGCTTTTAATTACCAAGTGCTATTGGGAAGAAAGGATGCAAGAACAGCAAGTAGAGACGCAGCAAATAACAATCTTCCGCCTCCTTTCTTCAACTTCTCACAACTTGTCACCAATTTCCAATCTCATGGACTGAACCTCAAGGACTTGGTGGTGCTCTCTGGAGGCCACACAATTGGGCTGGCCCGATGCACCACCTTCCGGGCCAGGGCCTACAATGACACCAACATCGACCCAACCCTTAAGGCCCAATTGAAGGCGGTGTGTCCTTTGACGGGAGGGGACAACAATCTAGTACCTTTGGATGCTACCCCTAATACGGTTGACACAACCTACTATAAAGCTTTGATGAACAAAAAGGGGGTTCTTCATTCTGATCAACAGCTGTTTAAGGGAGATTGGGGTGATAGTGATAAATTGGTGAAGCTATATAGTGAGGATGGGTATGCTTTTGCGAGGGATTTTGGAGCTTCCATGATCAAGATGGGGAACCTGAAGGCTAAGGACAAAAATTTGGAGATTAGAGTCAATTGCAGAAAAGTCAACTAATTATAATATTTTATTAAGTCATTGAGATTAAGAAGGCGTGTGAGGTGATTCAGATAACGAATAAACAAAAGAATGTCGATCGAGACGAAGCCGGTATATATGAATGTATTAGTGTTACGATTTATTTTTAAGTGCATCTATCCAAGTAACAAAAGAGATGTAATTGTTTGATTTTTTGTTGGTCGAATTCTAAGTGTGAATTAATTGGTATATGTTTATTTGTATTTTGGGTATTTCATGTGTAATTGTTACTGTAGATTATTCAATGCAAACTGCAGGAATAAATTCGGCTAAAATGAATTTATATAATTAAGGTCTCTTCGGATCCCAAACTCATATATATAATTTTAATTATATGTACTAGCTGCGCATCTCTTAATTATTTTGTTTACATATACATGCAACAGTACTGCAATAAAGGATTTATTTGAAAGAAATCATCTCATCAAAATTTTTTTTAGATATGTATAAAAGTGGTTTTAATTCAGAGCTCAGTTTCTTACTTATATACCTGTTATCAAACTCTTCCATGCATGTAATTTTTTAAAAACAAACAATGGGAGATATGAATTGTAAAACTATAACTCGTGGATTTCTTTTTTTTTTTGGGTAGAAGTAAATAGCATTAAAATAAATGTTTTGCTAACTAGTGCCTTAAGGGTGAATTTCTTTCAATCATTTAGAGGGTTTAAAAATTTATGTTTGTTGACTTTTCACCAACCTAAAAATAAATAAATTCCCTCTCAATCAATGAAAAGAAACTTTAACAAGTAGTTAAGACATTTTTTTAAATAAAATCCAGTGACATAAGGTTCACATCATCCCATATATTGCTATTGTACGTGGGCAAGGCCACGAGCACAAAATTTTGTCTCCCTGTAGATATGCTTAATCTGAATTCGATGCTAGCTACAGTACTGGTCAATCAAAGGAAGAAAGTGAGATCCTCTCATCATCTTTTAAGAGATTCACTGGTGCAAGCAAATAAATCAGATTTTCATAGTTGTTTTCAATAGCAATTTCCAAACCCCATGACGAATGTTGCTATAACATGCTGCTTTTAAGTTGCTATAAGCAGATCTTTTTACCAATTAAACTATAAACTCTTTCAATTATGTCTCTGTGTGTGCTCATCAAACACATCCTTTCTGCCGTCCTAGCTATCATTATGGCCAACTATTTAAAAGTTAATTAAAAATTTCCATGCAATTTGGTTTTAAAATAATATTGGTGTGCTTTTCGATGGGGAGCTTATACTTGGTACTTGGTAGTTCTAGACATTAATTTTCTGGTCCATATATAACTTGGTCGACACGTCTGAAATCTGAATCATTCAAAATCAAATCAGTTAAAATCCGTAAGGATTAAGGAACCGATGTTGCAGCTGATCATACAAGACACCTCTAAAGCCTAAAGCTGTGTGCTGCATTAATTATATATTGATGTTTAATAATTGGAACACGCCGTCTTAGTAATATATTGTACCCTTTATTTTCGTACTTAATGTTTTGTTATTATTCTGGAAGCTCTTCAAGTTTACCTTAATTAAGTTCATGTATTCTTTTAACGGAGTAGATGTTCAGTAGTACTGTAGTACTGAAGTTCAGTACATCTCTCCAATCAATTGGTTCCTAAACCGTGGGTCCTTATTAATGTGAATTTATATTAATATTAACAAATGACTCTATATGATTAGAGGGATGTACTGAACTTCAATAATACGGTACCATTGAACTTTTATCCCTTATATAATTAGGGCAATTTATACAAGTGGGTTTTCTTATAAAACTTTTAATTAAAGTTTTTCTTTTCATAACTTAATACTAAATTATCAAGTTTTTAATATAAGAATGATTTGCTGTGCCAAGGACATTATTGGAAAATCCATGCTCTTTAATTTTCTTACAAACGTAAGAATGATCCATTTATAATATAAAGACGCGTGAACGGTATAATAAGTATAACCGCATGGTCTTATTATATATATAGATGAAATTTGTAATTAAGACGCCTAAATAATTATATGTCACCCTCAAACAAGATATTTTGTAAACCAATTAAGTTATAGAGAATATAAGTAATTAATTAATAAGATGTAAAATTCTTAGCCTTGAGAATCTATGTGCTGTAGGCATGTGGTTTTTTGTGACCAATTTCTCAAGACTTTTAAAAATTGTCACTTCAACAATTATATTATTGAACCTCAAGATTTTGGCAAGTCACTTAAATTAACTTTTAGCTAGGTCTCTTCGTCAACACTTACGTACGAAAGAATATTTATTATTATAAGTACATTATTACTTTTTTTTTAATAAGTAAGTACATTATTTCTTTTAATAAATTATAAAATTGATACATGAAATTAACTTAGAAGTACACATAGATTAGAGAGAGAGAGAGAGAGAGAGAATTTAAATACGTTACGTTATAATTAACAGATAGAAGACATTTTATGCACCAATTAAGTTATAGAGAATATAAGTAATTAATAAGATGTAACTTTCTTAGCCTTGAGAATCTATGTGCTGTAGGCATGTGTTTTTTTTTTTGAAGAATAGATCCTTTATTATTGTTTTCTCTGTCATTCTCTACCATTAGTCTAAAATATTATATTTTAATATTTTTTTGTACAATTAAAAGTTTTGAGTGCTTTAAATTTATCATTTCTCAAAAATATGAGAGTTATATAAATAAAAAAAATTGAATACCCTACATTAATTAGGACCAACCATAAATGGTTTAGGGACTACAATTTTATTTGTATCTATTTCATATTTTAAAAAAGTTTGTCATTTCTCAAATTTAGACGATTTGAACTCCAAAATTTATTCATCTTAAATATATTTTGAAGCACCTAAATTGTTTTATTATAAAAAAAACTATTAAAAATATTATTTTAAGTTAATAATAAATAATGACAGAAAAAATAATGGCAGAGAATTTACTCTCATTTTTTTGTGACCAATTTCTCGAGACTTTTAAAAATTGTCACTTCAACAATTATATTATTGAACCTCAAGATTTTGGCAAGTCACTCAAATTAACTTTTAGCCAGGTCTCTTCGTCAACACTTACGTACGAAAGAATGTTTATTATTATAAGTACATTATTACTTTTTTTTTAATAAGTAAGTACATTATTACTTTTAATAAATTATAAAATTGATACATGAAATTAAATTAGAAGTACAGATAGATGAGAGAGAGAGAGAGGGGGGGGGGGAGAATTTAGGGCGCGTTAACTAATTGAAATTGATAAGGGAATGAAAAAAAAATTGGTGGGACTTACCGGGCTCTTTGTTTTTACTTTTTTTTTTATTAAATTTAAAAAAAATACAAAATATCTTATTATATTTATACCATTTGATTTGACACCATCATAACGTTTTCTTATTATTTTAATATAGAAGGGTAAAGTGGAAAATTAATACATTCTCATTCCATTTTCATTCTAAATTTTTATTATCAAAGACATTAAACTAATTCCCATTCCATTTTCCTTTTCCTTTTCCAATAAAGAACCGTGACCTTAAATATGCTAATGTTATAACAGATAGATGAGATGATGATGATCAGTAGATTGAATTTGAAAGCAGCATGCATTTGTTTCCCTGTTTTTTGAGAGAAATTAAGCATATGCATGGCAAGAGATAGAACACGTTACAGCTCGATCACACTTAATTAAGACCCTTAGATCACTAATTATAGCTAGACATACACTAGCCAGAAAGCACATAGCATAATATATATTTAACACAAGAAACAAAGAAAGCAAGTTTTGGCCTTTTGGTGATCAATATCATTATCTTATAAACTGAATTAATTAATTAAGGTTGCGGCAATTAGTGCGAATCTGACCATTACTTCCCGTCAAAGGATCGAGATTTGCCATTTTGAGCATAGCAGCAGCAAAGTCATCCCGGAAAGCCGTAGGGTTAGTGGCGTAGGAAGTGACGATAGAGTCAGTGGATCCACCATTATAGAGCTGTTGATCGGAATGAAGAAGCCCTTTCTTGTTCACCAGATTCTTGAAGTAAGCATTGTCGAACAATACATTCGTGGTGACGTCAAGTGGGGACAGAGTGTCGTCGTTTCCAAGGCTGGGACAGTTTGACTTCACCGATGTCGCAAACTCCGTGTCAATGCTGCTTTCGTTGTATACTCGACCTCGGAATAACTGGCACCTTGCTTGTCCCGTTGTGTGACCTCCTATATATATATATATATATATATATATATGTATTTGAATTTGTTTTAGGGTAATCAAATTAAGATTACTAAAAGTACTAATGATCGATCGAGTATAGGAGACTCAAGGCAAAAGAGATTTAATTGGTTTTTTTGTAAGTAATTACTAATTAATTAAGGTGTTGTAATAATTTAGCAACTAATTAGAAGCACGGACAAGGACAGTTTTATGGTGTGTCGGTGTGTTCGACACGTATCTTTGTGTTCGACATGTTGATACACGTGTGATACGCCTGCGATACTCTGTCTTTACATTTCTCTTCAAGTTATACATATATTATATATAATATACCGTGTATATATATATATACTCTGTTAATATATATAACATCATGAATATTGTAATTTTTGAAGCTTTTATCAATATTTAAAAATATTTGTGTCCTCTTAAAATTAATATATATATATATATATATATATGTTGTGTTGTATCTTGTAATTTTAAGAATCGGTGTATCAAAGTGTCCGTGTCTGTGTCTGTATTTCATAGGTAAGAAATTACCTGAGAGGGCTACCATTTGTTTGGTGGTGAAACCCTTTTTGGAGAAGGCGGAGATAAGGGCAGAGAGGTCCATCAAAGGGGAAGGGATATCTTGAGTGGCAGTGTCTTTGCTTGCGGTGGTTGAGTCTCTTCTGCCTAACCCAACTGTCCATGATGGCCCACCCAACTGACAAATATTCACAATTACATATATATAATTCAAACACTAGTGAATTATATGATAAATGAAGATATATATATATATATATATGATGAATTATTAGCTTACAGAAACAACGGAATCACGAGCGGCAAGAGCAAGAATATCAGCACAGGAAACGACACCGGGACAAGCAGACTCCAACTGAGATTTAATGTCGTCTATCACTTCAAAGCCTCTGAGGGAGTTGATATTTGGAGGCGCCGTCTTCTCTCCTGTGAAGCTGGAGGTGTCGTCTAATAGCACCGACGCATCACATCCCTAAACGTAACGTGCATAAGAAAGCAGTCATGGAATGAAGGTGAAATGAAGAGTGAAGGTGAATAAGAATAACGTAACGTGCATTAACAAAGCAGTCATGGAAATGGAGACGAAGCAAGGAAGCGCCCATGCGATGCTCTTTGTAAACGGCATTCACTACTGCGTTCCTGATGGTGGAGAGGGCTTTGGGGCATGAGGCGTCGTAGAAATTTGAAGACAAATCAGCTTCTGCATCACTCCATAACCCTAACACCACAATTAACACACACAACCACACTTTGTAATAGTACGGGAAGAAGCCCATCTTCAAATTATTTATAACTTATTAGTTATATATATATTGAGGGTTTGGAATTGTGAAGTGAAAACCAGTGCTCTCTCGAGCTTTATTTATAGTACACTACTCACTACTAAGCATGCATGCGCGCTCCATTTTGGATTCCCTCCCTCCCCACTTCTCTAACACATTTCGTCAAACCACACCTAAACTAGTCATACCATTTTTTCACTTTATTATTTATTTGTTTTCTTATATATATATAACATCGCTAATATCACTACCTATGAGATACCAATCAAGTAAATTTACATAAATTGCATTATATATATATATATATATATATATATATATATATATATATGGAATTTATTAGATCTAATCCTTCAATTAGATCTAACTCGGTTGGTATATATGTACGCATGATTATCCAAAGTACAGAAGCGGTGAAATATCCACTTTAATTAATCAAACTCGTTTTATACTTTTCCATTAGAATAATATATATAATACTGTGCACCAAACATTTTTCATAGAAAAATAAACAGCAAACCACATGCATATATATGATAGACTACTGCCACATATGCATCGCATTTGCTTGTTGATCGTCTTAATTTTTATGTAACGACTACACTAGTCGCTGCCTTTTACAACATCAAATGCACTAAAAGTTTATACATGGAGCGTAACATTTCATTTATATTAATTTACTACCTGCCTAAATAAATCCAATTTTGGTAATTCCTATATATATATATATATATATTATTAGAAATTTAGGTATAAACTATATAGCTTGGGTCCATCACACATGGAAGATTGCCTAATGAATAGTGATTGATAATTGATATACATGCATATGTAAATGCTTCTAAGTTATAGTCAAAGATTCTTTCTTTCAATTTTCCCTCCATTACATTATAGCTTCTTTTTTTTGGACTAAAACCCTCCGTTACAGTTTTCAAAAGGGAAAAGAAAAAAAAAAAAAAGCCAAAAGTTACGTTACTTGGTTGGACTTATAGCTAGCTACTTCAATCCCTTAAAGTAAGATATAATAAGTCTTGTGCATTAAAAAAATTTTATTGAAAAAGCTCTCCCTTTATTATGTGACTTTATTTTATTAACTCTAGCTTGATTATGGAGAGTTCTAGTGAATTTTGAATAGTGATAATTGTTTTATCAATTAAAACAAAAATAGTTATATATATATATATATATACACATACATTCTTGCACTACAAAAGAAGTTAATTTTAGCTCATTTGATTAATATTATTTGTTAATAATTAATATTATAGTCAATAATATTATGGTGCGGTTCGTTATATAAAAACAGCAAAGGAATAGAGAAGTAAAAGTAGACTTTTTTCTTTTCACTGATAGATTAAAAAAATACAAAAAAATACAAAATGTCAATTATACCATTTGATTTGACACAATCTTAATTTTTTTTTTATTTTAATATAATGGGTAAAGTGAATAATTTTAATACATTCTTATTCCAAATTTTTACTATCAAACACATTAAACCCATTCCATTTCCCTTTCCCTTTCTGCCCTATTACTGATTGATGTTAAAATACTTTCGACGTAATAATTTTAATTATAGAATTGACATTAATTCCTTAATTAATTAACATCAATCATAACCAACAAATAAACCACATTAAGGTTAAAAAGGTGGAGTGATGATATTTAATCCGATATATAATTAAGTTGTAGTAGTTAATTAGTGTGTGAACATGTGGTCAGAGGAATCCAAATTAGTAAATTATGTAAAGCTTGAAAATCAAATTATGCAAATCCGCCAAACTTGAGAACATTCTCAGTGTTCCAACGTAACTATGAAATTCTGCATCACCACTTGTCTACATCCCAAAGTGACGTTATATCATCAATTAGTTTAATTTGCCAAATATATAAACAGTACATATAGAGTCTAAAAGGTTCATATTTGAATCAATTAATTATTTGTAAAACAAAACTAATTAGGTCTCCAAGGGAGTAGAATTTGTTAGTCTTCAAGTCAAATAGTAAAACCCAAGAGATTATCATATTGTATGAGGCTAATAATAATTAAGGGACGCCTAAGCATGCGTCATATTCTAACATATTTGAAAATCAAAAGTGAATGGCTGGTCCACCATATTTCCTTTGTGACTCTCTTTTCTTTTGGATAGGTTAAAAAGTGATTGATACCTTCTCTTAAGCGAAATTTTTAGTTCGTGGATTTTCTGCTGTCTAAAATTATGTTATCGGATTTAGTCACGATTATAATTGTGGCTAACTGGTTAAAAAATCGTAGCTAAATTTGGTCACAGTTATTAATTGATTAGCCACGATTATAATTATGACTAAATTCGACAGCATAATTTAAAACAACAGAGGATCGAAAATCGAATTTTTATATGCATGCTACAATCATTTTAATTAGTGGGTTGAAATGGGATTTTGGATAGTAAGCATATTGGGGATGAGAATATATGGAATAAATATGCAAAACTACCTACTATCATTGACTATAATTGGCCAACACCCCACTAAACATACCTACGCCCATGGCTCACACTTTTTTGTTTTTACCTTTTTGACTCTTTAGGAAAAAAAATGATAGTACTTTTAGACAGAAATTCCTTTTTTATTACCGTGAAGTTATTTTCAAATAAAATTTTTTGGATTAAATTATATTGTGTATCAGTATAAACTTAGTTTTTCTTCCAATGATTGGTGCACTTCTCGTTGACTTTGATGTTCTTACACAATTTAGAAAATGGTAATACCACCCAAGGGCCAAAATTGAGTTCTTTATTCGTATTGATTATAATTAATTGCCGATCTTTTAATTTTAACCTGTTATATTAAAGAGTAATTGACAGGTCACAGGTGCATATCATTTAGGCTTCTTTTTTTTATTTGGGTAAACTACAGTGTAGTTTACCTCCTGTGGTTTGGCCTAAATCCAGTTTGCCCCCCTGTGGTTTAAAATGCGACACTTAACTGTCCTGTGGTTTGGTTTAAAATTAATGTGCCCCCTGTGGTTTAGAGTGTGACACTTACCCCCTTGTGGTTTGTTATGTTATCACTTAACTACCCTATATTATTTTTTTCTCACAATTTAATATTTAATATAACTTATAAAATAAATTATCTAAAATTAATTAATTAATTATTTTATTAAATATTTATTTTATCTCTAAAATAATAATAATAAACTCTAATCTTTTACTTTCAACTCTTTTTAGTGTTTCCTTTAAACTCTTTCTTTCCTCTAATCTCTCCACTATATTCAAGATTACTGTTATGCTCCTAGTCTAAAGATACTTTTCTAAGAAAATTATTGTTTAATGTTAGAGTTTCTAAGCTCAATAATGTTAACATTCATTCTAGGTATGTATGTTCTGAACTTGAACAATAAAAAACTTAAATTTAGTTATATATTTGTATTATATTATTCTTTTATAATTTTATTTTGATTGATTTAATAATTCTAAAACATTAAAGATAAAAAATAACAATAAAATGAATAAATAACTAAATATAAATAATCAATGGAGTATTTATATTTAGTTATTTATTCATTTTATTGTTAAAAATGAATATATAGTTGGTGTAGCCGTGATGGTACATTTGCAAATTAAAGTCACAATTATATGGAATTAAAAAACTGCATTTGTTAAAATTTAGAGTTATATATATTTGGTTTTGGTAAGATATTGTATTTAAATAAGTGAGTGAAATGAAGAAAATAGTGAAAACAGAAAAGGTGTATGTGGAGTTGATGTGTGATGGAGAGTTATTTATTTATTTTATTGTTATTTTTTAAATATTCTATTGATTATTTATATTTAGTTATTTATTTATTTTATTGTTATTTTTTATTTTAGAATTATTAAATCAATGAAAATAAAATTGTAAAAGAATAATATAATACAAATATATAACTAAATTTAAGTTTTTTTATTGTTCAAGTTCAGAACATACATACTTAGATTGAATGTTAACATTATTGAGCTTAGAAACTCTAACATTAAACAATAATTTTCTTAGAAAAGTATCTTTAGACTATGAGCATAACAGTACTCTTGGATATAGTGGAGAGATTAGAGGAAAGAAAGAGTTTGAAGGAAACACTAAAAAGAGTTAAAAGTAGAAGATTAGAGTTTATTATTATTATTATTTTAGAGATAAAATAAATATTTAATAAAATAATTAAATTAATTATTTAATTATTTTTAGATAATTTATTTTATAAGTTATATTAAATATTAAATTGTGAGAAAAAATAATATAGGGTAGTTAAGTGATAACATAACAAACCACAGGGGAGTCAAGTGTCACACTCTAAACCACAGGGGGCACATTAATTTTAAGCCAAACCACAGGGTAATTAAGTGTCGTCGCATTTTAAATCACAAGGGACAAACTGAATTTAGGCCAAATCACATAGGGAAAAACTGTAGTTTAGCCTTTTTATTTTACTCTTTCATGGCACATTATTACAGAGTGAGAGTTTGAATTTTTAAAACCTCTTGTTAATTATCCAGACTCACTATTATATCATCCTACACTATATGACTTACCAGTACTAAAGAACATGTCCACGCTTAGCTGTTTAGCGATTATTTTATCCTCTTTTTTTTTTTATCAAGATATATATATATATATATATCTACAAGAACATGGTGATTAATCTCTCGAGTACTATCAAACACATTGTTCAAAGCGACATTCTTAACGAATGATACTCTATTCTTATTTCTCCATGAATTAAACTCAAGAAATGATGGTTAAGGAACCACATATTATGAACTAAATAATTGAAAGTTAGGACTGAAGTTCAATACTACTGAATCACTGAATATCCTCATGCTAGCTAGATAGGGAATTAGGAATCCCAATAGTGAAAAACCAAGAGCGGTATTATGGCACATCATCACAATATAATTATAGTCTTCAGCTCTAAATTATAGTTTAACTGATTCATTAAAAAAAAACTCTGGCCAAGAAAAATATTACGAGTGTGCCCTGTGTAAGATTATGGGCCAGTTCACCCTTGGTGGATCGGACCCAAGCCCAATTGATGTTGGGGCAAATATATAAATAAGTTATAAATGTGGGTTATGGAGTGTAATTTACTCCATAAGTTTATTTAATTTAAAAAATGAGTCAGTTGCGATATGTAAACGTGACAAAGAGAGGTGGGTGAAACAGATCCCTTTTTTCTGAGAAAAACAAAAAACCTCTCTTCTTCTGACTCTCTACTCTCTGCTAAATTCACTGTGGGTGCATTTGCTGTGTTGCTTGCTCGGAGTCCCTACTTGGTGACCGGAGTTTACGTGGATACCTGAACACGGAGTCAGAATCGGATACATCACAGGTACACCCGTATTCTTACACCCTGGTTTTGAAAACTAAGGAAGGTTTTATTATTTGGGGTATATTAACTATATAGTGAATACAGCTAATCATATCAATGTTCAGTAATTGACGTTTGGATCGAGTGCGCCGGCTCTTGTCAATAAGCAAAACTTCTATTGAAGGGGTCTAGTGGATTCTATGCCCTTTTGACCCCTATCTTATCTATATACTATACCAATCTCACTAATTAAGGCCAAAAAAAAAAATCTCACTAATTCTATATTTTTCGTTTGTGGCAATAATGAGAACAAATGGAAGGTCAAATGTAACTTTTGACTAAAGGAGGATTAAAAGTTCCACTGCATTAGCATTTAGCAGCATCTTGATATTGCGAAAAACGTTTCCTTTCATGTATTGCTACCTTCATTACAAGGTCATAAAAATTTAGTTGGAAGCCATTAGATTATGGTGTTAAATTGGACAAATTATCAAAATTTCATCGGTACATAAAGAAAAAAAAATATTTTTTTAAGCATAATTTTTAAATTGTTCGTTGTCTAGTTCTTGTCAAAAGGGGATTTTTTTTTTAAAGTAACTCAACATCACATAATTAAATCTTATTGAAAAAAATTCATATATCACATTTAGAACCTAATAATAAATAACGAACCATCCTTATCTGAATCTAGTCCTAGACTAAATACCAAACATTGCCATGTAAATATTTTGCCTTGCTATATCAGGCACACAGTCAAACAATTTTAATTAACAGGAAACAGACAGTTTAAAAAGAACTCACAATTTTATGGCTATCTGGGATTTCAGCTTCTAACACTGCACTCATCTCTTCCCTAAGAATAATATATCACTGATTTTCTACCTTAAACCGATAAACAAAAAGGCAAAGAAAAATTGGGCAAGTAGGTGGAGAGGGGCCTTGCTGCCTCTCCATGCCTGATCAAGAAATTTTCTTTTATGGCAACACTCAGAATACAAACTTCTCCTCCTCCACATTAGTGTCAAGTAACCTATCTCCCATCTCTCTAAGAGCAGCTGCTGTAGAATCATTTATTCCCAAAAGGTATTGCAAACGAGACAATTTTTCTGGAGGTGGATCTTTCTTCATGTATATAGTGTATAAATCAGCAAGCTCCTCTTGCACTTCCCATGAGAGTGGCCGTGCTGCAACTGCTTTGTCACAAGCCAGCAAGTCGTTTAGCGAGGCAACCTGCATAAAAGGAGAGACAGAAATTACGCCTGGCTTTACACAGACACATTTGATGTTCTAAACCTATATGAACAAGGGACCATAGACACTTACCACCCCGTCCTGGTTTCTCTGTCTTAATAGTGCCACGGCCTGAATGAGTGAATTAGATAGTCTACTTTGTGCCAACTCACAAACAACACGTTTTGCCTTCTCTTTATTGATGTTAAGATCAGATGGAATCTTTTCAAATACTTCCTCCTCATCAAACTCTCCGGTGCCTGATGAGAAAATATCATCCACAGTTTTTTTGAAGAGGGTTTCTCTCAAGTTCTCAGATACCATGTTATCTAAATCGACATTGGATTCCTTGAGTTCCCTAATCTGCTTGATGCTGAGCCTCCCTTGTGTTACAGCAGTTTCAATGGCAGCTGCCATTTTTGTAGTGGTTATACTCTTGATTATCTTCTGAGCATATTCTGGAGGTAATCCTACTTGCTTCTGCAATGCATTAAGCTGATCCACCCTGGCCTTGGTCAACTGTCCGTCAGCCAAAATTACCTCAGCTTGTTGCCTGAAAGCTTGCTCAGCTAGACTCCGATGTACTTCCACTATTTCTTTACTACTCAAACCCAGGATCCCACCAAGTTGATTTAAAAGAACATACTCTGAATCATCCTTCTTTGTAGTTATCTGAACACCAAATGGAATCTTTGTCACTTCGCCAGTTATACAGAAAAGTAAGTATGTCTTGTAGAGATCAATCCTATCTCTATCTGGAAGGTCATCTTTAAGATTTATTTCCGTCTGACCAGGCTTCCCCAACCTTTCCATAAGTTCTTTGTTTGGTTTTATTTTCCTGAGTGTTTGGATAGATTCCCATTCTTCATCTTCTTCAGTTTGTGTCACTTCCTCCTTAACAGGTTCTTCACTTGATACATCAGCTGTTACATCAGCTGACTCCCCTTTAATGTCAGCTGACTCCCCTTTAATGTCCTCCACCAAGTCGGTCACAACCAAGGTATTGAAAGCTATCATCTTCTTGAGTTCTTTTGCAGACTCTGTACGGTTTCCAGCTGCTCGAGAACGTTTTATGTAATTAATAAATATTTTCTTTACCTGTATTGTCATAAAAACAGCACAGCAGGAACGTTAAGCCCATCTCAAATTTTCGTTAATGGCCATCAAATTCCTAACATAGGGATACTCACTGCCTTGCTTGCAATAGACATAGCAGTCTCCCTGGTTAACCGCAAACCATGTGCAGCTTTTCTCACTGCTTTCTTGGTTTCAGCATCATATCCATCAACCCCTGATGCAATTGCATCCCTGACAACCTAAAAAACAGAATAGAGAAAAAAAGAAGAAGAAAACCCACTTCAATGACATGACCAGCAGAAATTGAAAAATACCTTACCAAATAGCGTAGATAAATTTCTTGACATATCACAATATCTTTAACAAACTTTACAAGAAGAGTTATAGTGGAGCTCTGATGTAAAGCAATCAAACCCAACAAAAAAAGATTTAATAGTATGTGCATATGTGGATATGAGTCTACAAAGTGATAATGCAAAACCAAATAAATTTTAAGTTCAGACTAAAATGTATTCCAACACACCACAAATCCAAAACACCTCACTAGCAATTCTATCAAAGAAAAATCCACTCTCAAAAAGAAAAGAGTAATCAAAACAAACAATACCCACAATCAAACCTCTCTCTACTCTCCCACAAACCTACTGGGCAAACCAAAAAGCAGCACTGGACATAAAAAGGGGAAAAAGAGGTTGTTAAAGATGATCTTTCGGTAAGACAAATACAAAAGGGGTAAAGTCATTTTGCTAATTTTCCAGCATGGATTGCACAATTATAGTGAAACATAGGTTTCCTTTAAAAACTATAAATATAACAAAGAAACCAGGAATAAAGAAACATAATACCTTCTCAAACAAACTTCCACAGATATCTGAGTGAGCAGCTTCAACAGTCTGTTGAGGTATACAGAGCATTACACGCAACCTCAACAAAGCAGAAACATCCTCCTCACTGAGCTCTCCATCAGCCACACATTGCTGAAGCTTTGTACGGTAAATTTCTTAAAAACAATGAACTATTATTAGTTCTTGATACAATAAAGTTACAACAAAAAGAAACATATTATGCAAAAGCTTCAGAGTTGTGAACATGACAAGAATTTCAGAACATCTACCTTCATGAATTTCACTAGCCTTTTGCGGATCAAAATGCAACTCATCACAGAGATTTTGTAGGAAAGCTGCTTTGCTATCAGCCATTTCTAAATTACCACCTGAAGCTGCCTGTAAAAGTCGTTTACGGTATGCCTTTGATGTAATATCAAGGGTGATGGCCTCTGCTTCGCGTTTACCCAACCCAAATATATTCCTTAACTGATTTAGTGAAGCAATCTGAAACAAAAGATGAATATATCAAGACAGATGTTTTTTATGAAAATGAAAGGAGTTTAATTAAAGAAGAATATGACCAATATATGTAGGTCAAGTTTCAAAGTTATTTGCTAACAGAAACAGCCCCTATAAAGTAAGGTCTACATATAGCATTTGAAAACGTTGGAAGAAAAATTATTCAATCAAATGTTTTTGGAATGCATCACTAACCCAAATTCAACTTCTAAACATCTTTTATAAAGGAAAGGCACATTAAAAAGGCCATGTTTATATGTGACTGCAGTGACCTACCTTATTATCTTCCATGCGACCACCAGACAAAGCATCTGTAACATATGCTCTATAAAGGAGTTTCAAGTCCTCCATCTTTTTGTCATCATCATACTCACCACCTATGCCAAATATATGTTAAAGTCAACCTCAAGAATGTAAGTTCAAAGCTAAGACAGAAACAAACAACAAAAATGGGCAGTCAGGAAACTTACCTAGTAAAGAAATAGGACCAACACCACAGGCAAAGCTATCAACATCTGGATGATTCTTTAATGAGATAAGTAAATTATTGAACGCCAATATCTTATCAAGTTTCTCCACTGCTTGACTAACTCCAGAACTGGAGAACACATATTGCTTAGAAGGTGCAAATTAACATAGGTAAAGAAAAAAAAAAAAAAAAAACATAACAGAGAAGCAAATATCAAGAAAAAGCATCACCAAATTCGTTATTTCCACAAAAGTGTATATTGGTAAATTAACATACTATTCAAATTCAACCCTTTATGTTAGGAAAATCCAAGATAGAAAATGTTAACGTCATTTGATATTTTGATCCATGTAACTGATGTAACCGATCCCACCTAGTGGGAAAAGACTTTGTTTTTTGTTGGTATTGTTGTATGTTAGGAAAATCCACCAACATTGAACACTAAAGAACATGATTATAAGAACGCTTTTTTAGTGAAGAAGCAATCTTACACTGCTCTTGTGCGGGATTTAAGTAGACTAAGTGCCTCTGAAATATTTTCCTCAACCAATTTCCTTGTATGCTCCTTAAACAAGTTCCCCGCAAGCTTCAAAGGAAGAAGTCCTTTTTAGTTAATAAAAATCATAATAGACCACTAGTCAAGGAAACACTCACTAGTAAGAGAAAGGCTGTATTTATTAAAGAAAAAGCACCTCATCAGAAAGGCGATACAAACGTTGTGCTTCTCTAAGTGTAACAAGTTGTTCTGCATCAATATCTGGCAAGAATTTATTGTTTAGAGGATGACAGAATAAACTCCAACATGTCAGATGGATTCATTTAGTAAACAAAAATATTAATTAATAAATAAAAAGTCTCTACTTTAAGGCTTTATTGAACGGCATAAATGCATGCATAATGAACTAGGGAGCAATGAAGTGTACAAATTATTTCTCAACAATGATAGACTGGTATTGGAGTTTGGACTTATGCCAATTAAAAGTGAACCAAACTAGCTTCCTACAATCCTTAGTACAAGTTTTAAGAAAAACTCAATAATAATAAAATTGTGCAAACTTGACCTAGGTATTGAGTATGAGATGTTTTTAAAAGCTTTCATGACATTAATGGATAATAAAAGGCCAGATACATCACACAAGTACCTCTTCCAACTGATTTCAACCTGGAAGCATACAATCTCTGGGCATTATCACGAATGGCTACTTCAACCTGGAGAATAGTGTATTGCGAACTCATCAAATAAAGAAAAAAAATAGAGCTCCAAATAACAAAAGAAACACGAGGACACAAAAATCAGAACCAACGAGATTATATAATGACAATAACAATGCACAGAAAAATGAAACCCCTGCTGAAAAAGGTTCTTTCTTTGTTTTCAGACAACTAACTATATACCATAATCCCATTGCACTCATCAAGTTACATATTTATTGACAATACAGAATTACAGATAATGTTGCACTATGAGTCTATGACAAGCAATAAATAAGTACCTGGGAATCAGTGACTTTAAAAACACGTTTCCAAGGTAGAAGGAACGATGATGCTTCTCCAAAAACAAGATTTGACACGTAAATCAACTTCTGAAATGCCTGCACTAGAAACCCACCAACAATGAACAAGCTCTGAAAAATTAATTTAAGCCCTAGGTCCTCTCATCTATTTGCTGAGATAGTTGTGCAATTGACTTACCCGACGTTGCTCAATATCAGCATCACGATCACCAACTTCAAGCCTTTGCCTAAAAATTTTCCTACCAATCTGATGTGAACAAGCACCAAACCAGTAAGATATGGAACTGCTTCCATTCCATTAATTTAATAAATAAACCCAACCTGAATAAACAATTAGCACTATAATACCTCCATATGCATGGAGGCTGCTTCTGGATCATCAATTCCTAGAGAATTTTTGAAGTTAATGATCCTATCAACCTCATCCCCTTTAAGTTCCTGACCTCCAGGAGGAAGCACAGAAGACACAAACCTGAATGGCCAGTTCAAACGCATCTTTAATTGTCAAATTCCACCCAAAAGTTCAGTAGGCTTGCAGGAAGTCTGAACCAAATTCTAACTTGTTTCTTACATAATATCATACACAATTTTGACAAGAGTAATAGCAATTAGGCAACTCGATAGAAAGTTAATTTGTTACTCACTGACTATATATCTCACAAATTTCTGCTTTGAATGCCTCATCTTGCTTGCTGACACCGTACCTGAAAGATTAATCATTTCAAAAGAAATGAGACTGAGATTGAAGGTGGTAAAAATAATTAAATAGTTTTTAGCAAAATAAAGAACATAGAAATGTGCTGACGTCAGTAATTTCCATATTTTAGCAGTTACAAAGCGGTTTAGTTAATTGGTCGGAAAAAAGAAAAGAAAAGAAGAACATCTAACTTGTTTGCAATGCTTTCGATGTCTTCCTTCTTCAACCGAGAAGGGTCGTCAAACCCAGCCACGTAATTATGCAAGTTCACCGCTGCAACTTGCGGCACACACGCATTCAAAGCATATGCGGCAGCCCCTCCGGCCACACCGAGCACCACAGCACCACCGACGGCTGCATTTCGGCTCCGACCAAACCGAGAACCCAACCCGTATCCAGCAGCAACAGCCCCAGCAACGATAATGGCAGAGGTGGCCAACCTCAGCGGCGGTGATAATTTGTCAACAAGAACCTCAATTCCCTGGAGCTCCTTCTGGACTCTGATGGCAGATGGGGGAGGCGCGGAAGTGGTAGGCTGGTCGATGGAGGCCGATGAACTGCGAGGGACGGAGACCCTGAAACGGCGACGTTTGGGAAGAGTAGAGGTAGTGGTGATGTGAAGAGGATTGGGATTAAGAAAGGGAGAGTGGGGGTGGGAAGAAGGGGAGGTGAAGAGAGTAGAGGGATTCATGGCCCCTTGTGGGAAAGGAACCAAAGACGACGTCGTGGAAGGTGATTGCAGAGAGTGGCTTATAGGGTTTAACGAAGTGAGAAAGAGGAGGGTGGAGATGGAGGAAGAGGGACGAAGGAAGAGGATAGATAGGACTTGCGAATTTGGAACTTTGGGAAAAGCTATAAAAGCAAAGAAACAAACTAACAAAAAAAAAAATACAGACGCATTAATAAATTTTAATTTTTTTAATTTGTTTTTGGTAGCTTAAATGGAATGGACCTGTGCCTTTGAACTTGGCCTAAGATAGGACTTTATGCTCATCTATTTGGGCTTTTACAAAAGTGGAACAAGAGGTAAAGGATTTTACATAATTTTAGCTATATCATTACATTTATATAAAGAAAAAATTTAAATGTTGTTACTTATGTAATTTTGATAAGGTTAATCAATTAAAAAAAATTTGTGTCAATTTTGAGACATATGTCTTTTTTTAATTGGTTAACCTTACCAAAAATATGTAAGCAACAGTATATAAGTTTTGTTCTTTATATAATTGTGAGTTTCTTTACCTTTTGTATTTTAAATTATTTAATGTATAGTATTAACATTAAAAATTTAAAAGAGTACAAAGTTATATGTAAAAATTCATGATAAAATGAGAAATTATTTACTTTTTTAGGTATATTTAAAATTAAATTAAAAATTAGTATACATTTTAATGTATATCTTTTTCGTTTTTCCTAAACCATTTTAATGTATATCAAACTCATAGTTTTGCTATCTCTTTAGTAGCCTTAGCCCTTAGTACTATATTTAACATTTACATCAAGTGTCATTGGACTGTTCTGTAATTTAATAATATATGTTTTACTTAAAAAAATATTTACACCAAGTGGCTAAGTATTATGCTACGGGCATATCATTGATTATTGTGATATGATAAAATTACAAAGTGAATTCCTTCACGAAAAAAATAGTCGGTGGTATGAAATTCTTTCCATAGTAGGTTTTATTTATATTTTTTAATGATTAGTTCTATAAAATTTAGTCTTTTATAATTTTTATTAGTTTATGATTGATTATACAAATATTTTTTATCACATATTTTATTTATACTGAAAATTTTGATCGTACAGACATAATTATGAACTTCAACTAAATTTAGTTTATTCCTTAATATTTATGTACATAAAAAAAAAGACAAATATTTTTTGTGATATCTTCTATCAATATTCAATCACATTGGTAAAAAGTCATATAGAAAACAAAAGTTATTCTAACAAGTTTTAATACAATCATATTTTCAAATGCTTAAACTTACCCGTTGGTCAATGTTAGTCTAAGTAAATAGAAAAACAAGTAGAAAAAAAAATTAAAAGAACAAGAAGTGGGGTGTAAAGATCAATAAACAGTAAGTATTGTTTCTTAATTTAGTTCCTTAAAATTTACCTCTTTCAATTAAGTTCTTAAATAAACTTTTTTTATCCTTCATTGCTAAAATTATATGGCTAACTTCTCAATTTTATAATGATCGGAAAAATTATCAAAGAACTAAATACTCTTTCCGTCTCTTAATATCTTATTTTTAAGGTTTTTCACACATACCAATAAAATGATTAAGTCACTTAAAATAAAGTGAAATCTAAAACAAAAAGATTGTATTGCCCTTATTAAATTAGACTTAATTATTTCACCAATTTAATACTCATATTTAACTACTCTTTCAAAAATTAAATTCCTCCAACTAATTTAAATACTCCCACAATTTTTTTTATGAAACCTATTTAAATTCTCTATGAGGAGTGATATAAAGAAGAGAAAATAATGATAATAATAAAGGACTAATTAATATCCATTGACAAAGTTGATATTGGAATAATAAATTTGGCCCGTAAATTCTTGTACTAATTAAAATATGTTGACAAAACTGATATTGAGAATAATTGGGAAATGTTTTGATTCATTATGAGTACAATATTAAATAGGGATAAAATGGTAAAAAAGATAATTAATGGTCTCTTAATTTTATAAAACATCAGATATTTGGGGACAAAAAAAATTATCCAATGAAGCTGATATTAAGGAACGGAGGGAGTAGTAAATAGATATTATATTTTAGAGGATTCAATTAAAATTACAATATCTTTAATAAATAAAAATAATAATTTACCCATCCATAATTAAAGAAATGTAGGATGCAATCAGGATAATTTATTCTCAAACCACTAGAATAGAAGCAGCGTCGAGAGTGTTCATATTTCGAGCACACCGGTGAATGTGATTTAAGCCGACGAGAAAGCCGCCTGAGACTCAACTGTTCGCGCCCATTTCTCTTCCAAAATAATGGCTATTTCGAGCCTGCGAGTCCCTCTCTTCACAAAAACACCATACCCACTATTCCGAAGCTCCGACCCGATTACCCGCTGCCGATGGTTCCTTTGTTCTTCTATTTCGACTCAAACGCCAACCCACTCTCCTCCCGCCGAATCACTTTCCATATCCCTCCATAAATGGGAGCCTGCCCGCAAGAAGAAGGTCGTTATGCGGGTCGGGTATGTTGGCACCGATTACAGAGGTCCGAATTCACATGGGAATCCAACATTTGCATCGTATCTTTTCTACATTTGCAGACGCCTTTGGTTCTAATATTTTGTTTGTTATCTTTTCAGGTCTCCAAATGCAGCTAGATGAACACTCACTATCAAGTATGTTTCTCTTTCTTCCTGTACTTCAATACTTGGCCTGCTTGGTATTGGCCTTCAAATGTAACTGTTTGTATGAAATGAATGCTCTAGTTGTGATTCTGTGAATATTGATTTGTGTGAGACATGAAGACAAATAACAAGTTTTTAAAATTAGGATCTAGGAGTTGCTTAAGAATTTTAGTAAAAAAAATTATGACTTATAATCTTAAAGTTAAAAGCATTCATGAGTGGTAAAGTGGGAAGTGGAAAGCTTTAAGCCTATAGCGACAACTAATTACTGCTAGTTTTAAAATTAATCTATACATATGTTTCTTCTTCTAGTATTCTATAGCATGGACGTTGCCTAGCTAGTACGGATGAGGGTCTTACTAAAGCTTTGTAGTTTTAAAATTGTAGCTGTTGAGAAAGAACTGGAAACTGCCATATTCAAGTCTGGTGGCATCCGAGACAGTAATTTCGGGGATCTGCAAAAAATTGCTTGGGCCAGAAGTAGCCGAACTGATAAAGGAGTAATTTATGATCTCATCTGTTTATGTAACTTCCTTTGTATTAGGTTTTCAGCATATGCGGAGGATAAGATTTATATTTTAATTATTTTCAATGTGCATGTATTCTAGGTTCACTCTCTGGCAACAATGATATCCTTTAAAATGGAAATCCCAGAGAATGCATGGTGTGGAGACCCTTATGGCTTTGCTCTTGCAAATATTATTAACGCTCATCTTCCTTCAGATGTCAAAGTTTTTAGCATTATGCCTTCACAAAGGTAAGGCTTGAAATCAAATTCAATGTTCAGTATGCAAAATTTAGAAGAATTTGTTAATTGTCATGTTCATGGTGAAAATTTTACTTTCAGTAACAACATAGTGTATGCTTATTCCTCTTTTTATTTATCTTTACTGTGTTCTTTATTGATGGAAAGTTTAGTACAACCAAAAATGGATGTGAATCAAAGCAAGAATCTATTAAGATGAAAGTTTATTCTGTGGTAGCACTTCTAGTTTTCTACTTCTCTTTCATTTTTAACTAATTATTTGGATGTGTCTCTTGAATTTAGGAGCTTTGATCCAAGGAGGGAGTGTATTTTGCGGCAGTACTCCTACCTCCTTCCTGCTGAAACTATTGGCATTCAAAGCCACTCTAACAGGGATGAAATTGAATATCACATCTCAGAATTTAATGATATTCTAAATGCTTTTGAGGTGTGATAATTTAATTTTTCTTAATCACGTGAAATTTGGATTTATTTTGTTGCTGGTTACTGTACATTTGATCTGTTACAAAAAACTGCTAGAAGTCTTTCCTTATGTAAGTTAATGTCTGATGGTCTGTACTTACCTGGATTTATGATGCACTACCGTCATGACACCCTAAATTTCTTATTCACAAGTCAACATATAGCAAATAATTTATATGTCTGAGTGAATTTCCCTCATGCTTTTACTTCGAGCATGATTCATGCATGCTTTTCTATATGGGACCTGTACTTAGAAGCATGCTGAAACTTTTAGATTTGTGATGGAAGTTTGGTCTAGGTATTTCTGTGATATTTTGTGCAATGCTTCTCTTATGTGTATAGATCTCTCTCTCTTTTAGGGGGAACATCCTTTCCATAATTACACAGCACGGTCCAAGTACAGGAAACATTTTCCTCATAGGCAGTCATCATCAAAGAGTGGTGTGTCAAGGGGAGTGAACTCATCAGCTTATGAATCAGAACAAGATGATAGTGATAGAGAAGAAAATTTTAAAATTGACGAGGCATTTACAACAAATATCATGTGCCAAAGCGAGAAGTCTTCAGAAACTTGTGATTTTGGTGAACCTTCCTTTGGCCCTAGCAATAATAAGGGTTCGAATGATCACAACTCTAATTTAGTTCGTGCAAAATGGTTATATGAACCTGATGAAGCAGACAGATTGAGTGCTTCTCATTTCAGAAAAGTTTTTCGCTGCTCTTGTGGAAAGCTGGAAAGCTTGCTTAAATATAACTATGTTGAACTCTCTATATGGGGAGAGTCCTTCATGTTGCATCAGGTAGATCATTTTTTACCCTTGGAGAACTTCCATCCATTTAGTTTCTTGATACTCTTTAACTACTCTTGGTCGTTAAACCTCAGTAATTTATATAGATCAAGATGATACATGCATATGTTAGTCTATATAAATATATAGTCATCATGTAGCCTAGGCACTATGAACGTAGCTACAAGCAAGATTAAGTCACTGACTTTCTATTTCACCAGTATTTCAGTTTTGATGGTATACTAAACAAATAGTCTGTATTTGTATCAGAAGGGTATTCCTAAGTGCAAAAAAAGAACAAAAGTAAAATTATCCAAGGAGCCACAATATTTTTCATTTTTCCTGTTTTACAAGATAAAGTTTATTGCCCCTTGAAGAGTGCAAAATAGTCCTCTTGCATCACTTCTCTTTCTCCTTCGATTATCTTTTCCTGTGTTTATTGTTGTTGCTTCTCCTCCGGAATTCAAGGCTATGCTTTGTAATGGCAATATACCCTGTCCACTTCTTATGCAATCCTTTTGAGCACTTCTCTTTCTTTTCAATTAATTTTTCCTATGTTTATTGACACTGCCGCTCTACGCCTCACCAAAATCCAACCTCTATTTGTAATTGCAATATCTGGTTCTCTTTGTCCACTTCTTTCTTTTGTAGAAGAAAAATTTACCGTTATGGTCATGTACCAAAAATACACACCCTTAATTACCTGTTTAAGACACAACATGTGCTAATCTGTCTACCCTTAATTAGATCATCCATATTCATTTTAGGCTTCTCTATGAGAGACATTAAACATCTTATATGTGTCTTTGTTGCTTTTGTTAGTTCACTAATATTATGACATTTTATTCTCTCACCAGATACGGAAAATGGTCGGGACAGCTGTTGCAGTTAAGCGCAAGTTACTTCCAAAGGACATTCTAATTTTGTCACTGTCAAAGTTCTCACGAATTATCCTACCCCTTGCACCATCAGAAGTTCTATTTTTGAGGGGAAACAGCTTTTCATTGAGAAAACGACCCGGAAAAGTCACAAGGCCTGAAATGGTGGCTATAACTGAATCAGAAGAAATTAACAAGGCAGTTGAAGAGTTTTACAGATCTGTAATGTTACCTCAAGTCTCGAAGTTTTTGGACCCATCAAAATCTCCTTGGGAAGAATGGATCGATAAATTGGATGCAAACACAAGCATACCAAATGATCAGTTGAATGAGGTCAGGAAGGCCTGGAAAGAGTGGAAGGAAAATTTTGAGAGTACAGTTAGTGCTCATCCATCGTAAATTCAGAAAACAAGAGTGGACTGTTTATGTTGCCTGATTCATTGCAGTAGAAATAGAAAGCCATTGACATAATCTGTATCTTTTTCAGTACTGTTTCTGGAGTGGAATGTTCAGTCTACTTGACCATAGAGCCATCTGAATGGACCTTGATGTTGGCTTTGTACTCGAGTTATGGAAGTATGTGGTTTGAGTGGCTCATGGAGAACTGAAATGCTTATTCAAGCATTCATCCTATGGAGCAGGAGATAACTTTCTTAGGAGCTGATAAGATTTCAAGATTATAGCAAATATTAGCTCCAATTTCTCCAAGCAACAAGAATATGCCTGTCATTTCCCAAGATCTACTTTATTATTTTCCTTCCCAGGGCTATGACACAACTCCAACCCTGTTTGACATTATATGGCACAAAGTGTGGACACTTCTCTCATCAGTGATTCAAATATTAGTTCGCCGGGACTAATTATTTCAACTAAACCCAATCCTCATTATTTTGTACAAGATGTACATGTGTCAAATGTTATGGAGGATATTATAGCATGGTTTTCACAAACAAAAAAAAAGTTATGGAGAATCTGATCTATGCAATGCTCGATCTTGAGTTTTTTTTAAAAAAAATATTCTTAAAATTTTTAGAAAATTTTTAATTATTGTATACATTTTATTTGGAAGTGATCTAATTATACACAATAAGAAAAACCCAAACCTTTTCTTTCAAAATTAAGTTATTAATGCTAATAACTCCAAACAAAAATTTCAAAATATTGAAGATTTAACAGATAATTAATACAGGATTTTTTTTACGCAAATTTTAACTAACTTTTTATATCACCGCCAGTCCGCCACTGATCTTTTCTTTTTCTTACCACATTACTTTTTACAATGTACAAAGGATTGACGGTAATAAATTCTTATTTTAAAGAAGTAAAGTAACTATAATTTGATTTCCCTCCTCTTCTCTTTCCCATAAAGACCACGTCGATAAGATAAAATGAATTATGGGTTGTGGGTGTAAGAAGTGGAGCTGATGAATCATAAATTTCCTTTGCTCTGCTTCGTTTAGGAACTTGGTAAAGATTAACAAATGGCGTTCTCTTATTCTCTGCCATTCCCACAATCCCCATGGGCTAACCCAAACCATAATCCCTCTATTCCCAAACTTCTTCTTTCTACGTCGTTCAGTTGCTACTGTTCTTCCACTGAATCCTCAACCCAATCCCCTCCAAACCCTTCGCTTCTTCTCTGCCCTAACAAATGGGATTCCGTTCTCAAGAGGAAAGTCGTAATGCGAGTCGGATACGTTGGCACCGATTATAGAGGTCCGCTTTTTTCCCCATCTTTCAAAATTTATGTCTCTGTGTTTGATCTTTTGGGATTATGTAATTTCGTAAGGTTATTTTTAGGTCTGCAGAAGCAACGAGATGAACAGATAGCCAGTAAGCTCCTTCTGCTTGTTTTGATTGACCAAGTAAATGTGTTGAGAATTTGCACTTTGGGTAAAATGAATTTTTGTTATACATTTCCATGTGTGTAATTGAGTTGCATTGACTGATATCCGGATTCATCTGAAGGTATGATCATATAAGTAATATTAAAATTGTAAGGAGTATATTTCATAAATTTATTCTGTCTTGCCAAATGGAAAGGGCCAGCTTCAATGAGGTCTTGCTAAAGCAATATAAATTTGACATGTAGCTATTGAGAAAGAACTGGAAACTGCTATCTTTCAGGCTGGTGGCATCCGTGACAGCAATTTTGGGGATCTGTACAAAGTTGCTTGGGGTCGAAGTAGCAGAACTGATAAAGGGGTAACCTTGTTATTTCTGACTTTCTATTGTCAAATGTATAAAATGGTTATTGCTATTCTGTTTGTATGCCTGTGCATGTGGGAGCACACACATATTATGAGTTCCTTTTTCTTTTTTTAAATGTGATGGCTAGGTTCACTCTCTGGCAACAATGATCTCCTTAAAGATGGAAATCCCTGAAAATGCATGGAAGGGAGACCCTTATGGCATTTTGCTTGCAAATAGCATTAACTCTTATCTTCCTCGTACTATCAGGGTTTTTAGTATACTGCCTTCAACGAAGTAAGACAATGAATTTCTCGTTACTTTTACTAATCTTTTAATAAGCATTAAAAGCGACATTGTTTTACCATGTTATGCAAGTATTATATGAAGGGCCTTAAATTTGTTCAACTAAAAATGTCATCCGTGAGAATACAAAAATAAAGTACAGGTATTGATTTGAACAAGAGGTTCTGATTAAAAGAATTGTTTGAATATAAACATGTGTCCCATTTTTTTGTTAAATATAAAGAAACTTCCTTGATTGTTAATCAATGCCTTCTCAAACCATATGATTTGGCTTGTTTCAGGAGATTTGATCCTAGAAGGGAGTGCACTCTGAGAAAGTACTCTTACCTTCTCCCAGCTGATGTTATAGGAATCCAGAGTCATTTTAGTGAGGATGAAATTGATTATCGTATATCGGACTTCAACAACATACTTCGTGCCTTTGAGGTATAGCATTTTAGTTTCTATGTGCTATGAAAATTTCCATTTGTCTTGTCCATCTTACAAATTTAAGTTAGGAGATAAAGCTTAGTTAAGTGAGATTTCTAATAGAGAATATTTCTTGCCGAAAAGCTGCTTTTTTAAGGGAATTTTCTGTTACAATGCCAGATTTTAATGAGATTAATTAAGGGTTCTGCTTTGTGGATCTTTCAATGTATCATTTAATTGAATTTTTTATTTTTATTTATCAAATACTATTATCAGAATGTCAGCCTTTTTTGTTCTTTATGAGATGTACGTAATGGCCATAAGTAACAGTAGTAGATTAATTTGATTCCTCTTTTTTTATCTCTCGTAGTTTTGAATTGCTCTGTTCTTTTATTATACTTATGAGGTGGAAAAAGTAACACCCACCTCTCCACCATCAAGCTGGAACTTAAACCCTTCACTTAAGTATTTTGTCTCGTGCAAATTCAGAAATTCATACCCTTTCTTGCCATGCATGGTTGATTTTGACTAACCACTGTCTATCTAATATTAATAAGTTAAGAGGACCAGGTAACGTGTTGAAAGCTAGCATAATAATTTTTTCATCTGTTGATGCTTTCGTGTAGGGAGAACACCCTTTCCATAATTATACTGTTCGGTCTCAGTACAGGAAAAAATTAAAGGCTGGGAAATCACCTGGAAATGGTGGCATGTCAAACAGAATAAACTCACCTGGTATGGTATCATCTTCTGGGCTAGAGTGTGATGAAAGTGACGGAGAAGATTTTGAAAGTAATCAGCCAACCACTTTAAGTAATAAGGAACAGAACCACGAATCTTCAGAGTCAAGCAATTTCAATGGACTTGTTGACAATTCTAATTTAAATTTTCAGAACTCTCGTTCAGCTGTTTATGCAAGATGGTTATATGAGCCTGACAATAAAGATAGACTAAATGCTTCCCATTTCAGAAAGGTTTTTCATTGTTCTTGTGGGAAGTTGGAAAAATCACTTGGATATGATTATGTTGAGATCAACATATGGGGGGAATCTTTCATGTTACATCAAGTAAGTCTTTATTGAAACTAAGTCCAATTATTTTCAGTTTTTTTATGTTGATTTCTTATATCTAAATAGCACCGGTGTGGAAAAATAGGCATTCTATTCATACGGTGCATTTCTCTGTAAGTTTAGGCAATATGACCATTTTATTTATAGTCGTTGTTAGTTTTGTTCCTTTTCTTTATTCATTTTCCCTCTTTCCTCTTTATATTTATTTTCTCCCATTTGAAAATTATCTGCTGCTTGGTCTGCTTCACATCATCTCTGCAGTTTTGAAAGAAAATTTAACAGTAAATTGATTAATACCTGTCGAAACTGTTGTATTATTGTGGACAAGGTGAATCAGACTGTCTATCTATGCTTAATAAATCATGTGGGCATGAAAATTAGAATGACAGCATCTTAACAGTTACAATCTTCTAATGCCCAATGGTAAGCTGCTCCTATATTTTTCTTGGACGGTGGCTTTTGAGATAACAGAGAAACATACTTCAAGTTTATAACTCGCCCAAAAGAAAAAAAAAGTAAATGGACAAATTTAAATAAGTTTGAATGCCTATATAGCATACTCAATGCAGTTATGGTTTGTCACTTGGTTCTAGGAGTCTGCCTTATAGGGCCCTTTGGCAGAGATGTTTTTCACATGGCATTGCTTCCTACTCATGCATACATCTTTTGATATGGTTAAGATTCATTGTCCACATTGGGTGCCTAACTGCCTTTAGTTTAGGATATTGATTGGGCTTGCATCTCTGTTATAGATGATATAAAATTGGCTCACTGTATCCCAAAATTTAGTTAAATGTTCAAGTTATGACATTAATGATTAATTATATACAAACTGACTCTGACTCTGACTCGTCAGATACGCAAAATGGTTGGAACTGCTGTCGCAATAAAGCGCAATTTACTCCCAAGAGATATCCTTGCAATGTCACTGGTCTTATTTTCACGAATTATCCTCCCCCTTGCCCCGGCAGAAGTTTTAATCTTGAAGGGGAACTCATTTAGAATGAGAGTGAGTGCTGGAAACATGACAAGGCCCGAAATGGTGTCTATGGTTGAATCAGAACAAATTCTTCAGGCAGTTGATGAGTTTTACATATCTGTTATGTTGCCTCAACTTTCGAAGTTCCTGGATTCATCTAACGCTCCTTGGGCAGATTGGGTTGAGAAATTGGATAGGAACACAAGCATTCCAAATGCTCAATTGGATGAAGTCAGAAAGGCTTGGGAAACATGGAAAGAAAAGAGATTAAATCCAGCATTAGACTCTGTATGAATTGGCAATCTGTTCTGTTTATGGGCAACACTTTTATCAATCCAACTATTTCTGCTGGCAAAATCAGGACGTTAAAAGATGTTTTTTGTCATCTTCTGTGGTTCAGACGATGAAAATGATGCAACATCTGATCCGATGAATAGACATGTGTATTTGTATATCTGCTTATATATCGATAGTTGGTGGAAAATAGTTCTTCATCTGATTATTAGCTTCAGCTTAAGGAAGTACTATGAGCAAATGTCAAGCATATTCTCCAAATTTGTTGAGCTTACCTGCTAATGTGAGTCAGGAGGGCATTCATCTCTCCAGATGATGATGTAATTTGTTACTTTCGCTGCTAACATAAATATATAATGCAGCTTCTGGTAAACCAATTTCAAGTTCTATTCATTTAACATTATGTGTTATTGTATTTTAGGAAACTTGAAATCAACTTTTCCTTTTCCTCAATCTATTTGTATAAACTTTTGTTTGATTGCTTCCTTAGATTCGTAAGAAGATAGCACCTTTCTCTGTTGCTGATTTGAGTCACTTCTTTTAGATTGTTTATGTCTGTTATTCTATCTAGTTATTATGTGAAATCTCTCAGATAATTCACCTAGTAGATAACACTGTGAAAAAGAAAATAATCCATTACACAAAGAATCAAGTTATTATTACATTGCAGGAGGAAACATGGGACTTGTGTATACCAATGCTGATGATAATTTCAAGCACCAACACTTTCTTGCTTCAAAAGTAATTGATAATGTAAAGAAAGAAACAATAGGAGCTCAACATCACAGAGTCTAACATTCTTCATGGACGAGAACTACTATTTCCAATCGGTGCTGGCGGAGACTTTATCTTTTGGTCTGCCTGGCGGCCTTCGTGAGGATCAGGCGCAGGCGAAGGCGAAGGAGATGGCCTGTCACATATAAACCAAAGTATTATATTAGAGAAAAACAAATCAAGTGTGAATTACCACTGAGTTGTGGGTGTTGTTTGCTTTTAAGAAATAAGAATCACCTTGCAGCAATGGAGGGATGAAAAAGCAGCAGCAGAAGACAGAACAAACGTAGGAGATACCAGAAAAGCTTCATGTGTGTGTATTCATAAGAATATAGACAAGACAATGATGAGGAAGCACAAAGAAAATAAAATAAACCTCTTCAGATGTGACTTTGTGATTGATGAAGTTGTTCTGTTTGTGAGTTATATATATATGTGTGTGTGTGTGTGTGTGCCCTTCTTTCAGAATTTCAGTGGAGTCTGATGTGAATTATTTATTGCATGGTGGTGGCTGTTTAATCTAAGTTCCCACTCAACCACCTCTTAAGCATGCCCATTAACTTTTAATTTGTGCTAGAATTTACATTTAATTAGATAAACAGGTTAAATTGTTAGTGAGCGTTCAGAAATTTTATGCTGATCTGAATGATTAGCACACATTATAAAAATTAGTAAACTACATTATAATTATGAATAAAAATAAAAATAAAAATTCTTCAACCAATTTGTTAATGGGTCAAATTGAACTGTTTCTCTAACCATGAAGCGCGTAAGCGTGTCTGCCATGCATCATGCAAGCACCAATTGGTCTTTAGATTTTACTGCAAATGGTAGAGACTAAGTCTTGTAATTGAACAAAAAATAAATAAATAAATAAATATAAATATATGATTTGTTTCATAACGAAATGCATGCACTGTAAGAACGTGTTCTAAGATTACGGCATGTTTGGCTGACCAAATATTGCTTGAGTGAAAGGTTTTCATTTTCTGAAGCCAACTTGGACGAAGACTATAATCGTACGTAGATAATGTAACTTTTCAAAGTCACATCATCTTAGGGATTAGAGCATCGTGTGAATGCAGTGTGTCCAGGTTTTTCTTTATTTGACTAAATTAAATAGGATGATTTTTATAATTTGCAGCTAATTAATTAAAGAAAATCAAAAGCTCAGAAATATTGCAAAAAGAAATTATTTAATTTGACCATCACAAATTATAATATTACACGAATTAAATTAACAAAAATAAGAGATGCGATAAATATATATAGAGAGAGAACTAATTAATTAGTAAGTTGCTTCTTCCATCTTTGAATAGCTTGAGACACTGCTTGTTCAACTAGTTGAGCATCCATATCACCATTTTCTTCAGTATTGTCCTTCTGATCACGCACAATAATCCACAAATAATATTATTATTGATATATCAACTACTTCAGCATGTGTACGTGTATGTTTAATTATATATTATAACTAGCAGATATAAATTAAAATTAAATTCAATAGTTAATAATAAATATATAGGATGAACATGAATGAATTAATTAATGATTTACTTTGGCTCCAAGAGCTTCTAAAGAGAAGGTGTGGACACAAGAAACCCTAGCTTGGAGAAGATCAAGACCCAGGCCTTGAATGGCTTCCAATACGAACACCAGCAACCCCTCACAGCTCTTCTGGCTTAACACTCTAATCTTAAATCCTCCCTCTTCTGCTTCTACTCTAAGCTGCATGCATCCACAAATAAATTAAATACCAATTATATATATAACCACAAATTTTTCATATATAATTAACTAAATATATATATGACTTCAAAATTATATTGGATCCACAAACATTTAAAATATACTACTATAATAACTTCTCACTCACTATCTTTCTTATCTCTCTCATATTTTTCATAACTATCCTATCCATTATCCTCTTTCTGATCTCTCCCATCTAATCACATCATATATTCTATTTATTTTTAAATGTTAAAAAATAATTTTGTGACACACAAAAAAATTCAGCAATCGAATGTATATACTAGGAGAATGGATCCAGTGCTTAGCTCTTCTATGCATTAGTATGCTAGGCTGATTTTTTTTCATAGTTTTCTTCACTTTTTTTATTTAAACTTAAAAAATTGTAAACTTTTTCTAAAGAATAAGAGTTACAGACACACAAAAATAAAAAATTCCACACAAATAATGACTTATCGTGAATGGTTTAACTAGGGACCACCTTTATTAGGGACTAAAAAATTAGTCCCTAATCCACTCATAGTAAATCTCGATTTATGTGGAATTTTTAATTTTTTTTTATCTATATCTTTCATACTTTAGATATTCTTTAGAAAAAGTTTATAATTTCTCAAATTTAAATAAAAAAAAGTGAAGAAAACTATGAAAAAAAGTCGACCTAGCATACTAATGCATAGAAGAGCCAAGCACTGGATACATTCTCATATACTAGAGGCTACACATGCACATATGTGCATGATATTTATTTTATTTTTTTGGAGTCATATTTTTTTTTGTGACACCAAAAATATGCAAAGGGAAGTATTTTTTTAGTTATTTTTTGAGGAATTAGTTATTTATTGAGAAGTTATATTTGTGATGTTGACGTCAAAATGTCCATAGCCATATTAATATAGATATAGATATGTATATATATAGAACCACTAGTACTTAATTATTTAGCACTAATAATGATGAATTTTGGCTCACGAGGTCTCAGTAGCTAATAGTAATTAGTCAAATTTAAGGATCTGGATTCCAAATATGAATTTGAAGGCAAATTAATTGTAGGTAATTGAAGATATATACCATAGGAAGTGGATCATGATTATTATTATTATTGTGAATGAAGTTCTGTGCTGCAGCAAGTGCTTGATTCAACTCTGCCAGCTTTTCCTTTAATCTTTCTATGTACACTGCCCTATCCAATATTACTGACCTTTTACGCCGCCGCTGCATATATATATACAAAAACCAAAACAAACAAAACTTAATTCCATTCATCATCTCAAAATTAAATGATCTTCTTCAGAAATTAAGCAACATATATTTATATATATATACTAATTAAAGGTGGGGGGAGAAAAAGTTAGCCCCAAGAGAGACAAGAAGAAAATTAAAGATCAGAGAATGAAGAAGATGTGTGTATGTAGGACGGAAATGAATTAAATGCAAATGGAATCACAATTAATTAATTTGTCAGGTTGTTCACTTATAATTAATTCTGGGTATATATATATGTATTTATATATAGTGAAAAACAGAAAATGGAGGGATCGAAAACATATATAAAAGCATTAAATGATGGAAGTGAAATTAAAGAGAGAAGGTTTGATGAGATGGATAGAGTAATCACAGAATTGGTGATTGAAGGAAGCAATTGTAGGTTCCTATAGAAGATGCCTCTTCTCTTGTGACTTCTGCAAGAAACCATTCTCTCTCACTCACAGATCTATTAGTTTCTTCACAGAGAGAAGAGAAGTAATTAAGTTAAGTACAAATTGAAGGCATACACTAGATTGAAGTTGATGGTTTATAAAGAGCATGAGGACACACAATGTTGTTTCATCACATTCACATGTGAAGCAATTTTGGAATTACCATATATGCAGCCAATTACTCTTTTAACTTCGAGGTGCCCTACCTATTCTCAATTCTAATCTTTTCTTGTTTTTATTCTATATATATATATCATGCATGCATCATAATTAATTACTTTCACCATCCATCCTAACTCAATTTTCTAGTCAAGAAATTTGATACGTACCTTAGATTTTTTATATAGTATTAATTAATAGTTGGAAAATATGATTACACTACACACATACTATTAAATCTAATGAAATTATGCTTGGTAAAATTTTATTTATTTTATTACATTTAGTACTTTATTATATCATAATTAAGGTTTTGTCATGACCTATAATTAACACCTTAATTAATTTAATATTTAATTTGTTTACTTTTTTTTCACTAGAAGGAAAACATTTTAAACTTTTCTCTCCTTTATATTAATTCTAGATATTTTTTTAAGGATATATTCTAGATTTTAAAATTGTAAATTATATATATACACACGCTCTTGCCTACTTAAAGCAGTCAAAGAGAATATATAATAGCTGCAGGGGAATTAAAAAAAGACAATATTATTGAAGGTGGTCTTGAGAATTGAATCATGCCATGAAGTATAAATCTATATGTAGAAGAGACAAAAGAGGGTACTGTATATTATAGGGAAGGTGAATAAATTAAAAGGAGGGAGGGAAACAAACAGTAAAATTAATTAAAAGTAAAGTAGTATATATAGTATGATTTTGATTTCTGAAAACAGACATTCTGCATGGGAAAGAGAGAATTAATTATAAAATTAAAGTAGTATATATAGTACTGAACAAATTAAATTAAGAGATTGATGCTTGCATGGTGCTTATGGACATATATAGACATGCATATATATGGTGTGGTATAATATTTTATAGGCAAAAGTACCTTTCCTAACCCCAATGTTTGGGGATCCTGTCAGTTTCGCCCCTAACGTTTTTTCGCTGTCAATTGTAACCCTAACGTTTTACGTTTTTGCCAATGTCACCCTTTTCACTAACACCGTCAAATATTTAACAGTTTTTGCTGACGTGGCATCCTATGTGGCAAAACGTTTCTTTTTTCTGTTAATTGTAACCCTAATGTTTTACATTTCTGCCAATGTCACCCTTTTCACTAACACCATCAAATATTTAATAATTTTTGCTTACGTGGCATCCTATGTGGCAAAAATATCTGACTTGGTATATTTTTTTTCCACATCAGATTTTCTACTCATCTTTTCTCCATCAAAGTTGTGTCGTTTTGACCTCGGTCTATTCCTTCTAAAATATAACTCAAACGCACGCGCTATTTTGCTCATAAAAACATCGGAGACGTTATCCATTCTCTACTTTGTCGGAGACGTTACCCATTCTCTACTTTGTCGGAGACGTTACCCTAAAATAGAGAATGGATAACATCTCCGATGTTTTTATGAGCAAAATAGCGCGTGCGTTTGAGTTATATTTTAGAAGGAATAGGCCGAGGTCAAAACGACACAACTTTGATGGGGAAAAGATGAGTAGAAAATCTGATGTGAAAAAAAAAATATATCAAGTCAGATATTTTTGCCACATAGGATGCTACGTAAGCAAAAACTATTAAATATTTGATGGTGCTAGTGAAAAGGGTAACATTGGCAGAAATGTAAAACGTTAGGGGTACAATTGACTGGAAAAAAAAAGTTAAGGGTACAATTGACAAGAAAAAAAACGTTTTGCCACATAGGATGCCACGTCAGCAAAAACTGTTAAATATTTGACGGTGTTAGTGAAGAGGGTGACATTGGCAAAAACGTAAAACGTTAGGGTTACAATTGACAGCGAAAAAACGTTAGGGGCGAAACTGACAGGACCCCTGATTTTAATTAATTAGTGGTATATATATATATATATATATATATTGGCAGAAGCTAAGCTGTATGTAATGGGGTTAAGGTGAAAAAGAGAGAAGGAATCTGATTGCTAAGTGTCAAAATCCTCTTTCTTCATATATTCTTCGGATCCCTCCAATTCTTCCTCACGAGCTTCATATTCTCTCTTTCTTCATATATAAACGTCAAATATATTTTGGTTTTGTCCTTCCTAACTTGAAAAAAAAAATAATGCAATGAAGTTATATATATATATATATTAATTGTCATTATATATATACTGACATCACTTTCTTTTTTGTATCGCGCGAACAATTATATATAGTTTCAATTTTTGTATAATGCTTTCATCCTGAATCATGTGTAAACTTATTCCAAAAGATTTAAATATATCCCTCATATGTAGTTTAATTTGTTTCTTTTTTAAGGGTTCAAGCTAGTAGTTTGAATCTGAGGGGTGTGAGATTTTAAGTTTGAATCTCTGCTTTATCAAGCTAAGACAATAATTAAGAAATCAAACAATTACATTTAAGTGTATTTCTAAACTTTTTCTATATACAGTTATGGTATGTGAATACATCTCATCCATTCTGTTCTGTGTGCAGTAGTGTATGATCTTCTTTCATATCATGTCAATTAAGTTTAAATTCTTTTGAAATCCAAAACAAACAAATTTCGTTGATTGATTATGTAGCCACTATGCATGTAGATATATAAATATCCAAATTTGCAAACGAAAGATGTATATATATTATATGGGTTTTGCTAACCAGTGCCCACGCTAGTTAAAAATGTATTTAATGAGGTGAGATAGTGAAAATAATGCATAAAAATCACAACTTGTAATAAATGTGTTTTGTATTTTTTTAAAGACATAAATGTCCTTCACCTATTTTTTCTATCTCTTTCTCTTTTTTATTTATTACAATGATTTGTTTTTTTTTTTTTGCATTCATATTTATTATTCTAATTATTCTTTATTTATATTTTTTTATTTTCAATTCACCATTATTGTAATTTTCCTCAATTTTTTTTGTACGTGACCTAATGGTGTTATTAATGTGATTCCTTTTTTCTTTTTAATAATATTAATGTGAGGATAATTGCAATAATGATAAATAGAAAATAAAAAATATAAATAATAAATAATTAGAATAATAAATATGAATACAAAAAAAATCACTGTAATAAATGAAAAAGAGAGAGATAGAGAAAATAGGTGAAAGATAATTATGTCTTTAAAAAAATGAAAAACACATTTATTATAAGTTGTGATTTTTATGCACTATTTTCACTATCTCACCTCATTAAATGCATTCTTAAGCCATATTATATATAGGGTTTTGCTAACCAGTGCCCTAAGGGCACTGGTTAAGGAAGCATTAAATGAGGTTAGGTAGTCAAAAAGTGCATAGAAATCAGAATTTATATTAAATGTATTTTTCTATTTTTCTTAAAGACACTAATACCCTCAACCTATTATTTAATAAACATTCATAATTATATTTCAATAATATTTTTTATATTTATTTCTTTGTATTTATTTATATTCTTTTATTTTTTATTTATTGTGTTAAATATATTGGTCACGTTTTTATTTAATTGTTTTATATCATATAATAAGTTATATATCATATTTAATTAAAAAAGCATTTTTCGTAAAAAAAATTTAAAAAGCATTTAATAAAAAATAAAAGAATATAAATAAATACAAAGAAATAAATATAAAAAATATTATTGAGATGTAATTATGAATGTTTATTAAATAATAGGTTGAGGGTATTAGTGTCTTTAAGAAAAATAGAAAAACACATTTAATATAAATTCTGATTTCTATGCACTTTTTGACTACCTAACCTCATTTAATGCTTCCTTAACCAGTGCCCTTAGGGCACTGGTTAGCAAAACCCTTATATATATATGCTACTTAACATTATTGTCTATGTATCCGCCTAATTATATATTGAATGCACCTACGAAATAATAAATTCAAGTTGACGTGTACGGTATATAATAAAATTAAGAATAAATTAATATTTTGATATTTAAAAGATAAATTTTATTTTATTTTGCTCTTTGAAAAACAAAAATATCAAATTTAATACTTAAATATTAAATTTGTCCCAATTTAATCACTCAAAAATTTTTTGTCGGGCATTGTATTGTGTTATAGAGAAAAACTAAATTTAAATAAATTATATTTTTTAATGATTAAATTTGATATTTTCTTTTAATTTTTTATAAATTAAATTTGATGTTTTTATCGGGATTAATTTGAGATAAAATACATAATGGAGAAAAAAATGTTAATTGACTCTAATTAAAGTGAACAAGACTTGGAAAGCTCCATGTCTCTTTTTGAGTTCAGGGAATTCATGACCATGTTATAATTATGTTATGTCATCTCTTATATATTCCATCACAATATCTATGGAATAATGTTGGATCAGCAATATGCTTGCATTTAATTTACGTTATATGCTTAGATACATGATAAATATATGGAGATAGATCCAAGGTTGTTAAACTCGTTTTTTTATATAAACTTGAGGAGGGGATAAACTTATAACGTAAAATCATAAAAGTTTACATACTTAAAAATATAATATATAAAAATAAATATGTACCAAAATTTTAAAATTTAAATCAAATAATCAATTTAAAAGAGATAATAATATTAACATATATAATATTAAATACATATATAGTTGATTACTCATCATCAATGCCTTTTAATTTGAATATAATGGAATTGAAATTTTTATCATCTTTGTAACCTAAATTAATGTTTTTGGGCCAATTTATGTTTTTACCCGCGTTTCTACCCAAGTTTAAACATTTTTCGAGTCAGTATAAAATGTGATCAGAATGACATGTGTAAAAACACATTAAAATTGCGATTTTAACAACAATGAATAGATGTAACAATAAATTAAAAAATAGTGTTACAAAAAAGTCAAATTCTTTCTCCACTCAATATAATTATTAATTAAGATCCATACGTACGTACATACATACATACATATATATATGTGCAGTTGCTATAATATATAGTGTACGTAAAGACATGATAATGACTTATGCTTGCCAAATTACCTTCACTGATTTCCGTATGGATTTGGGAATATATTCTACCAAGATTCTAAGATGAATTTGAAGGAAGGAGAGTACGTGTATGGCGTGTTTGAATGAGTTTTGAAGATGTCCAGTAAAGGAAGCAATAATTAAATTATTATATATGTAAAAACTAAAAAAAGGACAAACAGTAATAACGATCTTATTCACATAAGTGGCCTATTAATGCTCACAGCCAAACATTCGTATATGTATAGAACTGTCCCCATTTCCTTATTTTCATAATATTGTCCTTTTAATCCCTAATGTACTCTCAACTTATTCTCAATCTCCATTATCAATGTCCGTAAGTTTATATCCAATAATTCTTAACTTTTTGTTTCTATGTTGCGAAAACTCATCAAAACTTTTTCCATATTACGTCCCTTTTATTCTCTTTGTATATTCAATTAATTTATTAATTTCCCTATATATATATATTGAGCCAGTGATCAATTATTGAAGTGTCTATAATTATACATTTAAAATAGTTACATGCTATGAAAGTTATTAAACCAAAGAGTATTTTGTTCATGGTTGCTGTGAGTTCGATACAAGCATACAACTCTTCGGAAAAATTAATTACACCAAAAAAATTGGTAGTTAAAGTTAGAGATATCAAATTTTTATAAGCTCTCATTTGAATGCAACCTCAATGATATAAGATTTATATCATTATTATCCTCTTCAAAAGTTAACGTTTACAACGACGTATTCTATCAACCGTGATCGGTAGCCATTTTCACCTTTTGGTAATTCCATATAACTTCACTATTCAGTATGACCACTCTATTGGTATTAGTTTACTGGTAACCCGTTACACTCTTGACCAACTCCTCAATAATTGTTTTTAGGTTAAAGTATATTTTGCTGTCTCTAAATTTTATTGTAATGTTCATTTCTATCTTTTAAATTTTTTTCGGTTCATACCTATCCCCAAACTTTTAAATTTGTTCATGTCTGCCCTTTTTGCTAACAATGTTAACATGCATGCTTGATGAAATTTGCTAATGTAGACAATGAATAGGTATTTTCTTGCCTCATTGTGCACCTCACTTTACACATCACATTTAACATTTTAGTTTTATTAAAAAAATAAACCTAATCAAAATTTTTTTAAAAAAAACAAACTTTTAATAAAAGTAAAAAGTTAAATGTGATGTAGACAACCACGTGGCAAAAAATTTCATTCATCGTCAATGTCAACAAATTTCGTCAAACATGTTAACGGTGTTAGCAAAAAATTTTACCTAGTTTTTATTTTCTTTTGAACATTATAAAGTTCTTATTAAATAGAGTGGGGCACAAAATGATTGTAACATGCAGTCCTATACAGAAGCCGCATAAGGCCCAAACAACTAAGTTATTTGCAAGCACTGCATGAAAACTGAAAGATGGATAGAAATAAAGAGGGCCCATCTCTATATATGGCCTACTCTATTTTTTGGGTCGAAGCCTTACTCTTGTTTTCTTTTTCTTTTTTTAAAAAAATCTAATAATATTGTTTTGTATGTTGGGCTGGACCTTTAATTTGCTTCCTGCAATCAACCTATAGCACTAGGAAGATTTTTTTTTTTGGTAGTTAGGAATAGTAGTAAGGCAAGGCACTCCCAAGTACTACCGGGCAGGGCGCCAGTGACATGTTGGAGAGACCAACATAGGCCCAACCCAAAGGATTACTGTACAGGCCTAAACCGCAAGCAGTTTTACCCAGTCGCAGCTACTCAACTAGCCCTTGGGTGCCAGGGGATCTCCCTGGAGAGGGATGCCCACCAAAGCAGGATTTTGGATGGCTTCAGGGGGATTCGAACCTTCGCCCATGGGTGAGGCGAGAACTTTCCTCCGGACCCTTGACCATTTGTGCCAATCCACTTTGGCACTAGGAAGATATTAAAGAAGCATAAAAGGATTTTCGCGATATTATATAATTTTCAGGATACTTGAGAGATCATGTACACCAAATGAGACAGGACCCTTTGGAGTCGAGAGGTTGTGTTGTTCATTTAGTCATGGTTAAAACCGTAGCTAATATTTTTGCCACGGTTATGTGACCGGTTAGCCACGGTTAAAATCGTGGCTAAATGAACAGCACAACCTCCTAACTGCAAATGATCCACGCACACACCAAATAGGAGTTATTAAAGAAGCATAGAAAGATTTTCACCATATTTGAGAAGTCTAAAAGAAAAAGAATTAACTGAGAAACAAATAATAAACATAATTATAATTAAATTCTCATCGAGATAATTCAGTTCCGACTAATAATTAAGAACCCTAGTGAACCTAAAAAAATGATAAAAACCACATATAACTAATTAACCCAAAGTTGAAACAATCATGTAAGATCAGAATCAAATAAACAAAGAAAATTTTTTGCTTTACCTGGGCAAAAATGTTTGAATTTTCATAGTTTTTAAGTCATCCGAAATTTTGTTTGATAGGACATTTCTCAAGTGAGATCTCCTAACACCCAAGAGGTACGATTGCCTGAGATTTAAGTATGAACAATAATTCTTTAGATAAAGTCTATATTAATTTTTCCAATGTGCCCGTGACACTTGGTAGTTTTGAAGTGTACGTCCCGCCTTATAACTACCATGCTTTTGTACCCAAAAAAAAAATTCCATGTGTCCTCTTTTTAATTAATTTTTATTAATAGTTGTGGCTGGAAATATCGCATTTGTTGGATTAACAGTGTGTAACTTTATTATGCAGTAACTCATTACAATAAGAAACTCTTTTCATCTCATCGGCCATCTTCAACTAGCTATATAGTTACCAAGAATATTAAGTGCAAATTAAATTTACTGATATATATATATATATATATATATATATATAGTTGAGATGTAAACGTTTTTCCAGAAGAATGAGAACCAAGCATTAAGTGGAAGAATGATAGAGTTGATGTCTAACCTTTATTATGTCGACAAACGCTATTCAGAAGGACGCATGATATATAATATCACAACAATAATGACACATATTTATGGTCTTTCCCCAACTGGTATTTTTAATCTAATTTCACAAATTAATTACCAGCATTTGACTTTTGAATGTACTATATATATATGTGTGTGTGTTTTTCGTTCATTTATCTTTCTTTCATTCGGCCCAAAATAAATGGCTTTCATGATTCATTTTCCTCACAGAAGTATAGTACTTAACTTTTTAAAAGTTGCATAAGCCAAGAATTGAATATTCAAAAAGTGAGTGGAACAGACGTATTAATTTATTAAGTTCATATCTATATATATACACATATATAGTATAGGTATTAATTAATTAAATAAAAATAGTAGATAGTTTTTAAATAAAAGAAAAGTCACTCTCTCCTATGGCTGTGAGTCATCCAAGCATGCACCACACACAATTATTATTCAACATTTAATTTAAGGTATGCGAATAGCGAATATGTTGGGTAAAATTTAGGTGCAACATTATTAATATGGTTCTTCACTTTTCCAAGCCTTAACTTCTTTTTTTTTTTTTAATTTTTCTTATATGGTTCTTCATTCTTGTTAGTCTTTTAGTTTTCTTTTTAGAGAAAAAAAGAAGGCATGAATATGGATATATGGTGCAATGAAGTCAGAGATGAGGAGCCGTATGTTGTTCATGGATAACACATTAATACATTATGGGGCAATATTGAAATAGTAGATAAAGAACTCAATGGCCATATTAATATAAATATACATTTGATTGAACATATTATAGAGAATTTGATTTATTTAAAAATTATTTTTTTAATTGTTAGATGAATTTACAATTTCATACAAAAAGTTATTTTATATAAATTAAAAAAAACTTAATCGCTAAAAGATTGAGGTCTATATATGCAAAAAAAAAAAAATTCCTATATTAATAATTTTGATCCATAGGTTAATTGGCCAACCATAACTTACAACTAACTTTTCATACATTTACGTCTGCCCATGCAACATTATTTTAATTTGACTCTCGAAAAGATGACGTTGAGCTGCAATCCGTCATTTTTTGTTAATTTAATTTAATTTAATTATTACATTTAATATTCGTTTAAGTTGAAGAATTAATTTTAACCTTTTAAAAATTGATGAAATATTGAAAAAAAATATCTTCTAAATTTTAGTTATTGTTATGCTAATAAAGTTAATTTTTTTTATACAATACATGTATATTTTAAAATAGTAGAATATTTTACTATTTTTATTATTATTAGTAGTATACTAAAAATTTTATTTTAATAATTTAAAATTAAATCAAATATTTTATATTAAAAATAAATTCATAAAATTTTATTATGTAGAAAAATATTATAAAAATTAAATTAATAAATCAAGTAATTTTAAAATACTAAAACTCTATTATATATAATTTAATTATATTTTTAAAGACTGAAAGTAGTGTCATGTAACATCATACACTCATATTACATGTCATGTCATACCGTCCAAGCAATGGCATGGATAATGGATTAGATGCCAAATACTACTTGCATTGCATGCCATACCGTCCAAGGAGTTAATGAAAAACTACTAGTATTTATCCTGCATGTATTTTATACAGGCGAGTTTATGATATAATTTATTACATTATGTAATGGATGTGGTATAATTGTAGTTATTGTTGTGATCCAATTGCATTGCATGATGTAACCAAATAACAAGTGTCGATCACAATCCTATTGACTGAAATTGCATTGCATGATGCAATAAATTCCATCATAGACTCACTTCTGTTATATTATGGGTTTGAGAATAGGAATAGAATAAAAATAGGTAAAATGAATATTTTATTCTTATATTAAAATATTTAAAAAAGTAAGAAATAAAAACGTAATTTTATCACATGATATAAAGTAAGATATATTTGGCACAAAGAATTTGCAAGAAAATATTGAATCTTACAAATTATACATACAAAACAACCCCTATATTTATAGTTGTAGTACATTAATCTGGCTTATATATAATTAAAAATTTAATAAACTAATGATTAGAAATCTCAAGTAGCTAAATATATAATATATTAGCAAGCAGCTATATATATGTATATTAAGTTATTTTATTTGTATATTAATTAATTAATTAATTAATAATATTTGACTACAATATATATAAATAAGATATCACAATTAATATGTTACGCGTAACAAAATAACAATATCTCAAAATTAATAGCGCGGGTGGATGCCCAAGCCAAATACAAAAGCATGGAAGGATGGGAAGGAAGGGACCCTTATGTATAAATTATTGGGTCACAGGCATTTTGACGCAAATAGCACATAAATAATTAATAACAACCCCCTAAAATTTTGCGGCATAAACTATTTCCTCCTATATCTTATAATTAGTTTTTTTTTTCCACCTTCCTACTTCGCCATGCTCCATGCCAAAATATTTCATATTGATCCCGCCTAATTCGCCACATATAGCGGCTAATTAGGTGTTTGATGAATGCAATGATTATAGATTTATAGTACGTATCTTGCCTAAAAAAAGGGTGGGATAATACTTTGCCAAGAAGCATGAGAAAGTAGAAAGAAATTTAGAAAATAAAGACTAAATTATTAGTTTGATGAAAATAATATATTTCTCTTAATTTAATCACTGAATTCTTAAAATATTAAATTTAATTTTTAAAATATTTTATTTATCTCAATTTAATTTTATAAAAATATTTTGCATCGCACTTTTGTCCAAATTTTTTTTTATGTTTTTTAGTTAAAAAAATTGTGATACAAAGTATACAATGATTCAATTTAACATTTTTATTAATTAGAGACTAAATTAAAATACATGTATTTTTTAATGATTAAATTTGACATTTATATAAGTTAAAGACTATAGATTGAAATAAGTGATACCAAAGCAATACAAGGCCAAAAAAAAAAAACCAAAGCAATAATTTATTCAAAAATAAATAAATAGGATGTGAGGAAATAGTTTATGCGGAAACGGATCCTTTTAGATTTCATTTGTATATGTCAGTATGTCACGAGAGGTGCGATATATTATATCATTTTCCATAATTTAATCAAATAAATTAATCTAATTTTTTATTTGAAAAATTACATAGCATATAAAATAAAAAGTTAATTAAAATTTATTAATCGATATATAAATAAATAAAACAATACCATAAATCAACCTAAAATTATTTCAAAAGAAGATTTTTTATAGTATTATAAGAAATTATAAAGAGAACAAAACAAATAAACTAATCACATGAACTATTAATGATCAATAATATAGCAAAAAATATATATATTAATGATCAATATCTTAAGATGCATTTATTATTGTTAAGTGATAAAAAAGTATTTAAAAATCGCAACTTACAAGTCAACGATTACTCATCCTATTCAACTAATGAACTTTTTTTGGGGAACATATAATTTTGAAAAAAAAAATCTGACAAGGGTAATATTGAAAAAAAAAATGTCAATAGAATACAAAACAGATATAAATCATAATTTCAAAAAGAAACGGGTCATATGTAATAATATAGTGTGTGTAGTCTATTGGCAAAAACAGAATGAATTTGTGACGAACTATATTGTTAATTTAGTTAGTTGTCACTCTTAAAAGGCGCGTCGAAAAGAAATAAAAAAGCCAAATGAAATTCTCAAAAATCCCTAATTCTCCCAAATATAGATATTAGTTGATATGGGAAATTAATTACGTACTCACATTCCCAACACAAATTCGTCTCCCATTCTCCATCTTCCAATTCATTTGGCCACTCCCCGCTTTTTAACTGAAATGTTGGGTGAGATAATTAGTATACTATATATATATAAACATTTTAAAGGTGGAATTCATGAAAGAAAGTAAAATTTGTTGAAAGATATATAATTATAGTGATGAAATACTTGATTGGCAAAAGATTTTATTAAAAGTTCGTTCCACTACTATAAATTAAATTATAATTGGGACGCAATTAATAAAAATAAAAAATATGATATAAAAAACGTTAATTGTGGCTACGTGTCCTATATAACTTATAGTTTTTTCAATAAGCAGTGATGTGCATGATTTATGAAATTGTTAGTTATGGGTCTACATTCAGACTTCACACTCTTCAATATGAGTTCCATTCCAACTACCTACGTAGTACGTGCCTGATCCTAATTCTAATTCTTTTTTCCTACCTTTTTCCGTCTCAATGTTGGCGACGGATTTCAAATTTTATTATATATGCAAGATAAATAAATACTGAATTTTAATGAAGGAAGAACAGTGTTTTTAAGTTTGATTATCAATTAATTCTTCCAGCACACACTTTTTATGACGAAATATACGGGGTATTTCTTGTTTCTTATGTATTATATAAGTGGATTAAAAAGCCATAAAGAGTGAGAAATGAAATGTGTGTTGGTGGTTTTGCAACTTTTCACTTTCAATATTTATAAAGTGCATCATATCATATGAATGAGATTCTGCCAAATTTGTTTTCGTCACAGAATGCGTAAGCCAAGGAGAGACTATTGGATGATATATTTGTGAACTGTACGTGAGGTATTTAATTTAATTAAGTAATTGTCTCATATTTCCTTTCATGATAATCACCACAAACTGCCTTTCCTTCAAGTTTTCCAACACCCATGCATCTTTACAATCACAAGCTACCTACCTTATACAATTACATTTTTCATTTTTGTTTAACAACTTCAAAATAACTGCATATATATGAATTTAATTAATATATTTTTTAAAAAAGGTATAAAAATATCGATGATGACGATGTTTTCTTTGGACATTAATGAAGACATTAAAAAGTCAGCAACAATGTTGCCAAACAAGAATGACATAGAATATAAGTTGATCATATGACTTGTGCCAATCGTCATGTGAGCGTCATTTGGTGTCGTTGAGCTGAGGACCTACCAATGTTATCAAAATCGGACCGGAAAATCATCTGTCAGTCCGGTTCAAAATAACTAAAGAACTGATCAGATAGAAAATCGGTCAAGAACCGTCCAAAACTAGTAATTTAGACGATTTGGTCAGTCAGGTGGTTTAATTGTCACCGATTCGACCACGGCTGGACTATTGAACCGTGAACCAATGTCTCAATTAATTCAATGACCAGTATAATTTTAAAAACATAAGGACATACGTAGTTATGATTGGATCTGATTTTCGAATTTTAAAACAAAAATTTGAAAAAAAGATAGTTCTAAACTTCTTTAATATCTTCTGAAATGTAAAAAATATAAAAGATCATTTCTCAAATACAATGTAAGAACTAAGAAGGATACATTGTCTAGATCTGCCTACCATGCATGGATTGGTTCAATTTCGGTTCCCATCTAATTACTTTTTTTGTCGGCCCATTTATTTATTGTCCCAACATAATTAACTCACCTATATATACTTGTAGGATCTTGATTTCAATATTAGACTATTATAATCAGTTATCAATTCTGTGTATAAAAGTTTCAAAAAAAAACAAAGGTAAACTGGATTGTAAAATTCCCCATCGATCACATTATCCTATTTGGAATTATGTTCAGTTTTTTGAAATATTAAGTATTTTTATTTTTTAAATATTTTGTTTTTTGAAATAATAATTATATATGAATAAAAACAATATACGTTTCTATAAAATTAATATTGAAAAATAGGCTGTGCTTTCTGTATCAACACTTTATATATATATATATATATATATATGTTATAAAAAAACACTATATATATATATAGTCTCATATTGATTAATGATTACTCACAAGTCACAATTAATGTCACAAAATGTGGGTACACACTCGGTCACAGAGGTCAAATGTCCAGCACATTTTCCCTATACCCACCACTTTTTTCAATTTGGTATTACGAAAACAGTTCTTTGCGCCCAATTTGTTTGTTGATTGATTATTTAAGGCTAAAGTATTATTTTGATTCTTAATATTTGTATGAAGTTTAATGTTGGTCTTCAAAAAATTTTTTTTGGTAGATTTTGGTCTTCGAGCGTAACATCGTTAACTTTTTGCTGTTAAATGATGACATGACATGCTTATGTTGGCACACCCTCTATCCTACGTATCATATTTTAATGACATGGCATGACTCATCACTGCCACGTCACCCAGATGATGATAATGATGCTGATGAAGGAAAGAAGATGCTGATGTGGCAATGCGGGGTGATGTGTCACGTCATTAAAATATGACACGTATAAGAGAGGGTGTGCCACATAAGCATGCCACGTAATCATTTAACAAAAAAAAGTTAACGGTGTTACGCTCGAGGACCAAAATCGACAAAAAAAATCTTTGAGGACCAACATTAAACTTAATACAAATATTGAGGATCAAAATAGTACTTTAGCCAATTATTTAATTATTCTGAAGTTTGTAATTATAAAAAAAAAAAAAGAAATTTGCAAGAATCAAAGTAATAATAATAAGTTTTAGAGCAAATTACAATTCCCTCTCCGATGCTAATAATAAACATAATAGTATTGTGGTTATCACAACTCGTCTCTTAAAAAATAGAGTGAAATTTTTTTAAATAAACAATAAAAAAAGTGTAATTTAAGAATCTCTCAAAAAAATATATAGTATAATTTACTCTAATTTTTAACATTCAAATTTAATGAGTAATAATTTTATAAAATTGAGTTCATATAAATTCGTCACTGTGTTAAGATTTTAATAAAAAATAAGAATGCAATTAAAAATAATAATATTTATTTTGAAAACTTCATAATATCATTTATAAAAAATTATATTGACAAGGAATATTTTGAACTTAAAAAAAATTATATTTAAAATTATTTTATTCTCAATTTTATGGACTCACCGTTAATAGGAGAATATTTTCCAATATATAGGCACAATCCCATCTCAATCTTAATTTCACTTTGGGTTAAAGTTCAAATTCATAAGCCAGAAACTCACACTTTTTCCTATACCAATTGGTAGTGCCATTCTTCATATAGTTTAGTATTTTAAGGAAAATGTTGAACTCAAATTGCAATATCCAACATTAAACCAACTTCTTAAAATTCTTTACATTTATAGTAAACTGAATTATATTTTATTCCTTTATTTTATGGACCCTCTACAAGTATTTAAAATTAAATAAATCAAACTCTATTATATATTAGGAGAAAGAGTGGTGATTTGAAACGACATTGTCATTTAAACCACCGAAACTGCAGAATATTGTTGTCGTTCTCCATGCCACAAATCCTATAATTCTAGTCCCAATTGAATGCAACAAATTTAGGCCATTTTTTATTTTTATCATACAATTTATTTATTTTATAATTATTTTTTTTTAAAAATATTACAGGTATTATTTTAATTAAAAAAATTTGATAATAAATATATAAATAATATCGTATAAGTCTATATAGTCCTAATTGAATAGATAAAATTTATGTTATTTTTATATCTTCTTATAATAAAAAATCGACCTATTTATAGTTTATAAATCTCATATGATTATTTTCTTTTTACATTTTTTATATTTTATTTTGATTAAAAAATTGATTGCAAAATCATAAAAGTTAACCTGTAAAATTTTTTTTATTTTTCACATATATTCTCTTATATTGAAAATAATTTTATTCGAAGCACTAAATATGGGTACCTTTCCCAACAAAAATTTAAATTTAAATTCATTACATTATAAAAAATTAATCCATTCTACTATACTCAACCTCATCGATAAATAACCTATAAATCTTAGTCTAATTGAATAGGCATAGCAAATCGTAGAGGTACAGTGTCACATGCATTTCCTTTTGCTTTTAGTCATTCACAAAATTAAATTATTAATTTCCATCCATATGTGTTGGGAATTTTGTGACTGATTAAAGGGTATAAACGGTATAAAACAAAACAAAACATAGATTAACTTCTGTATCTTTCTGCTATGCTACTATAATCCTCTTCCTATCTTCTACTCTGTGAATAGAACTTACGAGTCCTAGCATGTAGGATCAAAGCCAAGAAAGTCCCAAAGAAACAAAGGGAACCCCAGATGATGAAAGTGTGCCTATAACATTCCATTCCTATGCATTTCCCATCTCCATCTTGTCCCTTACGGTAGAGAAGAGCAGCCATATAGCCAAACAAGAAAGAGCCAATGGGTATATTAGCCACCACCACATTGTGGTTCACTGAGAAGTTCTTCGTCCCAAATAGCTCAGTGGTTGTGGACACAGCAATGGAAGTGATTGCTCCTGTGCACACTCCAATTATGGCTGTGCTGGTGTATAGAGCAACGTCAGTTTTGTTGAGCAGTAAGAAGAATGATCCTGATATTGGAGCCATTGATGCTACTATACACGCTGTTCTTGAAATTCTAATCTTACCCCTGAAAAGAAGATAGGATTTTGAGGTTCAATTTATGTGTAGGTTAATTATTGTAGATGAACTAGCACATCCATAGTTATTATTTTGCATTAAATGACAGTGGGGGTGGTTGATGGGAAGGTAGAGGAAGTAATTGAAGTTTACCTGAAGGAGTAGTCCATGAGAGATGGCATGAGACGGCCAAAGAAGCCAAAAGATGAAGATAATGAAACCAGAGATGAGATATCAGAGCAGCTTCTTGATTCGGCTATTTGTCCCAAGTTGTTTAAGTATACTAAACCAAGTGTTGCACCAAAGAAATAGACAAAGAAGTATAACCAGAAATCTATTCTTCTCACCATTAGCTTCACTGCAATTTCCTCTCTCACACCAATCTCTTCAACTTCTTCTTCTTCTTTCACCTCAATATTCTCTGTCCTAGGACTACTATTCTCATCAACAGTAAAATGATAGACTCTCAATCTTTCTCTTTTTTTCTGCCAAAATCTCACTAACTCGTTGATCTTCTCTGAGATTGGAACTAAAAGAGGCAAGAGAAGGGACACTAGAATACCAATCAGATTACTGAGACGAGACAATTTGGTGGATAGAAACTGCAAGCTGCTGATCATAGCATATATGCCTGTGGCTATAGTAATAACAAACATCACAACAAATCTAATACCCATCCTTCCTTTAGTACTCCTTGTGACTTCAACTTCTCTACTTACAGGACCTGCTATTAGGCTCACTAGCAGAGGTAAGATAGAGTTTAAGAGAAGATAGGATCTAGCTTGATTGTGTGGTGAAACAACATTAACAATATCAGTATAAATCTTTGCACTCAACCCTTGGTAACTAGTTGTTATCCCCACAGCAATTCGGTGATGAGATGGGAAGTTCCTTATTGTGACAACATAAGAGACAGTGTTGATCCAACAAATGCTATTCCCAGCAATAACAGTTAGAAAGAAGACCTGCCAATAGGACAAAGAGGGAATTTGGTTTGTGATGAAGAGATATTGCACTCCATAACCAATCAACCCAAGAGTTGATCCGATTATGAGGACAAGCCAGAGAGGGAGGTGAAGGGAAGCCAAGCCAGAGAACCAGCCAAACAATTTTCCTGCATCAGAGGCAAAAGCAAGGTTGTTTAGCTGCACTTGGGAAATGGAGAGAAGCTGCTTTAGTTGGGTGGAGTAAGCAGGGAAATTGGTGTTTGTCCCACTTATGGCTTGGAGCCAAATCATCCCCACAAGGCTTAGCCATTGAAGAGCTGATGAAGCCATAGTGAAGAAGATTGTGAGGAAATTTTAACTGCTCTTCTAGGCTAGTAAGATGGGGGGGTGGGTTTATATATAGAGAAGATGAAGGGCTAAAGTGTTAAATCAAATCAAGTTTCAGAAATCAGAATCGTACTGCTGCCAATGGAATGACATGATCATGTGAGTGGCTGTACATGAAAAATGTGGGCTTTTATCGACCACCACGAGTACTGAGAAAGATTTTGTGAGTGAAAGAGGAAAGCAACACGTAAGTTATAATCAAGCAGCACAAGTATTTATAATATATATATAGATGTGAGTGTGATGTAGCAGTAAAATCTCAAAATATGACAGAGTGAGTAATTTGGTGTTGAGTGTGGAGAGATGGATGAAAAGTGAAATCAGAAATGGTACAGAATGGGAAAAATCCTTGAGGAGGAGGCTAGGGATGACTGGTAGGTCATAAATTAGGGGTAAATGGAAATAATGACGGATGTAGAAAAGAGATTATGGGGAGAAAAGAAAGAAAGGAGGGAGAAGAGGAAGGGGGAGGAAATTGATAGACGAAAGGAGGGAAAAGAGAATAGAAGGGAGAAAGGAGAAATGGAGGGAGGAGTGAGAACAAATTCTTAAAATTATATTCTATTCATCAAGTTTAAGTATAAGATAGAAAGGGCCACATATATATAGAGAGAACCCAAGTCAAAAGTATTAAAGCCAAATTATAATTTTCAAAATAGTTATAAAAGTAAATACATTTTCAAGATAGTAATAAAAGCAACATATTCCCAACAATACTTTTAGTCAAATTCCAATATTTCCTAAGTATTCATTTATTTCTTTATTCTAGATAGTAATAATTCTTTTCTTCTTTCTAGAATAAGTTTTTCACTGAGGCAAAATACTATTTAATCCCTGAATAGTTGGTCAAACTACTATTTAGTCCCCGAAATGTTTAATTATATCAACTATTTAGTCCCTAAATTTGATAAAATACTATTTAGTCTCTGAATTTGGGACTGTGTCAACTATTTAGTCCCCAAACTTAACAAAAAATTCTTTTCATTTTTTGATTCTCTATCACAGACACATCAAGAGGCTCAATGCCATGTTACACACCGCCCATGAAGTATCATCAGAGGAAGTTGGGTGGTGATGGTAATTAAGAATATGCATTATCAGCCTAACGTCATGAGTGAGATTGATGTGGGGCAAGCAAGATGAATTTTGAACCATCCAAAGGATGGACCCACTTTGAGACATGAGAAAGGTTTTATGGTTTTACTCTATAAGATAACATAAAACTCAAATACATCGTACATGAGAATCTGATGACATGGAATATGTATGTGGACTTCTCCAGCAAAAGACTTCAACTTCTCGCATATTTGACACAACAGAGAAGCGCAAGTCATGCAGTTTTGGCGAGTGAAGCAAGAATCAACCCATGTATAATCACACGAGCAATTTAACAAACAATTTATGTGCATTAAACAAAAGAGAAAAAAAGAGGCTGTTCCCTTGCCCATTAGTTTTCCTACATCAGAGAAGTCATGTCCCATGATTGCAACCAGTAACTTAGATGAGTTTATCAAAGATAACTAACTACAAGTTACACAGATTCCTGTTTAGCAAAAACGAGAATGAAGCCAAACTAAATATAATGATGATCAGGGAAATTATTGCAAGTCCATATTTTGACAGTAGCTCTTATTTGGGTTACTTTGAAAAGATCATCAGTGTGATGCTTCAAAGGCCGAAGCATATTACCAATGCAGCTGCAATACTGAAACATGGTCGTTCTAGTTTGTGACACTTCAAAGGTATATTTCCAATACTTTTTCTTTGGACTTGTGACAAAATTTTTAGTAAGATCTAATCACGAGAAATAAATGTTATAACTCATACACAAATCAATTATTGACGAAAAAATCTCGTAAAAGAATATAAAAATTGCACCTAATTTTTGTTTTCGTTTTTATTTTTTTTAAAAATTCCCAATGTGGTACAAATGCGCCAGGTTCGAACTTGGCGTGCTTTACGCCAGGTTGATAGTTTGATACATGACGCACCTGAGTTAGGCTGCTTTACTTGGCGTGCATTACGCCCGGTCCGTGTTTATTTTTTTTCTCCTTTTTCCAAAATTGAATTTTAATAGGTCAAAACCACAAATTAGTCCCTTATGTTTGTACGAAGTTTTATATTGATCCTTTATATATGTTTCAAAAAGTTTAAATTAGTCGTTTCTGTTTGCAAGAAGTTCCAAATTGGTCCTTCCGTCAATTTCTTAAGTTAAGTACTGACGTAACGTGTTGACGTGTCCATCTAAGCTGGCATGTCATGCCACATCATTGCCATACCAGCGCCACGTCATCACATATGATAGTAGATGATGACGTGGCATGACACGTCAGCTTAAATGGATACGTAGGAGAGATGATAAGTCCACCTTAGCACGCTACATCAGCACTTAACTAGGGATGATCAAAATACTCATACGCAATGAGTACCCTGAAATTTTACCCTCCTCGTACCCTACTCGCAATAGTAATTATTTATTTATATAAAAAATAATATTTTAAAACTTTTTGTGTTGAGAAAATATATAATTCTAAGAAAAAATGTTAAGTATTTTATAGATGTTAATGCAATTTAATAGTAAATTTATATTTATGATTTAATTTTTTTTTGTGATTATAGATGAAAAAAATTTATATTAATAAAATAATAATTTATTTAAAATTTTTATGGGTCTGGGTTTGGGTATGGAGATTTGACTATTCGTAGGATTCGGGGATGGGGATTGATTTTGATACCCACTCAAGTCCCGGGTCCGTGTCTGGAGAATATCCAAACACTACCCATGATCATCCCTACACTTAACGGAAAAAGTAAATGGACTTAAACGGAAGGACCAGTTTGGAACTTCTTACAGACATAAATGACTAATTTAAACTTTTTGAAACATAAAAGATTAATATAAAACTTCATGCAAACACAAGGGACTAATTTTGAGTTTTGATCATTTTAATATTATAATTTATAATACACAATTAGTTCTTTAAAAATATTATAATAATTTATAATACATATTGTATCAACAAGTGGTTGGTTGGAGTGGTAGGTACTCAATTTCTCTTAAAAAAATCTCAAGTTTGAGTCATGTGTATGAAAAAACCTCTGCTGAAAGAGATATGCCCTCTTTTCGTAGATTACTTCAATTTTATTCTCTACTCATAAAGCTTAGACAACATATTTACAAGTTGACACTAGAGGTGTCAAACGGGGTTGGCCCGTCACGGGTTGAGAAAATACCAACTCGGCTCGTATATGTGCGGGTTACGGGTTAAACGGGCCAAACGGGTCATTTTTTTTAAAAAAATATCAATTTTTTAAAGTTTTTTTTAATTTTCTAATTTCCAAAAGGTAAATGGGGAAATATGCCGACTCGTTTAACTATTAATTTTTTTTAACTTTTTTTTTTCACTTATTTTATGGGTATAAATTTTTTTGTTGGTAAAAAAGTACAAATTATAGTACTAGAGATACATAAAAGAATTGCCAATAGTCCCAATATAAGACTAACAAAAGAAAAAGAAGAGTTGTGGCTGTGGCTGTGGGCTTGCGGCTGCCAAGGTACTGAGTAGGGTTACAAACTTACAATTAAAATTTTTAACTTTACTCTCTTCACTTAAAAAATAATAATAATAATTAAAAAAATGAGTAACCCGCAGGTAACCCAACAAAACCCATATACAACACGGGTTAAACGAACCGGACCACTTTTTTTACGAGTTGATTTTTTATCAACTCAACATACCCAAAATTGTGAATACTGAATAGGTCGAATCCGTTTTGATAGCTTTAAAAATAAAAATGATTTTTTCATATAAAATTCAACAAAAATATATTTTTAGGGACTAAAATGAAAGACAAATATAAATTTTATATATTGCAAGAATATATTTTTATTGGGACTAACTTGTAAGACTAATTTTATCCCAAATACAGAAATATAATATTTTCCTTCAAAATCTTCATCTTCAAAATGCTACCGAAATCGGAATATATAAAAGAAGGAAAAGCAAATTGAACCCCAAGCGACGTCGTTTCCCATGAACAGTAGAGACAGCAAAATAAGCGGACAGTAGAGGATCCTTTTTCAAGTGTGGATTGGATTGGAGTGGAACTTCTGACTGTGCGACAATGCAGAGATTTCGTCAGTTGTTAGCGGTGACGTCGGAGAGCACTTCCCGGAGGAGCCGCCGTTTCCTCTCCACCATTCCTCGTAGCGATGAAAACGGCGACGTTTTCCCCCAAATGCCGCCCTTCGATTACACTCCAACACCCTACAGAGGGCCTTCCACATCTGACCTATTGAAAAGGCGCAAACAGTATCTCCCCACCAGCGTCGGCCCCCTTTATACCAACCCAGTAAGTCTCATTCCAACTCTCTCTATATATATATATATATACTTTCTTTGTTTAATTCTTCCTCAAGATTCAAGAATAATGTATTTTGCACGAATTTTTTTTTCTTTGTATTTTTGATATAATGGCAGTTAAATTTGGTTGAGGGTAAAATGCAATACCTTTTTGATGAAAATGGTCGCCGATATCTGGATGCCTTTGGTGGAATTGCCACTGTTTCATGTGGGCATTGCCATCCTGATGTGGTGGAAGCAATTGTTAAGCAGACTAAGCTCTTACAGCATACCACTGTGCTCTACTTGAACCATGCTATTATTGATTTTGCTGAAGCTCTGGCATCTAAGTTGCCAGGGGAACTCAAGGTTCTTTTTTATTTCTTCTGGGAATTCATAAATGTCCTATGCCGCTGTGCTGATGAGGGATTTTCAGTTTTCAGGTTGTTTACTTTACAAATTCTGGGACAGAAGCCAATGAGTTGGCTTTAATGATGGCTCGGCTCTACACTGGTTGCCATGATATAATTTCCATCAGAAATGGGTACCATGGAAATGCAACAGCAACGATGAATGCCACTGCTCAATTTTTTCACAAGTTTAATGTTGTACAGGTGCGTTAAATGATAGGCCTCTCTTATGATGACTGATGAGTACTTGTTGAAATCTATTATTAATTTGTAGCATCAACTGAGGCTATAAGCTCAAAACACCCAACTTGCTTTCACTCTCACAGTTGTTACTGCCTCTATGCTAGTAGACTGGAATTCACCATGCGGTTAATCCAGATCCCTATAGAGGTGTCTTTGGTTCAGATGGACTAATGTATGCTAAAGATGTGCAAGATATAATCGACTATGGAACCAGCGGTCGTGTAGCAGGCATCATTGCTGAAGCCATTCAGGTAATGCTTTCATTTAGCAATTAGCAGTACAACTTTGAGAAAAACAATATCTTTTACAATGGCATGGATATTAAGAGAAAGTCCCATGTGTGACAGGGAGTGGGCGGAGTGATAGAGCTTGCTCCAGGTTACTTGCCAGCAGTTTATAGCATAGTCAGAAAAGCAGGGGGTCTCTATATAGCTGATGAGGTCCAATCAGGGTTTGGTCGCACTGGTAGTCACTTCTGGGGTTTTGAGGCGCATGGTGTTGTGCCTGATATTGTAACTCTTGCAAAGGTAAATAGCCTCCTAAGTCCTAAGTGGCATCCATGCTTTCGCTTGTGTTATTAGCTTTTTAGAGAACTCAAGTGGGACTTCTGGACTATTAATGACTTGGCATTTGCACACAGCATTCATGCTCATGCATGTGATAAATAGTGACTATTTGTAAGATTGCATTTATCTCATTTCTTGAAGGCATGTAGATAAATTTGCAGCTCGGAATAAATGATTTAATTTCATATGGGAATGAAGGAAAGCTTAAACTTGTATGCTATTTTTTTAAAAAAAATGTAAACTTTCACACCGGCTAAAGTTTTGGATTTTCCTCCTTTGCATATATCTAATGTTGTATAATGCATATTACTGAGTACTACATTAATACTGCACTCCTGCTTAATGACCATTTGTTAACTAATTACTCACTTTTGATTTTAGAAAGCAATGTCTGCATATGTGATTTAGTATACTATTGAGGTCCTCTTTTGGTATCATAATATCATAAAATTGTCTGAAATTCCGGGTCACTTTATTGCATTTCCTGCAATTTTAAGTTTCATTATCCGTGGTGATATCAGGGAATTGGTAATGGTGCACCTATTGGTGCAGTGATTACAACTCCTGAGATTGCCAAGGTGCTGACATACCGCTACTATTTTAGCACATTTGGAGGAAATCCTGTCTGTACAGCTGCCGGTTTAGCTGTTTTAAAAGTAATTGAGAAGGAAAGGCTTCAGCAGAATGCATTTGTTGTGGGGTCATATATAAAAGAGCGACTTTTGTCACTAATGGAAAAGCATGAAAGTAAGTTTCTCAAAAAAAATTTCTAAAAGAAGTTTTTTGGTTGGCTTCCTAAGGCTGCTAGAAGGGTTTTGGATGTTATTCACAAACGTATTTCACTTGCTATCAGTTATTGGTGATGTGAGAGGTAGAGGAATGTTGCTTGGTGTTGAACTTGTGAAAGATCGTCAGGCCAAAACTCCAGCAAAGGCTGAAATGTTGCAGATTATTGAGCAGATGAAAGGTCTGTTTCACACTGTCTTTGTGACATGCTTATGTATACAAAAAAGTGTGTGTTCATATATATATATATATGATTTTTGTATCTTGGTCTGAAGTGGTGCTACACTATAATACTCTAGTATTAATTAACAAGTTTAGATTGCTTCAATTTTTCAGATATGGGAGTGATAATTGGGAAAGGTGGTTTTCATGGGAATGTTTTAAGGATCACACCCCCTCTTTGCTTCACTAAGGAAGATGCAGGTTGATTGTTGTTGTTATCATCACTTTTCTCTTTCTCTTATTAGCACTCATACTTATTTGCTAATCCTAGCTATTCTCTGTGATTGTAGATTTTCTTGTAGATGTGATGGACTGCACAATGTCAAAGATGTGAAGCGTATACAATAATCTTGGATGAAGAACATGTTCCATCTTTCATCATCTCATACACATAAATAAGTGTATAAGCAGTTATGCTTATTTGAACTTCTTAGGACAACTTCAGTAAAGTAGTAACTTATTGCAGATATTGCCTGAGCTTATGTGAACTTTATGCTAATAGAGAGCTTTGTGCTTTTGGTGCAATACAGCTTTTGTGGAGCTGTTCATAAACTCATAATCATACATGAACTGCTTAATAATCTGAAAAATTGCGTATATTTTTCTTATATATTGATTAACAGGATAGGTAGACGTTAATTTATACAAAGAATGAGATGATCGACCATAAAAGATAAAAGGGTAAAGTACCTTTGCCGTCTTCAAATTTTGCTGCAATGCTCATTCTTGTCTTTAAATTTTTTTTGGTTCATGTCTGCGTTTTTTGGTTAACACTGTTAACATGCTTGACAGAATTTGTTGACGTGGATGATGAATGTTTATAATTTTGCTACTTCATTGTCCATTTCATTTTTCAGCTCGCATTTAACTTTTTATTTTTATTAAAAAAAATTTAACCTAATCTAAATAAAAATACCAAACTTGCATGAGGGTAGTCAAAATGGGTTAGGGTAAAATTTTGGTACTTTTATTTGGATTAAGTTAATTTTTTTAATAATATTAAAAATTTAAATGTGAGGTGGCAAAATTATACACATTCAACATCCACGTCAATAAATTCCGTCAAGTTTGTTAACGGTGTTAGCAAAAAGGACATGCATGAACAAAATTGAAAGTTTGGGGTAGGCATGAACAAAAAAAGTTTGGGAACAAGAATGAATATTGATGCAAAGTTTGGGGACAGCAAGAGTACTTTACATAAGATAAAAAGAATGAGAAGATAAATATATTTATTAATGAGAAAGAAGTTCAGTTAAAAATACGATGAATAAGCATAAACATGAATGTAAAACTTTGTTAAGAATTAAGATGTGAGTTCCGATATCCATAGATCAAGAAAAGTCAATTTAATGGATAAAATTTAAGCACAATTTTTAGGTAATGGTTATTAGTCTTTAAAAAATTTTCTTTGTTTTAATTTAACCTTTGAATTATAAAAATATTAAATTAAGTCATTAAAAGATAAAAAATATCTTGTATTTGTTAAAAAAAAGAAAAGAAAAAACCAAATGCAGAGACGAAATTATGATACAGGAACTAATTTTGGTATTTTAATGATTTATGGATAAAATTAAAACAAGTGAAATATTTTAGCAAATAAATTTAATATTTTTGTTATTTATAGACTAAATTGAAAAAAAAATAGGACCAAAACAATAATTTATGTTAATGATCAATTGTAACCTGAAATAATATTAAAAAAAATCAGGAATAATTTTATATCTTGCTATAAAGTTGTTTAATAAAAAATTGATATAAGTGGATTCATTTTTATCAAAATTAATTATTTAATTCCCTTTTTAAAAAAAATTCACAGAATATGTAACTAATCCATATAAATCCAATGCGCAAGTGTTGATGCCCAAGGAGGCACTCCCAGTCTCCACGTAACTTGCTTGTTGCCATTCCAATAAATAACATATAAAAAAGTAAATTTTAAATATTAAAACTACATTGATGATGACGATTCAATCATAGTATCACCATTAAAACATCTACAATTCATGGAAGTTGGAAACATTTTCTTGTTGCTACAAAAGGCTACCATCAATTAATTAAAGCGATGCAAATTATGTGACCAGGCCTGTGTGGGCCATACTTTACGTGATTCCGATTAGAATCTTACATGTTCACTTTACACTCTCAACTCTCAACTCAAACGACGTGAGCCAGTGGGACGAAGCAACTGAAACCACAATGCAGAAATTTCGTCGGTGGTTGGCGGTGACGTCCGAGAGGGCCTCCAGGTGGAGCCGCCGTCGTTTCGTCTCCACCATCCCTCGCAGCCATGAAAACGACGACGACCACCTTCTTCCGCCCGAAATGCCGTACTTCGATTACATTCCAGCACCCTACACAGGGCCTTCCACATCTGACCTATTGAATAGGCGCAAACGGTATCTCCCAACCTGCCTCGGCCCCCTTTATACTAATCCGGTAAGCCTTAATTAATTCGAACTCCATACTTTTATTTGTATAAATATTCTTGATCAAGATTCAAGGAGAGTAATGAATTTTAATTTGCACGCTTTTTTTTTTGGTTCTATTTTTGATATGGTGGCAGTTAAATTTGGTTGAGGGTAAAATGCAATACCTGTTTGATGAAAATGGTCGCCGTTACCTGGATGCCTTTGGTGGAATTGCCACTGTTTCATGTGGGCATTGCCATCCTGATGTGGTGGAAGCAATTGTTAATCAGAATAAGCTCTTACAGCATACCACTGTCCTCTACTTGAACCATGCTGTTATTGATTTTGCTGAGGCTCTGGCATCGAAATTGCCAGGAGAACTCAAGGTTTTTTTAATTTTATTTCGGTTTAATTTCATGATTTAAACCTTTCTATGATGCTGTGTTTATGAGGGGTTTTCAGTTTTCAGGTTGTTTTCTTTACAAATTCTGGGACAGAAGCCAATGAGTTGGCTTTAATGATGGCTCGGCTGTACACTGGTTACCATGATATAATTTCCATCAGAAATGGGTACCATGGAAATGCAGGAGCCACTATGAATGCCACTGCTCAATGTTTGTACAAGTTCAATGTTGTACAGGTGCCTATTCCCCGGCTAAATGATAGGCCTCTCTTATATATGATGAGTTCTTGTTGAAATCTATTATTAAGTTGTAGCATCAAATGAGACTTTCAATCTTATTGTTGTCACTGCCTCTATGCTAGCAGACTGGAATTCACCATGCTGTTAATCCAGATCCCTATAGAGGTGTCTTTGGTTCAGATGGAGTAATGTATGCTAAAGATGTGCAAGATATAATTGACTATGGAACTAGCGGTCGTGTAGCCGGCATTATTGCTGAAGCCATTCAGGTAATGCTGTCATTTAATTAGCAGAATAACCTTGAAAAAAAAAAATCTTCTTCAATGGCATATATGGATATTATTAAGTGAAAGTTCCATGTGTGACTGACAGGGAGTGGGTGGAGTGATGGAGTTGGCTCCAGGTTACTTGCCAGCAGTTTATAGCATAGTCAGAAAAGCAGGGGGCCTCTGTATAGCTGATGAGGTCCAATCAGGGTTTGGTCGCACTGGTAGTCACTTTTGGGGGTTTGAGGCACATGGGGTTGTGCCTGATATTGTAACTCTTGCAAAGGTAAATAGCTTTTTAAGTCATAAGTGGCATTGATGCTTTCCCTGGCGTTATTAGCTTTTTAGGGAACTCGTAATCACCTGGCATTTGCACGCAGCATGAATGCTCATGCATGTGATAAATAGTAACTATTTGTGGGATTACATGTATCTAGCCTAAAGGCATGTAGCTAAAAGTACAGAGCTATTTGTCTTAACTCACAAATAGCCAAATACGATAGTACCCTACTTTTGTTGTATAGTGGCTATGATATGTAAATTTGCAGCTGGGAACAAATGGTTTAATTTCATATGGAAATGAAGGAAAGCTTAAACTTTTATCCTAATCTTTTTTTAAATAAAAAAAAATTCACACTGGCTGAAGGTTTTGATTTATTTAATGTTGCATAATATGTTTATTACTGCGAGTACCACATTAATATTGCTCTCCTGCTGAATTGCCAACTTTTAACTAAAATGCTCACTTTAGAAAGCAATGTCTACATATGTGATTTAGTAAACTAATTTGAGGTCCTCTGTCGGTATCATAATATTGTCTGAAATTCCCAGTCACTTTATTGCATATACTGGAATTTTAAGTTTCATTATCCGTGGTGATATCAGGGAATTGGTAATGGAGCACCTATTGGTGCAGTGGTCACAACTCCTGAGATAGCCAAGGTGTTGACATACCGCCAGTATTTTAGCACATTTGGAGGAAATCCTGTCTGTGCAGCCGCTGGTTTAGCTGTTTTAAGAGTAATTGAGAGGGAAGGACTTCAGCAGAATGCATTTGCAGTGGGGTCATATATAAAAGAGCGTCTTTTTTCACTAATGGAAAAGCATGAAAGTAAGTTCCTCAAATTTTTCTAGAAAATGTTTTGTGGTTGGCTTTCTTGGGATGCTTGAAGGTTTTTGGATGTTATTCACTAACGTATTTCACTTTCTATAAGTTATTGGTGATGTGAGAGGTAGAGGTATGTTGCTTGGTGTTGAACTTGTGAAAGATCGTCAGTTGAAAACTCCTGCAAAGGCTGAAATGTTGCAGATTATTGAACAGATGAAAGGTGTGTTTCAGACTGTCTCTGTGACATGCTTATAAACACAAACATGTGTGTGTATACATATATGATTTTTGTAATTTCTCAGATATGGGAGTGGTAATTGGGAAAGGTGGCTTTCATGCAAATGTTATAAGGATCACACCCCCTCTTTGCTTCACCAAGGAAGATGCAGGTGGATTGTTGTTGTTATCATAAACTTTTTCTTTGTTATTAGCACTCATACTTGTTTGCGACATGCTAATCCTAGCTATTTTCTATGATTGTAGATTTTCTTGTAGATGTGATGGACTGCACAATGTCAAAGATGTGAAGCGTTATATTATTCAATAATAATCTTGGATGAAGAACTTGTTCCATCTCTCATTATCTCATGCATATATATACATAAATAATTCATTGCAGAGCTAATGTGAATTTTATGGTTGTAGTCTTGTAGAGAGCTTTGTTGCTTTGGTGCAACACAGCTTTATGTGGAGGCAGGTCATGCTTGCATCACACATGAACTGCTTAATAATATGAAAAGTCAAATATTTCGTCGTGTATTATTCTTATCTAGTATCCTTCTGATCTGAAAGTGTCAATTTCTAATTATTTTCTTTTTATAACCTACTCCCATAGTCCCATATAGCATAATAGCAGATTAAGTGCGATCTAGGAATTATCTTCTGATGGATACATGACATCCACTTGAAACGGTCTGCTTTTGTGGTGTCAACCGTAGAAAAAAAAAAAATATTATCTACTATGTAGTGTTATGCAGAAGGGTCCCTATCGTTGACATGATGATCTTCCAAAACTCATCTAACACGTACTTGTAAAGCAAGCAATAATAATGGAAACCAGAAGTTTGAGGGAGAGGGAGAGGTGAAATGGAGGAAAACGACAAAAAAGATTGAATTCTATGCTGGTCAGCATAAAAGTAAAAAGAGAGAGAGTGGCATATAAGTGTATCTTATATGTGAGACTCATTATATATTGGACCCACTTATTTTTCTGGACACGAACTCCTATTGGTTGTTGCATTAATTTCCTTTGTTTTTTTTGGGGAAAGTACATTTTATCCCCCTCAACTATGCCTATATAACACATTACCTCCCTAAACTTTAGTTTGTAACAAATGACCCCCCTAAACTTAAGAAAAAGTTGAAACTGTTAAATTTGAAGTTAAATTTAACAGATTAAGATTATGTGCATTGCACATGTTTATTATTATAATTTTTTTGTCCCTTATACGGATAAGCGCTATGCAATCCCAAGAACAAAGCAAAAATGAATAAAATCGATTAAATGTGAACGACCAAAAAATCTAAAATCCAATCAAATGTGGCCTATGATGAATGGGGGATATGAAGATGAAAATGAGGGAAACAATAGTGATAATGATGTGGAGCCAATTTTAACTATAGAGCCTTGAATGCTTGAGGAGTTAGAAGGTCCTGATGATGATGATATTTTTGCCAAGAGGAAACAAAGAATAGAACTTGATGGAGAGGAACATAGTAAGAAATAACAAACAACTAGAGAAGAGGAAAGAGTGAATGACAATCCAACCACATTTGATTGGGTCTTAGATCTTTTTTATCGTTCATATCTAATCAATTTTATTCCTTTTTGCTTTGTTCTTGGGGTTCCAAAGCGCTTATACGTATAAGTTCAGAAAAAGATTATAATAATAAATATGTACAATGCACATAATCTTAATCTGTTAAATTTAACTTCAAATTTAACAGTTTCAACTTTTTCTTAAGTTTAAAGAGATCATTTGTTACAAACTAAAGTTGAGGGGATAATATGTTATATAAGCATAGTTGAGGGGTAAAATGTACTTTCCCTTCTTTTGTTATTTTTTAAATTTCCTTCTAATGTGAGAGAAAGACACAAGAAAAACTACGGAGAACTTTTTGGACTGCAATTCTTATTGATTTATGTTTTAATTTTTATCAAAGCGTGTGAGAGAACGACCCAAAGGTGCTTGATCTCCTACAATGTCAAGCGTCTTATACTCTTATATCATTGCCTAAAGAAAAATAAGTAAAATTTAAATTTTGATATTTACTTTGATTTATAATGAATTAAATTTCATAAATTTTCTTTTGTAATAATGTTTGGATTAAAAAGATGAAGGATAAGGAAAGAAAAATAAGTTAATTTTTTACTTCTTTTCTCCCAACTAAATCCCAATTGCTACTCTATGGTCTTATAACTCCTATCTAAAACATATATAAAAGTTAAAAATTACGAAAGTATTAAATTTTAATAAATTTTTTTTAATAATTTAATATTATTTTTTAATATTAATAAAAACTCACGCTAAAAAAATTTATCTTAAATAAATTATAAATCAAATAATTGAAAGAATATATTAAAATTCAGTATTATACTCAACATCCTCTCATTAAACATGAGAAATCCAGTGAATATATCAGCATAAATAAATAAATGAATTGAACCTTTTAATTTCAACTTGTATATTACTCTATTTAGCTTTACTACAATTACACAAGAAAAAGAAAAACAAGTTAGGTATATACACCTGAATTCTCCTAGGAAGTGTCCTATAGGTTGAATCAGGTGTAAACGTCAAATTCAAATCTACTACAGAATTTGCTGCATTTACTCAATTTACTGAAATTCCTATAGTAAGTAGTAAACTATCTTAATTGGAAAGCTCCATATCCCAAGTAATGATTCTTAAGTCATTAATTTTAACCAAATAGAGTCCATCAGATAAGCTTAATTATCGTAAGCACAATAATGGTCTTAGAGAAGCATCCCATATTCTTTCTTGTACTCTATCACATGTTTAAAGAGTTTTTTTCATCTACCAATACTACCTATTTAATTATATATTATCAAGAAATCCACTACCTAAGTCCATTCTGTCAAATCTTCACCCAACCACTTGAGACATTCATCAGAATTTGTCATCATCACATTTTCACTATGGATGGATAAGGCCAAAGGCAAAAAGGGAAAAAAAATAAAATTGCACAATCTGTTTTGCATATAAATATGAAGTGGCTAGCTAGCTCTATCTAAACTCACTACAATTATATCTCATATTCTCTCTCACCTTTCTTATTCTATGGCAAACCAGAAGATCATACCCTTCTCAGTTGAAACTAAGGATGTTGTGTTTGTTAAACCTTCAAAGCCAACACCTTCCACTGTTCTTTCTCTGTCTACTTTTGACAACAATCCTGAACTTAACATCCTTTGTCAAACAATCTATGTCTTCAAACCAAATCCTAATCATGGCCAACCAGAACCAGACCCTTCATGTGTGATCAAAGAGGCCCTCTCAAAGGTTTTGTTTTTCTATTACCCTCTTGCTGGGAAGCTCAAAAGCCACAGTGATGGAAAGCTTAGAGTCAACTGTGATGCTTCTGGGGTTCCATTCTTAGAGGCAACGGCTAACTGTGAACTCTCTTCTCTTCATTACGTTGATTTTGATGATGGGATTGACGTCATTGAAACAACAAAAAATTTGATCTTTAATTATGCTTCTGAAGATGAAAACTCAGGTCACCATCCCTTGGTTTTACAAGTGACCAAGTTTCTCTGTGGGGGTTTCACCCTTGGAATGGGTTTGTCCCATTCTGTGTGTGATGGGTTTGGTGCGTCTCAGTTCTTCCGAGCCATGGCTGAACTTGCAAGTGGAAAAGACGAGCCATCTGTGAAACCTGTGTGGGAGAGAGAAAGACTAGTGGGAACCATTCTTAAGGAACCCATCAAATTCCCCTTTGAATTAACTTCCTCTGCCGCTTCACCATTTTGGCCAAGTTCACAACTTTCGTACCAGTTCTTCAACGTGAAGGGCGAGAGCGTGAGAAAACTCAAAACAAGCTTAACAAGAAAGATTAATGATGAAAATACTGAGAGTATAACAACTCTGGAATCCCTAGGAGCCTACGTTTGGAGAGCAAGAGCCAGAGCTATGAAACTAAACTCTGAAGGGGAAACGTTGTTCTGTTTAACAATAGGAGCGAGACGAATTTTGGACCCACCTCTGCCTGATGGCTATTACGGAAATGCCTTCGTGGGAGCGAATCTGGTTCTAAAAGTGAAGGAACTGGAAGAGAGACCACTGTACGAGGTTGTGAAGCTCATAAAACAGAGCAAAAAGGCTGCTTTAAACAATGACTATATCAGAAACTCGATCAATATGATGGAGACGATGAGAGAGACGAATGTGGGGATTGGAAAGACAGGATCTTCAACGGTATTAACGGATTGGAGGCAGTTGGGGTTGCTGGAAGAAATGGATTTTGGGTGGAAGAGTCCGGTGAACATAGTGCCTTCACCGAGGAACATGTTTGGGTATGTGGATTTGTGTCTGTTCTTGCCTCCGAGTAATTTGGATGCTGAAATGAAAGGTGGGGTTAGGGTTTATTTGTCTCTTCCTGAAGCTGCTATGCCCATGTTTAGGGAGGAGATGGAGAAGCTAGAGCATATCGGTGAGGATGATGGTGGCATATAGAGATATGGGAAAGGATAAAAATGGTTTTTTCTTGGGTGGTATCTAGTTCAAGGATGTGAAATATATATATATATATATATTTTAAATATGGTAATATTGTGAAGGGATAAACATCCTCTTTGGTAGCAATGTCAAAATGGACCGGAGCCCGCGGGCTAGCCCGGCCTGTCCGCTAAATGGGCGGGCTTGGGTTAGCTAAAATTGGCCCGTTTAAAAACGGGCCTAAATGGGTTGGCCCATTTAACCCTGCTGCCGGCCCGCCAAAAAATTAAAAAAAAAAGAAAACAAAAAATAATATGTATAAATATATATATTTTAGATAATTTTATGTGTTAAATAATAATTTTATTATAATAAAGTATATAAATAATTTAAATAATAATTAAAATTAATAAAATATTAATTTAAAATTTAAAAATTACTAATTACTAATTTTTAAATAAATATATAATTTTATAATTAATTTTTTTAAAAAATATATTTAAAAAAATAAAAAAATTGGCCCGCGGCGCGGCCCAAGCCCGCCAAATAAACGGGCCGGCCCGTTTTGACAGTGCTACTGTTTGGTAAGAGGTCAGTATTTTGTAGTGAAGTAAAAGTGGGAGTGGAAATGAAAATGAGATTAAATGATAAAAAGTGTGTTTGGTATGTAAAGAAAGAAAAGTAAATGTAAAAAAAATAATATTGTTTGATATGATGAGAAAAAGATAAAAAAAATGAAAAATATAAATATAAAATGTCATATTTGTCCCTACTTTTTATATGTGTGTTTGAAAGTTTAAGAATAAAATTAAGTTAAAGTATTTTTATCTAATAATTTAATTATTCTCTCAATTAAACAATATCATAAACACAATAAATTTTTTCTAATTAAAATTAATGAAAATCAAGAGTGAAATCTAACTAAACTAAGATAATTAATAGAAACCACATTAATTTTCAAAATATTCTTTAAAAAACTATTTTTAAAATTATTTAAAAATAAAAAATTATAATATTGACAATTTAAAATAAAATTATGTGAAAGCATTTTTTATCAAATAAATTAATTACTTTATTAATTAATATGTCTTAGATATAATCACAATAAAAATAAATTGTCAAGGATAAATTAATTTTTTTATAATTACTTCCTGGATGCCAAAATCAACTTTCCTCTTATATGAGATGGTGCTTTCTCCCACTTTAGAGGGTACTTTTATTATCTAAAAAGTTTATTCACCGTCTATCAAATATAATATAAATGGTGAGACCCAACGAGAGTGGATCCTATGCTAGACAGCATAGAAAAGTAAGGAGAGAGAGTGACACATAAGTGGGTCCTACACATAAGTGAGACCCACATGTAAGACCTATTATGTGTCACTCTCTCTCCTTACTTTTTTATACTGTCCAGTATAGGATCCATTCTCGAGACCCAACGTAACCCACTACTTCCCTTGTATCAAAGGTGGCCATAGTGTGAACAAGTAAGGAAAAAAAGTGTTTGAAGAAAATAGTTTAGTAGATAGCCTTGCTAAATAGTAAATAGGGTCTGACTAGTAGGAAGGAACTTCACCTTTTTTTTTTTGGAAGGTTCCACCCTTTGCTAGTTTAGTTTACTAGTCTGATATGGCAGGCACTTGCTTTCTGAGACAGACTAGTGGAGGATAATTTCTTTGGAGTTATGAGAGAGATAGAAAGAAGAGAAAAGAAATTGAGAGAAAAAAAAAATTCTTATCTTCTCATAACTCCACCAATAAATATACAGAATTATTTTAAAAAATCCTATCTCATTTCTTTGGGTATATTTTGTTGGTGGTTTGGCCTTTGTAATCCCTGCTGTTGTCTTTCTCTTTTTCTCTGTTTTTCCTTCTTGTGTTTGACTTTGACTGGTTCTATTGTGTTCCCGTTATTTTAATATAATTACCCTATGTTCACCAAAAGAAAAGTGTTTGAAGCTTTAATTTCCAGAGAGAAAGGATTGCGTGGTTTCCTTAAGTTGACATTCTGTCATATTTGTATCCATAATGTTTATTGGTGTTGTTTTGCTTAATTTCCCTATTGCTAATGTAAAGTTTTCCTTACGAATAGTGATTCCAATTTTGGATAATCCTTAATTAATGCCATTTAAAAAAGTCATAAATTTAGTAAAGATTTTAGTTTTTCTTCCATCCAATGATCAACGGTTTGTTGGGACATGGGAGAGAAAGAATAACAAAAAAAACATTTAATATTTTTTATTTGGATTTGATTTTTTTTTCTATTCTTCTGTCTTTTTAATGCAAACATATTATATGAAATAATGTGTAAGGTTTCATTCTAAATATAAAAAAAAATTAAAATCAAAATTTTATGGTTTTATGCCAGTATTAGTTTCATATATTGATGTACATGTCATTAATAAAAATATACAATTTTTGTATTTTCTTTGTTTTACAAATTTGAAGTTCAAAACATTTTTTAATGTTTGTTTTGTGTTTTTTGTTCCAAGATGTATATTCTATTTTGTAAAGTTAGAAAACAATTTTTACAAACTGCATTTCAAACATGACGTCCTTTACTATCTCCTAAATTGTCCTTCTCCCAAACAAAGTTTGAAAATATGAATTTTATTCTTCATAACACTTATCTTGTATATATATGTGTATGTAATAGTTTGCGTGAGAAGATGTGTTGGGACTTGGGATTATAATTAGAATGAAAGCGAGGTTTAACTAGGTTAAGTAATTAAATTAAGATTATTTTAATTTTATTCTTCTTAACGCGCATAACAGTGTATTTTAATTTGGATAGAATTAGGTGGATTAATCAGCGTGTAGATGACATCGCCCTTGAAGTTATCCACCCTAATCAAAATCAAGTTGATTATAGGATGAAGCGGCTTCAAATTCAAAGACAAAATTTATATCGTCAAAATCATATTTTTGTTGCATAAAATATAAAAGTAGCTAACGCCTAACACAGCCACGCTAACGAAATGACCACAGAATTATCCAAAATCATATTTTTGTGTGTATGACTCACTGTTCTCGTAATCGGTCGTCGCTCATCTTCCTCATCGCCTTCCTCGTCAACGCACACTGAATATATATATATATATATATATAAGCATTGCTCCCTCGCTTCTTTTCTTCAACTAAAGCACGCAGCACGCAGCACGCACGCGCTTACTGTGATTCCGTTACCTTCCCTTTCCTTTTCCGATCATTCTTACATTACATTCAGCTGAGATTGAGAATCGAAATTCACGAGCTATGGAATCGGAAGCCGCGGAGTTCCCGTACCCCGTGGTTGGTGGTGATCTTCGAATCTCGTATGATCTTTTCGGCTCCAAGAAACATCTAGGCGTCACACGTGGCGATCTCGCGTTCGCTGATTCTTCCGACGCTATAGTTTTCAGGGTCAAACGCTATTCTCCTAAATCATCGCCTCCCAACAAGAAAGTGTTGCTTGATGCCGCCACCGGCAATGCCCTCCTCTCTATACACCGGGACCATGTGAGCCCCTTTCTTCTTTTCCTTGTTTCTCGAGAAAATTAAAATCAATTTCCTGGGGGAAAGAAAATTACTCTTCGTGCTCGTGTTTAGTGCAGGCCGCGAATTAACCCTACTAATCAATGGCGCTGTGTATGAGCTTGGGTAGAGTGAATTAAGTGAAATTTGATGTTTATTTTGTTAAAGTAGCGTTTGGATTTCAGAAATTTGGAGTCAAATTGGCCTCTCTTGCGAGCTTTTCGTGCCATAACCCATATTTGTTGAATAATTCTGTTTTGCTAGGACGGATTTTGGGAATGCTACAAGGGGGATAGTAATGAGGACAAGGATTTGGTGTTCACAGTTCATAGGTCCCGGAAAACGTTCACTAGAGTTGAGTTACAGGTGTTTCTTGTTGGTGAGACGTCTGAAGGCTCAACCAGTAATTTCAGAGTGACAGGCTGCCCTTTTCAGAGATCATGCAAAATTTTCCGAGGCAATGATGTGTTGGCACAGGTAGATTCTCATCCTTTCACTTACTGCCATTGTTCTCCGAAGTAGTTACAGCTCTAATGCTCTGGATGTTAAATGTATTAATGTGTGTTCTTTCTGGGACTGTTTGACTTCAGTAGAAGATTTAGCTCTCTTATCTCTTTTCTATAGTTGATGTTGGTTCATTGTTGTTTAAGATCAGATAAGAGTAATATGCAAACCTAATAAGTCTAGTACATGAACATGATAATTGGATAAGTAGAACTTGAGATGTGTCCATTGTCCAATAATATTGATGACTCAGCTTTGAGAATCTAGTGCAATTAATGTAGAAGTTGATGTAAGCGTGGTTGTTGTCACAAGTCACAACCTTAGCTGAACATACTATATTTATATCCAACTTCCAACTACCTTAAATGTAAGGGGAACCCTTGTTTTAAGGAGTTGAGTTAGGAAAGTTGTTAGGTACTTGCAGAAGGTGAGAAATGCTTTTTGTAAAGCTTAAATACCTCTATAATGAATGAAAGATATGTCTTTTCTCCCCTCATTTTCATGTTCTGGTTGCTGTATAATCTGGTCCCTTACATAAATTAAAAAGGCAATGGCGAGAACCTGATCTCTAGGGGTTGAACTCTCCCACCACTAGATCTCTTTGAGATTTGTATAAAGTAATTTTTTTTATTGCTTTACATATAGATTTCAAAGTGATCCATCGGTGGTGATTTCGAACTTCTAAAAAATTTGACCTCTTCAAAATATAATCCTAGCATAAATACCCTGCCCTTCTCCATTGTGACAAATCTTCTTATTCATATTTGTCTTATCAGTGGGAACAGGGACACAGCAATTGAAAACCAATCATAGTTCCCCCCATCCATATATCTTTAAAAAATTTTAATTGTAACATACAAATATAATAGCCCAAGAAACTTTAGTTTAGTTGGAGGGTTGCTTTTGTTTTTTTACTTGGAAGGGATTATATATATATGAAAACATGTATGATCTATTGATCTTATACATGTTGTTGCAGTATGAAGTATAAACCTATGGCCTCAATGGAGAAGACATAATGCATTTCTCTGTATTAAAGTTCAAACTGCAGCAGCCAAGTTATAAAGACTAACTGATCAGTTTTCTTCAATGGTTTTGTAGTATAGATGGCAGTCGATTGATATTATATTATAACCCTGGGTTGTCTAGCTTATCCAAACTAATTTAAGGGTATCTAACTAGCCATTTGTTATCAGTAAGTAGGTTAAGAAATGGAATGTGACAAAATAACTGAAAAGAACAAGGTTATCATGGTTTTAGAATGTTTTTATTGTGGCATAGGAAGTTTAAAACCAATTATACTCCACGTATTTTGTTAATATATAATCTGGATGGTAGATAAGAGAAGTACGAAGTTTTGAAACTAAACAGGGTTTTTACTCTTGACTGACTAAAAAATATCTATACTCTTGCAATCTAGTAAGTGCATTGAAACATATCAAAGATTGATTCTGAGTTCTGGTTTTCTGTTTTGGGTGCAGACTTGCCTGATGTACAAGCTTAACCAGACATTTGTGAGTAGGAGTAAATTTCGGCTAACAATTTTTCCAGGATTTTCTAATCAGGCTTTAATTGTGGCTTTGGTTGTAATATTTTTGAATGGACGGAAATAATATTCCTAGAAGATTGATAATAGATAGCAGGACAAGGTTCCACTCTTGCAGGTCTGTGAAGTGCAAGATTTAGATTGTCGGATGAGAATCAAGATTCGTGTTCGCATAACACTTTCATTCGTCGACCCACATCATGCATTTCAGCCACCACGCACTTTTGTAAATTGCGTTTTTTTTTTTCTGGCAGAATTTTCCCTCTCACTCCCCACTGTGAGAGTTGAAGTTTGCTGTTGCAGGAGCAGGATATTGCTCGCAAGTCCCATTTTTTTTAATTTAACCAATGAAAATTTGAGTAACTAAAGGAAATAAACAGTTGGCAGGTAAGATCTTATTCATAGGATATGTATAAATGATCATTTGAATGGCATGTTCTGAAAAAACATTTAAGATCGTATTATTTATAAAAATTAGACAATGAGTAATTGAGTATGTTTTTGATACAAATTATTATTTTAATACATATTTGTGGAAGAAAGAAAAGTATCTTCAACTTAGTTCCCAATAAGAAAATATCCTATTTGTGAGGATATAAATTTGTGAAGTAAGTCTTGTATTACAAGTTTACAACTTTACAAGTGAAGTAGAAAATGCCTTATTGTGATCCACTTCAGTATAATACCGCTTTTTAAAGAAAGAAATTAAGAGACTAACTTGATCAATCTAATATGATGTCAAAATTGGTTAGGTTGTAACTTGTACTGTCGGTCCGTCTGGGTTCGGCTTTTTTTAAAGTTTATAGAATTGAGTTGAAAATTTGATGGTCCCAATTAAAAATAGATTACCCTAATTCTAAAAAAAATATGATTAAATCGAGTTAGAATTATGTCCACCTAACTCATTGTTATATTTTTATTTTTATTTGTACAATAAATTAATTTTATAATTTTTATTTTAATTAAAATTATATTAATTATTTTTTATTTAATTTATTGAATTACTTTAACTCATATTTTACTAATAAATCTTATTATTTTAAATTTTATGAATATTATATTATAAAAAAATTTGTAAAAAATAATGAAATTATTTAACAATTTAAAATAATATTTTTTTTTAAAAAAAAAGTACCAACTTGCTCATTTTAATAAATAAGACCAAAGCATGTCAGGGTTAGCACTGTCAAAACGGGCTCGAGCCCGCGGGCTAGCCCGGTCCGCCCGCTAAATGGGCGGGCTTGGACTTTGAAAAATAGGCCCGTTTAAAAACGGGCCTAAACGGGTTGGCCCGTATAAGCCCGCGGGCCCCGCGGGCCGGCCCGTTAAAAAATTTAAAAAAAAAAGAAAATGAAAAATAATAGTTATTTGTTTAAAATATGTATAAAGATATATGTTTTATGTAATTTTATGTGTTAAATAATAATTTTATTCTAATAATGTATATAAATAATTTAAATAATAATTAAAATAAATAAAATATTAATTTAAAATAATAAAAATACTAATTTTTAAATAAATATATAATTTTATAATTATTTTTAAAAAAATATATATTTTAAAAATATAAAAAGTGATCCTAGGGCTAGCCCGTTTAGCCCGCGGGCCAATAACGACCGGCTTGGGCATCACTTCCCAAGCCCGCCAAGTAAACGGGCCGCCCCGCCCCGCCCCGTTTAATGCCGGCCCGTCGCGGGCCAGTGCGGGCCGGGCCGGGCCGGTCCGTTTTGACACTACTAGTCAGGGTTAGCCTTATTAGTCTAATCCCACGTAAATTTGCTATTTGTTTATTAGCGTCTTGAGTTTTAAAGAGTGTGAGATGTGATAGTTATTAATAGAGTGATACATAGTGGGGTGAAGTAGAATGATTCAAACAAATTATTCTATTGATTGAGAGATTAAAAAATAAAATGGTTACTGGATAGTATTACCCTTATAAGAAATGAACAAAAATAAAATAAAGGGTAAAGTACCCTTGCCGCCTTCAAACTTTGCTGCAATGTTCATTCCTGCCCCCAAACTTTTTTTTTCATGCTTGCCCTTCTTGCTAACACCGTTTACTTGTTTGACGGTATTTGCTGATGTGGACTATGAATGTGTATCTCTTTTGCCACTTCATTGTCCACCTTATTTTACATCTCATATTTAATTTTTTACTTCTATTTTCAAAAAAAGTAACCTAATCCAAATTTAAAAAATTAATCAAACTTTTATCCTAAAATATTTTTTTTATTTAGATTAGGTTAAATTTTTTTATAAAAGTAAAAAGTTAAAGGTGAGGTGGACAATGACGTGGCAAAAAAAATATACATTCATCATCCAGTCAGCAAATTCCGTCAAGAAAGTTAACGGTGTTAGCAAAAAGGGTAGGTATGAACAAAACTGAAAATTTAGGGGTAAACATGAACAAAACTGAAAGTTTGGGGGTAGGCATGAACTAAAAAAAAGTTTGGGGGCATGAATGAACATTGTATTAAAGTTTGGGGGCAGCAAAGGTACTTTACACTAAAATAAAATAGGGTTAATGATGTAATTAAGTATTATAAACAAAATACAAACTATCATAAACCCTCCAATTTAAAAGGATTTGAAAATTGAGAGGTTAAATGATTTGGAAGGGTTTTCAAACTATCATAAATCATACAAGTTCGTTACTCACTTAAACATCTAATAATTTATAAACTACTTCACACCATTTTCAAACCATTCTCGTAACCAAGTTTTTAAAAAATAAAAGTATAAAACATATATATTGATGAAATGAAACTAATAAATTATTGATCTTACTCCATATAAAAAGAACAAGTTATAGTTAGAGAAAAATATTTAAATCTCTAATGTAATTATTCTTTTCTATATTTTCAAAACAAAACACAACTGGGCAAAAACAAAAACTAAAGCACAAATGAAAACTAAAGAGGGAGAATTATCAATTTGGTTATATACAATTTTTTTTAATTCAATAATAAAATATTTAATTTAATTTTTTTTTAAAAAAAATATATTTTTAATTTAATTATTTTAATCTTTAAAAAGAAGCATACATACAATATACTAACAAAAAAATAAAAAATATTAATTTGAAATAAAAAACATCTTTTAAAAATTAAATTTAACATTTTTATCTATTAATCTTTTTTAAATAGAATTATTCATTCTCTCAGATAAATATAAGGCGGTCATCTGAAATGACCTCCGTGCCCTTTGCCTCATGATGTGGCGGCGCATAATTGGTTCACATTTCCTGACGACTGAAGTTAAGTCATACTAGATTAAGCGATCGCCGCGGGTCGCGACGAGCAACGGCAGCCAGGTTACCGCCTCACATGAAAATAAAAAGGAGCAAAGGACTGCACAGTCTGCAGCCATAAGTGGTCGGTGAATCCTCCGTCGACGAAGCTTTCCTTCTACCGTACGGTGCGTTTTGGCAGAGAAGCATAATGGGGAGGCCAAAAGGAGAAGCAGCTAGAAGCAAGTCACGCCCTTCAAGCAGCAGGTGAATTCTTCACTCCATAGCCCTTCATCCATTCCTCTTTCAAATTTATCTTATGGCGTTCTTTTCTTTTCACAGTCTGGCAGCGTCCCTATTGCCGTCGGGTTCCGGCGCCACCGCGGGATTCGGTGGTTATGTCGGTAGTTCTCGCCTCGATTCTTCTCTCTCAAGCGATGACTCAGTGCCCTTTGCCGTATGTCTCTTGAATTCTGTTGCTTTTTTGGCTTCTTTGAAGCCCGGCAGCTTGAATTGTGTTACTACATGGTCAAGATTAATTTGTGATCAGTTATTTTGCACCTTACTTGATGTTCTGTCATTTTTCATTCTCGGTACACAGGATGTAGATAGTGAACTGGCTGTGCACTTGAAGAGGCTAGCAAGGAAGGATCCCACCACTAAGGTTTTTAGTACTTCTCTTTTTTATTTATGCACTTTTGTGGATTTTTAAGGAGGATTTCTTATCGCCCTTTCTTTGTCTATTTACTCTTTGCTTGATAAATTTCTTTTTCAGTTTAAAGAATTCAGTGCATCAGTGTTATTTTGCTTTAAAGTTTCTTATTATATAGTATGATCTCATTGGTTTTTATTTTCTTTTTAATAACAGCTTAAAGCATTGGCGTCTTTATCAGTGCTGCTTAAGCAAAAGTCTGCGAAGGATATTGTCTTAATTGTTCCCCAATGGGTACAGATATTCATACATTTTCTTCTTAGTTTACATCATTAATTATTTATCTGTGTATTCTTTCATTGGTTATGGTTATCTCGAGCTTCGAGGATAGTCTTTTTCATTCAACTTGACTACGTAAGTCTTTCTTTTGTAGGCATTTGAATATAAGAGGCTGCTTCTGGACTACAACAGGGAAGTTCGGCGAGCCACTCATGAGACCATGACCAACATTGTTACTCTTATCGGGTTTGAACTTCATTTAATGAATTTTGTGCTTGTTTATTGTTTTTGCTACTGTATAATTTAAGCTATTTGGACAACCAAGTAGTTCAGGAAAGGCTGTTGCTACAATTGTTTGTGAAGTTGCAGTTAGAAAGTAGTTGAATTTGAACTGAAGAATAGAAGTTTTGTAGACTTATGCCTTATCAACTTGGCTACGGTTCACTATCATATTATGCTTTACAATAATACAAGTTTTAAACTTTGAAGGAACTTTTATCTGTCTGATTCAATTATAAGTTGCTCGCATCAATAGCTTTTTAATGAGCATTTAACCTGAAACAGAGTGCTGCTTTTGAAAGGTGGTGCAGACTTGTTAGACTACAATATCCATTAAAATGAACTATTTAACAGGAGTACTTGTCAATTCATATCCACATGCTAAATCTGTCTGCTTTAATCTGCATTGCAATTACTTTGTAGCATGTAGGTTTGACTTGAATTAAATATTTCGTTATTTACTTGTCTTCAGAACCTTTTGGAGTGAACTTAATAGACATAGTAAGAGCATTTAAAGGTTTTGTAGTTTATACATTTGATCTTTGTGCTCTGTTATGTCTATGCATTACTTATCTATGATTTATTTATTCACTCTCTTCTCAGGAGAGACTTAGCTCTGCATCTGAAGACTTTAATAGGACCATGGTGGTTTTCTCAATTTGATCCTGTTTCTGAAGTTTCTCAGGCTGCAAAAAGGTCTTTTCAGGTTTGGTTTCTGTTTATAAATCTTACAATTGTTTCCCTTCATCTATTTTTGTTTTCAGGATTTAAATTTTGTGTGCAAAATGCTTGCTCATGCATAGGTTTTCATCTTAGTTCTGTTAAAAAAAAATCGTTCACGAGTGGTTGCTTTAATATCACTTGTAAGAGATCCATGGCTTGTCATTGTTTTAATATTTTTCAGCATTCTTTTATTTTAATGTAAATTATCTCTTATTTTGGAATAGAAGTTAGAGCTGTAAATAAGAAGCTTCCTTGGACCATTTCAATTAGTATCTTAAATAGATTACTTATTCACATTTGTTCAGCTAATTGATAGTTTGCTAGTCCTTCAAGTATGGTAGTGGTGTGGCAGTCTGACTGAGGTTTCTGTGGTTGTCTTATTTTGGAAAGAAATAAGAGATTCTAGTGAGTGACCAAAATATGTTTTAAAATGTGGCAAAGGTTTTCTGGATAGCAGTATCTTATAGTGACTTGTGATTGGCTTTGAGTGGGGCTCCTATATAAAATTTATGAATCTATACCAGCATCTGATGTCGCAAATGACTTGCAAGGGTTGTGGGTTGGTCTTAGGCTTTGCTTATATTTCCATCTGAAATTTAAGCATGATACAGGTCCTATCCAGCATCCGCAATAAACTCTGACTTTCACTAAAGTAATTACCTGTATTGTATATGTTTGTGAGACCAGGATAAGGATGAATTATCCAAAGATTGTTTTTTTGGGGGAAATTCCTGTTTGTTTCCCATGTAAATACATTATGCTGGTTTGTATTATTTGATGAATCTTTTTACTTGAGAAGGAAAGAAGCCAATAAAGAGTAATCTCAACTTCTGAATCAGTTTTCTATGAATAAAAATAAAATCTAATGCAACTGGTTTGTGTAAGATGTCTCCTGTACACTATTCAATCAGTAACCGTTTAATTCCTGAATCATGGGCAGTGGTATCCGCTCCTCCTACCTCCCCTCCAATTTTTCCTGTGCAGTCTTGACTCTTTATTTAAATATATAGATCCACATATATGCTGTTAAAGAAGATTAAAATATTTGACATGCTGAATATATGACAAAGCCACAACAACTATGTATCAACAAGGACTGTGTTATATGAAAACTGTAAATACTTCTCTGGTCCATTTCTACTAGTACTAACATGAAATGTTATACTTTCTGCATATATTTAAAAGAAAAAATTGTAATTCAACTTTAAAAAAGTTAAATTGCAACTATATATAAATATGTTATTGTATGTGGGAACTTGGAGCGCATGCCAAATAACTGGATGATGCTTGCACTTGCATAACTTTCTTGCTAAATTTATGCTATTTGTTTCTCGTGTTTTATTCCTTTGTTCATTTGTGACCATCAGGCAGCCTTTCCATCACAGGAAAAGAGATTAGATGCTTTAATTCTATGTACAAAAGAGATCTTTATGTATTTGGAAGATAATTTAAAGCTCACACCACAAAATTTGTCTGACAAAGCCACAGCTTTGGATGAATTGGAAGAGATGTACCAGCAGGTATACAGTGACAATCACTTTTATAAACTTGTGTTTGAAAGAACTAAATTTCCTATTTGTCGTTTAGTTGACTAACGAATATCTTCATATGATAAAATATGTTGGATGGAAGTCCTCTTTGAGTATTGCATATGCTAGATACATATTTTCATTATTCCCATGAATGAATTCCACATTGATGGTAGAGAACTTTACTTCAATTTTATATTTCGTTTTTTCTGTGTAATTTGACTGGATGGATAGACAAATAAAGATTTTATGCAGAAAGGTATTGAAGTTTTGATGTTATCTTCTCATGTGTCAAATTATCCCAATGCTCATGGAAGGAAGAAATAGTGCACACTTCATTAGAAAGGGGAAAAAAACTATCTGAGTTCTATTTGCATTGAATTCTCTCAGCATAAATTGAAATTCTTTTTGTTGTATTAATTATTCATTAGGCTATCTAAGTTTGTTCTCTCTCTCTCTCTCTTATCTTGAGACCTACTCTGTTCATTTTCACAAATGGGTGGGATTTAGTATAGTTGCCTTTATATTGAGAATATTTATCCTCTTCCTTCTTGGAAATTTCTGTTTTGGGCAATGCATTGTCATTTCTGAGAGTTTTTTTTTCTTACAGGTGATATCATCATCGTTGTTAGCATTAGCGGCACTTCTTGATGTTCTAATTTGCCTGCAGCAAGAGCGACCTGGTTTTGAAAGCATAATTACTGAACCTAAACATGCTTCAAAGGCTAGGGTTGCTGCTGTTTCTTTTGCTGAAAAGTTGTTTACAGATCATAAATATTTTTTGGACTTTTTGAAGTCCCGTAGCCCTGCTATACGGTCAGCTACTTACAGTGTGTTGAAGAGCGTAATAAAAAATATACCCCAGGCTTTTAATGAAGGAAATATGAAAACTCTTGCTGGTACAATTCTTGGTGCTTTCAATGAGAAGGAACCAACATGTCATCCCTCAATGTGGGATGTAATATTACTTTTCTCTAAAAGATTCCCAGATAGCTGGACTTGCTTGAACGTTCCGAAAACTATACTGAGTCCTTTTTGGCATTTTCTTAGGAATGGATGCTTTGGTTCCCAGCAGGTCTCATATCCGGCTTTGGTTTTGTTCTTAGACATTGTGCCTCCTAAAGCTATAGGAGGGGACAAGTTTTTTCTCGATTTTTTCAAGAACCTTTGGGCTGGAAGGAAAATTATGCAGTCTGTAGATAGACTAGCATTTTTCCAAGCTTTCACAGAATGTTTCATTTGGTCATTGAAAAACGCTTCTAGGTACATATATTTATTGTAAATGTGGTTGTCTGTACTTGCAAAATTGAGTTACTCAGTGTGCATCTTTGAGCGAACTGATTTCTTTTTGTGTCAGATATAATGATGGAGTGGATACAACGAACCAGTTCAGAGTCACGCTCATTGAGAGTGTCCTAGCGGGACTTTTATGGGAAGAGTTTTTTATATCTAGCAATTCGAAAGGCCAAGAGAGGATCTCCTCAGGAAAAGCAACAAATCCATCCGAGGACAGTGTTCCCCTTAACAAAAAAACCGTGGATATGCAGAAAACTATGCCTTATTTGCAAGAGTTGGGGAGATGTATAGTTGGAATTCTTTTAGGAATTTATACATTGGATTGCAATCTTCTATCCACTTTCATAGTGGAATTTGAAAAGAATTGCATTGGGATTCTTAACCAAGAAGCTAATACAGAGAGTATTGAAAGAATCATTTTGTTGATGTTATTGGTGGAGCAACATGCAGTGCTTAAAGGTGAAACATGGCCCCTGGTCTATCTTGTTGGACCAATGTTGGCAAAGTCTTTCTCATTAATAAAATCTTCTGTAAGTTAATTTGTACCAAAGAATTTGTTCTTTTACACTCAAGTCTCTACTCTTGTTTTCAATTTACTCATGAAGGCGTTTGAACAGTTTCAGTAATTTGTTGTACATTTAAAAGCCTTGTTACCATTACTTCTGTATATTAGGGGTATACCTTCTAAATTCTAATAGATAGTCTTAGTCTTAGTCACAATAGAGTTCCTATGCCTACTTGCTCTTATTAACTTTGTCTGCTCATTTACTGAGTTTTTTGTTGATCCTTAAGTTGTGCATGGAGCTAATCCAATTTTCAACGCTTAGAACTATTTTGGTCCAACAGGCTGTTGTTTTAAAACTATTTTAGTTAGTCGTTCTGAGCAGCAAGAATTTTGTAAATATGAACACAAGATGATTTAGTTAAAGAGATGACATCCTAGAGATGCCATCTGTATTGTGCTCCAAACCATGTTGTGGTGTAGAAACCAATATGTAGGGATGTCATGCCATATTATAACTTATTGGTAAAATTCTTTTCTTTTCTTTTTTTTGACTCAAGCAACAAACACCTAAGGACCCCCCAGACAATGTTAGACAGCGGAAAATCTCAGAGTATCTTGGACCCATTTCATCTAAAAAATAAGTCTGGGACCCAGAATTTGATGATAGGATAAGCAAAAAATCAATGGTTATGGAGTTGAGATAAATGAGTTGAAGATTAACCTGGGAAGATTCTTGGCACTGGTGTTTATTTAATTTGGAAATTAGTGGGTCTAAGCCACATAGGCTTTTGATATTGTTGGATTTGCTAGATTGGAATTTGATTGCCTCTGGAAACAGAATCTTCTTTTAAATATTTCCTGACTCACTGCATTCTTGATAACAGGATTCGCCAGATTCTGTGAGACTTCTATCTGTTGCTGTTTCAATTTTTGGACCACAGAAGATTGTCAAAGAAATTTTTATTCAGAACAGAGAGCATTCTTCAAGTCAGCTTTTAAGTGATGGAAAGAAAGAATTGGAAGATGGGCACTTTATGCAGATCTTCAAGGATATTTTTGTTCCTTGGTGTCTAGAGGAAAATAATTGCTCAACCAGTGCTCGTCTGGATTTGTTGCTGGGACTGCTGGATGATGAGTATTTCTCAGAGCAGTGGTGTTTCATTGTCAACTATGCAACTAGCCAAAAGTATTCTGAATGCCCACCAGGCTTGCTAGATGCTGACCATGCAGCAATATTGGCCATGCTCTTAGAAAAAGCAGCGGCTGATATTACTAAGAGGAAGGTAAAAGAAGATTCTACTAATAGAAAAGGCACCAATGCTGACCCTTGGCATCATGAGCGTCTGGAATCAGCTGCAATTGCTGTTTCCCATTCCCTGCCTCCTTTTAGCACTGCTCATGTGCAGTTTTTGTGGTATGTCCATTCAAATTTATCAAAGGCATAATGCAGTTAAATCTTGCATTGTGAACATACGTCATAAGCATTAGATTAGTCAACTGTGTGATTGATGCATTTTTTTTTAAATCCAAAGTTTAGTTATCTTCAATAAATTACGCTGGTGTCACGCCAGGAATTGAAAAGACCTTGCGTCTGACTTGGATCTCATAATATAGGCATTGTTTGGTTGGTGAATAGGGAACACAGGAAGGAAGTCAAACAATCATTGAATTGATTCATCCTTTTGTTAGGTTGTCTCTTGGTTGAAGAAAAGGAAAGGATCGGGGGTCATTAGATTACATTTTCATGGGACTCTAAGTTTTTCTATTATCTATACTATTACATGATAGGGTTTGGGTGGGATAACCGGCATTATTGATATAGAAGATTAAAAAAAATATGCCGGCTCTTTTAAATAACGTGTCTTACTTTCTTTATAGAAAAAATATATATATTTTCACTAATCCTTCTCTAATATTCCCAATCTTAAGGTCCAAAGCAACAACAAAAAATATATATATTGTTTCCTCAGAGTAAGTTTTCTTTTGTTTTGTTCGATAATGAAAAGATATTTTTTGGGCAATTCATCTCTGTATTCCATAGTGGTAATTTTGGGGTAACTTTAGGTCCAGTCATAATTTTATTTTAGGGACGGTCTGAACTATCCCTTTGGTCTCCAAACAATTTCTGCCAACTGAAAAATAGATACAGGGAAGTGGACATCTTCTATTGTCTGTAATGATTTATCTGAAAGTTCAGCTGCGTTATATTTGAAGTTGGTAGAGGAAAGTACTTCCCAAGTTCCTGGCTTTCATCTACTTAATATTTTTCTGAACCCTGGTCCAGATATGCATAATATTATGATTTGAGTGGTCATAAGTCTATTCTAACCTATTCTTGTTACCTGCAGCTCTGTTCTTCGTTGTTCAACAGAAGGAAGTTCTACTTATTTTGTTTCAAGTAATGCATTGAAACTCATCTACAAGGAAATTTTCAGGAAATTACTCAGATTTATCCAGGGTTCATCATTCTCTTGGGTTCAGTGTGTAGCTTCTGTGCTAAGCAGTGATGCAAAGATCAGGGTGGAGTTTGACAGTTCTACCAACATCTTTGAGATGGCCAAGTTTGCCCTTGAGGTACTTGATGGTAGCTTACTTTGCTTGAAGACACTTGATGGAGAAAGTAGCCTAGTATCAGGAATCTTATCTACAATTTTTGTCATTGATTGGGAGTGTAATTTGGGTAAAGCTCTGGATGGTTCATTTGATGATGAAACAAAGAGCAACATTAATACCCGGTTCACATTTGGTGTATCTGTGCGTACTCTCTGTCACAGGATAAATCGTCAATTCTTGAAAAACATTTCCTTAGATAGCTGTAAGAGATTGGAGACTAATTTAATTAACTCAGTAAGATCTGCAATATTTATTGAGGACAAACTTATAACTGATGAAATTTCATCATTAATCTATACGTGGGTGCTTGAAGTTATTGAATATCTCTGTTTGGATAGAAATCAGGAACAAAACCTGTTACATCAGCTGCTGACCAGGGGTGAAACATGGCCTGTGTTTGCTGTTCCAAATTTCAGCTTGACAAAGGTATTGACACTGAAAATAAATATGTTTTCATTAATATTCAAGTGAGTGGATTTTTTTTTTCAATATAATTTTGTTTACTAGAAAGAATGGAAACATATTGTGTTGAAACAGTTTTGCCTCTTCAATTATCAGTTTGTACCAAAGCCTAAGTGAGGTGTTCCTCATCATTTCTATTTCTTCAATGACTAAACCATAATTTTGAGTGGAAGGATTTGAGTTTTGGGGCCTTCTACTTATTTATAGGAGTTAAAGCCGTTAGATTATTGGCCCATCACCATCAGCAAATTTGTTTACATGTTCTCATACAAGGATCTGATATTCCTTTAACCCATCCTTGGTCACATGAAAAATTTTGAGATCTTCCACTGTTCCTTAACCCATTCTTTCAGTTACCTTGGGTGCCAATCTCTTATGCAGTTTTTAAGCTGCTTCTTATTTGGTTTTTTTTTCTTTTAACTTGGAATTTTTGGGAGGAATTTTGATTTTCCAACTATTTATTTCTCTTTATTGATAGATTCTTTTGCTCAACAAGGGAGAGATGATGACAGCCCAGTTTTCTCAATTTCTGGGCTTTAGCTTCTCTTGCTAAATATATTAGCGTTTATACAGGTTTTTTTGTTAAAAAAAGACTTTTGGTCCAGTTTTTTACCAACTTCTATTATTAATCACTAGCAGATTATAATGGGTTATATAAACTGTGATCAAGGTTACATTGTTCTAACAATTTATTGATGAAGCAAATTTGCAAGTTATCTTCAGTTTCCTCTAATTATCGAAAGCTAAACTCTTCCAAAATCTCTATTACTACTTTTGCTTATTTAAGTTATTTGCTTCTTCAAATTTATTTGTAAGCTCTCATAATCTTTTCTTATGGTTTCTCCAAATAAAAGGCGTTGTATGTGACAACAAAATCATGGCTGTGCTTATATGCAAATATTGCAATGTACCAACATATAATGTGCTGTGTAATATTACCTGTGTAAATAAAAAATAAAAAAGATGAAGATGATGATTAAGAATAAGAACTACTCCTTACTCACCACAAATATACACCTAATGCAGGCTTCAGGACACCAAAGGTTTGTGGCTTTAGTTGACAAGTTAATCACAAAAATTGGGGTTGATAGAGTTTTTGCTGGATGTGCAATGTGTGATACATCTGCAATTGAAACGATTCAAGAGGTTACATCCTGTGCGTCTTTAGCAGCTGAAATTTTGTGTACATGGAGATGGCCGGGAAGCAGTGCTGTGGTTTCTTTCTTACCTTTGCTGTGTTCATATGTGAGAAGTAATTCTTCCCAGGAATGCCTGTTAGATGAGATATTAAGCATCTTGCTTGATGGTGCTCTAGTTCATGGAGGTCATGGCACAGAGAGTTCCATTGGTTTGTGGCCAGTTCCAAATGATGTAGTGGAAGGTATTGAAGAACCATTCTTGAGAGCGCTTGTTTCCTTTCTGTTCACTTTGTTCAAAGAGAACATATGGGGGACAGAGAAGGCTTTGAATCTGTTTGAACTTCTCTTGAATAAACTTTATATTGGTGAAGAAGTGAATACAAATTGTCTTAAGATTCTTCCTTTGCTTATAAGCATACTTCTAGAACCATTGTGTGGGCATGTGAAGCCCGGTAGAGATGCTAGTTCTTGTTCTTTGGAGGAAAATTTTCTACTGAATACCACAAAAGACTGGCTGGAGAGGGCTCTAAGGCTCCCACCTTTAGTCACATGGCAAACTGGAGAAGGTAAATTCCTATTGCTTGAAATCACATGTCATTTGTTACGGACCAGAATATTATTGGAAGGGTAAAAGAATTAAGCTGAACGTATTTGTTTTTTGTGTGTGAACATCACATATTCACATGCATACTTCTTATCACATTAGTTTGTGCACGTGCATTTTCACACAAGGTTAATTTATAATCGTGCTAGTGGTTCTGTTGATTGGGTTTAAACTTCACTTATTGTTGATGCTGTTTCTAATTGTTGTAGATATGGAAGATTGGCTTAAATTGGTGATTGCCTGTTATCCATTCAGTGCAATAGGAGGTCTGCAAGCACTAAAGCCAGGGAGAAGTATTGGCCCTGATGAGAAGAAACTTATATATGAATTATTCCAGAAGCAGAGGCATGTTGCTGGTGGATCAGCATTGATCAATCAGCTTCCAATGGTGCAGATACTGCTATCAAAACTCATGGTTGTTTCTGTAGGTTATTGCTGGGAAGAATTTAGTTACGAAGATTGGGACTTTCTGTTGTCTAACGTAAGGTGTTGGATTCAATCGGCAGCCGTTATGATGGAGGATGAAGCTGAAAATGTAAATGATGCTCTCGTTGATAGTTCATCTAGCAATTTGGGTGGGTTGTATGAGAAATTTGAGAAAATTGTTCTCATTTCAGATCCATTCCCCATCAAAATTGCTGAAAATGCTCTTTTTTCGTTCTTGCTTTACCTTCAGCATTTTAAACTTCAAAAAGCTGAAGAGAAAGATGACTTTGATTCGTTGAAATTAGAAAATTTGGATTCTGTTAAGGATAGGGTTTCAGAGGGTATCCTTCGCATACTGTTTTGTACTGGCATCTCCGAGGCTATTGCAAATACATGTTGCAAAGAAGCTGCATCAGTCATAGCATCATCTCGGATTGAATATACATTGTTTTGGGAATTGGTAGCTTGTGGTGCTGTTAATTCCTCAGCACAGGCTAGAGATAGAGCTGTGAAATCCGTTGAATTTTGGGGACTAAGTAAAGGATCCATTAGCTCATTGTACTCTCTACTTTTTTCTTCCAAACCAATTCCCTTGTTGCAGTTTGCTGCTTATTTTATTCTTTCTACTGAGCCTGTTTTAAGCATGGCTATTCTTGAAGACAATGCTTGTAAATCAGACATTAATGTAGCTAGCAACCAGGACTCCAGCCATCTTGACATGTCATTGGAAGAAGTCCACTTGAAAGAAGAAATATCTTGCTTGATCCAAAGGGAACCTTACGAGGTTCTTGAAACAGACCTACTTGCCCAACGACGAGTAAGGATACTTTATATCAAGTTCAGATTTTCACCTATTTTTGTACTTGCATTTTTAGCAACTTCATTGTCTATTTTCATTTTTGATAGTGTGTGATGGAAACCCTGCCTCTTAAAATTGCAGGTAAACCTCTTCCTTGCTTGGTCTTTGTTGATATCACATATATGCGCGTTGCCTTCATCATCATCTCTGAGGAAGAGACTGATCCAATACATACAAGATTCTGCTACTCCAATTGTATTAGATTGCCTTTTTCAGCATATTCCTCTAGAACTTTCCACAGTGCAGAGTCTAAAGCAGAAAGATGCAGAGCTTCCTGCTGACCTATCAGAGGCTGCAAGTGCCGCAACCCGTGCCATCACAAATGGTTCATTGTTGTTTTTGGTAGAATCTCTTTGGCCAGTTGAATCAGTGAAAATTTCTTCACTTGCTGGAGCGATATATGGCTTAATGCTTTCTGTTCTTCCTGCTTATGTCCGGAGCTGGTTTAGTGATTTGCGTGATCGTAACACATCATCTGTCATTGAGTCCTTCACAAGAACTTGCTGCAGCCCTCCTCTCATTACAAATGAATTGTCTCAGGTATGGATTAGTTTGCTGGCCAAAAAATTAACATTTTAAATACGGGAGAAGTATCTTTGTTTGAGACGCCAGAAAGGAAGAAACTGTTAACTTCAATGATTTTGGAAACTCTTTTACTTAAAGTTGAAAAATTTTAACTACTTTTTATTAATAATCTATTCAAGGGATTTAATAAAAACCAAAATTTGTTGGAGGAAAAGGGAAACTTCATAAAGTGCTGTTCCCTAGATTGCCCTTGTGGAACTGAGGGATGAACTAGTTACAGAGCACCTGTATTTTACTTGGTCAGCGTGCATTTGTTTACTTATGAATGATAATCTAGTTCTGATATATATCTCATTTACAATGCAGATTAAGAAAGCAAATCTAGATGATGAGAATTTCTCAGTTAGTGTAAGCAAATCAGCAAACGAGGTTGTTGCTACCTACACTAAGGATGAAACCGGAATGGATCTAGTCATTCGTCTTCCTGCATCTTACCCACTAAGGCCTGTAGATGTTGATTGCACACGAAGCCTAGGGATCACTGAGTTCAAGCAAAGGAAATGGTTGATGTCCATGATGTTATTTGTTCGTAATCAGGTAATTTTTTGGGATTTTAGTTCAGTTTTACATTTGGCTTCTGCTTCCCCTTTGGTTAATGCACAGAATAATGTACCAACTTTGTGAGGGAAAAGGATTTCAATGCAAACTACTCACTTTATTGTAGTGAATATTGCCTGCAGTAAATGTGTACCTTTCTTTGTGAAATAATGTTTCAAGTGGAATATTGTGAGAATTATTGTAGGAGGATTGCACTAAAATTAACAATTTTCTGGTCCTGGTCCTGGTCCTGCAGAACGGAGCTTTAGCAGAGGCTATAGGAATTTGGAAGCGCCATTTTGACAAAGAATTTGAAGGTATTGAGGAGTGCCCCATCTGTTACAGCGTCATCCACACTACAAATGACTCGCTTCCACGACTTGCGTGCAAGACATGCAAGCACAAATTTCATTCTGCCTGCCTTTATAAATGGTTTTCAACTTCTCACAAATCATCTTGCCCATTGTGTCAGTCTCCTTTCTAAGGCTACACTGGGACTTAAGAATTTAACCAATACTGCTTCTTGTGTGATATCTCTGGAAGTAGTGGATTTAGAAACTGCAACTGCTTTCAGGAATTCCATAGGCAGTTTTACCCCTTGAAATTCAAGAGGAAGCGATTTAGAGTTTTGTAGTGATGACATAGGTATCATATTTTGACAGGTGTATTTTTTTTCAACACTTGGCACTCTGTTTAGAACATAGAAGGCCCACTTCTCACTATAGGAACTATTCTGAACAAATTTCGTTGTACATCTAGAGAATATCTTGTTTGGCGAGTGATTGGCATTTTTGTAATTTAAATGTTTTTTAACATACAATAATATCTTTAAGGTTTGCATTTTACATGGGCAACAAAATGCCCAGGAAATATACTTTACACGTTAACATTTTGGAGAACAGTTCTTGTGTATCCGAGAATGCTTATTTCCTCAACTTAAAGTATCAGGCTGATCCTATGCCAAAGGTTAGCACCATCTTCAATTTTGATAATAGTTGAGTAGTCCAAAATTATTAAACTTCGATATATCTCTTTAATTATATAATATTATTTAATATTAATAGAAATTTATATTAATAAGAATTCACCCTAAATAAATAAGAGACCAATTCATTAGAAGAATGTATTGAAATTTGATACATCTCTATGATGATGTATTACTATTTATTAATATTAATAAAAAAAATTTGTTAATAAGTATTCACCTTAAATCCTATTGAGCTAAATCCTCTTTACCTGTTGGAGAAGGGGGGGATTTAATGTCCCTAATGACCCAGGACGGTAGTGTTTTGTCCTTTGTTTTCTTGTTCTCGGGCCTTTGGGCCCTCAACTGTACCAAAAAAAAACTGCCTATTTTATTGTCAAGTTTCATTAATGAGTAAATTATCGTACTAGCTCTTGTAGTCTCACAAATTAGTTTGAAAATATCAAATTTAATTTTTAATATATTTTATTTTAATTTAAATATAAAAATATTAAATTTAATTCTTAAAAGATATAATTTAATTCTTAAAGAATAAAAATTTAGAAAAAACTTAGATCCATTTCCTTATGTCCATTTCATCAAGTTCTCCAATATAAATATGACAGGTGGCAAAAAATGTTTAAATGATCAATCACAATAAAGAGAGAATATAGAAGACCACCTTTTATATGACTAATCATAGAAGAAAAAGAGTGTAAATACAATATATGATTAGTAGAACTTTATAAAATGGACATAAAAAAATGGACCTAAAAAAATGGACCTAAGTTTTTTCCTAAAAGTTTTTATCAACACAATAAAAAAATTAGTAACTAAATTAAAACAAATCGGAAGAAGGAAATGAGATTTTTTTATATTTTAAGAATTAAATTAAGACTCTATCTCAAAAATAGCAGGCACTGGTTGGTGCCGCCGGCGGAAAGAAGAAACTCCTGACATTATTACTAATTCTCAAACTACAATTGTAAATTAATTTACATAATAGTACATTGCCTAAGGCAACATATTTAATTCTCATTAAGCAACTTGAGTGAATCATGGAGTAAGCCAAAACTCAATGGGGAAACATACAAAATAAAGAGGGTAACTGTCAAAACAAATATAAATTGGGGGGAAGAAAAGCATGTTGTCAGTCACCGCATGTGAGGAACCAACTCCCTTAACTCTACTCCATTTCCATTGGACAAGAAGTACAACTTTTTCCAATTTTCCTCTGAGAATACTTCACGAGGTATTAGCCTTTGCCTGCCAGAAATCAAAAGGCAACAACTAAGAATCTCACTGAAACAAGTGTCAAGATAGAGTTTAGTTGCATTTAAGTATCGGTTATGTTGAATCAAAAACAAATCTTCTTTCCAAAAGCATACAAGGTATGGCCAACCGATGATGGATCACGCCAACAAGTTCAAATGTAGCAAAGCAATATATTAGGAGAATAAGACTGTAAACATACCTTAAATAATAGTGGCAAACAGCCTCTGCTTCATCTAAACTGTATCGAGGAAACAAAACACGAGCATCTACTGGAACATCTGGTAAGTCTTTGCGAAGCTTTCCTACTGCTGTTGAATGAGAAAATGCCCCTACCATCATATCATTATGCATCATTGACCTAAAAGCCTTCACCTGCAACAATGACATGGAAGAATTTCAGCATTTGTACAGAAGCCTAATTTTTTATCCAAGTAATTCTAAGTTAGACAATTTAAATAATAAGACACTAAGGCTGCTTTTGGTTCAAATTTTTTATGGAATTGAAATCCCAATTCCATAAAAAACAAAATTTTCTAGTGTTTGGTTCGCTTTCTAAAACTGAGAATTGGATTCCGTGGAATTAGACAATTCCATGGAATCCAATTCTCAATTCCATAAATTGGATTTTGTTTGGTTGGGCGTGGAATTGGATTCCACATGAAATTACACAATATTCTAGGAATTATTTAGTTTGGTTGAGCTATGTGGAATTGGAATTGAATTACGTGGAATTGGTTTTTTAGAATTGGGTATGTAAATTTTGTGGAATTAGATTGTAGGGTATTTTTGAAGAATTGAGATAAATTTTGTGAAATTGGGTTGAAAAAACATTTTTGTCCCCACTTTCTTTCTCTCTCTTTCTATCTCTCTTACTGTTTTTTATTTTTTATAATGAATATAAAAAAAAGTAATTATATACTAAAAAATAAAATTAAAAAAAATAATTATTTAATATTTATTAAGGAACAAATTAGTCTTTTTACCTCACATTATTTTATAAACTTTCAATTCCATCTTTTTATACCAAACACACTTTTTCAATTCAAATAATTCAATTCCAATTCCAATCTAATTCCAATTTCATAATTTTTTTCAACCAAACGTAACGTAAGGCTTTTTTGTTTGTTAGCCTAGTGCAAAGAATAATCAACATTGCCAAGGAATGCATCAAATGTAGCTTACCTTCACAAGCAAAATTACAACAGATTAAGAAAACTGTCAAGTGTAATTAACAATATTCTATTATTCTACAACATAAAAAAGCAATGTACCAACCATTGTGAGTTCTCTAGCATGTATTGGCCTACAAGAACGAATTGATACTGGCTCCTCGTACGCGCTGAATGTAAACCAGTTATTATACTGAAGAAAGGTGTCCACAGAAAATAAGTAAGACAACCAAAATATTGCATAAACAAATTTTCAAGAACTGAACATCATTCTAATTTCAATTGTGTTTGAATAATGCTTACTTGATCAATTGCAATTAGTACAGGCCTATCTTTAACAAGTGACAACTCTTTCCTCAAGCGAACTACCACTCCAACAGCTGCATGTGTATGATCAATTCCAGTCTTCACCAGTTCATACAAATTCGTACCTTCAGGAATCACCATGGAATCAGCATCTTTTAACCATCCAACACCAGCACCTTCACCCAATGGGATTGAATCAAAGATTTGGCATGGTAGCTCCTTTAAGAAGGACTCATTGTACTTCAAAAAATCCTGAATATAAATGACCAATGAGATCCAAACAAATACCATAATGATTCCAGAATTTAGTCAGCAGCTAATATCGAGACTAATCATAAGCCGTTATTAATATGTAAACAATCAAAATGAGAACATGTAAACCAAATAAATATCTTCTTGTGATTGACATCTATAATACGTGAATATATCTTATTTTTACAAGACATACACTTGGGTAGCATAAATGGTATTGTGATTCTTTACATAACACCTAATATTATGGACCAATCTCTTTGGGCCTGAAAGGTCATGGCTAAAATATTTTAGATGGGTTGGGTGTATAGCAAAAGATAAGGTGAAAATAAGTTATCAGTCAAATTATTCTGTATTTGTGAGAGAAACAAGAAAAGAGACAAATATGGCAGACATGTTCTGATCACCTAGCCTGCAACCATAATTCACATTCCTTTGTGATAAAGATCAACCATGTTTTTATTAATTTAATATTGTATGTAAACAAATATTATACCCTCTTCCTAAATGTTTAAGTATGCTCAATGTTCCTACAAATTGCTAATTTATAGATTAGCTGCTAGGTTGGCTGGTTAACGCAATTCATTGCATATGTCTCTAGATGGCAACAAGCAGTCCACTGGCACTATCAAAACATGGAAAATTGACAACCATCATAAGCAACCCTATGGCACTTATGAATTGATCTATTTTTACCCGTGTTGATCATTCATTAAAAGCATTTGCATTTCACTTTTTTCTTCTAAGTCACACACCAAGCTGATGAGGAGAACAAATAACTAAGATTAGCAGCAATGTAAGAAATTGCCATTTCATTTGTAGTGAATATTTTGGAGTGTTTTACTCTTAGTTCCAATGAAATTCTATAAAGGGGTATAATTGCTGTTGCTGTCACTGAGAATGATCATTTATAAAACCAATATCAATGGTTAGCTCAGCGAGAAATATAGACAAATGATATTGAGTTACATACATGTGATGACAAGGGTGAAAAATATGCCTTTGCAGAGACTAAAAGTTGGTTTGAAATTAAATCTCTTAAATACTTCATGATTATTGGTTAAACAGAAGAGATGAAAATCATTTTTTCTCATCTGAAATTATGAGTTGGGGATTGAGATTTGATATTAAAAGTCTCATGTTTTAAATCCATCAGGCAAAAAGACATGTGCCTTCAAAAACCATGACACTGGCAGCTTTTCCCTCATAAAAAAACATACACACACTTACAGAAAATAAGAAAAAATGAAGAGAGATGAAATATAGCATGCTTGCCTTAAGAACACTTTCAGCCTGGACAGGTGTGTCCCATAAACCAGTATGTGGATGCTTATAGAAATATCCTCCATGGGTCCACTCCCGGCCTCTGGGAACATAAAAAACTAGCCAACCTTCTTCTCGAGCCCAATGAACAAGCATTGCAAGTGCAATGCTCTTGCCACAGCTAACAGGACCATCTAAGACGATTTGCTTTCTAACCTTGGGCCCTGAAAAACTTAAATACACATTATATTGACTGAAAGAAGTATGACCATTGAGATCTACACAGAAGAAAGTACAAATATGTTTTAAACTGTAAAATTATCTACAAAAGAAATAAAAAGAAAAATGCCATACAAGGATCACATTTTGATTTATCTTTTTCTACCAAAAAACATGTAGATTATTTGAACAAAAAATAACATCAAGTCCACACCTTTGCTCTTGGAGGGCAATATTGTGGGATCAACCACGCGCCTAAAATTATCACGAAGATCCAAAAAGCTCCGCCGAACAAGCAAAGAAGTTCGCAAAGAATCCTCGAACTCCTTCACCATACCCATTGGCAATCCCTCCGGCAACAGCTTCTGTAGCTCCTGGTGATTGAACTTGAAGTATCTGCAAGTATCTTCACGGACGAGTTCGTTGAGTGAATCGGAGTCGGTGAAGAGGGGGCGACCATTGGGACCGAGATTAAGGGAAGGGTCTTTCCCATCGGCAGCAAGGAGGCGTCGACGTTCCTGCAAAATGAACGCGGCGTCGCCGGAATCGGTGGCCCGGGAAGCGGAAGCAACATTGGGGGATTTATTCGCATCGGGTTTGAATTTATCCCTCTTGGCCTTAACGAAAGTGGAATAGTGGGTGTCAGAAGAGCAACTGACGGCTGGAATTGTAGTGTTCTTGAGCTCCCATGGCCGTGTTCTGGAGCTCGCAGCTGCGGCTCTTAAAATGCACCGCAACATTTCCCTTTCCTCTGAAACCACAGAGATTGAGAGCTCAGGTTTTGGGTTTTGGGAGAGAGAGTGAGAGTGGCTGTAACAGAAGGAGGGGTATTCCAGTACTTTAGTAATTCAGACTCCAGGCCCGTAATTATTCTGAACTTGGGCCTAAAGCGGCCTTTGAATCGATCCATCAGAATATAACTACTTTTGGGCTTTTGGTTGAATTAAATGGGGGCTTCAAACTTTGCTTAATTGCCTACATGGCTGGAATCATTATTATATATTATAATTTATAACTGGTTCACCTTTGGAAATTTTAGCCATAAATATAGATTTATATGCTATTCATGAAAATTGAAGAACTCTTCTGGAAATGAAAAAACTACACAGTAATTTGTTTGTTTCTGTATATAACTTATTATCGGTGTCCGAGTGAAATGAATAGTATTTAATCAAAGATTAATGATTGCATTGAAAAGGAGGTATATACCAATTTGCTTTCTGTGGTTGCAGACAAAAGACTCAAGAGAATCCATTTCCATCACATCATAATGTTGAAAAATGGGTTGAGTTCGTTAGTGATATTTCTTGAATCTTTGATAAGTGATAACAACCTACTATGTACAATGTACATGACACGTGACGAAAGAAAAATTATTTTATATTTTATTTTAGTTTTAAATTAATTTTTTATTTTTTAAAAATTTTAAATTAATTTTTTATATTTATAAATTATTTTTTTCCGACAATATTAGTATTTTTCGTTAATTGTGACATAGATTTATTTAAATAAATTGTGTAATAAATTTTTATTAATGGAATAGTATGGATTATGGAGTGAGGTAGGATAGAATCATTAATTGAGAATTTTTTAAAAAAATAAAGAGATTGGTGTAACTAAAAATTTTATTATTACTTTTATAATAAATAAATAAATAAATAAAAATTAAAAAAATTAAGATTAGAATTAAATATTATAAATTAAGGAAGAATAAAATTTTAGTATTTTTAAAATCTATGGCATAGATCACATCACAATTCAAGAATACATGTCAACTGAGTAAAAAATTTGAACAATTACATATATGAATAAAAAAAAAACTTGTAAGAAGATCCCCACGTACATAAGAAATATAATTACTTACAGCACGAAATTAATTAAGCTTAAGCATGCAAACTTAGAAAGTTGTTGTAGTACGAATTCTATGAAAATTGATCATATGCTCTACAGCATAAAAAAAATAAGGAGAGATGAGTGACACATAATGAGACTTATATGTGGATTTCACTTATGTGTAAAATCTATTTATGTGTTACTCTCTCTTTTTATTTTTCTATGATGTACAATATAAATATAAGATTCATTCCCAAATTCTAACTTAGAGGCTAGAGCCCTACACAATTTTTTGAAGCAGTGAAGGCACCATCCACCACAAGGTTATGACCACTGACATACCTTGACTCATCACTCCCTAAATAAAGCGCCGCCTCTGCAATATCACTAGCTTTCAATCTAGCTCCCTTCAAATTACCCAACCCACTCACTATCTCCTCCATTCTCTCTACCTCTTCTTCACTCGCTACCCTCGAACCTAAACCACCACCTTCCCTCCATCCATTAATAAGCATCGAAGTCGCCACCCCAAACGGCGATATACAATTAACCCTTATCCCATACCTCCCCAGCTCACACGCCGCGTTCTTCGTGAGCCCAACAATCGCATGCTTGGAAGCCGTGTACGCGTGTGGGCCCACCCCACCCATCACGCCTGCCACGCTGCACGTGGAAATGATGCTCCCACGCCTTCTCGCCACCATCACTCGCGCCGCGTGCTTCATCCCAAGCGCGGTGCCTCTCACGTTGATGCTCATCAGGCGGTCGAATTCGGCCGCGTCGAGCTCCGTGATGCTCATCTTCTGCTTCGATTGGTTCCCGAGGATGCCGGCGTTGTTGAAGAGTATATCGAGGCGTCCGAAGGCGGAGACGGTGGTGTCGATTAAGGTCTTGACGTCTTCCTCTAGTCGCACATCGCAGTGGATAAAGATGGCTGAAGGGGATAAAGAGGTGGCGAGTGCGGTGCCGAGTGTGTCTTCGATGTCGGCGATGACGACTTTGGCTCCGTGCTGAACGAAGAGTCTTACGGTGGCTTCTCCGATTCCTCTGGCTCCGCCAGTTATGATTGCAACTTGTCCCTCCAGTCTACACATAGGGAAAAATCTTTGAATTAATCAGTTCATAGAAATATTGGACTGTACATAAAAATTATTATTTTTTGACTTCTTACAAGTCTAATTAAAGTAGGTGGAGAGTAGAGTAATTAATAAAATGGAGAAGGAGAAATGGTGTAAGCGCACCTTTTTGGAATGAGGGAGTCGGTGTGAAGCTTGTCTATATTGATAAGGTTTTTATTGTCTGGGATCATTGGAGCTGCCGAACAGATGCTCATGGAGTAATTTGAAACAAGAGTTCTGCTTGGAGATGCTAGCTGAATGTGCCTACGAATTGAAGAAGGGAAGAGTTTTTATATATAAATAGACAAGTTTCATATCAAACTTCAAAACAAATAACTAATTAATGCTCATGTTATAAATATGGACATACATATAACGTGAGGTTTGTTTGTTTGGAGGGGTGGGCGTGGGTATATATGAATATATGAATATGATATGATATTTCTGTTTTCCTCATTAATTTGTTTCCGGACTATATTAATAACTAATTATAAATTATTATTTCCCCTCTCCCTCTCTGTTGAGAAAATAGTTCCATGCAATCTCATTAACTATTTAATTTGATATTAAAGGAAAAAAAAAAACAAAAGTAAATGATTTGATCATGTGATAAAATATATTTGTTTCCATGATCTTGTTCTTTCTGAGTTGAATCGACGATAACTGTACGCAAAACGGAAAGGCGCCGTTGGCCGAAAAAGAAGAAAACGGAAAGCATAATAACATATTGCTAACTCCGACAAACAAAAATAATATATAGTGAGCGTGAATGACAAACATGAAACATGTTTTTTCTATGATTTTTTTCGTTGGTGTTCGAGGTAGAGGGGAAATAATAGGGACCTTATTTCGAATTTGACTTGTAACACGCATCTGATTATATTGGGAGAGTCTTTCAACAAATAGAAATCTTATTTAAGCGATATTAAGACGTTTAGTACTTAGACCACGATGATTTTCTTTTTTGTTAAATTTTTGTTTCAATTGAAAGAAAGGTAAAATATTGTGTTGGCTCTAATGCTCTAAATCAATGGGCATATTGAAGCAAACAAATATACCGTAGCATTGTAGTACTGAACTTTTATATTCTTCATTTCCCTTTCTTTTCCAATCAGTTTTACAGAAAATGACAAAAACATGGTTATGAATTATCATATAAACATATATATTTTTATATAAAAAAGATATATTCATTCGCATCCAATATAGGTTATAGGACGACTTTTAAATGGTTAAGTACTGAGTTTGGAGGTTTAATGTTAATTACTTTGATTGATATCAAATGTTCTGGTGGGTCGGAATAAATTTAACGTATAGAAGGGGATATATTGAGAAGTTGGCCCAAGTTTTTCAATAACCAAACAAATGAAACAATAAATTTCGTGTTTTCTTGTCACATATATATGTTACGTGCTGGGAAAAATAACTAATTTGATGGCATTATAGAACGTCTTTTAGAAAAATAATAAATAAATTGATCGTGAGAAAAGCCAAGTGCATGAATTGCATGCAAGGAAAATTAATCAAATCCAAAAATACATGTATTTTTAATATGCGTAAAATATTCATAAAAAAATCTTAAAATAAACAACTAAAGCTTAAACAAATAATGAGTCGACTTTGGTATAGCGTAGACAACAACATCACAACAGAAACAAAGCATTAAAACCATATTGTTCATGCAGTATATATGTAGCTAGCTACTTAATTATTATATATATAATTGGCCATAAATATATATGATTTAATATAAATATACGGTTGACATGTTTATGCATTAATGATTTATAATTGATTTAGTTAATTAACTTTATTTATATTGATCATAAGTATCATAATTTTGTTTCTTTCAATTATATATATATGTGTGTGTGAGTGTGGAACTTTTCATCTCACACCATATAATTATATATTTTTTAAAAAATTTATATATTTTGCTTTTATTAGATTATTTTTTATATGTAAGAAAGTTTATCTACGTTTAATCCCGAAGAAACAAGAAAATTGAGAAATTATTGACACAAAATATACACTATTATCTCCCTAATAACAATTGTGCTTAGAGTTACTTATGAACTTGCATATTTTTTTTAAAAAAATTATTAATTAAGTCTCTAAAAGATATAGGTTGTTTCAATTCAGTCTCTGAAAGATACAAATATATAATTTAGTCCCTGAAAGATTTTTTCAATTTGGTCCTTTTATTTTTTCTATTAGTGTATTTGTGGCTTCTTTCAAGGACTAAAAGGACCAAATTAAAAAAAAAAACTTTTAGAGATTAAATTAAATATTTTCATTTTTTAAGTTCTAAATTAGAACAATATGTATTTTTTTGGGACCAAATTGATAATTGTCTCTAATTTTGTTGTGCTTCAATATTTGTACAATTTTATGTTTAGTTAAGTTTGTTTTGTGTCTTTTTTTTTTTTTTTACGTTATGTTGTGGGCTACTCTTTTTGCTTCGAAGGATTATATGACGGTGGAAGGCCCAATTCAAAGCCCAATAAGCTTGGTTGTAAAACTCTAGGGCTCTTTCCGATCCAACACCGAACACCGTCGTCACTGTCGTTCTGGCAGAACTTGGCTTCCTCCTCCTCCCTCGTTTCCTCTACCCGCAGAGACCATGCTTTCAGGGGACATACCTCCTAATCAGACTATATACGTTAAGAATCTCAATGAAAAGATCAAGAAAGAAGGTATCGTTGCTCTCTTTTACCATCAGAAGAACAAGTCTTTGATTTTCACGGGTTCTGATATTCTGGATTATTGCCACTATAATTTTGCTTAGTATGTCATAATGATGATTTTTTTTCTTCTTCTTTCGTTTTATAATTTCTTTTTTGGTCGAGATTGAGTTCTTTAGTAAAGCACCAGAAACCACTTACTGGGTTCACTGCCTTCAATTTTAGCTTCGGGTTTGTGAACTTTAAGGGTTTGTTTTTTAGGACACCAACTCCACAAGATTATGGTACAATGTAGTAAACAGTGAAGCGAATTTACGATATCTTTATATCAGGAACAACATGGTGGCAACATTACCTTCGAAACATGAATTAGGTTTTTTTTATTGAAGAATTTGCTGGCTTAAGGCCAATGGCCTAGCATGTATGGTTTTATTTTCTTCTTAGGACAGCGGACAGCTCTTGTTAAGTTAAGTTTGGCTGTGGACGATGCTTGGTTTTTATGGTTTAGAAGCTGTAATTCTTATCTTTCTTATGGTCGATAATGAGATTTAATTTTCTGATGTTAATAATACATTAAATGCAGTAGTGGGCATATCTCAAATTGACAATACGGAAATGTAAATGAAACATGTACTTGATTTCACAGCTAGTATTTCGATTTCATGCTGGAATGTTACTGCTTGTAGTCTAGAATAGATAACTTAAATTGGAGTGGATGTATATCTTAAGGTTTGCTTAGGATAAGAATGTATCATGTATGACATGAAATTGGACATAAATTCATCAGTAATGTCCGCAAGATATAGTAACCTTGCCTTATAGTTTCTCATGACTTTGCGTTTTACTATTGTCATTACCTAGGATCTTCTCTGTTTTTGTCAATATCATTGTTATGTACCTTTTCATGTTTCACTATTGAACATCAGGTGGAATTTGGTAATAAATTCTTCTTTCTTGTGAAAATGCCAGAGCTAAAGAGATCATTGTATTGCTTATTCTCACAATATGGAAGGATTTTGGATGTTGTTGCTCTAAAGACACCCAAGCTTCGAGGACAAGCATGGGTTTGCTTTAGTGAAGTAACTGCTGCCAGTAATGCAGTGCGACAAATGCAAAACTTCCCATTTTATGACAAACCAATGGTAATCAACTTATTGTCCCATTTGTAGTTTATTTGCGTTTTCCTTTATTGTTATTGTTTAACTGTCTTCAGATACTTTTACAATTTTGAAGTTTTTATATCCTAATAAATTGCTTGGTCTGGTTATATTTCTCTCTTTTCAGAACGTTGTAGGTTCACAAAGTTGTCTATTGTCTTAATGTTTATCATGTTTATGCTAAGAAATATTTGCTTGTGAAAAATATTATTTACTAGTTTATTTGATTTTGTGTTAAAGACATCCATTACTATGATAGGCATTATGTTCATTACCAAGAGTGAGAGAAAGATCTGAATGATACATCTTCTGTTTTATTTTATTTATTTTTCTAATAAAATTGTTTGCTATTCTGAATTCTCTATCACCAATCTGAATTCTCTATCAGCAATATTTAAGTATTACTATTTTCTATCACCAATTTGATGCAGCGAATCCAATATGCGAAAACAAAGTCAGATTGTATTGCTAAAGAAGAAGGAAGTTATGTTCCAAGGGAAAAGAAGAAGAAACAAGAGGAAAAAGGTGAACAATAGTAATTTGTTGTTTCCTTTTGAATAAGACATTTTCTTGATTTCTGATTTATTTAAGAGGTTTAGCATACAACATACTCTATCTTTCTAGTAACATTTATTACTAAAAATTCTAAACCATCTTAAACAATTGGATTGTAGCTTTGCTTTACTAGTCATTCATGAAAAACTAATGGATTAGCTTAGTAGTTTAAATTAAGTATATTAAAATAAAGCAGGAATGCTTTCTTTTGTCATTAAATAGGGAAAATTGATGAATAATTGACAAAAGACAGTTTGATCAAATAAAGGAGAAAATACTACTCAAAATAGTGATAGTTGATTGTTTGAACAAAACTCTTATAATGATAAGTGGTAAACTGATACTTGATGTGGATGACAAAACACAATACAAATTTTAGATGTAGCATAATAGAGAATCAAATATGACCGGGTTTTTTGTTAAAATCATGTACAAGTAATTTATCTAACTCTAGCTTGCCTTTACACATGACAAAATTTCTGATTATGCATTGAGCAATAGTCCAAATTTTTGTTATTTGTAGATTACAGCTTTCAATTTTGTATGTCTTGAAAGATGGGCTAAATTAAATTCACCTACCTGCTCACCAGTTCAAAAAAAAAAAAGAAAAGAAAAGAAAACCTGGGCTTTGAAGTTATACATCACAAACAGCAGAGTGAATCAGGATCGCCATTACAACTTTCTTTAGAATATTATCAATACTAAGCGTCTGGACATTATTTTGCAGCTGAGTTATAGATAGTTAAAAAGATTGTAAACCTGCTTTTTATAATCGTCTTCTGATCTTGATGCATAAGACTTAATATTAATCCCTAATTGTTTGACTAACGTAATATTCTATGTTCAGCTGAAAGAAAGCGACGAGCTGAAGAAGCACAGCAATCTGCTGTGCCCAATGGTACACATGGTGCAAGTAATGGTGGCCCAACGGTATGTTCCTTTAAGCAATGTGGCTTACCATATACTAACCTGTACTGTCGGCATATTGAAAGAAAGTTTTGATTTTATGGGAAAAAATGATTGTTGTCATGATTTTTCAGTTTGACCATTGGCTTGGCATGGATGGGAATGTAACATTTTGGAACATATAATTGTTCATATAGCTTTTTGACTAAAATGTTTCTTATTTTTTGTAGGCTGCTTTCCGGCAAGGGCCAGGTGCTCAAGAAACTGCTCCTCCGAACAACATTTTGTTTATAGAGAATTTGCCCCATGAAACGACCAGTAGGATGCTTGAAATGCTCTTCCAACAATACCCAGGTTTCAAGGAAGTCCGTCTGATTGAAGCCAAGCCAGGTATTGCATTTGTAGACTTTGAGGATGACGTACAGTCCTCCATGGCCATGCAGGCTCTTCAGGGCTTTAAAATCACTCCTCAGAATCCCATGGTTATTAATTTTGCTAAAAAGTAGATCAATTTTCAGCAGCCAGTGGTATTTTTCCAGCTCTTCCTATAGTTGCGGAAGGAAGAGAATCACTTTTTAAGTATTTTTGCGTACTGTACTAATGTTGTAGAACATTAAGAAACTAGCTGCGAAGTTGTAAGTTTACAGGAAAGTAAGAAAAGTGCAGATGCAATGTGAGAATTCAACAAAAGGTTGTAGGAAGACTTGAGATAGTGGTGGGTGTAATGTCTATGCTTGTATGTGATTATTCAAACTTGCCGAGTAAAACAATTTCCATATCCATCCCTGTTTCAAGAGTTGAATGTTAAGGAACTCCATTTTCTAGGGCTTCTGCAAAACTTTTTATGCGATCCGAATCAAAATCTAATACTGTCTAGTGTATCAAAATTTATATTAAAAAATTTTTTATTTTAAAATTTAAGATAATATAAATCACAAAACAAATTTAACGACGGGACAGTGGTGAGTTAAAGTTAGGTGAACAATTATATTTATATCTGTTGAACTTATTTAGACTAAGTTAGATTGAGAGTTAAATTATTTATAAACTAAGGGTTTGGTTTGAAGTTTTGAAGTGAGTAGGGTAGAGTGGTTAGTAATGGAATAATGTAGAGTGGGGTGAAATGAAATGGGTTAGACAAATCATTCTATTGATTAAGAGTTTAAAAAAATGAAGATGGTAGTGATAGTAAAAATTTTAATATTATTCTTAAAATGAATATTTGAAGAAAAATGTTAAAAATGGAATTAAAGAATATATTACATGTAACTCATTTTAAACCCCTTCAAAGTTCAAACCTTTAGAATTTGGGATGTTGAGTGGTTTAGGAATCCTAATCCTACACTATTTGCTCATTAAATTCCCAATCAATGGTTAAGAGTTTCAAACCATACTACTCTCAAATCATCCTCCCAATCAAATCCTAAAATTTTAGGAATATAATTGATAATAAACAAAATTAAAAAAACAATTTTGCCGTTAAATTTTAGAAGAAGCAAGGTTGGTGCCTTCTGATTGGATGGTTAGTGAAGCCGCTCCATGCAGCCCCTTGGAAATAATAGGAGGGATAAATTATTGGATGACAATTTGAGCACATCTGCACATGGAAAGAGTACATAGCGTGGTCATAATATCATTTGTTAATAGTTGAATTTGTGTTAAAATAATTTTTTTAATATAAGATAATACAGATCTTAAAACAAATCTAATAACTTATAACTGATAAGTTGAAGCTCTTGATAATTCCAAAAACTCACCATGATATTATTGGATCGTCATATTGACATATTGTTGTACTCACGACTGTTATAACATGTGCACGTAAAATCTGTACTTTCCTTCCTCGTATACTCACTCCACTTTTGGTTGAAAAAATATGTAGAATTGAAATTGGAATTGAAATTAGAATTGGATTTGAAATTAAATTATAGAAAAAACTTAGGTCTATTTCCTTATGTTCATTTCATCAAGTTCTCCAATATAAATATGACACGTGGCAAAAAGTGTTTAAATGATCAATCACAGTAGAGAGATAATATAGAAGACCACCTTTTATATGACTAATCATAGAAGAAAGAGAGTGTAAATACAATATATGATTGGTGAAACTTGATGAAATGGACATAAGGAAATGGACCTAAGTTTTTTCCTTAAATTATTTGAATTAAAAGATGTGTTTGGTATTAAAAGTTGGTAAAAGAATATGAGTTAAAAAGACTAATTTATCCTAGATAAATATTAAATAATTAATTTTATTTTATATTTAGTAAAAATATTAAAAAAAATTCATAAAAATATATTAAAAAATCAAAATATTCCAATTCCAAAAAGTGAGCCCAATGCCATGTAAAAAACTTGGAATTGAAATCATAATGAGCATGGAATTGGACTACTTATTGGAATTGAATTTTAAGTATAAAAATTGAACCAAACTTTGGAAATTTTTTTATTTTGTGCAATTTCATGTATGAATCCAATTCTTGCTTGAACCAAACACATATGTTACTTAATAAATTTCCTACTTTGTTTCTTAAAAAAAAGTAATTGGGCATAGATATAGATAATTTTTAAAAATAAAGTAATTAAAATAATTTTAAAAAAATATAATTCATATTTATTGTGCATGCATAGGTATTTTCTTAGTTGAAATCAATAAATTTAAATTTGAGTGTAAATAAGAAAAAACATTTGAGTGTAAATATCTTTTTGACAGTAGATCGACGATTTTAAGAGAATGAATATTATTTTTTCTTTCTACAAAATATAAGTTCTAATTATTAGATATTATTAAATTGAAGAATAAATAAGTTTTATATTTAGGTTGAATAAAAAATGTATTGTATTACTATATTTAGATAATGAGATAAAAAAATTGTTTTTTTTTAAAAAATAAATTATTTAATTATGGGAAAAGGTGAATTTAGTCAAGTGTTTGTTAAGAAATTTTATAAATTATAAGCTTTATTTATATTCTCTTTCTTTAATTATTGGTTATGCACAATTTAATTTTTTATATTTTTTCTCTACCCATGATTGATCATACAAATACTTTTTATCACATATCTTCTTTTTTTTTGAAGAATTTCATAACAAATATATAAATAACTTTATGTAAGTTTAGTCCTTTAGTTATCTAAAAAATACTTGAGTGTTAAATTTTGTATTCATGTCAAACAAAAAATATTTTAATTTAAATAGTGGGTCCCACAATTTATTTTATTAGAAAAGTAAATTTTATATTGATATATTATATATAAAAAAAAAAGATGCTGGGCGGGAACACTGTCAATTTCTATAATGATTCCTGCCAGCTTCTTATATATGGGTTGGTCTATAATACAATTTGTAATTTTGTTGCATGAGATGCCACACATTTTGAGCTAATGAGATTGTCACAAGTGGATTGGGTGACCTAAAGAGGTGGTAAAGATAACCTGAGGTGGTAAAGATGACCTGAAGAGTAGGTTTTAACATATTTATGTTTTCTACCTCAATTTTTTTTATTTTTATATTTTCAGCCTAGGTTAAATGCAAATAGAACATCCAGACAGACTTTATTTCTTTCGTGGAAATGCACATTGATAGTTGTGGAAGAACGTACATTGAGGAGAACATCCCCAAATTCACGGCACTCTCTCTCAAAAATCATTGGTTTTCTTTGCTGTGGAAGCTATAAGCAAAAGGGAGGAACAATCTCATCTTATGAAAACATGTGCTACGAAGAAAATGGGATATTTTGAGAATCAAGTGAACAAAATGCTCCACCAAAGAAGGAAGAAGAAGAAGAAATGGAGGTGGAGAAAGTGAAGATGATACAAACAGTAAGCTATAATTTATTTTATTTTAGAATCAATTGAGTTGGAATTTATGTAAAAACTTATTGTGAACAATAAAATAGAGAATTAGGTGTTGAAAAATGCAAAGAAGATGACGCAATAGTCGACTATTACAATAGTTAGTCAACTGTTACGCTATTGGAAAAAGATGAAAAAAATTCGAAGAAGATGACGTAATAGTCGACTATTATAATAGATAGTCAACTGTTACGCTTTTGAAAAAAGTCAGGTTCAATTAGCAGTATCAGTCAACTAGTCTATCAAGTAATCATATGTTTATTTGTAGGAAAATTAATTTTTTTACTGATTTTAACCAAATAATAAACTAATATTCTCATTTTGCTATAATCATACCAATTGTGAGAGTAACAATCGTTTGTTATAATAGTTAAATATTACAATTAGTTTTTTCAAAGTTCATAAAAATTGTTAATTGTTTATATATTGTTGTGTGCTCATGAAGATGATAAGCAATGTAATAAAGACAAAAGTATATAATCAAATATGTACGATGAATGCAATGCTAATGAATAAAGAGGGCCCGTCTCTATAATATTTGAGTTGAAGGCTTACTCATGTTTTGTTTTTGGAAAATTATATAATATTGCTTTGCTTTGTATGTTGGGCTGGACCTTTGCTTCCTGCAATCAACGTATAGCACTAGGAAGATATATTGCATGCCATAAAACAAATCATGTACACCAAATAGGAGTTATTAAAGAAACACGAGGGTACGTGTTTGGTAAGGAAAAAAAAAAGAGGGAATGAGAATAGAAATGGGAATATAAATGAGAATGTTGGAGGGAATGAAAATGTCATATCAATATGATGTGATGTAAATGAAATAAAAGTGGGTAAACCTTATATTAAAAGTGGAAATGGAATAAAAGTGGGTAAAAAAGTAAGGGCAAAAATATATTTATCCCATTGTAAAAAGTAGGGTTTGTTTGATAGGAAGAAAATAGAAGAGAGAGCTCAAGGGGTGTGGTTGAGTGGAAGGGACTCATCTATCCTTAACCAAGTGTCAGGGGTTCGATTCCTGCCTTGAGTATGGAGCAGATTTAAATCCTTGGGCCAGCTGTCCCACCCTTCGAGGTACCTACAATTCAGCGAGGGGATTAGTCACTGTGCTCAATGGTGGATACCCTGGTCTAGACAAAAAAAAAAAAGAGGAAGGAGAAGGTTTCTCCCTCCCTTTTCCCATCATCATTTCTCCTTACCAAACACATCCTAAAGGTTGTGTTTTGTAAGGAGAAATAGGAAAGGAAAAAGGGATGGAATGCACAATTTTCACATACATTCTTCCTACCAAATAAATCTTATTTTTTGTAATGTGATAAAACTATGTTTTTGCCTTTACTTTTTTACCCACTTTTAATGTAAGGATAAAATATGATCATTTTAGCTACTTTTATTCCATTCACATCACATTGACATGACATTTCTATTCCCTCTAACATTCTCATTCCTTCATCTTTTCTTCTTACCAACCACACCAAAAGATTTTCACGATACTTGAGAAGTCTAAAAGAAAAAGATTTTTTTTAATGGGTAAAAGAAAAAGAATTAACTTGCTGAGAAACAAATAATAAACATAATTATAATTAAATTCTTATCGAGATAATTCAGTTCCTACTAATAAGAACTCTAGTGAACCTAAAAAAGGGATAAAAATCACATATAACTAATTAACCCAAAATTGAAACAATCTTGTAAGATCAGAATCAAAGAAACAAAGAAAATTTTTTGCTTTTGGGCAAAAATGTTTGAGTTTTCATAGCATTAAAGTCATCCAAAATTCTATTTGATAGGACATTCCTCAACCTGAAATCTCCTAGGACCAAGAGGTAAGATTATTGCTTGAGGTTTAAGTATGTAAAATTAAAAAATTTGGAATAAAATATGATTGGAACATATACGAGAGAAAAAGAGATCATGGGTGTGGTAGTTAATAAAAGTGGTGAGAGAGAGGTTAGAAATAAAAGTAGTTATTGAATTATTTATTATATTTTAAAATATAATAATAATATTTTTTACATTAAATTTTAAAAATTAAGAAAAAATTATTGCATGCAAGGGCACATTTAGTTTGGCGTTTGGTCGGCATAATCGTAAACGTAATCCTTTTACATCCTTCCAACCAAACACACTCTACTTTTTGTAATGTGATGAAATTATATTTTTACCCTTACTTTTTTACCCATTTTATTCCATTATTATCACTTTTAATATAAGGGTAAAATGGTCAATTTTACCCACTTTTATTCCATTTACATCACATCACTTTCATATTACTTTTTTCATTCTCTTCTGCAATCCCATTACATCATTCATTCTTATTACCATTCTCATTATATCCTCACTCCACCAACCAAACACAATTATATATATGTAAGTAATGAAAAGAGTGAATGCAACTAATAATTAATGCCCACAAGTTATATAACTAGATTATGACCCGCGCATTGCACGGGTATTGTGTTTTAGCATAATTTATATCTTTAAATATATAAATTATGTTAATAACAATGAATATGCATTGCATAAATTATATTTTAATTAATAGATTGTTAGTTTGGGTGGTATCTGTTATATACTCTAATCTTTTTAACACTATAAGAAATAATTGTCGATAATACTTGTTTTGACAATACTTTTTTTACGGTGTTTTTTTTACGGTCGTCATGACAAATATATTATCAAAAATAATATTATTCACAAATATTGACAATGGATGATCGTCGAAAATATTAACATGGACATTTTTCAAACAACTTGTTTCGACGGCCAAAATTTAATTGTGAAAAAAATTATGTTTTTTAATAGTTAGTTGTAGCCGTCTAAATAGATATTGTTAATAATACTCACTTTTTTTTTGTAGTGTAAGTAACATTTCGGGTTCGCGACTTACGCATGAAAACCTTTTATAGAAGAGCTCTACCCCCAATAGGAGGATACCTATGGAAAAAAAGATATATTTTAATATTTAAAAATTCAGAATGCAATATGCAAAAATATTTTATTTAATATCATTCTTTAAATTTTTATTTTTGAGATCTTAAAACATAGATTTCTTTCAATATACGATATATTTGATGATATATTAAATTTTAACGGAAATTTAATTTATTGAGTTTATTAATTTTGTTATAAAAATTGTTAAACACAAACATTAATTCATTTTTTAGATAAATAGTAGTACAATTTTAAAAAATTAAATAGTTGAGTAAATTATATTTCATGGTCCCTTTTGTTTTAAAACATTACACTCTCATTTTAAAATAGAAGGAATATGAATGAGAGTGTAAAGTTTTAAAACATAGGGGATCAGGAAAAATAATTTACTCAACTATTTAATTTTTAAAATAGTACTACTATTTATTTAAATAATGAATTAACGTTTGTATGTTTTGGTTTGTATTTAAGAATTTGTATAACAAAACTAATAAATTCAATAAATTGAATCTCAATAAAAAATTAACATATCAAATATGCTATATATTGAAAAAAATTATATGTTTTAAGATCTCAAAAATAAAAATTTAAGTGATGATATTACATAAAATATTTTTGCATATTGTGATTTGATTTTTTAAATATTAAAATATAATTTATACAATGCATATCAATTGTTTGTTTTTTTTATAAGAGCATATCAATTGTTATTAACATAATTTATATATTTAAATAAATTATACTAAAACACAATACTCGTATAAAGAGAAACGTGGATTTGACTTATGAACAATTCGGCCTATATAGTTTGTGAACAATAAAATGTGTCTTGATGCTATATTTGATATTTTAGATTTCAATTAAGATTTTATTTTTTGAGTCATTAATTGTGTTATAAGAATAATTAAATACAAATTATAACATACATTCATTTTTTTGGATAGGTATAAGATACAATCATTAATTAATTCATTGTTTAAGTAAATATATAGTAGTATTGTTTTGAAAAATTAAATAGCAAAGTGAATTACACTCCATTTTTTTAAGAGATCTTTAAATTATACTCTCATCTATTGAGAGATAAGAAAATTTATGATTTTATCCATTTTTAAAAATACTTTTATGTTTATTATTTATATAATTACATATGTATTTGATTAATATTAAAAAAAATTTAAAAATCAAAATAAAATACAATAACTATATTTTAATCAAAATTAAATTTAAAATTTATATAAAAATAAATTTCTATAATTTACTGTCAAAATTATAACTTATACACTACAAAAAAAATTTTAGCGACAATTTTTTGGCTTTAGCGGCGATTTTAACCGTCACTAAAGCACTTAACGACGGTTTATAGAACTGCCGCAATACTTTCCGTCGCAAGGGTTATAGCGTCGGTTTTCTGTGACTGCTGGAATAACCGACGCTAAAACTTAGCGTTGGTTAGGAGACCGATACTAAATAGCGGCAGTTTCTGAAACCGCCGCTAAATTTGTGATGGTTCAAAACTGACACTAAATTGGCGACGGTTGAAAAATGACGTTAATAAACCGCCACTATTTATGAAATGTAATTTTTTATATATATATTTTAATTAGTAATTTGATATTTATTTTATTTTTTAAAACTATTTTATCTTATTTATATATAAGTGAAATACACTTAAATTTATATTAAAATACTGGCTATTAAAACTAAATTTAGATAAATCAATTAGTTCAAATACAAATCTTCTAAAACAATAAGTGTTCCAAATAAAATTGTCATAAGACTTCTTACAAACTAAAATTACTATAAAATTAAACTACTAAACGAGACAATGTGCACTGATTGTTATCCAAGACCATAGATCCAAAAGAAGAATGATACTACGTATAAAGATTCTAGCAAGGTTTCAAATACATACCAGATCAAATTAAGGATGTAAATGCAAGAAATCTACCTCAATACCCGTAAGAGAGACTGTTCCTTAGGATCCTTTTACTTTTCAGAGTCCTCTTTAGAATCTTTTTTGAAGGTTGAGTACAAATTATGAAATTTTCTTATCTAAATATGAGTATTCCAATGTACTATAGTAGGAATTTCCAGTGCTACTAGAAGTCATTTGCCTCAATTTGACCTAGGAAAAATAATAAGAAATTATTTTAATTTTTTCTGAAATTTTTTTCACATAAAAAGGTACAAAAAAAGTACTAAAAATACACATAAACAGATCTCAAATCACCCCAAACATAGTCCAATTATATATCAAATTGAAGATCTCAATTTTATGAATTCTTAGAGACAGTCGGCACCTCAATCGGAGGTCCCACGCGCCCTCACACGCGCCAAGAAGGAAAAATGTAAGAAAAAAATGATAAAAAAAATTTTCCACTCTTTTGTTAGGCGCGTGGGCCCCACGCGCCGCCATGGAGGCCGCCACTCGCCGGCAGCTATACGGCCACGCACCGAACGGGGCTGCCACGTGACATTTCTGTCCCCTTTTTTTTGTTTTTTTTTTTTATTTAAGTCAAGCCCAGCAAAGAAAAAAATTTTTTTTGTTTGTTTCCCAAAAATATTTTTTTTTTGTAATTTTCAAAATTTTTTTTAGGCGGCGGTTTTTGAACTATTGCGCCAAAAAAACGGTTTTAGTGATGATTTTGTAGCAGCGGTTTCCAAAACTACCGCTAACCGTAATCTTCAACCTTCAGCCTCCATTTTTCCAGTACCCGCGATCGAAAACGGTGGAGTTTGCCGAAAAAACTTTCGACTTCATTATCTCAAACGTACGAACTTCGTTTACTGCAAACTTTATGTCGTTTTCGCACGATTTTTCGTGCTCTACGCAATGGACACAATTTCGAAGCTTAAAAATTTAGTTTTTGTTAACCCAATTTTTGAACCCGAAACTTCGATCCACAATTACTTTGTTATTCGAAGTTCGATTTTCGCAAATTTGATATGGCCCTTCTTGTTTTTTCACCATTTACACAATGAGATAAATTTCGAAGCCTAACATTGTAGTTTCAATAAACCCAATGTTACTTTTCGTATTCATACATATGTATGTATACATGTTCATGGAGGATTGTATACATGTAATTTAATAAACATGTGATTGCAAACAATTCATATATGCAGCGAAAGTAACCAGGCTCTGATACTACTATAAAGAAACGGGCGTACCTGTGAAGAATTCGACTCCGACTCTGTCTGTAGGTACCTACGCACACTCCGGTCACCGGGATGGACTCCGAGTATATCACATAGTAAATGCACAAGAAAATGGTCGCTAGAGAGAAGAGAGGGAAGAGAGAGTTGGTTTTTGCACTCTGATTAGCTTTTTAGGAATATGGAGCCACTTTCTCTTAGTCACGTTAACTTCTTTAACGTAACTGACTCTCTTATTTGAATTTAATAAATTAAAAGAGTAAATTACACTCATAAACCCACATTTATTCCTTATTCGCATATTTGCCCTAATATCAATTGGGCTTGGGTCCAATCCACCAAGGGTGGACTGACCCGTACACTTACACATCGTGATGATACTAAAAATGGATAAAACATCACAAATAATTTTGTCTGCAAATCCTATCACCCGAGGGAAAGAAGTACTCATAGTCATCAAAACACTATCATCAAGGCTTCTTTCAAATGAGTTAAATGGAAAACCAGATCAATGGGGTAGACAACCTCTAAGATGTATATCCTTAAGTCGTCCACCGTAAGAGTATTCTCCTTCTCCCCATTTTGTCCAAGTCTTTCCAACATGCGCTCGCTAATTATACCTTTGACTACTTTCATAAGTTTCATGGCTGTGGAAGACACATCAGCGAGAGACCCCCTAAATAGCCCTTCAGACAGACGTAGATACAAGGCACAAGGAAAATGATAGGCACAATACCTCCACAGAGTCGATGACCTATCTTTATTCGCAACGATTAACAACAAAGAGACTAAAAAGTGTTTTACCACACGCCTGAGTTTTTCAATAGATATGCCGTCGAAGACTTCGATGGATTCTTTTCTAAATTTGTTAAAATTGTTCGTGAATACATCTTCAGCTGTCTTCTTTTCTTGGGCGGCTTGCCGCAACATTGTGGCCAACTAATCTGGAATTTCAAATTAAATGACACTAAGATCCAAAAGAAAGAATGATACTACGTATAAAGATTCTAGCAAGGTTTCATATACTTACCAGATCAAATTAAGGATGCAAATGCCAGAAATATACCTCAATACCGGTAGGAGAGACTGATAAATTCGAAAGGCCAGGCAAGAAGTTAAATCAAACAACGAAACGCAAAAAGAAATTATTTTTTTTTTTCAAAAATCTATATATATATAGAATTTCACATGCACCAAGTGCCACTACAAAAAAAAATGGAGTATATAGATAATTTGGTCCGTGAAAGATTACACTGTTTAATAAATTGGTCCTTCCGTTATATTCAGTTAAATTCTCTTAACGGACTTGCTGACGTGGCACGTTAATTGCAGACGTGGGAAGAGGATGGTGAAGATGGTGTGTGAATGAGGAAGAGGATGGAATTATGGAAATGGTGGTACCAGCGATGGGGTGGTGGTGGTGGAGAAGATGATGTAAAGACAGAGGGGATGAGATGAAGATGATGATGATGATGATGAAGGAGAGAAGATGATGATGTGGCAATGTAGGGTGACGTGGCAGTGATGTGTCATGTCACGTCATTAAAATATGACACATATGAGAGAGGGTGCGTCACATAAGCATGCCACGTCATCATTTAACCGTAAACGTTAACGTTGTTACTAGAGATGGCAATCTTACCCGGACCCAACGGGTACCCGGTAAAATTATCCGTTGGGTCCGGGTCTGAGTATTGAAAAAATGGGTCTGGGTCCGGGTCAGGGGATTTTAACGGGTAAATTTCCGGATCCGGGTCCGGGGACGGGTAAGGGGGTATTCACCCCGGCCCCGAACCCGGTCATATAATATATATAAAAATATTTTATATATAAATACTTTTTATATATTATTTATATATATAAATATTTAAAAAAAATTTACACACCATCTCACACTTATCCAGTAGTTCAGTACCCACACGCGTGCCTCACCCTCATCATGATTCACACATATTTCCATTTTACTAAGCTCAAACCCAGACTTTTTATTTTAATTTTATTGTGTGTTTGAAGTTTTTTTTAAAAAAATTGGAAATAATTAAATTTATGATTGTATATTTAATACTTGTGTGTTTGAAATTTTTTTTTTAAAATTTGAAAATAATTAAATTTATAATTTGTAGAAAAAAGTAATAAATTTTCCGGGTCCGGGGCTGGGTCCGGGGATTTACGTATTCGATGGGTCCGGAGATGGGTCTCACATTTTATACCCGGTCGGGTCCAGGGAAAAAATTGAGTACCGGGGCCGTTCCGGGGATTGCGGTATCCTCCCCGTACCCTACCCATTGCCATCCCTAGTTGTTACACTCGAGGATCAAAATTGACAAAAAAAATTTGAGGACCAACATTAAACTTTTAAAACATTAAGAACCAACATTAAACTCTATGCGAGAGGATCAAAATAATATTTTATACAAAATAAAACTAAGGACTTTTTCTTTAACAATCCTCTCAATATATTATTCACATCTCATCGTCCTCCTCATCCTATGCTTCACAACCTATCCGAAATCAGATTCTACGCAAAATCATCACGAAATCGCAGAACAAGAAGAACATGGAGCCACCTCCACCACCCCCACCATCCATAGCGACCACCAATTTCTTCAACCTCCTCTCAGAGGAAATTCTTTGCCTCATCCTCGACCATGTCGCCAATGACCCATTTTCCAGAAAGTCATTTTCCCAGGTCAGCAAATCCTTCTACTCCCTCGAGTCCGCCCACCGAAGAGCCCTAAAACCACGTCGTTTAGAGTATCTCCCGAACGCCTTCCGCCGCTACACTTCCATATCCCACCTCGATTTCTCTCTGTGTCCTCGCGTGGAAGACGACACACTGGCTTCGATATCTCGCACATGGAAATCATCCTTGCGCTCTATTAACCTTTCTGCGTCCAAATTTTTCACCCGCAAGGGTTTGTCTACTTTGGCTTCGAACTGCTCGTGCTTAATAGAGATTGATTTGTCGAATCGGACGGACCTTACGGATTCAGGTCTGAGGGCAATAGGGGAGGCCAAGAATTTGGAGACGTTGAGGTTGACGAGGTGTAAATCCATAACCGATATGGGGATTGCTTGTGTGGCTGTTTCTTGCACAAAATTGAGGTCTATTTGCTTAAGGTGGTGTCTGCATGTCAGTGATTTTGGGGTTGGTTTGATTGCTTTAAAATGTAAGGAGATGAGGAATTTGGATCTTTCTTACTTGCCGGTATTAATCTTTCACTCTGCTTAGTTTCTGATGTTAATTATTCAGAATCTGGAAACACTTCTTCAACATTGGCTCTGATAATTGATTGAGACAAATGGGATTCAGGAAGTTTCTTTAAATGCTGAATATTCTCTTTACTCGAGGGTTAGATTTAGTGAGTTCAGAGTATACGCTCTGAACGACCGAATTCATTACTTTGGTCTAATATATTCTGCATCTTGGACTATGACTTAGCCAGAAAGAGCTTTATATGCTTACTCAAAGATGTTAATATGCGTAAATATATATAGTTTTGTTGGAAGAATATATTCTCCTGTTGAACATTACTGAGTCAAAAGGTTATTATTACATAGAAGAGTCAAAACTCGTTGTTTGCCACTTCTGATGGAAAGTTTTGGATTTTATTTTGTGTATACTGTATCGAACTTAACTTTTGACTCCTAAGTGGACAACTTGCTTCCTGATGATACAGCAACATAACTTAGCCACTTTTCTTGCTTGTATGGATGCATGTATATGCTTCAGTTTTTTTCCTTGAAATCTGAGATATGTATGAGGAAAGTTTTCCAACTCAATCAACATTCAATTGCTTGATGCTGCAGATTACAGAAAAATGTCTTCCTCCTATCTTCCAACTTGAACATCTTGAAGATTTAGTTCTTGAGAACTGCCTTGGCATTGATGACGATGGCCTTGCATCCCTTAAAAAATGCTGCAAGTCACTAAAGGTACCCTTTTTTGTTTTTTTATGTCCATTAGACGTTGTTGGTTACTCAGTAAATAGTAACATGTAGAGGGAATTATTTGAAACACCCAATTATTAGTGTTGGGCTGTAACAAATATTTGCTTGTCATATTTTTATTAAGAACCTAACCATAGAAATGAGTAAAGAAAGAACACGTTGGTGTCGCTTGATCCATATAGCCGACCCCACCTAGCTAGTGGGAAAAGGCTTTGATTGTTGTTGTTGTAATATTTTTATGGAGCTGCATTCAGTTCAAAATGCAAATCAAAGTCCTCAAATTCTTATCTTCTTTCTTGACAGATGCTTAACTTGTCAAACTGTCTGAACATCAGTCATATTGGCTTATCTTCCCTAACAAAGAATGCTCAGAACTTAGAAAAGATTATCCTATCTTATGGCCTCTCTGTAAGCATCTCAATCCGGTGATCATATCTTTAGTAATCATTTAATGAACTAACTCTTGTGCCACATTTAATGAACTAAATTTTTCTGTTTTCAGCTCACTAATGATCTTGCAAATTGTCTCCATAATTTTCCTAGACTGCAATCTGTCTACTTAGATGGTTGTTTGATTAGAGGTTCTGGGGTAAAAGCCGTTGGTAATTGGAATTCCTCACTCAAGGAACTTAGCTTAAGCAAGTGCAAATTAGTAACAGATGAATGCCTCTCTTTCACTGTGCAAACCCACAAAGAACTAAGGAAGCTAGACATAACATGTTGCCACAATATAACATATGCATCGATGTACAGCATAACCAGTTCATGCCCGATGCTTACTTCCCTTAGAATGGAGTCTTGTACCCTTGTCACCACAGATGCCTTTTTGTTGATTGGAAGATGTCAGTTCTTGGAGGAAATAGATGTCACAGATACTGAAATCGACGATGCAGGTTTCTTTTGAACCTTACATTTACTGACAAATTATATATTTTACCTTCAGTAAATGATTTATGAAGCTTGATTTGTGTAGGACTAGAGTCAATTACAAGATGTTCCAAACTATCTAGTCTAAAACTGGGGATATGTCTGAAGATAACTGATAAAGGACTTGGTTATATTGGAAGCAGCTGCTCAAAGCTCACTGAACTCGATCTATACAGGTTTCTTACTGCTCAACATGAAAACTTAAGAAAACTTGTACATCCACTTACAATTTAATCTTGTTTTGTTTACTTTCGTAGGTGCTCATCAGTGACTGATGTGGGCATTGCTGCAATTGCTGATGGTTGTCCTTCACTTGTGGTGATTAACATTGCTTATAACACTAACGTGACTGATAATTCATTATTGTCTTTATCAAAATGCTTGAAGCTTAGAAAGCTTGAAATTCGAGGATGCCCTCGTGTCTCATTGGTGGGGCTCTCAGCCATTGCTGTCAGATGTAGGCAACTGACTTTGCTGGACATCAAAAAGTGCAGTAATATTACTGATGATGGAATGATTCAACTTGCTCAGAACTCACAAAACCTTACACAGGCAAGTTCCCTCTTCTTTAGGTTTCTAAAACTTATGACGAAAATGACTACTCAAAAGTTGTCAGATCCGCTCTGTTGGATACCTGGCCCAAGACCAAAAAAATTCTATGTTTTATTATAATCTCTGACAAGTAGTCTCATATGAAAATCATTGAAGTTGAAGCATACAAGTCTACCTAGGTCATGCTTAAATTTCATTTAATTATATTGAGAGGCTGAGAGCATTCTTTGTATTACAGATAAAGTTGTCACACTGCTCGGTGACAGATATGGGGCTCATGGCTCTTGCTAGTATGAGCTGCTTACATCACATTTCCGTCTATCACTTGGAGGGTTTAACTTCCAGTGGCTTAGCAGCTTTCCTTTTGGCAAGTCAAACTCTGACTAAAGTGAAGCTGAGCTCAACCTGGAAGTCATTACTACCTCAATATATTCATGAGTACATGGAAGCTCGTGGGTGTGTGCTTGTTTGGAGGGATAAACCATTTTGGCCATCAATTCTGCTCTAAGTTTGAATTACAAATAATCTTGCATTCCTACTAGTATTCCATCTATTTAAGTGGAAGCATGGCCACATGTTAATGGAATAGATTCAAGATGTACAGGTAGAAATTAATGCGGCCACTATTTTTGAGCCACTCGTGTATACATAAGTTCGTTCATCAGTGTTTAGTTTGTTACACATGATTCATGAAAACTCTTTCATATTAAAGTAGTTTTTTTTTTGTTCTTTATTGCTGACTCTCGCTTATTTGAATCTAACAAGAGAACTTAATGTTATGGCTGTTGGGCTGTCTCAATGTGAGATGGAACAAAAGGAACTAAGGAATTATGACATAAAGCTCAATCAAACGTTTCCATTTGTGCTGCTTAAAACTGGTCAGAACTCAGAACTCAAAATGGACATGATAAACCTCACTTACCAGAATTTGTTTACTTTGACTGCATCAAGAGATAGATTGGATCTTCTGATGCGAAATTTCCAACAAATTTGTGAAAATTATTATTTTACATATTAACCCGCTAGCTACTAAATGAATAAAAATAAATTATGTTTTACATATTCACTAACTAACAGATTTATTATACATCTGAGCAAACTCCAAGAAATTTTATAGAAAATCCAACTTTAGAGAGGTTCCGGAGTACTTTTTAAGAGAACACTAGGAGAAAAAATAAAGTCTTATCTTTTTTTTAGGGTGAATCTATATATCTATCTTAATCTTTTGGGAGTATCTAACTCACTCACTACGTGTATGTGTATGGATTGGGGGACCCTAGGAAATTGGTTATTACTTATTATATGCTGAAACATAATATTATATAATAATAATAATTATTATTATTATATTTTGCACACTTTTCTCTTGTAATAGCTAAGAGCAAGACTAATGGTACTTTCCACACACAAATACAGGAAGCTGCCTGTTGGGAGTGTAGCAAACGCATAAACATATATAGTTGATTATGTTTTACGCTAATTAATTACATGCCGTGTTCTTAATTATTATAATATTCACGGAAAAAACCTTAGTATTAATCAAGACCTAAATTCAGCTACTAATTTAAAAAATGCAGATTTTATTACAATATATATATAACCAAATTAAGTTGATGAAGATGATATATACTGCCTAACCCAGAACACCCCTCACGGCATGACCGTGACGTACATGGCAGAAAATTCAGCATCTGTAAATATATAGTATTTCAGCAAATTTATTGATATTTTCGAGGAAGGTTCCATGAAATTAAATCTGAATATGTGACATGATGTTTAACCATAATTACATGTTTATCTTCATCACCAAATTAAATTAACTCTTTGGAAATGAGAGGGATTGATTGAATATTTGAGCGAGGACGATGGATGGAGGTGAATGAAGTCAACTTTGGATCGGAGCCCCATTAATTCCACAACATCGTAAATATCTTTAACAGATGAATGAAATGTTAATATCAACCTGATAATTAACTCCATATATATATATATGCATGTATGAGATAGAGAAATAATATATTGAATGTTTGAGTTTGACCTATTCTTCTACCAACTACTTTATGGCGGTCAAGAGGGGACTCATCACAATACCAAATGACAAAAACTAAAAACTACCACCAAGAAAGGTCAATCCAAGAAAAATTAATGAATCTCAGAAGAGACAATTAAAGTGCGTCTTTTTTCCATTTGTTTCATAGGTCATCCTGTGTTGAACATTCCTCTAATTCTAACTTTTGTTTAAGCTTCTTCTTCATATATAAAATGTAATTTTGGTTCAACTATATAGTCTTCTCTTCTCGAATCTCTAGTCAACCCATGCTCAAGTTCATGTACCGAAATCTTAATTAACCATAAAACACTCTCTTCTTAACGTTCTAGAATAAATTAATACCTTGGATCCTAAGATAATGCAACTTCATTTTCTCACTTTCATCAATCTCTTTTCATTTTTCTTAATATTTCATCAATTTAGTCATTATTGTGTTAATTCAGATCACTAACATATAGACCATGCAACAATATATATACTTGTCCATGGATTTAATTACATGTTTAAAAAAGGGTCGATCCACAAATTAAGTAAATTTAAAGAAAGAAGACAAGTTAACTTCTAAAACTGACACGGATTAACAAAAAAAAAAGTGACATTGAGAAATCAAATATATTTCAGAAAACCAAAACATTAATTTACGCCAATTTTTACAAGATCAAGAGACTTCATTCACTATTTTTCATCTAGTGGCTCTCAAGGACATATAATTTGAGCTGCGAGGAAATTGCTTTCTTCTTTTCATGTTTAGGCAAAAAGGAGAACGCCTTTTACAAGAAAAAAAAATAGTGAAGCATAATTAAGTAATTATATAATTGATTCTTTTTTTTGGTGCTTAATTATATAATTGATTATCATGACTTCATCTGAATTGTAATGAATTAATGTATTAATTTAACGACACGTTTTATTTGGTTAAAGAGACTTTGATAATGTCATTTAACCACTTGATTATATATATTAAAAGCAGAGGAAGCAATTAGGTGAGAGTCAAAAGATCAGGATGGGATTGTTTATATATAATTATGTAGCTAATACTATATATTATGAATTTAATGACTATGCATATATAGGCTGCTTTAAAAAACATTATCTCCCAATTGCTGCAAACTTCCAAAAGCTAATACTATTATGGATTTAATGACACAATAATTTAATTTGTGTGTGAATTCAGAATCTAATGAACTTGTAATCTACGGTTTCTAGATGCCATAAAGTTGCTAGCTGGCTTAAATGCGACAACATGGCCTTTTATATATATATATATATATATATATATATATATATATATATATATATATATAATACAATAGTTAATATATTAAATTAATTATGACAGCCATTTAAAATCTCTGCGCACAATGGAAATCCTAAAAAAGAATACAAACAAAACAAAAGGAGAGAAGAAAAACTAAAATTGTTCATTCAACATAAAATAAAATAAAGAGAGATCTTCTTATGTTCTTTCTCATGCATATATAACCATTGGGTTGATTATACTGAAGTAACAAGAATGATTTAAGTAACCACATTTTTAAATTAGAACGTGGTACAAAGGTTTTCCTTGAATTATTAATGATTATATTAGACGCATCTCACTAGGTTTCTTTTTTGTTTTCTTAATTAGGTCATATATATATATATATAGTTTCATGAGTCTAGAATGATTAATTATCCGCGCAGTTATACTATTTCAATCAAGAGGAGATGTTCAGTGATAAGGTATTATTGAACTTCAGTACATCCCTATAATCAATTGGTTCCTAAATCATTCAAGGTGGGTCCTTATTAATGTGAATTTCTATTAATATTAACAAATGACTCTGTATGATTAAAGAGATATACTGAACTTCAATAATACGGTACCACTAAACTTTTATACTGAATCAATTACAATTATCACCTAGACAATAACGTTCTAATTTGGTTGGGTAGAAATAATATAGCAAGGAAAAGAAAAATGATACTGAAGTTAGTAAAGAATGAAAGCGAATATATAACATAGGCAATGACAAATTGTTATATAGTTGGTAATAATAATATATACGTGGTGTGGAGGAGAACACATTATAATGGAAAATAAAATAAATAAAAGGTCTTGATTTTGTAGAATATATTGTAATTTTGTGAGTTGTGACTACTGCTTCCGTATGAAGTACGCATGTGGTGACGAAACCTAAACCCCACAATCTTCCCCACCCTTTCTGTGAATTTTTTTCCCCTTTGGATAAAGATGTGTTTGGGAATTGGGTTGCATCTAGAACTAAATTAAAATAAAACTTTTTTTAAAAAAATTTAAAAGATAGATTATAGAGAATCGATTAGACCATTCAACTTTATGCCATTTGTAATTATTCTGTCAATTGGAAAAAAAAAAATTCTTCAACTATTACTCTGAAAGATTAAAATCATTTCTTTTTTCATTTTCTAATATCATGTACATATATAGTATAACAAAGTGTAGGAAAGTTGATAAAAAAAAATTTAAATTTTAAACAGTGACACATGCATAATATAAAAAATAACTATTAATTATAATATTTCTATATATATATATATATTGTTATAAAAGCTGAATAATTATTATAAGTACATTATCATATAATTAAAATTTGTTTGTATTGGAAAATTATATTATATATTTATTCAAAAAAATTATATTATATATATTATTTATTAGGTAAGTGAATAACTGAATATATGGGGCACAAAACAATTTCATATTAATTAACATTAAATTTAATTATATATATATATATATATTAAGTATTATGATTTTCCCAACAATAAATATTCTTGAAAAACTTATTTTACTAAAATTCTAATTCTTGATTTTGATTCCCTATCTCTCCTTGGTATAGAACAAATATATTGTTTGCAAAAGTTGAAGGTGTATGAAAGGAAGGGAAAAGCAATAGGAGAAAGTGATGGTGGGCCATAGAGAAGAAGGCCAAACACACTGAAATCTGAATAGGGTGGTGGAGAGTTGGAAAACGTCAAAAAGTTTGAGAGAAAAGCGGTTGGTATTTTGCGGGGGAAAAAGAAAAAGAAATTTCTCAAACCATTTTTGTGTCATGGCGTGGCTATGGGGTCACTAGGGTTTGTCCCGTAAGGCAGCTTTTGGTCTTACACTCTTTTTCTGATCCCAATGCAATAATATTCCTACTTATGCTATATCTCATGTCATCTCTCTCTTATTCTCTTCTCAACAAGATTATTGCATATCCAAGTTTCCATGCTACTCAATCATATGTAAATGTAAATCATCACAATTCAAACATATTTTATTAATCAGTAAAACTTGAATTCAAGTTTATCATATTACTTATTAATTCCCCCAATCTTTATAGTACTTGGTCAAGAAATTTCACAACATCTTTAAATTGAAAAAAAGCAATTTAGTTATATATATATATATGCGCGCGCGCGCTGATTGTTCATAATAAAAAAGAAAAAGATGAAGGAGAAACATACATGCATGTGTTATGTGTAATTCACTTTTTGCTAAATTGTTTGTTTTCCATCATTTCTTTCCCAAATTTCTGCATAAAATATACAATGGACCGAAAGATAAAATAGCCCTTTACAAGAAGTGGAATCTTATACATATGGGGCATCAATATTTTAGGGTTGAATAGCATCATTTCATTCAACTTTCAGATATAATTAATTTCTTTTGGGTAAAAATGAATTAAATAAATTTTAAAAGGTAGGAAATGAAGGGGGAAAAAAATCTCAAACATATGCGTAGCATTTTTCTATTTTTAACATCAATCTATTAAAAATGACTGTATAAATTCACAGAATATAGCATATGCAAAACTTTATCCATTCACATACGTAGTATTCTATCTTCATTCTCACCTTCTTTTGCATAATATCTCTTACCTAGAACGATGAAATGTAATCGAAAAGGGGGACACGCATTAAATAACAACCCTATCATTTTATCTGCTTATTTAGTACAAAAAAAAAAGGATAAATATGTAATTGAGTGTGCACACATAATCTTGGATCCAATAAAGTGCAAAATATATAAAATGTAGATCTAAATCGTTAAATAAAAATAAAAATTCATGTACGTACTATAATAGTCTCATCCAACAATTCATATTGCACACTTTAAACACTTTATTGGGTTTACGCACTTTAACGTATCAGTATCCAATAATCTTAAAGTGTTCTCCGAAAAGAGTGGCAGCAAATGTGAACTTGCAATTACAGTTGTAGCATGCAGATGCAGTGTAGTAGCATCAGAGCAGAGTCTCCACTACTATTAGGATCTGAATATACTATAGTTGAGACGATAAAATTTATAAATTATACATGAAATTGTCATGAATTACAAATGAATTTTAATTTTTATGTAATTGTTTAAATTATGTACTTCATACATTTATATTTTATATATTTATATTTCACTGATCCAAATATTTTACTATTACTATTTTCCACAATTTAGGAATCAAAAATGAAGGAAAGAAAGGAAAAAAAAAAGATTTTAGTTAGATTAATTCCTGATTCAGTGATTCCCGATCCCACATGGATAGGCATAGGCACCACCTCTCCCAGTCAAACCCACGAGGTTTGACCAGAATTATTAAAATACGAAAATAAAATTGTACACGGTGGCAAATTTTCCACGGTCAAAGCTTCCCAACCTCCTAGCTTGCTTCCCAGAAAGTACCTTCTCTCCAATTGAAAACAAAGGCTTGTGCGATACGTGATCATCTTCTTCTCTTCCCCCTTCCCCTTCGTATTATTATAAACCTTCCTTCTTCTCTCTTTCAAAAGATTTCCTTCTCCTCTCTAGCCCCTTCAATTTCCCCTTATGGCATCTTCCTCTGGTAGTCTAGACACCTCCGCTAATTCCCATCCCAACTTCACTTTCTCCACGCACCCATTCATGACCACTTCCTTCTCTGAACTTCTCGCCGGCGACAACATCAACAATAACAACCACAACCACCATCCGGGCTCCGCCGCCATTGATAAGCCTCGCGGGTTGTCGGACCGCATAGCGGAGCGAACCGGGTCGGGTGTGCCCAAGTTCAAGTCGATTCCGCCTCCTTCTCTGCCTCTCTCTCCTCCGCCTATCTCTCCGTCTTCGTATTTTGCTATTCCGGCTGGGTTGAGTCCCGCTGAGCTTCTCGATTCTCCCGTTCTCCTCAATGCTTCTAACGTAAGTCTCACGCGCTTCCCTTCCTTCCTTCCTCCTCTGCTCTTGTTGATTCACTCTGTTAGTTACGATATTTAATATTAACAACTAGAAGAAGAAATGAACTAGGTTTTTGAATGTTTTTTTCTAGATAGATTGATGACTTTGTAATTTCAATTTCTCCTCAGATATGATGATTGAATCTTAGCTCTGTTCTAGATTTGTTCTGTTTTTGGTTTGTGAGTTTTCTTCGTTTCTTCTGGGTGACTTAATGACATCGTTGAAATATACAGATTTTGCCATCTCCGACTACGGGAGCATTTTCTGCTCAGGCCTTCAATTGGAAGGCGGCCAGCTCAGGGCAAAACCAGCAGAATATCAAAGAAGAAGACAAGAATAACTTCTCCACTTTCTCCTTCCAAACACAACCTAGGCCTCCTCTTCCACCCACCACAACGTTTCTATCTTCAGCTACCTCAAATCAAACTGTATGTTTTCTCACCTATTTCCATTCAGATTCTCATCTATGTATGTCGACCTGATTTATTATCTGTTTTTCTCTGACTCGTTGAACCTCAATTAATTACTTGTATACAGCAACAGTCATGGAGTTTTCAAGAAGCCACCACCAAGCAAGACAGTTATTCGTCAGGGAAGAGTATGGTGAAAGCTGAAAACGCATCTATGCAGAGCTATTCCAATGAGATTGCTAGTGTTCAAACCAACCATAACAGTGGGTTTCAATCGGATTATAGCAACAACTACCACCACCCACAAACTCAGACCTTAAGCAGAAGATCAGATGATGGGTACAACTGGAGGAAGTATGGGCAGAAGCAAGTGAAAGGAAGTGAGAACCCAAGAAGCTACTACAAATGCACATACCCAAGTTGTCCAACAAAGAAGAAGGTTGAGAGGTCTTTGGATGGCCAAATCACTGAGATAGTTTACAAGGGAACACATAACCATCCCAAGCCTCAGGCTACCAGGAGAAACTCATCATCATCTGCATCTTCTCTTTCTATTCCTGCTTCTAATCCTGCTGAAATCCCAGATCAAGCATTTGCTTCCCACGGTAATGGACAAATGGATTCGGTTGCAACACCTGAGAACTCATCCATATCCATGGGAGATGATGATTTTGAGCAGAGTTCCCAGAAGACTAGATCAGGAGGAGATGAGTTTGATGAAGATGAGCCTGATGCCAAAAGATGGTAAGTCTTAATTTTAATTGATAGTTACAGAATTATTTGTGTGGTCCACTTTATTCCCAGATTAATTTTGCCATTAATTTTTTTGCAGGAAAATAGAAGGTGAAAATGAGGGTATATCAGCACCTGGAAGCAGAACTGTGAGAGAACCCAGAGTTGTAGTCCAAACAACCAGCGACATAGATATTCTAGATGATGGCTATAGATGGAGGAAATACGGGCAGAAAGTAGTCAAGGGCAATCCAAATCCAAGGTAGTAAAATAAAAATTAAAATAAAAAGCTCACTTTTTGTGTTTTACTTCAAAGAAAAATCTTTGTCTACTTTTTGAAACTTGTTTCTACTTTAAGTTCCATTAAAAATAGTATGATAATCTCATCACTGGGTTCCTCACTCTATATGCCAATACTAATAATAGCACACATTCCTTCACTTCATGATGGTACTATTTTTGTATGTATCTTTTTTTATCACCCCCTGTCTGTTTACATTACCTCACGTGTGCAAATTTTGTCTAATTTTGTGAATTACAGGAGTTACTACAAATGCACACACCCAGGATGTCCAGTGAGGAAACATGTAGAGAGAGCCTCACATGACCTAAGGGCTGTGATCACAACGTACGAGGGAAAGCATAACCATGATGTTCCAGCAGCACGAGGGAGTGGGAGCCATTCTGTGAATAGACCTCTGCCAAACAATACCACAAACAGTGCACCCACAGCTATTAGGCCGTCGGCCATCACTCACAACACTAACAATTCCATAAACAATTCTCTTCAGAATTTTAGAGCACCACCTTCAGCACCAGAAGGGCAATCACCCTTCACCCTTGAGATGCTTCAAGATCCAGGAAGCTTTGGGTTCTCTGGGTTTGGGAATCCAATGGGGTCTTACATGAATCATCATCATCAGCAACAGCAACAGCAGCAACAACAGACACAATCTGACAATGGGTTTTCTTCTAGAGCCAAGGAGGAACCCAGAGATGACATGTTTCTTGAATCTTTGCTATGCTAAATAAAGTTTTTTTTTTTTGGGGGTGGTGGGGGAGTTAGGTTTTATTTGACAAATAAGAAAAAGATCAGGTTCATTTCATTTATTGCATTTTTTAATTTAGGTTTGTTTTGTTGTATATTTTCCACAGGATTGGTATACTACTGTATATTTCATAATTGTTGTATGTTTTTTTCCACATGATGCTTGTACAATTTTTTGATTGTTTTGAGGCTTCTCTTGGAACAGACAGACCAGCCTCAATGTAATCTTTTTGTAGGTTTGTTTTCCCACTCTTGTTCTTCCTTATCACATGAAAGAATAGGAAAATTTCACAAGAAATATGGTGTTCTCAAACAACTACTACTTCCCTTTCAACCTCAATATTGTGATGCTGATCTGCTTGACCCATCTTCCTACTACAATAATTATAGTCTAAAAAAAGGCATCCAAAGCATTTTATTTATCTTGAAATAATTATAATTATAAGAGATAAAGGATAAAACCTAAATTATTTTTAAAAAAATGCGAGTGATCCCACTGGACACATGTGTGGAACGTTAGGAAGATGGACATGTCACTGTAGCTGTATTGAATAAGAGAGTAGTATGCAATATGCTGAGTCAAAGATGGAGAGCTGTGGATTGCTTGGAGGTTAAGTTAGTCAAGGTCAACTTTGGTTTTTCATTTTATTTTATTTTTGAAAAGAGAAGAAAAAAACAAAAAGATCTTTCGAGGATGCCATTCACATTCAGCCAGCGAGGTGGGACCCACATATCTAACCCACTTGGAATGCCAATATTATCCTTTTGGGAAATGGGCAGATTCATGGTATAAGAAGTGAAGGCCAAATGTATGAAAGGGGCAGTTTGGCTCTTATAGAAAGAGTGTACGTACAAGTAGGACAGAGACATTGACGTGATGCGCACGCTCCATCTTACGCCACTCTTTATTTTCCAATTGGGCCGCTTTCACCCGACCCGAACCGATCCGCCGTCCTACTATCCATTGACTTCATTTATTCATTCATTTGTTCCCTTCCTCCTTTCTATATGATGTAATCTAGGATTTTATTTTGTTTGTTCATTTGTGTTTGGCTCCTATCAATGACTTGACGACTTTCTTGTTTTTTATTTCTAGTTGATTTTACAGCTTGCAATGAGTTGCAGGTTATCGACTTCAAATTAATTTTAAATATTGATAATAGTTTCTAGCTCGATAAAGTAAAGTTCGGGAAGATCCTAAATAGTTTGGTGCGAGTCACATGTATTGTGGATATTTTTGATAATGAAGGGTAGGGCTAATATAAATGTACGGATTTAAAATATTGTATAATAAAAAAATATCATAGTGAAAAATGATGAGAGAGATAGAGAAAATAATTAAAAAAAATATATAATATGATAAAAAAATATGTTCAGTATATATAAAATATGATGTAAAATATTTTTAAAAATCGTGAGAATACATATAATGTATTATTTGATGTGAATATCAAACTTACCCTAAACCAATAAAAACAAGGGAGGGTGTAAACTGTAAAGTAATAAGAGATTTTCAGAATAAAAAACATGACCCAAGATTTGGAATTTCTCATGATTTGATTAATTTGAGCATACGGGAGAGATTATTTCCAGAGATTGCTTTTGTCCTCTTTATTGATTACACTTCTAGCCTTTGAAAATATAACTGCATTAAAGTTTAGTTTGGAAAATTTTACTTGACTCAAATGAAAGTAATCTTCGTCTGAACTATTAGACAAATGATTGAGAGGTAACAAAGGTAATTACCAATATATATATATATATATAAAGGTCACTTTTTTATAAAAAAAAGGGGTCACTTTTTAAAATATGCTAAATAAATTATATTATTTAATAATTACTAATATATGTATTTCTTCAAACTAGTAATCATTGATGCTGAAACTAAATTTTAATGTGAACCGAAACCCTTAATTATTAAGCCCACAGACCTTAATACTTGAATATTATGTGTTTTTATGATTCGAGGTTTTTTGAGTTAAGGGTTTTAATAATAGGCTTTAGACTTCTGGTTTCTATAGGTTTAATTTTTTTGATTTAAAGTTTGAATTTCAGTGTAAATAGTTTTCAGGTTATGATTTTAGAGTTTAAAATTTATGTTTCTATATAGAATTTATAAACTAGTGTTTGACAGAAAATTTTATCGTATTGAGAATGAAATGATAAGGTTGATAATGATTAATTTGAAAAAGTTAACTAATTATTAAATGTTATATTATTCAAACACCTTTTATAAGCATTTCTAACTCTTTGACTAATAATGTGCTACACTGCTACTCGACTTTTTAATTATTACAATAAAAATAATGGACAGAAGAATCAAAACAATAGTTAAACCCACAATTTGAAATATGATGAAGAAATTTTCTCTGTAATATATACTTTGTGTACATCCTCCGATCCTCGTCCTTTCCTTTGCCCCTAGTTACCTAAGTTTTTTTTCCCCTTTTTATTTAAGGAATAAACCAATATGCTTACTAGTTTTAAAAATGTATTTTTTTGGTTGGGAAGAGGCAACAAACAAGAGCTACACACCAATCCCAAACTGGAATATTTTTATATGATCATATGGTTCCAATAATTATGATAATATAAATGAAGACTTTCAAGGTTGTCTAGTGTTTTTTTTTTTTTGTTATTATTAAGTGTTTAGATGAGGGCTGAATCAATGTTGTAAGAACCGAATCGGATAAAGACTCGGACAAGTGTTTGGTTCATGGTCTAATCGGTTTAAACGGTCGAACCGTTGGTCGAACCGAATGACGCAATAAATAATAAATATTAATTATTTTTAATATATAAAATGACATCACTCAAATTTTAAGTTTCAATATACATAATTTTGAAGTTTTAAATTACATGACTTCTCAAAGTTTTAAATTTCAAGACTTGTCAAACTCTGAAAGAAACTTTGAAAGAACTTAATCAAACCAAACATAAAAATCTTAATAATCATGACTTTTAAATTTAAATTTTCAAGACTTTTCTAATTTAAATTTTTAAGATTTCTCTAATTTTTTATTTTTATTTTTCATTTTTTTATTATTTATTTTTTAAATAAAATTGGACCCGTTGGACCCCGGTTAAATCCGGTCCAACCAAAAAAATGACTTTTTTTGTTCAACCAACTCGTCTTTGTATTCTGTCGACGTTTGAACCGATCGAACCGTTAGATCCGGTCCGATTCTTAGAGCTGAATAAATGTACATGCATAATGTCAATCAATTACCAACCAACTATTCATTTATATGTTAGAGTAGTGAAATCCAATAATCCTTGTTGAAATGCTATTAACACATCTTGGGCCCAAATAAGAGGAGCTTTGTGAATTGTTATAGATTATTTTGTTTTGGTGGCCCAATATATTAGTTCCACATATTGGGCCTAAATAAGAAAAAGGCCCAAAAAGGGGCACCGACTTCTACTCTTAACGCCGTTTACGTAGTCGAGCAACGAGTTCAATGGTGAGAAACCCGGCCGTGAGAAGTACAAATCTCCCGCGTGGCGCTACGTGTTGAGTTTCCTATTTTGCCCTCGAAACTTTGTTTAATTTTCCATTCCTTCCCTCCCTCCCGCTTTTGTAGCTGTGACCTGTGACATGACTTCCCTTCTTTCTTCCGTCATTGCTTAAGCGACAATTGATGGAGCCCTCCATAGTGAAACACAGCTTCTTGAAGAACATTCTTGTTCGTTTGTTCTCCTTCGGCGTTCTCGTCTTCGTCGCACGCTTCGCTTATATTATCACCGTCAAAGGCGGATCCTGCGACTCCGGCGATTTCTGTTTCTTCCCACAGAATCCCAACCTCGCCGCCTCCAAACTACACGTTCACTCCTCCTCTTCCGCTTCCATCTCCCCCGACGGTGCTAGCTTCTCCGCTAAGAAATGGCGAAGATCCGTCGAATACTACACCGCCACATTCCAAAATTTGATCGCCGAGGGGATTCTCGCCCCAAATTCCCGATCTCTCTGCGTCGATACCCCCACCGGCGAGGACGTCTTGGCGCTGAAAGAAGTCGGAATCGTTGATTCCATCGGAATCTTCAAGAAACCATCGCTGCCGTTTATCATCGTCGGAGAGGGACGCCGGCAACCCTTCGATGGAGAAACCTTCGATTTCGTGTTTTCCGGCAACGGAGGCCTCGAACAATCAACTCGGCCGGCGGAATTCGCCGCCGAGATCGACCGGACGCTCAAACCAGGTGGGTTCTTAGTCGTGCATACGGCGGCGGCGGTAAAAGATGCATACAGTTTCAATTCTTTCCTTGAGTTGTTCAGTTGCTGTGAATTCATCAGGTCACGCGAGATCAACGATGCGGATTCGCCGACCGTTCTTGAGATTGTGATGAAGAAAAGAACTAGAGTTCTTAGAGAAACATCTCCCAGCGATAATTCAACGACCAAGTGCTCCGTTCCAGACTACAAGCGTGAAATAGTAGGGAATGCAGAGGCATTAATACTGAAAGAGCCATTGAAGCCTTGGATCACTCTAAAGAGAAATATAAAGAACATTAAGTACATTTCTTCTATGGTTGACATTAGCTTTAAGAATAGGTATGTGTATATTGATGTAGGAGCTAGAAGCTACGGTTCAAGTATAGGAAGCTGGTTTAGGAAGCAGTATCCAAAACAGAACAGAACATTTGAGGTTTATGCCATTGAGGCTGACAAGTCATTTCATGAAGAGTATAAGACAAAGAAAGGGATTACACTGTTACCTTATGCAGCTTGGGTGAGGAATGAGACATTGTTCTTTGAGATTACCAGAGACCCAAGTAAGAAAATCATGAGGAAAGGTAGAGGAATGGGTAGAATCAATCCAGTTCAGACGTCTTCTGCTCATATGGGTGATGACAATAATAAGATTCAGGGGTTTGATTTTGCAGAGTGGGTAAAAAGTTGTGTGACGCCTAGGGATTTTGTGGTTATGAAGATGGATGTGGAAGGGACAGAGTTTCATTTGATTCCGAGGTTGATTGAGACAGGGGCTATTTGTTTGATTGATGAGATCTTCCTCGAGTGCCATTACAATAGATGGCAGAGATGCTGCCCAGGTCAGAGGAGTCCCAAGTATCAGAAGACATATGATGAATGCTTGGATTTGTTTACGTCACTAAGAGATAATGGAGTTCTTGTACATCAATGGTGGTGACAAGTAATTAAAAGCAATAGATTTTATTTTGTCTTCTTGTTGTTCTCTACAGTATAGGACTTTTTAGTCTTTGAAATTCATTGATTGTTTCACCTATTCTTATGTCCATAACCATACTTGAAAGTTGAAAATGAAGAGTTGAATATATGAAGGATTCTGTTTATCTGACGTGTCCAGTTCATTTGAGTCTATATCGTCTCTCTCCAAGATGATTCTAAATTCCTAATCTGTCTGAATATATGAAACTGCAAGACTAATCCAAGAAAAAAACAAGACAAAGAAAAAAGGTATCAGTACAGGCAAGACAAGCGCATAAGCAAAACTATTATTTGAATAGCGATTTGAAGGGAAAAAGATGAGAGCAGGCTGTAATCATAGTTATTGCATGCGATGATAGTAGAGCCATTAAGCAGTACATCAGTTTGAGCATAGAGGCATCGTGAATGAATCAGTGGTACAAACTACATTGCTAACAAGCCATTAATGCTATTTTTTGTCTGTAGTATATAAAGATACTATTATTACTTCAACACAAAATAGAAGGCATCAATAAAAATTTAGACTTTAATTAATTCAAGATTAAACTTAAGTAAGGAAATGGCCAAAAGAAACTTAAGTAAGGATCCATAAAATTGAGTTTGGATCTTCAGCTGTCCGAAGTTATGCTGTCCGATTTAGTCACGTTTATAATCGTGGCTAACCGATCAATAACCGTGGCTAAAAATTTAGCCACGGTTTTTTGACCGGTTAGCCACGATTATACCCGTGGTTAAATCGAACAGCACAACTTTAGACAGCAGAGGACGCACGATCCATAAAATTCTCTAATGCAAAAAACATGACCAATCATTCTAGAAAAAAATAAAAAAAAATCACAATTTATATGATAAATTATAAAAAAGTACAAATGAAATTTATAATTAAAAAACTTTATGATAAAGATATAGGTAACTTGACCTAAAATTTGAATGATTAAATTTTATTGAAAAAATTAAATTACAAAATTCTTTCGGTTTCATATATTTACAAAACTAGCCATTGTTAATTTGGCAAAAGAAAGTTATCTTATCCATATGTGAATATGAATACACGTACCTTTTTTTAGTTTAGAATCACCAAATACATGTCTTTATTTTAGCATTTGCCTTATTTTCAAGAAGGGAGGCATTTGCTCAGTTGCTGTGTTTCTCTCTCCCTCTCGTCCATCCGTGATCTCTCAATTCTCTCCCAAATGGGTTCTCTAGCATTCCCTCTATTCCTCTGTTTCTCTCTTTTTTCCTCCCCCAATGCCTCTCAACGAGTCTCATGTGACTCCATCCATGGAGGCAGACCGGGAAAAGCTGCTTCCCGATGCTCTCGACGCCGCAGCCGACTCCCCCATCAAGTTTGGAATCTCCTACGTTTGCCATTCCGTCGGATTCCTTAACTCCAGGGGTTTGTGGTTCGGAAATGACCCACTCGATTTCTCTGTCCCTCTCTTGTTGCTTCAGCTTTCACTTATGTTCATCTTCTCCAACTCTTTCTACATCATCCTCAAGCCCTTGGGTCAACCCTCCATTATTTCTCAGATTCTTGTAAGCTCTAAACCTTCCTTCTTATTAATTTTCATTTAATGTCATCAATGGAATTAGGGTTCTTACTTTTTTTTTGGCCTGAATTAGGGTTATTACTTATTAGTTGGTCTTTCTATTGGCTGTTTTGACCGGTATTTGTAAGTTGTAATCCCATTATAAATAATCAATGAAGGTCCTACAATTTGACTTTCAGGACCTTCTGTTCCTCTATTGGAAATTAATTAGCGTTTTGTTATGTTCTTATGGAGATTGTGTGACCGAATAATGTTGCTCTTGACAAAGTCAATTCTATATATCAGAAATAGAATGTAGGAACATCACAGTAGAGAGCTGCAAGAACAGTTCCTCAATTGGGTGCCTTTTGCTTTGTGGATTCTAGATAGAGGATACAGTGAAAAATGAAAACCACAGCTATTTTTTGAACCAACTGATTTTGTAAGAGTCTTTTACAAAATGTTCTGCTGGCCACCAGCATAATTTATTGCCTACTATTATTCTTTGATCTGATGATTTTATGTTGAATCTGCATCATTAGCAACCTGACTAGTTGTAAATTGTAATTGATACAGTTATCATTGCTGGTTTATAGTTGTGAGGTAATGCCGGTAATTTACGTCTGACTTATTTCTTCAATGATCTATGTTCACCAGGGTGGTTTGACTTTAGGACCTTCAATTCTTGGGCGCAACTCAACATTTGCCAACAAAGTTTTCCCACCGAGAGGAAAACATGTGCTTGATACCTTTGCATTTTTTGGTTTAATGTTATTTGTCTTCCTACTTGGGGTAAAGATAGATCCAACCATCATTTCTAGATCAGGTAAAAGGGCCTTCGCCATAGGAGTTTTAGGCTTCATTGTTCCTTACACCTTTGCTGGACTGGTTGTCTATATCCTCGATCAATTTTCTTCATTGGATCATGATATTTCAAAGATGCTTCCCATTGTGGTAGCAATTGCATCTATGACAACCTTTCCAGTAATCACTTGTTTTCTTTCTGAACTCCAGATCCTTAATTCAGAGATTGGGCGCTTGGCCTCTTCTTCTTCAATAGTGTGTGATGTTTTCTACTGGTCAATCATGGCAATGGAGTTTGCCTCAAGCTTAACCCAAACAAAGTCGTTAGGAGTATGTTTTGGATTTTTATTATCATCTGCTCTTCTTGTTTTGTTCATCGTGCTTGTAGTGCGTCCTTCTGCATTATGGGCAATTCGACACACCCCAGAGGGGGAACCTGTAAAGGAAATCTATATTTTTGGAGTTCTTGTGACACTTTTGATCTGTGGAGTTTTGGGTGAAGTAATTGGCCTACATGCTTTTTTTGTGTCTTTCTTGCTGGGGTTGGCTATACCAGATGGGCCACCATTTGGAGCTGCATTGGTAGACAAGCTTGACTGCTTTGTTTCAGTAATACTATTGCCTATCATTTTTGTCATAATTGGATTAAGAACAGATGTTTATGCCATAACGAAGCTGAAGAATGTGGGTGTAATTACTTTAGTAATTTTTGTTGCTTTCTGTGGGAAGATTTTAGTGGCATCGTTGCCTCTCCTTTTCCGTAGGATGCCTTTCCGAGATGCCCTTTCTCTTGGTCTTGTGATGAATAGCAAAGGCATAGTTGAACTGACCATGTTGACTAACTGGAAAATACAAGATGTAAGCCTTTTTTTCTTTTATACTCGTAAAAATACAACATAATACAGCCTGCCTGTATGCTTAATGACAGGGATACTTCTACGCATATGCAGGTTGTGAGTGAAGAATTTTTTGCCATCATGATTCTTACTCTAGTGCTTATAACCGGAATTGTATCACCTCTTGTGAAAGTCCTTTATGATCCTTCCAAGAGGTTTCTTGCTTATAAAAGGAGGACATTTTTCCATCACAACAACGATGAACCACTGCGAGTACTTGCTTGCATCCACAGACCAGATAATGTCTTGGCAGTGCTAAACCTCCTTGCTGCTTCCAATGCCACCATAAGAAGCCCCATTGATTTAATTGTGCTCCATCTTGTTAAGCTCGCTGGTCGTGCCTCCTCTCTACTTGTTGCACATGTGCCACGTGAAAATCCTCATCAGCAACGCCCAACTAAATCTGAACAAATATTCAAAGCATTTATGAAATTTGAAAACAAACTTGGAGGCCTGGTTACATTGCATTGCTTTAAAGGGATCTCCCCGTATGAAACAATGCACAATGATGTGTGCTACTTGGCACTTGAAAAGAGAATAACATTTATAATCATACCTTTTCACAAGAACTGGATATTTGGAGGGAAGGCAGTGGCATCATTTGCCTTCAAGCACCTTAACAAGAATGTTCTAGAGAAAGCTCCTTGCACAGTTGGGATCCTCGTTGATCGTGGCAATCAGCAGAATTTTTGGTGTGATCATTTTGTCAAGGAACCAATATATCAGGTAGCTGTGCTCTTCTTTGGGGGCGCAGATGATAGGGAGGCTCTTGCCTTGGCAAGGCGCATGTTGGAACAACCTCATGTGTATATCGCTCTCATTCAATTTTCTGCTACAACAGATATTGTTTCTGGGACAGAAAGGAGCAAAATGCTGGATACCCAGATCTTGAGCGATTTTAGGCTCAGTGCCTTTCGGAATGAACGAGTTTCTTACAAAGATGAGCGAGTAATGGATGGGAGGGGTGTCCTTTCAGTTATTGAATACATGGACAATGTTTATGACCTTGTTTTGGTTGGAAGAAGGCATGGAGATTCACATTTGATGTCTGAACTTAAGAAATGGAAGGATGGAGAACTGGGAGCTGTGGGAGAGATTCTTGCCTCCTTAGACATTGGAGCAAAAACGTCAGTTTTGGTGGTTCAACAACAAACCAAAGTATGGGGATTACGTGACCCAGAGGATTCCACCAACTTGAGAAGAGAAACCAATTTTGTGATTTGACAACAATGACTCTCTCTCTCTCTCTCTATTTGGTACTAGTTTCAGTTTCCCTTTGCATGGCTTAGGTTCATTCCATAGTAATAACAAGAGAGGTGATGATATTTCATGCCCTTTATTCCCATTATTACTCTGACCTTTATGTCCAGCAGGAATCATAGTAAATTCCTGTCAACCCATCCTGCCTTCAAAGAGGGAGGCCATGGAAGTGGAAGTTTTTTCAAGATTTTTAAGTGTTTTGTTTTTTTTAGTAGAAATATAACATGTAAATGAAACCTTTTAGAAATCTCTGTCAATTTTGTCATCTTCTAAATTAATGTGTTCTCACTAAATAAGAAGCTAAAGGCAGCTGATAGATTGTCTTTAGATTTGTTGATCATGGATCGTCCTAGTCATTAAGAATGGCCTTGTAGGAAAAAAGAGAAGCAATAAAGCAAGACAAAAATAGGGAGGATCCTAACAAGGTATAAAACAGGATTTGGAGTGCTGGTAAAGTAAATACAATGAAGGAAGCACAATCCACAGTTATGGATTTAGTGTTAGGATTAGGTACCAAAAGTGAAGACATAAATCTGTGCTTCTGAAGCTGAAATCATGATACCTCCTGCAAAGGGAAGACAATTACAGACAGCGATGAAAAACGAGGATGGTTGATTATAAAATTGTGAAATGGGCTTAAATGGAAGCATCCTGGTTTAATGATGCAGCACAGATCAGTTTGTTGTGTTATGATATGAGGATAACTAGCTATATATATATATTGAATTCATCAAGTAGGAGTACTCATGGTACGGATAGGTGGATCGGTGGATGCAACACATGTTCATTGTCGCCCACAGTTTTGTTTGTTTGACTTTTTCTAACCTGTTTCTTGGAGCTCACTTATGTCTGCCCTTGCACACATTTTGTAACTTGTAAGTGCTCTATAAAAGTATAATGGGGTTGAGTTATTTTTGTTAGATTTTTTTTTTTGCATATATTGTATTTGTATAAAGTAAACTTTTTAACCTATATTAACGAGAAAATGTTTGAGATTGAAGTCTTTATATAATCTTTTGTATGAAAGAATTGCATTAGTTTTTATACTCTTAATTTTTATATTCATAATATTAAGGTGCTAGTAAAAAATGTCTTGAATAAAGCAATCATTAGTGCATTCTTTTTATATGGTATAATATGTTTACGAAACATTTTTTTTTTATTTTCTTTTCCAGAAATTAATTAATTTAAAGTCATGGTACCGATAGGTTGATTAATTAAACAGATTTTTTTCCCCTTTTGTTTTATATTAATTTACCATCCACTTGCATTTTTTGTCTGGGTGAGTGTGGGTGGCGAATTGAACTTTAGATCTCAAAACAAGACTCCATAAGGGTAGAGAATTGTCCTTGTTGATATTTTATATGCTTTGGTCATATCATATTGAAGAAATAATTTTTTTCTTAAAAAAAAACACATAAAAAGGGAATCACTTTGACACCTGAAGGTCTGAATCATTTAAAGGTGTTGTAACTATTGGAATTTGACATTGATAAGAAAGTGTAGGTAGCAAGGGATAAACTATGAAATTTTGAAATAATCAAGTAGTTATTAAGCTTTAAGTGTTACCTTAACAATGCCTTTAAAGGAATAAAAGGGAGGTACATATTTGGGATGAGAGATAAATAAAAGATTTTGGTATGAAGAAGAGTTGAAAATGAAGGTTGAATAGATTGATGGAGTGGGACATGGGGCATTTTGCTGGTATTGGTATTGATTCCATTATAGTGGCTTTTATAACCAATAACCACCATCAACCTGTTGGGATCTACAGTACTATTTCATTCTCAATTTCTAATCAATCTATTCCCCTTCAAATCTTGAAATATAAGCTGGCAAAAAAATAATTAAGTTTCTACTTTTTAGTACTTTTAATGATTCTTAATTCACATCTATATAACGGTTGGGTTTGTAATAATATAGACTATGGTTTTATTTAAATATAACATAAAGATAACTAAATTAATGTTAATCTTCCATATAATAAAAATAGTTTTTTTTTCTATTATCGGGGTATCCATCAGAACGGCCCTGATGACTAATTCCTCGAGTACTGCAGGATTCATTACTGGGGGTGACTCTCTCAATATATAGATGATGCTCGATTCTCATCCCTCTAGGAATCGAATTCAAAAGGAACACAGACCTCTTACCATATGTGTCACACTAGTATAATAAAAAGAGTAATCTTATAGTTTGGAAAGAAATTTTACAAATTATGTAAAAATAATGTTTATTATAAGGAGATTAAGCAAAGGACAATATTTTAACATCATATTAAGTGACTAATTTAGTTGAGTGTATTTTTTTTTGATAAATAGTTGAATGTAATCTTTAAAATAAGATGAATATCAAGTATAATTATTTAATTAAACTTTAAATAAAATTAATATAATTTACTCTAATTGAAAATTATCATGCATGCATTAATTAAATATATCTACTTGCTTTTTACGTAGTTTGGATTGGAATCCAAGTAATTAATCACTTATTGATATAAAAACATGCTGTCATAAGTTATCCTGAGAAGATAATTAAGTGAAATAAAATTTAAAATAATTTTTTTTTATTTTGAGAATAAAATTTAAAATAGTTGAATGATAAGAAGAAATAAAAAAATGAAATGAAATTAGTGGAATGTACAATATGTGGTATGAAAAGTAAAGAAAGAGTGAAGGAGAGGGAGGGGGATGTCTCCACCAAGAAAAAAAATGAAGGTAGGGAATTAGATTTAGAGGCATTATTTGCGAATGAAGGGCGTGAACTCTGCGTCTTGATGTGCTTTCTCCTAACCATTTCCGTGCAACCCTCTATGTAATTCCTTGGGATCTCCCTTTCATTTTTCTCTTTTCTTTTTTTAATTACTATCACTTCATAACTAACCCATCATTTTTAATTCTTAATTAGTGCCATAGTTAGACGTGCCAGGCCACACACACATACATATTATAGGTTGCTGATGCGGAACCCTAGCCTATGATCAGACTAAAACGCGCCAACAACAATTGATGACCCGATTGCTATTTGATTTGTCCAGGTCACTTCTATAAACCACTTCAAAGATTTCATGATTATTCTAGCTTCACCATTGTCTTCTGTGCTCGTATCAGTCGCGAACCATAGTTATTATATTGTTTTAAGAAACTAAAGGCTAATAATAACTTAATTATATATATTGATAAGTAATTATACTTGGACTGATTAATTTATCGATCGATACTAGCAATATATGAAGCTTTGCTTCATAAGCTGGGCATAATAATTCAATCAAAACCACCGTATGATTAATTATTTTTAGTAAAAGAGGGAGGGCATGCACTATAATTAATTTTAGTTTGTGTTTTTGGTTTACCAAAACAAATGTGCATCGATCTATGAATACGATGGATGTATAGAGGGACTAAAACCAAAGGAAGCCAATTGATTGACTTATTATTATATATTATATATATAATATATGGATGAGTTGGAGTTGGAGAAAAGGATGTACAAATTAATTAAAAGGAATTGTGTAATATATATAATAAATAAAAGGAGAGTGAAGGGAATCCATGTGAAGAAGTGAGTAATTAATATATGTGGAAATAAGTTAAGGAAGATATGCCAGCTTGTTTTGCATTTGTTTTTGTTTAGACTAGCGTGGAGATGTCGCTACCTATTTCATAACTTATTTTGAAGTTCAAAATTAAACCATATATTACTTTTTGGGAAAAACAAAAATGTTTATGCAAATAACATTGTATTTATTTACACACACACACACAAACTCTATACAGTCTATTCCTCCTTTGTATACAAACTAGACTATATATCTAGTCTGGTTTTTGATATTCAAATTCCAAGCTTATTATTTTTAATAAATTAAATGAACAGAAAATGGTATATTTTTTGAACTAGGGGTATATAACCAATTAAAATTTAGAAATTTGTTTTGGGAAAGAAGAAACGGAGAGGGAGGGAAAATAAAGTATTTTTTTCATTTTTTCTTGTATAAATAAATATTTAAAAAAAAGTTATCGACAATTTTTATTCATATACATTAAGTAATTAGTCAAAATGAATGCGATGAGTTTAATTAATATTAAATCTTTGTCAATATATAGTTATATAATGCCATCTAGTTGTACCAACAAACCCATACCTTGAATTGACCCATAAATGTTAAAGATTTAAAAAGAAATGAAGTTGGGACATGGAGGGATGGAAACATAGACTCATAATCATTAACCTTAATTAAGACATAATCTACAGTTATGCATAACATTTTAATATGGTTGTCACCGAAATTCCCTCTTTTGTTGCCATTTACAAACTTTATGATGTCCTTAATTAGCTTTTAGTCTTATTTTAACTATTTTGTTATATATGAACAACAATATTATTATTTAAAATTGGTTCCTATTCTTAATTATCACCACTACTCAACCCGACTAGCAAATTAATTATTTAGTAATTCAAATAATGAATTTAAGCCTTTTACTTTTTTTAATGATTATTAATGGTAATTACTATATTCTTTTAATATGTAGACTGACATATTTGTCCAACATATGCATGTTCCATTTGGGAACTTAGATAAACGATCAAGCTTTGCATTGAAATTTGGATCTAATTGATTTGGGTGTTTCAATAGATCACCGAACAAAAATTTACGGTGAAGAAATATGCTTCATTTATTAAAGATAAATAGATTACATTATCAACAGTAAATCGGCGTAAAAATATATTATATCCATTTTTTGCAGTAAAATTTGTCTCTCATAAACTGTATATTTGTAGATTTTTTTGTTAAATTGTAAGTACCTTTTGTTTCACCTAAATACGTTGTGAATGCATTTTGGAGGAGCAATTCATGTAATACGTGACTTTCTTTGTTTATATTTCCTTTTACTTTTTTTGGATTTTTTTTATTAATATTTAGAAGCCAAAAGATTAAAGGATGAAAAATCAAACAATAGTGGCATATAATATAGCAAGCAAAGAGCAATAAAAAACAGACGAAAATGAAATGGGAAAAAGCAAGGTAAATTTTCTTATACACAAAATCAAAAACCCAAATACACATTTCAAAAGGGTCCCAAAAATGAAAAAAGAGTCCTCTCTTGCTCTGTTTCAATAATTGAAACCATTTTTGGGTCCCTTTTTTTTTTTCTTCTTCCCCAGAATGCCAGATTCCGGCAAACTCCAACACCCAAAAAAAAAAAACAAAAAACAAAAATTACTAGTCCTCCGAGATACTCTCCAAATGAGGCCGCCATATTCCGACGCGGCCGCTCCGGCGATCCCGGCGCGACGATTTCTTCTCCGACGACGCAAGATCGGCGACTGCGAGGTAATTACCCTTGGCCTTACCATTATTAGCATTAGCATCGCATTGTGAGGATGAGAAATGAGAGTGAGAAGAATTGGTTTTAGCGATCTTATTGTTCTTGTTAGGCTTCTTGGCGAGATCAATCCGCTTCTTCTCCGGCACGGAGGAGGCCGGGATGAGGAAGTAGATAGTGCCTCTCTTGAGCTCTGTTTCGGGGGAGAGAACGAGAATCCGGCGAACGACTCCCTGGGAGGTAGGTTTGGTTAGGAGGTGGTTGGGATTGGCGTCGAGAATCTCGCGGGCTGTGATTGGACGCGTGATTTCGTCTACGCAGCCGTTGAGATGCACTATCCGGATTAAGTCCAAAGCCCCGCAAGGGAGAACGCAAGCCAAACAGCACCTTAAGCTATTCCCCATTGAGAAGCGTGTGTGTGAAGCGTGAACAGGGGAATTGAAGGAAGGAAGGATTGGAGGATGAGTAGTGAGGTGGGTATATATATATATATAGGATAGGAGCAACAACCGTACTATGGCATATATAATGATGAGGGTAATAATGGAAGTGGGGTTGGAATTGACGAAACTGCCCTCGGAGATTATGAAAATGAATGACTCAAACAGTGATTTTCAATTCTTGGATTCTCACATGGTGGTGGCCTGCTAAGGTATTCCTTCTCTCTCTCTCTTATTTACTTCAACCCGCCTTGTGTACTGTGTTCTGTTGCTTCTATAAAACTCTCCTCACTCTTATTACTCAACTTTCCCAACTTTATTTTTTAATAGAAAATATTAAATAACCTAATAAATTACCTTTCTTTTCTTTTGGTAAAACGGAAATCTCGTTCTTTTTTTTGGTTTCTCAAGTATCTCCTAGTTCGACAGGTCAAGAATTAATCCTCCGCGGATTTGAGCTTCATTTAAGGGTTTGTCGCTGGCCAATTGATTGCTGCATAGACAAGGTGAGATTCGAACTCCCAACACTTACTTAAGCGACCTATGAGCTAACTACTAGACCAACCAAGCATAAGATGAACAAACAACATTCAAAATAAGTAAAAGGGCAGAACAAGCTCAGGTGAATGTTTTAATTTTCTTAATGCATGATCACCTTTAATTTGACATTTCATATTAAAAGAGGAATACATGGGAGAAATTTACGTATTGGGGATGGTTTCCAAATTAAAATTATATAATTGTGTTATACTGTTATTAGATCAATTACTGCTGGTAAACATGAACGAGAAATTAAACATACTAGTATATATACAGTATATATATATCACACACAATAATACACACCTCCTATACAGTTGGCATGACAAGACGAACTATAATCTCTTCCTATATATGTATTAATGAAAACCAAATAAAGTCATAATTCCAGGCAAAAAAATAGAGTCATAATTATATTGTTTTTTGCACTGTATGTATAATTACGTTTATTATTGTAACTATAAACTGAAAACCAAATATAATTAAAAAACAAAAGAAACAAATCACAATTTCCCATAAACTGATACTTAGGTTGATTAATATTAATGTTATGTTAGAAGTTAGATCCAGAAGCTGCCATGTAGTAAATTTATATTGGCACCTGAACAACAAACACGTTCACCGATAAAAAGAGACAAAGAAAAAATAAAACAATAATAGGGATCGATTAAACCCCTTTTAAATAATCCTTTCCCTAATTAATTACCCTTAATTGAATTATTCTATCACCATCTAATTAGCCAGAAGAAGTGAAAATATATAAAATGTCTATTTAAATATGTATAATTAATAATTAATAAATAAATAAATAATGAGGAGTCACTATATAACAAATGGCTTCCTGATCAACATGCATGACCAAAATGGATGTGTCATCGCGAATATTGGCACACTAGTTCTGCTTCTGCCATCTACGTTTGCCAATAGAATCTCTGAGGTCATTATATATATAAATAATCTTCAGCCTTCAAATTAGGTATAGAATGGGAAATTACATTAATAATTATGCCTTTAATTAATTAATTTAAGTTTGTATACAAAAACCTATTATTCTATTCATGGTTAATGTAGGCTCTAGACTTATCTATTCCAATGGATAAGAGATGTGAGTTTACTGTTTATATATAATTTATGAATCCTAATTAAGAATATACATAAATAATATGTATTCTCTTGAGTCTTCACTATTGCATCTTGGCACTAAAAAATATAATTAGTTTTAATAATTTATATTTCGACGCTCACCTAATTATCAAAAAATATAATTTTTTAATAATTAAACCTTGAACGTCAAAATAAATTATTCAAAAAAATAATATATAATAATATTTTTATGCTCAATAATTCTCAATAAAAAATTTTGTTAACAAAATTTTTTTCAATGATATTTTTTTAACAGTTATTGTTGATAAAAATTTTGTGAAAATAATATTATTGGCAATTGCTGACCGTGAAATATATAATTATTAACTTTTTTTCAACAATTTATTTTGACAATCAACTTTTAATTCTTGAAAAAATGTCTTTATTTTACGACCAAAATTTAATTATTAAAAAAAATATTATTTAACAACTAATAGTGACCGTTAAAAAAATATAGGTTGTTAAAAATATTTATTTTTTACGGTATATGAATTCGATTTTTGAAGAGATGAAAACAAAGCGTCATCCCCAAACAATAAACCCTGCCGTACTTGATAAGTTACTCTTCAAGCCGCTCTCTAGCTTGTTGATACCCTAGTACAAGACCTTCCAAAATATACATAGATAGTAATTAATAAAAAGCTAACCTAAATAATTAAGGATAATTCATATCTATCTTGCGATGTCATCAAGCCGCTCTCTAGCTTGTTGATACCTTAGTTCCAAGACCAATATATACATAGATAGTAATTAATAAAAATAAAGCTAACCTAATTAATTAAGGAGAATTCATATCTATCTTGTGATTAGGTCTTTGATCATTATTTTTGGTGTGGTTGTATATATATTAATATGCTTATTGCTTAATGCTTTGTGTTCATTCAAATTAAAAAGAAAAAGGAGCTAGCGAATCAATAAGTTCCAGTGTTTTAATTTTGTATTTACTGGAAAAAAACTTATTAGGATATATATATTTTATTTTTAATGAAATATATGTATGAATATACTTAAATTAATGATGATCCATATACTTATTAATTATCTGGAGGTTTAGGTAGAAGGATATATCATTGTACCAGTCTGTCAAGTGACTCAACGTAATTATTGATACCATCATTTCATCGTTTAGCAATTATAATATTTTCCTTTTTATGTAAGAAATTAATTAAATTTCCTTTTGTTTTTAGTTAAATGTGGACCTATAAGCTACCTGTTTCATATAATTGGAGGATATGGGGGCTACCATGATGTGATATACCATTTAATTTATGATGAAATTAATTAGTTGATATAAAACCATTATGGATGAAATTGATAATAAGGTGTTTAATTATATATATATATATATATATGTGTGTGTGTGTGGTCGTGTGTTTTGTCTAAAATACCTATAATAACTTATTAATCAGAAAACTCGGTACATAAAGCGTGTGGAAATTTAGGGATCGATCTCTTATTCACTTACATCCAAAAAGTCTAGTTGTATTCTACAAGACGATCTACGTACCTTATTATTTTAAGGTATTTGTTTTGGATCAGAATACGTGTTCTTTTGCAAAAAATTAAACATTTCTGAGAGGACTAGAGATGTCTACGTAGTTATAATTTTAGAAATTTATTTCTTTAATTGTTTTTGTCTAATCCACTTCATTAAAAAAATGTTGTTTTCCCCCCTTCCCGTTGCATTTTAATTTGTTGTCCTTTTTGTACTGGAAATTATGAAGCATATTTATTGAACTACTGTTATGTAGCTGGCTATAGCTATTTCAATTATTCTATATATCCGACCATATATATATTATACAAACTTTTCTTTAAAATTTTTCCATCTTTTTAATTTCCTATATATTTTGATGATGTATATATAGTGGACGGTACTTTTTGATGAGCTCAAGTACGTAGTTTTGAGGGTATAATAAATCGTAAACTGAATATTTCTATGTATTTATTTAATGTTATTAGATTATATATATACATGTATCTCTCTTATTCTTAATGCAAGGAATGCAAGCTAAGCAGAAGAGAAATCTATCCACGTACTCCTCCACCTGCGAAGTCAAAAGTCCAAACAGATAAGAGATTAAAAAAATCAATTAATTAAAGAAGAATAATTGAGTTAACTGTTCAAAACGCAAACATATATATATATATATATATATATATATATATATATATATATATATATATATATGCAAGAAATGAAGCATACGCATATAATATATTACTCAATTGGAAACTGTGAAATGAAATCAAAAGCAGAAGAAAAATAGCATTATTAAATTTAATACTACTAAGTACTAACTGTATGTATGTATATATAACTCGATCGATCAAGCTAGCTACATATAAAGCAAGCGTTATCTAAACGCACACCAGTTTATTATATATATAATTATATATGTTCCAAAATTAATCTGATTGGGCTGTTGAGCATGAAGAAAGAATATTTTATTAATAACAAATTAAATACTAAAGGCATGCATTATATATATATGTGTGTGTGTGTGTGAGAAAGAGTTTAACTTTGTGAGGTACTGTAATACATGGTACAACGTAACTTATAGAGGACGAAGCTTCGTAGCACTTAGGTTTCCGGCACCGACCACAGCACCAAATACCTCGATCAATCAACGTACGTAGTATATATATAACGTTTTCTCATAATTATAGCAATATATATATATATAGTGGTGGTTATGAACGCACGAGGCTAAGCCATTTATGAGATTCCTAATTCATGTATTATTTATGTAGCATTTTAATCTAATTCTATATATATATTTATACTGTTAATCCATTATTGAACAACGTGAGCTTACTCTGTCTCTTTACACTAAAGCCAAGGAGGAACCCTTTTAATTATTCTATTATCTCACTACTTTTGTATTTTAATCTTTTTCAACTACATAATAATAACTAAGAGTAACTGTATCAATCATGACTAATCATCGTTTTTCTATGTCTATTATACTAGCTAGCTAGCTATACGATTATGATTAATGATTATATTATATATATATTGATGAGTTTAAACGGTTAATTCTTGTATCAATTAAATAAGAGTATTATTATAAGTAGCTAGCTTCTTGTAGATAGACACCATCTGTTTAACCGAAGCTGGAAAATTGAAATTATTAGTTATGACTCAACTATTTTTACTTAACTGGGCGTAAATTTAATAACTCAGCATCCTTATATGCTATATAAAATAAAAAATTGCTGCTATATAGATATTATTATTGATGAGATTCTTCAATTATAAATGCTACGTCGCATTAACGATCTTCTCGCATTACAAGTTACAACCATCAACCTCAATCACATTCACACCACCATCGATCTGTGATATATATGACTACTGAGGCCATTTGGTAATTAATTATACGCATTTTTTTGAATCCCTAGAAAACCCATGATCTCTAGGTACCGGTACAGGAGATATATAATATATTGATAAATTAAATATATAGGTGGCAATATTGTTGGGTAAAGCTAAGGGTAAAGTTTGAAGGGGAGATATATTGCGCCTTGTGAAGAAGAGCCAAATCAAATGGCAGCGATGGTAATGCATAATTTAATGTAGGTTCAATGTATTAGGATTGAAATAAAACCGAAGTTGATGCGTGGGATCAGCCATATATATAGTTTTAAAAAGCAGAGATTGAAGAAACGTATTACGAGTGCCTAAGCTTATGTTTGATCAGAAGGATTCAAAATACAGTTGGTGAACGTGGGTAACTACAATTTTTTATTTGGTGAACAAGAACCAAATCCAAACGACATGTGAGTTTAGTACACGACAAACTTAGTTTCAGCATGTACTTCAGTACTACCGTTACCCCTAAATTCTGCTTACAACTTGAGATTACAATTAGATTACTGCTTAGCAAAACGACAACTTTACTTCATATTTTACGACCATATCCCAATCCCCACCTCCCCAAAGATCTTCCATAATATATCTATATTTTTTTTTATAAAAATAAATTCATTGTATTAATTTATGAAAATTCATGCAATAATATACTACGATTTACAAATAATTGTAGGAACTTAAATAAGAAAATAGTTAAAAACACGAAATCGGATGCCCATACATCAAGATTTACAATCTTTATATAAGAGGTGACACTTTTGAAATAATATTAATTTTTAGGATTAATAATTATGTAATTTTTTCCTATTTCCTATTTTATAATATGAATGTTTCCGATCCAACTTCGTAAAGAATATTAACAAAATTCTTTTATGTATGTGTTGTTCTACTTGTTTGATTTCCTTTAATTTATTTTCTGTCAATAAAAATAAATTTTTACATAATATATATTACTGTGATTTTATATTTTTAATATAACTAAATTGATATTAGTTAATTTATAACATATATAATATCTATCTATACTATATGACTTTGGTTCTTTAGCATTTTTGTTCGTTAGACCAGATAATATATAATAAATGCATAACATAGTAGAGAAGGAAAACTACTAGAAACTAGTAGAGAATTTATAGAAATGAAGGAATTACTTAACTTCTTATTTAATTTTTTTAAAAAATATAAGTGTATTCCATGCCTAGTAGTTTTAAATATATATGACAATAAAACAATTAAGAAATTTTTGTTACTTAATGAAAGAAATGCATATTACGTAAAAAGTTATAACTTTATCATAGATTAAACTTAGAAGCGGGATTTTTGCAATATATATCATAGCAAATATCAAGGTAGCTAGTCATCACGTAATTTTTTAGCTGAAGACTGACACTGGGAAAAAAAAAAAAAACAGAAACATCATATAAAACTGAAACAGGAGACAAATATTTAGACGATATCAGGCAGCATATAAAAAAGATAAATAGTAACATGCATCATAATTCAAACAATATGACCTAGGGAGTAAGCAATTTTCATCCACAACTTTAGAGAGTTGGTTGTAAAGATCAATTAATAATTGACAAGTGTATAAGAATGCACAGATCAGCATATATATATACATACAAGCATGGAGGGGTTAATATATAACGGAATGAATGATGGAGGGACCCAGAAATAAATTTGGTGAAATGTGGATCACTTGGTATGTAAAACAAGATCAACTTGATTTCCGGCACCGTCTAAATCAAGAAATAGTTTGGTAAGATTATTGAAGATCAATTAATGGACCCTTTCTACTAGAGTATCACCACCTTATGGCTATTCTTTCTCAGGGACCCATGCATCTAAGATTTCTGTCTCTGAATTATATATATGTGTGGTTTTTGCGTCCAAGCTTTTCTCATTTCATTTCATATATGCAAATAATAATAACAATAATGTATATAATTATATATATAGCTAGTTAGAATGTTAATTAGATAGTTCCAAGTTATCTTTTAGTTTGTGGTATATGGAATATTGAACCTACTTTTCTTGCATGCATGTTGGTACTTGGTATTGGTATATATCTCTCGGGCGCCCTAATATTCCAAATACGTTGAGTTCACTACTTGCCACATCATTATCATATATGCAGTATTTTTATTTTTTTGTCTTTGACTAAAGTATTCATCCTGATGGCTAATTATATTTTTCGATATTGTCAGACTTATTATTATATTAAGGACGATTCTCTCAAACGAATGATACTTTATTCTCAACTCTCAAGAGATTGAATTTAGGAAACAATGGTTAAGAAAATACTGACAAACACCGGTTATATTTGACGCATCACAAGTTGATTCATCTATATGCATGTATTGAGAATTTGAAATAGACGTGGAATAGTTTGGTTCATAGTCTATTTTTATCCGACAATGCATGCCCAATATGATATATCTGAGTTTGGAACCTTTTTCTGTATGGAATTTAATGCACTTCTTTATATAGGAATTCGTTCATAGGTTATATATATGGAAAGTGATGGAATTAGGTAATCGTCATATCATATACATTACCAACACTAAAGATCTTCACATGAATCGATCGAATGGTTTATGTGATTAAAAGGACGTCCAAAATAGAATTATTTATATATGAATAGATATAGATGCCATTGCTTTAAGGGTATATATATATGGAGAGGAAAAAAGAAAAAGAAAGGAGAGGTAAGCAAGGAAATACTAAAATACTATTTCTTTTTATTTACAGTTTCTGAAAAATTCTTTAATTTAAGTTAATTAAAATTAATGAAAAATCCTATCAAAAAAATTAATGGAAAAAAGATTTTAAAGAAGGGTTAATATAAAATCTTTTAATTTCTTTGTCTCCAAAATTTAAATTCCAAATAAGAGAACATTTTTATCTTATTCTCTTTCTTTTCCTTCTTCATGACTTCACCTCCATTTTATTTTCCCAAACACACCCTAAAAGTTATAATTATTAATGATAAGTAATTTAGTTAAAAAAACAAATTTTAAAAATACGTTTTGAATATAATGCAAATTAAATATTTCAACTTATAGTTTCATACAGTTTTATTATCTTATATTTAAAAAAGGGTTTTATCAAATGTTATAGCTGAAAGGCCGCCATTATTTGGGTGTACTGTTTAATTAATATTTATACTAAAAACCAATACTTTCAGAATTATTTGGGTCTACTGTTTAATTAATATTTGTACTGTTTTGAATATAATGCATGCATGTTTAAACGAAATACGGACTGATATGAAGATTATAAGTCTGCATTATGCAGCTACATGGAGAAGAAGAGATGACTAATTGACTATAGTAAAAGGGCCAAGGCTTCAATAAGGCATAAGGGTGGAATGAAAAGCTATATCTTTGTTTTGTCCAATAACTACAAGTATTTAAAAGTTTATTGGGTTATGCCTAATTAATACGATGATGACTCGAGTTAGTGGAGGTTACATAACAAGAGTAAAGTTCTTCCAACAGAATTTTTTCTTACACAAGACTCAAACTCCAAACTTTACTTAACATCGATACAAAAGACCTTGCTTAAGGTAAAACTATGTATACTTGATTATATATTACTTATTGCAATTTAATTGTTTTGATACCAGCTCAAAGCTCAACTAACACCAAGAAACAAAAGGTACAATCACAAAACATATTTATTTTGAGTATATCATTAAGGAGATCGTATGCGTATTAATAATTACATTAAATAAAATGCAGGGCACATTACTGCGCACAAAGTATACAAATGCATCTTCAACTTTTTAATTATCACATTGTTAATTTGATGAGTGGAATATAAAGTTGGTGAGATTATACACATGCCTTCTCTTTTGCATTATTATATATATGATAGATGTTTAAAGACATTGAATGGTATCTTAGAGTGTCTTGAAAAATGGTGTCACAGGCATAACATATATACACTCAAATCTAGTATTAAAACCAACTGGATCACTGTTATGACATCAATTCCCTCATATGATCAAATTCTCCCACATCTTTTATAGGTCATATCTTCGTTAGTTGGAGATACTTCCAACACCTGAAAATTAAAGAAACATCTGTGTATCTTGACCATATCTTCATTAATTTTCCATATCCCATGGATGTAATCTAATGCTGCCTAGCTAGCTAAAAGAGTTTTGATCTTTCTTCTTTGCAAAGAAACTTAAGTACCTTTTTTTTTATAGATTTGTTAAGACTTAAGACCTTCTTTAATTTCAATATATGACACAACAGGTTCTTTAAATATAATCATTTTATTGAAAAATTTGATAACCAAGATATAAAAAGTTGTATTAAGTCTAGATATTCTTCTTGTACACATAACACATGCTTTCTGCTGTCATAGAAAGAACAGCTTCCCAACTAGTTCCACTTTACATTTGGACTTTCAAATGCCTAAATATGATATTGGACCTGAAATAATAATTGATGTTTAATGGGTCAGTTTAGTAGGCCTACAATTTCTGAGGCTCTACACTATCTATAGACCATTGGGTATATATAGACCAATACCCTATTAAAGACCAAACCCAATCACAGAAGAGTCCCACCTTAGGATCTCATATTTTTATCTTTATTTGTCTCAAAAGTCAATCCCATTACGGCATTATCATTACTGCATTTTTGGGCTTTTCTGACTTCCTTTTCTTGTCTCATTAATTTCATAATGGTGGTCACCAAAGCAATGTTATAGATAAAAAAGAATATCTGTATCCTCTAATAGTATTGCAAATTACTGTCTGCAACCTTGCAAATTACTTATTTCTCTATCCTCTAGTATTGAAAGCTTGATAGGTAGAAAATAATAATGCTATTACTAGCTTTTCGAATTGGCCAAATAATACTAATACGTGAAGCTTACAGAATTGTGAGGAGGTTGGGTGGAAGCAAAAGCATGAACATTTTTCTTTTTCCCTCCCCCTCTCCATGAATGAAAATTTGAGTGGTCGGTAATATAAGTTCCACAAATTTCTTCTTGTCCTTTTCACTTACCTAAAGTGGATAGCTTAGCATCTATCTCACGTTTTTGATTCCTTAAAGATAGTTCTCTTGCAATTCACAAATTTTATCAGAAAAGAAATGAACTTTTCGCTTCATATTAATTACTGCACTAAGGGAATTAATTAGATTGCTTACCAGTTGAAGGAGAGTCATCATTCATCAATGTCATCCACCACCAACAAATTCATCATTCTGTTGCTCATCATCTTCACCATTCTTGTTGCTACAAGCAATGCCTGGAGACCCAAGTTTTCATCCATTATAGTCTTTGGGGATTCAACTGTGGACTCAGGCAATAACAACTTCATCCCCACATTGTTTAAGGGAAACCATTTTCCTTATGGCAGAGACTTTCCTGGTCATGTGCCCACTGGTAGATTCTCTAATGGAAAACTGGTCACTGACTTCATTGCCTCTTTTCTAGAGATCAAAGACACCATCCCTCCTTTCTTGGATCCAACCCTGCCAGATCATGAGCTTCTAACTGGAGTCAGCTTTGCCTCTGGTGGATCAGGATTTGATGATTTGACCACAGCTGCTTCTGGAGTCATCTCTGTTTCCAAGCAAATTGAGCACTTCAGAGCTTATATAAGAAAAATCAATCGCATTGTGGGGGAGGAAGAAGCTAAGAAGAGACTTGAACATGCTCTTGTTATAATTAGTGCTGGAACTAATGATTTCAGTTTCAATTTTTATGACATACCCACAAGAACTCATGAGTTCGACATAAGTGGGTACCAAGATTTTCTGCAGAATAGGCTGAAATCCTTCATAAAGGTAACTGCTTTATAATGTGTTAGCAATACCCAGTTCTTCTATCAATTCACATAGCATCAAGTTTAAGACATTATTGTAAAAAATTGTAGGAACTATACGACCTTGGATGCAGGAAGATAGCTGTAGTAGGGCTACCTCCAATCGGCTGCATACCCCTTCAGATAACAGCAAAATTCAAGGATCCAAAGGATAGGAAATGTGTAGAGGAAGAGAATTCAGATTCTCAACTCTACAACAAAAAACTAGTAAGGCTATTGCTTGAGGTTCAAGCAACGCTTCCAGGAAGCAGAGTTGTTTACACAGACGTATATGGCTCATTGATCAACCTCATCAATCGACCTGAAAAATACGGTGAGATATATTACAATTACCCATTTGTCTAAAACACAATGAACATTGAACAGACACCAAAATAAAGCACAAAGAGATTTTTTTTTTTTGTATTTACTCACCCTCAGGGGCATTTCATCGAACAGGTTTTGGGGTAACAACAAAAGGATGCTGTGGGAGTGGGTTTTTTGAAGCAGGCCCTCTGTGCACCGCATTTACACCTACATGTGATGAGGTTTCAAAGTATGTATTCTGGGATAGTGTTCATCCAACTGAAGCAGCGTATAAATATATTGCAAAGTACGTGGAGGAGGAAGTACTACCAAAGTTCCTGCGTAATAATAGCAGCGAAGTGGTTTCAGAGACATTGTATTTGTAAATGAAATAACAAGGAAGGGATTAGATTTGGAGGTGGAAGCGATTGTTTTCAGGAGATTATTGAAGAGTTTGAAGAATACTGGGAATTGAAAAGATGTATTGAATAATACACATGCTTGTAGTGTGATGTATAGTGCGTTATGTAGTTGCACAATTCTTTTGTGGGTGAATGATTCTACGCCATAATTCATGTTAAACAGTTATATTAATAAAAATAATATATTTGGATTATACCTATAACACAAACTGTTTGTAGAAAAAACATTGTTTTATTTTATCACATCATTTTTAGATTTTAATAGAAAAAATTGAGAGGGGTGTAGAGATTATGGAGCAAAATGTACTAAAGTTGACTAATTTGCCAGTACCTTGTAATGCTTCCAAAGTCTATCCAATTTATGATATGATCCGTTTCTTGTCCTTACAAAATTTTTAACAATTTTTTTTTTAAAAAATCTCTCTATAATAAATAATAAAACGAGAAGTGATCTGAGATCACAGAGAATAATATGATTTAAGAAAATAGTTTATAATTCATCTTTTTATTAATTACTAATTTTAATTACAGGCATATTATTATTTAGGATAAATTACAGTTTATTCTTATTAGATTTGGCTTTAAATCAAACAAATTGGTTTAACTAGAAACTATTAAAAAAATAATCGTTGGCCCTTTAATTTTTTCAATATATTGTTTTTCTAAATTAACAACTGAATTTTTTTTTTATTTTTATGATGAGATAGAGTCTAATGACGGTTTGGAAGAGATCTCATAGTCGAACCACATAACACTTACTGTAGGTCGAGTTAAATAGACTAAAAATTATAACTTTCCACCCAATGACAAGTATTTGATCAAATAGAAGTGAGTAGATGCGTAACAAAAACTGGCATTAACAAATTTCTTATGAAGAATGCCAAGTCCTTGATATATGAATTGCAGGAAAAGAAATACAGAAAACATTGTTGAGATTAATTTCCAATTCTCCATTAGTCTAAAAAAGTAAGCAACACAAATGGCACTAACTAGGCATCTCATCATTTCCATGATCAGTTTGATGCTAATTTCAGGTACCACAATGGTGAAGACAAGCAACAACCTCAAGAACTCAGAATTATTGGACATCCCATCCCTTTTCTTCTTCGGAGATTCAACTGTGGACACAGGCAACAACAACTACATCCAGGATGTCCTAATATCTTTGGTGAAGGCCAACCATTACCCTTATGGAAAGGATTTCCCAGGCCATGTAGCCAATGGTAGGTTCTCCAATGGAAAAGTAATTCCTGACTTCCTTGCATCTTTCTTGAAGCTCAAGCAAACCCTTCCTCCTTTCCTTCACCCCAACCTCTCCGACCACGACCTCCTCACCGGCGTCAACTTCGCGTTTGGCGGAGCAGGATTCGATGATTTGACCTTTTCTGTCACACATGTTATCCCTATGTCCAAACAGCCACATTACTTCAGAACTTATGTCAAAAAGTTGAAGAAGATTGCAGGGGAAGAAGAAGCCCAGAAATTAGTTGAAAAGGCTTTGGCTTTCATCAGTGCGGGGACTAATGATTTTACTTTCAGCTTCTATGGTTTCCCCATAAGGAGTGTAGAGTTCAAGTTCGACATCAGTAGGTACCAAGATTTTGTGCTCAAGAACCTTCAATCCGTTATTCAGGTCCGTCCATGTTTTTCTATTTGTACCATATAATATAAAGCAGAGTACTATTTTTCTCCCTAAAACAGCATTCTCCTTAAATTTTGTTCGAACATGAAAATCTTCAAAAAAAAATTCATTTATTTCAATTTAGTCCCTAAGAACTTCTATTAATATAACTAACACGAAAATGTTTTAAAAACTAAATTGAAATTGATTTCATGTTTCAAAAATTAAATTTGAGACTAAATTGAGATAAACGGCATCTTTTAAGAACTAAAATGGCAATTTACTCAATAATATATATAGGCAAAAGTACCTTTGATGTCCCTAAACTTCTGGGTCTCTGTCAATTATGTCCCTAAATTTTGTTTGCTGTCAATTATGCCATAAACTTTCAATTTCTAAGCAATTTTAGCCTTTTTCCAAATTTTGTGTAAATAATTAACGGCATATGCATATGTGACATTCCTCGTCACTTTTAATGTTGATTGTGATGTCAAACTATATATTTAACATCATTTTTTTTGCCAACATATATTTAGTAACATTGTTTCATCAGATTTGCCATGATTATCACCGAGTTACTATAAAGAGTATTATTGTGACTAAATTGACGAAAAATTATAGCTAAATATACAATTTGATATTACAATCAACAATGAGTCCACGAGGATAATCACATTTGCATCTGCCACTTTTTATATAAAATTTGAATGAATGACAAAATTGGTTGCAATTTAAAAGTTTAGGGATGCAGTTAACAACAAAATAAAATTTGGCGACATAATTAATAGAGAACTTAAAGATTAAAGTAATAAAAAATAGTTACGTATACGTTGAACTCATAATTTACGTTTATATTATATATATATATATACGAAATGTAAAGCAGGAACTGTATGAACTTGGTTTGCGGAGAATAGCTGTAACAGGGCTTCCTCCCGTGGGATGCATACCCTTGCAAATGACTCTAAAGTTTGAGAATCCCTTTCATAGAAAGTGTGTGAAGAAGCAGAATTCGGACTCTAAATTATATAATCAAAAGTTGGTAAAGCTATTGTCTCAACTAGAACAAGTGCTTCCAGGAAGTAGGCTAGTTTATGCCGACATATATGGCCCTACAATGGACATGCTCAATCACCCTACTAAATATGGTAATTAAGTTTATGAGTTTGAATTCCCTTTTTAAGAAAAGAAAAAAAGAAGTTGTATTTAAGTGTTAATAATGTAATTGTGTGACAAAAAATGCAGGTTTTGGGATAACGAACAGGGGATGTTGTGGGAGTGGGTTGGTGGCATTGGGTCCTTTATGTAATGTGTTAACACCAACTTGTAATGACAGTTCCAAGTATTTGTTTTGGGATTCTGTGCATCCAACAGAAGCAGCTTATGGATACGTTTCTCAATATTTGGAACAGAATGTCCTCCCCAAGTTCTTGGACTTCAAAATCTAATTTTTGTAATGTAAAACTAGAACTCAAACTTAATGTGGGGGGGTAGACGTGGAAATAAAATCTCACAATTGGATAAAGGAGATGTGGAAATTTTAGTTTGTAATATAAAAATTTGGAACAAAATTTCTAATATGATCTTCAATGTCCTAACCAAGCATGGTTATATTTTATATTTCATCCTAAATTTAAGTATAGCAATCTCCATTTATGGAACTCTGATAAAAAAAGAAATTTCCATTTATGGAATATGGAAATAAGGATGTAGATATTAATATTATGGATCAAAATGTACTCAAATTGACTAATTTGTTGGTACCTTCTAATGCTTCAAAAAGGATGTAGATATTAATAATATGGATATAAGGATGTAGATATTAATATTATGGAAATTCTTGAAAAATTCATTAAGTCAAAATGTCACTCATAAGAGCATTACAAATCAGAGGAGGATGATCTTCAAGTCATATCAACGAGCTTGAGACATGGTTCAGAAAAGCAATATGATCATTATAAAAAATACTTTTTTATCGACACAAAATAAGTTTTTGTTACTGTCAATATGGACCTAATAAAGAAATCAACTTCTTTTTAGCAACATCTAAAAAAAATCTGAGAATCCTGAAAAGAGAGAAATGAGTTAGGACACAAAACAAAAGCATTATTGCTACATCAGGCTTCTAGATTTGAACTCTAATTCTACAACAAAATTGTTTAATCTGCTGAAGCAAATAGTATTAGCTTCAAGAGAACTTTCCAACCCACTGTCATCCAGAATTTGATCAGGGAAAGAAAAAAGAAGACAAGAAAAAGAAAATGATGCTCAGCAGAATCCTAGAATTGTATAGATACAGTAAAAAGATGAGAATCCTTAAGGACTAGATTTTGTGAAAGCCAAAACTTTTGCATTCTAACTTATACTACCAAATCCATACACACATGACACAAGAACCATTATCTTCAAGTTTTTACCTTCACTTTCTGCCACCAGTGGGTCCACTGCTTCCCTGAAACAAATCACCAAGTCTTGCTTCAATGTCCTCCAGTCCATGCCTAATATACTTGTCAGCATGCTTACCCACTTCTGGAAGATTCTGAAACCTTCCAATGAAGTCTGCATAAGCAGGCAACAGTATCTTTTCCAGAGAAATTCTCATCTCTTCCTTTAGTTGCTCATCAAAGATGACCCATGCAGATTGAACCCTGCATATGTCCTCAAACTGCTTGTTAAACAACTTGATATTTTGTTTCATAGTCTTTGCAGCAACATTAGGTGCAACCGATGATCCAGTGTCTAGTTCTAATAAGCTCAGAATCGTATTCCATGAGCTTCTTTGATAGTTCACATGGTATTGCCCCACTTTTGCAATTTGTGTTTGGATCCAATCATGGCCCAATAGGCTTCCCAACTCACTACTGTCTTGTTTTGCCTTGTGGACAATGTAACGCCCGTTGTTCATCATGAAAACATAGCACAAAGCAGTGTCCTTATAGGTTTTGGATTTGGCTTCTAAATTGCTCTCTAATAACTCCACAATCCTACTCATTTGGCCGGATAGTGAAGAAGATGATTCTACTCTATCTTCAAACACTTGCTCTAGGGTCTGCCGGTAATCGCAGGCGAGACGGAGGTAGTTCATCACATAACGGGTAACCGGATGAACCACACCACCCGTAACGGCCTTGGACTGGTCCTCACGAATCCTATTTTCCAATTCCATGAAAAAGCCTGTGATTGCTTTACCTACTCTCTTCCATACTGTGATTGCTTCGTTTCTGAGGAACACACAATCCTGCTCCGAGAACAAGGATTCAAATGCCGGGATTAGGTCCCTTAGTACCTCAAACATGTCTAGAATTCTGAACAAACGCTCCGGCGATATGCTCCCTTCCGCGACGACATCCGCGAAATTCAGAAGCTGAATCATCGATCCCCGGGGGTCCTCTATGAAAGAGAGATCGGAAGCAGAGGAAGAATGTAAGAAAACTCTGGAAGCTTCAATCCATCTTTTAGTTTCCTCCTTCAGGTCCATCCATGGCATCTTGTGAACGTCTTCGATGCTGAGTTTCTGCAACCTCGAGAAGGTCTCTTCAAATAATTTTTTGTGGAATTCACGGTTGTTATCTGCAGCAGAGTCAACATCTAACACTACATGATCCATAATAGTAGCAGTTCCAATCTCAGTTTGGGAATCCAAAGAGGAACGAAATAGTGTGAGGGAATAACCAAAAACTGCTCCAACCAAGCCTAACATCAAATGGATCTTCATGAGTAGTAGGATCAAACATCCCAGAAAAAAATTAAGCAGATCCACTTCGAATCCAAGGTCAGTGAGCCTTGAGAGGCTAAATGACATGAAAGCAAAGGCACCACAAGAAACCAGGCTTAATACATCTGGCTTTGATCCATTCACGGCTTTGTCGTAAAAGAAGGAGTAGACGGAGATGAGCATCAATACCAAAAATCCCATTTGAGCTTTCATCACCAAACTCTTTGACACACTCCATTTCTTTGCATATAACAAGAAGCTGCAAATGATACAACTTAGAGCGCTATAAATAATGATCTTGAGCAAGTTCCAATCCCCAAATAGATGAGTGAAAGAGGAGCTTAGAGCATAGCAGAGGAATCCAACTACACTTGATGCAAATCCCACAATTCTCCATAACAAAGGCTGCACTAGGATTTCCACAACCCCAATATGGATAAGCATCATCTTGTTAGAATTGGTTCAGAAAATCAGGGCTGGACTTAGGGTGTCCTTTTTTTTAAAAAAAAAAATTAATGTAATGTAATGTAGTGTGATGAAGATTTCGTGGGAAGACCCGAAGTGATTTCCACGCAAGTCTGCATTTCAGATCGTACAATTGCACAAAACAAATAGAGTGAGCGTCACCCAAAGTCAAAAATAAAGAAACTATTTTAGCTTTGTTCACAGTTCACACCTTTAGCAGTTTCTTCAATACTTTTTTTTTTTTTTTATAAGTGTTTCTTCTATACTTCTATTCTTGGATCTTTTTTCTTTCTTTCTTTTAAATGAACAAATTTCTCAAGGTCAAAAACCAATATTACTATACTCAAATAAGATGAAGAAAAGAAATTTTCTGAGTATTTCCGAAGGGCTTCAAAGTTCTAATGATGCATTCGTTGTACTTTTTTTTCTTTTCAAACTATGCGAATTTTATTTTCAAAGTTACGAAATTCATAAATTAGTTGTTTATGTTTTAAAAATTTTAAATTAATTTTTTATGTTGCATAGAAGTTTTAAATTGGTCATTCCTTTCACTTTTATCAATTTCTTAAGTTAATTGCTGATGTGGTGTGTTGACATGTTATGCCACATCATTTTCACGCCATCGCATAAGATGAATAGAAGATGGCGTGGCAATAATGTGACGTGACACATCAGCTTAAATGGATACGTAGGAGAGATGATATGTCCACCTCAGGACGCCACATAAGCACATAGAGGACCAAAATGAGTGAAACTTTTGAAACATAAAGGATTAATTTAGAACTTGGGTGAAACATAAAGAACCAAAATAGACATTTGAACTTTTCAAATTTTTAATAATTTTATCAAGTATTACAAGTTAGCAAGATCTATATGAGGCGAATAAGCTGTGAGAGTCTTCTCAAATATACTATTGAATTTCAGTATATCTCTCTAATTATGTCGTGTTATTTATTAATATTAATAATAATGTGAGTTGGTCCACGTGACAAGTGATTTAGTATCGCTTAAGTAAGATATCGAGTTCGAGACTTTATAAATGTAACTCTTCGTTGGGAGACTTTCCATTATAATCAGATACGCGATGTGGATAGGCAAAAAAAAAAAATTAAGGTAATATATAGAGACCTAAAGAATTAACTGGCATGTTTGAAAATTTTGTTAGGTGTAACTGTAGTGTATTTAGGGATGTGAATGGGTGTACCTAAAGACTGAGAAAGTTTTAGATTTTAGGACTCTTCAAAATTAACTAAGATTTCAGCCTTCAAGTTAGTACTATTTTTTTAGGTCTTGCTATTCAATTTGCTCAGGGGAATAGTTAAAAGAATATTTAATTAATTAATAAAGTATGTTTAATAATTTTATCCTCTTAACCATTCTATGTAGCTTCAAAAAAACAAACGATACTTTGTTTAATTTGGTTGATTTTGACTTTTGAGAATTTAGTGAGGACTTTTCTTCTTATAACATTCAAAGTTCGTTTGATATGGCTCTTAATAGGGAAAGTGAGTTGAAGCTTCTCACTATAGTCAGGTTGAAACACTAACAATCTTCTTTTTATAGAGGAAAAGTTGTTTTCCTCACGATATAGAGGAAAAATGAGATAGAGAGAAGAAAATGGTAGATGAAAATATCACTTTGCCATTCTCTCCACATCATTTTATCCTTCAAAGTACCAATTTGAAGAATAAAATAGTCTTTTTTGTATTTTTTAATTTCGACTTCCTTATCTCATTCGTATCATACCAAACAATTTTAATTTTCATTTTCATTTCACTTTTTCTACATACCAAACACACATAAAATCTTTCGCTTCTACTTTCACTTTCACTTCTCACTAAAACACTCATCGGATATCAAACATCACCTCAGTGATAAAATTTAATTGAAACTTATTCCATAACAATTTGTATTTTTTAAAAAAAGAAAAAAGTATTTTAATGCGAATAATTTATTCGTTTTAGTGTTTTACATTATTAGTCTATAAAAGTTCATTAAATCTTAATTAATTTAATTTAAATGAATTGAATTCTGGAGATAAGATTCTCGGCGGTTCATTTTTGCAGCTGTCCTTGCTGTCCATAGAAAACGACTTGGTTTGGGTTAATTATTTAACTTCCATATTTTACGTACTTGTGAATGGGAAGGCTTTGAAGGGTGATAATATATTTGTGTACTTGGGATAAAGTTTGTCTTACATTTTAGTCCCAATAAAAGAATATTCTTATAAATAATTAACAATTATTTAAATATCTAACAAAAACGTTTTAATAAACAAATCAAACAGAGAAACAAAAATTGTTCAATCACTCGACCCAATTTCCGACTCCATCACCACTTTCTGAGGAAAATTGAGCCTAGCATTCTCTCCTCTCAGCTTAAAAGCCTCGCCATCATAAGCCATGGTAGCTTCTTCTGCCGTGTCGAAAGTGCCAAGCCAGAGGTGAGTCGTCTTACGCTGCCTATAAACACCAAAACCTAATATTACTCAACTCAAATAATAAGATGAACAAAAGAAAAATCTGGGTATTATTTCTGAAGCGCTTCAAAGTATTCATTGTACATTTTTTTTAACTATGAGTTGGATTGGAGACTAACCTTATCTAACAAAATTTAAAATTAAATATAATATTCTTAAAATTTATCTAAAAATATTTCTTGCAATCCTAACTACTTATAAAATATTTTTAATTCAAATATATATATATATATATATATATATATATATATATATATATATATATCTAAATATATGTATATCCACAACACTATGTGAACTTGTAGTAACTATCATTTTTAGAATAATTTAAAAAATCAACATAAATAAATTTGGAAAGACTGTCATGGTCAAAAACAAATTGGGGAGTTTCTTAGAAGGTCAAGTAGGAGTTGAAATTAATTTGTTATAAAATGAAGAGAATATCATTAAAAGAAGGTTGGAATGGTGACAAAGCACATAAAAACAAATTGACTTTTTGGCCATTTAAACCCATGTTGTAGCCATCCCATTCTCTATAATAAGTGGCCTCCCATAAGTGAATAACAATTAGATGCCTTTAAATGAAGATCTCTCAAAGACTTTCCACATAATTTATTGCAAGTGGTGAATCAACGACTAGTTAAGGAAGAAGCCATTTCGTAACATACACATGCTTCTAGCGTACGTGATGTGGTTATGGTTGAATATTGATTTTTACGCCAAATTCAAAAGAAACAATGTAATTGTAATGCGTTGGGATTTGTCCTTTACCCATTCCGCTAGAGCACAAGCTAGAAAAACGCCTCTCTGAACAAAACTAATGAGTAATGAGGATTTAAAGGCAGAAAATTAAGATTCCCATTAGTCTAAAAAACTAGTCTAGGCTATATAAAGCGAAGAATAGCAAGTTGTGAGATAGAACAACAAAAGTACAAAACAAATGGCACACACTAGGCTTTTCATGTGCATCACTATGGTTCTCATCTCAGCTACCACAATGGTCAACACAAGCAAACTTAACAACTCAGAATTGGACATCCCATCCCTTCTCTTCTTCGGAGATTCATTTGTGGACACAGGCAACAACAACTACATCCACCATGTCACAACATCTTTGCTTAAGGCCAACCGTTACCCTTATGGCAAGGATTTTCCAGGCCATGTAGCCAATGGTAGGTTCTCAAATGGAAAATTAGTCCCTGACTTTCTTGCCTCTTTCTTGAACCTCAAGCAAACCCTTCCTCCATTCCTTCACCCCAACCTCCCCGACGAAGAACTCCTAACCGGTGTCAACTTCGCGTTGTCCGGCTCGGGAATCGATGACCTGACGTTTTCTGTGGCCAAGGTTATCCCTTTATCCAAACAGATAGATTACTGTAGAACTTATGTCCAAAGGCTGAAGAGTATAGCAGGGGAAGGAGAAGCAGAGAAAATACTAGAAAAAGCTTTGGTTTTCATCAGTTCCGGCAATAACGATTTTATTCTTAACTTCTATGACTTGCCCATCACCACAAGGCGTTTAGAGTTCATCAACATAAGCACCTACCAAGACTTTCTCCTCACTAGGCTTCAAACCTATATTCAGGTACACACATACATGTTACTTTCACTTCTAGTCTTTAATGCTTGTATATATAAGAATATATTGAAATTAAGTAAGCATACACACATATTTATGTGTGTGATGAATGCTTTTTATATGTAAGCATGATCTGTATGAAGTTGGTTTGCGCAGAATAGCTGTAATTGGGGCTTTTGCGGTGGGTTGCTTACCTGTGCAAATGAGTTTGAGTTTAAAGCAGCCAAAGTGTGTGGAGAAGCAAAACTCAGATGCCAAATTATACAATTCAAAACTAGAAAAGCTCTTGCCTCAACTACAATAAGTGCTTCCAGGAAGCAGGCTAGTTTTCGCTGACCTCTATACCAAACAAATGGACATGATAACTCACCCTACTAAATATGGTAATTTAGTTTATATGTTTCCAATTATTTGTATGCTCCATCTGTGTTAGTGTTAATGTAATTATGTGTGTGGGGGGGCAAATGAAAGTGCAGGGTTTGAGAAAACAAATAGAGGATGTTGTGGGAGTGGGTTGGTAGAAGCGGGTCCTTTGTGTAATAAGTTAACACCCACATGTGAAGATGCTTCCAAGTACTTGTATTGGGACTCTATCCATCCAACAGAAGCTACCTGTCGATACTTTGCTCAATATTTGGAACATCATGTCCTTCCCAACTTCCAACACCATAGCTCCTAAAGTTAATTATAGCTTTTAACTTCATGGAATTATGGCTTTACTCTACTTGTGAACACTACTGCAGTTTTTAATAATACTGGACAGAAGTAGAACTACCCAGTAGGCCAGTACTATTACGTATTATTAATACATGTTTGAATTGTAAATTATTAGTATTTATTACGTGATAGAAATGGTAAATTTAATTTATTTTAAATTTTAAAAAACATATTTTATTTTAGTAAGATATATATTTAATTATATAAACAATATATATAAAATAATTTTGGTCAAAATAAATTGTAAGTTATTTTCTTGCGTTTTAAGAAGAGAATATAATTTACTTATGTATATGCATATATTAATTTGTTTTTAGAAAATGTTTATCACATCATTTTATAGTACCTACTTTCTGAAAAATTCAGTGGCAATAAAAAAAATGTAATTTTTTTTTCATATGTCAACATTTACCGTTACCTATTCAGACAGTGTTAATGAAAAAAATAAAAATACAATTGACCGTAATCAAAATTATTTAATAAAAATCTCAAAGTTAGTACTTCTGCTTTAAAAAATTATGGCTATGGTATTGATAATAATTTGTTTTATTAGAGACCAAACTAATAATAATTTGTTTTATTAGAGACCAAACTAATAATAATTTGTTATGTGGGGAATCAAATTGTGAACGTGAATTGAATGACCAAATTGAAGAAATGAGTTGTGAGGGACCAAAGAAATAGACATTTGTGGACTGTGAAAGGCTAAGATAAAGTTAGAGTCGTCCAAAAAGGAGACTGTGAGGCTATATAAAGCGAAGAGTGGTAAGTTGTGAGATAGAACAAAAGTAGAAAGCAAATGGCACACATTAGACACTTGATGTGCATCACTATGGTGCTCATCTCAGCTACCACAATGGTGATCACAAGTAACCTCAACAACTCAGAATTGGACATCCCATCCCTTCTCTTCTTCGGAGATTCATTTGTGGACACAGGCAATAACAACTACATCCACCATGTCACTACATCTTTGCTTAAGGCCAACCATTACCCTTATGGCAAGGATTTTCCAGGCCATGTAGCCAATGGTAGGTTCTCCAATGGAAAATTAGTCCCTGACTTTCTTGCCTCTTTCTTGGAACTCAAGCAAACCCTCCCTCCATTCCTTCACCCCAACCTCTCCGACCACGAACTCCTAACCGGCGTCAACTTCGCGTCGTCCGGCTCGGGATTCGATGACCTGACGTTTTCTGTGGCCAAGGTTATCCCTTTGTCCAAACAGATAGATTATTGTAGAACTTATGTCCAAAGGCTGAAGAGGATAGCAGGGGAAGGAGAAGCAGAGAAAATACTAGAAAAAGCTTTGGTTTTTATCAGTTCCAGCACTAATGATTTTATTTATAACTTCTATGACTTGCCCATAACCATAAGGCGTTTAGAGTTTATCAACATAGACACCTACCAAGACTTTCTGCTCACTAGGCTTCAAACCTATATTCAGGTACACATACATGTTACTGTCTCTTCTACTTTCATGCATGTATATATATAAGAATATGTTGAATGGTTTTATATGTAAGCAGGATCTGTATGAAGTTGGTTTGCGTAGAATAGCTGTAATTGGGGCTTTCGCGGTGGGTTGCTTACCTGTGCAAATGACTTTGAGTTTAAAGCAGCCAAAGTGTGTGGAGAAGCAAAACTCTGACGCCAAATTATACAATTCAAAACTAGGAAAGATCTTGTCACAACTACAACAGCTGCTTCCAGGAAGCAGGCTAGTTTTCGCAGACCTCTATACCAAACAAATGGACATGATAACTCACCCTACTAAATATGGTAATTTAGTTTATATGTTTCCAATTTTTTTGTATGTTCCATATGTGTTAGTGTTAATGTAAGTGTGTGTGGGGGGGCAAATGAAAGTGCAGGTTTTGAGATAACAAATAGAGGATGTTGTGGGAGTGGGTTGGTGGAAGCGGGTCCTTTATGTAATAAGTTGACACCCACATGTGAAGATGCTTCTGTTGGCAAAAAGGAGCAGAAAAGGTTTTTGGAGAAAGAAAAAAGATACAGCACACAAAGAGGATGGAAAGGATGATAATATCATTAGGTGTAATACTTTTATACAAGAGTTGAGCAAAAAAAGTTTGCTTACCAAACTTCCATGATTTAAGAAAGTTTGTGTACCAAACCAAAGCCAAAAAAGTAGGCTCCTCCATACTCTTACACCAACTACTACCTACTGACATGGTGACATACAAAAAGAAAATAAAATAAAAGTACTTGCATCAATTACATAATATGGTCAGTAGAGCCATTTTTTTTAACACTCCTCCTTGATGCAAGTAATATTACACACACCAAGACATGATCTAAGAAACTCAAATCTTTGTTTCTGTAATGCCTTAGTAAAGACATCAGCAACTTGATCTTCAGTGCAGCAGTGCTTCATCAGAACTTCTTTCTCTTCTTCTGCTTCTCTAATAGCATGGAATTTAATCTTGATGTGCTTGGTCTTGCCATGAAACACTGGATTTTTCACCATCGCCACAGCAGACTTGTTATCGCATAAAATTTCAGTAGGTTTTTCTTGCTGAAATCTCAACTCAAACAGAACTTTCCTCAACCAAATTGCTTGGTTGACAGCAGCAGATGCAGCAATGTATTCTGCTTCAGCCGTTGACTGTGCAACGGAAGATTGCTTCCTTGTTCCCCAACAAATAACTGCAGAACCAAGTGAGAAACAATAACCAGATGTACTCTTCATGTCTTCATCAGTTCCAGCCCAATCACTATCAGTAAATCCCAATAATTCTGTTGAAGTAGATCTCCTGTAAAATAAACCAAAATCAATGGTGCCATGAATATATCTCAGCACCCTTTTAGCTGCAACAAAATGAATTTCTGAGGGTGCATTCATAAATCTTGATAGTAAACTAGTGGCAAAAGTGATATCAGGTCTGGAATTAGAAAGATAAAAAGCAATGAGCCAATCATGCTTCGATAGGTAGAGACATCAATAGGTTGAGAATCATCAATTTTCTTCAACTTCTCACCATGGACAGCAGGCGTACTTACTGGTTTGGCGTTGTTGAGCTTGAATTTTTTCAGAAGTTCCCAAGCATATTTCCTCTGGGAAATAAAAATGCCTTGCTCACTTTGAATAATTTCCATTCCAAGGAAGTGATACATCTTCCCAAGATCATTCATTTCAAACACTTGCTGCATCTTTAACTTGAATTCTTCAATTGCTTTTAAATTGCTCCCTGTCACCAAAATATCATCTACATAAAGAGAGACAATGACAACTTCACTTTGCTGCTGTTTTACATAAAGAGTTGCTTCATTCAAACTTCTTGTAAATCCTGCATCCAGCAAGTAGTTATCAATTCTAGCATACCAAGCTCTTGGAGCTTGCTTCAAGCCATAGAGAGCCTTTTTTAATAAACAAACTCTATTGGTTCCATCATTGAAGCCATCGGGTTGCTCAATAAAGACTTGTTCTTCCAAGAACCCATTAAGGAATGCAGACTTCACATCAAGTTGAAAGACTTGCCATCCATTGCTGGCTGCCAATGCTAGGATTAACCTTATAGTATCAAACCTTGCAACTGGTGCAAATGTTTCGGAGAAGTCTACTCCGGGTTGTTGAGCATATCCTTTTGCAACAAGTCTTGCTTTGTACTTGTTGATGGAGCCATCTGGATTCAATTTTAATTTGAAAACCCACCTTGTTCCAAGTACTTGTTTATTGGTAGGTCTAGGAACCAAAACCCATGTCTCATTTTTCATAATCATATTCAACTCCTCCTCCATGGCAGCTTTCCATTTAGGAATTTTCAAGGCTTCATCTGGTATTGTGGGTTCAAAGCAAGCAATATTACATCGACTATATATATCTTCAAGAGTTCTTGTACCTCTAACAGCATGCTCATCTTCATTTTCAGATTCATCATGATTAGCTGCTGGAAATTCTTGAAACTGGTCATAGCCACTAGCTTGCTCATGAGTAGAAGGCTCCATTTTGTTCCAGTCCCATTCACTTTGCTCATCAACTTTTATGCTTCTGCTAAGATACACTTGCTTAGAGATGGGATTTAAAATTCTGTAGCCTTTTGATTCACTGCTATAACCCACAAATATTCCTCTTTCAGCTCTTTGATCAAGTTTTCCCCTTTTAGCTTCAGGAATAAGAGAATAGCAAACACTCCCAAAGACTTTAAGGTGTGCTACAGTTGGTTTGAATCCAAACCATGCTTCAAATGGAGTCTTTCCTTGTACAGCTTTTGTTGCCAATCTGTTTTGCAAGTACACAGCAGTGTTTACTGCTTCAGCCCACAATGTCTTAGGTAGATTCTTCTCAAATAAAAGACACCTTGCCATATTCATCACCGATCTATTCTTCCTTTCACTCACACCATTTTGTTGAGGTGTGTAAGTGATGGTTAGCTGATGTCGAATTCCAGCCCCTTTCAAATATTCATTAAATTGATTGGAGGTATATTTAGCTCCATTGTCTGACCTCAAGGTTCTGATTTTGAGGCCAGATTGTGTTTCAACAGAGGCTTTAAATTTCTTGAACATATCAAAGACTTCAGATTTCTGCCTGAGAAAGAATACCCAGCAAAATCTAGTATAATCATCAATAAACAATAGAAAATATTTGCTAGCATTGTAGGAAGGTGTACTCATTGGTCCACACACATCAGTGTGAATCAATTCAAGCTTTGCAGAAGCTCTCCAAGCTTGACCAACAGGGAATGGCATTTGGCTAAGTTTCCCAAGCTGACATGCATCACATACATTGCTGCTTTCAATCACTTGTGGCATTCCTTAAACTAAATCAGTTTTGGAAAGAAATTCTAGTGTTTTGAGATTTGCATGACCAAATCTCTTATGCCAAAGTGAGGTTTCCTCTTTAAGACTGAAACAAGATTCAAACTCAATTGTTTTCCAAGCCAAGGGAAAGGTTCTTTTATGCATTTTTACTGAGAACATTGTCATGCCATTGGGACTACTAATTTCACAGACTCCATTCTTAAACACCAACATATAATTTTTCTCCAATAACTGACCAACCGACAACAAATTCTGATTTATCTCAGGAACATAAAGAACATCATCAAGTATCTTTGTACCTGAGTTAGTCTTCACACGAACTGCTCCTTTGCCTTTGACATCTACAGGTCTTCCATCTCCAACTCTGACCTTAGAGGAATAGCTTGTATCAAGGTCCACAAAGCTTGTTAAGCTTGCTGTAATGTGGTTTGTGCATCCGCTGTCCACTAGCCATACATCAGCACTTTCAATTGAAACACCACATTCTTCAACTTCAGTGACAGCAAGCAGCTTCTCTTCTTGATAATCAGCATTTTCCACTGTTTGAGCAGATTGAACTTGTGTTTGTTGGTCATGTTTTGTTGTACAAACTTTTTCAGTGTGACCAAACTGCTTACAGGTCTTACACTGAGCACCAGGCCTGAAATAGCAATAGTTCTCTGTATGGTTTGTTTTTTTACAATAGGGACAAGGTGGATATTTGTCTTTCCTACCTTTCCCTTTAACAAACTTCTTGTTTTTTCCCTTCTTCTGAATAGCCTGGCCTTTTGATCCTCCTTCTTGTAGACTCATCTTGTGTACTGCAGTAAGTGCTTTCTCTCCTGCACTTTCTTCTTCCCTAAGTGCTTTCCTTTGTTCAACAGCCAAGAGGGCATTTGTTAACTCAGTCAAAGTGATCTGAGACATATCCCAAGTGTCCTCAAGAGAAGAAATTTTTGCTTCAAATTTTTCAGGAAGAGTCACCATTACCTTTTCAACAATTCTCCTCTCCTCCAACTCCTCTCCAAGCAACCTTATTTGATTAACTGTCTTCATGACTCTATCAACATAATCTCTCACCTTCTCTGTTTCCTTCATCTTCAATAGCTCAAATTCTTTTCTCAAGTTAAACACTTGCATTTGTCTTGTCTTAGCAGATCCTTGAAATTCTGTCTTCAACTTCTCCCAAGCTTCATATGCTGATTCACAAGCTATGATCTTGGAGAATACAGGATCTGAAATAGCTGTATGAATGTAGGACAAGGCCTTTGGAGCTTTAGCAGATTCTTCTTCATATTGCCTTATTTGCTGCAACGTTGGGTTCTGTCTCAGTGGAGGAACAACTCTGTCTTCTTCCACATACTGCCATAACCCAAGACCTTTAAGATATGCCTTCATTTTTACAGCCCACACATGATAGTTTTCGCCACTGAAGTGAGGAGGTGGAACTGAACTGCTGCTAGAAGCCATACTAAAAATGTTGAACAAGATCTTAGACACTCACACAGTCCCTCAAGATCAAGGGGCTCTGGTACCACTGTTGGCAAAAAGGAGCAGAAAAGGTTTTTGGAGAAAGAAAAAAGATACAGCACACAAAGAGGATGGAAAGGATGATAATATCATTAGGTGTAATACTTTTATACAAGAGTTGAGCAAAAAAAGTTTGCTTACCAAACTTCCATGATTTAAGAAAGTTTGTGTACCAAACCAAAGCCAAAAAAGTAGGCTCCTCCATACTCTTACACCAACTACTACCTACTGACATGGTGACATACAAAAAGAAAATAAAATAAAAGTACTTGCATCAATTACATAATATGGTCAGTAGAGCCATTTTTTTTTAACAGCTTCCAAGTATTTGTATTGGGACTCTATCCATCCAACAGAAGCCACCTGTCGATACCTTGCTCAATATTTGGAGGCTCATGTCCTTCCCAATATCTTCAGTAATACTCAACTTTCAGCATCATAGCTTTCTAATTTTATGGAATTATGAGTTTACTGTACTTGTGAAACCTGCAGTTTTTAATAATACCGGACAAAACTATCCTGTACTATTAAGTATTAATACATGTTTGACATGTAAATTTAACTAAAGAGAAAAATGAGGGAATTGTGAACATCAAGGTGAGAGTAGCAATAATGGGGAGGCATGGTTATGCTTTCCCTCATAGGTAGTGATCACCATGGCTGCATCATATGTGTCTCTTTCTATCTGCTTTCTTACTCCACATCCCACGTGCAGGCACTTGTAGTAGGACCTTCAATTCACCCATTATATAACCACACAGTATCAGGCACAAGATCCCGCTTCTCTTACGTATTATATAAATAGTATATGACTAGATTAACTGAGCAATTAATGAAATAATATACGAGTTTCAACAAGTTAGACAAATATATATTTTTTATAAAGATAATTATTATTTTGATCTTGAAAAGATTTTATTTGTCTTCATTTCATTTTAAAAAATTTTATTGTCTTATTTTAGTTCACAAATCATAAACACGCTAAATTTAACCTCTGAAATATGTTTTGTACTATAATTTTGTCCTTTTGAAAAAATATAAAATATAGGAACAAATTGTAATACAAATATTTTTCAAAAGTTAAATTTAATATTTTTATAATTTTTGAACTAAATTGATATAAGTAAAATTTTTTAAATATTAAATTTAATATTATTATAATTTAAGAATTAAATTAAAATAAGGAGACAATAATTTACTCTGTTTTATTCTTACCTTGGATTTGGGTTTCCCTTCACAACTTTCTGCCCGTATTTCCTCCATCTGTACGCATCAGCTAGAACGTCTACCTCACATCGTGTGTGTACTACAACTCTGGGTTCTTTTACTCTTCTACTTCGAGGTGCCGTTATATCCTTATCTTCACTTTCTATTTTCCTGGAAAAATTAATCTGGATGTGAAGTGATCCACACAAAAATAACTTTTCAAGGCAAAACCAGACAGCCCTAATTAGATCAATCATCACTGTAAAATGTAAATCATATTTCAAAAGCAGTGTATGGATTAAAAGTTACCATTTTGTAGTAGCATCAGTTTCATCTCCATCAAACTCATCTCCAGTAGTAGAGCGAGGCTTGGGATGGTTATGGCTGCCCTTGTAAATTATCTCCCTGATTTTCCCATCCAAACAAGTCTCAACCTTTTTCTTCAATGAACAATTGGGGTACGTGCATTTGTAGTAACTTCTTGGATTTCCACTTCCTTGCACTAATTTTTCTCCATATTTTCTCCAGTCGTACCCATCGTCTCGTGATGACTCTGTCTGGTTTACAGAATCAATATCTATGGCTAAGTGATGGGTGGCACTAGCACTAGTCCCACTCTTCAATTGGGAATCCAAAGAGGAACGAAGAAGCACTAGGAAATAAGAAAAACCCGCTCCAACTAAAGCCAATATCAAATTAATCTTCATCAAAAGCAGGATAAGCACTCCAAGGAAAAAGTTAAGAAGATCCACTTCGAATCCCAGCTCTGTTTGCCTTGAGAGGCTGAATGACATGAAAGCGAAGGAAGCACACGAGATGAGGCTTAGTACATCTGGGTTTGATCCATTCACGGCTTTGTCGTAGAAGAAGGAGTAGAAAGAGATGAGCATGAATACCAAAAATCCCACGTGAGCTTTCACCAATAAATTCTTTGAGAGTCTCCATGCGTTTGCGAACAACATGATGGTGCATATAGAGAAACTAATGGCACTATAGAGGATGATCTTGAGCAAGTTCCAGTTCCCAAATAATTGGATGAAAGAGGAGCTCAGGGCATAACAGAGTAATCCAATTACGCTTGATGCAAATCCCACAATTCTCCATAACAAAGGATGGATAAGCAGTTTTGGGACCTTGATAAGCATCATCATGTTGTTTTTGAATTGAGGTGTGTGATGATACAGTTAGTTTGAAAGACCAATAAAAGGGTTTGGCTTGTTGAGATAGGTGGAAACATACTTGGTTGTCTTTGTTTTATATATTAAAATAAAGTTGCGAAATTTCAGAGAAAGACCGAGGAATTTGTAGATTATGCAACTCTTTTAAATTAATGAAAATTTCAGCCTTTAAGTTAGGACTATATTTTTCAATTTTTAGGTGTTGCTATTGAATTTGCTTGAGGGTCACAAGCTGTATGATTGTCTTCTCAAGAGTCAAGACAATAATGACAAAAAGGAAAGCTTTGAATTTGTTGTGCTCAAATTTTGCGATTTCCGCGTATGCACATGTTTTTAAATTTGATCAGGGAAAGAAAAAAGAAGACAAGAAAAAGAAAATGATGCTCAGCAGAATCATAGAATTGTATACACACAGTTCAAAGATGAGAATCTAAGGACTAGATTTTGTGAAAATCCACATTTTTGTATTCTAACTTACACTACCAAATACATACACACAAATCCTTCACTTTCGGCTACCCTACCAGTTGATCCATTGCTTCCCTGAAACAAATCCTTAAGCCTTGCTTCAATCAATGTCCTCCACTCCATACCTAATATACTTATTATTATGTTCCCCCACTTCTGATGGAATTCACAGAGAGTAATTTACATCGAGTTCATTACACTAAATATAGAATTACAACAGCAGATTTGAACGAACTTGTCCCACTCCCACCATTTTCTGGTATATGAGTCTTGGCCATTGTCTATATGTACGATCTGAGTTCATGGCTTCTCTCTCATGAGTTATGACAATACCAAAACGAGCTAGGATGAGAACATTCTTTGTAACTGTCTAATGTATGAACATCCCAACCACCATCTCTCCAGTAGATAGAATACACTTGTGGTATGTGTGCAACTTTCCAATAATCTTTTCCCCTACCATTTGGACGTAATGTGGCGATCAGTTCATTGGGCATATCGATAAACTCTAGGACTTTGAGCTTGGTCAAGTGTTGAATGCCCGATGGCACCTTCTTCAACAATTCACAGCGTTGGATAGTCAGCTTTTCCAGGCAAGGCATTGCACCCTTCTCCACATTCACCTCTCTGAGTTCATCAAACTTGTCAACACCCAAGATCTTTAGGTTCTTGAACTTTCCAGATTTAAAACACAGTGTGTCGGCGTCACAAGCATGAAGTAGTTCAAGATGAGTAAGGATGGGCAAATCCTGAAGATACACCAGTGGATCATGTTTTAAATGGCTCCATTTCAGAAATAAGCTAACCAGGCTACTAAGTGAAGGGTTCCACTTCAACCTCGAGAAGGTCTCTGCAACTGCAAACAATTCTTCGTGGGAGCCGCTATTATCCATTTGGAAATCATGGTTACTATCAGCTCCGGTGTGTACAGGTACAGCAGAGTAGTCAATAATATCTAAAACTACATGATCGAACGTAGTAGCACTCCCAATCTCCATCTGGAAATCCAGAGAGGAACGAAAGAGTGTGAGGGAATAACCAAAAACTGCTCCAACCAAGCCTAACATCAAATGGATCTTCATGAGTAGTAGGATCAAACATCCCAGAAAAAAGTTTAGGAGATCCACTTCGAATCCCAGGTCAGTGAGCCTTGAGAGGCTAAACGACATGAAAGCAAAGGCAGCACAAGATAGCAGGCTTAGTAAATCTGGTTTTGATCCATTCACGCCTTTGTCGTAGAAGAAGGAGTAGACGGAGATGAGCATCAACACCAAAAATCCCATTTGAGCTTTCACCACCCAACTCCTTGACACTCTCCATTTCTTAGCATATAACATAAAGCTGCAAATTGTGAAACTTAGAGCGCTATAAATAATGATCTTGAACAAATTCCAATCACCAAATACATTAATGAAAGAGGAGCTTAGAGCATAACACAGTAATCCAACTACACTCGATACAAATCCCACACATCTCAATAACAAAGGCTGCACTAGAATTTTCACAACCCCACTACGGATAAGCTTCTGAATCATCGTGCTAGGATTGGTTCAGAAAATCAGGGTTTGTGATGGGAGCATGGGAGGAATACAAAGAGATTTCCAGGCAAGTCTTGTTTATTAATTTGATGTAGTGTGATGGAAGTTTCATGGGAAGAACCAAAGGGATTTCCACGCAAGTCGGCCTTTCAGATACGGACAATTGCACAAAACGAACAAGAATTATGACGCAATAGAATCACAATGGAGAGGCAGCAAACAGCAGTCCTCACACACGGCCAATTAATGGAAAGCAACTTCTCGGAAACCGCAGACAAATTGTGTGTAACCTAAAGCTTTACGTTTGTCAACTAAAGCCTACTTGTTTTAACTAAAACGTTACTTTATTTAGAAAGCTAACATGCATTAGGCACATGTTTTATCTTAAAGATCATGATATAAAATTTTAAACTTCAAATTTTTTTTTTTTGAAAAAGTATTCCTTTAACATTTCATTTTTGTCATTTTCTTAATAAGAATTCGTTTCAAGCCCAAACGAATTTGAATCTGTCTTTTTTTTAAAAAAAAATTATTTAATGCAATCCGACGTATTGCATTAAATATATATATATATATATATATATATATATATATGTTTTTTTGTTTATATATATATATATATATTTATAAATTTTAATAATATAATTTATAATTATTTTATATATAGTTAAATGTATAATAAAAAATTAATAATATAATTAATTATATATATTTTTAATATGTTAAATTATGATAAATATAGGTTAGAGTCGAAAAAATTAATCACTGTTCACTTAACTTAAGTTAGGGGAGTTTAGGCTTATTTATAAATGAGCTAAAATTATTCCACCTCACTTAACGTGCGAGTTAGATAAGTCAACTTGTAGGTTAAGTAGGTTAAACGAGACAACCTAATATGTGAGTTAAACAAGCTAACCTAAACCCTACCAGTTGCCAATTTATAACTTCTACACACACACACACACATATATATATATATATATATATATATATATATATATTTAATGCTCATTAAAATAATAAAAAAATAAGACAGATCCAAATCCGTCTGGCAAATCCGTCTCAGGCCCAGACGGATTCTTACTAAGAAAATGACAAAAATGGGGTGTTAAGGGAATACTTTTTGGAGAAGGGAAATTTTGGAGTTTAAAATTTTATATCATTGTTTTAAGGTGAAATTGCCTTAGGCAGAAATAGAAATGAAAATGGAAATGGAAACGGAATGCATTTATGTGTTTAGTAGTAAAAGTTTGGTAATAAAAATGGAAAAGGGAATGTATTAAAATGACCATTTTACCCCTTATATTAAAATAATAAAAAGAAAAGATAGTTAATAATTGTGTCAAATCATGTCAAATCAGAAAGGTATAATAGATATTTTATATTTTTTTTCTTTTTTTTAAAAAGTTTATGGAAATGAAAAAGTAAAAAATTAATTGGGGCCCTATGAACCCCACCATTTCTATTAACTTTTTCCTTAACATTTTTTGCTAGTGAACATACCTACGATTCTTTGAGTTTTGAATATAAAGCATTTACATGAATTTTAAAATCTTATACATAAACTTTGGAGTTTTTAATGGCAAAGAATACCCTTCTATTAATTGAGAATATTTTGATAATTTTCTATCCTACCTTAAAAATCCACCCATACCCATTTCATATTCCCAATCCTTTCATACCCCAACCAATCCATCCCTAAACTATTTTAGCTTTGTTCACACCTTTAGCAGTTTCTTCTATATTTTTTTTATTGGAGGTTCTTCTATACATCTATTCTTGGATCTTATTTTTTTCTTTCTTTTAAATGAAAAAATTTCTCAAGGTCAGAAACCTAATATTACTTTTTTTTTTGGGGTCAAATCTGAAACTTTCAATAGAGAAAGAGGAAAACGGGCAAAACAGCCCTACAGAAGCTGGAAGTAATGCAAGGATAAACCTAATATTACCCAACTCAAATAAGATGAAGGAAAGAAAATTTCTGAGTATTTCTCAAGGGCTTCAATGTTCTAATGACGCATTCGTTGTACTTTTTTTTTAAAAAAAATAAAGCGAATTTTATTTCAAAAGTTAGGAAATATCATAGAGAGACAAGGAATTTTTAGATTATACAACTCTTTTAAATTAATGAAAATTTCAGCCTTTAAGTTAGGAGTATTTAATTTAATTTAATTTAATTTAAATGAATTGAATTGAATTCTCATATTGAATTTTTTTTATTTTATAATTTAAACTAAAAAACTTACTATAAAATTCCTACCAATCAATCCAAAGTCAAATTATTGGCAGAGTGGCAGTAGAAAAATGGGGAGTGGGGAATAAAGAAGTGTTTGAGGGAGATAGAGAAACAAAAATGGTTCAATGTCCCTGATGCGATTTTAGCATATATTTTTAAATTAAAATAAAATATATGAATTGTTGGATTGCCGTCTATGAATATGTGCAAAATTAAATTGTTGCTGAATTGGATTGACAAGAGGAAGCTGTGATTGAAACGTCTCGAAATCATCCCACACAGCCACAGGAGTTCCAGGACCCCAACCAAGCCGCCATTTCGCCCCAAACCAATTCCTGCAAAGCCCAAAGGAATTACCTTCCCGACTCTTTGTCATCAATGTTCTCCTCCGCTGGTGGTTGTGGCGGCGGCGGCGTCGGCGTCCCCATCACCACCTTCTGGGGTTGTTAACTCAGGCTGCTTTGACGTAGAATCTTTATTGAAGAAGAGATGAGGAAAATTGAGCCTAGCATTCTTTCCTCTCAGCTTAAAAGCCTCGCGATCATAAGCCATGGCAGCTTCTTTTGCCGTGTCGAAAGTGCCAAGCCAGAGGCGAGTCGTCTTACGCTCCCTATAAACACGAATCTCAGCCACCCATTTTCCCCAAGAACGCTTCCTCACTCCTCTGTACACCTTCCTCGTGTTTATACCCTCACCCGCCCACTTCCTCTTCCTTATCCCTTCCTCTGATTTCTCATTTCCTTCCATTAATTCACCCTCCTTCCCAGAATCAACATCTATTACTACATCATCCTCCATCATATTACCACTTTCCATATTCTCCATCTGGATCTCCAAACACCAACGAAAGAGTGTGAGGGAATAACCTAAAATTGCTCCAACCAAGCCTAACATCAAATGGATCTTCATCAGTAGTAGGATCAAACATCCCAGAAAAAAGTTTAGCAGATCCACTTCGAATCCCAGGTCAGTGAGCCTTGAGAGGCTAAAAGACATGAAAGCGAAGGCACCACAAGATACCAGGCTTAATACATCTGGTTTTGAACCATTCACGGCTTTGTCGTAGAAGAAGGAGTATACAGAGATGATGATCAACACCAAAAATCCCATTTGAACTTTCACCAATGAACTCCTTGACACACTCCATTTCTTTGCATATAACAAGAAGCTGCAAATGATACAACTTAGAGCGCTATAAATAATGATCTTGAGCAAGTTCCAATCCCCAAATAGATGAGTGAAAGAGGAGCTTAGAGCATAGCAGAGGAATCCAACTGCACTTGATGCAAATCCCACAATTCTCCATAACAAAGGCTGCACTAGAATTTTCACAACCCCAATATGGATAAGCACCATCGTGTTAGGATTGGAATACAAAGAGATTTCCACGCAAGACTTCTTTATTAATCAGGGTGTCTTCTTTATTAATGTAGTGTGACGAAAATTTCATGGGAAGACCCAAAGAGATTTCCACGCAAGGCGGCCTTTCAGATACGGACAATTGCACAAAACAAACACGGTGAGCGTCACCCGAATAAAGAAGTTTAACTTTGTTCACACTTTTAGCGCGCAGTCTCTTCTATTTTTGGATTTTTTTTTAAATGAAAAATTTTTCTCAAGGTCAAAATCCTAATATTACTCTACTCAAATAATTAGATGAACAAAAGCTGGGTATTTCTGAAGGGCCTCAAACTTCTAATGATGCATTCTTTGTACAATTTTTTTTTAAACTATGCGAACTTGTAGTAACTCTCAATAAATTTGGAAAGACTGTCATGGTCAAAAATAAATTGCTGATTTTCTTAGAGGTAAAAAGATGTAATTGTTTTTTTTGTTGGAATAATGGATTTTTAATTTGTTAATCCCAGTTTAAAACAAATATGGAAATTCAAACTAATAGGAAATTAGATGAAAAAATTAAGTATTTAGTTAAACAGGAATTTTCTTAAATTAAACTTTAAAAAATAATTTCTATTGGTTTAATACTCTATTAGTTGCTTAGCAAATAGAATACAAGTTTTTTTTTTTTTTGGCTTGACAAATAGAATACAAGTTAAAAATTCCTTAAAAAATTTTTTTTTCTTATTCGATATTTAAAACATGTTTGGTTCAGGGATTTGAAGAGAGGGAATGGAATGTAGGGTTTAGTGATTTTCAATCACCAAATCTCAAATTTCATTTCATTTCATTTTTATTTCCTCCCTTCTTTTTCTACAAAGCAAACATGCCTTTAGAGGAAGAAGAGTTGTTGATGTTCTTTAACAAAACCCTTGATTCAATTTGAATGAAACTTTTTGCATAACATTTTCTTGTATTCTTCAAGTATTTTTAATACAAACAAATCAAACGATGAAGGGCATATTGGTAAATGTAAGATAAAAAAATATCTTTGGAAAAAACAAACAAATGAAGGCCCGTTCTTTATTTAGAAAAGACTATAAAAAGGAAAAAAAAATAGATCTTACCACTTGATGGAAATCAGATACAAAATATTTATTATATCTTTTTATTTGACATAATTATTATATCAATTTTTTAATATTTTAATATATGAAATAAAATAATAATTTTAATAAATTTTTATTCTCAAATTTTAATTATTAATTCCCTTATCCTTCTCTTTTGCGAACGGAGAACTAGAGAGATAAATAATCATTGTAACTTGCAAGTAGAAATTGTGGAACCCGGAGGTCAAATTATTCAATCGGCCTCCTGATGTGATTTTCTTGTCAAAAAGTAAAGTTGTCCAGTAACTTCCCACCATTTTCCCTCTTCCCCACACTCTAACACATTGGCGCCCAAACCAATTATACCTTAAAACTAAAATTTTATTTTATTTTATATATACGGGGGAGAGTTCTATGTTTCTCAAGTCACATAGAAGAAAGATCCAGAAAGCCTACGTCTTAGTTTTGGACTCAGGAGTCAGGAGTGCGCGTCTAAAGCAAAAGAAAAAAAAAATCAATTTACAAAACTGCAAGTTTCAACGAAATTCATTGTGTAGTGTGTAGAGCGAACTCTAGGCTATTTAACCAAAACTCTTCCCCACTTTCAAAAATCAAAACATTATTCTCTTAAAAACTTTTGTGTCAAAAACAATCTTTGATGCCTATCCCAATTCCGAATTTGTTGATGCAGCCGCCTATGTTATGGAAATGTGTGGGATTCGTGTCAAGTGTGATTGGACTTGTCTCTTATGCTCTGAGCTCCTCTTTCACGCATCTGTTCGGAGAATGGAACTTGTTAAAAATTCTCATATACGCCGGGTTCAGTCTCATAATCTGCAGCATCATGTTATTTGCCAAGAAAAGACAACTTTCGAGAAGTTTTCTGTTGAAGTCTCATGTGGGATTTCTGGTCCTCATGCTCGCTTCCTTGTACTCATCTTTCTACGACAAATCCATGAACGGGAAACCAGATGTGTTAAGCCTGATTTCCAGTGGTGCCTTTGCCTTGATGTCTCTGAGCTTGTCGAGGCAGATTGAACTTGGATTCGAGGTGGGCGTGTCTAATTTTTTCGCAGGATGTCTCACAGTACAACTCATGAAGATCAACTTGCTTCTCGCCTTCGTCGCAGTTGTTTTCTGTTATTCCCTCATTGTCACACGTTGCTACTTGGATTCCCATCCCCAAATAGGAAATGGGAACCTTAGTAGTAGCCAAGATGACCCTACAGCCATTGTCATAGAACTCGCAACTTCAAGTGGATCTGACATTAATGACAACGTAAGAGGATGCACAAACTATTTGTTCTCTGACATATTTTTAATGTTCTATGAATCATATGTGATCTTACACTTTAATCTTGACAGAGGCAGCATTTGAGAAGAAGAAGAAATATGACGCAACAGAATGGAGAGGAGGTGTATGGATTGGAAGAAGAAATAGAGAGGTTGAAGAGAGACAAGAACGTGATAATGCAAGAAATTGAGAGGCAGAGGCAGCGACAGCAGACCTCAGAGGGGCAATTAATGGAAATGGAAAGCAAGTTCTCAGAAGCCGCAGAGAAGGAGAAACGTATCATGGATATCCTTTCTAAAGCAATAAGCAACCCGTCTTTTGTTAAGCCTCAGGACCCTAAAATCAGAAGAAAGCGGAAGCAAGTTTGAAGAATTTAATGTGGAAGATGGCGATGGCAACTTTGGTAATGAATCAAGTAGGGGGAAAGTTTCATGTTCCCAAAATTCAGCAACCATGCTCAGAAAGTAAAGGTGTGCACTATGTACTAGTATCAAGTAGGAGTCGAATAATAGGGACAAGTCTTCAATTTCTTTTTAAAGTTTGAAAGTGATATAAATTTCATTAAATGACAGACAAAGATTCCTAGAAAATCTGCAATTCTGTATGATGCGCACAAGTTGTGAAGATCGAAAAAGAGGCTTAATTTGTGAATTGAAGGCGTTACTTCGAGTACGCGCACCTGGGATGTCTTGTAAGAAAGATAGCAATCACTACCTATGCAAGAAAGCATAACCATCACCAACAGTTGAAGGCAAAAACATAAAATTATATGTGTACATTACAAGATCACAATCCTCAAGAACTAGATTTTTTAAAAAAAATCAAAATTTTCTAGAGACCTTCTCGTCATGCAATTTAGTTTTGAAGTCTCATTGAACAGTTTTTGCAATAGCAGACCCTTGAAATACTGAATTATGTTTCAATTCTATCTTGACATTAGATGCATAGCTTTGGATCAGTGTTGTTAGATCATGAACGGTATCTTTATCACTCATCTCCTCCTGATTTATTCTTTTCGAAACTCCTCCTAGAATCATCTTTCGTTGATAAATATGAGCTCTCTAGGATGAAAGGTGGTTGCCCTTTAAAACTCTGAAGAGAATTGTTAGTGTTATTGCTTGGCAGAGGTGTATTCACAGAATACCTCCCAATCCCTCGGGCTGCAGGAACATCATGGTTATGCCTTCCCTCGTATGTTGTGATCACAACCCTTGGGTCATGTGGGGCTCTCTCTACATGTTTCCTCATTAGACATCCTGGGCTTGTGCATTTGTAGTAACTCCTGCAATTCACAAATTTAGACAAAACTTGCACACGTGAGGTAATGTAAACAGACAGGGGAATGAAGTGAAGGATTGTGTGGTCTTATTAGCATTGGCATATAGAGCGAGGTGAGGATGAGATTATCATAATAATTTTCTTTTGAGTAAAACACAAAAGTGAGCTTTTCATTTTAATTTTACTACCTTGGATTTGGATTGCCCTTGACTACTTTCTGCCCGTATTTCATCCATCTATACCCATCATCTAGAATATCTATGTCGCTGGTTGTTTGGACTAGAACTCTGGGTATACCCACATTTAAAACTTCTATTTTCCTGCAAAAATTCATGGCAAAATTAATCTGGGAATGAAGAATGAACTACACAAATAATTTAATTTTAAAAACGATATATCAACTAAAATTAAGACTTACCGAATTTGTGCATCAGGTTCATCTTCATCAAACTCATCTCCACCTGATCTAGTCTCAAGGAAACTCTGCTTAAAATCATCATTTCCCGTTGATAAAGATGAGTTCTGTAATGTGACATCCGAATCCAATATTGGTCCAGTACCGCTGGTAGAAAGGGATTGACCAAGAGAAGATGCAGATGATGAGCTTCCCCTAGTAACATTTGGCTTGGGATGGATATGTGTTCCCCTGTAAACTATGTCAGTGATTTGCCCATCCAAAGACCTCACAATCTTCCTCTTTGTTGGACAATTGGGGTATGTGCATTTGTAGAAGCTTCTTGAATTCTCATCTCCTTTCACCTGCTTCCGTCCATATTTTCTCCAATTGTACCCATCATTTGGTATTCTGCTTAATTGAAACCCACTGTTACGGTTGCTTTCAACTTTAGCAATCTCCGTAGAATCGCTTTGCATAGATGCCTTCTCTTCACTCTTTCCTGAAGCAAAACCGTCTTCTTTGGTGGTGCTTTCTTGAGTACTCCATTCTTGTTGCTGTCCAAGAAAATTGAGTCAGAGAGAAGAATTAAGGAGGAAAGAGAGAAGGGAAGCGCGTGAGACTTACTTTAGAAGCATTATGGAGAACTGTAGAAAGAAAAACCGGAGAATCAAGAAAATCAGATGGGCTCAAACCAGGAGAGATATTCAAATAAGGAGAAGGAGGTGGACTCGACTTAAACTTGGGCACGCCCGACCCGGTTCGCTCTGGTATGCGAACCGTCAACCCGCGAGGCTTACCTATGATGCCAGAGACTCGCTGGTGGTTCTTCTTGTCTTCATCATCTGGTGACCTTCTGTGTAATGACTGTGATCGATGGCTGTGATCTGCAGAATCAATATCCAGGGCTACGTGATCCGAGATTCTAGCGTCCCCAATTTCCACTTGGGAATCCAAAGAGGAACGAACAAGGAAGAGAGAATAAGAAAAAGCAGCTCCAATGAAAGCTAGCATCAAATTGATCTTCATCAATTGTAGGGTTAGACATCCTAGGAAAAAATTGAGCAAATCCACTTCGAATCCAAACTCAGTCTGCCTTGACAAGCTCAATGACATGGCAGCAAAGGAAGCACATGAAATCAAGCTAAACAAGTCTGGTTTTCCATTCACGGCTTTGTCGTAGAAGAAAGAATATAGAGAGGTAAGCATCAATACCAAAAATCCGAACTGAGCTTTCACCAACAAACTCCTTGATACTTTCCATTTCTTAGCAAATAACATGAAGATGCAGATTAGGGAAGTTACCGCAATATAAATAAGGATCTTCATCAAGTTCCACTTGCCGAATAGATGAGTAAAAGAGGAGCTCAAGGCATAACAGAGCACTCCGACTATACTTGATGTAAATCCCACACATCTCCATAACAATGGTTGCATTAGCAATTTCGGAAGCCTGATAATCATCATCTTGGTTGGTTCGGTTCAGAAGACGAGGGTTTGTGATACATAGAATAGAATAACACTTGTCTTAATGGATTTTTAACCTTTTCTTTTAAAAATGTATTAATGTGCTGTGATGAAAATTCCATGAGAGACTCCAAGAGATTTCCAGGTAAGTCAGCCTTGTGTATAACACGTACTAGAAAAGCAGAGCACTGTGACTGTGAGCATCTTTATGGAGCATTTATCATAAACTTATGTTTTTTTTAAAACAAAAAGGAGACCTTTTATTCGGGTCGAATCTGGGTCTACCAAGAGAATATCAAATTTTGAAGTATTTTTTGTTAAAGGAATAATATATAAATCAGCTTAATTTATAAAATGCATTATAATTTATAAACACTAGAATCTCACAATGTATAATTGTATATGCTATTTTTTTAAAATACGATGTACAATAATTATTATATTTTGAAATAATAAATTAAATTTTATTTTATTTTTAAATCATTATTTATTATATTTACTTTTTGTTTTTTATATATTTTATTAAATATTATATAGTCATTTTTTAGACAAATAACTAAAAGAGTCTAGACTACTTGTTGCATCATACAATGTGTTATGTGGCACAATTGCAGTCATTGATGTGATCAAATTACATTGCATAATGCAACAAAATAACAAGTGTCACAACTCTATTGGTTAAAATTGTTTTGCATGATGTAACAAGTTGCATCATAGACTCACCCTAATATAGATACTGAAAAACAGTAGAGTAAATTGGGCACGCTTGGTATAAATGCACAGATGTAAAGTACTGTAAAGAAAGTACTGTAGAGTAAAGTAATGTAGAATAAAGGAAAATACTGTAGAGAAAAGTGAGGAGAGAGATAGAGAGAAAATTAGAAAAGAGAAAAAGTATGATAAAAATGTATTTAATATGTATAAAATATAATATAAAATTTTTTTGAAAATCATAAAATTATATGTAATGTACTGTGCGATAACGTTACCAAACGAGCCCAAGGAGTGTATGCCCTGTAATCTATGTTACCTTGTTGGGGCAGCAACCTGAAAATAAGAATAAACACAAAACTTTGGGAAATATAAAATTGTTAGAGAAATCATAAAACGCGTGCTACCGGACTGAGGCACGGGTATCTCGTTATCTTTAAGGTAATTCACGCCTCCCACGGGTTGATTTTGCTATATCACCCGGTGCAGGGGTACTCAGACGCGTTACCTCCAGGATACAACAGCCCAGTACTCGCCTGTATGTCTACAACCTCTGCACGTAGGAGGTAGACAGGACTCTGTCTCCCACACCTTTCTCTACCCAAATGACACATATATTTTATATATGTTTTTAGTGTTCTTCACTCACATTGTTCTTCTCTTCCCATGAGAATTTCTTGTTTGTTTATTCTTTCTCTCGGTTCATTCTCTCTATATTCCTTAACCAGAACTCATATTTATAAGTAATATTTTGAGAAACGTTGCCAAGGCATTGATGAAATATTATTATATATTTATTGATAACTCTCCAATCCATTGAATTTCATTAAAAACCAATCAAGTACATGGATGCAACGTATCCTATAATATTTTGTATTTTAATTGATTTAATTTTGCTTAATTTTATAATAATATTCCAACAATCCCCCACTTATTATTATAAATTAACACACATATTTGACATTTAACCTTTGGGTAGAGACAGACTATTATGCATAATATAGATAGCTAAATTGCCTTGAATCTATATTTAGCAAAAATATATATTTTGATCCAGAACCATGGTGGTATTCGCCTTGAACCATAACTGCTTAAGGGAGACAAGACATATACCTTGCACATAATAATCCAGGTGCAATATATGAGCCCTAGCCCGCACATTATGCGGCCGTGTGCGCACCCTGTTTCTTGAATGTGTTTCAAGAATATATGCCCTTTTATATTCTCATAGGAGCGGCCCCACTCCGTCACATTCAAATAGGTGAATTCTGTCAAGGGTATTCCTGCAATTAAGATACCCCACTCTTATAGAGCTACAGATTTCATTAAGAGTTTAAAAACTCAACCTCACATATCATTGCAGGAAAATGCACTTACACCATAGGGATAAATTAAGAGTCGAAACTCTTTTAAATGTGCATTTCAACAGCCACTCTATGATTCGTTCGTCCCTTTGAACCAAGTTCTTAGGATCTCTAATCACAAGGTAGGGTATCCTCATAGGTTGCTTTTAATCCATACGGGCTTTAAATATTTATCCCCCTCGATGTACACACACCAGATTCTTTGACTATAGCTATAGTTTCAGAAAAACACACAATCCAAAGAATCCAGTCATGACGATATTCATCACAATAAGTGATCACAATTTATTGGCTTAAAAAAAACTCATAATTATTATTGGCGGGTATCCCAAAATTCACAAAATATATTTTTAATATATTCTTCCACCAAATAATAATACTAGCCAATAAAAAAAAACATTAATTCATTTAAGGAACTTTTCAAACTCAATTATATGTGACAAAAATTAGTATCATCTATATGTACAACTTTGTACTATAGGAAGTAGCACCAATTGGGCTTACTCAAATTTAAATTAATTAGGCATATCTTCATCTCTTTGAGATGGTATCATCAATTTATAAATTGATCACAAACTATATGCCTTTATCCACAATAGAATTTTCAGTCACATATTCACAATAAAATAGTTCCATAAAAGAATTATGTAATTCTCATTATAAATTGCATAGCAATTTTTAATAAAATAATATACCGTCAAAAAACTTTGGTGAACTCATTTTTAGATATCCACAAAATAATATAACCCCCACTATTGATGGGTTTTGTGTCTTTTCACAAGAATTTCACAATTTCTTTGTTCACCCAAAATATAATATTCTTGTAGCACTTATAAAATATCACATATGAATTTTGAAATTCATTTTTGTGAAGAAATCACAAAATCCACAATTATAAAAATTGTTTTCACAAGTATATATGTGTGTACACTTATTCACTTTAAAGTGAATTCTCATCGCTTGAAAATATTTTTTCAAAATATTTCACAAAATTTATTTGGAAATTTTTCTAAAATTCATGAAAAATTCATTTGTCACATATGACTTTAAAAGTCCACATGAGATATTAAAGATCTCACAAAATATAGAATATAACATTCTATAAAAACACATTTAGCATTTTTCATGCTTCATCACATATAAGCTTATAAAAGCTTTTCACATTCCATGTAAATGTATCACATTTAATCTTGTAAAGGCTTTAAAAGCTATTACCACTTAATGAAATTTATGGGATAATTCTATTACTCTATAAATATTAAACCCATAAAATATTCATTAACTCACAACTATATTGAATATAATTTGGCTTAAAATTAATTATAATAAAATGCTTTTAAGACCATTTCATGAACCCAAAATATAAGCCAAAAAATATTTTCATATTTATTTTTATAACAATAGCATACATAAATTTCTTCCCCTTATTGTTATAAAAAATAATATGCTTTATTTTCTAAAATAATATGACATATTTAAATAATGTCAGAAATATATTACCACCCAAATACATACCAAAACCTTGTCATAAAATTATAATATTTTATGATCATTATTTGGCCTTAAAAATTAATATAAGTTTTGGATTTAACATCAATTTAATGATTAACCCAAAATTATATTTTATAACAGACATATGGTGGCAACAATATATGTGATTCTATGAAAATTAATTTACTCAATAAAATTTTTCATAGTACCACATTTCTTCTACACAATAAATCACTTGGCACAAATATATATGATTTTAAAATGTCGCAGATGTATACTTTTCACACTCTTTCTTACCCCCACTATCAATAATAATTTATATAAGGGGAATTCTTAAGTAAAGAGTAAGTATACATACCTACTCATAAGTTCATGACAAAAATCATCTCAAATAATGGTAAGATTAATTACCTTTCCACACTTTTCAATGTGAGCAAAAATTGACTAAAAGTCATATATGAAATCCACAATGCTCACACCAAATCAAATTTTATGAGTACTATTCATAAATAAAATATGAAATATTATCATAAAATTAATTAAGTAATTTGATTGCATATTAGTGATATATAAGATATCAACCATTTTCTCAATAAAATATTTGTATCACACACGATAATTGTAGGATCTATCAAAATAAATAACATATTATGTTATTTTATTAAATTCCTACTTTGGGCATAAGTCCAAAAATATATTCTGGTATCTCATTATCACAATGAAATTCTTCCACAAATAAATTTCAAAATTCTGTGAGCAACTAAATAAAATATAAAGATATTATAAGCTCACAAAAATAAATCAAGATACCAAAAATATATAAAATATATATTTGAGTTAGTTCACCAACTAGAACTCAAATATTTATTTCTAATTATTCTTATTTTTCTTTTGCTGCTTTATGGGGATTAGCTATGAATTACCTTAAACTTGTTGGGGCAGCAACCTGAAAATAAGAATAAACACAAAACTTTGGGAAATATAAAATTGTTAGAGAAATCATAAAACGCGTGATACCGGACTGAGGCACGGGTATCTCGTTATCTTTAAGGTAATTCACGCCTCCCACGGGTTGATTTTGCTATATCACCCGGTGCAGGGGTACTCAGACGCGTTACCTCCAGGATACAACAGCCCAGTACTCGCCTGTATGTCTACAACCTCTGCACGTAGGAGGTAGACAGGACTCTGTCTCCCACACCTTTCTCTACCCAAATGACACATATATTTTATATATGTTTTTAGTGTTCTTCACTCACATTGTTCTTCTCTTCCCATGAGAATTTCTTGTTTGTTTATTCTTTCTCTCGGTTCATTCTCTCTATATTCCTTAACCAAAGCTCATATTTATAAGTAATATTTTGAGAGACGTTGCCAAGGCATTGATGAAATATTATTATATATTTATTGATAACTCTCCAATCCATTGAATTTCATTAAAAACCATTCAAGTACATGGATGCAACGTATCCTATAATATTTTGTATTTTAATTGATTTAATTTTGCTTAATTTTATAATAATATTCCAACATACCTTACCTATACAGATTACAGAACACGGTGCTATCAAATATAAAAGTTATGTAATTGAGATGGCAGCTGTCCAATATCCTCGCCTAAAGTTCTGAGGTGTGCGGAAAAGACGTCTTATTGCAAAGTAAGGAAGCCACATTCTTGTGGGAAGTGAAAATAGATAATAAATAAATTAGCTTGAAAATTCTAACAGAAGGTGTTAATTGCACATAATAGAAAGTTTAAGGGGCTTCTTTGTTAATTTTTGAAGTTTAGTAGAGTTATGTACAAACACTCTAACAGGGAAGTTCTATACATTTTAGCCTTAAAAAACTTATTTTGACATATATATAGAGATGATACATACCAATACCATTGTTTAAAAATTGTATCAAACACGTCGATAAACTAGTTGCTTGTCCAGTTTAAAAATCAGTCACTTGTTCAAATGGTTCAAGATTCTTTGTTTTTTTTTCTATGATCACAGAACGGGGTCGTTCCAAGAATAAGCATTGGAGAATAAGACAAAGAAGGATCATTTTAGATCCACCCAAGAAGAAGAAAAAGAAAGGTGCAAGAAACATCGGAGAAGAAAAAGCTGATGAAGAAACCCACCTTCACTTTTGAGGGAAAAAAAAAGCATTAAAGAAGAGAAGCCTTTCACACATTGGAAATGATTCAACCTTTCGCACCTTGCAAGAAACATTGGGAAAATGTAAGGAGTAGGGTGATAAAAAAAAAAAGTGTCCTCAAGGATAATAAAGGATGAATTGGTAATATGAAAAAATAAATGGGTTGATGGGATACTTGTTAAGGTTTATTTTGATTGATAGAAAGAGAATTAATTTTTTTAAAGGTGATGAAAAGTCAACCAATACATGTTTTAAGAACTTCTCATTAGTTAATGAAAAATCTTAAAGAGTGCTCTAAAGACACTTGTTAGCAAAACTCAAGCGAAGAAAATAGAGATATAAAAAAAGAAAAATATAATAAAATAGAAGTAGATAAGTAAAAGTACAATAAATATTAAATTATTATGGATATAATAAAAGTTGAGGAGTTCAAATTATAAAAGAAGCTAGATTAAGGGAAAAAGATTATGAAACTTACCACACTATAAATGAGGATCTTCAGCAAATTCCACTTGCCGAATATTTGAGTAAAAGAGGAGCTCAGAGCATAACACAGCACTCCAACAACACTTGATGTAAATCCCACAAATCTCCATAGCAATTTCGGAAGCATCATCTTGCTTGGATTGGTTCACAAGATGAGGCTTTGTGATACAGGGAAGGAATACAATAAAACTTGTCTTAAAGAGTTTTTTTCCTTTTCTTTTTAAAAATTTATTTATGTCCTGTGATCAAAATTCCATGAGAGACCCAAAGAGATTTCCAAGTAAGTCAGCCTTGTGTATAACACGCACTATGAGCATCTTTATGGAGCATTTATCATAAACTTAAATTTTTTCCAAACAAAATCGAGACAAAATTCAGCGTTAAGAAGTGAAGTGAGGAGAGAGACAAAAAAAAAATTGTGGGTTTCATCTTATCAAATTTTTTTTTCTTAATTTTTTTTATCTCATAAATTTGTTCTCTCTGTCTCTCTCCTCACTTCACTGCTTAATGTAGATGATCCAATTTCTTTTTGTTCGGGTAGAATCTGGGTCTTCCAAATTTTGCAATTTCCGTGTATGCATATCCATTTTGAAGTTTTTTTTTTCAAAGTACCATTTTGGTCTTCTATTTTAACTCAATTTTTGTTTTGGTTTTTTATGTTTCAAAAGTTCAAAATCAATTCTCGATGTTTTTAAATTTGTCCAAAATTATTCTTTTGCCTTACACCGTTAGCCTATTTCATTAAGTGCTGACTTGGAATGTTGTTGTGGACAAAAACTCTCGTTAACATTCCATGTCAGCAATTAACAGAAAAGACTAACAGTGTTAGCAATGTTGTAAGAACCAGACCGGACGGTCCGACCGGTTCAACCGCCAACCGAATACAAAGACGAGTCGGTTGGACCAAAAAATTATTTTTCTAGTTGGACTGGATTTAACCGGGGTCCAACCGGTCCAATTTTTTTTTAAAAAATTATTAATTAATTAATTAATTAAAAAATTAAATTAAAATAAAAAATAACATAAAAAAAGAAATTAGAGAAATCTTAAAAATTAAAATTAGAAAAGTCTTGAACATTAAAATTTAAAAGTCATGATTATCAAGAATTTCATATTTGGTTTGATTAAATTCTTTCAGAGTTTGACAAGTTTTGAAAATTAAAACTTTGAGAAGTCATGTAATTTAAAACTTCAAAATTATGTATATTGAAACCTAAAATTTGAGTGATATCATTTTATATATTGATAATAATTAATATTTATTATTTGTTGCATCATCCGGTTCGACCGGTTAAACCGATCAAACCATGAACCGAACACTAATCTGAGTCTTTATCCGGTTCGGTTCTTACAACGTTGAATGTTAGACAAAAGGACCATTTTAGACCAATTTACAAACATAAAAAACTGATAAAAAAATAATATATAAATCAGCTTAATTTATAAAATGCATTATAAATACTAGAATCTCACAATGTATATGCTATTTTTAAAATAATCATTATATTTTAAAATAATAAATTGAATATCATAAAGTTATTTATGTTCTTATTTTTTTAATAATTATTTTTTATATTTACTTTTTTTCATATGTTTTTATTATATATTTTTTATTTTATTATATATTACATAATAAAAAAAATTATTTTTGACATATATATACATATGATGTAAATCCCACACATCTCCCTAACAATGATTGCATTAGCAATTTCGGAAGCCTGATAAGCAATACAAAAAGTCAATAATACTGGTGTTAGTGGATTACCTTTTTTTTCTTATAATTTTTTTTATAAGTAAAAGCTTAGGTGAGGGTAAGCACTGATATTTCATTAGGTCAAAAAATACATTCCAACTTCTTTAAAAATTTACGAAAGAATTTACATATTACCCACCAATAAATTTTAACAAAGTAACTCTGGTGTTAGTGGATTATTTTTTTTCTTTTAATTTATTAATGTGGTCTCGAGGAAGGACACAAATAAAATTCATGAAGAGGAATATAAAAAGAACCCAACATATAGGTTTGAGTTGAATATAAATTGTATGTTTTTAATATGTAAATATCTTCCAATTTTGTAGTTGCACTTCCTCTTGCAATTCTTTTTTTTCTTAGAACAGAAACTAAAATAAACAAAGAGAAGTTGTTAATTTGCTATTGCTATTTACTTCTCTTCCAAGTTTCAAACGCTTTCAGCGTTGAAGTGACACCGAAATTGCTGCGGCATGAAATGAAACAACTTAACAATGTAAGGCAAAAATGCAAAATAAAGCATAATCGAACAAATAATTTAATTCATTAGAAAATAGCTGTTTTGTTTCTTTTTCTTTTGAAATCCCAACTCATAGCTGTGATTTGCTCCATTTAATTATTGTATGATATAGGGGTTTTCATTTGTCTAACAAGAAAAGAAAAGATATGGAGATTTGAGAGCTATTTCCAGAAGAGTTTTGGGAGAAAGGAATCCCATCTGATTTTTTTTCCAGATAATTTGAATAAAATTATGCGTTTGTTTGGGTGAGAAAAAAGGGGAAATGAAATTTTAACTTTAATTTTTTTTAATTTAAACTAAAGTTTCACATTTTTAATGATATATTTGGTTTTAAAAGATGGTAAAAAAAATTGAATATATATATATCCAATATAAGATTTTGGGTTGGTTTTGTTTGTTTTTCATTTTTCTTTTTCCACACAAATCCCAAATGAAGAAAAAGAGAGGTTGAAGAGAGACAAGAAGGTGTTGCAAGAACTTGTGAGGCAGAGGCAGAGGCAGTTAATGCCAATGGAAATAAAGTTCTTAGAAGCCGAGAAGGAGCAAAGTATGATGGATTTCCTTTCTAAAGCAATGAGAAAAACCCGTGTTTTATGGAATGATTTGTTCAGAAGAAAGCGGAAGCAAGTTTGAAGAATGTGGAAGATCTTTGGGCGATTGTGAAGTAACCATCATTGGTAATGAATAAGGTAGGAGATGTTTCATTATGTTCCAAAATTCACCAAGATTGTTGATAAAGTGAAGTTGTTTACTATACTCTAGTGAAGTAGTCATGGTAACATTGGTAAATGGTAATGACAAAGATTCCTGGCAAATGTGCAAGTTGTGAAGATGGATCTAGTCAATGACAAAACGGAAAGCTTTTGTTCTGGTGGAATTTGCCAACTTCCTTTGCACTATCAGTCTTCTAAATTTCCTAATTTTATGTCTTATTGAAAAAGAGGCTTATTTACACAGACACCCACAAGAACCAAGTTAGCAATCATTACATATGCAAGAAGGCATAACCATCACCATCAGTTTATGGCATAATCATAAAATTATATTCCTACATTGCAAAATCACAATCCTCAAGAACTAGATCTTTTAAAAATCAAAATTTTCTGGAGACCTTTTCTTCATGCAATTCAGTTTTGAAGTCTAAACTGAACAGCTTCCCGCAATAGCATACCCTTAAAATATATCATGTTTCTATTCTATATACACTCACCAAACAATACATGATAAAGGTCACTAAAATCTCTCAAGTGTTTATTGATTTTTAATTGAGGTTTTCTTGTTTGGTGGTCCTTCTTGAATACTCCTATACAAGATACCATTCGGGCTCGATACGAATACAGAGATATAGGGTAAGTTTGGTAGCTAGAAAGGGGAAGGGAAAGGGAGAGGGAAAGGGAAAGGGAATGGGTTTGATGTGTTTGGTAGTAAAAATTTAGAATGGAAATGGAATGAGAATGTATTAAAATGACTACTTTACCCCTTATATTAAAATAATATAAAGAAAAGATAGTTATAATTGTGTCAAATCAAAGGGTATAATAGATATTTTGTATTTTCTTTTTTTAATTGTACACATTTTTCAAGATGGAAATAAAAAAGTAGGTAACATGTGGGACCCACATGTTTTTTTTTTTCTTCCTCTTCTCCCTCCAACCGAACGTGCTCATAGATTTTAAATTTAAAACACCAATGTAATTGATAATATAATATTAAAATGGAAACAAAAATAATATAGAATTATTACGATTAAAAAAAAAAGTTGAATTAATGGTCTAGTAGAATAATCCTTCCTTCCACCGTACTGGTTCCTGCACAAGAAATGGATGTTGAACAAGTTAATATATAAAGAATGACATTCACATTGATGAGAGTCTGAATGGGAAATAGATCGCTTACGGCTAGATTCCATGAAGATTGAAACGTTGGTATACTCATGGGTTGGAACGAGAAATTATTGTCTTCTTCGTTGATATTCTGCGCAGGGGTGCTCTTCCAATTATCCTTTTCTCGAATACTCCATTCTTGTGGCTGTCCAAGAAAATTGAGAGTGAACAGAGAGCAGTCATATAAAGAGAATTAAGGAGGAAAGAGAGAAGGGAAGCTCGTGAGACTTACTGTAGAAGCACTATGCAGAACCGGAGACTCAAGAAGATCAGATGTGCTCAACCCAGGAGGGATAGAAAAAAAAGACGGAGGGCGAGGCGGAGAAGGAGTTGGAATCGGCTTAAAATTGGGCACAACCGACCCGGTTCGCTCTGGTATGCGAACCGACAACCCGCGAGGCTTACCTATGATGCCAGAGACTCGCTGGTGGTTCTTCTTGTCTTCTTCTTCCATATTATGCTCGTCATCTGGTGACCTTCTGTGTGATTGCTGGCTTTGATTGCTGTAATCTGTTTGGTTGGCAGAATCAATATCTAGGGTTACGTGATCGGAGATTCTAGCATCCTCAATTTCCATTTGGGAATCCAAAGAGGAACGAAGAAGGAAGAGAGAATAAGAAAAAGCAGCTCCAATGAAAGCTAGCAACAAATTGATCTTCATCAATAGTAGAGTTAGACATCCTAGAAAAAAATTGAGCAAATCCACTTCGAATCCAAATTCAGTCTGCCTTGACAAGCTTAAGGACATGGCAGAAAATGCAGCACAGGAAATGAAGCTAAATAAGTCTGGTTTTCCATTCACGGCTTTGTCGTAGAAGAAAGAATATAGAGAGGTAAGCATCAATACCAGAAATCCGAACTGAGCTTTCACCAACAAACTCCTTGATACTTTCCATTTCTTAGCAAACAACATGAAGCTGCAGATTATGAAACTTACCACACTATAAATAAGCATCTTGAGCAAGTTCCATTTCCCGAATAGATGAGTGAAAGAGGAGCTCAGAGCATAACAGATCAATCCAACTACACTTGATGTAAATCCCACAACTCTCCATAACAATGGTTGCATTAGCAATTTCGGAAGCCTCATCTTGCTCGGAACATGAGGCTTTGTGATTGATCATGGAAGGAATATAACAAGTCAATAACACTGCTCTTAGTGGATTTCCTTTTTTCTTTTAATTTATTAATGTGATGTGAAGACAATTTCATGGAAAGACCAAAGAGATTTCCGAGTTTGCCTTTTGCAATTGCATGACACGCACTGAACAGTAAACAAGGCCCAAAATTAAAATGTGAAATTTATTTGTGATCTAATCCACCAAATTCCTCCTTTCCTTGCCAGTTTCTTCTAAACTTGGTTTTTTACACTCGAGAGTCGAGATGATGGGGACACAAATAAAATTCATCAAGAGGAATATAAAAAGCACCCAACATATAATGTAAATATCTTCCAATTTTGTATTTGCACGTCTCTGTAATTCACTAGGTGCATAGCTTTGTATCAGTGTTGATTTTGTCATGAACGGTATGGTATCTTTATCACTCATCTCCTCCTGATTTATTACTCTTTTCAAAACTTCTCCTAAAATCTTCTTCTCCAGTTGATAAAGATGAGTCCTCAAGGGTGAAGGTTGATTGCCCTTCTGCTGCTCTAAAACTCTGAAGAGAAGTGTTTATGGAATTATTAGTGTTGTGTGTGATGGCTGAGTGTTTGTTTGGCAGAGGTCTATTCACAGAATGGCTCTCACTGCCTTGGGCTGCAGGAGCATCATGGTTATGCTTCCCCTCGTAGGTTGTGATCACAACAGCCCTTGGGTCATGTGAGGCTATTTCTACTTGCTTCCTCACCGGACATCCTGGGTGTCTGCATTTGTAGTAACTCCTGCAATTCACAAATTACACACAAGATCAAACAAAAAGTGGACAAAAGGTGAGCTTTTCTTTTCATTTTTTTTTTTCACCTTGGAATTGGATTGGCCTTGACTACTTTCTGGGCATATTTCCTCCATATATATCCATCATCTAGATAATCTACGTCGCTTGTTGTTTTGACGACAACTCTGGGTTCTCTCACTGTTCTGCTTCCAGGTGCTGATATACCCTCATTTTCACCTTCTACTTTCCTGCAAAAATTAATGCCAAAATTAATCTGGGAATAGAGTGGACCACAGAAATAATAATTCTGTAATCTTAAAAGCTATATATCAATTAAAATTAAGACTTACAATCTTTGGGCATCAAACCCATCTAATCCTGATCTATTTTTCTGGGAACTCTGCACAAAATCATCATCTCCCATGGTTATGGATGAGCTCTCAGATATTGCAACCGAATCCATTTGTCCATTACCGTGGGAAGCAAATGCATGATCTGGGATTTCAGCAGTGACAGGATTAGATGCAGATGATGAGTTTCTCATGGTAGCCTGAGGCTCGGGATGATTATGTGTTCCCCGGTATACTATCTCAATGATTTTCCCATCCAAAGACCTCACAATCTTCCTCTTTGTTTGACAATTGATGTATGTACATTTGTAGTAGCTTATTGAATTCTCATTTCCTTTCGCTTGCTTCTGTCCATATTTTCTCCAGTTGTACCCATCATTTGGTACTCTGCTTAAGCTCTCAGATTGAAACCCACTGTTGTGGTTGGTTTGAACATTAGCAATCTCCACAGAATAGCTTTGCATAGATGCGATTTCGTCTTTCACTTCACTCTTTCCTGAAGAAAACCTGTCTTGTTTGGTGGTGCCTTCTTGAATACTCAATTCCTGTTGCTGTCCAAGAATAATCACAGTCACATAGATAAGAATCACAGTCAAATAAAGAGAAAAACGAATAATCACAGTCACATAGATAAGAATCTGAAAGGAAATAGGTCACATACAGCTTGATTCGAGGTAGATGAATCAACATCCACGGCTACATGATCAGAGATTCTAGCACTAGCTTCCCCAATCTCCATTTGGGAATCCAAAGAGGAACGAAGAAGGATGAGACAATATGAAAAAGCGACTCCAATAAAAGCTAACATCAAATTGATCTTCATCAATTGTAGGGTTAGACATCCAAGGAAGAAATTGAGCAAATCCAGTTCAAATCCTATCTCAGTCTGCCTTGACAAGCTCAATGACATGGCAGCAAAAGCAGCACAAGAAATCAAGCTATATAAGTCTGGTTTTCCATTCACGGCTTTATCATAGAAGAAAGAGTAGAGAGAGGTGACCATTAATACCAAAAATCCAAAATGAGTTTTCACCAACAAATTCCTTGATAGTTTCCATTTCTTTGCGAATAACATGAAGCTGCAGATTATGAAACTTACCAAACTATAAATAAAGATCTTCAGCAAGTTCCACTTCCCAAATAGATGAGTGAAAGAGGAGCTCAGAGCATAGCAGATCAATCCAACTACACTTGATGTAAATCCCACAACTCTCCATATCAATGGCTGCATCAGCAATTCCGGAAGCCTCATAAGCATTCTCTAATTGCTTGGATTGGTTCAAGAGATGAGGGTTTGTATTACATGATAGAAGGAATATGGCAGTAAGTCAATGACACTCATAAAAAAAATAGTAATGTGGTGTGAAGAAAATTCCATGGAAAGACCAAAGAGATTTCCAGGTAAGTCCGCCTTCTGTATGACAAGCACAAACAAACAAGCACTGAGCGTCTTTATAAGTCAAATACCCAAAATAAAGAAGTGAACTTTATTACTAATCCGCCAAAGTCCTTGGGATTTTTATTTTGTAAGTGTCGGACATGGTATAATATGTGGCTTTATGTAAGAAATTGACATGAATATTTACATTCAACTCAAATTTTAATTTTACTATTTTACACTTAAGGACACAAATAAAAGTGCTGAAAAGGTGTAATTATTATTACAAAGAACCAAACATGTAGGTTTGAATTGATTATAAATTGTATGTTATTAATAAGTAAATATCTTCTAATTTTGTATTTGCACTTCCTCTTCATACAGTAACACTTTATACTTCCCTTTCAAATGCTTTCAGCGCTGAAGTGACCCCGAAATTGCTGCTGCATGAAAGGAACAAAGTAAGGCAAAAAGGACAAATAAAGCATAATTGAACGAATAATGTAATTCATTAGAAAAATAGCTGTCTTGTTCCTTTTTCTTTCGAAAACCAAACTCATAGCTATGATTTTGTTCCATTTTATAATTTTATGATATAGGGATTTGCCTCACATTGAAACAAAAGACATGGAAATCTGAGAGCTAAGCACACGTAGGTAGAAATGGAAAGGGAGAACGAGAGAGAAAGGGAATGGGTTTGATGTGTTTGATAGTAAAAATTTGAAATGGAAATGGAATGGGAATATATTAAAATTACCACTTTACTCTTTATATTAAAATAATAAAAAAAAGATTGAAATTGTGTCAAATCAAAGGGTATAATAGACATTTTGTATTTTTTTTTAAATGTGTCAGATGAAATCATAAAGTAAAAGTAAGTGGGACATTCCATTCCATAGCCATTTCTCACAACCGAACGGCCCCTAACTCCAAAAAGGTTTTGAAGAGTACGGAATCCCATTTAATTTTTGTTTCTAGATAATTTGAATAAAATTAAGAGTTTATTTGGGAAAAAGAAAAAAAGAAGGCAAGTGAAAATTTTATTTAAACTAAAGTTTCACATTTTTTAATATATATGAATTTTTTTTATAAGTATCCTCTAATTGAAAGCAATTATGTTTAAAGCACAATTGAGCACTAAATATAGGTATTCCTTCCCGCGAATATTTGAATTCGAGTTTATCATGTTGTGAAGTAGTCTCTTTCACTTAACCCAATCCAATAATATATTTGGATTAAAAAGATGGTTAAGAAAGAAAAAATTTTTAAATCTGAATAATATCTATATCTATATATATATCCAATAATAATTTTTTTTCTTTCATTTTCCTTTTTCCAAACAAATCCCAAATAATGACTAAGGACTAAGAGGTATTAGCCGAATTCATAAAAGAAATCATAGCCACATAGAACTAGTGTTATAACATCTCCTTATAAACCAACAATCTTTATTCCATGCTACTGTCCCCAAATTTTACAACATCAAGTTAAGAACTCCAAAAAATTTTAAATAACAAATTTTACATCAAATTCAGTAAATTTAAATGAACTCTACAATATAGTCTTCATCTGCAGTCCCTCTCTATATGCAGCTTGCCTACAAAATAAACATAAACATATATGATCAGCAAAAAAGAGCATAAGCCTTATTTTGATCATATTTAGTTACGAATCCAATTAATACCAATAATAATGCATTTTGTGTTGGCTATGACTTTTCAATCTAAACATATATGCTCATTGATGCTATGTGTTCCCTCGTAAACTATTTCAGTGATATGGCCATCCAAAGACCTCTCAACCTTCTTCTTTGTTGGACAACTTTGGTATGTGCATTTGTAGTAGCTTCTTGGGTTCTCATTTCCTTTCACTTGCTTCTGCCCATATTTTCTCCAGTTGTACCCACTTTTATGGTTGGTTTGAACACTAGCAGTAGATGCGTTCTCGGCTTTCACCATACTCTTGAGAAAATATATATAATAAAAAGTATTATTTATTTATACAGACTTGCTTCTTAATTTTCTCCACATACAATAGAAAACAGAACACCCAATAAAAAGCAAGGGCGTCCCTTTGAAAAACATTCACAGCAAATCATGCATACATACATAGCTAGAGCTCCATTAATACTACTGCAAAATCTCAAATATAACTAGTACATATATGCATGGAGCATCATCAGCTTTCTATATATATATATATATATATTATAAGTAAATGCTAAAACCAGATGGCCTTAGCATCAATGAGCATTTGCTTGAGGGTGCCATCAAGATGAAGGGACATGATATCTCTAGCAGAGCCCACAAATTTGCCACCAATGAAGATGGCAGGAACAGCAGGGTTACAACCCATAGCCCTTAAAGCCCACTCCATTTCCCTCCCAAACGCAATATCCCTATCAAGCTCATGCACTGCTAGGCTGGCTCCTAGCTCATACAACAACTGCTTTATACTATGGCACATGCAGCACGAGCTCTTTGTGAATATCACTGCTGCTCTCTTTTCTAAAATTCCATATTTGGAGCTGCCTCCCGCAAACCCAGTGCTTTGTCCGCGAAGTACGTGAACAAACTCCTCCTTCGTCAGATTACTCATCTGTATATATTACATTAATTAATTAATTCATAGCTGCAGTAGATGATAACATTATAATTTATAAATCCATCCTAAATCTCTCTTAATTTCTCTCACACACACACCTGTTTCAAGTCTTGTTCATAATCTTCCAAGTTGAAATTAGTGTCCGCGTCTACTCCCCGAAATTTAATAGCCGCTCTATCATACGCACTGCACACACACACACACTCATCAAAATATAATAAGTTTTCTTTGAAAAAGAGAATTAGAGTTGAATGAATGCTCACCGAGCAGCTGCATGTGCTGTGTCAAATCCACCTACACAAACAAATTAAAAGTGTTTGTTTTTGGTCACTGAAAACAACAAGGGGAAATATAGTACAATCATTCTTAACATAATATAGCCTTACCCAGATATATTTGTTTCCCACAATCCCTGAAGCATATATGAAGCAGGACAAACAGAACCAAAAACAATCAAAATTAGTTGATTATATATAGGCAAATCAATCAAAAGCATTGGTTCATAATAATGGTTGGTTTGGTTGGCACTTTATGGAATATTTTTGAAATTTGGAAACAAGTACTAACCATATATGAGACTCCCATCGACCTGTTCTTCTGTAAAATCTAACTCCTCTATACTGTGAGCTCCTTGGCCTTGGACCTCGCCCACTCGTCTTCGTCGACATCGCCTGTGACGACAACTCTACTTCCACTGGCGATTCTTCTCCACTGTGTAATGACTGTGATTGGTGGCTTTGATTGCTGTAATTGGTTTGGTTTGCAGAATCAACATCTAGGATTACATGATCGGAGATTGTAGCACTAGCTTCGCCAATCTCCATTTGGGAATCCAAAGAGGAACGAAGAAAGACTAGACAATAGGAAAAAGCGGCTCCAATGAAAGCTAGCATCAAATTGATCTTCATCAATTGTAGGGTTAGACATCCAAGGAAAAAATTGAGCAAATCCACTTCGAATCCAAGCTCAGTCTGCCTTGACAAGCTCAATGACATGGCAGCAAAAGCAGCACAAGAAATCAAGCTATATGAGTCTGGTTTTCCATTCACGGCTTTATCATAGAAGAAAGAGTAGAGAGAGGTGACCATTAATACCAAAAATCCAAAATGAGTCTTCAACAACAAACTCCTTGATACCTTCCATTTCTTAGCAAATAACATGAAGATGCAGATTATGAAACTTACCACACTATAAATAAAGATCTTCAGTAAGTTCCACTTCCCAAATAGATGAGTGAAAGAGGAGCTCAGAGCATAAGAGATCAATCCAACTACACTAGATGTAAATCCCACAACTCTCCATATCAATGGCTGCATCAGCAATTCCGGAAGCCTCATAAGCATTATCTAATTGCTTGGATTGGTTCAAGAGATGAGGGTTTGTATTACATGATAGAAGGAATATGGTGTGAAGAAAATTTAATGGAAAGACCAAAGAGATTTCCAGGTAAGTCCGCCTTCTGTATGACAAGCACAAACAAACAAGCACTGTGAACGTCTTTAAATCAAATATTCAAAATAAAGAAGTGAACTTTATTACTAATCCGCCAAAGTCCTTGGGATTTTTATTTTTTATGAATCACTGTCAAGTTAATAAATGTAAGTGTGTCCATCAAAAATAAATAAATAAATGTAAGTGTGGGACATGGTATAATGTGGCTTTATGTAAGAAATTGACATGAATATTTACATTCAACACAAATTTTACTTTCACTATTTTACACTCAAGGACAAAAATAAAATTGCAAAAAAGGAGTAATTATTATTATAAAGATCCAAACATATATATAGGTTTGAATTCAATATAAATTGCATGTTATTAATAAGTAAAATATCTTCTAACGTTGTATTTGCACTTCCTCTGTAATCCTTATTTTGACCTTGCTTTAATTCATACAATAACACGTTTTACTTCCCTTTCAAATGCTTTCAACGTGACACCAAAATTGCTGCTGCATGAAAGGAACAAAGTAAGGCAAAAAAGACAAATAAAACATAATTGAACGAATAATGTAATTCATTAGAAAAATAGATGTCTTGTTCCTTTTTCTTTCGAAATCCGAACTCATAGCTGTGATTTTGTTCCATTTTATAATTTTATGATATAGGGATTTGCCTAACATTGAAAGAAAAGACATGGAGATCTGAGAGCTAACTCCAGACAAGTTTTGAAGAGTAAGGAGTCCCATTTGATTTTTGTTTGGAGATAATTCGAATAAAATTAGGAGTTTATTATTTGGGAGAAAGAAAAAAAGAAGGCAAGTGAACCTTTTTTTATGGGGCAAGTGAAAATTTTAGTTAAACTAAGTTTCACATTTTTTAAAAAAATATGAATTTTTTTACAGGTATTCCCCTATTCAAAGTAATAATGTTTGAAGCACAATTGAGTACTAAATATAAGAAATTGGATCCGATACAATTAGCTTTTGTGTAATTACGGTGCAATTTCTTCAAAACACACGTTTCTTTTTCTTTCATTTTCCTTTTACCAAACAAAATCCCAAATAATGACTGTATAAGGACTAAGAGGTATTAGCCGAACTCACAAAAGAAATCATAGCCACGTAGAACTAGTGTTATAACATCTCCTTATAAACCAACAAGCTTTATTCCATGCTACTGTCCCCAAAATTTACAACATCAAGTTAAGAACTCTAAAAAATTTTAAATAACAAATCTTTCATCAAATTCAGTAAATTTAAGTGAACTCTACAATGCATTTCAGGCCAATAAAAAAAATGAACTCTACAATATAGTCTTCATCTACACTCCCTCTCTATATGCAGCTTGCCTACAAAATAAACATAAATCAGCAAAAAAGAGCATAAGCCTTGTTTTGATCATATTTAGTTACAAATCCAATTAATACCAATAATAATGCATTGTGTGTTGGCTATGACTTTTCAATCTCATTATTGTAAACAGGAATAAGAAACATATCATATGAACCACAGCAAATTTTACACACAAAGCAAATGATAAATGATAAATGAAAAAAAAAACATATCTAAACTTGAAATTTGCTTGTACTTGATGGAACTTGAAATTTTTTATTTTAATTTTCAATCGGTGCAAAGACAAGAAGAACAAATCAGGAAAGAACAAGAAAACATCATCAGAAATTCAGGATTATAGAATAGAAGCTCAAGAGGAAGATACCAAAGGGTGACAACTCTACCTGTCATTGGCCACTTTTGCGCAGGATGATAGAAAGTTTCAAGTCCAAGATCTGCTATTTTAAGGATTCCTCCATCCAAAGAGCAATTGTTTCATATAGCATTGGACCTGAGGAGCTGAGGCTTAATGAACAGACATATAAAACAGATGTAGCCAAGTACACTTTAGATCTAACCTGGTGTGGCAGCAAGACGCGGGAGCTGTTGCGGCTCGGGTGGTGCAGGTGTGTGGTGGCCAATGAAGCTGTTCCAATAGGATGGAGTTGGATGTAGAATAGGAAAGCTGTATAATGAATGATAGGGTTAGAGATCCTCACAAGGCTGGGGATTTTACCATCCCTATCTGTCACATACAATCCTACAAAGGTCAATTAAGTCCCACCACAATTCATTCAAGCTTTTATGAAATTCATTAATTACATTAAAAAATATATCAAACCTAAAATCATCATCTCCGGTTGATAAAGATGAGTTCTCTAGTTTGACGTCCGAATCCAATATTGGTCCACTAGTAGAAAGGGATTGATGAGGGATTTCAGCGGTGGCAGGATCAGAAGCAGAAATTGCAAGAGAAGATATAGATGATGATTTTCTCCTGGTAGCCTGAGGCTTGGGATGGTTATGTGTTCCCTTGTAAACTATCTCAGTGATATGGCCATCCAAAGACCTCTCAACCATCTTCTTTGTTGGACAACTTGGGTATGTGCATCTGTAGTAGCTTCTTGGGTTCTCATTTCCTTTCACTTGCTTCTGCCCATATTTTCTCCAGTTGTACTCATCATCTGATCTTCTGCTTAAGGCCTGAGTTTGTGGGTGGTGGTAGTTGTTGCTATAATCCGATTTAAACCCACTGTTATGGTTGGTTTGAACACTAGCAGTACCAATCTCGTTGGAATAGTTCTCACTAGATGCGTTCTCGGGTTTCACCATACTCTTTCCTGAAGAAAAACTGTCTTGCTTGGTGGTGGCTTCTTGAAAATTCCATGCCTGTTGCTGTACAAGTAATTATTTGAGGCTGAACAAGTCAGAGAAAAACAGATAATAAATCACGTTCACATACATAGATGAGAATCTGAAAGGAAATAGGTGACAACATACAGCTTGATTTGAGGTGGCTGAAGATAGAAACGTTGTGGTGGGTGGAAGAGGAGGCCTAGGTTGGGGTTGGAACGAGAAATTCTTGTCGTCTTCTTTGATAATCTGCTGGTTTTGCCCAGGGTCGGTCTTCGAACTGTAATCATCATCTAGCGACCTTCTGTGTAATGAGTGTGATTGGTGGCTTTGATCGCTGTAATCTGTTTGATTTGCAGAATCAATATTTAGGGTTACATGATCGGAGATTGTGGCGTCCCCAATCTCCATTTGGGAATCCAAAGAGGAACGAAGAACGATGAGAGAATAGGAAAAAGCCCCTCCAACGAAAGCTAACATCAAATTGATCTTCATCAATTGTAGGGTTAGACATCCAAGGAAGAAATTAAGCAAATCCACCTCGAATCCAAGCTCACTCTGCCTTGACAAGCTCAATGACATGGCAGCGAAAGCAGCACAGGAAATCAAGTTAAGTAAGTCTGGTTTTCCATTCACGGCTTTGTCGTAGAAGAAAGAGTATAGAGAGGTAAGCATCAATACCAAAAAACCGAATTGAGCTTTCACCAACAAACTCCTTGATAATTTCCATTTCTTAGCAAATAACATGAAGATGCAGATTATGGAACTTACCACAATATAAATAAGGATCTTCATCAAGTTCCACTTCCCGAATAGATGAGTGAAAGAAGAGCTCAGAGCATAACAGAGCACTCCAACTACACTTGATGTAAACCCCACACATCTCCATAATAATGGTTGCATTAGCAATTTCGGAAGCATCATCTTGCTTGGATTGCTTCAGAATTCGGGGTTCGTAATAGATGCATGGAAGGTATACAATAACGCTTGTCTTAATGGATTTTTTTTTTTAAAGTTATTAATGTCCTGTGATGAAAATTCCATGGAAAGAGCCAAATAGATTTCCAGGTAAGTACGCCTTATTTATGACGAGAGTGAATTTTTTTGTAACTAGATAGAGAATGGAGTTAGTGATAAAATTAAGAGAGATATAGAGAAGAAAATTAAAAGAGAAAAATTAAGAGAGAAATATTTTAGAGTGGAATCGTATTTTTTTTTTCTCATAACTCCATCCATAACTCTTTTAAGAAAACTCCATCACCAAGGTGATGTTTAATTGGGGGAAGTATCAAGGAGAGATTAATTGCTTGTGATATTGTATTTATTTGTTGGGAAGGAAGGAGATAAGGAAGTTTTGTTGATTGTAGATGTGAAAATTTTGTTGGTTAGGGTGAGAGAATGAATGTGAGCTAGGTGGAAAGAAAATGTCTATTTTGTACTTGATAAATTATCAAAAGTGATATTTTTAGAGTGATATTTCCAAAAATTAGGACAAGTGATATCTTTAATTTTATCTTTTATATAATCTAAGGACAAAACTTATATGTTATTTCCTATATATTTGCTATCAAGTATTAAAAATAGACATGTGATTTTTTTTACAAGTCAGTTATCACACTTAACACTGTTATCTTTATGTTAAACTCTTAATTTTTTAAAGGGTAAAGTACCCTTCCCGTCCCTAAACTTTGCTGCAATGTTCATTCCTGCCCCCAAACTTTTTTTTGGTTCATGCCTACCCCTAAACTTTCAATTTTGTTCATGCCTACCCTTTTTGCTAACACCGTTAACTTTTTTGACAGAATTTGCTGACGTGGATGATGAATGTGTATTTCTTTTGCCACGTCATTGTCCACCTCACATTTAACTTTTTACTTTTATTAAAAAAATTAACCTAATCCAAATAAAAAAACATTTTAAGGTAAAAGTTTGATTTTTTTTTTTGGATTAGGTTTTTTTTTATAAAAGTAAAAACTAAAATGTGAGGTGGACAATGACGTGGCAAAAGATATGCAAATTTATCGTCCACGTCAGCAAATTCCGTCAAGCAAGTTAACGGTGTTAGCAAAAAGGGCAGACGTGAACAAAATTGAAAGTTTGGGGGTATGCATGAAAAAAATTGAAAGTTTGGGGGTAGGCATGAACCAAAAAAAAGTTTGAGGGCAGGAATGAACATTGCAGCAAAGTTTGGGGACAGCAAGGTACTTTACCCTTTTTTAAAATTTGTTCTTTTAGAGTCCAATTAAACCGTCCAAAGTGGATCAATTGATATGTATTATGGTTGAAGTGCAATCACAGTATACATAATCACCATTCATTTACATGTACCTTTAATTCAATGATTTAGATATCATGTAATTTTTTTTTGAAATGAATTGAATTATCTTGTAATTGTTGATGTTAATACTTATATTTTTATTGAATGAATAGCGTACAATGTGTCACAGTGCCCTTTAGTTGCACTTTAAGTGATTCAGTTCCATAAACAGTCAGCTTCTTCCAGTATTTTGAACAAGGAAGAGAGAGGAAGATTGAACTTTGTGCACAGGAAGCAGTTCAGATCATTGTCATTCACAAAGTAGTTTTACAAAACTTTAAAAAGCAACACAATAACAACTCAACATACTAGTATTAAGTAGGAGTTGAATAATACTTGTTGGATATGAAGAGGCAAGTCTTTAATTTCCTTTTAAAGTTTTGATCTTCTCTTCTTTAAAGTGATGTCAATTTCATGGAACGACAAAGATTCCTGGCAAATATGTAATTCTGTATGAAGCAATAAGTTGTGAAGATATGGTCAATGACAAAAAATAATAATAATAATTTGTTGTGGTGGAATTTGCCGAGTTCTGTCTTTATCCGTCTTCTAAATTTTGTAATTTTCGTATAGGCAGATTTTTTTCTCTGACACACAATCCCACCACAAAGATCATTTTTAAGTTCAACCACAATGCACTCAAACTTTTATGAAATTCATTAATTACATTATATAAAAAAAAAAGAATAAAAAGTGATAGATGATGAGTTTGCACTACTAACAGTTGGCTTGGGATGGTTATGCGATCCCCTGTAAACTCTCTCAATCTTGTTGGAGAATTGGGGTATGTGCGATCATTTGTAGTAGCTTATTGAATTCTCAATTGTTCCGCGAATTTAAATTGGAATTCCCCAGATTGAGATCAGCATTACCAGATGATGATTCTGCCCAATTTCTATAAATTAATTTCACTCACAATATGCGACTAACATAGATAATATTCAATTCGTTAATTTAATTTCTTACCAGAATTAAGCTCATTCTCATAGATGCTGGGATCAAAATTGGTGATGGCATCTTTGCCGTAGGATTTGAGTGCTGCTTTGTCATAAGCCCTAAAAAATGATATGCCATTCATTAATCAATTCCTGATTAACTGGAAGAGATCTAGGTAGGGAATTAATAATACCTTGCAGCTTCAACCTCGGTGTCAAATAGACCTAGACCCAGATAAACGTACCTAGAGATATGATTGATGAATCAAATTAAGCAAGCTTGTATATATAATCAGAGGTGAAGGTAGAAAATAAATAATAAATTAGTGGGAACTAACGGTTTGCCTAAGAATTGGCCCATTCGAGCCTCCCATCTTCCATTTGGGGATCCAAAGTGGAACGAAGAAGGATGAGACAATAGGAAAAAGCGGCTCCGATAAAAGCTAGCACCAAATTGATCTTCATCAATTGTAGGATTAGACATCCAAGGAAGAAATTGAGCAAATCTACTTCGAATCCAAGCTCAATGACATGGCAGCAAAAGCAGCACAAGAAATCAAGCTATATAAGTCTGGTTTTCCATTCACGGCTTTATCGTAGAAGAAAGAGTAGAGAGAGGTGACCATTAATACCAAAAATCCAAAATGAGTTTTCACCAGCAAGCTCCTTGATAGCTTCCATCTCTTTGCAAGTAACATGAAAGTGCAGATTATGAAACTTACCACACTATATATAAGGAGCTTCAGCAAGTTCCATTCCCCAAATAGACGAGTGAAAGAGGAGCTCAGAGCATAACACAGCACTCCAACTACACTCGATGTAAATCCCACGCATCTCCATAACAATGGTTGCATTAGCAATTTCGGAAGCCTCAAAAGAATCATCATCTTGCATTACCAATTTTCCCCTGTTTCGATTGGTTCGGAAGATGAGGGTTTGTGATTCTCTGATTCATCATGAAAACTGAAAAGGATACAGTAAGTCAATTACACTGGTCTTCGTTTATTTCCTTGGGTCTATGATACAACTTGTTGTATGCATGCAATATAATTTTGGCCAATAGGATTGTAATATGTGGGTAGGATGACTTGAACACAATGCAATTTCTCACATGTCACAATCCTATCAGCCGATATTGCATTGCATACAACAAGTTACATTATAAACTCACCCTTCCTTAAATTTATTTATTAATGTGGTGTGATGATTTCATGGAAGGACTATAGACATTTCCGAGTAACTCTGCCATCTTTATTTGTGAGATTGCTTTGTGAATAATTGTGATCAAGTGTGAGTGATAAGTATTTAAATTAAATTTTTATTTTTTAACAAAAGTTTGTGAATTCTTTTAAGAAATAAAAAATGTTTGGATAATTATTTTTAAATTTTTAAAATGAAAAAAAAATTATTATTTCAATAATTTGGGACTGCAAAAAGGTTATAATTTTTCACTCTTGAGTCACACTTATTTTATAAATATTACTTCACAAATCAAGTGAAAATGTATAAGTTTTTTTTAAAAAAAAGTCTATAAGAATCACATAGAAAGAAATTGTATCAAATTAAAATCTCCTTCCTATTTACTTATCTTTCAAATGCTTTCGGTGATTGGCCAAAAAAAAAAATTCTTTCAGTGCAAGTGACACTAAAATTTCTGCTGCATGAAATGAAACAAAGTAAAGTAAAATAGAGAGCATAATTGGACAAATAATGTAATTCATTAGAAAAATAGCTTTATTGTTTTTTTTTGAAATCCAAACTCATAGCTGTGATTATATGATAGAGGGATTTTCATTTGCCTAACATGAAAAGAAAGGACATGGAAATCTCATTTAATTTTTGTTTCGAGATAATTTGAATAAAATTAGAGGTTGGTTGGGGTGAAAAAAAAAAGGAAATGAAATTCTTACTTTAATATATTTTATTTAAACTAAAGTTTCACATTTTTAATGATATATTTAGTTTAAAAAGATGGTTAACTAGTTAAGAAAGAACAAAAAAATTGAATCTACATATCTCCCAAACAAACAAGCACTATGAGTCTATGAGCGTCTTTATAAGTCCAAGAACCAAAATAGAAAAGTGAACTTTATTACTAATCCGCCAAAGTACTTCGGATTTTCATTTTTTGTAAATCAGTGTCAAGTTAATAAATTTAAATGTGGGGCATGGTATAATGGTGTAATATGTGGTTTTATTTATTTTTTATACAATCCATACTGAAGTACAGAACCAACCATGACTGAATAAGAAATTGACATGAATGTTTACGTTCAACTCAAATTTTAATTTTACTATTTTGCACTCAAGAACATAAAAAAAATGCTGAAAAGGAGTAATAATTATTAAAATGAACCAAACATATAGGTTGAAGTGAATATAAATTGTATGTTATAATAAGTAAATATCTTCTAATTTTGAAGTAGATGTTCAGTGGTACGGTAGTACTGAATTTCAGTACATCCCTCCAATCAGTTGGTCCCTAAACCATTCAAAGTGGGCCCTAATTAATGTAAAGTTTTATTAATATTAACAAATGACATTACATAATTATTAGAAGAATGCACTGAAATTCAGTGATACCGTACCATTGAATTCTTTGTATTTGCAATTCCTCTCTGGTTCTTAATTTGGCCTTGCTTTGATTCACACAGTAACACTAATTACTTCCCTTTCAAATGCTTTCAGCGCTGAAGTGACATCGAAATTGCTGCTACATGAATGGAAACAAAACAAGGCAAAGAAGACAAATAAAGCATAATTGAATGAATAATGTAATTCATTAGAAAAATAGCTGTGATTTACTCCATTTTATAATTTTATGATATAGAAGTTTGCCTAACATTGAAAGAAAAGACATGGAGATCTGAGAGCTGACTCCAGAATAGTTTTGAGAGTAAGGAATCCCATTTTATTTTTGTTTCGAGATAATTTAAATAAAATTAAGAGTTTATTTGGGAGAGAGAGAAAAAAAGGGAAGTAAAATTTTTTATTTGAACTAAAGTTTCATATTTTTTAATATTTTTTATTTTTATAAACATTTTTCTATTCAAGACTTTCAATATTAAATATGAACATATTTCCTTCGAATAAATATTTGAATTCGAATTCATTAGCATCCTTCACTGTACATCTTACATCCACAGTACACTCCTTTTCCTCGTTCCCATTCCCCACATCCAGTTTCACCACCCCTGAAATCTTTGACATTGGATCCCCCAATCGCCCCGTACTCAAATCTGTTCTTCCCAACGTACGCTTGATTAACCATCGCAAAATCCAGATTCCTCGCTGAAATTTAAGCACATCAGTGTTTGCCTCTCACCCTTAATTTCTTTTCAGTAAATTGAAGTGGATGCCAAATAGAATGAGGGGTGTGAAGAAGAGAGATTGCTTCATCTTCTTGTTGTAGCCGAGCAGCAGACTGAGGAAGAAGGGAAAGAAAAAAGAAATTAAAGAAAAAATTGGGAAAAGAGGGAGAGAAACAAAAGAAGAATAAAAGAAATGAGTAGGCAACATCGGCAAAAAATTTTGGCCTAAGAGAGAAAATGAATCCTCAGCACATCAGTTAAAAGGAGAAGTTAATAGATTGAACGGAAAAATTAATTTAAAACTAACTGAAAAAATAGATGATAAATTTAAAATTTTTAAAAGATAAAAGGACAAAAATGAATTTTAACCTTAACAAAATATTCCATGCTACAACATAAAAAATAAAAGGCTAAAATGTATATAGACACTTGAGTTTTGGGTTATGGGCACATAGACTCTCTAAATTTTGAAGCGTTACCATAAACCCCCTGAGTTTTTACTTTGGGGCAGAGATACCCCTTCTGTTAGGATTCCATGAAAACTAGGCGTTAAGTACCACGTCAGCAAGCATGTGTGAGGGGTGTCTCTGCCCCAAACTGAAAACTTAGAGAGTGTATGTACCCCTAAAGTGAAAACTTAGGGGGTGTATGTGCCCCTAAAGTGAAAACTCAAGTAGTGTATGTGCCCTCACACATGTTTGCTAACGTGGCACTTAACACTTAATTTTCACAGAACCCTAACAGAAGGAATATCTCTGCACCAAAGTGAAAACTCAAGGGTCTATGTGCAACATTTTAAAACTCAAAAAGTATATATGCCCTGACTCAAAAATTAAGGTATATGAGCATTTTAGCCAAAATAAAAAGAGTAAGAATCCAAAAGGACTAAGGAGGAGACAGCGCTTGGTGTCTTTCCTTTATATAAAGCTCTATATTCTGCAAAAACGAACTTCTTGATTTAATCAATTGACTAGCTTTTGTCCCTTTTTCTCTACTAACAGACAAAAGGAAAGGAGAAACAAAACCTTGTTTGCCGCCAAACAAATTTCATCATCCCAATTAGATTTAAAAAATCCATTAACTCAAATAGTATTGTAATCCCCACTGCATGAATCTTCCCTAAACAAGCTTAGAAAGGATTGAAAAGATTCTAAGCCCTGTCGCGACTTGAATTAAGAAAAATCCAATAATATGAAAACAAAAGCATTGCCACATCAAGCTTTCTTTTCTTCAACTCTTCTTCTTCTAATGGGTAAGCAAACAGTTTGGAAGAGAATACCAATTTGAACTCATGCTACAGCAAATAGTACTAGCTTCAAGAAAACTTCCCAACCCATCATCCATAATTTGATCAGGGGAAGAAAAAAAGACGAGAAGAATGATAATTAGAAGAAAAACATACAATTGTATACATACAGTACAAAGATGACAATCCTTAAGGACTAGATTTTGTGAAAATCAAAACTTTTGTATTCTAACTTACACTACCAAATACATACACACAACAACCACTATCTTTTAGTTTTTACCTTCACTTTCGGCTACCAGTGGATCCACTGCTTCCCTGAAACAAATCATTAAGTCTTGCTTCAATGGCCTCCACTCCAAACCTAATATACTTATCAGCATGCTTACCCACTTCTGGAAGATTCTGAAACCTTCCAATGAAGTTTCCATATGCAGGCAACAACATCTTTTCCAGAGAACTTCTTATCTCTTCCTTTAGTTGCTCATCAAAGATGAACCATGCAGATTGAACCCTACATATCTCCTCAAATTGCAAGTTGAACAACTTTATCTTTTCTTTCATCGTCTTCGCAGCAACACTAGGTGCAGCCATTGATTCTTTGTCTGGTTTCAATAAGCTCAGAACCTTATTCCATGAGCTTCTTTGATAGCTCACATGGTATTGTCGGATTTTTGCAGTGTGTTTTCGGATCCAATCATCGCCCAATAGGGTTCCCAGCTCACTATCTTTTGCCTTCTGAACAATGTAACTTCCATTGTTCATCATGAAAACATAGCTCAAAGCAGAGTCCTTATAGATTTTGGACTTGGCTTCCAAATTGCTCTCTAATAACTCCATAATCCAAGCCATTTGCACAGATAGTGAAGAAGAGGATGCTACTCTATCGTCAAGCTTCGGGTACTCCTTCAATGGAAGCCCATTATCTTCAAACACTTGCTCTAAGGTTTGCCGGGACCGGCAGGCGGCACGGAGGTAGTTCATCACATATCGGGTAATCGGATGAAGCCCACCGCCGGGAACGGCAGCCTTGGCCGGATCCCGACGAATCAGATTCTCTAATTCCATGAAAATGCCTCTAATGGCTTCACCTAGCCTCTTCCATATTGTGATTGCCTCGTTTCTGAGGAACACACAGTACTGGTCAGAGAACAAGGATTCGAACTCTGGAATTAGGTCCCTCAATGTCTCAAACACGTCTAGAATTCTGAACAAGCGCTCCGGTGATCTGCTCCCAATCGCGATGGCATCGGCGAAATTCAGAAGCTGAATCGTCGATCCCCGGCAAACCTCCATGAAAGAGAGATCAGAAGCGGATGAGAAGCCGAAGAAGATGCGGTCGCAGAGGCGCCGTTCGCTAGGAAATAGTATCCTGAGAGCGACGTTGGAAGCTTTAATCCATCTTTCAATCTCGTCTTCCAGGTCCTGCCAAGGCATCTTGTGAACGTCTTCGATGCTGAGCTTCTGCAACCCTAACCTCGAGAAGCTCTCTTCCAAGAATTCTCTCCGGCAGCTGCTGTACACGTGCGAGCACTCCTTCCCAAACCCAGCAGCCACCATGCGCTTCCCGATTTCGTGAAGGTCGTTGATCGTCACCGACGGCAGCGCGTCGATCACCACGTCATAGTCCGTCAGCGGTTGAGCCACCGGAATCTGATCCTCCTCCTCCTCCTCACCGTTCCCCATGACTCCTTCAACGTCAGGGTCCTCCTCCTCGTCCTCCGAGTCAAACGCCAAGTTCCCAGTGGACTCGCCATTCCCATACCTCCGAGTGAGGTCAAACGACTCACCACCGCGTTCCATCAGAGACCTGAACTCATCCTCGACCCGAAACATGGCCTGCTGAAGCATATCCTCGGCGCGTACCAAGCACGCGCCGACGGTCTTATCGGCGGCGACGGGGTTCCACTCGGCGAAGGTGGCGATTAACTCGTCAATGGCGTCGAGGAAGGCGGCAGAGTCGGCGGAGTCAGCCCAGATCGGGTGATCAGAAGAGACGTACTGGGAGATCCGACGGTGGAGAGACTTGAGGGTGTGATCCAGTGCGGCGCAGCCCCTGGGATCATCATTATCTGTGAGCTTATCGGATAGCTTCTCTCTGGAAAATCTTCCATCGAAGGTGGAGAAGATTTGGAGAATATCGTCGGCCATATTGTTATTGTGGCCCAGAGTCTTGGCTATGTGTCTCGCCACAGCTAATAACTTCTCTTCGCCGTTCTCAGCCATTTTGAAGCAACTGGATAGCTCTTTGTGCTTAAATAGCTCATTACTCTTCTTGCGGGAAGGAGGAGAAACAAGACAAAAGGGGAGGGAGGGAGGGTGAATGACGAAATTGACCTTTTGGGAAAACGCGGTTTCTGTTGAGAGAATTGAAGAGCGAAGGACAAATCAGAATTCAATTCAGAAAAAGAAAAAGAAGCACAGAAAGTAAAGTGCAGAGTCTACTTGGACTGGAACGTGGAAACCGGTTTCTTAACTTGTATTAAGTTAATACATTCATTAATTGCTATGTATTTAATTTATTTCTTCAATATGAATAGTTGAATATTCATAAATTAATCTACTTCTTGTTCATGTTACCTGTTTTGACTTTTTCAGAATTATGCAGTAATTTGAATATTAAAAGAAATTGATGTTTAAGTCAATCAACTTTAGGTTGTCAAAGATTAGTGTGTATTGTGAGAGATTCTTATTAGTTTTTTTTTTTTTTGCAAAAATTGTTTTATAAGATTAATTTTAAAATTTTATTTTAAAGTTGTTTTTATATATTTATATACATAATATTAATGAAAACATTTTTTTTTATATATTTTAAAATACTGAACTTCAGAATATTTTTTAATTATTTTATTTATTTTTCTAAAAAACATAAATTTAATTTTTTTTAAATTCTTATAATTTTGTTTTTTTTTAATTAAACTCCTGTTTTTAGAATTTGACCAAAATGTTACACAATATATGTGTTACTCATCCTCATATGCACTTTTTTCCCATTCAAAATGTTTAACACTGCATTGCAATGCCACACATAATTTTTGTCAGATTCATCGGCAATTGAGCTGGTATTTGGTGCATTCTTATAATTTTAAAATTTACACATTCTCTAACATGAAGGGGTAAATTGTATTATAGGTTTAACATTTTGTTAGAATCATGATAAATTCCGTTGGAAAGACTACCATATATTATTTAAATATGTATTGCCTATTCTAACGAAATGCAATTTATGTTAAGTAAACCGTATAAACTGGCTTCAACTATGTATATTTTTAGTGTCTAAATAATATATAGTTAGTTAGTCACGCTAACAATATTCAACAAAATTATAACAAAAATTTAACAATAAGAACTAAATTAAAGATGAAGTAAAACTATGAAAACCATAAAAAATAATTTAACCAACATGAAAAAGACTGAGAACGTATTGCCTTCCTTGCAACTACAAAAAAATATAATAATTCTAAAGAAAAGAGAGATTAATTTAAAACTTTGATAACGGTGATGTTTAATCAACTTTCGTGAAAGAACAAATGCAGCTTTAATAATAAAAAGTTGAGTCGAGAATATGTTAAAATTAAATCGACAAATCAGAGACTTAAATCAAGAGAAAAAGAAAAAGTTCATTAGATTGGTGAGCTTTTCATTTTTATTTGTGTTGTGCGCCTCCTTCTCTATGCATTATTAACTCTTTTGTGTCTCTATTTCTTTCTTTGTCTTTGTCTCCTTGTACTCAACCTTTTTGCGATCTTGATGGTGATTTAAACCGTTACAGAGGAAGGATTTCTCTTGTATTTTCTTTTCCCCGTTTCCATTGGTCCATCTTACGTGAATTATATTATTATTTTTTTGAAAGGGTAATTTATATTATATTTTCAATTTTTAAAAAGATGGCACTATGAAGCATAAAGCATTCATATGATTGATAGTTGATAAATGATATGCTATTTTAAATATGAGGAAGTATTGACAAGTTTATTTTAATTTATATAATTAATATATAACAATATTATCATAATTTAGTGAGGGGGAGATGGGTAGATAGATGGTAGATTAAGTTGAGATATTTAATAAAGAGTCAAAATTTTATTTAGTCCCTGAATTGTTGGTTAAATTATTATTTAGTCCCCGAATTTATCAAAAATACTATTTAGTCCCTGAAATTTGTAACTATGTCAACTATTTAGTCCCTGAATTTGACAAAAATACTATTTAGTCCCCGAATTTGTAACTATATCAAGTTATCAACTATTTAGTGTCCAAATTTGACAAAAATACTATTTAATCCCTGAATTTGCAACTCTGTCAACTCTAACGGGTAACAGTCATGAGCCTAAATAGTTGAAAGAGTTGTAAATTCGGTGATTAAATAGTATTTTTGCCAAGTTTGAGGACTAAATAGTTGACATAGTTACAAGTCCAGGGACTAAATAGTATTTTTGTCAAATTCGGGGACTAAATAGTTGACATAGTTACAAATTTCAAGGACTAAATAATATTTTTGATAAATTCGGGGACCAAATAGTAATTTGACCAACAATTCAGGGACTAAATAGTATTTTGCCCATTTAATAAATGATATACCACTTCTTATGTCGCTTTTGGTACAATGTTCATTCTTTAAGTTTTAACATCATCTCAAGGACTTTGAACTACTAACACCCTTAAATCCAATTTTAAGGGGATTAATTTCGTTCAACATTGTGTAAGGAATTGATCACCAAGAATACAAGTTTAATGCTATAGGATTTCAGTCACTCAATGTTAGTTATTACAAGCCCCCTCTAAATAAATTAGATATTACATTTTGTTCCTACATAGATTTTATTTATTTACTTATTTATTTTCTTAATTAAATTTCTTGACCTTAACGACTATGTAGAGTGGCTTATTTCATGAATAGACGTGTCATTCAAACCATAGAAGGTGCCTCCACCTGTCATCCGTCCCTCGAACAGTAAATATAAGTAAGGTACTAATGTCCCAGTGAAAAGTTCCGTTATGGAGCGAAGTGCTCCAAGGTGCCCAGTGAATCCGTCCCTTGGACAGTAAACATAAGTAAAGTGCTAATTAAGTCCCAGTGATAAGTTCCCCTGCTGAGCAAAGTGCTTCAGGGTGTCCAGTGAATCCGTCCCTTGGACAGTAAACTAAGATACCTCACTTTCCCTCTTTTAATAAGTATGAGGTAGTGGAAAGTGTGATGGGGTCATCCCCTCCCTCAGGGTCAGCGCAGTGTTGACATGAGAAGAATCACGTCAAGGTCATTCCAACTTCGCGAGGAAGCAACGCTCTTGGAATGGGTTTGACGTAGGCCAAGTGCCACCCGCGACGCCCAATTTAGACAAGGTTGGGAATGTCGTGAAGGAGTGATTTTCATCCTCCTTTCCCGGGAACAGTCTTAGGGAGTGGCTTGGTAGGATTGAGGTGAAGGTTCTTCGTGCTTAGGCATGATCGCCCTGGTAAACTAGGTAAGGGTTTAATATTAGTAAATTTATTATTGTTCTTATTGAGCTCATAACCCCCTTCTCTTAGACACGTCATTAATAATTGACACCTCATACATACGTAACCACATCCACATGCCTAATCCCACTCCCTCAACTTCATCCCACTACTTACCTCATGTGGCTCCATGTTCTCCAATTTCCTCAACCTTAGCCCATTACATGACACCACTACCATGTCAAGAAACGTGCATACACTACCCATGTTTTTAGGATGTGACTCATCATCAGCCCGTAACTGACTTATCTTACCCTCCACTATAAATAGACCCCGTGAGACATTCAAGAAAAAAAAAACTTTGGAGAGATAGAGAGAGAGAAATCTTCATCCAGAACTCCCAAATCCTTGAACTTGGTAAGAACATAATTTATTTACTAACGTTAATTCCTTTTGTCTTACTTACAGTTTACCCAGAGTGCTTCACTTCTCGCCTACTAAGTACTTCCGGATTGCTCTGGCTCCCGGATTGCTCTGGACCTCCAAGTTTGAACCCCCGTTCCCGGAACACATTTTTATTAATATTGACAAAATGATAAATATGAATAGAAGCTGCCTATAGTCCTATACTCCTTTGGCACAGAAGATCTTCAAAAAGCATATGTCGAATTCATTTATCATCTGCCGAAATTATCGGTGGTGCCAACCTGGTTATGTACAATCAAGTACTACGTACGTTAAGGAGAGCAAAAAGCCACTGAAAATGGTTAAATAAAAGCAATAGGCTCAAGAATTTAACTGTGGAAGGACACCAAAAAGGTCCAAAAAAACTGCATAATTGTCGGTTGGTGGTGGTGGTGCTCAATTTTTATTGGGATAGGGATAGGGAATTAGGGATGAGGATGAGAATGAGATGACTCTGTAGGAAACTTGACAAGTTAAACAATTAAATTATTAGACATATCTAATATCCTAAACATGCCACACACACACCCAAAAAATAAAGTGTGAAGCCCAGCCACCAAAAGAAGAAATGATGTGTCAAGACTCAAGACTCAAGCGTGTATACATATTTTATCAAAAGTCAACAAATTGTGAATTCTATACATGAAAATAACTACTAACTAGAAACTAGTAACTACCTGGTTGAGGAATGAATCACCATGCCCTCTTTTTCTATTCATTTTTAAATCCCTTTGAGTGGCAGAAACGGAATCTTCCCAAAACCAAAGATCTGAAATGGAACCTTCATGTCACTTTCCTCTCCAATCTCTACACGTTCTTTCAAATTTTAATATTCAGTTGCAGTTGCCGTTTAATCTAAGGAAAATCATTCTATTTTCAATTCAAATCACCGAATCTTGCTTCCATGTTACCTCATCCTCAACCTCTGTTCACTTAAAGCTCACAAAAAGCAAATCGAATCAAACACACCAAATCTTACACTTGACAGAATCAGATTTTCATCCGAATCGCCAGCACCACTAATGGCCTCTGCTCGCATCTCCCCTTCCGAGAAACTCACCATCAACATCACGATCGCCACTCTAGAAGCCTTCCTCACGCGCCTCTCCCGCCACGCCCACCGCGCGTGGGCCAATCGCCGCCCCTGGATCGAGCTCTTGGACCGGACCGCCATCTGCCGGCCAGAATCGCTCGCGGAAGCTGCCTCCCGAATTCGGAAGAACTTGTACTACTTCCGCGTCAACTACCTTATCGTACTCGCTCTGGTACTGGCGGTATCCCTCCTCTCCCACCCTCTGTCCCTTCTCCTCCTCGGCGCTCTGATCGGAGCCTGGCTGTTCCTCTACGTTCTCCGGCCGTCGGATCAGCAGCTTGTGATCTTCGGCCGTGCGTTCAGTGATTGCGAAGCTCTGATTGGGCTGAGTCTCGTCACCGTCGTCGTGATTCTTCTGACGAGTGTGGTGTCGCTGCTCGTCTCGACCTTCACAATGGGGTTGGTGATAGTTTGTGCCCACGGAGCATTTCGGGTTCCAGAAGATCTGTTTCTTGAGGAGCAAGGGCCATGGGCTTCTGGGCTTTTTGCCTTCGTTGGGAATAGTGGGCCCGTATCTTCCGTTGGTATCCCTGTGGGCCCATCTGCAGTTTAATTCTAAGTATAATCAGGATCTTCGGAGTTCAAACTTCAAAGGTTTAGAATGAATGAGCCTCTTTTGTTTTATATCTTTCTTTCTCAATTCTTTTTATTTGGTTCTAAAAAAAATCTTTTTATTTGATATTTTGTATTTTTTTATTTATACATTAACTAATAATATTCATATTTTTTGGAAAATATTGATCAATTTCTTCTTATTTATTATTTATTATGTGAATACTTTAATCTTAAAAATAAATATTATTGATTAATATAGGCACCGAGGCAGTCCAACTTTTGTACCTAATATTTAATCTGGCTTTTTTTTATTCAATTTTTTTTTTTTTTTCGTTTTCAGTAAAACTGATGAAGAAGAAATTACTGAAATCAAGAAAAGGAGGAAAATAAATTAAATGAACAAGACATGAGCAAACACTACACTAGCCGGCCGCTACCCTGGATAAAACAGTAACTACAATAAGTTATAGTTGCTTGCCTCTTTCCATGAAACATGCTTGAAAGTCAGATTCCTAAACAAGAACAAAATTTGTCATCTCTTTCCTAGATTTCACCTCACATTTAGGAAAAAGAAACGTCGACAGCCAAATTTACCATCATTCACAACGATATTACTGATGCAAATTGTCGACTTGACTTCCTTCTTCCCATCTTGGTCAACTCTCTTCTTAATGCAAGAAACTCCTCTCTTTTATATAATTTTACACTTCTCCATCTCATCATTCAAACAAAATTCAATAAAGCACTTGTTTGCGACGATGCCCATTCCATTTCGAAAGTTTCTAATGCAGCCCAAGTTATGGAGGTTCTTGGGTTTTGTATCAAGTTTTGTGGGGCTGCTTTGTTTTGCTGTGAGTTCGTCTTTTGAAAACCTACTTGGAGAACGAAGTCTCCTCAAGATGTATCTTTATATTGCCATAAGTTGCATCATCTTCTGCTTCATGTTATTTGCATACAACTGGCAACTTCCAAGGAATCTCTTGTCGAACACCCATTTGGGTTTTTTAGTTCTGATGGCCACCTCTTTGTACTCGTATTTTAATCAAGGAAAACCAGACAAATTAAGCTTGATTTCCAGTGCTTCCTTTTCAGTGGGCCTCTCTGAGCTTGTCAAGACAGATTGACCTCGGATTTGAGGTTGATTTGTTCAATTTTTTCCTGGGTTTACTCATAGCTCAACTCATGATGTTCAACAAGTGGTTGGCTTTTGTCGGAGCACCTATCTGTTACTTTCTCATGCTTCTTCGTTCTTATCTGGATTCCAAGCCCCATACTGAGTCTGAGACTATCAGTATCAATGGCCACGTAACCGTACAAATTGATGCTTCAAACGAAGTTGAAGAAGAAGCTCAGAGTGACAGCGAGAATGGATTCTACACCATTCTGAGGGAAGACACAGTTCACTTTGCTCCTGACATTGAAGATAAACTTAAGAACACAGTAGATGCTGGGTTTGCCGAGGATTGCTGTCATGTCTTCATCAGTTGGCGAAGACAGATATTGGATAACAAGCTTTTGACAATCCGGTTAGAGAAGCTGAACCTCAATGAGATTGAAAACGTACCTCTCAACTTCCTCGAGAACAAGATCCAACGTTGGATTATGGCTTCCAACTACCTTATCAGGACACTATTGCCAAGTGAACGAAACCTCTGTAATCGTGTCTTCTCTGGATTCACTCCTTATGGGGATTTCTGTTTCACGGAGCTATGTAAAAGACCTGTGATTCAACTACTCAATTTCGCCGATGCAATCGCCGCCGGGAATGGCTCACCGGAGAGACTGTTCAGAATCCTCGGTCTGTTTGAGACTCTGAGAGACCTCTTACCGGGATTTGATTCTGTATTCTCCAATCAATACTCAGTGGTTCTCAGAAATAGGGCCTTTGATATTGAGAGAAGATTAAGGGAAGCAATCAAAGGAATTTTCATGGAGTTGGAGAATCTGACTCATCAAGAATCAGCAAAAGTGGTGCTTTCTAATGGTGGGCTTCATCCCCTAACCCACTATATAATGAACTACCTAGGTGTCGCTTGCAAATCATGGCGAACCCTTGAACGTGTTTTTAGAGGTGAGTCGTCATCGTCTTCTTCATTCTCTGTGCAGGTGAGTCAGATTATGGATTTGCTAAACAGTAGTTTAGAGAGAATCTCGAGGAAGTACAAGGACTCTGTTTTGTGCTCTGTTTTCATGATGAACAACCTGAGATACATTGTTCAGAAATCGAAACGCAGTGAAGTAGGGATGGTGTTGGGTGAAAAGTGGATCCAAAAACACGTGAGGAAGGTTCGGGAATACCTTGTGGAGTACAAGAGTAGGTCATGGAGTCACGTGGTTGGCATGTTGGGTGACACAATGAGACCAGATGCAGAGAAGATAATGAAGGTGTTTAGGTTGGAAATTGAGGGGATATGTGAGGCTCAATCGAAATGGGTTATGTTTGATGAGAAACTGAGTGAAAGGGTAAGAAGTTCATTGAAGAAAACATTGGTGTCCGCATATGAAGAAGGAGAAGGCACTTATATGAAGCAAGAAGATATTGTGGCTGCAATAGACAAGTTGTTTAAGGAAAGAGATGAGCTCAAAAACTGCAGGTAGTGTACAGTGAAGTTACTATTATTAATACATGCATGGAGTGAGTGAGTGAGTGCATTTCGATGTATTTACAGTACATATGAATTCTGAAGATGTGTACTGTTTTACTGCAGAAATATTCAACCATCATGGACTCTAATCACACCCGCTGCTCAAGACTCGTATGAATGGAGTAAGCATGCTCAGGAAACAATCCTTAATTCTACAAGCCCTAGGTAACCATTATGTTCATTATTATTGATTTCATTTATATAAATCTAATAATGTTTCCAGTTTTCTAAATTTTGAAAGACACTCATCAAAGTGGCCTTATGTTTGACAGAAATCACTATTGGTGCATCCACAAGTTTAAGCAAGGTTGCCAAGCAAGCAAACAGGTGCAATTAATACAAGATAATCCTAAGATATACAAGACAAGGTACACCGGCTTCCATACCTGCAGATTTTGCAGAATTATTCCTGAGGCTCCAGAAATGCTCACAATAGCTGATAATGAGGAGTCATCTATTATTTGTCCTGAATCTTCAACCCATCCTCTCAAACAAGAATAGTCCTAAAACAGGGAATAAAGTGGAACTGCAAACTAATAATATTTCAACCGAGTCCATATGTATTCAAATAGACCATGTAATTGTAGAGATAGGTCCTAGAAATGGAGTAGAGAGAGATGATAACAGTGACTCAATAGAAGAAATTTAGTGTAAATTCCCAGGGATTGAGAAAGTAGAAGATAGATATATGGTATAATATAGATTATGATAGTTGGTGGGATGAGTCATTTCAGTTGATATATATTTCATATGCACAAAACATATATACACAATGGTGCATGTCAAGCAATAGTTCAATTTTCAAATCCGTACGTTGCTTTACTTTGGTATTTTATTTGGGCGAAAATGAACATTTGTGTTGCACACAACACTAGATTTCTCTCCGCTTCAGTTCTCTATCCCTTATAATTTCTAGCCTGTGTCACAAAGTTTGTCTTTAGCAATAATAAGGTGAATTAGAGGAGAAAGTATGTGTCACAAAAGTTTATTATCATCAATCAGTTTGTACTCTGAGTTGAAGAGACCATCCTCACTAAGATATTGTCATTTAAAAGATACCATCCCAAGTTAACCTGTTGCTACTCCCTTATCACAACAAACTTTCACGAGTGGTACACTACACCCTGCATTTAGATTATTAACAAGTCAATAAAAAGTAATCAGAAATCTGCTACATTATAAAAAATCACAAGAAGCCACTCTTTCACTATCAGAAGCGGGCCTCGGGTTTTGTGATCGAAGAGCAATTAAATTAGGTCTTCAACTGATCCTAGGAGCAATGTTCATCCAACCTGGAAGTTCACAAATAATGCATCCTAACATATGGAGATATGTGGGTTTGGTGTCAAGTGTAGTTGGACTAGTGGATTATGCTTTCAAACATCTATTTGGAGAATGGAACTTACTGAAGATCTTTCTTTATGTCGCTGCGAGTTTGATTGTCTGTGGTATGATGTTTTCTCCAAGGGCTTGCCAATTTTGGAGGAGTTCATTGGTAAAAAAGCTCACGTGACATTTGTGGTATTGATGCTCAACTCTTTATACTCCTTTTTCTACGATGAATTCGTGAGTGGAAAACCAGATGGCTTAAGCCTAATCTCCAGTGGTGCGTTTGCTTTGAAGATCAAATTGATGCTGGTTGTAGTTGCAGCAGTTGTGTGTTATTTCTTCATACTTGTTAGCGCTTATTTAGATTCTCAGCCAGAGAGAGGAACCATAGGAGCCGAAGACCACATAGCAATAGATGTTGATGCTGATAATGCAGTTGAAAGAGAAGATGATAATGAGAATGTAAGCGTAGAAATTTACGCAATTCAATTATGTATGTACTTCACTCTTGCTTCAACTGAATTTTTTGACAGAGAAACAGAGAAATCACCCTGTCCCAACCTATAAATGCATCATAAGATCTTATGAGAAGCAAACTTATTCTATGTTGGGAACTAAATTACCACAGCTAAACTTGAAATTTTACTTTGGATCATAGTTTCTTGTGGTGTGGGTCTTTCAATTCTCATTTATCTTAATAAGAAAATTATATGTATTCGTCTATTTATCTTAATTTTCTGTTAATAACGAGGATTAATTTTTATACAAATTCAGACTGTATATTTTTATATAATAATATAGATACAAATAGTTAAATTCATATTATAATTCAATGCAATAATAAACATATCAAATTATTTTAGAATAAATTTATATTATGTAAAAGGTTAATTTTGTTGACAGAAAAATTACAAATTTAGTCAAACTTAAACAAAATTAATGATGTACTCCAAAAGTAATCATGAAGAAGTTATTAACACTCAGTTGGAGTTTGGTACACTGTGATCCTATGTTCACCATCTTTCATACCATAGTATCTTAGATGTCAGGGTTGGATGTCGTGTTTGGTATGCTGTGATCTCATCATATGACGACATCTGAGATAACACCCTATTATCACATCACAACCAAAAGGGTGTAATCTGATGACAGCTCAAAAACTATGTCATCTCAGATCTCAGGGTTAAAAAAGATTTTTTTTTATTGAACTTCCAATTTTATCCTTTTTTTCTTGGCACAATTTTTTTTATTTAGCGACACTTTTTACCACATACCCAATCACCAATTATAAACTTGGCGCCACTTTTTTTACTTCTATATATTCCTTTCAATAGCCAATTTTTTTCTATATATTCCTTTCAATAGCCAGTTATATTCCCTAGTGTTGTTCTACGTTTAGCACATGATATTATGGCATCTTCATCAATTGATGACTAATGCAATATTTTCTTTCTAAATGTAATATCTTTTACATTGTTTAAAAAAATGAAGCTTATTAAGTTTTATAAGGATAAATAAGGAAGTTTAAAAAAATAAGTTATGATAATCATCAAAAATACCAAACATGTGCATCTTACATGTCTGACATATGAGATATCGTTCATTGTTATATCAAACATCAGCATTATAAATACTATAGTATCACATCACATACTATGTTATCTAAGATACTAAGATATCTGAGATAACAGAAGATCATAACGTACCAAACGCCACCTCAATTATGAGAATGAAACATTATTCATTGAGAAAGTCACTCCTTAGTCTTCACTATAATCATCGCTCATTGTTGCCTTAAGCTTCACAACTATCGTTAAACAAATGGGCAGAAAAAAGGTCAATTTTTTTTCTTTTTATAGTTATTCGTCCAGTTTCTGAGACACTATCTCGATTAATCTAGACTCGCACAAACTTCTTGAATTTTCCAGTTGAACAAATCCTTGTTAGTTTTTCTATTTTCACGTGTTAATAGACAAGTTTCTTCTTAGTGTTTTTATTTCCTTGACAAATTTGAAATGATAAGAGTAAGAAGAATAAGAAGGTTTGACTCATTATTGAGGACTTTTAGAGATTTTAATGGATAAAATACACGAAAAAAATGGATTGGAAACACAGCTAAATTGTAGTTAAAGATTTTAATGGAAAGTTTTAAATAAGTTTTAATTTTTGCACTACAGAAAAGTAAAAATTTCTTTGGAAACCTGAAATGTAAGACAAAGGTAAGAACTAACTTCAGCCACATGCACTTTTTATTCAATTGTTAACCAAGAACTAGTACACAACAGCAAAGCAGCATGAAGTTACTACGGGCCTGTTTGGTGCATCATCATATCAGGGCGGTCATTTTAAGGACAATTACACTATCTAAAAAAATTGTAACATAAACGATATGCTTTCTAGAAGAACACTCAATTGTGGTATCAAGGATATAAAAGGTATACTTTCGGCAGAGAATAGGTATGTTTAGTGTAAAATCTAAACAATAAAATCGAAGTATTTCATGATTCTCAAAAAAACTTTACATCATATTTTATACATACCAAACACACTTTTCATCATACTTTTTCTCTCTTTTAATTTTTTCTCTCTATCTCTCTCCTCACTTTTCTCTATAGTACTTTCTTTTATTCTACAGTACTTTACTCTACAGTACTTTCTTTACAGTACTTTACATTCGTGCATTTATACCAAACGTATCCTAAAAGGCAAAGCTTTTTTAAAGGGTAACTATATTTTACTAAATATGGCTAATCGCAAAATTCATAAGAACAGGAAAACGGGGAGGGCAAGGATCAAATGACTCTACAAGCTCAACCAAATTAGGCGAAAACAGGCAACATGGGAAAACTAGTTCGCGGGGTAAATTTCATTTGTAGTTTGTACAAATGCAACATTATATTAAAATCGTAGTTATATGATTTACTTCAGACAACAGACCCAGAAATTAAAAAAAGAAAACAGAAACAAAGGAAAGAAAAGGAAGAAGAAAGAAGAAAAACACAATTTGCTAGGGAAACCTAGGAGTCAAACATATAGCAGATAATTTACAGCATCAAGAATGAGTTCTAGAACATGGTAAAAAATGTTCTACGAGATACAAGTTGGATAAACACAAGCCTAGAAGCCAAAGTGCTCCCTTCAGTTTATTGTCATGACTCATGATTGTAAACCTATTTTGTGGCAGTGCACATCAATGAAAAAAGGGGGAAAAAAAAAGAGTGAGAGACATAGAAGAAGCAGCAGCAGATGAGATTAAAATTCGCAGCCACTCCAATCAAGAGTTATCATTAACATATCCACTGGTCTCTTCAACAACTTTTGTCCAGACATTTGCAATTTTCTCAGCATATCCAACCTATTCATTCACAAAGAAGCTTAATTGAGGGGAAAAGCAGTAATAAATGTCACGAAAGATAGTATGATGTAAGAAGCAGCATGTGTACAATGAGAAGACATTTTCCCAACATTGATTAGAATATGTAGCTTTTCCACTGTATATTATAATGAAATTAGAAAACAATTGGGAAATTCTAAGATGCTCAACCCCCCATGGCCCCACCCAAAAAAAAAACAGTTTATTTGGGTGTATATTATGACTATTTCCACTCCAGCTGATCCTCCAAATGCATATGAAATCATCTCGTTTAACTTGGTCTTGTTGAGACATTCGAGTCTAAGAAGCCAACTACTCTTATTTTTTATTTCACCATGCATAGTCTTTTTTTTTTCCGTAAATACCATATGCATAATGCATCCTCTCAATAACCAAAAAAAAAATATCCCTAAATACCATTGTAATCTTTACTTGTCACATCACAAAACCTTAACTCACATCTGAAGTCAACATGCTCAGACATTTACAAGATTTTGTGATTCAGTTATTTCAAAGGTTACCAATTTCCCGACAAATGTGATAAATGGACAAGGAAACAACATCCTACCACCATCCTAAATCTCTCACTAATGAGTCACACTTTTGAATAATCTCACCCAGTGGATTTTATGCCACAGAACAGGAAGTGTTGACAATTGATAGTTATTATGCGTTGTATATGGAGATTACAACAAACAAAGCCTTTTCCAATTAAGGTGGGGTTGGGGATCAAGCGACGCCAACACATTGTACATGGAGACTATTGAAGAAAAATTCAGATTCTACATAAACTTAAGTTCCTGAGTAACTACAACAACAAGAAGAACAAGAACAGTCAAAGCCTTTTCGCATTAGGTGGGGTCAACTATATGGATCAAGCGACGCCAAAGCGTTCTGCCTTTACTCGTTTCTATGGTTAGGTTATTAATAGCTAAATCCATTCTAATAGTTTCTACTACTATTTTCTTTGGTCTTTCCCTACCTCTAGTTATTGAGATACCTATCTTCTATCCGGTCAACTCTACATACAGGAGCCTCTAACGGCCTTCTGTGTACATGACAAGTTCCTGGGTAACTCTGATAATAAAATATGACAGAGACCAACAATTAGGTATACTCATACCTGACTAACTACAAACCCTTTCAACATGTTTAAGAAGTCAGTCTGCCTCTCTCTATCAAGCCTTTCAAGTTCAGTCCTATTGTTTTCCTGCATTGGCATCATCATCAAACAATGGTAAGTTACCAGATTAAGTAATATAAACAAAGAGTATACATGACTAACACCAGAAATAAGGCTTATAACTCACTAAACAATACATAATTCCAAAATATGAGATGCTGTCAGCAAGCCTAAAACAGAACACAATGAATAAAAGCATAATCGATGTTCAAAATAAGGAACAAATAACATTTATTTGAAAGGTGAGTTAAGTCATCAGATGAATTTGGCATTAGTGTATTAGAGTTCAAAGAAATAGATATACAGATCTACAGCATTATAAGGTCTACAAATATATAGAGCTGAACAACTTGCTGATAACTCTACAGGATGACAAATAACAGAAATCCTAAAATGGTTAAAATTAACCAAATCAAAGAGCATGGGTGCCAAAATTTCAAAAACTCAAACATGCTCAAATGTAGACCAAGAAATCACATAAAACAAAAAATGTGATCGGGTTTAATAAAGAAAATGGGATTGAAGGACTTATTTGAACTTTAAGCAGTGAACTCTTAGACAACAAGCTTGACACCATTTTGGATCACACATTATCCACAAACCTTGAAGCTAAAAGGAGACAAAATATTTAGATTATGAAACAAATAAAATCATAGAACACTAAAAACCATACCTTAATCCGCTCATATTCTCTAATTGCAACATTTTTGGCATCCTCAGTGACTCTAATGGTTTCTTTTAGCTCCTCTAACTTGCGATTTCTTGATTTGTCTACACCAAAAATTTTTGATGATGCTGCTTCAAGTTTTTCAGCCCTTGATTGCAATGAAGATAGTTCTGACAGAAGAGTCTGCACTGTCAATAGTGCACTTGTGCGATCTGAGAATGCACCATGGACAGCCAACATTAACCCAAGATATTCGTGAAGTGTGTCCTGCTAAGCACAAATTTGAAACTCATCAACATATTTAGTGGATTACCCTTAAATAAGAAGGTGTCCTCTTAAAGAATATGCCAATTTATGGTATCTATTTAGTTAAAGAGAAGGTAAGACTGATGCAATGCTAAGAAAAGATCAAATATGATAGAGAATTTAAAAGCTGTCAATCCATCAAATTAAGAGATTTTGCAATCAGTTCTTTCCTCATTGGTTTCTTATGGCATATTAACAGGGTTGAGCAACACTATATGAATGCTAACAGACAACTTAATGGGAAACATGAAATTTAAAACTTATAAATATCACAATATGTTAACTTATAATTTACCAAATGCTTCACAGTTTGAGTATTCAATTCTCGATGGAATCTGCTAGCTTTGACAGCAGCTGTTGCCAAACCTTTCATGTCAGCAGCCCCTACTCTCTGACAGTTCAAGACAGCCTCTTCATTCTCAAATTTTGTCAATTTAATTAATGCCAACCCTAATTCTCCCATCGTTTCTCCCATGTCTTGCTGGGATTTGACAAGTGATTCAGCCTGCACAACCAGATGCATGAGCAAAAAATAATAATTACCAATAATCATACTCTGGCATAGGAATGTAAGAAACAAGGTATCAGACACACACATTGGCAGACAGAGATAAATATACACATGTTTATGAGCTGAAATTAAATAAATAGTGACAAAATAAGTCTGCATTAAAAGAATACCTGCTGAGATGCATTGTTGATTTGCTGTTCGAGCTCTTGCACCTTTTCCTTTTTATCCAGGAAGTCCTTGTCTTCCTCCACCACCGGTGGCTTTGAACCCCCCCAATCATTTGCCATGGACTGCTTCAACTCCTTAAACAGCCTCATCAAGTCTCTTCCCCCTTTTGCTGGCTGCACAACCTCCTGGGGTGCAATCACACTTTCCCCCATCAACTGCTTTGGAAGCTTTGATGCACCATCAAGCACCCTTGAAGTCACATCCGTCGTCATGGGTAGTGGAAGCTTCCCCTGAACCTGCAGGAACACCTTGAACTCATCGCTTTTCTTTATCACAGGATGTGCTGCCAATCTGCGCAAGTACTTCTCCAATGCCACCCTCCTTTGCTCCACAAATTCTTGTTTTTGCATTACCTGGCTCTCCACTATACTCTTGTCCGGCCTGGGTGGTATGAAGAACCCTCTATATGACTCCGCCAAACGATCTGACAGCGTCACCACATCTCTAAACCTTCTCCGAACACTGAATTCCGATCCATCAAACTCTGGAATGTTCGTTCTCGTCGTGATCAAATACGTGACATAACTATTGCTACCCGGCACAAGCGAATTCGAGGTTTCTTGCTCCTTCACTGGATTAGACACGGTGATTTTTAAATACTCCGAGCTCGAAGACGGCGATCTAGAGTGACCTTGAGAACTGTCCGAACTTCGGCCGGGGCTATCAACACCGTTGACATCATTACCATTATTCCCATCAAAAGGGCTGAAAATCACATCACCATACGATGGTGGGTCAATATAATGATTATCAGAGGCACTAGGGTTCCCAAATTCGCGATAATGTGGCGGAGACAGCAGAGGATCGGAGACTGCTGGGGTCGCCACGATCGGCGGCGCGAGGGGATGCTGAGTGTCGGAGAGTGTTGACACGGTACTACGGTAATTCGAATATGATTTGCTGTTCAAAGGGTCGTCAAGGACAAGATTTTCCATTTCTTCCTTGGAAGCATAGAGATGAGCTTCCTCGAAGCCCTGATTCTCAGAGTCCATCATTTTTCAACTTTAACAATGTAAAAACGAAAATTGGAACGCGAAATCGACTCTGCAATAGCTTCAATCAACAAATTGGTTGGAAAAGAGATAGTGGAGCTCCAACTGAATTTAATCCCTTGCTTGACATTAGGGTTTTTAGAAAAAGTACCACAGGTTCGTAGTAGCTAGTGACGGAGACTAACGTGCGCCGGGGGTGGCTGGTTCGGGATATCAGCTTGCAGAAGACGAGTACACGACGGAGACATGAGAAGCACGTGTCTTCGAACGCAAATCTGAGAGAAGAAGCCAACTGAATTGGCAGGAGCTAATGAGCTATAGTTTGAGGATGTGGGCCAAGATTCAGTGTACGTATCAACATTTTCTTATCATGTGACCGCTTCATTAACCGTTTATCTTTTCTCAGGGTAAAATTAATTTTGTCATTTTTTAAATATTAATATTAAATAAAGGATAAAATTATTTAAAAAATATGACAAAATTAACTTTTAAACTCTACTTAATTCTAATTTTAATTTTATTTATATTTCTTCACCCAAATTCCATCAACAGGTTATGGTCAACTTTTCTTAATTCTGTTCATCAAAAATAAAACCTTTTCTTAATTCTATCATTTTTGGATTTTTTTTTAAATATTTTGGAATGATATAATGTAATCCGATAATTGTTATTTGGGTTTAAATTTAAAAAAAAAAATTTAAAAACACGTTCATATTTTCTTAACTAAATTTAAAATATTTTTAAATTAAAATTAAATTTTAATATCTATTATTTATTATATATTTTATTTACTAAAAAAAAGGTATGAAGCCTCCTCTTGTCATGTGGAACCTCACTCATGCCAGTGGAAAATCATGGAATATTAAACACAAGCTAAATTAAAAAAAAAACTAAAATTTATATAAACTAATACTAATTTAAATAATTTTCCATCTAAATCAAATAAATAAAATTAATTTTCTTCCATCACTCCAAAATCCTGGAAGATCAAATATACAAACTAAATTTTAAATAAACTAAAACTAATTTAAATAATCTTCTATTTAAACTAAATAAAAAAAAAATTAGTTTTCTTCCATCACTCGAAAACCATGGAAGATCAACTACAAACTAAATTAAAAAATTTTATATTTAAATTAACTAAAATTAATTTAAATAATCTTTCATTTAAACTAAATAAAAAAAATTTATTTTTCCATCACTCGAAAATCATGGAAGATTAAATACAAACTAAATTAAAAAACTAAAATTTAAATAAACTAATATGATATTCCATATCCAATATGAAAACTAAATTAAAAAACCCGTAAAGATAAATCAAGGAAGATGTATAAACTAATAAATTAGAAAAAAATGAATTTAAATATAAACTAAATTAAACGAAACGGTGAAAAGATAAAACAAGAAGATATTCAATAATTCAAATTTTAACCAACCAAAATTTAAGATCTCTTCAAATTTAAAATCTTAGAAAAATATTATCATCCTAAAATTAAAATATTTTTAGCAGTCTAGTATTTCTTTTAATTTTGTTTATATTTTCAAAATTATGCCAAATATTATAAGAATATTCTTAATGATTATATTATTTTTTTTGCATGGAAATTATTTAAGACTAAAAAAATAGTAAACTTTCAATAAATGTACATAACCATTTATCAAATAGAAAAAAACTTATGTCCATTTCCTTATGTCTATTTCCTCCAATTCCCCAATATAATTATAACACGTGGCAAAAAGTGTTTAAATGATCAATCACAGTAGAGAGAGAATCTAGAAGACTACCTTTTATATGACCAATCATAGAAGAAAGAGAGTATAAATACAATATATGATTGGTGGAATTGGAGGAAATGGACATAAGGAAATGGACCTAAGTTTTTTCTATCAAATATCCTATCAAATAAATAATTATATATATATATATATATATATATATATATATATATATATATATATATATATATATATATATATATAATCAGTGCATTTGCACGGATTTTATTAATCAAATGTCTATTAATTTTATTTGATAGAGTAGAATATAGGATTTTGGTAAAATAAATAAATTTATATTAAATATATAAAATTTTAGTAAAGATTCTTTTGTGAATTTTAAAAATCAAGCAAATTAGAAAAAAAATCAAAGTGATTCAATAAATTTTTTTTGCCTAATATTAATTACTTGACATTTTTTTATAAATAAGTACTTGATATATAAATATTTATATAAACGGGCCAACCTACCTAACCCCGTGGATTGGGTGGGCTAAGTTGTTGTCGACCTGTTTATAAATGAGTAAGAATTTTTACACCCAACTCACCTATTTAGGACTTAAACGAGTTAACCCAATAAATTAGATCCATTTTGATGGTCCTAATAAAATACCATGCATTACACAGGTACAATGTTAGTTTTTAATCTATTTCAAAAGTAACAAGAATATTTGTATATATTTTTATTTCTTTCTTTTGCATCACTATTTTTATTTACATTCTTTATAATTTTTTTTATATTTATTTGAGAGAAAAAATAAATCAAAAATTCCAAAACCATATATGTTAAGTATAAATAATTATAGAAACTATAAATTAAGATTTCAACTATGTTTATTTAATAATTGAGGTCAAAATACACGGATGGTAAGAAGTTTATACTCTCTTAATTATCGCTTATTAAATTATATCGTTAAAGAGATAAGAATAAAACGTTATTTTTGAAAATGTTGTCCAAACAATAAGTTTAATAGTATATTATTGATTAATCATTAAATTCACTTTAGTGGATATATCCTATTCAAATAAAAAAATAATTGAGGTTAAAATAAAATTTATTAAAATTTTGCTTTAATATATCTATTATTTAAATTATTTCAAACAATATTTATTTAAAATTAATTTTATGTCTTTTTCTTATATTAATTAATTAACCCAAAAGCTTTTAGCTTAAGTAACACCATTTTATACACAAGTGTCTAAAGATACGGTAAATGTCACGTTATAAATTGAGTTGAATATAATTATTTACAAGTTGTGATAGTCACGAAGAGGTTACATCTTTTGTCTTAAATTTAAGGCCAATTTGTAACGGATATAGGCACTTATCAAAAAACTAAAATGCAATAGTTGATCTTAAGTATGTTGCTGTTAGTATACCTAATACAATAGAAACAAGGTTAGCAACCATCATAATTATTAATGGAATCACAAATACCACTCACTTTTTTTATTTGCAAACAAAATTTGGTGAGTAAACCTATCACACCTGCTTCATCTGAAATATATTAATTACATAACGTTAAAGTGAGGCGCTAATCATTTATATATTCTGAGTTTTGACTTATGTTTAAACAAAAACTTGTTTTGCTCAAATAAAAAGAACTACATCCGTACTTAGGTTGTTATACTACTCAACTAAACAAAACCTTTTTTTTTCACTTTAGTTTGACCCTTCTTCATATTCTATTAACATTAGCCTATAGGAATTTTTAGAAAGTAGTCTGAGTTGTTTCAATTGTAGGATACCACATGCTATGCGACACTGAATCTTATATAATATACATTTAGTCAAAAAAGTCTAGGGGACATAATCACTCCAGAATGGTAAACTGAAAGGGGAAATTAATTACACTTTTCATCACTACCAAACAGATCAATATTTATATATTTATTAGTACCCTGGAGTTGGATATTTCTTGATTTCTCTTGTTCTCTATCAGAAAGTAAATGACATAACCAGGAAAATGAAGAGTGGGTGTAAACAGAACTTTATACTCAGAAAAATGCATGGTACAGAATCTTTTTTTTTTTTTCTGAAGTTGATTGAGCTAGTGGGTGCACCAAAACCTCTTTCGTGATTAGCCTAATCAATGTTCTCTCAAAATTAAAATGGGTTCATTTTAGGATTTTCCTGCTATACTAATCTATAAATAGCTTAGACCAACTCTCATGTAACCCAAGTTACTACATTCAACAAAGTCACAAACAACAATGGAGATTTTCCACCTCCCTGGCAAGTCATTTGGTTCTTGGCTCTTAATAGGCCATCTCACTATTATTGCTTGCCTTGCTGCTTTTGCAGATGCAGAGACTCACTACCATGAATTTGTTGTAAGTGTTTGCTTAATGATCATTATATATGATGAGTTTTCCATTATTGTCAGAAGCTAGTTAATATGTACCATAACTACCACAATTGATTGAAACAGATTCAAAGTACACCAGTGAAGAGGCTGTGCAGAACCCACAACATACTCACAGTAAATGGGCAATTTCCAGGGCCAACCGTGGAAGCCAGAAATGGAGATTCTCTTGAAATTAATGTTGTAAATGCTGGAAAGTACAACATCTCCATCCACTGGTATAAACAGCATCATCTTTCATCTTGACATCATTTCATGCAAAACTATATTTTACATTTCAGTCACAGCAATTCCTCACAATTTTATGTGTCTGAATGCATTAGGCATGGCCTAAGAATGCTGAGAAATCCATGGGCAGATGGGCCTAGTTATGTGACTCAGTGTCCTATCAAACCCGGGGGTACCTACACATACCGCTTTACCATCACAAATCAGGAAGGAACACTATGGTGGCATGCTCACACAAACTTCCTCAGAGCTACTGTTTATGGAGCTCTCATCATCTATCCAAAATTGGGTTCTCCTTATCCTTTCAACATGCCTAAGAGAGAATCTACTCTTCTTCTTGGTATGTCTTGAAACCCTTCTCCTATTCTGCTATTTGCTATATTTAATTTTCTATGTAAGTAATGACAGAAAGTAACAAATTATGTTGTGATGGTGAACAGGAGAATGGTTTAATAGGGATCCCATGATTCTCCTAAGGCAAGCACAACTTACAGGAGCAGCTCCAAATGTTTCTGTGGCATACACCATTAATGGTCAACCTGGTGATCTCTACAAATGCTCCAGCCAAGGTATGAATTATGAAATTTCTAAGTGCATGAAAAGGAAATGGCTGACAAGATATATATGACATAAATACAATAATGCAGAAACTGTACGAGTTCCAGTAGAAGTAGGTGAGACAATTCTCTTGAGAATCATCAACAGTGCACTTCATCAAGAACTCTTCTTCACAATTGCTAACCATATGATGACTGTTGTTGGTGCTGATGCTGCTTACACCAAGCCTTTCACTACTAGGGTCCTCATGATAGGACCTGGTCAGACAACCGATGTCATGGTCACTGCTGATCAACCCCCAGGAAGGTACTACATGGCAGCACGTGCCTATCAAACCGCCATGAACGCAGCCTTTGACAATACCACCACCACTGCAATCCTTGAATACAAATCTGCTGGCTGCAATAACAAAAAGGGACAATCTTCAACACCAATATTGCCAATTCTACCAGCCTTCAATGACACAGCAACTTCAACTGCTTTCACTGCAGGAATCAAGGGTCTCTCCCAAGCTAATGTATTTACAGATGTTGATGAGAATCTGTATTTCATAGTGGGATTGGGATTGATCAATTGCACCAACCCAAATAGTCCTCGGTGTCAAGGACCAAATGGAACACGCTTCACAGCCAGCATGAACAATATTTCTTTTGTACTCCCAAGAACAACCTCCTTAATGCAAGCCTACTATCAAAAAATACCTGGAGTCTTCACCACAGATTTTCCTCCTGTTCCTCCTTTGCAGTTCAATTATACCGGTAATGTGCCACGGGGACTATGGACACCTGCTCGAGGAACGAAGCTCTACAAGTTGAAGTATGGCTCTAAGGTGCAAATTGTGTTGCAGGATACGAGCATAGTCACAACAGAGGACCACCCTATGCATATTCATGGATTCCACTTCTTTGTGGTTGGCTCAGGTTTTGGCAACTTCAATCCAGCAACCGATCCAGCCAATTTCAACCTTGTTGATCCACCTGTAAGGAACACCATTGGAACACCTCCTGGAGGATGGGTAGCCATTCGTTTTGTGGCTGATAATCCAGGTAACATACTAATAAACAAAAAAATTGATTAATGATTAGTCATAATTATACAGCTTTTTTATAATAAATACTAACTAATTATGCAAATTTCGTTTGTTGGTGCAACTTAGGGATTTGGTTTATGCATTGTCACATAGATTCACATCTTAATTGGGGTTTAGCAATGGCATTCCTAGTGGAGAATGGAGTTGGGCCTTTGCAGACAGTAATCCCACCACCAGTAGATCTACCTCCATGTTAAGGTTTAACAGATAAACATTTGTAATAAATTTTGTGATTGAAGATTACTAGCTTGCTTTTCACCCTCTCTTCAGATTTTCACTATATAGATAGTACGTTATGTGATTTCCATGTCCAGAACAGGACAATTTCAACTGCAGCTTCTCATTTGTTTCATGATTTGGTGTAATGCATATGATTTCCGATCATTAGTATTATTAGTTTCACTTAACCTCGGAGCTATTCATATTAACAACGAACAAGCATGTAAAATGAAGCAGGGTGAATACTGAATAGGCAATTGAACAATCTACAAAGAACTTTATTTCTAAAAATGTTGCTTGTGTACAACAACATTACTTTAAAATAAAAGTAAGTCTAATCATCTAAACTATATAATCTTGTGTCATTAAAAACTATATATACAACATATATACATTGATCTTACATATTCATGATTGTTCCTGTGTTAGCCTCTTAGGATTTGTTGTTGTACCACTAAAACAGAAGCTGAACCACTAAAATCTGCAGACGCAATAAAGTCTCCTACGAGCCCCAACTCTTCATTCTCGCTCCAATTGGACAAACCACTAAGAAGCACAGGATTCATCCCTTGTCTCCTTCCAACAATCCAAAAATCAAAACTCCCATCGTTCATCCCCTGAATCGCCATTATTGTATCCTCCCCATTCTGCACCACCACCTCTTTATACTCCACGCTCTCCTTCCTCTCATTCTTCACCCAGAACCACGTCACTATCCCATCGTCCATCTTCTTCTCCATCTCGCTCTCCCCTCGTTGGTTAAACGACAGAAACCTCGCCACACTCAGATTCACCCCCTCATTCTCCGCCATCCGATCCGCATACACCAACGCCTCCCTCGAATCCGCCCCTCCCAGAAACAACATGGCCACTTTCTTTCTCGATCGCCGAAACGAATGACCCCCAACGTGTAATCCCCTATCGACGAGGATCCCCACGGAGCAAGGCGCGTGGGTTAAAACGTGCGAGGCCACGTTCCTGATCACGTTCATCGTAATGTCTCCCCTACGGAAGGGCACGACGATGAAGGCGGCTTTGCGAAGCAAGGCAAGCTCGCATATGTCTTGGTACATGGTTTGCTTGCTGGTGACGGCGGTGAAGAAACGGAGCTTGACGGAGTCGGAGCCATTGAGTTCCTGGAAGAAGGTGAGGGCATTGACGGCGCGTGGGCAGTCGTATTTGGGAGGGACTTTTTGTTGGTTATGGTCTATGAAGATTGGGTTGGTCCGGCCCACGAGCTCGACTAAGTGAAGGGCCCAAATGGAGATGGGGTTGGTGGAGGAAGGAGTGGAAACTTCGAGGAGGTGGATGAGGGTGCTTACGGTTTGTGTGTCGAGGATGGAGAGGACTATGACGAGGTCGGTGTTGGGAGGAGTGTGTTGGATGGTTCTTCTTTTGTTCACCATGTATGGCTTTGTTGGGTCGTACAGGATGTGGATAAGGGGAGTTAAGGTTGCTGTTACTGTTGTTGTTATCAGCACTAGTACTGTGAATCCTGGGGGCTTTATCATCTGTGCACAAAAAGAATTTGGAGATGTTGGCTAATGGTCATGCATGTGTAATTTACAGTTTCTTGTGGATTAGTATTTACAATAAATATTTATTGTTTTTATCCCTAAAAAATTTTATTTATCTCAATTCAATTCTTAAAATATGAAAATATCAAATATATTCCTTAAATGAAAACACTTGTATCAATGTAATCCTAAATGCAGGGATGAAATTGTAACAAAAGATATTTTTAAGAATTAAATTTAATGATCTTTATAATTTATAAATTAAAATGAGATAAGTGAATATCTTTTAATTATTAAATTTGATATTTTTATCATTTAAAAACTGAAACAAGTAAAATTCTTCGGGAATCAAAATAATTGCTATTTATGTTTTCTAACTGGCTTCATCTATCTATAAGAATTTTCTTCACAAATAAGTAAAAAATCAAAAGAAAAAATGACTCCATCTTAAAACTAATGATTAAGTAGTAGTAGCGTATTAAAGATTATATGAGAAAGATGTAAAAGATGGATGAAATGATGAGCTTACCATCTTGTCCATCCAGTGGACAAACAACAAGAGTTCAATCTGTCCTCTTAAGCTCAACATGAGACTGAGGGTTAGTCCATCTCTGAGAGGCATTCGCCAGTAGAGAGAAGCAACCCAAGCAGAAAGAAACTTGGTTAAATAGCTCGTTAAGCACATCATGAACAAGGGAGCCAAATGGGACCAACCAACATCGTTCAAGGAGTACACATCAATATAAAATCCCACCATAATGAACGTGAATGGCATCAGAAAATCCATAATAATTGTCTCTGTTTTCTCCACAATGACGGTACCCAAAGGAGGCCCATCTGGGATGGCCAACCCCAACAGTAACGGCCCATTTGCAATGCCTATCCCAAACAAGTCCGTCAAAAAGCCCATCACAAAAACCCCCAACAGAATAGAAACCACATAAGATTTACTCACTTCTTGCCCTTCTGGTGTCTTCTCAATAATCCACTCCATCCATTTTCTCACACATATGACAACAAAAACCGTCAAACATAGTACAGATACCATGAACCAAAACGCATGCACAGCTCCTGTTTCTCCTTGCATTGCAGCCTCGAACACCACAGTGATGATCACACCCAACACATCACCAATGAGTGCTATGGATAACGCTGTTCGACCCACTTCGGAGCTCAGGAGGTTCTTTTCTCTGAGGATGTTGTACAAGGCAGGACATGAAGTGAGTCCCAAGTAGCCGGCGATGCCTCCTAGTGAAGATATCTTGGCAAGCTCTTTGTCCATCTTCTTTCTCATACACATCGCCACAGAAAAAGATGCCACTGTGGGAACCACTATACTAATCAAAGCTGTCGAGATCTGCCTTTTCCCTGTCTTCTTCACAAGCCCAGTGTCCATCTTCACACCAGACAAGAAAAGAAAGAACATGAACCCCATTACTCCTATGTTGTTCGCCACAAACTCCGCATTCCCGGGGATTACGTTGCTTGCGAACCACGCGTTGTGTCTTAAAAATGAAGGTCCCAATAGAATACCACCCTTCAATTAAAACATATACAATTAATCATTTCTCCAATCAAATCATTACATATTTATTATAAGAGTAAATTAATTAAGAAGGTGACGTACGATGATCTCGGAGACGATCCTAGGTTGTTTGAGAGGCTTAAGGAGGAAACGAATGAAGCGAGTGAGGAGGACGACAAGAAAAAATTGAAACATGATGAGGGAGAAGGTGTGGAAGAGAGGGTTGTCTCCACGGAAGATGTCTTTAGATGGAATCTCGGGGAAAGGACGACATATTAAGGGAAGCATGAGAGACTTGGCTTTAATTTCATCATCGTTTTGGAGATTGGTGGAGATGGACACATGATGATGATGTGAAAGAGGTCCACGAAAGTGCCACCGCCATTCGTTGGCGGTGTACTGTGACGGTGTCAAGAACCTAGCCATGCATGCATGAAGAAGAAGAAGAAAGCCTAGCTTCTAATGAAACACATGCTATAATTAAAAGGAATAATACAATGCATGTGGCTTAACGTCAAAGTGGGAGTGGGAGGTGAAATGCTTCCCTTTCAATAATATTCTAGTGGTTCACCATTTTTCTTTTGTTCTGAGGTAAACATTATTCACTATTTTTCTACTTTTGTTTATATGCACTCTTTAGAGGATACATTGTATAAGCGTCTATAATTATATCAAGTTTTAAATATATATTCGTGCATGTTTTTCCTTCAAAAATATGATTTTATCTATTCATTATATTGTTGATGATGATGAATGGTGGTGGTGGGGTATGAAACAGGAAATGAAGAGTGAGGAGGAGTTGGGCCGACAAGGCCCACAAGCGTGAGACCCCATAAAATGAAAATTCATCCAAATTGTAGGGCCGAGTAATCAACATCAGAACCCAATGAAAGATTTAGAAAATCCACAGTACCACACCCCATGGGCCCATAAAGATGAATGAATATCTGATAAAAAGATCAGACACATTCAGTACAATTTTTGGACGCCAAAACCAATAAAAAATTAAAAAAAAAATTTATCAGAAGAATTGAATAGGATTCAGCTCAACTTTAGCCGCAAAGTGTCAGGGGTACAGAATTAAATGGATACACAGAACAGTCCCACCATTGGAGCTGACTCTTTGATTTTTATTATGTCAACCTAGCTAATCTTTTTATAAATGTAAGATATTTTTTTTAATATTATTATTACAAAATTTTTAATTTTACAATCAAATTAACACCTAATATGTGATTTATTGGGATCCATACCTGAATATAATTGTAACTTTTTTCTTTTTATTTTGTTGGTTATTAATTATACATTTTATTAAGAGATTATAATTGCAATGTTTAACACATATTATATTTTTTTCTATAAATTTAATTAATATATTGGAAATTATTCTGTATTTTTCTAACCAATCTAATTATAGAGTTGCATAAACTTTTGAAATCGCTATCAGAAAAAATTATATAATAATTGTGTATGATTCAGTTGTTAGACTTATTCGTTTTATGAAATTAATGACTAGAAAATAACATAAATATGTCACTTCAAATATTGATAATTAACAATCTCTTCTAGCTTACTCGATTTAATAAATATGCGATATTTGATCTCTTTAAAATCTGCCCAACAGATTTAAAAATAAAAATATACTTTCTTACCATCACGGATCAGTACTACTTTTATCTTCACATGAGCTCACTAGTAAATAGTAATTACCAGGAGCCTCAATTCTGGCCAAAACATTGAAACCATATATTTTCATAATAATTATTGGTTCATCTCAAACTAGATACACACAGACACATATATATTAGTCCAGTTCGTATTTAAAGGTGGCATTCGATATAGATCAGAAGTGGGATTCCATCACAATCACATAATATATATATACACATGGTAATCTGATCTATATAAGATTATGTTCAAAATGCTTGTCTTGTTGAAACTCAAAGTAACTTGGGAAACTCATCCTCAAAAGCTAGCTCTTAAGGAGGAAGAACCAAATTTCTTTAAGTACTCAATTAATTATCTTATCCTATCAAATGTGGGACTTAATCTTTATCTCTAATATGTCTCACACCCAAGGTTTTGGAATAATCAAGATCTCATGAGCTAAAAAAGTTTTCCTTCTTTGTTTTTGTTTTTTGCCCTTAAAAGTTAGAGCCAGTTGATGGTAGAAATCATTTTTATTCTCAGCAGTATAATCATTTTGGTCTGCCACTCCCACTGCCACTGCATTTCTCTAATTAATTCCTGCTCCTTCCTGCCCTCTCTCTCTCTCCCTCTCTATGAGAATTAATTCAAACACTCTTATAACAGCTATCTACCTTCATTATTTCTGAAATTAAATCAATCGCCAAAATCAACACCACCCATGTGTACGTCCATTACATATATTGTATTCTATTGTTCACCCCACAGTAATTTGAAATAATGCCATCACATTTCAAAATGTTCATATATATCTATGTATACTGTGGGAAGACGTGGTGTTTGCTGTTGAAACACATCACCTACAATATAATTCCTATATATGTATATATACATATAGGAAATACAATATATATATATATAATATATAGATATGCAATAATAAGAGTAGAAGGTGAGAGATCTAATAGAGGAAAGTTGGTTGCTTTGTCCCCATACAACAAAGGCACACCCTGTGCCCTAAAGTTGATTCAAACCTCTAAATCTTAGAAACAACCCCTCGCTCAAAAATATTATATTGCATCCCCAACCTCACATAGTGGCCAACCAGATGATTTCCAATGCATCTATAACAGGAAATGGATAAGTAACACATATTAGAACATGCAAGATAATTCATTAAAAACCAGTCAAATTCAGCATCATCATCTGGTAGAACTTAATAAGCTTATCTGGCCCCATTTGGGTTATTTAATTATTATTAGTTGCATGAAATAATTTATTAAATAAAAGGAAGTTGATTATTTAATTTGTATGTGTGTGTGAGAGAGAAAGTGGTAATTAATGTTGGGGTTTACATTAAATTTGCTTTTAATGGGAATTTAATGATGGGGATTATGAAGAAGTAAATAATGGAAGGAAAAAGAAAGCGACGAGACATGTGAGGGTGAAGCAAGTAGGGAAGGGAGTCAACATCCACAGTAACTAACCCACCATTATTATTAGGAACTGATGAAAAGGCCTGCAAAATTTGCAGTCAAATAATAAAATGAAACCCTAGCTATAGCTCATGACCTCGCAGTTATAAGTCTAAAAAGATATATATCTCCAAGGGAACACTAGGGTTTCACTTTTCAGATGAAGCACGTACAGAAGGAGAAAAAGGAGGTACTGTTGGGATCAGACTCACTCTACCATACCATTAAATATCATCGAACTAACTCATCAGAAAGAAAGAAAAAGAAGAAAAATACAAGCTATGCTTTTAGACCTCTCTGTCAGTGACTTTTGTATATATGTCAGTCAACTAATAAACAGGTCAAGACTAGACTTATCAGATACCCACTGCCTTAGCCTTACTTCGAAAATCAAAACATCCTTTGCCAACTTTCTAGTTCCACTTAGTATATATCATCTTCATATTACAACTCAATCTCGTGACCTCAATCAAACAAACCATTACCAAGCTTGCTAAGCTACCTAGCTAGGGCAGCATAAACATAACAAAATAATAATATTTTTAATTACAAACTCAAATCAAACCCATTCCATACCAATATCTTTTTTTTTTCAATTAAAATGGAAAAAAAAAATTATAGAAGCAAATGTTAAATTAAATCTACTCTGATGATAAGCCAACGCTGAGGCCACCATCATTAATTAACATCCAAAACCAGATCCTAAAAAAGATTTGCTCCACCTCATGTCTCTTGAATGACTTTCTGATAATATAGCCTAGCCTCCACTTAATTATAGAATATATAATTGTACATATGTATATATATATATATGCTATGAACTTTCAGATGATGCAGCGAAATCTTTTCTAAGAGATTTGATTTTGTGTGGGTGTGCCTGAATCTGTCAAATTGAAAGAAAGACAGGCAGGTCATGGAAAGCAACCTTTTAAAGACCGACCCACGATAAATGATTACTGTAAGAACCAATCTAACAGGATCTACCAGAATCAACAGAAAGGAAAAAAAAAACTAGTTTGGAAAAAAAGAGTTTTTTTTTTTAAATAAAAAAGTTATTCTTAGTTTGGTTTTACCGATTTCCGACATAAATCAGAGCAAAAACAAGATCTTTCACTTCACATACATGCATGTATAACCTCCAGATTAAGCACTACTAAAATCCGAAGTAAATAGGCAAAAGTTAGGTTCATAGAGCAGAAATCTTAACCATGGTCAAGAGTGATCAAAGACCTTGAGTAAATAATAAAAAAAAATTAGAGTATAATAATAGTTAACGAAGAAGAAAATAAAAAGTGATGGTGGTGGTGAGGAGGAGGAGGAAGGAGATGGCAAACCATGAAGAATGATGTTGGTGTTGTTGTGGATATTGTAGCTTATAAATAAAGCCAAGTGGTGATGATATATTAAAAAAGTAGGAAGAAGCCATGAAACTCAGGATAGATAGCGCCAAGTACACAAGTGTATGTGTGCTATGAAAAGATGGATCTTGAGTAGCACATGGCGCTATCCCTCCTGAGCTTTACAGATTCTCCATACTCTCATCTCTCTGCAATTAATCAGATCCACACAGGAAGAAGAAGAAGAAGGTAAGAAGAGGGGAAGGGTAAGAAGGGTATTTATAGGAGAAAAGGGCAGGTACTATCCGTGAGGTGGAAGAAATTGACTATTGTATTTGAAAATTTCTGCGCCATGAAACCAGCAAGCAGCTTAATTAGACTGCCAAAGTAATATTAATATAAGTAAAACAAATGAATATAGCTTAGGCTTTGCTAGCTGGTGCCACTGCTTTTTTTTTTTTTTTTTTGGTGTGTGTGTGTGGTGAGTGTAGGGACGGCATTTTGTTTAGATTAAAAAGCAATATTAAAATAGAGAGGAGGTTTTCTTAGCTTGTACGCTGCCGACTACGATATTTGTTCCCAAAACATGGAATACGGTGACGCGGATTATGGAATACGGAAACGCTTATTACTTATTACATATAACCTTAAATTTCTCACCTCTTACTTTGCCGCCTCCTTACCTCACCCTCAACTCATTAATTACTCCCTTCATTTCTTTACTAATTTTAATGCCTTTTGTTTATCAAAATTTTTAAATCACAGATTGAGATTTTTTTTAATTATAATTTTTTTTATAAATATTTTCCTATTGAAAATAATTTTATTCGAAGTTCTGTCGTCGGGGCATTAAATGTGAGCACTTCTTCTAAGGATTTAAACATAAGTTCATCACGTTTTAAGTATTAATAATTATTTTTTAAATTTGTTAATTTTTCATGATTTTTAGGTAATTAAAGGCTTTACCACCGTTAATGACGATAAATCTTAATTAATTAGTGTTTTAAGTGTACTAGCAAAAAAAAATTTTAGTCTGATTTTTTTTGTTGGTAAAAGGTTGGTTGTAATTAAAATATAAGCGTCATACATAGTCCAGATTAAAGTACCAGTAACAAAGAGAAATAAACAGCAGTAGAAAAAAACCGTAGGTCCGACAAGCTAGAAAGGAAAACAACACAAAACAACAAGAAAAAGGCCTTAGTCTGATTTTACAATTTTGTAAGTACATTTCTATACTTTTTTTTTTTGGATAGGGTACATTTCTACACTTTATAAGTTTGAACTTGGAAGGCATTATTTGACAACTTTTATTATGTTAAATGCACAAAATTAATAAGCAAAGAGTGTGCTGTGCACTTTAATTTTATTTATATATATACAATCATATCATCTCAATTAGTATTATATTTATATATTGGGTAATTCATTAGAGATATATAGTGAATTTTAGCTCATCGCTTTTAAATTATTAAATTTATTTTGAAATTTGTATCATTTTAATTTTTTTTTAAAAATTGACATAGATCTCAAAATAAATCCAATAATTAAAAGGTAATGAGCCAAAACTTATCATATCTTCATAATATTATCGTTATATATAACCGGGGTTGGTAAAAAAGATAAGCTATTTGATATTATGTCTAAGGTGATTTTTTATAAAATTTGAGAGATAAAAAGGTTGGCACGCCTTTTTTGTCAATGTTTTGCTCTGAAATTTGATAAATCACGCATCTTAAACAACATAATAAATTTTTATCTATCAGTGTCATGTCACATAAGTTATAACCGTTATTTATTTTAACGATTTTAGTAAAAGAGATAAGATTGTTCAAAAAATAAAATATTGGAAGGATAACTAATCATAGTCAAATATTATAACCATATTTAATCCAAATCTCAAATGTTAAAAATACCAAAAATATTTTATCCTTATTTTCAATTCTTATTAATTAAAAAATTCTTAACAAGTGCTAAGTGCTCAACAAAACTCATATATGTATGATGCTAAAAAAATTGTAGGTACAATTCCTCAAAAAAAAAAAAAGAAGGTACGTGAAGAATTAAAATGTTCACGTGTATAGCGTGCATGTATTACTGCGCCTAGGCTAAATAAACAATTGGGTCATCATATAAATTTTTTTTTATGTATATTGAACATGATAAATAATATTTGGCGCCCAAATGGCAGACCAGCTAATAAAATTAAATTTAAATAATAAAGATGTAATTATAATTATTATGATAATACTGAAAGAAATAAGAACGAAATACAACGTAAAAAATTTATTTGAGTATTTAGAACTTAAAAATAGTTAAAAGTGAATAAAAAAGTCTTACACAATTTTTCAATCAATAAAAAAATCTTAATTAGTGCATTGATTAAAAGGACCCTTTAACTTGGAAACAAAAACTTATAACCAAATGGCAAAACAATATTTTTATGTGCTACTTGTTTTGTTAAGTTGGGGCTGGCCTACACCGAAAGTTGGTCCAGGACGAGACAATTTTGAGGATCTAAAATTCTCATAAGTAATGAACTTTTTCCACACACATGATTTATTTACATTATTTTTCTTAATATTTTGATTTGACAATTCCATTCTCGTGTAGCTTGTAAACATGTCCTCTACCACCCAAACCACTTGAATTGGGGGAAACTTGGAGAACAAATTTAAAACAAGACATTCACATGCTATTATTTTATAATAATTACAGTTAATCGGCAATAAATGTTCATGATCTTTCTTTAGTTTAATGAGAACTTAATACAAAAATTAAATCATTGTTCGTATGGGTTCATAAGAGCAGTTGATCTATAATTTGTGTAACCATCTCTAAATTTGACTGATTTTGCTATTGGAGGGACGGCAATTTGTGAACAATGTCTGTAATTAAATAAATGGCACCCTTCAAGCCAATAGTGGTTTCGCCATTTCTCATGTTTTGAGATAAGTCAAATTTTGTGTTGCTTTCTTGTAAAAATGGGTGTTGAAGATCAAGCTAAACTATATGATAAAATAAATAAATAAATAAAGCTATACTCATTATTTAAAAAATCCTCCTCCTCGTATTTTTGTTATGTACTTCTTTATTGATATAGCTGAAACAGAGTACATGAGAGGACTTAGATTTTTTTTCTTTAGCACCAAAAAATCAAATGACACCTTAAAGGTGTGTTTGGTATGATAAAAATGGAAGGGTACAATTTCTAAAAATTTGAATGGTTTGGTATAGTAAAAAATGCTGGAAAATCCATTTCATAGAATTGGCCAATTACAACATATGTGTCAATCTGAATTACCACATGTGTGTGCTATGAAATTTTTTCAATGATAGTATTCAAGTATGTTTTGTTAGTAGAATGTCTTTAGAAATTGGAATGGTAATGGGAATAGGATTACAATGTAGAAATATTGGAGGGAATAAAAATGTCATGTCAATATAATGTTATGTGAATAAAATAAAAGTGGGTAAAATGACTATTTTACCCTTACATTAAAAGTGAGAATGGAATAAAATGGGTAATAAATAAGGGCAAAAATATAATTCCATCACATTGCAAAAAGTGAAGTTTATTTGGTTAAAAAAATGTAAAGGAATTACATCTACGATTACATTAACAAAACAGTGAACCAAATGTGCCCTTATTTATTTATTTTAATAATTGGTTCTACAAAATTAATTTCTTATATTCTCTCTTAACCCATAATTAATTATACAAATAATTTATCTCACGTATCTTATTTGTATTAAAATAAACTTTACGTATGTGTCAATCTGAATTACCACATGTAGTAGTGTCAAAACGGGTTTGAGCCCGCAGGCCACAATCCGGACCGCCCGCTAAATGGGCGGGCTTGGGTAGAAAAATAGGCCCGTTTAAGCCCGCGAGCCCCGCGGACCGGCCTGCCAAAAATTTTAAGAAAATAAAAAATTAATATATATTTGTTTAAAATATGTATAAATATATATATTTTAGATAACTTTATGTGTTAAATAATAATTTTATTCTAATAAAGTGTATAAATAATTTAAATAATAATTAAAATTAATAAAATATTAATTTAAAGTTAAAAAAATACTTATTTTTAAGTAAATATATAATTTTATAATTAATTTTTAAAAAAAAAATTTGGCCCGCGGGCTATTACGAGTAGGCTTGCGGATTACTTTTCAAGCCTGCCTAATAAACGGGCCGAGCTGGCCCGTTTAATGACGGGTCGGCCCATTTTGACAGTGCTAACCACATATGTATGCTATGAAATTTTTTTAATAATAGTTTTTATTTATTTTCTTTTTTAATAATTGATCCTGCAAAGTTAATTTCTTATATTCTCTCTTAACCCATAATTAATTATACAAATAATTTCTGTCACATCTCTTATTTGTATTAAAATAAACTTAACAAAATTTCACCTAAATTTAGGCCTATTAATAGTAATTAGAAAGAGGAATTAATGTTTTGATAAGAATTAATTAAGAGCAGTGAAGTGTGTGGGCCTAGTGCGATTAGACGATTGGCGAAGGGAATGCCCTCACTAGTCGCTACCCCATTCCAACACGTTCGTCCTGTGGGTTTTGCTTTTGGGATGGTTCAAAAGTAATCATCCATGATGAGGTAATAATCTCAATTAACAGTCCACACACATCATTTCCATAAACTCCATCTCTTTTTTTCACTGCTTTTTCTCCTTTTGCCAGTCACAACTTCCATTATGAATGTCCATATTAGCCAACGCCCATTACCAATATGTCTTTCTAAATATGAGGCATCAAATATGGGGTACTATGCTTGCCCCCCCTTCCCTCTATTTTCCTTCTTTAATTTGGTCCCATCCAATTCCAATGTGAAATAATAATAAATTAAAGGCTATATATATATATATATATATATATATATATATATATATATATATATATATATATATATATATATTATGGAGGTAGTTGGTTTGTCATTAGGAGAGAATATGACTAAATCTTGTAGACAAATTTCTTCCTTAACCATCATTGTGTTTTGAAACCCAAACCCCAACCATCCTTTAACTTTCTTCCTCACTGTTTCCTCCTTTAATTAATTTCAGCAATGTCTAACCCATATACTTCTATTACTTATACTCCCTCATATCAAACAATTCATTGATGATAACAAAGATTTTGTTTACCAATTTTCATTATTGGTGTATTAAACAATATTTTTCTAAGTGGGATATGCAAAATGCCAATGCTTTACGCTTTCCCTGTATCAGTATGTATATATATAGCGACTTTATACTAATTAGAGGATATTACCAATGAACTATATAATTAATTATTATACTTCAACGTAACTATTAATGTGCTGCCTTATTAGAAGCACTAATCAATGATTATGTTAAAAGTCTCCCAATATTTTTTTTCTTAGAATCTTAATTATTAGAAGAAAAAAAAACTGATCTAGTGACAAAAAATTCGTCAATAACAATTAAATTTAGGAGATAAAATACTATTTAGTCCCTGAATTTGCAGCTCTGTCAACTATTTAGTCCCTGAATTTGAAAAAAAAAATACTATTTAGTTCTCGAATTTGCAACTCTGTCAACTATTTAATCCCCGAACTTGGCAAAATTACTATTTAGTCCCTGAATTTGCAACTCTATCAACTATTTAGTCCCCTGACTGTTACCCGTTAGATAACTAGCTGACGTTGCCGTTAAATGCTGATGTTGCATGTGAAGTGGCATGTGCCCAAGCACTTAACGATACCACATCAGCATTTAACGGCCACATTAGCTGGTGCCTGTTATCTAACGGGTAACGGTTAATAGACTAAACAGTTGACAGAGTTGTGTGGACTAAATAGTTTTTTTTGCCAAATGTGGGGACTAAATAATTGACAGAATTGCAAAGTCGGGGACTAAAAAGTTGACAAAGTTGTAAATTTGAGGACTGAATAATATTTTTCCAAATTCAAAGATTAAATAGTAATTTGACCAACAATTTATGGACTAAATAGTATTTTGCCTCTAAATTTAATTTCATCACTATTTTGTAATTATCTCTCTTAAACAATGTTTTGGTTCAAGACGAATATCTATATTATTATTTTAACTAATTTGAGTAAAATTAGTTATAATTATTCAGACGACATTTTGATACTATGGTCATGTTTGGTACATGGAGAAAAAAAAAAGGGAATGTTCATCTTCCACATATATTCTTCCTATCAAATAAATTCATTTTTTACAATGTAATGAAATTATGTTTTTGTCTTTATTTTTTTATCCACATTTAATGTAAGATCATTTTATACACTTTTATCATATTCATTATTCACATCGCATTAACAAAACATTTCCATTCCCTCCATAGCAAACAAAGCCTATATATATTTATTTTGACTGAGAGTGAAACGTACGTAAGACAGGAAATTAAAGAGGCTGGGGGTGGCTTGTATATCTTTGACTAGGGAACAGAGAGTTTGGATTCTATTTATTATTATTTGCCTGATTATCGTTTCAAAATCGTATATAATAATATTTGAAATAAATTTAAAAGAATAATGATTTTAAAAAAGAAGTTTATATGGCCAATCTGATTCCTGTGGTCACAACTCACATGATGCTTCAATGAAATCCTTGAGGTAGAGACAGTAGCTAGTGTTGTTAGATTATAGTAATATCGTGTTGTCTTGCCCTTCTGATTTCCCATTTTCATTCACTCTCATCAACTCATGTCCTTATCCACCTTTATTAATTTTTTTTGTTCCACCCTTCCTTTTATTTTCCTTAACTAATTACATCAACCTCAAATCAAATTTGATTTCGTTCATTTCACAATTATACTAACCTTTTTTATTTATTTTCATCAATAATTTTTTTTGTTTACAACATGATAAAACTAAATTTCATTTTTAATATTAAAATGCAAATAATGATTTAATGGTAGGCTTTTTTTGGCCAGATTAATGTTAGGTTTCTAATTAAAACGAAGTTGTGACAACTTTTGTAGATTTAACAGTCAAACTTTTTCTCAGGCAAAAAAAACAAAATAGTCAAACTTTTTCCACTTCCAACACTCTGAGCATTATTTTGTAACAAATAATAGTAGGAGATAATTTGGCATACCAAATATGAAATATCTCATTAATGTGAATATGTGATGGCTTTGGAACGCATACCAAATATGAAATATCTCAATAATTTAAGGAATCTTCTATTGAATCGACAAACGCACACTTTTAGGGTATCTTTTGGTAAAGAATCCAAACAGTAAAATTGTGGTATTTTACGATTTTTAAAAAATTTTATATCATATTTTATACATATCAAACATACTTTTTATCATACTTTTTCTCCTTCCTAATTTTTCTCCCTATCTCTCTCCTCACTTTTTTTTACAGTACTTTTTTTATAGTATTTTACATCCGTGCATTTATACAAAGCGTAAACCTTTTACAAAATTTACACTTTATTGTTGGTATATTTTGAGTTTGGTAATTGAATTAAATTGAAAAGAAAAATTAAATAAGAATTGGTGAGAATCGAATTGAATTGAATTTTTGAAATTAAAAAGTATGTTTAGTATGTAAAAAATAAAATAAAAAATTTGTAAAGGAAGTGAAGAAAAAGACCAAATTGTCCTTCATAAAATGTAAGATGTCGACGCTAGAAAAACAACAAAAACGGAACAAAATGTGAGGGCATCTAAGTTTTTTTACCCTCAATTCCAATTCTAAAATTGGGTAAAACACTGAAATGTAAATTCAAAAATTACTTGAAATTGACTTAAGAATTGTCATACCAACTTTTTAAAAAAAACACCTCATTCCAATTTCAAATCTTGATTCCAAGGCACCAAAGACAGCCTTGATTCAGGCAAACTATATTTAAAAGGAACGTACTAAAAAAAATCGAATTTTTCAAGCTTAAAGGATACCTTTGGAAAGCTTCCTAAATAGTGAAATATATGTATTTTTATGATTTTCAATAAAATTTTACATCAAATATATTTTTTATTATATTTTTTTCTCTTATAATTTTTTTTTTTATATATCTCCTCATTTTTTTTATTTTTTAGTACTTTACATTCATTTCTTTACCATCTGTACTAAATTATTTTATAATTTCTTTCAAAATAAAAGAAAGAGAAGGAGAGGGGATAGCGGAATAGGTCAACCTCTATCATATCCCTGTTTAAAATTTTAATAATATGTTTATTTAGTTAAAAGGGTATAGTGAAATGCGCAGAAGAGTGATGTATGAAGGGTTCATTTCATTGATGGATTAAATATGTAATAATACACAAGTGTCCATAAGAGGATATGAAAGACTGAAATCAGCTTTTGGGGAGAGCGGGACATGGGTGCAGGAAATGGAAGTGTGAGAATTGAAAAGGAATAGAGCATCGGATATGACCAAAACACCCGGAATTTGGTCCACCCCAATAGAAATCAACCAATCAATCCTCATTTATCTACGTCATAGTCCGAGGCTATCTCAGTCTCTCACACTCTGTGGGGGGCATTATTGTCCATCCAAACAAACACACATCCCCACTAACCGGATTTATGTCACATTTGGTAAGAGAGGAGTATTTTGTAAGAAAGTTAAAATGAAAATAAAAATAAAAGTAAATGATAAACAATATGTTTAATATATAGAGAAAAAAATAAAATTAATAAAGTATAATTGTTTAGAGGGAGTAGATATTTGGTGGTACGATAGTACTGAACTTCAGTACATTCCTCCAATCAGTTGGTCTTAGGGATGGCAATGGATAGGGTACGAGGAGGATACTGCAATCCCTGGCCCCGGCCCCGGTACTCATTTTTTTCCCCGGCCCCAGACCCGTCCCCGTCCGGATATAAAATGTGAGACCCATCCCCGGATCCATTGAATACTTAAATCCCCTCACCCAGTCCCGGATCCGGAAAATTTATTACTTTTTTCTACAAATCATAAATTTAATTATTTTCAAATTTTTAAAAAAAAAACTTCAAACCCACAAGTATTGAATACACAATCATAAATTTAACTATTTCCAATTTTTTTAAAAAAAAATTTCAAACACACAATATATATATATAAATAATATATAAAAAGTATTTATATATAAAATATTTTTATATATATTATATCACCGAGTACAGGGCCGGGGTGAATACCCCCTTACCCGTCCCGGGACCCAGACCTGAAAATTTATCCGTTAAAATCCTCGGATCCGGACTCAGACCTATTTTTTCAATACCCGAACCCGGACCCAACGTGTAATTTTATCAGGTACCTGTTGAGTCCGGGTAAGATTGCCATGCCTAGTTGGTCCCTAAACCATTCAAGGTGGGCCCTAATTAATGTGAGTTTTTATTAATATTAACAAATGACATTACATGAATGGAGGGATGTACTGAAGTTCAATGATACAGTACCATTGAACTTTTATCCGTTTAGAGGAGTGTTCAGAACCGAACAAAATTGACGAATTTGAATGCTGTGTGTGAGACTACAGTGAGGATGTTATGAAAGCTGCTCTATTGTGAGGATGTTATGAATGGAGGGATGTACTGAAGTTCAATGATACAGTACCATTGAACTTTTATCCGTTTAGAGGAGTGTTCAGAACCGAACAAAATTGACGAATTTGAATGCTGTGTGTGAGACTACAGTGAGGATGTTATGAAAGCTGCTCTATTGTGTTGACTCCGATCCCACACATAATGCATTTAGGATCCGTTTGATTCGAAAAATTAGGAATTAAATGAAAATTTAAAATTAGATAGAGTTGGAAAAATTAATGTTGCACTTTCTTTTAAATAATTTTATCTTATTTAAAAATTATTAATATTAGAAAAAAGGGTATAATTAACTTTTTTAGATCCCTGATGCTCATTTCTTTACCTCAATTTTACAAACCTGGGCTACTTTTAGTAAGACTCCTAAATAGTTAAATACATGTTTCTCACGTTTTTCAATAAAATTTTACATTAAATTTTTTATATATCAAATACATTTTTCATCATGTTTTTTTATAATACTTTATTTTATTCGAGAGTACTTTACTTAATTTCTTTTACTATTTATACCGTCCAGCTAAACGTACCCCCAACTTGCCCTTAAAGTGTTAGCCTTCTATCCAATGCGTTGGGATATATATTCTTTTTATGGTATGTTTGAAAATTGAGAGGGGAAGGGAAGGAAGGAAAGGTTAACCTCTCCTTGTTTTATTGTTGACATCTCCTTCAAAATATTTTAATTTAGGGTATCTTGAATTTGTAAAAAAAAAAGATTAATAGATGATTAAGTATTGATATTCTATTATCTTATCTTCCAATTTTCTTCTTTCCAAACAAGAAAAATATATCTTGAAAATATCTCATTCTCTAATTCTCTTCCATTCTCCTTCTTAATCCCAATCCAAACAAACCCTTAAAATTAAAAGTACTTTATAAAGTAGAGTAAAAGAAAAAATAAAAATAGAATTTACCTAACAAGTGTATTAAGGTATTTGTTAATATTTTCTTTAGTTAATTGAGAATTTTTTTAAATTAGTAAAAAGTCAACAAATACAAGTTTTTAATTTTTGTTATTGATTAAAATGAATCTTTAAATAATGTCATTAGCACACTGGTTAACAAAACTTATAAAAATAAATCCATACACTTAAAAATAGGCTAAAGTATTATTTTGGTCCTCAATGTTTGCATGGAGTTTAATGTTGGTCCTCAAAGTTTTATTTTTTGGTCGATTTTGGTCCTCGAGCGTAACACCATTAACTTTTTGCCATTAAATGATGATGTGGCATGTTTATGTGGCACACCCTCTCCCCTACGTGTCATTGAGGACCAAATTGACTAAAACATAAAACTTTGAGGACCAACATTAAACTTTTAAAACATTGAGGATCAACATTAAACTTCATGCAAACATTGAGGACCAAAATAATACTTTAACCCTTAAAAATATGATACAAAATTTATTAAAAAATATGAGATTACATCCTTATTAAAAATAGGATAAGTACTTACAAATTTGAATTCAATAAAATATAAAATATAAATCTAAATTATTAAATAAAATTGAGATTCATATTTATATTATAATAATTTTATCCGGTTCGTTTTTCACTGTGCAGATCGGATCCCTATGAAACTCCCCTAACATAACCTTAAAAAAAAAAAAAAGTAATTGAAATGAATAGAGGGAGGAGTAGAGTAGTAGGCATATATAGATATAGTGGTGAATGCGATAGGAGTGTGATAGTGTGTGTGTGTGTGATGGGTGCAAGTGCCGAGGCATCCCTAAGAGTCAGAGTCAGAAAAAGAGAGATATGTCATATGGAATCACCCTCACCCCTCACGCGCTCTCCTCTCATCACTCCCCTCAACCACAAGTACATAAATTACACTTTTCTCCCACTATTCTATTCCTCTTCCATTTCCTATTCCTTTTAAATTTTATCTACATTAAATTATTTTCTTTGTCCCTCGCTGTTACAAAAATACAAATTCTTACTATTATGTAACGTGATATTGAAAATCTACATGAATTTAAATTGGAGAGAAACAAAGGAGGTGCCACCAATGATCGTCAATAAACTTGAACAGCATAATCAAAACAATAAAGAATCCGCATTGGTTCTATTATGCTAGTAGGGCATACCTTGGCTTATAGGAATACCTCACTATTATATTTGGTTAGTTGATAAAAAAAAAATGTGTATTTGGTTAAAAAAATAATAAAAATTAAATAAATGTTGAATGAAATTCTTTTAAGTTTTCTTAGCTTACATACATATATTTATAAAATTTCTTATCCTCAAATTTATTATTCTTTTAAAATTATTCACGGATATATATCATTTTCATTGTAATAACACAAAATCGTCGTTAATAATGACACTTATCTAAAAAAGTTGCAAATAAGAAAGTCAATCTTGTTATCCATACATTTTAGTATTTGGATAATTATATGAGGATAATTTTGTTTTTTCATAGAAAGGATAATTATGTTCAAAAAAATCTAAATTCAATAGAGTTTTTCAGCCGTCGGCTATGGAAAGGTTTGACCAATCCTTATGTATCAAATTTAAGCATGTGAAACTTCCCAACTAAACATGAGTTTGTTCACAACAAATCCATTCTCTGGCACCAAAATCATCAACCAAATGCATAAAAGTTTAATACTATTGTATTATTAAAGTTCAGTACATTTTTCCAATAATGTAGAGTTATTTATTATTATTATTAATATAAATTTACATTAATAAAGATCTACCTTAAATGATTTATGGATCAACTGATTAGAAGGATATACTGAAATTTAGTACTATTATACTACTGAACATCTGCTCCAACCAAATGAGTGGTTATTATATTACGTGTTTAATGAAAGGATCATTGTGGGTCCTAATTATAGAATAATTTGGATGTGGACATCTTAAAATGAAATGAAAAGAAAAAAAAAAAGTATAGATGAGACCTTAAGAGATATTTCTTCCTCAAAGGAAAATTTTTTTTAGTCTTGTGTAACATTAAAAAATAAATCAGAGATCTAGATGAGAGATTGGGACCTGTATATAAAATCCACTTTCTATTTATCTCTTTTTTAATTTTTAATAGTATACAATACTGGATCAATTTTCCTACTCCATCCTCATTCTTTCTTACTATATACAGCAAAATTATTTTAAATCTTTCAGGGAAATGCCAATTCTCTCGTCTAGCTCCTTACCCTTTCCTCCTCCGTTTCACGTTACACGTCTTTTTTATTTTTTTTCTCATACAATAAAATAAAATATAGTCAGTAATTTGATTTTGGCCAAATTATTCTTTTGGTCCTTAACATTTTTTTTTGTCAAAATTGATCTTCCAGCATAACTCCGTCTGATTTTTTTTAAATACTGCCATGGAAGGCTTATGTGGCGCACCCTCTCTCCTACGTGACATATTTGGATGATATGACATCTTCTCTCACTCCAACTCAGCAAAACGACGCCGTTGCGTCATTCTGCTGAGTTGGAGTGAGAGAGAAGTGATGCAAAACGGAGTCGTTTTGCTAAATTGGAATGAGAGAGGGTGTCATATCATCCAAATATGACACGTAAGAGAGAGGGTGTGCCACATAAGCCTTCCACGTCAGAATTTAACAAAAAAACCAGACGGAGTTACGCTGGAAGACCAATTTTGACAAAAAAAAAGGTTGAAAACCTAAAATAACTTTTTAAAACGTTAAAGACCAATATTAAACTTCGTAAAAATGTTGAGAACCAAAAGAATAATTTGATCTTTGATTTTTCATACCAACAGTTTACTTCAATTATAGTATGATATTTTTGTTTTTGGCCAGGATTTTGTGGGTTTTGTAGATTAGTAATTCTAAACACCCGATTAAAATTTTATGCAATTGATTGACATGGTTTTTTATATATAAAAAATTATTTTTTTTCATAGGCTTTTTGTAAATTTTAAGTCATCAATAAAACCTATAAAAGTGTTTGATTTGGTATTATCTGATCAAATAACATATCTTACATATTATAGTATATTATTCTTACTTAATATGATATTTTACATCACAGTAATATAAAATATAAATATTTAATATATATTTTATAGTAATTGAAGTGAAGTCCCTGTATCATGAGCATATATATATATCAGATATGGTCTACTACATTTTTTTCCATGCTCCCCACTAAATTTGAAGCAAGAGCGAGCTAAGAACTTAATTTGAATCTTGCTTTATTTTCAAGGAGTAGATGACTTTAATTTCCTCTTTTTTAAAGATCATATCTTCAACCATATTGACTTTGTGAAAGAGGTGACTTGTACTGTTGTACATATGCATGGCTATGTCAAGAATTGTCTATATATAGCGACAACTGATATATGTATATATATAAAGTAAGAAAAGAGATATCTTAAGTAAGAGTTAAAAGAGGTAAGTAAGGGGTTTTTTAAAAGGGAAATGAAAAACGGAAAGAAATGTATTTATTGTGGTTGTTAGTAAAAATTTGAGAATAAAAATAAAATGTGAATGCATTAAAATTATCAATTTACCCTTATATTAAAATAATAAAAAGAAAAGAAAATTATGATTGTGTCAAATCAAAAGGGTATACTAGACATTTTGTATTTTTTTTTTAAAGTTGATGGAAATGAAAAAGTAAAAAAGTAGGTGGAACCCACTGAGCCCACCCATTCCTTCCTCATTTCCTTCGTGAATTCCTTCTAAAGAACATGCCATAAATGTTATTAGATTATAATTAGATAATTGGTGATTAGCACAAAAATCAATTTTCATATAAATAGCTCCAATATCAACCAATAAGATTAAGTTTAGTAGAATATACTAATTTCTCCTAATATGTTAAATTAATGTTTGAATTTATATTCCGATAAATGTGTTAACATTTAGTACACAACAATACCTCAAATTTTCAATAAAAGAATACATATTGAAAATGAAAAGAAAAGAAAAACTCAAAAGTCATAACATAATCACACTTTTTTTTCACAATTTTTAATTAAATGGTCTCTTTGGTTGGTGATTTTAATAGGCAGGAATAGGAATGTGGGTATGTGAGATTATCACTTATATATTTAGTTGGATATGAATAGTTCTATGGGAATATTGTCTCCCACATTTGAAGGAAAAAGCAAACTGCATGATTGTATAGAAGGAAGGTGAGAGTTTGAATATGAAGTGATATATATTTATATTTTTGCCCTTACTAATTAGTATTGTCATCGTCATGACTATCACATATGCTATCGTTGTCATCACCACCACTATCACCAATAGATTTAATTACAGTGCTAAACTGGTTATTAAACTCCTTTATCATTCTAATTTACAACTCCAATATTATTTCTTGTTATATTATATAAAAAATAATTATATCTAACTAAAATTCTATTTTGATTCTCAATCCATGACTATTCTTCGCTCAAACTTTAATCTACGATAATCAACTCCTAAATATGCAGCACACCCTACTAATAAAGGCACCTAATTCACTGTAACTATATATATATCGAGAGGAGTTTGACAAGAGTGCATTTAAAGAAAATAAAAGAGAAAGAAAAAAAAGAAAAAGAAAATCAGAGAATTTGATTGAATGGAATAGAATAATTAAGAGAGGAAAGGGAGGATGAAAACGAAATTAAAGACCTTTAAGGTTATTTTTAGTTTCTAAAGTCTAAAATAAAATATAAATTTAAAAAATATATGATAAATTAAAATAAAGCGAGCAGAGAGTTAAATCATGTTAATTAATTAGAGATTAAATGGAAAGTTAAATAAGTCTTGGTTACTTTTCTATTATTTTATATTATATGATGGAAAGAATTATTAATAATGTATATATATAAGAGAGTATAAATGTGTTAATTTGTGGAGCCAAAGTGATTAGGAATTAATATATAATAAGAGGGTTAATATTTCAAATCATTATACGAAAAGGTAAAAGGGAATCCTTGGGGCAATAGCAATATGATCCTCCATAACGTACTCCATTACTTAAATGGTGTCATCTCAGTGGGTGATGGTATCAGAAAAATAAATGGGTTCCATCATTTCCTTCATTGACGATGCTACACATTTTCTGAATATATATACCATAACTTCTAACTAATCATTCACACACAATATAATTAATGCTTTCCATATTCTTCCATCATCCTTCAAATCTTAATTCCCTTCTCCAATTAATTAATCTCCATCCACAAATTAAAAAAAGAAGCGATGGAATGGGAAAAGGACAAAAAGAGGGGTTGGATTATATATATATAATGAATTGAGAAATAATAGAAATGAATTAATTTAGAAAAATTGAAAGGAGTGAGGAAAAATTAATTAATTAATTAATTAATTAATTAATTATGGGTCCACCCCGACATTTGTTCAAAATTGCACTCCAATTTGTCTGACTGAGAGTAATACATGGTTCGGCACATCCGGATCAAGCACCCCAACCTCGTCTTATTTTTATGCAATTATATTTCTCATCTGGGCCATTTCCATTGGGATTCATCCAATATCCTCCACATACCTTATAATTATATATATATATATATATATATATATATATATATATATATATATATATCACTCTTGCTTTATAATTTTTTTTATTATTATCTTTACTGTTCTTTTCACTGATATATATATATATATAATATGACTTATGACTTACGAGACCTCTCCTCTATAACAAGAATAGTAAACTCGCATTATATTAATTATACGCACATTTGATTATATATAAATCACTTATAAGCTTCTTCGCACGTGACTGTCGTATGTACTCCATCAATTGTAAGTCATAATATAACTAAGACAAGTTTCCATCAGATTTTATATATAGCAGAATCGGATACTTCTCGATCGGACTCAAAAAGGTTGTTATTGAAAGCTTTATAACAACTAAATTAATAAATAATAATGTCATTGAAGAATGATATTATTAACTATGACATCAATTATTAATAAAACGGGCTTTAAATATCCGATTCATGCATTGAGTGTTTTGTAAGTTTTCAAAACACAAAAATGGGTAAAGAGTTGACCAAAAACAATGAAAAAGTATAAGAGCGGGGATGAGTGAAGGTACGTAGGCGTAGGGGAGCGCATAGTGTGTAGTAGTAGGGTTTGGCACACCCAAACTCAACGCATCAAATAGGTTCGTAGGAGTAATACTATGATAAGGGGTTTGTGTTTCTTTAATTATTGACTTTTGTGTTTGATCTCTAAAGAATGAAAATTGAGTATTATTCATTGAGAGAGTCTCCAGTAATAGGTCCAATATCATTTGAAGGATTAGTTATCATACTCGTTTAAGTGAATACCTTGATGAAATACAAAAAAAATATATTTGAAAGAATGCACCAAATTAATTAATATTTAATGCAGTTTTGAAAGCTAATTCAGTTGATTTAAAATTCTAAAACACCCAATGGGATTCCCCTTTTAGCAAATCCTAAGGTGCCTTCATTTCTCCATTTTGGCCAAACTAACGCTCAAACCCAAGTATATAGATTTTAATAACGGAACAGGGGTGGTTTTCAATATTGTCCTGTACAACAGCTAGATCAAAAAGGAGCCAGGTATGTATGGCAATGCTTGTTATACACATACATATATATTAATATATACATGAATGTCATTTCACACAGTACGTAAAGCTTTTGGTACAATGTTATAATTAATGGAGAAGAAGCTAGAAGTAGTAGTAGGCACGTGGCCTTGGAAAAAAAGAGAAGTAGGGGCCAATCCCAGGTTTGGAAAACAAATTAATATGGCACCACCAAATTTCTTTCCAATTTATATACCTCTTGCATTGCATGTGTGTGTTACACTTCTTCTTGCTCAATTTCAATTGCTGTGGTAGCTGCCTCCATGTGTCTTAGCCTAATTATCACTTTTTGGCCTAATATCTTTAACTATTATTTGTTAGATTTGATTCCTAAAAAGATGAAAATACACGTGTTATTTATTGGCAGGTCACTCTTATAACGAGTCCGACAATATGTGAGAGATTATTTATTAAACTCACCCTGGTGAAGACAAAAGTGTTGAATTATATATGTATGGGAATCTAATTTCTTCAAATATTCCTCATCTTGTTTGTTGTGTCACAACTCACAACATATGGATGCCATATAGTCATACACATCTTCATTAATGAATTGCGTATATAAATTGTTGTCTGAACAAATGGAAATGAATTAGTGTGTTGTTGAATTAATGAAAAGTTAAGAATGTGTAAGTATATATATATAGCAGGGGATTGAAGATTGAAGTGATGTATATTGAGTGCATTATTGAGGACCCTACGGGTAGGTGAGCTGCATAATTGATTTGAGACGACGAGCTCTGTGGTCCTAAACATTCTCATGCCTTACCATGATCTTTCCACAATATTATTATATATATATGTACTACAAGTCCACAAGTGTTTTGGACTTTGGTCAACACATCCAACCCTCAAAACCTGCATAATTAGTACAGATTTCTTAATTCATAGTTTGGACGATGTAAATCAACATAATATTTACATCAATATGTTATAACGTTGAGTTTAATTTATAGCATGTCTCTTAAGAAGCATCAGCTAAAATTGGATAATTTGTACAAGCCATACTATATATGGGAAGTTTTGTTTGCAAATTAGTTTTCTCATAATTCTCTAATACCACTTGAACATGGCACACTATAAACAATATATTTCGGTTGCCCTTTATTTATTTTGATATAATTGGAGTGCCATTCCCTCTGTTTTTTGTTTAGGAAAAGCACAGTAACTATCCTTGGGCCATATATATTCTTCGCCTTCATTGATATTGCAAAAAGATCCAGAGGCCCATCCAAAAATAAAAAGAAAGGAATTAATGAGTATTGAGTAGAGAGTAAAAAAATTTCAAATACTATACATTTGCCTTTAAGTTCTCTACCTGTCCATGGGCCCATTAAAACCCATATACATCCATACTCATAGGGCTTAAAGGTTGGGTGGACTGGACACAACCACACAACCCTTCCTCAACATCTTGCTCCAAAAAACAGATTCTTTGCTAAATCATGAGAATGACATTACTATGAAAAAATGGCGATGCAATGAGTTATGATTAATGTTAGATATGTGATATTATGTTGTCAAACATTCCATATAAGTGGAGTTTCTGACTCACTGTTTCACTCTTATAAGAGGCAAAACACCAAAACCATTTGAGGATCGACAAGTACAAGTCATACTGATGCCTCTATCCAGTAGATATGATTCAATAATCAATAATGTGCATATATACCTCAGTCATATTTGGGATATGGTATTGGTCAAAACTAGCATGAAATATTGATGTCTTTGTTCTAATATCTCTCCCACGACTGCATTCATTCTTCACTCTAATCTTAACTCGCAACTCACAAGTCAAAATACAATATTTAATTATACTATAACTTTCAATAATTAATATACACACTTAATGCTTTTTAAATTTAAATACATTCTTGTCAAAATCGCAATTTTAATCGTAAAAACGTACGTTTTGACCCATGCCACTCTAGTCATGTTTCATATCGACTCGAAAATTACTCAAATTCGGGTAAAAATATATAGAAACGGGTATAAACATAAGCTGACCCAAAAACATTATTTTAGGTTACAAAAATGGATGAAAATTTCAATTCCATTCAAAAGCATTGATGTTGAGTAATTAACTTTGTATTTAGTATTATGTTAATATTATTATCTCTTTAAAATTGATTATTTGATTTGAATTTTAAAATTTTAGTACATATATATTTTTATATACTATGTTTTTAGGTATGTTAACTCTTACGATTTTATGTTATGAGTTTATCCCCCCTCCCCGAGTTTACGTAAAAAAGCGAGTTTGACAACCTTATTTAAGTATACTTATACTTTTTATCATTTTTTTAATTTCAAATTTATATATATAAATATTTAACATGTAAATTTTAAATTGTTAACGAGCCATTTAAATTTTATGTTTTCAAAGAAACTTTACTTAATACATATCAAATAATAAATTAGAATATCATATTAAGCAACATGAATAGATTTAATTTTTTTAAATACACATATCAAGTTATTATTTAGTCAATCAAATTACAAATTTTATAATATATATATATATATATATATATATATATAATAGTATTTTAAAATATAATATTATATCATATTTACATATTTTAATATATATTTATATTTATACAATATTATTGTGCGATAATGTTAGTTTTTATAAAACAAGAGGTTGGAAATTAGCTTCATGAGTTTTTTTTATTTATATAGGGTTGATTACAATTTTGGAAAGATATGGTTGTGTAAGCAAATTATACAAATATATAAAATTTTGCGGATAAGTAAATTTTATTTAAATTGAAATAAATTTTTTTATGAGTAAATTGAAATAATTATATCCAGGTTTGTAGAAGAAATATTAGGAAGCTGGGTCAAACTGAAACACAATTTCTATACATATACATATGAATATGAATATATGATATAATAGTAAAAGAAAATTGACAAATCATAATACTACCAGCCGCCCAATTTTATGCGAGGAAAGAGAAGAGAATCCCAAATTAATCCTTATTAACGATTTGGAACCCTAAAGTGGAATACTCGTGACAGCACAAAACGACGTAGTCCGCAACCTAACCTTGTTTTCAACTCCGTCTCCTACTTGACTTCTGAAAGTTTTGAATGCTCTTAAAACAAGTCAGAACTTGGAAAGAACAGCCAGAAACCCTGTACCTCGTTATCTTTGCCTCTCCCGATTCTTTGGAATGGAATTAAGCTTAAGCATCTCTCCTTATTGATAACTGTTAGGCTCTTGCATTCAAAACCCACATCCAAGCTTCAACATTCGAAATCTCCACGCATAATAATTCCCATCTAAATTCAACCTGAAAGTGTCAGTTTCTCGAATACCCTTTTGGATTTGCAGGCAGAGTCGAGCCTAATTTACTCGTTTTTCTGCCTACAAATCTAACCCCATTCATGGCCACGGACGTAAAGTCCGAATTCCAAAACCCCGATTTTCGACCCGCTCCGCAGCCGCCAGATTTCCATCCGGAACTCACCGAGTCACCTCACGATGGCCTCCATTTTTGGCAATTCATGGTCGCCGGTTCAGTCGCCGGATGCGTCGAGCACATGGCAATGTTCCCCGTTGACACCGTGAAGACCCACATGCAAGCTCTAGGATCATGCCCGATTAAGTCCGTTAGCGTTCGGCAAGCCCTTCAATCGATTTTGAAAACCGAGGGTCCGTCTGCACTATACCGGGGCATAGGCGCGATGGGTCTCGGTGCTGGACCAGCACACGCGGTGTATTTTTCGGTTTATGAGATGTGTAAGAAGTATTTCTCTCATGGGGATCCCAAGAATTCCACTGCCCATGCGATATCTGGCGTTTGTGCTACTGTTACGAGTGATGCTGTGTTAACGCCGATGGATATGGTGAAGCAGAGATTGCAATTGAGTAATAGTGGTTACAAGGGTGTTGGGGACTGTGTAAAGAGGGTTTTCAGTGAGGAAGGGTTAGGAGCGTTTTATGCATCTTATAGGACTACGGTTTTGATGAATGCACCATATACAGCAGTGCATTTTGCAACATATGAGGCTGCAAAAAGAGGCCTTATGGAAATTTCGCCACAGAGTGCTGATGATGAACGTTTGCTTGTTCATGCAACTGCTGGAGCTGCTGCTGGTGCTTTGGCTGCAGCTGTTACAACACCGCTTGATGTGGTTAAAACTCAGTTGCAGTGTCAGGTATACTTTTCTTTGAAACCTTATGCTTCATTCTTGTTTCCAAAATTTGCAGTTGCTAAATTGGAAGACTTTGTTTGTTGCTTAATTGGACTTATTACGGGTCTAGACTAGTGATTGTCAAAATAGTTTATCTTAGATTGTGAAATGCAATGCTCAAGCTCAACATATGAACATTGATTTCACTCTAGAATTTGCGCCTAGAAGGATGGACAAGAACATTATTATATCAAACTTGAGAGAATGTGATTACACTCAATGTATGTGAATTCTTTGACTGGCAATTTGTTACTGGAACTCATTTCTGGAACCGCTCCTAGATATAATCTCCCGTGCACAATGAAGTAAAAACTACTTGCAGTTTTGTGCAGAAACTATAAGTCGAGTATCATTTTAATTAGTTTTCCTTTAGATAAAATTTGCTACTCAATGACAGAGAGGGAGAGAGAGAGAGAGAGAGGATGGAAGGGTGAATATAACTCTGTCTATCTAATAAGAAGAATTGCCATATCTTTTTGTTATAAGCAGTGGATAGACATGTTGCCTAGAGTGGATTTGAGAAAGAGATTGATATATATGTATATATATATGATTATCTGTTTGACTGTTCCATTCCACCTATGAAAATATGGAATATCTGATAAGTTTATGTGCTGCTTTGAAGTTTCTATATGATTTCCATCTACCGCACATAGGCTATAGTAATAAGCACTCTTGAATCTTGATGATGCAGGGAGTTTGTGGATGTGATAGATTTAAAAGTGGTTCAATTGGGGATGTCATTAAAACAATAGTGAAAAAGGATGGATACAGAGGGCTCATGCGAGGATGGATTCCAAGGATGCTCTTCCATGCTCCTGCAGCTGCAATCTGCTGGTCCACATATGAAGCTGGAAAGACCTTTTTCCAAGGATTCAATCAAAGACAAGACAGTCATACTGTGAACTAAAAAAAACCAGCTCAAGTAGAATATACATTATTCTGCAGTTGCTATACAGATTAATATTGCCTGATAAATTTTCATTATATACATATGCGGCAGGCAGCTTTTTCAGGATAGATTTTTTTCTGTTGTACACGATGTCAAATTTTGTAATTTTATTATAAATGTTCATTATTTTCTCATTGTTTCTAGATGATGGGTTCAGCTTATTGTTCTTTACATTTGGTCGAATCATTACTTCAGAAAATAAAAGAAACTTTAGGCAGGTGCAACATCTCAGCTTCACTTTGATCATGTGAAAGTCAATGTGGTTATCTTGTTTCCAGTTGGTGTGAATCAAGTGGTATAGCTCTGGTTTGATTTTAGACTAATTTTTTAAGTAGAAAGAGCATATATCTGCTTACAAATGGATAAATTAAATCTGCTTTGTCCTCAGAGTCCTTTTTACATAATGTTTAACAACTATTGATTCAAATAATAATTTGAATGGATGTCTGGAATAGTTTGTTCAAGTCATGACTATTTTATTTCATATCCTTTTGAACTTCTCATTGTAATAAGCTATGTTTTAAATCGTTAGTGGATCATGGATGCATTTGAGTATCTTTTAATGCCTCATTAAAGATCAAAACCGGATAAATGTCCTGCAGCATGTTGAGAGTAATATATTGGACAATCATACATGAATCTGTTTATTGCTCATCATATTTCTACACAGAGACAAGTCTGACGAAGAAAAGTAATAACATAAGGCTAATTTCAAGGAATGTCTAAGACAGCATTTTTGCTCAATGCATGAGGCATAAGGACTCGGTAAAGCAGGATTACATTTATCAACAAATCGTTAATTTTCAGAGCATCACCAGAATCTATTGGTCATAGACTCAGTACTAGAGTTATCAACAATTTAGGTCCTCCAAATTAATGATCCAATCAAATCCTTACTTGCATAAGTAGTATCTATCAACACCCCAACATTCTTAATTAGAGCAGAAAATCTCATGAACTTACAACCTGTCCAACTATTACAGTGATATCATCAAGCTTTCCACCTGTTGCAATAAAACGCCGCGGTTAGCTCCATCTTGGGTTAAAACTTAGCACTGCTGGTATAGCTTATGATACTTTACCTATAAGCTTCATTCCAAGAATCTTCTTCCAGAAGGGAACCTCAATACCCTGCCAAAGCGGTTAATAGCAATACATACAGAAAAACGGTTGGTCAATGGAAATTATTTATGGTCCATAACTGTTGGAAAAATGTTTTGAACAATCAGCAATTTTAGTAAAACAGATGGAGCCTCTTTTCTTACCCTGGCTCTGGCCTCCAGTGAATAGGGGGAATCAAAATTTGAATCCTTTGCATGATTGCTTGCCAAGTTAGCTAATGCCTTTGCTAACAACAAATCAGTTTTGGGTTAGCAAAATCAAAGTGCTCAGTCTAAATATCTCTTTGATCAGTTAAAAGGAAGGAGAATACCAGCCTCAGCAACATCTCTGTATCTAGCAACAAGTGAGACAATTTCATGGTCAAAAACATTATCAAAAAGCCCATCAGATCCCATGACTATTGTATCTCCTTCCATCAGCTCCACATTGCTTACCTGTTTCATATAGGAGCTTGCTGAAGATTAGATAACCGAAGAGTATGAGACTTTCTACCTACTTAGGAAGGTTGAGCAAGTGTAGGTAGTAGGTACCGACTCAATAAGAAAATAAGTATCTTCCCTTCACACATTCCAAGCAATGTTTTTTGAAATACTGCTCAAGGTTGTCTGGGTTCATGTAACATCCCAATAATCATAGAGCAAGAAGCCAAGCCAATTCTTTGGGAGTTCAAAATCTATTCTTGGCAAAAGTTTGATGCTTTTTCTCAACAAGAAATGCAAACAAAGAAGAAACTTAAACTGTCTCTGCCATGAAAAACCAACATTTTGACTCATATATAAGCTCAAAAAACACAGTTTAATTTATTAATTTAGCAGCATTAGGTTATACAAGAGGAGTTTTGAATATTAGCTCATTCAGGCAAGTTCAAGACTTGAAAGAAACATGAGCATGAATTGGATTGATACTGACTTGACCTAAAGTAAGATTTTGAGAAACGAAGTTAACAAAGACTGCATTGTTTGAAGAGACAGAAAGGAAGGACAAAATACATATAATTGTAGTAGACATGGCTGTTAAATCCTACCATGGCGTCAAGGTATGTTTGGCCTGCCATCTGAGAGCTCAATTGGAACGGACAATCAAAGTAATGTTCTTGGGGAGAGGTGGAAAAGATTACACGACCTGGAATAAGTACATTAGCAATGTTAAGTTGCCTAAGTTAGAGTCGTTTTCTTTTTCTTTTTCTTTCCAACCCAATGACTTTTGATTCTGTCCCAAGGGGGATTATAAGAACAAATTGCAGAAGGCAATGAAAGATTTATGATTAGATGAAATGAAAAAAGTAAGAACCGGATCTTACCTTCGCGAATAACTCTTAATCCACAATCCCCAACATTGGCAATCTTTAAGGTCCCATTCTTCTCCAGCATAGCAACAATGCTTCACAGACAAGACTAAAATGAGCTAAATGGTGGGATCACTTAAGATGTGAGTTTATTCAAAATGCTACTCTTGATAGAGCAGCAAAAGACTTACACAGTAGCCGATCCTATAGAGGAAGTAGCAGCATGTGCTTTCCTTATAAGAATCTGAGGATCGTAGTTCACCTGCCGATTCCATCAATATGTGGCATGTTTGTTAGTCAACTGTAGAATTTTATTGTTTTTAATACGTAAATGTACTAGGAAACGAAAATATAATAACTTTGATTATCAATGTCTGCTTTTAGGTTATACAACCTCCTCATCCCCCACAAAACTGGAAGCTTTAGCCATAAATTCACGGGGGAATACTGACGGATCCACGTCCTCTTCAGCCCAACTGCAGAAGCATAATAGAAAATTATTATTCTTTTCCAAATAAAAGTCTAAAAGGATTAGCTGACATTACAATAACTAGAATAAATTTTAAAGCATTGAAATAGATGACAAACCTGTAAGGATAATTCAGCAAGCCATAGTAATTTAGAACTATGTTATTGAAGATAAATTTTCAACAGAATGCGACAGAGGCTTAGCCCGGTTTTATCAAAAACTGAGATACTATTTTGGTTTCTCTTTCTTTTAATGATGAATGTTTTCCATTAACAAGAACCAAAATCATGAAAATGCCAGTATCATACCCAGAGACACCATCAGCAACAGCAATAACTCCCCCATTATAGTTGCTCACAAGGAAAGCGTCTTCTCCACCTCTGTCAACCTTAGAAAGACCAGGACTTGAGCAGGTGGCATAATCAGAATAGTTATATATGCAGTTAAGGTCATTTAGTAGTTAGTACAGACATGAGGTTATGGCATGATTATAAGAATAAAGGAGAAAAGTGGGATGCTTGTGCTCACTACCTTCTTTGGATGTGGAATGAGGTAAGTCCCAACAGAAAATGATACCTCTGACCTATAACTTCTGCAATAGAGATAAATTCCCATTAAAAAATCCCTACAAAAAGGTAACACCTTTAATAAAGAACCCAGAAAATGAAGAGTAGCGTACTGAGTTGGATTAAGTTCAGAAGGAGCACAAGAAAGAACCATCTTCTTCCTCCTCTTAATAGTTTCGTCTACACGTGAACGGGTAGAAGATAAGAAATGAATGAGTGATTGAGACTGAGATTGAGAAATTGCTGCAGCCCTGAATACGGGAATTGCCATTTTCCCGCTTCAACACCTTCCCCAGCTTCACCTTCACACACTGCTATGCTAAGCTAGGAAATCAACGCATATCGTTTTTTGTGGTCGGAAAATCACTCTAACAGAAAACCAAATATGATTAAATATATTGAACTTTCATAATCTATTCATCAAGCACCAGTGGTCTAGTGGTAGAATAGTACCCTGCCACGGTACAGACCCGGGTTCGATTCCCGGCTGGTGCACAATAAATTTTTTTTCCTAATTTTGTCTTATTAAATTGATTAATTTAATAATATTTTCATTGAGAACGAAACATCTACATTCCGTTTAGTATTTCTGGTTCTTCTTCCTCATCTGATCTGGAGTCTCTATACAGTATCTATCGGGTATCCCTGTTTAGTGTCTACACTCCCAATAATGAACGCTAGCTCCATCCCTTCGGCGGATTTTATGGAAGGTAAATCCGTCGATAGGTTTCTGTTTACTTTTTTGGCAAAAACTTGAAAGTTTCTTTCTTCTATTGCTTCTCTGAATTGAATTTGTTTGTATGTAGAAAACGCTAACGGAAGCGATTCGGACACAAATCCCGACGAAACGCCGGAATACTATCAGCCTATCTCCGCCGTGGGCGACGACGAAAATGGAGATGTTAACTCAGACGAAGAACACAGCCATGATTTCCAGCAGCTTTCGAACGGATACTGCTCGCACCAAGCGGAGAATGGGATGTCGTCGCTAGATCTAAATGACGACGTGGATCAGATGAGCAGCGAGGAGGATGAGGAAGAGAGGATGAGAGAGGCTTCGGAGTGGGCGATACGGAGGGCATTCAGAGAGGATGAGAACCGAAGGAATGCGCCGCTGTCGGCGGAGAACGCCACGAGAGTGAGGGAGGCGATGCGTGGAGTCTCCTTTGGTGGAATTGTTCCCGATTGGGCTGCTCAAGTTCCGGAGGATCGCTGGATTGATCAGCTTCGAAGATTGAGGCAACCATCCAATACTTCAACTTCAATACAAAACTGAACAACTCAATCTGATTGATCGTATAATTCTCTATTAACTTTTGCACTGTATTGTTTGTTCGGAAGGATCCGAACAGGCTAACTACTACATTTGATTTCTTTTACTTGTGATTGCATGTAGATTTGACTGAAAAAGGTTTCAGATGTTTCAAATGGCATTGGCTTTTTTTCCCCATTTAACCTCTGAAGTAGTATTACTGAGTAGTGAGTAGCATATTTTGGTTTATGCATTTAAAAGCAGTGTGTTGATTCTACGAACATGTATTTGGAGTTACATTGTTGGAATTGCCTTTGTAATATAGACTGATGTACAGCAAACTTCAGAACACAATTGACTCGTTGGTAATTATCTTCAATTTTTGAAGTAAGCTTCATAAAGTGGATAATATCCTTATAAATTACATGAACTGAAACATTCCCACACCAGGTACACAACTCATCTGACCCATATAAGAGGAGTACAATGCTGTCAATCCGTGAATATAAATAATCACTACAAAATTGACACTTTGACTTCGATTATAAGTCATAACTAACAACTCTTTGCTAATCAAAAAACCTTTTCCGTTTGTTCTCTCCATTTAGTAAAAGGTTGGAATTTGATGATAAAAATGACTACAGATTGGTCATGTTTTCCTTGGAAGCCACAGAAGAAGCAAGACCTCGTTTGCCTTCTCAAGCACCAATATTTTCAATAACAGCACCTTTATCCATTCTCTTCACAATCCCAGCAATAACCTGAAGCGTGCAAAGAAAAAAAATGTAAAAACTAGAAATTTCAGACATAGAAAGCTAACAACCAGTTGCCCAACAGAAACATTGGTCAATTCCATGATACTAGTATTTGCTACCTAATTTCCTACCTTTCCAGGTCCCAGTTCATAACTTTTCTTCAGCCCCTTGGTTAGAAGGGTCTTCACTGTTGTTTCCCATTGTACAGGGGATGTAACCTGCGAAATGAATTACAGTTGCAATTATTTCCATTTTCCAGCTAATGATAGATCCTAGACGGGTTAAGCTATCAGTAGCAAACCTGGCGAGCCAGTATCTTCTTTATTGTATCAGGATCTGCATGTGGCTGGGCATCAACGTTAGAGATAACTGGAATTCTTGGGGTTCTAATCTCTGTTTCTGCCAGTGCTGCTTCCAATCTTGATACAGCTGGTTCCATGAAACTAGTGTGAAACGCACCAGCAACAGCTAGGCGTACCTGCCAAATTGAGGAAATGGTGTTATTTCTTTGCGGGAAAATAATAGACAAATGAGAGTAGAGGAAAAATTCATACCGTCATCCGAGCCTTGAAAGACTTAGCCTTGGCTTCTACTGCTTCTACTCCTTTTATGCCACCAGATACAGCATAGTTTCCCTATCAAAATGGAAAACAGTCCACGTACGTTAGGTGGTTATCATAAAGTTTAGACCATAAGAAACTTACAGGCAGATCCGTAAGAAACTTACAGGACATAGGTAATTTGCAATTTGAACCTTCTCAGCTTCAGGAACTTCCAAATTGGCTGCATCACACAATTGTTGGACCTTATCTGAATCCAGTCCTATCACACTAACCATGGCACTTTTAGCAGCATCAGCAGCTTCCTGAATGAAAGGATAAAAATTAAACATGGAAATTACAAAATATGAACAAGTTCATGTAATTAGAGAAGGAACCTAGCAGAGGTTGCTTACCTGCATGGCCTCACCCCTCAATTTGACCAGCTTGAGTCCATCTTCAAAGCTTACAAATAAATAAAATATTGGGTTCAATAACACAATAATTTAGAAAATGATAACCATCTGAAAAGATTTGAAACATAATCACTGAAAGCTGGCGAGCTGACAGATAAAACAATTCTGACAAGGAGCTTTTTTTCCATGGGCCACTAACAAAATTCATTTACAATTTTGCTACGAGGTTCAAAGCAAACCTCCAACATTCAACAACAAATATTGACATTCAGAGGCATCCCATTGTTGTGGTCACATGTATGATGTATCCTCTTGCCTTTTTAAATAACACTGAGTATCAAAACATGGGCACCATAACTTATACAGAAATGTTATTGCTAAAAAAGAAGGGTGATGGAGGTGTCATAGACATTTTAGTATAGCTTTTATGATAGATGGGACTCTATAAAAAAGGTTATAAAGGAAGTGAGATAGAAAAAACATTGCAAGGCTACTCACCTGAAAGCCCCAGCAAAAGCCAGAGCAGTATATTCTCCAAGGCTTAAACCACATGTAACATCAACAGAGTCAATAATCTGCTGACCTCCATCACGTGTGCGTAGCAGCTCCACTGCAGCTAGACTTGTGACATAAATAGCTGGCTGAAGAAGTAGAAAACCAGAAGGTAAATATTGAGTCATTGACATTTATGACAATCATTGGAAACAACAGGGATTAAATTAAGAGCAAATTGATGTATTCATTAAATCATTCTTAAATTCTGATAAAAGCTGTTAAATTCTTTTTTTCCCCTTTCAAAGTAAATAATGGAAGATCTTTAAATTTCCCATTTTGGATGAACATTACATGAGCAATTTTAATTGGGCGGAACACTGAAATTAGTAAAAGCACAGGACATATGATAGCCCAGATTGTTCAATACATACAATAAAAAGATTCTTAATAAAAGCAGAGCAGAATACCTGGCTAATCACTGTTGAATCCAACTTTTCTTTTGGTCCATTAATGCAGAGATCAAGAAGATCAAATCTGAGTGAAAAATATATGTTATAGTAGTAGTCACAAACAATAGAGAGAAATTCACAAAATGCAAAGGAGTTTTTCATCTGGAAAACAACATAAGGGAGAACGTTTAGTGTAATAACTACCCCAATATGTCATTTGCTTTCTTGTACAATAATGCAGCAGCAGGCACATTTTGAGCCTCTTTTCCCATTCCAACAGCTTGTGCACCCTACATTCAATCAAAAGTATATATAAGTTTTTCTAGTTAGTAGAACTACACAAATAGCACATATACAAATATAGACACTGACATCTATATTTCATTTCACCCCTACAGGCTACAACAGCCAAGAAAAAAGTGATCGCACACTCGAAACAAGAGCATTGCGCTGGAAACCCGAGCTTACCCTTCTACACATGAACTTTTCACCATTACAGAAACGCAATATCTATTAGTTTCAGCTATGCCCCATCCCCAGCTCCAAATTCAGTAAGACCAGGTATTGAAAGTAAATAATTGATTATTGGTTTACGCTCTTTCCCTTCACTCCCTTAGTCCCTTTGGATTTAAACTTCGCCCCCAGATATAGACAGAAGAAACCAGAAAATCCCAATCTAAATCCCCCATGATAACATCAATTTCAAATCTGTTCTTTACCAGAAAAACAAAAACTCCAACATTTTCCACAATGACATTTCCGATAAACCCAAAGAATTATGAACAGTACCTGGCCAGGGAACAGAAAAGCACTGCTGGGCTTGTAATCAGAGAACAAGGCATCATCCACGACAGTCTGAGATCCGACGGATACGCTCATGAAAACCCTAGATCGATCAGAATGTTTAAGTCCAAAGCTTCGAACCCCATCTCGGGAAGCGGAAAAGCAGAGGGAATTGGAGGGAAGGAAGAGTTGGGAGCGAGGGGAAGGGGAAGGGGAAGGGGAAGGGATCTTCTTGAGGGAAATTGAAGGAAGAGTGAGAGATGAGGACATGGCGGAGAGAGATGGAGAGTAGAGAGGAGGGTTTCGAAGGATAAGGGAATGGGGAAGTAAAGAGTGCATTGGGTGTGGGAGTGAGTTATATAGAGAGAACGCAGTAATGAGTAGTGAGTGAGGTTGAATGGGTTCTAAGCAGAGGCGGAGCTTACGAAGGTAGACGTTAGAGATGCCTTCAAAACCAAAGAAACCGGCCAACTACCATTTGGATTCACTCATTACTCAATACTTTATTTTTTGAAACAAATAGTCATTACTTTTAGTTCATCACAAAAGTAAGATACTTTAAGAAAATTTCTTAGGTAAACCTAAACCTTATTTTTGCATTGAATAATATAATTTGATAAAAATAATATTTTACATGTGATGTGAGTCCTCTAAAATATTTTGGATATTAAATTTGTACACTTCTCAGAGTCAAAATTTGAACCTTTTAGTTCAACTAAGAACTAAAGTGTTATGAGGACTAATTTGAAATAAAAAAAATTAGATAAATAGTATTGTTGAATGATTATTCTAAGAACCCCCCCAATACTACTAACACTCTAATTATTGTTCTTGTAATAATTTTGATGCACTTTTTATTAAATGATTATTTCATATAATGTCAATGTGATTTGGTGACTTCTAGTATTAAATGTAAATGCGCAATGCAATTAATCATAATGATCTTTAACTTCTTAATGTGAACTATACAATATGCTTTTAATTATAAAGTCATAAGTCACATCAAACGTGAAACATAATTTTGACTTGCATGAATACATATTGTTGTCAGTGTTGCGTGTAACTAGAATTTAATATAGAAACTCAACTATAACAGAAGTGGTTTATGGAATTATGTGATCAAGGTATTTTTATAGTATATTTCCAACTATTTTGCTGAAAATTAAAAACTAGAGTTTTGTGTGAACTTTAAAATTACAGGAAAACTACTTTGTAAATGTAAATTTTCACATGGAGATACTGATTTTATGGTTGGTTAGCAAGAATTATAAAGATGATTTAAAATATATGAGGAAACATACTAATATGCAATGTTTGAAAAACATGAAGTTTCATTAAAAAAATATAAATTACAGGTTCTAAACTTTTCAAACGAGTAGCCTATAATTCTCCTTCCTCCAAAACTCTAGTTTATACGTAAAACAGCCCCACTCCTTCCATTTTTTTCCATAAAGTATTGAACTAAATGAAGAATCCTCACCCAACTCTATATTTTCACACTATCAACTATTAATTGCTTTATAATCATTATCTTCGACAACATCATAATAGTACACTACAATACAATTATTACTATTAGGGATGACCAAAATACCAAATCCTTGTCAATACCCGTAAAGAATCGACGTAAATTTGCAACTCTTAGATGCAAACAAGTGCACCCAAAAAGATAAATAAAACTGAGTTTAACTAGAAGCACTTAAAAATTCAGATCAATCACATGTAAAGTTGTAATGTTTATACATTTCAGGATTGTATAACTAACCTCATTACAGGATATGTTGTTCAATATACATAAAAGATAAACCATTATCTGTAATATAGTTATACCATAATGGTCAAGGCTATAGGCACTTCGAGCTAGCATAGGTTCTTTCAGTTTCTCAGAGTAAATTACAAAGGAGAGATGAAAATCATCATGATGGTGAGAGTTGATGCAAGGTCCCTTCAAATACTAAAAGTTTACTAGCTAACATTACAGTAAATAATATCTATACATATAAATAAGAGTTCATCTAGAAAAATGAAAATGAAATTTTTTTTAAAAAAAGATTAAGATTGAAAACACTAAAATGGTATGTACAAATCCCTTGGAATTGCCAAAATTGGTGCACTGTGATACATCATCAAAGGATATATTTGCAAATTTGAAACTAATTGGAGGACTGTATTTCCTGCAAATTACAAATAATAAGAAAGAGTGAAGAACAGTTGCTACAATATGTTTCAATTAATACTATGATGAAGACTTAGCTACTTGAAATTCATCATACCTGCTCAAGAATTCATTTCTCTCTAAATATATTCAACAACTTGAAGTTCGCTGTGTCTGTCCCTTTTGCTCCTTATAACTCTTACTTTATTGTCTATTATTTCTAGAACCTGAGGAGATACAAATTCAACTGTTAATTAAATCCCATGAACTACACTACTAATTCAGCAAAGACCTGAGAGAGAAAGGCCCTAAAAGAGATCATATTTAGAAGAACTTTCACAGGAATTCTATCCATCTCCAAAACATGGGAAATGAAGCTACTTCCTGTAAATGGTTCTATGCTTTCTTTTTGGGAAGTGGCCATTGTCATGGTAATCATAAGTTGAGTCACCCACATGAATGCTTCATGTGGCTCATAATAACAAAGAGACATCATTGTATGTACCTCTGGTCTTGAGTTAAGAACTCCATTGGACATTCCGACATCCACACGCCATATGCTACAATTGTATTTACTGTAGGAAAAAAGAATTTACCGAGTTAAGTCGATGGAAATACTCTTAAGTGCAGTACTTATGGTCTATGGACATAGACAGTGCATGTGCCTTTAAGTTTTGTATCAAGTCTGATACCAAATCATTAAAATGTTTCTACACCCAAAGATCTGCATTACTTGAGGCTTTTCTCACAAGAGTTATATTATTTCCTTACCAATTTACACCCATAGTTTGAGGAGTATGGCCAACTACCATGGCCTTAGCACCAATTGCTTGTAGTGTCTCTTCAAGAATGGAATATACCTGAAGATGATTTTGTTTAGTTTCACACTATCAGTCTATGTCAGTTCATATTCAAATACTGCAAATTATAACTATCTCATCAGTGTACTTGCCTGTTTAGCTTTATTATAATCCACCAATTCTGATGTGTCCCTTGAGTACAAACGATTCCAAACGACACTGTCATAGCCTCTAGTGGCTATGAAAGGCATTTTGGTACCATCATCATTCTCACTTAGACCTTTCATCCAGTCTGAAACCTCTTTATTCATCCTCTCTATGCCATATGCAACTACAAACGACGGAGGGCAAAAAACAATGACAAAGAACAAATTATTATGTAATTCAAATTTAAACAAGAGAAGGTTTTCTAAGATAGGCACTATCAAAATGCCATTACAATATTTACCATGATGAGGAAGAAGGCCACCATGACAGAAGACCCAGTCATTGACCTTAAGTACAACGGGATGCCTTGCTAACTCACATGCCAATGAGCCACCGGGTCTGAAAAGGATAGATCTGGAAATAATTCCTTTTTGCCTCTGTCCTAATTGTTGAAAAACTTGATCAGAAAACAAAAATAAGATATCAAATTTGGAATAAAATAGAATTGCTCCTTTTCTAAATAGTAACAATTATATGCCACTTACGCAGAAACAAACTATGTCTATATGGTGCCAGATAATATCCATAAAGCTGACTAACTTATCTTCCATTAGCCTTTGTTCAGAAGTATATGTTTAATGAGTCCAAATTAGATTATTGCCTTAAAGTTAGTTCTGATTATCTAGTTTTGTACACGAGTATCTGTTCGGAAAACTCATTTAACTTGTGAATTAGTTAATGTGCCATTCAGTCCTCTTTCTTCAGAGAGCGTAGCGTAAGGCTAGGTTCATCCAATTTGCGGAAGATCACAAATCCCAGAAAGAGTTCAGAACATGTTTAGCACAGATTGGTGCACTCACACATAACAGATTAAGTCACAAGGCGAAATTCCCCATCCCACAAAAATATGAAAAAGAAGAAAAAAGGCTTAATGGTAGTAGATCAGGGTGTTCTACATCAAAATTTATGGCAGACATTAATATATCAGAGTCAAACTTGACCCAAAGGGAGATATGAACTAAATCCAACCACAAGGAAGATCTCAAGCATAAGTAATTTCTTTGACAAACAAGTGATTTAAATTGTATGTCATATGTTTCCTGAACAGATAACTATATTATATATTTCTTCAGTAATTTGATTAAAAAAAAATGACCCAGAGAGGGTCATCTACCTGGAAATTTTATATTTTCTTTTAAAAAATCAATAAAGCATAACCACAGAGGAAATAGGGTGAATGAAAAGTTTCATTTTTTTTTATTTCCCGGTACGTTGATATGTGGACTCTGAGTATAATTTGTTTCAACCAATCAGTTGGCAGCAGGAAAAAAAAAGCTTGGTGAGATTAAATTTTAACAATTACAAAAATTAATATATTTACTTGTGTTACAAACGATATTAAAAAATGCATCATTTGTGGGCTTTCTGCCTTTCTCCCTTAAGCTTAAGCTTAAGCTTTTGAGATAGTTGGTTCCAGACTTTTCATTACTTAGAATCACAAAAGAAATGAAAGTATAAAAGTGAGACAGAAAATTATAATACCTTCACTAAATTCCAGGGACCCCAATAACTATTTGACATTCTCCCGTCGTCTTTCCATCTTTCAGAGACATCAATCCAACCAGCAAGCGTCTCCTCCCAGTTATCTTCAGACTCATTTATATATTCCAGAAAATCATTAGATTCATCAAATCCTCCAGATTCAACATATCTGAAATCCCCTTCCACATTCATGGTCTCATGGTTCCCATTTACCTATATGAACCAGAATTTTTAATTGTAAAACACTTCAACAAAGATATATTACAGGAAAAAAGAAAAAAGAACCAAATTCCAGATATTTATGTATATTTTCAACATAGACTTTGATGAATACAGACAAACTACAATAATGATGAAGGAACAATATAATGTACGGAATTGTCATCTGACCCATCTCCTTAGTATTTTTAACTTTCAATGGCACAAACCTGAAACACAGCTCCTCCTTTTTCTCTTGCTTGAATGTCCAATGACCGCAACAAAGATAAGATAGCAATTTCATCCTCACCTCGATCTAGTATATCTCCAAGTTGAATCAACACCTAGTGCAGAGAAGGTAAATTCGTCATTTGTTAAAATCTCTCAACAATAATGCCAATCCATTTTTATTTTTTTTCATGAGTCATAGAGAGGAGATGACAATAAAGTTTTTCTGTTTTCATAAGTACGTGGCTGAGAATTATATTAACTTGTTTTTTTTTTCCAAAGACTTTGCTAAAATACAATAGGCATTACTTATTCCAAACTCCAATTAAAAATATAAGCTATGCATTTTGAAAGATAGGAAGCATACAGTTTCTCCACCAGTCCACAAATTTTGATCATCAGAGCTCAACACACCCGCCATCTCAAGTGCAGATCTAGTTTGCCTAAGATCTCCATGTAAATCTCCAACTATTCAAAAAAGTAAATCTCAATAAGACATAAACACAACGAAGATGTGACAAAGATCAAAACTATGTCAGATTATCCCAAAAAGACATTGTTGAAGACCATCATGTACAGTGAACTAAAATACTGTCCAGTGGCCGCAAGCCTGTTAAGAGAAGTATATTCAAGAAAGTATTTCATCACATTGAATTGGGAATCCATATTCCACAATATAAGGCTATCAAATAAGGAAAAGAAGTTCCTTTGTGATTGTATATAGGTTTAATCACGAAGTGCTATATTTAAAGAGTTGGGACACAGACTTCTAACAATAACTTTTAAGAGGTCAAGGATACATCAGTAATCGGTGAACTTTATTCAGATTCATATTTTAGCGGAATTTACCAGAATAATTAAAAATGCCATTAAGCCATATTCCATCACGAGGAACAATGCTATACACATTTCTGTCATGCAAATTAATATGACCTTACTATGGGAAACCAAAATTTACACAATGCACGCCAAAATTGCACAATCCGAGAGAAATTGATCCCATTCCCAACAAAAGATACATACAGATGCTGGTATGCACATTTGCTCAAACTCAATTGGAACAGAACAAGATAGTAAACAAATGAAAAACTTCAAAAACCACATGAAAAGCGAGAGGAAGTAAATAATCTAACAAATAAATCAAATGAAAAGGGAAAAAAGAACACAACTTGGACATTGCTAGGCATAATCAATATGAAAACAAAGAAATAGATACAACGAAATCGAGATAAGAAAAACAAACCGGCAACGATTCTGCGACCAGGAGCAGAAACAAAAGTTGGGGGATTCCCATTGACAACTATGGGTTTCAAGGCCCCTGATGTGATATGATTGTTAGCATCAAGAAGTAAAGAAGACGAAGGAGTTTCAGTGAGTTTCCGAGGATGAGAAGGCGGTGGGAAGGATATGGAGTTTAGACAGATGGAAGCCATGGCTTGAACTGGGTTCCCATTATTATGAAGGCATGGAGGAAAAGGAGGAAGCTTTAAGACGAGAAAGAAAGTCCATAAAACCAAAGAGCTCCTCAGCCAAGCATTTGGTATCTTTTGTTTGCATATGCCCGTGGACGGAACAGAGCTGAACATTTTCTATAATTTTTCGTCTTTAATTTACTATTTATTTTAATTCTGTCCTTTAATTTCTTTATTTTTTTATCATTTCAAAATAATACCAAAATGTTGAATGAATTTTGCAGTTCTAGAAAAATAATTTTGAAGAGAATATTACCTTATCTATAAATTGCAATAAGATGTTAAAAAGTAAAAACATAAAAATTCATTTATAAATTAAACCAAATATTTTTATTTTTTTCAATATGATAAATTTAACCAAAATTCTTACACTCACATCACAAAAATGAAAAACAAATAGAAAGATACACAAATTTACCAACCCTATGTATATGAAAAATTGAAAATCGAAGCTGAAGGCATTGATTCTGTAGTTTCAGATGACCCACAATTTGCCTTTGCAATTGCTAGCTTACATGTGTCTTGAAGCAATCCAGCAATCTCATCTTATCACTTCAATCTCTTTTTGATGATCCAAAGTTATGGGGTGGACATAAAAGGAACACCATAAAAAGAGTGAACTTTATAAATCCTACATGATGAATCCGATGAATTATTTAGCATTACCTCACTTTCTATCTAGTGTATAAAACTGATACACTTCATAATTATACTTAATAGTACAATTAATTGATTAATTAATTAATCATACAAATGGACGGATTATGTCAACAAAACACTGCAATTAAGAGATAAAAATAAACAAAAAATAGAGATGAAAATCTAGTATTATGAGAGTACTGAATTTTTAATACATCCATCTATTCATTCAATGTCATTCATCAATATTAATAAAATTTATACTACTCGAACCGACATGGTACACATATGGCTGGTAACTGGTAAAGAGTCTGTCTTAGAAGGATGAGAAATTGAAAATAGAGTCTCATTCGTTGGGAGGATGACTTCTAATAATGGGTCCCACAATATTTGAAGAATTAGTCATCAGATGTGCTCTAATAGAAATCCGATCATGAAAAAAAAAAGTACTACTCGAAATTCATGAACTTGAATAAATTAAAAAACAAATTGTTATTAATATTAATAGTTGAATAATGCTCTCGCAATTCAGGTGCCTCTATGGCATACTACACCGTGAAATATCCCTAATAAAGGCATTCATATTAGTATCAGATGATCCACCATTTGCAATTGCAAGGTGACAAATCTGCTGAAGCTGTTTGGCTCTTTTCCTCATATCCCTCCCCTCATCACTATTGAAATCCATAAACTTGTTCAAAACCCCACAAATTTCACCTCTACTCACCAAAACATCCTTACCAATGATCTCTTTCTTCACCCTCCACCCATTCTTCCAATCCTCCACTATGACCTTACTGTTCAGAGGCTGATCCATAATCAAAGGGAAGGTAAGAAAAGGAACGCCAGCAAAAACACCTTCTCTAGTAGAACTCCACCCACAGTGACTCCAGAATCCTCCTACAGCACCATGTGACAATACCCTCAATTGGTCACACCAACCCAAAACCAAACCCATATTCCCACAAATCTCCTTCAATCTCACACTCTCCTCACGTGCCACCCACAGAAATCGAACCCCGCTTTGGCGCAATCCAGCTGCGATCTCATCGAATTGAGCATTTGAAAAAGAGAGAAAACTACCCATTGAGATGTAAAGGACGGAGCCACGAGGTTGGGCGTCTAGCCAGTTGAGGTAGGTGTGGTCATTATGGTTAGTAGTGATGGTTGAAGAAGGGTGTTTAAGATTGAGATTAAGATAAGGTATGGCTGGGCCAAGAGTGTAAATGGGTATGGAAAAGTGTGTTTTTAAGGCATCAATGGCATGAGGTTCGAGCTCGTGGATGGTAGGGAATAACAGAAACTGTACTTTGGGCATCCATTGAGGGATTTTGAGGACCCAATGTAAGATTCTTTGGCTTTGCCAACTCCCATCATTCAGTGGAAAATCCGCCAAACGGGTCGAGGATAGCCCAGGGATATAATCAACACGTTCATCGCCATTTTCTGTTTCAAACAATTACCCAAACCAAAATACTGAGACAGTCCATTAACATCATCAAGAATTAAAACATGTATATTTTAATAATAGAATTATATCTTTAAACTTCAGGGATATAGTTAATGTCTCAGTTATGTTAGTTATTTTTCAACAAAAAAATTATATATTAAATCCAAATTATAATCTTTAAATCTTAAAACAAGAAATAAAATGTTGTCTTTTTTAAAATATTTTTCCATTTTTGTTATCAGAAGATATCCACCACCACTCCCCTCAATGAACACATCATCAAATTGGCTTTGATATTTCTAATATACTATAATACTGTATAAAGTACAAAAGATAAAATTAAATCCATAGATGTCTCACTCTCACCCAATAAATTAACGGGGTAATGTCGGTTTTGGAGGAAAAGATGGTAATGGTGAAGCACGGAGTAAAACGACGCCGACATAGGGAAAAACGACGCCACTGGAATATTCCTGCGGTTTCCCACGGCGACCACCCAGAACAAGTACGTGTCGTATATGATCAAGGAAGGGGGCGGATCAAGGCGATCCAGAAGCTGCTCAAACGGAGCCTCCATCTTGGTCATCACAGCTTCGAAAAAGGCCACGAAGTCCTTCGCCCGACCCAGTTCAGAGGGGATGACATTGGGTATGGATCTGAACCGGATGTTATCGGGTTTCGGGTCGGATCCGAGGAAGCCCAGCCATTCTTCCGTGACTACGAAGGTGAAGAGGATAGTGGAGTTCTTGGATAGCAGGAGGTTGCAGAGGTGCATCAAGGGGTTGATGTGGCCGCGACCTGGGTAAGGCACGACCACCACGTGGCCCGCCATGAGTGGTGGAGCCTCCATGGAGTTATCCAACTGTAGCTTCAAAGCGCCGCAGTGGATGATATGCAAATTTTTGGAATAGAAAGAAAGAAGAAAGCAAAGCGGGCAAGTCTTCTTTTGTTGTGAATTTAAAAGTTAGTGAAGTATCTATCGGATACGTTTGGTCCGTGTGATGCGTTTTTTTTTTTTGAAATCTTGACAAAAAAAAAATTAATAAAAATAAATTTTTATTATTTTTAATAAGACCCTTGCCATTTTGACTAGAAATTATAATAAAATATTCACATTCTTTTTTGTTGTCCCTGCCTTGTCCCTTATTAATTATTATCCAATATGCATGTCCCCTCTATTTTAATAGTCAATGTGAGTGCTTATTATATGTTATTATCTGGATAATAAGACATTCTTTTCTTTTCTTTTTTCGAAAATCATTTTTCTCATTAAGAAAATTGGTGCTAAAACCAAAAAATACAACTGAGCTCTTAGCAGAACCAAGAAAAAACCACTAACGTCATAACCTGCAAACTCAAAGAAAAAAAATCAAATTATAATTAATTGGAGCATGATCCAAGTTATAGTTTGTGTGGATGGTTAGTGGTCATAAATTCATACTAACTCTTAATGTTAGCGTTGCTTAATTCATATAAATAATTTTATTTAATAAATTAGATTAAATAAAGTACACTTTATGTAAAATATATTTTTTTAAAAAAAAGAAAAATTAGATTAAATAAAAGATGTAAAATATACTTCAATCAATACTATGGACAGTTGATTAACTACATTAAAATTATAATATATTAGTGTATTAATATATATTATTTATATAAAACTATGAACAGTCAAAGACAAGAAGGTGGACATAGTGCGACTAAATATTGGGACCGGAGACAGAGAGAGTGAAAACAAGAGTAAGAATAGATGAGACAAGATAAGAGAGTGTGATGCTTGAAAAAAAAAAGTAATTAAAAACAGAAAAAGGAAAAATAAGAATTAATTAGAAATGGTTAAGTGAAATGGCTGACGACAAGGGTCTAATTAAAAATCAGAAAATAATTAGGTGTCATAGACAGGGAAAAAACGTTTCCTTTGTCATGATCGGAATAATTTAGACCCTACTTGGTATTGTTAGAATAAAAAATTTAGTTGGAGGAATTACTATTAATTTCTCATATTACATGATCACACATCACATTGTATTTTTCTTTTTCGAAAAAGAAATTTATAGTATATTTTTACAGTCTTTAATACTTTTATCATAGTTGTTCTTTAAAATTATTAAAAACGGAGTGAGGGACGAAATGAGTAGAAAGCTAAAAATGTAAGTAATGGTACTCTGAGATTAATTGAGTTTGGACATGTTACTGCATTAAAGGCACAACAATCAGTAGCACATTCCTTTTCAGCTTTCTATGCCACGCGCAATTGCATGCCCATCAATCATCATTCATCCATGGACAAGGATTCAATATCGTGGTCCTCCCCTTTCAACTTTCATATTTATTAGGACTTGCCATTAATATTAGTTTGGATATTTTGCTCTTTAAAATTGTGCAGTCCGAATTAGTGGCTAAAAATTTTATCACGATTTTGTGACTAATTCAAAGAGTACAACAGGCCAACAATAAACCCATTAGTTTGGCACTCATTTATTAAATTGGTTTGAGAAGCAATTCAAGTGTGTCTATTGTTTTTTTTTTTCATGAAACACTGAAAATTAGATAGCAAAAAGACGAAATACAAAGTCTGGCCAAAGCCCAAAATAAGGTCCAATACACATCAACTTGAATTAGCAACTATTGGAATCCTATGACTATGGCTAATACCCATAAGGTCAGCCCAAAATACAAACAACAGAAACGAAGGAACAAAGTCAAATACAATAAAAGGAATTTTAGAGACAACAGCATGTTTTTGTTGAAACTCAAGGTAACTTGGGGAACCCATTCTCAAAAGCTAGCTCGTAAGGAAGAAGAACCAAGCTTCCTTAAGTACTCAATTGAGTATCTTATCCTATCAGATGTGGGACTTGATCTTTATCTCTAATACTCCCCCTCAAGTCCAACTGTTCTTTTTTCTAGTTGTGACTTGATTTTTTTTTTTCATTATTCTTGGCTTGTGTTCTTTTGAGTCTCAGAGGCCTCTTCTTTTTTCTTTCGGGCTTGTACTCTTTTTTCTGAACCTCAGAGGCCACACATTTTTTTAATCTGGAGTTTTATTTACATATTGGATTTGGATAGCTTTAAGTCGTTAGACCATTATTAAGCTCTGATACCATGTTGAAACTCAAGGTAACTTGGGGAACCCATCCTCAAAAGCTAGCTCGTAAGGAAGAAGAACCAAGCTTCCTTAAGTACTTAATTGAGTATCTTATCCTATCAGATGTGAGACTTGATCTTTATCCCTAATAGTTTTGCCAGAAGGTCCGTGCAGTGGTTCTTTTCCCTATAAATGTGGCCAATGATGCACTGGCTGAACTGAGGAAGGTATGACCTGCAAAGGAGGATGAGGGGAGCAAGAGGGTGAGCATGAGAAATATTAGAACTAGACACAAAATCAACTACCCCCTTACAATTTGTTTCGACTAGGAGGAATTTTTTATTTTTTTTAATATGAAGGTCTTTAGCCCTTTGAAGCACAAGGAGTAAGCTCCAAAGCTCAGCTTGGATACTACAACCTATGCCAATAGATTGACCAAACCCCATCATCCAAGAACCATTCTCATCTCGGATAATACCCGCAGCAGCAATATAATTTTCAGGTCCCATACAAGAATCATCAACATTAAGTTTAAACCACCCCCTAATTGGGGGGTTCCCATCTGAGATCAATGGAGATTTTAGGGGCAATATGTTTTGTCTCTATAGCCAAGTGGGTGAATTCTGCAGGTCTGACAGTAGCTATTTTAGCCAATCTATTGTTCACAATAGCCTTGTGAGTTAAATGGACTAATTGCTAGCCACTTTTTGTTTTATTTTTTTTTAAAACTAATAATGTTATAATTTTTTTTTGGTTATCTAACAAATAAAAACTAATAAAATTTATTATGATAAAAAATATATCTAAACTAATTTATTTATTTTAAAAATTAGTATTATTTTCACTTTAAATCAATATTTCATTAAATTTTTATTATTATTTAAATTATTTATAAGCATTGCTAAAAAATTATTATTTTTTATTAAAAATAAAATTATTATTTAACAAGTAAAATTATAGAAACTATATGTATTTACACATTTTTTTTATCCTCAAAGGCCAATGGATTGAGGTCAAAAAAAAAAAGGCCAATGGATTGAACTCGTCTTACTGTACTACTTGGAACTTGCCATTGAATCTTAATTTAGTATAAATATTTTATTGACATGGAGTATTTTTTTTTTTTCTTTTTTCTCATTGCCTCTACGGTTTTGCATTGTGTAAATGTAGTACATCCCTTACAAAGGCATTAATATTAACTTCACACGATCCACCATTTGCAATTGCCTCCACACATATTTGCTGAACCTCTCTTGCTCTTTTCCTCACATCTCTACCTTCCACACTATCTAAATCCATAAATTTCTTCAAAACCCCACAAATTTCATCTTTTCCAACCAAAGTATCCAATTTGACCCCATTCCTCACCCTCCACCCAACCTTCCAATCCTCCACTATCATCTTACCATTCACCGGCTGGTCCATGAACATTGGAAATGTAAGAAAGGGAATGCCACTAAAAACACCTTCACCTATAGAATTCCACCCACAATGACTCCAAAACCCCCCTATAGCGCCATGCCTCAACACCCTCAATTGGTCACACCATCCCAACACTAACCCCATATTCCCACAAATCTCTTTCAATCTTGAAGCCTCTGACCCACGCGCTACCCACAGGAATCGAACCCCACTCTCGCGCAAACCAGCTGCCATTTCCTCCATTTGGGCGCGTGAAGTTGAGAGGAAGCTCCCGTGTGAGATGTAGAGGACAGAAGCAGAGGGTTGGTTGTCTAGCCATTGGAAGTAGGTGGAGTCATTATGGTTAATGGTAGTGTGTTTAAGGTTAGAATAAGGAAGAGCAGGACCAATGGAGTAAATGGGCATGGAAAACTCTGCTTTTAGGACGTCAATGGCTTCGGGCTCAAGCTCATAAATAGAAGGGAATAGCATGTACTGCACTTTGGGCACCCACTGAAAAGCTTTTAAAGCCCACTGCAACATTTGACGCACGCGCCAGCTTCCGTCCGTGAGAGGAAAATCCGCCAGACGTGTTGGCGACACTCCCGGTATATAATCTACCCGGTTTTCGCCGTTTTCTGTGTGGCAGTACTCAAACAGTGAAAAAAATTTGGAATTGTAATCATAGTTTCAGTTAATTAGCTAAGAAATATGCGAGAAATTCATGTACAACACAATTACACTAGTCTCAGTTAGCTAAGAAAAAATTTGGAAATTGTATCGAAGTCTCAGTTAGCTAAGAAATATGTGACAAATGCATGTACAACACAACAACACTGTTTTACAAATAGTCACAAGTACTTTTCTAGCACTCACACAATAGGGTTTATGTTAATTTTGTCCAAAACTTATATTGTTTGTTATTTACTGTGTTTTTAAATCTTTAATTTGCAATTAATATTTTTTACCCTAATTTTGTCTAATAAATAGTTAACTACAAAAGTAATTATGTAAATGTATACACGTGACCTTCAATGATGAGTTGATAATTATATTATGTTAAATCATATATTTAATTATGTTGATTTGTCAATTTAGCCACTGTTAATATGTAATTTAGCCTTCACATTCAACATCAAAGGCGTAGTGGATAGTCTTATTTATATCTGTCATTAAGTACTTAGACAAAGTGAAGGTAAACAGTAAAATAAAATTGTTTGCAAATTAAAAATTTATAGATGTAATTGACAGCAAACAAAGTTTAGAGACTAAATTAACATGAGAAAAAATTGAGATAAAGTTCGTTAGGAGTGTGCTATGGAGTCCCTCCAATAATAAACTTTAATTATACTCTCTTTTTTCAATGATTGGTCATACAAAATTTAATTTTTTTAATTTTTTTTTCCATCCATAATTGATCAATACAAACACTTTTACCATATATTTTATTTATATTAAAAAACTTTATCTGACACCTAAATTTAGTCCCTAACACAAACCTTATTAGTTAGGGACCAAATGGATTTTTTCATTTACCAATATTAATATTGATAGACGGTTGGTGGATGGGGCATCTTTGCACATTTATTTCCTACACTAGAATCTGATTAAGCATTGCCAATTGAGAAGTATATGAATATTGATATATGAGAATGTGAACACTTATATAATTTGTCATAAAGGAAGTAAATAGTTGTGTAATGTCTACTCACGATGACACACCTAACACATTAAGAGGGTAATGTCCATGTTGTTCCAAAAGATGGTAATGTTGAAGGACGGAAAAAAACGACGCCGACGTAGTCCAAAACGACGCAACAGGGATACTCCTTCGATTCGCTACGGCAACCACCCAAAAAAGGTAAGTGTCGTATAGGATGATAGTGGGCGGCGGCTGAAGCCGATCAAGAAGCTGCTCAAAGGGGGCTTCCATCTTGGTCATAACGGCTTCAAGAAAAGCGAGGAAGTCGTTTGCTCGACCCACCTCCGATGGAATAACATTGGGTATTGAGCCGAATCGTATATTATGGGGCCTAGGCTCGGAGCCGATGAAGCCGAGCCATTCTTCCGTGAGGACGATGGTTACAAGGATATCGGGATTCTTAGAAACCAGTAATTTGCAGAAGTTGATTAATGGGTTGATGTGGCCTCGACCTGGGTAAGGCATGGCCACTACGTGGCAGACGGTGGTTGGTGGATTTTCCATGGAGATAAAAATTTTGCCAGGTGAAGGAGGATTGAGCAACCAAACAAGCAAATAAGGGTTTTTATGTGAAGTAGTGAGTGTATAAGCTTGAGCTCTATGTTTTTTTTTTCATGTAAATATCCTTTTTTCCATGTGATGATGTGAGGCATGACATGAGCGGTGAGCCCATGACGAGATTCTTGGTCAACATACAAATAGTAATAGTAATTAATCAAAACAAATATTTACCACCAAAACAGTCATATTAACGATAATGAAATTAATTACAAAAAATAGTTTATTCAAATAAAAAGAATGTGACTCAAAATACTGAAGGTGCCATAAGTCTATAATTTATTTCAAAGCCGTGCCAGTTCCAACTTTTTCTCTTTGGGAGTGTCTCAATCAAAATTTGTTTTGAGTTGGCCAGTGGGGAGATAGAATTAGGTATTCTGTGAAAATGATTCTGCACACCTTCTCTCGGTGACAGATCGTCAATATATATATTGAATCTAATAACAAAAAATATTATAAATACAATCAGACCCTTACACATGGTAGAGATTTGTAAAGAATAACAGCTCTACACATTCTAGAATATACACCTATCCAACTCAGCTAAATACGTACACTAATATAATCAATGATAATAATGTTAATTATTGACTATGTCTTAACATGGGGCAAGGGCCGCAATTAGTAAAATGTATTTTGATTAGATGTTTAGTCGTATGGTAGTATTGAATTTCAGTATATCCTTTCAATCAGTTGGTCCTTAATTAATCCATTTAAAATGTGTCCTTATTAATGGGAGTTTTTATTAATATTAACAAATGGCACTACATGATTGGAGGGATGCACTGAAATTCAGTATAGTACTACTGAACTCTTATCCCCTTTTATAATAGGAAAAAATTAGGTCAAATTCCTAATATCCTTGCTATCAAGTTCCACCAATTATATGTTGTATTTACATTCTCTTCCTTCTATGATTGATCATATAAAAGGTGGTTCTCTATATTCTCTCTTTATTGTGATTTGTCATTTAAACACTTTTTATGACGTGTCATATTTATACTGGAGAACTTGATGGCAAGGATATAAGAAACTTGAGTTAAATTTTATCCTTTATAATATTGTCCGAACTCCAAAGAAAAAGTAACTTATTTTTAAGTTTTGCTAATAAGTGTTTTAAGATATATTTTTTTCAACTAATTAAATAATTTAAAAAATTATTTTTGTTAAGTTTTTACCAATTTCAATAAAATAAATCTCAATTTATAAAATTAAAAAAAAAAGTAATTTCTCATCACCAATGACAAAAAATTTTAACAAAAATGCCCTAATGTATTTCTTAGATAAACCTATTTTTTTAATTGCCTGTATTGTGCTGTCAATTTAGATATAGATATGAAGTCATCTAAGCTTATTTGCGTCACAGTTTCACTGAACCATATATAACACCTTTAAAACAACGATTCAATCACCATTATTCATGTAGCAATGCTGATTTTTTTTTATTACACTTGGAAAAATTAACATTTGGGACAAACAATACTCAAGCCTTAATGACTCCCTAACTAATATGACAATCAGCAATAAATAATCTAAATACTCCTATTCAAATTATATAATTACACTCAGTCTTTTCTAGATTAACATTAAAATATGATCGTGGAAGCCTTTTCTCACTATAATTCTTTCCTTTCACGTCATTAATGAGGGTTGGAGAGCAGATGGTGGAGGATTCAGCAGCACTAACCAACCAATTTCATTGCAGATTTAATTTGGAGTCTTTGTTATCTCTCTAACAAAGGCATTAATATCCTGAAATGACCGACCCTTTTCCATCTCACGTTGACACAAATGCTGAAGCTCTTTGGCTCTTCTCCTCATCACTTGATCATTTTCCAAATCCATAAACTTTCTAAGAAGCTTTACAATTTCATCTTTTCTCACCAAACTGTCAATTCTCTCGTCCTCCTTCACTCTCCACCCAACCTTCCAGTCCTCCACAATCATCTTACTATCTAACAATTGGTCCATTATGATAGGCCAAGTAAGAAACGGAACACCAGCAAAAACACCTTCTTTTGTAGAATTCCACCCACAATGCGACCAAAAGCCTCCTATTGCAGGGTGATTCAGCACCTTCCATTGGTCACACCATCCCAAAACCAACCCCTTGTCCCCACCACAAATTTCCTTCAGCCTTGAGGCCTCTTGGCGTGCTACCCACAGAAATCGAACCCCACTCTCACGCAAAGCAGAAGCAATCTCCTCAATTTGAGCACTTGAAACAGAGAAAAAGCTTCCTTGTGAGATGTACAGAACAGAGTTATTGGGTTGGTGGTCTAGCCAATCCAAGTAGCTATGATTTGTGTTGATAGTGGTTTTGTGATGTCCGAGGTTATAATGTGGTATGGTAGGACCCATGTTGTAAATGGGTACGGATAAGTTTGCTTTTAGGGCATCAATGGCTTGAGGCTCAAGCTCATACATGGAAGATAGTAAGAGATATTGTGCTTCGGGAAGGCATTTAATACCTTTCGTCAACAATTCCATCATTCGCTGGGTGAGCTTGCTTCTGTTGGTAAGAGGAAGATCTGCTAGGCGTGTTGGTGGAACTCCAGGAATATAATCTACTACGTAGTCACCCATTTCTGTTGGAAATCATTATGTTCAAATCATGCTTCAATTAATCTCTTCATTCCTCACTTTACTCACAATTTCAATTAAATCTCCTTGGTTTTAATTTTCATAATTAAGTTTTGTAATTATTTATCATTTGTAATTAAATTCTAACAATTAATTAACCTAAGATTTCAAGTTGAGATTGACCCCTCACACTTGATTAAAGATAAATAAATCCCTTTACTCAACCACATCATATTAAAACTACACTTAAGCATAAGAAGTAAGAACACAAATACAAAAATTAAATTATATGGACTTGATTAAAAATTGGAGTAAATTATAGGCAACATATTCAGAAGAAGAAGAATGTGTAGGAAATATTTTAAAATTTACTGTTAGAGTTTGAGAATAAACATGTGTTGAGTGTATCCTCACCGGACAAATCTACTGGGTAATGCCCATTTAGCTCCAAGAGGTGGTGGTGATGAAGCACCGAGAAAATGGACGCCGCCATAGTCCAAAACGACGCTACAGGGATTCCCCTTCTATTACCGACGCCAACCACCCAGAACAAGAAAGTGTCGTACACGATTATTGTGGGCGGTGGCTCAAGCCGACCTAGCAGCTGCTCCAAAGGTGCTTCCATCTTGGTCATGACATCTTCTACGAAGCCGAGGTGATCGGCTGAGCGAATCAGCTCCGATGGGACAACATTTGGTATTGTGGCAAGCCGGATGTTAGCCGGTCTGGGTTCGGAGCCGATGAAGCCGGCCCATTCTTCGGTGACAACATAGGTCACGAGGATTTGGTTGTTGTTGGCTATCAGCAATTTGCACAAGTTGATGAGGGGGTTGATGTGGCCTCGAGCTGGATAGGGAATGGCCAACACGTGGCAGGCTATGGTTGCTGGAACTTCCATTGAGGAGAAATTATGGGAAGAATGGAAGAAGATAGGATGGAGCAAAAGTGAGCGAAGGCAAATGCTAAATGTTGATGAGATTCCAGTGTGAACTTCATGTGGCTATTAATGCCGTTTCTTTTTTATATGTCTGTAAGTTGTTAATTGTTGATTTGCACTAAATTATAAATAAACTCCATTTAACATACATATATACATTCAACCTATGTAAGAAAAATTCTCCGAGCGGTTGCCTGTATCACTCTTCTAACTCTTTGAAGTTTGAAGAATAAAACTGTATATATTTTAGATGCACGTAGTACATTTTTTAAAAATTAATAATATAAAATTATTGTTATTATTAATTTTTAAATTTTAAAAGTTAATTTTTTATCTTTTTTTTTTCTTTTGAAATAATTTTTTTTCTCTCATATTTTTATATTTTATTATTTAAATAACTATTTTAAAAGATCACTCATTTGAAAACTCAATAATTATATTAATATGAATATTCAAGGTATAATCATATTTTAATTTTTTTAAAAAGTTATATTCCTAAATATTATAGATATTTTTAATTAAACTATAGTTAATATGATATACTTAAATTTTTTCAGTATACAAATTATTATTATTTGAGACTTTAATTAATGTAATAGATGGTTTATTTTTAATATGAAATGATATATATACTTTTTAAATATATGATATTGATGAGTGTATATAATTAAAATTAGATAAAATAGGTGTGGTGGATACTCCTCCAGAAGATAATTTATGGGCAACAGTATTAGGTGATCCAGGGACCCAGTTTACCGACAAATTCACAAAGTGGCATCTCTGCACTTTTATCTCCTCAACAATACCCAAAGAGGAAAGATTTGGTTGCACAGCTCTGAATGAAGATGGCATAAGTTATTTTTCCCCTTTTGAAGCGGCCTTTACTTGGAAAAAGAAATCAACCGCTTTTTGTCAATTTTGTCGGTTGTTTATACTTTATTGATTTTTTCATTGTTGATTGGGTTTTCCCATCTGCGGTCATAAAGAATGTTTCGGACTAGTATTATAGTCACTTCACCAATTTATCAATCCGGTCAATTTTACAACATTGATTGAGTTGGCCAATTACTAAAGTACATTCTTTCTATGGCACTGCCGAACAAAAGGTAATTTATCTTTTCTTTGGTTGTATTGTGCATTTGTGCAGTCAATTTAGATATTTATATGAAGCCATCTAAATTTAATTCGGCTCTTTAATTTTATTCAAAAATCACCATATAAAATTTTAAACTCTAAAATTTTTTTCTTTTAAAAAATATTTCCTTAACATTCTATTTTTGTCTTTTTCTTATTAAGAATTCTGGATCCATCTCAAGCCCAAACGAATTTATAATTTTTTATTATAAATTTAATGCAATTTGTCTCTGCTTGGCAGACGGTGTTTTTTTTATTTATATATTTATTGATTTTAATAATCTAATATATAATTATTTTATTTATAGTTAAATATATAATAAACAATTAATAATATATTTAAATTAAATAACTTGATTTGATCCTTATTATTTTAAATTAAAATAATTATTTGAGATAAATAATCCAATTTGATCCTTATTATTTTGAATTAAGACAACTAGCTTAATTCGACTCTTAACTCATTTTAATTCAAAATAATTGTCTAAGTTCAAAATAATAAAGGTTAAACCGGGTTATTTAATTCAATATTTTAAAATTTAATCATTATTATTGAAAAATTAAATAGTGTTCTAAAATAGTTCAAACAAAATTACTTTGAAATAAAGTCATCAAAACGTGTCTAATCCGGTAAGTTGATTTGTTTAACTCACATATTAGGCTGTCTCATAGGTTAAGTGAGTTAATAATATATATATATATATATATATATATATATATATATATATATATATATAAAATAAATAATAAAATTAATCTGAATAAAAAAATTAATAAAAATATAATTTAAAATATCATTATCTATATATATATGGTTTTGGAGTTTTTGGTGTCACACAAGCAAAGTGTGACACCAAAAAAATAACTTCCCCCTCAACTTCCTAATAAATAACCAAGTATGATAGGTGGTTACTAAAAAAATAGAGAAGTGCATAACTTCTCATTTTTTAATTTTTTTTATTTTAAATTATGATAAAAATTCTATTTAAAAATTTAAAAATATTTAATTTTTAATGATTTTAAAATATAATAACTATTTTATATTATAGTTTTTAAAAATTTAAGAATAAATTACATGTATGCACGTAGGTGCATGTAGTATATATATATATGTAATGTAGTATAATATAATATACTATTTAAAAAAACGTGAGTGGCTACTGCACAAGGCTATTGCATTGTGCAATAGCCTTGAAAAAAGTTGTTTCAAATCCGTCTACATTGTTGATGGATTTGATTAAAATATATATATATATATATATATATATATATATATATATATATATATATATTCTAATCCATTTGGATCTCAAACGGATTATAATTCGTCTGGCCAAACAAATTTCTACTATATTAAAAGACAAAAAGAAAGTATTGAAGGAATATTTTTTTAAGAAATTTTTTTTGGAGTTTTATTCTTTTGAAAAAAAGATTGTAGGTAAAATTGCCTATTTCATTACTATCTTTGTTATCTCCCTAACAAAGGAATTAATATCCTGAAATGACCGACCATGTGCTATCTCTCTTTGACAAGAGTGCTGATACTCTTTGACTCTTTTCCTCATATCTCTCACTTGATCATTTTCCAAATCCATAAACTTGTTCAAAAGCTTTACAATTTCATCTTTTCTCACCAAACTGTCAATTCTCACGTCCTCCTTCACTCTCCACCCAACCTTCCAGTCCTCCACAATCATCTTACTATCTAGCCCTTGGTCCATTATGATAGGCAAAGTTAGAAACGGAACACCACCAAAAACACCTTCTTTTGTAGAATTCCACCCACAATGCGTCCAAAACCCTCCTATTGCAGGGTGATTCAACACCTTCCATTGGTCACACCATCCCAAAACCAACCCCTTGTCCCCACCACAAATCTCCTTCAGCCTTGAGGCCTCTTGACGTGCTATCCAGAGAAATCGAACCCCACTCTCACGCAAACCAAAAGCAATCTCCTCAATTTGAGCACTTGAAACAGAGAAAAAGCTCCCTTGTGAAATGTACAGAACAGAGTTATTGGGTTGGTGGTCTAGCCAATTCAAGTAGCTATGATTTGTGTTGATAGTGGTTTTGTGCTGTCCGAGGTTATAATGTGGTATGGTAGGACCCACGTTGTAAATGGGCAAGGACAACTTTGCTTTTAGGACATCAATGGCCTCGGGCTCAAGCTCATACATGGAAGATAGTAAGATATATTGTGCTTTGGAAACGCATTCAATACCTTTCTTCGACAATTCCATAATTCGATGGGTACGCTTGCTTCCGTCGTTAAGAGGAAGATCTGCTAGGCGTGTTGGTGAAACTCCAGGAATATAATTTACTCGATACTCTCCCATTTCTGTTGGAAAATCAATAATATAGATATAAACAAGCTTGAATGAAAGTAATTTTGTTAAAAATATATTAACTAATTTGTAACCAATGTTGTATTAACTATTAATTTAGTCTCATAAAATATTTTAATTTAATTTGGTTTCTCCCACACATATATTTCTATTGACTCCCAGGTAAAACTCTTTCAACAGATATTTTTCATACATAAAATTTAAATATGAAATTTTATTTAAAATGAATGAAATATCTACCACCCCAACTAATTACATATTAATAACACTTTTAATTAAATGTTTATCTATCATATCAATGAAACTTGATATTTTAAAATTAAATTAAGAAATTTTATATTTGAAAGAGTAAACTAAAACACCAAACCAAATTTACTGGGTAATTATTTTAAAAATTAGTTTTAGTTTGAGAATAAACATGTTTAAGTGTATACAGACCGGACAAATTTACTGGGTAATGCCCCTTTTGCTCCAAGAGATGGTGGTGATGGAGCACCGAGAAAACCGACGCCGCCATAGTCCAAAACGACGCTACAGGGATACTCCTTCTATTACCGACGCCAACCACCCAGAACAAGAAAGTGTCGTACACGATTATTGTGGGAGGTGGCTCAAGCCGATCTAGCAGCTGCTCCAAAGGCGCTTCCATCTTGGTCATAACGTCTTCCATGAAGCCGAGGTGGTCGGCTGAGCGAGTCAGCTCCGACGCGATAACATTTGGTATTGTGGCGAGCCGGATGTTAGCCGGTCTGGGTTCGGAGCCGATGAAGCCGGCCCATTCTTCGGTGACGACATAGGTCACGAGGATTTCCTTGTTTTTGGCTATCAGCAATTTGCAGAGGTTCATGAGGGCGTTGATGTGGCCTCGAGCTGGATAGGGAACGGCCAACACGTGGCAGGTGATGATGGGTGGAACTTCCATTGAGATGAAATTATGGGAAGAATAGAAGAAGATAAGATGAAGCAAAAGTGAGGGAAGGAAGTGTTAAGACTTAAAGATATGTTGATGAGATTCCAGCGACAACTTCATGCTGTTATTAATGCCCTTTTTTTTTTGCCTTTTAAGGTCTTTAAGTTGTTAATTGTTGATTTGCACTAAATTATAAAAGTCCATTTGATGCACTTATGTACATTGAACCTATATCAGAAAAATTCTTCGAGTTTGGCAGTATGACTATTCTAACTCTTTCAAGAATAAAACTAGAATTAATATAATATACTTAAAATTTTGATCAAAATCTCAAATTGTTACTTTATGTTTGTACGAAGTTTCATAATGGTCCTTTATGTTTCAAAAAGTTTAAATTGGTCTTTTATATTTGCAAGAAGTTCTAAATTGGTCCTTCCGTCCACTTCCATCAATTTCTTAAGTTAAGTGCTGACGTGTCCATTTAAGCTGACATGCCATGCCACGTCATCACATATGCTATTAGGCGATGACATGGCATGACACGTAAGCTTAAATGGACACGTAGGAGAGATAATATGTCCACCTCAGCACGCCACGTTAGCACTTAACGGAAAAAATAAATGGACTTGCACGGAAGGACCAATTTGAAACTTCTTGCAAACATAAAGGATCAATTTAAACTTTTTGAAACATAAAGGACCAATATAAAACTTCGTGCAAACATAAGGGAACAATTTGGGGTTTTGACCTAAAATTTTAGTACACAAATTATTTTTTTCTGTGGCACTACCGAACAAAAGGTTATTTATTTTTGAGGCAAAATACTATTTAGTCCTTGAATTATTGGTCAAACTACTATTTAGTCTCTGGATTTATCAAAAAATTACTATTTAGTCCCTGAAATATTTAACTATATCAACTATTTAGTCCCTGAATTTGACAAAATACTATTTAGTCCCCGAATTTATAACTATGTCAACTATTTAGTCTCCAAACTTGGCAAAAATACTATTTAATCATCGAATTTGCAACTCTGTCAACTATAACGGGTAACAGTCAGGAGATTAAATAGTTGACAGAGTTGCATATTCGATGATTAAATAGTATTTTTGCCAAGTTTGGGGACTAAATAGTTGACATAGTTACAAATTCAGGGACTAAATAATATTGTCAAATTCGGGGACTAAATACTTGGCATAGTTAAAAATTTCGAGGATTAAATAGTATTTTTGATAAATTTAGGGACTAAATAGTAGTTTGACCAACAATTCAGGGACTAAATAGTATTTTGCCTCTTTATTTTTTGTTTGCTTGTATGTGCATTTGTGATCAATTTAACTGGGTCAGTTATGTGAACCATAGTCCATATATATCACCTTTTAAACAAACGATTCAATTGCTTTTATTCACGAAGCATTTTGAACTTTTTTTAGTACACGATACACATGGAATCATGAAACATAAAAAAATAAATTATATACCCAAGCTTTAATGACTCCTTAACCAACCTATTTTATTCCTATCTTTGTTATCTCCGTAATAAAGGCATTAATATCATGAAATGACCGACCAGGTGCTATATCTCTTTGACAAGAGTGCTGAAGCTCTTTGACTCTTCTCCTCATATCTCTCATCACTTGATCATTTTCAAAATCCATAAACTTGTTCAAAAGCTTTACAATTTCATCTTTTCTCACCAAACTGTCAATTCTCACGTCCTCCTTCACTCTCCACCCAACCTTCCTATCCTCCACAATTATTTTACTATCTAACCCTTGGTCCATTATGATTGGCAAAGTAAGAAAAGGAACACCAGCAAAAACACCTTCTTTTGCAGAATTCCTAAGAGAAGAAATCGTGATGCTGATCTTAATGCTGCAGATATGAAGACTGCACCTTATATGGAAATAAATCAAGGTGCTGATATGAAAGCTAAAATGAATCATAATGTTGATTTGAAGACCGCACAATATAAGAAAATGAATTCCTCAGATTGTGGCAAGTCAACAACTAATGCAATATAATTATAACATACTCCTATTATTTCTCCTTTAATTTAGCATCAGCTCATGCATATATTTTGGCTTGAGAAATCACAAAAATACGCACTTCCGCTTAATCTTTAAATGTGTCCAAAAAATATATATTTTTATTTTTTTCAAAAAATATATATTAAAAAAAGCTCCGCATAAATTTAGTCTCTTTCAGAAATATGTTGTTTGCGTATTTTAGCCAGTGTGATGAATGCGAACCAAAAGGAGAATCACTTTTGAAACGTCAAGTTAATTGATTACTTAACACACTCTTGACATACTATATACATCAATTTATAATACAATGGCCAATATATAGGAGTGTCCTAAATGCTCAATGGCCTTCAACACCTAAAATGTCTTGTACAAATGTAGTAAGGTTGATATCAGAAGAACCTCCTCTGGCAATTCCACGGCGACACATGTCCTTAACTTCTCTTGCCCTCTCTCTTATTTCCTTCCCTTCTTCACTCTCCACATCCATCACCATCCTAAGCACTTCCAATATCTCTTCTCTCGTCACAAAACCTCCACCCTCCGCCCATTCTTCCACTCTCCCACAATTTTCCTGCAATTCGAATCTTGATCCAAAAACAGAGGAAACCCCAGAATACGCACACCAGCGAACACAGCCTCTAGAGTTGAATTCCACCCACAATGGCTCCAAAACCCCGCTATAGAACAATGGGACAACACTTTCAATTGGTCACACCACGGAACCACCAGACCCTTATCCCCACATTGCTCTTTCAACGTCGTGGAAGCAGCATATGAGCGAGCCACCCAGAGAAAACGAATACCACTGGTTTTTAAAGCCGAAGCAAGTTGTTCCATCTGGGGAGATGATACAGAGAGGAAGCTGCCCAAGGAAATGTACAGTACGGACATTTTGGGTTGAGAGTCTAGCCAGTTTTGAATGATGGGGTCGTCGAGGTTGGTGGGTGATGAATCCATGAAAGGTATGGCGGGGCCTATAGGATAGAGACGGAAGGGGAATGTGGGTTTTAGAAAATTAATTGGTGCGGATTCTAGCTCTTGGATTGTGTTGAGTAGAAGGTAATCTGTTTTGGGTACTTGTGAAATGCATTCCAAGAGAAGCTCCAAAAATCTTGGGTCGTTTTCGTGAAGGAGGTTTCGAAGATCACCTACTTCTTCTGAGGAAGAGATTTTGGGAATAAGCTCTGTGTGCTCATCTGCATATCACTGCCTAGTTTATAGTTTATATGATTACATTATTATAATTTTTGCTCAAATTATAATACGAAATGGCACCAATTAAATTAAGTTATACTTGAACAAAACACACGCTTAAATTAAATTTCGACAAACAAATTTAGAGGTGTAAGCGTAACACATAAAAAAGAAAAGAAATAATAGGTAATGATCACATCTTGTGTTGTGTGAGTGAGATACTTTACCGAAAAGATGGACGGCCAAACGTCGGTTAGAAGACAAGATATTTAGATGATGAATGGTACAGTAGAAAGACGCCGACATCGTCCATAACAAAGCTACCGGAATATTCCTCCGGTTTGCTACGGCGGTGGGCCACCCCAACTCAACATCAGCTACTATAGCGGTCACCGGCGGCTCAAGCTGATCGAGTAGCTGCTCAAACGGAGCTCTCGTCTTCGTCACGGCGGCTATCTGACTCTCTAGAGGGATAACGTTGGGGATGGAGGCGAAACGAATAGAATCGGGCTTTGGGTAGGAGCCGATGAAGCCAAGCCACTCTTGGGTGACGACGAAAGTGATGACAATTTCATGGGGTCTTGTTGAAGCGAGAAATTTGCAGAGGTTCATCATGGGGTTGACGTGGCCTCTACTTGGGTAAGGCATGGCTACCACATGTCCCTTCAAAGAGCCGCACATATCCATATCCACAAAAATTCTGTATAATCGAGATGGAATAAAAACTAGGAACTAGGGAGTGCTTTTATCAGTGATAGCATTTTGATTAAATTAGTAAGATTTTATAATTTTATGATCTTATTTATAAAATTTAATCTCCATTTTAGATTAAAAAAATCTTATTAGGATGGTAATATAATCTTGATTTTATGTCTGATCTTACAATTTTATATATTATCTATTCTACAATCTTATGATTTTATATTAAATTTAAAAAAAAAAATTGAAATATCAAGTTAATAAAATAGTAATTTTGTGAAAATTATTTAAACATAAATATTTAAATCTATCTTGATTTATTTTATGAAAATATGATAATTTTTTAATAATTTTATATTTGTAAAAGAAACATACTATTAAATATATATATTTATTTTATATGAATGATAGGATTTTATCAATTCAATTTTATAATTTAATTTATCTTGTATTTGTATATCTTTTAATCTTATGTAAAATCTTGATCTTAACAACGTTAATTAACAGTATCACCAAGAGATGCACCTACCATCAATTTTTTTTGGCCTGATGCACCTACCAATTACCATCATTTAAAAAAACTTTTCTCCCTACTTCATCTTCCCTATTTAATGACGTTTCGGTAAAAAAAAAAAAAGTTCAGAATAGAATAAATATCAATACCTCTTAATTTTTGTTAGGATTTATTTAAAAAAAATTATATATCACTCATCAATAAACTCTCACATGATCATAGAGTGTCATTACCTGATAAGTATCCAAAACTTAATCATGTGCCGCTCCTCATTTACAACGTTTCTTACACTTGAGTTGATTGTGCTTTTGATACATTTGTAAATGGACATTCACTCGTGATATGATATTCACTAGTAAGAAATTGTGAAAGATAAATAAATCCAAAGTTGTTCATAGAGTAACAAAACTACACTACCAGTCTACCACCTTTCATAGTGATTGACTGATTGTCATAGTTCAAATTCAAAGCCTCACTTAGCAATATCTCTTAAAAATGCATCAAGGTTCACATCAGATGACCCACCTTTTGCAATGGCTTGGCCACAAATATCCTTGAGCTCTCTAGCTCTCTCTCTGATTTTCTTCCCCTCTATGCTTCCAACATCCATAAACCTCCTCACTAACTTTTCTATTTCTTCTTTACTCACCAACACTTCATCTTCCAAGTCTGATCTCTCTACATTCCACCCATTCCCCCACACATCCACAATCTGGCTCCTATTAGGAACTTGATCCAGAAAAAGAGGGAACGTCAGAATTGGCACACCAGCAAACACAGCTTCCAGAATAGAATTCCAACCGCAATGGCTCCAAAACCCACCTACAGAACAATGAGACAACACCTTCAATTGGTCACACCAAGGCACCACCACACCCTTATCCCCACACTTTGCATTCAACCTTGAAGCTTCCCCACGAGCCACCCACATGTATGGAATGCCACTAGTGTTTAGTGCAGAAACAATTTCGTCCATTTGGGCATTCGAAACTGAGAGGAAACTGCCCAGAGAAATGTATAGAACGGATTCAGGTGGGTGAGAGTCTAGCCATTTCAGATGGTCAAGGCTGTGATGATCATGGAGTTGTAAGTAAGGTATTGCAGGGCCTATTGGGTAGACAGGGAAGGGAAATGCAGCTTTCAGAGAAGTGATTGCTCCAGGTTCTAGCTCTTGGACTGTGGTGAGTAGAAGATAGTTTGATTTGGGAACCTTTGAAATGCAGTCCAAAGCGAGGTGAAGAACTTGTTGGTCGTTTTCATGGAGTACTGTTCGAAGATCTGGTAAATGAGCCGAAGAAATTCCTGGGATGTGCTCTGCTTCATTATCTACCACACAGATCACACATGCACTACTTGATAAATGACATTAAACAAAGCAATCATTACTTGATAAATTTTATTTCTTTTAATCTTTCAGCATTAGTTTAGTCTTCAATTTCTATAAATCAATTTTTTTAAAAAAATTCAAATTGATCACAAATTATTATTTTTATTTTTAAGAATAATTTAAAGAAGTAAATCAAATTATCAATATAGATAATCCGAAATTGAAGCTCGGGTTGTGTTTGGTGTTTACCCAGAAGATCAACGGCGATAGGTCTGTCACGAGTGAAAATCTGCAAGTGATGCAACATGGAGTAAAACGACGCCGACATCGTCCACAACACCGCCACCGGAATATTCCTCCGATTCCCCACCGCCGTTGGCCACCGCAGCTCAACGTCGCCGACGATGGCCGTCACCGGCGGCTCAATCTGATCCAAAAGCGTCTCTAATGGATCTTCCATCTTCGTCATCACAGCTTCGTAGAACCTAGGAAAATCGGCTGCTTTCTCACGCTCCGGCGGGATGACGTTGGGGATGGAGGCGAAGCGGATGTTATCGGGCTTCGGATCGGAGCCGATGTAGCCGAGCCACTCTTGAGTTACGACGAAAGTGATTAGGATGTCGTTAGGTCTTCTAGATGCTAGTAATTTGCAGACGTTCATCATAGGGTTGATGTGACCTCGGCCGGGGAACGGTATCGCCACCACGTGGCATACGCTTGTTGGGTCCTTACCGCCGGAGCTATGCATCGCCGATTAACTAGATCGACTGTGAAGCTAATTGGTGAGTGAGAATAACTATGGATTCTTGATTTGAACTGTTTACCATCCATAACTAGAAAAATCGTATAGAGAACAAAGCAATTCTATAAAAAAATTGTTTCTGATACAGTGGATTCTCACCTAGCTTTTGTTAACAAGTGTGCATTTTTTAAAGTTATTTTGATCTTAAAATATGTGTTGGTTGACATTTTATTAATTTCAAAAATATTAATTCTCTCCCCACCAATAAAAAAAAAATACTATAAACCCTACTTATTATAATAATAATAATTCTTGTCTTGCTATCTGTTTGACTCATATAGAATATATATATATATATCCAAGTTTGAATTTGGTCAAAATGATCTTGAGATTAGAGGAAAATTTTATTATCCAAAGTCAAATCCCACAGACGATGAGCCTTAGGAATCTCACTGTATCCTCTGTAAAACATCCTGCACAAATGCATTGAGATTATTCACGGATGATCCACCTTCTGCAATTGCTCTCCTAGAAACCTTTTCAACTTCTTTAGCTCTTTCCCTTAGCTCTTCACCTTCATTACTCTCTGAATTCATAAACTTGTTCACAAGCCCTGCTATTTCCTCTCTTGTCACAACACTTTTAGGTCCCACCCCTGCTTTCCCCCGCCACCCAACCTTCCAATCCTCCACAATTTGCTTACTATTGGGAGTCTGATCAAAGAATATAGGAAAAGTGAGAACTGGAACACCAGCAAACGTTGCCTCTACAACCGAATTCCATCCACAGTGAGACAAAAATCCTCCTATAGAAGAATGGCACAAAACCCTCAATTGCTCACACCAAGGCACAACAAACCCTTTTATTCCACAAGTTTGCTTTATCCATGACATGTCTCTGCGAGCTACCCACAAGAATCTCACTCCACTATCGCCTATTCCAGCAACAATTTCCTCTATCTGTCCCCTTGAAACGGAGAGAAAACTCCCTAATGATACATACAAAACCGAGCCTCTTGGTTGAGAATCTAGCCATTGTAAGTAGTCAGGTTTATTGTCATTTCTGGGGTGGTTGTTTATAATGTCAATGAATGGGATTGCAGGGCCAATGGAGTAGACAGGGAAAGAGTAGTGGACTTTTAGAAAATCTATGGCTTGGGGTTCGAGCTCGTAGATGGAATTCAGAAGGAGATATTGCACTTGTTTAACATTGGATATGCATTGCAATATTAGCTGCAGTACCTTTTCATCATTTTTGCTTTTGTTGAAAATAGTGGGCAAATCTGCTATTCTCGTGGAAGAAACTCCAGGTATGTATTCCACTCGCTTCTCTCCATTCTCTGCCAAGCAAATAAAAAATCCTTTTGAAATCTCTACCATGTTGCTTTCCATTAATTTATAAACCTACAATTCTAAGAGCTCATTGGTTTTGTAGTGCTAGGTTTCTCAAGAAGTTGTAAGTGTTAGTTAAGTACCTGACAAATCAATTCCGAGATGCCCATTTTGGAGACAGAGATGAGAATGAAGGAGCATGGAAAACATTGAAGCAGAACTGGTCCATAGAAAAGCCACCGGAATGTTCCAGCGATTGGCAAGAGGTACAATCCACTGCAGCTCGAGATCAGCTATGAAAAGTGTCACCTTTGTCTCAATTTGTCGAAGCAGAGTTTCAAAGGGAGCTTCCATTTTGGTCATCACAGCCTCATAGAACCCGGGAAAGTCGGAGCCACGAACTAGCTCAGATGGAAGCACGTTAGAAATAGTAGAGATTCTTATATTGTTGGGTCTGTTTTGATCGGAGCCAATTAAGCCTTGCCACTCTTCTGTCACAACAAAGGTTATGAGAAGCTCATGGGGTGCCATGGAAGAAGAAGCAAGAATTTTGCAGAGGCTCATCATTGGATTGACGTGGCCTCTGCCTGGATATGGCACCGCCACCACATGGAACACCATGGCTGAATCCTCCTTGCTTAACGCTTGAAGTGGATGCTCAGGTCAGTTTCCTAGATTGTTGTTCGAGTTTGGCTTGTTAATTGAAAGTATATCTGATTCATATATACGGTTGCACGTATTTGTCATATGGTTGGACTTGACCACAAAAGAATTTAATGTTGAATTCCTTGGGTATATCAATATGCTCACTCTTAAAGGGGACCAAATAGAAATTGAGGTTTGATTGACCAAAAAACACTCTGGATATAGGCAAAGATTTGATAACGCATGCTGAAACTATTCGGTGAGTATTTTAGTGAGAAGTAAAAAATGGGAAGTAAGTGATAAAAAATATGTTTGGATGTAGAAAAATGGAAGTAGAATGTAAAAGTAATATTGTTTGGTATTGTGGGAAGAAGACAAGGAAATAAAAGATAAAAGTATGAAATACCTCTTTTACAAAAAAAAATATATAAAATATCTTTTTTGTCCTTACTTTTTTAAAACCCACAAATTTTTTAAGGGTATTTAAGTCTTTAAACATCACTTCACTTCACCACAACTTCCCTCCTCACACACAAACAACCTTACTCACCTCTTATAAAGGAAGTTTCTTCCCTTTTCTATTTACCTCACCACCTACCAAACATATCAAAACCTTACCTCACCTATACTCACTCTCTACCAAATATATGACAGAGAATCTCAGCGAATCGATGTTGGTCCAAAAGCCTCCAGACAAAATGAAACAAATTATTGATGCAGTGGGCACTAAATAGTAAATACAAATTAATCACATTTATATGTTGCCAATTGAATTGATCCACGTTCTTACCTCGTACAATAATGAACAAAGCTAAAAGCTAGATTCCTTATATTTGAACCATTCATCATTCAAGTAAAACAAACTATCATTACTAAAAATATCATATATATATATATATATATAAGTTGTACTCCTGTTATGGGACTTCAATTAACGCAAATAAAATTACCTCTAATAGAAGGATATATGTGAGAAGTAAAAAAATAATAATTTTATATATATATAATTTAGTTTACTACCATTAAAGATCAGCTCATGTTTTTTTACTTTGTTGGTTGGGTTTGGGTTTATCTGAATTAATATAGAGTGGCTTTTCTTTAATACTAATATAATGTAACGTGTAGTTTTTGAAAAATATAATAAAAAGTTACCGTAAGAATTAGGCACTCGTAATTTTCTATTATCTTTTAGAAACCAAAAGAAATATAAGGTGTGAACAAAAGTAGAGATCTATCTACCGACAGTTTTGTATTGGGCCTCAGTCCTAATCCATTTGTCTTGGCAACGTAACTGGGTATAGATAATTTTTAGATGGAGATGGGATATAAATTGCCAATTTATTATAATCAACGAGTGGTTCTCATGATGAAACGGAGAAATATTACAGATAAAACTTGTGATTCTTGAAAAACTACATAGAACTCTAGTAAAAAAACAAAGAAGCAGTGAGTGAAACTCAAAGTTGATATTATGACACCACCAATAGATAGGCCCAATCACAATTACTGGAAAAGCAATGAAGGATGGAATAGGCAGTACTGTCAAAACGGGTTTTAGCCTGCGGGTTAGCTCGGCCCGCCTGTTAAATGGGCGGGCTCGGACATTACAAATTAGGCCCATTTAAAAACGGGTTGGCCCGTTTAAGCCTCCGGGTTAAACAGGTTAGCCCGCGGGGCCCGCGAAAAATTAAAATATATATATATATATATATATATATATATATATATTTGTTTAAAATATGTATAAATATATATATTTTAGGTAATTATTTTATGTGTTAAATAATAATTTTATTTTAATAATGTGTATAAATAATAATAAAATATTAATTTAAAATAAAAAATACTTATTTTTAAATAAAAATATAATTTTATAATTATTTTTTTAAAATTATATATTTAAAAAAATTAAAAAAGTGGTCCGCAGGCTAACCTTAGACATCAATTTTTAAGCCCGCCTAATAAACGGGCCGAGTCGGCCGGCCCGTTTTGACAGTAAATAGCTTTACAAAACGAGTCCCTTGCTCTTCACACATTCTACTGCATCCTTGAGGATCTGCTCTAGAGGGGTGAACTCTAGACCTAAGTCCATCAACTTTTTAGATAGCATTCAGGTTGAGTATCCTTTGGCAACCTATATACATGACAAGTATATTTAGCAGATCAATCACCAAAGTAATTAATTAATTAAATCACTGAATTAATTAAGCAGTAGTAAATGGGGGTTACCTAGCAATATTATATTCAGGGTATTTCAGCAAGCTTTTCAACAAAATCACCATAGTGACGAATAGCTTCGACACACGTGGCCAAGGAAGGAGTGATTGATTGGGACGTGATGAAAGGCAGCACAACAAGTTTTATGTACTTTTTTCAATTTTCAATTTAAGAATGGAAACCAATGGTAGAACGACTCGTTTTGAGAAATTATCATGATTGTAATGGAATTGACAAAGGAGGAATCAATAATTAACGATACAAACAAATATGTGGAGGGCCACGCCACGTCTGACTTCAATAATTTATTTATTCATATCTCTCACCTCATCCACTTTTTTTGTAATATGTATAGATAATTTTATTCGACTTAGTTAAAAATTCGACAAAGATAAAATTTTTCGGTAAAAATTTTTTTATACACAAAACTGAGATGTTTTACTTTAAAAAGATAAATACTTACTTCTCCAACAAAAAACCATTATATCCTATATAAATTTTCTACAAAAAGATATATGACGTTAAAATTATGACACGTAAACCATTTACAAATTACAATTCACCACATATTATCCATTAATTTAATTTATGAAAGAATACTGTTAAAATATACATACTATATCTCTTCCCATTTTTAAACTTTACATTCACTCTTTTTCATTTTTAACTTGGATAGGTGTTTGGTGAAATAACGTAACTAAAATGCATGCCTATCAATTAGTTAAAAAAAATATATTGAAATGACATAATTTTATTAAAAAATAACAGAATTCTTAATCGAGGGGATTTATTGTTTAATGTTAAAAATTCAGGAAAATTGAGTACAAAATGTAAGAACCCAAAAATTTTTTATTAATTACCATTACTTAAAATTTAGAGGAGTACTAATGTACATTTTTCCCGAACATTAATTCTTTTCGTTGTCATTCCAACCTTAATGTGTTCCTTAATTATCATATGCATATATATAGGTTTACAAAATACAGGGGACTTGGAATGGTCAAAACTATGTAGGGGAAATATATCCTTCACTCCAATTAATAATCAAATTCGTCAATGGATGGAAAAGATAATTGAAAGGGAAATGAGAATATGAGAGTGCATATGAGTTGAATTAAAGTTTATTTCTGCAATTTACTCCATATAAAATTTGCAGGATGGGACTAGGATATTCCTTTATTGTATTAAGGAAGTTTACAATTTATTCGTGCAAATTAAAAAATTACAAGTGAAGAAGTTTATCCCGATAATGAAAAATGTTGAGTGAAGGAAAGGCATGTTAAATATTATTCTTGTGTTCTTTTTCCTTTATTTTTATATATGGGCGTGCAGAAAGGGAAGGCGTTGCCGTTAATTTAGCCCAAACACATATTGAACAAGGATTTGCAGAGATGGGGAGTTAAGAGTTGAAGTGTGGTTGCATATTATTGTGGGGTCCTTCACTTCTACTGAACAGTAATAAATGGCGTGCTTAAGATACATTCTGATCAATCTAATTACATAACATCAATATATAGAATTCATTGCATATTGTGTATGTATATATATGATCAGACAAACCCACATGATGATTTGTGTATTGGAAGAGACATGGCTTTATTGTACAGTTACGTTCCATGCATACTATTACAAATCATGGCTAGGCTAATAATATATATATATGTGTGTGTGTGTGTGTGAATCTAGCTAGAATTTGTGGGACAAATATTTCAGGAGAAAGATATATGCAGATAATAGAATAGTAGGCTGTAGGCCATGTTTAGAGTTGGACGTAAGAGTTGATGCATGGATTCAAAGTTGTGACTGTCAAGTCTCATTATTGTACAGTTGATGGTTTTTGCTAATTAATGTTTTAAATTCATTTTAATCAAAAAGTTCATAAAATTATTCTTATGAATTTTTTATTAAATTCAAGATAACAAATTTTCTCTTAACCAATAAAAAAAAACTTTAAAAAATGTTCTAAAACACTTATTAAATAAACCTTATATAAATATATATACCAGAGGTTTTGGATCCATAAAAATGCATGTGTCATTTATATTTCAAATTTCAAATTTTAAAATGTAAAATAAAATAAATAATATAAAGTTATTTACTTTACTATTTTGATCATTACCCTATCAATTATTTCAATTTTCTCTTCCATTGTTCATATCAAATATTTTATTTTATATTATAAAATAATTATTTTGTAAAGCTTATCACTAAAAGAATCCCATAGTCATATTAAAATTATAGATTGCTTACCTGTTATGATTTTAAGTTTAACGGGTATTTATGATTATTTCGGCCAATCAGATAGATATGATTAATGGTTTTTGATGAATACTTAGGCAAAGTCCAGAACCAGGACAAAGATTCAATTTTTTTTGGCCTGAGGACAAAGATTCAATTTAAAAGAGTTCCTTTACATAATATTACTTTATATTGTTAGTGTAAATGGACCAAAATATTATGTATAAAATATTTGAATTTAGTGGTCAAAGCTCAGAAGTCAAAATTAGGTTCAATTCATCTCATATTGCATTGTTATGGGTGTATGTAAAGTTTAATATTCTTAAAAAGGTACACAAGACTAAGTTGGAGACAACAAAGTTTATTAGTCTATTCAAGGCCCCAAAAGTATCAGATTGTAAGCACCTTCATCTTATCTCTAAAAGTAATTATTTTCTTTTGTAGATCTATAAGTAATTATTAACATATAGCTTAGTAAATTTTTTATTAAGGATCTATAAATATATCTTCAACAAATTTATTAAAGTTACCATAAACCCTGACCCTAACCACATGGCATATATTGAAGAAATTCAATCTCTACATGATAATTTTTTTTCTAAAGAATTGGTATTTTTTTTTTCGATAACACTAAAGATTTGGTATTGAATTCCTTTTCTTGTAAGGAGATGTCTTGTTTTAATACAATTTTTTAAAAACTATTTTTTAAAATTTTTATTTTTAAAATCCTGTTTGAATTACTTCTTTTGATTGAAAACAAGAGAAAAAAATAATATATATTTTGTGAACAACACAAAATAATTAAAAGATCTTTTGAACTCTAGTTTTTTAAGACAAATTAAATAAAATGTAAAAAAAACTTTTTTATTAATAATATATACATAAATACATGAAAATAATGTACCAACATGTATTTTCAACACTAATTTTATCAGGCAAAAAAAACACTAATTTTATAAAATAGTTTTAAAGAAAGACAAAACAAATCACAATTAGATCCAGAACATTGGGCGCGGAAGCAACTAAAATGTATATTTTACTTAAGTTCCTAGTATAAAATAAAATAGGTTGATTGAATATTATGAAGTGACCCCTCTAATTTTCCAAAAACAAAAAAAACAAAGAATTAATGTTCAACTCTATTGATATTTCTCCCAATTTTCCGTGAATAAGTGGAAATCGAAAATGAGTAATTGCTTACCTCATTACTCAAGACTCAACTGACAAACTAACTTTCTTTTTTGACTTTATATTCATCACGATGATTAATACACACGCATGACAAAATTGGACAGTGTTAGCCTAATTAAGAACGATCTATGTATATATAGTGATATTCTTGATGTATAAAGTATAAACTTATTCTTGATTTTGTAACAGAAGCTAATATATGTATATATATATATAATTAAGGATGCAATCCAGACTGAATCTTTGTGATTAATTCCATCACTAAAAGACAATGATACACCATGCTTTTGAAATATGAACAAACAAAAGGAGTCCATTTCAGGAGTGTGGACCTCTGAATTGAGTCCGTGACAGAAAAATTCCACTACTAATATTCCATCAAAATCTTCAATTTAATCCAAAAAGTGCAGATATTTTAGATTCATTATTTCCCAGAATTCTCAAGAAAGTTTTAGAGATATATTTTGAAACACTACAATTAATTATAAGAAATTGAGAAGTTAAATTCTTTGATGGTTGAATTGTTTATATATTAAGAGTCTCCTAATCAAATAAAATCCTAATCTGAATTAGATAATTACAAACTATCAATAAATATAATGAAATTGAAATTGATTAAAATTAAAGGTACGTACGTAGAATAGGAGGTGCATGGAGAGGAAGAAATAAAGATATTTTCAGTTGAGAGATATTTTGGGCTCTTTCTTTGTCCTGCAGGAATAGGATTACCTCTGCTAAAGTCTCTTGACAAAGCGACCCTACAACCAAAAATATCATCAGAAAAGTTGCTTTCAATCCAAAAGAGCAAAGATGAAAGAAATAGGAACATCAAAATTAGATAATTAATTAAATAATTGAAAAAAAGACCTTGATTCTGGGTCTTTTATCAGCATTGAGTTTGCGAACTTGGTATCTTATCTTCTTGGAGAACAATCTGCTCTGCCGCTTCTCTTTGTACCTTAGAACACTCGCCTCCCTCCTCGTTCTCTCCTCCTCCAATATTGGAACCTCTCCCATCTATTTAATTTCATTCATCAAACTTAATTATTCATCTCAAACATACATAAACTTAATTAATTTCAGATCTGGATCGATCTGCTACTTGTAATTAATTAAATTGATAGATGAATTGTATTGATGAAGGGAATATATATATATATATGATATTGGAGGGAGTACTGACATAGTAGTAGCCACTACTGTTGGAAGGCATTGAATTTGAAAGAGAATAATCCTCAGCCCAGAGAGAGCCACGGTCAGACCATGCGTCCAAAACTTCTTGATAATTCAAGTTCAAATTCAAAGACACAATACTCTTGTTCTTCTCATCATCTTCCCAAAACCCAACAATTTCTCTCTTTATCATCATCGTCGTCTTCCCAACATCGTCATCCTCATCCGGCTTTTTGTCTTCATCATCTTCTTCCTCCTCTTCTAGTTCTGCTTCCTCTGTATCAATGGCGGATGACGTTAATCCGTCTCTCTCCCATTCCATGAAATCCCAGTTGAGGAGGGGTAATTGTGCGTCGTCGTGACTGTGTTTGGTGCCCAAAACGGCGTCGTTCAGTTCATCCAGAATAGTATCCAAGTCTTCATTATTGGAATCATCGGATAATTTGGAGAAGATGGCATCGGGTACTTGTTGCTCCTCTTTCTTTGGGCTTCGAAGCAATGAATTCAGTCTCATATCTTTCTCTCTCTCTTTTTCTGCTTCTTTTTCTGTTCTATCTCTTTGCATAATAATGCATAGCATACTACTATTAGTATTACTACTACACTATGCGCGTGTATGTGTGGACGTCAACTCAACGTTACCCATGACTACGCTATCCGTATAAAAAGCGTAAATACTAAATACAACTTTCTTTATTTTAATATTCTAAAATCTAAAATCATTCTAACTATATATAGCTCTATACATTAATATCAAATTTATGAGAGTTACACGTTTCTATTCATGAAAATTTTATTTTATTTTTTAAAAAACAAACATAATTGTACTATTTCTATGATAATATTGATTTTAAATTGTCATATAATTAAAATGTAGGAGTTTCAAATATTTTATCTTTATATCATACACATAGCATAACAATCACATAGTCACATTTTCATTAGATACCAAAAGAAAAGAGGTAATTAATGTTAAATATGCTTAAAAAGAAGAAACAGCCAGCTCGGATGTACACCAATACATCTCAAAATAAGAAGATAGTCATAGTGCATGTTTGTTTGCATCCGTTTGATTAACAGGTGTAGTAATTGATGGAAGTGAAAAGATAGCTAATAGTTACGAAAAAAAAAAAAGAAAAAAAAGATAGCTAATGGCTCCATTGTTTTCTGCGTCTAAAAAGATTGAGATTCCCTTCCAAATTTGTAATTTATTTGAGGGGTAAATTAATTTGGGGGAATTCATATAGTACAGTCAAACCGTACCTGTTTCAGCAAACATATATCTAGTAGAGGTCCGCTTTCATTAATATACATATATACATATATATATATATATATATATATATATATATATATATATATATATGAGAGCAGGATCAAGAGGTATGGGGGGAGATAGGGGTGAGTGAAGTGGGGGTGTATGAATGCAGTGCAGATTTAAACCATGCAAATAGAAATATTTAAACTTGCAAAAAAATAAAAGCTTGAAATAAATGGGGACCTATGCCGGCGGTAGTCCGCACTGGTATAGGTATAGGAAAGGGAATGCAAGGAAAATGAAGAAAATTGGATTGTATTCAAAAAAAAAAGAACTTACAAAGACCAGTATTCTCCGTCTAACTCTCTAAATGTAGCCTACTTGTGACCTGCCCACAACTGAAGGCAAGAGGCCTTTAAATAGAAAGTTGAGGGAACAACCAGACAAAAGATTGAACAGGAAAAGCAGATTCCTGAATAGTAAAATTACAATAATTTACTTGTACAGTATTTGCACATGTGAACTAAAGTAGTAGGAGATTGACAGCTACAGGAGCCAGATGGACAGCCACCGAAAGATACCAACGATAGCTAGAGAGGAATATGTTTGGCGTGCCGGACTATAGTAAAATTTCTTTACTCGTCGTCGCTAAGGTTGATGCCAAAACAGTCATCTTCATTACCTTGTAATGACCCAGATAAAGAGGAGTCATCAGAAGAGGTGTTTGATTTGAAGCCGGAGACTTCGGAGGACCTGCTACTTCTTCAGTCTGGAGCAGCATAAGAATATTGTTGAGTTGTTGAGCCAGATCTTTCTTGTTAGTTGAAGAGGCTAAACAGGATTGGATTTTTGACTTCTGGTTGAGGAAGATGCATGTTTCCTTGTCTTCCGCCAGAAGGAATTTAGGGTTCTTTGCGAACCATTTTCTAATCAAGCCAGGAGAGACTCTCTCAGAACCTTCGAACTTTGGCCACCATTTGACAGAGGGTAGCCTTTGAAGCATGGGAGAATTGTTCGGGAAACGGGATTCTCCGTACTTATATTGCCATTTAAAAACCCAGGCTAAACCAAATTTTGAAAAGAAATGGAGATCCGCTGGGTGAGGATCATCAGAAAGATTGATTTTTTTAGAAAAATATTCAAAACCTATCGTCACGTTTTGTGGGAAAATTTCTTGAATTGGACCGAAGTAGTTCCACCAAGAATTAAACCACTGTGAAAATTGGTAGTGAACACCATTTTTGAAAAGAATTAGCCAGGAATGACTAAATTTTTTGTTTTGATACCAAAACGTGTTGAACCAGGCACTACGATAGTCCCAGTAATTGAAACCGATTGGATCAAAAGGCTGAGAAAACTTCGTAATTTTATTTAGGTCATTACCCCACTCAGCTGGGGAGATGACTTTAAGGATCTGGATGGTGGAGTAAGCATGTGCTCCTTTTTCAGAATTGTCAGGGAAGTGTTTGATGCTTGCAGACTTGGTGTCCACAAGAATGAATTCGTAGAATAATTGGGTTTTAGTTTTTAAAGGAGGGACAAAATGGAAGTTTGGGGGAAAAACCTTTGAGGCTAGAGTTTGAGGATTAATTGGGTAGAAAGAATTTTCTGTCTGGAATAAATCCATGGGTTTACTGGCCTTCTGGACATAGGAAGACTTTTGGGAATTGGTGTTAGTTTGGCTCAAGGTAGGAGAAGAGATTCCTGCTTTAGAAGAGGATTTGGACCTATTGCTAATAGTTAAGGCCAGATTTTTGTTAAGATCTTCTTCTTCGGCAATATCTGCCCAGGTTTTTGTAGGGAGCTTGGCAAGTTTTTGGTTGGATTGAAGAGCAAGGAGGGTTTCTATGGGGATTGCATAATCACTAGGGCTTTGGATTGAATGAGCGGAAGGCTCAATTTTAGGTTTGAGGGCAGAAGGCCCTAAGGGTTTTTGGGTAGAAGACCCAAGGGTCGAAGACCCTAAGAAGAATTTTTCAGGTTGAACCTGAAGTGGGTTTTGCCCAGAGAGGGACTTTGAATCATCTGAAAGGGCAATTCCCTTCCCTTTATCTTTCTTTTTGGGGGGCATCTATTTTCCCTGTAAAAACTCCCTGGTTAGAAAATCTGGGAGAGAATTTGAGGTTCCTTTTAGATATTCAATATCAAAATCAAAGATACTAAGAATTGCTTGCCAACGGGCAAAAATTTGTTTTGATGCTAAATTCTTTACATCCTTTTTGAAAACGTCTTTAGCAGCTTTGCAATCGACTCTGACCAAAAACTTTTGATTTAGTAAATCACTTTGAAATTTATTAATGCTTAAAACAATGGCTAGCATTTCTTTTTTGATGGTGGAATAGTTCTGTTGGGTTCTATTCCAATGTTTTGATGTGTATGCAATGCAGACTTCTTTGTCATGAATTTTTTGTTTTAAAATGCCTCCATAACCAATATCGGAAGCATCGGTTTCAACAATTTTGAATGCATGAGGGTCAGGAAGATACATGCAAGGGAGATTGTGGACATACTTTTTTATTTGTCTGACTACGGAAGTATGATCATCTGTCCAGGGGGGGGGATTTTTCTTTAACCTTTCATGAAGGGGCTTAATAATATTACTAAGATTTGGAATAAAGTCGGCGACATAATTTATGCAACCTAAGAATCGTTGTAATTGATTTTTATCAAGAATTTGGTCTGGGAATTTATCAGCGAACTGAATTGCCCTATGAATTGGGGTAATTGTTCCTTGGTAAATATCATGACCAAGAAACCTAATCTTTGTTTGGAACAGACTGATTTTGGATTGGGAGATGGCCAGGCCATTTCTCCTGATTACTCCTATGAAGATATGAAGATGCTTTATGTGCTGATCTATGGAATCAGAATAGATTAACACATCATCGATATATACAATGATGAATTTGGTGTAAGGATTGAAGATTTCATTCATAATTCTTTGAAATTCAGAGGGGGCATTTTTTAAACCAAAAGGCATGACATTCCATTCATACTGTCCGAAAGGGACAGTGAACGCTGTTTTATACCTATCTGATTCATGAATTTGGATTTGCCAAAATCCTGATTTCATATCAAATTTTGAAAACAACTTTGCTTGGAACAGTCTATTAAGAAGGTCCCTTTTGTTGGGAATTGGGTACCTTATCCATTGGAGAGCGTCATTAAGGGGTTTGTAATTTATTACAAGTCTAGGTGTCCCTCTTTCTAGCTCAGCATTTTTATTGACATAGAAAGCAGAACAAGACCAGGGACTCTGGCTTTTCCTGATCAAATTTTTTGAAAGAAGATCCTTGATTTCCTTTTGACAGTGTTCTAAGAGTTCTTGATTCATTTTGAGTGCTATCTTTTGGACTAGGGCAATTAATTGGCCATAGCTTAGGTTTTCGTAATGGATTTGGTTGTCTCCAGACAGGCTTCTTAATTTTTCTCTGACTTTATCTCCTAAAGAGGTAGGTAGGCCAGTAATGAATTTTTCTTTCCATAGAGGGTGGTTACTATCTTCTCTAGTATAAACCCTGATTAGGAAAGTATCTTTGTACCATCTAAAATCCGCTAGGGTTTTGCACCTAAGGTTAGACAGTAATTCTGCGGATTTATCTCTCCATAAGGAGGGGTCGCCTATAAAATCTTGGGTAATTTTATAGATGAGGGTATTGACAGCATCTGGTATTGGTTCATCATTGTTGGTTATAATCTCACCATCGCTTGTTGTTTTGATTGCCCCTAGGATTTGGGCCTTTTGTTCTTCTGAAAGATAGAAGTCCCACCAGCCTTTGAGTTGGCCAGTGAATCCGGCTATGAGGATTTGAACAATGGAATGCTCATCACAGTTGTGATAGATTGAATAGGCCGTACTGACCATGGTCATTTGTTGGAGAAGTTCCAAAATATTATTTTCAGCTAGGCCATCTATATTCCAAGCATAGATATGGCTTGCATCAAAATGTTTTGGGGAAAGATTTTTTTCTTCTAAAGCCATATCAGGGTAAGTGGCTCTAGGGTAGTAAAGTTTTGTGGAATGCTTCCAATTGGGCATAATTGCATTAATTTGGCTTCGAGGAATTTCTTTAGGAAAATCAAGGGTGTTGATTCCTAAGGGAATTTTGCTGGAGGAAGTTCCTGAAGCTAAGATTTCAAGGGGAGCTTGAGGTGTGTCACCTGAAACTGGAGTTTTAAGTTTCTGGGGTGTATTAAGGATGGTTAAACTTTTAAGTTTTTCATCAATTATTTGTGAAAGGGGTTTTTTAAGACTTGACTGAAAAGGTTTAAATATAGGTTGTTGGTGAATGATGGGTTTCGTGAGTTTGGGCTGACTAAGGAGTTGGTCACTAATCCTTTTAGTGTTTTCTCCTAAGGCTTGTAAATAGGAATTTGTGTAATTATTTTGTTCCATAAGACTAGAGATGTCTTTGGAATCTACTTCTTTGGTTGTATCTTTGGCCTTAAATGGAGAGGCAACTACAGAGCTTTCATTAATTGTTAAATTGGGGACAAAGTAAGCTTGTGTTGGAGGTAGTTCAGCTTGGATAGAACCACCATGTTTTGTTTGCCAGGTGACGTTAATCCCGGCAGATTGAATCGGAGTTTTAAAAGGGTAATTAATAGAATGGTATTCTGCGTAAGCATTAAACCATTCAAAGAAAGGAATATTATTACAGACTTTATTTAAAGTTTTGTAATATATTTCTTGGATTGGTTTTCTAGCTTTTGGATCGTAATTTTCCAAAAACCATTTTCTTTTTTCAGAATTTTGTTCAGAATAGAAATCCTTCCTTAAGGATTCCTTATCTAATTGGAAGTCTTGAATGATGACATTAATGGTATTTTCTACCATGTCTGAATATGTTGGGGATTGGACAGAGGTTTGGTCTTCTTCCTGAGGAGGTTGGTAAATTGGTCTTGGAAGGTTAGATGATGTATCTAATCCTTGAAGATGAATTACAGAAGGAGCCGTCCTTACTGTATGAGGAATTGAAGAGCAAGATTGCCTAGATGGCTCAATTGCAGTTCTAAAGATTTCACTAGACCTAATTGACCTAGTTCCGGACATACTGAAAGAATTTCTCCTAAAAGATATCCCTACAGTTCCATTTACATCCTGTCTTACCTCCATGTGAGTTGGGGGTAAAACGGGTGTAGGATCTGGTTGAGCAGGGGCTGCTCTTTGCATGATCCATTCTTCAGGGAGATCGACATCTTCCCATCGGATAGTTTGAGGAACCATGACGTTTGTTTTGTGGCGTCGGTGAGGAATAGGGTAGTATAACCCTTTTCTTGAGGAATAGATACTTTTGAAGCAGAAGAATTCATGACTTTGTATTTGACTCTGTATATGAGTGCAACAGGAATAGATCCTGGCTTCATATCTAGTCCGTTTAATTGAATATTGAGTCTTAGGGCATCTAAGATGTTAGCATCTCCTAAGGCTACAGATCTATTTGGGAAGCAGTTGAAGTATACCGGTCCTGCATGCAGGCCTACTTCAACAGCTCCGAGAATTGAGTCTGTAAACCGGATGTGTCTAGCATCCCTTAGACAGACAAGAGCAGAGAACTTCAAGCCATCTCTGACCAGAGGTTTTAAGGCTATCTGAACACATCCGATGTGCAGAAATTTATATTTCCTTTTGTGAAGATTTAAAGATTTCTGTGACAGTAAAGGGATATCCTCTTTGTCACCATCTATATTGATTGTCTCTTCAGCAGTTTTGATTATAAAATCAGAAATAGTGAAGAATTTTCCTTCAGGTTTGTAAAGATCTCTTTCGTGGACCTTGGGAATGGTCCAATTGTCAAAGTTTTGATTTAGATTTTCAAAATGGATTTCTTCTTTGAAAATCTGTTTTGAAGAGGGATTGGAAGAAGAAGAACCTTCTTCAGAAACGGAAGAGGAGTCGGGAATAGAGGAACGTCTGGTGAACGATGAGAAAGTACGGCTAAGCATGGTTGTAATTATCCCCATGATATCATTACCTTCATTAGGTTCAGTAAAGATGCAGAGTGTGTTGGATGAATCTGAGTGGAAAGTAAACAGAAAAACTCTTTTTTTTTTTTTTTTTTTTTTAAACTAATCAACTAAACTTAGCCAAACAAAATGAACAGGCATTCAAACAAGCGGCTTCTGGACATGTTGCCACTTTCCTCGTGGTCTTACCATCCATTGCCTTAGAAAAACGAATGAATAAACTGTTCATACTAAGGTTACTATCAGTTTAGTTGATAGTAATTTTTAAAACAACATATACAAGAGGAAACGGAAAGTAAACAGTAATAATGTACAGTACTCAGATCCAACCTCCACAACCCTTACATCCCCACTTCCCCCTCAGGCTCTGATACCAAGGAGAGCAGGATCAAGAGGTATGGGGGGAGATAGGGGTGAGTGAAGTGGGGGTGTATGAATGCAGTGCAGATTTAAACCATGCAAATAGAAATATTTAAACTTGCAGAAATATATATATATATAGCTGGTGGCACAAATGGTTAAGGATCCGAAGGAAAGTTCTCACTTCACTTATGGGCGATGGTTCGAATCCCCTTGAAGCCATCCAAAATCCCACTTTGGTGAGCATCCCTCCTCAGGGAGATCCCCTGGCACCCACAGGCTAGTTGAGTAGCTGTGACTGGATAAAACTGCTTGCGGTTTAAGCCTGTGCAGTAATCCTTTGGGTTGGGCCTCTGTTGGTCTCCCTAACATGCCACTGGCGCCCTGCCCGGTAGTACTTGGGAGTGCCTTCCCTTACTATCATTTTTTATCACAAAAATATATACTACGGGAATTCAAAATCGAACAAAATAGTTGCATCCTAATCAAATCAAATCGAACAAAATCGTTGGCAATTTTAAATGATTTGGTTCAATTTTCGATTTAATATTTTTTAAACCAAACCAAATTGTTATATATATGTTTTAAAGATATTTGATTTGTAAATGATTAATGTTTATATCATTACATATTTAAAATAATATTAACTTGTTTATAATTTTAAAATAAATTATATTGAATTATTTTAATTTTTTTTTTCATTTGTATTAGTCTAGGTTGGTTTTTCAAAGTTTAAAATTTGTATCAACAGATTTGGTTAAATACTTTATACTATGTTTTTTAAATTTAATTTTAGAACTAATTTAATTTTCTTTAAACTAGATTTGAAAAGCGTGTTATTTATTTTGATTATAATGTTATTTGATTGTAATCAATTAATTAAGATTATATATGAGTTTGTGAATGAAATATTGTTTTTTTATCATTTATTGATGACTTTTAATGTCTAAAATTATCAAATTAAACTGTTCAAAACCATCAAGCCAAACTACTCAAAACCGCTCAATCATGATTTAGTTTACCATTATCAAATCAAACCGACCGAATCAAACCGCCCAAACAAAAAGTGATTTAAAAATTCTTTTAAACCGCTCAAACCGAACTAATGAACACCCCTGGTTTTTACCATGAATTTTTCATTGAACCTTCATTTATTCTCTTTCACTGCTCTACTTTACTAAAGTATCCATTCTTTTGAGTAGATATTCAGTAGTACGATAGTATTAAGCTTTAGTACATCCCTCCAATCAATTGATCTCCAATCCATTCAAAGTGAATTCTAATTAATGTGACTTTTTATTAATATTAACTGACACTATATAATTGAAGGGATGAGCGTACAATAGTACTAAACTTTTTAGCAGTAATTAATTTGCATTCTTTTTATAATTTGAATTCTGCATTCTTGTAATTAATGTGTTCATTGTAGTTAATAGTTATAACGGTGATCTTCCATAGTCGAAGGAGGTGTGGTGAATAACCTAACACATCACTGATAACTACTAATGTATGGAAATAGATTATATGGGTAAGTATATTTTTATGGGAAAATGGATGTGTGGGAGACCACTTATTTCTAAGTAATTAAAAGGGTTAACTTAGCCCTTTACTTTTACTACGAAGAGTTCGATTAAATATCTCAAACAGATTAACAACAACCTGAATTGAAACAAAAGGCTAAAACTAATTAAGAAGGCTTAATGGAGTATGGGATTTGATATGCTCGAATATACTTAAACAGTGAATAAGACTAAGTTCCTCAAAGAAGATGCAAAATAAAGAGTTTTTTTGAAATTAAAAAAAATATAAAATTACCGCAAATTGAATGCTATCCGATTCTTTAATCACTAATCTGCGGAAGGCTTCGTTTTTCATTCAACTTTCGTATATTCTGGCTCTTAATTCCATTTCTAAACGAAATGCTTGCTAAACATTGTTTTTGTCCGTAGATCAAGTTCATTTTCCCCGGTTCTGCTTTTCTTTTTAGGTACTCTGCCGCTTGCACCTGAACTGACATTATAAAACACAATTTGCAATGAGGAAATGCATACTCGATAAATAAAGCATATATTACAAACCGTTTCCAGATAAGTCATCCAAATTTCCAAATGAACATTCGTGATTTTACTTCATAGCATACACAAAGACAAAGACAGAGAAAAAGAAGCTTCCTCAATTTATAAACTATCAACGGCGGACCGTAGACAAAATGACAGATAAAACACATATGAGCAATAATAAACGATAAGCCAAGGAAACTAGAGCATTTAGCATGCTTCAACACTGACACAGATCTTTTTACAAGATTAAACGACAATTTTCTTTCTTCTAAGTATACACAAAGTATCTCACAGTTGTAGCAGTATATGCAAATGCTGTGCATCAAGTTTATCTCGCTTAGTGCATATTCATATGGAAAAATATGTAGTATCCACGCCAAGTGGAGTATCAACTGCAAACACATAAGAGCCCTATTTATCCTTTGTGATTACACTACTGCAGAAACAAGGTCTCATTGACCGACAGCCATGTCAGAGAAGGTGCTCCATAATTCAACGCAGACAGCAATAAGCCCAAATAATTTGAAGATATTAGCTTCGCAGTATACCAAAATGAGTCACACCGAAATCACTGCTCTCAGAAGATTCACTTATGTTGAAGAATGACATGAATCTTCTCAAGAAATTAATTCAATAGATGAGGAGATACCAGAGCGTGAAGAAACAGATGCCATTGCAGAGTTCTTGAGCCTTGAAATCGTCCTGATTGCATCAACATTCTCAGACATGTCTGTTTCAGGTTCTAGAACGTCATTCTTCCCAGGGCGCGATAATGCATGCTCACATGCCTAATTGCCAAAGAAGAGATCAATTACAGAACGAAAACATACAAAAACACTAACTCCGACTTCGAACTAAAATTACTTGCTGAATATTAATCATCACAGAAGTAACAGTAGGAAAATCTGACTCTAAAATAAAGATTAACAAAATTGCAAGAGCAAGGAGCACAACGCATGAAAGTGAATTATGTATAATATGCATCAAATGTAACATATACCTTCTGTGCAATAGAATGAAAACCGTTATACAGCGCGTCTTCCACAAAATTTAACCATTCCGCAGACGAGACTTCTAGCCATTGAGAGCTTGCGGACTTGAACTTCCTCATAACTAAAGCTTCGTATCTCAAAGCTAGGCAACTCTGTAGAAAGCCAGGTACATCATTGCTAAAATCAGAAGCCATAACTAGGTTCAGATGTTAAGAAAAACAACAAAAGTCACAGGCACAATTCAAATTTCAATTATGGTTGAAAGAAGAAGTACCTCCACATCGCCGATGATGGCAAAAGCACGTACGAAAAAATCGAGAATGAAAAGCTTCTCCTGAACAGTCTTCGAGGCAATTGAACGAATAACAGAGAGAGATTCGGATCTGAGGAACTCTGTGAAACTCGATCGAACTTGCATCAACGATTTCACATCCTTAGAGACCAAATGTGATTGAAGAACTTGAAGCGTTGCATCATCGAAACTAAGAGAAATGAACTTTGAATTTGTTAGCGATCACAAAGAAAGAGGAGAAATTAAGAAGAAGAAGAAGAGTCAAGAGGACCTCCTGGCATCGATTAGAGAGCGAAGGAGAGAAAGTTGTTCATGTGCTGAGTGTGACATTATTTGCGAAAGAGAAAATGGCGGGGAAAGAACCATAAGCGTTTAAGTGGCTGTAAGGATGAGTGAATTCCCAGCGTGAAATTTAAAACTAGAGTCCAAGTCGGGACTAATAAAATTACTAATTCGTACACTATGTTTTAAAATAATTACATGTAAGTATCAACTAACTTTTTTATAAAAGAACTTTATAATTAAAAAGTTTAAAATTAATCCATCAATTTTTGTAGTATAAAGTAATAGGTTAAATCAATTTTCAAAGTTACAAGTTAACCTCTTCAATTTGAAAATGGTCAAAATAATCAATTAATTTTTGTTTTATTTTATAAGTATCACAAATATTAAATCATCTTAACTTAATTATCCGGACCTGCTGGCTTTGGGGGCTTATTTAGAGATGACAATGGGAGGTGGCTGTGGTTTCTCAAGTTTTCTGGGAACTCGTACAAATATGTTTGCTGAACTGTCTGCCATCGAACATGGGCTGAACCTTGCGGTTAATAAAGGCTTTCTGAGAATTGAAGTAGACTCGGACTGTATGGAGGCAATTAACTTGACCTCTGGTAGTAGTAACTCCACTCATCACCTTGGGGTTATCATTAGTGATATAAAAGATCTGAGTAGACCGCTTTGAGGCCATTTCCTTCAAGCATGTCTTCCGTGAAGTCAATCATTGTGCTGATGCCCTTGCAAAACTCAAGTCCAAGGATCACGTGGAGCTTCATGTATGGGAGAATCCACCATCTGTCATCTCCCTAGGTCTGATGGCTGACCTGGCTGCGACGAGCTTCTGTAGGGTGTAGGTTCGGTGCGGTTGTGTGGTGCCGTTTTTTTTGTTTGTCTTTGTTTTGTTGTTTTTGGTTTTGTTTCTTTACTTTCCTACCAAAAAAAAATCTTAACTTAATTATCAATATGACTAATACTATAGTCACCATTTATTAGCTAAGCAATATACAAATGTTTCAATGCAAAATAAATTAAGATTAAGAATATAAAACAAAGTTTAAAAATTTAAAGGAGGCACCAACTTTTTAATATGAAAATCAAATTACAAAGCGGATATAGAGTAGAACTTGAAAAACAAATTTCCTATAAATTTAGAATTGAACTTTGAATTTAAAACAAAAAAAAATTAAATTAGATTATACAAAAAATGAAAACAATAAATAAAACTTAATTTTCCTTCCCTTTATCTCCAACTTACAAGAATAAAAAAAGATGGTGTTTAAAAGTCGAAAGAATGAAAAATTCTTTTCTCATCCACTCCATTTCATTCATAAACTTTTAATATGAAAAAAAGAGAAAATTTTACTTTCTATGTTCTTGCTCCTCTAAACTGATTTTGTTTCATCATTACGTTATATCAAAATAACTTGTTCTTTTTCTTTCCCAATTATTCAATAAAATAGGATTTTTTTCCTTAAAAAACCATATTCAAGCTGACATTCTTAACTGTTTTTCATGCTTGCTATTGTTTGAAACACAGAAAAAATGATCGAGCCCATGTCGAATAATTTTACCCAACGGAATTTCTTACTAACAACTAAACATAATGGTTAACTTAAGATTCTTCTGAAAAACATGCAACAGACGATTTACCATAATTGAGTAGGCAAGTTATAAGTAAGCTACGGACTGCATGGTTTATTAAATGTATAGTCTGGGTTGAGCCATAGATCAAATGGCCCTTTCACCTTAAAATTGATAGTGCACATTTTCCTTGTTAGCAATAACAAATAAGTGCACAAAAGCGATGAATTACAATAAAATGAGTATCATTAACAGTATTATGATACTCAGTTGAAAGTATAACAATAACAAATTCTTCAAGGAAAAACCCATAAAATGAGTATCATTAACAGTATTATGATACTCAGTTGAAAGTATAACAATAACAAATTCTTCAAGGAAAAACCCATAAAATGAGTATCATTAACAGTATTATGTCTGATGTGCTACAAATTCTTTAATTTCTTAGATCTTGTAGATTAATGTGGATATGCATGCGCACAATCGATGACATCAAAGTTCGCTTTAAATAGAACAGAACTTCATATACTCTATCTAATAATACAACAGTTCGGCTGCCATCCAAAACAGTTCTGGTGGTACCAGCCTACACAACACAATGCAGAGCCTAAGCCTGCTTAATTTAACCAAGCCAGCGCACTAAATGGGTAAAGGTACAGTTCAGAGAATATACAATGTAGGTTATGACTTATGAGACAGGCATGGATGTTTGCTTGAAAGGATTAACCAAAGGGGGTTGTAACTGCAAATCAAGCAGTTTCTACCAACGTTACTGTTCCTACTCGTGAGGGATATATATAACAAGCACCATAACGAATATCATGTAAATGCTTCTGCAACTACATTACATAGGATTACACATCAAAATTACAATGTGACAGCCAAAAGAAATACAAGTTCTTGAAAAATAGCTAGAAGTAATTGACATTATAGTTTGTCAACCATATGTTTAAACAATTTTTTTGTTAAAATATTCAAAGTTCAAGTATTATTTCTGTTGTTTTTCTGCCGGCAAGGTGAATGCAATATTGAACGCAAACAAGCAAGACAGGTAGCAATACCATCTGTCAAATAGTTTTTTTGGGCGATTATTGTTGTAGCCTAAAACATGCAGTTAGCCAATTACAAAATCTGTCAAAATCTAACTACTAACACTGAAATTCAGGACACTTGATCCAAATATTACTGAATAATACATTGTTACAAAAACTTCTCAGTTATAATGATAAAGCAGAGAAAATTACGATTACCACCCATGAGATTTGTCTAAATTACACTTACCAACCCTCTAGTTTGGAAAATTAAACATGCCCATTTTAAATTTATGTTCTACCAATGAAGATAACTTTCAGAGAAGCATAAGATTGTTGTCCTATTTTTAATATAACAGTAAATGCAATTAAATTTATATGATTCAACATGAATTTCTTATTATAAGAGTTAACACAGTTAAATAAATTCATTGTTTTGAAATAAACAGATACTATATGAAATATTAAGTTAATTGGTAGAAAATAAATTAAATGAGAAGTTCGTGTAACATTGTAATTTGTATCAAATCTCAGGAAAGTTGTGTGATGTACCCTAAAATGCACAGTTGAACTACCTATACAATTAGGTGCCCCAGCTTCCTATAGTTCTATTCTGAGCTGATTGACCACAAGCACATACACACAAAATTCTACAAACAGACATCAAGTAACCTGAGGATTAATAGTTAATGCATGACTTCATTGAGAAGGCCCAATATTCCGGCATCTCCTTCCAATAAGCTCATAATTAATGAATGTATAGGAAGAGAGAATATGAACTATGCATAACATCAATTAACACATGGCTACATGTAATACCCAACCAGTATCACTATTTTCGTATAAAACATACTCAGAAAAACTAATGGGATTTATTGATCTATTAAACAACGACTGACACAAATATTCCATTATCGCCATCACATGCTTGTACCAGATGCCACATGGGATAAGCCAGGAAAGTAACCATTTACCCACATAATGACAATGGTTCAAACTCCAAGCAAAGTAATAAGCATGTTTTCATGAAAGCAGCACTCACCTGAAATAATCAACCTACCTTAGCAGCAAGCAATTTGGAGACTATCCATTTGCCTCTATAAAAACATTGACATAATTAAATTAAACCCTGTCTACAAGAACCCACCAGCTAGTGACAATTGAAACAAAAAGGAGCGAAGAGGTCTTGCTTAAGTAAGCGAACAACCTACCTCTTTGCTTCCAATTCAAGAAACCAGCCAACTGAATATACTAAATCTCTCAGACCATAATTCATAGTACATAAAATGCTCATTCTTGAGTCTCAGTATGGACGTGAACGGTTCCCGCCATAGTGATCCCGCCTATCAGGACCAGAGTTACCTCCATCTCTATAATTGTCCCTGCGCCTATCTCCACCATATCCACCCCTGTTTCCCCTATATTACAAGAAACAATTAATATTCTTGCAGAATTTGAGCTAAAGTAAATCAACCTCTCTATAAACATGGAGAGATCATATACACATAGAAAATGATAATCGTGAAAATTTGTCTTAAGTGTAAAACACAATACAACATCATTAATAAGATATGGAGCAAATTTAAAATATTTTTATATATGTGTAATATTTTATTCTGCTTATTAGGTAAAGAAAAAAGCATCAGTATATGGGATCAAAAATTTAAAAAAAAAAAATGATAATTGTCAGTTTTTATCAAGAAACACAAGGCTTATGTAGGAACCATGTACCAAGCATAAATTGAAATAAGAATCACAGTATTCATTCAATGCTACAATTAATTATGTCAAATGCACTTATTTATAGTCACAGATAGACACAATTAGTATCCTGTGTGTTCATGTGTGTAGAAACAAGAGTGTTTAAAAAATACCCATGGCCAAATGCAGGTGGAGCCCTTGGTGCAGATTTCTCAGCCATGGTAACACTGATTTTGTAGCCCCTCAAATCAAAATCTGAAATGCAGATATTCATAATTAGTACTTTTGATGAGAAAAAATATAGATATATCAATAACAGCAGATTAAGCTAGATGTAGTACTATTATAAAATCCTCCAGCAGAATGTGCAGCAGAGGGATCTTCATAAGCAAGGCAAGCATCACCCTTGTTGTTTCCTTTCTCATCTGTGTATATTTTTATGTTCCAAGGCCACTGATCTTTATATCCCCTCTTCTGCTTTATTCGTCCAACCTAAATTGATGTACAATGTTAGCATAAGGTATTAGAGTTCACAAGAATCACAAATACACAACATTCAACAACAACAAACAAAGCCTTTCCGCACTAGCCTTTTCACAAATATGCAACTTATATGAAGAAAAAAAAAACTGCCAAATTCTAGTTCTGCCTCTGTAGTTATCAAAGAAAGATAAATTTCAGAAGATCCATTCCACTCCTCCCCCCAAGCAGCAGACATAAGTAAACAAGGTTCACTGATACAACCCATACAAACATGCAGGGGAACCAAGAAGATAAGATATATTTTAGTCTGAAAGAAGCACTATAATGTAAAAGGTTGCTTAAAAGAATTGACAGAAATGATCCTCCATCTAATGAGCTTGTGAAGAAATCAACAGATGAGAACATTACTTGTCCAATGCCACCAAAAAGTTCCCTCAATTCTTCAATAGTAACATCTGGCGGTAAGTTTGATATGTAGATTCTAGAGTTGTCGCAGGAATCATCACAGTTATCATCGCATTGCTTCACCTTAGCAGGGGGTTCAGCAGGAGCTCCACTAAAACCACCTCGACTACCAGAATTATAACCACCTTCTTGTCCGCCTACATTAGCCCCATAAGATGGAGGGTATGATGTGGGTCCACCAGTGTAGCTTGTAGGTGGAGGAACTGCATCTGATCCATAATTTACATTCCCACCATAGGAATCATAGGTGGGTGGATAGCTTCCACCAGTACCACCATAAGATTGGGCTGTAGGAGGAGGAGCCTGACCAAAACCACTATCTTCTCTGCCTTGATTACCACTGAAAGAACCACCCCTATTGCCTCCTCTACCATCATTGTTACTATTCCTACCGCTGTTATAATCATTACCTCGTCCTCCATCATAGTTACCAGATCTACCTCCTCGATTATTGCCATATCCCCCACCTCTTCCTCCCCTATCATAACCTCCACTGCCTCCTCGATCACTAGCACCAGACGGAGATGGTGTACCGCATTTGTTACATTCCACCCTTCTCGCAAAATTCAAATTACCACAACTATATATAGAAATTTCCAATCAAATACAAAAAAGTAAGAATCAACAGGATATCCATAACTAGAATTATTCCCAAATAGAGCATTCTAAAGAGAAAATAACAACGAAAAAAAACCAAATAAAGATTCTCAAACCTTGGGTTTGGGCAACGCCAATCTCCGTCTCTGCCACCTCCGTCTCTGCCGCCTCCACTGCGTCCGCCTCGTCCTCCCCCTCGTCCACCGCGATCTCCACCTTGATATCCACCACCGCCACCTATAAAAATTCACGTAAAATTCAGACATTACAGAACTGAAAATAAACCAATCAAGAAACAAGATAATACACACACCTCGACCACCGTATCCTCCACCATAACCTCCATCCCCTCGACCACCACCGCCACTGCCCTTACCTCCATAACCTCCGCCATCACTTCCCCCATAGCCGCTCTTTCCTCCATAACCTCCGCCATCGTTACCACCATATCCACCGCCGCCGCCCTTTCCACCATAACTTCCGCCGTCATCACCGGCATATCCACCACCACTGCTACCTCCCCCATAGCCTCCGCCCCCGTAACCACCTCCTTGATATCCTCTTCCAGCCCCGCCGCCGCCGCTTTCTTGATATCCTCCTCCACCACGACCACCTCCATAACCGCCAGCAGCACCAGAACCATATCCACCGCTACCCCCATACGGCGGAGGCGCAGAGCCACCGCCGTCTTGACCATAGTATCCTCCAGACATGATCCGATCTAGGGTTTGCTAGTTCCAGAAAGTGAAAGAAGGGTTTGGGCACAATTGACAAATTGGTGTATATAGACTTGGTTTGAAGATATTTCTCCCTACGCTGCCAACGTGTACCCAAATAATATATATCTTTAATAATTTTAAAAATCAAGTATTTTCTAAGATAATCCTTTTTTTTTTTTGGAGAATAAGATAATCCTTAAAACAAGTGTAAAAAATGTAAATGTGTATTTTGTGTGCATCTGTTGGTTTTTTGTCATTGGAGTTAAATACTTAAATATTATATTTTTGTATAATTAAAATTGTAGTGAACATCAGGTCCAAAAAGAAAATTGTAGTGAACACGGAATTGGGGAATCTTAATACTTAATAGTTTCAAGATTTTTTATTTTAATTTTTTTAGGGATTTTTATTTAAATTTTTTATTAAACGATTTTTTATCTTAATTAACTCTTCTTCTTGTTTTTCTGCCATAATTAACTCTTCACTACGCAAGTTCCTATATATTATGTATATTTTCACTTAAATATTCGTTTAACATTATATTTAAGAGATAAATTAAAGAAAAATTATCTAATGTTTAAAAGTTTAATAAAAAAATATTCGATTTAAATAATGAAAAATTACTTAAGATATAAAAAAATAAAGAGATAATCATACAAAGAAGAAAAAAATTAAGCATATATTTTTAATTTATTTATATTAAAAAAAATTTTGAGCAAAATTAAATCAGCTAACTTTAAAGGAAATTTTCAAGCATATATGATATACCTATAATGTTTTTATTTAAAATATAAATATCATACAAAATATAATAAAAGTTGCGACATACAAAAAAAATTAAGACAAATGAATGCTTTTGATTCATAATACATCTTTCTTATTATTGGCAAAAATATTTTTTTCTTAAATTATGGAGTTTTTATCAATTTTATCCCTAAATTTTATTTTATTGTCAATTGTATATGAAAATTTTAATTTGTAAATAATTTTGACATTCATCCTAATTCTGTAATGACAAATATAAATATAATTGTCTATGTGACCTCTAATATTGATGGTAATGTCAATTCATATATTTAATAACATTGTTTTATCTATTTAGTCATAGTTATCAAAACAACAATACAAATAAATAGTGTTATTATGATTAAATTGACAAAATATTGTAGCTAAATATATTACTCGATATCACATTTAATATTGAAAATCGACAATCATATTTATATTTATCATTAATTATTTAAACGAAGTTCAAATAAATGCCAAAATTACCTATAAATTTAAAACGTATGGCAAAAAACAAATTCTTAAAGACCAATGAATACTTTGATTCATGCATTTTCCATTATCCAAATGTTATTGGAAGTTTTAGCATAGGCTTTGTCTTAAATAATAGAATTGACATTAAAATTTTAGTGTTTGATTCCTAATAATAATTTGAGATTTTTTTGTTTGTTTTTTACATGTCTATTAAAAAAAATTTTACTCAACTCTTCAGCGAAGATTAAAACCTGAATTTATTCATATTGTGGGGAACTAATTCTTTTCATTAGATTCACTTCTCATTTGATACATGTTTTTTTTTTGTTAAACTGAGAATTTAATTTAATGCAAATGAATGATGTAACATTATTAATACATTATCACTCTGATAAAATAAAACAATTTACTTCTCACACACAGCATATTAATGGCTGAGATAAAGCCTTAATAGCACACAAATAAAATAGTTTTGTTCCTCTCTCTTTCCTAAAAGTTCTCCTCATTTTCCTCTTTTTTGCTAGTTACCAACAGCACCATTGCAAGATTTCTCCCTCTAACCACCGTACGTCTTTGTTACTCTATAAACAGTATCCTTTAACAATCACCCAATCTCAAAAAACTTCTCACTTTGAATAAATCAAGATCCTCATGGACCAACTTAAGAATTAAGATAATATAACATGACGCTGTTTTTTTGCTCAAAACACAACTTTGAAGCAGTAGAATGTAATTTTGGGAAGGAAATTTTCTTATCTCACTCTCCTCCCTATAGATTTAAAAGCAACCCATACTTTCTCTGTTCTGTTGATGGTTTTCCTCACCATAACAGAAATTACTATTAGAGGCAAGAATCTGAGCAAGAATTAGGATTTAGGATCAGTCCTGTCATGTTATAGGTAATTTGAGAAAAGGAGGAGAAAGTTTAGGAAGAAGAAGGAAAACAATGAAGTTTTAATGAAACCGTAAGTTCTGATATTATCTCTCATCAACGGTTTCATTCTTATAAATGTGATCCTTTTATCTTCTGGATCCAAACACCCACAATTTCTACAATTTTCTAATCAATTAAGATTTAAGAGTCCTGTCTTTGTTGCTCTTTCTAATCAATTTTCGTAATTAAAGGTATGTATTTCCTGTTTTGTTAAGGTTCGAATTTTTTTAAAACTATCCAAAATTTCATTTGTTGGAGTTACACAGAGATTCCCTGGCATGCACCAAGGACTAGTTGAGAATTGCTTGCAATTTAAACTTGTGCAACAATGACATGCCAGTGTACCTAAAATTAGAATTGCATTTCCTTATTACCATTTTTAGTTCCAAAAAAAAAAGTTGTTCGTCATATTTACTCCCTCTCAACGCATCTGTATTCTGAGCATTTGGTTTTATTCAGATTAGTTAGAAGAATATTGTTAAATTAAAAGGGGGTGTTAGAGTCTTTAATTAATTCTAAAGTTGTTTTGTGAGAGAGAGAGGGGGAAAATGAGTATTTCAGAGAGGGAAGGAAGCAAGTTAGCAGTAGCACACAAGCATGACTGGGTGATTCTTGTGGTTCTTATGGCAATAGACGGATTCTTGAATCTGATAGAACCTTTTCATCGCTATGTCGGGGAAGACATGATGACAGATCTCAAGTACCCATTCCATGAAGACACTATACCCATGTGGGCTGTCCCAGTACGTATCAAATCAAATTTGATTCACAACAACTATATATAATCAATTAAATAATTCATCATTTTAATTACCTAACTTCCATTATATTCAATTCTTTATCATTTCAAGATCTTCGCTATTGTCATCCCCATCCTCACATTTGGTGCATTCTACATGAAAAGAAAGGACGTCTACGATTTCCACCATGCAGTATTGGGTACTGAATTTTATTGCTGTAGCTTATTTATATCATTTAAGTAATTTTTATTTCCTTCCTGCAAGGTAGCTAATTAGTGGCTTTGTGGGGAACAATATATAGGTGTTTTGTTCTCTTGTTTAATTACTGCAGTTATCACGGACTCCATCAAAGATGCTGTGGGTCGACCGCGACCAAACTTTTACTGGCGGTGCTTTCCTGATGATTCGCCGGTGAATTTTTAAATATAACCTCACATTAGCTAATTAATTGATGCTCACTCACAGGGTGTGACATTATAATGTGGTTGGTGCAGGAGTATGATGATTTTGGTGATGTTGTTTGTCATGGGATTCCCAAAATTATAAAGGAAGGATACAAAAGTTTTCCAAGTGGTCATACTTCTTGTAAGTCCAATTTGTCTTCCTTATTTGAATTAGAGATAAGGAGTATAATATAAGATAAAAAAAAAAAGAGAATCAAGATATTTTTTGCTTGTTTGGGAAGATAAAAATTGGAGGGAAAGATAATAGAAGATCAACCCTTAATCTTTCATTATACTTATCCTCGATCACAAATTCAAAATACTCCAAATTTGATATTTTTTAGGAGCTATCAATAGTCAATACTCAAACAAATGGAAGACATATGGAAGGTTAGCATCCCCTTCCCCTCCCTTCCCTTCTGCTCTAATCACTTCCCTTTCATTCCCCCTCTTAATTCCCAAACAAATCCTTTAATATCCTAATTTAAATAAATATGTTGTTTAGAACTTTTAACGAAGAAAAGAAAATACATCTATTAATTTTGTTTGAAAATTATAATTTTTTTTTTAATATTTTTCCTTATAACATAAGCACCTAACTAATCATTTAAAGTTATAAGGTTATAATTGTATTTTACAATATTGAATCACTCCGTTTTATCCTTCAACCCCAATTTGGGAGTTAAAAAAAAAAAAAAATTTAGATGGCTAATAAAAATGTTGAAGGCCTTTCCTACCATTTCATTCCATCCATATAAAATCATCTAAACACACATTGAGTCATTCCACTCCTTGCCACTAACACCCTAATCAATAATCATCCATCCAAACATTACAGCCTTAAGTATTCGAATTGAGTTTCTAATTGTGTTGTTTTTTTTTAAAACAATTGGGGCCTTTAGCAAAAAGAACCATAGGCATCACCAAACAGCATCCACTCATAGGCATTACTTGTATTTTTTAAGTTTTAAACACGTCACGTTACCTCCATAATTTAAATGCAATTTAAGCTTTTAATGAAAGAATAGAATTGTTGATGGTATATTTTGGTAATTATGGTTATATGTTATATATAAAAATGCAGGGTCATTTGCGGGTCTTGGTTTCCTTGCGTGGTATTTATCAGGGAAAATTAGAGTGTTTGATGGGAGGGGTCATGTAGCCAAACTATGTATTGTGTTAGTTCCTCTACTATTTGCTGCTCTCGTCGGAGTTTCTCGTGTGGATGACTACTGGCATCATTGGACTGATGTCTTCGCTGGAGCTCTTATAGGTCTCTAACTAATAACAAAAACTCTCAACTAATTTTTTTTTCTTTGAATATCCTACTTCCTGAATGATGCTCTATTCTCATCCTTCTAAGAATTGAACTTAAGTGGTAATAATTAAGAGAACAATATCCCTTAACTATTTTTTTTAATTATTTCATATTGTGTAAGTAAAGTAAGAAAAATTACTGATTGAAATGATATATTTGATATTTCCAACTTCAATTATTTATATGTAAATGTGTAGTTCAACTAAATATTAATGCTTGGCTCTGTCTTTCTTTCATCGTACTTGTCAGGACTTACTGTGTCAACTACTTGCTATCTGTTACTCTTTCCCCTTCCTTATCGTGAACAAGGTATGCCTTCTTGTTTCTGATTGTTCTCATCTTTAGGTTAGGCTCGTTCTAATTTAAACCCATAAATCAATCATGTAGATATACCCAAAAAATAATCAATTTTGAATTAACCAAGTTATTTTGAATAAGTTTTTTAATTTCATTTTACATATGAGCTAGCTCACATTTGTTTTCAGTGGCTTGTTTCAACTATTGTGAAAGAGAGACCTATAAATGAGACGTAGAAACAAATCTAACAATTAGGGTACTATTATTTGACTATACATTTAAGAGAGGAAGAAGTTGTTTAATTTGAAATTAAGAAGTATTTTGCTAGACTTGTTTTAAAAAATAAGTTGCTTATTTATTTGTAGTTTAAGTAACAAATATTGGAAATTCTTTTTAGAAGTAAAAGCAAAAGTAGAACTTTATTTATTTGAGACAAGCCTCCCTCTATTCAAAATCATTGGTTACCATAATCACATTTAACTTTTTGGTCCAACATGAAATATTTTTTATTTTTCAGTACTTTTGTTCTTGATTTTCATTTTAAAAACTATTTAAAAAAAATAGAAATTTGATGGATTATAATCTAAGAACTTGAGAAGAACATGAGGTGTGTTGTCGTAATCTTAACCTAATTTAAAAAAAAAATGTGTAGGTTGGGCGCCTCATGCATATTTTCAAATGATGGAAGATAGAGAAACTCGAAGTGAAAAGACCGATGATCACTTAGAATTACAATCAATCGATATGGAAAGAGAGTCAACAAATAATGACACTCGAGCCCTTCGAGAATTGTAAATAATTGATATATGGGTCATAGTACTTTTTAAATATATATATATTAACGATTTAATTTTTAATTTTTTATAATATAGCTAGTGCATAAAAAATTTTAAACGTCATCTGTGAGTCTTCATATAAATTTCGGTTCTTTGTAGGTGTAAATTGGACTAATAAGACTTTATTTTCAAAATATATCATATTTCTATATAAGGTTTTTTTTTTTTAAATATTGCATAGGAGCTACAGTCACAATTTTTCGAAAAAAAAAATAAGGATCGTTATATATTTGTTATAAGATTTTTTTAATCATATGTTTTATTTACGGTCAAGACACTATTTTAATCCTCTATGTTTCACCTAAATTTCGTTTTGATTATCTATGTTTCAAAAGTTTAAAATTAATCCTCTATGTTTTGAAGTTGGTCCATATATAATGGTCCTTTTGCCTCATACCATTAACCTCTTCTATTAAATGCTGATATGAAATACTGATGTGGACCAAAACTCTTGTCAGTATTTTAGGTTCACGTTAACATTCTAAGTCAACATTTAACAAAAGAGGCCAATAGTGTGAGACAAAAGGGCCATTTTGGACCAACTTGAAGATATAGAGGACAAATTTTGAATTTATGAAACATAAAGGATCAAAACAAAACTTGGGTGAAATATAGAGAACCAAAATGGTGTTTTGACTCTTTATTTACACACTCTCTCTTTTATAATTGGTCATGTAAAATGTGATCTTCTATATTTTTTCTCTACCACGATTGGTCATTCAAACACTTTTTATCATGTGTCATATTTATATTTGAGAACCTTATAACAAAGATATAAAAAACATTACATAAGTTTACTCATTTTCTAAGCCCCTAATTCCCCGTGTGTGACAAATCAATGTGCAGTGATTTGTCATATAGCGAACTCGAGGTGGGCCTAAACAAGAGCTAGTCTAAGTGGCCCATGTTCTTGGGAAGAACGGGGTTTAGTCTGACTCTGACATTGGCCCTCATTCTTCTAAACGAAAGAGCCGAGCTTGATTGGCATAGCCAGTTGATTATGCAACAACAATAAGGTTTCTTTTTCTTTTTTTTCTTTTTTCTGAAAAAAACTATCTCAGTATTCATTTGCATTTGCTTAGTACGTTACTTTAGTACTCCTTTGTGTTACAGTGTCCAAGCCTCATCTAGTTTCAACACACTCACATGTGGTGCGTAAACATTTACAGTGTATTATCCTACATGTCATGATTTATTTACAATTGATTTTTCTAACATTTTGTGCAGGGCAACATAGTTGATAATATTCGGTAGATAGTAGTCTATATTCTATATATGGTCATGGGGACAATGTTTAGGACCAAAATATTGACAACGCATAAGCATTGTTGTTGCAAAACGCAAGACCAACAAAATATATGCTCTTTGTGAATTTGGTTGTTGATATATATATGCTTTGATTAAGTCTCTATTTATCTTCTTGTTTTATGTGTAAAAAAAACTTAGGATAGAAAGTAGATAAAGTTATTTGTTGTATGTAAGTTAGAGGGTGTTTAAGTTGTATTTGTATTGGGTGTTTTTCTCTCATTTAGTACTTAGTGATGTAAAAGTAAGGTGTATTGAACTTTGATAGTGTTGCCAAGTATATACAGCTGGGATTAAATCTCTTGAGCAAAGTAATCTAAGTATGTATACTATTTTTTTTTCTCCTCATTTCACCGTTTAATGTAAGGATCCAATATCATTATACAATTTTTTGTTTGTGGCTTCCAAGAAAAACATGACTAATGTGTAGCAATTTGAGTTGTGAAATTCCCGGCTAAACTAAACAAACAATTATGTTATTTTTATATAAATATTTTAGCAGGTCCGGAAACTCGATTGTAGAAATTAGGACACATCATTTTTAGGGTTTTGGATCATTATGGACCCTTTCACTAACTTTATTCCCCATATGAACCCGGGTCCACAGGTTTCCACCTGATGGACCCTTTTTTATTTTAGACGCCTGCAGGCAAATGCTGCAAAGGTGTTTCGGCCACTGGTGTCATAGGCATTCGGTATGTCACATTGCATATCTCTTCACCTCTGCCCATTCTCAACCTACCTCTTATACTTTCCTTCAACTGTGCAAGAGTCATGTCATCCGTTAACATGACTCCCTCAACTCTGTCAGCTTGGAATGACAACCCATCGTTGCCAGATAGACAACTTCCATTCTTATACAAAAATCTCCTAACTCTCATGGCCATTTTATCTTCTAAATGGTACATAATATATATTACTTTTAGCAAGAATAATGGCATTCTATTTAGCTAAAAATACACACAACACTATACTATTTTTTCATTAGAACAAACCAATTTATAATTACAAAATTAAAATATTATTTGTTCACCTAAAAATACATACTAATTTATTATTTTCAAAACAAAATTTGCATGAAAATATCCTTAATAAAATTTCAGAAAAAATTAAATTGCAACACAACATTGTTAATCATAATTTGTAATTAAAAAAATAAATATCAAATTGACAAGTACAAAATTTATTGCAAAAACTATATATATATTAAATACGTTTATTTTACTTGATTAAATAAATTTATTTTTGTGAATATAAAATAAATTTCATTAAATGTCATGCTTGTTTAATATATTTATTTACTAAAAGTATTAATATATATTAATAAATTTCTTAATCTACCTACCTCACCTTTAGATTAACAAACAAATTTATGAAATTTTTAATAAATTTATTAAAAAATTAAATATATATTTTATCTATAATTTATTTTATATTTTATTTTTAATAAATTTTATCTATAATTTAATATATATTTTTTAATAAAATTATTGTGTGTTAAATTTTACCTACATTTTATTTACACGAAATTTTTAATAAAATTATTAGAAAATGTAAAAATTATTTTATCTACATTTTATTTACACAAAATAAAATTACATAAAAATTTCTTTATTAGAATTTCACCCCAAAAAAAAATTCTACAAAAATAAAAAAAAATCAAACAAAAACACTTAAAAAAACATTTACACAAAATAAAATTACTTAAACATTTTTATAATATAATTTCACCGAAAATAAAAAAATAATTCCACCAAAATCTAAAAACGAAACAAAATTTAAACATAAATATTTTCATATGCATATTTACAAACATTTTTATTATTTAAAGCTTATATTGTAAATAAAAAAATACCTCCAAATTCCAAATGTGAAGAATACTGGAAATGGATCAGTAGTGACCCTACAAATCAATTAAAAATGAAAAAATAATATAATTTTACTTCACAAGCAAGGACCAAGAGAAAATAGAAGAGGAAAGGAAAGAAACAAAATAGAAGAGGAAAGAGAGAACATACACAAGCAAGTAGAAGATAGAAGATAAAATAGAAGAGGAAGCAGATAGAAGAGAGAGATTGAAAGAAAGAGTGAGTGGGGTTGGGGTGGTGGTCCAAACCCTCAACCCCACTCACATTTAAATAGTCTCAGCACCCTGACGTGACTACACGGGTGTTTCGGACACCAGGTGACCGAAACACCCGTGGTTTGGTGCCCGTGCCCAAACAGGCACGGGCACTAATGCAGCAAAGGTGTTTCGACCACTTGGTGGCCGAAACACCTTTGCAGCATTTGCCTGCAGGCGTTTCGGCCACCAGGCCTACTAAAATAAAAAAAGGTCCATCAGGTGGAAACCTGTGGACCCGGGTCCATATGGGGAATAAAATTAGTGAAAGAGTCCATAATGATCCAAAACCTTCATTTTTACAGTTTTGGCATAAAACAACAAAAAAGTAATTATCTGGCGCATAAGCTCACTCCAAATGATCCATGTGACCATCCCCACAAATGTCACATAAAGCTCAAGGCATAAATATTCACTTTTTATTCTTGTCAGCACACTTCATTACTGTAGACTCATACTATTCTTCTTACTTAAAAGATCATATAACCCAACTTTGGAATCTAGAGACCTTGGACGTGAGGCATTTTTATTTGCGTGGGGAACTAAACCTACACAACCTCTGAAAAGACAAATTTTACGGAATCTCCAAACATTGCGCTACGTTTCTCTAACTAGGAAAAATATGCTTCAACAATTAGGATTGGAGATAGCGACGGATGAAGATCGAGATAGACATAAATTAGTACTTGAGAAACTCCTGTGTTTGGAAAATAAGGGGATATGAAATATTGCTTACGTGTCCCCGAAGTGTTTAAAATGACGAGAATTGGGAATTGGGGCCAAGACAAGTGCAATCAAGAACTGCATATATTTCACCCAACTCCCTCCATATTACTACTTTACGACAAGTTGAAGTTTGCTCTGACATGGAAGATCTAGCTACTTGAAATTTTGGAGGAGGTGAAGAAAATATGCAAGTTCACTGTTAAATGTTAATGATTAGATCTGGTCCATGTCCATCCCCATTCTTCAATTTCATATGTTAGTATCACCATCCTTGTCTACTTCACTTCTCCATTCAACCAAATTAGAAGTTGTATATATAAATCAAACAAAAATTTTTATTTTCCGGAATGAAGAGACGAAAGAAAGGGAAGTGACTGGGTGTTGGTAACTCCATTAAAATATTTTAATTTGAAGTATTTTGAATCGGGGAATGATAATGAATGATTAATCTTCTATTATCTTCTGGTTCAATTCTCAATTTTCTAAATAAAAGAAAGATATCTTATTTCTCTCTCTTTTCTTTCATTCTACTTCTTAATCCTTAATCCAAACCTACTCAAAAGATATACAACATAAACTAATCCGTTGAGATTCTTAAGGAAAAGTTCACATACCAAATGTTTTTTAAAAAAAAAAAATTAGAAAAAAGGGGGAAACCATCGACCCAGTGTGATCGTGAATGGAAGCTGGGAGAAAGAGAAATGTAGATTGAAGGAAGAGAAGAAGTGGAAAAAGGAGAGGCAGGCATTATATTGGAAAGTAACCAATGGCAGTTGTGGCCACACCAGAGACGTCCATGTGTATGCTATGATAAAATTGTCCAGAAGAAGCCTGAAGATGGATTACGTGGAAAGTAACTCAATTATAAATTACATAAAGAAATGCATAAGTCTGAGCAAGGCTATGCTTCTTGATGCCCTCGCACTCGCAGGCGCACCATTCAATTGCTAATGGTCCATTCTTTTCTTTTCATTTCAATTTTAATCTCTTGTCTTACTTTTGCCTATGCTGTGTTTACTTTAATTTGGGTCTAGCCAGTATATTAATTAGATTACTTTCACTACAGGCTAGAGGGAAGAAGAAGCACTTGAAGAGGCTCAATGCTCCAAGGCATTGGATGCTTGACAAGCTTGGAGGCGCTTTTGTAAGCCACATATTAATTTTTCCAACTGCACATTTAGACTCATCTTCTATATACTATATATTTACATTTTTGTAAGCCACATATTAATTTTTGAAGTTGGGAACGTTGCAATGGTGACTGGTGGAAGGAACAGAGGAAGAGTTGGGATCATCAAGAGGAGGGAGAAGCATATGGGCACTTTCGACACCATTCATGTCCAACATGCTGTTGGGAATGAGTTTGGAACTCGTCTGGAAAACGTGTTCATTATTGGGCAGGGCTCAAAGCCATGGGTGTCTTTACCCAAAAAGGAAAGGGATTTAAGTTGAGTATCACTGAAGAAGCAAGGTTGAGACGTGAGGCAGAAAGGGCGTCATCAGCATAATATGGCTATCTATGATCGTACTTTCAGTTCTACTTATATATTCTCCTTGCAAGAGACTAGAAGCCTTGTGTTTTCAAGCAGTGACTAGCTAGTTTGAATTTGGCATCGCTCATCATATCTAATATAAGAATAATATGTAACATGTCTTTACTATAAGCTTCTGTTGTCAAATGGTTTTATATGCTGAAGTAGCTCACAGGCCTCGCTTTACTGATATATTCATGGTAAAGTCGGATAGATCCAAAAGTGTAACTATAGAAAACGAAAGAAAATCTCAATTAAAGGGGAAAGGAGCTAGTTGGGCAGCTTTTGTTGTAGATATACATCATGCAGCCTCACCTTCATTAAGGAGCATCTGATCAAAGTGCCAAAGACCTGCAAGTCCACAAATCAATTACTTCAATTCCCCAAGCAAGAATATATACAAATATTATTAGGATTTAGGATTCAAGGAGAAATTACCATGTCCTTTGCCCACCCTTCTTAACTGAGCCACATATTCTGAGATCTTCTTAATGGATTCGATCTGGTGCAGGAAGAAAATAAGGAAGTTGATTATCATATTCTGATACAATGATCTTTTCCTAACAAGAAAAGCAAGAAACACGTGGGAATTGAAGTTGCTTTACCTGTTCGGCAAGAAACTCGCTCTCAAGAAAATCAACAAGTTGCACATCACCATTCTCATCTGCCAACTACATTAGAGAATAATATCCATTTTGAGCTACATTGTCTTTACTGTGTATAATGAATTCAGATTGGGCAATTCAATATGGTGAAGAGAAGTGATTTTACCTTGTGTAGATTGAGAAGTTTCTCATTGTTCAGCTTTTCCAAGGACAATGCAAGTTCCATTGCTGCATAACAGGGCAAACGGTATTACTATTAGCATTCTGACCAGTCATAAACTGTGCTTAGTCAAATAAGTATGGTTAACCCAAAATAACAAATAGATAAAAACAACACTATCACGGATGGATAATTCTCATATGCAATTATAAGTTCACATTAACAATCTCACTGATATTGAGAAGTGAGAAAAAAACAATACAATTCAGAAGTTGTTGAATATTTAGAGGAACGAAACTGGAATAAATTATTAACATAGTTTAAGCATACTCGATACGAATAATTTGTTCTTATATGAACATACATAGATGAATTTCTGAAAATCAAAGATACCTCGTGACCGATTTAAATATCACTTAGAAACTGTGATTACTAAATTCTTTAATCTTTATAATCAGAATAAAAAGCATCACGGCTCCCCTACATGACTTACCATTTAATGCGTCACCCTTTTCTACGTGATCATACTCTGAAAATGGCATCAGCATTGACTGCAACTTAACCCTTCCTCCTCGTTTATTCTAGTAATTATAAGAAAGAACAATATATCAACGCCAGATAAATGACTTAGGAAAAGAGAAGCAATGCAAATACCTGATATTCCATCAAAATCATAGCATGCTCTCTTTCTTCCACGCTCGAATCCTTGAAAAATCTAAAACAAATTGTATGTAATTTATCAACAATTAATATTGAAGAAATTTCTTATTACGAAGGAATTGAGGATTTCGAGTATCTACTTGGCTAGTCCCTTGAGAGCAATATTGTCTCTGTCAAAGTAAGCATACATGGCATGATACACGTAGGAGATACCGTATTCCACACTGTTTCAAAAGGAAACCAGAAACTGCAATAAAATACTTGCATATATAATTATTAAACAAACTAAGACAAATTTAATTTGAAGGGAAAACAAAATGAAGTAGAAACCAAGGGATAACAATGAGAGAAAAATCATATATCAGTAAAGCACTGTCAAAATGGAGCCATAAAACACACAAGAATGTGAACCTCACTTGATCTGTTCGTTGAGGGCAGCCTCACACTGATCTGTGTACTTGTGACGAGCCAGTGATGCTTGTGGCTTGGTAGGAATAAGGAGGAGCTCCTTTTGAACTTCCTCGAAGGGCTCAAAAATTACAGCGTCCTGAGAGGCGTGAATCGCATTATTAATCCCACTACCAGCATTTCTCTTGGAGAATCTCACAGAAGCAAGAATGGGAGAATGGAGAGACAGAGAAGAGAGACGCTTGGGTGTGCGTGAGAAGGAGAATGTGGTAGAAGAAGAAATGGCTAGAACCATTTTCGCTATTCAGAAAGACAGAGAGCGACCAGAAGAAGAAGAAGAAGAAAGAGCAAACAACGCAACAAAATTGCAGAAAATGAAGACGGCAACGCAAGAAGGAGGGAGGGATACAAAGATTCTTATGTGGGTTTAGGGGGAATTTCTGGCCGTTCATGAGGAAACACGTGGATGGTGAAGATCATTTATTGCGAAGTAGCGCGTGGTTAGCTCGTGGTGTGGTGAGTCACGAGTGTGTGCACACTCGTGAAAGAGCAATTATCAACACTGTGCCGTTAGAGCCAGTATAACAGAAAGAAAATTGCTGGCCAAAAACACATTTTATGACCCTAAATTTTACATTAATTTTAGTTTTTACCCAAATATTTTTTATTAATTTTATTCTAAAAATTTTAAACTGTAATTAATTTAATCCTAACACTTAATATTATTTAATTTACTATGAACAAATAATAATATATCATCACACATTATAAGAATAATAAAAGAAAGACATCATTTTGATATGTCACTTGTGTAATGATAAATTATTAATATTATATATCTAATGTCACTTTATTATTTATCGTTAATAATTTAGATAATAAGAATTGACATGAAATTAATTATAATTCTTATTAGATAAAATTATGTTGAATTCTAAATTTTGCAAGACTGAACAAAATATAATTAAAAAAAAAAATCTACCATGTATCATGTTAAATTATATTGAAGTACCGTTCTTTAGATTTTTACTATAATATTTTTTAAATTTTTCAATCGAATAACTTTGGATTCACCAAATTGTAAAACACGCATTAACGATTAGTCGCATCAAACCGTTGCTGAATTCTGTGATCCCTACTACCACTAGTACTGTAGTACAAAAGATCTTACACTTTCTATGGCTAAAAACAAATGTTAATTCAGATACATACAATCATGAGAAAACGACCTACTTTCAAATCGTTTTAACAAGTGGCGACTAGCGAGCATGCAAGCAAATAAATCGTCGTTTACTCCCCTCATCTCCGAGACTTCAGTGAAACGACAATAAACAAAATGGCGCTATAAATTTCATCCAGATCCATTTGGATCAGTTGAGACTTGAGACCATAGGAACTCCATAGTATAATCCCTCGCGTCTCCAATTCAGCTTCTTCACCCATGGCTTCTTCGCTTAGATTGAATATTTCCTTTCTTCTATGCCTCTCCTTCTTCGCCTTATTCTCTCCCTCTTCACCTTCCAGAGTCCTGCCCTCCGATTCTCAGAAGGTCTCCGTGGGATTGTACTATGAAAGCTTATGCCCTTACAGTGCCAATTTCATCGTCGATTACCTCGCTAAGCTCTTCAGCGACGACCTAATCTCCATCGTCGATCTCAAGCTGGTTCCATGGGGTAATGCCAAGCTCAGAGGAAACAACACCTTTGATTGCCAGGTACCTCAATCAATCACTCGCCTTTTCTCTTTTGTGGGATTTTTAGCTTTTAAGTTCAAATTCTCACCTTACTCTGTGTTTATGAGTTTCAATTGAATAAACATGTCGCTAATTTTTTGGATTCATGAGATTGCAGCATGGTCCATATGAGTGCTTGCTGAACACCGTTGAAGCGTGCGCAATCGATGCCTGGCCTGATTTGGTAAGGCTTTCCCTTTGGTAGTGAAGGAGACAAAGAAAGTAATGAGCAAACTGATCCAAACTTGTACAAACACTGGGAAGACTAGATTTCCTTGTTTGATCATAGAAATATCTAGAAACAATCAGAAGTTTAAGAGGCAAGAGCTCAAGCTCAACCTTCTATTCTTTGTGGTAGAAGTGTTCTATTTTGATATATTTTCATACTTATTAAACTAAAGAAAATAAAAAGTTTACTGGAACGATATATTTTGAATTTTTTATACCTTTCCATACTTATTAATCAGGTAATTGTCCAATCATGGGCAGTTATGTTTTATTTGGAAATGAAATATTGTGTTTAACGCACTGTATCTTCGTGCTTTCTTACATAATTAAAGAAAACCAATGCAATATTTTTCTTAGGTTTATGAAGTAACTTTCTTCACATTATTTTATTGTCTGGGATCATTCTTAGTTTGATCTTACTGTTGGTTCAAATGTTCAATATAACGATGACTTTATGGTACATGTATACCGTAATGTTGAGAATTTTAACAAAATTCATCTTTCTGCAGAATGAGCATTTTCCTTTCATATATTGTGTTGAGAAACTAGTGCAAGAGCGCAAGTACCGAGAGTGGGAATCATGTTTTAAGAAATTGGGTCTGGATCCAAAACCAATTGATAATTGCTATACCAGTGAATATGGAAAAGAGGTTAGTGTTTTTTTACTTTTTCTGACTTTTAAGTAAATGTTTTATTGTTTATCCTTAAGGGTACGCTTGGTATAAATGCACGGATGTAAAGTACTGTAAAGAAAGTACTGTAGAGTAAAGTACTGTAGAATAAAAGAAAGTACTGTAGAAAAAAGTGAGGAGAGAGATAGAGAGAAAAATTAGGAGAGAGAAAAAGTATGATAAAAAGTGTGTTTGGTATGTATAAAATATGATGTAAAGTTTTTTTGGGAATCGTGAAACACTGCGATTTTACTGTTTGGATTTTACACCAAACATACCCTTACAGTAGCTCACTCTTATACAGGTATTAACGTGTATATAGTTGCTCTAGCTTCAGGGCTTCTCTTAAATTTGTATTTTGTATTGTGCATCTTTCTTTTGCCATGAAATTGCTAACCTAATTGCTGGAAGTTGGAATTGCATTGCCCTCAACTTTCATCAAAACTGCAATACCTACTGAATAAAAGACTTTCTAATGGTCACATCTTTTTATGTCATTAAGAAAGAGGCGGAGATGGAAGTGTTCAAAGATTGCTCAAGTACCATTTTAAACTTTGAAGTTTTATAAATACAGCTAAATGAAGCAAAAGTTGAGAAATATAAAGGCTGAACTGTCAATACTCAATAGTGTGGCTTATGAATGCTATTTAATTAATCTGTTCTTAGCAATGAAGAATGTTTGTAGCCTTGGTTTCAACTTTCAAGTTTGAAACGGAAATTTTAGAGAGAAGCCCACTTCCTGTAGAGATTGAAACCCTGTCAACGAGACCCTTTCTCTATTTTGTGAATTGGTGGTGTCTGGTGCTAAGATATTAAAGAATAAAACTAGTACATATAACTATATAAGCTACCTACTGCGTCTCTTAAAAGGATATTATCTAGAGTGTGAGCAAATGGCAAAATTAATGAGGAGTTATTTTAATTGATTCTGACCATTACTTCTGCATGTTCCTTGTTTTGATAACTTAATGAAATCTAAAGCAGTGTAATGTTGGCTTTGAACCACTTTCTACTGATAGAAGACTCTTTCCCCTTTGCTGCAAGCCTGCAACTTTTACAAAAAGCGATATTATGGAAATTCCAATTTGTAGCTTCTGAATATTCATCTCTGTTACTGATAATTTGGCAAAATCCTTTCTTTTTTTTTTAATTTCAACTATGCTAGACTTGCAAAATGATAATACTCTTTACAGATAGTCAAGAAAATTTGGCTGAAATTTTTCTCAAGTGGCATTTACCATTTTTATGCAGCTGGATCTAAAATATGCAGCTGAAACAAACGGCCTGCAGCCTCCTCACAAGTATGTTCCATGGGTAGTTGTGGATGGGGAGCCACTCTATGAGGTTAGTTCTGCTATCATGCATCAGGCTAAACACACCATTCCTATCATATGAATTTTTCACGAATCTATATAATTAATTAACATATCATAACTCATTGACAATAAAAAAATAACATCATAACTAAAGTTTGGCTTTACATAGCTTTTGTTGTGGCAAATAATAGCTATAGATAAGTGAAATTGCAAAGTTATAGCCATTTATAGAAAAATTGGATGTTTCTGATGTTACAGGATTATGAGAACGTTATAAGCTACATCTGTAAAGCATATGAAGGCACTGATGTCCCCAAAAGTTGCAGCCAAGTATTCCTTGATACTGTAATGGTGGATGAAAAGCCAAAGCATTCAGTTTGTGATAAAGAAACAGTGATACCAAACTTATGGGAACAACTAAGGTCAACCATTACATCATGGATACCCCAGATGAACATTGCATGAGCCTATAGATAATGCAACCCTGTATGATTTCATGGTTTGATGCTGTCGTTATCTGTATAGACTTGTGTTGAGTTAGTATTCTCTCAGCAAACTCTTGTACTGTCTGTGAATGCAATCAATAGTACCAGTCAAACAGAGAGGCTTAACATTATATAAACTATACACGTTCAAAGCATCGCACAGCAAATGACCACAACAGATACTTATTAATTATAATGCTCAATTTGTTTTAAAAAAAATTGAAATTTATTAAAAAAAACTTTTCATAGATAAAAATTTTTGTTGTGTTTTTGAGTTTTTCAATATAAAACAGAATATTTGGTTTTATGATGAGGTTTGCTCATGGTAAGTGACATTGGTCCAAATTAGTTTGTAGTCATGGGCCAAAATAAAAATGATAATGGTTTTTCTTATTTTTAAGAATTTTCTTTCAAATAAAATTTAGATTGACAGGAAATTTTCTTTCCTTTGGAAAAACTTTTTAAACAAAAGGAAACTTTAGTAACTTCTATTTGGGGTAAAAGGAACTGCTAAAAGACAGTTTATTACTTTATTTACTCTAACTTGTTAAGAGTCGATGGAGGTCCCAAATATATGTTTTCTCCTTACCTGCCTATATATGATAGTCTTGAATAAGTTATATGCCCAAAAAATATACAGAAGCAGAAAAAACCTTGCGCATCCGGGGAATCGAACCCCGGTCAGTACCGTGGGAGGGTACTATGATACCACTACACCAGATGAGCTGACTATTGTTATTTAGTCATAGCAATTATCATAAGCAATTAAATTTTATTAATTATTATGATATTTCAGATTCCTCATTTCGTTTTCAATACACTTCGTGAACTCCAACCTCTACTAATGGGAACTGGATTACACATTCATAATACTAAAAAACAAGAGAATAATAACTTTCACTCCTTTTAGCATACACATCTACAGTGTCAATGTAATCTGAAATTTTCTTTACAAAACATATAAAAGGTCTCATAGTTTATCAGCGGTGACGAGGCAATCCTACAACAATTTGAACTTTGAGAAAAAACTGACAAAGAAGTATGTGCTGATAGGACTTATCAGCAGCACAAGTCCTATGAGTTCAAGGCTCGATCTTGAACAAATTGACAACTGTCCACTAATACTGCTTTACATCTGATGCTTAAAAATATAATATGCTTCCTCGAATATAAGTAATTCTCCTACACAGTTTGAGATCAGAAGAATGCAGTTGCTTCTATTCTTTTTCAAGCTGCATATCTTTTCCAAACATATCATAAGCTTGTATTCTCCTTGAGAGGGTATGAGAATGACTTAAAACTAGCAAAACTAAACAATGAACCCAAGCTTTTCACCATATGAACTCTCCATATAATATATTTCATTGAACATATGTAGCATGGCATTTCAGGCAACAAGGTCTACTTCATCTCGATCTGGAGGAACCACATCCAATCTCATCATGCTCCTATATTGATTAGGAATGGGAGCCCCAGCATGCACACAAAGTTCCACCACAGCTGGAGCCTTTCCATAATACCTCTTCAGATTATTATTCAGAGCAGGGCCATTCAAATCACGAACATGCCACACATGATTTGGATTCACAAGATCATCTATTGTAGCTTCTTGCCATGCATGCAAACCATTTCGAGATTGATGCTTTGATGCCTTACACATTCTCACCTTGTGTCCCTTAGGACCCACCTGAACCTCAGGACAATATCCACAAGTATTTACAATATACTTCTCCATTATCTTCTTTGCTCCAGATATCATCTCAAACCATGAGTCTAGTGTCTTTATACCTAAATCCCTTACTGCGCTTCTTTCTTCATCCCTCAACTGATCTAAACAGTTACTATCATTCTCTACCAAACACTTGATCTTCTCAACAGGCTTCATCAATATCAGAGATGACTCAGGTAAAGGATTGACATTCTCAGAGGAAAATTTTCCTTTAGTTTCATCCCCCGCCATGACTGTCTCAAAATCTACAATTCTTCCTTCAATACAATATACAGGTTTTGTTCTTCTTTTAGTGGGATACTTTTCAAGGTCAAGACCAGCTTGTATACTAAGTTCTACGATGGCAGGAATACGTGGAACAGTATGCTTCTCGTCATGTACAACTCTTGGTTTACCAACACGGTCAAAAAGATGATAGCATTTTGGAAAGAAGACCACATCTTTAACCCCTCCCCTTCTCCAAATATGCATAGCATTCCGGAAACCACTCTTTGGCCCTGTACACGTCCGAATTTCATGACCCACATGGCCAATGTGAACCTCATTACAGAAACTAAAAAGACAAAATCATTAACTGTGAATTTAACAAGTAAAAGCAGTTATAAATTGTTAGGTCTGCACTTGAAAATTCCAGAAAAATCTAAAGACTTGATCAATAACACAAAATAATCAAGATTCAATATTTTGGGGGGGGGGGGGGGGGGGGGGGGGGGGTTAGGTAGACCTATTGGTATTCATGTGTTCTAGTTATCACTCATCACATGAAAATTAGCTCTTCACCTATTACTATTATCGGGTCCTATGTCTTCCCTTATCATGCTTCATAGGAAATTAATTTTGATGAGAACCATAAATGAGGTCAACAATCTAATAATACAACTCAAGAGGCCATGAGAGATCTACTATCCAAATCTCTATGGTCACGTGGGCACTGGAGCAAAGAATGAAGAGACAAGTAAGAATTTACCAAAACTAGCCTGGCTTAATAAAATTGATCCCTTAAATTATGCAGTTTTAACTCTGAAAGGTATATTGAAAAAATGAATTCCCAACTCAAGCTCACTATGCCTAATTGCCTATTAATGTTTTCCTCTGGTATTGTTGCTAAAGTGTTGGAAATCCCAAGGAAAAAAATCTTAACAAAAGGCTTAAATATATTGGCAATGCAAACCAAAACATCAAGAGATGCATATAATGTTTTCAATAACACATTGCCATTTGATGTATATGAAATGAAAATCTATATGCCCACTTGCACTGAATAAACATTCATATGTCATCGTGAGCTTATAAGCATTAGTAAACCACTAAACCCTAAGCAATGAATTAAGTACCTGCAGCGTTGGACGGGAATTACTTTCACAAGTTCCGACAAACCAAAGAGAAGAGACTGACGAGCTCGATAGACTCGATGAGCCACCTCGATGAGTTCAGGAACCAAAAGCCCATTGTCAGGGGCTTCTTCCAGCATCCGACAAGGCTGTGCCTTTTGAGCTTCTCTCTCCGCTTTCGCCCTTCGAATTAAAACTTTCATGGGCGTCACATACGGCTTTCTCTCTGACTTTCTCCGACAAGGCTTGGGAACGTCAGAGTACAACGGGTCACTGGGATCATCGCCGAAGTTGAGCCTCGTCTCCGTCGACAAGAATAGGTTTCTTTTCAACCGACAACACAGTTGCTTCAGGAGAGAAATATCCGATACGATTCTAACCCGCATCGCCTACTGAGTTTCTGATCAATTGAAAAAAAGTAGAAGGAGAATGCCGCTATGACGATAACGGAAACGGGGGTATACCATATAGTGTATGGACACGCCGGCCGGAGCTCCGTCATCAATTATGATTGGAAAATTCATCGGGAAAGAAGATAACAATTAAATGGAGGCCCGACACAACCAAGAAATAGGCCCGTTCCGTGGCCCATCCTATCTCTCCCTCCCTTACAAATTGTACAAGAAAGATTGACCAAAAAAATAAAGAACCACGGAATACAACTATACAAGAGATTTTTTTATGTTTGTTTGATTGCGTGAATGTTGAATGTAATTTAATATTCTTTTCAATATTCTTTATATCAAATATATCTTATTTTTTGTAATCTAACAAAATTGTATAATTTTCTTTACTTTTTTATCAATTTTTATTTCATTCACGTCACATTCTCATTTTCTCCAACATTTTTATTCACCTTACCTTCAACCTGCTTGTAGCCTATTAGTTTCTACTTTCCACTGTCTACAACTATAATAAGGAGTATAATTATACATTTATACTTAGCTTATTTCCTCGAGTAAAGTGCAGTGAAAGAAAGTCGATATGTCCGAGTGGTTAAGGAGACAGACTCGAAATCTGTTGGGCTTTGCCTGCGCAGGTTCGAATCCTGCTGTCGACGATTTTTTTTTTTCTTCTCTTTTTTTTCCTCCTGATTAGCAACAAAAATTACTCATAAGGGTATAGCTCTAAACAATAATATATCAGTACCTTTAATATAACTTTATATTTTTATTTCTTAACATACACTTTTATTAAAATTTTAACTCTTTATTTTTCTAATATATTTTTAACATATTAGTAAATCACACTCCAAATCCAATTCCCTCTTTTGAGATGTCAAAATTTACAACTGACTCACAACATTTGAATATTTGATTGTTATTGACGAATTCTAAAATAACCTATTATATACGTTCAATATTCTTACTTTATTCTTTTCCAAATAAATCTAAGCATTAAAAACTAAGAATTATTTATGAATTCCTCCCACAAAGATTTTGACGAGTGCAGGTGCAGGTGTGATCAGGTGATCATCAAGTCATAGAGCACTGGTTGGGAGTTATAAAACCTTTAATTTTCACCTGAGACTCAAGATATGCATGGGACAAACTCCTCACAAGAAAAGTATGATAAGGATCGTATGCTCATTTATTATTGGTGGTAAATATATATATATATACATCTTTTCAGAATTATTATACATACCCTAAACAATGCATATGCATAATAATATCTGGGATCCTCCCCCCACTTTATTATTAATTGGACTCGTGAGTTTATATACATACATACATACACATTCATGCTCATGCATACATATCACACTCTTACATTCAGAAACCAAATTTAGCTGGAGATAACTACTTATATATATATATATATATATATATATATATCAACATATGAATATTTGTTCATGGTAGCTAGAACATACTAGTAATATTAGTCTCTGATGAACAATTAGTAAGGAAAATGGTTAAATGATAAGAAAAAATGAAATTGACAGAGAAGTCATATATATATATATATATAGTGAGTAGTGAGAGAAGAGGAATAGATAGTGAAGAGAGAGAAAGTGAGTGAAAATCTGAGGCACAGATATGGCTGTCGCCTGTCGGGGACCTAAACAGCAATTTGTCAAAGGACTTGGGGACCTACTTTTAATTTCCTCCCTCTTCATTTCATCAAATTTCTCTTTTTTTTTTCCCCTTTTCATACCTTTTCTTTTCCCTCTCATTTTGTATTGTTTTATTCTTTTAAATTATACAGAAATATATATATGTCTAATATTCATTCTTTAAAATTTTAATTAAATTACTGAATTAGTTCTTAATATTATTTCACATAATTTTTAATCGAACTTATATGGTTTACATTAAATATTTTAAATTATTTTTATTTTATATTTTTAACCTTTCTTTAATTAGAGTATTAAGAGAAATTGAATTTAGTAAAAATGACTAACCTTTTACAATGTACTGAACTAATATTTGAATTTTGGTTAGGGGACATGTTTTAAGTTAGTGTTCGATAATATTTTGAACAAAAAATTTTATTTAATGTGTTTCTAATTATATATATTAATTAATATAATTAATTATGTCATTTGATTACTTGAATATGTTAAATGATGAAGTACAATTTCCACATGTCAATAAGGTTAAAAAGTTTAATAAACATGCAAAAATACATCTACCTGATAAAAAAAATTTTCAAAAATATGCATGTGTCTTCCTGCGCTCTTCGTTTGTACATATTAAAGATTGTCCATTATTTTCTCTTCTAGCTAGCTTTCCCAGTCTTGTGTCTTCTGCAATATATTCTGTACTAATGCACTAATTTTCAGATTAATTAATAAGTCTGGAGTCAGATCCTAACATATACATCAAATTACACATTCTAATCTAACATTTGTGAACCCTTCATGTGTACATGCCATTCTTGTTTGTTTAATTGAGCCATCAAAATGCCATGTATGTACTTGGATTGTAAAAGCACTTTTAAATTTTCTTTAGTAAATACCTTTGTCTAAAGTATGAATTACAAATTGACTTTGTCATCCAAATTACTCACAATAAATACTAAAATTAATGCCACATATGTAATAATAATAATAATAATTCATGTCATCACTTAGGAATATTTAGGACATAGTAAAATTATGAAGAAGTAATATTGTTTTAAAGTGAGGGGAGAATATTAATATAAAAATGACATAATTGATGAGTTAAAATAAATTTTAGTTTTGTGATATCACGTCATTATTTATTAATAATAATTAAGAGATAGATTTGACAATTTGGAGAGAGATGAGAGAGAGAGAGAAGAGAATGAATCTCTTTATTGCTCTCTTCTTCCTTTGGATACTCCAAATTTGAAGGATACAAATTAAATTTTTAACTTCCTAAATAAAAATAAATAAAGATTTTAAGGTATGACATCCCTCAAAAAATAAATTTGGTTAATAGATAAAATTTTCAAAATTTTAAAATGATTGATCATTTAAGATGAGCTATTTGCATACTATTTTAGAATTTCATCATTTAACCTCGTTGCCTCCCATTCACTAATAATAGTATGTTTGACTATTAGGAAGACTAAAGCGGATATCAGAGATTGAAAAGGGAAAGGAGGGAAGACTGATCTCTTATATATGTTTCTCTCCCATATTTAAATGTCCCAAATTGAAATATTTAAAAATTGTGAAAGATGAAGATAATAGACGATAATTTTAATTTTGTATTATCTTCTCTTTGAATTTTTAATTTTTTAATTAATAACAAGATGATGTGTTATTCATCTTACCTTTCCTCTTCTTTAATTTCTAATCCAAACTACCTTAAGGGTTTGTTTGGTAATTAGGAAGAGGAAGGAAGGGGAGAGATTGAATGAGAGGCGATGGGAGGTTAATCTTCTCTAACTCTTTTCTTTATTTGGATGTTGATAGTTACTCCAAAATACCTCAATTTGGGTATTTTGAATTTGTGAAGGAGAAGGATAATAAAGGACTAAGATTGATTTTCTATTATCTTTCCTTCCAATTTTCATCTTCCTAAATAAGGAGAAAATATCTTAAAAGTCTCCATTTTCCTTCTCTTCTCCTCGTTAATCCCCAATCCAAACATATCTAATTATTATGATAATAAGACAAAATGGATTATAATTCAAAATTTGGAGAAGGAAATTGACCAAGAATAATTTAAAACTTAGTACATGAAACACAGGGGAAGGGTGCAATATCATCTTATGTAATGGAGAAAGCCTCTAAAATATGGGTGGTGAATGGTGATATGGTTTAGCAAATATGGGTAGAAGTGAAAAAAACAAAGTGGAGGTCACAGTCTGGGAGTCTCCTCCGATCCAGCTATGCTACCTAACCTCTGAATAATGTTGGAAAAATACGTGAGATGAAGTAGCTAGGAAGAACTATACATGTTTACTTATTTGGTTTTAATGTTGTGTCTCTTTCAAGGACCTTTTTGTTCAAACTGGTCCAGTAATATTTTGTTTGTGTCCAGGACCCCCTCTAAGTTAAATCTTAATTCTTACCCATCATGTCTCGCCCACATCAAAACTAGTCAATATCGTCGTACCTTCCATTTAAATATTTTGGTCCATAGCTTAATTAATCCATCAAATAAATGCCTTACCTACATCTGATTTTGTAATCTGAATTCTGAAATATAATGATCCTTATCACTATAACTCACCCCACTTGCTCCACATATTTAAACATACGTGATCCTTACATTACTCCATGTACCTACATACGTACGTATACCTTCGCAATAGTGAAAAAAAAAAAAAACTTATGCTGCACCCTTAGTTAATTGAATATTAAGGGTTTAATCTTTGACTTTTAAGTATAAAGTAACTTTAAATTTTTAAATCAGTTACTCTATAGTAATACCCTGATTTCTACTTTTAAAAAAATCAATTATCCACCATTTGAATATATATATATATAGAGAGATAAAGGAATTATTAAGGGAATTGTTTGAGAATGTATTAATAAAGGAAAAAACTTAGATCAAGTTCTTTATATCTTTTTTATCAAGTTCTCCAATGTAAATATGACACGTGGTAAAAAGTGTCTAAATAACCAATCACAGTAGAGAGAGAATATAGAAAGCCACTTTTTATATAACCAATCATAGGAAAAAAAAAAGAGTATATATAAATATAATATATGATTAGTGAAACTTAATAAAAATGATATAAGGAACTTGACCTAAGTTTTTTTCATTATAAAATTAGGTTTTGGGTGTGTGTTACTATTGTTGTTGGGGGTTGTTGAAGAAAGAAGCATAATTGAAATTTGAGAAGGTTTTGTTGGAAAGAGGACGAGGCAAGCAAATAATTGGATGCGAATGGGATCCCCCACAACCCCCAAAATATAACTCTTCATTAACCAATATAATTATAATTATAGCATTAATTAAATTAGTTTACACTTCAGTTCACTAGCTAATTTGTTATATTATATATATATATATATATATATATATATATATATATATATTATGCGAGTAGTATGTAATATTTGACGCGAAGAAGTTCGAGAGGCATGCCTTAAAATATAAATATATAGCATCCCGTGACATACGATATGGGTGAATAATTGAATCGATAGACCCCTCACACACTGTGATTGTGATCAGACGACACTATCCAATTTTATATATATATATATATATATATATATATATATATATATATATATATATATTCTTTTCTTTTTCCCTTACAAAATTGCCTCACTAACTTTTCTTATATATATAATCTCTATACACTAACGTCAAACTTGTAAAATGTGTGAAGGACAATGTTCCATATCATATCAATTACAATATTCTTTTGTTTTTTTAATTCCGATTTAATTAAACAATATATAATAATGAAATTGAAGCACATACACTACGTAATACAACAAAATTAAATTCTTTTGCCTCTGCCTTCTAGAATTGGGGAGACTGGGAGAGGAATCGGATACGTACGTCATCAATGATTATGATGACAACTCAGCTAATAAACAGATTTATATAACCCAAAGATTAATTGCATGATTAATAATTATTTAATAATAAGTAATACCCAGCTATTGAATACGTGAGAATTCAATTAATGCATCTCATCAATGCGGTTCACATAAAATAAAATTGTTAAAAATTTAAAGGAAAGTTCTCGTTTCACTCAGACGAGGATTCAAATCCTACTAAAGCCATTCAAAATCTAACTTGGTGTGCATTTCTCCCCAGAAAAATTCCCTGACACTTAAATGCTAGTTGAATAACTGTGATTGAGTAAAATTACTTGCGGTTTATGCTTGTGCAATAATCTTTTGGGTTGAACCCCTGTTAGTTTTCCCAACATGTTACTGGCGCTCTGTCCGATAGTACTTGAGAGTGCTTTCCCTTACTACCGTCTTTTATTTAATACAAAGAATTAATGCATCTTGTATGTGATTTTTGGTTTTTTTTTTTTGTTTGGCTTTTGGTTCCATTGTTATTAAGTATTGGATACAATGCGACAATCATTTGTAACAATTGCACTAAACAATTCCAAGTGACGTTGAAACCTCAAAATGTGATTTTCTAATCAAGCAAGGCATCCTTACAAGTCAATTATTCTTATCTAACAACAAATAAATTTAATTAATAAATATTATTTTAAGTGCATATATAGATAGAAACTTAATTGTCCCTGTTAATGTTGTATAAAAATTATTAAACTAGATTAATGAATACCTTTAATTTGATTAATATATTGCCCATTTTAAAAATTGGATAACAACTAATATTTCAGATGTATATATATGTTCTGGCAAAAAAAATTAAAAGATGTTTTATTTATATACCACACAAACGTTAACACATAATATATATGTATATACAATAGGTACGTTGCCAAGTTAAAATTGTCTTATAAACTAAAACTAGGAATGTTAGCCTTATAGCCTACGTACATTATATATTATATAATATATATTTAAGTTTTTTTTATTAATCCTTCTCTCAAATTATATATATATATTAATTAATTAGCCATGATTAGTTAATTGAAGCAATAATAAAATATCAAATTCCAATCTTGCCTATAAAAATACTGATCACTACATCAAAAAACCTTCTGAATATTGATAGATAAGAATAATTTAACCACGTAATTAAGTTAGCATAATTAATTTATTTTTAAAATATAATAAACAGTAGTAAACAGTAAAAAGTTAAATTAATTAGTTTAAATTATGGGGAAAACCCGTACCGCTCCCACAAGACAACAAAAAGGAGACACTTTTTCCAACCATATAAATAATTGAATATATATACATAAAATTTTTCGGCATTTGCACATGTATATACTAAAAAAAAAGTTAAACACAAATTTAGCCACTTTTTAAAAGTATCTACAGATCTATACCACTTTTACTGTTCACCTAGAAAAACGCCATCGGTGATGCAATTTGCTGATTTCTTGACCAGAAAAACGCCATCTGTAAGGGCGTTTATAGCGTTGACCATTTGAACCTATAAACGCCCTCCGTGATGGCGTTTTTCTAGCTACCGGTCAAATGAGGCGGGCTCAATTTTTCTAGCTAGAAAAACGCCATTACGGAGGGCGTTTATAGGGTCAAATGGTCAACCCTATAAACGTCCTCACAGATGGCGTTTTTCTCGTCAAGAAATCAGCAAATTGCCATCACCGATGGCGTTTTTCTAAGTGAACAGTAAAAGTGATATAGATCTGTAAATACTTTTAAAAAGTGACTAAATTTGTGTTTAATTTTTTTTTAGTATATACATGTGCAAATGTCAAAATTTTCCACTCATTTGTCCCCATGAATTTAATGTCTTAATATAGAGACTTAGGACTTGTTCGTTCACTGGATTGGAAATAGAAAGAAAATAAAAAAAAAAATAGATGGAACTCAGTTGATTCTATCTACTTTTTATTTTGTTTTTTATCTTTAAAAAAATATAAAATATTTATTATACTTTTTTAATTTGATATAATTATAATTTTTTTATTATTTTAATATAAGAGGTAAAGTGATAATTTTAATATATTCTCATTTCATTTCTATTCTCAAACTTTTAGTAACAAATATAATAAATATATTTCCATATAATAAATATGCAAAAGTACATTTCCTACCCCAACGTTTAGGGGTCCTGTCAGTTTTGCCCCTAACGTTTTTCGCTGTCAATTGTACCCCTAACGTTTTACGTTTCTGGCAATGTCACCCTTTTCACTAACACAATTAAATATTTAACAGTTTTTGCTTACGTGCGCATCATATGTGGCAAAACGTTTTTTTACTGTCAATTGTACCCCTAATGTTTTACATTTCTGCCAATGTCACCCTTTTCACCAGCACCATCAAATATTTAATAGTTTTTGCTTACGTGGCATCCTATGTGGCAAAAATATCTGACTTGGTATATTTTTTTCCACATCATATTTAATTTCCTACTCATCTTTTCCCCATCAAAGTTGTGTCGTTTTGACCTCGGCATATTCCTTCTAAAATATAACTCAAACGCACGCGCTATTTTGCTCATAAAAACATCGAAGACATTATCCATTCTCTATTTTAGGAAGACATATTCGACCTTCATGGTTTCTCAGTAATCGAAGGTCGAATATGTCTTCCTAAAATAGAGAATGGATAATGTCTTCGATGTTTTTATGAGCAAAATAGCGCGTGCGTTTGAGTTATATTTTAGAAGGAATAGGCTGAGGTCAAAACGACACAACTTTGATGGGGATCGAAAAGATAAGTAGGAAATCTAATGTGAAAAAAAAAATATACCAAGTCAGATATTCACTACAAGAAAAAATAGGATTAGCTAGGAAAAATCCCTAGCTAATCCGTAGCTAACTGGAATAGCTACGTATTAGCTACAGATTTTTCCCTAGCTAATATTTGGACGCTAATTGCTACGGATTTTCTTCGTAGCTAATCCCTAACTAATCCGTAGTCAATCCCTAGCTAATTAGCTACGGATTTTTTGCCTAGCTAACTAGGGAAATCCGTAGCTAAATTTTTCCGCCTTTTTGAGCCAAACTTTTTGGCCAAATTAGCTAGGGATTTTTTCCCTTGGCTAATTTCCGTAGCTAAATCAGTTTTTTGTTGTAGTGATTTTTGCCACATAGGATGCCACATAAGCAAAAATTATTAAATATTTGATGGTATTATTGAAAATGGTGACATGGCAAAAATGTAAAACGTTAGGGGTACAATTGACAAAAAAAAATGTTTTGCCACATAGGATGACACGTCAGCAAAAATTGTTAAATATTTAACGGTGCTAGTGAAAAGGGTGACATTGGCAGAAACGTAAAACGTTAGGGACGAAACTGACAGGACCCTCAAACGTTTGGGGTAAGAAAGATACTTTTGCCTAATAAATATATGGAAAAAATTTATGTGTTGTTGGTTATATGCTTTTAATAAGGTTAACCAATTAAACAAAGACATGTATTAGTTTTGTTTCCTTTGGCTTTTTCTTTTCGTTTGTGCTTAAAGAGCGAGCGTTCAAATTTTTTGCTCCTAACTGTCCCATCAAAACCATCCTCATTCCAGATACAAGCACCAAAAATTGTACCACGCCAACCCATACTGAAACAATAAGGACAAGCCTTATAATTACTAGCAACTTATTCAAAACTAGCTACTTAATTTCAGAATAATTGTTCTTAATCATGACCTGATACTTATAATAATGATCAGTTTAATTCTTAAAAGTAGTAATTAGTTTAGACCGATTTTATAAAATCCATCTGATCAATCTTTCAATTCAAGAATCTAATAATGTTAGTAGTTGTACTATTTTTATGTTAACATACAGAAATTAAACTAGCTATTTTCAGCCTGAAACATTTAGTATTATGCATGTAAATGTTACTAATAATTATATATCTATATATATATATATATATAACAACCAATGAATGTATGTTGGAAAATAATATTAGTCATTAACTAAAACTCACTAATTACGAGTAATTAGTTAATATATTTCTTCATTATAACTACATAATCGATCACATAATTGAGAATTCAAATGCAATGGGAAATGTAGGGTCCTTAAACTGGAAAATTGGTCTTCATATATCGATACCCATATATATATACCATCAAATTTAGTACTATTTATTATTTTATTGTCAACAGATGCATCAATTATAATAAATTAATATTTGCAATATATATATATATACATACAATGTGGACGTTAATAGATATATATGGTGATTGGTGCATGGTACAGGGACGCGGCCCCACGTGTCACTGTATTGTCCGTTCATTTGTGTGCCTACAATACAAACAATGGCATGTGGGCAAAACTTCTTAATTAACCATTTTGAGAGAGCTTTATATATTATGCATATATATAAATGAAGGATAAGATTATGTATATATCCTATTCAAATATATATATATTTGTCACTGTATATTCAACACACAGCATAATTAAATCATTTTAATTAATATTTTTCTTTCACGTCATGTATATAAGATATATTTTTGGTTTTCTATAGATATATTTTTATTAGGGACAATATTATTCGAATTATTATATAATTAAACACTAAATATAAACATTCTTAATAAAAATTTGAATAATGAGTTCGTTAAATTGCGAGGGACTAATAATTTTTTTTTCACTAGACCTAATTAATTTTACTAAGTCTCTGATCTGGAAAGTTAATATATATGTATTTCTTTCCAAACCAATACCTCAATATATAATAATGATGACCTTTATATATATATATAGGCATTGTATTGAAATATATATGAGATGGGAAATGATGAAGAATTAGCTAGAGCAACCCCACCATTCTCCCAAACTAAAAACCAATGGCATCTACCAGAAAACCCTCCATCTTCCACCTTCCCACTTACCCTCTTAAATGAACTATATATGTACGCTTGCTGTTGCTGTGGACTAGTTTGTTTGATTGATATATATCATATATATATGTCGCACATGCATCTCACTCATTAATTGCTCTGTACCTTCTATGTGCCCATATCAAATTCATCATCACACATATATATATATATACACAAACTAGGATTTTTTTTTGTTTGTTTCTTCTTCCTTATATATTTTCCCCATCTAACTTCTTTTGCCATGACCCACTTACTCTCTGCCATATCACGTACGTAAGTATAAGTATAACCATCTATCACTAACCTAGGAATAGGATCGATATATATCATTATGTGGCATGTGTCACTACTCCATCTCGATCTCTATATATGTCACAAAACTTTATTCATTAATTAATTGATGTTTTTGTATCTTTAATATATATAATAGTATGCCAGGTGAAGTAGGAATTGGTTTTTTTTTTATAATAAAAATGAAAAGAAGTATGTTCAACACTACAATTATCTTTTGAAAATTTATGATGCTAGGAGATTAATTTTTCCGCAGTGCATATCTTGAATTTTAAAAAAATAAAAGTAGTAGTAAGGTTGTATATAGGACACGTTTGTTTACGTGAATATTAGATGTAATGGGAATAGAAATGAGAATGATGGGAGGAAGAATAGAAATGATGTAAATAAAATAATTTCATCACATTACAAAATATAATATATTTAATAGAAAAAAATGTTAAAAAAATTAAATTAAAAAAAGATTACGTTATTTTTTTCAACCAGCCCAATATATTTCAATTTTTTCTTTTTGACTTTATAGAAATCAAAATTCGAAATGGTTAAAGTGGGCACCGCACATAATAAAGAAAAAACAAAAGAAAGTGAGAAATAAAGTGCCCTATACGAAATTGTGTGGTTCCACAAAAGGCCAGAAAGCGAAAGTTGCTTCCTGCTAAATGAAAATTTCATTATATAGAGAGAGAGGGGAGAAAAAATAATGCCCGAAAAAGAAGAAGCATACAAAAAAGCAATACAAGAAATTAATAATTAATTTCGAGTACACTACGATCATGAGTAGTAGATGATGATGAATCATGATTTTAGTGGATAATGGGTCCAAAATTCCGAATAATTAATAATAAAAATATGTTTTGTTGGAGAGTGGCTGGTGGGTCTATGCGCTATAATTATAACATATAGAACATAATAATTGTAGCTGGGGAAAATTTAACTAAAATAATAATACATTAATAAATAATATATTATATAGAATGTAAGGAACGGTTGGCTGGTGGTCGCTTTCATACTTAGGTGGTGGTTACCCACATTAAAAAAAATAAAATGAATAATTAAGAGAGGAGCAATCACAAAAGGATCCGAATTTGTTTTCTTTAATTTGATATATGCAATTGGATATATCTTTTTGTAGGGGTGTTGTTATCACAGAAAGAAATGTCAATAATAGGTATGATAGAAGTTAGAAGAGAGAAAAAAGGGAAAGGTACTGATGATGAATGTAATGAAGGAGTTAATATAAGCCAAAATTGTAATACCCAAGAATAAGAAGGTAGAACAAAATCTAGAAATTGAAGAGTTGTGTAAGCTAGAAAGCAGGTGATGCAAAAGTGGAAAATAGAATGTGTTAAAATGATATATATATATATATATATATATATATATATATAAGCGCACGTGTGTGCATCCAACAATAGTAGAGATGGATTTAGCAGATGAATATCTAGATAGAGAACCAAACAGGGGACCAGATCAATAGTATTTTCCAGGAGTACAACTAGCTACTCTTATAAATATATCTAATTAGACCTCACCATCTAACTAATATTTCTCTGCATATATATATATATAACCCCAAATATATAGAATGGCATCAGATATATATATATATTGGTGGAATAATATATCCAAACTCACTTTCACCAGATTGGAGGTCTGGATGGGCGCCAAATGAGTTTGTAATTATTAGTGGAGTTAAGAGAAAGACAGAAAAAAAATAAGTGTTTCTATTTATTAAATTTTCCCATTCTTAATTTATTTTTCTATCTTTCTCTTAATTTCACCCACAGTTACAAAAAATTACAATAGAAGATATACTCTTCTGACAAAGGCAAAAATGTCATAATGAAAGCAAACGATGAATAATGTGCTACAATTATATATAGTTTCATTAATGTCGTCATATACATAATATATATGTATATACAAGCTAAAGTATACCTAGTGAAAATGTAGCTCCTTCGAACAGTGACTCCCAATTAAAAAAAAAATTAAAAGAGAGAAAAAGGAAGAATAAGTTGAAGACAAAAAAAATAAAAATAAAAATGAAAAGGCTTTAGGATATATAGGAGTTAGCTATATCTCCCATCTGTTATATATAAATATACTTATACCAGTAGACTGTAGTTAATTAGGTGATAAACAAAAGTTGAGCAAAATTAATCAAACCAATCTAATTATCCTCCCTTCAGTTCATTCGCCCCATTAATTTTGATCACCACCCACAGAAACCAAAACACTACTCTAATCAAATCAATTCTTGATGCGCACACACACACGTGTATATATATATATATATATACACGTATATAATTGCTCTAGCTAGCAATTAGTTAATTAAATATTAATTAATTAGAGTTTTGTTGATGGTATGGGGTGGATTCATCCATCTCAGAAAAATCACCCATAAATATTTGACTTATATAATTAATTAACCCCGTAATTATCACTAATGACAATTAATTTCCTTAAAATAAAAAATATAGACCATAATGATAAAACCAAAAAAGAAAAAAAAAAATACTATACTGTAGTGGTAGTGGTAGCAGCCGTAGAAGCAGCAGCTGCACTAACACCGTTGTCACCACCTACTGATCCATCAGCGGCGGTTCCACTAGTGTCGGCAGCAGCAGAATCGGCGATGTTAGTAGCGGAGGGCCTTTTCCGCTTCTTCTTCTCATAAGGAATCCCTCGCGCCTTGGCTTGACCTTCCCTGACTTCTCTGAGGTAAATCCTGACGGCTCTGGCTCCGAAGGGGTTGGACTCGGGGCGTCCTCCGTTCTCCTCGTAGGCCGCTCTGAGTCGTCCGATGAGAGCGTCTAGACTGCCCCAAGCCTGCTTGAGCGGGCAGGCGCAGGGGGCAGGCGGGTTCGGGTGCCCGAAATACGGGCAGCCCGTGACGTGGACCTTGGTCTTCCCGAATTGGTCCAGATACTTGAGGAATTCGATGACGTGTGCTCCACTGCAGCGCGCCAACGTCAATGGCGGCTTGTGGTTCCTCAGGTACTGCAAGAACGTGTTCCAGTCTCTCCGCTTCTGCGACTCGTAACGGCTCGGCGGCGGCGGCGATGTCGTTGACGACGGAGGATCGGGTGCAGGTGGAGCGGCGGATGCGGCTTCCATGATGGATGATGAAGGAGTGAGTTAGGTAGATCAGAGGTAGAGATTTGTATTAGATTGATTGAATTGAGTTAGCAATTAGCATAGAAGAAGAAGATGAAGGTAGAGAGAGAGAGAGGAATTGAAGTAGAGGAAGGGTTTTTAGGTTCGGGAGAAGGAGAGAGAGAGAAAAGGAGAGGAGGAAGGGGGGGGTTATGGTGATGGGACGTAAAAAGTATAAGTATAAGATGAATGAATGAATGAGAGAGACGCGCTTCAAAAGTCTGAACCTAAGCTCACCTTAACTTTGCTCTCTCTCTCTCTCCAGAGTCCAGAGAGTAGAGAGAGAGAAATGTATTTGAATTGATTTACTGTATTTACAATTTCACATGGGATGGTGGCCCCTTTTTGACGTGACACCTTCACTATCCACTTCCCCCCAACTCCTTCACTCTCTCTCCTCCCCCGTGCTTCTCAACCGCTTCCAAAATGCTAACCACTCTATTTTATTTTCCTCCTCACATATACCTATTTTTTCAATTTCATCCCTTACCTAGTTACCTTTTACATTTTCCTCCTCTTCCATATTTCCCTTCACGATTTCATTTTTTATAAAACAAATCCTTATCAATTTACTCCCTATATTTTTTTTTTGCCGTCATTTTAATTTGGGGTGATTCAATAGATCCAAACCAATTGTGATCAATATTTGGATTGGAAGGGATGACCCTCAAAACATTGCATATCTTTTAATTATCTAATATAGTCGATACAATTTGTCGGATGCCTAAAATCAATCCAAATAATAACCCCTAAATTAAATAATTAAAAGATTTTATTTTTATCAAATTTTGTTACATATCCGATAATAAGTTACCTTACTAAAATTGTTAATTATTTAAATGATAGTAAAAAAAAATCAAATTAATAACATTTATTTTGTGAGGGATTAAATAGAAAATACTAATTTGTAAGAGATCAAATTAAAATTACTTTATTTTGTGAGGGATTAAATAAAAAATAATAATTTGTAAGAGACCAAATTAAAATTACTCATTTGTAAAGGATCAAATTAAGAAAAAAAAAAGGAGCATTTATGGGGGATAAAAAAGAGTCTTGATCTATATGTAAAATTGGGATGTAGGAAAATTGAGGGACGTTTGGTTGAATGTTTTGCCGACTGTAATTTTAGACATAATCTCTTTACATTATTTTAATTAAATACATTTTACTTTTTATAATGTGATAAAATTATTTGTTTGTCCTTATTTTTTTATCCATTTTATTCCATTCTCACTTGTAATTATCCCATTCACATCACATCACATTTATACAACTTTTTTCATTCCCTTCTATAATCTCATTACATCCTCCGTTCTCATTAATCATTACTATTTTCATTATATTTCTATCCCACTAATCAACCACAACCAATTACACAAACAGCGTGGCACATGTATTGGTCAGGCATTGTGGCTCGGAGATGACAATAAATAAGATCTTGGCCAGGTGAAAATGTGTCAATTTCATGGTCAAATTAGTAATCCAACTTCATAAATTAAATAAGAATGATTTATCATTTATTTATTAGCAAATAATAATGGAAAAAGATACGGAGAACTTAAGAGGTTGAGCATTTTATATCTATCTTTCTCTTATTTGAATTTTTTAATAAAGTAAAAATAAAAGAGAAGAGAGGGACACAAAAACTCAAACTCTTGAGAGGTTGAACTCTACATAGAAGAGCCCAATACTAATAAAGAGTTGCTCTCTATAATTTTAATTTTAAGAAAAATGATTATGCATATATGTACAGGGTAATGCTATCATAGCTTGAGCTCATCAGTTCATAATTGTTAACTCTGTCTTGAGATACATTTTATCTTAAATTTTTAAAAAATATATTTCCACACAAATTTCAAAATACATCCAATAATTCTAAACAAATAAGAGCATTACCATGTATCTACTTCATGATTTGTAAGTATTGTGTACTATACATTGTTGTAAGAACCGAATCGGACGGTCGTCCGATCGGTTCAACTGCCAACCGAATACAAAGACGAGTCGATTGGATAAAAAAAATCATTTTTCTAGTTGGATCGGATTTAACCGGAGGCCAACCTGTCCAATTTTATTTTTTAAAAAAACTAAAAAATTGAAAAATAAAAATAAAAAATAACAAAAAAAAAAGAAATTAGAAAAATCTTAAAAATTAAAATTAGAAAAGTCTTGAAAATTAAAATTTAAAAGTCATGATTATCAAGAATTTCATATTTGGTTTGATATTAAATTCTTTTAGAGTTTGACAAGTCTTGAAAATTAAAACTTGGAGAAGTCATGTAATTTAAAACTTCAAAATTATGTATATTAAAACCTAAAATTTGAGTGATGTCATTTTATATATTAATAATAATTAATATTTATTATTTATTGCGTCATTACTGACGATTCAACCGATTAAATCAATCAAACCATAAATTAAATACTTATCCGTATCTTTGTCCGACTCAATTCTTACAATATTGATACTATATACAATCTTCTACTGACTATGAAAAGACACAGCGAATAAACAAAAGTAACTTGAAATATGCATTCTTTTGAAGTACACCTCAATTTCTATATATTCAGTGATCAATCATGACGAAATGAGGAGTTATTCAAACAAAACCATTCAGATTTCAAATTACTTTTCAATAATAGAAGCCCCACACTAACCTTAATTTTCAATACTATATTATACGCACGCAACTATTCTAATAATATATATTTACCACAATTTTATTTAAAAGTTGCTATATTTTAAATCATCAATCACACCTTTCAGGATGAAATATAATTCATCGTTTTCGTAGAAAGGTGTTTTTTTCGCTCAATTATTTATATTATCATGTAAAAACTTATAATTCGCAATTTGTTGCGCTTTACTATATATATTTGATAGAATGACCATGTGTTTGGCACACATTACCTTTTTTATTATTTAATATGAATCAGATTTCTTAATTTTTCACATCATACATAATCACGAATTTCAAAATTTAATTGGAAGGACAGAAGAAAAATATTATCGGAGTACTTGAATATATGCATTTATAAACTTTAAATCAACACGAGTGACATTAATGAGAAATCAATAAATTTTCAAATTTACCAAAGATATTTGGATATAATATAAAAGTTTAGATAGTTACTCACAATATGATAAATTTAGATTCGAATTCTCATTGCAAGATGTCATATGTCATATAACTAGTGTTCGACAGTGCTTCGAAATTTTTTTCAATAGAAGATATTTATGATAAAAAAAATTAATCTTCAAATTCCATTGGTTTAATTTCAATTAAAAATAAATTTTCTAAATATATATGCATGTCTTAACTTAATTTTAATGTTATAACATTGAGAGTAAATGGAAAGCTAGAAAATTTACGTGTTCGTTCTATCAGATATACATATATATGACAGATTCGATCGCAGAATATTAAAAACTGCTTGGACATAACAGTAACGGAAAAAACAAAAATTAAAGTAGAAAACGAAAAAAGTGTAATTATGTGAGGAATGTAATGAATAAGAGTAATTATGATTTATGAGTGACTGTACCAATCCAATTATGGGAACCCTAATGACTATTGTTCTCTTCACATCCTTTCGTAGACGTCACTCCCACTTCTTTTTTCCCCTTAAACCTCGGCTTTTTGTATCAGAAAATTTCAACTAACTAATACCTAAAAGAGTAATTATTCTAATACTTAAACAAGTAATTAACCAATTTGAAGAAGCTTATTAGTTGGATTAATTTCTCATTACTACTTAATACTTAAACAAGTAATTAAATACGGCTCCTGTTCTATTCCCTCGTTTTTGCTTTTATTCTCCATCTCCTTTGATCTTCTTCTTCATATTTAACAAATTTACAGGGAGGAGTTGTATTTATTATAACTCCTCCTTGATTTTTTCTTTTTATTTTGTTTTTTTTAATTAAATAAGTCAGATCTTTTAGTCCACTAAGATTGGTGGTGATTTTGTCCAGATCTATTTCTGGTTTCAGTCTTTCTTTATGAAGGATTTTGTTTCGATTACTAGATCGACTCAGATCTGCGCATCTATGCCGGAAAGCTTTAGATCTCTTATCAAATTGATGAAGAAGTCTATGTCATCTACATCTGTACATAATGCTACTTATCTAGTATGCATGAAGTGTATGGGTAAGCAATTTGTTGGCAACACCAAGATCAGTGTGGATTTTCATCCTAAGATTATCTTCTTTATAGGATTAATTGTGCTTTTCTTTTCTTTTTTTTAGTTTCAACAATGTCTGTCAATTATCCTTCTTCTGTATTATCGGGTTGTAGTTTTTTGAATATTTGTAAGTACCGTTTGGCTTCTTTATAAATTTAATTTAACAAAAAAAGTAATTAAATACTAAAACTAGAGATTGATCCGATGATAAACGATTTAATATAACTTAAACTAAGTATTGAGTTCGAATTATAAGTGTAACTATATATTCCCGTTGAGAAATTCTTCCTCTATAACTAGTTGCCTCGCAGGCAACCTAAAAAAATAAGCAATTAAGCATCGAGGATAAATATGTGCTTTCAAACTAATATCAAGATTAGGCATTTATTTTTTTAGCAAAATATTAAGTTTGTGTTTTTCTATAAATAAATCTGAGAAAGTTTATGATTTTTAAAAAATTAATATCATATACTTTATTTTAGAAATATCATATACTTTTTTTTTTTGCATCCGATAATTATTATAACTACATTCCACATTTTTTTCAATTAAACTCTTAAAACATAACAAATTTCTATATCATTCCATGTGAGAGCTCCCATTACTAACCGGTAGGACTTGAAAAAATGAACAAAATATCATGACCAAATTATAATTACTTAGTTTACTTTGGATTACGAGTGTGAGTTCATGTGATCTTCAATGAGCATTATTTTAGTGTCGTTTTGTTTGTCTTTTCGCGAACTTCCCAACGAATCATCACAGAGCCCGATCAGAATCCCTTATGATCAGATGTTTATGCTCCAAAATCGAACACTTTTTTTACGCAAATTTCGGTAATAATTATACCCATATGTTTTTCCACTTTTAATAGTTAATTTTGTTAGTCCAATCTTTTAAAAGATTGAAAAAAATATTCCACAAGTAAATATAAACAATTTCAAACGCAATTATATGTACGGGAGTTAAAAAGTAGAATGGACAAGAACATAGTACGATTCATCAAAAGAGATGAACGTAACTTTATGGTACATTACTCATTATATTTTTTGTCCATGTTGCATACACATTAAACAAAACCCAACATGCCCAAATGAAAGGATTTGACAAATCAGAAAATTACAAATTGGTCACCATTTGATTTGAATTTTGAGTGCCTCAAGATTTTCAGAATCCTTAGCATTCCCAGTTGGAAATTTTATAAATGGAATATTCTTTTTCTTTTTTATCTCTTTCACGACATGTACATCTTATATATATATATATATATATATGTGTGTGTGTGTGTGTGTAATAGATTAGAAAAATTCCTTGTAATCGATCAGATATTAAAATAAATAGTTAAATTTATAATATTATTTTAAACTAAATATATAATAATTATGTGAAATTTTAAATATATCATGTGAGAGTTATAAAATATTTAAAATAATATTTTAATCTCAATTATTCATTTTAATATAGAGAGATATAAATAATTCATATATATATATATATATATATATATATATATATATATACTAAATCGTCTAATTAATAGCCGCAAATGATAGGCAGGGACATGAATGGCACACAAATTATTCGGACTTAAGGTTTAGTCCAATTAAAGGGGTACCAACTTGTCTCAGAAGTAATATATATCCTTTCACATTCGAGCTGATATATAAATTAAATAGTTAAAATTAAATTAAAGAAAAATCTCTTTCAAGCTAAGATTCAAATCTAATTCGATCTTTGAAATCATATATATAACAATTATTTTTCTTTTAAGTTAGACATCTATAGTCTTTCTCAACGTAATTTTAAAGGCTTCTTTTCTTACTATTATTTTTCTTTATTAAAATAAATACTATTAATTATTCTTTAAAATCAGTTTTCACAATATGAATTAATGGCAAGAAAATTTAAATTAATATTTTTCCTGTTAGCACTATATATATATATATATATATATATATATATATTAATAATGACATTGTAGTTATTGTTATATATAATTATTAATTATATTATATATAAAGTAGTGGGTCTCTGATTCCTCATCCCTCGTGATGCATTGTCGAGAATAAAATCGCTGGAAGATTTATCACAAAAACCACATGTAATATCCTAATAAGAGATAGATAAATAATATTAAATATGGGAAAAGATTAGAGAAATATGTGGGGAAAATATTGAATTAGACTAATATTCTAGCTAGTAAATAGTAATGACTAATGACCCAACATGCAAGACCATCTTAAAAGAAAGAATTCCAAGAAGATTCCACACTAAACACGATAAAATATTCCTTGTTTACTTGGTGTGTTAGCTTAACCAACTAGTTAATTATATATTTCGTGCTTTTATTAAAAAGGAAAAAAATTCAACTATATCTTCACAAGCAGATTGAATCAGTTGTTATGACATGGAAGCTAAGTAATAATATGTAAACTATTCTTAAACAAACACGTGAATGCATGAATTGGTAAAAAATTATGTTAAGAGAAAAAAGTAATATAATGATTTTTATAATAAAAAAAGACGTTTTGTATCACATTTTTTTATTAGATTATGAAATGTAAAGCTACATGCATGCATGTTTTTCCCAAGAAAGTTTGCAATTTCAATTTTTTCAGGTTGAATTAAAAAATTATTCACATGATATATATATATATATATATATATATATATATATATATATATATATACAATTTTGTTAACGAAAACTTTGAAATCTAATCACATATTTTTTCCCAACATGTATGCTGCTATATATGTGCTAGCTCATGTTCAAAATATTACAATTAAATTCGTAATATATAAATATTACGAATTTAATTTGGATTCCTATATTTCTTTTGTAATTCTTTGTATAATTCATTTATTTATAACCGTTAATTTTGTTTTTGGATAAAATAACCGTTAATTTATTTATTTATAATCAATTGTGATTATCATTTTTTTTATAATAATCTATTTATAATTTCGTATATTTGGAAAAAAATGAATGACAGGTAAAAATTAAAATAGGGGTTGAAACCTACACGTTTGATTAATGTTGTGGTTTTACATACATGGTTAGGTTGGGTATTTTGTTTAGGTTTTAGAATCTTATAAAGGTGAAAATATATATATAGATCGAATCTATGTGATGCAGAGAGGTGAGGGATTGGTGTTGGATATGGCAATTATGTAGGGACTCCCAACTCCCAACTATCAATAAATGCACATATGTAAATGTAGAGATGTAAAATATCGTAAAGAAAGCACTGTAGAATAAAAGAAAGTATTGTAAAAAAAAGTGAGGAGAGAGATAGAGAGAAAAATTAGAAGAGAGAAGAAGTATGATAAAAAGTGTGTTTGATATGTATAAAATATAATGTAACTTTTTTTTGAGAATCGTGAAACACCAAGATTGTACTATTTGAATTTTACACCAAATATACCACTGTGAGATTCCCTAATAAGTAATATCACCACAATTCAATATAAATCTACCCTTGGAAAGGATAATTTGAAAAAAAAAAGAATAAGATGAGAATTAATGAGAAAGGTGGAGTCATGGAGTGGTATATATCATAAGGTTACTGTGTTTTCTTAATTATATATAGTCTCGCGGTTTGATTTATGTAGAGATGGGAATGAAACGAAAAATGTTATTTATTAAAAGAGTTTTAATAATAGACTCTATAATATATGAGGAATTAATCATCATATTTATTTTAATGGATATTTTCGAGAAGTGAATTATGGGGATGAATTAATTGTTAACTTTATATATATATATATATATATATATCCTCATTGTTATAAATTACTTAATATATTAAACATGTAAAAAATAAATTTGATTGGAAAGTCTTACAACTTGCAAATGCCGCCCTATATTATATACGTACGCATTCATTTATTAATAATTAACTTGTACTTTTGAAATTAGTTTAATCTTATTAATTAAGAATATTTGAATTGTGCGTTTCCGTTTTAACAAACTTACATTTATAATTTTATATATTCTTTATTTTTATTTGGTAGACTTAGGTAGTGTATATATTCTCATTGTTTGCTTGAGCTACTAGGTTTTTATAAACTAGCTAGGGTTACTTTTAAGATTTTCTTGAATTCAATTCGCAAAAAGTAAATAAATTAAACTAATTATTAATAAATAAATATATATATATATTAGCATGGAACAGTAAACATTTTACTGTATATGTTAATTTGTGAGAAAGGCCTACTTTCTAATGAGGGGTATAAGCTAAAAAAATTCACTCAGCTCAATTGTTATTAAAGAATCTCTTTAAATCTTTAGGTTATTTGTTCTAATTTTTTGAGATCACTGCCTATAAATTAGTGAATAGACTCGAAGATAGATACCCTAATGAAATAATTAAAAAAATAGATTTTTGTGAAGAGAGTAATTATTAATTAACTATCATTACCAATAACAATGTCAGTTTATAAAAGAAAATTAATAAAAAATACAGGTATAATTTATACAGGACAAATTATTTGTTTATTTATCTCTATTATTATTTCATCTTTTTCCTGTTATTACACCATATATATTATCGCAGAGCATCCAAATACCTATTTCTTTTCTTTTCTTTTTTTCATAAAATCCAAATACCTATTTCTATTCGTGTTATAAAGGATTTTGTTTTAAAAACAATTGTGAACTTTCTTTTTATTTATTCAATATTATTTTGTAATATTAATAAGGACATGTGTATATCAATAGATGTATAAAGTATGGACCAAATTATTATTAAATGCTGATAGATGACATAAGATTAATAGAGAGAATATTGAATTCAATACTTAGCTTCCGTACATAATACAAAATATCTTCTCATAGCATATGTATCGTAAATGAATTGATAATGTCAAGATATTATTTTGAATGAATAATTTTATATAGACTAAAACGCACAAATAACTCTTTAATTAATTGCAACATCTAGGGAGTTCTATGTCACATTTTTTTTAAGTTGAGGAAAAAAGAGGTTTATATTTTGCACATACATGACTATAATTCAGGAATGTTATTTCCCGTATTTGAACTGTTAGGACTTATAGGAGACCCTTAAAGTCACGTTTTTTAGTTAAGATATAGAGTAGTAATTATATGCACTAAACATATTACAATTTTTGTCTTTAAAACATATATATTATCTCAATTTAGTCAAAGTAAAAAAATTAAAACTACTTTGTCAAAGTGGGTTGACATAAATGGTCAAGGATCCGGAGGAAAGTTAGCCTCACCCATGAGCGAGGGTTCGAATCCCCCTGAAGTCATCCAAAATTTTGCTTTGGTGGGTATCCCTCCTCAGGAAGATCCCCTGGCACCCAAGGGCTAGTTGAGTAGCTGCGACTGGGTAAAATTGCTTGCGGTTTAGACCTGTGCAGTAATCCTTTGGGTTGGGCCTCTGTTGGTCTCCCCAACATGTCACTGGCGCGCTACCCGGTAGTACTTGGGAGTGTCTTCCCTTACTACCATTTCTATTAAAAAAATAAAATAAAAAAATAAAACTACTTTCAAACTTAATTTTTTGAATAATTAATGTTTCTCAAACAATTCAAATACTATGTTAATTGCACTGATGTTGAGATAACATTTAAGCAAGTCAAAACAACCAACATATCCAAATAAAATTATAACAATTAATATATCTAATGAAATATTTATGTAACTAATGTACATACTAAATTATCTAATAAATATGTTATAGAAAGACAAATTAAAATTAATGATTCTATTATTTCAAGATCTATAAATTAATACAAAATCTACCTTTTATAAATTGATAGAGTAATTTGCACATAAAGATGCATGTGTATATATATATATATATATATATATATATATATATATATACATCAATTAGGAGTAGTCTAAATTGGCCTTAAAGTTTTAGGCATCTAGGGTCAAATAAGGAAAAGAATTAAGTTTTATCTTTATATAAATGGATTGTGAAAACCTTCACTCAACAATGAAGTCAGTTTTGTAAAGCAACAAGTTGATTCTATGGGCCTCATGACGCATTTAGTGGTAATGAATTGAAGAAGAAAGACGCATAATGGAATAAGTTCTAGTTGTTTGTAGACTAACAATTTTATGATAATGTACATGTCAATTTCAATATACCCCACAAACCATCTCCTATGCTTTCTTCTTTCTTTTCACTACTCATTTCCTTTTGCATTTTTTTTTATTTAATATCAAATCTAAAGATTAGAGTTTTCGTAGGTATGATGATGCCCCCACCACCAAAGATTCCTTCTAATTATTCATCATGGCAAGCAATTCAAGGAAATACATATATATCTAATGAATTAATATTAATTACATGATTTCAATGTTAATTTTTTTAAAAAAAGTTAGGTATAATTTTATAAATTTTTGCTATGGAAATCTTTTAAGAATAGGCGAAATTGTTTTTAGTGCCCCTAAATTTTATGGGCTTTGTCAATTATGTTCTTAAATTTTATTTATTGTTAATTGCGCTTTCGAACTTTTAATTTGCTAATAATTTTATATTATCCTTTGTCATAATTTTGTCTAAATATATAGTTAACGATAAGTACAAACATGATTGCACATATATGGCAACCAATCCTAACTAGATAAAATATAGTCAACTAATGTTAATTTTCTCCCTAATGTTTTCGCAATTTTTTCTCTAATGTTTCCGTCTATCAAATTTATACATATTTATAGTTTATTGATGCAGATAAAATTACCTACAAACATTGGGTTCACATAAAAAGTTTGTATCAATGGGAACACAATTCCATATTGACTCTAGAAAATATAATCATAACCTTAATTCTAAAACAAAGCGACATTGTGTATAACTCGCTTAACCTTGTAAACCCTAAAAAAGTAATTTTTTAATTCCCATGCAATTCATTCATCTCTTCCAATTTTAGGAGATAGGATCCTCTAAAGTAATTCTCTACATTTCTTGGTGGAGTTATGAGAGAGATAGAGATAAGGAAAATATTTTCTTTCTTGATTTTTTTCTCTCCCAATTTTTCTTCTCTCTATCTCTCTCATAACTCCACCAAAAAATGTAGAGAATTACTCCACTGTTTCTTTGTGAGTGGAGAATATATATTACGTTCTTTACGCAGAAAAGGAAAGGAAATAAGAATGAGTTTACTGTGTTTGGTAATAAAAATTTGAGAATGGAAATGGAAAGAGAATGTATTAAAATTACCACTTTACTCTTTATATTAAAATAATAAAAAAAATTATAATTGTGTCAAATCAAATGGTATAATAGATATTTTATATTTTGTATTTTTTTCAAAGTAAAAAAGAAAACGTAAAAAGTAGGTGGGGTTAAGTGAACCCACCTACCTTTTTATTTCCTTTTCATTCCTAAAAAACCTAACGAACAGGACCATAGTTCTAGCTATTTCTCTCACTTCCCCCAAAATCCAAGTCCAAATATTTTGTTGGCCTGGCAAGCCCAAAATTTTGATATTGCAAAAATTATCTAATATTTATAGTCTGTAAAATTTTGGAAGCCCTAATATAAATGGTTGATTTCTATGTCGTTTTACTTGCACAAAGCAATATATAAGAATTGTGATTTCTTTGTATGATCTCATGTGTTTTTTTTTATTGATTCGTGTTTTGTTATAGTAATGTAGTCTGGTCTCATGTGGTCATGTGTTGTATTGTTAGAATTACTTATATAACAGATTGTTTTTCCATTGATACAGACTTAGTTAAAACTCACTTAAAGGTATTTGACAACGAGAAGCTAAGGAAAAAAAGGTAATATCGAAAGAAATCCTTAAAAAAACAACTACAATTAATGATTCACATATAATTAAACTATATAGCTATATTATTATTTTTTGATGAACTTTATTATTATTAAAGTAAATTAAATATACGTATCGAATTGTGTGTAATAAGCCAAGCTTCATTATTAAACATGCAGGTATTTTTTTTTTATGGAATGATAACGATTTGATTAATTAACCAAGTGAAGCCGACTTCATGATAGAAGAATGGTAACTCAAACGACATGATTCACGCCAAGCTTATTTTATTTGTTATGTTATGTCAGAATTTAGTAGCTCCTTTTTATTTCTCTCTCTAGAAATTAAGTCTTATTTTTTCTCTTTGTAATTAAATAAGATATGTTGTGTATAACTTTTACAATTCATCATCTTGTGATTGAATTTCTTTAAAGTTTTTTTTTGGGTTTATTTCTATTAGACAATTAGATAAAAATTTTTAAGAAATTGTATCTAAAGTATTGTAATTAAAGATCGAAAAAACAGAATTTTATCAAGAGAGAATTACTGATTGATCCTCAAAAGATACATATTATTTTAATTTAGTCTCTAAAAGATAAAAATACATAATTAATCTATGAAAGATAATTTTTAATCCCAATTTATTCTTTTTAATTTTTTTTATCAGTGTATATTTGACTTATTTTAGGGATTAAAATGATCAAATTAAAACAAAAAATATTTTTTAAGAACTAAATTAAAATAATTTTATATCTTTAAAGTATGAAATTGATAATTCTCTCTTTTATCAACCATTGTAAGAGCTATTTATGCATTAACCAGCGTTAACAAATAATAATATTTTTTAATTAAAAAAACAAGAAAGGGATAACCTCATATTGACTGTTAGCCTTAGGCATGGCAAGTAATATTTTTTAAAATCATGAACGCCTTGCCTGAAAGAAAGCAATTATTCGTATGAAACGCAGTGCTATAATTAATTACTTAAATTAATATAACTCAACTTTGAAGAATTGGCCCAGAGTCCCAGCATACGACAAAAGAAAATTACATAGTTATTACGTAGCGTTAAATTAAATCATGAACAAGTAATTTTGAGCAGCTCGATTCGACAGTTTAAAATTTTTATATCATCAAACTTATATATTTAAGTTTATTAATAAAAAAATTTTATTCAAAATAAATAATAAAAAAGTATAATAATATTTCATTTTACAATATACAATCAACTTAGTTTTAAAATTAAATTTTTAGATTGACAAAATTTAATTTAACTTTCTAAAAACAAATTTTAAATTTTATTATTTAAAAATTTTAACATAATATGTATATATATATACATGTAAGCGTATGCAGTTTGGTTCGATTCTTCAACATACTAAACCGAATCAAACTAAATATTAATCAGTTTTGTTCGATTTGTACTAATTCAATTTAATTTGATTCTGAATACCCTGACTTTCCTCTCTCTTTTGCGTTGTGAAATGAGTTCTCACTTCCCACCACCTTCCACTTTTTTTTTTGATAGAAAAAGGAATTCATTAAAGACCAAGCCCATCTAAGGCCAGAGCATGTTCAATAACAGACTACTGTCAACAGAACGGCCCACCGAAGCCAAGACACTTCTCTTGATGCCCACATTATTGTTTTTACTTTTTAGAGGCAAAATACTATTTAATCCTTGAATTGTTGGTCAAACTATTATTTAGTCTTCGAATTTATTAAAAAAATACTATTTAGTTCCCGAAATGTTTAATTATGTCAACTATTTAGTCTTTGAATTTGACAAAATACTATTTAGTCTCCGAATTTGTAACTATGTCAACTATTTAATCCCTAAACTCGGCAAAAATATTATTTAATAACTGAATTTGCAACTTTGTCAACTATAACGGGTAACAGTCAAGAGACTAAATAGTTGACAGAGTTGTAAATTTGATGATTAAATAGTATTTTTGCTAAGTTTGGGGACTAAATAGTTGGCATAGTTACAAATTCAGGGACTAAATAATATTTTGTCAAATTCGAGGACTAAATAGTTGACATAGTTAAACATTTCGGGGACTAAATAGTATTTTTGATAAATTCGAGAACTAAATAGTAGTTTGACCAACAATTAAGGGACTAGATAGTATTTTGCCTCTACTTTTTAAGTAGTTGATAAAAAGTCAACAAAAAAAATTTTATAAACTCTTTCATTAGTGACAATGAATTCTTAAACAAAGCACTGGTTAGCAAAATCTTTAAAAATAGATAAGAAATAAACATAACTATACACTGGCGTAAACTATACACATGACAATTTGTAATTGAAGAAGTTGTCAACTAAAATTGTAGTGTAAAAGCTGGGGCACTTAATTCACAAGGCAATCAAGAAGACAAGATTATCACCTTGCTCTCCTTTTTTTTCATCTTTTGGATTTGGATGAGAGGGGGGGTCAAAGAAAAGAGTTCTAAAATAGATCTTGTAAACATGTGTCATAATTTTGAGTAAAATCTACTTCTAACATGCTTACATATTTATAAACTTAGCCTACTTAGTACTTATATACCTTTATTTATGAATCATGTATACTTTAAAAATCGTATTAGATTTTGGTGAAACGCTTCAGAAAGAGGAACAAATGGAATCCAGAAATACTATTGAAGTGAGTGCTTATAAATATGATTGTGAAATCAAATAATAATCAGTGACAAGAGACAACAGAAAGTGGTACCCGGAGGTCATTTGATGTTCCACATATATATACATCCGATAAGTTTGCATTTCAGTTTGAGAAGCATTAGGATCCCGAGCTGCATAGTGATTACCATTCACTTCCAGTTTCTTGTCAAACTCCTAAGCAAATAAATAGTAAAATTGGATCCAGTGCAATTCTCTTCCGTGTAATTTCGGTGCAATTCTTTTAAAATGTAGAATTTACTTCATTTTTGAAGCACTAATACGGGCTTACTCTAGCAATAACTCACTATGAATGAATTAGGGACGGAATTATTATCAATTTTGACAAATATCATAACTAAATAACCTCATGAGACTATTTTTTAATATTAATAACAATTTGGTCCCTAATTCATTTAAGGTGATGATATTTGTTAACATTGATAATAATTTGATCTCTAATCTATTCATGGTAGATTATTATTAGTGTGAGTCCGTATTAGTACTTAAAAAATGAAGTGAAAATGTATATTTTAAAAGAATTGCACCGAAATTACATGGAAGCGTATTGCACCGGATCCAATTTCATAAATAGCATAGAGGAATTAGATGTCAATCCATGCTTGGGAAAAAACTTAGACAAAGTTATTTCTATGTTTGTAATGAGATTCTCTAATGAAAACATAGCATGCTATCATGTTTTCCAACTAATTACCATGGTATTATTGACTGCTTAAGGGAAAAATCTAGATATGTCATAATTATTTTTGAAGAACCTCTCATAGCTTAAGAAACTTCATCAATGTTATTTCTACTATTGGCATTGAGGCATCTCACCTTATTAACAACGTCTTCTTTTAAGCCTCTTCCCATTCTTGGAATATAGAAGCTGTAGAAATCACTACAAATTTCTCTAGAGAGGCGCGGTGCCCGTAAAAGCTTACGATGAAGAGATGCTGAAAGAGTTACTAAAATGGATATAAATATAAAATAGAAAGAAGGGAAAACTCATTTTTCTTTTTCCCCGCGGAATAAATAAAAAGGTTGGGTTGATTTGCAATTATGTGGACCCAATTAAATGGAAAGAAAGTAATTGAATCAAAACCGCAGGTAATATCCTAAAGGCAAATAAATGATTTGGGTAATTCACAATCAGAGCCCATATCAAAAGTCCATTTTTGATTTCTTTATGAAGTGGGTCATACCCTCCTACTCATGTGGCAGACCACCTGGTCCCACATTCTTCCTAGACGACATCGCATCGCCATTCATTTCAATCCACCATCCATAATCATCATCACTTCACTCTTATCGCTAATCACTGCATCCATCAGGTGTAATACTGTAATATAACTACTTAATTATGCAAAATTAAATACTAATTGTATCATTTTTTTGGTTACTCTGGTCTGGTCACTCATCAGTCATCACAGAACAGAACAAAACTAGTGTCCCTCTCTCTCCTTCCCATTTTTTGTGTCAGAGGTTCAGAATGGAAAATATGGCAAGCTTCAGAAATCTGAAATTACCGTCCAGGTGATTATTACACATTTGCCTGGATCTTCCTTAGCTTCTGAATCTTGAGCTACATTTGGTTCTTTCCAAGAGCAATGGCCGCTGCGTTGGAGTGTTGGTCGAGCCGCGCGAGCACAGATGAGGACATGGTCGAGCAGGTTCTGATGAGGACCCAAGATAGATCCGAGGGACAGACGCTCGCGACCTCTTCCGGCGGCGGAGCCAAGGAATCGTCGCTGATGCAGAAGAAATTGCAGAAGCTCAGTCGGAACGTATCCGAAGCAATAGCCTCGCTAAAGAACTCTCTCAATCTGGATTCTACTCGCGACCCATCTTCCAAGATGGATAATAATAGTTCTCAGAAAGTTATTTGGGGAAGTGTCGTACGGAATCTCACTCAGCTCTATCCTGGTAGCCAGCTTCCGGAGAAGCTCATGTCTAACATACGCAGGCATTACGATTCGTTGCCTCTCAGGTGAGAATGGTTTGGATTACGCTGTTTGCTTGTATTAAGTTCACTTCAGTGATTACCTTTCTTTACTTCGATGCTAGAGGCTCTCGGGTTTACTTATCTGTAATTTCGTTTACCTATTTCGCTATGCGGCTATGCCTTGAGCATTAAAACTAAACGGAGCATTTGGGCGAATCTCTAATCCTGTTAAAAACTTCAGAGACCAAAGACGGGTTGTTTTTTATTCTCCTATTTTCTTGCATCAATCTAACTGTCTTAACTGTCTTTTCCACTTCATTTCCATTTAACAGTTATGCTCAGGCGGAATTTGATATGAAGGATGTATTTCTTCACATCAAGTTGATAGAGCAAGTATCAGCAGATGACCAGCCTGCAATTTTAATTCAAGAAGAGTCTGACAATGAAATTCAGGGGACTGTGTTCAAGCTGACATTTGCTTGTAACTCTCCAATTTCATGGCCGGCAATGTCCAGTGCACTGGACGGTTCGTCTATCTGCTGCAAGAAGATACAGATCTTTGAGAAGAAAGGTTTCACCCTCGGGATTGTTCTTCTTCTTGTTCATTCTGGGCATGACAGATTGGTCAGAACCCGGGTTGAAAGTGCCCTGAAATTTGCCATGAAAAAACCCAAAACTAGTGCAGTGAAGCTCCCTTTTGGGCTCTGTGGATGTCAAGAAGAGAGCTCCAAGAGGAGAGAACTTGGGGAAATTGAAGAAGACGCTGGTGATTCATATTATGGAAACGGGTTTGAGAATTCGAGCCAAAGGGTGCAGCTTCAGATGCCTTTACCCTCTTCATCTTTTCTTGTATCCATAGATGAATGGCAGACGATTCAGGCAGGTGGAAATGAGATTGAAAAATGGTTATTGAGCTCAGATAGTCTTGATTTTGTAGAACAGGTTGGACCCAATTCATTTAAGGGGGTGTACATGGGGAAAAAGGTTGGGATCGAGAAGCTTAAAGGGTGTGACAAAGGAAATTCTTATGAGTTTGAGCTTCGTAGAGATCTGCTGGAACTGATGACTTGTGGTCACAAAAACATTCTGCAATTCTGTGGTGTTTGCATAGATGAGAATCACGGGTTATGCGTGGTGACAAAGTTCATGGAAGGTGGATCAGTACATGATTTAATGCTAAAGAACAAGAAGCTTCAGACTAAGGAAATTATAAGAATAGCAGTGGATGTAGCTGAAGGGATCAAATTTATGAATGATCACGGTGTTGCATATAGAGACCTTAATACACAGAGGGTTCTATTGGATCGACATGGGAATGCTTGCCTGGGGGATATGGGTATAGTCACTGCGTGCAAGAATGTTGGAGAGGCTATGGAGTATGAGACTGATGGTTATCGGTGGCTAGCTCCAGAGGTATGCCTCTAATCACATTAATTTCAAGTTAGCAAAACAATTATTGCAATTATGAAAAATTGTCCCATTTATTCATCTGTAATTCTGTTTTGCATTTGCCATGCCTGGTCCATAATTTTCTCCTCGTGTTTTCTCAAGGGAAAAGGAAAATTAAAGATCAGGCTCTCAAAGTGGTGTCTAACTGTCTATCCCGTCCCAAAAAATAGGATCTTCCTCCTTCTCTAAAGTTTAGATAACCCAGACGCTGCATCTAGATCCACTTGTCTCTCAGAAAAGCTATAATATTTACTAGCTTGAGAATAGAATAATGCTCCTGTTCCCAAGGATAAACTTAACTCTTCCTCAATCAAAATTTTCTATGTGCCCTAGGTCTCATTGATTTAGTTCATAATTGATACCAACTAGGGCACTTATGGAAAACAGTGATAGGAGTCCGTTCTATCCAATATAGAAAAAGAAGAGGCTTTCTGCTTGTGATGCTTATGTAACCATACTTGATGCCACTCCTCTAGAAATTTTAGAACTTCATCTATCTACAGTGTTATATCTAGCGATCTTACTCAAGATTTCTTATATTCTGAATATTTTCTGATGCCTAGTTAACATTGTATCCGTGCACTTTGGACTGTCGCAATAATGTATGTATAAATTTTCTTATCACTCTCTGTGTTTGTTCTGTGTGCCCTCATTCCCACTTGTTTAATGACTAAAATTCTTGTCAAAAGTACAGGAGGTTAGAGCTCTTTTATCTATGTTGTCTGCTCTTGATGAGCTAATACAACACCGAAAAGACATACTAGATGTTCAACATAAGAGCAATTAGAGTAACTTTTGTGTGTTTCTAAGGACATTGTTTAGATCCATTGTATGCGAACTGTATTGCCGAATTGCTTGCACTTTAAAGAGACTTTATGTCACTTGTTTTGGCATCATTGTTTGAGCATGCCTCACATATTTTAATAATTGTTTTTGCTTTCACTTTATGTAGTGTATATCTTTATTAAGCACTCTTGTATATTTAACCAAACCAGTGTGAATGTGTGATGCCAATTATACCAGAATTGATTCCACAATGGAGCCCACATGTCTTGAAACTTTAGAATGATATTTGTCCCAGTCTTCCTAGTTATCTGTCCTATTGATAAAGCTACTCAGAAATCCCTCTCACCTCGTGTGCAGGCAGAAAAGAATAAATGAAAACTATCCAGTAGCAATTAGCAAAGCCATTGTTAAAAATCAGCTGTACACTAATTCATACTTGTCAAGATGAAATAATTTGACTTTGGGCAGCTGGACCCACACTGTTACAGACAAATGAAAAATTGCCACCTGCACAGTTGTGCCCAGATGTGTGTGTAGCTAGTGGAGAAATTCTTTAGAAATAAAATTTACATTTGACATGCTTACATGCTCATTCAATATTTGCTTCGTCTATAATTTTTTGTAGACCCACTTTACCTTAGTGCATTATTGAGAGAATGGATTGGGAGTGAGGTAGTGTGAGGTGGCTTTTCCCACACCCCAATTTTGGGGGGTTTGGACTGAATATATTTAATTTCCTCTTATAACCCTTTTCACTTACCTTTTTAACTAATAGATTTTTTTTTAAGTTACTGAGTGTAGTATTAAGATTTTTCACTCTTCAAATCCACCCCGCTTTACCTCATTAATAACATTATAACTTCCAAATAATTAATAATTGAGTGGGTTAGTATCTATCTTTTCATTAAGCTACTAAACAAAGGAGTGAATTGCCTTTCTCACCAAATTCTACGGCTCTACCTTACCCCATTATTGAGACCTCACCTTACCTGAAAACTCCCAGTTATGTCCTAAGAATTTTTTTCAACTGATGTGCTACTAGACTTACTCAGTAGTGGGATGAAAGTTGATAAAATATTCTACATTGTAAATTTGATATTTTGCAAGGAACTTGCTCTGAGCTCGTAGGTAATGTTGCCTATAACTTTTTAACTACATTCTAAAAGAAAGGGTGAAGGCATCGGTTTGAATAAAAGTGACACTTCATGCGTTTCTATCTGATAGATAATCTATGAACTACGTATTTATAGTTTTGTCAGTTCCCCGTCTCTATTAAAGCATGATATTTTTCTTTTATGACATGAAATACCCAATCCCAAAGCTTGAATTCTTTTCTTATGCCTCCCTTTTTGGAAGCAGATAATTGCAGGTGACCCAGAGAGCGTGACAGAGACATGGATGAGTAACGTTTACAGTTTTGGGATGGTGATATGGGAGATGGTTACCGGTGAGGCAGCCTTTTCTGCATATTCACCTGTTCAAGCAGCAGTGGGCATTGCTGCTTGTGGCCTTAGACCTGAGATCCCCAAGGACTGCCCTCAAACTCTAAAGTCTCTCATGACCAAGTGCTGGAACAACACCCCTTCAAAACGCCCTCACTTCTCTGAAATTCTATCCTTATTGCTGCGACCAAACAAACAATAGGTAAGACATCTATAGGTCTTAATAGAATATAATCTGTTGATAGTAATTACAGAAATATGATGATTCCCTGATGCTTATAAGGCAGTGACGAAGAATTTGAAGTCCTTTGTCTTTCTTTCCCCTTCTTTTTTTGGTTTTGCAAATTTGTATTATCACCTATATAGCATCAACAACACAGTATTGGGGGTGACTGTTACTGTTCCCTTAGAAATGTCTTTGCCATCATCAAAGATATGCTATTTTCCATCATGATGACACCTTCAATGATTTATATATTAAAATACGTTTTCCATTGATTGGTTAGGCCTTCTTGATACTTAACATTGTCATGTGAAAACTGGGATGATTTGATGTATATTAGAAAAACTAAATCAAAGACGACAAGTGTTAGAGACATGTGAGGGCCTACCAGCAGTGGAATAATGAGAGGTAGGTTCCTTTGTTTGATTCGTGGTCCCTCTGTCTCTGGATTGTGTTTCTTGAGTGGTGAAAAGTGAAAACTGTTGAGGGGTCAGAATTTACCATCATCCCCCTCTAACTTGTCATCTTCCAGATTCTTAAAGTAAATTATGTGAACGGTATTATATCAAATCAGATGAGTGACTTTTTAAGTGGGTTAAATCTTAAATTAAAAATTGAAGTTGATGTAGAATTATAAGAAAACATTTATTAAATTTTAGGAGTATATATTATAAATGAGCTGAAAATGGATTCTCCTGGTACAAAAGCTGCAAATAGATCTGGATATTCGAATTTCGATGATGTCTTGGTATCAACTGTGAGATTTGTGATTTGTGAATGAACTAAATACATAATCATCCGCAATTGTCTTAGTGTCTTGTTTTAACCGTCGGAAAAAACTTATATGCTGTTCTTTACATATTTTTTTTAAGGTTAACCAATTAAAAAAAAGACATGTGTCAACTTTTCTTATGTAATCTTCTCATAAATGACATGTCTTTTTTTAATTGGTTACCTTTAAAAAAAAATATAAACAACAGGATATAAGTTTTATTTTTCTTGACCTTTCAAGGTTTTTAAAATGCAATGCAGAGCGATTCCACAGTCAAAATCAAACTTGGACTAGGAGCCTAGCTGCACATGCTGCACGTGCCTTACTCATCTGGGAAAACTAACCTACATTTTAATCTCTCAACAGATGTTTCTTCTGGGAATTTAATCTCTCTCTTGTATATTTGTGTTGTCAATTTGATCCTTTACAAATAAAAATATGATCATTTTTATTCTTTACAAATCAAAATATTATCAATTTATTCTCCCTATACTCAACCATTTAAATACTTCATAAAATTGATTGTGTATGTAGTTAAATATTAACTAAGCAAATTCATGAAAAATAATAGAAAACTTGGATTAATTTTTTTGTCAGCATGGTTAAGTATTTAAAAGGTTGGCTAACTAAGGGATCAAATTGATAACATTTTAATTTATAGGACCAAATTGACAGCTTAAATATGTGAGGGACCACATTGATAATGTTTCAATTAGGAAGGAATCAAATTGACTATGTGAATATGTAAAGGATTAAATTAATAACATTTTGATTCGTGAGTGATTAGATTGATAACTCGAATCTATGAGATATCAAATTGATAAAATTGAAATTGTGTGAACCAAAATGACACTTAGGCCTCGTTTGGTTACAAGAATGTTGAGGGAATGTAATGTGAATAAAATAAAAGTGTGTAAAATGATAATTTTATCCTTATATTAAAAGTAGGAATGAAATAAAAGTAGGTAAAAAAATAAGGACAAAAATATAATTTTATCATATTACAAAAAATAAGGCATGTTTGATATAAAAAATATTAGAGATAATGTTAAATTTCAGTCAATATTACAACATTAAAACAAACAACCAATCAGTACTTTTCTCTTCTACAATGCTCTCACATTTGACATTGTCCTGAATAAATATCACGATAAATCTACTTGTAAGTTTGTAATTATATCACTCTCATTTTCACACTAGTCTAGCTATCCTTGTGGGAAATATTATGTTTTTCATAATGAACAAATCTAAATTTATTTATTCAATCTTTATCTTCATACCCTCGGTTTAAAAAATATTATATATAATCATAATCAATCCCATAATTTGTTATTTTCATTATAATAAATTTCTTATTTATTATCTAAATTTAAAACAGCTTCATCTTTTTCAATCAATCTATCTACTCATTCAACGTATCCTTTTTTTTTTTTCAATTCATTAATTATTCCTCATTTTCTTCTCAACTGCCCACCTGTCAACATTTCCTCTTTGTAGGTAAGGATTAATAAAGACTCCACAAACTCCGAATGAATGTGCACTTTATACAGAAAATTGAAGTTTTGGGAGATACAGCAAGTATAGTATATATGCAGATATGGAAATCATGATTTTTTTTTTTATGGTTTAAATGAGAGTATTTAGTATTTACTGTCGAGCATAGTGACTAATTCCCTTATTGACTTATAGACATTTCAATAGGTAAAACAGTTGACCAAAAAATTTAAAACGATCCAACCTTGATACTTAAGAGTTAAGAGATACCAAAAAGTATAAATGTAGATATAGATTGAACGGTTTCTTGTGTAAATTAGACGTGCAGTTTTCCAATACGAATCTTGCTACTTGCTTTGTAGCCATAAATTTGTACAGAACCTTTCTTTTGTATATTTCTTCCATGCATGTGCAGGTGTGGCATTTTTTTGCTTAGCCTCACTTCCATTGGATTAAAATGGAAGCTTCTGGATATAGGTTAGTTAGAGAAGAAAATGATAAATCAAAGAAAACTTCGATTGGCCAAAAAAAAAAAAAAAAGAAAACTTCAAGGCTAGCAACAATAGAAAAATTGGTTGGGAAGGATAAATAAGAAGAGGACAAAAGGAACATTAGATAATATGATAGATATTTCAGTAATTAGTTTTATATAGTCAAAACTTCTATGTTTAAACAACATATATGAGACTTATTTCAAAATATCTTTCACTACAAGAAATTTGGCATTCATTATAATTTTAAACTTTGGAAAATGTCATATAATCAGCAAACAGTCAAACACATATAGTTCACGAGGAAAAGAAAAAAAAAAACCTAAAACACATTAATCAACACTGACTTTTGGCTCAAATGATTTCTATTCATTTTTATCAGCACCTTCATCAAAGTCTCTGGAAACTCCAACTCGGAAATCCAGTTGTTTCTGATGCTTTGAGCGACGGCGCTCATCAAAATCATTCCACCCTTCAAACTGCAATAAGTTCAATTAAAGCATATTTTCTTAGGCTGTCAAAAGACTGTTGATTCTTAGACATAACTTTGAATCTGTGATGATATTTATTGTTCTAAATGAACTGAAATAAAATGACTCTGGAAAAGGTATCAGAAGAAGTTCAAACCTTGCGAAGGATGTCAATTGTTATTTCTGTGTTATGGAGATCCAATGTGGTGAGCTGAAGGCAAGTCTTGAATAGTTTGGAAGGAAGAGACTTCATCCCATTGTTACTAAGATGCAAAGCCTGCATAGAGGCCCAAAACACCAAGTATAATGGGGAGGACAAGTTAGTAATAAAGGTTTTTAGAACTCAGGAGAGAGTATAATAAATGAAAATACCTTCAAACTACTCAAGCTACTAAATGTCTCAGGCAATTCTGACAGAAAATTTGAAGAGAAATCAACCTACTCAACAAGAAAACCTCGATAAGTATATTAGATTGTATACACCATCCCCATTTTTTAATTACTTTACAAATGCCATATCACCTAGATACTACCCTTGTTCTGAAAAAAGAAAAAGAAAAAAAGAGGGTAGAAATGTACCTCAACAAGAGAATGGCATTTCCCTATAAACTCTGTGATGGTACTCATCCTGAGAAAAGGAAACATAGTTATAAGCATAATGATTTTCCCATAAAACTAATCAATTTATGAAGGGTAGGAATTCTGAAGAAAATTGTTAGTTTGGCCAATTCATTTAGGAATAACCGATACCACCTAGTGAGAAAAGGCTTTGATTGTTTTTGTTGGCCAATTCATTTAAGTGTCCAACAAACTTTGGATTGAAATTTGAGGGTGGAAGACATGCACACGCATTCTCAAGAGAGATTCTTCCAACAATTGAAAAAGAAAACGTTCCTGTCTCTGCCTTCATTTTATTCATTGCTACTTTCTTTTCTTTTAAAATTCAAGCAGGAGACTGGAGAGGGTTTGACCGTTTGAGTACTGTGTATATTTGTGCGTGTAAACTTCCTATGAAGAAAATTCTAAACATTAAGGTTTCCCACTTTGGGTTTTGACACCCCAACATGTAAACCAGGAACTGATAAATCAATCTTGCAAACCAAATATAGAAGGAAAGCATAGGGCAACAAAGAAAGAGATACCACTTTGACCGAACTTGATGATGCATGAGTGTAGAGTAATTAAGTGATCAAACTTAAACAAGTACGTGCTTTCAAATGTTACCTATTATTGTTAGCTTGCAAAACCTCAAGTTGCGTCAGATGTCCTATTTCATTAGGGAGGCCAGACAACTTATTATTGGAGACATGCAGCTCCTTTAAAGAGGTTAGAGATCCCAGTAAAGCTGGCAAAGTTGTTAAACTGAAAAAATCATGTTAATCAAGCGTGTTATGTAAAAAACAATATCGAGAATCCCTAACCTACTTGAATTGATACTGAGATCTATCAGGCAAAATAAATGGAAGCATACATTAAAATAGAAGGAATATCATTCAAGCAGAGTCCCCAAGCACAGAGAAATGTTTGGATTACACAGATGTTAGATATAGAGACAGAAAATTACTTTGGCTTCATGAACCTCCTTTATCTCCGGAGTAGGTGACCAAATACAGAAAAACACGATGATTTAGATGAATGAAAATCCATTTAAAGGGTGCTTCAAACCAGAAATGCCAATATATATTACAAAATTCTGGACATTCTTGGTCTCAGCAAGGACCATGCAGTCCAGACTATTGATGTTAATTTATTTGATATTTTGATTAGGATAAGGCAAAACAAAAATGCCTGAAATCATAAATGCTAAGATTTACTCACTGGTTCTGGTTCAATGATAATACTGTTAGGTGCTTCAAAGTTGTTAGTCCTTCCCAGCTAATTGATTCATCCAACTCATTTGCATTAAGGAATAGTTTCTAGAACATTTTGAAAATAGCAAGCTGTGTCACATGCCGCTTCACTAAAAATTTCTACATGTAGCTGAAACAAAAGCCTACAAAGAAAATGAGAAGTTCAGCTTACCTCTAGACCAGCGAGGGATGTAATTTTTACAGGTAGATTTTGAATTGAATTGTTGCTGCAATCTAGAACTCTTGCAGAAGATCCACAAGCCCACACTTCATCAGGTATGGCCTATTAATATAACATTCAGTAGGGAAAATGAGGATATTTCATACTAAACAAGAAATTCCATTTTATCCCTGGGTTTCCTTTTGCTTTTATATTGATTTCCTTTTCCTTCTCTCTTCTTTTCTTTATTCAATAAGATACGAGCAGTTTCTCATGACTAACAGACATGATTACCTATGGTTAACTCTAAAAGGACTCATCAGTGTTATTGTTGAATTTCCAGTAATAGTTTGCATAACAAATTTCATCACGTGGTTTTTACTTTTTACACCCTGGGGTTTGACGTGTTTATTCCCCTGTCACATCCCTTCAATTCAAACCAACAAGCAAATCTGAAGAATGTCTTACTGCTATAGATATTAAACGTAAGTTTAGATTTGATTGACTATCAGTATTTTTACACTGACAGTGAACAAGATGAGACCAATATTAATAAGATTTTAAGACCTCAGAGAAAACCTCAAATTCTTTAATAATGCGGCCCTTTCTTGTTTACTTGTAGTGTAAAGAATTTTTATACTGGTAGTATATCAAATTAAACTATATGAAACATTATAGACATTGTAATGCAATAAACCCCCAGAAAATTATCCATAAATTAACATTTAATAAACCAGGAACAGTTTGTCACCTTCAAGTTGCATTCGGACAATGCTATAACTCCTGTAGCAGTCCATCTTTCCAACCTGTTCTTAACAGGAACTTTCTTTGTATCACTTCTCGAGCTTGAGTGGTCATCTCTTCTTGACTTGGGCACAACCTGAGCCTTTTTCAAGATTGGACCATCCTTCACACGCAAAAAATATGAATAAAAGGTTAAAGAACTTACTAAATGCATTTTCTTGGAGTGCCATAAAATCAAAAGTAATTTTCCACTGGTGCTTGCACAACCACACTTGATTACTGGCTTCTAACTAGCCAGTTATTGGAAGGATTCATCTATTATCTTCTTTCAAAATGGCTTGTTCTAGTCTTCCCCTTCAATGAACCTATAAATAAACTTAACAATGATCTATCATACTAAAGTACAATTGAATTGGTTTAGTTTAATCCATTTTAGTCGATTCAATTATGATTGCAGCCATCATTTCCTCTAAATGAAAAAAATATAACATACAAATCACAAAAGTGTGCTTAAGTTCTATCTCCACAGCTTAAAAACAGAATCCCTCAAGCAAAATAATAATAATAATAATAAGAGAGAAACGCGATTCTATACAATACCCCTTGATGTAAACCCTGGGAAGCCACGAGCATAATCTTGGATCCATTATTCAAGTCTGACGCCGTCAACGTCAGAGAGTCCTCCAAAACTCTTCCTGTCAGTTTACCCGATCAACAATCAATATAGGGGTTTCTTGCCAGAGACACGACAGCTTCAGAAAGAGAAAGAAAAGAAAAGGGACGAATGAAATCTGTAAATAAAACCTTTGAAGATGAGCTTTTGGCCTCGAGGGAGTACATTAGTTGCAGGTAGGAGAAGGGACTTGAGGTCGGTGATGGTTGAATCAGGTGAGATTGTGATGGGTATCGACCTACCACTGAACTTGACGTTGACAGTGATGGTGGCCTCGCCGTTGTGTTCGCTTCTTCCGGCAGTGACAGACCTTTCTTCCATTTCACATAAACCTAGCTCTCTGCCAGGAAGACGATGGAGGACGGACAAGCTCAATTTTTTGGATGCAATTTTTTTTGGGATTTTGAAATTACCATTACGCCCTTCATTATCACAAATCTTCCCTTCCGTTCCGTGTTTGTTAACTATTTTATTAGTTTCAACATTTCACTTACTCAATAATTTCACTAATCTATTAGATACATACATCAAAACTAATTTCTGAATATGAGCTCTCCAATGATTTTGATAATTAATATATATATATAGTTAAAACTAATTTACATTTGGTCAATATGATTGTTTTGTGAGTCCGTGGCCCCTCGAAGTGAAAGAAATTATTGAGTATATGATTTGTATCATTTCTCTTATACGGCATCTGTAATTTTCAATTAATGAGAAAGAGTAAAAATGAAAAAGTGAATCATTTAATTAAAAGTTATTGAATATTGTTCTAAAAGAAGTTATTGAATATTGAGGAAATTATTTTTTAGTTTTTGAGTTGTTAGTTAAATTATTATTTAGTTTTTAAATTTTAGAAAAATATTATTTAGTCCTCAAATTTATGACTTTGTTAACTCTTTAATTCTCTGAAAGTTACTCGTTAAATAATCGAGTGACATGGCCGTTAACTGTTGACGTGGTGTCATTAATGACGATGATGCGAGTGTTGCCACTGATGTAAGAGAGAATTTTTTTCATGAAGATGAGGCATAATGTGGCCGCTATAATTGCACATCAAGCAAAGTTTAACTCCGGGAACAAGGGAAAGGGAGTTACCAATCCAGTGTTCAACAATGCGGGAGGAGTGAGGAGAGAAGTCCAGCCACATCAGTTAATGGTCATGTCCCTTAGTTATGTAAATAGTTGGCATAGTTATAAATTGAGGGACTAAATAATATTCTTACAAAATTTAAGTACTAAATAGTAGTTTGATAAACTATCTTGAGTCTAAAAAATACTTTGCCTCTTGAATATTATAAGAATAAAGTAGTATAAATTATGAACTTAATGTTTTGTAAAGAGAAACTGTGGTGTATTTCTATATTTCTATGTTGCTTCTGTACTGTCTACTGTGGTAATTGCTACTGTATGTCATGGTTTGCAGGTTGTTTACTTTACGTCATGAACTCTGTTTGTAATATTTGTGGTTTTAAATGTAATTCTCTTATTTACGAAAAGAAAAACCTCTCAACGAAAACGCAAAACAAAACAAAAAAATGGAGAGAAGAAATATAAATATAGAAAAAAAAGTAAAGCCTAAAGGGAATTGCTAGCAATGTAGCAGACAAATCAAGAGCCATCAGTACTACACAATTGGATCACATTATATCATGTGAGTAAAAGTGGAGGTACCGCGGACATCACAATCACAATCACAATCATCACCTTCTCCACACAAATATGCTTAAATGTGAAAGCTTGTAATTCATATAAATATGAGATTTGTGTACACACTACAATACTTTTATTTAACAGTTTAAATTGTGATTGACATCTCTACATAATGTTAAAAGAGTGTAAGTCAACATGGCCATGTGGGTTTAGTTTACCATCTCAATCCTCCCACTTTTTTTGTGAGAGTGTATGAGTATGGATAATGGCTAATTGGCTGGCTATGGCGCCACCATGTGAAGCTTTTCAGAAATCATCAGAAGCCTTTTGCTTTTGGAAGGAAGGCAATGAAATTATTTAGTACTGCCACTCAACAAACACACACACGCCTTGTAATGTTCACTGATTCTGTTTCTCACCTATTATTATACTTCATGTGCATGGTCCAACCCTTATGTTCTCTTCCACGTTTATCTTTCCACTTTTTGGCTCTTCCAAAGGAGATATAGTCTAATGATAAATAACCCTTTAATTTGAAAATAAAATTACGTAGGGCATGAGTGCTATCTCTGTTCTCAAAATTGTTTTGATATATTTAATTATCTATATTAATGCAAAGAATTTAATATGTAAACATCTTTAGATATATGTATCCTGTGCATAGCACGGGTCGATCAATATCTAGGCTTTGATTTTATCTAAAATGTGAAAAATAGATGTTTATATTTTGATGTTTTCAGAAACATAATTCCTTTATCTTCAAGCTCTTATGTCTGGCATTTTTAATATAATGTTAATTGAAATATGTTTAATAGCTATGCCAACATGTTTTTTTGGAGCGCAAATTTCCTTTTTTGTTATATTACAAGGCTACTATATGTTAGTAGTTGCATTCCTGTAGAAAAAAGAATATGATAAGGGTATCAAAGAATTGTAGAAGATTTGTAGCTAATGATGTCACAAACCTTTTTTTCTTATTATTATTATTTCGTCCTATTATAAATAACTAAGTGATTCATTGCCTCTTTTATAAAAGTGTGAATATATTTATTGGAGAATTGTTTTAAATTTTCTACACTCATAATTTAAGATTTTATTTAAACGATACTAAACCGCTTATTACTTGAACCAACTCATCGTTGATAGAATAGACCCTTTTGATTCTATATTGAATACCAAATTTTCAAAAATGTATATTCTATATTTATTTTGTATATTAACTCGCTAATGAATTAATCTTGTGCAAAAAAAAATTCATATTTAGGTCTAAGTGACTAGTTTAACTAATCTAGAATGAGTGAGTGTGAGCAATTAGCTAGGACAAAAACCAGGGCTCCCTCCTCTATAATTAGATCCCATTTCCTTTCAACACAATTCTTTAATAAGAGCCTTCCAAGTCTCATCCTTTATTTCTCTCTCTTAAACCCTCCATTCAAACAAGAAAAACCAATCCCTCGGGTCCCCTACCCTTGCACAAAAATCACTTTCCACCATTTCCATTCTTAATCTCTCTCTTCTCACTTAAAAAAAGTGTACAATAAACATTGCAAACTGCAAAATTCAGTAATTCACCCGCTTTTGCAGCTCCTCCTTCAATCACCAAACCCTAAACTTTAAGCAACAATCACAGCCTTCTCTCTTTCCCAAACGAAACAACCCCAATTCCTTCCAACAAAATCCATTTCCCAAATTCCTTAATTCCATTCCAATTCCGATTCTCGGTATATCCTTCCTTCTTCAGAAAACCCTTTTTCCCAAATTCCCCCAATTCTCAGCGAATCATCAATTCAATTCAATTCCGGCGCGGAAGGAAGCTGGTTTCCTCCCTCCCCTCAATGTGGCGGCCGTGGGGCAAATCATCATCGTTTCGGATTCATAACACGTCGTCATCGTCGTCATCCTCATCTCCTTCCCCCTCCTTCTCCTGCTCCTCCTTCAAAGACATCCAAACGCTCTGCATCGACGAGCCCCCACAACCCTCCACCCCCTCCTGCCGCAAAGCCTCCATATTCCACCGCGTCCGAGCCGCCAACTCCCTCCTCCGAACCTGGTCAACTCAACAACCCCACCACCCCAAGCTCCCCAGGTCCCTCTCTCATCCCCTACCCCCCAAATCCGATGCCGCCATCTCCGATCCACCCACCCGAAACCTCATCGCCATTCCCGAACCGCCTCCGCCGCAGCGGCCGACGATCACCATTCCTGGGGCGGAGCAACGCGTCGTCGTGTACTTCACGAGCCTGCGGGTGGTGAGGTCGACGTTCGAGGATTGCAAGAGCGTGCGATCGATTCTGCAAGCGCTTCGGGTTACGGTGGACGAGCGAGATCTGTCGATGGACGTAGGGTTCATGAAGGAGCTACGGGAGATATTGGGGGACAGGAAGCTCACGCTCCCGCGCGTGTTCATCGACGGAAGGTACATCGGCGGCGCGGAGGAGGTCCGGCAGCTGAACGAGACCGGCGAGCTCAGGAAGATCGTGCAAGGCTTGCCCGCAGCGGATTTGGGGGTGTGTGACGTGTGCGGTGGATATAGGTTCATCCTGTGTGAAGAGTGTAATGGTAGCCGTAAGATGTACTCCGAGAAGGCTGGATTCAACACGTGTACGGTGTGTAATGAGAATGGCCTGATCAGGTGTAACTCTTGCTACAGTGCTCCACTCTGTTGATTACGCTCATCACCAATCAGAAGGAAAATAATTAACACTAATTTTTCTCTTTGTTATTATTATTATTATTATAGTTTTCATTTTTAGTTTTATGGGTTAATCAATCACTAATCAGTTTTGTAGTTTTATGAGAGTGTAAGGATGATGTGTAGTAGGACCCAGGCCAATTGTGGGGTTAGATACCATGTATCAGCATCTGCCTCTGGATTGATGTGGTTTTGTTTTAACTTTTAAGAACATAATTAATTAATTGATTGCTGACTTGCTTACTTACTTACTTGATGTCACCATTTTTCTACCTTTAAAAATACAATTGGTGGATATTCAGTAATCCAGATAAATTTGTGTATAATTAATTTTTTGGTAACCTAACTAACTGTTTGAAGAAATGGTGTACGTTGTCATTTCTTGAGGAATGAAAAGGATAGTGCAATATCCTATTTCACCAACCATATTGGCATGTTATAATGAAAGATAGGATTTTCTTTTTCTCAAGTTTGGTGAAGATTCTTTGGGAATTGGGATGACTGGATGAGTACAATGAGGCACTGTACTGTGTACTCCTGTTATTGGTGTGGAGTGTAGACATGGCATTACTAATTTGGTACCATCATGAATGAAGCTTCTATGACCGCTAAATTTGGTACCATCATACTCTACGGCAGAAAAGTGATATAAAACAAAGGGTTCAAGTACTTGTTAATTGGTTAAGATTTGTGAGGAAACCTCATTGATTTAAAAGAAAGTAGGTTTGGTGTCAAATTAAATTAATATATTGTTTGAAACTCGGTCAAATGTTGAGCAAGCATGCAGAGCAAAAGCAGATCTAAGCATATTTCACTTTTCCTATCCACAATTTGCCCCAAAGTGGCGTTAGTGGATCAGTCCCTGGGCTCACTTATCTTTTGTTCCATGCAGTAACCATAGCTTCTATCATCTATATATGCTTATAAAATTAGATGTCTAGACTGAAACCACTTCATTCTCAGTAAACAAGAGGAGCTACTGATCAGCTCAAACCAGAGGGGCATCATTTTGTTTATTGACTCTAAATTCCATACACAATTTTTGTGGACGCATGCTCTGCAATGAATACCCCCTTCTAATTCATAAGTCATAACTCAATTATATAACATCCTCCACACCACTTTCAATGATGTCACCAGAAAGACCTTAATCTGAATAAACAGAAAGGCACATTTCTCCTTGTGGAAGTACAGGTAGCCACCAAAAATCTGATCAGACTAAGCACTATATAACCGTTGTGACTTGTGAGCTCATATGCTACATCACATCTTCAATGCCATCCTTGCACACACAAATGAAACACTCTTCCCTGAAAAAAGAGCAGCTCCGAACCGATGTTGCAAATTTTAGCATGTGAACTGATGAGGTTTGTTCCAATTGAGTCTAAAAAGTAAAAACCAAGCAAGTTATGTATGTCTGTAGATATGGGCTTTGGGCCAAGCCCAACCCGCCTGAGACGCACACATAACTTGGAATCTTGAAAGAGACGAAGAAGTGAACTCAAGAGTAGCAATACGTACCATACCAGCTTCATAAAACCCATAACCAAATACGCATTACTCCATGTATATGGCATATGCTACTTCATCCTTACAAAATAAGTTTGCTACCACCTCAATTAATAATTTAATGTGGGAATGATGATGAACCAGTAGTGTAGTGTATGGAACTCACAAGTAGGAATAGGTGGTAAGCATTTTTCTGCTTAAAACAGGGAGGTTAGCTTGTCTATTTGTTGATCAATGAAGGAGATGAATGAATGGCAGATCCACTTCAATTAGGTTACGAGTACTAAAACTGAATGCCCAAACAATAATTAATTAAAACTTTAAAGTAACAATTCCAATTTCTTTCATTATAAGCTCCTGGTGCGTGCAGGTGGAGCATCAATTTCGTGGAAATTCCTATGTCATAAATCATAATTTTGGTTTACTCACACACACACACATCTCTTAAATCTCATACTAAACAATTACTCATGCATCATCAAATATATATTCAAAAGATGGAGTACGTAATTAATCACTTTTACGTCTCCATTGTCTTAAGGGGTCACATTTCCAACAAGATTGCCTTTCATTATCCCTCGTCTTCTTCACTTTAATTTCTCTACTTTTCTTTCACGCCATCATTCATTTTAATTTGTTTTTTATTGTGGTTGAATTGAAAATATTTTATAAATAGTTTGGATTGCGAAAGAATATTTTTGAATAAGTTTTAGGGATATTATATTTAATTTTGAATTTGTTAGATAAGGTTTAGAATTTTTTATTTTCATGTATAAATACCTTGCAAAGATGAATGATAAAGAGAGAGGATTAGAGAGGATTTTCTCCAATACTTTCTCCCTTTACAATCTTAATAGCAGGCGGCCGGTAGCCGGACAGCGATCGAAGGGGTTGCCGGCGGCAAATGAAGTTCACTGGTGACCGATCAAATCTATGTAATTACCCACGGATCTTTCTTCTCTTCAATTCATATATGCTTTCATTCTTGTGTACGTTGCCTAATCTAATTCAGGTATTACAGTCATTGATTTTATGACATATAAAGGCCCTAAATGTGAGGAGGCTAACTCGGAGTCAAAATATAATTTATTTTTTAGACTGCAAGTGCAAAAATGAAAATAAGGTGTGCAAAGCATGATTTAATAACTGCAATTTTTGGCCTAATGATATACTAAGTACATTTAATTAAATAAAAGCAGTTGTGTCTTATATCTTAACTGTATATATGTATCCTATACATTGTGTCATTGAGATCGCGTATCTTCTATTGTACACATAGTCCTCCTAGAGCTACCTCTACTTCATCTTCAAGATTCTTCGAAACAAAAATTTGGTATATATGTTATGTACACATAGTCTTAAGTAGCTAGGCAATAGAATACCAAAACAATTGATTAGAGCTGGCCGGTAAAGGGTTATTATATATATGTTATGCAGGTAGGGTCTTATTAATTGGACTATTATAATATGCGTTTAGTTACTCCAACAATAATATGAATGAACATATTGTGAAGTTGTGGACCTCTTCGAAAAAAAATCTCCCGTATCTACTTACAGAATTAACGTAAAAGTTAAGTTTAACATCTTTTGCAAGCAACAAACCAATAAAAAAGCAAAGAAAGAAAAAAAAGCAACTTTACTAAGGTTTTCTTCATCACAAGTATATGTAACTGATGTATAATATACTCTGTGAATTAATGAAACAACACCAACACGTACGTACTTACGTATCTTGAATCCAACCCCTAAACTATTATATATATAGGCCATGCATGATTTCAATTGATCCTATTAATTAAGCATAATTAATCTAAATATTTACAAAAAAAAAAAAAAACTAAAGGTCTATTTTGGTCCTCAATATTTCAAAAGTTTAATGTTGGTCCTCAAAGTTTTTGTTTTTGGTCGATTTTGGTCCTCGAGCGTAACACTGTTAACTTTTTGTCGTTAAATGATGACGTGGCATGCTTATATGGCACACCCTCTCTCCTACATGCCATATTTTAATGACGTGGCATGACACATCACTTCCACGTCACCCCAGATTGCCACATCATCATCTTCTCTCCTTCATCAGTATCATTATCATCATCATCTGGGGTGACATGGCAGTGATGTGTCATGCCACATCATTAAAATATGACATGTAGGAGAGAGAGTGTGCCATATAAGCATGTCACGTCATCATTTAACGGCAAAAAGTTAACAGTGTTACGCTCGATGACCAAAATCGACCAAAAACAAAAACTTTGAGGACCCAACTTTTGAAACATTGAGAACTAACATTAAACTTCATGCAAACATTGAGGACCAAAATAGTACTTTAGCAAAAAAAAAAAAAAAAAAAACCTATAAACAATGTTAATCTTATCTTATATATATGTGTGTGTGTGTGATCAGTGACGAAGAGGTTGGTTGAGGACGACGACGTATGGCACAAGATAAATAGGAATTGGGACTGTCTCTTATACTCAAACACTGCCTTCATCTTCTTTATATATAGTTTCTATATATCTATATATCACCTCTTGTTGTTAATCTTTCATAGCTCTTAATTATATCTCATCTCAATTACAACATTACTAGATATGGAAGAAGGATGGGTAGTGGTGTTGTTGACGACGGTTATGATGCTATGTTTCTTCCCTTTCAGCCTCTCTTCTAATTCCTCTCTCAACGCCCAAGGTACATATATATATGTTCTGACTATATATAGCTCAATTGAATTTACCAAAATTAAATTAAGAGTAAATATTAATTAGCTAATTTTTATTGTGTTTAAATATGTAGGTTTGGCGTTGTTAAAGTTGAAGGATAGAGTGATGAGAGATCCGTTTGGAGCTTTATCCAATTGGAATGCCCAACACACATACTACTACTCTACTCCTTGTTCATGGTTTGGAGTGCAATGCTCCCATGGCAATGTTATTTCCTTGTGAGTCAACCTAACCTAACTATATCTTCATCATCCTTAGAATTTATTTCTTGGACCAACCATCCATTGGGCCTTCCATGTCCATTATAAATTCACAATTCTACTTGTTCTGCTTCTTTGTGATCATATCTTGCTGAAATATTTGGGAGCTCATATATACATGCAGGAATTTGGAAGACCTTTGTCTTGAGGGAACACTACCACCTCAAATTGGGAAGCTGCCACATTTAAAATCTATGTAAGATATGTAAAAATGTCATAATTGATTATAACAAACAAGTTTTACCAAATTAGAAGAAAAATCTTGTTCAGCGTTGTGTGTGTTGTGCTGCAGCATTTTGCGCAATAACTCTTTCTCCGGAGAGATTCCCAAAGAGATATCACAACTAGAGGATCTGCAAGTACTTGACTTGGGATATAACAACTTTAGTGGTCAATTTCCTTCTCACATTGCTTCTATTCCATCTCTCACTACACTGTAAGTTCATCATTTAATACTAAATATTCTGTTCTTCTTTGAGTTCTTGGCATTACCTTATTATATCATCCCATTGATGCTGCAGTTTACTGAACAACAATGACTATCTCACCAACCCAGCTCCACAAGCGTATGGAAAGAGGATTTCTGAATTTTATGGAAATAAAGATCAATCATCTGGTGCAACTACTACCAGGATTAGCATATCAAGATTCTGGTATGCACATGATAATATTACTGTTTTATGCTCAACAAGTCATTAAAGGAAAATTCATGATCAGATTGTGTTAATTAGTATTGCCTGGTGTTTTTTGTGTGCGTGACATTTTGTCTCAGGCACATAGGCCAACATGAGGATATGGCAAACAAAAGAAAACTGCTTCTTCAAAGAGCAAAAGCAAGAAGTAAAAGGAATGCTAAGAAACAGTCTTTTTCACCATCATCATCATCATCACCTTCACCTTCACCTTCACCTTCACCTTCACCATCATCTTATTTCTCTTCACTGCCACCAGAATCTGAGCCTTTCTCTCCATCAGAACCACCATATGCTTTAACCCCATCACCATATTCTCCAGAGCTTTCCCCTTCACCATCAGCATCACCATCTGCTAGTTTTCTCACTCCTTCACCTACACCTTCACCAATGGTGTCCCCAACCACAGGCATATCACTTCCATCAAATCCACCTCAATCCAGTTGGATCTCAGGGCCTTCCCCTGCTTCAATTTGGAACCAAGAGTATACAAACAGTTCCAAGGCCCAAAAATTTGTGATCATTTGGTCTACTGCTGGAGGTGTATCCTTACTGGTTTTTGTGTCAGCCATAGCTTTCGCTTGCTTCCGAAACAGCAAGGTTGTCACTGTTAAGCCTTGGGTTACAGGTTTAAGTGGGCAGCTTCAAAAAGCTTTTGTGACAGGTAATTTCTGCTCTCTTACAGTTTTGTTTTTAGTATTTTGGTGAAGTTTCTTTGGATTTTTTTTCCAAAACTGAATTCTTCTTAATAGATCTTAAGGGAACTCCCATATCAGCTTTCAATACAGTTTTTGAAACAAACAATCATTAATGCTAAGCTCTACATCTTATGCTTAAGATTTTACCTTTAGATTGTTCCTTGAATGAATTAAACCCGTTTGGCCAAAAAAAAAAAGAATGAATCAAACCCTATATCCCTACTTGCTTACTTCAATAATAAGTTTGGCCATGGATTTCATAGTTAACTTCAGAAAATGCCAAAACTAAAGTTCATTTTGCTGTTGTTCACTCCTTCCTTCATTGACAAGAATGTGTGATTCAGGTGTGCCAAATCTGAGACGAGTAGAAATTGAAGCAGCTTGTGAAGATTTCAGCAACGTTATTGGTTCTATCCCAGAGGGGACTGTTTATAAAGGGACTCTCTCCAGTGGAATTGAGATAGCTGTAGCATCCTCTGCAATCACCTCATCTAGGAACTGGTCAAAAACTATGGAAGCTCAATTCAGAGAAAAGGTACAATGGCCTCAAATGTAGAGTAAAAGTCACTTCTTTCTGTCATTTCAGTCCTTGATTTTACCTTGTGGTTCCAGATAGAGACATTATCCAGGGTGAACCACAAGAACTTTGTGAATCTTATTGGGTATTGTGAAGAGAAGAAGCCTTTCACAAGAATGATGGTTTTTGAGTATGCTCCAAATGGAACCCTCTGTGAGCATCTACACAGTAAGTTTTTCATTTTCTTCAAAGTTTAACTTCTGGTTCTGGACATTAAGTATATGTATGAATTGCAGTTAGAGAAGCAGAGAGGCTAGACTGGAGAATGAGGGTGAGGATAACTATGGGAATAGCCTATTGTCTAGAACATATGCATCAGCTGGAACCACCCATTGCTCACAGAAACCTGCAATCTTCATCTATATACCTGACTGAAGATTATGCTGCTCAAATATCAGATCTTAGCTTCTGGAATGACATGACTACTATAAAGAAATTTTCAGCCAAGGGCAATGTTTATAGCTTTGGAGTTATACTGTTTGAGCTAATCACAGGGAGAATACCCTATGATGTGGAAAATGGATTTCTTGCAGAATACGTAAGAAGGGGACAGTCCTTGAGAGATATGGTGGATCCAACTCTGAACTCTATGAAAGAAGAAGAGGCAGAGAAATGGTGTGAAGTGATGAGAAAGTGTTTGCATGCAGATCCAGATAGAAGACCAGCTATGAGAGAGGTTGTTAATATGTTGAAGGAGATAACTGGAATGGGACCTGATGAAGCAACTCCAAAATTATCACCTCTTTGGTGGGCAGAACTTGAAATTATGTCCACGGATTCAACCTGAGAATTCTATCCATGAACAAGAAAAGAAAGTTGGGTTTAATGTGAGTTTGGAGTTTCATGCCATTTTTTTTTTCATGTACATAAATTGTGCTATAGAGGAATTGTATTTTGAGAAATGCGGAGTATTCCCTTTTATCAAATTGTCATTTCTATAATTCAGTTGGTCTCGGCATCTAATATAAGTAAACCTTCTTTGATGAAAATATAATTAAATTGATTCTAATACAGTAGGCTAGGTATTCGATGGTGGATCCTCTAAAATAATTCTCTATATTTTTTGGTGAAGTTATGAGAGAGACAGAGGGAAGAAAAATTGGGAGAAAAAAAATATTTTCCTTCTCTATGTCTCTCTCATAACTCCACAAAAAATTATAGAGAATTACTTTAAAGAATCCTATCTCGATAATTGATATGATTTGTTCCAAATTAATTATTTGTTAGAAAAGTTTTACGCCTCCCTTTCCGTACGGAGATAATATTCATTTGAATATTGGCCTCATGTCTCACATGCTCATTTTAAATTTACTTTGCAGCATCATATATAGGACCCACGAGAGACATCACACTCACACATGGCTCAAAAGGTCAAGAAAGAACAGCAAATAAAATAAATAAACAGCCATATGGTTTCTTATATTCTCAATGGGAATCCTTAGCGCGCACCATGTGCTAAATAATGTATATAATATATTACTAATTTAGACGCATGAATTCTTATAAAACCCCGTCGGTGTACAAGAGGAAGTGTTAGGTTGCATTTGGTATGAAAGAATTTCTTTGATACAATTGAAAACAGACCAGGATTTCATTATTTTGTGTTTGGTTGGCATTGGAATTGCATTTTATTTTAAATGGTAAAATGTGTTATAAATTGAGTAATTCTATAAAATTACATTTTTGTGGACAAAATTGTTCTTCTACTGCTGCTGCCACAACTACCACTTTAAACATTAAAGATAATTTAGACATTAAACTCATTTTACTTTCCAATTCTTGCATACCAAACATAGAAATAGGAAAGTAGCCTAAATTGTCAGAGAAAAATTCATTGCATTTGGCTATAACAAGAATCATCATCTTATTTGATCACGTAAAAACACATTGCTTAATCTCCTTCATCCACTCAAAGTACTTCCCTCCTCAGAAGAGATTGCATTGTTTCACTGAAAACTATACAAAAGTAAACACGTGAGCAAGCACCAACAAAATCAGTGCTTGTGGTATACTGTATACATCTATACTTCTAAAAAAAAGGTGAAAAATATAGGAAATTTTGCTTAGTATCAAACCATTTCTTTACAGCATGTTCACAATCCAGAGTTTATATTTCCTTATATGCAGATATACAAGACAAGGTTCTATCAGGTTTGCATCAGTGAGAGCCTTACAGAGCTTGAGGTAAGTGTCCAGATTACCAAATTGTTGGATCCTGTTCCTCAATCCTTGAATCACCGCTTCCCTGTCCAAGTACTCTGGACAGAATCCAGACTCAAGCATTTTCATGACTGTCTCTGCAGCCTCATTGAAATGCCCTCCTTTGATATACCCTCTTAACAACCATGACAGACTCTTCTTCTTCTGTAGTGAGCTCGAAACTTCCACCCGCGTTAGAAGCCTCTCTGTGGCTCCGGCCTCCTTCTGCGATGCACAAATAGCAAGAACTATGTTGTAGAGGTCCTCATCAGGTTCCTTCCCCAAAAGCCTCATCTCCCACAACTGCTTCTCGGCCTCTCTTCCTCGGCCAGCACAGATATACATTGCAAGGAGCCTCTCGTGAACCACTCCGTATTGTGATGGGTTACCATCTAGGATAACCCAATTGGACAAGCACACCCCATCGACTATGAGATCGGATTGATACTTCTCTACGAGCTCTACGTCTCCTAGATCTAGTTCGGCTATTAGCCCAGTCCTTGAATAACTTTTCAGTTTGCGTAGAGCTTTAGCAACTTCATTCAGCTCTTTAACCACAGCAGTCATTGCAATAAGGTAACTGTACACCTCTGGCTTCAACCCTGATTCTCTAAAATTAATCACCAGTCTCACTGCACCTCTATAGTCACCCTCAACCTGGAAAAGGAAAGTTTTATGGAGTCACTCACCCTTCTAACAGGTTTTGCTAAGGAGTGATTGAACAATAGCATTCATTATGAAGTTGCTCACCCAAAAGATTGTTCCACAATAAACTGAGCTAGATACAAATGATAATTGGAAAACTGGTAATACACATACTTATGAACAGAACATAAAACAAAATGGTATATTTGAGTTGTATACTTGTATTGATACACATACTTATGAACAGAACATAAACCGAACCAAAAATTTATCAAGCTGGTCAACTATTGTGCTACCAGTTCAGCATTTCAACTCAAAGCAGAGAAATCTCAGACATTTAGTACAGTCTTAATGATGAAACATGAATAAGACTGTACTTATAGTTCTTTAGAAATGTGAATCCTAGATAACAAGAACAGCAAATGCTTACCATCATTTTCCAAGCAAGATACCCAGTTGGCCCTCCGTTTTTCCCTTCCGGGTCATCCTCAGCATAAGGAATTCTACGCCTCAAAATCTCTTCCACAAACAAAACCGCCCTTTCCTTCTCACCCATCTCCCAATACAAAGAAATCACATTCTCAATCATGCTGAAGCTAGGCCTCAACCCCACACAATCCATATCCACAAGGAGGTCAACGACGTCGCCAACACCACGCGTTTCTTGAATCAACTTCTTCACCCACCCACACATGATCGCAACCATCAGCTCCATCGTATCCTTATCCACCCGATTCTCCTTCCGAAGCCAATCAAACACCTCAAGCGCACACCAAGAGTCTCTCCCATCTTGAGAGAAGTAGACCAGCACGAGCTGCAATTCCCTCGCCGAGAGGCGGTCGTTCATGTCTTCGAGAATGTCAGAGGGCTCTCTCGCCATTCGCTCTAGCTCCTCGATGGCCTCGAAGAAACCCTCGCTCATTTCGTCCTCGTCGTCGCTGGTCAAGAAATGGTCCAATTCCACCGATTTCGATACCCTCAGCCTTCTGACTGAACTGGGTTTTGAAACAACGAGGGCAGAGTTTCGGTACTTGTTGGGGAAGACTTTGGATGAAACCCCATGACACAATTTGATTGAAAGCGTAGGGCTAAACGAAGGAGAGCAAAAACGGCGTCGCCGAAGTGATAGAGAAAACATCAAACCCAAGTCGGCCAATGGAGCAATCCCATGTGCAGAAGAAGCCATTTAGTGAGTCACACACACGGGTTTCTCTGATTCTCTCTTCGCCTTGATAAATTCAATTCAACAGCCAAAAGAATTGTACCCCACAAATTGGTCAAACTAAGTCCCAAGATAGGAAGTCCCCGACGAGAGTAAAACCCAATTTTCCCACAATTTTCTCGGCATCCAAACAAGATGCTGTTTGAGTGTGAGCATCAAGATTGGAGAAAATAGGGAAGAATTAATCCATCAAATGAAGAAAAGTAGTGATTTTGGCGAAAGAGAATAGGATGAAAATTGAAGGAAAGAAAAGGGAAATCGTGAGTGAGAAGTGGGTTTGCTTTGCCAGCATAACAAGAGAGTTCGTTAAGTGGAGCTCTTGTGGGTAAGAAGAGCACATTAACGTAATGATATGATACGTGTACCAACCGAGGCTACACGGTACACATCTTACGAGAGCGAGGAACGAGACGAAACGACCTCGCCGTTTGAAGAATTGGATTTGGGCCCTTATAGCATGGGCCATATGGTCCAAAAGACCAATTCGGTTTAATAAATTTCGAGGAAAAGCCACGGCACGGCTATTATATGTGGAGAAGCCTGTTTTTTGGGCCTGAGAAGCCTGTTTATTTTAAAACAAAAGAATACATTGACAATTTTTTACTTAAAATTCATAGCCTTATTTAGCTTAATTATTCATAAAAAAGTTAGTAAACAAATAGATTATAATTTTTAGAACTGATAAATTTATTGTATTAATAATTTATCTTGTAATCTAAAATGTTTAAAAAACAATAAATTTATATTTAAAGCAACTAGAAAGGCCAAATTGCTGGTTTAGTGAAAATAAAGTTAGTCTTGTCCAAGAAAAAAGTTAGTAATAAATTATTATTAGGTTTAGTGAAAGAAGCTTAGTTAGTCTTTGGTAAGAGAGTTAGTGTTCGAATTTTTGTTAAAAAATGTGTTCACCACTAAGATCTTACTGTAGCTTAAATAAAATTACCTCTTGCAAAAGATAAACAGTAGAAATTTTTTTAAAAAAAAAGTTAAAAAACTATTTGTTTTGTGGGATCTATCTCATAAATACATAATTAATAAGACATTGACTTGAAATTAAGGTAAGAATAATGTACATTCAATGTTTGCTTGGTAATTGAAGCACATACAAATAATAAGGTTGAATTGACTTTGGTGAATAACTTCTCACTTGTATTAATTACTAAAGGGGTATAGTCAATATAGTCTCTCAAAAGATATTTTTTTTTGTCAATTAATTAGTCCCTCACAAATTCGCCCGATCAATAATTTAATTTTTACAAAACAAAATGTTATCAATTAATTTGGTCCCCCCAAAAAATCACCTTATCAATTTGGTCCTTTACAAATCAAAATATTATCAATGTGATTTTTCACAAATTCATGTCGTCAATTCGGTCTCTCACTAATAAAAATGTTATCAATTTGATCCACTAGTTAGCCAACTATTTAAATACTTAAATTAGTTGATGATGTGGATAGTTAATTATTACTGCTTACCAAGCAAATTAGTCTAAGTTTTTTAATATTATTAGTTCTCAAAATTTTGCTTAGTCAATAGTTAACTATACACATGTGTCCTTAGGGCATTTATTGAAGTTTTTTTATTAGTCAATGAGAATTTAATGACTTGAAAATTAAAAAATATGTGAAAAGTCAACTAAAAAGTTAATTTTTAATATTTAAAAATTTTATTGACCAATCAAGTGAAACATTAACATTTAAGATGTGTCATGAGGATATATGTTATATGAACCCTTATAAATTGATAATATTTTGATATGGAATGACCAAATTGGCAATGCAAATCTATAATTATGAGAGATCAAATTGATAACGTTTTGGTGTGTGATGAGGACTAAATTGACAATAAATCAATAAAAAGAAAACTGTGAAAGACTAAAATAATGTTTTATTTATTTTGGTGAGGGACTTAAGAAAGAGCAAATTCAATTGCTAAACAAATTCTACAAATAAAGAATAAAGATGAAAGTTTTTTTTTTTGAATCGAAGCAAATCATTTCATTAAGCTAGCAACAACAAAAGATACATCAATCAGATCAGCAATTGAAATTACAAAGCAAATCGTTTCATTTCGAATTATAGAGGCAAAATATATATAGGCGTAGCAAAGTTAAAGAGAAAAACAGAAAGAGTCTTTGAGTTTGCCAAAAAAACAAAAATAAATAAATTAAAGAGTATGTAAAACCGAAGACCGTGGAAGAAGATTCTTTGAAATCATCTTATTAATGATCTGGAATATTACAGAATTATAGTATTTGAACAGGAAGAGAGGGCGTATAGTGAAGACTGAAGATGTTGTAATTATCTTTCCTATATATATATTTTCGGACACTTAATTACTTACAACGGAGATTCAGCTATTAATTCACTCCGACCAATGGTAAGAGATAGATTTGCTCTTTTTATTAAACCCAGCCTCTATCTATTTACTCGTATAAATTTATCTTTTACGATCTTTTCAATATAATATAATATTGGACCCTTATTCATGGGACTTGCCCAAAAAAGATGCGAGAAAATTATTTACACACATGAGGAGTAAATATAGAAGCAATTGAACTCAGGCATATTAATAAAGATGAAACCATTAGCTTCACCCTACTGCGCAAGCATTTGATTAGGATAGGTTTTCAGACTTAGAGAATACTTATACGAGTTTTTACACATACCCCTCTACATGAAGGGAGGATCACCTTAAATTAGACCAAAACCATATAATTATCATAAACACAAGGTGACCAAATAAATCAACTCTCATTTTCACAATTATTTCATACATACGCATCTCATAAAACATCACACAATCTATGTAAGATTCTAGAGAGTATTCATAATATGAGTTCTTAATACGGATAACCCACCAAATAAAGAATCACCTGAAATCAAATTCAAACCATATCGTAAACAGAAGGTGACCAAATAAATCAACCCCGTTTACACAATATAATTCTTTCATACAGCATGCATGCATCTCATAAAGCAACACATAGAATAGAGAATAGAGATCATATATAATAAAAAGGTTCTTTTATTGAATTGAAAGAGAGCTTTACAAAGCTCTAGCTAGATGATAACCCACGTTCGGGATATGAAATCCACCTAATTAAGTTAAGCATAACATAGTTGTCTAGATAAGCTAAACTAGCTGATAAATAAATAAAGAAAGCAACCTAATTGAAGAACTACTAGTCCATATGAGGATAGGTGATAATGATATGATCAATATTATGATCAGATCTCATAAAGTTTGGCCTTCCCCTTCTCCTTGTACCTTAGCTTCGCAATAGCAGCTTCACTCTCTTCTGATTTTTCTTCTTCAATTCTCACAGCTGCTCCACCTGCTAACCAAAACAGTATATATAATATAATTAGGATCCAACCATTATATTTATAGCTAGCTATAAATAAACAAATCAACTTTATTTGAAAATTAATAAACTCGTAAGATAGAGCTACAGTAGTAGCGTGAAACTATAAATCCCTATGTATATAGGATTTAGAACCTCTGGGAGAAAATAACATGATTTTGTTAATTATATAAGGAATTGAAAGAGATAGACTAGAGTAGACACACATAATTCATCTTCCATCACACTATTATATTATTATCTTGAACACCTATATATATATATATAATATTATTATTATATTCTAATTAACCCTAACCTGAGTTTGAGTCAAGCACTGGTTCCACGGGGGAAGGAGTACCAGGGGTTGGATTGGTCATTAGCTTCATGTCAGAGCCCCAACGACGCATCATCGACTCCTGCATTCGAACTTCTTGTTCCATTTTATTATTCCAGTGGATTCCTTTCAGCATATTCAATTCAGCTTTCACCCTTTCCATTTCATCTGAAAAATTACCCCCACACAATAATTCATGGAAACTCTAATATTAACAACTACAAATTTTCATTCATTTTTAGTTACTTATATATTACACATATCCCTTAAGACATAGGGCAATGCCAAGGAGATCCATCTCCTCTTGCTCTGTCTCTTTTCTTAAAGAGGACAGAGACTCGGGAACTCCACCTCTCATCATAAATCTTAGCTTAAGGCAGCATTTAGTAAGAGGAAAGCAATTTGGTAGAAAGTAAAAATTATAAAAGTTGTCTTTGTTATACAGTGAAATATGGTGAGAAAAAAGATAAAGAAAAATAAAAAATAAAATATGAAATATTATTTTTGTCTTTACTATTTTTGTTATTTGTCACAAATTTTTTAGAGTATTACGGTCATAAAAAATTGATCCCCCCTCTACTCTCCAAACCCACTTTTCTCACACAAGGGAGGTTCCTCCTCTCTCACGAGAGAAGCTTTTACCCTCTGTTTTTCACTTTACCACCTACCAAACATACTAAAATCTCACATCACTTACACCGACCTTGTACCGGTGTACCAAATGAGATCCCTAGAGAGTATATAATATTTATATAAAATATATATGGGTCACCTTCTTTCCTAAGCCTGTCTTTTTCAAGAGCAGCCATTCGGTATTTCACTTGATGGTTCTCAATCAGCAGGCAGTGTCGCTTCCTATGAAACGCCGCAATTTGTGGATAAAGATGGGCAATCTTACTCTGCAAATTAGCATTAAGAAATAAGAATCACAAAAAAATGTTTACATATATATATATATATATATATATATATATATACGCAGTGAGTAAAAATCATATAGTGATCTGATGACTTTGGTTAAATGATAATAAGTATAATTTTGAAGGAGCAAGTATAACTGTATAAGTATTCCTATTCACCTCCAACATTTCTGCCTGCTTCTCCATGTCAGCGATATATTGATTTTTCTTATTGCGGGATTTCTTAGCAGAAATACGGTTTGACAGGATTCTGTACACAAAAGAAAATCATATATAAAACATCCAATTCAAACTCTCAAACATATAGGGTTATCAAATAGAAATCACAAATATACCACTCCCAATATGACATAATTAATGCACCTGTATTTTCTGATATATAAAATAGAATATTAAAGTCTTTTTTTTTTGGACTGGTATCCACCAAGTTAAGCAGCCCATGACTGATTCCTTGAGTACTACAGAAATCATTGTTAGATAGGTGACATAAGATGACTCTACATTCTCAACCCTCTTAGAAACAAACTCAAGAGGTGATGATGTTAAAGAACACAAACCTATCTATCATTTGCCACATGATTAGTAATATTTTGGACCCTATAATTTATACTCAATCTTTATCTTTGTCCAAATAATAGGAGAAATAATAAATCCTCTGAGAAATGTGTGTAAAGTTGGAAAAAAATAAGAAGAAAAAACACCACAAGAGGCAGACTAACATTAACGATTCAGATTCACCCTGAAAATGGATTAGCATACCAACAAATGACCAATCCAAAAGATTACTGCACAGATCTAAACTGTAAGTAAAATTATCCAGTTATAGCTATTCAACTAGTCATTAGGTACCGGAGAATCTCAGAGATGCCCACGACCCACCAAACTCGAACCTCCATACAACTCTCTCTCTCTTACTTTAGAGAATACTAGTTAGCATTGTAGTAGTAAAATTAAAGGTGTCACATTATATTTTGACATTTCATATATATGAGAAATATACATACCGTTTCAGCCTCTTGGGATCCATGTCGGGATAAAATTTCCGATTCTTGTCCAAATCAATGGCTTGGCCTTGTTCATGAGGGTTAGGGCTCTCATCTACCTCCTCATCATCAAGAGTCAAGTTCTCCAGATTCATGTCAACTTGAGGAGGAATATCAGACACATTCATATCCGTTTCCATCATTGCATCTCCAGCAGGAGGAGGCAGCTTCTCATTTTCATGATTCTGCAGTGGCCATGATGCTTCAAAATAAGAACCAAGTGATCCTAAACTCAGATCGGTAGAAGGCAATTCCTTTGGTGGAACTGGAATTTGCCCTACTTCAGAAGAAGCAGCTTCAATCTCCATCAAGTTCACCATCTCAGACTTAATATTTCCCTTCAAAACAACAAATAGAATAATTTAAAGTTACGTTTTTGCATATAAAGTTTATACATAAACCCAAGCAAATAGAGAGAACAAATATGTAAAATATATATACATGAACTTGTTTTCTTACAAGAGAGAAGAAAAGAAATTCTAACGCAGAGAGTATGTAGTGAACACTATATTGGTTTCTTCACTTGTGTATATATAGAGAGAAACTCAAGGTGGTGATGAGAGAGACAGCATATTTTACCCAATATAATAAATTTTTGGGGATTTTTCATAATGTATCTTACCAAAACTGGATATAAATATATCCTATATATTTGTACATTAATTAGGGGAATAATGTGTATGACCAGATGGCAACGTTTCAACAGATCTTATTATAAATTATAATTTTTCATGCATATTTTTCAAAGTTTGTGCAGGGCACTCAGTTTCTTACCAAATGTTGAAGGATTGAAAAAAATTAGGAACAGTCAAGTACTTACCAAATGCTGAAGGAATGGTGAGAAACTAATTAATGCTCAAATATTAATTACTAAATGTTGGCATATTTAGTGGAAAAAAATATTACACTTTCCATTTGTAAATTTTCTTTAAGAGAAGCCATTTAAAGCACTGAATTACTTACCAAAATGTAAAGGATTAGTATTTTTTAAATAAAAAAGACACTCATTTACTTACCAAAATAATGTTGAAGGTTTGAAACAATACGGAAATTAATACACGACAATATTTTATATTCATGCATCTCCTCAATGTAAGAACATGTCTTTTAACGCTGAATCTATAATATGTGTGGAAAGATCAAATCTTTGTGCTACATAGGTCCTTTTCCATCAGTAAATTACTAAAAATTAATGAGACATGCAGATGTGAGGCTGTAATTTATAAATTCATAATCTATATGGTTAAGTTTTTTTTATTACTGAATATATAATAAAAATTCAAAATAAGTCAAGAGTTGCATCGCGCTGGCTCTTCCATTATTCTCTAAATTAATTATTTATAATTTTAAACATATTTGGGAGGTTTTGACTATAATTAATAATGTTTCCTTTTGTTAATATATATATATAGCTTTTAACTTTTTATTATAATAGAAATGTCTTCATGGGATAAAAATTTAGTACTATTGTACTATTAAATTTCAGTACATCCCTCCAATTATGTAGTGTCATTTGTTGATATTAATAAAAACTCACATTAATTAGGGGTCATCTTTGAATGAATTAGGAACCAACTGATTGGAGGGATGTACTGAAGTTCATTACTACTATACCACTGAATATCTACTCGTCTTCATGATTGTACTAAGTACCTAAAACTAACACTGTCAAAACGGGCCGGCCCGGCCCGTGACGGGCCGGCCCGTTTATTTGGCGGGCTTGGGAAGTAATGCCCAAGCCCGCCAGTAATGGCCCGCGGGCTAAACGGGCTAGCCCGTGGGCCAATTTTTTTTAAATATATTTTTTAAAAAAATTAATTATAAAATTATATATTTACTTAAAAATTAGTAATTTTATTAATTTTAATTATTATTTAAATTATTTATATACTTTATTAGAATAAAATTATTATTTAACACATAAAATTATCTAAAATATATATATTTATACATATTTTAAACAAATATATATTAATTTTTTGTTTTCTTTTCTTTTTTTAATTTTTTGGCGGGCCGGCCCGCGGGGTAGCCCGTTTAGCCCGCGGGAGTAAATGGGCCAACCCGTTTAGGCCCGTTTTTAAACGGGCTTATTTTAGCTAACCCAAGCCCGCCCATTTAGCGGGCGGGCCGGGCTAGCCTGTGGGCTTTAGCCCGTTTTGACAGTGCTACCTAAAACATTTGGGTCTTATATATACATGTCTCTTCCAAATTTCCTTTTCCTTATTAATTTTTTTTTTTTTTGTAAAAAGGATTGGATTGTCCCCCCTATATGTTGCTCTATTAAACTTTGTTTAGGGAGGATCAGCAAATCGAGTTAATTACTTAGTCAACATCAAATCCAACCCATAAGGTTAACTTGATTATGTTCAAGTATGTGGGTTGATTCGGGTTGAAAGTGATTCAACCCGAACCCTTTAGGTTCGGTTGGTGGATTTTAGTAGTTTGAACCCGTTGGAATTGACCTGACCTGACAACACCTGTCAATATACCCAAAAAAAAATCCCGATGTGTTGCGCTTTGCAGCTGCATCACCTTTCCCCCTTTAAATTTCTTCAATCCCTAGCTTGCAAGAACCATCAACTAAACTTCACACCCACTATGAAGCAAATTAGCAACTTACCGTCATCATTGGCGACTCATTGTCCCTTTTGGGCCTCCACCATCCGTCACGCATCCGTCTCATCTTTGTCCTTTACTCCCTGTTCACACCACAAGAACACACAGCTGGAAGATAAGAAGCAATCAAAATTGCTAGACGCTGAACCAAAAGAAGAAGAAGAAGAAGAGATAGGATGGACGAACAATTACAGATCTAAAGAAGAGCAAGAATAAAAAGGAGAAGACAAATGGAAGACGGATAATGGACGATATATAGACACGACAATGTTGACAAAGATACTAGACAGCAAGAAAAATAACAGCCTACGCTTTGCTCAACCGGTGAGTGGCAGTCTTCACTCTTCACTCTAAGGCTTCTTAGTGCTGTAACTAGCTAGGGCACACAATTAGATTGAAAAAGTTAATTGATTGAGATTTGCAAGAAAGCGTGCAGCGTAAGCTTAACTGGAGCGTTACAAAACGTATTTGGTTCAACCTGCCAACCTAAACTAATTGAACCAAACCATTCATGGTTGGTTGGGTCTTTTTTGTAAACCAACTCGAATCGACCCAACTTGGTGGTCTCCAATGTTGACAACTCAATAGAGAAAAAAGAGTAAAATAATGATTTGGCCCCTTAAAAATGTATGATCTTTTAATTTACTCCTTGAAATATAAAATATTTCAATTTAGTAGAACAATTAATATTCAATTTGGTTCAATGATTAATAGATAGAAAGTTAACATACTATTAAATAATAGATTGGATCGTATTCAACATTAAAAAGAATCAAACACATTAGATTTACAAATTAAACACGGTATAAAATGCATATATTGTTTACATTTTTTTCTGTTTAATTTAATCAATAAATTTGATGTATTTTATTGTACAAATTACTCTTAATCAAAACATATTGTTTATATTTGTTTAGTTTAATTCAATTCACTATTTAATAGTCAATTAGTCAGCATTAATATATTATTGTAAGTTAATTTTTTATTTATTTTATTAATCAAATTAAATGACCAAACTTATTGGGTAATCACTAAAAAAATAATAATTTAATTAATATCAGTCATTTGTTAATAATATTATTTATTAATTTGATTGTTATAACATAACGTTAAAATGCTCTCGATACAATTTCTAAGAAGATGACTCTAATCATTTCAATGTCAATTATAACTAATGCTAAAAGTTTTTTTTTAGTATTTGATCTTTCAGAAATCAAAATATTGAGGCATTATTTTATCTTCTAAAAAATAAATTAAAAATATATGCATTTTTAAGGACCAAATTAATTATTAATTTATATATATATATATATATATATATGTTAAATAAAATTTTTGCTTTGCCCTCTCCATTCTTCATCTTCCAAAAGTGAGAAGAAGAAGAAAGAAAACAGAAGAAACTCTATAACACTAACATATTCCATCTTAAACTTAAAGGAACTCGATCAGTGTGGATTGTGATTGTAAACATAGAGAATTGAAGGAATTTTTAAAACGGCATATGTATGCATATTTGGTTGTGAAGAACTGGATTCAGGCCAGGTCCGCAACATAATACTAATAAATTTTTAACTAAGATTGTCGCAATTTTTAATTAGATGTTAAATAATGCGTTTCTCATTGGAATGATGTATCAGTTTGGAGGAAGGAATTTTCATGAAGAAAACCTCACAGTACTAGTTTTAATCAAGCAGAACCTCTACAGTGGATGAATTTGCCCTCATACACTTAGAGCATCTTAAGTATTTTCAGGGGATTAATTAATTCAAGAATGGTCGTGAGAAAAATTAGAAGAAAGAATGAGAAGTACGTACTGATGAATTAATAGCTTCAGATTGTACAAGTATATATAACCCCCCGCTTTTTTTTTTCCTCCACCGGTATCCTCCTATTGAAAGCAATCCTGTGTCCTAAGGGTAGAGTTCTCTTAGCAGAGTTTTTTCCATACACAAATCTCGAACCCAAAACCTTGCTTAAGGAGAATGTAGTACTTACCTCTCGAACCAAACAACTTAATTAATTCTAAAACCTTAGTGTTAAATCAACACAATATATATAAACAACGCAGAGTACAGTTATCTAATTGAGATAGATACGTATGTATATATATATATATAGTTCTTGGCTTCTTGCTATATATACGGTTCGGAACACAACTTGTATTAGTCTATTAGATAATAAGTATAGATAAAGCTAGCTGTGAAATTATAATATTTACTTTCTCAAAGGCTTAGGAATGAGATTTAGCATTAACCTCTCAATCTTTCGTATATATACATAAGAAAAACTGGATATGTGAAGAATTTGCTTTTCAGGAGAGAAATCAAATTAAACAATCCATATATATTGTTAAATATTTCAGCAAGAAAAATCTACAAGCATTGGCGGTGAAGAATGCTCTAGAAAGTGCTTAGATTTTGTATTTTAAAAATTACTCTATGAAGTGGCGGTAAAGTGAAGAAAAATCTGGAAAAATAGCAACTCTAGAAAGTATGGTAATTGGGTCTAGAATTTACCAAGAATAAAAAATTAGAGTGGCGGTGGAGATCAAACTGGTTGAGTATGGAGAAAAGATCCGGTGCTGCTGATGATCAGTGCCGAACTACTTAAAGAGAAAGATGAAATAGAGTGAGTCCTATGTCTGGTAGGGCCTACACATAGAACTCACATATCTATTTTATACACGTGGGATTCATTCTATTTCATCTCTCTCCTTCTTCGACGAAGGTGTGAGAGAGTGTGAGTGACGTGAAAGTGGTGGCAGTAAGTGAGAGTGTTGGCAGAGTAAATTGTAATTTAACCTTTTAGATCTTCTCCAATTCTACATATATGAAATTGGTAGAAAGACCCTTATTAATTTAACCATTAATATTACTTGGTAATTAATCAATAGAACTAATCAATAGAACGATCTCTCTCTAGCAAACTTAAAACGAATAATTAATATATAAATGAAGGCGCACGCATGACACACAAATTAAAGGGATATAGATATATATATTCCAAAATCAAATACATATAATTAACTATAACCTTTACTCTCTCTCTATATATATAAGAGACACCATACCATACATATGAGAAAACATAACTAAAGAAACATGAAATCAAATTCAGAATTGCCCTTTGAGATATAGACACTACTTATTAATATATATATATATGTATAAAAGAGACGATATTAATTCATGTGTCCTCCAGCTCCTCCAGATGGTCCTGGCTGGTTAGGATCATATTGATGATGAGGTGGTAGTGGTACCCCAAAATACTGATCAGTTGGAGGGTTAATGATATTATTATTGATTTGGGATGTAGAGGATGATGATGTGAAAGGGAACAAGTTTCCAAAAGAAGCCACCAAAGTGTTCATATAGGCTTGATGAAGATCATAGAAATTAGGGTTTGACATTGCGTCCAATAGTTCTTGATGCCCTTCCGAATTCCTCTTCCCAATCCTCGCTATTTCACTCCTCAAAACCTCCGTCTCCCCTGCATTATAATTATAATTATTATTATTATTCATTCCAAACAATAATTCTTTCTTTTCTATTTTTCATTTTAATTATCACAAAATTAATTAGACCAGCCACCTTCTTTGTACATAATATCAGTAGCAGCAACTTCAATCTGATGTTTCAGAAAAGCATTTTCCTCTTCCAGCATTGATTTTTGTATATTGTAGTTCTCGACTAGAGCAGTGTTGTGTGCAATTTCAGCCTGCATATATATATATATATACTTAATTACATTAATTAAACAACATATTTGTTCATTTAATTAATTAATTAATATAATCACCCCTGACCTGTAATTGATCATGCTGAGTTTCAAGATACTGCAAGTGATTCTGCCTTCTCTGACGATATGTCTCTGAATACCTTCGATTAGCCAAACGACTACATGCAACCCCACCAAAATTAATTATAATAATCAAAATATATATCTTCTAAACATCTCTTAATTCTTTCAAATTTATAGCCACACACAACACAAATCAACAAAATTTTCACCATATATAATTGAACTCAAATTTTGCCAATATATACTCTATAATTTCCACCCAACTTATGAAAATTCCAAACTTGTGACTCAAAATTTTACATTTTCAACCATTATATCTCATTTTTTAACTCAAAATCTGCATGGATTGAATAATTAATAAGAAAGGGCACATAGATATATATTATCACCACCTGGCCTTCATTCTCTCTGTAGTTCTACAACTCATCAATAAAACCTCAATTAGTAAAAGAGCAGATATATATAATATATATTCCTTAATTTCGTTGATCAATGTTTGATTTTTTGAAAATAAACTCCAACACAATATTGTACCTTTAGAAAATATTTAGATCCAGGCAAATGAAGCACAAGTACATATTTTTGGCTACATATATAACACCAAAAATAAAATAGTGGTTTAATTTAAGTGAACCAAAAAAATATAAACGTGTTATATATATATATATGAAAACCACCTGTTTTCTAAAGCAGCTTCTGTAGGTGTCATTTCACCACCCCCAACCTGGTGGTGGGGTTGGAGCTGCACGTAACTGTATTGATCATCAACCTCAGCAGCAGCAATTTCAATGTTTTCCTCATCGCGGCCGACGACATTGTTAGGGTTTTCGTCCTGGCGCGATCTCCTTCGGTTTGACCTAGGTCCAATTGGTGGTAGACCACCACCAATTCTCTTTCCATGTGAGCTTGAACCCTCCATTAATATCTTCAAAATATGATCAATGTGCAAGAAAATACATTTATATGTTAATAAGTATATATATTAATTGAGAAAAAAATTGAACAAACTAAAAGGTAGCAATCAAATATATAGGAAGCAAGAGTTATCTAAATTTCAAGCCTTTGATCTGTGTGTGTGTGTTTTCTTTATCAAACTTATGCCAAACTTGCAAATTGTTGGATATCCATTGTATACTGATGGATGATCTATAATCTATATACTCACTAACACAAGAGGATTGGAAATTGATATATGTTAGGGGAGATTTCGCCCCTTATATATAGCTAGAGCCTTACCTTTTCTGGTGAAGAGATAGAGCCTCACCTAATAAAGTCTCTAAAAGTAAGTCATGCATGGTCACCTTTAAAAATGCTTATATGGTAACTTAATTAATGCACACTAATTGTATGAGATTCAAGTAAATATATGGATTGTCAATAAGTGTTATTCAATAGAGGGGCGTTAATTAGAACTGCTCAAATATAGAAGTATTCAGGTGAGTATATGGTAGGTGCATTTAAATGTAATCCAGTGGCAAATCTGAATGAGGAGTTATGTCAGATATGGATTTAGAGAGAGAAATTAAAGAAAGAAACCCACAGTTTATGAAATGCTAACCCTTATCTGTGGGCACTCTTTATGGGTAGGGAGAGAGACGGAAAGAAATCCATAGTATATATATACTGGTTAATTAGCAAAACCATATATATATATATATATAAATTAATTTATATAGTAATAAAACAAATAATGGTGGATTATATTTGGATTGGAGATTAAAGAGAAGAAGGGAAGGAAAGGGGAGAGAATTTTATCCTATTTAAGAAGTTAAAAATTGGAGGATAAAATAATAGAAGATTAATCCTTCAGAATCTTTTTCTTTTAATTACAAATTCATGATACTCTAAATTGAATATTATTTTGGAGGAACTATCAATATCCAATAAAAAGATGATATATATAAGGTTAATCTTTCTTCCCTTCCCCTCCCTTCTAATTACTTCATTTTTCTTCCCTTCCTAATTCCCAAACATACCCTTGGCAACTAGAGGAGGAGGGAGGGCAAAAGATTAAAAGGGATGGGAAAGGAAAGGGAGACCTTTCCTCTATCTCTTTCCCCTCTTTGGATATTCATTTTAAAATTGTAAGGAATAAAGATAATAAAATTAAAGATTATAAATTAATCATCTATTATCTTCCTCTTTATTTTTAAACTTTCCAAACAAGAGGAAATGATTATATTTCTCTCCCTTCTTCTCTTTAATCTTCAATCCAAACCAATTTTAAAGTATGTTTGGATTTGGGATTAAGTAGGGGAAGGAGAGAGAATGGGAGAGAAGTAACATAGGTCTCCTTTGTTTGGAAAATTGAAAATTGGAGGAAAAGATAATGTAAGATTAATTCTTAATCCTCTATTGTCCTTCTCTTTAATTGGTATTTTGCATGAGTTGCCAACATCTAAATAAGGGGGAGAGTAAGAAGAAAATTAACCTCCCCTCGCCTTCCCCTCTCTTTTTCAATGTCTCCCCCTCATCTTAATTGCCAAACAAACTCTTAATTAGAGTATGTTTGGATTGAGTATTAAAGAGGAGAAAGAGAGAGAAGAGGAAAGAATTTAGTAACGTTCCTCTTGTTAGTTTTTAAAATTTTATTAAAAGGGAATGAATAGGAAGATTTTATGTTATGTTAATCCTCATTGTCCTTTTCCCTTTATTAATTTTAATTACCCCAAAATGGTAAATTTTAAAAGATTCAAATAAGGAGAGGACAAACCATCACTTAGGGTATGTTTGAGAATCAAGAGGAGAAGGGAGGGAAAGGGAAGATTAACCTTCCATATGTTTTCCTCTTGTTTGGGTATTGATACCTCCACCAAAATACCCCAATTTGGGATTTTTGAATTTGTAAGGAGAAGGATAATGGAGGATTAGGGCTTGATCTTCCATTATCTTTTCCTCCCATTTTTATCTTCCCAAACAAGGGGAAGATATTTTGAAAGTCTCTCATTCCCTTCCCTTCCCTTATCCTCTTTAATTCCCAATCCAAGCATACCTTAAGGTACGTTCGTTAGGTATAATGGAAAGGGAAAGGAGAGTAAATCCACTTTTTACTTTTCGATTTCCTATCAGAATTAAAAAAAAAATTACAAAATATCTATTATACCCTTTGATTTGATACAATCCTAACATTTTTTTTATTTTAATATAAAGAGTAAAAGTGATAATTTTAATACATTCTCATTTCATTTCTATTTTATTTTTTTATTACAAAACACAATAAACCAATTCCGTTTTCCTTTATATTTGATATTTTTTTTTCTCTTTTAATCGGCAAACAAACCCATAAGACGTGAGGGGGCAAAGTGAAACAATGGAGTGTAGATGAGGTTAATTAATTAGGTTGATTCTGGATTCGACATATAGAATAGTAGTCAACGAGAGGGCATATGATCTATATGCGTATAGTTTACAAGACAAAAGATCATTCAAAAGATAAAGCATTGTAAATTAGTGTGGTTCATATTTTTTCAAACTAACTGTTGAAGCTGCATGTTAACACTTTGGTGCCTCATATGCCTCACTTTTCTTAAAAAGAAAAATTAACAGAGCAAGTACGTGCGCCACTTGTGATCCCCCGCCCCCAAAATATTCGGTTTTTTTTTCCCCCTCATTGTGTGTTTTATTCCATTTTGTCATCTAAATCCTTCTTTTTTTCTCTAAAACTCCAATATCTAATAATTCTAAATCTTAGATCTTAAATTCTGGTTAGATGAGGTTGAGTCATTAAAATCGGGCTAATTTTTTTAATTTCAAACCTGCCCGCTCAACCCACCTTATACGATATATTGTGTTATGATGTTCAATTAGGTTATAACTTCAATATATATATATATATTTTAAATAATCAATAGAATATAAATTTAACCAAATAAAAGACTTAAAAGTTAAAATTAAACATGATATTTGAATTTATCGCTTTGCTTCTTCTCCTCAAGAAAAAAATTAGGTCTTCCTCTTCTCTGTCGCATTACTGCTTTGCTTCTTCGTCTAATTTACACTAATAGCTTCTTCTTAGCATGGGGGGTTGCTATAACTTACAAATTTTTGTAAGTTTAGCAACCCCTCCTTATTTTCTTTATTTTGTTTGATTTTAGTACTTAAAATAAATAGATCTTTTAGATCTATATTATCCCCCATTATTTTGGTGGTGTTTTCTTCTAGATCTATTCTGTGTTTTTGTCTTCCTTTGTGAAAGTTTACTCTCTAATTACCAGATCTTCTTAGATCTGGTAACTAGAGTTGGTTTTTGTTTTTTTACGTTTGTGTAGGAAGTTTTTTTTGCGGATCTACAGATCCTTATGTCAGAAAGCTTCCACTTCATCATGTTGTTAGAAAATTTCAAGGCACTCTCAACTTTGAAGATTACTACAGATTTGATATGCAGGAGATCTAACAGTAAAAACTTTGTTGACAACATCAAGAATAGTGAAGTTTTTCATCCCAAGTTCATCTTACAAATGGGACCAATTGATCTTTATTCGCCCTTAGTTCAACAATTTTTACGAATTCTTTCTTCTGTATTATTAGAATGGAGTTGTTTGATTTATTGTAAGTGTTGTTGGGCTTTTTTATAATGAATTTTATATTATCAAAAACATGATATTTTAATTTTTTGTTCTTAGAAAGAAGCATAGTCACTTTTTTACGTATAATAATTTAGCTTAAACATCATAAAAATTAGATAACAATAATTTCTCTTAATATTTATACAAAATTTCGAGAATATGAAGAATGAAAGAATGATATTTAATTCAAACAAACATAAATAAAAAATAAATATTATAGGGAGATGTACAAAATAATGTATGTATGTATGTATATTTATAATTAAAAAAAAGTTTAAAAATCAACTAATGTTGGTCGGGTCAAGTTCAATCGAATTGAGACGGATCAATATGGCCAACTCAATGACCCCAAAATATTTTTGCAAATTTGGCTCAATTGACCCATCCGAACCTATTCCAAAGCCCAAACCTTATTACACACATAATTTTTATTGAGTTTAATTGAATTCAAATGAGTACCAGTCGGCAGTCGGCAGTCGGCAGTCGGCAGTCGGGAAGTATTTAGATTCCATTTAGTATGATTGGGAGAGGGAAGCTAAGAGGTTTAAAGACTAAAATACCCTTAAAAAATTTGTGGTTTTAAAAAAGTAAAGGCAAAAAAGGTTTTTCATACTTTTATCTTCTATTTCTTTATCTTCTTCCCACCATACCAAATAATATTACTTTTACATTCCACTTCCATTTCCTTGCATACAAACATACTTTTTATTACTTACTTCTACTTTCACTTCCCACTAAAATACTCATCGGATAACAAACGCCACCTTAGGGTATGTTTGGTAAAGAAACCAAACAGTAAAATCATGGTGTTTCACGATTTCCAAAAAACTTTACATCATATTTTATACATATCAAACACACTTTTTATCATACTTTTTCTCTCTACTAATTTCTCTCTCATCACTTTTCGTTATAGTACCTTCTTTTATTCAACAGTACTTTACATCCATGCATTTATGCCAAGCATATCCTTAACTTGTAACCGTCTCTTACAATTTTTTCAATTTATTAAGTAAATGAATTTCATTAATATATCAATTTTTTTTAATTACACATGCCAATTTCAAAATTTAAAGATTATTTATAAATAACCTAAAGTTTTTTTTATCAAAAAAAAAAACCTAAAGTTTAAATTAATTTTTTCTATTTTTCTCAAAAAAAAAAATTTCAGTGCTCAATACTCAAAATAACTAAATACAGTTGGGCTGAAAAGCCTTGTGGACCACCCAGATATTTGTTCAAAAATAAAATTTCTTGTCTTGTCTAGCTTCAAGATTCAAGCTTGAAGCTGGAATGGAAGTAAAGGGAGCGATGATCTGAGAAGCGTGCATCACATCACGATGATGAACCTTTTTAAACCAAATCCCAACTGTTAATTTAATGGCATTACCTTCCATGTGATGTGACCATGTCCGCTCACACTGCTATGCTTATTTCTATCCCCAATCCCAACTCCTTCAAACCCTTCTCCTCTCCATTTCCTTCCAAAGTCAAACCCAATTTCTCTTCTTCTCGCTTCTTCTCTTTCCCCAGATCCCCAACCCCACTCTCCCGCCGGAATCCCACCTCACCGCCGCCCGCCGCCATGCTTCACCACAACCCCCTCGTCTCCGACGTCTACGCCACCGCTGTCGCCGGGGGTGTCGCGCTGTCCTTGCTTAGACTATGGCAGGAAACTGCGACGCGAGGACTCCTTGACCAGGTCTTAATTTTCCTGATCTTTCAGCTTTGAAATCGGAATCGATTTTATACTTAGTTTGACTATAGAGCATTAGAGTCTCTCCACTTTAGTCTTTGTTTTCCCTTTTAGCATTTGAGTTTTCTTGTTGGACATTTTGCTCAGAGAGCTCTTAGTGAGTTCTGCATTTCCCTATAGATTTAGTACAATTCCTGAAAATTCTACTGTAAGGAACTAATAATTTACTGTAAAATTCATTCCTTGATGAAGATATCAGGGATAAATTTGTTCCCAGCAGGGTCAAATTTTACCTTTAGCATTAGTTTCTAATTAAGTAAGAGCTGGAGATATTCTGATCGATAATTAGATTATCATTTTCTCTTCCCTGCAAAATGAGCATCCATTGTGCTAATTTCTAGTAACAAATTCTCAAGTATTGACTTTATTAGTGCTATAGTCTTCCATTTATGAAGTAACGAGTGGTACATTTTTATGCCCATTTTCATTATGGAGTAGTACACTATAATGTTTCTGCAGTCGTCTCATCAATTATCTTCTTGTGTTTAGAAATTGAATAGGAAACTTGTACATATAAGCATTGGACTGGCATTCATGCTCTGCTGGCCACTATTCAGGTAATAGTGTAGTTCATGAGGATAATCAAGTTTTGGAGTTGTTACACTTTCCCGTGTTGAATTACCATTTTTCTTCGGTCATTACAGTTCTGGGATTCAGGGATCACTTTTAGCCTCTCTTATTCCTGGAGTCAATATAATACGGATGCTTATTATTGGACTTGGTTTAGTGAAAGATGAGGCCACAGTGAAATCAATGAGCAGATTTGGAGATTACAGGTTGCAATTTTGAACACATTGATTTCAGTGAGAACATATAGTCCGTATAACTTTTAATAAGTACCTATTTCTACAGTTAAATCCATCTAAAAGAAAAATCTCTTGCTGTCAAGATCACTGTTACTTATTGGTTCTTATAGTATACCCAAAGTAATAGATTATGATTTGGATTAGCAGCTGAATTTCACTTTTGGGCTGTGAGTTCTCTTTAAATTCATGTCCTTAAAGAGAATGAAAATGATATTTGTTTATTTTCGCTTCCGTTGATTAATCATTGAATGTGTCTTTACGTTATATGTTCATTTCTCAGTTTTTCCTCTGCAACAGGGAGCTTCTTAAGGGACCATTGTATTATGTCACAACTATTACTTTTGCATGTGTGATGTACTGGAAAACTTCCCCAATATCCATTGCTGCAATATGCAACCTGTGTGCAGGAGATGGTACTTTTGCTGGAGCCAATTGTATTTTCTGTCCTTGTGTCTGGATTTTGGCAACGTTTTAGCTGCATTGAGAACTTTTTGAAAAAGGAGAAAGAAAGAAAGAAAGGAAAGAAAAAGAACCAATAATTTCTTAATCACTGTAGGAGTAGACCATACATTCTATCTACTTCGAGAAAAAAACTTATGAATTGCGCATCCTGTGAAGTGGTTATTTTTACGCATTGCACATTGATCAACTAACCAGTTAATGTGTAAAAACAACACATTTCACGCACCTCACTAGATGTGAATCCATTCTCATCTACTTCTGGACCTTTTCAATTCTATAAGGTGACATTGTTCTTAATCTGTTATTCAGGTATGGCTGACATTGTTGGGAGGCGGCTTGGTAGAAAGAAGATACCTTACAACAGAAACAAGTCCTTCGCTGGTTCGATTGCTATGGCGTCTGCTGGATTCTTAGCATCTATTGGGTAACTTTCTGCAGACATCTGTTTCTCTATTTACTTTTTCCCCATTTGAAAACCCGCATCATCTATCCTCCTATTAATAATTGGTGTTTTGACAGGTATATGTACTATTTCTCCTCATTCGGGTATATCGAGAAAAGCTGGAAACTGGTAATAAGTTTTCTGATTGTGTCTCTAGCCACGGCGGTGGTGGAGTCCCTTCCTATCAGCTCGGAGGTTGATGACAACCTCACTGTTCCCCTCACTTCCATATTGGTGGGAAGCATTGTTTTCTGATTTAAAGAATATTGCACCATTGTAGTGACAAAGTAGGCTAGCTTAGATAAAGCAGTTTCTGTTGTCTACATATGACTGGAATTAGATTGGTTCTTTGTATTATATTTTGAGACTGAAAATTATGAAAATTTCTTAATTTCTGTTTGATGTGCCCTGATCATTCTCATAAAGTCATATTGTTTATGAATTTATCCTAAATATAATTTTTTTTTGGCCAGGATACAATCCTAAATATTTGAAAAATTAGAAATTGTTTGACACCTTGTGCATCCTCAGCATTTTTGAAGGAAAAATACTTAGGTTTATATATTACACCACATCATTTGTGCATTAGCCAAAAGTATTTTTTGAAGTGCTTGAAGAAAATAGCAAGTTGTTAGTCTTTTTCATTTCTCATTCAAATTTACCATAAACAAGGCAAGCATCAACAATATGGCACAGGTTCAGTTTTTCTTTTAATAGCTGTGCCACACACTAATAAAACAAGAATGAGAGTTATAATGGAGTTGCATATATACAATACCTTATAACAGTATAGAAATATGTGTGATTTTTATATCTTTGTCATAAGATTTTTCAATAAAAAATTGAAGCGTGTATACAGCACATCTCTTTTTTTTTTTTCATGAAATACAGCACATCTCTTTCATGATATGTTTTTTGTTAAGAAAGAAGTTGCACATATTTTATTTTAATTGTAAAACCTTATAACAAAGTGACTGTCTTGAATACAACTATTCACTGTGTTTCGTTATCTATAAAGTGAACTGCAATCTTCTAACTATTAAAGCCACCAAGTAATGCTTGTCTGTTTTCAGCAGTAGCTATGCAATATCCAAGGGATTGGCTTTTTCTCTTCTTGCAATATATAGACATTGTAGCCGCTTTTAGCCAAACAAGAAGATTAATGGTGTACTATAGGGACAGGTTCGATTATGAAATAGCACTTATCTATAAACATCTTCTTTCTTTCTTTCTTTCTTTTTTTTATGAACAAGTTATCTATTAGAGCGGCATGACTAATCCCCCAAGTTCATTACTGAAAGTTGTCCTCTAAACGAATGATGCTCTATTCTCATTCGTCCATAGATTGAATCCAAATTGAGAACTATAGAAATTATGAGAAAATATTGGGTTTTATGATTGAAGTCGAATTGATAACCATAGAAATTATGAGAAAATACTGGATTTTATATTTAAAATTAAAATTACGAGAAACAGAGACACGTGATATCACAGGAAAAAAAAGGATGAAATGCAGACAAATAGAGAAAAAGAAGGAGGCAACAATGCCTTCAACACATAGATAGAAAATAATATATTTCATTTGCATTAAATAAATGAAGGAGTTGGAGTCTTTTATATAGAAAAACAAAAATTTATGAAAGAGTTATTGTACTCCTGTTAAATAGAAAAATAATGGTGTGATTAAAAATGATTTACCACACGCTAGAAATCTCTCAAAAGTCAAAACCATTTAATAATTTCTTTCAGGCCTTTGGTCCTCTCCTGTCTTCCTCTTGATATTTTGTATTCTAACATATATTGGGCCCACCAAGAAAATACTACATATATGATATATCCTAGTTGTAAGGGCTAAAAAGTAATCATAGCATAAGGATATATCATAGATATATATGATGCATGCTTAACGTAATTTACTCAACTACCTATTATGATTGCTGCTTCTCTTCTTGGAGATTATGACATTGACATATATAGTGCAGGACAAAATAGTGACAACCACAAATCACTGATATGATATTACATATATATATTCTCTCATCAACAAATTAATACACCACAAACTTCAAATCCTAATAATCTGTTGAGAATATAATTAATTAATCAGAAAAAAGATAAGCACGCACATATGTATATATATATATATATATATCTTACAGTAGTAGTTACAAGGGAGAATTTGTAATAGTAACGACTCGATGATGACGAGGGGAAGGAGTTTTGCAGTGTAGAATATTAAGATTGGAAGAAGGTGCATTATCATCATCAATATCGTACGGTTCTGATTCAGAATTAGCAGAAGAAGCACGCCTCTTGAGACAAGGTAGGATGAAGATGCAGGAGAGGATGAAGGTGGAGAAGAGGAGAAGGATGATTAGGAGAGTGATCTTGCCGTGTAAAGCGAATTGCTTATCATCGGACAGTTGAATCTCATCTTGCTGCTGCTCAGGACTAGTACTGTAACTGTAAGGAGAAGAAGCCATGGAAGAAGAAGCAGAAGAAGAAGCATGCATTATAATAGTGGTATCTAGTAGGGCCACATCCATCAATTCTTATATATTCACCATATCCATATAACATATATATGTATATATATCTTGTGTGTTAAGTTCCTCGAAAGTATGAAACGCCTGACTTTTCCACATCCACCAAAGTGTCGGTCTCAACATTCCCTGACTTAACTCTTAATTAATCAAAACATAAATTCTAATTCAAAACCGTGATCTTGCTTGCGTCTACCACAAACTACTCATTTTCATATAAAACTCTAGAATTACGTTCACTATTATTTATTTCAAATTTCAAAATTATATTGGTCAAGTACATATTTAATTATATAAATAGTAAGTATAAAGAGGCAAAATACTATTTAGTTCCTGAATTGTTGGTCAAATTACTGTTTAGTCTCTGAATTTATCAAAAATACTATTTAGTCCCCGAAATTTTTAATTATGTCAACTATTTAGTCCCCGAATTTGACAAAATACTATTTAGTCCCCGAATTTATAACTATGTCAATTATTTAGTTCCCAAACTTAACAAAAAATACTATTTAATCACCGAATTTGTAACTCTGTCAACTAATTAGTTGACAGAGTTACAAATTCGGGGACTAAATAGTATTTTTGATAAATTTAGAGATTAAATAGTAATTTGACCAGCAATTCATGGACTAAATAGTATTTTGCCTCAAGTATAAATGTATTTTGGTCAAAATAGATAAAATTATAAATTCTTTTTTCAAGGAAAAAAGATTGTAAATTTTCAAAGCACAGAGAGGAAAGTATTATTTAATTCTTAAATTTAGGAATTAAGAAGAAATTGATTGAAAATTTAGTTATTTAGTGTAAGAAGTAGAGAAAAATTTAGAATTGTAGATATAGTCAGGACAAAAATATGGTTAGAGAGAAAAGGAGTGGGAGAAGCAGTTGGGCCATAGTTATTTGATCGTCTTCGCTTCTAACACCGTCTCGTCTCTTTCATGGCTGGCGTCTTCCACCAGCAATCTCGTCCCCAATGCAATATCTGGACCAACTCCTATAAATGCTCTTCTTTCTCCATTTTCCATATGTTCTTTAAACCCTATTACAGATATTTTTAAGTGCTTCAACATTATCTTATAATATATTCACGCAAATTTTATATTCCACAAAGTTTTTATATTACATAGACAGAGTTAATTAGTTATTGAGTTGTTAATTGTTAATGAATCGAAACAAGTGATGTGGTTCGATAAATAATGATCATGTGTGTTATTATTAACTATTAAGTATTTTGTTGGACGCAAATAAATCATATCAATATACACTTTGTAAATTCATTTTCTTATCACAATAAATGCTTTATTGATGAAGCCAAATATGAGACACCATGAGGTGACATTTTTTTAATATAGAAAAGTTTATTTGGTTGCAATAAAAAATTTAACAGCGACAAATAATCTTTTAACAAGTCATATTATTAGTTTCCTTAATCTTTGTGATATTTTTAAGATTAAAAAATATATTATAATTTTTTAAAAATTAAATTATTTTTTGGCCGAAAAAGAATTAAATTATTAAATTTACTCTTTAAACATGTATGTGAAATTGAAGGGTGCGTGGCGTGCATCCATAAAAATTAAATTTCTTTTTGCTTCGTATGATATGTTTTTTTCTAAATAATTTACACTTGATGAATTATGACGTGATATTTAGTATATTTTTGTCTTTTTTATTTTTTTATAATATTTTTATACATCATATTTCTCGTTAAGAGACAAAAAAGTTACAAAATACATAGAGCCTATTGACACTGACTTCTTTAACTACCTTGATTGAATGATTCCATACTTTCTTCCTCTCTTTCTTTTTTCAAGTTTTTTCTTTTTATTTTTTCTGCAATGTTGAGTTGTTAATTAAAAATATATATTATTTTAATTTAATCCCTAAAATATTATCAACATCATTTTTTCTTCTTCTAAAAATACAGTATCAATCAATTTGTCCTTGCATTAGCAGTAGCAATATGGATTTAACAGAAATATTGACTTGGTACCAAGACTAACTATGCCCAACTTCTATTTCAACAAATATAGTGTAATCTGAAAGTTTTTGTCAATAAAAAATTATCTATATAACTAACATAAGGATTGCAATAGTTGGAATATATATTTAGAGGATAAAATTAATAACTTTCATCTCAATTAGAATGATTAAATTAAGACATGTATTTGTAGTTTATACTTTATACAGTAAAAGAGTTGCTGTAATTAATAAAATAATATTATTTTAACACCGGTAATTTACTAACCTATTTTAACTAATGCAATTGAGTTTAAATGTTTAATCGTTTAGACTTACTTTCAATTTAGTCTCTCTCTTTCTTTCTTTTTTTTTTACACAATAAAAGGATCTTCTATTGTGTAAACGGCTTATGGTGCAAACTCATACAAACGTTTACGTGGCGCGTTTGTATTGGTCCAATTACAAAAATATGATTTTTTTCAAAAAAATATTTTTGCAACTGGACCAATACAAATGCGCCACGTAGGCATTTGTATAGGTTTGCACTTTGCACCCTAAGCAGTTTGCACTCTAAAAAAGTCCTAGGGTAAATAAACTAGATGATGAGACATGTCTTAATTAAGGATCATTCAATGGTGCAAACTGCTTAGGGTGCAAACCCATGCAAACAACTGCGTGGCACTTTTGTATTGGTTCAATTGCAAAAATATTTTCTTGAAAAATTATATTTTTGTAACTGGACCAATACAAATAGCCCTCGTCACTTAATTAATATCACACCGCTCTCCAAAATAAACTTGAGCATCTCAATTAAAAACAAAAATTTAAAATCATGAAAGTTGATAGTCTACACTAATCACTATAGTTTTATTTTTGTGTCCATTTCCTTTCTGTCCAAATTTTCTTCCCTTTGTTAAAATTTTTTGAAAGCAGAGTATACGTCGTCGTTTAGGGGTAGAGTTTGTCAGGTGCAGTAGTAGTGTGAATCAGGAGGACCCGAGCTCAATCAGCCATTTCATTTTCTGTTTATCTCTTAATCGATAATCGATTTCGGGTTGTGTGAGATTCATTCAAGCTTGAGCAGAAGCGGTACTGTGTTCATTGCCTCTTCTTCTTATCTTGTGTTCTCGCGTTTTATGCAGAAGCTAGAAATCTTCTCCTTCCGACGATTCCCGGTAATCTCTCCCTCAATCATTATTCATAAACCACTAATTTTTGCTTGATCTTCAAAATAAACTGCGCTTTTCTTTTGTCTTCTTCTTCAGCTTCTGATCTTGCCTTCATTTTTCTAGTTTCTTGTTCTCTTTTCAGTTTTCTGCACCTTCATTACATAATCAATCCTAATTTTAATCTCGCGGCCCTCTTCCAAATTATCCGTAACTTGAAAGTTTACTGGTAATGTGCGTAGTATGGCAATGTTTCATTGCGCGCTAAATTAAACGCAAAGGACTGATTTAGTTTTGCCAGTTCTGTGCCCGGTAAGGATGATTTGTGGATTCTTTTGGAAGTGTTTTTCGGTTTTGGTGGTGCAGATTGATGGAATTGTCGTTTCTTTTCTTTTCTTTGCAATGTTAAACCGGATATCGGGAATTTTTTTACTATAACTTTAAAGAAACCCAATTGGTTGCTTGATTGATCTGGTGGTATAAAAATAGGGATTATGAGCTCGGGGTTTTAAGTTGGGTTGGGCTACTGAATGGGTATTTTTATGAAGCTGGAGTTTTCTTTTATAACGTCATACTTTCCTTTATTGTCAATCTTGAGATACATGTTGCTCCATTTGTTGCGTGTATACACATTTCACAAATCACCGCAATGATGACGAAACAGTTTTCAAACTGTGAAGTTTGGTACTAATGGTGAATCCCTTGACCAAAATTGGTTAAAATCCTCCCTATTGTTTTCTTTCTGCCTTTCTATTGTGTCTAGATCAGTATTTTCTTTTTCTTATAAAAACATGTCTAGATCAGTAAAATTCAATGACTTTTGAAGTCCCATTTTTTCTAATCAATTCTGTTCCTTTCATCCTCGTTCATGTTCATTATTTTCTTCAAGTCTGCTAGTTGAACCTTATATATAAGGAAATTTGCATCTGTATTGAAATGGCCAAATTAAAGCCAAATTATCTTAATGTCATATGATGTACTTGTATCTTTCAATGTACTTACTCTTTTAATTGATATCTTGGTATCTTTTAGAAATTTAGGTTCAAGTTAGCACTTAATATTTGAAGCACGTCTTGCATTGCAGAAATTAGTATTATTTTCCCTTTAAGCAATGCCTTTTGATAACATCAACTTATTATGTTTCTTTTCTTTATTACTTTTTTGGCTTTCACTGAATTTCACAGGTAGTGGATTTCAATTAGGAAACACAGAAGTAACCTTAGTCAAATACTCATGTCGGTTCCTAATGAAGAAAATGCGGCTTCACATTCTCAGGTATGCTGTTCAATTTTGAGTAGACATGTATCAGCGTGTGGGCAGTAGTTAAAAAATGAGATTGATGCAAATTTCTAAAAATTTTCACATGCTCAGTAACTTATGTTGCAAATCATTCTCCTGAAGCTCAATATTGAGTTGAAGTTCTTGATTTGGCTGGTGCTTTTTTATTAGGATCCATTTTTGAAATAAATTATCAATAGAATTTGTTGTCTTTCACTGGTTGCTAAAATAAAGTTATGAATGTATGATCAATGATCTCTCTCTCTCTCTGTCCCTCTCTTTGTTCAACACTTCAACTTAACTGCTTATTTAGTGAAACATAAAACACCTGAATAGTGGCACCTTTCCTCTAAAGCTACTGGAGGGAAAGATCATCAGACTGTTACACCTTGAATGTACTGTAGATTTAAGAACATGGCTCGTACTGTCACAAGATGGTGGAGCTGGATTATTCTTGATGCAATATGCTGATTATGCTGTAATCGTGAAATATATATGTTTTCTTTCTTTAATGGAGGCTAACAAGATCATCAACAATGTATGTTTTAAGCCCATTCATCACCTGTGGACTCACCCTTGGTACTTTCTGGACTTTGGAAGCTTATCCCTGGCTTATGCGATTGGCTTGTTTGATGTTGATGGAATGGTGGTGGCAATCTTTGGTGCCATTTGATGATTTGTGTTCTAATAGTCCTTGATGACGTGATGAGTCTTTTTTCTCAGAAGTATGAAAACCAAGCGTGAGCGTCCAATCACTGTGATAGGAAGCATTCCACGTCTAACGCTATCATATCTCTTGCCTTTTCTGAGCGAAGCAGGGTTAACTGATACTTGAAGTTGAAAATCTAATGGTCCTCAACCGCTAGCACTTTATTCTTGAGGTATCTCCTTTTAGGATAAGGATGGAAGAAGTTAGAAACCATGAATCGCACACTCTCCTGACTCTCCACCCTTGCCTTTGTTATCACAAATAAATTAATTTGATAAAAAGGCAGTATATAATACTCTAGCTTTCTAGTAGCATTTCATAACGAGTCTACCCTAAATTGCATGTGCGTAGAGTAGTAATCAGCCTACTGCTGGTGGATTGAAATGATATAAATATTGAAATGCATCTTTAACCTGTATTTGTTATACTTATGTGCGTTTGTTGGGATGTTTTGCAGCTCTCATCCCATTTTTTCTTGGATATCCTAGATTCAATTATCGTTGACGTTGCATCTGAGTATCACAGAATAGCTAGGCTGGGTCTGGATCGCAATTTAGAAGAAGAGGAAGAAGAGTTGAAGTTGTCAGCACAAGCCAGGGTGAGGGTAGCTGATCCTAGTAATAGTAATGAAGTAAATGGCAAGTATGTGGTTGACATTTTTGGACAAACCCATCCTCCTGTAGCCAATGAAATTTTCAGTTGCATGAATTGTGGTCGATCTATTATGGCTGGGAGGTTTGCTCCTCATTTGGAGAAGTGCATGGGAAAGGTGACTAGTTGCTTCCTTAGGATTGACTCCTAATTTCTTAATTGGGACATGACATGAGTTTGAGTTTTTCTTCATAAGATTGAGACCATATTTATCCACGCATGTCATTGTTTCAGCATTTTGTTGTTATCTAAACACTTGTTTTTTCCTGCATGTTTCTTAGGGTAGGAAGGCTCGTCTGAAAGTGACCAGAAGTAGCACAGCCGCTCAGAACCGCTACTCGCGAGGCAATCAAGTGTCTACATATTCCCCTTATTCGGGTTCGTCTAGCACGAACCGGTTAGCCAATGGAACCTCTGGTGTTGCTGGTGAGGAGTACTCAAACGGGACATCTGAGCCATAAAAGTTAAAACACAGAAACAGCTTAGTGTAATGGCTAGTTGATTCACTTTCAGGCTTCACTGAAGCGAGAACTTGTTCAGTGGTGAGGAAGAGTCACTGTTCGAAAAGAAATTTTCTAACCTTTGGGACCTAATCATGATTGTACATACATATCCTGATGATGTCCAGCATCACAAATACTGTGAAAATTCTTGTTTGAAGCAGATCAGTACTTTTTCTTTTACAATAAATATATATATATATATATATATATATATATATATATATATATATATATATGAAAAAATTTAGTTGCAGCCATTAAATCTTTGTTATAATATTCTTCAATAAGAAATTAATAAACTCGTCTCTCATCGCAATTGGTTCTTTTTTTACAAGAATTATATATTTTATTTTGATCGAAGAACTTAATAACAAAGATATAAAAAATTATATAAAAGTTTAGTCCTATAATATAATATAAAGTAGGGTCTGTCTAATAAGTGTTTGAAGAAGTATTTATTAAGATTTGATTGGTAGGGAGAATTTATTATTTTAAACTTAATAAAAAGTTAACAAGAATAATTTTATAAGCTGTTAAATGAATCTTTAAGGGTATGTTTGAATTGAGAATTAAGGAAGATAAGGGAATGAAAGCAGAAAGGATTGAGACATCTTCCATTTGTTTGGAAAAGTTGAGAATTAAAGAGAAAGATAATAGAAGATTAATCTTTAATCTTTTATTATCCTTCTCCCTTCATAAATTCAAGATACCTCAAATTGTGGTATTCTAGAGGAGGTACCAACATCTAAACAAGGGAGAATATGTAAAAAGTTAACTTTTCATGCCCTTCCCTTCCCTCCACTTTACATCATATTTTTTATATACCAAAGACATTTTTATCATATTTTTTATATTTTCAATACATTTTTCTCTATAATACTTTCTTTTATTCTATAGTATTTTATATTCATTTCCTTCTATCCATACAATTCTATCAAATATAACCTAAGGGATATTGGTTAGCAAAATTCTATAAATGAAATGTATGATGTGATGTGATAAAAGGAAAGAAAAGGTAAAGATAGTGAAGGAAAAATAGATTAATAAAGAGTAAAATAATTTCTTATTATTTTAAAGTTTAATAATTATTATTTTAAAATAAAAAAAAAATTAGCAATTTACTTCTATATATAAGAAACTTCCAGTATATATATGGCTTGACGACTTTGGACTAATTCCTACTTATTGTGTTATGGCTTTTGTTTTTCTCTGAAGAGAATTATATAACAGATGACTTTGTTTTAGGTTTTGTGGTAAAACATAAATTATTTTTTTTTTCGAAAAGGAAAGAAAAAAAATTGTTTTAAAGAATTGTTCGTCCCTTCCTTCAAGATCCTGGATTGATCTCGTGAGTCGTCTCGAATCATAACTCATAATAATTAGAAGACGTGGAGGTAAAAAAAATGTTTAGAGCAAAAGATTTATTCCGTTGCCGGGAATCGAACCCGGGTCTTTCGGGTGAGAGCCGAATATCCTAACCAACTAGACTACAACGGATTAGTGATGTTTTAGGGACATCGAAAATTTAAATCCTTAAAACTTATTGTAAAATCGGACATTGCCCTTTAATTATTATCACTCTTTAATTTGTCAATTTTTTGTTTCCGTTGTCATTATATTGTCTAGCTAAATTCTTGAACTAATGTAGTAGGTTAGCTTCATCAATTTCTAATTGGGTTGTTACGATAATGATGGATTTGGACAGTGATTATCATATACTAAAGCACCATAAGGCGACACAAATTTTGGTTCAAATTCAAAGTTCTGGTACCTAGCAACGCATTAATTAATTCGGATATATATATATATATTAGCTTTTTCTCTCAAATTAAATTAGACATGAATTAAGTTCATAATAAATAGCTTGTTATTAAATTAATTCTGATGAATTGATTTAGTGGTTTCTCACTTGGTTCTTTAATTGAGTTGTAGAGGGTTTGAATCTCACTTTTGAATATAAAAAGCACTATATAGTTAATCGTTTATAATTCTTATAAGTGAAGGACTTGCGACAAGAAAATTAATTATTGTTGTCGACAATGAATATCTTAATTAAAACCCATAAAAAGTTAGTTGTTATGAATATTTAAATGTTAACCCACACAAGAAAATATTTTATCTTGTTAAGTTGTCTACCATGCGCAATGGTAAAAAAATGTTTTTTTTAAAAAAAAATATTATCTCTTAAATTTATTTTTTCAGGAGATGAAAATGAAGCGATATTTAATAACAACTTTCTAATAATAAGTCAAGTAGTATATATAAACAAAACTACCTACTATATGGTGGATATCGGATATTCTAATAAAAAAAAGAGATATAAGATATTTTATGCATAATTAATAAAAAGCCATTTGACTATATGTGGAAGACAGAAATGACCAGTATCCATACTAATTTATGTCCGTGGCTAAGTATAGTGCTTTTATCATAATGGCCTCTCCTAATTACTTGTTTTGGTTTTCTATTATTATATTCGATTCCTTAATCCACTCATACATCACATACACATTCATATATATCCCCCGTTTTATCAAAGATTTGATTGGTGTAATGTAATAGCATATATAATATTAAACCCACAATTGTTTTTTTTCGAACATATCTTTCTATTTAAAAAACATTTATTATATTTTCTTTTTACACACACACACACACACATATATATATATATATATATATATATATATATATATATATATATATATATATATATATATATATATATATATTTATAGGTTCGGATTTTGACAATGACCAAATTTTTAGAAATATTTATAAATGTGTCACTATATATATAAGATAATAGAAGCTCACATAATTTTGAGTAGAGGCACACTAATTTTTACTTCAAAGAACTTTTTTTTATAACAGAAAAAAATGTTATTACTACTAATATTTAAAAGTAACCTTTATTTTAAGTTTTATTTAATCAAAGTCAATTTTTCTCTTCTACATAAATTTGGCCAAAGAAGAGGTTTATTATTAGTGCTTGAGGAAGTGATTCCTAAATGTGAGTGCTTGAGGAAGTAGTGCGAGTTGAGTTGTGAGTGTGAAAGTGATCCCTAAAGTAAGCACTATGATAAAATTAAAGGCAGCATTTTTAAATGTATTTGTTTTCTAAAGTTTTGGTTTTTTTTTTAAATATTTTAAAAATTCTGAATGTTGTTTTAATTGTTAAGTCATCATACGTGTCAAGCATAAAAAAATAGTTTGTATCAATTTTTTAAAATAAACCATGCATATCTATTATCTCATCATTATTGCTAGAATATCAATTATTATGTAGACTGAAATTATTTTTATGTTTACATATATTAATTTAGTGATCATCTAATCACTTGTTGACATATCTACTAGTTTCATTATTGCAATTAGAATGATAATGGTTTTGCTAATTGATCGGTACTTTAGCTAAGGTTAGTTAAGACATTAGTTAAAGATTTCTTTTAATTATCAATGAGACAGTTTATAAATTTTTTTTTTGGTTATATTATTTCACTAATCACATTTCATCAATTTTTGTTTAGAATTTTAATGAGCCCTTGTAGTCATTATCATGTAAACTGGATCTTCGCCTATTGTAATTATATGGTATTGATGTCGACTAAATTACTCTTCTGGCCCTCAACGTTGACACGAAGTTTAATATTGGTCCTTAACGTTTTAAAAAGTTATTTGGCTAAAGTACTATTTTGATCCTCAATGTTTGTATGAAGTTTAATGTTGGTCCTCAATATTTCAAAAGTTTAATTTTGGTCCTTAAAATTTTTGTTTTTGGTCGATTTTGGTCCTCGAGCATAACATCGTTAACTTTTTGTCGTTAAATAGGGATGATCATGGGAAGGGTATGGGTAGGGTACTATAATCCCCAGACCCAGACCCGGACTTAAACGGGCATCAAAATCAATCCCCATCCCCGGACCTTATGGGTAGTTAAATCCACATACCCGGACTCAGACCCATAAAAATTTGAAATTAATTATTATTTTATTAATATAAAATTTATTTTTATCAATTTTTCATCTATAATCACAAAAAAAAATCATAAATATAAATGTACAATTAAATTTCTTTAATATCTATAAGATATTAAACATTTTTACTTAGAATTATATATTTTCTCAACACAAAAAAATTTAAAAAAATACTTTATATATATAAAAATAAATAATTACTATTGCGGGTAGGGTACGGGTAGGGTACCTCCTTACCCGAACCGTTGACTTTGTACCCGGACCCAGACCCACAGGATAAATTTTCAGGGTACCCGTTGGGTATGGGTATTTTGAGCATCCCTACCGTTAAATGATGATGTGGCATGCTTATATGGCATACCCTCTCTCCTACATGTCATATTTTAATGACGTGACATGACACATCATTGTCACGTCACCCCAGATAATGATGATAATGATGCTGATGAAGGAGAGAAGATGATGATTTGGCAATCTGGGGTGACGTAGAAGTGATATGTCATGCCACGTTATTAAAATATGACATGTAGGATGTGCCATAAAAGCATGCCACGTCATCATTTAACGGCAAAAAATTAACGGTGTTACGCTCGAGGACTAAAATCGACCAAAAACAAAAACTTTGAGGACCAACATTAAACTTTTGAAACATTGAGGACCAACATTAAACTTCATGCAAACATTGAAGACCAAAATAGACATTTAGCCAAGTTATTTTAGGTACTCAACATTTTGTTTTTTGTCAAAATTGGTCCTCTAGCGTAACATCTGTTTGGTTTTACCATTAAATGCTGACATAGAAGGCTTATGTGGCATACCCTCTCTCCTACGTGTCATATTTAAATGACATGGCACCCTTTCTCACTCAAACTCAGCAAAAGGATGTCGTTTTAATTCATTTAAATGTTCTGTTTTGAATTAAAACGACGTCGTTTTGCTAAGTTGGAGTGAAAGAGGGTGCCATGTCATTTAAATATGATACGTAAGAGAGAGGGTGTACCACATAAGCCTTCAATGTCAGCATTATTATTTAATGGCAAAATCAGACGGATGTTACGCTAAAGGACTAATTTTGACAAAAAAAAAACGTTGAGGACCTAAAATAACTTTTTGAAACGTTGAGGACTAATATTAAATTTCGTGGCAAACATTGAAAACCAAAAGAGTAATTTGGCCATAAGATATCTGTATTTTTTTTAATCAAAATTTTTTAAGTTTAATTTTTGAAGAAATTAAAATAGAGTGTGCGATGGGGGGAAGAAATTTAATAGCATTCCATATATTATTTTTATATTAAAATTACCACTTTATCTTTTATATTAAAATAAAAAGAAAAGAAAGTTATGATTGTGTCAAATCAAAGGGTATAATAGATATCTTATATTTTCTTTTTCTTCTTTTAATTATATACACTTTTCAAGATGAAAATAAAAAAGTGAATAACATGTGGAACCCACATATTTTTTTTTTGTCCTTCAGCATCTCTCACCCCTACCGAACATGCCCTTATAGTGGGTGGAAAGTTCTCACTATTTTTTTTGGAGAAAGAAACTTATTAGTTACTATCTCGTTAATTAATAATTAAAAATTTACTAAATATACGATAAAGTATTTTTGATATTTTCAATGTTTATGCCTTGGATCAAGTATATTCTAAATGTTTGATTGCAGTCAAATATGTCCCCAACATTTCAATTTCATTTTCACTAACTTTGATTTTTACTAATTTGACATGATACATGACAATAATATCTTATTAAAATCATCCATGTGATTTTAAACCTAACCTCTTCTTCTCCCCATCTACATTTTCCAATCTTGGCTTTTAATTTATTTATATCATAACCTTTAGCATCTGATACTCGACCACACTTCACTCATAGTACCCCTAACTGTGTTCAATAATCAATATGCATATACACACATGACTTATTAGTTATTACTAAGCTATATAATAAACTAATTAACCAATTTTCGTTTTCGGAAAAGAATTAATCAATATTCAAATGAACTGCCTCGTTTTATTTTAGAGGCTTTATCTTCATCCCTTTAAGCCTACCCCCTTCATCTCCATGTCATCCGGCGGAGTCCTCCACCATAACTTGTTGGATATTATTATAAATTAATAAAATTAATTTATTAAATTAATTAATATAATAATATGTTGACTGGTTCAAAGTTTAGAGTTAATGGTAGCATTAAAACACAATTAAACACATTTAATCTATAATTAAATGGCATCCTAAATTCTCACCTATATATATGTGGGTTGAGAGAAGACAAAAAGAAGCACAATGGAGAAACTTGAAAAGGGAGCTTCATATTTCACAAAGAATCAAATATATATATCATGTGTGTTATTTGGGTAGAGAAAGGTGTGGGAGACAGAGTCCTGTCTACCTCTTACGTGCAGAGGTTGTAGACATACAGGCGAGTACTGGGCTGTTGTATCCTGGAGGTAACGCGTCTGAGTACCCCTGCACCGGGTGATATAGCAAAATCAACCCGTGGAAGGCGTGAATTACCTTAAAGATAACGAGATATCCGTGCCTCAGTCCGGTACCACGCATTTTATTATTTCTCTAACAATTTACATTTCCCTATTTCTGGTGTATATTCTTATTTTCAGGTTGCTGCCCCAACATAACTACCATCCATCCACGTCAGATTCGGCATCAATCGCGGCTTTGCAACGATGATTCAGACTTTAGAGTATTATAGGTCAAAACCCTAAATTGGTCTTTTATGTTTGCACGAAGTTTCATATTGGTCCTTTATGTTTCAAAAAGTCCAAATTAGTCCTTTATGTTTGCAAGAAGTTCCAAATTGGTCCTTCCGTCCACTTTCGTCAATTTTTTAAGTTAAGTGCTGACGTGTTATGCCATATCAGCACCACGTCACCGCCACGTCAGCACCACATCACCGCCTCGTCATCACATATGATATTGGATAATGACGTGGCATGCCACGTCAGCTTCAATTGACACGTATGAGAGATGGTGTGTCCACGTCAGCATGCCACGTCAGCATTTAACTTAAAAAATAAACGAACTTGGACGGAAGGACCAATTTGGAACTTCTTGCAAACATAAAGGACCAATTTGGACTTTTTGAAACATAAAGGACCAATATGAAACTTCGTGCAAACATAAAGAATCAATTTGGGGTTTTGACCTATATTATATATACACATGTCGTCTGACGAGTTTGATTTACATTATTCAAAAAATTAACTCAACATTATTATAAGTTGTATTAGGATGCCACGTAAGTAAAAATGTACGTATTGAAATCGTACTTCGGTATGACATAAAATAAAGTGACTGTAAAATAATTTAGCATTTTCGAAAATGGAATGGTCCCCAAGAATGATTCAGAATGTTAAACTAGAAAAGTGAAGTGGGAGTGTGAAAGATGATATATATATATGTACACACACATAGAGGAAAACGCAATGTGTATATATGTACTTATTGAATTATCAGCATCATCACCACCATTTTTGCCTGCCACACTGCTAGTGGAATATACAGAAGGCTTCAAAATACAAAATATTATATTATATATAAATTATATGATGTTGCATTACATTTAATATTAGATACGTAAAAAATCATATTTATATTTATAATTAATTATTTAAACGAAATTATAAAGGAAGACAAAATTGTTTGTAAATAAAAAAATTTAAAATAACATATTTGACAATAAATAAAATGTAGGGACCAAATTGGTAAGATCCTAAAACATATTTTCCCATAATTTCTATATTTATTTCTCTTTTGTTATATGAGATTGTCAAACTAGTTATAATTATTTTATGTACACGTGTACACTCCACTATTGGTTATATATAGGTGCTAAGGTGCCTTTTCCATTAACATTCTTGGATGAAAGATTGAAAGGGGGAAGAGCCCTATCCGAATTTTGAGAATCATCATTAATCCACAAAATGAGAGGGAAGAGGTGGTTGGAAGAGAATATTTCATTAAAATATATATATATATTAAAATATATTGAGTTATTTTTTAACTTAATTTTATTGATGTAAAGTTCTAATATATAAATCTATAATAACAAGAATAGCTAAGTAAATTTATTTTTAAAAGAATATATATATATATATATATTATAAACAATTAAAATAATTTTTTTTGTTACATTTTATCATTTGTATGTGTTTAGCCTATAAGAAAAAGGAGTGAGGTTTTATTAATTAAAGAGGTATTTTAAATATATAATGTAATTCTTGGCCAATATATATATATATATAATGTAACTAAACATTAATGGTGTATTTGTTAATTATATTGTTAGCAAGAAATTTGAGAGGTAATATTGGAGGTGATTTAATATTTTCTCCAACATTTTACATACCAAATAAATTTTAGTTTTTGTAATCTGATGAAATTAAGTTTTTGTCTTTATATTTTTACTCACGTTTATTCCATTCCCATGTTTAATATAAGGGTAAAATTATTATTTTACTCACTTTTATTTCATTCACACATATATGACAAAGAATTATTGCTTCAAAGGTTCCATTTGGGTCAAAACATTATTTTGGTCCTCTATATTTTATCCAAGTTTTATTTTAGTCCTTAATGTAATAATGTTTCAAAAGTTCAAAATCAATCTTATATATTTTCAAGTTAGTCTAAATTAAAATGGTCTTTTTACCTCACACAGTTAGTCTCTTCCGTTAAATGCTGACATGAATAAAAAATTTTGTCAGCATTCCAAGCTAACATTTAATAGAATAAGCTAATAGTGTGAGGTAAAATGACCATTTTAAAAATTTAGAGGAGTGATTTTAAACTTTTGAAACATAAAGGGATTAAAATAGAACTTAGATAAAATATAAAGGACCAAAATAATGTTTTGACCTTGAATTTTTGTGTCAAACTTTTTCTTATTAAGTATATTCATAAGTTTCTAATGATTATTACCTTTTTTTCACTTTTAAAAAGTACTCTTTATTAGCAATATGTCATATGTGGGGTGTGTCTACAACTAAAATATATATCCACAGGTACATATAAGGATTAATTTTTTAGAAATATAATTTTTCTCATGAACATGGTCCTTGAAATTTAATGTTTAAGTTGTTAAATTTTTCTGATATAATTATCTTGAAAGTTGAATATAATATATATAACTTAATTTAGTCAACTCATATAAGTTATATATTTAACATAAGTTGCATCACTTAGAATATTAAAATAACTAATTACTATTTATTAAATAAAAAAAACATGAATTAAAGTTTTTTTGTGTGCTTAACGTGAGTGAAAGTTTAATAATATGGACTCAATTAAAATATTTAAAAATATAATTCCAAGAGCCAATTACAACATTTTAAACTATAACAAGTAAAATAAAAGAATACTGAGTGAAATTATTATTTTTCTTTTTTATAGGTATCCTTTTAGAGTTTTTTTAACAGAATTTATTTATACGTAAATCTCGAATTCAGAACTTTGTTTAAGAGAAATGGAGTACCTACCACTCCAAACAATCACATGTTGAGTAAAATTAATTATTTGAACTCAAAGGAAAATAGTAACCTTAATTTTTCTCTAAATTACTTTAATTCTCAACATTTATATTAATATGGTTAAGGGGTCTTTAGGTCTCCTAAAACATATATTTTATAATTAAATACAAAAATATATATGATAGGAGGGAAATATGTAGATACGATGGATGGCATTAGAAAAACAGAGAAATAAAAAACTTTTTTTTTACAGGAAAAATAAGAAACTTTAAAAATTATCATTATTTAATTTATTATTATAAAATATAATAATAATAATTTTATATTAAAATTTAAAAATTTAAAAAAGAACATACAGATTTGTGCATTTCAACCTCCAAGTTTCACATAAATATTATGATTATTATCCTACATTTGGTACGCTATCTCAAATAATATGCTATGTGATACTATAGTGTATAAAATAATATGGTATGTATGCATATGCCTGATATTTTTGTTGAATAGCAAAATTAAACTTTATTTTTTTAAACTTGTTTATTTATATATCTTTATAAATTTTACAAACTACATCTTATATAAATATTTTTAAAATAATCAAGTAATTTTTTTAAAAGATTCATTCATGTCCTTATTAGGGATGATCAAAATACTTGTACTAATGCCAAAGTGGGTTGGCACAAATGGTTAAGGATCCGGAGGAAAGTTCTTCCCTCATCTATGGGCGAGGGTTCGAATTCTCCTGAAGCCATCTAAAATCTTGCTTTGGTGGGCATCCCTCTCCAGGGAGATCTCCTAGTACCCAAGGGCTAGTTGAATAGCTGCGACTGTGTAAAGCTGCTTGTGAAGTAATCATGCATAAAGACAATGAATCTTGTCAAGAATTATAAAAACATAATTAATTAGCAAAAAGCAAGACATAATGACTTTATAATTAAGTTTGGTTTTAGCTTTCACCTTCGAATCTAATGATTTAAAGAGAAAAGAGAAACAAATCTTAATATAAATTACAAGATTCAAAAGCTTTTGGTGTAGAGTGTATAGTTGTATAGTTAATCCAAGAGGGACATCATAATTGATCTCCACCCTAAAAAGGGTAATTATTTAAAGTCTTAATCACGATTATCAAACTAATAAACATCATATTTCGTGTACACGTACCCTCAGTCCACGTGTAATTTCCATAAAACCAAATTAAGCATCCTAATTAATTATGAATAGACTATTCTGAATAAATAGTACTTGTTGTTTGGTTATCCTTAATCCACGGTTAATTAGATTATCTGGAAGATATTTATTTAATTTGATGAAGTGGAATTGCAAATAGACTTTTCTTTCTTTCTTTTTTTTTGTTGATAATCTGCAAATAGACTTTTCAAAAGTACAAATATGAAATATCTATCAGTTGAACAAAAAGAATAAAATATTATGACATATATAATAATTTTTTTTGAGGAATATGACATATATAATAATTGAGTGTAATATACTAATATTAATTAATACTTTGAATTATGAAAATATGTATAAAAATAATCAAAAGGTAGTTAATTAATAAATGAAAGTGGCAATAGCCAACTAACAACAGATTTTGTGCTTAATCTCGTGTTTAATTGGCCAAGGAACAAAAATATAGAACACAAACCCTAGAATTGCGTGAGCCTAGGGTCGTTAAGTAACCTATCATTGTTTGTGGATACTTGTAGGTATTCGCTAAAGAAAAAAATTAAAGACTAAACTCCAAATAAAAAAAAAAGTTTTAGCGAATTCATTTTAGTCAATATCTTAATTAATAAAAAAAATCCTATTTATAGAAAGGTTAATTAAGCTTAAGAGAGTGCGTTGGCACAAAATACAAGCTAGAGACAAAAACACATACTATTTTAATCTAAACTTTGTCTCCTGTAATAATTATTGAAGCCTATGAATGATATTGGTGATGATTCATTTTCTCACAACATTTACATAACAACATTCCTAACTTCTTCCAATCTCTCTCTCCACTTTCTCCCCTTCCCACCTGCCTCTTTTTTCCCCATCCCCTCCATATAAAATCATCATCATCATCATGAATTCTTTGCCAATCCCTTCTTCCATTACTCCTCAATGGTGGTTTTTCCACCATCTTCTTCTATTATGCATTTTCTGTACTGCCTCTAGTTTCAAGCTTTATTTTTTAATATATTGTTCTACTTGTACTTCAAACCCACCTTCTTCCATTTCCTTAATTTCCTCCCCTATAATTCTTCTTCATGGAGTTCATAATTAGAAGCTATGAGGGTCAATCTGATAGAGCTCAAGTGGAAGATCTTGAGAGAAGATGCGAGGCAGGCCCACCAGAAAGTGTGTTCCTCTTCGTAGACACTATGGGTGACCCCATCTGTAGGATCCGAAACAGTCCCATGTACAACATGCTGGTATATTTTTATCTATTTAATTAACTAGATACGCTAATTCAGGCTAGCCCTTTTCTCTGTTTTCCTCGTATTCTTTAAGTCATATCATGATGCCCACCACCTGTTTGATGATAGGTCGCAGAGATGGACAAGGAGTTAATTGGGGTGATTCAAGGCTCTATAAAGGTGGTTTCAGTTCAAAACCATGACTTGGTGAAGGTGGGCTATGTGTTGGGGCTAAGAGTGGCTTCCAATCACCGGCGGAAAGGGATCGGTTCGAGCCTGGTTCGGAGGCTAGAAGAATGGTTCAGGTCCAACGAGGTGGACTATGCATATATGGCCACAGAGAAAGCCAACCACGCCTCAGTTAGCCTCTTCATGGACAAGTTTGGCTACACCAAGTTTAGAACTCCAGCAATACTGGTAAACCCAGTGAACCATCACTGTTTCAGAATCTCATCCAGCATTGAGATCACAAGGCTCAAGGTTGAAGAAGCTGAATCACTTTACAGAAGATTCATGGGCTGTTCTGATTTCTTTCCTGATGATATAGACAGAATACTTAGGAATAAGCTAAGTTTGGGGACATGGGTGGCTTATTATAAAGGGGATAGTTCATGGGGTGATTTTGGGAATGGTGAAGTTCCTAGTAATTGGGCTATGCTTAGTGTATGGAATAGTGGGGAAATCTTCAAGCTAAGGTTAGGGAAAGCCACACTTTCTTGCTTGTTATATACCAAGAGTTGGAGTTTAATTGATAGGGTTTTCCCATGCTTGAAACTGCCTACTTTGCCTGATTTCTTGAACCCGTTTGGGTTTTACTTCATGTATGGGGTGTGTCATGAAGGGCCATTCTCTGGGAGGCTAGTGAGGGGGTTGTGTGAGTTTGTGCATAACATGGCTGCCAAGTGTGAGGATAGAGAGAACATCAAGATTGTTGTGACAGAAATTGGAGGAAGAGATGAGCTGAAGCATCACATTCCACATTGGAAATTGCTGTCTAGCCTTGATGACTTGTGGTGCATAAAGGCCTTGAAAAATGAAGGGGCCAACAGGTTTAGTGAATTCACCAAAACCCCACCATCAACACCTCTTTTCGTAGACCCAAGAGAGGTTTAAACTTTTGGGTCATTTCCAAACACATCCTTACATTTTTTAAATTAAGAAAAAGAATTATTCTGAAGTCTGAACTACAGAACTAGTAGTATCTTGATGTTCAGTTCCCCTGCTTTGTTTCAATATGTTAACAACAAAACTTTTAGTTGCAAACTAATTAAAGAGTAACACATAGAAATCAAACAAAAGTATTTAAATCTTGAAAGTTGATTGTTCAAAAAACTTATTATTTTATTAACTTGATCTCTTAAATAAACATACAATTAAGCCCTTAAAGACTAACAAAAAAGAATGAACTTGTGTAAAATAAAAAATTCAAGGACTAAACTTACTCTCAAAATAAATTGTGTATTTACTATTTACTCTTTTAAAGAAGAAATGAAGGTAAAGTAACAAAATATAATGGTTCTGCACAATTAGAACCAAACCCCTCCCTCATATGTTGTAGTTCGAGAAGTCCATTGATCTGTGTGGGTGAGAATTTCCCTCTGGTTTCTTTCACAATGGGTGACACAAAATCTCAAAAAGATTTCCATAATTAGCGCCACCCTTTGGTGTCCTTGGTTAGAACCTCAATCCTTTTGCCTTTGCCTTCATGATTCTGACTGATCAATGAAGCTAGTGGTCCTCACTTTTTCCCTTCCACTCATCTAAATGCATGTTTGACTTGGACTGGACCCTCTTCCCTTCTTCTCCAAATCATAATTTCATCACACTCCCTGATCAATATCATCCAACAACACTCATCACATATAATATAAATTAAATAGCTTTAATTATTTATGTTGTGTCCTGTATCTATACGACTATATCTGTATCTGTATGCATGTTTGTGTTTAGGCAGCTTCTTGCTTCTTAGTGTTCCAATCTTGGCTGTTTCCTCCTTTGTTGATTTGTACTGCATCATTGTCCCTACTCCCAACCCTAACCAAATGAACTAAATGATGAATTCTGATTTAATTAGTGAGGGTTTTGACTATCACTGCCAAAGTTTGAATAAATAATTAAGGTTCTATTATTATGTCTTCTGTTCTGCTTCTGCAGAATGGGAAGTCTTCACTGCAGTGCTAGGGCCAGGGGCCAGGGGCCATGAAATAAAAGAGTTGGACTTAAATGCATTCCTTTAAAGAAATATTTTGCATGTTTATTTTCCTTTCTTTTAGTCATTGCTTATTAGTTATTACTGCTACAAGAAAACTTGTTTGTTTCAAAAAAATTCTAACCCCTAGGCCCTATCCCTCAGCCATCATTCATGCATATTGTTGCAATGAGTTGAAGCAATTAATGTGGAGACCACTTGCCTTGAATGTGTAGCCTCAGATTTAGATTGATCTCTGACATGAAAAAGAAGGATTTTGATATTGAGGACTCAGAGTTATTGCTGCTTTGTTTTATTGGTTGAAGATTTGAAGAAAATGAACAAGGAATGGAAGACCATTAGACTGATTTGGACCACCTAGTACTATCTATGTGACAAACTAGTAAATAAAAGAGAAGGGGTTCAAATTCTCTCAGTGTGACAAATGAGATTCCTAAGACTTGGATAAGTCCAATGAATTATTTTGGTTGATCAACTTTAGGGTAGCTACATCTTCTGCTTCTGCTTTCATTCATTTAATTTCTCACTTTTATTCAAACAATTAAATATCTTCCATTTCATACACTCCTCAGGCTCATTGCTTTGAATGAGAATTGTCTATTATATGAATCAATTCAAAAGCGAATTTCCCCAAAGTGTCATAAGTCATAATTGTTATGCTTTCAGACCAAAAAAAAACTGTTATGCTTATAAGTTGATTTTTCTTTCTTTTTTTTTTATTTGAAGATTCCAATCTCAGAGTCTATGAATATTTTTGAGAGCTTTATTTGAATAATTTTCTTTTTCTGTTAATTATTATTATTATTTGTTTGGATAAGAAAATAGAAATCAGAATGCAACAGAACAGAGGACTCTTGGTCTTGGGCTCCATGTAGTGATGTAATGGGCCCTTCCTTGATATCCAAATGAAGTTTACCTACAAGACAATGTTGTTTTTGGGCCACAATAGAGGAAACAATGGGCCCCTCCCCTGCCTACTACCCACACCCAATGTTAGCTTCAAATTTTGGAATTGAGTTTGATGTGTTGAATTCCTTTTCTACCCTTTGCTTGCTCTTCTACACATTCTCTATTCTCCTCTAATATCAAATTTCTTAATGTATCTATAACATGATTGATGATTTTGTTGGATAGAAGTAATGGGATGCATGAGATATGGATTAGAGAGAGAGAGAGAGAGAGAGTAAAGTGTAGAAGTTGTCCTTAAAAATGGGAAAAGTAGAGAATTTCACAATTTTCTTGTTCGGTAGTCACGGGAAGAGGAGGGAGGAAGAAGCAAGTAGCAAGAAGCATGAGGAAGAGGGAAAAGGGAAAAGAAAAAGAGGGTGAAGGAGAAGGGCCCAATTAAAAAAACAGTATTATATTATTATTAGAAAGTGGAGTTGCAATGTGTATGTATGAGTCATGATTCTTGTCCTCAAGTCTGAAAGCAGCATTGAATAAGCAAGGGTGAGGCCAAAGCGTGCATTAAATACTGTGGAAGCAAACGTCAATTTTTATGGTGTCAATGGCAGCAACTTCTTTGACCGCCACCCTCTCTGCCTGTCTTATGCAGATTTCCCCACAAACACTCACCTCATTTTATGGAACCCTCTACACTACTTTTGTCGCTAATTCCATCCCAAACAAACCATAAAAAAAGGTTGAACCTCTTTTCATCATCATAATATAAAATAATTATATTATGCATATCTTATTCTATATGTAAATAAATGTAATTGATTCTTATGTTGTTTAATTACTTTACCTTGAAGACTTTATTAGTACACAACTGAGTACTGACTACACATAAATGATAGATCAAAAGAAAAGCTAGCTAGCGCAGCAAGGAGTGAGTGGACCCACTATTTGGCCTTGACCATCTTTTGAGTATCAATCTTTTTAACAAATAATACTAATCAAAATCAAGTCGAGAAACAATGATTAAAAAAATATATACATGGTTACCATTTGTGTGGTGGACCTACAATTTGAAATGTTGACTTCATTTACTGTGTTGTTTGTACATGGCTATATATATTATTTTATTATGATGAATGCAACAACACAAGCTAGATTTGGACTTGAGAACAATCAATTACTGTTAAAAAAAGTGTCATGTATGATTGCATGACAGATAAATAATTTAGGAAGCAGCTACTATCAATCAATATAGCACTCGCATCCAAACAAGTACCAGTGACTGTCTTTTGTCTTCTCTTTGGTTTGAGTTGAGGCATCCACTATTATCACTTACCATTTCCAACCCTGTTCAAAATACAAAATTCACACACTGTAAATTTGAATTTGATGCAATATTCCAACAAGTCAAGATTTGAGCAAAGTCAGTCAGGACCAGCCAACTCACAACCAATGAGCAAGGGGGCCAAGCTGACAACAAATGGAATTGACCATTGCTTATAATTTGTTTCTTCTAAATTGAAAAAGAATGTTTCTTTCTACTTGGTTGGTTTTGTTTGAGATTATGGAGGGTCACTAAGTCATGTTTGTTTGGTTGGACGGGAAAATAGAGATTAGAAAGTTTGTAAAGTGTAGAGAACTGAAGAGAAAATATTTATTTTGTTCATGACAAATTATTAAAAGTAATATTTTTGAAGTGATATTTTTAAAAGTGAGGGCAAAAGTAATATTTTTAATTTTATCTTTCATATAATCTAATTTTATTTTTTTTACATACTAAACATATTTTTTTTAAATTTTATTTTTTCATTTTTTACAAAAACAACTTCTCTGAAATCAAGCGCACCTAAAGATATGTTTGACATGTTTAGGAAAATGGAAAATAAGTAATTAGAGAAGAAGAAAAGATTAATTTTGTATATGCTTTTTCCTTATTTGAGTGTTGGTATTCCCTATGAAATAATTGAATTTGGAGTATTATAAACTTTTGGAAGGGAATGAGAACAAAGAATTAAAGGTTAATATTTTACAGTCTTACTCTCTAATTTTCAACTTCTCAAAACAAAAGAAAAATGTCGTTGTCATCTCTCTTCCCTTCTCTTCCATTTTTCTACTTAATCTCCGATCCAAATCTAAAGAGAAAAAAAAAACAGAAAGATTTGGAAATAGATGCATAAAGAAAAGAAAAATGATAATGTGTAGAGAAATATATGCTTTGGTAGTGATTGCTCATTGGTTTAAGTCATTAACATTGGAAGGAAACACTTTGCTCAGCATCCTCTTAAGCGAACACCCTAGCAATGAGGATGAAGTTTCAGATATAGAAACAGCAGAATCACTCACCCCACTACTACTAGTACTAGTACTCTCACTCTCGCTGATGTTGATCTCCGAAGTGGGAGAAGAATCGATCACAATCTCAAGCAAAGCAGAGGAATCATCCCCAAAATCAACACAAGAACCCATTTCAGACACGTTCATGATGGGGGCTCTACAAATAGGGCAATTGGAATGCGAAGCCAACCACATATCAATACACTCCAAATGGAAAGCGTGAGCACATTTGGGCAAACTCCTCCCGATCTCGCCCTCTCCGAAAGCGCTCAAGCAAATCACGCATTCCAATTCTCGATCCTCCTCCTCGTCGTCTTCCTCTTCTTCGTACACGAACACGGGGATGGCGGCGATGGCGGCCGAGTCCAGCCCCTTGCTCGGGGAAACAGGGGAGTCCGGTTGTAGGTTGAAGGTGTGGAAGTGGTGGAAGCGGGACGGGCCGAGAACGTCGGAGACGGTGACGGGCCGGCGCCTGCGGCGGCGTCGTCGGGCTTGGGCCTGGGCCTGGGCCTGGGCGAGGAACCATTTGGCGTAGAGGTGGAGGAGGAGGACGAAGAGGATGACGAGGAGGAGGGAGATGATGGCGGCGAGCATGATGTTGCTGTTGTCGGAGAAGATGGAGCGGAGGAGTTGGGAGAAGGAGGAGTCGGAGTGGGATTGGGATTGAGTTGAGGAAGACATTGAGAGAAGAGTGGAAGAAGCTATGGAAGTAGAAGAAGGTATAAGAAAAGGAGGGTTACGTAAGAAGGAAGTAGAAGGAGGGACATTTGCGTGTAAAGGGAAGTGAAATGGGGAAGAAGTCAAAGAAGGAACGCAGGAAACGAGGATGCATGGGAGAAGCAGAAACAAAGAAACAGAGAAACAAAAGAAGGACTCGTGAAGGCGACGGCAGCAGGGTAGTTGGGTTTCATTGCCATCATGTGCCCTTGTTTTTAATATCAAATCTTTTTTTTTTCTTTTTAATTAGAGTACATTTTAAGCATCAATGTTTCTTCATGTTGTTGTTTTTTTCACAAATATTATATGAATTATGAAATGATCATTTTCTTTTTGTTGTCAAAACTCAAAATCACTCCTGTTCAAAATCCCTTGTTTTCAAGAAAATGTTTTAATTCATTTAAGGCGGGTATTTATTAATGTGAGTTTCTATTAATATTGACAAATGACACTTGTTCAAACTTTTTCTGAGAGTATGACATGGGTTACTCCATATAATTAGAAGAAAATTCAGTAATAGTGTATTATTGAAAATTCTATCCCTTGTTTTCTTATTTATGGATTATATGCAAGTTCCATTAAGTAATTTATACGTGAGGCAAAGAGATATTGTTCTTACATTGAATGTTCTTCACTCATCCAAATTTTTATGTACCAAAAATAATTTATTAGATTTGAATTAATTTGGCTTGAATTCACTTAGACTTCTGTAATTTGAGATATTGTTGGAATTAAGTATCTACTACTCTAATGAAGGAGGAGATATTGTGGTGAGGTGAAAGAGAAATAATAAGAATAAAAGGTCAGCAGAGACTCTCAACTCACTTAAAATATATTTAATGAAATTTGTGACAAAATGTGTTGTTTCATGTTATTTGTATATATTGACCAATATCAATTATTTTTTTTTTATTTTTTTATTTTTTTATTATGCTACTCTTCTATTCTAAAAGATAAAGAATTAAATAAATATTTTTAATCAATATATAAATAACATACCACAATACATATAACTAATAATTTCTCTAAAAATATAGATATAAATAAAGTAAAATACAGGCACCTTAAATGTTGTGAGGAATGGAGAAATTAAAATGATCCCGAGGCAGTGGAAGATTTTACAACCCGCCATTGCCTAATAAATAATATTAATCATGGAAAAGGCAGCCACCACCCCACACTCCCATGACCCATCATTTAATAATTTCGCCGCTAACTTAACTAATTCATTTTTTTTTTATTTCATCAAAACTACACCTCTAAGTCTCTAACGGCTTTAGCTGAACTCCCACTCCTTATAACGTATGGTTATGAAGATTATGTATGCTATACTTATTTTATAATTTAAAACTAAAATAGAATATATAATATAACCAGATGAGAGAGGAAAAATATAGATAACGGGTAAGATAATTATAAAAATGATAAAAAAAGTAAATAATTTCTTATTTTCTTTTATTTATTTTTTGTTTATACTTTCACTGATGAAGGAAGTACTTAGAGAAAGCTAAAAAGGATGAAAGAAAATTTTCATATGGGAGGTTTAGGGGGAGACTAGGTGGGAGATGGGTCAGAAGATGGGGACCCCATAGATGTATTAAGAGGAGGACGGAGTGGTCAGGGGTGACATGTGAATGGAACCAGAAATCACAGTAAGAAACAGTGTAGTGTGCAGACTACAGACCTCTCTTCTTCATTTGCATACATACATACTACAATCCTTTTTTCTTCCTGCATTCTATCTATCATGGACTACCCTCACTCATCACTCATCAATTCATATAGCCTTGGACCAAGCTTTAGTTTGAGCCATAGTAATGTTTCATGGACAGAGATAAATTTGGAATACTTATATCTATCTTTCTCTTCAAGGCAATTGATGAAATAAATATGTAGGGTGCTGTGGAAGATGACTCTCGTCTCCAGCCATGTCATCCAGAAGCAATGCTGGTGGAATTGTATAGTTCTACTTTTGAATAGCAAGATAAGATATGGTGTTCTAGATTTAAAAGAAAGAAAATTGAAAGTAATGAGAATATCAATGAAGTCTATTGTCACAAGGAATTTGTATAAATGGTAGGTAAAACAATGGAAGTTTAATGGTACACAAGGTGTAAAACAATGGTAGGTACCCTTATAGCTAGATGATGTGGAAACTTGAGGTTTTCAAGATTCTAATAATTACCAAGAGCAAATCCTGCAATTTCCATATTCAAAATGTGCAAAGAGCATAAAAAATTGAAAAATTAATTAAAAGTATTTCATTCTTCTCCATTATTGCCCATAACAAAACTTTGTCTTTTAATATTACAATTTAGAAGGGAGGGCCTTGCTCATCTTTGAGCACCTTCAGCAACAGTAAGTTCTGATTATGTACTATGGGATCAAGACTAAACAAGGATAGATGTATAAATCCAGACATCATTTACACTTGAGTATAAATAATATAGAATCTGATGAACTGAAGAGCAGGACTCCTCATGATTAAGCAGAGAAATTTAAACAAATTATTGTTATTTTCAATATTGTGCAATGGAACTCGCGGGAAATATTACATTTTCTAAACAGATTGAAATCAGAATAATGGAGCGTCGGTTCATGAAGTCACATGAGCTTGTATCTTTTCTCTTGGACACCTGTAACTCCCATTTGTATCTCTATAATTGTATGAAGGGGAACCTGGAAATTAGCAAATCTCACTGTTAAGATATACTTTTGTAATATCATGGTTCACCAATTTTGATGACAACCGTATAATTTTTCTAAAAGAAAAATATTTTATGGCAATAAAGGAATTTCCTGTCCAATATAACCAGATACTCTTTTTATGATTCAATCCAACCCTTTCTCAAACTTTTCACCTTTTCATCAGACTTATCCATCAAATCCATTTTCTTTAAGGTCAAGTAGATACAACAAAAGAACACCTCGTTCTAAGATAAAAGTATGCCATATGAAGAAACAGAAGGAGCCATTCTGATACCCACTATTGAGAACAAATAATATAAGGTGACAATATTCATTTAATATGAATCCCAAAACTACCTCTATATGTGGAATTTCTTTCAAAGGCCGGTCAGCAAAATAAGCATATAACGCCCTCAAAACTGCCTGCAAGGGGTAAAGCAACAAAAACCTTAAAGATTATAACCAGTCAACCAATGGGCCTATATCTTAAGAGCATCACGAGTTTAATGTTATGTGTACAACCTGGTGTGATATCACAACCACAGGTGCTCGTTGTCGCTCAAGCTCAATAATCACAGGCTCTAACCTGCATTTTTATTAGGATTTAGGACTGCTTTATGTAACTGATATCAAACAAGTTGAAATAAGGTGCTAAAATAATGTAAAACATAATATGCATCAACCTTTGAATGACATCCAAATAAGATTCACCACGAGGGTACCGATACCTAAGCTTGTCCTTCTTGCGGGAGCTGCAAAAACAAAGCAGAATAATTATATAACTAAGGTCTTTTGAACGTTGTTAAATATCATTCTGCTCTCCCTAAAGTCCCTGCATGTCTGATACCAGTTATATTCAACTTGCAAATGAGAACATGCGTGAAAGTTAAGAGAAAGATCAAGAGAGAGAGTGATTACAAATCTGCGACATACTCATACTCCTCTGGCATGTTCTTCTTGATTTCATCATATGTCATTCCATCACAGACCCCGGCGTTTATCTCATCAAGTGCACGCCATTGTATCTAACAAACATATAGTAAGTCAGGGAACACCATTACTTTTTGGTCCACCTGATCCACTGACAAAGGATATGACCACATGCATGATGCAACAATGAACTAAATGGATGAAACTAACCTTTGGAAATCCACCAATTGGACTTGCTGTCAGAATTGTTCGCTGCAGCGTACTAGTCCAGATCTAGATCACCAATTACAAACATCACAAGTCATTCATTATTTAAAATATTTGCGTGCATGTTTATACATGAACTCAACTGATATGAGATTACATTTAGCATTAAATTGCTTTAAATTCAACAAAAGGCTACAAGAGAGCCTGGTTTTCGTTACAGCATATATGCAAGTTAAAGAAAAACATGTAATGATTGTTAACTTGAATGTTTCACTGCTTGCTCACCTGTTCCTTCATGGAGCTATCCTAAACTTGAACTTACATACAATGTTTCCTCTCTAGTCTTATTGAATTTTAACTTCATCTTAATTATCACCAACATATGGCTACCTGTCTTAAAATCTAATAAATCGAAACTAGTTTATTACTTGGATTTGTCTTTCAATCACTTATTTTGCACGACTTTTTCCAAGAGACCCCTAACAAATAACAATAACAAGAATTCCCTCCATCCACTTTCTCTTCTCATGCAGATACTCAATCCAAAACAGAGGAGCTATAGTCAGAACTACATTTTTTGGGCTGATGTCAGAACTACATTAATCACTGAACATTCAAGTAGTTCTGTTTTGCAGAATATTGTCTGCCTCCAGAAGTTCGATCACTTTATTATTCATACTAGATCACATTGCAAGACACACACTGTATCCAGATTTAGCAGCAAAAGCAAAAATACTTGAAGTAAAATGACTTTCAAGCGTGAATTTTTCATCAACATTAAGCAAAAAAGTATACAACTGGAACAGCTTACAGAAGCAGCACGTTCTGATTTGAGTCGCTTTTCTACAAAGTTGGCAAGCTTCTTCGCATAAAGTTCTCCAGCCTCACTGTTGAAAGAAATTGCATTTTGTTCTAGTTAGGTAACAGAAAATTAGTAATCCTTGCAAGTTGCAAGAAAATAAAATAGAAAAGACATCACTTTGAGAAAGAGAGGAGCTAAAACTGTTTCATAATCTTCCCCTCGCAAGAGAGCCCTAAAAGTGAATTTCTAAACCAAGTCCTGCATATATATATATATATATATATATATATATATTCGTTTTTAGAAAATGACCAAGTCATTGGTAGAAAAACAGGGCACAACCCACACATTACGAGAAGGGAAACCACTTTAGTGATGAAGAAACAAAAGTACGACTCAGCTATGTAAAGCAGCTAGTGATTAAAGAGAACATCTGAACATTTCTTGGAAAAGAAAAAACGCATCTTAACACGTTTCCAAGAGTGCGAGTGCAGGATGAAAACATTACCTGTTAGGTCAATGAGCCCAAATAAACAAAAACTTGGCTAGTACACTAATCAGTCTCAAAATTGTAATAAACTAGAATACAAAGACTTCAAATAGACTATGTTTACCCTTTTTATAGAGACAGGGACACTAAACTCACTAGATTTATAAACAAAAGAAAATGAATAATAAAATGAGTATGTACCTTAATGCAGTATCTCCTCCAATTCTACCTCTTACATTATCCTGGCTTTCTCCATGCCTAGTAAGTAATATTGGGCGAGGTGTAAGATGAGTATTTACCTGCAACAGACAAATTGAGGTTCATAAACCAAACCCAGAAGTATGAAGATGAAATAGAACATCGCGTTATTTTAAAGAAACATACAAGTAATATGAAGTCATTGTTTAGATTCAATGATATTAGTTACTTTATATATGTATTTTCTAGCTATCTTTAATATGCTAAAGGGAGAAAGAAAATAAGACATTTTCATTTTATAAAAATGAATATAATAAAAGCATGTCTATGTATTCTGATATTGGATTAGTTGGTAGGAAGCCTAAATCCTTGTAAGATTCCTTGAAACTATTTATAGGAATTTAAACAGATACATCGTGATAAGTTTTATTAGTTAAGATTCTTAATCTAATAATGATTAATATTTAATGCTACATATGTCTGTTGGCCTTAGTATATAGAAATCTCACTCTTTCAGATTAAGTGGATTACAATTTAAAAATCGAGTTCAGCTAATGGAAATTTCTGTTTGAGGATTTGACAGTGAAGTTTAATCCAAATTATTTTTGCTGCATTCTCATGTGTATAAGTTTGAACTTCCATTTGCTTCATAAAGCTAAACTGTAGCAAGAAGTTCTAGCAAGACATGCTCTTCCACGGCCATTACAAAAGCTCAATTATTCAATTGGATCTTGATAGAGTCCCACATAAAGAAGCCACAGGTATTCCATGTGGTACAAGTAGTTCTTCCCTCTCACAAGCCAATCAGTTTCAATGGTGAGTTCCCTTGGCTTTCTTAGGTGTCTATCAGGTTTCTTTGAGGTAGTCCAGGTGGGCCAATTCAAACCATTACAGCACACATATATGACTTTACACCAACTTTCTCAATCTGTAACACATGTAATATTGATTTCATCGTAGGCCTTGTGTATGTGTGTGCATGAGAGTATGCAGAGCCTTCAACTTATTTAATTTAGAACCACAGGAGATAAATATATATATATATTTTGGGAAGTGCAACCGGCTATGATAAAATTTGCTTTAGTTGACCAGTATTCAAGGAAACTTACCAAGAAAAAAACAATCCGGCCAGGAAGGTAGCCGCTGATATTATTTACCTAAACCCGAAAGATAGACAAATCAGAAGTCACATTAGACATACTGTCTAAATGGGCAAAAGTTAACTCAAGGAGACAAAAATTAAGACAGCCACATAGTGGACTCAGATTTCCGTAGTTATTTCAAGTTAGTTTAGAACAATGCCATTCCAGCTTCCAAAAATACCATAGTTAAGATCCAGTTTGTTGCTAAACCAAGGAATTATATCTGGCTTAACTATTATTGTCCATTACAAATTTAGTAACCCAAGATAAGCCATTAACCTAATATAAGTATATCAGCTTACAAATGGATGACAAACATTTAGATGCAACCTGTAATGCTGGCTCACAGTCACCAGGCAATGAGCTATGTATAAGGGTCATCTCCAACACGTAAATGCAGTGACACAGATAAAGGTTAAACTTACTTGTATTTGCCCACCATGTCCACTGACCATATCTATCATTTTTATGTATGATCCTTCTTCTACTGGCTCATAAACCTGGAATATGAAATCAACATTATTTAAGGTGAAAGCTTGTCTAGAACAATTCCTAGAAGTGCAGTTGAAAGACTTGCCCTCTCATAATTGGCAAGGCGATTTTTGAAGTCTTGCAACCCAGCCTCAAAATCTGGTCTGCAAAAGGAAATTGTGAGTGTTCAGACAGATTTCCATCATGAAAAGATGTCACTAGTTCTAAAGGAAACATACTCTTCTGCATAATCAGGACTTTGCTGAATTTTAAGACGTATATTCCTTTCAATTATGTTCACATCATTGCATATTGTTTCCAGAAAGAAAATCTGCAAGAAACAGATTAAGAAGAAGAATAAAAATTTAACTATCAGTTTCATATAATATACTTAACAAAGCCCTTCTAAGACACCAATACCTTGCATCTTCCCTCAGCCAATTTCATTAGCATGTTCCTTCGGCTTCTGGTACTGTTTGTGGCATCAAATATCCCAACCTAGAACCAAATGAGAACTGATGCAAATGAATAGAAACAAATTCATATAAAATAAGCAAAAATATCTAACTAGAATGAACTTACTTGCCCACCTTCTTGCATCCAAGATATCATATCTTCAAATGCCAGTGCTGCTACCTAGTGGCATGTGATATATTAAAACTATGTACACAGAAAGTTCAAAATGGTGTTAACATACCATAATTATTCATGATAAACCATATATTAGAAGTAGCATTATCAATGGGTAACATAATCATAAAAGGTTGATGCCTACAATATGAATTTTCCCATAATTGATATCAGTCAAGTCATTTTGCATTATGACGTTACCCCTGGACCATAGGCCAAACCAACAAAGTGTTAAACCTCGTCAACCAGGCTCCCACACCAGCCATCTGCTATTCCATCTGTGTAAAGTTTTGGAATAATGTTGCACGTAGGAGTTGCTTAATTATTCAAGCAATAATACTAAATTCTGTTCAAGTGAGAAATGTTTGATTGAGAAGGTGTTCTATGAAATTCTTAACAAAAACTAGTTCCTGTTGTATCCAGGTCACTAGTCGCATAATAAATTTACGGCATTGTGGATTAATGCTGGCTATACAACATTACAAGAAATTGAACTAAATGACAAGTTATATGAAATAAATGAATTTAACAGACCTTAGAAGCATCATCATCATAAGGCTCTGCAAGAATAACACTTGTGGCTGACTTACATGCAAATTTATATATATTCTAACCTGCATCACATTTAATCTATTCAAAGCAGTGCATTATTGGCCAAAAGTTACCTCATTGCGTGCCTCTATGCCTTCAGGATTGTCAGATCGAAAGAAATCAGCAGACTGCAGATCAATAAGACATAAAATGGCACTTATATAATAAAAAATAACTAAATATTGCAATATCATGATTTCAAGAACAAAATTGAAGTTTCAGAAAGGAAATCAAATAAATTCTTTATTTGCACAGAATAAATTTTATTAGAGAAAAAAATGAGAGAAGGAACAAAAAGTGGGGGAAAAATGAGGGTATCACAGGCAAAACAAAAGAAAATAAAAAACCTTGTAGGCTCAAAAGAGTAACAAGGTCTTTCAATTTTTCTGCATGATCAGATGTGCCATCATGATCATATTATATATTGAGACTAAATATTTTATGCCCCTCAAAAGTACAAGAGATTATGTTTAAACATTAGATAGAAAGCAGTCACTTAGTGAGTAACAAATAAGAAGGCATAAACTATTCCAAAGATGGTAAAAAAATAATTCAGAAGACAAAACTCTGCCAATAAGTAATTATACCTAACTTAATATGAAATAAGTTTACCTGATTAGCTCCATGCTTAAGGCGACGATACTGAAAGAAACAAGAGTAAAAGTGTGTTAACCTTCATACTTGACAAAATATCATGAGGTTCAAAATTGATGATCACAAAAATAAAAAATAAAAAATCTAGTTAAGAATGTCAACAACCTTCCCAACATTAAAGTGTTTGGTTTCATGACCTAACCAGCGGAGATATCTCGTGAGTTTGGCTGCGGTAAAAGTTTTACCTCGAGCAGGCAGACCCACCTGAAGTAACAGAGGCTAGTTAGAATAATTCACCCTGATATCTTTTACTCAATTTGATGAACTACAAAAAATTGACAATTTTGCCAGGTATTTCCAAATTTGGACCTTCAAAATAGATGTTTTCATTTTTAGTCTCACCCAATTTAAAACAAAAACTCCAGCTTTAAGGGGAGAACAGAAATAATGAAGAAGTGCTACTAAAGCTATGAGCACTCAGGCAATAGTAATAACTCATACTAGAATATTACCAGGATAATTGCTAAATGTCTATCCTCCTTGGGACCCAGCATCTGATCGGCCACAGCTGCAGCTGCAACTGCTCCAGCAGCTGCTGGCATTGAATTCTATCAAGAAAAAACATTCAAGGATACATGAACATTAGTGAACAACCTGAATAGACACACTGCACTTGCATTAATTAACAATAACACAAGAAATGGAGACATTCATGCAAACCTTGGTATCAGTATCCAAGTTATGATCAGCAGAGAAAATACTTGAACTAGATGATTTTACAAGTCTAGGAGATCCAACACCCCTGTCGACAAAAAGTCCTCTCTGACCATCTTGCTTTTGCACTGGTGAAAAAGTTCCCACTGACTTAGATTCAACCGTTCCAGAACCTTGATATACCTTAGATGGATCTGGGACAACAACCTCCATCTCCTAGTTGGAACATCAACATAACCTATCAGGTATAATACATAGCAGCATCAAGAGTCAATATAACCCATTAGCATACTTTCTTATGTGTTTTTCTCTCAGCTGCAAGAAGTGGGCATTTTTCTTTTATACATACTGCCTACATGTGTTTGTCTCTACATGTGTTTGTCACACTTACAACAGAGTACACAGATCACAGATGTCTCTGATTCGATATGTTGAAGACTAGAATCTACTTCTACTCAACGAACTAGCCTCTTTAACATAAATAGACTTACAGAGATATACTACAGAAAAAAATAAAGGATCATGAAAAAAAATCTCGGAAAGATGGTATTAAGCAGAGACATTGGACAAGATATCCTGAAAACAGATTTCACAAGACACCGTATTAATTAGTTATCCTCACCCTAATACGCCATAGAACTTATTGACCATCTAGAAAGTAAATTTTAAATTTGATGTGACTTTGAAATTTAAACCTTTACAAATGCAGGTCGCTCGATGGAATATGAACTGCTGCCAGACCAACCACTTAGTGACCTGGGGTTCTCTGTCATGTTAGCAGCATATACAGAAGCTGAATTTGCAGAAGTTGAGGGAGCTGGGACAACATAATGTTCAAGATCAAGTTCCAAACCCACAGAAGAAGCATTCTGGGCAAAACAACATATAAATAAGAAATAAGCAAAAATTTCTTAGTAAAGGCATGCCAATGGCTTTTTTTCAGACAGATTAACCACAAATTTACCAAGGAAAAAAGAAAAAACTTTTTTATTGGGGGGGGGGGGGGGGGGGGTTGGGTTACAATGCCAACAACGAAGGTATGCTTGACAGGTCAGTTTGTGGTATTAGAGAAGGTAGTGTAAGAGAAGAGAAATTGTGTAGGTTTAAACAAATTAGTAGTGTAACCAAGACTAATCTCTTGACAAAATAGCATTTTTCACGTATTAGTATAGCACAACCATTCCTTTCACAAATTACAAAAGAAATTGCTATGGAATAAACTACAGCTTCATATACAGAACAAAAGCTAAAATCGGTATGCAAAATACACCAGACAAGATTTAAAACTAAAAAGAGAAATTAATTGATTGATCATATATTCATATTCATAATAGCAATGGTCAGAAACAATTTCTACTTTTTCATCGACAGGAGAAAAGTATTGAGTAGAACAAGGTGTCGTTTATGATTAGGAATTAAGCAAAAGACAACTATACTGTGTTTCTGGTTTTGTGTGTGTGTCTGTGTGAGAGAGAGTTGAATAATACTTGAAAAGAAAACTTAGTATAACACAACCATTCCACTGAAAAATTAGAAAATTGCTATGGAACAAACTACAGCTTTAACTAAAATGACAGTTCAGCAACTTAAGTGTAAAATATCCTCTTTAAGTTACCCACATACACTGGCATAATTAGTACTAAATGGTCAACTTTAGAAAGTACAAGTTATTAAATGCAAAACATTCTGCAAGTTCACACACGGTTTTTCAAATCACCTATTTAAGATATCCCGCTACAGTACCATTTTGTCCCACATCTAACAATGAAGAGGAGAATTAAAGTAATGATGTAGAGTACCATGATGGCATGATCCATGAACAGAACGAAGTCAAAATATTTCAGACTCACTGACCTGAAGCAAAATGAAGGTGGCAATAGGAAGCAGATTTTTTATTTATTTTTTCATTTTACTCTTCATGTCATACCTCACACTGTCTAGGGGAATAGGGGTCATAAAGGGAAATGATAACTGAGACTCACCTCACTGCTTGTCTGAGGCATTGAATTTATGCTGACATCAGGAATACCCCTTGCAGCCGACGGGCGGAAGTTCTCCTGATAAGCCCTCCAACTAGCTGCAAGATCAAAGGGAGAAACCCTATCTGCTTTAACAAATACTTGATACTCAAGAACTTCATCATTCTCAAGCCTAAATAAAGCAAGCCTGGGCTGCCTAGCATCCTCCTGCAATGCTCCCCTAATTAGTAGGCGATTTGGTCCCTCCTCAACAAAACAAGGTGTATTGCTGTGCTTGGGCTTCAGAAGGAATTTAAAATCTAAAGTTTCTGAAATTTTAGAAAAAAAGTAAGACTTCAGTTTCAAATTAAAAATCGTAATTAATGAAATAATAATGAACTAGATAATAACTAAAACAAAACATAAATTATATAATAATTCAGGCCAACTTAACACCAAACTCCGATGAGGATGAAGTCAACAAGACTACTACTACTACTGAGAGGGGTCTTTCTTTGTATTGCTTTTATGTCTCCTGAATCCCACAAGCTTTAGAAAATATGTACTGTTTTATTGAATTTTCTATGTAGAGAACTTTTTCCAAATGTACAATAGGGAAGACATGGTTAAAACTTCAAGGCAAAGCAAACAAGAAAAGAAACACGCACAGAGAGAAAGTAACTAGGAAACCATTACCATGATTTGGTGGAACAACAAAACTCAACTCCCACATTGATGCCGATTCCCGCTCCATAGAAAGCTAATATTGTCACCAAAGAGACCAAAATCATTAGGAACAGGATTGACCCAGGATCATACTAAACAATCAGTAGTATTAGTAGTCAAATTAACATTCAGCATTCACCGAAACAAACTCAAAACTGGGGTTAAAGCGAAATTACAGCGTTAGTAGGATCCCAGGAGCCCACAAGTGGGACAGAGCCATAGACGTGAGGGACGAGATCCCCTGTGAGCTTGCGGTTCTCCATCTTGAGTGAAACATAGAGCTGTCCGCCTGCTTGCTCAAGGCTAATCCGATCTTCCTCGCTTCCATGGGACCCCCCATCCGTACCCTTTGACACACCCGTCCCCATTTTCACCCACTCTCTCAGCCTCAGAAACTTCTTATAATATAATAATTGCAGCAAAAGAAAAAGGCATAGAAGAAGGAGAAGAAGAAGCTAAAGCAGCTTTTGAATAATCGAGGTGTATTCTTTTTTTTTTTTTATTGCTCTGCGAATATGGATAGAGGAGTGAGACGAAAAGAAGTGAGACACAGATTCGAGGGAGGGAGATAAAAGGATAGAAACTTTTTTTCTGGTGCGGATCTGTTTGGAATTATCGGTAATGGGTGTAAGCTACCAAAAAGATAGAAGAAGGTCGTGACTAGTTAGTGAGGAAGATAGAATATAATAGAATATAGGAGGAGTGCGTGAGCTATGATTCTCTGATTGCTCGTCTATATATTAGTATGCATCTTCCTCCGTAAGCAGACACGTGTTGAGAATCCTGAGAAGCGGCTATTTGATTTTGGAAGCTTCATACGGAGTCACCATTTTGACTTATATTGCTTTTTCGGTTTTCCGCTTTTTATATTATTATTATGAAAAGGAGTTTTTATTTTTATTTTTTATGAAATATTATAAAAAGTAGTTAGTTTACTGTAAATAATTAAAAGAATAAACTACAATATTAGTAAACTTATACTTATTAATTATTATCTCTCTTGTGGTTAATTAGTTGGTAGTTTTTTATGGAAAAAGTGTAGTTAGTAGTTGATATTATTTTTATATTTTTCTTTTTAAAATTAAAAAAGTTGAGCATAATAATTCATCTCTGCATTGGTTTATAAACACCTTAAAGGGTGTGACAATTTGGTCCAAAGAGTTAATGATATTTCATAGGGGATAGAGCATATGATATTTAATTAAGTGTGAATAATAAGTTTTTGGATTTTTTATAAGTCTTTTTTTATAAAAAAAAACAATTCGAGTTATTGTCAAATACAAAATATACATAAAAAAATTAAACTTTAATGTAAAAGATTAGTCCTTCAAACTAGAGTCAACCTTAATTGATAAAAGTAATTGGTATTAGATGTTTTCCCCTTTTAGTGAAGTATTATGGTGCTCTTGTTAGTAAGTTTTGTAATGGGAGAGAGTGATAGAAAGGATGGGCCTCGGTGGGGTCTACATGCAAGTGAAAAAATGATTTTTTTTAGAAACGTGGAAAATTATAAAAAAAATTAAGGTGTGAAATGTTGATTATATTTTTTGTTTTAACACAATCATAATTTTTTTAGGCTAAAATGCACATACACCCACTGAGTTTTGGGTCAGGGGCACATACACCCCCTGAGTTTTAAAACGTTGCACATAGACCCCCTTGAGTTTTCACTTTGGGGCAGAGACACCCCTTCTGTTAGGGTTCCGTGAAAATTAACCGTTAAGTGCCACGTCAGCAAGTATGTGTGAGGGGTGTCTCTGCCCCAAAGTGAAAACTCAAGGGGTGTATGTGCCCCAAAAGTAAAAACTCAAGGGGTGTATGTGCCCCTAAAGTAAAAACTCAAGGGGTGTATGTGCCCAAAAAGTGAAAACCCATGGGGTGTAAAAATACTAAAGTGCCCTCACACATATTTGCTGGCATGGCACTTAATGGCTAATTTTCACGGAACCCTAACAGAAGGGGTGTCTCTGCCCCAAAGTGAAAACTCAGGAGGTCTATGTGCAACGTTTTAAAACTCAGGGGGTGTATGTACCCCTGACCCAAAACTCAGGGGGTGTATGTGCATTTTAGCCTTTTTTTTAATATTTTAATATAAGAGTTAAAGTAATAATTTTAATCCATTCTCAATTTTTATTACCAAACACAATAAACTCATTCTTATTTTCATTCTCTTCCTACATAACAGGTAATGTAAGAAAGAAAAATAAAGTTGGAAGGTATTTTATTTATTTTATACGCATATTTAGTAATATAACAACTGATTTTATAAAACTATAATTATTGAACTAACAATTTAAAATGCAAGCATTTTAATTAAATTCCATACATTTTAAATTTCATGAAATTAACTTGAAATGCTTTCTGCCCTAAATACAAACTTAAATTAAAATAACAATTTCTCATGGGAGGTATATTACTCGTAGTGCATGTGTCTATTTTATACCCACCCTACCCTATTAATATGTCACTCCGATCCTTTGCTGTTTTAATAAGGATTATTAATGCCGCTGCGACATTACTATCAGTATTGGTTATTTCTTTAATTTGGGATTATCGTTGAATGGCTTTAAGTGATGATAGATACTTTGCAATATCTAATATGCCTCCAATATTTAATTAACTCCCACATACCTCATCAATTATCATAGCCTACTTGTCAATCACACGAGAGGAGATTGAGGATGTTTGATATTATAAAAGTATTAAAAATTTGATTTTTTTTTATTGATTATTTGTTTATATCAATAAAATTTTAGTTCTTAAAATATTTAGAATGAGTTATTATTAGTGTGTCTCAACTCTCACGAGTTATATTAATTTTAACAAATAATATTGAATAAATAGAAAAAAAAATTAATACTCAAGTGATATTAATTTTTTATCTCAATCACCAAAGCATGCTGCATGCATGAATCTATATAAATTAATATATATATATATATATATATATATATATATATATATAATGTTTCATTTTTCTATGTTAATTAATAATATTTAATCAACTTTTCTTATTTTAGTATAAAGGGTCTATATAATAATAAGTATTTAAAGAAGATATAGATAAAATATTATCATAGCTAATATAGGCATAAAAACCTCTTAATTAAAGTATATTAAAATGTAAAATTGTAAACCAAAATACTACTAAAAAATGTATTAAATTAGTATATGGTACTAATTACTACTTGCTAGCTAGTTTACTTGAAGAAGTGTTGTAAAACTAATTTTACGCTTCATATATAGGCTACTTTTACATGCCAGCAGCCATGTTTAATATATAGTGTAAATTGGCAGGATGCTAACGTAACGCAGTATATTTTTCATAAATCATATGAGGGGTGCCTTAATGCTTCGCTTTTTGAAGCATCAAGATTATTAATGAGGGTTATATGACATTAATATATTCTCATATATAAATAATTAAGGAAGCACATATGCCTGTTTAATTGGTTGGGCAAAGCATTGTGAAATTACATAAATAGTGAAGTATGCCTGTTTGCCAATTCTACCGTTGATGCATTAACATCAAAAGAGCATTTAAGATTAATATTTTCTGGCTTTTTTTAAAAAGAAAAGCGAGTGTATACATGAGGCATTAATCTATGAGAAATGTCTATAATAGTTTGGTATTATTATTATTTGGAGTAGCAATCTTCTTCAGTTCCTGAAATGCTCGTGCAGTCTCCGCATCAAAGCCACCTGCAAACTGAATACATACTTTTCTATTATTAATTCAGAGTGTGTAAAAAAGTAGAATTAATTTTCTTAATAAATAAATATGTAAGAAAAAGATAGTTTTACTTAAAATCAAGTCAAGTGCTGATTTTTTCATTATCCAAAAAAAAGAGAGTAAACAATGAGGTAATAGTTGAAGCCCTGAAGGATTAGAGTAAGAGTTTTTTTTTTTGATAAAAGAGTAAGAGTTCTTAATTAGGAGAGAAACATATTAATATTACTACTTAATTTGTGTGTTCCGTTGTAGAGTGACAATGAGGAGGGTGTTGTATAAAAAATGAGGTAAAATATTATTTAGTCTTTGAATTGTTGGTCAAATTAATATTTAGTCCTTAAAATGTTTAACTATGTCAACTATTTAATCCCCGAATTTGACAAAATATTATTTAGTCCCCGAATTTATAACTATGTCAACTATTTAGTTCCCAAACTTGACAAAAATACTATTCAATCATCGAATTTACAACTCTGTCAACTATTTAGTTTCATGACCCCGTTGAAAAATATATATATATATATACTAACATCTCCATCTCCTGTAATATACCTGGTGTACTCTGAACGCAAATCTAACTCCCTGAAGCAGCAGGTTGTCTTCCTGCAACGCCTCATTACTCTGCAATTCCTTAATTACCCGTTTCATGTATTCTTTCGCTAACTTCAACGAGCTCACCTTCATCTGCGTGCGTCCAATCATATATATTCAATAACAATATTCATCTCATAATTCTTGATATTACTAATGGAATATCATGCAATACTACTACTATACTATCAGAAGACTTTTATAGAACCAGAAAACTCTGTATATTATAAATTTATTTATAATACCTGACCAATCAGGCCTGTGTCCATCATCCATTGCCAAGGAATATGAAAACTCCTATACCGCTTACTCGTACTCTCCCTCGTCCTCTCCGTAGAGCTCACGCTCCTCTCCAACCTGCACATTCAAAAACCAACCTCTGCGATTAATCTCCGGCGTCGCACACAAGCATCAAGTTCAACTCTCCCTAAAATTCCTAATCAATTTTAATTTGTACATGCTCGCCTGTCTTGCAGTGCTTGCATCCTCTTCAATGCCTGACCTAACGCCTCTCTCGGATTGTCCTCGAACGACGATACTTCAGATTCAAGGTTCTTCAGATCTCGGTAGCTACAAGCCGCTTCACGAAGCGCGTCCGCTTTCTGTTCTGGCCATTGCGGAAAATGCTTCAGTACTGACCGTTCGTCCACCAACGACGATAGCTCTCCGTCCAGCCATTTCACAAATCTCTCAACCTCTGCCATATCTGTGTATGAGGCTGATTCTACCTCTTTTATTAGCAAATTGATGAATTCTCCTTGTCTTTGAACGTCTGATTTGATCTGTGGGTCAATTTAATTAAACGCAAATAATTAAGAGATTTTAATTGTATTTGATGGAATGATAATTACGTGCCGTAGTTTGTAATATTGTCAAATATGTTATAATAATTGTATGATTGATGTTTTTGGAAAATGATGCCATACAGAATAGTCAATTCAGAGCAATTAACGGAGCTTCATTGATAATATAATCGTAAGAGATGAGAGATTTAAACTTACCGCTGAGAGAAAAGTTGAGCGGTTTTCAATTTCCTCTATCATGTTTCTGGTAAATGCAACTGCCGGAACACCGTTGAGATTTACTCTGTTTTCCATGCTTGCGTCCTTTTTTGTGAGGGAACGATACAATTCTATCACTTCCGGAACGCGACGCACCGCTTTTAGCCCAACCAGTGATTTCGGTGGCGCCGGAGGAGGCGGCGGTGCCGTTACCGGCGACACTTTCATTGCCTTTTCTGGCTTTTCGTCTCTGCCTGAAGTGAGAGTAGTAGAAGCAGGTTTTGGAGGAGGAATTGGTACTTTTGTTGCTCTAATTAGTTCCTTTTTAGGTGCTGATTCTGAGAAATCTGGCTGCTTCGTGTGCAAGATCTCATTCGCTAGAATCGCATCAGAATTGGTATTGCCGTCCATGGAGTTCTGTATCTTCTTCCAGAGTATGCTCTTCCTCTCGATGTTGTATGCTTTGAGTGAAGCTATCTGCGTCTTCAAACGAGCTACTTCTTGTCTGAGCTCCTGGTTTTCCTTCTCCAGTACCTCATTCCTCGCCATTTGAACTTCAAGGTTCTTCTTCATCTGAGATTCAGTCTCTGTTTTAGGCATTTTTTTTTTCTCTGAATGTGGTTATCGAATTGATCGTTTTCTTTTTTTTTATATTTGGTCTTGCTTTTGAAGAAAGGTTGGTACGTTCAAAGGTGATATTCTGCAACATTGCCCCCAGAAGATGTTAACAAATGGCCTTTTGGATGTGGTGAATATGTTAGTCTAGGTAAGGGCGATTTGGACATTTCAGACTAATTTCGATTTTTCTTTGCTATGAGGATTCATTATGATGCCTTTGTAGCAAATTTATTTTCTTAGATGTGAGATTACTTGGGTTTGGAGGCAGTCACTAGTAGTATAGTATGTGATAGCTGTCTTTAGAGTGTCATGTTAGGTACAACCTTAAATTCTTTGGTCAAATTTGCATTGCCTTATAATTTATTTTTATACTTCTATTGTTCTATAGTTCCATTCTTTTGAGGATTAATATTGGTGAATTTATACTAAAAAAGCAAGTTTATCTAGGTCAAATGTATATGGTCATAGTGAATGCTGAGTTTCATTTCTATGTTAAGTCCTCTCCTCCCTCATTCTTTAAAATGTGATTTGGAGTTTCAATTTTTTTATTTAATTTTACTCTTTTAAAGTTTTTTAAGTGGTGTTCGGTTGCCAGATTAAAAGATTTTAAAAAATTAGTCAGATTGAACTTCTTATATTATCTCTATAATTCGTTCATACATAACTAAAAGTCAACAAGAAAAAATTATAATCGTGGCAAAAATGCTAATGGGAAAGCCAATAATATACAATGTCTGCACAGGAATACCTCAATTTCTTATGTGTTAGTTTTAATAATGTAACAAATTAGAATTCAAACTAGTAACATGCATATCACCACATATAACAACGTGGTTGACAAATAGTGAAGAATGGGAAGAAAATTCCTACTTCTATTCGAGACATTTGAAATTATTTAAAATTTTATTTGGTGGGCATTCCTACCTAAAAAAAATCCTTAACACTTATAGATTAGTTCAATAGTTGTCATTATGGACAAAATTATTAAGTATTTAAGCATATATAATTATAATCATTCAGGTTAAGTCTTGTTAAAAAATATTGAGATGTTTTTTCTTATTTTATCTACGAAAAAAAAAACCACATTTTACGTGCCTACTCCAATTATATATTGCCAAAGTGGGTTGGAGTTTTTTCTTCTAAATCTTACATGTGATTTGAATCGTGACAATTAAAGACAGAAGATAGTACCGAACTGATTAGAAAGTTCTAACCTCTCCTGTAAGGAACTTTCTTCTCTGCACAAATCTGTGTTGTCCAAGTGCAATCTTTGAAATGGGGTGTGTGTTGGAATCTAGGTCAATCTAGCTTTCATTATGATGGCCGCCTTTCATCTTTAGTAAAATCAGTGCCCTTCTACTAGTAATTGACTGGTTTCTTTCTCTTTTTTGGTTTATTATTCTTTGCTTGTGAAGCAAAGGAGGGTAGGAAATGTTACAATAGAGAGAAAGGTGCTGATTATAACAACGCACCAAATGAGATCACTTTGAAAATTCTCTCTTTTTTTTATGCATGCTGTTTCTTTCCTTCTCACCTCCCTTTCTTCATTCTTACTCTTTGCATTTAATTGCATAGACTTGAAACCCCTATACTCTTGAATTACTTGATATGAGGAACTGTATATATATAATCATACATGAATTAACAGAGTGAAGAAGAATAAAGATGAAAAGGTTGGTTTTGTGTGGTAGTTGAGCTTGAGCTTCTCAACTCATTTAGGTGAAGAACATGAAAGCACTCAGGCCCACGAGGACTTTTAAGCCCTTAAAAACGATTTTCCCAAAACATGAGCACCTTATAAACGTTTCTAGAAAAACAAGTTAACTCAAATTTAACACAAAGTCATTACAATATTTGATAGTCATTTCCAAGCATAATAAACTTGCAACTTTTTTCTTTGCCTCACTGAATCTTATAGATGCAACTTTTGGGCTAAGAGAGTTGGCTTCTTGTGCTACTTTCGGCAAAGCTATTCACTTCATATCATACTTGATAATGAAAAAGAAAAAGAAAAAGAACCTTCAATAGGAGACATATATATCATCGGCAGCATAAAGCATTATAGCAATGCACGCTTTGAGGCATCTAGCTAGATCTTTACTCTTTGGAATGTTCATAGCCTTCATAGGTTGTGGTTTTCTACCGTTGGATTTGTACTCCAATCTATTAGGATTGTGCTCTAAATCCTGATTCGCCCACTATATATTGTGCCACATTATTTGTACTTAAGCCAATAATATTCAACCGACTCTTCTTAATTTATAGCAGTAAAAAAAAAAGATTGGTTAAATATTATTGACTAATAAGCAAATAAAGAAGCACAATACATATATCTAAGAGTTTTAATACCTAGAACAAGCCATGGTTAATTAGTTTTTGTCCCTCTTTTTTCTTCTTCTTCAATGTAGCTAAAAAAGAAAAGAAGTGTTGAGGGAGTATTCTGTATGTGTAAACTAAAAAGTCATGCATTAAAATAAACATCAACATCAACGTAATAAGCAATTCTGTTCTTTGTTTTTCCAAAAATGCATGCCCTATGAAGAAGGGAAGTTGTCTGCACCTCATGGAAGACTCGAGATTTTCAGTTGACTAGTATGTGCAATTATTGTGTAGTTGAAGCAAGACGAGGATGGATCTTATGCTGTACAGCATAGAAAAGTAAGGATAGAGAGTGATACATAGTAGGTTTCACTTATGTGTCACTCTCTCCTTATTTTTCTATGTTGTACAGCATAGAATTCATCCTCGAAGCAATTCTGCTAGTTTAAATCTTTTCTTTTTTTCGTTCTCTACTTCTCTTGTCTATGTTAAAAAAATCAATATTTTCTTTTTAAAATCAAAAGATTTATTATAGACCTTCCTTGTAAAAAAATTACAATAATACTTGTTTTAATTAGAATATTTTTATATTAATTATTTATGTAAAATAATAATTATGTAAATATTTTGATTTTTAACATTAAGAGAAGTTTATATATTTTCAAAACATAAAAAAATTGTATAATTTAAACATTTAAGGAAGAATAACTTATTGCTAGATAAATTTATTAGATTAGAAATTATCTACTACATGCATTTCTATTGAGAACCTCATAGTAAATATATAGTTTAATCATTTTAAAAAATATCATGATTCTTTATCTTATAAATTAATTTTTTTGGATGAAGTGACATTAATATGTTATTAAATCTTTATCATTATTTATAGTTTCATCATTGACTTTTTTGTAAATTAAAATTGTTTTTTTATTATAAAATATAGTGGGCCTGAGAATACTTATCTTATCGCGTAATTCATCCTTCCATGTGCTTTTGGCATGCAAGGTCCATTTTGGGGTCCATTACCATATTGACCCAATACATTAAGACACCCATACATTCAAGTACCAATCCATAAGGTTGCGTCCCTTTCCACTTAATATTACATATGTATCCGTCACATGAGAATAAATAAGTAAATAAAATTTAAAATAATATAATTTTAAAAATAATTTCATATTTTTGTAACGGCCAATTATGTTTGTACCTACATTTTTCTCTACTTTTTATTTATTACTTTTAACATATGTCAATATATAATTTATATGAACTCGAATTCACAAAAACATAAGATGAAGATGATCCCGACAAACAGCATGGATTTTGATTGAAAAATAATACTAGTTTGATTATATTAAGGTCATCAATATCTTCTAGGAGCATAAAGGTAACAAAATTTTGGAATTACTCAACAAAGGACCGAAATTCTCAAACTTTGATGATTGAGTAATCAAAATCAAAATCAGAATAAAATAAAAGCCTCTTCTATAGGAACTGCAAACGCCAAAATTATGGTATATGGGTATTCTCTTATTGAGGATTTGGAGGTCGGCCATTGGCAGAACATACCCTTGATCCCCATTCAAGAAGTTCTTTACTCGTATCATCTTTGTGAACAATCACTTCAATGAAGCACAAGCAATCTTTCTTCTCGCCCGTTGCTGTTGCAATTGCTTCTGTAAGTTCCTTTTCGGTACGCACCTGTTGTTACAACATAACATTACATTATGGGACGAACCAGTATATGAGACTCCCACCAGTTTGAGACTGGGGAGGGTCTAATTTACACAGTCTTACTCTTGTAAGTAGAGAGACCGTTTTCGAGTGACCTCCAAACCACAAAACATTACATTAAATATTCCATTCTCTGACGATTTAACACTTTCATTTTGTGAAAACCCCTAAAACAAAAAAATTAACCTTTTTTGTCCAGCAATTTCCTTCCCCATTGTGGATTGCATCTACCAAGCCTGTGTAGTTCCAGTTCTTGATCACATTATAAGGACCATCATGGATTTCAACTTCTATAGTGTATCCACCATTGTTTATTAGAAAGATGATGGACTTTTGATCATTTCGTATCATTGTTGATACATCTTGTGCAGTCACCTGCTAGCCAATATGCTTATTAGAGTCTTGGAAACAAATAAACAATGAAGGAAATTGCTCATTTACAGCCATTGAAGCTTAGCGATGACAATATTAAAGCTCCAATTCCAAGTTGGACTAAATAGAAATTAAAGAGTAAATTATCATTTTGATCCTTGAAAGATACAATCTATCTCAATTTAGTCCCTGAAAAATGTAAGTTGTCTCAGTTTAATCCTTGAATAGAAATGTCAAATTTTATCTCTCAAAGATGCAATTTATCTCAATTTAGCCTATGGGAATTTCTGTTAACATAAATGACAGAAAATTTCTCATGGACTAAACTGAGTTAAATTGTATCTTTCAATGACTAAATTTGGCATTTCCATTTTTTAAGACTAACTTGAGATTGATTGTATCTTTTAAGGACGAAAATGATAATTTACTTATTGAATATTAGTAGAAATGGGATCATCATAATCAATATTTTGAAAATTGCTTCCAATCTCTTTGTTTTTCAATTTTCAGGCTTACAAGTGAGAACAGAACACTAACCTGAAAACTGCCATCACCAATGCAAGCAATTACACGTTTCTTAGGCACAGACTGTGCATATCCAAGCGTTGCACCAACAGACCACCCAATTGAACCATACTGCATTTGAAACTCGTACCTGGAATACCAACTTATTTTCTTTTTCTATTATATTCCTAAAAATCAACCAAAAACACCAAATAACACATGGAAGGCTCTTTGTTTACTTACCCACATCCTTCTGGCAATTTCAGTTTCTGACAGTTGAACCATGAATCTCCTGTCTCAGCAATCACAGCAGTATCAGCAGACAGCATCTTCTGTATGTGCTGGAAAAGAATATTAACCTTCAAAGGATCTTCAGGAGCACATTTTAGAGGCTGCCCTTCAGGGACAAAGATCCTAGAATAGTTTTCATAAGCAGTATTGTTCTTGTTAAGCCTTTTTGCTAGTGCTTGAAGAAAGTCCTTCATTAGTACACATCCAAAAGCAGGTCCATTAGCCACTACCACACGGTCAGGTTGAACAATCACTGCCTTCTCCTTCTTGAGAAGTAGAGAGTAACCTACAGAGCTGTAGTCATTGAAGATTGGTCCAACAAATATGTATGCATCAGCAGATTCAACGATTTCGGCACAAAAGGCAGTGCTCACAGCTCCCCAGTATGTCCCAATGAAGTGAGGATGAGTCTCTGGAACTAGTCCTTTTGCTGATGGCATCACAGCCACAGGATAGCCACAAGCATCAGCCAATTTGACAAAGGTATCACAAGCTTGTGCCACTCGGAGTTTTGGACCTCCCACTATCACTGGTTTCACCATTTTGTTCAAGAATGCTGCTGCTGCATCCACAGCTGCATCAAGCCCCTGCTTGTTGCTTAATCTGTACATCATCATGTGAATGAAAACTGAGCTCCTTTTGCCTATTTTTTTTCAAAGACGAAGTTGCTCAAGAGAAAAGGGTTTTGAGCTATAAAGCACGGTGTGTCATGTGTCTGACACATGATACAATATCAACACACCATGACACATGCATAGGTGTGACGTGCCAAATGCAACTTAAACATGTGTTGAACATGGCTCGTACTTAAGTCAAGTATAAGATGACCCGAAAAAGGAAAATACCTGAAAATCTAGATAACTCATTTAATCAGGGTCATATTCAATATTTTTTGAAGTTTGAATTGTCAACTTGTTTGTGTTTGTGCCTGTGTTTCATAGGTTTTGAGCCATAAATCTACCTGGGAGAGAGAGCAAAGGGAATAGGGTCTCTGCTAAAAGTTGGATGACGGATTGCAGGCAAGTTACAGCTGACACTAATGTAGACGGGTTTGCTTTCTCTTAAAGCAGTTGAAATTGCTTTATCAATCATTTCATGAGCATCGTCCAAATGGTTTACCACAGCCTGCAAACAGATTTTAAAACCATATTATTATAATTAACTAAGGAAGCTTTTGTGTCAATCTTGGATTCAATACACCACATCATAATATACATAAAATTAGTTTTCTAGGCTTGTTATAGGAAATACATTTTAGAGAAAATTATTATTTTGGTCCCTGAAATTTTCTATTTGTCTCAATTTAATTCTTAAATAATAAAAATATCAAATTTAGTTCTTAAAAGATTTCATTTATCTCAATCTAGTTTTTCAAGTGTCATGTGTGTTACTCTTTGATTGGCTTACTTGAAATAAAGCTTGTGTGGGTCTTGAATTCAATATCACCATAATAACACCATATCATAAGAAACATAAAACTACTTTTCTCTGTTTGTTATAGGAGATACATTTTGGAGTAAATTACTGTTTTGGTGCTTAAAAAGTTTATTTGTCTCAATTTAGTCCCTAAATTATAGAAATATCAAATTTAAACCTTGAAAGATACCTTACGTAGCAATTTATTCCTTGCTTGAAAAGGCAAAAGTAATAAAGTATGGAACGCATGGATGAAAGTGTGACATGTAGTATTATGGAGGACTAAATTTGATATTTTGGCCATTCATTGATTCAGGACCAAAATGGAATAAGTAGAATTTTCCGGTTGACCAAAAACGTAATTTATACGCAATACATTCAAGAAATTGCAAGTAGTAGTGAGGATAGGAAGAATGAGAATGAATGAACCTGAAAGCAGGTAACAGTTTGGAAGCATCTGAGTTCCTGGGTGAAATCAGGCAAGCCAATAGTGTGATGAAGGATTCGATTAACCCCAAAATCATTCGTATTGGGACCCCCAACAATGCAAATCACCGGAAGATTCTCGCTATAAGCCCCAGCAATAGCGTTGATAATGCTGAGCCCTCCCACTGTGAAAGTCACAACACAAGCCCCAACCCCTCGAGACCTAGCGTATCCATCCGCCGCATACCCAGCATTGAGCTCGTTGCAGCACCCAATGTTATTCAGCCCTGGCTCCGCAATCAGGTGGTCCAGAAGCGTCAGATTGAAGTCCCCGGGCACCGTGAACACGTCGCTCACGCCGATCTGGACGAGCCGCCGAGCCAGGAAGCTGCCCAGAGTCGAATCGGAGGAGACCGGAGCGGCCGGCGGCGGGCTCGTGCATTGGATCGGAGTGGATCCGTTGGCGGGAGGGCAACCCACGTTGCTGTTGGCGGGTTTGGTGGATTCGAGCGCGCCGATCATGGTGGTGAAGAAGAAGAAGAAGAAGAAGAGGAATGTTGGTGGTGAAGATGATGAAGAAGGCGATGATTGATGGATTGAGTATATATATGAAGGGATTGGAGTTAGAGATGAAATGAAATGGGAGTGAAGAAAGGAGAGAGACTCGTTCTCCTTCTCCCCCCCATTGGTAATAGTGAGATGCTATTGTGATGCAAAAACATCGATCCCCTGTTTTTTCTCACTCTGTTTTTGACAAGACTGAAATTTCGCCCTTCTTCTTTTAGGAATGTTGGAGAATAAGATGTATTGTCCAATTTTCATTTTCCTAGTTTGTTTGTGAAAATTATGATTTGTAATTGAACGAGGATTGGAACCTGGTCCTTCATTATTTCAGGTCTCTTGACTTCATCATGCATGCATGCATGCATGATGAACTAATTCTCAACATGTCGTGGTACGTGTCATATGAGTCGTACGTGTGTACCTATTATAATAAGTAGTGACCACCTTGCTAGCCACTGCAAATAGGACAAGAAGATAATTAGTTCGGATCAGATAAAGTTACTTTACCGAAATTCCTCATCACCTAATGATTCGGACCATTAATTCATTTTAGCAAAATTATATGTTTCCCAATTAATAGTTTAGATCGCGAACTGATTCAAATCTTCATTACCCGGTGAGTCCTCGGTTGTCCATTGTGCTTAGCTCAAGCTTCAAAGTGACATAAAGAAAAGGCAAAAGAAAAAATTTAAGTAAATTGTTCTTCCCCCTAAAAACTATACTTTATCTTAATTTAATATTTAAAAGAATAAAATTTTCAATTTCATCATTCACTCATAGTCATATGCATAATCTATTGGCATTCCAGTTGTTATTATGGGTTGTTTGGTTGCGAGAATGAGAGGTGAGGGAGGAATGAGAGTGGTAAAAGATAATTTTGTTCTTTCTTTTAAAGGTGAAATGTTTAAATTGGTCTTAAAAGTATAGGGTAAGTTTTAAGTTGATATATGTTTCGACCGTGTTTTAAATTAGTGTTGCCGTTACAAATCGTTATATTTTTTTTGTTAAATGCTGATATTATTATTGTCCAGTCAACAACAAAAATTCCAAGTCATCAATTCTTACTATATCATCATCTTCTTCTTTCATTTTTATGCGTTTTGAAATGAAGGAGGGGTATTGTGTGAAGAGTGAAAACTGAATTAAAAGTCTGAAATGCTGAAAAATGAAAGAGGAAGATGATGATGTGACAAGAATTGATGACTTGGAAATTTTGTTGTTGACTGGACAATGATGACATCAGCACTTAACAGAAAAATATAACGGTTTGTAACGGCATGACCAATTTGAAATATGGTCGAAACATATAGGATCAATTTGAAACAAATGAAACATTTAGGATCAATTTAAAACTTATCCTATACTTTTAGGACCAATTTGAGCTTTTGACCTTCTTTTAAACTATACTTTTTTAATGAAGAGTATACTTATCATTTTACCTAACTCTTATTTTATTTTATTTTTTTCTCATTTTCTCTCCTATTTTCATTCCCTCATAATTAATCTATCAACCCCTTTGAGTGACTTTTTTGACATATTGTTTTGCCTTGCTGCATTTAAGCACCCATATAACTAATTTAGAAACTCAATTATTTGAAAAACACTTCTAAAAAAAAGAAATTTGAGTATCAATAAGAAAACGAGATTGAGTAAATTAATTTTCTTAATAATGAAATTAAGACAAAGTTTATCTTTCAAAATTAGAGCAATGATTTACTGAAAATATTATAAATAATTAAAAAGAAGGGTCAAAACTCAAACCATAATTCCAATAATTATATTATTTTGGTTATTGAATATGAAGTGACTTATGGATCCCGCTCCATTTCTACTTGGGCCATGTGATTAATAATTTGGCGCCCAACATTATGGGTTTCAGTTACCCATGAAAGTGACGTGGCAAACAAAATGCTTGCAGGTTTAAAATTGGGCCGTCTGTTTTGGCATTTTCATCTGTTAAGTGAACGTTACACAAGCTTCTATAATCACCAAAGGAATAGTACCAGAGTAGTTTCCACTTCCAGAATGATTTCAGAAATGAGATTGTCAATATGGAAAGGAAAGTTAGAATCTGCACAGCTTTTGCGTTAAAAAATTGCCAATGTATTATGTTTTCTTGTATGAAACAATCTTTTGACTACATTATAAATAGATAAATGATGAAACTTTGACATCTAATAATAGCTCTTAAACCTAAACCATCAGAAAACTCTGAATCTTCTGTACAAAAGGTTAGACATAGTAAATCATACCAACCTCTAGCAAAGAAGTATGAGGCACTTTCAGAATAACATCAGGCTCTCTGCTATTCTTGCTAAGAAAAGAAAAAACAAAGTCTATTGCAAGTTTCTTCAATATGGATGACGATTTCTTTGCCTTTGCATGGCAATGCCCTAGTATATAAGCAACACCAGACTCCTTGGCATTCAGAATCTGTACTGACTCTTCTTTACAAAGAGACACTTCAAGATGGCCTTCATTATTATTATCATTATTATTCCCTACCCGCAAAAGACTCGAAGATGAAATCGAGTTCTCTTCACAATATGAGTTTCCAGCATTTGAAGACAATTCATGTGACAGTTCTGGAACACTATCCTCCTCAGTTTCTACAAATTCTACTATTCCAGACAGCAACTTATTCTCAAAATTATAATCCTCTTGCTGCAGATCCTTGTAACCATACCTGACAATGCAACGAAACATACCGTATTCCTTTGGACCGATCCGACTGATGAGCAAGCGTTCATTATCACCGACATAAGGGACTTGAACAGATTTCACACACACAAAAACTAGCACCTGATGGAATGCTGGCAAGTTTGTGACAAAATGGCCAAAAATAGCAGGGATCCCAGAAGCCAGATTACTGTAAACGAGTCCTACTCCAGGGACACGGACTATTCCTAGGCAAGGTCCTAAAGCTAGTATCCTGCTCATTGAAACCTTGTTCTCCACATCAAATTGGTGCTTCTTCATTGTTCCATAGTTCCAAGTATACATTATACCCATGAAGATAAAAGACAACACAAATGGGATCCACCCTCCTTCTGGGACTTTGTAGATGGAGGCTGAGATGTAAAGCAGTTCAATTGATCCAAACAAGAGCAAACATGTCATGGCTTTTGCAATTCCTTGCTTCCACACTATAATAATCACTAGTGTCATCAAACAAGTTGTCACAAACATAACAGTGGTGACCGCCAGTCCTACAGATAAAGCCAAAAAAATTTAATATTAATACTCAAGTAATTTCAATTTTCAAATACTATAACCATACAGGGAAGGGATTGTACCATATGCATGACCAATCTTGTTTGTATCCCTAAGGCCAACTGTGACACCTAAAGAAAGGCACATCAATATCCAATTGACTTCCGGAATGTATATCTGCCCAAAAATTTTGCTTGAAGTATGAATAATCTTCACCCGAGGAAAACAATTCAGTGCGCAGCACTGGCTTATTATGGAAAACGTAGCAGAAATTACTGCTTGACTTCCTACAATAGCTGCAAAAGTGGCCACTATGAACACTGGCCAAAAAACAGTTTCTGCCAAAAAAGAAAAAAGAAGAAAAATATAAATGGCACAATCAGACAACAGAAGCATTGACATTTGGGTTGCTTAAAAAAATTTCTTGCCTGGTATGGCCCTGTAGAAACTTCTTTGAATATCTTCATGGTGCTTTGTGAGGAATGCAGCCTCACCCATATATGCCAGAATCAGGCAGGGATATACTAGACATGTGAAAGCTATCTGAGAATAAAGTGCAACTGTTAAAGCAAAATTCACACTAAGGCAATGGCATTAAGTTAGTTAAGAACATCTCAGTTTACCTTTATCGAGAGAGCAGAAAAATGACCCATGTCAGTAAACATTGTCTCCACACCTGGGACAGTATTACAGAGGAAAACGTCTTACTTAGCTTACATTAGAACTAGCATAACTGTGTCAGGACTCAGGAGTGATATAAGTTACCTGTGATTGAAAGAACCACTCCCCCCAATGAGAGCCATCCTTCAATGCCTGTGGTCCTGAGAAACCTCAACATGTAGAAGGGAGAGAGTGCCTGATATATTTGTGGGTTCCAGTGGATTATGTTGTATATACCAATACCACTTATACAGAAAAGCCATGCTGCAACAATTGGGGCAAACAAGAAAGCAACTCTACGTGTCCCGTGATGCTGAATGGAGAAAAGGCCCACTAAAATTACGCATGAGATTATAACTACATAATCTGCAAGACAAATCATGGAGATATAATTACTAATATTGTGAATGGCTAGCTATCTACTGACATATAATAATTAAAGAAGTTTGCTGGGCTTACTGTCTTGGAGTTGACTGAATTTAACTTTAACTCCTGAAACGGCTGAAAGAACTGAAAGGATAAAGGATGTTATAGACCCAAAGGAGAAAGACATTTTAAAGTCAGTATAAATAGAACTCCAGTCTCCAGAGCTAACTCACAATCTTATAATAAGTAAACAAAATAAACATGAAAGCATCTCTTGAATAAGACAATAACAAATGTCTGATGACCATTGAAGGAAAAGTTCAAGTCTCTTTAAATTGTTTGATTTTAAATGTAATGCATAAGTATAAAATTCAAAGAGTGATTCCATTCCTCCTTGCCCCTTCAATTTCTTACGACTGCCAATTACAGCTCGGTAGCACACCCGAATGCTAAAACTTAGAGATGGCAGTATACCTTCTTCCTTCTCTGACTTATTCTGCTAAAGTTGCAAAGGTTTATAACCACCATAGTAAAAACACTTGTCCAAGAACAACCAATCATGTGATAGAAATTCCACTCTATCTACCAGTTACCAGCAGCAAGGTTAATGGAGGATTGCATACTTTGAGTTATCAGATTGTGTTAAGTTTCTTTTACTTATACAAGTAATGCTAGATAGCTGAAAGTTAAGGTGATAGCTTACAGGAGTCATGAAGTAAACATCATTATAGAAGCTGAGGGGCTGCTCCGGATCAACTACCTGATATTGCAGGAGTAAGTACACCATCTCCAATTGCCATACAGGTTCCTAGTAGAACAAATATCAGCAGTCCTTTCCGGAACCTTGGGTGCTTTTCAAAGAACAACTTAAGACGAGCAGACTGCCAGGTGTCTGCAGAGTCTTCTGTGGCATAAGCAGACAGCTTCTCATCGGTGGACTGTTGATTAGGTAACATGCTTAGTTTTGCATGTCGACAAAGAAGGGAGTATAATGCAAAGGTACCTCCTGTACAATGCATAAACATTTGATGCCAGTAAGGTTTATTTTGTTTAAATGTGACACTTTCAGAACTAATAGTCCTTAGGAAGATAAATGACACTACTTGCTGACTATTTAATCCACAGAGCAAATTGACAGAAATTTTCTTCTGTTAGAATAAATAATAGCAGTTATGTGTAAATGAGGCCTGAAACCAATCATACTTAATTAGCATATTATACATAATTACATCTCCAGAAACTAAAGGAAAAAAAAGAAGGAAAAACTGTTCATAAGTACATTAGAGAGAGAGAGAGAGAGACTAGCTCTTGATATTCTTCAATTCTACATGGCATGCATGCCTCGCATGTATCCAGAAGTTATTTGAGTGAGATAAATGTATCCTTTGAAAATAGTTACAATTGGCACGGATTCACCAGAAAGAAAAGAAGTATAAAACAGAAACATAAAAGTTGAGGAAAAACAGAATAATGTTACTAGGTTCTACCTTCCCCATTGTCATCGGCAGACATCACAATGAATACGTATTTGAAGAGTGCTATAACAGTGATAGTCCAGAAAATAAATGAAAGAACCCCAAAAATTTCCTCATCATCTTCTTTGAGGCTTAATTTCCCCGAGAAAGTGGTCTTGTAAACATAAAGTGGGGAGGTGCTGAGATCACCATAAACCACTCCAAGACTTTGATAAGCCAGAGTGAGCATGGTTGCACAAGATGTCCTCTTTAAATTCTGACACAGGAAAAACAAATGTAAGCAAATACATTAAAGGATAACAATATAATAAAAATTTCCACATCAACCCATCATTCAGCAGTTATAACATTCCATCCGCTTCTAGGTATCAAGACTTTATGGCAGTGCAGCATCCTTATTTACTGTCTTTTTCAAATTTAAAAATGAAAATGCTCAAACCAATACCTTTTTATAATTAGAATGGCACGCCATGCCCAATATCCTCTACAGTTGAACTCACAAATACTAGACAATCATAAATCAAAACTAGTTCATATATAATGTAGAAGAAGATTTTATTTACAGTCACTAACGAGGAATCTATCCCAGAATGATCCATATACAGTGAACAGATAAAAAATTCCACCAGTCACCACCCAACACACACACACAAAAACAAAAGTGATTTAGTATTTTAATAACATGCAGGCCATTCTAAAGTACACTATTGTGTACAATCCCTAGCAGAATCCAGCAATGTCCTTTGGAAAAACATCACAAATTCATGTGATATATAAGCCGTCATCGATCAAACGGGTAAGTCCGATTTAGCTCTAACAATCAGACCCCACGACCTTCCAGAAAAGAACGACATTACACGTTTCAAAGAACCTCGACAAAGAAGAAGAAAACAATCACAGAGAACAATGATACAGCGTATAAATGTGGTCACAAAAATTTCAAAGAGAAAACAGATTTTGAAGGGTGATACTTCGTTAGTTGATAGTGGAAGAAAGAGAAGGAGGAGTACCTCTTGAGATATTCCAGACTCCACAAATTGCTCAGATGGGTTCATGGCTGACATGAAAAAGAGATAGTGGGGGCAGAAGAAGAAGGAGGAAAATGGGGATTGGTATACAGAGAAATGGGTAAGAGAGAGAGAGAGAGAGAATATATAGTAAGAGAAGAGAATGTAGAATGTAGAGAATGAGGAGCAGTAGGAGAAGAAGTAGAAACGAGAAAGGCAAGTGGGGTGTGTGACCATAGAAGTTGCAAAATGCATTCAATGCCCTTTATTTAACTCGGCTTCTACCCACTGCACTCCGGTCCCCCTAAAAAAAAATTAACTTCAATTTAATCCTCAAGGACCAGATTATTCATTTCATTCTTTTATGGATAAAACCATAAAATTAACAACACAAAACAAGAACATTACACAATAGTCCAATACACATGTCCACTTTGCCCTATATTACAGCTACATCTAAAAGGAATTCTGCGACAAATATTAACATTAAAGAAAATAAAACATTTTAACAAATTACTGATTACATATGACCTGGCCAACCATTTGGAGCTGATGGTTTTTCTTATACTCTCCATAGAACAACCCCTATTTACTTTAGATTAGGATCCACGATTTTGCAGGACTTGATTTGCCTTTGACGAGGAAGGATGACCTAAAGGCTCTTCGATCTAGAATATTCATTTCAATTTAGGCAGAAAGTGTATTTTAGAATTTTACATTAATTTTAAAATCTTTTTCTAAATTTTTTACGATTAAAATCGAATTAAAGTTAAGAATTACAATCAATTTATCGTAACTCTAAATATTATTCAAATCAGTAACGGGCTACTGCGAGTGATTAACATTACCAGATTTTTCATTTTAATTTATTTATGTCAAGTTAGAAGATTTCTTAGGCTTGATCTTAATTTTTAGGTAAAATACATTTTTTATTTTTAAATTTTATACTAATTTTCAATTTCGTTTCTAAATTTTATTTACGATTAATTTTGTACAAATCCGTTACTCTATCCAAATTATTAACGGCAATGATGATGTGACACTACTAATATAACAATTTTTTTTGAGAATAATATAACATTTTTTTTATAAACACTAATATAACATTATTGATTCATTATCATTCATAATTTTTAAGACACAATGTGGCTTCTTCTTTTTCTTCTTAATATGAAGAAATGACTGTCATTTTGAGTAATGAGTCAACATTAATATAAATAAGTGATATTATTTTGAGTGACGAGTTAGCATTAATACTAAGATGACATGTTATCATCTTCTGTTGATCATTTGGATGGTATTGGAACAAAATTGATTGCAATTCAAAAATTTTGAGACAAAATTGACCGTAAAAAAAGTTTAAAGACATTAAAAATTAATGTAAAACTTGAAATTATAAAAAGTGGTTTTGCCAAAATTTGAAGGGTAGAGATGGAAGGAAGGAAGGGTAGCATTGTAAACATCTTAATTTTTAATAATTAAGGATTAATTTTATAAAATAATTTGTGGATGACTAATTGTAAAGTTCACTTCTTTTGAATGATCAAAATAGAGTTTTCTTCAAATATACTCACTCACCAATTATATCATTAAAAAAAAAAAGGATCAATAATTCCTTTAGAACAGGAATAGTTTTCCTTTCCCTACCATGGTTTGTTTGGTAAAATTGACTTTTAAGTCCCTGAATAGGGTTTGCCAAACAAAAGATTGAATTTGAACAGAACATAGCATGAAGCATTGAAATAGGAGAGAGATAACATATCCTATACAAATTTTGAAAATAGACTAGCAAATTCTACTAGTTGCTATTCTCATTTTCTGTTTTAGTTATTGTTTATCTTATAATCACTATGAGTACAAAATTGTCCTATTAAAGAATGTCAGTATTTTAATCTTTGATTCAAATTCTGTCTGTTAATTATGTGGGAAAGATTAGGAAGAGGGACTTTTTCTTTCTATTTCTACTTTCTGATCAAAGGCACTCTTGGTATGATCAAGCTAAATTGAAACAATAAAGCATCCTCCCTTCCAGTCAAAAAGTCATTATAGGTTGCCTTTTTCATGAACCCTATTCGTTTTATTTTAGGTTAAGGTAGGTTTGGTACTCAATATTTGAGTTTTTAATTAAATATGCTCTTAAAATTTGATTGTGGTCAATTATGTCCTCAAACTTTTATTTTTCGAGTTGACTGGATTATCACGTTCGAAGCGCTTTAAGATATGAATTCAATCAAATTTTTTGCCACGTCATATAACCCCAACCGTTATTTCTTTTAACGATGTTAGTGAAAAAGATAAAATTGTTCAAAAAATAAAAATTTAAGGCATAATTAACCGCAATCAAATTTTAAAAACATATTTGATCCAAAACTTAAATATTATATTATGGGTATCAAAGTACTTTACTCTTTATATATATATATTCAAGATTTCAAATCTTTATTACTATGTATTATATCATATTCTGTCATATTTAATACCATTTTTAGTATCTATACTTTTTAGCCGCTTTTTCATCTAATTAAGTACACCTTTGTGAAAGGAAGAAAACAAGAACTTTCATGTTCATCTCATGAGCATGAATCTAGCTAGCTTCCGTTTTAATTGATCAAATTATTTGGCAATAAGTGGTCTATATTATACTTCTCAGTCAATGATCCGAATTCACAAGGAGATTCTTTTACTTTTTATTTTTAGTTTTCCATTAATCCAATAAAAATTAGGAATAAATTCTCCTTTTAGATATTTGAAATTAAACCTAAATAGATATTGAGTATAAAAAAATAACTGATATCTAAAAGTTCAATTCTTTTTTTAAAAAAAATTTAAAAAATAAAAAGAATAAAGTAGTGGTTACATTTCACCCACAAAAATAATTCAAATCACTTGTCCATTAGAACATAAGGCGATACCAAGTCAAAACCTCTCAATTTCTCACCCTATTCTGTACTGTACATTCCAATCAGAAATAGATCAATAATAGATTTCTGATCTCTCAAAAAAAAAAAAAGAATAAAAAATACATGAAAAACATTTAACCCATATTGTGGGGTTGTTAGTTAAATTTGGAAAGCAACGTTTCATACACAACTTGGGGTTGCTCTGCATTATTTAGCAAATTTATTGGAGATATATGATGTTAACATTTTAACAAGCAATAATAAAGACAGAAAAGATACAAAGCTTGTCATAGCCTCCATTTCTCTTTCTTGTTGCTACAATGTATTATTAGGCATTCGCCTAGTTAGTAGTATAATTTATCATCTTTGAATTCGTTTAAAAATTTGATAATATAGTTAACTAGGCATAAGCAAGATATGGATATGGTTTAAAAAAGACAAAGATTAAAAAAAAAAAGATTGTCCAATGTAAGAGAGTATGGGATGAAGAGACCCAAATACTCAAATTGGATATTGTAAATGGGTAAGGTTCAGGTAGTAACTGAGTATTAGGTCACACACTTTAAAAAATTTGGGTATTTGATTGGTATAGTCCAAATAATATTTCATACTTCTATTTTTAATGTTGGGTAGTTGACTCATGAGATTGGGCTTGAGTAGTCTCATAAACTACTTTGTCCATAAACAGATCTAACTGATATGAAGAGATTCAATTAATCAAATTGGATATTGTGGATAGGTAGGGGTTCAAGTAGTACTCACGAATTGGCATGAGTGCTTTAAAAAATCGGGTATTTAATAAGTAGGATTCAAACAATACCTATGTCTTATTTTAATGTTGTGTAATTGACCTATGGGATTAGGTTTAGGTAGTCTCATGGACTACCTAGCCCATGAACAACTCTACAAGAAATTCTCATAAAATGAAATCTGAAAAAGATCATGTGTATGTATTTTTTTGATTTCCCAAGGTATCTCCCAACCCGACAGGCCAAGGAGTTTATCCCTACAAGCCGACTTTGGATATGGATATAATTTATCTGCCAAAAAATTGTCTCTTTTTCTCTTCTTCCATAATGCTTAGTAGGATTTGGTTTGCTTGTTGATATATTATACTAATACTTTTTTATGAGTTTTAAGCAATTCCTATTATTGATTATAAAAAATAATCCTTTAATATATTAACATCATATACTTTACCAATTCAACATTATATCTTATTTAATCAATGGCTGAGAGAGACATACATAACGATGGTTAAACTAAAACCATCTTATATATTCTTTGTCTTTGTCAACAAGAAGTCAACAATATCATTTTAATTTTGAATCTAAACAAGATCAATTTTCTTGAATAAACCACCTATCTAATCATCACATTAATCAACCCGCCATTCTTAATTGACTATATATATATATGACATGGAAATCCCACTTTGGTTTTCTCCCTCTAACAATCATTGGATTTCAGCATCACACATACATATATAATATAATGTTAGTTATGGGCAAAATATATAATACAAGTCAATGAAGTATTGAACCCAAATCATTCTTAATGTTATCTAAACCTTGACAACCAAATCTTTCGTTGTCTCTCTAATGAAAAACTGTAAATGGGGTCCAACCGTACGTGCATGTATATGGATAGGAAAAAGAAGAAAACTTGAGAGTGGAAGATTTGGAAAATGATTGAAGTGAGAGATTAGAATAGGCACTGTTTGGTGTGCTTTCTATATCACATATTAATGGCTTTGTCCCCACAATTTCATTCACTTCCCTTTCTTGCACTAAATTCTAACCTCTCGTGTGCGCAAGATCGCAGGTATGATGTTCATAGAACCTTATCCTCTAGTTGCTTTCATGATGAGAGGAAAAAGTTAGGTATTCTCTTTGCTTTCACGAGATGTTCTTCAGTATATCACATATCATATCATACCATACACGTACAAATACTGTACTGTGTACAGTTCAGATTTGATTTCCTTTATTTTTGTCATGTGGGTTCCACATATACAGATCAAATTTGAGCCGTTGGATGTATGTAAATGTGGTATAGACCAAAACTTTTCTAGTTCCAATGTACCTGTGCTCCAGTCAAATCCTCACATACAATTCTTAGTTAATTTAGTTAATATATGAAGAAAGATTAATTAAATCTTGAATCTCGGAGAAATGCTAAAGTTGTTTTTATGTGACCAAGAGGTTATAAGTTTAAATCTTGAAAATAACCTCTCTATTTATATGGATAAATCTTGAAAAGATTAATTAAATCTTGAATCTCGGAGAAATGCTAAAGTTGTTTTTATGTGACCAAGAGGTTATAAGTTTAAATCTTGAAAATAACCTCTCTATTTATATGGATAAAACTATATATATTTGATTTTTGTAAGATATATTGACTACTCCGTGTATATATATAGAAAAGATTAAAGATTAATTAAATCCAGAGAGTAACCCTCGGAACAACACTAAATATGCTGCCACGTGACTTGGATGTCACGAGTTCAATCCTAAAAACAATCTCTTTATTTGTAGATGTGAAGCTATATACAAATAATCCTTCCTAAACTCTACTCGGTGAAAGCCTCTGGATGCTCTTACATATATATATATATATATATATATATATATATATATAAAAGTTAAGTAAACCTAACACTGTTCTAATTTTATCTTAAGTTGGAGATTTAGCTAGCTATCATAGGACAGACTAAAACAGCCAGCCCAAAACCTAATTTGAAAGGGACCATGCATGAGAATACAGCTTGAGATGACAATGTCATTTACAATAGTAGTTGAGAGCTGCTGATAATGTTGACTACTTCACTCTGCACTAATTGTATCACACTATAATTTCACTATTGTCGCCATGCAATAATTTAATGTCCCATTGGCCATTGCAATGGATAAAGTACTCTCTTGTCTAAATCAATTATTGGACACACTTCACATCCAATTTTCTGGTGTTTGACATGAAAAATGAATTTCAGAAAGGGTAAGGATCTTATTCATACACATCAAACTCATTTTAATCTTACAAACTGAAAAATGATACTATGTATGTATGACTTAAATCAGTGGATAAAAAGGTTTTCTAGTGGCTATTTATGCATTCTCATGAGACAAAATATGATTTGGCCAAGCCATTTACAATGTACTAAAACAAGGATTGTGTTTTCACCATATAGTTGCTGGAGAGGAAATTACATAATTTTCCAAAGTCATGCATTGAGCAGTAGTTCAGAATGATTCTAGAGCTAAGCAAATGAATATGAACAGATAGAGTCTCTACGTTTCTTTTGCCTTTGAAATAAAAATATCTTGTTCCCCTCTAGATTGGAGAATTTCCAGGCACAAAGAGAATATAATTACAGTACAGAGAAATTAAAGCATCTTCTTCCTCCACCAGACAAAGGATGGGCAATAGTGGTGGGGCAAAATCTATTTCTGTATACAAGTTTTTAAATAAACTGATCCACAAAAGATAAGCCCATCAAATAATTGAGAATAGACATATAATCATGTTAATATTATTGAGAATTAACATGCTTACATGTCTCATCTTTATTGACTTGTTAACTTCCAAATTCTTAGATGCGAATATTGAATCATTTTATTATTTGTACATTGGCCAATAATATTTAATTTCTTTTTATTTTATTTATCATGTAGATCCTTTAGTTTAAAATAAGATATATTTATGGCATGGCAAACTAGGATCTTCCTTGTTTGTCAAAACAGACAAAAGATCTCAAAGTTGCACAGGTGGGACAGAAAATTAATTAAAGATTAAAAACATATATCCAAAATTCACTTCATTATTTCCGTTGTTCACACGCCCCTTAACCTTTTCAAAGACCAACTGAAAAAGGAAATGCTAGTTGTACAATGCATTATCCTGCACATCTGTGCAGCTGGCTCACAACCTCCAAATATTTTCCATTTCCAGTCAAGTTCAATCAAATGAATAGTTGTGCTAATCATTTATACAATTGGCAATACTAGAATGAGAATCATCTGAACAGTTATCAAGAACAAGTCCTCAACTTCAGTTCTCATTTTGTTTTATTCCAAACAAGAAACAGTCAGAACATCAATACTTCAGGAACCATAAGAATTATAAAAAGCAAACTTTTCTCTGAACGTAACCAGAAACTGGACATGTCAGCAAAATTATTTTAATATAAGATGAAGTTTATATATACCGATGCAAAGAAGTACGAATTTTGTGAAATACTAACAAAAATACACTTGTGTGACTTGGAGAACTAGGAACTCGATAAAAAGGGCATCCAACTATACATGACGTAAACAGACCCGGGCCAAGGCTAAGGTAAGGCCACAGAATGATCAAACCACCAAAACTACCTATTCAGCTTTCGACAAAAGGAAAGAGGGGTCAAAACAAAGGAAATAATAAATAAGAACACAAAATTTTTCAAGGCAAAAAGCCACCACCATTGAAAAGTAATATCACGATGCAGATGAATGGGGTCACCATGTCAAATTCAACAACATGGTACAAGGAACTCGCCTTCGATGCACAGAAGAGATTTCAGACTATCTAACTTCATCAGTAAAATTTATGACAAAATTTTGCTCCTGTCTCTGACAAGGAAATCATCAGTAGCCCATTGGAGGCATGCCAAAAGGAGGCATTGGCGGCATCCCCATTCCACCCATAGGTGGTGGTGAGGGAGCAAAACCTCCACCCATTCCTGGCATTGGTGGTGCAGGCAAAGCAGGTGGTAGTAACTGAGCATACATATTCTGGAAGTCATCCAAAACATTAGTTAAGTTAATACTCAAATAAAAGATAGAAAATAAGTTTCTTTTTTTTTATAAAAGGAAATTTGCAGACGAAAGAACCTGCTGAGCAATTATGTTTTTCTCCTCCTTCTCTTTAGCTTTCTCCTCATTTTGCGCTTCAATTCTTTCCTTGATAAGCTCATCTACCTTACTTGTATACTCTCGTATAAACTTTTAAAATTTAAAAGATAAAAAGACTGTTATCGACAAAAGGAATAAATTTCTAATAATGAATAAGATGAAAGGGGAGAAAAAAAACCTGTAAGAGATATGGGAAAGCAAAATCAATCATATTGTTCATCCATGCGAGCTCCAGAGCAACATCAGGCCGTATAACATCATAACAAACAAAGAGGCAAGAAGCAAAACACTCTTTCTTCCCCTGCACATGTACCCAAAGAAGCATATAAATATCATTTGTTTTTTAGAAAATGGAGAAACAAAGGACAAAAACAGACCTGCTCAATAAAGTAGACTAGTAACTCCTCTGAAAGTTCGCGGTCACCAGATTGAGAGCAAGTTTCCATACAGTCCTTGTAATGATTGTCTTTCTTTGACAAAGCAATGGACTGCTTCCATCTTCCCGCTTTCTTATAAATGTAAGCTGCTACACGTCTCATCTCAAGAAGCTCATGTTTCTCAATCTGATCATACGTATTGTTAATGACAGTCAATAAAAATTCAAATTTCTAAATTTCCCAAGAGTTCAGATCTCAATTTTGCAAATGGTAAAAAGACAAAATAGGTGGATTCACCTTTTGTGCAAGACCTATCTGATCGAAGTTGTCATGCAGATCTATTGATTCACGAAGTCTATCATAGTCCTCCTCCTCAACATAAATTTCATTTAAAGCTTCATTAACAGCAGCCACATTGTTGCTTTGAACTGCAACCATGTATGGCTTCACTAATCGGATGTGGCCAGCCTAAAAACCAGAAAAACAACAACAGAATCAATACAAACAATCATTTTATACCAATTACTTGTCTGCACAAATAAGACTGGAGCTAAATCGGGTGATACAAACAACAGACATGTGCACCTTCCGCATTATATCCACAACACGAGTATGGTCCACACGAAGAGCAAGCACGTTAAGGACATCATTCAGGAGATCAGGGTGTTCTTGCAAGTAGAAGTGAACAGCCTTATAGTAGAGCTCCACACTTGCTACTTTTACTATAACATCTTTAAACTGCATATGGTCCCATGCTTCGGGAGAGTGATTCATCACAGTGGTTGCAGCATTATCAAACTCATCATATTGTATGTGTAGGTATGTAAGCTCCTTCCAGTGCTGCTGTTCATCACAGGCCCGAATAAGCTTGGGAATATTAAGACGAGTAGCAAACAACTTAATATGCTCCATTAGCTTCTCATAACGATATCTTGCATACAGAACTCCCAACTCAGTAAAGATGCCCATATGTGCACGTTCCAATCCTAGACCACTTTCCATTAGTGATATGAGTTCTTTGAAGCATCCTCTGTTTTGATAATACTCACTAACCTCTTCCAAATCATCCACCTATAAAACAATAAAAAGTAAAAAGCACACAATCAACAGCAGATAGTTAGATAAAGCAATCAACATTTTATGATATTCAACAGTATAACAGCATAGTATCTGAAAATTTGTTTCTAATAGTAGCTATTGGCTCCACTCATTTCATAACTTATTAGCTTTCATTAAAGGATTTTCAATATGAGGAGCCAATCTTCGCATTGAAATCTTTTGGACTGAAGCTGAGGGAGATATTGGATTATCAAAGAATAAATTCAATGATTTCAGAAAAGAGTGCCACCTGAATGATGATGTTGAGACCACAAATCTGAGCCAGGCGGAACTCCTCAGCATCAACACAAGCAAAACAAACTTCCTTCCATGTTTTTGAACTGTTTGCTTTCCTGGCAGCATCAACAGCACTCTGGAACTGCTGAAGCTTCACCAGCGTGACTGCTAACTTAGCCCAATTAGAAATAAATGCATATATGATCTTTGCTGCCTCATACAGGGCCTCATCATACAAACGATCTCCAACATTTGGAAGATTAGCAACATTTGGCATCAATATAAACTCCTCGATTTCTCCAAGCCGGTCAATCTTTGCATATGCATAAATGAGCTCTCCGTCCACCTTGGGTTCTCTGGTCTTCTGCCTAACCATTTGAAGGTACCTTACCAGATCATGGTATACATTTGTATCTTCAGCAGCCTTTATAACCTCCAAGAAGTGATTGGCATCATCTGCACGTATGAATGACTCAATTGCATCACTCACTAAGCCTTCTCTTAGTTGTGCCTTAGCCACCTGGCTCCATACAGCATCTTCTTCAACCCGGAAAGCAAACTCTACAGCTCGATCAATAGTTCGAAGATTATCTAGCAGGACATTAACAGCCTGAACATTCAAATTAAACTTCTTAAAGATGACAAATGCCTCTTCATATAGTTGTGCTTCTACCGCCACCTCTCCCACTGCAGGTCCATCAAAGTTGTCCAACCTGTTAATGTAATCCATAACTCTTGATGAATCTGCCTTTATTGCAGTAAGGATCAGCAAATTTTGAAGATTAAAGTTTCCACTAAAGGCTGAATTTTGTAGCACAATTTTCTCAAGAAGCTCAATCAACTCATGGGGAAGATCTGCAGTCATAAAAGCTTTAACTGCAGCTGAAACTTGATCAGGACTCTTGCTTTCTGGCAAAGCAGTGGACACCACTTGATCAATTAATTGCCTTCTAAACTCATTCTCAGGATTAAGAACTTTCTCCCAGAGGTCATTATCCATCCTTTCCACCACATATCTGACCCAAAAACATCAGGAAATAACATGAGTTTCCCAGAGAAACATTATGAAATGCAATGACATCTTAATGAAAAACATTATACATACCTGGCTTGGAGTTTAAACAAGGAATTTTTATTTGTAACATTAACAAGCTCATCATCACATTGCCCTCTTCGGTAAGCAACAACGGCAAGGGTAGGATCTCGCTTCTCACAATATTTACCAACAACACGAGAATCATAATATGGATTGGTAGTTAGAAAATGCTCTGGATTGTTGTTGCTGTCAATAATTATTTTACCAAGAGCGTTATGCACGTGCACATCCTGGCTTCCCTCACTTACAAGATGCTCCAAAAACTGAGTAAGCAAGCGGAGACGATTCCTGAGCATAGAAAGTGAAATGAGAAAGAGGAATACAGCAATGATACTGGAAATACAGGGTAGATAGAAAACTAGCGCACCTCTTCTCACATTCTTCAACTAAAGGCTCAACTGGCAGAAGTGAACGTACTGAAAGTATTAAACCTTTAATGAAATCTTCAGGACATTCATCATCTAACAATTGTCCAACAACTAGAGGAGCATTTCCTGGATTGACCTATAAGCAAGTATAATGCTTGAGTTTCACCATATCTAATCATTTCAATACTTTCTCGTAAAGATATAAAGTACCAATTCCAAAAAGTTATATAGAACCCCTCACAACAAATTTACCTTTTGCACGTAGCCTTCAATGTAGCGAAGCATGTTATTAATATAGAGATAGTGAGTCAGATCCGGAACAAAGCCAAAACGGTCACACACATTTATTAATGGGCGTGCATCTGGAAGCTTGGCTTCCATTAAAAAATTCTTTGTCTTCTCAGGATCATAAAAGTTTGATTCCCTAGTTACACGCTCTACCTCCTTAAGTTGCCCAGTTTTTGCAGCTGCTTCAATGTACTTGAAGTGAATATCAGGATCCTCACTATACAAGTCAGAATCAAAAGCCAAATTTACAACCCAAAAAAAAAAGAAAAAGAAAATAAATGCAAAGCTAGAGAACTTAAGTCATATTTGTTTACCTGGAGCTCAAATATGAACCCAAGAAAAAGTATAGTCCTTCATAGGACTTAAATTGCTCAAAGAGTTTAATGCATGCATCAATTCCAAGTTGCTCAGAATATTCTTTAGCAGTCTGCACATCATGCACTAGTAAGATTCTCCCTTATAAAAAGTCAGCCCATAAAATTTTATTTATAAGAAATTTTTGGTAACATTTTATCATGCCCCAATAGACTACCTGCACAATTATTTGAAGATTACCCCTCAGGTTAACCAGTAAAAGATCTTTCATGCACTCAAGTGCCCATTCTCTGGAAAGGGTCCCAAAGAATTCAACTAGGGCCTGAAAAGTACCATAGTTAGGAATGAATATATATATATATGACAAAGAATCATTTCAGTGCCTTAAACCCAAACCTGAGGCTCAATGGCATGTGTATTCACAATGATACGTTTGATGTCAGGCAACTCAGTATAATGCTGCACAAGACAGGCAAAATGTTTCAAGACTAAATTTTGACAAGAGCCATTTACTGTCAGTCATCAAAATTCAAGACAAGAACCTGGAGAGCCCGTATGAAAAGGCCAGCCTTTTCACATAGTTGTGCAATACGTGGGCGATCATAATGACTGAACATGCCATTGGCCAATATAGCATCAGCAACATTGGGAAATGTCACAAGATTAATTTCCAGCACCTAAATAGGTTAGAAACAAATAAGATAAACTACAAGATAATCAGAGTCCAGGGAAGGAGATGAAAATATATTAAACTAAAGAACCTTTGTTTGAAGATGGCCATGTTCAGGTAGATTAGGTTTCAGCACATCCAACAAAAAGGCAGTTGCCTCACGGATTAAATTCCTCTGACAAGAAAAAAATATATATATATTATATATATTTATGGAAAAGGGCTGAAGTTTATGACGCAAAGAAACAACAAAACAGAATAGCTTAAATGGTTCTTGTCTTAACAAATAGTTCTCAAAATTATTTGAAACAAAAAACATCTAAAGCCCAAACATGTAAATTATCAAAAACCAACATCTAATCAAGTTTTAAAAGAATTTTTATTTTTTTCTATTTTTTATTATCTTTATTTCTAATTAAGTGGAAAATACAGTTATTCAATTTTCAAAAAGATTATCTGTTGTTAAGTTCCTTACAAATGGTTCTTCAGAAACAACACAAAACAGATTCTACTATTGACAGCTCTCAAAAAAAATAGAATGTGAGTTTAGAGGAGCAAATAAATGAGTTATATATGACAATGCCATTTTTAAACTAATATGAATTACATATAATAGCAATATAAATAAGAAATAATGGTATACTCCAAATAAACCTGAAGAAATAGATCTGTTATCGTGTTGTAGTCAATTGGGCAACCTCCCTCCATTTGAGTCATCATCAAAGCAAAATTAACAGCACCCTGTCACCAAGCAAGATTTCAATCGTGCTACATGAAAATATTCAACACAGTTGTTTGGAAGCAAAATAATTTCAAAATAGACGAGCAAGATCTTAAATAATATGGAAAGGCAAACACTATAAGCAACAATGTTCTATTTTCATTTGGAAGCACAAAGATTCAAAATGGTACTAGCTTGAGCTGGTTACACTATGTGTAGAACATACAGCATAACAGCTGAAAATCATTGCATTGAAAAACTGCTTACCTGGGGGTCTGCACGCAAAATTGTTTGCAGAAGGAACAGGTAATCAGGGGTGTATCCAACCTTAAGCAAAAAAAAAGGCATCAGACATTTACAGCAAAACAAATAATTAAACTAGGTAATAAATGACACAAATACCTAAGCCTTTTCTCAATAGACAATGCTATTATATGATTACTATAAAAGCTCATCAAAGAATTATTTTATCACCTGCTTTGAATATATAAGAATCTTGTCAAATTCTTTCCTCTCAGCAAAAGCTGCAACGACTTTTGGTGTGGCTCTGGCTTTGATATATATTTTCAATGCAAGGTCATTATCCACTGTCTGCATTAAAAGGGAAGCTCACAAGATTACAGATTAGAAAGACAAAGGATATCGAAACCAGCATCTAGGTATTAAAGTGCATGCCAATTCTCTTTTGTTTTAATATAGATAAACATAAATTTTTTGAAAAAAAAAACAAGACCCTGCTATATATATATTTTTTTTTATAGAAAGACCCTGCTATTTGTTAATTCACAAGAGTTCGTTAAAAAAATTGAGACAATACATATAAATTTCTACCAGACCTTCACAAGGTCACCAAGTTCCTCGCTACATTCAAGTTTGTCCTCTGCTAACCAATTTTCCAGAAGATTCTTTTTGTTCTGATTTACCACAAGCCGTGACAGTTCCAATGATTCAAAAGCATTGAGCTTTCCCCTAGTTAAAAGAGTCCCAAAGTACTGCAACAATGGTGGTGTTTGCCCAGCTTGCACAGGTACACTCTGCAGCAAATTAACAGCACAAGAAATCAAGGACCAGATAGGAAAAGTAAAACAAGATCCTCCTAGTTCCACAATCTCAGTAAGGACACCCATATATGAAAGCAGAGGCTTAACAAGAACAAGAAAGACATGATTGGTCACCAAGTGTAATGCAAAAGTATACCTGAAATTTAGCAACAGTATCAGGAGTTCGAAGTATTCCTTGAGGAGATTCAGCAGCAAGCTCTGCAGCTTCCTTATATTTGGTTTGAGCAAATAATTCTTGAAAGCGCTGAACAACCTGAGAAAAGATAAAAACTTCACCATAACCCAGTGAAGAAATAAAAATATTGGAAAAACAAAGAAAAGCCGTTCTTCCCATGGGTTAAACAGATTGGGATGAAAGCGTAGGCAAGGAAAATTGTATACTATAAAGTTCGAGTTTACTGGTAGGAATTTAAAATCAGAGCATAAAATTCATGGTTGGCACTTTGCATACACTTTGACCAAGATTTCCTCAAGTAACATTAAATCATAATCTGCATACTGAACAATCTAGAATTTGTAGTAAAAAAACTATCTATATTAGTAAATACCACAAACAGTAATTATATGAGTTTTCATAATTATTTGCAGTTTCAGTCAGTCTCACAAATTATTGTTCTAGGTAAAACTCCTTAAATGCTTTTTGAACAGCTGTGATTAAATAAGACAAAAAAGGATGCACTGAAAAAATATTCAAACCAATCAATCATCCCAGTGCAAGCAAATACAGCTTCAGCCAAATCACAAGTCAGTAAGTGAACTTTAAAAACACTGGTAACAACAGTAATCAAATGCAACTATAAAGTTACCAGGTCTTCTGCACCAGGAAGGTTTCCTCTTTTTGCAAGACTAATAGCAAGTTCCAAATTGTTTAACTGCAAAAGTTTCAAACAAAAATTCCATCGTAAGTTCCAACTTCCAAAACATATTCCTCTTCTACCAAAAAAATAACATGACATAATATACCTGGCCACTAACAAACGGTATAATGGTTGCATGATTTACAGTAGCAAGCAACACTTGACCACGTCTATTAATGGCATAAAAGCCCCCTACTGATGATGCTTCTGTAGTCAAAAATATAGGATCAGGGCTGATCCGGTTTCTATAAACTGCTGTGGCAGTCTCCAAATCATAGACAAATAGAAGTCCAAGCTTTGTAATGACATAGACCAAGCCATATTTATTTGAAATCTGCACACAGAAAATAAACCAAATATTAAACGTTGTGGCAATAAGGAATTCAGAATACCAATTCAGGGTTACAACCTGCATTGACACAGGAAAGTCATCAGCAAAGTCTGGAGGGAAGAACAGGTCTGCTTGTTTCTTAGTAAACGATGGTTTGCCTGATTACAAATTCAAAAAATACCGTACCAGTATCAAAGTAAGCACATGTTTGTAATGAAAAACAAGGCATTGACTTTAGAATAGCTCAGAAAGAATTCTAACTAGATTCATGTGCTTATAGCATCAAAAGGATCAAACCAGCAATAAATCAATCATAAGTTTAGAAGCCTTAAAAGCTTGGCACGCATGTAAAGGAAATAAAACATGTTACTAATAATAGGCATCTTTTAATTATCTCATGTCAGTTTATTCAAAAAAATACGTTTATCCTTCAAATTTGTATTTTAACTCCATTTGAAAAGGGTAGTCAAATGTTTATAGTATTAATGAAGGTTCTAAACTTCCACCACCCATTATATCTTATTTTGTTTACATACAACTTGCATGCATGAGTTTCTGGCTAGTAAATTCTAGTCTATACCATGCTTACCTGGCTGGGCACCAAGTTCAATAACATGCATCTTTGATGAGACTTGCCCAGCATTGATAGTCTTTGATGCAAAAGTAATGAGAGTTGAATCCTTATCATTCCCTGGAACCTGAATACCGCATAAAATAATATATCACACAGCATTGAATTGGCAGCAAAAGGACAAGAAACATATTCAAAACTCATATAAATGAATTGAAAAGAAGAAAGCATTACTCTGAACGTGGCAAATGATGCAGCATGTGCTTCAAGTGCCTGACTACGTTGCTGTTCCACAGAGAATAGTTGCATGTTTCCTTTCACTAGCTGTGGTCTCTACAACCAACAAGTTGTAATATCATTAAGAAAACGACTAACTACATAAATCTTGACCTTCAGACTCTCATACGATAAATGCTATTTTCAGAGATTTGTATCTAATAAAAATGAATAAGAAAAACCAATTTCAACCATAAGATATAACTGGATAACCAGTTGTAATAAAAACCAGATCGTTCTATTAAGGTCTTCCAAAAAAACCCTCCCAAAAAAGAGAAAGAAAAACATTCATTTGCTTAAAAGCAAACGTACACCTAGCTCTCTGTACACAATGTAAAGAAACCCCTCCAGAATACCCAGTGACAGAACTCCACCAGTAAACCAAATAAAAACAATCATCGGAGTAAAATTATTTTAAAAACAATAAACTTTAAAAAAAAAAGCTAATTGCATGTAAAATTATTTTATAAGAAATACTTTCATAATCGCATACCTTAATGTTACTACAAACTACCAAAAAAAAAATTAAAATAATATCAAGATTGTAAAGCTAAAGCTAATTCATATAATGACAAAATTGTATGGGAAATGTTAATATTAAAACTATTCATAAAGTTTCGCTTAATTGAAATGGTCCTTGACATGGTATAAGAGCCTCTATGTCAATAGTTCAATCTTTGGCACCCTCTATTCTATTAATTAGAGTTTGCTTTATCCACTCTTCAAACCCAAAAAGCTTTCATGTGAGGGGACATAATGTGTTACTTATTATAATCAAACTATTAATGGAATTCCCTTAACAGGTTAAGCTTTTGAATTGAATTGGTCCTTAACAGGAAAATCCACATATAGTATTACAAAAAAAAATAAGCCCACCCAGGTGACTGTATAAATATGGCAGTTAGTAATTACATTTCAAGCACCTCAATACAAGTCCTCCTTACGAACGGTCACATCAAAAGGAACCCACATAGGCAGTAAGACTGGTAAAATGTGCAACTTAGCTAGTTGATTCATAAACACAATGATACAATTAAGGGCATTGCTTATATCTCTGAAGCAAGGGATGAAGGCGGCTAAAGAAGATAAATCACATACCTCAGGTGAACCAGGAGCAATTCCAATCAAAACCAACCACTTTTCACTAGGATCACAACGATAATTGATAATTTGATTATTAGCCAAATTAGCTGTTCGGTCAAACATCTTGACTGGCTGACTATCACCTAGATATGAAAATGGTAAAACTATTATATTCACAATATTTAAAAAAAAAAGAAGGAAAAAAAAAAAAAAGCATCTCATATTATGGACTAGGAGTATAATATGTAAAACTGTCAAAATCAGCTAAAATTATATCAACAAAGAGGCAGTAGAAAAAATTGTTTACTCATGGGAAATTACAGTGTCTTACCTTCAATAGACCAATGATAAACAGAGGTATGAGTGACTAAACCTAACATCTTTGGGGATATCCACTTCCAAAAAACTACCTAAAGAAAGTGGAACACAAGATAATGAATAATCACGAATATAGTCCAACACGTTATCCCGCAATAGTATTCTTTAAAGGCCACATATAAATCACTTTAAAAATTGCACCTGCTCGGTCATCTGATGTGATTTCATCTTTGCTTTCATGTCTATATTAAATACTTGCAAATGATCCTGAGTGGTCCCCGGCACTTGAGCTGCAAATAAAATGCCATACCCATGAGGCAAATGAAAGATATATGTATCTATACTCCAGTTAGCCAATAAATAAATTTTCAAAATGACATGAACCATAATGCTGACGATGTCACTAGCAAGAGGTGCATGACTAGAGAATTGGACCGCTACTACCCTTTTCCTTATAGCCTGAACGATAACATCAATCAATACACAAGATGGAATTGGGACTGGTAACGCAAACCAAAACCTTAAAACTTACCTTTAAGAGCAAGAATTCTGGTGTTAGGGTTCATCAAAGCCGAATCAGCAGTAATGGGACGTCGCAATGGCTGCATGGGCATGTTCATATCGATCATAACAATACTGTTCTGAGGTGCTGTTTCCCTCACACATATGTACTTATCCGATTCCATCGTCACATGATTAAACGTAATGAATTGCGGGTTTATTCCAACGCTTGCCAACTGCAAATAATAACCAAATGCAAATAAAAAAAGAGCACATTAAACAATCCCTTTTTCAATCATCCATCAACAATTGCAAAAACTACAAATAATCATATGTTACAATCGGTCTTTCCAAACAGAGTGGTAATTACGTGTCACTAGTACTAGGATCTGAAGATGAAACTGAAGCTTATTGGAAGTGGAAAAACAACATTAGTTCAAAAATGTTGGCTGAAAGCATATCCAAATGTGATAATGGGAATGCCAATAGAGGAAAAGGGAAACCAACCGTTAAGGCCTCTTTCATGGCAATAGGGGCGTTTGCCGCCATTGTGTTAGGATCAAATGAAAGCGGGAAATGAATGAAAAGGAAACGTGGAAAATGAGGAAGACGTTTGATAACGCTGCGAGATCTGAAGCAGCGAAGCCCAGAACAGAGAGGGAGGGGGAGAAGAAGAGGGAGAGTGAAAGGATCAGAACAGAAACCGCGGGGTATAATGGGAAGGGAGAATCCTTCGAAAATTGTTCAGTTGTCAGAATTCGTTTCTTTTTTTTTTTTTAAAGCTGAATCCGTCTACAATTGGGCCTACATTTATAAACTAATGGGCCCGTGCCCTATTTTGTAACTGGGCTTGTTTTCTTAAATTTGGGCTACCTGGCTTTTTTTTCAAATGGGACAGCTGAGTGCTCAGAAAAATGAGCCTATGTAAATGTCATTTTATTTTTTATTTTTTAAATAAATTTATGCTAGTATTATTTTCATGAAGGAAAAAATTTATGTGTTGTTGCTTACATGCTTTTGGTAACGTTAACCAATTAAGAAAAGACATGTGTCAATTTCAAGAAGAAAATTGACACGTATCTTTTTTTAATTGATTACATTGACACATGTCTTTTTTTAATTAGTTAACCTTACCAAAAGCATGTAAACAACAACATATAAATTTTGTCCTTTCATGAATATATGTACATATTATGGAAAAAAATTTTGTGTTATGTATGTTCTATGTTTTAAGAATCTGGAGCTCACAACATGTTTTAATTGTTCTATATGGGTATCTTCCACCTTTCCGTTTTAATGATCTAAGCAAAGACTAATTCCATTCGAGCCGGGTAAGACCACAAGGGTGGCAAAGCTCTCCCAACTAAATTTTAACACAGCTGCATTTCCAAAGCTCAAATTCGAGACATTTATAAGCTGCGCTATAATTCATAAATTGGCAAGAATGTTAATTTCACATAATCACAAAAGTGTTTTCCTGTTTAGATCATCACATATACTTATCTTTTGAATTGAATTTCTGTTGGTCTTTCAAATATATTATTAGTATCATATCCTATAGTATTTATGAGTGTCTTCCTTAGTACTACTTTATGTATCAAGAAAATATTACTTCAACCCCCCCCCCCCCCCCCAAAAAAAAAAAGATGACAATCCGTTGTCTAAAAATTTTAATTTTTGTATAAAAGTTATCAAAGTATCATTTAATCCAAGAAATACCAGTTTATTAGTTTATATAGTTTAAATTGATTGATTAAAATAGTAAGTACTATAATTTTTTTAAAGCAATGTCTTGGATATAAAAATATTTTTACTGGAAAACTCAACTCTTATTATAGAACTTCAATTAAATTAGTGGGCATATTTGAATGAGTGGTTTGGTTAGTAAGTATATGGTCCGATCCATTACCATTGGCATTGGTTGATTTATCTCTTAACGACTCCTTCGTATCAAGAATTGTGTGCTTCAACTAGATAACCTACGCAGACCGGCCTTCTAAACATATTCAACATTTGGAATTCTAGAAACAACGCCAAAATTAAAATTAAAATTAGACCACCAAAATACATTTCTAGCTAGACACCACATCACTTCACGTTTAAGGATTTGGCACTTTGAAAGAAACTTTCTCCACAAAATACTATTTGCCAACACCATTACACCACATCCTACACTAGAATGTTCCAACATTTCTAGATACTAACTACTCACACCACTTGTTTTTTATTTTTTTTGTTTAATTTTTGGCCAACATGCATTCACAGTTTCACACCACTTACGTTGCTACAACAAATATTGTACGTGTCAATTTTGTTTAGAAATATTTTTTATTAATTAAAAATAATCATACATATAATGCCAAGTTATTTTTAACGAGATTCAAATATTAATTTGTCACGTTACGAAGCAATGATTATTTCTTCTTCTTTCTCGTTTGAACTGGGTTACGATTGACTTTTGGCCGATTTGTTAATTTTTTTTTAGATTAAATATCTGACTAATTCACCAATTTTTCGATCATATCGTCCTCTTTGATTTGGTTGCAAGAGTTATGCTAAATCTAATATATATTTTGTGCTCCATAATAAGTAAAAAATATAGAATACTCATCAGTTTTCATAAACATAAAAAATTAATTATTTTTTTATCTTTTTCTCATCATACCTAAAAACATTGCTCTTACATTTTACTCATATTTTCTTGATCAAACACACTTTTTATCACTTAATTTCACTTTTACCTCCCACAGAATTAAAACACTGGATCACCATCTCAGTTTAATTAATGTGTGGGATTGCATTGATTGACAGAAAAACAAGAAACACGAGGCACGATTGTTGTCCCACATTATGTACATTTGATGTATCCATTTGTCCAGAACACAGAAATAGTGGGCAAAAATGGCTGTAAAATAGTAATGTGCCCAACAAAATCACCAAATTGCAAAACTCCCATGTGCATCTTATCCTCCTCTTCTCTCTGCCATATGCTGCACTTCCAACATGCCATTGTCTCTCCTTTCTTTTTCAATTCTCTCTCACAGCGTTTCTGATTTCCAATATCATTTCCTTTTCAAATGTTACATTGCTTGCCAGACCAACCCATTTTTCACTCTCTCTTTCTCTAACATCACATGATCTCATCTATTATTATAACCAATGTGTTCAATACATTGTCGTTTTGATTTTCAACATTCTATGGCATCAAACATGCTCAATTTTACAATTAAATTATGAATTAGGATTCCCATTAATGACTTGTATAGATTTAGATCTTTTAAATTGTGCATTCAGTGCCCATCATGTTAATGTATTTTAACTATATAGAATATACTCAGCATATAAATTGCTAATTCCTCCCTTTCTTTAGTTTTTTTTAATTAAAAAAGTAAGCAAAACATGTGCATTATCTTAGCATTTTATATAGGATGGACATTTAATGATTCTTTCTTAATTTATATCATCTATCTATTTTTCTTGGTTCAATAAATGCTTTCGTATCTATTATGTACTTTTTTTTAATCATTTTAATCAAGGTATTCACTCATACATAATATTTAGTCATTGTTAGATATGAGCTTTTCAATGTATAATATTCTATTTAAATCCCTTCAAAAATTAGACAATAATTAAAAGAATATAAACTCTTTAATTATGCGGTGTTATATTGAATTAGCGTATCTCTAGTATCTACTCTTCAAACTAAATTGCTACTTCCACCGTTTATTTTGTTATTTTTTTTAAAAAAAAAACAAGGAAAGTAAGGAAAATATAAAAGGCTCCTGAACAGAACAACACATTCTTGGTGCATATTGATGAGAATTGAGAAAAGGTATGGAGCAGAAATGATCCAAAAGAATAATAAGAGATGTAAATTTATTGACAACAAATTGAAATAATGTGATATGAATAAATTACAACAAAAGCTGGAAATGCTTATAATTCCCACTAACTCTACGATTTTTGACCCATACTGACAGCTCCAACCAGCTATACTCTCCCTGTGATCACAACGCCACACCAACAACCTCTTCCCAATCCCACCTCTTTCCCATTTCCCCCCTTCATTTTTTACTTTTCTCATTTCTCCCCCAAATCCCCAACTAGTCTCTACTTTCGTAATTCCCCTTTCTACCCCTTCCCAATCCCCATATTCCCAACTTGTCCCTTCTCCTTCCTCACTCCCACAATCCCCTGTTTCTGTTGCTGTTGCTTCTGTGTCCGATTCCACTCCCCTCACACTCATCCAACCCTCCGTTTCCCAATTTGCCCTCAATGTCGCCGCCAATTTACCAATTCTATCCTTAGCTTCACTTTCAGCATCCAATCTCATTTCTTCTTCTTCGTCGAACTCTGAGTTTTCCCAGTCCAGCACGCAGCGAGGAGACGATTTCTCCACCAGCTTATTCGGAGGAGCAGAGCACAAAAATGGATGCTGCAGTAGCTGATCGCAGCTCCACCGCTGCTTCGGCTCTCTCCTCAGACACTTCTCCAGGAAATCCCGCCCGAGCTCCGACAATTTCACCGGAAACTCCGGCACGTCGCCGGAGTACGCGATACGACTCAACGAATCGCCGCCGTGATCCTCCCACGCCGGCTTCCCGGTAACCATCTCGATCACCGTGCATCCCAGCGACCACACGTCGGATTCCGGCCCCTGTGATTCCCTCCGAATCACCTCCGGCGCCATCCACAGCGGGCTCCCACGCGGCAGAATCATCGCCGCCGCCGCGTGTCCCTCCCCCTCCCCCTCCCCGGAGACCTCCACGGCCGAGCCGAAGTCGGCGAGCTTGGCGACGGAGCCGTTAGGCCCTAACAGAACGTTCCTCCCCTTGACGTCGCAGTGCACGACGCCCCTGGAATGGACGTGCGTCAACGCGCTCACGAGGCACCACGTGTAGTATCTCACTAACCGCTCGTCCACGTCAGCATTCCGAGACGCCAGGTCAGCGAGCGTGCCACCCGGCAAGTACTCCAAGTGCAAATTCCGATGCGACGTCGTCACATCATCGCCCAGTAACCCCACCACGTAAGGCGTCGCCTCCACCTTGCGCAGAATCCGAATCTCATTCTCCAACGCCTCCACCTGAGCCGGAAGACCCGTCTTAAGATCCACGGACTTCACCGCAAAAACCCGCCCGTCCGATTTGGAAACCCCAACGCTCACGGTGCCAAACGCTCCCTTACCAATACACTTTCCTCTTACCCAAGAAGCCATCTTAGAAAAAATTAATTGAACTCAAATGGCGTGTGCTGTATTTTTTTCTTGAGGGACCAAATGGAAAACGCGGCTATATATATACACACACACACAAAGTCTACACAACTAACACAAGTGCGTGTTTGGATTGGACATTAGACGAACAGAACATACTCGGTGTTGGAATTATGCTTCTTTTTATTTTTTTAATCCAACGTGGAATTTAAGTGGAGACATGAGGCTAGGAAGTCCCTAGTGGTAATGTTTTTGACGTAAATGGAGAGAGGGAATAGGGATATATAGTGGGTTTCCTACTTTCCTTATGTGTGTGTGTTTTTTTTTAATCCTTATCCATAAAATTAAGAGTTTAGGCTGAATGAGAGGCGTTGATTTGAGCATGTGGTGGGAGTGAGATGAAGGTGGGTGAGTGTTATTGTTGAAGTTGAGGAGTAGTAGTAAATCGGAGAAGTGGATGGGGGACGTGGCAGAAAAGTGTTGGTCCACGTAAAGAAAATGCGTGAGATGTGTCTGGATATGGGTGTGGGTTTAGTAGCCACAGAGTTGAGTTTAGAGAACAAGTATATTGACGTGCAGCACCAGGCTCCATTAGATAATATAATATTAAAAAATTGAGTTTGTTTTTGTATGTTTGTGGAAATTTTGGAAGCATGTGGAGTAACCCAAATGGAGTCGTATCTTTTAGAAGATCAGGGACAGCCTTGTGGGATCGTCTTTTTTCTTGTGTTGGTGGGGGTGGTATTATTGGCACAATTTCGCACGCGCTTCTTCACTTCCTCATTAAGCATATGGCATGTCACACCGTGTTAATTATATCATTATTTCCCTTTAATTTCCAGATAAGATATTTACCCTAATTTTCCCTAAAATTCATCACCCCGCGAATAAATAAATCACCCCACCTTCACCCCAAAAACGACAAAACACTGAATCATGCGCGCTTTGGATCAATTTCCCTTACCCTAATTAACAATATTTTGGTTCGTTTTGTGATTATGTGGAATGGTGAGATTAGGGTAAGCCCTTTTATTTTTTCTGAATTTTATCAATAATAAATTTCAAGTGGTTTCGTGCATGCAAACTAAAGCTTAAATTAGTGGGTGAAGAACTTTTGGTGGTGGAGCCACGTGTGGGATGGTAATAGCTTGGGAGGTGAGTACTGCGTGCATGTAATGTAATGGAATTCAATTAACGAAAAGGAGATTTTATTTTTTAAAAAAAAAGGACAAAGCGTTACGGCTAGGGAAAGGGAAACGAAGGGAGGGATTGTCCACATAAACACGTACGACCACTAGGAGGAGAATGAGAAAATGGGAATTTTCTTTTTTAAAAGTGTGAAAGTGAAACAAAATTTCAAAATTACATGCGAACCTTAAAAAGGGGGTAGGACTTAGGAGAAGAAATTTCAGTTCCCGACAGAATGCCATGTGGCTTGCCAAGAAAGGATGGACACAAGAAGTGGCGTTGGGGGATTAATTAGAGAATCAATAAGCAACGCATAGAGACAACGTAGCTTAATACAATACATATAATAAGAAGTTTGTATTTTTTTAATTATTATTTTTTAAATTTAATATAAAAATAAAGTGTCATCTATTAAAAGGATCGCTCCTAATTATAATAAATCTTATAGTACCTGCAAAATTAGTTATTAGGGCGGCTCTATTAGATACTCAAGGCACTGCAAAACAAGAAAGAAAAGCAACGCGTAGAATAATAATATGTATGGATGGTTCCTTAGTGGTTGCAACTTGGATTTTGGATGGTTTTCCCCTGGAAGAAACATTATAGAGAGAACACGTTGGTTGTCTTTTTAATAATGTTTTTTTTTCCTTCAAAAAGTTGCTTAATAATTATGTAATATTGCTGGGTACGCTACTTGATTTGGATGAGGAGGTTGTTTTGAAAAGGGGGTTAATTATAAGGTAGCAATTGAAGTATAGTGCTCTATGACTTGACTTGCATATATGGTTAATAGTGACGATATACTATTATGTGACACGTACGTTGTTAATTCAATACAAGTGTTCACATGGAATGTCTTTTTACTAATTAACCAATCCGAATCTGCGTTGAAGAAATATATAATATTAAACATGTATGTGTCTATGTATATTAAATATGTATAATAATATATACGCGTGGAAAAATAAGTGAAAATTAAAGCGCGGTGGATTAATCCTTTGTGGCCACTGTTTTATGAGGAGAGATAAAAGTTTAATAATATTATACTAACTTATTTATTAATATTAATAAAAATTTATTCTAAATAAAAATCAAAACTTTTAAATAACAAAATGAAAGAAATAACGAACTTTTAGTACTCCTCTTTGAATATTACTTTTTTTTTCTGGCTATGAGCAAATATATTGACATGAAATTAAGCAACGGAATTAAAGGATGCATGAATTAATAATATTGTCGCGGAAGAGCGAGACAAAAGAGCAGCGATTAATGGGGTGCAATGCATGAGATGGTGTATGAGAGGCATTGCACACAAATTAAAGATAGGCCACATATATATATATTCCATCTTTTGCGCCCAACATGCCTTCCATGAATTCTACTGCTTGTTTGGTATGGAGGAAGAAGTGGGAAGGTGAGTTTGTTCACCACTTCATTTTTGTTTGGTATCAAGTGAGACATGTTCTATGGTGACTTTGGTTCTTTCATTAGGTGGAAGTTTGGTGTCATCATGGTGAGGAAGGAAGTTTTATGTTGTTCTAAGGAAGTGTATGTAAAAGTACCATTATATCTTTAACATCGAAGAGAATGGAGGATTTTGTATCACATAAATGTAAAGGGTATAAATGTCTTTTTACACTCTTAACTTCCATTTCTTTATCTTCTTTCTACCATACCAAACAACATTATTTTTAACATTCCACTCATATTTCCCTGCATACCAAATACACATTTTATTTTCCACTTTCACTTCTACTTCCATTTCCACTTCCACTTTCATTTCCCACAAAAACACTCACATCCTACCAAACGCGACCCTAGTCTTACCAACACTTTTTCCATATATAATAATTAAATTGCAGTAATTAGAAGAAAAAAAATGTAAATACCCCTCAACGTAACTATATATGTATTTATTCAGTAACCTGACGTTGGAGGTGACAATTTTGACCCAAACTCATTAACCCAACCCAACCTAATTGCATTTTGACCCAATCCAACCCAATTAATAAATAGGTCATGTGGGTCGGGTTAGAATTGACCCATACAAATATGGGTTGGGTTGGGTAAAACCCACACGGTTAACCCATTAACCCATTTAATGTATTTTGTATTTTCATTTTTCTCCTGGTTTCAACTTTTCAAAATTATAGTTTTGCCCAAAGTTGCATTTTAGTCCCGATTTTCATTCTTTCTTTGATTTTTGACCCAGAAAATTTTCATATTCATATTTTCTCCCTTATTCTAAAATTTCCAAAATTACAGTTTGATCCTAATTTTTGTCATAATCAACATTTTTGGCCCAAATTGCATTTTAGTTATTCCATTTCAATTTAAGTCATAGAAACTTTTCAAAATTGCATTCTGACCTCAATTTCAAATTTGTGAAAATTACATTTTGACCCCAATTTTTATAATAATTGCATTTCGGCTCAAAATTTTTTTTTGAAGAACTATATTATTTTATTTTTAATTTATATTACTGCACTTATCCTAAATCTATTCAATTTTTAAATCACATAATAAGTTTTTTTCATTTGTGACATTTCATTTTTTTTTTATAAATTTTGAAATCACATAATAATATCATTTAGGTATTTAAGTTACATATAAAAACTTTTAAAAAAATAGGGTAACTGCAGTAATAATAAATAAAAAATAAAAAATATAAATAAATAATAAATTAGAGTGATAAATATGAATAAAAATATAAAAAAATTACTATAATAATTAAAAATTAAGAGATGGAGATTTATGTAAGTGTTTATTAAAAAGTAAGTGAAGGACACTTATGTTTTTAAGAAAAAACAAAAAAAAACACATTTATTACAAATTGCGATTTCTAGGCATTTTCCCACTATCCAACCTCATTAAATGCTTCTTTAACTACTGTTCTTGGTTAGCAAACCCCAATTTTAATTACATAACAAAAGTATTGGCTAATTTTTTGAAAGCATGTTTTCATGCTAACTTTGTTGGAGTTAGATTTCCAAGATAAATTAGTAATTTTTGACAAGTAGTTGTAAGATTTGATTTTTATTGTTTCTTATGTCTGGTGGAGAATTGTATTAGTATTGAACTTTATACTCTTTGTCTAGTGATTTTGATTTTTATTATCTTTATTGGTATAAATATAAAGTAGAATGATTGATAGGCCAAATTAATTAAAATAAATCAAATAAAACAACAAAGAAAAATAAATGGGTTGGTGGGTTATGTGGGTTTGACCCATAATTAATGAGTCATGACCCATATAACCCATTTAAAATTTGACCCATTTATGACCCAACCCAAACCCACCCAACCCACCCATTTTGCCACCCCTACCTGACGTGACATAGATGATAAGAGATTTGTGTTTTCTTAATATATTGTTGTCTTTCGAGTTCGATCTCTAGAGGGATAAAAATGGAACGTCATCACGTTAGAAAGATCGTTCCAAAAATAAGTCCCACAATACTTGAGGGATTATATAGTCATCAGACCTGCTATAATAAATATACCTTAGACATAGACAAACAAAATTCCTTGTTCAAAATTTAAATTCTCTTCTTCTCCCATTGATTTAAAGCAGAGTAAATTAACACATTTTGATTCTTTAAAAATTATAATTTATTTTAATTTAATCCTTAAAAGATAAAATTATCAAATTTAGCATGTAAAAATATAATTTATCTCGATGCAGTTCCTGAGAAATAAGAATCTTTATAAATACAAAAAATTTTGAAGTAAAACAACATAACTGACAAAAAATATGATATAAACTAAATTAAGGCAAATTTCAACTATATAAATAAAAAACCTATTTCACCATATAAAGACTAAATTGAACAAATTTTCTTTTAGAGATTAAATCTAAACAAAATACACCTTTTAAAAACCAAGATGCATGTTAACTTACGCTTTCAAAAATTATACAAGTTAATAACACTTAAGGAGTTTTTATATGCTGTAATTTGATATAGTTTTTGGTAGGAAAAAACTTAGGTCAATTTCCTTATGTCCATTTCATCCAGTTCTACCAATCATATATTGTATTTACACTCTCTTTCTTCTATGATTGGTCATATAAAAGGTGATCTTCTATATTCTCTCTCTACTGTGATTGGTCATTTAAACATTTTTTGCCACATGTCATATTTATATTAGAGAACTGGATGAAATGGACATAAGGAAATAGACCTAAATTTTTTCCTTTTTGGTAAGACATGCATTGGGCCAGAGATATAAAATATGCCCCTTACTTTATATTGTATCTTGTTCTATTTCATCATTTTCTATTAACCGAAATACAAATTTAGAGGTTTTATTTTTAAAAAAAAAATGCTTGAGATAAGAGGAGCTAATATTATCAACAAAAAAATAATAATAAGAGGAGCTAATAATATGATAATTTATCAGATCTTGCTTCATCAATGATCATAATTAAAGCATCGATCATTTAATTCACTGATCGTAATCATATTAAAAAGTCATAATATAATCCATTTTTTTGTTTTTCTTGCCTGCTTAGCTTGTGACTATTTATTTATTTTGTTTATGGCTTGCATCCGCATTTTTTATGGGTCCACACACACACAAAAAAAAATTGTTCTCTTCACAAAAAAACTATTGAGTGTGAATGGATAGAAACAATAAACAAAGAAGACCAAGTAAAACCAAGATCTAGAGATTCGATCTCCCATCAATTTTAAATTTGCACACAATTATTAGAGTTTACAAACTGTACATTTCGTCTAAATTACAGAAGCACGCGGTACAACTTAATGGATAATCTTATAGCATATATAATTTGACTCACATAAAGTTAATTAATTTATTAGAACAACTCAGACATATTTAGATAATGATCATGCCAAATTCATGGTCGTCCCATAATGCCATAAAAATTTGAAGATTCACATGCGTGATTCATGAGGAGCTAGCTGTAAATCACGCACCACAAATTCATTGGTCCAAATGACTGATTCTTCTCTGAAAAAAAAAATATGAGAGAGATAGAGATAAAAAAAATATTTTTTTTTCTCCCAATTTTTATTCTCTCTATCTCTCTCATAATTCCACCAAAAAATATAGAAGATTACTTTAGAGGATCCACTCTTAAAAAAAAGTCCAAAATACTCCGTATGCCTAACATTGGTGAGTCGCTCCTCTGTTGTATGGTAGAGGGTGTTATTAGAAAGAAAAACAAATAGAGAATAAGGATTACAATTTACATGTGGGTCTAGGACCACTCGATTTTTATTCATTTTTTTCTCTAATGACACCTTAGTTTGATTTAGGGATGATTAGTTTGGGTATGGTATTATAATTCTCAGACTTGAATTCGGACTTGAACGGATATCAAAATCAATCTCTATCTCCGGACTCTATGGATAGTTAAATCCCTATACTCGGATCCAGACCTATAAAAATTTAAAATAAATTATTATTTTATTCATATAAAATTAATTTTTATCAATTTTTTTCATCTATAATCACAAAAAAGAAAAAAATTAAATCATAAATATAAATGTACAATTAAATTATTTTAATATCTATAAGATATTTAACATTTTTTCTTAGAATTATATATTTTCTCAACGTACAAAAATTTAAAAATAATACTTTATATATAAAAAAATAAATAATTACTATTGCGGGTAGGGTACGGGTAGGGTACCTCCTTACTCGGACCCGGACCCGTTAACTTTGTACTCAGACCCTTACCTAAACCCACAAAGTAAAATTTCAAGGTACCCATTAAATATGGATATTTTAATCATTTCTAATTTAATTTCGATCATATGATAAAAGATCTAAAGTTCTCAGCACGAAACAAATACTAACATGTAACTCATAATCATGACCTAAACTTATAAATACGTCTCCACCATCGTACTTTGTACGATATTCACAATTCATATATATTATAAATCCTTAACATTCAATTTCTACTATCTTTCCCTTCAACGTGTTAAGTCATTAATTACTTGCACGTATAGTTAGGTATAACTTTAATTTGCACCTTCATCCATTCTTAAACACTAGCTAAACTACTCGGTAATTAAATCTAAAGTCTTTACCTATATATATAAAATCCTCGTCCACTTAATTATCATTCCCACATTATTAATGATTTGTCAAAATATATATGAGTTTATATATATGTTTTATTTGTCGGTAATTATATAGATGGTATTTGTTGGATGCATGCATGTACATATATATATATATAATTAGCTAGCTCGATCGTCTTCTTGTCCCATATTCATAGTCTAAAAATCTTATCTAAACATTAAACTGGGTTTGTACAACTGTTGTGAAACATGTTTGCTCCTTCCACGAAGTATCCCCAAGTGACAACGTGTCGTGTTCTTAGAAATCCACACTCCTAAACGCACCTTCCTCCTATCCACCATCAACAAGTCAATCTCAAGTCAAGCCTCATACAATTTCATTTCTTAATTATGTCAAACTATTTTTTTTATTAATTTTTATTTTCTGAGGGGGACATTAATTAAAGAAGTGATGCATGTGCATTATTATTATTCATATTCAGTGTCATAATTAATTAATTAATTAATTAATTTAAGTAAACGACAAGAAGTTGAAGATACGATAAACTTACTAATTATTGGATCCTTGGTCGATTGGTGGTCGGCAGGCGAGCGATGGACGACGTAGTCTGCCACAAAACGGAGTCAAACTGTGTACGTACATTCGGCTTCCTTCTTAATTAAATATTTAATTATATATATATATATATATATAATTATTCACACCTTTTTCTATAATTAATAGTTTTAATTATTTCCCAACATTTTCATTTCGTTTAATTTGTTGCTATATATATATATATATATATAGAATTTTAAATTTCTTTGTCTTGAACCTCGTGGACCTTATAATATATCACCAACTCCATCACTCTTCCAAGTTCCAACCTACCAATTAATAATAATTCAATTCCCTCGCCACCAATTATACAGTACTTGTCTCAGCCAATGGTTTGAGAGTTGAGACACACATAGAGGCTAACAACTATTTAGAAACCTTCTGATTTGGAATAAAATAATCATAATTATGTCAATTTTCAATGCAACCCATTTTAGCTCTCAAAAAGTTTTGGATTAAATAATCATAGTGAGGAGAACATGTTAATTGTTAAGGTCATATAATATATATCGCACAGAAAAATGTGTTGTATTGATATTTTTTTTTAGTTCTAGTTAATAATATAATATTGAGTGTTTAGTTAGATAGCTCTATATAAATAGATCTTAATTGAATGAAATGGTGGAGAGGTAAGTAAATTAATTAACATGCGGATAAGTTAACCACACACATCACTTGCTATACAAAACTTGTAAAATTTTGAATTCAAATCATTTCTATTTTCAGAGTGGAAGGATTCATTATTCACAACGTACAAATTAAAGTTTGAATATTTGTTAAAAAAATGTTCACATTTAATGTAAAACTTCAAGCAAGATTAATTATCTTCAACAAAAAAATTACATATACAACCAAAAAAAAAAAGATCTCATTTTCGCGCTAACTTATCTACTGTATAAGTTTACTAGTTCATATATATATACTAGAGGTTTCGCATGCACCTACGTGCATACATGTAATTTATTCTTAAAATTTTTTAAAATATAATATAAAATAGTTATTATATTTTAAAATTATTAAAAATAAAATATTTTAAATTTTTAAATTTTTTAAATAGAATTTTTATCATAATTTAAAATAAAAAAAATTAAAAAATGGAAAGTTATGCACTTCTCCATTTTTTTAGTAACTACCTATCATACTTAGTTATTTATTGGAAAGTTGAGGGGAAAGTTATTTTTTTGGTGTCACACTTTGGTTGTGTGACACCAAAAACTCCAAAGCCATATATATATAACTAGAATTTAATTCATTTGTCACAGTAGAAGATTTGTGAGGTTAGCGACTTATAATTATTATTAATTAATTAGAACCTTCTGCTAGAGAACAAACTACACAACTTACTTTTATCATAGTGAGAAGATATCAATTCAAGCCGTTTTCATTCTATTTTTTTATTCAAATAATGGTAGCTAGGGAGAAGAAAATGTCAATTTTTAGAGTCAAATTGCAAAGAATTTTTCATAAATTCTTTTCTTAAAACGATTTTTTTTTTTTTGATGTAACTATATATGGATGACCGAGCGTACGTTAATCAAACAAAAAGGTGGATTAATTTATATGCCTATAAATTAACCCAACATTTCTTTCACTATACAAAGAAATCAATTGGATTCAAATTAAACCCATCTAATTTTCCAACTACCTAGTTTACAGATATAATTACGTAACAAGTTTCTAGATACTTGAAGTTAGCATATATCAGACTTTTATATATATTAGTTTCATTTAAAAAACTGTTTGACAAAGTAACTTATTATGGATTTTGAAGTTTTCTTCTCGTCTTCATGCCGGCACTCTTAGTTAAAGAATTGTCTGCATCATAGTTTTAATTTATATTTGATATTCCTAATTTTAATCATAGAAATCATTATCACTCAAATAGAAGAATTCAACTGTCACCAGCAATTCGGCCAAAAAAAAAACTGTCATCAGCAAGTTCTTTTAATCTCCTCGAAATTATCACACATCTGATACTGATACATACACATGAGGAAGTAATCAACTTCTAAACATTGTAGTTTACAAATTAATTATTCAAGTAATTATAGCTAGAAGAAAACCACTCTAGATTTTGCATTAGTAGAAGCAAATTAAGCTATCTTGCGTTGAGTTTTCAATTATTCAACTCAAAATAGCTCTTGAATACATGAGAAAATGTGACTTTGAATACATCTCTGACTAATTAATTACTGTAATACAAAAACTTTGAGAGCAAGGATAAGTCTTTAGAGTAGGTAAAATTATTGCCACGTGATGAATCACGGGTTTCAATCTTGAAAACATGGTATCTCTGTTTGTAGAAATAAAGACTACGTACACCTGATGGTCCTCAGACCCCACCTAATGAAAGTCTCGTGTATTGGTTGGATCGTCCTTTCCTAAAAACTTCGAGAGCAATTAGGTATCAGATACAACACTCGAGCGCTCTCATTCAGTTCTGGAAAACCTTTCTTGCAACCAAAGCTTCATTTTTCTCGTATGCACAACCAGAATGATCCAACAAAGCAGAAAAGCTTAGTCAGCATTAATCCAATACTGTCTAATCAAATCAAAGTCTATCAGTTTGATTAAGTTTTCCAATTCATATTAATTATATGAAAGAAGAGCAACTTAATTTGAGTACAACATCACAGAATGCAGCTGTAAGCTTTTCCAAAATTTATATCTTTCATTGAGAAATGAATGTATAAGATAATCATATGCTGATTACATCAAGATCAGCATAAGAAAAAGGAAAAAAGAATACATGTCGTTTTGTTAATACCTATGGCTATTGGTACAAAAAATTCCCAAGTACATGTATATACAAAAAATTAATTTAGCTAAAGGCAGCTTCTTTAATTCCTTCAAGAATGAAAAATTATTTGGGAGCCCTACTCTTCAACCTTGCTTGAGCTTTGAAGCTCCCAGGAAGAGAATATAAATCCCTAATTCAGTGTCGTTAGTTAAACTCTTTCTCCTGAACCAGTGAAGCTTCATACATAGTGATCCAACTTGATTAGCATAACACTTATGTCATCACGAGAGCCACGCAACACCGACAAATCTGCGAGCTTCTTACAGGCCAACAATGGCTGTGGTCTATCACTCTCAACGCAAAAAGATCGAGCAATATCCACTGCTTCCTGATTAGTAACCTGGAATCAGAGTGAAAAAGAGATTGGTAAATACTTGAGCAATCAAATTTAGCAGGTAGAATTTTTACAACATATGATGAAGATTGTAATTAATTGTATGAGTTCAATACCTTGTCCCATAATCCATCTGAAGCTAGTATTAATAAGTCATGTTCAGGTTCAATTTTGATAACTTTAGTCTCAGGTTCTGCTGTCACCCATTGCTTCAGGTGGCGATCTCCGATTCCTCGGGACACAGCTAGAGAACTTTGGATCCTCCAAACACCATGGCAAAGATCAACATAGCCACCCTACAAGACAATTCAAACACAATTTACTTTAGAAACCCATAAAAACAACCTCAAATATGTGCTCCAATAAGTAACCAAAGGCAAAGAGAAATCACTATATGCTTACCAGGGCTTCAATTCTGTCCCTCTCGTCTTCCCTTGACGGCCGGTGATCCGATGTGAGGGCCTCAGCAGTGCCTCCTCTGCAAATGACGGCACGACAATCACCGGCATTGGACACAATAAGGTTGCCATTCCTAATCAGTGCTGTTACACAGCATGAACCACCTCGGATGTCCTGTTTTAGAAACTCAGAATCTGTGGTCAGGTAACCATTCTTCACTGCCTCCTCAATGTCATCCTCTTCATGACTCCTCCTGGTCACTTCTTGCAAGATATTCTTTTCTAAGTTATGAGCAGCGAATTCTGCTGCTTTTGCTCCTCCATGCCCATCAAATATGCCAAAGAAAGCCTGTCATGATGAAGAACAACACATTAGGAATGTTAAGACTCAATTGCACTTGGAGAAGCATTCAAATATTAGATGCTAGCTTCAATGAATTGATTATGGGTGATGACCCTATTGTATATAAAACAGAGGTCACGGTTTCTTTCTAGAAGCAGCTAGGCGCCTAGGCCTTAATAAACTTTGACCAAGTCTTATCAAAACAGTCTAATGTAAAAGGTAAAGTTCACAATTATTAAATTTTCTAAAACAAATCCAAACACTCCCAGATAAAATCAGGAAAATTGAATAATAATTACCTGCTTGGATTGTCCTTGAAGATTAACAGCAGCGGAGTAACGATCCTCCATGTACTCCTTCCTTCCCCTCTTGCAATACACAGAAAACCCCTGTCCTTCAACCTCCACGAAATCCCTAGCCACCGACGGCGTCACCGGAGACGCAAAAGTGGAAGGCATAGCGGGAATATCAAGCTTGGCGGGCCTCTTCCTCTTCAAGAGAGAGGTGGTGGGGGAAGAGGAAGGAGCAGAAGCAGAGGCGGAATTGGAAAACCCAATCGGAGAGTTGAATAGGCGAAAGCCGAAGGAGGAGGGCGAGCAGGGGGAAGAAGAAGAGGGAGGGTGAGGGTGAGGCAGGGAGAGCGTGAGAGAATCGGGAGAAGGAGAGATGATGGAATTCTTCTTGCTGAAGAAGAGAGAAGACGAAGGAGAGAAAACCGGCGAATTGGAAACGGCGACGGAGCAAGACATAGTGGTACTACTACTTTAATAGCCGGCGGGTTCTTCTGATGATGATGATTTGTGTGCAATTTAGAAGAAGTGGTCAAAATGAAAGGGTTGTGTTGAGAGAAGTGAAGTAATAGGAGGGAGAAGAAGAAAGGAGAGGTATATATAGGGAAGGGAAGAGGGAAGAGGATTGAGGGAGGCAAGTGGAAATGGGCCCATAATTGCGTGTTTATAGAGCGGCAGAAATAATATAAGAAATGAGAGAATCAATCTGTCTGGGTGTGTTAAGGGTCAAATCTTGAATAAAAAGGTTGCGTTTGACCACATGATATTTCGGGACTTCCCTTTACTAACGCCCTTCTTCTCAATTCCCAATTCTCAATTCCCTTTTTATTCCTATCCTCTCCTCTTCCATCTTTTGTTGCTTCTAGTACAATACATTATCATAACCAACAAAAAAAAAATAACATTGCATTATAATAATAATAATAATAATAATAATAATAATAATAATAATGTAATTTTATCTACCATTTGTTTCAAATATTTACTTATAATTTAGGATAAAGTATCCTTGCTGCCCCAAACTTTGCTGCAATGTTAATTCCTGTCCTCAAACTTTTTTGTTCATACTTACCCCAAACTTTCAATTTTTTTCATACCTACCCTTTTTATTAACACCGTTAACTTGTTTGACAGAACTTACTGGCATGGACAATGAAAATATATTTCTTTTGCCACGTCATTGTCCACCTCACATTTAACTTCTTACTTCCCAGCAGGCTTGGACACTCGACCAACATGATAATATCATAACTTTTTCCATTCTTCAATTCTTAAATCACCTTTCTTAGTTTCTAATAAATAAATCTTCGTGCACTTAGAATTAGAATTGCATATTTCCCAAAAAAAAATTTATTTTTGGTATGCACAAAATCAACATAATTGCCAGTTCCAAGCTAATTTTGCATCTGAATTCCAAGACAAAATATTGAAATTGATGGTGAAAAGACTTCATTGCCTCTCACCAACTCAAAAATGTTTATTTAAAATATTTTATAAAGGGAAATTTAATTATTCTTTTTACTTCAATTTCCTTTATAAATTTTTTATTTCATTTTTTACATATCAAAGCATATTTAATCTTTTTAATTCAATTCAATTTCATTCCCACCAATTTCAATTCAACTCAATTCCAGACCTTAACACACGTGTAACTTTTTTATTATCAAATTTTTTTTTGGGAATTTGATTTCTAGTAATAAAATTCTCAAAAATATTAAAAATTTTGTTTGGATGACTGATATCCCTCAAACCGCCATGCGGTCGGAATAAGAAGGAAGATGACCTCGAATAAAGGTCTTGGAAGGTTGAATTCGAACTGGATGGTAAACTAAGTGTTTATGTACTCACGTACAAATTATAATCCATGTAATTTGCTTAAGGTATGTGACGTTTCCAGGTTGAGGTAACAAGGAGATGACGAAAAAGAGGGTGATCGGCCCGGTCGATGGATATGATAAAACAAAAACAAATGTATTCATACAAATTGCAGTAAAGTGTCAGGTAAAAAATAGCATAGGCACCATTAAGTGAGTCCTAAGTGAAAACCCTAAGAAAATAAAGAAACCATAAATATACACCAGAAATAAAGATTAAGTTGAAATTAATTAAGGATATGAATTGTAGAAGTAATACTACAAAACTCAACCCCTTAGATGTTCATTAATGATTGCGATTATCCGAACTCAATAGAACAATTGGTTGAAAAATTAATCCAAATCAACCCGATCCAATATGGTGGGTTTGTTGGTTCGAGTTGAACAGGTTGACTGGTCAACCAAATACTCAATGAACATTCCTATAAGTGCATCCCTCCAATCAGCAGTTGGTCCCTAATGATTAATTTATTCTAAGTGGACCCTTATTAATATAAGTTAATATTATCAAATGATATACTAAGGGACATGCTGAAGTTTAATAATAGTACTTAACTTTTATTAGAAAAAAAAAGGTAAAGATGGAGTGAATTTAAAACTAGGTTAGTGCAGGGGAATAATTAAATGTTTTATTTAAATTTAATATAGTATATTTTGTTATTCGATTGAAAAGTGTACTACTAATTATTATAGACTATTGTATTATTGTTTGCTCTGATATACTTTATTATATATATATAATCATGGTAATCAAGATCGCGATCTAGATCGTAAGATCGTTTAAGATTGTGATCGAAAATATTGAACGTGATGAGGAGCTTATGGGCAAGGATAGGGAGTTGGCCTTCTTCATCGTTGAAGCCAAGGCAAAGCTCGCTGATCTTTGTACCCAAATAAACATTGATCTAGACAAAGACGAAGACGAACCTCCTCATTCTTCTAATTCTCAACCATAACCAAATGTTTCGTTGGAGCTACCTAGCAAGAAATAACTTTATATACTCATCGTCATTCAATTTTCACTTACTTTCTTTTGCTTTGCATTTACTTATCCAACACTATTTTTGGTGATTTATATATATTGTGGTTTTCTCCATCGACACCCACTCTTTCTTTCTTGTTATATAGATATATTGCTTATTTATAGAATTCTTTTTTCTTTAGTTTCAGGAATAATCAACAAAATTATATTGATCACTTACCGATTTAGCACTCCGCAATATAGTCATCATTTAATTCTTTTTTCCATTTTCTCTTCATTCACTCAATACTTTGAGCCAAGATTCTCTCAAGATTCAATTTTATTCATTAACTATTGTTACAAACATGAAATTATCTAAAAAACTATGGTATAAAGATCGAGCGTAAAATACCAAAATTAAGATTGCGGGCCTTGTAGTTGTTTGTGTTGATTTGGGCCGTTCGCCCCGTTTCCTTACCAAAAACAAAAAAAAACAAAAGATTGCGGGCAGTGCAGTGATGCTATTATGAAATTAAGATTGAGTTCTTAAATTTAAAAATAAATTAAAGCGTTACTTTGCTAAAATAAAATAGAAGAAAGATGAAGATCAGAGAAAATCAGGAGGAATTAAATTTGCCGAATAATTTAGTTGATATTATAAAATTCAAATAGCCTAATATATAGGCTGTACAATGAGAAAAGGTGACTTGCGGCATCCACTAATTCAACTATCCTTAAAACTATGAATGAATTACATTAATTTAAATACAAAGATAATGATAACTAATTATCAAATTGAGTCCTAAAATAAAGCAACGTTATGCTTGCAGCATCAACAGCATTGTGACTTACTGCTGCCAACGTGCACAATGTGAGAACTGAAAAAGTATATGAGATATTAGTGAATATTCCAATAAAAAGTACAAATAATAATATAACCTGTGAGAGACAAAAGTCAAAAATTATGTAGAAAGCTTCATATATACTTCCTTAAAATAAGATATATTTGTTAAAACAATTTACATAAAATCACCATTTTTTTTTTAATGTACTACTAAATACTAATGAGATATCGCCGGTGCTTCTTCTTCTGATGATTTGTGTGTAATTTACAAGAATTAGTCAAAATCAAAGGATGTAATAAGAATTTGGGTTTGTGTTTGGAGTTGAGAGAAGTAATAAGAAGAAAGGAGGGAGGTGGGCCCACGTAATAGTACAGTGTGGCAAAACGTGGCTGGGATTACAGATTACTCCCTTCTTCTCAAATGTCTTCTTTGCCCCTTGGCCCCTCTCCTTTGACTTCTTATTTCTATCCTCTCCTCTCTCCTCTTCCTTCTTTTGTTTTCTTTTTTTGAGGAATTATTCCTTCTTTTGTTGCTTCTAGTAAGTAGTAACATTTTAGGCTCTAGAGTTTACTAACTCATAATAGTCTGACTTCTTTATTTACCATTTGTTTCCAATATTTTCTTATAATTTATTTTTAAAAAAATTTAGTGGATATATATATTATTAACTTCAAATTCATTGGTTCATGTTAAGTTTAATTCATATGATGAATAAAATAAATTATTATTTAAATATTTATATTAATATGGCACAGTCTTTATGAATTATAATCATTAGTGTTATAAAATATTTATTTTAAATATTTAAAAATATAAAATAAAAATATGTGATGTGTAAGGAAGGGAATAGAAAAATATTAGTAGGAGTTATAATATTAGTATAAAGTTAATAACCTTTTAATTTAAATATTTTATTTATTATTTTATATTACGATGATATTTCAAATGTTTTGAAATTAACTATAAGGTTTACGAAAAAAAGAAATTAACTATAAGTAAGATACATTGTGATCATTTTATATATTTATTTAAAATATATATTACTAAATATATAGATTAATTATTATTTTAAAATTGATAGGATCTTATATTTTATGCCTCTCTCGAATCTACTTAAAATCTCGATAATAGATAAATTTAAAATGCAATCAGCTTTTAAAGATATATATGTTTTGATTAAGAGAAAATATTGAGAAATTGAAATTGATTGTTGAAAGATATATTAAAATATTTTGAATTAGAATTATTAAGTAAAGGGGAATCCTAAAAAGAAAGGAATTTGAATCCTTAAAGATCCGATATTCATTCGTGGGTGGGCTGTTTATTTAAAGGAAGGAAAATAGGTAGGGTTAAATTAAGGTGTTGAGTGTGTAACGAATAATTAAGAATGGCGGGTAGGGCTAATATGGGAGAGAGGGTTAAAGAGTTGAAAGATGAAGTGAAAGAAGGTTGTGAATTAGTGGAAGGAGAGAATGAAGATCGTGACTGCCCAGCTAAAAAGCAGGAATTAGTGTGTGAGACAGAAGATGATGATTTGGAAGATTTGGAAGAACAAGTCTTAAAGGCGTGGAAAATTTGGTTGCGTGAGCTGCGCTCTAGTTTCGAAAATATTGAACGTGATGAGGAGCTTATGGGCAAGGATAGGGAGTTGGCCTTCTTCATCGCTGAAGCCAAGGCAAAGCTCGCTGATCTTTGTACCCAAATAAACATTGATCTAGACAAAGACGAAGACGAACCTCCTCATTCTTCTAATTCTCAACCATAACCAAATGTTACGCGTTGGAGCTACCTAGCTAGCTAGAAATAACTTTATATATTATCGTCATTCAAATTTCACTTACTTTCTTTTGCTTTGCATTTAATTAATTATCGAACACTATTTTTGGTGATTTATATATATGTTGTGGTTTTCTCCATCGACACCCACTCTTTCTTTCTTGTGTTTTGGGATATTATATAGATATATTGCTTTCTCTTTTCTTTAGTTTCAGGAATAATCAACAAAATTATATTGATTACTTACCAATTTAGCACTCCGCAATATAGTCATGATTTAATTCTTTTCCCCATTTTCTCTTCATTCACTCAATACGTTGCTCTTCTTTGAGGCAAGATTCAATTTTATTCATTAACTAGACATACATAGTGCTAATACTAGCCTACTGTTATGGCCGGTGCTGATTTGTGTGTAATTTAGAATTGGTCAAAATCAAAGGATTTAATAAGAAATAAGAATTGGGGTTTGTGTTTGGAGTTGAGAGAAGTAATAAGAAGAAAGGAGAGGTATATATAGTGATGGCAATGGGTAGGGTACGGGAAGGATACTGTAATTCTCGACCCCGGCCCCGGTACTCAAATTTTTCTCCGTTCCGTGACTCGGCCCCGGCCGGGTATAAAATATAATACTCATTCCCGGACCCATCGAATACTTAAATTCTCAGACCCAACCCCGAATTCGGAAAATTTTTTACTTTTTTTTACAAATCATAAATTTTAATTAATTAACATGTAGTACTGATATGGTAAATTGCACAATAAAAAAGGAAAAAGAAAAATTTATATTGTAGTATTGCTATGGTAAATTGCACAATAAAATGGAAATGTGTGATTGTGAATTGTGATGGGAGGGTGAGAGTGGGTGTTTGCTGTGATGCTGGTTGAGTGAGAATGTGAGATAAGTGTGAGAGGGTCGGTCAGTGTGGGTAAGTGAGATGGTCTAATTTTTTTTAATATTTATATATATATAAATAATATATAAAATATTTATATATATATAATATATTATATCATTGGATCCGAGGATGGTTAAAGGGGTATTCACCCCTGCCCCGGACCCGGTGATATAATATATATAAAAATATTTTATATATAAATACTTTTTATATAAATATTTTATATATAAATACTTTTTATATATTATTTATATATATAAATATTTTAAAAAAATGTACACACCATCTCACACTTACCTATTAGTCCAGTACCCACACGCGTGCCTCACCCTCATCACGATTAACACACATTTCCATTTTACTAAGCTCAAACCCAGATTTTTTATTTTAATTTTATTGTATGTTTGAATTTTTTTTAAAAAAAATGGAAATAATTAAATTTATGATTGTCTATTCAATACTTGTGTGTTTGAAGTTTTTTTTTTAAAATTTGGAAATAATTAAATTTTTTATTTGTAGAAAAAAGTAATAAATTTTCCGGGTCCGGGGATTTAAGTATTCGATGGGTCCGAGGATGGGTCTCACATTTTATACCCGGCCAGAGACGAGGAAAAATTGAGTACTGGGGCCGAAGCCGAGGATTACAATATCCTCCCCGTACCCTACCCATTCTCATTCCCACTTCTTCTCCCGTTGGCCCCTCTCCTTTGACTTCTTATTCCTATATTATATAGTCCTTTGACTTCTAGTAAGTAGTAACATTTTAGGCTCTAGAGTCTAGAGTTTACTAACTCATAATATTCTGACTTCTTTATTTACCATTTGTTTTCAATATTTTCTTATAATTTATCTTTTTTAATTTAGTGGATATATATTCTTAACTTCAAATTCATTGGTTCATGTTAAGTTTAATTCATTTAAATATAATAAAAAAGACACTTAAATAACTTTATTGTTTTATAATAAATAAAGACAATGTAAAATAATAATTTTATTGGAAAAATAAATTAAAAAAGAAACTTGTTTAATATTATAAATATTATTTTACCAGATTTTAAAAGAATATTGGTGTAATTTTTTTTCTCAATGAGTAGAGTGGGGTTATAATTTTTATTTTTTGGTCTGAAGTGGGGTTATAATCACTTAAATAAGATTGAAGTGATTTTATAATTGGGTCAATATTGTTGGTCCTAATCCGAATTAGGACTCCAAAATTTAGAACATTTGGTACGTTTATTAGGCAGAAACAGAAATAGAAATAGAGACAAAAATGAAAATGGAATGTATTTGATGCGTTTAGTAGTAAAAGTTTGGTAATGGAAATGAAATGTGAATGTATTAAAATGATCATTTTATCTCTTATATTAAAATAATAAAAAGAAAAGAAGGTTATAATTATGTCAAATCATGTCAAATCAAAAAAGATATAATAAATATTTTATATTTTCTTTTTTTAAAGTGAACAAAAATAAAAAAATAAAAAAGTAAATAAGACCCAATAAACCTTACTTATTTTTTCATATCAATGTTTTAATAAGTGAGGAAGCCCTTAAATATCCAGGCCAGCCCATTGTGAACATTTAGGAAAACACTCGTTATATTCCATTTTGTCCTATGGATATTCCAAATCAATCAAACCAATTCATATTAATGTATATTTCGACCAAAAAAATGTATATATTTTGTATATACATACTTTTAGCGATGACAATCTTATTCGGATCTAACGGGTATCCGAAAAATTTACATATTGGATCCGAGTTTGGGTATTAAAAAAATGGGTCTGGATCCAGGTCTGGAGATTTTAACGGGTAAAAGTCCTAGTTCGGGTCCGGAGACGGGTAAGGGTGTCTTCACCCCAGACCCGAACCCGGTGATATAATATATATAAAAATATATTATATATCATATCAAATTGTGTTTTGAAGTTTGTTTTTCTTGAATTTGGAAATAATTAAATTTATGAATGTGTGTTCAATACTTGTGATTAAAGTAATTGTGATGAAAGTAGCAAATTTTGTAAAAAAATAGTAAATTTTCCGGGTCCGAAGCCGGGTCTGGGTATCTAAGTATTCGATGGTTTCGAGGACGGGTATCAAATTTTATACCCAGCCGGGGATGGGTTCGGGGATAGGGAAAATATTGACTACCGGGAATGGAGACGGAGAATGCCCTACCCAAACCCTACCTATTGCCATCCCTACATACTTTTTATTATTACTATTATTATTATTATTATTATTAAATTTTATATTAGATATTTAAAAAATAATAGATTTAGTGTTTTTCTTTAAAAAAAAAAAATTCAGACAAAGATTTATTGTAAAATTCTTTTTTGACAGATAGATGTTTGGGACATGAGATGATGAGAACATGCCCTTGGGTAAGGACTCAAGAACCTACATGCTTTGTACAGAGATCAAAGTCTATGAAGTTTGATATATGAGAGTGGCTATTGGGCAAATAATGATAACTGTAAAGGTGGGTTGTGTGCAACTAGAAAGTAGAGAGGATGAGCTAGTCACGGGAGGAGAACCATGGAGGTTCTGTGGAGGCAATGAAAGTGTCATTGAAGTTGAGGGAGCACTCACGATTCAGAGGTTGTGATCTCTGAGTGGAGCGGTCACATAAGGTTGTGTAACAAAGGGAAAGATGTGAGCCCAGAGATGAGAGAATATCTCCGGTAGTTATCTTGTAGGTATGAGGTGTTGTGTGCTTAGAATTTTGTGTGTGGCGCTATTTATAGTGTTGTAGATGGATTCATGGACCTTAAAACTTTTAAGCGCTAAGGTGGTGACACACGTACATCAAGAAAGTAGCAAGCAAGAGTGGATCTTATGCTGGACAGCATAGAAAAGTAAGGAAAGAGAGTGACATATAAGTGAGTCCTACACATAAGTGGGACCCATATGTAGGATCTATTATGTGTCACTCTCTCTCTTTACTTTTCTATGCTGTCCAGCTAGTGTCCAGTGTAGCCTGCGGTGGGATCAAACGACACCGTTTTAGAGCTGTTTTACAACCCTTTTTTTTAATTTCATCCATCAGAATTTAGAATGCATGTGTTTGGGTAGGTTCAATTGCCACCGTCTTGAAGCCTCCAACCCTCCAACGCTACTGACATCTCGCCCCCACCGTCACCTCACGAAGCTCCATTTCAATTCGGGCGAGGTATATGTGAGGTAAAGCGGTTCAAAACAATCCAATCATTTGGATTGTGAGGTATGTGTTTATGTTTTCTGCTCTTACATCACTAATTCCATATTGAGAATAATATTTATACTTTATCTTCATGGTTGCTCGTTATGCCCCTCCTGCTAGTGTTTTTGGTATGGGGTAATAACAGTGCTTTGACTATTGCCTTGCAGAAAATGTGATGAAGAGAGCTACAAGATTTATTTAATTATTAAAAGATGGTTTAAATTTTCAGACTCAGTGATACTATATATACATCAAGTACATTGAAGCCTTTAATTTGTGTCTGCTAGTGTTTCTTCTAGTAAAGTCTATTACACTAGTACACATTGAAGCCATTTTGTCTATCAGTTTAGCTTTCTTTTCATCATTTCCACTATTATAATTCCTTTATATTTGTTCTTGAGTGCAAACTTGAATGAACTTTGCATTTCTTTTCATTAGCATTTATGCTCTGTTTAGAAGGATGGAAATGAAGCCACAAAACAGTACATCACTAAACGCGCAAGAGAACAACATTTCCATACATCTTAGCAATAAGCAAAACGTGGCCACAATGGTTTATTAAAGAAAAGTTCAGATGATGAAGGTAGAAAATAGATGAAGAAACGCAGACTCGAGTGAAAATTAAAACAGAGCACATTTTGAAAAAAAAAAAAAGGGGCAGGAGATGATGAAGGCAATTAGGCAACATATGGAGCGCAGATCCGATAATGACGTTGAATGGAGAGGAAATATGCTTCAAGACGGTGGTGTCGTTTGTGCGTAGAAATTAGGGGAAACTATATTTTACCCTCCTCAATTATGCTTATATAACACATCACCCTCCTCAACTTTAATTGTAACAAATGACCCCCCTAAACTTAAGAAAAAGTTAAAACTGTTAAATTTAAAATTAAATTTAACAGATTAAGATTATATGCACTGCACCTGTTTATTATTATAGTGGGTAGTGCTTTTATTAAATCAATTCACACATGATAAAGTCTAGGAATGAGTCAAATATAACTAGAGTGGGTATTGCTTTTACTAGAGTAATATACTCGATCAATTTTTTGATAAAATCTGTAATGTGATATACTCGATTTCTTGATTTTTTTTTGTCAAAGACTCAATTTCTTGATCTATAAATTCCTTGATCAGATACAGCCACAATACAATCACAAAGAAAATGAAACTTTTCACAGATACAGCCACAATACATAGATACTCGATTTCTTGAAAATAAAACTTTTCACAGTACAGAATTTAAAATGTACCCGATGAATTCTATCAAACTTCTCTTAAGCTTTGACTTGATGTTGATGGGCGGTTGCTGTAGTCGGTTAGGTTATACTTTTGAAGTTATATTAGGGAAAAATTAGATATAGATAATGCGATTTGCATATGTTCAGTTAATTTTAACCTAAGATAACTGTTTCAAACTTTTTTTAAAGTTTAGAGTTTAGGGGGTGGGTTGTTACAAACTAAAGTTGAGGGGGGTAATGTGTTATATAGGCATAGTTGAGGGGGGTAAAATGTACTTTTCCCTAGAAATTAATAGTTAAAAGGAAAAAATTTATATTATGTCCATTTCATCCAATTCCACCAATCATATATTGTATTTACACTCTCTTTCTTCTATGATTGGTCATATAAAGGGTGATCTTCTATATTCTCTGTTAGAAAAATCAGTGTAAGCTTTGATAGTGTATTCACTGTCCTTAAGGAAATTAAGCCCCCACTATTTGTATGCTGCTGGGTTTGTATGGCAGATTTCCTCCAAGATTTACAAAGCCTGATATTATAGCCAGCAAAACTATAATACCTTCTGAACACAATTTTAGAAGGATGAGTTGAAGATTTGAGAGGTTTTTTTGATATATATTTTTTGTGAGAAGAAGTGCTACTTATATAGAACACATTGAACAAGGAAAGCTTGGTTCATATTCTTTCATGCTCAAAATATTGAACATTCATGCACCTTTAAGAGCACTCATGTGCTTTAAGTACATTCATATCTCTTTAAGAGCACTCATGTGCTTTAAGAACATTCATGTCCTTTTAAGGACATTCATTTTCCTTTAATTTTATCAATAAACTATTGTAACCTTATGTACATGAATAGTCATGCTTTAACAAGGTATAAGCACTCTTCACAACCCTTCAACTCACCCAAATGTGGGACCCTTAATTACTAACTATACTAACATTCTCTCTCTACTGTGATTGGTCATTTAAACATTTTTTGTCACGTGTCATAATTATATTGAGGAATTGGATAAAATGGACATAAGAAAATGGACCTAAATTTTGTCCTAGTTAAAGCTTAAAAGCTCCAAAGCGGCGCCGTTTGGTCGCACCGCACAACGCAGAGGATCTGCTTCCCAAGAAAGTACGTCAAATTCGGTATTTTCATATCTTTAAAGAAGTTCTGATGTTTCTATTTCGGGTTTCAAGATGAAGAATCAGTTGTTACTAATTTATGATGTTTTAAAATAATTACATGATATATAAACCTTAATATATATATATATATATATATATATATATATATATATATTTATATGGCTGTGAATCCTTCCCGGTCTTCCAAAATAGTCATTTAATTAATTAAAAAATAAATAAAAAATGATTTGAGAAGATCATGAGAGAGAGAAAATAATAAAATAGTAGTAATGATAATTTTGTTTTTAAAAAATAATCATTGTGGTAGTTATAAAAAAAATATTTTTTTAATATTTAATTTATTATTTTACAATTAATAATAAATCATTTTATTTTTTATAAATTAAAAAAAATGGCATGCACAACGTACATGTGAAGCCTCTAGTATATATATATATATATATATATATATATATATATATATATTACAATAGATATCTTTATATATAAATATTTATAAATAGAAATAAGTGATACTGATCATATTATTTTTTAAATAAAAAACGTATAGATATGAATCCTTATGCAAATAATAATAATAATAATAATAACAGAACAGTGTAACATAAAAAGAAATGGAGACTGGAGAGACACAAAATATATACATTAATGTATTCATTATGAGCTATTTATAATAAGGATCTGAATTTTCTTAATTTCTTAAAATATGAAATTAAGAGAATTGGGATGGTTTGTAATTTTTATATTTTAATGTTCTATTATTAACCTTCTCTTTACTTCCTTATTTTCTTTTTGGGTAAATTACACTTTAGTGTCATGTGGTTTTGCTCGATTTCACTTTGGTGCCCTGTGATTTCATTTTTGTCAATTTGGTGTCCTGAGGTTTGCACCGTTAGCACTTTAGTGCCCTGAGGTTTTCTACCGTTAATTTTAACGGTAATTATACTATTTGAATTAAAAAATTTTAAATATGACTTGATAAGGATCGAACTCAGGATCACTAATTTTAAAAACAATGCCTTATCCATTGGGCCAGAAAGTCCTAATTGATTAATATTTTCCTTTCAATATATATATATAACAATTGCACTATTAACCCTCTCTACTTTTACTATTCTCAATATCATTTCATCTACAGTAACTTTTTAATTTTATAATTTAAACCAATTAAATAAAAATATAAATAAAATTAAAAATTATTTAAAAATTTATATCATTTAATTATATAAAACTGTTTTAAATATGAATATTATTTAATTATCCAATAAAAAACTATTATTTAATTAAAAAATATTATTTTAAATTACATATTATTTCATTAATTTTAAATAACATAATTATTTAATATAACATTTTAACTTGAAAAAAATATAACATTTTAACTATTACTATTATTTCCACAAAAAAATTATTATAATTTTTTAATAACCTAAAATTATTTTAAAACATGTATTATTTAATTAATTTTAAATGACATAACTATTAATTATAATAATATGTATAAATTTCATGTTTATAATATTCATTATAACATAATTTATTTTATTTATTTTAATTAATTATAATTTATTGTCTTTAAATAGAATAAATAAATTTAAAATAAAAATAATAAATTTTTTTTATTAGTTCAATAAATTTTTAAGTGATTAAATAATTGAAATCAATGACTCAATGACTCAAACCTTTCAATGATTTAGTGGAAGAGAATAGTGTAATTCTATAAAATAAATGTGAGGGTGAGTATAGTTGGTCTTGACATATTATATTTATTGAAAGGAAACTAAAATATATCAAGACTTTATGGTCCAATGGTTAAGGCATTCATCTATGTTAATAGAGATTTTGGGTTTGATCCCCAACAAGCCACATTTAAGATTTTTTTAATTCAAATAATAAAATTACCGTTAAAACTAACGGTAGAAAATCTCAGGGCACTAAAGTGCTAATGATGTAAACCTCGGGATACCAAACTGACAAAAATGAAACCACAGGACACCAAAGTGAAATCGGACGAAACCACAGGACATCAAAGTGTAATTTACCCTTTCTTTTTTCTATATATATATAATTTAATTGGTCAAAACCTCAAATTGGTCCTTTATGTTTGCAGGAAGTTTCATATTGGTCCTTTATGTTTCAAGAAGTCCAAATTGGTCCTTTATGTTTGCAAGAAGTTCCGAATTGGTCCTTCCGTCCAAGTCCGTTTATTTTCTAAGTTAAGTGCTGACGTGGCATGCTGACATGGACACACTATCTCTCCTACGTGTCAGTTGAAACTGACGTGGCATGCCACGTCACTGCCATGCCATCGTCACGTCATCACCCAATATCATATGCGATGACATGGCAGTGACGTAGTGCTGACGTGGCATGACACGTCAGCTTATATGGACATGTCAGCACGCCACGTCAGCACTTAACTTAAAAAATTGACGGAAGTGGACGAAAGGACCAATTTGGAACTTCTTACAAACATAAAGGACCAATTTGGACTTTTTGAAACATAAAGGACCAATATGAAACTTCGTGCAAACATAAAGGACCAATTTGGGGTTTTGACCTAATTTAATTATACTTTTGCAAGAAATAAATTTCTTCAACACCTTTCAATCTCTTGCCCTTCTTTGTATACTGCATTGATATTTTAAACAATTTATACCTATATTAATACGGATATTAAATATTGTAATCAATTGTGATGTTAGAAAATAATAAGAAAGAAAAATAGAGATAATGGTAATTTATTTTTAGTTTGAAAAAAAATAATGGTAATTATCAAAATAATATAAAAGAAAATATATAACCTTTTAATTTTTAATTTATTATTTTAAAATGAATAATTTTATATTATATTTACAAATTAAAAAAAGAACATAGACCTACGCCTGTACGCCATGTTTCATATTATGCATAGTATGTATTGTGAGTTGAGATGCGGACTAAATATTCATAACAGGTAAAAGAGGATGAGCAATTGATAAGGGATTGTTGACATCTATATATTTATATATCTATATATTTATATATATTACTAAAGTCAAGTGCATGAAGTTAATACTTGTCACGTGCTTAGAGTGTCATGTTTTACAATTTTGTCACGTCATCCTTCGAAGAAATCTAACTTACCTTCAAATCAACGGTTGAGATCATTCCTTGACCCAACCTTTTTAATTAATGCAGATTGTATATAATTAATCATATCATAAATATTTGCATGATCCATAAATCAATTTACACTGATGTTTTGTATCATTTATTTCAATTGGGTTGACCTCATCACTAATTGATTTAAACCAATAAATATCAGATTCAAAAATATGAGGATGATTTTATATTAGTTCAAATTTTAATATTCAATTAATTTTTTATATGCAGATAAAAAAATTGAAAATAAAGTAAAATAAAAAATTTAGATAAACATAATATAATAAAAATTTTAAAAAAATTATTTTATAATTTTAAAAATTATAACAACAATTAAAAATTTTTAAATATGAGTGCATTGAAGAAAATAAAAGTTTATAAATAAAAATTTTAAATATATATTATAAGTAAACTAAAACAAAATATTCAAAATTTTCTAATAAAAAATAATAACAAGAAAAAAAAAACGTATAAACATATTACTACTATTAACAAACATCTATATATCAATATATCTATATATATCTATATATCTATATCTATATATCTATATATCTATATTCTATATCTATATCTATTATCTATCTATTATATATACTTAAAGGTAGAGGCGCTAATGCAATTACTGTCAAATCAGCGTGTACGTAAGAAAGAATTTTTAGAAATTTATATTTTAAGTTTAATTTTATCAATTTATTATCATTTTTTTTTATAGTTTACCTTATATAACAATACGTTTGAATCATATTTTTTTCTATATATTTCATATTTGAATATAAACAGTTTTTTTAAATTAGGAATATATTAAATTTTTTCTTTGATATTTTCTAATTATATACTTTTGTATATCTAAAAAAAGAAAGGATAAATATCATAAAAAATGACAACAACTAATAGCAGCGAATAACACTTGTAGAGTTACCGTATTCAAAATTCTATTATCTATTATTCTATTATCTATTATATCTATCTATTATATCTATTATCTATTATATATACTTAAAGGTAGAGGCGCTAATGCAATTACTGCCAAGTCAGCGTGTAAACATCTTTAATCCTCTGACATATATTGCTGACGTGTTGTTGACATGTGCTATAAATTTTGTGATGTAATCAGTATTATATAATAGATTTTATTCTTTGGACTGTATATAAAAGAATATTCTAAATGCAAAATTAAATTTAGCTTAGAGATTTGATAATATATTAATAATGTATCTTAACTGAAATATTTTGTAAACTGAAAATATCAAAATAAAATAATATTTAAATTCGAATATTTAAAATCATATATTTAAATTCGAATTTTGGTTCAGTAGATAAGTTATTTAAATGTGAATTATTTGAATAGTGGTTTCTTATTCATACTTATCAGAATCATATTCCAATCTATTATATCTATCTATTATATATACTTAAAGGTAGAGGCACTAATGCAATTACTGTCAAGTCAGCGTGTAAACATCTTTAATCCTCTGACATATATTGCTGACGTGTTGTTGACATGTGCTATAAATTTTGTGATGTAATCAGCATTATATAATAGATTTTATTCTTTGGACTGTATATAAAAGAATATTCTAAATGCAAAATTAAATTTAGCTTAGAGATTTGATAATATATTAATAATGTATTTTAACTGAAATATTTTATAAACTGAAAATATCAAAATAAAATAATATTTAAATTCGAATATTTAAAATCATATATTTAAATTCGAATTTTGATTCAGTAGATAAGTTATTTAAATGTGAATTATTTGAATAGTGGTTTCTGATTCATACTTATCAGAATCATATTCCAATCTATTATATCTATCTATTATATATACTTAAAGGTAGAGGCGCTAATGCAATTACTGTCAAGTCAGCGTGTAAACATCTTTAATCCTCTGACATATATTGCTGACGTGTTGTTGACATGTGCTATAAATTTTGTGATGTAATCAGCATTATATAATAGATTTTATTCTTTGGACTGTATATAAAAGAATATTCTAAATGTAAAATTAAATTTAGCTTAGAGATTTGATAGTATATTAATAATGTATCTTAACTGAAATATTTTGTAAACTGAAAATATCAAAATAAAATAATATTTAAATTCAAATATTTAAAATCATATATTTAAATTCGAATTTTGATTCAGTAGATAAGTTATTTAAATGTGAATTATTTGAATAGTGGTTTCTGATTCATACTTATCAGAATCATATTCCAACTTAAAATTTAAATTGTTGTTATTTGTTATTTTGTCAATCTCTCCCAGTCCTATATATACTAAGACACAGCAATGCTGATTACACCAGTATAATCAAATTAGCTTATAATAGAATTCAAGGAAGAGTTCTCACAAGCTGCAAAAACAGATTAGATTATCAAGGTTCGCGTGGTGAGGATCTAGCTAATGCCAGCATATCCATCCACATCATCCTACCATGGAATAGAGATGGTGCTATGTGACTCTAAGGTATTTATTATAACACCTTCTAGCTGCGTCCAAAATATTTTTAATACTGTATTAATCTAATTAAATTGCTAAAGAAGATTCTTTGACGAACTTTTAATTTGAAGCATGAATATGACTCCATTCATCATTTTGGGTTCGATTTTGTTGCTGCTGATCGGATCAAAAGTGGCGAGCTTGATCAAAATATATTAGTAGGTATGTAATTACTACTTATTTTTTGTATTAATAATAAGTCTATTGATTAAATATAATCATTTTTAATCTGATATTACAATTTTGCAGATGTAATATTAATTGGTCGTGTATTCAACATGTCCCAAGTGCACCAGTCGTCTCCAAATGATCCAAAGACTAAATGCGTTACTGTGGACATTGAGGATAGCGCGTAAGAAAGCATGCATTATATTTTTTTAAAAAAGAGTTTATTTTAATTTTCTTATTTTTTATTAATTGCATATTTTGAATGTAAAAGGAGTTCGCATATCATATTGTATCAAAGAAGTTGTAGGTAGAATCGTAGAAGGAAAAAACAGAGTAGTGAGCTTCTTTTAGAGGTAATTTTGTAACAGAAATATTGATCAAATTATCAATTTTTTTATAAATTAATCTGCAGGTGATGGAAAATCGCAAGACCAAATTTTAATGACTTGTGAGGATGCTTACATAACTCATGTGTGAAGAAAGAATATACCCATTATACCCATTGTAAAGAGCAAGCAGTTAATTAATCAATGTAATATCTGTATTATACCCATTATTTTATTATTGTTAATATTAAAATTTTTAAAATTTATTATTGTTTATATTAATATGCTGGATATATATATATATACTTAATTATTATTATTATACTGATATTTATTGTCAAAGTAAATTAAATCAATTAATATATTGTTGCCATTTGGTGGTTGATACCCTTGAAGGCTTGAACGTTACTTTCCTACGATTTTTAATAAAGCATATATGTACTTCACTCATAGAAAATCAATTAATATTAATATATAGTTGCTATTCTAGAATCCCCATTTTTATTCACATAGGTTTGAGTTGCCAGTTATCTCAATTTTTTATTTTCTTTATATTCTTTATTTTAAATAATCATCATAATTTAAAGAAGATCAAAACTTTCGAATTCTTTACATTGAATTCAGCCGTGAAATGCATAAGCTTCACAGCCCATCAACTCTTGGCAAATATGGCTGGACATGGGATGCCAATTGCATAAGATGAATAACAAAATAAAGTTTAATAAGGTAATCAATTTTTACGTTTATTGAAGTAATCAAAATGTATAGAGAGAAAGTTTAAATATTTGATCGATATAGTTGTTATCAAAATGTATTTTTATATTCTGTACCAAAAAAAATGTATTTTTATATTTAATTGTAACTTTTATTATAGTCATTTTTATATAGTCGTTGGTCTCACAATTTACATCTATTTAATAATTAATAAAACATAAAATAAAATATATAATTGGATTAAAGTTGAGAAAAGGTGAAGATAATAGATTGTTATAAAACTTGGTGAGAGAGATTAAAGATAATTTGTGATAAAAATGTAACAAAAACAAGTCATGTGGAGACCTAAATCAGGGATAAGAGTTTAATAATATCGTACCACTGAAGTTCAATACATCCCTCTAATCATGTAGAGTCATTTGTTAATATTAATATAAATTCACATTAATGATGACCCAAATTGAATGGTTTAGGAACCAACTTATTCGAGGGATGTACTGAAGTTCAGTACTATCGTACCACTGAACATCTACTCCTAGACCAGACCTGTCTAAAAGCTGGTTCGACGGAACAGAAGCTTTTGCAACCTTCAATAGCGATGAGAATGTGAGTAACAGATGCAATATTCGCTACGAACGGCTGGTATGGTGATGAAATTGCATCTTACGACGACAAGACAAAGAGTAAGAAACATTAGCTTCTGCGAACGACGGGATGGTTTCTTCTTTGACATTCTATCCAAATGTTTGAATTTCATTATATATGTTGTACACGTTATTAATTTTTAATTTAATTTCCTTACAATGTTATTACGCTTTAAGTGCTCTAAATTATGTTGCCAATCAATAATGAATTGTAATGCATTATTTTTCATCAAATTGGACTATACATGTTTTTTTTATAATAAATTTTATCAAATTATAGAAAAATCCAATGCACTTACAATAAATCAAACAACTCCATTCTAACAATACTAAAGAAATTATTCGTAAAGAATATTGAACTAAAAGGCGAATAAAAAGGTCAATTGATCCCATTTGTGAGATGAACTTGGGATGAAAAACTGCATCATTCTTGGTGTTGCAAACAAAGTTTTTACGGTTAAACTTCCTGCATATTTCTGGAGTAATCTTCAAAGTCGAAAGTACATTGAAATTTTCTAACAACATTATGAAGGAGTGGAAGCTTTCTGACATTAAGATCTGTAAATTTTAGATATAGATCTGCAAAAACTTTCTCAACAAACGAAAATAACAAAAACTACCTTCAGTTACTAGATCTAAAAAGATTTAGTAATTAGAGATTAAACTTTTCTAAAGAAAGACAAAGATACAGACTAGATCTTGAAGAAAATACCACCAAAATGGGGGGATGATATAGATCTGAAAGATCTATTTATTTTAAAGACTGAAAATAAACAAAATTAAGAAAATAAGGAGGGGTTGCTAAACTTACAAAAATTTATAAGTTGTAGCAATCCCTCTTGCACTTATCTGCAGGAGGAGAGGCGTTGGAGGATGAAGAAGAAGGAGTTGAAGAGGCGAGTTTTTATTTACTGAAGGAGAGAATCGAATGAGAGTTAAATTGGATTATACATGTTATAATAGCGAATTCTAAAATTTAATACTATTACATAAGTGTAAGGTTTCGTAGTACCATCTTATTGTATAAAAATATGTTAAGCCTCCATTATTCGTTATGAATGATGAATTTTTTTTTTATGTTACTATATCAAAACTTAAAAAAAATCCCGTGCATGTGCACGGGCCAAAAGCTAGTATCTTACTAAAGGAATGTACATAGGCTCTTCTTTGGACACGTGTCTTCTCTACATATCATGTTCATTCTCCACCTACACATCCTCTAACATTCTCCAAAGCTTTTTCATATGCTCTTACATGATTCTAATTGAATACCATTTAATACTATTTGATTGTGAGATTTGAAATAGAAATTACACCATTACTCTCATTAATTAGAAATATCAACATTATATATATATATATATATATATATATATATATATTCATACCTAATTAATACCCCCTACAGCTCACAAAAAAAAATAAAAAAAAAATAAATCTATCTATATATCTATATCTATCTATATAATATATTAAACCAACCTACAAGCTCACTTTCTGAATGCATCCTCATATTGTCATCTAACACAACATTGCCACCTAGGATTTTGAGACCATCTAGCATACCAACTTTTTTACGGTCCAGATCGATTCTTATTGCCAGCAAAATTTTCAAATCTCATAAATTGTAATATCAATGAATAATTAACAATTAAACATACATTTAATTCCATTTACAACATATGTTGGTTACAATTTAATCAAGTCTATATCAATCATTTCTTAAATTGATTCACCCATTAATTGCACATCAAATAAAAACAAGTATATATATTATGATTTTCTATATCGTTAACACAGTATATTTCATTGTCATTTTTGTGATATGGTTAAGGATAGATTAACGTCATATTTAAAAAAAATAATGTAATCATCTAACATTTGGCCCTTAGTCAATGGTCATTGATGTTAATTTAATAATTTTATGGTATTTTGAAACTGATTGCATAATTGATGTTTTTTTGGTATGTGATGATTTAGTGGTGATTAATTATCTATAATTTGCCAGTTAAATTTGTACCTTTGCACAATTAATTGGTTGCATGAATCATGGTCAATTTGTTTTACTCAGATTGATTTCCGAGAAAGTATAAAACTAGAGCTTCAAACAAGTTTTGAAGGCCATTGTCTACCTACTTCTTATTGGAGCTTTCACAAATTGGTTAGTTTTTTCGCCATTTTAGTTTAATCTAATTTTAGATTTCTTGTATTTTATCTTTTGGTTTCAGAATTTTTAGAATCGTTGTTTCTAATGAATTATTTTTATTTGCTGTATTTTTTTCAAAAGATTCAAATGCTTATCTGATATACCCCGATCTCACGTTAGTTGTCCATATATGTTTGCTAGGAATTTGATGAAGAAACATGATGGTACGTATTCACTTCAACCAATGGCCATAAAGGGATGAATCATTCGTTTCTTTATTATGCTCCTCTTAATTCTAGAAAAATCTCAAAGCTGCTTGTAGAAGATGCTAGATTTCTGAGGAGTGTAAATTCTTTTATGTTGTGGATTCTTTTTACATATTAATTTAATGTTGAAGAGGATTTTGTGTCATTCCAATTGGTAAGTGACAGTAGAGTCTCCATTAATAAAGAAAAGCACGTGGGAAGAATGGCTTACATGGCGGGTCTTTTCCTTGAAGGAACTACATCAGCTACAAATAATTTCAACTATGACAACAAACTTGGAGAAAGGGGATTTGGCAGTGTTTAAACTTGATTGGCATATTTCTCTAATGGATAAGCTTCTTGATGTTACTTTTTGAGTTTTTTTGTTATTATGTTAGGGAGCGATATAGAATTCTTACTCACTTTATTGATATATGTTACCTCTCTCGCCATTTTTCTTAATTCTACTTTAAATGTCTATGCTATTGGCTACTAATGATTCATTCAACTAAGGATTGTAATAGTCTTTATATTTGTTTTCCTTTGCTTAGAATTTTTATATATGCATTTCACTATCATTTTGTTTAGCAATTTGTTTGGTTGGTTACTACTGTTTTTCATTTTTTATTGAAATAAGATATTAAATTAATGAGGCTTGGAGTAAAAAAATTATTTTGTTATATTTATGTAACTTGCAGCTAGGACCACGCGAAAGTCACCTCGCTAATGTATTATAAAGCGGGACAAGAATTACAGATAGTTGAATCTGTATTCTAAGTAGGGACAGTTTTTTAGGTAATGAATAAAAAATATTATTTAACTTGAAGTGAAACTATAAATATGTTTCATGAAAAAAAAACTATAAATATGAAGCACAAAAGCTGAAAGCTCAAATATATGTGGGCTTATAATTAGGTAAATGACATCTCTGTGTTTTTTTTAAGTATGTCTTCATATCTTTTAATCCAGTGATTGATCAAGAAAAATAAAACAAAGATGCTAATTTTAAAATTTTTGTTTAAAAAAAGTTAGCATGATCAATTATACATATAAAATGATGACTTTATTATTTTTGTAATAAATAATAAATTAAAGACAAAACTTATATGGTGTTGCTTAAGTGTTTTTCTTAAGGTTAACCGTTAAAAAAAGACATGTGTCGATTTTGAGAGAAAAGTTGACACATGTCTTTTTTTAATTGGTTAACCATAGAAAAAGCATGTAAGCAACAACATATATGAGTTTTTTCCATAAATTAATACTTATCCATCAAATAACAATGTTGAGTTTACCATTCTTACGTTAAATTCACAAAAAAAAAATAGTAAATTGAAAAGAATAGTAAGAATGAGAGGGAGAAGGAGAAGGAGTGAGAAGAAGAGAAAGAAGCAAAGAGGAAGAAAAAAAAAATATAATGGTGTGAGAAAGAGATAGTGGCAAGAAGAAAGAATAATAGGAAGAAGATGAAGAAATCTAAGAGAGAAAGAAAAAGAAAGGAAGGGAAGAAGATAAACATATGGAAAACATAACGTCAATGGAGAAAAACATGGGAGAATAAAATAATTAATAAATAGGTGTATGTTTAGAAAATATAAAAAAGGTAAATAAATATGTATGGGAAAAATAAAAAGTATGTAAATAGATATAGGTGTAGGAAGAACAAAAAGTAGATAAGTAGTAAATAGTGGGTGGAAAGAAAAGGAAAAAATAATAAAAAAATATAAAAGAAATTATAATAAGATAATAGTATGTATTAATTTTTAAATATTATATTTCAGATATTTTAAATTTTTTTAAAGGAATTATAAGTAAATAATTTATTTAGTAAAACGAATATAAAGATATTGTATACATATTTTAATTTATATATATTCCTTTATTTTGAGCATGTCTCCTTATTTTTAAGAGTAAAATACATTCTCATGAAAATATAATCCCCTCCCCTTACATTTAAAAATCCAATACATTTTAATTCATTTAAATGACTGTCAAAATAATGAGCTTTTATGTAATTTCACAATTCAACTTTTGTTGGGACTAAACTAGCCATCTTTTTGGCAGAAAAAGAGTGTATTGTGCGTTTTAATTTTTGAAAAGTTAACATGACCTCTGCAACATAATCATACATACAATTAATAATAGATTTGATGTAATCTATACTAATATTCACCCCAATTTTTTTGTTCTATGGGATATAAAAAACAAGATATTTTAGAAAATTATAAATTGACACAAATTTTTACGGAAGATATAAAGATATTTGATGGACTTTAAAAAAGAGTGTTCGATATATATGAATATGATCATCGTCTTTTTTTTTTCTTCTGCTCTAAGAAACTCATCAAAATTTTAATATATTCAAAAAATTATATAAGCTCGCCTGTATATTAGAAAATTGGTTTTAACGTTAAAAAGGAAACTAATAAAGAGTACACAAAAAAAGATTTTGACTATAAATTAAAAAGTAATTATGTAACTAGCTAGGCATAGTAGCAAAAGCATTATTTCAAGAATTCTAACAAAATAGACTAATGATAACGCATTAAACAAAGGATCGTTCAACGAATTAAACAAAGAATCATTCAAAATTTTAATCTTTATACAATAAATTTTAAAAATCAACGCGCATAGAGCATAGTACACGTCTTTTTCTGCCAAAAAGTGGGGGCATTTTGTCCAAACAAAGTAAGCTGAAAAGAGGAATAAGAAGGAGAGGGAGAAGAAGGAGTGAGAAGAAGAAAACGAATATGACATAAGGAAAGCATGATGTGTGAGAGAAAGATGAGAAAATAGAAGAAAAAATACATAATAGGGTGAGAAAGAGATAGTGGGCAAGAAGAAGAAGAAGAAAAAATGTGAATAAGAAAGAAAAAGAAAATGTGTGAAGTAGATAAACATAGAAACAATAAAGTAAATGAAAAAATAAATGGAGAGAATAAAAAAAAGTTAATAAATATATGTATGTTTGAAAATTATAAGAAATAGGTAAATATATATGTATGGGGAAGAAAAAATACATATCAGGGTGAGAAAAAGATAATGGCAAGAAGGAAGGAGAAGAAGAAGAAGAAATGTAAGTAAGAAAAAAAAAGAAATGGTGTGAGGAAGATAAACATAGAATCAATAAAGTAAATGAAAAAAAAATGGGAAAATAAAAAAGTTAATAAATAGATGTAGGTATGAAAATTATAAAAAATAGGTAAATAAATATGTATGGGAAAAATGAAAGTAGGTAAATAAAGGTAGGTGTGGAAAGAATAAAAAGTAGATAAGTAATAAAATATATATAAAAAATTATGAAGAGATAATAATATGTATTAATTTTTAAATATTATATTTCAAATATTTTAAATTTTTTCAAGAAATTATACATGAATTATTTAATTTATTAAAAAGAATAAAAAGATATTGAACACATATTTATATTTATATGTATTCCTTTATTTATATTAAACAATTACTATATATATATATATATATATATATAGTAAGACAGGTTTAACTATCAGCAAATACTAAATCAATACATCGACCGGATCAATAATCTTTTAGGTTTTGAAAATGATGCGTCACACTCCCATTTTTTTTTTAAAAAAATTGTACATCATTAATAGTAATTATGTTTTTTTATAACAAGAGATGAAAGTTCAATATTATGTTATTACATAACTTCGGTACATCCATCTAACCGTGTAATGTCATTTGTTAATATTAATAGAAGCACATATTAATAATGACCCGCAATGAATTGATTAGAGGCCAACTTATTGGAGGATATATTGAAGTTTAATATTACCGTACTACTGAACATCTTCGCATTAGCGAGAAAGTTTGAGATCATAAACTTTTAAAAATACTATATTACACTCTCATTCCCTAAGAGTCCTTAAAGTACACTCCCCTCACCTCTATTTTTAGAACTTACACTCTCCTCCCTTGAGAGATAAGACAACATAAAATTTAACCAGTTTGACCAAAATATCCTTATTTTAATTAGTTACAAAATTTAATATGTATTTGGTTAGTACAAATTTTTTTTTAAAGAAATTTAAATAAATTACATAATCAAATTAAAACAAATATGTATTTAAGAAATATGTCATTATAGGATGTATAATATTTTAACATTAGTATCTGTATAAGATTATTGACAAATAAATAGACAATGACCTCTATTTATTTACGAAAATACCAATAAACTATTATATTCCAAATTATATGTGTCTATGTTTTTTTAGGATACGAAATGATTCAAATTAAATTAAAATAATCTGTATATATATCCCGTGCATCGCACGGGTTCAATACTAGTATATTACTAAAGTCAAGTACATGAAGCCAATTCTTGCCACGTGGCTGGAGTGTTATGTTTTGCAATTTCACCACGTCATCCTTCGAAGAAATCTAACTTACCTACAACCCAACGGCTGAGATCATTCATTTGCATGATCCATGAATTAATTTACACTGATATTTTGTATCATTTATTTCAATTGGGTTGACCCCATCACTAATTAATTTAAACCAATAAATATCTAATTCAAAAATTTAAGGATGATTTATATTAGTTCAAATTTTAATATTCAATTAATTTTTTATATGTAAATAAAAAATTTCAAAATAAATTAAAATAAAAAATTTAGATAAACATAGTATAATAAAAATTTAAAAAAATTTATTTTATAATTTTAAAAATTATAACAACAATTAAAAGTTTTTAAATATGAGTAGATTGAAGAAAATAAAAGTTTATAAATAAAATTTTGAAATAGATATTATAAGTAAACTAAAACAAAATTTTCTAATAAAAAATAGTAACAAGAAAATAAAAACGTATAAACATATTAAAAACATGCTTTTTAATTAATCAAGTAAAACATATTAAATAAAATCAAGTAAAACAAAAAAAAATAGATAAACCTATTTTTTAATCTTAAAAACATATTAAATAATTAATCAATAACAAAATAGTAATAATTTTACCCCTAAAAAATAAAATATTTTTCTATATTAAAAATTTTATTTAAGCGTTTTTTTTATAAATATCATAAAATATCTCTAATAATCTTCAAAATTAGTGCACTAATTAAAATAAATTTTGTTTAAGCATTTTTTTATAAAATTTTGTTTAAGCGTTTATTTACCATATATATATTTTATCAATTATATTTTATTTATACACAAGTGCCATGATGGAAATGAATTTAATTTCATAATTACATATCTTCAATATAATATTTTTTTTATATATTTATATCTCTTGGCATGCTCTGATTTTTTTATCAATTGTCGTTAATTAAAAGAATTAAGCTAATTCAAAATCAATAATCATAACACTGTTCACCAAAAAAAAAAATCATAACACTATTTTTTGTACCAATTGTAAATTCATAATGATATACCCTAATTTTCATATCTCTTCAAATATGCTTTGAAATTTGTTAAGATTTTGATATTAATTATATCATACTATTTTAAATATGTTTTATTGTGAAAAAAATAAAAAACATCTACTTTAATGGCCAATCAACCATTTTAATGGTCAATATCTGAAAATATCCTAACATATTTAATATTATTATTTAATGCAATTTTAAAAAAAAGATGTATTAAGGAATTTTTGAAATTTAAATTTAAAATATTTTGATTCCAAATCAAATGTATTAAATATGGTCTTGAAGTATTATAATTTTAAAATAAAACGATTATTAAATGCCTTTATAAAAATTTATTGCAATTTATTATTATTTTAAAAAATTAAATGCGTTTAATTTTGCCAATATCATCATTTTAAATTATTATCTCTCCCTTTGGTCTTCTCTTTTCTTTTTCTATAAATAATTTCTTCAAAGATGGTGTAGGAACAAGAACGCATCTTTGTTGAAGTTAGGTCTTTTCTGTTTGTAAAGTCCAGTTTGTTGGGTTTATATTATTCCTTCTTTTTGGGCTTTGTATTCTGGGCCTTTTACTTTTGCTTATTAACTTTGGTTAAACGGTGTAGTTTTAGCTGGTTGTTAGTGCTTAGTGACTAGTTTGTTTCTGGTTTGCTTTTAGTTAGGTTTAGTTCCTTTCATCAGAGCTTGTATATATATGGGTTTTTATTGAATGGAAAGAGTCGAGTATTTTTCCAGAAACTATTGCTTGAAGTATTGTTACTTTCACATGGTATCAGAGCGGGCGATCTAGGGATCAAGATTTGTATACTCGATCAAAACGCTTCTTTGTATCTTCTAATCAAGACTCAAAGCTTTTCTTCACAGAGACATGGCGGAAAAGCAAGACTCGGTGAGCAAGACCGCGACTACCGATGAAGGCGCTTATCGTCTTCACAGCTCCGATCATCCTGGAGTATCCCTGGTCAATCATCCTCTCGTCGGCAGCAACTATCTTGCATGGAGCACGGCGATTAAAACCTCACTTGAGGCAAAGGACAAAATCGGCTTTGTCGATGGGTCACTGCCTCCTCCAGAAGATCCGACGGAATTCAAGAAATGGAAGACCGTCGATTCGATGATAAAATCATGGATTGTGAACTCTACCTCTAAAGAGCTCGCCAAGAATTTCATATACTGTCAGACCTCCAAAGCGCTGTGGGATGTGCTCGAGGAAAGGTTTGGGGTTAGCAACGCCCCACAACTATACGAGATACAGAGACGGACCAGTACGATTGAGCAGGGCGAAGACTCTGTGATGACTTACTACACAAAGATAAACATATGTTGGGATGAGATGGGGAGACTCCTACCCATACCAGAATGCACTTGCGGGAAATGCACGTGTGGTTTGCACAAGAAGATTACAGACATTGATGCTTCCATCAAACTTTTACAATTCTTGATGGGTCTTAACCCAATCTATGACGTTATAAGAAGCCAGATTCTTAATCTGGACCCATTGCCCTCTGCCAATAAGGCCTACTCCATGGTCATGAGGGTTGAAAAGCAACGGAAAATCAACATGGGCATTCTGAGTGGTAATGAAAACGCGGCAGCCTTGATGGCCAAGGCTTATCAAGGCAAGAATGATGGGGAGAACAAAGGGAACCTCATCAAGAAGAAAGACTTATCCAAGAAGGACAAGTTTTGTGAACATTGCAACAATACTGGACATACCAAGGACACCTGTTTTAAACTTCACGGGTATCCAGATTGGTTCAAAGAACTCAGAGAAAAAAGGGCTGCTGCAGGGAAGAAACAAGTGGCTAATGCTTGTGGAGACCTAGTTGTAGATGCTTCGAATGACTCAGAATCAAACACAAAAAGGGAACTGGCCAATATGGTGACATATTTGCTGAAAGAGGTGCAAAGGCTGGGAAAGAACAAAGCACCCAATACCAATGATGAGCAGAGCAACTTTGCAGATTTGCATGAATTTGCAGGTAATATCCAACCTTTAAACCCCAAAGTTATTAATAAAACAAATTGGATTATGGATACGGGTGCTACCACCCATATGTGTTCAGATATTAGTCTGATGCAAAATTTAAGAATCTTATCAAACCCTAGGACCGTGCACCTACCAGATAAGACAACTAAGGCTGTTACTAAAATAGGAAGTGTAGTCCTTGACAAAAATCTTATACTAAAAGAAGTATTATATGTACCTTCCTTTAGGTACAATTTAATTTCTGTAAACAAAGTAACTAGGGATGCTAATGTATGCTTTATTTTTTATCCCTCATATTGTGAAATACAGGACCAGAAGAGTAAGAAAACCTTAGCTAGAGGAGCTGCTTATGGAAAACTCTATTACCTGACTGCGGGATCTTTCTCTAAGCAGAATAGGAATAATACGGAACACCCTGTTAGCCCTACCAATGCCTTTTGCAATAATGCTCATGTAGGAAATAAAAGAACTACCAATACTACTAAAACATGGCACTCTAGGTTAGGCCATGCTTCTGTAAAGACTATGAGGCATATAAGTGACATTATCCTTACTGATGATATGAATAAAGATTGTGAAACTTGCCATATTTCAAAACAACACAGATTACCTTTTTCAAACAGTGATAGTAGAGCTGAAAGAAAACTTGAATTACTTCATATTGACTTATGGGGGCCATATCGGTACCCAACTTTAACCTCTGCCCATTATTTTCTCACAATTGTGGATGATAATACTAGAGCTACTTGGGTTTTCCTATTGCAGCAAAAGTCACAGGTTTATCAAACATTAGAAGGTTTTTTATCTTTTTCTCAGAAGCAATATGATGCTAAGGTTAAGATCATTCGATCAGATAATGGAACCGAGTTTACTAACAACCAATGCATGCTTCTCTTCAGTAAACTAGGGATCTTGCATCAAAAATCATGTAGTTACACCCCTCAACAGAACGGCATAGTAGAAAGGAAGCATAGGCACCTTTTAGAAACTGCAAGAGCACTAATGTTTGAGTCAAAACTACCAAAAGATTTTTGGGGAGAAGCCATTCTCACAGCAACATACATAATTAATAGGTTGCCTACATCTGTTTTAGATTGGAAGTCACCTTTTGAATTAATACAAGGAGTCAAACCCAAATATGAGAACCTTAGGACCTTTGGATGCCTTTGCTATGCTTCTAATAATACCCCTCATAAGGACAAATTTGAGCATAGAGCCTTTAAATGTATTTTCATAGGATATGCCACAGGACAAAAGGGTTATAAAGTATTTGATTTAAACACAAAAAAGGATTTTTGTTTCTAGAGATGTTATTTTTTATGAAAATCAATTCCCATATCTTACTGTGCAAAATGACCAATCTGTTCCTTTGCCAAACATCCCTATTAGCACGAATACTGGTGATGACAGTGACTCTTACCCATTGGGATCTGTCATACCCACTACTGTGATTACTAACCACTCTGCAGATTTACCAGTCTTAGACCCCATACCTATTGAACCAGAGATAGAACACTTTGTAGACCCTCCACCCACTACCCGTGAAAGCACCAGACCAAGAAAGGCTCCATCTTGGCTGGCTGATTATGTATGTATCTGTAAAACAACAGAAAAACTTGATTCTACTATGTTACCCTATGCACCTACTTCCACCTACTCTGCCTTCTTTGCGGAAGTCAACAAGATTTCTGAACCTCATACCTATGCTCAAGCTGCTAAGTCCACAGAGTGGGTTGCTGCAATGAACCAAGAGCTTGCTGCTCTAGAAACCAATCAGACTTGGGACATTACTCTTCTTCCCTAAGGCAAGAAAGCCATAGGCAGCAAATGGGTGTACAAAATCAAGAGAAATGCTGATGGCACCATTGATCGATACAAGGCTCGACTTGTAGCAAAAGGGTATAATCAAACAATGGGTATTGACTATTTTGAAAGCTTCTCACCCGTTGCTAAGATGGTAACTGTACGTATTTTTTTTATCTATTTCTTGCACTAAGGGCTGGGGTGTGTACCAACTTGACATTAACAATGCCTTTCTCCACGGGCATCTCAAAGAGGAAGTATATATGACACCCCCGGAAGGTTACTTGAAAGCTAAGTCTAATGAGGTTTGTAAACTTAAGCGTTCCCTCTATGGCTTAAAACAAGCTTCACGGGAATGGAATTCTGAATTCACGGCTCAACTAATTAATTATGGTTTTCACCAATCTATGCATGATCATTGCTTATTTTTTAAAAAGACATCGCATTCTTTTACTGCTCTTTTGGTTTATGTTGATGACGTCCTGCTTACTGGGGACGATGACAATGAAATATTAGCTGTCAAACGTTTTTTACATTCTGCTTTCACCATTAAAGACCTTGGTCTTGCTAAATTTTTTCTTGGCATTGAAATCTTGCGTACTCCTAATGGTTTGTTTTTGTCTCAGCGTAAGCATCTTCTAGATATTATTGAGGATGTGGGTTTAACTACTGCTATACCTGTGAATGTTCCCTTACCTAGGAATCACAAGTTTGACGAAGATTCCCCTCCTTTTGAAGCAGTTGAAAGATATAGACGCCTAGTGGGGCGATTACTTTATCTTAACATGACTCGTCCGGATATTTCTCACTCAGTTCAGCAACTGAGTCAATTTATTTCTGAACCTAAACTAACTCATTGGAATGCTGCTTTGCAGGTAGCTCGGTATCTTAAGGGAACAGTTTCTCTTGGTCTTTTTTATAAATCCAATGGTGTTACTGCCCTCACTGCTTACTGTGACAGTGACTGGGCAGTTTGTCCTCAAACAAGGAAGTCTCTTACAGGTTACTGTGTTTTCCTCGGGAATTGTCTTATTTCCTGGAAAATGAAAAAGCAAAATACGGTATCACGGTCATCTTGTGAGGCCGAATACCGTAGCATGGCATCTACGGGTTGTGAAGTCCAGTGGATTACTTACATTCTTCATGATTTTTCTGTTCCGGTTTCTCTGCCTATTACCTTGTACTGTGATAATCAATCTGCTTTAAACATTGCAGCTAACCCGGTATTTCACGAAAGAACTAAACATTTAGAGATTGATTGTCACATTGTCCGCAACAAAACTCGTGAAGGTTTTATTGTACCTCGATATATTCCCTCTTCTTCTCAGACAGCTGATTTCTTTACTAAGACATTGCCTCCAACTCAGTTTCAAGCTTTTGTTTCCAAGTTGGGAATGCTTCATCACCCTTCTCCAACTTGAGGGGGGGTGTTGAAGTTAGGTCTTTTCTGTTTGTAAAGTCCAGTTTGTTGGGTTTATATTATTCCTTCTTTTTGGGCTTTGTATTCTGGGCCTTTTACTTTTGCTTATTAACTTTGGTTAAACGGTGTAGTTTTAGCTGGTTGTTAGTGCTTAGTGACTAGTTTGTTTATGGTTTGCTTTTAGTTAGGTTTAGTTCCTTTCATTAGAGCTTGTATATATATGGGTTTTTATTGAATGGAAAGAGTCGAGTATTTTTCCAGAAACTATTGCTTGAAGTATTGTTACTTTCACAATCTTTTTCTCCATTTTCTTTGCTTAAGGAACAACAGAACTAGAGCAATGAAGATTTTCTTCTATATCTATCAATGGCTTCCTATTTTTTTTCTTTTGTGGTAGGTTTCTCCTTTGTCTCTTTTATCTATTGTTCTTTTTTTTTTTATATACTTTTTTTACATGCTTCAATGCTCTTTATTTTTAGAAGATGATGTAAGAACTAGAAGGTGAAAGTTTGAGAGAGATGGTGGAAGAACAACATTGTTACATTGAGCATAATAATTGATTTATCTCTGTTGAAGGTATTTTTTTTATTCTTTTTGTCAAGAGTTGCTTCTATCATTCTTTCTGAATTTATTTCATCAATTTCTATGAATAATTTCTATTTCTCATGATTTTCTTTGGATACGTTTCTTCATCTTCATTATTTGTGCTTTTATTAATATTTTTGTTGATTAATCTCTCTTACATACTTATTATCTATCATTGCGTTTAAAATTTGTTACATTATAGCTACAACGATTGAATTTTCTATTTTTTACGTTGTTTCTAAATCTTTTGTTTTTGATGGATTTAAGGTTCATGGATTCGCTAAAGAAGGAGATGCCTCTAATTTGCTAAATTAAAGTAGTGCATTAAATGGTGTTTTGGTGAATTTGAGGGGTGCATTAGTCATAGCTATGTGTTTTATTAAGTTTGTGCCACTTGACATTCTTTCACTTCATATGTACCACTCTACAACAACACTTCAATTTATTTACTTGCACGGATTTCTTGTGCTAATTTTGATTATAGCATTAATCGTTTAATCTTTTTTACAACAGGCCATTAAGTGAGGATAAACAAAAGTGTAATGTTCATAAGCTAAGGTAGTATCATGTATTGAACATAAAAGTGGAGTCACCGGCTAACTAATTTTAGAGATATGAGCTTTTTTCATGTAATGACTAATGAGCATAAAAAAGTTAATCAACATCGTCACAACGTGGTGATATTGTATATTTCACTTTGTTAATTGTTTGGTCTTTATTAATTATATCAAATATGGTGATTTTGACTAATTATTCGTAACTTTAAATTATGTATTAATAAAAATTAAGATACCAAACCATTTTTATCTTTTAAATTGCCTATCTCATTTTTTTGGCCAAAATCTCATTTATTATTATTACATATACTCTCATCTATACAAAAGAAATAAAGCTATAGTATAGTTCATTTTCCCGCATATTAATTTAAAATTTGGAAGTAAAATTAATTTTAAAAAGCAATTTCAAATTTTAAAAGATGTGTATTGAAAGGTGGAGTAAAAAAATTTCAGTTCAAAATTAAATTTTAAATTTTACAAATACAAAATAATTTAATCTCAGATTAATTACCAATTTTAAATTTTCTATTTTTTTTAAAGACATGAATTTCCTCCAACAATTTCCTAATAAAAATTTATAATTACATTTTAATTTTTTTAATTTATTGTTGTGTTTTTTTAACTATTTGTATTTTTTATAGGTTAATTATTCATATGTAGTACTCTATTTTATTTTATAAGAAATTAATTATTTCATTTTTTATAAGATAATGATTTTAATTACATTATATTATTATTTTTTAAATAACATAATTAATATTCTTAAACATAAATTCTTATAATTAATTTAATCAACTAATAAAACAAAAACAAATAGTACTATTATTGTATTACATAAGAAAATTAAAACAATATATTTTATATGTGATTTTAAAGAGAAAAATAAAGATTGAATAAATTTAGTGGTGCGCCAATGGTAAATTAAAAATATTAATAATTTTTTTAAAAAAAATAATAATAATAAATTACAGAAATAAACATGAACAATAAAATTTGATCTATAATCATTTTTTTAAAAAAAAGATTGTGTATAAAGGTCTATTAAAAAATTGGTAGAAATTAATATCTTTAACAAAAATAGAAAAACTCATTTATTTTATTAGGTATGATTTCTATATTTTTTTGACTGCCTAACCTCATTAAATGTATCATAATAAAGGGCACTAATTAACGAAACATTTTTTATTACTTTTTTTATTAGTTGGGTTGGGTAAATTATTACCAAAGAAAGTTATGGATTGGTGGGTAGAGTATTATTTAAAGGACTAAACTTATGAAATTTTGAATGAGATTAAGAAGATGCTATGGTTGATTATAATTATAATTATAATTTTGTATAAGAATTAAGATTTATGAAATTACTAAAACACACGTAATATACATATAAAAACACACTAATAAAAATAACTCAATAGACATATATAAGGTTATTTAAGTAAATTTGGTATTTAATTTAGTAAATTACAAAAGTATTCTCACGTATGAGGACCTACAGGGTAGGGGATATACTTCAAATCTTGAGGGGAAAAAATTGCATATGGGTTTTGTTCGGACCAATCCCATCAAGGATCCTTGGCTGACGGGAGAAATTTTCATACTTATAGAGGAGTGTAGGTTCTTAAAGTAGACAAGAAGGTAATATAATTTTAACAACAAATAATTCATCATGTTTAAAAATTAATTCATATCATGTAAAGTTTTTTTTAATTCATTCATAATTTAAAAGTCCATCAAGTAGCACATTTAATTTCTTTATAATGTCTTTTGTAAAGATTTTGTTAGTGGATATTATTTTATTTGTTTGGAATTTTATGTTTTAACAACTTATTTACGTAACTTCTTCTGCATATATCATCAACATGTTGTGATACAGATGGTAAAATGTTTATGATCCTTTAGCTATTAACTCTCTGGTTGGGATCATAAAACGTCATCCGTTGAGAAGGTCGCTCCCAATATTGGATCCCGTAGTACCTAAGGGATTAGTCATTAGGCCCGCTCTTTGAGAATGTAATTTCATCTTTCAATGCTTATCACTCTTTGATATGATATGTTCAACATTGTTTTTATTTTGTTCTATTGGAATAATATTATTATGAGGTAAACTATTTTTGGTTCCTGAATGATTTGTCAAACTACTATTTAATACTTGATTTTTGAAAAAAATACTATTTGATCCCTGAATTTTTACCATTTTCAACTATTTAGTTCCTGAATTTTAGAAATACACTATTTAGTCCTCGAATTTTATAAATATACTATTTGGTCCCTGAATTTCACTTCTATCAATTATTTAGTCCCTATGACGTTAACCATTACCGAACCGAGTGACATGCACGCTACGTTAGAGCGAGGCAAAGAGGAATCCACTTCATCATCTTCAGCTTTGTTAATGCTACTGGTAAATCGAACTTAGATTAAAACATGGAGGTAAGTGTGATTTAGATTAAAATAGGTAAATCGATGTTCATATTCAATAGCTATTGTTATTTGTTCCACCCTTTCAAATCGAAGTTTCATCTTCTTTAGCTTAATCAAAACGTTTTGATGAGTTGCAACTGTGAAAGAATTAACTCTAATAAATCTTAAAGTTCTAAAGATAGTGCATGGTAGAACTTTAACCAAATATGAGTGGCACGTAAACAATGATATGCTAGCATTTAATGGTCACATCACTCATTTAAGTAATTGCTAACATCCGAGAGACTAAATAGTTGACTGAGGTGAAAATTTAGGGATCAGATAGTCTATTTCCAAAATTCAGGGACCAAATTGTATATTTCTAAAATTCAGGGACTAAATAGTTGACAAAAGTGATAATTCAAGAAATAGTATTTTTTTTAATTCAGGACTAAATAGTAGTTTGACCAACAATTTAGAGACTAAAAAGTTTTTTACCTTTACTATTATTAGTTACTCTTTTATTGTGGATATTGATTTTTTGTTTTTGCATGTTTTAAGAACTTGAGCTTGAATTATCAAACCAACATTGTAAGAATCGAACCGGACAAAGACTTGGACAAGTGTTCGGCTCATGGTCTGATCGGTTTAATCGGTCGAACCGTCGGTTGAACCGGATGGCATAATAAATAATAAATATTAATTATTCTTAATATATAAATGATATTACTCAGGTTTTAGGTTTCAACATACATAATTTTGATGTTTTAAATTACATGACTTCTCAAAATTTAATTTTTAAGACTTGTCAAACTCTAAAAAAACTTGATCAAACTAAACATGAAATTTTTTATAATCATAATAACTTCTTAAATTTTAATTTTCAAGACTTTTCTAATTTCTTTTTTATGTTATTTTTTTAATAAAAAATTTGGGTCGGTTGGATGGTCCGACCCGGTTGATCGGTTGAATCCCGGTTAAATCTGGTCCAATCCGGTCCAACTACAAAAACGGTTTTTGGGGTTCAACCGACTAGCCTTTGTATCGGGTTAGCGGTCGAACCGTCCGGTCCAGTCCGGTCCAAACAACACTGTGTCAAACGTTATGGACATATATACATGGTTATATGTCATCTAGCATTGTCAAATTGGGCCGAACCATTTCTTTGGTGGGCTTGGGAAGTGATGCTCAAATCTGCCCGTATTGGCCCACAGACACATGCCAATTTTTTTTAAGATATATTTAAAAAAAACTAATTATAAAATAATGTATTTACTTAAAATTAGTTTTTTTTACTTTAAATTAATATTTTATTAATTTTAACTATTATTTAAATAATTTATACAAATTGTTAGAATAAAACTATTATTCAACACATAAAATTACCTAAACTATATATATTTTAAACAAATATATATTAATTTTATATTTTTTTAATTTTTTGCGTGTCGTCCCGCTGGAACCCACGGGCTAGCCTGTGAACTTAAATGGGCCTATTTTTTAGTATCCAAGCATGTCATTTAGCGGCCGAGCCGGGCTGGCCCGCGGACCCAACCCGTTTTGATAATATATTGATCACTCGAAAATTGTTGTATTTTGAAATCTTGATTGAATAATGAAGCTTGAGTAGTTCTTACGAAGTTCTATGTTAAATACAATTAATTCATTGTAATTATTATGTTTTCTATACAATATATTCAAAACCCAATCATAAATGCAATATATAAATCTTATACATTATCACATTTATCCGTTTATTATATTCCATATTTATATTTTGTTTACTTCATTAAGAAGTAAACAATGATTAATTACATACACATAACTAAGTATAACCAAACATATATAACTATTTATAAACGTAATCTAATCGCACGGATTACTCTTTAGCTTATGGTATATTGCATATATGATAATGCATGTATAGGGTTTATAAATAAATTGGGTAAATCGAACTTGACAATGATTAAGATGGACTATGGGGTAAATCATACTATCCATTTTTTTTTTACCTTAATCTCATATATATTTATTTTTCCGATTAACACTATATTATTTTTCACTCTATAATTCGAAAGTTAATTGTCTATTTATTAGAAATTAACTCAAACTAATATATAAATATATAGAGGTAACTCGTGCATCGCACAGGTTGGATACTATTATATATTTAATCTAACTACAACTATGCTTTATATATTTCCCAGCATAGTTATTTAGTTTCGATTTTTAAAATAGAATGTAATTTTATTCTCAGTTTGATCTATTATATCAATTAGTCCAACATACTACTACAACAATTTGTAAATTAATTCCGTGCAACGCACAGGTTCAAAACTAGTTAAGAAAAATATCACAAAATTTTTATAACGAATTGGATTTTTTAGATGCAGATAAAAAATTTGAAAATAAAGTAAAAAAAAAATCAGATAAACCTAAACATATTAAATAATTAATCAATAACAAAAAAAATTAATTTTAACCCGTAAAAAATAAAACAATTTTTTATATTAAAAATTTTAAGTTTATGTTCGGATTCTTTCAAATATCTAATATCTTTTGTGATTCTTTTGATTGACGAATTATAAAAAAAAAATATATATATCTCTAATAATCTCCAAAATTAGTGCACTAATTAAAATAAACGTTGTTTAAGCATTTTTTTTATAAAATTTTGTTTAGGCATTTTATTTACCATATATATATATTTTATCAATTATATTTTATTTATACACAAGTGCCATGTTGAAAATGAATTTATCAAGTTTCAACCCATAAATTAAAAAAATTAAATAAAACTCATAATCTATATATATATATATATAAAGGAATTCCCCTAGCACATCTGCCTGACAATTAGGATTGAAGACACATTTGCTCATCTGACACATCATCAACTTATCTTTTAATCTCATGCATTTAGTCCACATGTCAAACCATGTTACAAATGCTAAATTTTTATTGGTCCACATAATTTATAATAATCCAGCTTGACTTTTCTGTCTTCCATGTAGATCCATTCCAATTGATTCCTTTTAATTCAATGCAATTATTTCTTTTTAATTAAATGCAATTATCATTTAATGTTGTTTAATACTTAATGCAGGTAATAATGACGATTTATCATAAGAAATACACCTATATCCGTTTTATATTTAGTAAAAACGTGTCTTCCATATAAAATCATTAAGTGACAAAATCAATCAACATTAAATTAGAATTATATGCTTATATCCGTTTTTTTTCTTGATTGAAAATTTTGGGTTTTATTTGGTATGTGATGATTTTGTGGTGATTTATTATCAATTAGTTGCCATTTAAATTGTTTGATCTCTGCACAATTAAGTAATTGCATGCATCATGGTCAATTTGTTTTTTTCAAATTGTTCAACGAATGAGTATAAAACTATAGCTTCACACGATTTTTGGACACCATTGACTACCTACCTCTTATTGGAGCTCTCAAATATTGGTTTGTTTCCTTGCCATTTTACTTCATTTGATTTTTATGGCTTCTTATTTATGTTTTTTTTTATTTCCATGGTGCAGTAAGGTTGGGACATTTGTTTTTTTAATTGTCTTATATAACTAAATATATTGTTTTAATTATATTATATAATTTCACGTTAGTTTTTTAATTAATTTGTTGAATTTTGAAATGAAATATATATATAGGTAAAGGAGGAAGAAAAGGCAGCAGCAGACCGAGCACAAAGAGGAATGAATGCAGCAAAACCATGAAGCTAATATTAATACTTCATTCCTACTATCACTTCCACTTCCCACCTTAAATATCGTGTAAGTTGATGTTCAAATTTTACCGGAGCTCATCACTTCCTGTGTTGCTACATAGATCATAATTCAGGTATCTACTTTTTTGTTTTTCAATCCTCATATGTTGAGAATACTGCAAAGGTTCGTCTTCTTGCTAAACGTGCTTCAATTGTTTGCAATTTAACAGACTTGTACGACAATACCATCCAGCTGATGCATCGCTCCAATATTCTTTTCTGTTTAAAATATGAATATATCTCCTATAATTCAGTTTTAGTGGTACTGATATAATTCATTCGAATCGTTTATCCGTGTCTTACAGGTTTCATACCTATCTTCATTTATTTGGTTGTTAATTTTCAACTTGTGTTTAAAATTGTGAATAAAGGTTAGGTTTTATTTTATTTTTATTCTTTTCTTTTTTTCATTATCTCCTTCATGGTTGCATACTTGCATCGAATTCAGATATGTTGTTCAACTGATTCGCCCATTGAGCAAGCCAGCACAAAGGTAAATTTATAAAACAACACCTCTTTCTTTCTTTTTAAAATATACATAAGCAAATTATACGAATATATAATAAATATATAAGAACTAAAAAAAAGACCAAATGTTAGGCACCAAACTAAGAAAAATGCTAAAGGTAAAGGACTAAAATTAGATTTTGTCTAATCTCTTAAATGTCGATAGTTAAACTTTGAGATTCTAAAAAATAATTATAATCTATTTTATAAATTAAAACTTTAATTTAGAATCATTAAATTCTAAATGATTATAATTTATTATTCTTAATATTTTATGATAAAACAATCCTACAATTTATTGAGTTTTTCAAATTTAAATACTTTTTTTCATAAAAAATAATTAAATACCTTTTCAAAAAATTAATATATAGAATTAATTGTATTACAATAATGGCACAGGGTATGAATTTTTTTTTAAAAAAATTTACTGATATGGGGATTATGTAAAATTAATTCATATTTTTTAAAAACAAAAAATAACAAAGATTTAGAAAATTTTACTTCATAATTTATATATAAGGATATGGTGTACAATAATTTTTTCAAATTATATAGCTTGTGGGTACATTAATATATAAACTAAATAAATAAAAAATCTACAAACATAACCCATGCATCAAAATTTATCCCCGTCCCCGAACCTAACTTAAGCGAGCATCAAAATCTATTCCCATCCCCGAACTCTATAATAGTCGAATTCCCATACTCGGACCCAAATCCTTAAAAATGTTGAAATAATTTATTATTTTATTAATATTTTAATTTATACTAATTCAGTTTTTTTATAACAAAAATAATGGTGATTTGGGTAAAATTAATTCTTACCAATCTTTTTTTTCTTGGTAAGAAAAGCTTACCAATCTTTTAAATCTTTTATGCTTAACATAATTATTAATTACATAATTTTAATTTTGGTATATATTGATTTTAGATTCAATCATGACTAAATTTTTAATTAAATATGGGCATTTGAATTTGAGGTGCATAAAAATCCCTCCACTTATCTCATTGCAATTTTAATAATCCAATAAATAGTCATTAATGTACCTTATAATCCAATAATTATTATGGAATAACCTACACTTATAAGTCAAATTATTTGTTTTAAAAAACAATTTTAAAATCTATTTAAATTCAAGAACAATTTAAGCTATAATTATTATTATTGGCACTTGACTAGCCAAAAAAAATTTGTTTATCAAAACTTCAATAGAAATATATTTCCATGAAAACTTACACATTACAAAAGTATACAAAGAAAAAAATTCCTACATGTTTACCCAAAAAAAAAATCATATTCACACATATCTTTGTTATTTAAGATGTGTGGGAGAGTGTCAATCTTTTTAATGCCAGAATTATTTAAAAGTTTGCAAATTAAAATTCTATTTATAATAATTACCCTCTCTTATTTGAAACCAATAAATTAATTATATCACCAAATTTATTTAGAATTTATCTAACATAAATTTCTCTTGATTGGCCAATATATAGAGCATTTCATGTTCTTAAATCTACAAAAAAATATTTTAAAAAATATACATGTTTTCCTTTTTGAACATATCGTTACATTTAATTAGCCAGTAATTGGCAAAAAAAAAGATACAAATTTTTTAGTTTATGATTTTAAATAAGTTAGTGCGATCAATTGTTAATATATATAAGTATATATATACTTGATATTATGAATTTAGATTCTATATTAATGAATAATTAAGATTATTTATGCTTGTTAATATTAATGTCAAAATTTTTAACTGTAATTTAGTGTTTGAATAGGCCGAAATCACATGACAAAATAAATTAAGATACTAATAAAATTTAATAATTTATTTGGTGTTTTAATATTAGAGTCAACATATTGTGTTAATTATTATAATTTATTATTAATTTTATATTTTCAATAATTAATTAATTCGAATAAAGTAATAATTAATACTACACATTTATAATTTTACATAAAAGTAAAATATAATTGATATTATTAAATTTAAGAGTAAAATATTAAGTTGGTCCTTTTTAGATGGTAGCTTTTTCAATTTGGTCCTTATTAGATGTGGCCTCTCAATTTAGTCCTTTTTAGATCATTATATTATCAATTTAATCCTTACCGTCAAAATTACTAACTGTGGGTTAACTTTATAATCTTTAAACATTAATAGGGTCTTTTAGTAAACTTATTTGGGCTAGTTTTGTAATTTTAACAAATTGTGTGTCATCCTCACTGGCTCAAGATCATACTCAGATTCAAGCTCATTCCCATCCCATCTATCACTGGCTGCCTTCCCTCTTTGTGCAAGCAGAAATGATCCACCCCTATTTTGAGGGGTTTTGGGTTCTTCAATGGCCACCGCACCTGTCAAGTCTCAGCCTCTCCACAACTTCTCGCTTCCTCTCTTAGTTTTGTACATGTTAATGATTTGTGAAGATAGAGAGGGGAGAGAGACAAACATGGAGATGTTGACGACGAGGATGTCGATTTGGGAGGGGTGGATTGCTGACCTCGTGAGGAGCTTGGAGATGGAGTCGAGGAAGAACTATTCCATCTCGGAGACGTCGTTGGCGAGAATGGGGGAGGCTTCGCGGCCGGAGAAAGCATGGCGTGGGGTGTAGTTTTGCTCGCCAATGCCGGAACTAACGATGGCCTTGAAGAGGAACTTGAACTCGCTCCGACCCAAATTCTCCGTTTTGCTCGCCAATGCCGGAACTAACGATGGCCGGAGAAAGCATGGCGTGGGGTATAGTTTTGCTCGTTTTTGCAGAGCAAGAGGAAGGGGAAGAGACGCTGGAAATTGTGACTTGTGAGCAATATGTTTTTTATTTTGATTTGTTAAAATTACAAAACTAGCCCAAATAAGTTTACTAAAAGACTCTATTAATGTTTAAAAATTTCAAAGTTAGCCCACAATTAGTAATTTTGACGGTAAGGACTAAATTGATAACAGAATGATCTAAAAAGGACTAAATTGAGAGGCCACATTTAATAAGGATCAAATTGAAAAAGCTGCCATCTAAAAAGGACCAACTTGATATTTTACTCTTAAATTTAAGGTAACTAAAATATAATTGATATTTCTCAAAAAAAATTGATATTATCAAATTGCTATAATTTTTCGATTGAACTAAATATTTTTTTTTTCGAAAAATAAATTTAATTGAAGATAATTTAAATTTTGTAGTAATATATGAATATGTGATTTGAATAATTTAAGATTTAAAATTGAGTATTTTGAACAATTTGATTTTTGTTATAAACATAATGTAAAAAGAATATAGGGACAAGAACTAATAGAGACAAGATAAAAAGAAAAAAGTGTGATAATCTCATTCAACTTTCTTATTGTACCCACATTTCTCATGTATATAACTATTTATAGAGTTACAAAGAATAACCATCAACCATGAGTTATAGAGAATTAAATATGATACATAATATATAATTAATCAATGGCATAAACCCTATTCCAACCAGTGAAAAAGGTGACAAAAAAAGTATTTTCTTACTTCAATTCCAATTCCAACCAGTGATTCCATGTTGTTGAGACACTTCAATATTATTTTAATTTTTCGAATTTTTAATTGTTATATTACTTTTACCTAACTTACAGCCTTACAAGTCTTTATTCCAATTCAAATTAAGATTTAATAAATCAATGGATTGTGTAGTGGAACTCGATTGATCGTGATAAGACTGTGTAAACATGTTGTTGAAGTTATGATTATTTTTGGTAAGTACGCCGATGAGAGGGTCATAATTGCACGTATGATGATTACTCCATCATGCTCAATGTATTTGTAAGGTATAGTTGAGCCAGCGTATTTTTTTACTATGTATTTCTTAATTTATTAATATGCTTAGAATAATAGATGCTCATAATTTTTTTAGTTTAATCATAGAATAGTCTATTTTCATACCCCGTGCACGGGTTGAGACACTTCAATATCATGACATTTGTTATATGATTTTTGCACAAAGATTATCCTTATTTATTATGTATTGTCATTAATATTTTGAGATTAATAGCTGTTCATAAGATTTTATTTATGATTGGTCTACAAACTTTGATGTGGCCTATATGATTAAGATGCTAAGTATCACCGTTATTAGATTTGATATTTGAAGTGTTCTATCATTATAGAATGCAGAATATTTAACAACGTCATTAGTAGTTTAGTACCTTTATAACACTATTGACAAATAAACAATGAACTCCAAATTATATATGTCTACTTTTTTTAATGTATAAAATAATTTAAAATAATATAAAATAATCTGTAATAATATCCCGTCCGATGCACGGGTTCAATTCTAGTTACTTGTATATTACTAAAGTAATAAACAGGAGGTAATTTCTAAACGTGTGTCCTAGATTAGATGTTATGCAATGTGCCATGTCAGTACAATGAAGCAATATTAGAAACGCGTTCTATATATGGCATACTATTAAAAACAAAAAATGGATCGGTTCTATATATGGCATACTATTAAAAACAAAAAAAATTAATGTTCCCCAATTCTTATAGAAACGCATTACTGATGACGGCAATTTGGAAAACCGACTCCATGTATCAGGCCTTTAATTGGCAATAAAATCATTGATTGCTATAGTTGACCTTCAAAGTTCAAATCATAAATTTCATTATTGCCGAGAGTATTTTTTCCATCCAAAGGGTAACGTAGAAAATACAATTGGAAATGAAATGATTGATTCTTATATATTATTCATCATGAATGCCTCAATCATAGGGATTGACCCAATATTGGTTGCTATCTACTACATAAATTCATGATGTGAGCTGTGTCCAAATTGTCCAGCAAGCAACAACGAAGATGATTTTCCAGGTGGTCCAATCCATCAGATTAAGAAAGATGAACTCTGTCCACAAACTAGGCTTCACAAGGCGAGTCATAAGGGAAGAATGAAATGGAGATCATCTACTGAGCTTACCCTTTTAACATGTTATTCTTCCTTCAGTAAGTTTATTGAGTTTGTATAGTTAACTATTTTAGGATGTGATACTAAGTACTAACCCTTTCCATTTTGATCAATTCTCGGATTTTGCAGTCTCTGAAAGATCCAAATCCTGTTGTTAGCTTAGCAGCTTTTTTGTGCATTGAGGTTAGCATTCCCTATCTTGTACTCATTTCATATTGCTTACACTGGTCACTGGCTAATGTCAGATAGAATGAGAAAAATATTTTATTGTGTCTTTTTGGGGGGCTTGGGGTGGCATCTCAGTATTCAGTAGTTGATTTGAATTTATATGAGCAAAAATTAGGAGAAAGATAATAATTGCTAAGATTGTGCGTCATTTGTAGCTTAAAATTCAAAACACACTCTTTATCTGGATGCAATTGTGTTACTGTCACTGATGGTATCATTAGCACTTATTGCTTCTGAAGATGGAAGAATCGGATAGTATCTGTGGGATGTTTTGATGTTAGATTCATGCTGAAAATGGACCATCAGTGATAAAACTCAATGCTGACATGATCTTAACTGGTGAATTGTCATAAATTTGAAGAAGAATGTTAATCAATTTTTTTAACATTCTTTTTTGACACGATATGTATTCTAAGGCTGGTCCCAATTATTGTGATGAACTTCAGTGCCAAAACCTTCCTTTGTCTTTAGTAAATATCAAACGAAGAATCAAAAACCTAATATAGTTGTTATTTGACACTCAACCATTGAAGCCATGTGATTTGGACTTGGTGAGGGCTTTCTACTTTATCTTGCAAATAATGAGACTTCTCACTATTTCCTTTCTTTGTTAAATTACAATTGTTTCAGGTGAAGGATATCAAACGAAGAATCAAATACCTAAATAGAGGTTTACTATTGGCTAGAACAGATTTCCAAGCCATTAAAGCAGCATTAAAGGAAGAATTTGCCAATGCTGATGCAAGTTTGTTAAAACGGTAAGCCAATACACGAGTCTACAACAGATTAGCCTCCACCCTATATGACTGTAGATTTGGTATTATTGCATTGAAAGTTTAGACAGTGTTTCATTTTTTAAGGCTTGAAATGGATGAGGAGAATGAATCTGGAGCTACATCAATTAAAAGAAATTTAAAAAGTCGGAGATGCAGGTAGATGATTCTGTTTTCCATGTTCCGTCATCTTCTTTCATTGTTTGAACTTGTGGTTGAAGGAACAACGTTGTGTAATATAAGTTATCTGCTGTTTTCATGCTGAATTACTATTTTTTACTCAGACTCACTTTTTCACTGCGGCTGATGTAATAAATTTCTTTTTGTTTTTCCTTAACTACTTTCTTTATTTCTTTGAGGATTCCTTGCAACATATATAGTGGTTCTATATATCTTTGTTTATGCAAGCTTTCATTCTCTTTACTGCATTTTGTGCCAGTTTTAGCTTTGAATTGTGCTAACATAATATGACATGTATTCATCTATCCATGTTTGATTTTGTAGGTACCCAAATCTATTCATCTATCCATGATCATAGGAACCATATTGGGAATAACACATGGTTTGCCATTTTTTAAAGGTATATGAACCATTTATCATCGATCTTGCTGCTGTTTCAGGTTGTCAACATAATTCACTGGTTGTTTACAGAAATTGATGGCAGATTTAATATTATATATTTTACACTTTTTTCACATGTGTATGAACTATGAAGCAGTTTTTATAGTATATATATAACTGAAAGATGTTCATTCATCAATCTTTAGGGGGAAGAACTAAGGAAACAAATAGGAGCAGCAGCTTATATTATTGCAGTTCCAAGACTCAACAGGTATGAGAATTGAGAGAAGTAATGTGTGAATTATGAGACAAATGATATGTTCTGTTTCTTTGATTTCAAGGTTTAGAATGTGAAGGCAGTGTTTGATATTGCAATTTAGATTGTTCTGCATCCCCCTAGGAGGAACGAAATGGTTAGAAAGAAAAGGCACAGAAGGTCTGGTTGCTCATTTCTGAAAGTGCCTCATGTCATGTCATGTCTCTTGCTCTTGTAATTATTAGTATAGAATTTTTGTAGTGAATGTTAACATAAATTCTTATGATAAACTGACAGTAGTATTATGTGTGGAGGCTGTACTGCCTAATACAATGTCAAAAGCATCATCTTCATCAAGTGTGGAGTTTCTCACATCTAATTAGAGTCTACTAAATGTATTATTCCTAAATATGCTGGTATTGTAATTGATGTACGGAAGGGCATTTTACATTCTCTTGATTATGACTTAGCAACATTAGTATGTATTATTTTCATTGTTGTTGGAAGCTTAGTTTTGAAACATTTTTTTTTTGTTTTTCACTCTGAAGTTTTGCCCACAACAAAGTCCATACTGATGTGGCCATATACATTGACCGTTTTATAACATCAATGAATTCTATGAATCATGGTAAAAAGATCTTGGAGCGTTTTAATGGTCATTAATTGCTAGATAAATGTAATTGACCTTGGCACACTTAATGAATTGCATGAATCATGGAAAATTTAATCACCCTGATTTGATTCCAATTAATGATTTAAATTTCTTGTCTTAATTTGAATCTCCAATTCAATGGCACACATCAGTATAAAAGTACACCATCATACAATTATTGTTCCTCCACTTAGCCTCCCACTAATTGGTAAGTCGATGGAACGTTTTCAAGTTTTCTATGCATTGTTTTTCTATTTTTAATGTTTTTGGTTCAATTTCATTCATTTTTTCTAAACAGTCTACGATTTTTCTGTTGCATTACACTACAAGATGCATAACTTGTGCATAATGATTGGTGCAGATCGCTTTGTATCATTGAATCCAGTTTACCATCCTCTCATGGTGCAGATGTTAGATGCATCGACCAGTTCACCATCCTCACATTGGCAGATGTTTGATGCTGTTTGATGTTGTTATGCTCATTTAATCGGGCATGCTCAGTTTAATCTCTTTTATTCACATCCAAATTTCATTTCATTTATTAAATTTAAATCATACCTATGAGTTTCAAATTTTAAATGGTGCCAAACCAATACACACGTTAGAATAATGATGGTGTCAACTTGATGGAAGGAGTAAATATATGAAGGTTTTGATCATCTGGTTTGACTTTTGCACCCCTTTTTGATATGAATTCAATCCTAATTTATGGCTCATCTAATGAGTGATATATAGTTTTAATATATTTTCACACGGTTTTTATAATCCATCTTTAACCCTTGCCTCATTTTAATGATTGACATCAAGTAAAGATTAAAACTTGCGGATGTTTAAAAACAATTTTAATGTCCCAATAATTAATTTCTCTATGCCAGCTCCCAATTTTGATTTTTTTAACGTGTTTTGGAGGCCTATAAAAAATAGCTTCTTCAACATTGATCTTGCCATTGCTGCATAAATATTCATTACACTTGTATTTCTGCATGTTTGCATTAGTTCCATTTTTCTAGAAGATGAAAATAAAATATGTGCATTTGACATGCGATTGATTCTATTGGTTTGAGAAAAAAAATATATGAATGTCTTCTCAATTTAGCCCTCTTAAATATAAATATATATATATATATATATATATATATATATATATATATATATATATATATATATATATATAATCACACTGAGGCCTTTACTAAATCAGCATATAAGCATTTAACGTGACCGCGTAAACGAAGGGATTGTAAATAATCTCTAATATGCAAGTGTCAACATTTTTATTCCTATTAATGTTTGAATAATATCTTATATCAATGAAGGCATTTTATTTATCATATATATTTTTTTCAATTTATTTAAAAAAATAAAAAATTATTTACTACATAGGAAGTTAATAATTTTAAGCCATAGAAAAATAAAATAAATTTTTAGATGCAGATAAAAAATTGAAAATGAAGTAAAATAAAAAAATTGAGATATACTTATTTTTTAATTTTAAAAATATATTACCTAATTAAGCAATAACAAAAAAATCATTTTAACCCATAAAAAAAATAATTTTAACGAAAACAAAATCCTTGAATCTTGATAGTCATCAAGCAAAATATAATTCACATTGTCGAATTGTATCTCTGTTATAAATGAACTTGATTACATGAATTGTAAATGATCATACAATCAAAATGAAAACATTAATACTTCTTTTTCTTTTACAGATTGATAGCAATTTCAAATTTTAATTTTTTCTTTTATAGATTGATAGCAATTTCAAATTTTAATTGATGGTCATTGCATGAAACTGAAATAAAATAATTCCTTTTCTTTTAAAACTATGCAATGGAAGATCGAAGAGAATCTTTAAAGATCCATGGCTACCTCCCTTGCCGAGTTGAGTGCGACCTGGATATTGATTCTAATGGAGATATGATCCTCTAGAGTAATTCTCTATATTTATTGGTGGAGTTATGAGAGAGATAGAGATAAGAAAAATGTTTGTTTTCTTTCTTTTTTTTCTCTCTTAATTTTTCTTCTCCTTATCTCTCATAATTCTATCAAAAAAAATAAAAAATTACTCTAGAGAATCCTATCTCATTCTCATTTGTTTAAGTTGTTTGATAATCAATAAATAATTGAATATTAATTTTAGTAATTTTAGGTATGGTTACCAATAAATAATGGTTTAATGAATATTATCAATAAAAAAATTAAGGTCATTAATATACAGATAAAAGTTCAATGGTACCGTACCACTGAAGTTCAGTACATCCCTCTAATAATGTAGAGCCATTTGTTAATATTAATATAAATTCACATTAATGAGGACCCACCTTCAATGGTTTAGGAATCAACTCATCGGAGGAATATACTGAAGTTCAGTACTACCATATTACCGAACATCTACTCTTAATAGTTAATATACATTGGTAACTATTTATTTTAGATAATCATAATTTAATTTTGAAATAAATAATTGATCATTGATAGGAATAGTGATGTCACCTAACTAACGGTTATGATTTATCAAGTAGTTAGGATTAGTTAGTCTTGGTTACGTATTCAGTTACAGCTTCTTGTATAAATACTTGTACTCTTCTCTTCTTTCACAATTTAATACATTCAGTTTATCTTCATCTCTCTCTCTGGTTCTATACCTTATCATGGTATCAGAGCAGTGAAAACTCCTTAGTTGGAGATAGCCTTTTCAATCATAGATGGCGACGGACAAAGAACACAACAATGATACGCAAGAAGGCTCCAGTTCTGCATCTCTCATGACGATCAGTGATGCAGCCTCCAAATTTGCTCTTCAAAGCAATACCCAACAGATAGAAATATATTGTATATATTGATTAATGATTGAGTGATACACTGTACATATATATACTAGTCAACACCAAACCCTAGTGTTGCTATTGGGCCGTATGGGCCATACAAGACAGAGCCCTAGAGCTACTTTACAGTTCAGATACACTAGAGAATAAATACACAGTTGCATAGAGATTATTGAGTTGTCTTAACATCCCCCCTCAAACGAGTGGGTATAGTTACCAAGGCGAGTTTGTTTCTGTGTTGTGCAAACTGAGGATATGACAGGGCCTTCGTAAGATTATCAGCAACTTGCAGAGCTGAAGGAATATGATGGACATTAAGACGCCTGGACAGGATTAGATCTCTGATGAAATGCACATCAATTTCTATGTGCTTGGTGCGGGCATGCTGAACAGGATTGGTCGCTAAGGCTCGTGCACTCAAGTTGTCACACCAAATCATTGATGGAAATTTTTGATGAACACCAAGTTCAAACAGTAATGAGGACAACCATTGAATTTCTGCTGCGCCATCGGCAAGAGCTCTATACTCAGACTCAGTGCTAGATCTAGATACAACGCGTTGCTTACGAGAACTCCAAGACACCAAGATTCCTCCAAAATAAACACACGTGCCAGCAACCGATTTTCGATCATCAACATCGGTTGCCCAATCTGCATCTGTGTAAGCCACAAGTTGAAATGATTTTAAAGGTCTGACCAAGAGACTGAGATTATGAGTGCCCTTAAGATACCTGAAGATCCTCTTTACTCCTTGAAAGTGAACATCAGAAGGTTGCGACATGTACTGACTTAATTTATTTACCGAGTATGCAATATCTGGCCTGGTAGTTACCAGGTATTGTAAAGACCCAATAGCCTGCCGATAGAGAGTAGGATCAGTCATCGGGACGCCATCTAGCTTTGAGTATTGTTTCCCGGTTATCATTGGAGTGGTCACCGGAGCACAGCCTGCCATGTGAAATTTATTCAACAAGTCCTGGATGTATTTGCTTTGGTTCAAGTAAATACCATTGCAGTCCCTGTAAATTTCTATACCAAGAAAGTAGTAGATGGGTCCTAAGTCCTTTAGGGAAAACATGAAATTGAGCTTTTTCACAAACTCATTCAAGTATTTTGAATTGTTTCCCGTGACTAAGATATCATCAACATATATCAAGACAAAAACTGTCAAACCTTTGATTCGGAGAAGGAACAAGGATGTATCACTTCTAGAGTTTTGAAACCCCCATTGCAACAACGTTTCTTTTAAGCGATCAAACCATGCCCTTGGAGCCTGCCTCAAACCATATATGGCCTTCACTAGCTTGCACACATGTGTTGGGTATCTTGAATCTTTAAAGCCATCAGGTTGTCTCATGAATACATCTTCTTGAAGGATGCCATTAAGGAAGGCGTTATTTACATCCAACTGCCTTATTTCCCATTTGTATGTAACAGCTAGAGCCAGAACAATTCGGACCGTTACCGGCTTCACCACGGGACTAAAAGTTTCTCCAAAATCTATTCCAGCTGTTTGTTGAAAGCCCTTTGCAACTAACCTTGCCTTATGCTTGAGTATGGAACCATCAGGCTTGAATTTTGTCTTGAATACCCATTTAGAATCTACAAGCTTCTGTCCATTGTATGGTACAAGGGTCCACGTTTGATTCCGTTGAAGAGCTTGGAATTCATTTAGCATTGCACTCTTCCAATGTGGTTGTGCTAACGCCTCAGAGATGCTTCTCGGTTCTGACGCTAGGTGCATTTGGTTCTGATCTTCAGTGCTCAGTAAACCCACATAAGGATACTTTGGTTTGTGTATCCCTGCTTGTGCTCGTGTGAGCATTTGATGGCGTTGTGGACCTTGATCTTCACGGGCCTCATTTGTTGAAGGATTAGGCCCAAAAACGGATGGTGACTCACGTGATTGACCATGTGAAGAAACCTTTGAATTTTTTTGAGTTGTTGGCACGTGAACCAATGCTGCATCACGTGAAGAGTGCAACTTGCCTTGAGAAGAGACATGTTGATGCACTATGTGATAGTGCTCTTGGTTGACATGCTGACCATGTGAGGAAAGAGAGTGGGGCACGTCAACCAAGCTTTGTGAAGCATGTGAGGACTCTTGGTTGACGTGCTGACTTGGTGAAGGATATTGAGGCACGTCAGCCGAGGCATGTGAGTGGGTATTAGGATGGTGTATTTGATGTAGCCGTTGGTTTTGTGGGGAATTAGGAAGTGACGCGTCAACCAAGGCATGTGATCCAGCTTGCTTTTGTGAAGGATTGGCACGTGATCCAGCTTGCTTTTGTGAAGATTTGTCCTTTTGTGACACACTCACCAAAGCATGTGATAAAATGGCTTTATCTCGTGAAGCATTATTTTGGGAGTGATGAGACACTCCGGCTAAGTCACATGATGGCACACTGATCAAAGGCTCACTAGCCGTTAAAGGCCTATGCACCAGGCCCACGTGCACTCTAGTGCTTATATCCGAGGAGTTGGTAGCTTCACCATCAAATATTATGTGATCTTGAGCTCCTATTTCTTTTATTGACTCATCTTCACTTCTGAAGGGGATGAGAATGGGAGCTGCATCTCTAACCTCCATCTCATTCTCACTTCTTCCAGCCCTTCGATTTAAGAAACCTGAGACACAAGGAAAAGTATTTGAGTCAAAAATAACATGTCTGGAGACATAGATTTTACCGGTGGAGCTTAAGCACCGAAAGCCTTTCTGTTGGGTAGCAGGACCAAGATAAACACAGCGTTGACTGTGAAATTGAAGTTTATGCGCATTGTATGCTTTGAGACAAGGATAACAAGCACACCCAAAAGGTTGTAGTGTTGCATAATCTGGTTCCTTCTTGTATAACTTCAGCAAAGGGCAGTCTCCATGAAGTATCGGTGTAGGCAACCGATTTATGAGATATACGGCCGTTTGAAAGGCATCATACCAGTAACAAAGTGGCATATGTGCTTGTGCTAGAAGTGTAAGTCCCATCTCTACTATATGTCTATGCTTTCTCTCAGCCCTACCATTCTGAATTGATGTGTGTGGACATGTATATCTCATTAATATTCCAGAGGCCTGAGCCACAGTAACAAATGGCTTGAACTCTGTCCCATTATCACACTGCAAAGCCTTGATTCTAGTATTGAATTGATTTTCCACCTGATTTTTGAATATATTAAATGCATTGATGGCTTCACTTTTGTGTTTCAGGGGAAATAACCATGTGAAACGGCTATGATCATCAAGAAAGTGTATATAATACCTATATCCATTCGTTGATTGTACTGGGGATGGCCCCCAAAGATCAGTGTGCACTAACTCAAACGGAGCGGAAGCATAGGATACTGACTTAGCAAATGGTAAATGTTTAGATTTTCCAAATTGGCATGCCTCACATACAAAGTCAACATTAGGCAATTTAACATTACATTTGTTCAAAATCATCCTTAGTATTCTAGCACTAGGATGTCCTAATTTGTAATGCCACTTAATAAATTCCTTCTCTTCATTTCCAGAGGTTGAGGCAGCCATGTTAGCTTCTGCTTGTATCCTATCCACCGGATACATTCCTGCTTTTGCCTTCGCCAGTACCAGTGACCTGCCTGTCTTCTTGTCCTTCACAACACAGGTATTGTTAGTGAAAAGTACATCTACATCATTATCCGAAGTAAGTTTATTTACACTAAGTAAATTTTTTGTTGCAGATGGAACAACCAACACATCCCTGAGCGACAGATTAGAGTTAGATACAGGCAGTGAAATAGATCCTATACCAGTAATCCGAGATTTATCACCAGTGCAAGTAGTGATGTGATTTTTACCTACTGGAGTGTAATGATCCATCTGGTCTATATGTGGAGTGACATGATGAGTTGCTCCACTATCAACATACCAAGCAGAGTCATCAACAACTTGAGGAGTGGCATAGTAGGCTTGAGCATGTGTCGGAGGAACACTTCCAGTTGATTGAAAATCCTTGTCAAACCGATGCCAACAGCTATTTGCGGTATGTCCTGATTTTCCACAAATTTGGCACGAGGGTCTATTACCTTCACTACTGCTGTGAGAACTTCCTCCTCTCCGTCCGCGACCGCGGCGTCCTCCTCTAAAGCCGCGACTGCCTCCACGCCAGGTAGTGTTCTTGCCAAAATTGTCACCCTCATTTTTCTGAGTTACATTCACCATGGGCTGAATTGAGAGTGTTGAAAAATTATTTAGTTGTTCCAACCTGCTTTCAAAGGCAAGAAGCGAAGACTGAAGAGCAATCCAAGTTAGACCTGTTTGCTGATTAGTAAGATTAACTACAACAGCATTATAGTCAGCATCAAGCCCATTAAGTGTATGCAATATTAGATCTTCGGTAGGGACCGCAGCACCAGCGAGAGTCAACTGATCAGATATAGTCTTCATCCTAGACAGGTAGTCATTCATTTTCATTGTACCTTTTCTAGTCTGATGTAGTTCTGCCTTTAACAGCATGACTCGTGATTTTATTGAGGCACAAGTCAGCTCCTTGGCTCCTTTCCATAGGTCATAAGCCGTCTGGCAGTGAAGAAGTTGTGCTCCAACTTCTGGTGATAATGTGTTGCGAAGCCAGCCAAGTAAGAGATAATCAGTGGCAACCCATTCATCATAAGCTGGGTTTCTAGTGGCTTCTGCATCTTCAGAAGTCACAAGCAAGGGAGGGGCTGAGTTTTCAACATCAATGTGAGATGCAAGTAGGTTGCCCTTAATAAGCGGAAGGACAACTGATTCCCACAGCAAGTAGTTTCCCCTATCCAACTTGACAGAGGTTGTTTGTGCTGAGGAGCTAAACAGTGAGCAAGATCTGGTTGTTGAGACTTTCTGTGAACCAGCAGAGGAAGCAGAAGCAGATGAAGCAGATGAAGATGAGGTAGTTGACATTTTGTTCTTTCTAGGGTTTTCCTCTCTCTCTCTAGTGGTTTCCTCTGATACCAAGATAGAAATATATTGTATATATTGATTAATGATTGAGTGATACACTGTACATATATATACTAGTCAACACCAAACCCTAGTGTTGCTATTGGGCCGTATGGGCCATACAAGACAGAGCCCTAGAGCTACTTTACAGTTCAGATACACTAGAGAATAAATACACAGTTGCATAGAGATTATTGAGTTGCCTTAACACCAACCGATTTCATCAAAGTTAGATGATACCAATTACCTTTCCTGGCGGATGCAAGCCCTTGCCACTATCAGAGGGCACAATCTTTACAGGTTCTTGCAGGGAGAAAAATTCGTTCCCACACGCTTTGCCTCTAATGAAGATCGTGAAAAAGGAATATATACAGAAGAATATATTGGATGGCAATGTCAGGATCAACTGCTTGTCTCATGGCTCTTTAATTCCATGAGTGATGGTGTCGTATCCAAGATGGTGGGCTGTACTCATAGCTATCAGGTATGGGATAAGGTGGAAGAGTTGTACTGTTCTTCAACCCGTGCACGAGAAAGACAGCTCAAGAATGATCTTCGCAGCATCAAGAATGGGTCTTCCTCTATGTCCGAATTTCTCTTAAAGATAAAGAAGATTGTTGACTCGCTAGGTGCTATTGGTCTCCCGGTTTCCACTCACGATCACATCGAAAGCATTTTTTACGGATTGGATCGTGACTATGAGTCCTTCATGACTTCCTTCTCCATGAGAAAGGAAGAATATTCGATCACTGAAATCGAGGCGTTGCTTCTGTCACAAGAAGCCCGAATTGAGAAGTTAAAGAAGACTATAGACAATGTGACAACCAATATTGCTCAACGTGGAGGTTCTCAGACAAACAGATCCCAGAATTTTCAACATCAAGGCTATGGAAATCATTTTCCTGGCAATCGTGGAGGCTATCAAGGCAGAGGAAATATGCAAAATCAAGGCCCACAGAATCCTTTCCGAGCAAACTTTCCAGCCAGAGGAAGAGGACAACCATCCTCTTCTAATCGTGGTGGTAGAACATGGCAGGGAGCTCATCCTCAGTGCCAAGTCTGTGGTAAAATGGGCCATATTGCTGTGAATTGTTATAATAGGTACAATCAGAATTTTACTGCTGCCACGTTTTTACAAGTCATCAATCAACCTCAAGTCAGACCTAACAATGGAGCTCCTGTTGAATCCTTTCTTGCTACCCCAGAAATCCTTAATGATGATGCATGGTTCGCGGACAGTGGTTCCTCCAATCACTTAACCAATAATCTCTCCAATATCCAGGTGTCACAGCAGTATGATGGAGGAGAACAAGTCCACATTGCTAATGGTTCAGGTTTGCCTATTCAACATATTGGTTCTTCTGAGTTGCACCATAACTCTCAAACTTTTAAACTTAATCAAATACTCTATGTGCCTGAACTGTCTAAAAATCTACTTAGTATCTCTAACTTTGCTAGAGACAACCATGTTTACTTTGAATTTTATCCTGATGATTGCTTTGTTAAATCTCAGGATAGCCACCAAATTCTACTCAGAGGTAGGAATAAACAAGGCTTATATCTCTTCGACAATATGAATCTCTCACATAAGGAACCCCTATCAACTATTTCTGCAAATGCTGCTAGTACTAGACTACCTACTTCGACTTCTACTTCTAATCGTTTTCAACTTTGGCATAATAGGCTCGGCCATCCCTCTGTATCTGTTGTCAAATCAGTCTTGTCCACATGTAATATGTCAAATGTTAATAAAGAACCCAATTTCTTTTGTGAACCTTGTTGTTTAGGGAAATTGCATGCTTTACCTTTCCCTGCTTCTACTACTACCTATTCTAAACCTTTACAACTTGTATACTCGGATTTATGGGGACCTGCCCCAGTTAATTCTTCACGCAATTATCGTTACTATATCTCCTTTATCGATGCCTACTCGAAATATACTTGGATTTATCTTTTAAAGGCCAAATCTGATGTTCTGGAAGCATTTAAATTGTTTAAAAGTCAAGCTGAACTTCAGCTAAACACCAAATTGTTAGCCTTTCAAAGTGACTATGGGGGTGAGTTTAGGCCTTTCTCTGATTTTCTGAAAACACATGGTATTATTCATCGATTAAGTTGTCCTCACACCCACCAACAAAACGGGTCCGCTGAAAGAAAACATTGTCATATCAATGAAGTAGGCTTAACCCTTTTAGCTCATGCCTCCCTTCCCTTAAAGTATTAGGATGAAGCTTTCCTTTCTGCTACTTTTCTTATTAACCGCCTACCCACTCCTGTCCTTCACAATTCTACCCCTCTCGAAGTCCTACTAGGTGTCAAACCATCCTATAATTCACTTAAGGTTTTTGGATGCTCTTGTTATCCTCTCCTTCGTCCATATAACAGTCATAAATTTGATTTCAAATCTGCTCGGTGTACCTTCTTAGGCTACAGCACCTCTCATAAAGGGTATAAGTGTATGGATTCAGGTGGACGCATTTATTTTGCTCGAAATGTCTTGTTTGATGAACATTCTTTTCCTTTTAAAGACTCTAAAACTCAAACTGCTTTACCTGCTTCAAACTCTGCTACTTCCCCTGTCCCTTCTATCCCTTTAATCTTTGGCACCTACCCTACTCTTGCAACTCAGAACACCAATATGCCTACTAATTCTACTAATGTTACTATTGAGGTTTCTGGTTCTTCTTTACAACAGGTTCCAGCGATGTCTCCTCCTCCTAATCCACCGGTTCCTACTCCAACTCCACCTTCTCTTCCTCAAACTACCAATCCCACTCCTTCTGTTGTTCCTCCTACTTCTACTCATGCCATGACAACCCGTGCCAAGTCTAGCATCTTCAAACCCAAGGCATTCCTTGTTACTTCTGAACCAACTAATGTTAAAAATGCTCTAGCTATCCCTGAGTGGAAGGCTGCCATGGACAAAGAGTTCCACGCCCTCCAAAGTAATCACACCTGGTCTCTTGTGCCTTTACCCTCCAATCGAAAGGCTATAGGCAGCAAATAGATTATTAAACTTAAATACCATCCTGACGGCTCTGTTCAGAAACACAAGGCTCGTCTTGTTGCTCAAGGTTTTCATCAACAACTCGGCTTTGATTACTCAGAGACATTTAGTCCTGTGGTCAAACCCACCACGATCCGTATTGTCCTTACTCTCGCTCTTTCTTGAGGCTGGTCTCTTCGACAATTGGACTTCAACAATGCTTTCCTCAACGGGGACCTCAGTGAGGAAGTATACATGACGCAACCTGCCGGTTTTGAACAAGGCAGTAAACACCTTGTCTGCAAACTTCATAAAGCCCTCTACGGTTTAAAGCAGGCCCCTCGTGCGTGGTTTCACAAGCTAGCCACTACTCTCTTTTCCCTTGGATTCACTTCTGCTCAATGTGATCACTCTCTCTTCTTGAAGTTTTCTGGGAATTGTACTTTAATTGTCCTCGTCTATGTTGACGATGTTATCGTCACTGGGAGCTCTTCATCCGCCATTCAGCATTTGATTGCTACCCTTCATACACAGTTTGCCTTAAAAGACTTAGGCAAACTTCATTACTTCCTTGGCATACACTAGTGACACTCCTGATGGTGGCATGCTCCTTACTCAAACCAAATATATCAAAGATCTCTTAATCCGTTCAGATATGTTTTCTGCCAGCCCTCAGAAAACTCCTATGACCGTTGGCCTTAAACTTTCTGCCACTGGATCCGAATCCTTCTCAGACCCTCATAAGTATCGCTCCATTGTTGGCGCCTTACAATACGTGACAATCACGCGCCCTGAGCTCTCCTTTGCAGTAAATAAAGTCTGCCAATACATGCATGATCCCAAGCTTCCTCACTGGCAAGCGGTCAAGAAGATTCTTCGCTACCTTCAAGGAACTATGAATTATGGTCTTCGCCTATCCAAGCCCTCCACTTTAACTCTCAGTGCTTTCACGGATGCTGACTGGGCGGCCGATGTGGACGATCGTCGATCCACGTCTGGATGGTGCATTTATCTCGGGCCCAATCTTGTCTCCTGGTCCGCTAAGAAACAACCTACTGTGAGTCGTTCTAGTACCGAAGCTGAATATAGAGGCCTAGCCAATGCCCTTGCGGAAGTCGTTTGGATTCAGTCATTGCTCTCTGAGCTTCGAGTCACTCTTCCTCGGGTTCCTCATCTATACTGTGATAATCTCAGCTCCGTCCTGCTTTCTGCTAATCCGGTCCTTCATTCGAGATCAAAACACGTTGAACTTGACCTTCATTTCATACGGGAACGTGTTGCTCGTGGTCAGGTCAAAGTCTTTCATGTCTCTGCCAAAGATCAAGTGGCCGACATCATGACAAAACCTCTCTCTAGTACTATGTTTTTAGACCTCCGTAACAAACTCAGGGTGTCTTGCTCTCCCACCCTGAGTTTGCGGGGGGATGATAGGAACAGTGATGTCACCTAACTAACGGTTATGATTTATCAAGTAGTTAGGATTAGTTAGTCTTGGTTACGTATTCAGTTACAGCTTCTTGTATAAATACTTGTACTCTTCTCTTCTTTCACAATTTAATACATTCAGTTTCTCTTCATCTCTCTCTCTGGTTCTATACCTTATCAATCATTAATATTCACAATTGATAATTAATAATTTTATCAACTGTGAAATGTTATTCAATGTTATTTTTAATTAAAATTTTATTTTTATAGTATTTATTATTTTGCTATTCAAATCAAACAATCTATATCTCTCGAAATAACTAATAATTTTCGAGATTATATTGCTTTAAATCCTGCTATTTACATCATTTGTACTTTTTTTACGTACACATTGGAGCCTCTCCTACCTCTCTAAAAAATCTTCAAATCGATCGTCACCTTAGAAATGACACCTGCCGATTTGAATTTATTATGCCTCTTCGGTTGAATTTAATTTGTCCATTACACCATCTAAAGCAACCATCACCACAAAACGACACCTATGATTTGTATTTAGTAGGTCTCTCTTAATTATGTATATATTAAATAATAATTATATACGTAAATATGAAAATGTTGATCCATGAGAGTTATGGATGTTCAAAATATACATATCCAATCCAACGAATATTATATACGTAAATATAAATTTTACAATGTGATGAAATTATATTTTTATCCTTACTTTTTACTCACTTTTATTCCAGTCCCACTTTTAATGTAAGGGTAAAATGGTCATTTTACTCAGTTTTATTCCATTCACATTATATCACATTAACATGATATTTTCATTCCCTCCAACATTCTCATTCTCATAGTAAATTTATTTTTGTGATTTAATTTTTTATTTTTTGTGGTTATAAATGAAAAGTTTGATAAAAAAATTTTATATCAATAAAATAATAATTGATTTCAAATTTTATACGAGTCTGAATCCAGGTATATGAATTTGACTCATAACAAATCAATATGCATTTTAAGTTTTTATAAATGAATGATATGTTTTGTTTTTAGCTATTATTTTTTTATGGCAACAAAAATGAGCTATTAATTTTTTTAATGTTTATGCTTTTATCCTATTTTTAGGATCAATTGTATCTCTTCCATAAAAAAAAAAGGATCAGTTATATCTCAAGAAAAAAAATTAAAAAAATCCAACTATGTTGTCATTCAAACAACAAAGAAAAGAGCATTTGACTGTAACTTTTATCTCTCCAATCTCACATCTATATCAACTACCAAATTATCTACAATGAATCATAATAATTTCTGACCAACACAAAATTTATCCAGTCTCAAAGAAATTAATAAGTTAGTGAATCAATCATTACTATAAATATACTTAAAGATTATTCCAAATTTTCAATGATGAATTAATCGATAATTTAAAAATGTAGAACAAATATATTTTTCTTTATATTAATTTCTTATAAATTGGTAATATTCCTTTATAATTATTTAAATAAAGATTAAATATAATTATTATTAATTAATTTTTATAAAATTTTAAATTAATTAAGATAAAAATTTTCCACGCACGGGTCGCAAGCTAGTATAAGAATATGAGAATATGAGAATGTTAAAATACATTCTCTTAAATTAATAATAAGGTTTGAGACATAAAGTATAATATTTAAAAGAAATGAAAAGAAAATATAAAATGCATCCTCAACCTCAAGGCAAATGACTAATGTTTTTAATAACTCAAAATGTAAAATGAAGACAAATAACAAAGTTAAATTTACCCAAAAGATCACACATATTTTTACGTATCACTTGGCGTGAAGTCCTAGCTTCTGCGATTGTTTCTGTTCAGCTACATTGCCCTTAGCTTCTTGTGGGTGGTGGCATGTTTTCTTAATCCTCCCCAACATGTGCTTTTTGTGCCAAATTTAGCAAACTTGAAGGGAAGGGAAGGTTGTAATTATGGAATTATTCATAATTTGTGCTACTTTAAGGAAAATATGAATACTGTCAAGTCATACGACACTGATTATTACATAACCAAATCCTATTATTACCATTGAAGGAAGGATGTTTGGTAGAATTATATATTTCAAATGATATGCATGGCTAATGCCATATCAAGGAATACTAGACTCAGAATGATAAAGTTATGCAAGTCACAAAACATCTATCCGATTATAACCACCTGGGAGTGCAAATTAAACAAAGCATTGGAGACCATAAGTTGCCAATCAAAAATTGATTTGCACTTTTGACCCATGAAAACTAACTATATGCCACCAAAAAAACACACAATTTCAACAGGTACAAGCTAATTTCACAGAGAGTATATAGAAGGAGAAACCATTTTCAACAGAATTCAAGTACCTATTGTAGTTTCAAATGAACAACCATACCAATCAATTGTTGTATGAACAAACCAAACATCTATCACAGAATCCCAGTATTATTAAAAGGCCTACACCTTACAGCGTGACCTTTGCTGGAACTGGCTCTGCCAGGGAGAAGTGAGGCAGTGCAAGGTTAGCAAAGGTGTTCCGATAGTCCTCAAGTTTGTGCCCTCCACTCAAAGCTTTGTAGAGCTCCAGGCAGACAAGCCCAGTGTCCATGGCAGTTGAGGTTGCTTTTGCAGGAATGATACGACAAGCAATAAACTTGGCTTTCAGTTTGTCAACTTCAGGAATGCTGTAATTTCTTGCCCTCATGTTGGCAAGCCCAGCTATCATATCCATGTGGTAGTCATCATCCTGCAGATTCACAAAATAAAATTGATCATTGATTCAACGAAACTGAATTTTAAAATCGAGAAGGGGACAAAAGTGTCATAGCAAGGAATGCAAGTGGAAGAGTTCATATTATTGTCATGAGCACTATTAAGAATCATGAAAGTAATACAAGTATAGATAGCAAAACAGACCTTCTCAAATTGAATTGGAATCATCCTGGAGGCAGGTTGTCCTTCTGCCAATGTAAATTGCGGCATGAACGTTTAATAACAGATTCATCATCAATAGAAGCAGTAGATAGACTGGTAGCCTTCTCATCTGTCACTATTTTCACATCTTCCTTGGGTTGGAAGTCAGGTACTTCCACATTTTCTATTTCTTCAGCCAACTTCTTGGGGTCCTTAACCCAGTCAAGGATTGGGATGCCAAATATTTTTGCTCGCAGTATTGTAGCTGACATCACAAAATGGACATGACCTGGATCAGAAGTTGAGAACTGCAGCGGATGAGGGAACCTTTTTGGAGCAGACCAGAAAGGAGCTCCAGTACTTGTTGTTGCATTCTCTGGAAAAGTATAAATCAACTGCTTCACCCGATTAACAAAATAATCTTCAAACCTGTGAATGAGAAACACATGTCTATGAGTCATGCAGAAAAAGAAAAACCATGGTGCTTTCACTAAAACAATTTTTTTATAAAATAGAACAGTAGGTGCAATTATTGTAGCATACTTTTGCCGAGCCCATCTAATACAGTCTTTAAGGGTCTTGCACGTCCTCGAGCCAATGCACTCAAGTACGCTTTCTAAGATATCTCTTGCCTGAGCATTACCAGCTTTTCTCATTGCAGCAGTATATTTAAATGGGCTAAATAAAAATGCATTCGCTTCAGTTGGAGCTTTCTCAAGCAAACCCTCAAACTCTGATCGAGCCCATGTCAAGCAGTGGTCAATGTTGTGTGGAAATGAGTGTACAGTACACATTGGCGTCTTTTTCTCAGGACGATCTCTAGAAGCACCATAGTTTTCTGTCAGGTGGGGAATTACTATTTGTGTATTACATTTGGCCCCAAGAGTTACAGACTCAAGAAGAGGCTTTTGGAAATACAAGCATCTTTGATCCACATATAGTTTATCATTAACATTGCCCAGGGCGTTAATCACAACACTCAAATTTTCCCAGAAAGTATCATCAAACACATTTTCAGTTTCAGGGCCAACACGGTTTTGGAATGCTTCAATATGCAGAGACGGATTTATAGACACAGCAGCTGATGCAGCAACTGTAGATTTGGCTTGACCTATATTCCAATCACCAAAGAGAAATGGCCGGCTAAAATTGCTTTTGTTCTCAATAACTTTATCATCTGTAATTGTCAACTTCCCCTGACTTCCAGAAGAAACTCCCATGAGGGCAAGATTCTTTAAGAATTCACATCCCAAAGCACCAGATCCGACTACAAACACTTTAGCATCCTCTAATTTCTTTTGTAACTTAGACCCAAGCACAGAAATCTGTGCATCATAACGGCTATTTACTGGTATGAAGTCATTGGGATCCAGTTGTTCTGTGGGAAGTGATTCGACTGAGTCAAAGTAAAAATACTGCAGCAAGGGAAAGAGAAGTTAAAACCACAATCACTGACCAAAGCAACAAAAGTATTCCAATATCAGAAAGGAATGCTCAAGTTACAAAGGAAAATGACAAAAACAAGCTAAACCACTTCTTTAGTAGAAAAGGCAAAACTAAGCAGATAGAGCTAGACGAAATAATGCAAGAAGAAGCACACTGCACACAGACAGTGGTACAGCATTTAAGAAAGTCAAAATCAAGCATTAAACTTGTCGACTGAAGCAGAAAGCTCATAAAGCAAGGGTATAAAGTAAGGTAAGAGTACATAATAATACGAATAAGGGGATACAGCCAGTGGTTTAAGTAGAGACACAACACAGCTATTTTAATAGCGATACAAATTCACTAAAAATGAAACTAAGGTTGGAATCAATATTTGAAAATTAAAATAAGCACTAATCATTAGTAGATCGTGCAACAAATTTTATGTAGAACACAACATGAAATTAAAAAATCATAATCTTATTTGCATAATGTACTGCTAAAATTTCATGCTGAGATGGCTTTATAGGCAACAGGTTAACAGAGTAAGCTTGAAAATTGAAATTAAACTGAGCAGTGGTCATTAAAAGGAATTTCATTCATCTCACATGCTCAAGACTTGCAATGAACTTGCCCAAAGAAAAAGCATTTCAGACATTAATTACTGAAAAATCTGTACTTCATAGGATTTTAGTCACATAAAATATCTCAAATGTTCATATTGTAATAATTATAAAGAACACAGGAATTAAGACACATCATTGACCTATGGAAAACTATACAGTTAAAATGTTATACCTTACAAAAAAACCCTGAAATCAACAATTTTTGTGCCTCTAATTCAACCCTACAGGCTACAACCATAATGCCTAAACATAAAAGCTAATTACTTTTATAAGCAATAAATAATCCAAACTAACTTTTTCACATCAGCCCATGCTCAGCTGCTATGGTTCTGGGCAAAAGTAAAAAATGGGTATGGCTCGGTTCACTTGCAATATATAAAAATAAAATAACCCCAATACCTGAGGATGTTCACTAACACATCAATATTATACTAACCTGGAAAAATGGATGAAACTTCCTAGAGCACGCTTTGACAACCTCTTGTCCAACAATTCCACCAAACATGGCAGCCATGGGATTCAAAACTGCCCTAGCACCGAAGGCAAAGTGTCGCCGAAGTTTTGGATTGATATCATCCAATTTTCCATCTCCCAATCTCTCATTTATATTGCTGGCAACAGATATAAGCTTCTGTGCATCATCCTCTGAACCAGCAACAGGGAAGCGACCCAAGTCAGAGACGAACTTATCCAGAGCCTGGAATGCCAAGTGCAGTAGTGGTGGGCGATCCATCTTGGAAAAATCACTCAGAAGGAAATCACCAGGATCAGCAAGTGATTCTCTGAGTGTCTTAAATTTCAACACCTTTGGCTGTTTCACCTGTGTGACAATGCCACCTTTTTCATATTTACCGTAATTTGTAGTATCTTCCTCGAGGGTAAATAAATATGCCCTAGCATTTTTTATCTTCCTTGGTTTGCCATCATTCAATTCTTTCATACCACGAACTCCAGAAAATACAACAAGATCTTGATCTTGAAATTCAAGCAATACATCTTCAACACATGATACTAGGGCAGGGTTGGCATTGCTAATTGATGCAATTATACCCGTATGGGGATCCTCTCCATCAACATCAAAAACAGTGAACTCAGGCCCAAAATCACAGAACACCGAACCAAAAAGACCTCTAATTTCAGATTTAATGAAAGCAATTGGAGGCTCATGACTATGGCAGTAGTCATTGAACTCAATGGCTTTCTCAAGGCTGATGTCGGTGAACACAACAGCCTGCAAAATAAGACAGGTGGAGTCAATTACATGAATCAAGCAACTCCAACATGTTCTATCTTGGATCATTTCTATAGTTAAATTGTTGATATTAAATCCATCCAACTAGTTTATCCTTTTTTTTTTTTTCTTTTGGTTTCACCTGTCCTTGAAAATAGATTTTTATCACTTAATTCCCTTTTCTCCTTCTTTCTCTTGCTTGAAGAAGGCTTCTAATTCAAAATTTGTCCTCTAGTGCATGATGCCATGATTACATATAATTTTTCTAATGTGTATCTGATCCTTGTGATGACCTACAGTGATAAGTAATTTAACGGTGCATGAGGGCTGGTTGGGATTTATGAGCTTGATTCATCTAACTAACCCTACTTAGTGCCAAAAGATTTTGTTTGTTATTGTATATACTTGTCAGAGATTTAATACCAAAACAACACATTAATTTACAGTGCGTTGTCTGCTGCAATTGGGGTGTGCCCTGTGTGTTTAAGAGAGTCATTTTGGGTTGATTGGGGACTTGTGTATTGAAGAAACAAAATTGAAGTACTCTAATTATTAAACTATCTTCCATCTAATCTACTATTTATAGAGGAACCTCTATTGGTCCCCTCAGTATATCGTGTCTACCAATTTTTCTATTGTAAGTGCTACCCAACTTTCTCTTTTCTAATATGTCCACTCATCCAACGTTCACATGATACATTTTTTTAACTCAGCGTTTCGTCATTAATACACTATTAGTAGAGATAAACATATAGATTAATTTAACAGAGGTCATTTAGTATAATTTGATATTGTAATGTAACAAACTATGCAAGTCATTGCACTATTGACATGCAATCCAAAACAGAGAGACTCTCCAAAAGTACTGTTGAAATTCAAACAACCAAAGGACAAGCAAACTTAATTACTAGATATATAGCAGATATACATGTTAATGTAATAGCTTTTAATGAAACAAATATGAAGTACCAAGACAGATGGGAATATAAGGAAAATGAAAGTACCTGGAAAATAGAAAGTTGTTGCTTGGTCAATTTAGTTGTCAAGCAAAGTACAAGTACGGCACTATTAAGATCCTGCAACTTACTAACAGAAATCACGGCCCTTTTTCTACCAATATCTTCCTCAGTAAAAATGAAACTACTTGAAAGATCCCACAGCTCCACATTGCCTTCATCATGCAGGGTCACAGATCTGACACCAGCAAGAATGAGATTCTTGGCTGCAGGAAGTAACAAACAAACTTGTTAGAATAACAAGCATGATTTGGTGTAAAAAACAAAGTGCCAATCCTACATGAACCAAATATGAAAAAGCCATAGCGGTTATAAACAAACAAATTAGGTCTAAATTGCTTAATTATACCATCCAATAAACACTGAATAATTTACTATTTTACCATAACGAACACCCAATTAAAGCAATCAAACATTTAAGTTTTTGCGACTCTTAAACGCTAAAGATTTACCACCAACGTAACTTTCAATAATTCCTGCAATCAAATCAATAAGGTGCAAAAAAAAAAAAAAATAGAAATCAGGCACCCCGTATTGTCTATCTAATCTTCAAGAAACAACCATCATTACATGGAAAAGTAACGAACGTACCAATCTCGACACCAAGACCCTGCATTCCGGAGACTAATACATTTGAATCACACAAAGTTTCAACTAACCTAATGCTCCTCCTATGTAACGCAGTTTTCTTCTCGTACTTAGCTATATAAGCTATGAAGTCATAGAATATTTTGTCGCGGCCAAGTTGATTTGAATCTCGATTAATCACGTCAAGATTCAGAGCCTCCAGGATATCCGGAGCGTTTTCATGCAGCCACCACAAAGTATCTTCCTTAAGAGCTCTTAACGAGCTCACCATCCGCAGTGTATCAGAGGCGTTTTCACATTTTCTTACAACCCCATCTATATTGTTCAGCGACATTTCAGCGCTGAATATATCTTTCTGGCAAGCAATCATGAAACGTGTGAGGAGGTATAATTTTTGACGAGTATAATAAATCCTAAACCCTAAACCCTAAAGTGTATTTGGCTCGCGTTGAATGCACTTATTTCGAATTTCCTCCATATTTTTGAAACATGACCGGAATTGAAGGATGGCTTCCTTTAGGGCCGGGTTTGCCATTGATCGATTTGGACAGGGAAAGAAAGGAAGGTAAAATCTGAGCTTAGCACAAGAGAAATGAAGCTGAGAAGAAGTAGAGTAAAATCACGAAAGTTTTGAAATATATATAGCTGAGGGTTTTAACGTAAATTACAACTCTACCACAACCTAACTAATTCAGGATAAATAAGTAAAAACAGTCTTGACTTATATCTATATTACAATTTATAACCAATCATTCTCTGAAGGAAAGAAATTATATTGTAAGAGTCAGAGAGATAGGACTACACTATATTTTCATTATGCATTGAAGAAAATCTGACACGTTACGTGAGGAAGAAGGCTAGTCGGATGAGTGACGATGAATCAGTTGGAAGGCGGAGGACACGTGTATTACTCGATGACTTAGGGTCACGTGGAAGCTTGTGCAAGTGGTAATTCTGTTTCAGTTTGTTAATTGTTATAGTGAGGGAGGTTTGTTAATTGCTTCAAACTGTTAAACTTGTTGGTTGACGTGATATTATTAAGTGTCCAGACACCTTACATATTATATCAGTTTGAACATTAAAAATATAAAAAAAAATCTAAATTCTTCTTCTCTTTTTTCGTTAGACCTGCATCCATCTCATTCCTCTAATTTTCTTTAGCTAATGTGGCCTCGACGCAAGATGATGATGAGAAACGTCCCAATTATTCACTTTTGCCTCAATCTGAGTTAGATCATCTTTTGTCAAGGCCTTTTCCTCCTCCTTCTTCGATGATGGTTCGTATTTTTTTTCGATCAAAAAACAGGAGATTATGAGAAAGGCGACGCTAAAATAAATTAAACTTAACATGAACCAATGAATTTGAAGTTAAGAATATATATCCACTAAATTAAAAAAGATAAATAATAAGAAAATATTGGAAACAAATGGTAAATAAAGAAGTCAGAATATTATGAGTTAGTAAACTCTAGAGCCTAAAATGTTACTACTTACTAGAAGTCAAAGGAGAGGATATATAATATAGGAAAAAGAAGTCAAAGGAGAGGGGCCAAGGGACAAAGAAGACATTTGAGAAGAAGGGAGTAATCCGTAATCCCAGCCACGTTTTGCCACACTATTACGTGGGCCCACCTCCCTCATTCCTCTTCCCTTCCCTATGGCCTATGCGATATATATATATTTAGAGATGACAATTTTATTCGAATTCAACGGGTACTCGATATTCGTTAAAATTATTCGTTGGGTCTGGGTCCGAGGATGAGTAAGAGAGTATTTATCCCGGTCCCAAATCTAGTGATATAATATATTATATATATATAAATATTTTATATATTATTTATATATATATATATATAAATATTAAAAAAAATTAGACCATCTCACTTACCCACACTGACCGACCCTCTCACACTTATCTCACATTCTCACTCAACCAGCATCACAGCAAACACCCACTCTCACCCTCCCATCACAATTCACAATCACACATTTCCATTTTATTGTGCAATTTACCATAGCAATACTACAATATAAATTTTTCTTTTTTCTTTTTTATTGTGCAATTCTGCATGTTAATTAATTAAAATTTATGATTTGTAAAAAAAAGTAATAAATTTTCCGAGTTCGGGGCTGGGTCTGAGAATTTAAGTATTCGATGGGTCCGGGAATGAGTATTACATTTTTTACCCGGCCGGGGCCGAGTCACGGAACGGAGAAAAATTTGAGTACCGGGGCCGGGGTCGAGAATTACAGTATCCTCCCCGTACTCTACCCATTGCCATCACTATATATACCTCTCCTTTCTTCTTATTACTTCTCTCAACTCCAAACACAAACCCCAATTCTTATTTCTTATTAAATCCTTTGATTTTGACCAATTCTTGCATGTAAATTACACACAAATCAGCACCGGCCATAACAGTAGGCTAGTATTAGCACTATGTATGTCTAGTTAATGAATAAAATTGAATCTTGCCTCAAAGAAGAGCAACGTATTGAGTGAATGAAGAGAAAATGGGGAAAAGAATTAAATCATGACTATATTGCGGAGTGCTAAATTGGTAAGTAATCAATATAATTTTGTTGATTATTCCTGAAACTAAAGAAAAGAGAAAGCAATGTATCTATATAATATCCCAAAACACAAGAAAGAAAGAGTGGGTGTCGATGGAGAAAACCACAACATATATATAAATCACCAAAAATAGTGTTCGATAATTAATTAAATGCAAAGCAAAAGAAAGTAAGTGAAATTTGAATGACGATAATATATAAAGTTATTTCTAGCTAGCTAGGTAGCTCCAACGCGTAACATTTGGTTATGGTTGAGAATTAGAAGAATGAGGAGGTTCGTCTTCGTCTTTGTCTAGATCAATGTTTATTTGGGTACAAAGATCAGCGAGCTTTGCCTTGGCTTCAGCGATGAAGAAGGCCAACTCCCTATCCTTGCCCATAAGCTCCTCATCACGTTCAATATTTTCGAAACTAGAGCGCAGCTCACGCAACCAAATTTTCCACGCCTTTAAGACTTGTTCTTCCAAATCTTCCAAATCATCATCTTCTGTCTCACACACTAATTCCTGCTTTTTAGCTGGGCAGTCACGATCTTCATTCTCTCCTTCCACTAATTCACAACCTTCTTTCACTTCATCTTTCAACTCTTTAACCCTCTCTCCCATATTAGCCCTACCCGCCATTCTTAATTATTCGTTACACACTCAACACCTTAATTTAACCCTACCTATTTTCCTTCCTTTAAATAAACAGCCCACCCACGAATGAATATCGAATCTTTAAGGATTCAAATTCCTTTCTTTTTAGGATTCCCCTTTACTTAATAATTCTAATTCAAAATATTTTAATATATCTTTCAACAATCAATTTCAATTTCTCAATATTTTCTCTTAATCAAAACATATATATCTTTAAAAACTTCATACAAACATAAAAGACCAATTGTTTTTTTATTTAAACCAGGGTATCGAAAATTGTGTTTATTTTCAAAATAAGAAAGAAGTTACTCATAATAAATCGAAATATTTTGGAAGACGAAAACCTCATATATATACGCTTGATCGATCCTATTACAATTGTGAAAATAAAACCGAAGAAAGATTAAAATATATTTTAAACAAAAATATCTAAAAGAAATATAGTTAAAATTTTTAGATGCTTCCCCTAGCTGGATTTCCCAGGCTATTCAGGAGGATGAAGATTATAACATCCATCTCGATCCTGGCAGTTAGGCTTGTCATGTAAGAGTTTGTCTTTGGGCTTCAAATATCTAAACTATGGGGTTTGGTGTGTTGAAAATTCTCAGGCCCATTACCCAAACTCAATAGAACAAATGCTTAAAAATCAATCCAAACCAACCCAAACTGGTGTCTCTTGGTTCAAGTTGAACAGGTTAGCGAGTTAACTATGTGCATCCAATCAACAATTGGTCACTAATTCATTTAAAGTGTGTTCTTATTGATGTCAGGTTCAATTAATTTTAACAAATGATATTTCATTATTAGAGGGATATACCAATATTCAATAATAGTACCTAACTTTTATTTTTTTTTTTAAAAAAAAAAAAGGTAAAGATGAAGTGAATTTAAAACTAGGTTAGTGCAGGGGATAACTTAATGATTTATATATAATATTATATATAAAACAGCGGAATTAAGACTGCTGGCAGTGCAGTGCTGTTATGAGAGTATGACCGAGTTCTTATATAGAATTTTTATTTTACAAACTCTCTGAGAGAATGTAAAAAATTATCTAAAAAGATTCATACTTTCATAAAATAAGTTAGATTTGTTGAAACAATTCACATAAAATCACTAATTTTATTTTCATGTACGAGATATTTGAAATTTTTTTCTGAAAAATAGTGTATAAAATAATATCATAAGATCGTAGAATAACAAAATATGTAAACGCAGATAAATCAAAACACTATTCTATTTCTCTTTTTTTTCAAGTAAATTGGGTAGAACTAGTGAGGGAACGTACTCCCAACTACTTTTAAGGTAAAAGGAACTGTTCAAGATCATTGGCTTTATGTGAAGTTGGAGAACCCTGCACAAAATTAGATTCACAAGGGAAAACGGAGGAATAAGGTTTAATTATTCAACTTGCTGAAGAATGACCCAGGTTATATATAAGGCTATAAGCAATACAAGACTTGGGCACAGGAAGTTTGAATAAAACAGAATCAAAATATGATGTTAGAAACTTTTTAATCAAAACTAAGCCAACATAGCACACCATAAAATTGAAATCGATACAGCAACAACTTGTATGAAAACATCATCATCAGCATGGAAAATTTATTCTCATCCACAGCAATGTATAATATTGCTGTGTAGGAAGGTGTCCTAAGATTTTCCATTTTCATCACCTGATGAATGATAAGGAAAAAAAAAACAGCAAGAATCCATATAAGCTCCACACAAATTACCCTATACGACCAATCCAATATACTAATACAACAAAATCAATCATACCAAATGCAGCAAACTTTCAGGTCAAAACACCATAGGTACCATTTAGTGTAATAATCATCTCAAATCCTCAGAGTGAAAAACCTAAGAAAATAAACAAGATCATAAATATACACCAGAAATAAAGATTCAGTTGAAAATTGAGGATGTGAATTGAAGGAGTAATTCTACAAAACTCAGTCCCTTAGATGTTCATTAATGATTGCGATCATATCCGCAAATCATTACAGGTCTGTAGACTCATCACCGTTGTGTAAAACATACTCCCAATCAGTTAAACCACAAGAAAACACAAACAGAGAAATCAAACAAATAGAAATGTTTCAGAGGAAATAGAAATGTAGTTGCTCTTGTGTTCTCCCGAAGCAACAACAGAAAAAAGTTGCGGGAGAGATGAGTAAAAAGCAACACAAGTGATATTGCTTCAAGGGAACGAGTCAAATGGGAACGGAAAATATCCACACTGACCAGATAATGAAGCATCCGTGATTGAAAATCTTGCGTCCATAGAAGGATTAAGGAAACATTATAAGGAAGATATGAGAAGAATACAAACCGCGTTGGTTTCAGCTCAGAAGTAATGTTACTGTAAAGTGTAAACCCTAATTTCAGCTTCGGAGTTCAGAGAAGGCGCGAGGGTCGTGTTCTTATAGAACGAAATGTTGGATTTATCGGACGGTTAAAGCGAGAACCATATGATTTAGATTTTAGGGTTTAGTTATGTGGGCCATTGAATTGGGCTTCACTACCATTAACACCCGTGTCTTATCAATGGCCCAAAGATAACTATCAATTGGGCCAAGTCCATCTCATAGAGGCAGTTACAGAAGAGCCTATTGGGCCAAGGGATGCTTATCAATCGACGTTGGAGAAGAGATCTGACATTTTTGGTAAGATAAGAACATTTTCACAATAACAAAGCTTGAATCTGATTCCACAACCACTGATTAATTCTTCATGCATTATGTTGATTAAACCCAAGAAACACAGGGAAATTTTAAATAAATAAAACCACAATTAACTAACGAAGGATTCCAACAGAATTTCAGCTTAAAAGTGAAGGATTCCAATAACTTTTGTGCATATCACATTTCGGAATTGATGTTCGGTAGTACGGTAGTATTAAACTTCAATACATTTCTCTAATTAGTTGGTCTCTAATCTATTTAAGACAGATCCTTATTCATGAACATTAACAAATGACACTACATAATTGAAAGGATATATCGAGTAGTACTATAATATTAAACTTTTATGACGTGATGAAAGAATTCAAGTATCCTGATTTGTGTAACTTAATTGACATCAAATGGATAAGGTTAATAATTAAAATTAGAAGACTAGTTTTTTATGATTAAATAGAAAAATAAAAGTAGAATTAGTAACCTCAATGTCACTTAAGATTCTTGATAATAACTGGAGCACTAAATGACGAGTTTTCTTTTCAGAGACCATATAATTAGGTATGATTTGTGTTGAAGCTGAAGCTAGCATATAATCATCTATTATAGTCATTATAATTAAAACAGGGCCCAGCAGGGAACAAAAATGCCTAATAATTTACAAAATTATAGTTTATTTAATTATATTCTTTGGATAAATTTTGGTTTAGCATCCTGAATTAATCCTAATCCCACCTTAACTTGCCTGCCATAAATTAATTACTCACTTAATGCCCCTTGAGAACTTGATGCCATTATATTAAATAATTAGCTTGACTTAGTTAAGTCATCCCACCTTAATTTGATGATTATACAACATTATAATAGTGTTAATTAATTAATTAATTGTTACGTTCTTCTCATGTTTTTGGGTTGTAAGCGAATCTCAACAAACAATTAAGATGGCCTTAAATTGTGGGAAAGTCTTGCTGCAGGCAGTATAATATTCTAGTCAATAATATGTTAGGCCTTTTTTTTTTTGGCCTTAATAATATGTTAGGCTTAAATGAATTAAATCAGTAAATTATTTTAGTATGTCTATATATAAATTAAAGTTATGTTATATTCTATATATTTGTAGTTTATTATGAATTATCCAAAACTATGATTATTCATTATATTGATCAATAGTTATAATGTCATTTTCGAAAGTTATAGAGAGAAAGAAGAAGTCCAACCCTTTTTTATGTGTTGTTATTACAGACACACACGCAACTTCATCGTGTCGCCACAAGCTACCTACTATTTGTGGCCCCTTTTTAAAAAATTTCAGTGTGAAATGAATATGATATATATATATATATATATATATATATATATATATATATATATATATATATATATATATATATATATATATATATATATTGTTTCCTCATCAAACCAAAACTCTATTTATTTATGTTTTTATTAAAAAAAAAGTTGGTGACAACCTCCGTAAGGAATAATTAATTAGGTCAGATCAATTACGTTTGGAAAAATTAAATATAATAATTTCTTTGAATTATATGTGTATAGTGCTTGAGCTACAATTTAAATATTAACTTTTAATTTGAATTATTAATGCTTTAATTATTACTCTTCTAATTAAAGAAACAAAATTCGGATATCAAAATTATAATTAAAATAGATATGTTATACCTATTGAGTTTTTTTTTTCAACGGTTCTATTTTGTGCATGTTTTATGTATATATTATTATATATAGCTATAAATTATTTTTGTTATGAAAATTAAATAATATCTCATCATATGTTATTTCTTTTTTTATTTTAACATACACTCGAAGTCTCTAATTTAATTTTATTACACGACGACTCAGTTGTTGGAAATTTATGAGGTCTTTTTTAATATTTTTAAAATATATTTCATTATTAGGTCATTTTTTTAGCAAAATTATATTATTAGGTCATATTCATTTTTTTGGATGGAATTATTAGGTCATATTTAATTGCTTACGTTTGTATAAAAAAATATGACTCTACATACGTATGCCATATATAATATATAAGCTTACAACTTATATATGTAAGGAATTAATTATAACATGGATCCCCGTGCGTGATGCATCACTACTAAAGAAAATGGAAAAGAATAATTATTATTTAACTGTAGCTGGAATTTGTAAGAAAAGTTAGTATATAATTATAATATGAAGTCGCGTTTGAAATATTAAATACTAGTTTATTTTTTAGTATATAATTATAATTAATAAATTACCAGTTGATATATATCGATCTCGTTCATACTGTGATCAGCTGTATTCTTCATTATTTATTCCTACATTATGTCGATATGGCAGTGGAAATATATATTGAATCATTTACCTTCTTTTTTCATAAATATTCTTATATTGAAAGTAATTTAATTTAAGTTAGTAAAAATTTCATAACAAGAATATAACTCTCTCAATAAAAATTTTTTATATGCAAACGAAAAATATAGTACTTATCACTTTAATCAAACACCTCTTGATAAATGAGATTTCCTATGTATAAAAAAAATAATAAAATAATTTCGGTCTTCACACATTAAATTAATCGTTACAATTAACTTAATTAATTTTAATCTTTCAGCTCTCCCCTGCGGAAAGATTTTCAATTAACAACGTACGCTAGCTCAATACTAACATTAATTAAATTAATTTCATTAGGTTTAATTATATTGGATAACTGGCAATAATTTTGATATGTGATATTTTAAATTTAAACCAAATTAAATATCTTTTTTTGTAATCTTCACACACAGTGAGACACTCTCACGGAGTGACCATATCCATATTTGATATTCCACAATCAGCCTTTCAATCTGCCACGAGGGATTTAGAGGCTCAATAATTTTGCAAAGAATAATAATAAAATATTTTAATAATATAATTAAAAAGTTGCAACTTCCAAAGAAGAATTGGAAGTGGATAAGGTTGAAGAATCATCTCTACACGTGGGCTCTTCACATACGTTTAACTCAATATGGTGCCATTCACATGTCCCTTTTTTTTAGGGAAAAGAAGTAAAAATGAGTGTACTTTAAATTAAACAAATATTTAAATAAGAGCTCGAGGTCTCTAAAATTATAAACATTCCAATATGGAAGAGGATATGGATAAACATGAAAAGCTAAGAGTGAGAGCATGAGATTGAATTATATGTTGTCTAGTATAAAAAAGTAAGGAGAAAGAGACACATAAATAAGTCATACATGTGAATTTCATAATATGTAGAACCTACTTATGTCTTTTTTTATTTTTATTTTTTTATACTGAGCAATATAAAATTCATTCTCGTGAGCGTAAATAGTTCAGTGTATGGCCTCCCTGTTTAGATGTATATACCACATGTCCTATATTATCAACCCAATCACTTACTATAGATAAGTCCTATACCTATCACTTACTCATTATAATAGCTAGCTAGGTCCCATAGGATATAATTCAAAATATAATACGTAAGTTAAATTGTGAGGCTCATTCATCCAATGAATTAATCTTATGAAACGACTCCTCCTAATTATGATTTCATTAAGTGACATATCTTTGGATGTCAATAAATTAAAGACATTCTTTTATATTAATTTTAGTTGTAATTACACGACTAGGTAGGTGGCGTGAGTAATTGAATGGTACCTAGATAGAAAATTTATTATTTATTTCAAAATTGCAAAATAAAAAAGTAAATAATAATAATTTTTAACGTATAAACATTTCATCAATAATCAATTAAATAAAATTTTAACTAGTTACTCATAATTAGTCATAAGTCATAACTCATAACACACTGCGTATACCCTAATGTATATATATATATATATATATATTACAATAATATTCATATTATGATCATCATATCACATTAAAGCTAATTTGATATATATATCGAGGAAAAAATTTAGGTTCATTTCTTTATGTTTATTTTATCAAATTCTCTAATATAAATATGACACGTGGCAAAAAGTATTTAAATGACCAATCACAGTAGAGAGAGAATATAGAAGACCATCTCTTATATGACCCATCATAAAAGAAAGAGAATGTAAATACAATACATTATTAGTAAAAATAAAGAAATAGACCTAAATTTTTTTCATATATCGAATAACATGTATGTCTCACTCTGGGTGTCCCCCTTTTCTGTGTTACTGCCTTACTTACTGGTGTTGGAACTTTGGTCAACAATTTAAGATCAGTTTCATCATATATACCCTTTATTTTGTACAAAAAATATTTAATTCTTTTTCTTTGAGTTTCATCATATATATATATATTATTAATTAGTCGATGGTATCCACTCAAACATTAAAGATTATCGTCGCCTGGCTGTTTATCTTTAATCTCCAGTATGATAAACGCATTTAGATATTAACTATACTATATATATAACCATTAATTATTTAGCTAGAGCTTATTGAATATATCGTTATCCTTCTATTTTTTTTTTTCAAATCAGGGTATTACTCACTAGCACAGTAATTAATTTACTCGTTGACTTGTAACTTGTAAGCATATCGAATGATGAAACAACTGGTTCAACGATATTTTAATTCGCTGCTTCATATATGTTTAAGGTTAGAAATCGAATACCTAACATTTGGTTAAGAATGAATTATTTTCTTCCACTCAACCACACCCCTTGTTTATTAAAAAGTAATTAGTAGTATGATTATTTTAATTTTATAAAGAATACTTGCGAAAAATTAAAAAAAAAATCATAAGACACACAATTGTTAATTAATAAATAAAACGTGTTATAGATATAAATAATATATGCTGATCGAGTAGGACGCAATAATTCATCGATCCCATGTGCAACCACCTACCCTTAAATTAGTTTCTTAGAATTATTCCGGCGTTAGAATCTAATCGTATATTCAATTGTCTAATTAATTAAACAAATTTTATTATCAAGAGGGTCGCAATCATGTGTCTAATTGCTATAAAATATATAACTAATTTTTAATTAATTTCTCCAAATGTATTCTAAGTCCTAGCTATTAACTCCTCTTTTGCCTAACCAAGTCTCACACTCCTGGACAAATTCTTAGTTCAAAGTATATATTTTCTATAATGAAATTTGGACACTTTAATTTGGGGAAACATGGAGGAATTTGGGTTTTTGCACTATTATATACTGAAAGTAAAACTTATACACAAGCAACATTTTAAAATTATCTACAGATCTATACCATGTTTATTGTGCATCTCTAAAAACGCCCTCACTGAGAGTGTTTATAAGGTTGACCATTTGACCCTATAAACGTCTTCACTGAGGGCGTTTTTCTAGTAAAAAATCAACAAAACGCTCTCACGGATGGCATTTTTGGGGGTGCACAATAAAAGTGATATAAATATATAGATACTTTTGAAAAGTTGTTAAATTTGTGTTTAACTTTTTTTTTAGGTATATAGGTGTGCAAATGCTGAGAAATTTGAGAAATTTCCATTTGATATATATATAGATATTTGTGCTGAGTAATCTCAAAAAGTGTAGAATGCTTAATCAATAAAATGAAGTGAAATCAGTTGTTACTTGTTATTATTGTCTATACGCACAAGATATATAGTAAAATACTAATATATATAACCTCACATTAATTATATTGAATAATATTGCTATTAGTTAAATTGCATAAATTAAATTAGTTTTACTTACATCATCAATTTAATTTGTCTTTTTGGCAAATACAACAAAGACAAAAAGTTTTTTAAAAGAAATGGAAAAAGAATCATAGAAGTCATTATCTATGTACGAAATATATAAACTATTTCACTGAAATTATTGGTTATTAGGAAATAACGAAAAGAAATCATCGAAAAAACGACCGAACGGAGATACCAAAAGACATAAAGAAATATATATTTAAAAAGATGGTGGAGAAAAATATATAATTAATAATATATATGTTGTAATGTTGGTTCATGGATGAAGAAGAACACAAGAGAGAAGAACTCTATGTAACCTCTAAAAGTCACAAAGATTTGGATGCAAAAGAACGACATTGTTTTCTCTGAAGCGATGCTTTCCACATGAAGATGACTTCTATGGGACAAAGACATATATACAACAAATATCTTAAAGATATTTTTAAACATTTATTTATTGATTGAGAAAGAATTTGTTGTTTTAATTTGAAACTAATTAGTGAAAAATCAACAAGGATAATTTTATATTCTGACGTTAATTGAAATGAATATTTAATCAATACTTTTAACAAGACCATTAAATAAATTTGATGATGAATCATCCCCTGTGACTCGAACTCAAACTAGCTGCAAAGCAACCCACGACGTGAGATAGCTCATGTGAAGGGACTTCGATGTCTAAGTCAGTATGTGAATCGAAAGATTAGAGTAACAGTAAGAGTGTGTAGTGATCATACCTGGGAGGGTCTCAATAGGGGTAGGATAGTCTTTCTAGGCCTAGTAAATGATGGGAACCATGTAAGGCGTATAACAATTTGTATAAAGTCCGTTATGTGCAGAGGCGTAAAAATCGTTAACAGTAACAAGTATAATGAAGGTTACTCACTCAGTTGAGAGCATAACGTATCAAAATTTATAATTAATTAAACACTAAAAAAAAACTTCAAATTTTCTTGGCTATGAGGAAACATCAAGTATATGAATCAACCATATGGCCTCCAAGCTAGCCAAAAGTCACTATAAGTTATACCCAACAAGCACCACAATTATATATACGGTAACCATACGTACGTATAGAAATGAGCCCCAAAAGATGTTTAAAAGCCAGATTTAATAAAATGAAAAGTAATTGATAGGATAGTGATTTATTTTATATAAATTTAATTTAATTATTACCATTCCTTTGTTCTTTACCCCCACCCCATTTATTATATAGTCTCTCGTCAAAGCTTTGAATTAACTATACCTAATTTGTAATTAAAAGAGAGAAATACAAACATAATACATTAAATTGAAAGATATATTAATTAATTTACTCTTAACCTAACACATTTTTTGAAGTAATTGTCAATTCATAACGAAAACTTGAAGTGACACCACCACCACTTGGTAATTAAATTAGATTAAAGTTAAAACAATTGACTAATTAGGCGCAATTCATGATCACTTATATCTTAATTAACTTCTGCACATAATAATGAAACTATATATTTACGGTTACGGCTAAGAGCATCTTAGTTATCACAATCACTATTATTTTATCAAAATATAGATAGTTAGAGTGGTAATTAAGTATTATATTTAGTATTTTCAACTGTTGGATATATTGGGGTCTTTGGGACTAAATATTTGTCCATGGGGGAGTCCGATCGGGTCGAGTGAGGATTCATTGGAAAGCTCGCTGAGAGACAAACAAAACGACACCAAGATGACACTCATCGGAGGTCACATGAGCCCGCACTCGTGGCCCAAAGTGAGCTAGGTGATCATGATGAAAGCATGATATTTTGTTCATATTCCAAGTCCCACATTGCTTGCATCAATGATGGAAGCTCTCACATCGTCCTATAAATAGGAGTGACTCCACACATTTATAGTTGTTCATTCCATGTGTTGGAAAGGGGGGGTCCCGTTTGAGAAACCCCACTCAGTAATTTTTTCTTTCTCTCTTGAGTCTTCTTCCGCGCATCAGTTGTGGACATATGTCTCTACCGTAGAGTCTTCCGTTTGGTGCGGTCCTTTTCGGAGCTCATCGATTGGGGGTCAGCCCTGGTGGAGCAAAAGCACTGACAAAATCCGAGATTTTAGTGATGGCGTATAATAAATTAGTAGCTTCCGCATTGTTTTATATTATGCCTGAATTTATTTTTTATTTTTCTTTTTAGTCCCAGAGTCAGGTCGGATCATGTGGGCCCACATCAACAAAAATTTCGTGTTCGAGTCTTGTGTTAGAAAAGTTTCTTTTATGAGACTTGGAGCCGGATTAATCAATTCCAATAAACACCTAAATAATAAATTTCAATCAATAGCTATTATTATTATTATTGTATGGATATTTTATAGTTGAAGTTTCCAAAGCTTGTATTGTATGTGAGGGGAAATTAATAAGGATAAAATGGTGAGAATTCTTATGTGTTGTGTATGATATCATTTTGTTATGCAAGTTGATCCTTTGCTTATTTCCATGAAAGTGACTCGTGTGTGTCGGACATAGATGGGCGTAATTAATTAAACTTTTTGTTTTTATCTTTCGTATATGTGTTAATTAATTAATACTTTTTCTTTTCTTTGAAAAATAAAGAAGAAGGTGATATGCAATATAATTGGGTGAGCTTCTTATCCATTCCCATGGAAAACGCGGCAAATATACAATGAATATCCGAAAAGACTTCGAGTAATTCAATCACACTACGTATAGTGATGCCATTGGTTCTGAAAGCTGCATGCATTTGTTATTTTCAAAAAACTATACATATAGGAAGGGGATACATCTATATATATATATAGACTTTAGACTACAATTTAGACTTCCTATATACAAAAGTAAATGTCATTTTATTTTATTTTATTAAAAGATAATTAAAATTCTCTATTAACATATGACATGTTTTCTTATCAATTCTTCAACATTTGTATCAATTTATATATTTCATTCATTTTATATATATTTGAGGGTTCCAACTTCTAATATGTCATTTAAAATTTTGTTTAGTGCACATCTTTTCAAAAAAAATCACTTCGTTATGAATATTATAGTGAAGGAACGACAAAATACTTACGATTTAGATATATAAAATAATTAATGAGATCTCTATTGCTCTTTTTTCAATATGCCACTAACATACTGTTCAGTATATATATTTTTTGATAACTTGTTCAATATAATATTTCTCTTATTACTATTTTGTTTTTTTTTTTAAAATCTATAATGGCTAGGTTCATATAAAACTTGAAGACTTGATCGAGTTGGTAAGAACATCTTACACAAATTTAAAACCTATCATGGAAAGAAAGAAAAGAAATAAGGGCAATTTTTATATTTTTATAAAACCCATCAATATTCTCTTATTTGGTGATTTTAAAAATGTTGTCAGCGTAACGTGGTTCATTTTGATTGGAGATGCTCAAAAATTAAAAGCTTTTGGTTGTGAATTGGCCATTAAATATATATTGCAGATGAAAGGAACACTTAAATGGTGAATTTGTGCTCCACTATAAAATACCAGTCATTATCAATTTATTGATCAGTATGAGAATTGTAAACTGGAAAAAGGGCATTGATATTTAGCATATATCCTTATCGGAAAAGTATCTTGAATTGATAAATTAGACAAAGAAAAGTAGAATGTACTATCTCAATTAATTATCAGCAATGCATCACCACTTATTCTTATCCCCACACTACTCAAATTTATTCATTTATTTATATATATAATTAACTAACTAAAATTATTATTCATCTATATTATAATAATCTTAAGGTTTTTAAATTATTAAGTAGTCTTTACAATTATATATATATATATGTGTGCGCGCGCGTGTGAATAATATAAAGAGATCGAGTGAAAATTATATAATAGAATTTTATACATTAAACGATATATAGATAACTTAAATAACTTCGCATAATGTTTTTTAAAATTATTTTATATATAGTATAGTTTTTTTTATTACTGAATACATCATATACTGGGTTTTTTTATCACGTAACTGATTATGAGAATATATATATATATATATATATTTATTTATAATTTGTATTCGTCGGGACAAGTCATCAAATAACTCAACATGATTATTCGAGAAGTTACGTACTAAACGCAAATGTTAATTAGAATTTGAAAACAAATTAACAATGAGTTCATATGTGGAAAAACAAAATGTATCTTTGCAAAGCCTACTAATTATTCCCTACAGTTATAAGTTCATACTTTATAAATAAGTAACATAATTTGTCATTTTTAGATTTAAATCCAACACCCTTATATATAAAATTTGTTACATGTTTTTTAAAAGGACTAAAATTAAGTAATGTTTGAACGACTAATTATAATTGAGAGATTATAAAAAATTATTTTTTATATGATTAATTATAAAAAAGTGAGAGTGTATAAATAAAACATATAATTGAAAAAAAAATCTTATGACAAAGATATAAAAAATTTGATGAAAAGTTTTGTTCCTTTTAAAAAAAGCTTCTAACATGTATTTTTTTATTAGAATTAAAAAATAATTATACTTGAGTAGAATGTTAAAAACTAAATATGAATAATTATATTAGTTGTAATAAATTTTTAATCAATGCTCTGATAGTCTGATTAGCAAAATCCTCGTTAGTCAGATGTTATATGCTTGTTTATCGGAATTCTCAAAAGTCAAAACCTGTGTTATTTTGATATTCATTTAATCTGGGAATCCACAAACACAACTTGTAAAATAATAAAGAAAAATGGATGATTTCAATGTCCATATACAATACAAGCAACTAAATTAGATTGGATATCCTAAGTTAAAATTTATTGTGTTGTCTCTTACATGTTTTATTTTTTGAGATCTTACATGCTTTTTTAATTTTTAATTTTTTAATTTTTAAAATTTTAAATCAATAAAAAATAAATATTAAATCAACTTCAAAAATTTCATAAAATTTTATCTTTAGAATAGGCAAAAATAAATAAATTGTATCTATATATATGTTTACTTTTCATAATAGATTTTTGTCAATAAGTAATACTACTATTCAATATATATATATAACTTCTGAAAATATTAAATTGCTGTGTATTGACAAAAAATAATTTTTTAGTTGTCCTTTTGGTATATGAAATGTTGCTTCGATTAATTCATACTCGATCTATATTATATACCTGGAAATTGAGAAAATATGAGTCATTAAAGCAAATCATTATGTGGAATTAGCGCATCAAAATAGTCCTAAATGCCTAATTTTTTTCTTCATAAATAGTGTTGGTAGTGCAAGTAAAGTCTCCTGCGTAATTATTATTTAGAAATTAGAAATTTCATTTTCAATATTAGCTCGGAGATATTACAGCATAATATGAATTATTGGTTCCAATTATAGGTGACAAAGTAGTCACTAATCAGAGCCACGTGGGTAACGCGTCAGGCCCTACAAAGGGAAGCCGCACAAGTTACTGCCACGTAGATTTATTGAAAATATGTCACTTTTGACTCCGAAAAATGGAATTATACTATTATTTAAAAAAAATGGATACAGATAAAGGCATAATGGTAAAAGGATAAAAGGGAAAGGAAGAGCGAATGGCGTGGCGCCACGTGGAGGAAGAGAAAACGACAACGTTTCACCGCCTCGAGAAGGATATAAATAGGTGTGTGGAAATGCGAAGAGTACTTACACCTCCAATTAATCCATCCACCATAATAATATACGTGGAGTTATTCCCCTGTCTCGTAGCTATTCCATTCCCGCTTCTTCGTTTCTCTCGTTTCTTATATTACCTTTCTTCTTCCTCCTCCTTCGATTTCTAGCTTCATCCATATCTTCAATATATCCTCTTCTTATCTTAATTAATTAATTTCTCAGTCGGATATCACAATGTGTGGAATACTTGCTGTGCTTGGCTGCTCTGACAATTCTCAATCCAAAAGAGTTCGCGTTTTGGAGCTTTCTCGCAGGCAATTCTCTTCTTCTTCTTCTTCTTCCTCTCTATAAATTTGTTCATGCCTTTTAATTCTTGGAATTTTTCATGATAAATTAATCCCTTTTAATTCACCTTCTGCTATGTACGTCGTTGATCATGGATGGAGATTAAATTATGTGACTGCAGGGACCGATGGAAATGAGTTAATTCAGTTATGGTCCATTCATTACATATTTATCAAATATTTAAAGATAACTACAGGGGAGTTTCATAAGATAAGGGCCCAAACTATGAAATATATAATTAATAGGGTATTTTTAATTAGAATAAGAGTTTGCTAAAGATATTAAAAATTAAATTAAATTTACTAGTATTGGCGGTAGTAGCACAAAAAATGGGGTGTGGGGTCCAGGTTGGAGTACAAAATTACAAATATTGGAAGAAACTCCAAAAATCAATGAGATTGAAAAAAAAAATGAAAGCCCAAACTACCCCACAACAAGCCTAGGGAACCAAACCCCTAGAACATCCCTACAAAACTGAATTTTATTTTTAATGAATTAAATTAATATTTTTATTTTTAGAAACTAAATTGAGGGAAATTATAATTTTGAGGGGATTAAAACGTAAATTAGTCCATAATTTATTATTCCGGTTAAAACTGAAATATTCTGAATTGTATTTCCCGTCAACTAATTACCTCCAGATACATGTGGAAACCAAGAGAAAGAATTGAATTGAATTGTAATGTTTGATTTGGTGCGTGTGAGTACAGATTGAAGCACCGTGGTCCGGATTGGAGTGGGCTCCATCAACACGGTGACAACTATTTGTCTCATCAACGCTTAGCCATCGTGGATCCTGCTTCTGGCGACCAACCTCTGTTCAACGAAGACAAATCCATTGTCGTCACCGTACGTACCTTATTCATCCTCCTCAATCATATCACATCCTTCGTCTTAATCAATTTCTAGTTCATACCATTTATGGCATATTCTATAATATTCAGGTGAACGGGGAGATTTACAACCACGAAGAGCTCAGGAAAAAACTCTCCAACCACACCTTCCGAACCGGCAGTGACTGCGATGTTATTGCGCATCTGGTCCGTATAACTCATTTCCATAACTTAATTGCTTCTAATTACTTCATTACTAACTAGTTCTCTTCTATATGTTCTAGTACGAGGAATATGGAGAGAACTTCGTGGACATGCTGGACGGTATCTTTTCCTTTGTTCTTCTCGATACCCGCGACAACAGCTTCCTCGTTGCGCGAGATGCCATTGGGGTCACTTCTCTTTACATTGGCTGGGGATTAGATGGTAATTAATTCATTAATTAATTAATTAACAAAACATATTAATCATTTTAGTTTTGTTGGTATTTGTTAATGGTATTGGATTGAATTAGGGTCTGTTTGGATATCGTCGGAGTTGAAAGGGCTGAACGATGACTGTGAACACTTCGAGTGGTTCCCTCCTGGTCACTTGTACTCCAGCAAAGCTAGAGGCTTCCGTAGATGGTACAACCCTCCTTGGTTCTCTGAGTCCATTCCCTCTGCCCCTTATGACCCTCTCTCTTTGAGACACGCTTTCGAGAAGGTAATTGATGCAGAGTCTGTGTTCCTTCATTATCCATCCTGTAATCAACCTCGCAATACCTGATTGAATGTGTGTGATTGATGATAAACAGGCAGTGATAAAGAGGTTGATGACAGATGTGCCATTTGGAGTATTATTATCTGGAGGTTTAGACTCTTCCTTGGTTGCATCCATTACTGCTCGCTATCTTGCTGACACAAAGGCTGCCAAACAATGGGGAGCAAAATTACACTCTTTCTGTGTTGGCCTTGAGGTTATCTTTCATACTTTTTCTCTTCAATTGTTTTGATTTTGTTAGATTGCGATTTGGCCTAATATTGCTTCGTTTTGTTGAGTAGGGTTCACCTGATTTGAAGGCTGCAAAAGAAGTTGCAGACTATTTAGGGACAGTCCACCATGAGTTTCACTTCACTGTTCAGGATGGAATTGATGCCATAGAGGACGTTATCTACCATATTGAAACCTATGATGTCACCACAATAAGAGCCAGCACACCCATGTTTCTCATGTCAAGGAAGATCAAATCATTGGGAGTGAAGATGGTTATATCCGGAGAAGGTTCTGATGAGATCTTTGGAGGGTATCTGTACTTCCATAAGGCCCCCAACAAGGAAGAGTTCCACCAAGAAACTTGCAGAAAGGTCAAACCGAGATTTTTCATGATCATCATAAGGGCTTCTGAGTACAAGTTCTGATAGATTTTTATTTTTTCATGTGTGCAGATTAAAGCACTTCACCAATATGATTGCTTGCGAGCCAACAAAGCAACATCTGCTTGGGGTTTGGAAGCTAGAGTACCATTTTTGGACAAAGAGTTCATCAGTGTTGCTATGAACATTGATCCTCAGTATAAAATGGTAAGAACAAAGTTATTTGATTTGGTTGGATTGATGAAAAAACAATGTTTGCAGAAGTTTATTGAGTTTGCAACTTGATCTGTGCAGATAAAACCAGAAGAAGGTAGAATTGAAAAATGGGTTCTGAGGAGAGCCTTTGATGATGAAGAGCATCCTTATCTGCCTAAGGTATAATTATGCAGAACATTGTGAAAATCAATTATTTGATGAAAGAAACTAAAAACCTCAACTTTTTTCATTTTGTGCAGCACATTTTGTACAGGCAGAAAGAACAATTCAGCGATGGAGTTGGCTATAGTTGGATCGATGGCCTTAAAAACCATGCTGCAAAACATGTAAATAAATATGAATGAACACCAATATTTTCCCTTGTTTTCATACAGTTTCTGAAGCTCATAATTTGGTTGGTTTTTCACTTTGTTGTCCAGGTAACTGATAAAATGATTCTTAATGCTTCACATATCTACCCACATAACACACCAACCTCCAAAGAAGCTTATTACTATAGAATGATCTTTGAGAGGTTCTTCCCACAGGTAAGCAAGCAGGGGACAAAATCTGATTCACCATGAATCTTTTAGTTGAAGGGGCTGGTATTGAATATATGGTATTGAATCTGTTTTGCAGAACTCTGCTAGGCTTACTGTTCCTGGAGGAGCAAGTATTGCATGCAGCACAGCAAAAGCAGTAGAGTGGGATGCTACCTGGTCAAACAATCTGGATCCTTCTGGAAGGGCAGCACTTGGAGTGCATCTCTCAGCTTATGAGAATCAGGTTAACTCGGTGAGCAGCAGCAGCAAAACTGCAGAACCAGAGAAGATCATACCTAAAATGGAAATTAATCCTCTTGGGGTTGCCATCCAGGGTTAATAATGCCCTTAAAAAAGGAATAATTGTGGTGGAGAATGAATATTACATAAGAGATATAAATGAAGAAGCTTTTGCCTGCTATTATATTACTCATTCCAGGCAGTGTTATTTAGATAAAAAAGCTTTCTAGTTTCTACCTCGTGTTGTTGTATTGTTGTGATATCCTCATCTTGTACTTAATTTTAATACTGTGATTGGAACTTTATCATAAGTTAGTTCTCTGTTTCAGTTGTCACTTCTTTGTCAACTCCTTCTGTATGTACACTTCCATATAGTCAAAGCTCAATGTTCAATCTTGTCAATTCTGAGGGACACATTACTAAGAAGGTGAATCTGAGGCTGTTTGAAGTTCTGTTTTTTTACATAAATAAACAAAAAGAAAACCTGTAATTTCTCTTCACTAGCATTGTTTAACAGGTGAAAGAATTGCAATCACCCAACCCTAATAAAATACTACAAGAAGAAGAAAAAGGAAAGTGAAAACACAATATTTAGAAGAACAAAGCAGTGTAGAAGAGTTGATTCCAAGTATCAGGTAAGCCAGGAAGGCACCAATGGCTGCAATCTGCAGAGAAGTCAGGTTTAGCCCTCTGCTCAGCATTCAAATCACCACTATAAATGGAAGGATGGCCATCCTTCCTGAGTGCTGAAAGCATTGTGATATCCAGCAAATAAGCTGGACTTCTCATTTCCCTTATCACCATCTCCACTATCCTCATCTGCTCTGGATATGCTCCTGGGTATGTTGTGCCTCTGATTGGTGCTGTTTCCCCATAGCAGTTCTTAGTTAATGTTCCTCTTGTTGTTGTACCTATCCTATTCCATTCCTTAGGGCTGCACATTAGTATCCTCCAGTTTTAGCATAGTTTAAGTTAAAATTTAGGGAGATGTTTAGTTAAGTGGGTGGTCTGATCTAATCAATCAATTTAATTATGAATATGTTAAAAACAGACCTTACTACTGAAGATACCAATTTATTCCAGTCACTAAGGCTGCATATCAGTGTCTTTCAGACTTTAGAATAATTTATATTTTATAATGGACTTCCTAAAAAAAAGAAGAAGAGTAAATTAGGTCCTTGAAAAATTTTATTTGTCACAATTTAATACTTGAATAATGAAATATCAAATTTAGTTCTCGAAAGAAGTACTTGTCTCAATTTAGTCCCGACTTCATGAAGATGTCAAATTTAGCCTATGAAAAATTCTACATGATTTAATTTAGTCCTTAAAGTCTTTTATTAAATTCTTTATGCAAAGATGGAATTGTAATCTAAAAGTATTTTTCAAAGGTAAATGTGATATTTTCATGATTCATGACTAAATTAAAACAATACAATCTTTTAAGATCAAAATAATCATTTACTCCAGAAAAATACGTAGATGAGTGTCCAAGTCTAAATAGTAAATAGGACGGTTTTAGTCTAAATGTCACAGCCTTTTCATTGTTGTGGATGTATATGCATAGTCAGTCATAATAGAATAAGTACAAAAATGAAGGATAATGTTTACAGGTATGGACCATCTCCAATATGAACCTATCTCACTACCTTATCCCATCGGATTATAAGATTTTGAGTCTTGAAAGTTTTAATATTTGCAGATAATGAATGTATCTAATATCACCGACAACAATTCTATATTCAAACTATTTTTAAAAAAGAAAAAAAAAACAGGGTATGCATTATGGTAATTCTCATGCACGAGGAAAAAACTTTAACGAGATGGTGGGAAAGCAATACAGGGTTTAAGACAAAAGGGTACCATCCAATACCTGAAAAATCAAAATCATACCAAGCAAGACTTAAAGGACAAAAGCATGACAAATTACTGTTCATTCTTTAAGCTATTTTTTTACAAAGAAGTCGCACGCGAGACGTGAGACTTGCTCAAAACAAATCGCACGGCTCGCGTGCGACTTGTTCAGAAGAAAATGTCAAAAAATATGTGGGACCAGCTGTGGGCCCCACATCAAAAAATGCTGGCCAGCTTATTGCATCAGACGTGACCCATCAAGTCAATCTTGATGGGTCACATCTCTTTGAGAGATTCCTGACCCCAGTGACAAGAATCTCTCAGAGAGAGGTCCCTTCACCCCAGTGACCATTGGTCACTGGGGTGTTAGAACCATTGGTCACTGGGGTGTTTCACCCCAGTGACCGATGCTTTAAATTTTTTTTTTTAAAAAATTAAATTATATATATATATATTCATATTATATATATAATTATAATTAAATTTAATATATTATATATATAAAATTATAATTAAATAATTTTTAAATTATAATTTTAAATATATAATTATTTTAATAATTAAATTTAATATTTTAAATATATAATTATAATTTTTTATTATTTATTTTAAATATAATTTATTTTAAATGTAAACTCTATCAAATATATAAAAAAAAAACCCAACCCTCATATCCCAAAAAATAATAATTTATTTTTTAATTATTGAATATTACTATTTTAAATATATAATTATAATTTTTTATTATTTTATTTAAATATATATTTTAAAATTATATTTTTTTAACAATTTCAAAATTCTTCTATATATATATATCATCCTACACCTACCTCTCACACTTCCATTATACTCTCCCTCACTCCAACTTCCTCATTCTATTCTCTCAATTCTCATTTATTCATTCTTATTAAATAATCATCCTACCTCAAATTCTCTTGAATCACACTCAAAGTCTATTGGAAATGGATCATAAATATTGTGTCTTCTTGTACAAAGACGGAAACATATGCCAAGGGAACAACGGAATGGCTTTCGAAGGCGGACAACCACTTGGCATGATTATTGAGGAAGGTTGTAATTTAGACGGATTGATGCAACTGGTGAAGCAGAAGTTGGGTTTAACAGATTCTGAAGAGGTAGCAAAAATTATTTATCGTATGCCAATATCATTTAACCCCATAATGTATGGGGTTCTACATCTTCAGAATGATGAGCACATTCAAATGATGACAATGACGCACAATGTATTTTCTTCTGTAATGAATGTTATAGAACTTCTGGTTGAAACAAGGGCAGTCCGTTCTCAGCTTGACGTCAATGTAGAATCACAACTGATGTTGGAGGATATACCATCAAGTTTTCCATCCTTAACCCAAGGGGAGCCATCTGCGTACTATCGTCCAGATATGAATTTTAACAATACTCCCGATGTTGAGGCATCCCATGATTTAACAGCGATTGTCGGTGGTTCTACAGCACAACAAGCTCCGGATAACATTGGTTGTAGTAATGGACATCGAAGGCTAGATGTTGATGATGATGACGCTTGGAGCCTCGATTTTGATTTTGTACCAGAGGAGGAGATATCTGACTATAGTGAATTGTCTGGGTATGACGAAGAAGATGACGACGGTGACGAATATGGGAATGAAGACTATGATGGGACTGACAATGACGAGGAGGATAATAGGGAAAGAGATGTGGAGGAAGAACCAGAGCAGAGAGGTCCTCAAGTAGTTCGGCAGTACCATGAACGTGCTGCTCGTTTTATGTCGGATATTCATGTGGAGCGAATAGTTGAGGCTGATAATCTGTTCACAGAAGTCGAGATGGATGGTGTTGAGCTGGCAGAGGGAGCAATATTTCCAACAAAAGAAGCTCTTCGACATGCTGCTAAAATCTACTCAATCCGTATGCACCGTGATTATCAGATCATCAAAACATCTAAGCGGTATGTTGACTACCGTTGTACTAAATACCCGTCGTGTAGGTGGAAGATACGGGCTTGCAAAAGGAAAATGTTCTGGGAGATCACGAGGTAGGATGATTATTTAATAAGAATGAATAAATGAGAATTGAGAGAATAGAATGAGGAAGTTGGAGTGAGGGAGAGTATAATGGAAGTGTGAGAGGTAGGTGTAGGATGATATATATATATAGAAGAATTTTGAAATTGTTAAAAAAATATAATTTTAAAATATATATTTAAATAAAATAATAAAAAATTATAATTATATATTTAAAATAGTAATATTCAATAATTAAAAAATAAATTATTATTTTTTGGGATATGAGGGTTGGGTTTTTTTTATATATTTGATAGAGTTTACATTTAAAATAAATTATATTTAAAATAAATAATAAAAAATTATAATTATATATTTAAAATATTAAATTTAATTATTAAAATAATTATATATTTAAAATTATAATTTAAAAATTATTTAATTATAATTTTATATATATAATATATTAAATTTAATTATAATTATATATAATATGAATATATATATATATATATATATATATATATATATATATATATATATAATTTAATTTTTTTTTAAAAACAATTTAAAGCATCGGTCACTGGGGTGAAACACCCCAGTGACCAATGGTTCTAACACCCCAGTGACCAATGGTCACTGGGGTGAAGGGACCTCTCTCTGAGAGATTCCTGTCAGGAATCTCTCAAAGAGATGTGACCCATCAAGTCAGTTTCTTGACTTGATGGGTCACGTCTGATGCAATAAGCTGGCCAGCATTTTTTGATGTGGGACCCACAGCGGGTCCCACATATTTTTTGACATTTTCTTCTGAACAAGTCGCACGCGAGCTGTGCGACTTGTTTTGAGCAAGTCTCACGTCTCGCGTGCGACTTCTTTGTAAAAAAATAGCTTAAAGAATGAACAGTAATTTGTCATGCTTTTGTCCTTTAAGTCTTGCTTGGTATAATTTTGATTTTTCAAGTATTGGATGGTACCCTTTTGTCTTAAACCCAGCAATACAAGTATATAGCTCTTCATGTAAGAATGAATGGCTTTGAAAACAACAAAAAAGCACCTTTGCATAATTCTATAGCTGTATGCTTGTTTATTTTTTCAAATTAAATTTATGAACATGTAAATATGAAAAATATTATTAGAACCCTAGTATTACTATTTTTTTGTGAAAAAAAAGTAGTATGAAACAACTATATAGGGAAAAACTTGTTTCTTTTTGGCACCTTCTGTGAAACATGAATTTCAATTTTCAACCAAGGGTCCCACTCCCAAAATTAGATACAGCTCGCCAGATAAAAGTAAATTTCTAGTGCTTTGAGCTACTCCTCCAATTACACACATATTTATGAAGCCTTGAAATTCAACACTTTGCATCAGTACAATAATGCAAAGAGAGGGAAATCACTTCATTATGTAATGAATTTTTTCTTTTAAAAATGATTTTACTTTTTAATATATTAATTAATTAACTTGAGATCAAATTTTACTAACTTTCTTAATAACCATATTATGTCAAACAATTTTAAATTTTTGGTAGAAAATAAAATTTAAAAAACTACAATATATATCAAATGTTACACAAGTTATGTAATATTTTTGAAAAAAAATTCATGTATAATTTAACTAAATATCAATAAGATTTAAGTACTTGGAGAGAGAGATATAGTGCCTACTTGTAGTGTGTGGGTGAAATGGCCTGAAAGAAGAGTTTAGTTGTGGTTGTATCAATATTGTTGTCCACCCAAGTAGCCCATGTTTTAAGACCTCTCTCCAAAGCTGCCAAACGATCCATGTCTCGATAGTATTTGCCTCTTAATTCTACATAATCCCACCTGCACTTAATCACCACCCATATCATATGCTATTTTTATTTTAATTACTTTCTTTGGGGTTAAAACAACCCAATTACTATAAAATTTTAATTTTTAAGAAATTAAATTAACAATTTGGTCCCTACAAATATAATCTGTCTCAATTTAGTCCTTCAAAAATGAAAATATCACGTATAATCTCTAAAAGATACAATTCTTCTTACTTTAGTCCAAAAAATATAGAAATATGAAAATTAGTCCTAAAAGATACAATTTGTCTCAATTGACAAGATGGAAATTCCTAAACACTAATTTAAGTATCTTTTAAGGATTAAAATTAATATTTTCATTATTTAAAAATTAAATTTAATATTTTTATTTTTCAGAGTCTTATTTTATACATACGGCATCTTCCAGCGACTCATTAAAGAATCATAGCGGACCTATAATTCTATTATTGGAGTTTGGTTGAATAAGCATTTACCCTTGAAGAGATCCTTGATGACTCCACCAATGCCCTGTGTTAAAGGAGAGTACATCAGCACTCCTCCATGCCTCACCATTCCCATCTATCTCATCCAACCTCAGAATTCTCTTCCCTTCTACCATATCAACCTCTACCAGATAAGGACTTCTGTAGAATGAAAGGCTCACACCATAGTCCTGCATTTTCCACATCAAAACCCTATTAGGCCCTGCTTCCAGCTGTGAATCCTCTAGTTTTTCTTATAATGTGTTTGAAACCTACACATATAGTGAAATTCACGATTCAATTGTATTTTAAAACGAAATTGATGCAGTGAGTATTGCCACTTTAACGTAATGCCTAGCACTTTTAAGTCCTCTCAGCAAAACCTACATACATATCATGTACCTAGCTAGAATGAAGATTAACAATGAGGAAAACAACTCTTTAGCAGCTGGAAAACCGCACAATTTTTTTCTTGAGTAAATTAAAGTTGTGGTGGTTGAAAGATGCAATTTATTTTACTTTAATTTAGTCCTTTTAGATACAGTTTGTGTCAATTTAGTCCCGAAAATATGAAAATGTCAAATTTTGTCCTTGAAAAAAGAAAATTGTCTCAATTTATTCCTTGTGAAATTTTCTATAAGTTATATTACTTGATGACTAAGTTGAGACAAGCTTCATCATTTTAGTGATTAAATTAGATATTCCCATCTTTTAAGACTAAATTGAAACAAATTATATCTTTCGGACCAAAATGTTAATTTACTCTTTGTTCTTTCATTTCCCTTTGTATCATAAATTAGCAAAAGGAAACGGCAAGTGACACTATGGCCTAAATCTGAAAGAGCTAAAGAACTCTTCAGCTGCTGGAAACCAGTACTCCTTTTCCTTCCGGAGAATCTGAACCATAATTTACTCATAGAAGAAAAGGGTAAGTGACACCATGGCCGAAATCTTACATAGAACCAAATTTTTTTTAGAAATATCAAGTGGGTGTGTCATGTGTGTGATTACTGATTATTGCTCAGAAATTTCAGACTCACCAAGAATCTGAAGGTTGAGAGTGGGTCTCCCCTGACCAGTTGAGTTAGAGCACGAGGTACTGCAGAATGTATCATACAAATCAATGACTGCCATTGGTTGAGTCCAAGCGAATCACCCACAAACATTACAGTTTTCCCCTTCATCTTCAGCAAAAACTCAACCCCATTGAACCTACCATCAAAATGCTACAAAACCATTCAGACTAAGCAAGATAATTAACACAACAAAACAAAAGATTAGTTACACAGTTGGCTTCAGCACGATTAAACTTAATTCTCTCTTTTGTTTTCCACTGTTCTGATGGTACCTTGGGAGCTCGCAATTGAGGGGCCTCCATCTGTATTTGAGGTAATCGGAATCTGGGCGACCGTACATTTGGCAGTTGAATTCCGGGTCGATGATGGGACAGTGAGAAGATTGGTAAAGTGGGTACGTTTCGTCGCGAACCCAAGTTCCCACGAACAATGCACAAGTGCTTTCGTTGGTGTGGATCATGGGTCTATGATTGTGATGGTGGTTTCTGAAGCTTAGAAAGAAAGGAGAGGAGGAGGAGGCTGGACGCCATTGAAGGAAAACTTGGAGAAGAAAAGCAAGAACTGAGGCTAAAATGGCAGAGGAAGAAGCCATTGCAGGACGTTATGATGGAGAAACAGAAAAATGGGGGAGCCAAATGAAAAGGCGCAAAAGGAAGAGAGAGAGGTGAAGAAGGAAGTTGAAGAATTTTGGAATATATATATATATAAAAAGAGGAAATTTCTGACAAAAAAACGGTGGGGAATGTATAGCTGAACGTGGTGTCGTGTGTTGAAAAAAATGGGTTGGATGGTGGTGAATTGGTAATCATTAGGTGATTTTGGATAATATTTTTGTGGGAAAAAGTGAAATAGATAGTGGTGCTATGGTATGTTCCAGATGTTTATTTAATTTTATATTTGTGTGTTGCATTAGCTGTAATTATGTCAAATGTTCTAGCGTAAAGATCTCTTTTACCAAATGTTGATTTGGATGATAGATATATAGATATTAGTTGAATCATATTAGTAAGTATTATTTTAAGGTAAGTTTTAAAATTTGTATCGTCTAATAAATCTTAAATCCGGAACACATGACTTAATCTGAAATAAATATTTCATGAATGTATCATACACTAATATTATTTGCATGTATAATAGTCTTCCCCTATTTCTAAATGTTCACTATTAAACTCTTTGATAAAATAATTTTTTTAATTGTTGGTGACTTGGTATGAAAGATATGAATGGTGTGAGTATTTTGGACTTTATTTATCTGACAAAAAGGCACTTACTTTTTAATCTCTGAAGGGGGCCATCGCCTATCGGAGAGATGAATCCAAAATTGAGCACTAATTTCATTGGTGTTTTTAGAGTGTGTATATGGGTTTCATTAATGAGTGCTCTATTAGTATTTTTAGGGTATTAATTAAAGTTTCACCTTATTTAATGGAAATTTCAAATGTTAAAATTATTATTTCTGTTAGATTTTCATATTATTTAATGTTCTATCAACCAATTAAGTGAAATTTTAATCAATATTCTAACAAACTTGAGCATTTGCAAAACTCATCACATCCAACATTCCAATTTTAAATAAGTAAATTCCAATCGAATGACTAATGGTAAATTGAGTATTTTCTGAGGCACTACTTTGATTAATTCGAATTCAACTCGCGTCTCACTTCTGACTATAATGGGAGAGTCTCTCAATAGGAATAGTTGTATTCACAAGGTCTTGAACCCAAAATATTACTTAAGTAAACGTTTACTACTTAGACCAACATCTAATTGGTAATAACAAATAAAGTTGAGTGTAGGTAATATATATAAGTCCACCAATTAATATATAAATCATTATAAAGAGTTTGTTTTGTTAGGAGAAGTAATTAGAAAATATGGGTTAGTGAAGTTCATACATGGTAGAAGATGTTACTGTTATTTGAAGGATGGGATCTCTGAAGAGCAATGAGAGAATACTTTCTCTGCCAAATTAAAGCACATGAAAGAAAAATCTGTTTTGCTCCTTTTCTATATAATGTATATAAAGCATATTATTGTTCTTTGCTTTCCTTCAACTACATTCATGGAACATCATCTTTTGGTCTTGAAATAAAAAAAATTGTGAGAAAAGCCTGAGTCATGATCATAAATTTTGTTATCACTCACCTCATAATTTTACATAAACTGTTAAAAGGCTTGGTTAAATATTATTGAAAAGCTAATCTTGAGAAGAAAGAAAGAAAGAAAAGTGATGTTTAATTTACAATAATGATGTCTAATAAGCATTAACAATGGCATAATTTTAGCTCTTTTTTTTTCTGAAAAATAAAAACAAAAAAGTCAACATTTGATGCATATATTATTTTGAGATGTGGACTGGGTAGATCATGATGAATCATCAAATCCAGCTAGATAATCATAACCACTAATGCAACTTGAGGTGTTGAGGAAAATTGTTTCTTTTGCTATTCATCTAAGCAATAAATCAAGTTATTATATAATACAAGTAGAAAGAATTATTAGTTACATTAAAATATGTTCTTTTTTCTTAGAAAATAAAAAACTAATCAAATTTTACTGAAATAAAGACTTAGACGTCATTTTAGTTCTACACAAATGTCTCTTTTATCAATTTGTTCCCTTATAAATTAAAACGTTATTAATTTGGTCCTTTATAGATAAAAACTTTATCAATTTAGTACCTCACAAATTAAAATATTATTAATTTGGTCCCCTGTAAAATAGAAATAATTTAAAATTTGGATTAATTTGCTTAGTCAGCCATTAATTAACTACATACATAATTTTATTAAGTATTTGAACGGTTGCAAAACTAAAAGGACAACAGTGATATTGTTTTAATTTGTAAGGGATCAAATTGATAACATTTTAATTTGTGAGGGAGCAAATTAATAATATGAATTGTAAGGGACCAAATTAATAATATTTTGATTTGTAAGGGATCAAAATGACATTTTAGTCGTAAAAAATATGTTTTTTTATGGACTCTTCTCTTAATTTTTTGAATAAAAAATTAGAGAAAAAATAAGGAAAAAACTTAGGTCCATTTCCTTATGTTCATTTCATTTAATCCCCAATATAATTATGAGACATGGCAAAAAGTGTTTAAATGACCAATCACAGTAGAGAGAGAATATAAAAGACCACCTTTTATATGACCAATCATAAAAGAAAGAGAGTGTAAATACAATATATGATTGGTGGAATTGGATGAACTGGACATAAAGAAATGGACGTAAACTTTTTTCAAAAAATAACTCAACGTCTAGTTGAGCTTTCCATACTCCATAGTCTCACATCTTTTTTTTTTAATTACAAAATACTGCTTGCAAGCAAATTTGCTGTTCCACGTATAGCAGGCCGAGAAAATACTGGGCCTATAACTAGGGCCCATAGTAAAGCTGTTTCTAGAATTTTTGTTCCTTTTGTTGTTATCATTTTGGTTAATTTATTTTTAATGCTGATTCTTTTGGTAATTTTAAAAATCACGGTTAATCTTAAGAAGCATCTTAAGGGATGATTTTAAAAGTAATTATAATTATTAAGATTTCAAGAGCCTTTAGATTTTAACTAAACTTTATATATATCCTTATTGTTCCTTATAGATTTTTTTGGTTGCCCACTCTGTCTTCGAAATTTTGCCCCGATTATTATGGACTCCTTGTGCCTATGATAGGAGAGTCTCCCAACGGAAAGCTACATTCATAAGGTCTCAAACTCTTAAGCGATACTAAACTGCTTATCATTTAGACCAAATTTTCTTATGATTTTATTAATTTCTTGTCAAAATACAAACTTATTATCTTTTGGCATATATCTTCAATCTAAATTCTATTTGCAATTCTATAGATGGAAGGTTGATGAATTATTAACTTTGCACTCTTACATGATTTCTTTCAATTTAATATTTTATTACCATGTTTTCTTTCAAGATTTTGATCATCTTAACTTTCAAAAAATTATTTTAGCTATTTTAAACTACTTTTTAACACCATGATAGCAATATTTTACAAGTTATAACATTCTCAAAACACTCTAAAAGCACCAATGGGTGATTGGTTGGAGTGGTAAATATTCTATTTTTTTAAAACAAGATTTCAATTCAAGTCTTACATATGAAAAAACCTCAGTAGGAAACCAAAAAAATACACTCTAAAAGCATATACATATTTTGGACAGAAGAAATAATGATTCAACCATAAGCATCAAGTCATACAACTTACTAGTAAGAGATATAGCAATATATAACTTACAACATATGAGAACTAAGCCACAATTTTGTAACAAAATGCAAGGACACAAAATAGAAATGAGAGCATAAATTAAGCAAACTCTCTTGAAGTATTTATAAGATGTGACAACGATTTCACTGGATGAGTTGGTGAGGTTGTTATGACTTCACCATTCAGGTCGAATTCTCAAATACTGAAAAGGATATCATTTTCATGTCTCATTGAATGTTTTCCCCAAAATCAGCCATTTACACTTACAATATACACAAGCATTAAAGCAGAGTTTGGAAGGACTCTTGGTCACTTCCATCCTTCCAAAACCCTACAAAAATGGACAGCCACATGAATGCATAGTTTAGGTGGTTGGGGGAGGAGAAGAGGGGAAGAGGGAGGGACTAGGATTTGAATAAACCCGGCGTCCACCTCGACTACTGTATGCACAATAAAATTAGACTTCTGAGGATGCTCTACATTGATGGCTACTTCAAAAGATTTTCCATGGTTCAAGCCAGACAAAAGGATTGGTAAAAAAATTTCAATTCCCTCCACTGCAGTTCATCATTAAATCCAAAATCCTACTCAAGGCTTGTTAGTTTTCCTTCTTTTGTAGTACTTATATGTGCCGTTAGACATGGCAACATGTCTTAAATGGCCATCTTCAAGTGAGAGTTCTGGACTGGTTCCATTCTGCAACTGTTCGCCATTAAAAGTTGCCTGATTCACCTATGAACCAAAAGAACCAATCAAATAGTGTGCCTAAAATCAAGAAAATGGCTTCACAAAAGAAAACAAGCAACAAGAGGGGGAACAGGGTGCAGAGATGGAAGTACCATGGCAACTGGATCAATAGCAACATTACCAAGATGATCATCTTTTCCAGCAAAGGTGCTGTCAAAAGGCACATTGGTCAGTTACACAACATCAAAGAATCATTCTATTACTGGGTTGACTTACCCATTATCACTGAAATTAGCATATGAGGAGTAGTAGACTGATTTTAACTAGTTTATTTTTACTAAGTTAAAAAGTACATCACACTTTTATTTTTGAAGTACAAAAGGAGGATCGAACTTACACAATTCTTTTACTTCACTTTTCCTGCCCAAGACTTCAGATTCTTGATACTAAACACAATTTTAGTTGGTTTTTACAGTCTTACTTTCCTTATATATTTATAAGGAAAGCATTTAAGGCACTATAATTTTGTTTACTTGTATAGTCAGGAAGTAGACAGAGGTTAGACGTACTCCACCATTTGTAAATCAAGCATCCCACTTTTGTCAATTCCTTCTGCTTGATACACTTCAGATGCCGAGCTGGACTGATCAAAAAGAGTACCGCCACTTGCAGATACAACATCTTGTGGTTTTGGCTGGTTCTCTACAAGATGACACAGAATATTGTAATCCAGTTAGCACAAAAACTTGATTACCTATTCCCTTCACAAATGGGAATAAAAATTGTTATTTTTTACATTTTAATAAAAGAATAACAACTAGTTGGTACAAACCTGTTGACCGAACTAAATCTAGACGAGTCTTGGTCAAAAGCTTCTGGCACATGACAGTATCCTGGAAGTCAAGGAAAGTATAATCCATAAACTGTGATCTCTCAGAACTTGTCATCTTTGCAAAGCCAAAAGAAGTGGTCCACGTTTCTAGCACACTGGGAACAGCAGGCAAAACTAGCCTCTCCACTCCGAGTTCCATTAGCCTCTGATGAGAAATTCAGGTAAGATTATAACTAATGGAAAGATTATAAGTTTTCAACTGTATAATTGCTCTCACAATGTAATTGACGTTAGAACTGAATAACTATTCCTTTTTATATCAATAGTTACTTTAGTAAGATTGTACTGCATATTGTATCAGATCATTTTGCAAACTAGATGGTGAAGATTGGAATGGGCTTTAAAAAAACAGCCAAGTAGCGAACTAATTTACCATAAATGTATTGAACATAAGCAATAACAGAAACAAATATCCACATGAGAGGTATTAAATTATTGGCAATTGGACAAACTACTCTATATAATTGCAAGCATTATGTACAACAAAAGGAGGATAACAAAAATGTGAAGAAAATTTTAACGGACTAGCATCTTGTCAAACACACAGGGATTTCTATTCTTTGTTTTCCTATTATTTAGAGAAATTAAAGGACTTTTCTTACTTCAAATTCGAAGTTAAAATAAAGTGCCTACTAATCATAAATTGCTATCTTTTATGTTAAGGCTTAAATCTTATAGACACCTTGCCCTTGGAATAACTTGAGTCATATATATTAATGTAGAACGTATGAGAGGGAGACTAAGGATAACATAAAAATGGGTAATGATTAACGAGGTGGCTACAAAAGCATTGGAGAAAAAGTGTAAATTTAAGGAAGATGTACTAGTGAAAAGAATGCAGAAAGATTATTTCAAATTTTTTTAATTAGAATTCGTGCACCTTACAACATGTAATCAGGATTGTTTTAAAGAGTTACTAGTTTGGTTTGGTTGTAACTGGTAAGCAACTCAAATTTATTTTTCAAATCAAAACTGCATCATGACCCTTTTGATGTCTAACAGCATTCAGAGTCTTAAAAGCTCTTATTCCCATTCCTATACTGGAAAGTGGAAAGAAAGTTGTCTGAAGAATACGACGAAAAATTTTTAACAGGATACACCAGAAATCCCGCCCACCCCAGCCCAAAAATGAAATAAAACTCCTTTTCTGGACCAAAAAAAAAAAACGATTTGAACGAAGAGAAATAAAGACAAAATTAAAATAGAGAAGGCAAATGAGCCAAAAAAATGTATGCACTGGAGATCACCTTTTCAAGCTCATCCATTAAAACACGACACATTCCAAGTCGCCGATACTGAAATCTGGTACCCACAAGAGGTATTTCTGCTACCTTATCTCCATAGACCCTAAAAAGGAAATAGTTTGTCAGTTGGCCATAACAATAAACGTAATAAAAATTTACAGCTAAAAAATGACATGAATCACACAAAGCAAACCACTTTACAGTAGCATATCCTATGCTCACCTAACGGTTGCCACACTTATCAATTCTTCATTTTTCTCCAGAAGAACCGTGTAGAAGCCCTGGAAGTTCAATCTATTAAGCTTTGACCTAAAAGTTTTAAAAAAAAAAACCAGATATCAGGCATTAGCCAAAGAATATGACAATAATGCTAACCAATTTAAATTTTAAAGAGATACCACGATAGCAAATAATGTTAAGATAGTAGATGTGAGCACCAACAAATCCATTAGTAATTACAAATCAGTTTAAATATGAAGGGAACCAAAAAAATTGCACAAAGGCCAATTATTTTATCTGAAGCAAAACCCTGTACAAACAGTGAATCATCCATGAAGATTATCCAATACCAACTCAACCAAGAAACAAAAACTGCCAACCTAAAATTATATTGTCATGGCAGTTGCATATATAAATGGTATGAATATACATACTCATGGTGCATCTACTTACACAACTTGATATTAATTATTAACCAACATCATAACAAGCAAAACAAACAACTTGTGGTTTAAGACTCTTCTTTAAATAGTTAACTGTTCCTCATCTTCCAAATTACCAGGACGAGAGATATGTAAGTAACGAAAATATGGAAATTAAACATACAACAGTTACAAACTATACTCCAGAGAACTGCAAGTTAAAATATGTCCAAAACTATGCATCTCAGTACATGATCCATCCTACATGATAAATGAATACACAAATCTCGCACAAACATAAACATACGTCATCAAAAAGTTGGGGCAGGGAAGGAAGAAAAAGTGATTCTTCTTAGTTCTATTACTTAAATATCGCCAAGGTTTATGGAAAAGAAACAATGTTGACAGTGAGGCAGCTTATCAGTTGACAATGAAATACAGATAAATGGAAAGAAAGGATCTAATCTAATGCTGTTAAATTTATGTTGGACCCAAGCCCCAAAGCATATAAAAACCTATCCACCTAGACTCTTTAAGTTTTAACAAATTTGATTAAAAAAATCATGGTCTAAAGTTGGCCTAAATTGGAAAAACAAAACCTTTTTATTCCTAAACGTTAAAAGTAACTCGTCAGTTCATATCATATAAAATCAAATCTGGTCAACTGTGGGAGTTAAAATTCTCTTGATACAATAAACTTCAGGGAAATTTTGACCAGGGCCTAGAGGTGAAATGGTGTCGCCAAGAAATTATAAATATGTCAGTTCAATCTACGAAGACAGGTGAGACTGAAAGGGAAAGTTTCAAAACAATACAATTTGAAAAATACTGACAATAATCAACGACAACAAGGACCCCACCTAACAAAATAATACTTGAAAATCCGTATATGGAACCTGAGGTATTCAAAGTTCATCTATTAAGAAGAGAGAGGACATAGAAAATAACATTTTAAACCGCACCATTTATGAGGTATAGCCTCCCAACCTTAATATGGCAGTCATCTCTATGTGAATACAGAATCAGATAAAATAAACAAATATCTGAGTAAGAACTTTGGGGAATCTTCAAATTAGTCATATAGTAATGCCAATGGGGTCAATAATTTACAGATTCAACAGAGCATATTTTAACTTTTAAGCATGAATTGGGACACAGAAATCTGCAAAAATTTCAAATAACATAATAAAAACATACAACAATCAAAGCCTTTTCCCACTAGGTGGGGTAAATAACATAATAAAAACATAAAGTGAAGAATTAGAATTTCTTACCTTCTGCTAAAAAGAACATCTTCCACGAGATCTCTACCAGAGTGAACTTCCTGTAAAGGCTCAAAACATTCATGCATCACTGAAAGAGCAACATTGAGTTTGCTGTAACTCTCTACCATGAAGTCGTATTTAGTGCTGCCAAGATCACACTCCTCAGGGATGCCACCCTTCAGCAATGTCCAACTTAAATTGTTCATACCCACTAGAACAGGTTGTCCTAACAATTTAACAAGGCCTTCATATATCTGCAAAAAATATATGTCAAAATTAACATCGTAAAAGCATTCTAAGGAATGAGAAATTTTAAATTGAAACTTGAGTCTTGCCTTTATTATTATGTTGGAAATGTTGCCTTGCTTTTATTATTATTTTCGAAGTAGTTGCTTGTTTTATTATTTTTGTTTTGGGCTCCTATATATTTAGCCCTCTCTCTTATTGTAATTCAAACTTGTTTATGAGAATATGGCATCCAGAGTTTGCTCTCATTTCTCCTTCTCCCTCTTTCTTTCTTTCTTTTTTCTCCCTCCCCATCATTTCTTTTATCCTAACTGGTCCTACATCACACATTCTCTATAATATTTCTCTTGCACTAAACTTAAATTATCTTCAGCTTGTCACTCATGTCTTAATAATAACAGTTACTCCTCACAAAATCTCACATCACCTCCTATTGTTACAAAAGCCATTAATAAAAGAACGCATCATAGGATTACAAGTTGAAGCAAATAATAATGATGATGATGATGCACAAATTATCAAGCAGAACACATTTGAATTGCATGTTTGCCCTGTTATTTATATATGCACCTTTGAAGAGGCATTGGCTGTTAGGGGTAAAAGTAATGTTGCCTCCTCTAATAATATGACAGCTGATTGGGCTGATGTAACTTTTTACCAGTGTTGCTTAAACTTTCTTTAATGCCAAAAAATTAGCCACCCCATAAAATATGATTTTACAAATTTGTCCTCACTTGTTAGTTGTAACATCTAAACATACTTGAGTTTTTTACTTTTCGTAAATAGGCACCTAAAAGTGCTTACACCTAAGTGACCTAACACTACCCAACCAAAAACCAAACAATTATTTCTGTATGAACATTCTTAAACATCAAACTCATTCTTTCAAAAAGGAAAAAAAAAAAAAGAACCTCTTTTTTTCCAAACTTAATTCTCTCCAAAGGTAACTGTCAGCCAATTATCCAAACACACACTAAGCATGTACCATGAACTGTCCAACAGAATCAGTGTAGAAGTAATTGACAATGACTTAAACTATTTTAGGTAGATAAGACTAACTATTTCTACAAAACATGCTTTAATTGTTCCTGAAAAGCAGAGAAAAGGAAGGCAAATTTATAAAATATAATACCTTTTCACAGCTTTTTCCACAAAACCGCCTTTTTGGAGATTTTCCTGACTTGTAAACAGAACTTCTGCTCAAGCACTTGGCATGATCTACATAAGATGACAACAATGGTATCATAAGCATTACACTGTTTATCTTCATATGTGTGTGCTCAAACACACACACACAAAGAAGTCCAGGTCTACATGTAAATTGAAGTATAGATGTCATATATCTTACACTTATGTTCACACTGAAAGCAAGTAAGGAACTTTCCATCCTCAGCCCCTTCAATTTTACTTAGGCCACAAATCCCACAACGACACGATGGACAAAACCAGTCACCTTCAGGGATGTCCTGGATAACCAAAGAGAAATCAGTCCAAGGAAAGAACTCAGAACCAAAACTAATTATTACCATGAATGTATTAGACAGAACTATTTTATAAAAAGAAATTGGTTAATCTACCTCCAAACCTAGACATCTCATATGAAAAGAGGATGGACATTGATCACATAAAATTAGATCACCGCCATAGTGACAAACAGAACAAATGCAGTCATTCTCAGCTCGATATACACCCTTCAATGGTTTTTTGGTAGTTTCCCTTGTCCTATCATCATGCATTATTTGTATCTGGCAATCTAGGAGTGACTTGCCATTTTCCAGAAAGATACTAGCAGCAGCAGGTCTGTGATTATTGTGACCATTAGCATGATGTTCGAAGCCACCAATACTATATACATTCTGGCAACAGCTACATTTGATTCCATCACGAGTTATTCGCCCCTCAGCCATAGGATGGCATTTGCCTCTTGCCCGGTAATGGACCTTAGACCTTGGTAACACCACATTGCTGTCTATTAACCAAGACAGGACATTTTGAGGCTTTTTGTGTGATGGACTAGGAGCACACACCTTTTGCACCCTTTTGCTTGATCGTAATAACCGAATAGGTAATCCTTTTCTCTGGATTTTAGGTAGCCTGCATTTTAAATTCCTCGAGCGTTTGAGCTTGCAATTCCGAGTTGATCTGCTTGCCGGAAAACTATTTACATTACGTAATTCAGGTTCCTCTTGAAGCAATTGGGATACACGGAGTACTAATTCATTCATATCACCCTGACTTATATTCTCCTCATTTATTTCTGAAACATCTAGAGGTAGCATGCTAGAACCAATCCACTGAGGAAGACATTCTTCAATATATACTCTGCATGCTACTCGAAGTGAACCAAAACACTTATTTTTTGGCGACTTGTAGATCAAACCCCTTCCTCTTTCAACTGGGTGGTCACAATTCCATCCTGCTGCTAACAGGTGATTTCTTGCTTTTTGTATCATACTTTTTTTATCAGCCTTGGGGTCCTTCTCAAATGCAAGTAAGTAATATTTCAAAACAGCTTCAGGACAAAATTCGGATTCTACATCTTCAATAGAAGGAGGAGGTGGAGAATTTGCAGGATGTGAAATAGTACTGTCAACTGTAGGATTCAACTTTCCCTGATCATCTTTGGACAACAACGAGTCTGCCTTATTTTCATTTTTCATATGTTCACAAACTTGACAGAGTGACATGTAAACCTGTTTGCCCTGTTTATCAGGTGAGATGTACCTGTATCGCCGTGAGGATCCACATTCCGTCCACTCGATTTTCCATCCAAGATACGCAAGATGTTTTCTGACTTTTGTCTTCAATTTCACCCTGGTCTTCCTTTTAGATGCAAGTGCATATTGATTAATAGCGTTAGGACAAGATTTGACTCCAGAAAGATTCAGAGGTTTCCAGTATGTGGACCTAATTCGAGTTGCCTGTCGCCTATTTTTCTCATAACAGCTAGCACTGGAGTCTACTTCACCAGCAGCATCAGTATCAGATCTGGAAATTCCTTCTGCAATGTCTGGAAAGACCTCTTCAACTGGAGATATAGATTCCTTCTGCACCAAGACTTCAGTCTCAGGAATAGGCATCTTTGATGCTCCATCCCCTGCCAGGTCTGTATCATATTTCTCCTGGACAAGAATGATGCTGCCACTGTTTTGATCATTATCCAAGAAGTTTGACATGTCACCTTTTTCCATAGGGCTCTCAGCCAATATAACATCAGAGCCAAATACATTACTATGACCATCATCATAATGAACATTTGATTTTCTATTTAATTGTTTGCCAGAATGTAAAATAGAATGAAAGTTGGCAGTATCACCTTCCTGATTCAAGTGAACATTAACAGCAGGTTCACCTGACTCTAGTTCTGGTGCTTCTGTCAATAAACCTTTGGAAAGTTCTTTTAGTGTAAGTGTGAAGTAGTCATTAACAACCTCAAATACCAGAACTTTCCATAAGTCTTTCACATTACATGTCCAGTCCCTAATCTTATCGAAATCTTTTTTAGCCCGTACGTCATACCAGATTTGCTTTATTGAAACTGGAACATAAGTGTCCTGTTCACACTCCTCAACCAATTCAAGAAATATCCACATCCCCCGTCGCTCCCAATCCTCTGTAACTTCATTCCAGTCATGAGTAATACGCAACTGGCCAATTTCAAACTTCATTTCATCTCCCAAATCTGGGAAAAATATGCACCTCTCCTCCATCCCATCACAGTGATCAAAGATAACGCCTTCCCACCAGGCTTCTTGAAAATTCACATCAACACACAGACCAAAGGGAAGGTCCCATATCCCAAACTCTATCATAGGAGGAAATGGTCTAATAAATCCACGTTCATTGCAAATTGTAGAACTGGCACCATCCAAAACTGCTGGAACAACCACCACGTCAACAAGATGATTTGATCCATTATTATCATCTAAGAGATTGTCATATTTGACATAACGCTTCTGCTTCCCGCATTGGATAACAGTCCCTGGGTGCCATGAGCCCAGAAAGCCCTCTTCCTCACTCCTCACCTGACAATTTAAACTTTTTCTTAGCACAGATAGAAATTTCAGATGAAGAGAAAACCACATTTACAAGCAAGCAAAGTGACAATGAGGGAAAATATTAGGACTTGCAAACTACACCCTATTGACTTCATGGTAATTCGACCATATAAAGTAATTCAACCGTTAATGGGAACTTAGTAACAAAACCAACAATTAGAGAGTTAATTCAGCTAAACTGAGCGTGACCACTAAAGTTATTGACAGAACGCGGCGCACTGTTGAAATAGGGGATCCGAAAGCCATTGCACATAGCGCATGGCAATACTGAAGTGCGACCCACAGAATTATATAATTAAAAGTAATAAAAAGAGAGGCAAAGTGAAAGATACTTAATTATCTATTAGAAAGTATCTTTCACTTCTCAAATCCCTCACAAATTCACAAGTTATAAACTAGTAATCAAAGCATATCACATAAATAATGCAACAACCCACAAACACAAATATTTTTGTGATTTTACCCTGTACTTAGTGTCTTTGCCTCAAATGACATATGAAGGGAGATATTAGGGGAACTACTGGCTATTGAGGGGAAGAAAGAACCAGTAACTCAAAGAAGAAGAAGAAGAAGAAAATACATGAAAGAAAATAGTCAAAAAACTAGAAAAGAAACTTAAGTAAAAAGTAATTTAAATGTTAGAAAAGAAGAATAGTAAGAAACTAAATAATTAAAATGATAGAATAAAACGATGAAACTTAGAGTGGGTTACACATATGAGACAAAAAGACCTTTTTTTTAGAATGGGCCTACATTAAAAAAACGTCTTAATTCAAATTTTCCCAATAGCGCGCGCACCACGGACAATGGTGCATCGCGTGCCACAGCTGAGCCAAATAAAATTGGCAATGCAACAACCATTTTGTTGGCCCCCGCCACAGCTGAGCCAAATGAAATTGGCAATGCAACAACCATTTCATTGCCACACGCCACAGCTGAGCCAAAGGAAATTGGCAATGCAACAACCATTTTGTTGCCCCATTGTCCATGGAGCTTAGCACTCGCCACAGCAGAGCCAAATGAAATTGGCAATGCAACAACCATTTTGTTGCCCCATTGTCCATGGAGCTGGGGAATGGACAATGGCGAATAACTATACTGACAACTATCGTGGAAACATATTGGAATCAGGAACTAATAACAGGACGTCAAGGGATCAATACTAGAAACACACACCACATGAAGAAAACACAAAACAGACATTATTATTAAACTCATTTCAACAAACGATCACTGAAAAACAAAAACAATCGCTAAAAGAAAACAGAAATCAAATTCACACAGAAAGCATAGCCACTGAAATTCCTAACAAAAATTACTTCAACTTTTTCTTCTTGAAAAGAACAAATAAACCGGAAGTAAAAATCGGCGGCGTTACCTCTACTCTCTCATTGACGGAAAGCTTAATTTTTCCAGACCCTCTTTTGCGCTTTCTCCTCATAAAGCACTTGAATTCTTCCACCGCCATTGGAGATACTTTCTGAGGTCTAGATCACCGAGATGTTCACAGACCAAAAATAACGCACGGAAACGCAAAGCCGTCCAGTGAAAGCGCTGGAAAACGATCAGAGACACCGGCGAGAAAATCGAACTCGAACCACAATAATAATAAAACGCATTGATTGATACGTAAAAAACGAAACGAAGCGAAACCAAAAACCCAATTCGCTCTTGGGCTCTAATACTTTGTCTCCAAGAAAACACTCACGCTTCTCTCACTCTCCAGTGATAAACTCCCCATGAAACTATGATTCCGTGTTTCTCTACCAAGATTACTCCCATGTGCCTTCTTGATTCCTATTCGGCCTATGCCAGCGTGTCACGCTCATATGCTTACGTGGCATGATTTTACGGCTTCCGCACCGTACTCCCTTTCTCACATTATATTTCCACTCGTTCTTCTCCCGCTTCCTTTGAACAGCTCAACAATTTCTTTTTTTTTTTAACAATTAAATTGAGAATTCGGAGAATCAGTTTGGGATGGCGGGCCCACTAGATCCTCTCCCGCTGAATCAGTGAGGGCCTTGTGTTTTTTTTTCCTTTTTTTGCATTTGATTAATCTAGATGTACTTGGAGTTTTGTACAATCCGATCCTTTAATAAGTAATAACTATATAGAGTAAATTAAATTACTCTGGTTTTTATATTGCCAATGTGAGACATATGGTAAAATATTTGTAGTTTTTTAATTATAGTCTATTAGGTTCAATCCTTAGAAGAATGGGTATAGAGCGTTATTCGTTAGGAGAGTCGCCTCCAGTAATGAGTCTCGTAGTACCCGAAGGATTAGTCACCACTCACCAAGAACACTCTGGTGGATATGCCGTTTATACATATATTCATCCTAAAGAAAATTAATATTTTTTCTATTGAGATTAAAAAATGTTTAACTCACTTATTTTGATCGAAATACAATCATATTTATTATTTATATAGTTAAATATGTATTTGATTAATATAAAAATTATTTTTTAAAAAGTAAAATAAAATAACTATTTTTAACATAACATAAATAATAGTGAAGTGGTAATTTTAAAAATATTTTAATTAATTATAATTATTTTGAAATTTTTATAATATTTTTTTTTATGGAAGAAATTTTTATAATATTATTAAGAGTATTTTAGTCAAAATTATTAAATTATAAGTTTTTCAATTTTTCAGAAGAGGAAAGTGCATGTTTTTCATAATAAAACGAGGAGAGTCTACCAACAGGTGATTGATTGGAGTGGTTGGTACTCCATTCTTTTTAAAGAATGTCTCGGGTTCGAGCCTTGCATATGAAAAAATTTCTGTTATGAGAGCTCTACCCTCGTTCTGGGACCTTAGCTAGCTCGAACAGAATTGCCTCAAATTTATGAATTTAAATTCATATAAATAATACATTAATATATAGTTACAATATATATTATTTTAAACAACGTTTATATATTTCATATTTTTAATTATCGATTTTATCCGATCAAATGTTAACACACGACGAATATGATTGTTTGACTAATTCGATCAAGAACATTTTCTTGTTATTCAACATTTTTTTTATTCTCTTTCCTTAAACTATTCCCTAACTTCTATTAGTTACTCACATGTTTTACATTCTAACAAACCTAGGACCTAATTAAATAATAGGAAAACATTATGATGAGCAGGACAAGGACTAAATACTTGACCTCTTATATGTATATATATACTTTAAAAAAAAACCCCCACTCTTAAGAGTGAAGAAGTCAATCTCTCTTGAGAGAGGAAAATAGAGTGGCTCACAATTAGGGATTTTGTTTAGCATGATTGATAGTTTTGAGCATGTCTTGAAACGAGATAATAGACTAGATCACATGAAAATAATTTAAGATTTAAGTAAAGTCTCTTATATCTTGATTATCAGATTATCTAATCATAGAACTTTGTAAAAAAATAAAAACAAAAAATGGGGCTCCTCCAATAAGATATTGAACCTTAAGAAGTTCGAATTTCTTGTAAAAGAACTCTATCCATAATGTAGAAAGGAATGACATGGTTCCTCAGTTTTTTAATTAAAGTCGTGAAGATTGAAGACGAACAAAATCACCTTTAATATTTATTATATGTCTTTTTTCTTTTACAAAAAAGGCAAACAAGACCTTTTTGTGTGGTCTTAATTTCTTTTTGTTCATATTTAGTTAATTTGGTTATTTTTTGATATTCTATACTTATATTTTCTATTGAAGATGATAATCACGTTCAAATTTTTATGAGGTAGTAAATATAGACACAACTCTAATAGAATTAAAACTCACGATTTAAAATATTGTGAGAGATCCGTTTCTTTCACTAGATTTCATCTTTAATTTTTGTGCATGTGGCATACTTATATATTCTCTTGGCATCACTTTTTTTTCACATCTATTTTCCTATTGATAGTAGATTAGAGTATAAAATGACCTTTTTTTTTTACATTAAACTATAATATTTACTAGAATGCGTTTAGTGACTAATCCATTAAATACACATAAAATCAAAAGACTTACAAAATAATTCTTAGGGCACGTTTGGTAAGCCTAGCATATAGTATATTATATGTAATCTCACGAATCTCAAAAAAAATTTATATCATATTTTAAATATACCAAACATACTTTTTCTCTCTTTTAATTTTTTTCTCTATCTCTTTCTTCACTTTTCTTTACAGTACTTTCCTTTATTCTACAGTACTTTACTCTACAATACTTTCTTTACAGTACTTTACATCTATGCATTTATACCAAGCGTGCTCTTAATATATTTCCGTTTGATGTTTGTAACTCACTCTATTTTTGTTGTTTGGACTTCTCATTAGAGAATCTTTGAAGTAATGAATTTATATCTTTGACGACAAAACTAATAGACTAGTTCTATCAATTGGCGAGTGGCGACTACGTATTAATTAATTATATCGCTGTAACGTATGTTTTTATTTCATTCATATTAAAATTAATATATTTTTTAATTTTTTATTTGTATTTTTTTATTAGAGACAATTAGTTGTTAATTAATATATATATATATATATAATTTTAGTTGGTAATTATGTATAGTCATTCACTAGTACGTAGTGGGTGAGCAGTATGAGCACACACTTTTTTCATGCCACTTGCACTCTTATTTTGTTTTGAGAATGGATAATTGAGAGTGTCAATTTCACTAATAAAAGTGATATATTTTTTTCTCTCTTCCATCTTCACATGGAATGGTTGAGATGAGGAAAAAAATTAACACTCAATTTTCTTAAAAAGTGAGAATCCATTCTCTATTTTTCCGTTTGCTGTATCAAATGGGTTCAATCAGGGTTAGTTAAGGGAGGCAAATTTTTTGAAGGCTAAGATTTTATTTTGGTTCTTATTTTTTTATATATTAGTCCTTTGTCTTAAAAAAAATTTAAATTAATTATTTATCTTTACAATTTATTCTAAATTACTCCTTTTATATAACATTATTAATTTGGTCCGTTAACTGATGACATATTATAATGAAAACTTTACAAAAATTATACTTTCACTCATTCTTTAACCGCAGAACTTTCATGTCAATTCATACACTTTATCTCTTTTTTTTTTTTCTCTTTTTACACTAACTCAATCTCTTTTATTTCAGTCCTTTACTTTTTGACTTGTGCTTAGAAAAAGTTGTATATAATTGTGTGTATAGTAAAATTTTCAACAATATTATTTCTTTTCTCTTACAAAATTAATTAAATTAATAATTGTGATTTTAGAAAAAGAAATCATGACTAATGTAAAAAAGAAATTGACAAGAGTTATTGACAGTTTAATAACTAAAAAAAAAATAGAAATTTATAAAGTTTAATTTGAGCAAATTACAAATAATTAAACGAGTGAAAATAATATACATATCCCCTAAACCAAATATATACAATAAATTAGATACTTTCATCATCTTCAATTAAACTCCTTTAGAACAATTTTGTAAGGGTTTTGATTTTTTGCTAACCAATACCTAATGACACTCTTCAAGATTTTCTTTCAACCAATAAAAACTTTTTAGTTATATTTGACCCCAATTTTGAAGGGATACAAAATCTGATATTCTAGATAGCCAATAAAGATTTTGGAGGCTCTCCCTTTCTATTAAATTTTATTCCTTTAAAAACATTATATACATTGTCTAGTCTATTTGGATATTTCAGTCGATTCAATTTTATCCTTGACTTTCTATCCCAATATTTTCTTAAAAAAATCTCTTAAGGGTTTGTTTGGGAATTAAGAGGGAAAGAGAAGGGAAGTGATTAGAGGAGAAGGGAGGGGAGGGAAAGGAACATCCCCTTCTTAGGGTATTGACACCTCATCCAAAATACTTCAATTTGGAGTATCTTGAATTTGTGAAGGGAAATGATAATGGATGATTAAATATTGATCTTTCATAATTTTTCCTTCCAATTTTTATCTTCCCAACCAAGGGAAAGATATCTCTAAAGTTTCTCATTCTCTTCCCCTCTCCGATCCTCCTTAATTTTCTATCCAAATATACTCTAAATGTTTATAATTTTTTGAAAGAAGGAGGCCGAATATAAAATTATATATATCTATACATACAATTAGTAAGAGTTTAGGGGGGGGGCATGGCTACCCCAGCTCCCTGAGAACGGATCCAGTGCTAGGCTCTTCTATACATTAGTATGTTAGGCTTACTTTTTTCATTGTTTTCTTCTCTCTTTTTTTTTATTTAAATTTGAAAAATTATAAACTTTTTTCTAAAGAATAACAGTTATAGATAGGGATGATCAAAATACCCATAACCAATGGGTACCCTGAAAATTTACCTTGTGGGTCTGGGTATGGGTCAGGGTACAAAGTCAACAGGTCCGGGTAAGGAAGTACCCTACCTGTAATAGTAATTATTTATTTATATATATATAAAGTATTATTTTTAAATTTTTTTGTATTGAGAAAATATATAATTTTAAGAAAAAATGTTAAATATCATATAGATATTAAAGTAATTTAATTGTACATTTATATTTATGATTTATTTTTTTTATTTTTTGTGATTATAAATAAAAAATTGATAAAAATAAAATTTATATTAAAATAATAATAATTTATTTCAAATTTTTATATGAGTCTGGGTCTGGGTATGGACATTTAACTACCCGTACGTAAGGTCCGGGTATGGCGATTGATTTTGATACCCGTTCAAGTTCGGGTACGGGTCTGGGGATTATAGTACCCTACCCATGATCATCCCTAGTTATAGACACAAAAAAATAAAAAATTCTACACAAATAAGGACCTACTGTGAATGGTTTAAGGACCACCTTTATTAGGGACTAAAAAGTTAGTCTCTAATCCATTCATAGTAAATCTCGATTTATTTGAAGTTTTTAATTTTTTTTATCTATATCTTTCATACTTTATATATTCTTTAGAAAAAGTTTATAATTTCTCAAATTTAAATAAAAAAATAAAGAAAACTATAAAAAAAAATCGGCCTAACATATTAATGCATAGAAGAGCCAAACACTGAATCTATTCTCAGCCCCTCTTCCCTCCGCTTCTGGGTTCAATTGGCACGTGACTCAAAATTGTTATTTGCTCATAGCTCCCGACAATCATGCATATTGGCCACTTACACGAATGAGTTAACCTTTATTCTTTTAACTATATATTTTTTTATCTACAATTAAAATATCTATTAAAATTTAAAATGGACCTGATAATTAATTATTCGAGTATTGCATGATTCATTATTGGAGGGAAACTCTCTCAATAGATGAGATTCCATTCTCATCCCTAAGATCAAACCCAAAAGAATGAATCCTTTATAATATCATTTCAACAAAATTTTAAAGCCAAGTCATAGAGAACAAATTTAAAGAATGACACTTTGAATTAAGTGCTGCAATACCGCACCTAGAGAGAGAAGAGATAAGAGTGTGTGTTCCACATATAGTAAATCTCATATACGAGACTCATCCTATCTCTTCTCTTTCACTATAGAGCAGTACTGCACAAAATATTCTCAAAGAATGAGATACATATTTGATACCAGTGATTTTCTGGTATTTTTCTACGATAAATCTAATTATGTACTTAGATATAAATAAAAATTGATTTATTAATTATTGAAAGTACATGAAAAGAGCAGTGAAATGTAATAGTCGTAGATGAATAGATGATGATACATCAATGATGAGTGGAAGGACGGATGAATCTTGGAAGGCCAACTTTAAATCCAAGGGTATTGATGTCATTTTGAACGTGCGATCTGAAATGACTATAAGTGAAGGGTTTGTACTTGCAATTCTCAATCACTACGTCCTCATCAGGAAACACAAAGTAGCATATAGACACGCGTTCTCGACGTTCCTTCACCTTCAACTTCACTCTATGTCTCGCACTCTTGTATCTATCCTCACTAATCGCCTAAACTAGTCATTAATCACCCATTAATTACTCATTATATACAAAACTCTAACTTAATTACACATACCTCGTAAATTAGTAAACTTTTGAAATTAATTAGAATTACCTGCATCATGTCGCCAATGTTGACGATCAAAGTGTTGGGAATGGGGTTTAGGGTGAGCCAGCGTTGGTGTCTGAGGAATTGAAGTCCACTTACTGTATCATGTTGGGCCAATATGGACACCACCGAGCTATCCGTATGGGCCTCCAGGCCCAGCCCACCTTTGGCATCAAAGCACGGTGGGTAACGGTAAACGCGTACGTTCCCTGTGGTTTGGGATATGTACGACGAGCGTTTTGATGGATCTAGCTTCAGATCAAGGTTCTTCACCATAGCGTCGAATAAAGTCGTTGCAATTGTAGACACGTGCTTTCCGTACTCCACTAGCACAACTCTGCATTGCAAATATAAAATTTTTAAATATAAAGAAAATACACGGTAAAAAGTGTTTTATGATCAATCACGATAGAGAAAAAATATAAATAATTTTTTTATATGACTATAGTATAAGAGAGTGTGTAAATAAAGTTTATGATTGAAAGAACTTTATAATTAGTTATAACTTATAACAGATATAAAAAACTTTGCTTAAAGTTTTTTTTTTTATAAATATACAATAGTAATTCTGAATAGAAGTGCCAGTATATATTAGGCTCCCCTGTTTTACTCTTTAAGATTTATAGAAAGGAAAAATTTAAATAAAGTTCTTTATATCTCTGTTATAAAGCTCTTTGCTTTATTTACACTATTTTTCTTCTATAATTGAATATGTAAAAGATGTATTTCTTTACTATAATTAGTACTGTCAAAACGGGTTAGCTCGGCCCGCCTGTTAAATGGGCGGGCTTGGACATTACAAATTAGGCCCGTTTTTAAACGGGCCTAAACGGATTGGCCCGTTTAAGCCTGCGGGCTAAACGGATTGGCCCGTTTAAGCCTGCGGGCTAAACGAGCTAGCCCGCGGGCCGGCTCGTGAAAAAATAAAAAATAAAAAAACCAAAAAAAAATATATTTCTTTAAAATATGTATAAATATATAAGTTTTAGATAATTTTATGTATTAAATAATAATTTTATTTTAATAATGTGTATAAATAATTTAAATAATAATAAAATATTAATTTAAAATAAAAAATACTTAAGTAAAAATATAATTTTATAATAATTTTTTAAAAATAATATATTTAAAAAGTGGCCCGCAGGGCTAGCCCGCAGGCTTGGGCATCAATTCCCAAGCCCGCCTAATAAACGGGCCGGCCCGTGACCGGTCCGTTTAATGCCGGCCCGTTTTGACAATACTAACTGTAATTGACTATTTACTTTTCATTACGTATTTTATTTATATTGGCGAATTTTAATTACAATAAAGATATAAAATTGAAATGAATAAATTGGTTGTGATGAGAGGTCTAGTTATGAATATAATATTTGTTTGACATTATTATTGTAGATAATGGGATCCATAAAGAGAAGTTATACGTAAACACAACATTGTTGTCAAATCTAACAGTTGAAAATGACCACAAAGGCATATACCTAACCCATCTTCTATACAAACTGAATATAATCCAATTGCAAACCCCTTTCATGCAAAAGCCAAGATTGCACTTAACTAGTGTCACAACTAAGCCTACGTCACAACTCACAACTCACAACATAACATTCATTTATTAAATATTGCGCCAAATAAACCCACCCTACACATCTCATATCTCTAAAGTAAAATGTACTAAACATATCTTCTCAATTTCTGAGATTTGGTTAAATAGGAGAAAGATATTTACAAGACAAAAAGAGAGACCTAATAGATCGGATCTTCCAAATTTTATTTTTTTTCCACAATGTAAGAAATAAATTAAAACATTCTCATAGATAGATATGAGTCTGTATGTCTAATTTTATATAAACTCTTCACATGATAATTAATAATAAGCGGATAAAATTGAAAATAAGAGTATGGTTTAATATAATTTGATCTTTTTTGTAATCATCGTTTTTTTTCTATTTCTATCTGCCTCCTAGGCTCCTACATGAACTTCACCTTTCTCTCATATTTTGGAATTCTAAGTATCAAATAAAATTATTAAAATTAATTAATTACCTGAAAGACTCAAGCAAAGGAAGCTGATGATGATGAGGCTGAAACTGGGATAGTTGAGCCAAGAAAACATTGAACCCTTCGACCAAATTGATGGTATGGGTTAGGGTAGTAGCCCCAGAGGGAGTTAGGGCAGGGGTGCCCCAAAAGTATTTGATAGGGCTATTATTAGTAGTGCTGCATGAGGCTTGTTTGAACTCAAAGGGTTTAGAAAAAAGCTGTTTGGCTTGTTCTTCAAGTTGGCTCAATAAGCTTAATGGTATCCCATGGTTGATCAAACGGAATGCCCCCCAATCCTTGCAAGCATCATCCAGCTTCTTCTTCTCATCATCATCTTCTTCGTGCTTCAAGGATTCGAGATCTATGACCGGTATCGGATCGGCTTCTTTGTCCGGCTCGACGTCATCGGTATCTTGGTTGGGATTAGGGTTTTGTGAGGTTTGTAGATGGCGAAATTCCGGAGGATAAGACTCTAACTCCAACTTGTTCATTTTTTTTTTCAAAGGATATGTGTCTAGCTAGTGTTGGTTGTGAAATGTGAACTCACTACTCTTCCATTTATATACAAATTAAAATAATTAAATAAATAAATATTTCTTTCTTTAATAGTTGAGCCTTTAATTTTGATTTCTTTAATTTCATTAATAAGGTTCATTGTGTTACCTTTTCATTAAATATCGATCACAATGACTATTCTGGTGTTTTAATTATATTTTTGTTGTCACTTCTTTAATTTGTTTATCTATGAATTCTTTAATTACGTGTTTAAAATTCTTTCTTTTACCTGTAATTGATTTGAATATTTGATTGCTTATTAATTTATACTTGATGAATAAAATGTCTATTAAGGTATCAAATTATGGGTCTATGATGTAACTTGTTGCATGTAATGTAATTTTAATCAATAGGATTATGAATGACGTTAGTGAATATAACATTAATGTGTTACTAATGTGAAAATTGAATTTTTTTTGTAATGATAAAGTATCTAATGTTTATTTATTTTACCATATATAAAAAATTCCCCCATTTTATAGAGTTTTCACATACATCTTTTTGAGTTTTTTTAGTTTAATTTCTGTATTTACTGGAATTGATTTGTTTCCTCTCACCTTTATACATTTGATAAATAAAAAAATTTGTTTAATTTAAAAATTCCAAAAGAAACTTTTCAATTTTTATCCTTATATTAGTACAAATAAAATTTTTTTTTGGATTATTTCTTAATATTTGTCTACCTTTGATTTCTTTCAATATTAGAATTGAATCGTTTCCTCTTTTAAATTTGATAAATGAATTTGCATAATTTTTTTTTCATACACACACACATCTAAATTCTGAAGTTCCCGGGCCCATTTTCGGAAGCCCAAATATATTTGTTCGGCCCACAATGGATCCAAATAGTTCTTAGATGTTCGGGTTTCACAGTTTCCCCTCCCATTCTCTTTCGTTCTTCGTATTCTCAACGCTCTGCGTCGCAGTTCGATTCAGCAAAGGTTAGCTTTCTGAAGAGTGTAGACTTCTCTCTCTCTCTCTCGTTTCACATTCTAATTTTCTGCTTCTCTTGTAGTTTTTCCTTCTTATTTTTCTATTTTTGCGTAATTTCCTGATCTCCTCTACTTTCGTATTACAGATTCGTAGAGTTTAAGGTGTTCATCTTATGTTATTAAACATTATTTTTAATCAAGCTTTCTATAGAATGTATTGAAGCCACCCAATCCAAGTTATTTATGGTGTTTGGAAACCTTGCTAAAAAATTCATTTGAGTTTAAATGACTGAATTTGGGGATTCGCTGCTTTTAACTGTCTTTCAGTGGTTTAATGGATTAACAGCTGTCTGGATTCATATATGTTGGTAATAACTTTGGTTGAGCTAATGGCCATTGGCCAGTGAGTCCTATTGTAGGAGTTTTCATTTCCAAATTAGAAGTCATGCTTATCGTTCAGACAAGAGTCTTTCATTTTAGTCCTATGGAACTTAGCTCCATGAACTCCTCTTTGTTGTATGATTTCGCAATCTTATAGATTACATGATAGTGGGTTTAGCTTCCGTCAAATAAAAAGCAATTTTTCTGGGTGTGGATTGGGAATAGTATTATTTCAAGGTGTTAGTTTACTTGATTGCAGGACTCTCATACTGAACTTTAATTCTTATGTGAATAAATGGTCCAGAGTTTTGGCTCTTCCCTATTGCTCTCTTCAGGAAAACTAATTTCTCTTAAAGAAAAATGGCAATTTTTAGTTTTATTTTTTCATGGGACCTAATGCAACAAATGGGCCTGGCTGGTGCATTGCAAGTGCTACATCCATTGTCATTTGTCACATTCTAGATGTCTTGTCATTGAACACTCTCAACGGTCATACTTTATTTGGACATAGATGCTTGCTGTTAAGGTTTTGTTATTTCTGGTTGGACTTAAAATGATATTCCTTGAAGGCGAGGAACAAGTGTTGCTCAAATTTATGGTTTTGGAGGAGGCATTAGTGAACTTTTGTGTATTTGGTATTGGATTAGTATATAAGACTTTCATGTTTTGAACTTCATCTCAGGACTTCTTGTCAAGTTTTGAATTTGATGATTGTGCTTTTACTGAGCCATTGTTGATTCTGATGAAGTATGAGGCTGGAAGTTTTGTTACAATCCCACGGGAATATTATATTATTGTCAATCAAGGTCTAGCTAGCTTGTTGATAGGCTTTGAAATTTAAGGTTTCTTAGCGTGTTAGGACTAAGACATCAGCCCATGTCTTCTCACTTACCATGGTTTAGGATTAGTATAACTTTAACATCCAATCATGAATCTGGAGCCTACGAGGGAGTTGGTGCTGGTTGCCTTAGGCCTTCTAAAAGGATAGCTTGGTTAATAATGTGCTGAGGATTTCTATAAAAAAAAAATAATGTGCTGAGGATAATGTATGAGTTGAACATCCAATTCAATTTTTGTTGCACTGCATTTTATGTCTTTTATTCCTGGGGATTATTTGTTAGTAGATTACAACAAGGGCGTTCCAATTGTTGTAAAATTTCTGCATTATGCCTCTTTTTGGATGTAACGACGGTCTTTCACTGATTCACTAAATATTTTGTGGAATGTTCTTGCAGTTCATATATTCAACATCTAAGAGGTAGTAAAAAATATGGCCAAGCATCATCCCGATTTGATTATGTGCCGGAAGCAGCCTGGGATTGCCATTGGAAGACTCTGTGAGAAATGTGATGGAAAGTGTGTGATCTGTGACTCTTATGTGCGTCCTTGTACACTTGTCCGGGTTTGTGATGAATGCAACTATGGATCCTTTCAGGGTCGATGTGTCATATGTGGAGGAGTAGGAATATCCGATGCCTACTACTGCAAGGAGTGTACACAGCAGGAAAAAGACAGGGATGGCTGCCCCAAAATTGTTAATTTAGGGAGTGCCAAAACTGATCTGTTCTATGAACGTAAAAAGTATGGTTTTAAGAAACGATGATGAGGATGCCTGGAATTACTTATCTTTCATTTCCTTAAATTTGTTTTCTATGCATTCTGTATTTCACTTAGATGTCAAAACCAGGTAATATGTGGAAATATTAATTAGAATTTTGTGTATTCCCATAATTCATTTCTCTGAATCGCGCATTCTGTGAAGTGTATAAACGCACTTCAAATATGCGCACTTGAAGGGATTGATTCTGGACACAATTGTCAACAATGCCCTGTCTCTATAAATACAATGCTCTGGAGCATGTTGTGTTGTATTGAAACTGATGAATCTCATCCCATGATTTTATACCCAGTCATTATCATGACTTGAATATATTGTCTTTTTTATGCTTATTATATTAACTATTACAATATACTGTTATTTAACATATATCAATATCAATTATAGGAAATTATTTATTCTCATTTAAAATTAAGAATCTAATGTAATCATTTTTTTTATTATATGATTTTAACAAAAGATCACATATATAAATAAAAGTACAACGACAATAAAAAGTATTTTCTCACTAGATGAAGTTGATTAATATTCACGTTGATCTATATTTATAAAAATTTGATAAGATTTTAGACTAATTGTCGACTATTTAACACAATCTTCTTTTATTCAGATTTAGGATGAGTTATGCAAACATAAACAAAATTATATATATAAATACCAAAATTGATTATCATAGGAGTTCTGAAAACGAAAATAATCCCCAATTAATGCTATATGAAAGTGATTCAATCACGAAACAACCATTTTCGATTCTGGAAGCTTCCATAGTGGTAAATCTAATCGTTAATTCGAAAATCTGATACAATTTACGAAGGATATATTGTCATTCAAATAAGGAAGATTTGAAAACGGAAACATCAGATCACTACGTCAAATGATTCTGAGTGTATAAATTAGTTGATCCAATTTGTGGTCTTCCACTACATTCGACATGACTTTTTTCATTCGCTTGTTCTTGTTTCTTTTGCTCGCCTCTGCTGCACTCACTTCCTTTGCTCATAATACAAAGAAAGGTACTCTAAAAGTTTGGTCAAAATTTTGCATTTATATTTTATTGTTTTTTTTATATATACAGTAGAGATTGGTTATGGGATATACTTGGACGATCCGCCCAAAATGAACCAACCCGGACAGTTGGGGGATAGCCAGTCCGACCATCATCATGTCCAATCACAATTGTACTTACACCGCACCATTTGATACTATTCATCCTCCGATGACACTATACATCTCTATTAATCCCTAACCGTTCAAACGTCAATTACCAACTTTGTTCTTTATGAGTCCCATATATCTCCCCTACCCGCACACGCTACAATCCTGTTAGGTTTGGATCTAAGCGACCCAATAGTATCCCAATTGTAAATAGTTAATTCTACTAAATCCAACTCCAATGTTTGTTTTTGGTAGAGATTTGGGTAAGAAGTTTCATTATATATGTGACTAATGTTTTTGTATTTGATTTTGAACAGTGAACCAAAGAAGTGTATACGAAATAGAGGATTATGGACCCACAGGACCTAATCCTAAACATAATCCTCCACCTCCAGGTGTGCTCTCCAACTCTTTTTTTTTTTTTTAACCTTTTCTATCACTACATACAATATCTTTCAAAATTACTAGTTTTTTTTTATTCACATTTACACACTATTTTTTTATGGAATTAATTTGTAGGGCATATCATATTGTTGGTATTTTAATTTCAGTGGGATTCGTATCACTTTCTATTTTTAAAATAGAGAATAAAGGGTATTGTTAGTCCCTTAAATTTATCTTAGGTTTCTCTTTAGTCCCTTAATTTTGATTAGTATCAATTTAGTTTCTTAACTTTGTCTCAAGTTTTATTTTAGTTCTTTAAATTTGTGTTGTACGTGATTGTTATCTTTATTGCCGACATTGTATAATATATAGGCTGACAACTTGGCCATACAAACAAAATTATAGGTGTGGTTGCAAGAAAACCATGATTTTGCATGTTATTACTTAATTACTATTAATTAATTATATTTAATTATTTAAAACAGTAATGGCTTCACATTTTGGATACCTACAACGTGTGATCGCCACAAAATGTGTTTCTCTAGTTGTTGACCTTCCTATTCTTGTGTTACTAATTATTTATTCCTCCCTTTTGGATTAAAAGTAATTAATATACACCAATTTTTTTTTTAAAAAAAAACTGTTCAATATCTTTCTTTTTTATAGAAGTAGAATTATTCAATATCATTCTTGTTTAGCATTGCCTTTAAGTCAAAATCCAAACCATATTCATTAGAGGAAATATGTGTTTCTTTCCTTAAATTATTACTCAACCTATTATTTAGCCTTTGAATAATAAAAGTAGATTATTTGGTTCATGAATTTTTATCTTTGTCAATTATTTCCTAAATTTTTACCTTTATTAACTATTTAGTCTATGAGACGTTAGTTGTTATCTAACTAAGTGATGTAACTATTAAATACCGACGTGTCATTATTAACTTGTCACATATACTGCCATGTGACATTGTCACGCCATTTTGAGGATGAAAATTTGTATTTAACCTTGATTTAAAATGACATTTTTATCCAATTTGTATTTTGTTTTTTTTTTCAAATTTTCTCTTCAAAATAGTGTGACAACGTGACATGACAGACATGTGACAATTTAACAACCACGTCACCTCGTTAAATAACATATAACGTCTATAGACTAAATAGTTAACAAAAATAAAAATTTAAGAACCAAATAATTTATTTTTATTATTCAAATACTAAATACTTAATAAGTTAACCTACTACAAAGTAGGTTTCCTCTATTAATTATTGATGCAATATCAGAATAATTATTATGCATTGTGATTTGGTGATCCAAACTTAAATGTGATCATTAATTGCAGGGTCCAAGACATTGAACAATGCAAAGTTCCCAGAGTGATGCAAGAAAACCAAAGCGATTTGATGTAGAGGCCACTTTAATTTTCATTAATATGGTTTAAAATTAATCATGTCGCTAAATACATAATACATTACTATTATATTAATTAAAATAAGATTATCAAAATCCAGTTAGCATAATTAAGCAATTCCCTCTTTTAATTTGTCCATATTCATTTGTGTAAAAGCAAAGTTTTCTAATGCTTCCAGAACCAGAAGGATTAAGAATTAAAAAATACTACTATTAGAATTAAAAATTGATTATATTAGAAGAAGCATAATGGGATATATAGTGTGATACATGCACATTTTATATATAATAAAAAGTTAGCATATTATATTTTTATTGAAAAATTAATATCAAAATCACGTCGATCTTGCTTCTTTATTTTTTATTTTTAATTAAACTCTCAAGAAATTGGTTTGATCGTTCCTTCGAATTCTATTAAAAAAAAAGCGCTTAATAATTCATAACAACAAAGCATGTATACCAACCAAGCATTCATATAATATAATTAATCAATATTCTACTAAAAATATAATGTCAATATTCTTTGAGAGGATTTTGTCCCTTGTAAAATTTCGGTAGTTTAAATCATATTAGTCAGAACTTATTAAATGATTTTTGAATATGAGTAGTGATTTAAACTCTAAAACATATAGAATTAATTAACATACTCTTAATGTTGTTCATCGAATCATCCTATTGATATATGGGTTTTGTTGGGATAAAAGTTCAATGGTACCGTACCACTGAACTTCAGTGCATCCCTCCAATCATGTAGTACCATTTGTTAATATTAATAAAAATTCACATTAATTAGGGCCCACCTTGAATGGTTTAGGGACCAACTGATTGGAGAAATGTACTGAAGTTCAGTACTACCATACCACTAAATATCTACTCGTTTTGCTGACTTGCTAGAGAATCAATGAAATACACAACTTCACAGTTAAATATAGGTTTTAGGCTAAAGTACTATTTTGGTCCTCAATGTTTACATGAAGTTTAATGTTGGTCATCAATGTTTCAAAAGTTTAATGATGGTCCTCAAAGTTTTTTTTTTGGGTCGATTTTGGTCCTCAAGCGCAACACCGTTAATTTTTTACCGTTAAATGATGACGTGGCATGCTTATATGGCATGCCCTCTCTCCTACGTGTCATATTTTAATGACGTGGCATGACAGATCACTGCCACGTCACCTCAGATGATGATGATAATGATGATGACGAAGGAGAAAAGATGATGATGCGGCAATATGGGGTGACGTGGCAGCGAACTGTCATGCCACGTCATTAAAATATGACACGTAGGAGAGAGTGTGTGCCACAGAAGCATGCCACGTCATCATTTAACGACAAAAAGTTAACAGTGTTACGCTTGAGGACCAAAATCGACCAAAAAAAAATTTTGAGGACCAACATTAAACTTTTGAAACATTGAGGACCAACATTAAACTTCATGTAAACATTGAGGACCAAAATAGTACTTTAGCCTAGATTTTACTAATCATTGTCAATTAACACTCTCAAAGTTTTTTCTCAAGATTGAAAATTTAATAACTTGGGAAAGTCAACAAAATTAATAATTCTCTCATTATTGAGAAAAAATTCTTAAATAGTGGCTAAGTGCTAATTTTGGTCTTCAATGTTTGCAATGAAGTTTAATGTTGGTCCTCAATGTTTCAAAAGTTTAATGTTGGTCCTCAAAGTTTTTTTTGGATCGATTTTGGTCCTCGAGCATAGAGGTGTCAAAACGGGCTGAACCTAGGGATGGCAATCTTACCCGGATCCAACGGGTACCGGTAAAATTACCCGTTGGGTCCGGGTCTGGGTATTGAAAAAATGGGTCTGGGTCCGAGTCCGGGGACGGGTAAGGGGGTATTCACTCCGGTCCTGGACCCGGTGATATAATATATATAAAAATATTTTATATATAAATACTTTTTATATAAATATTTTATATATTATTTATATATATAAATATTACAAAAAAAATTTACACACCATCTCACACTTATCCAGTCTAGTATCCACACGCGTGCCTCACCCTCATCACGATTCACACACATTTCCATTTTACTAAGATCAAACCCAGACTTTTTATTTTAATTTTATTGTGTGTTTGAAGTTTTTTTTAAAAAAATTGAAAATAATTAAATTTCTGATTATATATTCAATACTTGTGTGTTTGAAGTTTTTTTTTAAAATTTAGAAATAATTAAATTTATGATTTGTAAAAAAAAGTAATAAATTTTCCAGGTCCGGGGATTTAAGTATTCGATGAGTCCGGGGATGGGTCTCACATTTTATACCCGACCGGGGACGAGGAAAAAATTGAGTACCGGGTCCGGGGCCGGAGATTGCAGTATCCTCCCCGTACCCTACCCATTGCCATCCCTAGCCAAGCCCGTTTTGGACCCTAATTATTTAGGGTCGGGTTGGCCCGTTTTTAAAACGGGCCAAGTTTTCTCTAGTCCGGCCCGGGCTAGCCCTTTTTTTTTTAATTGATCTTTTAATAATAATAATAATTATGATGTATTTTATTTTATTTTTATTATTTTGTAAATTAATTAATACGAAAATTAAATGTTAGATATTATATAAAAGTTTATGCTAAAAATGTTGAAAAGAAATTTTAGAATATCTTTTCATTCTTTTTAAAATATCTCTAATAAAAATTAATTTAGTTGAATAAATAATGTTTTTCAACATATTGTTGTTATGTGTTTTGTGTTTCTTCTTTTTTATTAATTAGTTTATTTACTTTCACAAAAAACAATAGTTGATTTATTAGTATTGAGTGAATAGCTAGTAAATGAGTAAATGACTAAGTAAGTATAGATTAAATATGTTAAGATTTTTTTATAAAAAAATATTAAGAATTTAGGCTAAATTAAATAATAATTAATTAAATTATTTTTAAAAAAAACGGGCTAGCCCAGCTCGACCTGACCCTAGCCTGTTTTGGCCCTAATTGTTTTAGAGCCGAGCGGGGCCAGCCCGTTTTAAAACGGGCCCAAAAAATTTCACCGGCCCTATATTTTTTTAGGGCCTGGCCCATATTGACATCTCTACTCGAACGTAACACTGTTAACTTCAATGTTTTTAAAATCGGACCGGTCATTGAACCGATCGAGGCACTGGTTCACGGTTCAATGGTCAAACCGTGATCGAATCGGTGGCATTTAAAATATATATTTTTAATTAAATATACTAAAATATATCATAAAAAATTATATACTTCATAATTATATGTTTCCATCTCGATCTAAACATGATAAGAAATAGAACAAGTTTCAAATTACCACAATATCATATTAAACTCTTCAAATAAGTTCAAGGATCAACATATTTAAGTCTCAAGTCTTATCACAAACCAAACAATAAATATTGAAATAGAACAATCCTTACAACTACAAGTCACAACAAATTCTCAATAAATACTAAATCATAAACAACAACAAAATTTTTTTTTTTTTAAAAGGAAAAACCGATCAAACCGTCTAAACCACCGGTTTGAACGGTTCTTGACCGGTTTTTCCGGTTTTATATCTGACCGGTTCTTTGGTTCCGGACCGAACTGGCAGCCGGTTTATCGGTTTTCTGGTCCGACCGGCCGATCCGGTTATGAGAACAGTGGTTAACTTTTTTCCATTAAATGATGACGTGGCATGCTTATGTGGCACATCCTCTCTCCTACGTGTCATATTTTAATGACTTGGCATGACACATCACTGCCACGTCACCCCACATGTCGTATTTTGATGATGATGATGAAGGAGAGAAGATGATGATGTGGCAATGTGGGGTAATGTGACATGTCACGTATGAGAGAGGGTGTGCCACATAAGCATGTCACGTCATCATTTAACGGAAAAAGTTAACGGTGTTACGCTCGAGGACCAAAACCGACCAAAAAAAAACTTTGAGGATCAACATTAAACTTTTGAAACATTGAGGACCAAAATAGTACTTTAGCCTTAACAATATATATATACACACACCAGAGGTTTTATATATATATCCGTACATGTTATTTATTTTTTAATTAAATTGAATATAAAATAGTTATATATATAGGTAGGCAGCCCGTTGACCCTATAAGAACGGAGTCTGAATAATCTGAAGTGGTAGCGAAGGTAGCTACCTCTCCTCTACTGTTTGTGTTGTTGAACGTGTAAGTGTGTAACCCATAAACAAAACAACAACAATTAATTAATTAAACTTAGCTTGCTCTTCTCTCTATATATACATATACTATCTCTATAAATATGGATGAACTTGGCTATCAATTATCATAAACACAGAGAGAGAGAGAGAGAGAAAGAGATGGGTCGGTGCTTGTGGTTGTGTCTTCTTTTATTTTCTTGTTTGCTGCTTCATTCATCATCTTCATCAGCTCGCAATACTCTTCTCTTCTCCCGTCAGTATATAACTATATATATACATACTCTTTCTCCTCTCTTTTCCTATTCAATAACCATTCTATTTCTTTTGTGAGTCTATGATGCAATTTGTTGCATGCATGCAATATAATTTCGACCGATAGAATTGTAACATGTGGGTAGGATGACTTGAGATGCAATGCAATTTTTCACGTGTCACAATCCTATCAGTCGAAATTGCATTGCATGCATGCAACAAGTTACATCATAGACCAACCTATTTCTTTTTTACTCTACAAAATGTGAATTCATAAGATCAAAATTCATATATACTACTTACTGTGCATGTTAATTATAATTAACTTATAACCATGTTTTTTTTATAGCCATGTTTTTTTTATAAAGGAAATTAATTAATTTAAAGATTTGTTATTGAACAAGAGTGAAATTAAACCTTTATATAACCAACACAGATGGTAAGAAATTCGTGTTCCCTTAATTATTGTTTCTCAGTTCAATTCTTGAAAGGATGGAACAGAGTGTCATCTGTTGGAAGAGTCACTCTCAATATTAGGTATCCGAAAAATTAATCATTAAATCCACTCTAATGAATATTTCGGTGATGGACAAAAAAAATGTTTATTACATGGCGGTGATTTGGAGTTTTTAGTATAGAGCGGGTGTTAGTAAATAGTAATAGCAAGCTGGATTGTGCATTATTAATTTATTTGTGCTGCCTGTACGTACGTAGCGTTGTTGCGACAATCCATGTTTTCGTCGCTAATTACAAAAGTCATCATTTGTCTATTTTCCAAGTGACAACAAACAACTTGTTTAATTATTTTTATGGATTACTACTTTTTATTTCTCCCAATTTCTTGAACGCTGTGCTTATATATATATATTACATACTACTGCTACTGCATGCCCACCCTTCTCAAGTTTCGATAACCAAATTATTTGATCTCGGTGTTGTTAAACAAATGATCAATTAATTAATGTTAGAAATACTTTTTTATTATTGACAGAGGATGAAGGAGAGGGTTGGAGCATGGGAGGAAGGTCGTTGAAGACGATGAACCTTGAAGACTATGGTGAAACCACTGCAAATCGTGGCCACGATCCTTCCAGGAATGCTAATGGTGGAGGCAGGAAAGGCAGACTTTAATTACAATTTAAATACATATATTTACTTTCTTCATTCATTTAACTACATTTCATTTCATTTCCTTTTCCCTCCCTTTTTCTTACTTGTAATCTTAACATCTTCCCACTCTTTTGTAACAAATTAATAATCATCATCATCACAAATATTAGTAAAATGATGTCACGTGTTTGCCTTTTGCATTGTAAGAAACTAGGAATCTCGTGACCCATATGTGATGACAAAGTTGATCAGGAGCTTTAGTCTTAATTATCTCCCAAAAAAACAGAGGAATCACAATATTTTAATTTTTAACTGCCACTACCCATATCTATATATCATGTGTGTACACAATCAGCCAACCCCATATATCAAGGATTTTATAGTATATTTAATTGTGTGAGTCAAACTATACCAGAGTTTAATTATGAAATATCAATATACTTCACAAGAATTTAGTATTCAGGGTGCTGTATATGGTTTGATCTTCTCTCAACCATACTCCAAGAAAGAAAATTAGAAATTAGATGCTTGTGAGATTGAGAAAGCACTCAAGCTATTTTTAAACACACTTTTATTCAGGACTGTATAACAATTCAATCTTAATTTTGCCCCACACAATACCCACCAAAACCATTATTTTGAGAGTATACAAATTAAATTAAAACAGCCATGTTATGGTATGATCACCCTGCACTTTTAATTTCTTCTTCACTTATTATACCTTCAAGATTTGAATCCCTTTCATTTTCTTCTTTTTGGAGTTCTGAAATGGCAAGCACTAGCTATATATATTGGTTAGAATATCTTGAAGAGGGAGGACTTGGAAGTTCTGTGACTTCCCAACCAGTGTTGCATATGGACTCCAATGGCATCCAAGTACAAGCTACTCCTCCCATGGAAACCCACCACCTTCCCTTCTGTCGTAGTTGAAGTGAAAAACTTCCCCACTTCCTCACCATATGGACCATACTTACCTCTACTGGTATAGAATGTCAGTGACTTCATCACTATATGTCGCTCATCATTAATCACTGGTCCATAATACCCAGATATGCAAGTCAGAACCTCATGTGGGTACTCCAGTTTTATCTGAAACATTTCAGTAACCATGACCATGAGTGGCTAAGCTAATACCAGAAAGAAGAAAGTGGAAGAGAGTGGAAATATCATATTATATATATATATATATATATATATATATGTATGTATGTATACCCGATGCATTGTTTCTCCTACATTGCTCCCATGCTTCACAGACCAAACAGATTGTCCATTTCGATCATACTCGATTTGAATTGAGCAAATGGATTCGGATACCTTTGTTAAGTATATCTGCCTAATTCCAGAGAACACTCCATCATCCCAAGCTTTACCTCCATCTCCACCCCATGGACCTGGTCCACAGGGAGCTGGTTCTTTTATCACCCCACAAGAAACCTGAAAAAATAATGTCAATAAAAAGTGTGTCTAAAATGTTCATATGTCTATTTACAATTAGCTAGCTCTGTACAGATATTTTGTAGACTACCTCTACTTATGAATTCTCTTCATATGGTGGTGTACTTATATATAAGTTCTTCAAAGTGCAAATGATTAAGGAATATACCTCTTCTAGTTGTGTCTGTTTAGCAAGTACTAGTTTTGCAGGCCACTGGGCGCTGTCTATTTCAGAAATGCTTGGTTCTTTTGGAACGACTGCTTTGGAAGGAGGAGGTGGTGTACTTGACACTGGTGTTATTACTTTCCCTTCTATAACATGCACGCCAATAGCATCTAGAAACAAGCCTTGTCTTCCATGGATGCCAACCACTTTCCCTTCTTTCAGCTTGGTGGTGAAATAAGTTCCTTGTTCATCTCCATATGGTCCATACGACCTCTTGTTGGTATAGAAAGTGAGTGACTTTATCACTACAGGCCCCATGTACATCAGAGGTCCACAGTATCCAGTTATATGAGTCAGAACTTCAGATGGGAAATCAAAGATTATCTGCAAAATCATGCACAAATTAAAGGACTGCTCATAAACCAAATCTGATATCATAAGTGAAGTTAATGATGTTTGGAAAGCTCTCAATTCACCTTATCTTTCTTAATCCATCCTGTTCCACCTTGTTTATTTCCCCATATGGCTTCCCCATCCTGATCATACAAGACTCTTATCCACACAATTCCAATAACATTGCGCGTCAAGGTAATTTGCCGTATTCCAGTGAACGATCCATCATTGAATAAGTACCCACCAGAACCACCCTTTGCCTCATATGTTACCACGCCTTCAACCTTTGGGGGTGCCTTTTCCACATGAGCTATCTGAAATACATTTGGTGCAAAAAAGAAAACATACTTGATGTAATTGATGAATAATATCAAACACTTGGAAAGCAAGTCCATGAAGATTCTCTTATTACCTTTTCTTTGTGATCTTTGGTAGTGTGAGTGTCAGGTTCTTTCATGTTGGGGATCTTGGCAGACACATGAGCTATCTGAAATACATTTGGTGTAAAAAGGAAAACAGACTTGCTGTAATTGATGCATAATATCAAACACTAGGAAAGCAAGTCAATGAATATTTTCTTACCTTTTCTTTGTGATCTTTGGTAGTGTGAGTGTCAGGTTCTTTAATGTTGGGGATCTTGGCAGACACATGAGCTATCTGAAATACATTTGGTGCAAAAAAGAAAAACCATACTTGAAGTAATTGATGCATAATATCAAACACTAGGAAAGCAAGTCCATGAAGATACTCTTACTACCTTTTCTTTGTGATCTTTGATAGTGTGAGTGTCAGGTTCTTTCATGTTGGGGATCTTGGCAGACACAGAGAACTTGTTGTTTGGTGGAGGTTTACTTAAACCATCCTTCTGTCTTACAGCAAGAACTATATCATAGTTTTCACCCACACTTCCCTGTATTACAGAGTAGCCAAAATTCTCGGTGGTGTGGTTGGATAAGTAGTTCTGTGAATACTGAACCAAAGGTTTGGATGGGTTTGGCTGCTGCAAGGGCTTCAGGTAGACTCCAATGGCATCTAGGTACCAACCACACCTGCCATGGAACCCAACAATCTTTCCTCCAGACATAGGGAATGAAAAATATGTACCCTCTTCAACCCCAAATGGCCCATATTTTTTCTTGTTACTTTCGAAACTCAGAGACTTAACAATGGCTGCCCCACCCCAATGATTTAAGCTACCATAATATCCATGAATTGAAGTTAGGTACTCATCTGGGCAGTCAAGCTTCACCTGCAACTCAATCAACAAATGTAATTACTATAATGCACATACAAAATATGTCACCATAAAATATCCAGTGCCTTAGGTATAGCACCTGCTTCTACCATCACATATCACATATTTTCTAGCTATGAAGCACAGCACTAGTACGGACAAGTCAAACTTCAAAAAAAAAAAAAAGAACATGACACAACATGGCATATATATATTAAGTTTTCTTTTAGTTATATAATTTGTAAAAAGAAAATTAACCAATATTGTTTTATATTTTAAAAAATTTATATTATTATTTTTTAATATTGTGATAATTGTGTCTGAGGTTTATGGTTTGCTAGTTAAGTTTTTGGTGAATATTTTACCTGATCAGTTTTATGGCCTCCATTTCCACCATGTGTATCAGACCAGATAGAGCACCCTTTCTTATCATACTCAATTCTGATGGAGTCAATCCCATAGCCATGAGCGATCACCAATTGCTTAACTGTTGAATATATCCCATCGTCCCATCGGGATCCTTCATGGCCTCCCCATGGCCCAACTGTCATAGGTTTCTTCCCAGGATCCTCAAAACTCTGCCATTCAAAATCATCAAACAAAAACTATGTAACAATCAATTTTTGGATGCCAAGTAGTAACATAATCTAAAATGGTGTCACTGTACCATTTTTTGGCCAGCTGGGAGGAAGCTAGAGACCAAAAATCGCAGGTGATATGGTTGAGTGTAGGAGAAGACTTGGAGGAATTTAAGGGAGCAAAAGGGCGTGGTTGTGGCTAGGGATTAAAAAATGATAGAGAGGAAGAAGAGAAGCTAATTCGGTGCTCCACCAAGGAAGGGAAAGATTAAAAGGGAGGGAATCAGATTCAAATTCGCCCATATTATAGAAACTCAATATCGTATTATGAGCAATGTTATTCCCATTTTCAGAGAATGGAAGACAGCAATGCAAGCAGCAGAAGAATGACATATCCTGATTCCGTAAGATGGTGGCAATTATACAGAAGAAGAAAATGCCGCTTCTTCTTCTTCTTCTGTTATTCTCCTTCAACGCTACTAATTTTATTGGTTCCTCCATTTAGGGTATGTGTGTGGTAGCCACTAGCCAGGAACCACTCCTACGACACGACGCTATTATTGCTTTTGCAAGCGCAGGAACAATTGGTGAATGCTGAAGCTGATACTGTTCAGAAATGGAAATGAAAAAAAGAAAGAGAAATGAAAATGAAATGAGACGGGTTTAATGTGTTTTTTTAGTAAAACTTTGGGGATGGAATGTATTAAAATTATCACTTTATCTCTTATATTAAAATAATAGAAAAAAATTATGATTGTGTCAAATCAAAAGATATAATTGACATTTTGTATTTTATATTTTCTTTTTTTTAAAAGTTGATAGAAATGAAAAAATAAAAAATAAGTGGATCCCACTCATTCCTTCCTCATTTTTTATTCTCATTTCTTGTTAAAGAACAACGTCTTAATTTGATAATTGGTGGTACTCATAAATTATTCGACAAAAAATTACTCAAACTTACATTAATTTTTAATTTCCCCCAAAAATTTTTGAGGGTCAATTTTAGTTTAAAAGAGTCAAATTACAATTGATTTTGTTATAGATGATGATATGATATTAATTCCGACTCCATTCGAAATAACATTATTTCTTTATATTAATGTCTCAAAACAATTTTACTTCTTCTATTTAAAAAGAAAAGAAAAAAGTGTGTCATGGAGGCCCGAAACTATGTGTAATGATAAAGATTGAAGCATAAATGAGTTATATGTGCAATGTTCCATATATTTTTTTTGGTCAAAATCTCAAATTGGTCCTTTATGTTTGCACGAAATTTCATATTGGTCCTTTATATTTCAAAAAGTCCAAATTGATCCTTTATGTTTGCAAGAAGTTCTAAATTGGTCCTTCCGTCCAAGTCCGTTTATTTTTTAAGTTAAGTGCTGACGTGGCATGCTGACGTGGACACACCATCTCTCCTACATGTCAATAGGAGCTGACGTGGCATGCCACGTCATCATTCAATATCATATGTGATGACATGGCAGTGACGTGGTGCTGACGTGGCATGACACGTCAGCTTAGATGGACACGTCAGCACTTAACTTTAAAAATTGACGGAAGTAGACGGAAGGATCAATTTGGAACTTCTTGCAAACATAAAGGACCAATTTGGACTTTTTGAAACATAAAGGATCAATATAAAACTTCGTGCAAACATAAAGGACCAATTTGGGGTTTTGACTTTTTTTGTTAGTGCTTCCGACGGATTGAGACAAAAATAATTATAATTTGTACATTTTAGGATAAGATTGATCATAAAAGGCTATAAACAAAATTAAAAATTAGTCTAAAATTTAATGAAATTATAAATAATATATTCTGTTTTGGTTATTTGTTCATGAGTCATGACTCCATTGCCTAGGTCCAAACCATTCTTCTTTTATAAGGACTTCTTTTGGGGTCAATTTTTTAAAATAAAATTTTATAATATAATAAAAAAGACAGTTAAATAATTTTATTGTTTTATAATCGATATGGACAATGTAAAACACTAACTTTATTGGCAAAAAAATTTTTAAAAGAGATCTGTCTAATATTATATGAAATCCCAGTTATAAAAAATATATATTATATGAAATGTGTACAAACATACCTTCTAAAATTAAAAGCAAAATAAATATAAATTTACCAATTTTAAAATAATACTGCTTATAAAAAAAAATATTGATATGATGTAATTTATTTTTGGGAAAAGTACATTTTACCCCCCTCAACTGTGGTTATATAACACATTACTCCCTCAACTTTAGTTTGTAACAAATGACCCCCCTAAACTTGCGAAAAAGTTGAAACTGTTAAATTTAACAGATTAAGATTATGTGCATTGCACATGTTTATTATTATAATTTTGTTCTGCCCCTTATACGGATAAGTGCTCTGCAACCCTAAGAACAGAGCAAAAAGAAATAAAATCGATTAAATGTGAACGACCAAAAATATCTAAGACCCAATCAAATGTGGCCTATGATGAATGGGGTATATGAAGATGAAAATGAGGGAAACAATAATGATAATGACGTGGAGCCAATTTTAACTATAGAGCCTTGGATGCTTGAGGGGTTAGAATGCCCTCATGATGATGATATTGTTGCCAAGAGGATACAAAGAGTGGCACTTGATGGAGAGGAACATAGCAAGAAATAACAAACAACTAGAGAAGAAGAAACAGTGAATGACAATCCAACCACATTTGATTGGGTCTTAGATCTTTTTTATCGTTCATATCTAATCAATTTTATTCCCTTTTGCTTTGTTCTTGGGGTTCCAGAGCGCTTATCCATATAAGGAAGGGGCAGAAAAAAATTATAATAATAAACATGTGCAATACACATAATCTTAATCTGTTAAATTTAACTTCAAATTTAACAGTTTCAACTTTTTCTTAAGTTTAGAGGGGTCATTTGTTATAAACTAAAGTTGATGGGGTAATGTGTTATATAGGTATAGTTGAGGGGGTAAAATGTACTTTCCCCTTTATTTTTATTTTTCTCAAGAAATAATGGGGTTATGATAAATAAGATTGAGGTGATTTGTTGAAGTGATTATATAATTGGGTCAACATTGTTGGGCCTAATCAGAATTAGGACTCTAATTTTGACGAACATTTCTATCCAGGCCCAGCCCATTGTCAACATTTAGGAAAACACTGGTTATTGTCATATGGGTATTCCAAATCAATCAAACCAATCCACAATTAATGTATATATTTTGTATATCCATATTTATATTATTTATTATTATTGTTATATTTATATTAATATTAAGGTTACGTTCCTTACCCAGAAATAAAAATGGAAAGGAAAAAGGAAAATAAATACATTTATTGTATTTATTCGTAAAATTTGAGAATAAAAATGGAATGTGAATATATTAAAATTACTACTTTTTCCCTTATATTAAAATAATAAAAAGAAAAAAAAGTTATGATTGTGTCAAATCAAAGGGTATAATAGACATTTTATATAATTTTTTAATTATATACACTTTTCAAGATAAAAATAAAAAAGTAAGTAACATGTAGGACTCACATATTTTTTGGCAAAAGTACCTTTCCTAACCCCAACGTTTGGGGGTCCTGTCAGTTTCGCCCCTAACGTTTTTTCGCTGTCAATTGTATCCCTAACGTTTTACGTTTCTGCCAATGTCGCCCTTTTCACTAACACCGTCAAATATTTAACAGTTTTTGCTGACGTGGCATCCTATGTGGCAAAACGTTTTTTTTCTGTCAATTGTAACCCTAACGTTTTACATTTCTGCCAATGTCACCCTTTTCACTAACACCATCAAATATTTAATAATTTTTGCTTACGTGGCATCCTATGTGGCAAAAAGATCTGATTTGATATTTTTTTTTTCACATCAGATTTCCTACTCATCTTTTCTCCATCAAAGTTGTGTCGTTTTGACCTCGGTCTATTCCTTCTAAAATATAACTCAAACGCACGCGCTATTTTGCTCATAAAAACATCGGAGACGTTATCCATTCTCTACTTTGTCGGAGACGTTACCCTAAAATAGAGAAACTAGTAGAGAATGGATAACGTCTCCGATGTTTTTATGAGCAAAATAGCGCGTGCGTTTGAGTTATATTTTAGAAGGAATAGACCGAGGTCAAAACGACACAACTTTGATGGAGAAAAGATGAGTAGGAAATCTGATGTGAAAAAAAAAATATACCAAGTCAGATATTTTTGGGGCATAGGATGTCACGTAAGCAAAAATTATTAAATATTTGATGGTGTTAGTGAAAAGGGTGACATTGGCAGAAATGTAAAACGTTAGGGTTACAATTGACAGAAAAAAGAAACGTTTTGCCACATAGGATGCCACGTCAGCAAAAACTGTTAAATATTTGACGGTGTTAGTGAAAAGGGTGACATTGGCAGAAACGTAAAACGTTAGGGGTACAATTGACAGCGAAAAAACGTTAGGGGCGAAACTGACAGGACCCCCAAACATTGGGGTTAGGAAAGGTACTTTTGCCCATATATTTTTTTTCCTTTAGCCTATGGAAAGGTGCTAAAAGGCTAAAGAACACGGGCTAAATTTTAGACTATAAATTTAAAAAACAATAGATTTAGTTTTTTTGTTGTTGTTAAAAGTTTGATTGATTAAGCCCACAAACTAAATAAGGATTTAGTTTTTTTTTTTAATTTTGGTTGATTAAGCTGCTTACTACTTGGACTAATATCTCGTTAGTTTTAGTATTATTTTTTAATATTAATAGAGACTCACATTAATGAAGGTCCACTTTAAATATATTAAACGCCAAATGAATTGGGAGATTTATTGAAGTTCAATACTACCATAATGACAAAAAAAGTTCAATATTATCATACTACTAAACATTAAGGGTGGCAAAATGGGTGGTTTGGGTTTGGTTATAAATGGGTTGGGTCATAAATAGGTTAAACTTTAAATGGGTTATGACCCATTAATTATGGGCAAACTCACCAACCCATTAATTTTTCTTTTGTTGTTTTATTTGATTTATTTTAATTAATTTAGTCTACTAATCATTCTAATTTATGTTTAATTATATTAATAAAGATAATAAAAATCAAATCTACTAGACAAAAAATATAAAATTCAACACTAATACAATTTTCCACCAGACGTAGAAAACAATAAAAATCAAATTCTATAATAACTTGTCAACAATTACTCATTTCTCTTATAAAACATGCTTTTAAAAAAAACGAGACAAATCAAGAAGTTGTATAGACTCTGGAATTGTGTCCAATTGAACAGGTAATACAGTGATGTTGAATTCTCAAAGGCACTTTCTAATGGCCTTACAAGTTGTGTTGAAAGCTAGGACTTGTTTTATTATACTCCTCTCCCAGAACCCAATTGGCCGAAAGTAATAAATCAATATATGACTAAACAGAGCAATTAAGAAGCCAATTTCAACTTTCATTTTGCTACTAATTTAAGTTAAAACCACATACTCCTATGATAAGAAATAAATAAACAGTTCCAGAATCACATAAAACGTTACCTAAATATTAGAAAAACTCAGGCAAAATGAAAACTCATAATAAAATACTTATCAGATACTAAGGTGGAGTTTGGTAGTAGCCGGTAAGTGTTTCAGTGGGAAGTCGAAGTAAGTGATAAAAAGTATGTTTGGTATGCAGGGAAATGGAGTGGAATGTAAAATTAATATTGTTTGGTATGGTGGGAAGAAGATATGGAGTAGAAGATAAAAGTATGAAAAACCCTTTTTGCCTTTGCTTTTTTAAAAGTCGCAAATTTTTTAAGGGCATTTTGGTCTTTAAACCTCATCTCACCTCACTTTCCCTCAACTTCCCTCCCCATCATCAGAGAAGGTAGCTTCACTCTCCAAAGGGAACATCAACCTCACCTCACCTGTGGTGAAGACATACCAAACATGTTTAAGCTCAAACTCACCTCACCTTCCATACTAGTAAAGGATACCAAATGTGCTCTAAGTGAAGAATGCAGAAGCCTGAATTGATGCGAACTCCAAATCAAGATGAATGAGCCAATCAAATAAAATTATGAATGTGTGTGGAGAAAATTAAACTGAATTCAGAGGAACGAGCAAATTAGAAGTGAAGAAGTCGAACGATTTACAAAAAAATAGGGTTCTAAAAATCCCAGTTTAGATTTGGGTTTTTGAGCATTAGATGGGTTATTGAGTTAATCATGGATTTTACCCAACCCGACCCATATTTAAATGGGTAAATTCCCACCCGATTCGCATAATCCATTTATTAATTGAGTTGGATTGAATCAAAATGCAGTTGAATTGAATTGGGTTGATGAATTTGAGTCAAAATTATCACCCCAACTAAACATAAACATCTCCTCCTCATTCTTCACACCAATTTGTTAACAACTACCCAAGTTATGATAAGTTTAGTGAGACCAAATTATGCATGCAGGACGTTTAAAACACGATCCACAAATTTGAGTTCTTCCATTTAAGCCATGTGTGTATCGTGATGCCAATGGACTTGACCATTGTGTACCCAAATGTCCTTCTCTTGAGTACGTGTAGCATATTCTGGTGTAATGTCCTATTCCTTATTAATGTTAATGCTTTGAATTTGTTTCCAAAAAAGAATATCTCAATACATGCATGTACGAAACAAAAACAAAATCTAATTAAAAATTTTATTTTTCTTATTTTACATTCTTATAAACCTATAATATATTCCACACATGATAATGATGAACTTATTATCTTCCCATTTGTTTCATACGTATGGTTCTCCTTTTGATATTAGCAACATTTGATTGAGTTCTTAATTTTCAGAAATGTTCTTCACATATTAAATTTGTTATAGGGCAAATTATACTTGAGTGCCATCTATTTTATCTCCATTAGTTTAAAATTTTTCAAATAAATGGCATGTGATTTACGCGGTTCACAATTTTGTACTTTGTGATTTAATTCCGTTAAAAAATAACAATGGACCCACGTAAGCGGCACATAACACCCCCAAGAAATTAATTTTTTTTGTGTGTGTTTCTTTTCAAAACTCAAGCTTATACGTAAATCCTCTATTTCTTTTTACATTTTTATTACAAAGTATTGGACCAAAAGAAGTAATTTGGCCCAATTAACTCTATATTTTGATTTTTGACACAACATATTCATTAATTTGCTTTACATGATCATTTTTTCTACAACTTATCCATATTTTGACATCATCATATAATAGTATTACAAAAAAACAACATATCGTTCACCAAAAAAAGACCATATCAGTCACGAAAAAATCTTTAGTTGAACGTGAAAATTCGCAACTAATATGTGCATGGCTCAATTAATTTAGCCAATGGATTCACCACGAGATTTCATGGCTAAATTAATTTAGTTACAAATTGGACAAAAGAGTTCGTGGTTACTCCACAATTTTGTTGCAGTATACATGCATTTACCAACTATTTTGTATGATCAAAATATCAATACTTTGTGAGTACCGTAAAATTTATCCATGGGTCCTTGTCTGGGTATTAAACACATATAAGGTCACTAATAAATTTAGGCTACGTTTGGTACGCAAAAAGAGAATGAGTTTATTGTATTTGATAATAAAAGTTGAGAATAAAAATAGATTAAAATTATCACTTTGCTCCTTATATTAAAATATTTTTAAAAAAAAATTATGAATGTGTTAAATCAAATAATATAATAGATATTTTTTTATATTTTTCACATTTTCCTATGCAAAAAGCATCTTTTTTCCACTTGAGGTGGGGCCCACATGGGCCTCATCCATTCCTTCACTTTTTCCCTCATTCTTAAGGCTACCAAACGGAGTTTTAAGGCAAGTTCTTTAAACAGAAAAAGAAAGGGAAATAGAATGTATGTATTGTGTTTGTTAGTAAAGTTTGTGAATGAAAATGGAATGAGAATGTATTAAAATTAGGAAAAAACTTAGGTTTATTTCCTTATGTCCATTATATCCAATTCCACCAATCATATATTGTATTTACACTCTCTTTCTTCTATGATTGGTCATATAAAAGGTGGTCTCCTAAATTCTCTCTCTACTGTGATTGGTCATTTAAACACTTTTTGCCACGTGTCATAATTATATTGGGGAATTGAATGTAATGGACATAAGGAAATGGACCTAAGTTTTTTCCTTAAAATTATCGGGTTGGTGGGCCCAATTCCATCAACTTGAGGGCTACCAAACAGGCCCTTAATGTGACGAAGGGATGGGTTTTGTAATAGGGGAAGGAAGAGTGGAGTTGTCAAAATCTAGTAAATATGTTTTTTTAATATTCATTTTAGTATTGATTTGTTTATCTTTTATGTATGTGTATATATATAGTTGATTGGGATGATCATGAGCAGATTATTATTGTTATCGAACATGATAGGATATCCCCATTTTAGACCCATTGAATACTCAAAGCCCTAAACCCAAAAAAAAAAATCAAATTGATTATTTTTTTTAAAAAAAAAAATTATGACTCATCGATCTACATATAAATTGATGAGAAAGACATAGAAAATATATACATAATTTTGAATTATCAAATATATAATAAATATACAAATTTTAATAAAGTTATCCTTATAAAATGATTCAAATATTATAATTTATAGACTAATATTAAAGTGAAATTATCTCATTCGTGAAATTGAAACAAATATAAGAGTTTGCACATATATATAATGACACTATATTCCTATTCTTGAAACTGGACAAGCTCATAGTACCAAATACGAATCTAACGGGTAATTTTTATGAGTTCATGGACATACTATATATTATGATGCTATCTAGATCAAATATATTATATGATACAGTCAAAATATGAATCATGTGCAAAGATAATGATCATAAAATAAATAAATAAATAAAATTATTTTGTCAAAATATAGAGTTGCGTTAAAATGTTTCATTTGGTCTAATATGTACTTTGCGAAAAAAAAAAATGGGAAAAGTGAGGAATTTATAATATATAAACTTGAGTTTTAGGGGTAATTAGAAACCAAAAACAATTATTTTTTGGGCTGTCATGTGCAATTCACACGCATTTGTCGCTAATTTTTTAATGTACAAGTAAATCACATGGCGCCAAATTAATGAGAAACTACATAATACTCATTTGAAAATTTTAAATAAAATTAGGCCAAATGACATGATACTAAAATGTAATTTTTCCAAAAATTTAATAGTAAAATAACTAGAAACAATTATATTTAAGTATGATCCTCTGTTTAACAGAATAAGTTGGGAGGTTCCAAGAAGGCAATTGTTCATAAAATTAAAATCCATAATTTACGGATAAATAGATCCCTTGGAAACTAAGCGATCATTCATTGTGTGTGACATTTTTCCGTATGCGAACTCTTTATATGAGTGAGAACTTTTAAATTAAAGCAATTCATTTATATGTACTCTTAAAAAAAGAGAGATTTTTGGTTTCTCATCAATATTTAAAAAATTGAATCAAATTGATCCAAAATCATACTATATAACAAACATTTTAATTTAGTCTCAAAAAATAAAAAAACCTAATTTAATTCATAAAAGATACATTTTTATTCAAAATATGATATTTTTGGTTTTTTGTCAATGTATCTATGACTTTTTTTAAAGATTAAAATGACTAAATTGAAAAAAAAAATATTTTTTTAAAAATTAAGTTAAACATTTTTATCTTTTTTAAAATTAAAAATTAAAAATTGTCGGTATACTTTTTGAGGGCAAAGTCCCCAGATTTGAGCATTGTGCAGGTTCTTTACAGGTGAAGTGGGTATGAATATGATTGATTTCAAATTGATGAAGTGAAAAATGCAAAGGTTAAGAGTGATTATTTTGACAAATTGGAGTGAATTGTTTGCCTTTGAGAATACAATAAAAGAATGCACCAATCATATTGCTCCCTCTCACTTTTTCACCACTTTTGGTTTGGTTTGGTGCCATGACAACTCACTAAACTAACCCCTTTTTTTTTCAGCCTGCTTCACTAAAAGTGGACATAACATAATCAAATATCACATCAATACTTCTTTTAGGACCAAATTATATTGATATTTGTTGAGATTATGAGTTTAATTAAATATGTATTTGATTTTTATTGGAGATAATAATTTCACTAATTTTAACTAGTATTTTTAATAGTTGACAGAGTTGTAAATTCGGTGATTAAATAGTATTTTTGTCAAGTTTGGGGACTAAATATTTGACACAATTACAAATTCAGTGACTAAATAGTATTTTATCAGATTCGAGGACTAAATAGTTGACATAGTTAAACATTTTGGGAACTAAATAGTATTTTGCCTCATAAATTTAAGAAAGTTATAATAATTTTTTTCCCTAAAATTATCTATTAAAGTACCTCACACAAAATAGACAGTTAATAGACTTGATAAGAATATTTAAGCCGTGTTTGTTTGTTAGAATTAGTGAGAGAATCTGCTAAGTAATCTAATATTCTCTTTAACATTCTGCGTATCAAACCAAATTTTATTTTGCACTCTGATAAAATTACATTTTTGTCTTTACTTTTTTAAATACTGTTATTCAATTTTCACTTTTATTCAATTTATTCTATTCACATCACATCACATTCTCGTTCCCTCAAATATTATACTAAACAAGCATACCGTTAATGAATATCATGTACAAATTCTTCTAATGAAAATGGTAATGGATTCATCAACAAATTAAAGTCAAGATTTAAATGTGTAAAATAATTATAAAAAACTAACATGTTTTTTCTTCCTTAACAAAAATGGGTAGAACCTTTGAAAAAACTAAAAACTTGATAATAAAAAGTCCTGTTTGAATATGATTTGCATTAGATGTTCCGTCAAAAAAATTTTACAACCACCATATACTCTGACTAATCTGCTTTTTTGCTTCAAATTGTCATATAGGACCACCTGTTTCATTGATTACCACGTTATTATGTCTCTATATTCTGCTGCCAAATTAAAGTCACCGTTGTCACGCTTCCGCCCGTTAATTTGGAGGCTGGATCCGTGTGTTGACTTTTATGTGTTCTAGTACGTTACAATTTTTTTTTTTTAATATATTGGAATTTGGTACTCGACACTCATTTAACTCGGTCGGCGTTATATACTTGTTACCTACTTATATCTTTTAAAAAGCTAGTCCTCTTAATTTTTGTTTGTCTAAACGCATAATAAAGTTTGCTCATGTAGCCTATATAAGAGTAGAGGTGTCAAACGGGCCAACCCGGCCCGTACGGGTTGGCCCGTCACGGGTCACGGGCCAAATGGGCCAACCCGCACGGGTCAAGATTTTCACGGGTTGGGAAAATACCAACCCAGCTCGTATATGTGCGGGTTGCGGGTTAAACGGGTCAAATGGGTCAATTTTATTTTATTTTTTTTAAAGTTTTTTTTTTATTTTCTAATTTTCAAAAGGGTAAATGCTGATATTATATGCCGATGTTCTATACTTCTAGTCAATAGTGTGCATAATTTTGCCCATCTTCACATATGCGCATGCCATTTGATTTTGTTTTTGGAATTGTGTTTGAAAATAAATAAAAAGAAATAAATTAAGTAAAATTGATATAGGAAAAATACATCCAATTGTAATTAAAGTTAAATCTCTATGATTGAAAAATAAATTAAAATCAACTTTGTAATTAAAAATCATTTTAATTAAAAGTTGAAGAAATATTCCATTAAATTGTCTATAATACACTATAAAAAATCTTGATGATTGGGAAAAAAATGATCCAACAACATAAAATATTTTAAAGATTTAAATGCATTTAAAAATTTTTTGAAATACAACTATATTTTAATTTTTTAAACACAATTATATTTTAAAGTTGGAGTTGGTAGTCCAAAAAAATAAATAAATTCATAAAAGCATAATATATTAATTATTTTTTTAAAAAAATTTAATAAAAAAAACGGGTTACTCGCGGGTAACCCGACTAAACCCGTTTTTTTAACAGGCCAAACGGGCCGGGTCCATTTACCCGTGGGCTATTTTTTCATCAGTCCAACCCGTCAGTATTTGCGAGTAAACGGGCCTAACCCGCGGGTTGGACCCGTTTTGACACCTCTATATAAGAGGTAGGGGTGTATACGGGCTGGGTTTTGGCCGGACCCGAGACTCGACTCGGGGTAGTGGTCGGGTCAGGCGGGTCGGGTCCATCGGGTCATCCTGGTTTTTTTTTTCTTAAAAACAAATTTGAATTTGAGTCATGGGAAATAGAGAGCAAGCATAGAAAATGAAGAGTAATTAATACATGTTGACATTTTGAATAGATTTTTTAAATTTTAAATTGATTTATTACCTAGTTTTAGGAATAGATTAATAAGATATTAAATAATAGATATGATATCTTATTTTCAACCATCAATTTTAATCTTTTTTACATATAAAAATACTTAAATAATAAAAATAACAAAACTTTTTTCTAAAAAAAATGGGCCTACCCCGGGTCGGGCCGTGTTTTGGGCAGCCCAACCCGGGCTCGACCTGGCTGACCCGGCCCGATGGCCCCAAATGTGACCGGGCTAGGTCGGGTTGGCTGGGTCGCGGGTCAACCTGTACACCCCTAATAAGAGGGTTATAAGCCTTCTCGAAGGACATACTCTCTCACTTTCTTTCAATCTCCATCATCATAGAGTCACACCAGGAAAATTACGTGGACTGTGATTTCATCAAAGGGTATGTAGGCGTTGAAATCGTTCCCGACTCGAGTCCGTCCTCCCTCAACCTTCCTTTGGGAGCTCTCTCCTCCTATTTCTGGCTATTGAGAATTTACTGGAATATCAACTTTAAATCGTCTAACATTGAGAAATGATATATTTATCTGAAGTATAAAAGATATAGACACATACAAATATTAATTAAATATGTCACACAAATCAGGACCCACAATGAAAAGTTTATGGACTAGAAAGTTAGTCTCTAAATTATTCATAATAAGTCCCAGTTTTTGTGAATTTTTTTTTATTTTTTTATGTATCTGTATCTCTTATTCTTTATGAAAATATATAATTGATCAAATTTAAATAAAAATAGTAAAAAAAATTATGAAAAAAAAAGACAATCTAACTAACTAAAGCATGGAAGACCCAATCATCAAATTCGTTCTCGTTAATTTGTATGCTTAAGGTACTGTTTGGTTTGGTGAATGTTAAATATAAGACAAAAGTACCTTTCCTAATCCCAACATTTGGGGGTCCTGTCAGTTTCGCCCCTAACGTTTTTTCGTTGTCAATTGTACCCCTAACGTTTTACGTTTCTGCCAATGTCACCCTTTTCACTAACACCGTCAAATATTTAACAGTTTTTGCTGACGTGGCATCCTATGTGACAATACGTTTCTTTTTTCTGTCAATTGTAACCCTAACGTTTTACATTTCTGTCAATGTCACCCTTTTCACTAACACCATCAAATATTTAATAATTTTTGCTTACGTGGCATCATATGTGGCAAAAATATCTGACTTGGTATATTTTTTTCCACATCATATTTCCTACTCATCTTTTCCCCATCAAAGTTGTGTCGTTTTGACCTCGGCCTATTCCTTCTAAAATATAACTCAAACGCACGCGCTATTTTGCTCATAAAAACATCGGAGACGTTATCCATTCTCTATTTTAGGGTAACGTCTCCGACAAAGTAGAAAATGGATAACGTCTTCGACAAAGTAGAGAATGTATAACGTCTCCAATGTTTTTGTCTGCGAAATGGCATGTACGTTTGAGTTATATTTTAAAAGGAATATGATGAGGCTAAAACGACGCGGTTTTGATGGGAAAAAGATGAGGAAAAAATCTGGTGTGGAAAAAAATATGTCAAGTCAGATATTTTTGTCACATAGGATGTCACGTAAGCAAAAACTATTAAATATTTGATGGTGCTAGTGAAAAGGGTGACATTGGCAGAAATGTAAAATGTTAGGGGTACAATTGACAGAAAAAAGAAACGTTTTTCCACATAGGATGCCACGTCAGCAAAAACTATTAAATATTTGATGGTGTTAGTGAAAAGGGTGACATTGACAGAAACGTAAAACGTTAGGGGTACAATTGACAGCGAAAAAACGTTAGGGGCGAAACTGACAGGACCCCCAAACGTTGGGGTTAAGAAAGGTACTTTTGCCTAAATATAATTTTAGCTGTAATCTAATATTTTTTATATCAAATATAATTTATTTTTTGTAATACGATGATTTATTATTTTGAAATACAACAATAAATTATTTTATTATTGTAGATATGAATATGATAGATAGTTGTTATAAAAAGTAAACAACTTTATTTATTATTTGAAATACAATAATAAATATCTTATATTGTATTTTAAATTCATTTTATATTATAATTTTTAAAAATTAAACAATAAATTGTATCCAACCCTCCAAGTAAACAGAGGTGGAAAACCATCACAATTGTTCAAAGTGATATGGATCGGGTTGGTCCATTTTAATGCGGGCCAGAGATAAAATAATTTAGTTCACTTTTTTTTTTTTTTTGTGGGTTAGCCGTTAGCCACTTAAAGAGGCTAACTTACCCTATTTCATTTAACACACATTTTTACGAGTTGAAAATTTTTAACCCCCCATAATTTATAATATTAAGATCTTGTATACAATCAGAATAACTACAAAATAAATTGAGTTGTAAGATTAAATCAAAGAATGTAAGATCTCATTAATTTTATACAATAAATAAAATATATGTAATAATATAAAATCTTCTTTAAAAATACAAATTTATCCAAACATTATCATACTTTCATAAAATATGTCAAGATATATTGAATAATTTACATTTGAAATCTTTTAAAAAAATGGTAAGTTTTTAATATAAGATCCTAAAATTGTAAGATATATAACATGTTAGATTGTAAGATCAAATATATAATATCGTAATCTTATTGCTATCATAGTATATTTTTATTTTATCTGAGATCGATATTGATTTATATGAAAAAGATAATAAAATCATAAGATCTTACTTATTAAATCAAAATTCTAACAATTTTAATTATATTGATTCAATCTACCAGTTGGACCCGTATTAATTGATCATATCACATTAATGTTTTGGGGTAGTTTCTCCGCTCCTCAATTCATACACCTCTCTTAGAATTTTACTCTTATAGGTAACTCATCGTTGGGTTCTCGTTGCACTATAAAATTCTTAATATCAGGTCAAAAAAAAAAATCTTAATATTAGATTTAGTGTACAAATAGTTATTATTTGATATTCCACTGATTAAGGTAGATATACCCTTCTTTTTAAATTCAAATGACATTTTTTAAAAATGTCTCCAATTTATGATATTAAATATCAACACCCTTAAATATATATTTTATTATTATTAAAAAAAACTTGGGAAACCAAAAAAATATCAACATTTTAAAGACATGGTATTAAAAACTAAAAATAAATAAATTAAAAAAAAGTATTAATAATGAAGGAGAAAAACTATGTAAAATTATTTCCATAAAAATAAAAGAAAAATCTACTCACCTTTTTAAATGGATTTTTTAGTCAATCTTTTATGCATATATTAAATAACTGGTTGGTAAAATGTTAGATTTTAAATGTTTATATATGTGTGAATATATATATATATATATATATATATATATATATATATATTAAATATTAATCTATTAAAAGTATACTTATATTAAAATTTTGAATACACCAAAATGTATTAAATGTATAATTAATATGATATTTTCAAGATCAGATTCAGTGTATATGAATTATTATTATTTAATGTTATACTGATGAATGTAAATATGCCTTAAATGAAGATTGTTTCTCTACAAGATCTTGATGCATGATATTAAATATCAAAATTTGTAAAATAGAAAAAATAATGTATTAAATATGAATGAATATAAATAATTAAGTGAAATGATTTCCTTGAAAAATAGGGAAATCCAACTCAAATTTCGGAGTAGATGTTCAGTAGTACGGTAGTACTAAATTTTAGTACATCCCTTCAATCACTTGGTCCTTAATACATTCAAGGTGGGTCCTAATTAATGAGTACAAAACTTAAACAAAAATGACACATGTCTTTTTTTAATTGGTCAACCTTACCAAAAGCATGTAAGCAACAACACATATGTTTTTTCCTTTTTTATTAATATTAACAAATAACACTACATGATTGAGGGATGCACTAAAGTTTAATAATACGGTATTACTGAACTTTTATGTATATAACTTTTAGTAAACTTTCTTTTTTTTCATATATTAAATGGGTGATTGACAATTTAAAATGTGTATATATGTGCTTATCAGTATCTGATATTTAAATACTAAACTATTAAAGGTACACTCATATTTAAATTTTGAATATACCAAATTATATTAAATAAATAATTAATATATATGAAAATTTTAAGATCAGATTTAGTATTACTCTATTTCCATTAAAAAAAAGTATTACTCTATTATACTACCGATGAAAATATCTTAAATTGTATAATTCATTTAATCTATAATTGATTAAAAGCTGTTGTGATAACGCGGACAAGAGTAACTAATAGAAGGATTTGTGAATATTCAATAATCTTATAATACGGAACATTTATGATGACACATACATTTATTTTAACAGAGTTCTATTAAATATTTTCTTGCACTAATTGGACACTTTGATTTTGCGATCAATATCTTGAGAGTATGAAGTAATATGATGGTAATAAATTTCGGTATATTTTTCTAATTAATTATTTTATAATTCATTTAAGACGAGTTTTTATTAATATGGATTTTTATTAAAATTAATAAATAACACTAAAGTGTTTGGGTAACAAAAGCATTACTTAAAGAACTAGATTTAACCATATACATGTACTGATGATGAGGTCATTTAATTGGGCGAACGTTTTCTCTGCATGTTTGGTTTCTCGACCATTTATATTTCACCTAAGATTAATTAATTGTATTAATGTTGTCAAGATCAAAATCTTGCATAGAATTAAAAGAGGCACAGAATATAAAATCGGATCGAGAATTTTATTATTTTTATAAAATAAATAAAATACATATAATAATATAAAATCTTCTTTAGATAATTCTATAAAGTAATTCTTTTTATTAATGTGTAGATATTTGAATTTTGTCTTAAAAATGGTAAGTTTCTAATGTGTAATTGTAAGATGTGTAATAAGTTAGATCTTAGGATTAGATATATAATTAAGATCATAATCTTATTACTATCATAGTATAAATATTTATTTTATCTAAAATCAAAATGGAAAGATTGTAAAATTGTAAGATTTTACTTATTAAATCAAAATGTTAATCAATAACCTTGACATATAAAACTAGTTAATTATGTGTCCCACACGTATACACACTCACACAATACAAACTCAAGGCATAAACAATTACGTATACAACACATGTATTTTCATCTTCACAAATTTACTACGTTTGGTAAAAAACCAACTTCTATCTTATCTACCTACCTAGTGATGATTTTATTTTTCTCTTAAGTTTAATTTTTTTTTAGAAAAAAAAGTGTCGTAATTAATTAACAAACTGAGTACTTCCACATCGGATATTCCATGGTGGGAAAGAAGAATAAGGGATTGTAATTAATTGAATATATATATGTAAAATTGTGAAAAAGTTGAAATTAGAAAAATGAATGTTATTACTAATTATTATTATTGATACGGCTAGCTTTTAGGTGCTATATATACGTGAGCCCATGTGTGCCTCACACACAAAAGCTTAACCCATAAACTTGATATTCATATATTCATAATCTTTCTTCTCTCTTTTTTTCATTTTCTCTTCCGCCAAAACAGGAAAGAAACTTTCATACTTACATTATATAGTGTGGATTCATCGATTTCTCTTCATCCCCTACGAGGTCTCTTCTCCCTCCATTATCTTCCCTCAACAACATCAGCATCAACAAGAAGCAGGGGGATCTTGATAATGGCCGTTCAAGCAGAGGAAGTGAAGGGATCTCCCGCCGCCGCCATTGACGGTGGAGCCAATGTGAATGGAGCCGGAGACGTGATTTTCGATCCGAGCGCTCCTCCTCCGTTCAAGATTGCGGAGATTCGAGCCGCGATTCCAGCCCATTGCTGGGTTAAGAACCCGTGGAGGTCCCTCAGCTACGCTCTCAGGGATGTATTCGTGGTCTTCTTCTTGTTGGCTTCCGCGATTCGTTTCGATTCCTGGTTCTTCTGGCCGCTCTATTGGGCCCTCCAGGGCACAATGTTCTGGGCCCTCTTCGTTCTTGGCCACGATTGGTAATTTTACCTATTCCATTTTCTGTATTTATTTATATATATAAAATTAATTCGTCTTAATTTGGAATTTGGATTCATCTGTGCTCTCGGCATTAATGCATTTGTTCATTCATTCCTTTTCTGTGTTAACTGTTCATTATTAGTTAGTGGTTACCATGAGCTTTAATTAATTACTCGGCTCTGCGTTATATGTGCTGAAATTCCTCTCATTCAATTTGAACAGGTCAGGTCAAAAATCAAATACATATATACCATATTTTGTATATTTCAATTTAACACTGTATGCGCTTTGTCTTATATATTGTCTTGAGACGTGTGTGTTACGTACACGCATATGTGATTCTCTTGTGAGTTATGATATGATGTCCATTAGTTACTAGGAGCTTTAGTAGGGAAATGAATTTTACCTTTTGTGTCAATTGTGCAGCGGCCATGGAAGCTTTTCCGACAGTTCCAAGCTGAATAGTGTTGTGGGCCATATCTTGCATTCCGCAATTCTTGTACCTTACCATGGATGGTTGGTTACTGATTGGAAACTTTTTCTTGTTCATTTCGTCCTTTGAAGATTCTTTGATCTGAGTTTTGAGAAATATCTTTTTTTTTTTGCAGGAGAATTAGCCACAAAACCCACCATCAAAACCATGGACATGTAGAGAATGATGAATCTTGGGTTCCAGTATGTGTTTACTTCTCTACCTTGCTCGAACTTCAAAAAATAATAACAAAGAAAAATTTTACTGAGCCAAAAGGAATATTGTCATGGGGCTGTTCATGACTATGGATCTTTTTTATTCATTTGTTTCGTGTTTTTTTATCTCAGTTGACAGAGAAGCTTTATAAGAGTCTAGACAAGAAGACAAGAATGCTGAGGTTCACTGCGCCTTTCCCCATCTTTGCATACCCCTTTTATTTGGTGAGAGCTTCCTTTATTTTGTGTAGACCTGACACAAATTAATTTGTTAGCTTGTCTTTTGAGAGTTTTCTCGAGATTTGTATAAAATATTTTTTATTACTGTAAACATAAATCTCGAGATATCAGAAAGGTGGAGAGACTTGACATTATTTTAAGAGGAGCTCTCCATAATATTATCCTTATTTTGAAATATTACTGCTAATGCTTACCATGTGATATGAACTGCAATTTCAGTGGTCCAGAAGCCCAGGAAAAGAAGGCTCTCACTTCAATCCCTACAGTAAATTGTTCTCTCCCAATGACAGAAAAGATGTGATAACCTCAACTCTGTGTTGGCTCGCCATGTTTTCTCTGCTTGTCTGTCTGAGCTTCATCATGGGCCCTGTGCAAATCTTCAAGCTTTATGGTGTCCCTTATTTGGTAAATCCATTCTTCCCCTGTCTTTTCTCCTCCCCCTTCAAACTATAATAAATAAATTAACTAATCCGGACAAGTTATAAGTCCGTAAGTTTAGCCATTCCCCCCCCCCCCCCCCCTTTTTTAATTGACATTTAGTTAAAGTAAAATCCTGAATACTTTAAATTATTATGAGAAAAGACACTCTTAAGAAAAAACAAAGCATCCTATATGTACTCAGTACGAAATCAACATGAAGAATTCACCGTTCAAGATTGAAAAAGAGATTTAACCTAAGTAATAGCCTTTTTGGGCATAAACAGACTGACACATTAATTTTAAATCATTTCCTACATATCTGCAGATCTTCGTCATGTGGCTGGACACTGTCACATATTTACACCACCATGGTTACAAGCAGAAACTACCTTGGTACCGGGGCAAGGTACATTAAAAACTGTTAAAATGGCTTGAATCACAACTGATTTTACAATTTCTTATAATCCTTGTCTTTTTTTTTTCGTCTTAATTCACAGGAATGGAGTTATCTAAGAGGTGGTCTAACAACAGTGGATCGAGACTACGGCTGGATTAATAACGTCCACCATGACATTGGAACCCATGTCATCCATCATCTTTTCCCCCAGATTCCCCATTATCATTTGATTGAAGCGGTAATATATTTGATACATGTTCATTAATTATATCCTACACTTCTTGATGTCATACTATCTCATATTTGATATCTCTGTTTTTTTTCTTTTTTTACAAAAAATTGCAGACAAAAGCAGCAAAACCAGTTCTTGGGAAGTATTATCGTGAGCCAGAGAAATCAGGGCCAATCCCAGTTCATCTAATCCAGAACTTGTTAGATAGTATGAAACAAGACCACTTTGTGAGTGACACTGGAGACGTTGTGTTCTATCAGACAGACCCAGAGCTCCACAACCACAAGCAGCATTCTAAGACCAAGTCTCAGTGAGTGACTCTTTAGGTGTACGTGTCATCCAGAAATTTGGACACAAGGTCCATATTTACTATTTAGAATAGTTTATTCATCTCCATGTTTCCATTTTTGTGTCTTGAACGATGTCTCATTCTCTCACATGAGCTGAGCACATCTTTTCTCGTTTAGATTATTCAGAAGAAGGAAAAACAAAAACAAAGAGAGAGAGAGAGAGAGAGAGAAGGGTCTTACTTATTAGTTATTACTTATTATTACACTCACCCTCACCGGCTCACTTCATTATTGAATATAATTTCTACAAAGAGACAAATATATGGTTGTCCTCAACGCAATATAAGCAAACTGCAATTTGCATAGCTTTCTGAAAAGAGGGAAATCAATTATATCTCTGCTTAAATTGTCGTCTTTCTTTGATAATTGCAGAGTACTCACATGGCTATTAATATATTTATATGATTCACAACAAAATGGCATTGGCACCCTTCATTAATAATATCAAGCTAAAACTAAGCATTTATTCTCAAGTTGAAGAAATTATGGATTTTACCGTTTCCCTTAGCTTTATTATTAGGATTAAATAGCCTTGTGTTAATAATTCAAAGATGTAAACTTAATTTTCTAATTGAAGATTCTATTGTTTTGTGAAGTATCCTTGTGGACGAAAGGTATTTTCTTTTTGGTAGAGAGGACGAAAAGAATTTAAACAAGGGTAACACATACAGATCTCATAATATATATATTTTTAAAGGAATCTTATTAGTATCCTAAGTCCTAACACAATATTTTTATTTTTCTATTATTTTTTTAAATATACATATCCCAAACTCCCAGTCCGGCAGTCCCAACCCATAAATAGGCACATAGCCGCATTAAATAACCCTAACAGTATTATGAACTTCAAACTATCATAAACTTTAATTTATTGACTTGTACCTAATTTAATTTGAGTCAATATAGGTCTCAGAACACAAGTAGAAGTGTCTCAAGATTGAAAAAATTTTAAAAGAGAAATAGTTTAAATAATGAAAAATGATGTATTAGTTAAGTTATGCATACCAAAAATAAGAGAGAGATATAGTGAAGTGACAGTGTAACTAACAGAGAATACTGAAAGAAGTAAGAGGATAGGGAAGGCATTAAAGAGTGGTGGAGGGTAATATTAAGCACATAGAGATAGAGTGGCCTAAGTGGGTGGGACATAGTAAGGTAACCCTATATTTGATTGAATTTGAAGATTGAGGTAAAGTAGTAGCTGTTACCTGTACGGTGTTGCAGCAAAGGACGTAGCCTTAGCCAATAAAGAAGCAACCAAGAAAATAAGTAAGGATGGGATATGAATTTGGATCCGATAAAGTATAAATTGTATGAGGCTCTATAGTACAATAAGTTGTATCATGCAATATAATTTCAACTAATAAAATTGTGATACTTGTTATTTTGTTGCTTCATATAATGCAGTTAGATCATATCAATGGCTATAATTGTGCTACATAATCCATTGCATAATACAACAAGTTACATTATAGATTTACCTTTGTATGAGATATATGATTTAAATAGTTAGATTAAAATTAATATTTGTGTTCGTATCATAATAATATAATCCAACAAATTATATAATTTATACATTTTATTAGATCTGTACTTTTGTAAATCCGAATTCGATGCCAACCTTCAACAAGTGGGCACACACTACTACTGCAACTCTGCTACTTTTATCAGACTCTGCTTTCCTCAGGAATCGTTAAAATTAAAGAAAGAAAGAGAAAATTATCCATTTGATTTCCTTAAAAATAAATTATTTTAATTTAATTTTTAAAAGATAAAAATATTTAATTTAATTTTTAAAAGATATCTATCAAAGTATATGTATTTTTCAAAGAAGTAAATTGGGATAAAAAATATATTTTACAGACAAAATTAAATATTTTCATTTTTTAAAGATCAAATTAAAATAATTCATTTATTTGAAGAACTAAATTGATAATTATCTCAATAAAAAATGTTAAAAAATCACTAATTTAATCATTGCTCAATTGGGGTAAATGTTTCAATATTGATAAATTTTTTATAAAAATAAATTTGAGAATTTTTTCCAGCTATTTTGTGAAAGTATGTGTACTGTATTTTATATATTTTTTGTATTACTAATAAAAAAACTAAGTTCTTATTTTGAAAAAAATATAGATCATAATATCTTTTATTTTTTTTAATTAACCCTGAGTTGTTTTTACCAAAAAATATCATCAATAAATAACATAGTTATTAGGATCTTGATCTTACAAATAAAGATCTTCCAGTTTTACAATCTCATTCACAAAAATCATTATGATCTTAAATAAAATCAAATTGTACTAAAATAATAATATAATTTTGTATATTGTTTTTAATATAAAAAAAAAAGCCACATGCCTAATACAACAATAAGTCTAATGAGAATTTGAATCCAGTAAAATATAAAGTGTATGAAATGTAGATCAGACCATTAAATAAAATTTGATATTCGTGTCCATATTGTGATAATCTCACTCACAACTTATACTGTGTAATTTATGTACTTTACCAGATCTGGATCCATCTAATGACCCCTTTCCCTATACAAATTTTTAGGTCGTCGCACAAGGAGTTTTGGAATAGGATTTAGACCAAATATATTTGGTATGGATGAAAATGAATTTCATTATCAAACTAATCTTGTTTGATACAATGGATTAAAGATAGACAAATATAATAAAAAAAAATTTGTGAAAAGTTTAATCTACCCCAATTTAAAATATGGCACGTCACGTGTTTCTCTATTTTTGTTAACCCCATCCCTCATAAATCACAACTCTTCAAAGGGTAGAATGGTCAATTTGCAAAGTGATCCCATTCCCACCCAACTTGCTTTCTCTTCTGTCTTTCTGACCAACCAAATATGCAATCTTTATATATCTAATAATACAATCTAACATGGTTTATTATATTACAACATATCATTTCCAAGGAAAAACATATAATATCACGTTAGAAATACACATCAATAGAAAGTGTTATTTTATGAAAATTGTTTTATTTAATTTACATAACCTATTTTATAAATGTATGTTGACTTTTTGATAATATTATTATATGTACTTTTGTTTATTTTATAAAAATAATACAATCATATAATCCGATCTATTTATATTCTATGAAAGATCTCAGATCTTAACTCTTATGGCTCATAAAAAGGCACGAGATCATAAGATAATTAATATATGGCACTACAAATATAAACAATAAGTAATACATCTGGCTAATACAAAAAGAATAATACTATCATTAGCCTGCATGACACTTAAAAAAAATTATATACCAAATCTCCAAACAGATCAGAACTTTCACAAATTTTAAACAAAATTATATATAATAATATGAGTTTTTCTCTGCCCTAGGTAAACCCTAATGATGTTAATAAAAAATACAATTGTGAAAAAAGAAAGAAAAGGCTTAAGCATCTTGAAGAGAGGCAAAACACTTATCGCCATTTTTTGAGAGGAAAATTTTAGAAAACTTTTCTCTTTAAATTAGTTTAGTGCAAAGTTGTAGATTTAAAAAACTTGTATTCCATCAAAATAGTATACATGAAAGAAGATCATTTTTTCAATACGAAGATCTTTTAAATAAAAGAGAAATATTTCCCAACACACAAAAAAAAAAACATTGAAGCTGAACAGTGCTATTTTTTTGGGCCTAAAAGCTGAACAGTTCTATGATTTATCTATATTAATATTGCTGTGACTCCTTCTGGTCATTGAGGTCACAAAATAACTATATTTTCTAATTAAAAAATAACAAAAAAAATTTGATTGGATGAAAGATAAGTGAGAAAGTTGAGATATATAAAGGTAGTGGGAGAGAGAAAACATATATGATGGTAGTTACTAAAAAAGTGGGAAAGTAAATAACTTCCCATAATTTAATTTTAATTAATTATGATAATAATTATAATTTAAAGTTTTAAAAACTATGAATATACTATTTTAAAATATAATAATTATATTTTAAAAAATTAATGATAGATTGCATGCACGAAGGTGCATGCGAAGCCTCTAGTATATAATATGGAATCCAATGGAGCAATATCTTAAGCCCAATTCCTGCATCGAAGGCTTTATTACAATTGACTAATTCCGTAAAGCCCTTCAACTTGGGCTTAGTTTTTTAGAACTACTTGGGTTTTTTTTTTACATCTCGGCCTCACTACTCTTTTTTTTTTTTTAAAAAAAGATTATGCATATAAAATAAACTGTATGAAATTAGAAGGACTAAAAGTGCATTTAAGTCTTGAACAAAAATATTCTTATGAATCTGAGTCTCTAACTATTTCACTAATGTTCTAAACAAAATTTATATTACTATATATAAATTTGTCACGTATACATGACTTAATGAAAAAAAATAGAGAATATATATATATGACTTAAAAAATATTTTAACAACTTAATTTTTTTTTTGTTAACGTCTAATTTTAACTGCAACACTTTTTTTAATGTTTTTACCAATTAATATATGGTAAAATATTTTTTTATCCTTATCGTTTTAGCCTTCAGTCAAATATAAACTCCCAAACTTTCATTTTTTTTAGCGTCATTTTTTCTAACACCGTTAAAATATATAAGAGTTGGGGTTTATTTGACGTGACACGTGCAAGAAAATTTATCTGAGTTCTTGTGTGCTACCATTGCTATGTCATGTTTCAATATTTTGTTTATGTGGTGTGACACATGAGAAGAAAATCTAATTGAACCATCATGCTCCAAACATTTTATGAGATGTAAAATAGACCACAAAATAATGACATGGAGGATGGAGAAAACTATGATGTGGCATACATGAACTTAGTAAAATTTTCTTGCCACGTGTCACACCATATAAGCCCAACTGTTATTTTAACGGTATTAGTGAAAATGATAAGATTGCTCTACAAATAAAAATTTACAAAATTGTGATTAAACTTTAAGAACATTTTTAATCGAAAACTCAAATGTTAGGATTATAAAAAATGCATTATTGAATAGAATCTGGATCTAATAAAGTATAAAGTGTATGGAATACAGATCTATACTGTTAAATAAAAATTAAGATTCGTATTTATACTATAATAATTTTATCTAAAAGCTTATAGTACACAATTCACACACTTCATCGTAAATCCGAATCCAAAATCCAAAATCATATAATAAGAGGGGACCAGTTTGGTCAAAAGAAACGGCCTCTCTATGTTTTTTTAACGTATTTTCTTGTTGCCCACTGTGTACTAGTTAGATTATGTATATGTCACATGATACAAAATTTGACAATGACATTTAATTCTAAATTATACCGAGATTTTTCTTTTATAATTTATTAATCGAATTAACAATATAAAAAAAAAACTTAAAATGTCCAATTTTCTTAAAATCCTAGATCGAAATGTGAAAGAAAAAGAAAAAAAAAATGTGAACCCTTAACTTAGAATGTTTGTCAAGAACACATAGTTCTTAACAAACAATTAAGATTTTTGAGATATAAATATTTGGATCTTCATAGTAAGTCTCAAAATTTAAAATCTTAAAAACCACTTAAAAAATTTTAAATAAGATTATAGAAGTAGAATAATAAGTAATAACTAAGAAAGAGGCATAAAAAAGAAAACACTAATACAAACACAAAATGACATTGAGGCAAACTTGAGAAAGGAAAAGGCTTTTTCAATTATTTGAATCTCTCCCAAACAAACAACACCAAAAAGTGGATTGAGTTTGGTTTGGTGGGGACTCCACTACTTGCTACGTATGCTAGCTAGTCCTAGTCCCAAGAACCAACGAAAATACAAAATAACCCAAAATTTAAATTCTGTTTTTTTTTTTGTCAAAATGCTTAATCACAACAAAAATATGACGTGTATATATATATATACAAGACTATAGGAGTAGATAACATATTAAGTGATAGAATTAATTTTATATGAGTTATGATGGAAGTTATAAATTCACGTGATTTTTATACGATATGTTTTAAATCTTACATAATTATCACATATTTTGTTTAAAGTAATATTTTAATTTAAATTGTTCAATACAATATAAATAATTAAAAGTAACTCATGTCATTTGATCATATACCCTCTGCTTATGTGAGAGATGAGAAATATTTGTTGATTTTTAGATTAAATTAAATTGTTGAGATTATTTTAAACACAATATGACTATTTCATATGAATTATAAAATATCATCTTAATTAAGCTCAATTGTTGAATTTAATCAAATGATTAAAAAGAGTTTATATGTTATCTCTCAAATATCTATTGTGCTTTCGCCCAATATATTCTATATAAATACACATAAAAATAACAAATATTATGGTGCCGTATGGTATAGTTTGAGGATGAAATGTGAGGGGGAAAAGTGAATGTGTTGTATATTTGGTATGAAGATGGAAGGTGAGAAGAAATGTTGCTTCCCTCTAAATTTAGAGGGAATGTGAGGTTGAGAGAAGAAAGTAGATCTGGAAAATACTATTTTGTCCTTCCCTTCCCATGTGAGGGCATAATCTTAGAGGGTAAAATAGTATTTTACACTTTTTTAACTTCCACCTCCCTATCTCATTTCTATCATACCAAACAATTTTATTCTTATTTCTATTTTACTTTTCCTACATACCAAACACACATAAATTTTCCACTTCCCACTAAATACTCACCGGATGCCCTAAGTGTAGGAATGAATGAATGAGAATGATGAAGGTTTGATTGAGATTTAGATTAAGTGAAGTACAAATATATAAAGTATATAATTTACACTATCAAATAAAAATCAAAATTTCTGTTCATAACAACTTCATCCAATAAACAAACAATACAATTTATACAATTTATCAAATATACAATTTAATAAATTCGAATCCGGTCTGATTGCCTCTAGCATTGCTGAGCAAGACAGAGGCAAAAGTGATATGTTGGGCTACACAGTCCCAAAACAATTGGTCATCAATTGGTCATCACTCATCACTCATCACTCACTAACTCACTCTGTTTTTACTGTCATTTTTGTTCCTTTCTCTCTCTCACTAACTTCAACAAACACCAACACATTCTGCCATTGTCTCTCTCTCCCCACATAATTCCAAACTCACACAAAACTCACTTTTTATTTTTCCATTACACCCTTCAAAATCACTTTTCTCTTTAAATTTTATCCACCACTTTTTGCTCTTAAGAATATCATGTCTTTAATTTAAAGGCCAAATTATTCTTTTGGTCCTCAACGTTTTAAAAAGTTATTTTAGGTCCTTAACGTTTTTTTTTTTGTCAAAATTAGTCCTCCAGCGTAACTCCGTCTGTTTTTTTTTGTTAAATGCTGATGTGGAAGGCTTATGTGGCACACCCTCTCTCCTACGTGTAATATTTGGATGATATGACATCCTATCTCACTCTAATTCACCAAAATGACGCCGTTTTGCATCACTTTTCTCTCACTCCAACTCAGCAAAACGGCGTCGTTTTGTTGAGTTCGAGTGAGAGAGGGTGTCATATCATCCAAATATGACACGTAGGAGAGAGGGCGTGCCACATAAGCCTTCCACGTCAGCATTTAACAAAAAAAAACCAGACGGAATTACGCTGGAGGACCAATTTTGACAAAAAAAAACGTTGAGGACCTAAAATAACTTTTTGAAACGTTGAGGACCAATATTAAACTTGGTGCAAACGTTGAGGACAAAAAAGTAATTTGGCCTAATTTAAAACAAGGGAAAATAAATTAAATGGTGACACGTGTTTTTAGTCAATTAAGTGCTATCACTAAAAATTGTTAGAGCAAGGTGTGTTTGGTCATGATGATGATGAAAAAGATGAAGATGAAAAATAGATGAAATGAAGAAGAAGATGATGATGATGTTGGTCATGGTGGAGTGACGTGCCACGTCATTAAAATATGACACGTAGGAGAAAATGTGTGTCACATAAGCATGCCACATCATCAGTTAACAGCAAAAGTTAACGGTGTTACGCTCAATGACCAAAATCGATAAAAAAAACTTTAAGGACCAACATTAAACTTCATACAAACATTGAAGACCAAAATAGTACTTTAGCCAATTATGTTTTTGCCTTTACTTTTTTACCCGCTTTTATTTCATTCAGATCACATTCTCATTCATTCCAATATTCATATTCTCATTTTCATTTCTATTCCCATTGCTATCCTCTCAAACATTTAGGGCCCGTTTGGTATGCAGTAAACTTGGGTCTGCAAAGTGGGGTGCACGGTTCCCAAAAAGAATCAGGTGTTTGGTATGGTTTAGGTTATGTAAAATAAGTTTACATTGTAATCTTACTTTGCATCAGAAAGCCCAAACACTTTCCCTAAAAAATGTGATGCAATCTGATTTTACCTAAGGAAAATAGTGTAAAAAGACAGGAATGCCCCTTGTATTTTTCACTTTTTTCACTCCAACCCTGTGTCTCTCCGCCTCTCTCTTTCTTCTCCATGGCAGCCCCCAAACTTCTTCTTCTTCCTCAAATAGAGTCTCTACTCTCAGAATCTTCAGCATCATCTTCATCTTCTTCCTCAAATCATTTTCAACTCTCAAATCCCAATTTGAATCTGAACCCAAAAATCAAGAACATGAGAGCATCATCATCTTCGTCCTATCCTAAGAGAGTCTTCCAGATCAAGGTGGTGAGAGATTCGGTCACCGTCGCCGTCGCCGTCGTCGTCAAGATCCGTCACCATTGCCATCGACACTGATGAAGCCAACCAGATCTGGGTTGACAGAAGCAAAGTGAAGGAGTGATGGAGAGAGATTTGGGTTGAAAGAAGGAAGCAGTCGCCGTCAAGATTCTCATCGTCTTCGCCGCCGTGCTTCTCATCGTCGAACATGTTCTGATCTGGAATGTGGAAGCATGTTGAATGGGTGATGCCGTGATGGTTGCAACAGATAGATTTGGGATTTTATTATTAATTAAAGAATCTTTATTATTATAATATAATAAGGGGTAATTTGGTCTTTTACAAAATTTTACATTACAAACTTTACATCAATTTTTTTACATACCAAACATATTTTTTTATCTTTAACATTACATTCATTTCCTTTCCATTCCTTCCCTATACTTTACATTACCAAAAATTATACCAAACGGACCCTTATCGAAACGAGGCCATATTTATAATTAATTAAAATAATTAAGAAGATTGATTAAATTGATATTATATTTGCGTGGAGTTTCATAAAAAAGAAAGAACCAAAAATCAAAAGCGGAGGCTTATAAGACAATTGCAGTCATAATTGTTGCGTTTAAAAAGGAGGTTGGTAGGCTAACACACAAGTAGAAGGCTTGACGCGCCCCTAGAGCGTGCTTGTGTTTGTACAAAAGGGAGAAGAAGATACATAGTACTATTAGTCTATTACTATACTAGCATTAGCCATTCACGACAAACTATAGTAGCAAAAATGACTTGTCAGCGCGCGTGGAGACATCCCACTGAATTATGTCCAATCCCTTCTCCATCGCATACAAACAAATTCACTCAAATATTGCTATTTCCATTCCTCACTTTCAAATCCAAATCCCGCCATACACAATACACTCAACTTCTCTTCTCTTTATTTCTTTCTTATTCTTTTGCCAAAACTATTTCTCACATCACTATTTTTTTTAAGTTAGGCCATGTATCTATTATCAAATATAGTTGATTAGTCTCCTCGTTAACTTATAAATACTTTAAAGAATAGAACAATTAGTTTAAAAATTTAAAATTGTTTCATACCTAAGATTAAAGATCAAATCTTTTACACTTAATTAATAATGAATGAGTCTCTCTTCAAACTCAATTGCACTACTTATAATATATGACTAATTTTTCGTTACTCAATCGATCCTTCAACCAGAATACTCCATTCTTTTTCCTTCAAAATTGATTAAATGAATACGAACTTTTTAATATTTATATCACGTTAGTTACTTCTGATTTCTCTATCGATCTATTTAATATAATCAAATAGGTGCTTCGAATATGTGATATGTAACATTTATAATCGATCTTTGTGAATTTTCTCTATAAAAAATATTTTAATCTTCGTCGTATTGTTAGAAGATAGTAATACATATTTTCAATTGTGAATATTACTTTCGATTTGATATAAGAGATATAAACAAAATAAATTTTGTTGATGGCACCAATAATGATAGTTTCATCCCAAGTTTATGTTACATATGAGATTATCTATACTTTTATTCTTCTTTTATAATTTTAACAATGTTTACGATTTATTCTTTTATACTATACTATTAAAATGAAATTGTTTAATTTATCGTAACTATCCTTAGAATTTTTTTTAATTTAATGAGATATATATTCTTAAAATAATATATAATCTCCGAAATACCAAATTCAAATCTCACTTTTGTTGCTTTCTTTCTCTATTCTATTCTCTCCTTTTTCTGCTTTTGCCAACAATCTGAATGGAAGTTTGAGATTCTACACAAAACTGCCTTTCACTTTTCCCTTTTTCTCTCTCTCCTCAATTTCTCCCACCATTATGAAGAAGAAGACGAACAACCTCTTACCCTCTCATCATTCTTCTCCTTCTTTGTCTTCCTCGTCCCTCACTTTCGACCCAACCATGTGCTCCTCCAAGAAAGCCACCGCAGGTTGTCTCACCGGCATCCTCCGCAGAATCCTCTGCTCTCGTGGCCTTCCCACGCACCCTTCCGATCAAATTAGAGACCTCGATTCTCTACCCACTAACGAAAACGATCATGAATTCAAGACTAAGCAAAAGACTGAAGCTACTTCTTCTGCTTCTTCTACTTCATCATCCGCTCCTCCTGGGATTGTCGCGAGATTAATGGGTTTGGAATCGATGGTGGAAATACCCACCGAATCATCCGCCAGCTCGCTCTCGCGAAGCCGATCCATGAATTCCGCGGAATGCTTCGGGGAATGCGATCGGATGCAGGGGATTCATCGGAGGGTGAGATCCACCTTGTCGTTTCGGGAGGTTCCGGGTTTTCTCATGCTGGAGACCGATAAATTCTTGGTGCTCAGCTTTGAAGGAGGCGAGGAGTTTGAATCCAGAGGAAGGGTGAGAGAAATGGGTTTCGCGGAATTGAAGCAGAGAAGGAAATTGAAGGAAAATCGGAGAGAAAAGGTGTCTTCTGGGAAGGTTTTGAGCGAGAAGGAGAAACAGAGCTGGAAGGTGTTCGATGAAATGTCTCTGAGAAAAAACGATGGGAAACTTCTTCGAGAAGTTACCAACACTCTGCCTCCGAAGAGCATTGTTTCATCATCAGGAGCAGAGAAGAAACTGAAGACGAGGAGGAGAAGGAAGAAGAAGAAGGAAACAAGCTGTAATTGCACTGCAAAGAAGACTGAACTGGAGTGCAATTCAGAAGAATTAAGCCCAGTTTCTGTCCTAGATTTTGATCGCCAACTTCCTCCATCAGGTTGGTTTCTTAAATTTAATTTCAAAATTTTGAATTTGACATAGTTCTCTGACTTTTCTCAAGTTCTAATAATTTGATCAAACTGGTTTCTTCTTGCAGAGGTCGATTCTTTGGGTTTGATTTTGAGTTCTAGAAGAAAGTTGTCTCCTTCAGAGCTTATAAACGACCAACAACTTCTGGTGCGTTTTGATGGAAACTTGATGATTGAACAGAGGAAGAAGATGATGATGAAGGGAAATGAGGGATCAAAGAGAAGAGAGAAACAGATGGAAGAGTATATAGAGATGTGGGATGAAGCATGCAGAAAAGCTGAAGATGAATTAGTAGGTTCAAATTCAAACCATATATGGAAAAAACAAGGAGATTGGGAAGAAGGCATAAGTGAAGAGTTTGAGTCAGACATTTTTGATCACTTACTAAATGAGCTCATAGATCAACTACTTGTTGGACTTTGAAAGCCCATTCAAAACTTGTAATGTAACCTTCAAAAAAAATTGTAAAATAATTAATTATGCATCTTAATTAAGTGTAAAAAGATATTATTATGCTCTATATCTTCTTAGTTTCTTTCCTTACTTTTTGCTAGCAATTCAAATCTTATTTTGCCTCCAAGCAATATGCTGCATCAGTGAAACTTCATCAATCCATATTACAATTAGATTAAAAGATTTTAAATTTTATTCATAAGTTGAGTCTTTTTTTTAAAAAAATCTTTAAAATTAGACTTTAGCAGATGCTTTTTAGACCAGACACCTCATGGATGCATGTGCCTTAATCATTATTAGTATAGAAAAACATGGTACATAGTACAAATCCTGTGGCATTTCAGAGAAAATCAGAATTTTCAAAGTTGAGTTCTTAGAATAAATAAAGCACTTTAATAATGGCATCATCACCAATACCAAAGAAGCATTTCCCACTGAAAGTACTGTCCACTTGTGTGTGTCTCCCTTTGGTTTAGTTATTATTATTATTAAATGTGGTAATTAGTGGTAACAAGGAATTAGTTGCTTGCCATCTTAATCGAATTCAAACCACTACTTCACATAGCAGAAGCCAACTCAGATTCAAATGAAGTATAAAAGTATAAATTGTATAATGCTTATGGTTTTTTTCTACTAAAGAGGACAAATGCTCCATCCACTGATATAATAATAAAGCTGCTTTTGGAAACAAATGCCTTATGACATTGATAGCCAATACATTTTTTTTTTAATGGATTGATAGCCAATACTTTGAATAGACTTGCTCACTCTTGGTAAGATATTTAATGAAAATTTAATTGCTGAAAATAAAGCAAAAATGTATATATTCCTAGCAGGAAATATTTTGAAAGATTTCTAAATAAACTGAGTTTACAAAAAAAGAAATATTAAAACCAATTATGAAAAGACATGAATTCTATCATATATATTTAGCAGAAAACATATATGATACGTTTATATATTTATTCAATATTAACTTAATTTACTATTATAGCATAATATTTAAGAATCCTTACCATTCTTTGTTTGAAATGTAAGCAGAGCTGTCAATTGATGAGAAGAGTTATTTTTTATTTTAAAATGTAGATAAAAGTCCTTTAAATATTAATTATTAGATTTTTAGTAAAATTCTAATAACCATTTCTTTTAAAAAATGGGAAAATTATCGAATTATATAAAAAGAAAAAAAAACTATATACTATTTTTTAAAAAAAAAATATCTTAATTGTTGTCCTATCTTTATAAGCCTATATAACTGATAATGTTGTATGTCCCAAAGGAATAAAAGGTTGACAAAAGGCAAATGCTAATAAGTTATATGGTTTTTGTGAATGCCTTCTTGTTAGTGCTCCATCATCTTCACCATTGAGAATCACGTAACCAATGAATATAAAACTTTTTATGGCCGAAAGCAGCAGGCAGAATCAGACAAGGTTACAGGTGGAGAATTTGGATAAACACACAAACAAGAAGTTGCCAAATGAATGAACAGAATCGATCCAATCTTGATTCTCAGAATAAAAGTGATACCTTGAACAGATATATTAGCTATCAAGTGCAAATATGAATATGATTCTAGTTTTCATGCAGGAATTGCAAAGGCATCATCAAACTAGAAGCGAAATAGACAGACAAATATCCATTTTAATCCCTCAAGTTTAGTTTTTTTTTTCAATTTGATCCCTAACGTTTGTGGAGTCTCAATTTGGCCATCCACATTAATTAGTATTATAATTTGGTTCCTAATATTTACTCAATCTCAACTCATGTATTTTTATAGTTTGGTTTATTGGAAAGAAAAAAAATATTATGACCAATGACCATCATATTCTCAAGTAATATTAAATTATACAATATCATTAGTCTCCTATAAAGTCTTCATATAATTGTGAGAAATTAAAAAATACGAAAGTTGAAACAAAACAAGTGTTAGGGATCAAATTGATACCAATTGCAAATGCGAGAGACTAAATTGAGACTTAACAAACATTAAGGACCAAATTGAGAAAAATACTAAACATGAGGGACTAAAATGGAATTTTTGTCAACAGACAAATCAAACTGCATAAAGTTAAATATAACAGGTTACTACTCAGACAGACATAGTTACAATTATGTGTTTTAAATCCCACATAGGAATCAGAAAGATGAGACTCTGGAATGAAGCTTATATATATATATCTTGAGATTTCCAACCTTATAAGCTAGCTTTCAGAATGAAAATTTGAGTTTTTATTAAAGAACTTAGTAGTAAACACTTGAAAAGCACAATTGGTAAACATTCCAATCGCAATAACTTTTGTTTCATTCATGGTCAATTGAAGATTACAACACAATTGAACGAAACTAATGTAAGAAATATAAGATATAAGAAGAAATGGAATCAATTTCCCTATATAATTACTGAGAGGTTGTTGCTGGAGACTAGAACTTGCGTCCTGCTCAACTTCTTTATTCCAGCTCTGGGAATTTATTGTACTATACTTTCTACAAATTTTTATCTAAATATAACGAATTTCTGTAAAAATGTTAAAAAATGATTGAATAGACTTGTTAAACATTGTTTCAGGAAGGAGCCAACTCAAGAATTTAAGCAGAACATTCATTCACCTCACCATTTGCTCTTGCTCCATGTTAAATTGCTCCATCCAAGCTGAAACTACATCACTTCCATTGTTAGGATGGCATTGGATCTTCTTCTGTTGTTGCTCTTCGAAGATAAATTGACCAGATTCCGCCGGAGGGTCCTTAACAATAGAATGAACCCAAGAAACATCTGGTTCATCAACATTTTCTGGCATTCTGGTATTATTACTGCCGCTTCGAAATCCAAAAGATGCAGATTTCCTCAGCTTATTCAGCTCTTCTCCATGGATGGTCCAGTCTAGTTTTCCATCAGGGGAGCCCCAATTCGAGAAGGCACAAGGCTTTGTTGCAGCAGAAACTGGAGAAGAAAGCTCCGGATGACGATTCACCACGCTGCGCTCAATGAAGCTCTGGCTTCGCTTAGAAAAGGCAGCAAGTCTTGGATTCAAGGCCATTGTGGATGCTGCTGCTCCAGATGGATCATTCCTTGATGGTGATCCCATCACATTTGAATTGGAAAGGCTGGAACAATAGCTTCGCAGATGCAGGTTAGCGTTCTGGCACGCCCGGATTCCAGTTGGAGATTGTAACTGAGGCAAAATTGAAGGATCATGAGACCCAAAAATGTCTTCAAGGTTAGTAGGCTTCACTCCTACAAGCCTATTTGGCTCCCTGGCTTGATCACCCAAAGAGACAGCAAAAGAAGGACTATTAGGCATGGGATTCTTCCAGCCAGATGGGGAAGAAAAACCTGACATCTCATCCATCATTAGCTGCTGCATTCGTAGATGATTTTCAAGTCCAATCAAATCAATATCTAAATCAATATCTCTAGCACTTGAAGCAGTTTTCAATCTGCTTCTTGGCATTTGCAGGGTAGGAACTCCTCCCCCACTAGGCCACATGGCTCCACCCATGGGAGAAGATGCACCTGAAGGAGTCAAAGGAGGTGTTGAGGTTGGAGGTGGCATGACTGATGGAGAACCTAAAGAGAGAGGGCTAAGTGGTCCCATATCCAATGAACAAGAACTAGCTGAAAAAGATCTGGGAGAAGGTATAGCTGAACCAGTGGAAGCATACAAAGGGCGAAGCTCCTCAAGCTTGTGAGCAAAGAAGCAAACTCTTCTGGTACAACCACCTTCATCCTTGCAAAGGCGTGTCCGATACTGGGCAGGATGAAGCCAGGACTCGAAAATACCATGTGCATACTCACAGGCATCCCCTTTGCTGCACGATCCCTTTCGAAATTCCGGACAAGGGACACAAGTATAGTTATATTTCCTAGGATCACGTCGCCTAGCGTTTTCCCCGGGATGAACAAAGGGACACTCAGTCCAATCATGAGAATAAGCCCTTGAGCAAGGCTTCACCTTGAAGGTATACATCCTGAACTCATCAGTTCCATATATCCCACTCTTTATGTCAGGAAGAGAAAGATCAACAGGATAATCTTTCTTCTGTTGACCCTCCATTAGGCTAACTGATTCATCAAATGAAAAACACACCTCATCAATCAATTTGGTACCTTTCAGTGTGGCTTCTAGCATCCTCTTCCTTGAATTGGAGATAGAATTAGCCACAGAGGGAATCAAGTCGAATGGTCGGTTACCATTAGCATCAATAGCACTACCATCTGCGCAAGCATCAAGCAAAAGCTTGACAACCTCAGGGGAAGAAGCAGAACCCCCAGCAACAGCACAATGAAGGGCAGTAGCTCCATCGGACCCACAAGACCGGTTAACATCGACACGGCCTGTTCCAAGTAAATAACTTACTACTCCTTTGCTTCCAAACATAGCAGCAATCATTAGAGGTGTCCTCTCTTCGTAACTAAATTTCTTTGAGCCAATCCTCTTTCCATACCATAAACCCACCTCATCAACATCAAGACCTTCTTGTTCAACTGCATCTTTGAGAAGCCCTAGATCATCTGAGGCTGAGAGTTCAAGCAAAAGAGAAATTCTATGATGCAGCTGTCTTTCTTGTTTCCCATATTCACCACCCTCCATAGCAAATCCTGATTGAGAAGGTTTCCTCTTGGAACCACTGCACATGGAAATATCTTCCCTTCAATCCTCCACAGAAGCTGCAAAATCACAGCAGATAACAACGTTAATCAAGATTCTATTGTGTCAGATAGGATGTCTCAACTTAAATAATAGAATATTTCTCGTTTAAAATCATATTGAAAAAAAAAAAACAAATAAGAAAACTGACAAGGCAAAAGAAAGGACAGATTTTTCCCATTTCGCGGATGCTGGTTGCTGTTTTTGAGGCAGCTAACCAATAACGATGGGAGACATGTTTAGAGAGTTACAAAATCAAGAATCAACAAGAAATTTGTAAGAAGCATTCGTTTTGATCATAAATGTTCACATGGTCATCCTCCATATCAAAATTTCTAATTTTAGCACAAATTCAGGCAAACTGAAGAAACGGAAAATTGTTATAAACCAAACCAAAAAGTTCCTTTCAGATATAAAGAAACGAGAATATAGTTACATGGTTCTAGTAAGTTCCCTTTAGTTACACTTGCAGGCCAGGATCAAACCATGAATGAACAAACATCATTCTGTGAAATTTTTCTTAGCAACTAAGCAAAACACATTTGAAAGACCGGATTTTGAAGTGAAATTCGAAGACCCATCAAGAAGATTTAGAGAAATCATCATGCTGTAATGAAGAAACATATACCTTAGATGAGAGGGAAAAAAAATAGCACAAAAGCTTGTGGTTTTGTTTCTGGTTTTAACTTCAACGCTCAAAGCTTGAAAGAGAGAGAGAGAAGGAGACTTTTCGACCCCTTTGTGTTGATGGATTGGGTCAAAAAGTTGATCCTACATTCCCACTTAGCCGCCTCACCGGTTCCTTCACATTTTAATTCCATTTTTTTAAAATAGTAATTTATATTATGGAGGGTAACTAAAATGATTTTTTTAAAGAATACATGAACTTTGATTAAAAATATAGTTTATTAAAATTATGTTTTTAATTTTTTTATTTTAAGAACATTTATTAAAAAAAGAGGGAGTATATATATATACAGTATATTTTAATGTGAACAATGAGTTAAACAAAACTAATGTCAAGAATTGAAAAAACTCTTTCAATAATGTATACAAAAATAATAATATTTTTTTCAGGCCAAAAAAATATATATATAATTTTTTTTTTAAAAATATGAAATAACATTTAAATGAATTAATAAACTAGTTAGTAAAATGTTATTTTTTTAATATTATATAATTCTATAGCACAATTCTCACTTTCAAAATACATACCATGTGATAAAAAAAACATTTTATAAAAATATAATATAAAAACATTTAAAGATCCATAATTCTCCATTGTCGTATATATTTCAAAAGAAAAAAATAGGTGAATTTTAGGTGTGTGTTTTTTTTAATAATAAATTTTATTATATTTTCTTTCTCTAATAATTATTAGTTATGCAAAATTTAATATTGTATATTCTCTTTTTACTTATGTTTGGTTACAGACTTACAGTTTTTTTTATTATGTGTCTTTTTTATACTAAAAAATTTCATAACACACATAAAGGACATTGCTTAAATTTAATCCATTTTTGTACCAAAATAAATAAATAAATAAATAAATTTAATCCATTTAAAAAAATAAAATAATAGTTATTATTATTATTTTTTGAATGTGACGTATTTGTTAGTATTTTAGAGAGGAATTTACAATTTTGAAAAGTGTAAGGAAAATAATATAATATAGCCAAAATAAAGCAGGTGGGCGAGGCGGCTCATAATATCTACAGAATCGTCAAATAAGAGAATGCCACGTAATTATTGTTATATAGGAACGGCTCCACCGAAGCAGCCCCACCTGATATTCCGGACGATCACGCTGTACGCGTTTGTGGGTGACGTGGTTCTACCAATACCGTCCGCATGAAACTTTTTTTAAAAAATTATTTTAACAAAATTACTAATAAAGTTCATTCTTTTGAGAAGTTTGTCTAATGTCACTGACTGTTACCAATAATACAAAATTAAGACCGTACGTTTTCTGCCAATATGAACGTCTTTAATTGGTCTGTCGTATTGCAGTGGTGGACGGTTGGATTCCATTATTTATTTCTGTCCTGACTTTCTCCTTCTTCTTTTTTTTATTTGAGCAGGAATGCTTTATTAGTATTTAATTAGAAAAAATAATAATGGATTTATTAAAGTTATCGACTCATGAGAGGTATGTTTCGATGGTTTTTAGATCTTTCACATTTTTTTCTCTAAATCCAATCAAGCACTTATACTCATAAAATAGTGGTTTATACTTTAATTTATATATTATTTTGATGGATAATATATATATATATATATATATATCCTTTAATTTTAAAGAATATTTAATTTGGCTCCTTATTTTTTCTGATTAATCTAATTTGAGACTTAATTACAGTTAAGACTCATTTTTATAGATATATTATACAGGGATCAAATCTAAAGATTATTATGATTTATGTATTATCACATATTCAATTTGTGTTGTAAAGGACAAAATTAAAGTCAAATACACAATTAAAGGGAAAATAATTAATTTTGGCTTTGTCATAAAATAATTTTTGAACAGTGATATTATTTTACATCAAAATTATAGTTTTAGAACCTGAATCAGCCAATTGGTTCGACGGTTGAATCGGTTATTTGAGCGGTTCGGATCTCTTAAATGGATTGTTTTACAATCAGCCCGACTAAGGTTCGGGTTGATCTGCCGATTTTGTAAACAATCAGTGACTCGAAGGAACCCATGAACCAATGCATCTTTTGCACCTCCGCCGTAGTGCCGTGGATAGCAACGGTAAGAAGAAGAAGAAAGCAATCATAGCACACAAGAAGATGAAGAAAGTATTGTAGAGAAAAGTGAGGAGAGATATAGAAAGAAAAATTAGGAGAGAGAAACAGTATAATAAAAAGTGTGTTTGGTATGTATAAAATATTATATAAAATTTTTTGGGAATCGTGAGATTACATGTAATATACTGTTTAGTCATCATACCAAACATGCCCTAAGAGATAGATAAAACAGAAAAATAAAAAAGAAAGAAAAGAGGATGCAAGAAGAAGAAAGAAAGAAAATAAAGAGAAAGAGAAATAGGAGGGAATAAGACATAAAGATAATAAGAATGGACACTGGAAAGGCATAGCAATAAGCTAAGCAAATAGTTAAAGAATAATGAGAAAGTAAAAAACAGTAATAATTGTTGCCTTGAAAATATAATTCGCATGCTTTGAAAGGAAACTCTTAAATAGAATTAATTAAGAAAAGAAAAAGTGAAAAAAAAAAAGAAGAGTACATTTTTTGAAAAATAAACAATAATGACCAAAATTTCAAACGAAGATATGCTTTATTTTTATAGTTGATAAAAAATTTGCATACTAATTATTTAAACCTTTATATATCATTTAATTATATATTATTTTTTAAATGACTTATTTCCTAATTATATTTTGTGTATTTTTTTTAAATAAAATTTTTTATATTATTGTGATAGAAATTTATACAATTACTTTATATGAAAAGCTTGTAATATCAAACAACATAATTTTTTTACTTATGGCTTGTTTTTTATTTAATAACAAATTTAATTTACATTCTCAAAAGATATGTACCTACCAATTAGTGTGGTTATTTGATTTTGTTAAATCTCAATATGAATGTATTTTATTGCTTGAACCGCATTTGATTATTCATAAACTGTGATTTTGTTTAATTTGGTTGTTTTTATTTTTGTTAATTTTGAGTATGAACTTATGTATTAATGTTTTTTTAATAGTGTTTATAGTCTTAGAATGTAAACGAAATTAATATTTGAAATATTATATATATATTACCGAGTAAACCGGTTCGACCACTGACTCAACGGTTGAACCAATTATCCATTAACCCGAGCTTTTCATCCGGTTAATTGCCAGTTCGTGTTCAATAACTATGATCAAAATCCACTTTTATTCCCAATTAAAATGTAATATATGAAAAGGAATGGAAAATAATCATATCTTGTTAAATTATAAAATACGATCAAAGGAAATTAGATAAAAGAGACTACGACTACATCACAATATGGTGAATCAGTGTCAAATTTTTATTTGGACATTTTATTTGCATTTAATGTCCGAAAATTCCTCGAGCTGAATTATATAATAAGCATTTTTAATAAATATATGAAATTTACATTTAAGTTTAATCAATTATTCTTTTAAGCTTATACTAATAAATTTTTTTTTCTTAAAACCGAGGTTGGTGGTACTAATTATCATACCACAATGAGTTTCCTTCCTAAATTTGTAGACAATGAAAGTTTAGATTATGGTGATGTACAAGTACAATAATCCACATATAAGTTATTTAATGAATTATATTATAGATATTATATTATATATATATATATATATATACATAGATAATGACATGTGGATAATCATTATTATTTAATAGTGGCATTGGCTAATGATTATGACCATCTCATAAGTTGGGAAATTAAAAAGTGAGTGAGGTTGTGTACGTTCCATTCCAAAACCAAACAAAACCTAAACCAACCCATGAAAGCAACTTTCTCCCATATTTAAATTCCAAACATCCTTTTCACTTCCAAATTTCAAAATATCCAACTTCCTTACAAAATGCCTCCTTTATTAATTGAATTTCAATTCATCAAATTATTATTTAGTTTTAAAATTTTAAAAGAATATTATTTAATACTTAAACTTACAATTATATCAACTATTTAGTCCCCTGAACGTTACCTGTTAGATAATTGAGTGACGTGACTGTTAACTGCTGACGTGGTGCCGTTAATGATGATAATGCAGGTGTTTCCACTGACATAAGAGATGATTTTATCGCTGGGATGAGGTATAATGTGGCCGCTATAACTACATATTAAGCAAAGTTTGGCTCTAAGAATAGGAGAAAGGAGGCCATCGACCCAGTTTTCGACAAGTGTAGAAGGAGGAGCGAAGTGAGGAATCCAGTTACGTTAGCAGTTAACAACCTTGTCGTTCTGTTATCTAACGAGTAACGTTCAGGGGACTAAATAGTTACCAGAATTGCAAATTCGAGGACTAAATAATATTTTTTTAAAATGCGGATACTAAATAGTAGGTTGACCAATTATTCAAGAACTAAAAATACTTTGTCTCTTTCATTAAAACAAAAGTATACCCAATTTTTATTATGTAAGTTTTTGTTCCTTTTTTTTTAAATATCAATATTTAAAAATTTATTGAATTTTTACTAATTTGATTTAACTTAGTTGAATTTATTGTATGATACATATATATATATATATATATATATATATATATATATATATATATATATATAGTTTTGGACACTTTTCATCAAGGTCTCCCAAAATTATTTAAATAATTAAAAAAAATAATGTGTGAAGATAATGAAAGAGAAATAATAATAATAATAATAATAATAATAATAATAGTGGTAATTTTTTTATAAATCATGGCATTAGTAGTTATAAAAAAAATAACTTCGTAATTTTTAATTTATTTTTTTAAATTATTAATAAAGATGTGACGTGCATGTAAACTGTGAAGCCCATATATATATAAAATTTTGGAATCCATAATACTAATTTTTCTTAAAATGAAAAAGAATTGAACGTCAAAACAAACATCTCATTTAAATTTGAAGTTTATCACCAACACAAGTTTTTAATGTGAAGGAGATTCAAATTCTTTTTCTTTTTTTTTGAAAAAAACTTATATCTATTTTCTTACCTTCATTTCATTAAGTTTATCTATCAAAACATGACATTTGTCATTTTCTTTCACTTAGCATTTTTTTAACTTTGTTAACATAAAAAATCACACATGTCATATTTTGATAGACAAATTTATCGTTTTAAATACTGCACAGCCTAACTTTTATTAGGCCAACCCAAGTAAAAGAAAACGAAGCCTAATTATAAAATAGAAGCCCAATTTGTTCACTCCTCTCGCTCCTACCCTTTATTGTTAGCCACCCCATTACTTTCTTTGTTATGTATTGGCCGGAAACTTCTTTGTTATATTAATAATTATCATTCTTCACCCTTATAAATGTAACATAAAATTCTGTTTTAGACCTCCAAAAACCATTTTAATATTCACTTGTTCAATATTTTAACCTTTACAATGATAACATTTGACATTTTCTAATCATATGATAAAATTGAAAAAAAATGACGGAAATAGATAAATTTTAAATCTAAATCTAAATACAAAATATTAAAATTTCGCTTCCAATTATTTGATCCTCTTAAAAAATCTTGTTTATAGTGAAGTCTAAAGTATTCCAGCCTTCCAGGGCTGTGCCTATCTGTGCTTTTTTTTTTTTTCCTCTTGTTTGATTCTTCCGTTTTATACTCTGGGTCTGGGTTTAATGTCTTACGAAGCAAGCAAGAACTCCAACTTCTCTTCTTTCAGAATCAGAACTGCATTTTTCTTAGCAGATACATGGTTGGGTAATGTGTAAGATTAAGAATACTGGATTTTCACTTATAGGAAGAGATCAAACCAAAAAGATATATATGTTAGTAATATACCAACACTGAGGATTATACATTCTTATACCACACTTTCTTACAACCGAGCACCAAAAAAATGGGGGTTTTTTTTTTTACTAACTACCAACTGGTATATATCCTGAAAGCTAATAATTACACTAACTAATACATAGTGAACAAAAATTCAATTTAGGTTAATTTTAGCTGGAAGGCATGCTCCAGGAGCTTGCTCTTCCACAAAAATGCCCTCACAGGTTACTAGTTTCATGAAATCCTGAGCTTCTGGGTGGTATTTTTTCAGGGCTTCATTGAAGCTTCTGCCAAGAACATTTTCAACCCAATCCTCCACTAAGTTTTTATTCTCACACAACCAAGCAGCTGCTAGTATCTGTACCATCACTTCATAATCAATTTCCAGCATAACCCCTGGCCCAAATATCCTTCCAAATTGCAGGCTAATGCTTTTTAAAATTTTCTCAGCTAGTGCATCAAAATCAAATGGCTTGAAAGCCACTTTCCCATCAATTTGACCACAGAAATCATCTAACCAGTCCTCTTCAACCTCCTGGACAGGCATATTCAAATCCAGATAGGATCTTGATGCCTCCAGGACCTGTACCTTGCATGTTGTTGCTTGCTCTACGGAGTCACTTCTTTCGGACAGCTTTCGTTTATTCGGAATAATTGGTTTAATGGTACCTTTTGTCGGTTTTACTACCCTGATATTTGTGCCACTGCTTCTTGTGGCATCCTCTGGAGAATGTCCAAGTAATAACTGCATTTGACATCTTTTGGCTTCAAGGATTGTTTCCTCGGAAAACATAGGCTCTTTCTCCAATTGGCAAGAGACATCGCCTTTAGAGACCGTAGAGGTTACGATAAATACCGCGTTATTAATGCTGATTTCCCTCCCGTGTGAGTTTGGAAATTTACCTGTTCTAATTGCCTGGAACAAACTATTCTGCACCAGAAAATCAGCTTTATCTACATCTTCAAGTAAGACAACTGAATGGGGTTGTTTACTCAACTCCCCAGCAATGTAGTCCACAACAGTCTTCCTCCTAAGCACATCATAACAAAATGGTTTTTGGCATTCAAAGATTGAGTTTAATGGGTAACCCCTCTCCTGGAAGCTCAAATCCACACAGATGAGGCTTTCTGTGTTTCCCAATATTATCTCTGCAAGTGTTGAAGCAATTTTCTTCTTTCCAACTCTATCAGGTCCAAGGAAAGCAAGCCATTTGTCTGCTCTAGGGTGCAAGCCACTATGCTTTCCAGCGCCAGATCTACAAAGGGACAAAGTTCGGTTGACAGCATATATGGCCTCATCTTGCCAACCAACCCTTTCATTGAGAAGTTGATTAAGTGACTTGAAATCTACTGAATCCAATTTCCCTCCCAAGCTGGGACCAGAGCATACTGAAGATTGAGCAATTTGGTGTGAATTATTTTCATTCACAGCATCAAAATCAGCTGAAATGGAATCTGACAAGTGCTGAAGACTCTCTCTATGATCTCGTACTTTTGGAGTTTTCGGCTCCTGAGCGGCGGCCGATGTATATATTGTTCCCAATCCCAAATCTGTGGCCACATAAGTAAGGGAGGAAGATGATCTGTGATTAACCGGACTCGTATCAGCCACAGGGGAAGGGGCAACCCGAGGGTTCACCACGTCAATTTGCTGACTCTTTGAAACTATTGCTTCCCGGTCAGTTCCAGTATTAAGACAAATAGTATCAGAAGGTACTGAAACTTGCAACATCTGTTTGGATGGGCAAATACTATTTAACCCTTTAGGCGTGTAGGGACTATGACTAGAATATTGCATTGCATTAATTGCATCTTTACTTCTGCTTTCCTTGAAACCCAAACTGAATGGTAAGCCCTCATGAGAAGGAACTTGAGGCCTTGTGTGAGATATATTAAATTCAGGCAGCGATCTGGTGTGATGAAGACGTTGGCAAATATCACCCCATTTCTTTTGCAATCCCAAGATAGTAGTGGTATTTAAACTCGTCAATTCTTCACTAGTCTGCACTGGATGAGGAAGTACACTCTTAAATAAATAAATTCACAATTGAATCAATGACGTATGGCAAGTGATGGAGAATAATAAAACATTGTTACTGGCAGTGGAACATTTATAAATTAAATTATTTAAATGCAGGGGGAGAAGTATATATATACACTAACACTAAAGAGAAAAGGAACTTACAGCTCTTCATGTGAATATATGTACATATTACATACAAGTTACAAAATCATTTAATAGATAAAATAATTACAGAACTACAACTGTTCAACATGAGTTCTAATATAGAGAACATGTATGATTTTCTCATTTCCCAATATTCACGATGGAGGAAGTCTTTTCAACCATTGCAGATGCAACTGTTGAGATAAAAGCTAACTATTATACTTTTGGATGTATAATACGAACATCTTTTCAGAAAAGCCACTATTCCCTTTCATTTCAGAAATCCATTATCTGAATAAACATATCTAATTCTGTATTCTGTAGTAGTATATATCTCAGTTTGATTATAAAAAACCATGGACTTATGGAAAAGTCAAAAAGATAAATTTTCCAAGAGATATGGTGCCATTTTATCTGGTTTGCTAGATACAACATACTTATTGCCAACTTCCCCTTCAGATCTTAGACCGTGTATCTTTCTTTTCAATTCTACTAGTGTTGGCAAGTAAGCATTGTTACTGCATACCAGTAACTTGCTTTTGTGGGTCAGTACAGAAAATTCCTCCTACCATAGATTAACCACTAGATAACCAATCTCCGCTTTCTTACAAGCGTGTATGTGCATGTGAATTGTCTCTGCATGCATTGCACAAGGGGGAAAAAAAAAAGAAAAAAGGTTTGGTGATCATTACTCACCTTTGCCACATCCAATCGCCTATTTGCATCCACATTAACCTGTTGCAACCATGGCAAGCTAGTGGAGTTACTTGATGCCGAAGTTGTAGAACCTACCTTCAAAATATCAGCAACTTCTTGTTCATACTTTTCTTTGCATGCATGACAGAGTGTAGATGATTGACTTGTACAGCTTACTGGTTTTTTGAATTCAGAAGGTGCAGCAAAAAACCCACCAAATGGCACAAAGGACCCCATCAAACTGTAAGTTTATCATGAGCAGGGAACTGTGAGATCCAATAGGCACGAAAAATGTCAGATGCTAAAATGTACATCATGTGGGAGACTTAGAAGTATCAAAGTTTTTTTTTTCCCCGAACAAATATGCTAAAGTTAATCTATACATAGCAAGTTAGCAACAACTAAGTCAAGTTAATGGGCCACAGTGGTATCCATGACAAGAATAGAGTGTAATCCACACCCAAAAAAAAAAAATTACATTGACCCTCCAAAAGGAAAGGGCAGGAGAGAAGACAAAGATTCCATTTAGTACACAATCAACAAAAGACTGCAGGTAGAATTTTTTTCCTTTATCGACACATACTGGTCAAGTCAACACAGGCTCATCACAAACAAGTACTGTACAGCACAGTGCTCAACCAAATATTCAAAACCAGTATATCTTGAATACATTTAAAGCAAACTAGTACGCATGAACCAGTGTATTAATTTTGAATCATGATTCATGAACTTCATTAAGTTTCAATTTTTAAATCCACAATAAAACAAGCATAGGGTAGACCGGAGAGGCTTCAGATTTTAGGTAGATAAAAATGGAGTTAATGTTGAAAAGCATATTTCATTAAAAATAATATTTAAAATAGCCTCCTTGCCTTTTTAGACCAAGCAACTGTTCTGTTAAATATCTCTTCACAGAAAACACAGAGGATAGAGCAAATAAGGACAAGAAAGATGGAGGGTAAAAAATTGAATCCCAAGAATGAGTGACGAAATAATAGAAGAATCCAACAATACAGCCTAGTCAGAGCGGTCAGACTTTTTATTTTTATTTTTTTGGTGAAAGAGTCGTCACTCGTCAGACTTTCTTTATTTGTTCCAAGTTCATGTTACACATCTAGACATGTTAATGTATTAATATTTCGATTAAACCAAAACAAAGACAAGTACAATTGTACAACCTACAAACTTAAAAGTCTTCAACCAATAAAACACAAAATAAAGAAACCACCTGGATTTGGAGTAGAGTCCTTCAATTGAAGGGGAGGCAGATGTCATGGTCAGCAGATGCAGATCCCAATCCTTTTCTACATTTGGGAACGAAGCTAAGAACTTAGAATATATATCGGAGTTTCCTGCTGTGCCCACCAACCAAAGTTTCCCACCATGAATCTCCAATAAGCTTTTCAATTGTGAGACAACGAAGTTCACAGCAGCACAAGGCACAGCATCCCCTACAAATGCCTCGAGCTCCCCAAAGTTCACAGCAATTCCTGGACCAGAGCATTGCTCAACAGCACGACTCAAATCTTCAAGTTTCAACCCCATCTTCTCTTCGCTTCCACCTTCAACGAAGAATTCAGCAATCTCCTTCTCAATGCAGATTACATTAATCTCAGCTATTTCAACTGGCAACGTAGTACCACCACCCACTCGACCTCTCTGTACCGTCTCTGTGAAACTCCGAAGAACGCCCTTCGCGTAAACACCTACCAACAAGGGATTTCTCTGTGTCGTCCTCACAAGAACCTCCGCAATTCTTCTACAATTCTCATCCGCTTCTTCGTGCCCATGATTGCTCACGAAAGGGAAGTTGAAACTCGGACGAAGCATCTCGGAATTACCCGTGAGATTGCACAGGAACATCGGAGGCGGGTAACGGCTCCGAGAGAATCGAGAGGCTTGCGAGAAAGGCGGTTGAAGCAACGCGAGCTTGATATCGCAGCTTCGAAACCCTGCTTCGCCGAAGACTCTACTCACAATCGGATCGTCGAGGATCGATAGGATGAAATGCTTGAGCTCCACCTTCAAAAACGACGCCGCTTGCTGCTGCTGCTGCTGGGTCTGCATCTGAAGCAAATGGAAGCTCTCCGGATGCCTCCTCTGGTTCGCTTGGGATCGCTTGATGGCGGCCATGAGCGAATTGGCTATGGGAGGGTCATCCTCAAGCGCCTTGGAGGTAGGCAATCGGTCCAGAGACACACCTACGGAGAGCTCCAGCGCACGGAACTGGAGGCGCGGGGAGTAGGAGCAGCTACGCGCGCGCGTGCAAGCCTCACGGAGCGTAGAAGAAGGCAAGGCGAGCAAGGCAGAGACAGCATGAAGCGAAGTAGTCTGCGCATGGCTTCGCCGGCGAGCAACCGCCACTGCGTCGTCGAGAGCACGCGCCGCCTCCTCCGTCAAGCATTGCCTCGCTGCGCTGACCGGCGTCGGCATCGCCGGCGAGCATATATAATAATACCCTTTTATATATGTATGAGAGTTGTCACTCGTAGTAAGCGAAGAAACGGTTGGGTTTGGACTTTTTGCAGTAGCAATTAAAAAATTAGCAAATAAGGAAGTTTAGTACTTTAATTCATCATCATCATTATCACGAAGCATAGAATAAATTATTGGGGTAAGTAGAAGAAGACAAGGAGAGAAGCAGAGGAAAAGGATGGAGAGAGGAAGATTGTTGGGGATGATAGTGGTGGTGGTGTGGCAGAAGAAGAAGAAGAAGAAGGAGATGATGATGTTTGTAGGTTATGATGCTGTAGATTGGTGTAATTGGTGTGGGACCCTTCTCTTTGGCCATGAATCAAACACATGGTGAGTATAGATTCTGAGTTACTGGAAGAAGATCTCTCTGTAATCTCTCCATATAACCTTATTCAAATAGCCTTCTCTTTTTTTCGGTTTTGGAATACGTTTACAAAGTCTAAAATTCATATTAGTTAAGCAAATATATTAAATTGTTGATAACTTAAATTAACCCCACCTAAATAGTCTTCTTTTCTATATGCCTTTTTCATTCCAAATGAATTTTCAAATTTCTCAAGTGCTTGTTATGGTGGAGAAGATGTTTAATATTAATAGAGTGTTGAAAATTTTGATATTATTTTGATTTGTTTTTTTTTGTTATATATTAATATTAGTACAAATTTAATTTTTAATTTATTTAAAATAAATTTTTATTAACATGAATTTATGTTAATATTGATAAATAATTTTATAGAAAAATACTGATAAATAACAATGAAAAATCAGTATGATACAATACTATACTTCTTCTTTTTTTCTAAAGTATTCTCTAGTTCGAAGGTGAAGGATTAATTCTTCGCGTATCTGAGCTCCATTTAAGGGTTTGTCGCTGGCCAATTGGTTGCTGCATACACAAGGTGAGATTCGAATCTCCAACACTTACTTAAGCGACCTAATGAACTAACCACTAGACCAACCAAATTTGATTATAGTTGAATCTTTTTATGGTGAGAGTTGAGGGAGAGAGAGAGAGAGATGCCGTGCCCACTGAAGCAAATAGGGCAATGAGGGTCAATGTCAAGCTTTTGAGTCTAATAAGACCTTTTCATCTTTGTTTGTTTCCTTTTGGATAGTGAAAAAGGACCATTTCAGTATCATCAAATATAATCTAATCTAAAATACTTTATAGACATACAACCAAGATATGAATTAGATATGGTCAATTCGTCATCTTATAATAAAACAAAAAACTTGCATTTTCTTTAATTAAATAATTAAAAGTTTTATTGATACACGAGTTTTTAAGAACTTATTGTATTATCAATAATATTAAGGATTAAATTCAAGCAATGATTATTAATGATAGATTGGTTTATATACTTTTGTATGGTTTTTAAAGTTTGAGATTTTATGAATATAGTTATTTTTGTTGAAGATTTTCCTATTAATTATTATTATAGACAAGTGTATGATCAGGGTTGAGTTCGAATTAGTCAGGACACAACCTCAAATATCGAGCGGATAACCAAAAAAATATGTAAGATTTTCTTTATATCTTTGCTATAAAATTTCTCAATACAAAAAAGACATGTGATAAAAAGTTATACTAGATATTTACATCTTATATCATTGTGAGGTAATATTAGGCTCTGTTTGTTTACTAAAATGTTAAAAGTAATTCGATATTCTTTTTGTAAATTATTTGTACTAGATATATCTTACTTTTTACAATATTTAATTAATTACATTTTTATTCTTACTTTTTTTTAATATTTTAATATAACAATACAATAGTCATTTCATTCACTTTTATTTCATTCTCATTTCATAATATTAAATATAATCTTAACAATCTTATTTTTATTCTTATTCCTATTTCTATCAACATTCACTTTACTAAACTAGCCGTATATAATTTCGCAAAGAAGAAAATATTTTTAAAAAAAATGAGAGAAGAGGAAGGAACTAGGAAGAGATGAAGATAAATAATAATAAGACAAAACTAATAGAGACAAAAATATTAGGTCACCAATGCTATGAAAGGAAACTTTTTTTTTGTGGGTTTTAAATTTTAAGATACTAATATATTTTTTATAATATTTTATCAAAAAGAGTTAGTAAAATATTTAATAAATTAAAATTAATAATTTTAAATATTTAAAAAATTTATTAACAGATCACATGAAATTTTTTTTTTTGGCGAAAAACAATGGAAAGAAAAACTACAAAAGACGGAAAGAAAACAAAACAAAAACGTAAAAGAAAAAAGAAAATTAAACTATGCAACTACGGGCAGTACCCCTGCCATGGTTTGACCCATCTTGGTTTGGTTAGCAAAATTTCATTATTATTATTTTATTGATTTTTCTTCTCCATTGGATCAAACCAATTTTTCCTATATAAATATCGCTAAAATATATGAAAACAAACAAGTGGTCATATAAAAAATAATTAAATAATTAATCATAAAATTATAAGTATTTAAAGTCTTGAATTATTTTAAGACAATAAAGAAATTATAGCTGTAACAATAAATTTATTGTTTTTATGGAACATCCATAATCATTCTATTTTAAATTTTCAGTATATAGTTTTGAATTTTTATATCTTTTAAAAAAATTATTTTAAGATACATAAAAAGAAAAAGCCTATACAGAGAGAGATTTGATTTGATCCGAGCAAGAATCAGAAAAGATATACATGAATGGTTGATGGACAAATTGATGTAAATAGCTGTCCACGTCAAATGTCATTGCTCTCTTTTGGTCTAATTATATATTATATATACTAATGTAATTTGTTAAAAAAGTTTATCTTCTCTCTTAAATTTTTTATGGACGGTCTTTTCATTTTTAAATATAAAATGAAAATAAAATTTATATTTCAAATTATGAAAAAAATATAAAACAAAATTATTTTGATTCTTTATTTTTCTATGATTTCATACATTTTTAAAATTTATGTTTTTGTATATATATATACTAAAGTATAATATAAAACATTATAATATAAATATATATGCCCTAACTAGAATAATTGAAATCTTGTGTGTGATTTTTTTTCTAAAAAAAAAAAGTTGTGTCTATATTTATAAAAAAAGTTACATTTTATTTTTATTTTAGAAGTTTCTATTACCATTTTTTAATAACTTCTTTAATTTTTTGAAAAGATTTGTGAGAATGCCTTTTATTTTCAACATAAATAAGTTATGCCTTAACAGAAACTTAACTAAAGAGAGTTAAGTAATTGGACACCTTAGGCAAAAGGAAAAAAAGAAAAAGTAGATACTTTTCACTTTTTTTTTAATATAAAAAGTCTATTATATCTTGATTTGATATAATCATAATTTTTTTTAATGCATTCTCATTTTTAAATTTTTATTACTAAACGCAATAAACCCATTTCCTTTCATTTTCTCTTTCTGTGTAAAGAATATGTTCTAAGAGAGTAAGGCCATGTTTGGTATCACTTCCAAAAGGAAGGTGAGAGGGAAGTTAAGGTTGAAGTATGTTTGGTATGTTTTGAGAAGTGAGGAAGTGAGGAGGTTGAGCTTCCTAGTTGAGAGGGAAGCTTGTTGCCATGAAAATTGAGAGGGAAGGTGAGGTGAGGTTTGGTTTAAAAACCAAAATGCCCTTAAAAAAATTGTGACTTTTAAAAAAGTAAGAATAAAAAAAGTATTTCATACTTTTATCTTTTATTTTCCAATCTTCTTCTCACCCTACCAAACAATATTACGTTTACATTCCACTTCCATTTTATTGCATACCAAACATACTTTTTATCATTTACTTTCACTTCCGCTTCCACCTCCCACTAAAACACTCACCGAATACCAAACGTCACCTAAAAAAATGTTGAATTATAACTAATATTATGTCCACAAAATAAATAACCAAACGAGCTCAAAACAAACAAGCTCTGAAAAACACAACCTACCGAGTACCTCTCACCTATTTTGAGCAAAAATATGGAATTTTGAGGGGTATAAAATATCAGAAGGAAAAAAGAAAGATATAATAGAAGAGATATTGAGGGCGTGGGTGAATTCTTTTTCATATAATGCAAGAATTTGACAGCAACGGATGCTAGGCGTCGCTATATGCAATCTTTTTATCGCTTTCATTCAAGATTCTCCTTTCCACTTCATTCACTTTTGTTTTGCAATATATTTTGGACATATGTGACACAAATAGAGGACTAATTCATTATTTAATTAGGTTTTTATTTGAGCTTTACTATTTCCCACACACAAACATTTTAATGAAGTGAGAATATAAAATTTTAAAAATAATCATTCATCTTGCAATATTGACTCCTCTACGTTAAATAATGAAATGCTAACTGAAATAAAGAGAGAGAACAAAGAAAAAAAAATTAAAAGAGATAAAAATTAAAAGAAACAAAATTTAATAAAGTGGAACCTACACCTTTTTTTATCTTTCTTTTTCCTCACTTCACCCAATGTAAATGTCCAATCTTCTCATTTTATATTGCAAGACAAAGTATAATTGGATCAATGAAAATGTTATTTTATCTTTTTTCTTCGGTCAAAATGTCAAATATTGTTATTTTTATCATTCATTATATTTAAGATAATTGTATTTTATATACTAATATTTTAAGATATTAGCTTCATGTTGCTAAAGTGAAATGAACACTATCGGCCTGTTTGGTTACTGGATATAACTTAAATATTGGGTTGGGCTATATCTAAACTTACATTTAGTTTACAGCTATATTAAGATAAGGTTTTATGATAGTCATTTTTTGAGGGCTTGGCAAAATTCACAGTCAACTAGGGATTGAATCACATATATGAGTTTGAGCTTTCATTGAATAAAATTACTCTCATATAATTCACAAAATGACACATTTTCAAAAAGTTGTCATAAGTTTTGTCCCTTTAATAATTTTTAATCTAAGGACAAAATAATTATTATGTCATTTTTACAATTTTATTCACAATTTTATTATCATTTTTTTATATCATACCAAATATAATCTTAAATATTCTTATTTTTATTCCTTCACAAATAAATTTTCAACCAAACGAGAGTTAAGTTATCCACTAGTATCATAAATTTTTTAAAAGAAAATTTTAGTATTGTCACTAAATTTTTCTCTATATACACTACTAAAAATTAATCTTTTAATTGAAAGTTTAAAGAATTTTGAATTAAATACTAACTACGTTAGGTTTTGTTATTAAATGACACTATTATCGTACTGAACATAAATTTTTAAATTAGTAAATACTCTAGTAGAAGAAATTTTAATTAATAATAATAATAATAATAAAGTGGGCGCATGAGTTGAGAGGTGATGGAAAAGTGAGTTACATTATTGGGTTGGGCCTTGGGGTGGTGGGGCCCAAAAAGGAATACAAGTGAGTGAGTGAGTGGTGCAGGCATCAACATTCACTCAATATCAAATATGAATAGTCAAATAATTAAAATATAAAAATATTGATATTCAATTTAAGGCACATTTTGTGGACTCCCTCCCTCGCTTTCTGCTAAAAGTACCCTTCTTTTTCTTTATTTGGAATACTCCTAACTTAAATACCAATACTAATATTAACTCACCCTTCTTCTTTCCTTCCACTACTACCCTCTTACTTCACATTTTATAAATACAATTGATTTTAATTTGCACTAAATTACGTACTCCAACTTTTTACTCTACGTCAAAATTATTATCTTCTTTTTAAAAAATTCACTCATTATTTTATTTTAAGTGACAACTAAGTATCGGCAGAGTTGAGTCTAGTAGAAGGGACTAGCAACATAATGAATTTGGATATGAATTTTCGCTGAAAAAAATATTTACATTTAATGTCTGACAATGCTTAAAATAAGATTGCTTTCAATAAAAAATAACCGTAAAAAATTATAAAAAGTGACAACTTAATATAGTAGCTAGAGCTTTAGTTAAGGGTACACTATCAATAAAAGAGTTTGAATTAATCTTGGAATAATAATAGTTCAAGAGAATATATATATGTCTATTAATAATGTTGGAGGAAAAATGCTTTTAAATCACTCAACATTAATTAGTCAAGGATATTTATATTTTCTTTACGCAATTAATAATATATATAATATGTGATTACTTAGGATTCAAGAATTATCTCAATTGATAATAAGAAAATAACATTTCTCTTTATCAAAATAGTTGGATACTCAATCAATCAATTTAAGTTGGCTGACACAGAATTAAGGAATTAAAATTTGTGAATTGTGACTATTTTAACATTATGATAAGTGAGGGACCAAATTGACATTAATTATAAATATTAGGGACCAAATTGAGGCTGAAACAATATTATGGATGAGAACAAATGATAAACATGAAGGATAAAATTTGAGTTTTGACTATACTTTTTACTATTTCGTAATCTCTTTGACAAGTGTGAGGCCTTTTATCCACCAGTTTTGACTATACTTTTTACTATTTCGTAATCTCTTGTTGACTTTATTCCACAACTATCATGAATGGCACCTAAAATTACCTAATAGATGAATTCTAACTTCTAATAACAATAATAATAATAATCATGTATTGACTTAAAAATAATTTTATTCTTCCTCATAGTGCGAGTGATATATACAGTTTAACTTTTTAATAAATTTGATTTCTTATGTTTGTATGTATTATTTTTATATTGTTTTATTTTACTTACAATAAGTCCGCTAATTAGTAATTATATATATATATAATTAAAATTCTGAATTAAAAAATCCATATTAAAATTTCATCAAGTGATAATTTTATTACTGTAGCACTATTATAATCAAAATCAAAGATTAATTGTGATTGATTTCAATGATATCAATGTATTAAAAAAATAAAAATTAATTAATCAAAGAGAGTTGGGTCTAATGAAAGTGATTAGTCTCTTACTAGCTATGAGATAAACTTGAGTTTGAATTCTTGTTGAGAAATGTACCTATATTTAATACTTGGCAGTGCTTCGAACATTACCTTCAACAAAAAAATACCTGTAAAAAAAATTAAAAACGCAAATGGGACGATTATGGCTAATCAAAATTTGAGTTATAGTTAATTATAAAATATTTATATTTAGTATTTAATAATATTTTGAGTTTTTTTGGCCTTCAACAATATTTGGAAGTGAATTTCCCCGAATAAAAAAATACAAGAAATAAAAAAAAATATTATTAATTTATTATTATTTAAGAAAAACAAACCTGGATCTAAAGCAAAGTACTATATATATATAGATCCAACCACTAAAAGATAAACAGATGGTTAGTCCTTAGTCTTTGAGGCATTAATAGAGAGTTAGGAAAACTTTAACGATAAGATAGGGATTTTGGTTTGATGTGACTCCATCATATTATTTTGTTCATGGTGGGATAAAAGTTGGAGAAAGAAAGATATCATAAAGTTTAATATGAAAAGGGTCCACTTTTGTACTACATATATATCTAATGCTTCTTCCAATTTCCCTAAACTCCTGCAAGATTCTTAACCAACATCTTCAATATCTCCCCCACTTACTTCCTTCTTTCATTTTTTTCTTTCCATTACCAATATAATTAATTAATTAATTGCTTTCTCTACTTGATTAATTAACTTTGTATCCTATTTCCTTTTCTAAACAAATTAATCACGTAGTTTAAATGTGCTTATGGTGTTTTTAATGGCATCAAAAGTTCAATTATTCGGATTTGGTAGGAATTGTTTTTAATCAATTATATGATCGAAAGACAAAATTAAAACATTTCATGCAATCGTAAAACAACATTGTCTATTTTTAAATTAGAAAATAAAAACTGAGTTTAACATATAATCCAAGCTGCTTATTTTTAATATATAAATGACATAATTTAGTATTAAATTGTAATTGAAGTATTTTAATTTACAAGTTAATTAAAATGATTTATTTTTATCAAAATATGAACAATAATAATAACAATAATAGAATCCCATATCCATTGTGAATCGAAGTCACTATTTTAAATGCTTATCTAGTTTAGAGTAAATCAGAATAATTGGCGAATGTATATAGTCATATATATATATATATATACTCCACAAAATTAATAATTCATAATGCTTTTACATGAATGCCACTTGGTACTTCCAGTGGAGTCATTTCTCATTAAGAAATGAATAAAATGTTCTAATCTTATCTGATATTTTGTGGACATATTTCTTTCTATGTTGGTAGCATCTGTTTCAAATGCCATAATAATAATAATAAAAAATAATGTCAAACATCTTTAATTTATTTTTTCTAACTTCCTTATCATATTCTTTTGGGCATTTAAAATATCTTTGCAGTGAAAAGCACTTTGCAACCACCAACCAGGGAGGCAAGCGTGCCTTATTGCCCTATGCAAATTCCTTTCTTGTCTATCACTATTTTGGTGATGGATCAAATCCAACTGTGCTACCCACCAACTTTTTTTCAAATTATTTTTTCTCATTCTGTTATTCTAAGTGTTGTGTAATTTCACCTACGTATCATCTTCAAGATTCTCCAACTAGCAAACTATTTGTTTATAATTAATATGGCCTTTCAAAGTAATTGGTCTAAAATTTAGGGCCCTTCAAATAAGCCGACCAAATCTTGTGACCATTTCAACTAAAGCAGAGGGCACTTCTTGGGAGGTAGAGAATAAATTTAGGACTTAGGAGGGAGGTTGTTGTCTTTGATGATTATTGGAATGGAGTTCTCTCATTTGAGCAAGAGTTTAACCTTACTCAATCCAGGATTTGCATTGTCCTTTGGAAAAAAAAATGCCCCCATATAAATCAGGAAATGACTTAAATGCCCCATCCACCAAAAAGTTGTCATTTATTTGCATATCATCTATACAAACTCATTTTTTTATTATAGTGTTTTTTTTAAATAATTCATATATCTTAATTTTTTGGGTCAAGATTCATATATCTTATTTTAAATGTAAGATATGAAGAGAGAGGTTAAATACTCGCGTTAATAAATTTTAAATTGGTCATAAATATTTTATTTGTTTCACGTTGACCCTAAAAGTATAAGGTGGATTTTAAATTGATCATGTACATTTTCAATGTGTTTTAGATTCATCCAGCTGTTACAGTTTGTCTGTTTTCTCTGTTAAAGTATTAACAGTGACGTAACATACTAATGTGACACCATTCTTTCTCTTAGGTGGCTAATAACATGAGGTGTCTATTAAAAATTTAAAAAAAAAACTCGTTAAATATGAATGTTTTGATGGGGTTCTTTACACGGTGTCGTTTGAGTGTTTTAAAAGATTTTTAAATTTTAATTGTCGCATCATGTTATTAGCCACATAAGAGAGAGATAGAGTATGACATATAAGAAAGAGAATGATGTCACATCATCGTTAACAGTGACGAATTGTAAGGGTCCATTTGGTACACATAAATGACATGGGAGAAAAGCATGGCATGGGTGGGGCCACCTCTGAAATGGTGGGCTGCTCCACCCATTGAAGGTTTGTAGCATTCCCTTATTGAACTAAAAAAATTATAAAAAAAAAAACTTTAGGTGTGAAATATCCATTATATCCTTTGATTTGATATAATCATAACATTTTTTCCTTTTTAATATTTTAATATAAGGGGTAAAATGGTAATTTTAATCTATTCTCAAATTTTATTACCAAACATAGTAAATCCATTCCTATTCTCTTTCTGCGTAGCAAACGCACCATAATAATTGAACTATTATGAAATATGATGAAAATATACATGACCAATGTGAAACAAATGAAATATTTAAGACCAATTTGAAATCCACCCCATACTTTTAAAATTAATGTGAAACAAATAAAATATTTATGACTAATTTAAAATTTATTCCATACTTTTGAGACCTATATAACTATTTGACCTTTATGGAGATAAGTAGTTAAGTGCATATAAGTTTTTGTCCAAACTAAAATCAGCCCATATTTCAGGGCCGAGAAGGAAAGCCCATCTTCAATTTCAGCCATAGTAATTAATGTCGTGCCTGTCCATGCGGTCCAATTATATAAGCTCTTGGCTATAATATGAAATTTAGCTTATTCTTTTATGAGTTTGCTACATTTGTTGAAAAAGGCCCACTTATATAAATATTTTTTGTCTTTCAGAAGCCCAAACTCATTTTAACCCAAAACCCGACCCAAACCCAATTAATATCCACCGGGAAACCTAACTCCTGCTCTCTCTTCACTTCTTCATCGTTAACTTGCTTCACTTTCATCCCAATATCACTCGGCCACTCGTGTTCGAATTCTGGTGGTGTTCGTGTTCAACTTCAAAGCTTAAGGAGTGAAGACTGAGGACGGAGCTACTCTCGCGATGTTGACGCCGTGACGGAGCTTCCGCACGTGGTAGTTGACGACGAGCTGCTCGGTGCTTTCAAGCTTGAGGACAGGACAGGTTAGGGATATCTCATATCTGGCTTCTTGTGTGAGGATTGGAAATTTTGGAACGAGGATTATTTTGTTGTGATTTGTGGATTTCCCATTCATGTTTTGTGTTTTGATTTCCAATAACCAATATTGACTCTGTTGTTAAATTGGCAATTGCTACTCTCCTGTAGATAGATGCTCTGAGTTGTTTAACTTGTGTAACACAGTAACAATCCACCATTTATGTTTCCTTTTGCGAACTTATATTACGTAAATGCCAATTCTCTAGAAAACGCCTTGAGAACAACATGACGTCCCAAGTTGAAGAATTTTCATTCTTGCTGAACTACATCTCCTATCCATTATACTTAATACACAATTTGTCCATCCGTTTTATATATATATATATATATATAACATTGGACTATCAATTTATCCTTCATTTTCTAGTCTACAAGTACAATGTATAGATTAACAATCACGATTCATGAGAGGGTAAGATTGGTGTGGCCTTTTGGAATGTATTATGATTTTCTAAGCAATCTGCTATAGTTAAATAAAATAATAGTCTCAACCGTCTTTATGTTTATGAAAGTGAGAATCAAGTACAGAGTAACATAGCATATGTAACTATGTATAACGTGAAAACGTATAGTCTCCTTCCAATTTCTTCTGAAGCCAACTCCACCAACATGGAGGCATTATTTTACTTCTATGTTGCTAGTTTTTGTGTATTGAACTATGAATATTGGATAAAGTTTGAGTTGGTATGTTATTAAGCATGAAAAATTATGATGATGTGATTTGGTATATTAGTTATGTACTTATGTTATATATATATATATATATATATATATATATATATATATATATATGTAATATTAGTTTCTATCAAAAAAAAATATAATAGTTATTTAGTGACATAGGTAAACTCTTGCGATTTTATGATACGATCTCACCCCCTTCCACCACTTTTCTTAAACTCTAGAGTTTGACAACCTTGCATCTAGGGTTTTACATTTGAAACTATTTGCAGGTTGAATTAAAGGTGTCTGTTTGTATGTGTTTTAATGAAATGAACTCAAATGATTTTCAGTTTCTTTTTATTTATTTATTTGTGAATTCCATAGTCTCCTAGCAGGTCTATGCCTTATTTTTTTAGTCCTAGGCAATCCCTTGCTGCAAGGTTTCTCAGCTATTTTTGTTGATTTATAGGGAATTTCAGATCATACGGTATTGGAAAATGTGATTCTTTTTCCTTTTGTAAATCTCTGTGTTATTTGTTTGTTTTAAGCTGTTCCCCCCAACCCCACTTCGGGGGATAGAGTTTCTATGCTAACAGCTCCAAATGTTTGATTAAAGCAGAAAGAAATGACGATATTTAGAGGTGCACTTAGATCATTAAATGGCGGTTTGTCACACCAATTTCATCAGACCCATTTTCTCAGAAGTCTCTCAACATGGAGGACTTTAGGTACTTGCACATTTTTTGCTTTCTGCAGTGCTTTGTCTGTCAGCATTTGTTCATTATTCCTCTAGTTTATTTTGATTATTTCATTTCGATTTACATGGCTATAGGACATGAATTGTTGTATGGTACTGAATATTGGGCGATAAAAAGTTAACATGAGCAAAAATTTAACGTCACAAAAATGAGAATGTTGTGATAGGTGAGTGTACAGAGTAGAAAGGATATGATTAGGAATGACTACATTAGAGAGAAAGTTGAGGTAGCACTTATCAGAGAAAAAACTTAGGTGGTTTGGTCATGCCATTAGAGGCTCCTATACAAAGAATTGTCCCGATGGAAGATAATTTAATAATTAGAAGTAGGAGAAACAAAGAAAACTATAAATAACCTAAACATAGAAATAAGTTAAGATAGAACGCGTAGGCGTTACTTGATCCATGTTGCCAACCCCACCTAGTGGGAAAAGACTTTGTTCTTGTATTTCATTTTGATTTACAATGAAATATGATTTTCAGTACAAGAAATGAATCTATTTGGATTTCCCCCCTATAATATTTTACCTTTATATTCTGATTTGAGCCTTAATTAACTTCAAAATGGAATCAAGATTATACTCATTAATCTCTCTGAAAATAAGATTTTTCAATGTTTGTTCTCTCTATATCTTTAAGATTTGTTCCTTAATCCTTTCAAACTTGTTGAATGTTTAAGCAGGCAATGGACCTAATGACCATCAGACTGATAATTCTTTGGAGTACTCTAAAGAAATTGAGAATCAGATATTCGGTGATAGTCCTGGCGGCAATTTAGAAAATGATACCATTTATAAAACCCTTGGTTTTCTGGGGAAGGCTCGTAATAGATCTAGTTCTAGAACTGAGAAGTTGAATGATCTAGATGCAAGTTTTGATACATTAACTGATGGAATGGATGCTGAGCTGAAGGGTGCTGCCACATACTTTGATGTCGACTTTGATGAAACAGAAGAAGAAAATTATTGTTATCGATATGATGTAAATTATCGCAAAAGTGATTTGACATATGATATAAAGGTATTTATTGCTGCCTTATTTTTCATTGATTTAAACTATTGTATAAATGTAATTTACAATTTCTTTTTGAACTTGTCTATTTGTTTTGAGTATTATATAGTTCGCCAAAGGTTACACTTTAGATTTTGCCTGGTCTACTTTTCTTAAATGTCTAGTGTTAGTATGGAATATATGTAAGTAATCTGTATTTGTCTCTGAATTTATTATTTCCATAATGATAAATTAAGAAAAGATGTTTGGTGGTTTATGAATGTGTATATTGGATTATTAAAGAGAAAGGAAGAACTCAGAAAAATTCCTTTAAGAAAATACCTGTTCTTGATTTTTAAACTTACTCTAGATGAACTATGTAATCTTTTCAGAGAATGACTTTATTTTTAGTTAGGAAGACATTTTTTAAACGGCATCAACTTCCACTAGCAAATGGGGAACTGCAATTTCAAATCAAATTCGTTGTCTTCTAGTCTTCTTAGCCATTCTTCATTTGCAACTATTCATTTCAGCTTTGTTTGTTTCTGAATAGTTGGAACTTATTTGGCAAAAAAAAAAGAAGAATAGTTGGAACTTATCTTTTTTTACAATAACGTGAAAATTTGTTTAAAATTCCGTTTATGTATAGTCTTTATGATTTTTTTTTTTCCTGCTGTTGGTCTTTTATTTTCTGTCAAGTACTCAAGTTTAACATATTAGTTTCCTGATCTATGCATTATAATTGTTCTTGCAGGAGCTTGATCTTACAAAACCAGCCGCACAGAAACTTCCCAAATTTGAAGAATTCACTGTAACCACTGAAGAAGTTCTGAGAAAAGCGGATTTCAGGGTCAGAACTTATGAATTCCTTTGGCATAGTCTGTTATATCATTTCTACACTTATGAGCTTCTGGATATCTATATTATAATAGCTTTGGAGTATGAGTTTGTGGATATCTATATTATAATAGCTATGGAGTCTTCTAGTCATTAGTTTCAAAAATTATATATTAAATAATATAATATACAATATAAAATATAAAAGAAAATATGTGATGTGAGGAGAGGAGAGGGCAGAGAGAATGTAAAGATAGTGCCAAGTTAGAACAAAACAATGGAGAGTTAAATAACTTCTCATTAGTTAATTTATTATTTTAAAATCTAATTATTATTTTATATTATATTTCAAAAAATTTTAGAACAAATGGCATGGACTTTGTGCTCGTGAAGCCTCTAGTTAGACATAATTTCTGTTTAGTGTATATGTATTTCTGACTGCAATAATATAGTGCCTTCATTGCAACTTGCATTAGTAGAACTAATTTCTCTCTTTTATATATATATATATATATATATATATATATATATATTTATTAGTATTTGATAAATTATTGAGAGTAAAATAATATATTGGATTTTCTATAAAAAAATATTGGATTGATTATTTTCTTCAGGGGTTGCAGATTTTATGCGAGAGAGTTAAGGGACAGAAAATAGAGGATGAGAAGACATCTTCTGTAGAATGGTGTTATCACTTTTGGGAATGTTGTGATAGTGTTCCATTCTGACAACTTTAAGACAGGAAGGCCCCAACGTAGCCTCTCCATATATATATATATATATATATATATATATATATATATATATATATATATATATATATATATATATATATATAATTAATTTGGATAATCATGACAAATATGACTTGCTTAGATTATAAATCTTAATCAAGATGAAGACGTATCATTTCAGTTGCTTTAGTCCATTAAATTCACTCCAAAATATTTTATTTATCTCGGTAATTCTTGCCCACATATTTATTATGTTTTTATATTTAAGTCAACATTTACTTATGGGGAAACTCAGTTCTTATACTGTGTAAGGGAAGAAAGAGGTGAGCGTAATTCTGTGGATCATTATTATGACAAATTTGTTTTTTTCTCTGGCATTCAAACTTATTCGCGGTAGGCTTCGACAATTCTGGTCAAAGTTGATTAACTTATTACATGTCTCACTCTCAATCGAGGATATGATTTTTATCTGTTTCCCAGTGTAGATAAACCTTCCCATTTAAGCTATTTCTGGGTTGGTGCTTACTGTCAAATGTCAATGGCTTATGCAGAATGTACGGTTCCTTGCCAACTTCTTAACGGAGGCTGGAATCATTATTAAGAGGAGCCAGGTAAACTTAAGAGTGCTGCTTGGCTGGGGACTGTCTAATGATGATGAAGGGGTTATGGAGGATGGAGTTTAAAGCAGTTATATGCACCATTCTCATTATTCCTTCCTCTCATTTGATCCTTTTTGCCATCTTACCAAGCAGAGCCTAAGCAGAAAATAAATGTCATGAACTTATGTTAAAGGTTTAATCTGACTGTTTTTTATTTTTCATCAAGTAGACTGGCATTAGTGCGAAGGCTCAAAGGAAGGTTGCGAGGGAGATTAAGATCGCCCGAGCTTTTGGGTTGATGCCCTTTACAACAATGGGGACGAAGGCATTTGTTTTTGGCAACACCATGGAGAATCTTGATTGGGATTACACCTATGAGAGTTATTATAACCCCATGGGTGATGATATGGAAAGTTGACAGATCATTGGAGCGTTGATATGCTTATGCTATGAGGTTAAAGTAACATGCACTATCCAATCTCACCACCTTTCTAGAGAGAGAGAAAAAAAAATCCTCCCTCCACCACCCTCCTCCCATTCCCTTTTTTTTTAGCTCCCTTAAAGAGATAGCTGAACTGAGTGGAGCAAGCATTGGCTTTGCAGGGAACGTTGATAAACAGGTATAAGCTGCTTCTGCATTTTATTTGTACTACATACCCAAGCTGAATGGAGTTATTAACCTTATTTGAAAGAATTTTGTTATAATTCAACTTGAATACGAATTCAGGTTGGATCACATGATTTTAAACCCAGGTTTCTTGCAATGAATTTGTGATCAATCTGGTAGCAATCGTACTATACCTAACCTAGTCGTCTTCTTTGCTGCTTGGATTACTAATAAAGCTTCAGGGTGCATTATATTTATTACCTACCTTTATCATTCATATCTTAGACATAGAATATCTTTAATTTCATTTCAACTAGATGCAGGTAGTTACTGTTTTGCTATTTATTTTTGTTAGACATTTTCAGGAAAGTAAATGAAAGGAAAAAAATTAAGTTTAAACAACACAGTACAGTTTTAGATGAATTCTAATATCTTACTCTCTTTTTCTTCAACATTTTCTCCTCTTCATTTTTATTTTCTCTACATATTTTTGAAGTCAGATCTCTTATCATCTGTTCTTTCATCACCAATACAAAAGAAAAAATGAAAGCTTAAACCGGGTCAAGGTTATACTGAGTCACCCTTAAAAAAAAAAATCATCGGGTCAACTTGGGTCCAATGTTTTAAAAATTGAATCGGTCATTGAATGGAAAACCTTTCGGTGGACTAAACATTTCAATCGGTTGAATCAGTAGTCAAACCGGATGATGCTATAAATATAAAAATAATAATTTATTAATATTAATATTAATATATTTTATATTATGAAAAATATATTTTTTATTTATAACTTTTAAATAGAATGAGTAATTTATATGATTTAATTATATATATGAAAAAAGTAAGTTCAAATAATAATAATTAAAGCATTTATATATTTTTATGCATTATATTACTTATTGAGATTTGAAATTATAAAATAAGGTTGTTAAGATCGAGATTTTATATAGTATTAGAAGAGATATAAGATAGATCGAATTGAGAATCATAAGATCTTATTATTTTTATAAAATGCATATAATAATATAAAATCTTTTTTAAAAGTATAAATTCATTCAAAGATAATTCTACTTTCATAAAATATGTTTTGATATATTGAGTAATTTACATTAATACAACTTCTATAAAATAATTATTTTTTATTAATGTGAATTATTAGTGTAATATTTTAATTTTTTCCTTAAAAATTGTGTTTTTAATGTAAGATCGTAAAATCTTACTTGTTAAATCGAGATCCTAACAAGCTTGTTATAAAATTTATAATGCATATATTCAAATATAACTCAAAATGTTAGGTTCAATTATTAAAAAAAAAACTTTTTGATAGGGTCAACCAAGAAAACCTGATCCCATTCTCGGGTTTTTTTAGTCATTCAGCCTTGACCTGTTTTAAACGGGCTAAATCGATTCGACCATATAATCAATTCTTTGGTCAGATTTGAACTGGACACTTGACTGGTCTAATTGATCGGACCGTCTAACAACACTGCTTGAGTCATGTCTACGTTGAAAGTGGATCCAGTGAAATGCAGAAACGGTAAAGTGTATGAAGTGCATTATCCACACTGTTAAATAAAAATTGAGATTTGTGTCTGTACTGTAACAGTTTCATCCAATAGTCCTTAAAAGTGTGCACTTCACACACTTCACCGGATATGCACTTTAGCAGATCCGGATCCGTCTAAGTTGGCTTCAATCGGATTTTTTTTTATTGACCAGGACTGGCTTACTGCCTGGGTCTGCGGACGGTCCTGGCCAAAATCATATTTATATGACTATTTATAACAAGTGTAAATCCTTCCTCTTCCCGTAGGGCATACGATATATACATTTTCTCACTCCCGTTGATTTAGATTAAATATAATTTTAATTACTTTTCTAATTCTTCTTCCCCTTGGTTATAATTTATATATCTAATCTATATATTGCTATTTTTAAAACAGGTATCTAAAACGAACCACGCATTAATTTAACAATTAAACTTTCAAGAAATTAGTATTCTGACAACTTCCTCGACAACTCACTCTGAGTTTGGTTACTTGTAGAGACTTGCAATGAGATCTGCCTAAAGTCAGATCTCGTAGGATTTGGAAGAATTAGTTTACAATGGAAGTTGTTTTTGTATCATTAAATAGTTATTTATAAAATCATTTTTAATGAAATTTATCGTTAAATTAAAAATATATATATAAATACTATCATCACAAAATTTAATAAGGGACAACATTGAAACAAAAAAAAAAAGTTTAGGAATAATATTCTAAAAGTTAACATAAAAAGATCAACACAATTATTATGTATGATAAATAAATTAAATGAATAAAACCAATTCATATAATAAAATATTAAAAACATATAAGAGTATAAAGTTTTGGGTTTGGCTAACTTGTTAGGGCACTCGTTACAAATTTATTTCAACAAATAGAAGAGTTTATAAAATTATTTTAGTTAATTTTTTTAATTAATTTTAAGATAATAAATTTTCTGTCAACTAATTGAAGAATAAGCTTAAAATCACATGTTAAATAAATCTTAAAATGTTATAGCAATGTGAGACATTATAAAAATATTTTTTAATTCAAAAATTTAATTAATAAAAACATTTTATTATAATAATATATTACTAAGTGATAGGACGAGATTCAAATGTCACAAGAACAGTAAACTCACATGTGGTTGATTGGAGTAATTTGTATTTCATTTCCCTTAAGTAAAGTTTTAGTTTTGAGTCTTGTGTATGAAAAAATCTTTACTGAAAGAACTCTACTCTTATTATAGGATCTTAGATAATTTAAACTGGATTGACTCTAATAAGAAGAGAATACCTATTAAAAAAAATAGTAACTCACACGTCAACTTTACATGATTCAATGCCATAAAAATAGTTAGGGTAGCAGGTATCTGATATTAATGGCTTAATATAATTTCTTAACCACCAAGAATGATGTTATATATACATGTAAAATAAAGATATTTCAATTTAAAATGCTGGTATAAATATCAGTATATAAAAACATTTGAAACTAAATTGTGTTTTAATTGTCGTGCAATATGAAAATTGAAAATTGAGAATACATTATCAATTCCATGAGAAGATGGCTCCTAACAATAAATCCTATCGTGTCCAAAAAAATTCTCATCAAATATACATTAATTGGTTAATACCGTGGTCTAATACCAAAAATAGTTTTGTTTTAACTCATGAGGATTCTTTCAAGATGGACCTCATGATAAAAGTTCAATGGTACTGTACCACTGAATTTTAGTGCATCCCTCTAATCATGTAGTGCCATTTGTTAATATTAATAAAAACTCACATTAATTAGAGCCCACCTTGAATGGTTTAGGGACCAACTAATTGGAGAGATATACTGAAGTTCAGTACTACCGTACCATTGAATATCTACTCATTCTTGTTTTATTGTCAAATTCAAATTGTATGTTTAACATCGACATTAATGTGTTCTTAAAAATTGTCTCAAAAATTCATTTGAATAAAACTGGAATATACTTACGACCCTAATATATATATATATATATATATATACACACCAAACTAATAACTAATGTAATACCGGTCTTACTTCTTATGATTATGATTAGAGCTTAATTTTGGGTTTAATTTATTTCTCTTATGCCTTTTCCACTTAACCTTCGACAATTTGACTTGACGTTTAATTTGCTAATTGCTAGTTCAGTAGCTTGTCTGTCCCTAACACTAAATAATTTAGCCCTAAAAATTATTTCTCTCATTTTAATCATTAATTTCTTTAAAAAAATCTTCGTGCTTTTTTCCTTTTAACTTTTTTTCATTATATTAAATTTTTTATGATAATTAAACTTCTAATTTTATAAAAAGTAAATATTATTATATATTCATAAAAATTAATGATTTTTATTTAATAATTGATTTATGACATAATTAAAATTAAGATTACCTTGTTCATGGATCACATAACGCTAAACAAATTAGACGAAATTAATTTATGTAAAATTATTTGATATAGTTAATCTGAATCGTTGAATAAAATTGTATTATAATGATTCAAATTGCAAACTTTACCTATCCGATCCAATTTTCATACTTTCTTTTTAATTTAAAAAAAATATTTTCTTATAACAAATATCGTGCACTCCGCTACTCCTTCTCCTTCAACGTTCTTCCATTTCTTTCTCAAATGAAGAAGAAGAAGCCTCCATCTCCCAAATGACCAATTCACCCTTCTCCTTCTCCTTCATCACCATCTTCTTTTTCTTCTTCTTCTTCTTCATCCCATTCTTTTCTCCGCCCTTTCCCGCCGCCGTGAACGGCCTCGGCTCCGCCTCCACCATCGCCGTCACCTTCGGCACCGGCACCGTATGCGGCATTGTCGCCGGCGAGCCCACCCAGAGGATCCAATGCTACCAAAACGGGCAAACTCTCCAAGTCCTTCCCAACGTCTCCTTCCAAGCCATCTCCGGCGGCCGGAGCTTCTTCTGCGGCCTCCGCTCCGGCGGCTTCACCCTCCTCTGTTGGGACACCACTAATAACCCATCAAACCCAACCCTCCAACCAAAACGCTTGTACCACAACAACACCGTCCAATTAACTGATCTAACGGTCGGAGATTCCCAGGTTTGTGCTAGAGAGGTTGACTCTGGGATTGTGAAGTGCTGGAGAGGAATAGACGAAAATGGGCATGCGTTTCCTTCACCTCATCAAGAGGAGGAACTTGGGTTTCGTGAGGTCACTTCTGGAAGTGGGTTTTCTTGTGGGATTGTGATGGGAAACAACATTGTTCAATGCTGGGGTCACAGCGGAAGTATTGGAGGTGAGATTCAGAGACAGTTTGAGAATCTTTCAATGTCAACTTTAGTTGCTGGGGAATCTCATGCTTGTGGGATCACCACAAGTGGGACTCTTATATGTAAAGGGCTCAATAATTCTGGGCAATTGACTCCTCCTTTAACTTCATCATCAGTATTCTCAGGGCTTGCATTGGGATCAAACTTCAGTTGTGGTATTAGGAGCAAGAATGGTCTTGTTGTATGCTGGAGAGGAGGAATTACAAGAACAAGTAATGTTTCATTCGAGTCAATTGTTGCTGGTTTAGACTATGTTTGTGGGCTAACCACATCAAATCTGTCAGTGATCTGTTGGGGAAATGGTTGGTCTAATACCACCAATCTTGGAATGGTAATCCCAGGTCCATGTGTAGATGATTCTTCTTCTTGTACTAATTCTTGTGGTACATATCCCAATTCTGAGATTCTGTGTCATGGTTCTGGAAGCATATGTAATTCCTGCCAAACACAGAATCCTCTTGCAGTGCCATTACCACCATCACCCAATCCTCAAATCTCACCTTCTCAACAAACAAACACAAGAGAATTGGTGATATTCCTGATCATTGGATCAGTGGGTGGTTTTGTGGGTCTATGCTCAATCCTGTACTGTCTATGGATTGGAACATGTCGTTTCCTAAGCCAGAAAGCTGACAGTTCCGTACAACCCACTGAGACCACCACCGATATTGTGGAAGCTTTCCCTCTCCCCACTACTTCTTCCACAACCATAAGATCATTCTCCAGCAAGAGACAGAGCTCAAGGACGTTAAGAAGAAGTGGGTCATCTTCAAAGCACATAGAGAAAACAGAGAGCTTCACATTCTCAGAGTTAGCATCAGCCACAAACAACTTCTCCCCACGCAACGAAATAGGCTCCGGAAGCTTCGGGGTTGTGTACAGAGGGAAGCTAGTAGACGGGCGTGAAGTAGCCATCAAGAGAGGAGAAACACTCACAAACTCCTCAAACAAGCACAAGCACAAGAATCACTTCCAAGAGAAAGAAGTCGCGTTCGACTCAGAACTCGCATTGCTTTCTAGGCTTAATCACAAACACCTGGTGGGCTTAATCGGCTTCTGCGAGGAAAACCACGAGAGACTCCTCGTCTACGAATTCCTTCCCAACGGATCACTCCACGACCACCTACACAGCAAATCCAACACCCAAAAATCCAGCAGCGCCATCAATTCGTGGAGAATCCGGATCAAGATCGCACTCGACGCAGCCAGAGGAATCGAGTATCTCCACAACTACGCAGTACCCTCTATAATCCACAGAGACATAAAGTCATCGAACATACTTCTGGACTCAAATTGGAACGCGAAAGTATCCGATTTCGGATTATCCCTACTCGGCCCACCAAACCCAGATCAAGAATCGACGATATCGACGAGAGCAGCAGGAACAGTAGGGTACATAGATCCAGAGTACTACGTTCTGAACGTCTTGACCACGAAGAGCGACGTGTACGGATTAGGGGTGGTGATGCTGGAGCTATTGACGGGGAAGAGGGCGGTGTTCAAGAGTGAAGAAGAAGAAGGAGGGCGGAGTAGTCCCATGGGGGTGGCGGAGTACGCGGGGCCGAGAATCGGAGGAGGGGAGCTATGGAGTGTGTTGGATTACAGAGTGGGAGAACCAGAGGTGAACGAGAGTGAAGGGTTGGAGATAATGGCGTATACGGCTATGCATTGCGTGAATTTGGAGGGGAAGGAGAGGCCTAGTGTGAGTGAGATTGTGGGGAATTTGGAGAGAGCTCTGGCTTTTGTTGAAGGGAGTCCTGGAAGCTTCTCCATTACTGCGTTTTCTGCTCCTTTCGAATGAATGGATCAAAGATCAGTGGAAGTAGATTCATGCAAAAGAAATTCCTTCATTTTTCCCAATCTTCTTCTTCGTCTTTCTCTTGTGTTCATCATACTCCGATTTGATTTGCGTGACAAAATAATAGCATTAGTATTTAATTAGTTATACACACAAAATTTGATTCAATACATTCTATTCATACTTTGAAAATCAAAGGTTTAGTATGATACAAATATATAATGCTCATGCTTTGTTGATTTCTTTTCTGTTAGTTTCAGTGAAGCAGCAAGTTATAATATTATGAGTTATGAGTGATATAATATGTATGATTACTTTTTGGAGTGAGGTTTTGTATGTAATTATTTGTTTCAATTTAGGTGAACATAGAAGAAGATTTTGGAAATTGGATCTAGTGCAATTCCCTTCCGTGTAATTCCGGTGCAATTTCTATAAAATACACATTTTTACTTCATTTTTTAAGTACTAATACGGACTCACACTAATAATAATCCACTATGAATAGATTATAGACCAAATTAATATCAATATTGACAAATATCATCACCTTAAATGGATTAGGGACCAAATTGTTATTAATATTAAAAAATAGTCTCACGAAGCTATTTAGTGTTGATATTTGTCAAAATGGATAACAATTTCATTCTTAATCCATTCATAGTGGGTTATTGTTAGAGTAAATGCGTATTAATACTTCAAAAAATATGTAAAAATATGTATTTTATAAGAATTGCACCGAAATTACACGAAAGAAAATTGCACTGGATCCAAACTCAAGATTTTGGCATCCTTGTCTATGGATCTCAAATTGTGAGGCAATGAACAAAGATTATTTCGACATGTATAGTAACAAGGTTTTAGGTAGGCTTTGATTATTGAATTGAATAATAATATCAATTAAAATTAATTAATCTTAATTACAACAAATTTTAATTAATTCGATATTTTTTATTATTAAATATAAAGAGAAAATTATATAAAAAATCTTTGATATATTGGTATTTCATCTGTATTATAATTTATATTTCTTTTAGTATTTACAAAATGGAAATGTAATTTTAAAAATTACAAATTCTAGGCTAAATTATTATAATATAATTTTAAAAAAATTAATTATTAAAATACAACAAAATAATTTTTATTTCCCAACATACTACAATTTCAAACAAAATTTTTTTTTTAACATTTTCTATCCTATGTGTCAGTGCATTCGCCACAAAGTGGGACGAATGCCTGACAAAGGGGCCTTCGCCCTACTGTAGGGCGAAGGCCCCTTGGCATATATATATATATATCATATATGATGGAATATATATATATATATATTTTATGATTTGAAAGTGGTGTGCGGTGATTTGAAATTTTTAATCTTTAATTAAAACTTTAATAAATAAAAAATTTAAAATAAATTGCATGTTATATATTATTTAATTTATTTTAACTTATTTACTTTTTACTGTTGTTTATTGAGTATATAAAGATAGTATTAAAATGTTTATCTTAATTACTATATAATTTGTATAAATTATTTTATCTATCTCACTTTATATCAGTATTGTATGGATCGTATCGGACGGTCCAATCGGTCTAATGCTAACTGGATATAAATTAAAGACAAGTCGATTGAACCCAAAAAATTATTTTTTTAGTTGGATCGGGGTTCAACCGGTCAACCGGGTTAGACCGTCTAAACGTTGGTCCAATTTTTTATTAAAAAAATAACATCAGAAAAGAAATTAGAAATATTTTGAAAATTAAAACTTAAGAAGTCATGATTATCAAGAATTAAAACTCTTAAAGAATTTGATCAAACCAAACACTAAATTCTTGATAATCATGACTTCTTAAATTTTAATTTTCAAGACTTTTCTAATTTTAATTTTCAAAATTTTTCTAATTTCTTTTTTGATGTTATTTTTTAATATTTTATTTTTTTAATAAAAAAAATTGGACCGACGGTTAGACGGTCTAACCCGGTTGACCGGTTGAACCCCAATCCAACTAAAAAAATGATTTTTTGGGTCCAATCGATTCGCTTTTAATTTATATCCGATTAGCATTGGACCGATTAGACCGTCCGGTCCGATCCATATAACACTGGTATAAAATAATTTATACAAAAAAATATATATATATATATATATATATATATATATATGTATATATATACATATAATATATGATGGACCTACGGTCAAGTCCATCATATATGATATATATATATATATGCCAAGGGGCCTTCGCCCTATAGTATGGCGAAGGCCCCTTTTGTCAGGCATTCGCCACAAAGTGTGGCGAATGCACTGACACATAGGATAGAAAATGTTAAAAAAAAAATTTTGTTTGAAATTGTAGTATGTTAAAAAATGAAAATTATTTTGTTGTACTTTAATAATTAATTTTTTTAAAAATTATATTATAATAATTTAGCCCAAATTCTATGTGTAATATTTTACATATTTATAAAGAAGATCAATAGACCAGTACATCCAGAAATATTTAGGTACAGTTCTCAAAAAAGAAATATTTAGGTACATTTTCTAAAATTTTAAAAATAAATATTATAATCAATTAAGTTTTTTTAGGAATATAATCAATTAAGTTATATGTGATTTTTATTAAATATTATATTTATTTGACATACACGTTTATAATTAATTAAATTTAGTATATATTACTAAAAAAGGTCAATTTTAACGCCATTTGTTCATAGTTATAAAAAAAACATTATTGTCAATGAGTTATTTGTTAATTTAATTTTTTGTAATCAACAATAAAATTTTCGTAATAACACTGTATCTCTAACGTTAGATCTGCAACTAACACAACTAATGATAAAGTTTTTTTTTTTTGGTGACTAGAAAAGATCAAAACAAAAGAAACACAAAAAGCCAGCTACTCCCTAAGGAACCAGTGATATAATAATATAACTAGGCTAAAAGTATATATATTTTTGGTAGTGTATATATATTAATTAAAAGATTATAAAAGAGTGGCACCAACATGTTGGTAGCTAATAAATTGATCAGTGAATAAATTAAATAATTGGTGGATAGGAAGCATAATATTAAACTAGTAGTGTTAGGAAAAGTCACAGTGCAAACTAATAAATAAGATCAATCTTCAATAACCAATAACATGTTGGATCATATTAATTATTTAAATTCAACTTCATTTTCAACGGAAACGGAATCTATGTGGCTTACATGATTACACTCATGGCTGATCTGGCCTATATATATATACATGTAAGTTGTAACATATAATTAAAAAAAAAATTTCTACCAAAAAAAAACATAATAAAATTCTTTGAAACATATATACTTTTAAGAATTATTTGATCTCGTCTAAAGTATTTATTAAAGCGAGTCAAATGATGACTGTTCTGCTAAGATATTATTCAATTCATTTCTAGTGGTGAGTAACACTCTCAACGAATGATGTTTTATTTTCATCACTTCAATCAAATTTAAGAAGCGATAGTTAATAAAACACATATACTTTATCATCTATTAGTGCCACATTTTAAGAATATGATATATAGAGTTAGAACATAAAAACTGTGACATTTTGTTAATTTGTTGATTTCCACCATGCATTAAGTTAATTTTTTTTATTAGTACTTTTTTATCGGGAGCAATTTTATTTGAGGAATTGACGACATTAAATGTACGTAGACGTTTCGTTTAGCGAAAATTCGAACTTAGGTTCATCATATATTGTGAGAGACTAATCCCTTAAACTAGACTAAACTTTGTAGGTAAACTAATTTATTTGAGGTTAATATTAAATTTAATATGTCATTGTTTTCATTGACATTTAATATTGAACCAATTTCTTAAAATTAAGCTAGACCACTTATTTGTTAAATAAGACAAACTAATCTAGTTCAATTAATCCTCGCCCGTGAAAGGTTAGGTTAGGTGCTTAATTAGCATTTTAATATATATAGTACTATTTTAGTTTCTTTTTGTATATATATATAAACTAATATGAAAGAAATATGATTGTGTACTTTACATTGACACTTTTCATCGCCTAAAAGTTCAGTAACTATATATTTAATTTAAGTAGTATTAAAAAAAACGTCTCAATGTATTTTTAAAATAGTTTAAATTAAAGATAAGAAATTAATTCTCACAATAATAACAAGAAAAATAATAGTGTTAGAAATTATTGTCCATATATAAATCAATCAACCTAGCTAAAAAATTGTCCTTAATGTAGTTGATGAATTTAATTTATAAGCATTTTGAGGAATGAATTTCGATAGAGCTAGTTGTCTACATTAATGAATAACACTTAGAATTAAGAACCCGGGACCTAAAATTTACTCAAATTATTCATTCTATTTAATTTCTTTCTTCAGAAATATTGTCCATCTCATATGTTGACTTTGAAAGCTCTAATTAATAATGTAATACTACTATAGTCATTAATATCATTATGATGAAAATTAATTAATGGTTGTCTTTGGTCTATATATTCTGGTCATTTTTTAATTACACCTTTATTTCATATCATACCGGCCTTGCACTCTTTAATAGTATAAGATTAGGATTGAGAAGCAACAATATTTTTTTTTGGCCATAACAACAATATTAATAATGATCTTAATTATTGTCCTCATTTTTTAATTTAAAACCACTAAGCTAAAATAAATGTTTATTCATTTATTTCTTTATGATCTCCAAATTAAATAGTATGATTTGATTTCTATTAGGCTTTTAAAAGTTCAACCACAGTTCAACCAACTTATAATATAAAAAGAAATACCTACAAATACTAAAATATCCAAATAAGACAATACAAAAAGATCAAATTTAAGATTTTGGATAAATGATCATTTAAACCACTTATAATTATTAAACCAAAATTCATGATTTTGATTTGTTGCCAGTGTTGAGGTATTGTCTAAATGTATACATACACTATTGTTTTGTTTTGTTTTTTCTTCACCAGCTATTCACCACAACGGGTATCATGATATATTATTAATGGGGTTGGGTATTTCAATAGATGAAATTAGGGCCGTTGGCGAGCGGTTTGGACGATTTTAAATGAAAAATTAGTGTATTTATTGATTTAAGTTTATAGTGTTAAATCAAATCAAACCAAACCAAACTCACCGTAAATTATCGGTTTTGAGCGGTTCGGTTTGACAGTTTGAGACTTTTAAATTATTAAATTTACATATTTAAGTTTATTAATAAAAAATATAATTTTATTCAATATAAATAATAAAAAAGTATAGTAACGTTTCATTTAATTTCAATATACAATTAAATTAGTTCTAAAATTAAATTTTTAGGTTGACCAAATTTAATATAATCTTCTAAAAATAAATTTTAAATCTTATTATTTAAAAATTCTAACATAATATGTACATATAAATATATGCGATTTGGTTTCAACATACCAAACCAAACCAAATCAAGTCGAACATTAATCGATTTTGTTTGGTTTATGTTAAGTTCGATTTAATTTGGTTTAAGTGTGTTGGTTTAATTATTCGATTCTAAAGACCCCTAAATGAAATTTCATTCCCAATTTTTTTTAAAGATCTAAATTTTAAACTGAATTTTGTTTAAATATATAGCCTTTTCGTGTTTGAAGAGATTGTGCCACAATTTCTGCCTTTATATAAAAATAAAATAGTGAGAAAAATGAGGTGTGAGCTCGGAATTTGAAGAAGCCTGAATGGTAACGTGGCCTTCATAAATTTAAATCAAATGTATTTAAGTGCTTAATTATATTGCACCAAAATATATTTTATATGCTAGCTAGATCATAACGGGGGTTCTATGGACTTAGATCAGTTTAAGTGCATTTTAGTTGTGATATGTGTGGACCGTTGATAGAAAAATATATAATTTTGTTGAAATGAATCAACCATCTGGATTAATAGTTGAAGTGGATTTCAATTGATCATAATAGATATGAGTTCATTAATATAATGCAAGAATATTATATATAATTAAGAAGAGAGAGGAATGGCATAAGTTTGAGGTGATGATGAGATCTATATATATAGAAGCAATAATGAATGAACTGAATCTAATTAAAGTATTAATTGAATCCAATTTAATATTATAGTATTAATATATATAATTAGTAGTAATCGTATTGATGAGTAAGGAAGTGAAAGGCCACGAGAAGCCTAACAGAAGGATATTGGTGGCCCTTGCGACTGTACAAAGGAACTGCCCTTATTCCGGTCTTGAGCTCCCACACGGGAAGGCATGTTTGGCCTCCAAAGTCGTGTTTGCCTGAGGTGTCATATTCCAATGCTTCTATCCTAAGTAATGCCAATTCCGGAACTCTTAATGCGAACCTAAATTCCTCGTTCCAAACAGGGTTCCACTCGTCTTCTATTGCCTTCGTCCTCTTCATCCACGTCGTATCTGCCGGAACCCCACATATCCCAACCTGCAGTATACATATACATCAATTCATTAAAATTCAAATTTAATTTTGTTAAATGAAAATTAATTTAAATTAAATTACCTTGACGAAGAAATCTGGAGGGGAATATAAATCGAAGTGAGTTCTGCCAAAATCAGAATACCACCCTTCGCCCATGTACACTATGACTTGGAGAGTTAGTTTAATAGGGAGAGAGAGTGATGAAGTGGGATCGAAAACGTCGCCGTTTTCACCAACGCTCAAGAGGATTTCTGGTTTTTTAACGTACCCACATCCTCCATTCCCTCTGAACATCCCTTCCATTATTCTTAGAAACTTCCCATGTCCCTATATATATATATATATAATTCATTTTAATTTTTTTATAATAAACTTATATAGAATAATTAATATGAATGAATAAGGTATACATACCTGCATATTAAATGCTACCATTTGAGCTCCATGCATCCATCCAACCATGGGATCATAGTTAGATGAGTCCAAACGCGTGCCTTTTGGGTATATCCTCAACAAATTCCTCTGCGTAAATCTAATTCATAACAATTACAAATGGATTTTTTTTGTCAAATTGGTCCCTTACAAATTAATCAAAAGCTTATTATCAATTAGGTCACTTAGTTAATCAACCATTTAAATATTTCACTGAGTTGATGATGTTTTATAATTAACTGTTGACTAAACAAATTTATAAAAATTAATATAAATTTGAGGGATTAAATTGATAAAATGCAGGGCTTTGAGGGATCATATTGATAATTTTTTGATTTACAAGAGACTAAACTGACGACGTGAATATGTGAAAAACCACGTTAATAAATTTTTTATTTACAAGGGACTAAATTGACGACGTGAATATGTGAATGACCAAATCGATAACGTATAAATAACGTGAATATGGAACAAAATAACCTGTTAGTCTCTCCGTGTATATGTATAAATATAAATACCTGACAATATCAGTGGCGTGTGTTTTAGCAACATCTTCAAGTTCTTGCTCACTCAAGCTAAGGCGTTTGACTTGAGAAGTAGATTGATGAGCAAACCAATTTTCTTTATCACCTTTTGGCTTTCCTGCATGAATGCCTATCAAATTCCTATATCCCATTATTGCATTCTCGTCATATTCCTCTTCTCCATCATCATATGTCGCTAATTCCTGCATGCCCCATTATATATAATTATATATATATATATATATTCATCACTTCAATTATATATATATTTTTCAAATTAAAATAATAATTGATGTAATTACGTACGTACCTTGGCATCAGGATACTCTGGTGGCTTAGTTGAAATCATGACTTTTCGCTTGAGTGATTGTGGAGAAGGGAATTCCAACTGTTGTGAGTCAGGGATATACAACATTTCTCCAAAAATATCCTTCACCATCTAATTCATTTTATTACAACAAAGTACGTGAACATATCAATTTCGGAATACATATAATGAACTTATAATTAAGGCTAAAATGTACGCGCCTGAGTTTTAGGCTATGCACGAGTGAAATATTCTTCAGTTTTTAAATCTTGTATCCAATCCATAAACTTCAACAAGAAATGGCCATGAAAATGAGCAAAGAATGGGTTCCACCTATTTTTTATTTTTTCATTTCCATAAACTTTTTAAAAAAAAAGTAAAAAGAAAATACAAAATGTCTATTATATCCTTTGATTTGACACGATCATAATTTTTTTTTCTTTTTATTATTTTAATATAAGGGGTAAAGTGATAATTTTAATACATTCCCATTCTATTTCCATTCCCAAACTTTTACTAACAAACACAGTAAACGCATTCCGCTTCCGTTTCTGTTTCCATTTCCATTTCTATTTCTGTGTAAAGAATATGCCCTAAATTTTGAGCACATAACCCCTTTTCGCAAAGATTTTTATCTATTTTTTAACAGATTTTTGTCTATTAGCTAATTGAATGAATTTGATTGAGGTTTTTTTTGTAAAATGATCGAAATGTCCTTCAATTAACAAAAAAAATATTGACGTGATAAAGTTATATTACGAAGATTTTACATAGAACAGAAAAGTTCCATGTTCGAAAGAGGTTGAATGTAAGGTTTAAAAATGTAAGAAAATTTTTCGCTCATCACCTAAAATTCAAAGGAAGATAATTGTGTAGGTTTTAGCCTATAATTAATTAACAATTGGAATGAAACTAATTGTAGCTAGGTACCTTGCCTACTTTGGCTTGAAGGCGTGAAGTTAAATGGTCTTCAAAAGTGATGACGAGAGGATACTCAGAAGCTTCAAATGCATGATTCTTAATGGCTATTAAACAGTCTCTCAGTTCCACTGGAGCAGTCAAAGTCCTATATATATATATAAAATAAATATTTTAATCTTAATTTTTTGTAATATAATTAAGATATAACTAATTAATGGAGGTAAAATACTATTTAGTCCCTCAATTGTTTGTCAAACTACTATTTAGTCCCCAAATTTATCAAAAATACTATTTAGTCCTCTAAATGTTTAACTATGCCAACTATTTAGTCCCCAAATTTGACAAAATATCATTTAGTCATCGAATTTGTAACTATGTCAACTATTTAATCCCCAAACTTGGCAAAAATACTATTTAATCACCGAATTTGCAACTCTCTCAACTAGAACAGGTAACAGTCAGGAGACTAAATAGTTGACAGAGTTGCAAATTCGATGATTAAATAGTATTTTTGTCAAGTTTGGAGACTAAATAGTTGACATAGTTACAAATTCGGGGACTAAATAGTATTTTGTCAAATTTAGGGACTAAATAGTTGATATAATTAAAAATTTCGGGAACTAAATAATATTTTTGATAAATTCAAAAATTAAATAATAATTTGACCAACAATTCAAAAAATAAATAATATTTTGCCTCATAAATTAATGTAAATGTATATATATATATATACCCTCCATGACGAACTTCAGCATCATTGCCTCTAGAATTAGGCCACAAATCAAGCTCAATGACTCTGACACCTTTCTTGAGTGCTTCAATGATGGGGAGTGTGCTACTATCACTATTAAATTGATTTCCTGTTAAGTAGGAGTTATGTCCTGTGTATAGGAAATAATGTGCCAACGGTGCTGTCATGTCATGGTGTACCTGCACAATTGCATCCATCCATACCAAAAAATATTTATCTATCTATTTCTCAAAATTCCAAATTAATGAATGAGTTGTTACTAAAAAACATCAATATTATTACCAGACCAGGGCGAGAAATGATGGGATCATTTTGATCACTCAAGAGGTAACGAAAGAAGGCTTCAATATGAAGGCCTCTCCTTTGGAAAATATTCAAATGCCTCAAACTGTTGAAAATCTCTTGTGCATCCTCTTTTCTTGCATCCTTCTCTCCTTGGAATTCAACTAGGAATTTATGAAGATCATCGAGGCTCATGGTCCCATTATTAGAGTACTTATTGAACACATGCTTCACTTCCTCTGGTGCCTCCACCATCTTCACCCTGAATATTCTCCTGAAGCAGAAGCACACCTTGAAAGATTGCTTCAACGAAGCCTTTTTCTGATGATCTGATGAGTACTGACCTCCTCTCATGCTCATGATTTTGGGATTAATTAGTTTATTTTTTGGGGGGTTTTGAGAAGAAGTGGGGTTTATATATAAATTCTCAAGAAATGAATGAATTAATGGGTTTTGAGTTCAGACAAGGTGGGAATTTATGCTCTTGCAATGTTGATAAGGAAGGGGTTTAAAAACACAGTGAAGGCACGTCATTCCCCCTTTATTTTTTTGGGGGGAAATTTTTGGGTTTATTCTCTGTACTATTCAAGAAAGAGATTGCTTCATGTTAATGTATGTATAAGAATATTGTAAGTGGGAGGAATCATGAGAAATGGAGTCAAGGTTATGCAATATTGGGATATAGCATTTATCTATGTACTATTTGTTTTAAAGTTTAAATATTTGGTGAATTTATATATTCATATAAATTTATTTCTAATTTTTTTTTCTTTTTATATCTTCAAACTTTATACTAATTTTTAATATTTTGCAGTCTTAAACTTTTTTTTTCAATTAATTTTGTCCCAAAAATTACGAATTGTAATTGATTGTATCCTAACTACTAATATTGTTTAAATTATTAGCCGGAAATGATGGCATGACAGTATATATATATATATATATATATATAACATTTCTCATCATCACTCATAATCTCTAGGATACATCAAAACGAGTAAACGATGTTACATTGTTTATTCTTCTTTGTCATTTTGAGTGATGAATTACTATTACTATAATATTTGCGATGCTCCATCATCACTTGACTCTAGATGATGTTAGGTACAACAACAACAACAATAAATAAAGCCTTTTCCCACTAGGTGGAGTCGGCTATATGGATCAATCGACTATGCTTGTATAGTCGGTCCCAAGCCTGGATAAAGGAGGAGGGTTGTATTAGGTAGTCGACAGCCAACGTAAAAACTCTGTCGAATCTTCATGAATATAGATGATGTTAGGTATTAGGATGAAATTGATCACAATTTGAAAGTTTTGAGTAAAAATTTAAGGGACGAAATTAAAAATTAATAAAATATATTTATTGGTTTACTCTTACTGAATTTTTTTAGGCTCAATTAATTCCTTTATTAAACAAGTTATATATTAATAATTTTTTTTAAGTTGATTAAAATAAACTCGAAATAGTAATTGTTCTCAAGCATGCATTCTGAGTATGGTAATGTTCAAGCTTATTGTGTTTTTCAAGTGCTAAATCTGTTTTTACTATATAGAAGAAAATAAAACGTAACGTTATGGATGTCTCTTTCTACATAAAATCTCTGGGCATGATGATCAGGAATAAGACAGTAAAAAGCTTATTCAGATTCCAATTCCCTTCCCTTGACGATGACACTAGATTTGAATTCTTGTCTTTTTAGTTAAGCTTAGGTCGCAATCTTATTACCATATTATTCCCTTCAAGATAGTTTCTATTTGAAGCCAACAAAATGATGGGAACTTGTAATTAATACCATAAAATGTTTTTTTTTTTTGTCTATCAAGTTTTGGTTTAGACTTTAGACAAAGGAGGGTCCCATTCTGTGCTTCTTGGTATATCAAAATATTTGTAAGAATGGCTTGTTAATGCTTAATCAAGTACGGATAGTGATTAATTAGAATCATAGCTATTTTATTTTTTTAGGTAATATCAAATTTTGGGTATAGAAAAACTCTAATGGAAAGAATTCTACTCCTGTAATGGACTTTAATTAAATAATGATTTCTAAACAAAAAAGTTGGTAAAATCAGTAAAAAATGGAATAACATCAATGTTCAAATTTTGATGGAACTAAACTATAAAATATGCTTACCTATAATGATTCTTTAACTTTTTTTTAGCGTTTTTAGTATTTAAAGTAATATTTTAACTGCTTTTAGATTTTATAAATATTAGTCATTTATGATTATACATTAAAACAAAATATAGCATAAATTAAAAGTTAGGAAATTAAATTGAGAAAATAAGTTAAAGGACTAAAATAAATTGCTCAAGACATTAGTTATTGACATGCTTAAGGTTTTAAAGAGGCATAATAAAATAAGGGTTTATCTAGCATTTGTCACATGTTAAAGTTTTATTTAATTGGTCAATAAAATTTTTTAAATTAAAAATAATTTTTATTGTTGATTTTTCACAGATTTCAAGTCACCAAATTTTTTACTAACCAATTAGGTAAAAGTGTAAAACCTTAACATGTGCTTAGAGCACATGTATAACAAGTAACTTAAAAAAAAAAGACAAAAAAGGAGTATATATAAGAGGTGAATCCTCTGTCATTGTACTATTCCCTGCTATTGAGAGAGAAAAATAGAGAGTGAGACTCACAACATGTAAACCCCACCCTCTATTTCTTTCTCTTTCTAATGACAGAGAAAAAATCCTTTGGCGTATATGCAATTGTAGAAGAATAAAGGCAAAAGGGGCTTAGAGAAACTCAAAACTCATGAAAGCCTAACATATATTTGTTGTACTTTACTTCTTTCCTTACTAAAGGAACATCAAAAGTTAAAATTGATTCTTCAATAACTTAAATGAAGCATTCACAAAAATGACACTCATACATGCATATTGACACATCAAATTTCAAAATTTATCGAATACACGACACATCGTTACATTACATCTTCATATTAGACCACATCAGATATCTCTGATTCATGTAGTGTGACAATGGAGCTCTCATATCCTGGTGAACCTGTAAGGATTAACATTCATCAACATCCTAAATTCTCTTTCAGCTCTTCTCTGAAAACATATCTTGCTCATTCAATATTTACTTGCTTGACGATCAAACTATATTCTAATTAGCAAACGTAAACAAACCTCTAGCTCCCACTGCCTCCTCCTTCTCAAACCTCAGAATTGGGTAATGAGGTAAGGAGGTTTTCTTTTGCTTTTCCTCCAATTAAAATACGCCATGAAAGTAGCAGTGCTAGTTCCAATGAACATATATGCTTATCTACCAAGTTGTATGAAGCATTTATAGGATACAGTAATGGTATGGAGCATGCAAATCAACTAAAAAAGGCTTCCACATAATTCTGTTTGATCTAAACCAAAAACAAAGAAAAAGCAAAATTGATATAGACAGGGATTTATAACAGTCCAGCTTTCATTCCTAGCAGTGAAAAATATATCTAAGTACAAAAAGAGCATAGAAAAAATGTTCCTTTTAGATCAACTCAAATCGCATAAGCAACCGGACCGAGTTGTACTTCTCCCCTTTGCGGTCGTAGAGGGGGACTGCTCTGATCCCTTGCTTCAGTTCTGAGACTGGTAAACATGTTTGGCCTGCAAAATCATCCTTCTCATGTGTGTCATATTCATTAACTTCCACTCTGAGCAAAGCAAGTTCAGGAACCCTCAATGGGAAGCTGAAGTCTTCTTCCCAATCAGGTATCCAGTTATCCTCTTTTATCTTCGTTTTCTTCATTACCTCATCGGCTGACACTCCAGCTATGCCAATCTGCCTCACAGTCACAGATTAACTTGTAAGTTCATGCCAAAACAACAGACAAGTATTCTTTATCACAGATATATATATCTCTGATTCTCTACCACTGGCTTTACAGAGAATGAAGTTTTGCTGAAACTGCCCCTTGATGTTGTTTATACTTCAAGTGGAATGAATAAATAAATTTATTTTATTTGACATGACATGATACAATCTTAAATACCAGAATATATGCAATAGACAACAAATGGTGATCGTGAATTCGTGATTTAAGAAGTTGTTGGAGATATAGTGAAAGCAGATGATAATGAACAAATCTTACCCTGACATAGAAATCTGGCGGAGAATATAGGTCAAAGTGAGTTTGTTTAAAGTCCATACGCCATCCGTCTCCCACATAGACTTTCACCTATCAAGTAAGAGATTAAGTTGAATACAATGTAAGGAAAGATTGAATTTGTTAGGTTAAGTTGAATGCTGTTACCTTCAGAGTCTTCTTCACTGGCATATCCGCTTTAGGATTAAATATCTCATTATCTGGACCCTCATTCATAAGAAAATCTGGCTTTTTGACATAACCACATCCTCCATTGGATCTAAACATTCCATGCATCAACCAAAGATATTTGCCATATCCCTGACATTAGACAAAGACATTCTGTAAAACTACTGTTCATTTTTCGATAATATATGCACCATAAATGTGCTGTGCATCAAACTTACATTGTAGCTGTAATGTTCAAATTTTGAAGAAAATATTAAACACATATATTGCAAATATGAGCACCTGCATCTTCTAAGAAAACGTAAAGATAAAAGAAATTTTCAGCACGTACAAATGTTAAAACTTAAAAGTAGAACATGAAAAGTACTAGTAGCACTTATTAATGCACCATAATTGTGATTTGGAAGATAGGGAAAGACTGGAATATTAATTGAGAACCTGCATATTAAAGGCAACCATTTGAGCACCATGCATCCAGCCAATCAGTGGCTTGTAGTTGGAGGAGTTAAACCGTGTACCTTTTGGGTACACCCTCAAGTAATTCTTCTGGGTGAATCTATTAACAAAATCAAAAAGCCTTAAATCAGAACATAGAAGAACTTTGAGGAAAACAGATCATTAATGTACTTGAGATTATAACAAATCATGGCAAAAAAAAAAAAAAAGATTATAGCAAATCTAGATCTAGGTTGAGGAGAAATCAGTTAGTGGTAGTACCTTACAACATCAGTTCCATGTGACACAGTAGCCTTTTCAAGCGCTTGTTCACTTAAACTGAGGCGTCTAATTATATCAGCCTCAACTTTTAATGCTTCCTTCAAACTGCCTTTGGGCTTTCCAGCATGAATTGCAATTAGACGCTTATAGTTTGACGCGGAAGATGAGTTCAATCCTGAGGCACTACCATCATTTGACTCATCATCATCTTCACTCTGTTCAATCATATCAGGATCATCCTGTAACATCGTAGAATTAGGTTTTAAAAGACCAAAGAGATAGTTCATTGGCTAGGGAAAATAGAGGCAAAACACGCAATTTTTATCTCACAATATCATCTTCATCTTGAGCTTTTGTGACGGAAGGCTCCTTCGTGCTTTCATCTTCATCAAAATCCACCGACTTCTGTGATGTTTTCATATTTATCTGGACACTGTCAGCTCTGAGGTACTCTTTTGGGGGCTTTGTTGATATTAAGATCCGATACTTCAATTCTTCAGGTGAAGGAAATACTTTCAAATTTTCACATCCCGGGCAAAACAGCATATCTCCAAATGTTTGTGTAAGCATCTAATAAGCAGCAGCATCATATATTAATAACAATTTTGGCCAGCCATAGTGATTTACTCCTCTCCAATGCAACCAACAATCATACCTGAGCCGCTTTATCTTGAAGGTCTGGAGTAAGATGGTCTTCTAGAGTTATTACAACGGGGTAAGGAGATGCAGTGAAAGCATGTTCTTTAATGGATTTTAAACATTTAATGAACTCCACAGGGGTTGTCAATGTCCTACATGCTCAGATGAACAAAAATTTTGGGTGAGAAGAAGTACTAATGAATAATGATATCTTGTAATCTTCTGAAAACTATATAGTTTAAACGAGAAACACAATGAAACGTTCCCCAAAAGGCAAACAAAAAAATATTGATTTCATTTACAAAGTAATATATCAGGTTAACATCAATTGTGACTACGAAGCAATAAAGACAAACTGATGATGAACATTTAGTGACATCTTGATAGTTAATGCATCAGAATACCTTCCATGTAAAACATGCACATCGTCTTTCGTGGAATTGGGCCATATATCAAGCTCCACAACTCTTACACCTCTATTTAAAGCCTTTATAATAGGCACATCACTACAATCACTGCTGAGTTGATTGCCCGTAAGATAGGAGTTATGGCCAGTATATATGAAATACTGTGACAATGGAGCTGTCATATCCTGGTGAACCTGGATGATGCCAAACTCAGGGATTAACAATAGTCACAATTAAACTAAATCCTAAGGCACATAACCTAGTAGTCTAATACTCTGCGAGTGAAATCTAGTTCCGAGGCACCAAGAATGTGAGGGAATGCAAGAAAGCGAAAAATGCCATGATGCTGAAATAAGACAAGAAAAAACAACAAAGGCCAGTCCTACTTGCCTCCTCATGTAGCAAAAGGGATCTATCTATCTATCTATCAAAAGAACCAAGAAAAGGGAAGTGAGTGGGCTACTTGAAAACTAGATCCAGAATTTCATTTTCCTTTCCGTCATTTCCCCAAAATTTCCCGGATGCCAAACAGTACCAAAGTGAATTCCATTTAGAGTGAAATGGAGCAGTAAAAAGTAATTAAGAGAGAGTAGTGACCTGAGATCCGATGGGAGGATTAAGGTCGGGAGAGAAGAGATAGTGATGGAAGTCATCGAGCGTAAGAGTGTGCCTGACGAATTTAGTAATGTGGTGGCGCTTGTGCAACACCTGCTCCACTATACGGCGAGAGGCGTCGAGGTCATCGCCGCTCTGGCCTTGAACCTCGAGGAGGAAGCGGTGGAGCTGCTCGGGTGTCATGTGGGTCCCACCGTCGGCGTATTTGTTGAAGAACTCTTTGACTTCGAGCGGCGGCACCGCCTCGGCCACCTTGAAGCGGCGCTGGAAGCACACGCACACTCTATAGCTGCCCATTATATGAATCAACCAATCAATCAAAGAAAGAAACAAGGAATAAGAAGCCGGAAGTTTGGTAACGGAAGATCAAAGCGATGAAAGAAGGAGACAGAAAGGCGGGTGTAAAGGAAGGGAAATAAGTGGATTTAGGTGAAGCGTTGAAAGGGTCTTTTGCTTTTCCTGTATTTTAAATCCTCCATTAACGAAGAGAGCTTGACGAATGAAGATGGATGTGTTTTATGCTATAATGCTTGGCCCACTCTACTCTACTCTATTCTCTCTCTTTGTATTTAACGAAAAGCTTTGTTGGCGCCTTTCTTACGGGTGAGTGTATTATGCAACTTGTTGCATGCATGTAATACAATTTTGATCAATAGTATTGTGACATGTGTATAAGATAACTTGATATGCAATGCAATTATCTACATGTCACAATTTTATCGATCAAAATTATCTTGCATGCATGCAACAAATTACATCATAGATTAAATACTTATTACTTACACCTACTATTTCAATTTTCAACATTAATTGTTCCTGAATTATTTTTCTTCAGTGGCGTCAATCTTCACTCCTTGAACAAATAATAAATGTCTGTTTTAACTGTGGGGTAATGATTTGGAGCCACGCTTCTAACGCGTTACAAGTAAATCATTAAAACTATACAAGCAATTTCAGGAAAAATTCCACCCTCCAAATGTATCTAACAAAATTGAAAAATTTAGCATTAAATGAGGAATAAATAACTCGAATTAAATTTTATTTAATAATCAAATAAAAATAAGTTTTGATAATGTCTAATTTATAAATTAAAATATATTAGATTTACCAATTACACCTAAAAAATACAATAGATGAGAAAATAAGAGATGACATTGATGTGGGAAAGCATAGTAGAGAGAGGCCGGCCAAAGACATTGTTACAATATGAACACTTATTTTTTTAGGGTGACTTGTTGATTAATCTTTTAAGTATTATGAGACTTATTAGTGGAGGCGATTACAATGTGAACACTCTGGGTTGTGATAATTGGTAAATCAACTTTACTATAATGAAATTAAAGCAATACGGGTATGTTTGATTAGTAGAATGTTTGAGGGAATGAGAATGTGATTGTAATGTGAGCATGTCGGAGGAAATAAAAATGTCATGTCAATTTGATATGATGTGAATAGAATAAAAGTGAATAAAATAACTATTTTACCCTTATATAAAAGTAAGTAAGAAAATAAAAATAAAAATATAATTTTATTATATTAAAAAAATAAAATTTATTTGATTAAAAGAATATAAAAGAATTACATTTATGATTATATAAATAAAACAACGACCAAACGTGCCCAAATTTGTAAGAGACAAACAATAAATAACGTGGCATGTGAGAGTAAGTACTGGGGTTGGGTCAGCCTTGTTTCCATTAATCATTAAACTATATATATATCTTATTCAAAAATAAAAAGAGGCATAGTGACAATAGTTAGGTGGAATGTTGATTTTATAGAGTGTAGCTTATATAAATGATATATAAATTTAGCATGTATTAAGAGTTTAATAAAAAAAAGATAATATGTGATCAAAATTGACCTTTATAAAAATAAAATTATATTAAGATTTTAAAATATATCATTCTTAATTTTATTCATTTAATTATTCAGGGCTTATATAAAAATAGACAATTGAAACGATTTAGCATAAATTATATTCTCTTCTTGAAAAATACATAATTTATTAAGAAATATATTTTACATTTTATTATTTGAACATTATTTATTTTGTGTTTGAGATCATAAAGTTAATTGATTTGAGTTAAAATATAGTGATCTAGATACAGACATGTTAATGCAATGACATATTTTGATTTCTTTAATGCAAGATAAATTTGTAATTACATTGCATTAATTAATAGCATTTATATATTTTTATTTTATTTATTAAGTGATACTATCTATTTTAAAAATAAAAGTAAAAAATATTTGCCACGTATACCTAACATTTTTCAGTAGCCAAGGAGTCATGTGGTTGCCACCTAACAGTGTGACAGGGAAGAAACAGCTGATAATCAAATGAGTGTGAACATGTTGAAAAGTTGACACGTTTTTAATTCTTCCACTCTTAATTATTAATTTTATAAATGAAACTTTAATGCACTGTACTCACGTGGTTATAAATTAGGTTAAAATCTTATTTTAATCCCCTAATGTTTTCAATTATTTTATATTGGTCTTATTTCATCTTTCAAAATTCTAAATGAATTCTGTATCATTACAACTTGTGCTAAATTAATCTTTTTGTGTAACATTTCAGTCCATCAATCGATGACGTAATATAATAAAAAAATTTAAAAATTATACTTTCATCTCGTATTCAATCTCAAAACTTTTATTTTAATTCTTAAGCTTTATTTTTTTTTTAGTCTAAGGGAATCAATCTCTTCCTCTTCTCCTTTCTAACTTTATCATTTTCTCCTAACATATCCTCCTTTCATTTTTATTAATTAATGAATTCCTTTTAACTTTAATATATATGTTCATCTTCATCTCAGGGTTGATGAGATGCAGCCAAAGTTGCAGTGACTAATTAAAAGATAGAATTAATTATTCGATTGGATCTGCTACATTGTATTACGAAATGTTGAGTAAAGAGAGTGTAGTGATTGTAAGAATATTAAAGGCATGTTTGGTATGATTATCAAATGTATATTACATGTAATCTCATGATTTTCAAAAAAAAATTACATCATATTTTATACATACCAAATATATTTTTTATCATAATTTTTTTCTTTCCTAATTTTTCTTTCTATCTCTCTCCTTATTTTTCTCTACAGTACTTTCCTTTATTCTACAGTACTTTACTCTACAATACTTTCTTTACAATATTTTATATCTGTACATTTATACCAAGTGTGTCCTAAGAATAATGAGCATGAGGAATACCGGTGATGCTTGGCTTATTCAAACCCAAACAAGGCTCAATGGGAGAGAAGGCTTCAAACTGATATCCACCGGCAAGACAAGCCTTATGCCGCGCTCTCTCTCTCTTCACAACCCCACCACTACGACGTCGTCCCATGCTAAGCCCTCGATTTCCTATCTCTACCGTATTAATAATAATCCCCATCTCAATTCTAACCCTAGCCAATTTTGCAATTGCAAGAAGAGAAAGAAATTGAGAATGGATTACAGCATAGGAAATAAGAAAAGAGGTTGACACATAAGAGGGTTTTCATATAAGTGGATCTCACATGTGAGACACATTTGTGTGTCACTCTCTTTTCTTGTTTTTTTTATGGTGGCCATGCAATCTCAAAGAAATTGACTTAGGGTATGTTTAATAGGTATGTAGGGATGTAAGGGTTATAAAGTGAAGTGATGTAAAAAAAATGTAAAGTAATTTTAAAAATGAAAAGTGTGCTTGGTATGTGAAAAAAATATGATGAAAAGTGTATGTTTGGTATGTAAAAAATATGATGTAACGTTTGTTAGAATTACATTACATGAATAGCGAAGATACCAAACACAGCCTTAGTGTGGAGAGAGAGAAAAGAGGTCGGGCTCGTTTAGTTGATAAATTTATTTTGAGAAAAATGAAAATAAGAAAGAGAATGAAAAATAAGAATGATATGATTATGTTTAGTATGAAATAAATTTGAAAATGGAATGGAATGAAGGGTAAGTAAAATAACAATTATATCCTTCATTAAAAAATTATTAATCATACTATTTGGGCTAAGGGCAAAATTTATCATTTTCCACCCTAACCCCATGAAGAGGCCCAAAGATAGGAATGCGAATGAGAGTTAGATTATTTTTTGATTATTGATTACCACACTATTTGATTATTGAGAATGAGAATCACATGGAAATGGGATTGCGACCTGTCAACGTCTATATTATTTTTGATAATGAGTTAGATTATTGATTACCACACTACAGTAGAATATAAGAATTGAAATACAAATTTTGAAATTAAAGAAAGGGTGAAATATAATTTTTTAAAAGTTTTCTTTTTGTAAACGTTTATATTATATGGACCAAATTAACAGTGTTACACAAAAAATATTAATTTAAAATAAATTATAAAAATAGATAATTAATTTAAAATTTTTAAAAAATAGAAAATCAATATAAAAATAAGTAAAAAAGATAGGAGACTTATAAATTATAAGATTCTTTTACGAAAATTTTGATTCCTTTAATTTTGGGTGATTGTTGTGAAATTTATAATAAGTAATATTTTATATGTATCTATAAATCAATCGACAATTTGATGTTAAGGAAATAGAATATATTTTATATGCTCAATTATTTCATATCTAATACTCTAAATTATTATTAAAAACGACACTCTAATTTATAGAGAGAATTATTATTTTTGTTATTGAAAACTACGTTTTATAATAATTTAGTTTTTTTTTTTTTTTGGGTTCACTTGTATTAATTAGATTCTATTATGAATAGGTAGTTTGAGCTATCCAGATTCAAGCAAGGGGTTGAAGCTTTTTAAATCTAACTCCTCAAAATATTACAAGTCTCGTGGTCAAACAAGATATATTCATAGAAATCATCATCCCTCTCGATTAATTTATTTAATTTAACTATGGAGACTTCAAATCTTAAGGAAGATTGGATCACAAAGACTTTGAAGTTTTGAAAAATTATTGTCTACGTTCACCAATGCTTCAAATCGAAACTGTTCCATATATATAAATGTTTGTATACACAAGAACTATTTTTGCGGGTCTCATGACACAGTAATGAATGAATTCAAGAATTTAAAATGTTATCTATGTTGACTAAAATAGTGTTAATACTAATATTCTTTATTATAAATATTTTCTTAATTTTGGTTAAAATATATCAAGTGAGTATACTCTTGAAAGATTAGATGAATATTTTTCTAACTATTCAAATTAAATTAAACAATTAAGATTAAAACATGTGAAACTATTAAAGTAATGTTATTAAAAATTGAGATTAAAACATGCGAAACTTTACTGACTATCACATGTGACAATTAAAGTAATGTTATAATTAACCAAGTTTGGTTGGTCTAGTGGTTAGCTCAATAGGTTACTTAAGCAAGTGTTGGGGGTTCGAATCCCACCTCGTGTATGCAGCAACCAATTGATCAGTGGCAAACCCTTAAATGGAGCTCAGATCTGCGGAGGATTAGTCCTTGGCCTGTCGGGCTGGGAGATACCTTGGGAAACAAAAAAAATAATGTTATAATCTTAACCGTTCAATTCAATTTAAACAGTTGAAAAAAACTTCTCTTAGTGCCGTTAGTGCCGTTCGCTTGCTGGTTTTGTTGAGGGAAAAGAAAAGTAAAAGTAGATTAGGTGGACCCACCTACTTTTACTTTTCTGTTTCCTCTGACATGTTTAAAAAAATACAAAATATCTATTACACCCTTTGATTTAACACAATCCTAACTTTCTTTTCCTTTTATTATTTTAATATAAAGGGTAAAGTGATAATTTTAATACATTCTCATTCCAAATTTTTACTAACAAACACATCAAACCCATTCATTTCTCCTTTCTCTCTCCCTTTTCTTTTCTACCTACGACGTGCCCTTATATCTCAAGTAAGAAGAATATGCTGCCTATATAAAATAGAAATAAGTATATTTTGACTAGCACTGTCAAAACGGGCCGGAGCCCGCGGGCTAGCCCGGCCCGCCCGCTAAATGGGCGGGCTTAGGCAAGCAAAAATAGGCCCGTTTAAAAAACGGGCCTAAATGAGTTGGCCCGTTTAAGCCCGCGGGCCGGCCCGTCAAAAACTTAAAAAAAATAAATAAATTAATATATATTTGTTTAAAATATGTATAAATATATATATTTTAGATAATTTTATGTGTTAAATAATAATTTTATTCTAATAAAGTATATAAATAATTTAAATAATAATTAAAATTAATAAAATATTAATTTAAAGTTAAAAAATTACTAATTTTTAAATAAATATATAATTTTATAATTAATTTTTAAAAAATATATATTTTAAAAAAAATAAAAAAATTGGCCCGCGGGCTAGCCCGTTTAGCCCGTGGGCCATTGCGGGCAGGCTTGGGCATTACTTCCCAAGTCCGCCAAAAAAATGGGCCGGCCCGGACTGTTTAACGCCGGCCCGTTTTGGCAGTGCTAATTTTGACTAACAGAGTGAAATTAAAAAAAAAATAAAATCTACGAAACAAAATCAAATTTTGAATAGTTCAACAACCTTTATTCTTGAAAAAGATCTTCCATTTTCTGATGGTTACAACCAAATCTATCCCTTGGCAAAAGCAAAAAAGAAAAAAAGACTAAAACGTGGCTCAATCCATGAATGATTATGTCTATATGTGCTCAAATAGATTTTGGATCCTCCGAATGTTAAAGCTTATTGATCCTATCCCTGAGAACAAAAATCGTCATGAAATATGCTCACATTATTCAATCTTCTAAATGATTACCTACAAGACAAAAAAACTAAAAAATTACAAATGTACATCATTTTACTTTACCTTGGATATCATACCACCAATGAAAATGCATGGTACTATATATCTTATGTATCTTTTCCCTGTGATTTCTCATTCTTCAGTATTCCACATCTCTGATTTAGTACTACTATTAATGCTGTACAGTACTAGTGAAATCCTAAATCCCCTAAGGGGCAGGTTGGAGTGTGCAGGGAGGAGCTTCTGAAGGAAAGGCCATTGATCTGTTGAGGTACATTCTCTGCTTTTCGTCGGCAAAGCAAAGCACGGACTCCGCACAAACTTGCGAGGCGGTCGGGGGCGGCGTAGGCTTGAAGTCTTGGAGTTTCGAGTACTCGGAAATAAGGTGGAACATGTAGTCATAAATCCCATCCATGCTCAAGCTTTCCATTAATTGCTGTCCTCTTCTCCCTATAGCTTCTGCCTATAGCAATATAGATGTAACTAAAATCAATAATCAAATTCACTCAGTAACAATGTACCATCCTTCCTCACTAAGATTATCAAAGAATTGAACTGTCACATATAGGCACTTGTATCCTTGAGAGTGACACTAAATAACAATATAAGAGATTCTCAGGCCTTTTCAAACGCATTCTATCTTTGCTCACTTTAGATAGATTTGGTTTATCGTAAATAAATAGGTCGAACTAATTTCAAATAGATAAGTAAAGATGTACCTCGAGTCCGTGTTCATTACCCCAGTCAACGGCACGTTTTATAGATGGACATAGATCTAGAGAATCAATGGGCCAAAAGTTGTTCTGTGGAATAAGGCCACGGCTGAAAAAATCTTCATACTTCGGTGATATTATTAGTGCAACAGAACCACATGAGAGAATATACTTTAGACTCACAGACCATGCATATCCTTCAGCATAGATCTTGTACCTTCAGAAATTAAGAAGACAATCAAAGAGCAGGTCAAGAAATGAAGAAGAAGATAGAAATATTTTGGTGAGATAAGCAAATCTACAATAATTTGCAGCATTTATGCTCTAATATGATCAGAACAAGGGTACTCACCGATGATTACATTGACTTGAAAGTTTTGACTGCTGAAAACCATTTCTAGCAGCTTCACCCCAATCCTATAGAATGAATCACAAAGCACAATTCTTCTTTACCTTGATAAGTTAAGAAACATAAAAGCTTATTTCAATTATCAATATTATGCTTGGAAATTAAGTTTATCTTTATCCCAACCTGACGCATAATTTGTGCTCCCCACATCCTGGAATGATTGCATTTCAGTAATTTTGTTCGAATAGGCGATGAAACATCTGGGTTTCCCTTCCAGTACGCCCGAGGCACCTTCTTCCTCCAACTTACAGATTGAGAACCTTGTTTGATATCCTGAAACTCCTCATTCCATGGCCTTATGTTTATCTCCGGCCTATGCAAGAAGAAATATCTGACAGAATTAAGACAAGTCATACCCATAAAAATTCAAAATGCACTCCTAAATTGGATCCCAAAGAACCAATCTAGCCTACACATATCACTTCTCTCACTACTTTTCCCCTTCCATTATAAGATAGCATTCAAGAGGCCACAAGTAATTGATGAAACTGTAATTGGACAAAATAGTAAAGAAATTCTTACCAACCCCAGAAAGACCAGTCAGGAAAAGGGATGTCAAAGTGTTCCTTGGTGGTGCAATACCGAAACAGAGGCAAAGGCATTGAGTGGTGATGTGTCCGATCAATTGTGGGCTTGTCCATACAATCAAACATAATATCAACATCAGGAACCATCCCAGGGTACCTCCTGAGGAGCTGCAAGAAACCCCAGATAGTGAACATGGCTCTGCTCTGCACACAAGCATAATACAAATCCACATACAGCTTTCCCCCAACAATGACGATCCTGAATGCCGCTTGCTTCTGGGCTTCCACCAAATGAGCCTTGGAAATCCTGGATTCAACCCAAGGCTGAAGATCTCGATAAATCGCCCCGAAGAATTCCGGGCAATTCTGGTTCGTCACAGAGGACGCCGACAAGGACGCCGAGAAATGGCGGCGGCGGGAAGTCGCGTCGGCGCTGTAGCGGCAGGTGAGGTAAGAGCAATGTATGATTTTCAACGCCCGAGCTTGGCGGGTCTCTTCGTCGAATGTCTTGGGCGGGAATAGGTGCCATGGGGTTGGTTCTAAGTTGTGACCCACCACAGTTTTGGTTTGGGAGACGAAGTCGTCCACCTGTTCGACGAAATTCCCCCAAGAAAAAAAAAACAAACTCAATTAAGTAACACCAACAACAATCAAATTCTCAAGAAAATCAACAAGAAGAAGAAAAAGAACCTTGTGGAAGAGGAGTGCAGTGAGGGAGAAGAGAGACAAGGCCAAAACGCAAGGAAAGAGATGAGGGGGCACTCGAGAGGAGGACTTGGAATGGAGTCCCATGGAAGAAGCTTAAGGGAAAAAAGCTAGAAGCTAAGAAGATGGTGATGGTGATGATGGGTTGATGAACAGCATGGGTGGGGTGGGTTGGGAGTGAAGGAGGAGGCGGTGCCATTCTAAAAGTTTCCACTTTAGGTGATGATGGCGGCCACGTGGTTCAGGGTGGATGACGTGTGTGAAAAGCAAGCGTACGTTGAAATCATGATCGATAGTCGAGACCGAGGAGGCCCCATGAGGCCATAGTGGTTGGTGTGGAATTGGACATATGGCGAACACTTGGTAGAAATCTCGCAGCGAAACGCGGCCACTTTCTCTCTCTGCGCATGCATTCTACAAATAATGGTCCCTTATCCCATTCTCTGTACCGTTATCAAATATTGAAATTCTTTCTTTTCTTTTCTTTTTTCATGATTAAAAATTTAGGTGAGGGGATGTCGTCTCAGTCGATGGTCAAGACAGGTCTCTAGATTCAAAGAGCACTTACAAAAGTTCTTACAAATAACCCACTAAATGAAACATCACTAGAAATCAAACTCAAATCATATAATTATCATGAGCAAAAGGTGACCAAGTGAAACAAATCTCATTAGCTAGAAATTCTATTACACTATTTTGTCTCGTTTATGTGAAATAACGCAGTTTTCCATCGGTTTAAAGTTTAAACTGTTTGAAACAATCCACATAACTTTAATGATTGATAAAGATGCCTAGCTTTTTATAAAGGCAAACTTTTCATTATTTACTTTACTCATCTCTTTTTATCTTTACATGAATCAATACTATTTATAATTAGTTCCGAGGCAATTTGGTCTGGTGCGTTTGGTGTAATTCAAAAGGAAAGAAAAGAGGAGATTAGAAGGAAGGAAAAGAGAAAGGAAGAGAATAACAATTTATTTTAAGGAGATTAACTTTTTTTTTTTTTCTTTGTTAGGTATGATATGAATTTGACATTTTGTGAATGTATTGAAAGACTTTTTTCACCATAGTTAGGTATAGATCAAAATCGGGTCGAATTCAAATTAATTAAGAAAAAGTCTAAGAGACTAATCAGCGAGCAACTAAAATTTTTTTTTTCTTAATTGTTAAGTATATCCTATCTTTTTGCTATCAATTGCATTTCTAAATTAAATTGATTTTTATTTTGATTATTCCTAATAAGTTCCCTTTTATTAGGAATAATCTTGTTTGAAACATAAGAGAATAGTAAATGTGGATATATCTTTCAACTTTCAATAGAATACAAGTCTTAATTTGCTAAGTAGGGTGTGGACTCTTATAATCAAATATAAGGTTGAATTTATAATATCTTTAAATCTTCATACCAATTATTATGAGGTTAGTCATTGAATTGTCTTAAGAGACCTAACTCATTCTAAAAGAGCTCTCAAGAAGAAGTGATTACCTTAATTTATATATACAACTTATCAACTATTTAATTAAACAATATAGGAGTTCAACAAATTGTACTTTACTTTGAATTTATTTAACATTTTCTATACTGAAGCAGTTTGATTCTTGTTAATTAAGCAAGCGTCTGTCATTCCATTGAATTACAGTTTAATACAAGTTTGATCTAAACAGAATTTGCCTTGTAATATACAATTAACTTGTGTGTTTTTTTATTATTTATCTGATTACTTGGTAACTGCTCAATAAAACTAGAAGTCAACTCAATTAATGTTCATTGATTTTCTATCCGAAAAAAAAAATTCATTAATTTTCACTCGTATTTATATTATTAAAATTTATTAATTATGCATACAAAATTACTAATGTCAATAATTTGTTAAAAATTCATGAACCATGAAATTAAACATTTCAAATGGGTCACATGTCAATAGGCTTTATTTGAGAATGACAGCACATCATACACAATAATTGTTTGTAGGAAATAGTGACAAAAAGTTGTCACATGTTGTGTTGCTAACTTCAGAGATTGATTGAATCTGTTAAACCTAGGACCATTGTTTTTTTTTTTCCCCTTTCTCTGGGCTAGAAAATTATAATTTTTTTTTCCTAGCATTGAAACTAAACTAGTTGCATTCAATTTAATTAGATTAGCAGCAGATGATTAAACTAATTAAGTGACATCTTTGTCTCTTGAGTACTATTTTGGAAATTTTGCTAATAATCAAATATTATACTGTATGCCCAACTAACTATGAACAAACATGTTTAGCTATTTTTTTTCATGTATGTAACTAAAATAATGTACCGACATTTGAGCATAATATATACTGTAAATTATACAAATCTTTCGTTACAAATTATATTTTAAAAAAGGTATAAGGTTATGCAAATAAAAGTCTATACAAGGTTTTCACATAATTCGAATAATAATAATAATAATAATAATAATAATAATAATAATAATAATAATAATAATAAAACAAGGCCTACGAAAAACAATAAAAAATAATGAAATTAAGGAACCAAACATCTTAACAAGATTTAACAAAGTAAATATTATCCACAAAATTTGAAAGTTTTCTAAACTGAGGCAATACACCTCTAAATAAGTAGGATTCAAATGGAATATACTTGATTGAATCTAAAGCTATAGGAAAGTGTTTGTCCATCTGGCTTGGCTTGCTCAACCCCTAATATGAGAGATTCCTTTTATAAATTAATAGTAAAAGTAGGTTGTGTTATTTTGTTAACTTCAAATAGCAATAAAAAATTAAAATTGTTGAGTCTAATATTAGGGATTAGTCTTTAACAATATGATGGTTTCGAATTTAAATATTGTTAAAAAAATATTTATATTTAATGTTCGACAATGTTTTAAATAAAATTGTCTCCATTAAAAAGACATCTAGAGACAACAAATATGGCAATATAAAATAACAACATATATATTATTATATTATAATACTCTTTTACAATTTTACCCACAATATCCGACCCAAACCATGGGCCATTGGGCCATGGCCCATCATAAGTTGGGTATAGAGGCCATCCCTCCCACCATATGTTAACTATTTTTCCAATCTTCCACACCATTATCCGTTCTTTTTGTTCACATTGATCTCTCTATACAATTTATAATATAATACTTGTTAATTTTGGAGAATTCAAATTCATCAACTGCTTCAACAAAATTATGAATTTGACAATTAGGCGGATCCGGATCTGTTAAAGTGCAGATACGGTGAAGTATGTGAATTGCACAACATGAGTCATTAGATGAGACTGTTACAATACAAATACAAATCTCAATTTTTATTTAACAGTCTGAATCTACACTTCATACATTTTGCACTTAACTAAATTTAAATTCATTTTTGTGTTGCCTCTCCGATAGCTAAGCCAGTGATGAGTGAAGAAGAAAAAGTGAGAGAAAGAATTTTAGAGCACATAATCCAATACCTGGGGAAAGACAAAACATCCCCTTGTATAGCTCGAGTGGTCATGCAAAGTTACTATTATACTCATTCAAATCACAATATCTATTTTGTTTAAAAAAATTATTATTATTTTTAAATATTTATTATTTTATAAAATCAAAAAAACGTTAATAATTTTTTTATAATTTTATTCCCACTTAATATCTATTCTCAAGATAAGATTAATAAAAAAAGAGTAATTAGTAGGAGTAATTTAGTAAAGATAATTTAGTCTTTTTATCTCTTTTTTTTAGGTGAATTAATAATTTTGTTAGTCTATATGTACCTACCCAACAAAACATATTATAAACTGAAAGGAATATAAGATAGTTAAATGAGCCATTTAACCGATGGTCTCATCTTTAAAATATGAATTATAATAGCAATCAATTCGCTTTTAATTTTGCCACCAACGTTCAAGACCAAGAGGGTCTAAAGTCTAAACGCACCCTTTACATCAAACTGGCAATCCAAGCCGTAAGTATGAATTAGCCTAAGTATAGTGTTCCATTAGGATTTAGGAGTATTAAATTTAAAAAAGAGATAACCTAATACCATCACTTATGATTTTTTTTTTTTAAATCGTAATATACATTTTAATATTTGAAAAATTATAAAAATCAAACAGTTAGTTTTTTAAGCACAAAGTATAAAGGACTGACATGTTAAATTTTGCTATAAAATAGATCTTCTTCTTTTAAAGAAAAATTAAAAAGAAGTGTATTTGGTGGAAAGGTAATGAAGTGTTTTTTTTTTTCTTGAAAATGTGAAATTTAGATAGATGCAAACTGGGATACAAAGTTTGGGCCAGGGCCCGTAGAGTTTAAATTACACATCAACCTAACACAATATTCTTAATCCTACAACTACGACTGATACCTAAGAGATCAGCCCAAAATACAAAAAACAGAAAACAGGAACCACAACGAAAACAGTAATAGACATCCTCACTGTTGCCGCATGTTTTGCAAGACTATCCGTACAACATGTCTTCTCTCTAAACACATGTCTAACGAAGTGTATTTGTTACACCCATCTTTTGTGGAACCTTGAGGTTTAAGGGTGTGGAACAAGCATTTTGGGTTGGATATTTAATTTCCAAGCTGAATGGAATTTATGGAAACAAATATAATTTACATGAGCTTTTGGGTGAAATATGGTAAATTCCCATAGAAACTGAACTAATTTCTATATTTCTAAAGACTAAAGTAGGTTGACACAAATGATCAAGGATCTGGAGGAAAGTTCTCACCTCCCTATGGGCGAGGGTTCGAATCCCCCTGAAGCCATCTAAAATCCTGTTTGGTGGGCATCCCTCCTCAGGGAGATCCTCTGGCACCCAAGGACTAGTTGAGTAGCTGCGACTGGGTAACACTATTTGCGGTTTAGGCATGTGCAGTAATCTTTTGGGTTGGGTCTCTGTTGGTCTCCCCAACATGCCACTGGCGCCCTGCCCGGTAGTACTTGGGAGTGCCTTTCCTTACTACAATTTTTTATAAAAAAAATAATGAATTAGTGGGAATGGAAGGAGCAAATTAGGTTGTCGATGGAAAAAATTAAAAAGGGAAAACTAACTACTAAGCAATGTGTGAAGAGCTGAAGATTAATTTGATAATTTTTCATTATTAAACTTAAATTTTATCTATAATGTAGACCATAAAAAAATTGCATTCAAACTAAATGATGGCGAACTTTTTGTCTCTCACTTCAGAGTGGGAAGCTTTTTTTTTTTTTTTTTTTCTTTTTTCTACATGTATATTATAATTTAAACAAAATTAATATAAATATATAATTTGTTAAAAGTCAATAAATATATAAAGGTTTGAATTTTTTATTTGGTTAAATTTATGGTATATTTGGTAGAGAGTGAGTATAGGTGAGATGAGGTGAAGTGAGGTGAGATTTTGATATGTTTGGTAGATGATGAGGTGAGTGGGAAAAGAAAGAAACTTCCTTCATGAGAGGAAATTAAGGTTGCTTGTATGTAAAGAGGAAAGTTGTAGTAAGGTAAGGTGAGATAAGGTTTAAAGACCAAAATACCTTAAAAAATATGTGGCTTTTAAAAAAGCAAGGGCAAAAAAGATATTTCATATTTTTATCTTCTGTTTTCTTATCTTCTTCCCACCATAAATCTCTTAATACCATGTGGGTCAAAAGTATACCTTTCATTGATGGCTTACTTTCAACTAGTGGTGGAGGTGTTTTAGGTGCCCCCCTCCGCACAATTCACATCTTATAATTGGGCTTACGACATTAACACTTGCTTGAACCCTTAAGTTTAAACTATGTATCTTCTCGGTTAAAGTTGTTATTTGGGTATTCAATGCATCAAGTTCATTAATCTCTATGCATTTTTTGGCATGTGTCTCTCTAACTCCCAATGATAATAGGTTGATGCAATGGTCTCCAACAAGTTGTAAGCCTCCTCCATGGGTTTTGCCATTAATGAACCACCAGCAGCAGTATCAATAATTGTTTGGATTGTTGAGTATAACTCATTGTAAAAAGTTTCAACTAGCAACCTCTTGGAAAGACCATGATGAGGACACCTTTGCAATAAGTCCTTGAATCTTTCCCATGCTTCAGATAAATTCTTGGAGTCATACTGACTAAATAACAAGATATCCTTCCGCATCTTGAAAATCTTGCTTGGTGGAAAATACTTGGATAAAAACTTCTGGCCTAGATCTTCCCAAGTTATAATAGAACCTGCTGGAAGTGAATTCAACCACCATTTGGCTTTATCCCCAAGAGAAAATGGAAACAGCCTCAACTTGACAGCATCTTCACTCACCCCTTTTAGCTTGAAGGTATCACAAACTTCTAGGAAATTTATGATGTAAGTAATTGGATCTTCAGTAGCTAAACCCCCAAATTGTGCATGAGATTTCAACAATTGAATGGTGTTCGGATTGATCTCAAAATGATCTTCTTCAATTGTAGGCCTTCTTATGCTTGGGCTCAATAAATGTAACATTGGAGTTGCATATTCATAAAGTCTATGATTGTTCTCATTTTCCATCTTAGCCTCTCTAATTCATAACAACGAGAACCTACACAAATTCAATTTCAAAAAAAAAAGAAGAAAAAAAACACGTTCGCATGTCAATCTTCAAAACTATAAAATATGACACAACAAAACATACATATATCTATTAATTTTCTTTTGATAATATATCAATATTGTTCTATGTTATAACTTATAAGTGATTTACATTATATTTTTTTTAAATCAAATTTACTAAATTTCATATTTCATTCATATACAATAAAAACAATTAAAAAAGAATTTAAATAATCTAATTAAAATGAGTTATATATCTATATTTTAATTCACTTATTTTATGAATTATATTTTCTATGGTCATCTTATACTAACACATGGGTGGGACCTGTATTAAGTGTGACTCATAAGCGTGGGACCCACTCATGTGCCACACACACTCTCTTAATGTATTTCTATACTAGTTAGCACATGATCCATAGTAATACTTGATTCAAATACAAATCATGTTTAACATGTCTAGGCTGAGTAATATTTGTAGAAGTATTCTTGAATTATGTAGTCAATTTGATGATTATGACATTAGATGGGTCCCTGTAATAGCATTGCATATTGTATGGCTAGAGTAGCTCTTAGCTTTCCTGGTGATAAAGTTTGGCTAGATAACAATTTGGTTATCTGAGAATTGTATTGCTGATTTGATTAATGAATTTATGGATTTAAAAAAAAAAAATCAATTAATATGTTTATCATAAATCATGGTGTATCATACGTGGAACACATGAGATGCCTAAACATCCATGCTTTAAAATAGCACGCAAGCTATTTATCAGTAACCAAACTATTCCAACAGTCCAGAAATCCAAAGATTCAATAAAATTGCTTCTCCCAATTTCAAAACACGGCGCTCCTGAACCCACACTCAACTAACTCCATTCTAAAACATACCAAATTTCAAACCAAAACTAATTACTATTAATCTATCTGATGAAACATCACAAAATCAAACAACAAATTCAGCCAGCCAACAAAGACTCAACCCATCACAGCAGGAAAATCAAAATACTCAAAGACAAAGAAAATATAGATTCGACAATTCGAGTTTATAAGATATCGTACCCGAAATTCAGATCTATTTCAGTTTAATGGGGAGCTCTTCTTCCTATTCCGCACTTAAATCGTCGGTCTTCTCTCTGTTTTCTGCTTAAGCTTCAAGCGCAACGCGTTCCTTCGTTCTGCCTCCTTCTCGGTATCGTGATTTTGGTGTGGAGCGGCGGCTAAAGGAAGATATAAATAGGTTTTTGGGTCAAATTATTAGTTGATTCTATTTTATTAGGATTGAGATGGTGTTTTTAATTTGAATTAAGATTTTTTTAACCCTCCTCAATCCTAAGGTTAGATTGTTTTTTAATTTTTTTAAAATATTTTTAATTATAAAATAATTTATAATATAATATTTATTTTCATTTAAACTTTAAAATAATTAAATATATTCATAGAATATAAATTAAAAAAACTCAAAATATAGAATATAATTTGAATTAAAATGAATCATAAAATTAATTTAATATATAAATATTAAAAGTAAAATAAAAATAAAAATAAGTTAGTTTGACTCTCCTCAATCCTAATTTGATTTGACTTTATTTTTTTAAGAGTTGAACTGAATTAACTCTTTTTTAATTAAAGTTAAAAATCCTTTATAACTCTACATAATTTATAGAACCAGATAGACTAACGAGATAAGATTTTTTAAAGTAATTTTTTACTGATGGAGTTATGAGAGAGATAGAGAGAAAGAAGATATTTTCTTTTCTGATTTTTTTCTCTCCCAAATTTTTTTCTCTCGGTCTCTCTCATAACTCCACCAAAAAATATAGAGAATTACTTTAGAGGATCCACTTTCATAAATTAAAGTATGAAGTGTTTGGAAGTATTATTGTGATCTTATTTATATTTTTTATAAAAATTTATTTAATTAATGAAGACAATAAAAATTAATAGATATTTAATAAAAATAATAATCATAAATAAAATTTATTAAGTTAATAAACTAATTGTCATTTTATATTTATTTGAGTAATAAAACTTAACAATAAATTTACATCCATTCTTTTATATCTATTTTTTTAAGTTTGTCTATCAAAATATGATATGTATAAATTTTTTCCTGCAAGTTAACAAAATTAAGAAAAAACCTCGTATAAATAAAATAATATATATCATATTTTGATAAATAAAAAATAAATATAAATTTTTTCCGAAGATATTTATATGCCAAACGATGACGCTTCAATCACTTTTGGTCAACTCGACAAGTTCTGATTATTATCAACAATACTGAAAACTATTATTGGTCCGTTACCATTCACAGTCACAGCCAATCAACATTTAACATAAAGCCGCCATTGTTGGTCGGTTGGTCAATGGCTCACAAGCTCCATTTTTCTCTCTTGCCAAAAATTATATATAACCGTTTTGCCTGCAAGATTTCACACACAAAAGTCCTCAGATCCCTAATACGTGTAAGAGAGAGAGAGAGAGAGAGAGAGAGATAGAAACAAGGGAATGTGTGACTGTACTTGAAGACTCATAGTTTGGTGGTGGCGGCGACCATGGAAGAACCCGCCATAGCAAAGCCGGACGGGCTCATTAAGCGCTTGAAGGGCACCGGAGAGAGAGACGAAGGCGGCGGAGACGACGACGACTCCGCCGATGATGCGGAATGTGATGCGGAGGTTTGGGACACGCTGAGCCGGAGTTTCCGTCAGGCGCAATCGGTGCTCGATCAGAACCGTGCCTTGATCCAGCAGGTGAACGAGAATCACCAGTCCAAGATCCCGGACAATCTCGTGAAGAATGTTGCTCTGATTCGCCAGATTAATGGTAACATCTCCAAGGTTCTGTCTATTTACTCTGATTTATCAGTCAATTTCTCAGATATTGTTCATCAGCGGCGGCGGAGCCGGAGTTTCTTTGGCACGACCTCCACCGGCGACGACGGCAATAATGAGAACGGTTACGATAAGATGGAAGGGAGAAAAGGAGGTTCCGTCGAGGAGATCACAGAGAAAACGTAGTAATTCTTTGTCATTCATAAAATGTGTCAGGGTGGCCTGGTGGGTCTACTTATTTGATACAGGAGGTGTTTGATAAAATGTGTCAGTGAGTTTTGTCTTAGATTGTTTGAAAAACAAGATTAACTGATTATTATCTAAGTAGAACTGCTTTTGTATTTGATGGTGGGTGTCTGGGTATAAAGAACCTGTGCTTATTCTGTGTTCTGCTGTTCTCTTTGTTATAAGGATGATTGAAGGCTGCCAGACTGCATTTCTACATTATCCACCCGCATATACGAGGTATTTATGTTATGGTTTCTTTTCATGGCGGCCTTTTTGCTATTATATGTTTGTTTAGGGTTCGTTTGTAAGAATACAACACGGTAAAATTATGGTATTTTAAGATTTTCAAAAAAGTTTTACATAATATTTTATACATATCAAACACTTTTTATCATTCTTTTGCTCTCTCTTAATTCTTAATTCTTGCTACGCTCCTAATTTTGTTGACAGTGTTTTAAGTCTTGTTCATATCACAATTGATGGAATCTTCAATGGCAACTTGAAAATGATTGTTTACATATTTTTGTGTGACTTGACTGTTTCTCCTTCCAATTTCTTCTCTATATTCTCAATACTATATGAATTTAGCTTTAAAATCTACACAGAGAAGATTGGAACTACAAAACAGAAGCAGGGGTATCAGGTATGAACGATGGGGTTGACTTCAAAGATGCTCTTAGTGTTAGATTAATTGGAACCTTTTCTTAATCTCCACCACAAACATTTTAACTCCTAGGAGGAGCCTGTTCATTCTTAATCCCCCATCTTTTTGTAGGGTCATGCTTTGTTGAGATTGTTTTTGACAATCTATTCACGATGAGCCGATGAGGAAAATTGGTTATGAAGTGATCATATACTCTTGAACTCGTATGAGACTATGAGTCACAGATGGTTTAACTTCCTTACAGTAAAATTAGCATAAGAAATTGAGAATGATACTTTTAAGGTTTTAACAATCTATCAGGAATGGACATACTAATAGCAAAAAGGAAGGAAGCAGTGTCAGCGAGTGGCCTCTGCATACTGATGCTTCTTCTGTCACTTGTTCTTCATAGTAAATTTGTGCCTCCCCCTTGATGTTGAACAATGTCTGAACCCTCTTTATCTAGATTCTAGGCTATAACCCTTTGTCTCTTTAGAAGGACGATATTTCTCTTCTTCGAGAGATAAGAGTTTCCTGCCTTTGTGACTTTGTAATGTTGTTTGTAAGATTTGGTGCATTTGATTTTAGTTCAGTTGATATATTGGTTATGCTCAAATCTAATGGATTATTTTTTCGGTTTCATCTTCTGTATTAGAAATTATTTGACCAATCCTCTTGGTCATTCTTCTTTTTGAATTTGATTTCTTTGTATCTTGTTTTTTTTTTTTGCCTTTTGAATGTCAGATATGTAAAGACTAAAGAGGTGAATAGGTGATTAAATTTAATCCCCTCACCTCACCTTGGTCTTGGTTCAAGATTCAAACAGGACCTTGATCATTAGGTTGCTTCTAAAGAATAAAAAAATATGATTTGATTAATGAGAATCAGAGAGATGTTAGTTTGGTTCTGAAATGCTGGATATTTGTTGGCTGGTTTTATGTCTGTGACGTTCAACTTTTGCGCATGAAATATATTTCTTCTATTATGAACTTAACGATTCACATTGTTGGCTGACATTCCAGACATCTCAACTTCATGGATTAAGATATGATGTTCGTATATTGTACTTCCACTCCATAATCTGATGTTTATTGTATTCTGAAGAAAGTCTGTAAACTATAAAACGAAATTTGCCCTATCCTTTATCCAACCTTATTAATTGTTTGAACATTTCATATTTAGAACACAACATGGCGTTTCCAGTTACAAGGAACAAGACTGCAACTGTTAAAATTGCATTTGAGTTAACAAAGCAAATTGGTTCCTCCGAATCACTAAAATAATCTAAGACTAATTTTAATATTCTATTTTCTGAAAAACCAAATTGAAAATAACCCATACTTCAAATACAAGATATTAATTATTACAGAGGATGTCATGACCATTTTAAAGGTAAGAAGAGTGTTTTTTTTTAATATATATATTTCAAAGTTGGTACTATATTTTTTAGTTCAAGAAGATAAAATATAATAGTCTGTTTGATAAAGTTTTCAAAAACAAAATAACAAAATTTATTTAATTGTTCTCAGTGACTGTTCTTAAATAACATAATGGTGTTTTTTAAAATGAAAGAATTTCCAAAATTCATAAAGAACAACTTCAAGAGATTTTTTCAAAACAAATTGATCAAACAATATTTTATTCTTCCAAAATTTGTTTTTAAAAATAGTTTTAGAAACTGTTTTAAAAACACGAAATAAACCAGGCCAAAAAAAAAAAAAAAAGATTAGTGAGAGGCTATTTCCCCAAAACTCAAACGGCGTTGAACAGCAGCAGTAACTACAAAGCACAGACTTCTGTAAGTGCGATGCACACCAGTTTCGGGTCCTTCCATTTTGGCTAGAAGCCTAGAAGTAGAGAACTTTCTCTTCTTTAATATCCTACTGAAAAATTGTTGATCCATACACATGCTTACGAAGGTCTCGTAGATGGAATACTAAAAGGGAAAATGAAACATAGTCTTTGAAAGACATTGGTTGATTTATAAAGGAAGTTCACCGCTATCAGCAATTACGACCTTGCTCTTGGGAGTCCCACTTTGCGTTCCTTCAGCTTCAATCTTGTAAACAACATCCATTCCAGAAATCACTTTTCCAAACACAACGTGCCTTCCATCCAACCTTTCACCAAATAGGTATATTCATTAGTTTGAAGTTTCTCACCACTTAGCAGTGTTGTAGAATGAATCACATTCAAATTTCAGTTTTCATGCACCATCTTCATTCCCATCAAATGGAAAAAAAAAGGAGTAAAGCACAAAAATGACTATATTATGTTATTTGTTTGTTCTATCCTATGTCCTTGAAGGAGAGAAAATTACCAGCTAGTTGTCACAGTCGTGATGAAGAATTGTGAACCATTTGTATCGGGACCAGCGTTTGCCATTGATAAAAGTCCTGTTAACACATAATAACAATAACTTGCTTTCACAATTGGTTTGATAGCAATTATTAGTTAGCATAATTGTCAAAACAACAGAAATAGATTACCTGGTCCGGTATGTTTTATCTTGAAGTTCTCATCAGCAAACTTCACTCCATAGATTGACTCCCCGCCCATTCCATTGCCTTGGGTAAAGTCACCACCTTGGATCATAAAGCTGGGTATAATCCTGTGGAATGAGCTACCCTTGTAATGAAGAGGCTTTCCGCTTTTTCCAGTTCCTTTCTCCCCTAATAATGTTAACCAAACAAAAGCAAATCTATGTAAATACTACATTTTTAATCGGTAAACTGAATGTAAGCACCTCGTAATTTTGTTATTATGAAAGGGGGGAAGATGTTATTAGATTCAAATTTTATCGGAGAGAAACCAACTGAACAGAATTTGATCCACCTCAATCACACCCAAAATATGTATCTATCCAAATTTGTTATGGTGAGAAGAGCAATATAATTACAGTACATTAGTGTGATTCACATTAGTTTTTAAATTAAGATCACTTTTTTATCCATGTCTGTAAGAATTAAAGATGAAAGTCATGAAATAAATTTATAGCATGTTCTGTAATTCAATGGATAAAATAATATGCAATGGGACAACAGAAACTGACTAACCTGTGCAAAGAGCTCGAAAGTTTTCTGCAAAAAGAAAAATTACATGGTTTAAGCTAAAGTCGATGATGATATGCATCAGAATGTTGAGAATTTAAAAAGCAGACCTGCAGTTTTTGGAACTGTCTTCCCAAAAAGACCGATTATGATACGACCTGGAAGTAAATAATCGCAGCATAAATACAAATTGTAATCTAACACCAACAATTCGAGAAAAAAGGACAATGCACAGCATCTACTGCGACTAACAGTTATATTTGTGGCAAAATATTCAATAGACGAATAATATTGCATTATTATTAGCAGGAATATTTCAGTTCATACACCAACTATATACTGGAGATAAGTTCTCCTCAGATGGTACCAAAGTTACATATAGAGCAAAATAGGAAATTCGTTCTGCCTTTTAGTGGAAGAATAATTGGAAGTCGAAAATAAAATTACTTGTGTATTCATTAACTAGAATTTAGAAGGTTATATCTCGGCCAGAAATTCCAAATATATAATTCACATTCTAGCACGCTAAGCTGACACTTTTCAACAACAGAAAGAAAACATGATTATTTCTTTGTTTAATTGATTGTATAGAAGTTTGAACCAGGTAAATCATATTACGAATACAACTGATCAATAGATGTAACTGGATAAGAGACAAATACCAGCGGGTTTTCCATCAATCTCAACATCAAAATAAACCTTGTTTGTCACTTGTTTCAAATCCTCCTTCGACTTTTTCGCCTGTAATCCAAATATCCTTTAAAGATTGCGAATTATCAAAATCAAAATAAAATCCAAACCAGTTCTAATGCTTGGAATCATTTAAGCAATCAATATGTTATACTTGATCTAGCCAAAGACATAGAGAAATGAAGCTTAATTAATGATGAATTGCATGGTTCTGAGAGAGATCTAGACTTGAGACGAAGATCGGATCAGAAGGAAGAAAAAAGCGGTAACCTGGATGAGTGCGAGGGTGCCGAAGAGGACCAGTGCTGAAAGCAGCAACGACGTCGTTTTCGCCATCTCTTTGCTTCTTCTACACACTCAGACTCAAGTTTCGCCGCTTAGCTCCGCGTGTGAGAGTGAGACTCAGAGCCTGAGATAGCCATTTTCATGGTTATATAGGGACACTAATGTTGTCACTCCGACCAATGAATCTGCGACACGTATACATTATTCAGAAATTTTTTTTTTGTGGGCTAGCATTTTGTACGGGCCTTGGTATCATAATATCATTACCTGTTAATTAATTTATAAAAACTATTTATTTTTAAATAATTTCTTTTTAAATGAAATTTGAAAAAAAAAATGCTGGAAGAGAGTAGTTTATATTTTATAAATTGAGTTAAAAAGTACTTTTCAAAAATAATTTATGTTTATAAATTTGTATTAAAAAGTGCTTTATCTATAAAATTGCTAAGAACTCAAGAAAGGTATATGTAGATTTAAGTATTAATATTACTAAATACTTAAAGAAAAAAACTTACATCCATTTTTTATATCTATTTCCTCAAATTTACCTATTAAAACATGACATATGTCATTTTATTTATGTGAGTCTTTTTCTTTTTCACTTTGTTAACTTACTGTTAAGGAAAAAATTTACACATGTCATATTTTAATAAGTAAACTTGAAAAAATAAATATAAAAAAATACATGTAAATTGTTTCCTTAATTTTTCCGTATGATTGAAAATAATGATGAATTGGCTTACAAATCTAATTCTTCTATAAAATTTATTCAGAAGAAAAAAAAAATACTTAAAAGGCTGGATTGGTTAGAAAATTATTTGTCAGGAATCTAACCAATTTAAAGATTTTTATGACATCACTTTCAATGGGGAAAAAAGCAAATTTTAGAAGGTTTCAATGGGGATGGTGGCGTGAGCTAAGATTATAAAGTAGCGACAGGAATTTCAACTCAATTCCTCGTAGTTTAAAATTCATTAATAAATTAATTAAAATAACGCATTTTGAATTTAATCTTATTTTGATTGAAAGTTGTTCAAAACATAGTTCATTTAACAAGTTTTAGGAAATTCAATAGCATGACTATCACTGCACTTTTATTAAAACAGTAAGTCAACACATATAAGTATTTGTAGTTAGTTTTTTCAATAAAGACATGAAAAGTGATTTTTCATTTTCAATTTAATATCACATTATTAAATTTTTCAAAATATATCTCCCACATGTCATATCTCTATTGAATAACTTGGTAACACCTAAAAAAAGTTGACTATGTCTATTCTTTTGCTTAAAGATTCCTAGTGAAATTACTACCATCCCTCAAATCATATAGAGCATCTTCATATATCTAAATCATCATCTGGGTCCTCATCAGAATCTGGCATCTCATCATCTGAATCACGATAATAAATAATCTCACCGATGCCTGAATCCCCTTTTTTCCCACTTGAAATGGGCGTTGCCTCAATTTTGCTCTCTTCAAGGGATCTTCTACCATCATAAATTTGTATTGGTCTACCATTTCCTAAAAGAATATAGTGGGTTAAGTTTCAGAGCATATGCATCGTCGGAAAACTGCAAATACTATATATTCTGGGAAGAAAAAAATTGTCCAGATCTAAATTACATACCTTGGTGTTCAAAAGGAAGCACAACCTTTGCCCTATCAGTTCGCTCCTTCTCCGAAAGCTCAAGATTGAATTGTACCTAAAACCATATACTTCTCTATATTATTTAGTTGCAGTCAACAGAAAGAAAGAAGTTAGCTTCAAATTACCAATTATTTCAAGGTCTCATTGTTTCTCTGCATGCCTCTGTTACTCTTAGTGTGTGTATAAATATATTTTGTTACAAATAGCCCTTTGCAGATAAAGAGATGTAACTTCACCATATTTTCCGTTTCCAGGAAAATACACAACTGACCTTTGGCAGTAGGGCTGAAATGGTTGCTCCATCTACTGTTGAAACTGGTGCAAAGTTTATCCCTCCAGCCTCAACTTTAAATTCTTCACACTGAATACAAGTTCAGAGATACTATATCAGTCCACCAATGAAGATTAATAATCCCGACTCCCATGTAAAGTTTACACAGAGGAAGAAAGATCACCGTCACTCTAACTCGCCCATTTCTGCGTTTGAACCTGACGTTGAACTTCCCCTTGGTAAAATTTTGTTCAGACAAGGAGTTCTCCGGATGACCTTGAAGACCATTTTCAGAATGATTAAATGGTTCTACACTGGCCACCATGGAGGACATGTAGTCAAGAACAGCAGCAGCCCTCTCCTCGTGAAGGTCAGAATGCAATAACCCAAAGATACATGAAATCTGATCTGTAACCATAGGAAAAGGAAAGCAATGAAGTGAATGAACATAAGAGATAAAGCTGTTCAGAAATCAAGTCAACTTTAGCTATAAATTTTTATAAACAAAATAGACAACTTTAGATAAAGCTGTTCACATATCCCCTTTGATTTGGTACTCCCAGTGAGGAATTTACCAAATTAGACAATAATATGCAAGGAACTTAAGTAAATCTAAAACCAGCATGAAAATGGATACCATGGCTACGCAGATTGCTTATAAGCGCTGAGACTGACTGCAAAGTTGTGAGCCTCAACAGTTCGCTTAGCTGGTAACATGCAAAATGAATCCATTAGGATTTAAAAGACAAAAATACAGAATTTGAAAAGAAGAAACTAGAGACTTAGATTGGTTTATTATAACAAATGATACATCAAACATTAATCCAAAATGACAGAAGAAAAATGCTAAATGAATTTAAGATAACATATGTACTACATGAAATCTTTGCTCTCAAAAGTCCAATTTACACATTAATAAACATGGCGTATATATAATATGAAATGAACTGAAGAAGCATCTCTTGGAAACATATACGAACTCCTTTTTTAGCCTTGAGGAAGACAACATTAAATAAACCCGTAGTTAATGTTCCCATGTAGTGTAAACAGAAAAATAAAGTTGTTTTGAAGTTCTCTCTGCCACATTTTCATGTACATCTTGGCTGATAATAAATTGTAAAATCACTATGAATCTAGTAAGGTAATCCAACAGATTCAATGCAATACCAGAAATTCTAGCCATTGCAATGCTTTCTGATGAGGAGTCTGACATTCATGTTGGTATTATGCACCATCTCAGAAAGAGGTGGGACAACTACACAGATTTTTGTTCCAAGTTCAGATCAGAAATAAATACACTTCCTGATAAGTTTCACCATACAAATTGAAATATACAATAATAGAGCATCATACATTCATACTAAATACCAAGCCACATATAATACTCATCCAAATACACCATTGCACTAGACTAAAATTCAACTTCACTTAAAGATATGGTAATGGTATGTGGATTGTAAATCTTAATATAAGTTGTTAGAAAAAGTACCGAGTCTATGGCAACACAGAAGCGGGTTTTGTTATCTCCAACTAATCCTGCAGTCATGCAAGAGTAATTTAACAACATTCATAGGTTGGAAAAATCATTTTAAAAAAAGAAAGAAAGCAAGAAGCATGAATTGATGCTAAAGCGTTTTGTTTATCTTATCTGGTGAAATGATAATAAATTTAGGAAAAATGTTTGGTAAAAGTATGAAACAGTCTAAATAAACTACCTTTACCAAGATCAGTGATTGTTGAAAACAACTTATCCAAATCCTTCACAGCTTTGTAAGGACTAGAAATAAGATAACTTTGGTCTGGAACATCCTTAACATTTCCAGATTTCTGTATTTTATCCTTCCAACCAAGAGGATCTGTGTAACAATCCAAAATTTGAATCCTGCAAATAACATGCCATTTCATAGGTCAGTTTATCCAATGTAAACAAATATAAATTTACTTCAACATTTGAAAGATAGCACAAAGGAAGCATGGAAAGGCCCAAGAAATGCTTTAAAATATAAAATTTTGGAATATTTTCTAAATTTCAATTTGCACCATTTGATCTCCATGTCTTCTTTGATTTGATGGCTGACAGATTAGCATACACCACAGTTCTGGATCTTATTTCCTAAGAGATTTTTCATTTTTCACATCCTTTATTTCATACTCTAGTCAACCAGAAAGTTATAAAAAGTGGCCCAAAAAAAAAAGGATAGACTCATGTACAAGTTGAAAATATTCACCATCTCTGGGAAGATTCAATATCCAATCCCTTAGTCTTTAAAAAAGCAATATAAGATGATGGACTCCGAGAAAGTGCAACAATCAGTAAACCTCTGTATCAGAAAAGAAATAATGGAGAATCAGCTTTAAAATTAGAAATAAGAACTACTAGATAAAAAGATTAACAATAATACTAAAAAAATCTCATTTATGAAAAACTAAACTGACCGTGACTGAGATTTTCCTCCTAAGATCTGAGATGAGAGTTGAACTAAAATGTGAGAGAATACATTAAAGGCAAAAGGCGAATCTAGAGAATCCTTAATTGTTAGAGCAGGGGCGTGTTCTCCCTCTAATGCACCATCCCGTAGCGCTCTGCAAATTGATTCTGCCATCTTCGTGAAAGGTAGGGAACATCAATTGACAAAAATGCCAAAAAAGAAGTTACTACCTCTGTTCTATGCATATCAAATGAAAGAGGACAGTTTAGCACAAATTAAGGTCCATTTAACAACTATCATGATTTCAAATGCAAGAGTGCTATTAAAGTGTAATATAACCACAATTCCCCAAAGCTGTGCTTATAAGCAGCCTAGAGGAGTGAGTAGTAAACCTAACCTAATTCAAACCCAGAAGCACAGGTGAACTATAATTTTAAGCATTGTACCACAAAATTAAGAAATAAAAAAGAATAATAAAACAATTACCTATCAAATAGTCAATAATAGTAAGTGACTAGGAAAAGGGAAAGCGTAGACTGTGGAAAGAACAGTATCCTAAAGCATCCATCATCATCAACCACACACGCAATAATTCGTACACAAGTAGCAAAATATTCAACCAATTCAAATAATTACCCGAGTCCACAGAACCTGAGAATAAAACCGCATGCAAAACCCCATCTAATCTTCATACCCAAAGTTGGATATTTAGCAAAACATATTGGGCACACATATAATTGAACAATAATCCATCTCAGAATCAATAAATTCATGCATTTTGCTCAACATGAGTAGAAGAACTTTTAGAAACACGTAGTTGTGTCACCTCCAACAAGCTTAGGGTGCTTTCTCTTGGCTTCCAGAATTCCTAGCTTAACTTCGGTGAACTATGGCTGTGGATGACCCAATTGAAAAATGATACCGCCTGGGTTGAGCCGCCGCCTGCAGCAGCAGCCGTGGGTAATCGTTAAGGGAATCGAAACGACTACGATTGTAGCTTCCGGAAGAATGTGACTCGTGAGTGAGACTCGACGATGGCGGGCTTATGGAAGCTAAAGCTTTTCAACCTGTTCGGATTCAAGAAACGCCGAGATGTTGGTAAAGTTTTAAACTCTGTTCCCAAACTATTTTTTTTTGGTTTTGGACGTTTGTGTATAATTTTATCACTACATTGTACACCTTATTTTTTTTACATCACATTTAATTTTTTACTTCATTTTAATAGAAGTTCACATTTAACTTTTCACTTCTTTTAATAAAAATAAAAAGTTAAATGTAAGGTGAAAAATAAAGTAGATAATGAGGTAGTAAAATTATACACATTCATCGTTCACGTCAGTAAATTCTGTCAAGCATGTTAACGTGTTAGCAAAAAGGGTAGGCATGAACAAAATTGAAAGTTTGAGGATAGGCCTGAACCAAAAAAAGTTTAGGAGTAGAAATGATCATTGCAACAAAGTTTGTGGGCAACAAGGGTACTTTATCCAAAAGAAAATATGAGTTTCGGGTTTGATAGTATATATAAAAATACTATTTAAAAAACAGGAAAAAAAACTTACATCAATTTTCTTATATCTTAGTCGTAAAGTTATTCTAATCACAAGTTTCATTTGCACTCTCTCTCTTCTATGATTGGTTAGGGAAAATGTGGACTTCTGTATTCTCTCTACCTTGATTGATCATAAAAACACTTTTTGCCACGTGTCAACTTTATATTGAAAAACCTTATAGCAAAGATATAATGAACCTTACTAAGTTTAGTCCAAATAGATAATAGATTTATATACAATCGAATACCAAAGATAAATTATTTTTATATTTTTTTAAGACTAAACTTAAGTAAGATTCTTTGAATATCTAATTGATTTTTTATCAATAATTAATTGTTATCCCATGTCGTAAACAATGCATATCTAATCAAATTTTTCGATGGTCAACTATAATTAAATTATATCCCAATTAATCCATAATTTTTTAATTCAAAATTATGGGATAAAAGTTGCATCCCTTCAATTATATAGCCATTTGTTAATATTAATAAAAACTCACATTAATTAAGACCCACCTTAAATGAATTAAGAACTAACTGATTGAAGAGATGTATTAATATGATTAGATAATAACACGATTGACACCAACCATACGGATAAATTAAACCACTGTAGTATAAATATATGGACAACCTTTGCATAAGAATTGTCTACACCCTAATACCCTAACAACCAAACCTCGAGAATTCTTCAATGGCATGCAATCTGAGAGATCAACCTTTCTTCCAATTCCTTCCACCTTATCATCATCATGAATCCCCACCACTCTTCCTTCTTCTTCTTCTTCATAGTGAAGTTGCTTCTTTCTTCTACTTCCTCTGAGAAATTAAGGGAGGCCAACCCACTACACCTTATTCTCCATCATCATTATCCCCATAATTTCTGATTCATAAAACAACCACACAATGTATATTAGATATACATTGAGGTTTTGGCCTTTTGGAGTAGAATATGGTTTTTTTGCTATCAAGTCCTGAGAAGAAGCCAAAAGAGAATGATAGAGACAGGGCGAGAATGTAGTTTCAAAATTGATATTTTAATTACATGATCAAATCCAAATTAAACACGCTTTGCTTAATTACCTTTCTCGCATTCTTTCTATTTGATTGATGATCAGAGTCTCTCTTAATTTGTGTTTACAATGAAGGAGCTTCAGGATACCTTTGAATCTGTAAGTCATTAATCCTCCATTGCTTCTCTTATGGTTCCATTCAAACATTATTCCATTAAAGTACAACCATATATATATATTTTCCAGTATCTAGAAAATAACATGTTTATTTATAGACTTCCAAATCCATGACAAAATTTCAGGATTCGGCTGATGAAGGAAGTAGCATCTGAACGATGTCACTTCCATTTTCTTTCTTTTTTTTAGTGGAGTTTATGTTTTTCTTCTTCTGTCTTCTTTCCTTTCCTATTAATTCCTATCAATGCTTTTTATATATACATGCACCCTGGTCAGATACATATTCATGTTACATCTTGCTATACCGACGCTTCACCAAAACGACACATCCATCTAAATTTTACTTTTGAATTATTAATAAAATTAAGTTTAAGGTTCATCAATGCCATTTATTTTGCTCTTTTTGCCTAAACTATTACTACTATTTATTTTAGTCAAAATATCCGATTTTGACACTTAATCTCTTAGACCAAATTTCCAAGCAGCAAGCAAAAAAAGAAAGGAAATTAAAAAAAGTTGATGAAATTTAGATATTAATAAATATTATACATGAAATATGTGCAACACTGAGAGCTTCTTACTACCAAGACTTGAAGAATGGAGTTAGTGGTTTTGTGCAAAGCACACTCCATAATAATATCTTCTGAGGCACTAATAATGACAAATAAGAAGTTAGTGCCCAGTGAAGAGTTTACAAATCTAAATAATTTGAAATTATAGTACAATCAGATATTCCTTTCCTGCAGTAAATTGATACAAGAGAAGAAAGCTTAATTGCTATCACTATCAGAATCAGAGCCCAGAAAGCTGAACTCCCTGAATCCATTTAGTTTGATTATCACAGTTCCCCGGTTCTCTTCGCGCCATTCAATAGCTTCCTTTTCCAAAAGTTTTATAACCTGCATCAACCAAACTATAAGGAACCCACCAAATGGCAAAACAATTTTTGTCACTTCAAATACAATTATACCACCAAGGTGTTTTATATGGGTCAATCCAATAATATCTGGTCCGGTTTAAATAACAGCCAAGGCTAAGACTTCAGAGAAGCAGAGATCAATCTAAATAGAATGGCAGATAGTTTTTTTTTTTTTTGCTAACCAAGAACCATTAGAATTCATCAGAATGTGCCAATGTCCAATTCAACATCACAATAACAATCAAAGCATTTTCCCACTAGGTGAGGTCGGCTATATGGATCAAGTTATGCCGACATGTTCTGTCTTTACACCCAATTCATCACAATGAAGACCCTATTTAATTAAGGTTTCACTATGGAACTTAAATTTAGTGCAATTTATGTTATATCAATCAACAAAACAATCCAAACGGAAACCTTATTCATTGAGGGCCTCAATCTTTCAATGAGAGATATTGCGGATAAGGGTGGCTCAATGCACAAGACTCCTAGTCCTAGAGACTATAATATTGAAAAGAATTATGTGGTTGGTTGAAGTAATAAGTTCTTTATTTCCCCTTAGGCAAGAACTCAAGTTTGAGTCTTATGTATGGAAAAATCTTTGCTAAGAAAACTCTATCCCTATTATGGAACCTCTGTTAACTCGAGTCAAGTTAGTCAAAGCTCTGTGAAGTTTCGGATAATGGAAAGGTTACCTCAACAGTGATATAAACAACAAACAACCAGGAATCTTTTAGAAAACTTCTGGACCACAAGATTCCAAACGGAAGGACTACAAGTAACAAAATAAGAAAACAGCTTTCTACCGAAAGGAAACAGAAAACCAAAAAAGAAAAAAATCCAATTGGAAGATGCCACACTCTTTCTTTATGATCAAAATCCTCAACACGTTTATCTACATTGACACCTATCAAACAACTTTAAGCAAATCAATAGAGACAACAAACAATCCAAAACACCTAAAAAAGAGAAAGTCCACAATTTGCTTTCTTTCTTTTTTCCTTTACGGATCAGGAAAAGATTAGTGACAACTGTTAAATGCAAAGAGAGAAACGCTACATTAGAATCAATTATTAAACCCCATCAATAGCCATCCAAAACATCCTACTTAAGTACTCAACAAATCAACAACTGAAGTGAACAAGGAAATTTTTTTAACAAGTAAAATTTTTGGAGAAGGCTTGTCAGTTGTCTCTATTATTTTGTTTTTTTTTTTGCATTAAGTTAAAAAAATATATAAGACGACATATGACCATTAGCATAAAAACTCATATCAAACACTTAATCTCACTAGTTATAAAAGCAAGAAAAATCTTATCCAAAAAAAAAGGCAAGAAAAATAGGATGAAGTAGATTTGATTAAACCATACTGATTGTTTCAACTTTGACTTTCCCACACCATGTGACCCAGATCCTGTGATAACCTTTAGCGTCTGGACAGCTGAATCAGACATAAAAAAAGTAATCAGATAAAGCAAACAAATAAGAATGCAATTCAGATAAACAACGCCAATTGAATGAACCATAAGACAAAGCAAGATCCTGTGGGTTCAACAAATGCTTACAGGGAACATATGATCCAAACAAGAGGTGTAGTTTAAGCATTCTCATTGCTGGTTTGACATGCTGCCCATGCAAGTCAATAGTTATCACATTTTCTATATCCTTGTTTCTGCAAATCACAATCAATAGCTTAGTACAAGTAAGGATACAGTAGGGTACAGATAAAAAGAAGACAACTGTCTTGGTCTTAGAAGCTATCCACAAACCTAGATATAAAAATGTCATGGCTTGCCTTCTCATCCGCCTTCTGAGCCAATTTATTTTGTTCCCTTCCCTGGCCATATCCAGATATAGTTAATATTTAATAATAAGGCAAACCAAAATGAATGATACCACTTAAAGGTAATCCACAGATAAATCACAAGATAGCAATAGTAGTCCGTATCCCACCAATTTCCAAAAATTAATGCAGAAAACATTTTCTAAAATGATATTTTTCATAAAGCAAATAGACCCTGAAAAAGAATAGGTGAAACATAGAAGTATTTGGATTGCATTTCCACACAAAAGCAAATACTTGTACAATGACACAATTAATGTAGTCACCCTCCTTGTTATCCTATTTTTTTAAAATTAAAAATGTACAAACCAAACCACCAGATTCAATAGCTTCCATTCTTACTAAACAATATAGCGGAAAACAAGACATTATTTAAAAAGAAAACCCAACAAGCAGGTATAAACCAAAAGAGGAAAACGTATATGAAATTTTTTGCACAAGTATCTCAAATAAGATCAAACCTGATCAGAAAGATATGCTGCATAAGCTCGATCTTTTTTGGTGTATGCTGCTGCAGCCTGCAAAATTATGCCACCCATTTCATGTTCTCAAACGTGAAATCTGAGCTTAAAGATTGAGTTGTGTAAATCATAAAAAGGTCAAATGTGAGCATACTTTCTGATAATAAGATCTCATTGAATCCCAGCGCTGCCTTGCATCTTCCCTGAACACATAATATTCATCTCCTTTAGCTACAAAAGAGGAAATTAATTGAGTAAATAACCAAATCAAACCATGAAAAATGAAAGATAATTCAAAAATTATGATAAAAAGGTAATTGAAGAAGGGGTTAAAAATTCACAAATATTGTATTAATATACTAAAACATCCCAAGTATTATCGTCAATAGTTTCCACTTAATGCATAAGTTCAAACAAAAGAATTGACCCTCAACCCTCGGAAGACAAGAGTAGAAAATAGCTATCCATTTTGCGTTCCGTAAGATAACTAATCACTACCATATAGATATGGTCAAAGAAAAGGTATAGTACTGAAAATGTCAAGAGTAAGTACCTAAATTCTGCATTTGAGATTTCGCAACATCCGGACAAGCATTAAATTGAGGTCCCAAAGACTGCATTTTCTTTACTACATTTCTCCAAGCCACAGCATCTTTTTCATGTTCGGTGCTTTTGTGGACGTCAAACAGAGATTCCAACACCTTCTGAGGAAGTTCTGACTTTACACTTCCAGAACTATTAGGATATTGAACTTCAGAACCAGAGAGAACCTCTGCATAATTCCTAAAATTTTAAAAAAAAAAAAAAAAGCTACTAAAATAGGTTGCAACTAAAAGCCTTGATTACAAGGACATAGAGATTAAATTTCAGGTTGGTTTTAAAGGAAGTGCAGAAGTAACATTTAAAAAGTAGAGGACGACATTCATGCCAACGTAGTAGAAGATAATGAATATACAGGTAACATTTACCTGCGAAATGATCCTAGGGACCAAAAATTGTCAGATAATTCACCTTCAGATGAAAAAGATGTGCTCTCTGATCTACTATCTATCAACTGTGATAAAATAAAAATTACAATAAATACTATTAATAGTATGGAAGCCAATTTCATAACTAAAAAATCAAAAACAAAAAATCCAAAATCAACAATCTAGTAAGTTGACATATTAATTGATGAGTAATATGCACTAAGCCATGTATGCTATATGGAATGGAATCGTACATAACCTCAAGACTGACTAATTTAGAAGACAATTCATGACCAGTTCTGTGGTAAAAATAAAGAATCAGTTTGTCGACAGGGATAACTAAAATCATACATTCTGAACAATCAGCTAAATCATGTTACAAAAGAAATAAACAGTCATTCATCCACAACAAATGCCAACTTAATGAATATTTTTGCGCCTGAGAGAGTATTGAATGCTTAGTGTAAGCACACTAATATCTTAATAGTGTTGATCATATGTGAAGTATGTTTCTCACTCTAAATATTAATGGCTGACAGGTTGCACCCATCCGATTGGCAAGTGCTTGTTGAGTTCCAAAACAGAAACATAAATATCATTAATGCAAAGTCTGTTTAACGAAACTGATAAACCAATCAAAAAAAAAAAACTTACACTGCTATCAACAGGTAATTCAGAAAAAAACAAACAAATTTTTTTGTCACCCGAAACCCATGTTTACTATAGAATCATTTGTGCAGGAATGTCACAAGTACATGAATCTACTAATCATGCTAAAGATAGATAATAAAGTGAAATGCGCTTCATCAGGAGACCCAAAAAAAAATAAAGAATTACTACAAGAAAGGTTGTCACTGACATTGTCAAAGTGGTCAGCAAGAAATCTCATCTCATCATTACTATCTGCAGTGCCATCAAGACGCCTATCATTCTCAGAATGCTGATAGGAGGACCCAGACATATCAAGCAACACATCCAGGGCCTGAAAAATCATATTCAATCATATTATTACAAAAATAGCATATCTTCAATCATATTACATAGATTGCGCCTTTGATTAAAGAACTCTCAACTGTATTTATTTTATTGCTCTAAGCATTCTTCTTGTCTTATAGACTCCTTACTTAAACCTTTTCTGTAGAATATTCAATCAATTCAATGATAAAATAAAATACCATTGTTCCTTACTTTCTCTTTCATTATCTCTCTAATCTCTCTCTCCTAACCCTACTGGTGCTACATCAGAAGAGGAATAGAAAACAGGATAAGGCTATATCCTCCCAAAGCAAAGATAGACAGGGAGAGAAGGAAATGAAAAGAATAACACATCCGTTCCCATAGCATATTTCTCGAAGAGACCTCCTTCCATATAAAGAGAAACCCACAAAGGAGGGAAAAGCACCACTTCTATATCACTGTATCTTATGCTTTAGAGATTTTCTCAATTTTGCAACCATCCCTAAAGGAACCTAAAAAATATGGTATTGATATACCTTACAATTTTTAGTCCATGGAAATACAATATTACCATCATTGATCAATGACTAAATAAAACAAGCAAATAATAAACAATTTACAGCACTAGTGACTACAGCCCCTTTTCTAGCAAAGCATAATATCTACAGAGCAACTGGTAGAAGTCAAATAATCAAATTTGTACAATAAAATTAAGAAGGAAATGACCACCAAGTTGTGTGGACGCAAATGAAGTAGAAATACAATTCCGGCACTATACCTTATCAATATTGTATCCACACTGACCTGCAAAGAAAAATTCCCTATGTCATGCAATAAACAACAAGAAAAAAAATATATTTCCCAGAATATAGTATCATAATTAGCAACAGCGTGAACAAGAATACGCTATCTTGCTTGCCTTTGTGTATGAACAATGGCTATATATAGCATCATGGAAAAATAAAAATAATAGCGGGAATTTTTCTGTAAAAAAACGCACAATTAAAATGAACTTTATCCTGCATTTGACAAGTACCAGCAGATGACAACAGATTTGTAGCTCAAAAGTCAAAGAATCTTAAAAATTAAAGCGCCAAATGCATGAAGCTTTGATGTTTGACTTTAAAAAAAGAAAAATTCAACATTTAGTTATTTTCTTATAATTAATCAATCATGAACTTCGTGAAATGCCATTGCAGCCTGCACCATATCTTCTCATTCGGTATTATCACAAGAACTATAGGGGAAAACAAAAAAAGCAAAAAAAGCAAAAAAAAAAAACTGAATACTTACATAGAACATCTCTAACAACCGCCAAGCTAAGGTCGCAATCATTCCCAAGTAGCGAGCATAAAAACTGCTCGGCCTCTTCCTTGTCAACAACTCCATTAGTATAATATTCCTTAGGCCTCTTCGAGTTTCGTCTTACATACTCATTCCCCAAAACCGTCGAAACTGTACCCATAGCTGCAACCACCTTCTTCTGCTTACCCCTTCTAAAACCATTGGCGTAGATATCCATATTCGGAGCACAATTTGAGTCCATAAACCCTTCAGACGAACCCGAAGTCGAAGCCAGATCCAAACCTGAAGACCCACAGGAGCTGGAACACGTGGAAGGATCTTTAACGATGTCCATGAATCCCATTCTCGGAATCTGCACGGATTTGTCGAGATCACCCTTGACATCTCTATATGCCAAAGAAGCTTCCTCCAGAGAAGACAAGGAAAATGCATCCACCAACCCCTCCAGCACTTCACGCTTTTCCTCTTGTGCTCCGTTTCCCCCTTCTCCCCCTTTTGCACAATCCTTCTTCCCTTCTACGTCTTTGCTGGTAGGGTTGGGAGCCGACGGCCGCTTCTTTTTCTTCCTCGTGTTCCTCATCTTCGGAGAAGATCTACACCAAAAGAAGGACAAAAGCTGCTAGGGTTCAGAAGAATTCGGGTTCCAAATCCTAGGCGATAAAATCTCAGGAAATATAGGGTTTCTGAAATTGATTGGATAAATTTTGCAGCTGAAAGCAGTATAGATGGAAGATTGATTATCGAGAACTGCGAGAGATTTCATTCTCACAGAAATTTGGTGTGAAACGCCATGAGAGAATCTCCGTTAATAATTGATGATCGTTAAGGACGTGTTTGGCAAAAACATAATTATTGCTTGCCGCCCGGCACGCTGGAAACTTGCTTCTTCTTCTTTTCTTTTTTTTTTTTCTTAAATTCCAACTTGCTTTTTTTATCTTATAAAATATTTTAATAAAGAATTAGTTCTTAAAATATCCTAATAATTTTTAATTCAAAATTACAATATTACTAATTCATTAGTTTTTGGATTGTCTATCTTTCAAATGAGATGTGTCGCTAAGTTAAAAGATATAATAATTAATTTTTAAAATATATAATCAATTTATTTAATATAATATATATCAATTTTTTTAATATAATATATATATATCCATAAAAAAATATAATATAGATTAATTAGTTTTAAAAAACTTAAGCCTCGTTTGGTTATAAAAATATTAGAAAAAATGAAAATAAGCATGAAAACATTTGAAAAAATGTGATTGTGATGAAATAAAAAGAGATAAAATAATTATTTTACCCTTAAAATAAGCAATCAATATTACAGCTTTAAAAGAAGCAAGGGTTAAAAAATATAACAATTGAAACTTATTATTTCTTTAATTATCTTGTTAGCACACTCACCCAAAAAAAATTATACTCTTCGTACTTTTACATTCTAATAAATGAGCATTAATAAAGGATGATGACAAAACAAGCACTTCACCTACAATTTATTGAGTTACTTTGTTAAGGTCAAATAGAAGAAAGAAAAGGCTCAAGTAAGGATAAAAGCTCAATGATAATGTATCATTGAACTTCAGTGCATTCTTTTAATTATGTAGTGCCATTTATTAATATTAATAAAAACTTACATTAATTAGGGCCCACCTTGAATGGTTTAAGGACCAACTGATTGGAGGGATATACTGAAGTTCAGTACTACCGTACCACTAAACATCTAGTCCAGGGAAAAAATGACAATATTTTAGGAATGGCAACGGATTTGCATATTTCAATATAATTATAAATGTAACTATCAAATATTTATTATCTGTTCTAAGTATAATGTATAATAACCTATTTGGTTAGAAGTTTGATTTTTTAAAGAATAAAAATGAGAATATTTAAACCCATATTTAGTATCACATAAAAGATATAAAAATAGAGTTGAGAATAAACTATTTAAAAAAAAGTTACAATAACTATTTTATCTTTAGATTTAAAAAATTTTAAAATAATGTAATGGTAAAATAAAAAAAATTAACGGGAGGCTTTCACAAAATTTCATCTATTGGAGGTTTTTTCATAGCCCTCATGGAGGGCTATGAGATTGCAAGATTTTTGTTAAAAAGGTGAACCAAATATAGATTACACTATTTCTCACCTTCAAATCCTACGGGAATCCTTCAACTAAATATGCCATAAATTGTTTTTTTTTTCACATTCGGATAATTAAGATGTAAATATTGGATCTTTTGTGTGGATACAAGTTGACATAGTGAAAAAAAAAATCTCATAAAAAAAAAATTAAACATGTATTTACCTATTTGTCCCCTTTGTATTTATAATCATATCCACAACTTCAAAGTTTTGACTTGAGAGCAGGGCGATGGACTCGATGACTTTGAACTTGTATGATCTATTGATGATATCTCTTTTATTAGAATGCTGCAAAAATAAAAGGAAAATGTGAAAAATGTAGCAAAACATTACATTATATAATATAAAAATAAATAGAGAATTAAATAAAGAATACGTTTTGAGTTAGGCTACTGTTGTTGTAGTCCGAGAACTTTTCAATTTTTAAGATCAACTAATATATTCCTTAGTCTTTTAAAATTTAAAGATTAATTAGTATATATGTATATATTTAAGTCTGAGATATTGGAAAAAAAATTAAAACATATATAACTCACATTAACACACAATTCAATCATGTAAAATTAAGTTTTCTTACATAAATACACCCCTAAAAAAAGTTATCTTCAAATTTAATAATTTTTAAAAATTATCCACAGATATATACCACTTTTACTTTAGCATCACATAACCATCAATGATGGCACTTACATAAGATGATAAGAGCGATTATATGGTCAAACAATCAATTTTATAATCGCTCTTACAAAAGGTAATCACATCGGAAGAGGTCAAATGCAATGGGCTCACAAGACACGTAAACAACCACCTTGTGTCATATAATTGGCATCAATGAGCTCGTTGATCTCTAAAATTTTTCAGATGATTGCCATCACATATAGCGATTTTATCGAGTGAAAGTGAAATATATTTATGGATACTTTTTAAAAGTTATTGGATTCAACTCATTCGAGGATAAGTTTTTTTAGGGGTATATATATGAGATTATGAGTAAAAAAAACCGGTAAAATTAAGAAGATAAATTTCGCTATAAAAACGTAGGAAATCTATAATTTCTTTTATGAGTTTTTGTTAACAAATTAGAAAACTTAAAAAATTATTCTGATTGACTTTTCATCGATTCTCAACAAATCACAAAAAACCTTAACAAGTACCTTAGGTAGGGCACTTATTAAATAAATCTTTTTTGATTGTCTGTCTGATCTCTAAGGCACTACCCCAACTAACTTGGACTCGACCAGCGTCGCTCACCTGTTTATGATCGGAGAGTCTTCTAACGAGAATAGTTGCATTCACAAAATTTCAAACTCAAAATTCTACTTAAACAATATCAAATTGCTTATTACTTGTACTGAATAAATGTTCTTTAGTCTCAGAGTTATTTTTCCTCCAAATTAGTAAGTACCAATACTTATAATTTAGGGATCACAACACTTGTATAATTGGACTATAAATCATAATTGGACTAGGATTCATAATCTTTAATTTATTTCATCGTAAAATTAAAAAATTACACATAAGAGTATCTATATTTACAAGCTCATATTTTAGCATATAAAGTAGGGCTATTAATACTAAACTATATTAGGACTATGGAATATCTCTACTATCCAAATGTCAAATAATTAAGTCGGCCGAGATTTATTGTTTTTTTTTTCGAAACCAGATAATTATCTGGTGAGATTTATTGTTTTTTAAAAATTATATATTGCGTTTTATATATGTAAATCTAAATATGTTTATAAAATGTCCATTTAAATTATTTATTAAGTTGTATTTAATATTCATCATCATGTTCATAATTAACTTTATCTTTTGTTCAATAAAAGAAAAACCAAACTCTGTCTTTTCATACAAATGAGCAAGGTCTGCGAGAAGCCATAACAAAATACAGTGGACTAATAGTAAATAATTATTTAAATATTTAACTGATTTATTTATTTTTTAAAAAAAAAGTATAAACAATTTTTTTTTGGCCTCGTCTCCCTTCATAGAACTTTAATTTTTAATTTTTATTGCGTAAATGGAAGAAAAAAAAACATATCAAATCAAATAACTACTAAATTTGTAAAAGCTTTTTTATTAGTACCTTACTAGAGCTACAAGTTAAATCTACAATTAGAGATAAAAACGTGGGATTTGGTTTACAAGAAGTATTATTCTTTAAAATGAATCCATTCAAAACAAAAATTCTCAAGTAGACTTTGTCTAAAAAAGATAAATAGATTTAGTCAATCACAATAGAAATGAGTACCACTTAAAAATATTCTAAACATATATTTATGCGTTTATCTATGATTGACTTTGTCTATTTATCTCTTATACTTGTAAGTCTATTTAAGAATTTTTCAAGATTGGGAGAATTGGGGTCAGTCTATTATCTTATGGTTTACCATCAACAGCTTGAAGAATTCAGCACAACTTTGTCTTGATACTATTCTGCTCAATTGCTTTAGTAGAGCTTAGTAGATTCCACTCAGATTCTTGAATCTGATTCATAATTATTGATTTTGCAGTTTCAAGAGATGCATAGAATTGTTGATGATCAGGTGGCTTCTCAAAGCTCAATTCATCACCATCTTCTTCTGGGTGGGGAAAGTCCTGAATTCTCCTTTGGTGCATCTCATCCTTCACCATCTGAAATTTGAAATCCAAAAAGTAACATGAGAAAATGAGGAAAACATCACATTGATTTGTAATATCTTTGATAACGGACAAACAGTACAGAAAACACAAAACAAAAGGCATGTAGCATCAACTGAAGGGGCATATTGATGGAGAACCATCTTGGGAAGCACATTTTAGGAAGAAGAAAAAGAATTAACAGTATCTAGGGAATGATAGTTATTAAAAGAAAATAATTAATAGTATCTAGGGAATGATAGTTATTAAAAGAAAATAATTAATAGTACCTAGGTAACTATAGTTATTAATATATTTTGAGAAGTTGAAATCTTGATTTATTATTTTGTTGGAAGTTGTTTTGCTTTTATTATAACTTTTGACTTAGGCTCTTATATAAAGTCATCTTACTTCTTATAAGTTATACTATTGGAATTTAAGAAAATATAATCAAATTTTCTCTCTCCTCTTTCTCATTTCTCCCTCTTTTCGCTTCTTCCACCTCTTTCTTATATAGTCATCTGCTGAAAAAACAAATCAACAGGAGCACAAGCATATGATCAGATCAGATCAGTGACATATACCATGTCTTCTTTGGACTTCAATTCTCCTCTATATTAACTACATTTGATGTTATGGATTTTTGATTGGAATTGACTAATACCATAATAAGAGTTTAAGAAAGGAATAGTTGTTTAAAAATAAGGTGACTGCATAACTGTAAACTTTACGTACTCTAAATCAAATTTGAATCTGTGAATAAAAAAAAAATCAAATTTGAATCAGTTAAGTGTTCTCAAACAATATTTAGTTGTACAACTTTTACTTATAACAAGAGAGAGTTTGATGTTAACTATATGTCGATCCCCAGAGAACTTCCTCAGTGAACGTGGTCCTAATTGGACCCTGCCAGAAAAAGGAAAACGAAGAGGTACTTCACACAAGGATTTTCTAACCTTTGTAAAGCAACAGGATTCACTTGGATTTAGGCTTTCTGTTTGTAATGTGGACTATATCCATATAAGAATTTCCACAATTAAAGATAGGTTCAGACTAACACAAATTTCTGTATGTTCTCTATTTGTTTTGAGTTTAAACCACGAACGTAGTTAGGGATTTGTTATTTGTTGCAGCAAAAATTATCTAGTGGACATAAATAACAAGTTAAACATGACATTACAGCATCAAAAAATTGAAGTGAAAATTGACATGATCAAAGATGTAGAATTGAGGTACCTTGTAAGAAATTTAGTTAAAGGTTTCTTGATAGAACAAAAGTTGACAGAAAACTCAGATATTTAATACAATTTGAACATAAAAGAAACAAGATCTTATGCTTGACGAAACTAATGTAAGAAAGCAGTTCCAGTTTCACATACTTTTCATGAGTAAGCTTTTCATCCCTACATACATTGCAGAATGATAACCTCCCAAAAAAAAAAGCAACAGATAAATTTGGCATCTATGAGTAATTAGTTTTTAACAAAAAAAGAAACCATGAATTATAAGACTAACAAAATCATTTTTTGCAACAAGTAACAAGTAATAACTATTAACTATCTCAAATAGCAGAACCTAAGTTTCCATCAATCATCAGTCTGCACACTGACTTGCATGTCATACATAAAAATATAAAGATCTCCATAACAAGGAACTTTCTGAACTTAAGTGAGCCCAAATTTTGAGCAATCAAGAACGGAAAACTTAGGTGCATTTTTATATCTATGCCATAGGGTTTTCCCATTAGAAACCAACATTGTGTATGGTTTATACAACTCATTTCTCCTATGATTGCTTCTTTTTAAAAACTTCTTCCACAATCCACATGTTTTATTTTAATTGGAGAACCTGATAGTAAAGATTAAAGGAACTCCATATAAGTCTAGTCCGATTCCCCCACTTCATAACATGCAGTTTCTCAGAGCTTAAATATACATATTAATATCCACTTCTCCTAGATATTAGAAAGAACGATAAATAGTGAATATCTGCTCTGACAGAATGTTATTATCCATAGATACTTCAAACAAATCCATCACTTTTAAGACTGCCTCTAAACTCATATCCAGCTTACAAAACAAGGTTTTCTTGCTAATCAATAATTCATATTCTTAAAATGTGCCACTAATCCACCAATTGACAGTATATTTAATTTAACATCTTAGCTAACTTAAATGCACATAGACACATCACCAACAACAGAAGCCACATCAATCCCATACATCAGATTCTGCATTTTGCTATATGAGAATGAGAAAGAGTAAACCATTTTTATGGAAAGGATTCCAAGAAACGAACCTGAAATAACCTCATGTCAAGCTTTGGTGGGCCCATTTGTGCCACAGTCAATGAACCAAAGAAGTTCCCTAGCAATGCAGCATCAGGCACAGCTAAACCTTGAACTAGCCCAGCAGCAAAACCACCCAAGAAACTATCCCCTGCACCTGTCGGATCAACCTGGTTCGCTATAAACGGATCAATTTGCATTTCCCCCTCTTTCCAATACACTTTACACCCATCCTTCCCATGAGTCACCACAACACAACACCGTTGTCTCACCTCATCCAAATCAATGAAAAAGGCCTCATCAGCTGATGCTTTCAGAAACCCAATCCGTGGAAGAAGGTGAAAGAACCCACTATCCTTCAACCCAACGAGCTTCACCGTTCCATCACCCACATCAAATGTTCGAATCAGAGCCTGAATATCAACAAACACTGTATCACACATGTCAATCATTCTCTCCAGAGTCTCCGGCAATATCTCCCCACCCACCCCTACGGCCATTCCGAAATCGAACCCCACCGAAGCAGGAAGATCCGACGGCCGAATCGGATCGCACGCGCATACCCGTTTCAGGACCCGATCTTGGTGCCCAAATGCGTCGACCTCGGAATCAAAATACGCGTGGAAGAGGGTGGTTTTCGAAGTGGATACCACAGTTGGGCGATGATTGGTTGCGTAAGCGAAGTCGGAACCAACCTTAGCAACCAATCGGTACGAGATGGAGAGGGCATCGAGGACGGCGGAGACGAAGGAGGCGGCGCCGCCTAGAGTCTCGCCGACGACGAGGCCATCGTGTATGAGGACGTCATGGCAGTAATTGCCCACGATAAGGCCACGGAGATTGGAGTTCTGAGGCGGGGATTTGGTGTCTCTCACCATGAGCGAGTTGGTGGAGATGAGGGGAAAGCAATTGAGAAGGTGATTGGAAAATGATAGAGAGTATTAGGGTCATGGGGGAGATCAAAATGGAAGCTTAAGCTTGTGAGAGTCCATGAAATAGAGAAATCAAAGAGAGAGAGGGACGATGAGATTGAGAATCTGTGTGTTCAGAACAAAGTTGGAAGAACGTGAATGTGTGCAAAGAAGAAGATGACGCGCGCCAGAATTAGTTTTTGGTGGCGCTGCGAGACAAGACTCAAAAACGAATATGATCACAAGATATTTGCAATCTATTCTATGTGATTAGTTTTGGATCATTATGCTAATTCTGATGTACAAATTCCGAAATTCGAGGGAATAATATTATGTAATTCTCATGTTTTTTTTTTTGGCCATATGTAATTCTCATGTTTGATCTTTGTCTTTTCAAGTAAAAAAAAAACAATTATAATTATGTAGAAACATTGAAGGCCAAAAAAAAAATTATGTAGAAACACACGTGAAAAGTTGAGAGTTACATAATTCGTGATGTATTTTTATTTAAAATATTTAATAACTAATTAAAAATACCATTGCAATTGAATTATATTTATTGTAATAAAAAATACATACATGCGATTGTGAGGCTTCCACATTAGTTAGATATTTAATACAAAAAAGATCAAATTTCCGTATACAATATATTTAATTAAAAACATATAATTTTTTTAAATGATAATTTGATTTAATATACATATTCAATATTTTTTTAAAAATTAAAACGTGTAAATTTTTTATTGTCGATCAATCATTTAAAATTTAAATTATAATTTTATTCTTTATAGTTACATATAATATTATTTTATATTTCCATATTTAAATATTTTTTAATTATACAATATAACGATGTTAATTAACATACATTACTACATATCAAACAACTAAACCAATTTGTTGCATATAACTTTGTTCGTAGTAATGTATCATATGTTTTATGAAAAAACAATGGTAATATGGTGCATTTTTTTTCCATAAAAGAGTAAGATAATTAGTTTTAAAGACACAATTATGGATAACAGTTCAAGAGTTAGAATACAAACTATATACCCAAACGGCCAAACCATTTCCTCTTGAATGAGTATATATTGGCCGCCTATAAATTTTTTTATAAAAAAACAAAGGCTTAGAAAGATATAACTAGAAGGTGGACATAAAGATAAAGATACGCATACCAATAGCTTTATTTGTCCAATTATTTATCACTTTATTTGACTTGGAACAAATCTTAGTTAGTTATACAATATAAATTTTATACTCACATTTTATTATGATAACTATAATATAGTTTAATTCCATACAAGTGGCTGCTGAACATGGCATGAGAGATCACCGACCATTCTAATGGCATTAAAATGCATCCTTCCAAAAGCCACTTAAAAAATCATTCGACATGTGCTTATGCTTTATCTCATATTTTCATCACTAAGCTTTGAATTGTAAAGTATCGTCCTCAACTTTAGAGTTGATAGTAAAAGAGAGAAAAATGTAAGTATGGTAGAATTAGCAGTGGCGTTATATAAAATTACATTTCACTCGATCAAGAGATTCACGAAACTTCATGCCACGAACAAAAATTAAACTGTCTCTAAATCATTCTACGGATACAGACATCAACTTTGATTCATAACCTTTTGGTGATTATTACTCTAACATAAGTGCGCTTGGAATGTAATTCTACTTTACCTGGAACCTTTAAAAAAAATGGAAAGTACTCAATCATGACGCGTAAGCTAAGAATCCTCTCGTGTTCATTTTCTTGTTATTTTCTTCCCTTCTTTTTTTTCTACTCTCCATCGAGATGCTCCACTAGGCATAAATTTATGTTTCTTTAGAAACCAATGGTCAAAGGGGCACCATAGAGAATAATAGATTTAGGAGAATCTCAATACTGTCATTCAATACAATGATTGCACTAAGCCACAGAGAGTCTAAACTAGTAAAGGCAAATACAAACACACTTAATGCAGCAAAGACCATCAATCAGATCGGATTCCACCCATGAAGGTCCTTGGATCAGGACAACCTCCACTAAACTGAGCTTGTGAGAAATCAAAACCAGGATTCTGCAGATTGCAGAATGAAAAACATATTCATAAGGAGGGCAGCCAGATCATCCCACTTAAACAAGATCGTTTCAATATGGTTACAATCTTTTTATCTGTTCTTTCAGATATTTATGGACTTCATTATTTCATTTTTATTCGCTGAATGAAGATTATTTATTTTGGCTAAAACAGACTATCAATATGATAATAATCACAGTTCAGAGTTCCCAATGCAGGGAATTTTGTAATCATCTACTAACATAAATGCAGGGCACGGGAGATAACAATCACCAAAATTTGATAAGTTTGTCTTATTAAGCAGAATTGCCATCTCAAACTCAAAATAAATCGAGTCTACCAACATCAGCTATACAGAATAACTTGTAATGAAAAATATACATATACATACACTCATTGTCAGCAGTTAATAGTGTCTTCTATCAGTGTTACATACAGCTCAAACAAAACTTAAAAAGAACTAAAATACAATAACAAAAACAAAACGGGAAGTATGTAATATATTTTTTTAAAAAAAAATTATATATTCTGTAAATAGCCTTGCCTGTTCTTAGCTTTAAAGAACACACTTCCAAACCCATTAAAAACACTATATATTCAAGTACGCATCATCCTAAATAACCAATCTTGAGACAGAGGAACCCAGTCTAACATCCAGACCAAAGACATGACTATTTTAAGGTAGGACAACACTCAGCAGAGATACATTATTTCTTTCATCCATTTATAGGTTACTCTTGCCAAATTGCTTGACATGCATTTCACAATCCAAAACAGTAATTTTAGCTTAATAATAGTTAGGTAACATTTGAAGGAAATTCTATTTTGGAAAGCTGTGTGAAGTTTGAGAAATTCCAGATTTTAGGCAACAACATATCAGCACACTCGGCACTTGAACTCCACTCAATGAGCAATATAAAAAGCTCGAAGGGAACTCATGTAGACAGCTTAAATGCCAACAAGAAATACATAAACAATACAAAAGCAACAGTAAACTATGGGGAAAAACATTATTTTTCTTTTCCTTACTGAAGGAGATAAAAGAAATTACATTTTTGCAAAAAGATTCAATCAATCTGCAATCCACCAAAAGAATGTTGATTTAAAGTTTTGCAACAGTTTTTAGTGGCATGTCAAATCTCTAAAATACTAATAATATTTCCTTCTTACCTATTCCAACACACAAAATTCAAAAGCAAGCTATGTGAAGATCAGATGGAAGAAACAGAGCTTGGTGATCCATGACCAACAGATAATCATATGCTAATCCATCCATAACATAATGAACAAATTATCAGATTATATCCAGATCAATCTTGGACCCAATTGTTAAGCAATTATTCCACTTCCGCATGAAGTGGAAACTTGCAGAACAGTTAGTGACACATATCAAGGCATATCAAGTTGCAGGTAAAAATTGTGCAAATCTAATATAAAATTTGCAGACATAACAATAAAGGAAAAGGCTGAAGCTTCTTGTTATACATATTACTGATAGCAGACCAAATAACTTCTGAAGTTTTGAACCAATAGTTTGCAAAGGGAACTATGATGAAAGTGAAATTTACCTCTTCTTGAAATCTCTGTAGCATGAGGCGCTTCTGTTCAAGATCAGTAGTGTATGGGTCCAACTGACCCTGGCCTGATATTGGAGAAGCCCATGTCTGACCTTTATCCCTCTTCTGCAGTGTTATGTGCATTATGTCATCCTCTGCAAATCAAAACCCAAAATCAGCTAAACAATTTCAAGGAAGTTAACCTTATCAATGTCAAGTAAACATATTCTCACATCTGAGACCATGAAAACAGGCTTACCTAAAAGGCTTTATTGGGAGGATGATTTTGAAGTAGAGTGGGATGAGTCAGGATAGTGAACATTTTAGCTATTGATCGATAATTAAACCTTAAGAGGGTAGGTTAGGAACTTAGGATGGTTTGCAAAACATCTCAAAAGCATTGAACACCTAATTTTTAAACCCCTTCAAATTGGAAGGTTTAAGAGGGTAATGATTCTTTATATTTTCTTTCATTCTTTTTTTTAACCTTCTTTAGTTGCCTAATTTTCTAAAGTATTAATATGATAAAATTAAAATTAAAAAATTCATTATCATATTCAACATATCCCATTAATGATATTATAACATTCAATCAATATGAAGGAATACCACCCAATTTTCTATTAAAATTTCAATCAATGGATTGAGTTATCCCATGCACCCTACTCCACACCATTTTGCCTAACTCCATTAACGATTATCTCACACGATTCTTTTCAAAACATCCAATCACACCCTAAATTGATTTCTGAGACCAAGTTACTAGAATCAGAACAATATGAAAAAAAATGGAAAACCATTCATATTACCATATTTTAAGCAGAAAAAAAAAAGGTTGCAAAATCGATGAGTACCAAACAGGAAATTTAGCGCCTTTACCTATTGTCCAGAAAGAAGAATCCGTCTTCACTGGGCAAGTAAGATCGTGCTGACCAAAATAAAAAATAAAATAAATATAATATTGATAAACCAAGAGGAGAAATGAAACGAGAATCTTAAAGCTTACATTGAGATATGGAGAATTGCCTTTGATGCCAACTTCGACGTGCTTCGACTGAATCTTGCAATAGAATTGCTTCGTATTAACACTAGGAGGTAGATTGATGTACATGTTGACCTCTTCTAGAGTTTGATCCCACTCAAACACCGTCTGACCTAAACCGCACACACCGATGGAAGCACAGATGGTTTAATACGCTGATCGTGAAGAATAAAAAAATAAGAGAACGGAGAAATTAAGAGACAAAACATACCATTGCTGACGAAACTGTGACGTTTTTCAGGGGCCAATTTCTCTGCCATTTTCTAGGGTTTGATACGCTCAGGCTCGGCTTCCCCTCTCCCCTTGCGTTGTTTTGCACGTTCTTTCTATTTGGCTCGCGCGGTTTTTTCTTTTTAGTTTAGTTAGTTATTCTTGAAACTTCTATTAGTTCTCGAACGCTGCGTTTTGGCCTGCGATGACAATAATCTTGGAACCTCGAAATTTTATTTTTTATAATTATTTATTGTTTTAAGAAAATTAACAAAGGGCCTTTTTTTTAATCAAAGACTCTTTCGAACTTTAAACTTTGTATTGTGTCTACTTTCAAAGTAATTCATAATAATAATGTACTCATTTAATTTTATCAATGTGGACACATTATTCTTAGATAAATTTTTGTTGGCCAATTTCTTAGCTTGGATAATATTGTTAACGAAGGATTATATATGCTGCATAAAACTAAATTGATAAGGCATTTCATCAATTTTTAAATTTAAGAAAGTTTTACCAACATTATTTCGATTGTTTATTACTTTATTTGGGTATTTAGACGCATCTTGTTTTTCAAGGCAAAAAAAAAAAAAAAAACACGCATCCTTTTTCAGATTACAAAGATTGAGTTTGGATGATTTCTTTTTCTTCGTTGAAACAACTGGCCGAAAGAAAGGGGAAAAGAAAGCCCGTTTTATTTTTGGAGTAATAGTAAAACAGAAAGGCTAAAGTACTATTTTGGTCATCAATATTTGTATGAAGTTTAATATTGGTCTTCAATGTTTTAAAAGTTTAATGTTGATCCTCAATGTTTTTTTGTCGATTTTGGTCCTCGAACGTAGCACCATTAATTTTTGCCGTTAAATGATGACGTAGCATGCTTCTGTGACACACACTCTCTCTTACGTGTCATATTTTAATGACGTACCATGACACATCACTACTACGTCCCCAGATGATGATGTGGCAATGTGGGGTGACGTGGTAGTGATGTGTGATGCCATATCATTAAAAAATAACACGTAGATAAGCATGCCACCTCATCATTTAACGACAAAAGTTAACTGTGTTACGTTCGAAGACTAAAATCAACCAAAAAAAACTTTGTGAACCAACATTAAACCCCATACAAATATTGAGGACCAAAATAATAGTTTAATCCAAAAAAAAAATGTAGATAGTGAATTTTGACCTATATATATACCATACCCATATCGCACGTGATGGTGGTAGATGCAATGCACGAGGATGAAGACGACACCGAATCGCGGTGCGGTGAGGAGATGACTATATATCCTCTTCTTCTAGAATTTGACGCCCATATACATGTACTTCAATTCATTTCAGAATTATACATAAATAAATAATAGGCTAAAGTACTATTTTGGTCCTTAATGTTTGCATGAAGTTTAATGTTGGTCTTCAATGTTTCAAAAGTTTAATATTGGTCCTCAAAGTTTTTTTTTGGTCGATTTTGGTCCTCGAGCGTAACACCGTTAACTGTTTGCCGTTAAATAATGACGTGGCATGCTTTATGTGGCACACCCTCTCTCCTACGTGTCATATTTGAATGACATGGCATAACACGTCACCCCAAATTGCCACATCATCATCTTCTCTCCTTCATCCGCATCATTATCATCATCATCTGGGGTGACGTGGCAGTGATGTACCATGCCACACCATTCAAATATGACGCGTAGGAGAGAGGGTGTGCCACATAAGCATGCCACATCATCATTTAACGGCAAAAAGTTAACGATGTTACGCTCGAGGACCAACATTAAACTTTTGAAACATTAAGGACCAACGTTAAACTTTATGTAAACATTGAGGACCAAAATAATACTTTAGCCTAAATAATATGATGATGGAAGTTATAAATATAAAACTGTACCTGGTTATATTGCAAAAGAATAAGTGAATTGCATGCACTAATGATGTTTATTTGTGTGTTACGTTAGAAGGTCAAATGTTAATTTATTGTGGACGGAAATATTAATTTAATACGATCATTGTTAAAATTTATAATTCATATAATTAATGATGTACATATAATTTTTTCAAAAATTTTTTTTACAAATTATATCAATTATATTTTTAAGCTTTAAATACGCAATTAATATAAAATATCTTAGTACATACAAAGCCTCTAGCATGTGTATATATATAAATACTCTATTCGAATATCTAAAAAATTTGTCATACACAAATCAATATCAAATATTGATTACTAACTGAGGTTGGGTCTAGTAAAAGGTATAATTTTTTAAAACGTGATAAACTCAAATTTTAATTCTCGTTAAAAGAGGTATACACATTTAGTGTCTAACAATGCTTCAAACAAAATTATTTTCAATAGAAGAGGATATCTATCATTGAAGCGCAGGAATATAAAGGATGAATCTTATGTAACGCATGATCAACAAGAAGTCAAAATTATTATTGAAGCCTCCCCTCTAATTATGATTGAAGCTAATACATGGAGCTAGACGACGACGTAGGTTATATATAAACAAAACATCCATTTAATTAATACTCTCATAATTAACAAATTAATTAACTCTAACTATATATATCCTAAATGATATATTAAATTTGGATGCAAGGAAAGTTGTACTCCAATAAAAACATATTGGAATTGGAGGAAGCAGTACAATTCAATTCATGGATGGTAAAAACGACAGTATGGTTGGAAATTTCGTGCAATATTGATTGCCTTAGAGAAGCAGTAAGAAGCTTGGAATATGTACCGTATGCTACGGGGGAAAAACGACGATAACCTATTACCGTTTTATTCTCTCTGGAAAATTCCCAGAAGTTTACTTTGCTTCATTTCCTCTTAATTGAATCATCCAGAAGTTTACTTAGCTTCATTTCATCTTATAAATTGAATCATATGGATTCTGATTCATGCCAAAATGCATGCATATGTATATTCTCCCTCTTTGTAACTATAACTAATAGGTGATTGATTGGAGTAATACGTATTTCGTTTCTCTTAATAAGATTTTAAATTCAAAACTTGTATATAAAAAAATCTCTGTTGGGAGAGAATTTTACTCTCGTTATAAGACTTTAACTAACTCGAATATGATTACCTCAAATAAAAAAATACTTACGAAAAACCAAAAATAATTCACCCTCTATAATAATTTCGCTCATTAATTAGTACTTTAGTAGTACTTTTTATCCTACAAAAAGTGACGTACCATTTTATCTTAATTGTTTTAAGAGTATTTTGGTTTTAATGTTATTTAATTAATTAATTAGCATAAAGTTGACAAGAGAGTTGTATGAATTTGGCAATTTTTTGGCCTGTTAGCTAGTGAATTTAATTTGTCAATTGTGATCATGATATGTTTTAATGAAAATGGAGTATTAAATTATATTATTATTGCCCCAAAATATAATAGCGTATGATATATTTTATTTTAATATATGATTTGGTAATTAGAATTTCATATAATCAGAAGAAGTTGCTAACTAATTATTTGAAGAGTTGTATTTTTAAGCTTTTTTTTATAATAGTATTTTTAAGTTTTAAAGAAAAAGGGTAAAGTACCCTTGTCTCCCTTAAACTTTGCTACAATGTTCATTCCTATCCCCAAACTTTTTTTTGGTTCATGCCTACTCCCAAACTTTTAATTTTGTTTATGTCTGCCCTTTTTGCTAACACGTTAACTTACTTGACGGAATTTGCTGACGTGGACTATGAATGTGTATCTCTTTTGCCACCTCATTGTACATCTCATATTTAACATTATACTTTTATTTAAAAAAAATAACCTAATCCAAATTAAAAAAATCAAACTTTTATCCTAAAATATTTTTTATTTAGATTAGGTGAGGTGGACAATGACGTGGCAAAAAAAACACATTCATCATCCACGTCAACAAATTCCGTCAAGCAAGTTAACGGTATTAGCAAAAAGGACAGGCATGAACAAAACTAAAAGTTTGGGGGTATGCATGAACAAAATTGAAAGTTTGGAGTAGGCATGAACCAAAAAAAAAGTTTGGGGGCAGGAATAAACATTACAGTAAAGTTTGGGGGCAGCAAGGGTACTTTATCCAAAGAAAAAAGAATATCTTCAAACAAAAGCTTTATTTTAATATGCTAATATATATATATAGAATATTTTTTTATAGGTATTTTTTTATTGGAGGCTTTGAGCTAGCTGAGGTCCCATAACGGGGTAGATTTTTCCCGACAAAAATTTCCTACATACAAAACTCGAATTTGAAATATTGTTTGAGAGAAATGGAATACCTACCAAACACACTTTTTTATCATACTTTTTCTCTCTCCTAATTTTTCTCTCAATATCTCTTCTCACTTTTCTCTACAGTACTTTCTTTACAGTATTTTACATCCGTGCATTTATACCAAGCGTGTCGTTAGGGCTTGGTTGGGAGTTTTGAAGAGAGTGGGGGTGGGTAGTTATTAATGGAGTGGTGTGGGGTAGAATGATTCAAACAAACCATTTCATTGATTGGGAGTTTACAAAAAATAAAAAAGGTGGTAGATAATATTACCTTTATAATAAATGAACAGAATTAGAATAAGAGAGAGTTAATAATAAAATTAAATATTATAAACAATACAAACCATCTTAAACCTCTAATTTAGAAAGGTTTAAAAATTAAGGTGTTGGATGGTTTGGAAAAGTTTTCAAACCATTCTAAACCATCACACTTTAATTTTCAACCAAAGGTTTATAAATCTAAATCACCCCACAGGCCACACTACTTTTAAACCATCCTTCCAAATCTTTATTGTTTAGACAATTTATTTTTTTATTTTTGGTCTGAGTTTAGACAATTTAATTAACATAGTGCTTCACATATTATATATATAGTCTTTAATCTTGTTTTAATTAATCAAGGTGAAACTTTATAAATCATTATTTCCTTTATATTTTCAACGGACATAAACTTGAATACTTGATGCGATGTGTACTGCATGCAGGTTCGTGGTTATCAGAATATATTATTTAACTACGAGAAAAAGAATATATTTTTTATATATAAATTAACTTATGAATTTAGATAGTTATCTAGAAATAGAATTTGGACTTTGGAGGCTACAAAACAAAAGTTGCAACTTTTCAATTTCCAATGTTGGAAACTAGCGTAGGAAGATATGGAAAATGCAGGAAGACTATATATCCACATTATAAAATACTTTCTTCTGTGGATATATTTTGGAATGAAATTGAAAGTATAAATGAAAGAAAAATAAATAATGTATAACGTGTTCCACCTTTTTCCTTTTTCGTCCCACATTAAATTATCAATATATAAAGTGTCTTAGCTTCTCGTTATATATATACAGATACACATGTACATACATATATATATATATATATATATATATATATATATATATATGTATGTATGTATATATTTAATTAATCATTTCCATTAAAATAAAGAGAAATAAAAAAGTTTCTATTAAATAAAAATTAAAATCAGATTAAACTCAGGTAAATATTATTAATTAAGTATACGTAGCAACAAAATAAATTAGACATCAAAGAAATTAAACAACAAATTAAGTAAGAAAAAGACAAGCTAATTTCAGTGGGCAAAAGCTTGAAGTATACATACATAATTTACCTACATATATATAACCAACACTAATCTCATTAGTTTTGCAGTTGAATTTGTTTTATGCATAATTTTGGTTAATTAGTGACTAAAACAAACAAAAAAAACAAGGTGAGACGTCGCCGTTTTGGTGCGCCAACTTTAACTCCGCAACGGCAAAACAAAGCTTTCACTCACACATACGAATGCATATCAAGTACGTGGCCTCATGCAAAACAAACCTTACGAAGGTTCATGGAAGCTTCAAGTTAATTAATTATTACATATATATATTACAAAATAATGTTACGATAATTAATTCAATATTAGTATATATATATATATATATAAGCTTCTTCTGCAGGTAAACTAGCTAGAATCATATTCCTTCATTCATTTTAGGAATTTATATTTTTCTTCCAAAAGTCCCCACGTACGAGAGGTAGCCATGGAAGAGGACTTGGAGAAGAATATTAATAAAGTAGAAGTTTCTGGAAAGAAGCTTTCATCGTCACCTTCATCATCATCTTCATCTTCATCTTCTTCTTCTTCATCTTCGTCTTCTTGGAGTGTTAGGAATGTGTTAAGTAATTTGCGAGAGGTCATATTTGGAACTAAGCTTGCTGTGCTTTTTCCTGCCATCCCTTTAGCTATTGCTGCTGATTTTTACAGCTTTGGAAGGGTAATAAGCATTCGTTTAGCTGAGGAATTAGTTAATTCCATTTATATAACATTAATTATATATATTATAAATTAATCTTTTCTCAATTATATATGATTTTATAATTTATATTTATTTGTATCAAAACTATTAATATTTAAAAGTACTCTCGCTAATTTGATTCGAGTTAATAAACATTTCATCATGAGAGAGTGGAGAGTATATATATCTTCTCTAAGTATAATTTTTCTATACATAAAATTTAATGTGAGAGAGTTCTCTAATAATTTTGCATCATATTTATAAACTCGAATAAATTTGAACCCTATAAAGTTTGAGAAGGAATTTTCAATAAATTTATAAGCAAGTATCTTTTCTACCTCATTCCCTTAAAATGTTTACGTGTCTTTTTCTCTTTTAGTTTCGCTTATTTTCTATACATCCAAATATACGTGACGATTCTTGGTTTTACCTATTTTTTTGTTATAAGCGTAACCAATATTGTATTTTATATATATATATATATATATATATATATATATATATGTGTGTGTGTATTATTTAATAATATTTAAGTAATTATTGTGTATGAGTGATTTGATATTTGCATGACTTGTACTGTTAATTGTGGCACGTAGCCATGGATATTTGCTTTGAGCTTACTTGGACTCGCCCCACTAGCTGAACGTGTCAGCTTCCTCACTGAGTAAGTTTACATTAAATTATAATATATAAGGATGATGTGTATATATATATATATATATTAATTCTTTAGTTTTGTGAATTAACATGCATCTCTAACATTTTTGTCTTTTGTCAATATAATGGGAATTAATCTAGGCAAATTGCATATTACACTGGCCCAACAGGTATATATATATATATATATATATTGAATTATTAAGTTTTATTAATGAATATGAGATTTATTGAAATAATTAAAATTTGAGTGTATATGCACTACAGTGGGAGGGCTTCTGAATGCAACATGTGGTAACGCAACAGAAATGATAATAGCAATATTGGCACTTCACAAGAAGAAAGTGAATGTTGTGAAATTCTCACTTCTTGGTTCCATTCTCTCTAACCTTCTTTTGGTTCTTGGCACTTCTCTTCTCTGTGGTGGCCTTGCCAACCTTAAGAAACAACAAAGATATGACAGAGTACGCATACAATTAATTAATTAATTATAATCTTATTATGAATACGTGCATATACCCCCTGAGTTTTGTGTCAGGGATACATACACTCCTTGAGTTTTAAAACATTGTACATAGACCGTATCCTTGAGTTTTCACTTTGAGGCAGAGACACCCCTTCTGTTAGGGTTTCGTGAAAATTGGCGTTAAGTGTCACGACGTTGTCAACAAACATTTGTGAGAGCAATTCAGGATTTTCAAACCCCCAAATTTTCACTTTAGGGGCACATAGACTCCTGAGTTTTCACTTTGGAGCAGAGACAAACGCATAGTTTTCACGAAAATCTAATAGAAGGGGTGTCTCTGCCCCAAAGTAAAAACTCAGGGGTCTATATATGTGCAATGTTTTAAAACTCAGGGGGTGTATGTATGTGCCTCTGACCTAAAATTCAGTAGGTGTATGTGTATTTTAGCCTTCTTTTAATATATATATATATATTTACTAATTAAATAAATTCATTCAAATATAATTTATATATATATTGATTAACAGAAACAGGCAGATGTGAACTCTCTCCTTTTGCTTTTGGGGTTACTTTGCCATTTGCTGCCCTTATTGTTCAGATATGCCCTATCAGGAGGGGGCTATTACCCTATTGCCAATTCCACTCTCCAATTATCAAGAGCTAGCAGTATTGTCATGCTTCTTGCTTATTTTGCTTATATCTTCTTTCAATTGAAAACTCATCGTCAATTGTTTGATTCACAAGAGGTATATATATATGTCAACTTAATTAATTATTTCAATTACAAATTAAATTTGATCATTAAGTGGGATTAATTATTATATATATAATTAATTAATTCATCAGGAAGAAGATGAAGATGAAGAGAAGGCTGTGATAGGATTTTGGAGTGCATTTACTTGGTTGGTGGGCATGACAATGATCATATCTTTGCTTTCTGAATATGTTGTGGCCACTATTGAGGTATTTATTATTTATAATAAAATGCATTTTATTATATTTTAAAAAAAAATAATTTCTGATAATATTTATGCTTATATGTCTTTAATTAATTATTGTTAACTAGGCTGCTTCAGATTCTTGGGGCATTTCTGTAAGCTTCATTAGCATCATTTTACTACCAATTGTGGGGAATGCTGCAGAACATGCTGGCTCAGTTATATTTGCTTTCAAGAATAAGTTGGTATGCTTCCATCATTATAAAAAAAATTCTTCGCATTTTATTTTTTAATTAATGAAAAAACTTAATTAGATGTGTATAATTAATTAACATTGATTGGCATTAACTTGTAGGACATATCCCTGGGTGTTGCTATGGGATCTGCAACTCAAATTTCCATGTTTGTGGTAAGATTGAAGTGTCATTATTAATTAGTTTATCTTTTGTTTTTCAAAACAAATAATTTATGTTTTATATGTTATTTATTTCAGGTTCCTTTGAGTGTGGTGGTTGCATGGATAATGGGTGTAAGAATGGATCTAGATTTTAATCTTCTTGAAACTGGTTGTCTAGCTTTTACAATTATAGTCACGGCTTTTACTTTGCAGGTAATTGTTATTTAATTTATGACCACTTTTGTTTATATTCTATTTTTATAAAAGAAAATTAAATTGTAAGTTGTTATATATAATATAATCTGATGTAGGATGGAACCTCACACTACATGAAAGGAGTGGTTCTTTCCCTCTGTTATCTTGTCATTGCTGCTTGCTTTTTTGTTCACAAAGCTCCACTCCCGAGTAAGTAGTGCCTTTCTCAATTCTCTTCTTTTTTTTTCCCCTTTTTTTCTTTTTACTTATCAAAATTGAGAGATTCTTTTTACTGAATTTTGAAGAGAAACTATAATAATAGAATGACACTATATATTTTCATCTTCATTTACTTTTCAACTTGAAAAAAAGTTTAGTATTATATATTCATTCATTGTTTATTATTTGTCAATATCAATAGAAACCCACTCTAAATAGATTAATGTTCAAATTTTTTATAAGATAAAGGATCTTAATTATTTGTGTTAAATTTTATATGTTGCAGATGAAATTGCTGGGGGCAATCTGCCATCATTGGGTTCCATGGCCACTTGACTTATTGGCTTCACTTATGTATGAGCCATGTTTCTCAAAGCTAACAAAACCAGAAACATAAAGGATCCATCAAAACCAAACATAATGTCAACCTCTTTTCACTTGGAATTAATGGAGAGTCTGAGTGATAATTTCTGCAAGTTGTGAGGTTATGATGAAACAGAGGCTTTGAGCTCCATCACAAACCATAAAACATGAAAAAAAAAAAAAGGATCATTAGGATTTTAAAGGCTCTGTATAATGCTTTCTTTGTAATAAGGTATCATTCTAGTACTGTTCTTTCCCATTTTCTTTAAATTTCCAGCTAATAAGAAATCCTTGTCACATTGGATTGATATCTTAACAACTAAACTCTGATTCTTGAAGGATAAAATATTAATTGTTATTCTTACGGTTCACTTTAACGTGTGTAACGATGAATTAGATATTATTTAATAATGTAAAACGAACCAAATGTCTGAGAGAATTAGTCATTGTACTCGTGCTAAATCATAGAAAACAATGCAAAACGAAATGAAACACATCATATTAATTGAAGGACAAAATTGATTGAGAATAATTCATCTGTGTAAAACTATATGGAGACTCTGAATCTTTTAGGATGAGGTTACAAGAACATACATTTTCAAGAGGAGAATCATTAATTTACTTTGAAAAGAAATAAGAGAAGTGTAATAATGAATAACCTAGTAATAGTATACTCAAAATTTTCTAAATTAAAATCGTATGTACGCCATGATGAATCAATCTAATGTCTCCAAATCAAGAATGTGATCCGACAGAATCATCTCATCTCATCTCCTTTGGAAATTCAAGATCTTGACGGAAACAGCGAAGGCACCGAAGAAGAGAAGAATAAAGGCGACGAGCACTAAAGCAGAGACCAAAACTGCAGAAACTCCATTAATTTGAGCAGTATAGCCAAGACTTATAGCTAAATACTCTTTCACAGTGCCCTCGAATCCAGGTCCTACTAGTTTGCTTTCTACATCTCCAAGCTGAGACGTGATGATTCCACGTAGCGTCCATGAAACTGGGCATATATAATAGAACCAAATCCACCACCCTGGAATACTCTGTAATACATTTTCAAATTCAGTTATTCTATGTACCATGTATTACACAACACTAAAAAATATTTCAGTAATTCTTTAGGAACTATGATTGTCAGAACTACGTCCCAAAAGCTAACTGTTGGAGAGTAGCCGACTCATCAATTAATACGAGTACAAGTGGTATCAGATTATTTTCAAGGAGATGAGTAGGCAGAAATATATAGCATTACTCACCGACTTAGGAATGAGAAAACCTGAGAGGAGATTCCATAAAGAGTAGAATGCAGATGAAACAACGGCTGCCACGTGTTGGGAAGGTGTAAGACCAACGGCCATCATACCGTAGAAGGTGAAGAAGGTGAACGTCAAGAACATAAACACGAGATAGAGGAAAAACTTCCCTGCCAAAGAAAAAATGATTCCAGGTTGTCAATTATTGATTCGGATATTAATATATATAGTACCACAAAAAAAAAAACCTTGTAAAGCTGAAATCTTACCAGCTGTTCTTTCAAAATTGACCATGAAATATGTGATTAGGCCAAATATAATTGTCTGAGTCACAATGTATGGAACCTCTATGAGACCCTGTGGATCAAATCAAGCAAGCATGTAGGTTAATTTGTCCAAGTTCAACCTCAGAAATTAATACAAAAACTGCACTTATTTTTAATAGATTAAAATACATAAAAAAACTCTTTGAGTTTTAGATTATGGGATGCATAAACCTCTTTAAGTTTTAAACTTTGCACTCACTCTCTCTAAACATTTAATTTTGGGCTTAGAATCTCTTTTGAATTTGGTCCGTTAATATTTTTTAGCTAATTGAAAGGTCTTTCGGCCATTTTAATGCTAATTGAATGAATCTGGTAGTAATTTTGATTTAGATTTTTTTTTGTGAAATAAGAGAAATACCTTTCAATTAGTTAAAAAAATGTTGACGTGACAAAGTGTTTGCTAATCTAATAGAATTCTGTTAAAAAAATGGATAAAATTCTTCACAGAGGGAGTTATGTGCCCAAATTTCGGGGGATAGGATGCAATATTTAAAAACTTATGAGGTTTTATGTCCATGGACTAAAACTCGTTATCTCCATTTTAGTTTTTTTTTTTTACTTCCTATTACAGTATTGTGATACTTAATTACCTGAGCTGCGGCATATGCAATTGGAGAGTACATTCCAGCTGCTTTCTCCCTATAAAACACTGTCCTTTCTATTGAAACAATTGGTTGCACTGAAGAAGCATTATTGACACCAAGAAACAAGCACGCAGAATAAAGAGCTCCCATAACAACCATTAGTTCTTGAGTTGTTGACCTACAAAAAAAAAAAACACATTAATAATTAACGTCATGTTTCACTACCAGGGATTCATATATATATATATATCTCAAAACATTCCAAGTTTGTATAAATGTTCACCTTTTTGAACCAACGTCCCAAAATACAGAACCAAATATCAAAGCGCTGATTGCTGTGAAGAATAACCTCATGGCATTATATTGTGGACTTCTCCAGTACACAAGATTTTGCTTCCATAAGCACAACCAAAATTGGGACATGAGATTTTGTGAAAATACGGAGTCAAACTTCAATGGTTCTGAGCCAGGAGGAGGACGTTCGTATTGCTTGATACATTCTTCCACTCCCCTGAGGTAGGTAGTATCAGTAAACATGTATGTATAAGAAAACATTTTATTTCATTCATTCATTCATCCATCTCACAAGGACCTAAGAAATCTAACTCACCTGTATTGCTCAGAATCTGCATAAACATCCGCAAAATCTACACCAAGTCTCTCTTCAGCAGCAGGTGTAGTAACCTCAAGCACCCAAGTAGCTGGATTGTAGCCACTCGGAATAGGGGGGATACCGTTGATACTCTGCACACAAATATGAAAATAATCGCACAACATTAAAACAAAAAGGTTAAAATGCACAAAACGCTCAAGAGTTTTAGGCCATGGATGTAGAACTCTCCTGAGTTTTCCATCCTCACAAGTCACATCTAATCCCATGAACTTTTAATTTTGGACACATAACCTCTTCCATGAAGAATTCCGTCTATTTTTTTAACAGAAATCTACCACGTCAGCAAATACTTTGTCACATTAACATTCTTTTAGTTATTGGAAGAGCATTTCGTTCATTTTACAATAAAGATCTCAATCAAAATACTTCATTCAATTAAGCATTGAAATGCCCTTCAATTAACTAAAAAAATGCTGACGTGACGGAATTCTTCAAGGAGGGGATTCTATGTTCAAAATTTAAAATTCATGGGGGTTATGTGCTCATGACCTAAAATTTAAGAGCGTTCTGTGCATTTTAATCAAACAAAAGCTTCTTGTGTCAGAATATAGAGCTTCTCACAACAAATAAATTGCAATGTCACCTGAAAATAGTCTATCATAATCTGTGAGTGCAAACCAAGCTTTCCCCCATAAATCACTCGTCCCCCACGTTTCATTAAAAGTAACTGGAAATAAAACAAACAAAAAAAAAAGGCAAAGTTTAGAGTTAGAACCTTAAGCCAAGCTAATATATAACAGAGCAGTCAAATGATGAGTAGAATATATATAGTAATTGAACTAACCTCATCAAATGCTTCAAATATATCAATACTGGGTTGATGAATAGTACAAACCACCGTTCTTCCTGTGTCAACAGTATTACGTACAGTACGCATAACAATGGCAGCTGCACGTGCATCAAGACCAGAGGTAGGTTCATCCATGAAAATAATGGAAGGGTTTGCAACAAGCTCTACTGCAATTGTTAATCTCTTCCTCTGCTCTGTTGATAAGCCAGAACTACCTGGCATACCAACCAAAGCATGTCTCAAGGAATCTAGCTCAACTAGTCTCATCACTTCTTCAACAAATTCCTACACAACAATTCAGTACATTAATAAGAAAAATAGTGTTCATGACACCTTGATCAGATTCAAAGGTAAATTATATATGAAGTGTATCTCATAGAACAACTTACGCGTCTTTTTTCTTTGCTGACGTCCTTTGAAAGGCGAAGAGATGATGAAAACCAGAGGGACTCTTCAATTGTGACTTGAGGAGAGTGTATGTCATTTTGTTCTACATAGCCTGATATTCTGGCGAATGTTTGTTGCACTTTTGGGTGGCCAGAAATTCTGATGTCTCCCTCTATGTATCCTCCAGTTTTCCTGCCGGCGAGCACATCCATTAAAGTGGTCTTTCCTGCCCCACTGGACCCCACTAATGCTGTGAGCACGCCTGGAGAGAAAACTCCACTCACATTTGACAAGAGTTGCAGCCTATTTTCTGGTACACCACGCTTTTTTAACTCCTGATCATACAAATTAACCAGATGACGAAAATGATAGAATATATATATATATACATACAACAACCATCAAAGTCTTTTCTCATTGGTTGGGTCGGCTATATGGATCAAGCAACATCATATTTTGTTTTTACTCGTTTTTACAGTTAGATTACTAATGGCTATGCACAAGATCCTCTAACGGCCTTTCTTTGTACATGTGTTTTAAATAATTCATCCAATGCAACATTCCTAATCTTATCTATTCTTGTATGACCACTTATTCAACGCAACATCCTCATCGTTAAATTTTTACTCTTATTAGCTCTTTATCACTCAACAGTCAACATTAAGTACCATACATTAAAAGAGCTAAAAAAATTTCTTAATGGATAGAAGGAAAAGCTAACCGACCACTGGCATATCGACATAATAATTGACATCATGGAATGTCATTGTCAATTGTTGAAATGGAAGAATCATGCCCGTGTTACCGCTCTTTGCAGCAGACCCCTCACTCAATTGGTTTTGCTTATTATTATTGCCTGTATTCACCGTGATACTAACTGCAAAACCAAGGGATGAATACTGAGACATTTTATCAAATACATTATCTGCTATAATCTTTCTGGTACACATGCAAGTTTACTTGGCCCTTTACCATCATCTCCAGAAGAATTCTTTTCTGAGTCATCAACAGGAAGAACTGTCTGTGCTTTCCGGAGTGCTGTGGTATGAAATCATAAAAATTAACAGAGGAATGGATATTACATTAAAAGAAAATGCATGCAATATATAAAAATTTTGAAAAGAAGAAGTTTTTATAATAAACTTACGATTCAAATAGGCCAGAGCCAAAGTGACCATGTTGTTGAAAAAAATTGCATAGAATATTAGAATTCCGATACCAGCCCAATACCAGTAATCTTCAGTTGGTAAACTGTGCATCTGGAGGACATTGTGACCAATTGTACTGATCCCGCTTACTGATTTCTACAGCCATCACAATTCAAAGGACCATTTGATTTTGTAATGAATGACGTTTAATTTGTCATATTATATAACATGAAGTAGTTATGTTAATTTCAATAACATATATACCTTCATCCACCTTGTGGCAGTAAATTCGTTAACAGAAATTGCACGTTGTCCATAGGTAAGTGGTGACAACCAGTAGCCCCAAATCCACCATGGTTTAATCATTGCTGAAAGAACAAGGGTCAAATAATAAAAAAGCAATTCTTCAACTTCTATTAGACCACTATGGATCCTGTCATAATGGCCGAGGAAATAGATCTAATCCATTATGTCCCTTCATTAAAATGATCTATCCCATAACATAGTCTGGTACTCTGGTCCTTAAAGGGCCAATGATTGGGTTGGGCCGATTCACAGGTTTTTTTTATTATTTTCTTTTAATTTATTTTTTAAAATTTTATTTTTATTTATTTAATCAACTATCAATATACATTAAGAATACATATTACGTTATAAAAAAGATACATATTACAAACTGACTTACAAAAATAGTAAAACAAGAAGTTAGTTGTTGTAGTTTATTTTATAAAAACATATTATAAAAGAATATTGCAAATTTGTCTATAAAAATGTAATTTTTTTTATATATTAACATATTATGTATGAATATTACATATCAACATAGGTTATAAACTTATAATATTCTCTTTTTTTTGTTTGAAACTTATAATATTCTATATGATATAAAAATTTAAAAATTGGCCAACTTAACCCTTAGAAGACCATCATGAGCCACAAGCTAAAATTAAAGTCCTTTAAAATGGACCAAAATCTTCTTGGCTTAACCTTTACTACTTTAAGGGTTGAGCTAAAGCAGAGTAATGGATCAAACCAACTCTAAAAGTCTTTTAACCAATAAATTGTGGCGTACCTTTGGGGACAATGAATCCTCCCAGCAAGAATATAATTAGCAGTGCTGCTGATCCAAAAGTATTGGCAAGAACCATATCCCTAGCAATAGAAGCCATCATCCGAAACAGACCTAATGCCATTTGGTGCACTGTAAAAAGCAAAAGCATGTAGCGAAAGAACCTGAAATAATATTTTAACAAATGCAATAGTGAGTATATCATGAATATGTGGAGCTTTAGGCAACAAGAATAAAATTATTCACATTAAGATATTATTATACCTTCCAGCAGCAGGAGCAAATCCAACACTATAGTATACAACTACGGTCCATACAAAAGCTTCAATAACCGAATAAGGCACACGAAGAGCCCAACTAGAAAAAGACCAAGCCCATGCAGTATAGAAATGGTTATCTCTTTGCTTATAAAAAACTGGAAGCCGAGATATCATAAGAGGTAGCTCAGAAAACCCATTAAACATCATATGAACCAGTCCGAAAAATAAAGCCGACAGATAAAGGTTTCCATTATTCTCATCCGTGGGATGTAATCTTGATCGAAGAAAGATAGTACACGTGACAAATCCAACAAACATAACCTGTCAAGAAATTATTATGTACATTTATAATTAAGATTATTGAGAGAGAGTAGCGTTAAATAATAATTAATTATTTGATGTATTCGTATATATATATATATATACCTGGCAGGTTCTGAAAATATAAAGGAACCTATGTCTGCTAATCAAGAGCACTTCTCGGGCAAAGCAAGCTTTAGATAACTCCCACTTTGGTACAGCAAATTTAGTTCTGGCCAAAGCTGAAGGATGACAATTTGATTTATCATATGGAACAGCTAGCATGGCTTCCATGGACTTTCCAAATTTGGAATTCTTGAAGGCTTCTGCTATCTGACGAACTGAAATAAACTCATATGGCTTTGAAGGATCGGCCCAGTATTGGGCTTGATCCTTCCTGGAAGTCACCTGACCAAAAATAAAAAAACAACTTATATTGAATTTGTATATGCTGATGTGCATTGTAGTTAAAGTGTAGCTGCAATGCACATCAATATTATTGAATCCATTAATTTTTTTGTGATTCTGATGTGCACTTTAAAACCTCAGTGCACATCAAGATCCAGCAGGCCCGTGAGCTTAAGCCCGTTTTGACAGTACTAAAGTTTAAAATAAAGATAAACCTCCTGAAGAAAGTCTGCGATCCCTTTACGGGGCGGAAGTTTGAAACCCAAGGACTCAAAAAACTCGAGCGCACCATCTCGAGGGCCATGATATACCACATACCCTTCTGAGAGTAGCACCAGATCATCAAACAGCTCAAATGTCTCGGGCGCAGGCTGAAGAAGAGCCATGAGTACAGTAGCTTCCATCTGATGAACAAAATTCTTTATGCATTTAACTATCTGGAATGTGGTAGAGCTATCAAGTCCGGTTGATATTTCATCCATAAATAGAGTCTTTCTTGGTCCAACAATCATTTCTCCTGAAAACAAAACAAAAAAAATGTGAGACACCATTTTACTATAAGAAAAAACAATTTCAATCACAAAGGGATGGGAGAGAGAAATGAAACTAAACCTGTGGTAACTCTTTTTCTTTGGCCGCCTGACACTCCCCTAAGCATATCGTTACCAACTACGGTCTCTGAACAAATATCAAGTCCAAGTACTCTTAAAACATAATCGGTGGTCACACTGTGCTTTTTGCCTCCAATAGATGATGCCTGTGGAGTCAATTCAATTTCAAAGTGATATACAGTATTGGATTTAAAGACATATAGTTATGCCTCTTAGATTGTAATAACCTTCATAAAGGCGTCAATTTCTGGACTTGGTCGTATGTTCCTTTCCTTCTCTAAGCGGCTCAGATCTTTGGTGTAATCTGAGAGGAAAATATGTGAATAAAAGAGTCACTTATATATGTTATATATATCTTATTTTTGGTAAACAGATTGATAGTAAGGGAAGACACTCTCAAGTACTACCGGACAGGGCGTCAGTGACATGTTGGGGAGACCAATAGAGGCCCAACCCAAAGGATTACTGCACAGGCATAAACCGCAAGCAGTTTTACCCAGTTGCAGCTACTCAACTAGCTCTTGGGTGCAAGGGATCTCCCTGAGGAGAGATACCCACCAAAGCAGGATTTTGGATTGCTTCAGGGGGATTGGAACCCTCGTTTATAAATGAGGCGAAAACTTTCCTCCAAATCCTTGACCATTTGTGCCAACTCATTTGACATTATAATAAAGTGATATATAATAATAATACATATATATATATATATATATATATATATATATATATATATATATACCTGCAAAAGCGTCGCTTGCACCTTGACATCTAGCAGCAAAATCAAAAGTTTCTCGAACAGTCAATTCAGCTATGTGATTATCTGTTTGGCTAATGTATGCTGAGGTCCTTTGAACAATGAACTCATTTTGATCATGTCCATTATATGTTATACTACCACTTCTCTGTATTGAAATTGTGAAAATATATATTAAGATCACAACAGTTTAACGAAATATAAATGCTTTCTAGTTTTAAATCTAGCACCTAATTCCATAATCAACATAATCTGATAATTACCCCGTTCACGTCTCTTCCCGTCAAGGTGATTAATGTTAATAAAACATTAATTCAACCACGAACTTATATTATTGACCCAAAAAAAAAAATCACGTACTTATATTGTAGTTTCCTCCGGATGATTCTTAACGTTACTACATTGTGTGGTAAAGTGTTCATTAAAGTAAAGAGAGAGATAGAGAAAAAAATTAATAATATGATACCCACAATTTTTTCTCTTTCTCCCTCCATATTTTAGTGGGCACTTCATCTCACAATGTAGAGAGCCATGTGTAATAAAAAAAAATTAATAATCTAAAAAGCTAGTGAGAAATTATTTAGGTTTGGTTTATGATTTTTTTTTTGTTTTTTTTTTGTCCGCCCGATGTTCAAGGCCATGATGAAAGAGTCTCCCAACGAGAATAGCTACATTCACAAAGTCTCAAATCCAAAATCTTACTTAAATTATATCAAGCCACTTATCACTTTGGATCAATCCCTCGTTGATAATTTATGTTTATTTTTAATTTAAATATATTAGGCAAATTTTGCAAATTTCTTTAAATTGTTACTTTTTGCTATCTTAAAATGTGACTAAAATAATTTTTGTACAGTATAAATGATTCTGAGAATTTGATTCCTAAATATATAAAAATAAAATATAATCATGTAAAAATGCATATATAAATAAATAAATTATAATAAAAGAGAGAAAATTTATAATTAATATATATAAGAAAGTTATAGTTTTACTCCCTTTCAAAAAGTCAAATGTCTATTTTGGTCCTCTATGTTCCACACAAGTTTTAATTGATCTTTTATCTTTCAAAAGTTTTATATTGGTCCTTTATGTTTCTCAAAAGTTTTATATTTATCCTTCAAGTTTCATTAAAACTCTATATTGGTCCTTGATGTTTCATTCAAGTTCTATATTGGTCCTTTATGTTTCATTGAAGTTCTACATTGGTCCTTTATGTTTCATTGAAGTTTTATATTAGTCCTTTATGTTTCATTAAAGTTTCATATTGGTCCTCTCAGCATGATTTTATTTTTGGCTTAAACGACGTCGTTTGAGTGTTTTTAGTGTATCTAAGGCCACGCCAGCTATCTGATACACGTAGAAGAGATTATGTATCCACCTCGGCATGCCACGCCAGCAGTTAACTTAAGAAATTGCGGAAGTGGACGGAAGGACCAATTTGAAACTTCTTGCAAACATAAAGGACCAATTTAAACTTTTTGAAACATAAAGGACCAATATGAAACTTCGTGCAAACATAAGGGACTAATTTGGAGTTTTGACCCTTTCAAAAATTAATATATTTTAATCAAAAATATATAGGGTAAAGTACCATTGTTGCCCCCAAACTTTTTTTTGGTTCATGCCTACCCCTAAACTTTCAATTTTGTTTATGCCTACCATTTTTACTAACATTGTTAACTTGTTTGACAGAATTTGCTGACGTGGACAATGAATGTGTATTTCTTTTGCCTCGTCATTGTCCACCTCACATCTAACTTTTTACTTTTATTACAAAAAATTAACCTAATCCAAATAAAAAAATATTTTAGGGTAAAAGTTTGGTTTGCTTTTTTTTATTTCGATTAGGTTAATTTTTTTAATAAAAGTAAAAAGTTAAATGCGAGGTAGACAATGACGTGGCAAAAGAGATGCACATTCATCGTCCACGTCAGCAAATTCCATCAAACAAGTTAACGGTGTTAGCAAAAAGGGCATGCATGAACAAATTTAAAAGTTCGGAGGTAGACATGAACAAAATTGAAAGTTTGGCATGAACCAGCAAAAAAAAATTTGTGAGCAGGAATGAACATTGTAGCAAAGTTTGGGGGGCAACAAGAGTACTTTACCCAAATATATATTACATGGACAAAGGTGCATGTAACTCAAACAACTACTACAAATAATTAAATTTGTATGACATTTTTGGCATTAATATTAATTATTAATTTTCAATCTATTAATCTCTCCTTTTAATTCTCTAAAAAAAAAAAGTACATGTGTTAATTAATTAAAGAAACGATATGATTATGAACGAACCTTTAAGTAGTTATCGAGCTTGCCGGCAAGAGCTAAAAGCAGCGTAGATTTACCCGAACCTGGAGGTCCTAATAGCAAAGTCATCCTGCATCCATAACAAAGATTAATTTTACAACAACAACAACAAAAATTTAGTGGAAGTTAGAAAAAATATTCTTAAATACTATCTAGTAGAACGTTAATAATATAATAAAAAAATTAACAAAGATTCAATTCAAGAATTCATTTATAACAAATTAAAGCACACACCAATTTTACTCCCAACCGCACATGAAAGTCATGAACTCCCTTAAAGAATCTTGGCTTGTGACAAAAATCTGCTTTAACCACTAGAGACTTTTTCATTCACATTTATCGTGATACTTGGATATTTTTTATTTCAAAAATTGTATTTACGTGGATTAATATTTGATGTATAGTGTTGCGAAAATTTTACTCAATAAAATTAATTTTACATGCCGTACATATGTATATACTTTTAAATTAACTGTTTTTTTTATAATAGAATTTAGGCTAAAGTACTATTTTGGTCCTCAATGTTTGCATGAAGTTTAATGTTGGTACTTAATGTTTCAAAAGTTTAATGTTGGTCCACAAAGTTTTTGTTTTTGGTCAATTTTGGTCCTCGAGCATAACACCGTTAACTTTTTGTCGTTAAATGATGGCGTGACATGCTTATATGGCACACTCTCTCTCCTACATGTCATATTTTAATGACGTGGCATGACACATCACTGCCACATCACCCCAGATGATGATGATAATGATGCTGATGAAGGAGAGAAGATGATGATGTGGCAATTTGGGGTGATGTGGCAGTGATGTGTCATACCACGTCATTAAAATATGACATGTATGAGAGAGAATGTGCCATATAAGCATGTCACGTCATCTTTTAACGGCAAAAAGTTAATGGTGTTACGCTCAATGACCAAAATCGACCAAAAACAAAAACTTTGAGGACTAATATTAAACTTTTGAAACATTGAAGACCAACATTAAATTTCATAGGATCAAAATACACTTTAGTCTAGAATTTAAGATTAACTTGGATAGCAATGTAAACACAGGTTAATCATATAAGTTTAGGCGAGTCCATGTGTTGCCACATGTTGCCACGTGGGCTAAAATGCTAACCTTTTGTTTTTCAAATATATTTTTTAATACTTCAATTATATTTTATTAAAAATAGGAATAGTTCATTTAATGAAAATTTTCTTTTTTAGAACTTAAAAAATAAATAAAAGAGGATTAAATTTATTTTAATAAAATATAACATATTTTAATTAGTATATCTATTTTATCTTTAATTTAACTTATTTTTTATTAAAAGAATTTTTTTCACATGGTAAGGTAAAAATATATATATTAAATCTATACATTATTAATCTTTACTTTAAATTATATTAATTTTGAAAGAAAAAAAATCGAACGACCGGGCACAATGATTAGACATTACCTTCCGGGTTTGATGACGCCGTTTATATCTTTCAAGATAGTTAGAGAATGCCTTTTAGGTCGAAATATCCTCAATTTGGTCAGTAAACTCTGTGTGGTGAATAAAATTGAATATTACACATAGTTAATAATCTGCGATTAAAAATTACAAACAAACAAAAAATCCAAATAAACCTCAATGGCGTCCCGTGTGTAATTGATAAGCGTTGGCAAAGCTCGTGAACCAATTTGAACATCGGCTCCAACATTCAAGTTCCTATACCTCACTTCGATCTTTGGCACCTCCAATTCAACCCTATCGCAAAACACAATTAATGAATAAAATTCAAATTCAAGACATTATAAGACAATATGAACTAAAACATATGATTCCAAATTTGATATACACAAATAAAATACCTAATTGAGAATTCAAGATCGAAAAATAGATTACAATTGATACCTGTCTAGTCGTTCTTTGATGGCGGAAAGTAGCTTGTAATTGTCTTGATCGTTGGTAGCCAAGGCCTGCTTGACGACGAGTTCGCGGTTAGCGCGATTCAGCTTCCTCACGTCGATCAGCGTCCCGGATTCCGGCGTGCTCTCCGCCTGATCGTCGGCGGATTCCAAAACCGATTCCCTCACGAGCGCGTAGTTATTCCGCTTCTGCGACGGCAATCTGGCCAGCGCCGCCCACCGGAGCTCCTCCTCGTCCGCCTCCAAGGTCTCCGCGTTGGACGCCCTGGCGAAGCTCTCGCTCCCCAGTGATCCGACGTCGAAGTATTCGCTTCCATCAGCTGCCGCCATTATTGATCTGATCTTGGTTCAGTACTCTCTGTGTTTTTGTTTCTATTTCTATTTTGATTTCTCTCCCTCGTTCAAAAGGGAAAAGAGAGTATGGAGAAGAATGAAAGTGCCGCGAGTGTAGTAGAAGAAGAAGGGGAAAAATGAAAGATGGAAGAACGAGGGACGTGTAGGGCGTGATATGCTAATTTTGGAGGTTGGCATTTGGCGGCAAGGACTGAAATTCCGCTAGTTTGTGGAGTTGGTTAAGATAACAATCACAATTTTTATATTTTTATTATTATGATTATTAATATGATTTTTTATTTTTTTATTATAAAAAATTATTTTATAATTAACAATTAGATAAAATATATGGTGTGATAATATTAGAGAGATAAATAATTTCTTATTATTTTAAAATATAATCATAAAAATTTCATATTACATTTTAAAATTAAAACAATATACCATGTACGTATGTACAAGTTTCTAATTCTTTGAATCTTTTATGACTATATTATCACACATTACAAAAAATGCTGTAGTCAATTCTTTCTTTTACTATTGAAAAGTTTGCATATTAAAATAAACAATATATATATATATGTGTGTGTGTGTGTATATTTTAAAGTAAAATAATAAATTAAAATGAAATCAAGTCACTCTTATGAATTGAAAATCGTGCTTATTTCAATTTTATTTAATTTTTTAAAATTAAATTGTTAAATAAATTAAATTTTAATTCTGTCAAATATTATTTAAAAATTTAAAAATAATAATAATTGTTTCTTTTAATATAGATTAAATATTTTAGATAGTAACAATTTCCAAAATTAACTCTTTTAAATTATTTGAAATTGATAATATTAACTAATTATTAGATGGACTTAAGATTTATGAGAATATGTTATACAATTATTTTTAATCGTTTTATTTTCTTTAGCCATGCCATTTATAATAAGAAAATAAGATGGAGAAATTACTAGTATATTGAGTTTAACATTCACATTCTTAATTCAGGTGTCTATACATATATATATATATATATATATATATATATATATACGATAAAATATCATTGCTGCACCCAAACTTTTTTTTGTTCATGCCTACCCCCAAATTTTCAGTTTTGTTTATGCTTGCCCTTTTTTCCTAATACCGTTAACTTGCTTGACGGAATTTGCTGACGTGGATGATGAATGTGTATTTTTTTTTTGCTACGTCATTGTCCACCTCACCTTTAACTTTTTACTTTTATTAAAAAAATTAACCTAATCTAAATAAAAAAATATATTTTAGGATAAAAGTTTGAAATTTTTTTAATTTGGATTAGGTTGATTTTTTTAAAATAAAAGTAAAAAGTTAAATATGAGATGTAAAATGAGGTGGCAAAAGAGATACACATTCATAGTCCACGTCAGCAAATTCAGTCAAGCAAGTTAACGGTGTTAGCAAAAAAGGCAGGCATGTACACAATTGAAAGTTTGAGCAAAAAAAAATTTAGGGGCAAGAATGAACATTACAGCAAAGTTTGAGGACGACAAGAGTACTTTACCCTATATATATATATATATATATATATATATATATGAGTTTGACAAATTGTTGAAATAAACTAATCATTTTTAAAAGATAGTAACAAAAATAATAATAATTTGAAACTTATAATAATTATATATATAAGCGCTTTCATCCATATGAAATTCCAACAAATGTTAATGGATATAGTTCTCTTTAATCTCAAAAATATAACGAGTGGTGGTGTGACTTTTATTCATCGTATTAGAAAAGTCATACAATAAGTGGCGATCTAGTTTTTAAGTATTGTAATTTAAAAATAATAAATTATAAAAAAATTATTTACATTAACCAAATCTCATATAATTAATTATAATTTAAATTTTTAACTAACCTTATATTGAATCCGCTGTAATTTGCTTTTCTGTAATTTTTTATGCAATTCCTATAAAATAAAAGTAATAATAGAGAATTACACTAATAAGAACTCACCATCAATAGATTAGGAACCAAATTATTATTGCATATTAAAGTTGACCAAATTAATAAGGGAGAAATTTAAAATGAACCAAATCGAGAATGCAAATATAAGAAGGATCAAATTTAATAATAAAATAATTTAAGAGGGACTAAATTGAGATGTGAATCCAATTAAGAATGACTAAATTGATAGAGAAACAATTTAAAAGGAACCAAATTGAGAAGAAAAATTTGAAAATGATCAAATTGATAACAGAGTAATATAAGTGGAACTAAATTGATAAGACAATTTTAAGAATGACTAAATTGATAATGCTATCATTTAAAGGGGATTAAAATAATATAAAATAAGATACTTATGACCTGTTTGGTATGGTTTCCTTACAAGGAAAGTGAGGTAAGGTAAACTTCCTGCATGTTTGGTATGCATCAAGTACAGGGAAGGTGAGGTGAAGGTTACCTCTGCAGAGGGAACCTTGCTTCCCTCATGATGTTGAGGGAAGTGGAGGGAAGGTGAGGTGAGGTTTGGTTTAAAGACCAAAATGCCCTTAAAAAATGTGTGACTTTTAAAAAAGTAAGGGCAAAAAAGGTACTTCATACATTTATTTTCTATTTTCCTATATTCTTCCTATCATACCAAACAATATTACTTTTACATTCACTTCTATTTCTTTGCATACCAAACATACTTTTTATCACTTACTTCCACTTCCACTTCCACTTTCACTTCCATTTCCACTTTCACTTTCCACTAAAACACTTACCGAATACCAAACGCTAAGGAGAGGGAATAAAGTTAAATAACTTTCTATTATTTATAACTTATTATGTTAAAATATAGTAATTATTTTGTTATTATATATATCTTAAAAATTAAAGAAAAATGTAGAGACCAAATACATAAAACAACTAAAGGCGTATAATGCAGTGTGTATATAATAATAAACAAAACTGGGCCTTATTTTTCCCCACTGTAACACCAATAAGATACAATCTTCTGATCAGTCCAAAATGAAAAGAAAACCCATCTAAGTACCATCCAGGATGTTTTTAATTTCGATAGACAAAGGATGCTGTATGGTCCCAAAAACATAAGAGGTTGTTGAGTCTTAATTTAATCTTTGTGTTTGTAATTAGTATTCATGTGATCTCTCTTTATTATCCAAGTGTTATAATAGTTAATAGAATACTAACCCAAACAATTAAATATTAATTATACATGTTAATATGTATATTTAAGTAACATATCTGCTTAATGAGTGTTCATCTTTTCAAATAATAATAATAATAAATTTATGTTTAATTTTAAATTGATGTAATCTTTAATTTTAAAAATAATGATTAATTTCAAGGTAAAAAGATTAGAAATATGTCACGTAAATATACATATCAATATGTATATTCAATATTTAATTATTGATGTTAGTATTTTGTTAATTATTTTAATACTTAAATAATCAAATTAATAATAATTACAATAGTATAAAACCAAATTGAGACTAAAAATAAATGATAGATATCAAATTGAGAAAATGCTATAAGTGAGTGATTAAAATGAAAATTTTGTCTTATATATGGACTATACTTCATCTTGGGCCTCCAAATGAGTGTATATCTTTTACAGTAAAGCAGGACGGTCCAAGAAGATTGGACAATTGACCAAAAAAAAGATTGGACATGTTTGACAAAAAAAAAACATTCATAATCAATTCTTCTCGACTCTTAAAGAGTGACTATTTTGGCAAACAAAATAACTAGGAGTCCTTATAAACATCAGCCCCAAATAATAACAATAATTCCAATAAGAAAAAGACGTTTTCTTTTTGTTATCACTTCGATACCACAAGTACTTTATAAAAAATTTTAATGTAGTTACAATAAATCAGACAACTTTTAATTCGTAAAGATTGTTGAACTAAAGGACGAATAAAAATGTCAACTGATCCCATTTGTAAGATAAACTTGGGGTGAAAAAACTGCAACATTCTTGGTGTTGCCAACAAAGTTTTTACTGATAAACCTGCATATCATACCTAGAGTAATCTTCAAAATAGAAAGTACATTGAAATTTTCTAACAACATGGTGAAGGAGTGAAAGCTTTTTGACATAAAGATCTGCAAATTTTAGATTTAGATCTGCAAAAAATTCCACAACAAACGAAAATAAAAAAATACCTCCAAAAATTAGATATTAACCTTTTCTAAAAAAACAGACAAAGACACATATTATATCTGGAAGAAAACACCATCAAAATGAGAATAATATTGACACTACAAAAATATTTAATTTTAACTGCGGTCACTTAACCACGGTTATGAGAACCGTGGTTACCATCCAAAAGGAAGCAAGCACTAACTACGGTTGAGTGATAACCGTAGTTAAATCCTAAATAATAACCTAATAGCCCAAGCATTTGTTCTTCTTCCTCGCGGCGCCATCCCTTTCTCTTCGCTTTCTCCTTCTCTTCGCTTTTCTTCCCTTTTCCCACCCAATCCAAGCCCTAAATCCCTTAATATTGGGCCATCCCCTCTCCAATTCTTTCCTATTCGACTCCTGAACCCTAATATTTCATTTTTCATCTTACATCCCTTCCCCTGTATAAGGCACACACCCTAAATCGCAAGGGGAGAAGATGAGCAAGCTATAGAGTAGGAGAGTTCGTTACGTTTAAGAGTGAGGGAAGGCGGTTAGAGACTTTCGGAGAGGTATTCTTGGCTTGTAAGATGTAGCCGTCATTGGCTGCTCTCGCCACTATCGTTCGCTACTGTGGCCGCCATCGTTTGCCACTATAGTTGCCGTCGCACACCAACGCGCTGCAGCAACGCACTAGTAGAGAGGTAATTTGGTTCCTTTTATCTTTCTCTTTTTGTTATGATTCTGAGATGTTATCAACCTATTGGATTGTTAATGGAGAATGAATGCCTAGAGATCCTCGATTCCTCATTGCCCCTGTGAAATCCCAAGTATTTGAACTCAATCTCTCGAAAATGGTTGCTTTGCTTTTACATTTGCTGACGCTTCAACTTCAATGGACGGTGCCTCCCTTGAAAGTTGAATCTTCTTAATATTAATTAAAAGTTAAATATATCTCACCTAGCTTATCTCTGTTCTCCACTTCTCTATATAATATAATGGACCATGCCTAGTTATTGTGAGCCAATTACTTATTCACACATAAATATAATTAATTTCTCAGTGAATTCAGAATAACCAATCTCATTCATCGGATATCTGTTGTTTTCAGTTTCAAAATGGTAAATCTAGAACTAGAATTCCACGTTTTACCATAAAAGACCACAGATTAGTTTATTATTGCATGGTCTATATTGCAGACATCAACCACAAACCTCGAGCTTTTGGTACCTTATCAGCTATTAACTTGTGGGGTAGAATTTTTAAAAGGTTTGCATTGATATTTAAAGGAATTAGGATTAATGCGCTACTCAGTCTTAAAAAATTGGCATGATTTAAAGATGGTTATATGAAATGTGAGTTAAGAAGCAAGAAAGGCCAGGGAAATTTATAAGGAAAAGCATGGCAAGAGTAGCACACAAATAAAATGTAGTCAAACAAAAACAAGTAATGAGCAGCCCATGAACAATTGCATGGGCTGCTGCTCATTTATAATTAATTATAATGATTACTGTGTTGTGCATTAGAGATGATTTCTGTAAGCACAAGGCAATAGAGTTGGAAGATATGGTATTAGTGTAAGAAAAAGCAACGGAAGTAGGAACACAGGCTAGCTGTTAAAGGCCATGTCCTGGATATTAGGACATCTTATGCAACATTAGAAGATACAGAGAAGATGCATATTTTACTACAACAGTTAAGTTGGGCTACCTGACTCAGAAGTTTTGGCTTATAGTTTGTTGATATTGTGATTTCATGCATTGGCCTGCCATTTTATTAAGTAGTTTTAAAAAACGGATAAACAGCGAGAACAATGTCAAGTAATAATAATATTGACAATAAATAGCCGCCTTCTTCAGCAAATAAGAAAAATAAAGAAACAAATGACTGAAGTTTTACTGGGAGTAATGTGTATAGAATCTCATATTGCTATGGTTGTGTTGAACATGCATGTGGGTAGCTCCAAGAGAAAAATCAAAGTTAGATGAGGAACCAAAGGCCGGGGCTGGATGGATGTTGAAATGTGAACCATGAAAAAGAAATAGTTAATACATGAATGTATAAGTAAAGGCATTGATCTGATAGCATATAAAGAGAGAAAGGACAAGAAGAAGGGCAAGTGAATTTATATATTCAAAACATCATGCCTCATGTTGCTTGGAATGTCAGAATGTTGAGGACTGACTTTTCTTTATGAGTTCGAGTGAGGAGCATTACAATTCACTCCTGAAGCAGAACGAACCTGCACAAAACATATATTGCCACATGATGGAATTGATATTTTAATGGTGGTGAAATTAAAATACAGGGAATCATGAACTTCATAAATAAAAGCACACAAGGATTTAGTATTGGCTATGTATTGCTTGATTTATGTGGAGGACTCGTAAATGTAGCCCAGATGCTTACTCTTTCTTCATAAAGAAATATGCAAATTAATAAGACTAATTGTATTAGAGCCATCGAGTTTGATCAGAACACGGTTTGTTAGTTAATGCTTTCTCTTTCTCTTTCCTTCATTTATTAATTATTATATGTTTAATTTCACTTCATTTTCAGGTTGTGGCTGTAACCATTGGTCTTGTGAGTTTGATCAGAACACGGTTTGTTAGTTAATGCTTTCTCTTTCTCTTTCCTTCATTTATTAATTATTTTATGTTTAATTTCACTTCATTTTCAGTTTGATCAATTTTTTTTATTAATTTTGATAAACGGATAAATATATAATGAATGAAAATCATATTAAATTTATTGTGCTTCCTAATTCGTACCAACCTTCCTCTCTCAATGTGGGTATATGTTTAGGGAAGGGAAAAGGAGAGACTAACCCTCTTTCTCTTCATTTTGTTTGGTTATCCTTAAGAATATTTTAGATTTCAGTATTTAAAATTGTAAGAAATAAAGATAATAGATGAATCATACATAATTTTTTCATTTTCAAGAGTTTTTTTTTTTGGAAAGCAAAGAAGTTACAGGGGCTAAGCAACACACAATCTGTGCACCTCAAATCCTCTCAAATCATTACTAAGACTAATTCCACACTCCATGAGAGGTTATTTAGCACACTTTATACTTCCTCTTATGGTTTAATTAATATATGTATGTAGGCTTTTGGTCATAAACAAGAGTAAGAGCAAAACAGGATCATGAGTATGAGGAAGGATGAACCGTGGTGGCTACACAATAACTGCACTTCTAGACGATCCTCTTGGCCCCAATCCACTATCGCTGGTAGGTATAATCTTGCTTCCTTTATATACCAGAATAGATTTGAATCATGAATGAAATATTTGATGATGTGTTGTATGTTGATGACAGATCTGAATGAAAAAAAGACCAACGCAATATTGAAACTAATTGAGGAAGATGCCGATTCCTTTATATTCCTTTGCCGATTCCTGAGGTATGATCCTTGCCAATCTCATTTTACATAATCAATTTGAAGGTTTGGCACCAGGTATTATTAGATGGTATCAATTATTTTCTGTCTTAATAATGTTTATTGGTTAGCAATGTAAGATAATGTAAATTAATTCATTGCTATTCATTCTTTCATTCTAATGTCAATTTTCTATTATTTAGGTATGATGAAAACATAAATTACTAGTTGTTGAGGGATTACTTGGAGCCATATGATGGAAAGCTAGTCATCACCTCCAACGTGTCGAAGATAATCAGAAGCTAGTTATGATCCATGAAGCAGGATATTTCTTTTATTTTCTTTATTGAACTTATATATATATATGAACTATTATTGCTATATTGTAAAATTTTTTAAGTATTATGGATATGTTTTAGATGTTAAATGTTGACTTGATTATGGATATGTTGAATAAGTATTATATCTTGAAGACAAATGAAATTATTTTGGTTGAATAAGTATTTATATTTTTTTTAGGGAAAATAGAGCATCAAAAAATTGAAAAAAATACTTTTAAAAAAATTGGTGACTTACCGTCGCTAAATTTCAGATCCTAAACCATTGTTATTTTAAAAAATACCTTAGCGACGGTTTTGACCGTCGCAAAATTTAGCGACGGTTCTGTCAAGCGTCGCTGGGTTTTGCTCCCGACGCTAACTTTAACGACGGTTGACATAACCGTGTTATATCTTTAGCGACGGTTTTTGTAGTGTGATCTAAATGAAGAAAAAACCGTCGCTAACTTCTTCATAACCGTCGCTAAATGAAGAAAAAACCATCGCTAAAAATACGTTTTTTGTAGTGTGATCTAAAAAATCTATTTATTTTAAAGACTAAAATAAACAAAATTAAGAAAATAAAAAATGCTTGCTAAACTTACAAAAATTTATAAATTGTAGCAACATCTTCTGCTGTTCTGCACTTATCTGTAGGAAGAGAGACGTTAACGAATGAAGAAGAAGCAGGAGTTGAAGAGATTTCTAAGGAGATAGAAGTGAGAAGGAAAGAGATGAAACAATTAATTAGGAAGATAAAATAATTCAGGCCAAATTGAAAAAAAGACGGTTTTTTTTTTGCGGGAAGAAGAAGAAGAAAGATTTTAAAAAAAAAACGTTCACTAGATCACTAAAATATAATTAAAATATAAAAGATATACGGACTTGACATGAAAGAGAATGTTAATAATTAAACTGTTAATATATACAACAATATATCAATGTAATACCTGTTTCAAATAAATTATAAGTTTATTTCATCCAAAAAAAATTACACGTTTATTAATATTTTTTCTACTTTTATATCAAATGAAATTTGTCGGAACTTCAAGTTAAAGTATCCATTAACTATAGCTTTGTATTTCATATGTGAATTAATGAAATTATATTTGAATATTATTTAATTAAATACAATAAAACTGAATATTTTTAATAACTTATTTTTTGACCTTCAGTATTAATTATTGAAAAATATATTTGTTTCAATAATTAAATTAAACAGTCGAAATAAATGCCTCGTTTTGACAATTAAATTTTAGCGATCAAAATAAATTATTAAAAAATTTAATGATAGTATTTTCGATGATTAACATCTGTCAATATTTGTAAATAATATTATCTTGACAATATATTTGTACAAAAAAATATACAATTAAAAAAATATTGTCCAAAAAAAGTATAATTATATAAAAAAAATTATAATTATTGTTTTTTAACAATTAACTTATTTTAATGGCCAAATTATGATTATTGAAAAAAAATTCAACAATAATAAGTAATAACCGTTGAAATATATCTTATTGAAAGTGATACTCAATGGGCCACAGAGTATGGAAAAAAGGTTGATTATATTAAAATTTATTAGTCAATAGTCAATACATAATTGACATGACACATATAAAGAGCTAAACATTAAACGAAGTCCAACCAATTAAACTTGTTAAAAATAATGTTACCGTTAATTTGTTAAAACTATAAAGTCTTAATTACAATTTTATAAATAAAACTCAATTAAAAAATGAAGTGAAATTGAAAGTACATTTTTTATTTTTTACTACACAAACTTATACATAATAATTGGTCTCAAATTTACTCCCAACACAACATATTATATATCTTTGGCAATTAGGAGCAAGAGAGATTGAAGAAGAGAGTAGGTATAAGTCTCGTATTATTCTCTCCCTTTTTTTAAAATTGTAAGAAATAAAAACATATAATGAAAGACACTGAAAATTAATTCTGTCTTATATTTCTTTTCCCTTCCTTTTTCAAATCCAAACATAGCCTAAAGTTAAAAGAAGACGACTCTCTAAAACAAGGCATAGCTATTAGTATAATTATGATGCATGCATTGACGTTATAAACTAGGAGTTAATTAGGACCACTTGAAACGTGCAATTAGTCAAAATTAAAGAGAAGGACAATAATTAATACTAATACTAAATACACCTAATTAAGCTAACCCTTGTTTCTGCATTTAAGAGAGCTGGTCCAAAATCTTACGTGCCAAAGCTCGAAAATATCCCTAACATAATACAAAGGCAAAAGTACCTTTCCTAACCCCAACGTTTGGAGGTCCTGTCAGTTTTGCTCCTAACGTTTTTTCGCTGTCAATTGTACCCCTAACGTTTTACGTTTCTGCCAATGTCACCCTTTTCACTAACACCGTCAAATATTTAACAGTTTTTGCTGACGTGGCATCCTATGTGGCAAAACGTTTCTTTTTTCTGTCAATTGTAACCCTAACGTTTTACATTTCTGCCAATGTCACCCTTTTCACTAACACCATCAAATATTTAATAATTTTTGCTTACGTGGCATCCTATGTGGCAAAAATATCTGACTTGGTATATTTTTTTTCCACATCAGATTTCCTACTCATCTTTTCTTCATCAAAGTTGTGTCGTTTTGACCTCGGCCTATTCCTTTTAAAATATAATTCAAACGCACGCGCTATTTTGCTCATAAAAACATCGGAGACGTTATCCATTCTCTATTTTAGGGTAACGTCTCCGACAAAGTAAAGAATGGGTAACGTCTCCGATGTTTTTATGAGCAAAATAGCGCGTGCGTTTGAGTTATATTTTAGAAGGGATAGACCGAGGTCAAAACGACACAACTTTGATGGAGAAAAGATGAGTAGGAAATCTGATGTGGAAAAAATATACCAAGTCAGATATTTTTGCCACATAGGATGCCACGTAAGCAAAAATTATTAAATATTTGATGGTGTTAGTGAAAAGGGTGACATTGGCAGAAATGTAAAACGTTAGGGTTACAATTGACAGAGAAAAGAAACGTTTTGCCACATAGGATGACACGTCAACAAAAACTGTTAAATATTTGACGGTGTTAGTGAAAAGGGTGACATTGTCAGAAACGTAAAACGTTAGGGGTACAATTGACAGCGAAAAAACGTTAGGGGCGAAACTGACAGGACCCCCAAACGTTGGGGTTAGGAAATATACTTTTGCCTAATACAAAAAACTAGACACTTTGTATACACACAAAAGTTAATAATAATATAAGTGTCACACTGTTCACAAATATAATTTCCATTTTTGCAACAATTATATATATTATCCTACCAATTAAAAAACAAGAGACTAATTAATAAGTATTAATGGTAGCTAGCTAGTGATATGAGTATGTTAGTTGTTTTTTTTTTTTTAAGGAAAACTGCAAAATTGACCAAATTGATATAAAAAACATACGCACACAATGTAACGGGTAATTATTTAAAATAAAATAAATAAATAACTTTTTATTATTTTACATTGTATTTTAAAAGTTAAACTACTATCAAATATCTAACTTCTTATAATTTTAAAATACAATAATAATTTTTATTATATATTTTTTTAAATCGAATAATAATTACATGCACGCGAAACATTTATATATAGTGTGTGTATATTTATATAAATATCATTTAGACAAACTTTTTACTTTAAAAAAATTTGAATTGACAGAACATTTAAACGAAGTCAAAATAACACTCATAACCCATCAAGTTTAAACTAATTTTTATGTTCTTAATTAACAGTTTTTAAATTAGTGTCTGAATTATTAATACTAAAGTGAATGCCATTTGTTGTGTTTAGATAGGGTTTAGGATATTTACGGACAAAATTAAGAAATTAGAATTTCATTATAACCTTACATATTTTTTAGGTCGTTGCGATTATTCTAGAAGGGACTAGAAACCATATATATAAGATATGCCATATGGCTAATGGTATTTTTGTACCACACTATACTTCTAATGTTTGTTTTTTTTTAATTCAATAAAAAAATAAATGAGGTAAAGAAAAAGAAATTTAGGGTGATAAAAGGATTAGGGTTAAGCTAGAATGAAAAATATATATGTGGTGGAGATTGTGATTGTGAGGCTACGTAACATATGTACATAGCAGCTTGCGTATAAAAGTCGTCTTCTAAATCACACATCTTGCCAATTTTCCACCCATCAATGTGAAGTAACATTTTGTATGCCATTTGATTCTAAAGTTTGTTTTAGAATAAGAGGTCAAGTATTTTTTTTATTTTTTAATAATTGCTCAAATTATTATTTAGTTTCTAGAATTTTGAAAAAAAAATACTATTTAGTTTTTTAATTTGTAATTTTGTCAATTATTTCGTTCCCTGGACGTTATTAGATAACCGAGTGACATGGCCATTAACTGTTGACGTGGTCGGACTCCTCGATCTCATCGCTCATCTTCCCCAGTTATAAAAAACTAGGTCGATGACTCTCTTCCCCTTTTTTTTCCCAGAGCCAAGCTTTCCATGATGTGCGGCTATATGACGCTCATATTATGCCTCGTTCCCACTACAAAATCCTCCCATACATCGACGGCGATACTTGCATCGTCGTCATTAACAACGCCACGTTAGCAGTTAACGGCCACGTCACTCGATTATCTAACATGTAACGTTTAGGGGATTAATAAATAGTTGAGCGTTGTAAATTCGGGGACTAAATAGTATTTTTTTAATAATTTAATTTAGAGACTAAATAATAGTTTGACCAATAATTTATGGACTAAAAAATAGTCTAATTTTATACAAATTAATTATTTCTTTTAATACAATATTGTAATATTATTTACATTTTATTAGGATGAAATGCTCAAACTGGCCCTAAAAGTATATGATAAGTTTCAAATTGATCCTAAATATTTTATTTGTTTCAAATTGGTCCTATAAGTTTCGACCGTGTTTCAAATTGGTCATGCCGTTACAAACCGTTATATTTTTTTGTTAAGTGCTATTGTCATCATTGTCCAGTTAACAAAAAAAATTCTAAGTCATCAATTCTTGCCATACCATCATCTTCCTCTTTCATTTTTTAACGTTTCAGACTTCTAATTCAGTTTTGTAATTCATACAATACCCCTCTATCATTTTGAAACGCAAAAAAAAATGAAAGAGGAAGATGATGATGTAGCAAGAATTGATGACTTAGAATTTTTTTTGTTGATTGAACAATGATGACAACATTACTTAACATAACAATATAATGGTTTGTAACGGCAGGACCAATTTGAAACACGGTCGAAACTTATAGGATCAATTTAAAACAAATGAAATATTTATGACCACTTTGAAACTTACCCTATAATCTTTGGTATAATCTTTGGACCAATTTGAGCATATGACCTTTTATTAAGGATATTGATTAAGATTTTCTTATAATTAGTTTTTAATAAATTATTTACTAATTTAAAATTAGTGAAAAAATCAATAAAAATAATAAATTTTAAATTCTAATAGAAAAATAATACTTCACCAATTAATCACCAAAAATCTGAAAATTCAATTATTTTTAGCGTATTAATCAGATCCAAGATTTTTTGGACGGCTTGTGCTAATGAAAATTGTCCGCACGCGTTGAAATTGCTTCGGCGTGTTTGGTTTTCTTACCAAACATACCCTAGTGTGGAATAATATAAAAAATAATTTAGTATTATACAATATTAAAAATATAACAAAGAAGTATATACAAATTAAAAGATCCTATATACATTAAGTGACACAGAAGCAGAGAGAAGGGGAACTGGGATGGTAAAATGGATTGTAGATGATAATATTATAATAAATTAGTGTTTATTTTTATGTATGATAATTAATTATATAAACATAACTAATAGCACACAACACACTATTAATTCATTTAATATTATTATAATATATTTTTATAAAATAATTAATAAATTTTTAAAATAATATTATGTATCATAATTTATCATTTTGGCCTCGCTCATACAAAATTTTTAGCTTTGCCCTTGAAGTGGGCCATATGTGGAACATAACCCACCCATATCCATATGGCCATATCTAACATCCAATGCATTATTCGAACACTATATATATAGTATATATATTAAGCAAAATTCTCTCCAATTAAATCAAGGGAAGAGCAAATTGAGTGTCTACTATTTTTATTTAGATACCAGTTTTTTTTTTTGGTTTTCCAAGGTATCTCCCAGTCCGATAGACTAAGGACTAATCATCCGCAGATCTGAGCTCCATTTAAGGGTTTGTCACTGGCCAATTGGTTGCTGCATACACAAAGTGGGATTCAAACCCCCAACACTTGCTTAAGTGACCTAGTGAGCTAACCACTAGACCAACCAAACTTGGTTAGATACCAGGGTTTGATATCTAATTTTGTATATACAATATTTTTAAATGATTGGACCAGTATACACTTATACTTATAAGAACTAAATCTACATAAGATTTTTTATATCTTTATTATAAGGTTCTTTAATATAGAGAAGACACATGATAAATAGTTTATATATGACCAATAACAATAGTAAAAAAATATACTGTACCAAAAATAAAAAATAGTGAAAAAATATAAATGATCACTTTTTACAAAATCAATCATAAAAAAAAAATCAAAAAAATATATAAATAAAATATATAATTAAAGATATAAAGAATTTTGCGTTTTTTTTTTCTTGTACTTATCCCATCCTTCGGGCGGCTCTTGTATGTTTGCTAGTGTACGTAAGAAATCTTAACAAAATTGCTTACATACTAATTAATAGTATTTTGCTGATCATCGATCGAACAGTATTAACTCCTCTTATAATCTTATTTTACCGTATTTTCAAGATAGCACCTGCTTAATTTGGAAGATTATATTAGAAGGATAAATTTATGATTAGTTTTCATTGTTTAAAAACTATATAAATTAAGACAAAATATAACTTTCAAGAATTAAAATATTCGTTTACGATAAAATCAAATGTGTAACAAAGTGTAAATTAGCGAGCTCAAATATGTAATTTTTATCTGAATAAACAGAGAGTAAAGATATTCACTACAGTTATTTATTTATTTTTTAAATATTAATGTAATTATATTGGTTTTATTTTAAAATGACCACTTTTTTTTTCTGAATAAACCGTATGGAATTTATATGATGAATTTTGACTCACTATCTTTGAACATGAGATCTATTTCAAAATTTTTAAAATTTTTAAGATGATATATATATATTTTGAAACAGATTCAATAAGTACTCCTGCTCCAAAGCTTTTTACCTTTTGTAAGTGTGAGGAGAAAGAGATGATAATTCATAGACCCTTATAGGCTATAGCGAGCAAAAGTGAAGTCATGTGGTTTTGTTATTCGAAAATGCACACGTGTTTTAATTTGGATCAACCTATATTATCTTCCTACCTACCAATACCGTAATAATCAGCTACTTATACCTACCATGCAACCAAACTATTAATTAAACTATTAACTAATTCATTGATTTTGATCCTCTACTTCGCGGATAAAAATTTAGTGACACTGTATCACTTAAGTTCAGTACATTCTTTTAATTATGTTGAACCATTTATTAATATTAATATTAATTCACATTAATAAGGACTCACCTTAAATGATTTAGGAACCAACTAATTAAAAAGATGTACTGAAATTCAATACTATCATACCACTGAATATCTACTCCTCCTCCTACTTCACATGGTACAAATTATAAATGCATACCAGCATATTACCCATTCTTTTCTATCACCATCCATCTCTCTCTCTCTCTCATAATTATATATATATACTAGAGGCTTTACATGCGACTTTAATTTTTTAAAAATATAATATAAAATAATAATTATTATATTTTTAAATAAAAACATATTAAATATTTGATATATAATTTTTGAATTTATAAAATAAATATAAAAATTATGATTATATTATAAAAAATAAATTAAATATTAAGAAATTATTTATTCCCTTATTTTTTTTTAATAACTACCTATCATATCTATTTTCTCTCTCCCACATTCTCCCACCATCACATCTTTTTTTTTTTATATTTTTAATTAGAAAATGACTATTTTGTGACCCCAATGACCAGAAGGAGTCACAACCATATATATATACTAGAGGCTTCGCATGCACGTACGTGCATGTAATTTGTTCTTTAATTTTTTTTAAAAAATATAATATAAAATTATAATTATTTAAATAATAATATTGGATATTTGATTTTTTTTTGAATTTTTAAAATACAATATAAAAATTATGATTATATTTTAAAAAAAATTAAATATTAAGAAATTATTTATTCCCCTACTTTTTTAATAACTACCTATCATGTCTATTTTCTCTCTCCCACATTCTCCCACCATTATATATTTTTCTTATATTTTTTAATTAAAAAATGCTTATTTTGTGACCCCAATGACCAGAAGGGGTCACAGCCATATATATATAGATACTAGAGGCTTCGCATGCACCTACGTGCATGCAATCTAATCTTAATTTTTTAAAATATAAAAATTATATTTTAAAATCATTAAAAATTAATTATTTTATAGTTCTTTAATTTTTAAATAGTTATGTTATTCACTTCTCCACCTTTTTAGTAAGGATTAAACTAAGGTAAAGTTACTTAGGTGTTTGCTATAAAGTTCACCAATATAATTAAAACACGTGGCAAAAAATTTTTGTATAACCAATCATGGTAGAGAGAGAAAATGAAAAGCAATAAATTACATAATCAATCAAATAGGAGAGAGAATATAAATAATGTTTATGATTGGTGAACTTTATAACAAGCACCTAAGCAACTTTATCTTAGTTTTTTCCTTTTAGTAACTACCCCCATTCATGTTTTCTCTCTCCCACATCCTCCAATCATATAAATTTTTTGTATTTTTTAATTAAAAAATATGACTATTTTGTGACTCCAATGACCAGAAGGAGTCACAGCCATATATATATACTAGAGGCTTCGCATGCACCTACGTGCATACATGTAATTTATTCTTAAATTTTTTAAAAATATAATATAAAATAATTATTATATTTTAAAATCATTAAAAATTAAATATTTTTAAATTTTTAAATAGAATTTTTATCATAATTTAAAATAAAAAAATTAAAAAAAATGAGAAGTTATGCACTTCTCCATTTTATTAACAACCACCTATCATACTTGTTTTCTCTCTCCCACATCCTCAATCATATTATTTTTTTTTTGTATTTTTTAATTATAAAATATAACTATTTTGTGATAAATTGGTTATTTATTGGGAAGTTGAGGGAAAAGTTATTTTTTTGGTGTCACATTTTAGTTGTGTGACACCAAAAACTCCAAAGCCATATATATATAGATATGTACACTACATGTTCTGTACCATGAGAATATTAAAAATTCTCGGTATTTTTTATATTCAATATTTATTATTAATCAATATTAATAAAAAATTAATTATTAATTTATTTATAATATTTTTTAATAATGTGAGTTTATATATATATTAACAAAAGATATTGAATAAATAAAATAGTATATTAAAAATTCAGTATGGGGATAGTTTTGTACTTTCATATCCTATTTTCATTAGGTTTTATGACCCTCAAATAATCTCATGTAAAATACTGTAATTAAGTTTGAAAGATAACTATAAAAAATTGTGATTCTGAAAATTAATTTTTTAAGTTCGGTTCATCAAAAACATTTTGATTACGGGATGGAGCTCCTTTTATTTTAAAATTTTCAAATCAACAATGACTTCCGTATGTGCATTTAAGCCAAGGTGTTTGTTGGGGCATGACTGACAATTAGAAATGTTAAAAAGACATGTGTCATTTTTTAGAAGAAAATTGATACATATCACTTTTTAATTAGGTAATTTTACCAAAAACATATAAGCAACAGCACATAAATTTTTTTCATGTTAAAATTGACTAAATTAAAATTTACGGGTTAATTTGTTTGGTTCTAAAATTTTATAGGATCAGATTCAAGAATTGTTAGCCCTATAAAAAATGGGCTAACTCATCTTTAATTTCCATGTCTTAAAAAAATGGAGCTAAACATGACTAGAGTAAAGGCTGGGGTAGCCTTTTTTACTTTGTAAAACTTTTTTTTTTCATTTTTAATATTTATACAACAAATTAATTATGTAATTTTTACTTATTTCAACTTATATTTATTATTTTGACTTTTTCATTTATCTAATTACTTTAGTACATGTTTTATTAATGGGCTAAACTGAGGTAAAATTACTTAGGTGCTTGCTATAAAGTTCACCAATATAATTGAAACACGTGGCAAAAATTTTTTGTATAACCAATCATGGTAGAGAGAGAAAATGAAAAGCAATAAATTACATAACCAATCAAATTGGAGAAATAATATAAATAAGGTTTTTGATTGGTGAACTTTATAGCAAGCACCTAAGCAACTTTATCTTAGTTTTTTCCTTTATTAATATATACTATTATCTTGAATTATAAATGAAGATTATTATTATTTTTAAATATTTTGAAAGAAACAAATACAATTATTTAATAATTTAAAATATTAAAATATAAAATAGATCACTCCAGTCCATTCCTATCCTAAACCATATTAGAGTTAGATTATATTAGAGAAATTTTAGTCCTTTTAAAAAATGAACCAGCTCAATCTTAATAAATTAGAGTCAAATATATCAGTCTAGGATCCAATCAAATCCAACTAACTTTTAACAACTCTACTAATAATTCATATCTCAAATGTTGTTATGTCCATTATAGTGAACATCTCTCTTAATAGAAAACACTCAAATGTCATTATTCTTGTTGGGATCAAATTTATGACCTCAATTTCTCACTTTTTGAAGTTAAAAAATTTAGGCTTTATACAAAAAAAAAAAAATTGACATCATTTTATACAATACATTGCTAAACTTTTATGAAAATTAAATAAAGTAATTGCAAATCCTAAAAATACTTTTATATGTAATCCTTTTTTATTTATGATATTTATTTATCATAGACAATTTTGTTCAGATACTACTAAATATTAAATGCTGACATTATATTTTTAAAATGATAATGAGTCTAGTAAAAAAATTAATTCGTTACAATATAATGAATTTAATTAGGTTAAAATTTTTGGGGTAAAATACCTTGTTATCTCTAAATTTTACTGTAATGTTCATTTATGTCCTCAATTTATTTTTGGTTCATGTCTACCTCCAAACTTTCAATTTTGTTAATGATTGCCATTTTTGCTAACACCGTTAAGACGAAATTTGCTGACATAAACGATGAATGTGTATCTCTTTTATCACGTCACTGTGCGTCTCATTTTCCACATCATATTTAACTTTTTATTTTTATTAAAAAAAGTAACTTAATCCAAATAAAAAAAATAAACCAAACATGTACCCTGAAATGTTTTTTTATTTGGATTAGGTTATTTTTTTTAATTAAAGTACAAAATTAAGTGTGAGGTAGACAATAATTTGGCAAAAGAAATACACATTCGTCGTCCACGTCAGCAAATCCCGTCAAGTAAGTTAACGATGTTAGCAAAAAGGGTAAGTATGAACAAAATTCAAAGTTTAGGGGTATGCATAAACACAAAAAACTTTATGGAGGCAGAAATAAACATTGCAACAAAATTTGAAGACAACAAGGATACTTTACCCAATTTTTTATTGAAAAAGATACTCATATTTATTATTTAAGAGTGCCTTAAACATTTCGTTAATATGTTACAAGTGAGAAAAAAATATATTTTATTTTGTCAAAATTATAACCCATAAATCTGTAAAAAAATTACTGAAATCATATATTGTTAGTTCCATATAGCCATATAGGTGTGTAATTAATAATAGACAACTAACAGAAAACCAAAATTTCACCGAACAAAAATTCAAAACTCTGTATATCTATTGACAGTAAATTTGTTGACTTTTATATTTATATATATATTTTTAAATTATAATATATACATGTATAAGCAAATGGTAGTTCTATGATGTAACTTATTGCATGCATGCAATATATTTTCGATCGATATAATTATGACATATGTGTATGATGACTTGATATGCAATATAATTTTTCACATATCACAATATCACAATTTTATCGACTGAAATTATATTGTACATATGCAACAAGTTGCATCATAAATTCACTTCTAAAAAAAATAGAAAAGATGCTCTCCACCTTCAAGTTGGAGACAAAAAGGTTGCCATCATTTAATTGAAGTAGAATCAAATTGACAAAACAGCCCCTCCTGCTAAGACATACGGACCACCCATTTCTGCCATTTTTCCTATATGGGCTATAGCTATAGAATACGACGACGTTTGAAGGCGCCAGCCATATCCCGTGGCCGTCGAAACATCGTCTCGCACTTTCGCTCCCACTGCCCACTGCAGTTGCTTATAAATAACGACGCTCTCTTGGCTCAAACGCCTCCAAAACGAAATCTAAACGTCCATTGGTTTTTGTGGCGCCAAACACACCCAAACAAACCGTATCCCGGACAAGGAATACCATGTTCTCGTTGAGGCTTCCTATTTCCGTCGAGAATACTCTAACTCCTCTCCCTAACAAGCCTCATACTCCTCCATTTTGTCCCCGTTACCAAACACACCGCTTCCCTTCTCTTCCTCTTATTCCCAATCCCAATCTTCGCACCACCACCATCTCGCTCCTGCCTCCAAATGTGGCCGTCGGAGAAGAGGTTCAAGGCGAGCCGAATGATGGATCCGCCGTTGACGGAGCCTCGCCGGAGCCGGAGCCGTTTCCGCCGGGCCTCCAGCCGGAGCTCATGCCGAAGCACGTCGCGGTGATTATGGACGGAAACGGCAGGTGGGCTAAGATGCGAGGGTTGTCGCCGTCGGCAGGTCACGAAGCCGGCGTACGGTCGCTGAGGAGGATGATTGAGCTGTGCCGTAGTTGGGGGATTAAGGTTCTAACCGTTTTCGCGTTCTCTACTGATAATTGGGTCCGCCCTAAGGTCAGTTTCGTCCTCGTCGATCTGAAGCTACCCTGTATGTGTGTTTGAATTCAATTATCAGAAATTCGTCGTTGAGTGATTGGCGTGTTGAAATTTCCGTCGTGTGATTCGAAGATGAACGTTTGATATCTTGTTGAATTTTGAAAAGTAGGATACAGTTTTAGGAATTTAGGGAGGAAATGAAATTGGTAGATTAGAAGCAGTTTTGGTTTGTGGTTGTTGTTGTTGATAGGATTGTGCTGAGTTTGTGATGTTGAAATATTTGATTGTGGTGCAGGTGGAGGTTGATTTCTTGATGAGCTTGTTTGAAAGAACAATAAACAATCAAATTGAAGTTTTTCGAAGGTAGCAAATCCTACTTCTCTAATCTTCTAACTAGTCTTTTTTATTATTTCGCAAAATTTTGTTTTAATCCTTTCAACTAATTTCAGTGTCAGTTATTTCCGTCAAGTGATGTGATTCTCGTAGGTATTATTTTAGTATCAAAATTAAATTTTAAAAGTATATTTTATACAATTCATATTTTTTATAATTAGTTAATTTTTTTAAAGAGATAAGCACATGTTTTATTTGAGTTAAAAAATTTGATAACAAAATATATAAAAAAATTGAATATAACTTAAAAAAGATTTCGATATTTGTCTGTATCTCATTGACTCCCCAGAGTACATTGTCTATTTGTGTGTAAGAAAACTCTAGAAAAAAAACACTTTTATTTCGTTGTACAAATTAGACTTTCAAAAGTGTAGAGTGTGATTTCCTCCTTAATTTATCTTCAGAAAAGTTAAAATGCGTGCGAATATAATTAAGTAGCAAGATGAACTTGGTTATCAATCATCATTCATCAATCTATCTAATGCAAAACAACAATATATAATACACATTACACTACACAGGGAAGGCATCCGAGTGTCGATGATAGGAGACCAATCAAAACTCCCATCCTCACTACAGAGAATGGTGAAGAACGCAGAGGAAAGCACGAAGGAAAACTCCAGACTCCAGCTGATCGTAGCCGTTAGCTACAGCGGCAAATACGACGTCGTGCAGGCGTGCAAGTCGGTGGCGGAGAAGGTGAAAAACGGCGTCGTGGAGCTGGAAGATATCAACGAAAGCTTGATCGAACAAGAACTGGAAACAAATTGCACGGAATTCCCTTACCCTGACCTTCTCATTCGAACCAGCGGCGAACTCAGAGTTAGTAATTTCCTGCTATGGCAGTTGGCCTATACCGAACTCTACTTCGATCGAGAACTATGGCCTGATTTTGGGAAGGAAGAGTTCGTCGAGGCTCTCGCCTCGTTTCAGCAGAGACAGAGACGCTATGGTGCACGACATTCATAATTCCATCATCATTCATCAAGCTAAGCAATATAATAATATTAATTAATCTTAACGATAAATTACAGTCTTATATATATGCATCACAAAATTAATAATATAATGTATAGTGGAATATCAATTCTTATTGCTTTCTGCAAGTTGTGAAAGAGGAATCAAACGTTTCTGGAAGCTGATATAACATTGTTAAGGATTGTATTTGCCTATGTTGGCTCCTCAATTCCATTAAAATTTCCCACTCTAGGCCTAATGCCAATGGCAATAGAGTTGCACATCATATAGCAAGAGCCTTTCCCAGCTCTGAATTCTGATCCTTCCTGTTGCTTTTCTAAATTTCCTTCTCTGTTTTCAACTTGGTCAACAATGATGTATTGCATGTAGACCTATTTGTGGTTGGGCCACTTTGTATGTATGAATTTGGGCTTAAGCCCATCTAGGCTTATCATTCAGGCATTTATTCAAGCATCTACCGTGCGGATTTTTCATCATCAGATGACAACAGAAGATCAAATTATACATCAGAATATGTGGACTAGAAAAACACCCTTCTGTTTTTATAGTCATGTGTCCAGGTAGCCTAACGATGTATCTTGTGGGTTTCCAAATGTTTGATTTATTTTGAGAAAAACATTTTTTTAAGCACGTTTATAGGGTTGACATTTTGACCCTATAAACGTCTTCGGTGAGGGCGTTTTTCTTGTCAAATTTTCTAAAAAAAAATGCCCTCTTTGATGACATTTTTGAGCATGCACAATAAAAATTGTATATATCTATAGATAATTTTAAAAGATAACCGAATTTGTGTATATATATTTTTTGTTGCATATACATGTATAAAACCCTCATCATGGTAGTGTCGTGGGTTTTTAATGTATTTTTACAATAAACAAAACAGCCTATGTGTATTTATGGAGAAAGTCACATAAGAGATTTTGGGAGTTTTATATTTAGGCGTGTTAGTTCTATGTTTGTTCAGTAGTTAGCCGATTAATGGTAACCGAGGCATTGCATTCTTTTGCTCTCTTTAATTTTGTCTCTTGTCTTCATCTCTGCTTCTATCCATTTTTCTGTTAACTCTGCTTTCCAATAATCTAAAAAAATTTGCAAGAGTGATAACATCCATAAACTAAATTAAAAGGATTAAACACCTAGTTTAAAATTATGTATTCTAATAATTCTTAAAATAAAAAGGTTTCTTATGTAATATATGAAAATTTGTGATATAAAAGCATATTAATGTGAAACCATCTATTTACACTGAACTCAGTCCAGTGTAGGATATATCCTACTATATATAAACAAATTTAAAAGAAAATATCTGAAGGATATCGACAAGGATCCCAATACTGTAGGATAAAATTATTGAAACTAGAAAAGATATTTATTTAAAGAAGTCAAAATGACGACTATTGGATATTAAATAAAACAAAACGTTAATAAACAAAAATGGAACAGCCTGAATTTTTTTTCGTAATAGCGACGATGTATTGTGGGCCGTGGCTGCTGAGGCCTGAGAAGCTTATTATAGTACAATACTAGACTGTGACCCGTTAGCATGTGTAATGTTTATAGATGATTATAGATGGGGATGATCAAAATATTTATACTTAATGAGTACCCTGAAAATTTATCATGTGGGTCTGTGTATCGGTCCGTGTACAAAGTCAACGGATCCGGATCTGGGTAAGGAGGTACCTTACTCACAATAATAATTATTTATTTTTATATATATAAAATATTATTTTTAAACTTTTTTGTGTTGAAAAAATATATAATTCTAAGAAAAAATATTAAATATTTTATAGATATTAAAGTAATTTAATTGTACATTTATATTTATGATTTAATTTTTTTATTTTTTGTGATCATAGATGAAAAAATTGATAAAAATAAATTTTATATTAATAAAATAATAATTTATTTCAAATTTTTATGGGCCTGGGTCCAGGTATGAGGATTTAACTACCTGTAGGGTCCGAGGATGGGGATTGATTTTGATACCCGCTCAAGTCCGGATCCGGGTCTGAGTATTATAGTACCCTACCCAACCCCTACCCGTGATCATCCCTAATATAGAGTAAATTGTCAAGTTAGTCTTAAAAAAGATTAGAATTATTTTAATTTAATTTTTGAAAGATACAAATATCTAACTTAGTTATTGAAAGATAGTTTTTTATCCCAATTGAATTCGTTTTAGTTTTTTCGTCAGTTTAATAAACGGCCAATGACATGACGAGATAAAATACACAAAAAAGGAATATGCCACCTATCCAGATAGGTTGTTTACTAAACTGACAAAAAAACTAAAAAAGACTCAATTGGGACAAAAAACCGTCTTTCAAGTACTAAATTAGATATTTGTATCTTTTATAAACTAAATTGAAATAATTCTAATCATTCAATGACTAACTTGATGATTTACTCATGATTTTATAATAGCGATGATGGATTGTGGGCTGTGCCTCTTTAAAGACTATCTAATTTTATTTACATTATATTTTGTTGTAGTTTAAGCAAATATATTGTTGTTAATCTTCAAGAGGTGTGTTGCCTTTTTTTGGTCTAGACTAGGATATCCACCGTCGAGCACAATGCTAATCCCCTCGCTGAATTGTAGGCACCTTCTTGTATGTAGGAGTGCAGGCTTAAGATCTTTGTATAATTTAAGGTTTGAGCCTCACTGAAGCTCTTTGGATATATGGCATTATGCCTTTGTTTCTATGAATGTTTATTAATTTTAATTTTATTAAATTAAATTATAAATATGGATTACATAATAAATATTATGATAAATTTGATCATGTATATAGTTTATATATATGTTTTGGATTTTGAATTTCATTGATTTAAAATAGGAAAAATATAATAACTACCTTGAACTAGTTGTATTTAATCTAAGAGGTAAAATATTATTTAGTCCCTGAATTGTTGGTCAAACTACTATTTAGTCCTTGAATTTATCAAAAATACTATTTAGTCCCCGAAATGTTTAATTATGTCAACTATTTAGTCCCCGAATTTGACAAAATTACTATTTAGTCCTCGAATTTTTAACTATATCAACTATTTAGTCCCCAAACTTGGCAAAAATACTGTTTAATCATCGAATTTGCAACTCTGTCAACTATTTAGTCTCCTGACTGTTACCCGTTATAGTTGACAGAATTACAAATTCGGTGATTAAACAGTATTTTTGCCAAGTTTGAGGACTAAATAGTTGACATAGTTACAAATTCGGGGACTAAATAATATTTTTGTCAAATTCGGGGACTAAATAGTTGACGTAGTTATAAATTTCGGGAACTAAATAATAATTTAACCAACAATTCAGAAACTAAATAATATTTTGCCTCTTAATCTAATCTAATGTTAAACTTCTTAAGAAATAGTGCAACTTCATTGTTCGATCAAAACACAATTTCAAGTGACCAATTACATTGGAATATAATTTTACAATAGTATTTATATGCTCAACCAAGATTAAAACTTTTTTGAAATAGCAATGATGAATGGTGGGCCGTGGCTGCTGAGATATTCGTCGTGATGTTCGGAGGTGTGTATTGACTTTATGTATTGAATTACTCCAAAAAAAAAAAATCTTTATATTTATATTATAAAATTTTTTTAATTATAAGTTTTATTTATACTTTTTTATTAGATTGATTATATAAAAAATAATTTTTTATTGTGTTTTTTTTGGGTATAGTATTAAGCTATTTTTTAATAATTTATTGATGTGAGATTTCTTAAAATTTAGGTGGAGTAAGCACCAATATTTCACTAAGGTTGAGAAAAACTTCTCAGTCTCTTTGAGAATTTATAGGATAATTTACATATATCACTCACCACTCACATCAGTCATAGAATTCATACAATCACCTTTATTATAAATAAAAATTTAGACATTAACCAACTATATCACTCTAGTCTCTTTAGAAAAATAATAGAATGAACATTTGACATGCATGGATAGTTTAATATGAAAGCGATATTTGGGTTCCATTTGTAGTGGGAGGCTTTATAAGATATTTATTTGGTAAGGAAGAGTTCGTCGAGGCTCTCACGTCATTTCAACAGAGACAGAGACAGAGACGCTATAAAATTATTATTAACAATAAATTACAATCTTATATATTTATATATATATTATTCACAAAATAAATAATATATAAATTACAATCTTATATATTTATAAGGTTTTGGTGTTCACTAACTAATCAGCAAAACCTTATAAAAATAAACAGGCACTCTTGGGTGTTGGCGCCAAGACACCACAGACCCAAACACATCGTATCCCGGACAGACAGGGAATACCATGTTCTCGTTGAGGCTTCCTATTCCCCTGGAGAATACTCTAACTCCTCTCCCTGGGCTTCATACTCCTCCATCTTGTCTCCGTTCCCAAACACACCGCTTCCCTTCTCTTCCTCTCATTCCCAATCCCAAGCTTCGCACCACACTTCCGCCTCCAAATGCGGCTGTAAGAGAAGAGGTACAGGGCGATCCCGACGACGGAGCCTCGCCGGAGTCCGAGGCGTTTCCGGCGGGCCTCCGATCGGAGCTGATGCCAAAACACGTGGCGGTGATAATGGACGGGAACCGCAGGTGGGCTAAGATGCGAGGGTTATCGGCGTCGGCAGGTCACGAGGCCGGCTTAAGGTCGTTTTGGAGGTTGACTGAGCTGTGTTGTGGTTGGGGGATTAAGGTTCTCACCGTTTTCTGGTTCTCTACTCAAAACTGGGTTCGCCCAGAGGTCAGTTTCGTCTTCGTCTTCATCGAAAATTTATTTAATTATGGAAAATTTTAATTGACTGATGATTCCAATATGATACAAAGGTGAACGTGTGAACTTGTTGATTTTTGAAATGAAAATGTTAGTTTGGAAGCAGTTTTGCTTATTTTTAACAGGTCTTCTCTAATATGCAATGCCACCAGTACTGATCGGCCCATGAGATCTTGAAATATGCCAAATTTAATATTTTAAAGATTTATATCCGCCTAAAATTTTTAATAATTATATTTTTAACATGTCCAAAAATTTTTATAATTGATAAAAAAATGTTTTTTTTATACTCTTAAAATTTAGGATTTTTAAGAATTATATCTATAAAATTTTTAATATAAATTATGTCTATAAAATTTTAAATTATAACAAATTTTGTCTTTTACTAAAATTTAATTTGAATATAATTAAAGACGTGTATATAAACTCAAATGTCCTCGTATTTTAAGCAATGTTGTAAGAATCGGACAAAGACTCGGACAAGTGTTCGGTTCATAATCTGATCGGTTTAATCGGTTGAACCGTCGGTCGAACCGGATGACACAATAAATAATAATTATTATTAATATATAAAATGGCATCACTCAAATTTTAGGTTTCAATATACATAATTTTGAAGTTTTAAATTACATGACTTTTCAAAGTTTTAATTTTCAAGACTTGTCAAACTCTGAAAGAATTTAATCAAACCAAATATGAAATTTTTGTTAATCATGACTTTTAAATTTTAATTTTCAAGACTTTTCTAATTATAATTTTTAAGATTTCTCTAATTTATTTTTTTATGTTTTTTTTTAAAAAAATTGGAACGGTTGGACCCCGGTTAAATCCGGTCCAACTAAAAAAACGGGTTTTTGGTCAAACCGTCTTGCCTTTGTATTCGGTTGACGGTTGAACCGGTCGGACCGTCCGGTCTGGTCCGGTTCGGTTCTTACAACAATGATTTCGAGTAATGTCAAATTATATATTTAATTATAATTTTTCATCAATTTATTCATGATAACACTATTTTATAATGACACAACAATAATAATCGTTGCTAAATTAATAAAAGAAAATTGCTAAATATATGATATTTTACATCATATTCAAATTATGAGTGTTACATTTGGATATAGTGGTAATTATTTATATGAAACTATGATGAAAGCAAAATTACTTACGAATTAAAAGTTTATAGACACAATTAATAACAAATAAAATTTATAGACATAATTGATAGAGTTCTTAAAATTTAACAACATCGAAGATACTTTTGTCTTCATAATTTGACTCCCAAAATTTATAGTAATTATACTTTCTAAAAAAAAAAACATTTTTATAATATTTATGTTTTTGCCAATAAATTAAACTTATGATAATTATATTGTTAGTATTTATATTTTTAATAAACAAAATTTATTTATTTTGTTATATTTTATAAATAAAATTTAAAAACTCAAACGTATTACACAAACTCCCTTTTCATATTTGAAGTATAATTTGAACATCACCAAATGACCATGATTAATAATCAGCAAATTTCTTCCGGCCTTTCTCTAGCCAAATTGTGTAATACGTTTTAGTTTTCCTTAATTTATAAAATATAATAATAAATATATAAATCTTTTTATAAAAATAGAAATACAAAAAAATATAAGTATAATATAATTTTTAAAAAAATTTCAACAACATTCAAATTATAATTATTTATTTGATGATTAATATTTGTACAGATTACATAATAAATATTTAACATAATTGTCTCGTGGGGTTTAATATATTATTTAACATATTCTTGGACATGTTCATATATTTTCACAATTAATTATTATTTTACAATTAATACTTTATCCAAGATTAAAATGTCTGTAGCATGATATTCACAAATAATACTTGGACAAATTAAAATTGTTCATATTGTCATGTGAGTAGATTTATAGGACAGATTATTCACAAATGACATGTTTATAATTGTGAATAAACATGTCCAAGAATATGTTAAAATTGACTTAGGATATATCATGTCAAACTCTACTTGGATATTTGATAAACATGTCCAAGAATATGTTACTCTTCTGTTATAGACATTTTTGTCCTAATTCTCGCATCACTCTACAAATAATTTATTCACAATTAATACTTGGACAAAATTGTTCATATTCTCACTCTAATTATTATACTTGGACAATATTCTCGCATAGCCCGCTACACATGTAAAATAATCCCCACTTTATATCCAAATTGTGTGATACGTTTTAGTTTTCCTTAATTTATAAAATATATATATAAATCTTTTTATAAAAAATAGAAATAGAAAAAATATAAGTATAATATAATTTAGAAAAAAAAAAATTCAACAACATTAAAATGATAATTATTATAAATTTTGGAAATCGAATTATTTAAAAAAATAAGTAAACATACTAAAAAAGTAATTATTGAACATTTTAGGGATATAACGAACTATAAATCTTAAAATTTTAAAAGTTGTCATTTGTAATGGAAAATTTGATGTAACAATGTAATTAATATGATAACACATTAGATAAATTAATAATGACACGTATGTATTAACGGTCACGTCATCTAGTTAGATAAGGACAAAGTATCTTTGGTATTCTCAACGTTTGCGCGTTCGGTCAAATATACCCCAAACATTTAATTGTTGTCAAATATACTTTCAACGTTTCAATTTTCGGGAAATTTTATCCTTTTCACTAACACCGTTAAAATAATTAACGATTTTTGCTGACTAGGCATAACATGTGGCATTAATATCTGACTGAGACGATCAATTTTTTTCATGTTATGCCAATCAGATATTAATGCCACATGTTATGCATAGTCAGTAAAAACTGTTAACTATTTTAACGGTGTTAGTGAAAATATGAAAAAAAATTGATCTCAGTCAGATATTAATGCCACATGTTATGCCTAGTTAGCAAAAACCGTTAATTATTTTAACAGTGTTAGTGAAAAGGGTAAGATTGCCCAAAAATTGAAACGTTGGGGGTATATTTGACAACAATCAAACGTTTAGGATATATTTGACCGAATGCGCAAACGTTGGGGATACCAAAGATACTTTACCCGTTAGATAATTATTAATGTCTTTTTTTATAATAATAATTATTAATGTCTTAAAAACTAAATAATTGATAAAAATAAAAACTACTCCATAACTAAATAATATATTTTTATTATTTTTTTTAAAAAAAGTAGTTATCAATAGTACTTCAAAGACCAAAATATATATTTGTTCCTTTATCAATGTGTAATGGTAGTGAGTAGTGACATAGACGCCCATACCATTGATTGCATATTAAACAAGTCCTTATTGATACAATTGTGCTGGCTGAGCTATGATTGTGGTTTTGTGGCGCAGGAGGAGGTTGATTTCTTGATGAGCTTGTTTGAAAGAACAATGAATGAAATTGAAGCTTTTGCAAGGTACAAAATCTAACTGCTTCTACCACCCAAAAAAATCTTTTATTTATTTGTAGACATTTAATCTTTCAAATGTATACACTAACGTAGTAGCACTGCCTTCTCAGATTTCGTGTATTTAATTTATTTTTTAATTTTAAAAAAATATAATAAAATTTTTTGCTGTTATATATTAAAAATAATAAATTAAAAATGCTTTTTTAAAATTTCAATATAAAAATACTTATTATATTTTAAAGGCCAAATTATTCTTTTGGTCCTCAACGTTTGCACGAAGTTTAATATTGGTCCTCAACGCTTCAAAAAGTTATTTTAGGTCCTCAACGTTTTTTTTTTTGTCAAAATTGGTCCTCTAGCGTGATATCCGTCTAGTTTTGCCATTAAACGCTGACGTGAAAGGCATATGTGGTACACCCTCACTCTTACGTGTTATATTTAAATGACACCACACCCCCTCTCACTCAAATTCAGCAAAACGACGCCGTTTTGATTCATTTAAATGTTCTGTTTTGAATCAAAACAGCGTCGTTTGGCTAAGTTGGAGTGAGAGAGGGTGCCATGTCATTTAAATATGACACGTAGTAAAGAGGGTGTACCACATAAGCCTTCCACATCGGTGTTTAATGGCAAAACCAGGCGGATGTTACACTAGAAGCCTAGAAGACCAATTTTAACAAAAAAAAAAAAACGTTGAGCACCTAAAATAACTTTTTGAAACGTTGAGGACCAATATTAAATTTCGTGCAAACGTTGAGAACCAAAACACTAATGACCTATTTTAAAATAATAAATTAAGTACTCATAAGTTATTATTTTTTTTCCTAATAATTACTCATAACGTAATATTAAAAAAGGACTAAACTTAAATGAAGTTAGTTATGTGTTTGTTATAAAATGCTCTTATTAAAATAATCAAGACATATATGATAAAAAGTACTTTTATAATTAATTATGAGTAGAAAAAAATATAAAAGACTAAATTATGCCTAAATAATTATTAAAATATATATATAAATTAGGGGTGGCAATTTTGACCCAAACCCATTAACCCAACCCAACCCAACTGTATTTTGACCCAACCCAACCCAACCCAATTAATAAATGGGTCATGTGGGTCGGGTCAAAATTGACCCATGCATATATGGGTTGGGTTGGGTAAAACCCATGGTTAACCCAATAACTCATTTGATGTATTTTGTATTTTCATTTTTCTTCTGCTTTCAACTTTTTAAAATTATAGTTTTGCCCCAAGTTGCATTTTACTCTTGATTTTCATTCTTTTTTTGATTTTTGACCTAGAAAATTTTCATATTGATATTTTCTCCCTTATTCTAAAATTTCCAAAATTACAGTTTGACCCTAATTTTTGTCATAATTACATTTTTGGCCCAAATTTCATTTTAGTTATTCCATTTCAATTTAAGTCATAGAAACTTTTTAAAATTGCATTCTGACTTCAATTTAAAATTTGTGGAAATAATATTTTGACCCCAATTTTTATAATAATTACATTTCGGTCCATTTTTTTGTTTGAAGAACTATATTATTTTATTTTTAATTTATATTACTGCATTTATCCTAAATCTATTCAATTTTTAAATCACATAATAAATTTTTTTCATTTGTGACATTTCAATTTTTTCGTATAAATTTTGAAATCACATAATAATATCATTTAGGCATTTAAGTTACATATAAAAACTTTTAAAAAAATAGGATAATCGCAGTAATAATAAATTAAAAATAAAAAATATAAATAAATAATAAATTAGAGTGATAAATATGAATAAATATAAAAATAATTACTATAATAGTTAAAATTTAAGAGATGGAGATGTAATTTATATAAGTGTTTATTAAAAAGTGAAGGACATTTATGTTTTTAAGAAAAAACAAAAAACACATTATTACAAATGCCTCATTAACTACTGTTCTTGGTTAGCAAAACTCAATTTTAATTACATAACAAAAGTATTGGCTAATTTTTTGAAAGCATGTTTTCATGCTAACTTTGTTGGAGTTAGATTTGCAAGAGAAATCAATAATTTTTGAGAAGTAGTTGTAGGATTTGATTTTTATTGTTTCCTATGTCTGGTGGAGAATTGTATCAGTGTTGAACTTTATACTCTTTGTCTAGTAGTTTTAATTTTATTATCTTTATTGATATAAATATAAAGTAGAATGATTGGTAGGCCAAATTAATTAAAATAAATCAAATAAAACAACAACAAAAAATTAATGGGTTGGTGAGTTATGTGGATTTGACCCATAATTAATGGGTCATGACCCATATAACCCATTTAAAATTTGACCCATTTATGACCCAATCTAAATTTGACCCAACCCAAACCCACCAACCCACCCATTTTGCCACCCCTAATATAAATAAAACTTCACTTTAACTTTTTTCACTAAAAAAATACCTATTCATTATATCAAGTTCATCTCTTTCATATTCATCATATACGGTGCTATTCAACATGAAAAAGAAAGGATCCACAAGTGGGATTCATCCACTATTTTTATCTCCCTTTGTCTAGTCCAATATTATACAATACCGACTAAAAAAATCACATTCATCCCCATTATATATTTTATTTATATTTTTTAATTATAAAATAATTATTTAAAAAAGAATTCAGAGTAACAATATTAAGGTCGGTTCGTTTTCAAGAAATAATCATGAAATGGAAACAAAAGAGTGGTGGCATCCACTTGGACCCCACCACTTGATGAAAGCCAATTAAAATATGAAAAAAAGTTATGTTCATTTTTTTATGTCCATTACATCAAGTTCTCCAATATAATTTTGACACGTGACAAAAAGTGTTTAAATGACCAATCACAGTAGAGAGAGAATATAGAAAACTATCTTTTATATAACCAATCATAAAAGAGAGAGTGTAAATACAATATATAATTGGTGGAACTTGATGTAATGGACATAAGAAAATGGACCTAAGTTTTTTCCTTAAAATATACATATAAAATATTCATTATACTATTTAATTTGACACAATTATAATATATATATATATTTTTTAATATTTTAATATTAGGGGTAAAATAGTAATTTTAATACATTCTAATTCCATTTTTATTTTTAGGGTATAGTACCCTTCCCGCCCCCCAAACTTTGCTGCAATGTTCATTCTTGCCCCTAAACTTTTTTTTTGTTCATGCCTACCCCTGAACTTTCAATTTTGTTCATGCCTATCCTTTTTGCTAACACCGTTAACTTTTTTGACAGAATTTGCTGACGTAGACGATGAATGTGTATTTCTTTTGCCACGTCATTGTCCACCTCACATTTAACTTTTTACTTTTATTAAAAAAAATAACCTAATCCAAATAAAAAATATTTTAAGGTAAAAGTTTGGTTTTTTTTTTGAAACGTTGAGGACCAATATTAAATTTCGTGCAAACGTTGAGAACCAAAACACTAATGACCTATTTTAAAATAATAAATTAAGTACTCATAAGTTATTATTTTTTTTCCTAATAATTACTCATAACGTAATATTAAAAAAGGACTAAACTTAAATGAAGTTAGTTATGTGTTTGTTATAAAATGCTCTTATTAAAATAATCAAGACATATATGATAAAAAGTACTTTTATAATTAATTATGAGTAGAAAAAAATATAAAAGACTAAATTATGCCTAAATAATTATTAAAATATATATATAAATTAGGGGTGGCAATTTTGACCCAAACCCATTAACCCAACCCAACCCAACTGTATTTTGACCCAACCCAACCCAACCCAATTAATAAATGGGTCATGTGGGTCGGGTCAAAATTGACCCATGCATATATGGGTTGGGTTGGGTAAAACCCATGGTTAACCCAATAACTCATTTGATGTATTTTGTATTTTCATTTTTCTTCTGCTTTCAACTTTTTAAAATTATAGTTTTGCCCCAAGTTGCATTTTACTCTTGATTTTCATTCTTTTTTTGATTTTTGACCTAGAAAATTTTCATATTGATATTTTCTCCCTTATTCTAAAATTTCCAAAATTACAGTTTGACCCTAATTTTTGTCATAATTACATTTTTGGCCCAAATTTCATTTTAGTTATTCCATTTCAATTTAAGTCATAGAAACTTTTTAAAATTGCATTCTGACTTCAATTTAAAATTTGTGGAAATAATATTTTGACCCCAATTTTTATAATAATTACATTTCGGTCCATTTTTTTGTTTGAAGAACTATATTATTTTATTTTTAATTTATATTACTGCATTTATCCTAAATCTATTCAATTTTTAAATCACATAATAAATTTTTTTCATTTGTGACATTTCAATTTTTTCGTATAAATTTTGAAATCACATAATAATATCATTTAGGCATTTAAGTTACATATAAAAACTTTTAAAAAAATAGGATAATCGCAGTAATAATAAATTAAAAATAAAAAATATAAATAAATAATAAATTAGAGTGATAAATATGAATAAATATAAAAATAATTACTATAATAGTTAAAATTTAAGAGATGGAGATGTAATTTATATAAGTGTTTATTAAAAAGTGAAGGACATTTATGTTTTTAAGAAAAAACAAAAAACACATTATTACAAATGCCTCATTAACTACTGTTCTTGGTTAGCAAAACTCAATTTTAATTACATAACAAAAGTATTGGCTAATTTTTTGAAAGCATGTTTTCATGCTAACTTTGTTGGAGTTAGATTTGCAAGAGAAATCAATAATTTTTGAGAAGTAGTTGTAGGATTTGATTTTTATTGTTTCCTATGTCTGGTGGAGAATTGTATCAGTGTTGAACTTTATACTCTTTGTCTAGTAGTTTTAATTTTTATTATCTTTATTGATATAAATATAAAGTAGAATGATTGGTAGGCCAAATTAATTAAAATAAATCAAATAAAACAACAACAAAAAATTAATGGGTTGGTGAGTTATGTGGATTTGACCCATAATTAATGGGTCATGACCCATATAACCCATTTAAAATTTGACCCATTTATGACCCAATCTAAATTTGACCCAACCCAAACCCACCAACCCACCCATTTTGCCACCCCTAATATAAATAAAACTTCACTTTAACTTTTTTCACTAAAAAAATACCTATTCATTATATCAAGTTCATCTCTTTCATATTCATCATATACGGTGCTATTCAACATGAAAAAGAAAGGATCCACAAGTGGGATTCATCCACTATTTTTATCTCCCTTTGTCTAGTCCAATATTATACAATACCGACTAAAAAAATCACATTCATCCCCATTATATATTTTATTTATATTTTTTAATTATAAAATAATTATTTAAAAAAGAATTCAGAGTAACAATATTAAGGTCGGTTCGTTTTCAAGAAATAATCATGAAATGGAAACAAAAGAGTGGTGGCATCCACTTGGACCCCACCACTTGATGAAAGCCAATTAAAATATGAAAAAAAGTTATGTTCATTTTTTTATGTCCATTACATCAAGTTCTCCAATATAATTTTGACACGTGACAAAAAGTGTTTAAATGACCAATCACAGTAGAGAGAGAATATAGAAAACTATCTTTTATATAACCAATCATAAAAGAGAGAGTGTAAATACAATATATAATTGGTGGAACTTGATGTAATGGACATAAGAAAATGGACCTAAGTTTTTTCCTTAAAATATACATATAAAATATTCATTATACTATTTAATTTGACACAATTATAATATATATATATATTTTTTAATATTTTAATATTAGGGGTAAAATAGTAATTTTAATACATTCTAATTCCATTTTTATTTTTAGGGTATAGTACCCTTCCCGCCCCCCAAACTTTGCTGCAATGTTCATTCTTGCCCCTAAACTTTTTTTTTGTTCATGCCTACCCCTGAACTTTCAATTTTGTTCATGCCTATCCTTTTTGCTAACACCGTTAACTTTTTTGACAGAATTTGCTGACGTAGACGATGAATGTGTATTTCTTTTGCCACGTCATTGTCCACCTCACATTTAACTTTTTACTTTTATTAAAAAAAATAACCTAATCCAAATAAAAAATATTTTAAGGTAAAAGTTTGGTTTTTTTTTTGGATTATGTTACTTTTTTTTAATAAAAGTAAAAAGTTAAATGTGAGGTGAACAATGACGTGGCAAAAGAGATGCACATTCATCGTACACGTCAGCAAATTCCGTCAAGCAAGTTAACGGTGTTAGCAAAAAGGGCAGACATGAACAAAATTGAAAGTTTGGGGGTAGGAATGAACAAAATTGAAAGTTTGGGGGTAGGCATGAACCAAAAAAAAGTTTGGGGACAGGAATGAACATTGCAGCAAAGTTTGGGGGCAGCAAGGGTACTTTACCCTTATTTTTAAATTTTTACTACCAAACACATTAAACTCATTTCTATTCCCTTCTCTCTCTTTTTTTTCTTATCCGCGTAAATAATCTGGCCAAATATTGAAATAAAGAAGATGAATCAATCTTTGTAATATAATATATAGTTATATACACTACATAGGAAAGGCATCAGAATCTCGATGATAGGAGAGCAATCGAAACTCCCGTGCTCACTACAGAGAATGATGAAAAAGGCAGAGGAGAGGACGAAGGAAAACTCCGGACTCCATCTGATCATAGCCGTCAGCTACAGCGGCAAATACGACGTCGTGCAGGCGTGCAAGTCGGTGGCGGAGAAGGTGAAAAACGGCGTCGTGGAGGTGGAAGACATCAGCGAAAGCCTAATCGAGCAAGAACTAGAAACCAAGTGCACCGAGTTCCCTTACCCTGACCTTCTCATTCGAACCAGCGGCGAACTCAGACTCAGCAACTTCCTGCTATGGCAATTGGCCTACACTGAACTCTACTTCGACCCACAACTATGGCCGGATTTCGGGAAGCAAGATCTCCTTCAGGCTCTCGTCTCGTTTCAGCACAGACACCGACGCTATGGTGCAACACATTCATAAATTACTCAATACTTAAATAAAAAATGTAAGGGTAAAGTACCTTTTCCGCCCCCAAACTTTGCTGCAATGTTTGTTCCTGCTCCCAAACTTTTTTTTGGTTCATGCCTATCCCTAAACTTTCAATTTTATTCATACCTACCCTTTTTGCTAACACCGTTAACTTTTTTGACAGAATTTGTTGACGTAGATGATGAATGTGTATTTCTTTTGCCACGTCATTGTCCACCTCACATTTAATTTTTTACTTTTATTAAAAAAATTAACCTAATCCAAATAAAAAAAACATTTTAAGGTAAAAGTTTTTTTTTTTGGATTAGGTTAATTTTTTTTAATAAAAGTAAAAAGTAAAATGTGAGGTGGACAATGACGTGGCAAAAGAGATGCAAATTTATCGTCCACGTCAGCAAATTCCGTCAAGCAAGTTAACACTGTTAGCAAAAAGGGCAGACATGAACAAAATTGAAAGTTTGAGGGTAGGCATGAACCAAAAAAAAATTTGGAGCAGGAATAAACATTACAGCAAGGGTACTTTATCCAAAATGTAATTATAATGTTGGGAAGGGCCTGATTGCTTTCTTCTTTTTTTCTCTTTGGGCAATGCTACCAACACCACATATCTGTTATTATATCTTTTTCGAGCTTTACGTCAAAATATAATTTTTTTAAATTTAAGATAATACAAATCTCGAGACAAAGACTAGTACAAGCCGTGTATTGTCCACTGACATTTTGAAAGACTTGACTAAAATGGCTTTGGATAGAAATGATAATGAGCAGTACAGGTTAAAGGGAGAAAATCAGGCAGATAATGGAAAACTCCATTATGCCAAATATGCAAATGAAAGGACTTCATCAGATAATAATGGAAAGCTTTATTTTCTTGTTAGCGGTGATTTGAGTATAATTTGCTTATTATAGTTTTGTAATAGTGTATGCCATATTTGTAAAAATCATTTTTCATTCTAGGTAGGATCTAAATTGAGGCTGCATAAAATCCTACGGTCCAGAAAATAATGGCTAAAGTACTATTTTGGTCCCCAATGTTTGCATGAAGTTTAATGTTGGTCCTCAATGTTTCAAAAGTTTAATGTTGGTCCTCAATGTTTTTATTTCTGGTCGATTTTGGTCCTCGAGCGTAACACCGCTAACTTTTTGCAGTTAAATGATGATGTGGCATACTTCTATGGCACACCATCTCTCCTACATGTCATATTTTAATGACGTGGCATGACACATCACTGCCACGTCACCCCAGATGATGATGATAATGATGCTGATGAAGGAGGGAAGATGATGATGTGGCAATCTGGGGTGACGTGACAGTGATGTGTCATGCCACATCATTAAAATATGACATGTAGGAGAGAGGGTGTGCCATAGAAGTATGCCACGTCATCATTTAACGGCAAAAAGTTAACGGTGTTACGCTCGAGGACCAAAATCGACCAAAAACAAAAACATTGAGGACCAACATTAAACTTTTGAAACATTGAGGACCAACATTAAACTTCATGCAAACATTGAGGACCAAAATAGACCTTTAGCCGAAAATAATTGAGCTTCCTTGTTGGAAATTCCTCTATCTTTTGATAAGAGACAAGTATTTTCTTTTAAGGGTATATTATATAGTTTGATGACGTATCTGAGATCTCATTCATTCTCCATTTTGTAAGATAAGTGTTGAAAAGACTTGTTTAATTAAGCTCCAAAGGAAATTTCTTTGGGAAAGTAAGGAGAGATGTAAAAATAAAGGGGAAGATGTGAACTGAAGGACTTAAATCTCTCCTGTAATGATTGAATGGTTGTGCTTATGGGAAAACTATTGAATAATGGAATGTAGGTCGTTGAGATTGTAGATTTTAATTCTTATATTTTATCTTCTCATGGTCATGCTTGCTTGGTTGTATGTTCATATGGTTTCTCTAGTAAAAATAAAAATGTCTTATTTGAATTTAATGCAACTTAAGGAAAAGCTTAGCTTGAATTCCTATAAAAGGTACTTCTTATTTTCTTCTAAGGTCTATATTTTTATGAGCTTATTCTGGCAAAAGTAAAAATGATCAAATACGGTCTCTCAGAGCTGCTTTGGAGCCTCTTTTGGAAACGCTTATTCTGCCTGATAGATTATTCTTCTTCGCTAAATCCAATAACTAAAAATTAGCGAGTTAAAGTTCACCATAGCTTTATGATTTTATTCTTTTTGTTTTAGCCAAATGTAATATTTATATATAGTTATATACTCTTTAGCTAAATGTTGGAATTTCGTCCTAACATATAAGATCATTCAAATTACTAATAATAAATAATTATATAATATTACACATATACTATTAATGTTAACTCATTACTCATAATGTCACCATTTCTTCATATTCTTTTTTTAATATGAATAAGCAACGTCATTTTAAGTGATCAGTTAACATTAATATAACGGAATAACGCCATATTAAGTGGTGAATTAGTTTTAATATTACATGTGTAATATCATGTTATCATTTACCGTTAATAATTTAAACAATTTTAATTTAGGACGGAATTCAAAATTTTGAGAACAAAATTGATTGTAATACAAAACTAATTTGGGGACAAAATAAATCACAAGAAAAGTTTAGGGACAAAATTAAAAATAACTATAAAATTTGTGAACTTAAAATCCGCTTTTGCTTCTCTTTTATTTTTCCTTTTGGCCCTTTTGTCTCACCAAACTAGACAAATCTAGAATAACTTGAGTTCGGATCTTTTACTGTTAGCTGTTCATGTTGTTCGACAATAAAAAAAATTTGGCTAAATTTGCCGTCACAGTTATAATTGTAACTGAAGTCAAACAGCATTATTCGAATAATAGAGAATCTGTACTCTCATCACTAATCATTTGTCCATGAATAGAGCTCATTTATATCTTTTGTTGGCCAATTTTTTTGTGAAAGTATCACAGTTTAAGTATGTAAATATTGTTATGACATACAATTGCTTGATAAACAAAAATTAGAATAAAAATATAGATATTGCAAAATTTGTATCTTTTCAATTTTTTTAAAAAATTGACATCATAAAGAAAAAGATAAACTATGTGTGGAAATTGAATCATGAACCCTATAAATAGAGGTCATTCACTCATTTGTGACGATAAGTACAATACCGTAAGTAAAAGAAATATTTTCTTCCTTTACAATTATCTATTTCTTTTTCAATTTTATTGGTTATAGAATTATTTTTTATACATTTTATAATAGTAATAATTTTATTTAATTTCTTAACCCTTAAATCAATTACCAAATTTCCAACACATCCTATATATTGAATCTATTAAAAAAAAAAAGAACAATAATGACACGTATCTAAACTCTTATTCACAAAATCTGTATTCCATACTGATTTATCTGTGGTATAAAAACATATACTATAAAATCATGTATTCAAATTTTCACACTGAACCCAGTGCAGGTTTACCTGAAATACACCATTAAATTAATACGTGATATAAAATCACTATATAAAAACAAATTTAAAAAGAAAATATCTGAAGGATATCGATAAGGATGAATATTATTTTATTAAAAAAATTTAGTCAAATTTGTTCGCTTTAGGAAAAGCGGTAGTTGATGGGCAGTATTGTCTTTCCGATATAGTTGGCTTTTAAACTCACAAAACTTGGGGCGCGCCACATGGTTTCGGCATTGTTATAATACATGCTCGTACACAATATTTCCCGCCATCTGGCATACGTACGCCGTAAACTCCTTAGTGGCAATAAATCATTGGTCCGATTCGAACATTGAAATAGACTTCACCGCACAGGATCCCAACACCCAAATCTATTTCCTAAGCAAATTCATCCAAAAAGGGCAAAATAGTCTTTGTGAGTAGTTTATCTCTAGGCCAAATCAGCTAGTAGCGTCTGTTTTCCATGGACTCTTCAGAGTTCTTCGTCGAGTAACTGTAAGGGAAAACGATCCTTCTTCTGAAATCTTTGCCTGCCCTTAATTTCGGTGCGTTTCGGGTTTTGGAGTTTCGTCGTTTTGGAGTTTCGAGAATTTTTCAGTATGGGAAAGCAACCGTTTCATGAATCCCTCAAAGCTCTGGAAGCTGATATTCAACATGCGAATACTCTGTAAGTCTCTCTTTGTTTTTTGTCTTATGAATTTACTTTCAGAGTAGTGTTTGATGCATCTTCAGGATCATATAATGTAGTTTTTAGTTTGTAAATTGAATCTATTTTAACAATCGGAGTAACTTGAGTGTTTGAAATACGATGCCTACGTTTATTTGGTCTGACGCTTGTGAATTGATGATGCTTTCAGTTTTTTTTTTTTTTCACTTATGTAAATGCGATTTTCTTTCTATGTATTTGTTTGCATGCTTTGGTATTCCACTCGAAACGGTAATGGATTTTCTCATGAGATATAGTGGAGCTTGAAGCGGGAAGTTCTTATCGCGATCAGTTAATTAAAACTGCACCTGTGATACTTGCATGAGTAGAGTTAAATTTGAAAGCCTATATAATGCCATTTAGCCATATTCAGAACAAACCTCTCCCTTGTGAAAGAAGCATTGAAAACAAGGTGTGTGCTACCTGCTAGTTGTCTGACATTTAAGATTTTGTCATTTGGAACAAATAAAGAGTAAAGAGGTCAATGGTTTAATAGAGACAAGATTGGGCAGTGTGTTCTGTATAACCATTCTATAGAGTATTCCGTGGCAATATAGGAGAGGGCCTTTTATTATAGATTACAGTTTAGTTGTAAATTACGATCACCTTCTTCTGAAATTTATGCTTTTTACTTGTAGCTTTATGTCTGCTTCGGTAATGAATGTATCAACTAGAATTAGCCAAGTGCGTGGAGATCCTTCACATTGATATCTTCCCATATCATATGCATTTTTCCCTTGATTCCTTTCCTCTTCCTCTGTATATTAGCAAATGTGTGTACTCTATATATAATTGTGAATAATTCTTCACAAAGGAACATGTGCTTCATAGAATTAAAACTAACTAGAAGAAAATAAAAAAATTCTCTTGATAAGCGGATTGGTAATTGTTACAGGTTATCAATATGCATACTTAGGTTTTAGTTCTTGTTCTATGTTGATGTTAAAGAGACGGTCGGTTTGATTTGGAAATGCTAGTTGACATGGTTAAGTGGTAGCGCACAAACATTCAAATGTACCAAGATATTAGCATTTCTCAAGCACTTTTGTTAAGCAAGATTGTACTTAAGGCACATGTTTCTGTTTTTCTTCTTGTTTTCCTAGGGCATTAGGATATCCAAGGGATAAAGATGGAGCATGCTTTCAGATGAGACTATCATACAGTCCAGTAGCCCCCCTTTTACTTTTTCTTGTTCAGTGGACAGATTACAGCTTGGCCGATGCTCTGGGTTTGCTAAGAGTTCTAATTTATATGGTATGTGTCCTTCATAGAGTACACATATCCAAAGCATTAGTCTGTTTTCATAGATTTGTGCAGTAATTTTATATGCTTCATCCTTCTCAAAATTTCCATTTAACTTGTCATAATCTTTTCTGGACTTCAGTTCATCATAATTTTTGCAACATTTAGTAAATGCAGTAATATGATGGGACTTATGCAGACCTATGAAGATGGGAAGAACACCATGTCAATATATGAAAGGAAAGCAAGCATTAAACAGTTTAACTGTAAGTTATATTCGGTAAAAGATGAACGTGTTTATACCTCCAATTTTTTAACTCTTGTACTGAACATATACGTAGATACTCATATGTTTGCTGTGACTTCTTTTTCCTGATAAACAGCGGTGATATATCCTGCTTTATTGCAACTTCAGAAAGGCATCTCAGATTTGGAGGAAAGAAAACAGAGAGAAGTATCTGCTGTTAGATATAAAAGGAAGGAAAATGGATCTAAAATTGACATGGAAAGAGAAGAGGAATGTGGAATTTGCCTGGAGGCGATGCCAAAAGTTGTGCTGCCTAATTGCTGCCATTCTATGTGTTTGAAGTGCTTCAGGGATTGGTAAAATTCCTTTTATCTTTCTCGTGCTTTCTTTCTTCTTCCTGTCCATCTTAGATTCCTTGGAGATATAAATCTATATATTGTCAGTTATACTATAATATAAATCTGAGTTTCAATTGTCTATTATGGAATCCTTTTGCTAATTGGAGTTGTTACACCAGCAATGAGCTTTTTACAGTCTGTTATTCAACAATTGAAACATGTCACACTCCCCTGAGATGGGAGTCAGAGGATGTGATCTATCTTAATTTTTAATCAACATTTTAAAATCAGGATCCCCTCCTATACAAAGCTAGTCCTTTTAAATTTTGTGTTATAAGAGAGTAAAGTGCAGGTAGATAAACACTGAAAAATTGTTATCCACACTGCACATTACTATTCAAAATGCAATGTTCTTTTTACGCCTTAGAGGACTAGGTGATAATTATGTGCTTGTAATTTTTCTATTTCAGGCGTGCGAGATCGCAGTCTTGCCCCTTTTGCCGGGACAATCTACAGAGGGTCAACTCAGGTGACCTTTGGAATTACACAGATACTTGTGATATTGTTGATGTTAGGACGGTTTTCAAAGAAAACCGAAAGAGGCTGCTTTTCTACATAGAGAAGTTGCCTATTGTTGCTCCAGACCCCATCCATGTGTCCTATGAACCGTGTAGGAGGTGAGGGCTATATTTGCAGGCCTTGGATACTCTGTATAGGCTACTATTTAGTTGTACTTGTACATGCCATTTTAGTCTTCCATAAGAATGGTAATTTTGTTGTACATGTTTGCTGGCTCTATATTCATTTTGGTTTCAAGTTGATGATCTTATGGTTTCAATCTCTGTTGTGTGATCATCATGCTTCAAGGGGATAAGGTTGATTTAAAGGTCATATTCTTACAAAAGAATGGTAAGGTACGCACAATAACTAGAAAGTGGTTTATTATTCTCTGATTATGGCTTTTCTCGAGTCATTTCAATCCTCACTTATTGCTATTTCCTTTACCAATTCCTATTAGAAAGATGAATGAAAAATTGGATTGTTACTAAAGTTGCATACTAATTTGAAACTTCTGCAATTTCTTGTGATCAGAATCAACAATAGTACAATATTTAAAAATAATTATATTCAACTATAATAAAAAATAAATTACTATTGGTCATCTCTGATTCGCATATAATCTGCATAAGATTGAGGATATTCTTCCTCCCGATGATTATAAGCATATCCTCCATGGGTTGAGATATCAAGGCCTTTAACCTCATCTTCTCTGGTGATTCTCAATAACTTAAGCTTGTGTAAGGCATAGAACATAGGGCCCATTGTCACACTAACCCAGCCCAAGATAACCAACAATTCAACAACTTGGGCCCCAATTAAACTCCACCCACCTCCTAATAGGAGCCCATAGGGCCTTGCCACCCCTGTCACGCCTGAATCATAGGCTTGAATCACAAACTCCTCTTTGGCAAACAATCCTGTGAATATCAAACCCCAAGCCCCACACCCACCATGCAATTGGGCCGCCTCCAATGGGTCATCATAGTTCAGCTTTATAGCCAACATGTTGAGCCCAATCAAAACCCAGGCCGAGACAAACCCGCAAACAATGGCAGCCCACGGCTCGACAACCGAGCACCCGGAGGTGATTGCCACAAACCCACCAAGCAAGCCATTGCAAACATCTATTGCATCCCAATGGCCAATCAACAATCTCCGGCTAAACAGGGTGACAATGCCGGCAGTCGAGCCGGCTAACGTAGTCACAACTGCCGTCCGGCCAATCGAAGTCCAATTACCCTGATCCGACGTGCTAGGGTAGGCCACAAGAATCTTATCAAAAGAGCCTGGGTTAAACCCAAACCACCCAAACCATAAAAGAAACGTCCCAAGCACCACGAGGCTGGCATTGTGGCCCCGTAGCGGCACGGGCTTGCCAAAAGCATCAAATCGGCCCACTCGTGGGCCTTCTACGACTGAGCCCCAAAGCCCGGCAATTGCACCAACCAAATGCACGACTCCACTACCAGCAAAGTCAATAGCACCTGAGCCCAAAAACAAGTGACTGGAACTCGGGCTGAGCCAACCGTCGGAAGCCCAAACCCAATGGGCCACAACGGGGTACACAAACCCAGTGAGAAAGAAGGAAAAGACAAGATAAGCACTGAACTGTGTTCGTTCAGCGATGGAACCACTAGTGATTCCGGCGACGGCAATAGCAAAAGCCCATTGGTAGAGGAAGAAGCTATAGTCGTAAGTAGCATTGGGAATGGTAGCGAGAGCAAAGAAATTGGTACCGATGAAAGGATTCGAATTAGGTCCGTGGCCGAAGGCAAATGCAAAGCCGAAGAGGTAGAAAGAGATGCTCCCGACGACGGCGTCGACGACGTTGGTGAGCATAATGTTGACGGCGTTCTTGGCTCGGACGGAGCCGGCACAGAGCATGGCGAAGCCAATTTGCATAACGAAGACGAGGTAGGCGGAGAAGAGGAGGTAGATTGTGTTGATGGAGTAGGTCACGCTTTGTTCCCATGAAATCGCCATCACTATATTTGGATAGTAATTTTGAAGAAGAGCGAGAGAAGAAGAAGGAATAGGGATAAGGAAATGGATTTGATGAAGAATGTGTGTGTGGGTTTGAAAGGTAGTTATGAAGTATGTAATTAATATAATAGTAAGGCAGATGGTAGGCTAGCTGTTTAGAGTACACAAGTGGGCATGTACCAAAAAAAAAAAAAGAGTACACAAGTGGGGCCTTTTTCTTCTTCATGTTGACTGCTTGTGCATTCTACTTCAATGCTTTCTACACCCAAAAGATAAGCTTTTTATTCATAATATATATAACTGCTTCCAAATTTTGAGAAACAGTTCATCTAAAAAAAATTTAGATTGTTTTCTTTCCAAATTTAAGTATAGCTTTTATATATTTTTTTATTGAAAATAAAGTTATTAAAAAGAATTAAAAATAGAGATATAAAATTAAAGAACTTGATGTGGTCAAAATATAAAAATTATATTTATTTATTTATTTTAAATGAAAATATGAATTTCTTCAGAGAGTAATTATTACACAGTTAAGGTAAAATATCTATAAAAAGTTCTGTCTATTAGTTACAAAATAAAAGGTTCTATGATCTACGGTTTACACTAGTTTTTTTTTTGGTAAGGAAAAATAATAGTAAGAGAAGGTACTCTCAAGTATTATTAGGCAATGCACCAGTGACATATTGAGGAGACTAACAGAAGCCCAATCCAAAAAATTATTCTTTAATTGCATAATGCAACAACATTGAAGTTCAATGTCCTTATCTCTAGAAGAAGTTGCATCTCTTTATCTCTAGAAATTAGAAAGGGAACACTTGTTCAACACAATCGTCGTTTTTTCTTACTTACTATTTGTCATTTTAATAAAAAAAAATTAGAGTTTAATCTATTTAGAATAAATTTTTATTTGTGTGAATTCTTAATAATATTAACAAATGGTAAATAATAAATAAAAAACTATAATACTGCTCTTATTATGAAAATTAATGGGTTAATCACTTAATCAAAATGTGTTAAAATCATACAATAAAAGTAAAACTAGTGTCTTTAAGTTTTAAACTTGAAATTTTATTTAAGAAAAATAAAATACCTATGACTCTAATAAAATACCTATGACTCTAATAAATCATATGTTAACATTTTTATTTTATATAAATTTAGAGTCTATCAATTCATTGAGTATATCGAAATTCTTCAAAATCACATAATTCTCAACTACAATGTAAAGTGAGGGTAAAAGTTTAGTACTACTCTACTTGTTAATATTAATGAATTTTGGCTTTATACATATTAACAAATGACAAGTAAATAATAGAACAAGTATTAGTACTCCTGTAAGCTGTAATACTAGAATTCTTAGTGAACAACTCGATTTTAATTGATTAAATTTCTAATTATAGATGAGTTAAATATAAAATCAGAAGAATTTTAATAATATGAGGAAATATATTCTGAATTAATTGCCTCAAATGTTCACACACAAATCCTAACTTTTAATAACAAACTATATCATTACAAAAGAGAATACTAACAATATCAAGTAGTCTAACGTTATCAAAGACTACTATAATGAAAAAAATAATAATTTTGCCCAAATACTTATATCGAAATCTTTAAATTAATTACTCAAAATAATCAATTACAATCATAATATATAAAACTAACTAAAACATTAGGTAATGGAATATATAATAATCACATCTCTTTTGCATTATACCATGTCTTTTCTGTCTATGGTTTTATAGTGTAACTCAAGTAGTCAAATGTGAAAATTGAAAAGGCCCGGACTACATAATTTTGATGCAAGCTTTTTTTCCCCCATCTAATTTCACAAATTGCTTTCACATTAATACATAATTTTCTTTTAATATTAATTTTAAAACTGTATATATCACCACATTCTTTATAGAAGATCCGTCCAATTTTACATAAGAGATTATATAAACACCAATGTTGTATCTAAAAAAATAGTTGTAACTTTTAATTTTGGGTAAAGTATCTTTGGTACTCCCAACGTTTGCGCGTTCGTTCAAATATACCATAAACGTTTGATTGCTGTCAAATATGCCCCCAACATTTTAAATTTTGGGCAATCTTACCCTTTTCACTAACACCGTTGAAATAATTAACAATTTTTGCTGACTAGGCATAACATGTGGCATTAATATCTGACTGTGATCCCTTTTTTTCATGTTTTCACTAACACCGTTAAGATAGTTAACACTTTTTGCTGACTAGGCATACCATGTGGCATTAATATCTGACTGGCATCAATATCTGATTGGCATAACATGAAAAAAAATTGATCACAGTCAGATATTAATGCCACATGTTATGCCTAGTCAACAAAAACCGTTAATTATTTTAACGATGTTAGTGAAAAGGATAAGATTGCCCAAAAATTGAAACGTTGAGAGTATATTTAACAACAATCAAACGTTTGGGGTATATTTGACCAAACGCGCAAACGTTGCAAAAATTGAAACGTTGAGGGTATATTTGACCGAACGCGCAAACGTTGAGGGTACCAAAGATACTTTACCCTTTAATTTTCTATCAGCACCAAAAGTACGATACAAGATCATATTACAACGTAGTACAAATTGTTGTGTTTCAAAAGTCGCTAGGTCTAGAAGGGTACTATAGGTACATACCCAAACTGCTAAATATCTCCCTATATATAATATTTATACAGCTAGTTCTTATTCTGAAATAAATTATAACTAGTAAGTTCTAAAATCTCCCATTGTAACTCTGCTAGTAAGGGAAGGCCTCATTGTGACTATGGCAGACTCATTAGCTCCAGCTTTAAGAGCTGCCTTACCAGCTTCCAGAAACCTCTTCACCGCATCTTCAGCGTACCGGTTTGCTTCTCCCACTGTCATGGTTTTCCCAATATTCGGATAGGATTTGAGCACGTGATCGCCGTTGAGCTGAGACGCGAGCTGGATCAGTTCGACTTGGAATTCTGAGAGGCTTGTGTCCTCTCTGGGTCCCCATGGCCTCAGTGATGTGTTTACCTCAGGAAGCCTCTCTGGAAAAGAGTTTTTAATCAAATAATGAACAAAACAAGAAGCATTTTGTCCTGTGTGTTTTGGACCTTTTTTGATGTACAATTGTAGTGTTTGGCATTTTCACTATCCTAACGAAACCCACTTTAAGGAAGGAGACAAAGGTGGAAACTTACTCTTGTGTTATTGCAGTGAGTGAAAGAGAAATAGGAAATTTCTGTGATTATGCCTATAAAAGGTGGTTTGAAGAAAGCTTCTGAGAACCCCAGTTTATCAAATCATAAATAGACATGTAAATATGTCTGAAGAGAAGTGGGTCCTGTTGAAAAGTGTGTGTTGGATACTTACATATCTATTCATGATTGATCTGATATAATGTAGAAAAAGAGTTTTTTAGATCAATATGTACATCCCTAACCTCCTAAACCCCAAGAGCATGAGAACAAGATCAATGAAACCTAGGAATACATACATACATATATGGATCTGTGTGATAATCAAAGAAGTAGGTGCAAACCTGGACAATCATCGCGAGGAGTATCACGAATGTAGAAGTATTTCTCAAAGGTTCCGGCCCATGCATCTCTCTTCGTCAAGAAATTGGATCTTAAATTGAAAAGCTTCTTTACTGTGGCAGGAATGGAAGAATGTTCAAATTGTGAATATGGCGTTGGTCCATCTGGCTCATGAATCACTGCAATAAAAAAACCCGAGTCATCTCATGCTGCAAAAGGCAACCGAAACTAAACAGTATACGAAAAATCTGAGAAATAAGGCACACAAGTTATGTCTCTTCAAGTCCCGTTAGCTCGAGAAGATGAAATATCGCAGGGAATTGCTTAACGATCAACCAAAATAAAATTTAAACAGAAGAATAATCTTCTATGACAGAAAAACTAGCTGGTGTTTACAAATTATCCGGACTATGGACCAACTATAATTCCCCCTTGGCATATCACATTCATAGAATGAGATGAAAATTTTTTATCCAGATCAGGTAATATATCTCCTACTCATCACCTATATACTATAATGATGAACAGACTCAGGTAATATTCTACCTGTTAGCAGATAGTTGCTTATGCTCACGCTCATACAAACATACAGTTGAGGATAATGAGATAAGAGAGAACTACAGTAGTATAGACAAAGATGATCAAAGCTAATCTCAGAGTAGTATTATAATGCTATAAAATGTCCAGGAAAAAAGGTACATAAATCATTTGGCCACAGAAATCATATGTAATACCCAAGATAAATTATACAAAACTGTACAAAGTCATATAAATTATCACAATAATTAATTACTTATGTCTTCATTTCAAGTGACAATCATCATATGCAACTAGGTAAACTACTCTTAGTACAACTTTGTGCCTAAGCATATTTTAACTAAGTCTATAGGTACAACTATAATACCACCCAATATAAACCAAGATTTTAATATAAACAATATCAAAAATCTCAAATTCACAAAAGTTAAGGTCAAGTAAACTAGGATCACAATAACCAATCATTCAGTAGATTCTAAATACTTCCTTCCACTACTCTCAGAACCCTCAAAACAGAGATTCAAAAGACAACAACAGGAGAATACTCAAGTTTAAGATACCATGTCTAATATGCGTCGAACACTACACTTCAAATTGCACATAACCATTGAAAAATTCCTACATACATGTACAAATGATGTAACGCAACACATGTAACTAATAACTTTTTCATAACCATTATAGTGTTATACTCCTTGTAGTACTTCATTTGTGCATTATCCAATAACATTCCGCCAACTTTTCCTACTTTTTCGTAGTACACGGGAAAAATTGGTTGAATATTTTTTACTTACATTACCTAAGAATTTTTCTGCAAAGCACTATCATGCATGCCTTATCCATATGAATCTTCTAAGAAACACTTCGAAATAATCAATCAGATAAAGTAACTTCACGTGAAGCAATTTCCACCCACCTGTGCCCTTGTCGATCCAGGGCGAGATTAGAATTGTGGGGACGCGAACACCCAACCTATTGAACCGGAAGTAAAACGGGCCCGGCCCGAGAATCCCGTCCGGGTTGGGAACCCCAGAGACAGGTGTAGGCACATGGTCATAGAACCCGCCATGTTCATCATAGGTAATCAACAATGCCATCTCTTTCCACTGAGGGCTACCTCTCAGCGTCTCATACACTTCCTTCACGAACCTCTGCCCTAGCGCCACGTCATGCGCTGGGTGGTCGTCATTGGCCGGAAAGAGGTCCACATCGAAGTAACGCTGCTCCAGCACCACGTAATTCGGAAGCTTCCCCAATTTCGCGTGCAATTTGAACTTCAGAGAGTAGCTATGGAAGCTCGAGACGTGCTGGAGCTTCCTCAGGCTCTTGAAGAACAAGGTCGCGGGGATGTTTTGGTAATAGATCCCAAATGTGAGGCCATTTTCGTCCAGAGAATCGAAGATCGTTCGCTGAGGGAAGCCGTGGATCAGATCCTTACGGACGTTGCTGATGGCGCCGTGCGAGGTCGCCGAGTGGATGTAGAACCGGTTCGGTTGAGTCGATGCGGGCACCGACGCGAACCATCTGTCGAACACGCAGAAATCGTTCGCTAACTCGGTGTAGACCGGTAGGACCTCCGGTTTGAACCCGCTCATGACGGTTTTCGACATTCCCGGGTGGGTCAACTCGGCCTGCTGGGCGAACCCGTTCATCGGAGCCGGGTTCGCGGAGCTGTCGTTTGATCCGAATATTTGCTCCCTTATAGCCTGGAACGAGTGGCCCGGGTCGCAATCGACGAACTCTGCATCGTCGGAGACTGAAACCTCCGGCGAGTTAGGGTCGGACACTGAGAGTCGGTTCGATTCCTTGCCGGTCAATCCATCGATTTCGGGTCGGGTCGATTTGAGCCAGCCCAAGACGTGGTCGAAGGACCGGTTCTCCATCACCAGGACGACCACGGTTTTGATGGGTCCCTCGATTTTGTGCTTCTTCTTGCGTATGCCATTGAAGTCAGTGGCCTGGGAAGAGAGCAAGAGGCAGAGGAAGAAGAAAAATGTGAATGGTACCCGCCGGAGAGACATCTCCGGTGACCAGAATGAAGGGAATTTTGAAGGCGTTTAGGTAGACAGAATCGCGGAAAGAAAGAGAAGCAGTAAGGAGTAAGGAAAGAGATCAAAGTTCGAAGTTTGAAATAGGCGAAGGAAGGAAGAGTATGAACAAAAATCAGGAGAAGGAATAGTAAAGCGGTGAGAAATACAGTATCTGAGAGAATGAAGTATGCATTTTTGTCTGTCACCATATTCACTTGGAAATATTAATTTTATAGGAACAAAAATTCAAGGTGCATTTGCTTTTCCAGTTTTTTGTTTTTATTTTCATTAAAATAGAGGTAATTGAAAGTGCCTTTGCAAAGTTTATCTTTAAAAATATTTTTATTAAAAAAACTTCAAAAATATTTTAAAAATTAATCAATGTCATTTTTGTAATTTTTAAAAAAAGTAAAGCACTATCATGTGATTATAGTTAAAATAAAAATATTAAATTAACTAAATTATTTGATTTAGAACAGAACAAAATTTTAATTCGGGCCCAAAAAGATCAACTACTACCAAGGTTACAGTTTAAAATTTTAAGCCTATATAATAAACATATTTTAAAAATATTAAAAATTTGAAGATGATAAGTTAAGTAAAAACATGTTTTCACAAACCAAACTATCCTTACTTTGTACAAATCTAGAAGATGTTAAGTTAAACTTTTTATAACGTTGTTATTATCTGTAGAAATCTCTCTCTTTTTTAATGAATTAGTTTCTTATTTTATAAGAAATGTAGCTCTCAGATGTACTACTGTTTTTGTTTAAACTTTTTATAGAAAATTAACTAAAAGAGGCACAAACTGTTAAAATTGAAAATTAAGAGAAGATTTACGGATTCTAAAAGCTCTTCAAACTTATGTCTTCTTTTTATATATAACAATTACAAACTCTTTTTGTCCTAATTAAATAAATTCAACATTGTTGTTTAATATATTTTATGATGAATTGTTAGGAAGTGTATATATGAACCAAATTTTTCTGACCTAATTATAAATTTATAATTACTGTCCAATCCCAACTTTCTTATAGGCTAAGCTCTTTTAATTGTTATTTTCGGGAGGTCCAAATTAATAAGGTGAAAATCTTTTGACTTTTGATAACTTTTTTTCCTTAATGATATTGATATGATATCTATAAACGGATGCGTCATGCTCGTGCAGGTGTAATCTATGGTTTCATGTTAATTAAGTTATTGAGATGGCTTTTAAATAAAGTCCTCAAAATAATGCAATATCAATTTACGAATTAAACTTGGCATATTCAATTAAATATATGAATTTGGAGCATTTTGTGCGACCAAATATTCCTTCACGTCCTCCATTTTTTTAATTCATGTACATTAGCTTATAAAATTTAATTACTTTTATTTTTCTTGTCATGATGTGAGTCCTTTAATTTTAAAACAGAAATATTAAATAAATATCTTTTAATACATAAATAATATAATACAATCTATATATTTGAAGGGTGAGTCTATGATACAATTTATTACATGCATTCAATGCAATGACGACCAATAAAATTGTGACATATAAATTAAAATTGCATTGCATGCATGTAACAAATTGCATCATAGATCTATCCATATTTAAAAACTTCGTTTTTAAAGTGTAATGGGAGCACCCCTTATTTAATTCGTTTTATTTTGCCTAGCAATGAAGTCCTTTTGGCAGGTTTTATTTTTTTTCCTTTTCGTTGCTTAATGGAAAAAATATTATGATAAATTTAAATCTTAATAATTTAATCATAGAAATAAATAAAGATAAAATACGCTGGCATCGATTTGATCCATATAACCGATTCCATTAAGTGAAAAAAAGATGTTGCTTAATAGGTCTTGAGAGCATAATAACTAAGAGGTACATGTACAACTGCTTAATATAACTTGCTTTATGTGGGGTGGTTGTAGGTACAAAACTTAAGCGCAAAATGAGGAGGGAACCTGCCTTCACAAGTGGTTTTAGTGTAAACTGCAAATACAAGAAGCAATTGTGATCAAATTTCTGGGTTTTCAACACAAGCAAAAAAGAGCATATCACCTTCAAGGTTTTAACATAACTATAACAGAACCAAATGACAAGGACCAGATTATATACAATCAGTGCAGTATCACTAGAGAGTAGAAACGAAGCATACTAGCTTGGACAAATCACTGCATCAAATAGAGAAACCTAAACTTACACATATCCATTATTGATAAAACTCAACAATAAGTTTTTATTTTTTTTCCTAAAATCAGAAGTGGGTTCCTCAAACCATACTTTGACACTAAGTATTTTGTTATCTACTATTATGCAGATGAAACAAAATATACCAACTTAACAATTTACTGTCCATGATGACATGGAATTTAAACAGTGAACTTGATGTCTTTAGAAACTCTTTTCGGTCATGCAGTTTAAAAAAGGGCTATAACAATGGTGCAAATATCATTCTATCGGGGAAGAGAAAGAAAAATCAGTTTAAATGCAACCATAGGCTGTACTAACCAAAGCTTTCACAACCATAACACTAAATTCTCACCTTCCTCATTCTCTCACAAAAGTAATCCTAATTCCCACACCCTCCTGGCATAATCTCCAGCATGTCACTCCATTCCATGTCAAAACATGAAGTTAATGAATCGCCCTTACTTTAAGAAATAAGAACTACGACATTTACTTATCCAGGATTATTGCTAATTCTGGCTAAAAAGTGAAAACTATTTCAGAATTTAGAGTTAATTTTTGAGGGAGAGAGAAATCACAATTTCAAGTTGTTATAACCTGGGTCCCTCAAGGAACAAAAACAGAACTATGGAACAGTATTTTAGCATAACAATTGAGCATATAATGCACTGCTTTTCATTGAGCCAACCTCATATTCATACCAAAGGCGACCTCAGAATTGCCTGTCAGTCAAAGACGCACAAGTTCATACTCTGCTATTGTCCACTTGGGGGTTGTTTCTAAAATAAAAAAGGCTTTCCCTCCATTCCCCCTTCTCCCAAACAAGGCCCTTAGGAGGGGCTATCCATGAAGGTCAACAATGGCCTCAGGGTTCAGCGGCTCCCAAAATTCTTACTACAAACCTCTAGCTGTTCTCAAAACTGTAATGAAGCACTGATAAGCTTGGCATCTGCCATTTTTAGAAAATAGAAACCAAGCCCAAAAGCAATATAGTTGAAGGGAAGGGTTGAAAATTTAGACAGGCAGAAAGAATCTGAGACCCAAGTTAAAAAAATTCTCTGATATGATCTTGGAAAGTGGAACAGTGGAAGATATATATTAGCACAGGATGTGAGTGTACTGATTATGGACTGAAAGAAAGACCCCAAGTAGGAGGGGATGATTAGAATTCCTTTTCTGGTGTCATTATGCTTTCAAAAAGAAAAATAGAAAAAGAAAACTTTGGTGTCTTAGATGACTCAGGCTCAGTGGAAATACAGAGAGATCAATGAATCAAATTCAGGGATTTAAACAATACTAATTTGATGTATCCCCCTGAAGAAGGAGTATCAAGTACGTTTAACATAAGAGGTATTCGCAGAGTTAAGCATTTGTGATCATCGTGAGAATAAGGCATTAACTTCGACATTGGAGATTAGACAGCTAAAAGGCCAAATTCCCAGCTAATAGATTGAAGTAAATTGCGGCATCACATTTTATTAGATTTTAAAACAACCTCCTTATGTACAGATAATAGAGTATGTAGTAGGATTATTAAGGCACAAGAAAGCAATATTAGGATAGCGGTTATCCTATACTCCTATATCAACATATGAAGCAATAAAATCAACAAAAATTATCATAATATTTCAGTTATTCCTAAAAGGGAGACAGAAGCAATAACTCATCTCCCAGTTATTGAACAATTTGATCTACGAAACAACCTTAAAATAATTCATAGAAGACACAAATCCACCAAACTTAGAGAAGAATTCAGGCTGCGCAGTAAATCAAGTAGCAAAAAGATGTCTTCCGACAGAAGAAATTGGATTAGTGCTCAACAGAATTTTCTTCAGTTAATAATCAAGTAGTAAAAAAGATGTAACAACCAGAACACGAAGGGAAAAAAAAGAAAAGAAACCCTACGAGATTGATCAGATCAACTCCAAAACAATATTATACACCAATCAAAATCCAAGACACCGAGCACGGAACAAGAAAATAAACAACCTAAAATTCCTTATTGTCGAAATTATTAAAAATCCATAAGATTACGAGAAATTCTACAGACTTGCAAGGCGGATTATACATACGCAGCTACCGAAATCAACGGCATCAGCTCGGATCCCGCGACGCATCACCGTCTGCTGTCGTAATCAACGACCTCGGAATCAGTGACGGATCGGGAGTGCTGAACTATGGCGCGACCGATGGAGTTGATCCACTCCTCCTTCTCCTTGTCGGTGTCGGCGATGAAGTACATGGTGGAGTGGGAGGTGGAGAGCTCGAAGGCGCCGGGCTTGTGGATGACGTCTTCGGCGCCCTTGACGGTGAGGCAGGAGCCGACGGAGATGACGCCGCGAGGGATGGAGGAGCGGGAGACGCTATAGGAGTCCTTGAACCAAAACAGCTTGCCTTGCTTCAGGACGAACCATCGGCGACGCCAGGTCTTGATGTAGTCGCCTTGCTTGGTGAGCCAGCCGGTTCGCTCCGGGTTGGACCAGAACTCGATCCCATTGTAATCTTCCGGGTTAGGGTCTTGAGCGGTCACTGCTCGCCATAGATTCTCCATTCAACCTCTCTCTCTCTCTCTCTCTCTCTTTCTCTCTCTAACACAAAATTTCTGCGTCTCGTGTTTTGGTTTTGATCATGGATCTCTACAGCTGAAACAGTTGATAATGGTAAACTATACTATTGAGTTTTTCTTTTCCCCCTGTAATTCCTAACTTTAGCATTTTTAGTTGTACTGGAATTAGCCAATTAGGTAGTTTTCTTTTTTTAAAAAAAAAAAAAAAGAAATTAATTATATTTTAAAATTTAAACAGAACGAAAATTGTATATAAAATACATATTATTTTTTGGAGGCAAAATATTATTTAGTCCCTGAATTGTTGGTTAAATTACTATTTGGTCCCTGAATTTATCAAAAATACTATTTAGTCCCCAAAATGTTTAACTATGTCAATTATTTAGTCACCGAATTTAACAAAAATGTTATTTAGTCTCCAAATTTGTAACTATATCAACTATTTAATCCCCAAACTTGACATAAATATTATTTAATCACTAAATTTATAACTCTGTCAACTATAACAAGAAACAATCAAGAAATAAGTAGTTGACAGAATTGTAAATTCGATGATTAAATAGTATTTTTGCCAAATTTGGGAACTAAATAGTTGACATAGTTACAAATTCAGGGACTAAATAGTATTTTTGTCAAATTCGGGGACTAAATAGTTGACATAGTTAAATATTTTGGGGAGTAAATAATATTTTTGATAAATTCAAGGAGCAAATAGTAGTTTAACCAATAATTCAGGGATGAGTTTAGGGTTTAACCAATAATTCAGGGACTAAATAATATTGTCTCTATTTTTTTAACAAGATCAAAAATAAAAGAGATGAGTTTTTTTATAGGAAATAAAAGAGATGAATTGTATAAGTAAAATACATATTATTTTTTATTGAAAAACATTATAGCAAAAATATTAAAAATAAAAATTGCATATAATTTGATTTTTGTTTTAAATATATCTTGATTCTAAAAGGTAAAAATCTTAATTAACTGTAATGGGTTTCAGTTCATGCCTATCTCTCTGTTGCTAATGAAATAATACAAAGGGAAGTCAGTTTTCATTATAAACGCCAAAATTAATGAATTATTTCAAGTATAATATTACAATATTTATCTGTTGATCTTGTATAATATTATTATGTCTGAATTATAATATACACAAGTATACCTTATATACACAATAAATAGAATAAATTACACATATTTTTTAAATTTTAATTTGACTTTATTAATAAAATCATTTTTATAGTTTGATACCGTAATTTTATTTTAGGTACAACAGCAAAAATAATTAAATTGATATTAAATTCAAAATGATATACTATTTTTATTTGTATTTAATAATAAAGGTTTTATTAACAAATACCCTTAAAGCATTATTTAATAAAAAAATTTAAATTATTCTTTTAACTTTTTATCAAATTTAAAATAATACATTTTCTCTTAATTAATAAGAAAAAATATTAAGAAGTGCCCTATAAATATTAATAATAAATATAATTAAACAATTATTCCTTTTGAAAGGAATAGATATTAGATATTGTAGACAAATATTCTCAGCTATAGATAATAAAATATTAAGATCTAGATGTCAAACTTGAGGAAGATAAGATAACAAATTAACAATAATTGACACATTCTTTGACGGTTTGACCAATCATTCATTCCCACAACCAGAGCCAAATAACTTCATGAACTATTCTTTAGCGTTTCAAACAGTTAAAAATATACATTTATTATCACCATTTTGCGCGTCCAAAACAACTTATAAAAATTAGTAATTAAACACCTTTTTTAAAATAAATTTTATTTTGATCCTTTATATTTTATTCAATTTTTAAATTAATTCTTTATATTTTAAAAATTTTAAATTAATTCTTTATATTTAATATTGACAGAATCTCTCTCCCCGTTTGTTTCAATTTATTTTAAATTTTTGTATATTTGGTATTTATTTTTTATAAATGTGAGTTTGATTTGGTAAAATTGATGCCTTAAGAATGTCTAGAATACTTAATCAAACAGATTAACTTCAAATTTTAAAATTAAATTCAAAATCATGTATCAAAACTCAACAGAATAATTACCGGTATTTTGTCTATATAGTATATAGTCATCGATTGTGAAGTATTCAAAAATTTTTCAAAAAAAAAAAACTGTTTAACTCATAGTTGTAGCCAAGTCCAATATCCATCCTTATCAAATTATTATTCTTTGGTACAACAGAGTGAAAGACAAGAGAATGAACAAGAACTACTAGGCTCCCCCTGATGTAATCAATGTTTCTTTTGCTATTTTGAGCTATTGAGAAAAACTAGAGAACATCCCTATTTAAGGAAAGCTTTCTTTTTCTTTTTGCAAGATCAAGATGATTCACCTATTTTATTGAGTGTATCCTTTGTAAATAATGTAAAGAACGGGCTTCTTCATCAATGCCAAATGTAATAACCTGCGTTTGAACAATGGAAGAAAAGCTATTAGAATGTAGGGAAATCATGTGAAGTAACAGACTAACAGTAAAGCCTGAAACTATACATTATAGTTTAAAAAACTATAATTTTAACCAACACCTAAATACTTGAGCTTCTTCTGTTATGTTATGCAATGACTCAAGTTCAGTTCTCTATTTACTGAGGCAAGCACAGAAGGTTATCCAGTAAATTTAACATTGAAAGGTGAAAATTGTTAAAACAGTGAACAATTTCATTTTAAGAGATTCTAACCTTATAAAGTATAGTGAAGATCTCGAAATGAAGAATCTAGTCTCAAGCAATAAGCTGAATGAAACCCATCACTCTGTTGTTCCAATCAGAGTCATTGAAGACAGTTTCGGAAAAAACGGATTCCCTGTGTCGAGGATTTAAATGAAGGCAAAGCATTATTTTCATGATGAGCAAACAATAGTTACTCGAAAAGGAAAAAAATGCAGATATAAAGGCTTAAACTTTTGGAAAATAACCTGCAATGCAAAGGTAATATCAGCTTCATCTATTTTCAGTGTCACCCTTTTCAATTTGTCCTCTCGCGATGGTCCTAGTTTAATAAGTCCCTGTGATTTCATGTATAATTCGTCATTCACATAGTACCACCTTCCCAAGATGGTAAAACACATTCAGTTGCATATAGCTACATCTTGAAACATATTTATATTGACTATTGTCATGGATACCTGGTCATTCAGAACTCTGCACATATTCGAAAACTCCAGGATTCCAGCTGGTGGAATTAGTGATGATTTACAAATGTCCGTGTATGATTTATACAACTGCATGCGAATTAGGATGATGGAAATAAGTAAATATGATAGGATGGGACTAAACAGTTTCAATGATATAGAATGCCTGGAAAGCATACCTCCCCAAGGATTGTATCTTTCTTTGTTCCTCGGAAATGTTTCATGGAAGAACAAAGTATGATCTGCAAACAGTATAGATCCAGAAAAATATATTAAACATTGCGTTTTTAACAGATGATATAATCAAGTAATTAAATGATTAGTAATTTGATTGGGGTGGCATTGTCTGGTAGCCTGCTCGACAAGCAAAAACCTTGTCTGTTTGGTACCTAATCAAACTTCCCTTTGGTTGGTTAATATTTTCCTTGCATACCATAACACAAACATTCTTGCCCTTAATTTTTTAGTGTTTTATAGTTGCTATGGTGCATCATTACCTAATCAAACTTCCCTTTGGATGGTTAATATTTTCCTCGCATACCATAACACAAATATTCTTGCCCATAATTTTTAGTGTTTTATAGTTGGTATGGTGCATCATCCTTTGCGTGAAACGCATAAATTAGTGGAAGTTTCTCCCTCAAAAAACAAGAGATTATTTAGCTGATCTTTCTTGTTAATTTTCCATCAGTTCTTGCAGATTAACATCATTTGAATACATTGAGAAACGGTATAAATTACCTGTTGATGATGTGGTAGAGATTGTATTGTATCCACCACAGGCGATCTATATGTCTTTGACAAGGCAAGAGCCATATGATCAATTCTTACCTGCAATGCATTATGAGAATCTTAGCTGCAAAGCAAGGAAGAGAAACCCAATATTCTTTCTGATATCTAAGGTTAATGTAGTTGCAAATTTAGAAAATGGCGACTTGTGAGCACTTACAACATCTAATTCTTGTTTTTTTGTACATTCAGGAGCAGCTAACTTCTGTTCAGGGGATGCTTTCTCTTCTGATGAAATTTCTAAAACGCCAGTAGATTCTCTAATTTCTGCCTCCAGCATCTCTATTGCACTCCTGGAAAGCAAATAAATAAACTCTTACAAGCATTCTTTGGTAAGCTTCTACTCTGGCTAAATCCCAAAGTAGATCTTGTGTTGAAAAACATTTTACCTCTTGCAAGAACAATAATATTATCTTATATAGAAGTTCAAAAGCTGTAACTTGCATTTTGAGGTCAACAAAAGCAACAGCCAAATTCTTTTGGAATTTTTTTTTATTTTTAAATAAATTCAAAAGATTAAAGATCAATTAGAAAACAAGAATCCCAAAATCAATGATCATGCTGCGGTTCATGATTTCAGAGGCAAGCGAGATAGCCCGGAGGCCTTACCAGCAACATATAGGTTGCACGTAAGAAGTGACTAATAGACAGCAGCTTAAATAGTGTAAAGCAAAATTTGAATGCATTGTCTCATTCGCAAACAGAATTCCATAAACAATTATTAGCTAATTATTATGACAAAATGGCTAACCTGCAAATACAAAGAGCTTTCCGCATATCTCCAGAAGCTGCAGCAACTTTCTGCAATATGCGTATCAGTTACCCTCAGTATATGCTTTCAAGATTAATCATAATATAGTTTTCCTATGATCCTCCTCTCATAAGTAAAAATAACATGCATTAAAAGCAATTCTGTATCCTATGAATCCATTCTCAGTGGATGCAATGCGACCAAGACCACCAATAATAAAAAGGCCAACTAAACAGCAAATATAAACTTATCTTGAGAATAATGTATGGACTTACCCTAGCACAGAGCTCTAGTGCTTGATGTTGGAAGACAGTGTAAGGAAGTTCCTGACAGTGAGACATACAGCTATAAGTAAACAATAATCAACAATACAGAGAAATGTATATTTTAGTTACTTTTATTGCTAGTATAGGATTTTTTTTTCCTCAACTGAGTCATAAAGAGGCAAATATTCTACCAGAAAGTAACCATCATGTAAGTTGAAAGTGGGCACAACTATAGATCTCAAACTAGTAATTCAGTGTTAGGATAACTCTGATAGTTAGGTAGAAAATTCAATAACAATAATCTTACATTAAGCCTTTGTTGCAGAATCTTGAGGATCTGATCTTTGGAGTACGCTCGAAAAGTCACAATGATAGGCTTGCCTGGAACAGAGAATATGGAGAAATTCTGAGTAAAAATATTAATTAATAATTAAATGCCAAAAAAGCATTAATGATATTGCCAAGTAGAGAAGGGCTAGCTTCCACAGCTAGGTGTTTAAGGCACCATATCCAAGTATTCAAAGCTCAGAGGGGAACACTTTGCATAAATTTATGAAATTGATTTACTTACAATTTAATGATTTTAACCTTGGAAGAAAACGATCAGCAAGGTCAATTGCATTTGCTACCCCTGTGTGAATAAGGGGCATAAGTTCTGATAGCCCAAAATGTATTACAAGTTAAGGAAAACAATGATGAAGTCAGAGTCAATGATTTTACCTATTAATATACATCTAGAAAATGGGAAAGTGGTGAGCATGAAAAGATCGTGAAGCACAGCCCTGTCTTTGGTAATTAGATAATCTAATTCATCAGCTACTATCAATCTGTTACAATGGAGACATAAAATTTCTTATGATATCCCAAACATGGAAACAATATTATTAAATACTAACAAGTGCCTGAGAATACATGAGAGAATTCTTGTGTTTATATGCAGCAAAGTCCATGATAGGGATACAATTCTTACATCATCTTCTTGCTAGACAACTTTTGAGAATACATGTTCTGAAGTTGTTGTAAGGGTGTGGATGAAATCTTTTTTCCCCGCGATTGATTTAACCCAAGTATCTGTTGGAACAAACAGCAGGTCAGCATATGACTATTGTGATTTTACTAAAATTTGCTTTTGATATTCCTACCTTGCTGAAAATGTCCGACGTATTTGCAAGAGAAGTACAGTTCAAGGATAGGACATCAGGCTGCATGAGACCTGCCTAAAAGTCAGATGTATAGTGTTTAGTGTAAGGAACAAAAAATTGCACATAACAATCAAGGGAAAATCAACAAAATATAAAAAGCACTTTAACAACCTAGGTTCAGTTCCTTTGATTCTAGGATTAAAATTCTAAATATGCCAAGCTTATATGGAGGAGTGCACCATGAAGATCATTAAGAGGGAATTGCTCAGAGTCTCAGATAAGGTCCGAGTATAACAAACCAAGTCCTCAATAACCAGGAAATAAAGGCAAATCTCTGTAGGCTGGAACCTTCAACACATATTCATCTTAAAAAATTGTACTAAATATGGCTGTGCAATTATATCAACTGCAACTTGGGTCAATAATCATAGATAGCATTCTCCCATGAATTTCAATTGACATTCCATTTTTAAAACGCTTAGTAAGGAACAGACAGCATGATAGAACTTAGAACATGCAGCATGAAATTGTAAAAAGATTTATAACTGTACAATTGCTTAAATTGGCTTATAGACTTAACACCTAAAATCATACTATTGCATCAAAGACAGTAATAAAACCAAATAGTATACCTGTGTAGTCCAATTGACTAAAAGCTCTTTCACCTTCTCCATGGATAATGATTTTCCAGTGCCAGGACACCCACATATATAGAGACTCCCAGCCTTCTCATGCTCAATGCATGACTTGCAGAACTCAAAAACCATATTCTGCTCATCTTCTCGGCACACAACTGAAGGCGGCGCAGTGGACACATGCAATGCCTCCTTTGCCACCCTTATTTGCTCACCATCTACCAATCAATAAAACAAAGATATCACATAAGATATCGACCAAGCCAGGTAACACTTCAAAGCAATAAAAACAATCTTGAAAATATCAGCACTGTCAAATTTTTGTCCCACTACTCAACATGGTAGTTACTTAATAGTTTATCCATATCCTATCTACACTTAAATGTCTTTTGGTGCATTTAACTTTTTTCAGTTTGAAAAATATAAATATTGCAATGGTATTATTACTCAAGAATATGGTCAACATCTAAACGACAATTCGAGAGATATATTTGTTCCACAAAGGTCAATGTCCAAATGTGTAAATTGCAATGTCTGATAGATTACTTTGATCCATTCACAATAGAACCATTCTTCAGTCAACAGAAATTAAGCAAACCTTTGGGATTCCATTTAGGTTTAGCAGCAAAACTATCCTGCAAGGGCTTCGCTGGCAATTTATGCGATTTGACTTCTTCATCGGTACCAATCTGAACCATCTCATTCCCCTGCAATTAATAAACAAGAAATCACCTTATTTCGTAACCCATTAGGCCATTATGGTCAAACTTCAAGAAACCACAAGCTCATTCATTTCTCAGATCGCACTTACAGTTACAGCACAATTTGGGCTGGCACTGCTACATCGGCGAGGCGATTTCCGTTTTGCCGGCGAGGAGATCGGGCTCTCCAACGTCGGTGGCCCATCAGATCTCAATCTCCGCTTCCGAGGAGTAGAGCTGGTGTCAGATCGGACATCGGAGGAGGTCGTCACCGGCACGATGGCCAGTGTCTCCGATAGTGCTTCGGTGGCGAACTTCCGGCGGGCGATGGTTGGCATATCGCAGTGAAGGAATTGAACCGAATCGAAAATGCGATGTGTTGGATGAGATTTGGAGATTGAAGGAATCGCGAATGGCGAATCCTTATATGATTCGAAGAGAAGCGGGAAAACATAGCCATGGTAAATTTGTTTCCCGCCAGTTGACGTGGGTTTCGGATACCTCGTTTTCTCAATATATATATATATCCCAAAAAAAAAAAGAACGAAAAACTCAAAATTAATTAAAAATTGTTGTATTTCTTTTTTAAATTAAAATCACAAGTAGTTTTGATAATAATAAAATGTAAAAATGTAAAATTTTAAGTATACTTCTTATGTATTTATTTATTGTTGTAAGGAGTTAATTATATTTTACTAAAATTGGTGTGATATACTACATTTATAAGATTTTTTTTACTCTACAAAAATTACTTAACCAGAGTAAACAGTTAGATCTAGACTTATCAAAAATAAATAAATGAATAATTAATTAACCAATTGATCTTGATCTATACACAACATTTTTTTGTATTATATTGGACAGAATCATGTGCATTTTTTTCAAGTGAATTAAACTGTGGAAACTTCTTTGTTTCTTAATTAGTACGGAATATATGTTAGTGTTCCGTTAACCCATATTAATTTACAAATTATCTGAGCTAATCCAGTAAGATTAAGTTAACATTAAAATTCAATTTTAAATTATAAAAATGGCTATATATTTTATTTATTGTTAATTAAAAAAAATTATTGGGCTGTGTTAATTTAATCTACCCTTCCAAACATGTTGGAGGATGCTGATTTGGGCCACTAATTGGGTAGCACAACCCAACTATGAATCTAACTACAATAGTACTGGCCAATTAATATCCCAACAAAAAATATTAATGACAGAAGATTCTGAAATTTACAAACATCTGATATTTTAAAGGAAAAAACTTATGTCCATTTCTTTATGTCCATTACATCCAGTTCTCCAATAAAAATATGACACGTGGCAAAAAGTGTTTAAATAACCAATCACAGTAGAGAGAGAATATAGAAGATCACCTTTTATATAACCAATAATAGAAGAGAGAGAGTGTAAATACAATATATGATTGGTGGAATTGGATGTAATGGACATAAGGAAATGGACCTAAGTTTTTTCCTATTTTAAAATGTACAAATAATGATCAAGATTGAGTTTAGTGGAACTGACTATATTTCAGAATGTGATAAATTTCAATTTAAATTTTTATTAGGAGAGATACTCAAATTTAATGTCCGATGGTACTTCAAAACAAAGTGCAATAATACGTATGAAAGATAATACACATACAAATATATTAACCAGAATAGATAAATTTTACAATTCAAACTTCACCAAAAGGGGAAAAAAAAGGGAATTATACAACTACAAGAATACTAAAATAGCCATACAAAGAAAAGAAAGGTAACCCAACTCTCAAATATCTCTAAAAATTAACTAGTAAGGGTATATTTGGTATAGATGCACAGATGTAAAGTACTGTAAAGAAAATACTGTAGAATAAAAGAAAGTACTGTAGAGAAAAGTGAGGAGAGAGATAGAGAGAAAAATTAGGAGAGAGAAAAAAGTATGATAAAAAATGTGTTTGGTATATATAAAATATAATGTCAATTTTTTTTAAAATTGTGAAACTCCATAATTTTACTGTTTGATTTTCTTACTAAACATACTCTAAATTAGGAGATGTCCTCCCTATGTGCTTTCTATAAGCGAAAACACATGAAGTGATCCCCGCGAGAGAAAATCTTAGAGAGAGTAGAGAAAAAATTTGAACACTTGGAGGGGTTGCTATTCAGCGCCTCCTTTCTTCTATTTTCTTAGTTTTTTTTTCTTCTTCTTTTAACAAAGTTCTTTTCTTCGTCAGAGACAATTTTTTCCTCCACTATAGAGGAGTCTTCTTCCATTATAAAAGTTTTTATCATGTTTCTAATACTTTTAAAAATCTACGTAAAGATCAACAACTACTTTCTAAACCTTCGATTTTAAGAGGAAATGAAGTTGTAAAGAGAGTATTAGGATATGTGTTGCCTTGAAGACTATCAAGCTTCCTTTACATATTTTATTTTACTGGAATTTTAATTAAATTTATTATTGTTCATCGTAACATTTCTTGAACTCTAGTCAGGGTATATGTGTTGCCTCTTGATCCAAATGATATTGCAACTGCTCCTAAAAGTGTCGGTTAGTATTATTTGTTTTATTGTATGAGCCTTGTTGTAGGAATGTAGCTCCTATTATAGTATTCTCGTTTGATAGTCAAAATGTGATGGGAATGGAAAATAAATAAAAATTGATGAAAATGACTATTTTATCTTTATATAAAAGAATATTAAAATAAAAGCAAAGGCAAAATGATAATCAAACATTTTTCATACCAAACAATATCATCCACCGTTCCCACACACATTCCCTCCTGATTTCCCCATAACAAATATATTTAGTGCCTTTCTTTTATAATCAAGTTGATATTTTGACCAAAAGCCAAGTATTCTTCTTTGCTATTATAACTTTTTGTGCCAAATCGAATGAGTTTGGATATAAATCTTCAGGGGAAAACAGATACTCAAACCTCTTTTTCAAGAAGCAGGAAAAATTTTTATAGGAAGAGAAAAAAACTCTTATAAAAGAATCCAACTCTCTCCACTTTAGGACAACATTGATATTTTGCAAATCATACACATTTTAATTAATCCAATTAAAGACTACAAAATTCACGAATGAACCATATACATCAAATTTGGCATTTTCACATAATTGTTTTGTACAATCTCAACCACAACACATATAGAGACTGCAAAAATCTGCAATCATAAAGAATATATAAAAGACATTGATCACAAAATTAAGTTTCCAGAAAATGTCTATATATAGCAACATAAACAATGGCCAAGAAGGCCACTATATATTATAAAATGTTTGAAAACGAACCAAATATGGGCCCTTCAAAATTGAGACAGTAGGCGATGTGGGCCACAGCCCACTTGGCCCACTAAAGATATTTTATTCTCTCTATGTGTCTCTTTACCAAAATATCCTCCTTCTCTCCCACCCATTTTCAATATATCACTTGGATTTTTTTTTTCTCGTGATTGGACGAAAATGGGGTCTAGATGACAAAGCGATCTCTTTTGGTCATTTCAGTTAGAGATAATACCATTACCAATGGCCAATGAGCATTCTCATTTTCTCATTGTAGATTAAATGGTTGGAATAATTCTTAGTTCATTGACTTTACAATTTGTTTTTTGGACCTTTTATTATGGATTTATAGTTCACTTTTAGAAGATGATAATTGATGATAGGGAATATGAGAATAAATAAGGGTTGGGATTATGAGGATATTTTTTTAAAAAAAGTAATCAATTTTAAATCTATCCAAACGAGCGTGTGAATGAAAATTTTCAAGTTATAATTCTTATAATATAATTAATTTGTTCTTGCAATTGTTCGGGACCTTTTAAAGGATAATATCATTATTGATATTATTAATTTTCATAGGTACTCTTATTATAAACAATGGTATAAGATTGTGACATGTGGATAAGATGACTTGAGATGCAATGTAATTTTTTACATGTCACAATCTTATCAGTTGAATTTACATTGTAAACATGCAACAAGTTGTATCATAAACTCACCCTATAAATAATTCATCAAAATATAGATACTTCTCTTTTATGAAATCGCATGTAGAAGATAAACTATAACTCTTTCCTTATGTTAATTCGTTTTGAAGTTCTTGTTTATTAAATTTAACTTATATATACACACATATATAACATTATTACATGCCTCCACGCATCACTAGCTCATCGGACTACTAAACAAACTATAGGAAGTATGGATTGATTAATTGGTCTAAGTGATAAACAAGTTGATATTGCTTAAAATAAAATTTTAAGTTTAATATTTTGAGAATGTAGCTATTTTTATTAGGAAGTTAAAAACAAATAAGAAACTCAATAGAATGGGGATGAATGTATATAATAAAAGAGTAGTGAAGATAGAAACATATATATTTTGAAGGTTAAGATTTGTATGGGAGAGAAAGGTAGAGGAAATAGATGAGAAGATAAGAAGATTGACGTGGTAGTGGTATCAGCTTTCTACGTGTCTATCTTTTGTCCCATTCCATTAATTATGCATGCAATGTGCTAGCTCACCCTTTTCTTCTTCTTCTTCTTCTCTTGGAATTATTTGTCAACAACAAGAAGATATTGAACTTTAGTTATAACTTATATATATTATATTAAAATGTAATTGATTAAAATTAATGATAGATATATATATATATATAATTTACTCTCTTCAAGTATAATCTCTTGATCAATTTTTGTGTATGGAAAATTCGTTTTTAGAAGAGTTTCACCCAAGGATTTCCATGAACTCAAACCAAATAGGAATTGATAGTTTGGAGAATGTGAATATATATAAGAATAGACAGGTAGGTAGAGTCCAAGTTAGGCTAAGAAGACGGAGGAAATTAACAAAGGTGCTTTAATTTTCAAGTACAAAGACATTTATAGTAGAGGTGAGACATCTTGTAATAATGCCAAATATCTATCTAGTGTACGTTCTACTATATTATTACACACTTCTACTCAATCACGCCTTCTTCATTCAATTTGTAGCTACTTCCTCTTTTGTGCCCTGATTTTGTATTTGTGTTAAAAATTAGGATTACGATTTAGGAGATTTAATTGACCCGTAAACTCCCACGACGTTGGAATTCTGATCTCCCCAAAAAAAAACAATAATTCCACGATGAAATCAAATTCATTAAATGGCCACGAAGTATGATACAAATTGAGGGTAAAATTGAAAAGTTGCATTGTTATAATTATTTTTATTTCACCCTTCTGTATGTTATTATCCTCTCTAAGAGTGTAATTTTGAATATTGAAAATTTTAAGTTAATGTGGGTTGATAAATTAAAATGATCAATTATTGGATGCATTATCTTGCTTCACCCACAGGCGAAATATTTGAATTCTCTCGAATCCATCCAAACATCTCTCTTTAGGTAAATTTGTTGGCACAATTATTTGTAATTTAAGCTTGTGTAATAATTCTTTAAATTAAATTTAAAAAAACAAATTATTAATTCTTTAGGTTAGAAACATATCATTAACGTCCTACTAGATAATAGTTGAGACAAATTGTCAGACCCAAATATTGAAAATTGGAAATATTGATCACGTTGTGAATTATATGTGCATTGTATTGTATATGACATCACTATATATACCACTACTCTTTGTGCGGTTGCCGCATGGCATGCATACATTATTCATCAATTTTGAGGTCCATATTCCATCATTTAATTTCTCTGCGTTTTCAGCTTTACACAACACTACTACTTCATTTTCTCTCATTAAAATATTTAGGTTAAAGGTCTATTTTGGTCTTTAATGTTTGTATGAAGTTTAATGTTGGTCCTCAATATTTCAAAAGTTTAATGTTGGTTCTCATAGTTTTTTTGTCGATTTTGGTCCTCGAGCGCAACACCGTTAAATGATGACGTGGCATGCTTATATAGCACACCATCTCTCCTACATGTCATATTTTAATGACGTGTCATGACACATCATTGCCACGTCACCCCCAAATTGCCATATCATCATTTTCTCTCCTTCATCAGCATCATTATCATCATCATCTGGAGTGACGTGGCAGTGATCTGTCATGTCACGTCATTAAAATACGATATGTAGGAGAGATGGTGTGCCATATAAGCATGCCACATCATCATTTAACGTCAAAAAGTTAACGGTGTTACGCTCGAGGACCAAAATCGACAAAAAAAAACTTTGAGGACCAACATTAAACTTTTGGAACATTGAGGACCGACATTAAACTTCATACAAACATTGAGGACCAAAATAATACTTTAGCCAAATATTTAACATGCATGTGAACTTCACTTAGATATTTATTTTCCTCTTAATTTTTCTTTTTAAAATTACATATTATCTTAATAAAATAAAAAATACGCTTAAAAAATATTTTATAACAAATTAAAAGTTAAAATATATATCACAAGAGTAAACAAGTTAAATAATATTGTTTGTGTTGATAGTTTTTTTTTTAAATGACATTGGGCTGCCCAAACCACTAGTGTGAAGTAAGTTCCTTCCACGTCAATGTCGGCTTTTCACTTTCCACACTACACTACACTTGCACTTGTTACTTCATTTGTCATTGTTTATCTTATTATTCCGATTAATTAATTGATATGACTATTATTCTATAGTATTACTTATATATCAATCAACTCCATGCTAGCTATTGGCATTTGCACATGTATATACTAAAAAAAAAAGTTAAACACAAATTTAGCTACTTTTTAAAAGTATCTACAGATCTATACCACTTTTACTGTTCACCTAGAAAAACGCCATCGGTGATGGCAATTTGCTGATTTCTTGACCAGAAAAACGCCATCTGTGAGGGTGTTTATAGCGTTGACCATTTGACCCTATAAACGCCCTCCGTGATGGCGTTTTTCTAGCTACCGGTCAAATGAGGTGGGCTCAATTTTTCTAACTAGAAAAACGCCATCACGGAGGGCGTTTATAGGGTCAAATGGTCAACCCTATAAACGTCCTCACAGATGGCGTTTTTCTCGTCAAGAAATCAGCAAATTGCCATCACCGATGGCGTTTTTCTAGGTGAACAGTAAAAGTGGTATAGATCTGTAGATACTTTTGAAAAGTGGCTAAATTTGTGTTTAACTTTTTTTTTTAGTATATACATGTGCAAATGCCGCTAGCTATTATATGAACATGAGAGATTAATTAAATATTTAAATTTAATCTCAAAGTTTAATTTTCAATTAATTTAGTCATTTAATGATAAATAAAAAGCCAAAATTATATATCATACTTATAAATTAAACATTATTAAAATGTATTACTTGAATATTTTATTTGTAGTTTAAATATATAGTGTAGGTATTTTATTTTGCTTCTAAATTACAAATTGTCAAAACCTTTTATATATAATTAGTTGAAGATAATTCAACACAACATTTAAACAGTGCTAATGGGTTAACCTTTATTAACCTTTTTATTCATCATATTAATTGATTAAATGACCGGTCAAGACTAATATGTGGTTGGTTGGAGTGATAGGTATTTCATTGGAAAAAACTTATGTCCATTTTCTTATATCCATTTCCTCCAATTCCACCAATCATATATTGTATTTACACTCTCTTTCTTCTATGATTAGTCATCTAAAAGGTAGTCTTCTATATTCTCTCTCTACTGTGATTGGTCATTTAAACACTTTTTGCCATGTGTCATAATTATATTGGGGAATTGGATGAAATGGACATAAGTTTTGTCCTATTTCATTTCCCTTAAACAATATTTCGGGTTTGAGTTTGTGTATGGAAAACTTCTGCTGGGAGAACTCTACCCTTGTTGTGGGACCTCAGCTAGCTTAAACAGGATTGCTTCAAATAAGAGGATATCTGTGGGAGAAAAAATGACCGGTCAAACTAATTAAGATTTTTTTTTTATGAATTAAATAATAGAGACATTTAATACTATGCATTTTTATTAATTTAATCTATGCATGTGGATTTAGGGTGGTGGGTGAGACTTGAGAGTATATGCTACAAGTCATTCTGTTTCATTAGAAAGACGACATTACTATGAATGTGAAAACTGCAAAGGAAAATGACTTGCCCCTGCAGCTGCATACTTATAAGCTTATATATATATATATATATAAAGCAAATAGGAAAATATATAAGTTCACACGCTGCTCACAATTCTTTCGATGTGGTCCTAAAAAGTGAAGTCGAGTGTACGTGTGACTTGTTTGGGAGAAGTAGTAGTGACGAGAGTGCACATGGGCGTGTTTTAACTTTTGTATGTAGGATTTACTTGCATCCACTGCTTCAAATTACTAATTATTAGTGTGCATTTTCATGACGATGTTAATGATTCATATGCATCCATCAATATATTCCTCCTCAAATTCAGTTCAATCCTCCTCTTTAATATATGTATGGTTGGTTAGTTAATTAATCAATAGCTAGCTATATATTCTAGTAACTTCGTGTCTGTGAAAATTAATCATGCATATTTATTTGGTCTCTTCCTCTAAGCCTTCTTCTATAATTTGGACTTTTCTTTCTATAACTTATGTTTGTTTGGTTTAATCATACACTCGACACATAACATGTATAATCCAATCGTCACAATGCATCTTCTCAATAAGCTATATATATATATATATATATATATATATATATATATATATATATATATATATATATGGTCAAATACCTATTTTGGTCCTCTATGTTTTATTCAAGTTTTAAATTGGTCATTTATGTTTCAAAAGTATTATATTAGTCCTTTATGTTTTTCAAAAGTTTTATATTTGTCCTTCAGGTTTCATGAAAGTTCTATATTGGTCTTTTATGTTTCATTCAAGTTCTATATTGGTCCTTTATGTTTCATTGAAGTTCTATATTGGTCATTTATCTTTCATTAAAGTTTTATATTAGTCCTTTATGTTTCATTAGAATTTCATATTGGTCCTCTCAGCATGATTTTATTTTTTGCTTAAACGACGTCATTTGGGTATTTTTGGTGTGTCTAAGGCCATGTCAGCTATCTGATACACATATGAGAGATTATGTGTCCACCTCGGCACAACACGTCAGCGGTTAAATTAAGAAATTGACGGATTTGGACGGAAGGACCAATTTAGAACTTCTGGGAAACATAAAGGACTAATTTAAAATTTCTGAAACATAAAGGACTAATTTAAAACTTGAGTAAAACATAAAGGATCAAAATGAACCTTTGACCTATATATATATATATATATCGTGGGTTCCTATTCGTGTTTATTTTTTCCTTCGTGTCATTTCCTCAAATTTGTCACGTCACGCGAGTCTCTTATATATAGATAAATAATTAATGTCTGAAATAAATATAAAAAAAATGTGCCGTGTTAATTATAGATGAGTCTGAAGCAATAAAGTAATAGTGTTGGTCTTGAAATAGACAAAAGCACCAAATTTTTTAAGATGTGAAAGACGAGAATTAAAAAAAAAAAAAAAGACTTTAAGAAGTTACGAAAATTTGCATTTTTTCTTATAAATTAAGCTTGAACGAGAGACAATAACTACAAAGGGATGAGCGCCGAACGAAGACGATTGAAAGAAGAAATTAAACCAATTATTACAAAAACTCATCATTTGTGGCGTACTAACACATTCCAATGTAAAATTAACAATTATTATATTTTCTTGATTTTCAAATATAATAATGTTCAAGATGAATTATATAAAAAATGATAAAATACAAATTCAATGAGAAAAGTGATAACAAATTGAAAAGAAAAAAGAAAACTAATTAGGAGTGGCATTGACTCTAGAGCCTTGCTTTACAATTAGTTTACAGCTTGTGCTTCATGCGAGAAAAAAGGTGTAAAGTAGAAGGCTACTTTCTATTTATAACCGAAGGTGTTGGCTGAAAAAATGGAAAAGGAAATAAAATGTGATTGATCAACGTCAAAAGATCTTATCCATTATGTTGACAATAAAAATATGAAAAAGAAGACTATGGAGTAATATTAAGGAAAAAACTTATATCAAATTCTTTATATTTTTGTAATTAAGTTTTCTAATATAATATGATATGTGGTAAAAAGTATTTAAATGATCAATCACAGTAAAGAAAAAAATATAAAGAAAGTATAAATGTAACATATAATTGATGGAACTTGATGATAAGAATATAAGGAACTTGACACAACTTTTTTCCTAATATTAATTGGTGTGCGACTTATGTAAGGGGTTTGTGTTTTTTTTTAATTGTCATTTTTTAGATTTGATCATCGAAAGAAGATGAAGAGAATAAAACATTATTTATTGGAAAGATCATTCTCAATAATAAGTCCATAGTACCAGAAAAATTAATCATTAGATATGCATAGATACTCGATCTTAAACTAAAAAATTATGGAACCAATGAGATGTTAGTACATGGCTTAACAAACTGGTTTTTTTATGGCATTAATTAGGATATTCATCAAAATAGATATATATGGTGACTAAATTTTTGAGTCTTGCAAAGTTTATTGTTATGAATGGCTCTCTTAGTGAACTTAGTGAATAATGCTCAATTTTTATCCATTTAATATTAAACTCAAAAATAATAGTTAAAAGAAGAAAAACTCTTTATTATAAAATTAATTATTTTCGTATTAATATAAATTCTTTTTTTTTTGAGAAATGTATTAATATAAATTCTTAATAGTGATTGGAGTAGTAAATGTTTTATTTTTTAAAAACAAAAAGTCTCAAATTTGATTCTAACATATGCAGATATTTTCCCGAAAAGAATTCTATTGTATTGTATGAGATTTCAATTAATTAGAGCTTAATGATGATTTTGTCAAAAATATTTTTAGGGCATACTCACTAACAAAAAATTAATTTTATGGAAATTAAAAAGTAAGTGGGATCCACTTTTTTTTCACTGAAAAAAAAAGAAAAAAAATATAAAATATCTATTATACTCCTTTGATTTGATATGATAGATTTGACACAATTATAACCTTATTTTCTTTTTATTATTTTAATATAAGGAATGAAATAGTTATTTTAGTACATTCTCATTCTATTTTCATTACCAAACTTTCTCTACTAAATACATCAAATACATTCAGTTTCCATTTTTATTTTTATTTTCATTTCTATTTTTTTTTAATGAATGTGCCTAAAACACTTTTTTTATGCATAGTTCTCTTCTTTTCTCATTTCAACTTCCACTTCCTTTTTTGGGTAAAATACTCACATCTTCCTACCAAACCAAACGCTACTTACCTATTCCAAATCCAATGGCACATTCAGTGACGACTGCAAACAACAATAGTCTATTCCTTTACAGCTAGCTCCTAAATGGGCCCACACTGATTGGGCCCACATTTTGACCTCTTCAACGGCTTACAAATCACAAGCAAAACCCTACCCATACAATACTACTTATTTTATTTCCTACAAAAAAAATATCACACCAATTTCTTTTTTATTTTTTTAACCAATAAAAATTTTTATAAAAATTATTTTTGTTAATTTCCTATTCAGATAAAACAATAAATTAGGCACGAATATATACCAAATAAAAAATATATACACAAAATAATTATCTTTAAAAATTATCTACAGATATATACCATATTTACTGTACAGATTAAAAAATGCCGACACTGATGGCGTTTTTCTTAATTTTTGACAAGAAAAAGCCGTCAATAAGAGCGTTTATAGGGTCAAATGATCAACCCTATAAACGCCTTCAATGAGGGCGTTTTTAACACTAATATTTACATGAAAACAAATGTGATAAAATTGTAAAAAACGCCATCGCCCTCACTGAGGGTGTTTATAGGATTGACCATTTGACCCTATAAACGCCCTCACTGAAGGCGTTTTTCTTGTAAAAAATTAAGAAAAACGTTTTCAGTGACGGCGTTTTTGCTCGTGCACAGTAAAAATAGTATATATCTGTAAATAATTTTTAAAGATGGCTGAATTTGTGTATATATTTTTTATTTAGTATATATTCATTCAAAAGCCCAATAAATTATCATCAACGTGGACTAACACAAATTATTAAGAAATCAAAGAAAAAATTTCCCTTCATTTATGATTGAGAGTTAAAATTCCCTTAAAATCATCTAAAATTATATTTAATTGGCATCCTATCAATGACTAATTGAATAGTTGTAATATAATATGCAAAACTGCTTGCTGTTTATATATATTTGTGCAGTAGTAATTATTTGGATTAAGTATCTATATATTTGTTTTTCCAAGTCTCTATTATGGGACCCTGTCTGATAATACTTAATGATGTCTATCATCCTAACATGCCATGGCCTTGCTTGAAAATTTTTTTATTATTTTAAAGTTAATGAAAAATTAACAAAAGTAATTTTATAACTCATCTTATTGCTTAAAATAAATTATTAAACAATGCCTTACTTATTAATAAAAGCCATAAAAGAAAGGCCTTAAAAAGGTCCCATAAGAAATAAACTTAGGTTTTTTTAAATTACTTCATAAGCCCTTAATTATTTACTGATCTAATGGTCCAACGACCAACAACATCTATGATAATTGATGTACTGATAGAACAAAACCCTTAAGATTAATTATTAATCATAATTATCACTTCAAATCATATTCAAATACTTCAATAATATTCTGCGAGTACGACAAAGACAGAGTACGAACTCCGTGGCTTGGCATATCGCAATCTCAGACGCCAGATTCGAATACAATATTTAGGAACAAAAATAAAGAAATGAATAAAAATAGGTAATACTATATAACCATCAAGAGTTTAAATTTTATTATCTATGAATTATTAAATTTATTTAGAGATTTATGTAAAAGTATTTTTATAAAAATATAAAATCTTATAAATATTAAGATAAATTCAATGGTTTGTAACTGATGAGCTTAAGCTCTTGATAACTCCAAATAACTATTCATAAAAATAAGAAGAAAATACAGGGTGTGAGGCAATAAATCTGGACCGTGGAATGGGATCCGAGAATGAAACAGTAGCCGTTGATTTGATACGGTTGTCACAATCATATGATGGTAATTTTAGAGTGATGGAGCCAGCTAGAGCAAGTTGGGCTCTCGTGCCTTTCTTCTTCACAGTTCTTTTTCACACAGTTTTTTTTTTCTGAAGCTTATCATTTTGAACCGTTGGTTCCTCACCCTCTTCCCACTAGATATTAACTTTTCTTTGATTTTTTTCTGCCCATTAGGTGGCCCCACTCTCAATAATCATTACAATACAAAACTATTTATATATACACATTTTGTCTACCATGCATTAATTCTACATTATGTGAGTTTTATTATTTTCATCTAAAATTTTAAGAATGATGGGTTAAATTATATTATTTATCAGCTTCTTTTATTCAACACCAAAAATTAATATAAAGTATGCATAATTTAAAAAGATCTTTCACAATTTATTATCGTATCACTATTGCATTGAATATTTAAATCACGAAAAATTAGCGAATACATTTTTTCTCCACAAAATTTTCACTAGAAAAAAATAATTTATTGAACTTTTTTTTTTGGTCTAGATACACTTCTTGTACTATGAAAAAAATGGAAAGGGTAAGTTTCACGTGAAACCCACTTGTCATAGGAGAAAATGATTTTTTTGAAAAATTGTGAGAAATAAAAAATATGTGTGAAATATCTATTATACTCTTTAGTTTAACATAATTATAACTTTTTTTTAATATTTTAATACAATGTATAAAGTGGTAATTTTAATCAATTTTTATTCTCAAATTTTACTACCAAATACAATCAGGAAAAATCTTAGGTCCATTTCTTTATGTCTATTTCATCCAATTCTCCAATATAATTTTGACACGTGGCAAAAAGTGTTTAAATGACCAATCACAGTAGAGAGAGAATATAGAAGACCACCTTTTATATGACCAATCATAGAAGAAAGAGAGTATAAATACAATACATGATTGGTGAAATTGGATGAAATAGACATAAGAAAATGGACCTAAGTTTTTTCCATACAATAAATCTATTTCATTCCTATTCCCTTTCTGCGTACTAAACACATCTTAATAACCATAATTTGTTCAGCGTTTTATAAAAAAAATGTTCAAATAGTGACGAAATTTAATTATCAGTTATGGATTATTGACGTTTGTAAATATACAGAGAATTTGTTTGTTGTTTGTCCAATATTTGAGGTATTGTCTCAACTAATTTAGATTCGATCCGTGTCGTATATATATCTGATTATAGCGAAAAAGTCAACAATTAAAATACTATATTCATAAAATCTCAGATCCAAAATTTTACTTAAATCTATCAAATTATTTACTACTTTGACCAACTTTTTGTTAGTAATATATAAACAAAATTTAAGTCAATTTATATATTTGTTTAATAGTTTACGAATTTTGATATTTTCATATAAATTGAATTTATAAAATTTAAATGGAAATAAGTATCTCACGTTAGTAGAATTATTTTTAAAACTTTTTATTACACAATCATTTGTTCATCTTTATGATTTTTCAACCGAATTTTAACCACTTCTTTTTGAGAGTGATCATGTTTTATGAGAAAAATGAGGAAAGACACTGCCTTATGTTATAATAATTGGTTGAATATATATTTTATCTTTTTGTACCATGAGTGAAAGTATGCAAAAACTCTTTTCTCTTTTTAATACTATGTATTAGATTATTTCTTACTCTTTTAAAAGTCATCAGAAAATTATTTACGTTTCCGAGGTTGGACACGTGTCCCTATGATTGAACAGGTGGGTGGTGAATCACGGAATATACGAGCTCCCTCCTGTATTTTTTCCCAAAGTGAATGTGCAATGTCAACACGTGGCACTCTAAGAACGGCTAGATCAGATCTGCTTATTTAAATGTATATATTGTCTCACATCATTTATATTTATATAATATTTTAAATAATAACATTTTATTCATTCATTAATATATAAAAAAAGTAATATAACATGTAATATTTGAAGAAATTTTGGAAATTGAATGCCTTCCTCATAGCTTCTTTAGCTCAAGCCCAAAAAATTTGATACTAATTAATGATTTGGCATGTTTTCAATTGTTTATCAAATTTTATAATTAGATTTGTGAAATATAAATAAAGTATTTTTTAATTGTTTTTAAAATTTATACATTTTTTTTTACCAAAGACAAAACATGAGTAAATATAAATTTAAGAGAGGATTAATAAGTCAACGAATTTCGTGCATAAAATAATAAATGAGTAATTTCAAGAATGAAATAAGCAAGTTGTACTATGGCCCGTAAACAAAAATACAAATGTAAGTTGCATATTTTGCAAGCACAAACGTATCTTTCATGTAAAAAAGTTCTGCAAAGTTTTGTTTTTGTCCAACTTAATTAAGTAATTGATTTTTAATTTCAAATGATCAACCATCCATAGAAAAATGATCACTTTACTTATACCCCATTGATAGAGAATTCTTCTTAAAGTTATTTAAGATCTTATTTAGTGATTATTTCTCCTAATTTTGTCACTTTACTTTACACATTTATTAAATTTGTGAAAGAAAAATTATACGTTTTTACCTATACTTGTTGACAAAATTATTAATAAACAAATATATTGCATAAAATTAGAACTCTTCATAGTCCTTTGTTAATTTAAGTAAGAAAGTTTATTTTTCATTATAACCCAAAAAAAAAATTAGAGTAGTGGCAATGACCGGAAACCTGATGCACCAGTCGCTTTCACGAGGCTCTATATTTAAACGTGCGGAAGCACAAAGCGCGTTCCAACCGGTAGCGCGTAGTGATATTTTCTTCTTCACACAGGCGAAGTTGTCTTGTGTATATATATATATATATCACACCCCACTCGCACTTGCTCTTCTTGATAAACCGAAGCTGAGGCTATACTTCGCCGGAGGCGTCGTTTCCGAATCTTCGCCGGAGTTTCACTGAAAGAATCAATCACCCATTCAACTCCGTATTGATTCAACCGAATCAGAGTAAGTTAGATTTTCTATTATTCTCAGTGCTCTGGGATCTCGTTCCTCTAGAGTATCGTGCACATTCGATGGCGTCTCGGGTTGTGTTTTCTCCGATCCGATATTTCTGGGAAGTGTAATGATTAGCCATGGAAGTGGGGTTCGTTTATTTGAATCGGAGGGGAAAATACTTTCAAACACCGCCATTTCTTTCCCATTTTCTTATTATTGTTAGTTAATCTTGCTGTGTTTTGTTGACTTTGCAGGTTGAAAGGAATTAAGAAAGGCGAAGAGTTCTCTATCTTTGGGTAGATTTTTGGAAAAGGCTTATCATCTTTTGCCGTTCTTCACTTTTATATATATAAACACTTTAAAATTTACTTTCCTTTAGCTTCGATTTCTACCCTGAAAGCCTGAGAAATGGTAGTGAAAGTAGCTTCCACCTGTTTACAATGGTCACAGCCAGTTCTTCCTCATTCCCCATCTTCTTCTCAAACTCTAGCCTCTGCTATCTCTTCTCCTTCTTCCAAACGCGGAAATCGTAGCAACAATGGAGGTGGATGTGGAGGAGGAGGAGCTCTAGTATGCCGATTCGTTCATAGATTGGACCGGTCGAGCCTGCTCGGTTCGCAATCGGCTCGGCTTTACAGGTCTCGATCTTGTGATTACCCGGGTAGAAAAACGAGATTCACCTGCAGTGCCAGCTCCGAATCATTCTCAGACGATGAATTCTCCAAGAAACTTGAAGATTTAGCGCTCAGATTCCATCTCTCCGACGAGCATAACGCCACAGATTCAGAATCATATTGTCTCAGTGAAGATCACGCCCAAACCCTAAACCCAATGTCCAAGCTTAACAGTATCGAACCTCCCTGGCTGGAGGTCCCGCAGGAGCCGCCGGATTGGATCTCCGGCGGCGACGACGAGATTATTCCTCCGTCCATTATCGAGAGGAAGGCGAACAGCGTGGAGCTTCCGTTTTCGCTTAGAATCATAAAGAAGAAATTGCAATGGAAAGAAGGGTTCAGAGAGGCAGGGGAATCCGCTTGTTGCTCTGTGAAGAAAGCATTCTCGTCTATGGTATTCATAATCCGTGAGCTCCATAGCTACACTTTGCAAATGAGGGAGATTCTGTTCTACGAAGATCTACAAGGGATCCTCGCTCGCGTGCATAAGGAAATGCACGCATCATTCGTTTGGCTGTTTCAGCAAGTCTTCTCTCACACGCCGACTCTCATGGTCTACGTGATGATCCTCCTCGCAAATTTCACCGTCTATTCCATGGGTCACAACACCGCCATAGCCGCTGCGGCGGCGGCGGCTCCGCCGCCCACGACGGAGATCGCGTCAGCTGGTGAAATCCAGAAGAACCAGAAGTTCGATTCCTCCGCGATCAAGACATTCTCAGTCTCCTCTTCGAGCGGGAAAACAACCTCCATTGGCGGTGACAATGGCGGCGGCGGCGGAAAGTTCCGGCCAATAGCCAACGGAACAGACGGCGGCGACGGGGGATTCGACCGGTCTGAGCACTACCACCGAACAGTCCTCCCCGACGGCGGCGCATCTTCACAGATTTCCTCGGTGGGAAGAACAAGAGGAGAAACAGAATCCGTTTCAGGGGAAGAGACAAGAGAGAACGAAGAGAAGGAGGCGATTCTGTGGAATTCCATGGTGGAAGAAGCTAAGAAAATGGAAGGAGAAGGTTTGGACAAAGAAACAATGGAACGATTCGTTTCGCCAGTGACGGCGAGCATTGAATCGGACGAGGACTATGGAGAATACTTAAGAACTGAGCTTCTGTACCAAACGGGATTGTCCCAGGAACCCAACAATTCTCTTCTCCTCGCCAACTACGCTCAATTCCTCTACCTCGTTGCCCATGACTATGACAGGTTCGTAAATCGCAATCTTTACCCTTTTTTTTTCCCCTTCTTCCACTGCATCACTTCCAAAATTATTAGTTTAATTTTCCATTTTTATTAATATTTGAAGTCAAGATTTGTTAGTTGTGAGTGACGAACAATTTCTTATTAATTTTAAATGAACCACTTTTTTCAATAGAAAAAGAATCTCTTGATTCGTGAAAGAAATGAGAGGGAAATAAAAAATGAATTTGTGCAGGAGAATAAGGTTTGGTTGAGAGGGAAGTGTGTGGTGTACACTGTACTTTGTGCTCACCACTTGTTGATGAGCGTGATCTAGGAGACTATGACTATCATCTTAGTCACGTGAAGCCCACATGCATGAAAACGTTTGACCTTGACTTATATATAGGAAGATAGAAAGTGAATGAAAAAGCTTAGATTTTTAGTACTTGTAATGGCTAGCTGTATATTGCATTGCATGTGAAAGAAGTAGGTAGGTGAGCAGATTTTTTGACCAAACATTAATTGAAATGAACAGAGCGGAAGAGTACTTCAAGAGAGCGATAGGAGTGGAAGGTGCAGACGCAGAAGCATACAACAAATACGCTACGTTTCTATGGAAGGCGAAGAAGGATTTGTGGGGTGCTGAAGAGACGTATTTGGAAGCAATATCAGCGGAACCCACAAACTCATACTATGCTGCTAATTACGCTCACTTCCTCTGGAATACTGGTGCTGAAGATACCTGTTTCCCTCTTTCTAATTCCCCAGACGCCTCCCAAGAACTCTGATCAGCTTCTTTCAATTCAACACACAACATAATAACTTTCAAAAAACAAAAATTTTGTCTTTTTTTTTTGGGTAAAATAATATATATATATTTTTCATGGGATGTTAATGGGAGTCAAAAGAATGGTGTAATACAATACGACTGGCACTGGGGGGAAATGAGATGGGGGCGACAAACGGCGGTGCGTTTAAGGTGTGAAGGGGGGAAATAATAGAAGATGATGATGGGGATGAGGGGTGGTCAGGATTTGCTTTTGCACATATTATCTTGTTTCTTTGCTTTCCGAGGACAGATATCACATGCCAAATTGTAATTAATCTTTTCTTTGTTAATATAAATGCCCTTTTTTAAACTATATTTTCTGTCAATGAGTTACAACTTTGAAGTAAAACATAGAGCTTTCTTAATTATGTATTTTTTTCATAAATATTTTTTTTAAAAAAATATTTAGATATATTTTGAGATTTTTTTTGTTTTATTAGAATATTTAATATTATAGAAGTAGAAAATTCTATATGAGTTGAAATAAAAGATGGATTATAATAAATTTTAAAATTATATTTGTATTAAATTTCTTTATAGTTCATTTAATATATATTTTACATAAATTTTTCTTGTTTTTAATATACTAAATACAATAACAAAACAGGCAAAATATTTTTTAAATTCACGGATTGTTGGCCATATTACTATTTAGTCTATGAATTTAGCAAAAATATTTAATCTCCGAATTTGTAACTCTGTCAACTATTTAGTACAATAGTCATTTGACCGACTGACGTGGTCGATAATTGTTGATGTGACACTGTTGAGTGTCTAGTCATATATGTCATCTCACATGCCACGTCAATATTATCATTAAATTTTTTTTTAAAAAAAAAGAATCACCGAAAATATGCCACATGGTGAGGAAGATGATCTCTTTGTGATCTCTACCATGTTTAAATATCTGAATTCGAATTCTTACTCATCACATACATATATACACATCCAAGTCTACAAAATCATGCTTCCAAATCCTCTCAATTTTTCTTCCCTCTTCCTTCAAACAATCAACCACACGTTCCACTCTCATTGCCTTTCTCTAAGATCTCCAACACACCCTCTTCCTCCTTTCACTATCGCCCCTACCACGCTCACTTCCTCATATTTCTGCTCCCTTCTTCACTGTATGGTCTGTCGTCTGCCAATTCGACAACCCTTATGCCTACAAGAACTTCGTCAAGACCTGCTGCGTCCTTGTCGGCGACAGTGATGTTGACACTCTTTGTTAGGACCACGTCATCTCTGGCCTCCCCACTGCCACCATCACCAAGCACCTTGACATCCTTGACGACGAGCACCATGCCCTCAGCTTTAGCATTGTTGGCGAGGACCACCGCCTCGCCAATTACCGCACTGTCACTACCTTACATTGCGGCGACGTGGATCGTATGGGTGGATGTGCTGCCGGGGAACACGAAGGAGGACATGTGTGTGTTTGTGGATACTATTGTTCGGTGTAGCCTTCAGTCACATGCCATGTTTGTAAAAGATTTTTTTTTAATTTTTAATATTAAAGTTGACGTGGCATGTGATGTGACATATGACTGGGCACTTAACAGTGCTACATTAGCAATTAACAGCCACATTAGCAGTTTAATGGCCAAGGGACTAAATAGTTGAGAGAGTTGCAAATTCGAGGATTAAATAATATTTTTGCCAAATTCGGGAACTAAATAGAAGTTTGACCAATAATTCAGGGACTAAAAAGTATTTTGCCTCATAACCAAAGCTAAAGCATTTTCACATTAGATGGGTTTAATTATATGGATCAAGTAATTTTAATATGTTACATTTTTACACATTTCTATGATTAGTTTATTAATAATTAAATTTATTATAATAGTAATAGACATTTTTTTCTTTAGTTTCCCTCTACTTTTTTTTTTGTGGTTTATATTGAAATATTTATCGTCAAAGATAATGATTAATCTCATCGTTGACTTGTAGACATTTTGAAATGTATGATTGTTGGACTAAGATTTAAAGTGATTTCTTATCTTATACTAAGAATCAAACTCTTAATACTTAATTAAGGATGAATAAATCTATTTTAATACTCAATCTTAGTCCTTGGATCGTCTTCCCGGACTCTTAATTATTGTGTTATTTTTTATACGGTGTTCTTAATATAATAAATTTGACAAATAAATAATTTTTTTTTAAAAAAAAAGTCTCATCAAGCAAATAATAAAATAAAAAGAATTAAAAAAAATATTCTGAATCATTAAAAAAAAGTTAATATAATTCATCCCGACTTTTATGCCTCGTTTGGTAGGATGAAAGTTAGGAGAGGTGAATGTTCTCACCACTCATGAACTTGTTTGCTACATGGTGAGTCTTCTTTCATGGGGAGCCAAGTTCCATCATAGGAGGGGAGGTAAGTGCCATGGGTGAGGAGAGGGAAGTTGTGGTGATGTGAGGTGAGGTTTAAAGACCAAAATACCCTTAAAAAATTTGTGGCTTTTAAAAAGGTAAGGGTAAAAAAGGTATTTCATACTTTTATCTTAGATTTACCTATTTTCTTTCTACCATACCAAACACAATTACTTTTATATTCCACTTCTATTTCCCTGCATACCAAACATACTTTTATCACTTACTATACTTTCACTTCCACTTCTACTTCCTACTAAAATACTCACCGGATACCGAACGCTATCTTAATAAACACTGAATTATAAAATTCATATGTCAAACTTATATGCAAATGTAATTTATGAATGACGTGACAGTGGATGTGGAAAATGCGAGATTGTTTAGAACATGATAAACTGGAGTTTCGTGAAGAAATTTTGGGGTAATAGGAGCCTCAAGTTTCACGTGCGAAATTGAAATGAAGATATTACAATTTTATTTAAATATAAAATATATTGAAATTTTCGTAGCACAATTATGAAACGTATTCAACCAGGCTGGCATGTAGATATTTTTTTGTTGTTGTAACGAGAGAGGAGTCTTATGGATCATTAATTTGTTAGATTCGCTATATATCGTTGAAGACAATTGTTAGTGGGTGTGGTGTGTAATATAATTATACATTTCTTTGTGTTCAAATATTGAATAATGGAGACACAAAGAAAAGAATATATGGCGATTCAAAGAAAATGAAAGCAAAGAATATGCGTTGCACTAAATTTGGAGTGTTTAGAAAAGAATAATATTTCCCTTTCAATTTCCCTTTTCCTTCTTCCATCGGAATTCTTTCAGTTCTCCTTTTTTGAAACACTATATAGCTTTTCTTGTTGTAGAGAAGGTTATCACAATTCTTTTATTATTGCTGGTACACTTCATAATATTCTCATACATAATAAAGAAGTAAATGCAAGCTTTAATTGAAATATGCTCGTCTTTTTTTACAAGAAGAGGAAAAATTATGCACAATTATATACGTGACTAATTATAGCAGCGGTATGTTTTTTTTTTTTTTTTTACTAAGATGGTAGTTAGGGAAGGCACTCCCAAGTACTATCGGGCAGGGCGCCAGTAGCATATTGGGGAGACCAACAGAGGCCCAACCCAAAGGATTACTGCACAGACCTAAACCGCAAGCAGTTTTATCCAGTCGCAACTACTCAATTAGCCCTTGGGTGTCAGGGGGTCTCCCTGAGGAGGGATGCCCACCAAAGCAGGATTTTGGATGGATTCAGGGGGATTCGAACCCTCGTCCATGGGTGAGGCGAGAATTTTCCTCCGGATCCTTGACCATTTGTGCCAACCCACTTTAACAACAACGGTATGTTTATACATGCATATCTTGAATAAAACACACGTGACATATATTTTAAGCACTTTGAATGGTGAAACAGTTAGTTCAAATATTTAAATATGTTTCATACTTAAGATTATGGATCAAACCTCTGACACTTTGGCCCGTTTGGTATCACTCACCTGCCGAGAAGGTGAGCTCGATGTGAAGTTAAACACGTTTGGTAAGGCTCACCAGCTGAAAAGATGAGTTGGACCTTTCCTGTCAAGAGGGAAGCTTCCTTCCCTCATGATAGGGAGGGAAGTAGAGGGAAGGTGAGGTGATGTGAGGTTTAAAGACCAAAATGCCCTTAAAAAATTTGTGACTTTTAAAAAAGTAAGGACAAAAAAGGTTTTTCATACTTTTATCTTCTATTTCCCTATTTTCTTCCCACCATACCAAACAATATTACTTTTAAATTTCACTTCTATTTCCCTGCATACCAAACATACTTTTTATTATCTACTTCCACTTCCGTTTCCACTTCCACTTCCCTCTAAAACACTCACCGGCTACCAAACGCCACCTTAATTAAGAATAGATGAGTCCCTTCTACTCAACCACATTCTTTGAATTGTGTTTGCCTTTTTTCATAATTACAAATTTAGATATACAAGAGAGCCTAGTTTTTTTTTTTGAAAAAAGGTTGGAGTGAATTTATTCAGGATTTGATTTATAATAGAAGCAATGAATAAATATAAGATGTAAGTGGACAAAAAAGAAATTTGTGAAGAATTGAAATGTAGAGGTTTTGATGGACACATGGGCATGCAGTGTTTGTAGTAGATTGCACTATTTAAGATTAGGTAATGGAAATGGCAATATGTATATGAAAATGGAAGTGTGAAGCCAACCACAAAATGACGCCATTTTCACGTGAAAGGATACTGTAACAATATGGTTTTATGGTCATCACTTGTTCATAATTCAAAAGCTACCTATCATCTTCTCCCCATCCACCCTATCCCATACCCACACCTCTCTCCAATCACACTTTCATTTTTTTTTTTTACGAGAGTCTTTTATTTGAATTTTGTAGATATATATATATAAAAAAGACTTTCACTTAAAAAGATAACTCGAGTCAGCTTAAAACTTCTGGATATTGATAATTTCGACAAACAATCCCACTCACTCATTTAATTATTAATTGATTAGTACTCTCAAAATATATTTATAATGGTGGGATGGTGAAAGAAAAATATTTTGTGATTGTATTTATCCAGTGCTCTCTCATAAAATCTTGATCTTATTCTCTTTATGAATGAAGTAAAGAAACTCGATTCATCTAATGGCCAGTGGCGGCAAATAAATTTTTTTTTTCTAGAGCCCAAAATATTTAGCGGAAATAACAGTGACCAATTTCTTTCTATTGTAAACTTTTGGTAAAGGTACCAATTTCTTGGTACTGTAAATTTTTCGAAAAGAGATTATAGTATTAATCACAAAATTTATTACACGAATTAAACATCTAACTAGATGTTTAAAGAGCTCAATTAAATATCAACTATGTTAAATCTCGTAATTAAGGCAAATGTTTTCATTTATACAATGGAATGGAAAGGGATAAATAATTAACATTTTTTTACTAGCTATCTTATACAAAGAGAGGGAGAGTTCAACTTGTTAAGAAGTCAAGGTTTTGTATAATGTTTTCGGCCAGAATGGTTTTGTATTGTTAAAATCATCTTAAAATTATCTGTACACGCAATAATAAAATATTTTACACAAATAAAAAAAAGAATTTAAGAAAAGAAACTCAATCACATGACCATGTCCACCAAAGCAGATCTCCATTTGTGGAACGGAACGTAAATATAACATTTATGTTAAAGAATGTTGTATTTAATTTATCAAAAAAATTAATAAAATTAATACAAGCCTTAGAAATTATCAATATATCATTCATGGATGCCTTTCAGGCTTCAAATAATACAGCTCCAGAAACGTTGATTTTCCTCATTAGGAATAATAGCCTATCCTAATTCCTAGGCAAGCCTGGAAAAAGAAAAATTCAAATATTGTATTCTCAAATATTGTTGATCACTAAATTTAGAACTTATTCCATGTTTTTTTAGTGCTTGAAACAAAACTTTACAACCATCATTCATGAATGTATTAATTCTAAAATTTCATTTGTTATTTATTATTAGACATTTTGGCTCTGGCAAAGAATACACCAGCAAAGAGACCTGAAAAAATACAGTGCATTATTAGTATAGGAAGGAGAAGATAAACGTCATTCTTAAAAGAAAAAAAGATGGTAGAAAGGTTCTGTTGATTACCAAACAAAATACTGAATAAATTCGATACACTTAGAGGAACTTTGAACACTAAAATTCCGGCGACGGAGATCGGAATCTTGTTTAAGGAACCTACCAGACTGTAAAGTAGGAAAAAAATGTGAGAGACAAAGAAGGATGGAAAAAATAGCATCACCCATTGCAGCTAAAAAACAGTAGTTTCTTTGATGTGTTCAAGATTAATTACTAAGTAGTATTAATATCCTTTTCTGGATCAAGATTTTATCCACAATAAACTCAGGAGTTTGTTTCTTTCTTTCCCTTATCCAAGACTTTTCTGGATCAAAATATCAAACCAGTTGCTTTATCAGAAGATGAATACAAACAAGTATGCAATTCATAAACGATGAAACCTTAAGCAGACAAATTTCGGACCACATTGGGAATAGCTTAACTCATAATTAGGAAGGACTCCAGTAAACTACACAAACCTGAAGAGCCAAGAGGTATGGACACTAACAACAATATTTGAAGAGTCACATCGTGTCATATTCGATCTAAGCTAAGTGTTCGACATAGACACAGATATTTTTTTAGTTTGAATTACTGTCAGTTTTAAAGAGAAGAGTATTACAGGGCCAGTAAATCAGATTCTGTCACATATATGATAACTTTTATTATAAAGAAAATAGTTATTACTCAAATAGTGTGACTGAGTCTCAGTCAATGGTATAGTCTAGAGTTTAACATAAAGTATAAGTATCAATCATAAAATTACCTATAGGTTGTAGGGCCAGTTTGATGTAAGAACCACATAGAAGTAAAGCTGATGGAAAGTCCAAGCAGTCCACTAGCCGTTGCGACAACCCAAAATGATGGCAGTTTAACTACTTCCCTGGAAATTAAAACCAAAATTATAATAGTGAGGAAGTAGAAGAAGAGGATTTCCTCGAAATTTAAAAAAGAAAAATATTTACTCACACATGTATTAAATAATCCCACTCGCCAAAAATGATAATCAAGATGATGGCAAAAGGTAAAGACAACAAATTGTTCAACAACACCATTGACACTTCATTAAGAGATCCAGATTTTGTTGACTTTTTTGCTTCATCCATAACCCATCGAAGGGTAAGCTGTCACAGAAAGCAAACACAGGGTTCTAGCTCAGATTTAGGTACAATTAGGATTTATATCAACAGAGGTTGCGCTTCTCAAACTTATGAATCTCTAATGAAATTGATAAGCTTGTAACACAAATAGGAAGAAGACAAAGGATTTATGGAGTGGTATCTAAAGAAAAATACATACAGAATAACTTGCTGTAAGAACACAATTGATAATCTGCCAGGCATAACCAACTGTATCAAAGGAGAGATCTGTGATACCGCCACTGACAGCAGAAATAATCTGTATCAAGTATGTAAAGAGAGGGCAATAGTTCTTAAAAAATGTTGATCTGAATTTTTTTCTTTCCAGATAAATAAAGATATACTAATACTTCTATAAAAGAAACAAATTATCTGCAAATTAATAACTTCAAAATCAAACTTACAGCATTTTCACTTCTGTGATTTCTGAGGTTGAGGAAGCAGTAAAGAAATTTTTCCAATTTTTCAGAGCCACAAATATCAGACAAAAAATCTTCAGGAACATCACATAACCAAGTAAATAATATACTAGAGTTTCTAAAAACTAAATGTTATAAGTAGTATCTTCAAATCCTCCAACATGTCTTAATTGAGAAGTAATATGTGAACTCTGATGTTTGAGTATTAAATTCCATAAAAAAGATTTGCCCCAAAACTACTTGAGAGCTTTGCTACTTACGGCAAGAACTTCAAATATTTTCATGCCAAGATGCTATACCAATCTAAATTTGTATTGAAACAATAGTTAATGGTTTCCAAACACATGATTCCAATCAGAAAGTTATAATCAAATTTGTCTCAAATAACAGCATATCAACGAGTAGATAGAAACATGTCATTTACCATCAGAAACATGGCAGTCCACACTTTAGGACTTTGACCTTTCCGGAACAAATATAACTCTCCAACTGCTGTTATAATATTTGTCACATTCTTTAGAATTGTCACCATTGCAATATTTATGTTTTTCAAACTGAAAAGAAAAATGCAACAGAAGACATTATGTGTCATTAAGAGATTAGTGAAGTAATCACTATATTGAGTAGAGGAACAATAATTAGAACATGCTGATCCTTTCAATATTGTCTTATTAATCAGTTTCCAGACATCCATTGTTCTTAAAGCAGCAAAAACATAAAAGAAATGCAATTTATTGTATACCTATAGATTCCTGACACAAGCATACCAATAAATATCAAATTGACAGGGATCCAGACCCTGACCAGCCTCCAATTGAGCTTTTCTACTGAAACTGTGCCAGACAGACCCAACAGAACAACAATCAATGTGCTTATTAAATTCTGCAAAGAAATGAAAGGAAGAATATAGATCACATAATTATTCATTTATCATAAGATCCTAAAAGGAAAACAGAAAATGACAAAGATTAAAAAATATTGAAGAGTACAGGTTATAACTTATAAGGTTCTCCTTTTCAGTTTTAAATGATTGTTCTATGCAAGTAATTGGGGGAGAACTTCCATTAATAGGAATTATGATATCACTAAAACATTCTTCCATTGTCAACTTTCAACACTATCACAACTAAAAGAAGAAACTTACAGAAAAAACTAACTTACCTGGTAAAACATCAAAGATATTCCTGCATTAAAGTTATAACCCGATAAGACAACTTTGTTCAGCATTATCATGCTGCAAGAAGAAATGCAGTAAGCTGTTCCAGAGATAAGAGGTCCAGACTTCTTCACTGGTCTATGCAGTCGCTTTTCCTCCTCATCAACATGACTGACATTGTACCCAAGGGTAGCTTTATTTGCTTTTAGAAATCTGCTTGCAAAGATGAACGTGCTTCACTTATCATTTAATTACCACTACTTGTAAGGGGTTTGTAACATAAACTATACTTTTTTACATGCCTCAAACTAGAACAAGAACTTTAATGTACCCAAAACAAAATATTGTACAGAACGATTGAGACCAAGTAGAGCAAAACAGTTGATTGGATAATAAAATCATGTGGTAATGCAATCTAGTGGGGACGATATTGACAAACTATTATGTAGCACCCATGTGTGACTGCATGTACAATTTGAAGTTAAATTACAAAGCGAGAAAAAAATTTTAAGTTATCAAATTTGTGTCAAATTCCAAAAACAGAATAGAAATGAGACCAGAGAAAGGGAAATAGAGACGAGAAGATTTGCTCCACACCTATCGCTCAAAGCTCTACGTTCTGCATTTGTTGCAAAGTTGTTGATTGATATATTTCCCTGCTCACGAATTCCGTTTGAAATTTCATGCCCTGCATTAGCCTTTGAAGGCAAGGTGCTTAATTCTGGTTCTTCTTCGAAGTCATGATGACTAATGATATTTATTTTATAATCTGTCGACATATCACTAGCCTGCCAATAGAAAAATATCAGACAAAAATTTACCTGAAGTCAGAAAAGATATATAAAAGGAATCTGAAATGCAAAAATTACTTGAGTAAGAAGGTCCATAGCATGAAAGACTAGCAAGATGGTTAATATAAAAGTATTTCAGTGCCCTTGCCCCTCCCAATAGACACAAGATTGTAGCAAATATTCCATTATATAGCCATTTTATTTATTTTGATACACAAGAATCAGTCACAACTCACAACGAAATTATCTGTCATTATTGGCATTCCTTGCGCCATACTTCACATTCACAATGCTCCCAAATGAACAAAGAAACATTTAAAGTAAAATTAAAACTAAAATCACACCATAATCGAATGCAAGTTTTGAAAGCGGTGTTTAAATTTCATTTCAATCATAACATTGAATGGCTCCTAATAAGTAATAACAGGCTAACAGCTACTCAAGAACACAGAATTCGAAAACAATTTTCCAGTAAAGCTAATGGGAAAAGAAGTTATAGCTGCTGAAATCATGTGACGAGAGGCGTCATGCAAAAGCAACACAATTGTGGACAACAGTTACGATGCAAAAACACAATTCAGCTGAAATCAATACCCCAAAAGGCCAATCATAGCACAAAAAGTCAAAAGCAGCCCTAAACTATGATTAAAAACAGAACAGAAGCTCATACCGAGAGTACCCGCTGATGCACCAGGTAAAGTTATCTCACACAGTATCCAGGGCGTGTTCATCCACAAATACACAAAACCCACCGAATTTCTAATACCCTTATGAAGACGTACGAATTGCCCTCGCCCCTCGGTAATGGAAGAACCGTACCTACAAAATTGCAGAGAACAGAAAACCGCGCGGAAGGCGTGAGGCGAAATTGTGCTTGTCTTTTAGAATAGGACGCAAAGGAAAAAGGGAAGATGAAGGAGTTTGGATGAGAAGGAATTGAAAGAGTAGGGGAAAAGCCATGAGCGGAGCAATAAATGAGATGAAGGAGGTCGTGAATGAGGGCGTTGTTCATCAGAAGGCGAGATTCGAGGTGGGAGAGAACCGCCCAAGGAGTAGAATATTGGGAATGGAACGATTTCCGAGGCTCGCAAAGTCAAAGAGGAAGAAACAGACATGACTTGAAGAGCAAGTGAAAGAAAGAAAGAACGTGAAGATGGATTTCGTGTATGAAATTATGGATGTAGCAGTAGCAGCGCCTCAGCCTCACGAGGTGACACGACACACCACGAGTCCACAGCATAACTTTTCTAACATTTACAGGAATGTTTAATATTAGTCTCTCATCGTTTCAAAAAGTTATTTTAGGTTTTTATCAAAATTAGTCCTTTAGTGTAAGTCTGTGTTTGCCATTAAAAACTGATGTGGAAAGTTTATGTGGCACACACTCTCTCTTACGTGTCATATTTAAATGACATGGCACCATCTCTCACTTAAACTTGGAACCGGATCCTCTGCCTTCAATTGTCTCTGCCTTCAATTTGCCATTACTTGAACGGCGCCGTTTTGGTTGCTTTTTTTTTCTTATTATTCTCCAGAAACGCTGCGTTCCGGTTGGGTCTCTTATTAAACAGAGACGCTAAAATCGTTGCTTGCCTCTCGTTTCTTAAACAGAAATGCTGTCTTTCCCGCGCATATGATTTGCCAACATAGAAGGGCGCCGTAGGTTTTCATCTTTCATTCTACAGAGTAAGCAGAGAATGGCATAACCATAAGCTTTTGATATGTTTTTCAAGTTTGATTTGATCTGCTCTTTTCATCAAGATTGTAGCTGACTATGTATGTTGTTTTTATTTAGCATTTTGCTTTCCCCTGTGCGTTTTACTCTTCCCCTGTACAATGAAATCAATTTGTTAAAAGAATGAATTGTATCATATATAATTAAACATTTGCAAAAGTTGAGTCTCGCATACTGTAGTTTTCATTTGCGTTTTACTCTTCCCATGTACAATGAAATCATGAACCCAAGTCCAACTTAAATGGATTTGAGCAAAATTGTTAATCAAATAACAATTCAACTTTGAATGGTTAATTAATCTGTGCATAGAATTAAATGGTTATAATAATGATTTTACATACAACACTTGTACTACCAAGCAATCACCATCAACATAACCTGATACAATTCATTCTTTTAACAAATTGATTTCATTGTACAGGGGAAGAGTAAAACGGGCAGGGGAAAGCAAAATGCTAAATAAAAACAACATACATAGTCAGCTACAATCTTGATGAAAAGAGCAGATCAAATCAAACTTGAAAAACATATCGAAAGCTTCTGGTTATGCCATTCTCTGCTTACTCTGTAGAATGAAAGATGAAAACCTACGACGCCCTTCTATGTTGGCAAATCATATGCGCGGGAAAGACAGCGTCTCTGTTTAAGAAACGAGAGGCAAGCAACGATTTTAGCGTCTCTGTTTAATAAGAGACCCAACCGGAACGCAGCGTTTCTGGAGAATAATAAGAAAAAAAAAAAGCAACCAAAACGGCGCCATTCAAGTAATGGCAAATTGAAGGCAGAGACAATTGAAGGCAGAGGATCCGGTTCCCTTAAACTTAGCAAAATGATACCATTTTGATTCATTTAAATGTTCTGTTTTGAATCAAAATGACGTTGTTTTGCTGAGTTGGAATGAGAGATGTGACATGTCATTTAAATATGACACATAGGAGAGAGGGTGTATCATATAAACATTCCATGTCAGCATTTAATGGAAAAATCAGACTAGTACTGTCAAAACGGGCCGGCCCGTTTATTTGGCGGGCTTGGGAAGAAGCCCGCCCGTAATGGCCCGCGGGCTAAACGGGCTAGCCCGCGGGCCAATTTTTTTATTTTTTTTTAAAATTAATTATAAAATTATATATTTACTTAAAAATTAGTAATTTTTTAACTTTAAATTAATATTTTATTAATTTTAATTATTATTTAAATTATTTATATACTTTATTAGAATAAAATTATTATTTAACACATAAAATTATCTAAAATATATATATTTATACATATTTTAAACAAATATATATTAATTTTTTAATTAATTTTTTTTTATTTTCTGACGGGCCAAATTTGCACTGTCCAAGCCCGCGGGCTCGAGCCCGTTTTGACAGTACTAAATCAGACAGATGTTATGATAGAGGACCAATTTTGACAAAAAAAAAACGTTGAGAATCGAAAATAATTTTTTGAAATGTTGAGGACCAATATTAAACTTCGTGCAAACATTGAGGACAAAAAAGTAATTTCACCCTTTTTCTTATGTGATTGGAGTGGAATGTAATAGTGCTTAAATTGACCGGGTTACCATTGGTTATTGATATTTTAATTTTGAACAAATTTTTATTTTTGTGTCTAAAAATCTTTATTTGTTTTAATTTATTTATTATATTATGAAAATATTTAAATTTAATTCATGAAAAAACACATTATTATGCAAGGATGAAGAAAGTACGACACACAATATTTATTAGGAAATAAAATTTAATATTTACGAATGAAATATTTGTCAGGGACATAAAATTTAGAGTAAAAAATTGTGCAATATAATCCTTATCTTGGCTAGAGTCAAACTAGCTTTTAGCAAAGGATTATATTTCATAAATGAGTGTAGGAAGAAACATTTCATATAATTGATTTGTGCTTTTAGACTCTCTTTTACACTTTTTATTTATCAATTTTGCTAATCAGTGTCTTAAAGGTATTTTTTAAGTATTTTCTTTAACTAATAAGAAAGTTTAAAAAATATATTTGTTGAATTTTTAGTAATTTTTAAAAATTAAATTTTCTCTCAATTAATTAAAGAAATCCTTAACAAGTGCATTGAAAATTTTCATATGAATGAGAATTATCTATTTATAATTCACCTTTACGGAAAGAAGAACATTTCATATGGTTGAGAATTATAATCTTAGTACAGTTAATACCATTACCTCTGTCACTGGTTGTAAGGATAGAATTATTTGGAAAGGTTCCATACTTCCATTGATGGCCAACATAGTGTTAAGGAAGGTTATAATTGGATCCTCAACTCTAATCTCCAGAACTCAGATAATGATGGTAATCCTTCTTCTCCTCCTCCTCATCATGATAAAGAGGTTTGGAGGAAATTTTGAACTCTTAAATTACCTTATAGGATTGTGTTGTTTATGTGGTGGCTCATTAATGACAACCTTCCTTGTTGTTCTGTCCTTATTAGACATCATATGCAGATTGAAAATATTTGTGATGTCTGTGGTCATGATAATGAATCCTTGTTTCACATTTTCACTCTGTGTCAATTTGCCAGAGCGGTTTGGTTTGGCACGCACTTAGGTTATCATTTCCATAATTCTCATGGTGCTAACATGTATGAGTGGTTCAAGGCTTGCTTCAGCAGTTCTCTTAACTATGATGATCGTCAAATTACTTTCATCTGTGTTGGTCTTAATGTCATTTGAAGATGTCGTAACCTTAGAGTCATGGAGGGGAAGAACATAGATGCCAATAAGGCCATTTCAATGATATATGCCATGTGGCCATTTCACACTCCTCATTGGAGCTCTGTTCAATCTTTGCCTACTTCAGGAGTAAATGTTATTTCTCTTATTAGGAACAGAAGGAATGCCAATAACAAGATTAGGACTGTTCATGTTTTCATCATTCAAAATAATCAGCTTTTGTTACATGGAGCCTATGATCTTAAGCACCAACAGGATCTACAAGTTGCTTTTCTTTCTTCTTCTATTCTCAATAGTTTCAATAGGAATTATTGTAATATTTCGTATAAGGTAGGATGGACAATGATGTAATCCTTTGTTTTCCTTTTATCTTAATTGTTTTTACCAAAAAGAAAATAGATGATTCGAAGAAACTACTTTCATGGCGAGAAAAAAAGGAAATTGGATCCAGTGCAATTCCTTTCCGTGCAATTCTTATAAAATACATATTTTTACTTCGTTTTTAAAGTACTAATACGGACTCACACTAATAATAATCCAGTATGAATAGATTAGAGACAAAATTAATATCAATATTGACAAATATTATCACCTTAAATGGATTAGGGACCAAATTGTTATTAATATTAAAAAATAGTTTCATGAGACTATTTAGTGATGATATTTGTCAAAATTGATAATAATTTTATTCATAATCCATTCATAGTGGGTTATTGTTAAAGTACATCCGTATTAGTACTTCAAAAATAATGTAAAAATGTGTATTTTATAGGAATTGCACCAGAATTGCACGGAAGGGAATTGCACTGGATCCAAACTCGAAAAAAAGGCTTAGGGTGATGATGATATTTTACATCATATTCATCCTCTTTTTTTTTTCAAATTTCTTTTTGGGCCTCAATCCATTCAGCCCAATTGGACAGTCTAACACATAAAAAACTCAACTTTACAATATAAATAGCCTACTTCACCATTGAAGAATGGGAATGTGGTTGTGGCCACCTATATGTGCATTAAGGAATTTTGTACGGATTGTTTAACTATAATAAATTAAGAACTTCATATCTCTCCTATAAAAGGCACCCATGCCAATATAATTCACATAATAATCCCTGATTTATAATGTGACTCGATTAAGACTCGTTTGGGTATGCTCAATCTTATTTTAAAAGTGATTATTTCTTTTCAAAAGCACTCATTTAACAAAAATTGTGCTATTTTGATAAACAGATTGAGACGTTTTTTCTAATTGTAGATTTAATTAATTATCACTTAATAAAAATTAACAACAACAAATTTTTATAATTATTTATCTATTTAAATAAATTCAATAAACAATTAAATGTAAACATGTCATTTTCAAAAGTTTGACAATTACAAACATTATCTATACAAATAACCCAAAAATAAACTATTTCTTTCTTACGTAACTTTTCCTAAAATTCTATTTGAGAAGAAACTCTTTAAGAGTAAATAGTCTTTAATAACAATCCTAAACAAGTGTTAAATGGAGGAGTATGGTAGTAGTAACAGAGGAAAAAATTTTAGTGAAATTCCTTATATCCTTGCCATCAAGTTCTATTAATCATATATTGTAATTACACTCTTTCTTATATGATTGATTATATAAAAGGTGATCATCTACATTCTCTTTTTACTGTGATTGGTCATTTAAACACTTTTTGTCACGTGTCATATTTTAATTGAAAAACTTGATGTCAAAGATATAAAGAAATTGATCTAAGTTTTTTCCATATTATAATATCTTTCTCAGAATCACATTCACCCTCCATTGCTATTATTTCGTTCCATCCATCTCTTTCTACTACAAGTCTCCTTTTCTCCATCTAATTCCTTTCCAATATATGCAATCTCACAAAAACAAGCTTAAAAATCATTAAAACGAAGAAAAAGAAGAAGGAAGAATTGATCAAAACCAAAACTTAAGTTATATCATATATTTTCTGAAATATGGTCCAATATGATGGATCACATCATGACATTGTAGTAGTCTTGTTCCATATGAAAATTTTCACAAACCTCTACAACATTCCATCTTTTACCCTAACAATAATCATCATCAACTACACTACACAACCACTTTCTCTTCCTTCCACATTCACATCCTTCGCATTTCCACTTACTTCTGACTACCATCAACTATCTGTCACAAACACACAAATAGATTAGATCAATATAATTCTTATGAATTTGGATCCTCAATATATAAGAAGAAAAAAAAAAGAAGTCAGTATGAGTCAAACTTTTGTTCTTTTACAGTTAATATTTTAAAAAATTAAAGTAACTTAATTTTTTTTTTACTAAATTAGCATTCTACTCCTTAAAGGCTTAAACTTCATTGTCAATTAATCTATTTAGTTTTTATAATATGTATCTCAATGAATAATCTGACATTTTATATACATATAAAAAATCAAGAATAAATTAAAATTTTAGTTACTAAAAGATAAAAATATTAAGTTAGTCCCTGAAAAAACTACATATTTCAATCATTAAATTTGACATTCTCAAAGTTTAAAGACTAGATTAACACAAACTACATCTTTCAAAGATTAAATTCAAAAAAAAATATCTTTTCGGGACCAAAATGTTAATTTACTCCAAATTAAAAGAAAAATAATAATCTAATTTAACCAAAATTTGTTTTCTAGTATAAATAGCATTCCTCAAAAGTCAAAATATTACCACACCAAAAAGTTAAAAAAAAAAAACACGCTAAAAAAAGATAATGTCATTACCACCACACGATTAAAATCACAAGGCACCATCACCACCGCAGGATCACACACTATACACAATCACAAAGCACGGCAGCACAGCTCGAGGATTAAACACCAATAGCTCCTCTTCGTCCAACCGGGTGTAAACTCCCGTCCCCCCTCGCGCCATCACCGAATCAAAACCCCCATCCTCCTTCTCGGCCTCGTCGGAGTCCGACCCGATCCGACCCGCAATGACCCGACAGACCAGCATGGCGCGCTTCACGTTCATGAACTTGAACTCCTCCTCCACCTCCTCCGGGATCGCCACGTGTGCCCTCCAGCTAGTAGATAGCGTGGAGATTCCGTCCAACTTGGGTGAGAATCCCGACTTGATGATCCCGCAGATATTACAATATTGCTGCCCACAAATCCCGGAATTCCCGTTGAGTCCCAACTCGCATAAGAACGTGGAGCAGTGGAACCTCATGAGCTCGTTTCCGTCGGCGATGCACCTCTCGTCGCGCTTCTTTACGGCGCCGTTTCGCGCCGCTTTGGACTTCACGCTCTCTCGGTACTCCTCGAATTTCGCGAGGATCTTGGGGCTATTGTGGATCTTCAGGATCCGCGTGATCCGCGGGCTTTTCTGGGTGTTCGTCCAACCCGACTTGAATATGATCCGAACTATGTTGTGACCCGCGTCGCTCTCGAGGAGCTCCGACACGGCGTGCTTGAGCGATTGGTGCTGTTCGAGGGCATTGGGCTTCTGGAAGATCTCGCCGCACGCGGTGCAGGGGAAGATGTCGTTGCGGAGGGGGAAGAAGTGGTTGTTGTCGGCGGCGATGTCGGATTCTAGCCCCGACCCGGTTGGTTTCTTCCTCGGGGGCGGATCGAGAGAATGCGATTCGGGTTGTGCCAGAGAGACTAGTGACTGCTGGGAGGATCTGGCGGAGGTTAAGGTGGGCAATGCGGCGGCGGAGACGGTGGTGGCTGTGGTGGAGGATTGCGGCGATGCCTGAGCGGCGGCGGCGGCGTCGATGGTTTTGCAAGATTTAGTGGAGAAAAGGTGTTTGATGAAAGTCCAAGAAGACGAAATGGCCTTGCGGGTTTTGAACTTAGGATGGGAAGGAGAAGAAGGTTGTGGATGAGAGTTGTGTGAAACAGGGGAGACCTTGCGTTTCTTGGAGAGTGGGTTGTGGTGGGAATCGTGCGATCGTGCTTCTTCTCCGGCGGTGGAGAAGATGAAGCAACCCAGGTGAACAAGGAGGACGAAAAGAGAGAGGAACTTGGTCAAGAAAGTAGCAATGGTTGCCATAAGTTACGCAAGAGGAAGAAAGCAATTAGATGGGTTCATGGGGAGAGATTGTGAATGAATGATGGATGGGGTTGGGGAAGGAAGAAAGAAGAAAGTGTGAAGAGATTGGGAAAAGAAGGGGAAAAAGGGGGAATTGATGCCTATGAGTAGAGTAGGGGGCATAGGAAGAAGAATAAAGGTAAAGAGAGGGAAAGAGAAAGGACTAGAAAGAGTAGGTGGAAGGCAACTTCATAGCTTATTGGTTCATGTGTGTGTGTACTGAAGAGTGAGTGAGTGAGTGGGGATGATGATGTGTGTGAGGTGCCCAAGAAGAAAAGAGGCCAAGATTGGGGTCAATTTATAAAAAGATAAATTTGGCGGGGAGGAGAGTGGAAAGTAGAAGGAAATGGGGGGTGATGACATCATCAGCTTTAACAGAAAGTAACGGTCTGTCATTCTGATTCTAATTCTATTATATCCCTTTCTTCCTTCATTTTTCCCTGCAATTGAGGCAAGGAAAAATGATTCTCTCTAGCTATCAATTCCCACCACACGGACAAGCAATTGTGAATTGTGAATAAAGATATATAACTAATTAATCTACTCTATATCACTTTCAGACTTGAACTGCTTGTATATTCAAACTCTAATGACATGTTTGATAGATAAGAAATTTTAAATTTTTAATTCCACATGAAGTGAGTGAATGTAGAAGAAAATTAAGTTTTCTCTCCATAGGGAAGTTGGAATAGTATTTGGTCTATCAGGATCAGCTAAAGTTATTTTAACTAAATTTTGTGATCTAAATCATTGATCAACTGTAACACAATTTTATTTTAATTGATTAACGGTTCAGATTAACTGTACCAAATAATTTTATATAAAATTACTTTACTTGATCTATTTTTGTTGATCGAAAGTTCGAATTTTATGTCTTTTTTGTTTGCCAATGATTTTATGTCAATTTTGTACTAAAATTTTGTTGTCAAATTACACAAAAATATATACCCTAAACTAACTATTATACAAGGACACATGGAGGAGGTTATTCAGAAGAGGCAAAATTGATTTTTTTTGTTGACATTTTTATCTTTCATTTCAATATTTTTATTTCATCGTACTAAATAAAATTAGTCTTATAATTTAATTTTATCTATTTGTATACCAAACAAATTAAACTTTTGTTATTTTTTATTATATTTTTCTCTCACTTATTAATTCTTTTTTATCTCCCATTCTATTTCATACCAAAAACATATTTCATTCTATTAAACGGTACCGATATACTTCATCTTGGTGAGTTTAATTTCTTTAGGATGCGGTACTTCAAATTTTATTTTTGAGATACTCCTACAAATTAAATTAGAAAGAAATTGTCATATCTTTTAGACTTTTACTGTAATCTAATCTAATTCTTCCCGACAAAAACTTTAGTTATAGCTTACTGTTTAAGGAAGCGTGTTTGTTTACCTTAAAAACTTGGATTCGAACTTTGAGATTAACACTTCAGATTTTTTTAACTGACAATTTATTTTTTCAATAATACCAAAAAAAGAGAGTAAATTGATATTTTAATATTAAAATAAATTTAATAACTAATTTTTTAAATATTGTGAATTATAAGACTTATTACTCAAGGCAACCCTCTCAATAATTCAAGTCAATGGAATAATGATAAGGATGTGGAACATTGACAAATGAAGGGAAAACAAATGATACTTGGGCATGTGAAAATGATCAGAAGTTTCATAAGATTTTGATGCATGAAAATGAAATATTGCACAGGGACTACTTTACTATCTTTAATTAAGCAAAAACAATTCTTCCATTCATGTTATTTCCAAGATATGGCAGGAACGTGGGTTCTCACGTGCTGACTTCCTTATTAATCGCTCTCTTTTAATTAATTAATTATATTAATTAAATTATTTGGATAATAATTATTATTATTTCTTATTTCACATATATACAAATTAATAATTAACAGTACTACAGTTGCAAATGCATCTACATATATATTTACTTTAATTTCTGAAGGAGGAGAATCCAAAGTAGTGATCACTACTCATGCTTTAATTAATTTGTCTAGTGCTTTTATTAATTCTTCTTTTTAAAGATTCGAGCAGTACACACATGAGCTTGTCTCTGATTAATTAGTGATTACCCATTTATAGGATTCTAAGTGTTTTCTTAATTTTCTTTGGGGTTAAGGTGATCGTAATCGTATCAGTGAAGCTCGCTGTTTAATTTTTTTTCTAATTTATTATTACAATATATATATGTAGACACAAACACTGCACACACACATATATATGCATGAATCTTATTGAGATTTGTACTGTGCAGTGTCTTTGGCTTACACTCACAGACAAATGTTTCTGTGCTTTGAGAACGACGAATTATGCACATGAGAGTGATAACCCATTTTGGCTTTTTGTACATGACAATTGCTCCTCATGAGATCATCACCCACATTTCATATATTTGTATAATGTGTAGTTATAAGAGAAAACTCCAATTTGTGATAGTTAAAGCCCTACCTTTAATTTGATTTTTTTTTTACGGGTGAGTATGTGATATAACTTTGTTGTATCATGCAATGCAATTTAAGCCAATAGAGTTGTGACACTTGTTATTTTGTTGCATCATGCAATGCAATTAGATCACATCATCAATAGCTACAATTATGTCACATAACACATTGCATGATGCAACAAATTACATCATAGAATAAATTTAAAGTTGCTTTATGTCCAAAATAAGGGATCAAACCTGACCCTTGACATTTAAAGATAGATGAAGTATTTCCGCTCGATCATATTATATTCCTCGAGTTAATTTATTTGATTAACGTTTGATATTATCATCGAATGTAATAGTTAAATGGGATTTAATTAATAGATAAATAGTGGATTAACTACATGATTAAAAAAACATAAAATGAGGTTATTTTGAGTACCAATTTCATAATCTAAACATCATGATGTTTCATATACCTTTTTCTGGATAAATAATATCAATGATTGAGTAAATTGAAATTTGGCATAGAGGGAGGGAGGGTGGGAGGAAGGAGAGATTTGAATTTGAAGTATGAATTGTAATGAAAACAAATTAAGGGGAAAATGCTAAATGCCTTAAAATCTTGTATTGTGTATGAAAATTAAAATGCTGCCGAGAAACTTGTATATCCTTAATTCCTAATTAATCAAGCAAAAAGAAATCTTGATCATAGCCTATAAATTAATTATATTAACTATATATATTTGATATTTAATTTGGATTGTTAAAACAGAATGCTTCAAAGTTTTATAAATTACTAGCTAGTTGGGTTGGGTGGGCATATAATTTGATGTGATAGAAAGCAAGTGGGTTTTCTGGTTTTCTTTTCTATGGCAGTTATACAAATTATAACATCTACTTTAATTTACTATATATATATATATATAGGACATTATTCTTATTATAAAGCTTGTAATAATTGTTAATATTGCATGTAGTCTGTAATTTGCTTGACAAATTTGCTTTAGATGTTTCCACCCTCAAAATGCTGTGTGTATCAACGTATGCCTTTGATGATGAGTATGGGGTCCATAGAAAAAATGGTAATTCCTTGTAGGCCATTTATATTATCTGGAGTTAGTGGGTTTGTCTCCGATGTGGGACCTGTATTAATGATATACATGTATAATCTTTTTCCTTATCGATCATCTAGGCATGTATACATCATCAGACTCTTGTTCATCCATTAAATGAATTGAAGTATCTTGTTTATGGAAGCATTAATTCACATGCCAGCCACCTCTTTTTTCTCTATTTGTGTCTTCCATATTATTTTTTGGTTAGGCCAATTTTGTGTTATATATATCTGATATTTGTTTGTGGCAATTAAAGGTTCTTAATTCAGTGCCTTATTTGACCTATTATTCATTTGGTGGGATTGAAAAGATGACCGGTCACATGTACGCTTGGTATAAATATACGGATGTAAAGTATTGTAGAATAAAGAAATGTACTGTAGAGAAAAGTGAGGAAAGAAATAAAAAGAAAAATTAAGAGAGAGAAAAAGTATGATAAAAAATATGTTTGATATGTATAAAATATTATGTATATAAATTTTTTTTGGAATCGTGAAACACCACGATTGTACCGTATTGCATGATTACCAAACGGACCCCATGGTGTGTGGGATTAAGCTTTTTTTTACCCTTCTAATAAATAACATTGTTGGTAGAAGACAAGATTAAACCCAGTGATTCTTTAATTTTTAATCAATCAAATGTGGTTATTTAGGTTATGTTTTTATACACAGATTATATGAAAAGCTTAATGTAAATTATAATTATTTATGTTTGTTTCTATTAAATCAACTCTAAGTGATTTAAATGTGAGTAATTTTAGAGTATATATTTATATTAAAATATTAAAATAATTAATAAAAAATTTAGATATAACTAGATGAGAAAATTTATCCATATCAAAAAAAATTATTCAACCAAGCTTGGTTGATCTAGTGGTTAGTTCACTAAGTCGCTTAAACAAGTGTTGGGAGTTGGAATCCTACCTTGTGCATGCATGTATGTAGCAACCAATTGGCCAGCGACAAACCCTTAAATATAGCTCAGATCCGCGGAGGATTAATCCTTACCTTGTCGGCTGGGATACCTTGGGAACAAAATTTTTTTTATTCAACCCCTATTTTCTCTTCATTTTCTTATTGTATCGTATTTTTCTCTTCCGTAACTCCTAAACACACAAAGAAGCATTCTCAACTATTGTTCTATTATTTGGATCGACTCGGTCAATTAGACTGATGACCCAGTCATTAAATCAGTTTGGGTTAATTAATTGGATCTCCATACTAATTAATTGGTTCGATACCAACTCAAGTTGACTTGCCAAAATTTTAATTAATCTGGTAATTTGAGTTTTTCATCATGGTGTGTTTGGTTATTGGGGTGGACTCTGGAGGATGTAATGGGAATTGAAGATGTAATAGAATTGCAGAAGGGAATGAAAAAAGTAATATGAAATATATGTGATGTGATGTGAATGGAATAAACGTGAGTAAAATAACCGTTTTAATCTTATATTGAAAGTGAGAATGGAATAAAATGGGTAAAAAAATAAGGACAAAAATATAATTTCATCACATTACAAAAAGTAGAGTGTGTTTGATTGGAAGGATGTAAAAAAATTACGTCTACGATTACGTCAACCAAACATTCAACCAACGTGCCCCAAGTGTCCACTAATTTAGATCTAATTAAAAAGACTATGTTATATATATGGCTAGTATATTAAAAATATTAAATAATTGACCCAATTCTTACCGCTTAACCTAAAAAGTAAAGTAGCTAGAACTCCTTTAAAAAAAAAATTCAAAAAATCAAAGCATGTATTAGCTAGTTCACTCCATGGTTAATTCTGTTTAGAAAGTAGAAACTACTATATCAGTTTTCCCGCCATTCGAACTCAACATATATATTATTAGTGATGATGATGAATTCAAGTGTATATATATATATACATTTAAAAGGTATTGGTTGATCTTTGAAGCTTCTTCTAACATTAAAATTTTACATATGTTGATTGATGAGTGCATTTGACTTTGACTGCGTTACGTTGTTGACTCTTGAAGAAGAAGAAGAAAAAGTGAAAGATGTTGAAGAATAGTAACTCCACTATCAAGTTAAATAGGCTTTTGTTTGGCCCCAAACATGGCCTTAAAGGAAATCCCTTTAAAACCTTTTTATTTCTTCTGATTTCATATATATATATATTCTCTAATTTTTTTTCCCTTTATTTCTGTCTCTACTCTCTACTCTTTACCATCCAACTCAGAAAGCTGCCGACATTGTTTTACAATAGTCATTAAGGTATATCATGCTGCTACCCACCACTTGATCTCTTTCTACAAATTAAAATTAAATACCCTTAATATATATAAGCGTTAATAATTAATAATTATAATAATTAAGCTTTGTAATAAAAAAAATGCATGAGTGAACCTACTTTTTGTACTTGGAATATTAGTAATCTAACAATTTATTAATGAGAATATCATAATACACTTTTTTTAATAAAAAATCACGAAAGTGCCTCATTAATATTTTGTTAGTTCTTAAAAAAAGTAGATGGCGTAGTTCATTAAATGATTTTGTGACACAAACTAACGTTATATTTGTCTGTAAGATTAAACGATGGAAAAAGAGAAGGAGAAGTCTTCTTTCTCTTCTTTTCTTTTTATCAAACAAATTTCACTTTATGTAATGTGATGAAATAATATTTTTGTCCTTACTTTTTTATCCACTTTTATTCCATTACCACTTTTAATGTATCGATAAAATAATTATTTTATTCACTTTTATTCCATTCGCATCACATCACATTGACATGATATTTTCATTTCCTCTAATATTTCCATTCTCATTCCCGTTTCCTCATTTTTTTTCCTTACCAAACACACTCAAAATTTGCTTATGTAAAAAAAAAGAGTAAAATATTATCTTAATCCTTTTTAGATAGCACTTTTCTCAATTTGGTCCTTCTTAGATGGCCTTTCTCAATTTAGTCCTTTTTAGATTAATCAGTTATCAATTTGGTCCTTACCGTTAAAACTACTAACGGAATTAGCTGAGGTGGATAATTTGGGGTAACTTTATAATTTTTAAATATTAAGAGGATTTTTTAATGTAATTAATTTGGGAAATTCTATAATTTTCACAAATTGAAAATGGTACCATGTTTCTTTTTCAATTTGTGAAAATTACAAAATTGACCCAAAATAATTACATTAAAAAGCCCTACTATTATTTAAAAATTATAAATTTACCCCAAATTATCCACCTCGCTAATTCCGTTAGTATTTTTAACGGTAAGGACCAAATTGATAATGGATTAATCTAAAAATGACTAAATTGAAAAATGTCATCTAAGATGGACCAAATTGAAAAATGTACTATCTAAAAAGGACAAAAATAATGTTTTACTCTAAAAAAAATGCCATCCCAATGCGCTTACTTTCATAAATTCATCACAAATAAATGTTCAATAAAACACTTAATGTGTGACTTCAAAATAAGATTATGAGGTGACAAGGCACTGAGAGAATATTTTTTTTAATATAAGCAAACTTATTTGGCATCGAATAACAAAGTCACTAAATCATCATTTAATTTAACAAGTTACATTACATACTTTGTTAACAACTAATGATTCAAAAATTAACGAGTTAATTATGGTAATTTTTTAATTTAGGAAAAAGAAGTATATTACAAGAGTTGCACAGTGCACACTACTCTCACCCCTAGCTAAGAATTTTATTTAACATTAATATATATAACAACAACAAAATAATTAATTTACATTTAAATAAATTAAATGGAATATTATATAATTTCATATATGAAAGGTGATTCAGTACTCATTTATACTTGGGAGGTAGGTGATCAATAGAATACAACACACAATATATGAGTAAGGATTGTGTGGAGATGTATTGTGGTTGTTGGAAGAACATATCAACAACAACAACAACAACAAAATAATTTCCTTTTTTTAATGTTATTTTCTTCTGGATGGTATATATAATGTAAATCATGATCATATATATAGAGAGAGAAACAAAATGGTATGGATTAAATAATAGGAGTGTAACCACTATGCTTAATATAGTTGGTACTTAATTGGGTCTTTTAATCATATAGTTAGGGGTTCAATTCCTGTCAATGTGTACAGAAATAGTTTTGAAGTCAACACTAAAATTTCTTTTTAAAAGGTTTACAGTACAAAAAAATTAATTATTGCTGTCGACGATAAATAACCTGTAAAGAAAAAAGATATCTAATTTGTCCCCATTTTGAATGACTTTGTTAATATATATATTATATGCCCACTAATTAATAATAATAATGAAAAGCATGCACTTATCTGTTAAGTAAATTACATGGATTCTATGATGACTATCAATCAGCTTTAATTAATTGTTTGTTGGCTTCTATCTTATCACTCCCAACTTCCCCAAACCAAAAAAGGAAGGAGAAAGATTTCAAAATGTGTGTATATTAATTAATTGAGCCTAATTAAATAGTTTTTTTTTTGATAAAAAAATAAAAAATAAAATAAAGTAGTTGCTAATGGAAGAATGTATAATGTAAAATCTTTACCACAAAGGACACATATATAATATAATAAAATTAAAATAAAGTAGAAACCCACTATAATTACTGTGTCTCTCATTGCTTTTTTCTTCCTCTTCTTTTGTTTTGTTATGTTTGTTCTCTGAGTTCACATGATGCTTCTTCTGTGTCAATAATTGTGCATGGTGCACTATTAGGGTAGCTATAGAAGATGGCAGTTTCTGAAGAAGGGTCATATACCTCAATCATATAATAGAAAGCTATAGTTTTGAATATTTCCATATATTAATTAATTTTCCTAGGTACCCTCTTCAAAAGCTACCTAGCTAGCTAGTAGGCAGTAAACAGAAAAACAGGTGATGAGCTTGAGAGGTATTATTATAGGCTGAGAAAATTATTTTTATCCCAACCAATCATTTTAATTAGATTTCCTAAGGAAAAAACTTGTGCTGTTGCTTACATTTTTGATAAGGTTACCTAATTAAAAAGTGATATGTGTCAATTTTCTTCTCAAAATTGACACATGTCTCTTTTTAATTGGGTAACCTTACCAAAAACATGTAAGTAACGGCACATAAGTTTTGTCCATTTCCTAAACTTCATATTTTGAGAGAAAAATTTGTTAAGTTTTTTTGTCCAGATTTGGCTACAGAAAAAAAGTGATTTTGTTTAGGATCAGTTTTACAATTAATATAAGATAATGTGTGGAGAGCATTTTAACAATAATTATAATATAACTATCAAATTAATAAACTACATTATTAACGAACAACGTTAATTAACTGGCACTTATAAACTTCATTTTTTTTAGTGTTTCTAAGGAAAAAAGTGATATGTTCCATATAAAGTTGAAGGAGTTCATTCTAAGTTAAATTTTATTATTGATGGGAATTTTTCTTTATATATTTTGATCTTAAAATTATAAATTAATTTATAATTTGATGTGTTACTGTTTTAGACTAAAAACTTAATAATCGAAGGGATTTTGTTTTTTTTACATATTGGGCCATATTAATTAAATTTATAGCATGTGTGTGTGATGAATGAGACACAGAGGCAGTGCAATAATTGAAGCTCATTTTTCTTGTTGGTGATTATAACAATTCACGCAATAATAGTTCATTATAGAAGAATGGTACTTACAATTACAGAGACAAACACTGAACACCCACTTGAGAGTAAATTTAAGTCCTCAATTTAGGGCACTGCTTGTGCTACTTATCATTCACCAATATTACTGTATTATTGAATTTTAGTGGATTTTTTTAATTATGTAGTGTCATTTGCTAATATTAATAAAAACTCACATTAATTAGGACCCACCTTAAATGGAATAAAGATCAATTGATTGGAGAGATGTACTGAAGTTCAGTACTATCGTACCACTAAACATCTACACACACTCTGTCCCACAAAAACCTTATATTATTACTTCTTATTCTTAGTTCAATATGTGAGATTCAATATGCATATATAAATATGATATATAGAATATTAAAAATAATGCAACTTATGAAAGTAAAACATGAACCTGATCATGCCAGGTCTTCCTTTTTAATATCCCGATCGTGCAACGATTATAATGGAGAGGCTCACTGTGTTAAGCTATAGAGGGGACTTAGCCTATATAAATAATTGTCTTACTGGATCCTTCCATTACGGTTTCAGTAAAATCCTAAAAGATCTACGCATAGCCATCTACCAGATTTTTATTATAATGCGTGCTACTAGTCCAACAGTGATTACTTTATACTTTGAGCTTTTTTTTATATTGGACCACCTATCAACCCGATGTATTTAAAAAACTAAATAAAATATTTTAAACAATTAATGTGAGCTCAAATATAAAATATTTTTTTAACACAATATTATTGCAGTTTTTTCAAAAGTATCTTTCGTTCTCAATTAGGGTTGTACAGCCGCAGATAAATATTAGTTAGGATGGTAAATATTTCATTCTTATAAAATAAAGTCATAAATTTAAGTTTTGTATATAAAAAATTTTTTGTTACAATTGTTCGATCCCTAGTTTGAACTAAATTAGTTAGAATAATTGAGTGAATTTTTGAATATGCAATTCAGTAAAATAATTTAGGCTTTGTGTTTTTTTCTTTTCTTGAAACAAGTTAGATAGGTTGATTTGGTTTTAAGATAAAGGTACACCATAATTGATGCATGTTATATATGCAGATTACTAGGTGGCAAAAACTAAATTTAAAATGATTTCCTTTTACTTGAGTTGCCCACTTGGTAAGAATGAAGTGAAATGGAAGTAAGGATATATAATAATATAAAGTTTCATTTCATTTAAATTTATTAGTTCTGTCTTTTTAATTGAACTAACTCTTATTGAAATGATTCTTCGTTATATTTTGGGAGTAATTGAGGTTGAATCTATAGTCATTATGCTCTAGTGTTAACATAACTAAATATAAATGATGAGGGAACTTCAAGATAAAACTTATAAGTAAATATATGATTATGTTAGGGTATGCTTTTTATATAAAACAACATACATGTTTTTGTCTGTAAATAAATCAGAATTATCTTTGATAAATAAAATATATCTTAGATTTCTGTATATTTTGTAATTTAATTGAAATATGACAATAGCTACTTAAGATAATTAAGGTAATTTATAATTTACCCTCAAATAAATTTGTCCCTTGTTACCTTATAGATATAAAGGTGTCATATATCTTCCATGTGTTTTGTTTCATTACCATTTTATGTTATGGTGTATATATATATAAAAAATTTAATCCACTTTATGTGTGTTCACTTTTGGACCTTTTCATTTCTGGTAAATTCCTAGTCCGTACCAAAACATTCTTGATCATTCCTACAATGAATGGGCTTCCATAGGCCCAATATCTAGTTCTCATATTCCCATGGGCAAATGAGCTTATAAAACACAAATAAAAAGCCCAGATCCAAAAAAAAAAAATGAACGGAACAAAAAGAAAATTCATGTGCACTTTTTATCGCCTCTTCTTCATATGAAAATAGTATATAACATAAAAATTTTAAATATTTTTTATTATATTTTGCATACTTATAATTTTACTTAACCCTTTTTAGTTGTCATAAAATAAAATACTTTTGTTTGAGATATGATGGGAGAGTATTTGCATGCACAAAAATGCATGTCTTATTTTATTTTATTTTTAAAATATAATATAAAATTATTATTTATCTCCCCACTTATATATGTTATAATTTTTCATTATCTTACTTTTCCGTTCTCTCCTCACATCAATTTATTTTTATATTTCATATTATAAAATATATCCTTTTTTTGTTCTCTCCTCACAAGGCTTCAAAGTCATTATTAATAGTTAATATTTAAAATATTTTGAAATGTGAGATAATAAAACCAAAAAACTAGTCCTAAAAGAAAATGAAATCTTGTTAGCAAGCACAGGTACTTACGTGCACAACAAAACAGTATCAGCTATATTCTCGAAAATTCAAAGTATAAGAGAGATTTTTTAATACGAATGAATTTCATACAAAAAAAAAAAATTCTTACTAAAATTAGTTATTCACAAGAGATATTTAAATTATATAACTCATATTTTACTCTGGATATCTGCACAAAATTGTTCAACATTAAAACATGATCAAAATATTTCTAAAATATTTTTTATTTTATTAATCAGAAAAAAAGTTAAAAGGGATCCTAAAAACTATTACTCCAATGTCATTAAAAATTTAAAAAAAAATTTGTTTAAAATTTTATTTTTATATTATCAATATATAAACAATAAAGCTTTAAAATAAATATAAAAAATTAGAACATGTTTTTTTTAAAAATTCTAATGTAAGGTCGAATTAATCCATATTTTAATTTTAATTATTTAAATTTATTTTATAAAATTAATTATAAAAATTTATGTTAGTATCATTTTCACTTATTTATATATATACACACACTATTAATAAAAGGATTAATTTAAGCTAAGGGGTATGGTTGAGTGGAAATGACTCATCTATGCTTAACCAAGTGTCAGGACCTCAGGAGTTTGATTCTTGCCTTGAGTATGGAGCAGCTTTAAATCTTTGGGCCAGCTGTCCCACCATTTGAGGTGCCTACAATTCAGCGAGGGGATTAGTCATTATGCTCGACGACGGTGGATACCCTGATCTAGACAAAGAAAAAAAATTAATTTTTTGAAATTTTTTATTTTATAAAAAAATTAGAGTTCAAGACACCTTTTGATTGTTATGTGTTTTTTTTATTCTTAAAACATATATATTTATTTTCTTTTCAACATATATATATTTTCTGTATTTAAAAAGAGAAAATATTGATGTATTGTAATTTGTAATCCATGTCTTACCCGGACAGAATCCTGAAATCGCCACGTGTCACAAGCAGCTCCAGTGCTCATAAATATCCCTCCCTCCCTCCCTTCCTTCTCTGAAAAAAAATCTCAAATCCGTTAAATAAAACTACTCACAAACACCACCTGACAAGCGAGAAGGGAAGCGGTGAACAGTCCACACAAAGTCTCATCTCATGAGCTTCACCTTCAGACCTCTGCTTTCCCCTCTCTCTCTCACTCCAAAACCTCCTTCCTCTCCTCTGAGACCCTTCGCTTCCCATGCCAACCTCGCTATTCACTTCCCTTCCCAATTACCGCCGCACCTCCTTCGCGCGTTTCGCGTCTCCGTACTCCCAAGTTCCGGCCACAGGGGAGCCGCCGGAGGCGGCAAGGTATGGGCCGATGTCAAATCGGAACCCTACGAAGTCTCCGATTCTGTACCCGAATCGGTCAAGTTGGAGGATGTCGTCAGCAGGAAAGGCGTCCTTGAGGAGGAGGAGGATAATGTGGGCCCCTGGTGGGAGGATTTTCCCAAGAGATGGGTTATTGTGCTTCTCTGCTTCTCTGCGTTTCTTCTCTGCAATATGGATAGAGTGAGTGGCCTCCTTTTACTTCGCTATATGTAAGATTCAATTCCATGTTTTGCCTTGTGAAGCTGTAGTAGCAAAACTGGTAATTACTGCTGCGATGTATAAAACCCAATAACATTTGGTTATTAACTTATTGTTGTCCTTGTATTGGCAGCTAAAGTGAATGCTTGTGTTTTAAAAACTTGATTTCAAGTGCTGACACTGTTTTAGTTCTCTATTTTTGTCAATACCCATTATCATCATATTGAACAAAAAAGTAGTAAATTAGAGTTTTGATCCTTAAATGATGCAATTTGTCTCAATTTAGTCCTTAAAAATGGAAATGTCAAATTTAATCCTTGGGAGATGTAGTTTGTCTCATTTTAATCCTTAGGAAATGAGAATCGCCATTGACAAACAATTTCACAAGGATTAAATTGAGACAAATTTTATATTTCAGGGATTCAATTTGATATTTTCATATTTTAAGCATTGAATTGAGACAAATTAGATTTTTCAGGGACAAAATTTGACATTTTCATATTTCAAGGACTAAATTGAGACAAACTAAATCTTTCAGGGACTAAATTTGACAATCTTTCAAGGACTAAATCGAGACAAACTAGATCTTTAAGGGACAAAATTTGACATTTTCATATTTCAGGGACTAAATTGAGACAAATTGCATATTTCAGGGACCAAAATGTTAATTTAATTAAAAACGAATATTAATGGATCAGTAGTAAAATTGTATTCCGACCGTTACCAATGACTTTGAAAGGCTTAAATGATTCAATTTGATCTTACTTTTACATAATACCATCTGTTCTATATTGGCAGGTAAATATGAGCATTGCCATACTTCCTATGTCAGCAGAGTACAATTGGAACCCCAGCACTGTTGGATTAATACAGTCTTCTTTTTTCTGGGGATACCTCCTCACTCAGGTAAAAGTTAATCCAGATAAATACAAGTTTAGTTAGTAATTTTTTAATGATCAATATATGAATATGAACTTAAGTTCATGACTCTTAATCATAGACATCGATTGCAGATTGCTGGTGGAATATGGGCAGACACAGTGGGGGGAAAGCAGGTATTGGGATTTGGCGTAGTTTGGTGGTCCATTGCCACTGCCCTTACTCCCGTTGCTGCCAAACTTGGGTTGCCCTTCCTACTAGTTGTTCGGGCATTCATGGGGATTGGTGAGGTGGGTTTTTATTAATCACGCTGTAAATACTATGTTTCTTTGCATTCTACTTGTGGGAAAAGCTTCCAAAAACTATAAGTTCTACCAAATGAGTTATCAAATAAAAGAAAAATCGTAGTAACTTATGTTGTCCATGGTTTTAGCAATGATTTGATTTATGCAAATGGAGCTTACTCGATTTGGCCCTTTTAGGGTGTAGCTATGCCAGCCATGAATAATATTCTATCAAAATGGGTCCCTGTAGCTGAGAGAAGCAGATCATTAGCACTGGTCTACAGTGGCATGTACCTTGGATCAGTCACTGGACTGGCCTTCTCACCTTTTCTTATTCATCAATTTGGATGGCCATCAGTGTTTTACTCCTTTGGTTCTCTAGGGACGGTCTGGTTTTCTGTTTGGCTCAGTAAGGTATGATTTTAACGTGTTATATTATTTCCTTGTCATTGGCTCTTCCTTTCTAAATTTGGAAATGCCCATAAGAATATTTTTTTATGAATTATTTTATCACTTAGTTGATTCTTTTCTACTATCTATCTACTACATTTTGAGTCTTTTAAGAAGTTTGTCCAATACTTTCATGTGCTTATCTTTTCTGTTCTTCTGGGAGCTGCTGCTGTAGGCATACAGTTCACCTCTTGATGATCCTGAGCTGCGCCCTGAAGAAAAGAAGTTAATTACTACAAACAGCTCTTGCAAGGAACCTGTGAAAGTTATACCTTGGAGATTAATTTTATCAAAAGCACCTGTTTGGGCCCTAATAGTGTCCCATTTCTGTCACAACTGGGGAACATTTATTCTTCTTACATGGATGCCAACATACTATAACCAAGTAAGTCCCTCCAGTTGTTCTGGCTTTTAACATTCCAGCACTTTTTATTCCCAAACCTCAATTCTCAGTATTGTTAGTATTGAAGGTTGCAGACTTTAATTAACTATCATAGTGTAAATATTTTGCTGTATAATCTTCTTGACAACTGGCAGAAAATGTCAACATTTAAGTTAACAGGAGGGCTATTTTCCAATGTAATCATAGGTCCTGAAGTTCAATCTTACAGAATCTGGCCTGTTTTGTGTATTACCGTGGTTTACGATGGCAATTTCTGCAAATGTTGGTGGTTGGATTGCAGACACTCTTGTAAGCAAGGGTTTATCAGTTACAATTGTTCGCAAGGTATCAATTTTCATCATGTTCTTATTTTTCTTGTAGCTTCTTCTTGCGGATATATATATTTAAGATATATTCACTTTCTGTTTCCTTTTGTCTGAAGAGCTAGGGACCTAATTCAGATAATTTATATTTTACAAAAGAACGTTGATTTATCTCTCTGTCTTTACCAGCTGTCCTGTAAGTTCTTTCTATTTTTTTTTTGTTTTATAATTCAGTTAAAAAGAAAAATATTTTGTTTCTTGATTTTAGTAAGCTTTGAGAGAGGTATAGATGTTCTCTTATTATCTTTATGTCCGGGAAACTGCAATCCGCATTTGAGGAAATTGGTTAATATTAAATCCTTTATGTTTTCAAATACAATATACTCATCAGGCGTGAGATTGAGAGGTGCATGAAATCTCTTGGTTTCACTTTCTCTCTCTCTCTCTCTCTTAATTTTATATTAAAAAGAGATCTATCCGACTATCATGAACCTTCTATATTGCATCTCTTTCCTTAGAAGTCTTTTCTGTTAAGACTAATGAAGGTAGCTTCAAAATGTTTTCTACAACAGTAAAATAGAGATATGCTTCAACTTCTCCATCCTTGAATATACAGAAACTTGAAACTTTCTGTTGGTGGGTGCTCCATACAATTTAATTTCAACTTGGTTCTGACAACTTATTTTTCTGTTTTCTTTGCAGATAATGCAAACAGTTGGGTTTCTTGGCCCTGCTTTCTTCTTAACGCAATTGAGCCACATAAATTCTCCTGCAATGGCTGTTTTGTGTATGACATGTAGTCAGGTTTACTTCTTTTGTGTATACAGAAATATCTGTATAATCACAATTGTTAATTTGTCTATGCTTGTGTGGCACCTTCAATATACCTTCAATTGAGACACATAAATCCTATTGAAAAGTTTAATAAAACATTCTCTCTATGATCAAAGTGTAGTGGAAAATCTTATAGGAGCCAGGAAGTCTTTGTTCAGCCTTTGAGCTTCATTGTTACTAATTTGGTTCATATTCTGTCTAAATAGGGAACTGATGCATTCTCTCAATCTGGTCTATATTCCAACCATCAAGATATAGCCCCACGATATTCAGTAAGTAGACTCATTATTCTTATATATTTCTGCAGCGTGTAACTCTTGATATTTATATGTGGAATAGAGTGTCATATACATATCTCTTTATGTATGCTAATGTTTGGCCATGTATGTTCATCATCTCACCATTAGTTAATTTTGGGAGCAGAAGGATCAGTTACATTTCTTTTCTTTTTTTTTGTAATTTTCTCTACAGGGTATATTGCTTGGCCTATCTAATACTGCTGGAGTATTGGCTGGTGTTCTTGGAACGGCAGCCACAGGTTACATTCTACAACATGGTAAGTACTTGTTACATATACATCTTAGCAACTGAAGATTAAGTATAGTGGTGTACTGAACACAATCTGAATAAGCTTACTTGATACATAGCCACATGGCCTAGGATTATGAAGCACTGATACTACATTTCTGGACTATGGTCCTGAATATTCCTTTTTGGGTCAACTTCATGATTCTTTTTCTCATCTATAGTATACCTAGACTGAAATTATAAACCATTGTAGTTATTTTTACTTAAAGTTATTCTCCCGGTAGTGTAGCATCGGTCGCGACCCATCCTAGCATTGATTCCTTGTGCTCAATATATTCAAATCTGGTGTTTAGGGCAAGAAATCTGATTCTGCATTTTTGTTTGCCCCCTTGAACTATTATCAGGTTCATGGGATGATGTTTTCAAGGTTTCAGTTGGGCTGTACTTGGTTGGAACTGTGGTGTGGAACCTTTTTTCAACTGGTGAAAAGATATTGGAATAACTTACACAGATATATTTGCTACTTGGCATGTATACATAAGATAAAAACTTGACTCCCCCTGAAGCCAGGCTGAAACAACTACAAGAAGAAAAAGATCTAATTAGGGAGGAAGCAACACATCTTACCGAGACTTGAACATAGAGCATCAAGGTGATATTCGGTACGCGAAAATCAATTTCCCGAGCACTTGAAAACCTATTTATAAGATGTCTGAGCATAACAGATAAGAAAAATATGAAATTTTACAGAATATATCCTAAATAAGATAAGGACATTGATTTTTTTAATATATATTATGCTCAGCTTTTTATAAGTAGGTTTCTAAGTATTTAGGAAGTTAGAGTATTTATGTACCATTGTGGATTAGAGGAGTACAAGGCCTCTCTTGTTGCTAGCCTTGTGAGATGAATTGGCATATCACCAAAAGAAAAGGGCCGGGCTTAGAATTAGAGAGCTGCTTTCTTCTCCATCACTTGTCTTTCCCTTTTTGGGTGGGAAGATTGTGTTAGATTCTTGAGTTAATATCACACATGTAAATATAATATTCATTGAAACAGAGTCAATTTTTGTGACAAAGTTGCAAATTACATTGTGCTGTATTACTCATTATGCTTCTCTTGTCTCCTCTTACTTTCCTATCTGCCTCCTTTGCGTGAATCCTTTGGTCAAATAAGTTGGTAATATTAGTGCTGTAGACTTATTTGTGTCATTATAATGAACCGTCAAGATGGCTCTCTTTCTTCTCAAACCGTCACCAACTGATTGATTTATAAGAAATTGCATTACTGTGGATAATGAATGTTTAAGGATTATGGTGGATTATAATATTATAAAGAATAGACTTTTTTTTTCTTCATTTTATTGGCATTTTATTCGAATTACTTTTAGACACTAAATATAGACATATGTATTAACTAGCATTTGAAATTCAGTGTTGCGTTTTTTAAAAATTGACCAACTTATCAAAAAATTAAAAAGGACTAAACTTGTAGTTTGAACTGTTGTTCTGTTTGACAAAAGGAATGTTATGTGGGAGATAAGAATATTGATGAAATTTGACTAATTTAGTTATAATTGAAAATTTATGGTTATGTTATAAGTTAATATATGAATAGAATATGAAAAATTAAATTTCCAATTATAATGATATCTAAGGGATTGATTGAGAAACACCAATTAAAAATAAATAAATAAAGGTTTCTTGCTCATGTGACTAAAATATATATTGAACAGAGATAAGAAAAAAAAAATATAATCTTTTTATATATAGTTTTTATTAATTGACAACATTAAGAATATGAAAATCCATATCTTCTGATATGGAACAACATAAACAACAAGTACACCACTCCAATTTAGTTGAGCAACTGTAAACTCAAATTTTTAATCCCAACCAACCACAACAAACTCTTCCCACCAAATCATGCATTAATATTACTAATAATTTAATTTACGCTAAAAACAAAAGTAATTATAAATTAAACATTCTTTCACATATTCACCCTCACATGCATGTATCTTAATCACCATATTGTCCCTGTACTTGTATTATACTTCCACTCCCTGTGTAATGACAAGAATACCCCCTCGCCTAGTTCACTCCTTCTAGCTTACGTGGATGCATGAACACGTGGAGCCCATTCTTCATGAATAGAGTGAGTGACATTTTCTGCTCCACCCGGTGACCGGGAACCTGCGATAGCCGGTAACGTAACAGTACCGCCGCTGCCACTGACTTCATTTGCAGGTAAGCCAGATCTTTCCCCAAACAGGTCCTCGGTCCGGCATTGAAGGCCACGAACTTAAACCCATCCTTCGGCGGTTCGAACCGGTCTCCCTGAACCGAAAGCCACCTCTCCGGTTTAAACTCCAAACAATCTTCCCCCCAAATTGCTTTCATCCTCCCCACCGAGTATATCGAATACGTCACCGTCGATCCCGCCGGCACAAAACTCCCGTCCGGCAATACGTCGTCGGAGACGGCGTACTTGAAATCCTGCGGCACCGAGGGGTACAAACGCAGCGTCTCCGCCAACGCCGCCTTCAGATAAACCAACCGATCCGCTTCGTCGAAGTCCAGAGCCTCCTCCGTCCACTTCCGCCGATCTCCGCCGCGAGTCTCCCGGAGCACCGCCGAGATCTCGCCGACGATCTTCTCCTCGACGCGAGGATGGTTCATAACGAGCCAGAAGAACCAGCTGAGAGCCACCGACGACGTGTCCCGTCCGGCGAGGACGAAATTCAACGCGATTCGCTGGAGCACGTCGGCCGGAATAGGGTTCCCATCGGCGTCGAGCTTCTTCATGAACCTGGAGATCAAATCGTCGGACGGAGCTTCCTTGCGAGCCAAAACGGCGTCGTTCATGTAAGTCTCAACGATCTGTAAACTCTGTTTAAGTCTCTTCTCGTCTCCGATGCCTAGAAGCTTCTCGAACCTCCATATGAGGCCAGGATAGAGGAGCCTATGCATGGTAGCCTCAGTGGCGGTATCGAAAGCGAGGGCAAACGGGTTTTCGGGTAGATCCGGAGACAGAGTTTCCGGATCCTTACCGAATGTTAACCCGCAAATGTTATCGAAGGTTAAGCGAAGAAGAAGGTCTTGTAAGTCCACTGAGACTTTGTGTTTGGCTGCCTTGTCTAGAATACACCAGAGCCGGTTCTTGATGGTCCGGTTCACCCACCGAGCCATGGCTTGCCTTAGGGTTCGAGTCGTGAACTCTAGAGCTGCGGTTTTACGTTGCATGAGCCATGTTTCTCCGTCGCTATTGAATATACCTTCAACAACAAAATTCAAATTTATTATATCATACAAAATTGACGTGGATTATATATATATATAATTATAGAGTGAATTTTGACTTGGTTCAGTAAGATTTTGCTTGAATTATAAAAAATATTAAATTTAATCTTTAAAAAATTTTACATGCATTTAGTGTTTGAATAAAGAAAATATCAAATTTAAACTCCTAAATACTATCCCGTGTCACAATTTTAAATTTAATACTTTTATAATTCACAGGCTAAATTGTGAGAATTTGATGTTCAATTGTTAAAAGTTTGAGACTAAATTGTGATAAATAAATTTTTTATGCATCAAAACAGTAATTCATGCTATATATATATATATATATATATATATACCTTGACCTAGAAGATCATGGAAAGCGGTCTGCCACTTGGGTCCTTTTGGGTAGTTAACGAACCGGGTTCTGAGTATGTGCTCAATGTTCTTGGGGTGGCACGTGACTGTATAGAACCCTTGCTTGTGGGCCAAGAAAGGCAGGGGAATAATGCAGGTCTGATAGGTGGCCGATCCCCCGGTGGCGCGGAGGTTACTGGCGATCCAATCGTGGACTCGGGCTCGGTTCTTGAAGAGAAGAGGGAGGCTTCCCACGAGAGGCCACACCTTGGGACCCGTTAGATTCCGAGCTAATAGAAAGTAGAACCATAGGAAGTAGGCAGAGAGAGCAGCCAGAATAGTGAATGCAAGAGGAAGAGTCTCCATGAAATGACTATGAAGAAGATTAGTGTTTTTGTGTTATGTATATAGTGATGAGTAAGTGATCATATAAATGTCACTTTAGAGTTGGATTAATGGTTGGAACTAAAACGAGGAGGAGGGAGGGTTATATATATATATATATAGGGTGACGAATTGAGAAGGTTTAGGAGAGAGTTGGTGGGAAATTTTGTGCATTTCAGAGAGAGTCGCTGTTAGGTTGATATATATGGGAACACTAGTGTTTGTGGGAAAATAACAAGAAAACAATTATATGCCAACGGCATTTTTTTAAAAAATTTTTTCCCTATAGTCTTGCTTGCTAAATGTGGCATGCTTTTAGTTGTGGGATACGAAAAGTGAGAATGTTTGGAAAATGATTTTAAAAATGGCCATTTAATTATATATATATATATATATGATGATTCTAGATGCTTTTACTGGCTTACAATATAGATATATATTTTTTTACATGTTTGTAGTATTACAGTAGTACTGAATTTCGTACATCACTTAATATAGGGCACGTTTTTTATGCAGAAATGGAAATGTAAATAGAAACGGAAACGGAAACGGAATGCGTTTCATGTGTTTGTTAGTAAAAGTTTGAGAATAGAAATGGAATAGAAATGTATTAAAATTACCATTTTACTCCTTATATTAAAATAATAAAAAGAAAAGAAAGTTATGATTATGTCAAATTAAAGGTGTAATAGATATTTTGTAATTTCTTTTTTTTTTAAAAAAAGTCGATGGAAATGAAAAAATAAAAAATAGGTGGGATCCAATGGACCCCACCCATTCATTACTCATTTCCATAACCATTTCTTGTTAAAGAACAGGCCATAATGTCATTTATTAATATTTATAGAAACTCGTATTTATAAGAACCAATCTTAAATAGATTATGGACCAATAATTGATTGGAGGGATGACTGAAATTTACTATTATTTTACTACTCAACATGTACTTCTACACGTGATGATGTTTAGAGATTTTTCAACTATACCATAATTAATTAGTTTGTCTATTATATATGATTTTAAATTGTCTCGTTTCTCAACTAATTATATTACGCGTTGAATATACAAAAGTGGTGGGGGAGTAATGAAAAATGTTATATATATATATATATATATATTGTACATTACTAATATTAATGAAAACGTTTTTTTTCCTTTTGATTAAAATACTTTGGAGTAATGGAGTGGTTTATATGTGAACCTTTTGAGTGTAGAATAATATTGCATAAAAACGTGTATATATAAAACAAAAGGGAAGCAAGCACAGACGAGTTACCAACTCTCAGTGTCTTGTATGACAATTTAGAATAAGTATGTGAAGCATCATAGCCAACTTCCTAATGATTTTCTAATATAGGTATTCTTGCAAGAGAGAGTGTGTATAGTCATAGAGTGCAAGCCATAAAAAGAGTAGTTAGATATGGTTTACCCGTAGTGGGAAAGTGGGGTTGCTGCAAATTTTAGAACAAATCAATTCACCACCAAAAAAAAAAAACTTTTAGAAAAAGAGATATGTATATGGACCAATAATCCACAGAAAACACAAGTATTATATTTGCCAATACCATCCAAATGTATTCACAATTTGACTCTTCTGTCATGAAAGTAGGAAACGTGAAAATGAAGGTAAGTATTGTATTTATATAAACAAAATAGATGAATAGATTTGGCTTATAAAAATGTCTTAGTTAAGTCAATTAAAATAGACATAATATATAAAATTTATTTTGACATTTTTTAATATATTGAGTCTACGTATGAATTTAGAATTACTAATTAGTTTACTCTTTTTTTTCTTTGCAGAAAGAACTGTTTTCACTTTTTTTTTTTTGGTACTGAACTTTCAAGATCTCAAAATGAAGCCGAAAAAAGAAAAGCATGTACAAAGTCATCAACGCGGATCTTTTAATGTGATGTAATTGTGCGGTTCGGTCTGGTCACGCAACCGTGGCTAAAATATTAGCCAGAGTTGCGTGTTTGGTTAACCACTATTTTAACCGTAGTTAACCGAACCGTACAACAACATCATCCGAACTCACAAAGTCATAGGGCCTATCAAAATTTTCTATCGTACACTTCTAATGGGCTAAATTGTAAAGAGCAATAGTGGGATGTCCAATGGGAAGCCCATATATATTTGGTCCAAAGGAAGCCCATATTCAAGTGGCTACTATTGAATAATGAGTTCACTATCAAATCAATAAATAATAATGGACAAATGGACAATGGCTTCAGCCTTCAGTCTTCAGACACACGTCTAATTCATAGCCTCTTCTGCTACGCTGGGACGATGAAGCCTCAAACAACACAAAACAAACATATATAGAAATATAATCTCTTTTAAAATAGTTTTTTAGTGAATTTGGTCATAACCTTGTATCGATTATATTCTTAAAATTTTAATTTATTTTGATTTTGTAAAAAAAAATTAATAGTATAACCACTTGAGTATTATACGGTGATTTTTCACTTAATTCTTCAATGCTAGTTCAACTTCATCCTTAAACATAAAAAATATTATGTGCCTAATTGTTTGTTCTTAAGTAAAATGCTCGTGACGAAAAAATTAATTTTAATATTAATGGTAAATACCTTGATTTAAATAAAAATAAATAATAATTTGTACAAATATTCTATTTATGTAACGTTTAGACAAAATCATAGCAAAAGTGTAAAGCTTATAAATTATAGTAAAAGTGTAAAGCTTGTAAATTAAAATATAGTTATATTTGTATTTATTAACTATTTAGACAAAATCATAGTAAAAGTGTAAAGCTAGTAATTTAAAATTTTTTAAATGTAATAAATAATACAGAAAATGTAAGAATAAAATTGACGAAATTATCAATTTAGTCTTATATAGATTGTTCTAATTTAGTCATTGAAAGATGTAAATACTTAATTTAGTCTCTAAAAGATATTGTTTTGTCTCAATTTGATCCTCTTAATATTTTAATTTAATCTATGAAAGATACAAATTATCAATGTGACTTTTTTAAGGATTAAAACAACCAAATTAAAACAAAAAAAAACATCTTTTAAAAATTAAACTTTATAAAAAAGAATTAAACATTTACATTTTTTTAAAATTAAATTAAAACAATTTATACGAAGGAAGTTAATAATTGTCTCTAAATTCTATAGGTATAGGAGTGGACAAGTCTAAAAAGAATTGAGATAAGAGACTTGTGGAGAGGTGGTGGCACCCAGAAGGGCAATCCAACGGCTGACATTCACTCGTCAGAAATAGCCACAAAAGACGTACAATATCATTATCACTTGATTGCCCCTTACCCATCCCTCTCCTCTATTTCAACCATTCTTCTTCTTCTTCAACCTCACTTCACCACAATCATGGCTTCCGTCATTTTCTCATTCGCTCCTCCGACCACCAGAGTCTTCGCCGCAACCGCCGCGAAAGGCGCCGGAGGCGGAAGCAAGGAGGAGAAAGGGTTTCTCGATTGGATTTTGGGAGGGTTGCAGAAGGAAGATCAGCTCCTCGAGACTGACCCTATCCTCAACAAGGTCGAGGGCAAAGTCGGCTCCGGCGGCGGCGGCCGAGGAACCACCGGCGGCAAAAAGAATACGGTGGCGGTGCCGCAAAAGAAGAAGGGTGGATTTGGTCTTGGAGGCCTCTTTGCCAAGAATTGAAGGCTACATTGATTCAAGTGTGCTTCCAATCCATTATTGTTTTTTTGTATTATTATGGAACTCCAACTTGTCTTTACTGCTCTGCTTCCCAATTTATGATACTTCATATATATATATATACACTGATACACTACTATCATATACTTTGAATTTAAATTGTATTTAATTAAATGCTTAAGTTAATTTACTTCATTTGCTTATGGAAGCATGACTTAAAAGAAAATAAGAATTGATTTATATTGTTTGGTAATTAGCTGGTGTTTGTTAATATATTGTGAATTGGACTTTCTATTGAATTTCAGTACCTCTCTATTTCCTCATCCATTCAAGTGGGTTCTAGTTTCTATCAATATTAACATACCGAACTGAAATTTTATCCCAATGTTAATATACGAGAAATCTAAACTTGTAATTAAATTCATCAGTTTCCTTAAATGGCGGCTTCTGTAACCAATATACTATTACTTTTTACTTAAATCTTGACTTTACAAATTAAAATTACATTTCTTAATGTTTATGATTAATTGATTATTTCCAATCATTGTCATTGATTATTTATGTACTGCAAAAAATTTCACAATATATACATTATGACTATGGTATCAGCTGTGTTAATATACATTGGTAAATTCAAAATGAGAAAAAAAAAGCACAAACAGTAAAATAGCCTATACAAATGAAGCAGCTGGAAGGAGGGGGAAAAAAACCAAGTCTTGTTCATTCAAATGCCAACTCCCTATTTAGGTAAACCAAATCCTCACACCCTTGGAATCCCTTCAAAAGAGAAAACCACGTATTCTTATTTATATTAAAGCACTTCCATAATTGTACATTTTATACATAGAAAATTTTTAAGTAGATTCAATTTACAAAAGATAAATGATCCAAATCAACTATGGCAAGACACATAACTATGTTAGACCTATTTTTCAATCCCACTCACTTTTTATTAGTCTTTTCATGATGAATTTAGCCTGCTAATAACTATGCGAGTCTGAGAATCTCCCTGAAACATTCAAAGAGGATAAAGACTTAAAACATATATAGCAGCAAACCATAATGTTTCTACAGAGAATCTTTCATGTTTGACAATGGCTTTAAAGAGTATGAAGCAAAGAGTTTGCTGAAGAATTTGATCTAGAAAATGAAGAGTGGATGAACTGAATGCAGTCCTCAACAGCTTCAGTCCTGTAAGAATCCACAGAGCCCCCACCACCACCTGCTCTAGAATTTGATCTTCCTAAGGAAGAAGAAGATGAAGATGCTGATGAATCTTGTGGCAAGTGTCTTCCTCTTCCTCTTCTTTCTGTTCTTGTCTTTGCAGAGACCAAGCTTAGAGCTGTAGCCACTCTCTCTGCAAGATGCTTCAGAAAATCCAATGGTGAAAACTCAGTGTGTCCTGGTTGAATCCTGAAGTAGCAGAAGCAGCTTTTCATGTACCTGTATCTGCCTGCACTTGTGGTAGTACTAGTACTATAATTGTGGCTCCTTGAGAAGCATGTTTGGCCATTGAAGTAGGCTCTGTGGTTCATTGTATTTTTCATGCTTGTTTGCTTACAGATGCAGAGGAGAAGAAGAAGAAGAGAGTGCTTATGTTGTTGTGGTTGATAACAGAGAAGGGAATATAGGTGAGACCCTGAAGCAGAGTAGGTAGAGAGAGTGTCTTCTATGCTTGAGGGTCATATATATATATAATTAGAATTAATTACATTAACGTTATTGAAGTTTAATAAAATTAAACTAGTTACTTTTTTCAGTTTCAAATTTATGTTCAATATCTTAGAGTTTTTTTGGTGTACATCCGGTCAAGTATGATGACTAATCCTTTCGCTGAAACATAAACATCATGAAAGGTGGATGAATTCTTTTCACTATACTATATTAGAGGTTAAATATTTAGAGGTTGATATAATATTATACAAACTTTTGTTTTAATTAATTTATTTTTTTAATGAAATGAGTATTTTGCACAGTATATGTTCATTTCAAAATAATTTTATTTTTCACATTAAGTTACTTTTATAGACAAAACAAAACTTAAAGGAGAAATTTCAAGAAAAAAATTAGTGTAATTTACTCTATATTATAATAAAATTACTTACGAAGTTTCATTTAACCATAGGTACAAATTTTAAGATATTTGTTATGAAGTTATTTAATAAATATTTTTATAATATAACACCCGGATCTTTTAAAACCAAAGGTTCATTTTTGAATTAAAATTAATTGGTGAAAGTAAGTAAACAAGTATATTGTTGGTGTGCTTTTGAAGAAGTGTGGAAACACAGAAAAAAGTGACAAAAGAGGTGGGTTAAGGGCGGTGAGAAAGGAGGGATGATAATTGATAATAGTTAAAAAGCCTTTACTTTCGTGCTTTACTGGTAGTGGAGGTGGCATATTAAGTTAAGTACACTGTAAGAAACTGAAGGCATAATTATCTTTTTTTTTTTTTTTTTATAAATTACTTATTTCTTAGAAAATTATAGTTTAATTATAATTTAATATGTGCACTTTAAAGAGTAATATTTTAAATTGTTACTTTTTAAAATAAAATTGTATCACGTTATCAAAAATGATTAAATGAACTTATTAAAGCATGAAACTCGAGTTGCATAGAGCTATGTTATATTGGGCCTTTGGGCCCGTTCTGGCCAAAAAAAATAAAATAAAATAAAATAGAGCTATGTTATATGATAAATGTAAATAACATACTAAAGAAATTAACAAAATGGAAATTTACTACCATAACAATGATAGCTCCCAAATCCCTATGTGAATAAGTTGATTTGAATGGTCTAAATTGAACAATCTATCCTAAAGTCTAATATTCACATGTAAATGTCATCCTTGAAAGATTTAAGAAGTTTGTAATTTAAAATTACAAAAGAAAAAAGAAAGAAAGAAAGAAAAGGATCCCAGCATTTTAAATGTTTTTATATATATATATATTTATGGAACAACATTTTAAATTTTAATATACAAAAAAAAAGGTAGAAATGTATCGGACTTTAAAAGCCCGTTTGGTATCACTCACTAGTTGGGAATGTGAGCTTGAGGTGAGGATGTGAGGTTGAACACGTTTGATAAGGCTCACCAGTTGAGAAGGTGAACTGAACTTTCCCTGTGAAGAGGGAAGCTTCCTTCCCTCATGATAGGAAGAGAAGTGGAAGGAAGGTGAGGTGAAATGAGGTTTAAAGACCAAAATGCCCTTAAAAATTTCGTGACTTTTAAAAAGGACAAAAAATGTTTTTCATATTTTTATCCTTTTTTTTCTATTTTCTTCCCATTATACCAAACAATATTACTTTTACATTCCGTTTTCATTTTCCTACATACCAAACATACTTTTTATCACTTACTTCCACTTCCACTTTCCACTAAAATATTCACCGGATACCAAACAAACACTAAATGTAGTTAAAAAAAAGATTAAAATAGCGAAGCTTCCAGTACAATTTCATGCCCAGAGAAAAAGGGAAAAGAGATAAAGCTTTGTTTCTTATTTTATTTCAAGGGTCAATTCGCTTGATCAATTCATTCATTTTCTCACTTGCTTCCTCGTCCGTGCTTCATCACATCATAATTTGGCAAAAGTATATATATTCTTTGAAAAAAAAATGGCAAAAGTATATTTTTAACGTAATCCCAATTAGTAAATAATAGTTTTCATTTGGTTACTCGGTATTTAGTTTTTCAATTATGGAACTTATTTATATTGGAATCTCGTATAATTCATGCTTACCAGATATATCAGTTCTATATCCCATCTAAGTTGCTGAAGATCAATGCATACTAATTAAAAGGAAAAAATAGCTTCGAATTAAATAATAATAGTTATGCTTAGAATTTTTTTGGTGGAGACTCCTTCTTTGAACATTGTGATTGATCTTTTTACTGACTTGCTCCCTGAAAGGTGGGATAGCTAACCCAAGAACTACTTACTTAATAATGAAAATGACAAAAAAAAAAGGTTCTTCATAGTTTTATCTTTTAAGAGGTAAGCTTTGCAAAATAAAAAGACAGGAGTAAAAAATAACTTTACTTATTTTTAAAAACACAAATATATTTTTTAGTTTGACAAAAGTACATTTTCTGCCCCCAACGTTTGAGGGTCCTGTCACTTTCGCCCCTAACGTATTTTTGCTGTCAATTGTACCCCTAACGTTTTGTGTTTCTCCCAATGTCAGGCTTTCAGCTAACACCATCAATTTTTGAACGATTTTTGATGATGTGACATCCTATGTGACCAACAATTCTGAGTTGACTTAATTTTTTTCACATCAACAGTCAATAGTGCTAAGTTTTTGGGATCCATTTTACTGATGTAATAAGTATTTTGATGTACTGGGTTTACTAATGTACTGAGTTTTTGGGGTCCATTGTACACGTAAAATATATTGCTGATGTGAAAAAATGAAGTCCAATTAGAATTGTTGGCCATATAGGATGTCACGTCATAAAAAATCGTCCAAAAATTGACAGTGTTAACCAAAAACCTGACATTGGGAGAAATACAAAACATTAAGAGTACAATTAACAACGAAAAAACGTTAAGGGCGAAAGTGACAGGAACCCGGAGAGCAAGAAAGTACTTTTGCCTTTTAGTTTTTAAAAACAACTATAGATAACAAATTGGCAAACGAATTTTTTTTTTTTCTTTTGTTTTTAAAAACAGAAGACAATTTTTAAAAACTGTTATCAAAGTTCAAAAAACCCTTTACCTCTTAAAAAATAAAACTGTACTATAAAAAATTACCATTCATATAGTTGTTTTCCCAACATGAGTGAAAAGAAACGTCCGGTTGAGCTACTGGATAGGCATCAATATCAAGCTGAATCTGCTTCTGAGAAAACAGCTAGCTCAAACCATGTGTATAATAATGCACACTCCCTGCACAAGCACACAAAAATGCAGAAAAAAGAGAAATGCACGCTCCCTACGCAGGCTTTACCCTGTTCAGGTTCGAAGGGACTATCTCAGCCTCATCTGCTAGCATCTTAGCTCATGCAGATACAGGCACCCCTGGTGCATCTTGGATGTCAATATAATTTCCCATAAAATGTAAATCACCAAATCCAACCAACACAAACCAGCTAATTTATTCATGAAAATTAGAGAACACCACACAAGTAGAATAAATATAGAGTTCTAAGAGGTTGTCAATAAACTAAACTTGGTATTCTCCTACAGCTTGAAATTTGAAAATGGTTCTTCCACCATCCTCATATGCCATTTACACAACCAGCTCCATGCTCTCTCTCAAATGATCATTCGCTCCATTTATTATATATCCCTGCAAGAGAAGTTCAGTGAGAAAGAATCTTAACATCTTATAGAAAGAATCTCCATTATATTCAACTTTACCTTTTCTGGGAACTCAAGTATTCTTCTGGCAAGTAAATCTCGCCACCAGCTTCACCATGTTGTTCCCCACTGATAGTTTTCTTTGCAGCTAGAAATTCAGCACTCATAGCATCCATCCCATGCTTCAGAGCTTCCTCAACATCCCCATAGCCATGTTTCTCAGCATACTTCCGCACATCCTCTGTTATCTTCATAGAGCAGAATTTAGGTCCACACATAGAGCAGAAGTGGGCCACCTTGGCACCTTCTGAAGGCAATGTTTCATCATGGAAGGACATAGCTGTCATTGGATCCAATGACAAAGCAAACTGGTCCATCCATCGGAATTCAAATCTTGCCTTGCTTAATGCATCATCCCAGGCTTGGGCATGAGGATGGCCTTTGGCCAAATCAGCTGCATGAGCAGATATCTTGTAAGCTATAACTCCAGCCTTCACATCATCCCTATTAGGCAACCCAAGATGTTCTTTTGGTGTCACATAACAGAGAAGAGCAGTGCCAAGTGCTCCAATATTGGCAGCACCAATTGCGGAGGTGATGTGATCATAACCAGGGGCTATGTCAGTTGTTAAAGGACCAAGAGTATAAAAAGGAGCTTCATTACACCACTCTAGCTGTTTCTGCATGTTTTCAGGAATCTTGTGCATTGGTATATGTCCAGGTCCTTCATTCATCACCTGTAAATTGTGAACTTGTTTTTGTTACTCAGAATACAAGCACTTATTTTTACCTAGAAAACATCAGATGATACTACAATAACATATCAGCAAAGTTACTCTATGAAATAGACCAAGCAACTAAATAGCAAATGTTATGATGAACAAAATGCAACATGTTATTGTTTGACAGAAATTGCACTATTATCCCCACTGGATTACTAGGCTATTCCTACCCAAGTGTGTAACATCAATAAGATTTGTCCGGATTTATCCTGAGCCTATAACATGTTATTGTTTGACAGAAAGAAATGTCATTACATATATGGGAGACAAAATTAATTCATCTTGCTATAAATTTATCAGGATCATGCTATATAGAAATCCAGATGATTTATCACCTGCACATCCTTCTCCCATGCTCTACGGGTCAGTTCTCCCTGAGTCAAGAGTTCAGCAAATTGAGCTGTGTCATTTGCATCATAAATGGACCCAGGTCGTAGCCCATCACCTATAGACAGGGCGACATCATACTGATTACAGATGTCAAGTATGTCATCCCAGTGCTCATAAGCAAAATTCTCTTTGTGATAAGCTAAGCACCACTTTGCATGAATGGATCCACCTCGGGACACTATTCCTGTCATCCTCTTTGCTGTTAATGGAATATACCTCAGAAGCACTCCTGCATGGATGGTGAAATAATCCACGCCCTGTTCAGCTTGTTCAATCAGGGTATCCCTGAAAACCTCCCAGGTGAGATTTTCAGCGATTCCATTTACTTTTTCAAGTGCTTGATAAATTGGTACAGTCCCAACTGGAACAGAAGAGTTACGCAGGATCCACTCTCGAGTTTCATGAATGTGGCGACCTGTTGAGAGGTCCATGACCGTATCAGCCCCCCACATAGTTGCCCATTGAACCTTGTATACTTCCTCTTCTATAGAGCTTGCAACAGCTGAATTTCCAATGTTTGCATTCACTTTTACCAAAAAGTTTCTTCCAACAATCATGGGCTCTAGTTCCAAGTGTTTCTTGTTGGAAGGGATTATAGCCCGTCCTCGAGCAACTTCTGATCTGACAAACTCTGGATCGAGCTTCTCGCGAGCAGCACAATATTGCATCTCCTCAGTAATAATTCCCTGCTTAGCATAATACATTTGAGTGAATCTTGGTCCACCTATTTTCTCTCGCCTGTCAACCCAGTCTTTGCGCAATTTTGGAAGCCCTGATTATCAAATTCATAAAAGAGAATATAAAGTTAAGTGATTTACCCAAAGGAAATTAGTCCTTAATTCCTTAATTTATAGAATTAAGCTTGATTAGCATACCAATCCTCGGGCTTATATTTTGAGGGCCACTAGTATCATAGGTATCAAAGTGTGGTTCATCTCCGGACAGGTGAACCCGTCGAAAGGGAACTTTGAGCACATGACCAGTTTCTTCATGTATAACTTCGCTATAACATCATAATATACAATGCTTATATGAGAACATCTTAAGCATATTGGTATAAATCCAATCAACTAAGAAAAATTGAAGAGCCGTAATAGCTGGAAATGAAATTCATTAATCATATATTGTAGGGAGAGAAAGAGGCAAGAAATACCTGTACTCTTTTGTGCTTTTTGGAAAGCATTGTTCAAAGGAAGGAAGAGGAAGAAAATCCGGAGAAGCAGGGTCAACAGTGTTCTTCTTTTGTTTGCCTTTGTCTGACTTTGTGGTTGGGGGATCAAATGTCAATGTGGCTCTAGGGCCCAAGGCCATGGAAAATGGAACAAGTTCTTTCTTCCAAGCACTTGAGAAACGGCCAACACCATCAAACCCAGGCAAGAATGAAGTACTGGGGAACTTTGGTTGAGATGCATGATTGCCATTCTTGCAAACAACTGAGGTGGCATTAGCATGAACGGATGCCATCTTGATGCTGAACTTCAGAAATTCAAGCTTTAGAAGGTAATCAAATTTCATTAACATATAGCATGAAGGCATGTAATATGTGGACACAAATCTGTATAAGCGGATAAAAAGAAGATATTTATATACATATATGTATGTGTGTATAAGAAGGGACCAATTAAAACAATTGCAAGATTCGTCACTCCTTTGGATGTGATTTTTAGTTTATTTATCCAATCGTAGAATAAAAAGTATTTATGATGTTCTTCATATCAAATTTCAATAGTTTCTTTTCTACTCTTTTCTTTTATACATGATCAAACCAACTTTCTCTCTAAAGCATTCACTCTTCATCTTTAAAGAACAACTATTAAATAATTCTATAAAAAGCTATCATAAGATTAAAATTCCATCGTAAACTCAATTCATATTAAAACTCTCCGCACCGAATTTTCTGACTCTCTGATTTTAATCTCGAATAAATCGTTTAAACATTTCCTACGTCATTAACACTATCTCTCCCTAGCCTATTTCCGTTCCGTTCCGTTCAACCTTATCGCATAAACGGAGCGAGAATTCTCACCTCGATAATCATAAAAGCAGAACCAACAGCACGCACGCACGCACGCAAAACAGAGACAACTGAAATCTTTGAAAATCAGAATGAAGAGAAATATGAAACTAGGGCACAATAAGAAAGAGAAGAGAGAGAGAGAACCTGAATCTGAATCAGAAGGCTTCCTTCGCGTTTCTTATCTGATTTTCTTCTTCTCAGTCTGTGCGAGTGTGAGTGAGTGATATAACACGGGAAATAGGATGAGAGAGTTATATAGGGAGTGTCAATAAGTCCAAGAAACGCCCAAAAGGTATTCAGAAAACGAAACGTCACTGACGTGGCTCTCGTGATTTTCTTTTCCCTTTCAGATATTTTGTAGAGAGATATTAGATTTCACAATTCACACATCATACTCTCGCTGCAAATAAATTTATTATTTTTTTAAAAAAAACTACAATAATTACAGTTTTAATTTGTTTTTTTTTGGTAAATAAAACTAATTGTTCATATAAAATAATAGTAAAATGTTATTTTTAATATAACTATAACTATAATTATATTATTTTGGAATGAACATATAAGTAAAATAAATAAAAATAAATATTTGTATAATATTATATCAAACCTCAAGAGTATTAAATATAGTTGAAAAAAAATGAGAAGAATAATACATATAATTTTATCATATTTTAAGGGTTGTTAGTATAACTTGCTTTAGATCCTTTGATCATTTTTGCTCTAATAAATCAATGAAATTCGTCTCTTATTAACTATTTAGTAAAAAAATGAGAATAATATGCCTAAAGATTTTGGCTTAACAGTTTTTTTTGTTTTTTTGGGTTTTATCAATCACTAACTTTAACGTATTTTCTTTTTCTCTTGCATTCTTAAAATCACCATTTCATATATTAAAAGAAAAAAAAAATCATTTGTTGATTCTTAATATATATATTTGTCTACTTTTAATTAAGAAAGACTAATAAATAGTAAATAAAAATATATGAACAAATGAACATAAATATATATAGGTGGGGGTTTGTTCCCCAATCTGTGGAGTGTAGCATGGCAAAAATTTATGTTTTGTGGGAATATTCGCGGTGATACCTCATGCGGGCCTCATACAAGAAATTATTTACTACAGGAATGGGAACAAGAAAAAATATCCCCTTAAGCTAGTTTGGGAACGGAGACGAGACTATATCCCTACCTTATAAGGGATCTTCGTCTCCGAAAATATTTATGTAATTTTATAATATATTATTATTTTATTATATTAATATTTATATAATTAATTGTTTATTAAGATAATGTTTATTTTGTAGGCAAGTTGCACATGAAGAAGAGTATGAAAACTTAATAAATAGTACAAGAAAACTTAATTTAATTTTGTGTGAACTTTGTTGTTTGATTTTTTAATGAACTTTATTGATTGTAAGTTTGTTAAAAATATGTGCTTGTTAATGTTTTTAATTAGATCTTTTGGTATGGTGTTTTTATTTAATATTATCGACTACTTTTTACTAAAATTAAGTCTAGTCATGTTTTTATATATTTTTTTTAAAAATTTGTAAATATATATCGGGATTCCCATGAGGAGTACGGAGAACGAGAACGAGAGAGAAACTCTCCCCATAACGAGGATCAAAGACGAGGACGAGGGAGTTTAGGGGTAACAGTGGTGCGAATGCCATCGCTAGTAGTTTTTGTGGGTTAATCTGATTCACCAAAAAAAAAGTGTACATTTTAGTTTTTAGACATGTGAACTCAAAAAATATAAATCATAATTAATTCTTAAATTTATAAAAGTGTTACCAAGCACAATCATAACTATCAATGGAATAAGGTCTTGTAAAAAAAAAATAATTTTTTTTATAATACGATGAATCTGAATTCTAATAAAAGAATATTTTTGAAGAAAAAACACAACCATCTAATGTTTAGAAAATCCCTAATTAGTTATCCCGTCTGAAAAATTTGATTTCAAAAAAAGGAAAAAGATTATGTACAGTTTTTATATTGGCTAGAGTACTATTTTGGTTCTCAATGTTTGCATGAAGTTTAATGTTGGTTCTCAAAATTTTTTTTTTGGTCGATTTTGGTCCTCGAGCGTAACACCATTAACTTTTGTCGTTAAATGATGACGTGGCATGCCACATTCTCTCTCCTACATGTCATATTTTAATAACGTGACATAACACATCACTGCCACGTCACTTCACATTGCCACATCATCTTCTCTTGTTCATCATCATCTTCTTCATCTCATCCCCTCTCTCTCTTTACATCATCATCTTTCCCACCGCCGCCGGTGTCGGCGGCGCCGCCGCGCCACCACCACCATTTCCATCCTCTTCTTCATTCACACACCAAAAAAGCCTTCACCTACCCTCTTTATAAACCATCCCTTCCCCTGCTTCACCTTTCACACTTCTCTTTCTCAACGATCCATCCTCAATCACATAATAGCATTTCTCATTCTACTGCTAGAAAAGAGGAAAAAAACACAACCTTTACTTTCACTCCTTTCATTCATGGGCTCTACTAAAAGACCCTATTTCTTAGCAGAGGACGATGGTTTGGCTTCCGTTGTAGATATGGAAGTTGGGATTTCTGGGTATAATAACAGTAATAGTAATAATCATTCCCCCCACTATTACCAACACGGCTTTGTATCAAGATCTATGGGTTATGCTTATGCCACGTCTTTCAATAGAGGCAGTTTCAGAAACCATTTGGTTTCTTCCCCAAGATCTGGGAGGTTCTATGATCCTAGATTTGAAGAACCACAACCCCATTTCCTTCACGCTTGTTTTCTCTGCAAGAATCAACTTGGGGAAAACAGTGACATTTACATGTACAGGTTAGACTTCACGACCTTGAGCCTTTTTGTTCTTGCTTCCGATCTTTAATTCTGTTTAGGATCTGGAGTTTCTTGGATTGCGATCTCAATTTCGATTTGATTTTTGTTTCTGATTGAAAATTGGTTAATTATGAACGCAGAGTATAAAAATACAGAAATTACTGCGACATTCTCCGAAAAATGGAGATATAAATAGAAGAAGGGAAGAGGAAGAGCCAGACAAAGAAATGAAAAGTTTTATGTTTGTTTTCTTTTCGCCAAGAACCAGGATTATGGATAGAAGAGATATGTCCAGTGTGTGAATGATAAAGAGGATGGAAATGGTGGCGGCGACGCCGACACTGTAGTGGTGGTGGTGGGGAAGATGATGAGGATGATGATGTAAAGAGAGAGGGAATGAGATGAAGGAGATGATGACGAAGGAGATGATGACGAAGGAGAGAAAATGATGTGACAATGTGGGGTGACGTGTCAGTTATGTGTCATGTCACGTAATTAAAATGTGACACGTAGGAGAGAAGGTGTGTCACATAAGCATGTTACGTCATCATTTAACGGCAAAAGTTAACGATGTTACACTCGATGACCAAAATCGACAAAATTTTTTTTTTAGGATCAACATTAAACTTTTGAAACATTGAGAACCAAAATAATACTTTAACCTTTTATATTTGTGTTGTGAGATTTTTCAATAATCAATTGATATATATTATATTTTAGTCCTTTCGAGCATATCTCGTGAAATGTTTGTCTAATTTTTCTTGAAATATATTTAAAGATATACTCTTTTTTTTTACATATATCCTCCGAATACCTCTAAGAGGATGATTGCTCATATTTTTAGTTTTTTTCCTTATATTTTGAAGTAAACTCGTAGAATTAGTACTCTTTTTCCCTCTTTAGGAAGGGAAGGGTAGAGAATATTTAAAAAAATAATTCATATAAAATAAATAGATTAAATTAATCACTAATAAACATATAATTATATGAATAATATATTGTAATATTTCAAAAAATATATATTTTAATAAAATTTACTATTAGCAGCCAAATCTACTTAAATTTCAATGATTCTCCAAGGTGTATACTCAATAGTGTCATGTCAAGCGAAAATAAGGAGAACTATATTGAAAGTTTCTTTTTTTCTTTTCTTTTACCTTCTCCATTTTTAGCGATCCAAATCCGACTGGGTCAACATCGTCTTTTCAGTCTTTTCAATGTTGTATAGTGTCATGTCAAGTGAAAATAATGGGCACTGTATTGCCACCCAAAATAAGAATGAACCAATTGTGAAGTGTAACAAATCATGAAACTTAGAAGTTAGAATAAATATCAATAAATATACTCTCTTTTTTTTTTTTCAGAAAAAATCTTTCTTTAGACCACCAGGTTGAATAATATTTTCTCTTTTCATAATCTCATTGTGTTTGGAGTCAAAATAACGAAGAAAAAATTAGAAGTAAATTTTTTACTTTAACATTTTTTTTTTCAATTTTAAGTATAATATATGTGTTCTTCTTATAATTTACTTTTACTAAGGTTTTTTTAAAAATATTAAATTTGAATTATAAAAATACAAATTTAAAATTCACTTTCCTTTCCTTTGCTTCCCTTCCATTATCTCAATCTAAACTATTAGTTAAACCAAGCTTATGAGATCATTAAATAATGAATATCTCACTAAAATTATACTTGATATGATTACAATATATCTATTCTATTTATTTATTTATCTTCAAAGTCATATTTACCTTAGATTATGTTTTTTTATGACAAATGTTATTATTATCCAAAGAATCTCATCCACAAAGGAGAATGGTCCACCAAATCCAAAAGCATATCTAAGGTCAGCATGCCATTGTTCTTTCCACCAACAACAGTACAAAGATAATGCATTTAGAGAGCAACACTGATATTTTAGGCCCCTTCAAAAATATCAGAAATCATATTGCAATAATACAAAATCATCATCACTATCCTTCACTCCTTGCCAAACAACTAGAAACAGACTGCTTTAGTCACTCACTTAAAAAAGACAATGTGATGCAAAATGATTATTCAGACCTTACTTCATCCTAACCCACACCATGAAAGTAAGTCCTCTCTACCTCAAGCATTCTTTCTAACCCCAAGAACCTTTGTACGCAACAGCAGTTTAGTGATGTGCAAGTTTTTAGAGGGAGAATAAGGCCTGAAAACTTTGTTACTATGTCACTCACAATTCAAATAAAAAATACGAGAGTCATATATAGCACAGTCTTATATAATTTATAAACTTATAATTATGGTTTTCAAACTTTAAATTTTAAGTAAAATTGAAAAAGATATGTAAATTTATATCGTAAAATCATAAAAATTTATCTATTAAAAACTTATAGGGCCAAATTTATAAATTATTTTTTAAAATAAAAATAACATAAAAAATGAGATATTTATATGCATGTATATATATATATATATATACAAGTATTTTCACTCATATAAAATCTCAACAAGTGGCATCCTAAAAACATGTCAAATGATACTCTAAAGATTTGAAGAGTAATGTCATAATAATTTGACAATTGGTGCTCTTAAATTTTATCATAATTTTGAAAATATAATTTTTTGACAAATGGAATTTTAGATATTTTTACCTAATTTAATGAATATATATTTCAAAAAATATTAATGAATACAAATTTTTCAAAACTTTTTATCATTAAAAATGATTTTCTAAATTAGAGTAAAAGAAGTTAAAATTAAAATTAACTCAATCTCAAAAAATTGAAAGTTATAATATATTTTTCTCCTAACCTTATCTAAATTTTAAAAAATAATATCAAATATTATAAAAATATTATTAATAATTCTTATTATCTTTAGTTATCTGGAAGTAAAAATAATTGAGTGTTTTTTTCTAAAGGAGTATACACCAAATTAAACTACAAATAATATTTAGTTATATGCAACTATAAATAATTGATTGTCTTTTCTAAAGAACTATGTATTGAATTATTTATCCGACTCGACCCATGTCATGCACCTGGCTGTGATTGCAAATAGTTCAATATATAGTTAATAATTCAATAATTCATATACAAATAATTAAACTAAAAAAATTAAACTATATTTTCAACTAAGATAATCAAATGATCTTTTCCCATAACCATCATTTGATCTATTTCCACCACCACAATTACCTGTACTTCATTCTTGATGTTATGTAAATCTAAACACATATAATTTGAAGTACTATGAACTCAAGTATTATCAATATTAATCACAAGGTTATCAACATTAAGAATTTTTTGGATTAAGTTGGATTATGAATATCTACACAAACAAGCTAAAAAAAAGCTCTAAACAAGTATTTTTGCGATTGTAGTAAAATTGTAAAATTAATGGGTAAAATTCAGATTTCATGCAATTCTACTTGTTCCACCAGTTGTACTTTGATTTTGTACATGATTTAACAAGATTTACTTAAAAATTCGAGGCAAAATATTATTTAGTCCCCGAATTATTGATCAAACTACTATTTAGTCCGCGAATTTATCAAAAATACTATTTAGTCCTCGAAATGTTTAATTATGTCAACTATTTAGTCCCCGAATTTGATAAAATACTATTTAGTCCCCGAAATGTTTAACTATGTCAACTATTTAGTCCCCAAACTTGACAAAAATACTACTTAATCACCGAATTTGCAACTCTGTCAACTATAACGAGTAAAAGTCAGGAGACTAAATAATTGACAGAGTTACAAATTCGATGATTAAATAGTACTTTTGTCAAGTTTGGGGACTAAATAGTTGACATAGTTAAACATTTCGGGGACTAAATAGTATTTTGTCAAATTCGGAGACTAAATAGTTGACATAGTTAAACATTTCGGGAACTAAATAGTATTTTTGATAAATTCGGGGACTAAATAATAGTTTGACCAACAATTCATAGACTAAATAGTATTTTAACTCTAAAAATTTAACCATAACCATAACGTGAACAACTGTAAATCTAAATTTTAACATCCTTACCCATAACCATAACCATAACGTGAACAACTGTAAAAAATTACAATTGCAGACAGCCAGATATCACATGACTGAAATAATAATAATAATATTAATAAATAATACTGGATATACAACAGATTTCAAATACTGGCTCTCATACGAAATATGGCGGTTAAGGTGGCGACGGTTATGAAACCCGTGACGAAGCACCGATGTATATATTTCTTTTTCATCTTCACTTTTTCTCTGTGGCTTTGGTTGAGTAAATCGTGAGTTAACACAAATAACAGGCTGGCTGGCTACGTGTTAAAAATGACGCCAAATTTTACCTTACAGGGAATATACAAAGTTGTGGGGGTGAGTAATGGTAATTGGGAGAAATCTTCTCTGGCTTCATCCGTTTGTGTAAAGTCAAAAATAATACTCCAGGTTTCACCCACATTGCAAGCATAAGAAGCAACTCTAAACCTTTTCAGGAACCTGTCTCTGCAAGGGGAGAAGAGTCTCTTGCTTTCCTTTGACAAAGAGTGCAAGTTCTGTTGGTGCAACCACAAGTCTTAGCCATTTCTGTAGCTCTTCACCCTCTACTTTCTCATTTTCTGAAGAATAAGCACTATTAGATTAGAGCAAGAAGCCTAAGCCAAAGCAGAGATTCATTGATCATCAATCAGTATTCAGTACACACACACACACCCAACATAACAGAGAAGCCTGGTGTTCATATCCCTAGTTCCTCAAGAATCCTTTAACACAGGCATTGTTTTATATTTAACTACCTTCGATTTTCTATCTAAATAGGGGGAGGAGAAAAGAATGCCAGATTACAGAAGATCAGAACCTTATAATTATCAACTAAGGGTGCGATACATTACATGAGTAATAAAAACAAAGAAACCATGCATGAATGCACCTAAGAAATTATATCTCCCCCAACATCCTACCTACTAATCCCAGCTTCCCTCACAAATTACATGATCCCCAGTGCAATGTGTTTTAACAGTCAAGCATAAGATTTTTTTCTTTAACATAGCGCAAGGCCTTCACCCTAATATATGTAAATACTAAATACCCATCCATTTAAGTTAAAAGATACTGCATGCATTTATTGCTAATTTGTCAGCTATCAGCATAAACCATGCCACAAAACCACCAGATATCAACAAGTACAAAAAGATAATACCTTCCAATTGAGCACCTAGACCCTCCAAAACAGTAGGATTAGCTCGCACAATGGAAAGTGCCATGTCCAGAGAAGACTGCAGCAACAATTTCACCTCTCTTTGAACCAAATCAATAAGTTGACCCTGTTTGTTGAGAATAAAATCAGCATACGGAGAAATTGAACAAGAAAAAGAAAGAAATTAATAAACTACAGGACCTGATCCCTTCCCCAAGGAACTGCTCCTCCAGACTCATCAATTCCACCATTAGAAAGAGTGGCTATTGATACAGGGCCTATGGTCTGATTAAGACCATATTCAGCCACTGCCTTGTATGCCATGTCAGTTGCTCGCCGTATGTCATCAAGTGCACCTGTCGACACTCGACCTGAGTAAACAACTTCTTCTGCAGCACGTCCTCCAAGAAGTGTAACTAGACGACCACGTAACTCATCAATGAATAACAAATATCTATCCTCAGTTGTTGGAGGAATATAAGTAAAGCCCAAAGCCCCTCCTGACCTTGGCAATATGCTTAGTTTCTGATAACATTAAGAATATAGTAAGGCCCTGACATAATAAGCAATTATAAATGCACAGATAAGCAGCACAACAACTAGCAACCTCAAAGGCAGAGCTTATGTATTGCAAGGGTAGTGTAGGTGCAAATACTAAAGGGTTATACTTACTATTGTAAGTATTCAAACAGAAAACCATGATCTACCAACAAAATAAAGCACAACCCCTGATTACAAGCAATCCATAGTCAGTTGCTATTATTCAGAAGAAAGCTAAAGCATTCTGACTTAGTGAAACATTGCCTACAAGATGCAGCACTTGCAGATATTTCCTATTCCTCTCTTAAATTCTTGTTTTGTAATTACTCAACATAATGCACCTCAAATTAAATGCTCTAGTTCACCAACAAATTATATTAAGAAAAAAAAAACTGAAAGAAACGTTACCAAAAAAATTTCTCGTCACAAGGCCAAATAATATAAATCTCATAGTCAACGTATATGGACTAGAAATTATTAATCATCAAAGTAATTATGAGCATGAGTACAATTCTAAATTGTGCGTTGCTCCCAAAAAAAATTGAAGAAACAAGTACATAAGATACAAGCACAATATGAATCTATGTGGTGACACAATTGAGTAGTCAAGAACCTAGCACCTTCCATTATTTACCTCAACACGTGGCTGTCCAGGAAGAAGATTTGCAACTGCAGTACCTACAACGGCATGACCGGCTTCGTGTCGGGCTACTACAGCCTTCTCACTTCCCTGCAATTTGGCAGTCTTCTTCTCAATGCCCTGAAACAAGTAATTTGGTTCATTTTCTTGACCAACTCTTCAAACTAAAGTCACATGTATGAAACTGAAAGGTTTTCTATGTAGCATGTGAAACGTTATTCCCTTCGGCAGATTGAAAAATCTAACCTAAAGCATTATAAATATGCGACAACTGAATACATAGAGCAACATTAAAAATTATTAAAAGAACTTACGGTAAGATGTGTTTGTAGTTAAGAGAAAACTAGTTAATATAGAAATCAGCCAAATACAAACTTTAGCCATACAGTCTATGTCCAACCAACTGTTCAAAGCATGGTAACAAAATCTCTAACTAATATGATTAACCATATACCATCTGAACCTCTAGATGTAATTATCAAGACCCTTATTGTGCAGAACATATTGCCATGACCTATGAGATTTAACTTCACAGGCAAAGGAAAGGCAATAAGAACCACTCAATGTCTCTGCTTCACAATGTAAAGTTTCACAGATAAGACACCAATCCCACTCCTGGGGCACTTCAGTAGAATAAATTTATGTTTATCATCTAGAAGACTAGAACAGCACATTTTACATAGATTGCATGGTTTACATGGGTCTCAGAAAAGAAAGTTCTCTCTGAAGTGACTGCCCCATTTTAACCTCAGATGATGTTATTCAATCTCTGAATAGATTAGCTCAAAGAAGCCATGATATCAATGTTAACTTAAGAGGCATGGCCTAATGCACACAAATACATTGCTGCCACCCTGAAAAAGGTATGACTTACAGCTATTGATCTCTCCACAGCTTGAACAAAATCAATTTTCTCCACAACAATTTTGTTTTGTCTTCCAGCCAGTAAAGCAGCTTCATTTACAAGGTTTGCAAGATCTGCTCTGTAATGATGTGTGAAATAGTTCAGATTAAAGTTTCAACTTCAATATATTCGAAGTAAAAAGATGACAGGGAAAACAACACAGTTACCCAGTGAAACCAGTAGTCATAGAAGCAATGTCCCCAAGGTTAACATCTTTGGCTAAAGGAAGTTCTTTCTTGGAAGCATGAACTTTTAAGATGGATTCTCTTCCATTCCTGTCAGGTGTTTCCACCTAAAAAGAAATATGGGGAGATAAGTGAGGCACTTCTTCTGATATATGTGCAAGGTCAAGAACCATTTCAATATCTTTAATGAAAACCAAGGAAGGTTTTAAAACTAGAACACAAACCATAACTACACGATCAAATCTTCCTGGTCGGCGAAGTGCGGGATCTAAGACATCTGAGCGATTAGTCGCACCAAGAACAATCACTGCAGAATTGCTGTCAAATCCATCCATCTCCTGCAAAGCAATTTTAGAACATTTTCCTTTATGGAATAAACAATTCCATATCAAAAGTAAGAAATGATGTCAAAGGAATACTAACAGTGAGTAACTGATTCAAGGTTTGCTCTCTCTCATCGTTGCTCACAATACGAAATTTGCCATCACGGCTTTTAGCCACAGCATCTATCTGCATACCAAAACAAACTCTGATTGATTGAATACTGATAAGTAGTTGTTGAACCTAACCATCCCTATAAACAAGGTAATGCACATTCTTACCTCATCAATAAATATTATGGATGGTGCTTCCTTCTTTGCCCGTGCAAAGAGATCTCTTACACGGGAGGCACCCATGCCAACATATAATTCCACAAACTCACTAGCAGAACAACTTATAAATGGCACATCAGCTTCCCCCGCCACAGCCTTTGCTAGTAGAGTCTTACCTGTTCCAGGAAGACCCACCTGTAAGATAAAACAACAGTTACCTACATGTCAAACAAAACAGTACCGACAATAATAAGAGGACATTTTCTATATGATCAACAAACCCAAACATATAGGAAAGGCGAAAGTGAGAAATAAGAATCATTCAAGGATTGATTGTAGAACCATCAATGCCATGCAACACTTCAATCATACACTATCCAATCTATTGTAAATTAATAATTATATAAAGATGAAAAGGCATACACCATACATCTTCCAGAAGACCATTCATCTAAATTTTGACCCATGAAATCCCTAAGAGACATTTCACTTATTTGACCTTTTCCCCGGCAATTTTCCAACACTACAATACAATGTTATCGTCAATGCATACTTGTTCATTTTCATCCAGGGAACATAAGTTAATTATTTGTCAGATATCTCTGGCTAGGACTCACCAAAAGAACACCCCGAGGAGGACGAGCACCAAGTCGAATATACCTGTCTGGATTCCGAAGAAATTCCTGGCAAGTGAACATGTGAAAAAATAAATTCCTATATCACCAAAAGACCTCGAAATGAAAGGAGAAGATTAAGCTATTAAACAAAAGGCCTTTAAAACATCCTACAGATTGCAGACATAGAATATGAGCTGAAGAGAGTCCAGCCTACCACAATCTCTTCTAACTCTTCCTTAGCTTCATCAACACCAGCAACATCAGCAAAAGTAATTGTGTCACCTTGATCAGATGACTTTGCACCAGTAGAAGTGCCTGATTTGCGGTTCCTAATCTGACCAGCTGTATGCTGTACACAGCATAGATGCACTCAGAAAAGTGTAGCATTTTAACCATCTAGGAAAGAGAGATAGGAAGGCCATTTAAAAAAAAACTAAAAGTGTAGCAAGCAATCCATCACCTGAGAAAAGCTCACAGGGAATCGATGTAGAAGTCCAGCGAGCACAGCAACATAAAACAAGGCTATCTGTGTATATGAGTGTAGTCAGCACGACACATTATATAAAGAAGTTTCTAATTTGTCTCCTTTACAACCGGGAAATAAATAACAAACGGGAAGGAAATGAAGGTGATATTCCAAATGTATGAAAAGCAGGCTTCTAATTTATGTTACATCCATAATACTACACACAGGAGAAAGGAACCTGATATTAATCTACATATACATTTACATTATGGCAAAGTTAGCAAAGGCAAAAAGTTTTGGGTTTCTGTACACAGACAGATTTATGAAGTCAGATTAAAAAGAAACTTCTATTAAACACTCTAATGTATTCAATCCTTCTAGAATTTATTATTTGAAATTCTCATGGTACAAAGAAAACAGCATTTAATTCTAAATTCTTTATAAATCATATAAATTATATTGTGTCCAGCACTATAATTTTAATATCCATTACCAGCATCAAACTCCTCATAGTTGACGTAAACTCAGATATATCAGTTAAATACATGTATAATTTATTTCCCGAGTTCAGACCATAAGCAGGTAACGTTTCTCATTACTTCAACGTCATATTAGCGCCTCTCATTAATTCTATATAACCACAAAAGCTCTCAAGTCTCAAGTGCAACTTCCTTACCAGAGCAGAGTTAAAGAATCCACCAGAACGCTTATCTGGTGACCCAAACTCCACTTCATTTTCTAACATCTTTTCATATGGGGTTTTTATGTCACTTGGCCTTGTTGTTGTGTAAATTATCCTCTTTGTTGGAGCAACACTCTTAACCAACGACTCTGACTCCTGCAACCTACTTGTTCCCGCAACTTCACGATCCTGAATGGTTCCTATATCAGACTTCAATTTGAACATGATATGGACTCCATCAACCTCCACCTTCTGTACTTGATTACTGTTGATTTTACTCAAGAACTCGCTGTACGGCACACTAACAAACGTAGTTGGAGTCCTCGGCTCAGACCCGGGTAATGGAACCCCTGGACGAAGTAACCGCATAACGAAAATCACAATCCCCAATTGCAAAAGCAAAACGCCAATTTCCTGCGCCTGCACTATAGGCTGCCATCGCCACTTCCCTCCCTTCGAACTCCACCACCATCCACCTTTTCCCTGCTTCTCCCTCCTTCTGTTCGAACCAGAACTCGGCGAATTCTTATTAACCCCTTGACCCTCGCTGGCTTTCGCTGCTTCACTCTTCTCACCCGAACCCGACGCCGTCGAATCGCTCTCCTGACCGCTAGCTCTAACACAACAACAACCCTTTCTGAGTCCATAGTTCCTCACGAAACCTCCCCACAAATTTAACCTCCCCGAATCCCTCGACAAATTCCCTTGCCTGTGAGCTCTAATGGGCGGAACCGACGCCGAATTCAGAACGAAATGCCTCGAATTCCTGCGGAAAACCCTCGATTTCTGAAGGAAAAATCCCCCTCCATGCCAATGATAGAAATTCGAATTCGAATTTAGATAAAGTTTGCTGTGAGTTAACGGTGATAGATAATCCAAAGCTGACATTCCGACAGACCTAACAAGAAGAAAAATCAAAACCTGTGTGTCCTTGCTTCTACGTAGATATACATATAGGTGAATCTCAGAGAGATAATTTCAGAAGAACCAATGGTGCTGAGATTGGAAGAAGAGTAGACAGAGAGAGGGGGAGGGTGATACGACAAGTGAAAACAGCCGTTGGATTAGGGAGAACACAAAGATCTGGACCGTTCGCATCCCATTATGGGACAACAGTGTGTTTTCGTGCGTGGATTTTATTTCCTTTTCTTTTCTTTTCGCTTGGACGTCCGTGGTTATGAATTTTTCTTGTGTGTAAAGGGGAAGGATCGTGTGTGGTGCACCTCACGGAATGCATTTACGCAGAGACACGCGTCGAGTAATAAGAGGAAGAGTAGGGATCTCCAAATGATTTGCGGCGATTTCGCGCGCAAATTAGAGTCACTCGTTGCGCGGGGAGTGAGGACCACACGCTCCGTTCTGAACTTAAGCTAATCATTTAGAGCCAAGGGAATGGGAGTATGGGAGTATGGGTGTATGGGACCTGTTCATGGGCTTCAATTCTTAAAGTAAATTATTATAATATTTATAAGAAATTAGATATAATCCTTTATATGGTTTGCTGCTCAAGTTTCAAATTAAATTGAAAAAATATATAAATAACTTCTTTGCAAGCATGGGACCTGTTCATGGGCTTCAATTCTTTGCAAATATATAAACACATTACCCCTCCTTACATATATTATGTGAAGATCAAATTTGGGAGTTATTCCCACATACTTAATTCTCCATTATCAATTGAGTCACAATTCATACACATATGATCATCAAATATTTATATTTGGCTCTTTTAATTAAACAAACTTGATCGAATTCATTAATTTAAACTTTTGAAGAGCCAAATTCAAGGAGCTTGGTTTATTTACCCTATGTTCAAAACTCATTGCATCAGTTTTTGGTTCAGCAAATGGCTAGTTCTTTCACCACAGATCCCAATTTCAGAGCAGTTGCTACGGCCATTACCGGAAGAATTTGGCGCCCTACTTCTATGTAACACTATTAATTAGCTAGCACTGGACATATAATATAATAAAATAAAGGATTATATATATTTACAAATATACATGTTTCTTTTAGTTTTGGAGAGTACAGCGTTGATTATATTGTGCGTAGGGAATATATCTGTATGTATAAAAGATTATTAGGGATGCTTCTATAATGCGTTGTTACCGCTAATTCATGACATCTAAGCTTCTTCCATTGTTGTGGACTCGTAGGAAGGTAACGAGAGAGTAAATGATACAAGTCTCATATTTGGTAGGTTACTTTTAAAGAATGACTTTATAAGGATTTAGGCTCTTTTACTCTAATAATTAACTTTTGGGGATGTAGTTCTTCTCAAAGACTTGTGCTCGTATTAATTGATGCTTTCATTGAGAGTAGGCCGACCAGAAAGAAGTACCTACAGAGGGTTTTGACAGGTGGAGAGGCTGACCATGATTAAGTGAAGCGTCATCGAGTAAAGTGTAGCAGTGTGTAGCCGTCGGGACACCGGCTTTCGAAGGGGTGATAATGATACAAGTCTCACATCGGGTAGGTTGCTTTTAAGGAATGATCTTATAAGGTCTTGGGTTCTCCTACTCCAATAGCTAACTTTTGGGTATTCATATCAATGAAGAAGAAAAAGAGAAAGATGAGATTGAGTGTAGAGATTGAAATGAAAATTTTGAGATTGAAGAAGTGAAAATTTTTAAAAAGTTTCTATCATATCTCGTTATAAGTTGACGGACTAAATTAATGGTGTTATACATAAACACTAATTTAAAATAAATTGTAAAGATAGAAAATTAATTTAAAACTTTTAAAGATAAATTACTAATAATTAACTAATATAAAATAAGAAAAAAAAGACAAGGGACTAAATTAAAATTTTGGCTACTAGTGTATTATCCATCTCGCATACAAACGGCTCGAGAAACTCAGATGTTTTGTTTTGGATGATCCCTGTTTCGCAAGTAAAGAGATTAATTTCTTAAAATATTGTCACGTGCCTAAGTAGAATTCATCTAACAATATTTATTCCGTATATATGATATGACTAAAAAAATCTAACATATGATTAAGAAGACCCAAACTCCTACTTTTTTTTTCGGCCTGAACCCAAACTCATACTTAAACCAACACACATCGATAAATATAAAACTCCAAGTCTCCCATATTCTTTTGGGTCAACAAACTTTTGCTACTAATAAAAATGAGCTCTTTCATTACCAAAAAAAAAATGAGCTCTTTAAAAAAAGTTGGCCCAAAACTTCTTTTCTTTCAAGTATATTTTTTATAAAATAAAACAGATTTTCACTCTAAAAAAGTCTAGTCAAACAATTTTATTTTAGATACAAATCCAGGGTCTAAATTACTGGCTTACGTGTCAAATTATAACCAATACTTTTTTTGTGCCAAGGCATGGAGATGTAATGAGAATTTCAGCAAGATCTATTTATGCTGTTAATTTTCTTGTACGTATAATTAAATTATAAGATCTAATCTTATTTCATAAGATAGAATAAAGAGAAAAAAAATAAAAGATAAAGAGTAAATGAAGTTTATGAGTAAATGTGGAATATAATCAATTAGTAAAGAGTAAAATTGTGACCGAATTTCATTTCCTTTGATGGGATTTTTTCTTCTTTGTCTGAATCTAACTTCTCTCAAACTAAACATGATTTCATTTGCAATTTCTTCTCCCAGTCTTCTTCCTTGGTACCAAACAAGCTATTACAATGCTTTATCTTCTTATTTCGCTTGCTGAAAGCTGAAAAAGCCCAAGGATTAACCTAGCCTATCATGGCACTAGAAAGACTTTTAAGTAAATTATAGACTTTCGTACAATGAATTATCATTACTTAATAGTTAACATTTAATATATTTATTTCATATTTATTTTTTATTTATAAAAACTTGTATCTACCTAAATTCTGTCATTAACCACTATTCCTGGGCTCCTGGCAGGTGAAGACAAATGCTTTTTGAACTTATCTTATTGGCTATGGCTACTTACATTACATCACTAATAAGTGATAGTTTGACTTGGATCCCAAAATCTTGACCCGTGATTTTCTTAAGAAAATGTTGACCTATATAGTCTTCCATTGTATTGACCTATTTTGACCCCCTTTTTTTATGTACGCAAAAAATATGTTGTTCCTCTTATCCCTTTATCAACAAAAGGGGAGAGAAATACATAGTAAAACTCCTGAATTTGTGGATCCTATAAAACTTTCAGCCAAGCAAAAGGTTTCTTAATAAGGACGAACTAAACTGTGATGCTTCAACGGCAAACCATATGTTGAGGGAAAAGATCAAATAATTTCTTACTGCTGACCACAATTTGGGGCCAAGTTGACCCTTTTTCTCTCATTCCTTCTCTGGTTTTTGTTTCTTTTCACTTTCTGAAGGATTTCTATCATCAACCCAGAAAGTTTGTTCATCAGCTAGAACTTCACTTGAATTTACTCATTCAGAATATAATCTTTTTTAAAAGAAATAAATCCATCTTTTATTAACCTTTTGTTTTTGTACCTTTTTATTTTTCCCATGGCAGAAGATCAGATTCTCTTCATATATTTCATCAATGGGCCGGCATAGCAAACATGTCTGTCCCGTTCGATTATTACCATGATGACCACAATTATATGTTTTCAAACGATTAATGGCTAAAACTTCCCCCATTTGAGTTCCCCATTGTTCTATGCACATCAATTCAGAGAAGAAGAGATGGGTTTGAGTACAAAAGACATTCCAGTTTGTCTCTGCAGAATGATTCAGGTTTCAATTGAGACTAGTTTCACATTTATGAGAAGGCACCCACTAATTTCTGGTGTTCTGATACTATTAATCATCGTATATTTATTCCTCTCTTATATTTACCACTTTCTGGTTTATTTGTCCCCATTTCTGGTCTGTGCTGCCTTTTTTGTATGCATCTTTTGGAGTTCTGAGCAAGACCCGCTCAAATATATCAAAGGGGATAACAAAAAAGCTGAGCAGAGGAAGTTCGATAGACAATATACTGAGATACCAAGTCATGTGAAACGCGACCTGGCTCTTCAAAGAAGATATTCACTACGAAATGCTACGAGTAGAAGGCGAAATTTCAAAGATAAGAAATGGAATGCGCAAGATATTGTGGTAGAGGAAACAAACAAAGTACTACCAACAATTACAAACAATGATTCTGAGGATAACAATGCATTATCAACCATTACAAGTAATGATTCCGAGAATAACAAAGAATTATCAACACTTCCAATTAATAATGATTCTGATGAGAATAAAGAAGCCACTTCTTCCGATCCTGAACCTCCGACTAGCGACCTGGTCAAAATTTCAGATTCAGATCAACAGACAAGCAGAACAGATGGATCCGACGGTTCAGCATTGGAGAAAGAGAATGAGAACTCGCGAGAGGGAGAAGGAGGAGAATCACAAGAAGAAGGAGAAGTAGAATCACTGGAAGAAGAAGAAGAAGGAGAAGACTCGCAGGAAGAAGCGAACAAAGCGATGGAATGGACGAACGACGACCAGAAAAACCTAATGGATCTAGGAATTTCAGAGATCGAAAGGAACCGAAGGCTAGAGAGTCTAATAGCGAGAAGACGAGCGAGACAGCATCTGAAGCTGCAGATCGAGAAAGGAATAATCGACCTAAGAACGGTATCTCCGAGTCAAATCGCACCTCTGTTGATAACAAGAATAAACACGACGAGCGATTATCGCCGCGGTGAATACGAAGGGATAGATGGGATAGAAATACCTGGATCGGCGCCGTCGGTGCTGCGACCGTCGCGAAACCCGTTCGATCTGCCGTACGATCCGTCGGAGGAGAAGCCGAATCTGACGGGAGATAGCTTCCAGCAAGAATTCACGGTGAGCCACCACCAGAGGGAGATGTCGTATTGCAGACACGAGAGCTTCAACATTGGGCCGTCGTTGCCGTTTGATGAATCGTATCCGTTCTTCATAAATGGGAGGAAGATTTCTGATAGGTTCAGAAGGCTTCCAGGTACAACTACAATAACCACTCTCTCCCGCCTTTTTCCCGCTAATTTTGAATTTTTAATAACTTAGTAAAAAAAAATAAAGAATAAATAAATTGTTAAACTAATTTATTAAATTCATAGTAAATAGTTTACATGTGAGGAGTATGGTCATGGTCTTATAAACTTGAGTTTGTGAAAATATTTTATATTTTTATTGTAAGTATTTAATTAAAAAGGACCAAAATCTTATAATTCCTATCTCCCAAAAAAAAGTAGGTTAAATTAGTTTTGTGAGCATTATAGTTTCACTCATTTTTTAATTAGGTTTCTACAATTTAAAATTTTGTAATTGAGTCCTAATAATTTAACAATGTTTTAATTAAGTCACTAAGCTTAAATTGTTCTAAACATTTTCTTAAATTTTGATGATATGTTCATTATATACTATCTTAAGATTATGAGTTTACTTAGTTCAAGTTAATTTACACGTTGACAACTTAAACAAAATTTAATATAATTTCAACAAAATATTGATAACAAAGACTAATTTAAAATTTTGTTAAAATTTTTTAACATTGTGTTATCTTTTGATGATACATATCTTAACATTATAAATTTACTTAGTTCAAGTTAATCTACACATTGGCAATTTTAACAAAATTTAATATAATTTCAACAAAATATTGACAACAAGGACTAATTTAAAATTTCTTAAACTATTTGGACTCAATTACAAACTTTTAAACTATAGGGACTTAATTAAAATTTATTGAAAATATAGGGATTACAAGAGTAATTTAACAAAATATATTTTCCATACATGGACTTAAACTAGAACTGGTAATAACATCAATCTTAAATTCTTAATCCTTGGACTGTCTATCATAAATCCTTATTAATATTGACAAATAATATTGAATGAATAGAGAAATATACTGAAAAATCAATACTCTCGTGTGTTACTAGACTTTTACCCTCTCATCCATTGGAAGAAAAAGTTGAGGTAAACTTTTCCTTATAAAACTGAGAGCATTTCACTCTTTTGCAGAGAAGGGAAACCCTGACTTGATAATAGAAAAACTGTTCTGCAAAGATAGTGTTGGTGGAAGCGTTGGTTTCAGTACTAGAGTTAAAGCTCCCAAACCACTACTGACTAAACTGCAACCCAATGAGGAAACACCAACAAAAAGCAAACTCAAATTCGACTTGTTTGACCTCATCATCAAAAGGAAGCAAGAAGATGATGATGATGATGATGATGATACTGCAGCACAAAAACAACAACAATCAGAATCAAAACCCATGTCTGAAGCTGAAGATGGCCCCAAGATCTCAAATGATGAAAAAGCAGGAGTTTCAGAAGCTCCTCCTCCTCCTCTTGAACTTGATAATAAGCCTATTAATGAAAAGTTCCTCAATTTCCCCATCACTACTAGCAGCAGTAATGTTGTCACTTCCATATCAGAGTCCCTCCCATTTGAATCTCCATCATCCAGCAAGAACCAAGAGAATGTGCTTTTCTCTGATAGGTGCATTTTCCATAAGCCAACATGTTCAATTGCTTCTGATCTACAAGTGGAGTTTTCAGAGGTTGGATCACCCACAACACTCACAATAGATGGAGAAGAGTCTGTGGTCTTCGATGGGGATGGTGGGGACATTGATAAAGACATTATTGCTATTGCTACTCCTGGAAGTGAAGATTTTGGGGAGGATCTAAGTGCAGAAGTAAGCAATAGTAGCTCAAAGAGTATTGCTTCACTCATTCCATTACAGCAGATAGATGAAGAAGAAGATACTTCTGCTGCTACTGAACTTTCTGGAGACATCTTCTGTAATGAGTCTTTGCCTTTGCCTCATCAAACACAATCAGAAATTCCAGAGGTAAGTCATTGTGGTTTAAAGTACTTCATTAATTCATCTGTTAAAAATTGTGTTTTCCATATATTTATTTCTTGAATTATACCACATTCAGCCTATTATAATTTGTTCTGTTACAACTTAATTATCTTGTAGTACTTTTGCTCTTAATTTTAATAGCAAATTATTGTTTTATCCCTGAAAGATACGTCTTGTTTTAATTTAGTACCTAAGATTAAAATCCTCAGTTTCGTCCTTCAAAGAATGTTCCCCAAACAATTTAGTCTTTTTGTTAGTTACAAAAATGCCCAAACAGCCTTGCAATATGTTGAAGAAACATTACAACAACTCAAAATAGCAACCGGCATGCCCAACAATACATCAATATAACTAAGAGTAAATTACGTTCTCTCCTTAGATATATCAAAATTACACTCTTATTCACTCTATTTTCAAAACATACACTCCTCTCCTTTAAAAGATTAAAAAAATCGACAATTTGGTCAAAATGGACAAAATTGTAGGTTTTTCTTATTTCTTGCGGGATGAGAATGTAATTTTTCAAAACAGATGAGAGGGGAGTGTAATTTATTGATCTAATAGGTAGGAAAGGAGAGTGTAAGTTACTCTATAACTAATGTAGGGATTAAGTTGTTTAAGAAACATTCTTTGAAAGGCAAAATTGAAGATTTTAATTTTTATCTTTGAGGAACTAAATTAAAACCAAATGTATCTTTCTGGATCAAAACAATAATTTACTTTATAGTCATTTAAATTGAAATTATTCACTTTAATCCCAACAAGAGTTTTAGAAGAATATGAAATGTTGAAAAAATAACTAAATGAGACATTTAGCAACAAGAGCATTACCATACCTTTCATTTCAACAACAACAAAAAAATTTCTTGCTCAACAGGAAAGGCAAGAAATCCCAGAAAATTCAAGAACTGATTCAACAACCATTGACACACAAGACTTAGATAGAAATGAAGATCCAGGGCCATCCATTGTGAATCGAGCGTTGATCGATGCCGTCGCTATCAACCCGTTCTCACTATTTTCACCAAGATCTGTATTACCAGAGAAGATCAGAACAGATCAAGTTTCATTACCTGCTTTTGATCAGCATATACGTACAAATGTTCCCCAATTGAACAGAGAGGACATTTCACAACCAATCTCAACCAATGATCTTGTTCCTAACACTATGCCTCACAATATGCAGCCTTTGATGGTTGATCCAGTTACTCAAACACAAAGTGCTTCTTCTAGTAATTCTCAGGTATATGTGAACTTTTTTATATATTGAGAAATACCCAGATCAATGATGTCATGTCAGGATATATAGAAGATTTAACTACTCTACTGAAGAAAATGATGGATTTGTAAATTGATGTACTATAGGGTGGACAGGAAGCATATTGCTCATCAACAGTGGCTGATGATGAGGATGAGAGGGAGAATAACACTTTGGTCATTCCTAGAAACAAGGTATAATATGGCTAAAGTTCTTGTTAACAATTATTCTTCCCAGAAATAGACATTCTTCTGAACCCAGGTTCAAATCCCTGTTCAAAGAAGTGTCTGACAGTTTTTCGAACAGAATTGCCTCTAGCAGAGGATACTTGTTGAAAAAAATATATATATCATTCTTCCTATATTATTTTCATTTTGGTCAAGTTCATATCATGAAAGCTTGATGACTTGCCCTTTTGTTTTTCGGCATTGACTCTAGGAGCCGTACGATCCTCCGGAGGATTCCATTGGAAAAGCACACTTCTCAGAAAAGGAGAATGATGTAGAAGAAGAGAATAGCAATAACACATCAAGAAAAGTAGTTGATGATGGAGTAACATCTAGCTCTTCAAAAGTGATTGAAAAGATTGGTAATTCAACAACAACTATAGAAGATGATGCAGAATTGGCTCAATCCATGGATGCCAATCCACCAAAGCTAGATAAGCTAAATGAAAGCTTAGAAAAGAGTGAAGCAGAAATCATCAATAAGGAAGAAATCAAAGAAGAGTCAAGCAATGAAGTCCCATCAGAGGAAGTAAGTAATGTACAAAGTGAGTCTACAGAGAAGTTGAAGAATGACCCAAATGATGATAGCTTAGAGAAATTGAGTAATGTGCAAAGTGAGTCAGAGAAGAATGATGCAGAAATGAGTAATAAGGAAGAAGACAAAGAAAAGTCAAAGAATGAAGTTCCATTAAATTCAGATAAGCCAGATAGCTCCAAAAAAGTAAGTTATGTTCTGCAGCCTTTAATGTTTGATCAAAATATTTAACCTATAATGATGCCTTTAGTAATTCTCTGGTTTAATGTTTTAGTACAGCAATACTTTATGGTTATTCAGTCCTTAAGTGTTAAAAATCTGCATATTGTTTACAAATTTCTCTCATTTTTATAACATACTATTGCACATCATCATAATTCATATTAGAGTAAATTATCATTTTGGTCCCTAAAAGATGCAGTCTATCTCAATTTAGCCCTCGGGAGATGTAATTTGTCTCAATTTAGTCCTTGAAAGATGAAAATTACAAATTTAGTCCCTAAAAGATGTAATTTGTCTCAATTTAGGTCTTCAAAAATTTTGTGGGTTATGTCCATGGAGATTTCTAGGGATTAAATTGAGACAAATTGCATCTTATAGGGACTAATTTGATATTTCTATCTTTTATGGATTAAATAAGACAAACTGTATCTTTTAAGGACTAAACTGAAACAGATTGCATCTTTTAACAGACTAAAATAGTATTTTACTCTTCATATTAAAAAGCATTTTGAAAGGTTTATTTTTCATGCTACATATAAGGGGGAGGGACAAAACATCCCACAAAGGCAAAGTTATTTTTGTTTTTACAATGGTTTACTTCACTTTTATCTATGAATGTTCATATATGTCATACATTCACAGAAAAAAAAATTGTTTGATGACATCTTTTGAACATGAATTTAACCTAGTTTTCCACTAAGAACAATAAACAGTTCAACCTTGATGTCTTAAGTTGCCTTTTTTTTTCCTTTTGGACATTGACTAGGAAAATGATGCAGTAATCTACAATAAAGAAGATGAAGAGAACTTAAAGAATGGTGAGAACAGTAAAGACAAAACTTCTGCTGAATTGGAGGATCAAGAAGAAGTGAATAATGTGCATAGTAATTCAGGGAAGAATGATGCACAGAGCAGCAATAATAAGGAAGAAGACAAAGAATCAAACCCAGAAAAGCCAAAGGAGGTTGAAGATGATAAGGAGAAGGACAAGAAAGAATCCATTGAACAAGAATTGAAGCAGAATATTGAAGAAGCCATGGCTATGGCTTCATCAAAAGAGCCTGGAGAAGAACTTGAAGAGAATTCATGATGAAGTATTTCGCCTCGATCGGAAAGTGTTGAAGTTTGCAGTTGAAATTGATGAGGAGGTTGAAGTTGTTGCCAAAATGAGAAGATTATGAGATGAAGCTTCACATGCAGTAAACAATTTTCAATGGGTTCCCTAGTTTTGTATATTATTCTATTATTAGTCACACCAGGCTCAAATTCCCCACATATATATATATATATGCATGCTAATATGCAAATAAGAACATACATTTTTTCCCCTTTTAGGTATCAGATTCCTCTTATCTGTAAATGATCCTTCACCATTCCCTCAAGACTTCTAACTTTTCCATATTGTCCTTGTAAAAATGATTCATTAATGGACCATTCGTTTTTTTTCTCCTCTTTTTTATTTTATGAGATTTTGATTATACTAGAACATAATTAGTTTCTATAACTAATTTTAAGGATTTAAAATGGACAGATCTATAGGGCGATGAGTCAGCTCACCAAAGACTTTCAGTAAAATGAGTTAGGCCGAACTTAGCCCACTCTCTTAGAGATTTAGTCAAGTGCAAAAGAAGCCCCTTTTTTGGGCCGGGCAAAAAATGGTTATATAATATATATGTTAAACTAACATGTGGTTGGTTGGAGTGGTAGGTACTCCATTCTTCTTAAGTAAGGTCTCAGGTTCAAGTCTTGCGTATGAAAAAATCTTTATTGGGAGAGCTCTACCCCTATTATGGGACCTCAGTTAACTCAAATAAAATTGTCTCCAAGAAAAATCAAATATATATATATATATATGTTAACAATTATTGGTGCTTTTCATTTTCATGCATAAATGTACTAATCAATCATGAATGTTGAATCAACGTTGTAATTGATTAACTTTTACAGATTCTCCTTCCAAGAAAAGGTTGAGAGCTAGCGAACCTTTGTGCTGGTCAGTGAGACAAGATGGCACAAAAGATTACTAGAATTATTTGCACTTTACAACCCTAACCAAATTTAAAAAGTGCTCATTCATGATTAATTGATGCCAACATGTGTTTTGGCTCAACTATAACTTTTCAAGTCATATATTGGTCAGCAGTGAATTTTGAAATGCGCATCTTGTAAAATGCATTATTTTGTACATTACTTTGTTAGCTTCCATGTCTAAAATGATTATTTATTTTAATGGTTTATCCAATAAGTATTTTAGAGTACTTGTTAAGGTTTTTTTTTTTTATTAATTGAGAGAGAATTTATTGTCATAAATTTGATGAAAAATTATAAAAATAATTTTATAAACTCTCTCCTTAACTAATAAGAAATACACTAATTAGCAAAACTTTTATTTTAATTCATCACATGATGTAAATCCATAGTTTATTTGAAAAAAATAAAGTAGACAATATGTTTTGCGGTTGAAACTTAAAATAGTAATTCGACCTTATCAAGTCTGAGTCTCTGTAATGAATATAGGCTAACCTTAATCCTCAATAACAAATTGGCCAAAAAATAAAAATCCTCAATAACAAAGGAAAATCAATAAACTAATTCTGCATTGAAATTGCATTGACCGCACTAAGGCCCGTTTGGTTGGATGTAATTTTGGTTATGTAATCTAACATTTTTCGTACCAAACATACCTTACTTTTTGTAATCTCATGAAATTATGATTTTGTTCTTATTTTTTTATCCACTTTTATTCTATTCTCACTTTTAATATAAGAACAAAATAGTTATTTTACCCACTTTTATTTCATTCACATCACAATCATATTATATATATTCTCATTTCCTCCAATATTTTCATTATCATTATTATTCTCATTCCTTCCAACATTCTTATAATCAAACGAGGTTAAACTAACAAATTTATGTAATGTGCCTCTTACTAGTTACTAGCTAGTTATCATTATTCAAGTGGTATTTCTGCGATGTAACACCTATATAATTAATATTTATTTATAGCTAGTAAAGAATTATAATTTTAATATTTGGATTTCTTTATTATTATTTTTTAATTTATTTCTTATATGTTATATATTAATAAAAATTTAAAACAAACTTACTAAACAAAAAAAGGTGGAGTAGAATGGTGAAGAAGAAGAAGACTAGGATGCAACTTTTGCTTATTATAAGTTTCTTTTAAGTTATTTACTAGTATATATGAACAAAAATATAATGAATAAATAATCTTTTAATAAAAACACAAATACTAAAAATATAATTATTATAGATTTGGACAAAAACATAAAAAAAATTTACAAATGTTAAAAGTTTATTATAAACTTCAAGAATAAAAATATAAATACTAAAAGTATAATTATAAATTTTAGGGGCACAAATATAAATTTTTATATATTACAGAGTGTCTACATTGATTGCATTAGTATTGACCCTCAATTTAAAAGCCAAATTAAATTAGACATACCTATTTTGTTTTACAGGTATTGAGGTAATCCTATTTAAATATGAGATTCGAATAAACATATTTACCTTTAATTCGCCTGATCTAAACCAGACTTAGATAATCTAATGTAAGAATAAAGATATTCACATTAAGAATGAATGGAAAACTAAAAAACCAAGCAGAGAACAAGCGTTAATGATTGATTGTTCTAACTACCTAACCTAATAATTAAGCCATTAACAATTCAATAATAATTAAAACCACTACACAGCATGGCCATTGCGACGCATGTTCTGACTTTGAGTCAGACGAACAAGATCATCTAAACGCCTCATCTGGTCGTCTGACATCTTAAACTCTTGAGAGACATAAGGATGAAGCATCAAAGTCCCATTATTCCCATCATCATGTGCTGGAACATCACCGAGAGCATCATCCATAACCACTCCTCCCACATTGTGTTGCTGCTGGCTCCATTGAAACTGTGATGGAGAAGAAGAGTGATGATGAAACTGTTGTGGAGAAGAAGAGTGACTAACTAAGTGTGGTGGAGGAAATGACTGATTAAACTGTTCTGGAGAATAAGACTGATTAAACTGTTGTGGAGAACAAGACTGATTAAACTGTTGTGTAGATGAAGAGTGATTAAACTGTTGTGGAGAACAAGACTGATTAAACTGTTGTGGAGAATAAGACTGATTAAACTGTTGTGGAGAACAAGACTGATTAAACTGTTGTGTAGATGAAGACTGATTAAACTGTTGTGTAGATGAAGACTGAATAATCTGTTGTGGAGCATAAGAGTGATTAAACTGTTGTGGAGAAGAAGACTGATTAAACTGCTGTGGAGAACAAGACTGATTAAACTGTTGTGTAGATAAAGACTGAATAATCTGTTGTGGAGAAGAAGACTGATTAAACTGTTGTGGAGAAGAAGACTGAATAATTTGTTGTGGAGGAGAAGACTGATTAAAGTGTTGTGGAGGAAAGGACTGATTAAAGTGTTGTGGAGATGAAGACTGAATAATCTGTTGTGGAGAAGAAGACTGATTAAAGTGTTGTGGAGGAAAGGACTGAAGAAAGTGTCGTGGAGATGAAGAGCGATTAAAGTGTTGTGGAAAAGAGGAGTGATGAAAGTGTTGTGGAGGAGGGGGCTGAGATGAAGAGTGATGAAAGTGTTGTGGAGAGGCATGAGAAGAAAAAGTGTGGCGTTGGCATGTATGTGGTGGAATAGAAATAGGTGGTGAAGTGGTATGATGATGGATATGGTTGGGTGTGCACATGGGGGTGGTGATATCATGGATGCTGGCTCTCCTCCTCTCCTTGCCTGCAGTGTTCTGCCTGATGAAGAACTTCTGGGCATGGCTAGCTACCTGAGTTGGTGTCCGAGTTACCACGAAAACCCGAGATATGGTCCTCCAATCTCCTTTCCCACACTTCTCCAGCCCCACCAGAAACATCCTGCATCTCCACCATTTTTTATCACACATTTTAGACTCACAATACAATCACTCTTTAATTTCTACCTGTGTACATAATAATAATAATAATAATATAAACATCTCTGTTTCCTACTCTGTCCCATGCTTGTACAGCGCCTATTTTGGTGTCCATATATATTAAATAATTTAGCATCTACTCTATTAACTTTAATTACTATATTGAATTGGTGAATGTAAATCATGTTAAATAGTCCTTTTGTTTAACCCTTTTTTTAAAAAAAGGGTACATATACTTGTAAACAACACTAAGGTGAATTCTCAAAATTAATTAAAAAAGCAATTTTAAAGAATAAAAAAATCAAACAACTTACATATAGAAACATATAAAATATTATTTTAAATTAAATATATAATAGTCATGTGAACTTTATAATAATATTTTAATCTCACCTATTTTGATTTAAAAATAACTCTTATCATCTCAAACATAAAAAAAAAAATTATTGAAACATCTCAAACAAAATAAATGCTCTTAATATTCCCTGGTAAACAAACTATATTTTTTTAAGGTTTTGCTAATAAAGACTTCTAATAAAGACCTTAAAATATTTTTAAAAGTTTGTCAAATTAGTTGAAACATAATTTTTTATTTTAAACTTGATAAAAAAATTAATAAGAATAATAAACTTTAATATCTAAAAACTCTTTCATTAATTAAGTTAGAGCACTTGTTAACAAAATTTTTTGGTTTAAATTAGAGAATCCACTGTTGGTAATAATTATGATTAATCTTCTCCTCATTGATTTTTCACTTAAAAATAAACGCTATTAAAAGTTCAATCTCTCATGTGAAGAACTGTCAATCGGATTAGAATGGATCTTATGCTGTACAGCATAGAAAAGTAAGGAGAGAGAGTGACACATAGTAGGTCCCACATGTAGGTCCTACTTATGTGTTGATCCATTTATGAGTTACTCTCTCTCCTACTTTTTTATACTGTACAACATAAGATCCATTTTACAATCGGACACTCATGTTATTAAAACTTTTTTGTTTCTGTGGTAGCAAAATTAATTCTTAAGTTCTCCTCAGCAATTCCGTATGGAGAGATAAAGTAATACTTACTTTTCCACTTTAAAATATGGGTTTATCTAATAAGTATCTAGGTACTTGTTAAAGTTTATTTTAATTGGTATAAAGAGAATAAATTTTTTTGAAGTTAGTAAAAAATTAACTAACATATTTTTAAGGTCTTCTCATTAGTTGAAATAAAACCTTAAAGAGAGGCACCAAAACTCTTAAAATATATCATACTTTAGAGTATAAGTAGACTTTATTAGACCTATTAATTGCCCAATCATTTTTATTAACTAAACTCTAAACCAGTTTAAGAAAAAGATAAAGAGAAGAAGTCAATCAGCAATAAACAAAGTCAATACAAGAAGGAGGGCATTAGTAATTTATAGTATTACCTGTGCTCTTCTTCAGTCCATGGGACTCCTTTCTTCCTTCCAGACTCAGTGTATCTCATTGAAGGACAGGGTCTCCTTCCATAGGGTTCTTCTGAGACTTGAAACGTAGGAGCAGAGTTCACTCCGTAATCCCACGAAAATCCAGGAATAGCCTTATCGTAATTAGGCATAACCACGAATCCCGCTTCTATGTTCTGAATATCTTCCATAAGCACTTCGATCTGCCTCTTGACGTCTCCGATCGTCTTCCCCGGCACCGCCGCCGCCACCTTCTGCAAATAATCTGCCGAGTTTTTATCGTACAACGCCAGAGCTCTCTCGAAAATCTTGTTATCCTCCGCGCTCCAACGAGAGCTCTCGTTCCTCTCGTTCTCTTCCGCCGTCAAATTAGGGTTTCTGATCATGTCCGGCGAATTCGACGGAATTCTCATTGTTCGATTAATCCGCAACAACCACCTGTTCAGCCAAGGACGCACGAACGCACGCACGCAGGCGCAAAGAACAGTGAAGAAGCGGTATGAATCAGAATAAAAACCTAATTTATACAAGAATTCTACGAAGATTGTTTCAATTCGAAATCGAACAAGAATATGTATCGATTACTTTCAGCACCGAGATCTGAGACAGAGATGACGTACGGTAGAAATTGAAAACTCAAAAAACGAACAAAAAGTTACTGAAACTGATGATTCTTATGCTTCTTCTTCTCCTGTTACGCACGCACGCACGCAGCTTCAGAGTGAAAGGTGAAGAGGAGGTGCGTGAATTTATGAAGAAGACGGAGGGAAAAGAAAACGTCGGTGAAAAGGAAAAGGAAATAGAAATAAACAAGAAAAGATATGAATCTAAATCCTAAAGAAACAATGAAAGACTAATGGAACTTAAAAAGGAGTTTTCAAATTAATCTAAATTATAATTATAATCGAAAGTAAAGGGAAAGAATGAGGGAAGAAAAAAGGAAACAAGATGAAGAAGCTGACGAACTACGATTATGGAATGTGTGCGACTTTGTAGGTTTTCAGAACTACAGCAAAACTTTCCTTTTATAATAGGTAAAATATTTTAAGTTTTTGTGCATTTAAGATTTAAGGGTATATTTTGGGTCAAAAAGTTTTAAAAGTATATATTATAATAGATATGTATACTTTCAAATATTAATTCAATTATTATATTTTTTCTATTGTTTGTTTTGATTTTTTTTATTTTACTAATTAGGTTTTATTTGATTGGTTACTACACTTTTCCTATATTATGAATCATTATTTTTGTTATTTTAATATAAATGTTAAATCATTAAATACTTTATGAACAAATCCCACAAAATCTTATTGAAAATTGTATTGGTTAAATTTCCTAATTCTGTGAGATATATGGACGTTTACTCTCACTCAAGTTTTTTTTTCATTAAAAAAAAAATCTTATTGGTTAACAAAACATTTTTTTTAAAAAAAGCCCAAAACCTTATAGTAAAGTTTTTTTTTTTGTCAAGATAGTAGATATAAAATAATTTTGTATAACTACAGAAACACATTCTATCCTAGAGTATTTTTTAATAACTTTAAAAATAACAAATTTAAAATTAAAATTAATTTAAAAATATATAATTAATATAATATATTTATAATTTATAACTCTTTTTTCTGGATATAAAGTTTAAAATTAAAATATATTATATTAAATTTTAATAACTAAGTTTTGAATTGATTTAAATGCTATATATAGTTAATTATTCGATATTTAAAGTCACAAAATTGAGTTCAAATTTGTTCAACCCTAGTGAATATGGTAGTCAACTTCAAAAAGGAAAGTTGCCACCAAAAGTTATCTTTTTATACATGTATATTGGTCAAAAACTATATTATAGGTATTTAATTTTTTTTTTTCCGTTAACTTTCTTGTTTCATCAATTAAAATTGAAGACTGCTTGACTAATTGCAAGTTTTACTAGGATTGAACGAAATTGATTGCATCCAAATTAAATTGAACAAAATCAATTTGTCTAAACCAAAATGGAACAAAATCAGTTATAAGATTTGATGAAAATTTAGAGAGATTCAATTTAAGTATTGTTTTACCGCTTTATAAAAAACTGAAAGTTACTTTAGTCAGCTTAAAGTTAGCCGCCAAAAGCAACGGTCGAGATTCAAGTTGAATGACAAGCAAGTGGATGATGCAGTGGGTCCTACGTACGGTCACAAATTACTGATGCTTTCTCATTGGTTAGCCTCCAAAATAATTGTAAGTTTAGGATCTCTAGGAGGTGGACCGTTTAGGGAGTCTCAGATTTCAACACGTGTCAAATCCTCATTGGTAGAATCTCTTGAAAAGGATGCATTGCGATACCGAGGGAGACAACCTCAGATCTTCAATTTTTGTTTTCATTACTTATAAGAATAATATTGTCTATCACTCAATTTATTTTTAAAAATTTTCAATCAATTGAATGGTTTGTTTAAATCATTTCATTCTATCTCACACTCTTCAAAACTCTCAACCAAGTTCTAAGATTGCGTTTGGTATACAAAAAGATATGTAAAAAAAGTAATGTAAAATAATTGTAAAGATAACAAATTTGTTTGGTATGAAATAAAATAAGAGAGAATGTTGTAATGTAAAATTTGTCAGGAGACTAAAATATTTTTATTATTAATTTTTAAAATAAAAAATTTTATATTACAAAAAAGAAAGTGAAGGTGGGTGAATGGGGTCGTGGTGGCTAACGGTGATAGTGGCCGGAGGTGAGTGATGATGGTGGTCAATGGTGATGGACGGTGGGTGGTGGTGATAATAGTGCACCGTGTGGTGGTGAACCATGACTATTTCACTCAAATTATTCATATTTAGGGATGGCAATGGTAGGGTACAGGGAGGATACTGCAATCCCCGGACCTGGCCCAGAAACTCGATTTTTCCCCCGTCTCCGACCGGGTATAAAATGTGAGACCTATCCCCGGACCTAGAGGTGTCAAAACGGGCCGGCCCGGCCCTAGCCCGTTTTGGGCCCTAATTATTTAGGGCCGGGCCGGGCTGGCCCGTTTTCAAAACGGGCCTAGTTTTCTTTAGCCCGACCCGGCCCTTTTAGGGCCTAGGGCCGGGTCGGGCTAGCCCTTTTTTCTTTTTTCTTTTTTTTAAAAATTGATATTTTAATAATAATTATTATTATGATGTGTTTTATTTTATTTTTATTATTTTGTAAATTAATTAATACAAAAATTAAATGTTAGATATTATATAAAAGTTTATGCAAAAAATGCTGAAAAAAAATTTTAGAATATCTTTTCATTCTTTTTAAAATATCTCTAATCAAAATAAATTTAGTTGTGTAAATAATGTTTTTCAACATATTGGTGTTATGTGTTTTGTGTTTCTTCCTTTTAATAAAAAAATGAATTAGTTTATTTACTTTCACAAAAAAACAATACTTGATTTATTAGTAGTGAGTGAATAGCTAATAAATGAGTAAATGACTAAGTAAGTATAGATTAAATATGTTAAGAATTTTTTATAAAAAAAATATTAAGAATTTAGGCTAAATAAAATAATAATTTAAAAACTTAATTTTTTTAAAAAAATGGGCTAGCCCGGCCCGGCCCGGCCCTAGTCCGTTTTGACCTTAATTGTTTTAGGGCCGGGCCGGGCCGGGCCGTTTTTAAAACGGGCCCAAAATTTTTCAACCCGGCCCTATATTTTTCTAGGGCCGGTCCGGGCCAGCCCGTAGGGCCCAGCCCATATTGACACCTCTACCCGAACCCGTCGAATACTTAAATCCCCGGACCCGGACCCGGAAAATTTATTATTTTTTTCTACAAATCATAAATTTAATTATTTTCAAATTTAAAAAAAAAACTTCAAACATACAAGTATTGAATACACAATCATAAATTTAATTATTTATAATTTTTAAAAAAAACTTCAAACACACTAAATAAAAAGTCTAGGTTTTTGACCTCTGTAAAATGGAAATGTGTGTGAATTGTGATGAGGGTGAGGCACGCGTGTGGGTACTGGACTACTGGGTAAGTATGAGATGATATGTAATTTTTTTTAATATTTATATATATAAATAATATATAAAAAGTATTTATATATAAAATATTTATATAAAAATACTTATATATAAAATATTTATATATATATTATATCACCGGGTCCGGGTCCGGGCTGAATACCCCCTTACCCGTCCCCGGACCCAAAAATTTACCCGTTAAAATCTCCGGACCCGGACCCAGACCCATTTTTTTAGTACCCAGACCCGGACCCAACGGGTAATTTTATCGGGTACCCGTTGGGTCCGGGTAAGATTGCCATCCCTATCCATATTACTCAAAATGCTTCATAACACTTGCATAATAACCAATGTTGTAAAAACCGAACCGAACAAAGACTCGGACAAGTGTTCGGTTCATGGTTTGATCGGTTTAACCGGTCGAACCGGATGACGCAATAACTAATAAATAATAATAATTCTTAATATATAAAATAACATCACTCAAAATTTAGGTTTTAATATACATAATTTTGAAGTTTTAAATTACATAACTTCTCAAAGTTTTAATTTTTAAGACTTGTCAAGCTTTGAAAGAACTTAATCAAACCCAATATGAAATTATTGATAATAATAACTTTTAAATTTTAATTTTTAAGATTTCTCTAATTTCTTTTTTTTATGTAATTTGTCCTTTTTATTTTTTAATTTTTTTAAAAAAATAAATTTGGACCGGTTGACCGGTCCAACTCCGATTAAATCCGGTCCAACTAGAAAAACGGTTTATGGGTCCAATCGACTCGCCTTTGTATTCGGTTAGCGGTTGAACCGGTCGGACCGTCCGGTCCGTTTTTTACAACATTGATAATAACAATACTTCCATGACACTTATACATAAGTACATAACCATACTTCCAGAAGAGGTTCTTGAGATAATAAAAACATTTGTTTAGTTATGATTTAACTTAAAATGTTATCAAGCAAATTAACGAAATAACTATATTGCTAATGATTTAACCTGTGGAGGACCAATTTGATAATAGTAATCTATAAAATGACTTGATTAATAAAAGAAGTGTGAGGGATCAAAATAGTATTTTAGTTATATTAAAATTAACTCAATTCATATTTGAATTTTATTAGAGATATATATGAATATGATTCTCCAAGATTCACATTGGATATGGTTCGATTAGAATGTATGATATTATAAAAAAATTATTATATATATTTGTTCTTTTAATTAATTTATTTTCTGAAACTATTCTTTAATTTATTATATATATATATACATATGTGCCTAAAATTTAAATAGCAGACATATTATTTTTAATCTGCTTTTTTAATATACATTTACAATTAAATATAACTAAATCGTGATTAAATATTTATTTGAAAACAATGGGTTGTGAAATTCCAAAATTGCCCCCCATTTTCTATCTTCAATTAGCTCCACTTCTTTCATTTTCAACCCAATCATCGCATGTGGAATGCTGCTGCTCCATGACTCCTTGTCCCTCAAATTACCTTTGTGCTCCCTTGGGGAAAATGAAAGTGTCTTCGTTTCTATTTGCACATTAATTAATAATTTTAAGGATTTAAATGCAATATTGAAAATCAGGAATACAAATATAACAAAAATTATATACATATTAAAAATATAATTATTATAAATTTAGGGTTAAATTATAAAATTGTTTCACATGCTAAAAATGTAAATATAAAAAAAATGTAAAGACTATAGAGTAAATAGAAAAAAGACATAAGATCCCACGTGTTACCATCAGATTGACCGATGATTGTATTGTAGAATCATCCTTATATTTCCATTTATCTCATATTTTTAGTTATGTAATTTTTCCAAAACAACATTTACTGTTGTACCAATATATTGTTGTTCTCATAAAAAAAGAAGGTATTACCTAGCAAAATGATTCTGTTAAATTTATGCAATTTATTTACTTAAAAAGTGTGAAATTTGTAGTTAAGTTCTAAATTTTAAAAAAAATTCATAATAAGAACCATAATTTAAACTTTAAAGCCTAATAGTAATAATGGATGTTTGTAGCTCTGAGCCTCTGAAGCAACATATTATTTTTCAAAAGAGACACTAACCTGTTTAACCTTATTTCCCTCCTTTATAATATTATAATTTTAAAATGAACAATAAATATTTAAATAAAACCACTTTTGAATGATCAAACACTTTCTTTGGCATTACGTTGGAGAGTATCAATCATGTACGTTTTAATAATAATTAAAAAATAACATACACAAACACATTTGAATGCATTAACATTATTTTCTTTGGCATTATGTAGATGATCATTAATTGATTATGTTTATTGGTCAATATGCAAGTACAGATGTAAACAAAATAGGGAAATTGTTAAACTATTGAACAAAATGTCAAGCCACCACTTCCCAAAATTAAACTATTTATTATAAACAATACATTATTTGGTGCCTCTTTTAATTGTTTATGCGCTATATACTATATACTATATAGTGATGTATGTAAATGCAGTGGGACCTACTACTACTACTACTAATCATTATTAGTTTAAAAAAAACTAATAATAATTAGCATTGAAGAGTATAATTGGAATTGGTTTGATTTAACAATCCACGCATTATCCGTTGTATTAAACCAAATTTGAGATGTAAGAATAAAAATTTAGTATTATAGGAATGTTAAATTATTTAATATTAATACTAATAATAATTTATACTAATAAAGACTTTATATTTTGAACATATTAAAATTATTTGGTAATTTTATTTAAAATTTAGCAAATGTACATGTGTATGTTGTCCCTTGGTGGTCCTGTAGGGATGATGGGGCATCTCTTAAGTCTTAAGTATGAACTGACAATTGTTTTGATATGAAATAGAATAATAATTAATAAATTAATATCATTTAAAATACAGTACTAATATTTTTTAAGATTAAATACAATACAAATTTATTCTGAAAATAATAGATATTAAAATATAAAATAAACTTTAAAGTTGCATAATGTATAAAAAGTAAATTAATATAGAATTTAAGTTTTAAAAATAAAAACTAATTGACATGATTTTGTCAAATCAACGTTGATGAATATAATTAGTTGTAAATAAAATGAAATGAATAAATTAAAAGGGTTTTGATAGGCCTAGCAAGCCCACTAATATAGTTTCTATAAAAGGAAAGATTCCCTCTCGCATTATGCTTTCCTATTAAAGTAAAAGATGAGAAGTCTCTTGCCATTGCGACTGTACGTTCATCTAATCATGTGCGCTCCTGAAAATCCAACCAATTATGGATCCACTTAATCCTAATCCATCTATCTCTCTTTATTTATTATTTTAAAAAATTCGTTCCTGAATTGTTGGTCAAACTATTATTTAGTCTTTGAATTTATCAAAAATATTATTTAGTCCTTAAAATTTTTAACTATGTCAACTATTTAGTCTCCAAATTTAACAAAATACTATTTAGTCTCCGAGTTTGTAACTATGTCAACTATATATTTAGTTCCCAAACTTGGCAAAATACTATTTAATCAACGAATTTGTAACTCAGTCAACTATAACGGGTAACAGTCAGAAGACTAAATAGTCTATGTTACTTTTTTATCAAAATGTTCATATTTTGAATGTTTATAAACTGTAATGCTAATTATTATTTAATTCATACAAAAGTTATTCGAAATTGAATCCGGTGCAATTAGCTTTCGTGCAATTACTTTAAAATACACATTTTTGCTTCATTTTTGAAGTACTAATAGGGACTCACACTAATAAGGACATATCATGAATGTATTAAGGATAAAATTTTTATCAATATTGGCAAATATCATCGTCTTAAATAGATTAGGGACTAAATTGTTATTAATATTGATAAATAGTCTCACAAGGCTATTTAGTTATGATATTTGCCAATATTGATAAAATTTTGTTTCTAATCCATTAATGGTAGATCCTTATTAGTGTAGGTCCCAAAAATTACTTCACAAACGAAACAAAAATGTGTGTTTTGAAGTAATTGCACCGTAATTGCACCGGATCTTATTTCAAGTTATTCATCTTTAAATTCATAATAAATTTTAATTATAATAAATTTATTTGTTAAAAATGATTATAGATTAAATTGGTTCATTATAAATAATTATATGATTACATATTTATATTGTTTAAAAAATAATATCTTTTTAAGGATATTGTATTCATTTTAAATTTCGATAGAAGTTTCAGTACTTTTTAAAATAAAAAGGACTACTGTATGATAGTTTCAGTACTTTTTAAAATAAAAGGACTACTGTATGATATATATATATATGTTCATTTATTAATTAAAAGAGATAATTAATGAGTATATATATTTTTTTGAAATTTGTATCAAAACAATTTACAAGTCTAAAATACTCAGTTCCTTTAAAAAAATAATATAAAAGAATTGAAAGGCTTTCAAAATTATATATTAACATATATAAAAATATAAATTGAAAATCATGGGAAGAGAGTAAGTATAGAGTAAGATTTGAATTAATTTGGATTGGGCTCTAACTAATTAATCATTTTTTATATTATATTTAAAAATTAAATACATTATAAATACGAATTGCAAGACGGATATATACCTTGCACTACTTAATTAACCGATAGTAATTATTAATTTATTATTATCAACATATTATATATATATATATAATTATTCTTTCAAATGAGAAATTTAAATAAATAAAAGATAAAGATAAGTTTTGCGTTAGAATTTACATATTACATCCAATCCTATTACAACAGCGATCTTATTCCTATTAGAACATTAATTCCTCAGTTCCAATATTTATCTATTTAAAAAACTAAAGACGTACCATTCGATATCATCATATTCAGCATTCACCGATTAATAATTCTTCATCAAATCAGTAAATTAAATCTGTGCATCTTCTTCTTCGTATTCAATGGGTTCTTCAAAATCAAATTTCCAAAATCATCCTACTGCATACTTTGCATCATCATCATCATCATCTTCGTCTCAACCTTCAAACTTGCCTCCTCCTTCTAACATGATGCCTTATTTTAACATTCATCATCATAATTTTCATTCAAGCTCGAATATTATTAGCCCAATAATGTTCATGCCTCATCATCTTCCTGATCATTCTTCTGATCAGTTTCCTCCACCACCAGTTTGGATACCATATAATAATAATAATCAATGTTTTTAAAACCGGACCGGTCATTGAACCGGTCGAAGTACTGGTTCACGGTTCAATGGTCGAACCCGTGGCATTTAAAATATATATTTTTAATTAAATATACTAAAATATATCGTAAAAAAATTATATACTTCATAATTATATGTTTTCATCTCGATCTAAGCATGATAAGAAATAGAACAAGTTGCAAATTACTACAATATCATATTAAACTCTTCAAATAAGTTCAAGGATCAATATATTTAAGTCTCAAATCTTATCACAAACCAAACAATAAATACTGAAATAGAACAATCCTTACAACTACAAGTCACAACAAATTTTCAATAAATATTAAATCATAAACAACACAAATTAAAAAAAAAAAAAAGAACAACCGGTCCAACCGTCTAAACCACCGGTTCTGACCGGTTTGACCGATTTTATACCTGACCGGTTCATTGGTTATTCCGGACCGGACTGGCAGCCGGTTTACCGATTTTCCGGTTTTCAAAACAATGATAATAATAATATCAACGGATTAGTTGAAGTATATGTTCCCGCTAATAATAATATTCCACCTAATTATGATTTTTGTATAAAATCCTCAATTAATTCAATATTTCAGCCCCCGATGCCACCATCACCTGCTAGTTCTTATTATTATTATGGTGGTCATCAAATTGTTACCCCACAAAATGACGAGTTGAAAAATAGGATAGTGAACCAGATTGAGTACTATTTTAGTTATGATAATTTGGTTAAAGATTTGTACCTGAGGAGCGAGATGGACCAATATACGGCTGGGTTCCTATTGATGTCATTCTAGGGTTCAAGAAAGTTAAGGATTTAACTTGTAATTTACGTTATATATTGAATGTTCTTCCTTCTTCTTCTTCTTCTATTGTGGAAGTTAAAGGTCGCAAAGTCCGGCCTCGTCGAGATTGGAAGAGATGGATCCTCCCTCCTGATTTTCAGCTTCCTTACAATACTAATGTCAGAAGAGGATCAAATGAAGTGCATCATCAAGACCAGACTGTTAAATAAAAATCAAATTTTGTGTCCATACTGTAATAATTTCATTCAACGGTACGGTTCATGTTGTGCACTTTGACGTGGGATACCTGATCCAAAATCAAAAATTCAATTCTTGGAATTCTTGAAGGAAGAACAAGCATATGCATGTGTCTTGGATTATAATAGGCTTAAATTTTAATTGTGATTACTTTGAGTGTGTGTAGAAGTTAGGAATTTCAATGTTTTATTGTGACTTTGGTAAGAAGACGCACGGTATATGGTTGTATTTACTTTATTGTATATAAATTCTCTTGCTAATTCCTGATTAATAACATCATATTGATTCCAATCTTGTCATATTATTTAGCGTTCTCTTTGCATTTATATGTGAGAATATTAAGTTTATTCTAATTAACTAAACGAATGAAAATTTTTATTAGGTTTTTGTTACGTTTGAACCCCAGTATTAGTTTCGAGATAAATCCTTGCATAGTTTTTTGGGATAAAAAACAATTCATAGAATATATGAAATATATTGGGCAACAGCTTTAATTACCACTTCTTTACCTATTTTTGACAATAATTTTTCTTTTCATCCCTACAATTTATTCCATGTCTTTTTTTTTTTGACAGATTTAAATGAATATACCCTTATTCCTTCCTATCAAAGTTAGCAATCCCAGTTACTTTTTATTGAGAATGTATCTAGTGTTTGGCTTTTCTATACATTAGTATGCTAAACTGGCTTTTTTTCATAGTTTTCTTCACTTTTTTTTATTTAAACTTAGAAAATTATAAATTTTTTTAAAGAATAAGAGTTATAGACATAAAAAAATAAAAAATTCCACATAAATAAGGACCTACTGTGAATGGTTTAGGGATCACCTTTATTAGGGACTAAAAAGTTAGTCCCTAATCCATTCATAGTAAATCTCGATTTATGTGGAGTTTTTAAATTTTTTTGTATTTATGTCTTTCATACTTTAGATATTCTTTAGAAAAAAGTGAAGAATTTCTTAAATTTAAATAAAAAAAGTGAAGAAAACTATGAAAAAAATTGGCATAACATACTAATGCATAAAAGAACCAAACACGGATGTATTCTCCTTTTTATTATAGGCCTGATGTTTAATTTTCAACTTACTCATCTTTAATATACGCAATTGCAACGCCTTGTTACAAATTGGGTTAAAAAATAGAGCTAATTTTTCAAAATTACACTACCCGCTTTTAGGAAAATTAAATTGTCATTTGCAACACAAAAGATGAACGATACCAAGAGCTTGAGCTAACACCTTGACCCCTAATAATTTTATTCTCTGAAATTTAACATAGAACTAAAGTGTTCAGCACATAACAAAAACATATAGGGGGACCAAGTCTGAAATTTTCATAATTTTCTTCACTTTTTTTTATTTAAATTTAAAAAATTGTAAATTTTTTCTAAAGAATAAGAGTTATAGACAAAAATAATAATAATAATAAATTCCACACAAATAAGGATCTACCGTGAATGGTTTAGGGACCACTTTTATTAGGGACTAAAAAGTTAATCCCTAATCCATTCTTAGTAAATCTCGATTTATGTGAAATTTTTAATTTTTTTGTATCTATATCTTTCATATTTTAGAAATTCTTTAAAAAAAAGTTTACAATTTTTTAAATTTAAATAAAAAAGATAAAGAAAACTATGAAAAAAAAGTCAGCCTAACATACTAATACATAAAAGAGCCAAACACTGAATCCATTCTAAGGATACAATCTTGGTGAAGATTTCCTATGAGGAATAAATCTATCACACTCATTGATCCTAATTTGAAAGTATAGTAACACATGTCATTATCATAAAGTTATGTAATATGTATACCATAAATATAGAATTTTCAAGCAATTTATGTTCATATTTTGAAACGTCTCTTATAATAAATGGATGGGCATTTTACAAATACTTTCAATCTTTGATTTGCATTGTTTGCATATATAATTACATTAGAAAAAAAAAAAACTCTATAAGAGATTGGACAAAATATGCAAGTACAAATATAACAATTATGAATTAACAAGGCAACAAATGAAATAATGAAATTACAAAAAGATTAAAAAAAAGAAAGAAGAAGAGTGATGAAACATTTGGTGTTAAAACTCTTATTATTCCACTATGAGCTTTTTTCTTGTTAATTTGAAGATGTTGCCACTTGCCAAAGCCTTTATGGTTTCTTCCTCTTCCTCTTCCTCTCCATGGAAATATTTAGTCCTCTTAGCACTCGGGAAGATCACTTGGAGGTGGAAGCAAAGACTCATTTGGTCCTTTCCCATTGTCCACTACAAATGCCATCTTCAATCCCCATGTTGTGTGAATTTCCAAATGGCAATGCATAAACCACACTCCTACCAAACACAAATAACCAACACACAATCCCATTAAAATTGTATAAATTTCAATCTAAATCACTCTCACACATTATCCATGTTTTTTTAAAAAAGGTAAATGCATCTTTCATACTAAAATTGTATTTTAATTTTGTCACAAAAATTTCAAATTGTTATTAATTCTATTTCAACTATTAATGTTATACAAATTATTATCGGAATGATGACATGACATAACGAGAGAATATTTGGAATTATGGAATACTAAAACTTTGGTATTCTCTCAATTTCTTTATCTGCAATTTATTAATTTTAATAAAAATTTGGTCATTAAATTATTCATGATAAATTTTTATTATTGAATAATAATAATAATTTAATGTTAAATACTTAAATTCATGGCAAATATTTAGTCAATGCAATAATAATTTTAATTCATGAGTCATGACTGAAGACGACTCAATTCTTTAAATTTAATATTAACTTATCATTCAAAATTCGCCATAAATTTTCTATATTAATGTGAGTAATGAACAAAGATAAAAGAAAAGACCTTGTTGAGCCATGATAAATTGTTAATGTTACGTGATCATTAAAAAATAGCAACTCGAATGAAATTAATTAGAAGTTAAAAAAATGAAATAGATTGGAATTTGAACTATAAAAAAAAGTTGAGGAATGAAAATGATGAATTCTAGAGAATATAATGTATATACCTGGATTATCAGCTCTGAATCTAATAGCAGTCCATCCACCAGCAGGAACACCAACTGTATTTCTCTCCACAGGATCCACGAGGTTGAATTTCTTGGGATCCTTCTTGGGATCGAAGTTCCCTATTCCCCTACCTATCACAAAGAAATTGAATCCATGAAGATGAATCGGATGGTTCTCAGGCGCAATCATTCCCGTATCCTGCAACACCAGCTGAACCGTAGAGTTATACGCGAGCCTGTACACCCTCGTCCCTCTCGTCGTCGCGAAGTTCGCCGGCGGCGTGCCGGTGAAGTTGAACATCACCGGGGGCTTCCCGGGGAAATCGTCGGTGAAGACGCCGCTTATGTTGAAGAAATGTGCCTGGAGGAGAGAGATCTTGGGCATCACGAAGGAGACGTTGTTGAAATCGGCCACCACGCGGCTCCCGTTCGCGCAAGTGGCGCAAGGGTTGATTCCGAGGCTGACGGTGAAGAACAAGGAGTGGTCGATCTTGAGTGGGACCAGTGCAGGGAAGGTGTTTGAGTTTAGGCTTCTGAGAGAGTCGGTGAAGCTTGTGGCTACTGGTGTGGCGTTCTTGGGAGGGAGGGAAGTGAGGGTGGTGAGGGAGGAGCCGAGGGTGTTTGAATAGTGTAATGTGGCTGAGGCTGTGATGTTGTCTACTAGGATGGGAGCATCCATGAAAGGGGATGCTGCGACTAAGTATTTGCCTGTGCCTCTGTTGGTTGTGAGAAGCACGTTTGTGGTCTGGCCTGGTGCTATGACGATGGTGTCTGTTTTGAAAGGCTTTGTGTAGACTGCATCAACCTCAACTACTGTGAGTTGGTGGCCTGCTATCTTGAAGAAGAGCTCCTCATTAAGTGCAGCGTTGACGATTCTCAACAGGTAGGTGTTTCCCTGTTCAACTTTAAAATTGAATCCTCCTGAACACGAAGGAAAGTTGATAGTAAGGAAATAGAACCATCACATTCACATGTATGAAAAATTTTGCTCGATCATCATTGGGTCCCACGTATTTCTTGAATGTGGGCCTAGATCAATTGCTTTTATCTCTTAAAAAATGACAGGGTAGAGTAGATTTCTTCAGTTCATAAAATTATAGAAGAATGGTTAGATAATTTTCTAGTGAAATTCATTTTATCTCTACTGAAGAGCAAGATTTTTTTGCTATTACCTTGTGATTGACAACCTTGGACAGGCCCTGGGTGACCATTGATGGTGTGAGCATCAGAAACATTAGGGGCCAACCCAGATTTTAAAGCTTCATTGATAATAGCCTCTGTATCCGATTTCCACCATTCACCTAAAACAAATTGAAATATAATGAGAATTATGAAGTATAATTTTCATCCTATTTCTATTTGACTAATCTAAAATTCACAGAGAGGTTAGGTGAGCAGGGAAAAAAAAGAAAGGCAGTGGAACTGACCCAATACAATAACTTGTTCCATGTGGGGCCTGGGAAATGGGTAAGGAACCCCAAGCTTGGGCAAGATGACCAAGGCACCATGGACAGTGGCCCTAAGCCAGAGGATATGTGCATGCCACCATAGTGTGCCTCTTTGGCCTGTGAGGGTGAAGTTGTACACATAAACCTGGCCTGGTTGAATTGGGCATTGGGTTATGTATGCTGGCCCATCAGCCCAACCTGTCCTTAGCTGTCTAACACCATGCCTGAAAGAAGTTTTACTCTCAGGAAAATTCTTACCTATAGATACATACATATATATATACTACAAAAAATAAGTAAATCAAATCAATCATAAAAGCACCCACCAGTGGATGCTGACGTTGTATTTGACATGGTTGACCACCTTAACCAGAACTGTATCATCTTCCCTAGCATAGATGGTGGGACCAGGGAATTTTCCATTGATGGTAACTATGGGCTTTGTTGAACACAATCTTGTGGCATTCTTCATCACCACCTGTATATTACATTAGCCAATGGCCAACGTGCAGGACATGGAGTCAGTGTAACTGCAGAATGCATTCTTGATCCATACAACTTTCACCAAACTTGAGTGCCTTGCTCAACTATACCATCAGCACTTTGCTGTTTGGTAAAGCATTGCTGAGTCATATTTTGTAGACACTTGGCCTCTGGCTAATCCAACTAGTGGAAAAATATATATATTGTTTTACGGGCAATGATTCGTAATCTAAAATATATCAATACCCTGCTAGACATTATTATCGATTGTTAGATGAATTTAGATGTTCGTGTGTCTCGTGATCAATATAACTATCAACTAAGCATGGCACTGATTATGAATATCATAAAATTTTTCTTGTTTTACGACTTAGAAATTTATCTGAATCATTTACTCGCATGTGTCTTAACATGAAGTATTAATTAGCTTAAAAAATAATTAATATTCTTTATGGATAAGTTCTTCTTGTGGGTCTGTCACTAAAAACAGCAAAAAGTGAGCCACCTCACATTTTGTGAAGGAAAACTCGTGTGTCAGAAATTAGTCATGATTGGTAAAAGGGCAAAGTCTCTAAACTAATTTGTAAGAAAATAGTTTTTTTTTTTGCCAATAGAAAATAGGTTCAATCAAACAACTATATGGATATTTATTAAGAGATAATTTTGCTTAGCTATCACTAGTAAGGACAAGTTGGATGTTAATAAGGTGACTATGCCAACAGAAAAGGACACTAAAAATTTTACTTTCATAATTAATGGCTTTTCAAATAGATCATTTGAAAACAATGATTACTTCCATAACCTCGAAATAACACTGTTGCATGTACTAATCTTCGAAGAAGAGACATAGCATTTAAAGCTCTTAGTTCTTACTTCTTTTCATGTACTAATATTTGAACTGCAGAGTGTCATTCCCTTCTGAACATATAGACATCTATCAGTTGAGACTTAGCTAGAATCTAATTCATTCAATTTCAAAACTCTAAATTCTCATTCTAGTCAATATTGTTGCAATCTATTACTCTAATATCAGAAAGTATTGAAATGTGGCACTTCATTTGATCTTGATGTATATAAAATACGAAGAATTGAACTTCATTTTCATTCCATTTCTACTCCTTCATTATGGTTTCATGCATAGAGAGATAAAATCTACATTATAATGCACTTACGTTGAACTTGTAGTGCCTAACCCTGGCTTCCACAGAGAGAGGAAGCAAGCAAGCTGCTGCTAGCAGTATGACTCGGATCCACATTGCTGCTGCCATAGCCATTTCTTTAGTTCTCTCTCTCTCTCTCTGTGTTCACTGATCACACAGAAAGAGGTTCTTCTGTTCTGTTCTCCTTTGATGGCTGCTACGAAATGGAACTGACCTTATATAAAGAGGTATGTTACGTACTCTCTCTGCTGCAATGTCCTTTTAGTCAGTTGGTTGGAGGAATACTAATTCAGACGTAAGGTCTATGATATGAGTATACAAATACAAAAAAGAAAAGAAAAAAACTAAATTGAGAAGAAAATGAAAAAGCTGGCTAGAAACTTCCGTTATTTTCTTGTGTATTACATAAAGTAGTTATCCATCAAACTAAGTCATCTTTAGAAGCTAAGCTAGTTGTGTTTCTGGGTGATCCCCCCTTTTCTTTCTTTTTCTACTTAACTAGGTGGTCTGATGCTGGGTTTGGTCCAACCATATTGGGTAAAGTACAACAATCCCATCTAACATATATACCAATTGGAATTGGTGGAATGTAATGGGATATACAATTTTGTGCCTGACAAATTAAGTCAAGGAGATGTGACATAGACACACAAATAATAAACAATAGCCATTTCAAGTATCGAGAACTAACTTCCCTAGTTTGTCTGTGGTATTATTGGTTGTTCCAAACCTAATTTTGCACAAAGTAACAACTTTTAGAAAAATAGAAATATAGATAAATGGGTAACATTTTAGTATTTGAAATGTGTCTCAGTGTTTTTATTAGATAAGTTGAGATGTTTTCATACAATAATGATTTATTGTGTTTTTTAAGTAAAGAAATATCATTTTTTATGGGTCAAAACACCCTGTGGAGAATATGTGGAAAGTGAAGTTGTAGCAACAACTTCATACAGTAATACATAAATATATATATATATATATATATATATAGGTCTAGTGGGAAATGTTTCAATGGTTTTGTTGTGCAAGAAAGGGATGAAGTGGGATGAAGTAGGTGAAATGTAACAAGCACTATAAGGAGTGTTAGCCCAACAAAAAAATTATAAAATTGGTGAAAAATGGCTTTCAGGGATTGCTGGCAGATCTTAAATTCCATTAAAAAAAAATTAAAGAAGTTTCTTCCTGAAAGCTAAAGATTTGAGGATTGTTTGTTAGCAGTTCATCTCATTAAACTAATCATACTCTCTCATCACATGTTGACCGTTTCCCATTGATTAGTTAATTGCCAGTTTACCACCACGCCTTGCTTATTTTCTAATTGCTGCCGCCTTTTCAATCTCACTAGTAATTACTACAATATTAAATAAATCATATTTCTTAAAAGTTCTTCTATAATTACATTCCAACCGATACATTTCTAGGATCATGAATGTTTTCTTTCTACTTCATAATTTATTGTACATATGGTTCTTTCTGTGTTCAATTGAGTATCGTGTATGTATATAAACAGCATTTTTTTTAAAAAAATGCTTCCCATGTGCACAATGTGGATAATCATGTTCTTTATTCTATGGTAGGTCCTTGTGTCCTTTTAAATCTATAGTTTAATTAATTTTTATGGATTCCAATAACTGTTATTTTAAAAAGAAATTTCGAAAAATTACTAAGCAATTTGTATTTAGTCAAATATTTTGATAAGTATTATTATTAATATTTGAGAAGCACATTCAATTTTTTTAAAAAAATTCTCTTTGGTTAATATTAAAAATTAATTTTAATATTTAAAATGATACTATCACATGAAAAAAATTAGTTTGAAATTAATATTATTTAAATACTTAAATAATAATTTTAGATTGTTATTTGATTACTTGTAATTAAATTTTTATTTCTAATTTGAAGAATAAAATCATAATAATATTTTCAATATTTAAAAAAATATAAATACATATAAATATTCTATGTTTTGATTTATGTATCATGATAATACAACACACTTTGTAGATTTTAATATGATAATTTATATGCATAAGAATATATCATTCACATTTTTTTTGGGTAAATTACCCCCAAAAGAATAAGTAAAAAAAATTATCTTTTATTTATATATATCTTATTTAGACCTAGGAGTTTCAATTTTTCCAGGCCAAAAAAAAGGAGTTTCAATTTTAAAATTCTTTTCAATAGCGGGAATTTTTTTACCAAGTGGTTGGTTGGAATGATAGGTATTTTATTCCTCTTGAGCAAGTTCTCGCGTTCGAGTCTTGTGTACAGAAAAATTTCTGTTAGGAGAGCTCTACCCTCGTTATGGGATCTCAGCTAGCTTGAATATAATTGCCTTCAGTAAGAGGATACCTGTAGAATTTTTTTTTAATTACCACTAAGAAGTGGTTTATTTATTTATCTATTTTCAAAAGATGTTTGGTTAAACACCTTTGTTTTTTTATTTTTTATTTTTTAAAAATAAATTCATTTCATTTAGGAAAAAAACTTAACCAGACAGGAGTCAGTTCTTGACGTGTTTTTGACTGAAGTTTAATATTTTTGGTCAATTAATAAATATTTGCAATAGATTTGGATCATAATCAATTGGGCCGATCGCCTTTGTCGTAGAAAAAATTGTAAGCCCATCTGTGTTTTTGGACAAAGTAAACCCATCTGTTGATATTTCATTAACTCGATATAGGATTGTAGGACTGCGTAGTATTTTTACTAGTCTTGAGTAGCTATATAGGCCTATAGCTCCTATATTGTATAGCCTAGTGTTTTTTTTTGCTGAATGAAATTCATCTTCTAACAAAAAAGAGAAAGTCTGTGATAGGGTTGCCATTAATTTTAGAAAGGATAATGTTATGGCCAGTGAATTTTGATTCATCAATTTTTTGTTATTAGATTTTTTTAAAATTTGTATCATCTTAAATTAAAAAAATTATATTTTAACACAAATCTCGATAATAAAAAATTGATAAACCAAAACTCACAATCATTCATAACATTACCTTTTGGAATACATAGATGTCTGGTTGTGTAGTTGTCATTTTCCGTAATCAAATTGTGGGACTGAACATCCTCTCCAAATGTTGTCTCGCCCATGGACCATTTTATCGTGTTCACACTAAACTTGTCACCAATTTTTTTAAAATAAATTAATTATAGAATCATATAAATATTTTAAGAAACTTTTCTTTGAAATTTATTTCTAACATGCTTAGGAAACTTCACTCAAAGGGCAAAGGCCCTATCCTCGCATCTAGTTCAGGGCCTTTATTATGTTTTGGCTTTATATTTGTTTTTAGGCAAAAGTACTTTTCCTAACCCAACGTTTGGGGGTTCTGTCAGTTTCGACCCTAACATTTTTTCACTGTCAATTGTACCCCTGACGTTTTACGTTTCTGCCAATGTCACCATTTTCACTAACACCGTCAAATATTTAACATTTTTTGCTGACGTGGCATCCTATGTAGCAAAACGTTTTTTTTTTCTGTCAATTGTAACCCTAACATTTTACATTTATGCCAATGTCACCTTTTTCACTAACACCATCAAATATTTAATAATTTTTGCTTACGTGACATCCTATGTGGCAAAAATATCTGACTTGGTATATTTTTTTCCACATCAGATTTCCTACTCATCTTTTCCCCATCAAAGTTGTGTCGTTTTGACCTCGGCCTATTCCTTCTAAAATATAACTCAAACACACACGCTATTTTGCTCATAAAAACATCGGAGACGTTATCCATTATCTATTTTAGGGTAACGTCTCTGACACAAAGTAGAGAATGGGTAACGTCTCCAACAAAGTAGAGAATGGATAACGTCTCCGATGTTTTTATGAGCAAAATAGCGCGTGCGTTTGAGTTATATTTTAGAAGGAATAGGCCGAGGTCAAAACGACACAACTTTGATGGGGAAAAGATGAGTAGGAAATCTGATGTGGAAAAAAAAAATACCAAGTCAGATATTTTTGTCACATAGGATGCCACGTAAGCAAAAATTATTAAATATTTGATGGTGTTTGTAAAAAGGGTGACTTTGGCAGAAATGTAAAACGTTAGGGTTACAATTGACAGAAAAAGAAACGTTTTGCCACATAGGATGCCACGTCAGCAAAAAATGTTAAATATTTGACGGTGTTAGTGAAAAGGGTGACATTGGCAGAAACGTAAAACGTTAGGGGTACAATTGACAGCGAAAAAACATTAGGGACGAAACTGACAGGACCCCCAAACGTTGGGGTTAGGAAAGATACTTTTGCCTTATTTTTATAATTTACTGTCTCCAAAGCTACAACTAATATAATTCGGTTCTAAAAAAAACTAATATAATTCGTCCGATGTCTAAATTTTTATATTTAATTATTTATACATTATACAGTAATATTCATAACATTATTATTTAATGAAGCCGATATATTTGCCTTTCTCATTTGTCTCTTAGCTAAAATCAAGGATATTTATATCGGTCCTAGATAGCTTTGTAATATCATAGATAAACATTTAGATCATGAATGGACAAGTAGAAAATACCAAGTTAATAACTGTATCCCATTATGAGTTCCTAATGTGTAAGTAGTTGTCGTAATTACAGTGTTCATACAAATTAAGCTTCAAAAGAGAAAAAAACTATTAATTAAAATGTTAGTTGTCATTAGAAATTATAATTGTTATATCCGTCCCTTTTCCTCCAACTGATAAACCCAACGTCACGCATTAATTTCCATCTTGACAGAACATCAAGTGCTAATTTATTGCATCCATGTTGACTCAGGGTAAGTTTGATAAATTGGGAGAGAGGAAAAAAAAAAGAGTAGGGAAAGAAAAAGTTAAATGATGGATTATTCTCTTTTTGTTTAGATCTTTTAAAATTATCTTATTTGGAGTAATTCAAATTAATAAAAAAGAAAAGTTAAAGAGTGTTAACATAAAATCCTCCAATTCATTTTCCTCCGAAATTTTAGAAACCAATTAAGGGAAAATCAATAAATCTTCTTTCTTTCCATTTTTTTTTAATGTCCAATCCAAACATACCCTTAATAATAATAATAATAATAATATTCATATTTTGAAAACTCACCTCTTTATTTACTTATTACGTTAGACGTGTTTTCAAATGTTATCCAAATTAAATCTCTTATTTGAATTCAACTCTCAAAATATTTTTAAGAGAATCAAACCCAAAATGATAGAAACTAACATCTTTACTAACTCTCTGTGATAAAATGTACTGTGGATTTTTGTTTTTGTGAATGTGGGTTTCTAGTATTTCAATAATATTTAGAAATTCAGTAGTAATACCGTTCATATGTTGATATAAATGACATAATCCCGACTTTTTTTAGTATTACTAAAATGCTAACCTATCAATGTGAAAAATTATAGGTGTTTTTTTTTCAACCATTCAAATTAAATTAAATAATTGAGATTAATACATTATTTTAAACATCACGTAACTCTTACATGATATATTTTAAAATATTATTTTAATTTCAACGGTTGAATTTAATTTGAACGGTTAAAAAGAACTCTTCTCATCTCTCACTTAAGAAGATTACTCTCACTCCATATACTCTTTGTGTGTATATTATATATAAATATCCTCAAACTCAACGTCCTCCTTGTCTAAAAGCAAGAACCAATCTTCTCCTATCTAAAGATTCTAAAGCGTCATTTAATTCCCAGCTGCCACTCAGAATAAGAATTAGCTTTTAGCTATCTCAAACTGTGGTGGATGACCTTTCACTTGTACCAATTCCCATAAGGTAAGGTTTATAAAACCAAGTTCGTTTTTATAGTTGCTTTTATCTTCTCAAAGTGAACAAGAAGGCTTTTGCTTTGGCAATAAAGTATTCTCTACTTAAGCAGCTGCTGTAGTTGGAACTACTTATATAACTTAATCTGAATTTAAACAGATTTATTTTCTGTTCTTTTTGGGGTTAAATTCATGAAATTATGCATGTTGTTCTTCAAGTCCATACTCTGCTTGTACATATACTATCTATATTTTCTTCCTTGATAAGATTTTGGCAGTAAACCTGAGACTATATGTCTGTGCTTTGCTATCAAATTTGTAGTCTCTTTTCATTTGTTTACTGTTACTGATTTGGCAAATTTGAAGTACAAGGCAAGTAAAGTTCTATAGATATTTGTTCTTAAAGTTTAAATGAAGGATAATTATTGTAATATATGATTCTTGGTTTATTGCTGTTTTGCCTCTCAATTTCTGTGTTTGTTTACAAGTGAATAATACCTTAAACTGAAGAATTGGAGTGTGTGTGTAGATTCTGAATTGCAATGGCAGAGAATGATGTTGTTGTGAAAAACAATGAAGATGATGCTCTCATGAAAAATGAAGATCTCAATGATGTTTACACAAAAGATGGAACAGTAGACTCTCAAGGAAATCCAGCTAACAAAAACAAAACTGGAACCTGGAAAGCTTGCCCCTTTATTTTAGGTAACTGTGATACTCTTTCAACAATCAAAATAGAACTTTCTTTAATTAACAACAGAATTTATAATCTTTATTCAAATTTTCACTCTGTCATCGTTTGACTCTTTAAGCATCTACTCCCATATGAAGTAAATTCTATTAAGAATTGATGAAATATCTATCAAGTAATATCGATGAACGATTGTGTGATGATTGAAAGCTTGAATATTGAAATGGATGCATAGGAAATGAATGTTGTGAGAGGTTGGCTTATTATGGAATGGGCACAAATCTGGTGCTATATTTCAAGCACAGATTAGGGCAGGAAGGTCCTACTGCTTCAAAGAATGTGGCAGATTGGAGTGGAACATGTTACATCACACCTTTGATTGGAGCATTTCTTGCTGATGCCTTCCTTGGAAGATATTGGACTATTGCCTCCTTCTCCATCGTTTATGTTATTGTGAGTCTACACCTTCTTCCTTCACCTTCACTCTTGCTAAAATTATTTGGATATGTTTATAATATAAATTATATTTCATTTCCTACATGTAAGTTACTTTTACATGGTTATTTATTTATTTATTTTCTTCTATTTGTTAGCATCAATCATATTTATTTAGAATGCTAAAACATTATATATGTTGAAAACATTAACAAAATTTAAAAGAGATTCAATTATGAAATTTTAAACTATTAGACGAAATTATAAATTGAGTAAAAGTTTAGATATTAACTAAATTTAAAAAATAAATAAACCACATACTTTTTGTATCAAATATGAACCATTATAATTCCTTTTAGGCAAAAGTACCGCCCCTCAATGTTTGGCGTATTCTCAATGTTTTGCGTATTGTTACTTTCGTCCCTAATGTATTTTCGTTGTCAATTGTATCTCTAATATTTTGTGTTTTTCCCAATGTCAGGCTTTTGACTAACACCGTCAATTTTTGATAACGTGACATCCTATGTGGCTAACAATTTTGACTGAACTTAATTTTTTCCACATCAGCAGTCAATCGTACTGAGTTTTTGGGATCTATTTTACTGATGTAATGAGTATTTTGGTATACTGGATTTATTGATGTACTGAGTTTTTTGGATTCTTTGTAACTCTAAAATATATTACTGATGTGAAAAAATGAAATCCAATTAAAATTTTTGGTCATATAGGATGTCACGTCATAAAAAAAACGTCTAAAAATTAACGGTGTTAGCCAAAAACATGATATGGGGAGAAACACAAAATATTAAGAATACAATTGAGCATTGAGAGCTAAAGTAACCAGACCCAATGGGAGGAAAGGTCTTTTTGTTTTTGTTTTTAAAGTATCAAATTGGAAGACTCAAAATCTCTTGAATTGGTTCACAGGGAATGACACTATTGACTCTATCAGCATCAATTCCCGCCATAAAACCAACCTGCGACGTAGACAAAGGAAACTGCGAGGCCACAGTGACACAGAACGCCGTGAGCTTCCTCGCTCTCTACCTCATCGCCCTCGGCACCGGCGGCATCAAGCCATGCGTCTCCTCCTTCGGAGCCGACCAGTTCGACGACGCCGACGCCGCCGAGAAAGTTCACAAGGCCTCCTTCTTCAACTGGTTCTACTTCTCCATCAACATCGGCGCTCTCATCGCCGCTTCCCTGCTCGTCTGGATTCAGGAAAATGTCGGTTGGGGATTAGGGTTTGGGATCCCGGCGGTGGCCATGGCGATTGCGGTGGTAAGCTTCTTCTCCGGCACGAGGTTGTATCGGCACCAGAAGCCCGGAGGGAGCCCTCTCACGCGCTTGTGTCAGGTGGTTGTGGCGTCGGTGAGGAAGTATAAGGTGGAGGTTCCTGAGGAAAGTAAGCTTTTGTATGAGATTGATGCGGATACAGAGTCTGCCATTCAAGGAAGCCGCAAACTTGATCACACCAACGGATTGAGGTAATAATAGTTAACACTATTTCTTTATTAATTGAACTAAAAAAATGACAAAAACAACTTAAATGAGATTAAGGAAAACAGATGGCCAAAAAAAAAAAGAGATTAAGGAAAACACTGCATTAATTAGCTTTGGAAAAAATTGGCATTTTTAGTTTTAAATATTTTTAAAGTAATATATTTAGTTGGGTAAAGTACTCTTGCTATCCCCAAACTTTACTGCAATGTTGCCTACCACCAAACTTTCAGTTTTGTTCATGCCTGCCCTTTTTGCTAACACCGTTAACTTGCTTAACGTAATTTGCTGACGTGGATGATAAATGTGTATTTTTTTTGCCACGTCATGGTTCACCTCACCTTTAACTTCTTAATTTTATTAAAAAAATTAATTTAATTTAAATAAAAAAATATTTTAGGATAAAAGTTTGATTTTTTTAATTTGGATTAAGTTAATTTTTTTAAAATAAAAGTAAAAAGTTAAATATGAGATGTAAAATATGGTGGAAAATGAGGTGGCAAAAGAGATATACATTCATAGTCTATGTCAGCAAATTCCGTTAAGCAAGTTAACGGTGTTAGCAAAAAGGGCAGGCATGAACAAAATTGGAAGTTTGGCGGTAGGCATGAATAAAAAAAAAAGTTTGGGAACAAGAATGAACATTACAACAAAGTTTGAGGGCGACAATGATACTTTACCCTATATTGTTTTAGTCTCACTTATAAATTTAACTATGTTTAAATTTATTAGAGTAATCCTTTTTTAGCTCAAATTACTTAAATTAATAAAGATAAATGACAAAAAAGAAGAAGAAGATAAAACCAACATTATTCTCATTTTTCACATGCTATCCATACTTCTATAAAAGAAAATTTGTGCACAAAGTATTTTATCGGAGGAAGCAAAATTTCTGTTTAAATTTTTTAGATCAAAGTATTTTATCTTTCCTAATTCTTCTTCTCACTATTTATTTTTTTAACTCTATTGCTAATCTCATCGTAATAATGGTATATCATTATTAATTTGGATGATCTTATTAGGTGTTACGATGAAATTCATAATCTTTTAGATGGAATCAGTTGCAGTTTTAAACTTTTGTGACAAAATATATAGAAAAAAAATTGGTTATAATTAAATAGTTTCCCACTGTTTTGGTAAAAGGTGATTTTGGCCCGTAAATATTTTCCCGCTATTTGGTGTATTTGAAACTAAGATACAGCCTACTATTTGGTAATGTATATGTGCCAGTTTCTTTGACAAAGCAGCAGTAAAAGAAGAAGCATCAGACGCAAAAGGCCCCCTGAACCCATGGACACTCTGCACCGTGACCCAAGTGGAAGAGTTTAAAGCCATCCTCCGTCTCCTCCCTGTCTGGGCCACCGGCATCATCTTCGCCACCGTGTACGGCCAAATGAGCAACTACTTCGTCCTCCAAGGCGAAACCATGGACACCCGCATCTCCCACTCCTCCTCCTTCCAGATCCCCGCTGCCTCCCTCTCCATCTTCGACACCCTCAGCGTCATCTTCTGGGTCCCCATCTACGACCGCCTCATCACCCCTCTCGCCGCCCGCTTCACCGGACGCCCCAACGGCCTCTCCCAGCTCCAGCGCATGGGCGTCGGCCTCTTCATCTCCATCTTCTCCGTCCTCTTCGCTGGCGTCCTCGAGCTCGTCAGGCTCAACCTCGTCAAGAGGCACGACTTGTACAAGCAGGAGGAGTTGCTTCCCATCTCCATATTCTGGCAGGTCCCTCAGTACTTCATCATTGGCTGTGCTGAGGTGTTCACGTTTATTGGACAGTTGGAGTTTTTCTATGAACAAGCTCCTGATGCTATGAGGAGCGTCTGCTCGGCTCTTTCGCTTCTCACGGTGGCGCTCGGCCAGTACGTGAGCTCGCTGCTCGTGACCATTGTGACCAAAGCCACCACTACTCATGGAGGACCTGGGTGGTTGCCGGATAAGCTTAACTATGGTAAATTGCATTACTTCTTTTGGCTCTTGACTGGACTCAGTGTGGTTAACTTTGGGGTCTTTCTTTGGGTGGCTAGGATGTATAAGTATAAAGTAACACTTGGGACACTTCGTTGAAGGCAATTTCGTAATGATTAGGTGCATATTCTGTACTGTATACAAAATCATTCCTTCCTTTCCTTTTTTCTTGGTTTGGTTAGTATTGTACTATTGTTGTTTTCCACTGTCTTATATTTTGCAAATCAATGCCTATGAACACTCTTTAAGTTTTCTCTCAACCATGACGAAGTTTTCAAGTTTTAAAAATTATTCTTGTTGACTTTGTACTAAGTTCAAATTTCTGAATTCTTTGTCAAATTAATGAGAACAAACCTCGAAGAGTGTCCTGATTATCAAAACATACGTGTGTGTGTATATATATATATATATATGTATGTATTATCATTTGCTTGTGCAATATGTTTGTTGTGTGTAATGTTCCCCGTATATTATATATGTATCAACGAGTGAGTCTTTTTGTGGAATGTTGAAAGTGCATTATAGAGAAGTATCATATAGCTTGTATTTAAGTGTGTGGGCTTAAACGAATGCCATATGTCTTGTATCTCAAAGCTAACTCATAAATAAATAAATAATGAAGTATGAACTATCTAATTCAACAAAGTAAACAAAAGACAGATAAAAGAAAAGAACTTTTGAATTCTAAGTAATTAGATAGCTTACATCAAAACTTAAAAAGTCAATAAAGTGAAACTAAATGTAATATATATATCTCTCTAAACATCATCCTTTGATTCAATTTTGATCATGTTCCTACTTTATGATGATGAAGCCGATGATGTTAATTCCCCTTTACCCCCTGCTCTCTCCAACACCACAAGAATTATGCACAATCTATCCTCGGTTTCTAAAGCACCACACTTCAACATGGTCTCCACACTTGAGACCATCACTCTCCACTATTTTGTTCCACCCACTCCTCAAAACATACATATGGCTCTCCTTTTGCTTCGTCCCTTTGTGCATCACCCACTCGGTGAGTTCTATATCCGATTCAACCATCGTCGCTTCACCTTCACCCATCGGTTTGTGAACCAATGTTGCTTTGACGGAATTCTTCTGCTCTATCTGTGCCCTTTCACCGTCCTTCAAGAACTCAAAGTTCTCGATCTGGCTGAAAGGCATGGAGAGTCGTCCCTGACCTTTGCTCACGTCGGTCTGAAATAGGTTTTTCCTGATTAGGCGAGTCAGATTGATCTCTCCCTTTGGTCTTGTCATGTCGATTCTATTCATGAATTCTACTTCGTATTCCGGCGGTAGAGTAGGCTGTGATGATGAGGGGCCAGCGATATTGGTCTGGTTTGGGTTGGCACGTTTGGTTTGATTATGACGTTGTTTTGTTTCGGATGCTTTGCTTCTTCCTTTGCCTTCTCGTTGGATGCTGAGGTTTTAGTGTCCGTGGGAGAGCCATTCAACTTTTGTCTCTTGCTGGGTGTTTCAACTGTGATCATACAACAAAAGAAAATATTAGAATGCAAAAGTTATAATGAATTGTGGGAAATTAAATAGCTTTCTGATATTTGATCTATTATTTTATATTGTATTTTAACATACTAAATTTCTAGTATATATATTATAAACCAAATTTAATACTTATTTGAAAGACAAGAAGTAATCTAAAAGCGTTACCCATCACACAATCTTCATCATCAAATATCAATGCTGGTTTATTTACACTGTTGTTTTGGTTATCATATGTCCTTATTAAACACGCGTCGGTAGAAGAGTTATTGAGCTCTTGTCTCTTGCTGACGTGTTTTTCCACTCCCTCAGGCTCAGCTGTAACGTACTCTTTTCGGTTCAGAATATCTATTTCGTTGGGTAGGTATGCACAGATCAAGAAAATCATTAGTTTACCTTAAACTTAGAAAAATATGAGATAAAAAGACTAAATTACCCTGATTAATTAATTACTCCTACTTACTCTTTTTTCATTAATCTTATATTGTGAATAGGTATTTGATAGGGATAAAATTGTAAAGAAATAATTAATGCTTTCTTAATTTTCTAAAATAATAACAAATATTTTGAAACATAAAAAATCCCCCACTCAAACAGATATTGTGAACAGAGGGAGTAATAAATAATGGAAGGTAGTTTTTTTTGTTTGCCAAAAAATAATAATAATAAGGATTTATCTAACAAGTATCCCAGGGCACTTGTTAAGGTTTCTTTTGATTGGTGGGGGGAATTAATCTTTTTGAAGTTAGTGAAAAGTTAACCAACACATGTTTTAAGACCTTCTCATTGATCGAAAGAAAATCTTAAAAAATACCTTAAGGGCACTTGTTAGCAAAATCCTATAAACCAAATTGAATTCGTGAATAGTTATTCCAAAATGTTACCTATAGCATGAGCATCAATGGGTTTGGGTTCCTCCTGAGGCGGCTTCAATAATACTTGCTCTTTCGTGACTTTGACATTACCATGATCATCAATAATACTTGCGTCAATTAACTTTTCACGCGCAACTTCTAGTAGAATCTCAAAGCGAGTCCAATGTGGATTGAACTTCCGGCCTTTGAAATCTTCAGGACTCAAGTACGTCGACATTTTTCAGATTACCTTTAACTACTGAATTCAAAGGTCTCTTTCACTAATCGATAATTGAATATGTGATCAACAAGCGATTTACTTGTACATATATATAGTAAAATTAATGTGATGGAGTTTGGAAAGGACTGCTCCTCGTTTAATTAGGATTTGGATAGCTTAGTTATTTTAATATTTTTATTATTATTATAATACTTATCCTATTTGATTTATCTATGTTTCATCCTCAAATAATAGTATTTTTATTAAATACAATTTTTTTGTATATATAATAATATTAATATAACTATATTTCCCAATTAGACAAGGAATGCTACGTTATTTTGTGCATCTCAATTTTGATTTATCTTTCTATCCGATATGTCATTATTTGTATCTAAACTGTCTTATTTAATTCAAATTTAATTTGATTTAATTTATTTTACAATTGACGTTGTACACCTCAAATTTTGAACAAAGGGATGGGAAGATATACATATATATCTCAAAATATTGATAGGGTAAGAATTTATCCCGTAAAATATCAACTTTTAATTATATAACAATTGTTATTAGTTATTTTAAAAAATTGATTATGATAGTTTTTTATAAGGTTTTTTAGATCGAGATGACTAAAAGAAAAATAAAGTGAAATTGAATTTTTATTTCAAGATTACTAATCAAAAACATTTTAAGAATGTAAATGTTAAATTTAAATTTAAAATTTTTATTTTCTTTTTTTATGGATTCTTTTTTCTTTTTCTTTCATTAATTCATTCTTTTCAGTGAGAAATTAATGGTATATTTGGTCTATGAAATTTTTTTTTCTGGGTAATGTTATGAAATCATTTTTAATTTTAATTTCTTAAAATTATTTTTTATTTTTAAAAATATCAAATGTAAAATTTAAATAACACATGTTTTTTTATCCGTGGGAGTAATTATTAAGTACAACATGGATTTAAAAAATATATATCAAATCCACTCCCATTACAACATGGATGTTTTTAGCAATTTTATTTTAAAACCCTGTTAAAAAAAATTAAACCCCAAAATTTTTCTTTTCAAAAAAATATTTTTTCAACACTTCATTTTTGTCTTTTTCTTACTAACAATTAGTCAAGACCTAAGACAAATTAAAATCTGCCTCAAGCCCAAACGAATTGCAATATATTTTTTTAATATATAACATTGCAATCCGTGAGAGGAGACGGATTGCAATGTTTATATATATATATATAATTAAATATATAATAATAATAAGTAGTTAATTGAAGTTGTAAGTACCTCATTCTCTTTAAGTAAGGTTTTGGTTTCGAGTCTTGTGTATGGAAAAATCTATGCTGGGAATCCTATTCAAGTTAGCTGAGATCCCATAACAGGGATAGAGCTCTCCCAACAGAGATTTTTGCATATACAAAATTCGAACCCGAACCCTGCTTAAGGAGAATGAAATACCTATGTCTCCAACTTATTAGTAAATATATATATATATATATATATATATATATATCTATATTAATATGGCTGTGGGGCCTTCCCGTCAACGGTCTCCTAAAATAAATATTTACTAATTTATTACATACAAAAAAAAATGATGGAAGGATGTGGGAGTGGGAGTGGGAGGGAGAGAGAAAGTAAACATGGTTAGTAGTTAGTGTTGAAACAAATAACTTCCCATAATTCTATTTATTATTTTAAAATATAATAATAATTTTATATTTTAAAAAATAAATTACATACACGGTACGTGCATGCGAAGCCTCTAGTATATATATATATATATATATATATTTAATTATAGATAAAAAATTATATATTATATTATTATATTTAATATATATATATATATACACACACGCGCACACCCACTAAATATATATATTATATGATATATTAAAGAAAAATATTGCAATCCGTCTAGCCTCAATCTGTCTCAGGCCCAAACGAATTACTAGTAAGAAAAGAATAAAATAAAATGTTAAAAAAATATTTTTTTAAGAAGAGAAATTTTGAGATTTAATTTTTTTTAATAGGATTTTAAATTAAAGTAAAATTATCGATGTTTTTTATCCCACAGGATTAATTATTAAAAATTAAATAAGACAGTTTAGATACAATGGTGGAAGCGAAAATACAGACCAATGGTAGCATCAATGTTCGTCTTTTTTTTCCTTTTTGTTTCTTAAATTACTAATTTAATAGAATTTTATCCTTTGCTCAAAACTCTAAATTCTCATTCTACTCTACGCGGTTTTTGTCCACTTTTATCACTTTTTAATTTTTTATTCTTATCATTATCACTTTTCAAATCTTATTTTTTAATCTATACCAAACGCATTGTTCACTTTCCAATTCGCCGTTGCCAACGGCGAATTGGGAATTTTTTTCCGTTCCAATTCGCCGTTGCTAACGGCAAATTGGGAGTCAACGCAATCTGTTCCAATTTGCCGTTAGCAAACACAAATTGAGTTTTTTGAAAAAATTGATCCTACGTGGCATGCTGACGTGTCCAATTCGTCCTTACGAACGGCGAATTGGACTCTAAAAATTTTTTAACCTATTTTTTGTCAGATCGTGATCCCAATTGGTCATTAAAAAAAGCAAGACGTGTTGACAAATCTTTAGAAAAGAAATGAGGAGTGAACAGTGCTCCGTACAATATCATTTACAGTCAACTATTGAAAAAATTAATATATTTTACTTCATACTATATAATTTACATGCACTGTGAAAAGTAAATAGGTTCAAGAATGTTGGTTTGATTTAGAGGGGAGGTAGGGCCGTATACTAAAAAAGCAATACCAATTCGTCATTCTCAAGGGTGAATTGGTGTTGCTTTTTTTTATGATCAATTGGGATCACGATCTGACAAAAAATAGGTTAAAAAATTTTCACAGAGTCCAATTCGCCGTTCGTAAGGACGAATTGGACATGTCAGCATGCCACGTAGGATCAATTTTTTTAAAAAAATCCAATTTGCCGTTACTAACGGCGAATTGGAGCAGATTGCGTTGACTCCCAATTCGCCGTTGCATTGGAAAGTGAACAGTGTGTTTGGTATAGATTGAAAAATAAGATTTGAAAAGTGATAATGATAAGAATAAAAAATTAAAAAGTGCTAAAAGTGGACAAAAACCCACAATATGCACATGGAAGATAATTATGGGTAAAAGAACCACCATTAATTTTTGAGTTAATCATTGTTTTTATCCTTAATAATTTTATTTGTCTCAATTTAATCTTTAAATCATAAGAATATCATTTTTTTTCTTTAAAAAAATTCACTTGTTTTAGTTTAGTCCTTAAAAATTTTAAAATATTAAACTTGTTGTAAATATATTGTGCTTTTGTGGATGTCTTTAGCACTCCCAAAACCTCCATAAATCAATAAGTCCATAACCCCAAATTCAATATGATTTATATCAATATTGATTGTGCATTATATGCATACCTTAATGCTTTGTAACTTATGATGTGAAGATTACCCTAGTAGCCCTAAAAATAGAGGGTGTGTATGCAATGATTTGATACACCAAAAAGTTAATTATTGAGTACTACACTTCTTCTCTTGTCTTCTTCATCTCCTTTACTCTTATCATATAGTTTTACTAGGTTAGTATTGTACTGTTGTTGTTTTCCACTGTGTTGTATTTTGCAAATCAATGCCTATGAACACTCTTTAAGTTTTCTCTCAACCATGTTGAAGTTTTCAAGTTTTAAAAATTATTCTTATTGACTTTGTATTAAGTTCAAGTTTTCTGAATTCTTTGTCAACTAATGAAAACAAATTAACCTCGAAGAGTGTCCTGATTATCAAAACATATGTATGTGTATATATATATATATTATATGTATCAACGAGTGAGTCTTTTTGTGGAATGTTGAAAGTGCATTATAGAGAAGTATCATATAGCTTGTATCTCAAGTTTAATACTTTTAAGTGTTTGGGCTTAAACGAATGCCATATGTCTTGTATCCCAAAGCTAACTCATAAATTTATAAATAAATAATGAAGTATGAACTATCTAATTCAACAAAGTAAACAAATGACATATAAAAGAAAATAACTTTTGAATTCTAAGTAATTAGATAGCTTACATCAAAACTTAAAAAGTCAATAAACTTAAACTAAATGTAATATATATATATATATATATATATATATATATATATATCTCTAAACATCATCATTTGATTCAATTTTGATCATGTTCCTACTTTATGATGATGAAGCCGATGATGTTAGTTCTCCTTTACCCCCTGCTCTCTCCAATACCACAAGAATTATGTACAGTCTATCCTCGCGATTTCTAAAGCACCACACTTCAACAAGGTCTCCACACTTGAGACCATCACTTTCCACTATTTTGTTCCACCCACTCCTCAAAACATACATATGGCTCTCCTTTTGCTTCGTCCCCTTGTGCATCACCCACTCGGTGAGTTCTATATCCGATTCAACCATCGTCGCTTCACCTTCACCCATCGGTTTGTGAACCAATGTTGCTTTGACGGAATTCTTCTGTTCTATTTGTGCCCTTTCACCGTCCTTCAAGAACTCAAAGTTCTCGATCTGGCTGAACGGCATGGAGAGTCGTCCCTGAACTTTGCTCACGTCGGTCTGAAATAGGTTTTTCCTGATTAGGCGAGTCAGATTGATCTCTCCCTTTGGTCTTGTCATGTCGATTCTATTCATGAATTCTACTTCGTATTCCGGCGGTAAAGTAGGCTGTGATGATGAGGGGCCCAGCGATATTGGTCTGGTTTGGGTTGGCACGTTTGGTTTGATTATGACGTTGTTTTGTTTCGGATGCTTTGCTTCTTCCTTTGCCTTCTCGTTGGATGCTGAGGTTTTAGTGTCCGTGGGAGAGCCATTCAACTTTTGTCTCTTGCTGGGTGTTTCAACTGTGATCATACAACAAAAGAAAATATTAGAATGCAAAAGTTATAATGAATTGTGAGAAATTAAATAGCTTTCTGATATTTGATCTATTATTTTATATTGTATTTTAACATACTAAATTTCTAGTATATATATTATAAACCAAATTTAATACTTATTTGAAAGACAAGAAGTAATCTAAAAGCGTTACCCATCACACAATCTTCATCATCAAATATCAATGCTGGTTTATTTACACTGTTGTTTTGGTTATCATCTGTCCTTATTAAACACGCGTCGGTAGAAGAGTTATTAAGCTCTTGTCTCTTGCTGACGTGTTTTTCCACTCCCTCAGGCTCAGCTGTAACGTACTCTTTCCGGTTCAGAATATCTATTTCGTTGGGTAGGTATGCACAGATCAAGAAAATCATTAGTTTACCTTAAACTTAAAAAAATATGAGATAAAAAGACTAAATTACCCTTATTAATTAATTACTCCTGCTTACTCTTTTTCCATTAATCTTATATTGGGAATAGGAATTAGATAGGGATAAAATTGTAAAGAAATAATTAATGCTTTCTTGATTTTCTAAAATAACAGATATTTTAAAACATACAAAATCATTCACTCAAGCAGATATTGTGAACCAGAGGGAGTAACAAATAATGGAAGGTAGATTTTTTTGTTTGCCAGAAAATAATAATAATAATAATAATTAATAAGGGTTTATCTAACAAGTGTCCCAGGGCACTTGTTAAGGTTCCCTTTGATTGGTGGGGAGAATTAATCTTTTTGAAGTGAGTGAAAAGTCAACCAACACATGTTTTAAGACCCTATCATTGATCGAAAGAAAATCTTAAAAAATACCTTAAGGGCACTTGTTAACAAAACCCTATAAACCAAATTGAATTCGTGAATAGTTATTCCAAAATGTTACCTATAGCATGAGCATCAATGGGTTTGGGTTCCTCCTGAGGCGGCTTCAATAATACTTGCTCTTTCGTGACTTTGACATTACCATGATCATCAATAATACTTGCGTCAATTAACTTTTCACGAGCAACTTGCGCAACTTCTAGTAGAATCTCAAAGCGAGTCCAATGTGGATTGAACTTTCGGCCTTTGAAATCTTCAAGACTCAAGTACGTCGACATTTTTCAGATTACCTTTAACTATTGAATTCACAGATCTCTTTCACTAATCGATAATTGAATATGTGAGATATCAACAAGACATTTACTTGTACATATATAAAGAGTAAAATTAATGTGATGGAGTTAGGAAAGGAAACCATATATGACTTAACTTAGTACTACTCCTCGTTTAATTAGGATTTGGATAGCTTAGTTATTTTAAAATTTTTATTATTATAATACTTATCCTATTTGTCTTTAAAAAAAAATACTTATCCAGTTATCCTATTTCATATATCTGTGTTTCCTCCTCAAATAATAGTATTTATATTAAATACAGTAATTTTTTTGAATATCTAATATTAATATAACTATGTTTCCCAATTAGACAAGGAATGCTACGTTATTTCGTGCATCTCAATTTTGATTTATCTTTCTATCCGATATGTCATTATTTATATCTAAATTGTTTTATTTAATTCAAATTTAATTTGATTTAACTTATTTTACAATTGACGTTGTACACCTCAATTTTTGAACTAAGGGATGGCAAAATATACACACACACACATATATATACATACATATATATATATATATATATATATATATATATATATATATATATATATATATATATATATATATATCTCAAAATATTGATAGGGTAAGAATTTATCCCGTAAAATATCAGATTTTAATTATATAACAATTTTTATTAGTTATTTTAAAAAATTGATTAGGATAGTTCTTTATAAAGTTTTTTTAGATCGAGATGACTGAAAGAAAAATAAAGTGAAATTGAATTTTTATTTTAAGATTACTAATCCAAAAGCAATGTAAATGTTAAATGTTAAATTTTAAAATTAAAAATTTTGTCAGATTTAAATATTTATTTTCTTTTTTCTTTTCTTTCATTAATTCATTCTTTCCAGTGAGAAATTAATGGTATGTTTGGTCTATGAAATCTTTTTTTTTTTCTGGGTAATGTTTTGAAATAATTTTTAATTTTATTTTCTTAAAATTATTTTTTATTTTAAAAAATATCAAATGTAAAATTTAAATAACACATGTTTTTTTATCCGCGGGAGTAATTATTAAATACAACAAGGATTTTAAAAAATATATATCAAATCCACTCCCATTACAACATGGATGTTTTTTATCCCACAGGATTAATTATTACAAATTAAATAAGACAGTTTAGATACAATGGTGGAAACGAAAAGGAGAAAATTTATGTTCATTTCCTTATTAAACGAAATGGACATAAGAAAATGGATATAAGTTTTTTCCAAACGAAAATACAGATCAATAGTAGCATCAATGTTCATCTTTTTTTTTTCCTTTTTGTTTCTTAAATTACTAATTTAATATAATTTTATCCATTAGTCAAAACTCTATATTCTCATTCTACCCTACACAATATGTACATGGAAGATAATTATGGGTAAAAGAACCTCCATTAATTTTTGAGTTAATCATTGTTTTGATCCTTAATCATTTTACTCGTCTCAATTTAATCTTTAAATCATAAAAATATCAAATTTATTCCTTAAAAAATTTCACTTATTTTAGTTTAGTCTTTAAAAATTTAACATTATTAAACTTAGCTCTTAAAAGATACTTTTGTATCTCAATTTCCTTTTTATGTTTTATATTTTTGTTTTTTTTAGCAAGGATGAAATTGTGATTAATTCAAAGTATTTTTCAGGAATTAAATTTCATATTTACATGATTTAGAGACTAAATTGAGAAAAATAATTTTTTTAAAAAACTAAATTTAATATTTCTGTAAAAACAAATTTGAAGTAAATAGAATCTTTTAAATAAAAATATTTATACACTCTTAATATTTTTCGTATATACACAATTGCTCTTCAAGTTTTAAAGTTTTGGGTTTTTTTTTTTTTGCCTGAAAACGTTTTGGGCTCACAAGAGCATATTTTCATAAAAGCAATGTGGGCCATACTGCCTTTTTCTTTTTTTTCTTTTTTAAAATTAATTTTAAAAAAAATCGTATTTTTTATTTTTAAAAATTAGAGTTCAGACTATTTTTAAATTATTTTGTGTTTTCTTAATTTTTAAAACAAATATTCTTTTTTTTTTCAATTGAAAGCAGTAATCCAAACAAATTTTTTTTAATGAATCGAAAGTAAATATTCAAAACTGAATACAAACAACAACTTCCTTTGTTTTCAACTTCCCTAACTACCATTCTGCTTTCCAAAAAAAAAAATCACACATTAAATCTTAAACAATGTCCTTTTTTTTTTTATTTGTCAATTCAAACAATAATTTAGTGGGCATCATAGGAAAAGAAAAAGAAATGGGCTGATTAGACCCATATTATCATAATTGGGCCTATCTGGACACAAACTACTTAGGCCCAATGGTTACAAACATCGTGTTTGAAACTTGAAAGCATCGCATTCGTTACATACTGCAATCAATGTTTACAGAAGGAAAGTGGAGTGAAATTACTATATAGCCCTCTCATTCATTAGCCTAAAGCTCTACTCCTTGTTTCTTCTCCGACGACCAGCCCACACGCGCCGTCATCGTCTTCCATCAGATTCGCCGTCATCGTCGTCGTCTTCCATCAGATCCGCCTTCATCGTCGTCTTCTTCCATCATATCCGCCGTCATCATTGTAGTCTTTCTTCTTCCTCTATCGCCGCCGTCCTTCTCCTTCCATCAGATCGTCGCGTTCGCCATCGCGGTCGCTATGGTCCGATGATACGAATCTGATGATGGCAACTGAGGAGGTCAGGTCATGGTGAAGAAGCAAAAGTAGGGTGAAGAAGCATTTGAGGAGCCTTGGTGTTCGATCCTTCCTTCATCGCAATGGTTCGTAAGCGCTTTCCGGATGCTCAAACAGGTATCGTTTATGTATATCAATGTTTAAATCATATTTTGAGAAACTCCGAATCAAACCCTTTGTATTGCTGCATATTTGCTTTGTGATGATCGAAATCGTAACTTGCACACCAGGTGTTCTATGAAATGTCTCGCCCAAAACTAAATTTCATAGTTTACTTTCCTTGAATTAGTGTTTTTCTTTCAAAATTGGATCTCAGCTGCGGAATTCGGTGAATACCCAGTAATACTATCAATTAAAACTAGCCTCTGAAACTCTGAATTAAGGCATTGGTATCGTACCTGTTCTGTGATTGTAGAAGCGTCGCTTGCATACCAAGTGTTCGATGAAATGTCTGATCTCTGACCTAAAATTTTCAGTGTTTTCTTTCTTTGATTTAGACATTTTGATACATTTGTCTTCTAACACAGGATTTCAGCTACTGAATTATGAATATAACATAAATTAAAACTAGCTTCAGAAACTCTGAATCAAACCCTTCATATGGTACTTGTTGGGTGATTATATAGGCTTCTTAACTTGCGTACCAGGTGTTGGATGAAATTTTTGACACAAAATTTTGGAGAGTTTTCTTTCTTTTAGCCCAACGTGTTGTTGATACGTTTTGAAACTCAGGATTTCAACTGGAGAACTTTCTGAAGAAAATAGGATTGGGAAAGGAAGATCACTACTTCTGGAAACAAGTAGGGAAGGCATTGCTTTGCACCTACGCCATAATGGGTGCAGTGTGGGTGTACAATGAAACATCACCACTGGGGTGGTGGACGCTGAAGCCACGGCCCAAGGAGGAGCGTGAGCTAGCCCACCTGTACGAGCGGCGGGAGTTCCCATATCCTGGGGACGAAGAAGCCATGCAAGAGTTTGTTGCAAAGGGAGGAATGATTGGTACCACCATTGGTCCAAAAGGCATGATTGAGACTGATAAGGATGCATACAATTACCAGAAGGAGATGCAGAACAAGAAGCTTGAGCAGGAAGCTCAGAAGCTATGGCTGAGGATGAGGAATGAGGTCATTGGTGAGCTTCAAGAGAAGGGCTTTGATGTGGAATGAGTTTGGCAGATTACAAGGTCGTTGATGAGCTTCAAGAGTGGAATGAACACGTCTATGACATTGTTCTAAATTAGAACAATTTATTGTGGTAATCAATGTGGTATATATAGAGTTTAAACTAGTCTCAGATTAGGCTTAATAATAAAAATATTACATGGAGAACTTCAGAAAAAAAATTTTCATTATGTAATCTTGTGTTAGAAAAAATTCATTTCCATGCACTAATGTTTCTCTAAATGATCATTTTTTGTTATGCAAGTTGAGTGTTGTGTTGAGTTAGAAAAAAAATTCCACTTCTTGAAAGTTGAAACATATACTTTGGTTTGTGCTCTATCTATGCCTTCTCTCTTTCCACATTCATAGTTGCAAAATTAAGCAACGGGAGATCAGTGAGTAGATATTTATTGCTCATCAATGCTATTTACATGTACTAGTATTTACCAAAGTCATGCTGCCATAGAAAGATTGAGAAATTAGATTAAAAGTTTTAATGTATTTTTCGTCAATGAAAGCTTTAGAAAAATCTGTGTGCCGGATCATTGAATATTTGTGTGTGTGATTAGTAGTTGAAGACGCCCTTATAAAGAAGGTATCAAGATTTTACCTACTTTACCTTTCTTCCAATTTTTTTTCACACCAAACATATTCTCTCTTTTACACTGCAAAGAACTTTTGTTTTACATACCTAATATTTCTTGCAAAGGCCTTTCCTTTACATACCTCTTCTTCAGTGAACCAAACGGAGCCTTGGTGTTCGATCCTTCCTTCATCGCAATGGTTCGTAAGCGCTTTCCGGATGCTCAAACAGGTATCGTTTATGTATATCAATGTTTAAATCATATTTTGAGAAACTACGAATCAAACCCTTTGTATTGCTGCATATTTGCTTTGTGATGATCGAAATCGTAACTTGCACACCAGGTGTTCTATGAAATGTCTCGCCCAAAACTAAATTTCATAGTTTACTTTCCTTGAATTAGTGTTTTTCTTTCAAAATTGGATCTCAGCTGGGAATTCGGTGAATACCCAGTAATACTATCAATCAAAACTAGCCTCTGAAACTCTGAATTAAGCCATTGGTATCGTACCTGTTCTGTGATTGTGGAAGCGTCGCTTGCATACCAAGTGTTCGATGAAATGTCTGATCTCTGACCTAAAATTTTCAGTGTTTTCTTTCTTTGATTTAGACATTTTGATACATTTTTCTTCTAACACAGGATTTCAGCTACTGAATTATGAATATAACATAAATTAAAACTAGCTTCAGAAACTCTGAATCAAACCCTTCATATGATACTTGTTGGGTGATTATATAGGCTTCTTAACTTGCGTACCAGGTGTTGGATGAAATTTTTGACACAAAACTTTGGAGAGTTTTCTTTCTTTTAGCCCAACGTGTTGTTGATACGTTTTGAAACTCAGGATTTCAACTGGAGAACTTTCTGAAGAAAATAGAACAATTTATTGTGGTAATCAATGTGGTATATATAGAGTTTAAACTAGTCTCAGATTAGGCTTAATAATAAAAATATTACATGAAGAGAGAACTTCAGAAAAAAAAATTTTCATTATGTAATCTTGTGTTAGAAAAAATTCATTTCCATGCACTAATGTGTCTCTAAATGATCATTTTTTTTGTTATGAAAGTTGAGTGTTGTGTTGAGTTAGAAAAAATTCCACTTCTTGAAAGTTGAAACATATACTTTGGTTTCGTGCTCTATATATGCCTTCAAATTAAAGGTACATTATCTGAATACAACAGTAGATTATATTGTGTGAGTAAATAGATAAACTAATAACTCAGCCTTATGGAAATTAACTCTTAATTATAAGGTCGAAATCTTAACGTGTGTGTGCGTGTGTAATAGAAGCAAAACCTACCACATAATATTTGTGGTTTTCTTCTTGTCCGCCCAGGTTACTAAACCCTAAGAAATAATATATTTCTGAACTTGATATACGTTATACTAGATCAGACGCTGAATAGCCAAAACAAGAAGAAAATAAAGTAACTTCTTAATATATATATAGTGAATTTTCTTTTAAGTGTCTGGGCTTAAACGAATGGCATGTGTCTTGTATCCCAAAGCTAACTCATAAATAAATAAATAATGAAGTATGAACTACCTAATTCAACAAAGTAAACAAATGGCAGATAAAAGAAAAGAACTTTTGAATTCTAAGTAATTAGATAGCTTACTTTAAAACTTAAAAAGTCAATAAACTTAAACTAAATGTAATGTATATATATCTCTAAACATCATCATTTGATTCAATTTTGATCATATTCCTACTTTATGGTGATGATGAAGCCGATGATGTTAGTTCCTCTTTACCCCCTGCTCTCTCCAATACCACAAGAATTATGCACAGTCTATCCTCGCGGTTTCTAAAGCACCACACTTCAACAAGGTCTCCACACTTGAGACCATCACTCTCCACTATTTTGTTCCACCCACTTCTCAAAACATACATATGGCTCTCTTTTTGGTTTGTCCCCTTGTGCATCACCCACTCTGTGAGCTCTATATGCGATTCAACCATCGTCGCTTCACCTTCACCCATCGGTTTGTGAACCAATGTTGCTTTGACGGACATCTTCTGCTCTATCTGTGCCCTTTCACCATCCTTCAAGAACTTGAAGTTCTCGATCTGGCTGAACGGCATGGAGAGTCGTCCCTGACCTTTGCTCACGTCGGTCTGAAATAGGTTTTTCCTGATTAGGCGAGTCAGATTGATCTCGCCCTTTGGTCTTGTCATGTCGATTCTACCCATGAATTCTACTTCGTATTCTGGTGGTAGAGTAGGTTGTGATGATGAGGGGCCCAGCGATATTGGTCTGGTTTGGGTTGGCACGTTTGGTTTGATTATGATGTTGTTTCGTTTCGGATGCTTTGCTTCTTCCTTTGCCTTCTCGTTGGATGCTGAGGTTTTAGTGTCCGTGGGAGAGCCATTCAACTTTTGCTTCTTGCTGGGTGTTCCAACTGTGATCGTACAACAGAAGAAAATATTAGAATGCAAAAGTTATAATGAATTGTGGGAAATTAAATAACTTTCTAATATTTGATCTATTATTTTATTTTGTATTTTAAACATGAAAAATGGCATGCACTTGTGTATAGGGGCAATTTTACTTCAAAACTATACTATAAAAAATTAAACCCCAAAATTCCCCTTAAAAAAAGTATTTTCAAAAGATCTGATTTTTGTCTTTTTGTTAGTAAGAATCCGTCTGGACCTGAGACAATTGATTCAACTATTCGTAAGATTCGGAGATGGGGATTGATTTTAATACTCGCTTAAGTTCGGAAATAGGGAATATAATACCATACTCAAATCCTATTCATGATTATGAATATAAATGAATATATATATATATATATATATATATATATATATATATATATATATTCCCTTATTTTAAAATTAATAAATAATTGAAAAGGTTAAAAAAAAGAGAGAGAAGTGAACGGATTAATTGGATCAATTTTTTTAAAAAAAAAGTATATAAAATCCTAATAATTTTTTTAAAAAAAATAAATGAATGAATCAATCCGTCTTAGGCCCAAATAGATTCTTACTAACAAAAAGATAAAATTAAAATCTTTTGGGAATACTTTTTTTTAAGGGAAATTTTGGGGTTTAATTTTTTATAGTGTGATTTTGAAGTAAAATTACCCGTGTATAGGCTTCAGTCGAAAGTTAAATAATTTCCTATAATTTAATTTATTATTTATAAAAAATAACATACTAAATTTCTAGTATATATATTATAAACCAAATTTAATACTTATTTGAAAGACAAGAAGTAATCTAAAAATGTTACCCATCACACAATCTTCATCATCAAATATCAATGCTGGTTTATTTGCAATGTTGTTTTGGTTATTATCCGTCCTTCTTAAACATGCGTCGGTAGAAGAGTTATTGAGCTCTTGTCCCTTGCTGACGCGTTTTTCCACTCCCTCAGGCTCAGCTGTAATGTATTCCCTCCGGTTCACAATATCTATTTTGTTGGATATGTATGCACAGATCAAAGAAATCATTAGTTCACCTTAAACTTAAAAAAAAAATGAGATAAAAAGACTAAATTACCTATTAATTAATTACTCCTACTTACTTGATTTTCTAAAATAACAGATATTTTGAAACATAAAAAATCACCCACTCAAGCAGTTATTGTGAACCAGAGGGAGTAACAAATAATGGAAGGTAGTTTTTTTTGTTTGCCAGAAAATAATAATAATAAAGGTTTATCTAACAAGTGTCTCATGGCACTTGTTAAGGTTTCCTTTTATTGATGAGGGGGAATTAATCTTTTTGAAGTTAGTGAAAAGTCAACCAACACATATTTTAAGACCGTCTCATGATTGGTTAAAAGGAAACCTTAAGCAAAAATCCTATAAACCAAATTGAATTCATTAATACTTATTCCAAAATGTTACCTATAGCATGAGCATCAATGGGTTTGGGTTCCTCCTCAGGCGCTTTCAATACTTGCTCTTTCGTGACTTTGACATTACCATGATCATCAATAATACTTGCGTCAATTAACTTCTCACGAGCAACTTGCGCAATTTCTAGTAGAATCTCAAAGCGAGTCCAATGTGGATTGAACTTCCGGCCTTTAAAATCTTCAAGACTCAAGTACGTCGACATTTTTCAGATTACCTTTAACTACTAAATTCACAGATCTCTTTCACTAATCGATAATTGAATATGTGAGATCAACAAGCGATTTACTTGTGCATACATATATAGTAAAATTAATGTGATAGAGTTTGGAAAGGACTACTCCTCGTTTAATTAGGATTTGGATAGCTTAGTTATTTTAATATTTCTATCCGATATGTCATTATTTCCCCTTATATAAATTCCTTAAAAAATAATGTTTAATTATTTATAATACTATATACAAATTCAGATTTAATTTAATTTAATTTATTTTACGATTGACGTTGTACACCTCAAATTTTGAACAAAGGGATGGAAAGATATACATATATATCTCAAAATATTGATAGGGTCAGAATTTATCCCGTAAAATATCAGCTTTTAATTATATAATAATTTTTATTAGTTATTTTTAAAAATTGATTGTGATAGTTCTTTATAAGGTTTTTTTAGATCGAGATGACTGAAAGAAAAATAAAGTGAAATTGAATTTTTATTTCAAGATTACTAATCCAAAAACATTTTAAGAATGTAAATGTTAAATTTAAAATTTAATTTTAAAATTGAAAAATTTGTCAGATTTAAATATTTTTTTTTTTTATGGATTCTTTTTTCTTTGCTTTCATTAATTTATTCTTTTCAGTGAGAAATTAATGGTTTGTTTTGGTCTATGAAATCTTTTTTTTTCCTGGGTAACGTTATGAAATCAATTTTAATTTTAATTTCTTAAAATTATTTTTTATTTTTAAAAATACAAATGTAAAATTTAAAGTGTAAAGTATCCTTGCTGCCTCCAAACTTTACAGCAATGTTCATTCTTGCCCCCAAACTTTTTTTTGGTTCATGCCTACCCCCAAACTTTCAATTTTGTTCATGTCTGCCCCCAAACTTTCAGTTTTGTTCATGCCTGCCCTTTTTGCTAACACCGTTAACTTGCTTGACGAAATTTGCTGACGTGGATGATGAATGTGTATTTTTTTTGCCACGTCATTGTCCACCTCACCTTTAACTTTTTACTTTTATTAAAAAAGTAACCTAATCTAAATAAAAAAAATATTTTAGGATAAAAGTTTGATTTTTTTAAAAAATTTGGATTAGATTAATTTTTTTAAATAAAAGTAAAAAGTTAAATATGAGATATAAAATGAGGTGGACAATGAGGTGGCAAAAGAGATATACATTCATAGTCCATGTCAGCAAATTCCGTCAAGCAAGTTAACGGTGTTAGCAAAAAGGGCATGCATGAACAAAATTGAAAGTTTGGGGGTAGGCATGAACCAAAAAAAAGTTTGGAGACAGGAATGAACATTGCAGCAAAGTTTGAGGGTGGCAATGGTACTTTACCCAAATTTAAATAACACTAATTTGATCCTTTGAGAAATAGTATAATTCCAGTTTAGTCTTTTAAAATAAAAATACTTAACTTAGTCATTAAAAAATATTACTTATCTTAATTTAATCTTTTTTGTCTTAAAAAAAATCCCAAATACACTGATAAAAAAACTAAATTAATAAAAAGTATCTCTTAAAAATTAAAATAAATATTTTTATTTTTAATGATTAAATTAAAATAATATGTATCTTTTAAGAATAAATTGATAATTTTTTTTAAAAATATTATATAGATGATAGTTTTAAGTTTTGTGTCCTTAAGAAAACGTCCAGTTAAATATGAGTAAATTAGCATCAATTTCGATGGTACTCAAGCAACGATGAATTGTCTCGAATGACGAATCCAATGTTAGAAAGGCTATAAGAAAATGAGCCCTCGTTAAAGGGAATAGGGAAAAAAAGGTACATTGGTTTGAAAAAAATTATGGAATTGAAATTGAAATTGAATTATAATTAAAATTAGAATTGGAATTGAATTATTTGAATTAAAAAAGTGTGTTTGGTATTAAAAGATGGAATTGGAATTGAATTATTTAAATTGAAAAAGTGTGTTTGGTATGAAAAGATGAAATTGAAAGTTTATAAAAGAACGTGAGGTAAAAAGACTAATTTGCTCCTTAATAAATATTAAATAATTATTTTTTTAATTTAATTTTTTAGTATATAATTAATTTTTTATATTAATTATAAAAAATAAAAAAACAGTAAGAGAGAGAGAAAGAAAGTATGGACAAAAATGTCTTTTAAATCCAATTCCACAAAATTTATCTCAATTCCTCCAAAATGCCCCACAATCTAATTTCACAAAATTTATACACCTAATTCTAAAAAGGAAAAAACTTAGGTCCATTTCCTTATGTCCATTACATCCGGTTCCCTAATATAAATATGACACGTGGCAAAAAGTGTTTAAATGACCAATCACAGTAGAGAGAGAATATAGAAGATAACATTTTATATAACCAATAATAGAAGAGAGAGAGTGTAAATACAACATATGATTGAGGGAATTGGATGTAATGGACATAAGGAAATGGACCTAAGTTTTTTCCTTCTAAAAAATCAATTCTACGTAATTCAATTCCAATTCTACATAACTCAATCAAACTAAATAATTCCTAGAATATTGTGCAATTTCATGTGAAATCCAATTTCACGTCCAACCAAACAAAATTCACTTTATGGAATTGAAAATTGAATTCCATGGAATTGTCTAATTCCATAGAATATTTTCAATTTTAGGAAGCGAACCAAACACTAAAAAATTTTATTTTTTATACCAAACGTAGCGAAAAATATTTATTGGGAGTGGAATTAGAGGCAATTCCTCGTTGGTGAGAAAGAAATGATGGTTATGTTAGCGAAGGTGAAAAGTAGAAAATGATAGAGAAGTGTATTGCAAATCCAATTAAAAACTGATGTATTGGAAAAAGAGAAAAAAGAAGAGTGAGAAAAGATTGTCCATCAAATTCAAGGCTTGGCCACGAGTGGAAGTGATATGTTTGTTTCTACTGTGTTGCAATTATAAGCAATAATGAGATGAATTGCATGCATGCTCATCCTTCCATGTCATTGGAAAAGTGAATAGGCAAAAGTATCTTTTTTAACCCCAACGTTTGGGGGTCCTGTCAGTTTTGACCCTAAAGTTTTTTCGCTGTCAATTGTACCCCTAACGTTTTACGTTTTTGCCAATGTCACCCTTTTCACTAACACCGTCAAATATTTAACAGTTTTTGCTGACGTGGCATCCTATGTGACAAAACGTTTCTTTTTTCTGTCAATTGTAACCCTAACGTTTTACATTTCTGCCAATGTCACCCTTTTCACTAGCACCATCAAATATTTAATAGTTTTTGCTTACGTGGCATCCTATGTGACAAAAATATCTGACTTGGTATATTTTTTTCCACATCAGATTTCTTATTCATCTTTTTCCCATCAAAACTGTGTCGTTTTGACCTCGGCCTATTCCTTCTAAAATATAACTCAAACGTACATGCCATTTTGCAGACAAAAACATTGGAGACGTTATCCATTCTCTACTTTATCGGAGACATTACCCATTCTCTACTTTGCCGGAGACGTTACCCTAAAATAGAGAATGGATAATGTTTCTGATGTTTTTATGAGCAAAATAGTGCGTGCGTTTGAGTTATATTTTAGAAGGAATAGGCCGAGGTCAAAACGACACAACTTTGATGGGAAAAGATGAGTAGGAAATCTGATGTGGAAAAAAAATATACCAAATCAGATATTTTTGTCACATAAGATGCCACGTAAGCAAAAATTATTAAATATTTGCTGGTGTTAGTGAAAAGGGTGACATTGGCAGAAATGTAAAACGTTAGGGTTACAATTGACAGAAAAAAGAAACATTTTGCCACGTAGGATGCCACTTCAGCAAAAACTGTTAAATATTTGACGGTGTTAGTGAAAAGGGTGACAATGGCAGAAACGTAAAACGTTAGGGGTACAATTGACAGCAAAAAAACGTTAGGGTCGAAACTGACAGGACCCCCAAACGTTGGGGTTAGGAAAGGTACTTTTGCCAAGTGAATATGTACAGGAAAAAGAGGGTGGATCCTCTACATTGTGAGGTGAAGTGCTTTTTAAAATAAGGAGAGAAATAGAGAGAACAACTAAGAGAGAGAAATTGTGATTATATAGGGCCCACAATTTTTTCTTTCTATCAACTTATAAGGTAGAGGATCCATTCTCAGGAAAAAGAGAGGCTAAATTCATAAAGATGTAGTTTTTTTTTTGCCATTACGATGTCATTTATAAAAAAGGTCAAAGGTTTATTTTGGTCATCTATGTTTCACTTAAGTTTTAAAATAGTCCTTTATGTTTCCTAGAAGTTCTAAATTGGTCCTTCCGTCCAAATCCGTCAATTTCTTAAGTTAACTGCTGACGTGACATGCCGAGGTGGACACATAATCTCTCCTACGTATATCAGATAGTTGGCGTGGCCTTAGACAAATCAAAAACACCCAAACGGCATCGTTTAAGCCAAAAATAAAATCATGTTGAGAGGACCAATATGAAACTCTAATGAAATATAAAGGACTAATATAAAACTTCAATAAAACATAAATGATCGATATAAAACTTCAAAAAAACATAAAGGACCAATATAGAACTTGAATAAAACATAAACGACCAATATAGAACTTTAATAAAACCTGAAGGACAAATATAAAAGTTTTGAAAAACATAAAGGACCAATTTAAAACTTGAGTGAAACATAGAGGACCAAAATGAGCATTTGACCTTTTTAAAAATAACAATGGTGCTTTTATCATATGTTGTAAGAATATACCTTAACATTTTTATCTAATTGGTCAATTGAGTTTTTAAATATTAAAAATTATTTTTTTTAAATAAATTTTTATACATTTCAAGACATGAAATGCTTTATTGACCAATCAAGAGAAATCCAAATAATAATAATTTTTTGTTATTAAAATTTTTAATAAAAATACTATATTATCAGTATAATTTAAAGTAAATTATAATGACCTCCCTCGATAGATTTGAATATTGCACAGACCTCTCCTCTCATTTAAAATATTATACCGACATTCCCTAACAAATTAAAATACTCTACACTTTAGTCCAAATAACATTTTCCCTTGAAGTTTCTATTCAAATAGATAATTTTTGTGAATTTTTAACTCAATTTTTTAGTGACCGAGTTTCTATTGAAGCTCTTTGAAATCCAATAACTCAAGAGAGTAGATCTTAAAAAAATTTGAGTTGAAAATTTACAAAAATCATCCATTTAGTAAACTTCAAGAGAAAATGTTATTTGGACCGAAGTGTAGGGTATTTTAATTTGTTAGAGAAGGTCAGTATAATATTTTAAATGAGAGGAGATGTCTGTGTAATATTCGAATCTGCCAAGGAAAATCAGTGTAATTTACTCTATAATTTATTGCTATTGCCCAAAGACATTCCATCTTCATTTCATATATCAAATGAAAAATGAAAATTTACCTATTTAAAAATAAATATGTTTTAAAACTTAGTATTATATATGATTATTTAAAAAAATACTCTTGTACTATATCTCAATTAATAAATTTAATAACCAACATTTAAAACAATTATGGTAGTAATTTATCCCAAAAAAAAACAATTATGGTAGTATTACAGACAATTCCGCATTGCTAAGAAAGGAACTTCTACAATGTAACAGTACATAATAAGCTCGAAGATAATAGTTAGTGCAGAAATATACAAAAAGATGATGATAAGCAAAACCAAGATAAACCTAAAAACAGATGTACGTTTATTTGATGCAATGAATGTCAAATAACCTAGATATAGGTTTAGAAAGAAAAAAAAAACTAAAAAATTTAATATATGAGACAATGAATAGCAAAAGCTGATACAGCAGCATTCCATCTTCACAAAGTATCATGGGCATGTTTACCATAATTGCAAATCAGAACAGTGCATAACTGCATATGCTTCAAAAGCCTTTTGATGAGTCATAATCAGAAATGGCCTTACCAATGGGAATCTATAATACCAGGAAAAAGTGCACCCACTTGATGAAAAGTAATCACAAAGATTCATCTGAACAGCAAACTATACAACTGCTTAAAATCTTCTTTCTTAAAAGTCCATATCTTAAGCTGTATTTGGTTCAGTCATACTCAAAATCTACATTATTAAACAAAACATGGAGAAAAAATCAAAGAGGAACACTTGCTAAGAAGGGTAATGTTATTCTCACAGGAGGTTAGCTCACAAGAGAATACCACACACTGCAAATGATTTAGTGGGGCCCCATTTCCCAGGTGTGAAGTGTGTTTTGTTGTGAGTTGTGACCTAATGAGGGGTGTGTCTGTGTGTGTGTAGCATTACTATACATATGTCAACTTTATGGCAAATAATTGGATTATGGGATTGACAATAGTTCATATATACAGAAAGCCTATCCCAAACATCCACTTTTAACCATACCAGAAAATGCCGAATGAACAAGTAAGCTGACCTTGCCACAAATTACCAAACACTACACATGCCTGTATCAATGTCTATATTTCAACCAAAATCTAAGCAGCCTTGTAAGTTCAATGAGAGAGGGATGTACTGAACAAAACTAAGCACCAGCATAGAAATATCTATTATGATTAATGACACAAAGGACAAAAAATAAATTCTTCAATTGCCACCCCTGTTTCAAGCAAATCAGCCACGAGTGAACAAGACGAACTTAATAACCCTTTCTATGAAGAATACATTTGAGATGCACAACAAAGGAAAACGGAAAAAAAAAATTATGAAAAAGAATACCACCAGGCAGCAGCATCACCTTGGCTTTTAGGTCAAAAAAATCAACAGGCACACAGAAGAAGATGAGCAACAACAGAAGCAGCTAAAAGCTGTAGGTCTTTTCATTTCCTCCTACACAAATCCAATTTTCTAGGTAATCAGAAAGTTAATAACAGCCAGTTGGAATGATTTTGGAGACTTCAGAAGCCAAGAGAGAAGACAACTTTACTCCCATGTCAATGGGTGTTTGCCACAAAATTAAAAGGCAGTAGCCAAGAGACAGAATATGGTTCTTTGAGTGCCTGTTTGATCTTATAAGATTGGGCATAGAGAATTATCAATGGAAGGTATAAGCAGCATTAAATCTTCGTAAGATCCAACTTGACACATGTACAAACTAAGAATATAACTTTCATAAGCTAGGAAATGCTACATAATCTCCTTTGGTTAATGCAGCATCAATAATTGACCACCCTACCATTCTGTCCTAACCAATTGAATAGCTATCCCAAGATTCTCATGATCATATATCTCACTTTCACATTAGAAAACAAGAACTGCACACAACATTTCTTTAAGTTCAGGAATATGTAACAGGAATAATATCACAATTATCACTAATGTAATAACAGAATAATTATCACTTGGTAAGGAATATTAGATTCAGAATAAAGAGACACCATACAAGTTTAAAGAAATCTGTTAGATTCTCTAAATCAAGCATACATAACATTACAACATTATAGCTGAACCTGAAACTGGAAAATACACCTTACTCTCTATTAAGATGTGAAAGCACTTGTGAGAATTAAGCTGAGCCTTTCCTACAGTATTTAGTGACAAGATACTTCATCTTGCCAAGTAAGAAGTGAAATGTTGATGCAACACTTGAGGCAGCACATTACTACAAAAGATAAAATCATGGAAATAAAATTTGCTAGCAATAAGTGTTAGGTGATTACATTACTAGAAGTGCTACAATCAGAAATTTTTTATGTCAATAACTCCATGGAATGAATACTTTATTTCTGCTACCAACAAGATTAGAAAATGTGTCATTAGAGTCTAACATTGTGATGTAATTGTACTTTATCTCATGAACAACGACAATTACATTATATATGCTTTTACAACCAGATATACTTGTAACTGTTAACAACGCTTCACAAGACACTTCTGGTTGTTGGATGCAAATCCTTTAGGCTACTCTTTCCAGACTTGCTTCGCCTATAACTCTTCAACGGCGTCAAGTAAAACCTTAACAAGCCAGTGTCCGCATTACTTGGTGAATACCTGGCACTCCGATTCCTTGGAAGCATTAAGTCTTGTCTTCCATTCAAAACATTGCTTTTGGTCTCAGGAACCCCCAAGCTATTGGCCAAACCAGCCATTCTACAAGGGTTTCTACAGCTAACACTATAGCTACGAATAAGCTTTTGACTAACTGACTCACTTGCTTGTCCATGAACTACCCTCCTCAGCTTTTGCCAAGAATCTGTGAGTGGCTTATTAAGCACATCTCCTGCAGAATACTCTCCACCTAACTTACTTTCCTTTTTCTTCTGCACTAAACCCAACTTATTCCACACCCGGCGCCACTTTTGGAACTTCCGGAATCCCTTTTGATCAACCTCAGCAGCATCCTCAGAAGCAGATCCCGGGACAAAATCTGGTTGAGCATTGCTGGGAGATTTCAAATCACTGTCCTTCAGATCTTTCTCTGTGATAAGCAGCTTTGCCCCGTAGAATAACTCTGTGGTGGCAGGAGATACTTTGGCATTGGATATTAGTTTTAATTCATCGACCTCTGGTATTGCTGGTCTCCTATGAGAACTTGATCTATCAAAACTCCTTCTTCGCCGCTGCCAAGACAGAGATTCTGAATAGTAATCTTGGGTCTGAGCTGATCCACCAGGATTAGGCTCTCCTGTACTTTCCAGATTTAATTTCTCTTCGTTTGAAATACTGTTTTCAATCACATTTACTGAAACATTGGCATCCTCCACAACTGATATCATTGGGGAAAGCCTAGGACATGCCTTCCCGATTAAATATCCATCCCAGGAAGCTCGAGGCACATCAAAAGAAATCCGTGAATCATCCACTGATATTCTACCTGCATCAAGTGACAACCTTGGATCAGTATCACAAGATCTTCTTCCCAACCCATATTCCCCAATCTCAGATTGAGTCTCCCTCAATCGCCCGTTTCTCGGCTTTTCAACCTCCAGTCCTTTCAAACCAACACCTGCATTATCACCACAAGTGCCACTATCATTACCATGCTTCTTCAACTTCTGCTTCCGCCTCCATTTCCTCAATCTCTTACTAAATACAGAAGCTGCCTCCCAGAAACTTCCCGCTATCTCTCTAAAATCTCTCCCTGCATTCTTCCGACTCTGCAATTCAAGATCTATAAACTCTTTCATCGTCTTCGTCTCCTCATCGGCTTCATCTACTCCATCAATAACACCTCCATGGCAAACAAAACTACCCCCACAAACCCTAATTGCATCATTCCCATCCCCAATCTGCTCCTCCTCCCGTATCTCAAAACCCACATTTCCCAATTCGACCTCAAACTTCCGATTCAGTCCCTTCCTCTCGTCATCGATATTGAATAGATCCCACAGAGTGCTCCGCGCCCGGACCTCGCAGGACCTACGACGTGGCTCGGAGACAGTGCTAGCAGAAGGCGCCAGCCCGCTGCCGGAGCAAGATTTGGTGCGACGGAGCTCGGCGGTGTGCTGAACTTCCTGGTCGGGGTACTCATGGTCGTTGGATGAGTCGATGCCGGCGAGGCGTTCCCGGAGACAGGAGGCGCAGAAACCGGTGACGGGCTTGGTGGGATGGCGGTGGCAGCTGGAGAGGCGGTGGGGTTTGGAAGAAATCATGGGTGGAAGAAGAAGGAGATATGTAGAAGAAGAAGAGGGAGAAAGGGTGGGAGCATGATAGGGGGAGAAGGGACGTGGGAGACAATGTGAGTACAGTGGGACTGCGGGTGTGTGTGTGGTCTTGTGTGAGAAGTGAAGTGAGAAAGTGGGGAAGAAATTGCATTGCAGGAGAAGCAAACAAACCCTTGATAAACCCCCCCGTTTCTCTCCCGTTAGATTTTCATTATCCAACAAATTTTCTATTACTATCTTAATTTGAATTTTTCGCTATTCAATATTAAATAAAAAATATATACACAAACTCAATCACTTTTAAAAATTATTTACGGATATATATTATTTTTACTGTGAACATTGAAAAGCACCTTCACTAAGGGCTTTTTCGTAATTTTTAACAAGAAAAACTCTTAGGGCGTTTTTTACAATTTTATCACACGTGTTTTCATGTAAATATTAGTGTAAAAAAGCCCTCAATGATGACGTTTATAGGGTTAATCATTTGACTCTATAAATGCCTTCACTAAGAACGTTTTTTGTCAAAAATTACGAAAAACGTCTTCGATAAGGACATTTTTTAATGTGCACAATAAAAGTGATATATATTTGTAGATAGTTTTTAAAAGTGGTAATTTGTGTAGGTATTTATGTTCAAAAGCCTTGAGTTTTTGCTGTCAAAATAATTAATTACTGCAAATTTCATCATTGTCAAGGGTTTTGTATTGTATTAACGAGAGGCTAATATTTATTAATTAATTACTTATTTTGTGTTTAAGTTTTCAATGACTTTTTTCTTGATTTTGTTTTTTTTTTATATATATATATATATATATATATATATATATATATATATATATTTGTTTTCAGCAATGATCAATGAATTAGTTACCATGTTCGAAAAATCTTCATTTTAAAAAGCATATTTGTTTTCTAAAAAAAATAAATGGCTGGAGGTTATCTAGGTTTATATAATATTTATACAATATATTATTATAATTGTTTTGAAGTATATGAATGTCTTAAGCTATCTATCGCATTCAAATCTTTTGAGAGTGAGATTTCGTTGTTTAGACTTTGTTGTCTTGGAATATTAATTTGAATATTGAGATATAGGATTGGGAAAAATGGTGCAATTCACTTAAAAATTGACACGGATGTTTGATAAAAAAACTGATAAGTATATAATTTATACAATTAATTTAATATATGATTGGTTCCTTTTATAAAATGTTTAACATATTTATCTTTATTAAATAACTTGATAACAAATATATAGAGAATTATGTAGTAGTCTATTATTTTTTAACCATTTTCAAGGTAACGTGAAAAAAAAAAAACTTTTCTAAAGTATGAAAAATTGTGGAATTCATATAATATGAAAGGGTTATAAAGGAAAAAAAAATCTCTTATTGTATTATATTGTTCCCATATAGAGATATACATTTGGGTGGACTTGGGACCATCTGAGATATAATTGGGTAAGGGCGGGTCACCGAGTTGACTAGTACTGATCCTTTTCTTTTCGACCAAAAATTACTTCTTATAATTTTGTTTCAATGTCGAATATTAAAACTGGAGGTATTGGGAGACGGGAGCTATGCCTGGACGGCAATCTTATCCGGATTTAATGGGTATCTAAAAAATTTATCTATTAAATTCAGGTTTGGGTATTGAAAAAAATGAGTCTGAGTCCGGGTCTGAAAATTTTAACGGGTAAAAGTACGGGTCCAAGGACGGGTAGGGTATATTCACCCCGAACCCGGACCCGGTGATATAATATATATATAAATATATTATATATCATATCAAATTGTGTGATTAAAGTTTGTTCTTCTTGAATTTGAAAATAATTAAATTTATGAATGTGTGTTCAATACTTGTGATTAAAGTACTTGCGATGAAAGTAACAAATTTTGTAGAAAAAATAGTAAATTTTTCGGGTGCAGGGCCGGGTCTGGGGATCTAAGTATTTGATGGGTTCGAGAACGGGTATCAAATTTCATACCCGGCCGGGGACGAGTTCAGAGATGAGGAAAATATTTACTACCAAGGCCGAAGACGGAGAATGTAGTATCCTATCCAGACCCTACCCATTATCATCTCTACACAATATACATAAATAAAAAAGTTAAAAGACACTATTTTACTAGATTTGTATCTTTTGATAATAATCTCATCTCAAGAAATTATAATAATATCATTATCTTATGTAGGATTAAAAAGATAAAGAAATATCAGGCAGAAAAAAGGTAACAAAAATAAAATAATAAGATTTTTGGGATTGTAGGATTTTTTTTTAACTTATTTTTTAATCTATATATCAAATACAAAATTATAAAATGTCAAAACTTATAATCCCAAAATCATTTTTTGGGGATGTTTGGTATCGTTGTCGTTTTCCGTTTTCTGTTTTATTTTGGAAAAAAAATTGAAAATTTGTTTGGCTGAATGAGTTTTATTTTCAATTTTGGACTTAATGTAAAAACATAAAACACCATATAAAAAACCACAAAATGTGATTTCCACAAATTTCATTTCAATTTTTTTTAATCACCACCCACCACACCACCGCCAACCACGTCCACCATCACCACCAACCACCACCCACCACCACCACTCACCACCACCATTAACCACCATCCACCATCACGACCACCCACCACATGCCACCACCACTCGCCACCACCACCAACCACCATGACCATCTACCACCACCACTCACCACCATTATCAATCACTACCCACCACCACCAACCACGTCCACCACCACCACTATTCACCACTACCAGCAATCACCACCCACCACCACATGCCACCACCACCAACCACGTCCACCACCACTCGCCGCCACCACCCACCACCATGAACACCTACCACCACCACTCACCACCACCATCAATCACCACCAACCACAACGACCACCCACCACCACGACCACTCACCACTACCATCAACCACCCTGCCACCACCACCAACCACGTCCACCACCATCACTCGCCACCTGCACTCACTACCAACATTAATCACCACCCACCACCTGCCACCACCACCAACTACGTCCACCACCGACCAACCATTACCGCGTACCATCACCACCACCATCAACCACTAACCAACCACCACCGCTACCAACACCCACCACCCACCATGAATATGCATGAATCTTCTTACTCCCAAAACATCCACGTAAGTATATTTTGAATTTCCATAAATATTTATTTTCTGTTATTTTATTAATATAGAAAATTGAAGATATAAAACAGAAAATAAAAAACAGAACACAGAAAAACAGACCACAGATTTCAGTTTTAAAAAACAAAAATCTAAAAACTGGTAGTAATACCAAACACCCCCTAATTATTATAACAAAGACGAAGGAAAAGAATTACCTTATAAATACCAAAAAAATACTTTTCTTAATCTCTCCTTTTAAAAAGAAAAATTTATAAAATAATTCCTCAAAAAAATTTATAAAAAAATTCTGTTAACAAATGCCTTACTCATTGTTTAATAATTTATTTTTATTAATTTTAAAATAATACTAATCAATAAAAGAAAACTTTAGTAAGTGAATTACGTAAAGAAAAAAATTCAGTGAAAAACTCTCTCTTAAAAAGTAAAAACGCTTCAGACAAGGTCATTTTTGGAAATTCGTTCGTATCACACCTACGGGAGCAGGGCAGAGTACTGGACGGCTGGACCCTTTAATCGCTCCAAAACCCACCGTTTGCCAATTCACTCCTTTGGCGCCGCCACAATGTCCTCCGCCGTCACGCCCTCTGCTTTCGTTCCCAACAGTGTAATCGGCGCAAGAGCTATCCCACGTTCGCCAACCCACACCACACTTCAATCTCCAAAATCCCCTCTCTTTTCTTCGCGTTTCTTCGCCTATTCTCAAAACTCACGCCGTTTCGGCAACGCCTCCGAACGGCAAAAATTTCAATTTTGGAATGCGCCGGTTGATTCCCGCAGCACCGTTCGCTCACTGCCTCGACTCAAGGTTTCGTCCGATGATGCCCAATTCAGCTCGATTCCTGATGAGAAGCAAGCGAAGCAGCAGCAGAAGAAGAAGTCGAATTTCGCAGAGTTCATCACTTCCGAGAGAGTGAAAGTGGTGGCGATGCTTGCTTTAGCTCTGGCGCTTTGTAATGCCGATCGCGTCGTTATGTCGGTGGCTATCGTGCCGTTGTCGCTTGCCAACGGTTGGAGTCGCGCGTTTTCTGGAATTGTTCAGGTGGGTCTCAACTGCTTGAAGAAATGCCTGTGAGAAAAATTTTTCTTGGGGTTGCTGCGTATTTATTGTTTTTGATTGATACTTATGAGCAGTCATCTTTTCTGTGGGGGTATCTGATTTCGCCTATAGCTGGAGGGGTGTTAGTTGATAACTATGGTGGCAAGGTGGTCATGGCTTGGGGTGTGGCTTTATGGTCGCTGGCTACTTTTCTTACTCCCTGGGCTGCTGAGACGTCCTTGTGGGCATTACTTGCTGTTCGTACTTTGCTTGGCATAGCGGAAGGAGTGGCTCTTCCTTCCATGAATAACATGGTGGCTAGGTATTGATTGTCTATAAAGTTCATTTTTGTGATGATGATGATAAGTAGAATGAATAAGTCATTCCAAATGATATGACCCTTTTGGGTGTTGGCATCAAATTTTTTAAGATGTTGCTGAAGCATGAAGGTTGGATAATGACTGATTTCCGTTCTTCCCTCTAGGTGGTTTCCTCAAACAGAAAGGTCAAGGGCTGTTGGAATTGCTATGGCTGGATTTCAGCTTGGGTGTGCTATAGGGCTTACGCTTTCTCCTATCCTAATGTCACAAGGTGGTATATTTGGACCATTTGTAATTTTTGGATTGTCTGGCTTTCTTTGGGTTTTGGTATGGTTATCAGCGACATCAAGCACTCCGGACCGAAGTCCTCAGATATCAAAGTATGAGTTGGAGTATATTTTGAATAAAAGGAAAAAATCCTTTCCAGTGGAGACAACAAAACCTAGTAAAGTCAGAGTGACCCCTCCTTTCAGGCGTTTGCTTTCAAAGCAGCCAACATGGTCCTTACTTGTTGCAAATGGCATGCATAGCTGGGTAATGCTTCTCATCTATAGCATTTGATTAATATTATATCCTGTTTCTATTGGTTTTTATTAGCCTTATAATCTTTTCAATTGACGAAATAAGCAAAGATAAAACACGTTGGCGTCGTTTGATCCATATAGCTGACCCTATGGGAAAAAGGCTTGTTTGTTGTTGTTGTTGTAATCATTTCAGTTGACAGAAAATTTGCCAGTTGCTACACCTATGGCTACACAACATGGGGAGTAACTCATCTTAGTCGTTAAATTTCCATTCCCCAATACCCACTTAATTACCAGCTAAGGATAATAGAACATATGTAATTATATTGAAAGAAATGTCTGGGACGGAAGTATCATGTCATGTTGTAATTATTTTGTGAAAACTACTTTACTTTGTCCTTTCTCAATCTTGACGGTATTTTTTCTTCTACTTCACAGGGGTTTTTTGTTGTTCTTTCTTGGATGCCCATATACTTCAACTCAGTAAGTCTTACCTTTTGTAGAATTGTAGATTTGTGACTGTCAGGCACTTAAAAAAATTGAAATGACTATTTTATGAAACCATTAGTGCATGGCTTTTGATTGCAGGTATATCATGTGGATCTCCGACATGCAGCATGGTTTAGTGCTGGTCCGTGGGTTTTGATGGCTATCATGAACTATGTAGCTGGTTTGTGGTCAGACATGATGATACAAAGTGGTATAAGTGTCACTTTGACCCGCAGGATCGTGCAAGTAAGTAGAATATAGTGGGGAGACTTATAAAATGTTCTTCAGTATAATGTGAATTTAGTACGTCAGTAGTAAAGGAATTCTTGAAATTTACACCTGTGATAATTTATTTTTGATTTACCTAAAATTAGATATTGTGCATGATAGCAGTTCTGTTGGCACGCCGCACCAGGAAAACCTTTTTTATCTTCTCTCCATTTCTTATTCTATGATTCCTTCAAATTTTCAATCGTCTTTTTATATTCATTAATTTTGAATTCATGGATGCTTCTTTCTCCTTCTATCTGTTGAATTTGAATTGTTCCTACTTTGCATCAGTTTATCAATGATGCTTACTGTGTATCTTTGCTGCAGTCCATTGGTTTTGTTGGTCCTGGAATATGTCTTGTCGGTGTAGCAATGGCAAAAAATCCATCAATTGCTTCTGCTTGGCTTACTTTAGCATTTGGCTTGAAATCTTTCAGTCATTCTGGTTTTCTAGTGAACATTCAGGTTGCTATTTTCAATAATAATAAGATATTGTTACGAGGCAGTATAGTCTTCTCTCTCCATCCTAACACTCACTTCCTTTATCATTACAGGAGATTGCACCAAAGTATTCTGGTGTTTTACATGGTAAGATCAACTAAGATTTCATCTTTATCCTATAAACTTGTGTGGGTTTTATATTAGTTGGTGTTAATAATTGTCCTTGTACAGTTGTACTTTAGAATAATGTATCGTAAATGAGGATCTTCTGATCTTATTTTTAGGATTGGCACTTACTGCTGGAACATTGGCTGCTATACTTGGAACAGTTGGAGCTGGGTTTTTTGTTGATCTAGTTGGTTCTTTCCAAGGATTTCTGTTGCTTACATCATTCCTATATTTTCTTTCTGCCCTTTTCTACTGCCTCTTCTCTACTGGAGAAAGAGTAAATTTTGATGAACCTGGTGAGTATGATATCTTGTTACATTTATCTTAAACTTGCATTATTTACAATTTCTTTTTAGCACAAGGACTAGTCTCACAATATGGCAAACTATGATTTGAATGGTGTTGACATTTAGTGCCCCGATTGTGCATTGAAAATGATTGCTGCTAGTAGAAGATACCTTACTGGAATGAAAGAAAAATAAATTAGTTTATGCTCTACCTAAATATAGTTTTTCTTCCTTATATGGTTTGAAGTGTCTCCTTTAACAACCCCTTAGTTACATCAAATTTTAACAAAAATAACGATGTTAAAAATAAAATTTTCAAATGTTTTAGCCTATTGCTAGGAATAGGATTAATTGGATGATTTCAGTCTTGGAAAGGTTAGCTTAGCACTATATAGTCTTAAAAGACTTAAAAAATGTTCAGGATATTAGTGAAACATACTTTCAACAACACATTTTTGTTTAATAATTTTAACTTTCATGAATATTTTTCTTAAAAATTAAGATTGAAATTACCACAAGGTGGATTCATATGGGAGTTGAACGATATTCACTTTGACCATTAGGGGGCAAATGATTTCTTGATAAACTGTAATTCTCCTTTTTTGTTTGATTATATCCATCTTTGGACTTGCACTGACTAGTTGTTTGGACACAGTTGTTTGAGGAATATCTGAAACTGCCAGGAATGCATGTATGTACTGTACAGCCCAATTTCTTGTATACAAAAAGAGTAGAAGAATGGGAGAGAGGATAACATTGATTAACCTGTTCTCTGCTGTAAACTCAATGTTTTGTATAGTTGATGTTTTTGACTTTCAATGTGTATCAAGAGTCGTAGGATTTAGTGGTTTGATTCTCTAATGAAGGCAACTTCAATAAATAATACACTTTTTAGCTTCTTTTTTTTTTTTTGACAAAAGCACTGTATATTACTCAACCCGAAGGCACATAAACAGAATGGCTCATCAAGGGCAAAACAGAATCGAGAAGCATGATCCAAGCCTTCAAGGGAAAAACCCCTTAACAACCACGAGTAACAAAGAAAACATATTGACCAAAAGAACAAAGAAAACAGAAAATACAGAAAAGCCACCAAAAGGTCCAGAAAACATGAACAGCAACAGAAAATCGCAAAACTAGTTATCAGCAAGAAAAGTCTTCTTAAAACTTGAGGAGGAGAAGAAGATCACAATAGTGGCAGGGAGTGGCGAAGCGCAGTACGAGCAATCCAATTTGTCGGGAAGCTTCAAGGAAAGTCGCATCCACATTGTATCTTTTAATCTTTTCTTCGGATTGAACCAATACAACTTCTTCAGCTTTGCAGATTTGAAGATGTTCTTGTTAATCTTTAGTAGTATTGCGTCCAACAAGACCAAAACAAAGAAAACTTTCTATAGAAGAGGGACAAAAGTTTCCCTATTGAAAGAACAAAAGCTTTCTTAGTGGAAGAAATGGCTCCCCTAATGGAAGAAAATAACTTCCCTTAAAAAAAGAAGATAGTAGAGTGAACTTAGTACTTGCTGCCGTTTGGTTCGAAAAAATTATGGAATTGGATTGTAATTGGAATTGGAATTGGTGGGATGGAATTGGAATTGAAATTGAATTATTTGAATTGAAAAGTATGTTTGGTATGAAAAGATGGAATTGAAAGTTTGTAAAAGAATGTGAGGTAAAAATATTAATTTATCTTACAATAAATATTAAATAATTATTTTATTTTAATTTTTGTTATATAATTATTTTTTTATATTTATTATAAAAAATAATTATTTAATATTAACTAAATAATTAAAAAAAATATTAATAAATAATTATAAAAAATAAAAAAGTGAGAGAGAGAGAGTAGGGGCAAAAGTGTCTTTTAAACTCAATTCTATAAAATTTATTTCAATTCCTCAAAAAAATATCCTACAATTCAATTTCACAAAATTTACACACATAATTCCATAAAATCAATTCCACAAAATTCAATTCCAATTTCACAAATACCAATCAAACTGAAGAATTCATCACTTTTTGTATAATACCACAAAAAATTCAATTCTTCATCCAACCAAATACAGCCTAAAAGTAAAGGAAGGAAGGGAAGAAGGGGTGTCACATCACATGGCACCCCCTCTCAAACTCACAGATCCTTGAAGGCTTGAATTGCGTCGCCAATAAGTATTCCCGCTGGAATGCACATATTGGAAGGGAAGAGAGAAATCTCTAATGCTAAAAACTGCTTTTATAATATACACACATCTCCTAAATAATTTATCAAAGAAATCTGAACCTTTTGATCTCTAGTGCATATTTTATCCAATTGATCTAATTTGGATTAAATGATATAAATTATAAACATCATTCAATTTGTAACGTGTAAGCTTCAACTGATTCAATAATTTATCAAAGAAAAGAACCATTTTTTAACATTAAATTAGGGAGGGTTTGTCAAGATAAGTGGACGATATCTCTTAACAAGCCCCATTTTTTAACATTAAATAGTCTAATAATCTAGTCTATTTTAAAAACTTCGTACACGAATTAGCAATTACATATCTTTACTTATTAATATTACTAATATTTTTTTTGTGAAAATGATGATTGAATATATGTTGTTTAGAATATAATAGAAAAATAAAAGTACATACTTAGCATGTAAAAATGGATTTGGCCCATAGGATCGGTTCAGCACTTAGAATAGTAAGAATTGGATAAAAAAAAATATGACACGTTTTAACGAAAAGTTTTTAGTCTTGACTTATTTTGACCCACGGCCCATGGTGAATTTTCAAGGAATGGGCCGGTCCGGCCCACATGAGCTTTTTTTGTCCTATTTTTTAAATATCTACATGTTTTTTTATGTTATATAGAATATTATAACTATGTTGATATGTATTATTCATCCATAATATGTTAATATGTAAAATAAATTACATTTTTATAGGTCAATTTCTAATATCCATTCATAATATGTTGATTAATCAAACAAACTACACTAAATAACTTTTTACATCCTATTATTGTAAGCTATCTTGTAATATCTATACCTAATATATTAATATTTTATCAAATAGAATACATTTTTTCAAAAAAATTTAGGTAAAAACTCCAAATTGGTGCCTTATGTTTGCACAAAGTTTTATATTGGTCCTTTATGTTTTAAAAGGTTTAAATTGGTCCTTTATGTTTACAATAAGTTCCAAATTGGTCCTTCCGTCCACTTTCGTCAATTTCTTAAGTTAACTGCTGATGTGACGTGCCGAGGTGGACACATAATCTCTCCTACGTATATTAGATAGCTGACGTGGCCTTAGATACACTAAAAACACTCAAACGGCGTCGTTTAAGCCAAAAATAAAATCATGCTGAGGGGACCAATATGAAACTTTAATGAAACATAAAGGACTAATATAAAACTTCAATGAAACATAAAGGACCAATATAAAACTTCAATGAAACATAAAGGACCAATATAGAACTTTAATGAAACCTGAAGGACAAATATAAAACTTTTGGGAAACATAAAGGACCAATATAGAACTTTTGAAAGATAAAGGACCAATTTAAAAATTGTGTGAAACATAAAGGACCAAAATGGGCATTTGACCAAAAATTTAATTTAAAAATTGGAAAAAAAATTGCCCTTGGGCTGGGCCAATATTTAGGCCCATTCCAATCCATCTTAATGAAGACCCATGATAGGTTGGCCCACAACCCGAAAGACCGATTCATTTTGACATCCCTTTATATACCTTAAGAGTAAAATATCAAGTTGGTCCTTTTTAGATACCATCTTTCTCAATTTGGTCCTTATTATATGCGCCTTCTCAATTTAGTCCTTTTTAGATCATTTTGTTATCAATTTAGTCCTTGCCTTTAAAATCACTAACAGTGGGCTAACTTTATAATTTTTAAACATTAATAGGGTCTTTCAATGTAATTATTTGGGCTAATTTTATAATTTTTGCAAATTGAAATTAAAAAGTGATGTTACTTCCAAGCCGTCTCTTCCTCTTCTTCTTATTCTGCAAAAAAACATTAATACCAAGCAAGCGAATAGCCCATTCAAGAATCTTCTCAACTCAAAAACTGATTAGTCTCAAGAGCTAAAGAAAAAAATCAGATTCCAGTGGGGAGACCCTCACCATCGCTCAGGTGGCCGGCGTCTTCGCCCACGACCAAGGTGTCCATGTGGAGGTGTCGGAGTCGGCCAGAGCTGGTGTTAAAGCCAGCAGCGACTGGGTCATGGATAGCTACGGTGTCACCACTGGCATATGCATGGCTTGCACGTGATGTGATGAGGGAGGGGGTAGGTAACTGAGTAGAGTTGATTGGTTGGGCGCGTCTTAACTCTTCTATCTGACCACATCCTCCATCATAAAATTTTATGATTTTTATTTTGTGGTTATCGTAAATTATTATGATAATATGGATTTGAACACAAAGAAAGAAAGAAAGAAAGATTGTAATTGTTTGGAGGTTACGTTGTATTTCAGATTCTTGAACGCTGGTATCTTCGGAAACGGCACCGAATCATGCCCCACTCAACAACCAGAAGAACAATGCTAGTGAGAATCAACACTCTCCTCCATCCTATGCCTCTTTGGTTCAGTATTTCGGCTGAAACTGCAGAGCCATGGGTTCAAGAGCTAAAGAAAAAAAAAATCAGATTCACTTGCTGGCATTGATGTTTTGGCAAAGGAAGAGACGTCGTGGAGGGAAGTTCAGAGCACTGTGTTTTTAATTTTAATTTGTAAAATTATAAAATTAGTCCAAATAATTACACTGAAAGACCCTACTAATGCTTAAAAAAATATAAAGTTAGCCCACTATTAGTGATTTTAACGGCAGGGACTAAATTGATAACGAAATGATCTAAAAAGGACTAAATTGAGAAGGCGTATCTAATAAGGACCAAATTGAGAAAGGTAGTATCTAAAAAGGACCAACTTGATATTTTACTCTATACCTTAAACTTTGAAATCTATATTAATTGACTTAAAAAAAATTTATATTAATTATGCTCCCAAAATTTTATTTGCTATTAATTACACCTCTAATCAATCAATTTTTTTAGCAATGTTATCTTTGAGAATGGATCCCTGGCCAGCATATAAAAGTAAGGAGAGAGAGTGACACACAAATAGATCCCACATGTGGACCCATTATATGTGGGATCCATTTGTGTGTCACTCACTCTCCTTACTTTTCTATGTTGGGCAGCATATGATTCACTCTCGTTATCTTTTTTATTAGGAAAAAACTTAGGTCCATTTTCTTATGTCCATTACATCAAGTTCCACCAATCATATATTGTATTTACACTCTCTCTCTTCTATGATTGGTTATATAAAAGGTGGTCTTCTATATTCTCTCTCTACTGTGATTGGTCATTAAAACACTTTTTGCCACGTGTCATATTTATATTGGAAAACTTGATGTAATGGACATAAGGAAATAGACCTAAATTTTTTCCTTTTTATTATCCCTCAAAATAGTTTTTAATAGATAGAAACCATTAGAGGAACCATTAACAAATTAGTAGCAATTAGCACTCCACGAACTATACCTACTCTGGAAAATGAAAATCTCGACCGTCGACTATTATCTATCAACGGTCTATAATTATACATATCTAAACCCACGGATCGTGAATCTAAACCGTCGATTAATCTAACTCCAACGATCACGATGAAATTTCAAAACCCTCTAAGATTCAAACCCTACCCTTCCCGCCTCAATATATACCCCAACTTCATTTCGTTTCCCTCCCACACAGAATCAGTAGTAAACCCTAGATTCCCAAATCGAACTTTCTGCAAGCTCCATTCTCTAGTGATTTTGCCGAGAAAATGTCAGGTCGTGGAAAGGGAGGCAAGGGTTTGGGCAAAGGAGGAGCAAAGAGGCATCGCAAGGTTCTGCGCGATAACATCCAAGGTATCACGAAGCCTGCGATTAGGAGATTGGCGAGAAGAGGAGGTGTCAAGAGGATCAGTGGCTTGATCTATGAGGAGACTAGAGGAGTGCTTAAGATTTTCCTGGAAAATGTGATTCGTGATGCAGTGACTTACACGGAGCACGCTAGGAGGAAGACCGTTACTGCTATGGATGTGGTTTATGCGCTCAAGAGGCAGGGAAGGACCCTCTATGGGTTTGGCGGTTGAAGATTTGCTTCTAAACTTATGGATGTTCTTCTACTGAGATGTGAATATGGAAGAAATTTGCGTTTGAAATATGGTTTACTGTTGAATTATGTACTTGGATTACTTTCTACTTGGTAATCCCAGAATACTTGAATTTCTTCTGTTATCCCGTCTCTTTTATCAAGAGTTTCTCTTCTGGTCAATAGATCGTGTTCTTAATTGAAGCAGATTTTGTGCATTGCTGGATTCTGATAACTGCGAGATTTCCGTATGATTCTCAGATAGCTTTACTTTACATATCTGAGCGCCTTTAATTTCAAATTACAAGTTGTCTTTGAGGGATTTCTGTGTTGTTTGATATCGTTTGAGCTCCGTGTTCAGTTCATGGTTGCACAAGGGCATGCTTGAGAAGAATGTTTTTCGGAAATCAATAGTTGTGCAGGAGCTGAAACCACTAGTCTCTAATGAAATTCTACTTTATCAAATGATCAGATTGAAGAGGCTTTTGGCTGATAAAATAACGAAATTACCAATTCCTTCCGCAACTGCAAGGTTAGACTTTTTCTACCTGGCAAATAGTGAAAATGGATAAACTCTAGGGACCAAATTAACAAATTTGTATATACATTTGGCAAAAGAGATTTTAGATGTTACAAGTGGGTAATCGATTCTATGATGAATTTTATTGGGTTTGTCCAATTAAACCTGTATTTATCTTTCACCTACTCTTCATCATTTAACTATATTTAGACAAGAAAACAGAGTTCACATAAACCAAGCACCAGTCATATTAATATATATGCACAGCTAACATGTTTAGAACAAGAACACATTAGCATCTCTATCCACTGTCATTACTGCAAGATAACTGAATTTTAATATAATGAAATAAACATGTTTTTGGCTTGAATTCGAATTATTTTATTCAAGTTGGTGGTTTTGAAAGATGAAATATGAGGGAGTGAAGGGTAGAGAGTTTGCATCATGGGGAAATTATCCAACCCAAGCATGGTGTGGTATGATCCCTAATTCCCTATGATCAATACTTCTAACATAATAAGTTATAAACTAATGTAATGGACAATAAATAAAATAGCCTTGAGTCAATAATGAATAATTTATCTTCCTTTCTTAATATTCTCCACATGTTATGGTTCAATTATAATGAGGGAATCTAAGTGATATGTTGTTGTCACGTTGAATTTATTATAGTTGCATAATTGATTGTTGCACGTAGGCTCAAACCAGCTATTATGATCCATGTTCTTGGCTTCTAGTTTGTTGACTGTTGTGGGACTTGACCTCTGAAGTTTTCTTGAATGGCAATATGGCATAATCTCTTGGTTTCTCGAACATTTTGTAAAGTTGTAGGAATAGACTAACGGGTCTTACTTGCTTTGGCATGTGGAAGAAATCAGGGAATGTTGAATATACTGAATTATATAATGGTGAAAACATGTGCGACTGTGTTTGATGACATGACAGCTACAGCGATTTTTTGGTCCTTCTATCTTGCCTTATCCTCATAACTTTTGGCTACGACTTTTCACATAAGTGACGACTTTTTCTACATAAATTTATAATTCAAATTTTTTCTTACATTCTTAAATTATCAATTTATAAAAAATATACTACTTTTTTTGTTTAAATAGAAAAAAGAATATATATTGAATTAAACTTTTAAGTTTTAAGTAACTGTACTACCTCTTTAGAAAATCCAAAAATTAAAAATTAAAGTCCATGAAAAATTTAAAAAAATTAGAACTAAAAACTATTTAGTCTTTAAAAAATAAAGTTAATATTAAATGACATTTCAATTTTTTTATCAATTTATTATAAAAAGTACGATGCAAAATTAAACTCTTTTATGGGAGTTTTTTTAGAAAATAGAACTAATATTTTTTTAAATAAAACTTTTCTAAAATTTTTTAAAATATTTTTACTTATAAAAAAATTTATTTTTAAAAATAAAAATTTTCTTATGGTCGTTCAAAATTAACTACCTTTAACATTAATAGATTCTTTCAAAGGAGTTCTAAAAAAAAAAATTCTTTCAATTGATTTTTTATTCATTTAATTACTTAAAAAATTAATTTTGTTATACTTTTATAGTTTATATAATATTTGCTCTTCGGCAATATTATTTTTTGAATAAAATTGGAAAAAACTGAATTAGTATATTTCATCTATTAATGAGAAAAACTTAGTTTCACTTTCACAAATAAATATCTTTTTTTTTTTGCCACAATAAATATCTATCTGCTTCAATACAAATAGCAACTTTCTTTGTGGTGGTTGCATGACCACGAAACCGCGTAGGACTAGAGGCTACCTCATTTAATGTTGGTACAGCTTCCAGAGGGAGCCATTGACCACGTAGTCTCTCTTCGTTTTTCCCCTTTGGCTGCTAATCCATTGACCTAGTTCACTGTTACTGTTAAGATGTTAAACTTCAAAAAATGTAAATGGACCGGAACAAAATTTGTTCAAGAATTGGTCTCTGTGAAATACAATATTATAAGGTTTTATACTTTAGAGGACAATACATGAAAGCAACTAAAACCTAAGACCATTTTTCTTTTAAATTTTAGCTACCAGAAATGATCTGGGATAGCCTTTAATCTCTGCAAATGAAGAAAACCCCAGAACCCCATTTTCTGCGTTCAAGCCAAAGAAGTCAGAATGCAGGCAATGACACAAAGAGGCACAATCATCAGACTCATCCTTCCCTGAAATATTTCAAATCTGTTGTCAAGAAATTCGCAGGTGTTTTTACACTCTTCCTCTCTAGAAGAAGAAAATCGGCTGCCAAAAATGTTGAAAGTGATGATCAAAGGAATACAAATAAAGTCAGATTGGTATCATCATGTGAGGATAATGAAATTTTTGTTTTTTTTTTCGGGTTTCATCTGTATTATATTCTCTTTCCCCCCACTCCAAATTCTGTTTTGTTTTGTTTGGATTTTATAGACTGATTTCGTTGTGCTTGCTGAAAGGTCAACTCTTTATTATACTTGAATTTTAGACTTTTAATGTGGGATAATCACTGGTTTCGCCATTTTCTTCCAATTTTGCTGAGTAAGATTTACTGTAATTCTGCAGTTTCAACAGATGTGTCCTCTGAGAGTAACAACAAGAGTTCTTCAAAATGGAAGTTTTCTTCTTCCTACGCATCTTCCAGCACCGCAAGTGGACAGCTTGGATTTGGAATGGGAAATTTCTCATTTGAAGAAATTTACAAGGCAACAGGAAAATTTTCTCTGAATAATAAGATTGGAGAAGGTGGATTTGGAACTGTGTATAAGGGGAGGCTCAATGATGGATCTCTTGTTGCCATAAAGCGTGCCAAGGAGGTATAACATAATAATATTAATCTTCTTTTGATCTTTTCCCATCTCTAGGAATGGAGATGATGAAAGAAAAGCAGAAACTTTGAGTTATTGTCAATGTGTTTTGATGTGGTGAAGTTTCTTGACAGAATGTACTAGACAAGAACATGTCTGAGTTCAAGAATGAAATAATCACCTTGTCAAAAATTGAGCATCTGAATCTTGTGAGGTTATATGGATATTTGGAGCATGATGATGAAAAGATAATTGTTGTTGAATATGTTGGCAATGGGACACTTCGAGAACATCTAGACGGTGAGTCGAGGGAACAGGCAATCTTTTAATGCTTTTGGAAAATAATATTATTTAGAATTTTGTTGAAGGCAATGGATCATTGCTTAGCTTCTTTTTCATCTGAAAAATTTCAGAATGTTTTTGCTGCTCAGATTCTCAACTTGATATTCTATTGTTATGATGACAAAAGAGGTTGATGATTTGTAAATGCAGGTACGCGAGGAGAGGGACTCGAAATGGGTGAGCGCCTCGACATAGCAATTGATGTAGCTCATGCAATAACCTACCTTCATATGTACACAGGTATGTCCATGGATTTGGAGTGACAATGTTATGTACAGAGAGAGATAGACACAAAATTGATCGAGTAGTTACATAATAGTTTAATAGAGAGTTAGAGACCATGAGTGTGAATGGTATATTCCCACTCTGATGTCCATATTATCAGTAAGAAAATATATGCAGTTACCTCTAAAGTCACAGTAAATAACTTTGAACTCAATATGTTTTGTGTTCAAGAAAACAAATCAGTCTTACTTGTTCATGTAACATTAAGTGAAGGTGAAAGAATTTGAAAGGCTTAGTTTGTACTTTGTATTGTATATTTGACAGATCGTCCAATAATCCATAGAGACATCAAAGCATCCAACATCTTAATCACAGAGAAACTAAGGGCCAAAGTGGCAGATTTCGGATTTGCTCGTTTGGCTTCGGAGGATCCTTTTGCAACCCATATCTCAACTCAAATTAAAGGAACAGCTGGCTACTTGGATCCCGAGTACCTGCGAACGTATCAGCTCACTGACAGAAGCGATGTTTATTCCTTTGGCGTATTGCTTATAGAAATGATGACAGGAAGACATCCACTTGAACCAAAGAGACCTTACAGTGAGAGAGTGACAATCAGATGGGTAAGCATGATAAACCTTTCAAAACTTTCACATCAGAACTAGGAATAGTATCTTCGCTGGATGAGCATATCACTTTAAAAATGAAAAAAGAAAAATATATGGAGAAAGTGGATTTTATGCAGTTTTAAAGCTATTTTTAGGTGTATAGTGACATTGTGACCAAGGTTGTCAAAGTCTAGATTTTAAGTAAAATCGTAGAGAGGGGTGTAAAATCGTATCGTAGAATCGTAAGATTTTACCTATGATAAAATCATAAGAATTTTTTATGATATATATATATATATATACATATATATATATATAACATAAGTACCTAATTAATATAGTAAATCACATACAAAATTAAATATGAAATATAGTGATGCCGCCATGTAATACTCCTTGTTCATTTGCAACATATATATGCATGTTAGTTAAAACTTAAAACATTTCATTTATTGTAGAATGAATAAATTAAATTAGTAGTATAATGTAAGTAATTAATATACTTGAGCAACAATAGTAACGTCTAGAGTGGAATTCCCAAAGGCCAAAAAACTTATACTTTGACGTAATGACATCGAATTGTTATGGTAATGACATCAAAAAATGGGTAGGGTTTGTGGTTGGGCTGGGGCATGGGCTGTAGATTATTTTTTTTAACATCAAACAGGCTTTTTTTTTTGGGCTGAGGTAAAATCGTAAAATCAGAGGTAAAATCGCTGATTCCACCGATTTCACCCGATTCCACCGCGATTTTACTCCAGCACGATTTTACCTACGATTCAACTCGATTTTAGTAGGTAGAATCGTAAAATCTTACGATTTTATGATTTAAATCGCGATTTTGACAACCTTGATTGTGACTAGTGGAGTTTATTCAAAAAATGCATATAACTAGTTTTAAATGGTATTTAAGTAGCTCAAAGTCTTAAGATTAAGGGGAAAGTAAACCTTACCCCTTAAACTATACCTAAATAACATGTTATCCATCTAAACTTTCATTTGTAACAGATCAACCCCTAAAGAATAATAAATTCTGAAATTGTTGAGTTATGGTTAGTTTAATGGACCTCAATACTCATAATTTCATGTGAGATTAGAGAAAGGGAAGCTAATAGCTCTCGTGTGACTAGCTTTTGAGTATTGAGGTCCGTCAAAATTAACCATAACTTAACAATTTCATGATCTTTTATACTTAAGGGGGATGATTTGTTACAAATGAAAGTTTAGGTGAGTAATATGTTATTAAGGTATAGTTTAAGGGGATAAAGTGTATTTTCCCTCAAGATTAAATCTGAATTTTATATTTGAGATCATATTTACTTTTGTTAGTAAGTGTAGTTTGTTAACTGTTAGGGTCATAGTTAAATAGAACTAAAGGCTAAAGAATTGTATCTCTGATTCTCTGTTCACAGTTGATTTCTTAGTCAAAAGGTTAAATGACCATTTGCAGTTGCTACTATAACCTTATCAGGTGACTAAGGTGACCATTATGGATTCCCTATAAAGTTGCACTTATTTGATAATTCTTATTGCATGAAAGTTAAAGTCACAAACTCAGTATTAGCAAGTCTACTTAGTCCCTGGTCCCACAAGAAACATTCATTACTTAGAATCATTCTAGTTGTATTCTTGGATTAGGCTGGTTGTACAAATTTCAGTGATATAGATTATGATACATGTATGAATGTTTCTTAGATATGAAATTATGAATAGTTGGGAAGGTTTTGCATGGAGTTAGTTTCTATTTTGATTCACTTTGTAGAACAATGAGATAGAAGTGCCTATAATATTATCATCATTTTAGCATATGATGTTGTAGAATTGTCAGACTTGTATGGAAACGAGGGATTTGTTTTTGAAAAAAGACTTTTTATATTATTACCATAAGGTTCTCCAATTAAGAAGTGACACATGTATATTTTATATAACTCGTCTCTCTCATGATTGATTCTTTTTTTTCAAAAAAAAAACTTTTCACATGTTTTATTTTGATTGGAGAACCCACGCGTAGCAAACCTATGAGCTTGTGCATATAAGTCTTGTCCTTTCTTTTTTCCTTACTCCATGTCAGTCACTTCATCTTCAGAATGAAGGTGTGATATTAGCATTGGTTTGACTATTTCTTAAATTGAAACTTCTTAATTACAAACTGATTTGTAGAAGCACCATAGATTAATAACTTTGCTAGATACTAAATAGAGTAATTTTTTTAGCAAACACCTATAGAACTTTACCTAATTCTTGTCCTTCTTTCATATCCTATAACAACATAACTTTGAAAAAGAGAAAACATGCACTTTTGAAGAGTCACTAAATAGACTTGGCATACACAGGCAATGCAGACAATGCAACAAGGAGATGCTGCCGTCGCGATGGACCCGAGGCTGTGGAGAAGTCCGGCCTCGAACCTGGCCGTGGCGAAAGTATTCAATCTAGCCTTCCTATGCCTTGCGCCTTTGAGAGAGTCACGGCCTTCCATGAAGAAATGTGCAGAGGTTCTATGGGGAATCCGAAAAGAGTTCAAAGATAAAGCCTTGTCCCAAGATCCAACACTTGCTTCTCACCATTCTGCAGATTTTCCTCATAGTGATTCTAGGAAGAGCAGGCATAAGTCATTTGATCTTGGAGATGATATTGATGACAGCGAAAAATTCGTATCTGCAGCATAATCAAATTCATTCATGAGAATTTGTTCATTGGTTATTCTGATTAGTATATATATATATACCCTGGTTTTTTCATATCAGTCTGATGTTTTTATGAGGTTTTCTTTTATGTTGAAAGTTCTCAAGGTCATGCTATGCTATGTATACTTATCAGTTTAGTATATCTACATTCTACAACATGTTTATATGCTTATTTATAATAAAGTTTATTGATTTATTTTTAGTAGAGGAAATTTATGAAAAATCTCTATGATATAGCAACCTTAATGTTGTGGATTGAGAGACTGTATAGCGTAAAAAAGATATTATCCATATTCATTGGCCAAATATGATTATGATTATGATATGATTTTTTGGGCATCTTATGAATGCATTTATTGCTTGGCATAATTCCTTCTTGAAAGGTCTAATATCCTGAATGTTGCCTATGCCTTTCTTGAGAAACTGTTTTTTTTTTTTTTTTTTATAGGAATGACTTGAGAAACTGTTCTTAATAATTCTAAAATGTCAAAACTTTTTTTTTAAAAAAATAATAAATTTAAAAAATTGCGCCAGCCTTAGGTATCTTTAATAAAGTAAATATACATACTGAAATTTGATTAAATTATACATGTTATTCCTCTAATTTAAAAATTTATAGTTACTTTCCTTTTAATTGTTTTTATCGATAGAAATAACTTTTTGTGTAAAATGCGATTGTAATGCATTTTCAATATAATAACAAATACAGTTTTCATTAAAAAAATAAATAAATACAGTTAATAAAATTTAAATTAACAAAAAATATATAAAATAGTAAGATAGGTTTGTGTAATTTCTTTGTTTTATTATTAGTACAAAAGAAAAAATTTAGGTAAAGTTTCTTGTATTTTTGTCATAAAGTTTTCTAATTATATGTTTTATTTATATTTTTTCTTCGTTATATAAAAAGTAGCATTCTATATTCTCTCTCTATTATGATTGGTCATGCATAAACTTTTTATCACATATCTTTTATGTATTAGAAAATCTTATAGCAAAGATATAAAAAATCTTTTTTAAATTAATATAAATTATAAAACTCGTGACTCGTGCGTTGGGCCGAAAAAGAAGATCTTGACTTGGAACTTGGGAGATGAAAAGCAGCGTTACCGAATTACCATGATATTGCTTAGGCTTAGGATTACTTGAGATAAGGCTTTTCAAACATTGAGTTGATTTTAAGTATACATGAAACTTAACTACTACTTTTTAAATACTTGATATAGAAATTTTAGTGAAGAACATGATAAAAATATAATTTTTACTAGGTAAAAATATGTTTGTCCTCTTAAATTATAGCATCATCAGTTCATCACAATATTATATTTAAATTTTAAGTAATATTTGTCAAATTTAATATCTAATAGTCTTATAGAAAAGCATGAATTAATCGCAGTATATCAAGAATCAAATTATACTATTTGTAAAATACTATTAATTTAAAGGAGTCCTATGACAATTTTTTGCATTTTAGCCTATTTGTAAAAGGAAAAAACTTATGTCCATTTCATCCAATTTCTCAATATAATTATGACACGTGGCAAAAAGTGTTTAAATGACCAATTACAGTAGAGAGAGAATATAGAATACCACCTTTTATATGACCAATCATAGAAGAAAGAGAGTATAAATACAATATATGATTGGTGAAATTAGAAAAAATGGACATAAGTTTTTTCCTTAGGAAATTACTATCAAATTACACAAAGTTAAGAGGATTAAAGTTAAAGAAACTAAAACTAAGCCCTCTAAAATATTTTTCTGTAATTAGACAAATTACTTAAAAAGATAATATCCAAGAACGATATCTATCTAGTATTGCCTTGAAACTGCAATCACAAACTAGAAATAACGTAATCCTAAAGACGTACATTACACCTGCGTTTGTTCCTTCGTCCGTGAGCTTCAACCGCCACCTTTAATCCCTAACGTTCTCTCCGCCGTTCCCGCTATCCATTGAACGCATCCACGTGTCTTCCGCCTCGCCGTTCTAAAACTATCTTCTTCTTCCTTCTTCCTTCCTTCTTCCCCTCATCTCTCACTCTCACTCTCACACTCACATCACATCACATGTGACTCTTCTTCCTTTTACTCTCGCTCCCTTTTTATTTTCCGTCACGTCAAACACGCAAGAGATATTTTCTTCTTCTCTTCAGATACTCCAAATCCTTCCCTCTTTTCCTCTCCGTCCGTTTTCCTCCCACTTGAAGTATCTTCTAGTATATCTCTTTATTCTCTTCTGCAGCCTACCATTTCCTAAAATATCTTCTTCCTCGCCCTCGCGGCTTTTTAATTAATCTCTTTCTTTCTAATTTCTGCCATTATTGAGCTGCTACCCATTGCTTCAACTTGAAGTGCTTGTACTCTGACCTGGATTTTTGTGTTTGTCAACTATTGCGTTGTTCTGATTAAATAGGTTTCGGTATTTTTCTTTTTCTTTTTTGGGTGATAAATTGATTGGGAGATTGGAAATGGCGGGTAAAACAGAGACTAATGGTCGCGCTGCTGCTGCTGCTGCTGCATTTTCTTCTAAAGTTCCGGCGGTGGCAAATCCGTTGGCTGAGAAACCTGAGGAGATTGCGTCTAATATCAATTACCACGCGCAGTTTAGCCCTCATTTTTCCCCTTTCAAGTTTGAGCTGGAGCAAGCTTACTACGCCACTGCTGAGAGTGTTCGCGATCGTCTCATTCGAGTATGCTACTTTTATTGGATGTCTGTAATTATCAATCGTCCTGATACTTTCAAAAACTGATATATTCTGTTTGAAACTCATATCGTACACGAAATTACATGTCAGTCAGTGTCCATGCTTCTTTTGATGCATTTTTAATTTTGAATAATGATATGAGTCAGTGGTGTTTCACAAAAGGAAATAATGGATACTGATTACCCATGTGGAATATCCTGATTCTTGATGACAGTTGTAGGTGAAGTGCATCTGAATGTAGGTAACATATATACGCATTTGAATTTTGAAGCTTTCAAGATCAATTTAGAAGTTGTTATTCTGGCACGTTTTCAAAGTTAGATGATATTTGTGATTGTGACCAAGGGGAAAGATGCGTGCGTGTCTTTGTGATTTATTTAACGTAGAAGTTACTTTAAAAGTGGCAATTTATTATGCCTCCTTTTAATTGATTTTGGTATTAGGCTACTCTATGTACTTATATCTAATGATTGGACCACTGCTTACCACATTTTGATGATAATTTTTTTTAGCAATGGAATGAAACATTCCTCCATTTTCACAAAGTTGATCCCAAGCAAACATATTACTTATCAATGGAGTTTCTTCAAGGTCGAGCTTTGAGTAATGCAGTCGGAAACTTGAATATACAAGATGCATATGCTGATGCTTTGCGCCAATTTGGACTCAAACTTGAAGAAATAGCAGAGCAGGTAAATTGAAAATTACAAACCTTGCATTGAGGAGAAAATAAATAAAACATTGAAGCAGGCTTTTCCTTTTTAAAAGGGAAAATGATAAAAAAAAGTTAAATGGAAGATAAATGGTTTCATGTAAGTAATGAACTATACAAAACAATAAATCATCACATTTCTACATTAAGGAATTAATCCAAATTATTCTACATGATTCTTTTGAGACGTATTTCTCACTCAGATCGTAATAAGTAATAAAATAAGTGTTATGAATCCAATTTTTATTGTTTCAGAGTGCAACAATCTTGAAACGACTACATGGGTTCATATCTATAATGTATTTGAAATAATTAGCATCCTGATAACATTTTTACTTCAAACTTTTCAGGAGAAAGATGCAGCATTAGGAAATGGTGGTCTGGGTAGGCTTGCTTCTTGCTTTCTGGATTCCATGGCAACACTAAATTTGCCTGCTTGGGGTTATGGTTTAAGGTACAGATATGGACTATTTAAGCAGATAATCACTAGGGAAGGCCAGGAGGAACTTGCCGAGGAATGGCTAGAGGTTTGATTGATCTTTCTTTTTTTAAATCCTTGGGAATATGTCGCATATTATATGGTAAACTGATGCAAGAACTCAAATGAAAAACTACACAGAAGTTTAGCCCCTGGGAAGTTGTCAGGCATGACATTAAGTACCCTGTCAGATTCTTTGGCCATGTTGAGGTTAATCCTAATGGAAGGTAAGAGGAAATCTAATTTTTAAACTACCCATGTACTGAATTACTAAAAGAATATATTTGCTTTAGCTTTAGTCTCCTCTTGTACGTTAATCTTAATTCATGTGTAACAACAAACTTCACTCTATTTATAAACATTGGCAAGAAGTACTTAAATTTTGGTATGCATGTCAGCCGAAAATGGGTTGGAGGAGAGGTTGTGCAAGCACTGGCTTATGATGTGCCAATTCCAGGATACCAAACCAAGAACACCATTAGTCTTCGCCTCTGGGAAGCAAAAGCTTGTGCCGAGGATTTCAATTTATTTTTATTTAATGATGGACAGCACGAATCTGCTTCAGTGCTTCACTCACGAGCTCAACAGGTTGGTATTATTGATTTTCCATTAATTTCAAGAATAAGCAGGCTTTGTCATGGGCCATGGGGATGATTGATGAGCAGCCATTTTCGTTGTATCACTTAAAAATTTGACCACCTTCTTGCAAAAGGTCATGTTCCACCACAAGATTGAAATGCATAAAAAGATAACCATCTTTGACATTAATAAAATAAAATTTTGGTGACTTATATGGAATTTTGAATTAGTAGATTTGCGCGGTTTTGTATCCTGGGGATGCTACGGAAGACGGAAAACTTCTACGACTGAAGCAGCAATTCTTTCTCTGCAGTGCATCACTGCAGGTGAGTTAGATCCTCTTAAGAACTAATGTTTTAAATGTGATTTCTCTTTATATTATAGGTTTTTGTCCTCCCTCCTTGTAGGAAGTAATGGTTAAAAACTTTCTCAAAGTTCACATCTCCTTTATTCTACAGTTTGAGAGATATGTTCACTTCTAGAGATATTATAAAGCTATTATTGAGCCTTCTCATATTAGCTCAAGTTTTTGGTGGATTTGCTGCTTGACATGGTAATAGAGCTTTCATAACCAAGTACTAATGTACTATGGTGTTTGATCATTGTCCCACTGTTCTCTTAACTAAACATAAATTTTAGCTGAAGGTGTTGTGGGATTTTGTATGAAGGGGCATGTTGGAGATATTAACAAAACCAGTTCTAAGTCTCCTAACAGCTCAAATTATGGGGGGAGTTGGTCCTTGACAATCATCTCCCCTGTCAGCCAATTGACGTAACATACTAGGTCTTCTGATTATTATCACCTAAAAAAATTCTGCTTACTGTTGGACTTATATTTTAACAAACACCTTAGCTGAAAGATCATATTTCAAAGTAACAATGAATGTATTTTGATTTCAACTATATGGCTTAATTTAATACTGTTGACGTTTAATTATGGACAAAGTTACACCTACTCAATTACCTTTGTTTCTTGACATGCTGTTCGCCTGTTCTCGATATTTTCCTCTCTCTTGGACCAATTACAGGACATAATTTTCCGGTTTAAAGAGAGGCGAGAAGGGAAGGAATCTTGGACATGGTCTGAGTTTCCAAGCAAGGTTGCTGTGCAACTGAATGATACTCACCCTACACTTGCAATTCCAGAGTTAATGCGATTACTTATGGATGATGAAGGGCTTGGATGGGATGAAGCATGGGATGTGACAACAAGGTGCAGTAAACTGTAGAATTTGTTAGGCAGTGGTGATCTTCCTTTTTTAATGTCTCTTCAACATTTTGTAGTGCACTCCTTGTGGCTAAAATGTAATATATATTAAACAGGACAATTGCTTACACTAACCACACAGTCCTCCCTGAAGCACTGGAAAAATGGTCTCAACCTGTGATGTGGAAGCTGCTTCCTCGCCATATGGAAATCATAGAAGAAATAGACAAGAGAGTAAGTTGCTCACCTTGTTTTTTTTTTCTATTTAAAATTTCCATGAAATTTATACTAATATATTTCAATCTGGAAATCATAAAATTCTTGCAGTTTGCTGCAATGATAAGTGCAACAAGGTTGGACCTTGAGAATAAGCTTCCTACCATGCGAATCTTGGACAATAATCCACAGAAACCAGTTGTTCGGATGGCAAATTTGTGTGTGGTTTCCTCACATGCAGTAAGTTTATAATCTCCTACAGATCACTTTATTCTTGTCCCTTGCTCTTGTTTCTTCAAAGCCACCAAGTGCTTCAATCAAGATATATGAAAAAGAAAATAAAACTGAAAGATTTAAACAACTGTAAATTGATGCCCATGACAATGTTACTCTAGCAAGCGTTTTACCTGCATGTTTTGTGAAAGTATATTGGATAGTGGCAGAAAAGACCTTCAGTTGAATGAATACTGGATACCATAAAGATTGGCCACAAAATATACAACAGAGAATCTATTGCCGTCACCAAAGAATTAAAATTGCTCCTAAAATGTGCAGTGCAATTGGCTCAAAATTTTGAATAAATTATGTTGTTTAAACACGACCAACGTGGATTTCCTTGCTTTCTTTTCATCCTTTTTTCTCTGACCTTATTTTGTATATTTGTGCTTATAGATTTCAATTAAAAATTTGTTAACTTGTTGTTCTTTTCCCCCCTTGTTTTAGGTAAATGGTGTTGCCCAGTTACATAGTGACATATTAAAGTCAGAATTATTTGCAGATTATGTTTCAATATGGCCAAAGAAATTCCAAAATAAAACCAATGGCATCACACCTCGAAGATGGCTCCGTTTTTGCAGTCCAGAACTCAGTAGGATAATCACTAAGTGGTTAAAAACTGATCAATGGGTAACCAATCTTGACTTACTGACGGGTCTTCGCCAGGTGAGTAATTGGATGTTTGTTCTTCCCCACTAGCTGATTCCTATTATTGCAACATTCTCATGTTCAATTCATGGTCATTCCTGTAGTTTGCTGACAATGAAGATCTACAAGCTGAATGGCTGTCTGCAAAGATGGCTAATAAGAGGCGCCTGGCACAGTACATTCTGCAGGTGACAGGGGTGAGCATTGACCCAGATAGTCTATTTGACATACAAGTCAAGCGCATCCACGAGTACAAGAGGCAGCTACTGAATATTCTTGGTGTGATTTACAGATATAAGAAGTTAAAGGTGTGAGAAACTGGCCCCTCTTTGTAGTAAAATTATTAAATATTCATTGCCTGGCATTGCAGAGCAGAACAGTTTGCTCTGATTTACCAATTTTTCTTGTCAACATTTTCAACCTGTCATCATGATGAAAAATTATTACCTGTGTCTCTTTCCTTGCACCTGAGCAGCTATTCTGACAATCATAAAAATTAATATACATTTTAGCTGCTACCTACTCATGCTTATGCCTCACACTAATTATACCCCAACACTGTCTTGTATAGAATTTTGCCAGAAATTATTTAGAAAAGATACCGTCACTGTATTTCCCAAGATCTAATTCATTTTCAAAACTTGTGACCTATGTCAAATATAATACTTATAACTACATTGTAATAGGAGATGAGCCCTGAACAACTCAAAAATACAACTCCACGAACTGTGATGATTGGAGGAAAGGCTTTTGCAACGTACACAAATGCCAAAAGAATAGTCAAGCTGGTAAATGATGTTGGTGCTGTTGTCAACACTGATCCTGAGGTCAATAGCTACTTGAAGGTAACTTAATTTAAAACTTCGTTTGCTGTTGAAGATCAAAATTAGGATGATATTTGTTTAGTGTATATATTACCTATCTGATTATAATGATAGAAGACAAGAAAGTGAATTGTTAATGATTTTATGTTAGGCCTTCAAATTTGAAATGTGCTAATACATTGTAATAATTTGCCATTGGTTTAGCTCCAGTTTCTGTCTATTTGCTTGGGGTTGGCATGCATATATGAGTAGTGAGACTATTTCTCACTGCATTAAAAATAAAGGTTTGTGATGCTCCTATACTTATTGGCAATTACTTGCTGGTTACGTATGCAATGCATATGCCAGATTTTGTGTATTTCCACTAGTTTGAAGTAATCTTGAAAGTTATTTGGTGAAAGAGGAAAGGGAGAAAACTTTTGTGCCTTTAAGACCTGGATTATCTATTATTTGTACTGTTTGCTTACTTGATATATGCATCATGCACGCAATATACAGGTCTAATGGATATAGATATGTGTACATGCACTATGTACAATGAAATAATTTATTGGATTGCAGAAGTCGGATATTAGGTTGATCGTTTGACTGCTCTATTTTATTTGGCCAAACATTTTCAGGTTGTCTTTGTCCCAAATTACAATGTATCTGTGGCAGAGATGCTGATTCCGGGAAGTGAGCTATCCCAGCATATCAGCACTGCAGGCATGGAAGCAAGTGGCACAAGTAACATGAAATTTGCATTAAATGGGTGCCTCATTATAGGTACTTTAGATGGAGCTAATGTGGAAATCAGGGAGGAAATTGGGGAGGAGAACTTTTTCCTCTTCGGTGCAACAGCAGAAGATGTCCCTCGACTCCGGAAGGAAAGAGAGAATGGAATGGTACGCCATAGCATCCCTCTCCTGTGAACTTTTGCAAAACGAATAATGCCGGTACTAACTTTTTTAGATGAGAAAAGAATTTTAAACCTTAGTATATAACTGTTATGTTGTGAATGTATATAGCAACAGAGAACCTAACAATGATTGATCAATACCGATTGGAAGATAATAGGTTCATTTAGTGTTGGGATTTCTTTGCCATGATTTATGATATATTGATATGTGATGGTTCCCTCACCCCATATTACAATTTACAAATGATTTTCTCAATTGGATCCTCTTCTTCCTGACTAAAAGTTACTATCACAATTTCATGAATAACTGCTAAATCCTAACTTCTCCTGGTTAACACCACCTCTTCTTGTGATGTATAGTTCAAACCCGATCCTCGATTTGAAGAGGCAAAGAAGTTTATTAGGAGTGGGATATTTGGAAGCTATGACTATAACCCACTACTTGAATCTTTAGAAGGAAATTCCGGTTATGGTCGTGGCGATTACTTCCTTGTTGGTCATGACTTCCCCAGCTACATGGATGCTCAGGAAAGAGTAGATGCAGCTTATAGGTGAGATGCAACCTCCCTTGTGACTTCAGTTTTTGGTTCCTCTACTAATTTGTGTTAAGGAATCCTTTCTGTCCGGAAAGTAAAACTAGTGCATTTATCAGTTTATCATTTTGTTACTTTCGTTTTGGAACTTTTTTTGGTAGTTGAGATATTTGAACTCACTGCACTGATCACTGAACCATGCATTTAAACTGGTTTAATAAATCTGTTAGTGTTGCCAATGAGGTTGGCTCATTTGGTTGTCTCCTGCCCATCTCAACTCATGACAATTGTATGGATTGAGTTCAAATCCAGGTAATCTTTTATTGGTGGGTTATCTGTAAGTGTAATTGCTCTCTGAGCCTAGGGCTTGCCCTGATCTTGGACTAGGGCGCCATTCCCTCACTTAAATTTTTTGTACCACAAAAATATTGTTAGTGCTTGGCCTTATTTGCAAACCTTGTTTGGACTTAATTTCCATGCTTTTTTTGCAGGGATAGGAAAAGATGGCTAAAGATGTCTATTTTAAGCACAGCTGGGAGTGGAAAATTCAGCAGTGACAGAACAATTGCTCAGTATGCCAAGGAAATTTGGAACATAGAAGAATGCCGGGTACCATAGATTCAGCTGTGCATCATTTCTCTTAAGCTTCAACTCTTTGAGAAGTAAAATGGATAATAGCATCATAAGTAAGAGGGAGAAAGAGAGAGAGAAGTGAATAAAATTAAAAGAATTCACAGTAATTAATAAGGTGAACTTTCACTTCTTTCCTTGCTGAATGAACCAGTTAATGCCTCTTATCATCAAGTGTATTATCATTATAAATAAAATCCAATGTTCCTAGTATAATGATTTAGTTATTAGTTCTTACAAAAGGACCCCCAAAAAAAAACAAGAATAATTCATATAGCTATTTGTAGCTGGCCGTGTCTTCTTTTGTCTTCTCTTCCTGTACCTGTAAGTTTGTTTTGTTGCAGCTAAACTCTTTAAGCTGTATTTCGTTGCTTAAATGAATTTGATAGGTTATGATTATTACACGCATTGTTGAAAACTTGAAGGTTTCTTCTTTTATACCATATATGATTATACTTTAGTTCTATGTTTATATTTTATTGTCAGTTTAAGTAACTTTGTTTTTCGTTAAACCAAATAAGTGAATAATATGGGACGAAAACTAAAATCAATTGCATAATCTGGAAGGAATAATCGTAGACTGACATTTGTATTGCTAGTTTTATTAAAATGAACGTCAAATTCTTTTTTTTTTAACAAAATTAAGTTTCATACACGATATATTTCTCAAATTTTTAAGCATGTAATGCTAGTTCATTTTTGTCCTCTATATTTTATTAAAGTTTCAAATTAGTCCTTTATGTTTTCAAAAGTTTCAAACTGGTCCTTTATCTTTCTTAGAAGTTCTAAATTGGTCCTTCCATTTAAGTTTGTCAATTTTTTTTGTTAAGTGCCGATGTGGCATGCTGAGGTAGATATATCATCTCTCTTACATGTCTATTTAAACGGGTATGTCACTCCACGTCATTGTCATATCATCTTCTATTTCATCATCTGTGATGACGTGTCGATGACTTGGCATGACATATAAATGATAGACTTGATGGACTTGGACGGAAGGACCAATTTAGAACTTCTAAGAAAGATAAAAGATAAATTTAAAATTTTTGAAACATAAATGACTAATTTAGAACTTAAGTGAAATATAGAGGACCAAAATGAACCTTTTACCTATCAATAATGATTTATGCATGTTTTTCAAAATTACAACATTTACAAGACTCAAGACTGAGTAACAGTTTGTAAAGATTGTGAAACTTTATCATTTTCATGTGTAAATAATATTTAAAAGTAGACTACCCAATTTATTAAATAAGTGTTAACTACTACAAAGATTAGGGATACAATTTTTTCAATAAATTCTTGATGGAGATGGATTAATGAAAAATGAAACAAATAGTTTCCTCACAAAGTGTAATTTTTGTTGCAAAAAAAAAAAATTAGAGGCATGTGGGTTTGTCAATTTTGTTTTCAATTTATTAGTGAATTTAAATACAACAAGCGAATTCATATTGAAAAATATTTTTTTTTTGTTAAAACAATTTATGTTAAAATATACATAACCTTTCTAAATTATATATATCAAACGTAAATATTTTTTATTAAAGTTAAAATCTAATACCGCTCAATTTTTCTGTTAGTTGCTTATATTACATGTTAAAAGTTTTTTAGAAATTGTATTTTTACCTAATTTTCAGCCTCAGAATTTTCAATTTAGTCTACACACTTACAATCATCTATTTCTCCTTTGTTTCACCACTCCTCCTTTCTTCAATTTTGGACTCCTCTTTATTGCTAGAAGGAATTCGCCGATTAAGGACTAAATTAATATTAATATTGACAAATAATATGTAATTAATGGAAGGAGTATTGAATTCAGTCTCATAGTATTGAAAATCTTCTCACATTTTAAAGTAATCACATTTTGGAGCTTGTTTCAAATGGAGTTGATGATATTCACCCGTGTTCGGCGCTGGTGCAACGGGTTAGGAGTTTGATAAATCGTCATTGGGATGCTGAGCTGGTCCATGTCTTTCAGGAAGTCAATCAAGCTGCGGACCTTATGGCAAAGCTGAGCCACTCCCTCGCAGAAGGCATTCTTGTCTTTGACTCTCCCCATATGGATTTTAGATCTATTCTTGCTGCTGATCTTAATGGTCCTTTGGTGCCACGTCTTTGTGTGAGTTAAGCGTATGTAACCTGTCCAATTTACCAAAAAAGAAATTTCAATACCAACACATTGACAAAATTTATCATTAAAAAACAAAAAACAAAACCACCACGTCAACCAATCAGAAATAGGGAACAACTTAAAGACTGCATATATTTTGGACCAATTACTATAGCGTATCACAAATGTAGTATATTATATTGATATTGAATATTGAGTGATACTAAAATCTTAAATAAATTTTTGACATTCAAACCTAGCGTATCACAAATTTACGAGTTTGGATCCTCTGCTGTTCAAAGTTATACCGTCGGATTTAACATCAATAACCGTGGCCAAATTTTTTAGCTACGATTTTTTGACCCGGTTATAACTGCGACTAAATCCAACAACACAACTTTGGACAGCATCTGCAGACAATTTAAACTTGCCTAAAACGAAATGCATACCTTACCCTACTTTCCTTTAACTATTTTGAGCCCCACAAGTCTCATGAACTATATATATATACATAAATGTTTCATTTGCGCCTTCAATCCACTGAAGCAGCACCCTCACTCCACTATTCACCATTGCATTTTGTATTTGGAAAAAAGGATCAAATCAAGAGAAAAAAAATCTCAATAAGGTGTGAACGCAGACGTACCGTACGCCGCACGCATTCACAGCAAGGTAGAACGCAGACGCAAGGCAAATCGGAAGAGAAGCACAGAAGCCACAGAGCACAGAGGTAAGCAGCCTGCGTCTTCTTCTATATATCTCATCGCCATTGTTGAAATTCAAGGTAACTTGGGAACCTCAAAAGCTAGCTCGTAAGGAGGAAGAACCAAACTTCCTTAAGTACTCAATTGAGTATCTTATCCTATCAGATCTGGGACTTGATCTTTATCTCTAATAGCCATTGTAACAACTTAGATGATACTGCATTTTATTCACACGATTTTGGATTAATTTCGTCCAAAATTCCTTCAAACACGTCAGATCCGTTACCGCAAGTTTGTTTAATACGCTTAATTTCACTTCGCCGAAGGGTGTATTGAGGTGTCGCTATCGTTTGTTTCGGTTCTTGATATTCTGGTTTTGATTTTGGCTTTTGCTTTTGCTGTGTGAGTAGATACTGATTAAATGATCAAGTCGTGCTTATAATTAATTTATGGGAAACTGCATGCTTGGAATTTAAACGAAATACTTGAGGATAGTTACCTTAAGTATGCTCTAACTCATGTGGAATGCTTGTCTAAGCATGAGTATGTATGAAATAACACTGTTCAGAGAATGAGACAATTCTAGAATATGGTTGGTGGTGAAATTGTTTTGTTGAAATATAATTTTGGGATTAGATATGTTGTTGTGGCTGCCTTGAATGTTTTATAGTTAAAAATTTTGTTTTCATGCTAAATACTAATGCATGTCACTTTCCTTTCTGAATCTGAGTGATAGAACGACATTGAGTTCTTTTTATTTCTTTTTTGTCTTATTTTGGTGTTTATTTTTGTTTATCTTTAGTTGTAAATGTATAAATAGACTGAGCACTGTCACACTTACCACTTGCATTATTTGCTTTTCTAACTTCAATTTCAATTAGTTTAGCTACAAGACTTAAAAGTGAGTTTTTGATCATTTTACTTTTACTTTCAATTTTAATTTTGCTTGTTAATTATTACTGCCTCTCAATGAAGTATTACTTGCTTTATGTAGAGTAAGACCTTCCATGCCACTGAGTTATTGGCAAATTTCAATGAGTTATCATGTGCCTTTCATTACCCAAAATTTCGTCTTGTGTTCTTGCAGTCAGAGTAATGATGGCAAATCAAAACAAGAAACCAAATGCAGATTTCAATTTGAAGGAGATTACTCCAAGTATTGGTGCCAAGAGTGGAATCACAACTGCCACTGACCTTGTTGAAATTAATTTTTTCTTGTTTGTAAGAATTGTTAAGGCCAAGGACTTGCCAGGAATTAGAGGTCCTAATACTTGTGAACCATATGTGGAGGTGAAAGTTGGAGGCTTCAAAATGACCACTATATGCTTCAGCAGAAACTCAAATCCAGAATGGGACCAAGTCTTTGCTTTAGAGAAAGCTCGTATTCAAGAGTCAAGTCTTGAAATTGTGATAAAAGATAGGATTCTAAAGTATGATGAAATTGTGGGTCGGGTTTCATTTTCTATTTCTGACATTCCTACACGGGTTCCAACTGATAGTTCACTAGCACCTCAGTGGTATGGACTGGAGGATCAAAAGGGAAGAAAGCTGATAGGAGAATTGATGGTATCTTGTTGGATAGGAACTCAAGCAGATGAGGCATTTCCTGAAGCTTGGCATTTAGATGCAACATCAATTAACATTCATAATATTCTTAGTACTCATTCCCAAATATATCTTTCACCTAGGATTTGGTGTCTTAGAATTAATGTGATCCAAGCCCAGGACCTGTTATTTGAAGACAGACCTGAAAACTCTGATATTTTTGTTCAAGCTACCTTGGGGAGTTTGACTTTCAGAAGCAAGTTGGTAAACAACAACAAGGGAAACCCAAAATGGAATGAGGATATGTTCATTTCTGTGTTAGAACCATTTGATCAACGCTTGTTTCTGAGTGTGGAGCAAGGGACATTAAAGAATCACAAAAGCATAGGGAAGTGTGTAATTCCAGTGAAAAATGCAGACAAGAGACTGGATAGTTCGCCTGCATCTGCTAAATGGCATAGTCTTGAGAGACCCAAAATCATTGAGGTTGAACAAAATGCAAAGGTTGCTAGCAGACTTAGTTTGAGGCTATCTTTGGATGGTGGGTATCATATATTCGATGAGGACCCTCACTTCAGCAGTGATCTGAATGCAACAGCCAAGAAGTTGTGGAGACCAAGCGTTGGAGTTTTCGAGATGGGAATCTTGAATGCTTCTGGGCTCCCAGCAATGAAAAAAGGAAATCGTACTGATGCCTATTGTGTGGCTAAATACGGCCCAAAATGGGTTCGTACAAGAACTATTGTTAATAGTCTTTCTCCAAAGTGGAATGAGCAATACTCTTGGGATGTCTATGACCCATGTACGTTCATCACAATTGCTGTATTTGATAATGGTCAATTGCAGGAAGGACATGGAGCTGATGGAGCAATTGATGCAAGAATAGGGAAGGTGAGAATCAGTCTATCAGAAATGATAACTGATAAGCTTTACACCTATTCTTTTCCACTTACTGTACTGCAACCTACAGGACTTAAGAAGATGGGAGAACTTCAATTGGCCTTCAGGTTTTGCTGCCCAAGTTTGAGCAATCTCTTAAAAGTCTACGAACTACCCATGCTTCCTAGACTGCATTTCGCCAACCCATTATCAGTGACTCAATTAAGTGGATTGAGGAAACAAACTATCATGCTCCTCTCATCAAGAATGAGCAAGGCTGAACCAGCATTGAGAAGAGAGGTTGTGTCATACATTCTAGATTCTCAAGAAAGTGTGTGGAGCATTCGCAGAGGAAGAGTCGATTTCGAGAGGATCAATGTTGTTGTGAGTGGAGCAGTTGCCTTGTACACACAATACAAAAAGATATGCAAGTGGAGTAATCCTATTTCAACCCTCATAGTTTACCTGGTTCTCTTTGTTGTGATTCTTGAACCTCAATTTGTACTGCCTGCAATGTTTTTCTGCCTTATACTGAATACCATCTTGCAGTATCCCAAGAGGCCTAAACATCTGTCACATGTGGATTTGCAGTTGTCACATGTTCAGACAGCAAATGTAGATGAATTGGAAGAAGAGTTCGATCCAATTCCTTCAAAATTTGAAGACAACATTATAAGACAGAGATATGATCGGTTAAGAATTATTGCTGGGAGGTTTGTGTCAGAGGTGGGTAAGATTGCGACTAGAGGAGAGAAGCTAGGATCCTTTTTGAGTTGGCAGGATCCAACATCTACGTTGCTGTTCATGATTTTGTGTCTGGTAAGTGGGATTGTGACTTTGTTTCTTTCTTTTCGAGTGATTGTCTGTTTTTGGCTACTTTATTTGACTAGGCATCCAATATTCCGTTCAGCATTTCCTACAGTACTTGAAAACTGGGTAGGAAGGATGCCTTCAAAATTAGATAGCATGCTATAAGAACACATTTCTTTGTTTCTCTTCTCTTTCTTTGAATGACAACTAGCAACAATATACAAGCAAATTGTGCAATTCCATGTATATTTATATATTGAAGTTATTAGTTGCGTTTTCCTAGGAAAAAAACAATTACCTTTCTCGCAAAAGCAAAAAGGACTATTGGCATTCTATTAAATTTATTGCAGTCAGCTGGTGGTCTCCCTGATTGCTTGACATTAATTACTGTTGTTCATTGGTGAGGTTTCATGTGCTAGAAATGAGCAATAGACAAGATTTTTTTTACTTGTTGGTATTGATTTTTCTATCAAATGGAGATTGCCTTTATGTTTGTGGGAGAATGCTTTAACCTCTACCATCCTAATCTTATGCCTTCATAATACTGAATTACTGATGCCATGAAATATTTAGCATATAACTGCATTTTGCCTATTTTATATTCAATTACGGATGGATCACTGCGACACAGACACATGGGTAGATAAAGTTCTGCTTGTTTTTAAGATCCGGCTCCCTATGAGGAGTTATAGTATATATTGCCTTTGGATACTTCTGCTCATGCATGTAAATTATTTTATCTGATTAATCTGAAAATAATTTTATTACTACCAGTCAACGGTCTAAATAAATTAGATGAAGAAACTAAACGTAAAATTACTTCATCGGATTTATTCCATTGAGACAGTTTGATGACGTTTGGTATCTCAACCCCTTTCTAATTTAACATTGAATTATTGGCTATACACCATTTACTAATATTCCGACTTGTATAAGGATTATTGGGATACAAAGTTGTGTTTTAAATCTCGTATTTACTCATTTTAGAGTGTCATAAATTTTCTTCTATTATTTAGAAGGAAAAAAAAAACAATGACGTGAGTCTATAATTTAATGTTTAGCGGTTGATGAATTAAATGTCAGCCCCTACCCACACTTGCCAAAGACTCGACTATATATCATGTCATCGAAAATGCTCATTGCTCAGTGATTCTTTGAAACCATATTGCATATCTCATGAAACCAAAAATTCAGCCACTCTTACAGGAAATTTTTATTCATAAAGATCATCGTCGCCCCCATCATACAGTGACCCGAGTACGCTATAAAAAGAATTGAGATATGAATTTCTCCATCACATGCACTTGTTTTGGGGCAGAAAATGGGTTTCCCTATAAATAGTCAAATTACGATTTGATTTTCTCTATCGTAATTAGATTTTGAAATGTAGTTACTTCCTGCACCTCCAAAACACTGCTATTATTCCTTCCTTGAATCTTATTCTTTCCCATAGCCATTCATGCTCAAGAATAACCACAATCAGAACAAAATGAAACCATAACTACTGAAGAGAATAATGATACCGGATAATTAATTATATCATATAAGGGTATCTGCACCACATATGGTGATGTAATACTAGTAGTGTACCCAAATATTTAAGAGTCAATACTAGTCCTGACACACAACTAATAGCGTAGATCTCATTACACTAAACTATATATCTCGTCCATACCAATAATTAACTACAAATAGTGAAGGTGAAGCCAACGTAGGAGCAGCAAACTTCAAGTTTAAGAAGACGCAGATCTAGGAGTAACAGACCTTGATACTGACCTTGAACTTGCACTCACACTTCGACTTGGACTTTTTGAGTAGCTTCTATCACTAAGAGGTGTATGCCCACGTTTTGAAGAACCACCACTCCTTTTACTACTTCTAGGTCTTGGAGAGATGCTGCGAGAATAGCTCCTTCGAGAACTCCTCCTTGTTCTAGGAGAAACACTTGGAGAGTAGCTCCTCCTTGAGCTCCTTCTTCTCCGCACAGGAGACACACTGGGGGAATACCTCCTCCTTGAACTTCTCCTTGACCTTGGTGAAACACTTCGAGAAATGGACCTATAGCGATGCCTTCTATAGTATCGGTCATCAGGTGAATCATAAGGGGAGTATGATCTGTCACGCCTACTGACAGGAGACCTGCTGTAAGGGGAAGGAGACCGAGAGTCTGCCCTGCGAGGGTCATAGGGAGAATAATCTCTGTGGCGATCATAAGGAGAATAATCTCTGCGACGACTATGGTAAGGGGAATAATCTCTGCGAGAGTAGGACCTCCTTCGAATGTATGGAGAATAGGACCTCCTCCGACTGTTGTAAGGAGAATAGGAACGACTCCTACTACGATCTGAAAATGGTGAACGACTATAGCTTCTCCTGTATGGAGAATAGGTAGGAGAGCGACAAGGAGAGTGGCTTGGAGAGCGGCGACGTCCTGCATGTAAATTACACAAGATATTGAAGTCGAATACGAATGTTAAAATAGTCCTACACAAACAACCAAGAACGAGAGCATGAGAATGAACACGTCACTTTACCACGAATAGTCCTCAGCCCAAGATACCTCCCAGGTGTAGGAGTTCGACCCCGTCGTCTTCTAGCCTGCAATAGTTGCAAATAACAGCATGAGGCAGAGGACTAAATAAAGCTAAAAGAGGCCAAATTATAATAATATAAAGACAACCACTACACTAGCAGTTAGAAGAAAAATCAGAAGAAAACAAATAACGAAACATGAAACCAAAAGATATAACTGCAAGAAGAAAGAGAGAAATGCAGGGCATACAACCCCAATGGTCTGATACTGTTGATGTGTTTGATTTGTATGTTAGTTGAGATTTGAGAATTTGATGAAGAGCTGCTACACACAGCTAACCTGCTGCTGCCACAGAAACTTCAAATGGAAAGAAGCAAACGGCTTTCAAATCTCATAAAGGACTAAGAGCAACTTATCCATATATCTTCTATGTAAAATCAGGGAGTTGAAGCAACAATAAACAAGTTTGGTACTAATCCAATTCCATAACAAATTTGTGTCCACAAAATATACCTTCTCTACAGTTATCACACGCCCTTCAATCACAGAGCGATTCAGATACTTTACACATCGGTCAGCTTCATCAACTGTTCCCATTGTCACAAATCCAAATCCTCTCGATTCTCTTGTCCATGGATCAACAACTAGATGAACATCAATCACCTATTAAAAGCACAACACAAAAGTAAGAAAAACACTGAATGACACAACACCTATTAGAATTTCTTTAAGAAAAAGAAACCCAGTCAACCTAAAAACAAACATATAATGTTGACATTAATATGAAAGAACATAGGCATACTTTTCCCTCGGTTGCAAAATGCTTCTCCAGTTCTCTCTTGGTGATCCGAGGAGACAAGCCTGTCACATACAAATTGTTACCAGGATTTTCTGCATCCCTTGATGGGCTCCTACATCAGAAAATAACAAATTGAACATGATGTAAGATAAAAAAACGTGAAGAAAGAAAACGGTGGAAACAAAAATAACTGCATAAAACCCAGAGAGAGAGGATACCTTGACAGGCTTCTAGACCTCGACCTTGACAGAGACCTAGAGACAGACCTATCATAATGCTTGTACGGCGGAGATGGTGAAGGAGAATACCTATCATTAAACGAGAAGAACAACTGTAAGAAAACCAAATGCTTGCCACCAAACTAAAGTGCAAAATTAAACACCGAGTGATAATCTAACCTGGATCTTCTGGAATACGACATCTGCAAGGAGAAAGACAACATAAAGATATTATTACTCAGACAAAATTAATGTTTAAAAAACCAATAAAAACCAGATACCCGATACAAATAAGGCTAAACGACCTCCCGATGTAAATTAAACGGCTGGTATAAAATAAATACTCAAGTCTCACTTTCGCCCAATTTCGTACGCTTACATACAAATATAACACAACCGAATTCACTATCCATAAATTTTTTTTTTCAAGTATGAACTACGATGAAAATTGCAAAATCAAATAAATCTAAATGCTGAAAACCTAGAAAAACCAGAATTGTAAGACTACCCAATACAAATATGGCTAAACCAACCGCACATTAAATTTATAGCAGACACAAAATTACAATTCCCACCAATCGAAAAACTAAAAACGTAATCAGCTACAATATTGAGAACCGCGAATGAATGAGAAAGAATGAATTCGAAACTTACCATAGCACCAGAAGGGAGACGAAACGTGTGTTTCAAAAGATGGTGTTGGCTATTGCAGGATCTCTCACACTCACTCGAAGGTCCTCGATCTCCACGGAGCAATTTTAGTTTGGAAAGCAGAAAGATGGAAGAAGAAAGAAGCTTTATAAAGGAATTTCGTATTATTTATATCTGAGAGAAGTTTCTGGAGAAGCGGACGCTAAACCAGATTTAAATGTGGTTGAATTTTTCGTGGTCCGTAAAGGTTAGGTTTTATGCGATTCGTACTTTAGGGAATCAAAAGACGACACGTGGTGTAACGTCGTTTAGTCTCAATACTTTTCCCTGCATACATATACAAAAAATATTTCTTTTGGTAAAACTATTAAAAATATATATATATTACGGGTATCTTTTTTATACAAAATGAATAGGTTTATTGTGTTTGGTAATAAAATTTTAGGAATAAAAATAGAATGAAAATGTATTGAGATTATCATTTTACCTTTTATATTAAAATAAAAAAATAAAAAAATTATTATTATATCAAATCAAAAGATATAATAGACATTTTTTATTTTTTTTAAATAATTATTCATAATTTTCAAGATAAATTTTTCTTTCCTTTCCTTGGCCAATTCTATTAAAATAACATAACCTACAATTTTACCTGTAATTTAGTCAATAAAATTTACTTTCTTTATTTTTTGGGTAATGGTCATTCCTAGTTTTAAAATTTTTTTTATGTCTACTCCAAATTTTTAATTTTGTTCATGTTTGTCCTTTTTACCAATACTATTAGCATGCTTGACAAAATTTACTGATATGAATTATGAATGAATATTTTTTTACCATATCATTGTCCACCTCATATTAAACTTTCTTTACTTTTATTTAAAAAATAAAATTAATCCAAATAAAAAATAATCAAACTTTTATCTTAGCCCATTTTTACTAACCTCAATTTCCCTCCAGTGGGAAAGGAAAATTATATGGTTGAATAATGACAAGTCGAATATTTCGCGTGTCTTGTTGTCACTACAAGGAAACGGAATTTGTTCTACTATTAATAACCACATAAATAAAAGAAATAAATAAATTTAGTTTTCATATCAACATTTTTCAAAATGTAAAATAATAAATAAATATCTTAATATTTTATGCTTGCATTCTTTCAAGTTTTGGTTAAATTAATCTCTTAAATACTTTCTATAGGTCACTTTAATTTTCAATTAAATTCGTATAATTTAAACTTATATAATATTTTTTTTTTACCAAAACAACAATATTTGTGCAATTTTGATAAAATAAAGTAATTATCATCATCAACTTGGAATTAGTACAAATGGAAAATAGTTTGGTATGTTTTAAGTATTCGAAATATTATAAATGCAGTTTTTTTTATTGAAAGACTCTTCCATCATAAATAGGTGTGTGACGCAAATTAAATCCAAATTTCGAACATCGACCGACAAAAAACTATCAATATAACTGAAATTTAGGTAATTTTTTGCTTGAGCAACATCATTTTGAAGGGAAAGTATCATTTATATCAGTCTCAATTATAAGCTATAAGTTATGAATTTTGAGTTTTTCTAATTATAAAATTGACATAAAGATTATTTTGATTGGAAATTCTTTTTTGAAAAAAAGTTTTTTACAGGCTAAATTTTAGATTCAGTGAAAGTGACTAATATCTCACAATATGATAAACCCAAGTTATAATATTTGGTGAGAAAAGTGTTAACATTTAGGTGGCATTTGGTATCCGTCGAGTATTTTAGTGGGAAGTGGAAGTGGAAGTAAGTGATAAAAAGTATGTTTGGTATGTAGGGAAATAGAAGTAGAATGTAAAAGTAATATTATTTGGTAAGGTGAAAAGAAGATAGGGAAATAAAAGATAAAAGTATGAAATAACTTTTTGCCCTTACTAAGGTTGCTTGTGTGTGAAGAGGGAAGTTGTGATGAGGTGAGGTAATTTTACCGTCAAAAGCATTTTTCAATACAAATTTGTCAAACACAAATTATTTTTGAAAAAAGTACTTTTCAACTCAGTTCGATAAACACAAACTATTTATCTCTCATAGTAATTTTTCTCAAATTCCACTTAAAAAAATTATTTAAAAATAAGCTATTTTAATATTTCACCTAAGTAATTTTTTTTTTTTCCGTAGAAGCCCTAAGTAATATTTCAATTCCAAAATTTACATACATTCAGAATGTCTTTCTTAGGAGTTAGGATGACTCTACCCAATTTACATTTCTTTAGAAAAAAATAGTAATTTTTACATTTCTTTAGAAAAATATTAGATATTATAAATTATTTTACCATGATAATTGTGTCAAACGGATTGGATTATGCAGCCAACACCAACTCATAATGGGTCGGCCATAGCTGGCTAAATGGTTTAATTTGCAAGTAATTTTTTTTTATTTTATTTTAAAATTTGTTATTCAAACAAAAAAGGTAGTGTTTTTTTAATTCACTTCCTAAATTTATTTAATAAATAAAAGTTAACTAAATTTATTATATTACAAATAATGTCTACATTAATGCACTTATACCTAAATAATTTTATTACTTTAAAATAAATAAATATATATATATTATGTAAAACATTAATTGTTTGACAAAATTATTAAATGTAATTTTGTCAAGTGTAATTTACTACAAAGAGAAAACGCGACAAAGAGTGAAGCAGATTTGGCGTTGAATGCATATTGACTATAGAGGTCCCCACATTGAATGTTTTTCTTCGTCCCAAACACTGTGTTACGTCATTTCCAATTTACCATACCATCCGTTTTGATATATTTACAAGTTTTAAGGCAGCTCTTTATGTAAAAATGAAAATAGAATGTGTTTATTGTATTTGTTATTAAGAGTTTGAGAATAGAAATGGAATGGAAATGTATTAAAATTATCACTTTATCACTTATTTTAAAATAATAAAAAGAAAAGAAAGTTATGACTGTGTCAAATAAAGGGTATAATAGACATTTTATATTTTGTATTTTCTTTTTTAAAAATTTTATATTTTGTAACTCTACCTATGTTTGCATAGCTGATCCCAAGTTCAAATAAGGGAAGAGAGTTATGTTAGATAGTCAACAACCAGCATAAAATTTTATCAATTTTTTATGAATATTGATCAAACGTGAATATTGTTGTTATATTAAACCATGTAATTTTTTTAAAAAATGTGTTGTTGATGATTAGTTTTTTAAAATTTAAAATTATTATGAAATTTCAAAAATAATTATAGAATAAATATAATAAATTTGTTTGGATAGAATAAAAATAATAATTAATTTACTTAAATTTATTAGAATAAATTTGAAAGATAAAAAAATAAATAACACAGTATCTTAAATAACATCATTTTATATATATTATATTATCTGATAACAGGCAAACACCCCTATATTATATCTTTACCAATTTACCATATAATCTATTATGGTTTATAAACCAAGTTTAGAACTTGGGATTGATTTCTTTACTTAAAAAAAGCCTGAAAAAATATATGGCAGTTGTTTCTTTTCAACATTCAGATAATATAATTAATTATTTATTTGTTTAAATGTTAGAAGGCCAGTAAAAATGGAAATCATTGAAAGCACTTACTTTACTATTGATTTTTTTTTTTAATACTTTACTATTGAGTAAATAGTGCATAAGAATTAAAACATTTCCTCAATAGTTTGTCTAGGAACTTGATTTTTGGAAGTGAAAAATAGTTTTATATTCAGAGAGGCTTTATTAGGTATATGTATTTGTATATTAATTAATAATATTTATCTATTTTTTATCCCAAAACTGTGTTATGTCATTTCCTATTTATCATACCATCCGTTTTGGTCTAGTTTGGAACTTGGGATTGATTTCTTTACATAAAAAAAACCTGAAAAAAAAATCTGGCAGGTTTTTTCTTTTCAAACTTTTTTTTTTTGAGTATTTTTCATTTCAAAATTGAGAGATAGTAATTTTTTATTTAAATTTTTACAAATTTTAAAAGACCAATAAAAAATGGGAATAATTGAAAGTACTTACTCTTTTTTTTCATGAAAAAAAGCACTTACTTAATTATTGAGTAGATAGTGCATAAGAATTAAAATATTTCCTTATTAGTCTAGAAACTTGGTTTTTGGAAGTGAAAAATAGTTTTATATTCAGTAATATGGAATTTTTTTAAAAAATGTAATATGGAAAATTTTTAATTAAATGTATATACATTGAATCATATTATTTATACATCAATCAATAATATTTATTATTTTTTTCAATCCACTAGTTTACGCCATTACCAATTCACCATACATTCCGTTTTGGTCTGTGATTACTGGTTTCTGAATAATGTTTGGAACTTGGAATTGATTTCTTTACGTAAAAAAAGCCTGAAAAAAATATGGCAGTTTTATTCTTTTCAAAATTCAAATATAATAATTGTTTATTCTTATTTTTATAAAATTTAAAAGACCCATAAAAAATGGAAATAACTGAAAGCACTTACTTTAATTACTATTAAGTAAATAGTGCATATAAATTAATATTTCCTTAATAGAGTTTGTCTAGGAACTTGGTTGTTGGGTGTGAAAAATAGTTTTTTATTCATTGATTAGGGAGATTTTTAATTCTATATTATATTATTAATATTTATACATTAATCAATAATATTTATTTTCCTTTCTTCCAGCAATTATGCTATGTCATTACCAATTTACCATGCCATCCGTTTTGGTCTATGGACTATGAACAGTGTTTGGAACTTGGGATTGATTTCTTTCTTTTTTTTTTGGCCAGACTTGGGATTGATTTCTTTACGTAAAAGAAGCCTGAAAAAATGTGGCAGTTTTTTTTTCCTTTTCAAATTTCAAAGATAATAATTTTTTATTTTAATTTTTACACATTTTTAAAGACCAGTAAAAATTGAAAATAATTACTATTAAGTAATAAGTGCATAAGAATTAAAATATTTCCTTAATAATTTGTCTAGGAACTTGATTTTTGGAAGTAAAAAATAGTTTTATATTCAGTATGATCAAAATTGACTTATCTACTTACCTTCAGCTCACAACAATTGTTAAATTGGGTTCAATTTTAGGTCCCGAAGTCTTAAGACATGCCTTAACTTTACTAGGAGGATAAATATTTTCTCTTTTATTTTTTATTTAAAATTTTCAATAAAATAAGAGCAAGAAGAGAATATTAAAAATAAAAATTTAAATGGTAAGTGATTTGATATCGTCGTTAAAAAACTTTTTTTCATTATAATAATATGTATAATATAAATCGAATTCAAATTAGTTGAATGATCGTAAATCAGAAAAGGAAAAAAAAACTGTCTTCCAAATCCATTTACTTTACTTTTATCAGAAAAGGAAAAAAACCAAAGCCCCACCAACCCCAAAAGTTGTGATGAAGTAAGCAATTTGACCAAAGGGGAGCAAAACCGCTGATTCTGATTCCAATTCATTACTTTCTTTTGGCTGCATGAAGCCATGCATCGCATTTCCTCTGCTCAATAAGTTTTAACTCTCTCTCTCTCTCTCTCTCTCCTTCATTTCTCTTAATAAATCAAAAACCGTTTCATTTCAATTTCCCATTCTCATATATATATATTCACTCTTCTTTTCTCTCACATTCTTCCCCCATTCCTCTCTCAACTTTTCTGCCTCTTCGCTTCTCACACACACTCGATCGGCCGGCATCATGCCGGATTTCGATCTTCGCCGGATGTACTGTGCTTTTTTTTTTAAAAAATTCTGTTTTGCCTCGTTCGAGATTTTCTATCTCACTTCTCCGCTGATTCTGTTTTCTTGCTAGGAAATTCGATCCTCGATGTTTGCCTGATTTTGTTCCTTTTTTTGTTTTGTTTTTGGAATTCTGAAGGTTGGATCGCTATCTGCATGATTATTTAATGAAGAGAAACATGCGCACTGCTGAGCTTTTTTTGAATGAGGGTGATCTAGGCTTCGATCCTAATGTTCCTCCTGGTAAAGTTTACTATCTGGATTTTATTTTTTGTCTCTTATCTCTGTAGTTCAACCTTTTGCTACCCTGTTTTGTTCGACTATTGATATATTCTCGATTGTCGCTATTCATTGCAAGGAGTAGTTCTATACTTATTATATAATTACTGCGATTTGTTGCATAAAATTGATTGGAAGGTTATTGTGGTTGTTTGTATCTTGTAGTTTTCTTTCTACGGTTTTTTTTTGGGTTTAATTTAATATGCTTTCTGGACGCGGCTCCTGTATACAACTGAGCAGCTCGATCAGTGGTTCTTTTTCTCTTGAATCCAAATTCCTGCTAATTAATGATGTGGTTGTGAATATTGGACAGGAGTTAGTGTGAGCTGGACGAATGTAATTAAGGCCAATAAATTTATAGGGATGAATAAGTAAAGCATCTAGTTCAGATAGAAAGAAAATGGCTTCTATGATTGTTTCTACCGTAGATCTCAGACTCGGATCGGACGGTTCGCCGGATAAAATGGCTTCTCTCCTATTGTTTCTAGTTTTTTTTTTTTAATCTGATCTATTCAAATCTTAATTTAAAAAAAATAGAAAAGAATTGAGATAGCTGGGGTGTAGTTTAAATTTATAAACACTTATTAAATGTTTAAATGAAATACGGAGTAATTTGAGTTTATAAATTTTTAAATATTTAAATAAAAAATAAGGTGTGATAATTTAAGATGATTTAAAATTATTACGATTATTAAACACTTTAATTTTTAAATTTTTTTAAATTTTAAAATTTAAAATGATTTTTTTATAGAAAAGTTTAAAATGATTTGATTAGTTTATAATATTTAATTTTATTTTTTTATAAAAATATTTAATTTTATTTGTAACTCTCTTTTTTTTATTTTTATTTATTTATGACAAGATAATAATGAAATTTTCAGCTCCTCCATATTTTTTTTTAAAAACTTTCTATCATTATTTTATTTTATTTTTTTATTCTATAACATTTTATTTTATTTTTTTATCCTATAAAACAAAAAATTTTATTTTTTTATAAAAAAATTTAATTTAATTTTTAACTTTTATTTTCTATTTTTAATTATTCATTATAAAATAATAATAAAATTTTCAGCTCCTCCGTTATTTTTTTTAAAACTTTCAATCATCCTATGGTTTGTCCACCTCACTCCTCTCTATTAACAACTATCCCAGCCGGCTCAACCAAGCCCTAACATTTATATCGTCCAACCGTTGTGCACAGTTTTTTTGGCCTTTTTAGTTCAAGCAAAGGTGTCTCTAAGTTGACGAGGGTATATGTAAGAATATAACGGCTGGTCGGCTGCTAGGTAAATATCATCTTAAATTTATGAACATTACTATTCCAAAAACTTACTTCCAACTGCATCAGATTCTGATCTTTGGCTTCCTGCCAAAATTGGGCTGTTAGTCTCGCACAAGTGTGGCTTATTGAGAAGTCATGCCTGAGACAGTATGTCATAAATTCATTTAACGCCTTTCTGAGGGACTTGAGTCCCATGTGTTCATTTTCCAGCTAATACAATCGGAAAGCGATTACCAATACATTCACCTTAGGCAACTTGTTCTTCACATGAGCGCCTAACCGAAGATGTCTCACCTTAGTACCTTTCATTTCACTGGCTGCTCTTCGCGCTTAAGAGAGGTTGGAGAATATTATGAGAGATTTTCTATGGTCTAGGATTGCCATTTTCTTACGAACAATAGAATTCATCAGTTTAGTAGGGAGATCTGTGATGGAAGGTCGCGTGAGTTTAGGAAGCTCAGGATCACAAATCATTTCCTTAGTAACAAACAAACGTTTGTTTGTTACTATTCCAGAAACGTAGTCTGAAAATTGATCATTGACAGTGGTAGCAACAAACAGGTGGAATTCCAAAATTTGACCTAGTTACTTTAAACTTCAGAGCGTGGACATTGATCAGCTCTGGCTTTTGTTAATTTTACAAATTTTTCTAGGTTTCTTTTGGTATCGCTAACAAACATTTGTTTGACACCTGCTGCATTCTTTGTGGTGTTTGTGCTCTATAAAGACTTTTGTTTGGTATGTAGTACTAAATAGGACTAACTCCAATATCAGATTGTACATTTGGAGGTATGTTGTTATTATTATTATTATTATTGTTGTTGTTGTTATTAATAATACCCCACATTTATGCATTGGTTCACCACTTCAGTGTTCTTGCATTATGTTGAGTGAGAACTATAAATCTTCAAGTGATTGAGAATAATCTTGAGTATGAAATATTATGGATTATGTTTTCAGCAATAGATATACCAGAAGGGTTTTTGCGTGAGTGGTGGACTATAAGCTATGAATTTGAAGTCTTCAGATCATGGGTGAACCAACATGTGGTACTCTTGGGAAATCTCCCTCTGCATGGTTTTGATTTTAAGAAGTCTGGCTGATTTTTACAAATGCAATAATGTCTAAAAATATCACTCTTGTTTGGTTTAATTACAGGTGGAACCCAGCGTGGAAGCCCCACAAGAACAGGATGCTTTGCAATCAGGACAGAATGTCATGAATCCAGTTGACTCTGCTCCTAGTATGTTTCTTGGTGCACCTCATTAGCTATATTAGAGCATTTCAAATTGGATGGGTAAACATATACAGTTTTTTTTCCAATTGTGGATATGTTACCTAATCAATGGAGTCTTGTTACTTCAATTACCTTCATTCCCTTTTCATGCGTTGGTTGTTTAACTCAAATTTGGAATTATTCTATCTCAATTCTGTTGGGATGTTTTGATATGGTCAATCAAAGGGTTGAATGCTGTTCTGATATTATATAACTCGGAGAATTCATAAGAATCATAACATATGCTGATAGCAAACAATTTTGTATGGGCTTACAAAAATCTCACCGATAACAATGGTCACATATTCAAGAATCAAGTTGTGGTATTGCCTTCTGATCATTTTTAATTTTTTTTAAAGTTTTAATTTGTTACAATTTTGCAGCAATGAGCACTGGCAGCGAGTCAATGGCTTTGCAGAGCGAGTCAGTAGCTGTACAGAGCGAGTCAATGGCTTTGCAGAGCGAGCCAGTAGCTGTACAGAGCGAGCCAATGGCTGTGCAGAGCGAGCCAATGGCTGTGCAGAGCGAGCCAATGGCTGTGCAGAGCGAGCCAATGGCTGTGCAGAGCGAGCCAGTAGCTGTACAGAGTGAGCCAATGGCTTTGCAGAGCGAGCCAGTAGCTGTACAGAGCGAGTCATTGCCTTTGCATGTAATATAATTCACTGTACTTGAGCTATGATATTTTCTCCTTGTTTTTTGTAAGTTTAAACTTGTCTTCTTGTATTTTAATTTAAATAATTACTTGTTTTGTGCAGCGAGAAGGTAAAGCACCCCTAGTTTTTACGCCATCTTCACATCTAGATGGACTGCTGACAACCACTCTGGGAAAGTGTCCTCCAGCCAATTATGCAAGTACAATTGGTCAAACATCAAGACCTTTAGACCATACTATACCAGAAATAGCAAATACTGCATTTCCCGAGGTAGTAGTAGAACTTATAGAAGTACTTAAGGTGGAGATTATACATGATAATGTATAATTTTAATCGTCAATAGTCTCATTTATAGATTAAAACATATCTAGAAGAACTTTCAGCGTATGTGACATATATATATTATTATATTATCAATATCAAAACTATTCTGAGCAGTATTGTTGCTGTGAATGGTTTTCCTAAGTATATTCTTTTCAATTTTTTACAGGAAACAGATCCCTGGATTGAGAAATTAATAGATTCCTTCTGGATGTTTGAAGAAGATCCAAAAGATGACAATTTAGCTCTAGGAGAGGTATAATATATGCTAAATCTATCCAAATTGGAATAACTAAGCCATACAAGTAATCCATTCCATGCTCTGGAATTTATATTAACCTGTTATAGTAGAATGTCTATCACACAAGAAATGTAGAATTTAAATATATAAACTTTTGTAGTATATATGACCATATGTCATTTGAAGATAGACTTTCCTATCTTATACAGCATGCATTACTTGTAACTAAACACATTGTTTTTCAAATAAAAATAAATGTTTTGGAGAGTAAGAATTCTTGAAGTCCCAGGAGATTATTAAGTTGCAATCTCTGTCACTAGCCTTATCCTTTATATTATTTGTCAGTTCTTGTTCTGTCAATTGCACATATGTCATTTGAAGATAGACTTTTCCTATCTTATATAGCATGCATTACTTGTAACTAAACATATTGTTTTTCAAATAAAAGTAAATGTTTTGGAGATTAAGAATTCTTGAAGTCCCTGGAGATTATGAAGTTGTTCTCTCTCTGTCACTAGCCTTATCCTTCCATTATTTGTCAGTTCTTGTTTTGTCAATTGCAGAGTTAATGTTAATAGACAATTGTTGTAGCTTTTAAACTTGTTAGGCTGCATTTGTTCTGCTACCAAATGCTCATGTCATAGTTTATGGGCAATTAGCTAGAGCATGTCATGCCTGATTTTCCTTCCAAGTTTTCTTTCAAATCAAATTCATGCAGGCAATCACATGTTTATGACTGTTCATATAAACTCTGATAATGTTCATTCCATCCTGTTTAATTACCCAAGAATGCAATACTTAAAAGTAGGAATAAATTTAGATTCAATTTTGACTTTGTACCTTATATATTGTGTTTCTGGTGATTCAGAGCAGCAAAAATATGCAGAATTTAAATGTATTTGAAGAAGGAAACCCTAATATGCAGAATACTGCTGGTTCAACTTCACCAATGTTACTGGATGATGATAATACAAGTGAAACAAGTGATTGTACCAGCAAAATTCCAAAACTTTCTACAGCAGGTGATTCTTTTTTTTTTTTTTTTGGATTCATTAAGTAGAGTGTTTAGTTTGTGTTATAAATAGAATGCAGCTTTTATATTATAGCATATAAGGTGCTAATCTTCCAAGGGAAACTTTTCTAACTTACTCAAGGGATTGTAGGTGAGGCAATCTGGTATGAAATGTAAATAAATTTTGAACTGTGCATGCATGTCACATATTCAAGATTATCTTAGTTACCAATTTATGCATAAAATTAAATTCAGCCTCCAAGTTTGAGTGTAAACTCTAGTGGAGCTGGATTGTTTTTGTAAGGCAACAAAGCATCTGCTGCTGTTGTCAAGAACTGAGCTCTATTTTGAAGTTTGATGGTTGGTATGAATCTAAATATATTGTTTTCATAATAATTTTAAGTTATATCTATTGCATTCTAATTATGGAAAATTTTGCTTGCAGTCCATCAATTGGATTCCAATAAAGAGAGATAAATCAGTATTATCAAGCATGGAATGTATTTGAGGTTTGCAGTAGTGAGTTTCCTTGTGAAGATTTGCAATTATGGTCTAAATGTTTAATCAATGTGCAAAACTTACAAATTAGGTTTTACCTGATTAGTTTTCTTTTAAGTTTAGTTTCTTATTGTACATGTCTGCTAGGGCCTAAAAATACCCTAACAATACCCTTTTCGTTGTTTCCTTTTGGTCCAAGCAGTAAGGATGGTGATGGATTTAATATAAGGGAAATAAATGCATCGATAAACTATTGTTACATGTTTGAAATAGATTTTAAAATGTGATACATCTCTCGACACTAGTGCGCACAGGTGAGGGCCTTTAACATAAAGATATGAGTATCTGTTTTATAATGTCTACTCTATATCACTCTATTGACTCTGTTTTTATCACTGGTTTCACATCTCTATATAATTTGCCGTCTTTAACTTATCCTTGCATTTTTATGCTGTTAGTCATCACCAACACTTAGCCAAGCCCACCTAGTGGGAAAAGGCTTTGATTGTTGTTGTAGTCATCACCAACACTAGTATGAGGAAATTCAACTCTAGGCAGTGTTTGGTATAGAGATTTTACCATACAAAATTAGTTGTCCAGGAAACTTAAACCCATACATTGATTACCCAGGAAATTAGTGCAAAAAGGAATCTTACCCTTTCCCTTTTCTCTCTTGAAGCACCACTCTGACCTTTGTTGGAGAAGAAATCTGCAACCAAAACCACACTCTCACCATAATTTTTTTTCAACACCACCAATTTAATCTATTTCATTTAAGGAAGCAAAACAAGTCATCCCACTCCATATCCAGTGAATCAAATACCACCAAGTTGATGTCCTCTTTTTTTCAACATTCACAAAGATCGTGCAAAGTTAAAAGAACCTTTGAATTTTCAAGAAGACTTAGGGCACGCTTGGTATAAATGCACAGATGTAAAGTGAATGAATGTAAAGTACTGTAGAATAGAAGAAAGTACTATAGATAAAAGTGGGGAGATAGATAGAGAGAAAAAGTATGATAAAAAGTGTGTTTGGTATATATAAAATATGATGTATAGTTTTTTTGGGAATCGTGAGAATACATGTAAAGTATTGTTGGTATTTGTTATCAAACGTGCCCTTAAGTTGTTGATGTTAGCATTGTTAGAAAACAGAAAACCATAGAAATCCATTATAAAAATGGTTGATCGTGAGCATTTCTTTAGGACAGATTGGGCTAATGTCAAAATTGTGCAAGTTGAAAGTAGAAGACAAGTATGATAGTGAAGGATTGGATGGTAACTAGTAAGGGAGGGTGGTTGTTTGTTGCCGAAATGGGAAAGACAAAATCAAAATGGGTGCGAGAAAACACAATGACTATCAATTACTTTGAAGATGCTTCAAAGGGAGATCAAGCAGGTGGGAAAAATGAAATCCTTTGGGTGTGCTTGGGATTAAGTTGCTCCATAGATAATTAATACATATGGAAAATTAAAAATCTCAAGAAATTTTATTAAAAAAATTTACTCTGGATATGGTAAGTCTTATTTGATGAATGGTTACATTAGAATAGATAGGATTAGGAATGATTGCATTAGAGAGAAAGTTGACCAAATGTACAAAAAAGGCCGTTAGAGGCTCCTGTATGCGAGTTGACCAAATGGAGGATAGCCCAATAACTAGAGGTAGGGGAAGTCTAAAGAAAACAATAGTAGAAACTATTAAGATGGATTTAGTTATTAATAACCTAACCATAGAAATGAGTAAAGACATAACACGTTGGCGCCACTTGATCCATATAGCCGACCCCACCTATTGTTGTTGTTGTATGGTAAGTCTTATTTCCCATTTAAAATCTAGGTTGCACGGGTACAGATACGGGTACATGTACGGGTACGGGGTACAGTAATTTTAAAAAATATGAGATACGGGTACGGCAAAATATGTTTATATAATATAATAAAAATATATTATTTATATTTTTTGAAATTATTAAAATTAAATAATAGACCTTTTATTATACATAATCAGTTAACATATCAAGTGAGAAGGAAGTCTGTTGATGCGTGGCAGCTGGGGACATTTGTAGGACATACAAATGAGAAGGAATTGAAGTCTGTTGATGCGTGGCAGTTGGGGACGGTGTGTCTAACAGTCTAAGTATATATCTAAGTGTCTATATATACTCACGTAGAAAGAGAAGAGGAGAGATAATTCAAAAAAAGGAGTGGTACTGCCTTAGAAGGCGTATCTTCACGTATTTTTCATGTACCCGTACCAGATACGTATCTGGTACGGGTACGTGGCCAAAATTGCCGTACCCGTGCAACTTAGTATAAAATTACTCTAGATGTGGTAAGTCTTAAGTTGCTTCATCTTCTTTATCTGTCCTAAAGAATATGAAGCAACTACGATGATGAAGGATTGAATGGTAAGAGAGAGTGGTTTTTCGTTGCCAAAATGGGAAAGACGAAATCAAAGTGGGTGCGAGAAAACACAATGACTATCAATTACTTTGAAGATAATGACTATCAATTACTTTGAAGATGCTTCAAAGGGAGGTGGCAAAACTGAAATCCTTTAGGTGTGCTTGGGATTAAGTTGCTTCATAGGTAACTAATATCTATGGAAAATTAAAATTCTCAAGAAATTTCATTAGAAAAATTACTCTGGATATTGTACATCTTATTTCCCAGATAAAATTTCTTCAAAAATCAAGAAAAATCTCCAAACCAAACCACTCCCAAGAAAGGATGAGCTTACACCAATTACCAAGCGCAGAAAAATGTTTATTGTTCAATATTACACCAATACCAAACCTATAAAATATTTAATGGAAATTATGGAGGTTCCACTATGATGTCAACATCGTTGACATCTCCGATATTGTTGCTCTGAGCCTTAGGTTCAATGAAACACTTAGAACCTATATAACCTCAAGAATGGCAACGACAACAATCAATCTTGACCCATTAGGTCTTGATCTAGATCTAATAGACTCCCAACCCTTAAAAACTCTAAACTTTTGACTCACTCCCAGGCTAGGATGATACATAAAACTAGCCCTAAGTTGGGATTATTGAAATAGTAGCTAAAATTAGGTGATCGTCTTATTGGGTTAAGGTAGCTTTTAAAAGGATGGGACTCAGGACTCTTAAAAAGGACTCTACCTCTAAGTCATCACAACTTATGATAAACATCTTCAATAAACTCGGATCATCGAAATAAGCTAGAATAGTATTTCTACGAAAAATACCATCGATAGGTATTTCAGTCAAGATACCAGATGGGGGAATTAGTTCTTTGTCCTGTTTTTTAATCAAATGGAATGGAATGATGAATTTATTTCTTCGCCTCTTTGTGAATATACCTAAATTACCGTGGAGAATAGCAAGAGGATGAATTCGCATTTCATGTCGTAACCGATTGAAAAACCTAGTGTTAGTTTTCCACTACGCTTCACATATATCACTTCTCAATTTGAACTCTTCAAATGAGTCACGTACTAAAACACAATAGTGTTTACCTAAAATTAAACAATTGCTTCATCATTCTATAAAAAAAAACAATTGCTTCATCAACTAATTCTTGCAATAGGTAGCACAGTATTTACCTATAACCTCATTTTCATTTCATACCAAGCCTCTGCTTGGGCCTATGAACACTCAAGACCACATTGAACAAATTGCCAATATCTTGTAGTAGATCCCATGAGTTTCATTTTGGCAAAACGAACACATTGAATATTATTGATACCAGACCAATTAAAATAACAAATCTATGTGTTTACTCCCTCGTGAAAATGCCCAAATGGACCTATCAAGGAGATAGGTGTTGTATTGGATGACAAGAGTCTATTCACGATTGCCTTGTTCTTCAAAAGAATTGCCTTGATTCGGACATTACTTGGATCACTAAGAAGAGTTTCTCTTAATCAATACTGGTCTTCTCAAAGTCTAACAACACTTCAAACAAGAGTTTGTTTCAACTTTCTATTAAAGGGCCCAGCCATTCCAGGCTGCTTTCGATATTGAATAAATCGTTTTGTCCACACTATCACATTCCCCTTTCTTTCCCTTATTGCACGGGAAGAATTTTCTACAGAAAGCACTTGAAAATACATTAAAAAGTTTCTCACACCAAATCCTTGGTTAAGCTCAAACAAATGGTGCAAATGTACCTCCCTAATCTCGTCAGTATACCCTTTCAGACACCTTAGCATATAGTAGACTAGAATAATTGTTTTCCTTTCATTAATGACGCATTCAATTTCTTTGCTAATAGATTCTATTTTAATTTTCCTGGTTTCCAAGGATACAAATAGACCATTATCAATGTAATTTTCTTTTCCAGCTGAGGAATCAATATGGGTGTTTCTCAATTGTTATTAGTTGTCAAGTATTTAGTGAAGGGCTATGAGACAATATCTAACTAGCATACCTCATCATATGAAAACCCTTTAGGCTTGAAGTGTGGACAAAACATAGGTTCACCAATCACCATGCCCTGTGTTGAGAGATTGTATGCATCAAGGATTGAACTTGTAACCGCTTGTTTATGGAAGCTTTAAAGCATGTCAAGGACAATTTTGACCCCTTAAGTTTAAGATATTAAGTGAATCTCCATAAATATTTCACTACTATATTGCATATTTTCATAGTGTTCAAAAGCTATTGTTGACTAGCAGTTTTAATTCTCAAATGACACCTTGATGAAGATAATGCTTAGAACATTATGAAACTATTCAATGTATAAGTGAAATAGACTTTCGAAGATGAAATTGTTCATTGTTTTAACATTCACAAATCACAAGGTTAATTTTGTTGAGATGGAAATTACCATAGCATGGTTAAGTGGTAATGGAAAAAATCATAGCGGTGTTGAATGACACACTTAAAAACAATAGGGTGCACTATTTTCTCTTAAAACACAGGGTGGTTAAGGAAAATCATAATCAGACTATCAGAATTAAGGAGATGGATGAAACAAAGGAACATTCTAAGATTTTTATGTAATTACTTGTGAGAGTTTTTGAGGCATAGATTAAGGTACTTTGAACTTGATAAAATTTAAAGTTTTGTCTTTCTTCCCTCTCTTAGCTTGCCAACACTACGGTATCTCTTGTCCAGATTTCCTATGATTTCACCATGTAACTAGAGTACATTGATCTATTGTTGAGCTAGACCTGTGTCATAAGGTCAAGTATCTTCTTTTTCATCCTCCAAAATAAATTCATGGACAAGTGATTAGAGGCGTCAACATTAGATTGCCGGAAACCCAGAGCCAATGCATGGGAGCAAGGACCTATGTGCTATCACAGTTGTAACTCTTTTCAACGTCATCAATTTGTCAGTGCTTGGGAGTGACCGAGTGAGTGACACTCTTTCTTCTATTCTGTCACATGTTGGGCGTATCAATCCTGGGAAAGAGGTTGAAGGGACCACTAAAGGGTAGTAAGTAGGTTGGAGGCCTTGATAAGAGCATGAATCAAAGTTAACGTATACATGAGAAATCCAAAGTAGCTATGATTGAAGGCATGAGTGAGATCTGCGTAAAGAATTGAGTGCTAGAAAAATGTTGAAGAAGTTGCTATAGTTGTAACCATTTAGGAGCTTTCTTACTCAGAAGAAGTGCCTTTTGTAGAGTTATGTGTTGTTTCGCTTATTTTCTTTTTAGGTGTTAAGAAGATGTACATATGAGAAAGTTGTGCTCCTTCTTGAGGAAGATTCTTAAGAAAATTAAATAATATTTAGATGATGGAGTGAGATTTTTAGGAAATAAATTAATGAAAATCAGAATCAAAGAGATTGGGTCAGAATTAGGAAGATTTAGTGATCTAAGGAATGATGAGTCAGAATTAGGAAGATTGAGTGATCTAAGGAATGAGTCATGGGATATTCTGAGATTTTTTTCAGTAGAACCCCCTCCCACCCCCTCTGCTATTTATATGTAGGAGTTTTAGAGGCCTAGGTAAAACACATCGAACCTGGATAACATTTTCTCTCTTTCTTCTCTCTTCCCTCTCTTTACCTGCCAACTCTAGCAGTTTTTCTAATTTGTTTCTTATCAGGTTTCTTCAATATCAGGTATTTTAAACTTGAAACTTATTTGAACCAATTTTGAATATATATATTGCTAAAAGATAGCTAAGGTTTTTTTAAATAAAAAAATCAAAGTGTGATATTTTATTTGGCTTTGGAGTTGATGTGGGCGTATTCAACATGTATTTATTTAGTAGTTTTACCAATGTGCTAACTATTTCTCCACAGGAATTGATGTATTGGATTGAAAACTTGTATATTAATTCAGTTTACTTATGCGACTCAGCCAAGTCAACCAATATCACACAAGCATTGGCTGAACAGGTGTGATTTTCCAGTTTGATGCCCCACATCAACTTAAACAAGAGGGGTAGGACTCCTTTGTGTTTAACTGATGTTACCTTAACTGACGTTACCTGACTTATGAAATAATAGAGAGATTTTCCTTTAGAGGAACTAAAACTAGAGGTGAAGTCCAAGGTGGATGATAATAACTAGGGTTAGGAAGAGATAAAATATATTTTTTTGAAAAACTTGATGAAGGTTGATGGGCCCCTGTGTTCTAGGAGGTTCAAGAATGAAGATAGAAGGAGGGTAGAGTGGGGCATTATTGTAATTTCATTGGATGGGTTGGTTACTATAAAAAGGTGTAGGAAGTTGACCAATGGTGAGGTTGAGATACTGCTGAAGTGGGAGGGGCTGCCTGACTGTGATTGCACTTGGGAAAATTATGATACTAACCCACACTTCCACCTTGAGGACAAGGTGAGTCTTGTTGCGCGGGGTAATGATGGGCCCAAGATTCAGAACACCTATACTAGACAGAAAAGAAAGGACCAACGGCCCATGACTGAGGGCAAAAGCGGTAATTGATAGTGTAACCAACTCTGTCAGAGGTGAGGTCCTTTTAGTGATGTGAGTGCATGGTAGTGAGGTAGGCAATCATTGGGAAAGCTTTGGGAGAGCACCTGACCTCTCGAACGTCAGGCTTATGTTCTGGTTTTTTTTCTATCCTTGATCCTGTAATTTCGTTTCTGCATTTTAGCTTCTTATCCTGGGTATTCTGCTATTTTATGAATATCTGAGCTAGCTATTTTCCTGTTATTGAGCAATACAGCAATACAGTGAGGGTGCTCTTATTTCACCCTGTTTCTATTATTTCTGCTACTGTTTTATCATAAACTACAGTGTTATTGGGAAGGCCCTATCAAAGGTACACATGACACTGACTCTCAAACTATTTATACTAAGATTCTAATGACACAGACACTTTTTACCCTTTACCTAGGGTTCACTACGAGTAACTCTTTTCTTAACCTACATGACTTCCATAAATCCTTGTTACCTCTTGAAAATTTATAAATAGCAATAATTATATTGGCTAATGATATAAGACATGCTCTAGGCACGAAGATATGCATACTGCATATGCTGCTACTAGTAGTTCTTCTGTATTGCTTTCCAATTTGCTAAATCTGTAGGAATTGTTTGGTCCAGTTCACAATATCAACCATTTTACTGTTAAACTACTAGGAAGTGCACAATATGATTATATTTTTCTTTATTCTGTTTGTTTGTTTGTTTGGATTTGTGGCAACTCCCATTCAAAGAAGGCTGTTCAAGATTTCTGTACATAGAGTTGACCAAATGGAAGATAGTCCAACTAGAGGTAGAGGAAGACTAAAGAAAACAATATAAGAAACTATTATGATAGATTTAAATATTAATAACCTAATTATAGAAATGAGTAAAGGCGTTGGTGTCACTAGATCCATATAACTGACTCTACCTAGTGGGAAAAGGCTTTGATTGTTGTTGATTTTTGTTTCTATCTGTTTGTTTGGGCTGTGGATTTGTGTCAACTTCCAGTTCAATTGTTTGTAACAAATTGTTCATTGTTGGTACTTGGCAGCTGATTCTGGAAAAGTTTCTGACTGGATTGTTTGCTCACCACATATTAATGGTATAATGGTGGAAGAAGTGGGAAGGTGAGTTTGCTCACCACTTCATTTTTGTTTGGTACCAAGTGAGAAATATTCCATGGTGACTTTGGTTCCTTCATTGGGTGGAAGTTTGGTGCCATCATGGTGAGGGAGGAAGTTTTATTTTGTTCCAAGGAAGTGTATGTAAAAATACCATTATACCATTAATATGTGATGAAGAGAATGGAGGGTTTTGCATCACATAAATGTAATAAGGGTATAAATGTCTTTTTACACTCTTAACTTCCATTTCCTTATCTTCTACCTACCATACCAAACAACATTATTTTTAGCATTCCACTCATATTTCCCTACATACCAAACACATATTTTATCTTCTACTTCCACTTCCACTTCCATTTCCACTTCCACTTCCATTTCCCACAAAAACACTCACATCCTACCAAACGCCTAGTCTTTTAGCTTTTTCTGTCCCTGTTTTACATGTCCACTGTTAAATCTGGTTGATTTTATCACATAGAAAATGAAATGAGAATGTTATCTATGTTTCGAGCTTATTCTGCTCAATGCCCATTCAGCATTTGATTTGTGTCACTTGCGCTTCCAGGGAAAGAATGTAAATGCACATTTCTTTCTTTTTCCTTTTCTCTTTCCTGGGTTACACTTACTAATGAGGCTCATGTTCTTGGGAATATGGAGTGGGGGGAGGATGGATAAAAATCAAACCCTTGACATCAAGCTCATCTCAATTTAAAAACAAAGGATGATGCCATGTGAGCTATCAGCTCATTGGTAGACAAAGTACATATTTATACTGTTGAAGGAACACTGCTATTTCTTTATTTTACTTTGCTCTTCCCAATATTCTTCATTGATTGATTTGTCCTACATTTCATTTTGTCTCCAGCTAGAAGCAATAGTAGCCAATGGACTCACCAAATGAGCTTCACTTTTGCTGACCTTTATTCTGGTTCACGCCTCTGTTTGAATCTTATATCAAGTTCCCAACCAGCAGAGAGTAAAGGCTACTAAGCTGATTTCTCTACCAGGAAGGGGAATGGCTAGCTTTCAGGTGGGATTTTGGAAGTTTGAACCATGACTGCAACTTTGTATCAGTTCCTATCACAGCCAGAGAAGAAAACAAGGAACAATTTTCCATCACTGGCTTTAAGAGGTTTGTTTTGTTTTTACTAGATGATATAGATTTTCTTTTCTTTCAGATTCAGCTGTTCTATATTATGAAATATAAAGCTAATCATGTGGAAAAGTTGGATTTTTACTCAGGAGAATTCATTTGGTTAGCTAAGTTGGTTTTAACTGCATCTCTATGTATGTCCCTGACAAAACTTCTATTTCCAAAAAGTTCTTTTTTTCCTCTCTGCTATCATATGATAACAGATATATATATATTCTAAATTCTAACGTTAATTGAATGCTGATAAAGTGACACTTAAAGCATTGAAGTTTGAAATGCTTCACAATTTTCTTAACAGTTGACTTAATCAACTAAAGGGGTTGGTGAACTGCTAGAGACCTTACAGACAAACAGCCAAGTAAGCATCCTCAAGTATTTCACATATCTTCGTCATTATTCTTAGACAACCATTTCACATGAGTTAGAGCATACTTAAGGTAACCATCCTCAAGTATTTCGTTTAAACATATGAAATATTGACGTAGGCAAGAACATGAGTACTTGTTTGAAACCTAAGCATGCACAAATTAATCGTAATCTGGACTTGGTCATTTAATCCGTGTGTCTACTCACAAAGCAAAATCCAAAACCAGAATATCTAGAAACAAAACAAACACTAGCTATTAGAACGGGCCTCATGCTAATTAAGCATATTAAATACATTAACTCAAAATCATATGAATAAATGCAGTCTCATCTTTTTTTTTTTTGTACCAGGATATCCACTAAAACGGGTCTGATAACTAATGTCAAATGGTGAGGAGGTATTGCTATGTGGCTTTTGTGCTGCTATTCTGATCTGCTTTGTGTCTGTGTTCTCCCTTGCTCTGAATTCGTGCTGTGTACGCTACCTACTCTGTTTTATACCTTATTGAGATTTGGTCCTTTTTTTCTAAATATTAAATGCAATTAGAAATGAGATTTTTTTTTTTTTAATTTTCACCTGCAAGCTCGTGGCATCTTAGGTACTGATGAACAATGGGCGATGGAAGCTTCGTTTTCGAATTCTTCTTTGGCTAATGATGAAGTGGAGTGATAGTTCTACTTCAGTGGATACAAGGCGCAGTAGTTCATGACCAGCGAGGCAGTGAGGCCCAAAAATAATATAGTAAAGTGAGGGTAAGGTATGCATTTCGTTTTAGGTAAGTTCGAATTTATGATAAACTATGATTGAATCTTTAAATAATTAGACATTTAATTTTATATTAGAATGCAGAAACTTTTAAATAGAAGCTTGATATTTTATAATTGGTGCAAGAAATCCTTTTGTTAATTTTTTCATATGCAATTTTAGTCTAATCTTGTAACAAAAATCATAATAGCCATTTCGTCAATCTAACTAATTATATATTCATATATGAAACTATTATTCTGCCGCAAGGAAATCTTACTTGATAAATACAAATGTTTTAGAGTACATAAAGTTCCCAGAATCTCACATAAAGGATACAAATGATCATACCCAAACACAATAATATGCTAACACCCCCTTAATCTCAGCATATAAAACCTAGAACAATTTTTTTTGCCATTTTTTTCTACTTATTTATGTGGCTAGCAAGTAGCAACAATGAAGAGTACTTGAAATTCCCACAACCTAACATGAAGCTGAGATCTCCATCCTCCATTTTCAAACATCACTCCTGCTAGGCTTGTCTGAATTGAAGCTCACCTGAGACAGATTCGATCATGCAAATGCAATTCAAGTCAGAGCATGTAAAACAGAGATTGTCAGGTACTAGTACTGTAGATGTGAGACAGATTCGATCATGCAAATGCAATTCAATTCCAAACAATACATAGATGTGTACTTCTACTGTAGAACAGAGATTGTCAGGTAAAGTTACTTAATTACATATGAACATGTCAAAAACATAATATGGTCACATATCTATTCATGATTAGCCTTGACCATTTTGTCCTGTGAAGCATTACCTCATTTGATGCAGTTGGAATCCAGTCATTAGTTGCTGGATTGCACTTGCAAGAGTGATGGCAGCTTGTGTCATTGTCTGGTTCTATATGGAAGCATTTGCCACTTTGCTCCATTTTGATGAACCCAGTTCCTGTCTGTGGGTGAAACACAAACAAACAAACAAACAAGGATTAAAGTAATCTTAATGTCACTGAAAAATGCTAAAAGTAAATCCATACATTTGATCTGTTAGATAGTAGTTTATTCACTACACATAAGGCATTCCTAAAAAGAGAAAGTAAAACAAGTAAAAATGTGGTGAATTAATATCTTAAGATCAGGGTGTAAGACTGAATATATACCGTATGGTGTTGTTTGTCAACGCTATTGAGATCCTTGTAATACTCTGTTTCCACAAATTCTTCTGTCACTTGGTTCCCATTGTAATCCAATTTCTGCATAAACCATAAGAGACTTGAAAACCAGAAGATTGTGCATATTCAAGGATGCACTTTCAAGATATCTAGGTCTAGCTTATTATTAATAATATTGGAAAGTACACTTCACCCTCTAAACTATACTTAAATAACAAATTATTCACCCAAACTTCATTTGTAACAAATGAAAATTTAATGTGAGATTAGGTAAAAGGAAATTAATGATTCTCATGTGGGTAATACTTAGAGTTCTGAGTCCCTTAAAATTGAACATAACTAAAAATTTTCATAACTTTTAGGGGGTGAGTTATTAATGTTATTTAGGGGATAAAGCCTACTTTTTCCTTAATAATAATACAAGTAGAAAACCAAAAAAAAAAAAAAAGTGTCTCCAAATAGATCAGATATAACAATTTTTTCTTGGTAAAACTCGTATATTTTCATAAATAGAATGAATGATAATTAGAAGAAATAACACATATAATGCACTAACTTACCAAAGCAAACGTTGAGGTAAACTGAAGAACCAATTTTTGTTATATACTTATCTTTACTATAAACTAAGTCAGATCAATAAAATTATTAACTATTGATTGCTATAACAAGAAGCGTTTGTAGTCCAACGGTTAGGATAATTGCCTTCCAAGCAATAGACCCGGGTTCGACTCCCGGCAAACGCATGGTTTTTTCTTTTCTTTTTGGATCAAAATTAAAAAAAAAATTCCAGAATAATGAGAGGGATGAAGAACATATATACCTGAGGTCGAGGATCATTCTCGAGGCGCTGGAATTGACGCATTTCAGGGATGGAAGCGCCATGGTCGCCGGCGAAAGCGTCGACGTATTGAGAAGAATAGTCGCTGCGCTGAGGCTTGGTGTGGCGCTTGGGAGCCACTCCGTCGAAATACTCTCTGGTCTTAGCTTCCATCTGAGCCTCTTCTTCCACAGACAAGTGGATATCGCTCCTGTTTGGCCTTCCGCAACACTCCATTTCTCTCTCTCTCTCTCTCTCGATTTGCTTCTTCTGCTACGATTCGCAGAGATTGCTATGGATCAGGGCTATTTATACGAGGAATTGTGCGTGGGCGGTGGGAGATATTTTTGGTGTTCTAGGTACCGAGATTTTTGTGATATTTTCTAATAGATTGGACAATTCTATGTAATTCATGATGACAATTGAGGAGGCTAATGTTATTTCATTTGGTCATGGTTAAAAATAAATTTTGTATTTTTATTAAGAGGTAAATTATATTTTTTTAGTGAAATTATTCTTTAGTATTTGAATTTTATAAATAAATTATTTGGTCACTAGAATTTATACTCTCATTAGCTATTTAGTTCATGAGATAAGATTCGTTAAATTGTCGCATGAAGTGACTATTATGTACTGATGTGATACTGTTAATTTATCACATCATCTTAATATTTAAAAGTAGTATTAAATAGTCTTGTATTAGTTAAAAGTGACATCATATTAGTAAGTACCGAGATTATTTACGATTATTTTTCAAATATTTAGATGATGTAGCAAAGTGAGAGCACCATAGTGATAAATTAATGACGTCACGTCAACACATAATAATCACATCAAACAATAACTTAACGAATTTTAATGACTAAATAATCTATGGGATTGTAAATTTAAGGATTAAATAATTTATTTTTAAAATTCAAAAATTAATTAATAGTTTGATAATAATTTAGATATGAATTACCTCTTTTTTATTAACAATGAATACATATTTTATATGTTACAATTATATTATTTTCCCATCATTTTAATTAATTTTATATGTTAAGTTATTTAAGTTTTTATTTTGAAGTTTTTTTTAGACACGTGATAAAAATATTCGATTTATCAATTATAATAAAGATAAAATATAAAATACAGCAATTTATTTGATTACTAAAACAATAAATATGAATAAAATTTATAATTAAAGAATTTAGTAATAAATTTCTTATAAAACTTTCTCTAATTTTTTTTTTCTTACTTAAAATATACGGTAGAAGTTAGAACAAAATATCTGGGAAGTCTTATCCATTTGGTCCTCTTAGGTGGCGGTAGTTGGTGCGAGCCTTCAAATTTATTCATGTCACATTAAATGAAATTTTGTACGCGCCACAGCACAGCCAATAATGTTCAGAAAATAGATCCTTTTTTTTTTGTTGGTGAAAAAAAATAGACCCTTTACATTAGGGGAGAGAGATAAAATTGGTAAAATATGAAACAGTAAAAAAGAAAATCTAAACGACCTATTTTGATATGGATTTACTTTGAATAGAATAAAGTCTAATTTTTTTCACTCTCGTCCTATTTGGCTATTTCACTAATTTCACATAATGTAAAAATTCCATTCTCATAATGAATTAACAATTACAAGCCAAACCATTTTCTTTATGAGCCATTTATTTGTATTTTAAAGAAACTTGAGATTATAAGAATTTTCTTTTAGGATATGTGAAATGAGATAATATAGTATTGAACTTTACTACATCTCTTCAATTAGTTAATCTTTAATTTATTCAAAGTAGATTCTTATTAATATAAATTTTTATTAATATTAACAAATGACGTTACATAATTAAAAAAATATACTCAAATTTAATAATAATATAGTATTGAATTTTTATCTAAGAATCGAAAGGTTGGATGCTAGTTTGGATCAAAACTAGGGGCAAGGATATGAGGCATTAAATGTCATTTAATGTGATGGATGGACGCATCGAGTTCTTGTAAAAAACATATTATGAAAAATGTTATATAATGAAAATGAAAAAGGTTGATACAATGTCATTTAATCTATATTATGTAAATGATATTCATCACTTGATCATTGATAAAATTTATGGGTATCATTAAGTATAGATATTTTGATTAGTGTATTAAAAAAATTAATAGCCTATTAACAAATTATATATCTTTAAAAATATAGGCCCAAATCAGTCTATAGTTTATTCAGTTTTTCTCAATATGAACACATTGGGCCATAGCCCTTAATCTGAAAATGTATAAGGTGAAGTTACCTCTTAATCCAAACCTATTCACTCAAATGTCAAAAGACTGATGAAATCTTATTTCACAATTTAAATTTATAATTCAACTAATAAATAGTTACACAAAAATGATAAATAATACATTGTGGTTAAAAAAAATTGGCCATCTTGCATTATAACTAAACGAGTAAATGGCACAAATAATTGGACACAAATTTATTGAAGTGTAAATTTGTGGAAGTACATAAAATACACAATTGAAATTGTCACAAGAGTTTTATAATACAAATACAAATTTTAATGTTCATCTAACGATTCAAATTTTGTATTTGAGGAATTAACATTTCAACAAATCTGTCTCCCAAATGATTAGGATCCGAGAGCATATGGCTACTTGTCGTTCCTCACTACCATTCAACTCAACTTACTTGAAAAGAGAGAAAGAAAACAGCATTTACCACTTTTTTTTATAAACGGCAACCCCTTCCCCATCTTCTTTTTTCAAAAGCTTAATAAATCTTTCCCAATAAATTAATAGATCCTTAACACGTGAAAACGACCCCGTTTGGTCCCCACCGGTGACCGGACTGTCTCGCCATTAATGTTGTAAAAATCGAATTGGATAAAGACTCGAATAAGTGTTTGGTTTATGGTCTGATCAATTTAATCGGTCGAACCGGATGATGTAATAAATAATAAATCATTATTATTCTTAATATATAAAATGGCATCACTCAAGTTTTAAGTTTCAACATACATAATTTTGAAGTTTTAAATTACATAACTTCTCAAATTTTAATTTTTAAGACTCGTCAAACTTTGAAAGAACTTAATCAAACCAAAGATTGACTAACTCCTAAACAACATCTGAGAGATATTTAACTCCAATACTGAAAGTAACACCTACAAAAAAGACATGCAGCACGCACGTTAGGAGTTAATTTGACAATATTACAAAAATGTTAAAAGTTAATTTAAGTGTAAGACAAATGTGTGATGTCACGTCAATAAAAATTATAAAAAATATTTGAGTAAAAAGAATAACATTAATAAAAAATAAAATGTTAGAGGTTATAATGAACAAAATTAAACAGAGATACCAAATATTTTTCTCTCTGTTCTAATCACTTTCACACATTTGTGTAGGCAGACCCAATATGGTAAAATCAACTCCCCTTTCTTCGTCACATACTGTCGTGTCTTGTTCTACCACTGCATTACAAGTTTACAACCACTTCCAGCTTTATGTTTTTGGCTTTATATGTAAAAGTACAATTTTTTTTTTAGTTTGAGTTATATTCCTTTGTCGATTTTATTTTATATGTTAACAAAGATTTTTAATAATGACTTTCTATTTATTAAAACTACTTAAATTATGATTTATTAACATAATTTGATGAAATATCAAAATAATATAGATGATTCAAATGTAATAATCATTCTATAAGTAATTTCTTTTGTAATTTAAACATAAATTAAGAGAGAGACAGAAAAAAAAATTAAGAGAGAGAAGAAAGATAACTAATAAATAAATGAGCCAGAACAATAGTGAAGGAGCAACAAAATGACCTGCTCAATTATTAGCCTAAAATTAAAGAAGTAAAATAATATTTAGTCCATGAATTGTTGATCATATTACTATTTAGTTCTTTAATTTAGCAAAAAAATTATTTAGTCTCAATTTTGCAACTTCTCAACTATTTAGTCCCATGATTATTACTGATTAAATAATTAACTGACGTGGTCACCGTTAAATACCGAGTGATATACCACCTCACATGTTACCTCAGTTTAAACATTAAGGCCTTGTTTGGTAGGATGAAAGTTAGGATAGGTGAGTGTTCTCACCACTTATGAGTTTGTTTGTTACATAGTGAGCCAAGTTCCATCATAGGAGGGGAGGTAGGTGCCATGGGTGAGGAGAGGGAAGTTGTGGTGAGATGAGGTGAGGTTAGGTTTAAAGACCAAAATGCCCTTCAAAATTTTGTAGCTTTTAAAAAAGTAAGGGTAAAAAAGGTATTTCATACTTTTATCTTCTATTTCCCTATCTTCTTTCCACCATACCAAACAAAATTACTTTTATATTCCACTTCCATTTCCCTGCATACCAAATATACTTTTTATCACTTACTTCCCCTTCCACTTCCACTTCCACTTCCACTTCCCACTAAAATACTCACCGGATACCAAACGTGACTTAAAAAAAAAATCCTCCCACTCTTTCTCTCTCTACCCATCTTCTCCTTCTCTCTCCCTCCTTCCATCTCCAATTATGCCTCCTTCTCCTACCCTCCATCTCTTCTATTCCTGGAACCTCTGTTTAAGGCGCTCACCATGTGCCTCCTCCAACCTCGTCTCTTCCTCCCAATATATCCAAATCTTCCCACCACCACAATTCCTTCCTTGGCCTCTTGTTCACAAGAACTAAAGGGTACAGTGGGTGGGCTTGCCAAAGAAACACACATATGCACATAATTATACATATTCTTCACAATTTCCCCCGACACACAACAACAATTGTCACAGGTCAAGTAAACCACACACTCAATTTCGGTGAGAGAAAGAGAAGGAGGAGTGGTTTTGGAGATGGAAGAAGAGAAACAGAAGGAGAAGATGGATAGAGAGAGAAAGAGTGGGAACACTTTTTTTTTTTAATTTTTACATGTGGTAGTTCACATCAGTCGATTATTTTATGGATAATGGTTAAGAGACTAAATAATTAACGAAATTACAAATTTATGGACTAAATAGTATTTTTGTTAAATTGGAGAATTAAATAATAATTTGACCAATAATTCAATGACTAACTAATATTTACTTCAAAAATAAATAAAAAAGAAAAAGAATAAATTAATTAATAGACTAAATTTAAATAAAGTTACTTATATATTTATTATAAATTATCTAATATATATATATATATAAAATATGTGGCAAAAATGTATATAATAAAGTAAATTTTATAACAAACACCTAATTAATTTTAACAAATTATTTTCTTAATTAATATATTTTTTAATAAATTATTAAGGAAAAATTTGTTTATCATTATTTTATTTTCCTTTTGTAGAAATATGTTTATCATTATTAGTTTAGTTCAGGGAGTCAGTGGTCCTGCTCATCTGCCACCATTTCCGATCTTCTTCTATTCTCTGTTATCTCTCTGTCTTACTCTCCAAACTCCAAAGCCTCATTCCCATTATATCCATAGTAGCAGCCACATTCTTCTATAACAAAATACCAAAATCCCCAAAATGACCCGAAAGGTCTCCAATTTCTCGGATCTGATCCAAAGGGTCACTGCCTCTTGCTTGCTCCACCCACTCGCCGACGGCCGATACGACTCTTCCGGCGACAAGGACGACAGGTACTATGACGAATCAGAGCCGAACAAAGACGCCGGCGGCGAATACGGTGACGGCGACGACTCCTCCGGCGAGGACGAAGAAAACGACGGAATCGACGATTACGACGAAGACAAAACGGTGGCTCTGAAGGCGAAGGGGGAGAGTAAGAAGGTGAAGCAGATGGAGGCGCTAATGGAGGAAGTGTTCGAAGCGGTATCGGCGATGAAGAGGGCGTACGTGAGCTTGCAGGCGGCGCATTGCCCGTGGGACCCGGAGAAGATGAGGGTTGCTGACGTGGCGGTGGTGGCGGAGATGCGGAGGCTCGGGGTGCTCCGGGAGAGGTTCCGGCGGCGGAGGCGGGCGGACGGAGAGAGTGGTGGTGGTGGGAGGAGGAGGTTGGGACGGCGGAGAGCGACGGCGTCGGTGAGGGAGGTGGTGGCGCCGTACGAGGCGGTGGTGGAGGAGCTGAAGAAGGAAGTGAAGGCTAAGGATTTGGAGGTGAATAATCTGAAGGAGAAGCTTGAGAATGTGGTTGCTGTTTCGAGCAATGGTAGTAGTGGTGGAGGGAAGAAGGTTGGGAGATCTCAATCTAAGAGGAAACTTAGCCTCACTCAGATTCAAGGTAAAATAAACAAACAAAGCTTTTGATGCAAACTTTTGTTTGGCTAGGCAGAAAATTGAGAGAAAAGTTTCTAGGTTTTTTTTTGTTGCTTTAATATATATATATATATATTAAAAAAATATTAATAATAAACTGATTACTGAAATTTGAAACGCGTGTTTGGATTAATATTTACGTCAACTGACTACATCAACATCTAAAATTCAACTCAGTGAAGTTTCAAATGGATGTCAATTTGTTCTGTAAAGGACTGGATTTTCTTCTTGACAGAGTCAAATATCAAAACCTTGTTTGGCTAGTCAGAAAATTCAGAGAAAAGTTTCGAGATTCCTTTTGTTCTTTTGCCTTTAATTATCATAATTTTGAATGGAGTAGATTATCATTTGTATGCTTTGTGTCAAATTATTATGTTAAGTCTAATTTGTATGCTGAAAATTTGTAACAATTAACAAACAAAGCAAGACTTATTTTATTTCAGTAGAACTTTTGATAGAAACTTTGTCTGGCCAGCCAAGCCAGAATATTCAGTAAAGTTACAAGCTTCTTTTGTTCTTTAGTTGCTTTGACGTATCCTTAATTCAAGACTAAACTACTCAAAATATATGCTTTACCTGAAATTAATCATGTGAAACATCTTAACTTTAATCTCTTGATTCAATTCAATTAAGTTCTAAAGGTAGGTCTTGATAAGTCAAATTTCAAGATTAATGTAAATATTCTTTGGTGGATTAAAATGTTGTGAATCATATCTTTTAGAGACCAAAATGGTGGGTGTAATTGTTAATTCGAAGTGAAGAAGATTGTGTAGAAACTACACAATCTAATCTTTCAGTACCCACTTTAAAGTCGAGAATGGATCCTCTAAAGTACGCGTCACCTGAAATGCTAAAATGCGTTTGTTTTGTACATTAACTCATTAGTTGGTTAAATGTACAAAAATTGCATTTCAAGATGCACAATTCAAAGGATTTGAATCCTTTAAAATTGCTACCTGAAAACTGAAATCTCATCTTTTCTGTACAATTTCTGCAGCAATTGCAGCAACTCCATCTCCAGAACTATTTGAAGCAGCAATGTTGCAAGTAAGAGAAGCATCAAAGTCCTTCACATCTATGCTTCTCTCCCTCATGCACAACGCACATTGGGACATCACAGCTGCTGTTCGCTCCATCGAAGCAGCTACTTCGGCATCTTCCGCCACCGATCCATACAATCCTTCAGCCATAACTGTTGCCACCTCGATTGTCTCGGCTCACCATGCCAAGTACGCCCTAGAATCCTACATTTCCCGGAAAATCTTCCAAGGTTTCGACCATGAAACTTTCTACATGGACGGGAGTCTCTCTTCCCTCCTCAACCCGGATCAATTTCGCCGGGATTGCTTCACCCAGTACCACGACATGAAGTCCATGGATCCCACAGAGCTTCTAGGGATCTTACCATCATGTCACTTTGGCAAATTCTGCTCCAAAAAGTACCTTGCTATTGTTCACCCTAAGATGGAGGAGTCCTTGTTTGGCAATTTGGATCAGCATAGGCAAGTTTCAAATGGGAGCCATCCCAGGAGTCAGTTTTACAATGAGTTTTTAGGGGTGGCCAAGGCAGTATGGCTGCTTCATTTGCTAGCATTCTCACTCAACCCGGCGCCTAGCCAGTTTGAGGCGAGTCGTGGTGCCGAGTTCCATCCGCAATATATGGAGAGCGTTGTGAAATTTAACGGTGGGCGTGTGGCAGCCGGTCAGGTTGTAGGGTTCCCGGTTAGCCTGGGATTTAAGCTTGGGAATGGATCTGTTGTCAAGGCTCGAGTCTATTTGATAGCCAGAGCATGAGATTTTCAATGTGAGCCATGTTCGGAAGGTTGCTGAAAGTGAATATTTGGCTACTGATGTAATGTGAAAGTCCTAAGGTTAGGTTATTGATTTCAAGGTGAATTCACTTGAAACTGCTCAATTATGGCATTTGGTTTTGAACCTAGCCCTTGAAGTGGTTATAATGTAGCTCATCCTGAGATTTGTTACAGCAGGCTGGTATTTTTTAGAGATTCTTTAGATTTAGTCTTAAAAAGATAAGTTGATCAAATAAATTGTCAAGATACGTGAGCATGTCAAAGAGGTTAACTAAACTACTATCTTTATTTTGTTTTTTGTAATTTAGTCTATTTAAAAGAAGGGAGAATGTTAGAAGGGTTGTTGTGTAGGGTTGTTCCCTTTCCCTCCCACCAAAAAAGAAAGGAGAATGTTAGATTTATTTAAAGATAATTTATCCTTGTAATTTTTATGCTTTTACTTAAAATTTACCTTATTCTTTAAAATTTGCAATGAAGTCGAAATCGTTTTAAAAAAAATTAATTTAATTCTTATTACTAAAATATTGTCCCTATTTTATTAGAATTTATTGACATGGTTAATAACTTAATATCATTCAGGCCAAAAAAAAACTTAATATCATATTTTTTGTATTTTGAATAGACAGGATTTATGTCAAAAATAAATAAATATAAGTAATTAAAAAATATAAAGTAATTTAGGTTTATTGGTTTTAATTATGTATATTCAAATTTCAAAGTATTAAGATGATTTCATATACCTGTGTAAACAAAATGTTGACAACAATTTAACTATTAAGACTAAATTAAAAAAGTTACAAAATCATAAAGATTCAATTATAAATTTTTAAATTACAAAAGCTAAATTAAAAAATAAGTAAAAATATATATATAACTAAGAGCATTATTAACCTTTATTTAATCTAAAGGAAATTCGGGTCTCAGTGAGAAAATCCACCCTATCCTAATTATCATTGACAATCATAGATATTTGCTAAAAATCTAGAATATTTGATGAATAAATAAATGAATCATGAACGCCAAATGAATCACAACCTTCATACAGATACAGGCTTTTTGTTTTATTTGTATATCCAACTAATTTAGCTTCATCCCCAGAACTTCTAATATAAATGTAATTTCACAGTATATTCGATTGTTAAGAATACATGAATGTTTTGCCTCCATATGGCAAAAATTGGAAATAAATCTAAATGGGAAGCCTTTCCCTCAGTTGATTTGTTGACGACCATCTGAGAGAAGACACTATATTATATATATGTCTGCCTGGTGAGTTTCAGAATCATCGAGAGTAACTACAATTATCCTTCGAAATATCTCTTGGCCTGCCATATGGAGTAAAATATTGATCACTTTCAACTTTCAAAACTGAGAAGCAGCAGAATCATGTAGTCAAAAGTAATTTATCTAATGAAGTAAAAGCAAGTTGAATCCACCAGAGTTAGACCCACAAAACATCTAATGATACAAAGCATACTTTTGTATCTTTCTAGGCCCGAAACAGTTGTTTTTAGTATTTACCACCCAGAAAAGGATGAAAGAAAAGAAAAGAAAAGAAAAAGAAAAAAGAACCAATCTTATTGGAAAGTCCATCAAATTCTGACCTCTTTATCAAGTGCCATTCCAGAGGTGGGACCATTCTACTAAGCTGAGGGTCATGTTGGGACAATTTTGAGACAGCAGGTAAACTTTATGTGGACGTGATCAAGGTGAAAAATAAAAGATACCAAAGGCATTTTCTTATGGGTAAATTTAACTATGTTAGAAGTTGAAGCATAAGCAAGGAATTTTTTGAAATTATCTTATTCCTTCAGATGAAACTTCCACTGAAAATATTGACACCTGACACTGTTTCCAAGCGTGTACTGAAAGCCTAAACAAATAAGTAGCTCCTTTAAGCAGAACATTCACTTGACCCAAAAAAAAGCAGGACATTTTCAATTTCTGTTCAAGATAAAGTATCGAATGTGAATATGTGATAACAACTTCGCAATCCAAGAGACACTTCAATTAGAGAAGGAACTGGTACAATATAACATCTAAAGTTACATGACATTAAACAATCACCATTGCAAATGAAGACATGTATCTTACTTGTTCAAGGGTTAGAAACATAACCACGTTCCAAGCTCCTACTCGAGCAAAATTAGGTAAGAAACCTTTATAGAAGGCCAAAAATCCCTGCCACAAATTTGTGCCATGAGTTCAGATTGTTCAGTGAAACAGGTAACTTCTATATAATCCTTATGCCAACTTATTAATCAAGACAGCAAAGCCAGAAGCATCTAGTAAAGACTATGTTCAGATTGCTCATAGAGAATACTAAAATGATAACAACTGCTTCAGCTTTCATTGGTTTCGAGATTTCTCAGTGTGAATACAACTATGAAAAGACCAAATTAGAAATCTAGTCTGGAGGAATTTCACAGACCTCGTTAAACAATGTCTTGAGAAAGCAATCGATAGTGTTTTTGTATGTTGAATCTCCCATCATTCTAGATTTCACCTGGAATATTACATAAGTAGACCAATCATCTCTCACATTAGGAATGAGATAATGTTGCTTCATGGGATAAGATATAGATTTTCATTGACATTATTTAATGGGACACCTCCATGTACCTTGCAGTGAGTCTTGGAATAATGCCGAAAGTAAAAAAGAAAAAAAACATGGAAGCACCAAAAATTAAGAAACAAAATTATGCTTTAAAGCGATGCAAAGATGAAAAATACAAGACTCGAGATAAAAAAAATTTTATTCTAATTTTGATTAGTCTTTTCTTCTGTCTCTTTTGTTACAAATAGGTATGTCATTACTCATTAATGTGATCATCTTAGATGTAAGTAGAGACTAGAGACAAAAGGGTTTTACTTTTTTTTTGGGGGGGGGGGGGGGGGAAGGGGGGGGGGGGTGTGGATGGGGGAGCACCTACCACATCAACAGGAGAGCCAACAAAGACAGCAAAAAAACCTGCACCTAAGCCAGCTACCAGATGAGTGAAGGCATTGTCAGTGAACCCTGGAATTGTCAAAATCGTCTGCATAAGTATAAAGAATCAGAGCAGCAAAGCAATCAACATTTTCAGTACAGCAACTATGGAATTATAGCACAAAAATTCAACTTAGAACACCCTATAGTGAGATTACCCGTTTCACTTGATCATAACTAGCTAGTTCAGCAGCATTTATAATTGCATTCCGAGCTATATTGGGCCCAAGCCCAGTCCACAAAGCCCCTAATCCTTCCTAGTTTAACAAAATAAAATGTATACATAAAAAGGAAATATTTCAAAATATAGAAAGGAACAAAACAATATTAATCAAAAGTAAGTCTAACCTGTCTCGCTATAGTAAGATAAGCATCCATGGCACCAGAATAACGCCTAGGCACCCCAGACGGTAATTGTCCTTCAGCTTGAAGTCTGACTTTGACTAGATCAGTTGGATTAGCAACCATGATTCCCAGAGCACCTGTCCCAAATTAAAAACTGGTTATAATATAGGTGTTAATGGTAGTTACTACAATTTTAAGAAATAAAAGTGTTCTGAAAGGACTCACCAGTGAAAAGAGCAGCAAGTATCATATGGTATAAAGGAATCTCTCCGACAAATGCACTGCCAACAAGAAATGTTTTGACCTGTCCATTGTGCAGTTTATATGTACAAACCAATGTTCCCCCAACGACATAGTCATATTCACAAAGGGAAGATATTTATACTCACGGGATCATATAACCCAATTCTTAAGCCCCCATACACACACTGGCGATGTAAACCAGGAACTATGCCTTTCCACAAAGCCAGTATGCCTTCTTCTCTAGCAATAGTTTTAATCGTGCCCAGCAAGCCCCTATATTTTGGTACACCTGTTCCATCACCAGCTTCTGCTTTCTTTTGGAGTTGAAGCCTGACCTTAGCCGTATCCAGAGGAATAGTACAGAACTACACAAATCCAATGAAAAAAGACAATTAAAACTACTTCCAATTATGCATGGAGCAACCTGCAGTTTCTATAACAGACTTAGGGTACACTGATATGAAAGTATCGATTAACACTAAAGAAAGCTTAGTCAAGAACAAGGATTCCTTGTTGTGTTTTTTCCCAACACACTTTTGTTAGTATATGTAATTAAAGTTTTGAGTGATTAAATATTTGCTGTCCTCTCCGTTAAGAATATGTTTTAATAACATACAAAATAATGCAATACTTCAATAATTGAATGGACTTCCATTTATAAATCAGTTTCTTTTTCCTTTCCTTTTTTCTTTGCGGAGTTATTTTAACTTAAACAAAATCAGTGCCCATACTGCGAAGCTTTTCATGTTTTTTATTATATTAGTATATATCCTTAAATGAATAAAAGGGAATAATGAATTTCTTCAATTAGCTCATAACTTATTTCTCAGTTTTTGTTATAAAATTTCTCCTTATACACAACTAACATGATCTATTCGTTTCTACTTTCTACATTAACTAGATGGTATTTGTTCAATATATTTCCTATTGCAAATTGAAATCTCCCATTCTAAGGACATGTGTCAAAATCAGAAATCTATGATTCAATAGGACTATGTTTTTCCACTCAATTTAACAAAATTGAATGAAAACCAATTCAACAACTAGCTCTGAGCTCAGATAAGCAAGTTCTACCACTGACCTTTCTCCGAACAAAGAAGAATGCCAGAATTCAAAGCGAATGCAATGCATCAGTGAACAAACTAACAAACCCGCCAAAATTCACAACAGCACAAAAAAATAATGAAGATTACCTCGGCCAAACAAGCAGCAAAAGCACTGCAGAATAAGGTTTGAAAAAACGAGATCTGAGTCCTGGAATTGAGATCTGACATTGTTTGCTGAGGAGAAAAAAATGGGGAAGAAGGATTGGGGAATTTCGAAGACGAATTGTAACGTATTAAATATGAGAATTAGGGTTCCTCTGATTTGACGGCATTAATGGATTAGTAACTACGAAGGAACGTGAAGTGAGAGAAACCACTTCACTTCATCGTAGTTCTGGATCAACGAAGACTCTCTTTCTGGTAATTCGCATATGGAATGGATCCACATATATATATATATATATATATATATATATATATATATATATATATATATATATATATATATATATATATATATCATATGATGAATCTATGATCCAATTTGTTGAATGTATGCAATATAATTTCGGCTGATAAGATTATGACATATGGGTAAGATAAGTTGAGATGCAATACAATTTTCTATATATCACAATTCTATTAGCCGAAATTACATTGCAATATATATATATACACATTTGTCCAATTATGAAAATTACTGTGACAGTTATTATTAGTTAAATCTTTTTCTTTCAAATTTTCATTACTTGCCTTGTATTTCAGGAATATTTTCGGAAATTAAAGAATATTATAATTTATTAAGGTATATTCCAAATAAATTAATTTTGTTCAAAATATAATAGTTGCTGTTAACTGAAATTAGTTTTCTCGTTTTATGAATCAAATATAAGAAATTTCATACAAAATTAGCAAGTTTTCAAATAAATGAAAGATGTGATATTCTTCCCATGAAAAAAATAATTTGATGGGCTTTGAGAAGGACATGCGTGATCATTAAATAAATTATTGTTTTGAACTTTACAATATACGTTTTGTCTCAATTTTCATCATTAGAATATTAAATTTGTTAACTTTGTCCCTACAAAATTATATAGATGTTGTGTTGGGCTTACTAGTTAAATAATAACAATATTGTTTGGATATATATATATATATACATTTTTTTTAAAACACGCCTATTATGTTCTTAAATTATACACTAATTTTTAAATTTGTTCTTATACTAAGCAACCTGAGTGAGTTTAGTGAAATATATTAGTCTATCACAACATGATAGATCGGGTGAGAAAAAAATTGTTCTTATAGTCAATTTTATTCCAAAACTATTAAATTGCAATTAGTTTTGTCTTAATTATATGTTCCAAATTTTGTTATAACGCTTAAAATTATCTAAATTACTAATACTAAATAATGACATGACATTATATATATATTATTAATGCCAAAATATTACTTAAAAAGACGTTAATCTTTCATATTTAAGAAAATATGAGTAAATGATGTTGTTTTGAGTTACAAGTTAGTACTAATATTATATTTGCGATATCATTTATTTATTTTTTGTCAATAATTTCGATAATATTAGATGTTATGATAAATTTGGAACGAAATAGATTGCAAATCACAATTTTAAAAATAAAATTTACCATGAAAAGATTAGGGATAAAATTAAAAATAAGTGTAGAATTTTGGGGCATAACAAATATTTTTGCCACCATTTTTTAAGGATAAAATTGAATATATATTTTTTGTAAAGAATATTTAATTTTTTTTAGAAGACATGCAAGATACATTCCATCGACTATTTAATGAAATCAACAACAAAAATCCAATGTGCTTGAGTATAGATCAACGCATTAATTTATCGAGGTGGACGTCAAGTTGTGCAACTTATAAATAAAATATAATATATTAACTAAGCTTGTTATTTAAAAAATAAACAGAGCTTTTATAAAAAATAAAAAAATAAAAGAGCTCCTCTCCATGGATTGGCAAGTTAAATTGGTAGACACATATCGTGAAGGCAATTAGCAAGTTCTGGTCATGATCAGTTATGGGATATGAGAGTTTTTTAGAGCATTCCCAGAGTATATTCATTTGCAAGAAATATTTATGGAAATAAAAATAGAAATGTTGAGGCTTATTGTGCCCAACTTACTTTTTCACTTTTTCATTTTCATCGACTTTAAAAAAAATACAAAATATCTATTATACCACTCTGATTTGATATAATTATAACCTTCTTTTCTTTTTATTATTTTAATATAAAGGGTAAAATTGTCATTTTAATACATTTTTTTTCATTTTCATTACCAAACTTTTACTACTAAACACATCAAATACATTCCGTTTCTATTTCCATTTCCGTTTCTATTTCCATTTTCTATTTGCATCGAAAAATCTTAGTAGCAATAATGAATAGGGCTGCTCAAAGTTCAGGTTGGTTTGGATTAGAGGCGAATTGGTTCGTATTGAGAAAAACAGCCATCAAATTTAATTGGTTCGAGTTTAATAAAATTACATCAATTAACCCAAACCATTATTTGAGTTGGTTCAGGTTGGCTGTGTTTTTTGTTTTTCTCCAAAGAAGAACCTCGCTTGCATGAGTGCATCCTCCAACTGTCCAGCTGAAGCATAAATTAACTTATCCTCAATTTCCAATGCTACTCCCTCTCACACACATATACCATTTATATAAATTAATTATTCTTAATTATATATATATATAAAGGCTAAAAACGTTTTGAGAGTGGATATAGTATTTGGTCTTTTTTATTTTAACTAAAATGCATCAAGACTGTGAATTTTTTATCATGAATACATACACCCCTCAGTGTATGCAAATGAATCCAGATCCTCTAGAATTCGCCTCTACAATTCTCTTTAAAATTCTTTCCATCCAAATCGTTCGTGTGATCCAGCGTCGTAAATGAGCCATGTCACTTATTTTTAACTATTCTCTATTCTTTTCCATATGGACTCTCGCTCCTTTTCTTCTCTTTGATTGCAGCTTCGATAATGGAGGATGTCTCGCACGCTCTCCGCCACCCCTACCGACAGTGATAGTTCCTCCCCTTCCGTCACCGACGACGCCGGAGAGATCATACAACCATTTTACCTTTTATATTAAAATAAAAAAAAAATTATGATTGTGTTAAATCAAAAGGTATAATAGATATTTTGTATTTTTTTAAGGTTGTCATACACAAGAAATAAAAAACCTCTCCCTTCCCAATTTTCAACACAACATACCCTGTGTCATGTTTGGTTGAAGGGAAGTATGGAAGAGAAAAGATTAGTTGTCTTCCATGTTGTGTTTGGTTGAGGGAAGTATGAAAATAGGAAAGTTTTGTTGCTAGGGGTAAGAAACGAAATGTGAGTGAGAGTGTAGAAGAATAAAGAGAAAATATTTATTTTGTCTTTAAAAATTTATTAAAAACCATCTTTTTGAAGTAACATTTTTAAAAATAAAAGCAAACGTGACATTTTCAATTTTATTTTATATATAATCTAATTTAATTTCTTTACTTAACAAAATTTTTTAAAATAATCTTATTTCATTTTTCTCTAACTTATTTTCTTCTTTCACTTTCATTTTTTTTTCTTACCAAAACTGAAAATCACAGATTTAAAATTAATTTTATTTTAATCATAAAAATTAAGACACGCTATTCACCATTGGACAACTTTTTCATATTTTTCATTAACATTGATATGAAGAATTTATAAAGTTTAATAAATACGTGTATTATCTTCATTAAAAAAAAGTCTATTATCTTGTTATGTAAATGTCAATAAGAAATTTTTTTTGGAGATTTATAAACAAGAATGGTTTTCTTTACCTAAAATTTTGTACACTGAATTAAAATATTAATATTTCAATAAACATAAAGAATTCGGCCAACTCTGGCGGGAATTCAATTTTTCACCCAATCCCGCCAATAAGACCCAGAATCTTCCAATATAAAAACCCTTCCTTTCCCTCCATTCTCATTTCCCACCCATTTCCCCGAGAAAATCGAAATCCAAACCCTAACCCTAAACGCGCCAAAAATCCGAAGATGCTCGAACTCCGTCTTGTGCAAGGTTCCCTTCTGAAGAAGGTGTTGGAGGCCATCAAGGACCTTGTCAACGATGCCAACTTCGATTGTTCGGCCAGTGGCTTCTCGCTTCAGGCCATGGACTCCAGCCACGTCGCCCTGGTGGCGCTGCTGCTCAGATCGGAGGGATTCGAGCACTATCGTTGCGACCGCAACATCTCCATGGGTATGAACCTCAACAACATGTCCAAGATGCTAAAGTGCGCCGGCAACGAGGACATCGTCACCATCAAGGCCGACGATGGAAGTGATACCGTTACTTTCATGTTTGAAAGCCCTAGTAAGTTGGATCTTTCAAAAGATCTCTTGGAGTTCTTTAAATTCATTAGGTTATGCTATTATATAGTTTTTTTTTATAACTCTGACACTAGCTTACAAAAAAAATTAAAAATGAAATGTCATGTTTTACTTGATTAGAGAGTCAGTTTGCAGTAGTTACACAGTAGTTATGCAGTTGGGCAATTCTGTTGATACTCTGTTGCATTTTGTTATCAAAAGCTTTATATCAGTCCCGTGTTTATGTTCATGCATATAATGGGTTCCACATCAATTCTCTTGAGTTCTCTGGTCTACACCTTTCAAATTTTCCCCCAAAAGAGGATTTGATTAAGAGAAAATTAGTTTGGATTAGTATTTGTAAGGAGACACAGGTCAAGAAAATTAAGCTTCGGAGAATAAGTCTTTTGCCATGAACAAACGGTGTGAAATCCTAAACTCCTTTGATGATCTAGAGCTGTGATTAATATGGTTTTGTTGTTTAGATGTGTCCAACTTGCCCAGGTTCACCTAAATTTGTCTTCTGGATTAGTGTTTTCTTGTTTGATTTTATCAAGGTGGAGGGCTAGTTTTTTTTTCTTGTTTAATTTCTGTCCCGTCATTTAATTAGTGTCTAGATGTCCTGAGTTTTGCATTTGGATTTTATGGTTTAATGTCAATTTATACATTTATGTTCTCTACTAACTTCATTTTTGGGTCATGGCTTATAGCACAAGATAAGATTTCTGATTTTGAGATGAAGCTGATGGACATCGACAGTGAGCACCTTGGAATTCCTGAGGCAGAATATCATGCAATAGTTAGGATGCCTTCATCTGAGTTTGCAAGGATTTGCAAAGATCTAAGTAGTATTGGTGATACAGGTAAGGTTCTAGACTTCTACTTGCTTTCTAACATTTGCTTGTTTACTTTTTAAATTTGTGTCAAGAAATGACACCACCTTGTGATCTATGTTGTAGTTGTGATTTCGGTTACTAAGGAAGGTGTAAAGTTTTCCACCAGAGGAGATATTGGAACTGCAAATATAGTATGCAGGCAGAACACTTCTGTGGACAAGGTAAGATGTCACAAACAGAATTTATAGTTTTATGTTTGTCTTAGTTTTTTCCTGGTCTATATTAAAATATAGAATACTAATTGTCTTCTTTCACCCGCCTTACAGCCTGAAGAAGCAACTGTCATAGAGATGAATGAGCCTGTGTCTTTGACGTTTGCACTTAGGTACATGAACTCGTTTACAAAGGCAACACCATTGTCAAACACAGTTACCATCAGTCTGTCAAATGAGCTGCCGGTTGTGGTTGAGTACAAGATTGCGGAGATGGGTCATGTCCGGTTCTATTTGGCTCCTAAGATTGAAGAGGATGAGGAAGAGACCAAACCTGAAGTTTAGATTTTGATTTGGCTTGTTAGATCCTTAATGTTGTTGTACTTAGAATTCTCGGATGCTTTTAATTGAAATATTGTACCCTGGTGGGCAAGTTCCAAGTTGGCAATTTAGAAATTTTATATTTGAAGTTTTCTTCCTTCCTAAACTTGTTTTTCGTCATTGCTGTTCAGTACAGGGTCAACAATCTGTAACTAGTTGACTGTTTATATCAGTGCCTTAATCAGATGAAAAAACAAGTCGGTTGGACAAAAAAATTATTTTTCTAGTTGGATTGTATTTAATTGGGGTTTAACTGGTTAATCGGGTTGTACTATTCAATCGGTCTAATTTTATTTAAAAAATAAAAATAAAAAACAACATAAAAATAAAAAAAGAAATTAGAAAAATTTTAAACATTAAAATAAGAAAAGTCTTTAAAATTAAAATTTAAAAAGTCATAATTATCAAGAATTTTATGTTTTGTTTGATTAAGTTTCTTTAGAGTTTAATAAGTTTTGAAAATTAAAACTTTAAGAAGTAAATTTCAAAATTATATATGTTAAAATCTAAAATTTGAGTGATGTCATTTTATATATTAAAAGTAATTAATATTTATTATTTATTACGTTATTCGATTTGACCGGTTAAACCGATTAGATCATGAACGGAACATTTATCCGAGTCTTTGTTCGGTTCAATTTTTACAACATTGGTTTATACTTTATGGTCTACAAATTAGTCAATTCAGATCAAGTAAAGTGCACTTCAACCGTTGATTGGTTGTAACAAATTGTATTTTAGTTTATCAACGATTCGGATTATCACTGAAATATCAAGTAACTTTAGTTGATCCGATAACAAATTAGTCATGTGAACTCTTGAAGTCTGTCCTTTGTAATTTTTAAGTTTCTTGCAGATGGTTGACGTCCCATTCTTTGATGAAGGGGAGAGAAATCAATACAGGGTTGGCCATTGTTCGCCAGAAGTCAGCATTGATCCTTTATAAGTTCAGGAAAGCTGTTTGAATTTCACTGCGGAAAGCAGTCATTTCTCAAATTCTAATGTTTAGGATAATGAGAATAGGTACCCTATCAGCAACAGTATCCAAAACTGGCTCTGTGGAACCTCATTGATCTTGTGTCCTTCAGTTATTGCCTCGAGTACCAGGTTTTAATCAGTTCTGATAAAATAGAAGTTGAAGTGTTGAACAGATAAGAGAACAAAGGCAGTTCAATTTGGACTATATATTCTGTGAAATGAATCTGTGCATCATGTAGTAGCTGTTATGCTATATTCGGCAAATTTTAGTGTCTACCAAATAGTTTTTTTTAACGAGATCCATTAAATTTTTCTTATTTGAAATTAGCTGACTTGCATGATATATAAAATAAGAATGTTTTGTTGAATTCTATTAGTCAAATGTACAAATAACGAGGTAGACATATACACTTGGGAACTTTTTGTTGGGTAAAGAATTTGCCAAATAGGCTAATTATACTTTTTAAGTAATTTTACTAATATTTCTGAATTGTCCAAAAAAAAAAAGTAATTTTACTAATATAAATATCACCAGTCTTGTATTTAGGACAAAATTGAGATAAAAAAAAATCTTAGAGATGAAAAGCATGATTACCTTATAATAGTTAACAAATCGTAACTGATTTGAGGGCAGCTGTACTCCTTTTGGCTTTTGCCCATCTAAATATCCTTAAAAGGGTACTAAAATGCCTAATTATTAACTGAATTTTATTAACAAGTGCCCTTATACCTTGCTTCCTTTTTGTGGGCTCATAATTTTTTTGTTGACTTTTGTCTAGTGTAAAATATCAATATATTTATTTTTAAGCGTGTCACATGTTCAACACATAATATGACACCAACATATTATGACATCCATACGACACATTTATAGGTGTATTAGAATAATTTTTTTCAGCTTGGATACGGGTCCAACATAATTTATATTTGAGCCAAGTAAATAATTACTCCCAAAAAAGAAAATACTAAAAAATAAGTGAACAAAAATCTAAAAAACTCATTTTAATTAGATTATTGAAGTTCTTTTTCGATTTTTTTATTGTAAATCAGATTTTATAAATGTGATTTAAAAAATAGTAGTGAAAATTGTTTAGAATATAGAACAACCTCACATTTTGATTTTAACACTGTCAAAGACTCCAAGTATCAGTTTCATTTCTAAAGACATTTAGACAAATAAATTAGACTATCACAGTGGTTTAAGTGTAACTTGAAGTGTTGTGTGGTGTTTGATATGAATATTGGACAGAACATAGGTTCGTTTTTTAAGTATTAGTGCTTCATAGGTCTCATTTAACACCTTCATACAAAGCTTATTTTCCAATACGATTTCTAGCTTTGACAAAATGTGGGATTATGGGTTTAGGGTAATACTTTCCAACATTTCATAGTTTAATTTTATTAGTCGGATGGTTCAGAGGCTAGAAATATGCAAAATTGTTTCTGCGAATAAAACAGAAATGGGTGGCAATTGAGAGAATAAGTGCTATCATAAATTTCACAACTCTTGGATTTTATTCATCAATCAAGGACACTTAATGTGCTCATGAGATACAATTTATACATTTAAGCTATAAGAATTTATAGAAAGTAGAAAAATAAGGGGGGAAAAAAACTTAAACAGGAAAGCTGCTCTTTTGTAGCTATGCATTCCCATTTCTATACATCAAAATTGTACCACCACACACTGCTAAATGAACAATATGTATCTCTTTCTACCTCTTTTGGAAATTCAATTTCCCTATGCAATAAGCAAATAAAGATGCATAAGCAATAGGGAAAGCAATGAGAACCACAGCCACAAGGCTCAACCTTTCATGATGGAACCCATAATAATCTCTTAGAAAGGAACCAACTGATTTTCTCTCCCCAAATACAAGTATCTCTTTCTGTATATCTCCATATTGTGAAGTTAGGAGGCCATTCAGAGACCAAGATGTTGGGCAAAGCCAATAACACCAAACCCACCATTTAGGAATTTTCTGCATATAAAAAACATAGTTGCTATGAGCTATCTCAGGCTTAAGACTAATTGTGAACGGCCATGCATCATCAAATACATATGTAGTTAGTTACTGATAATCTATGATTCTGGAAATTTGAAAGGTTTTAGACTTAGAGAAGTTTCCAGGTTACTGAAGACAATCAAGGAATACACATGAAAGTTGTATGATCCTTCATACATTGAAATGGAATCTAGAAATACTTCATGAGATGTCAATCAGCAATTTGGTGGGTGTTGAAATTTCTTTTGAGATAAAACATTTGACAGAAACTTGTAACCCCATAGATTTTTGTTAATGAATTTAGGTCAGTTTTAAGATAAGAAATTTAAATCTTCTACATTTTTATGGGTTCCTTTTTCCACAAAATGAATGTTACTGGATATGTTGAAAAGCACTTCAGAAAAAGCAATATATGCTTATGCATTTCGCTACATGTGAACTATAGATCTTAAGAAACTTAAGCTATAAGTTCAGACTCATGTCATGTTGTTCTGTAACGACTAAATTAGCAGAAATTTATCTAATTTGGAAGACATTACCGGTCCTGGCATGAGGAATCCAGAGAAAAGGTTGAATATGGTGTAGACTGCAGCTGCTAGTACCGAAGCTAAATCGAGATTTATGCTCAAGGAAACTATCAACATCCCAAGATATACAAAGTATAAAAATGTACAGAATGTGGTGTAGAAGTACCAAAAGACCTTCTCAACTGACCAATAGTAACCTATCATTGGATAAGTGATAGCCACATATAAAATTGCTTGCAATAAGATATATGGTATCTCAATGGTCACCTACAATAACAAAGGAACTTTACTGATTAATGGATTTTCCTATCAAATAAAATAAGCATAACTTGAACTTCATTGAAGTAATTTCAAACCTGTGCCAATGAGTAAGCCATGGAAGAATACATTCCAGCAAATTTTTCGCGGTACAAGACAGTGCGCTCAGTTGCCACGTATGGCAAGATCGACGAACAGTTATTTATGCCCAAGAATATTACAGCAATATACATCGATCCAAGTATGTTGAACAAATCCTGCTCATTGTTTCTTTAACCACAAAAAAAACATATATATATATATATGTCAGTCATTACATTAGTACAACTTTGTACATAACATTAACAATAACTTGATGACAAAGCTAAGAAATGTTCAGGGAAGTCGTAATCATGAATGTAATTCAATGAACATGATGGTGGAGTATTTTACTTGTTTCAATGGAGAAAGTTTTGAAATAACTGTATTATATTGAACAGCTTTTATTTGTTAAAAGAACTTATCAATGATATAGGCAACTTGTCTATATTGTTATTTCTTTTCATGCATATAATTTTCTACATTGATTGACTTGTCCCTTCCATGAAAATTATATACACAAGTATATGAAAGAAGACTTACATTTCTTTGCCTTTCTGCCAAAATACTGCCCCAAATATCACTGCTGCAATAACCATGAACACGAAACGTGTTAAATTGTACTCAGGACTTCTCCAATAGGACAAATGTTGCTTCCATAGGCATGCTGTATACTGCCCCAAATTATTTTGTGGGAAACGAGTTGAGAATTGTAAGTCCTTTGAACCTGGCAATGGTTCACTTAACTCTTGTACCAATTCAAGGGTATTCCTATAAATTAAACAACAGATTTAAAGATCAGTGCTCTTTCAGTCATTAACTTGAACAATTAGGGCACATGTAAACCTGAAAAATCTAAGTTATACAATGATTTGGTTTTTTGGCCAATGATTGTCAGTCAACTAGATGCTTACTGGTAAAGAGAAGACTCTTTGTAGATTTTTGCAAAGTCTACTTTAAGTTCTGCTTCTACAGATGCAGAGGTAGCTTCCAGCATCCAGGTTGCAGGATTATAATTGTCTTTGATCTTTGGCACTCCTGGTATACTCTGATGGAAAATAAAATTATTTAGATACAAAATTCTAGAACTTAAATGAAGAAGTGAAAGATAAAGATACTAAATACAAATTCATCCAACTGATCCAAGAGCAGTATATGTTCTTCATTGAGTTTTCAACTTTTCATGCTTGTTTGTTAGTTTATTTTTATTAATATACTGGTCAGCTTCTGTATATTGCATGAACCATTTTGAACATCGAACATGTATAATGCACAAGAATCTGAAGTCACTTGCTCCGCATCTATTAATTTTTTTTGAAAAAGTTTTCTTTTGTTCCTTATTACTTTAATTTTGATGAAAAAATTCATCGAACTTCGTCTGTAAATGAACACCACCATCACCAGGATCTTCTTCAGAACATTATAAATAAAGTTCATTGAAGGAATTTACCATCATTCACATCCTCAACTTATGCCAGAATAAAGAAGAAATTGGAAAAATAAGATGATAATAATAATAATTATCCGCTTAGAAGTACAATTGCTGCATACTTTGCTAGTGTTTTGAGCATACCTGAAAATATTTAATCAGTTTACATGACTGTTGGCCCAGCATTCCATTATAGATGATCTGTCCTCCTGATTTCATTAGAATCAACTGCCATGAAAAATAACTTACTCGGTTAATGAACTGTATGTACTCTATCTTCTATTAATACAACGGAAAAGAAAACAGCATGCATTTTGAAAATTTCTGCTGCTTACTTGTGAGTTGTGATTCTTGAAGCAAGTCAAGCAACATATTGAAATACTTAAATGACTTGGACTTGGGCATAAACACAAACTTATAATCTTTCGTAGATATCATTTTCCAAAAGATACTTTGTGAAAAACATATCTATTAAAGAAAAAATGTCTACTCAGTTGACAAGCCTGGCAAAGAGTAAATGTTACTTCCAACATTATAGAGATCAATAATTACTTGAGGGTGGACAAAAAGTGGGCAATTATCCTGATAGAATTAGAGGTGTAAATGCTGGAAATGATGAGAAGCAAAGTTGTTGATATGGACCAACATTACATTTTACAAAGTAATGGATAAAATAATATTGAAAACAAGTAGAGGATATGTGCAGTAAAGCTTCAAAATAGTTGTATGGCTACGTACAATCACAATTCACAAGTGACAGGTTGCATAAATACAAAAACCATGAGATCATCTGTATATTAATATTAGACTTTTATTTTCTACAATAAGATAGAGTTTCTCTTTATATATATATATATATTTATAATCCTGAAATTTCATGAAGGTTTATTTGCTGAAGGCACACTTTTTTCCTACCTCATCGAAAGTCTCAAATATGTCAATGCTAGGTTGATGTATGGTGCAAACGGTTGTCCTGCCAGTGGCAACTACATTCTTCACTGCACGCATAACTATTGCTGCTGCTCGGGCATCCAAACCTGATGTTGGTTCATCCATAAAGATTATTGATGGATTGGAAACAAGCTCCACTGCAATGGTTAGCCTTTTACGTTGTTCAGTTGACAAGCCACTTTGACCCACAACGCCAACTAAACGATCTTTAATATCGTCAAGTTCAATTGTTTCAATGACTTCTTCTACAAATTTCTGTTCAACAGATATGCAGAGAAACAAAATACATCAGTTATATGAGCAGCCGGACAAATTATGGTGAACATGATAACAATTTCATACCCCTTTTGTTGTTGAATCAATCTCCATTGGCAACCGCAACCATGCTGAATATGTTATAGATTCTCCAACTGTGATATATGGAGAATGTATGTCATTCTGCTCACAGTAACCTGAAACTCTTGCAAATGTCTTCTGCACTTTAGGGTATCCTCCAATTCTTATATCTCCTTCAATGATACCACCAGTTTTTCTTCCTGAAAGGACATCCATAAGAGTTGTCTTCCCTGCTCCACTGACTCCCATTAGTGCTGTGAGAACTCCTGGCCTAAATGCTCCTGTGATATCACGGAGCAATTGAAGTTTTCTGTCATTGGACCCATGCCTTTTCATCTCCTGTTTAGAAGGACACAGCAACATTTTCAATTTCACTGATATGCTCATTAACATTATATTAAGTCATGAAAACAATATATTGGAGAACTTATTAACTGGAGGGGTGTCGACAAAATACTGGACATCCTTAAACGATATTGTCAGTGGCTGAAAGGGCAAGACCATTTTTCCTGTATGACAAACCGTGCAGAGACACAAAAATTCTTCATCAATGGGTTCAAGGTAAAAGCTAATCTTTGATATAATTTATTGTGTAGTGGTTGTGTCACCTGTGTTTTGTGTTTCCTTTGAGGTCTGGCCAACGTCAACTGTAACTGATTTATTTTCCAGTTCCAGTTCTACGCTCTTGCCATTTTGTCCTTCCTGTAGTTGAGAGGCCTTTTTCTTGGAAACAAAAGCTCGAGACATCTTTGGAGCTGTATAGAATTTCCATAAAATAAGATCATTGTGAAAAGAGAAATATTGCTAGACTTGTTATTTTAGATAATTTAGATAAGACTTACGTTTTAAGTAACTTAAGGCTAAGATAAATCCAAAATCAAAAAGTACGGTGAAACCAAGCAATGCCCCAACCGAAATCCAGAAGAAATTCCCATCAAAGTCTAAACCATGACTAGCTAAAACCTGCCTTCCTAAGCTGACACCTCCCGCTTGAATCTGCAAGTGAAAAAAATAAAGGTTTTGCTATATATATACATATATATGACGTGATTTATCAGGAAGCCAAACAAATTATTTTGAAGTTGCAAATACCTTCTGCCAGCGGGGAGCAAGAAATTCATTTAGTGTTAATCCAATTTCTCCATATGTCATGGGAGAAAGCCAAAAACCCCACCTCAACCACCATGGTAATGAAGCTGAAATGAATAAACTCCATTGTCATCATTTTTCTACAACTTTATAGGTAAATAAATTATAGATTATCTTACGTCGTGGAAGAATGAAGCCTCCAAACAAAAACATAAGTACTAAGAACATGGAACCAACTGTTGTGGCTGCAATATCAGTTTGGAAAACTGAGGCAAGGAAACGGCACAAGGAAGTTGATGACATATGCAGAGTGAGAAGCAAAAGAATCTGACGAAAGAACCTGAATTCATTAGTTAGAAAAGAATTAGAAAATCATTTATAACTTTTTTTAAAAAGTGTCCACTATTTTGTGCATATGATTAAACAAACTGCTTGCCTTTCTACTTCAGGGCTGTAGCCTATAACATAATAAGTTACTGATGTCCAGACAATTGAATCAATAACTGAAAATGGAATCTTTAGAATGGCAGCTGGAATACAGTAAGCCCACGCTGGATAAAGATAGAATTCCTTCTGCTTGTACACAATAGGAAGTCTAGTAATAGTCATGATCAGCTCGGCAACTCCATTAGTCATGAGGCGGACAAGTGTATAGTACAATGAGCCCAGTAACAAGGTTCCACCGGTCGCGTCTACATCCAACTGAGTACGTATAAATACTGTCATTGTTATTATAGCAGTGATCGTGAGCTGCAAAATAAGAGAAAAAAAAGAATAATTAAGATTGAAAAGGTAGATTATTAAGTGTTTAAGTACCTCTTAGAGTCTAAGTTTTGTTCATGTACTAACCTGTGCAGTTTTGAATACATAGATAAATGAGTTTCGTTTCATGAGAAGTATCTCCCTCCTCATGCAAGCTTTAAATAATTCCCATTTGCTCAAGGAGTACTTGCTAAATGATAAAGCACTTTTATGGGATTGAGATTTATCAAATGGCCGTGAGAGCTCATCATTTAACTTCTCCCCCCAATAACTTGTTTTGAACATTTGAGAGAACTGATCCACTGAAACGTAGCTGTAAGGAGTATCTGTACGATACCAGTATTGCCCTTGATCCTTCCTAGAGGTTACCTGCAAATAATTGAAAATTTTTACCAGTGATGCTATGAGGCTGGATTAGATAACATGGGAAATTCAGTTTTTCTCTTACTTCCTGCAGAAAGTCTGCCACTCCTTTTCTCTCTGGGCACCTAAAACCACAATTCTCAAAAAACTGGAGTGCTTGACTGCAAAGGCCATGGTATACAATCTTCCCCTCTGCTATCAATATAAGATCATCAAATAATTCAAAGGTTTCAGGAGCTGGCTGAAGAAGTGAAACCACAGCAGTTGCATGAGCAATGTGCGCCAACTGTTGGAGACAGGTAACTATTTGAAAAGTTGTGGAGCTGTCCAAGCCAGTTGATATTTCATCCATAAACAGAGTTTTTATGGGACCAACAATCATCTCTCCTGCCATATTAAAGAGAAAAGGATATTTCTAAATCAATTAACAAAAAAAAAAAAAAATTCCATGAATAATATATTCTTTATTTCAGCCTGAACAAAAGGTATCAGTAGATTTTTATTAATCAAAGGTCTAGGAACAAGGTTAGGCTTCTATTATATTTTCAGCTATGAGTAAATTTCTTATAAGTTTCTAGATACCTGTTGTTAGCCTTTTCTTCTGTCCGCCTGAAATGCCTCTTTCTAATGCATCACCAACCATTGTGTCAGCGCAGATATCCAGTCCAAGAACCTAGGAGGTCAGTCCAAAAGTTTGCATGATGTCAATAAAATAGGGTGATCTTCATTAAGCTACTTAATAACTACATGCTGCGATCTAGCTGTGCTAGGAAGAGGATGTACCTTCAAAACGTAATCAGTTTGTAGATTTTCTTTCTGTCCTTCAACTGATATTGCCTGCACATGTTTCGTTGATTTGTTTGTCAACTTGTTTCTTTTTCATCATAAAATGTATGTTTTCCTTTATTACTAGTACCTTCATGTAGGTGTCAATATCTGGATCGGGGATGATTCCTTCCTCTTTCTCTCTCAATATGACTTCAGTCAGTATATCTGTATGCCAAATGATACGAGTCAAGGCCAACGGATACTGTATTAGATGATGAATCGTCTGATAACCTAGGTTTAATATTAATAAATAAGAAACTTTACCAACTCTGCTTCCAACCCCCTGGCATTGAGCTGAAAAGTCAACTGTTTCCCTCACTGTCATCTCAGGTATGTGCAGATCATACTGGCTAATGTAAGATGATGTTTTTTGAGGAACAAACTCATCCAGCATGAGACCGTTGTAAGAGATTTCCCCGGACACCTGAAAAGAAGCAAAAGTTGATGAATCTTATAGGAATTGTAGTATTGGACCAATTCAAGTAAATTTATGCTTTACACTAGTTTTTGAAAGACTCTTCAAATTCTCAACATGGATTAAGAAGCATCAATGCCCATATTTACTGTATGATTATAATGACTCTGAAGAGAAGTCACTTGAACTGTTATGTAATGGCTTATGGCCCAAGAATTTCATCTATTAAGTAATTTTTGGTTTAAAACTCTAACCTTTAGAGATTGTTCCAGTTTTCCAGCCAGTGCCTTTAGCAAGGTCGTTTTCCCACTTCCAGGTGGACCAAGAAGAAGTGTAAGCCTGCACTCAGAACCATTTTTGATGAGTTAACAATTTAGTTACCTTTGTTGAAGTTACACTCTTGATTGATCCTTAACAGTTTTCCTAGATAGCGCATATATGATGAAAACAACTTTCATTTAAGCTTTATAATGTTCGTAATGAATTATAATGGACTAAAATCTGCTATGCAAAATATCTTTGCAATTGAGCAAACTTGAATTTATTAATATATGCATACTTTATTATTTCACTCTAATTATATAAAATTATGCCGGGTTCAAATTGCCAGACACTTACTCAGTTATTCACTTACCTTGATGGCTTTATGACGCCACTTACATCCTTCAGAATGCTTATCTTGGTTCCTTGAGCATTACAATATACTGCCTTCTTTACTCCCTGTTCAAGTGATAAACTTCGTTCATTTTTGCATGTAGGAAAACTAAAATTTTCTGTGCAAGCTTTTGAGGAGGAAGCATACTTACTGAAAAGAAGCTAATGAAAGTGTTCCACAGAGTTGGGAGTGGCTTCCCTTGTACAACCTCGCATTCTGCTTCTACATGCAGGTTCTTGTACCTGACCTCCACAGTAGGCACCTTCACATTCACTCTACAAACAAAACCCTCTTTGTTAATTCTTTCTTCTTAAAAAAAAAAACTTATTTTATCTGGTATTCAGAAGCTAAATAAAACCAAAGCCATAGATAAATAAAATGGGGAGAAAACCAAAGACTGAAGATTTTACACTTCATAACTGAATGACAGATGAAGTGACAGTTGGTAGGAACTAGAAAAACCAAGGCTTCATCAATCAACTTGAAAACATGGCCAAAAGCTATTTCAAGTTTCAACCCAGAATTGGCTTAATATGAAGAGTTTTGAAACATCTCCTCTAACAAAAAGTAACCCTTTTGTGAGAGAGAGAGAGAGAAAAAAAAAACCAGAATACTTTATTCACAGCATAGTTGATTAAGAACAAGAGTATGCACCTTTCTATCCTTTCTCTAAGTTTCTGTAGCAACTGGAGATTATCATTCTCAATGTGCTTTATGAGCTTATCAATCAACAAACGCCTTTCATCAGCTCCAAGTTTGGTAACATCAACCACCCTTTTACTATCTGATCTGAAGTTGATGGCGCCGCCGCTGCTACTGCTGCTTCTGCTTCTTCCAAGTTTGTCAGCATCAGTCACATCAACGAAGGAAGTTCTAATCCTTTTGAAGGTGGGTAGTTTCTCTATGGCGGCCCACTTCGAGAGAATTTCCCTCTCTTCCTCCAACACAGAATCTGCATCTCTGTCAAAGCTCAAAGTCAAAGGAGAATGCTGGTTTCTTCCTCTAGGAGTTAACGCCATCAGAATTTATGAGCTGGGTATTTCTTCAAACTCCTGGTGGGCACTCCTGAACGCCCCAAGTTTGAAACTCCTCACATACACAATTGAGAATACAGATTTTTCCTGAAGCTTGATGGATTCCCTTACTCACTTACAGATCGTTATAGAAGGTGTGTTGTGTATCATTAGTTCGGAGGAGAGAAGAATTGATTGAACTTCTCTCTCTCCCTCCTCTGTGTGCTGTGTTGTGTGATAGCAAGAAATGAGTTTACTTTTTAATTGGAAAACTTGGGGGAATCATATTCATAGCTTGTAATTTTGACAGTCAAAGTTTGATCCATTTGAGTTGAGAGTGAAAGCTATTTTTGTTTCTTTGTACAATGGTAGTTGTGGCTTGTGCTTATTTTATTGATTTCTTTGCAATTTAATAATCTCCTAGTCGCCTTTCGCCTCTCTCTCTATATTTATTCGTTCCGACACAAAAAAGTCTTTCTTACATTATTTTATAGGAGATATTACTATTCCAGAAGTATTCCTTTCTTTTAAAATGCTAGACTTATATACACAGGATGCAACATGTTGCATGCATGTAATGTAATTTTGGTCGATAGGATTGTGACATGTGGGTAGGATGACTTGAGATGCAATGTAATTTTCTACGTGTCACAATCTTATCGGTCGAAATTGCATTGCATGCAACAAGTTGCATTATAGACTAACCCACATATATAAATATAAATATATATATATATATATATATATATATAGCTTTTAAATGTAAAAAATGTAGATAGATTATCTCTTTAAATGAAAAGATAACTTGCATGTATATGGGTTCTTTCTTTTTACTCCTTTGATCTTCGGAACACTATTTCAATTAATTCGAACTCGACTCACATCGTGTACTTAGTTATAATAAGAGAGCCTCTTGATTGGGGTAGCTGCATTCATAATATCTTGAATTGAAATCTTGCCTAAGCGATATTAAATTACTTACTATTTAAACCAATCCCTCGTTAGTACGTAGATAGGGTTCTTAAGATTAGATTTAGTATATAAGTAATTATTATTTGAATATAACAAATTATATTAACGTGTTTAACTAATATTGCAATCTTAAGATTGGATTTAGTATAAAAGTAATTAAATGTATTTTAATTGCAGTTTATTATCTTATTTTAGTATAATATATCAATGATGATTGATCCTGAAACTTTATTTTATTTCAGATTTATTATATTATAAAGTAGTATACACGTAATTATTATTTGAATAAAACAAATTATATTAAGCACATAACATACTTCTTAGTTGAGTTAGTTCTTACCATCAGATTTAGTATTTGAATACTTAAAATGTGCTTTAATTACATCTTATAACTTTATTTTAATACAAAAAAAATGATGATTGATTTTTAAACTTTTATTTTATTTATTTTGAGTTAAAAATCATACATTTAATTTATTATTAGCTTTAAAAAGATAGCAATGTCCCGATGGACAATTAAAAAAATTTTATTTTATACTAATAAAATAATATAATATGTTATATAAGTAATACATATGATAATAGTTTGATTAAAACAACTTAATTTTTATTGTATGTATATTTTAATTTAAGAAGAAAGAAGTGCAATATATATATACTCTGGCTTCATATACCAAGGTTCATGCAACTTTTTTTAAAAAAAAATTCTAAAATTTTAATATAAAAATATTATTATTATATTTTAAAATAAATATTTTAATAACTATTTAGCCATATTTTTAACTTCTCTCACCACTATTAGTAAATATTAACTACCTTATCATGATATCTTTTTCTCTCACATATCCTTAAATTATGTTTTATTTTATATTTTTTATTATAAAATATAACTATTTTGTAAATTTAATGACCAAAAAATCTAACAATCATATATATATATATATAATTATTATTTTTTATGAAATATATATATAATTATAAATATATATAACAGTTCATTATTCACAAACAGAAATTGTCATTAGCACCCATAGTGGTATATCAATTTTATTTATTAAATATATCTAAAAAATATAAAAATAAAATAGTACCTATAAATTTGATGTTCTGTACTATATCTAATTCCACTTTTTTCTTTTTTAAATCCAGGCAAAGAAATCCACTTTTTATTGTCCTTGCTTTTGCAAACAAATGCACCAAAATAGATTATGATAGAAAGCCATCATCGGATTTTACCATGAAATAAATTAGCGATAAAAAAAAACAAAGTAATATACATTTGTTAGTTGTGACTTAAAAATGCTGACTTTTCTATTTGATGTGACGGCTATCTTTTTCTCCTCCCTTGCTAAGGGGATAGCTGGAATCCACAAAATTTTAAGCTTATATAGTAGCTAAGGTTAAAAATATTCTAATCATAATACATAAGTGGTGAATATAGATATTTCTTAATCCTCAAGAATTTAAATTTCAATAAAATGTTCATTTTTTTGGTAGAATAGAAATTAAAACAATGATTATATATTGAGGGGCTAATAATTATGCATGAGGACCTTCAAGGTTAGGTCCACAGGCGGCTGCTGATGAATGAGAAATATATTATTTAATAATAATGCATGTGCTTCTTTGTCCAAATATGACTCATATCTTTGACATAACGTGAACCTTGGGTTCTGCACCAATATTCCTATCCAGTTCTAAAAATTAAGTTTAATTTAATCTTTAAAAAAAAAACTTAATGATATTACTTGTAGTGCTAACTTTTGTAATGTTTTTTCCATAAACATATAAGAATTTCAATTTTTAGAAAATATAATAAATATCAGATAGACAATATTAACCATATAAAAGAGGTCAAATTCTAACAAACTGACCTTTGAAAAGATACAGCACTTCAAAGTTCAAACCAAAGCTTTGAAACTTTTTTTTTTTAAAAAAATATAGTACGCAAAAATATTACGTTGGAATGGGAAGAAAAATAAGATACAAATTTTATACTATAAGATTAGAAAATTTTCAGTATATTTTTTAATTTATTTAATATTATTTATCAATATTAATAAATTGACACACCCTAAATGAAATAAAAATTAAATTTAGAATTAATGGAAAGATTACTAAGCATTCGTTTGATTTGTGAAATTTGAGTGACGGAATAGAAATGAAATAGAAATTAGAATTAGATAGAATTTGAAAAGTTAATTTTGTACTATTTTTTAAATATTAATAATTTTTAAATAAAAGATAAAATTATTTAAAAAAAAGACAAAATTAACTTTCCATGCAATTTTTTAATCTTAATTCCCATTTTCTCAATTCATTTCTCCAAACCAGGCCTCAATTTTCTCATCTAAAAAATAGGAAAAAAAACTTTAAATTGATTTGACTTTAATGTTTGTGTTTTTTTGTATTTTATGATGATTTTGATTGTCATCTTCCAAATCAATATCATCATTTTCTGCCCCTTCTTTTCCGGGTCATAAAGGATTACCCAAGGGGTCCAGAGCCGATAAGTCCATAACTAACTCCTAACTTTTATAATATTTTTTTTGGGGTAAATAATATTTTAATTTTAGGAGTGCTGTCTGCTTTTGAAGATTCCTGATTCATGCATGCAATGAGTATCTGGGCCTCACTCTGTTTTTAATTTTTGGGCTATTTGTCCATTTGTCATTAACAACTTGTTCAGGTTACCACACAATACACATGTAAAGAGAAAATAATTTTTAAAAGTAAAAAAAAACAAAAAAAGATTTGGATCCTTTTCAATATAATATTTTATGAAGAAGAGCTTGAATAGACCCCTCTTCAAATCTCTTTCAAAGTCCTATTGAGAATCATTAATCTAAATCTAACTTTTATAATGCAATAATATAACTGATAGTGAAATTTGATAAGTATTCACCTTACCAACCCTCTTTTTTCCCCTTCTTTTCCTTTTGCAATGCCATAAAAAGATCTTTAAAACTTGTCCAATTGGGTTTTGAGTTGATTGATATTTGGTAGATAGTATGATGAGTTAAATGATAGTAAGATGATAGCTATTTTGTTTTTTACCTTCAAAGAAATGTGAACTAATATCTTAATAGTGCAGAATAGCTCTTTCTGTCGGTTTTACATAATAGTGGGATGTGCCATCAGCATATGAAATAAAGATCTATATCAATTATCAAAATGAACTTTTGTTATGGTTGTTAGTCACTTTTATGGATATCAGAAATAACAACAAACAAACAAACAAAGCATTTTCTGACTAAGTGAAATCACAAGTGATGCTACTATATTCTATCTTGACTCATTTTGTCAAAAAAGTAAACACAATTTAAGAAATTTATGGGAGAAAAGAAAAATGAAACATTGATAACATAAAGAAATATACATGAAAGGACTAAACATGGAGAACAGAAAAAGATAAAAATAAAAAGAAAAAAAGATCTCTTTAGCATTCATATTCCGAGAACATGTGTCTGATCCATCTCAACAAGTAACTGCATGCAGTGACAAATTTGCCAGAATGGCACTAACTAATAGTTATTATATAAACATCTTAGATCTACTTACAATTCCATTACTATATTGCATATCCCTTTACATCTTAGTCATAATCGTAGTTAATGCACAACACTGAATAATTAGTGCTTCAATCAAGACAAACCCATCTGGTCTAGTATCAAGGCAAGCCTTTCACAATCATGGTGTTTCATAATCATGCACCTTTCTACTCAGACATTCAGATTCATTAAGAAAAGTACTCTGAAAACTATGGCCCATCACAATAATATAATCAAAGAGTTACTTTTGAGTTTTGTCAAATATTACATGGTAGATGCAGGATCTAACTTTAAAAAAATATTATACCCAAGAAATTTTCAGAACTGTGATTCAACTTTTTATGTGCTTCTGATTCTGTCTGCATTTCATTTACATTCCATTTATAACTTGGTTCATCAATGACCATTAAGGCATTAACCCATAAAAGTGGGGTGCTGCCAAAACCCAAATGTCAATCATAATACAGATTAATGCCATCAAGAGGATGGATGCCCCTGTTTCAGACCTAATAAGTAATAACAGTGTACAATGCTTTAAAGATAACAGGTAGTTCAACTGGTAAAATCCATAGCAGTGATGATGGAGAAACAAAAATATTCAACATATGAATGCTTCTTATCCTCATAAACATATCTTGTAAGAATATGGGATAACAGGAAAATACTTGTGTCTTCAATGGTAAAACCACCTGTTCTTGACCATTGAAAGATTTTCTTTCCTTTGTTTTGGCTTTTCCCCCACTTGGAAGGATTTGATCCATGGAGGTAAATCCCATCTTTTAAAGATTGATAGATCAAGCCAATCACGAGAAGACATATGAGAAAATCATTGGAGTCATACTGAAAGCCAATCAAAATCTAATTATTCTCTTTGTGTTTGTAGCTTTTGAAGCTGTTGTATCAAACCCAGTGAAGTGAAGTTAGGTAAAACATGTCAGGCATAATATGAGAAACCATGGAAGAAATGGAAGGAGAACTAATTGTTATACTGAGTCTATCATTCATGATAGGAGTTATTGATTGCTGCACAGAAAATTTCGTGCTTAACTAATTGAATTTAAACTTACATGAATGTTTTTCAAATTTTAAATGCTTTCCAAATATGATCATAATAGACGTAAAACTAGCCATAACAATACTACAAAACTATTTAATACTGGTTAGATGGACTAATTAATACGAACCATAAAACAAATAAATATGACATTGATACTCCACAAAATAAAACAGTAAACATAATATTTCAGGGAAAAAAAAGAAAAAAAAAACGAAGAAAATGACTTGAATGAATGCTAATTCTAAAAGGAAAGGATTTAGGGCAAAAAGTCGAAACATTAGTAGCCCACACTGATAATAGCGTGTAAGCACAAAAATTACATTTTTTTTTTTAAATTTTGGGGTGGAGGCACATAAATTACATTGCCTTTCATTAAATTAATAAATCAGAATATTTTACACAATTTTTTAAAAAAATAAAGGGAGATACTACAGAATAGAATCAAAATCTTTGGCCAGTACTCCCAATCCCAATCCTACTCCAAATGGAAAGCTTATATTTCTCAGCTACTAATTCTTCAGTTCTCTGCTGAAATTCTAATTGTTGTGACAAATAACCCAACTTCCAACATTAGGTCTAAAAAATTTGTTAGGCTCTATGTGAGTGGTTTAAAGCATGAGTACAAGCAGTCTTGGCCATAACAATGAACAATGTACCAAACTGTGTTAATTGGCTCAAAGGTACCTCATTTACTCCGTTTCTTTGCTTCACTATATAGGATGACTCCAATAACTGTGAGAGTATATCCAAGCATTCCAGTCACTGATACAGGATTCCTAAATATCAATATGGAGATAACAACTGCTACAGCTCCTTTAGCATTTCCTAGGACCTGGAAGAACCATATTTATTCAAGTCAACTAATTTACAACATAACATCTTTTACAAAAAAAATAAAATGATACTAAGTATCTAACAAGCTATATTAATCATACTTTCCTTTCTGTTAACTAAGCTAGAACTAGTTTGTATGAGGTTGTAAAGGCTTAGGAACCTAGGATTCTCATCATGCAAACGCTTTACATGATCAGAACTCCAAAAAATTCAGAAATATAAGATGCTTATTAAGAGGAAAATCATGTCTTCAGGAATTTAACTAATGTTGGCAACATGCCATTCTGTAATCTCAGTTTCTTGTGCAACATGTAGGAAAATCATATAGAAAATTGTTAGTCAAATAACAGAGAACTTCAATTTAACATGAAATAACTTTTCTAGTAAGCAAAAGAATTTTGAAAATGCATCAAATAGAAATGATGCAAATTGATAACAGAAATCATACAAGCTCAGCAACTTCCATACTTAAGTTGTCATGGTCCACATGATATTAGAAAAATAGCAGTATTGTTGACGCAACCAAAAAGGAAAATAAGTTTAAGAAACGCAAAATTTTGGAAATTTGCTCAATAAGTAAAATAAATGGTTAAACAAAAACCAATAGAAGCATCATTATTCCTCCATTGATTTACACAATAAAAATAAAATAAAACAAAAAACAGAATATGAATTGAAAAATAAAACAGAAGAAAAAAAGAATCCCATATTTATTGTCAGTATCACATACCAATGATTTGAGAAATTCCTAAAATTTGAGTAAAGGGAAAGAAATGATTACCTGAAGTGTCAAGGCACTGGTGTGCTTTGTGACTAAGAAATTGGTCAAATTGACAAAATATGCTAATGCAGAATTGAAGATAAGTAACCACAAAATCTTCGAATCATCTCTGGCAAGTGCAATTGTAATTCCAACTACATCTTCTTCCATTATAATTGCAGCTGGAAGAAGGAATGCAACAGCTACGGGCGCCATGTACATAAGAAGGTTCATAGAATTGAGCTTTTCCCTGAGAAGTCAGTGAGCCAATTTCAGTACTAACCAAGCTTTAAATGCTAACATACTCTGCTAAGTTATAGTCTTACAGAAGGCACTCAATCAATCAGCCATGCATAGTGAATTGATGATAATAAAAATTGTTCAAATCAAATGGCAGAAAAGTTTAAAGGCATTACGCTTCTGAAGACAGCAAAACTCCTTGAAGCACTGTTTTAAGTGCTCGCGCAGCTGTAGCACCAACGCACATTAAAAATCCAAATAGATGAAAACTTGGTTCTCCCTTCATCCAAGTAAGAGAAAGATAATAAGTACTAAGGATTATAGACTGTAACCTTACTTCAGACAGAAATCCTTAGTTAATAATTTTATTAACAAGCATAAATTAAAATTAGCAGTTTCTTTAATCCATTGTCAACAATTTCAACTATAATAAGCATATAGGCACCCCATGAAAAGTATTTTTAATAATCATTATAATTGATAATTATGGTCAAGCAGAGACTTCTTCCTCTCCCTTCAAATTCACAGCCTTAGAGTAAAAATATATAGAAAAGTCTAACATATACTTATATGTATGCATAATTATATACACACACTAAAAATTCAATTAACATAAAATATAGGCAACACTCTTTCATTTTTCTTTAAAATGAAACTAATCAAATCTTGGCTTTTTTTACAAAAGGCTTTGTTTGTTGTTGTTTTATGTTCAGCCTAAGTGGATTTACCCCTCAAAAAGAAGGATTCAGACTTGCATGCCTCTTCCCAACTCCCCAATAATAATAACATCATATAGTCCATTTTAATAGTTTTTCTATAATATTATAAACATGCACACAAAACAAATACCAATATATAAGTAAAGCACTGTCCCCAAACTTCAAACCAATTTTCAATTTCATCTCTAAACTTTATTTGCAGTCAATTTTGTCCCAAAAGTTTAGAGTTGCAATTGATTTTGTCCGCAAAGGTTCAAATTTCGTCATAACACCTAACATCTTCAAATTACTAACGGCAATTGATGACATAATATCATACATATAATATTAATGCTAATTCATCACTCAAAATGATTTCATTTCTAGAAATGACATCATTTTAATTTTTAAGTAATGAATAATCATCATTTAACGTTAGAAATTTGGATGATATTAAGTGTTAAGAATGAAATTCACAACTTTTTTGGGACGAAATCATTTGCAATTTCAAACTTTTGAAACAAAATTGAGTTGACTGCAAAAGAAGTTGAGGGACAAAATTAAAAATTGGCATAAATTTAGGGACATAGAAGGTATTTTTGCCTATATAATATTTAATAAAAAGGATAAATGATAGAGACAGAGCAGATACCCCACTGGCAATCATAACACCGGTAACTACAGGAACGAGAGTGATGTAGGTGAGCCAGCCCTCCCTCTTAAGAGTCATAAGGTAAGCAAACACGGCCGTGAAAAACGGCGTCGTCGCTCCCACCGCCTGGTTAAACGACACCGGAAGGTACCGAAGGGAAATGTTCCCTCCCACCACCGATAAGCAGAAAATGAGACCCAGAGACGATATCTTCACGAATTGCACACGCGACCGCACCGTCTGCAACGGCACGACCTTAAGCCACGAGATGGCGATGTAGCTAAGAAGCGAGCACGCCAACATGTGGCATAGCGTCAGAAATATTGGGTACCTAAAGCCATAATTACTGAGCAAGTACTTGTTCAGAAGAAGCACCCCAATGTTGGAAGAGTACCAACATGTGATGAGTCCGAAGGTGAAGAGCCGGCCTGAAAGTGGAACCTTCATCGTGGGAAGCAATTCAAATTTCAGGAAGGCCGACTCGGTAAGGGATTGGAGGGAATTGGGGCCTGAGTGACTCAGTTAGGGTTAGGTTTTTTTTTTCCCTTTCCCGGAGAAAAACGAAACCTAAATGTAGAAGCGGAGGGAATGTAGGTTGTGGAGAAGAGAAAATGGTGGGAAAATCTGAGACCAACCGAAATGGGAAGGACAAAAATTCAACTTTCCGTAAATGGTTTAAGGGAATTTTGGAAATGTAGGGATGAAATGTGAGTTTGATTAAGGAATGGAGGAAGATGAAGGAAGTGCAGAGGATGAACGATGCTGAGTGAGAAGCTCTGGGAGGAGGTCAGTGTGGGACGACGAATTTTTAGCGGCATCTCCAAATACGTGAGAGGATATTATAATTTTTACTATAAATATTAAATAAATGAAAATTACTCTTGGGCCCCAAAGCCCCCCAATAGATTCAGCCCTACAATAGAATCTCTAAAAAAAAAGTTCGAATAAAATATGGACTGGGCTCACTTTTTTAAGCTCGAAGGTCTGAATTATTTTTTAAAAAAAAGTATAAAATAAATAACAAAATCAATCTTATTTGAACTTCATATTTTTTGTTAACAAAAAAAATTAATATATTTTTTTTATTTGATTTCATAGAAATATATTATATGTTACATATACAAACAATTATACTTAATTATTTTATGACTTATATATATATGGCAAAAAATTAAGTATAATATATTTTTAGTTTACTAAATTTTATATTTTAAGTTTATAACTTATAAATTTTATTTTAACTTATATTAATTATAAAAATATCATATATAAATAATTATAAATTTCTGAATTCGGCCTAATAAAAGTAGGTCTGAGTTCATATTTCGTAAGTTGGCGAATAAAGAAGTCTGGCCCATAATTAGATCTAGTTGCAACCTAGTGATTTTCTTTGTATTTTGGTGAGAATATGAGATGTCCTTTTGTCTGCCAATGAATAGAAGTTCAGGAGTTTTGGGTAGAAATGTGTTTTTTTTTTAATAAATTATCCCATACTTATATAGGTAACATGTATTACTATTATACTATTATAATTTCAGAGCAAGAGAAACAAGCGTTGTAGATCTTTAGTTCTTAACCAGTTACACATCAAATGAGAACTAAACCTATACCCTTGTTAAAGGGATAAGTCTATGATGCAATAAGTTGTATCATGCAATGCATTTTTAACCAATAGAATTGTAATACTGGTTATTTTGTTGCATCAAGCAATGCCGTTGAATCACATCAATGGCTACAATTGTGTCACATAACCCATTGCATGATGTAACAAGTTGCATTACAGACTCACCCTTATTAAAGATGCAAAGTTATATTTTTTGAATATTAAAACAACAGATTACAAACCATTAAGGTTATATTGATGTAAATAATGTAATTAAAAATATGGTTTGATGAAACTGGAGTTATATTTGAAATTGAGGGATCAAATAAACAAATATTTGTATAACTTCCATTTTAAAGTATATTTTGTTATTCAAATTTCAAAATGTGAAAATACTCCTTTAATTTTAAGATTACTGGCAAATACTCCCATTAATTTTCATATCATGAAAATCAACTTCTATGAATTTTAGAATTTGGCAGGATTATTGCAAGCCAGAGTAATGAGCGATGAAAGATGATTGACGTAATACCTTGTTTTCTATTATGAGTTGTCCCTGCTTACATGAAACGTAATTGATATCTCCAAAAAATAACCAATTTTTATTATTAATATGCTATATTATAACAATAAAGTTAGAGATATAGCTTGCAAGAGGCACCAGAGCCAAAAATGCAGCAAATTTAATTTTACTAGCTAAACGCTGCATTGAAAGACCATTAATTATTTCGGCCAAAAAAAAGACCATTACTTATTGGTAAAAACATAGCCCCACCCTTTTAAATTCAAGCTAGTTCATTTTTCCCACCTATCATTATAATAGGTGTTTCTACAATGTATCATAATTCATAACATAGTAATATTTTCTTATCTATGTTATGAACTTCAATATCAATTTTTGTTTCAGAAAGTAATGCGAAAGATGATAAAAAATGTGGCACCGAGTTTAATTGTATTAGCAATGGCAATTTGGCAGTTGCTAGGGAATTTGAATAAAAATAATCAAAAACTTACAGTGTCTGATTAGTGATAATTTCTATCCACTATTTCAATATGTGAAAAAATCGTCCACACTACCTCCTTCATATTCTTGAATACTCATTGAAACAATCGCTATAACAAAAGTATTAAAGGGTAAGAAGAATAGCGAAGACACTGGTGCATCAGATATTGATATATATGGTACAATAATGAACTTACCAACAAAAAGAAGAGCACATCTCAATTCTCAAAAAATCAGTAAAACCAAAGAAAATGCACCTTCTCACTGCCTAATATCTTCACCAGCATAAACTGCATCTTCTCCTAGCTCCTCCTCAATCCGAAGTAACTGCATCAAATTTCAGATGGTAACTCTGTGTTTTTTGCCTCACTTAACCAAAAGACATGTGGAGCACATGAATAAACAGATAGCACAAAGTAACATATCTGTTACTGAGCGAAAGTAAGAACCCTTCGGGAAAAGTGCTATTTGGGGGGGGGGGGGGGGTGGGTGGGGATGGAGGTTGTTAAGGGATTGGTGGGTTGATGTAAGCCGATTAACATGTAAAGATATTTGAAATAGTCAAAACAGTGCAGTAAAATAATCAGTATGAGAGTCTGCAAGAGACCTGATTATATTTTTCTAGCCGCTCTCCTCTGCAAGGTGCACCTCCTTTGATCTGACCGGAAGCAAGCCCAACAGCTAAATCAGCTATGAAAGAATCTACAGTTTCCCCACATCTATGAGAAGTTACCATCCCCCAATGCGCTTCCTTAGCCTGCTTCACCACTTCAATGACCTCTGTTACAGTTCCAACTTGGTTGACCTAAATGACAAAAGGAAATAATCACACTTTAACCCAAAGGCACTTACAGTTGCAACTTGGTTGATCTAGATTATAAGAAAATATATTCTCTCTTTTTACATAAACAAATTAAAATAGAGTATCTGCACAGAGCAACTTTTTTCCATAATCTGCAGAAATCCAAAGGTCCTACATAATACTTAATAAGGAAACAGAATTTCTTCCATGAATAACAATAAATATTTAGAAAGATCAGAAATGAGGTTAAATGCATCATCAAATAATAGTCAGTTACCTTTAGAAGAAGAGCATTGCAAGCAGACTCAGTGATTGCTCTCTCAATGCGTTTTGCATTTGACATTAACAAATCACCGCCAACTACCTGCATAAGTCCATTAAAATAGAAATAAAGCATATAAACATTAGTTCTTCTCAGAGAATTAGTTCCATAGCATATATTATTTGGATGCACAACTTAAAATGAACAGAGAATGAGTGCACATTAACTCAAGCAGAACATTTGCTTAAGAAATCTCACCTGACAAAGTTCAAGACTTGAGAAATACTTAATATGTTCCCAATCTTCCTTGTCAAATGGATCTTCTATTGATATAATTGGATATTCTACCAATTGAGAAAGGAAAAACCATTATAAGCATATAAAGTGTGCTTAAATTAATTTATATAATAGATATCAAAAAAAGACTAGGACAATGATTTACCATTACATAATTCCTTGTACAACTCTATCATATCCTCTGCTGATTTGAAATTCTGTCCTGACTTCTGAGGAGATTTAAAGTCCAGGTCATACCTTGTACCTGTATAAGGAAAGACATATGAAGACCAAAATAACTAGGTTAATGATTGCAAAGCTTTAAAACATTATCCCACAGTTACAGCCAACTTTGACAAGTTAAAAGAGTCATAGAAACTATATAGGCTAGGACATTAACTAGAGAGAGAAGGTAGAGAGGGAACAAAAAGTGTCTGCTGACATGGCATGCAACATTAGCAGTTGATCTCATATTTATATTCTGAATTTCTGATAGATATCAAATGCACAAAACTATCTTGGGGTTTAGTATTTCTATATATAAATTCATCCTTAGTCCTTATATAATTTAGCAGTGCAAAATATATTCATTTTTATGACAATTTGGAAACTGAGAAATAACAGTCACTGAGTTTAAATTACTCAAAGTTTCAATAACACTGGTATAATCCAATTTAACAAGTTCGTTCAGCAAAAATAAATAAATTAAAAAAAATGGTTACTAGGACGAACAAATTCTACAGAATATCAATGACAATACTAAATAAGCAGCTGTAAACAGCATCTCATGACAGAAGAAAAATAAATGCAAAGATGAGATCACCTGAATTCATGGCCTTTGGTACCTATAGCATTATTAAGGTACACACCCTTATTATCAAGCAAGACTATATTTAGTATTTACAGCTCTCGGCAAGACTAAAGAGTAAATTTGCCTTGAGACCAAAGTAAAAGTAATTGCACAAGTTTTTATATAACAATGAGCAATATTAGAGTCGACGAGCTTGAGCGGATTTCGCTTTCTAAAAGTACATTAGGAATGGAAAATTAGAATTATAACAATCAAAGCTTTTTCCCACTAGATGGAGTCGGCCAATGGAAAATTAGAATTACCTATGCAAAAATTTGTAGCAGCAATATCAATAGCTATCTTTATTTTCTCGTTATAATCAGTTCTGCTGATAGCCTCCTTTACAAGATCCAGGGCTTCTCTAAAACTGGTGAGGATATTTAAATGGAGTCAGACAAAAGAGGTAAGAATGAAAAAATCATGATAATTAAAACGTTACATAGAGAGAATGTCGAAATAGAAACATAACCTAAGCATGAAATTCACAATAATTAATTGATTTCATTAATAAATAATGTAACTTAAAATTCTATCACATTATTGTCACAAATCTTGTAAAGGCCAGAGTTAAAATTTATTTAGCAAGTCAGACATCCATATAAATTATAATATGAACTAGAAGTAGAAACATTGGTCAGATTCATCCATGTGCCTATGCTGATGACTTTAAGTTTTTTTTCCGTAAACCTATGTTATTGTATTAGACAACACCATATAATACAGTTTTGAAGATATTTTCACTTCGCTTACCTAAACATCTAAAAGGGATTTGCACTCAATATTATCCATTTAATTGCAAACAAGGATTTTCACAAGCTATAGAAGTCTGTAAAATCAATTGTCAAACATAAAACACTTGCCTGGAGACATTAGGAGCAAAGCCACCATCTTCGCCTACATTACAGCCATATGCACCATATTTTTCTGTAATAACAGCCTGCCATTTTATTATCATTAATACAAATCAATATATCAATATAAAAAAGATATCTTCATTAATACAACACATTTAATTGCAGAATCAATTAAAACCCAGCATCAAATCATAGCAAGTGTAAGCAGCAATGAGGGAAAGGAAAGATAGTCAAAACGGTTGCCGTATAAGTGCATGATATATGAAGAGTTGTGAAACTGTGAAGAAAGATGGTCATACTATGATCCTATAAATAGATGTAACAAAATACGAATCAAAGCAAGAAGGAAAAGCAAAAGCACTTGCTAAATGTGTTTTCACATAACCAAGAGTAACTAGATTTCAATAGAAATGCTTTTTAGGAAAAGAGAAGTTGTTCAAAAGCCATTTTGGGTTGCAATAAGAATAGTTGCACATATGCAATTAAAAGAACACCATAATGAAAAGCTCTCATAAGGAGCTTAGGGCTTCCATGTCTAATATATGCAGGAGAAATAGCAGTAATAATAACGAAGAATCTAATTTTTAATCAGACAACCAAAGTGCTAAGCAACCATGCTACTAAATTTAGTACGTCAGTGATTGGTTAGATCAGGACAACAAAAAATCTAGAACAGAGAAGAAGAAAATAGTTGAATTTTTTTTAAAAAAAATAATAATCACCTTCAGGTGTTGATAGGTCTCTGAACCCATTCTCAATGCTTCCTCAAATCTGCTTGCTCCAGTTGGTAGAATCATAATTTCCTATCCAGAATAATACAATAAGGCTTTCACCTTTGGAAGAATAAAAAACGCAATTAAGTGGCAAAGTGAACACACAAATGTATTAAGAAAGTGAAACCATTCCAATAAAAAAAAAGAAAAGAAAGTGAAACCATATCCATTGATGTTAATATGTCAGGTAAACAACAGTGTAAAATTTGTTGACTATAATCAAACAATATGCTGACTACAAAAAAATTATGAATGAGTAATTGAATACAAAGTCATTTCAACATCATCATACATCTATACAAATTTATGAACTAGGAAGTTAAAATGCCAAATAAACTTTGAAATGTCTACATTATATGTTACACATTGTAAAATTTGTTTACATGAAATAGCAATGTACTTTTAGATTCTGAGATATGTGTGATTGCAGGACTAGGCAACAACTTTCGTTCAAAGATTGCATTTTATTCATCTTGTTTGCTATGTAGCTTTCCATTTTTCGAACTGAATCTACTTTACAACTAGGTTATTTAAGTCTGTTGTTTCTGTGGGAATGACATCCAACCAGGTCTGACCACCTTGAAGAAACATCAGCAGTTCTCATGCCAGTAAACCCTTCTGTCCAGTGATTCCCAAGCAGAATAGGCTTCTGTGGAAGTCTTTCTAAGCTTGTTGTCTCACTTTGGCCAGCAAAAGAAGATAACAAAAGGCAGAGGGCCCATCAAGATATCTAGTTAAAGAAACAAATTTATACTATAAATGACAATAGTCAAGCTCAGCCGTTTACTTCTGCACCATAAGATAGAAGACTGGCATCCGATCAATTTGGATTTGTGTCCATTTGGTTTGCACAAGAGCAATAGTATCATGAACTCAATTATACCAAACCAGATGGATTGCCCTGAACTCAATTTTTGAATTATAGATAGAAGTAAACCTCATAGAAGTATCAACACCATGAATTTGGCTGAGTGGTCATAGGCTGGATATTAGGGAGCATAAGCTTTAGTCTAACTCCAATGCTTCTGATTGAGATGTCCATCTTTAAAACTTATCCTAAATTCCTAATCATATTCGAGCAAATCTTTAAGAGCACCAAAGAAAGGCCATAAACACAATTTTATCCTATAGCATACAAAAGGCACAGACACCATTGAAAAAGGAGGCATTCTGTTCCAATCAATACACCAAAGAACAGTAAAACCCCGGAACTGCTATAAAATTTTGGAAATAAAATACTACAGAAAATCCATATGTGAATTTCCTTCCTTGTTGTATTTTGATTTTGTAAGGGTGGGTATGGTATGGTTGGAAATTTATGCATAACAAGAGGGGTAGAATTACTGGAAGAATAATTAAAATTATGCCAAGGTATTAAATTGTAACAGAATACATACCTGAATGGCCAGATTGTTTCCTGCATGCTTTCCTCCACTTATAACAGTAAAGGCAGGAACAGGAAGCATAGGGATGGTTTTTCCAGAAAGATCAGCAATGTGCTTGTAGAGAGGAACCTGATGTACATATTTTATTTTCTTAATAACTTTGAAAGGATAAATACACTAATTTTCCAGAAAACAAACTAGATTAAAATAAATTGTAATTAACAAAACGCCATGCCTCCTTTTCTGCAGCCCCAGCCTTACAAGCAGCAATGGACACAGCTAATATAGCATTGGCTCCAAGCTCTCCCTGCAAGCAAAATCAAAACCATAACAATAACTAGTTATTAAATGTTACAGAGGTTGGGAAAGCATCTCCTAAAATGAAATATCCAAACATGAATGCCATAATTAAGATCTGAAATTACAATATATGAATGATAGATAAGTCAGTCACATCTTCATTAAACTCTACAAAAAGAAAAGGGCAAAATGAAGTGTCACTTGGAATTTGCATTTTAGAATAACCTTTATGCATTAGATAATTGAAGACTGAAAAGTGAGCTAAATATTACTTAATCCAATTACATTGTTCTACTCTTGCTTAGATGAAGAAAGGATGTATAATGTGTGAAAGCCCACTTTAATCCAACGCAAAACCTATGTTCAAGTTAACTTATTTGAAAGCAGCATGTTTACTGAAAAAGAGAGCTAAATATTACTTAATCCAATTACATTGTTCTACTCTTGCTTAGATGAAGAAAGGATGTATAATGTGTGAAAGCCCACTTTAATCCAACGCAAAACCTATGTTCAAGTTAACTTATTTGAAAGCAGCATGTTTACTGAAAAAGAGAGCTAAATATTACTTAATCCAATTACATTGTTCTACTCTTGCTTAGATGAAGAAAGGATGTATAATGTGTGAAAGCCCATTTTAATCCAACGTAAAACCTATGTTCAAGTTAACAATTTGAAAGCAGCATGTTTACATCAAGCTAAACAAATTCTCTTCTATAAACTAGTGTGTGTTTTGTGAACAAGATGGAAAATGAAAAAGTGCAAAAAGGAAACTGGAGTAAAAATATTCAAATATTGAAAAGCTATAATTGTTAAGACTTGATGCTAGGGAGAGTTGAAAAACATCCCTATTACTTAAAATTATTGAAATAATGAGGATGAGAAAGTTATTTAATCTTTTCTTTTTCCTTTTTGAATAAAGAACATCTATTTAATAATTATAAGAGTAAACTAGCACGAACAAATTTATATATATAAATAAAAACAAACATATATACACATACATACTTATATTGATTGTCTAGAGCTCTGTATTTTCACAATGCACATGTACCTCATTTATATCCAAAATATGAGATTACATGTATTTTTAAGGGTGAAATGAATGTGGTTGCCACAATGTCACCTCATCTCATTTCTTCCCTTCTATTCTTTCATCAAGCAAGCATATAAAAAAAATTTCACTATTTTACAAGCCTCCTATTTATCCCAGCAAGCACACCCTACAAATTCAATACCAAAATTTTTATCTGACAACTTAAGGTCAAATGAAAATTATCCCAACAAAGAAGAGTTTCAACCAAAAGCCACCTATATTTGAATATCACAGCACAATACATCATGAATAACTTTTGCACTTTATTAGTTCATTTTAAGCTTAGATTACATTAGTTCATTTCAGAACAATTGCATACCGAGAAGGATATATTCAAGTGCAATTGCTGTGATTTATCAATTCACCATACAAGAATGACTAACGTGTCTCAAGCTTGAACACATGAAAGAGATAGTTAAATTCTCTTTCAACTGACTTAAAATTAGATTATCGGTAATCCTATATAACTCATTTTTGTTATCTTAACTAGAACTGCATATAATGAGATCAAGTCTCTGAGAGTCTTTCCTGGTTCATTTTGCTCATTCACATTGCATTCATCAATTGTTTACAGAATTCTAGAACTCAGCTGCTATCCTGGGCTGGGGAATCCCAAAAAAGTAGTATTATAATAATGTTCAAACTCTTTGACAGAATATTTTCATTTTAAAATGTAAGAAAAACACATACACAGAGAAGCACACAGATACTTGTATGTAAATATCCTTTCAACAAATTACCTATGTTCGCATTTGAAAGGAAAAGAAATACCTTCTTCTCCGTTTTGTCTAGGTCAATCATGGCCTGATCAATCTGGTTCTGAAGTGTTGGATCCATACCAATCAATGCTTCTGATATTTTCTCATTAATATTTTTAATAGCTTTAGTGACACTATTTCCAAGATATACGCCCTTGTCCCCATCACGTAACTCAGAAGCTTCATACCTGAAATTCTTAACCTAAACTGTTAATGCTAATTTTATTTAAATGGTTGAGAACTTATAGTGAAACAGAACCGCAAAAATAGCCTAAAATCTAGCAGCAACAACCACAAACACACGCATAAGCAGAGAAATGCAGCAATTGTAGCCAGATGCGGTTGCAATACCCACCACAACCACAATACTAGGCTGCAATCTGCATCAATTGATAACAATTTGAAACTGATAGCCTTGCCATATAGAATAGCTCTATATACCAAATTCAGGTCATGATAACATGTGATTAGCAAAACTCAAGCCAATGCACAATAATCTTAAACTAAAATTTATTCCTAGCAGGAAAATACAGCTGTAATTAGCTCTATGTTCTGACTGTACCATAATCCGACTACAAGAACAGCAAATATAATATGGAAACTGCACTAGGAATTAATGGAATTACAAGAGGTTCATAAATATTGACTAATGATTAATGAAATGATAACTTAATGAACTGTATCCCACACACAGAGGATAGGAAATGCTTGCGATTATTTTTCAAAAATTCCTCTAGAACGAATCATAACCACCATTGCTCGCCCAGGAGAATTCTAAGAAAACGAAAATTGATCAAACGAATAATTCATTACATGAACTAGTTGTGCTCCGTTGTCTTACTCATTATCAAGAGATCCGACTAACATATTCCCAAATCTCAAGCTATCAATGAACAGATACATTAAGCCAAGAAGCAGTAAGACTTACATCCCATTAGGGTTGCCGCTGGGAACCGAAGCACGGAACATGCCTTTATTAGTGTACAAGTCCACTTCGACAGTAGGAATTCCTCTGCTATCAAGGATTTGCCTCGCCTTAATTTTCGTGATCATAGCCTGAACTGCTTTTCTCATATGATTAGACTGAGCTCACAACAACAACAAAAAAAAAATCAACAAAGAAAAATATCGTAAGAAGTCCGTAAGATGGAAGACCACCGAATTCTTTTAGCTGCTAAGAAAAACCGAAGCTAAGATCATCTGATTTGTTCTTTTGCATTTTCCAACCAAAAAGAAAAAAGAAGTGAAGGGAGGGAAGGAGGATGAAAGTTACAATGAAGAGAACGGGATCGGGAGTCTTGGCCCTAACAGCAGCATTAACGGCGTCTTCGATTTTCCGGGAAAGCATGTGCTTGTCCAGGTATTCTTGTACTGACATTTTCTATGAACAACTCGTAGAAGCTTCTTCTTCTTCCTCGTATCTTTTACTCTCTCTCTCACTCACTCACGAGTCACGAACTTGGAATTGCGAGAGTTTTGAATATGGTTGGTGAACTCGCGTAGCTAATGACGCTTTGTGCTTATGTGGTCTCTTGACTCTCGAGATACCAACGGCGGTGGCTTGTTGTGACTGAGCTGAAAGAAAGCGTCCTAATTCAGCAGAAATCGGCGGTGCAATGCAATCAATCGAACGACGTCGTATCCTGCCATATTAATATTAGCTTAAAGTCAAACTTTTCTTAATGGGGGTTAGGAGTAAGGACAAACTTCTTTTATGGGGGTCTTAAGACAAACTTAATAGGTCAAAACTTCAAATTGATCCTTTATGTTTGTACGAAGTTTTATATTGATCTTTTATGTTTCAAAAAGTTTAAATTGGTCCTTTATATTTGCAAGAAGTTCCAAATTGGTCCTTCTGTCCACTTCCGTCAATTTTTTAAGTTCAGTGTTGATGTGGCATGCATGCCACGTCATCACATATGATATTAGATGATGACGTGGTATGACACGTCAGCTTAGATGGACACGTAAGAGAGATAAAATGTCCACGTCATCATGTCACGTCAGCACTTAACGGAAAAAACAAATGGACTTGGATGGAAGGACCAATTTGAAACTTCTTGCAAACATAAAGGACCAATTTAGACTTTTTGAAACATAAATGACCAATATAAAACTTCGTGTAAACATAAAGGACCAATTTTGGGTTTTGACCAACTTAATAATAATGATATATGATATTTTTCAATTCCAAAATATATTATATTATGTTTTTCCGGGTAAAAAAAATTAAAAGGTTGTCATAAGAGACTCAAACAAAAAATTATAATTTTGACTACAAGATATTAGTGCATAATGCACCAACTTTCTAGTTTCTACAATGTAATAAACTAATAATCATTCAATTCCGTTTAACTTTATTACAAAATTTAAGTAGTTCTGTTTACTAAAAATTATTTGAAAATAAAATTTATGAAATTCAATTGAATTATATTGTTTAAACTATTTTTTAAAAAGAATATTAATCAACCATGTTTTAGTCCTATAATAATATTCCTTCATATATTCAATATAACTTTTTTTTTTCTTACATAATTATTTACTACTTTTTATCTTATTAATTTGCTAATGTGCATTATTTTTTAAAAACTATCACCATTATCTATAAGTCCATTTAACCCTCACCTATTTAGTTCAAACTAATTAAATTTTCATAACATGAATAAAGATCTCTCAATAAAAAAATTTCTATATACAAAATTCAAATTAAAATAATATTTTTATCACTCTAACTAACCAGCTTTTACTATAATTTTTAATAATTAGAAGTGTAAGCACAGACGTATGCCAATGTCATTTCACCCTTTTAAATCTTCCAAACAAGTTCTTATTTATGTATTGCAATCACAAACCTGATCTCAAAACTCACAGACCTATTTAAAATAAGGTAAGACTATTTTCTTACTCCGAATGTTTGGGGGTCCTGTCAATTTCGCCCCTAACGTTTTTTTTTCTGTCAATTGTACCCCTATCATTTTTTCGCTGTCAATTGTACTCTTAACGTTTTACGTTTCTGCCAATGTCACCATTTTCACTAACACCGTCAAATATTTAACAGTTTTTGCTGACGTGACATCCTATGTGGCAAAACATTTTTTTTCTGTCAATTGTACCCCTAACGTTGTACATTTCTACCAATGTCACCTTTTTCACTAGTACCATCAAATATTTAATTGTTTTTGCTTACATAGCATCCTATGTGGCAAAAATATCTGACTTGGCATTTTTTTCACACAAGATTTTTTACTCATATTTTTCCCATCAAAACCGTGTCGTTTTAGCTTCACTGTATTCCTTTTAAAATATAATTCAAATGCACGTGCCATTTTGCAGACAAAAACATCGGAGACGTTACCCTAAAATAGAGAATGGATAACGTCTCCGATATTTTTATGAGCAAAATAGCGCGTGCGTTTGAGTTATATTTTAGAAGGAATAGACTGAGGTCAAAACGCCTTTGATGGGGAAAAGAAGAGTAGGAAATCTGATGCGGAAAAAAATATACCAAGTCAGATATTTTTGCCACATAGGATGACACGTAAGCAAAAACTATTAAATATTTGATGGTGCTAGTGAAAAGGGTGACATTGACAGAAATGTAAAACGTTAACAGAAAAAAAAAACGCTTTACCACATAGGATGCCACATCAGCAAAAATTGTTAAATATTTGACGGTGTTAGTGAAAGGATGACATTAGCAGAAACGTAAAACATTAAAGGTACAATTGACAACGAAAAAATGTTAGGGACAAAACTTTGCCTTAAAATAATGTGAAAAATATATGGTATTATGGGAAATTGAGTTTTGTTTAGAGTAGGTCGCCGTCATTTCTAGGTGCAGCAGGGTACAGGGAAAAATAATATTAAGTAGACGATATATAGTAAACTAAAATCATCGGTTTGTAAGACTCAAATCACTCGATGCATTTTTTTCTCGTGAGTTCAATACAAATCACAAATTTAGTACAAGTGAATAGCTTTGAAAGTGCAAAAGGTGTAGTATATAGTATAAACTGTGAACGTTCCTTTATGCTAATACAAATGCACTAGATGAGCCAGTGAAGTGACGAATCGATCCAAACAAGCTCTTCGCAGCACCAAAATGTCTGATTCGGTACACACCAGGAGAGGCAGTCTGTGGGATTCTCCATTCTATGGTTGCTTTACTCCTAGCGCTGAGTTTGGAGGGTCTTGACCACTTGAAGCGCAGGCAGAAGTCATCATCATCATAAGCAGGAACCCAAGTGTCCTTACTTTGGAGGACTTCCACAAGGGCAAATGTACCTTCAGTCATAAGGTCATTGCGAGGGCAAGCAGACCAGAAAGATACTGTTACCATTTCACCTCTCTTGAATGTGGAGTTCTGAGGTACATCGGAGATGACGTCCCCGAAGTTCACGCCGATAGGAGTTGCATCTACCACAACTGGTGTGAGTAAGCTAATTTGCTTGTTCAGGAGATCTGGGGGTTGTGGGCCCGGTTCCACGGGTTGGCTGGTGATGAGAGCATTTGCAAGCTTCTTAAACTCTTGAATATATGCACTCAGTGTGTGTGGACCATATAACGTTGAAGCACCCTGAGAACATTGGAAAATGAAGTTCATATATATGTCACAAAACTCTAGGAATCGGTGTATATGCAAATGCATGCACAATGATGAGCCTCGTGTAAAGAACCAAGAGAGAAAGAAAAGATATATGCAGAGGAACAGATCATACTAGAAAAGGGAAAAGTCTGTTTCTTTTGTCTCTTCTTCTATCTCTTTCCAATACAAAGTTATATAGTTTGATAACATGAATTTGCATTAATTTTGAAAAAAAAAATCCACTGTTGCAATTCGCTATGCTAAAGCAATTTTAGACGTGTTTACTGCATGCTTCTTGTTTCTTTCCACAAGAATGACAACTTACCTCGTATCTTTGCACCTCATATTCCTCAAAAGTAGTCACATACTGGGAATAAGTGTTAGTCAACCCTGCTATAACAACATGAATGTCGCTACCAAAATTTTTACTGCTACTTAGCACTGTCTTCACTGCATCACGGAGACGCCTTCCAGCCATTGTCGTGAATTCTGACACAAGTTTAAATAAATACAAATAAAAACATTAAGCACCCAGAGAAATGCATAGGCCATGAAAGTTTGTTTCAAAAATGCTAATGAACGTAGGTAATAGCCAAGTGTTTACAAAGAAACGAACAATAACCATAATTGCAGCAACAAATTAAGAATAGCATTTGGATTACAATAGATCTTAAGATGTTTATACACAAGGTTCAGCCTGGTTTATGTTGCATCTAGTAGCGACAGTTAGTCAATGATTCTTTTGTTTTTCAAGCTCCAAAATTGTTCAGCCACTTGATATAGAGTGCTTACTTTGCATTAACATGGATATATATACATTTCTCATTCTACAGTGACCATTGGTACTGTTACAGTTGATGGTGTGAAGAATGGTAATTCCAAACAGTATCATCATCCCAGGAAACAAGGTAGTTAAAGTAGCAAGTTCATACCTGCTGGTACATTGAGAATGACAAACTGCCCAATTCGGAAGATCTGGATTGGAAGTATTGAAGGCTGCAAAATGGACATGATTGAAGAAAGTTTCATGTAAGTAAAAGTTATCAATTTATTAGCTTATATCTGCATGACTGGAATCAGATGCAGAGATTTGTATATGGCGCTTCTTTTACCAATAAACATCATTAGGAGAAAATTTAAAACTCATTAGATCAAGATAAGCAAATTTCTGGTGTAATTGATAAACCCTCTTGAATAAAAACATATAACTGACTATTAAACTAGCAAGTTCAGTGTAGTAAACAACAGACACCCTTCTTTTGGGTTATGAATGTAGTAACAATTATACCCAATCCAGAATGTGATAATCTCAGTATCAAGATAATTTTATTCCACTTGCATCAAATATAACTTTCGAAGCAATAGAAACATTTCACATAATCAAATTTAACTCAAGTACGGACATGCACTCACAAAAGAAAGACCTATAGTATAGATATAGTGATGAAGACCTATAGATATACCAAGAAAACTGCATAATTTTGAAAATCAATTGAGGTAACAGGACAAGACTGTATACTGTAATACAATTACAAGATTACCTTATTTTTTAAAGATATTTTGAATTTATTAAAGGAACTAAAGTTGACATTTATGATTTAACAGCATTTATCAGTTGACAGAGTCTCGATAACACCAACCTTCTGTTTTTAGCCAACAGCGAAGATAATAAAACTAACAGATAAGATATATTTAAGCAATGACTTACAGCCCAGTCATATGGTTCCTTCATTTCGCCAGTATCAAGCAGAATGGGCTTTGGCTGCTGACAGTCTACCTGTTCTTTGGTTGGTGTTTTAAGTAAGTTGCGGACCAGCTTCCAGAAGGGATTTCCCTGGCATACAATCAAAACAAACAATAAGCAACGATATGACATTTGACATTATGATAGCCTAGGATTATCAGAAAGCATAAGGTATAGCAATCACTAATTACCTTATCATCACCTTGCTTAAAATCAAAGGCTCCAGGTCCATCTGTTGTTCCAGCAGCAAATGCAAACCCCATAGCAGCAGGACATGTGTTTACTGTCTGAGAAGCTCCTCCTTTATTAATAGTTACCTTAAGTTGGGAGAAATCTAAAAAGGCATGTCGAAAATCAATCTTCCCTTTAATCTGTTCAGATGCTCCATTGAAAAGATCCACAGCTTTTCTAAATTGTCTCTCCCCTATAATCCGTGTACTTTCAAATTCATCTGGGTAACTGCCACATCAGTTATAGAATGCAATTTAGTAATTGCACAGGCTTAGGTGATATCAGTAAGCACTATAAAAACTTGGGTATGCAGGAAATAATTACCCAGGTCCTCGTCCATAGCATAATTCATTCTTCCCTCCACATGTACTATGATTGAAGTCACAAGGTAGTCCAGTGTCTATACAAAAGGTTCCAAGTACATTTGGACTAACATCACCACAATTTGATTGACAAAACGCAGATACAAATCTAGGCCTGTCAACCTGCTTAAAAGAACCTCTCACACGTCTAGCAACACTCGAAGCTCTCATTGCTGGTCTACCAGGAGAAGATTGGAAGAAGGCAGCAAGTTCCAGCAATTCATGGTCTGTATCAATAAATGTCAACCAAGGTTACCAGCAGAAATAATATATATTTTTCAAAGATGATCTTTAATTAAATCATATTATCACTGATTTAAAACAAGTTCTTTGCTAGCATACTCACATCTTCCAGTGTCATGTACGTAGACCATTATCTTTAAATCCACAAACAATATAACTTCCACAGGATAAAAACTTTGTAAAATCTAAATTCACCAAATCATCCTACAAGCTGTGTGAACTAGACAAAGTTATCCAGTCATTACTGAAGTACTAAGAAAACTGACAGTTAGCAGGTTGGTGCACACATCCAATGCTGCCAACAACGTTTTTAAAGCATCAAAACCAACAACTGAACAAGTGTTTTTTTCAAATTTACAATCACGTAAACATAATTTTCAACACACAGCATTGCTGACCTAGAATAGACAGTCCAGCAACCAAGATAATTTGAGTTATACTCATAGACCTATATGAACAGGTACTCATGTTAAAACTTGTAAGAACCTTATATAATATTCAGCCATGATTAGTTAATTTGCAAAACCATTCCAGTTATATGCCATCATCAAAGATGTCAAGAATTGTCAACTTCTTAAATGATAGATCTCTATAGCATATGGACCTACAAGTTCATTGCATTCCTGCAAACAGCAATGCACAAGTGACTTACGATTATCAAGAGGGCCAGAAATTATGTTTGATATTCTTCGGGGGTGACCATCACCTCCAAATTCAACAGTGACCTTTCTTCCAGAGCTTTGCTGCTCAAACCAATCTTCCATAAATCTTGCAGCAGCGCCTTTGTTATCCCCACTAATCAATGAGTTTGTACGACTCATTGAAGTCCCATGAGTAGCAAACCAATTGAAGCTACCAACAGGGCCCCATTCATCATCAATGAACTTTAAAAGAGTCATGTCTTTATCAACATTATACTTATATTTGCTTCGCTCAGAAGCTGGGTTATTGAGATAAGCACTGGGACTGCGATTTATACTGGCATCTAAGAGCTCTCCTGCAGTTTAAAGATGAAATTTGTAAGACCATTAACATCACCAAAAGAGGGAGAAAATAACATGATATCATTTTATAACAGTACTTATATACAAAGATTAGATGTAGAGCATTACTTGAAGGGGAAAAAAGGACCTATCAATGGAGAATTAATGTTGTACCTATCCCTACTGCTTACACATAGTAAATAAACTATTTGTAAGCCACTTTACCCTGCTGTACCTGTGCCTTTTTTCCATGTTATATATTTTTTTCTATTTGTATATGAAATGAACCAGGCCAGACATACATAACACTGAATAACAGTCAACATTAGCTATCTATCTATAGATCAAATATAATAATCAAATATTATAAAGAGATCATAAAAGAATAAGTTGACAATAAACTAGTGACATCGTTCTAATTTTAATTTTAAAATTGTGTTCAAAGATATAAAGTAATCAGTTTGCACTTAAAAATCCAAGTGAAAAAAATGTAAGCATTCAAAGAATTATAAAAAGTGGATAAAAAACAGAATTAATTTGTATTCAAGGAACTAGTAATGGTATGTAGAATTCCTTTGTCATTTCTGCTTTATTATTGTTGTTATAGAATTTAAAAAAAAAAAATGAGGCAGAGATCACAGACAATTGACTAAAAGTGTATAATGAGAACTTGAGAACTGACTTCCTTCCTTTCTTCTTTCATCATTTCCTAATAAGCTCTAAAAGTAAGCAAAAATCTACTATCATCATAAGTAATATCAATTTGATATAAATGATAAGATTGTGAAATTGTTTGTTTGCCATGTGCATAAGGGAAAAGGAGAGACAAAGAATGAGAATTCATTTCCTTACCCTTATTAACAAATATTGATCCTGGGCGGAGATTTTCATGAGCCTGGATAATGCATTTCTCAATTCCATCAACAATAGCATCAAATGACTGCCGCACAAATCCAAGAGATGTAACAAGATACACAACATATTGGAGATATCCCCCAGGCCCAGCATGCGTATGAATTCCACTAATAGCTACATTCTTTTCAGTATACAGGTTACCATACCTGTCAAACACAACAAAGCGAAATTTCAGTCACCTAAGTAAGGAAATTAAACAAAAAACCAATGGCAGAAATCTGAAAAAGCTTTCCATTTTGGACAAGCTACCATAACCATAATTCCTGCAAGTAATTGCATTAAACTCAAATAGGACAGTAAAATACAGATCTTAGGAGTTCAGACTGGTCACCAATTGTACCTCGCTTTCAACCTCTCAATCACTTTGATTTTCACAAGCTGTGAAGCCATGCAAGCATCAAGGTTCACAAATACTACCCTGTTACCGTTCGGCTCTGCAACGATAAAAGCACGAGCTCGCAGCCTGAAGTGGATTCCAGATGCAGTTTGTTCCATATTAGAATACCCCTCCATGTTGACATCAGCAGCAGGTCCCGTGATGTCATAGCTTCCAAGACCAACCAAGTAATCGGAATCCGAATATACAAGTATATCACTCCTAAGGAGCAGGAGCACAAGAAAGGTCCAGACTCGCACAGTTCCAAATGCGCTCCAAACATTGAAATGAGAGAGGGATGAAAACCCCATCATCAGACCCCAAGCGAAATAAAAAGGCAAACAAGACCGATTTCAAGCTCACTCAGTTCTTCTCATTTCCCTAAACCAAACACACCCACAGAGTTTCACTTCAGTAGTCAAAACACACAAACACAACACAATTACAATTCAAAAACTACCTATGCGTAATAATTGCCAATCAATTACAATTTCATAGCCCGTACATAGCTTAACGATCAAACAATCGTCACAGAAAACCAAAAAAAAAAAAAGACAAATATATATATATACATTAACATTAGCATCGAAACTAAGAGAGGGAAATTTGAGTTCCTTACCACACAGAGAACGAAGTTGCGATCTTACATGAACATGATTATGTGGAAGTAACTGTAAATTACGTACAGAGAGAAGGAGAGTGTGGAGTCAAAGGAAGAACAAGGGATTTAGCTTTCACTACTGAGGTATTTGAAGCTTTCAAGTATGGCTTTATCCCCAATTCCTCATCATCATAAAGCAACCCAATGTTTAAATAGAAAATAAAATTGCAGAGATTAAACGCACACACCTATTTCTTAAATAAGAAGATATAATTCTTCTTGTTCACGGCGATATTCGTCGTTGGTTTATATATATATTTTATGTTTATATTTATTTAAAGGGTTCGTACAAAATGTAATTGTCGAATAATAATTTTTTAGATTATTTCTTTCTTTCTTGTCCATTGATTTGATCATGCGCTTTCCTTAATCATGGAAAATTTTATATAAACTAGAAGTGAGAGTATTTCTTCTTTTTTTTTTATAGGATAAGTGAGAGTATTTCGAAAATTAAATATCATATTAATAAAATATATATATAATTACTTAGATTATGTTTTTAGTCCCGTAAATTTTGTTAACAAATTCAATTTGGTCCTCTTAATTTAAAAATAAACAATTTGAATTACCTATTTTGTGAAATTATCCAATCATACCTTTTCTATTGCATTTTTATCCCCAATTTGATGTCAAATTTAATCGGCTGAATATATTTTTTAAGTAAATAGTATTTTTTAAAAAAGTGTAATAATTTGTCTTTGGGTTTTAAAATATGTTTATTGTATCAGTTTAGTCATTGTAAATTAATTTATCATCAAATTGGTCCAATTTTTTTTTAAATAAAATACTTCAATTTAATTTTGTTCACAAATCATGTTAAACTCACGCTAATATAATTGTCCACATAAATTCATTTGTATGATTGCCAACAAAAAACAATGGCATTTTTGTAAAAGAAAAAAAAAACAGATGTATTGTTGATTAAATAGTCATCTCCAGATTAAGATTCGTCATTTACAGTTCATGTTAGATATAATTAGTGTATGGACAACTCTGTTAATACACAGTTAACATAAATAGCAATATGTGGAATATTAATTCAATTGCAATTATTTTTATAATAACAAATAAATGGCTGTGCACAGCGAGAGGGATAAAAGTTCAATGGTATTATACCACTGAACTTCAGTGCATCACTCCAATCATATAGTGTCATTTGTTAATATTAATAAAAACTCACATTAATTAGGGCCCACCTTAAATAGTTTAAGGACCAACTGATTGGAGAAATGTACTAAAATTCAATACTACCGTACCACTAAACATCTACTCCCGCAGAGATATGGGACTAACGATGGCAGAGCTCGAGTTTACCTTTTAAATTATCTAAACTTCTTAAAGATAAATGCTAAACATAAACCAATTAACTCACGCATCAGTTACCCGTAAAAATTTTTTTGAAAAAAAAAACATAATTTATCACGGAATTGTTTGTTTAAAAAATAATCCTCACATCAATTTTTTTGTATCAATTCCAAATCGTGGTTCACGTACCCAATTAAATTAATATTGTTTGTTAATTCATACATTAATATTTGTTTCCATTTATTGTGGAAGTTGGCATGTGGCTGAAAGTGCGTTGAGTTAGGTGTGTATGAACATTTGCTGCCAAGTGCCCATTAATTGATGGACTTTTTTGACTAAAACTTAAGACTTTAAATATTGGATCATTATCAGCCTTCCAACACTTCTTTCTTTCTCCACTTACTTAGTTGTGTGTCTATATATATATATAAAATAAAAATAACAACTATCCAAAAATGTATAAGAAATTGTTGATCACTTATATAAAAGAATTTTTTTATTATATTTTAAATTTGGACTAATTAAGGTATATATCTATATTAATATGGCTTTGGAGTTTTTGGTGTCACACAACCAAAGTGTGACACTAAAAAAATAACTTCCTCACTAAAAACAACTACTCAATAAATAACTTCTCATGAATAACTTCCTGTGATTTAAGAAATTATTTAAAATATAATTATTATATTATATTTTAAAAGTTAAAAAAACTATTAAATATTTAATATTTTATTATTTAAATCATAATAATAATTTTATATTATATGTATTTTAAAAAATAAAAATAAATTACATGCACGGTAGTGCATACGAAACTTCTAATATATATATATATATATATATGGTGATTGATTCTACGCTTCATTTCTATTCTTTCGTAATCAAAATCGAAAAGCAATCATTTTTAAAAACATATATTAGTTATATGAAGGAGAAAAATAAGATTTTAAAAAAATAAGAGTACTTTAGTCTTTAGAGAACAAAAAAGTAAGAAGTTTTCTTTTTAACTGCTTTATTTCATTAATTTGTATATTTCATTGCATGTCAAAAACATAAATTTTGCTTAGTATGTTTATATCGTCATTAATTTCATAAGTAATAAACAACTAAGAATATGATTTATATATATATAAGTAACTAAGATATGTATTTAGTTCAACGTCCATTTTTTTTTTTTTTGGCCATGTTCAACGTCCATATTTGATTTAATTAATTTGAACATAAGCGTCAAAGATTTTAATATACATTGTGTCTCCAAAATGTATTTAAATCCTGGTCTTTGGGTATGAAAATTATCTGCTTTCATTATTGAACTTAAATTATTTTAATTGTTATTATATGACAATGAATATATTATACAGTTTGTTGTCAGAAAAAATGGTGTGAATACTGAATAATGATTAAAATTCATTCAATAGTTCATTAGCAAATATCAGTGTTATTTTTTTTTTCTGGAAAAATTATTATATTCTATAATAAACAGAGAGGTACAATGTTTTATAAAATTTTTCTATGACATAATTAAGTCAATCTTTGGGCAACAAAATAATTCTAAGTTCAAAGACAGAATCTTACAACGACATCACAACAAAATATTATTCTTCATGATACTAATAAAACAAAACCAAAAAAAAAAAAAAAGAGACAGAGGAAACGCACTCATCATTATGATTGAAGAAAAAATATATTGCAAATAAACGCGTGTACACATTTGAGTTATAATTACAGGAAGATAATTGTTTCGTGCATGAAAGTGTTCCGAATTTTTAATTTTTAAATATTTTATAAAGAAACAGATAATTTATTAATGATTTTAATATTAAAACTTCGCAATATAATACCACAACTATATGGAGTACATATAATGACAACACATAATAAATAGAAAAAAAATATTTTGATGAACCAGGAAAATAATTTTGATTCTTAGTGATTTTTTTTTCTACATACCCTATTTTTAACTCCATAGCTAATAAATAAAAAAGGTCACCTAGTTGTAAATCCTTAATAAACACGTTGATACGATAGGTTAAATGAAAAAATTAAGATAAAGTTGATTAAGTGTTTGCAATGAAGTTCTACTAATCACATACTTTATTTATATTCTCTTTCTTCAATGATTGGTTATCAGAATTTAATCTTCTATATTCTCTCTCCCCCTATAATTGGTTATATAAGTATTTTTTGCCACATGTCTTATTTTTATTATAAAACTTCATAGTAAACACCTAATTAACTTCACCTTAGTTTAATCCTAAATTAAATACCAAAATCAGCCTTAAATTGTTGACTAAGTGCGTCTTCACAAATTAACATTTAACTTTTGTTATTTTTTAACAGTTACAAAGTAAATTAACAATATAGTAATATTGTGGGGATGGATGTTTATAAAGATTTAGGGTCTCTTCGTTAGCTTTCTTCAACTGTGAAAAGGAATTGTAAAAGTAGGTAGGATCACTTCTGAAAAGTACGTCCCACCGTAAGTTATTTTTTTTATTTTCCTTACACAATTAAAAAAATACAAAAAATCTTTATCTTAGGTCTAAAACCAATAGCAAACAGATAGACGTCAAAGATATATTGGTAACTCGGTATAATGGGATTCACATCACTATCTAATTCACATGTGTATGCCCTGAAAGGAAAGTCCTGGATAATGGATATATAAAGGGTGTGTTTAGTATGCTGTAAGCATTTAATATTATATTCAATATTATTCTTATTAAACATATTTTTTTATAGTGTGATAAAATTATATTTTTATTTTATTTTATTTTTTTTTTTATTTCATTATCACTTTTAATGTAAGGATAAAATAATCATTTTATCTACGTTTATTCTATTCACATTATATCACGTTAATATAACATTTTCATTCTCATTGCATCATCCAGACCGACTAAAACACCCCATAGGAAACCAAGCTTGGTTGGTCTAGTGGTTAGTTCACTAGGTCGCTTAAGCAAGTGTTGGGGGTTCGAATCCCATCTTGTGTATGCAGCAACCAATTGGCCAGTGGCAAACCCTTAAATGGAGCTCAGATCCACGGAGAATTAATCCTTAGCCTGTCGGGCTGGAAGATACCTTGAAAAAAAAAAAAACCACCCCATAGGATAATACAATGCGGCTATGTCTATGTCCACACGAAAACGTCAATGAATGAAACTGCCGTGGGCCATGACTAATCAGATATTCAGATGTCATGCATGAAGCTTCTTCTTTTTCTTTTTTTATGGTCAAATGCATGAAGCTTCTTTCATTTCATCTTTAGCTTCTTGTGTTTTTTTTCTTTTCTTGTCTGGGACTCTGGGTCCTACTTGTTTGTATCCATAATTTTATATTTTGTTTAATAAACGAGTCTTTTATTTTGAGAAGTAAAAAGCTCAGGCAAAACAAATAAAAAAAACTCTATAATATTTATTTTAATTAAAATATTTCTATATTTATTATTTATATTATTAAATATGTATATGACTAATATAAAATATTATTTTTAACACAAAATAAATAGATTATACTTATTTTTTTGTCCTTAAAAAATTACTAATATAACAATTTAATCTTTGGAGGATGATAATATATTTTTTAGTTTTTGAAATATCATAAAAGTCAACTTGTTAATTCTTAAATAGTTAGTTATTAATGGAATTGATGACATGATTTATTAGTGATGATATAGCCTTATTAAATACTTTATATCATTTATGATTAATTCAAGTGATAAACGTTAGTTTATCTTTTCCAATAATACGTGTATATATTTTTCGAACTAATTCATTAACAATTCACAGAATATTTACCTCACTTGCCCTACACTTGCTTACCGAGAAGAAAAACAAAACAATTCTTTTTTTAGACAAAAGAAAACAGTTAATAAGAGGTAAATAAGAAATTAAAAACACGCACAAAGACGCAGAAGAAGGATAAAAAAACATATCGATATCATGTCAAGAATGATTTACATATTGAATAATAAGGGTTTGTTTGGTATAAATGTACGGATGTAAAATATTGTAAAAAAAGTATTGTAGAGTAAAGTACTGTAGAATAAAGAAAAGTATTATAGAGAAAAGTGATGAGAGAGATAGAAAGAAAAAATACAATAAAAAAATATATTTAATATGTATAAAATATGATATAAAATTTAAAAAAAAAATCATAAAATACCATAATTTTACTATGCTGCATCCTTACTAAACAAACCCTAAGGATGCTTCCACTAATGGGGATTGAGTGTAATAAGAAGGGACTATTTCTTTGCAATGTGGCAAATTAACAATGGATCATTTAGTTGAGAGAAATGTTTAGAGAAACCTCTTATACAAGAGTTAAACAAAATATTTTGAGATTATAAATTCTTACATCTTATAATTTCGTGTTTAGTAGATACATTGAAAAAATATGTGAATCTTACAATCCTTAAGGAGTATAAGATCATTTTTAATCATATAATAAGAATTCTGTAAAGTAGTCACTAGAAAGTTGAAACAAACAATTTTTTTAATATTTATGCAACTATGATATTTTAAAGGTTAAAGTACTATTTTGGTCCTCAATGTTTGCATGACGTTTAATGTTGGTCCTCAAAGTTTTTTTTTGTCGATTTTGGTCCTCGAGCGTAACACCATTAACTTTTGCTGTTAAATGATGACGTGTCATGCCTATGTGGCACACCCTCACTCCTACGTGCCATATTTTTAATGACGTGGCATAACACATCACTGCCACATCACCCCAGATGATGATGATAATGATGATGATGATGATGATGAAAGAGAGAAGATGAAGATGATGGGCAACGTGGGGCGACGTGGCAATGATGTGTCATACCATGTCATTAAAATATGACACGTAGGAGATAGGGTGTGCCACATAAGCTTACCACATCATCATTTAACGGCAAAAGTTAACGGTGTTATGCTCGATGACCAAAATCGACCAAAAAAAAATTGAAGACCAATATTAAACTTTATGCAAACATTGAGAACCAAAATAATACTTTAGTCTTTTTTAAAATAAAATTTTAATTCGTGTACTAAATGCTAACGTTATTTGGACATAATTATTTTTAATAATAGAATACATGAAAAAATAATTTAAAAAATAAATAAATAAATATGCGTCGTTCTCATACGTGCCGTACGTGTGTAAGCATGTGAGGCAAGTTATTTGGCTGATCATGTGGATCCTTATGATTTAATTTTAAGGACAAAGGTTATTAATTAATATATATATAATTCAATCGTATCGTGCCGTCGTGGTTAAGATTTAAGAATTTCTCCACCACCTCACAACACCCAAACTAATAATCAGTGCGGTGCTAATTGGAACGTGACTTCATTTTTGTTAATTAAATTTATTCATGGCATAATATGTTAAATAATAATGTCAATTATTACATTTTAATTAAGATGTTTATTCATCCCTTCATTTAAAAATACTATTGTCACCATCCTATTTCAATAACTATATTTTACATATGTGTACACGTTTCATTTTAAAAAATGACTTGTTTTTCAATTAGCATTTTGACAATTTTGTTATAATATAAATTGTAAGTTAACTTTTGAGTTAAGTTAGAAAATATGCGTAACTTTGGCTTTTAAGTATCGACCAATTTTAAATTATTGGCGTTGAAATTTAAGTGACTTGAAAAATTCACCCTCAAAAGATAGCTCGTAAGGGGGAAGAATTAAATTTTCTTAAGTACTTCATTGAACATCTTACTCTATCAGATGTGTAATTTAAATTATATTTCTAATACTTTCTCTCAAGTCCAATTGACTTTTTTTCTTTTCAGTTGTGACTTGATCCTTTTGTTTTTTCATTATTCTTGGCTTGTGTTCTTTTGAGTTTTAGAGACCTTTTTTATTTCTTTCGAGCTTGTACTATTTTTCTGAACCTCAGAGGCCACATATATTTTTTTACTAGGATTTTTTTTTCACATCTTAGATTTGGATTGTCATAAGTCGTGAGACCATTGAGCTCCGATACCATGTTAAAACTCAAGTGACTTGGGAATCCACCTTAAAAAACTAATTCGTAAGGGGGAAGAACCAAACTTCCTTACTCCATTGAGCATCTTACTTTATTAAATGTGGGACTTAAATTATATCTCTAATAATTGGGCCAATCATCTTACCTATCAAAATATCTACAAATCAACGAAAAATAAGATAAAATATCTATACAAATAGAAATAGTTAATTTCAAATAAATGGGGATCGTGGGTGCAGTGTTGATAAGGGAAAGCTTCACTGAGTTTGTGATGATAAGAAGAAATTTCCCGTGTACGTTTGGGCGAAGTGGAAGTTTTTTTTTTCAAAAACATTTATTATGCAAAAATGATGTGTTTGAAAAATATAAAAAATATATTTTTGGATGGCAGTAGAATTAAATTTGTAGTTTTAATGTATAATTTTCCAAACATACTTTTGTCTCACAATACATTTCCTCAGCACGTTTGGTATTGTTTAGTGAGAAGTGAAAGTGGAAGTGGAAGTGTAGAGAAAGTAAAATAAAAATAAGAATAAAATTGTTTGGTATGATAGGAATGAGATAGGGATGTGGAAGTTAAAAAGTGTAAAAAACTATTTTATCCTCTAAGATTATACTCTCACATGAGAAGGGAAGGGCAAAATAGTATTTTCATATCTACTTCCTTCCCTCAACCTCACATTCCCTCTAAATTTGGAGGGAAGCAACCTTCCCTCTTCATACCAAACATACAACACATCCACTTTCCATCTCACCTTCTCTCCTCAAACTATACCAAACACCTCCTAAAAATCATTTGAAAAGGTTGGTTAAGGCAATAGATATTTCATTTTTCTTTAAGTGATGTATTGAGTTCGAGTATTGTATATAAAAAAATTTGTATTGGAAAAACTTTATCCCTATTATGAAACTTCAGCTAGCTCAAACAAAATTACTTTCAATAGAAAAATACCTATAAAAAAAAATTCATTTGAAAATAAACTCATTTTTTAAGTAATAAAAATATCAAACCGGCGTGCATTGTTTCATTAATTTAAAACCCTTTTTTTATTTTTTTTACTTAACTATATGGCCGAACACCAATTAAATGTCACAAATAAGATTTTTTTGGATAAAAAGCATTAAACTTCTGTTATATTATACAAGAAATTAAATGACACTTACAATAATTTAGAAAATTATAATTTAATAATACTGAAGAATAAATTATAACAATTGTTGAACTAAGTAAATAAAATGTAATTCAACTTATTATATTTCTTTAGGATGAAATTAAAAATCACACCGTCTTTAATGCTGTCCATAAAGTAATTACTCTTATACCTATTATATATCATATATAAAAAGTACTCTTTAAAGTTAGAAGTGTCATAAGTTCTTACAGCAAGATGATGAAAGAATAAAATTTTTTTAATATAAATGATGGTCAATTTTAAATATGTTTAAATATAATTATAACAAATTTTAAATTTAAAGTCACCTTGTTTTCTAACATAGAGAAGGAAAGTGCCAATTTCGAACCTATGGCTCAATCGTTTAAAGCAAAGCCCATAACCAAGAAGGCAGAGATCAACTGGTAATGAATTATTACTTTACTCGATAGTTTTTTAGAGTAGATGTTCAGTGGTACGGTAGTACTGAACTTCAGTACATCCCTCTAATCAGTTGGTCCCTAAACCATTCAAGGTGGGCCCTAATTAATGTGAGTTTTTATTAATATTAACAAATGGCACTACATGATTGGAGGGATGCACTGAAGTTCAGTGGTACGGTACCATTGAACTTTTATCCGTTTTTTAGATGCATTTATTTAAATATTGATTAATGATGTTTAACTAATTCATTTTACTATTATACTAGAAGTTTCATATGAAATATAAAATAAAAAATTGACTAAATTTTAATAATAATATAAAAATAAAATAAAATAATACAGTATACTAATAAATTTGACATGTATAAAATGTATCTCAACTTTTTTGGGCCTTGAATTGAGTAACTCTGAGTTTTTTTTCCCTAAAACTAAAACGTTATTTTGGTCCTTGATGGAGGTTTTTTTTTTTTTTTAATTTGGTACCAAACAAATTTTATTGTCAATTTAGTTCTCTACAAATCAATACTTATCAATTTAATATAGTTGATAATGCGTGTAATTAACGGTTAACTAAATAAATTAATCTAATTTTTATATTATTTTTATTTTATAGAAATTCTAAGTTCTATATTATTTAGGAAGTTGAAGACACCTTAGGACAGGATGAGGACTTGGAAAAGAAAAAAAATGAACTTAGCATTAGGTTATAGGTAATTTAAGAAGCCAAACTAAAATTTTTATTAAATAAATATGATATTAAACTTGAGTTAATTTACTTAGTCAGCAATTAACTTAAACACATAACTTCATTAATTATTTATATGGTTGGCTAAGTGAATGACCAACTGGATAATTTTTTTGATTTATGATTATGAAGGACCAAATTGATAATACAAATTTAGTAGGAACAAATAGACAACACAATAGGAGGCTAAGAGAGGGACCAAATTGATGAACGAAATTTGTATTGGGTGGCCAAAAATAAAACTCACTGAGCTAGTGCACCTATGAGGCTATGAGCCTATTAGCTCTTGCCTTTTGCATTTTCATTTAGGAGAGGAAAATTTCCAAGTCCAAAACCCTAAACCCCTCCCTAATTCAGAATTTTCATTTCCCACCATCACCGCCATGGCGGAGTTGAAGCTCTCTGAAAGCCGTGACCTCACCAGAATAGAGCGCATAGGCGCTCACTCTCACATCCGTGGACTTGGCCTAGACTCCTCCCTGGAACCTCGCGCCGTCTCCGAAGGAATGGTGGGTCAGACGGCGGCTCGAAAAGCCGCCGGCGTTATCCTTCAGATGATCAAAGATGGAAAAATTGCAGGTAGGGCCGTACTCCTCGCCGGCCAGCCTGGTACCGGCAAGACCGCCATTGCAATGGGCATGGCTAAGTCCTTGGGCCTCGAAACCCCATTTGCCATGATTGCCGGAAGCGAGCTTTTCTCCCTCGAGATGTCGAAAACTGAAGCCCTAATGCAGGCGTTTCGAAAAGCGATTGGTGTGCGGATTAAGGAAGAGAATGAGGTGATTGAAGGTGAGGTCGTTGAGGTCCAAATTGACAGGCCAGCGGTGGCTGGTGCTGCGTCTAAGACTGGGAAGTTGACGCTGAAGACGACGGAGATGGAGACTGTGTATGATTTGGGAGCTAAGATGATTGAAGCGTTGGGGAAGGAGAAGGTGAGCAGTGGCGATGTGATTGCTATAGACAAAGCTTCTGGCAAGATTACGAAGCTTGGGAGGTCGTTTTCCAGGTCGAGGGACTTCGACGCCACTGGACCACAGGTCAAGTTCGTGCAGTGCCCTGATGGAGAGTTGCAGAAACGGAAGGAGGTGGTGCATTGCGTCACCCTTCATGAGATTGATGTTATTAACAGCAGGTAATCAACATGGTCTCTGGGAACTTATTGTTTTTAAGTTTTGTGAAGTCTCTGATTATGTTATGGTTAGATTAGTGGCTTACTGACTTATATAGTTATAATTTAGTGGTTCAGAATCTTGTCAAAGGCCATATGGTTTTTAGATTAAAAAGTTTTCGTATTCTTTTCATTTTTTTTTGGTAGAGGTATTCTTTTCATTAATTATTCCAAAAATTTCAACTAATCAGCTATAATGTATGCCTCTGATCATGGTGATAATCTAGTCAATCAACAATGGTTGTTATTTACCTTCAAACTTAAATAAGTGGATAAACCCAGGCTAAATTGGGAGGTGTATGATGATGGCTTAGGAAGAGAGCTCTATCTGCCTTTTGTAAGGTTGATTGGGGCTTATTTTTCTTAACTATTGGAAAGCCTGAATATTCTACAAACTGTAAATTAGCAATTCTTGGAAGCTCAGATAGACACATACATGGACACGTACACGGATATATATATATATATATATATATATATATATATATATATATATATATATATATATGTATATATTGCAATTCCAATGAATTGTAAGAAAAATAGAATCTTAGAAAGAATGAAGGAATATGAAGGAAGAAGTGAGTCGAAGAAAATAAGAGAGTTGAATAAGATGAAAGAGTGGATGAGAAGGGAAGGTCGAAGATGCATAAAAGAGAGAAGAAAAAGTGAGTACATAAGTTAAAACACCCGTTTTCTTTTAGCAAATGGGAAGCAAATATCAAAACTCCAAAAATGATAAAACCTCACACATTTTATTTTACCTCTTTTTTCTAGAAAAAAAAAAATCATTTTGCCGTGTCCGACGCATGTCCAAGCCGAAAAAAATCATTTTAAAATTGGACACATACTTACGTGTGTCGTACACATGAAGTCAGTGTGTTGGTGTCGTGTTGGACATCGACACGTCGACATGCTTAGACTTTGGAGTGTCCGTTCTTGATAGAGACAGCAGATACCCTTGTGAAATTTATGAACTCTATCTGTATAAAGAAGTGATTTGTGCCTAGTGCTAAAAGGGTCGTTGCTTGGCCTGCCTTATATTAGGTTTAAACCTTATGAAATGTGGAAAAATTAAAACTCCTCAACGAAAACTTTTGGGTTGGGGGCACTTACTAAAACTTCCAAGCGTCTCTATGTTAACTGTACATTATATATGTAACATGATATCAAGTAAAAGCTGAACTAGTTTGAACTCTGTCTTAGTTTGTGAGTAGATCTAGAATATCAAACATGGCCTTTTCTTACTTTCAACTAGATTGATGGGAGTGTGGTTAAGACCTTGGTCCAGTTACCCAGCATTGAAATAATGCAGCAGTTGAATATAAACTGACAGGTGCCTTAAGGACTAGGTAAACATGATAGGCAATGTTCGTGGCAGGCATTGTGGTTGTAACTTGTTCAGCCTGTGAGAACTGAGAAGCACTACTCTTTGAGAATCCTATTTAGCTCTACTGTTGACTAGACTTTAATGTATGATTGTTCTGTACTTTGAGGTTAATGATATATGCTTCGAGTTGGTATTGTGTTTGCTGGTCTGCTAGTGCATTTGTTTTTCATTATGTCATAATTAATTTGAGATTCATATCATAATGGTAACCAAAATTTTTATATGACATGCGTTGAGCTTTAAATAACTTCATGGCCTTTTGGTTGCTTTTTGTTATAGTCTGATTTCATTACTACATTTTCAGAACACAGGGATTTCTGGCTCTCTTCACTGGTGATACAGGTGAAATTCGTGCAGAAGTCAGAGAACAGATTGATACAAAAGTAGCAGAGTGGAGAGAGGAAGGAAAGGCAGAGATTGTTCCAGGTGTTTTGTTTATTGATGAGGTGCACATGCTTGACATTGAGTGCTTTTCCTTCCTTAACCGGGCTCTTGAGAATGAGATGGCTCCTATATTAGTCGTTGCTACCAACAGAGGCATCACAGCCATCAGAGGCACAAATTACAAATCTCCTCATGGGATTCCAATCGATCTACTTGATCGCCTACTCATAATATCTACTCAACCTTACACTGAGGATGAAATTCGGAAGATTCTGGATATCAGATGCCAAGAGGAAGAAGTGGAAATGTCAGATGGTGCAAAGCATTTATTAACCAAAATTGGGGTAGAAACATCCTTGAGATATGCTATCCATCTCATCACAGCAGCTGCATTGGCATGCCAAAAGCGGAAAGCGAAGATAGTTGATTTGGAAGATATAAATAGGGTTTACCATCTGTTTTTGGATGTCAAAAGATCAACACAGTACTTGATGGAGTATCAAAATCAGTACATGTTCAATGAAACTGGAGAAGGTGATGAAGATGATGGCAATGCCATGGTCCCCTGAAATTTCCTTCAGTTTTCCTTTTATCTGCTCTATCTTGCTGGCTCCACAAAGCTTTTTTCCTTACATTAGTCACCAATGGAGGATAGTTTAGCTGTTACTGTTGTGAATTGCTCTTCTCCTACCCCTGCTTTTTTCCCCCCAATTATTTATGAAGTTGTACCAATGTTATGACCCTTCAGCTTATTGATGCCCTTTTAAGAGAACTAAGCAATGCTTATAATTAAGGAGCTAGTGAAATGTAGTTATTATTTATAGACTATAGCAATACTAAAATTAAGTTCCAGTGAAATGTAACTACTTGCGCTTAGCACCACATCTTGCAAATAGTTCTGGGATAGACTAGCCTCTGTTTTCTTCTCGTTCAAATGTGTGGAGCTCATTTAAACTTCGTATGTTTATCTAAACATATAGATTATTATTTAATGTATGAAATGCTAGCTTCATGTTAGTCGATCTTAAAGATCCTATTTAACAAAGCAAGCTCCTAATAAAGATTTAGGGGTTGGTTGGGAGTTTTGAAGAAAAGGGGATGTGGTGGTTATTAATGGAGTGGGGTTGAGGTGGAATGGTTTAAGCAAATTATTCCATTGGGAATTTTAAAAAATGAAGAGAGGGATAAGCAATATTATTCTTATAAATTATAATGAATGAATAAAACAAGAAAAAAAGAGGGTTAATAATATAAATAATTATTATAAACAAAGTAAACCATCTTAAACCCCCTTCCATAAAAAAAAGAAAAGAAAAAGTAAACCATCCTAAATCCCAAGGGATTTGAAATTTGAGTTGTTGAATGGTTTGGAAGGGTTTTTAAACTATTTTAAACCATCTCACTTCAGTACTTACTTAAACTACAAATAAAGGGTTTATCCACCCAATACCACTTTCAAACTATCCTCGCAATCAAGCCCTTAATCGCTAGCATTAACATTTAAAAAAAGATTTTTGTCATTAACACTCCTAAAACTTGTATGATTTTTTTTATGAAATTACATTTTTTCCCATAAAATTTTAAATCTCAACTTATTGTTATTTGGTAAATTACCCATTTATTGATTCCAGTTATGAAAAATATGTATTTTCATAAGAAAAAAAATAGGTATAATTTTTTTTTGATTTAAATAGATATAATTTTTATATCTTTATTTCTTTTATATGTATTGGTACCAATTATTATACGTATATATTATACAATTTATTTCTTTTATAATTGATTTTTTTAATACTTTTTACATATTTTATTTTAATTGACAAAGTTGATAGCAAAAAATTGCATATAAGCTTACATGCAAATAAACAATTTTTTTTCACACCCTTTCGCTAATCCATGTAGTTTCTACATGAAATATATATATTTAGATTATTGATATATAATGAGAAATCTAATAAATATAATACTGATTGCTCTCGAAAATCTATTATCAATCGAGTTTAATTTTTCGTTAGATTGGTCATTTGTCAACATTCATAGATAATGCATACTCATCTAACATCGCTTCTTCTATTGATATCTATAACGACACACACCAAACGTTCCTTTCATCCTAATAAAATTATTATCTTACCCTCCAAACCTTAAGTATAAAATCCTTTTCTTCTAACTTCAAGAACTTAGATATACAACCTCATTTCTCTTTCTACACTCAGACACTACTAGTTATTCATCACTATTTCCTACTATCTCCTCCTCTCCCTCAAGTCCCTTCATCTTCTCATTCCCAATTTCCCATAGCTGATGAGTTTTCCTTCTGACTCTAACGTTTATGCCTCACAAACTTACCTCTTAAAACTTATTGGAGATCCCAATACATTTGACACATAAAATAAGTTTTATGAACCCATTAATATATAATTATGTATCTTAATCTTGGCAGCAAAAAAAATTTATGTTTTTAAATTTGGGTTTATTTAAAAGATTTTCTTTTATTACTTAAGAGAGATAATATATTGTCTTGAACTTGATAAAAAGTTAATATGTATAATTTTTAAATTTTTTTATTGATTAAATAAATTCTCAAACAATAACTTTAAATTTTTAAGGTACTTGTTAATAAAATTCTTTAAATTTAAAACAAAATAAAATAAACTGATTGGATTCAAATATAGAACATGACAGAAGTATGAATTTAATTGCCATTATTTTCTTCCATGATTTGATGGGCTTATAACCTATAGACAATGATCAATTCTTCCATTCTAACAACCGTACATTTTTCTTTAACTTGTGCGAAAAAGAATAACCGTACATACACCAAGAGTAAATATAGAGGGAAAATTGCGTCTTCTATTTTCATTTATTTAAAAAGAAAGTAACAAGTAAAATAGAAAAAACCAATTTTCTCTCTCTTTTTTTTCTCCCTCTTCTCCAATCTCTCTCTTGTATTGTGGTTGTGGATGTGGAGCTCGCTTCATCTCTTCCGGCTTGCATGAGCTTCCACCACCGCCACCGGCGACGAAGACAGCTACGAAGGCCACCATGCCCACCACCTCAGCTTCCTCCACTTTCTCCTTCTCCTCCACCGCCTCCGATCTCATCCTAGACCGCCTCTCCTCCACTGATTGCGAAATCAAGCTTAAAGCAATCAGAGAGGTCAAGAACAAGATCATCGGGAACCGAACCAAGAAGCTCTCCTACATCAAGCTCGGTGCAGTCCCCGCCGTCGCTGCTGTTCTCGCTGAAGCTGACGCGAATTCCAATTCCGGCGCCAACCTCATTGTCCAGTCCGCGGCGGTGCTCGGCAGTTTTGCCTGTGGCGTTGAGGCTGGCGTTCGTGCGGTTCTTGACGCCGGCGCTTTTCCTCATTTAATTAGGCTTCTTTCCACGGCCGACGAGAAGGTGAATAATTGAATTCAATTTATTAGAACCGTCTTAAGATGTAATTGTAATGCTCTTAATTTTTAGGCTGATCATTCGGTTGTGCGTTGTGATCAGTGCATTTTTTAAAAAATTATTTGATGAAATGTAGATTAACTTGATCCACAATCTTGTGAGTTTTCTTTGCGTGATGAGTCAGTATTGGTTGAGTATCCATTGGACAAAAGATATAAAACAATTCTAAGCATTGTTTCTTCCTTTTCTTTTTTTCTTTTAACATCAATTATTACTTCTCACTTTACTTTCTTTAGTTTTAACCCTGCTAAGGTCACTCATAATACTGTTGGCTCTTAATTATTGCAGAATTGACATGTTTTATAGTCACAGCACAAACTCTTCATAAAATTTCAAAAGCCAGTTAAGTTATGGTAAACGGCTGATTTTATGCCAGGCAAATAGGTTGATTATGAAGTATTGCTTCTCATGAATTTTACCTTTAGATGCTTATCTTCTATTTTTGGCACTATCGTCATAGTTTGTGACTTGTGTAGGAAAGGTTGCATGTTTTAACTTGGTTGTGAGGTTGTCTATACATTTGCATGAGTTAAATTCAGTCTGTTGTATTCTAGACATTATCTATAAATTGAAGACCTATTTTGATGCTAACTTCCAGCCATTCTGCTTCATCTGTCACAAACTTCTATTATTACACTTTGGTGCTAGGGTGAATGGACAGAGAAAGAAATTGCGTTTATCATTGTTTCTATTCAACATCTGACTTATGAATAGTTTTTAAGGTTCCTCCCCTCTCGCCCTCTCTAATGAGGTCTATAGGTAGAAGTTACAACAAGATATCACTCTATTATTATCTGCTATGTGCACCTTCTCTATTTTCCTTTTTTATTGTATGTTATTTCCGAGTGCCATCTAATAGGCTGTTTTCCCCTTTGTTTCAGGTTGTAGATGCCACCGCTCGTTCTCTACGAATGATCTATCAATCAAAACTAGCTCCAAAATATGATTTTTTTCTAGAGAAAAACATGGATTTTCTTCTTTCCCTATTGAAAAGTGAGAATGAAAATCTTACTGGGCTAGGTGCAAGCATTGTTATTCATTCTTGTGAGACAGTTGCAGAGCAAAATATATTATGCTATGCCGGTGCTTTGGAGAAAATTATTAGCCTTCTTGATGGTTCTCTTAGTCAGCGAGATGCTAGTTTAGAGTCCCTAGCTGCAATTCTTAAAAACAACCCAGAAGCTGTCTCTAAATTTATGGAACTTCACAGTGGAAGTGCTCTAGGTTCCATAATTGAATTAACTAAGGACAGATATTCTCGAACAAGATTACTGGCCTGCTTGTGCTTGATTTGTATAAAGAATTCCTCTTCGTGTTATCTGCAAGACATAGGAATTAAAACCAAATTGGTACATATTTTACTTGAGCTCCTTGATGATCCTGGTCAAGTTGGAGATGAAGCTTCTTTTGCTTTCTCTAGTTTAATTGCAGAGAAGGAAGATTTACAGAAACTAGCATATGAGGCAAATGCTATTGATAAGTTCTTCAATCACTTGCAAAAATCTTCTTTAAATCCCAAACGACTTGAAGGGATATTTCTCGCCCTGGCTGATCTTTGCTCAAAATTGGAGTGTTGCAGATCTAGGTTTCTTGAATTGCAGGCATGTTGTTTCATGGTGACTATTTATAAATATAGTTCTATCCCATATATTTTCTGTGATTAACCATTACTGCCCCCCCACCCACAATATCTATGAATATTTTCATTGGAAAAAATATGCTATTGAGATAACAAATTATACAGAAAAAACACCAGCCAGTCATTTCTATAACTAGGCATTATGTTTGAGTTTGGGTTCTTTGTTTCTTTTCTTTTTTATAAAAACTTATGAGAGAGTGTACACACATGTATTTGAAATTAAAAAGGCAACAAGAGAAACATCAGTTGCAGATTGGAATTTAATAGATAATGTGTCATTATAAAATTGGGAGTCTTTGAATCAACAAACTTGCAAGAAGCTTTTTGCAGAATGTTATTGTTGCAGTTTTCTTTTTCCTTTTATTATTGTAGCATCTTGCCATTTGGGGATGTGAATGTGATCTATCTATATGGAAAAAAGCATCTCTTCTTTGTATCTGTTTAATTACTGTTATGTTTGTGTGCATACTCAAGCATGTCTGTGTGGGCCTACAGCCCTGCACTTTTTTGGAACAACTAAACAACAGTAGTTTCACTGTGAGTCATTAAGTTCAGAGGTTTTTAGAACGAGTCTTGGGATTCTCATTGGGATTTCACTTGCATAGAAAATTGATTATTTTAACTACTAATTGTCTTTTGAGATTTATATTATTTCTTTCTGGCGTTATATGTGATTTTATGGTTCATAAGTTGTTAACTAGTATCAGTAGGCTCATATTATTTTTTGCGAGTAACACTTACACTTGCACAGATTATGTATCTGTAGTTTTAAGTATAGCATTTCTTGGTAGTTTCAAGTTTCAACTGTAGAAGTATTCTAGCAGAAAAAGCTTACATTAGATGTCATTTTTACTACCTCTAAACTAACTTAACTACCTGGCATCCAATGGATGCATTTCTTTCACTATTGTGTTTTAACTGCATTAAGATGGTGTCATAGACTCATGGTAATTTAACCATTTATAGGCAGTGGTGGATATGTTCATTTATTTGTATTGATGATACTATTTCTTACCATCCAAATAATGAGCATGTTTGGATTGATACTAAATATGCTTCTTCCTATTAGATGACTAGAGCTAATTATGTCTTTTTTCTCAATCTCACAATGGTATGAAGTTTTTATAACTAGTGAGGGTTATGAGTTACCTTGGTAAACTTCTAAATTCTAATACAGATTCAAAGTCCACTTTCAACTTCTAAATTCTAATACATTTTGTGAAACACAGGTCTTGAATTTAGTTGTTGATGCCTTAGCTCATGATTGTGCCAATGTACGCTCAGCAGCCTGCATTTGCTTAAGAAGCAACTCTCGCTCAATCCAGGTGTGCAACATGAAACCACACTTGTCACTTGGAATTATCAATTATTATGTATACTTAACTCTCATAAAATATCATTCAGAATTTGAGTGCAGGACGTTTTATGAATGACAGCATTGTGATTCCTTTGGTCCGGCTTTTATCTGATCTTTCTCCTTCTGTCCAGGTATGTCCTTCATTATTGTATTTATAATGTTCTTTTGACTGAAATCTGAGTTAAAATGAGTAGTTGTTAGTTTCATGCATCGAAAGACAAAGAGTAAAAAGGAATCTGGCAGTCATACTAAAGGATATGACTACTAGATTTAGAGCGATGAGGGTACTTGCTACTTGGTAAAAAGAAAGAATTATTGTGTGATTAAGACATAGACTTCTACGTGAAACTATATATATGCCATTTTGATGATAATTCAGATGCTTTTCCCTTATCTGGTCCAGTTTACTAAGTATACTTGTTCTGGTTGCACTAAACAACGCCGACAATAGGTGTCTTAACTTGTGTTTTTTTTAAACTTGACTTTATAGATGTTTGATGCTAGCAATAGGATGGTGTAACCGTTAATTTTTCCTCATGGCTTGTGGTTGAATTATTATATTGAAAAGGACCTCCAAAATTTGTGTACTATTTGTGACGATTCTGTGTTTGTAGTTTGTACCACCAGCCTAAATGTACACGTTTTTGCATAACTTATAATATTGCACTTTTGAGTTTTGAGTTTTAAAATTGTAATAATTTATCCAGTATTTGGTACACATATTCAATATAATACATGCTCTTTTTGAGTCTTCCATTCAAATATGTCGTTTCTAATACATTTGAAAGGTTTTGAACTGAAGCTTCAAAACTTAGACATGAACCTATATCATTGAAGATAAAGTATTGTTGATGCAGTGTAGGTAAAGCTGAAATTGAGGTGCTCAAATATTTTAAGCTGTTGAGCTGCATGAAATTTAAAATTCGGCATTCAGTAGAAGGGTTGTGGCGTTGTGCATTTATTGTTTGATATTTTTAAACTTCTTTATGTTGTGAAGTATGTAAAAGATAACGTGTTACAAGTAAAACTATCATATAATCAAACAAACTCAAACAATTGAGAAATAAATCATATTTTGTATTAAATAAGGGGTTATGTAAGGGTCATAATTGTTGTCCTAATATTTATCACCATTAGAAGCTTATCATCAATGTAAACCAGAACAATAATTTCCCACAACATTTAAAATTTTACCAAAATCAATCAGGTATCGCATCTTTCACTTTAATAAAATTTAGTTGGACTCTCCTTTTGTGTTGTCATCCAGATTGCGGCCCTTGGTGCTATCAGCAACATAGTGGTGGGCATTACACCTTCCAATTCAGCATTCATACAATGTGGAGGCGTTAAAGAGCTTGTCCGATTGACCAAGTCTATGGATCCGTCTTTAAGGTTGAATGCTGTGTGGGCCTTGAGGAACATGGTATTTCATGCAGATAAGGTGTGTAAACAAGAAGTCTTTACAGAGTTGACGGCGTCTTCCATAGCTAACCTTATCTGTGGTAATGGTTTCTGTTGACAGTTCTTGATGTTTGGGATTTTTGGTATTTACAAAAAAATGCATTTTTTTGCCATTAAAAAAAAGCACTCCTTGATTGAGCTTTCTGTGCAGATCCTGAGGCCTCTGTTCGAGGACTAGCTCTGTCTCTTGTTTGCAATTTTCTTGATGGAAATGTAGACTCTATTGAATGTGCTTTAGCTGAAGATGGTATCATATTAGATGCTGTTGGGAGGCAACTGCGAGAATCTTCAAAAACTGAAATTGGGATACAGGTTTGAAATAACTTTTGATATTAGCCGTTTATACATAGAGTGATAAGGTTGATTTCAATGTTCCACTAATATCATTGAGCTGTAAAATTTTTTCCCCCTGAAATAGATTCTGTGTGCATTCCTAATTGTCAATATCTTACAAGATAACTTGTAGTAGATGTCGTAATAACTTACTATATGTGCCTTTTAATTGATTTCCAACTTTAAGTTGTTTGGTGTGGTATATCTGGTAAACTAAAGTCTTCGAAAATATTCACAACATTTAGTTAACATCCTATTTTTTTACTCCCTTGTTCTTACGCATTACCAATTACAAAATTATAAAGATACTTTCACATGATTTATTCTTGTCATTGGTGAATGTGAATGTGAATGTCAAACTCAAAACAATAACTATATGGTGCTTGGTAATCTTACTATAAAATAATTTAATCTGCTGAAAATTTTCTGAATTTGGTCTTCACAAATAACTTTGCTAGTCATTCAGCTGACTTGCTCTCCATTATAAAACACAAAATTCATGTTTATGAATCTTGTATGAAATATTTAAGGGCTAACAAGTAACAACTAACAAGGGACCCCAGTTCCATGAACATCTCTTCCTTATATGGTGCTAAATGAATCACCATCTTTTTGTATATGTAAATTATGAAGCTTAATGACATAGATGACTTGAGGAATATGTTGCTGTTTTTTTCTGTCTTCTTATAAAGGGAGAGTGTCTGCAAGTGTTTGCATTTGGGATCATAATGAGAATTATTCTGTAATTGCAGAATTTCTTATACCCAACTTGGTAGATTGCCGTGCAGAATCTAATGTTGTACAATACTACCACATCTTGCATCTTTAGAAGCATTGTGACATGCTTAATTTCTTTTAGAGATATGCAAGATCAGAATGTGACTAAATTTTGGAGAACATATTGTTTCTTTAAAATGTCTGAGTATGCATACTGATCCTTTCGTGTAACAAAGAAGCTATTTTAGGTTTATATCCAATAAGCCAATGATAATGTAAAACAATCTTTTTAAAATTTATGTGATATGTCACATAAAATACAAATTCTAAACATAATTGAAGTCCATCATCATATAAAGCTGCCTAGTACAATATTTCTGGAGAGAAAAGATAAAAGGCCATAATATTGTTCTTCGGAAGTAGTAGTGTAGTACTGAAATAACAAAATAATACAATCAATATGTGTAAGGAAAGGAGTGAGTGACTATGTAGCAACTTTGTTGAGCTAATAATTATGTCTTTGGTTTTATTTTCCATGTAGGGGATGTATGTGCTCTGCAATATTGCAAGTGGATATGAGTTTCATAAGGAAGCTGTAATGCAACAATTATTTCCACAAGCAGAAAATGGATCTCACTCTTTCTTCAACCAGTTTTTGCAGAGTAATTACAGTTGCTTACGCATAGCAGCTCTTTGGGTCATAATAAATCTCACTAATCCAACAAGTCCTGGTGCATGTGGACGGATTGTTAAACTGCGTAATTTTGGCATAGTTTCTCAAGTAAAGAGGATGGTCAATGATTCATGCATGGATGTGAAGGTCTTTCAATCTTCCTCCCAAAATTAAGTTGTCGCATACTTTTTTTTTTGAATGGTTTTGTAACTCTTCTTCTTCTGATGCAGCTTCGTGCAAGACATGCACTTGGGCAGATTATAACTTTTGGTGAAAGCTGAGTGTACTCAAATTCCCTCCATTCTGAGCCTTCAAAGTGTAGGCAAAGAAGAGAGAGATTGCTAGAAAATTGTTTTCTGTATTCACACCTTATATGTAAGGTATTCAGCTTCTGCATCAGCTTCTAATATGGTATGTTTATGGATATACTTCTATGACTTCCTTACTGTCTGTTATAGCAGTTCTTTTCTGGCTATACTGCTTTTATGAGCTCACGACTGAATTTTAATATATGCATTTTGAAACTGAATTTGTTCATAGTTATTTGATGCTTGATTAACTTTTTAGTATTTTAAGTGGTAAATAATAGAAAAAAAAAATCTGCTGGTAAGTTGGTTGTCATAAAAAAATTGACGACTATGTTTCTAGAATCTGTTTGAGATTATTTGTTTTTTTTTTTGTTCAATTCCAAGTTTCAGGTATTTTTTTGTTTTGGATTTATTTATTTTTTGTTTAGCTTTATATGCCAGGATGGTCTCTGATACTAGTTATCAATGATATGTTTCTGCTCTAGTTTCTTCACTATATGCTATTGCTGTTCTAATGAGTTAAATTGCTGTGTGCTTTTCTTTGTTTCCCCTTGCAGGTGTCACAAATTGCTTTATTTTGTTTTGTTTTTGGTTTTTCAAACCAGTCAGAGCAGTGTGAGAGCTTTTCAATTTTGTAAGCACTCCTGACCAGGTTACCCTCGAAATCTCATTTCCTTGTTTCATGCATTTTGTATTACTTTTTTCTGAGGCAGATGATGAAAATAGGTTTACAGGCTTTAGTGTTGTACCATATTAGTGGTAAATGTCAAATTTAGTACTTAGTTTCCGCTTCATTCTGGAATATTGACAAATAGTGGAGTTCTGTGTGTTTAGCAACATGTCGAAGGATAGTGATTGAGGGTGTTTCTGTCTTCTTTTCTGGTTCATGAATTACTTGATCTCTGTTCGGAAAGCTCATAGATCATTCAACTCTTGTTGCGCACTTTCTTTGCTTCAACAGTGCTTATATCTTGCAGCTAATTTCTGGAAGTTCTGATTGCTCATAAGTCATTAATAATTAAATATCCATGAAAAATGAGTAATGAATTCACAGTGATGTCGTTGGCATGAGGCCTCAGACAAGTTCTTTGCCCAAAGCTTTTAGTATTTGTTGAGTTGCTGACCCTCTTTTATAATTGAAATTACGCCAATGCCTGGGAAAAGTTGGGGGGTGTCGTAAGGGTGATTCAATGTGCTTGTTGACTTATACTTAATTCTGACTTACCAGAAAGACTTCTCCTTAAGAAGGAAAAAACTTAGATAAAGTTGGTTATATCTTCACCATAAGGTTCTTCAATTATAGGCTTCATTTATATTCTCTCCGCCTTCTATGATTGGTTATGTAAAAAATAGTCTTCTATATTTTCTCTCTACCATGATTAATTTTGCATAAACTTTTTTGTCATGTGTCTATTTTGTATGAGAGTCTTACAACAAAGATATAAGAAAATTGTTAAAGAAAGGCTGCTTAATCAACTCGGAAGTATGATTTATTTGGACTAGAAGGCCATTTTAGCATATTTAAAATCACTGAATGTTGCATTTATACATGTTAGTCCATAGGCCATAATTTTCTTTTCTTTACGAGTTTAGTACATTATGGTTATCTTGATAATTTCATTTTGAAATTGGATTCGGTACATTTTGCCTTTGTGCAATTCTTTCAAAATGTACATTTTTATTTCATTTTTTAAGTACTAATACGAACTCACATTAACATAACCCACTATGAATGGATTAGAGACCAAATTATTATCAATATTGGCAAATATTATCACTTTAAATGGATTAGAGGCCAAATTGTTATTAATATTAAAAAATAGTCTCACAAATAATGATATTTGTCAAAATTGATAATAATTTCGCATTGGTTGCAGAACTATAGTGTTAACAAAAGTAACTGTTTGCATAATTTGCGGTTCCATTCCAACTCACTTTTTTTTTTTTTTTTGAAAAATGGTTATATAAAAAACCAACTCTCAAAAATATATGTTGACGATAAGAAAACAATAAATTGTGTAATTTAATTTAATGCTGCTATATTTATTTGTTTTACTTTACAGCATTGCCTATTCGGAATTTTTTTACCTTTTCCATTAGGTTTCTTCATTTATTTATTTATTTTTTATCGAAAATACTGTTTTCTGATCTATATAATTGGTTCAACTAATTACGATTGAAATGAGCGTTTAATTTGACTTAGGAACCTTTCCATTAACAGTCTGCCCCATTCCAATCTGCACTTTAAGTTGATAAAACCAAGATGAGTAGTTTGAATATCTGCTGAAATATGTGTTCATATTTAGCAACGGATAGTACCAATCAAATTATTTATTACTGTTTGATATACATGGCATTTAAATTCTACGTGATGACAAAAAAAGGTTTGTTGAGAGGTTGGTGATGACAAATTTTTAACACGTGCTGAACATCAGTCATTTAGTAGACTTATAAATTCTACGTTCCAAACTAGGTGATGAATAATGAATATATAAAGTTAAAAATACTGCCTTTTTTTTTCAATAATTATACTTTTGAAATTTGATTTCTATCCTCCTTTTTACAAAATAAAAACTGACAAAGGAAGATGAGGTATTGAAAGAAAAATTATACCTACACCGGGGAAAGGTTAGGCATAGAAGGCACAAAACGCTGAGATGAGAAGTCCTGGCTTATCAGCCAATTCTTTCTGTGTTTGTGTCATCTGAGGGCCATATTACAGTCTCCATGAGCCGTTCCCTCATCAATTCCAAGTTTTCATCGGAGATTTCTTGATATATCTCAGCGTGATTACATTTCTGCATGACGTTGAGATTATAAAAAAAAAAAAAGGCTGTAAATTTATGTGCATCACCCTCTTTAAAGATCTACATGCCTCAGAAATGTTAGTTAAACAACAGAATGAGAGAACTTTAGAGTTCTATTACCTTGATCCATTTACCATAAAGATGAAGCCGTGTTACCATCACTCTCTCAGCAAGACCTTGTTGCTCCTACCAATAGGAAAAGAAAAAAAATAGGAGGGAGGGAGGGAGGGGGAGCATGGCATCATTTTAGTGTAAAAATGTATCACAAGATGAAGTATAATTGTCCGATAAGTAACATTTTTAAGAGAAAATTATATGAACATAATCTAGAATGTAAAGGCATTAAACTGATGAATAAAAATTGGAACAGTGGAGGGGATAGAGTAACATTGGATAAAGACTGGTGATTATGAGGATGACTTCTGAAGGACAGCAAAGCATTTCAACTATTATTATCAGTTTAATATTCGGCATAAGAGAAAAAAGAAAAGAAAAGCATAGCGTCTTCTACTTTCTGTGTCACTGTTTATAATAATACTTACTAGTGACTTGACATGCTTTATTTTTTGAAATATAAAAAATAAAATAATTTTTGTATTTTAACTTTTCACTCTCTCCACTTTATTCTCTCATCACATGTTTTTTAAAATTATATATGATTTTCAACAACAATGACCCTAAAGTCCCAAAATCATAAATAAAAGAAGTAATTCTGCAACAAAAGTGATGCAATAAACTCAGTTCAAATAGCACAAAGTTATGTGGAAAAGGGGAATGAAGGCATTGCTTAATGAAAGGGATGGGCTAGTAAATATTTTTGCAATCTGGGTTATAGTATTTCATAACAAAGTAAAGATTGAAGAAAATAGTCTCAAAGTATTCGGACCGGTTAGATGAAATGTGGAAGTTCCTTCAGAGTTATAAATGACCGCCATTCAACTTACTATATATGCATTGTGTTGTGGCATATATGTTGCAGTGTTGTGCTGTTGTCTAATAAGAATCTTAGAATGATAAAATTTGCAAAAGATAGTAAAGATTGAGAGGAATCAGAATCTTTTCATATAGGTATTACACTAATAAGAAAGGTCAAAGATCAAAGTAATCCATCTAAAGGAGTTTCTTCAGTAGATGAACGTGGGGAACCAGTGAATCCCGAAGTCAATAACAGATTAATAGTAGAACTGTAGAAGAGCTTTAATAGAAGAAAAAAGATGGTTTCAGTGTGAACTACATATACAAGTGAGGGAGGTAAAATATGATGACTCATCCGGATGTAAAATGAAGGGATCCGAATGTGAGAAAAAATAAGATTCCAAGAGGCCATAACATGATAAGTCTATATCTATCTCTCTCTTTACTATATTATTTTCTTATATAATATTTAAGTCCAAAAATAAACAAAACATTGTAAGAGGAGATTATATTGTAGAAAGGAGAGGAGGAATAGAGTGAAAGAATAGTGAAGAGTACCGTAACTACTAATTAGTTCAACTTTAAGATTTATGACACTGACGCTGAATGTGGGGGATAAATAACTAACTGGAAAGTAAAGACTACCTTAACAAGAGATCGGAGAAAATGTTTCCCATCTCCTGGCTTGTTTGATGCAACAAAACTGCCAAAAGAAAAAATAACTGACATTTAGCTAGAGTAAGTACATTTATGATGAATTTGCTAAACATAGTTCCACAGAGATGCTTAACCTAAGCCAATATTTAGACATATTTACTCAATGTGAAGAGGATTTAGAATCTTATTATGTGAGGGAGACCTATCTAATAAACCAGTTCTTGATTTAAATCTGATAAATAGCATACTTTTGAGTTATGACAGCAACTACTGCTCCCGCTTGGTCGGGTCACATAAGCAAATATTGATTATTCACTACTTTTGACAGCAATTTTAAAAAATTAAATAAGGAATTCAGGTTGTATACATTCAAAAAATTGGGATTATATGCAATCTTATCTTCAGGACAAGTTCCATTTGATCCAGTTTCTAAATTTGTCTCAAGTCAACAAATTAGAAACTTAATAGTGTGATTAAACATTATACTTACTTATACAACCACCTATATTGGGGTGGATTCATCTCATACAACTGCTGAAGAACAGTCCTCACAGCCTTGTAAGTGAAATAGTTGAGTAGTTGCTGTAGCCAAAAAAATGAGGTCAATTTGATTTCAAATAGCAATGGTTAAAAAATTTGCAGTGTACCAGATGAGTTGATGAAGTTTAGAGGACAATACATTAAAATCCACGTGATAAAAAAAAAAAGGGTAGGCTAGAAATAACATCCCTTGTGGACCGAACCAATCACACTCTGCCACCTATGGTTTATTTTGTGCTACTTTAACACCTTGTGGTTCACTCTGTTAGCTTAGTGGTACCCCGAGCTTTATACTGCCAAAATTTTAATAGTTTATGCATGTAAGAGACAGATGGCATCACATAAACTCCATTCCTTTGAAATCCCAACTTATTTGAGTGAGAAGGATTAATTTCAAGATTTTTTGTTCATTATGTTTTCCCCAGAAAACTATGTTTCATCAACTTTCAGTCAATGATCAACTAGAAAAGCAAGATATTTGGGCTTTGGCCTCGTTGTCTTACCAAAACATAAGAAGCAAGATATTGAACCTTTAAAGCATAATGAAATATGAAATCCAACTAATAAGTATAAATCTGAAAGAGGCTCCAAGTCGAAATATGGGTACAGTTTCTCTCACTACTAATACTCTCAGGTACCTCTAAAAACTTATACTATGCATCTAATACTCTCATGTACCTCTATTTCCTTCTTATGATGTCTTGTCTGGGGTCCAGCCTTTGCTCCACAAAGATGGGAAACAAGGCAAAGTCCTAATATTAGGGTGAAATGAATTGCATTTATCTGTCTTGAAAGATATTAAAATTATGCCATTATTTTTTCTATTTTAAGAAATTACACTTGAATTTTTAGAAAAATTAAAAAATGCATGAGACTGACCTTTGTGTTACGATTACAGTTATTTGGATTAAAGTACTCTTGTATTTCTTATTTATATAATACAAATATGAATATAAAATAGTTATTTTAAAAAAAATTTAAAAAATGAACAAATTAAATGTTATGATTTTCAATCCAAAATAAATAACACTAAAATAAAAGTTAGAAAATAACTTTTCGCATGTTATATTTTCAAAAAGGAAGGCAATATTGTAGTATTTCGGTCATCTTTTGTAATTTAAACTACTGTCAAGAAAGAAAGAGTAATCTATTAGGATCGGAGAAGATGGCTAATGTTTTCACTTTTCCGGAAAGTAGCAAGCATTTTAAACTTCTACCAGTAAACAATTGACATATTTCATGAAGGTCAAATGTCAAAATGCTATGGCTACTGATTATAATCCTTACTAACACGTCATAAACGGAGATTAAAATGACGCAACCATGACTTGATCCAAATGTCCAAAAAGTTATACAAGAATTAAAGGAGAAAGCGACCAAAATAATATTAAAAAATGAATTCATATCATATCTTCTCCCTAACACGTCTATAATTCAAAGTTAGCACAGAAAACTAAGCATATTACCGTCTTAACATCACTGAAAGTGTCCTCATATTGCCCTCCGAGCTCGTTGACAATGGTGAATCTCCGATCCTTACGCTGCTTCCTAGATCTCGTAGTAACACAGAGCCGCCAGTACTCTCGTCCAGGATCAACAAAGGAACTTCTCAAATCCATAGTCCCACGCTTCACCAACTGCTTCGTCCCGATCGGATTCCTCCACAAAACAACATCTCCTCCACCACTCTTGAGATTCACACTAGTCGTAGGCAGTACATCCACACACAAACACGGAGAAGTCTGCGAATCCATCACAGACGACGAACCAGCTACAACAGATAAAGCACACACCATCCTCTAACTTCCTTCCTTTACAACAAGCCAAGATCTCAAAATTAAACCTATACTTCCCCAAACAGCACTCTCGGATGAACAATTTTTGGCCAATAATGATAAGAATTTAGGTAGAAGTCAGTGATGAGAAGTGAAGGACGTGCGCACACCAAGTGTTTGAGGAAAGGCCGAAGAAGAAGAAGAATTCGTGAAAGGAGGAAAATCTGCGTAGAGAATAAGGGAGGAGATTTTGAAGGGAGGGAGTGTGTGAGTAGTGTGTGTGTGTGAACCTTAATGAGGCAGAAATTGTGAGGTGTAGAAATATCCAACGAAAAAGCGAGGGATTCAAAATTGACGTTGGGCTTGAGGAGGCGCGTCCAGCTCACCCTGGACGGTATATTCATTTTGGTGAATGCGTCGCCACGTGGTTTGAATCTTCATCTTGTTAGACATAAGGATATTTAAGACTTTCAATTCATTTTATTCTTTAACTCTTCATTCTTTATGAATATGAACAGAGGGAGCAGTATGTATGAGGTCGGTTTTATGAATAAAGTGCATAGATAACAACAACATTCAAGTTATGCATGAGATGCCTAGACCAACTAGTCTATGAGATGCCAAATTGCCACAATTAATTATGGCCGTTTGGTATCACTCACTTGCTGGGAAAGTAAGCTCGATGTGAGGTTAAACGCGTTTGGTAAGGCTCATCAGTTGGGGAGGTGAACTGGACCTTCCCTGTCAAGAGGGAAGTTTCCTTCCCTCATGATAAGGAGGAAAGTGGAGGGAAGGTGAGGTGATGTGAGGTTTAAAGACCAAAATGCCCTTAAAAAAGTTTGTGGCTTTTAAAAAAGTAAGGACAAAAAAGATTTTTCATACTTTTATCTTTTATTTCTCTATCTTCTTCCCACCATATCAAACAATATTACTTTTACATTCCACTTTTTTTTCCCTGCATACCAAACATACTTTTTATCACCTACTTCCACTCCCACTTCTATTTCCATTTCCCTCTAAAACACTTACCGGCTACCAAACGCCACCTTAAGGATCTGGAGCTTATCTCACTCATAGGTGAAGGTCCAAATCCCCTTAAAATTATCTAAAATTTCGTTTGGTGGGCATATCTTTCCTAACGCCTAAAGGTTAGTTGAGTAATTACGACTAGATAAAACTACTTGCAGTTTAAGCTTGTGCAGTAATCCTTTGAGTTGGGCTTCCGTTGGCCTTCCCAACATGTCAATGGTACCCTGCCCACTAGTACTTGGAAGTGCCTTCCTTATTCAAAGTCAAATTTATAGATCAACTATTCAATATTAAAAATAGGACATGAATATTACTTAGATCCTACTTATCAAATATTCAATTTTTTTAAAAAAAATTCAAGCTAAAACTTGATTGGTACCTAGACCTTACCTATCGAATATATATAACTTGAATAATTTGTTTCTTCATCGTTTTTGTCTCACGGTACTCAAACCCTACCCTGAAGTTTGAAGATTGATGTTAAAACTTAAACCATAGAGTGTGGTTAATTTGGTTGTCTGGTTGAAGCTATTATATGGCAATATTAATCCCCTAATAAAAAACATTCTAACTTAGACAAGAAAAGATAGGGAGGCCAACGAATATGATATGAATATGCTGACTAGCATTGGCTAATCACAATTTATTTTCCCATATGGTTCTTTATCATATCTCATGCATGTCCTCCTTAATTTAGGTCTCAACTCTCAACTTTAATGATATGGGTAAAGTATTTTTCCTATTCCTAAATTTTGTTGTAATGTTCATTTTTTTTCTCAAATTTTTTTTTGGTTCATGCCTAACCCTAAACTTTCAATTTTGTTCATGCCTACCCTTTTTGCTAACACCGTTAACTTGTTTGACAGAATTTGCTGACGTGGATGATGAATGTGTATTTCTTTTGCCACGTCATTGTCCACCTCACATTTAACATTTTACTTTTATTTTAAAAAATTAATCTAATCCAAATAAAAAAAACATTTTAGGGTAAAAGTTTGTTTTTTTTTAAAATTTGGATTAGGTTAATTTTTTTTAATAAAAGTAAAAAATTAAATGTGATGTGGACAATGACGTGGCAAAAGAGATGCACATTCATCGTCCACGTTAGCAAATTCCGTCAAACAAGTTAACGGTGTTAGCAAAAAGGGTAGGCATGAACAAAATTGAAAGTTTGGGGGTAGGCATGAGCCAAAAAAAAGTTTGGGGGCAGGAATGAACATTGCAGCAAAGTTTGGGGACAACAAAGGTACTTTATCCTAATGATATTATTGGATTTTCTACTCTAATTATATAATTGTAGTTTAGTTTGTTTTTATTTCTTTTTTCTTGGGTTTTGGTACCGTTTGTTTAACCAAAAAAAAAAGGACAACATTTGTCATCTTTTTAATTAAATTAGGATTACTTATGGGTCATAATTAAAAAGGTATTATATTACCGTACTACTTTTATCAAAATAATAATATCTATAGCATAACTTAATTATAATTAGGATTTCATTCATTCTTAGAACACGCTCCTTATCCTTAGCAAGAATTTCAAATTGATTAATGTATGTATTGACTTGTAAGATAAAAAGAAACAATAATAAAGATTATATTGACAATTTCATTCTGAAAAAAAATATTCTCTTGTTTAAATTTTAGAAAATTAATAACACAGTTCAACTTTTTTTAAAATTTTAAATTTTGTACATAATAATCTTTACAATTTAATGGGTAATTTAAAGAAAAAATGGGTTATTTTTAATAAAAATAAATAAAATTAGACGGTTAGTACTATACGATACAACTTGGAAGCGCCAACAATAATCTGGCAGAAAAGGAGAATCCAGAACTTCCTTCCCCCATTCCTCCTTCGTCATCACACCCACGACCCAGAAAGATCCAGAAGCTTCTCCACAATTCAAATCTCGGAGACTATAATGTATTACAGAGGGTAAGAGTCTAGCTTCGATTTGCTTGCTTCAATTCTCAGATTTTTTTTTTTTTTCCGTTTTACGTTTCAGATTAGGACTTTCTATGTCGTTTCTTCTTTGATGCAAATCTTTGGTTTATGGCTCTCGTTTCTTCGTTTTTGGGTTGTATTTTGTATGTTCTTTCCTTTTCAAATTGATTCTCTCTTTTTTTTTGGCGAAATTTGAGATGTCTTGTTTAATTGGGATGTGATTAGTTAGAATCGCTAGGGGTTTGCTTACCAGTTTTGTTCAAAATTGTTGATGCCTTGAAAGTGAACCTAGTTATGAGTTGAACCGATTATCTTCTAAAAAACAGAAAATGGATTAAAAATTTTCAGAGTGATGTATGGTGATAAAGGGAATACTATTTGTTTACTGAGGAGTACTATCTGGATAGAATTAAATGTAATACAAATAAATATAATATGGATGCATATTCCATAGCTCGTTGGTTGATTGGTAGGAATTAGGAAAGTAATTGGAGTTGGAATGTGTGTATTAGCAGTTAGCTTGATGATAAATCATATACAGTTCAAAACCAAATCTGGAAGCAGATACGCCCTCTGTTTTTGCCAGCTCCTCCTCGCAATAGTCTCAAAAAGATTGAAAATATTTAAGATATAAATGAAACAAACATCTATCAATGAAACTGTTTATTGGTTTAACCTTCACGTTTCTGGTCAGAACTTAATTGCAAAATAGCACAGATTAATTATAGGATCATTGAAGAAACCACTTGGTTTATTGAAGGACACACCTTAAAACACAAAAAAAAAGAAGAGAGGGGGGGGGACTGATTTCTGTCTCAATCACAAAGGGTATAAACTATAATTAACCCGAGTTCTCGATGCAGCAATCTTGTTTAAATTTAGAGGTTATCTGTTATCTGAATTGGCTTAGTTATGTGGAAACATTGGCATTTTTGGCCCTAAAGCTTTGCCAGTACCAAATTATCTACCTGTATAGGTGGACATATATTATTGTTTTTCTTATAATAGAATGACCTTACAAAAGCTCGGGCCATAGTATATACTACCATATATAGTAGCCCTTCTCTCAGTTGTTATATGGAAATTGAAATATTGTGAAGATGCTAGTACCCCATTGATATTATGACAGTGTACAACTAACACTTCTTAACCCAGATTCACTCTAAATGTTATTGTCTTCAAAACCTTCCATGCTGATTCTGTGATTCACCATGCCACTTCTTTTAAATGTTATTGCCCTTGATGCACTAAAATCTTGGCTTCATTTCTGTTTTGGTATTTGATTGATTTGTAAATATATGGATTCTTACAGAAGGATAATTGTGCCCTGATTAATTTGGTGATAGGATACTTTTTTTTCCTTGGAATTTTTATGAAATTATTTTATCATAGATATCTGGATGTTACTGATAAACTGAAATCTGGTGTTGGCCGAAATAGCTCAGTATGTTTTATTTGTTTGAATAATAACGAGTTCTCATTCTCTTGTACGGTTACTGGGGAAAGCTGCAGCAAATTTGCCGATGTTGGTGATGGGCGTGAAATGGCTGCAAAGCGTCAGCGACTTGTCGATCCAGGATCTTCATTCTATGGGACTTCTCCTGGTCCCAGTTATGTGTACAATCCATCTCCATATGGATATGTTAGCCAGCCTCCACCTTTCCCTGTTGTTCGACTGCGTGGCCTTCCCTTTGATTGTACTGAAATTGATGTTGCTGAGTTCTTCCATGGTCTGGACATAGTTGATGTTCTTTTTGTTCACAAAGGGGGCAAGTTTACTGGAGAAGGCTTCTGTGTTCTAGGGTACCCTCTTCAAGTCGATTTTGCTCTTCAAAGAAACAGGCAAAATATGGGTAGAAGATATGTTGAGGTTTTCAGAAGTAAGAGGCAGGAATACTACAAAGCAATTGCAAATGAGGTTTCAGATGCTCGAGGCGGTTCACCTCGTCGAAGTGCCGCTCGAGCTAAGTCATATGATGAAGGAAAAGATTCAGCTGAGCATACAGGGGTATTGCGACTGAGGGGTTTGCCATTCAGTGCTACTAAGAATGACATAATGGAGTTCTTCAAAGATTTTGTTCTGTCGAAGGATTCTATTCGTATCGTAATGAATTCGGAGGGAAGACCTTCTGGAGAGGCTTATGTGGAATTTACAAGTGCTGAAGATTCAAAATCAGCAATGGCAAAGGATAGGATGACACTTGGTAGTCGCTACATAGAGTTATTTCCTTCATCACACAGTGACATGGAAGAAGCAGTCTCGAGAAGACGGTGATTTTCTTCATGAGCTTCCTCTATAATATTCTTTTTTGTAGTTGTCATGATCATTAGCTTAGCCTTCTAATGGAGATTTTGCTCAAGTAGCTTAAATTAATAGTGGTGAAGGAGATATTAAGCAATATGCTCTTTATGTGCAGATAGAAAAAATATGACCAGTTACACAGACTAAGTATTATGCATATATTTTCTTTATCAACCGGCATTTAATTTTCTTCCTTTTTTGATATCAATGGCTTAAGCACAATGAGTTATGTGAATCAAGTCAGACTATATATATATATATATTGAGAGAATGTTCTATACTATGGTAGTACTGAATTTTGTGTATTTTTTTAATTATTTGGTACCTAAATACCTAATCTATTTAACGTGGGTCTTTATCAGTGTGATTTTTATTAATGTTGAAAAATGTCGTTAAATGATTAAATGGATACATTGGAGTCAAATACAGGTAATACTAAATTTTTATTCCTAAGTATTGCTTTAAAAAGTTAGTTTGCTTCAACTATAATAACTACAAGTGGGTTGGTTGTATTTGTTGACTAGAAAGCATGACTATGAGTCTATGAGCACTAACAAGGATATGTGAAAGAATTCAAAATTTTGTAGGTACACGTATTTTGGTACATCATTTATACATTAATTAATAATATTTATGTATTATTTTTTAAATTAAAAATATACATAATAAATTTGAAGCCATTATACCAAATTTAGTGCCACAACATGTTTAATATAAGTGTCCTAAATGTGTCACACTTGGAATGCAGGCATGGATTGAGCAGCTTTTATGAAGTATCAGCTTTATAATTGCTTATATTACTTTCTATATTATGTGATAAATTGGATTGCCAGCTATTTGTGTCTTTTGATTTGCTATGAGCATATAAAAGCAGCTCCCTTGTAGCCAAATTTAATTGTTGGCACTTGGCCCTCACTCTTTATGGTTGAAAATTGCACATCTTGCAGATGCTGTAATTTTAGAAATTTTAGACTCGTATTTTGGATTTCGTTATTCATGAAAACGGGGCATTTAGTGTGTGTAAATAATTCACTATTCCCTCTGATTTACAATATCTGCTTGAATGAAAAAAATTTTATGTTTTAAAATATTTACTATTTTAGAAAATCAAGAAAGTATTAATTATTTCTTTATAATGTTATCCCTATTTAATATCTATTCCCGATATAAGATTAATAAAAAAGATTAAGTAGGAGTAATTAATTAGTAAGGGTAATTTAATTTTTTTTATCTCATATTTTTTTTAAATTTAAGGTGAACCAATAATTTCCTTAATTTGTGCGTACCTACTCAACAAAATAGATATTCTGAATCAGAGTAAATAAAAGTTGAGTTTAATAGGAAGAACTGATCTCTTGTAACATACAAAATAAATGTTTGAACCATTTAACAAAGTATGTATATGCAGTATCCGACAATATTTCAAATGGATTTTGCTATAAGGAGAATAGTTGCAAAAAACTAAGATTTCAAGCTTAGTTGGTCTAGTGGTTAGCTCATTAGGTTGTTTAAGCAAGTGTTGTGGGTTCGAATCCCACCTTGTGTATGCAGCAACCAATTGGCCAACGGCAAACCCTTAAATGGAGCTCAGATCCACGGAGGATTAGTCCTTGGCTTGTCGGGCTGGAGGATATCTTGGGAAACCAAAAAAAAACACTAAGAGCACGTTCTTTACGCAGAAAGGGAAAGGAAATGAGAATGGGAATGCATTTGCTATGTTTGATAGTAAAAATTGGGAATGGAAATGGAATGGAAATGTATTAAAATTACCACTTTGCCCTTTGTATTAAAATAATAAAAAGAAAAGAAAGTTATGATTGTGTCAAATCAAAAGGTATAATAGATATTTTGTATTTTTTTTCTTTTTTCTTTTTTCTTTTTAAAAAGTTGATATAAATGAAAAAATAAAAAAAAAATAAGTGAGACTTAGTGGACCCCACCCATTCCTTCCTCTTCTCCTTCCCTATTTCCTGCAAAACAACACTACCTAAAAAGGAGGCTCCAATATATATATATACACAGTTACACACATATTTTAAAATTGTTAACTCTTTTTTTATACAAAAATAATATATGGAAAAACACTCCTAAGTACTATCAAACAAGGTGACAGTAACATGTTGAAAAAGTAATAGAAGCTCAATCCAAAATATTACTGCACGTATCTAAATCACAAACAACTTTATTTAATCACAATTACTCAATTACCAAAAAAGGGATATCTCCCTGATGTCCTTCAAAAAGATTCAAACTCTGATCTATAAGTAGATGTAAAGCTTTCTTCTAAATCTTTCAAGATTTATGTCAATCTACTTTTGGCTTAACATTGTTAACTTGTGAATTGTAAATAATGTTTAAGAATGAAGTTGTAAGTTGAACTAGAATCGTTCTTGGACTCTAAAAAGCAATTAATTTTGTTTAAAAAACTCCAAACTCGGATTTCAATTTATGCCAAAGTTTAAAATATTGGGATGGTGATTAAGGTGCATAATTACAATGGAGAATCCCAATAGTAGTTGAGAGTTAGTGTGCGTGAAATTTTGGTTCATCCTTATGAACACTTGACCTGCCTCCTCAACTTATCCGTGCCCTGCATTTATTTCACGTGTCAACCCTCTCGTGTCTCCGGCACCTTCGCTCCATCCTCAAATTCTTGCACAACTAAAATTAATTGTTTTTTTTGTTTGCTTTTATTTTATATTTAATTTCTCAAATGACTAAAGTAATTTCTTTTGTCCCCTAAACTATAAAGATTTTATCAATTTTATTCTTAAATTTCGGGAATTGTGTCCTTAAATTTTAATTTGTAAGTAATTTTATCAATTGTCCTAAGGTAAACTATGTTTAAATAATTAATTCATGCATGTAACATCTAATGCTAACTGTGATGACGGTTATTATTGTGGTGTTACTATGACTAAATTAATAAAACATTATAACTAAATATACGACTTGACATCACATTCAGTATTAAAGAGCCACATTGACAATTATATTTGCATCTACTGCTAATTATTTAGATGGAGTCAAAGTATATAGCAAAATTGCTTACGAGTTGTAAGACATAATTGATAGGAAACAAAGTTTAAGGACTAAATTGACAAAAATCTTGTAATTTAGGAACCAAAAAGATACTTTTGCCTTCTTAAATTTATTGGGGGAAAATATTCAGATGATTGTTTGGATTTTTTTTTTGTGAGTTTAGTATATTTATCGTCGATCGACAGAAAGGACTAATTTTTTTACACCGTATACTTCTCAAAAGGAAGTCTTAATGCTGACCACGAAACTCTCTCTATTACATTGCCAAAAATTGAATCCTTGACTAGATACTTAAAAAAATTCAAGCTCAGGCAAAAAAAAATCCAACTAAGCATCAATTATGCTAAACTTCGTTGGTCTGGTTTGGATTATTAATTTTAGTGGAGAACGATAGTTTAGTTCGAGAAATCTTTATTTTTGACTATTAAATTAAAAATAAATAAATTATTAATTTACTCTTAATTTAAAAAATGTAATAATATAAGTATATAACAATTAAAAGCTGTAATAATTTTGCATAAGTTTTAGGGTTGTGCTTGGTTTTCACCAGAAATAAGTGATCCTTGTACTCTCAACTCAATACAAACATTTTGTGAATCCCAAGCTCTCACATAGGCAAGCATGGCATGGTAAATAATCAATGAACACTTCAAAAACCGCTGAAACTCTCTCTCTTATTAATTGATCAAGATTCTTAGCTTCATACTTTCTTCTAATTATAAAAACATATATAAATTAAACTAATTATAAAAACACAAAGAAATTGCAAAAATTATTCGTCATATATATATATATATATATATATATATATATATATATATATATATATATGAATAAACAGATAATAGATAGATTTTCCATTTCTATCTCAAATTTAAGTATTGTTTATGGAAAAACTTCTTGTGCTTGTTGAGAAAACTCTATTTTTATTATGTAATCTCAACTAACTAATGAAATTTAAATTATTTTGAACCTAATAAATTTTTAGATATTATTAATTTAAAAAAATTGCGACTTTAATTTTTTTTATGATTACTTAATTTAGTTTACCCAAACAAAAACAACTATTAACTGGAAAATTTATAAATATCTATTATTAAGTTTCCTAACAAAAATATATGTGAATAGTTTTTTTCTTTAAAGTATATCGATCATATATATATGCTAGAGGCTTCGCATGCACCTACGTGCATACATATAATTTATTCTTAAATTTTACAAAAATATAATATAAAATAGTTATTATATTTTAAAATCATTAAAAATTAAATATTTTTAAATTTTTAAATAGAATTTTTATCATAATTTAAAATAAAAAAATAAAAAAAGAGAAGTTATGCACATCTCCATTTTTTTAATAACCACCTATATCATACTTATTTTCTCTCTCTCACATCCTCCAATCATATTATTTTGTTGTAATTTTTAATTATAAAATATAGATATAGATTTATTGAGAAATTGGTTATTTATTAGAAAGTTGAGGAGGAAGTTTTTTTTTGGTGTTACACTTTGGTTGTGTGACACCAAAAACTCCAAAGCCATATATATATAGATATAATAATTTTAATTTTAATTTTAAACAAGTTAATAAAAAAACCATTATATATTTATCCTTCCTGTTAATTATCTAGTTTGCTTTAAAATGCTTTTTGATCAATTAACTAAGAGAAGGGTGGACACGACACACATATATCTATATAAAGGGGTTTACTAATTAATTAATGTGTTTTCTCTTCACTCTTTTGAAATGCAGCATGCATATTGTAGGGACAGTTGCATTGGATTCTTGTAAATTCAAATCCAAAAGTGAGAGGAGGCAAAGAGTTCTAAGATAGCTTTGTTTTGTGGCTTTTTGTTTATTTAATTTAATATTACATTTTCTCTTTTTCTAAATTTAAATTGTTTTTCTGTGGTTTTGCATCATTTATCTTTTTCAGTTTTATATGTGGACAAACCGACCTTGGGTCCTAAACCTTGTTTCTCTCCGTTTTGTCATAAAAAATTTTCTAAACTTTGAATTAATTTAACTATAGTATTTTTTTTTGACAAAAAATGATAGGATTTTAAAATTTCTAAGCTAAAATTATACCTTAAACTTTAATGCTCCCCAAATAAAGTTTCTTTTTTTGTCTAATTTTCTCTTAGAATCATACTAGTTTATTTACTGGCTCAAAAATTTCATTTGTGTGGAAACGGATATCCATAAATTACACTTTTTAATACATTAGTCTTAATAATCAGTGTATAAAAACCAGTAATGACAAATGATTTAAGGCACTTCAAAAATTAGAAAATAATTTATTTTTTAAAATGTAAAATACTATAGGAATTAATTTTTTTCTTAAAATTAAAAAAAAGACTGTGATTTAAAGTTGAATGTTTTTTACTCTTTTTTAATCTGAAGCACTTCAATACATCCCTCCAATCAGTTGGTCCCCAATCTATTCAAGGTATGTAGGTCCTTATTAATGTGAATTTTTATTAAAATTAACAAATAACACTACATAATTAAAAGAATATATCAAAATTCAGTAATATTATATTACTAAACTTTTATCCTACAGTGTTAAATATTCATGTCTACTTTGTGTGGCCAGAAATTTTTTTAAAAAAAAGGAAAATTGATCAAATTATTGTATAGTAGTAAAGTTCATTATCAATGTCCAATAATGACCAAGTAAATAAGGAATCTGTTTAAAAAGAGGAATCAACAATTGCAGCTGAAAACAAACATTCATAACTACTTATGGCTTAAAGTAGTGGCACCTTGGCTAATTGGTATGTATCCAATTTTGTTAATTTCAAAATCGTTTAGTTTATTCATTTTCATATTATTTCAAACCAAAAAATATTTTTGACAAGCGAGCTGTACTCCAGGTTGAGGGATCTAGGTTCAAGTTCTGGAGTTGACATTATTGGGAGGACTTTAATTGTTCGCTCCCAGCTCGAATGAAATTAGTCTTCATCTAGACCGTTAAAACGGATAGGTGGGGACACTCATGATTATACAAAAAAAAAATTATTTCAATTTATAGTTAGTATTTCTAAAAAAAACCATCGTATATATAGAATGAAAACTATATAATCATATTTGATTGTTGAGCAAATTAATTTTATTTTTTTGTATATATACAAAGATTTGTCAAAATTTTAAAATTAATATTGATCATATTCGTTGAAAGTTGCAATCACTATCTTATCACTTATAATAAATCTCCTTTGACTTGTGTTTATCCAAGTTTAATTTAATTGCTACTTAGAAAAATTCACGAAAAATTAATTTGTTTAATTAAGAATGAGTCTGTGTGAAACACCCTTTTCTAGGATCCTATGAGAAAATAATAGAATATCCATTATGTGTCAGATCAGGTGAAGCAAATATCCAGAGCTAAAAGACAAAATAGTGGGGAGCTACCAGACAATTTTTGTGCGGTTTTTCAACTCCCAAAATTATTTTTTTAAAAATATCACTAAATAAAACCACATCAACTAGTGTCTTCACTGCATAATTGAATTTTTATGATTATTATGGATTTATTCTATCAAGGAGAATCTTAAACCACAAGTAGTTACAAGGCATGTGATTTCATTTCATGTATAATATATATACTAATTTAAATAATTTTTTTTTGGAGAACTACTAATCTAAATAATATTGGTACTCGTATATATAGAGATATCAAAACAGGTCCAACCCGTGGGTCAGGTCCGTTTACCTGCAAATACGAGCGAGTTGGACTGATGGGAAATGACCCGCGGGTAAATGGGTCCGGCCTGTTTGACCTGTTTAAAATACGAGTTTAACCGGGTTTAGAAAAAAATAATTAATAAATATAGGAATAGTTGACAAAATTATTGTGTTTGGATGTATTGACTTTACTTAATTTATATTATGCTTTTATGAATTTTTTTTTTTTTTGAACTACCAACTCCAACTTTAAAATATAGTTGTGTTTAAAAAATTAAAATATAGTTGTAAATTAGAAAATTTAAAAAAACTTTTAAAAAATTAATAAAATTGACCAGTTTGACCCGTTTAACCCGCAACCCGCACATATACGAGCCGAGTTGGTATTTTCCCAACCCGTGAAAATCTTGACCCATACGGGTTGGCCCGTTTAGTCCGTGACCCGTGACGGGCCAACCCGTACGGGCCGAGTTGGCCCATTTGACACCTCTACGTGTATATATATATATATATATATATGTATGATATCAATTTATAAAATATTGGTATTAAAATGTTGATGTGTTCTCTGTGGTAATTAAAATTGTAGTAATGTAAAGTTTTTGTAACTTTTGATGAAATGGAACATTTTTTTTAAAATCTGTTTATCATTTTGTAAAATTGTCCTCCCATTCTATTCCATTATTTAAGAATTGGAGGACAAAAAATGATAACATAATAATTGGTTTTATAAGTGTTAAATTTAAAGACATGACCTTAGAGAAAGGAGAAAACACCTTAACCTTATTTTTATTGGGATTAGAATACTCCCCAATATTACAATAAGGAAAAACTTATGTCTATTTCTTTATGTTCATCTCCTCCAATTCTACCAATCATATATTGTATTTACACTCTCTTTCTTCTATGATTGGTCATATAAAAGGTGGTCTTCTATATTCTCTTTCTACTGTGATTGGTCATTTAAACACTTTTTGCCACGTGTCATAATTATATTGGGAAATTGAATGAAATGGACATAAGTTTTATCCTTACAATAATACATATTCGATTTTGGGATCAAAGAAATGCTCTTTGCACCTCACCACCATGTCATTAACCCAAAAACTGATAGGTAACATACATTCAGGTCAGTCTCATAAAATGCTACCCCACCGCCCATTGGCTCCAAGGACACTAATAATCCACGGTGCCATATAAGTAAACAGTGTTACGTAAGTAATTAACAGTTCATATTAGTATTTTTATTAATTAATCATGATATTTGATAGAGAGACTAACATGTACAATATGCTCATTTTTTCAAAGATTGAGTTAGGTATGTAAGTGAAATATTTCAGGGACCAAATTATCACTAATCTATCTATCCTTTAGGAACCAAATGGCAGATACTAAAAATTCATTTAAACTAAAAAACTTATTCTAATTAACTTTTTACTTAATTCTAGACATAATCAAAAGAACAAGATAAATAAACCCATAAAAGAAAGTGTTTTGCTAACAATGAGAGTCTTAAAATATATGTTGGTTGACTTTTCACTAACTTCAACAAAATTAATTCCCTCTTCACCAATCAAAGAAAATCTTAACAAGTGCGACAATTCTTATATAAACCAGGGAGAATCTTAAGGGTACGCTTGGTATGAATGCACAAATGTAAAGTACTGTAAAGAAAGTACTGTAGAAAAAACTGATGAGAGAGATAGAGAGAAAAATTAGGAAAGAGAAAAAGTATGATGAAAAGTGTGTTTAGTATGTATAAATATGATAAATTTTTTTTTTTAAAAAAAAATGTGAGAATCCATGATTCTACTATTTGCAATTCATACCAAACATACCCTAAGGCTATGTTTGGTTCAAAATTTTTATGGAATTTCAATTAGAATTGGAATTGGAATTGAATTATTTGAATTGAAAAAGTGTGTTTGGTATGAAAAAGATGGAATTGAAAGTTTATAAAAGAATGTAGGGGTAAAAAGACTAATTTACTCTTTAATAAATATTAAATAATTTTTTTTTAATTTTATTTTTTAATATTCATTATAAAAAATAAAAAACAGTAAAGAGAGAGAGAAAGAAAGTAGGGACAAAAATGTCTTTTAAACCCAATTCCACAAAATTTATCTCAATTCCTCAAAAATACCCTACAATCCAATTCCATAAAATTTACACACCCAATTCTAAAAATTCAACCAAACTAAATAATTCCTAAAATATTGTGCAATTCCATGTAGAATCCAATTCCATGTGGAATCCAATTCCACGTCCAACCAAACAAAACCCACTTTATGGAATTGAGAATTGAATTTCATGGAATTGAATCAATTCCTTGGATTCCAATTTCAACTCCACATGGACGAACCAAATTAAAAAATTCCTCGTATTCTGTGTAATTATACTTTAGATTCCAATTCTACGCCGAACCAAACACAGTAACTATTAACAGTAGTAACAAGTATGTAAGTGGGGCAGCGGGCAACGGGCAACGGGCAGTCCCCTCGGCGTTGCCCAGATGTCCTTATCGTTAATTAGTACTAAACCCAAGGCCTCTCTTAGCTTTCCTCTTTGTCCCTCCAAATTTCCAAAACCCCAAACACACACAAAAATAAAAATGGCCCCTCTCGCAACACCCACTTCTTCGTCTTCCTCGCCCGTGATGAAGCCAACACTAAGATCATCAAGAACCCACCCTTTCAAGAAGCCTCATCATCACAAGCACAAGCTCATCAAGCACCACCACCACAAGAAGATCAATCATAATCATAATTCTTCTTCTTCTTCTTCTTCTTCAGAGGCTACTACTTCTACTGTTACTACTGATAATAATAATAATGAAGAAACAGCTCCTCCTCCTCCTCCTTCTTCTTCTTCTTCTTCCTGCTGCTCCACACCAAAAGGTGAGAAATTCCGAATACCAGACATCTCCACGTGTCCTCCTGCTCCGAAAAAGAAGCTCAACCTTTCCACCAATAATAATCATCATTTCTCTCCTATCTCCTTCTTCGCTCCTCCTGATTTGGAGCTCTTCTTCTTCCTCTCTCTTCCCACTTAATCTATACCTTTTCTTCCATATATATATATATATATATATATACTTTTATAGGTAATTAGTTCATGCTTGATTAATTAGAAGATCGATGGTGATGCAGCTTTTCAACGTGCTAGCTAGGTTTTGGGGAGTGGTTGAATTAGGAAATTTTAATTAGTGTCGTCATAGCTAGCAAGCTAGGGTTTTTGTTGGATTAGTTAGTTAGTAAAATTTAGAAATTAGTTCAGAATGAATATCCCTCCCCTGTTCTTATAATTACGAGATGCTCTGACATTTTGAATTGAAGTGTGTGATGAGTGCAGAAATATTTGTAATTTTTGTTTGTTTGTTTTTTTTTTCAGATTTTGTTGTGTGGGTTTGAGGTTTGTCTTGTGATTGTTAAGCTTTTGAGTTTGTTAATTGATTAGTAAAATCTGAGAAAGTAAAGGCACTTCTTGGGTACTTTTGGTATATGCAACAAAATATCCTTACTTCTTCTTCTGTTTGTCTCTTTCACTTTTATTTTAGAGCCATGTAAGTTTCTGATTTCAAATGTTTCTATTTTTTTTTTGCCGGAAGGAAAATATTAAACCAACTTGAAATAGTTCAATTTTATATAAACATATCATCATATATATGCTAACTGCTAAGTATAAGTTATTTTTATAACTGCTCATTTTAAATTTTAATTACGCGTAAATTTTTTTTATTGAAATTTTAATAAAGAGCAAATTATATATGAATATTTATAAGAACTTAAATTAATATATTATCATAATAAAAGTAACACTCTTTCCAGAATCCTGAATAATGTTCAAATTTTCGTGAAAAAAAAAGAAACTGTACATATTTAAAGTTAAATGGTGATTTTTTGAAATATGCAAGTTAAATGGTGATTTGAATAAAATTGTCTTTAATAGTAAGTAATATTTATGTGTGGCCAAAAAGAAAGAAAAAAATAGACGGCTTAAAATTTGTGGATTGTAGTTTGACTAAAGAGCAAATTAAAATCAATTGTCTACATCGTCAGAGAGATTTATTATTTTTCAATATATATTTATGGACTGATACAAATTTGTAGAACAAATTCAAATTAGCAAATCTTAACTTTTGACCAAACAATTAAGGCAAAGGCTTTAATTTGGAGTTTGATTTTGTAGTTGGTAGTGGTAGGCCTGATTAATTAAACCCCACTAATAGTATAATATGGCACTACTGTTTGTCTTCAACATTATACTAATTAACCCCAGTCAATGTCTACTATAATATTTTCAAACTCAGGGTCCACCATTACTCTTACTTTTTTTTTTTGGTATATTTCTTTTTAAAATTGTACTAAGTATATATATAACGATAATCAAGCGGTGTTCAAATTGTTTGTTTTAATAAATTACTATGTTAATTAATTGTTAAAAGATAAAAAGCCATTTCATTTCAGTTTTTAAAATATAAAACCATTAATTTCTCCAAAAAAGCGCGCGCGCACATATATATATATATATATATATATATATTAAAAATAAAGCAAATTCATTCTTGTGCATCTTAACATGACTAAATATGCCTCAACTAATTAAATATAAAATATAAAAATGTTAAATTTAGTCTCTGAATGTAATTTGTCTTGATTTAGTTACTAAGTAATAAAATCATCAAATTTATTCTCTCAGATGATTTTTTAATTCAATTCTTGAGAATCTTTATTAATATAATCAGTGTAAAAAATTTTACATGGATTAAATTGAGATAAATTTTATATTATAAAAACTAAATTTAATATTATATATCTCACACGGACTAAATTGAGACAAATTATATATTTTAAAATCTAGAATTTTAATTCACGTAATACTTTTTAAACAATGTATAGTACACTACAAAAAATAGTGTTTAATTAACGTTATTTGTTAATAATTAAAATTAAAATTAAGTAATGTAATTATTCAATAACGTTATTGGTTAATTTAGTCTTTTTAATTGATGTTAAAGTACTCAGAACATAATTTTTAATTTTAGTTGTGAAACTAATACTAAATGATATGTGATTGTTGTTTATAAAAAAAAAAACTATGATATTTAGTTTTAGTAAATTTAATAAAATGCATTCGTTAATTTTGAGCCAAGACTAAACGCCATGTTTTGCCTTCAAATATTGGCGATTTACTTCTCAAATCATCTGGCTCCTTCATTTCTAAGTAGCTCTATTACAAGATAATGCCATGTATAATTGATTCTCTCATTAAAAAAAATATGATAGTAATATAGAGAGAGAAAATAATAGACACAAAATTAAGGAAAAAACTTAGGTCCATTTCCTTATGTCCATTACATCCAATTCCACCAATCATATATTGTATTTACACTCTCTCTCTTATATTATTGGTTATATAAAAGGTGATCTTCTATATTCTCTCTCTACTGTGATTGGTCATTTAAACACTTTTTGCCACGTGTCATATTTATATTGGAGAACTGGATGTAATGGACATAAGGAAATGGACCTACGATATCATAGATGTAATGGGTAGCCAGTGTGTGATCTCATGCATGCACAATAGATATCATGGATAAATTATATATATTTCTACCTTATATATGTTTATCTCTTTAATTTTCTCGTATATGATAATGTCATATTATTATTTTATATTAGAGAAGATTTAGAAAATATAGTATATATATAATAATAACTTAAAACTTATCCAATTAAATATTAAACTCGCAACAACAATATTTTTAGTTTTCCATAAAAAAAACAATATTTTTAGTTAATTACATGCATGTTTTTCTATACTATATATATACTCTAATAATTAAACCCGATGTATCCTCTGAACTAATTCTTGCTTTGGACTTGAATATATTAACAATATTATTACATTATTATATATGTTTATAAGTAGATCTAGAAGAAAATCGTAGTTTTTCACAAGGACTTATTTGAATATGATTTTGTTTTTCCATTCTTTAAAATCATTTTATAAAATTAGTTCCCAGGATTCATGCATTTTAATTAGTATTGTTTTTATGTATTTACTTGAACTACAAAAAATATAAATATGAGTATTTTTAACAATCTATATTTATTGTTGAAAAAAGTATTATAAAAAAATATTATTGACAAATATCGACAATTGTTTACCATCGAAAATATTATAATTGAGTTTTTTCAACAACTTAATTTGACGGTCAAAATTAATTGTTTTAAAAAATGCACTTATTTTGACAGTCAAATTTTAATTGTTAAAAAATACATTTTTTTCAACAATTAATAGTGACCGTCGAAATGTAAGTTGTTGACAATACACTTTTTTTCTTGTTGCGTTGATTTCAGTATTTTCTTTATTTTAAAAACTAGAGTAAAAGCTACCAAAAAAAACTAGAGTAATTATTCAAAAGATCTTTTATATTATTTTGTGTTTCTTATATTACATTATTTTTTAATTAATAACAATAATTCAGACAGAATTTTTCTCTATTTTTATAAAAGATGTTTTTAAAAAATTACAGACCATTACTATAAATTACTTTCAATGAATAATATGTATACGGAAAAAAAAAGGAAAAAACTTAGGTCCATTTCCTTATGTACATTTCATCCAATTCCACCAATCATATATTGTATTTACACTCTCTTTCTTCTATGATTGGTCATATAAAAGGTGGTCTCCTATATTCTCTCTCTACTGTGATTGGTCATTTAAATACTTTTTGCCACGTGTCATAATTATATTGGGGAATTGGATGAAGTGGACATAAGGAAATAGACGTAAGTTTTTTCCAAAAAAAAAAAACGAGGCTGGGGTAATATTAAATCCACAAGGGAATTGTAGTTAATTAATTAGAGGCTGCAATATTATATTCTTATCCATATTTTGGAATTTGGCCTGAAAACAGAAACTTCAAATGGGTAGACACCCAGACAGCAAAGACACAAACTTCATTTAATTAATCAACAGTTTTAACTTTTTCTTATTTTCTATCATTAAAAAAAAAAAACTTTGCACATAAAATGGCTTTATGAGGGATGCATCATTCATCATACATGCATGCATATATAAATGTATTTGAATTCTTCAAATATATATACAAAATAATAATAATAATAATAATAATAATAATAAATTAAATTATATATTATCGCATGAGATGAGGTTGAGCTGACATATCTGTTACTGCAAGAGAATCCAATGAGGGGACTCTCGTGCGGCTCTAATCATCATCACATTCACATAATTAATTAAAGAATCTTAAGAAATTTCTCATCTTTTTCATTATAATTTTAGTACTTTGTTAACTTTTTCTGACTGATTTTTTTGTTTTTAAATATATAGTTGTTGAGGTGATATGTGAAGGTGTAATTTTTAGTACTAACTCAATATCTCACTTGAATGATTAATGAGAAGGTGTAGGTCAATGATCAAAATGGATGTATTCAGTATTAATAAGTAACTTTTCTTATATATATATATATGTCTCATCTCATCATAACATGATGTAAATTTGAAGATTTTTTTGGGTCTAAAATCGAATATATGCTCAAAAGTGGGATTTAATTAATCCTAAGTTCCCAACCACAAAGGACCAAATAAGAAATGGGCAAGTCTTCGAAGCTATGGAGAGTTTTAAGCTTACCAATTGTCAGTTATTAAATATGTTACGAGATCTGTGTCATCTTAAATTTTTAAAAAAATATATTTTGATACAGATCTCAAAACAAATTCAATGACTAACAAATGGTGAACTTTAGTTTACCATCTCTCTATTATTGCATTACCCATGAGAAAATTACTAGGCCACAATCTTGTGGTTAAAAAAATGTGACTTAAATTCCATTAGCCTATTGTGGGGTTATTCGTGACAGTGCTGGGACTTTAATTATGGAGTTTAGCATATCCTTGGGTACTTGTAATGTCTTTTGGGCAGAATTACGCGGCATCCTCGAAAGGATTGCAGATGCTTTGGATTCATGGCTTTCGAAAAGTTGATGTTGAAACGGATTCCCATATTGCTATTAACTTGATAACTCATGGTGTTATTCCCACCCACTCGTACACTTATCTGGTGTTCGCAATCAAGGAGTTGTGGGCTCGTGATTGGGATATTCGATGCATGCATGTGCACCGTGAAGCAAATTATAATGTCGCTGACAGTTTTGCTAAAATGGATCACTCGTGTCTTAAGGAAGGGCAAATTTTCATGGAGCCTCTTACAAGTTGTGGTAACTATCTTGTACATGATGTTAATGAATTAGAGATCCCTAATTTGGTTGTTGCTTAACCCCCTGTGACTTTCCTTTGTACCAAAAATATATATATATTAGCCTATTTGAATGAGACTATATAGTATATACCTCATAAATCACAACATAAATAATGTTATCTTATTATATCCTCACTTCTATTTAATGTGGAACATATTGATAATTTAATTTTATCTTTTTATGTTGTATTTTGTATGAGTTAGCAAAAAAAATATAATTTTTTTTCATTGAATAGAATGTTCTAAAATTTTTTATTATTGGTTAATATTAAGTATGAACTAATCAAATTTAGTTAATAATATTCAAATATTTTGAATATTAGGGCAAATTAAAATAAACCTAAAATTGATTTTATATATAATTATATATAGTTGATTTACTATTTACTATTTTAAACTCAAGTCAGTAAATATTTGAAAAAAACTTAGGCTACATTTAGTATAGTTAATAACTTAATATTGTTGAGGAAAAAAAAGGACAAAAAAAAAAGGCATTAAATGGGTGAGGTGTCTGATGGGTTGCATGTTTTTTATTGGGAAACGTATAATCAATAAAAAAATATAATATATTTATTATGTTATTTGATTTGATATAATTATAATTTTTTTTAATATTTTAATATAAAGGATAAAATGATAATTTTAATTCACTTTCATTCTCATTTTAAAATTTTACTACCAAACACAATATTCACATCTCCTTTCTGCGTATCAAACGCACCCTTAGATTCATTTTTTTATATTTATTTTGTCAAATTTACCTATTAAACATAACATGTACAAGTTCCTTAACAGCATATTAATGATACATGTCATATTTTAATAAAAACTTTAAAAAACTAGATATAAAAAAATGAATGTTAAATTTTTTCTCCAAATCAAATCAGTGTGAACGATTGAATTTTAAAATTATTTTAAACCGTGCAAACTGAACACTTCAACAAATTGATAACACTACAGAAAAAGTCAGACAGATCAGATAAACAGTAACAAATGCCTTGGAATGAGGAAAGACAACAACGTAACGAAGTGAATGGTGGATATGGTAATAAAATAATAATTATTTGCATTATATATAAATGTAAAAATTCAAATATATATCTTATTAATTATTAATTAGTTAATTAAACCGGAGCCAAACTTTTTTTTTAGGTATAATTTGATTAGATGCCAATTTTTCTAGAATCCGAGGTTGCCCATACATGCTTATTTCACAAAAGATGTCAATCAACTTGTTTAATCATGCATCTTTCGAGTCAATCAATAGTTTAATTTACGGTGCAAGTTGAAACAAATAAAACTCGAATTAATTTTTTTGTACTTATTTTCCTAATTTAATTATATTAATATAATTAGACACTATTTCATGAAATTTATTTCACATGATTGAGTTTTGCTAACAAATGCTTTAAGCACTTTTTAATGTTTCATTTCAACTAATGAGAGAGCTTTAAAAAATGTATTGGTTAACTTTTTACCAACTTAAAAAAAAAAATATTTTCTCTCCACCAATCAAAAAAAATATATAAGAATTATTAATACCTCTAAAAGGCAACATCTTAATTAATATAGTTAACTTTAAGTTCTACAGTGAGGATTTGTGTATTCCAATGAATTTGATGATGAGCATAACGCGTTTTTGTGAAGACATTAATATGCTAATCAATCAATTAAGGGCAGGTAATACTTTTCAACTCTTATCAATAATTATTCTAAAAATAGTATTTCCTTTTTGTTATTAGAATTTAATGAAATTATAATCGATCAATGAGAGCATATTTAGTAAAACAATAATATTAAATTTTAGTATATTTTTTAATCAATTAGCCTCTGATACATTCAAGGTAAGTCCTTATTAAAATGAGTTTATATTAATATTAACAAATGACATTACATGATTAGATGAATGTACTAAAGTTCAATGTAAACAAAAAAGTAAAGGAAAGAAATTAAAATCTTAAAAAATAGTTGAGATTTTTAGGGGTGAGCTACCTTAATTATATATGCATGTTTTTTTTCATAGACATCATTTTTTTATTAGAGTCAATTCTGTTTGAGGCACTGTCAAATACTAAACACAAACACTTCTTTCAATAAAGATTCGAGTTTAAATTTATCATATTGTAAAGGACTAGTCATTTTCAATAGTTTTAACCCCGTTTGTAGTTGCGGATCTACTTATATATGTTTTTCAACTTGCAAAATAAAACAAGCATTTGAATCAACTCAAATAATAATAATAATAATAATAATAATAATGTAGGAGGCATATATATGGATATAGCTAGTGGCGAAAACGAGGGGAATCAAATAGAGAATCCTAGGTTGTTCCTAGCTATATAAGCTTTATAATTTTTAGTTGATTATACATGTGATGAAACGGAACAATAGTAAGGTATCTACCATCTCATCAATAAATCAACTAATTTTTTTTAGAACAATACATCAACTAATTATCTCTAACCAAATCATTAATTTTTTTACACACTCTCTTTGTGGGTCCCATTTTATAAAAAAAAAATAGAATATTTAACTTAAAATAATTAGTTGGTGTATAGATGAAGTAGTATATATTATGTACCTAAAAATTTCTCGATGAAGGACGTTTTTTGTTTTTTCTTATCCACTAAACAAAATGTTAACTGCCATAAAAAAACAAAATGTTAATTACGTGTGCATGTGTGCAAGACAAAACAATTGCGTTTGAATCAAATCTAATCCTTTTTATTTTTAAAAACAGTTCAATTTCAGTTCGAATTTGTGTGTATATTCACAAGTTCTTTCATCAACTACCAGTACTAAAGATGGTATATCTGGATGCTTAGCTTTTTGCATTCAAAAAAGAAAAAGAGATTAAAAAAAAAGATACGACTATGATTGAAGAATGCATGGTATAACCGTATAAGTATATGAACCACTAGTTATAGAACTAAATTTAGAATAATGTCCCGAAAGAATGTGCAAACTTTTAAATACACTTTTGATGTTTGGAATATAATTATGCAAATACAAAAGCAAAGACAGGTATGGATGATGGGTAATTATAATATTCCTTCAAGAAAGTAGTGATAGTAATAGATAAATATACGTTTCAACTTTAGACCAGGAATATATAGGCATAGTATCAACTTTTAATTTGTTGACTGATCTCTTAGTAGGAAACTACCCTCAAAATCACTGAAGAATATCTCTAAATTTGCATGCATAAACCCCACGTACCCATAAATGTAATGCCTCCTCTTTAGGACGAGTTCATGCTTTAATTTAAAAGTCTCTCTCTCTCTCTCTCTCTACACAAATACACTAATCTTATTTATTTTTGGTTTAATCATAAACCCCTGATTCGAATGACAAATTAAAAAGGAGGTCAAGCAAGTTAAAGGTTAAGCAAAGATTGATGAAATTTTATGTCAATTTTTATAGTTTAGAGCAATGTTGTAAGGACCGAACCGGATAAAGACTCGAACAAGTGTTCGGTTCATGGTCTGATTGGTTTAACCGGTCGAACCGTCGATCGAACCGAATGACGCAATAAATAATAAATATGAATTATTCTTAATATATAAAATGACTTCATTCAAATTTTAGGTTTCAACATACATAATTTTGAAGTTTTAAATTACATGACTTCTCAAAATTTTAATTTTCAAGACTTGTCAAACTTTGAAAGAACTTGATCAAACCAAACAAAAAATTCTTGATAATCATGCTTCTTAAATTTTAATTTTGAAGACTTTTCTAATTTTTATGTTTAAGATTTTTCTAATTTCTTTTTTATGTTATTTTTTATTTTTATTTTTTAAAAAAATAAAATTGGACCGGTTGACCGGTTAAATACAGTCCAACTAGAAAAATGAATTTTTTGTCCAACCAACTCGCCTTTGTATATCCGGTTAGCGATTGGACTGGTCGGACCGTCCGGTTTGGTCCAGACAACACTGGTTCAGAGTGTTATCTGCACATAACTTATAATTGAGAGAGTTATATGTTATGTATTTTAAGTTCTAACCTATATTTTTTTTAATTAAAAAGCTTGATAATAAAAATATAAGAAGAATAATTTTTTTTTTTCAAAATTATTATATAACTATGTCTATGTTTTTTAGGGGGAATTCAATAAACTGAAAAAAAAGAGAGTAAAATGCCATTTGTCTTTTAATGGTAAAAAAGAGTCAATGTCACATTTGCTATAGGGTGAATGAGGATGAGGAAGGTCGTTTGGGTCATGGGCTTTCGCTAAGCTACAACCCATTAAAGGTAATCTTTTGAGGCCCAGATGTCTGGATGAGCCCAGCCCAATAGCGGCAAATACAAAAATAAAGAAGTCCAAGAAAACGTCGACGCTGAGATTCGTCATGGAGTCACCTCTCATCACTCACCGCTTCCATTTCATTCATTCCCATTCCACTCGCAAGCGTCTCTTCTGCATTTGAGGCGGCAAATGGAAATACGACTTACCCTTATCTGAAAAAGCGCATGCTCTCTTTCTTCCCAATCTTAATCTTTCTCGTTTCCTTCACTTTCTCCCTCTCTCTCTCTCCGCTACCTCATTCTTTCTCTACCTTCCACATTCTGTAACGCTTCAGGTAAAGTGACGCTGAATTTTAACAAATTTAATTATCTGCTCTTGTTTAAAAGTTGTTATTGCTTCATCTTGATGGCTTAGCTTGTTCCAATTTTCTTTTGTATACTAAATTAATAGGAATTTTGATAATGAGAATGGAATTTCCAGACGGTTGGTCTAGTTGTGTTTGTGTACACTGAAATCTCGAACTAGGTAGATTTAGAGTGCTATGAGCCTTTTAAAAACCGAATCACGTACGTAATGCCTCCAGTTATATATTATCGAGTGCGATGTGAGGGTGCTAACAAGAGAGGAAGAAGCTGGAAAGCTGCGCCTGAAGCTGAAGTTAGAAATCAGATACAATCTTTGCTCTTAGATGATCTAGCAAAGGTGAGACCTAGACAATTTCAGATTATAGTAAGGACTTTTGCAGCACATATGAGGGACAATGTTAAATATCTGACATTAATTCTCAGTTTTTTGACATTTTAATTTATTATTGGAGACTCTCAGAATCTAATTACAGGTCCTTACATTTTAATTTAGAAGTTAGAACACATTGGCTTTGTTTGTTTGTTGTCGTTGTAGATTCACCACTTAGAGCCGAAAGGTAAAAGTAACATAAACAGAACGTTGCTTCATTAGCTCTGTATTAAGTACTTACATTGGATAGGTAAAATTGAAATATCCTTTATGTTGCTTGGATATTTATTCCATCAGTAATTTGTCCAATACTCAACAACTTTTAAGGTGAAGGATCATATCAATAAAATACCATAACGTTAAAAGAAGAAAAGGAAAAGACTAGAAACCTCATTTCATTGACAAAAACTTATGGACAAGATGATCCATAATAAATTCCTCATTCTACTTTTATTCAATTGATGGTTAGTTCTTCTATATGCCAAAAATATATGGACAAGATAATCCATAATAAATTCCTCATTCTAATTGATGGTTAGTTCTTCTATATGCCATTAGTTTCCGTGAAGCTTGAAACATGGCATGATTTTTCTGTGATGGTTTAGAAATGTAATATTCTATTTCTATCATCTGTTTTAGGCTGGCAGCTTTCTCAACACCACTGATTCTTAATAGAAGAAAGTTGAATGGCACTTTCAACGAGTTCAATCTCTATAGGCCTCAAATTTAGCTCAATTCCTAAAACTAAAGTTGCTGTCCCTAGAAAGGTTACATCTAGATCTTCTCTAGGGCTTTGCATCCGGGCAGTCCAAGAGAATGGTGGACCAAGGAGACTTGTGGACATCGTTAGAATTGTCCCTGAGCTCTCAAGAAATTACTTTAAGAGTCCTTCTCGGAGGGCTCTGTTTGGTGGGATCTCCTTGTTGGGTGGATTTTATGTTGCACAAACAATCTCTTTGTCTTTTGGAGCTTTAGGAGTAAACGATGTGATTGCTGCTGTGGTATGTGTTCTACTGACAGAATATGTGACTAAATTCTATTACAGCCGACCAAAGGTTACTTTCCCAGTTGCTCTTCTCAACAACTTCAAAATGGGTTTTACTTATGGTCTCTTCATTGATGCCTTTAAGCTTGCTAGTTGACCTTATCTTCAAGAGTCCTTATCTTTCTGCTCTCTAAATTTGGTTGTGATCCCACCTACCTTGTACATGTGAGAAAGTGGCTCTGTAAGTATTGTTCCATTTCTTGTATATGATCCATAATTCTTGCAATCTTCAAATTGTACCTTAGCTTCATTAGTTTTTTCCTTCAAGTTTTACCAGTTCCCTTTCGAGTTAATTTGTTTGGTCATCCTGGTTTTTTCCTCCCTTCATTTCTTTTCTTTCATACCTGTTTGTCATGGATGAGAAATGGCTAGATGGAGTGGACAATTCTATATATAGCAATGTGTTGTGAGTTGTGACTCAATTGCACAAGACTTGAATCCCACATTGAAAGTATGGGAATTCTAATGTGGGGCTTATATGAACCTTGGGCTCTTCTACTTTATGAACTAGCTTTTGGGTATGTCCCAAAGGTTCATGTCAAAAAAATGTTGGGATGCTGGATGAAATTTAGAATTACCCTGCGTTGGCTTGCAAACCAATTAATTATTGTAGCAAATTTATCATAGTCAGATGATGAGAATGTATGACTCAATCCTTTACAGCAGAGAAAAAACCCCAGTACAGCTACTTCGCGGCACTCTCAGTAGAGTGGTAGCCCCCCTCCTTTCTTACTTTCTTAGTTCTTTTCTTATCTATTGTATTAGGTTTTCCTCTTTCTTTTTGGAAGTTTTCCCCGCTTAGAATTTTTCCGAAATTGGATCCGTTGCAATTCGCTTCCCTGCAATTCCTTTAAAATACATATTTTTACTTCATTTTTGAAGTACTAATACAGACTCACACTAACAATAATCTGCCATGAATAGATTAGAGACCAAATTATTATCAATATTGGCAAATATCATCACCTTAAACGGATTAGGGACCAAATTGTTATTAATATTAAAAAATAGTCTCACAAGGCTATTTAGTGATGATATTTGTCAAAATTGATAATAATTTCATCCCTAATCTATTCATAGTGGGTTATTGTTGGAGTAAGTCCGTATTAATGCTTCAAAAATGAAGTAAAATTGTAGGTTTTGAAGGAATTGCACCGGAATTGCATGGAAGCGAATTGCACTGGATCCAATTTCAATTTTTCCTCTTCCTTCATGAAAGTTTATTTTCTATGTTTTCTTCATGGTCTTAGGCGAAGATAGTGAAGATTAGTAACTTACATCTATATCTGCAACAAATTATTAAAGATCTGGACTGATTTGATAGGTAGAAACTTGGAAAACCTAATCCTTAGAGAGGATTGTAAGGTGAGTTGTTTCTCCTTGAAGATTTTTTCAAGTCTCTTATTAAGTAGGTTATTAATTTTTGTAAGCTTTAGATTTGTTAAGAGATGTGCTGTCTCTTCATATTTTCATGTAGATGCATGTATTATCCTCCGGAGAGAGGCATATTGATATCATTGATTATCTCTTGACCCCAAAAAAAAAGAGAAGATGAGAATGCATCAATATCATTGACTGAGGTTTTACATAAATGGCCAGCAATGTATTAGGCATGATAGAGACATTAATATATGCATATAATGTCTGGTCATCAAAACACACAGATGGCGAAGAGATTTGACACTTTGACTGCTATTCCATGGCTATGGTCTTCGGGAGAGTTGATATGATCTTTATAAATATTATGTAATTTATTAAACATCATGGTTTTGAGGAAATCTCTCTGCAGTCATGACAAGTATCAATAGGATGATTCCCCAGAGAGAGAGAGAGAGAGAGAGAGGGTTATGGGAGATGAGAAATTGATACAATCAATAAATTCTCGTTAAAAAAAAATTCTTGTGTCCATTTTCTTCTTAACATAACTGGCTTGTCATGTCACATGTGGATTGTGGAAGGATTCAAATTTGGCGAGAAGTAATTAGTAAAATCTAAAACAGTGATCTATTTTTATCCTGGAAGGATGGTATCTATATTAATTTAGTAATTCATAATTTTTTTTATCATTTATTTTAACAACTTAAAGTATGAGATACGATTTTTGTTAAAGATACATGCATCGTGATGTTTTTTTTTTGAAAGAATTTTATTTAGTTTTTAACTTCCGTAATAAAAAAAAATTATAGGAGATGCAAATTACAATGTGTGGGCACATTTTTTTACTGATTCTATGGTTTGGTTCAATTTGTGCTTTTGAATTGGATTCTTGGAATTGGGTGAATTTCATATTGCACCACTTTTTTCATGAAATTGGGTTCCATATTTTTTATATGGAATTGGGGTGTGATTTATGGAATTGGGAATCAAAAGATCATTTTTCTCTCTTCACTTCCAATATATATATATATATTTATGAAGAGTATTTTAATTTTTTTAATTTTATTTTCTTTTATAAACTTTCCATTCTATTTTTAGATATCAAAAACTTTTCAATTTTAATTCTAATTTCAATTTTAAACTTATTCTAATTTCAGGAGACGTTTGGTATGCTGTGATCCTATGCCCGCCATCTTACATACCATAGTATCTTAGATGTCAGGGTTAAATGTCGCGTTTGGTATGCTGTGATCTCATCACATGACAACATCTGAGATAACACCCTGTTATCACATCACAACCAAAAGGGTGTGATCTGATGACAACTCAAAAACTATGTCATCTCAGATCACAGGGTTAAAAAAGATATTTTTTTATTAAACTTTCAATTTTATCCTTTTTTTTTCAATTTTCTTACTTGGCGCAATTTTTTTTTATTTAGTGTCACTTTTTACCATATACCCAATCACCAATTATAAACTTGGCGCCATTTTTTTCCATATACCCAATTGCCACTTATATATATATATATATTCCTTTCAATAGCCAATTTTTTTCCTATATATTCCTTTCAATAACCAATTATATTTTTTGGTGTTGTTCTACGTTTATCACATGATATTATGGCTTCTTTCTCAATTGATGACTGATGCAATATTTTCTTTTTAAATGAAATATCTTTCACATTGTTTTAAAAAAATGAAGCTTATTAAATTTTATAAGGATAAATAAGGAAGTTAAAAAAAAGTTATGCTAATTATAAAAAATACCAAACATGTGCATCTTACATGTCTGACATATGAGATATCGTTCATTGTTATATCAAACGTCAGCATTATAAATACTATAATATATTATGCTATAGTATCATATACTACGTTATCTAAGATATTATAATATATGAAATAACAAAAGATCGTAGCGTGCCAAACGCTACCTCAAACTCTAAAGTGAAGCGAACGTAGTCGTGGGTTTCTTCTACCTTTTAACTTAAAAAGCCTTGGTCCAGCGCATATAAAAGTGAGATTCAAAGTTGCAAACTTATCTCCTTGTTTTATGCCATGTGGAGCCCACCTTTAGTGCAATGCTTAATTAAACTACAGTGCACTACGCCTTCCACTTTTTAGCTAGGTAGGTCAAGTGAATAATTAATTAATTAATTACTGTAGTGCAGAAATTAGTGATTAAATCTAGAAAAAAAGACTAATTACTCTCTTATAATCAATCTAGATATTGAGAGAGAATTACGAGATTTGACACAATTGATATTTAGTTATGTTCTTTAAGTATTTAGTTATGAGTTTGATTTTTAATATTGTGTATAAAAAATGTTTTATAATCAGCACCAAAATCTCATTTTAAAAAGTTTATGGTGCAAAGAAATTAATTATTGTTGTGAATGATAAATATTTTATGCTCACAAAAAAAAATTGCTAAAAAACGTTCGTATTTAATACTTGATGATAATATCTTAAACATAATTGTTCTTAATAAAAAAATGTGGAAAATAATTTTTTTCGTAAGAAGCCTAAAATTATATATTTCCCTAATAAATAATATAATATAATATTAATAACAAAGACAATAAAATCAAAGAATAAAACAACTCTTAACATTGAACATTTCGGCCAAAAGCAAAAAAGAATGCCACCAATATGAAAATGACTTACTTTTCAACAGATACAAAGTTAATTAAAATACTGAAAAACTAAATATAATACAAAGAAAAAATGTACACCTAAATTTTAAGATAAAAGTAGTCAAACAATTACTTTGAAATTCTATAATAAAAAATTGAACATTATCAACAAATTTTCTATTTTTTTATTGAACTAATATTTTTATCTTCGCCAATAATAACTAATTCTTTTATGTCATATCATATCATATTTTATGAAAGGAGTTTTAGTAATCACTAATCATACTACTGACTGATTCAAACAACAATTTTCTCCAACGTTATTATTTGATTAAACCTAAAATATAAATGTCAGAAGATTCTCCTACGAGTTAGTTTGGTACTACTTTGTTCCTTTCCTCGCTTCCAACAAAACTGATGTAAAATGTAAGTTTCATGATTCAATTATTACTTTTATCTCTCTTTTTTTTTCCTTCTAAAATAAGTCCAAATATCTTGATGTAAATTTTTTTATATTGAAGCATCCAGAAAGAACACTTGAAATAAGATAATCAAAGGCGACAGACATGATAACAAACAACATGGTAATAGTGCTCCCACGTTTTGCAATCCTTAATCAGAGTTGTAATCATTTAAATATTGATAATTTCAGATTCCAAATCCACTGATGTATCATTTATTCTGGCCATAATATGGGATAAAAAGGTTCACTCTTTCCCTATCTATTGGCTGTAATAATACTCACCTCACTATGTGACTCTCACGTTTCTTTTTTTGGCCGAAACTCAATACATATAGTTATAATATTTTTTTTAAAATTTGTAATATGATTTATTTTTGTTGAGAAATTTAAGAGTAATTGAATGATTTAATCCTAATTTAAAAAAAAACAAAAGTCCTCAATTTGATCTTCCAACTATCAATTTTTAATTAATTTGATCATTTTATTAATATGATTAATATAAAGTTAATTAATGATAATACTAATAAATATTATTAATTAATTTTTAAATAATAAATTAATTTTATTCAATAAAACAATGCAAACAATGCTTTTTTTTTGGGTAGGAAAATAAACAGGAAACAAAACGAAAAACTATATAGTAATTCTAGAGCTAACAAAACCATCCCTATCTTGTGCTACTACTAGACTACTAGTTGTTCTTTATCCTAGAGCTAATAAATATTAGTATTTTATTAATATTACTAGTAGTTGTTCTTTTCTTTATCCATTCTATTTATTAAAGGATTAAATTAATTAAATTAACTTTTTGAAGATGAGTCATTTTAACGTTTGAAGGACTAAATTAAAAAAAAAATTTATTTAGGAGAATCCATATAGTTGTTCCAACGAGGAAACTTCAAATATAAAAAGGAAAAGTGTTTGAGATGCGAAGGGACACGTGGCATCGTTGCTGTCAATGTTCCGATGGTGTGGTCCCCACCTCAAGGCCACGCGTTTCCCGGTTTCCTGCTCGTCAAGTGCGTGTCACGTGGGCCAGAAATTTTGTTTCTTTTCTTTGGACTTTTCCTTCGTTAGTCATCACTCCACCGGAAACCTGACTTCGCCGGTTGCCCTTGCCTCGCCTTTCTCAGCCCTCGGTATCTCAGTTGGGTTACCAACGTAGCCGGTTGCTCGCGCTGGACTCCCTCCACGTGTCCCCGTCATAAACCCACATGGCCCCACATATGGATGACGTCTTCCCCCTGGAAATTTAAATAGGAAAGGCACTTTAGAGAGAGAGAGGACTTGGAGAGTCTATTGTTATTATTTTTACTTTTTTATTTTATTTTATTTTGTTGTTGTTATTATTTTATTATCAATTTCTTGTGCTACATTGAGAATCGAGAGAGAAATCAGATTGACCCTTGAATTTCTATCATGTTCTGAAGACCCAAAATCTAGGGTTCTCGTCTTGGTTTTCCCGGGTGAGTTCTTTGATTTGCTTAATTCTTTTTGTTCTCTTGGGGATTTGATTGTGTGATTGATTGATTGCGCTGTGAGGGCTTTTGAGGATTAGGGTTTTGGGTTTGTAGGGAGGGGAGGGGGGCTTGGGGAGAATTCAGGGGTTTTCTCGTGTTTTAATTGATGAGGTTGTTTGAGTTTCAGTCTGAGTCGAATAATTCTGTGATTGCATGGTGGTTTTTTTGGGAATTCTGATATGTAATCACGGAAATCAATTTGTTGGCGGCGTGTGGGGAATTCCATCATGACATGAGTTTGGTTGCGAATGTAGGATTTAGCGCGAATTTGGTTCTTGAAGCTACTATTGAGATGAGATAGACTTGCAAATTGGTTGATATTCTATGACATGAAGATTAATAGCTAGTGTTTGGTTGGCTATCCCGCTGATCAGCAGTTCGAATTGCATGTTAGTATTTCCTTTTGTTCTGTTTGGTTCAAAGTAGATAGGCAAAATAAATTGTAGACGTGTTAGCATTTTGTTTTGCTAGTCGACAACTCGACATTAATTTCTGGGCATTGGGTAAGAGGTGAAAGCCGTTTTGTTTATCAAAGAGGTGAAGGGTGTTTTCTCTGAGTAGTTACAACTATAGTAGAAGATCAGGTTAAAGAAAAATGAAAAGGCGTGTAATTTTGTTAGTTTCTGCTAATCTTTTGAAGTATCCTTTCTTTTTATGATGAACAATAATATATTAGATAGGTAGTGCAGTATGTTGGTTTAACTGAATTACTTTTCATCGTGCATATGTTTGGTGATGATATTTATTCATGTGAACTGTTTCAATGTGGTTTTACCATCAATCAGCTATCTGCACGCGTACAGGCTGTCCACTAAAATAGTCAAATGGCCAGGGAAAAGGGTAAATGACAAGAGAACTTTATCAGAGTTTTCTAATGTCCTTCCCTTGTTTTAACACAAATTTACACAGATAAATAGAAAGCATTGCCGTAGAACTATACAATTAGTGAGGTTACTTGAGAATAGTAAATCTAACGAGTCTTACTTTTTTTGTAGAGGCATTGATGAGGGGTTTAATAGTGTTTTTAGGCATTAATTGTGTAGAAAGTGTTGGACTGGAATCTCGTATGTGCAGTTTTTGCGACCAATTAGTTAATATTTGAAGCCCCCAGAAAGAGTCATGTTGTAGTTATTCTAATTGCATTGCAACTGATGGTTTTGTAGTACACAAAGACAAGATTAGGTTCATAATATTGGAATAGGCTTATCAATGTTCTCTTATATATTGTAAAGGAAATTTTCCAGTCTTCGTTCACTTGTAATTTACTTATCTTCATTTTGGCATGGGAATAAAATGATTTCTCTAACTTCATTTTGTAGGGATCTGAAAATATGCAGTCCAAATCTGAAACTGCAAATAGGCTGAATTCTGATCCACATTCCTTTCCACCTAGCAGTGTTTATTCTGAACCTTGGTGGCGTGGTGTTGGGTACAATTCCATGTCACAAGCGATGGCTGGGGCAAATGCATCTAATTCATCTTCACTAGAATGTCCTAATGGTGATTCTGAATCCAATGATGGCCAATCTTTGTCCAATAGTGAGTTGAATGAGGAAGAAGATGATGCCACGAAAGAATCACCAGCTACAGCTCCTAATCAATCAGGTTCTCTGTTATATAGCAAACAATTTTTATAAACCATATTATAAGAGAAAATCTATTTCATGTGTATTACATTTTTCATAATTTCAAGTATTATAAGCTTATGGGGATTCTGAAATAAAATAACGATTTATTGTTAGGAAATTATGTTCAAGAACACCAAGGAATGCAGCATGCTTCATCATCTGCACCTTCCATGCGAGATGAATGCCTTACACAGACTCCACAGCTTGAACTTGTTGGTCATTCAATTGTAAGTCATTTTTTATATTTTAAATAAAAAAATTAACTCAAAGACTTTGTGGAAGGATTATGGTTCATGATATTTTTTTCAATAGCTCAAATTTATTCTGACCATTGTATATCCTTCAAAGGAAATTATTAGAGAACTTATAGTTGCCTGCACTTGGAATAAATGGAGTTTCTAATATTCTTCCTAGTCTTTTTCTCCAGGCATGCGCTTCAAATCCATATCAGGATCCATATTACGGGGGAATGATGGCAGCTTATGGACCACATCAGCTGGTATGTGAGAATATATATGATATGACATTGCTGTATATGAAGGTTGTATCATTCTTACTCGTTCCCATTTCTCGTAAGTCAGTATAGTTAGTGATGTAATTTGTGCTTAATTCTCAAGGCTGGCTCTTCTTGTTACACACTATGTAGTCTAGTTTCCTGTTTGAAAAAAGGGTGGAATTTTGATAACAGTGAGATGAATAACTGGTTTTTTTCACTATTAGGGATACCCTCCTTTTATAGGAATGCCTCATGCCAGAATGCCTTTGCCGCTAGAGATGGCACAAGAGCCTGTTTATGTGAATGCAAAACAATACCAGGCAATTCTCAGGCGTAGACAGGCTCGTGCTAAAGCAGAGCTTGAAAGGAAGTTAATAAAAGTTAGAAAGGTACAGAGGCTTATCTGCAAATGATTTTCCATGCTTATATGCTACTCTTTACTACTGTAGTTGAGTGCTGCTTATACAATCCGTTGAGACTGGTCAATATTCATATTTAGGTTTGAGATATTTGTTGCTCTATGCTACCTTTTACTGCTACAATTAACCTTATTTCTTTTCTGCTGAGCTAAATACTTTCATGATGACTTGAACAAATGCTAACTCGTGCGGATAAGGTTTGTTTCATTCCAATATCTATTCTGTTATTTTAGCAGGCTTGTGGTGTATTTAATTGTGCTCTTGGTTTATTCAGGGGGGTTTCTTAATCAGGTGTGTGGAAAGTCTGGATAGCTGTCTTTTAGATCTTTTCCCCCTATTTTGTTTTCTTTCGTTTTCTTTTGCTGATAGGAGGATTTCTGATGCTCCAGCTTTTTAATCTCTCTTGATATATATTCATTGGTATCAAAAGAAAAGAATAAAATGAAACGTATGTGGATAAGGTTGTCAATGCTTTATTCTTTGGGGGAAAAAACTCTGTCCAGACTCCAGAGTGATACTATTTAGCATGGTCCTGTTGATGCATTTTTCTGATCTCTCAAATTGGACACCAAAGATGAATCTCTACTGCTAACTATCATTAACAAACCTAACAATAATAAGCTATGCCATCATGTCTTTCCAGAAAGGTAGCTTTTCTCCTATTGCCTTTGTCAGGTTTTACCAATTTTGCCAAAGTATACCATCCTCCCTAAAAATCTATCCCATGAGATATCTCAGAATTGTATATATAAGTGTATGCTTCAGTATATACCACAATCTTCTATTCAGAGGTTTCTTTCATCCTCTTGTTATATCTTTGAAGCATCTCCAATATTCTAATCTCTGAAACAAGGAAGGGACATCTAAATAAAGTTGAGCAAAACTGCAAAACAAATGGATCAACTCTCCTTTCTATAGGGAGACAGCTTCTTCCCGTGGGCAGTATCCTCGTTGCCCATTTATACATTTGCTTAGAACTGGAAGAGTTTTAGATATGTATCAGTGTACCACAAACTTTTCCTTGTCATATATATACGACAAGAATTCTGCTTCTATTCTATTAGACTCAACAGTGATGAGCCTATGCTGCCTTTGCAGTAGACATATGCATGATTATGATGCAAGAGATCTGAAAATAGTTATATTATTTTGTATAATATTTTTGAACGTGCCAATTTAGGTTCCTCTTCTGTGCTTTGCTAACATCTGTTCTGCACAGCCATATCTTCATGAATCTCGGCATCAGCATGCAATGAGGAGGGCGAGGGGTACTGGAGGACGTTTTGCAAAGAAGAATGATGCTGCTGAGGCATCGAACCACTCGAGCAAGGAAAGGGATATGGGATCTGGTCCAGTTCTGTCGTCACAATCGATCAGTTCTTCTGGTTCTGAACCTTTACCCTCTGAGTCTGCCGAAACATGGAACTCTCCCAATGTGCAACAAGATGCTAGAGGATATAAAATTTCTGACAGATACGATGCACACAACTATGCAAATAGTAGTGGCTCTTACAACAACCATAGTGGCTTGCAATCTTCTACTTATCATCTGCACTCTGGCGAAAGAGTGGAGGAGGGGGACTGTTCAGGGCAACAACGGGGAAGCATCTCGTCTGAGCACACTTCACAGAGGCGTCTTGCAATTCAGTAAAACCCTGGAGACGGCGGGGATAGATGCTGAGGTGGGGTTTGTATCCCAGTGGAATAGTTGGTCAATTACCTTGGTTATCTGTAAAGATTCTTGGCAATTTATATGCCAAGCGGCAAATCATTCTTGGCTTTGTTCTTGTGTTTATGGTGTGGATGATGGATGGTATGAGAAGAATGATGGTTGATCTGTGACTTCTTTTGAAGCCCTATCAATCCTGCATTATGTTCTCATTTTTGCCTTTTTTTGTTGTTGTACAGAGATAGTCATTAGCAAGGTTGTTAAAATTTAGATTTAAATTTTAAAATCTTATGATTTTATGATTATACACTTTTAAATCTTGTTAAATCGTGTACAAACTTGTTTTAGTGCAAAGTCGCTGTAGAATAGGTAGAATTGGGTAAAATTGCATAAAATTTTGATTTTAAAGAGATTTAATGATTTCACTACAATCTAAAAATAGACGTTCGAATTTTTTGGCATGTTTGTGTGGATATTAATAATTCTACTCGATCCAATAAAACTCTTTGAGTTAATGTTGATAATCTTGTGATTAATCTTTGATAATGTTCAAGTTTGTAATACTTGTGTTTGGATTTACATAACATTAAGAATGAAGTATAATTGTTGATAAGGATGCATGGTGAAAATAGATCAAATGATAAGTATTTGAAACGAATCAAAGATCATTTTATTATCTAAGTTGAAAATATAGTTTAATTTATTTCTTTTTTGTTTAATTATTTGTCTATGAATTATTAAATTATTAATTATCTATTACACTATTTGCAACCATAGCAAAGTATGCCATGTGAATCGAGTTCGCATTAATATAGTTCAATAAATTGTTCTTTAAAAACGTCAATCAATTATTTGTAATTACATATAAGTAAATATTATTTATAGTTCAATTTGGAGCATATTTTTTAAAAAAACACTTAATTATTTGTAGTTGTAGACAACTAAAGATAATAAGAATTAATAATATTTTTATAATATTTGGTATTATTTTTTAAAATTTAGATGAGATCAGGAGAATAATATATTATAACTTTTAATTTTTCAAGATTGTGTTAATTTTAATTTTTACTTCTTTTACTTTAATTTAAAAAATTAATTTTAATGATAAAAATTTTGAAAAATTTTATTCATTAAATTAGGTTAAAAAATCTAAAGTTTCATTTGTCAAAAAGTTATATTTTGAAAAATATAATAAAAAATTTAGACCACCATTAGTTAAATTATTATGGCATTAGTCTTTAAACTTCTAGAGTGTCATTTGACATGTTTTTAATGTTACTTGTTGAGATTTTAGATGGGTGGAAACAATTATATATATATATATATATATATATCTTTTTTAAAAATTTATAATTTTGGCTCTATAATTCTATAATAGATAACTCTTACGATTTTATGATACAAATTTACCTAAATCTTAGCATTTTGCCAAAAAGGTTTAAATAAAGCTTTGTAGTGTGTGGCATGAAGTTTTTGTTTCAGAAAGAATCCCCTTTGAGACGCAAGTTTTCCTATTTCTACCGTTGACAAGAAAAGAAAAATTTCATACGGAAGTTTGAGCTTAGAAGCAATTATTTTAATGTTTCAAATGTTGTTAGTTATAGCTTCGAATGTCATTGACTTCACTCTTGATCTCAAAATGTTTTAATATACCTTTAAACAAAATTATGGAGGGAAAAAATAAATTAGAGCTCTCTCGCTTCTAATTTGCAAAATTTGAAGCCATGCTATGTGTATTTTGAAAGAAAGGTTTGGAGTATAATGTTTCTAAAATTTTAGAATAACATCTCAAGATTTGATATTGAGAAGTGTAAATTTGTATAAGTCTGATGTCGCCAAAGCAATATAAAGTGGAAAACTGAAAATGGGACCTAAACCGCATTGAGATGGAGTCTGAAATTAAACTATCCTTATAGACCTACAATTCGATTAACTGCATTTACTGTAATTATTTCATACATGGTTTTTCACACAATACAGAAAGAAAATTTTGATCTAGTCACTAGATATATATAACTTAAGATGTATAATTACCATCTAGTCAATTTGTTTATCTTCTTCACCCACCTCCTCCATGTTTCTGAGGATAACTTCTTCAGCATCATACTGTTCCGCAAAAGTTTTGTCACTATTAACATCTGGTGAAGCATGCTCTGGACTTGTTTTGCTCGTTTCTGAGGAACTATCACCAGACCCTGTGGCATTAACCACATTTTGTTGCTTTTCCATCATGCCGGACAAGGCTAATCTTGGAGACCATTCAAGAACATCATCGATAATGTTCGATACTCTCTTTTGATACCTGCAGATAGCCAATATCAACTTCAGATACAGGCAAAGCCAAAGATGAAACCAGGAATAAAGCAATGCAGCATTTGTAATGCGTAGAAGGAACTTCTGGAAATTTTACTCATTTAGGGGTCATAGTTCTGACTTCTGATGGGAACCTGAGATTCCCTCTTAGAAATTCAGTTGGAAACGGCCCAAATCCCAATTACTTGGGGGGGGGGGGGGAGCGAATTCTTTCTTTCTCGCATTCTTTCCCTTTTATATCACCTCCTGCCTAACCAACTCCTTCTAGATAATTTCCTCTGGCAGCCTCCATAATCCATATGCTTCAATCCCCTCTGGATTTACCAGCTAATTCATGCTGCCATTATAGCCCATTCCCCTTAACAGCTCTATTCTTTCCTAGCATAGTTCTTACTATTATGGGGGTCTATCACCCAAAAAAAGGGTGGAAGGCTCTAAGTCATCCATTATATATAGGACTCCGACTCACCTTGCTCTGGCAGCTTCATCAGGGGCATGATGCCTCAGCAACATTATGACTAGCACAGCTACTATTGCATAGAAAAGCCTTGTTGTCCACTTTGGTCGCTCCTCCTCATCTTTCTTGGGCCAAAATCTGAATAACTCTCCCAGTGTCGCTTCCTCAGCAAGAATGTTTGGGAAAAACCAGATCCGCTTTCCAAGAATAATATATAAAGCACCAAATATTGTTGCTCTTACTGCACAGTTAAAAGAATTTATCTAAGAGTCCAGATAAATCACTGAAGCAGAATGGAGTGCACTAAAGCAAATTTCACACTATCAACCATGTTGTAACCAAGACGTTTGAGATTCCAGAGCATGTAAATGAAGTCAAATTTTAATTTTTTGTCCATTTAACTAGAATATTATAAAATCTAAATTCTCAAACTCAATTGAAGTTGAAAATAAATGAAAAAGGAAAGGTTTTCATAAGCCTGATAGATGACATCTCAGTGATATCAGCACAACATTAGCATGTTTTCTGCTTACTTTAGTCCATCAATAAATATATCAATATAATATCCCTAGCTAAAAAGTAATTTTCTAATGAATAAGTTCAAATTAGAATATCATAAACAAAACCATTGTAGTGACTAAGTGGAAGTTGACACAGGTGTGTGCACACAAACATTAGAAATTCACATCCTACCCACCCTACTTCAGAAAGGGTGATGATGGATCTCAAGGGGCAACAATTATCCAGAATAAAACTCCAAATGAAAACAGAATTATTTGAATAGCAAACACAAAATAAATGGATAGCGCATAAGTGTCAACAATAGAAACAAGTCTGTGCTCATTCACAGTGTGATGCTGCTATATCATGAAATTGGATTTTGATAAATGATAGATGGCGATAAAAATCTGAAAAAGTAATTTGAAGCTCATGACTAAAGAGTCTAATCAAATAAGATTCAAAATAAAGAAAAAGGAAAGAAAAACTGAACTTACTCAAAAGTAAGGAGAGAATAAGCAGAAGGATCCCAGCACATGAGTAAAGTATCAATAGCTTGCAGCGATGAGGATACACAGGAAATAAGCATATCGCCAAAGTTAACACAGGCCAGCAGAAAGAGAGGAGTGTCTGCCAAAATGGCCGACGGTTAACAAACGTCCATGCAAAAAAAGCATCATTTTCAGAAAATATTTGTTCCTGCCAAAGACAGTCAAATCTTGTTAGATTAAAATGCAAAGATATTTAAACACTCTCATAACCTACAGTATAGCTTAGAGCACTGATTAGTCATTGAAAAGTGCAGCCTAACATGCCGACAAAATCAATATAGAATACACATTTACAGTCAATGGACAGCTCACAATGCAGATAGACGTCTTCTCTAAAGTTCAAAAAATGTTATTTTCTATTTTACTCTTTTCAAGATAAAAAAATCAATGATTGTCTGCGATAAATATAATCTTTCTTTCTATAACTTATGAATCATTAAGCAAATAGAACTAGCAGTCTAGCACAAATAAAACCAAAATAAACCTCAAAACCAAGTTTAAAAAAAGAAGAGAAGGAAATAATATATATATATAAAGGGTTACGGATACTCCAATCATCAGGTTATCCATTACCTAAATTAGCACCCGTAGGGAGATTAAAACAAAGAATTAAAATACTTACAGGGAAGATTTCTAGATGTGCAGGCCAAGTTGACAACTTTTTCTTCCCAGGACGAACTGTTTTCACCACACGATCACAACGCACTAAAAGATTTTTACTTAGTAGAATGTCAGCAATATCTTCTGTTTCCAGATTCCTATCTGACTCTAGAATATCTTTGAGCTCTGGATGATTTTTCAAGAAGCTCACAAAATCCTTCCCTCTAAAATATTCAACACGTGTCTCCTGTAGTACAGCCCATCTAGAAACTAGATCCTTGTGGTCTCTCACCTTCTCAGCAAACAACTGAAACACGTCTTTCTTGGCAGCTTGTTTCTATGAAGTAAAAAAAACAATCTCAGAATCATCATACAAAGAGAAGAACGCCTTCACTTATCTAATAAAAGTGGAAAATAGAAGAAAGAAAAAACAAATCATGCTTAAGCTTAAACTTGGTCAGCTCAGCAAATTGATCTACTGACTACTAAGCAGGGGTAAAAAGTTCTCAAAATATCACCAAAACAGGGATTGACATAAAGCCTAGATGGATCTATATATACCAAGAGTCCAAAACTATATGATAATTGATAAGCTTTTACATATCCAGCAGCTCTTTTTTTTTTTTTGAGAACATATCCAGCAGCTCTTGGTTGCAGCCATTTAAACAATACTTACCATAACCCTTCAAAATGTCAATTGATTAAAGCAAAATACCTACGGTTCACTTTCCCCAGTTTTCCCTCTCTTTTATAAAAAACACAGAATAATAAGTTGAAAAAATAATTTAATCACAGCGAAGTTCTCTTATAATTTATCTTCAGAATTTCCATGATCTCAAATGTTTTTAGTTCTGCAGTACCGTTGTTCCTATCCCACACAACAAACTGAAGCAGAAAATTCCGATATGACCAATTAGTAATATTCCTGAAATTTAAACTCCGAAAACACCAGAGAAAATATAATTCGCCAAGAATCATTTGACTCGGATCAGCCAAAATGAAGCACAAAACCAATTTTATGTACAGCAATACTGGTATTCATTTTTCAACAGATATACAGACACACATTCTTACATCTTACACTCCACAACAAAAACAAAAAATACTATTAATATGAAGATTAATCTAAGCATGACCAAAACAGATTGAAAAACAAAATTGAAATTATGAAAGCCATTTAACATGAATTGGATGGGAGAATTCAGCAGATCAAAGGAAGAAAGAGGTATAAACCCTAGGAGGGGTGTCGGAGCTGGGATCTCTGCCGCCATTTTGGGTGGCTGCTGAGGAACGTCGCACTCTCTTCTTGTCTAGTCCTCCACCTCCAACTCCTCCTCCTCCTCCTCCTGATTTCTTCATTTCAGCTTCTTCTTCTTCTCTCACTCGCACACACTTCTATGCTTCTCTTTATTTCTACTTTTTCTTCTCTCTCTCTTACGATTTCCTTCTTTCTTTGGAGAAGAACATGAATTGCAGCTGGGTGCAAAAACCATTATGCAATTTTTTTTTGTTGAAGGAGTTACTGAAAAATTAATTTTATATATATATTTTTTAAAAATGTCTTTTACATTTTCGTATTTGTAAATTCTAATATATATATATATATATATATTAGAGTGATACAAAAAAAAACATTTTATTAACATAGCCCCCTTTTTTAGTAAATTATATTTATATTTCTTGAAATTTGGCTAATTATTATCGTTTTAATTTAAATGTTATTTTCATCTTCTTTCTAATTTATTTTTAAAGATAACTTTATGTACATGATAATATTGCGATTTTATTACTAATAAATACAACTAAATTTATGTTAAATTTTAACGGATAAAATTTTAATATTATTATATTACTGAATTTTGTTGCATCTTTCTTATTATATAATAATATTAATAAAAGATGTATCTACCATACTACTACCGAATATATTCTCAATTTAGATGCATTACTATATAAAAGTTTATGTAAATTTATGATAAATTGTGATTAACGAAGTGCACCACTCTGGCCAAAAAAAAAAAAGAAGTGCACCACTAAAAATCTTTTTTTTTTTCCTGCCCAAAATGTCTCTTAGCTTTACTAATTTGTATGGTAGCCAAGAAAGAAATATCAAATGGATGAAATGACTACAATGCCCTTTTCTCTTTGTTGGATTTATTTCTTTTTTATTATTAATAATTATCCCTCTATCCCTATCCTAACATTTATCTATCTTCAATCTTCACTCTTCACTCTTCAGTCTTCACTTCACTCTTTAGTATCAAATTCAATTCCTTCTGAGAGAAATTCAGATGATGTGTATGCAGCTTGTGTGCTTCCATAAGCACACACTTTATCTATCATCATTATTCTCTCAGAAGCTACCATTCAAATTCAACACTTGTTCTTCTTCTTCTTCTTCTTCTTGGTCTTATAGTTGTAGAGTTCATGCAGTGAAGGAGAAGGAAGATTCAGAGTCAGAGCAATATGATGAGTATGATATAGACACAGAAAAGGCCAGAGAAGCCCTCCAAAAGCTTGACCAGCAACTTCAGTCTCTCTCAACTAAGAAAATCTCTTCTCCTAAACTCAGAGGTATAATATTCTCTTTTATTGTAATTTTTGTTGGATATTTTTTTAATTTGTTTGAAGGAACCTTTACTATTAATGATAAAGTATAATTTGAATAAAATATCCCGTGCAAAGCACGGGTAGCAATCTAGTTATGGATAATAAGAGGGTCAAAAGTTGCGAAAGAATTAGAAGGCTCCAATTGTAAATTCTAACTTTTAAATGAGTATCATGCCAATAAAAAGTGATACAATTGATTAAGGTTTGGGCTTTTAATGAGAATTCGAATTCTATGACCGATATAAAAATTGGAAAAAAACTTATGTGTTGTTGCTTACATGCTTTTGGTAAAGTTGATCAATTAAAAAAAGACATGTGTCACTTTTGAGAAGAAAATTGACACATGTCTTTTTTTAATTGGTTAACCTTACCAAAAGCATGTAAGCAACAGCACATAAGTTTTGTCCATAAAAAATTATTGGTAAGTGATATATAAATCCTTTTATAAATTTTCAGAGATGTTAAAAAGTCTTTCCTAACTCCGAGATTGAGATACCAACTTTTTTTAAAAAAAAAGTACGATGAAGAAAATATAGAGTAGTTTAAGAATGCATACATGATGACTTTTCAATTTACAATTTCCCTTAATTTTAAAGCTTTTTTAAAGATATATAATCAAGATTACTCTTCTTGATTAGGTGTGAAATAATTATATTTATAAATTATGTAGTAGTGTTAACTTGATTCTACACTAAAAAAATGTTGGTGTTCCAAAATCAAATTCTTTGCAGCAAAATAGTTAAAATTTTGATATCAAAAGGCAAAAGCTTGCGTTTTGAGAGTGGTAGATTATTTTTAAAATGTATGTCTACAATAATAATTTAAAATGTTTGAAATACATTTTAAGAAATTATAAATAAAAAACATGACCCAATAATTCATTTCAACTTGGATGAGCATTGACAAATGCTTCCACGTGATGACCTTATGGCTCCCATGGATGATAAATTTAGACCAGCTTAGTGGCAGAGGTATACCTTATCACAAGGTGTGTTTAGAATATTCATTATAGAATTTTGTAAATTGAGTCAACTGCAAAATTTCTTGGTAGCTTTTTAGTTACTTTATTTTAAAAAATTCTTAAATAAACATTTTAAAAAAATGTAATATTGAGATATAAAAATAAGAATATTTTATATACTTTTATTCAATAACCCAATTAATTATTTTCTATAACATTATCCTTTGGCATATTTTTTTCTACTATTATTTCATTGTCCTTATTTGGGAAAAGTTCATATGAGAGATACTTTCTTCAAAGTCCAAACATGATTAATAAACATAGGATTTATTCAACGTAGTGTGACACAGATGATAAGGAATCTGTGTTCTCTTAACTATCGTCTCTCAAGTTTGATCCCTGGAGAGATGAAAATAGAGCGGCATCTATTGGGAGGGATTAATCACCAAGGCTGCTCTGCTGGATACTCCCTGTCATAGACAAAAAAATAAATAAATAAATAAACATTGGATTTAATTAAAGTTATAATTATTGTTTTGTTTCTGTTTTTTGCAGCTTCGGATGTGAAATTAATGAGAGGAGAAGAAAGTGTGAATATAAGAGAAAAGGAAGTAGAAATATCACCATCATTTCTGGCATATACAGCAGCTGGTCTTGTTCTTTTCACCATATTTTACAATTTTCTGTTTTATACTGTCATTGCGCCATCTATTGATGGTCCATAAATAAATATATACACATTTGTACTAATTTTGTGTTCATACACATGAACATATATATTTATTATTTTAATATAAATAAAATGAGAAGAATTACGAGTTGATTAATTATTTGGGTGATGAGTAAATTTTGCCAGTCATGACTCATGATTCATGCAATGAAGCAAAAGCAGCAAGAACTTTTGAGGATCAAAATGAAACCAAAACCATTTTATAGTGAACTAAAAAGGATTAAATGCACTTCTGTCCCTCTATTTTCATAAATGTTTCAATTTGGTCTCCTTTTAGAAATAAACAGGTTTGGGTCAAATTTTGTAAAATGATTTAATTTTGTTTTTTTTATCATATAATTGATCTTTATTACTTGAGTTATTATTTATTTACAAAGAACTATTAATATACAATCAGATTTAATATCTAATTCAACTAATTGTTAAATTTTATATCGAAATTTGAATGAAAATGTGATAAAGCAAATAAGATTTAATCACTTCATAAAATATGAGGAACAAGTTAATTAAAACCTTTTAAGAATAGAGGGACAATATTTACATTTAAACCTATTTAAAATATCATAGTCACAAACTCTCTTCTTCTTCTTTTTTGATTTCTGCCACTAGATTTGCAGTAGTGGGTCTTTTTGCACCCTTTCTTCTCTGTTCCCTTAGGCTACGTTTGGTTCAAAAAAATTGTGGAATTGGAATTGGAATTGGATTATAATTGGAACTGGAATTGGTGAGATGGAATTGGAATTGAATTATTTGAATTGAAAAATGTGTTTGGTATGAAAAGATGGAATTGAAAGTTTGTAAAAGAATGTGAGGTAAGAAGACTTATTTGCCCCTAAAAAATATTAAATAATTATTTTTCTTTTAGTTTTATTTTTTTAATATATAATTATTTTTTTATATTTATTATAAAAAATTTTAATTATTTATATTCATTAAAAGTAATTATAAAAAATATTAATAAATAATTATAATAAAAACAGTAATAAAAAAAACATAGCCTGAGTGAGAGTGAGAGACGTGAGGGAGAGTGAGAGACGTGAGGGAGAGAGAGAGAAGAAAAAGTAGGGGCAAAATTGTCATTTCATCTCAATTCTACAAAACTTATCCCAATTCCATCTAAAAAATAAAAAATTCAATTCCACATTTTTTACACATTCACCAATTCCACATAATCCAATTCCAATTCTACATTTACCCAACCAAACTAAATAATTCATTGAAATATGTGCAATTCCACATATAATTCAATTCTACACCCAACCAAACATAGTTTTAGATCTTTCCACTATTCTGGGTAGCCTATGAGCTTATTATAATTGATTGACAATAAGTTAAAAGAGAGCTTATTATAATTGATTGAAAATAAGTTAAAAAGAGGGATATTTTATTTTTATATAATTTTTAAAAATTAATCTTCAAAAACTAATAAATATAATCTTATTTCCCTATCTATAACGTTTACAAAAATTTATTTTTGTACTAGGGCCTTCCCCATGTCTGCCATTGTCAGGAGCCTTCGCCCAGTTGGATGGCGAAGGCTCCTAGACATTAATTTTATATGGATGGACCTTCCCCAAGTCCATCCAACTATATATATATATATATATATTATAATATATTAAATAATATTTATATTTTATAAAAATAATATTTTTATACTTTAAATTATATAATTAATTTGATAAAAATATTTTTTTGTTAATTTTTAATGTTTGAAATTATTATTAATTATATTTTTAAAAGTTTACTTGTTAATTATACTTTAAATTATTTAATTAATTGTATTTTTTATAGATTAAATTGTCATTTCTATTTATGAGGAATTAAATAGAAATCAATTATATTTTAGAAAAAAACTTAGGTCAAGTTCCTTATATCATTTTCATCAAGTTCCACCAATCATATATTGTATTTACACTCTCTTTCTTTTATTATTGGTCATATAAAAGGTGGTCTTCTATATTCGCTCTCTATTATGATTAGTCATTTAAACACTTTTTGTCATATGTCATATTTATATTGGGGAACTTTATGAGAATGATATAAAAAAATTTGATCTAAGTTTTTTCCTTATATTTTTTGGGGGTTAAATTTAATATTTCTATCCATCAAGATTAAATTAAGACCCATTGTATTTTTGCGGACTAAATTTTACATTTTCATTTATCAGAAAATAAATTTAGTTCTTAGGGGCTCATTTAGGGGTGATCGTGGGTTGGTTTGGTTTGGATTTGAGAAAAAATTAAAACCAACCCGATCAAAGTTCGGCGGGTTGGGTTTGGAAAAAAAAGTCTTGAACCCGAACCGAACCAACCCGCCAATGTGCGGGTTGGGTCGGTTCGGGTTCAATCCGTCAAATTTATTTTTATTGTTTTTTTTACCTTTTTTTTTATTTTTTTAACTTTTAAATTATTTATCTTCACCAAAAAGACTTATTTTTATTTAGAAAAAAGTCAAGAATTTGAAAAAAACTAAAATTGACATATTCAAGATATGAACAATTTGTATTTGTTGCTTATGTATTAGTAATTTTTTTTTGATAGGATGTATTAGTGATTTAATATTTTAATGTGTTATAAATTCTTTTTCTAATAATAATATATACTAGAGCGGGTTGGCGGGTTCATAATTTTCAAATCCGCTAACCGAATCAATCGATGAACGGGTTGAAATTTTAGACCCGAACCAACTCAACCCAAACTGGCGGGTTGGGTTGGTTTTGGCGTGTTGGCAGGTTGACCCAAACCGCTGATCACCCCTAAGCTCATTTGGTACTGAGAATGTGGTGGGAATGAAAATGACAATGAGATTGCTTAGACTATATTTGGTAGTAAAAAATGAGAATGAAATGAAAATGAATAATGAATAAAAGTAGATAAAATTTTAAAATTAATATTTTATATAATTAATCTTAAAATATAAAAATATTATTTTTATAAAATAAAATAAAATATAAATATTATTTAATATATATATATAAATGGACCTTTGTCCATTTATATAATTTTTTTTTTGTGTCAGGGGCCTTTGGACGAAGGCCTCCAAAGGCCCCTGACAATGACAGGGCCTTCGCCATTAAATGGCGAAGGCTCTGGTACAAAAATAAATTTTTGTAAACATTATAGGTAGGAAAATAAGATTATATTTATTAGTTTTTGAAGATTAATTTTTTTAAAAATTATATAAAAATAAAATAACCTTAAAAGAGAGCTAATTATAATTTTTTTAATTTAGAGAAATACTAAGTATAATTTATTCCAAAAATAATAATAACTAATATTAAATTTAAAAAATTTTAAAATAACTTTTTATACATTTAATAAAATAAATTAATAATAATTTAGATAATATTCAATCATATTTTAAATTTAAAGGAAGTTTAGGCTATTTGTCTTCATCCCAAGGTTTAGGTAAATGCTATAGTATTACATTACAAAACAATAATGATGATGCTAATAATATTAATAATATTGTCATCTCCTTCCACCAGAATTTCCAGAATATCTATTACCAAAAAAAAAAAATTTCCAGAATATCAGAATCCCTACTCTACTACAGTATACCAATCACCATCTTTGTGAATCGTCCTGCTAAGCCAAAAGGTATCCTTGCTAGTTAATTCGAGGATGGAAGAAAAGCTCCCATTTAAGAATCTCCATAGCAGAGAGTATTCGGGCCACAAGAAGAAGGTATCTCTTTCTTTCCCTCTTTCCATGGAAAACCTCTCCGAAAACACAAAATTTTCAGCTTTTTTTGGTTGAATTCTACAATATTATCTGCCTATCTCTATTTACGTTTCGATTCTAAGATGGGTTTTCTGTTTCCTCTGCGAAAGGTGCACTCGGTGGCCTGGAATTGCACTGGCACGAAACTTGCTTCCGGTTCTGTGGATCAAACTGCTCGAATATGGTATATTGAGCCACACGGGCATGTGAGCTTCCTCCCCATTTGGATTTCTTGATCTTTTATTTTTCCTTTTGATTTTTCTGATAACGTGCATTGCTCATAATTGTATTTGGGACTATCTTGTTGTATGTATTAGAGGAGAAAGAGGCTTCTTTTATTAAATATGCCTTAGGTCTTGGCTGGTCTTTCTATTAATGCTTTTATATGAGTATGTCTCCAAGACTTTATGGCATTCTCTGGATTGTGTCCAAGGGTGGGTTTCTTGCATATAGCATTTACAGGTGCAGCTGGGAAGTTTCAGATTACTATACGATGCAAAATTTATAGTATGATTAGTGTCTTAGGTTGTGCCAAATGCCAATGGCTATTGTGGCAAAAAATCTCATTGTGGTCACTGGTCAGCAAACAGTTTACTTGAGTAAGAGAAAAGTAAAGAGGCATGATTGGGATAACAGAATATTTGTGTTTAGTTATTTTCTTTAAAAAATTTGTGCAAATAACTGATGCTATAATCAACCTTTTCCAACATTCTTCTTCTGCCTGGTGACCAATAAATATTTGCGCTAGTTCCAAAGTCCTCAGTCAGTACGTGTCCTTGTATTAGACTTTATGAATTCAACAACATCCCATTTATATCTGGCTGCTTTGTAGATTTTCTGAAGACTGCTGCTTTTCTATTTATTGGTAGCATGAATATTCTGTGACATAATTTTCAGTTTAGTAATTTGAGTATTTGACAAAATCATCCGACTTTCAAACTGAATGACTATTGTTCCAGCTAACACTATGTGTAGCATGGAAGTTATTGTTTGAAAATAATATTCCTTTTTCTCTTCAGTATGTTGATTGTGTTTGGGGTTTCAAGCTATAATTTAAATTCACAGTCAAAGCTACAAATCACCTTAAATTGGATCATCATGTTGGGAATATTAAAATAGTTTCTGAAATAAAATTGAGTTATTAGAGATGCATAGATTTGGAAAAGAATTATGGAACCTATCTGTGACTCAGTGAGGACTAATCTTTCAAAGTTGAAGGCATAAGAGAAATTAAACTTAATGTAGAGGTGTTGAAAGAGTTGAGATTGAAGAGTGAGAAATATCTAAATCGTTACCTACTTACCTTCCATGATAGAAAGGAAGTTATAGTTGAAGCTATAGGATAAGCTAAGGTCTATTATGATTATTATAAGGGTATCTTCTCTAAACTAAAATATTGGGCTGTTACTGTTAAAAAAGAGGGCAAGACATATTTGAAAACTGAGGTGTGGCAACACTGAAAGCACAATGAAATGAAGTAGTGAATGGTAGCATTGAGAAGCTATGGTAAAAACAATTAAGTTGGTTATTGCATGTATAATACACATATGCAATTTCCATGATAGGAAAACTTGGAAAATTCAATGAAGACTGAGAAATGACTAAGAATTTTTATAGGCAAAACTCAAAAGTGATCATGAAAGATATGTTTCTGAAGAGATTGAAGATTACCATACAGAACAAAATTATGTGAATTTGCATTGCATGACAACATTTTTTTGTTTTTGTTTTAATTATGCTTTATACTTTGTCTCCTTGTCACCTTATGCCTGGGGTTTTTCTTATGGTTTTGGTTGCCGGTTGCCACTATAAATGGCAGTGTGAATAATTTTGTTCTTCCTCATTAATTAATATGGTTTAATTTTTTTTTTTCTTTTTATGGGTGGTTTTTTTATTTCAGGGCAAGGTAAAAGATATTGAATTGAAGGGTCACACAGATAGTGTGGATCAGCTATGCTGGGACCCCAAACATGCTGATCTGATTGCAACTGCTTCGGGTGATAAGACTGTTCGTTTATGGGATGCTCGTAGTAAGTGATTATTCATTTTTACTTTGACTTGTCATGTTGCAGGGAGGAAATAATATTGGGCTTTTATATTTGGGAGATGTTTAATATTAGTAACTATATGATCACATGAATTATCTCCGCAGATTTTCCCTTACTTAAATATTGGAATCAACATAGAATTGGTTTTAGTTTTATTATTTGGAGCTATTTTTATGGGAAAGATAAATGTTGTTACTGATGAAAAAAATGTCTCTATATAGTTAGAAATGAAATTTCAAATTTACTCCTCTGGATTAGTTAAAAGGAAGTTTAAATGTTTGTTGACAGTGAAGATTATTTCAAATTTATGGGGAAGGGAAGTATTTAATAAAAAGTTTCCTATATATGGTTTTTGCAGGTGGAAAGTGTTCACAGCAGGCAGAACTTAGTGGGGAGAATATCAACATCACCTACAAACCTGATGGGACTCATGTAGCTGTAGGTAATAGGGTATGTTATACAATCCCTTTCATTGGCTGAAAGTTCTGAATAGCTGATGTTGTGACTGGACATGTTAATGTCGACTATATCTTGAGTATTTAATTCTTTTTTGCTCTGGAAACATTGTGATTTGATACTGCATAGACAATTTTATATCTATAGCTTTCTTGTTGCTTTTTAGCATGTGAAGTAATTGTTTTATTTTCCTATGTTTGATAGGATGATGAGTTGACAATACTGGATGTTCGGAAGTTTAAACCAATTCATAGGCGCAAGTTCAGTTATGAGGTAGTGTCTACTATACTTTGTTCTTGTGTCTGTTCTTTCTCTTACAGTTTTCCTTTGAAGTTAATATAAATTATTGAAAACCTTTGAAATTCTAATAAATTTTTTCGTATAGGAAATTCTTGTAATTTCACATCGGATGAACAAGCATCGGTCTTTGCCCATTTAGTTCATTATGTAATTTATCTTAGTTACTTTGATTCTCTTCTCATTCAAACTGTTCATCTATCTTGAGGAATAATATATTTAAATTATCCAAGATTATCTTTCAAATTGTCAATGTTATGACTTATGATCCTGCTCCTGCTTCCTCAAAATTTACTTTCTAGACCACCTGTGTTCTCTAGTTCTTGTTTTTTCTTTTGTTATTCATCTCCTCTGGTGTTTCAACTTCTTTAAATCTTATTAAGGTACTGTTCTGGAGCTTGTAGTTTTTTTTTCAACAACACTTAAGCCTGAATTCAGTGAGGTCGTAAAATTTCCCGTCTATGATTAAATAATGTTTATAAGCATACAGTATTGCATATTAGTTGTGTGATAGATGTGCATTTTTTAACTGACATTAATTTAAGACCTACCTATTTTATACTCATGGCATATATTTCTCGCAGTGACTATTTGTTCCAATATACTAAATAAAAACCTGAACATTTCCTCTCATTTTGTAGGTGAATGAAATTGCTTGGAACATGACAGGAGAGATGTTCTTTCTAACAACAGGAAATGGTGAGGTTGCTGTTCGAGTTGATACTAGCTTTCTTTTAGTTCCAAAATATCTCACACCTCAATATGTTTAGCTATATTGGATGCGAATGTCGAAAAGCTGTCTTATTTTTTTATAGCATTTTCTTCTACTTAGGGACTGTGGAAGTATTGGCTTACCCATCTCTTCGTCCTCTTGATACCCTCATGGCTCATACAGCTGGTTGTTATTGCATTGCAATTGACCCAGTAGGAAGGTATTCTTCTTGTACTTGAAAGTTCTGTTTTGACTAATAGCACTTTATTAAGGACTGCTTCAACCTCCCAAACACACACACAAAAGCCTTATTGAGCTTCAACTGTGAACAAAGATGTAAAGCACAGCCCTACCATACCTTGTATGATTTTAATCAAAAGAATGGGGGTGACAATGATTAAACTCTTGACTACTTGGTCATATAGCTTTTCAATACAACGTTAAGATCACTTCATCTTAAAAGCTTAAGTATGGAATGAAGGCTTTTATTATTTTGTTTAACACAATTGGAAAGGCAAGCTAAGAGTAAATGCACAGCTCTGTAGGTGAATCTTAAAACCAATTATTGTTGCCTTGTAGGTTTCTGTCTTCCTTTCCTTCATTTGGATATCTTTTTTTTTTTTATATAGAAAATTATTCTTACTTCTTATGGACACATCAAACTGTAAGAGTATCCTCAAATAGTAATCTCATGTGACTGAGGCAGATATTTTGCTGTTGGAAGTGCTGATTCCCTAGTCAGCCTGTGGGATATCTCAGAGATGCTCTGTGTTCGTACCTTTACAAAGCTGGAGTGAGTTCCATGTATTCCATATTCATGTCTTAATTCAGCTTGTGTTTTCTGATTTTATTTATTATTTGTGGACTGTGGTTAATGACCTTTTTCTATGTTTCTCAGATGGCCTGTCAGGACAATTAGTTTCAATTATACTGGTGATTATATGGCTTCTGCAAGTGAAGACTTGTTCATTGATATAGTAAGTGTACACGAAAAAAGCTGTTTGTGGTTGTGGGCTAGGCCATCATATTGGTAACTTGACACATCCTATCCTATTGGGCCTATTCACTTTAAGGCCAAGTTGGGCTTGTCCAGGCTGTTCTAACTACAATATTCATTATTCTTAACCCCTTATGGCCTTATTATATTCACTTCTACCATGTGTCATTTTTCATTTTTTACTTCATGAATTCGATTTATCTAAATAATCAAACTTGAAAATTTGACAATTTGGATAAGAATGACCTTAGACTAAAGGCGTTACTAATTTGACTCTATACTGATTTATTTTTTTGTCATTTTTTAAGACTAAAAATGTAACATGGGCAAACCCAAAACTGAAGACTATGGTTCAAGCCTGGCCTATGTACAGATATATACATGACACTTCACAATTCTTATTATTATTATTATTATTATTGTTATTATTATTATTATCTATATTGCAAAACTGGTTGGTTCAAACTGATAATTGATGTCACTCCTCCATGAAACAGTCGAATGTTCAAACTGGACGAACGGTGCACCAGATTCCTTGTAGGGCTGCTATGAACAGCGTGGAGTGGAATCCAAAATATAATTTACTTGCATATGCTGGTGATGACAAAAACAAGTATCAGGCTGATGAAGGTATTATTATTATTTTCTGGACTTCTACAAGTTGTTATTACAAAACCCATGACTCACAAGAAGAAGACACCTAGTTAACTCTGCTGCATTTCATTTGCAGGTGTTTTTCGCATATTTGGCTTTGATAGTGCCTAGAAGAAGGCTAGAACAATTCACCAGAGGCATATTCACTAACAACATTTTTTCTTAGATTGTAGTATGTTATAACAATTATTAACTTAAAGGCACAGCTTGCAACAATTATATGTTATTACATTCTCTTCAAACTTAGTTTAAAGTACATTCTTTTCCTGTGTGTCCAAAAACAAGTATCAGGCTGACAAAAAACAAGACTCAGGAAGGCACTAGTTAACTCTGATGCATTTCATTTGCACATTTGCAGGTGTTTTTCGATTTTTTTTGGCTTTGAAAGTGCCTAGAACAATTCACCAGTGGCTTTGAAAGTTTGTCATATAACAATTTTGTGGTCGTCAATGTGAAATCTTCTAATGTTTTATTAACTTAAAGAAGGCACAGCTGGCAACAATTATATAGATATTTAATTTTGTGATTACATTCAGGAATATCTTCAAACTTAGTTTAAAGTAAATTATTTTCTATATTTAAGATTGCATTTTCTCCTAGTGCATTCCTGATACTATACAGTTATGCAAAATTAAGCTGATGAGATCACAAACTATGTCGATTTAGTGTTAAGAGACACTATACAGATTGAAATACACTATACAGTTATGGCTTTTTCATTATTATTTCTTTCAATCAAGAAAACACTTGGTTGAAACTAAATTTTATGGCATCATGGATTACAAAGATTGCAGCTCTTTCGCTGTGTACAAAAGCAATAGTAGATACAAAACGGAATTCTACCTTTTTTATTTTCTTTTTCCTTGAGTAAGTGTACGTTGTCAAAGTAACCAAAATATGATCAAAATTCCAAATAATCCACGAGTCTCATTAATTGTATGTATATGAAAGAAAAAATCAGTTACAAATCAAAATCGTCTTTAAATGTTATCAATATCGGTTTCTCTAAAAACTCAGCACACAAGAAGTGTGTTGTTGCTTACTTCAAATTTGCAATCTCGACCTAGCTTAGTGATCCCATCAGCTTTCATTTCGCAGCAACACAACTACGGAATTATTGGTAGTAACACGAAGTGGTCTTTGTGACTGTATAGTGTATATATAGTATCAGGATGCTTCAGAGCCATGCACTTCAACATTTGATGTTTGCATTAAAATTCTGAAGCATTTCCTCATCAGTCGTCCCCGCTCGTTTCGATTACTATCTCCATAATTTGTATTATTTGGAGCAACTTGAGGTGACACCAAAACTGTGATTGCCAAATCGGACCGATACTGCTTCATCCCCCTTGTAATGCCTGAAACTGCAAGAGATCCATCATTAGAAATATTCAATCTATAGTTGATTTAATTATATTTGGTTTAAATAATTGTATTTAGAACAAACTTACCATATCCATTGAATATTTGATCACCAACGTGAAGAAAGCTCGCTCATGGACACCGTCAGAATCCGCAGAGGATGAACTTGGAAGCAGGGAAGGCGACACCTGTAAAGCAAACAAGAGAAATAGTGAGTAAATTCCTACAACAACACGTCCATGGCTTCCATTTAATCTCCACGCTCGAGCTTTTCATCTTCTTCCCGTTCTGCATCGGCTCCTTCGACAGATCGAAGCTCGCTCCCTTCATCCTCAGCTCCTGCACGCACCTCGTAACCGCTCTTCCCCCTTCCCTCTCCCTCTTCACCTCCCTCCACATCCTCCAGTACGCGCTCAGCTTCGCCTGGACCAGAGCTACGAAAACCAGCGACGTCGCGAGGGAGATCGCCGACGGAATCCACCATTTCCGGCAAGATCCGTCGGCTCCCGAGACGGAGGAGGTGAAGAGTAGGGTTAGGAAGAGACCGTGGAAGACGAAGAAGAAGGAGGAGAGATGGAAGAGCTCGCGTCTGATGGTGTCCATTCGGAGCTCCTTGTGCGCGATTCGGCGTCCGAAGAGTTCTTCTTCTCTCTGCCAGAGCTTGAGGAGCAAGAGATGGCCTGGACTTTCCGAGATCTCCGTCAATGGATGGTCCTCGATTGCTTCGACTATGTTGGAAATTGTGGAGAGAAGCTTCTTCTGCTCGTGCTCTGAATCCACTGGGATTTCTACAATGTGTGATTCTTTTGTTTCCGCCATTGCTTAGAGTATAAAAGAAACAGAGAAGTATATACTATATAGTAGCAGTAGAAATGAATGAAAATGAATTAAACAAATAAATTGAAAATTGAAAAAGGAAGAAAGTAAATGAATGTGAGTTAGAATTTGCTAAGAAATGAGAAATTGCAGAGAAGCAGTAGTTGTAGTAGCAGCAGAAATGATTATCGTTGGCTTTTGGATGAAGGAAGGAAGAAGAGTATGTGAGGAATATATAATGGGAATTTGTTGGCGAACGCATGGGAATCTCAACGGTTATATCTCACCCAAGGCCCCAACGGTCAGATTTTCTTCACGTTTTATTTTATTTTATTTCATTTCATGTTTACGTTCACAAATATAACAACGGATACTTTTTCTTTTCTTTTCCTTCTCTCTCACACTCTCACCCTCCCCATCACTGCAATAATATACCAAGACACAAATGACCGAACACTTGAGTGTGTTTAATTAATTTTAGAGTAAATCTTAATTTAGTCTCCAAAAGATACAAATATTTGATTTAATTCTTAAAATATAACTTTTATTTCAATTTAGTCCTTTTTTAACTTAATAAACAATTACTGATACGTGAACAAATGTAAAATCATAACAAATTTCGAAAATATTAAATGGGTGAGTCTATGATACAACTTGTTGTATGCATACAACGCAATTTCAGCCAATAAGATTGTGACATGTGGATAATTGCATTGCATCTCAAGTCATCCTACCCACATGTTACAATCCTATCAACTAAAATTACATGCATGCAATAAATTACATCATAGAATCACTCATATTAAATATAATTCATAAATTGAACAAGTACACACTACTACACTACACTAGTATGTAGGGTTGTCAAACTGAACAAGTCCAGGTCACACCCGTTCAAGGCCCAAAAAACAATAATAGTAGCAAGAAAAATCACACAAGCTGACCAGCTGTTATATAAACTTATAGATATCATTAAGAAAACGATTAAAATATCGTATTTTTATGCATTAATTTATAAAAAAAATTTCATAGAGGTTCAAATAGTTATCTTAAAATAATTTTTTAAAAAAATTTACTAAACTGTATAATTCACGAATCATGCAAGTTAAATTCATTTAAGCCAAATCAAAATGTCCACTTCTCAAAGGCTATGATAACACAACTCGCATCAATTAATGTGTTGAATGAATAAGTTCAGTGGCATGCATTGCTATAGATTCTGTTCTTTTCCTTTTTTTTATTTATAAACTAATTATAGTCAAATATTGAACGTTAAAACAAATATTTTCTAACAAATATACTTTCTAAAATCTAAACTTATGTCCATTTATAGAACTAACAATGTTTATTGAAGAAGTAGTAACTACATTCTTTGACGAGGACTAGATGTTCAGCAGTACGGTAATACTAAACTTCAGTGCATTCTTTCAATTAGTTGATTTTTAATTCATTCAAGGTGAGTCCTTATTCATGTGAATTTTTATCAATATTAACAAATGATACTATATGATAAAAATTAAAAGATATACTAAAGTTCAATAATACTGTAATATTAAACTTTTATCCCGAAAAAAATATTTGTTTAGAAAATTTGATTTGACCCCATGTCCTTCTTTTCTAAGTTTAGAAAAACAATTCTTATTTCCAATTTTCATTTATTTCATTAAATAAATAACCTAACTTCCTTTAAAAAATGAAAGATTAAATCCTCAATCCGACATGTAAGGGCAAATAATTGACAAGAAAGTAAATGAATAGAAAGTCCAGCAAGTCCATGGTGCACTTATTACAACATTTCATCATTTGGCTACTTTTATATCTCACTCTAAAAATATCTCAAGTCTAATCTTAATTCACCCATCAATGCATTCCCCCTTTATATAGACACTCACCTAACAACTCCCCATTGATTAGGTATTCATACGATATTATTTAGAGGAAATCACTATTTTGTTATCTATACACCGGATAAAAGTTTTGTACTATCATATTATTAAAATTTAGTATATCTTTCTAATAATATAAAGACATTTGTTAATATTAATATAAATTCACATTAATAAGGACCCAACTTAAATAGTTAGACTAACTGATTGGAGGGATGTACTGAAATTCAGTAGTACTGTACTACTAAACATCTCCTTTAGATAAAAGTTTAGTACTACCGTATTACTGAATTTCAGTACATCTCTCCAATCATATAAAGTCATTTGTTCCTCCTGTACATCTTGTTATTAATTTGGTTCTTGAAAAATGAGCTTGTTTGACAACAATTTTTAAAAGAAAAAACATAGATTAAGTTCTTTATATTATCTTTGTCATATGTTAATCAATCATAAATTTTATTTATATATTATCTCTTTTTTATTATTGATCATATAAAAGATAATTTTTTATATATATTCTCTTTTTGTTGTGATTAGTTATGCATACATTTTTTGCCACGTATTTTATTTGTTAAGGTTATTCAATTATAAGCATTAAAACCTGTTTTACATTTTTTAAAATATATAAAAGAACAAAAAAATTGCTGGACAATTTGGTTTCTATAATTATTTTCAAAAACTAAAAAAAAGTCAAAATTGTTTTGTACTCTTGATTTTAATTTTTTTTAATATAGAGATAATGAGCTGACAATAACCTATAATATTAATGGGCTAAAATACATATATAATAATTAACAATTATACATAGAAATTCTTTTCAACAAATGAATAATCAAACAAAATTTTGTTGTTCTTTTAAATTTAAAAAAAAAACACAACAAAAAATAAATATTATTTAAATTAAACAATGCCTAAAATCTTTAAGTCCATATTTTCCAAACAATTTAGTTCCTATGGTAGTTATATGGGAATTAATGCCCCCATAACATTATGGCAAATCGAAACAACAACCAATATACCAAATAGCATTGTATAGCAATCCAAAATAACAACCATCATGTCAATTGAGACATCTATGGTGTACCAAAAAAAAAACATCTATGTAACTAACATAAAAATTGTTTAAAGAACATTTTTTGGATAATGAAATTGAGTATTTTGATATTTCAAAAATTAAATTGAAATCACGTATACTTTTTAATGACCAAAATAGTAAATTACTCTATTATTTATTTAATATTATTGTCACTTATATCTTATAATATAATATATTTTGAATAAAAAAATGTACAATCTATTTTTAAAATTATAGTTAAATAACCTTAAAATGATCAACACAATATATAATAACAAATTTATTACTGAAACTTTCAGTATTATAAAAATTTAATAATATAATTAATATTTTTCTCCTTGTTTATACACTACCAAAGACTTGAGGCTAGAGCCTATTAACAAACATATATAAAATTGTTTGTTAAGCATCCATAAAAAAAAATGTTAATTAATCATGCCATCCGTCATAATATTTATATTATTTAACATTTCTATGCAAAGTATATAATTAAATCTCAAATATAATAATTAGAGGCATATTCTCACGTGCAATTTATAAATCTAGTGTATTTTATTTTACAAATTACACGCTAAGATTCAAAATATTGTATTAATATTATTATCAATTAACTTTATAACTATTATATATTAAAATCAAGTGATCAAACATATTGAGAGTTGAACTTTCAGGAACCAACTTGAAATTTTTATATTTTAAAAACTAAACTAAAAAAAAATATACATTACTAAATCTATTTATTTTGTCTTTAATCTCCAACTATAACATATAACAAAAGAAATTGCATGTAATATAAGATATTGTATTTATTTCATTTTTATTGATAAAGCTTGCAAATTGATTAGGATGCATTGAAACTCCTCGTCCATTCGTTTGCAACTTTATAAATGTCAATTTTTTTTATTAAAAAAAAAGTAAATGCCACCAAATAAGGAAAATAAAGTTATGAACTTATGTTATGTCTGCCTTGTGTATCTGGGATAAAAGTTTAATGGTACCGTATCACTGAATTTCAGTGCATCCCTCCAATTATGTAGTGCCATTTGTTAATATTAATAAAAACTCACATTAATTAGGGCCCACCTTGAATAGTTTAGGGACTAACTGATTGGAGGGATGCACTGAAGTTCAGTACTACTGTACCACTGAACATCTACTCGTGTACTGCATGTGCATATGTCTATTTATATATGATTTATGGACATAATCATAAGAAAAACATATATAAAATATACTTTATTAAATCTTTAATAGTTCATGACTGTTTCGGTTGTTGGTGTGGGAACATTTTCCATTTATTTCCCAAAATACCAATGAACTTGGTGTAGATGTTCAGTAGTATAGTAGTACTGAATTTTAGTACATTCTTCTAATCAGTTGGTCTTTAATTTATTCAAGATGGATCCTAATTAATAATGTAAATTTTTATTAATATTAACAAATGATATTATATAATTAAAAAAAAATCAGTAATACAGTAATATTAAGTTTTTATTGTTTATAAAAAGTAAATTACTCTCATTCTCATCTCTTTTAATAAATGAAATGTCTTATCTTATCTATAATAAAAGTAAAATGTTCTTACACTCCCCTGTGTCAAATCTTATATGAAAGTGTTGGAACTTGTGGTTATTTCACAAAGTATATATTTAATAGTTTTAAAATAAAATAAATAAAATATGTGAGGAGATGAGATAGAGAAATTAAAGGATAATGAGTATGTATCAAAATAGTGGGGAAATAAATAATTTGTTATTATGTATCACAATAAAAAAATCGTATTTCTAACAACTTATATCTCGATGATTATTATTAATTGTTGAAAAAAATAATTTTTTAACAATTAAATATTAATTATTGACATAAATTAATAAAAAAATCACTAATAGTATTTTTAACGGTGAACAATTATAAATAATTGTCAATACTAGATATTATTTTTTATAATACCTTTGTGGTTGTAAAAAAAATATCATTGAAAAATATCATAAAAAATTATTGATTGTTGAAAACACTATTATTATTATTATTTTCAACAACTTATTTTGATGATAAAAATTTAATTGTTGAAATAAGTATATATCTTCTTTCAACAATAAGTGTCCTTCAAAATATAGGCCAGGTAATGGAAAATATACATTTTTATTGTAGTGTATTTATTATTTCAAAATTTAATTATTATTAATTTTTAAATAAAATAATAAATAGCATGTACTTTTATGTATGTAAGACTTCTAAATATTTATTAATGGGATAGATAGACATTATTGAAATATTGTTAGTTTTTTAATGTCTATTAATAATATAAAAAGTACTAGTGATAACAAGATTATTTATTTCCTCACACACTCCTACAGTCATACTCCAACTTTTTTTTTTGGCCAAGAAGTCATACTCCAACTTTAATTTTCATAATTATATTTAAAATATTTTTAATCTGTATTATAGTTATGAAACCAAATAAACCACAAGCCTCAAAGGCTCAAACTATAGAATATAGTATAGCTATATGGGTTAATTATAATAGGTACGTATGAAATATCTTTTTGACTAATATATAATAGTAATTGTTTGAAAATTTTAAATGAGATATTTTATTATACTAACTCAAAATTAACAACAACAACAATAATCAAAGCCTTTTTTTATTAGGTAGGGTTGGCTATATGGATCAAGCGACGCCAACATGTTCTGTCTTTGCACATTTCTATGGTTAAGTTATTTATGTCTAGATCCCTCTTAATTGTTTCTCCTATTGTTTTCTTTGGTCTTCCCCTACCTCTAGTTATTAGGTTATCTTCCATTTGGTCAACTCTACGTACCGGAGCCTCTTCCGGCCGCCTTTGTACATGACCAAACCACCTAAGGCGTGTTTCGACTAATTTTTCGACAATAGGTGGCTACCCCCACTTTCACTCTAATATAATCATTCCTAATCCTATCCATTCTAGTGTGACCACTCATCCAGCGCAACATTCTCATTTCTGCCACGTTGAATTTGTACTCATGCTGGCTTTTTATCGCCCAGCATTCAGTACCATACAGTAAAGCTGGTCTTATCGCGGTGTGATAAAATTTTCCCTTAAGCTTAAGCGGTACTTTCTTATCACAAATAACACCTGATGCCTTCCTCTATTTCATCCATCCTGCTTGGATCCTATGGTTTACATCTTCCTCTATTTCTCCATTATTTTGTATTATCATTTCCAAATACTTAAAACTTGTAACTTCCCACATGGGGTGATCTCTAAGTTTCACCTCACTCCTAGAATCAACGTCCCTACCACTAAATTTATATTTCATATACTCCGTTTTGCTTTGACTTATGCGAAATCCATATGTCTCCAAAGCTTGTCTCCATCTTTCTAATTTTTCATTTACTTGTTCGTTGGAATCTCCAACCAAGACTATATCGTCAACAAAAAGCATACACTTTGGTACTGTCTCTTGTATATGTTCAGTGAGCACATCCAATACCAAATTGAAGAGGTAAGGGCTCAAAGCTGAACCTTGATGTAGTCCTATGGTTATAGGAAAATCCTTCGTAACACTACCTTGTGTTCTCACACAAGTCGTGACTCCATCGTATATGTCTTTGATTGCTCGGATATAGGCCACTCGTACTCCTTTCTTTTCCAAAGCCTTCCATAATACTTCTCTCGGTACTCTATCATAGGCCTTTTCCAAATCAATAAAAACCATATATAGATCCTTATGAGACCTCTGGTACCTCTCTATCAATATTCTTAATAGATATATTGCCTCTATGGTTGACCTCCCTGGCATGAACTCAAAATTAACAACAATGAAATAAATTTTTTTGAATTATCATCTATGTTACTAATAAAAATGTTAATATCATTATGACTTATATAGCTGTGTGTTGATTTAATTTTAGAAAATGTTGTCTTTATTTGAATTTTACTGACCAATGGTTTTAAGCCACTGTATATATAAGGTCTATTTTGATTGATAAATACAATATTTAATTAGTGATTTAACATTTCAGACCAAAAAAAAATAGTGATTTAACATTGATAAAAAGTTAATAAAAATCATAATAATTTTTAATATCTACAAATTTTATAGCAAATTAGATAAAATCTTAACCCATCTACTAGAATTTAGAAATTAATTAATAATAACCAAGTTTAATTGGTCTAATAGTTAGCTCATTAGATCGTTTAAGTAAGTGTTGAGGGTTTGAATATCACATTGTGTATGTAACAACCAATTGGTGAGCGACAAATTTTTAAATGAAACATAATGATATAAAAAAAGAAATTGAAAAACCAAATAAAAAAATTGATTAATAATTAGAGTTGTGTGGAGCCCAATGAGAGACAGAATAGTAAAAGCGAAAAACCTGATAGCTGCTTGTTTGTTGTGGGCTGTGGCGGTAGCGGGAAGTATATTCCACTTCGGTCTGATTCAGATTATGGATGATGGTGCGCATCTTTCTTTATTAGACAAAAACTTTACTTTAGCCCCTAAAGTTTAGCACTTTTTTAATTTAGTCCCTAATATTTTCTCAGTTTCAATTTGATTCTTTACATTTACAATTAATATCAATTTGATCTCTAACATTTATTTAGTTTCAATTTGTCTTCAAGTTTACAATTGATACAAATCTAGTCCTACCATTATCCAAATATTAAAATTATTTAACAAAATTGAAGGATAAAAAAAATGTGAGAACTAAATTGGTATCAATTACAAATGTGAGGAGCCAATTTGAAACTGAGCAAACATTAAGGACTAAATAGTACCAATCTTAAACGCGAGGGACCAAAGTGAGACTTAACAAATGTTAAGGACCAAATTGAGAAAAGTACTAAATATTAAGGACCAAAATAGAGTTTTTTTTTCAAAAATAAATAAAACTACACGTTCTTTGTGAAAATGAGTAAATTACACAAAATATTCAAACTAAACAAATGGAAAATGCATTAACTTTTTTTATTTAAATTCTAATTTATTTAAAATTATATCTTAAAATGTTATTTTAATGTTATTTTGCGATTAAAAAAAATTAATTTTACTTTAAGGTTTGAAAATTGTGTTTTATACTGTTTAAATACATAATTATTACCTTTTGTCCATGTAACAATTTAAGTTAATATATAAATGACAATTCAATTTAAGGTCGAACTTTGTCCCAAGAAAACAATTTCAAAGTATAAATTTGAATCCAAATCATACAAATGTTACATGTGAAAGACAACTAGATAAACCAATATTGTTAGCTATTATATGCTATATCACCTAAATAATAAGTGTTAGAAGCTTCCCAGTTCCCATACATAAAAACATATGCTATCTATTATAATAGTCATTATTAAATTTTAAAAATAAATTTAATAATAAAAAGTTATTTAATTTTTATTTTTTTATTTAAACTTTTTATTGCTTGGTTGGGAGTTTTAGAAAGAACGAGGTGGGGGGACTATTAATGGAATAGTACAGAATGGAGTGGGATGGAAAGATTCAAATAAATCATTACATTGATTGAGAGTTTTAAAAATAAAAAGAATGGTGAAAAATATTATCTTTATAATGAATTACTAAAAGTAAAATAAAATAGGATTAATAATATAATTAAATATTATACTATACAAACCATCATAAACCCTCCAATTTGGAGGGGCTTGAAAATTGTGGTGTTATATAGTTTGGAAGGATTTTCAAACTATACTAAACCGTTCCACTCTATTACTTACTTAAACATCAAACCAAAAATTTATATACCCAAACCAAGTCACCCCACTCCAGATCACTTTCAAACCATCCCCCAACCCAACCCTTAACTTTGCATTTTTCGATTTTTCACCTAACATATTTTATTTAATATTTAATATTATACAATAGAGGCATATAGGTAAAAATATTTCAGTTAACATAAATAAAATTGTAATCTTTGAAGGGAAAATTTGTGTAAAGTACTATAATTTTCAGTGACTTATGATTTTGGTCTCTAAAAAATGTAATATGTCTCAATTTATTTTTTAAAAAATAAAAATGTTAAATTTGGTTCTTAAAAAATGTAATCTATTTCAATTTAATCCTAGAAATACAGAAGTATTAAATTTAGTTATTAAAAGATATAATTTGTTCTAATTTAACCTATGAAAAATAAAAATTATTTGACACTTTCATTTGTAAGGGTTAAATTGAGATAAATTATATATTTTAAGAATTAAAATGATGGTTTACTCTCTAACTTTTCAAATAAAGAAAAAAGAATAAACTTTTCATATCTACAAAAAGAAGTATTAAAAAAAAAAAAGAGGATCCGCATCTTGATGACTTAAACATTTCTTAGGCTACTAGTACATAGAGTTATACTTATAAAGTGTGAGTGAGACTTGATTCGAGCGGTAAGCGATTTTGTACTATTTAAATAATGTCTCGTGTTTGAGATATTATGAACGGAATTGTTTTTATTGAAATTTTTTTATTATAATTAAATACGCGACGCGAATTGAGTTTGGATTAATCCGAGGAATACCTTAAAAATCGGACCAAGAAAAAAAAAAAGTGGAAGTAAAGTGGCCGATTCACTCACGGGTTCGACATCGCAGGTATCCTACTCGGATTCTTGCTGTTTGTGTGCGTTGTGACGTCCCAAAGTAACAAAAAGAGAAAAAAAAGTTAATACACATAAAGCAAGCAGGCGTCGTGGATCTCACCCTTTTATAACACACGCTAGGCCCCAATCCCTCTCACTCTCCTTCCTTCACTTTTTTCTTTTCAGCTAAAGGCAGTATTTTTGTTTTATTGACTCATCTAGTTATTTTTTTTGCTCAAAACAATTATGAGATTCAGATTCGATTTTAGGTTATATTTTATTTGATGAGTTATTTATAAAATTCTGTAATATACTCTTTGCTCTCTTCTCCAATAAAACATACTATATATAAATAAATTTAGTAACTCATTTAAATATTCCCACTCAATAAATAAAGTATTTGTAAACTTGTTGAGGCTTTGAAATATGATCCTCCATACAATATAATATTGTTTTGAGGTTTGAAAGCTTTTGAACAAGTCTATATCATTAATATATATTGAAGAAGTTTGTGATTGGTAGATTAAATTTTCAAACATTAAAGATTATTATATTTGTTAGTTTTTCTTATAAATTTAAATTGAATAAATATTTTACTAACCTATCAAATAATTTCTAAATTAGTGGTCAAGGCTCTGATTAGCAATTTTTTTAAGCTTTTTCTAAACTATGCCCTAAAACATTAGTTAAAGTTTTACCCGATTGAATAATTAAATTGTAGAGTTTGAAAAATGATTTTTGTTGTCTTTTTTACAAGTTTAAAATTATTAAGTATTTTATCAACTAACTAAAAGAAATCGTAATTAGTATTCTAATAACACACAAAACTTGTTTTAAGAGTAAATTGTTATTTTTAAAAGATGTATTTTTTTAATTAAGTGTATAAAAGATATAATTTATCTAAATTTAGTCCTCGAGAAATGAGAAGTGAGATTCATTAATATAATTGACAGAATATTTTTTAGAGACTAAATTAAAATAACTTACATTTTTTATGAACTAAATTAAAGACAAATTATATCTTTTAAGAATTAAATTTGCCATTTTAATCTTTCAAGAATTAAATTTGGATAAAATAGTATATTGTAGGGACCAATTTAACATTTTCATCTTTTATCGAGTCTAAGTAGTAAGTGGCTTGGTATCGCTTAAGCAAGGTCCTGGGTTTGACATATTCTGAATGCAGCTATCCCTGTTGAGAGACTCTCCTAACATAATCAGGTGTGCGACGCGGGTCGAGTCTGGATTAGTCGATGTAGTACTTTAGACATCGGCGAGCAACAAAATAAAAAACATTTTCATCTTGTAAGTACTCAATTGGGACAAATTATATGTTTTAAGGACAAAATGATAATTTAGTATCTTTTAAGTTTTAACGGACATAATATTTTTAATAAAAAAATAGAAATAATTTAAAGTAATTAAGTTGGGAGGAGATGAATGTCTGGGAAGTGGGTGGCTTAGATGTCTTAAATCATAATTATTAAAACAAGAAAAAACTTGGGTGGCTAGCTAAAGCTATGGTGTGTGGGTGGGGAGAGTGAGTGCACAGTGGTTATACACTAGTTTATTACACCTAAGGTCTGAAATGTGGGGGCGTGGCTGAAAGTCAATTTGTAAACGCAGGACCCCCCTAAGTCCGTCCTAAACCACGCCTTGTTTATTTTTCTTGCTATCCAAGCTCTCGCTTCAGTTTTGACGCTTCTTTTCCTCTTCTTCTTCTTCTCTTCACACTTTAACTTTCTCTCTAAGAAATTTGCCCTCAATTTTCTCCTATTTATATCTTCTCCACCGCCAAATCATCCTCAGTCCTCACTTTCTCTTCGTCTTCGTCTTCTCTCTTTCCCTTCCGATTTCCTCCGTTGTTACTCTGATCTTCGCCGAATGCATCTCTACAATGCATGGCTTCCGCCGCCGGTGGCCGCGCAGACCACCAAGGAGCGAGAATCCTTCGCGCGTGTTATCAGCGCACTTAAGGACTCCTACCGCCCCGACGATCCCGATTCAGTCTTTTCAACCCTCAAATACATCTCCGTCCTTGACCTGTTAGTTCAACCCGCTCTCTCTCTCTTTCTTCTTGTTTATTTCGTGCATTTCGTTTGGTTTTGTTTTCTGTGTGTTTCTTTTACTCTGCACCTCATCAATTTGTGTTCTGTTGTTTCAATTGATTTGGTGCTCTCTCTTGACTTTAATTCGTCGGATTGGCGAATGAGTGAAGTGGAAGAGCGGCTTTTCGTCTGCTTCTTCCACATCTTAAGCAGCAGGGAGCGCTGTGCTTTCTGTGGTGGTTGTGTCCGGATTTTGAATTTGGAGATAATGATTTCTTGTATGATCAAAGATTATCGGGATGGGATTGGGAAGTGTTTTGTAGTAATAATTAAGAGTTAAGACTTCAGACAAAATCGCTTAGTTGCATTTTGCATATTACTTGAATTTGTGTGGGTCTGATTTATCTATTTTCCCTCTACTCTTTATTGTTTTATTTTGTTTGCCTACTTTCTTCTAGTAGTAGTCTTGTCTCCTGTGAGTCTCATCATGAGTAAGCTATCTGCTGAAGAACGTCATCAGTTAACTGTAACTTAATATTTTAATTGAACATCTTTCTTCTATAAAATTATTTTAATTGAATGATTAATTTTCTTCAGCAATCAGAACTCTATAGTTCTGTAATTCAGTTACTTGTTTGTTACCTGGTGTTCTAAAACTGAATTACAGCTGAACTGAATACCAACTTTTTCCCACTTATTGGTTATGTATGAACAGAGTTGGAAGCTGGATTGTATTCTAACTTTGTTTGCCATGCAGTTTCTTAAAGGCCAAAAGTGAAGTATCTATTGAAGATGTCCTTGCAGTTATTGAGATGGGCTTAGAATTGTTTCACATGTCCCGTAATAAGCTTTATGCTCAGGTGCTTCATTATGTTTCATGAGTTAGGAGATTTTCTTTCAACATATCCTGCAAACTCTTAACTGATTATCACATTTTTGTTTATTAGGTTAGATGGGGAAATTTTTTAGTCAGACTGCTCAACAAATACAGGAAAAAGATAGCACTGACAGTTGAGTGGCGGCCTTTATACGATACATTGGTTCTGACGCATTTCACTAGGTAATTTTTTATTCATACTTTTGCGTTGCTGCCTGAATTAGCTTAAATTTATCCCTTGGTGTCCTTAATGTGTGATGCCAATCTCTGGAACTATGATTTCTTGGTCAACCGAAAAAGTCGACAAATTCTGAGGATTCACACTTTCATACGACAATAAAGGCTTAAGTCATGATTGTCCTTAATTTACTTGTTATTTTAACATTTCTACCTTTGTACCTCTGAACTACTTATAATTTATTGATTATCCCAAAAATTCTGAACTGCATGTATCTTATACAATCTAATTGTTTTCTGGATATTGAATTTAAAACGTTGGGCCAATGATTTTGATTTTGGATTATATTACTGTTACAGAAGTACAGGGCCAGAAGGTTGGAGACTGAGACAGCGACATTTTGAAACTATAACTTCCCTTGTTCGGTCCTGTCGGAGGTTCTTCCAGTCAGGTTCTGCCTTTGAGATATGGTCTGAGTTTAAGTGAGTGCTTTGACAAAGTTTCTCAATAATGTTAAGTGATCATGATTTTTGAGCAATTATCTCTTTTTCATTTTTGAAGTGTTGTTGAACTAAATTACACTAAATTGTCTATGGTTCAATGAAGGGGAATTATAGCTGCATGTATGTTGAGATATCTTTACTGTTTCTAATATGGAGTTTTGGATGAATGGTCTTTCATCCCTTACCTAACTAAATAAATGAGGAAAAATAGAACATGTTGGCGTTGCTTGATCCATATAGCCGATCCCACCTAGTGGGAAAAGGCTTTGTTTGTGGTTGTTGGTCTTTCATCTCTTATCTGCCTGCATTTTGATTTTAACAACATTTATAACTTCATAGAGTTTTGAAGTTTTATTTCTTTGTTGTAGTTCAAAAGGTTTGTCTTAGTTGATTAATATCAGTTTAGTTATTTTAGGCTCATTCTTTATGCATTCTTATACTATTTTAAAGGGCTAACATGCTTGTGTTATGGATATTTATGTTGTTGTTGTGAATAGCAATAAACAATACCACCTTCATAATTTTGGTGGTCTTAATTCCTTATAGGAGTTGATAAACTTAATATGTTGAAGATTATATATTCCTACCAATCAAATTATCGGCTTGGTGTGACATTTAATTGAGTTTTTCTTGGAAAAATGTGATAGTGAATGTTTTTCAGTCTTCTTATTGCCTTCTCTCTTGGTTGATGGAAAATATGTAGATCTTCATTGCAAAACCCATGGCATAATTCATCCTTTGAAGGGTCTGGGCTTGCGAGACTGTTTCTCCCTACAAACTTGGACAATCAGGCATTTTTTTCACAGTAAGAAGCATATTTATATTTGGACAACCTGTGTGAGTTCTGATATTACTTGCTGGGAAGTTAAGTTTTATTATTGGCATTGCAGTGATTGGATAAAAGAGTGCATAGAATTGTGGGACTCTATACCAAATTGTCAATTCTGGAACAGTCAATGGGCAGCTGTTATAGCTCGTGTCATAAAAAATTACCGTAATGTTGATTGGGAGTGCTTCTTGCCTACACTTTTTGCTAGATACTTAAATATGTTTGAGGTGAGTATATGTATTCTTCAAATAATATTTTCTCCTTTCTATACGTTGGTTGGTTATTTTTGTAGTTGGTGCAGAGTAATTAAAATTGATAGGGCAGTAGGTACATATTGTATGTCTCAGAACCTAGATTTGAAGCTTCTATCAAAATGTTTAAAACTAATTTTGATAAACTCATTTGTTAAAATCAGATTTTATTAATCAAGAATTTTAAAGCTGTGTTCTAGCAGAATTAGCTATATGTGTTTTTTTGCCTTTTTGCCATTGTAGCATAAAGTACTTCATGCATTTGAGAATGCCTTTGGCTAAACTGTTCTGATTATTTGTTGTTCCTGGGGTGTTTTTCTACTATATTTGGTATTTTATCAGTTTGCTTAGGTTCCTGCCTATTTATAAGTTTTTATCAATTTTCTGTATTTTTAAATAGAGCCTTTTGTTTTTTCGCATTTTTTTTTTTCAGATGTGATGGAAAAGTTTGTATTGTTATTGGAAGCAGTCCATATATTCAATGCTTGTACCATGTGCAGGTTCCCATTGCAAATGGAAGTGGGTCATATCCCTTTCCAATGGATGTCCCACGAAACACAAGGTTCTTGTTCTCCAACAAAACTGCCACCCCAGCAAAGGCTATTGCCAAATCGATTGTAAGTTGATTTGCTGGGACTTGCTTATATACCATTCTTACATTTGGTTTCTTACTTTTAGTTAAGCGATCTTTATAATTGCAACTGCAGGTATATCTATTAAAACCTGGTGGTTCAGTTCAGCAACACTTTGAGAAATTGGTCAACATCTTGGAACAGTTAGTTTATACTCAATTTATTACTCCGTGTATGCCTTCTTTTCAATTTAATTGTTTCCTTATCTGTTTAATGGTGTCTATTCTTGTAGATATTATCATCCCTCGAATGGCGGTCGATGGACTTACTCATTGGAGCGATTTTTGTTCCATTTGGTGATTCAATTCCAGAAGCGTCTAGAGCATGAACAACAGTAAGGATCAAAACTAAAATTGGAATCTACTATGCTTATGCTATCTTATATTTCATGAGACTAAAAAAGTTCTGTACATAGGAGTACAAATAATAGCAGAGAATCTGAACAGCACCTTGGGGGACCTGAGAGGGCTTTCTTTGTTAATTCAGTGCTTAAGTTAATTGATCGTGGTCAGTACAGCAAAAATGAGCATCTCTCAGAAACTGTTGCTGCAGCAACTTCTATATTGTCATATGTGGAACCTTCATTGGTTCTGCCATTTGTGGTATCTCGGTTCCGTATGGCTCTTGAGACGGTGAGTACTACTGTATGAATTTCTTCGATGGTAAAATCACAAGTTATGCTTATGTGATAAATGGCTTATCCAGAACATTATGTTTTATGGAATCTCTAATATGGGATATGGTATTAAGCCCAATCTTTGATTAGCATTTCTTAAATTTAGCTTGTCTTTCTGACCAAATATCATTTTGGCTAGCCAGATGACTGCCACCCACCAGCTGAAAATTGCTGTTATGTCTGTAGCATTCGTCGCGCGTTCACTCTTTTTTACATCTCTATCGGCATCCTCTTTGAAACCAGTTGATCTTGGTGGTGGTCGTGAAGCATTTGTTGATCTTGTGGTGGTTTCATTGTCCAATGCTCTTCTGGGAATGGATGCTAATGATCCTCCGAAAACATTGGCTACCATGCAATTAGTTGGTGCCATTTTTTCTAATGTAAGAGCATGGGTATTGAAATGTTAAAAATAGCTTATTTCCTGAGAGGTAGTTTAATCTATCTACACTGTAATTGCAGCTGGCTTTATTGGATGATAAAATTGATGATTTGTCATTTATGCCAATGATTCGGTTTTCTGAATGGCTGGATGAATTCTTCTGTCGTCTATTTTCCTTACTTTTACACTTGGAGCCCAGCAGTGTTATGTAAGTAATAGTGCCAAATTCCCCATTCTCTTTGTACTTCTATTATGCAACAATGTTCTTTCACTGAGTTCTATTATCACATAAATTTTATTATTCTGCTTTTATAATTGGAAATTGGTTTTTGGTGTGTTAGAAATGAAGGTCTACACTCATCAGCAGCATCAGGGACCTTTCTGGTTGATGATGGTCCATACTACTTTTGTGTGCTTGAAATCCTTCTTGGAAGGCTTTCAGAATCACTGTATAAGCAGGTATTGATTTATTTATGACTTTAGAACCCTTAATACATCATACTGCAGATATTTTTTTCATGCTACAATTTCTGGGCCGATTTATTATTTTATGCTTCGCTGGAATATCTAACAGGCTTTGAAGAAAATTTCCAAGTTTGTGAGGACAAATATTCTTCCTGGAGCTATTGCAGAGGTTGGACTTCTCTGTTGCGCATGTGTTCACTCAAATCCAGAAGAGGCAGTCAGTCAAGTTGTTGAGCCAATTTTGTCGTCTGTCATATCCTCTTTGAAAGGAACACCAGGCACAGGATTTGGAAGAGGAACTTTCAATGCTTCTGCTTCAATGAAGGTACCTTTTCTTGTCAGTGTTGGTTTTTATTTATTTCATTGGAATATTGTTACCGGATTCTCTTGAAAGTCGAGAGCTTTCCCTTTCAGGTTAGATCCACGCTTTCTCCGGCTCTTGAGGCTGCAATTGACTATCAACTAAAGACATTATCAGTTGGCATAACATATGGAGGCCCAGCACTCCTTCGCTACAAGGACCAATTTAAAGAAGCCATCTTCTTGGCTTTTGACTCACCTTCTTGGAAGGTCCTCTTCTTCAGCATTTGAATAATTTTTTTGAGGTTTACCATGTTTTGTTCTGTAGTGTTAATATTTGGTTAATAAACATGATGTTTGGTAATTCCTGTGGTCCTGGTTGTATATGTGAATTCTATTGTTGTTTATGGGGGTTCAATGACAGGTTAATGGGGCTGCGGATCATCTTCTTCGATCCCTTCTTGGGAGTCTGATTCATTATTATCCTATCGATCAGTATAAGTATGTATACAGGTTATTTGCTTTTGCTTTAGTGGTTATAGATTTTTGGCTGTGATTGATGTTAAAATTTTGGTTTCCTAGGTGCATTCTTAGTCACCCTGACGCGGCTGTTCTAGAAGAATGGATTAGCTCAAAAGATTATTCCAATGATGAAAGATTGATTCCAAAATGGCATATTCCTTGTGATGAAGAAGTTCAGTTTGCAAATGAGCTTTTAGACATACACTTTAAGTCAGCTTTGGATGATCTTTTGAATATATGCCAAAATAAAATCCATGTTGATCAAGGTAAAACAGTCATTTCTCTCAAGTGGTTGTATCCCTTTCTGACTGAGTTAGAAGACTAATATTAATTATGAATGTTTATTTCTTGAAATTTCTGTATGTTGATATTGATAAATTTGATTACCATTTCTGCATTTAGGTAATCACTTTCTGATCTAATGATTTATTGATCATTTATTGGATGCTAGTGCTCTGTGAAGGAAATACCTGATATCAATATACATTAAGACATTCTGACACAGTAAAATGTAATCTGTTGTGCAGGAGATGAGAAAGAGCACTTAAAAGTGACTCTTTTACGTATTGAATCATCATTGCAAGGTCTATTTTCCTGCTTGCCTGATTTCCATCCTGCCTCCAGGAATGGAATGGCTGAAGAATCAGACCATACCTTTTTGATTGCTGGAGCAACAGGCTCTATTGTTGGTAGTACTGCTCTGCGAGAAAAGGCTGCTGAGGTTGTACATGAGGCATGCCAGTAAGGGTCATAGTTAAATTCTACTCTATGACATTCCGTCAACTTGTGTACTTGTCAATATCTGACTTTCAGTTGTCTTTTTTTTTTTTTCTTTTTTTTTCCTTCACATAACAGATATGTACTTCGAAAAAAATCAGATGATAGCATCCTGCTGATATTGATTATACGTATTATGGATGCTTTAGGAAACTATGGTAATGAATCATCTATCTGTTGGTGATTTTAACATGTTATTCCAAATCTATTTTGACTATGCTAAGCTTAACTCATCCTGTCCATTTTTTCCCACATAGGTAGTTTGGAATTTGATGAATGGTCTAGTCATAGACAGGCTTGGAAGTTGGAATCTGCTGCAATTATTGAACCTCCAATAAATTTCATTGTTTCATCTCATTCCAAAGGAAAAAAAAGGTAAAGACACTTTGATTCCATCTCTCCTGATAACTGGAATCATGCAGCAAGAACTGTCAATTAAAACCTTGATTTTTGGCTTTTGTTCCAGACCTAGGTGGGCACTTATCGACAAAGCATTCATGCACAATACATGGAGATCTTCACAAGCATCCTATCATCTCTACCGTATGAGTGGGAATTACTGTCCATCAGATCATGTGACACTTCTGATGGACGATCTTTTAAATCTCTCTTTGCACAGCTACGAAACTGTCCGCATGTGAGTGAGGAAGTCATCCATGGTCAAGATTTTACAGATTTTAATTTATTTTTCATGAGTAATAAGTAACAGCTAGATCTCGTTTAGCGCACATATATTATATGCATTTCACCTGACTTGGAATTTTTAAGGCTGATCAGATTATTATATATAATGATCAAATGAAGGATAAGGAATTATTTTGAATGAGCACTAATAGGAGAATGAAATCAGTTTAAAGATCTGGCCTTTAAAAACATTTATAGAACATAGAGTGTCATATCTTTAATAGCCTGCCAGGAAAAATAAATTGACTACCAAATTGTGTAACAATAAATGGGCATTATTGTAAAGGGAACAATGAAAAAATATGTGCATCATAGTTCATACTTCTGCTACTGCAGTCTGTGATGCCTGATTGAATTTTCTTTATGGTGTCAGGCTTGCGGGAAAATCTCTAATAAAGATGATCAAGAGATGGCCATCTATGATATCAAAGTGTGTTATCACTCTTACCAACAACTTGCAGAGCCCCAATGCAGAGGAATATGCAGTGCTGGGTTCTTGTTCAGTTCTTGCTACACAAACAGTTCTCAAGCATTTGACAACGGTGATTGTTGAAACTAATGTTCCTATGTTTTATTTTATTTTTTAGATGGTGAATATATTTTATTTCTCTTACATATTTTCTGTCACATCAGGATCCAGAGGCATTCTCTTCATTTATCAAGGGGATTCTTTCAAGGTATTTCCTTTTTTTTCCCTTCTTTTCTTGGTTATACTTTTTTTTTGATTCACTGGAAAAGATATACTTTTTTTTGGTACCATATGGTGTACAAGACTAATTTCTTCTCATTTTCTTGAAGTTCACATCATGAATCTTTGAAATCCCAAAAAGGAATCAATGAGGTGAACTTATCCCCTATTAGATGATTATTTTTTTTTGTGTGTTCTTTTTCTTGTTTAACATTATCTTACTTTCAACAGCTTTTTGTAAAGTACAACATCCAGTTTTCTGGAGTATCTAGAAGCTTTTTCAAGATGTCAGACAATCATACCGGCGGACCAAATTTCTCGGATTTGGTTACTCAGATTGGCTCTATGAGTTTTGATTCTACTGGCTTGCATTGGCGGTAATTGCCTAATAATTTGGCCTTTCATGTTTCTTTCTTGATGCATCTTTTGTTAAAAATTTTTGGCTTCCAGTACATTATTGAATAGCTTTGATGCATATTTGGGTCAATTTTTTCTGATACTTACAGTTTGCATTATGCTTCACAATTTGTTGACAGGATGGATTCTGTTCAGAAATTCTTAATCATTCAAAACGTTGGCTTATTAATGTCTTTGGTTTTTTCAGGTATAATTTGATGGCTAACAGAGTTCTGCTCCTGTTGGCTTTGGCTTCTAGGAACCACCCTAGTTCTTCATCTAAAATCCTAAGTGAAACTGCTGGTATGCATAGCATCTCGTTTGCTTTTGAAGCTCTCTCTCACTCTCTCTGTCTGTCTATCTGTCTGTCTGTCTGTCTGTATATATATATATATCTTTCATGGCTTTGTTCCAAGTTAATCTTACTCGCACACATTTAATGATATTTGTGTTATCATTGTTTAGGGCATTTCTTGAAGAATTTGAAAAGTCAACTTCCTCAAACGAGAATACTTGCAATTTCAGCACTAAATACACTGTTAAAGGAATCACCATATAAGTTGTCTGCTGGTGAGAAATCTGTTAATTCTGACGATTTGCAAGGAAAATCCTCCCTGGAAGAAGCTTTAACTCAAACTTTTCAGGAGGAGGGGTTTTTCAATGAGACACTAAATAGTCTATCTCATGTTCATATAATAAGTGATACTGAAACTTCATCTTCAAGAGGAGGTCAAGGAGATTCCAGTTTCCAAAGCCTAGCAGACAAATCCATAACACGATTCTATTTTGAATTCTCGGCTTCATGGCCACGTACTCCTTGTTGGATTTCCTTTATAAGAAGTGATTCTTTCTACTCAAGTTTTGCACGTATTTTTAAGCGGCTAGTACAAGAATGTGGCATGCCTGCTATATTGGCTCTTAGAAGTGCATTGCATGAGTTTACAAGTGCCAAGGAGAGGTCTAAACAATGTGTAGCTGCTGAAGCACTGGCAGGTGTGTTACATTCTGATGTTGATGGTCTATCAGGAGAATGGGATAGCTGGCTGATGCTCCAGTTGAAGAATGTTATTCTAGCACAATCTGTTGAGTCAGTTCCTGAGTGGGCGTCTTGCATACGATATGCAGTTACTGGTAAGGGAAAGTATGGAACGAGGGTCCCTCTATTGAGGCAGAAAATTCTAGATTCTTTGATGGCATCCTTACCTCCAACAGTAGCTACCACTGTAACAGCTAAACGATATACTTTCTTGGCTGCTGCACTTATAGAAATATCCCCACAGAAAATGCCAATATCTGAAGTCCAGCTCCACAAAACACTTCTGAAGGAAGTACTTGATAATATGTGTCACTCATCAGCCCAAGTAAGCATTCCCTTCACTCCCATTTGTTATCAGTCACCTGATTGAATTTTGACTTCATATGCACCTCATTTAAATTGATTGAACTGGATATCTCTCTAGCATCCATCCAGAACAAGGGTAACACTGGTATTGTGTATGTATATAACATTGATTCATGTGATTGAGTTTTGATTTCTTATGTATCTTATTTGAATTAATAGGAGTAAATCTACCCTTAGCGTCCATCCAGGATAGGGGATAAGTTGTATAAGCTAATTTTACATCACATCTTTGAGAGTCTAATTTTCGTTCTTAGAATTTGTGCTCTCGATTTTCAATTTGTAAAATTATATTTATAATGGTGTTAATGTAAATGAGCTGAAAAAAATACAAATTTAATGTCAAAACTGTCCTGAAGTAAGTGGATACAAATTTTATGATTTGTTCATGAGTTTTGACATTCTGTCTTTTGGACAGGTGAGGGAAGCTCTAGGTGTTACCCTCTCTGTATTGTGCTCTAACATTCGGCAATATCATTCTAGTCATCATGATATCTCATTTGATGAGGGACAAAGCAATATTGATAATTCATTGAAAGATGAAAGCTGGGTTCAGTGTCTTACCGAACGAGCAGCTGAAGCAGTTGTGAACATTCAGAATGCTACCCAATCTGACAAAGCGACGAGTCCCATGGATACAAATCTTGAAAATGGGCATTTGGATGGTGATTCACAAGATGATATGAAATGGATGGAAACGGTACTAATGGCTGCATAAATATTAGTCTAACATGTTTTGGTTGTTCTTAAAAATCTTTCACCGATTGTTTACTGTTCCTATTTTATGTAGCTACTCTACTTCATCATCTCAACATTGAAGTCTGGGAGATCCTCTTATCTACTCGATGTGATTGTGGGACTTCTTTATCCCGTGATTTCCCTGCAGGTTTGTGCTATATATTTGACTAATATTGAGAAAATTTCTTAGGTTTGGATTCAATTCTTCGTGATATGTCTTCCATTATAATGGCTATGTAGAATTTATTGTGTTTGCTTCTAGTAATGTTAAGTCTTTGGAAATCTAGCTCTCCAACATGTTATTAAGATGAGTCTTTTTCCTTTCAAAATTAAAATCCAAGTCCTACTAGGAGTATGGAATTTTTTGAGTTAGATGTAGGATGGTATATAGGTTTGGAGAGTGAGCCTTGGAACAACGGTAAGGATGCTGCCATGTGACATGGAGGTCAATGGGTTCAAATCTTGGAACAACCTCTTTGCTTGCTGGGGTAGGATTGTGTACATCTCTGACCCTCCCCATACCCCACATGGTGGGAACCTTGTCCATTGGGTCGCCCTTTTGATGTAGGATGGTATATATATGTGTGACCTAATCTTATATTAGCTTAAGACTTAGGTTTCATGTAAGTTGGAAAAGTGACTGTAAGGTTGCCAATAAAATATGTATAACCCAATCTAGAATTTTGGGCTTTTGTAACCTCTGAATCTTTTCATTTTCATAGGCTATTAATGTTGGAAAAAACTTTTGCATGATCCTCCTTCACAGATGCTTGTATTGATAGATGTGCACCGTTATTTTTGTGAAATTTGCTCTCTTTTGTGGTTATGTATTGGTAGAACCTAATGAAACAGGAATAAGGGTTGTGAGGTTCCAAATGCTTATCATTGTAAGACTTAGTAATGGCTAAAATGCTCCTTTTTCTGCACATTCCTATACTTATGATTTATGAACTGCTAAAAAAATACTAAAAAATCTCCTGTATTATTAGATTCCATCAAGATCTAGAGGGTGACTAGAGAGGGTATTAGTTTTCTCACTTCTGACTTTTGAGTAATTTTATTTGCTTGTGAAGGAAACATCAAATAAAGATTTGTCAGCATTAGCCAAGGCAGCGTTTGAATTGCTAAAATGGAGGATTTTCTGGGAACCTCATCTCCAGAAGGTTGTGTCAGTGATTCTTTCTGCTGCAAATGATTCCAACTGGCGAACTAGATCGGCTACATTGACATATCTGCGAACTTTCATGTATAGGTATGATGATAATGTGTGCTTGCTTTGTTGAAGCATACTTTAAATGATAGCCTGCTTTGTAATTGTAGACTTGTAGCTTCTGGTGGTAAAATCTTATAGTTAGTTTTTCACTTGTAGCTTCTGGTGGTAAAATCTTATAGTTAGTTTTTCCACTGATAATTACTTTCACTTCTATAAAAGGCACACTTTCATTCTCCCAAGCTCGACGAAACAAGACATTTGGAGAACTGTTGAGAACTTGCTACTAGACAACCAAGTTGAGGTAAGCTCTTAGCTTAAAATATATTTAAATGGTTCTATAGAAAAAACTATTTAAATGGCAATAAGGATTAGTTGTTTCTTGTCACTTCTATAGTTATGAATATGTGTTTAATCATTTGTGACACCTTTACCTTACAGTACATGGTAATCTTCAAGAAAAGGTTTAAGTTTTAACCCTTGCAGAATAGTGCAGTCTGACCATTTTTGCCCCTTCCCCCTCCTCTACCCAACCAATATTATTTCTTTTAATAACCAGGTGTTTGAGATCAATGTCCTTCACCTAAATAATGTGGTGCTTATGGAACTTACTTTTGAAGAGAATGATTAAACTTCGACATTTTTATTGGTAAATACCAGTGGTTGTGCGTGGTTCCTCATGCTGACAGAATCTAAAATTACATATAAATAATGGAAACAAGATGCTGACTGGTGCTGAGTGCCATGCTGCTGTTTTTGTACTAACATCCATTTTTTATGGGTTATGTACATATACTCTTAATTATTGTATTTAAAAGATTGCTGTTATTTATATCTACTTATGGATGACTTGATCATTGGTCTAGGTAAGAGAGCATGCAGCAGCAGTCTTAGCAGGCTTAATGAAGGGTGGGGATGAAGATCTAGCTAAAGATTTCCGTGATAGAGCTTATGTAGAGGCAACTATTCTCCAAAAGAGAAGAAGGACAAGGTTATTTTATTTTCATTTATTCTGGGATATATAGGCTTTTTATCTTTAGAATTGAGACAGAAAAACCTTGGTATTGGTTTATTGCCTTTGAACTCAATATTAGTCTTTGTGCATGTTCTTGTGAAGTTATCTATAATTCTAGCTACGGGCTTCAGAAAAAGCTATTAGGTGATGTTTGGTACGTGGGGAAATTTAATTTTGAAGTTTATCTATAACCATTGCACTGTAACAAAAACATCCCTATGGTTCTCTGCTGAGAACAAGTGTAATAATTTGCTTCTAGACTACTGCTATTTATGAGATAGATAGGAATTCCGTCCACAGTGTATCTGCCCTATAAATTCTATATGCAACATGTAAGCATTAGATATATGGTACAATATGTGTACACATGTTGATTTATTGATCAAGTTGTTCTTAAGACTAAATCTTGATTGGTCATTTATTTAGTTCTACTTTTAGCTATTTAATATGTCTAGTTTGAATATGGTGTGGAAAATTTTCTAATGCAGAAATGCAAGCTCCGGTTCATCTATAGCATCAGTTCATGGTGCTGTACTAAAATTGGCAGCTTCTGTTTTATCAGCTCCGTATGATATGCCCAGGTTCGTTTTGTTGAGATAAATAATATCCCAACCCAATGATTATGCATTTGTATGTAAATAATGGCTTTGTATAGGCCAATCACTGCATATCACAAATAGTCAGACTCATACCTAAAAGTTGGTGTTTTCTTAAAGGTGATTTTCTGGAAAGGGGAAATTTTTTTTTTTGGTCTAATTGCTTCATGTATGGTTATAACAATATTGTCAAATCACCCGTGCAATATCAGTACCGCTGCTTTAAAGCTCTGCATCACCTTTAAATACTTTGTCTCTGGGTATAGGTGGGGTAATATAGAGTAGCATGCAATGCTCCATTCTGACGGTAAATGAACTCATCTAAAGTTTGGTGAAGCAGAGAATAAACAAATTCATTTCATGAAATTATCTTCACTCCAATTAAACCTTTCAATAATTACTCATTCATCATTTTTCTCCGTCTGTTTCTTCTTTTGTTATCATCTGACAGTATTAATTACTCTACTTACAGCTGGTTGCCTGAGCATGTTACACTGCTGGCTTGCTTCAGTGGGGAACCATCTCCTGTGAAATCTGCTGTCACAAAAGCAGTTGCGGAGTTCAGGCGGACTCATGCAGATATGTGGAATGTTCAGAAAGAGTTATTTACTGAAGAGCAACTTGAGGTAGCCTTTAAAAAAATCCAACATATGTCTACCTTTGATTTATAAAGTTTGATTATTACTTCTGTTTTATTTTCATATTTCTCCTGATATATGTTTTTTGTTTTCTCAATCATACAGATTCTGGCGGATACATCCTCGTCATCCTCGTATTTTGCTTAATCCTTTATTCCAAGTAAGATTAGAATTGGGTAAAATAGTACTGAAAATATTGGCAAGAAAGTATATTTTTCATTTTTGCTGTATCAATATAGCTTGTAAAATTAGCCCTTATCTACATTTGTATCATTGATCATCTTCATAAGAAGCTTATTTTTTAGTCCTGATGTTGGACTTCTTTCCCTCCTATGTTGTGTAACTCTTATACCATGGGATTAATTAGATCTTCTGATGGTAAATCCCACAAAACACAATCTGAGTTGAATATATTGGATCCATTTCTTATTTCTTTTGCAGCATGAGAATCATCTCCATTTTCTTCCTCAAGTTTTTCATGTAACTGGCCTTGCTGATCCATGGCAGTGCATGTGCTTCCGGTACATACACTTTGGCTCCATAGTGATCCATCCCCTTCATTGGCAAAGGACACTGGACTAAACTGAAACCCAGACACTGTAGGAAATACACTGCAAGTGCCTGCAAAACTAGCAGATGTAGTTGCAGTGCAGTCCCAAGGTTTACTTAAGGGTATCACTTCAGGTTCTTGCATAGCCTTCGATAAGCCAAACTTAATCTTCTCAACAGTGTCATCCTTTTCATCAGGTTTATAGTCAATGAAAGAGTTAAAATTATTGGGGTGATGGGCTTGGAAGTTAATCTTCTTCTTAGTAAGAAGGTGGAGCACCTCATCCTTGAAGCAGCCAAGTGCTGCTTCTGCAAGGTGAGCTGCCTGTGGGGGTGCCAATGTTGTTGCAATTTCAGCCATTAGATGGGAGAATGGCTTGTGGGTAACAGGGTCAATACCCATACCTGAAAGTTTCTTCTTCAGCTTGGTGTTCCAATGGTTTTTTACGTCATTGTCAGTGCGCCCCGGCAGCTGGGCTGCTATCAGTGACCATCTGAAGATCAATTAAGCTATTCTGTTAGTATGTATATATTCGATGATAAAACATGATGAAAGGATCTTCAGATACAGGTGCTAATTGTAAGCAGAGATGTTTAACTTGTAAAAGAAAAAGAAGGCTTGAATATGCTTGTTGGTCCTAGTATTATGAACGTCTCAATTTGGTCTGAAGCAAAGCTTCAACTTTTAATATGATGTTTTGTTCATGTGATAATGAGAATCTCTGATGTAGTTAACTTGACTACATGGACTGGCTAGATGATCGATTATGAAGTGAAATTACGCTCAAGGCAAGTAATCTCTCTTTGAAATCCCATCCCATATTTGCCTATCATTTCATTTCATGGGATTCAAATCATAATCATGAACAGAGTCATCATTTGTTACAAGTTGACATAGATAAATACAGGGGGATTTAATTGCATCTGGTTAAGAGTTTGCAGGGCAACATTGGTTCATTGAAAAGATAAAGGGAATCAAATTGACACATGAAGTAATAGGGTTAAAATGCATATATATATATATATATATTGGGGGGGGGGGGGTTCAAAATTCATGTACCTGTTACCAAAAACTGAGTGAAGCTTGACAATGGTTTGTTCTTCTGCATCAGAGAACTGACCATGCTTGAGATCAGGACGAAGGTAATTAGTCCATCTGAGTCTGCAGCTCTTTCCACATCGTTGGAGGCCTTGAGCAAGAAGTATATAGTGAGTTGTTTTTGTTGAGAATAAATAATATGAAATAGAACAAGATAGAGAAGCGAGGCTAACCAGCATTCTTAGGGATAAGGCGCCAGTTTCTGGTTCCATGTTGAGCAATGTAGGATGATAGCTTATTATCTTCTTCAGGTGTCCACTGCCCCCTCTTGACGTTGTCCTTCTCACAGCACGGAATGCGGCCCATGTCTCTTATTTTTTAAGCCTCTAATTCTAACTTGGTGAACCACTCTACTGTTTGAGGGGAAAAAGAAAAGACGTGGGATATTTGTTTTATGTTTGTTTTAGCTGTATTTTTGGGGTTTGGTCTGGTATTGTTTATATATAAAGTGAAATGCATGGGGGTGAAAGCATCAAAGAGGCATGATTTTATTAAAGAATTCAACGCTGTAGAGAGCGTGTGACTCTGAAGCAGGTAGCTCACCCACAAGATGCCTGCCTGGTCAACCCCTTCCTTCTCTTTCTTGACTCTGCTTTTACTTCAAGTTTTCGCTTTCTGCTTTTATCACACAAAACTTCATCTCACTACTTCCACACCAAAGCCATCATAGTCATAGATCCTCTCTCCTAGTACTTCTTTCACGTGCGCCCCTCTTTTCAACTTATCTTACACCCTTTGGCTTTTAATTCGAGTAAATTAAACTAATACAGTTTATGTTGACAGAATTCAGTCAAGGATCTTGATATAAATTATATGTAGAATTTTTTTTAACCTTTAAAGACTGTTACAGCTTTGTTCAAAGTTTTTCTTACAAAATCTTTTTAATAAAAGTATGTGAATATTTTTAACATTCACTTTCTTGTTATTCTCACACAAATAAATAATAATAATAATAATAAAGCTTAGCAATTTTTGCCGGATAGGAGCTCTTGAAAGTTGAAACTCTTACTCATGGAACCCTAATTGATGCTTTCAATCTCAAACCTCGTTTGGTTTCCCAAGCCCTTGTGAAAAAATTACATTCACAAGTAATGACAGTCTTCTTAAATTTTGATCATCTTCAAGAACGCAAATAAATTTCACCTTTCCTTAATTGAACATGCAACCAAAAACATTTAAAGTTTAAACTACAATAGAAAAAAGCTTTAGTCTTATGGCTTACCTAACATCCTTGTTAATAATTCATCGCATGAGCTTATTATATTGTATTAGTATTGTTAAAAATGGGACGCTCTTGACTTCGTTTGAAAGTACTGTACTGTATATTTTTTAAAGACAACGGGGCCAAAGAAAAGAAAATAAACAAAAAACTAAACAATCATCTTCAGGGTAGACTCCCATGGCATCATGAGTAATCATCCTGAGAGTATTGTATTAACATTATTATATCAACTTATTTTAACAGTTAAATAATTGCAAGGAAATTCAAAGGATTAACTAAATTATTATGTTTTTTACAAAATAAAGTCATGGGACAAAAGATACTAATCTAAGTGCAACAATCAATACTAAAATAGTAAAATTTATTTGCTTTGTGCGGTAAAACATAAACTTTCCAACCCAATCCAACATGGGTATACTCAGCAACAACAGTATACAAGATACACAAAATTGAGCAGAGACTATATCAAATAACATGTGTGATCCTGGGGAATGAAATCTCCTAGCATGAGCATCAGCCAAAAATTGCATTAGAAAGGAAATTATGTACATCACACAGTTGTACTTGTACATAAGGTGTAATGTATGCTTGGCTAGCCCATCAGCACTAGTATTCCTTTCTTTCTAAGTGTGTTGCAGTTTAGAGTTGGAGAACCCTTGGAAGATAGACCTGTAAAGATTAACCACAGAACCAAGATGGTGTGAAGGGTATAGATCTTTATCATTGAAAAACGTATGTTGCTGGAGGAAACAAGATCACAAGCAACCCTTATAAAAGATCGCAAGTTCCTAGCTTTAATGTGAAGCTTTATAGGTGGAGCCAGCAAACAAATTGGGACAACAAGTAAAGCCCCAATTTCTGCAGTAGCAAAGTTAATCACTGATGTGAGGGACAAACCAATTAAGGCTGCTGATATATATAGTTACTGATTTTAAGCTAATCCATTCTTTTTTCTGAGGTTCATCATATGCAGAAGCTTCAGAAAAAGAAGAACCCAGGATCAAGTAAGAAGCCAAGAGACTACACACTGATAACAGAACCCACACTTTGGATGCAGAAGAGACTTGAGAAGTGAACTTCTCTTTTGTTTGGTTATAATCAAAATTACAAGCAGCAACATGAAGCGAAGCTGCAACTATGGGAAGTGGTGCAACAAGCAGTGCAATAGATATCATGGAAACTCCAACACACACAAACTTACTAGGGGAGGTCAAAAGAAGAGACAAATCTGTATAAACACAAATCTTAATTAATGTTTTGTAATTTTAGTGAAAGGTCAGTAAATCCATTCTTTCTTTCTTTTTTCAAATTCTTTTGTTATTTAATTGATTTGTCTTACGATTTTCCAAATTTACGTTTAATTGGGAAGAATAATTATTGCAAGAATCAATTATATAATTATATATATACATGTTCTTAAAATAAAAGTTTCAAAAGTTTAAATTTCTATATTTTAGAAAAAAATAAATATAAAATTTTTTATTATTTAGAAAGAGATTTCTTTTTTTAAACAATAAAAGAAAGATTTTTACTTTGCTAACTAAACTACTTTCTATGTCCATTGCCTTCACCGCCCGGAGGCTTCAATTTATTTATTGACGCGCTTTTTCTGTTTCTTGATCCTCAAGCCATGGATCCTCCTCTTCTTCTTCTTCGACAATAGAAATATAATTAAATTATAATTATAATTTTAATACAAAATAATTAAAATTACACTAGATTTTGAAAAATATATTCTAAGAGTATTTTAGTCATATTTTAAAGGGAGAATCTCTTAGGGTAGAAAAAATCAATTACTCAAAATTTTAATAATGAAAATCTATAGCCTGATATTCTATTCTATTACAAATTAGATAATTAGTTACAACTTTTATGAGTGATTGATAAACTATGATACGCAAGATCCTCAGAAGGAAAAAGAAAAAGAAAAAGAAAATTTAGAGACGTTATATAATGCCGCTGAAGAGTCTTGGGTTAATTAATTACAACTTTTATGAGTGATTGATAAACTATGATACGCAAGATCCTCAGAAGGAAAAAGAAAAAGGAAATCTAGAGACGTTATATAATGCCCCTCAAGAGTCCAGGGTTAAGCCTTAAGCGTATCTTGCCCTTTCAGTTTCATGCTTTTACTGTCTCGATGATTAGCGAAACTTTAGGGGAAACCATCGAAGGCCATTTCATTCACAGGTTCGATTCCAAGTTTTCTTGGCTCTTTCTGTTTCACGCTTTTACTGTCTCGTGGGATTTGCGAAGCTTTAGTGTAAATCATCAAGGCTATTTCATTCACAGGTTCGATTCCAAGTGTTTTTAGGCATCAGTTGCTTTCTATTCAATATATATCTCCCGATCTGAAGTCGTTAAATTTACTAGTTTGTTGCCCTAACTCTATCTCTCTTTTCGTTCTGTTTTCGGGTTGGTCAAATGTTTCAGTATTATTGTAATTTTGGTTGAGACAGCACAAAGATTAAAGGTATTATATACTTTATTTTGCATTCAGAAATTGTTGGTTGTTCATCAACTTCTTTTGCATTCAGTTGCAGCATACTTTGACTGTGTTAAACTCTATGCTTTTTAAGCCAATTGTTTTCGTCTTATGAATCACTTGTTCAGGGACAAAAATAATGGCTATATTTAGGTTGAAAATGATTGATTCCTCCTTCCCAATTTGCTTGGTGATTTGTACTTCTATTAGATATATTGTTACATGAAACTTTTTTTACTGTTGTTACCATTGGAGATAAGTAAAGTCCTAAGGTGTTTCGATGCTTGCTGTAAATGTTGGATTATGTTGCAGGTGGGATATACAAAGATAATAGGCTTACTTTTGACACATCATAATAAAACAGTGCTCTGTTTCCACTCTCTTAGGTCTAAACTTCTAGCAGAGTAACCTAGTTTTCAATGCCATCTACCCCACTGAGGCATCACAATAGTATACTATTTGGTCAATATTTATTGTGTATATATATATATATATATATTAAAGAGCCATCTTCCTCCCATTGATGCATGCATGATTTCCCTGCCCTCGAAATAAGTCCGAGATCTATTAATACAGCCCATAACTGGTGTTTCTTTCACAAAGAAATTTGAATTTCATGCTTTATAAGAATGAACTTGGTCAATCATTCATGTCATTATATGACTGTACCCTTTGTTGATAATGAACAAGTTGTGTCAAATAAATAAAATTGAGCAAAAGTGTCATGGCAGGATGTTGTTTTAAATCTAGTGAGTTCTATTGCTGAAGTACAACCTTGAACCAAGACAATGGTTTCTTGAGGATGGAGATTCAGTTCAAGAGATAATTATAAAGTCACAAAGAACAAAAGCTTTTCTTGAATGTTTGGAGACGCTTCTATTTATTTCCGTGGGAATAATGTTGTAATGGATCATCTAATGGCATGTCTTTTTAAGTAGTTAATTAACCATGATCAATGGCTAGAAGGTTGTTTATTCTTTTGGGGAAATATTCTTGGAATTAGCTACTAATCATCATTGTTGCAATCTAGCTTTAATATATCTCATATAAACATGTATGTAGATTGTAGATTTGTTCATGAATGGGGAGAGTAATGGAAGTTCTTTTATTTATAGTTTTCATATATCTACTACCCTTGTGCCCACTTTGAAGTGTGAAAGTGAAATTGAAAGTGAGTGGTCTAGATTCCCAGGAGTTGAAAGGGAAGAGATTTAATCAAATTTTATACTTTTGAAAGGAGTGAAGGAGGCGAAGCTAGTGGATGTTAAGGAAGAACAACACATGTTTCATGGTTAGTTAGCTTTGTGCTTATACGAAATGGTTAGTTGCTTATGAGCTTTGTGCTCATACAAAATGATTAGTTAACTCATGAGCTTTGTGCTAATATGAAATGGTTGGTTGCCCTTGTGAGCTTTATGCTCATACCAAGTGGTTAGTTTCCCTTAAGATCTTAGTGGTCATTCAAAACAGTTAATTGCCCTTACATTGTACTCATACGAAATGGTTAGTTTCCTTAATGGGTTTTGTGCTCAAACAAAATGATTAGTTGCCTTTATGAGCTATGTTCTCATACAGAATGGTTAGTTACCCTTATGAGCTTTGTGCTCAAACGATAGGAAATCATTATTAGCTTTGTGCACATATAGAATGATTGGTTGTCCTTATGAGCTATATGCTCATATGAATGGTTGGTAGCCCTTACGAGCTTTGTGCTAATGCAAAATGGTTGGTTGCTCTTCCGAGCTTTGTGGTAATACATAATGGTTTGTTTCCCTTGCGAGCTTTGTGCTCATACGGAATGGTTGGTTGCCTAAACGGTTAAAGTGCCTGTACTAGCTTTGTGCTCATACAAAATGGTTAGTTGCCTTTATAAGCTTTGTGCTTATACAAAATGGTTGTTTGTCCTTTCGAGCTTTGTGCTTATACGGAATGATTGGTTGCCCTTATAAGCTTTGTGTTCATACATAACATATACGGAATGGTTGGTTGCTTTTACGAGATTTATGCTCAATTGGATCGGTTGGTTGCTATTATGAGCTTTTACGAAATGATTAGTTGCCCTTACTAGCTTTCTTTGTGCTTATACAAAATGTTTAGTTGCCCTTTCGAGACTTGTGCTCATACGAAATGGTTGGTTACCCTTACGAGCTTTGTGCTCAATTGGTTTGGTTGGTTGCATTTACAAGCTTTCTGCTCAACTGGTTTGGTTGGTTGCCCTTACAATTTTTATGCTCGTTCGAATTGGTTGGCTGCCTTCAAGATTTCATGAGGAGTATGGGAGCGTCGATTCTGGATCCTCGGAGGCGTTTGCGATATGGTGTGATTTTGTTCAGTCCATTTCACCAGGTGGGAGCTGGCGGAACATATCTAAGCGTCAAGAAGACGATATTGAAGCGGCGAAACCAATGATGGTGCTGCTCGCCCTTCACTGGATGTGAGTTTTGGTTTCCGATGTGGATTATATTTTTGGCTTTTTGGTTGCCTTGTCATCGCTGCTATAAATCTGCTTTAGTCTAGTTTCCTCTTAATGTGTGCTTCGTGTTGGTGTTGACTTTGTGAAAGAGTGGGATTTCTTCTTGTTGAGTTCACAATCACACCTAGTTTAATTGCCTAAGTCCCAACTATCATGGTCAGATATTTCCATGCCAAGTATATTGGCTGTGTCAATTTTTTCAGCACAGAGTGGTGAGGCTGTGGGGTTCTATAGGAACGCTGTCTTTACTTGTTCTGTGTTTAACTTCAGGGATATGCAGGTGATTCTTATAAAGCTTACTGCAAATTGTATATCTGACCTTTTAGTCATAAATAGACTACATTTTTAATGTCTCTGAACAACTTGTCCACTGACTCCTCAGTCCACACATACATGCTATAATGTTTTCAGAGTTGATGGGATCATGTAAGAAAATGCTGTAAATTCACCTACAATTTGTGAAGCATACTATTGCTCATTGCCTTATGATCATTCTTGTTATACAACTATATGATCGGTAATGTAAAAAATTATTCATAATTGAAGTTGCAGTCCTTGCACCAGAAGGAATATCAATAAGTGATAACTGCATTCAGCTGCCTAGTATTATAGTGCAAATCGATAATAATTATAAAATCTGTTCCAATTGCTGAATTTCCTTTATCTGTCGTAGGAGCTATATAGATTGCAAAAGGTCAAAACAAAAAAGGGTTGCCTATTAAGTTTTCTCATTTGAATTTCAGTGGTTTGCGAAGTGGCTGCTTTGGAATTTTGAATGTGATATTGGTGAGTGCTTCTTTATTATAAGCTATAACCCGTCTTCAATAGATTTTTCATGATGACTCAAATTTCATATGCTCATACGAAATGGTTAGTTTCCCTTAAGAGTTTAGTGCTCATTCAAAACGGTTAATTGCCCTTACATTGTGCTCATACGAAATGGTTAGTTGCTTTAATGAGTTTTGTGCTCATACAAAATGGTTATTTGCCTTTATGAGCTATGTTCATAAAGAATGGTTAGTTACCCTTATTATCTTTGTGCTCAAACGATAGGAAATCATTATTAGCTTTGTGCACATATAGAATGATTGGTTGTCCTTATGAGCTATATGCTCATATGAATGGTTGGTAGCCCTTACGAGCTTTGTGCACATGCAAAATGGTTGGTTGCTCTTCCGAGCTTTGTGGTAATACATAATGGTTAGTTTCCCTAGCGAGCTTTGTGCTCATACGAAATGGTTGGTTGCCTAAACGGTTAAAGTGCCTTTATTAGCTTTGTGCTCATACAAAATGGTTAGTTGCCCTTATAAGCTTTGTGCTTATACAAAATGGTTGTTTGTCCTTTCGAGCTTTGTGCTTATACGGAATGATTGGTTGCCCTTATAAGCTTTGTGTTCATACATAACTTATATGGAATGGTTGGTTGCTTTTACGAGATTTATGCTCAATTCGATCGATTGGTTGCTATTATGAGCTTTTACGAAATGATTAGTTGCCCTTACTAGCTTTCTTTGTGCTTATACAAAATGTTTAGTTGCCTTTTCGAGACTTGTGCTCATACGAAATGGTTGGTTACCCTTACGAGCTTTGTGCTCAATTGGTTTGGTTGATTGCATTTACAAGCTTTCTGCTCAACTGGTTTTGTTGGTCGCCCTTACAATTTTTAGGCTTATTCGAATTGGTTGGCTGCCTTCACGTCATGAGGAGTATGGGAGCGTCGATTCTGGATCCTCGGAGGCGTTTGCGATATGGTGTGATTTTGTTCTGTCCGTTTCTCCAGGTGGGAGCTGGTGGAACATATCTAAGCGTCAAGAAGACGATATTGAAACGGTGAAACCAATGATGGCGCTGCTCGCCCTTCGCTGGATGTGAGTTTTGGTTTCCGATGTGGATTATATTTTTGGCTTTTTGGTTGCCTTGTCATCGCTGCTATAAATCTGCTTTAGTCTAGTTTCCTCTTAATGTGTGCTTCGTGTTGGTGTTGACTTTGTGAAAGAGTGGGATTTCTTCTTGTTGAGTTCACAATCACACCTAGTTTAATTGCCTAAGTCCCAACTATCATGGTCAGATATTTCCATGCCAAGTATATTGGCTGTGTCAATTTTTTCAGCACAGAGTGGTGAGGCTGTGGGGTTCTATAGGAACGCTGTCTTTACTTGTTCTGTGTTTAACTTCAGGGATATGCAGGTGATTCTTATAAAGCTTACTGCAAATTGTATATCTGACCTTTTAGTCATAAATAGACTACATTTTTAATGTCTCTGAACAACTTGTCCACTGACTCCTCAGTCCACACATACATGCTATAATGTTTTCAGAGTTGATGGGATCATGTAAGAAAATGCTGTAAATTCACCTACAATTTGTGAAGCATACTATTGCTCATTGCCTTATGATCATTCTTGTTATACAACTATATGATCGGTAATGTAAAAAATTATTCATAATTGAAGTTGCAGTCCTTGCACCAGAAGGAATATCAATAAGTGATAACTGCATTCAGCTGCCTAGTATTATAGTGCAAATCGATAATAATTATAAAATCTGTTCCAATTGCTGAATTTCCTTTATCTGTCGTAGGAGCTATATAGATTGCAAAAGGTCAAAACAAAAAAGGGTTGCCTATTAAGTTTTCTCATTTGAATTTCAGTGGTTTGCGAAGTGGCTGCTTTGGAATTTTGAATGTGATATTGGTGAGTGCTTCTTTATTATAAGCTATAACCCGTCTTCAATAGATTTTTCATGATGATTCAAATTTCATATGCTCATACGAAATGGTTAGTTTCCCTTAAGAGTTTAGTGCTCATTCAAAACGGTTAATTGCCCTTACATTGTGCTCATACGAAATGGTTAGTTGCTTTAATGAGTTTTGTGCTTATACAAAATGGTTAGTTGCCTTTATGAGCTATGTGCTCATACAAAGTGGTTATTTGCCCTTATGGGCTTTGTGCTCAAACGATAGGAAATCGTTATTAGTTTTGTGCTCATATAGAATGGTTGGTTGTCTTTACGAGCTATGTGCTCATATGAATGGTTGGTAGCCCTTACGAGCTTTGTGTTCATATGGAACTTATAAAGAATGGTTGGTTACCTTTGCGAGATTTGTGCTCAATTGGAATGGTTGGTTACTTTTACGAGCTTTGTGCTCATACAAAATGGTTGGTTGCTCTTCCGTGCTTTGTGGTAATACAAAATGGTTAGTTTCCCTTACGAGCTTTGTGCCTATACGAAATGGTTGGTTGCCCAAACGGTTAAATTGCCTTTACGAGCTTTGTGCTCATACGAAATGGTTGGTTGCCCTTATAAGCTTTGTGCTTATACAAAATGGTTGGTTGTCTTTTTGAGCTTTGTGCTTATACAGAATGATTTGTTGCCCTTATAAGCTTTGTGTTCATACATAACCTCTACGGAATGGTTGGTTGCTTTTACGAGATTTATACTCAATTTCATCGGTTGGTTGCTATTATGAGCTTTTACAAAATGGTTAGTTGCTCTTACTAGCTTTGCGCTTATACAAAATGGTTAGTTGCCCTTTCGAGACTTGTGCTCATACGGAATGGTTGTTTGCCTTTACGAGCTTTGTGCTCAATTGGTTTGGTTGGATGCTTTTACGAGCTTTGTGCTGAATTGGTTTGGTTGGTTGACCTTTCAAATTTTGTGCTCATTTGAATTAGTTGGTTGCCTTCACGAATTTTGTGCACGAATGGAATGGTTTGGTTGACCTTACAAGCTTTGTGCTCATATGAAAATGTCGGTTGTTCTTAAGAGCTTTATGCTTATATGAAAGATTGGTTCCTTGATGAGTTTTGTGCTGAAATGGAATGGTTAGTTGCACATACGAGCTTTGAGCACATTCAGAATGGTTGGTTTCCCATACTAGTTTTGTGCTCAAAATGAAATTCATACGAAATGTTTAGTTGCCCTTTTTAACTATGTTTTCATACAGAACTTTTACGGAATGGTTAGTTGTCCTTACAAGATTTGTGCTCAATTGGTTTGGTTGGTTGCATTTACGAGCTTTGTGTTCAATTGGTTTGGTTGGTTGCCCTTACTAGTTTTGTGCTCAAATGGAATGGTTGTTTGCCCTTATGAGCTTTGTGCTTATACGAAATGGTTAGTTGCCCTTATGAGCTTGGTATTCATAAAGAATGGTTGGCTACCCTTACATGGTTTATGCTTATACAGTGTGGTTGGTTGTTTTTACAAGCCTTGTGCTCATACTGAATGGCCGGTTGCCAATAGAAAATGATTGGTTGCCTTTATGAGCTTTATGCTCTTAAGGGAAGGGAATCAGTGCGCCGACACTAGCTAAGTTTGGTGTGGAGAAAAAAATGTCCCCTTATTGTTTTTTACTATATTCATGCTTTCGCTTTATGTAACTTTTGGAATGATTATTTTGGTATTAGCATGCCACGTAGAGTGGGCATAGGTTAAGACTGTTGTTGGATTTATTTTGTAAGGCTTAGTGCGTTTTGCTGTACTGAACTTTAGTTCTTATTAATATATTTGCAATTTCGATGAAAAAAATAAAGAACGGTTTTTCATCCTGATGTGCTTTGTGCTCATAAGGGGTTCTACTGGTAGTTTGAACCCACAGACATTTACTGCTATACAAGTTTTTTTTACTGCACGTTTTGATAATATGGATATTCATATTTCACAACTTAGAACCATAATTATGTTGATTAATTATAATCATTGCCTCCTTAAACCACTATAGAATATCATTGATTAGTTGCTATTTTGGAGTATGGGAGCGTCAATTCTGGATCCTCGAAGGCGTTTGCGAAATGGTGTGACTTTGTTCAGTTCGTTTCACCAGATGGGAGCTGGTGGAACTTATCTGAGCATCAAGAAGACGATATTGAAGCGGCGAAACCAATGACAGTGTTGCTCGCCCTTCGCTGGATGTGGGTTTTGGTTTCCGGTGAGAGATGGATTATATTTATGGCTCTTGGTTGCCTTGTCATCGCTGCTGTAAGTCTGCTTTTAGTCTAGTTTCCTCTTAACGTTTGCTTCGTGTTGGTGATGACTTTGTGAAAGAGTGGGATTTCTTTTCGTCAAGTTCACAATCGCACCTAGTTTAATTGCCAAAGTCCTAACTATAATGGTCATTGAAATTTTGAGCGTAAACTTTTTGAATGAAATGTCATAGACATGTATCTTGTACAACATTCATCACTGGTCAAGACTAAACTCCCTTGGTTTTATTTGCCACGTGCACTCAAACTAAACTGAATTGCTTTGATAAACTGGTTTGACTCATGGATGGTAAACATAACAAAAACCCTAATGGATGAACCAAAAAGATAACGATCTTGTTGCAAGGATTTCATTCTGCCATCATCAATTTCCTTTTATTCTTGGATCATATTTGTAAATTCTTGATATCTTTTTTATTTGTTGCAGCTGTCAGAGATTTCCATGCCAAGTATATTGGCTGCGTCAATTTTTTCAGCACAGAGTGGTGAGGCCATGGGGTTCTATAGGAACGCACAGTCTTTACTTGTTCTGTGTTTAACTGCAGGGATATGCAGGTGATTCTTATAAAGCTTACTGCAAATTGTATATTTGACCTTTTAATCATAAATAGATTACATTGGTTTTGTAAATTTTAATGTCTCTGAACAACTTGTCCACTGACTCCACAGTCCACACATACATAAATGCTATAATGTTGTCAGAGTTGATGGGATCATGCAAGAAAATGCTGTAACAGTATGTGAAGCATACTATTGCTAATTGCCTTCTGATCATTCTTGTTATACAACTCTATGATCAGTATTCGGTGGTCTAAAAAATTATTCATGATTGAAGTTGCAGTCCCTGCACCAGAAGGAATATCAGTAAGTGATAACTGCATTCAGCTGCCTGGTATTATAGCGCAATAATAATTATTAAATCTGCTCCAATTGCTGAATTTCCTTTATCAGTCGTAGGAGCTATATAGATTGCAAAAGGTCAAAACAAAAAAGGGTTGCCTATTAAGTTTTCTCATTTCAATTTCAGTGGTCTGCGAAGTGGATGCTTTGGAATTTTGAATGTGATATTGGTGAGTGCTTCTTTATTATATAAGTTATAACCTGTCTTCAACAGATTTTTCATGATGACTCAAATTTCATATGCTAGGTGGCTTTTCTTCTCCCTTGCCTATTGAATGATGCTCAGGCCAATATTGACATGACTGGATTGTTTAATTTATTTGATGGAAGGTAACAGTTCTTAGCTTTTAGTGTTGGTAATGAAAGTATAGAATCTATTTATTTGGCCCTCCTGTTATTCTTCCAATTATTCTGGAGTATTTGTTTCAGGTCGTGTAGGTTGAATCTATATAATAAGTCACTTGTTAAGTTGTTGTACTCTGCATTGCATTTAGTGAAGTTATCTGTCTATCCACCTTTTCTATTTCTATTCTTGTTCATTTTATTATTCTACAGTTCATGAGAGTGGCTTTGTTAAAGCACTATTCTCCAGGATTCTGGGCATGTGTCACCATCTGATGCTTCATGCATCAATTTGCAGGTAGAGAAAATTTGTATACAGCTCTTCTTTTTCAGGTATTAAATAATAAATTCTATAAAATACCAATGGTCATTGGTTGTTCTTCAGCATTTCTTGTGTTATATATTTGTATGTCATTTGAGGAGGTGTTATCCGTCCCTTTCTTTTATCTTTCTTTATGCTTGTGTTATCTTTGATGTAGGAAATATCCTATTTTGATAGAGAACAAGTTGGTCATTTGACAAGCAGGCTTTCAGCAGATTGCCAACGATTATCTTATGTAATTGCAAATTATCTTTATTTGATATTAGTACACAACACTTTTCAGGTTAGTATTCTTCTATATTAACCTTTTATCTTGAAATCTAGAGTTCAAATCACCTATTTTTTTCTGTGATATGTAGGGAGCAGGAGCAGGAGCAGTAGTTAATTTACTGACTTTATCTACCTTGGTGATTTGCTCTATTTTATCTTGCAGATATTTGCATTTTGCAATACTATTAGGAGGGATGTCTGTTCTCAGTTGTTGTGTAACTGTGGAGCAACTTACCAAGTATGTATTGTACTTTGAGTGGCTGATTTATGCCACTTTGAGGGTTACAAACAGCTTATCATCATTACTGCAGTCCATTGGAGCAAGTGAAAAAGTTTTCCAAATGATGGATCTTTTGCCCAGTGAACAATTCTTATCTAAAGGCAAGTAATTGTGACTCTACCTGCCTTGGTATGAATTTATATTTTTTTTTATTGTGCTTCTCACCATTCACAGGAGTGAAGATACCGAGGTTAAGGGGGACATATTCAGTTTGTAGATGTATCATTTCATTTTCCTACGAGGACCGTGGTATGCCTTCTTGTAACGAGTTTCTTTTGCTTCATTTGTCATAATAGGCTTATTGAGGATCTTATTATCATTCGTTCCGACTTATTATGAAAAAGCATTCAGCCATTTGTATTGCATTTGAATCACTTAAGTTGCAAAAATATATTATTTGGTAACTTAGTGAAGCGCTCAATTATGCATATTTTCTAAACATTTGCCTACTCACATCTTTGGTTTCCATCGCCTCATTAGAGAGTGAAGCCATTCTGTTCCTGCATACCCATCTTGAACACCATGCAAATGTTACCGTTAGAAAACTACCCTCACAAATAATTACTACTTTGCTTTCTACATCAATACCCTATATATAGGCCTCAACCAGTAGTACATTCATCACAACTTACTTGGCCACTGTCCTCACCATGACCACAACACATCCACAACTATTACTATGAACACCAAAGAATATATATGAATATAATGGCTTAGTTGTTCAGATGCATAAACAAATAGGGAGACTTGTGTTTATTTTACATTAATGAATTTTTAATTATATCCAACCCTTTGAGTTTTTTTTATGCAGTTTCTGTTGATCATCGACTGTGTTTGACATTTGAGCAGAAACCTATACTAGAACAGTTAAACTTTTGTGTAGAAGCAAATGAAGTGATTGCTATAGTAAGTACTATCTTTTTCATTTGTCATTCTACCATTGGTGTTACTCAAATGTCTTGTTAATTGAACATCTCTACTTTCTCAAAGGTTGGTCTTAGTGGTAGTGGAAAGAGCAGACTACTCAACCTTTTACTTCGTCTATACGAGCCAAGTAATGGTCAGGTAAATGACTCACACCTTACCTTGACAAATTGGAATCAAATTTATAACTAAAAGGAGCTGTATGGTTATCATCTACCAGATCAGTTGCTTGTTTGAAACCATATTAAGTGGCAATTTATTGTTCTGTAAATTCGTTTTATGCGTTTACTTGCATTTTGCTCTCAAAATTAATTCTTCAATCTCCCTCCATGGTGATTTGAAGATACAGGACAACCTTGGCATAAAACTTGGCAAATGCAAGTCTGCGGTCATTTTATCTGACTTGTTGATATAGAATAGACATTCTTCATAATCGTCTCCTTTTGTTTTTTACAGATTTGTTCCGATGGACTCCCTCTCAAAGAGTTGGATATCAGGTGGCTGAGACAAAACGTTGGATATATTATTGCACAGGTTCAGCTGTTGAAACTGAAACTACTTCTTGAACTTAACTATAAATCCATTCATTATCTGAAATTTTTTGATAAACAGGAACCGCATCTGTTCCATATGGACATCAATGATGTCAAACATAAAATATGGTTGCACTATGGACATCAAACAGGAAGATATTGAACGGGCAGCAAGGCAGGCTGATGGGCCCACTGTGAAAGCTACCTATGTTAGGAGAAAGTCCATGGTAAATGGGCCTTCCATTGGGAAGTCCACCTTAGGGGCAGAATAGTCAATTCTGCCACCAGGTAACTGCCCCTACACCTTTTATTCGCCAGCCACAATGATTTGAATATCTTGGTAAAGGACCACGATATTCACAAACGATGGAAGGATTATTTTGACAAACTTTTTAATGAAGGACAAACGGCTGCTAGTCATACTGATGGGCTAAGTACTAACGAAGAGGATCTCAATTATAGTTTCTATCGGAGAATACAAGAGTATGAGGTGGCACAAGCATTAAAGAGAATGGATAATAGCAAAGCAGTAGGACCAGATAATATACCCATTGAGGTGTGGAAGAGCCTAGGAAGCAAAAGCGTAAGTTGGTTAACAAAGCTTTTTAATGTGATTGAGATCCAAGAAAATGTCGGATGAATGGCGGAAAAGTACTTTGATCCCAGTGTATAAGAACAAGGGGGATATACAAAATTGTGCAAATTATAGGGGGATCAAACTCATGAGCCATACTATGAAGCTATGGGAGAAGGTTATCGAGCGGAGGTTGAGGTTGGAGACGCGAATTACAGAGAATCAATTTGGGTTCATGCCAGGGAGGTCAACCATAGAGGCAATATATCTATTAAGAAGATTGATGGAGAGATACCAGAGGTCTCATAAGGATCTATATATGGTTTTTATTGATTTGGAAAAGGCCTATGATAGAGTACCGAGAGAAGTATTATGGAAGGCTTTGGAAAAGAAAGGAGTACGGGTGGCCTATATCTGAGCAATCAAAGACATGTACAATGGAGTCAGACTTGTGTGAGAACACAAGGTAGTGTTACGAAGGATTTTCCTATAACCATAAGACTACATCAAGGTTCAGCTTTGAGCCCTTACCTCTTTAATTTGGTATTGGATGTGCTCACTGAACATATACAAGAGGCAGTACCAATGTGTATGCTTTTTGCTGACGATATAGTATTGGTTGGAGATTCCAAAGAACAAGTAAATGAAAAATTAGAGAGATGGAGACAAGCTTTGGAGACATATGGACTTCGCATAAGTCGAAGCAAAACGGAGTATATGAAATGCAAATTTAGTGGTAGGGACGCTGATTCTAGGAATGAGGTGAAACTTGGAGATCACCCCATGCGGGAAGTCACAAGTTTTATGTATTTGGGAACGATAATACAAATGGAGAAATAGAGGAAGATGTAAACCATTGGATCCAAGCAGGATGGATGAAATGGAGGAAGGCATCAGGTGTTATTTATGATAGAAAAGTACTGCTTAAGCTTAAGGGAAAATTTTATCGTATAGCGATAGACCAGCTCTACTGTATGGTACTGAATGTTGGGCGATAAAAAGTCAGCATGAGCACAAATTCGATGTGGCAGAAATGAGAATGTTGCGTTAGATGAGTGGTCACACTAGAATGGATAGGATTAGGAATGATTATATTAGAGAGAAAGTGGGGGTAACACCTATTGTCGAAAAATTAGTTGAAACACGCCTTAGGTGGTTTGGTCATGTACAAAGACGGCCGGTAGAGGCTCCTGTACGTAAAGTTGACCAAATGGAAGATAGCCTAATAACTAGAGGTAGGGTAAGATCAAAGAAAACAATAGGAGAAACAATTAAGAGGGATCTAGCCATAAATAACCTAACCATAGAAATGTGCAAAGACAGAACATGTTGGCGTCGCTTGATCCATATAGCCGACCCCACCTAGTGGGAAAAGGCTTTGATTGTTGTTGTTTTTATTGTGGGAGAGCCCTGCCTCTCGAATGTTAGGGAAGCCTTTTATGATTTCAACCATTGTTGCCTTTTATTTCTAGTGTGTACTGTACGGTTGTAAGGGGTCATATCTTTGTGGCTCTTTTATCCTATTGCTATTTTAATACAGAATCATTCAGCTGGCTATTTACCTGTGTTGCTGCTACTGTTTTATTGCTGTCTGGTTATTTTCTGGGTTTGTGCAGTAGATCCTATCACAGGCCTATGCTCATGACTTCATTTCTTCGCTTCCCAATGGCTATGAAACTATTGTTGATGATAATTTACTCAGGGCCATTCTTAGGGACCCCAGTTATTATGATACTTGATGAAGCAGCCAGCGCTCTAGATTCTGAGAGTGAGCATTATATTAAGGTATATATCTCAAACTCAAACCTCTGAAAGTTCTGATCTCTATTTTATTTTTTGTGCTAACGCAAACCTGACAAGTTGCCAATTGTTGTTCTAGGAGGCGTTATATGCATTAAAATATGGATGGAAAGCAAGAACCATCATTATAATTAGCACACAGGTGAGTTTCTTTCCCAACATGCCTTGCTTTATTTTCTTTCTGGAGATTAGTTGCATTATTAGGATTCCTCCATTTCCAGGCTTTCTACTTTAATGTTCAACTTAACGACTGTAATTTACTTCTCTCGATTATATGAAGCTTGTGAAATTTTAGTCCCCAAAATATATTGTCATTTCATAGTTCTGACTGTAGTTGAAATATATGGTTTTGCTGAACAACTTTTATAACTAGCATGTGGCTGCACGAATTCATTTGACCCCACTAGAAAAAGTGCCTTCTAGTTAACTATAATTGTTATGACTTCTGGTTAAGGTCATTGTGGCACCATTCCTGCTGATTTTTGTTTCATCAATTTGTCTGTTCGCAGATGGGTAGCCACGACGAACTTCTACTGAAGGATGGATGGGCTCTATGCAAAATTATATAAAATTCAAACAGATACTTTGAGTTGATTTAAGAAGAGTGTTACTGTGAATTATTAACTCTCCTGTCTGCAATCCTTAAGAAAAGTTTTATGTGTCTGACTAGATTCAGTTAATAAATAAAAGAAGAGGAAACAACTGTTCATTCCCTACATGAATTCTATTGTGAAGAACTCAACTCCATGAGATGCCAAATATTAAGAAGAAGAAACCCAGAAGGTTATGCTTGAGTTGGAGGAAGCTCCTTATCGAAGGCATGGGAGGAAAATTTGGTTTATGATTTCCTTCTTCTCTCCCTTTTCCTATGCCTTCCATATCTTCTGCTCCATCCTTGTATTCTCTCTTTGGCTAACAATACATCATCGTCGTCCACTACACCCTTCACTTCTTTTGGCTGAATGAGGAGTCACCATCCATGCTTTTGTTATTCTTCAACTTGAAAGTGAGCTTCATGTTAATAGTCACAGCATTTTTATCTCTAACATTATTCAATTGGTGCATGAACTCCCAATCTCTATGTGTGTTTACACGTTGTGGGTCGTATCCCGTATCTGCTGCCACCCTTCCTCGTATTAATTTTAATAGATTTAACTATTTAAATCTAACTATATAGTCAATTTAAATAAATTTGGTCAGGTATCACCCTCGCGCGCAGAAGTAAAGATAGTACTCAGCAATTGCAAATCACAGTTCCAACCCAATCCAACATGGGTATACTCAGCAACAACAGTATACAAGATACACAAAATTGAGCTCAGACTATATCAAATAACATGTGTGATCCTGGGGAATGAAATATCCTAGCATCAGCATCAGCATCAGCCAAAAAATGCATTAGAAAGGAAATTATGTACATCACACAGTTGTACTTGTACATAAGGTGTAATGTATGCTTGGCTAGCCCATCAGCACTAGTATTCCTTTCTTTCTAAGTGTGTTGCAGTTTAGAGTTGGAGAACCCTTGGAAGACAGACTTGTAAAGATTAAAGCAGAGAACCAAGATGGTGTGAAGGGTATAGATCTTTATCATTGAAAAAATCAAAATCATGGAACCTGTTTCGACAATTAAAATTTGCTAGCTGTAATCCCAAGTTTAAGCTAAAATGCTTAGCCAAGACCCAAAACTCTTTTAAAAAGCAAACTTGTTAGTGAAGTATGCACCTCTGGACTTTGAGTCAGGACCCTTGACACAACGCTAATCCTCGGGGATTGGAGGGTAATTGGGACTATGGGCTTGTTTGACAATAGTTTTTATTTTGTGTTTTTAAAAACAACTTTTGAAAGAAAAAGAAAAAAAACTTATTTGATTAATTTGTTTCAAAAACAGTTTTGAAACAAAGAAAATTCTGCACATTATTGTATGTTGACTTGCCTGATTATGAAAAAGAAAATTCTGAATGCATACGTTTCTTCTCTAAATAATATATTCATTATGTATTAATTTTTTGTCAATTAATTTATTGATTACACAATTATTAAGAAATTATGGATTTTTTAGATTTTAAAAGTTCATGTATACACTCATCAATTTAATTTAGAAAAGAAAAAGCTATTACATAAACCTTTATTAATGTCAATTTTATATATAATAATATTATACGTTTCATTTCATGCTACTTTGTTTAAAATTAATATGCTGTTGACTTCGCTCCAAACTCCAAGTACTGTATTTTTTTAATGGTAAGATAATGGGCCTAAAGCCCAAAAGAAAGGAATAAAAAAACTAGACAGTCATCATACTCACTGGGAGTACCTCCCAAAGCATCATGAGTAATCATCTTATTTGACCAAAAAAGGAGTAATCATCCTGAAAGTATTGTATTAATATCAGTGTCAACTTCTTTTACATGTGTAGAAGGGCAAAATGCATGAGGAAATTCATAAGGTAAGCTAAGTATTATATTTTGCCCGGCCAAAAAACTTCTATAATGCCAACATCTATCAAACTATTGCTAAGAAACATTTATCCTAAAGCAAGAGTACAACTTCTATAATACCAAATTCTAATTCCTCAGCTCCATTTCTCACATTTGTCAGCTACTCAGGTCGATTTTGCAGCTGATATTATTCCAGCAATGGAGCCAGCGAATGCAAAGGATCCCACAAAAAAGCATAAAATGCTAAATGTTTGAAACATGACCCACATAGCCGTCCACGCTTCAATTCTGTTTATCTTTAGGTACATTTCCACGGGAAGAAGTATCGTCAATGGCCAAAAGTTTATGCCACCTAAGAGTCCCAAAATCTGATTGAAATATGGAACGACTATTGCTAGACAAACTGTGAATGCAACATAAAGTGTACGCAATATTAGCCTGAGCAAATTTAGTCCAAATGCTGGCAGTAACGGGAGCTGTAAGGCATATGTGCGAGTTACAAATTCACTCTCCGGGAATCTAGAAGTCAAGTAATTTTCAAAATCAGCATAAAGTGGTTGAGAGTACACCTGTGAGAGAAATTGTAGCTTACAATTATTACAAATAGAGGAAAATATTGAGATAGGATAGGTGAAATGGAACAGCAAAATTAAATTCATAATGCATGTACCTGATATGCACCAAGTAGATGAACCACTATACAAGTATGGGCGATGTTTACAATCCATTTATGCTTAGAGGATCCAAACCCTGTTAAAAGGTTCCCTGGTGTATCTTCACCGAAGGCTGCATATCCAGATATTCCACAACAGAGATAGAAAAACGTTGTGATGGCAACTGCTATTGTTGAAGCTTTCTTTATGGTTTGAATTTCTGGTGGAGGCGACCTCAAAGTGTCCTTCAAGCATTACCATAAGTTAGAATTTATGTTAAACCATTATAATTGCTACGTTTTACTCTAAGGCTCTGGTAAAAATTAAAATTCTGTCTGTTGTAGGCACCTGTATCTCTATAAGAATTATGGAGAATGGATAGGCAAAAACTATGTCACCAACCGCTTGAGCAACTAGCCATACTTTTTCAGTTCCACTGAAGGTACTGTTTCCTCCAATGCTACCTTTATCAATTCCAGTTTCTGAGCATTTATGACAATAAATTAATGTTCATGTTTCGGCTCAATCACTTATTTATTTGATCTAATATAAATTTCTAAGCTACTACTAGTTAGATATGTTGAGTAATCACGCAGATAATCACATATTTATGAGCATACCTGAAATTTTCGCCAGAGCAAGTCCAATTCCTATGAAAGAATAAACAAAGGACATAATTGCAGCTAGCTTTGAGAGCCAATTGATTTCATGCAGGTTGGGTATCTGTGACAAAACAATTTGAATAACCCCAAAAAGCATCATATAAAACGTATCTCCAAAACTACATGCTTCTTGGTAACACAACGATTTTTGGATTTCTCTGCAGCACAAATACGAAAAGTAGTCAAAATTAGCAGTGAACCAGAGGTAAATTGAGATTCTGGGTTCAGATTACGCAATCATGGATTTCTGGCGGAAAACTTGAGAGATTCTTGTATGCAGCAGGTTACATCAAATGAATATATACATCGGAAGAAGAGCAAAGAAAACTAAACGGCACCGTAAGAAGGAATCTAACCAAAAAGAAAGTCAATGACTCACTTCATGCTGATGGCTGATGTAACTACAAAGGCAATTCCGAACCCAAACAAGCTTATATTCACAAAGAAGCTGCAGAGCAGTCCATAAAATTTTCCTGTAAAAAGCATATATTAGCAGTCTTGCCCACAGAAATATTAGCATGCTGTTCCAAATTTGGTACCATGTTTGACTAAATATTATGATGCAAAGTTACTATTTGGATAGGAGATAACAGAGGAGAGGGAAAGGAAAATTTCTATCCAAACATTTTACTAGTATGAGAATTATTGATAATAAAGAGAGAATGATTGGCCAAATAATAATAATAAAGAGAGAATGATGAACAATTTTCAACTAACCTTCCATTGTTCTCCTTTTACAATTTTAAGTTCTCCCCATTAGAAAGTTTTGGAAGAGGAAGTTCCCCAAACAAAAAAATGGAAGATCATGTATCATTGATTTCATCATTATCACAATCACCATGATGTCTTTCACCAGATTATCCTTAATCATAACCACCAAATGAACTGTTTAGTAAACTGTAAAATCAATAGCTATTTGATATTTCTCAGTATTACATTTTCTTCATATAAATAAGCATACAATAAAGTACAAGAAAAATTAGTTACTTTTACCCTTTTTTTCATGAACCTTGACTAGTGTTCACGCAATGCTATCTAATATACTAATTAAGTAAGGATTTGTTAACTAAACCAGAATTTAATTATGAACTTAGTTTTTGTCTCTAAAAATAATTCTAGTCATGACTCAAGAATTGAAAGAAGAAAAACCTTAGTTTTTGTCTTTAACTAGCCACTTCAAGAATTTAATTAAGAACTTAGTTTTTGTCTTGACTAGTGTTCACGCAATGTTATCTAATATACTAATTAAGTAAGTGTTTTTTTCTTTCTTAATGTTTGCTTAATAAGATGTTCAACTAAAGACATTTCTTCGAGAAATAGAAAAATAGGAAAAAAAGAAAGAAACGACCACACATTAGCTGAAGTGGATGATGATTTTCCTTATGTTATCAATTTAGCTTATCGAAGCTACCAAGTAGTCAAGTAACAACAAACCAGCACAGAATTTTAAGAAGGAAACAAGAAAGAAGAAACACCTTATTCTTGAGCTCTATCATGCTAAAATGTACCAAGAGCAATATACTTATGGACTAGCAAATCAATTTAGCTGAAAGAAATAAAGAAACTACCAAGAAAATAATGGAGGTACAATCTGGAGAAGAAAAGATTAAAAGAAAACGAACAAAAACAAAATTGGAATGAATTTACTATACCTAAATGCCTTTCAACGGCTTCGCGATAAGAGGCATGCCTATCAGGACCTTCTTCTGGATCAGGAGAAAGATAGGCTTGGGAGAGAAGGAAAGCAGAGAGAAGAGTAATGGCAGCAAACACCAGTATCGCCAACGGCCCTCCGATCCAGCCAAGCTGCGCAATGCTCCATGCCAGCGATAGCACTCCCGAACCTATAACTCCCGTCACAATGTGCGCCACAGCTGTCCACTTCGTCCCTAACCACACATCGAAACACACAAATTTCAGATCAAATTGCGACGAAAATCAGAAAGAAAAAAAAAATTAGAATCACGATTGAAGATCAGATTCAGAATACGAACCAGTTCTTTGGACTTCGCGATTAGGAGGTTCTTCTAACAATGCAGTCATCTCAGTGCTTCCCATCGTTGAAAATGGCGATTTCCGTTGTGACGATTTTCTTGCTTGCGTTTACTAAGAAAGACGGAAGAAGTTGCCTATTTATAGAATTTCTTCGGTCTTTGTTAGTAAACGCAAGCGAGAAAGCAAGCGAAGTGCCTCTCTCTGCCTTGCCTGCAAAAACAACACTAAACTTCTTCGCCATTTTTCCGCCACACAGTTGGTATAGTACATTTTCAGTTAAAATTGGTTAGAATATTAAAATAATATTTTTTTTGTGAAGAATTTTAAAATATTGAACAAGTCATAATAAATATGTCATGTAGTTCTAAAACATTAAACAAGTCATGATTGGTTATCATTTTTCATGCAATTGTAATGAAAATATATACTCTTTTCATTTTTCAATTTGTTTTTCATCTAATTACACATATGGTTATAAATTCCAGGTTTCACATGTACATACATACTTTCATATTTTTTTTTTAATTTTTTAAAATATATAAAATTTTTATTATTCTTAATTTTTAAAATAATAAATTAAACATTAAGAAGTTATTTTTTTAATTATTCTTTTGATAATTATCATTATCTCTTTCTCAAAATAAGAATGAACGAGCATCATGCGTCATCCCTACTTTTTTTACTTTCATTATCTTCTCACATGTCACATTACATATTTATATTTTTTTAAATTATTTAAATAACTATTTTAAAAGATCAATAATAAAAAATCGAACAACTATATATATATATATATATATATATATATATATATATATATATATATGTCCAAACGAAAAACCCATACAATTAACTAGAGCCCTTGCATGCATTTGATTCTTTCATTTTTATAATATAATATAAAATAATATATAATTATCTTTCTCTTCCATCTCTTCACTTTTTTTTTTTGAAGAATTCACATCCTTTATTTATTTTATTTTTTAATTATTAAATATATATTTTATAACACTAGACCAAAAAACCCAACAATCATATTAAATATATAGATATAATAATTTTACAAACATTATTTGGAGGATGAAATTGAATATTTTGATATTTTTGAAGTACTAAATTTAAACAAAATATATTTTGCAATGACTACAACAAAAGTTACTCTTGTTAATAACACTTTTCTAATAAGAAACTCTTATTCATGTATGCTTGTACAAACCAAAATTATTTATACATATTCGAAGATGCCAAAGCTAAGTACGAATTCAAACTAGAAATTTTATCTTTGGCCATGTTGAAATATTAGATTACTTGTAACTTAAGTCACTTGATTAGCTCAGTTATTTTAGTTGTTAAAGTTAGTTATTTATCAGTAAGTGATTTTACTCTTTTGTCCTCATTACTATAAATTTTATCTTTGGCAAAAAAAAACTATAAATTTCATATATTGTGCCTCGCCCTTATTAAGGTATCTATCCTTTATAACCAAAAACAAGGCTAAAGAGCAAATTTTGTAATAATAAATATTACAATTCAATTTTCTTTTTAGTGGAAAAATTTTTCACTACTTTTGTCGTTATAGTGTCCCAATTGTATAATATTCTGATATGTGAGATTAGTGGGCTTATATATTATATAGAAAATTGTTTTTATATATCGCTATATTCTAAACAATACACATGCCGTTTCAAACCCTCATATATTACATCCTTTGATAGCTTGACATAAGATATTAAGCGAAATTGTATATTTAGTATATTAATAATAATATTAATAAATGTTATAATTCAAGATCATATGATTGATTATTTCAATTTTTCCACGTGGGATATTTTCATTAAAGAAATTCACAGTAAACACTAAATTTTTCCTAAATCTAAGCATAAATTTACAGCAAAGTTTTTTTTTTTTGGTGTTTCAGAATAATCGTTCAAATATTATAGGATCTATTAATGAGAGCGACCATTTCCATTCTCATCATCCCTTCACGATCGAACTCTTCAGCCAAGTTTCGCCGATATGATCCCTTCGAGTGACCCAACAAGGCCCACAGCAGTCACAAGAAAGCAAGCAAAGCTGAAAGTTCTAAGAACGATCCACTTTCTACTCCAAGCTTGCACATTCTTCTGTACAAAGTACATCTCCACAGGGAAATATATAGCCAAAGGCCAAAAGTTCAAGGCTCCTAAAACTCCTAGAACTTGATTGAAGTAAGGGAAGAGGATTGCAAGTCCAGTGGTTGAGATCACATAGGCAGTTCTAAAGAGGAACTTGAAGAGATTTAGGTGGAAACTTGGCAATAGAGGCAGTTTCAACTTGTAATAGTTATTCACAAAGCCACTGTCTGGGAATTTCCTTGAGCTCCATCTTTCAGCAGCACTGAATATGGGCTGACTGTAAATCTGCAGAGAAAGCATCACAAATTCACAATACCATATAGAAGAGGCAGAATTGTGAAAATTTGGATAAGATGATAAACTATAAAACATTAGTGCTTAAAAACAATGTAACATTTTTTTCTGTGAGTACAGGGTTTCCACTGCGGACAGCAGTGACTAATCCCCTCATATTCTAGACGGAACTTTAGTATTGACCACAAAACTTTTAATAGAAGCTTAAGGAATCTAGCTAAGTGCCAATTATGGTAGACCTCGTGGTTAGATACAATGTAACAATTTAAATTGCACTTCAGCAATACATGTTATGATATCTAATCGGTATCCATGCTTTTTAGAAGGGAAGGCAAGGAAAGAATGCAGTCAAAGTTAAATTGAACATGTTATTATTCTGAAAGATTGGAAGGGGTTTATATGATCAAATTTGATCATAAAAAAAAATTACTGATCAAGAAAGAAGAGCATAAACATTGGAATGAAACTTTCTTATGCTGTGTAATTAGTAAAACAGTTGGTTTTTGGTCTTTTCTGAATCATGCAGGAGCAGAGTTTAAGTGGTAGTTTATGTACTTTGGGGTCAAATTTCAATGTTTCATTAATTGGACATTAATCACAGAAAAAGAGAGACCAAGAAAGCTTATGATTATCAAAGTTGATGATTCTATAATAGCAAAGTATTAGTACCTGATATCCTCCCACCAAATGAAGAACAATGCAAGCATTAGCTAAGTCAATGAGCCAATAAGGCTCATAAAACCCAAACCCAGTCAAGAGATTTCCTGGTGTATTGTTCCCAAATGCTGCATATCCAAAGCATCCACAACAAAGATAGAAGAATGTTGTAATGAAGATGGCTATCATGGATGCCTTCTTCATGGTCTGGTTTTCTGGTGGAGGAGACTCTAGAGTATCCTTCACTCAACCAAAAGAAAAATCCATTACTTCGGTAGCTCAACTTCAACTTCAACTTCAAATTGCTTTTTCTTCTATTTTTTTTTTTCTAAAATAAAATTCCCACCACAATCGGGACATAAGAGTTACCTGTATCTCAAGAAGGATGACTGAGTATGGATAGGAAAATGCAATGTCACCAAGTGCTTGGAAGACTAACCAAAATTTGTCTGCTATGCTTTTAGTAGGTACTCCTGCTAGGCTTCCCATTATTCTCCCATTTGCTGCAATATCAACCTTAAGGATTATTCTCCTTTAGCTGTCTCATTCTTAGCAATATATATATATATATATATATATATATAGAGAGAGAGAGAGAGAGTAAACTATTATTTTCCATTTTTGTTTGAGAAAAATGACAGCCACATATGGGGTTTTCGGACAATAAGACTTTTCTGTCTTTAGCTAGTTGCTTTTATGAAGGACCATAAACCATTTGATGGGATTGTTCAACTCAAAAGCATAAGCTTTGTGCTGACACTTTTTAATTTTACAGAACAATTTAAGAGTTAGATGAGTTTTGGTAGCTTGATCCCACCAATTGAGCCAACCCTTGTTGGCAATTTCAATAAAGAGAATGGGAGGTTGCAAGGATTGAACAATTGATCATAGAGGTTATGATACCATAATAAAGAAAATTTCATTTAAAAAATTCAAGCTATTAAGTAAAGTTTCATGAATAGTTTTATTATAACTTCTAACCACTTTAATGACCAAGTAAGATTGTATGAAAAGAAGGTAATTGAACCCTACCTATAACTTGAGCAATGCCAAGTCCAAGTCCAATGAAAGAGTAAGTAAAGGACATAATGGCAGCAACAACTGAAACCCAAGCCATGTTGTGGAGATCTGGTATGAATGACATTATGATCTGAACAACTCCAAACAGCACCATGTACAAGGTATATCCAAAATTACAAGGAGCATCATGTCCTTGCTTGTGATAACAGTTTGATTTCAGAATTGCTCTGTATCGAAAGATTAAACTTTTGTCATTAGAACAGGCGAAAACACCTAATAATATCATCATTTATGAAACACTAATACTCAAAAAGACAGAGAGCTCAAATTAAAAGAGATTTTGCAAGTAACAAAGTTACTTATTCACCAAACACAACACAGAGCAGATGTGGTAGTTTTATTATTTCTTGAAGGGTTTATAAGTTCAACAGATGAAGTACCTTAAACTAGTTGCTGTGGTAATTACGTAAGCAACACTAGTCCCATACAAGGTCAGAAATTGAAGTAAACCAGCCAACCATGTCCTTTTTTGTCCTGAATTAAACATTATGACAGTTTATGAGAAATGGAGAGGGACTATAGAGTATAGACTAAACTAACAATTTCGTCTCTAGTTAGTTCTTAAGACTTGTTTAGCTTCAGTCCTTAAAAAATCAGTAAGTGCATGAGTTAATTCCCGCAAACTTGCTGCATATTAGTACTTTTGACATTCTTGGGCTACTTAAAAAAGGACATAGCTAAAATGCACAAATGTTCCCGACTTAAAGCCAATAACACATAACACCTCTAAGTTTTAAAATCTTAGCACTCAATCCCTTAACCTTTCAATTTCGGGCATTCAACTCCTTTCTTACAACTTTTGTCTATTTTTTAACACTTTTTAACCACGCCAACATTTTTAATCATATTAGTGAAGATTATTTACTTTTTTTCCAATCACGTAGACATTTTCATTTAGGATTTTAACTTCTAAGTAAAATTACCAAAATACCTCGACTAATTTGAGTAAAAATGCTAGTATGGCTAAAAAATATCAAAAAATAAACAAAAACCTGAAGAAAGTAAAAAAGGAGGTTAAGCGTTTAAAATTGAAGAGTTAAGGAATTGACTGTAAGATTTGAAAACTCAGAAACGCTCTTGACCGACCTAAAACTCAGTGCATTTTAGCCAAAAAGGACTAACGCGCAATAGTTAATTACTTTGAAGGACTAACTCATACTCTCACTAACTTTAAGTTATATTACAGATTAAAGCTAAGTAGACATTAAGTAAGAAATGTTAGATTAGTCTAAAAATAGTTGAGAAAAAGAAAGAGGTAGTGTGTTAGTACCGAGATATTCTCTAACAGCTTCAATGTAAGTATAGTTCCTTTTGCCAGATTTGGAATCGGAGGTTCTGTAACAATCGGAGAGAAGGAAGGAGGAAACGTAGGTAACAATTGCACAGAAAAGCAGAGAAATCGGGCCAGCGATCCATCCTAATTGAGAAGTACTCCAAGCCAAAGAAAGCACTCCAGAACCAATAACGGCCGTTATGATGTGAGCAACAGCACTTGTTAGGTTTCCTGATGGTACAATTCCAAAGAAAGAAAGAAAGAAAGTTCAGGTTTCAAATAGAAGAAGAAGAAGAAGAGTTCATGAAAAAATTGAATGGGAATGGTTGTAGAGGATTTTTTTTTTTTTTTGTTACCCTTCCTTTTGAGTCGGCCATCGTCATCATGAGTAGCGCTTGTTATTTGAAGAGAGTTTTGCACTGCCATCTCTTTGATCCAAAATTTCAAATCAATGGAAGGCTATATCAAGTTTTGTGAAACCCAGAAGAGGCCTAAACTAATAACAAACAATATATTATTCAATACATTATTATTTCTTGATATAAAAAAAAAAGAAAGAAAAAAGAAAAAACCAGAAACATTCATATTAGTTATAGACAACTCAAGAGAAGAGTAGGTCTTTTGTGGTGTTGCATTGCAGAAGAGTAAGGCATACCAGATGAAGTAAGGTGGTGTGGACTTTGAATCTTGACCCAAAGCTAATGCTGAAGATATGTGGATTCCATATATATATAGGTATAGGAAAAGAGTAGTAAGGTATGCTTAAGCTGAAATAATTCCTTCTTTGAATCTATGACGGTGCGAGTGAGGTAAGACTATGAGTTAATTATTGTTTTTCCATTATTATTTTCAGGAGACTATATATATATACTAGAGCTTTGCATACACCTACGTGCATGTATATAATTTATTTTTAAATTTTTTAAAAATATAATATCAAAATAGTTATTATATTTTAATATTATTAAAAATTAAATATTTTAAAATTTTAAAATAGAATTTTTATCATAACTTAAAATAATAAAATTAAAAAAATGAGAAGTTATGCACTTCTCAATTTTTTTAGTAATCACCTATCATACTTATTTTCTCTCTCCCACATCCTCCAATCATATTTTTTTTGTATTTTTTAATTATAAAATATAGTTATAAATATAGATATAGATTTATTGAGAAGTTGGTTATTTATTGGGAAGTTGAGGGGGAAGTTATTTTTTTGGTGTCACACTTTGCTTGTGTGACACCAAAAACTCCAAAGCTATATATATATACTAGAGGCTTCGCATGCACTACGTGCATACATGTAATTTATTTTTAAATTTTTTAAAAATATAATATAAAATAGTTATTATATTTTAAAATCATTAAAAATTAAATATTTTAAAATTTTAAAATAAAATTTTTATCATAATTTTAAATAAAAAATTAAAAAAATAAGAAATTATGCACTTCTCCATTTTATTAATAACCACCTATCATACTTATTTTCTCTCTCCCACATCCTCCAATCATAATTTTTTTGTATTTTTTAATTACAAAATATAGCTATTTTGTGAAAAGTTAGTTATTTATTGAGAAGTTGAGAGGGAAGATATTTTTTTGGTGTCACACTTTGCTTGTGTGACACCAAAAACTTCAAAACCATATATATATACTAGAGGCTTCGCATGCACCTACGTGCATACATGTAATTTATTCTTAAATTTTTTGAAAATATAATATAAAATAGTTATTATATTTTAAAATCATTAAAAATTAAAAATTTGATAATTTTTAAATTTTTAAATAAAATTGTTATCATAATTTAAAATTAAAAAAAAATAAGAAGTTATGCTTGTTTTCTCTCTCCTACATCCTCCAATCATATTATATTTTTGTATTTTTTAATTATAAAATATATCTATTTTTTGGGAAGTTAGTTATTTATTGAGATGTTGAGGGGGAAGTTATTTTTTTGGTGTCACACTTTGGTTGTGTGACACCAAAAAATCCAAAGCCATATATATATATATATATGCAGTACGAGCAATCAAGTTGATCAAGGATAGGATAAGTTTTTTTTATTATTATTACATTATTATTAAATGAAAAAAACTTACAACTATTTTTTTAAATTTGTCTATTAAAATATGGGTTGTGAGTCTTTTTTTCTTAACTTTGTTAATTTATTGTTAAATAAATTTTATACATATCATATTTTAATAGATAAACTTAAAAAAATAAATATAAAAAAATAGATTTATGTTTTTTTCTTATTAAATTCCTATTAAAATGTAATATTATCCATTAATAAAATATAAACTAACTTTACTTGTGTGTTATGTATAAAATATAATATAAAAAAATATAAATTATAGTCTAATCCAAAGCCAATAAAAAATTATAAAAAAAGTATTTTTTAATTATATAGTATTATTTATTAATATTAATAAAAATTTATTTTAAATATATTAAAGACTAACCATTAAAATATTATATTATGTATTGGAGTTGAATTTCAGTATTATTATATACTAAACATCTTGTCATAAAATAGAATGGTCTGAACTCTGAATGTAACTTAATTTCGAATCAATAATCCGATTTCAAGAGATAGGATCCTCTAAAGTAATTCTTTATATTTTTTGGTGGAGTTATGAGAGAGATAGAAAGAAGAAAAATATTTTTTTTTATTTTTTTTCTCTCAAATTTTTTTCTCTCCATCTCTTCATAACTCCACAAAAAATATAAAAAATTACTCTAAATTTTTCATAAGTAAAAATACAAATTTGACACAGCCGACTTTGAATTTTCTGTTGACTCCTTTAAATTCCTTACTATCTTGAGTTTTGGTCCCAATAATAAAATATTCAGTGACTTTTTGGACCTGAGCTTTGTAGGCACGTGGGAGTAAGAGATATTTCAAAATGAATTTTGTTAAATGTCCTTATTATATAAGGATTCTTTAATCTTTATGTGTATTTTTAAAAATATTTCTTTAATTTTATTCTCTCCCTCAGTCACTTGGATAAATTTTTTAAATTAGGCAGACCTTATTCTTTTTTCAGAGTAAGAGTCTAATGGCTTGTTCACATACTAAAAATACATTTTACGAAAATGAAAAAGTAAGTGAGGTCTATTGGATTCTATTTATTTTTTTACTTTTTCATTTCCATTAACTTTTAATATATATATATATATATATATAAAATATCTATTATATCCCTTTGATTTGACATAATTATAATATTTTTTTTCTTTTTATTATTTTAATATAAGAGGTAAATTGGTCATTTTAATACAGTCACATTCTATTTTCATTACCAAACTTTTATTACTAAACACATTAAATGCATTCCGTTTCTATTTTTATTTTCATTTCCATTTTCTATTTCTGCCTAATGAACATGCCCTAAATCTAAACGGTCAAGTTTATTGTTTATAGAAGAATCATTCTCACACTGATTTATTAACATTTATCATCAAATAAAATGCAACTTTTCAAATTATATAAAAATAAGCTAAAATGCACATATACCCTCTGAGTTTTTGGTCAGTAGCACATACATCCCTTGAGTTTTAAAACGTTGCACATAAATCACCTGAATTTTTACTTTGGGGCAGAGACACTCCTTCTGTTAGGGTGTCTCTGCCTCCAAACTGAAAACTCAGAGGGTGTATGTGTCCATAAAGTGAAAACTCAGGAGGTTTGAAAATACTAAATTGCCCTCGCACATATTTGCTAACGTGTCACTTAACGCCTAATTTTCACGGGACCCTAACAGAAGGGGTGTCTCTGTCCCAAAGTGAGAACTCATAGAATCTATGTGTAACGTTTTAAAACTCAAAAGGTGTATGTATCACTCACTCAAAACTCGGAGGTGTATATAAAATTATTTATATTTCTTCAATGACATGTTTGTGTAAAGATAGTTAAAATATTCATATCATATGGATACCTACATATTTTATATAATTAATTATTCAAATATTATTTTATATATTGTTAAAGAGACAATTCATTGATGTTTTGGTCGTTTGAGTTGAAAGGACACCAATAATGGTAGACTTGTGTTATACATTATTTATAAATCGTCAACATTGGTTGTCTTAAGCAGTAGGATATGTTTTAGTTTCAACCTTTCCTCATCACAATTTATCTCTTACGTTAAGTACTTTAATTCAATTCAATGATCATGTGATCCAACATCCTTTTAACATTCCATTCTTTTGATGACTAGTGCCTTAATCATTTTTAATCACTTAAAACTCGTTAAAAAATCTATAAAAAAAAAAAAATTCTTAATATCTAAAAATTGTATCAGCCAATGAAACGAATTTTTAATTACCATTACTTGTTAGTATAACTCATTAAATATAAAGAATCAGTGTCCTTATTTCAAAAAAAAAACAAAAAAAGAATCATTATTTCACGGATTATTAGTCTAGAATAATATAAAAAGCTTTGGTGGTATGGACCACACTAACACGTGACAAACAATATCAATCAAGTTCTTAAATTTTTTTTATAATTATATTTTTAATATGTCTACAAATTTTATAATTGGACCCATATAATTTATAATAATTTACTTTTAACATTTATAAATTTTTTTTTTATGTTTTTATCTCTAAACTTATGGTAATTATATTTTTAGTATTTGTATAATTAAAAAAATATTTATATTTTTTATAAATTAAAAAAAAAATCTAACTTAAATGTAAACCAGAAACATTATCATCTTCTAGACAAGAGACATTTGCATGCCAATGTTTGACCCAATAATTGTTAGTGAAATGACACCATGTGTTATAACTTATAATACAACTTGTTTGACCTCATCATGAAATAATGCCTCTCTTGTGTAGTTAACTACTCTTTGAAAAGTTTTCAAAGACAAACTAGCAAATAGCCACTTGCTATAAATCCAATATATCCACAAGGATTTAAGTGATCCTCTCTGTTATTAAATTCTAACTTCCTTAAAACCACTTTTTGTTTTATCTTCCTTAACTTATATCTTTAATGTATGCACTAAGTTAACTCGTGATACTACTTCATTTCTATGGTAAATTCAATACTTAAAAATTATATAGGTTTGGAAAGTCAAAAGCAGGGTTAATTAATTAAACCAATACATACAAAAGAGATCCTAGAAGTGAGCTGTATATATATGTTTTTAGAGTAAATTAATGATTTAGGTCCGAACTTTAAATTAATATTTTGTGAAAATAATATTCATGTTTGGAATTAATCCAAAATGTAAAAATGTTTACATAAATTGATAAAAGATCCCAAAAACATATATGAATATTATTTTCACAAAATATTATTTTAAAGTTGATATTTTATATCACAATAATATATGTAAAAATTAACCTGTAAATTAAAATTAAAGCAACTTGTTATCTTATTTTTATAAAATTTGACAATATAATAAAAATCAACTTTTGATCCAATAGTTAAATTAATAAAAAATAATAGTTTCTATAACAAATATAATATTATATTGAGGGATAGAAAAATTAAACTCTCTTCTTCTTTTTTTTGCCTTAAATTAGACTTATTTAAGAATCTTTCGAGAAGCAGTAGTAGTTTTCATTCCCAGCATCCCCTAAACACAAACACGAATCTGAGCAAACTACAAAGAGCATTGAACAATGTACCTAATGGTGCATATATGCTGCTTTTTTATGCGAATGTAATTTTTGTTGGTTTTCCAAATATTTTCATATTTGAGGTAATTATGTTCGAGATAGCACAGATTCTATAATAGAAATAAAGCTCTCCCAACAAAAAAAATTTTTATAGACAAATTTCGAACCCAAAACCTTAAAGAAAATTGAGTATACTTATTACTCAAATTAACTACCTCTCAGTAGAATGTAATTTGAACCAAACCCATTAGTTATTTGGAAGTGTGAGAAACTAAAAATCTCCAAGGAAGATAGTTTGAGAGTGTGTAGAAGTGAATTAGAATATTATGAAGATTTTAATTATTGATTGAATATATGAAAGCTTAACTCATTCTATTAATAATTAACTCGTCTTATTTTCTAAAACTCTCAATCACAAATTGTTTAATTTTTCTCTTTTAAATCATAGAGATGAGACCAAAGGTCTCCTTGGAAATAAGGAGTGGAACTGTGGAAGGGAACTGAAGGTATTAGCGGGGAAAAAGAAAAGAAATCAAAGAAAAAAATTAAGTGATGTTTTTTTTTTTTTTTTTTATAGTTTGGATCTTCCAATTTTTTTTAAATTTATTTCTCTCCAAAATTAAATAAGAGATTTTTTTAAAAAAATTCTCTTTCTTTCATTTCTATTCTCTTCAATCTAAATATATTACCTATAGATACTCTCTCCCATTGCAATTCTGTGTAATAACGTTACTGAGAGTTATATATTATCGGTAACTAACACTTTTATTGAAATTAAAAAGAATCTTGCAACACCATGATCATGGTTAACATTTCATTGAAAATACCAAGTATATTATAATACAGAATGAGAGCGATCCACATTCAAGTATATTATACCTAAAAAGTTTATCAAAACTAATGTTATAACATAGACAGAGGTTGTCAATTTAGGTGGGGTAAGCACCGGTGTCTCACTAGAGTAAGGGAATACCTCTCAACCTCTTTGAGGGTTAACGAGAAGGAATTTATACATCACCCATCAATGAAACTCTCCTATCGGTTATAGAATTCGAACTCTTGCCCTTGTGGAATAAGAATCCAAACTTTAGACTATGTTCTTTAGGAAGCTTTGTTGATGGAAAGGGAAGGCTTCTGCTTCTCCCTCCTCTTTTCTTCCTAATAAACAAATTTCACTTTTTGCAATGTGATAAAATTATGTTTTTGTCCTTACTTTTTTACCTATTTTTATTCCATTCTCACTTTTAATGTAAGGGCAAAATAGTTATTTTGTCCACTTTTATTCCATTCACATCACATCACATTGACATGACATTTCTATTCCCTCATCTTTTCTCATTCTCATTCCCACTCCCTCCTCTTTTCTACCAAAAGAACGTACCCTTAACTAACTTTGTCAGTCCTAGATAGAGATTCTTATACCTAAAACATATATATAATTTCATTTTTAAGGATAAATTTTGCATGGCGTGTAAGGGAGCACAACTTACTATTGAGTATTGACCCAAAAAGAAGAAAAGAAAAAGGAGCACAACTTACTTGACTTCACTAAATATAGCATAAGCTGACCTCAGAAATTTTGTCATTATTTATTGGTGTTTCACGTCACGGCAAAAAAAGATTCGCAAATGGACTCAATTGGGCCCAGAGTTTTTTTTATACATTATGGGTTTTCCCATTCGTTTATTCCAACCCATCCCCCTAATGTCATTTTCCCATAATTGTTTTAATTTTCAACCATCCAAAAATTCATTATTGTCCTAATAAGTCTTGCTAGTACTCCACACTTCACACTACTTTTTGTCGCTTTCATTTGATTTGAGGAGACACGTGACCATTTCAATAAAAACTTCCAAATAAAAGTGGTGGGTACAAACATATGAAGTATATTTTAATTCAAGTTGCATTAGTGTCAACTATTTTTTTTCTTTTGATTTTTTTTTTATTTTGTAGAATTTGACAAAGTTCAATTCGATTAGCTAAGGATTCAAGCAAACTTCCTCTAATTAACGTTTAGAAAATATTTAAGAAAGTCATAGGATCAAGTATTTCGTGCACCTCTCATTACAAGATAATAATCATGTTCATTCCAATCAAGTTTTGAAGATTTCTCTATCAAAGAGCTTATCCAATATCAAAGTTCAAAGGGATCAATTGCGAAATTGAAAGTTGAAGCTTTTTTATATCGAAAATTTGAAGTTAAAAGAAGGAAGGAGGGTTGGTTCAAGTGGTTAGTAGCTTGATATTGTTTAGTAAGATCTCGAATTTGAGACTTAATGAATATAGTTATCTATGTTAAAAGACTATTTTACTGTAGCCAGATGTGCAACACGGATCAAGTTCACATTAATAGGGGCAAAGTTTCGAAGATCAGATGAACAACCAAAACAAAAAGATGGATTATCTTTTCTTTCCCCTTTTAGATGTGAGGGATAAAAGTGCCACCAAATATGTCATTGTCCTTTAGGGGTTGTTTGGTTTGTGGAATGAAGGGTAAGGGAGAGTGAATGAAAATGAGAATGGCAAAGTCAATTTTGCCATATTTTTTTATTAACTTTTTAATGACGGGTATAATTGTCATTTTATTTAACTTTCATTCCATTGTCTTTCTCATTCTCTCTCATAATTCTCATTCCCATTCTCACTCTCTCAAAATAAATCCACTAACCAAACGGTCCTTAGTATTTTATTTGGACAATAGTTGTGCATCTATTTTTGTCCTATAATTTTTTATTGGGCCACAACTGGACCAGACGAAGTACAGGGCTACAAGCCCATAAGTTGTTCTCTCCCACAAAGGGCCCTCAATATTTCGTCTATGGCAGGCCACTGAGGGCCCAGTTACAACTCAAAACGGGAACTATTGTATCAGACTAACCCGATTAGTTTGGCCCAATTATCAACCAACCCAGCTCGTTATATAACTGTAAGTTGACAGAAACGATTGAAAAAAAAAAACACAAAAAATAAAGGTTAAAGTGAAGAGAGAATTTGAGCTAAGAGTTACTAAATTCTATTATTTTTTTAATATTTAAATTAATAGAACCAAACTTGTTAAAGTAGTCATGCAATTTATCAGTCACCAAAGTAAAGGAGGCATCAAAAGGGTAGGCACATTGAAAAATGAAGAGAATAAAAGGATGATATAAATATTACCTAATACTGGTGGCCGATGTAATGACATAGGCAATGGCAGTTCCATACAATATCACATGCACTACTAGCACTCCACACACCTTTTCTCTTCCCTCTCCTGAATCAAAATTAACAAGTCAATATTTATTTATTTCTAATTTTAATCTTTTCTAGCAGGAACAAAATAGAGCATTATATATATATATAAACGTATTGTGAATTTGTGATTTTCAAAGGACCGTGCATTGTTATGCAAAAGCTTTTCTTTGGAAATTATTTTTGGTTAAAACAAGTACTCACTATGGATCACAATGGATAAAGATGTCAAAACGGCTAACTCGATCTTAATCTGTTTGGATCAATTTTATTAAAGCAGGGTTGGGTCGACCCTTACTTGATTTGGTCATATTTTTTTTAGAATTGAGTTGAGTTTAACCCTTTTTAATTACGGTCATAATTTTTTTAGTCCAACTCTAAATATTTTAAAAGATTTATAAAATTTAGCTTACGTTGACACCTCTAATTATATAATTGTAATGGGTGACTTATAGGCATCACAAAGTTATTTGTTGATTAGAAAGTAGAAAAAGAAGGAAAAATGAGATGAGATGAATGAAGTGACCTAGGTAGAGCTTGACGGCATGCACGTAGGAGGAGGATGTGGGTATCTGTAGCAGAAACAAGGGTTATGGATGCAAAGAGAAGGAGACACAATGGTCCTGCAATCCAACCCAATTGTGCCAAACTCCATGCTATAGACACCACTCCTGCCCCTATCACCCCTGTCACTATATGCGCCACTGCACTCCACACATTCTCTGTGCGTTGAGTTTCTTTTGGATTTTCTTTATATTTGTATAAAATACTCTTCTTTCTTCTTTCTTCTCACTACTTGAACCCGTGGCTACAGACTACACTATAAAATACTCTTCATTATTAGTTTTTAACAGCATTTGTAAAGTTGCTAAATGGCGATGTTTGCTGGATAATATGATATGATATATAGATACTAAGATATTTATAATACTAACATTTGATATAACAATAGACACTATTACTCTATTTGAAAACTGCCTCTCAAATAAGTTGAATTTAGGACACCCTTAGTATAAATGCACAGATGTAAAATATTGTAAAGAAAGTATTATAGACTAAAATGAGGAGAGAGACAGAGAAAAAAATTAGGAGAGAGAAAAATATGATAAAAAGTGTGTTTAGTATGTATAAAATATGATGTAAAATTTTTTTAGGAATCGTGAGATTACATGTAATGCACTGTTCGGTAACCCACAAAAGACTATTCCTTGGAGCTGCACAACAACCATCTTCTGGTCTTTAATTTGTTAGCATGGCTAATACCAGTCACAAGTTATTCCACTGATGCTATCATCATTTTGACCCAAATTTATTTATATTAAGATTTAAGAAGCATTCACACTTCAAAACAAGTAGTATCCATCTTTGACATACTGTAGAAGTAGAACGACGCTGAATGGCTTGCAGCTCAGAGAAATATAACCAGCAAAAGGTAAATATATCACATTTATGAAGCACAGGCAGAACAGAAGGTTGAAATTTAATATCAGAACATATTAATCATTTTACATTTACAGTAGCACATTGTCATGAAGAGGAATCTACATGTACAAAAAAGCTTGCTGCCACTATCAGATAGCAAAGAACAAGCATAAGTCCTTTGAAGTAATTAGAGGTTCCTTCCTACAAATTCAAAATAAAATACACTTGTTACCACAATGATAATTGACAACCAATCAAAATGAGCTTTAATTTGTCAGCGTAAGAAGGCACATCACTCGCCCAGATGATACAAGAGATTTTTGGGCCATCCCATCTTAACTCATGGGCTTAGGTGGGCTGGGTTGGGCCAACCCAATCCTCCCCACAGCCATCTACATGTTTTAAGATGGTACTGATATTGTACAGAAATATAAATAAAAATATATATGAATACAAACCTGCAACAGGAATGCTACAACTATAACAGTTAGAAATAGTGTTGCAGTCTCAAAAAGTTGGAAGTTCAAGTCCAAAGGACGTCCCATTATCCAGCCAATAACCACACAAAATGGTATCTGCCAAATTACACATAAAAGGAAGTAATAGTATCATCAGGAAAAGCCAAAATCCCACTAAGTGTTACCATTACACAAAAAAAAAAAAACTAGAAGTCAGATAGTACTATGTACTTACCACAAACATAGCTATCTGTGTGGAGGACCCTATTGCTACTCCTAAGGAAATATCCTGCAGGCAATAGAAACTATGATGTGAAATACGGTTTTTTTATTAAAAAAAAAACTTGGAAAACTGCTGAAAGCTTACAAGCTTGTCTTTCATGGCAAACATGACAGCACTGGCATGCTCTGCAGCATTTCCCACCAGTGGAAGCAATATAACACTAATAAAAGCTACTGGCAAATTCCATGCAGTAGATGCTCCCTGTAAAAACAGAAAGATTTACTTCATTCAAGATAATCCTAATTTTTTTTTGAAAGAAAAAAGATTCCAGAAGGTCAATAAAAGACAAAATAGAGTAAATATACAAAAACATATATATAATCATATAAGCAAGATATAATAATTGATGAATACACAAACGATCAGAAGCTAAACTCTCCAAGGAGTCTTTTTCAGTTCCTCTTGCTTTTAACAATGCAACATGAAAAGGTATGTAGTATGATTATATTTGGGATTAGAAAGAAACCAGAGACAGATAAATCTCAAACACTTAAATGCTACTTCAACAAAAATTTGTAACTTTCAGGGAATTCATCAGATATGTTAGAAAGGGAAAGATGAACATTAGTCACCTCTATAGCACCAACCAAATATTCTGACAGAATAGATATCCAAGCAGTCATAACTATGAGCCAAATTACTGATTCCCACTTAGAGATATTTGGAGATTCATCGTCTTCTAAGTTGTCTCCACTTTGCTCCTCTTCCTGAGTTCATGTATTACATCACAACTTTATGAGTCAAAAATTAATGTTACGCCATAGGACAAAATTAAATAAACTTCAAGTTAAACCAGAAAGTTATTGGTTGGTGTAAAAGAATTAAAAGAATATAAGTAGTAAACAACTATATTCTGTTTAACTGCAATTATTCACTCATTAAACTAATAACATTATGAGTAAGCGCTACTGATTCCGCTATAATTCCCAGAAGTTAATAAATTAAACAATCTTAAAAATCTAGAGAGTTAAATACCATCCAGTCTACCCCTCTTTCCTCCCTCTCCGGGGCTAGCAGAAAGGTATAAATTATCAAGCCATAGTCTCATCTGACTGTATGATAGATCTGATGTCTTATAAAAGGAAGCACAATGAAAAGAAGGACAAGTAACCCGAAAAGGAAAAAAAAAAACCTAAAGCAAATCAAGAGTATTAATTCATAAGGAACGAAAGAATGAACAGATAAATATATAAAACAGGAAACTTCAGATAAGAAGGCCAACCTCAGCCAGAGAGACATAGAGATTTCTTTGACTCTTTAACTGGAAAAATAGGTATGCAGTATAAGCCAAAAGCATGATGCAGCTGCTGAATCTTGAAAGGGCCAATTCCGACTTCCCAAAATTCACCTCAGTGTGTGTGTAGTGAAGCACAGTAGGAAAAAGCAAGCCCATGACAGCCATCAACAACAATCCTGAGTTTACAGTAGCAGTGGCCTGCGTGCTAAATATGAATTAGCTACAAGTTAATAATTAAAGATGAAAATTAGGAAGATAATTGTTAGATATAGTCATAAAACTATTCATGATCTCCTCCATTGTACTCTCTTTCTTCCTTAATAATATTTATTTTCCAATTGAAAAAAAATATTCATGATCTTCAATTAGCAGCCTAAGATTTTGTGAGAGGGGATGAGTTTGATATTGTAATAGAATTTTTAATGTGTCTTCACTTAACAATTTAAGCTGTCAAGTTGAAGTGGTTCTTAACAATACTAAAAGAGACAAAAGGCTAACATATTTACCTTGTTAAAAACCTGCTCCTTCTTATTAAAAACAATCCCGCCACTTAGAAATGCACATCCAAGCACCAGCAACATATTTGACAAAATTGATCCCAACAAAGAGAGCTGGACAACTCGTGTCATTCCACTTTTCAATGCATATAATGAAATGATCAGTTCTGTTGCATTTCCAAATGTAGCATTTAGAAGACCCCCAACTGCAAGATCCAATGGAATAAGTTATGAGATCAACCATAACAAGCATATGACTAGCAACGAAGTTGAATGAAATGCTTAGATGCTACATATGCAGACATTAAATACTCTGGTTTCAATTTCTATGAAATCTTCCCCTATATTAATATAATTGTTGACAGAGCATACACCCTATGCACTTTTCCTCTATGAAAGTCATATAGTACCATAATTCATTGCAGCACAATCAATGAAAGGCCAAGTTAATGCTAATGAAAACTTAAAATTAAGGGAGGTAAGTGTAATATTATTAAAACTAGAAGGACTGTGAGTGTAGGTTTTAGTCTTATAGACATTGGGAGAGTTTTAGGATAAACTGAAACTAAAGAGGGTGTGGGAGTATAGGTTTTCAATAACCTCATGTAACCGTAATTTGCCATGAAAAGTGAAACAACTATAAAGTATAAACTAAAATTAAGCCAATAGAATCCATAATTCGAAATACAAAATATAGCAGATAACATGATACCCAAAATGTAACATATATAGGCTTCTCCCAGTTAATATTAACTATATCAAGTAATGCAAGTTCTGATACAGTACTTTCAAGCACACATGACACATTTCATTTAACCATTTAATATTTCCACTTCTAATAATGTTCCTTTTTTGAGAAAAATGCATCCTTTCAAGATTGAATTAAAAGAAGATAACTCTAGTAGAATGCTGCTTGTATATCATTACTTTACCAGTATCTCCAGCGTAAAATGCCAGCTGCCTAAAATAACACCAAGAAAGGAGTAACATCAGAGACCTTAAAGTTGACAAAAATAAAACAACTTTGAAGTATATATAAAATATTACTCTGTAGCATAACCTAGCCGCTCAGCCAGAGGCATTATCCCCAATAAACTCAAAGTGAAGACCCAACCCTGAAATCCACCATTACATATTACCACAGGATATGAAAAAGAAGACTGTAAGAAAGTGAATAACTGTTAGAAATTGAATTATTACTCACATGATGATTCGTCAAATTCGCAACAACAATTGCCAAAGGCCCAAAAGGCATAAGTAAGTTGAGTCTACTTGAGAAAACAACAGTTTGTATACTTCTGCATATAATACCCCTAAATATTTTGCAATGAGCGGCACACAGTCCTTCACAACCTGATCCCTGTTCAGCCACCATGATTGATTCTGACTTTCGAGCAGTTATTTCGGGGCTATGAAGAGTTTCCTTTTCGTGCTCCTCAATTGGTCTTTCATTTATGGAATCCATCTGTTATAGTAGAGATCATTTAGTATTCAGGAAGGTGCTTCTGAACTTTATATTTTCATGACAAGAAATGCCAGCAGCATGTAGTAGTTTGGCAACAGATTCTTGGATTTGTTTTTAAAATCTATGAAATGATAAAAGAGATGATCAAACATAATCTTATTTTATATCTAAATCCACCAACTGTAAAACAGAATCCCTTCTTCTTCTTTTTTGGCCATTCAGAATCCCTTCTTTTTCCCAATGAAAAGACTACAAATCTTTCACAGATATAACCACAACCACAGACATAGGAAAATATAATCTCAATCCAAGGAAAATTATTTTTTAAAAAAAAAAAAGAAAACGGACGACCAGGAAGAAAGAAAGATTGAAAGAATACACCTCGTTTCTTTCAGACAATTCGTCAAACAGGTTGGCTGCACTGCAAAAGCAGATATATCAAGGGTGAAGAACAGAATAATGCCCCCCGAAAAAAGAAAATTGAAACAAACAAAAAAATAGAGAAAAGATTAAATCCATCCAAGAACGCACATGATTCTTAATTAGTTGCGTATGACAAATTACTAATGTATAGGGAAGGAGATGAAAGCAAAAGCAGAGTCAATCAGGTGGATATATACTTTAATTCCAGATGAAGTTTGATAACTAAATAGTATTCTAAATCTGACTTTACCAATAGAAACCCTCGAAGTCTGAAGAAGAGTGAAGAAAACTGTTTGATTTGCGAAACCATTTTCAGTTACATCTTGTGGGTTCGTTAAGACCGCAGTCGTTTCTTCTCCATAATATTCCTCTCTCTTACATCACAAAAAACTCACGAATAGACAATAAAACTTGAAAAATGGTTTCAGATTGATTTCTAAATGTTGTGAATTCATATTTCATAGTTTTTTTTCATTGATTTGATCTTATCTATCATCAATTAGCCAATAATTTATTTATATTCATACTGTATATAGTTTCGGTGCCTTGATCCTAAAATTAAAATATCAATATAAGACCAAGAAAATGTTAAAATAATGATCATACACGCAGGCAATTTCTTGTACGATAACCTTGTACTTACCATTTACCAATGTCAACGTTGAAATAACAGTGAACTTCTTGTCAATACTTTGTAAGCAAAGATTCAGGGTATTTATGTTGGTTGTAATTTTCTTTCTTGCAAATTTGGGTGAGACTGAGAATAATGTGTTGGATATTATTATAAATTAGGTAAAGTATTTTTGTTGTCCTCAAATTTTACTGTAATATTCATTTTTGTCTCCAATTTTTTTTTTTTATTCATGTCTACCCTAAAACTTTTAGTTTTGTTCATGCCTGTCCTTTTTGCTAACACCGTTAACTTGCTTGACGGAATTTGCTGACGTGAATGATGAATGTGTATTTTTTTGCCACGTCATTGTCCACCTCACCTTTAACTTCTTATTTTTATTAAAAAAATTAACCTAATCTAAATAAAAAAAATATTTTAGGATAAAAGTTTGATTTTTTTTTTAAAATTTGGATTATGTTAAATTTTTTTTAATAAAAGTAAAAAGTTAAATATGAGATGTAAAATGAGGTGGACAATAAGGTGGCAAAAGAGATACACATTCATAGTCCACGTCAGCGAATTCCGTCAAGCAAGTTAACGGTGTTAGCAAAAAGGACAGGCATGAACAAAATTAAAAGTTTGGGGGTAGGCATGAACCAAAAAAAAAAGTTTGGGAGCAGGAATAAACATTGCGACAAAGTTTGAGGGCTACAAGGTACTTTACCTTATAAATTAATTAAATTAAATACAATAAATTATAAAATAGTAAGTTGTTGGCTGTGTCATTAACCTTTTATGTAGTATACATGATGCATCAATGAAGAAATTTATTAATATAAAGTCGTTTGTGTTTTCTGGAAACGTAAGGCTGCATTATACAATTAAATTGGTTTTAATGTTTTTTTTTATTATAAAAGAGCAACTTCTTCACGTATAAATATGGGTAAATTGAAGCTATTTCAGACACGGATATAAGAGAAGAAAAACACATGAAAAACTTTGTGTAAAACCTTTGTTTAGTGTGTGGTTTGAATAGAGAAAGGTGTGAGAGTAAAGATTCATGTTTATATTTTACGTGTAGAAGTTGTAGACAAATATGCGAGTATTGAGCTCAATCCAATACGCGCTTTGATAATTTACTAACCATTTATATTTTTCTATCTATTTGGTGTTTATTCTTATATTTTTTTATCTAGATGATTAAAAGAATATATCAAACTTTAATAATACGATAATACTAAACTTATATTCTCAAATAAGAAATTGTCTAAAATCAAATTTAGATCATATAGTTGTCATGAATAAGAGTCAAGTGTTGTTATAGATTTTTTTTTTTTGTTTACATTAGGGTATCTACCGTCGAGTATAGTAACTAATTTCCTCGTTGAATTGTAAGCACTTCGAAGGGTGGGACAACTGGCCCAAGGATTTAAAGATGCTCCATACCCAAGACAGGAATCGAACCCCTGACACTTGGTTAAGGATGGATGAATTTCTTTCACTCAACCACACCCTTTGAATTAGTGTTGTTATAGATCTGATTCCATATAAATCATACATGAATTTGTATTAAGATTTTAGTGGAAGAAATAAAACAAAAATGTGAAATGAAGTTACAACAAATTATATTAAACAAAACTTTTAAATATATTGTTTTCAGTTTTATTCACATTTTCCTTATATTGGTTATAATTATTACCTGCCCAAATCAGCCTCTTTCAACATTTTTTTACTTTTAATTTTCCATGAAAATCATGGCTTGAGCGGGAAATTTCTGGCCTTTCTTATACAAAAAATAAAAAATAAAAAACTGGATCATAAAAAAATCTAATATTCTCATAAAGTATAATATAATATTTCTCCTGAGCATTAAATTAAGATTAATTAGCATAAAATGATCAAAACTGCTACTTATAAATTATAACATGCCGTTATCAAAAAAAATATTATAACATGCCTATTTCCTTTTTCTTTGAATGCTTAACTACTATAAAACTCAATTAAACTAGTTATTACACTTTGTAACCACCACATTAAACAAAACGTAATATTCCAAAATTACATAATCAATTTTAATGTTATTTAACTACACATCACATACATATTTAACATGAAACGAATCACTCCAGTACCACAATATAATAAAAACTTTGTTTTATTTATTTATTTATTTATTTATTTTCACATAGTTGTATTAACTTAGCTCAATCTAAATGAAGAATAGTTCTTCAGTAATAATTTCCGGCTTCTCATTAACTGATCACTTGTGCGATCATCACTAATGGAAAATTATCCAGAGAGCCTCATATCATACCACACCTAACATCTAAAATAGAAAACACAAAACTTAGATATGCTTTTTCAAAAGAATTTGTTATCCAATTTCTCAACAAAAATAATGATATGTAGATATAATTTTCTTTCTAACTCAACATCATATTCATATCACTCACTTTAAAAAAATATATATATATCTACATATCATAAATTTATAGAAAAATAAGATAACAACCATATAAAAGAATTATCTAAGTTTTGTCCCCCAAAAAGTCTAACTCTTCTAAACTTAAAATAACTTATCCTTGTGGAAAAATTTTAAAAGAGAGAAATTAGTTTGGCTTAACAACTTGAGGCAGAGACTTGAGAAGGGTCAATGAGGGCCTTCGAACAGTGTGAACCAGCATTAACATAAATGTCATAAGCGTTAAGGCTCCAGCTTGATGTGCAGTGCCCAGTGAAACAGGTACATATGTAAGAAGTGTCCAAAGTCCTAACGAAGCCTGTATATCAAAATTATAGGAAACACAAACTATGCATAAAAATCTTGCCATATATCAAAACTACATATGAAACTGGCAATAGCAACGAAGAACTCTTTAAATAACATGTATGACAACAATCAAGTTGAAATGCTAACCTGAAGAGTAGCCATTCCGGCGGTGCTTCCTAACAAAGATCGGACTACAGGATGTACGTCCAGCCTTCTGGTTGACCACCAAAGAGTGCCTACTGAAATCAGAGTTGTATATGCAAGGAGGCGATGATCGAGCTGCGACATTTATTTGAAACTTAATTAAATTTTCATGCAGTCACTGCCACATATAGGCACAATGCCCAAAAGAAGCTGGAGTGTGGTGGTTTTATTGCCTTGTAAATGGTCCAAGAAAAAAAAAATCAAGAAATAACTGTGTTCTTCTGTTTAAAGGAATAAAGAAATGAAGAAAAGAAAGCTACGGCTGCATTTTGAAATTAAAATCTTCTGCAAACGAACTGCAATGATAGATGAGGGATTTACTGGTAACAGAATCCACTCCAAAACTGGATGTTTCACATTGTACTTCTTAATCCCTTCCAGCTTCATTGTGTTCTAATTTTCTCAACTCATCAAAACAAAATAACCAAGCCATGAGAAAATAGGTGCTCTAAGTGGCATCACCTGGACTGTTGATGTATTCTCAAAGAAATTTCGAATCAGAGGCTTCATTTCAAATATGTCTTCTGGTATCCATGTGTCACCCATCTTTGGCCAAGTATTAAATGCACGGCCCTGCAATCCACATGCAAGCAGAATAACTTTTACCCTCATTGAAAAACCCACTTATTAAATCAGAGATACAAATATGAAAAGCATGAGATTAATGGTTACACTAACATACAGCATCATTTCCAGCAACAAATGCACCAGAAATAGCAGTCAGTCCAACAAGAAAGCTTATAGGCAGTGCAAGTCTCCTAACTTTAGCAGCCCCTTGAACCCATAGTTTTGATTCAGCTGGTGGCTCGGGCATAACAACAGAAAGAGCAGTCCAAAGAAGGCCACAGTAAATAGCAAATGCTGAAGTAAGATGAGTAGCAAGGCGGTAAGGGCTTACCCTTGGCTGAGAATATTCAGATGGGGGTTCCTACAGAAGAAGATTATATTAGGATTTTACCATGTTGACCAATAAGACTTCAAATATATTGAGGGTTTTATTTCGTTCAATTACCAACCTCTAAACCACTTTTAACCATCCACCACCCAATTAAACCCTGGCCAGCACCAAGGCCAAAGAGAACAGAGAGTCTCAATCCCAATCTTACGGTAATGTACCCCTTACGGAGAAAATATGAAAAGGGCAAAGCAAACATAACTCCCAGTGCCCTTCCCCACATACGATGTGCATACTCCATCCAATATATAAATTTGAAATCTTCAACCTTCATTCCTCTGTTAACTCTGCAACAAGCAAGATACAAAATATCATCTAACCTATCATAATATCTCTATCTCATCAAAACCAAGCATGACTCTCTTAAACTTTGTCAACTCCGCTTTTGTAATTTATCCAATACATCAATCAAAGCCTTTTCCCACAAAGTGGGGTCGGCTATATGGATCAAACGAGGCCAACATGTTTTGTCTTTACACATTTCTATGGTTAGGTTATTGATAATTAAATACATCTTAATAGTTTATCCTATTGTTTTCTTTGGCATTTGCAAGAATCATAGTGGTGTTTGTACTTACCTCTTGAATTCAGGTGATTGCTTGTATTTCTCAAACTCTTGCAGCCATTCCTCGTCTGACAGAGGAGGGAGCGCACCAGCGAAATTCCAATCAGTCATTGAAAGACCAGATCGTGTGAGTCTTGTAACACCCCCAAGTACCACCATACTAAACACCCAAGCAGCAGAGCCAAAAAGCCATATTCCAACCGCTCTCTGGGCATGAGGTCCTGCAGTTACTAGCAGCTTCAACCCCTCTTTCTGTGCCGCCCCAGTAGATGCTACATTACTGAAGTTCCTCACATGTGGCACATGATGACCCTAAAAGCATCATAACAATTTCCTTACAACCAAATAAACAGAACATTCACAATCCCAAAAAAAAAAAAGCTGCACGACCCTTAACAGTTGCAGAGCTCATAAGGGAATGGAGTGGACCCAGATCAACTGAAAAGCACTTCAGCTGCAATTTGGATAATTGATTCATTTCAGTAAATGAGTAAAATCACACCTTTCTCCATCAACTGTCCAGATTGTAGCTAAAGTTCACTTCAGCTGATCAGTTGATTCATTTCAGCAAAATCAGGCATCTCTCAATCAACTGTCCAGATTGCAGTTGAAATGAAGTGCACTTCGGGCTGATCCGCGTCCTTATCTTACCATTGTTAAACCAGATGGAAGCTATTTTCCGGTGCATAACAGGAATATCCCATTCAATTATCATTATGATAAAAATGAGTTAAAACTAACAGCCTCATACAAACCTTGGAAACCCATTTTTAGAATGACATATTCGCATGACAGAGTAAACTTAAAATGGAAGCAGAATGATCAGCAACCGAAACAACCAAACAATATTGAACTAACTTCTCATTGATGTATTGTTTTACCAAGATCCAATCCAAATCGTGATTGACACCTTGTCGAATTGAATGCAGAAATTTTAATTGATCCAATAGTGAGAAAGCAAAGACCCCAAACGCAAAAGTAGCTGTAAATGTTCAGATTGAAGTGAAAAGAAGAATGGGCACCTTAAGATGAGGTCGACAACAATGAAAATATTGCCGGAGGGTCGGGGACAAAAACCTCAACGAATTTTCAGCGGAAGAACTGGAAATTGGTGTCGTCCCTCTTTGTTTGTATATCCCAATTACATCTTTGCTGCGCCTCAAAAATGACGACGCCACTCTACTCCGAAGCATCTCTCTCTCGTTCTGGCTCTAGCTGGTCGGCTCTGTGAGGGGGCTCAGGCAGGGTTTAGAATGGACGACGATTCATCAATGATTCTATTGGCTGCTGCAACGTTGTCGTTGTCGTTTGGAGGGTAATTGATGTCGTTGTACTCTCTCCACGTTTCCAAAACTGTGAGCTGCCTTTTTTTTTTTTTTCCAATGTCAGTTATTACTTATTACTCTCGAGTTCTGAATTTATAATTAATTCATTGAAATAATACGTAAATTTCAGTCACAAATTATATGATATATATATATACTTTTTGTTAAAATATTAAGAACTCGAGATATTATTTAAAAAAGTAGAATACTTCCTATTTTAACCAATCTCATGAAATTTCGTTACTAACAAAACAAAACAGTCATTTATTTTCTACTATGTTTTACAAACCCATTTTGGCATTTTGTATAGTCAGTAAATTCTTGAACTGGTTTGGTTTACAAAATTAAGAATGTATTAAATCAATCTCATTATAAATATTAATTATTTGGCATGTATTAAAGGACAAATAAATATGTTAAAATTTTCAATATAAAATATATTAATATCTTTACATATCTATTAATAATGAAGTAATTTACAAAAGAATATCATTCCTCATTAATATCTCAGATTATTCATATTAATATTGTATGCCTGCAGAGATAGCCTCTCGCATTCACTTTCCTGCAATGAGCTAGAAAATTTTCACAAGACATAAGCAGAAAACTTTCTAGACTCTAGATTTCATTTCATTTCCTTCTTCCTACATATTACTCATCAAGGAACTGTACTATATTAAGAACACACTAAAAAGAAAAGCTAATCCTATGACACTCTTGTTCATAGATCAATGGATATGTTCCACTGGTATAGTTCTTTATCTGGTTTTCTTAATTCTATAGTAACCAATCCAGATCCTTCCTCATATCTGAACTCCACCTTCTCTGAATCAACTGTTACAATCTTAGGTCGATTCGATGCATAAGCTCCGAACAGGCCGCAGCCACGAACTTTCATGGCAACATTTGCAGGTCCATTAGATTCATAGTACAACTCTTTGATGGCTCCTCCTGAATTGAACATCTTGGTCAAACCAATAGGAGCAAATTTGACCCCATTGGTCATTTCCCTCAGGGGAACTACTGTAAATACTTCATATTCTCGAGACTTCAATGTGATTGGGATAGATGCATCCTTTGGAAGATAAATCAACTCTCCTGCAAATTGGCATCATAGAAGAAAAATGAAAATTAGACTAAACATTGTGGCTACTTGTCGAGGGAGAAGGACCAAGCCACTTATATACTCCATTGAACATCTTATACTGTTCGATGTGGGACTTGGATAGTCCAAATTATCCTAAGGACATCCTATACTATCCCCATCTAAGTTTTTCCAATAACAATTAATGAAAACTACACTATATATGGTCTTAAGTAAAGCCTAGAAACATACCAGCTACATGGGAGAATATAATGGTGTCTCCGGTCCATTTATCATCTGCAACCTTTGGCAGATAGTCAACATCTTTAGCCCTAATAACACTTGTGATTGTGCTGGGATTTTCGTCATGGATAAGGTTCTTCTTTCCAATTTTGCACCACCCGGCTCCCTGGCAATTGAACACCCCAACAACTCCAGAAAAATCATTCATGTTCCATATCTTCAGGAGGCTGCAATAACAATTTTCAATGAGCTTGTACAATATTTAAAAAAAAATGAAGGATCCATGACCATATCCTATGGTAAGCTAGGAACAAGCAGCTATAGGGTATGAAATTGTAAGAATAAATCACTGTTCATTCATTACCTCTTCCCATCTCTTGCAGGATCAGAAAATAAGCAATCCTTTGTTGGCCTTCCTGGAAGTTTAGCCCTCAATATAGAACCATCAGGAAGTGCAAGTTTCTTCAACAGATTAAAGTCATGGTGTCCAGGCTTGTCACTGCAAATGTAAGAACATCCCATGCTAAGAGACCATTCATCCAATTCATTTATATAATGCTACAAACAAAAATCCCCATTGATCATTACCTGACATAAATAGGACACCCTCCTATAGCTCGAGCAGCACCGTGATATTCAGCCATTGGATGTAGGCTCTATCATACATCAAATGATCAAATTTAGTTAGCTTCTATCCTGAAGAAGCAAGGAGCAAATTTTATTTTTATAAAAAAGAGAAAAATCCTTCATTTGCCAACTTACATGAAACATATCCCAATCTGGCTGCATAAATTCACCCAAGAAGATGGTGTTGTAAGCAACTGAAGCAATGTGTATTGTGTGGGATGCTGGATCTCTAGGCCAGAAATCATCAGATGCCCTAATAACAGCAGAACGCTTTGCACTACACAAAAGTAAATTCATACCATGTCATCCATCATTGATATTTGGTTATAACTTAAATTCAAGGACTCACTATTTCACTAAAACTTTATAATCAGTTCCTACCTGTACAGTCCATCTGTGTTGTGACTCATACAACAGATGATTCCATTATCTGGGAAGTTCCTAGAGATGGATGCCTCTAATGCCTGGTGGTATTTCCTAGCAAGTTTCACTCTCCCTCCATGGCCAGCCCCTAGAGTTTCAAGGATATTCTGAACATCAACTTTGACACCATCAATACCAGAAGAAGCCAGATATGAGTGAAGTTCATCGTAAAAGTGAAAAACTTTCTCAGGATTCACAAGGCCTAGCCCGTTGATGGTAATAGTTGTTAAAGCTTCATCAGGTTGGTTTGACTGAACTCCTGGAGATGACACAGGGTAGGTCATGTTTGAGTCATAATGCTCCATTTCAGTAATTCCAGGTTTGACACCACCCCAGTATCCAGTTATAGCATGCCACACATAAATGTACCTATAGATTTAATACAAAGTCAGTATGTGAACTGAATATTCTGAAAGTTGAAAGGAAGAAAGAAGTGTAATGAAATTATTAGCACATATACTTTATGTCATGCTGTTCTTTGATTTCATTGGTTATATGACGAAGTCCGAGAGCTGGGTCCTCTATCCTCTGGCCCTCTTTGCCATCTTTCTGAAATTTATGATTCTCTTTTATATTTGTTAATCGATTCGCGAAGCTGATGGAAAGAGAAAATGGAGATAAATTAGACTGAGTCAACATTATAAAATGATGGAGCTAAAAACTGATAATGGATCTTATAAGAAAAAAAAATACCCACTTGGCTGTATTGTCTGCTTTCCATTCTACACTATTGGGATCCATGCCAACAGATTGCCAACCATCATCAATTATAACAAACTTGGCAGGAATTCCACCATTCTCTAAGCTGCAAAAAGAGAAAGGTAGTGGTCACAATTCACTATCTATCTATGTGATGCCATGCCATGCCAGTATAATTTCTTTTTAAGTAATTTGTCTGTGGAAAGAAGTAACACCTCTGTAATCCTTGTTTCACACCCTCTGAAGTGACATTAGTATAAAAGGCATCCCATGTGCACCAGCCAAACCAGTTCAACATGTCAGGCATCTGAATACAAGAAAGAAAAAAATTATAACTTAAATGAACATTAAGATGTAGTCGTCATAGAAGTCAATTTTTGTTTTTGATGGAGGAAATATGTATGAACCTTCTTCCTCTCGCGATGAGAAAATGTCTGCAAGTGTTTCTCAACAGCCCTGAACAAATAAATGAAAGAAACAAAAAATTGTTCATCTAACATTGTAATTATGATAGAAACATATATATTATTGGGGGGCAAAGAAGAGCTCTAACATAGATAGATCACAATCTCAAGACTTTAAACTGGTTGCTAAGAGTAATAGCAGAAGTTGAAAACCAAGCCTAAGTTCCTTATAGGTGCAAACTTGAGAATGAATATTGATAGATGTTAGGATCTGAAATTAGACATATTTAACTCACTTGACGGCATTTGTGACAACTTCATATGGATCTGATCCAGCTCCAATGAAAACCAAATGAGTCCCATCAAATCCTTCAACAGCAGGACAACCTACAATACAATCATTCAAACACATTTTTTATTTCATCACTCTGAACTGAAGAACATTGAAAATCTTAATGTTGGATATTAAAAGAAACTTATTAATTATTGCAATTTCCCATATACATACCGCTTTCAACACAGATCTCTATCTCGTTTTGTTCATTTCCTTGAAGAACTGCCCTGAAATCTCCTTCAAGAAGGGGTAAGAAAACTGCATAGGTGGGAGATTGGTCTTCCCCGTTGTTATTAATGCATCCATCAATATCAGGAGTATTGTGTGCTTCAACAAGCAAGAACTGTGTTTCAATGGGAATATCTTGTCCACAAGTACCCATTCTCTGTGTCATCCACCACATTTTGAAGCGGAAAAGACACATAAATCGCAACCCCCTGAAACAATAATTATATATATACTTGTGAGAACAAATCCATATTTTGTACCTAGTCACATATATAGGATCAATACTAGGACAATGCCTAGACTTCAATCAGAACTAATTAGCTGAAGTTACGTCGTTTAGTCACACAAATTACATACAACAAATACAAAGGAAATTTTCAAATCAGATTATGTCTGTAACATAACACCTACAAGAGAAACATAATGAATATCAAAATACCAGATAAAGTAAATGAATGCATGCTAGAACCGAGAGTCTTCTTATGGAAAGCTTGAATCTGCTTCAAGATTTTCATCTCAAACTAAATCTAACCATAGAAACATTTAAGAACTTCAGAAATGTGGCATTCGATCATTGAACAGATTGAACTTCAACAAGAACAACTGATTATAAAGATACAATCTATTTCAATTTAGACCCTGAAATATCGAATTTAATCCTCAAATATACAATTTGAAAAAATCTTCACCAATTGTGTTAACTAAGATTTTGAGAGTTTACTGTAATTAAAGAAAGGAATAGCAAGACATACTGAAGCTTGCCGATGGGGAAAAGTGATCGGCTAGACTTGCTATGAGAATGAAGACCGAGAAAAGCTCCATTAAGTAAGGCTCCAGCAGAAGCAGGAGTTAGGAGGACATTGTGAGGAACCTCAGTGAATACCTTCTTCCCCAACACCATCAAGTTTCCATCTGCCACACAGACCCCAGCTCCCACTGTCATTTTTTTCTTTCTTCCTGAAACTCCCCAAAATTATATTAACGCCAACACACACAGCTCAAAATTATATAAGTTCAAGTACAGCACAAAAATGGAGTCGAAGCCCCAGCAATGGCTGGTGTTTCAACAAAACGCAAAGAACGAGAGATAAATTGGAAATTTGGAATAATATAGCAACTGATTGGGAGGGAAAAGGCATTTATATAGAGTATGCAACCACCATGTACAATGCCATCACTGTCTCACAAGTCAGGAGTAATAATAAATCCTTCCTTTACAAAGTTAGCTTTTTAATTTGATATTAATTTTTGTTGGTACTAAGGAAAGTAATGATTTAATCATAGAAATATTTGGGGCTCGTTTCGTAACACTCTTCAACAGTGTATTACATGTAATCTTACGATTCTCAAAAAAAAATTATATCATATTTTATATATACCAAACACATTTTTATTATACTTTTTCTCTTTTTTAATTTTCTCTCTATCTCTCTCATCACTTTTTTCTACAGTATTTTCTTTTATTCTGTAATATTTTACTCTGTAATATTTTCTTTACAATATTTTACATCTATACATTTATACCAAACATAAATTTTGCTATTAAAGTCCACTTGGTGTAACCCACGACCACATTTTTTTTTTTAACTAGAGATCATAATAACGCTATTATTAACAACAGACGGATCATGGTGGGGCCAATAAAATAAGTGTAATATACTTCCGATGTAGTCGAAGTCCCACTATCTCAACCAATCAATGTGCTTCGATTAATGTAATGTGGGGCCCACAGGGGCGAAAAATCTCCTTCGATTTAATCCGTGGACCCAACTTGCCATTTAGTAGTGAAACAAAACGGTTCAAGGAAAAAAAAGATCACAACCGCTGGATAGATTAGTAATGAAGAGTGATTGTCTGATTGAGGTGGTGCAAGATGGGATGATGGAATGGCGAAGCAGAGGATAATTACTTGCCTGAAAAATATCTGCTTCGTGAATTGTTACTACGTGGCATTTAGACGTAATCTACAGTGAGGAGGGTTTAATTAAGTGTTTAACTGTATTTTAAGTCTTTTAGTTTAGTTTAGTTTTTAATTTTTTATGAAATGATTCAATTTTGCGATTTCTGTCCCATTTTCATTTAAAACTTGATTTTAAATCTAATAATTAGTTAAATTAAATACTAAATTTGAGTGTAAATAAATACATTTTTAAATTACAAATATTACATTTGATACTAAATCTATTTCTAAATTAATTTCTTTTTATAAAATTATGATGACCAAAAGCGCATTTAAGCCAATTTAAATTTCGTGTTGAAAAATATATCTATAGAAATTTTAATGTTTTTCAAGATGTTGAATATTTAGTTTCAAAATTTTTCGTAATCAAATAATTTGTTTTGTTATACACATAAATATTGATATAATAACGTGGCAATTACGTGGAAGGTAAAATTTGGTGTCAGCAACACGTGGAAAAGAGCCCGTGGCCAACCCATATATTCAATGGATCCAACCTGTTATTTCACCATTTCAAGCTTTCAAATTTCAACCCTTGAATGATATATAATTAATGGTCAAAATCATAAATTGGTCTTTATGTTTGCACGAAGTTTCATATTGATCCTTTATGTTTTAAAAAGTTTAAATTGGTCCTTCATATTTGCAAGAAGTTCCAAATTGGTCCTTCCATTCACTTCCGTCAATTTCTTAAGGTAAGTGCTGACGTGGCGTGTTGATGTGTCTATCTAAGCTGATATGTCATGCCACACCATCACATATGATATTAGATGATGACGTGGCATGGCACGTCAGCTTAAATGGACACGTAGGAGAGATGGAATGTCCACGTCAGCACGCCACGCCAGCACTTAACGAAAAAAATAAACGGACTTGGACGGAATGACCAATTTGGAACTTCTTGCAAACATAAAAGACCAATTTAAACTTTTTGAAACATAAATGACTAATATAAAACTTCGTGCAAACATAAAGGACCAATTTGGGGTTTTGACCATAATTAATTTATGAACCTTCAAATTTCTTTTGTTGTCAACTTTTGCTAAAATGATTTTTTGATGGGTGGAGGGCTAATTATTTAATAACCCATTATTTTTATAGAAGTACATTTATGGGCTGAGTCTTTGTTTATTCTTAAAATTGTAGACATATTATTGGTGGAGATTGGATCCAGTGCAATTCTCTTCTACGCAATTTCGGTGCAATTCCTATCAAATACATATTTTTACATCATTTTTGAAGTACTAATACGGATTTACTCTAACAATAACCCACTATGAATGGATTAGGGATGAAATTATTATCAATTTTGACAAATATCATCATTAAATAACCTCGTGAGACTATTTTTTAATATCAATAACAATTTGGTCCCTAATCCATTTAATGTGATGATATTTGTCAATATTGATATTAATTTGGTCTCTAATATATTTATAGTGGATTATTATTAGTGTGAGTCAATATTAGTACTTCAAAAATGATGCAAACATGTGTATTTTATAGGAATTGCACCGAAATTGCACTGGATCCAATTTCATTATTGGTGCTTTCATCAGTAAATTTGAAATAATTGATTTATATCAATAATTTTTTTTCCAAAGAAAAAAAAATCTATGATATAATCAAAGGCATGGACAAATTATTATTTGATAACGTAAGGCGGCAGATCATATGAAGGGTCAGTGTCAAAATGTAATCATTGATGTCAATGGTTAAGATAAGGATTAAACTAAGGTTCCTTATATCTTTGTTATAAGGTTTCTCAATACAAATGTGACATGTGACAAAAAGTTTAAGCATGACTAATCATAATAGAGAGAGAATATAGAATACCATATTTTGCATAATCAATCATAGAAGAGAGATCGTAAATAAAACATATAATTAGAAGAATTTTATAACAAAGATATAAAGAACCTTACCTAAATTTTTTAAAAAAGATAATTGGAAATTCATAGAAAAAAAGTATATTTTTATAATCTACCGTCACGTTGCCTTGGCTTATATATATGAGTTGGAATATAACAAGATTCAAGTTGCCAATACTTAATCTCTGGGTTTTGGATGATTATGGACCTTTTTTTTACTAAAATTTTACATATGGACCTGAGTCCACAGGTTTTCACCTGATGGACCTTTTTTTTTTTTTATTAGGTCTGCAGGTGTTTCGGCCACCAGAAACACTTGTAGGCCTTTTCAGAAAAAGCTGCTAAGTGTGAGAAAAAGACACCAAAAAATCAAAAAATCAAAAAAAAAATTAATAATTAAGGGGGGTTTCGGCCACCCCCCTATATATATATATACATATTACACACACATATATATATATATATATAATACACACCCTCCACGGCTCCCCCACCCCACACATATAATATATATATATATATATATATATAATATAATAATATATATTATTTAATTTATAAAAAATCATATAATTTAATATTTAAAAAAATTATTTTTATGATATTCAGTGTTTGGCCCTTCTATGCATTAGTATGTTAGACCGACTTTTTTTCATAGTTTTTTTTTCATTTTTTTATTTAAATTTGAGAAATTATAAACTTTTTCTAAAGAATATCTAAAGTATGAAATATATAGATACAAAAAAAATTAAAAACTTCACATAAATTGAGATTTACTATTAGTGGATTAGGGACTATCTTTTTAGCCCCTAATAAAGGTGATCCCTAAATCATTCACGGTAGGTCCTTATTTGTTTGAAATGAGATAAAAAAGTTGGCTCTTCTATGTATGTTAGGCTGACTTTTTTTCATAGTTTTCTTCACTTTTTTATTTTTTTTATTTGGCTTGATTCTTCACTTTTTTATTTAAACTTGAAAAATTGTAAATTTTTTCTAAAGAATAAGAGTTATAGACACAAAAAATAACAAATTTCAAACAAATAATTCAGGACCTACCGTGAATGGTTTATGGATCACCTTTATTAGGGGCAAAAAAGATAGTCCCTAATCCACTAATAGTAAATCTCGATTTATGTGAAGTTTTTAATTTTTTTTGTATCTATATATTTCATACTTTAGATATTCTTTAGAAAAAATTTATAATTTCTCAAATTTAAATAAAAAATGAAAAAAAAATATGAAAAAAATCGGTCTAACATACTAATGCATAGAAGGGCCAAACACTGAATATCATAAAAATAATTTTTTTTAAATATTAAATTATATGATTTTTTATAAATTAAATAATATATATTATTATATTATATTATTATTTATATATATATATATATTATATGTGTGGGGTGGGGGAGCCGTGGAGGGTGTGTATTATATATATATGTGTGTGTAATATGTATATATATATATAGGGGGGTTTCGGCCACCACTTTAATTTTTTTTTTTTTTTGATTTTTTGGTGTCTTTTTCTGACACTTAGCAGCTTTTTCTGAAAAGGCCTGCAGTAAAAAAAAAAAGGTCCATCAAGTGGAAACCTGTGGGCCGGGGTCCATATGTGAAATTTTGGTAGAAAAAAGGTCTATAATGATCCAAAACCCCTTAATCCCCTCTATAATGAAGTAAACGACAAGAAACACATTAAGGTCATTACATTTAGTCAAGACGTCGTTCATTCCTCTATGAAAATATTAAACTTTTGTTGAATATGTAAGATCATGTTTGGTTTTTGAAAAGAATCCTGAAAATGAAAATAATAATATCATTATCAATGACATAAATATAAATATATAATTGGAATTTGTGAATAAAAATGTGAAAGAAGTATATTAAATAATTTATTCCTACAATTAAATTTCGGTGGTGATGACAATGGTGGATGTGTGGATGGTGGGAGGGGTGATAGTGGTGGTGTGGTGGATAGGATGGGTGAATGTGACTATGTGAGGCAAAATAAAATGGTATTTTGGTGATTGCATAAAATAAAGTGGCAAAAATGTAAAACATAACAAAACCTCAGCACTTGTGCAATCAAGACCTTGTCCATAAGATGGTTTGGACATACCTCTTATACAAACGAATGGCCAAAACTTAGGCAGCATAAAACATGAATCAAACATAGGAATCTCATTCCTCAGCCCTTTACCACTTCAACCAAACATTACCTAATTACCAATGATATAAATATTCACAAAACAAGTAATGAACTCGTATACACACAATACAACTTAGAATAAGAGCATGGTTATAGAGAAGGGGAATTTTTTTTTTTTAAGGTTTCCGACTAATATCCAATTACTGGAAGTACTCTTACACAAGATAAATTCGGACACTAAATATAAACAATTCTCTCACTGAAGAATATTCAAATCTTAGTTCACCATATTGTGATGACTTATTTTATTAGACACAACACTCTTGGTACAAGATAAATCCTTTTACATAGAAAGAAAATGACTCCTGAGTAAAAAATATAGATACACTAAAAACAAAACACTATACAAATGTTAAGTTGGGCCTGATATCATTATATGAGCTAAGAAGCCCATAGGAAAAAATTTCTAAGCCTTGCAATTGAGTTAGTGACCCCAAAAACTGTTATTTGAAGGTTAAGCTAGGCCCAAACTTATTGAATGACGATAAAAAGCCCATGGGCCAAAAACATAGTGTAGTTTGCATAGATTATGAAGTTATGAACTCTCAAAAGATTCCTGTGTCTAATTCATCCCACTTTATTGGGCTAATCAATACCGTTTTATTTGGTAAAATGAACGGGCCCATAAAAAATATTTACATCATAATTATTTCACTTTGTATTTAGTTATTTGTGGGCATAAACTAGTGAGAAACAAAATAAAATTACTTCTAGAAGGATAGTAACCATTTGTAAGAGAAAGTGAGAAAGATTCGTTTAAAATTATTAAATATTCTGCCAAGTATCTTGGAGGCTATTAGTGGACCATGTCCTTAACCTAATGTCATAATCTAATGACTTTTAAATATGAAGCAGACAATTTTTTAATACATATATTTTGCTACATTATTTATATATTAGTACTATTTGTTTATCATTTTATATTTTATATTAAAAAAATTATATAACATATAAAATAAAGATAAACATATAAATATTATTTATCAATATATAAAGAATATTTATAATAAAATGTGTGTTTAATGTGCTTGATATTGACCATTATAGGCAGAAAAATATAATAAAAAATAGAAAGAATTATTAATTTAACAAAAAAGAATCTTTCTAGAAGGCAAGAGATGGAGAATTACGTTGGGGCCCAGGAGAAAGTTTTTGGATGACCGGCATGCCACCTCCTCTCACATCACATCACCGTGATGTGGACGTGGAGCTAGCTAGCTTCTAGAAGGGAACAGTGTCTTTTATTTGTCCTCAAAAATAAATATTTTATATAAATTTGTACAAATTAAATCAAGATGCATATGCATTGGTCGGTTCGGTTTGGACGGTTTGAGAGAATTTTTAAACCAGACTAAACACTTTTTATTTGAGCGGTTTGGTTCGGTCGATTTCATTTTATAGTGCCAAACCAAATCAAACCATAAATAATCGGTTTCGAGCGGTTTGGTTTGGCGGTTAAACCATAAATAATCGGTTTCGAGCGGTTTGGTTTGGCGGTTTGGATGGTTTTAAAGATTTAATTTGACAAATAACAAATGAATTATAAACATAAAACAAGATGACAAAAAATCCTATAACTTATAATTAAACCAAACACTTTAACGTTACAATTTTATGTTACAAACCAAACCAAACACTTTAACAAATATAATTTAACATTACAAACCAAACCAAATACTTTTAACATCCAATTATAGATAACATTATGATCAAATAACAAGAAAATGACAAAACATTCCATTAATTAATAAGATAAAATCATAGATAACCATAACAACATCGCAATCTTCAAGCTTAATCCAAAGATAATCAAACTAGTTCTAAAGTTAAACTTCAAATAGAAACATAGAACCAAAAACCGAAAAGCCCGAAAAAAAAAAGTTACCTATGCGGTTCAGTTCGGTTACACAGATCTTAAAACCGAAAACCGAACCGAACCGCAAAAAACCGTAATTTTCAGACCGAACAAAATCGCAAATTTGTCGATTTTTATCGATTTTAGATTGGTTCGGTTTGGTTTGGTTTTAGAGTATCGGTTTTGAACACCCCTATGCATATGTATTATAGAATATAGCAATAATTAATTTATTTTAATTTTTTTAAAAGAAAGTTTTAGTTTAGCATTGAATATGATACTCTCTATCCATCCACAGATTTTGGATTCGAGATTTCTGTATAAAAAAATATCTGTTAGAAGAACTCTACTTCTATTATAAGACTTCAATTAATTCTTGATTAAATATTTAAAAGTTTTTATTAATTATCAATCTATTACGTCTCGTAATTGAAGCATATATATATATATATGACTAATTAAATTTTTTAAAAATTTTTAAATAAATAAAATATATAATAAAAAATACTTATATAATTAATCATGAGTAAAGGAAAAATAAGAAATTTTGCAAGACGCTTAAAAAATGTTACCTAATTTTTTCCACGTATTTCATTAGATTGATCCAAATTTCCTCTGAAAATTACAACCCATAACAAAAGTACAAAATTAAGAAAAATTCATGTATAAAGATGACTCGATTTTTTTTGAGAAGATATTTAATAGAACGATAATATTAAATTTCGGTACATTTTTTTAATTAATTGATCTCTAATTTATTTAAAATAAATCTTTATTAATGTGATATTATTAATATTAATAAATAATATTACAGATAAGATATACCGAATTTTAATATTATTGTATATTAAAGTTTGATGTGACCTCCTGGAAGCACCGTCCATGATAAATTGATAATAGAATGAATGGCATACATAGCAATCACACCTCTTCTTCTTCTTCTTTTTCTGGTTTATAAGAAAGATAAAAATGTAAATAATTAAAGCTGTCTATATTTTTCATAACATTATCCAAAGATGAAAAAAAAGAAAAGAAAAATAGTTGGTACTAGCTAGCTGTAGCAAAAAATGCGTGTGTACTGTGTACTACCAGCTGTGAGAAGAGTAATGCATAATGCATTAAATGCATATAGTGATTTTGAATGGAGATTTGAAGGAAAAAGAGTAGTGTTAGTGTAGGTATAAGGATAAGGATCACATTCATGTTTCAACCATAGTTTGAAAACCCGGACCGACCCGGCCGGGTTGACTCGAAACCCGGTGACCTGGGCACCAAGCCGGTCTGGGTGGTCCATATGGACCGTTTTACAACTGACCCGGCAACGACCCGGATTGACCCGGCGGGTTTTAGGCAAACCCAATGACCCGGTGACCCATGACCCGGTTCTTTTTTTTTTTTTGAAAAAAAATTGAAAAATATAGGATTTTTTATAGTATTAATATTTTATTTTTTTTAATCAACTAAATTGGCAAGCTTTTGTATTGTTTAAAGTGTTAGAGTGGTTTGAGTTACGACTTAATTGATGTGTTAATTTTTTATTAAAATTTCATTTTTGTGGGATCAAAACTTAAGTGTTTAAGACTTATTATGTGTTATTATTTTTATATTTTAGACTTGTTATATTCAATTTCAGCTTTGAATTTGAATTATAATAACTTATTATGTGTTTTTCATATTTATTTGGTTAATGTATGCATATGTATATATATTTTAAAATTTTTTAAAAATTTGACCGGACTAACCAGTTTTTTAGTGACCCAGCGGTTGAACCAGTGACCCAGTGACCCAAATTCTTGACCGGGTTAATGACCGGTCCGGATTTTCAAACATTGGTTTCAACACATTAATGTAATGCCACATTGGCTTTCGCCTTCTGCTCACACGTCCACATCTTCTTCAATTATATTGCCTTTCCTTCCACTTCCCACAACCCTCACTCTTCTTTTTTTTTTTTTAAATCAAAATATAATTTATTTAGCATGGATCCCTTTGTAAATATTTGTCCCGCAAAAGTAACTTTCTTAACCCAAACGTTTGGGGGTCCTGTCAGTTTTGTTCCTAACGTTTTTTCGTTGTCAATTGTACCCCTAACGTTTTACGTTTCTGCCAATGTCACTCTTTTCACTAACACCGTCAAATATTCAACATTTTTTGCTGACGTGGCATCCTATGTGGCAAAACGTTTTTTTTTGTCAATTGTAACCCTAACGTTTTACATTTCTGTCAATGTCACCCTTTTCACTAACACCATCAAATATTTAATATTTTTTGCTTACGTGGCATCCTATGTGACAAAAATATCTGACTTGAAATATAACTCAAACGTACATGCCATTTTGTAGACAAAAACATTGGAGACGTTATCCATTCTCTACTTTGTTGGAGACGTTACCCATTCTCTATTTTGTCGGAGACGTTACCCTAAAATAGAGAATGGATAACGTCTCCGTTGTTTTTATGAGCAAAATAGCGAGTGCGTTTGAGTTATATTTTAGACGGAATAGGCCGAGGTCAAAACGACACAACTTTTATGGGGAAAAGATGAGTAGGAAATCTGATGTGGAAAAAAAATATACCAAGTCAGATATTTTTGCCACATAGGATGCCACGTAAGCAAAAATTATTAAATATTTGATGGTGTTAGTGAAAAAGGTGACATTGGCAGAAATGTAAAACGTTATGGTTACAATTGACAGAAAAAAGAAACGTTTTGCCACATAGGATGCCACGTCAGCAAAAAATGTTAAATATTTGACGGTGTTAGTGAAAAGAGTGACATTGGCAGAAACGTAAAACGTTAGGAATACAATTGACAGCGAAAAAACGTTAGGGACGAAATTGACAGGACCCCCAAACGTTGGGGTTAGGAAAGGTACTTTTGCCATATTTGTCCCCTATATTTTTCGTTATTATTACAATTAGGATGATTGTCGATAGAGGTTCATGTACGTAAAGTTAATCAAATAAAAGATAGCCTAATAACTAAGTAGGAGAAGACCAAAGAAAACAATAGGAGAAACGATTAAGAAAAATCTATCTATAAATAACCTAACCATAAAAATGTGTAAAGACTAAACATATTGTTGTCGCTTGATTCATATAACCAACTCTAATTAATAAAAAAAAGATTTTAATTATTATTGTTGTATTACAACTAGGAAGCCAAATTGTTCATTCTATCTCTAAAATTTTGATCAAAATTTGTCACTAAGTGGATGATGATGATGATGGCAAATATACATACCTAAATAGAGTTTGGAGCCCAAAACGGCGTCGTAAGCATAACCCAAACCCCAAGGCATGAAGGGGGCCCCAGTCTTCTAGAAGGCCTTTCCAAAACCAATAGCCACAGCGGACACACGTCAGCGCCCTCAGATCGATAAAATCTCTCACTGAAAAAGTGTGCAAAAACCGACAACTACACACGGTTTTGCTTTCTACTTCTACCTTATTATCCTTCCCATACTCAAATTACCATTTTACCCCTCTCTCTTCCTTCTTTTCTCTCTCCCTTTGACCACTATATATATACTCTCCCTCCACCTTCTCCTTTCCATATCGCAGTTCGCAAAACAATACCATTCTACAAATTCTCACTTCCCATTTTACCCCTGAAACCTATTCTTATTCCCTTTAAGCATTTCTCAATGTCCGGAACCCTCAATTTCACTCTCCCCGCCGTCCGCCCACTCCGATTCCCCTCCTCCGACGATTGCTTACCGTCGTCGTCGTCCTCGTCCTTCTCCGTGAAGGTCCTCCGGCGGCCGTATCAATGTAGGGCTTCGATCCGGTCTTTTGCGACGGAGGCCAACTCGGCGGTGATCGGATCTCGTCGGCCGGCGAGCCTCTACGAGGTGCTGCGAGTAAGCCAGAGCGCTTCCCCTAGGGAGATCAAGTCGGCTTACCGGAATTTGGCGAAGATCTACCACCCTGATTCGGCGGTGAACCGAGCGGATCCCGACGATATGGACTTCATCGAGATCCACAACGCCTATGCCACGCTGTCCGATCCATCGGCGAGAGCGATCTACGATCTCTCGTTGATGGCTATTCATGGGAGGAGGCGTCCGTTTTCTGCATCGTCGACGGTGGATCAGGATTGCTCTCCCGGGTTTTATTCGACCCGGAGATGGGAGACGGATCAATGCTGGTAGAGATTGCTTCTTTTTGGTTTTTTTTTGTCTTTATCCGGATTGACAAATTCGAGAATGAGATTTGGGAAAGAGTTGCATACAGCAAAATACATGATATTAGATGATGTTTTGCTAACTTCGCAAGAAAAAGCAAAAAAATGAGATAGCAATGTAGGGAACTTTCTGTAAATTCTACCTCTTTCTTTGTTTATATATGGTCTGTATAGTGTTTTTATTTGTTCTTCTATCTTTTTCGCTTCCAAATTCTCTGGTCTCAATCCATTCTACATTATAACTGAAACAATTAATTAATTGCGTGGACGGAGTTGAAATGATCATAATTCCAAAGAATTGTGTTAAAAATTTATGAAACCGAAACGAAAATTAAGATGGTAATGCATTGCCAATGTGAAAAACTATCGTATTGCTTCAATTTTCGTTCAGGACAAGCTTCTCTTGTTGAAGAAACTTTGAGATACTTGGAATAAGAGGAATGAACATAAAAATGCATACTTGATACTTGGATCAAGTCAGATTTTAGTACTTATTGGTCTTAAAAAGAGGGCTATTTTCCAAAAAAATGAGGGTTAAATAAGGGTATACAGAATATGACTATACGATTATAAAATAACGAATATAATTAAATTTATATTATATTCTTGATATAATAACAGAAAAAGTTAAATAAATTTAAATTCTAGAGTAATTTGGGAGAGTGGATTCTAAAGTAATTCTCTACATTTCTTGGTGGAGTTATGAGAGAGACAGAGAGAAGAAAATTTGAAAGAGAAAAAAATCAAGAAAAAAAATATTTTTCTTATCTCTATATCTCTCATAACTTCATCAAAAAATGTAAAAAATTACTTTAAAGGATCTTATCTCGTAATTTGGCAGTGTTCGCGACCCAGCAATATCTTGTTTTCTGACATTCTCAAGCTTCATTTGGCAAAATTGTTGAAACAAACCCGTAACTCATGGCTTAACTTGGGCATCATCACATAAAAGAAGAATTTATATTACAAATCTAACTCCCATACCCCATCAAAAAAGAAAGAAAGAAACATACCTTATAAAACTAAAATAATACCCGGAATCCATGACCTAATAGCAATGACATGCAAAAGGCATTCCCTTTTTCAATTTAAAAACAACAATAAAATGAGGTAGTTGAGAACATTTTCACTTGGCTTTTGTTTTATCAATGATTACACAACAATTTATCTTTAAGCTCGTCATGCATTCCATGTCATTATCAACTCAATCATACAACTCAACAATGCTTTGAACTATCCAACTAACGCATTACAAAATTGCTCATGGCAGGCCTGCCTACTACACCACCACCAAGAGAAAAAGAAAATACACAAGTATGACAGGTTAACTGCCTTTCAAGTTGCTTGATTTATAGGCAAATGACTCTAAATTTGTACACTTCTAACTAGACTCACCGAGCTTTGTACAAAATTCTGAAAACATTTCTGAGAGTATCATTTACATGTCATCAGCATGGAGTGGATAACATGCATCAGAAGACGGATGCTTGAAAGCTCAGTTCCAGTCACTGTAAGTGAGCTATGTTGATTATTTAGTATCTGATAGATTTGCTCAAAGACTGGCCGGACGTGCATTGCAATCGTCGGCTCTGTGGGATTTATGGCTGCAGCCACAACAGTCATCCAAGAGAGTTTTTGGGGTGTATCGTTCTTAATGTCACAAGCCAACTGCTGCAGAAGTGAAAGCACTACTACTTGACTCAAAGGGAGAGGAATCGTTGACAAAATTCCATGGAGATCAACCTGTTAACAGCAGAAATGCATTGATTCTGTTGAATTTCTATTAATTGGAGGAAACTCAGATTAGACATTCACACATATAACAAAAATAATAACTACACCAACAACTTCAGATGATGCTCGACTAAAGTAGGGTCCAAAAATTTCTCGGCGGAATGAAAATGCTATATGAAGTTTATAATTATATTCCCCTAAAAGTGATGAAGATGGCCATATGGCATTGAAGACTATACTTTCAATTAAGCCAACTACTGTAGATAATAAAAGATAAATAACCGTTTGGTCCTTTATAGCAAAGTAGCATCTTTTCCATTTTATGTTACTGGCTAGTTAGTAAAAATTAAAAAAGAGTAGAGACTTGTGGAGGAAACAAGATAATTCTTAACAAAGTTTTGGTTTGTGTACAGACAAGTTCATTGAGAAAAGATACTCTGATAATTCGTGAAATGACTTGCATATTTAAGCAAGGCTATACCATAATAAAAAACTGCATTATAATATTTTCTACAATTGACGAAAGTAGAGCATTTTTCTTCTGCTGAGAAATGCTATGGACTGGATGCATCATCAATGGTAAATCAGATAGAACATTGTTTAAAAATTGTAGACGGTTTACATTAAATCTGGTCACAATTCATAAGCCACTTCAATCAGAGACCTAAAATCAAATTGAATCACAGGATTTGATTGCAAAGAAAGCATTTACCACCATGGTAGTGGCTTTTAGGACAATTTCCCCAACCCAATCCAGTAAAGTATGGAACTTCATTTTACTAAAAAATATTATGCCATAGTCTTACTCACACTCTGAAAGCTTACTATCAGATAGTCGGTGTCAATGAAGGGGGACACATCTCTGGCGTACCTGAGAACATAACCAACATACAATGGATACATTGTTTCTTTGTAGAGCACATGTGAAAGCCTCCTCATATTTGGATTCAGAAATTAACCTTGCTAATTCTTTTGTTGGATCTAGTGACGCCTCAACCTGAAATACATCTGAAAATTGTAAGAAAAGTAATCAAAAAGTACATCTAGAAAAGCATAGGGAAGGAAAAAAACCTACCTTTTCAAGTAGCAAAGGACCAGGGTTCAGCTGGATGGGCAAGGGATTTGATGTGCTTGCATTTGCGCGTGCAGCTACAAGTTCTATCAGCTTTCTCTGGCCCTCAACCAATTCTCTACTCAAGGTTTGATTAAACGATGATGCTGAATTAATGGCATCCTGCACAATACATCGAGAGGATTACAGTCATTGAGAAATATATGCCTAGTTATGATAATCTGCATGACATGGATATACCAGTGGCAAACAATATAGAATATAAAGGAGCAGATAAACACACCCTTAGAGCCGTTGCTAATGAAGTATGCTCAGATTTAAGGTGCCGCTGCACTGAAGTTGTATGCTCAATCATGCCTTTCTTAAATGTAGAATCTACTTGCTCAAACATAGCTTTACATGACATCTCAAAGGCAGGAACCACTGATTTTTCAAAACTGGATTTGAGTGCTTCCTACAAAAATTATTTCAACTATCATAAGAAAAGCTACTTCATAATGAAATGACAAACACCATTTTGAATTGAAGTATACTTTACACCACCACAGTAAAATTGTAAGCAAAGTAAATCAGTCAAACCTGAAGCACTTGTCTGCCAGTCGTCTGAAACTGTGCTTGGATTTGCCTAGCTACAGTAGCTTCAATTTTTGAATTAACTGATTTATCAAGTTGATTCACTGCCTTATCACCCACTCCTCTCTGTGGCAGATAGTCAATTAGATTCCAGCATAACATATTCATCTTAAAATCCAGTAGAATATACAGATATATCCTAACCTGGAAGGACTCCACAACAGCTGATGATATTGCTTTCTCCATTGCAGGTGATATTGCATGGACTATAGCAGGTCCTAAGGCTCCCATTTCCTTCTTCACTGTTTTCTCCAAAAAGGCTGGCAGGTCCTTGTTCATGAACTTACTAGTCAAACTTGTAATCTGCTGGATACATTCTCCTAACAACTTTTCATTTTTTACATTCTCCTTTGAAGTTCGAGCCCACAAAGCATCAGTGTTGGCCTTGACTGCTTTTTCCATGCTTATCCCCAGGGCAGCCTCCAGCCTTCCACCTTCTTTAATAACTGGAACTGCGACCATCATGGTCATTTGCTTTTGCAGCTCTTTTTGCATTTTCAATAGCTGCCAAATGGGGAGACAGTAAATTATAAATGAGTAAAACTGCTGAATATATGCAACATAAAAGTATATGAAGTAAAATGAATGTATTTTTTTATAAGAGAGCTAACCAAAATGGAGAGTCGGTAACTGTATAAAATTTGACTAATAATATAAAAAATAATGCATTATCTCCACATGTGAATAGAAAAATCTCGTAAACAGCCACCTGATCCATTGTCCTCTGCATCGCCAAAATTTGAGGAAAAGCAGCTTCAGCAGAGTGGACTTTACCAACATTAGGAGGTTGGGCTGGTGAATCCCCTTCACCAGAATCAACTTGCCGAGGTTCATCTGATACTGCGCAGCACTCTTGGACCACCTTAACACCTAAATCTGAAGCCTGAGAGCAAAATAGCCTCTCTTTACTATTGGAAACTGGATTTCTCTCCTGTCGTTGCTGGAAAAATTCACCGCTTTGATTAAATCTTGCCTCACCAACCACTTTCCATTCCACTTCAGCATTACCCACACCACTGTTGATACCCGCGTCTTGGATCGTTGCCTCTCCCCCTCTCTTGCCATTAGTTACAATAGCTCCCATGGAAGAAACAGCCTTTATGATCTCAACTGGAGTAACCAGATGAGTTGGTTGCTTAGACAATACAGAAGGATCAAGTATACTAGATAGGTCATCCTGTGTAACTTTCTTCTCATCACTATCCGATGGTGGTACATCAGACAAGTTCCTACAAATGGTATCCATTTGCATGTCAACTGAATAATCATTAATAGGAAGGTCTCCATCATGATCACCTGGTGTTGGACATAACCTAGAGTTAGATTGTGGACTTCTAAAATCAGAAAGTTTCCCAGATAACATTGGACTTAAATGAAGAGGTGGTGATGGAACACATACAATATCAGCATCACTACAAGCTGGAGCCGATGTAACAGATTTAGCTTCAGTATTTGTTCTGCTGATTTCTTTCAAAATAGCTGTCTCAGTGAGGCCAGAGCTTAAAGAGTACCTTGCCTCAGGTGCACTCTCATAGCTACTACTTACTTGTATCATCGTATAGGGAGCAGATTTACTCAAAGAAATCTTAGTTCTACTTGCAGAGAAGTTTGAAGAAGTAATCCCTTCTGTAATTGCATTTCTATAAACACTGGAATCTGACTTCTCTAGTGCTATGTTTGCCACTGGTGGAGGCAAGCACTGAGCTAAATCCAAAGCATACATCTGGATAGCTTGTGTCTGAACACAGTGGAGCTGAATAATGTGTTCACCATGAGGTAATATATCAATTGTCCCAGTAAAACTCAGTATAGGCATGGTCACAGTAAATTCTGCTATATAATCCATGTGTGTTGATTCAGGATTTGGACCATAGTCTAAGTGCACAGCATATACAGCATTTCTCTTGGAATTTGCAAGTAAAAGAAGACCTGCTTGAGACAATACTGCAACTTGATTAAAGAAAGCCTCTTCCAGATGAGGTTCAGCTGAACTCTTCAAGTCCAACGTCTGAGTGCATTTCCATGCCTCAGCATCACTTGGGAGAAGCCAACCTTCTTCACTCACAGGGACCCAAAGCTTTATTTCACAATTTAGTGGTCCCTGTGAATAGGTTGTATATAAACAAGTTAAACAAATATCATTAGAATAGTTACATACAACAAAAATTAGATGACCAATTAATAAATCTGACAACAATCCAAGCCTTTAGTAACTTCTCCGAGCTTTTAAATTTAAATAGGTATGTTACTAAACCTATACCAGGTAATAGTGGTCACTATCAAAATCCTTCATAATATTGACTTTTGATCAGCACAAGATTGAATAGGAGACCTGTTAAACCATATTAGAAAACTTAATGAGCACACTTACTGCTGTTACAAGGACATTATGATCAGGCCGGTGTGGAGCAGTACAAAATGTAGCAGAATAAACAGAAAGCCCATCATGCGGTCTCAGTACTGCAAGTGGTTGTGTCTTGCAGTCTCCCCAAATCTTTATCTGTTGCATAGATAATTCTTAAAAGAATATGATTGAAACATCTCTTGCAAGTGAAACAAATATGCATTCAAAACTAATAACAAACTGTTCATGGATGACCCTTCACAAACTCAAATGAGACAATATTCCAATTATAGTTATGATAGTATGAATAATAATCGTGAAAGTGAAAAAAAAGGATTTTTTAAAAAAAAAAAGAGGAAAAAATTTAGGTCAAGTTTCTTATATCTTTGCCATCAAGTTCCACCAATCATATGTTTTATTTACACTCTTTTTCTTCTATGATTGGTCATATAAAAAGTAGTTTTCTACATTCTCTCTCTCCTGTGATTGGTCATTTAAATACTTTTTGTCAAGTGTCTTATTTATATTGGAAAACTTGATGGGAAAGATATAAGAAAATTGACCTAAGTTTTCTCAAAAAAAAAAAAACATTCATAATGTACGTCCAAACATTGCATTACATTTCCAGGTAAGATAAAATGCTTGAAAAGTCTGCTCAACTTTAATCCCAATCAGATTGGCCAAAAAAATAACTTCAACGCCTAATACTGGCAACCAACTACATGAATTCTCTCAAAACTGCTTCTGATCACTGCCATTTTGCAAGCAAGTTTATCTTTATCATATTCCTAGAACTACATCTTCTAACTATGAGCACCAAGACATGACTATACCTTAGTTGGCTTCCTTAGTTGACAGGCCACTATCCTTGGTTAGGACTCCCTTTGTTTCAGAGGATAATCTTATTACCTTGCTTTTTAATTCCTCATATGCTCAAAATTCTCAGCTCCCCATAACACTCAATTCATTGACGCATAATCTCTAACTTGCAACCAAATTTTATGAATAATAAAGGTGACCTCTAGCCATTAATTTTAATCAAGATTTAATGTGTTTTTACTTTTTAAAATTTATGTGTTTAGCTATTTTGTAATTAGGGCTTAGTTTAAGGGAAAAATCGGTAACTAGTAAAATTTCTTCTAATTATTCTCAATAGGGGGGCTATTTCATTGATCAAGCATGATTTTAGGCCTCAAAATCTAATAGGAGTCCATTCCATTAATTCAGGTTGACTACAAAAAATATATGGAGATTAAACTCATATTTAATATATTGTTCATGAAAAATTAATAATCATCCCAAGAATGTTCAACTGTACTATTATGAGGACAGAAGTCCAAATACACTATTAACCCATGTATTCAACTACAGTAATATAAAATAATAATAAAAAATATGTATGGTGAAAAAGGAAAGGGAAGATGGTTGTAATCAATTGGTATAATCAATTAGCAAATGCCTGACATTTCCACATAGATACTCCATTCTGCAAACCCGACTTCATATTTGGTTAATGACAAGTATAGCCAATGGAAGGATGCTTGGAATCTTAATTTTGGATGCTAGTAATCATGCTTAATAGCTCAGTTCTTTAGAAAGTCAAAATTTATTACTTAAAAATGCACATATTATATATTCTCATCTATCTTTTATGCAATGAAATAAACAAACGACACTAACTAGAAGAAGTAAAAACAAACCGTGCCATCTAGTGATGCAGATACTAAGCGATCAGTCACCCACAGGCACATTGACAAATCAGTCACCTCTCTGTCATGTGTACCAACAAGCTGAACCCCATTAATAAGCTTGTCAACTGGACATCTGAGAGGTTCCTCCCCCACATAGGATTCACCAATCCCAATTTTTGTGGTATCAATTCTCAGGATACATTTCCCCATACCAACAAACAAAACCTCCTGTATGGAAAAGTTCAATAAACAATACAAAATTTCAGATTAATTTGTTCTTTCAGCCACTAGAAAGATAGAAATATCACTTTTAACTAAGAAAGGAACAGGTAAAGATGGAGCATTTACTTGTTTATGGCAGTGCCAGCAAATGCGTGGATGAGCAGCTTCCTCCTCTCCCATTAATTGAATAGCAACAACAACTCTTCCATTAATTTGTGAGTTATCATCTTCAACTGGATCTTCAGAAATCTTCCACACATATACAAGGCCATCTCTGCCAACACTGTACAAAAGCTTGTTACCATAAGCCAGAGACAAGCAGAATTGGCCATTATGAATTTCATACAATTAATAACTACCTAGCCAAGAGGTGAACATCTTCAGCAAAAAAAGCCAAGTCTGTCACCCTCTGACAATAAAAAGAGTAGCAGATTAAATGAAGAACAAATTACTTTGACCTTTAACTATTTGTCATTGGAAGTATACACAAAAGTTAAAGAAACACAACTCATGAGTCCTAGGCAGCAATAACCTTTAAACAATTATGAGCATTTTTCTACACTGAATATATGCAATAATCCCTTTCAACTAAACTTAAGTAGCACATGAAATTAATTTATACTTCACAACAATACTAGGCTTGTGATGGAAAACTAAAATATCACTTTAATTGATCCTCCAAGCAAAATGAGAATATTGGATATAGAAGAACATCATGCTAATCTTTCTCAAAGTTTGATAGATCAATAATAAAAATATTTTATTTTTTGCCTTGATTGGTCATTAATGTTTTCTCAAACTCATATTTCTTATCTTCTAGCTTTTTCTCAAGAAGAAGAGCAACATGAATTTGTCCTCCCCACACATCAAATAGGGTTTTGACTTTTCAATACTATAGTAGAAGTCATTCCCAATCTCTCTCAAGAAATAATTATTCTTTTAATATAAACGAACATTGAACATATAATTTCCTAATCATTTGGCTACTTAAGTCTTTCATCTTTGTATATTCAACGTTTCTTTTACATTAATTACCTCATTGGTAGTAAACAGTAAACAATTTAATTTTCAAAGATTTTACAAAGTAAGGAGGTGAAATAACAATTGCTACAACAACAAAGCCTTTTCCGATAAGTGGTGTCTGCTATATGGAACAAGCAATGGCAATGTGTTTTATCTATATGTTCCAATAAAAACATGAAAAATGGATTTCTTTTTTCTTTTTTACAGCTCAACACCATATGATTAGGTATTTCAAAAAATTTCATCTATATGTCATGTTTTTATTGGTGAACCTAATAGCAAACACCTAACTCTAGTCTAATAAGTGAAATAAGAAGAATGATGCTCAATCTAATAAATTATTACGTCCAGATTTATACTTATTAGTATTACTCCTTGAATGATACAAAACTGCATTACAGTATGAAACTGCAACAGTACGATGAAAGGACCAAAAGAAAGCATAATTTAAAATTGAAAACAGACTAATGCTTGCCCAGATCATTTATGTTCACTAAATAAGAACAGTGGATTGCCCTTGTTGCTGACAGTTTACCTATTCCTTATCTAATACATCAAAGATTCAAAGGTCTCCAGTGATCCACAAGGCACTACTGTCTCACCCCAAAATTCCACTGTACTACACAAGGAAACAATAATAATTGGCAACCTCACATTACAATTATTGCTTCTAATTTTAGATATTGAGATCTCCAAATTAATCAGCACCTATAAATGAACTAAAACACCAAGCAATGTGATAAGCGATACTTGAAAAATATTAAACCTGAGTGTGGCCAAGAAGCAAAGATTTCAGTGCAGTTTTAAGATTAAGGACCCTGATGTTCCCCTGTTTCAATCCATAGCATATATACGATTTATTGACAGCAACTCGACGACCCAACACAAGCTGAGGATCTGAACAATATTTCGTTATGGGCGTAACTTCAAGCTCAGGCTGCAGCTCACCTTGAAAAGCATCCACATCATACGAAACACGATCACCCACCAAATGCCGCCCCCTGGGCAACTTACGTCTCGGAATTCGAATTGGTCCCGTGGAAGCCATACCGATACCCGATGTTGGCATGACCGGCAAATTGGAAGGCATTGTAAATTCAGGGAACCCTAAAGAAGGAGATCGAGGCGGCGACTCCTGATTGAGCATCGCCATTAGATGAGCACCGGCATTGGCGGAGGAAGGAGGCCGAGGAAAAGAAAGCGGATGCTGCTGCCCGTGGGAATGGAGAACGTGAAACGGTGCCGTTAGAGGAGTGTATGAAAAGGGGCCAGAAGAAGGCGAAGGAAACGACACAGAAGGAGGAGGGAACGGAGAATACTCGGGAGGGGTTAACTTGCGCTTGCGCATATCGGAAGATTGATTTAGGTTCGGTGAGGAATCCATCGCCGGATTGAACTGAAAGTGCAGTCAATTCAATCTGAAGAAATCAGCTCTCAGCTATATATGCTTGCGTCTACCGAAGAATTCTGAGAAATGCAGAAAGATTCGAAGTTCGGCCTGCAAGCTGGAAATGGAATGCAGAGTGGGACGTGAACTCTGAAGCGAATGCGTGTGGTGGAAGCTTTGTAGCTGAACGGCGAACGCCACTTTCAAGAATTCAAGTGAAGAGCGCACTGAGGAAACGAAGGAGAGACAGAGAGACTTGGGAGACACGAAATTGCAAGAAAACGTGGTTCAATTGGAAATCATCACTTTATTTGGGGCAAAATTTCGAATATGCCAATCTTGTTTGTTAGAGACGTAGAAGAAGTATTTGTATTTCCGACCCCTTTTCCAATATTTTTTTGTTTAAGACCGATAGAAAAGCTTTAGTAGTTATTTACTATCTGTAATTAATATTCATTATAAAATTTGATTGGTTAAATTTTTTTAAAAAAAGTTAAAATATGCAAGTTGAAGAATGGAGCTTCAACTTAAAGCACTTGTAAAAATTATTTATTTTAAATACAAGTCATTTTATATTATAATATCTAAACATAAAATAGAAGTCATTTAACTAAAAAATCGTTTTTAAAAAGTTTGATAAACAAAACTTTTTTTTCACAAGCTTATCCAAACGGGCTCTTAATAATGTAACAATGTCATTCTTTTCGCATCCTTTAAATATTAAATTCGTCAAAATTTTCAATAAAATAGGGATTGTTCGTAGCTTGAGAAAAAATGGTAAAAATAAGACATATATTCCAAAATAGATTATTGAATTGGCAAAATATTATTTAGTCCTTGAATTGTTGGTCAAACTACTATTTAGTCCTCGAATTTATCAAAAATACTATTTAGTCCCCAAATTTGACAAAATACTATTTAGTCCCTGAATTTGCAACTATGTCAACTATTTAGTCCCCAAACTTGGCAAAAATACTATTTAATCACCGAATTTGCAACTCTGTCAACTATAACGGATAACAGTCAGAAGACTAAATAGTTGACGGAGTTGCAAATTCGATGATTAAATAGTATTTTTGCCAAGTTTGGAGACTAAATAGTTGACATAGTTACAAATTCGGGGACTAAATAGTATTTTGTCAAATTTGGAGACTAAATAGTTGACATAGTTAAATATTTCGGATACTAAATAATATTTTTGATAAATTCGAAGACTAAATAGTAATTTGACCAATAATTCATGAACTAAATAGTATTTTGTCTTGAATATTTCAATGTAACCACTAAATAAGTTTGAAAAAACCTTCACTTTTATCATAAATAAGGGGAAGATTGGAATATCTAGATGAAACAAAACAAATTACAAATAGAGGGAAAGAAGAAGAAGAAGATAGGTATTTATATCTGAGATTTATCATATTCTTATTTAATGTGATGGTAAATGAAGGCCCATATTTCTTTTATTTGCATAAGTAACTTGGGATTAAATAAGCTTCCATCAACATTTAACATCCAACTTGGAGTTTTTGACATAAAATTTCCATCTTAGTCTTAATTAAATGATTTTAGCAAGAACAGTATCACTGTATGAGAGAAAAATATATACATTCTTGGCATAATTTGGAGACAAATATTCTGAATCAATACGAAGAAACAACTACTGGTAAGGAGTACGTATTTTTTAATCGAATTTGATTACTGAAAGAATGAAAATGAAATGTTATTTATTGAGAAAGTCATTTCATCAATAAATCCCGTCATATTAAAAAGATAGTCATTAGACTAGTTAGCATAATAAAATAAAATAAAATGAGACAAATATTTTGGGCATAGTAAATTATTTTAGAGGTAAAATACTATTTAGTCTCTGAATTGTTGGTCAAACTACTATTTAGTCCTTAAATTTATCAAAAATACTATTTAGTCCCCGAAATGTTTAACTATGTCAACTATTTAGTCCCCGAATTTGACAAAATACTATTTAGTCCTTGAATTTGTAACTGTGTCAATTATTTAGTCCCCAAACTTGGCAAAAATACTATTTAATCACCGAATTTGTAACTCTGTCAACTATAACGTTTAACAGTCAGGAGACTAAATAGTTGACACTTGACAGAGTTGCAAATTCGGTGATTAAATAGTATTTTTGCCAAGTTTGGGGACTAAATAGTTTACACAATTACAAATTCAGGGACTAAATAGTTGACATAGTTAAACATTTCGGGGACTAAATAATATTTTTGATAAATTCAGAGACTGAATAGTAGTTTGACCAATAATTCAAGGACTAAATAGTATTTTGACTCATTATTTTATACATTACATTTCATTCTTTTATTCCAAGTTCCAACACCCCCATATCAAATATAGTCTAAAAGAAGAAATATGTAGAAAAAAAGATTGAAACAAAGAGTTCTAATAATAGAGGGTGACACTGTCAATATAGATTAGCACAAATTGGTCAAAGATTCGGAGAATAGTTCTCGCTCCACTCATGTCTCGTAGGCTACTCTTTTCTTTTCTTTTCTTTTTTTTCTTGATGTAGGCTACTTATAAAGAAAGTGTGAGTGGAGGCAGAGACATAATGGGCCTATGTGGGCTAAATAGAACGGCGTTGTAGGGACACTCAATATTTGACCCAAAAAAGCCCCTCCACTCCAAATGCTTCTTTTTAAAAGTTTGTAGGTAGCCATTGGATATGCTTTAATCATTTCTACATTATTTTACTTCGCCTTGTGCTTTTAAAATAGGTTTTTTTACTAACCAATGTATTAAATGTATTAATTAATTAATAATTCATTTCAATCAATAATAAAAAAGTTTTAAAATCTTTTTTTGTTAATTTTTTTTATCAACTTTAAGATAATAAATTCCCTCTCAACCAATAAAAAATCTCAACAAGTATCTAGGACAGTTGTTAAACAAATCTTTTAAAATATTATTATATTTTCAGTGAAATTTTATGCTTGTTAGTCCAAATCAAATTAGTGAAATTTCAATAGGTTTTTAATACCGATAATTTAGACAAAAACAAAAGGTTTTGATGTAGTGGAATAGTTATGTTATGTATAACCATTCCTCTCCATCATGGACTAATTACCTAAACATTAGGCATAACATCCTAATTTCTCAACTTTTTGGTTGTAACGGACGCAACTACCTCACCACCATACACGCCTTAACGTCTCAACATTCTAAATTCTTTATTTAATATAGGTTAAAATGCACATAAACTCTCTGAGTTTTGGGTCAGGGGCACATAGACCCCCTGAATTTTTACTTTGGGGCAGAGACACCCCTTCTGTTAGGATTCCGTGAAAACTAGCCGTTAAGTGCCACGTCAGCAAGCATGTGTGAGGGGTGTCTCTGCCCCAAAGTGAAAACTCAGGGGTGAATGTGCCCCTTGAGTGAAAACTTATGGGGTGTATGCGCCTCTAAAGTGAAAACTCAGGGGGTGTATGTGCCCTCACACATGTTTGCTGACGTGGCATTTAACGCTTAATTTTCACGGAACCCTAACATAAGGGATGTCTCTGCCCCAAAGTGAAAACTCATGGGATCTATGTGCAACGTTTTAAAACTCAAGGGGTGCATATGCTCCTGACTCAAAACTCAAGGGATGTATGTGCATTTTAGCCTTTTATATATATATATATATATATATATATATATATATATATATATATATATATATATATATATATATATACATATCCTTAAATAATTACCTCTGCGTTAATATAATCAACTAAAAATATTAATCTTTGAAGTAACAAGGTAAATCAAGTAAATAAAAATAAGAAAGAGTAGTCGCATCTATATATTAAAAGTGAAAAAGATATATGCCACGAACACCTAATTGTTGCTTATTGGTTTATTTGATTATTTTGGGAAAAGTATGTATATCCTAAAACTTTTCTTTATTTCGTTCTTATACGTCAAGGAGATAAGGAAAAGCCAACACACTTTAATTTGTACTTTATTCGATTTTACGTTCAAGAAAAAAAAAACACACATACACATCAACTTTCGTTGTTTAGCTCTAAACAAAAAATTTCGTTGTTTAAATTATGCGTACCGTTACCTTTTTCTTAGTTCAATTATTATTAATAAAGATAATATTTTATTCAAAGTAAAGTTAAGATTTTTATTTTAAAAATAAATAGTAAATATATTTAAATTTACTTTAAGTTCTAACATAATTTTTTTTAATCTATTAACAAAAACAGCCAAGTATTTTTTTATTTTAAGATAAATATATACAATACAAAATATTAACTTCATTGATAAAAAATAAATTAAAAAATTTCATATTTTATCAAATATTAAAAATTTCAGCTTGACTCGTCTAGTCTTATATATTCTACCAATAACAATTACATAGTTTGAATATATAACTACTCTATTTGAACGCGATCTAGGCGTGATCTCTTCATCTAAATATTTTTATAAAAAAATTAGAAGGTAATTGGCATGGCATGTACAAAATACATTAAATTTTTTTTAACATAATATATAAAATAATAATTATTAAATAATTAAAAATATTTAAGTAACTACTACTTTTTAATAAATTTAAGTATCTACTATTTTTTTTTATAAACAAGTATCTACTATTTTGTTTAAACTTTAAACTTCTCACTTTTTTTTCTCCTTCCTCTCCTCATAACATATATTTTATTTTATGACGAATAATAAGAAAACCTCATTTTTTTAAAAATATTGGTGTAAAATAATTTTTGTATAAAATAGCTTTGCTTCTAAGCGAAAAAAAAAAACTACCGTATCCCATAAGTGCGTGCGAAAACGTTCGATAAATACCGCGTGACCCACAGTTCGCATCTTCGTCTTCTTCGTCTCATTCTCTTCACGTTTTTCTTCAGAAGAATTCTCATAAAGCGAGAACCCCGCACGCGCTCCCACACGCGCTCGGCTTCTTTCACCTCGTCGATCGGATCGGAGGAGAGACCATGTGCTGCGGAGGCAGGATGTGTATGCTGTGCACTTGCGTCATTCTGGTGGTCGTCTTGATCGGCTTGCTCTTCGGCTTCGGAGTCTTCACGCATGGCTTCCACAAGCTCAAGGACACCTTCAGTTACTGCGATCCGACGGTCGCCGGCAGTTTGTGCGGGCATGCAAAGGGAAGGCCGTTCTTGGGTCACGCGCCGCCTCCATTATTCTAGGGTTTAGTTTTCCTTCTTCTCCTTCTCTGCGCCTTCCGATTCATTCTTTTTTTGCCAGTTTCCTGGGGATTTGTTTCGAATTCTAGGTTTATTGTTCTTTTATTAATACTTAATTTGAACTCGACATTGGGTATTTTGGTATTTGTAATTAGAATTTGCTTCCTTCTCGGGATTCTTTCTGGTGGTTCATATTAAAATACTATTTTATTATTTTCATGCCGTTACTGTCGTCGTCTTTTTCTGTTTTGATTCTTGAATTGGTGGTTTCGCTAATTTGCAAATTATGCATAACTCATGGCATCTTCTACCCAGATTTCGTTTGAATTTGCAAGATTATAGAAATGTCTTGAGTCTTGTGAGTGAATTAGTTCGTTAATGGAAAATATTTGGAATCAATTTAATTTAATATACAATACTTTTTCAGCCTATTTAGTATGTTGAAGTATCTACTATTCCTATTGATATAGTGAGGTATAACGTATCTGCTAAGGAAGAAAATTGTATCTAATTAACTTAATGAAACGTAAATTTGAGTTAATTTCGTTCTTTACGTCTTCTTTGGTGCCTTAAATAAATTAATTAACTCTTAGATAATCCCTAATTCCCTATTGAATTTTTTATATAAATAAATATTTAACATAATTGCAATTTCTACCGTGAATATATGTATTTATGTTACGTTATATAATTTTAACTTTCAAGTATTTTATCTCTAAACTTATATAAATAAATATATGGTATAAATATATAAGTGAAATTATGGCCAAAAGGAAGACGTAAGAAAAATACAAGAGTTACTTTAAAGAAAAAATATAAAAAGGGTTATATAAGAATGGAAAATTTATTTAACTGTTTATTTATATTTATAATTAAATGTAAATAAACCTATGGAAATTAAAAATAAAAAACTACAAAATTTTCTGGACGCCCAAAATGAAGTTTTGCTTAGAGCCTCTGTCATGTTTTTTTTTTATAAAAGAAGCACTTATTTTTTTTAATAATAACTTATTTTAAAAAAGTGTATTGTTTGTGCATGTTTATTTTATAAAATAAGTGATTTTTAATTGTAGTAAATATCCTAAATAAAATTTAATATTTACCATGCTACCATTTATTATTTTAAACCTATTTTTAACTTATACAACTGTACTTTACAATCTTCTTCGCTTCTCCTCTTCCTTCACAATCCAAGTCCAAATTTTTTATTTAAATAACATTAATAGATATTAATTAATAAAAAATTAATCATTTAAATAACAAAATGACATTAATTAAAATCAATAATTATTTAATTAACATTTTAATATATATTAATAAACAAATTAACATTTTGTTTATTTAATATTAAACAAATTAAATATTGATATTCATTTATCTATTTAATAGCATTAATAACACCATAATCTATAGATGCCATTTTTGTAATTTAACAGTGAAATGCACTTATTTATATAACTTTACCAAACACAAATAATTTTTTAACTATTAATAAAAATAATTTTTAACTTAATTTGTTAAACACATACGACTACTCTTTCATGATGCTTTTAAAGAAACGCTTTTAAAAAAAAAATCATTTAAAAAGCAATAATTTTTTTAAGAAAAATAAGAAAATTAACAATTTTTATAAAGCATGCGCCGCAAACGGCCCTTAAGCAAGTGTTAAGTGAGCCCATAGCCAAGGGACCAAAAATATGAGCCCATAGCCCTTAACTATTTTCAGGCCCAAAGGAAGAAATCCATGGAATTTTGGTAGCGAAGGGAATGAACCCAACTAAAGGCAAACAAACGCGACACCAACCGAATCAACTAACAAACACATATAGTTAAAACTTAAATTCTTAAAAGGTTACAAGTTGAGCACACCAAAAGAAAAAGATAAATGAAGAGCTTAAGTAAGAAAAAGAAGAATGGACAAAATGCTTTTTGACGTATTAAAAAAACTATGTAAAATTTAATGGGCATGTTTGGTTGATATTTTTATGAGAGAGAATAGGTAAAGTCATAAAAAAATGTTTAAACTTACGTTTGGGAAGAATTTTTTTGAAAGGGTTTGGATATAATATTCAAGGCAATGTCTAAACCCTCCATGAATGAAGAGTTTGAGAGAAGTTAGGATATGAAAAGATAAAAAAGTTCATTTATGAAGTAAATTTTATTTTTTTTTAAAATGAAGGATAAACTTGTTATTTATTCTAATATCATTCTTTTTTCAACCTCTATTTTATTTTATACTAAATATAATTATTCTCATTTTGGCATTCTCATTCTTATTCTCACTTTCATTTTTACACTCTTAAAATAAATATATCAATCTTTATCCAAAAAAAAAAAAGTATCAATCAAACATAAGCAGATAACATCAAATCTTGCTCGTTAAGCATCATAGTTTAACCTTAGGAGACTCTTGTGAGACGATGAGGTCTCTTTCGGTGCTGCCCTTGCAACTTGCAAGTTGCAAATTGCTCCTCCATTATATATAGGGAATATTATATTATTTGAAACTCAAATCACTATTCCAACATTCATTATGTAGAAATAGAAATGGAAACGAAAATAAAACGAAATGTATTTGATGTGTTTAATAGTAAAAGTTTGGTAATGAAAATGAAATGAAAATGTATTAAAATGACTATTTTACCTCTTATATTAAAATAATACAAAAAAAGAAGGTTATAATTGTGTCAAATTATGTCAAATCAAAGGGTTATAATAGATATTTTGTATTTTATTTTTCTTTAAAAAAAAATTGATGAAAATGAAAAAGTGAAAAAGTAAGTGAAACTTTGAGTCCCCACTTACCTTTTGATTTCCATGGAATTGGTTTCTTGTTAGTAAATAAGTTTTAACTTATATAATAATTAATAAAGCACAAATAGTAATAAATATGTGCTTGTTTAATTATTACTTTTAAGTTCCATCCCAAGAAGGAATGAAATAACTGACAAGAAAAAAAAGAAATAAGCCTTATAATTGCAATATCTAAAAATTAATTCTCATATTTGTTTTGATGAATACTTTAGTTCAGGGAAAAAAATTTTCACATAACTATTATATATGGGATTTAACTTAGGACAAAACTTATGTCCATTTTCTTATGTCCCTTTCATCCAATTTTCCAATATAATTATGACACGTGGCAAAAAGTGTTTAAATGACCAATCACAGTAGAGAGATAATATAGAAGACCACATTTTATATGACCAATCATAGAAGAAAGAGAGTGTAAATACAATATATGATTGGTAGAATTGGAGGAAATGGACATAAGTTTTTTCCTTTAACTTAATATTTTAATCTTAAGGGTGAAATTTAATCTGACATTAACAAACTTATTTTTATTTATCACATAAATAAATTACTCACATTTAATATGATATATGACTATAAAAAGATTAAAACATAAAAAATAATATTTTAAAGATAAACTAGTATCAAAATGTGCTTAAAAATATATTAATTATTTAATTTACTTCTAAAAAATATTTCAAACTTTTATTTTAGTATTATTTATTTTTATGATAAGAATGATAATTAATTTATTCCAAAATTTAAATTTGAGATAAATTTTAATTTCATCTTAATTTTTATGGGTGTTAATTTTTTTAATAGATACTTATTCCGATGGTTATAATGATACAAGATGAAAGAAGTTAAAACAACATAAGTCATAAATTGGAACATTGGATCTTACAATATTCATATAAAATGATCTTACAATATGATAAAAGATGATAGAATAATAAACAAAATTTATATGTTATTGCTTACATGTTTTTTGTAAGGTTAACCAATTAAAAAAAGGATATGTGTCAATTTTGAGAAGATGACATAAAAAAATTGACACATGTCTTTTTTAAATTGCTTAACTTTAGCAAAAACCTATAAGTAACAGCACATAAATTTTTTCTAAAATAATTATTCTGCCTTTATATTAAAAGTGATAGAATCTCAACTAACTCGAATACGATTGATTGTCTACATAAAAAATACTTATAGAAAAAAAAGTGAATAAAAATAAAAATAAAAATATAATTATATATAATGTTAAAAATAAAATTTTATTATAAAAAATGTTGGAGGGCTCAAAGCCCCTCCTTTTCCCTTATTTATTCCATCAAACAAACAATGCCAAATTAGCAGTAGCAGTAAAATTTTGCGTCTTTTTGATAAAGGACGGACAAAAGAGTCTATTTTTAATCTAACCCAAGTCGCTAGGCAAGGAAGGAAGAGAGACCTTTATTTAACCGAAGCCTGGTCTTCTATCAGTCTCTTGCTCCTATAAAAACCTTCACTTTTCCCCTCCGCTAAGAAATTTATCGCAAATCTAGAGAGAGAGAGAGAGAACAAGGGTCCAATCAGAAGTTGAAGATGAAGATCACTGTAATGACGGCCGACGAACAAATTATTACGTTGGATGTCGATCCCCATGAATCTGTAAGGATTAAGGATCATACTTTTGCTGTTTTTGGTTTTAATCCTATGTTACTGTTGTCTTCATTGTTTTCGCTCGTTCTTTGTTGTAGGTGGAAAATGTCAAAGCATTGCTTGAGGTGGAGGTGAGCTATACATCGCCAATTCCCTCTTTTTCTTTTTCTAATTTTTGCTCCTTGTTGTTTTACGATGTATTGTGTTGTTCGATGTTGGTGAGAATCTTTAGCGAACAATATTAATCTGGGAATCTAGAATATTACGTTTTTCATTTGTTCTGAGCTTGGAGAAAAAGCTCCGCAAGCGTTTGGTGCTATTTGTGGTCCACTATGCGTCTTTTTTGAGTTAATTGTTGCATGAGATGCTGAATCTTGTATTTTGTTTTTCTTCTTTTGTTTGTGCTGATCCCGTAAATGGATTTCTTATTTTGTTTGTTTGATGTTAACCTCACGCATCTGTGAAGACACAAGTGCCTCTTCAGCAGCAACAACTTCTCTATAACGGAAGGGAGATGAGGAATTCTGAGAAATTGAGTGCGCTTGGTGTTAAAGATGAAGATTTGGTGATGATGGTCTCTGCTGCTTCATCTGGGTAAGCTATTTACTTATATCGTGTCGTTATACTCTTTAAGAAATAGTGCTCCGAAAACGTCTCTTTCTTTGCCTGGAATCTCCTTCTCCCGCCCTCCTGAAACAATTAGGAATAGTAGAATATCTACACTCTGCACACGTTCACTTGCTCTTAGCTGTGAAGCCTAGAAACCCCTTTCTGCACCCTCACATTGCAATGCTTACTTGTTTGACTTCATTATGATCCTGTAATATTGATGTAATAAGTTGAGATTTCATGACCAGTAATGTAAATTATTATGTCTTTGACCATTTTCTTTCTATGACGAGAAAAGAATCCAACCTATAGCAGCTCATCTCTCTCCATTCCTTTTTCTTTTTTTCATGAAGAACCTGATTAACTTTCCATCCTAACTATATTCTCACTTTGACATTCTAAAATGACTTAAGTTCATTTGAATGACATATTTTATTAGGGAGTATATGCATCAAGAACCTAGTAGAAGTTGCCATAGGAAAAAAATTATTCTAATTTTCCAGAGCAGACACTGTAATTGGAATGTTCAAATGGTAAAAGAATGAGGAGAGAAAAACCTTGTGTGCTAGAAGACTACCTTGTTTATGATGTATGATGCAAATCTCTTGGCTATATAATCTTACTTACATCACTATTTGAATGTGTATATTTGTATTGAAATAGGAAATATCTTTAACTTTTGAGTTCTGTGATGAAATCAAATTCTTTTCAGTGCATCTGCCAGTGATTTGCGCTTCAATCCTGATGGATCTGCTGTTAACCCTGCTGCTTTCCAGCAGCACATCAGACATGATTCTAACATGCTGGGTCAGCTCTTTCAGGTAATAGATGGTTCTTTTATTACAGAGTGTTTTCAATACTTCATGTTGTAAAATTGAAGCACATATATGATATGATACTCTTATCTTATGCCTTCTATTTTTCTACAAACATTTTGAGTTGCTATTGATTAATAGTTTAGATGTAATTTTATCTCAATTGATTAATTTCCGGACATTTTTATTCTTCGTTGGTGCTCTCTTGTTCTCTGGTCCTATTACTTATGACTGGCTATACTATGACCATCTTTATAATGAAACATGCAGAATGATCCAGAGTTAGCACAAGCTATTCTAGGAAATGATCTTAATAGAATACAGGAGCTTTTACGAATGCGGAATAAACATAGAGCTGAATTACAGCGCCAAAAAGATGAGGAACTTGTAAGTAGGATCTATAATGGCTTTTCTTCCTTTATGATTGTCAGGTCACTGATTTTTAATTGTATTAGGAGCTGCTTTACTTCTAATGGGGAATTCTTTATTTTTCTTCCCACTGCTTTACCATATTATTTGTTTGATATAATTTGTGCCCAATTTTTTGATGAGAAATGTGATCAAATTGATCTTACAAATACCGAGTATTTAGTTGGTGGCGATGATGCCTTCAATAATAAAAGAAGATTGGCCTTATGTACTTTTGTTATTATTGATCAGAGTTGAACATAACTGTTATTCAGAATGTATGAATTTTGTTGACTTTTTTTTTTTTGGTAGGCTCTTCTTTATGCAGATCCTTTTGACGTTGAAGCACAAAAGAAGATTGAAGCTGCCATTCGCCAGGTTATTTCATTTATGTCTTAATATGTCTTGTGTGATTATGTGAATATATATTAAGCGTTTATGACATGTAATGCTTCATTTTGTCCAAGAACATATTCTGTACCTCATTATGTCTGTTACTGAACTAAATATTCAATATTTGTTCTGAAGGTCATTTATTTTTATGATGTCAAGTGGTTATTTTCTTTGTAAAATAAAATTTTTTTTGGGATTTTTGGTGAGAATTGGGTTTGTCCATGGGATTTAGAGCAGTTTCTCCTTGTATGGTTTAAAGATTTTGATTGTACAAAGGAAGTTATTACTTTGTGGTAATGTTCAGTTTATGCTGTAATTTAAAATGTCTGGCTGGAGTATAGTGCTTGTGTTACTAGGGACATTTCTTATCTCTAGCTGGCTTAAGGACAAGACTTTAACCTTCTTTTTCCCTTTATTTTTCACTATCTTGTTCTGATTTTTTTAGGAGGATACTTAATTTTCCTCATTGCTATCCTTCTTCTCTCTTATTAAGAAGAAAACCATTTATCTATCTCCCACTAGAAGAATTGTTATTAAATCTAATATCCATTGTCCCCCATTAATGAAGAAAAAAACTTGTATTGTATACTATTATCAGATAAAGTATTTAGGTATTGGCGAAAGTTGTAATTTTGTGCCTGTTGGTGTAGACTGCAGAACACAAATAATTGGTCTTTTCTAATTCTCATTATATTACTTCATCAACTCATCCTGTTCACATGCAATGCATTGCTTCCTGTTTTAAAGTCCTCAAAATTTATTGCTTATGGTGGTAGTTTATCACGTGGTGGAATGAACTCATTATATCTTTTTTATTCCCTTCTTAAAACACAATATCCTGTTTGCTTCACTTCGAATAACAGTAAATTGTCATTCTTTACAGAAAGGAATTGATGAAAACTGGGAAGCAGCACTAGAATATAATCCAGAAGCTTTTGCAAGAGTGGTGTGTAATTCAAATCTTTATCTCTAATGCTAATTCTTTTGTAGTTTATCATGATAACTATTTAAGTTTTTATGTAATATTTCAGGTCATGTTGTATGTTGACATGGAGGTTAATGGTGTCCCACTGAAGGTAAGTGGCTGATCACAAGAAGTGTATTCTTCTTCAACCTCAGGATTAAATCAGGGGACCAAAAAAGGAATTACGTTTTTATATTCCCCCAACTTTATTTTCTATTTAAAGATGGTTTTTTGTTTTGTTTTTGGTGACGACTAATGAATTTCATAGATTTGTCTTGGTAGAGCATACTATGTGTTGTTCTCCTTTCCTCCTTCAATGGAAGGGGCCTACTGAATGGAATTGTGTTGAATGGATTTCCCTTTTAACTTTGTTTCAGGCATTTGTTGATAGTGGAGCCCAGTCTACAATTATATCAAAAAGCTGTGCTGAGCGCTGTGGGTATGCCTTAATATTTGTTTGACAGGATTTTGCTTCCTAGACATTTGTAATACTATTAGGATAATGTGTGTAAGCTTTGTGATTTTAATCATTTGTGTTGAGTGGTTAAAAACTAACATAGGTAGTTCAGATAAAGGATAGAAGAAGGAAATATGCAGAGGCATAAAAGAATAAAGAATATAAGGGATGATCCTCCATTGGTCTATAAGCTGCATTAGAGCTTGAATTATGATTTTAGGGCGTGACATTAATTGAGTTTGTTTGTGAACTAACAACTATGCAATGGCAATCGTTGGCTCTTGACAGAAGGTAAGTCCGTGAATGGCTTTGAGGAATATAATGTTGATTAGATTTAGCAGCAAGACAATAAAGGTTTTTGTACTCTCTCTAGTTATAACTTATAAGTACCCTGTTACGTTAGCCAAATCATTATTAACTTATTCTAGAAGGAATAAGGCTGATTCCAACCCCACTCACCTTTGCCTCTTGGACTCTATCCTTTTAAACAGCATGTTTTAAGTTGTGGGTAATGGTTCCCGTTATTTTCTCTCATGTTCCATTTATTCTCCATGTTCTGTTTATTTCCTACTTTCTAGCATCATTTTAGGAAGGCTTTTAGATGGGTATACACTTATAAATACCCTTAGGATTCTATTCAGTAGCATCATCTTTGAATTCAGTATTTTGTATCGGGGTAAGGTACCACCTACGGTCCAAACCTTAGCAACAAATTGTGTTCAGATTCTGCACTTTTTATTGAACCTCTCTCTTAATTCTCAATTTATTTTCTAGTCTGTTTCACTCATTGTCATAAGGTATTGAATAATGAAAAAGTATCGGATTTGCTTTTGCTTATTAATTCCCTTGATTCTGATCATCCTTCCAGGATTTGGAAATTAGATACTTGAGGCTCCTTTTCTTGTAAATATTGCTTTGATTTCCTTATTTAATTTGTTGTTCAAAATCTCCAATAATTTCAATCCATTATGAAAAATAATCAATGCTTTGATTTAATCTGTGATGCTTGATAGTTGATAGGGTTGGCATGAATATTTTTTGCTGTAGACCAGGAAAATCTTTTTAACCAGCTGTATGTCATATGTTTTCTAGACTATCTGAAGTTCATAATTATATGCTTTGTATTGATTGACTTGCATGACTGAAGTAAAAAAAATATTATGGAACCTAGCGATCTATTTCGTTTTGGACTATAAGGCTAAAATAAGGGAGATAACTTCGCCATGACTTCTATTATAGTAAATAACTGTCTCTTAGGTATACATGGTGCACATGGTAGAGTATCTTGAGTCTTAGCCATAGTAAATTTCATCTCCTGTAAAGTATCATATCACAACCCTTTTCATTTTGTGTAAGCCATAGGTTGCCTTTTTTTTTTTTTTGGAAAAATGATGTTATACTGGTTCTCTTTACTTTTGTTCTTATTTTATTTTAAAAATACTTTATGTTGTCTTTCAGATTGTTGAGACTTTTGGATCAGCGCTACAGGGGAATTGCTCATGGAGTTGGCCAATCTGAGATATTGGGTAGAATACATGTAGCTCCAATCAAGGTAACATTAACAGTTCTTATGTTAATAATTTTATTTTGATATGGTGAATATACTAGCTTATATGTCTAATTTCAAGAATCAAGATCAAACATATTGGGAGTTTTGATTTTCTTTTGACGTGAGGGAACATAATTAACAGATTGATAAAGCTCTTGTATGGTATTACGTACTGAGTTAAAATATATGAATGAATCTTTTACTGAAAAGGGATTTTTTTTTAAAAGGCTGTTATTGAATTTCAAGGTTGGTAGTGACTAGTGTGTTGTAACCTCCCTCTAGCTTCCTTTTTTGGTGACTCTTAAATATTTTATTATCTTCTATTTGTTGAAATATATATAAAAGTTTTTAAGAGATAGAAAGATTACTCTGTTTTGTACCATTTTATATAGACAGTATTAAAAAAGGTTAAAATATTAGACATGGATTGCAATTTAGTTATGTGGGGAGCCTTGTTGTCTCCTTGTTTCCTAGTGAATGCTTATTTTATAGTGTAGGCGACTTCTCTCTTTGTCTATGCAGTTCATGCTTGTGCACAACGATTCTAACAAAAAGTATATTTTAATACATAACTGTTGGAAAAATGTTGAGTAGTTGATGAACAACCAGTTCCTTTTTGTGCATTGAGATTAATAATATTAGTTACTAAAACGATTAACCGGTCTCTTGTAGTATGTTACATTCTATTATATTCTTCTTTTAACATCCTCTTTACCTCATTCTTCCTGTAGATTGGCAATATATTCTACCCTTGTTCATTCCTAGTGCTGGATTCTCCTAATATGGAGTTCCTCTTTGGGCTGGATATGCTGCGTAAACACCAGGTATAATCCTCTCTTGTAAACTCTGATGTTGTCACTAACAGTAGTTACACAAATCTTTTATTCTTATGAAATGTGACTCATGTTCATGTCTGCAGTGTATTATAGATTTGAAAGAAAGTGTTTTGCGAGTCGGTGGAGGAGAAGTTTCTGTGCCATTTTTGCAAGGTTTGTCTTCTAAGATGTTGGAGTAATCATAATAAAATAAGATGATTTCTTCTCCTTGCCTATTTACACAGCTTGCTTTGAGACTTGCCCTGTTGTAGATTTTATATATAGTTAACCTTCTTGTGTGCTATGTTCAGAGAAAGACATACCATCTCGGTTTCTGGATGAAGGAAGACATGCTAAGGAAGCTTCCAGCTCAGGTGGCACGGTAAGCATACTAGTGGTTGGAGGAATTTTTTAAAGTAAAAAACTAGAAACTTAATATTTTATCAGCTTTTATGAGAGGTTGGTTTCTTTTGTTCATTGTGGGAATTAATAATTTTCTACCCACCAGATTATTGAGAATGTAGGGATTTGGAGGACTCTATATTCAAGTAGGTTTAGAGTTCATTTTTGCAAAAAAGTTGAAAACAATGATTCTTTACATGGTTATAGCTTCTTGTTCTGCTTTATGATTTTGTATTAATGACTTTGTATAACCTTTCAGGCAACAACAGCAACGGATGATAGGAGCAATAATCCATCAAGAGGAGGCCAATCTTCAGGTTAGTACTGGAGATTGTTTATACTTGTTCCATGGGTAAACTAGTTTATGTATGTTTGAGCTTAAAACTTGTGGAAATTTTTTTTCCCCATATTGGGCTTGAATTGGTTAAATTCTTAAAATTCTACTGTAAGCAGTCCTTTTCATGTGAATACTAACAATTATTTCTCCCTATACGTAGTCAATTAGGAAGTAATTTAGTTTGTATGTTGCATTTAGGATACTGATCTATATACTAACGTATATCAACATACTGATTTCTTTTATATTATCCTTTGGTTTTTAGGAGGAGCTTTTGGTGGCACGTCTCAGGTAAATTTGCTGTCAAGTATCAACAACTGTTTCAGTGTTTTGCTTTGTCTTTTTTAGCATTTGTGCTTCCATGTCTGTGACTATTGGCTGTTATTTGCTTCTGTAGCATAAATGTTGGGTGGGAAGGATTTACTATAATCTAAGTTGTAGTACATAGCCTCTCATGAACATGAGAAACAATGAGGCAGAATAGCAGAAACATCGCGAACTGTCTTCTAATATAATTGAAATGGGTTGCATGCCTCTGTACTGGTCTTGATTTGGGAGTTCCATATTTTTAGCTACCTCGTTGAATGTAAAACCGAATTACTATCATTTGCTACAAAATTTTGGTCTCCCATGTTTCAAAATCCATTCAATCAGTTCCTTTGAGATAGGGAATTGTGCTCGAGATGCCGTCGGAACTAAATGTGGGAATCTCTTTTGTTGGAAATTCAAATCCTGGTTCACTATGTTTTGAGGGACTAATCCTTCCGCTAGACCCTGTCTCTGTTGATAGGGATCGGTGTATATGAATATTTACATGTGAACTTGTTAAGAGACCAACTTGAAATGGTGTCAAGTTGTGAATAATGCCACTGATTTCAGGTTTTTGATTCTTTATCAATATAATCTGTGTGTATGGTTGCAGGATGCTGAATTTGAAGCCAAAGTGGCAAAGCTGATTGAGTTAGGATTTGGAAGAGAAGCAGTTGTAGAAGCTCTTAAGGTATGCAATGGCAATGAGGAACAGGCAGCTGGATATCTCTTTGGGGGTTTCTAGAAACCATTAATTTACTTGAAATTATTTTTTTGGTGGCATTTTTAGCCGATTCATTACAATTCTAAACATGGAATTGGAGACCAAATGCCATTTCATACTGTAGCAAATGTCTTTATTCAATTGATAGACTAGTTTGAGTAATTGAAGTTTGCAAGAGTTAAGATAAAGGTATTATATTGGACTTAGTGCACTACCTTAGAATGCTCATACAATTGTGGAACAAGAATCTTTATTGAGCCTCTGCTTTTCTGATTAAAGTGTCAATTTGAACAAAATGAAATTCTATTACTTGAGTATTTATATCCAAAGAAAATATTTATTGCCTTCAAAGAATAGTAAAATAAACTTAAATAATGAAGAATAAGTCGATTATGTCTTATAGAATATTTCTTGGAAATACAAAATTCTTACCTCCTTTAGTATTGAATATATGTAAGGGTTTTAATAATCGATGCTCTAAGAACACTGAATTCTGGGAAAAAAAAACACTGAATTCATTTCAAATGAGATTAAAAAATTATTTTTGTTGATTTTTTTTTATTATCAATTTTAAGATACATTCTTTCTGCACTAATTAAAACTTAATAAGTGTGCACTTGTAAGATAAACTCAATATAGAAAGTGTTGCTCCCTTTTTTGGTTCCCTACTCAACTTTTGGACTCGATCTGTGCGCACATTTGATTATGATGAAAGAGTCTCTTAATAAGTATAATTGTATTTACAAAGTTTCAAATTGATTTTACTTAAATAATATAAAATTACTTATCACTTAGGTGCCGTTCGGTTTGAAGAAAGAAGGATGGAAAGGGACCTACTTTTACTTTACCCTTTCCTCTGACAATTTTTTTTTTAAAAAATACAAAATATCTATTATACCCTTTGATTTGACACAATCCCAACCTTCTTTTTTTATTATTATTTAATATAAGGGACAAAATGATAATTTTAATACATTCCCATTCCAAATTTTTATTACCAAACACATCAAACTCATTCTCTCTCCCTCTCTTACAAGCAAACGTGCCCTTAGGTCAATCTCCCGTGTGCTACTCTTTATCAATGGAATGGATGAGATGTAAACATTACAATGCCTTTCACAATTTATAATTGAGGTTTTTCAAAAAGTTTTTTAATTGGAGAACTGATAATCCAAAAATAAGAAATTGTGTATAAATCTAATTCTAAATTGAATCGTCGTGTCTCTTGGCTTGAAAAAGGCAGGTTTCTGATCAAAGATGCTCATATCTTTTTTTAAGAAAAGAAAAAACTTAAAAAAAAAGCCTTTATATTACCATAATTTTTCTGCACTTTAACAAAATTGATCATAACTTGATGGGCCAACTACAGCAATAGTTGGCATAAATCCAATTCAACGGAGAAAGAAACAGAAATTTCTGTAACTCCAATTCTATCATAGCTCTTGTAGTAATGTTTACAAGCAAAAATTGGAACTCCAAATCTATAATTTTAATTTCAACTTGACATATAGCTGAAAATGAGATATCCAAAAAAGAAAGAAAGCATATATTGACGCACGGCTTCCTTCCATTAACTCATCCACACCATACTCAATCTCTCGATAAACTATCTAATAAAACAAAATAAAGCTCTTACAGTGCATGATTAAAAGAAGATCAAAAGTTTAACAAAAAAAAAAAGGAGATCAAAACCTCTCTGCCAGTCTAGCAGTAACTGCTCTTAGCTTTGAATATACCTTGCCTGCTGGTGACCCCAATATTAGACTACAAAGAGAATCCCTTGCAACCTTAATGTTGGCAAAAGATCCCAATATATGAATTTTGGTATCAGCAATCACAATTCTTGTCTTTGTTGCATTCTCAATGGCAAACTTTGTCTTACCACCTTTACCAGATAATCGTCCTATAGCTCGAGACAAGTGGTCCCCTCGAAGGGTTTTAACATCCTTTATCTCAAAGGACTCAACATAGAGCTCATCTAACCTCAGAAGGGCAACAGCATCTATGACATCAAATCCCAGCATGAAAGCATGGACAAAATCAGCACACTTCTGCAGGTGACTAACATCAGGTGTATCTTTTCTTGTCTTCAACTCAACTTTCCTAGCCTTCAAATTCATACGGATGTCGATTTTCATCTGTTCATACACTGGAGTATAGATTTCCATCCAAGCTTTCTTGAGAGGGGTATAACGATGCGGCGGAACAGAAACCTTGCGGAATTGAACTCGACCATCCGACATCTCATGAGGTTTCAATGGCTCAAACTCTGGTTTTGGTGGCAAAGCTGCTTTGGGTTCAGAAGGGACAGTTTCAATTTCCATGGTAGATGATGCCATTTTGCAACCGCTTCAAGTGCTCCCAAATAAAAGTTGATTCAGAATCTACAAAAATACACACAGGGCATAAAGTCAAGCAGCCAGATCCACTACTAGCAATAAAATTACTCAAGCAACCACTTTTAAGGTCATATCAAACAACTTCCTATTCAGATTTCATTAATTCAAGTTAATCACGTTATCATGTCTTTGAGAACCACGGTCAATATTCAACTATATGCTGTCAGCTAATACCAGTATTAGCTTGTATCAGTACGCCACAGAAAAATTCGGCAATATACTTATTTAGCTAATGTTGTCTATAATATACATCGCATCACAAAAGACAATCAATTACTTCATCAGAAATCTAGGGCTATTGATGCGCCGAAATTACAGAAAGTAAAAGATAATGGAAGAAGACAAACCACAAGGATTTCAAGCGCGGCAAGGGATGCCCAAATATCGAAGCCCAACGATCGTCGGAGATAGGGAGGTCAAAGGAGGAGCGGCGACGAGGCAAAGGCAGAGAGGCTTTAGGCTTCGAGTTCCAAAACCCTACGCAGATTTTATGGTTTTCTTTCTATAGGCATTCTTTTATTTCTTTTATATTAAAAATAATAGTTTTAACTTTTAAGTTTTTGGGCCTCCAAGTTATTGGGCTTTCAATGGTCTAGCCTGACTTTTTTGGGCCACGTCTAATAGCTTTTTGTCAAAGTTATGGGTCTTAATTTTACCTATCATTTAAAAAAAAAATATTATTATGGTTAGGGTTCTATTAAACTTTCTAGCTTTTGTCTTTTTGGGCAATTTCAAAAGCATATCATTCCATATTTTATTTTCTGTAATTTTAAAAAAATTAGATCTAACTCTAAGCTTTAAATTTTGGGTAATTTTAAAATATTATTTTTCTTCATTATTTCTTAATATATAAATAAAACAAAATATAAGTTATAATATATATAAAAAAAAGACTAAGTTAAATTGTTAAAAATGTACACTGGTACATTAGAGGAAAGTATAAAAAGTAAAAAAAATTTGGTAAAAAATGAATAAAAAAAACTAAACCTCTTCATTATCGATTACTTATATTTTTCTTTTCAATTCTTCGAATCAATATATATATATAAAGTCACATTTAAACTTTCTTTTCAATTCTTTGAATTTGATAACTCGAAAATTTCATTTTGTGCTAATTAAATTTCGTCATGTCTTTTCAAATGCATATCAATATGTACAGACATAGTGCGATCCATATCACAATATTACGTGAAAAAAAAATCTAAAGAGAATCCCGTAAATAAGATTGTCCATTATTTTTCAAGATTGTCTTTAAGGCTAATATAAACTCACATGTAAACTTTCTAGTAGCCAAACAACATATTCAATTTTATATTCTTTTTTTTTTAAAAAATTAAATACACACCAGTTTCAACCAGAATTTACTCTGTACTTGCAAAATATCCACTCAGATTAAGAACACTAACAAAGAATATCCAGAATTCTAAAAGAAGTTGATAAAAAAGCACTTAAACAAGATCATTATATATATATTCATGAAATAAGACATTACATCCATATCCATTACAACCTCTACTTTTTGAAAGATTAAAAACTGTATCATATCATACTCCTCAGAAAAAAAAATTACTTGCTCTGAACAACAATAGGACTCCTCACTATGTTCTTCCCATTTGACCACCACAACTCCCCAAAAGAATAATTTGCTGGCTTATGCATTCCAGTAGCTTCCACACGAACCTGGAAGCTCTTCTTCTCTCCAACTTTCTTGAAACGCAAGTAATTTGGCTCAACAAAAGCCTTAAGACCTTTGGGAACCCTAAAATCCACATGGTAAGTGCTTGGGGGCCCCACATTTGTCACTGTCCTTGTAACTTTCACAGGATCTGGTCCCAAAGTCACTGTGATTGAAGGGTAGTTGAAGTTTGCTACATTGTAGGATTTTGGACATGTGAAGGGCCTTGGGGAGAATACCTTGAGCTGTGTTTGGGTGTAGCCATAACCACAGAGGAAGTTTAAGTAGTCAGTGGTAGTTAGGTCATACACAAGTCCAGGGTTCATTGCAAGCTCAGGTTGAACATGTCCGGCTCCATAAGCAAATGGGTTTGCTCGTTTCAGATTTGAGTCCAGAAGAGAAGTTTTGTTGCTGTCTAGTGTGCTTGCTGAAATTGAAGGGTTTTTTAGGTAAGTTAAGGACATTCAGACAAAATCATAGGACAAAAGTTCAGATAAGATAAGAGTCTAGTATTACAAGAGTATTGAAATATCCATTCATTACTTATTTGACAAGTAACGAATGAAGTAAGTATTGAATTTTTTCCAGTACTCGTGTAATACTGAACTTTTGTTCGGAAAGTACACTCTATTAGTGAACTAAATTTGACATGTTTGTGTTGAAAGAGCTATATAGAATAGTACCAGTGGTCATGATTGCAGACTTGATAGCTGCAGGACTCCAATCAGGGTAAAGTGTTTTGAGAAGGCCTACAATGCCGGAGACATGAGGGCAAGACATGGAAGTTCCCGACAATAAATCGAAAGGAAATCTTCGTTTGTCTGATGCGAGTTCGGTTGGGCCTGTGGCTTCTGAGTATGCAGCAAGGATGTTCACACCAGGTGCAGTAATGTCAGGCTGAAACAGAAGCCAAAAAAGGGGAAAAAAAAAATTTATAAGCCAAAAATAAAGATAGAACAAAGAGTAATTTAGATCCCTTGTAATTCCCTCCCCGCAATTCTGTGCGTAATTCGCCTATTCATAACCATTGATTTAGTTATCAATCAATCGTGATCCTCAATTCTTAAAAAAAGACAAAAAGTGAATGACAGGGAGAATTACTAGGGATCCGAGTTGTGAATAAAGAGTAGTAGACCTTGAGAATTGATGGCTGAATAATGTTTGGACCTCTTGAAGAGAATGCAGCCATAACAGGAGCTGGCTTTATTGGCACTTCTGTTCTTGATTTAGTCATGTAAGCCAAAGGGTCCCTTCAAGATATGAAGAAGATTGTTAATTTAAGAAGTGAAGAAATCCAGAAGAAGATTGTTGCACAAGAAATTAAGAACTTTACTTGTTGTGCTTGATGTAGTTATAAACATATTGGCCATCATCATAATTGACATTTGAAGTAGGCAAAACATGAGGGTCTGCCATAGTATCATCCAAGCTTAGGGCATCATTGGCCAAAATCATCCCTACTGCACCTGCAAAAGAAGCCACCTCGCCTTTCTCGGTTCTTCCAAACTCGCCTCGAAGGCAGACCAAGATCTTACCCTTGACCTTTTTCGGATCAAGGGTTCCATTATAGCAGAGTTGGCTGCAAGAATTCAAGATTTACATTAGGCACATATCAAGGAATCCAATGAAATTAGTTTCATTATAATCTCTAAAGATCATATATTGAAGTGAAGTAACATTTTTACTCACGCTTCATGAGGTGTTGCATTTGGAAGCCTAGCATCCTCAGAACTAATTAAGGGATAGAACTTCTGAGATGGTAAGCTCATAGATGAAAGACTAGCACCCTGAAAGTCCAAAGTGAAGCCAATTTCAAACTCACTTTAGATTTTGGTACACTCAAATTTACATAATATTAGTCAGAAAAAAAATCATAAATAGACATGTAATGGAGCATCATCTGTTGGGACTTGGGAGGGCCACCCCAGCAATAGGCCTTACAGTACACGAGAGATCAGGCCCACTTTGGATACCCTAGTCCAAGACAAAAAAAATCACAAATAGACATGTATGTATTCTTTAGGACAAGAAAGAACAATACCTTTAGGTGCTTCCTATCCCCAAGTGCAACATAGCTGGTGAATTCTCTATCCAGAGTGCTGGCAGCAACAGTTAACATCCATGGAGACACATTCGATACACTTCCGGATGCCGGTCCAGAATTGCCAGCAGAACTAACTACCAAAATTCCCTTTGAAGTAGCATGGAAGGACCCTATAGCAATTGCATCAGAAAACAAATCTGTAGGTGTACCACCAATGGAAGCTGAAATAACATCAACACCATCACTTATGGCAGCCTCAAACCCGGCTAGAATATCGGCATCGAAGCAGCCACCACCTGCTGTGCTATTAATAGGAGGCCAGCAAACCTTGTAGGCTGCAACTTTTGCCTTTGGAGATCCACCTTTTGCTGTACCATATCCATTACCTAAAACACTTGCTCCTTTGACAAAATTCCCACCAGCAGTAGATAAAGTATGTGTGCCGTGGCCATCGACGTCTCGTGCTGTGTAGGACGATTCATTTTGTTTGCCTAGAAATGATTCATAGCCTTTGATGAAGAATCTTGCTCCTACCAGCTTCCTGCACATGAAAAAGAAAGCCTCCTTGTCCTAATGCAAGCTTTTTCTTAGCTAAATAAGGAAAATAGTGATTTGAAGAAGGACAAGATTTATAGGCAGTTCCTTAATCCTTTCTATGAGATTCTCCAACCTAAATAAACATGTGGAAAAGTTGTTTGAAAAGAAAAAATCATGAGAGAGACGAGTTGTATAAATCATACACGTGTCAACTTTTGATTGGAGAACCTTATGGAAAAGTTTTTTCCTTTGATAATGGTGGAAATGGAAAATGTCATGAAGATGAGTATGGACCTATTGCAAAGACGTTTGTTTGAATTGTGAAGATTGTCAAGTTCACATTTTCCTTTCCATTTTGCTGGAATGGGCCCCATTCCTTTGTCACTAAAGCTCTTGGATTCTGGCCAAACACCTATTGAAAGAGAGAGTATGGTGCCTCATAAAATTGCCAATAAATGAAATTAAATGACACAAGAAAACCATCTCACTGTGTTGTGTGCAATATATCATAAGAAAAGAAGGATAAAAGAAAACCCATAATTTAAAAACTTAATTAAAGAGTAAGTTAACAACCTGTATCAAGGTTAGCAATGATAGTATCTTCACCATATCTTGCCTTCTCCCAAATGGAATTTTTCAGTGTCACTCCATTGGACTCTAGACCAAGAAACTCCCATGACCTGGTTGTGTGCAATTTACGCATTCTGCTCAAGAACACAGACACTACATTTGGATCCTCTGGAATCACCAAAAAATAAAGAAATTATTAAAATTTTAATGTGAGGAAAAAAATGAAAACAGAGGAAAACAGAGCCATTCAGAGAATGTTGCTAATGAACAATCTTACTTGCAATCTCTGATGCTTCTTCCTCTTCAAGTTCTGCAGCAAACCCATTAATTTTTCTACTATATGAGTAGATTATTGCTTCCTGTGCCCTCTTATTGCTGTGAAAAATCATAAGATTTATAATGTCATTTCCTTAATTTCTTCAATTCTATATATATAGATGATTTTCCATTAGTTAATGGAATCTTCAAATTATAATACCTTCCCAAGACTGATCCCAACAAATTGTAATGGGAATTTGTGGCTGCATCAACATCAATAGAAGTAGGATTTGGGCCATGAGAATGTGACCCTAAGTATACAATGTAAGACTGAAACAAAGAACACAAATATAAATAAGCCAATTCATTCTTGTATCAAACACAAGAAATAGTGATAGAAGAACCTGAAAAGTTAAAAAAAAAAAAAATCTTGCCTTTTTAATGGCATAACTTGGTTGGATCCAGAATGAGGATAGAAGAAATAGTGATAGAAGAAGCTGAAAAATGGAGGATCCCACCATTTTTTCTTTCTTTGAATATCTTTCAGAAGTAAAGGCAAGGAGGCTCTGTTTTACTCTGATGCTTTTATAACTCTGTTTCTCTCTGTATAGAGATGGAATATCAAATATCAATACAATTCATGCATCAATTCAAGAGCATAGTCAACGGACATAATTGATCATAATCACATACATTTTCTAAAACTTAATTCCAATATTAGTGGGACTCAAATCACCATGAATCTGCATAATTACAGAGTAATGAAATATTTACCCTTTAAGGTCCTTCAGGATCCCCTAGTAATGGTAGAATCATACCAAAATTATGTTGGTACATGCAAAGACAAAGAATATGAGTCATGATTTTCGTGATATTTATGCAAAATTTATAGAACTCAAGAATAGTGGCGCAATTTTTGGACAACAAGAAATATGTTGAAATTTTTGGTAATTAAGTTTTTTTTATTTCTTTCATGTGTGCCTTAAATTTCAGCTCAAATATAGCAGATTCTTAGGAATTTGTTTGATTTAATCAAGATCTATGGCGTTTCTTAGGTTGGTAACTCGGTATGTTACACTTAATTACTTTCCCTTGCGTTCAAGATTTTAATTCATTTGAGAGTTTTAAATTTCATCAGTGTTTTAAGTGGGAATTTTTTTTTAATATTATAGTTTTTTTTAAAAAAATTAAAATAAAATATTAAAGAAGTACAAGTTACAACTAAAATACTCTTAATAAATTAAAAAAATTATTTAGAAATTAGAAAAATCTTCCTCTTATCCTGTTGCATGAGGAACTAAAAAAATGGAGAACGTGTGATATTTGAACAATTTTATGCATCAGGATTTAGATGCAATTTTAGTGTGTGTGTATATATATAGCATCATGAATTATTGCTAACTTTTAGCAGTTGAATTATCATGAATTTTTATTCCTTCAAATAACTTTCACAAAGAGATTCCTCTATATTTTAATAATAAATTGTATGTTAAATTATTCATGGGTCTCTCTATAATTTACTCTAATTTTCATAGTTTCAAGTTTTGTAATTAGATATATATATTATTTATAATAAAATCTTTGCTTTTAAACTCCTTTAAATTAATATGCGTTTCATTCGGATCCAATCTTAAGTCACTTGTATAATCAACATTCCACTTCCTTAAATGTCTTCATTATGAAAAAAATAGCTACTAAACTCCATTAATTCATTAGAGAAGACAAAAGTGTGGCCAAACTCTATGCATATTTGGCTAGTTGAGACTTGTATTGATGAGTTGAATTAATGCATTTACCCCTTATGGAATTTCAAAAAAATACATTTTGGAAAAAAATTCTACCTTTATGTGCTGTGTATGTGGCAATGTTGTCAGATTGAACCGACAAAGACTCGGACAAGTGTTCGGTTCACAGTCTGATCGGTTTAACTAATTGAACCAAATGACACAATAAATAATAAAATATTAATTATGTCTATGTGATACTAAGTAAAATATCACATACATTTAATCTTTAATAAGTAATGCATAAAATTTTCATTTTGACCACCACAATATAATACTATAATTAAGTAAAAATAGAGTTGAGAAAATGATGAAGATGAGAATTAGAAAATGAGAGTTTCGAGCGACTTCGATTTCTAGCTTTTTCAATGTTTAATTTTAATTTTTCATCAAATTTTTTTTAACTAAAGAGGGCGGTTGGACCAGACGGTTTGGCGGTTGGACTCAATTTAGCTGTTGAACTCCGGTTAAATTCGATCCTATTGATAACTTAATTTTTTAGGTATAACCGACTCATTCTACTTTCTAATTCACGGTTGAACCGATCGAACGGTCCTAACAACATTGGTGTGGGTGTATGATTTAAGATGTTAGTGGTTGAACCCAAATGCCCAATCAACAATCTTCAACTATATGAGCATAAATCAAATCTAATTAGCTTCAAATTATAAGGATGGAGATTTAATTACAAATGACAAATAAATATAAGAACTCAATTAAAAAAATTAAATTTATATGGATGTAATTAAAAATTAGTGTAAACTATAGAAGCAATTAATTAATTTAAGCTATATTGTATCATAGTATTTGGCAGTTGAATTATCATTATTTCTAACTTTTGGCAATTGAATTTTCATTCCTTAAAAAACTTTTATAGAAAGATTCTTTTATATTTTAATTTTCATTCCTTAAATAATGTTGTCTTTTATGTTTATTAAAAATAATTTGTTGTCTTTTATGTCTTCTCTGTCGCTCTCTTCTCTCAATTTGCCTCAATGTGAAATGAATTTGTTTAAAAATATATATATATATATATATATCTATGAAAATATAAAGTTTGATTTGTGTTAATCTAAAATGAATTACGAGACTAGTTCATCTCAATTTGAGACAAATGAGCCTAAAAAACACAAAAAATGAAGGTCAATAAAAAATAGTTGTTGCAACACATTTTTAGTGCCCACAATGTTAGGGCTCAAAAGATCTCAATATTTGGTGCTTAAACTCGCTTATATCGGCGTGTAGGCCGTTTTTTTATTAGACTTAAATATGAATTTAAAAATTAATTTTATAAGATTGAGAATGAGGTAAAAATGCCAATGATTCAACTCCTACGCATCTTCTTTCATTCCTTACTCTTAAGCCTTATGATTCATTTATATTGAAAGAATAAAAAAAGTTAACCACATATGTAATCTTTATGAAGCCATTAAGTATCTTTTTTCTAAATTAAGATCTACCAAGTATGGTCATTAATTTCTTCATTAACTTGCACACACCTCAAAGAATGAACAACTAGTTCGACAATTTAAAATTGAATCATAACCAATGTTAGAGATTAAGGACACGTTCTTTACGCAAAAACGAAAAGGGAATGCATTTACTGTGTTTGTTAGTAAAGTTTGGGAATGGAGATGGAAATGAAAAGGTATTAAAATTACTACTTTATCTCTTATATTAAAATAATAAAAAGAAAAAATTATAATTGTATTAAATCAAAGAGTATAATAGACATTTTATATTTTATTTTTTTCAAAATTTATGACAAAAGAAATAATAAAGTGAAAAGTGGGTAGGGTCCACCACTCACTTTTCCCTTTCCATCACTCTTTCATGTATAACGAACGGGCCCTAAACCTCTAACATTTGATTAAGAATGAATGAATTCTTTCTACTCAACCACACCCTCAATTAATTAAAAAACCATAATTTGGAAAACAATTTAAGACCTAATAATAAGTATATAAATATTCATGGTTATATTTCTAGCCAAGCATAAAATTCCTCAAAACTTATCCTAGAACTAGTTATGCTTCACTACAATAGGACTCTTAACTTTGTGCTTGCCATCTGACCACCACATCTCCCCAAATACATAATCTTCAGGCTGATCTGCTCTAACCCCTTTCAAAATAACTTTGAATGTCTTCTTCTCACCAGCTTTCTCAAATGTCAAAGACCTTGGCTCAACCAAAACTGAGATTCCATGAGGTTCCTTCACATGCACATTATAAGTACCTGGACACCCAACATTTGTCACTGTGCGAGTAATGGTTACAGAGTGGTTCCCTAGATTAGGCACAGCAATTGAAGGGTAGTTAAAATCTGCCATGCTGAAAGATTCTGGACATGTATAAGGGCTCCTAGAAAATAACATAATTTGTGTTTGGTTGTAACCGTGAGCACATAAAAAGTTCAGGTAATCATGGGTGTTCAGATCATAAACAAGTCCAGGGTCCATTGCAAGGTCTGGTTGTATGTGTCCTGCACCATAAGCAAATGGAGTTGCTTCTTGCTTGGACTGATCCAAAATTGGTCTTCTGTTGTTATCTAGTGTAAATGCTGAAAATGCAGAGATTTGAAGAGTTATGAAACCAATACAAACAAGTGGCATGTTTTGTATGAGAATATAGTTATATGATAAAATGTAAAAGCACCTTTTATGTCCCCGCAAAAAAAGTTCAGGAACGAAATTAAAAATTAGTGTAAAGTTTGTATACATAAAAGGTGTTTTTGGCCACTAAAAAGTGTGTAGTAGGTTTGTCTAGATTTTCTAGGACTTGGAAACTGCATATGCATACCAGTAGTCATGATTGCAGATCTGATAGCTGCAGGACTCCAATCAGGATAGGCTGTTTTGAGAAGGCCAACAATACCAGTAACATGAGGGCATGCAATAGAAGTTCCTGACCCTATAACAAATGGAATCCGGCGTTTATCTGAATCTAAACCAGTTGGACTTAAGCCTCCTGGGTACGCATAAAGAATGTCATGTCCTGGTGCAGTGATATCTGGCTGCAATAGGAAACATAAATGGTCACTGCAATATCATCTCTGCATAATTCCAAAGTAACAAATTAAGGAGTACTTGAAAGCAACGCTAGCAAAGCTGGTGATTAAAAAAGAGACCAGACCTTGAGGATTGTTGGCTGGATTACATTAGGTCCCCTTGATGAGAGAGAAGCTATTACTGGAGCTGGTTTTATTCCTACAAGTGTTTTTGCTCTTGTCATATAAGCCCTAGGGGCCCTGCAATCCATTAATAAGGTTACTTGCCAAAACTGTTTCTGTAAAATGAAAGTGATCTGGAGTTAAGAGAAATAAAAATTACTTGGTAAGTTTTGTGTAAGAATAAACATATTCACCGTCGGTGTAATTGATGTGCAAAGCAGGCAGTATGTGAAGAGTAGCCATAATATCATTCCCACGTTTCTCATTATTTGCCAAAACCAGTCCCACTGCACCCGCAAGTAGAGCTTCCTGCTCTGCTAAAACTATTCCCACTCGGTCACTTATTAGGCAGATGAGAATTTTACCCTTTGCCTTCTTCGGATCAAGGCTTCCAGGATTGCACAGTTGACTGAAAATTCATGATATATACACTAATATGCTTAAAAATACTACAATATAGCAAACAAGAGAATACGTAATTAATCTTAGGACATTTTCACTTACGCATTCTCATCAGTGGCATTAACAGCTTTAGCATCTACAGAACTGATCAGAGGATAGAACTTCTCAGATGGTAAGCCTGTAGAAAGACTAGCTCCCTGGAAGTTCAAATTGATATAAAGCAATGAGCGAATGAGGCAATTCGGAGTTAAACAAGCAGTAACCTAAGTTGAGTTTGGATGGCCAATTTAGAAATTTATGGAAGAGGAAACTACCATGTTAGTCCTGAAGCAATCTGTCTCAACTTAATTCTTAAAATATGTAATTCATCTCAATTTAATTCCTGAAGGATAGAAATGCAATCTCTAAAAAATGCAATTAGTCTCAGTTTAATCCGAAAATTTTCAAATGACTAAATTGAGACAAATTGAATCTTCTAGTGACTAGATTTGATATTTTGATCTTCTAGGACTAAAATGAAACAAATTATATCTATTATGGACTAAATTGAAACAAATTGCATCTTTCAAAGAACCAAAATGTCAATTTACTCTTCAATCTTAGTGGAATTGAATAGCTGCAAATAATTCCTAGATTAAATTACTCAATTCTTTTTTATTACTTCATTTCATCCAACACAAACAGAGCTAAATTGAAAAAAAAAAGAAAAAAAAAACATGATCTTATACCGTAATCTCCCTCCCGTCACCAAGTGTAAGCCAATTGACAAACTCCCTATCAATCGAGCTAGCAGCAACAGTGAACATCCACGGCGCCACATTCGTCACAGTCCCTTTACCTGGCCCTTCATTCCCTGCACCAGCAACCACCATCACACCATTGTCAATCGCATGAAAGGCCCCTATGGAAAACCCATCTTCGAAAAACTCAGCGGGAAGAGGCTTCCCGAGGGAGAAATTGATCACATCGACACCATCGCTAATCGCAGCGTCGAAAGCGTCCATGACATCGGCATCGGTGCAGTCGATGGCATCGGTGGTGGAGAGCCAGCACACCTTGTAGGCAGCGACTCGCGCTCTGGGGGATCCGCCCTTGGCGGTGCCATTGCCAAACCCTAGGACGCTGGCTCCTGGAACGAAGCTACCGGCGGCGACTGATAGAGTGGGAGTGCCATGGGCTAAATAGTCGCGTGCGGTGTATTGCGATGCGTTGAGTTTGCCGTATTTTGATTCGTAACCCTTGCTGAAGAATCTTGCTCCGATCAACTTTCTGTGTAGGTGTAGTAGTGTTGCGCAAGGTGAAAGAGTATTAGAGAAAGGGAAATGAGGTTGGAGGGAAATTTTGAATATATTATATATATATATATATATATATATATGGATACATAGATGGTCTATTTTTCTTTCTCCTCTATGTTTTTCTCCTCTATGTTTCACTCAAGTTTCAAATTAGTCATTTATGTTTCAGAAGTTTTAAATTAGTCCTTTATGTTTCCCAGAAGTTCTAAATTGGTCATTCCATCCAAATCCGTCAATTTCTTAAGTTAACTGTTGATGTGGCTTGCCGAGGTGAACACATAATCTCTCTTACGTGTATCAAATAGCTGACGTGGCCTTAGACACACCAAAAATATCCAAACGACGTCGTTTAAGCAAAAAATAAAATCATGCTGAGAGGACCAATATGAAACTCTAATGAAACATAAAGGACTAATATAAAATTTCAATGAAACATAAAGGACAATATAGAACTTCAATGAAACATAAAGGACCAATATAGAACTTGAATGAAACATAAATGATCAATATAAAACTTTCATGAAACCTGAAGGACAAATATAAAACTTTTGGAAAACATAAAGGACCAATATAAAACTTTTAAAAAATAAAGGACCAATTTAAAACTTGAGTAAAACATAGAGAACCAAAATAGGTATTTGACATTTTCTTTACATATGACAGTTTATTACTTCTTTTTGTATGAGATGATATAGAATTTAGATTCAAAAGTACTAGCATGCAATTAAATTTTTTGTAGGTAAAGACACTAGTATTCAAAAGTTTATTACACTTTGACTAATTCAATTTGAACTTGCTTAAATCCATAACAATAATAGACCTAAAATTTGAACAATAAATTTTATTTAAAAGAAATAGTTCACCTACTACCACTTTTTGGTTTTGGTTTTGACTACCACTTTAACCAATTATATATTGACTATAGTATTAATTTGGTTAATCAAGTGTTTTGAAGTAATTTAGTAAAATTTAAATACAATTATGATCAAGGACAACTCAATTCTATACAAAATCACATTAATTAAGTAAATGTTATTACATTTTAGAAGTGATTTTAAAAAAATTACATTCTAGACTTAGGTATATAATAGAGCTAAGTGTTCTTTAAGGATCGTTTCGTAGAAGATGATGTGAGATTTTGATATGTTTAATAGGTGATGAGAGAAAAAGAGTTTTTCCTCATGAGAAGGGAAGAAGTTACCTTGCATGGGAAAAAGAAAATTGGAAAGGGGAGCAATTTTTTATGATTAAAATATTTTTAAAAAATTTGTGATAAATAACAAAAGTAAAAACAAAAATGACATTTTATACTTGTATATTTTATTTATCTATTTTCTCCGTATAATACCAAACAACATTATTTTTAGAGGCAAAATATTATTTAGTCCCCGAATTGTTGGTCAAACTACTATTTAGTCCCTGAATTGTTCAAAAACACTATTTAGTCCCCAAATTGTTCACTCTGTCAACTATTTAGTCCCCGAATTTGACAAAAATACTATTTAGTCCTCGAATTTGTAACTATATCAACTATTTAGTCCCCAAACTTGGCAAAAATACTATTTAATCATCGAATTTGCAACTCTGTCAACTATGTAGTTTACTGACTGTTACCCGTTATAGCTGACAGAGTTGTAAATTCGGTAATTAAATAGTATTTTTGTCAAGTTTGGGGATTAAATAGTTGACATAGTTACAAATTCGAGGACTAAATAGTATTTTTGTCAAATTCGGGGACTAAATAGTTGACAGAGTGAACAATTCGGGGACTAAATAGTGATTTGACCAACAATTCGGGAACTAAATAGTATTTTGCCTCTTATTTTTATGTTGCTCTCCTCCTACCAAATGTCATCTTAATTTTCTCTTCTTTTTTTTTTTTGGTCTCTTCTGTCAACCAAAAGAAATCATTATAGAAATGAATCATTTATGAATTTCCTTCTAATGATTTAATTAGCTAGGAAAAATCAATTTTATTTTCATCAACAAAATTTGATCTTATCTATTAGGTGAATGGAAACAAAATAGGAGAGACCTATTGCAACGAAAATTGTCAAGTTGACAAATTCCACGCCATCTTGAAGGTACATCTCCCATTCCCTCGTCGTTAAAGCTCTCGGATTCAGGCCACACACCTATTCAAAATCAACACAAACACACCACTAATATCTTTAAATAAATAAATAGCCACAAATATTTAAAAAATTCAAACTTGCTGCCACAACATTAATGATGATGATTCATGAAGTGACAATACATGTGAGGCCAAGAAAACTAATAATTAATTAAGCCTCAATAATTGAAGATTTATACTTTGAGTGATAGTGATAAGAACTAACCAGTGTCAAGGTTACCAATAATGGTGTCTTCACCATATCTTGCTTTCTCCCAAATTGAGCCCTTACCAACAAATCCATCACCACTCTCTAACCCAAGAAACTCCCATGATCTTGTCGTTTGTAGCTTCTGCCCTTTGTTCTCAAACACTGACACTACACTCGGATTTTCTACCACACCCATCCAACACACAAAATCAAGACCATAATCTCAATTTAGTCATCGGAAGATACAATTTGTTTCAATGTAAAATTTTTCAAGAACTAACTTGAGACAAATTGTATTTTTCAGGGATCAAAATACTAATAATTTATTTCATAATCAATTAATTAATAGATTCAAACTGAAATGACTTAATTTTTTTTTGTGGATTTCAATGTTCAGTGACAAAAAAAAACAGAGTTTTGATAATACTGTGTTTAGAAGATGTTGATGTATTTTCTTTTACCTGCAATCTCTGCTGCTTCTTCCTCTTCCAGCAAAGCGGCAAAAGCATTAATGTGTTTGTTGTATGAGTGAAATATTGCTTCCTTGGCCTTTTCATGGCTGTGAATATGAATAAAGAATAAGTGAATAAATATATACTATAGAATAATTTAACATTTGTGTCAATTTAGTCCCTAAGAATATATATTAACATAACTTACAAAAAATTTTATAAGGATTAAATTGAGATGAATTGCATCTTTCAGGAACTAAATTGTGACAAATTACATAGGACCAAGATGTTGATTTACTCTATACTAAATAGTAAATAATGATAATACTACTGTATTTGGATCTTCCAAGGTTGATTGGATTCTATACCTTCCCAAGTGTGAGGCTAGAAAGCTATAATGAGAATTTGTTGCAGAATATTGATCAAAAGCAGAAGGGTTTGGGCCATGAGAATGTGATCCCAAGTATACAATGTAAGACTGCCACACAGAACAATGATCAAACAGCTTAAGTGCATACAACAGAAGCCAACTGTGTATATGGAAATTGAAAACTATATTTTTCAGCAGTATAAGAAGAACATCACCCAGAATTGAAATTCAAAACTGAAACATATATATATGGACTTGCTTGCCTTTTTAATGGCATAGGCTGGTTGATGCAGGAGAAGAAAAAGAAGAAGAAGAAGAAGAAGGTGGAAAATGGAGAAACCCATAATAATAGCCTAATAGATTTTGATGTTGAAGTGTAGTGTAGTGCAAAGAGGCTATATGCTTATACAAGTCTTTTTTTTTCTTCTCATGTGTTGGAGCTTTGATGGCTCTTACTTTTCTATGTTTACATTATGGTTGGTTTGTGATATGATTGGCATGAGTATTCCTCAAGTAATATTTGTTGAAGAAGACTTGAAAATATGAAAGAAAAGTATGTAATATTGTGAAATTTCATGCCAAGTGAACATTATCCGTTGCTAAAGACTTGTATATGTCACGTTCGTTAGGCAGAAATAGAAATAGAAATGGAAATGGAAACGGAAATGGAAACGGAATGCATTTGATGTGCTTAGTAATAAAAGTTTGGTAATGGAAATAAAAAAGGAATGTATTAAAATGACCATTTTACCCCTTATATTAAAATAATAAAAAGAAAAGAGGGTTATAATTGTGTCAAATCAGAGGGGTATAATAGATATTTTGTATTTTTTTCTTTCTTTTTTTAAAGTTGATGGAAATGAAAAAGTGAAAAAGTAAGTGGGACCCAGTTTACTTTTTCATTTCCAGCTAATGAACATGCCGGTAAGCTTCATTCTTTATGATTTATGACTTTTCGTCACTAGTTTATAGTTTACTAATCATGCTTATTTATCATCTTCAATATTTGATGGAAGAACTTCTAGGTTTTCTTCTTTTTTTCCTTTTTCAATCCTTATGAAGATTTGACTCCTTAGTTTGGAATAATCAACAAAAGTAGGCCCAACTTGATTCTCTCTCTAGGGGTACGCTTGGTATAAATGCACAGATGTAAAGTACCGTAAAGAAAGTACTGTAGAGTAAAGTACTGTAGAATAAAAGAAAGTACTGTAGAGAAAAGTGAGGAGAGAGATAGAGAGAAAAATTAGGAGAGAGAAAAAGTATGATAAAAAGTGTGGTTGGTATGTATAAAATATGATGTAAAATTTTTTTGGGAATCGTGAAACACCAAGATTGTACTGTTTGGATTTTACACCAAACATACCCTAGCAGTGTTCCTATCAACCTGTAGGGACTATAAGGAAACTTCTGAGTTGAAAAATAGGTGAAAGTATAATTTTTAAAAAGTTTTTGTCATCATGTTACTACTTAACAATTCAAGTTGATTGTGTTATACAAAAGGATTAATATGAAATAAGTTGCAAAGATAGATGATTTATTTAAAGAATAAGGAGTTAAGGACTAATATAGAACAAGTATTAAAAATAAAGGATCAAAATAGAGTTTTAGCCATATATTTTCAGTCCAAAACAATGGTATAGTTAGTTAATTACCAAGTTTCTCTTTGGGTAAATCACTTCAAGAATATTTACGGCACTAAAAATTATATTATACAAATTTAAACATTATTTAAGATAAACCCTTAATACGAAAAAAATAATTTTGAAAGGTAAAGCGCTGAAAAAAAAGTATATACCCAGTAAGCCCAAGTTCTGAAAATTTGCTTGCACTGTTGCACATGTAGTGGTGGCCACATTACTAACAAACAAGAAGCGAAAAGAAAAAAAAAAAAGATTCTCGTAATATTCCATATTCTTCCCAACGCGTCTTTCATTCATCATGCACTTCCTTCCTTCCTTGCTTCCTCCCTCCCTCTTCTCATTCATTCCTTCCCACATTTTTCTCTGCAACTTCATGCCTTCACACTTGTACGATGATTGGCCCCTATCACATATTTTCTGCTAAAGGTGAGTGAGTCCATTAGCATTTTGGGTTCTGTTTTTGATCTTTGCAATTTCGAGCTAGACCCTTTTATGCTGAATGATTTAGGTGTTTATGCTAAATTTTTGTGGAAGATAAATGGATCTGTGTTTCCTTTGTTCTTTGGTGTGTGTGAGCAATAGTTCATGGTCGATACTCGATAGACATTATTTGTAAATTCTGTATTAGCGTGGAAGCTAGGTATCAATGGGAACTTGGGAAGATGAATTGAAGAATCTGCATTTATGTGAAGAAGCTTGTCTTTTATCTCCTCCATTAAATAATGGAGACATTGGAGCTGTGAATGAGTCAATGATGTGTCATGTGTTTTGTGTGCCCCCATTAAGCATAGTTCATTAAATGATTCTTGGAAAATTAATCCTGGGTTTTAGAATGATGGAACTTGAAAGGGACATTCCAAAATCCAAATCACTTTAATCTTCTTTTTGCTTTTTGGGAGATCTCAAGGTTTTCTCCTTGCATATCAGAAGAAGACATTGTCTACCTTGAAAGTTTGGCCCAAGCAAGTTAACACTTGTGTACTCTAGTGAATGATGTTAAATAGTTAGATCCATATAAGATTTGATATGATATTTAAGGCCTCACAAGAGATGGCTTTTTTGTGGGAGACGTGTTTTCATTGTCATATATCCATTTTTAATTTTGCTGACTATCTGAGTATTCCCTCATTTATGTTGTCGTCTTTAATTGCTTTGGTATGGGTACCCATACTTCATGGCTCATGCCTTGGTTTCCTCATATTTTCTATGGTTTTAATGAATGTGTTCAATAGAGAATTTCCTTTTCCTACAAATCTTCGTTGAGTGCCAACTGCAAATTATTATGAGAATTAGAATATTCTTTACAATTGGTTTAGATTTAGACTTTTAGTTTGGTCTTCAATTTATGCATTATAGACTCGAAAATCTTCATCTCTCTTGACCTTTTCTTCAAGTCATAGGATGTTTACCCCTTTGCGAAGGGATATACATCTCACTTTAACATGCTTAATTAAGTAAAGGTGACTACAAGCCTGTTTGAACTTTGAAGGGTGTTTCATTTCTTCGTTCTATAAAATTAATTTTCTAAAATTAATTATGAGAATTCAAGTTAGTATTGTTTTCATATATTTATGTATATGCTATTAATAAGAAGAATTGTTTTCTGTTTTTTCTTTGTTTTAAAAAACTGGAGTTCAGAACATTTTTTAATTGTTCTGTGTTTTTTGTTTTTCAAAGCACATATTCTATTTTTTTTTGTTCAGTCAAAAACAATTTGTTTATCTATTTTTTGAGAGGATTCTAATCAGGCATTATTAGCATGAGATTTAATTATCAACAATGTTACTGATTACTAGTTAGACTGATTTTTCCTCCCTCTCTCTTTATTGAATGAGTAGGGATGAAATCTCAACTGTAAAGTGTAAATCAATCCCCTTCAAATTAGAAAGAAAGTATCAAATTCACATATCATCAATTCATCAGGAACCATTGGCATTATTGAATATAAAGTTCTTTTTCCTCTAATGTAGTATACAATTTCTCATGTAAACAAGAATAGATTTAATTTATATATGAAGAACATTACATAAATATTTACATTCAAATCATAACAAATTCCATCTGAGGAAAAGAATAGCATTTGTCAAAACAAATCCTTCACAATAAAAATCCAAGCATCCTATTTAATGGGTATGTTATACTATAACACCTTTTCTTCCATTCCTTCTTTGAAGTAGGAAGATCTTCAGAACCCTTTCCAGGCACTGAGAACTTCATGGAAGACTTCAGAAATCAGATCCCTGTCTGCACATTGCAAGAAGGCATTGAAATCATCCCGAATGTCAAATATTTTACCGAATTTCACAAGATAGCGCAGGCAACTACTCTTCAGTTTAGGTAATTGGTATAGGGATGCATTTTGGAGCCTCTCAAGAACATTTTTGGTATCAATATCTTCAAGAAGGCTGTCATGGCATGCCTCCTTCAGGTCAGATATGTCATATTTATCAGCTGCATGCAGAAGGACAAGCCTGTGTGTGAGAAATTCTTCATGTTTGATGTTCCCATAAAGGTAATTGAGAAATGCTTGGCAAGCATCAATTGACATGTCTGAGATGTTTATGGTGGATAGCTCCTTCTCCTTAAGGTTATGCGAGAACATGCTGCGAAAGACTGGGGACCGAGCAGCAAGTACAGCACGATGAGCTCCAATGCTTCCATCAGATGCATTGATCATTATGTCTGTGTGAATTCCTTCTGTTAGCATTCGCCCAAGAGCTTCAAGAGCTGTTGCATTTGACCTCTTCTGTGTATGCCCTTCTGCCCAGATGGAGCAAGGCTCTCCACCCTGTGTTTTACAGAAAGTGTAAAACCAGGTAAGCATCCAGAAGCACTCAGCTATATATATATACATATAAGGGTCATGATTGTAGAACATTATACTAAAGGGTAAACAGAAAAAGAGAAGTTGTAGCTAAGTGTTGTGTTGTCCATATATTATTACCATGATTCTGGTTCATTGTCATTGATTATTTATCAACACTTACCAAAGGGATTAATGAAGTAGTCATGATTATACCAGTGGATTATATTTAAAAAGAAAAAGGAAAATCAATTGCTATGATTGCTACAAGAAAAACTGTGAGTGATGAAGTGGTACGTTTGGGGATGCAGTCTTCAAATCAAGGAACTCAACGTCAATAATGAATTTCCCAGTTAGTGGAACCTCAATTGCCCAAACAAAGTCTTCGTTGCTCTTGATCAATCTGTCTTTTATTCCTGCATCATATATACAGTAAAGGAGTAATCAGCTTAATTGTTCTCCTCAGAGTTGAAGATTATTGAGAAGTTCCCAATATGCCAAATAATAGAAATTATAATGATTCCTTTTTCCTAACTTGTTAAGGATTTCAATTCTTCATCAGAGAACCGAAGATTTAAATATTGCAGCAATCTGAAGCAGAGTAATATCTTGTATAGCATGATCTTACCAGAACAGAAAACTACAGGAGGTTCAAAATTTTTTTTTTTTTTTGAAAACCCGAAAAATTTCTTACCTGGATGGACCAAGGCCTTGCGATCGCCAACTGAACTAACGACCCGAATGATGAAAGATGCAATCGGGGGATTGTCTCTGGTTAGATTGGATATTTCTGGGTACAATTTTACGAACAAAACCCGGTTCTTCTCCACGGCCAAATGCCTTCATTTCAGAAGAAAAAAAGAAAAGAAAAGTTAGTCCGTCACTGTTTAATTTTCTCGCATTTTCTGAGCAACCAAACACAAATTTCTCCCATTGACGTGGAAGAAATTTGTGATTGGAAAGAATAACTCACCAATTCCACTTGCCGATCTTGAAAGGATCAGATTTACGGTAAGTGCAGGAGGCAAGGTTCTCGATTCTCCATTGAGCGAGGCGAGAAGTGGTTTCGACTCTGTACGCAGAATCGCTCATCCTATCAGAAAAAGCGAGAGCCACAGTGATTTCATGGATGCAATCGAAGATACCCTCCAACAAGAATTCTCCGGGCTTTCCCAGGTTGACTCTTTCTTCTACAATAATTTTCTCTCTTCATTCATAAACAAAGGATAATAATACTCTGTTCTTCACTCTGTTTCTCTCTCTCTCTCTCTGTACTATCACTGAACCAGTGTTATAGAAAAAGACATAAACACCCAGAAACATACAAAACTCCCGATCTGGTGTTTGATTATTTTGCAATTTCTCCCAATGGTTTCGGGCACGCAAGGATTTGTGTGTTGCTTTTACTCCATTGATGTTGAGCTTTTTTCCTGGAAAAAAAAAAGAAAAATAATATATTAGTGCATAGATGAGAGAGAGAGTGAAACAAGCAGTGATTTGGTGGCTTTGTTGGCTTACACAGCACTTTTATTGGTGTGAGATGGTGATGGGTGAGAAATGTCTACGCCCTTTGATTGATTGCTTATATATCATTGGTATGTAGAAGATATACGTGGATTCAAGTACTTACCTTCCTAGATGATGTGTTTCCAAGGGAAAAGCATTTTTTTAATTTTTGGTCCTTTCAAGCAAAGTATCTAATCCTTTCCAAATTTCCAAAACTACCTTCACTCTTGGATTTGTGGAACCAAATATACTTTGCTCACCACCCAAAACACTAATGAAAGTGCATCATAATTTAAATACCATCTTTTATTCTCAATATCTTGTGCCTTTTATATTTTGTGATGTTTTTGTGTGTACAACAACTCCCATCTATATATTAGTTGATTGTGTTTAGTGTTGATGAATACTATTATCTAAAATGTCTATTTTGGTAATTTTTCATTTGGTGTCCTTCAGCTAACTAATAAGTTGTATCTACTTAAGAATTTGTATTCACCTAAAGTTTGAATTGCAAATTGGGTTGTGACATGTGTAAGACTCTGTTTTGTCTTTCCACACAAAAATCAGTTGCCTACACTACAGTGTGTGCCCATTCCTTTTTGCAGATATTAGCAGGGGACCAAGTACACATCATATCTTGAAACATTATCTGCACAATTTAATTCATTCTGTTAACTTATCTGCAAAAAGTAGTTAACCTTGAAAGTTGAAATGATTCTCTTCTCTTTCTGGTTTTTACAGGGAAGAAGAAGATGGGAGAAAATAAAAGTTATGTGCATTATTATTGATTAAGAAATGGATAAAATAAAATTTTGGTCCCTTGTCTTTATATTAAGTTTCTGATTTGTCCCCTTTATTTTCATTCTTTCTATTATCTTCTTTATTAAATTGTATAGTTTCTTACTGTATCCAAATATTGTCTATATATGTCATTAATAAACACTATTATATATATATATAGAGAGAGCTTATGTATAACTATTGTTACTAGAATATGACTGAGCTGATAAAAGAAATCAAATGAAACTAAAATGATGTCAAAGTAGTTTCTCTATTCAACCTTAGAAATATTTGGACATTCTTATAATTAGGAGTTTCAAATGATCTAGATCTCATCTTGACTTTTTTTTTTTTTTTTGGCTACTCAACTACTCTTTATTTAGAGTAATTTCACATGAACTCCACATATAATTAACTAAATTTAGAGAGAGAGAAATTTTTTTAATTAACAAATATAAGGAGTACAATTAAAACCTCATAGAAGAAAAGGATAAAAAAATTAATTTGGATCTTCAATAATTCGTAGGAGATATTGTCGGTCTCATGGGCATCACTTTGGCAAGTTTTTCAGAAAAAGTTGCTGTGACTTATAAGGGAGCTGATGGAATTTTCTTTAAGATCTTTGAATTGAACCAAGTGGTTTTTCCTTTGAAAAGTTTGTGTACAATACATGCAAAATGAGTAAGATTGTGTAGATAAAATCTAATTCCTTCACAAAATTTTCATTCCTTTTTTTTTTGTGTATATAGGGTGAGTCTATGATGTAAGTTGTTGCATGCATACAATGCAATTTCAGTCGATAGGATTGTAATATGTGGAAAATTGCATTGCATTTCAAGTCATCATACCCACATGTCACAATCCTATCGGCCAAAATTACATTGCATGCATGCAACAAATTACATCATAAACGTACCCGTGTATATGGGTGAGTCGTCTATGATGCAACTTATTACATACATACAATACAATTTCGACCGATAAAATTGTGACATGTACAGCTAGCACTTTCTCTCACTTGCTACCATATTTGTGAGTTGGGAGGCAAAATATCTCTGAATTGGAAGTAAATGCATAATATAAGATAATGACCTTAATGGGGCCATATCCCATCCAATCCATAGAAGAAAAGGACATAAATTAAAAATGCTAACTTTCAGCAAAGCAAAAGGTTTCAATGTGCAAGCAACAAACGACCAAATGGATTGCTGAGAGTCTACAACTACCATTCATCAAAGTTTATAATAATATTTTTTTTTACATTATTATTTTTTATTAATGGGGATGGGGATAAATAATTAATTAGGTAATCTAGCATTGAACTTTGCTTTCCATGAAATCCAAGTTGATGCAATTCAGTATGATTACTCCAAAATAAACAATGACGCCAAAAGATTCTTTAAGAGAGGGTTCCATTATGGTACACAAAAGTGGGACAATGCAGAGTATGGTGATGATGTTGATTGGGAGGATTGGAATCTTGAGATTCAATTATATTTGTAGAAAAAGAATATCCAAATTTAATATGTTTTTTTCTGGTAATTAAACAATATGCATAAGAAAAAAAAACTTAAGTGTATTATTTGATATCAAGTTGTCTTAGTAGTAATTTACATATATATAATTTATATTGATATTTTAGGAATGGTGCGGTTGAACGACTAATTCTCACAAACTTATGCCTCATTAATCCATTTACAGGATTGTATATATATAAATGTCCCTCTCATCTCAACAGACATTTCTCTCACAACATGCCACCGCCGTATGCATAGCCTTTGCCCTTTGATCTAGAGCTTCCTCTTTATCTCACTTTGGGAATTCACCATACCCACCTGATCAGGTTTATCCTTCAGGCTCGATGCCCCTCTCCGTCGCCGTTCCCTGTCATTTCCTCGACTTGGGAATGCCTCCGACCAAACGAACTATATGGATTGATTGGACACTGATCTCCTTTGCGAGTATGCAAACGCGGGATCATCATCCAGTTCGAGTCCATTCTCCCAAGATCCCCTTCTAGAGTCACCCTCTTCCTTCTTTCCGGCCGATTCCGAGAAATATCATATATAATTCATTTATTTCATGATTAATTTTTTTAAAAAAATATTATATGTTCTATTTTGATTTTTAAAAAAATTAATACAAATATAAACAACTTAATATAAATTTAATTTAATTTAATTCAAACCAATTCATGTAATTTGCCAAAAATGAGTATGCAAGTAGGACATAGAAGATAAAAACCCTTCATCCTTCTTGTTATTGCAAGTGTCACACGGTATCTTGTAAGGTTCCCTCAAATGATTGCTACCATTCATCTTTGCAATTAAATGAATTTTTATTTTATTTTATTTTTTAAAAAAAAATTATGGTTTGTCTTTGTTGTTTATCTAAAATCATTAATGTGTGTTGTTACGATTGAACTATATTAGCAGGTGAATTATAGGAAAGAGAAATTAATTAGAACATTTAAGATTTCTAGATCCTTAGCATTAAACTTGTTCATGCGTGATTGTTTACTCACATGATAGGGAAATTTTACAGAGTTTAACTTTTTTTATTATGTATTAATTTTTTATTGCTAGCTTTTTTTGTTTGGCCATTTTATTTCTAGCTAGTAGCTACTATACTTGTATTTTAATTTTTAAATAGTAAGTTTATTTAAGAAAGTTAACTTTTTCTAATTTAAGAATTCAAGTTTCTGTACACCCAAGTCTATACTACACATAGTATAAAACTGAAGTTCATTTTTGTTGGCAAGATTGATGTTGATTTTTAAAATAAAAAAGAAATTAAAATATTATCAATGTTGTAAAATATGACTCGATGATAAAGTTGTTTGTAGGTTGAGTTACGTTTTAGGCTTTATTTTACCCCAAAATAAAAAGTGAATGGTAAAAATATTTTAGGCTTGTAACTTTAGAAAAAATTATAATGTAAAACTCTTAATTTGACCAAAGATTAACTTCCACTAAAAGTTAATTAATTAATTATAGTAATTGGATTCTCTTAACTTTTTTTTTAAAGAAATAGATAGTGTCAATTTATTTGAAAAAAGATTAAAAATATACAAAAAATTTAGCTAATTCATATAGAGTGTGCTATTTATTTATCTATCTGTCTGTCTCTCTGTGTACTCAAAAGTGTATTGCCGAAGATCCAAATTTAATGAATTAAGATAAAATTATTCGTTTTAGATTTAATTACTCTTTTTTAATAGAAATTAAACTTTAGTAGAATTTTACCTTAAACATTTTAGAAACATATATATCAAAATCAAAGTCACACATCAACTTCAAGTAAAAATGAATGGATTGAAAATTGAAATGGTATTTATGAAAGTTAGTTGGAAGGCTTATGAAGCATATGATGTGTACAATAAGCATTTGACCACTCATCAAAAGGGGTTGGTGGTGATACATTTGTTTGAATCTCATGATTCCATGATTCCAAATGTCCATTATTCCATTAACTTAAGAAGATTCATTTATGATATTTTTATGAGAGTAGTTGATAAAGAATATATATCTAAAGACTAAAATTCATATTCATATATATAATTACTCTTCTTTATAATTTAAAAATATACACGAACTATTTTAAGTTAAAAAATGAATAGAATAGCTTTTAAAATAGTATTATTTTATTAAAACTATAATAAAAAAAAAGTTAAAACCATAAATTGGTCCTTTATGTTTGCACGAAGTTTTATAAAGGTCATTTATGTTTCAAAAAATTTAAATTGGTCCTTTATGTTTGCAAGAAGTTCCAAATTGGTCATTTCGTCCCAATCCGTTTATTTTTTCCGTTAAGTGCTGACGTGACGTGTTGAGATGGACATATCATCTCTCTTACGTGTCCATTTAAGCTAACATGTCATGCCATGTCATCATCTACTATCATATGTGCTGACGTGGCAATGGCACGGCGATGACGTGGCACGACATGTCGGCTTATATGGAGACGTCAGCACTTAACGTAAGAAATTGATGGAAGTGGACAGAAGGACCAATTTAGAACTTCTTGCAAACATAAAGGACTATGTCCAAACTTTTTAAAACATAAATGACCAATTTGGGGTTTTGACCATAAAAAAATTGTAACTCTTTTTGGTGGGCTAACAAATTTAGTTGAGGGATGACCCTTCAATTCAAAATTAGGACAAGTTCCTTGATTAAAAAGAGTACTTACAAGAATTTTTATAGTTAACCTATTAAATGAAGGATCATCGTAATTAAATTTAAATCATACAAACAAAAATTGATGAGGGTAAACCAACATACTTAAACTTATTTTATGATATAAGAAAAGTGAAAGAAGGGCACTTTTATTTGAAGATAATAAAATATAATTTTTATAAAAAATTAAAAAAAAAATTCATTTGTAGAATAAAATTGTAATTTAATTATATGGAATTGCGTAGGTGAATTGGCAATTGGTTGCAGCCTATCATTTGGTTGTCAAGTTGCATCTCAAACTTCAAACGGTAGTTGCAACTTGCAAGTCAGTGCTTGCCGGCGCATGCCAAACACTACCTAAATTCACTTACCAATTTACCATATAGTACAAGATATTAAAAAAAAAAAATTCAATATATATTTTAAATTTTTTTTTTAAATGATTAGATTAGACATTTGATTCTTGTATTTAATTTCTACACTTATAATTAGTATAATCTAATTGTTATTAAAAAGTTAATTTTAATAATTATATTACTGTAATATTCTTGATCACTGGTTTCTAAAATTTTATATACTAATATATAATAAAATATATGATTTGATGAGGAGAAAATTAAAAAAAAAGAGTAAATAAAGATAATGTGAAGTTATAACAGAAAAATTAAAATGTTAAATGACTTTTGGTTATTAATTTTATTATTTTTATAATATAATAATATTTGGAAAAAACTTAGGTCTATTTTCTTATATCCATTTCATCAAGTTTCACCAATCATATATTATATTTACACTCTCTTTCTTCTATGATTGGTAATATAAAAAGTGATCTTCTATATTCTCTCTCTACTGTGATTGGTCATTTAAACACTTTTTGTTACGTGTCATATTTATATTAGAGAACTTGATGAAATGGACATAAAGAAATTCACCTTAATTTTTTCTTAATATTTTTATATTATATTATATGTTTTTTTTAAAAAAAAAAATTAACATGCAACTTTTGAACATGCCCAACTTCCTCATTTAATTTGCTTCACATCATAACTGATCAGTTCCTTGAGAATTACACCATCATATATATATATATATATCATCATCATCACCACTTGTAATAAACTTTTGTTAGCTTCTCTACTATAGAGCTTTCAAACACTCAATCCCTTTCTCTAGTTTCTTTTTTAGAATAAAATTTAGGTAAAGAGATAAAATCTCAGTCTATGATCAAAAGTCAGGAATAGATAATTCATAAAATAAGAGATTGCTTAGAATTGATCCAAGCCATATAATTATGGTGGAGAGAAGGTAATTAGACGAGTCATCCTTCATAATTCATATGCCCATTCTCTAGTTTCATTCTATCATGATTTGAATTGAATATATATATGCTAGTAGAATTTTAGTTGGGCCTGAGACCCGGACGGCCCAATTTTAAAGAGCCCGATATGTAACTAGGTCCAATAAGGCCAGGCCCGGTAATTTAAATATAGAGCCCGGAAGGTTTGGAAAATTCAATATAAATTAAACTACAAAGTACTAAATTGCATTTGATCCTAAATCGTTAACATCACGCTTGTTGGAAATATGTGGGGTTCACTTATTTTTATTTTTATTTTTTTACTTTTTTTTAAAAAATAAAAAATAAAATAAAATACAAAATGTCTTATACTTTTGATTTAACACAATTTTAACTTTTTTATTATTATTTTAATATAAGGGATAAAATGGTAATTTTATTATATTTCCATTTCATTTTCATTTCAAATTTTTATTATCAAACACATTTTCTTTCTTTTTTCCTTTCTACCTACCAAATATGCCCTTAAATTAATTTGTAATTTGGAAAAACCCCGGCCCGTAAATATTAGTATAATAATATTATTCCAGTTAATTAAATTGACATTTGATATGGTCCAAGTCTACGTACGTGGAGATCGATGGAGTCAGTCATCCATAGACTTCGTACGCCCTCATCCATGTACTTTATATATATTATCGATATTTTAAAAATATCAAGGTAATTGATTTTTTATAATGAGCAGAAGGTATTTGCACAAGTATTCATCAAAAAATGCAAATTTAGTAATTTTTTAAAATTTTTTATAGTTTATACCATTTTTACTGTGCACCCCCAAAAACGACATCTGTGGGGATGTTTTGTTGATTTTTTACTAGAAAAATGCTCTTAGTGAGGGCGTTTATAGGGTCAAATAGTCAACCATATAAATTGCCATCAATGAGGGCGTTTTTCTAGTAAAAAAATCAACAAAACGCCCTCAGGTAAAAATGTCCTTACTGAGGGCGTTTTTCTTCCTAAAAAATCAACAAAAGGCCCTCACGGATGGCGTTTTTGGGAGTGCACAGTAAAAGTGGTATAGATCTATAAATAGTTTTGAAAAGTTACTGAATTTGTGTATAAGTTTTTTTTTTGTATATACCCGTGCAAATGCCATGAGGAGAAAGTATTTTTAATATAAATTTTTCCATTCACAAGATTCGAACACAAAGCTGTTTAACGAAAATAGATCTATCACTCCAACCAAGTAATGGTTGGTGTTGAATGTACTGTCAGTTATAAACTATGAATGCAGAATTTTCTGAGTTTTTAAATTTTGTATTCAATTCTCATTGAACTTTTAATTTTGGGTACAGAGACAAATTTCATCCATTTTCATATCAGAATTCCAATATAGAAATCAATAAATATTTTGTCACGTCATCAATTTTTTTAGCTAATTAAATAGTATTTCAATCATTTCTATATTAATTGAACGAATATATGTAAAATTTTGATTATAAACTAATTAAAACATCCTTCAATAAACTAAAATAAATGACATGGTAGAATTCTATTAAAATATAATTAAATTAAAAATTTAAGAGAAACTAAATATAAGATTTAAAAACTCAAAAATTTCTAAGCCAACGACCAAAAACTGAAGAAAATTATGTAAATTTTAGCATTCTAGTGTGCACTCAGATGATGGATCACATAATAGTGCAATTATCATTATTAGGATGATATTGATCATAAAGTAGGTAGGGAGGAGGATAGTAAGAAATTGGGAATAATTGTGGGTGTTCTTCTTCTTTTTTGTCTTCTTCGTCCTTCTTCTTTTCTTCTTTTTTCTCTTCTTTCACTTCTTCAACGCTTAAGATGTTAGCATACTTGAACTTCTTCCTTAGAGAATTAGCCAAACAAACGGAATCCACCTCATCTCCAATCACCACCACCTCATCCTTATCTCCTCCTTCTATTGCCACCGAACTCACACCTGCTCATTAATATAATATAATATATTTATGCGAAAATTAATCCACTGGAGTGCGTGTAGAAAAATTATAAAGTGCATGAAGTGCATCATCCAGACTGTTAAATAAATAAAAATTGAGATTCGTGTCCGTACTGTAACAATTTCATCCAACAACCCTTAAGTGCACCTTACACATGAATATATATTGATTATAATTAAAACAATTAGATGCAGTAATATTGTTCAGGTTTATTTATAAATGAATAATATAATTATCTACGTACCAAGTAGTTTATTTAAGAATTAATGTACTCATTAATCTTAGGTTATATATATATTTATTACCTTGTGCTACTGCTGCAATTTTCATGGCCTGCCTCCTGCTTTTGTCACAATCCACTGTTACCTTTATAACTATCTTTTGCTGCATTAATTTATTAATAAATATACACTAAATTAAATTAACTTCAATTTCATCATCAATTGCTAGTAATATATATATATATATACATACATACATATATATATATATATATATATATATATATATATAGGGCATGCATGCATGAATATATATTGATTATAATTAAAACAATTATATATATATATACATAATATATATTTACTAATCTCATCAATTTTCTAATTACCTTCATACTTGATTAATTTGCGTGCTGCTTCAGAACCAAACCCTTTTTCGTGTTTGAGCTTTTGTGGGTTTTATTGCAAAGTGCTCACTAGCAATGCCTATATATATATAATTAAATTATGGGGGTTTAAGGGCGTGTTTGGCTGGAACAATATAGTGCGATTTTTTTTTCTTTCTTAGAGTTGACTATTATTACTTATTAGTAAACAGCGTGCTCATCAGGAGTAAACCATGAGAATTAATATGACTGAGTCAATTTGTTAGGATCAACTTAATTACTCGATGAATAAGAAAGTTTTCCAAATTGTCTTCTTGTTTTGAAGGAAAAGTAAAATATGTATTCAATATAAAAGAATATAGTTAGTTTTTATTAATTTATTTAAAAAAAATTAATATAAGATTATACTCTCATTCTCTTTGTTTTACAAAATCATGTTCTACTCCCCCCGTAAAAAAAAGAAACTTATATATATCTAATAGCATATTTGAAATTAAGTCATTAATTAATTATACACTTCCTGACAAGGCAATTTTTTTAATCGTGTAAAATAAAGTTTGCTTTTGTGATAGATATTTTATGTTCTTACAAATATATTTATATTTTTGTTATAGACAATTTTATTTGAAATATTATTGAAATAGCTTTGCAACAACGATAAATTATATTAAATAATATGCATATAATTTATTATTTAATTGTATTGAATGTAGGACTTATATCTATATTTCTTAATTTATATATAATCATGATAGACTTAAAAGAACACATAAATTGATCAATAGTTATTTGGGAAAAGCACATACAAATTAATTGTACAATCTGTGGCCCGGGGTTGGTGTGATTGTTATATATTTGAAGGGCTAATAAATTAATTTAACCTAAATTTCAAATCATTTAAACTCTATCAATTAATCTCAAATATCTTCAACTAGTCTTGATCACCAAAATTCACAAATTATTAAATTTTGAAGTATAACATCAGTATAATTAATTATGAAAGTGATACCAACAAAAAAGAACAAATTAAACGACCAAGACTTCTCAGGCCAAATTACTCTTTTGGTCCTCAACGTTTACACCAAGTTTAATATTGGTCCTCAACGTTTCAAAAAGTTATTTTAGGTCCTCAACGTTTTTTTTTGGTCAAAATTAGTCCTACAGCATAATTCCGTCTGGTTTTTTTTTTTAAATGCTGACGTGGAAGTCTTATATAGCACACCCTCTCTCCTACGTGTCATATTTGGATGATATGACACCCTCTCTCACTCCAATTCAGCAAAATGACGCCGTTTTGCATCACTTCTCTCTCACTTCAACTCAACAAAACGGCGTCGTTTTGCTGAGTTGGAGTGAGTAGAGGGTGTCATATCATCTAAATATGACATGTAGGATAGAGAGTGTGCCACATAAGCCTTCCACGTCAGCATTTAACAAAAAAAACTAGACAGAGTTACACTAGAGGACCAATTTTGACCCAAAAGAAAAACGTTGAGGACCTAAAATAACTTTTTGAAACGTTGAGGACCAATATTAAACTTGATGCAAGGACTAAAAGAGTAATTTAGCACTTTATTAAATATATGGTCCAAAATAGTTGTGTCAACTTCAAGTTGAACAAGGAAACCGTTTTAAGTTTCCAAGAAGTTTCCTGTTTCCCTCTCTCTCATTCCTCATGCCCTATATGGACCTAAATTTCTCCATCTAATTTTAATAAGCCTTAATTTTGTACATGTAGAATTGGGTTTTATTTGATATCCTACATCACATTTTTTCTGTATAGTTGTTAGATCGAAGTATTATCAAGTTAATTTTGGTCGGATTAAATCCTAGTATAAATTATTTATTACTTTAATAAATAAAAAAAATACAGAGTCCCCCTAACTGGTTAATTGGTTAGATTTTTATTTTATTTTATTTCTGGTTAAATTATTCTTACTATTTCCGAAGTATGGAAAACTGCATGGTGAAAAAAAATTGAGGTTACTAAAGATGAGAAAGTTAAATTACATAAACATCTAAAAATGTCAAAACAAGCTAAAATGGACATTTTGTCCTTCAAAATTAATAGAGCCAGAATAAAACATTTATGGCTCTATTAAAAATTAGACAAACCCAACACTAAAAAGAATAATTAAGGTCAAATTAAGATAGGTTGAGCATAAAATTTTTTTTTTAAATATATATATTTTAATATTTAAACAGAAAAATTAATTGTAAGATTTTAACTTAATTAAAATTATATTAATTATTTTGAATTTTTATTTAATTTACGAGTCCAACTCTGAAAATTAATTATAGTTCTCACTAAAAAATGGGTTAGAAAGCACCCAAAAAAAAAGGGTTAGACGAACAAGGCTTATAAAATAAAGGGACCGAACTGAACCGTTTTTAATAACATGAATTAAATCCAAGTAATAAAGGACAGTAATAATTATGCTTCCTTAAATAAGCAGGCAATTATAAATATATTAATCAACCCACATGCCAAATTCAGTCATAAAAAAATGCTTAATTTATATTAAATCAAGCTAGTTATATAGATTTAATTAAGACGAGCGCTCCCATATATTGAGTAAGACGAGGTCCCAGGGATCAAGGGATGTTTCTGAAGAGAAATTATTGTATGAGGGACCTTTTCGGAATTTGAAGGTACTGCATCTTCCAATGTGAAAACTTGACTGGCAACTATTACCATTTCCTTTCACATTATTATATTCTGGATATTCCTCCTTCCAGAATGCCACTTCATCCACCAAACACAGCCCTTCTTCTTCGGCCATATCCACTATTCCCCAGCAAGTGAATGGGAATGTTGTCTTGTGTGTCACGTGGATTTCCCCATCTTCACTCACCATCTCTCCTGCACTTTTCATTAACCCCCGAACCACCTCCTTGTGAAGCCTGATCCAAGTAATATTCATCTCACTTATTGTCACATATATAAATAATTAATAATTAGAAGTATAGTCTCATTCATGCATGCATGCATGAGCATGCATGTCATATATATATATAATGAATTTGTTGTTAAAGTATAACTTACTCAATTTGGAGGAGGCTTGTCTCTTTACGAATGAAACCAGCGTGAGGAAAATTGAAGATGATTCGATCGAAATGTTGATTTGCAAGAAGTGGATGTTGGGTCATTGTATGAGCATCCACTTCATGCATAATGGTGCAACCATACATCTTCAGACTCATCAAATTTCTCTCCCCGTAAAAACTATAATTCCTCCCTATTGAATCTGAAGAAATATTAAAACAAGGAGATATATAAATATACATATATATATATATATATATATATATATAATTATTGGTTTAGATATATGATAAATTAGTTACCTTTGGAATCAAGAGAGGTTGCAACGATGTTAGCCAAGCATAGTGAGAAAGAGAAGTCTCCTTCTCCCACGAGCAGTATCCTATGTTTGTTACTGTAGTGCTTTATCCTTCTCTCTCCCATTTTTCACTATCTTAGCTTCAACTGCTTAAAATTCAAGTGTCACATATCTTTAATTTGCAATGAATATATATATATATATATATATATATATATATATGCACGAAGGAGTCTCTTCATCTGACCTGGAATGTGTTTAATTAATTTGAATTGATTGATTATATTACTAGAAAAAGATGGACAATACTAATTATTGCTACGTTGCTCTTCTACTTGAATAACTACTCACCTATTTTCTAGATCGATGAACTTAATTATATATATTTTGGGAACTGTGGAGCTTCTATCTCTTGAGATTATATATATATAATCTGGGAAATGGGGGAAAGTACTCAGTGCCATTTTTGTAAATAAATTTAATTAGGAGATTTTTTTTTATATGCATTTATGCATGCATAAATAATTTGGAAACTGAATGGACGTATTTTGCTGAGTTATTAATTATTTATTTATTTAATGCTACGTTCCAATATATATGCATGCGTACACAGTGATCATAAATGCGCATTAATTCACCTTGGAAATTTCAATATATATAAATTTTTCTGTATGTAAAGTAAAATTAATTATAAGAATGTCCTTCGCTCTTCTTCCAAATTCCTCAATGCAAAGAGAGAGAATAATGATGAGAATGAACTTTGGTATTTAGCTAGGGTTAAAGGAGTAAAATATTAATATGCTCCTTTTACATTTTTTTAGATGTGTCTTTTTAATTTAATTCTTTATATCATTTCGTTATTACTTTCATTTTTACAATCAAAATCATTAAATTACGAAAAATTAAATTGAGAAAATACATTTTAAAATGTTTAAATTGAGAAAATACATTTTAAAATGTTTAAATTAAAAAAAAAAGACTAAATTGATAATTTAATTGTTGTAAAAATTTCTTTTGCTATTTGAAATTTATTATGAAAAAGCGGTCGATGAAAAACCCTAAACCCTAAATTCATTTCTGGACTTTTCCCTAAAAGTACTTATTAGAAAACCCTTAATTTTTTATTTTATTTTATATGAATCCATTGCGTTTTTGACTTTCCTACATTTCTAGTTATAACTTAAAGGCATTGGTCTTCCCAGTCATCTCAAAATTAAATTGAAAAAAAAAAGATAAAGATCTCAAAATGGACTCAGTTTATAAGTCTTGCTTGGTTTTTTTTTTTTTTAACATGGCTTGGCTTGATCTTTAAAATAGTAAATGTTTTTTTAAAACAAATAATAAGTGGTATGTCAAAACAATTTATTTAAACCCATGGTCATGGTGGACTTGCAAAGGTTGATTTAGATTAGGTCATGTCAGTTTTTTTTTTTCTTTTTGTATTTTAAATATTTAAAAATATTTTGTATTACATAGAATATTATAGCTTATGTTAATATGTATAATATATTCAACTATTATATGATGATCTATAAAATACATTACATTTTTATAGATTAATTTGTAATATTCATTTATAATATATTAATTAATAAAATAAATTACACTAAAAAACTTTAAAAAAAATTTTAACTTAATTTGTAATATTTATTTTTAATATGTTGATACTTGCTCAAATAAAATAAAATATTTAAAAAATTAATTTGAAATTTTGAAAATAAATAAAAACCAAAAACACTGATTGAACTGGATCGATATTTTAGACCCACTATCTTAAAATAAATCAAACTCGATTCAACTTATCTTAATAAAAATTCTTGATAATTCAGACCACTTACCTCCAATCAAACGCCACGTAAGAAAAAACTCACTATGAAGCCAACAAGTGATGTATTACAGGATAAAAACGACCAAGGACTTTGGTGGTCCAAAAACAGCGATGTTAAATATTGTTATAACTCAACTTCCAATCACCTTACATTTTCTTCACGTCATTTAATTTTTGTCCCCTTAGATTCTCTCCATGTTTTTTATTACATTCAAATTTATTTAAGAATTTTTTTTGGTAAACTGGACCGTCCAAAAAGATTAGCAAACGCACAGGCGAGGTTACAACAGATCACTCAAGTCAAAAGATAAAATCGACCATAACTCAGCATGTGAGGCATCAAAAAATTGCAAGTCCTCAGAAAGAGGGCGACTCAACTTTGTTATAAGATTAGCTGCATGATTAGTTTCACGGTAGACATGTTGCAAATCAACATTCCAGCGGTTATTTAACAAATTAAATTATCAAAAGTATTATTGAACTTGTAACTTCTCCCACTAATTAAAATTTTAAACCTTAATTACTCACTCCAAGTAAGTCTATTGTATTTACTTCTATATTTAATTTTGTTCCGCTATATTTTATCATTGATTAATTAACTGGCCTAATCACTTGATCTGAATATATATATATATATATACGCTTGAGATGGATAAAATTGTCAATTAAAATTATCTTTTTAGAAGACTAATTAAATTAAAGTGCATTTACTCAAACAAATTATTCTATATGTGGAAATTAAACGCACACAATTTGGGGCTTGGGATAAGAAGTTATGGGGAAGGGACATTATTCTAACGTTAATTTGCTCTAGTGTGTCTTATATGAAGACATAGATTATCAATCTTGAGCTACCCATGCAAACAAATTAAATGACAAAGAGACAATTACGATTAATATTCAACTTGAAAAGTAAAACAAAGAAAGCCAAGAAAAAAAAAACCATGAAAGCGACTAATCATCATCACTAGGTTTTTAATTTGTGGTGGTATTAAAAAAATTGATTTAGTGACAAAAAATGCATAATTAATAATCAAATTTTGTTACTATTTTATCAAAAATTATAAAATAGTGACAAAATTAATTTGATTAATTATTAGTAACAATTTTTTTTGTCATTAAATCAGTTTTTTTTTTAAAAATTTTGGTGAATATATATATATATATATATATATATATATATATATAGTATTGGTTTCATGATGATCACATGATGGTACAATAGTTATTAGGGTATTGATCATAAAGCACGTAGGAGGGTGGACATGGAGGTGGAGGATAGTACCATGATGATACCATTTCTTTCTTCTTTTCTTCTTCTTCTTCCTTCTTCTTCTTTTCTTCTTCTTTCTTCTTTTCTTCTTCTGTCTTTTCTTTCACTTCCTCTACACTTTGAATGGTGGCTTGCCCTACCTTCTTTCTCAGATAATTCGCCAAACAAACTGAATCCACTTCTCCAATTACTACCACTTTATCATTTCCTTCTACTGCTATGGAAATCACACCTACATACATACATACATATATATATAATCCTATAATAATTAGTCTAGTATGGTCTAAAAAACTAAATTATATATACATGTAAAGGCAAACCAATTATGAAATTATTAAAAATATGTTTATAATGAGTATATATATATATGACATGTGAGGTTAAGTGTACATCATCTCACTTCTACATGTTAATTTGTGCTCTTTCATTTATATAATTGGAGAGCTTAAGAATCTTTTCTAGTTGTAATAATTAATGGAGGAGAAAATTAAACAGTGACTTCATTAATAAGCTTAACCAATTAAGGTAGGTAGGTAGTTTATATGAGAGAAGCACCTTGTGTCGTCGCTGCAATTTTTAGGGCCTTTTTTCTGCTTTTTTCACTGTCCATTGTCACCTTTATAACTATCTTTTGCTGCATTAGTAATACATACATATATACACTTTAAGTTCACTATATATATATATATATAATCATTATATAGTCACAATTAGTAGTACGTACCTTCTTCATGCTTACAATTAAAACCAAGCTCTTCCGATCTCCTTGAACTTCTTATAGTGTGCTAGCTAGCTTGTGTATACCTTCTTTGTGGTTTAATTTTATAGGACAAGGAATTCATTAAAGGATTTAGATACCCAAATTGATCGATGTATGAATGCATGGTTGAGAATTAAGAGTCATAAAATTTCCAAATCCATTTATTGTTTTTACACGTCATGCATGTACGTAGACCTTGACTATATATTCATATATTTATTTTGTTTGTTTAATATTTTTCCACAGAAGACCTTGACTTAGTGATCAAGGTAATCAATTAATTAAACACGACTGAATGTCATTAAAGTGATGCTTAAGTCTGTCCACTGTTTATCCCGTGCGGGCCACTTTATATAATAAATATTTATACACATTATTCAAACAAAATTAATACTTAATTAACACATAAAATTATTCGAAGTATATTTATTTATTTTTGGTGGATAAAGTATATATATTTATACAAATTTCAAACAAATTTATATTAATAATGAACTCAGGAATTACTCATTAGGGATATGTTTTGTGTTGTGAGTAATGTGGATATTTAGAGAGAATGAAAAATAAAGGGCGAATTCCGTGTCATCACTCTTATTTTTATTCCTCTTTATTTAAATAGAGAAGAAGCTATTATGGAATTTGAAAGTAGAACACAATCCAACAGGAAATTCATCGTCACATCTATAACCGTCACCCCTCTTATTACTATATCCATCATAATCCGATATAGTAAAAGGCACTTCCTCAGCCAAACTCAATCCACATTCATTTCCTAACTCTTGTATTTCCCAATTATGGAATGGATGTGCTGTCTTGTGAGTTATGTGGATTTCTCCATCTTCCCTCAACATCCTTTTACCACTCTTCATAAACCCCCTCACCAACTCTTGGTGAAGCCTGCAATTTACATTTAATTAATTAATGCAATTATTTGATCAAAACGAATAAAAATGTAAAATTTTTGTTTTTGGAGGGAGGGAATAAGTGTAATTAACTCTAAATATGAAGTTAATTAATAAATTAATTACTTGATTTGTTCAGAGGAATGTTCGGAGTAGACAAATCCAGCATGAGGAAAGTTGAAGACGATTCTATCAAAAAGCTTGCCTCGTAGAAGATGATGTTCACTCATAGTGTGTGCGTCCACTTCATGCAAAATGGTACACCCAAGCCTCTCTAGTTCATCCAACTTCTCAATGCATTTAGAGTACTTCCTCCTCAACGATTCTGAAAAACAAAAATATATTTATATATATATTAAAGCATCATAATCCAGAGTTAATTTATTTTTAATATATATATAAAATAATAGGACCTTTGGAATCTAGAGAGGTTGCAATGATGTTAGTGGCAGAGGCAAATGACTTAGCCAAGCATAGTGAGAAAGAGAAATCTCCCTCTCCCACAAGAAGTATCTCATGTTTATTACTGTAATGCTTTATCCTTTTCTCTTCCATTATATTCTTCACACCCTCAGATAGAACACTTTATTTTGGAATTTACCTACTTGTATATATGTATATGCATTTAGTATTAATTGTTGGGGTGTGGAAGGGCGCATATATAGTATAGTGATAAGATCGATTAGATAGCTCATGATCATTATTATTAATTAAGGAATTTCATATGCATGCATGTATATATAATATATTTGGAACTGGGAAGGCATTTTGCATATATACATAGTGAATTAGAGATTAATTAGTGAATGGGCATTCAATTCAGCTTTGGAATTCCAAAATCTGTATGGTAGGCTAGTCCATTCTCCATCCATCTTTCTCAACATCAATTATAATATTGAAAATTTGTATACTTTAGTGTTAAAGGCGGAAGGGCTATTACAAACTATGATGAACAAATTATATGAGTGTGATGGCAAGAAATTAAAGGGACATTACTGATGAAATAAAGGCAGACATGCATGAATGCTTTAATTTGACTCATAAACTTAGAGAATACTTAGAGGAAAGGATATATATATATATATATATATATATATATATATATATATATATATATATATATATGTATATATATATGATATTGTTTGAATGCTTTAATGCAAGATGTACTTAATTTGACTATATTAACTAGTATTATCCCGCACGACTATAATCATATAAATTTTTTTTGTAGAGTAATCATATAAAAATTTAAATATAATTAAACTAATACAATTAATAAAAAATAATAAAAATATTTCATGTGAAATAATAGGCTAAACTTAAACTTAGTTATGGGTTTATATAAATATATGATCCATTATAATGATTAATAATGTATATAAATTTGAGTTTAAGTCTAAATACATACATGCAAACCCATGCGCTTAGGCCCAATTCTAACCTTGTCTAACCCACAAACATGTATAAATTCCCATTTAAACTTAACTAGAGACAGACATTTTTTTGTTTCCTAAAGGTGAACATTAAATGTGGGCACCTCTTCTACCAAAGATTTGAATCTGGCTTTATCACATTTGAGGGATTAATACTTTTGATTAGACCCAATCCCCATTGGTATAGACTATAGACTATAGACTATAGACTAGTGATTTGATATTGAAAAAGTTTACAAAGAAATTTATAGTATATAATTAATAATTTACACAAAATATAACCTCAAATATAATAAAGCTATTAACAACGTATCTCTCAGCGTTCTCTGTTACTGAAAACCAATCCATAATGTTAATTGATGGGTAGAGTTATTCTCAAAAGAGCTGAGTTTTAAACAGAGTAAGCCAATAAAATGAATCCCACACAATGAACATTCACAACAAAATTAATATCAAGAAATTGGTTGTACTTGTACCTATAGATTCAAGACTCAAAATTCTGGAAATAAAAAGTATGGCTGTGGCCAAACAGAAGGGTAAAACCAAAAGAAATATATATAGCAATGACATTAATCTAAGACACAAAGCATAATTTATCAACATGTGAATGAGACACATACAAATTCATAACATTGGGAAATCTACCCATCAAACCATAGTTCAGTTTCAGAGATATCATATTACAAAGCAAATAAAATCTGAAACATTTATAACATATGCATCCACGTTTATAACATTTATTAGCTTTTGACTCACTCCTGAAGCTTCAGTAAACTTAATCTGGAAACAAGACAAAATATAAACAATAATTAGCAGCAAATATAAGATTTTAATTTTTTAATAAAGATGCGAACAGACAGATTTTAATACTAAATAAATATATATAATGATTATAATGAAGTGCACTGCAACATATATAACAAACAGCTATGATATATATAGATCAACCAAATAGTGTGCAACATATAATGATATACACATACAGTTACAAATGCACCAATTGAATAAACTACATTATTTGATGTGGGAAGGTGAATTAATTTCTATTAGTAAGAATATTTCAAGAATTTAATGAGGACCAGAAAAAATTTGATAACTTTTGAATATCCAAACCAAGTTTATGATCAAATCATTCAATTAAAGATGGCTCAAACAAAGAGAAACATGAAGAAAAAGAAAGTTCAAGGCGGGTGATATGGACTTACCAACGAATATTGCATCCTTCAAAGATTCAAAGTCTGCTATTAAAGAGTCCCTGTTCAAAAGAAGTCACGAAGGTTATTTCTTTAATTTTGTCGTAGTTTCCTCCTTGCTCCTTCAAACAAATTATTAATTCATCAGGCATTTCGCAAAGGCAAAATGATTTGAGTGTTTCCAAATTCCGAATGTCATTGGGCATCTCTACTAACTGTGGACATTGCTGCAATGTCAATTCTTCAAGGGAAGGCAGTGCTCCTTTGCCTATTTTTACGGTCCTCAAACCTTGCATCATGCATATTTCCAAAGTCTTCAACTTTCTGAACCATCCATCTTTGAAATGAAGCTCATCAACTTCAACTGATCTAGAAAGCTGGAGCTCCAACAGTGGTAAGCTTTTTAGTACAGAAAGTTGATCTTCCTTGAGCATTGACAAATACAATCGTAGCTTCACTAAATTATCAAGTTTGACAATCCACTGTGGAAGCTCCACTAAACCAATGTGCAAGTAAAGGCGCTGCAAGTTTTGAGGAGGATCTTTTAATGATTGCAAGTCAACAACTTCATGCTCATTTGCTGCTTTAATACTAAGTGAACAAAGATGGTTCATGCTCTCTATTGCACTACATAATACTTTCCCATGGTGTCTTCGTACTCCAATAATGGACAACCTTCTCATGTGCTTCAAACTCTTCAATTCATCAATAACACCATCCCCATCATCAGTTACATCAACACACGCTAGCTTTTCTAAAGCCCTTAAACATCCAATTCCTTCATTAAGTTTCACTCCTTGCACAATTTGCTCAATGAGAACAGTAATTGTATTCCATGTATAAGAATATGCTATCAAATGGCGCAGCTTGACAAGCTTGTAAATCTCTATGGGCAATTCACTAACTTGAGTATTTTTAAGGTCCAAAGACTCCAGATTCAGAAGTTTACCAATGAACTTTGGAATGATCTTAACGTTTGTTCTTCTAAGACTTAAATATTTCAAATTAAATAAATTTCCAACTGCTTCAGGAAGATAGTCAAGAGGTGCACCTTCCAAGTCTAGTCCTATCAATAACTTGAAACTTGACAACAATGACTTAACCATTGCCTTTGGGAACTCTTCAAAGTTGAACACAAAACAAGATCTTACTTTGCCAAGATAGGTTGTTCTTTGCAAATCATCATCAACACTATTTGTTTGGATTGATATGCGTCGGGCCAATGCATGGAAGCTAAGTCCTGCCCTGTTCTTCACTTGACAAAAGTTCATCTCTTCGCACTTTTTAAGAATAAAGTCATGCATCAAATCATGGACCCCACAAGTTCGAACTCTACCATAAGGATGCACATCAGATATTTTAACCAAGCTCCTACGGATTAGTTCCTCCAAGTACTCTTCAGCTATTTCCTCAAGTGTTGTTTCATCTTTATTCTCACTTTTTTTCACAAAGCCCTCCATTATCCACAGATTAATGAGTTTCACACAACTAATGGAGTGGTCTTCGGGAAAAAGACCAAAGTACAAAAGGCATAACTTGAGGTGATAAGAAAGATCACTGTAACTTTCTGATAAGACTTGGTAGTAACCTCTTAGATGGGGATCACTTGCCAACTTTGAGTGAAGGTTATTAAGTACTTTTTGCCATTCAGAAACAAGTTTCTTTTTAGTTGATAGGAGTCCAGCGATAGCCACAATTGCGAGTGGCACTCCATCACACTTGTTAACAACATTTTGAGAAAATCCTATCAACTCTTCAGGACAACCTTCATTATCTTGATCAAACTGAAAGGCCTTAAGAAGGAAGAGCTTCATAGCATCTTCTAGAGGCAAGGGTTTTAGCTCGCGGACATGAACTGGTGCAAAACGTCTGCAAAAGTCTGCAACACCTCTATCTCTTGTGGTAATCATGATCCTATTTTGATTGTTATTGTCTGGTAATGCAAATTCAACTTCTTCCCAAAAGTCTATGTCCCAAACATCATCAAACACAATCATATATCTCCTTCCTTCTAAGTATTCTCTGAGTTTATGAGTCAAAGCATCCATATCCTTTATTTCACTAATTTCACTTGCACTAGATTTGTTGCCGTCATATTCATAAAATCTTTGCATCATAGTTTTTAATAGCTCTTCCACTTTGTGTGAATGAGAAACAGTGATCCAAGCATAAGAATCAAAACATCTTTCATCCATTTGCTTCTTGTATACATTACTCACCACAGTTGTTTTACCTTGAGAAAAAGTTGAATTAAGATTAGACCTAAACTATAAAAATTGAAATAAAAATTTGTTTGGATTGATATGCTTACCTATTCCGCCTTGGCCGACCACTGAAATCACAGTGCGCCTGGTTTCTCCGTTGGAAAGCCACCCTATGAGCGAGTCCTTGGTTTCGTTGACACCTACAAGCTCATCATCATTCATGAAATGAGCTCCCTGCCGAAGGATATATACTCTGTTTGAGCTCTGTCTTCCCCATTCTGTTGTGGATGGGTTGAACCCAAGTGTTTCTCTTGCTTCATTCAGTCTCGTCACTGTTTTTCTAACCTCACCAATTTCATCAGCAATCTCATGGCGAGGTCTTATGGTTTTGAGGAAGTGACCAGTTTTACTAACAACACCACCAAATCCATGCTTGTGACGACGCTTGGCTACTTTAAACAAGTACTCATCAATCACATCTTGTATGCGGTAAGCAACTTCCCTCACCTGCTTCACCCACTCTTTTATGCTGTAACTGCTGTCTGCCATCTCTGCCTTTTGATCTGCATCTTTTAGGTAAGCTTGTATAAGTTGTAACTCTTGTTTGATGCAACTGATTTCGCCATGAACACCTCTCAGCAATTTTACTTCATCTCTCAGCAGTGGGATCAGCTTGTCAATCAATAGGTTCACTGCTGTTTCTGCCATCTCTGAAAATGTTTAGTGCAATTTCTTGCATCTATTGATATGAAATGCAGAAATAATTAAGGATATCTAAAAGCATAGTTGTGTTTTGAGTGAGATGGAGTCAAAGTTAAGGAAGAAGAAAGAGATACAAGGTTTGTTGAAACAGTAGGTAGAGCGTGAACAGATATTTTTATTTCTTTGGGGGGTTGAGTCTTGGTAAACGTCTGTGCGGACAAGTAAACTATGAATTTGGGAACAAGTCAACGCATGTATGATAATGATATATTCAGGATCTTTAAATATAATCAATTTTAAAGAGATAGACATTGAATTGATTATTGAAATGTATGATAATGATATATTCAGGATCTTTATTATGTTATATGTAAAGTACCACTCTATTGTTGTTAGCATGTTTGGCCAAGTCAACGCATGTGCATTCTTTCATCCATGGATGGGACCCATAACTACTAGTGAGGTTCTATTCTACCTTGACAAAAGAGTACAATTAATTTTATATAAAGGTGAAAACACCATTTTGGTCCTCTATGTTTCACTCAAGTTATGTTTTGGTTCTCTATGTTTCAAAAATTCAAAATCAATCCTTTATGTTTCCAAGTTGGTAAAAAATCATCATTTTGCCTCACATAGATATTCTCTTCCGTTAAATGTTGACCTGAAATGCTGACGTGGACTAAAATTCTCGTCAGCATTCCAGGACAACATTTAACGAAAGAGGCTAACGGTGTGAGGTAAAAGGACCATTTTGGACCAATTTATAAACATAGAGGACTGATTTTAAACTTTTGAAACATAGAGGAACAAAACGAAACTTGGATGAAACATAGAGGACCAAAATGGTGTTTTGACCTTTTATAAATTAACCAATTTTATAATTGATGCAAGATGAGTTATTCTCCGAGGAGCAGATTTTTTAACAGAGTAAGCAAATGAAGTGTATCTCATAAATGCACGAACCTTGAAGTCTCTCGACCTTCATTCTTTTATGAAATTAAAGCTTGTATGAGTTCTAAGTCTTGTTTGATGCCATTGATTTCTTCGTGAACTCCTCTCACCAATTTCACTTCGTCTTTGAGTAGTGGGATTAGCTAGCTTATCAATCACTATGTTCACTGCTGTTTCTGCCATCTCATATGATTCAAGTTTTCATTTTTCCGAATCTGCTGAATATATGATGAAATTGAGCATTTTTGTTTATAATTCAAAGCACCTAATTGATGACATCAATAACAACAACAACAATCAAAGCCTTTTCCCACTAGGTGGGGTCGGCTATATGGATCAAGCGACGCCAACATGTTCTGTCTTTGCACATTTTTATGGTTAAGTTATTTATGGCTAGATCCCTCTTAATCGTTTCTCCTATTGTTTTCTTTGGTCTTCCCCTACCTCTAGTTATTATGTTATCTTCCATTTGGTCAACTCTACGTACCGGAGCCTCTACCGGCCGCCTTTGTACATGACCAAACCACCCAAGGCGTGTTTCGACTAATTTTTCGACAATAGGTGCTACCCCCACTTTCTCTCTAATATAATCATTCCTAATCCTATCCATTCTAGTGTGACCACTCATCCAGCGCAACATTCTCATTTTTGCCACGTTGAATTTGTGCTCATGCTGGCTTTTTATTGCCCAGCATTAATAACAATTGCAAATATTACAAAGCATATTCTATAACCTCTCTCAATCCATTGGTCTTTCCGAAGTTCCAATGGGGTTTTCCTAGCTAGTATTCACATTTTAAATTATCTTTCATTTATATCCTCGAATGTTCTATCTAAATAATCATTCAATTTAATATCTTTGAGTATTGGTTTCATCTCCATGTACATATTATACTTGCTTCTTATCATTATCTATTGTAAATGATTCTTTATATTATTATTTGCAATATCAACTTTAAAAATCATGTTTTGCTGATTTCGTCGTTGATACGAGAGTATAAATCCTTGGAGAACTACAACCTTAAAGTTAGCTGTTAGAGTTGGACAGCCCTAGCCTTTACAAAGCTTTTCCTTGAAAGCTAAGTATACTAGATTTTCTGCCATTGTTGAAATTGAAGAAGATTAAGTGTTAAATCTTTATTTACAATAATTAATCTTGATGTTTACCCACTAACAACCTAGTATTTTAAATGTTATAGTTGCAGCTCGTTAGCATGAATATAAAATTGCAAGTGGCTACAATTAAATATATATAGTAATAGTAGTACTCTAGAAAATGCATTATTTATATATTTTATACTTCGTTCTTCACTCCTGGACAATTATTATGTCCAATGCATCATTTTGTATTTAGAAATTATTTTAATTAGTATATGCTTGTCCAGTGCCTTATAAAGCATGCAATAATGCCTGAATAAAATTGAATATATACTTTCCTCTGTTTCTCTTATAATATATGATAAATTGATAGATATGGTTCAGAACGATTAAGAGCTAGCTATTTCCAGAAGAACAAATAAGTGCTAATAGAGACTTCTTAGTTTATTTTCAGTGGGTGACCAATTATCATAATTGATGTCATGTGAGTGTGACATCGTAATGATACCAAAATCCAAAAAGTGTAAGGAATTTAATCACTCACATTCTTCATAAGTAGATACAAATTTTAGCACAAATTTAGGGTAGATATGTTTTTTGGGTTTCCTACTCGGTCTTTAAAAGTATTGTCTTGATTAATTTAGACTCGATCCGCGCATCTGGCAATGGTAGGAGAGTCTTCCAATAGAGATAACTACATTTACGAGGTCTCGAACCCGAAACATTACTTAAGCGATACCAAACTGCTTACCACTTAGACCAACCCCACGTTGATATTTACTGTAGATATATGCTTTATCAAAAATCTTTGATGTCAAGAAATATGTTAGTGATATATACAAAATCAATAATTGGTTTTCATCTAGGGTGAGATTATTGGGTTAATCACACAGATTTGATTTGCTTTTTGTTTCTTGTGTAATTATTTTCACATTCTAGCTGCAATACTTCCTTAGTGCTTAAGTATCTGCATCATTTAAATAGCAAACAAGGGCCTTAATCCATGCCCTTGATTGAAAATTGACTACTTTTATTATCCATTCTCCTTTTAACCAGCCTGCCAACTCTTCACAACATAACAATTAACAACCTTAAGTTCGAAATATTAAATAATGTGTAAACTAATATTGAACTATGTCTTAGGACTCTTGTAAAACATTCAAAATCTTACCATCAATTTAAGTTCGAAGTATTAAATAATGTGTGAACCAATATTGAACTAATGTGAAATTAATGAAACATGTATCAGAATTTGAAAGCAAAGCATCTAATATGAAAGAATTAAACTGCCTCCTTAGGTATAGTTACTTGTATATCTTAAGAGGCATAACTCACCCCAAAAGAGCTCTCAAGGGAGAGAATTACCTTAGTCTATATACCTTAGTCTATATACAGCTTATCTCGGGTATAATCTAAGCAATGTGGGACTTCAACAATATAATCTAAAATCTCGGGTATACTAGCAATTTCAAATACATATAGAACAGAATATGAGTATAACCCTAATTTTAACATATAGCTGCTGCACTAATGATAAGAAATGTAAGTATTCTCAATTTATTATTACCTTTGGGCTATCAGATCCAGGAGTAACCATGTTAGGCTCGAGCAGAGTTCCTTCAAGAAGAACATGATGATCATTGAGTGCCTTGTAAACAGCCGCGAGCACAATTTCAGTAGCAGCAGCACACTTGACAATGTCACGAGCTCCATCGGTCAGAATCTCGGGCTCCACAATCGGCACCAATTCAGTCTCCTAATTGATGCAAGATGAGTTATTCTCCTAATAAGAGCGAATTTTTTAGCAAATGAAATGTATCTCACAAATGCACGAACCTTAAAGTCTCTGGACCTTCATTCAATTTCATCTGACCAGTTTTGCTTACAACGCCACCAATGCCATGCTTTGGACCTCGCAATTGATTTTGAATAGAAGCGACTTCGCCGCGCACACCTCTTAGAAGCCTTACTTCGTCTCTGAGGAACGTACGGGTCAATCACGACGTTCGCTGCGTTTTCTGCCATCTATTGCAATAGCAACGCAGCAGCAGAATCGGAATCGGAATCGGAATCAGAATGAGATCTTAATCAAAAGTGCGAATTGTACACTGAACATCTACTCGTAAAAGGATAGGACGAAGAAGGAAAGAAAAGAAGGAGGAGCTTCTTCAGAAAACATAAAAAGGCTAATTGCCTAATTCACGTTTATAGGATTACGATTATCTTCATCCTACAGCATAATTCCGTCTGATTTTTTTTGTTAAATGCTGACGTGGAAGGCTTATGTGGCACACCCTCTCTCCTACGTGTCATATTTAGATGATATGGCACTATCTCTCACTCCAATTCAGCAAAACGACGCTGTTTTGCATCACTTCTCTCTCACTCCAACTCAATAAAACGACGTCGTTTTGCTGAGTTGGAGTGAGAGAGAGTGTCATATCATCCAAATATGACACGTAAGAGAGAGTGTGTGCCACATAAGCCTTCCACGTCAGTATTTAACAAAAAAAATCAAACGGAGTTATGCTGGAGGACCAATTTTGACCAAAATAAAAACGTTGAGGACCAAAAATAACTTTTTGAAACGTTGGAGACCAATATTAAACTTGGTGCAAACGTTGAGGACCAAAAGAGTCATTTGACCTCATCTATTTTATATAAACGTTATTAATTAATAAAATATTGCGTATTTATTCTTTTTGGCCAAGTGTTTTTTTTAATTTTTTAAGAGGAAAACTTGTTTTTAAAAGACAACAAAAAAAATCATATATATATATGAAAATTTTAGGATATATATATATATATATATATATATATATATATATATATATATATATATATATGAAAATTTTAGGTCAAATTCCTCATATTTTTGTCATCAAGTTCCACCAATCATATGTTGTATTTACACTCTCTTTTTTCTATAATTGGTCATATAAAATGTAATTTTCTACATTCTCTCTCTACTGTGATTGGTCATTTAAAGATTTGATGACAAAGATATAAGAAACTTGACATAAGTATTTTCCTTATATATATAATATAATAAATTATAAATATAAATATTAAGTAATTTATATAAAGTTAATTTGATCATGTTCCTCACATGTCATAGGAGTAAGGGTTAGGGTCTCTTTTCCCCTTAGAAGATGATGTATCCAAATATTCATCAAGTGTAAAATTATGACACACACAACACAATCAATCTCTAAATATTCATCAACTGTAAAATTAAGACACACACAACACAATCAATCTCCAAAGCAGTAATTCAGTTTCATGGATAAAAGTTTAATAGTACAATTAAATTTGGGTATATTCATCCAATCATATAGTGTCACTTGTTAATATTAATAGAAATTCACATTAATAAAGAACTCATTTTGAATAAATTAATGACTAACTGATTAGAGAGATGTATTCTGAAGCTCAATACTACCGTATTATTAAACATCTTCTCCACTTTTAGCAGTTTTACATCAGAAGCCATCAAATTTGCCATATATGTTCAGTCTAAGTGTAGCAAATTAACATTACAAAGAAAAACATGAGAATTAATAAATAACTTTAAACGTGGATCCTCCATCATTAACCATTATTAGCTCATGACTCACACCTCAACTTCGTCTACTGAAATCTGAAAGTCTATCCATATGGCAAAGTTCAGTATTGTAGAGTCCATGATGCATGACTTTATTCAAGAAGTGTGAGGAGATGAACTTTAGAGTAAGGTCTTGTTTGGTTTTTAACTTTAGAGTTCCCAAAACCAATGGCTGAGTCATTATTGTCACATTTCAAGCTATTGATAGGACTAGACTTGGAAGGTGCACCTCTTGACTATCTTCCTCAAGTTGAAGGAGTAAAATTGAATGAAGGGATTGGATGTTTAAGGGCTCTACAAAAGCTATTGATTGTTGATGTAAATGGTAGGGATGGTCTTGTTTCCAGATTAAGTTTACTGAAGCTGCAGGAGTGAGTCTAAAAGCTAATATATGTTATGAACGTGGATGCATATTCTTTTTTCTTATTCTCAGTGTGGGCGTGTCGCCACTAAAGATGTGAACACATTTTTCAACGAAGATTCAAATCTAAATTCATCACGTTAGAAACCAGTCTCCTTCATTAGACCTAACCCTGAGTTGGTAGAGACTAGACATTTGGATATTGAAAAAATTTACAAAGAAATTTATAGTATATAATTAATAATTTACACAAAATACAACCCCATAAGCCATGTATAAAGCTATTAACAACATATCTCTTTTTGCTTTAATTCTCTGTTTCTGAAAGCCAATCCATAATTTTTTTTTTGGGATAACGAAAGCCAATCCATAATGTTAATTGATGGGTAGAATTATTTTCAAAAGAGCTCATTTTTAAACAGAGTAAGCCAATAAAATGTATCCCACACAATGAATATTCACAACAAAATTAATATCAAGAAATTGGTTGTACTTGTACCTATAGATTCAAGAGTCAACATTCTGGAAATAAAAAATATGGCTGTGGCCAAACAGAAGGGTAAAACCAAAAGAAATATATATATAGCAAGACATTAATCTAAGACACAAAGCAAGATTTATCAACATGTTTATTCGTAATTAATTTTGAATGAGACACACACAAATTCGTAACATTGGGAAAATCTACCCATCAAACCATAGTTCAGTCTCAGAGACATCATATTACAAAGTAAATAAAATCTGAAACATTTATAACATATGCATCCACGTTCATAACATATATTAGCTTTTGACTCACTCCTGAAGCTTCAGTAAACTTAATCTGGAAACAAGACAAAATATAAACATTAATTAGCAGCAAATATATATAAGATTTTTATTTTTAGGGTAAACTACAGTTTGCCCCCCTGTGGTTTGGCCTAAATCCAATTTGTCCCCCTGTGGTTTAAACTGTGACACTTAACTACCCTGTGGTTTGGCTTAAAATTAATGTGCCCCCCTGTGGTTTAGAGTGTGACACTTGACCCCCCTGTGGTTTGTTATGTTATCACTTAACTACCTTCTATCCAAATTTTGGTCAAATTAATCATCATTTTTATACTTTTAATGTTTAAAATTTGTTATTCAACACTCTAGAATTATAAAATAATTCAAAAAAATTACAATTAATATAAAAATAAAATTTTAATTTTAAAAAATCAATAAAATAATTTAATATTTATTGTTTACTCCATTGATTATTTATATTTATTTATTTATTCATTTTATTGTTATTTTTTATCTTTAATATTTTAGAATTATTAAATCAATCAAAATAAAATTGTAAAAGAATAATATAATACAAATATATAACTAAATTTAAGTTTTTTTATTGTTCAAGTTCGGAACATACATACCTGAAATGAATGTTAACATTATTGAGCTTAGAAACTCTAACATTAAATAATAATTTTCTTAAAAACGTATCCAATTTATCCAATCATATAACGTTAATAGTGTACCAAATAAAGTGATAATCCAACTTCATATTATTTTAGAGATAAAATAAATATAATAAAATAATTAATTAATAACTAAATATAAATAAATAGGGTTTGAAAGTAGAAGATTAGGGTTTATTGTTTAGAGGAAAGAAAAAGTTTGAAGGAAACACTAAAAAAAGTTGAAAGTAGAATATTAGAATTTATTGTAATTATTTTAGAGATAAAATAAATATAATAAAATAATTAATTAATTCAATTATTTTTAGGTAATTTCTTTTATAAGTTATATAAAATATAAAATTTTGAGAAAAAAATAATATAGGGTAGTTAAGAGATAACATAACAAACCACAGGGGGGTCAAGTGTCACACTCTAAACCACAGGGGGCCACATTAATTTTAAGCCAAACCACAGGGTAGTTAAGTGTCGCAGTTCAAACCACAGGGGAGCAAACTGTAATTTACCCTTATTTTTAAATAAAGAAGCGAACAGAAAGACTTCAATACTAAATAAATATATATATAACGATTATAATGAAGTGCACTGCAACATATATAACTAACAGCTATGATATATATAGATCAACCAAATAGTGTGCAACATATAATGATATACACATACAGTTACAAATGCACTAATTGAATAAACTACATTATTTGATGTGGGTAGGTGAATTATTTTCTATTAGTAAGAATATTTCAAGAATTTAATGAGGACCAGAAAAAATTTGATAACTTTTGAATATGCAAACCCAGTTTATGATCAAATCATTCAATTAAAGATGGCTCAAACAAAGAGAAACATGAAGAAAAAGAAGTTCAAGGCGTGTGATATGGACTTACCAACGAATATTGCATCCTTCAAAGATTCAAAGTCTGCTATTAAAGAGTCCCTGTTCAAAAGAAGTCACGAAGGTTATTTCTTTAATTTTGTGGTAGTTTCCTCCTTGCTCCTTCAAACAAATTACTAATTCATCAGGCATTTCAAAAAGGCAAAATGATTTGAGTGTTTCCAAATTCCGAATGTCATTGGGCATCTCTACTAACTGTGGACATTGCTCCAATGTCAATTCCTCAAGGGAAGGCAGTGCTCCTTTGCCTATTTTTAAGGTCCTCAAACGTTGCATCTTACATAATTCCAAAGTCTTCAACTTTCTGAACCATCCATCTTTGAAATGAAGCTCATCAACTTCAACTGATCTAGAAAGCTGGAGTTCCAACAGTGGTAAGTTTTTTAGTACAGAAAGTTGATCTTCCTTGAGCATTGACATATACAATCGTAGCTTCACTAAATTATCAAGTTTGACAATCCACTGTGGAAGCTCCACTAAACCAATGTGCAAGTAAAGGCGCTGCAAGTTTTGAGGAGGATCTTTTAATGATTGCAAGTCAACAACTTCATGCTCATTTACTGCTTTAATAGCAAGTGAACAAAGATGGTTCATGCTCTCTATTGCACTACATAATACTTTCCCATGGTGTCTTCGTACTCCAACAATGTACAACCTTCTCATATGCTTCAAACTCTTCAATTCATCAATAACACCATCCCCATCATCAGTTACAACAACACACGCTAGCTTTTCTAAAGCCCTTAAACATCCAATTCCTTCCTTAAGTTTCACTCCTTGCACAATTTGCTCAATGGGAACAGTACTTGTTGTATTCAATGCATAAGAATATGCTATCAAATGGCGCAGCTTGACAAGCTTGTAAATCTCTATGGGCAATTCACTAACTTCAGTATCTTTAAGGTCCAAAGACTCCAGATTCTGAAGTTTCCCAATGAACTTTGGAATGATCCTAACGTTTGTTCTTCTAAGACTTAAATATTTCAAATTAAATAAATTTCCAACTGCTTCAGGAAGATAGTCAAGAGGTGCACCTTCCAAGTCTAGTCCTATCAATAACTTGAAACTTGACAAAAATGACTTAACCATTGGCTTTGGGAAGTCTTCAAAGTTGAACACAAAACAAGATCTTACTTTGCCAAGATTTGTTGTGCTTTGCAAATCATCAACACTATTTGTTTGGATTGATATGCGTCGGGCCAATGCATGGAAGCTAAGTCCTGCCCTGTTCTTCACTTGGCAAAAGTTCATCTCTTCGCACTTTTTAAGAATAAAGTCATGCATCAAATCATGGACCCCACAAGTTCGAACTCTACCATAAGGATGCACATCAGATATTTTAACCAAGCTCCTACGGATTAGTTCCTCCAAGTACTCTTCAGCTATTTCCTCAAGTGTTGTTTCATCTTTATTCTCACTTTTTTTCACAAAGCCCTCCATTATCCACAGATTAATGAGTTTCACACAACTAATGGAGTGGTCTTCGGGAAAAAGACCAAAGTACAAAAGGCATAACTTGAGGTGATAAGAAAGATCACTGTAACTTTCTGATAAGACTTGGTAGTAACCTCTTAGATGGGGATCACTTGCCAACTTTGAGTGAAGGCTATTAAGTACTTTTTGCCATTCAGAAACAAGTTTCTTCTTAGTTGATAGGAGTCCAGCGATAGCCACAATTGCGAGTGGCACTCCATCACACTTGTTAACAACATTTTGAGAAAATCCTATCAACTCTTCAGGACAACCTTCATTATCTTGATCAAACTGAAAGGCCTTATGAAGGAAGAGCTTCATAGCATCTTCTAGAGGCAAGGGTTTTAGCTCGTGGACATGAACTGGTGCAAAACGTCTGCAAAAGTCTGCAACACCTCTATCTCTTGTGGTAATCATGATCCTATTTTTGTTGTTATTGTCTGGTAATGCAAATTCAACTTCTCCCCAAAAGTCTATGTCCCAAACATCATCAAACACAATCATATATCTCCTTCCTTCTAAGTATTCTCTAAGCTTATGAAATAAAGCTTTCATGTCCTTTATTTCACTAATATCCACTGCACCAGATTTGTTGCTATCATACTCATAAAAATTTTTCATCATAGTTTTTAATAGCTCTTCCACTTTGTGTGAACGAGAAACAGTGATCCAAGCATAAGAATCAAAACATCTTTCATCCATTTGCTTCTTGTATACATTACTCACCACAGTTGTTTTACCTTGAGAAAAAGTTGAATTAAGATTAGACCTAAACTATAAAAATTGAAATACAAATTTGTTTGGATTGATATGCTTACCTATTCCGCCTTGGCCGACCACTGAAATCACAGTGCGCCTGGTTTCTCCGTCGGAAAGCCACCCTGTGAGCGAGTCCTTGGTTTCGTTGACACCTACAAGCTCATCATCATTCATGAAATGAGCTCCCTGCCGAAGGATATATACTCTGTTTGAGCTCTGTCTTCTCCATTCTGTTGTGGATGGGTTGAACCCAAGTGTTTCTCTTGCTTCATTCAGTCTCGTCACTGTTTTTCTAATCTCACCAATTTCATCAGCAATCTCATGGCGAGGCCTTATGGTTCTGAGGAAGTGACCAGTTTTACTAACAACAGCACCAAATCCATGCTTGTGACGACGCTTGGCTACTTTAAACAAGTACTCATCAATCACATCTTGTATGCGGTAAGCAACTTCCCTCACCTGCTTCACCCACTCTTTTATGGTGTAACTGCTGTCCGCCATCTCTGCCTTTTGATCTGCATCTTTTAGGTAAGCTTGTATCAGTTGTAACTCTTGTTTGATGCAACTGATTTCGCCATGAACACCTCTCAGCAATTTTACTTCATCTCTCAGCAGTGGGATCAGCTCGTCAATCAATAGGTTCACTGCTGTTTCTGCCATCTCTGATAATGATAATGTTTACTGCAATTTCTTGCATCTATTGATATAAAATGCAGAAATAATTAAGGATATCTAAAATCATAGTTGTGTTTTGAGTGAGATGGAGTCAAAGTTAAGGAAGAAGAAAGAGATATAAGGTTTGTGGCTAGAATTAGTCAAGCATAAAGTGGTAAACGGGACAAGTAAATTATGAATTGGGGACATAGTATCATAAAATTAAAGAGATATGATAATGATATATTCACGATATTTATCTCAACCCGTCCTCCCGTTTGAAACCTTGTGAATGCAGCCGTCCATCTCACGCGGATGAGTACCGAATAATCGAGGCAGTGCATTTATGTACAACCAAAAAATATGCAGGGTCTTTATTATGTACAGTACGACTCAATTATTGTTAACATGTTTGGCCAAGCCAACACGTGCATTTATTCATCCATGGACCCATCACTAATAGTAATCTGTCTTCACTCTTCACAAGGACTGATCTGCCTTTGATGAATTAGTTTAGAAATTAATTATACACATTATTCACAATGGAGGCTCTATTCTACCTTGACAAAAGAGTGTGATTAATTTTAAAAATTAACCAATTTTAGAATCGATGCAAGATTACTAGATGAGGTATTATTATCCTAAGAGCAGATTTCTGAAGAGAGTAAGCAAATGAAGTGTATCTCAGAAATGCACGAACCTTGAAGTTTCTGGACCTTCATTCAATTTCATCTGACCAGTTTTGGTTACAACGCCACCCATGCCATGCTTTTGACCTCGCAATTGATTTTGAATAGAAGCGATTTCGCCGCGCACACCTCTTAGAAGCCTTACTCCGTCCTTTTGCTTCATTCAATCTCATCACTCTTTTCCTAATCTCACCAATTTCATTCCCAATCTCATGGCGAGCCCTTATGCTTCTCATGAAGTGACCAAATCCATACTTTTGACGACGCTTTGCTAATTTATTAAAAAGCATATTCTATAACCTCTCTCAATCCATCGGTCTTTCCCAGCTAGTATTCACATTTTTATTATTGGTTTCATCTCCTTGTACATATTACTTCTTACCATTATCTTTTCTAAATGATTCTTTCTATTATTATTTGCAATATCAAATTTAAAAATCATGTTGCTAATTTACTCCTTGAAATGAAAACTTCGTAACTCCATATAAATTGGTTTCAAATGGCCACAAATTTGTCTTATTGTCAAGTAAGTTTACTACATTATGAGTTAAGTAATCATCATGGGAAATGTATATACATACACACCATGCGTGACATGTGATACACATAATAAAAGAACCTGCAACATTGAAGGAATTAGTGTCACTAAATTCGCTCTAATAGATACCTTGATCTACGTCGTAGAACAATATATATATATATATATATAATATAAATATTTAAATAATTTATATGAAGTTAGTTTGATCATGTTCTTTAAGAGTTAGGATAAGGGAATGGTAGTTAGGGGTCTTCTTTGCTCTTAGAAGCATGATTTATCAAAATATTCATCAATTGTAAAATTAGATACAAACAACACCACAACTATTAACCATTAATTCAGTTTCAGCACTTGTATATCACAATGCAGCAGAAGCTAACCATCAAATTAACCATATAGCTAGTTCAGTCTAGCTACCTAGCAAATTAATATTACAAAGAAAAATATGATATCAAGTAAACCTGAAAACACCAACAAAAAACCAAAACTCAAATTTGTAAACATGAGTTCAAAACCAGAAGGCCATTGGTTGACCCAAGACATACATACCAGCAATTTGATTCCTTGAGGAATCAAACTTCAAAACGGGAATATTCACCATTCTTAATACAGAACACCTCTGGTATGTTGTTAATTATATCCTGCCTTTTTCCACCCTTTACCTTCATACTTTCTATAAGTTGATCAGGCATTTCTCTGAGGCTAAGAACTCTAAGATTTTTCAAATTCTCAATGTCATCTGGCAGCTCTACAATTTTAGAGCACTGTGACAATTGAAGAAGCACAAGAGAAGGCAATGCTTCTTTGTCTATTTTCAAGATCTTCAATCCCAGCAAGCTTCGAAATCTCAGACACTGAAGTTTCTTAAACCATCCATCTTTGAAATGCAGTTCTTCACCTTCATATGATCTGTAAAGAAGAAGAACTTCTAGTTCTGATAGATCCTTAAGCATAGGTAGTGGATCCTCTGATATTCCTGACTTTGTGAGATTCAACTTGACTAGATTCTTCAGTTTAGGGATCCACATTGGGAACATTTCTAAGCATCCATTCAAGTAGAGACGTTGAAGAGACTCAGGAGGGTTATTTAGTGAATGCAAATCAAGAACTTCATTCTCTTCATCTGATGCTTCAATACTCAATGAACAAAGATGCTTCATGCTCTCTATTGCATTGCATAAAAGCCTTCCATTTTGTTTTCTCAGCTGCATGATTCCCAACCTCCTCATCTCCTTCAGATTCTTGAGTTCTTTAACAATGGCATCCCCATTAGTTGTATCGATTTTCGCTAGCTTCTGCAATGCCCTTAAACATCCAATACCTTCATTCAATTTCACCCCTCTGATCTTTTTTGTAAAGAAATGGACTCTCCTGTCATTAGAATACACTGCTAGATGCCTCAGTTTGATAAGCTTGTTAATCTCTAATGGCAATTCACACACAAGACTTTGTTTCAGGTCAAGAGTCTCCAAGTTCTGAAGCTTCCCAATGAACTTAGGAATAGTCTGAATCTTTGTCTTCCTCAGACTTAGATACTTCAAATGTAACAAATTCCCAACTGCTTCAGGAAGATAGTCAAGAGGTGCATCTTCAAAGTCTAATGCTACCAACAGCTTGAAATTGGACAAGAATGGATCAACAACATGTTTTGGCAACTTCCCAAAGTTCAAAAAAACCAAACAAGAACGGACTTTACCATAATTTGCACAACTTTTCGAATCACGAGTTGTTGTTGTTGTTATGTCTGTGTGAATCGATACGCGTCGAGTCCACGTATGAAGTCTAAACTTGTCATCCTTCTGTGCTTGACAGAAGCTCAGCTCGTCACACTTTTTGAGAATAAAGTCATGCATCAGATCATGAACTCGACATCTTCGAACTCTAGTATACGGATATACATCATATGACACTTTCACCAAACTCCTACGAAGCAACTCGGCTAAATACTCTTGTGCTACTTCCTCAAGTGTTTGATCTTCAGTATCACTTTGCTTCACAAAGCCCTCAGCTATCCAAAGATGCATCAGCCTATTGCAGGAAATGGAATAATCTTCAGGAAAAAGGCCAAAGTATAAAAGGCATAGCTTAAGATGATAAGGAAGGTAGTTATAACTTTCTGATAAGACTTGATGGTAACTTCTGATATGAGGATCACTTGCTAGTTTTGATCTGAGACTACCATGAACCTTCTTCCATTCAAGAAAAGTCTTCTTTTTTGTTGATAGAATACCAGCAATAGCCACAATTGCAAGTGGGACTCTATCACACTTGTTCACAAAGTCCTTAGACAATTCCATCAGATCTTCAGGACAGTCTTGAGGATCAAACTGAAATACCTTAAGATGGAAGAGCTTCAAAGCATCATTTGGAGATAGTGGCTCGAGTTCTTGTATGTGAACCGGCGCAAAACGCTTGCAGAATTCTGCAACTCCTCTGTCTCTTGCGGTGATCATGATCCTTGAGCTCTTGTTGTTGTCTGGTAATGCGTATTCTACACATCCCCAGAAGTCAATGTCCCATACATCATCAAACACTATCATGTAACTTCTTTCCTGTAAGAGTTGTCTGAGATTTCTTATCAGACTGTCTTTGTCCATTGTTTCTATGTCCTCCTTGGTAGTGCTTCCGACCTCATGGAAGCTTTGTATCATAGTTTTTAATAGAGCTTCCTCTTTGAGTGTGCGGGATACTGTGAACCAACAATAACAATCAAATGATCTTTCCTCCTTTTCCTTTTTGTATATGTTGTTCACTATAGTGGTTTTACCTTCACAGAAATGTTAAAAAGACAACAAAACAGCTGTATTTAGAAGTTTGTAGTTCATAATGTGATCTAACTGAACAAAATACATATATAAATAAGACACCGGCAAAAAGTGTTTAAATGACCAATAAAAAAACAAAAGACTACATTTTACATGACCAATTATAAAAGAGACAGAATGTAAATGAAACATATAATTTAAGGAACCTTATAACAAAAATATAACTTAAAAGGGATTTGACTTAAATTTTTTCTTATATTTATATATAGTTGTCAACGAAATAGATAACATTTAAACTATAAAAATTTGTAGTTGAACATTTTATCTTATTTGTATAATAACCAATAAAATTTAACTATTACATAAATAACATAATACAAGATTGACAGTTTTTAATTATAATTTAGATTTTTTTTAAAACTTTCTATTAATTACAAAATTGATATGAAATCTTTAAATATCAAAAACCAATTTTTTTGTTCTTTCACTTTGTATGATATTTTAATTATATCTCTTATCTTTATTAATTAATGTAATTTCTTTTTTTTTTAAAGATTTGCGTTAAAATAATCACATTTGCGTTCATTGTTAAATATTTAGATAGTATTTAGGTAAAAGATAAAATTATTTACAAATTAAAATTTTAAGAATGCAATTACGGCAAATAAAATTTTGAGATAAAATTGACGAAGACACACTAACATAATAACATTTAGGGACAAAAAGGCACTTTTTGTTAAAATTACAGAGGTTTTCAGTTTTTATATGGATAAATATCTTTAGGTCAAAACTCTAAATTGGTCCCTTATGTTTGCACAAAGTTTCATATTGGTCCTTTATGTTTCAAAAAGTTTAAATTAGTCCTTTATGTTTGCAAGAAGTTCCAAATTGGTCCTTCCGTCCACTTCCGTCAATTTCTTAAGTTAACTGCTAACGTGGCGTGCCGAGGTGGACACATAATCTCTCCTATGTGTATCAGATAGCTGATGTGGCCTTAGATACACTAAAAACACTCAAATGACGTCGTTTAAGCCAAAAATAAAATCATACTGAGAGGACCAATATGAAACTTTAATGAAACATAAAGGACTAATACAAAACTTCAATGAAACATAAAGGACCAATATAGAACTTCAATGAAACATAAAGGATCAATATAGAACTTCAATGAAACATAAAGGACAAATATAAAACTTTTGGGAAACATAAAGGACCAATATAGAACTTTTGAAAGATAAAGGACCAATTTAAAACTTGTGTGAAACATAGAGGACCAAAATGGGCATTTGACCATATCTTTATTATCCGTTTAAGTCTTCGATCAAATATGCCGCTAACATTTCATTTTTTGAGCAATCATACATTTTTCACTAACAATGTTAAAATATATAACGGTTGTAACTTACATGATATAACACTGTTAGAAAAAAAACCTCTTCCGTTGTTGAAAATGCGTCGATTTGTCAAGTTTCAAAACAAAACAATGACAAAAATAACACACCTAACATTTCATCTCTCAAATTTTACAAAGAATCACTTTAGGCGTGCCATTATTGCTATTATTTTATTTTAAAACTTGGTCAATCGGTCACATCTTTAACAAAGAAAGAAATTTCTCTCTAATAATATCACCTTATATAAATAATAATCATTATCTATTTTATTTAAAGGTTGCAACTTTAGGTATAAAAGTACTTTGTCCGTTTTTATATCAAAATCCATACAACCTTAAACGGTAACCTCTTCAATTATCATATCAAAATCCTTAATGTACTTACCAAGTCCGCCTTCACCGACCACAGAGACGACGGTGCGCCTAGGGTCTCCACTGAATAACCACCCTCTCACCATCTTCCTGGTTTGATCCACACCTACAAGCTCACCATCATCCATGAACTGTGCTCCCAATCGAAGATCATTCCTCCTACAACCTCCATCTCCACCATCATTACCACTTCCCTCTCCACCACCCGACGGATCCAACCCTAACATCACTCTTCCTTCATTCAATCTCGCCAACGATTCCCTAATCTCACCAATTTCATCCGAGATCTCATGGCGCGGGACTACGGATCTGAGAAGCTGACTAGTTCTACTCACGACACCACCGATCCCCTGCTTTCGGCCTCGCTTCTCCTCTTTGAACGAGTACTCGTCGATCACGTCTTCTATGCGATACGCGATTTCTCTCACTTGCTTCACCCACTCTTTCATCGCGTTGCTGCCGTCGGTTCTTTCTGCCCTCGCGTCTGCGTCTTTTAGGTATGCTTTTATCAGACCTAATTGATCTTTGATTGAACCGATTTCGCCGTGGACGCCTCTTAGGAGTGTTACTTCGTCTCTCAGGAGAGGGATTAACTTGTCAATTACGATGTTCACTGCTATTTCTGCCATCTGAATCAAGAAGCGTCTGATGAAGAAGGAAGGTAAGGTAGGTGGAGGAGCGTGTTTAGAAACTTAAAAAGTAGTAAGTAAGCTAGATTAAGTATTGAGTATTTCTGCCATTGTTGAAATTGGAGTTTTGATTCGCAGCTGAGTCAAACACTAACCCAGGACGAAGAGGATTAAGTATTAAGTCTTCATTTACAATAATTAATCTTCTTGTTTTCACACTAACAACCTAGTATTTTAAATGAATGTCATAGTTGCAGCTCGAATATAAAATTGCAAGTGGCTCCAATTAAATATAGACGCAAAATACTATTTAGTCTCTGAATTGTTGGTCAAATTATTATTTAGTCTCCGAATTTATCAAAAATACTATTTAGTCCCCGAAATGTTTAACTATGTCAACTATTTAGTCCCCGAATTTGACAAAAGTATTATTTAGTCCCCGAATTTGTAACTATATCAACTATTTAGTCCTCAAACTTGGCAAAAATACTATTTAATCATCGAATTTGCAACTCTGTCAATTATTTAGTCTCCTGACTGTTACTCGTTATAGTTGACAGAGTTCCAAATTCGGTGATTAAATAGTATTTTTGCTAAGTTTGGGGATTAAATAGTTGACATAGTTACAAATTCGGGGACTAAATAATATTTGTGTCAAATTCGGAGACTAAATAGTTTACATAGTTAAACATTTCGGGGACTAAATAGTATTTTTGATAAATTCGAGGACTAAATAATAATTTGACCAACAATTCAGGAACTAAATAATATTTTGTCTCTTAAATATATATATTGTAGTACTTTAGAAAATGCATGATTCTTCATTCCCGGACAATTATTATGTCCAGTAGTATATGCCTGTCCAGTGCCATATAAAGCATGTAATAACGTGTTTAACTCACTTGGTCACCTTATGGGCTTGGGTTCGATTTATGCCTCATCCAGTGGATTATTTGTAAAAAATTCTGTAAGTACTCTCCAAATTTTCCCGGAAGCCTGACCTTCGATTGGGACGCCATCTCTCACCTAGATTTTTCTTTATGAAAAAAAAAAGAGCATGCAATAATGCCAATTGAATGTACTTTCCTCTGTTTCTCTTATAATATATGATAAATTGATAGATCGGTTGGGAACGATTAAGAGCTAGTTATTTCCAGAAGAACAAATAAGTGTTAATAGAGACTTCTTAGCTCTTCTTATTTTCAGTGGGTGACCAATTATCATAATTAATGTCATGTGAGTGTGACATTGTAATGATTAAGGTAATTAAGATTGAGATTTTAAGTACAATCGAGAGAGACATAAGATAGATCGAATCGTAAAATTGGATCGAGGATCGTAAGATCTTATCAATTTTAAAATAATAATTAATCTATATATTTATTGATATATATTTTAAATGAATATATAAAATGATCACAATTTCATGATATTGTCATAAATTAGTTCATAAGTCACCAAAGTTACAATATCTATACATCAATTCAACAAACAAAATATCAAAATTCATAGTCGAAAATATCTAGGACTAAAGTTACGTTTTGGGCCTCTGTTTTTTTTTTAAATTAACTTATACGATCTTAAGATCATTTGCTACGATTTTACGATCAAAGATCGCAATCCTGTCCCGATCCTAAACACGTTCCAGATCGAAAATACATCATAAGACCGCAATCTTAAACGATCTTACGATCTAGATCGCGATCTTAATTACCATGATAATGATTCCAAAATCTAAAAAGGGTAAGGAATTTAATTCTTGTCACTCACATTCCTTGTAAGTAGATAAAGATTTTAGCTGAGATATATGCTTCATCAAAAATCTTTCATGTAAAGAAATATGTGAGGGATATATACAAAATCAATAATTGGTTTTCATCTATGCTGAGATTATTGGGTTAATCACACAAATTTGATTTGATTTTTGTTTCTTGTGTAATTATTTATTTTCACATTCTAGCTGCAACACTTCCTTAGTGCTTAAGTATCTGCATCATTTGAATATCTTACAAGGGCTTCAATCCATACCCTTGATTGAAAATTGACTACTTTATTATCCATTAACCTTAAGTTAGAAGTATTAAATAATGAGTGAACCAATATTGAACTATGTCTTAGGACTCTCAAAACATTGAAAATCTTAACACCAATGTGACCCAACTTTTGCTCCACCTAAACCCACTTTTTGCTTAATCCCAGAAAAATACATTGGTGTCACTTAGGGATGACAATCTTACTCGGACTTAACGAATATCCGAAAAATTAACCCGTTGGGTCTGGATATTGAAAAAATGGGTCTGGGTTCGGGTCTGGGAATTTTAACGGGTAAAAGTCTGGGTCCGGGACGGGTAAGGGTGTATTCACCCCGGATCCGCTGATATAATATATATAAAAATATTTTATATATTATATCAAATTATGTGTTTGAAGTTTGTTTTTCTTAAATTTGGAAATAATTAAATTTATGAATGTGTGTTCAATACTTGTGATTAAAGTATTTGTCATGAAAGTAGCAAATTTTGTAGAAAAATAATAAATTTTCTAGGTCGGGGCCGAGTCTGGGGATCTAAGTATTCGATGGATCTGGGGACGGGTATCAAATTTTAGACCTGGCCGGGGACGAGTCCGGAGATGAGGAATATATTGACTACCGGGGACGGAGACAAGGAATGCAGTATCCTACCCAAACCCTACCCATTACCATCCCTAGCTATTATTCAATCAAAAGCTTCTTTACCCAAAAACATTCAAAATCTTAACACCAATTTGACCCGGCTTTAGCTTTATTGCTAAAACCCAGAAAAACAAATTGGTCCCACTATTATTCAACCAAAAGCTTCTTTTCCCCCCACTTTATTTTCCTTAATCCATTACCCCCCATTAAGAATACATAAGCATTATCTTCCTCTTCCCCTCCATCTCTTCCTCATTATACACTAGCACCAACTAGAAACATGCTTGCCCTTTCATCCCCATCCTCAAAGCAACCCAACCCAACTTCTCTAGACCAAATTGTCATATCAAAACAGCCTGGGAATCTATACTCTTTTGAACCAGAATCACCAAATTCTGTCACAAAAATCCCTATCAGACGGCCAACACTAAGGCAACCTCACCTTCAGAGGACTAACCCCATAATATGGTGTACTGCAATTCTGTGCCTCATATTCAGCCTCATACTCATCATCTTTGGAGTTTCAACCCTGATCATATTCCTCACCATCAAACCAAGAAACCCCATTTTTGACATCCCAAATGCCAACCTCAATGTGATATACTTTGACTCACCACAGTACTTCAATGGTGACTTCACACTCCTTGCAAATTTCTCCAATCCCAATAGGAAAATTGATGTGAGATTTGAGCTTCTGGGCATTGACCTTTTCTTCTCAGACAGGCTCATATCAACTCAAGCAATCCAGCCTTTTACTGAGAGGAGAGGGGAAAGCAGGTTGGAATCAGTTAAGTTTATATCAAGTTTGGTGTTTTTGCCTCAGGATCTCAGTGTGAAGCTTCAAAAGCAGGTTCAGAGCAACAGAATTGATTATAATTTGAAGGGAACTTTTAAAGTGAGAGTCTCAATAGGTCTCATCCATTTTTCTTTCTGGATGCATAGCAGATGCCAGATAGAGATGACTGGCCCTCCAACTGGAGTTCTAGTAGCCAGAAAGTGCATCACAAAGAGATGAAGATGCAGGATAGTAGAATCCTTTATGCTTGTTTCTTTTTTTGGTTGTTACTCTGTTTGGATTTAGAGCTAAAGGGCAAAAATACTAGATAGTAAATACCATTGTGCAAAGAAGAAAAAAAGGAAGAAAAGAAAAGGATTCTATTTCATAGAAATGATGTTGTGATAATGGCTTAGTCGGATAAATTGGCTAGTAAAACTATTTGGAGTTGATATCTATCAAACGTTTGATATGCATATTCAAGATGGTTTAATTTCATAGGTCTAAGACCATTTTCTTTTCAGAGGTCAAAAAGAAAATAGATGTGAAAGATATAAACTTTTAATGTAGTTTAAGGCCAAAATGTGAAAACGAGTTGGTAATTCATTGCGGTGGATCTTACATCTAAAAATCGAATAAAAATTTAGTATTACCGTATTATTAAAGTTTGATATATCTTTTTAATCATGTAGAGCCATTTGTTAATATTAATATAAATTCACATTAATAAGAATTCATTTTAAATGGTTTAGAGACCAACTGATTGGAAAAATGTGTTGAAATTCAATACTATCATATTAGTAAATATCTTCTAAAAGTCATGTCCTTGTCCAGAATCTTTATAGCCGACACTTTCTAGTTTCTAGTAGATTCACAAATCACAATGCTTTATAATTAGGTGTAATGTCATTCATAAAATAGTTTTTAATATAGTAATAATATTAAGGTCGAAGTACGAGAAAATCCCTTCAACAATGGTAGTTATCTTAACTACTCTTCTTAATTCTAAGGGTTAACGAAATGTATTTTTTAATAAAAAAAAGTTTCCATTTACACCATCAAACAAATCCCTTCCAGTCATTATATCAATCAAAAATTAAATACGTGAAAATTGTATATGACTATTAATTCTACGGCTTTGTATACAAGTATATTAAGGGCACTTGATAAAGTTTGTGCTGATTAGTTAATAGAATATTTAACATTTTGATATTTGTAAAAAAAAATTTGAAAAATATTTTTTAATGTCAAAACATTTTATTCTAATACCATAAGTCATAACAACATATCAACTAAAATTATATGACCTAAACCATCCTCTTACAAGTATTACTGAGTTTACCATTCAAAACTATAAACAAAAAATACAAAATAGTTAGTTGAGGAATGAGGAATCATTATATATCTTGATTCCAAAATCTTAGTAACTCATCTCATTAATTGGGTTCATTTATAGACTCTTCCAATCTGTTCTTCAAATCGTTTTGACAGTTCTATCCTATGGAAATGTCTTTAACTAATGCCTCCCTCTAACATATTACATACCGAGCAACAAAACATTAATAAAATTAGGATGAACATTTTTTCTTAATGTAATCAAGATGATGACGAGTATATACATCACTTTAATAATACTTACTAGTGACATATAAACGTATATATATGTGAAACCTATGAAACTTTTATATATATATATAATGCACTGAAGTAGGGATGAGAACATGTACAAGTACAACGTCAACATAACTGAAACTTAATATGTACCCAGAAGTAAGAATGTTAATCAGAAAGCAAAAACAAAACTTAAAAGTTACATCATAAAATTAATAAGGAACCCCCATTCCTCCCCTTTCTTCAAATGTTTGGTATTACAAGAGTATTGAAAATTCGGCATTTCCTTCATTCGTTACTTGTCATTTGTCAATATTAATAAAAATTTGGTTCATAATCTGTTGAAGGGTGAGTCTTATTAATATTGACAAATAACATTGAATGAATGGAAGAATATACTTAAAATTCAGTACTCCCGTAGTTCTAGACTTTTATCCCCTTTCTTCTTTTTCAAATCAATCTTCGGACTGCTTCTGCGAGCCCCTAATACTTGTAACCTTTGACAAACAAGCTCTCTGAGGCCAACCCGCCGGCGCTGTCACCGGCGTACTTGCCGAGAGTGGCCTCAGAGTTGGCCTTGCACCTTGCCAGGAATGCCTCCTGAGCTTTTGCTACGTTCTCCTTCTTGCCAGTCCAAGTCTTGAGGGTGCTCTGCTGCAATGCTCGCCCAAAAGAGAAAGAGAGAGTCCATGGTTTCACCACATCCAGCTTGTTCATTGCATTGAGGTTCAGTGTAGCCTCTTCTTCACTTTGCCCACCAGATAAGAATACAATCCCTGGTACAGCAGCTGGCACAGTTCTACGCAGTGCAGTAACTGTGTACTCTGCAATCACCTCAGGTGTTACCTGTAGGACAAGGCAAATTTTCAATGTTGAAGTACTTAATGTGATATACCCTTGTGAAATCAATGAAATTTGGATCAGAGAGAGTATCTAATATGAAATCATTAAACTGTCTCCTTAGATATAGTTACTTAATATGTCTTAGTATTTAAGTATGATCTTCAATTCTTCATTCTTCGGGTATAATAATAGCAGTTCATATACATATCAAACACAATATGACCCTGACTTTAAAGTTGAAGTACCTAATGTGAAATCAATGCAATATGTATGAGAATTTGAAAGCAAAGCATCTAATATGAAATAATTGAACTGTTTCCTTATATATAGTTATAGTTACTTAATATATCTTGTATACATAGCACAACGCAATATATAGTATTTAAGTATGATCTTTAGGCGTCAGAATCATCTACCATTGAAAACTTGTGCATTTTTCTATAGTAAGAGAGAGATATAAAAGAAAAATTAGCCTTAATCCATTTAGGTGGGTCTAGTGTGAGTCTTTTTTTTTCTCTGTATCTCTCCAGAGGATCTAAAATCAATATGTAATAGCCGTTTCATATATATATTAAACACATAAGGACCCTATTTTTAATGTTGAAGTACCTAATGTGAAATCAATGAAACATGTATCAGAATTTGAAAGCAAAGCATCTAATATGAATGAATTAAATTGCCCCCTTAGGTATAGTTACTGATATAATCTGAAATCTTAGGTATAATAGCAATTTCAAATACAAATTAAACAGAATATGAGTATGACTCTATTTTTAACATATAGCTAGCTGCTGCAATTATAATTTTAAGAAATGCAAGTATTATTATTACCTTTGGGCTGTCAGATCCAGGAGTAACCATATTAGGTTTGAGCAGAGTTCCTTCAAGAAGAACATGATGATCATTGAGTGCCTTGTAAACAGCTGCGAGCACAATTTCAGTAGCAGCAGCACACTTGACAATGTCATGAGCTCCATCGGTCAGAATCTCGGGCTCCACAATCGGCACCAATCCATTCTCCTGGCAGATGATCGCATAACGAGCCAATCCCTGCGCGTTCTGCTGGATCGCCAACTCCGACGGCTCGTTCGGTCCAATTTTGAGCACCGCGCGCCATTTGGCGAATCGCGCGCCGGCACTGTAGTATTTGGCGCAGCGAGACCCGAGCGAATCGAAGCCCTGCGTGGTGGTCTCGCCGTTGGTGCCGGCCAATTCGACGATGCCTTTGTCGACCTTGATGCCCGGAACGACGCCGTTCTCTTGGAGGACTTCGACGAAGGGCTTGCCGGCGGCGGTATTCTGGTAGAGAGTTTCCTCGAAGAGGATGACGCCGGAGAGGTATTGGAGGGCGTTGGGAGAGGTGAAGAGGAGCTCGCGAAGGGCTTGGCGATTGGACTCGATGTTCTCGACGTTGATGCTGGCTAGACGCTTGCCGATGGTGCCGGTGCTCTCGTCGGCGGCGAGAATGCCCTTGCCGGGAGTGGCTATGTACTTGGCATTCTTGATGAGTTCATCTGTGAGTGAACAAAACCATATTCGTTTTTCAACTTTATATATATATTGCCTCCAAGCCTTTATTTATTCTGTATTGTATTTTACTACTATACACACTAATTATTGCCTTGTAATGTCTATATATTTTTTAATAATTAAATATAAAATAAAAAAAATAACTATTGTATTTTTAAATAATAAATAATTATTTAATTTTTGTTATTCTCTTTACTTTTTTATTTTAAATATTATTTAATTTGTGTTAATATATAAACTTAAAAGGTAATTTTTTTGAAAAATTAGAACCTGAGGAAATTCATTAATTATCAAATTTCAGTATATCAGTAAAATATATATATATATATATATATATATATATATATGAATAGAGTCAATTATATGTCAAACAAATTATGTAGTTAAGTATTAAACAACGCCCAACTGATTTCTAATATATTCAAATACAAAGTTAATCTATTATACTTTGTTGTTAAGGTCAAAAGTAACTAGGACTAGGAAACAGAGCGCGGATAAAAATCAAAATCTTGAGATTAAAAATAATTAAATTTTAAAACTAAGGTTAGTATCATATAGATTATAGAAAATTTATCAAATTAAAGATCATTTTATATTAAATTTAAATCATACAATTATCATGAATAAAAAGTAATCGGCAATCCTCTTACCAAAACTTAAGTAATAAAACTTTGTCTCCCAAAACTTTCCACTTGGAGGTTTGAGAGACAAAAAAACTCAAAAGTCAAAACACTTGAAAGTAATAATTATTGTAGTAAGTGAAGTTTGTTCTAAACAGGTTTACAATTCATTGAGAAATGTGTGTTGTTAATGTGTGTGATGAATGGTGAGTGTAGGAGAGAGAGAGGTAGAAAGACTCTTTATCCCACATAGTTTGTATCCAAATATATGAGAGTGTAGGCAGTTAATAATAAGGAAGCAAATGCCACTATATATGCTCAAAAACCATAAGTCATTGTCATTAAGATGCAAAGTGTATGTATGCACTAAACATTTTTGTGTGAAAAGAAGGAAGGAGTAGAAAACAGAAGTGGTGGGTACGTACCTGCATACTTGCCAACAAAGGCAGACATGTTGAAGCTTTGAATGAAAAAAGGTGTTTGGATAGCGGGAAACTGAGTTAACACAAGCCAAAGCTTATTATATAGATCAAACGCAAGGGAATATACTCTAGGTATATACACCCATGCAAATGCGACACGTGTCCAGGTATTGACCTATCGAAGGTTATCCCACTTGGATAGAGTAATGAGTGATTTTGTGGCAACGCAATATTATAATATATAAAAACCCTCAGAAACTCTAATTTTTGTGTGGAAACCTATCTCTCATCATCCTCATCCTCTTTGTTTATATCCAAGTCTAAATTGTAGATACCAAGATATATCACACTAAATGGATTATTCGCATTAATTCTATCTCAGCCACATTATTTATTGATTTTTCAACTTGGATTCATTTAAAATAAAGATCACTAATTACAACAAGATTACTTTAAAACTAATAAAAGATTATGATAAAGTACTCCTCTTAATTACTTAATATTGAGTTCAAACAATTTACAATGTTATAAATAAATATAATACAAAACTAAACTACCAAAAAAAAAATCTATATTATATATTTTGTATTTCTTAAAATTATATAAATTTTTATATTACAAATTTATGATGCATGAACTTTTATAGTTTATCTAAAATTTTTAATGTATACCTAGTGAGACAGATCAGCTACCAAAGAAATTAAGAACATAGTCTCAAACATTCTGGTACAGTTCTATTACAGAGTTCCCAGGATGCCTCAGTTTGTAAAACAAAGCAAAAGGATTATGAGTCCGAAAATTGAAGGCCTTAATTAAGAGTCAAAATTGATATAAAACTGAAATTAAAAACAATCAATCATCCGAAAATTGCTGTGGTTTTTTTTTGCACAAGTATCACTATTTTAAAGGGGTCGTAACTTCCTCGTCGTCATCATCTGTTCCAAAATACCGATCTCCAAACTCCCCCATGCCGGGTACCACTCGGAAATCTTCATTCAAACCAATGTCTATCTCCGATGTCACGATTTTTATTCTCGGGAAACTTTTGCAGACTACATGCACACCTTGAGGTGCCTGGCAAGATAAGAAGAACATTTGAATTTAAGCAAACTACAATTATGGGGCATTGGAAAAGCAAGAAGCAAGAGATACTTTAAAATTTAAAGAAATAGTCAGAGAATTATATATGAACTAGGACACCAGTAACTTACTGATATGAGATTGAGAAATATAATGTTGGACTCCGGCACACCCCTTCTTAAAAGCAAAGAAATTGCTTGAACAGCAGAATTACCTAAAGAAGAAATTATGCTGAAGTTTATCCAAATGATGAGAAAGAGCAAACCAGGTATCAGAAGTTCTAAATTATCTTATTATGGTGGCTGCTGTGTAACCTCAAGTTGCAGTAAAGCTACAGACTGTTTTATATACTTTTTGAAATTGTGTGGATCGTTTTTTTTATTTCCACAGGAATTCTCCTATTGGAGGCAAAATCCTGCTCGAGATATTATCGGACACTAAATGTTCGCATCTCTCCCAACGGAGATTCGAACCCGGGTTCGTCACGTTGTGAGGGACTAGTCTCTTCCACTAAACCCAACCCCCCTTGGTAGTATGGAACATTTTTAAACCAATAGTAAACTAACAAGAAGAAAAGAAATTATAAGAATGACAGACCTGTGCCTAGGATAGGATCCAACAGTAAGACATGCCTATCTGAGATATCATTAGGCAACTTTTCGTATATAAGCTGCCCAACAGTCAAAGAATAAGTCAGTGGTCATGAAATGAACGAAACACAATGTATGTACCCAAGCACACATGCAGGTGCACAAACCTGCTGGCCATTGTCACCTTCTCTATGAATAAGAATTTTTCCAATCTTGATACCTTTACAACACGCACGTAAAGCATTCTCCATACTCTCCCCACTGAAATTGAATCATTGGTAGATAATCACGTAAGAAAAGAAAGTGGTATTTTAATTTATTAAAAAAACAGCAGATATCATAAATTCGCAGCAAGGGGAGGAGAGGGGGATAGGAGAAGAACGAGTTTCTTAAGACATTATGACTTCAAGGAAACTAAATAAACATATTCGATCTGCATAATTTGTTACTTCAGAACCCAAATCAACGAAGATCTTTCCTTTAAGTTGTTCATTTATTTGAGGGACAACTAAGAGAGGATCTTTTAGTTTATTCTTTGAACTTGGAAGCAAAGTAAGGAGGACATCATTTAAAAGTCAAATGCTTCGGTGATTCCGGCATTTGATTAGACTTATACCTCCTGATAATGGAGACACCACATAACCTCTTGCAAAAATCCACACCAGTATATACAGACCCTGCAGTTACATAGTGATAGAAAAGGATCAGCATTTGCCATTAAAGGTTCAACAATGAAACAAATTGATTCTATTCTGTGAACAACAGAACAAGAATGGTAACCACATGGGAATAGACACCAAAAGTCACAAAACCTCTCCTCTCAGTATGGAATTTATTGCAATCAGCATCATGAAAAGCAAAACACATATCTCAAATACTATAAGATGATACACTACTTTGGTTCTCATGCTACTAAGTAAAAGTTCCCTGACATGGAAGTGGGAAAGCGAAGGTGGCTTGGCATCCTTTCAGCGTGGATTCATGTTTACCATCACACCGGCAATACCATAGTTTTATTTTCAGGTGAATACAACATCAGAGCGTAAATAATAGGGGAATATCAGAATAATGTAATCACTTATCTTTGGCAGTTAAAGAAGCTCTAAAAGACTACCAAGAACTAAATTAAATGTGAATTAGCAATTTCTAACAAATAAACTGTAACCTTATAGACACCTCTACAACATGTCTGAGAACATGTAATTCGTGTAATTCCCCAACTTATTGACAATATACCAGCACTTGGAAACCAGGAAACTGTCATGTACGTCATCCAACACAACCTATAGTGAAAAGGAGAGGAGAATGATGCATCCACAAAGTCACATACAACACACATAATGTATTCAATTAACCCTTCAGCTGCATTGATCAAAGCATGGAAAATAGCAAATAACACCTTTACGTCCTCTTACAAAGCAAGCATTGAAACAGAAAAGCTTACCTGTTGGAGTGATTACTTGCTTTTCTGTAAATGGAAGATGCCCCAGGCCATGTTCTACAACCTGGTCAATGGCAGGAATTATGACCAGAAATAGTCTATAAAGAAAATGTCATGGCCATTAAATTAAGAAAGCAACAAATGAACCCTGTATACATACCAAACGAATCAAACGGTCAGCATAAAACACAAAATCATGCTTCGTTGTCTGAGAATCGCGTATCAGGGTATGCATACCCCTTATCTGCATAGTAGCAATTACCATGCTTACTCAACCTTTATGATGAAACAGAGTTTGGAGGTCCAGGTAAAGGAATGGGAAAAGGCAAAACGCTTAAAACGATCAATAAATAGCAAGAGTGAGGTACCTGAAAAGTTGATTGAATGACATACAGATTAGGATGTATTTTACACAGATCATGCTGACCAAGCTTTGTGCGGATATGCTGTACAATCAAATCAATGGCCACATGATTATCTCCTCCACGGGGTATAATGATATCAGCATATTTCTTAGTCGGAAGAATAAAGTCATCAAAAGCTGGCTTCACAAATTTAGAATACTGCATCAAATAAAATAAAAAAAAGTTAGCTATCAAAATTGGTCCCTTTTTTATGACCTGGAAAATTCAGTCAAAATTGAAGAAAGAAAAATCAATAGAGTCATCAAAAGCTGGCTTCACAAATTTAGAATACTGCATCAAATAAAAAAAAAAAAAAAAAGTTAGCTATCAAAATTGGTCCCTTTTTTATGACCTGGAAAATTCAGTCAAAATTGAAGAAAGAAAAATCAATAGCTTATAAAAAATTAAATATTAACTTGACTTTATTATCATAAAAACAAAATTATATCCTGAAGGCTTTAAGGAGCTTATTGTAACTGATTCAGAGAAAAAACACTACTTTATTTTACAAGCCTTGCAATGCAGTAAAGTAAGAAATCTGGAAGAAGAAAATTAAAACAAAACAAAACAACTAGCAATAATCAAGATATGTTAATGGTAGTGAAAAGACTCAAAATAGTTTAGCTGAAAGTTGATACCTGATCAAGCACTAAGCCAATATCCCGAGCCTTCTCACCAGTGTCACGCCTAATTCTCCTAGCCAAACGAACATCAGCATCTGCACTGAACATTTTACAATGAGAAGTGACAGCCTAACTTAGTAGTGCAACAAAGAGAGATAAAATACTTTAGATAAATAACTTGATTTGATCGTGTGTTAGAAATAATGATAAAATTATTTGAGTGAAGTTTTCACTTAATAGCTTAAATTTTTAAGTTAAAATGGTCTTTATATGACCAAATGGTCAAGAGTTTGATAATTGCTGCTTCCCATTCCTATTAATTGAAGTTAAGTTTCAGCGCAGGATATGGTAAGCTTTTGATTTTATACAAGGGTGCCTGTTAGAAACTTCTATTCATTTTTCAAATAAAAGCATGTCAGAGATTACAATAAACTCATGGGGCTTTACTCAGTAGCTTCAACTTTTGAGTTGACATGTTGTTTGCAATATATACACTTATACAGCAAGCTTTTAATATGGATCATATGAATTTTCATAAACCACAGTCCACAGTGAATTCAAGAGTAAAAAAAACATGCCCAAGAGGGCCCAGTTAAAGCACGCTATTAAATAAGGAATGATCATACAAGTGGTATGCTATTGGATATTACTGTACAAGCTATTCATCCTACAAGTCTTTATACTATCACCTGTTTCTTGCATCAATATATAAGATATAACCATATATTCATAGAACACTACAAAGACATTATTTTGCCTTTGCTAATATGATGAAAATAATTTGTTTTGTGTTAATATTCTTGCCATAGAATGACCATAGCGATAATGGCAGTGGTGATGAAAACAACAGCGTGATGGGAAAGACAGGAGAGGGTGGCAACATCAGTGACAGTAATAGCTATAGTGGTGGTTGTGGGCTTGTGGCACTGGCAAAGGTGGAGATTGTGGCAGTAGCAACAGAGGCGATGGCATGATGATAATAGTAGTGATGATAGCAGTGACAGCGAGGCAGTAGAGGCGGTTACGATGGCAGTAATGGTGACGGCAAGGTATTGTCGACAGTGGTAGTGATGGCAATATGAAAATATATTAGCAAATTAGGTGTTTTTGTTATTTATAAATGAAAAATATTCCTTATCAGTGCCTATCTGTCCCCTCTTGGGTACATAGTGTTTTATGGTGATAACCATATAAGCTTTTAGAATCCTTCGTGTGCACCAACCACCAAATGGAGTATTAGGGCCAGATTATATTAGCTTATGCTATCTTATCCGTCCTTATAAAGCACACCAAACAAGACCTAACCTAAGTATTATATATCCTGTAGGAATTGAGAGAATAATGCTATAGAACACATGCAATATAATAAATTCTACAAGTTAAGAGGGAACAACAATAATAAGGGACCTGTGTCAACAAATATCTTCATATTCATAAGCTCCCGAACACGGGGATCATGGAAAATAAGAATGCCTTCCAAAATTATAACATCTGAAGGATTCACCTGCAAAACACATAATGCAACATAAAATGGCAGAATGAAAACTGAAAATTTATCCCAAATAACTTTGACATCCATCGAAGAGTGATTTGGTCAACTACTAATTTGGCAATCATTACTTGAACAAATCATTCAAACAAGTGAAACAAGGGGATACTCTTGTTACACACATGACAACAGCACAAGAAAAATCATATGTGCACAAATCCGGCATCAGTATCAACCAGGACTCACCATAGACAGTCAAATATGGAAGCAAAAAACTGATTCATGCCATACAACATACTTTCTCAGGGGTAGATGTAAAAGTAGAGAAAGCACTTGTTTCATGTATACAATAAAGTCAAATCCATCATGAAACAAGTCAAATTTCTGCAATTCTTCCATTACCATGCCAAAAACACTTTATTATATCTCTCTGCACTAAAAACATCATTCTACAGGGTTGACACCCACATCTCAAAAATAGAAGACCTATTAGCATTTTAAGAAAGGTGGCAAAACAGCAAAGAAAAAATGAAGTGCCAGAGGCATACCCTTCTTTTTTGAAATGCATCACTCTTATAACTCTTGAAGTCATAGTTTGGAATATCTACAGCTTGGCCATGCCTTAACTTGTCCATAACACGTAACAATTGCTCGGTATCAAAAGCATCTGATAATTTAGGCAACATAGCTTTAGAAACAGCGCCTGGGTTTAGAACTATTGAATATTGATCCCAACAAGGTCATAGCATATTGATCCTTTATAATATCAAGAGAAAATCGCAAAAAATGAGTAGAATTGTACTGACCAGGATGGTCGAAGTTGTAATCTTGTACTCTTGTAAGTTCCTCTTCAGTCAAGTTATGATAAAAAGAATCCTGTAATATTATTAAGTAGTTTATTAATCCTTGTTTTGAAACACAAGGAGTAAGCAATGGATGTGTCGAGAACCATTTCAACTGAAAAGCTTAAGCTATAAAGAGAATGCCCTTAAATAATTTTATTATAAACTCCAATATGTCCCTCGGACAAAACTCCTCTGAGCTTTAAGTTTGAACAAACACAAGCCTATCATTCCGTGTGCCGAAACTTAATTTTATGAGAACGAAGACATCCCAGAATCAACTCAAATGTTTAAGTCAAGCTATTAAGCGAAAGCCCGTGAATTGTTCTATTATAATATGAATATCTAATGAGTGATAAAGCAAGACATCCGGTTTATTTTTCACTTATACCATCAAAACAATATATCTTACTTTTACACCTTAAATTGATAAGTTTTGAGGGGAAAAACTTGAGAGAAAATGTAATTATTCATAAAAGAGGGAATATGAAAATAGTAAAACCAAATGACTAATTGAGTAATTAAACAGAGGTAAAAGATGAATTAATATTAGCCAACGGAGGGGTTATCTGATTTACAATGGAGTTAATTAGAATGTTAGTAAAAAACTAAAAATCAATACACTAAACTCAATGAATATCATTAAAAATCTAAAATCTGAATAAAACCCCCAAGGTGCTTCAGAACAAAGGAAGAGAGCAGGATGCTTATGAGGCTGAAGAACTTATTGTTTAACTCTTTGCCCTTGACCAATGAAGTACATAAAACAAATCTTGTTAAGTTCCCAATTTGACGACCAATAAGTATTTTTACAAATAAATTTTTACCTGATTAACAAGTACAACTCGTTGGTCATGAAGCTGCTGAATAATCATATCACAAACTGTTGTCTTCCCAGATGCAGCTCCCCCAGCAACACCTGCAACAAACTCAAAAAATTGAAAATATGGCATCTAACTATCTAAACTCCTTTTAAATTCATAATTATAATAATTTTGGAAAACATGTGTGTTTCAAACTGTAAATCAGAGAAAACTTCAATGTTAACTGTGAAGAAAGTTCTATTTAATAAATATAACATGTTTACACCATTTTGAAAAACACAAACCTATGTAACTAGAATGCTAATTTTTCATTTCATGTTAATTTGTAAGTTGACACCAGCCAAGATGATTTCGCTTTCTCACAGCAAATATGGGTTCTGATTAGCTCTTTTTTCTTTCAAAAATCATGTGTTTCAAAATTTTCACCACTACAACTACTCAAGACAAAATTGATCTAATGTCATATGCTCTTCAGACATTCAACCTTTTTATGTATACCAATACCAAAAAAAGGTTAAAGCTTCATATAAACCACATTCATTTGATAAAGAGCAGGGTTGGTAACATTTTTCCTGCCCCCACAGGACAACTCAATCAACTTATGAGCTCTGGCACCACTCAATTTATAGCGACCAAACCATCAAGAAAATGCTGTTAAAGCCTCTTCCGTATAAGATCCAGAAAACATAAGACAAATTAAGTGCACCATCATTGAATCCCTGGACCAAAATCGGAAGTTGGTAGCCTTTATAATACATTGACAGCTTGCTATGTGAAAACACACCAATAACAAAAGGTTGCTTATGCATGTCAGTCGCTGAAGTTGTTGGCTGCTCTGTGCTGCCATTTCTCTGCGCTAAACCATCCATGTGAAATCCAGAAAAATGAACCTCAGAGGAAGACTCCATTAAATCCACAGCAGATTTATTATCCATCCACAAAGACCTGGAAAAATAATAGTTGACCATCAAAGATAGAAAACTCAAAATATAAAGACTTCAAAACTTAAACTGTAAGTACTATCAGAGATATATAGTCAGAGTATCAGAAAAATGGTAAATAAAAAGTTCACATGAGTTGCCGCTATTGAAAAAGCATTTAAAAGCCAGCAGATCAGGCTGCTTAGAATTTAAAGTCAACCATTTCCTCTTGGATGTTTTTATATTTTTATCCAAACCATAAATTGAATAGTTTGGTTCAAAGTGGCATGCTGCTCCTTGGCATTATGGATGCATTGTTATTGAGACGGAGATGCGTTATGGAACACCAATTCTGGGTGTGGTGATGGCATTGAAGGGATGATTTTCACATACATGGCCTTAGACTTGGGTTAGATTAATACGAGTGCTCAATATCTGAAGCCATACCAAGGAAAACTTGGGAGAACTTTTAGTTCACACCTTCCTGCACCACTTTCTGATATCTTCCCCAATAACCTATAACTAAACTAAAACACGTAAAAGTTACTATATAATTTGCTTTTCACCTAATAGATTATAATATTTGATACTGGAGAACTGAGAATCCTTCCAATATAAACAGTCGTCCACAAATCCACAATGCTTGATCAACTTCCGCGTACCAAGTGAATACACAAAAATTAAAAAAATCGCCCAAGCAAAAGAAGCTCATTCCAATTGACACAAGAACAGAAAACTGACTTAGAGCACACACTTCATCATTGAACTACACGTGCAGCACAAAGGCTATAAAATCACACAAGCCAAGCAGGATTGGGCACATTCCAATTCCAGATCCAAAGAATCATCAGCAAATAAAACAAATAGAATGAACCTCCCGATTCGATTCGATCAAGCAATGCACAGGTGAAGCATATATAATGTTTGAAAAAACACAAGAAGAAGAAGAAGGAGGAAATGCGGATTGGAAAACGAACCTGATGAACTCGGAATTGGTACGTGGAAGAGATATAAATTAAGAGAGAATAGGAACAGCCGAATAGGAATGGGATGATTGATTAAAGAGAAGGATCGTATTGGAGCTGTGGGAGTTGTTTATATAGCCAGGAGAGAGGAGGTGGGAGGGGTAGTGATGGAGGGATTGGTTGGTAAATGGGCCCTGATTTTAGGGGGAAATTACGAAGATGAGCCATGACGGTGGTTCAATTGAAAATTAGGAAAAATGAGATTTTTTTTTTTTGATGGGAGGAAAATGAGATTCTTGTTTTTTTTATTATTATTATTTAATTTTGGAGTCTTCAAAACCAAAATCATGAAAGGATTAAGGAAAATTGTGACACTTTCATCTTCTCAGATCTCAATCCCAATATAAAGAACTTTTTATATATATAAGATTCAAATTTGAGAATTTAAAAAAATATTTTTAACGCTTTTTAATTTTTGATAGTATTTTTAACGCTTTTAAACTTTATATTAATTTTTATTTTTAAATTTTTTTCTAATTAATTTTATCTTAAAAATTTTGAATTATAATTTATTTTATTTTTAAATTTTTAAATTTTAAATTTTATTATAACATCTGTCATCGAATATTGTACAAATTACTAACAAAAAAATATTAACTTAATATCAAAGTGGGTTGGCACAAATAGTTAAGAATCCGGAGGAAAGTTCTCGCCTCACCCATGGGCGAGGGTTTGAATCCCCCGGAAGTCATCCAAAATCTTGCTTTGATAGGTATCTCTCCTCAAGGAGATCCCCTGGCACCCAAGGGCTAATTGAATAGCTGCCACTGGGTAAAACTGTTTGCAGTTTAGGCCTGTGCAGTAATCCTTTGGGTTGGGCCTATGTTAATCTCCTCAACATGCCACTGGCGTCCTGTTCGGTAGTACTTAGGAGTGTATTTCCTTACAACCATTTTTTCAAAAAAAAATATTAACTTAATATTACACATTTAAGATTAACGTTAACACATGAGTAAACATTCACATTCTTCTTGTTGTGTGTGTATCTTCTTATTATTTATTTATTATATATTTTATTGTATATTTTATATTATATAATATATTATTTTAGAGATAAAATCACTGAAAATACTAGAATATTATAGCATAATATATATTTGTATTGTATTTGTATAGATTCGCTTCTAAATTTTGTAATGGGAAGACTGAAGACACAATCAAAGAGTTTGTCAGATATTTCAGCATCCACCTTGGCGCTGAATCATATGTGGGGCCCACCCTTCCTCACTTTCTACGCTTCGCAGCGACTCCACTCTTCCAATCTAAAATTTTTGTAATATCAAAATAAAATATTAAGTTCCAAAAAAATCTAATTTTTCGTCTAAAAAAATCTAATTTTGTATAGGTTCATTTAACATGTCATTGAAATAGATGTTAAGATTTTACATTTTAGTCAAATGTAATTTCTAAACACTAAATTTTTTATTGGGTTTTCACAAGTCATTGAATATTTCAAGTCATTGAACATTTTATTAATTAATCAAAAAAAAATTTAATAAATTCTTTTTTATCTAGAATTACTAGATTAAAGCATGTGTTAGGATTTTTTCAAATTAGTTAATAAAATATTTAATAATTTAATATTTATGAAAATTTAACTAAAAAATTGTTTTTAATATTTAAAAATTCTATTAATTAATCATGTGAAACTCTATATTTATTGAGATTGACATTTTCAAATAAAACCTAGTTTATTTTTCAATAAACGTCACATACCTGTTCATAAAAAAATGTCACATACCTTAATATATATTATAACGATAATGATTAATCGATTACAGAGTATTTATTTTTTTTCTCTCTCTTAAATTTTTCACTAAAATAAAAATCAAGAATTTAACATTTTAAAATCTCTATACAAAAACTCTTTTATAATTGATTTTGATATTAAATAAACAATAACATTAAATGTCACATAAAATTTTCCAACTTCCGATCCAAAAAAAAAAAATCCAACTTGGTCCACGCCGACTTGACTGAATACCTAAATTTTGTTCTACAAAGTAGTATTTTATAATTTTAATATTTTTTAGTAGATCATTTTAATAATTTAAATATATTATTAATTTACTTTTCATTCAAAATGATTTTATTATAAAAAATATTTTATATTGACTATAATTTTTTTAATAAATTAATAATTTAAATTTAAAATAAATTTCCAATAAATGTCACATACAATCAAAGAGTTTGCTAAAATTTTATCTAATTAATTAATGAAATATTTAATAATTTAAAGTTTATAGGATGATGATCAGGAAGCTCAAAGATGGATAAAGTAATATTTTCAATAACAGCTTCCCTCTCTTCAATTCAGCTTTCCCCTTACCTATGTGGGAAGCTTTCTTATCTTCCCTGTGTAAAAGGAAGGTTGGTTCCATTTTCCTTTCCTTTTCACTGTCTCTAAATCTACCAAACATGCAAGTCGGAGCTTCCCTTTCCCTCTTTCAAAATGATACCAAACATGGCCTTAATGTTTTGCTAACCATTTTCTCTCATTGCTTGAGAGGAAGGGTATTGATTAGCAAAATCAAAATTTTTAATCTTTGACAACTAATGAAATAAAATCTTAATTAATACTTCGTATTTTTAGAACACTCCTGAGCAAAACTTATAAATTTAAGGCTACAATGAATATAATGCACTTAAGTTTTAGGTTATAGTCATCAAATTTTTGTGAGTTTTCAAATTTTGTAGTTAATTTTTTTCTAAACTTTTAATTTTGGGCATAAAATTTCTTACATGAAGAATTTCATATATTTATGTTATGTTGGTATTTTTTATTTTTTTAGCTAATTGAAGGTCATTTCAGTCATTTTAATGATAACTGAATGAACATGAGAGTGATTTTTATTGATTTTTATTGTAAAATAACCGAAATGCCCTTTAATTAGCTAAAACAATATTGACATTACAAAGTATTTGCTGACATGACAAAATTATATTAAAAATGGACAGAATTCTTCACGAAAAGGATTTGGTGTTCAGAATTGAAAGTTGACGAGGTACAAAGTTTGAAAACTGAGGGAGTTCTATATCCATAACTTAAAACTCAATGATGTTCGGTACATTTTAGCTAGGTGGCGTTTGGTTGCAAGAAATATGGTTTGGTAGGAAATAAAAGTCGAAGTAAGTGAGAAAAAATTGAATAACAATTAGAAAAGAAATATGTTTTATATACAGAGAAATTGAATTAAATTGCAAGACTGGTTTTATTTGATATAGTGGAATGAAGATAGAAAAATAGAATAAAAAATTGTTAAAAGACTCTTTTACTCCTACTAAAATAATGACACATGTCCCCTTTAAATTATAATATTTCATTAATAGCAATATAAATATTTTACCTTCACTTCCCACCTAATTATGTGATTTTTTCTTCCCTCTAAAATAAGTTAATAACAGGGGAAATGAAGTTTGTTAGGCACAATGAACTTCTCAACAATTTTCCTTTCCTTGTTTTATACCAAACATGAAAAGAGAAGAAAATTTTATTCCCTCTAACACATGTCTCATTTTTAAAAGGTGAGTATTTGGAGCTATCAACAACTCAAGTTCATCAATTACAAGTCATTAAATTTTTTTTGAGATATGTACTATCTTATATTTAAAATAATATATATTTTAATACAGATATTCAGACAAATCTAACGATTAATAAATAATCACTTAAATTATAGTTATGAAATAAAAATGGGCGCTGAAAGTAGTTGACACCTGATGGGCTTATTGATAATGATATGACATATTTGAGAAGCCAACCCACCACTTGAATTTATTCAAGTGTCATTGTCTTCCAAAATAAAGAAATAGCCTCACATTCAAAGACAGAACATATGCTTTTTGGTTGGTTCTTGAATGATGTTTTTGGAGGGAAATTTTATGCTACATGACAATTATCAATTATATATGATATTGCTTAAATACCATTTTGATTAGTAAGAATATATTTAAGATTTTTTTTTTCTTAAAACTATTTTTATTGATGATTTGACTTGAGTTCACTATAATCTTATAGCATACATGAGTGGTGGAGAGTCTTTTTGAACAGAATTTTTGTTATACATAAAACACGAATTCAAATCTTACTTTTTTAAAACCAATCATCTGAATAAAAATTAAAATGCATGTCAATAATAAGAAGAAGTTGAGATTTGAGAGTTATTAAAACTTAAAAGGTTTATATATTTCAGAGAAACTTATAAAAAAAATAAGTTATAGAAAAGATAAATCATATACATTTTAATTTTTTATTTGAGGACTTTATAATGAATATAAAAAAAATTGCACTTTTCTAACTTTTTTTATATTAAAATTGTATATTCCTTATAGATGATACATTAATGGCCCAAGTTTATCTATGACTACACATAATGATAAATAGATTGAAATGAACCTGGTGATGCCGACATATTCCAGTATTTATCCATGACTCAAAAACTAACAATATATACAAATACCATTGATGCGACATAAATGATAAAAATTTTGTTTTTTAATTTAAATTGTTATCTTTTAAAATTAATTTAAAAAAATAAAAATAGAACAATATTTATTGATAGATTCATTATTAAAAATAAGTTCTATAATACTAAAAAAAAATTAATTATTAACTCCGCTTTAGTGAAATCAACAATCCAGTAATGTTTCAAATTTAATTATATTGGACATAACACATGACTAATCAATTGATAATACAATTAAATTTCAATCTTAATTATATCAAATTTTTATGAGATTTGTATTTTGTTAAAGCACAAGTACATAAAGTATCATTAAATAAAAATAAAAATTTATAACACACACAAGTCACATCTTACAATCAAGATCGTACACTTAATGCAGTTTTAACTTTTAAGTATATTTTGGCACCGTTTGGTTTAGAATGTGGTCTGTAATGCAATCCATTTGCCGGCGTAAAGAGTAGAGAGAAAGTAAAGAGCTTTACAATGTAATGAAGAAAATGTTTGGTGTGGAGAAAAAAATTGGAAGGAGAGTGGGGTAAGTAAAGTATGATAAAATACAAAAATGCCCTCATCACTTTATCATTATCAGATCTGTACACCAACCACACCACTATCATCAGATTTGTACACCAACCACATGCGCACCACCATCAGATCTCAACTGTGGAAGCACCAAGTTTGATCAGAGATCTTCATCGGACGAAGACCCAATCGCTTGAAGACCAACCACACCACCATGAACAAAAGCAAGTTCTCCGATGACGGCGAGCTTTGGGTTGAAAAAGCGTCGACGACAAGCTTCATGGACAAAGAAGAGAGATGCACAACCTGAAAAAAAAAGTTTGTGTCCACCGAAGAAGAGAGAAGAAAGAAGCTGTAAATATGGGTATTATTGTCTTTTTATGTCACATTGCAGATGTAAAGTTACATTACATGAGTTTTATTGTGTAATGTGGATGCAGCCATGTGGTGGAAAGTCAGATTACATTGCATAGCATCACCAAACAGTAGAATCGTGGTGTTTCACGATTCCCAAAAAAACTTTACATCATATTTTATACATACCAAACACACTTTTTATCATACTTTTTCTCTTTCCTAATTTTTCTCTCTATCTCTCTCCTCACTTTTCTCTACAGTACTTTCTTTTATTCTACAGTACTTTACTCTACAGTACTTTCTTTACAGTACTTTACATCTGTGCATCTCTACCAAACGTACCCTAAATATCACACCAAACACATTGAAAGTCTTGGAATTCCTATAATTACATTGCAGACCCCAACTTTACACTATACCAAACAGTGAAATGGTTATTTTAGGTAAAGCATATATTTATAACTTCACTATGCGAATTAGATATATGTCTTAATTGGATTACGTGGATTTGATAACTAACCAACCAACAGGTAGTCACCAAAGATTATCTACTCATTGCACACTATATATATATATATATATATATATATATATATATATATATGATATTTAAAATATATAGTGTTTTTAATCTTGAAAATATAAATTATAATCCTATTTAAATCTATGCTGAAGAACTCATAATTAATGACTAACAATGCATCAAACATTTTTAGAATATATATATACATAGAACTCTTTGAGAAATTAATAGGAATGATAATGAACAGATATTCCTATTTATTTTCACTACTCCTATCTCAATTTTGCTCAAAATATTTTATATCCAAACGAGTAGATGTTTAGTGGTATGGTAGTACTGAACTTCAGTACATCCCTCCAATCAGTTGGTCCTTAAACCATTCAAGGTGGGCCCTAATTAATGTGAGTATTTATTAATATTAACAAATGGCACTATATAATTGGAGGGATGCACTGAAGTTCAGTGGTACGGTACCATTGAACTTTTATCCATATCCAAACTTTAATCCAATTCGAAATTCCAAAAGGGGAGGTTGAGTATTTTTTTTTTCTGTTTACCTCCTTATAAAAGAGCCCAATCAAAATTCATACTATTTTCAATATTCATATTTGAAACAATGCAATGCCCAAAACACTCGATATTATATCAATCAAGTAATTTACCCAATATTTAATCTAATAAAAAATTACCAAATACTATAAATGGCTATAAAAAAGTTAAAGAAAAGATTTTACAATAAAAGATTCAAAATCATTATAATAAACTAAAATTAAAAGCAACAAATTTAATACCAATAAAATCATGAAATTTTATTTAATAGTATATATATTATATTTTATAATTTATATATTTAATTTGAGCATAGAGCTCATTCATGACGACGGGAGTTGGTTCTAGTGAAAGATATAAGTCCCTCACAATATAATAAACCTAACTTCAAATTTTCATTGTAAAAAATACTTATATTTAATACCCGATAATACCTATCATCGGATATTCATACTCATTGTCATCCCTAGGAAGCAGTAATAATAATAATAAAATATTTAAAGTTAAATGAAAAACTTCTCCTAACAGAACCTTTGTTTAGAAATTTTTTTTTTTTTGCAAAAGCATCTAAATTCTCAACCAACCTTCAATTATCTCTAGTGGTTATCTAAACTTCTCTTATCCAAAACGTGTCACTTACTAAAAATGGGTTTTCAAGTAATGCAGAACCAGATTCTGGCATTGCCAAACATAACCACACAATCTTCTTAACTTTTCATTTTCAAGCTGTACTCTATTAATAGCTCACAACAGAAAGAAGGAAACTCAACCTCTGTTCTTGACACCTCATTCACAACCCCATCATAGATTTTACGGCTAAAGGAAGGAGAATAGGAGATCCTTCATTTTCAAGTCCATTCTTTTCCTTTAGCACCATTTCCTCCATTCAATATTTGCTCATTCTTTCTTTCATTCATCCCATGAATAAGATTCCCTTTTGTGGGCCACTTCCATTAATGCATGCATTGCACCATTGCAGATAACAAGAAAATCCGAAGCCAATCTTCTTGTCCTGTTCTGTTCTATTCTGTTCATTGAAGCATAAAATCAAACACCTTGCCTGCAAAATGATTGGAATCATGAACATTCTCCTCTGGTTTCAATCAAAACAGGCTAATTCTTGTTCTGTTCAATGTACTGTATTGGGATGTACCAATTCTTACTCTGTTTGACCAAAAGGATCAAATCAAATTCAAATGTAAAGCCTACATCATCAAATCTGCAGGAAGGCTCAGTTCAAATTCATCCAAATAGTCTTACCTTCAATGGCTAATAATTCTACAGAAGCAGCTGTGCCTTCACCTGCACAAGAACAACAATCATCATCATCTAGCAACACCAACACAAACAAACCTTCCCTTGAACAACATTCAGTCACATTGATCTACGAAACCAACCTCCTCGAGACATGTGGAAGCGTGATGGTGACATGGAACAAGAACCCCACCGACCATTCCCTCACCATAACCATGGAAACCGAAACCCCAAGCGAGCATCACCAAAACACACCCCACACCTGCAAGATCGACTCGATTTCGAAATGGGGGAAAAAGGGTCTGAAAACCCTAGAAATCCAGGGGAACCGGGTCGACCTCTTCTGGGATTTCCGAAACGCGAAATTCTCCTCCGACCCACAACCCCACTCACACTACTACGTCGCGATGGTGTACAGAAAGGAGATGCTCCTCTTACTGGGAGACATGGAGAAAGAAGCCCACGAGAGAACCAGATCGAACCCCTACACGGAGGAAGCGATCTTGGTGTGCAAGAAGGAGACGGTGTACGGGAAGAAGCTGTTCTGCACGAGGGCGATGCTCGAAGAGGGGAAAACGGAGCACGACGTGGTGATCGAGACGTCGCTGTGTGGGCCCGGGGATCCGGAGATGTGGGTGAGCATAGATGGGGTTGTGGCGACGAGGATTATGAACTTGAATTGGAGATTCAGAGGGAACGAGACGGTGATAGTGAACAATTTGCCGGTGGAGATAATGTGGGATGTGCATGATTGGCTCTTCAATGGTGGTTCGGGGCATGGGTTGTTCATATTCAAGCCAGGGTGTTTGGAAAGTAGGGATTGCAGTGGAGAAAGATCGTCGTGTAGTGAAGAGGGATTTTGCCATTTTCTGTATGCTTGGATAACTAGTTAATTTGATTCCGTAGATTTTGTACTCTCAACTGATTTTATTGTCCTCACTTGACATTTCATTTGGAATGTTTAAGGAAGAAGTAACTTTTTATATCTCCAAATTTTACGTCAATTTCTAATTTCTTCTCTAGATTTTGTTTTCAATCAATTTTGTTTCCTCAATATTCTTAATTACAGTCGATTTCATCTTCATAGTTTCAAATCTCATCATAATATCTTATATTATCTAAGGACAAAAAAACATTACATAATCGGATGAAAATTCTCGCCTCACCCATGAGCGAGTGTTCGAATCCCCTGAAACCATCTAAAATCTTGCTTTGGTGGGCATCCCTCTCCAAGGAGATCTCCTGGCACCCAAGGGCTAGTTGAGTAGCTGCGACGGAATAAAACTGTTTGCGGTTTAGGCCTGTGCAGTAATCCTTTGGGTTGAGCCTCTGTTGGTCTCCCCAACATACCACTGGCGCCCTGTCCGGTAGTACTTGAGAATACCTTCCCTTACTATCATTTTCACGCAAAAAAAATACATTACATCATAAAAATTCCCACAATATTTACACAAAAGATAATCTTGGGACCTTAAGGGTATGTTTGGTGAAGACACCAAACAGTAAAATCTTGGTTTTTCACGATTCCCAAAAAAACTTTACATCATATTTTATACATACTAAACACACTTTTTATCATACTTTTTTTCTCTCCTAATTTTTTTCTCTATCTCTCTCCTCACTTTTCTCTACAGTACTTTCTTTTATTCTACAATACTTTACTCTACAGTACTTTCTTTACAGTACTTTATATCCGTGCATTTATACCAAGCGTAAGTAACATTAATTTTAAGGCCATAAGCATAAAAAAGACATTCTATCAGGGAAAATCCCACAGTATTTATACAAAAGATCATATTGGGACCTTAATTATACACAAGAAATCATTGAGCCATGAATCTTCTTATTCTTTGGGACAGTTGACCCATCCATCCTCATGATGAACTCTCTGACAATGGTTTGCATAAATATGAAAAGCCTACTTAGAAGAATGGCAAGTACATGATTATGCTACGTACTTTGTAGTTTGAAATTTTGTGAAATAAAGCGCATGCTCCATATAGTACCACTCACACTAATTCACTTTCCATATGAGTACATTGTTCATAAGAGATCATATTATTATTATATATATTTTTTTCTCAAAACAAAGTATGAAAGTGCGAAAAGGAAAACAAAATATATAGCTACAACATACAAGACCAAAGGCACGCATCATTGAGAAATTTAGTAAAAACACTGCAAGGAAAGTGCGTAACATTCATAAAAGTTTCTCGTCATTTTCATGTTCCCCCAATATAATATAAATTTTTTAACCACAAAATCCATTCTATTTCTATTTCCATTAACAATAAAAATTCCCCAAGAGTTGCTCAAATAGTTTCCAGTTAAGTAACCATCAAAATTGTTTTCTTTCGTTACAATAGATCTTAGAGACTTGGCATACTAAAATGGCTTTATTTTTCTTTCATGGGATTGGATTGTACTTTCAGGAACATTGCCTTAATCTCTAAGGAGACAATAATGAGTAATGACATAACGAAATTAAATGGAGAAATTATTTAAAATAAAAAAAATTATATTATTAGTTTTTTAAATAAATTTCTTTTGAAGAAATTAGTTTTTGAAAAAAAAAAAAGAGTAGAACAAACACATTGGACCTTTTCAGCCTGTCGAGCTACCTTTTCTTGAATATTGTCCAACCCAAAATGCTCCAACATATATGAATTGGGTTTATGAGCTAGACTTTGGGCCCCTAATAATATGAGTTTGACCCAAACTCAAAAACTTGAATTTCCATAATTCCATGTCTTTTCTTGAAGGGGAAAAAAAATACCATGTCTTTTCTTGAAGAACATATAATAATGAAATGCATCTATCTGAAATCTGGATGACCAACCCTTAAGCAATTGCATTGGCAAAAATTGAGCCCGCATGATTGAACATGGCAAGTTTCGCGGGAAACATCGGCTTCAAAATCTCATGCCAGCTTCAGTCTCGTGTTTATTCGATTCCCTGGTGAGAATTTTCTTTTACTAACCTCCAATTTTTCTTGCCCTATGTTTGGCTGAAGAGAAAAGGTGAGATTTTTTTTTTTTTTTTTCTGGGAGTAGACTGAATGGCAGGAAAGTTTGATCCTTTTTTATATTTAGTTTGTAGTTCAGAGTAATGAAGTTCAAATTTAGTTTCCAACTACTGCCATTGGGTTTGTTTGAAGGTAGCTCCATAATTTCTTAGTGTCACCCCAACCTCCCCAGAGAAGTCTCAGTTTTCAAACAATTAGGGCATGATTCGTATCTGATTTTTCTTTTAATTGTGAATTTTAAAAATAGGGCAATATGGAGGAAGAATCAGATTACCTGCTTGAAGAGTAGAAACTATAATTCTTCGGTTCCAGTTAAGTACATTCCCAAGACGTCCTCCAAAGTGAAAAGTACAGAAAAAAGTAACTATTTTAGCTATGATGATGTAAGCACATCAAAGATCAGTGGTGGAAAATTTATTCATAGTGAAGCATCTAGAAGTCTGAATGAGATACAAAATAACTTACTGTTTGATGACAGTGGACAAGGCAAGTAAACTACTCTTAGTTCATGATTTTGGAGCAAGTGATGCTTTGCAATGCACAATGTGCTATGTTTACCTTGTTATAATCTGTTTTAGCTCTTAATATTAACTTGTAGCATATTCATATCACAATTTGTTAGAAAGAGGTACCAATGCTGAATTGGGCTGTATGCTTACAATAGAAATGTTATGTAAGTATTCATAGGTCAAAGAAGTGAAGTTGACCTTAACATCTTAAAATGTTGGTTGTAGGTTGTGAACAAATGGAAGAGGTTGAGGAGGATGTTGAAGAGATGGCAATCCATCAAGCAGGCATTTCTTGTGAGCAAGATTTATTACAAATAGACAAATATCCCAGCGTTATTGAGGAATTGGCCATTAAATTACTTGCAGCGAGGTCAGTTTCTTTCCCTTTTTTAGAAGAGCTTGTTCCATGCTATACCAGTATTATATTATTTTCATTGCATTTTTTCTGTTGGAATAGTTCATTCTTAATATTGAAAATCTGTTGTTCTGGACTTCTTGTGCTTCCAGTTGAGCCTTAGTTTACACGGTAATCCATGTATTTACCTTCTAATGTTCTTGATATGGCTTTTTTTTTCTTTTAAATAGTTCTTGATACTGCTATTAAGTTTACGAAGTAAACAGACAGTATGTAACCTTTTAAAGTTCAGTCATAGGAAAAGTTTGAGTGTGTCACTTTGGAAGTAGCTTTTCTATTCTGATTCTCTATGTTGTTTCACCAACAGAAGAAACAATGTAATAGTTCAAGGCTTCAAGCTAATATTCTTTTTTTTTTGGGGGGGGGGGGGGGGAGGGGGGGTTGCATATACACTTGATTATATAAAAAATAAAAAGTAGTTTGTTTAATCTTTAACATTGCTTGTTTGTGTGTTCTGCAGGGCACTCACAACAGTTGAGTTAAGAAAGAAACTGCATGGGAAGAGATTCTCTTCTGATGATGTGGAGGCAGTGATAAACAAATTCAAGAGCAAGTATGTAGTTTATTTAGTGTGAAAACTACGGGGGCTAGTGTTCATCAGTCAATATAAAGTCATAAAAACTCAAGTGAGGCTAGTACATATAGTGATTGCATTTTCCCCATTAATTTTGGGCTTTTGGCCACTCTCATGAATGATAAAACTTGAAGCCCATGTAGCGCACATTCTTCTTTTAGCTCATTTTATTTTAGTTACACTGTAGTTCATCTGTCTTACTGGGCCTTAAATATGAGATACTGCAATTGCAGTAGCAGAAGATCATCCTGACAACTTGGAATGAAACTTCATCAATAATGTTTCAGTGGTTCTGTTAGTCATAGAATCTCTTGGGAAATAGCTAGATGACTAGGTGCACTATTGGCAGGATGGGAGTTTTGAGTTTTTTAGTGTGATCCACCTGTATATAGTTGGGGATTATGTTTATTTACCATTTTAATTTTGAGCCAGTTGATTCTTGGATTATTGAGTGATAAAACATGTATTGGCAATTATTTTTAGGCTTTATTTATCCTAAAACTCATGTTTTTATCATCAAAAGATTTCTTTATCAGAAACTGACCAATTATAATTCCCTCCCATATCCACATGGCATGCTTGAAACAAAATTAGTTCTGCACTCGTTTGTTAAGCTTCCTTTGCTAACTGAATAACTCATGCATCATTATAATGCTTAGTATTGTGTCTGAAACTCTGAATGTGATTTTTAAGTTCTGTTTATACCCTTAGAATTTTCACTCACATCCTTATGTTCAACACTTCGTGCATTTATAGTAACTTTTACCCCTTTTGCTTCAGAGGGCTGATCAATGATAGGTTGTATGCGGAATCATTTTCTCGGTCTAGATGGTCTTCGTCAAGCTGGGGACCAAGACGGATCAAGCTGGTAAGCTAAGATAACCTCTTTCCCCTTTTACGCTGGTCCCCCCACCCCTCTTCTCTTCTCTTCTTCTTGATCAATATTTCTTCCATCTGTTCTAATCTAATTCTCATTGCCAAGTAAAAAGAACATTTTTTTGTTGCTATGAATTATGATGCATATTAAAATTTTCTTTTCAAGAATGTAGTATTTTGAGAAAAATATGTGGTGCTTGTGACACTATATTGCAATCTCAGCTGTACAGTGTTCATCCACCTTTTATTCTTTTTCTGGATAAAGACACAACACAAGGTTATAATTATGACAGACAGATATTAGCAGAGTTGATAAAATGTAATTATCACGAATGATAATTATGATGTGGGACGGGAGGACAGAAGCAATAAATTAGTGGATAGGTATTGTTATTGTAGAGGACCTACTAATCACGAGGTAGAAACTCTGTAAAGAAAACAAGTAAGATCCTTTTAAAATTACTGCTAATGGAGAATATATGGTGTATCTCTCATCATACACATAAAAGACCATTTTACTGGCATGATAAAACTTGACTCACAAGTAAATAGTCTTCTGGGGAGTTTATTCTTGGACAAAGTCTACCACATTATCCATGGACCATACTCACAAATAAGTGAAAGTCATCAATAAAATATATAATTTTTTGAGATAATGCCCTCTGAATCAAGTTTGGCTAACTTTGTGCGCCTAATCCATAATAGTATCCTAAACCCTAATGTGATTCTAATTTCACCGTAATTACGGGACATTTACAACAACAACAACAACAAACAAAGTCTTTTGCCATTAGGTGGAGTGAGCTATATGGCCAATGCGTTATGTCTTTGTTCATTTCTTTAGTTAAGTTATTGGTAGTCTTTGCTCTTCTTCTACTTCTAGTTATTGGACTATCTTCCATCTGGTCCCCTTCTATACGAAATCATATACTTGTAAGTTGTATCTGACTGATTGACCCCATTTGACCTGCATCATTGGTAACAAAGAAAGGTGTAGGTGCTGAGATTGCACTCACACATGCCTTCCCTATCCATATGCTTCCAATTATCATCAAAAGAAGTGTATCATTTTGTTTTCTTTTTTCTTTTTCTTTTTTTGTGATGGATTGCAATTGTTGTGCTAGGCACTATCTAAGAAGGGAGTCAGTCAAGGTGATGCTGAGAAGGCCATTGAACTGGTTTTCAAGGAAGAAGATAATGATGTGGAGGATCAAAAGTCAAGTATTGGCTTATCAAAGCATTCCATTAATCACCTATATGTTCAGGCCTCAAAGCAGTGGGACCGAGGCCACGACGTGCCCAAAGACACAAGGAAATCGAGGATTATTCGATGGCTTCAATACCGTGGTTTTGACTGGGGTGTCATTAACTTAATATTGAGGAAATTAGAGAAGCAGGATCCTCATTAGTGCCCAACTATGACACCCACTTTTGCATGCCATTCTAGTTCCACTACAAGTTTCTTGAAGGGCAAAACTTAAATGTAAAGTTTTCTTAAATGCTTGCTAATCAAGTGCATAAGAATATTGCACTTAAGTTTTCCTCTTTCATGAACTGTAGATTGGCAAAAATACCTTTTCGGTCCCTAAACTATAGGACTTATGTCAATTTCGTTACTAAACTTTATTTGTTGTCAATTGTATCCTTAAACTTTTAATTAAGCAATTTTGCCTTTCATACAAATTTCATCTAAATAATTAATGAGAGATGCAAAAGTGATAGTCATCATGGCTTCCAATATTGTTTATGATGCCAAATCATATATTCAACAATATTGTTTCGTCATTTAACTACTATTATCACTGTGACATTACAAAACAAAGGGTGTTATCGTGGTAAAACTGACGAAAAACTGTAGCTAAATATATGATTTGGATTACAGTTAACATTAAAAGTCACAGGGACAATCACTTTTGCATCTGCCGTTAATTATTTACACGGAATTTGGGTGAAAAGAAAAATTACTTGTAAATTAAAAATCCAGGGACAACATTGATAGAAGCCCTATAGTTTAGGGGCGAAAAAGATACTTACGCCACTGTGAATTTTGTAATATGGATATGGTTGAGAGGCTTGAGTGCTCATATGTACCCACCCAGATAATGCTGTGATAACAGAGACATTTCATTTCAATTTAATCAATTTGCTTAAGGCCATGTTGCATCAGAATACACAAATATGTGCACTAGTCTGGATACAATGAAGCCTACCTTCTTTCTGTCACATTGATTGAATGAAGCTGAGATAAAGTTTCAAGAACCACTAAAGAAATTGCGGCTTGTGGTTGTGGAGCCAAATGCTTTCCTATTTCTAGAAAATTTTGTGCTTGTATGATGTGGATAGAATTACCATTTATATTTTTTCACTTTGTGTGCCTACGCTAGAAAAGTTATCTACAATGCTATCCATTTTCATACACCAAGCACCATTAAAGGGGCTTCTGGAAAATTAAAAAAATTACATATATTGGGTTTGCATGGAGATGATGTCTCAGTTCATGGTTAGGCTAATTCTTTGGACTCAAAGAGTACCTATAGAGGTAGTACTGTCAAAACGGGCTCGAGTCCGTGGGCCAGCCCGACCCGCCTGCTAAATGGTCGGGCTTGAGCATTGAAAAATAAACCCGTTTAAAAACGGGCTTAAACCGGTTGGCCCGTTTAAGCCTGCGGACTAAACGGGCTAGTCCGCAGGCCAACACAGGCAGGCTTGGGCATCACTTCCCAAGCCCGCCAAGTAAACGGGCCGGCCTGTCTCGACCCGTTTAATGTCGGCCCGTAACGGATCAGGCCGACCCGACCCGTTTGACACTACTATATAGAGGTATATTCAAATTATCTACCAGATGAGGGAATCACCTGGAATCGAATTAAAGTGAAATATGTAGTCGATAGAAACTTGCTTTTGGAAAATATGTAGTATTTCGAGTGCATGATGATAGCATGGACCAAATTAAATTTTTGTTTTTTGGTTAAGAATTTTCTTTTTATCAATGGTTGGATACATGATCATCATTTTTATTGAAAAGAAACTTGTGAATGAAATCATTGCAATTTATTTTGGGACAGAAAGAGAGAAATCATTAATCAGAATAATGTTTTAAACTTTTTGTTTATATTGAAATGATGTGAAGACTGAAGATGATGTTACTGTGGATGAGTTTTTTTTTTCTTCTTCCCTTCCACAAGACAAAGAAGATTAAAATACTCAAAGAACTTCAGAGAAAAAAAATAGAAACATCAAAAGAAAAATCACTCGGAGGATTAAGGTTTCAAAAGAGAAAAGTGTAAGGATATAAAAGCAGAAGAAATGCACAATCTTAATTGTGTTATGATGAGAAATATATGTAAGGAGAGATAGTGACACATAAGTGGATCCTATCTACATGTAGGATCCACTTATGTATCACTCTCTCTCCTTATTTTTTTATGTTGGACAATATATAATCTATTTTCTTAAAGTAGGAGCTAAATTATTTGAAGAACATTTTTTAAAAAATAAAATTGAATATTTTAATTTTTTAGAGATTAAATTAAAATAACGGGCATCTTTTATGCTTTAAAATTGTCACTTTTTTGTAAGGTTAATTATGTCACAAAATGAAACGAGAGAAAAAAAGAAAAGAAAAGAAAGGAAATGCTTATTCAAGAATTAAAAAAGAGATTACATATAGTAGAATTGAATTTCCTCTGCTAAAATTAATACAAAATTAAGAATGGTTAAAAGTACCGAACCTAATGCATTTTACATTATTTTTCCTTTCTCTCCATTTTATAAGACATTATCAAAATCATTCTTCTTATTATATTCATTGTTTTATAATTTTCTTGGCTTTTCAGTCCTTCTCCCACACTTTCTCATTGAGTCAAAAAGTTTGCTTCTGAAAGGGACAAACATATACAATTTTAGCTTTTTGTTACCGCAGGATAACTAACTTGTAGTTTAACCTTTCATAAGAAAATTAATACTAACATTTTAACACATTATTTCACACAAAATATTTTAAAATTTAAATGTGACTACACAAGTCCGCACACCTTGTGCAAACAAAAGAAATACAATATTAAAGATTACTTTACAACAATTCCCTTATTAATTAGTTTTTGTAATCTGTGATATATATATATATATATATATATATATATATATATATATATATATATATAAAACATTTTTTAATGAAATAAATATATTAGTTTAATGGCCAAAAATTAAAATATTAGTTTATATTAGTAATTATATAGGAATAATAATAGAGCTAATTAGGACTTGATTTTTCTGTTAGGACTAGGATGTAGTTTTTTAATTTAGGATTTTTCTCTTCTATATATAGATTTATTTTCTATTGTGAAATACATAGAAATTCTTTTATTCTATGACACACACACAAGTATATAAACCAAGTTTAGACAATACTATTTAATATCACTAATCCATACTCATGCAGATTCAACTAAGTTTAATATATATTACATTATTACTCTATATATGAGTAAAAAAAACAGTAATCTATATTAATATAGCTGTCACCCCTTCTGATTATTGAGGTCACAAAATAGCCATATTTTCTAATTAAAAAATAACAAAAAAAAAATTGATTGGAGGAAAGGCAAGTGAGGAAGTTGAGATATATAAAAATATAATAGAAGATAGTGGGAGAGAGAAAACATATATGATGGTAGTTACTAAAAAAATGGAAAGTAAATAACTTCCCATCATTTAATTCTAATTAATTATGATAATAATTCTAATTTAAAATTTTAAAAATTATGAAATATATTATTTTAAAATATAATAATTATATTTTAAAAAGTTAATGATAAATTGCATGCACGAAGGTGCATGCAAAACCTCTAGTAATATTAATAGCCTTTCAACACATTGCTCTTCTAGCTCTAACTAATTATCTGTGTTGCTATTCCTTCTCATTATGCTCATCATGAAGTTTCAGTTCAGTGCCACCCACTTTTCTTTTCTTTTTTGTGGGTGGTGAAGTTGATTTAGGTTGAGTTAATGTCTGTTTTTTTGTTTTGTTTTGTTTTGTTACTTTTCATGGTCCCAGAATAATGGTCCTCCTCAGCATATATGCATGCATGTGCCTCTCATATTCAGCCTATCAATCCTATATATATATATATATATATATATATATATATATATATGTGTGTGTGTGTGTATTCTTGTGGAGGAGTTTCTAATCCTTGTAAAGTCTCTCTCAGACAGCACATGTACATGTGAGGTATTTAAATTGGGACCATGTGAGAACTATAAATGTTAGAAAAGCTGCTTTGTGTTTCTGCTTGGGATATATATATATATATATATATATAATGTTAGAGTATGTTTGGTATGCCTTTTTTATCGGGAAAGTAAGGTGAGGTAGAGCATGTTTGGTATGCCTTTCTTACAGGGAAAGTAAGGTGAGGTAAACTTGCTGCATGTTTGGTATGCCTTCAGTAAATGGAAGGTGACGTGAGCAGAGGGAACCTTGCTTCCCTCATGATGTAGAGGGAAGTGGAGGGAAGGTGAAGTGAGGCGAGGTTTGGTTTAAAGACCAAAATGCCTTTAAAAAATTTGTGGCTCTTAAAAAAGTAAGGGCAAAAAAGGTATTTCATACTTTTATTTTCTATTTCTCTATCTTCTTCCTAACATACCAAACAATATTATTTTTACATTCCACTTCTATTTCTCTGCACACCAAACATATACTTTCACTTCCACTTCTATTTCCACTTCCCACTAAAACACTCATCGGCTACCAAACACCACCTTATTGTTTTGAAAAAAAAATAGATAAAATTGATTAAGAAAAGTTTAAGTAGATCAAGTTAAGTAACAATAATATATCAAAATTAGATTTCACTAATTAATAATATATGTTTGTGACATTTATTTATAATGAATTTGATCTAATTATTATTATTTTTTTTTTAAAAAAAAAGAGCGAATGAATGCGGTTTATATATAAGAATCTTTCTTTCTTCATTGTGTGTCAATAAATGGTATTTACTTAAATCCAAAGTAGTCAATCATTGTTGCAGCTTCAGAAGCTCTGAAGGTCTGTGTTGATGACAGATAAGCCTTCACTCTTTCCTAGAAATTCCCCATTTCCCCTTCCTGCCAACTGCCAACCATATTTCACTTTCAACTTTCAACACTACCACTCTTCATCCTCAAGCAAAATCATATTAATCTCATCAATTAATTAGTTTAATTTGTTCTATGATTTAAACTTGGGAAGTGTTGGTTGTGATACGAAACAATTATGGGCTAAGTTATAGTCGAATTGTATGATGTTTAAGTTAGGTTGAATTAAGTAGAAAGAATTGTGTTCTAACTATCAACTATAACTTTTAACTTAATGATAGACATTCGATTCAACAATTGATATTAGAATCGATGTCAAAGGTTCGATTTCTAACACGAGAATTGTTAAGGAGGAATTTATAGACCAAGGTGTGGAATCGTAGTCGAATAGCATAGCACTTGGGTTAGATCTAGTTAAGTAAAAAAAAATTAAGCCCTAATAATAACTATAATTTTTGACTTAATAATAAACGTTGAATCCAATAGAAATGTTACATTAGTTGTTAATTCAAAAACCACTTAACCCACAAGTTTATCTGGTGATTTATGTGGTGAAGGTTGGGCAATGTTTAAGGTAAATTATACTAATCTCCTTTTAGATTTGATGAAATTATACTTGCTACAATTCTAATTTTAAAAAATTACACTCTATAGTCTTAAAATTTGATACAATGTAATACAAATATCTACTTTAATTTGATTTTTTTTTTTCTGTCAATGAAACGAATAAACTCGCATTTACTGTAATATTTAGACTTCTATGTTCAATCGATCTTACTATGAATTTAATTACATTATTGTTATATTAAAAATAAGATCACTAGTCTTCTTCTGCATATATAGGAAATAGTCTTCATTGACAAACAAAATAAAAAATAATAAGGGCAGCCTTTTAAATTAAAGAGAGAATAAATATAATTTGACTAAAACAAAAGAAAGATATGTATATATAGTTTACTCTTTTATTTATATCACTAATTAACATATAGATTCTTGAAATCTACATGATATTTTCTAAACTTACAAATTAATACACTAATATATTATCATATATATATCTATACTAGTTGACATTATTCCATTAGATTATATATATATGCACAATTGATGCACATTAATTATAATACACTGAATTATATATAAAATCACTATATTTTCAGATTGAATCATCTGAGAAATTAAAGGAGCAGTTAGAAGACCCATATTGTGAGACTAATCCCTTATTATTAGGTGGCGGTATTATAGGGTACGGTGAAGATGACGATAATACCCCTGAACTTGCCTTCTTCAACCCATCAGAATCCATTACTCTTGAGGCCTCAAGGGGTCTAATTTCCTTAAGCATGGCCACGACGTCCTTCATTGTAGGACGGTCGTCTGGTTTGGTGCTGACACAGAGGAAGGACACAGCCAGGGTCTGAAGCATCTCGTGCATTGTAGGGTCAGCCCTGCCCCTGAGGTTTGGGTCAAGGATGTGGGATGGGTCACCTCTGCTGGCTAAGTGGTTGCGAACCCACTGGACCATGTGTGCACCGGCAGGCAGGGTTGGGTCAAGTGGGTGCCGACCTGTTAGGACCTCGAGGAGAACCACACCGAAACTGTACACGTCGCTTTTTTCTGTGATTCGTAATTGCATTGATGCATGCTCTGTGTGATGCGACATTTGAGAGAAAAAAAAAAAGGTTGGTTAGTGGCTCTGCTTTTGGGGATTTTGTTTGTGGTGGTATTGGAGGACACAAGTGAGGGCAATGAATAATGATGTTGCTTGATAATTTATACAACTCCTCTATTTTATATTTAATTCTATTCTTTTAAAAGTCTAATAACAAAATTATAAGTAATTATATATAAATTTAGTCTTTGCAAGTTGAAACCTTATAATAAATATTAAAAGTATACCTTCATTTTTTTTTAAAAAAAAATTTATTACTTATTAATTTATAATAAATAAAATGATTTTAAAATTAAAATTTTTTTGGCTTGAAATTTTAAAATTAAACTATATATATATATATATATATATATTTTAAAAAAAAATCAAAGAGTAAATAATTAAACTGTAAAAGAGAAAAAATTTGAATATTTTTCACAGAAAACCTACCAGGAGCCATGTATCCATAGGAACCAGCAAGGTACGGTCTTTGTACAGGCTTCGAATCCTCACCTTCACCATCACCATCACCATCACCACCACCACCATTTCCACTAACAACCCTCGCCAATCCAAAATCCGCAAGGTACGCTTGAAGCCCATCTCCCAACAACACATTCATCGCCTTCACATCTCCGTGCAGTATCGCCGGCACACAGTCATGGTGCAAGTACGCCAGCGCGTGAGCCACACCCACCACCACCTCGTACCTCGTCTCCCACTCCGCCCCTCCCTTCCCGGACCCGTGCAGCATCGAGCTCAGGCTCCCATTCGGCAGGTAATCGTAGAACAGAAGCTTCAGCTTCCTGTTCGATCCCCAACCCAGGAGCCTCACGATGTTCTTGTGTCGGATCGAACCTAGGGTCCGAATCTCCGAATCGAACGCTCCGGATTCTTCCGATGACCACATCTTTTTCACCGCTAGGGTTTCCCCGTTGGGGATTGTTACTCTGTATACTACCCCGGAGCTTCCCGTGCCGATCACGTTGGATGATGTTAGGCCCTTGATGACGTCATCGATGGAGGAGAGTTCGAGCTTCTGGTATAGTGTCATCTCCCATGCGTTGTCTTCTTCCATGATTGCTCTGTTTGTGATGTGGGAACGAATGAAGGCGTAGACTGTGAGGAGTGCTAGTATTGTGCTTAGAGTCAAAAGAATGGATAATATGAACTTCATTGCTGTTCTGGCGTGGGATTTCATGGGTCCCACTCCGTCGGCCGGAGTTAGAACTCCGGCGCCGGCGATGTAGAGGCCTTTGTTTGCAGTGAGGTCGCTTAAAGGGAGTCTTTTGAAAAATGGGGTGTCGGGTAATTCGCCAGAGAAGTCATTGAAGGAGACATTGAGAGAGACGAGGTTTTGAAGGTCAGATAGAGAATTTAGGTTCCCTGAGAGGTTGTTGTGGGAGAGATCAAGCACACCCAGTTTGGTAAGACCAGAGAATTGAGATGGGATTTGGCCAGAGAGTTGATTTGAGCTGAGGTTTAAAGAGATTTCCAATGAAGGGATTTGACCAAGTTGATTTGGGATTTCTCCAGAGAGATCATTGCTTCCCAAGTCTATAAGTTGAAGCTTAATGCAGGATGAGATTTCTTCTGGGATTCTTCCACTGAGTTGGTTCTTTCCCAGGTTGAGCTTAGTTAGTTCAGTTAATGAACCAATGGTGTGACTCAGTGAACCAGTGAGCATATTATCTGAGAAATCTACTAACTGAAGGCTTCTGGGAAGAGTCCCTGGAACAGAACCGGTGAGAGAATTTGAATGGAGGTCAAGAAACTGAAGGTTTTGGCATTCAGATAGTGTTGGAGGAATCTCCCCTACAAAGTGATTGCTGCTCATATCCATGAAGTTGAGATTTTTCAAGTTTCCAATCTCAGATGGAATGGAGCCTGCAAGTCTATTGTGGTTCAACCTTAATCTGTAGAGACTTGTGCAGTTACCTATATCAGGAGGAACAAAGCCTGATAATTCATTGGAAATAAGCAAGAGTTTAGTGAGATTCCTCAATTGAAATAGCTCTTTTGGTATGAAACCAATTAGACTATTGTAAGATAGATCAAGTGCTTGAAGATCTTGGCACTGAGAGAGACTATCTGGGATTTTGCCTGTGAGCTTGTTCTGCCATGCAAAGAACAGGTTCAAGCTTTTCAAGTTGCCAATAAGAGCAGGAATCTCACCAGAAAGAGCATTGTTGTCAAGTTCCAACTGAGTCAGAGAAGTGCAATTTGTAATCTCAGGAGGTATAGTACCTGACAATTGATTAACACTTAACTGAAGCTCTTCAAGATTTGAAAGCATCCCAAAACTCCTTGGTATGGTTCCTGTAAGGAGGTTTTCTGAAAAGTCTATGACTTTGAGCTCTGAGCAGCTTCCAAGCTCTTCTGGGATTGTGCCCACAATACTGTTCTGCCATAAGAGAATGCTCTGAAGCTTTTTGAGATTCCCAATTTGCCTTGGGATTGGACCTGAAATAGAGTTCTGATACAAGTACAGGTTCTGCAAGTCACTGCAATTCCCAATCTCCTCTGGAATGGAGCCTGACAAGAGAGTTGTGTAAATGGCTATGGTTTGAATCTTCTTGAGCATTCCTATTGAAGAAGGAAGGCTTCCAGAAATGCTGGTTTCTGCAAGGCCTAACATGACCAGGTTGGTGCAGTTTCCAATCTCCCATGGCAGCTCACCTTTGAGATTCTTATTCCCACCTGCTCTGAAAACTTGAAGCCTTCTTAAGGATCCAACACTCTTTGGGATTTCCCCACTGAGTTGATTATCATAAAGTGTCAGATTCACAAGACTTGATAGATTCCCAATGTTGGCTGGAATGTCACCTTCAAGGAAGTTTGTGTGAAGAGACAAACTCTCAAGTTTTCTTAGCCTGCAAATATCTTCTGGGATTTCACCCAAGAGATAATTCCCGCTAAGATCAATAGAAATAAGCTCCTCATACTCTCCAATCTCTCTTGGGATTGTGCCTGTGAGGTTGGTTGATGAGAGGACAAGAACCTTCAAAGACTTGAGAGATTGAAAATTTGAAGGTAATGAGCCTTGCAAGTGCACAAATTTCAAGTTTATCTCTTCCACATCTCCCTTGGAGTTGCAATGAACTCCAACCCATTTGCAGGCGTTTGAATCTGCAGGATTCCAAGATGCTAATGCATCATCTCCTGTACTGTTCAAACTGTTCTTCCATGCTAAAAGAGCTTGGCCTTGCTCATCAATGGAGAAACAGCATGGGAAGAGAAGAAAGTTTATTGAGAGGAGTAAGGTGAAGGAAAAGGAGAAGGAGAAGACTTTGGGATGAGAAAGTGAAGGATTTCTTAAGCTTCCAGGCATTGCTGATGAGAGAGAAGAAGAAGAAGAAGTACAAGTGATCTGTTTTGGGATTGTAGAGGGGGAAAACCCATGTTTTGTTTATAGATAATGAAGAAGTAGTACAGAGGATCTGGATCCAAGAGCCAGCTTCTTCTTTATTCTTTTATTATTGTAATGGGTTTTGTTGTTTAATGATGAAGAAGACATGGTCATACCCATCTTGGTTTTTTCTTTCTTTATTCCAGCTAGCTAAACTTTGCCTTTTATATTACATCTCTCACCTCTCTCCATTTATGATTTAACCTCTCAAGTAGTGGGTTGAATTTTTATGGTTTTTGCTCTCTGAATGTAATTCCAATTTGTTACTCTCCTCTGTTAGTGTTTCACTCATACAATAATTTCAGACATGAGTCCACCATATAGAGTGTCTTATCATATTAACTTGAGTTCAGGGAAGCACTTCAAGATTAAAGTAAAAATTTCCAGAGAAAGGAGATGGGATTCTTAATATAACAGTAAAAATAGTTTAAAAAAAATATTGTGATGCTTTATTTTTTGTCAAATCAAGGTATTCACACGTTGAATAATTTGCAAACTGATTTAAGAGTTTAAAGTTATTTCACATTCAAAGTTAAAAATCAAACTACAAACCAACATTTGAACATTTGGTTAAGAATAAATAACTACTTTTCACTTAATTACACTCACGGAATTTCACCATAAATAATTTCGTTGCTTTGATATTAAACATATATTGTGTAAAATATTAATTTAATTGACAGATAATAAATTAAATAAGAGGTTTGTTAGTTTGTATAATATTGCATCAATTTTATCTCAAAAAAAATTATATATTGTATCACTTTTTAAACCAAAAAAAAAGAGTAAAAATAGTGTCATTTACTCAAAATTTAAATATATTAACTAATATGAGAGAGTATGGATGAGAAGTAGATTTTTTGTTTTTCAGAATTAAACTTGAGTAAAATTCAAAAAGTATATTTGTACCGTCATATATATTAAAAGAAAAAAAATGTCAGATGAAACCAAAGGAGGAAGAATTCCATTCTTGTTCAGTTGTTCCCCATTCCCCACATGGCCATTTGTATTACCTTTTCATCCTAAAATATTTAATTGCTAAGTAGCAGTAAGAATAGTACAATGAGGATCCCAAAAATATTTTTTAAAACAAATCCAAAAAAATTTTCAAAAATAGAAATGGTAGTAAAGGAAGGCACTTCCAAGTATTATCGGGCAGGACGTCAGTGGCATGTTGGAAAGACCAACAGAGGCCCAACCCAAAGAATTACTGCACATGCCTAAATCGCAAACAGTTTTACCCAGTCGCAGCTACTCAACTAGCCCTTGGGTGCCAGGGGATCTCCCTGAGGAAGGATGCCCACCAAAGCAGGATTTTGGATGGCTCGTCCATGGGTGAGGCGATAACTTTCTTCCGCATCCTTGACTATTTGTGGCAACCCACCTTGTAAGAGACAGTGAAAGGATGATGATGAGAGAGAAGAGACATTAATAAAGAAAATGGTGAGTGTTTATTTATGCTGTGAATTGGGTAATTTGATGATAATTTTCTTTCATTTTGCTTTAGATTGGCCCATTTGTGGTCCATATATCTCTTTTATGTGGTTGCCCTTCATTACTCACTCATGTGGTTGCTACTTAATACCACCCTTTCAAATTTTATCTACAAAAAATACAGTCATTGTAAATTTTTAAATAATTATTATAATATAATTAAGTGTTTGTGTTTCACTTTTTATATATACCAACCAAATATAATGTAACACTTCAAACTTTTATGATTGGGTTATAAGTCTCCATTTATGACAATTTTTTTTTTTTTACAATTCAACCTCAATTTTGACAGATAAAATTAGAGGCAAAATATTATTTAGTTCCTGAATTGTTGGTCAAACTACTATTTAGTCCTTGAATTTATCAAAAATACTATTTAGTCCCCGAAATGTTTAACTATGTCAACTATTTAGTCCTCGAATTTGACAAAATACTATTTAGTCCCCGAATTTATAACTATGTCAACTATTTAATCCCCAAATTTGGCAAAAATACTATTTAATCACAGAATTTGCAACTCTGTCAACTATACCGGGTAACAGTTAGGAGACTAAATAGTTGACAGAGTTGTAAATTCGATGATTAAATAGTATTTTTGCCAAGTTTGGGATTAAATAGCTGACATAGTTACAAATTCGGAGACTAAATAATATTTTCTCAAATTCGAGGACTAAATAGTTGACATAGTTAAACATTTCGGGGACTAAATAGTATTTTAGATAAATTTGGGAACTAAATAGTAGTTTGACCAACAATTCAAGGACTAGATAGTATTTTGCCTCGTAAAATTATTGTTTTTTTTACTCAAATATTCTTTAATTGAAACATTATTGAATTTTAAATTTAAGCATTATATCTGTATGGAATTAGAACTTTAGTTTCACTATATTGTGAAAAACTAATCAGTAAAACTTAATTCGTAATGGTGACATAAATAAAATTTAAAACTTGGTGCAACTTGAGAAATCTCATCATATCACGTGCTTTTCTTTAATTATTGCTAAACCAATCCTTGATTTGAATATATATACATATATAATTTAGTAACATATAATAATTACTTTTAAAAAAAAGGGGGAAAATTAAACTTGATATGGATTCATTCTTATTTGTTTACATATAGATAGAAGGAAGTGCATGTGGAATCTGATTGAGACGTGAAGTGCACATGGAAGTGAGGAATATTATTACGAGAAAAAAATAATAATATAATGGTCTTAAATCTTAATTAATTATATTTTAATAATAGGCAAATATGGTCATTCTGTCGGATGGTCTTTACAATAAAGAAATATATATCTATATTAATATGGGTGTTGTTTTTTTTAGTCAATGGTCTTTCAAAATATATTCATTTAAATAATTATAAGAGAAATTTTATATTTATATAGTTGTGGTTCCTTTTCGTCGATGATTTTTTAAAATATTCATTTAAATAATTATAAAAATTAAAAATATGATGTAAGAAGATAACGAGAGAGAGAGAGAGAGAAAATAAGAATAGTATTAGTGATGGTAATGATAGTTATCAAACAAAATAATTTCTTAATTTTATAATTTATTGTTTTAAAAGTAGTAATAATAATCATTTATATTATGTTTTATAAATTAAAAAATTGACATATGTATAGGTGCATGTGAAGCTTCTAGTATATATATATATATAACGAAAAATTGGTCCACAAGTGACAAACGGCTTGATATCACTTAAGTAATGTCTTGAATTCGAAATATTATGATTACAACTATCCTTATTAAGAGACTCTCTCATTATAATCAAGTACATAATACAAATCAAATCTAAATTAATCGAAATAATATCTCGAGCGGGCAACAAAAATATATATAAAGAAAGGGTTTGTGGCCTTTAGTGGAAGGAACAACATCATCTATTAAATTGGAATCATTGCCAAATTAAATATCAAAAGCACATGACTTACAACAAAACAAAAGATTATCTGTTCAAAATTAAATTATTTCATAGTTGCTCATCATCCACCATGTTCCATTATGGCTATATTATGCATAATGCACTCACAGGTTAAGCAAGAAAAAATTATAATTAATTCATTTAAGTAACCTAAGTTTGACATAATTAACGTATAAGGGATTTCTTTATTTATTTTAAAATTTTAAATAAATATCATGTATTTCTTTTATATATATATATATATACACTCATGATCATATTCTTATATTATTTAAGACACGAACACATAACTTTTTAAATTTTAGTGTCAACGGAAGGTCATTCTTAATAATGAACTTCGTAGTATTATTCAAGAGATTAATCATCAAATTTATTAGAGATATAAAATAATACATTTAATAGGATAAAATATTGGATGGAATGCCTAAAAAATTTGGTTCTTTCCCTTTACAAGTTAGCTTTTAAAGGTGGATTTCTCAAATAATATTTGAATTTATAAAAAAAATAGGCCAAAATGCACATAGACCCCCTGAGTTTTGGGTAAAGGGCACATACACCCCCTGAGTTTTAAAACGTTGCACATAGACCCCCTGAGTTTTTACTTTGGGGCAAAGACACCCCTTCTATTAGGGTTCCGTGAAAACTAGCCGTTAAGTGCCACGTCAACAACCATGTGTGAGGGGTGTCTCTGCCCCAAAGTGAAAACTCAGGGGGTGTATGTGCCCCTAAAGTGAAAACTTAGGGGGTGTATGTGCCCCTAAAGTGAAAACTCAGGGGGTGTATGTGCCCTCACACATGTTTGCTGACGTGACACTTAACGCCTAATTTTCACGGAATCCTAACAGAAGGGGTGTCTCTGCCCCAAAGTGAAAACTCAGGGGGTCTATGTGTAACATTTTAAAACTCAGGGGGTGTATGTGCCCCTGACCCAAAACTCAGGGGGTCTATGTGCAACATTTTAAAACTCAGGGGGTCTATGTGCCCCTGACCCAAAACTCAGGGGATCTATGTGCATTTTGGTCAAAAAAATATATAATGGAGTACCTAGGAGCAAGAATTTATGTATTCAATGCTAAATTAATTCACATAAGGTAATGGTACTTTTTTCTGATAAATATACATTAAAAAAATTACCCTCTTTTAATTTATTAATGAACTTTTAGGCTTAAGCTAATCTCAATCAATGCATACAATTACTGAGAGGAGAAGATTTGTCAGTGATTTTTTTAATTTTCTTTTTTAACTTGAGAATATGTGTGTCATACGCTTCCTTCTTCTTCAGATGATTAAAATTTAAAAGTGAGAATAAAATTTTACTTCCACACACTACACACTCTGATCATTCTTTTTCTGATTAAGCAAAGTGTCTTCAAAAGTTAAAGGCATGTTTGTTATGTTTATATATTATAATTAATGTTAGGTTAATTTTCAAAAGCATTTGGAAGAGTGCAAAAGTGATTTTAGGCTCTTTTTTTTTAAATAAATAAATCTTGGATACTACAACATGTTATAGTAATTGTAAAATTTTTATATTCATACACTTTTGAGTGAGATAAATTTCTACCACACATTAATTAGTTTATTAATTTTTTTGGCTAATTGTAAGTAACCCTCTTTGACTAAAGACTTGTCCAATCTGTTGTAAAAAAAAAAAAAAATCCAAATCTAGCTCCATCAACTTTGAGGAATGGGTATGTGTGAAACAAAATTAAAACTTTTGAGTTTTTTTTTGGGGGGGGGGGGGGGGGGGCAATATTTAAAGTTGAAAAAATAAATTGCACAACCTTAAGTTGAAGAAAATTTTTGTAATTTATTTATATATGCCTTTTATTTTCCTAGATATATTGCTCAAATTATTATAAAACTACCCTTTTATTATATCTAACTCATATCATTTTGATAATTAACTTGCTAATATGTAATAATATCACTAAAAAAATTAAATTTAACGTTAATTAATTAACATCTTTTGTTAATAATCAATGTTATATATAGTGAACTTATTTCATTTGTTAATTAATAATATTAATTGTTAATTTAATTATAACTGACGTTAAAAATAATTATATAATATATATATATTAAGTGTATATAAGAGTTTCAACTTTCAACCTAGATTTTTTTTTAAAAAAAACTTTGTACAATCTCTTAGGTGTTGTTTGGTATCCAGTGAGTATTTTAGTGGTAAGTGAAAGTGGAAATGAGAGTGGGATTAAGTGATAAAAAATATGTTTGGTATGCAGAGAAATAGAAGTGGAATGTAAAAGTAATGTTGTTTGGTATAGTAGGAAGAAGATAGGAAAATAAAAAATAAAAGTATGAAATACCTTGTTTGCCCTTACTTGGGCATTTTAGTCTTTAAACCAAACCTCACCTCACCTTCCATCCACTTCTCTCCACATCATGAGGGAACCTTCACCTCCCATTCCCTGTGCTGAAGGCATACCAAACATGCGATAAGTTTACCTCATCTCACTTTCCCTATAAGAAAGACATACCAAACATGCTCTTAGTCTTCCTGCAAATGAGCTTTTTTTAACCAAACTCGGAAGATATATTAAATGATATGTGTGTACATATTACATAATATATTGGAGTATATAAAATAAAAAAAAGAAAAGAAAATTGAAGTAACTAAATCTAATACCAACTGCCACGTGACCTTTGGAGTTATATACATATATATTGAGCTACATAGGCAATAGGGTACATAGTAAGACCTTTCCTAAATAATGAATGTTGAAAAAGAGTGTCCTTCATTTTTCATATATACTATAATTCTAATTAAAGATCCTTATTGATGCATTATATATATATGCCATTATCTATCTAAAACCTGAGACTCTTTATGACTGCTTTCACATGCTTTAATTTGTGTATATTAGGAATATCTTCTACCATATTCTTTTTTTTCTTCACATGTATTCTTTTTTACAAATTATTATATTCAACATATTATTGAAATTAAATATTGATACCTTTCTCCATACAAATTTAATCAAATAAGTCTAACATGAAATTCAAGATTGGATCTACAAATTAATTGGAATTTTTTAAAATTTCTTAAGCAGATTGGTAATATCAATTAAAAAAGACAAAGCACATGGAGTTAAGCACTTGATGAATAAAACTTTAGATGTTTTATTATGAGTTTTACCTACACTCTTTTTTTTAAAAAAAAAAACTCAAAATTTAGAGGATCTATCTTCACTAGACACAAATTTTGAGGCAGTAATGTTAGGTTTAAACTTTTACTTTATGTTATTAAAAAACATATTGTGAAATTAATGGTCCCTCCAGCTCTAACCCCACAATTAATTAATAGTAATTGAGTTTTTATTTGTAAAAGAAACTCGAAGAAAGAAAAGGCAATAAAGTGTTACACTTACACATCAAATATGCAGCACACGAATGGCATGATGTCATTCTTCTTATATATATATATATATAGTGAGTTATATATGTATTAAAATTCACCTCAATTTCTTTATTATTTAAGTTTTTACTCATGTTACAACTTTTTCATAATTATCAAATATCCTCTATTGTATTTTATATTATAAGGTTTAAGAAACTATAGAACTATCAATTATCAAATAGATTAAAATCATATAATATATGGTAGAGAAGAGAGATATTTACTCTTTTAATTAAAATCTTCAAAATAATTATTTTGCAATAATAGTAGTAACAAATTTTAACGATTGAATAAGTTGTCAAATCTTTATAATATACTAAATTAATCATAAGCATCGCTTTTAATGTGACACTATTGATTATGTCATTGTGAGGAGATCATTGGATGAAAGAAGATAGATTTTCCACGACCCAAATTATAGAACCAAGAGAGAGAATTGATTGCATGATGAGAAATGTTAGGACATATCTGTTTATAGATACATAATAATAGACTCATTTGATAACAACCCATTTTTTTTTCTTTTTCTTTTTAGAAAAAAAAGAGATTAATTGAATCTTCAAAAAGAGTTATATTGAAGATTTGAAGGTAAATTTTTTTTTTTGAGTTAAAATTTTGTTTATCTTTTTTAAAATCATAGACATATAACACATAATATAAATTTATTTGACCACATTAACAATATTTTTTTTCTAAAGATTTTTTTGTGTTTTTTTAATTTAATTTGCAAAGAAAAAAGTACTGTATCATTTCATTCTTGACTCCTTTATTTTATTTTTTGAAAGTTTTTCCCCCTAAAAGATTTTAAGTCATATACATGTTAGTTTTTATAATTTAACATGGGTGTATGATTAAGGGACTAATATGTCTAAAATTAAAAATTTTCAAGTACCAAACTATAAATATTTTGAAATTTCTTAAGAGACTAAATTAAAAACTAAAAAATCACATTATACAGTTTAATTTTTTTAAAAAAAAAAACTAAATAAGGGTAATTAATACAACTTGCTAAAGATTATTACCTAATCTCCCTAATTTTTGTAATTCTGTGTTTTACAATTTTTTTCAAATAAAATAGGTGGAAAGATACACTCTTTCAATTGTGAATAGAATGGGTTAGTCTATGTTGCATCATGCAATACAATTTCAGTCAATAAGATTGTGATACTTGTTATTTTGTTGCATCATGCAATACAATTTGATCACATTAATAACTACAATTGTACCACATAACCCATTGCATGATGCAACAAGTTGCATCATACTCGAATTTATGTTACTATCTTGCATGATCAATTGATTATGATTTGCACAGAGGTTAGAGGGAGAGGGTGGAGCCTAGGGAAGGTGTAGCTTTGTACTATCATAGAACTTTTTTGTGTCTTTGATGGAAGGCACACGTGCGGTGGTAAGTGAGCAATGAGTGAATGGGATTGTACATCTTGTGGACTTTTGAATCCCTCTAACAGTAATCACACTGATCATTCATCCAAAATCAAGATTTGTCATTTCATTTGACATAGAAACCAAAATCCCATCAAGTTTACAATCACACCCTCCATCTTTTCTAAATCATATCTTTTCTTTTTGGTTGTTGGCTCGAAGTTTTATTCCGATTAATCAGAACTTGAATCTATAGAAGTGCATTATGCATAAATGAGATGAAATACACTATTTGCGCCGTCAAATGAAAATTAAAGTTTGTACCAGTATTACAATATTTTTATCTAACAACTTAGATTGTATATTTTATGGGCGAAGATTCGAATTCTTTTGAAACCATCGAAATCCTGCTTGGTGAGCATTAATCTCTAGGGAGATCTCTCGACACTCAAAGACTAGTTGAGTTGAGTGGTTGCAATTGAGTAAAATTAATTGCGGTTTAGACCTGTGCAGTAATCCTTTAGGTTGAGCCTTTGTTGATCTCCTTAACATGTTACTAGCGCCATGTTCGATAGTACTTGGGAGTGTCTTTCCTTACTACCATTTTTTTCTTACCAAAAACTTGGCATATTCAAATCTATTATCATCCCTAAAATAAACATGGTTTTGCTCATCATAATTTTTTCTACTAATTAAGATTTGTTCTAATTAGTTGATAGAACATGACATTTTTTATATGTGTGAGATATTATAAGTGAGATTATAACAAGTGCCAAGTTGCTTTGCCCCAATTCACACACGTATGAGCAAAGGGAAGGCTTGAGGATCAAAAATCAAGATCATAATCAATTTAACATTTCATTGTTTCTTTCTAATCATTTGGCCCCATTTCCTCCAACTTGTGATTAATTACTTACTTCTCAATCATAGAGATAAGACCACCCCTCAATCTTCAAGTTTTGCCTCCTCTTCTCATAATTGAGACTTATTTTTCATGCATGCATCCACATCCAAATCCAACTTCATATATTGATTAGCAATAATACCATACATAACTCAATTTTTTTATAGAAAAAAAAAATTACAAATACGAGAACAAGCAGTCCTTAAGAATAGAAAATAAAAAGAAGATGACAAGCAAGCAAAAGAAAACTAAGACATTCTCTCAATAGGGGCCTTCCAATCCCTTTGAATATCCATAATGGACATTCCTCTAAACAGACCATTCAACGAAACCCAGAAGACAAAAAAAATAATTCTATCACACAACAGATGAGGTGAGAGGAATCTATTATTAAAGACCCTAGCATTTCTTTCCAGCCAAAGACACCATAGCGTCGCTAAAACTGCACATTGCCAAAGAGCTTTATGCTCCTTATTCCTTCCAAAACTCACAAACTTGATACCCAAAAAAATACCAAGATTCGCTGGATATACCCAATTCTCTTCAAAGAGACTAAACAGCATATTCTAATATATATAATATTTTTTTGCTTAGCAGAAAAGGAATTAATTTAATTTAAATTAAATTAAATATTCAATATCTATATATATATACTTGTCTTTTTTCTCTTGAGTGGGTCTCGTGAGCAAAATCTATGAAGAAGATTCAGAGATGATTATCATAATCTCATGGATTCATTAGTTTGAACCATTTTTTTGACTCTTTAGCTTTTGTTTTGTCTCCATAACTTCATTTTCTTTCTCACACGTACCATTCAAAGTGCTCCACTGATAATTCAGCTTTGTTTTCTCTCGATGAAGAAGAAGAAGAAGAAGATGACCTGTGTCTTTCAATAATTCCATTATTAAAATGATATAATACAGTATAGAAGCATCCCTTGCTCATACATAATCTCCATATTAAATGTCAAATCAGGGTCTCATCCCACTATAGCTGTCCAAATATTTCCTTAAGTTCAGGGTTTCTGTTCCCAAATCACTTTCAAATGCTATAAATTATTATTAGATAGAGAGGTAATGGATGCTAAGTGGGACAAAGCATATTGACCTTAGAGTATTAAAAAAAAAAATCTTCCTTTTTACCTGAACCACACTACTTTGAACATGTCTTATCAACTCCACCAGTCTAGTTTGGTATGCTGAGGCTTTTTGCTTCTTTGTACTTCAGAAATATAATTTAGGAAATATAAAGCACACAGGTTTTGGGGCTTTTTTTTCACTTTCTCTTTTACCCTTTACCTCTTTCATCCTCAAGAAAATAACATTATCAAATTATATATGTCAAACTCATCAAGATAGCTGCAGCAATATCAAAGTACAATTTACTTGTTACTGCATTCATAATGTGAAAGTGAATTTTGAAGCAATAGTAAAGTTGTTATCACGTGACTTGAAGGTCACATGTTCAAATTCTAAAAGTTATCTCTTTGTTTACAAGAGTAAAATTGCGTACATGTGACTCTCTCTAGACTTCATCTAGAGAGTTTCGTACATTGAAGCATCCTTTATGATCAATTCATAATACAGGAATAGCAGTAAAACAGAGGAGAGACAATCCAACAATAATAGTACATTATTAATATTAACCCAGGTCAAAAGTTCCAAGGGAAGCATATTTAGGCCCTTTAAATCTGGAAAAGATTCTCACTTTATGGTAACCAATTCAACTATTTGTAAAAGGGGGGAACAAAAGAGGAAGAGAGGAGGGGGGGCCTGGCTAATTGTTTGGAGAAGCAGAAATGGGAAGATTTACCTACTGATTCTGATTTAACCACTGATAGAATCAACCAATTCAATCAGCATCAGAGTCATAATAAGAGCAATTATGTTGTCTACTCTAGGAGGTTTCTAACATAGGCATGATGGTGGCTAAGCTTGAATGCTAGAGTTTGATTAGTATGAGCAGAGCGGAGGATGAGGATGTAATGGTCCCACTTCTAATCCTTAACTTTCACCTGTCTTCTGATTGAAAAACCAAGCTCTCTGTTTTGACCAACATCATGTGTTATTCCCCACTGATATTAATCAATGTTTACAAAGGCTTCAGCTCAAAAAGATGGCTCACGGCTCAAAAAAACAAATCAAGTACTGGACCATCATTTCAGTACTCATGATTTATCAACCAAAGGTGAAAAATGAGAGTGAATCTTTAAATAATTCTTTATATTTTTTGGTGGAGTTATAAAAGAGATAGAGATAAGAAAAATTGAGAGAGAAAAAAATCAAGAAAGAAAATATTTTCCTTCTCTCTATCTCTCTCATAACTCCACCAAGAAATGTAGAGAATTACTTTAGAGGATCTTATCTCGTGAAAAACTAAAATGAGAAACTCCATCTACCTGTTGAACCATGATTTTAATGAGATGGGTTTTTTGAGTTCCTAATTCTCTAAAGTGCGGAAAGTGCATTGTGGTAATGTATAAAATAAATTGTTTTAGACCTCAATTGGTTACATAAATGTTAAAAAAAATGGGAATAAGAATGGAAATGTTAGAAAAAATGGAAATGTGATGTGAATGAAATAAAAGTGGGTAAAATGACTATTTTACCCTTATAGAAAATGGAATAAAAATAAGTAAAAAAATAAAGACAAAAATATAATTTCATCAAATTGCAAAAATTAAGATATGTTTAATATGAAGAATATTGAAAGAAATGTTGAATTACAGTCAAGATTAATCCCAACATTCGTACTACCAAACGGGATATATATTATCCCGTAAAAGGGTTAAAGTATAAAAATCGGCAATTTCAGCACTTCAGAGGATCCCATCTCAGTTTTAAAGCAAGTATTCTTCATTTAGTGGAAAGTTGGTTGGCAACCATCTGCTCTAGCAACTTTTACTTAATCAGGATTTTACAACCAAAGCCACCAAACCCTTATACCAAGTTTTGCTATTATGTGAAGAAATGTTGCAGATTGCAACTCAGAGGCACATTCATATACATTTAATAGCAAAATAATATAATAGGAGATAAGGTGATACGCTGTAAACAAAAAGATATCCATGAGGAGAAATTCCGCAAGAAAAAGATGTAATCAGTAAAGAAAATGTTATTCTAAGAACCATTTTGGACAGGGAAGGGTACAGGAACAAAACAAAGACTTCAGTAGCACATTGATCAGAGTATGTTCATTTTCAATAAGCAACTACATACAGTGAAATAAACATTAGATGATGCCTCAACTCAGCAAGATTCTCAGGTAGTTCAAAGACTGACAGATCTTAAGAGATAAATATACAAGTCAACTATCGTATAGACAAATTGCTGACCTCAACCCCCCCATTAACCAAAATAATGTCACCTCCCGAAACATTTCAGTATTGAGGAGGTAAAAGCAGAAGTCAGAAATTTCATTCCAGCAGATCCACCAGGAAAATATGATATAGCATAGTATCCAAGTGCCAGAACCTGCAAGTACAATCAAACTATCAGTTTCAATCCAAGATTGAATAGTTTTAGAAAGAAATATGAACAAATAGTATATGCAAAAATCTGTAGGAAAGACCTATCTCCACACCTCCAGTGGGTGGAGTCATGTCATGGAACCCAAACACCCATTGGAAAAATTTAGGCACCAGGAAAATGGAAATAGGATCTAATATATTCATTCATATTCAAGAAATGTTGCCAAATAATATTCTCAAATGATACCTGTAAGACCGAGAAAACCACAGAGAGAATGTAGCTATGAAGCACCATTGATACATATATGGTACCAACCATAGTGCCTATAAAACCTAATGTGAAAGGGAGCCTCTGAAAAATAATCACAAAGAGAACCAAGATTAAGAAGAAAGCATAAAAACATTCAATAACTCAACGAGAATGTCTTCTTCTAGAAATCCAAACAAACACACTAAAGCAACATATAAACTGGTAAAGTTATTTCATTAACAAACAAATAACTGAAAATGTAATATAGCAAGGTACCTCTTTTGACAACATGTGGACGAGCTGATTCTTTGGACCCTTGAGAGCAAAGAATGATCCAATGATAAATCCACAACCAAGAGTGAAGCATATAGCAAACTTTTGGGGCATAATCACCATGACAGGCAGGAACATGGTGAATGCAATGAAAACGAAAAAGATCCCACTTGCTAGAAACAAACCAAAATACAAGATTGCCTTGCCAGAAGGAACATTACTTGTGGCAGACTGGAAGTTGCCAGGTATATCTCTCACACCCTTAGAAAACCTACACAATTATTTGAAAAAAAAAAATTGCTTAACTTTATGACAACATTAATTCAGGAAAAACTATTCATAATAAGCATTAAAATGCCTCAAACCAACATGTTCATTCACCATGACATAGGCAATCCAACAAAAAAGAATGAGCTTTTTACAGCAAGTTACAACATCAGAGAACAAAGCTGAAGAACAATATCACTGATTTGTTTACCACATTCAGATAAGGCAGAAAATAACAGACAGACTTTTTCCATGTACTTATATGTATTAGCATGACTGCAATAAGAACCATAATGGCATAATTAATTATATTATACAAGATTAAACTTCATGACACGAGAGAAGTTAAAAAAATAGAATTAAGTTTGAGAAAAATCGTGTATATGCATATGATTTCTTTGATCAATATCCTGATCAGAATCATAACATCTCAAATGTTATTTCATATATAGGCTAGAAGAATTTATGTAAAAGAATGAAGTTAGAGCAAAAAATAACAACCGTGAGATGACCAATTTTAATCATAACAATAGAAAATAGAATACCACCCAAAGCTTAGATATATACTCCTGCTACAATAGAGAATTTTCACTCCATGCTGAATTTTACTTGTGTACATCACACATTTATCATGTATCCAACAGAATAATTATTCCTGTATCAACAATTTTCCATTTAAAAACAATATCATCATCAGAAACACAAACTGATTCACATTTGAAATAATTGTAAATCAGCATCATACCTCTCTAAAAGCATAGAGAATAGTCGTTTTATATGAACTATTTAAGTTTGCACTAATAACATCATAACCTTCACATTTCTTTTAATACCGAAGTATATTTTGACTAAAAAGAGACTTGGAAAATTTTGAGCACATGTGCATTAACCATAAATCATAAGACTTTATTGCTGGGTTACTATTCTTGCTTACATAGTAAGACAAGATGGTGAAGTGGTCTAGCTGGTTCAACCCATGACCCAGAGTGCTGCAGGAGCTATGTTATTCTCTTTTCGTGTTATTTGTTTAATTTCCCTCTGGTTTTGATTTTTAAGAGTCTTCTTTTGTATTAAGTATCACAGGACTAACATGTGACCTCTTAATGAACTGTGAGCTAAGTTAGATGAATCTTGTAATTAAAGAACTGAGCTTAAAAATGTAATGGTAATTGTATCCAGCCATCAGCAGTTGTAACTTGTAAGAGAACTTCAGATGTAGCTCATTCTATACTGAACCCTAATTTTCTTGTTCAACATGGAATGTAACTTTCTCTTCACCTTCATTTTCTTAAATCTTGCTTGAAAATTGAAACAGCTATGGCATGATCCTTTATTTCTTATTTAGAAAGATTTATGAATTCCATTCCTACCCAAAACTTCAAATAGCAAACTGAAAAATCGTCCTCTCCTACCTCTCCTATCATCCTCAACTTCAAAATATTATTTATCATTCTGAGACGAGGCCTAATTTCAATAAGACCGAGAAACTTGAATGTGTACCTTTGGTATTCCAAAAATCCACCCTTCACTTTTTGCCTTTACTGCCTAGGGTTGACATAACCTTGTCATTACCACATTATCATAACTTCGTAACTATCAAATAATGTAGCAATACTCAAATCTCTAAATACCAACCAAGCCCTCGCCAACCTCTATCATTTCTGAACTCATTTACAATCCACACTTTGTTCTTACTTAAATCATCAACGGGGTGGTCATCTATAATTCTATATACACACACAGAACTCTTTCAGTTCATAACTATACATATACAACGTGAAATCTACTTACTCAACATTTCTCCGTTCATAATATTGAGTTCATGCTTCATACTTTGTTCTCTCTATATAATATTTAGTTTTTCACTTTCTATCAAAAAAAAAAAAAAAATAGTTCCACTTCCACTTCCATGAAAGTCAATCTTCAATAGACTCATAACCTGGAATTAGCCAGTATAATCTAGCAAAGGCCCTCAGTTGTAAAACCTCACACATAAGTGCGGGCAATACCACTTATTATTACTAACCTGCAGATTATACATATTCACACTCACTAGCATGCATTCACATTTTAAAATAATCACGGCGTACATTATTATCCCGAAACAGTCATCATGGTTCAACGAAATTCAGAGAACCCATCATAAAGCTAACTCCAAAAGCCATTAAAAATACTGATAATAATAAATTAAAAAGCTCAAATCCAGATTCAACTGAATGTATAGAACTACAAATAAGAAGCAGCGAGCGGGCATGGCTTACACGTTGAAAGTACCCGTGACACTGTCGTTAGCTGACCTAACCGCCGCTTCCAGATCGAAACCAAGACCGAAATCGGAGCTGTCCTGCGATTGTTGCGATGATGCATAGGAGTTCCAGTCGTCCAACAAAGACGGCGAGGGTTTATGGAGATCGTCACTTTCAGTGCTCTTTGAGAACCATACCTGCGTCATCTTCTGCATTTTTTGTTTTGTCTTGGTTCCTCGGCTCCCAAAGCACAATAAATCGAAGAATCTATAATCTATTACATCATTCCCATTTCAGGAGCTGGGAAGGTACACAAATCAACATCAGACTAGTGGAAAAAACCCTTGTGTTCATGAAAATGCAATCCCTCAAGAAGAAGGCAAATTGATGATATAAGACTGAAAAAGATGTGTTTTTATGTGACTGGGCTAGTCGATTTTGGTACAAGTATAACTGTTTTGAGTTCGAGCTTGAAGCTTGCGTGCCAGTTACGAATTGAAGAACGTTTGGTTTCGGCGTTCCTAGGATTATTGTTTTATTTTTAATTTTTAATTTTTAAGAACCGACTTAATCTGGATATACATATATATATATATATAAAAGTTTGAGATAATAAATTATAATAGGTCAAAACCTCTAAATTAATTTCTTACATTGTCACCAAGTTTTATATTGGTCCTTTATATTTCAAAAAATTTAAATTAGTCTTTATGTTTGCAAGAAGTTCTAAATTGGTCCTTCAGTCCACTTCCGTCAACTAACTATTCACTTGATCTCCAATATTAAATATGATACCAACTTATATATTTAGCTATAATACTTCTCAATTTAACCACAACAAGTAAGTTATTTTATAATGCCACAAAATAAAATAACTAGATATATAATTTATTATCATAGTCATTCAGTCAACATTAAAAGTTAAGTAAAATTTATATTTGTCGTTAATTATTTAGATTGAATTAAAGTAAGTAACAAAATTACTTAAAAATTAAAAGTTAATAAAAATAATTGACAATAAACAAAATTTAAAGGCAAGAGTGATAAATTTTTGGACAAAAAATTACTTTTTCCTACAATTTATTTCCATAAAAAATGTTTTATCTTGAATATATATCATGACATTTTATAAAAAAAAAAACATAATATCTACCTACGAGGTTTTAGAACATAATAGATTAATTCCTCACAATATAACTAACTAAACCTCTCCCACCAGTAGACTAAGAAGAAACATTAAATAAGTAAAATGTGGAAAATTAGTATGATATCTAAAATATGAAAGGAATTAAGTTTAATTAAGGCATATCCAAAAGGATATATAAAATTAATAATAATAATAAATTGAACTAGTCGTTTTCATAAAAGGTAAAACATCTTATACTTCTGTATGAAACTCTCAAAACTGAGATGTCTCAGGCAGAACTCAAAATTTTCAAGAGCTGAACTTCGAATACCAAAGGCTCCTTTGCATGAGAGAAGAGGCTGCGTCGAGGGCCAAACTGCATTCATTCAACAATAAGAAACTTCAAATCTGCAATATTCTATTATAAATCTTGAAATTTATCTTACTAACTGCATATCTAACCTCTTCAGGTACTGGTTTCAAGTTTTCGCTTACATATCCTACAGAAGGTGGTACCAATGCTCTTCTCTTTCCTATAAATGAAATAAGAATGCATTGTGATTTGTGACAGCAAAATAAACAATAGCAACTATTATAAACAACATTAACAAATAAAGCCTTTTTTTAACTAAGTGGGATCGACTACATAGATCAAGCAACACTAAAGTCCATATAATATTCTCTCGTTACCGCCGACTCGCATGCCAGTCAGGACCTCCTTCAAGCCCTCTATCATCTGTTACAAGAAGCAACTATTATTATGTGATCTAACCTCTTTAATTAAATATTTCAGAAAAAATAAGCTAACAGTTACTAGACCAAAAGTTAGATGATCAATATGCTTAGCAGTATTAATGATCCTACCGTAAGAAAAACAAAAACTTGGCAAAAGAGTAAGAGATTAGCTAACAAAACAATTTTGCTCTGTGATAGTAGCCATTCTTCTTCTATTTTTCTCACTCCCCTTATTTTATCTCTTCTCTCCACTATTGCATGATTTCATCCTACCAGGTATTTTTGAATAACAAATAGAAGCTGAAATAAATGATGATGAAAATTTTATTTACACAATGAGATAGCATGGAGAATCCTCCATTCAACTAAATATCACATATTTCTTTATTACCTCTATTCAGACTTCATACTTTTGAGTTTTAGGAATATAATTTTTTTTGGTTGTCCACCTGGTATCCAAGGCACTGCCTCGACTAATCTAGACTCAACCCGCGATGTGCACCTAGCTATGGATGGTGGCTGGTGGGAGAGTGATAGTTGCATTCACAAGGTCTTAAACTCGAGACCATGCTTAAGCGATACCAAGCCACTTACAACTTGCACCAACCCCTCGTTGGTTTTAGGAATATAATTTGAAGACAGTAAACTTAACATGACTTGAAATAGTATGAAAAGAATTAAGGAAGGTCTTCATCTCTGCCACATTAGGAGCCCCTATCGCCCCTGCGTAATTTTAGCAGTGATGATTGAAACCGGTGACCACTGACATGACAATGAGAATTGCTACACCCATTTAAATTGGATTCCATGAAGTCATGAACTACGCTTCCACCACTTTTTATTTTAACTTAAAGGAACTTTATTAAACTATAATGATAATAGGTAAATAGAAAGTCATTTTTTAGTGTATAGATAATAGTATTATATATATACATATATACACTAAAAATTGATAAATATAATATAATAATGTCGGCCATGTTTCATAATGCAATGGACGCCACATGTTGATTGAGAAGAAACTTCTGACCTGGTTCTCATCCAAAGGAAGTATGACAGGTTTACTTTCTCCACTGAATTGGTCCACAGTGCTATCATGAATCACAGTATGGAACCAAGCAAACAGTAGGAGAATTGGGTTAGATATACCCGCACAAGGTCAAGGACAACAGGAAAATATGAAACAAGAAATTGAATGGTACTATGTCTGCAAATCTTTATTATGATTTGGGTCATGAGAATCAGTTTAACATCAAGACTTTTATGTAGATTATGATATAGTATGAAGAAACATTTTCCACTATGAAATTACCTGTAAACAAAGTATCCATTTGCACGTCTGCATACATAGTTAAATTCAACCAAATCTCCACCATGTGCTTCTGGTCCTTCCCCTTCAACGATATCTAATATGAAAACCAAGTAATTTCACTCCCTATTATAATGAAATAGCCTTTAGATAGAAGTTCTATGCAAAAGAGAAAACTAATGGTTTGAACTTTGAACTTTTAATTCAGTAGAGACGAAAAATCAATCATTAAATCAATATTGTGTTTTTGGTTAGTAGCTTGTATCAAACAGGAATGAGAGACATCACTCAGCAGTGTGAAATTTGAATTGATGTGGGTTTGGATATAGTATTTTGAGGATGCAATGCAATCTTTTACACTATTTTAAATGCTATCTTGTAACACACTTTGTTTGGACAAATAATAGAAAGCATTTTAAAAGCACAAGAGTATTGCTAACAAGTATTCTGCAAATTCATGTATTTAAATTGCAGAAATTCAATTCTCATCCAAACACTACCCATGTATTCCTACATGAACAATTTATCTAGTAGGTACAGCATTTTCCACACACAAAAAAAAATCAATAAATTCAGAAACTCTGTACCTTGAATCCTCACACCACTGGCTAGCTTCAGAGTCCTAGATGCTTCACATTAAAAATAATAATCACAAATCACAATACATTGTAAGTTTCTTGCTTCATGAAATTAAGAACAGGTATTTAAAGGGGGAGAAGGCAGAGAAACCGCAAGACTTCAGGTTCCTTCATATCTGGCATCATTGGTGCAGCCAAAACAGGACAAGCATAACATATGTGATTAAATCCCACAAATTGTAGAATTAGCCTTCTTGAAACTTTTTTGACTGTAATTACAGAGAATCTGCTATCTGAACTCTTGGATGCAGCATAGTTGACATTTTTGTGCTCAATGCATCTGGATTTATTAGAGATCTAAAATACAGTCAACAGAAAAGTTTCCCAAGAAGAATGATACTTTTTGACTAAGAAAAGGCCATTTTGAATTATTAAAACACAACTACTTTACAGTTGGAAAAAAAAAAACCAAATTAGTTGATAGTACCAAATAAAATAAACGAAATCCTACTTGTTTTCCTAAGCTTATAAAGCTATGCAACTAAATTTGACAAAGCCAGTCTAATATTTCATATAAACTCTCCATATCTCACTGCTTTATGATCAAGTTTACTTCACAGTGCTTCAGTTACAACAACTGTACAAATTGGTATCATCCCTTGTTTTGGGTAGACCTTGAGGGGACAAAGCTCTATTAGGGATAGGATTCTTGTAGAGTTCAGGGTAACAAAGAGAAACTCAGAAACAGCTTTATCAAGAAAGAAAAAAGAGGTAGCTGATATTTGATTGCTACCAAACCTAGAAGACACTGGAGTACTAATTAGAATTAGCACTAGCAAAGTCAACATTAATTACATTTGCATCAAAATGGGCAAGGAGCGAAGCAAATCTTAGGGTTAGAGATTAAAGCTGAATGGAGAGAAATTCAACACTTCAAATCACATTTGAACTTTGTATATCTAGTCATGCAGCTTCTAATTAAGTTAGAGAGCAGAAAAACCCAATTAAATTTCCATAACCAAATGGATAATTGCCGTTGTATTGGTTTACGACTTACTAACAATGTACTGATGGGAGGAAGAAATTCAATAAGAATATGAAAATTAGAAAATAGAACAAGGTTGTGATCTCAAAAGCAGAAAGGAAAAGATTAATAAGAAAGAAATTTTGACCTTGGAGATGGCGATAGAGAAGAAGATGATTGAGATTGAAGCAAGCAAAAGGATGAAAATCCCATTGTGAGTTTTGAGCTCCAGTTTCAGACGCTCTGTTGCATTATCCAATCCAGAAGAATTATACTGAGGATACTTGTTTTTTTTTCCAAAAAAATATAATATTAAAATTATTTAATCTCTAAATAATAGGAATAGATGTCATTTTTAATATTCATTAGTTAAATAGTAGATTGAATAACAAATTAGGGATAAAAAGTAAATTTTCTCTTTCTTTCTTTTTTGTTTAGACCGGTTGAACACACGGACTAATTCCTCGTTGAAACGGTATGTTCATTAGTTGGAAACCTTCTATAAAAAAATAATAAAAATAAAAAAAGTAAATAGAACTCACTGGGTTGCACTTACTTTTTCACTTAAAAAAAAAGAAAAATAAAATACAAAATATCTATTATACCATTTAATTTGACATGATTTGACATAATTATAACCTTCTTTTCTTTTTATTATATTAATATAAGGGGTAAAATAGTCATTTTAATACATTCACATTCTATTTACATTACTAAATTTTTATTACTAAACACATCAAATACATTCCATTTCCATTTTCATTTTCATTCCTATTTCTATTTCTATTTCTATTTCTATTTCTATTTCCGCCGTATAATCGCGCAAACTCACCCTTGCCATTAATGAATTCGGACCCACTTAACTCTTTATAGTTATACAAAGCGTGCTATTACTCCATAGAATAAAGTTTTCCTATCAACCAAGCTAAATGCATTCGTCCTTAATTTGGCTTTCCTTGAAAGTTTGATTCTCTTTCACAGTAGAATAGTCATATTCTTCAGCCTACTGATAAAATAATATAATATTTTACTATTAAAAAAAGGCAAGAAAAAAATTTATGCCCCTAAATTTTATATCAATTTTAAATTTTATCCTTAAACTTTTTTAGGTCAATTTTATCTGTAAAGCTCTAAATTTCATCCTAACACTCAACATTGTTTAAAAAGACATTGTTTGTTCAAAAAAATAACTTTATTTCAAGTCGTGACTTATAAATTAGCATTAATATCTATATATATATGGCTTTAGAGTTTTTGGTGTCACACAAGCAAAGTGTGACACCAAAAAAATAACTTCCCCCTCAACTTCCCAATAAATAACCAACTTCCCACAAAATAGCTATATTTTATAATTAAAAAATACAAAAATATAATATGATTGGAGGATGTGAGAAAGAGAAAACAAGCATAACTTCTTATTTTTTAAGGAAAAACCTTATGTCCATTACATCCAATTCCACCAATCATATATTGTATTTACACTCTGTCTCTTCTATTATTAGTTATATAAAAGATGATCTTCTATATTCTTCTCTCTACTGTGATTGGTCATTTAAACATTTTTTGCCACGTGTCATATTTGTTGGGGAACTGGATGTAATGGACATAAGGAAATGGACCTAAATTTTTTCCATTTTTTAATTTTAAATTATGATAACAATTTTATTTTAAAAATTTAAAAATTTAAAATATTTAATTTTTAATGATTTTAAAATATAATAACTATTTTATATTATATTTTAAAATAATTTAAGAATAAATTACATGTATGCACGTAGGTGCATGCGAAGCCTCTAGTTATATATATATGATTTTATGTCAATATTAAAGGATTAATTAATTTTTTTCATAAAACATATGTTAATAATTTAGATGATTAGAGATATTAGAGTGAAATTCAAAATTTTTAAAGTTTTGTTCCCTGCCTACACGTTTCGTTAGTTTTCTATAAGAGGGAAGATGATCGAAACTTCGCTGGTCCCATGACACTTTTGTTACCTGTCATGGACTCATGGTAAAAGGAACAGAAGCAAGTTCGGTGGGATCACTTTGCAAATTGACCATTCTACCCTTGATGAATTGTGACTTGTGAGGGACACATGCTATATTTTAGCTAGGGATAACTTAGACTTTTCACAAATTTCTTATTCTATTTTTTTTATTTTTATCCCACCATATTAAACAAAATTTATTTTATAATGCAATTTAAATTATATATTTTTTTTATCTCTCACTTTAATTCCACCTTATTTTTATTTTTATCAAAAATCGCCAATCAATCATTTGAGTGTCACAATTTTTCTAAAACCCGATATCCAAAGTGAACCCAAATGGACCCAACATTGTGGGTTTAGTAGGTAGGTTAACTCAACTTGCTATATATTAACGGATTGTTGTTGAATGTACATGAAAATGTTAACAAATTTTAAAATAATTAATATAATTATTGAGTCTTTTTGTCAGTGATATCCTAAAATAATTATTTAAATAATTATATACATATAAAATAATTTAAATAACTATTTTAAAATATCAATATATATATATATATATATATATATATATATATATGATGTAAGGAAATAATGAAAGAGTGAAAATATAAATAAATTAATATGAATCTTGATCTTTTAATGAGTAGTCTCAAAAAATAGGTATTTAAATTATTTTTAAATATATATACACACACGATGTGAAAAGATAATAAGAGAGGAAATATTAATAAAAATATATTATGTGAGAAGATAATAAAAGAAAGAAAAAAAATAAGAATAATAGTTTTTTTTTTTAATTTTGAGATGGAGATAATGACATTAAAAGAATGAAAAATAAAATAAATTGAATGAAAAAAAGAGAAAAATAACATTTGAATTTTTAATTTAATATTAATTTTATGTTATATTTTAATAATTTTTTTAAAAAAAAGTATAGGTACATGTATGTATGTGAAGCTTATGTAAGTAGATATCGGACTGATTTCTTTAGAAAAAAAACGTCGGTTTATTTTTTTATGTTTATTTCATCCAATTTTTCAATATAATTATGACATGTAGTAAAAAGTGTTTAAATGATCAATCACAGTAGAGAGAGAATATAGAAGACCACCTTTTATATGACCAATCATAGAAGAAAGAGAGTGTAAATACAATATATGATTGGTGGAATTGAATGAAATGGACATAAGGAAATGGACCTAAGTTTTTTCCTTTCTTTTATACATAAAAGCTCATTTTAGTTTAAAATTAAAAATTAGATTAAATAGTTACTAGTTCGTACCCTTAATTGTTAAAAAGATAATTTATTTGTAATTGCCACCCTCTCTTTAAAAGGATAATTAATCCGATCAAAATTTGAGAATAGTTTTAGACTAAATTATTGTATTTATAATATATAGAAGTCGACTATATAATTATATTATCAGTTGCAGAAGGATCTAGAAACCCTAAGTTTATTTCCCATATAAACCTCCAATCCCCTCCAACTTCTTCGTGATTTCTCTTGCCGCTTTTCTCCCTTCTCCGTCTTCCTTCTCTTCTCAAACCCTATTCTCCTTGATCTGCAACATGTCGGAGACTGAGACGTTCGCTTTCCAGGCTGAGATCAACCAGCTTCTCAGTCTCATCATCAACACTTTCTACAGCAACAAGGAGATTTTCCTTCGTGAGCTCATCAGCAATGCATCCGATGTACGCTCTTTCTTTTCCTTTTCTTTGTTTCGTTGATTCTTGCTTTCCTTGTTTGGCTGATTGTGTGTTTTTCTTTCCCTTTGGATATTTGATTTGCTTTTTCTGATTCTGATCTAGGTTCGTTACTCGTTGAATTTAAATTATAACGTGTTTTGAAGTGTGCTAATTGTTAACTGTTTCCGAAGCTCGATTCCTGTGGTTTATTTAAAATTAGTGGATTAATTCGACGTCCTTGTAATTGTGCATTGTGGATTTATATGATAGCTGCTTTACCACGGTTCAACCTGTTTGTTAAGTGATGAGGTTTCTTATTTTTATTTGTTAATGTTTCCTTTAATATATTTTTTGTTACTTCTATCCGTTCGTTTTTACTATAACAATCTGTGTGCGGTTGATTAAATGATTGCTCCATAACCTCACTGATATGGATTCTAAATTTCATTAAAGCGGCATATCAAATTTGGTAACCCATTTGCTCTAAATTTGTTTTTTTCATGCCAAAATTGGTTAATGGGGTTTCGGTGAGATTACTAGTTTTTATTCATATGTTTTGTTTTAACTGGAGGGTCTAACAGCCAGAAATATAAGTAATTGCTTCTAAGTTCAGTTCTTTAGTGACTTATTCAATAGCCTCATAGCTATTGTAGCCACCCAAAGCCAGTGCTAGTACTTGTTAATAGAAGGAGAGATTTGGTGTAATTAATGATGTAATAATCCACAAACAATTCCCGTATATGTACATTATGACTGTGGTTCTATCGTAGGCTTTGGACAAGATACGATTTGAAAGCTTGACTGACAAGAGCAAGCTTGATGGCCAGCCCGAGCTGTTCATCCACATCATTCCTGACAAGACCAACAATACACTGACCATTGTCGACAGTGGTATTGGAATGACCAAAGCTGGTAAGACGAAGCAGTTTGTTACTTTATGAGTATTCCCTGTTCATTGGAGTGTATAATGTCTCTAACCATGCTGTTCATTATGTTATACAGATTTGGTGAACAATTTGGGTACCATTGCAAGGTCCGGGACCAAGGAATTCATGGAAGCCCTTGCTGCTGGTGCTGATGTGAGCATGATTGGACAGTTTGGTGTTGGGTTCTATTCAGCCTATCTTGTTGCTGATAAGGTCATTGTTACCACCAAGCACAATGATGATGAGCAATATGTCTGGGAATCTCAAGCTGGTGGGTCGTTCACCGTCACCAGGGACACATCTGGTGAGAATCTTGGCCGAGGGACCAAGATAACTTTATACCTAAAGGAAGATCAGCTTGAGTACCTTGAGGAGCGACGTCTGAAGGATTTGATCAAAAAGCATTCTGAATTCATTAGCTATCCTATTTCTCTGTGGATTGAGAAGACCACTGAGAAAGAGATTTCTGATGATGAGGATGAGGAAGAGAAAAAGGATGAGGAGGGTAAAGTTGAGGATGTAGATGAGGAGAAGGAGAAGGAAGAGAAGAAAAAGAAGAAGATAAAGGAGGTGTCTCATGAGTGGTCACTGGTGAACAAGCAGAAGCCTATCTGGATGAGGAAGCCTGAAGAGATCACCAAGGAAGAATATGCTGCTTTCTATAAAAGTCTTACTAATGATTGGGAAGAGCATCTGGCCGTCAAACACTTCTCTGTTGAGGGTCAACTTGAGTTCAAGGCTATTCTCTTCGTTCCCAAGAGGGCACCTTTTGATCTCTTTGACACAAGGAAGAAGCCTAACAACATTAAGCTGTATGTTCGCCGTGTCTTCATTATGGACAACTGTGAGGAATTGATTCCTGAATACCTTAGCTTTGTTAAGGGTATTGTGGATTCTGAGGATCTCCCCCTCAACATTTCTAGAGAAATGCTGCAGCAGAACAAGATCCTTAAGGTTATCCGCAAGAACTTGGTGAAGAAGTGCATTGAGCTCTTCTTTGAAATTGCTGAGAACAAGGAGGACTACAACAAATTCTATGAGGCTTTCTCTAAGAACCTAAAACTTGGTATTCATGAGGATTCTCAAAACAAGGGAAAGATTGCTGAATTGCTCAGGTACCACTCCACTAAGAGTGGTGACGAAATGACCAGCCTGAAGGACTATGTGACCAGGATGAAGGAAGGTCAAAATGATATCTACTACATCACTGGTGAAAGTAAGAAAGCTGTGGAGAACTCTCCATTCCTTGAAAAGCTAAAGAAGAAGGGGTATGAGGTGCTTTTCATGGTTGATGCTATTGATGAATATGCTGTGGGTCAACTTAAGGAATTTGAGGGGAAGAAGTTGGTCTCTGCTACCAAAGAAGGTCTGAAACTTGATGAGAGCGAGGATGAGAAGAAAAAGCAGGAAGAATTAAAGGAGAAATTCGATGGTCTCTGCAAGGTGATAAAGGATGTCTTGGGTGACAAGGTTGAGAAAGTTGTAGTATCTGACCGTGTGGTTGATTCACCATGCTGTCTTGTGACGGGTGAATATGGATGGACTGCTAACATGGAAAGGATCATGAAAGCACAAGCATTGAGAGACAACAGCATGGCTGGATACATGTCCTCCAAGAAGACAATGGAGATCAACCCCGAGAATCCCATCATGGAGGAGCTGCGTAAGCGTGCTGATGCTGACAAGAATGACAAATCTGTGAAGGATCTTGTTCTCTTGCTATTTGAGACCGCTCTCCTTACCTCTGGGTTCAGTCTTGATGAACCCAACACTTTCGGTAACAGAATCCACAGGATGCTGAAGCTTGGACTGAACATCGACGAGGATGCTGGTGAAGCTGACGCTGACATGCCCGCTCTGGAGGAAGCAGATGCTGATGCTGAGGGTAGCAAGATGGAAGAAGTTGACTAAATCTGATATTTAGTTTACTTTTACATAAGGTTTTTGTGTGTGTGCGTTTCTCTTTTTCTTATTTATTAGCGAGGTGGTAGTGAGAACCTGGAAAGTCTTTTGTTACAAGTTTTAGTCTTTGTTTATGGGTTTCGATTGACGGTAGTATTTTTATATGCAATGAGTTAAAATGGCGTCGAACTTTTCCTATGATATTGTTAATTATATTCAGTCTCCTGGATTTTGGATAATGTTCTTGGATTTTGCCGAACTCTTCTGCGAAGTTCAGCATGGCATGATGATGAATATGGGTGTTGGGACTCGTAGAAATTTTTTTCTAAATCTGCAAATTTTGTATTAGTGAATTTAGATTCGAACTTGCAGACAATTCAGTGATTGATGCGTGTTCAAATAATCGATCTTAGTGAAATAGGAGGCAAAGAAAGGGAAATTAGAGAAAGCTACTTGTTAAATCCTTTAATATCATTATTATCCCATCTGTTCTGGGATTTTTCAGGGCATCTAATTCAAGTGTTTAAAGGAGAAGAAAAATTAAGAAAGCGGCACCTTGGCCCTTGACTCTTGAGGATGAATAGAAGATAGGAAAAAGCGAAAACTGTTAGTGGTTATTTTTAAGTATTAAGTCTTTATTATTTGTAAAGGCGTGGAGAATGATATGGTCTAATTGCAGACCGTACAAGTTGTTGGTATGATACTATCATCCCTTGTTTTGAAGGGATAAAGCTCTATTGGACATAAGATCCTTGTAGTGCTACTTCAGATTAGCAAACAGAATTACTTTTGTTAAAAAGAAAGAATTAGAGGTTGCTTACTGGTTTTTTATTGCTACCAAATTTGAAGACGGTTGGGGGTTATTAATTAGAAAGAGAAAAAGGAGAGAGCGTGCACTTTTATAATATTTTTATGAAAAATATAGGCTAAAATGCACAGAGTTTGCACGTAACTTTTTTGAATTTCAAAAAGTTGCATAACATATTCTTAAACTTTTTAACTTTTGTACATAAAAGATTTTGTTAACTTTTCCATTCAATTTTTAACATTCAATGCCACATTAGCTTTTACATCACATTTTAATTCCATGTCAGCTGGGCAAATAAATAATTTTTCTATCATTAATTAATTAATTATTTTTATGAAAATAATTTTTCTACTGTCTATATTTTAATTAATTAATTAATTAATTTTCTTTTCATAAAAATAATTATTTTTTTCATAAAAATAATTAATTGTACCCCTAGGGCATGTTCATTAGCAAGAAATGCTAATGAAAATGGACTACTTACTTTTTCACTTTTTCATTTCCATCAACTTTTTTAAAAAAAAGAAAAAAAAATACAAAACATCTATTATACCCCTCTGATTTAACATGATTTGACACAATTATAATCTTATTTTCTTTTTATTATTTTAATATAAGGGGTAAAATTGTTATTTTAATATGTTCCCTTTTTATTTCCATTACTAAACTTTTACTACTAAACAAATCAAATGCTTTCCGTTTCTATTTTCATTTCCATTTTCATTTCTGCCTAATGAACGTGCCCCTAATGTTTTGAGTTTCTCTCAATGTCAGGCTTTTGGCTAACACTGTTAATTTTTGGACGGTTTTTTATGACGCGACATCTTATATAGCAACATTTTTAATTGGACTTCATTTTTCGCATAAGTAATATATTTTATGGGTACAATGGATCCCAAAAACTCAGTACATCAGTAAATTCAGGACACCAAAATATTATTACATCAGTAAAATAGACTCTAAAAACTCGTTACTATTGACTGTTGATGTGGAAAAAATTAAGTCCAGTTAGAATTGTTGGTCACATAGAATGTCACGTCATAAAAAACTGTTCAAAAATTGACAATGTTAGCCAAAAGCTTGACATTAAGAAAAACATAAAATATTAAAAATACAATTGATCGCAAAAATACGTTTAAAGGCAAAAGTGATATAACCTCAAACGTTAGGGCATGAAATGTACTTTTTCCTAAAATTTTAAATCCAATCGCACGATTACTATCGAGTCTAATTTTTGAATCCGTCATGAATCTCGAAAGATAAATCTGTAATCGGACGGCTGCAATCGAATAAAACTATTTCAAACAAACAATTTAGTTATTTTTTTTATTTATAGAAAAGGAGGGTGAATGTAGGACCACACAACGATATTAGAAGGATCTAGAAAATAGTAGAAACCCTAACAACTCTGTCCTATATAATACTTCGCTTCCCTTCCATTCTTTCAACACTCTCTCTTCGTCTTCTTCCATTTCCAAACTCCAAAACCCTAGTAAATTTACTGGTATCTTCATAATGGCGGAGGCTGAGACGTTCGCTTTCCAGGCTGAGATCAATCAGCTTCTTAGTCTCATCATCAACACCTTCTACAGCAACAAGGAGATTTTCCTTCGCGAGCTCATCAGCAATTCATCTGATGTACGGTCTCTCTTTTCGTTTTTTTCTTGTTTAATCTATTCCTGCGCTTATTGTATTATAGATCGTATGTTTTTTCTTTTGTAATTTTTTATATTTGTTCTTTCTGGTTCTGATCGTGGTTCGTTTCTGTGTTTTGATTTTGTTATTTACCTGTTCCGAAGTCAAATTCGTGCGTGATTTGCTTTAAGTTTGTGGATCGTATCGACGTCTTTGTAATTCTGCATTCTGGATTTATACTTTTATTGCTTAGACACGGTTTACCCTGCTAAATATTGATTTTTTTTATTTAATCTTCCTATTTATGTATGTTGTTGGCGACTTATAGGTAACATAATTATTGTGAATTTAAAACGTCTTTAAGGTGGCATATAATTATCTAGTAGGATGAAATCAATCAGCTTCGTAGTCTGATCATCAATGTGTATTGTTGTTTTGATATGACAAATTATGTAGTTCCCTGTTTGAGTTATTAGTAGTGTTAAAAGACATAGTGCGAGCTAGTTAAGATAAGTTTAATGATCATATTCTAGAGTGTAACATAATTTTGTGGGTCTTACTGTGTGAATTTAATCTAACTCTGTGTTTTCTATGACTGTGTTTCTATTGTAGGCTTTGGACAAGATCCGATTTGAAAGCTTGACAGACAAGAGCAAGCTCGATGCCCAGCCAGAGCTGTTCATCCACATTATTCCCGACAAGACTAACAATACATTGACCATTATCGACAGTGGTATTGGAATGACCAAAGCGGGTAAGATAAAGCAGTTTGCTGCATTATGTATAATAACTGTGCATTATTGTTTATAATGATTGTTTCTAATCAACTCTATGCACTATGATGTCCAGATTTGGTAAACAATTTGGGTACCATTGCAAGGTCTGGGACCAAAGAATTCATGGAAGCCCTCGCTGCTGGTGCTGATGTGAGCATGATTGGACAGTTTGGTGTTGGGTTCTATTCTGCCTATCTTGTTGCTGAGAAGGTCATTGTTACCACCAAGCACAACGATGACGAGCAGTACGTCTGGGAGTCTCAAGCTGGTGGGTCCTTCACTGTCACCAGGGACACATCTGGCGAGAATCTTGGAAGGGGGACCAAGATAACTTTATACCTAAAGGAAGATCAGCTTGAGTACCTTGAGGAAAGACGTCTGAAGGATTTGATTAAGAAGCATTCTGAATTCATTAGCTATCCTATTTCTCTGTGGATTGAGAAGACCACTGAGAAAGAGATTTCTGATGATGAGGATGAGGAAGAAAAGAAGGATGAGGAGGGTAAGGTTGAAGATGTGGATGAGGAGAAGGAGAAGGAAGAGAAGAAAAAGAAGAAGATTAAGGAGGTGTCTCATGAGTGGTCATTGGTGAACAAGCAGAAGCCTATCTGGATGAGGAAGCCTGAAGAGATCACCAAGGAAGAATATGCCGCTTTCTATAAGAGTCTTACTAATGATTGGGAAGAGCATTTGGCCGTCAAGCACTTCTCTGTTGAGGGTCAACTTGAGTTTAAGGCTATTCTTTTTGTTCCAAAGAGGGCACCTTTTGATCTCTTTGACACAAGGAAGAAGCCTAACAACATCAAGCTGTATGTTCGCCGTGTCTTTATTATGGATAACTGTGAGGAGTTGATTCCTGAATACCTTAGCTTTGTGAAGGGTATTGTTGATTCTGAGGATCTCCCACTAAACATATCTAGAGAAATGCTGCAGCAGAACAAAATCCTTAAGGTGATCCGCAAGAACTTGGTGAAGAAGTGCATTGAGCTCTTCTTTGAAATTGCTGAGAACAAGGAGGACTACAACAAATTCTATGAGGCTTTCTCAAAGAACTTAAAACTCGGTATTCATGAGGATTCTCAAAACAAGGGAAAGATTGCTGAATTGCTCAGGTACCACTCCACTAAGAGTGGTGATGAGATGACGAGCCTCAAGGACTATGTGACCAGAATGAAGGATGGTCAAAACGATATCTTCTATATCACTGGTGAAAGTAAGAAAGCTGTTGAGAACTCGCCATTCCTGGAGAAGCTGAAGAAGAAGGGATACGAAGTGCTTTTTATGGTTGATGCTATTGATGAATATGCTGTGGGTCAGCTTAAGGAGTTTGAAGGCAAGAAGTTGGTCTCTGCTACAAAGGAAGGTCTGAAACTGGATGAGAGTGAAGATGAGAAGAAAAAGCAGGAAGAATTGAAGCAGAAATTTGATGGTCTCTGCAAGGTGATCAAGGATGTCTTGGGTGACAAGGTTGAGAAAGTTGTGGTATCTGACCGTGTTGTTGATTCACCTTGCTGTCTTGTGACCGGTGAATATGGATGGACTGCTAACATGGAAAGGATTATGAAAGCGCAGGCATTGAGAGATAACAGCATGGCCGGTTACATGTCCTCCAAGAAGACAATGGAGATCAACCCTGAGAATCCCATCATGGAGGAGTTGCGTAAGCGTGCCGATGCTGACAAGAATGACAAATCTGTGAAGGATCTCGTACTCTTGCTGTTTGAGACTGCTCTCCTTACCTCTGGCTTTAGCCTTGATGAACCAAACACTTTTGGTAATAGAATCCACAGGATGCTGAAGCTTGGACTCAACATTGATGAGGATGCTGGCGAAGCTGATGCTGACATGCCCGCATTGGAGGAGGCCGATGCTGATGCTGAAGGTAGCAAGATGGAGGAAGTTGATTAAATATGATACATTATATAAAAATTTTCAGTCTGTTTTTTTTTTTTTCTTTTTCGTAGTGAGGTGGTAGTGGGAATCAAGTACTTGTCGTTTTTATTAGTTTTCCGTCTGTTTTAATTTTTCAATTGACCATAGTATTATTATATGCAGTTAGGTTAATATTCCGGAATTTATCCTTTTGATGTTAATGATATGGTTTACTAAATTAAGTCTCTTTAGATCTGTAAACTCTAGCTTCTCTGATTTCCTTGATTTCGTCTTTGGGTTTCCTCTAAATGCGATTTTGTAAACTTAATTCAGTTTCCTCTATTTTGCGTCCTTATGGAATTTATGTCGAAAAAATCAGTTTTAAAATTGGATGAAATACCAAAGATCAGGCTTTTTAATTGGTTTGACCCATTCAAAATTCTTCTTCTTGTACATGAACATTCTTTGATCGGGAAAAATGAGAGAAAAAGAAGTAAGAAGAAAGAGAGAGCAAGGTAATGTTTGGAAAAATAATTGAAGGAAAACAAGTAATTTGAGTATTGGGAAAGGACAAAACTCAGTGAAATTTTTATAATAGAAATAAAATGTGATAAAAAATTTGTTGTATGACTTGTTACTGCAAATAAAACTTGATATTAAAAAAATTTGATAGCAATTAGCGAATTACACCTCTATTTTGTTTTATTGGAATGGTGAAAGTTGTGTTGTTGAGAAATATTTTTTTATTGAACAAAGGAATTGAAAAGAAGAATGACGAAGGAGTTGGAGAGGGAGAGATATTGGAAAAAATGTAGAGAAGGAAGTATTGAGTAGTAAATAGAGTTAATTGGAGCCTGGAAACATGCTTTGTTTCAAATGGGTTCTACAAACAGTTCTCTTCTTCTGTAATTCTGTAATTATAAATAAATATAAAAAGGGTGTGACCGTCTTAATCACAAATGTGCAGATATCAAGAAATATTTGATTTCAAGTTGAATGAAGTATTGGGAAAAGATGAAGGAAATTAAATTAACGAAATATGATTGGACCTTCGTTGTGACACGCTGTATATGAGCAAAGAATGAAGCTGTAGGGTGAAAGAGATGTCGACCGAACCCGAGCACCAAACAGAGGTCCCCATGGGCAACCCAAGCTATAGGCTTGAGCTGAAAGGCAGCCACCTGAGCAGAGGCGTAATGGTAATGATTTACGAAAAGTTCCGGATCGTCTCACAAGGGTGGATTGAGATTGTGCAGAAAGGCCTTAGATATCTGACATTTAATAGTGTCATGAAGAATTCCAGGTTTCTGACTTTTGGGTTGCCTTCAATTCATTCTTTGCAAACTCAGATTCTTTTAATTTCGCCTTGGGAATGCTTGAATCACAATTCCATTTTCTCTCCAAACTTATAAATTTTACACTTCCACTCAGGGTAATGTATCTTTGGTCTCAATACTTCAATTGATGTTAACTTTACTCGTAATTTAATGTTAATTTATAATTTAACTCGTAATTTGATGTTAACTTAATCAAGTGTCAAGAGTTCGATCCCGCCTTGGGTATGAAGCAACTTTAAATCTTTGGGTTAACTATCTCACCCTTCGAGGTGCTTACAACTCAGCGAGGAGATTAGTCACTGTGCTCACGGTAGATACAAGTCGCCCTTCTTTTTCACAAGAACAAACCACATTGTCATTTTGATAATGAGTAATAATAAATCTTATTATTAATGTTATATATGTAATACTATATCATTATTTAAGTTAGTAATTTAGACCTTAGAGATTCGGATGAAATCAATTCTAATTTATAACTTTTAAAACATAATTCATCATAAAAATTTTTGAAGACGAAATTAAATATAATAACCTTATTATTGCTTCAAGATTTACTCTCATATAATAGTAAAAAATGAATTACAACATTATCAATTCTATATAATAATTGTTTCTTATTTTATATTTCAAAAGTTATAAGCCAAAAAGGATGTTGGTCTTGCTACTGAGGTGAAGGGGATGTGGTTGAAAGGTAACCGATTTGAGAGTGGTGAAGCTGAATTACTAAGTGAAGGTTCATTCTTATTTATTATCATATTCTTTGATAAAATTATGACACCATTATTTTTAAAGACTTAATAAGGATATGCCAAGAACCATTTTTTTTGTTTGTATAGAAATGGCAAGAACCAAAACTTAATTCATATAATAGAATTCACATTCAAAACCTAATGAAATCTTTTATTTGAGAAAGGGAAACCAAAATGGTATCTGCAACTTTCAAGCAATAAATTGAATGCACTTCCAGAAAGTTTAACCATCAAATATGAATACACAACCAAAATCTCTTCATCTCCATCTCCCATCTCCTTCAAAGAAATAACCAATTTAAGATAATCAAGGCTCCATGTGATGTTGATTTTACACAAGAGATGGCTCTACAAACTTCAGGAAGACAAACCAAAGGCAAGGTGAACCAATCAAAAACTCGAACTTCAAGTATCGTTTACTTGCGAATGGAACACAAAGCTCGGAAAAGTTGTGGTGATGTCCCTGCTCAAACACATGGAAAATAATATTAGATTCAATAGATAGGACATGAGGGACCAAAGAGCAATATTGAAAGTTCACTATATATAAGCATATCAAAATCATTCTGCTGTATGTGGAAAAAGCAAATGTAGCCAACCATTGATGAAATCTCAATGTAAGAATAAAGAGCAATGAATTTATATTGTTCTACAATCTATTTATCAAAGTTGAAAAATTAGGTGAGGGAATAGCACTAAGGGTCAGGGCAGACCCTGGACTCAAAAAGCACTTACAGGGATTCTTACAAATAACCCACCAAATGAGGGATCATCTGGAATCGAACCCCAACTATACAATTGTCATAAGCAGATGATAACCAGACGAGCCAACCCCCATTGGCTATTGTTCTACAATCTACCAACAGTAGACGCAAACACAAACACAAACGCGTCTGCATATCTAAAAATCTAAATCCTTAAAATGCAATTCAGTTAATTGTTTTACAATCACTGAAAATCCTGCATCAAGAAAATCTAGTATACAGCAGAATAAAGGAATAAGTAGTAGTTTTGTACTTTCTGCACTTTGTTTCTAGATAGTACCAATACCATATTCAACGTTGTTCTTTTTTTTAATAATAATACCATATTCAATCTCATCCATTTTTAAACATAAATTTGCCTATCAGGAAACAAAATTTTCTTGTGTTTAGAAGCAATCTCAAATGTATTGGGAAAATTAAAAAAATAATTTGGAAATTACTTGAGATATTGAAGGGTCATATTCTTCAAAAGTGACGGATGGCGCAAAACAAGGTTTCTCCACTCCTCCTTGTCAATCTTGCCATCATGCTTGGTATCTGCTTCTTCAAAAGTCTGAAGAAATCATAAAAATTAAATGGCAAAACTATTCAGTCAAAGTTTTTTTTTTTTCCACTATAGATAAAGAAAAGGCAAAAGCTCAAGAGAAGAATCTCGAATCACCTTGTCAATTATACTTTCTATAACATCATCTGATAGGTTCATGCCAGATTCAGCTAGTGTAGCTACTACCATTTGCTTCACCTTTACAAGAAGAAGCCAAATAAAAATCAGACTTGTTGAAAATAACAAGAAAATACTTACAAGAATCAGTTTAAGAAAAGGATTTGGATTTAGTATTTACCTCCTGCCTTTCAATAAATCCTTGCTGCTTGAGATCATACAGTTGAAAGGAAACTGAAACACAAGATTAGATGGGTTTAATTTTTGTTTCATAAAATGGCAGTTAATCTTCTAAGCAAATAAGAGAATTAAATTCAACTTGCATCTCCTTATATTTGAAAGCTAAAGTATGGAAATTTCATCCTGAAATGGTTGCATAAAACAAATATTCTTTTAACTTACATTCGATCTTTTCATCAATAGGGGCATTTGGATGGAAGACGGATAGAGCTCGAGCAAACTCTTCAAAACCTAGTATCCCATTGTGCTTTGTGTCAAACAAATCAAATACCTAATAGAAAATATAGAAAGAAGCTCAAATGAGATGTCAACCACAAAGAGTAATATAAAGTAGTGTATGTATATATATATACAAGGAACCAAAAACCGAAAAAAATAATATTCTAGTTCAGAATTCAAACTAATATAGAAATATGTGTTTTTCAGAGAAATTTCTCAAAATCGTCCAAGATAGACCAATTCATTACAATTCACAGATACCATAAAATGCATTATATGCAAATATCAATTTTGTGATTGAATGAACCAACTAAGTTGTAAACATACAATATCAACTTTAAGTTATAACAATTTTAAAGTGCAAAGTTGAACATAATGTTCTTATGTTAGATATACCATCAAAACTAATCTAGAAATATAAGTGGTTCTTTAGTATACAGCATATTGCAACAGAACATTTTGAAAGGTCAGACTTGTTAAAAATACATAACAAAGGTGTCTTGCAAGATCACAGCAGCCAGTAATAGCAACCAAAAAAGACTGAACAAGTTAAAAGAGGAGAAGAAGAAAACTTTCATGCATTTTCCATTAAACAGGCCCAAATTTTGTTACTTGTAGTTTGTACATGATGTGTAAGTGTGGATATTAACATGATATGATCAAAAGATTCTCATGATTAAACATATACAACAAACCAAGCATTTTCCCACTAGGTTGGGTCGGCTCATTTCTATAGTTAGGTTATTATTAGTGAGATCCATTCTAATAGTTTCTCATATTGTTTTCTTTGGTTTTTCCTTACCTCTAATTATTGGGCTATCTTCCATTGGTCAACTCTACATACGAAAACCTCTAACGGCCTCCTTTGTACATGACCAAATCACCTAAGGTGTTTCAGCTAACTTTTCTATGACAGGTGCTATCCCGATTTGCTTTTTAATGCAATCATTCCTAATCCTATCCTTTTTAGTGTGACCACCCATCCAGCGCAACATTTTCATCTCATGATTAAACATATGTGCAGAAAAAAAGAATTTAAGAAAAGAAAAACGAGACAATACCCGATCAGCAAATAAACTCTCCTTTTTGTTTGTCTTGAATAATGCTAATTGAAACTCCTCCTGGAAATGATACATATTGATGTTAGGGGAAAAACTGACTATTGAAATAGCTCCTAAGTAGAATTTTGAAAGATAGACATATAATGATGAAAGAGATCCGTGATATATGAGAATACAATTTTCTGTCACTAGACAAAAGGAAAAAATCTAATGTAATAAGTCCAAATAGTGAGTGTTATGAAAAAACAGACAAACCTTATTAATCAGCCCATCGTCAATCACAGCACTGCTAATCTTTTTAAAGAGCTCATAAAGTGCTTCTATTTCACTTACACTGACTGCATAAAAAGAGCAAAAAACCAATCTGTATCTTCAGTACAAATAGAGAGAAATTAGCCATAACAAAAACAAGAAAATAGGACTAGACTTTTGTGCAGTTCTTTATATCTTAGCTATAAGGTTCTCCAATCAGAATACAGCATGTGGAAAAACTTTCTAAAAGAACCAATCACAGGCGAGACGAGTTGTATAAACAATACACATATTAGTTTCTGATCAGAGAGCCTGATAGCAAAGACATAAAAGCTACACCTAAGTTTTTCATCAAAAGACAACGAACGACAAATGAGCATTCATCAACAATACAAATTAATAAAACTTCATGTATCATAAGCATAGAGTAAGGTCAATAACATACAAACTGTCTCCCTTGCAAGAAGTTCGGGATCGTCAATGCCTGTTGGCTGCTTATATAGCTCAAGGTCACAGCAACGCAATAAGGAAGCACATAGCTGCTTAACTCCCTCTATAAACTGCAACATTGTATCTCTTGTAAATCAAAACACTCCATAACTGTTCCAAAAAGAAAGGAGTTAGATTAGATATTCCCTTCAGTTAATTCCTCACAAAATCATCATAACTTCATAAATGGGCAAATGGTAATCGAACCTTTTAACCATTTCCAATGTCTTCTGATGTATCCCAAATAGAAAGATTTGGGAAAACGGAGGCAGCAATGTGAATTATACCTGGTTTCAAAATATGAAATAAGAATTCATCACAAGCTGATAGTAGAAAGTACTCAAAAACACAAAAAGAAACAGTTTCATGCTTTAGCTAGGACCAGAACATATTACATCACACTGAAAACATCTGAAAACTGCCTCGAACTAATTAAGGAACCAAAAAGATATTTTCCAAAACCTATTATGAAACACACAATAATTGCAATATCACCATACAAGGATTTCTTGAATGAATTCAAAAAATCAGTTCCGTTCCCATGTATAACACTTAAATTACAAGTATACAACCGAACTTCTAAAGCAGACAGAAAACATACATGAGAAAGATGTCTTAAATACACTAATAGTTTGTCTTAGAATATATCAACCACATAAACCCATGAAAATTCAACCAATAAATAAGTAACATCACATCAAATCATTAACCACACATGATCATACAAAAATTTTATAGCGACCAAGGCAAAATTACATCTCTGCCACTACTCTGGTCTATAAGATAAACATGGATCCTTAATCCCAACACTCAGAATCGCCTTACAGGAACCCCAGATTCAAATTCATTCAACTCTAAGAAAAGTTTCAAAATTTGCCAAATACGGATGAAGGGGATTTAAATTCAGATTTCAAGAAAATTTTACGAATAGCAAAATCGATCTTTGAGAGGAAAAAAAAAGGGGGGAATATGGAGAAAGCTCAATAAACCCAGGTTGAAAAAACTAAAAAGATAATATTTTTATTGTTATCTCTTCTGGGATTTTTCTGGGCAACTAATTGAAGTGGGCAAAGGAAAAAAAAAAATCTTTTAAAAAAAATCTCACCTTGACGCCTCTGAGAGGATGAACAGAAGATCGCAAAAATTGGAAGTGTTGATTGATGATTGTGGAAGGCTTTATTAATTTTCAGGTCCGTAATTACAACGAATCTGTGTGTGAAGGTGACGAGAGTGATGATAACAGATAGAAGTTAGAACACAACTTGAAGAGCTGGCATAACATCATAAGACCTCTGGCAGAAACAAGAAAACAATAATATAAGTAAATTTTGGCTAACATCCGTTTATTTTGATCATTTTTTTATATTTATTATTTATATAATTAAATACAAATAAGAATAATATAATTTTTTAAAAAAATTTAAAAAATAAACAGTATTTTAAATTCAAATTGAATAATAAAATTTCAAATTATAGTGTTTTTAAAAAATAACTATTAACGCGTTGAAGTTTTAAAATATTTCAGTGAAAGTTATATAGGTTTTTTAAATAAATAGAGTAAATTGTAATTTACTCTAAATAAATAAAAAAGATATTTTGATTAAAATAAATGAAATTATTGGATATTTTTAAAAGGGAAAGTGTCTTTTACTAGAAGATGTGTAGTTTCAAACTAAAAGAGATAAGAATCGTTTGAATTTGATTTCTAGTGATCTCTCATTTGGTAGATCATTTATAAGAATTTTTGTAAGTACTTTTTGAGTTTGGAGGCTTGCCTTGACTCTGAACTGGGGCGCCATCCCCTCAGCTAAATTATTGTTCACAGAAAAAAAAGAGATAAGAATGTAATCTTAATGGTTTCTAAGAAGATATGGTGCGTTTGGTACAAGAGTTAGATTTTTAATCTCGAGAATCATATTTTTGAGAATATTACAATAACTGTTTGGTTCAATTTTCATAATTTCGGGATTATTTTACAAGATTCCCAGAAATGTTATATTAGTTAGCTGTTTGGTTCAATTTTCATAATCTCAGAAAATATTTGATAAATTTCCAACTATGCCCTTAACTTATCTTCTAAATAGTAACTTATCATTCAATAAATAATTTGTAAAATTATTTTAACTTATATCAATTAACATTATATTATTAAAAAATATATTATTATATAATACTTATATTTTTTAATTTAAAAAATAGTTTTTAGGTTTTAAAATTATTATATTATATTATATATAATGAACTCAATCAGTTATTTGAGAAATTACAAATACACTTTAAAGATTCAAATAATAGAGTAAATAAAAGAAATATAAAAACAAATCCAAATTCGCTTAAAAATAAGAAGTGATTCCCATAAAAAAAAAAGGAAGTGAAGAAGAAGTTAATGGAAAAGAGGGCATGGGTAAATTAGTAAATGTAAGTATTGAAAGTTAATGGTTAATGAATAGGGTAGGGGTAATTTAGTAAAAGTAGGTATTGAAAAATAATCATATCCCATAAGATTATCATAATCCCACCTCCTTAGGTGGGATTAAAAACATGAAGAAACATGGGATAAGAAAAATCCTGAAAATCTTACATTCTTGGAATTAAGTTTTTAAATCTTGTACCAAACACGGAATTATAAAATGCTGGAGAAATAATTCCGGAATTTTTTTCTAAACCTTGTACCAAACGCACATAGTATTTAATTATTAATATGTCTTGAATTGGAATTTTTTCCTTAATTTTGGATATTTTAGTAGTTAGTTTGTCACTTTTTTTTAATAAAATTGTTTAGATTTTTATTTTCTCTTCTCCCTCTTCTATCTTCTTCCCCTTTCTCCTCTTAAAGAGAGGTTTAATGGACTTAAAAGAAGATGATAGTTGATCTTTCTCCATTATTAAGGGTATTTTCAATATTTTTTTTAAAAAATGAATTACTTTCAAATATATTTTTCTAATAAATTTTAATGTTTTAGAAAAATAAATATTATCATTGAGGGCAAATTGTAAATTTTTAAATATTTCCGTGAAAAGAAATATAGGTTATCAAAATAGAATACACTAAATTTTAATTTGCTCTAAAAGAATAATACTATCTAAAATATATTTTACCAATAAAGTATAATTTTTTTTAAAAAAATTAATATTATTATTAAGAGTATTTTGATTAAAATAAATGAAGTTGTAAAAGTTTTCAAAGGGAAAAGTGTAGTTTCAAACTAAAAAGGAGATAATTAAGAATGTAATTTTAACATATTCTTTTTAAAAAGAAAATGTAATTTACTCTAATAATAATAATAATAATAAGAAATAGTGGCTTCACATACGTTTCAAGTGTATTTTTTTTTATTGATGAAAACAGGATTACAAGGAAAGGAAGTTTTACAAACTAAATAACCAATGAGGGATATTTTGTAAAGCATATTGCTTCACTATGTAGCTTCCTTGAGTTGCTTGAATTATGATTACATGCGAAGGATCATTTTCATGATTCTTAATAAGTTGAATATGACCCTTTTTTCTCTAGTAATATGTGCTAAATGTCGCCATATCTCTGCAAATGGCCACAAAGTATTTTCCTAATGACTACGAACAAAAAGGTAATAAAATTTAGATTGTCTTTATTACAAATAAGTGCTATGGACTTGCACACTCCCGCATTTTGCTGCACCAAAATGAGATAGGAACTAGCATGCTTCTTTATGCTTGAAAAGATGAAGAATATTGGCAGTAGAAGCTATATTAGTTCTGAGCGAATTGAAATGGACTCTGCTTTGTGAAGATGTTTGAAGATTACTGCAGAAAGCTTGTCTGATACTATCCCACTGTTGATGAATCATGATAACTATTTGCATAGGAGAGATATCCTTGCTTTCCATGCACCTCTTGTTTCTTGCATGTCAAATGTTATACAAACACAAAACCTTAAAAAGCAGAACTTGACATTCTTCATCATCTCCATGTTCAGCAGCAGAAAACCAATCCAATAAGCATAGTTGTTGCAAGGAGTTAGAAGCAAAGTCTTGCGTCCTGAAAGAAAAAACAGTACCAAACCATACAGCACGAGCAAAGTGACAATGTAAAAAAATATGATCTAAAGACTCCAAATCATTGCCACAAAGTTGACATAAATCTTCCACTGGCACGTAATGTCTCTTAAGATTGACAAAATTTGGAAGCGCGTTATTCTTCAAACGCCAGATAAAATTGATGATTCTATTTGGAACAGAAAGAGACCATAAAAACTTGTACTTTTGATTGAGTCAGAATAGAATACCCATTCGAAACACTATATTCTCCATTAACTGAGAATTTCCATATTAATCTATCTGGAACGCCACAAAAGGAAATTGGGGAACTACAAATTCATCTGGCCACATCAGTAGAAAAAATATGCGAAACCAAATCTGAATTCTAGGAAAAGTTGGTCATATTAATTAAATCTCGAACCTGGACATTGTTATTTTGAGACTGTGACTGAGATGGCCACCAAAATTTTGATCCCACCGAGCCTGCTCTCCATTGCCAATTCGCCACCAAAGATTGTCGAAAATCAAACTACCTGCTTTACTGATACACTTCCAAATTGCAGAAGGATGAGATGTCTTCTTTGGAATAGCTTCCAAATCCCTGTTGAAGTACTCAGCCGTTGACCATTGGCTATAGATTGTGAGCGGCTTGTCAACTATTCTCCAGACTTGTTTGGCTAATAAAGCTTTATTGAACAGAGACGTTTGCTGCAAACCCAAAACCCCAAGTGTAAGTCTAGCCGCCTGAGACAATAATTTTGCTTTCCAATCACTAATCTTCAATTCAACCTTATTCACCAAATCCATGAAAGTTGTATTATTTCTTGGCTAATCATCCACGAACACACCTAAATACTTGACAAGCTTGTTTGAAATATTAGCCCCCAAGATAGATGCCATAGAAGTCTTTAGAATCCGTGGAGTATTATGACTAAATATGACATAAGATTTATCATTGTTGAGCACCTGTCCAGCCAACTTTGCATAATGATCCAACACCTGCTTGATTGTACAACATTCTTGTAAACGAGCTTTAAAAAATAAGATGGTGTCATCCGCATACATCAAATGAGTAATTGATGGACCCCTTCTGCCAAATCTTATTCCTTGTATCTTCTTCTCCCTCTCCAATTTAATTAACATACAAGACAAAATATTAGAGTAAAGAAGAAAGAGATAAGGAGACAATGAATCCCCTTGTCTTACTCCTCTCTCTGGCTGGAAAAAACCCACACGTTATCCATTTGCATAACAATTTGAATGATGCTATAAGGGAAGCCCATTTTAATAAGCACCGCCTCCAAGAAATCCCAGGAAATTTTATCAGAAGCTTTGTGAATGTCTAATTTGTAAGCACACCAGTTGGTTTTTAGTTTTCTGGCTTTATGGATGAACGTCATTAACTCTGAAGTCAAGAGAATGCTATCTGCAATTGCTCTGCCTTTAACAAACCCATTCTGATTTAGAGCAATGACTCTGTCCATTATCTTTTGTAACCGTAACACCAAAACTTTTGACACAATCTTAATCACAATATTGCACAAACTAATTGGCCTGAAGTCTCTCAGTTGTTCTGGACACTGATTTTTTGGAATTAAGGTGATCAAGGTTTGATTAAGCTCTTTTAACAAAAAACCTCTCTGGAAAAAAGATTTTATGCAGGCAGTGAGGCTTTCTTTCACCACTGGCCATAATTGTTGAAAAAACATTGCTGGCAATCCATCTGGACCTGGGGCTTTATCTGGCTTCATGAGAAATAATGCATTTTCTACTTCCAAATCAGTAATAGGAGAAGACAAACATTGAAATTCCTGATGATTCAAGGGAGGAATATCAAGAGTATCAAGATGCTGTAAAATTTCCACCAAGTGGGGTTTATTAGGATAAGCATAGACATCCTTATAATACTGCAAGGTCATAGATTCCATGTCAGCATAATTCTTTAATTTGACCACTCATCGTCTGTGTTCTTCAATCTGACGAATTGATTTTGCACTCTTCTTTTCCTCACAACAGCATGAAAATACTTGGTGTTCCTATCTCCTTGTACTAGCCAAAGCTGTCTTGCTTTTTGAGCCCATGTGATTTCCTCTTTTCTTAACTTATCTTCTAACTGTACTCTTACTTCCTTTTCTCTCCACAACAAATCAATTGGTGGAATCCTGAAATTGGACAAACTTTGTTGAAGTTGATCAAGTTCATCATTAAGCTGCTTGATTTGAACATGCAAGTTATTCCAAGTGTATATTTTCAAATTTATAAAATATATAAAAATGGTATATTTTAAAATAATAAAATAAAATAAATAAAATTCGCTGAACTTCACACTTTTTTTTGCAGGACGCACTTTTTGTTAAACAACTATTCTTTCTATTTTCTACCTCTGCTCTCTTTTGAATTACTCGTTTATTAATTTTATATTTTACTATAACATAATATATAATATTAGATACAAACAACTAAATATTTTAAAATAATTATAATATAGATCACGATGATAAATTAATTAATTAATTTAAATGCTAAATCGGTATTAAATCATGAGAAATATTTTGAAACTTTTAAATGTGATATATCACATGTGGGATAAGTCTTGTAATTATTTTTTTAGTCTAAAAAATGGTAGTAAGAGAAGGCACCCCTAAGTGCTATCGGACAGAAAATTTTGTAATTATTATTATTATTGTTATTTTTTGGTTTCCCAAGGTATTCCCTAGCCCGACAGGACTAAGATTAATCCTCTGCGGATCTGAGCTCCATTTAAGGGTTTGTCACTGGCCAATTGGTTGCTGCATACACAAGGTGGGATTCGAACTCCCAACACTTGCTTAAGCGACCTAGTGTAGGGTATTCAAATCCAATCCGATCCAATAAAATCCAACGAAAACTGATCTTTGATTGGATTAATTGGATGGCTTAGGGACAAAATCGATCAGATTGGATTGATTGTTGGATGAGCATAGGTGTCATCCAATCCATTTATTAATATTTTAATATATATATATATATATATATATATATATATATATATATATATAATTATAATTTACCTTTTAATATTTTTTATTTGTATGTTAGAATTAGATGATGCCCTAGTTACTTTGGAAGTTGCAAGATTGAGGTAATTAAGTTTTTTTTTTGTTCTAATTGATTGGTTCATATATGTTTGCAAGATATATTAAAATATTTGTTCTATATTTGCAGTTAATATGATCGACTTGGAAGCATCACTCTTGCAAATTTTCAGAATTGAAAAGCAATAGATTGTTAAATTTGATTGTACTCTTTAAATATTAGTATTGTGTTTGAATTATTAATTTTGGTTTCTACTCTTTAAGTCTTTATTTGGTTTGGATTGTGCTTGAATTATTAATTTTAGTTTGTAGTCTTTAAATCTAGGACTTAGAAAAATATAAGTGATTTCCAAATTTTTTTTTACATAGAAAACCGATCAACCAATCCAATTCATTCTAATCTGGATTGGATTGGATTGAATGAAGCATTTTTACTGAATTGATTGGATGATGGTTTTACCATCCAATTTAGATTGGATTGGTTGAAAAAATTATTCCATCCAATCCAATCCGTTGAACACCCATATTCCTAACCTAGTGAGCTAACCACTAGACCAAACAAGTTTGGTTAAATTTTGTAATTATTGAAGTATTGAAATTCCTATCAAATTTCCCGCATATGTTCCTTATACGTCAGTAACGTCACATATTGAGTATTGCAAGAAACTAATAAATAAAGTATAACATTATTGAGTATGGCCCGTATTGGAAAAAATCGTTTATTATTGTTTTGAATTTTTAATTATCTAAATAAGTAACATGCTTTCAGCAATTTAGGAGTGCTTATGATTAAAATAGTACTAACAAAAATTTACACTAAATGATTTAGTCTCTAAAAGCACAAATATTTTATTTTCATATTTTAAAAATTTAATTCCTAGTTAGTTTATCTAATTAAGAAATGGTTAGAGAGCTAACTAAGCTAACTTAATGATTTAGTTCTTGCTATCTATCTATATATATAATCTGTAAAAGCAAAAATATTTTTTTTCATAGATTTAAAGACATAGATTATAACACCATACTCATACTCTTTTGCAAAGTTTTCATGGCAATAATAATACACAAGGAAAAGAAGAAGAATCAATGACTTGTACAATAATCTATAATGTTTGGTGCACAATAACTAAAGCCTCAAAGCTATGTGCAATTTGCTTACCCTTTTTTTTTTTTTTGTCTTTTCCTTTACTTAATTAGCTCTTTTATAGTTTCATGAATGTGTGTGAAAGTGATGTGTCCTTTTTTTGTTTGTTGCCAATGTATATATATATATATATATGTTGAGTCTATAATGTAACTTGTTGTATCATACAATGTAATTTTAGTTAATAAGATTGTGACACTTATTATTTTGTTGCATCATATAATATAATTGGATCACATCAATGACTACAATTGTGCCAGATAACCCATTGCATGAAGTAGACTCATCCATATATATATATATATGTGTGTGTATGTACTCCATGAAAAAATTAATATCCAAGAATATAATAGTAGAATCCAACAAAACACTAAAATGGAAATACTAAAAGAAACAACTTATATAAACACCAAACCATGAGACATAAAACACATGGAAATAGATATATAAAACACTCCAAACCACGAGTCTTGCTATTTACGATTGTACTATTTAAATATAAAAAAATATCACAATTTTTTAATCGATTAGCTACGATTATAACCGTGACTAACCATAAACGACGCATAGCTTAAAAACCATACGATTATAACCGTGACTAACCATAAACGACGCATAGCTTAAAAACCATGTTATCAAATTTTAAATCCCAAAATTTCTCTTCTTCAAAAAATATTCCCTTAACATTTTAAGGATGGATGAATCTCTTCCACTCAACCACACCCCTTAGATTGATATGTATCGTGTGTGTGTGTGTATATATATATTGCACAGGTCCGTCTGCCACCGTCTGCCTGGCAGACGGACTTGTGCAAAAGTAAATATATATATATATATATATATATATATATATATATATATATATATACAGATTACACATATATTTAAAAAAAACAAATTCGTTTGGACTTGAGACGGATTTAGACGGACCCAAACGGATTCTATATAGCTAAAAGACAAAAATAAAGTGTTAAGAAAATATTTTTTGAAGTAGAGAAATTTTAGGGTTTAAAATTTAATAACAAGATTTTCAAGTAAAATTGCCCCCCAAACCACTTTGTAATAGGTTTTCTTTAATATATTATGAGTACACTATTTTATTTTAGTTTGTACGTGTTTAAAAAACATTTAACACTACTACGTTAGAATTTAATAGGCCATGTGCTAGACAAACGAGTTAATTTAAATGATCTTTTATAGACATAAAAATGTAATATAATATTTAAAGGAACCGACAAAAAAAGGTAGGTTTACTCTATATTGTTTTAATTGATTAATAATATTAATGATTAGAAATATTGAGTTCAAAAAATTTTGTTAGTACCCCATCCCTGATTAATTCTTTACTTCTACACATTAATGAATGACATCTTAGTACCATTTAGCAGGAGATGAAGAAATATCTTACTCTTCACATGCTTTCAAGATATGACATTTTTTTTTTTTAATTTTTAGCAAGAGATGACATTACTCTTCACATGTTTTCAACGATTTGAACCAATTACTAAAAAACAAAATTGCAACAATTTTTATTTAAATTTGATTAAATTATACTTAACAAATTCTTATTGTTTAAAATAAATATACTTATCACCCGGCTAATTTATTTTTTATTAATAGAAATAATTTTTTGTGCAAAATAAAACTATAATTTTTATTTTAATATAATAATTAATAAATGTAGCTAAATTTATATTAAGTTTAATATAATAATAAAAATAGTTACATAATTTTTTTATTTTGGAATAATATATCTCGTATGAAAATAGTAAAATATCAATCTTTTAAATAGAAAATAAATTAAAATGTTTTTATATTTAATATTAAAAATTAAAGAATATTAAAGAATTTGAATCCAATAAAATACAAAGTATATGAAATGCTGATTCAGATCATTAAATAAAAATCGAAATCTGTATCTATACTATAACAATCTAATTCGATATTAAATGGGTTTCTAGTCTGGATAAGGTTAAGGACCAGGACTAGGACTGTGTAGAAGATGTGAGGCACCAAGTTGAAAGTGAAAGTATTTGATTTTAATTTTAGACAATCCGATCCTATTCTTATCCTACTATATATACATAAACCTGTCAATAAAATAATAATAAAAAAAACGCATGGCCAGGAAAAATTTAGTTGTTTCTTGATGTGTGAGAAATTTTATTCTTTCACATTGGAATCAGATTTTATTTTAAAATACATATGTTACATAATGTATGTCTTAAATAATATATGTCTGAACTGTTGCTCCTATTTAGAAGAGTAATGACCTAATAAGAAAATATTTAAAATGACGATATTTGGCAATTGGCATGATAAGTTGTCACGCGTGGCTTTACATATCATATTGAATGATATTCATTTTCTAAATAATTAATACACTAAGGTGAGGTTTGGTATCCGGTAAGTGTTTTAATGAGAAGTGAAAGTGATAAAAAATATGTTTGGTATGCAGGAAAATAGACGTGGAATGTAAAAGTAATATTGTTTGGTATAGTAGAAAAAAGATAGAAAAATAGAAAATAAAAGTATGAAATAACTTTTTTGCCCTTACTTTTTTAAGAGCCACAAATTTTTTAAAGGCATTTTGGTCTTTAAACTAAATCTCACCTCACCTTCCTTGGGAAGCAAAGTTCCCTCTACAGAGGAACTTTCACCTCACCTTCCTTGTACTGGAGACATACCAAACATACAAGTTCACCTCATCTCACTTAAAAATTTCTAATATTCAAATCATAATATATTTATTTCATACCCATTATTGAACTCGACCCTTTCAAAAAAAAAAAAATTATTGAACTCGACGGATAAATTTTACAAATATTTGTGTAATGTTATTTTGATTATCCTTTCCATTGTAATGCAGAACACAATAACTTCATCTCAATTCTCAACCATGATCATAATCAGATACTCATATTTGAAACACTCCCCCCCCCCCCCCCCCCCCCCCCCCCCCCCCCCCCCCCCTATATTATTTATTACCATTTGTAATAATTTCCATCCATAGTTGAGTCAAAAGGAGAGTTCAATGTGAAAGGTTGACACTAGATTGATACAAAAATGGCAAAACACTAACTAAACAAAAATACTCCTATGGTAGGCATGTAAGAGTGCTAAAGAATACAGCACAAAGAATAGGCATCCATTTTGTTGTGGAACGTTAGGGTTTTGTGCCCAGTCTTCACCTTCTTCGGTTATCTCTGTAAGATCCTTCACTTTCCTTGTCTTTTAAGAAGCCTAGAAATGCAAGAAACCCGAAAAAGAAGAAGCCACCGGACCAGTTGCCTCCACCTCCGCCTCCTCCACCACCACCATCGCCGTCATCACGGGGTGGAAATCCAGTGCCACCATCATCGAGCTGTGGTGACTTCTCCTTGGCTGAAAGTTTAAGTTAACCATATGGTATACAATTTAGAAGATCATGCTTTACAAAAGAGAAATGTCTAACAGCAGTAAGTGAAAGATAAAATGTCCCCATATATTTTTCATAGGTTTAAACTTAACACATCTTAAATTAACCAGACTTCTCAATACAAGACAAACTGGGTGCTTCATTAAATTTGTAATTTGTTTTCATCAGAAAACTACTACTTATATAGAAGGAATAATAAGTCCTTCATCATTTGAAGAACATTTAAAGCAAGGTTCCGACAAAAGGAACAGAGTATAACTGCAACAACCAGAGAGAATACTCCTGGCCTTAGGTGAAAGGCACACATAATACAGAGAACTGAAAATTATAAAATGCCAATAATAAGCAATTACCAGGAACGTGAGTCATTGTAGGAGCCTGGCGAGTGACTGTTTGAGTTTGTTCTGCACCACATCTTGCATTCTGCATAATTTGGAGAAAATTAATGGGAAGGTATGCAAGACTTCAGTACTGTCTTCTAAACGTACAAGCCAAACATGCTTATTCATGTGTTTCTATATATGCACTTTCGTGCGTGTCTTCAAATTAAGAGATCTTAATGTAACATGTACAAAAAAGACCAACTTATAAACCCCTCGTCATGTTCATGATTTGCCAGTCTTAGGTGAACATAACATCACATAACAATGGGCAAAATGATAGCATGAAACATATACCACAAAGAAGTGATCAAAACGCCATGAAACACATGTTAAGCTTGGAAAATTTCATACTAAATTTACCATTACGCACGAACAACATGAGTTGAAACATGTCATAACACATCAGCCAATAACATCGGATATTCTATGTCCTCCACCTATTTCCATCTTGACATATTCAAAAGATTGGTAAAGTAATAGGATTATGCCACACATTAGAGGCAACAAACAAGATGCTAGGTTTCATCAAGTTTCCCATAAATCCCAATGATCTTTTAGATCATTTGACAAAGACATAAACTAGGACAAGGGATATCAAGAAAATGATGCTAGTATCTGTATATAGCTCACCACATTGATGCTTGTGCTACAGTCTAGATCTGTTGGAAAGAGAATTTTTAAAAAGGAAAAACAAAACGGCCCTCAGGGGTTTTGGTCAAAAAACAGCCACAGGCCCACAGCAAATTAGCAATGTTCTTCAAGGAATGGTTCCTCCTACTTACTTCTCATGATTCCTTTAACTTTTTAGACAGTTATAGTGATGTGATAAATAGCAGCTACAATTTATTTATTGTAGTATATTAATTTTCTCGTATGATTTCTCTTTCATTTCTATTTTCTCTATAAATATACTGCATTCATGAAATTCCAATTCGATTATTTACATTCTTTCTTGATAACTCCATGACCAATAATCATGCCATGTGAGCGTGACACAATTTCAGCCCCAATTTACAATTGCATAACTAGAAAGGCCATGAAAGCAATCAGCAGCCTCAAGTAGTTAACTAGAACTGTTTTACCAAAGGTATGAGTTAGACAATAGCTGAGGACAGAAAAACAGAACCACTACATGACAGTTTATTCAAAGTATTAAATAGCTGATAAGCTAGTTAATTATACTACACTTTGTGAGACAATAAGGGTATCATAAGAGATAATATACAAAAAAAAAGGAACATACCAAAGCTGCAGCACATATTATAGTCGCAGTTCGAGCAGAATGAGTTCTTGTATTAAATGGTAAATGTGTACAATTCAGTCGTCCTGAATGAGCAATCTTGTGTAATTCTCTTTTTCCATCACAAGGGTGAAATTGCAAGCAAACCCTTGGTAGATTAGATCTAGTGACATTATTCTCTTCTGCACGGCAGCCACCTCTTCTCACTGTTGAAAAGCATGATATTTTTGCTATCTTTAGAAGAGTTAAAAAAATTTATTTATGTTATCAATCAAACAATCACTTCTACCATAAAAAGAGAAAACCAAAATGGATATGAAAATGAAACCATGTCAGTTTTTTTTTTTAAATGATAAACATATTTAAATGTGTCAACAAAAACGGTACAACCTAATCCTTGAGCTCAGCTTAAACCCAAATTAGTGGTGCAATGAACTAGATGCATGCATTCAATGAAATTCGATAGCAGATATATTAAAAGCTTGGATTTTGAACTTGGAAATTATGATCCAAAGGTCCAAAAGCAATCAATAATATGTGCATCTGGTTACAGATAAAATTTAAAATCATGTAAGATTGCTCATCCTGGGCTTCCACTCTAATAACCATACCTGAACATTTTTTACTTATAAAGCGTAAGATCTTATTAACCTCACATCACTACAGACAAATTTTATCTTGAAAAGAGGGATTACAAATAACAGGAAAACATAGATGAGAACAGTGAGTTCTCTTAGTTGTTTTTTCCATACCATCTATCTACATCCAATTAGTACACTCTTAAAAAAAAATCCTATGTCCATGAATCTCTTATCAGTGTCACAGCAGTTTTCTATAAATATTTCTCATTTTAAGATAATATAGAGTTGGAGACAAACAAGATTGCTTCCTCATAGCTATAAATTAGCACTTAGCAGACTGACCGTGATTCTCCTAGTTGAATCTATTCTAGGAAAAGCACCCAAAAAAAAATAGAGTCCAACCAAACTAATCCCATATCATCATATCTATTTCCAACATAAAGATTTAGATACTTAAAATCCATGGCATCAGTTTATATGGTGATAACATGGGAAGTACCAAAAAAGTTCTCCCTCTTGCAGTCAACTCACTAATCCTTCTCCACCGAAGGCTATAACCAACTCATATTTGGTATATGTTTTGATCATAACTCATTTTAATTTTGAGCTCATAAATATTTCATGACTGACTGTTACCTGGTGGAAATTCAGGCAGAGATACTACTGCAGTAGTAGTCAGCATAGACATCCGGACAAAAGCAGAGAAACCACCTGACAATTGAACTTCCCATTATTAGATATAAAAATATATATACTATTACAGTAAAAATGAAGAAGTAAATAGATAATATATCATCAATCATTCAAGTATGCAGACTGCAACAGATAACCAATGTATGGAGTCGTAGGAAATAACTATATGGAATAATATTTAAATTAATTCCCAAACAGTTTATTTGAAAAAATGGAGGGTCTTTGAAACAGAGAAAATCCCCAACCAAGGTTTTCAATGTTCAAGTCTCCAACATACTTACAAGAAAAATGTATAAAGAAGTTCAAAAGACAACAATCTTTTGCCCCTTTTGAATGAAATATAGATTATAGCAAGAGTTTCTACTTCAAGGGACCCTAAAACCAATAATTTATAACAGAATCACCCAACATATAACAATCGAGATTCTTGTCCCAAAAAAACAGAGTGGAGATTAAAGAAGTAAACCAATGCATAGCTAACTTCTAATAACCCAAACCCAGAACAACAAAACAAGATAACTACTTCCAATAGATAGCAAAATTTCTCAGGATATCCAAATGGCGTTTGATTAAGTTCGCAAATTAACCCATTAGCGGTGACTTTTTTTTTCTCGGGTTTAATTTCCAAAAAGATATCGACAAGAGTGAAGAATACAAAACTACGAACACATATTTCTCTTGATTTCTTTCCAGAACTAACGAGAATTGAACTCACCCCAACCGCGCGAAATAGCAGAAAAGCGATCGCAAGGAGAGGTAGCGTATTGGGGTTGCCAGAAAAGGCGAGAAATAGCCCCAAAGCAAAATAGAAATTGCGAAGAGGGTTTTTGAGTATGAGAATTTCGTGGCTCCTATGGCGCGTAGGAAAGGACAGAGATTGAAGGAAACAACTTACCTCAAAGGAGACCCCCAATGAATTCGCAACTTGCAGGTAGGTAGCAGTAGCCAGCAGGCGCTTTGTTTTCGAGGGATAACGTGTTAGCGCTAACCTACCCAAATAAATGAATAATAATATCCCAAACACCTTAATAAGGCGGTTGTGAATTGTGATTCGAAGTCAGACCCGATATCCGAACCCGAAAAGTGCCTAACGGGTTTTTTCTTTGAGTTTAATGCCTCTCAGCCCAAAAGAAAACCTTTTTTTTTTTTGTTTAAAGGGTAGTTGGAATGTAGGATGATTAATTTCTTTTGTTAAATTGTAAGCAACTCGAAGGGTAAAATCATTAGTTTAAGGATTAAAATTGTTTCATACCTCTTAACCTGTAGTTGGAAGAAAGATTCTAGCACCAGGAGGAAAGTCTTCGCCATATTCGAACAGTTAGGGAGTAACCAGAAATTGGAATGTTCCATGGTAACTGAGGATGAAAATGCCTTTGCTATACTACGGAGCATCCGCCTTTTCTTGGAGGATTATGGTAGAGCTTAAATGGGACCTATTATCTTCAACATCCCCAGTTAGAACATAATCTCACAATTGAACCAGAGGCATATTGCCCGTATTAGGTTCCAAACTATTCTTAGTGATATTTCCAATATATGTACTAACAAAAATATCTGTATTTCTTTTCAGCATTGTCACAACCATCTCCAGTCCGAAAGTATTTCTTCTAATTGGCCTATTGGGTGGTATCCTATAAACCAATTGTAATTGTCTTTATTTGCCAAAAAAAAAAAATTGTTTCATACCGACACTTGGTTAAAGATGAATAAGTTCATTTCACTCAACCATAATCGTTGAGTTTTTTTTTTGTTTTTTTTACTTTTGAATCACTAGAAATTAGAATATGTTAAATTGTTAACCCCTCCTAGATGTTTTTCATATATTGGCATTGTCAATTTTGTCCATCACAAATCTAAACACTATCAATGTGACTACGGGGAGGTTTACATTGTTGATTTGGACTTTCAATTAGCCAACCATTTAAATACTCAATAGAATTGATTATATGTGCAATATTATCAAGCAAATTAATCCAAGTTTTATAATGATTAATGAAATTTTCTAAATATTTTTTTAGCCTAAATTTGTTTTACCCACAATTTAACATGAATTTTAACTTATATGTAATTCTTTATATTTTTATTATAAGGTTATCTGATTACATTAATAAAACATGTGGAATTTTTTTAAAATATAACCAATTATGAAAGTGATGAGTTGTATAAATTATACACATGTCAATTTTTATTTGGAGAATCTAATAGTAAACAAACAAAAATTACACTTAAAACCTTTTTTTTTAATTTGTTTTTATTTAACTCTTTAATGTACCATAATCTCTTCCTCCACTCCCAATGGAAGAAAGAAAAATGGTGTAAGGGAATTAACTCATAATCCTAAAACGTACAGTTTAGGATTTAAACTTTCAAAGTAGAAGAAATTTAAGACTTAACTCATAATCATAATACTATACTTTAAAGACTTAACCCATACAATTTAAGCAGAAAAAAGAAACAAAAGGAAGAAAACACTTCTCTTGTTCCCTATATAATCAGTTTCACAAGCTTTTAATCATATGTTTTACAGTTTTAGTACACCATGATTTCCTGAGCAAGTTAAATTGAACTATAATCTATTTTCTGATTCAATAGCTACAAAATTAGTAATTTCACTGTAACTCCTATCTATATATATACATAGGATTATAAATTAAAAAAAAAAGAAAAAGAAAAAAGAAAATGTAGGTAGAAAATTATAAGATCAAAGTGCAAGCCAGGTGTATCCTTTGATGAAGGCTCTGCCTAGAAATTGCATAGCTTCCTCATCCTTCAAAGAAAATGACCATTTTGTCCTCCCACTTCTGTTTGATCCTTCTCCCTCACACCTGTACTCCCCAAACATTGAAGTCCTGCATACATTAACACACACATAATTAATTCATAATCACTTCCCCATATTAATTAATTAAAGGGTTAATTAAGTATTCATACTTTTGTCTAGAGGGATCACCCCAATCATTCCAACCCAGAGGGTGAATGATATCATCCATGGTGCAGTATGAATATACTATTCTTGAATGGTTTCCCCATGCTCTTCCAAGAAGAGTTGGTCCTAATCCTTGGATTTTGCATCCTACAAAGGAAAATCCTGTCTCATCATTCTCTTCCCTTTCATGTGCTGCTATTGCTCCTCCTCTTCTTGTTGAGTTCAATGTACACTCCTGTTAATTAACACCAACAACATTAAATATCATTGGAAATTAATTAATCATGTGTCAAATATTTAAGTTTTTTTTTTAATCTTTGTAAAATGTCAACAAAAATTAGTGTAAGTTACTCCCTTCCTTTTGTTTGGTGGAGAGGAATATGGGTATAGAGAGTTTTAATTCCATGTGGGTGTATATTTGGTAAGCAGTGAGTCGATATAGAGGAATATTAGGTTCTCTTTCCCTCTATTTAACTGGAAAATTGAGGTTTTATGTCTATTTTGTATCGAATGACACATGTACCTTCAATTAATTACAAATAATTAGGTTCCTTTTTCCTCTGTTTAACCGGAAAGTTGAGGTTTTATGTCTATTTTGTATTGAATGACACATGTACCTTCAATCAATTACAAATAACACGTAAAAGGCTATCTAGAAGGAGTAAAATAGACTTTTTAACATTTTTATCTTTTATTTCTCTATTCTCATTCTATCCAACCAAACAAGATTAATCTTATAATCTAATTCTATTTCTTTACATATCAAATCAACTTTTGTTATTTCCTATTTTATTTCCTTCATACTTAACTTTGTTTCTGTTTCTCATTCTATGCTTACCAAAACATATTCCACTTTATCAAATGCTACCCTTTCATTCATTTTAACTAAAATAATGATATTACTCATTTTCTAAAACAATTATAATTTATTATATTTTATAATAAATTCATTTTGAGTTAAAAAAAACTTATTTTAGTTTGAATAACAAACATTAGAGTATTTTGATCAAAATAAATGAAATTTAATATTTTCTTATCTCGAAGGAAAATTGTGTACTTTTTCAAAATATAAGGAATGAGAGTATAATTTAAAGATTTTTTTAGTATAATTTATTTCTAAAGACTAAATTTTCAATAATAAGAAGGACTCCTTGAATGTAACATCTATAGAAGAAATGAGTTCCACAGTTGTCCCAAAGGGTATCTTGATATCCCAACAAACTCACTCTGTATAACATAGCTTTATCACCGTCCATCCTTAATGCCACTCCTTGATCTCCTTTTCCATCTGGAACTGCATTATTCTGTATTATATATGTATAATCATACAAAATTTTTAGATTCTGACTATTTTGACTCGAGCTGATTAATTAATAAGCATTTATATTATGATAATTACCTCAATGGTTATTGAAGTTGCACAAAAATAGTCTGCTTGTACAAATACCGTGTATGTATTGTTGGTGCCAAGTTCTTGTCCGTTTGAACCGATGTTTGAAGCTTTGGTATTATTTGTAATGATAGGTACTTCATTCTCTGTCTCGCCTTCTTTTCCTATGAATGAAATACATGACTTGCCTCTCGGCACGTATACTTTCTCCCTGCATGTTGCATTCACAGATAAAAATTTTCATTTTAACTAGTCCTTCAAGCTTGATGATTTTTTTTTTTTAAATTTAATCACTTACGCTTGAAATTAGTATCATCAAATTATCATTAATTTGGTTCCTCAAATTTAACAGTTTTCAAATATAGATGACGATTTTTTTTAAAAAAATGTTAAACATGAGAGCCCAAAATGATGTGTTTAAATTTGTATATTAAATACCATTCATAATATAAATATACAAGACACCAAAATTAAGTTCCTCTGGACAAAATTCGAATTATAATTGATCACGTTATAAAAGATGAACTCTTTTGCTAAATTAATCTCCATAATTATGTACGAAAAAGTGAAAAAATCATGCAACACTCTAAAATTTAGATTCATAAATTTATACAAACTAAAAAGACCAAGTTAAAAATTATTGAGTAAAGAACAAAGAATTAAACTATATATATATATATATAAGAACAATTACATACCTGTAAATTCCAGGATAAATAAGGATTTTGATTCTTTTTGTGTTGCCATAAGGCACTAAATTCACAGCTCCTTGAACAGTGGTTGAATTTCCAAGTCCATCTTGACGAACTATAATAATTTGATCACCCCAATTTGACTTGCCTTCAATCTCACCCACCTCCAAGTCTCTCCACATAATGTACTTATTCATTCGACCACCAGCCGCCGCCGCCGCCGCCGCCGCCGCCAAAATTGATAATGCCACTATTACTGACTTCATCTTTAGTATATAGTGATCGATTAGTTGAGAATGATCGTAATGCTACTAGTGTTTGTGTATGTGTATCTTGAAGTCATATATATATATATATATATATATATATATATATATATATATATAGTTTGATTAAGCACACTCACAGTTTCAGACTAATTTTAATCCTAACCAAGTATGGATATAATAAATGAAACTTTTTGCTAACATGAAGATGAGGATAATTAATCGTTTTTTCAAATTATGATTGAGTTAAATTTAGTGGGTATGTATTAAATACACTAGCCGATAAACTATTATTATTATATAGTTTTAATAATTTAAAATACATCTATTTCCAAAACAAAATTGTTTTTTTAATTATCTCATTTAAACACAATTTTAAAATAGATTAGTTTTAAATTAAGTGTATATATATATATATTATTACTACCGAAATTTTTGCTGTATAATTCCTAAGCAATGTTCGGATTATATTTAATTAGTTTAAATTGATAATAACAATTAACAGGATCATAAATAATTAATTTCACTTGTACGTTTTTGGGCCTAATTAAACTTGGATTGGATTGGGCTTGGGCCTATGATGCACATGCATTTAATATGGCCTAATAGACTAATACCCATAATGAGTAGTAAGTAAATTCGACCCAAAAAAAAGTAGTAAGTAAATAATACCCATCATAAATTATTATTATATATAGTTTTCATAATTTAAAATGTATCTTCTTTCCAAGAAATTATTATTATTCTAAAGTGTCTCATTTTTTTTTAGCCTTCTAAAGTGTCTCATTTAAAGACAATTTAAAATAGATTAGACTTAAGTATAATTTTTTTAAATATTTTTAATTTACATACGGTACAGTTCATATCTGATCTCAATTTACGAGGTTTTCTTGTTTTATTAAAAAAGATTATTTTCTTTTAATTAGGAAAGGTTTACTCTTCTAATTGATAGGAGCCTCTCTACTTTCATGAAAATAGTTTTAAAATATATAATGGTTGTAATCATCTTCAATTAGAGGCATTTCACCAAGAAGTATAATTGATTAATAAGGAAGGATTTGACCAAAAAAAAATTAATAAGCAAGGAAAAATATAAAATAGTTTCTTAAACTTTGGGCCACTTGTAAATAATTCCTTAAACTTTTAAAATAGACAATTAGACCTCTAAATTTTCATATTTTAACAAATAGGCTTTACGCTTAGTTTCTTTTAACAATACTAATATATTTAATTATTTATCACTTTAGAGTTTAGACTAAGACTTCGTACGTGTTATAACATATATCATTAACTTACCAATTTTATTGTAAAGTCTTTTATTTAAATACACGGAGAGTCTGAGATAGAAAATAAATTAATATAATTGGGAGAAACTTCAAGAAAATAGCTTATATGCTGAAATCTAAAAAGTACAGAGGTATAAAAGCTTCAAGGTATTTTTGGTGAGAATATATTTAAGATTAACCTTATTCGAGTCAGGCCACAAGGATAAAAAAATTCTCCCAAGCAATTTTTTTTTAAAATTGCATATCTAAAAATCAGATTTTTTATTAAGATAAATCAACTTCTTGCCATTTGTCCCACGTCTTTTGGGAGTAACTTGAGGGATTACTTGCAAGTGACCCAAATTTAATTTTGGTAGAAATTCTACAATATAAAGAGGCAATATTTGCCTTCTTAATTCAATAAAGAAATGTATTGCTCATTTCACTATGTTTAATTAACATACAAAAAGGGAAATAAAAAATACATAATTACAAGCATCAATGGTATCAACTTTTAGGAACCAAATTTAGTTTAAAAAAATATATATAAGTGGCGTTGCTTGATTCATATAGCTTATCTCGGAGTGAGAACAAATTTTATTTATTGTTGTATATGTATAAATGTATGTATGAGGTTGTTGAATGTCCTGTCTCCGCTATTTCTAGCTATCTAACCCTTGTTTACAGAGAGGACAACAAGATATAATTCTGAGCCATTGATCCACACATCTTTGGTGAAACATATGTGAACAAGGCAATTGCCTAACTTCTTCTTTCTCTTTGTACTTAGCCAAGCAAATGCAGCATTCCTGTCAAGAAAAAAAGTAAAAAACCACCACAATTAAAATTTTGTTTTAGGTTAAATCACAAGAAATTTCTTTCAACTTTTAGAGAATTTTGCAACTCCCTCAACTTTAAAAAATATGACAAAAAAAAAAAAACCTGACAAACTTTCAATTTCGTACAACATATTCCTTTTCTTAATTTTTTTTCTCAAATAATAATAATAATTAAACTTGTGCCATTCACCCCTCAACTTAAAAATTTTGACCCCAAAAAAAACCCCCTTAAACTCACAATTTACAAAATATCACTTCCGTTTTGCAAATTAAGCTTTATTTTTAGACTAAATTATCATTTTAATCCCTAAAAGATGCAATTTGTCTCAATTTAGTCCATAAAAGATGAAAATGTCAAATTAGTCTCTAAAAGATGCAATCAGTTTCAATTTTGTCTAGTATGTCAATAGAAATTTTCAGGAACTAAACTAAGATAAATTGTACCATAATACAAATATTAAATTTGATATTTCCATCTTTTAAAAACTAAATCGGGATCGATATTACGTTTTCCCACAGATCAATCAAAAACAATAATCAAGAAGTTGATGAAATTGGGACTCACATGATCACCATCACATGCTTCTTCCTCATGATGAGAAGCATTATTAGAAGTAAGGTGCTTGTATCTCCAAGAAGGGAGGAGAGAGATTTGGTGATGAGAAGCAGCTCTGTGGGAGGGAGACATGGTGAAGTTGAGGCCAAAGAGAGTGGAGAGAAGAGGGAGGAAGCAGCAGAGAAGGAGGAACAAGAGGAAAGGGAAAGAGTAGGAGAGGGCATTCCAAGCTAGGAGGGAGAAGCAGAGGATATGGAGTTTTGGGGCTTTCTGGTAAGAACCAAGACGAGAGTCGAAAACCCACACATTGCCCATCACAAACCATATGGCCAATAGTAGTTCTAGTGTACTCTGGCATTTGCTCATCAATTGGGACTCTGAAATCCTGCATTTAGTTTGAATTTTTGACACATAAGTTGTACTATTAGTAGACTCACTTGTGCATTCACAAATTATGTTATTTTGTTTTGGATCAGGATATCGGTGATTAATTTTTCAGGTACTGCTGGTTTGTTATTGTAGTATACTACTTAGAATTCTCTAAATTCATAATTTGTACACAAATAAAACTCTCTAATAACACTTTTCTTGGTGGGTTTATTTTGAGAGAATGGGTATGTAAATCAGAATAAGAGAGAGAATGAGAAAGAAAATAAAATGAGTTAAGTAAAATGATAATTATACCCTTTATTAAAAAAAATTTTAAGAGGCAAAATACTATTTAGTCCCTGAATTTGTAACTCTGTCAAATATTTAGTCCCCCAACTTGGCAAAAATACTATTTAGTCCCTGAATTTGCAACTCTGTCAACTATTTAGTCCCTTGACCGTTACCCGTTAGATAACCAGTTGATGTGGTCGTTAAATACTGGTCTGGTACCGTTAAGTGCCTAGGCACATGCCTTTAACGGCTACGTCAGCTAGTTATCTAACAGGTAACGGTCAGGGAACTAAATGGTTGACAGAGTTGCAAATTCGAGGACTAAATAGTATTTTTGCCAAGTTCGGGGACTAACTAGTTGACAGAGTTGCAAATTCAGGGACTAAATAGTATTTTTGCCTAATTCGGGGACTAAATAATTGACATAGTTACAAATTCAAAAATTAGATAGTATTTTTGCCAAATTCAAGAACTAAATAGTAGTTTGACCAACAATTCAGAACTAAATAATATTTTACCTTTTTTTAAAACGAAAGGAGGACAAAATATTCTTTTGTCGTTCTCATTCCCTCTTTCTCACCTCACATTCTCACATGCCCTAAGCATTGTAGGTAACAAAAATATCCCCTCATACAATTTTTAAGTGCCTATCCTCTATTATGACTTTAGATGAAAAAGTTAGCAGAAGATATTTTTGTACAATTAGTAAAATTTTGGGGGTCTTAGACTCTTAGGTTTGTTTTCATGGTTGATGGCAGTTATATGCACGTAATTTAAATGATTTTGTGTATTTTAATCATTTAGTTTTAATGAATTTTTTTTAAAATTTTTTTTTCAGGTATGGAAAGATTTCTATAATTCTGGCTCTCAAATGTTAATTGACATCATAAAATTGTTCAATTGAAAGTAAGCAAGTAGAGGTTACTCTCACTCTTCTATCTATGTCCAAAACTAGAATGATCTTTTTCTTTTTCTTTTTTATTTGTCCTATTTTAAGAATTTATTGTTACTTGATAGAATACTATAATTTTCACACATTTATATTTAACTATAAAAATTTCCCTTATTTATATAAAAAATATCATTTCTTTTATCAACAATCAGTAACTTGTAGTCTTGTACTCTATTTTTCGAGTGCATGTCACGTTTCAAAATATTCAAAAGTAGTACCCTTGAAAACTATCATGTAGACATTTTATTTTTTATCTATGTCTTAATTTTTATACTTTTAAAAATATATAGTTTAGTTATAATATATATATATATATATATATATATACTAGAGGTTTCGCATGCACGTACCGTGCATGTAATTTATTTTTATTTTTTTGAAATATATAAGATAAAATTATTATTATGATTTAAAATAATAAAATATTAAATATTTGATAATTTTTTAACATTCAAAATATAATATAATAATTATATTTTAAATAATATATTAAATCATGGGAAGTTATTTTTAGTGGGGAAGTTATTTTTTTGGTGTCACACTTTGCTTGTGTGACACCAAAAACTCCAAAGCCACATATATATAGATAGATAAATATTTGATAATTTTTTAACATTCAAAATATAATATAATAATTATATTTTAAATAATATATTAAATCATGGGAAGTTATTTTTAGTGGGGAAGTTATTTTTTTGGTGTCACACTTTGCTTGTGTGACACCAAAAACTCCAAAGCCATATATATATATATAATATAATTTAATATCCAAATATTTTTACTAAAAATTTTTAAACTGCCAATTTATTGTTAAGTCAATGTTAAATTCAAATTACTATCCTTAAGGTATATAGACTAAATTGATTGATATTCTATTTTTTTTAAATAAAATTATAGTTTATATCCTTAAATTTTAAACCAACTTTTAATTTCGATATTAATATTAGCGTTAAAAACGCTCTCAAGGGTATTTATAAGGTTGATTATTTGACCCTATAAACGCTCTCTTTGAATGTGTTTTTGTTGTTAAAATTTCATAAAAATGCCCTCATTGACGGGAGGACATTTTTGCTCGTGCACAGTAAAAATTGTAGATTTCAATAGATAATTTTTAAAAGTAACTGAATTTGTGTATATATTTTTTTAATTGCATATTCATGTCCAAAACCCTAATATAATATATATCCCTAAAATTTACAAATTATTAAATAATTAAAAATGAAACTTAAAAAAATGTACCTTGCATCTTCACTCCCTCTCTGTTGCTCCACATCGGAAACGCCATGAGCGTGAGCGTCTCCTTGCGGTTGAGTCATATAAAGCTGACGATACCGCCCATACAGCAACATCAAACTCATCACACACCCAACTTCGTAGCCACCCACCCACACCCTCATGGGCCACACTGGTCTCTCCCTCTGCGAAGTCGCCAGCGTCACTGACGACACCGTTATCTGAACCATCAGACCCACCAACTCCATCATCATCCACTTCTTCGTGTTGAACGGGTTCGACCCGAGATCCGATCTCGACCCGTTTTGGTACTGGAACACCCTCCTCAGGAACACGAACCATCTCGCTCGGGACATCCTCATGGCCATGCCGATTAGAAGGGAAGCTCGAGGACTACGAGGAGGTGACCTGGTTTGGTCTTCTTGTTGTGAGGAGTTCATTGGGAATAAATATAATGGATGGGTCGAGAATTACGAGGGAATGGAAAGGGACGGAGTTTTCTATATATGGTGGGATTTAAAAATTACAGAGAGACGGAGTTGAAGGATTTTTCAAAAAGATGGGATTTTTAGGAGTAATGAACTGAATGGAGAGGTTTTGAGGTGGAAAATTTGTGATGGGGTTTCTTGGATGAAGCTAAATATGCGAAGAAGGATAAGAAGAAGGGGTGGTTGTTGGAGATACTCTGTTTTCTGAAACTCCACAAAAGACAGAGTTTTGATTTTGAATCATGAAAAACAAGAAGAAAGTTGAAATTTTTAGTAGCAACAAAGTGGAAATTTGTGATGGGGTTTCTTGGATGGAGGTAAATGTGTAGAGGAAGAAGAAGGGGTGGTTGTTGGAGTTACTCTGTTTCGGAAATCCCAAAAAGGCCAGAGTTTTGAATCATGAAAAACAAGAAGAAAGATGAAAATTTTAGTAGGAAAAAGGTGAAGAATTTTTATGGGATTTCTAGGATGTTGTTAGAGCTACTCTGTTTCTGAAACCCCACAAAATCTAGAGTTTTGAATCATGAAAAACAAGAAGAAAGATGAAATTTTTAGTAGTAACAAGGTGAAAATTTGTGATGGGGTTTTCTTGGATGAAGCTAAATATGAAAAAGATGAAACTTTGAGCAGCAACATGAACTGAAAAGGAAGCTTTTAGTTTTAGAGGTGAATATGAAGAAGAAAAGAAGAGGTGCTTTGGAAATAAAAAATAAAAAAGAAGGAAACTTTTGACTTAACAGAAAGGTTTGAGAGACATGAATATATATGTATATGTATGAAGGTGAAGATGAAGAAGGAGAAGAAGGGTAAGAAGGAAGTGTCAGGAAGATGAAGATGGTGACCAAGAATCAGCTGCTAAAGGGTATTGCTTTGATTCCAAGGGAATCCACAAAGTTTGGAGGGAAGTTAACCGTTGGCCAACTTCATCATCCTTAGCCTTTGCCTTTTTTTATTTCAAGTAAAGCCAAATTCACACAAACCAAACCTTTTATTTTCTTCTTCTATTTTACAACTTCAACTTCAATCCCCTATCTCTCTTTCTCTATCTGAAAATTAGGACAAACCCAATTCTTTTAATTTATTAGTTTTTTGTGAAATTAAAGCAAAGTTGATATCAATTTGATTTTGAACACAAAGTGGATAGATAAGAATTAATTAAAGAATGATTGATTATCTCACATGTCATCACCTCAATAATTTCATGGCCAAAAAGTTAGTATTCTTTTTAGCTATTAGGGTAATTAATTAGAATATTCTTGAATTTCATTTGGGTTGATATCTCTTCAATATAAATAAAATTTATGGCTTCTGTAAAATTCTCATGACAATTTAATTATGGAGCTGTTAAAAGGAGTTAGTTTGATCTAACTTAACTTAACTTTATTTTATTAAAATTAGATTAGAGTTACATGTTTTTAATATAAACGAGTATGTTTTTAGCCCAACCAAATCTTATTAAATCTTAAAGTTGGATTGGACTAGCTCCATTTTTATTTTAACATTTTAAACTATTAAATAATTTTTTTTTGCAAACTTTTTATAAAATAATATTAATCTTTGTTTAAAATTCAAAAGAATGATATATATTAATAAAATATTAACTAAAATAATTAAATAAATTAAATAAAATCCAAAATAATTAATAAAATTCGAATTAAAGTAAAATCATGAAATTAGTTTATTTATTGTATAAATATTAAAAATTATATATATATATATAATAAAACGGACCAATTCGGTCCAACCCAACCCCGATTTAACCTTATTTTTTAGAGTTAGATTAGGTTAATTTATTTTAATTAAAACAAAAAAATCTCTAACCTAACCCAACGGTCTTATCAATTTTAAAGGGCAAAACATGTCAACCTGTAGGGTTTATTTCATGTTCACGTACACATCTTCATAATTATACAATTCTCAACTACAAAAATTATGCTTTGTTTTTGTCTCTTTTTCCTAAAAGAAGATGGATTTTCTAACTAATTTTTGTTTAGCTAAAACATGTGTCAGTATCCATCATCTAATTAATATGAGAGAAAGTAGGCACCCTGATGTTAATCTAGCTAGATCAAATTAAATTTGACATTAATTATTAGAAAAGGAGACACATAAATAAACTACATATTGAACTTAGGTTTCTTTTAAACAGCGTCTTATACTTTGCCACAATAATTTCATATTAAATGTGATAAGACATGATGAAGTTCTGAATTTTATTATATATGAATTTATTAGAATTTATGTATAATCTTCTAAAAATTCACAACCCTCTATATTCGAGACACATTGATTATTATTTTTCACATGTTTCTTAACTCTTAATTAACAACACAAACAAAGATTAATTAATTAATTAATTATATGGTCAATTTTGAAATTTAACATTGACAAATGTGTTTCCATCTGCATCAACATTAGTTAATTAATTAATATGAGCACAATTTTAAAATCTACGAACTGACCTAACGAGTCACAATAAATTAATAGCAACACCAACGAAATAAGATATGAAAATTATGTCTGAATAAATTAAAGTAAGTTATTAATGAATTAATTAATTTGATTGAGGAGTATGTTACTTGAATTGCTGAAATTGGACATGTGTGACCACTAGCCATGGGCAACATGTTGCTTAATTAAATAGCAATGTTCCAAAACAAATTTAATCAGTGATTAAGGGTATGTTTGGATTGAGGATTAAGGAAGAGAAGGGGAGGGAAGGGGAGACTATTAAGATATCTTCCCCTTGTTTGGGAAGATGAAAATTGGAGAGAAAGATAATGGAAGATCAATCCTTAACCCTCCATTATCCTTCTCCCTCACAAATTCAAGATACTCCAAATTGGAGTATTTTGGAGGAGGTATCTACACCCAAACAAGGGGAGGACATATGGAAACTTAACCTCCCCTTCCCCTCCCCTCCCTTCTCCTCTAATATCTCCCCTTCCCTTCCCCTCTTAATTCCCAAACAAACCCTAAGGGATAAAAGTTTTTAAGTAGTATTGTAATACTGAATTTTCGGTACGTTTCTTTTTCATTCGTTCAATAGTATTTGTCAATATTAATAAAAATTCACCAATAATATGAATGGAGTAGGAACAAATTTTTTATTAATATTAACAAAATGACAAATAATGAATGAAGGAAATATATCAAATTTTCAGTACTTATATAATACCGGACATCCTTTCGTGGTTAAGGAATTTATAAACAAGTGATTTAAACTCTAAAGCTAGCTTTTTTGTAACGTAATTGACTCAAACTTGATCATCTTTTGGCATATAATACCATGCAACGTGTTAATAATGACCTTTCTTGCAAAGGAAAGCATTCACTTTCAGAAATGTATATGATGGAAACAATTTAATTTCTCTATCTAAATTTATTAATTATATAAAAATAACTACTAATAAATGGACATTTGATTAGAATATTATATATTTCATTTTCCTTAGTCAGAGAACTCTCCCCATCATCGATCTCTCTTTATTTTTCAATAAAAAATATAATTAAGTTAGATCTTAAATTTTAATTGAGCAAAAACTATTTATTTGTCAAAATATATTGCAAAAACAGAAATTTAATAATTGCAAATGTTGATAATTTATCAAGTGAATGTATCTATATCAATCTGGCTGTTAGGTTTTTTCAATCATTGAACTCACAGAATAACTATTTTATAATAAAAAATATATGTTATATATGTGAGAAAATAACAGCATGAGAAAATAAATAAATTTTCAATTTTGACATGCATGCTCTAGTCAATTATATGTGAGTGTTAATTTTAATTTTGTGTTTATGTTATCAAAATTTTAAAACTTATCCATGCATTTACACCAATTCTTGCTACGTGGTTTTCTTTCTCTTCTTTGACCTATTATATAATACTACACTATTTTTTTAGTTGAATCCATTCACTAATACTTTTAAAATCTCTATGATTGAATAATAATAATATGAATGTAGGCATGCAATAACATTGAGATTAATTAGAGATAGATATTGTTGAACCATCCTCCGACAGCAAAGCCCAAAACTCATCCTCTCCTCTTGTCTTCATATACTCTGTCCCATTCCGATTATCTATATTAATATGGTTGTGGAGTCTTCTCATCAACGGTCTCCTAAAATAGTCAATTTGTTAATTAAAAAATAAAATAAAAATATGATGTGAGAAGATCATGGGTGAAAGAAAATAAGAATGGTGATAACTTTCCAAGATTTTATTTATTATTTTAAATATAATAATTATTTATTTTATATTTTAAAATTTTAAAATAATTTAATATTTCATTTTTTATTAATTTAAAATATAATAATCATAATTTTATAATATATTTTTAAAAAAATTAAAAAAATAAATTACATGCACGGTACGTGCATGCGAAGCCTCTAGTATATATATATACTTAAAATCATCTAAATCTCGCTTTATGAATTATGAGTTATCTTTCTTGAAATTCTTTCTTGGAGATTCTTGATAATCTGACATCTAATTATTAGTTGAGTAGTTCTGATTAGATAAAATTATTTGTGATTTAAATATTTACAGTAATTTTTTTAATTTGAGTTAAAACTTAAACCTCTATTTTTAGGTAGTAGCTGGATGAAAAATTATATTAATTAATAAGGATATATGAGAGATAAAGTTTTATATAAAATTAGAAAAAGAGGCAGGGCTTATGTTGCACAAAAGCAGGAGTTATTTCCTGTTTAAAATGAATAATACATGAATTTCCTATTTCCCCCCTCTAATTAGTGTATAATTTGATATTTTGATTATGAGAAAAATAACAAAAAATTATTGATCCTCGATTTTCTGAAGTGAACTTTCATTTTCTTACTATTTTCAAATTGTTGAAATTACTGTTACAAAAATACTGTCATGAAATGTTAAATAATTGTTTTTTCTCAAAAATTCAAATACACAACACATGAATATCAAGTTTTAACAATAATTTATGGTTTCTCTTCTCCTTCGCGTCTTTAAATTTTACGTTTCTTTAAACATTTTCAGAATCAGTACAGACGATGGTTAATGAAAATAACTTGCAGTTTGTCGTATCGTACCAGTCACAGTTTTTATTATCATTATTATTTTGAGGCTGCGTGTCTCAGAACACGTTTGGTTACATGTAATGGGAATAGGAATGAAAATGTTGGAGAGAATAAAAATAATAATGTGAAAGTGATATGATGTGATGAGAATGGAATATAAGTGAGTAAAATGATCATTTTATCTTTATGTTAAAAGTGAGAATGGAATAAAAGTTGATAAAAAAAGTAAGGACAAAAACACAATTTCATCATATTATAAAAAGTAAGGTATGTTTAGTAAGAAGAATGTTGGAGAGAACGTTGAATTACAAGATGCATTACAATGATTTTTACAAGCAACCAAACATGCCCTTAGTATTGAAGTTTATAATGGTCTAGTAATTTTCACTCACGTTCTTTTAATATGATTATCAATTTTTGGTCTTGACTAGATATCCACCAAAATTAATTGATGACTAATCCCTCGTGCCCATTGTTGAGTGTGACTCTTCTAATAAATGATGTTCTATTCATATCTTTTTAATATTGAACTGAGGAAATAATGATTAAGAGAATACAGACTTCTTTACTATTTTAAATTCTTGTATGGTTATAGCAATGCCCGAATAAAATGAATGGTAAAGTGGAGATAATTTAGGGCACGTTCGGATTGATGGAAATAAATAGGGAGAAGTGGATGGAAAAGAAAAAACATGTGAGTCCCACATATTATCTACTTTTTTATTTTCATTTTGAAAAATGTGTATAATTAAAAAAAAAAAGAAAATACAAAATACAAAATATCTATTATACTATTTGATTTGACACAATCATAACCATCTTTTCTTTTTATTATTTTAATATAAGAAGTAAAGTGATAATTTTAATACATTCCCATTCCATTTCCATTCTCAATTTTTACTAATAAATACAATAAATGCATTTGGTTTCTGTAAATAGCATACCCTTAATGTTAATTGGGAGTCATATTTAGCATCAAATTTGTGAATGGGGTTATTTGAAGTATACCTTTGACTCCCTCTCTATGTGTTGGTAGTACAGTTTATAGTTAGAAGCAATGAGGACTTCTGCTCGACCCACATGGGCACCAGCTAAAGGTGGTAATTGATCCATTACAGAAGAAGTATTCATCAAGGGACCTTGCATCTCATACCTCACTAAAGCCAAGAGTCCATTATTCATGCCATTTCACTTCAATTGTTTCCTACGTTGTTAATTTAACTTAAATGTCATTAAAATGTCAATTTTAGAGGCTTCTCTAATATGTGTTAATAACCAGATGAGTCTTAATTTGTAATCCATATAAGTCAGAGCAACATTTATCATAGAAAAATGAGTTTAAGTGCATTCCCATCTCAATCTCAATGGTTGAATCCAAGAAAAATTGCAGCTAAAATAGTTGCATCAAGCATACAAGCAATTTCTTTTCCTGTTTTTTGGTACAATGATACAAAATAATACCTTACAGAAATGAAATACAAGAATCAATTTACAACTATAATCACTCCAGTCGCCAAGTTGGCGGATAATTTATGACCCACTAAATGGTGGATGCCCTATTTTTCAATTCAAATAATCTAATGATACAGATATAAATATAAATATGAACAAGTCAAGAGCTTAGAGGCAAACTCCAAAAAGAACAATGCACTTGCAGCAGCAACCTCCAACTGCACAAGAATAATGCTATGGACAAAGGCAAAGGCTTAGCTTGCTTTCTCTTTGGTCATCTCTTTTGGTTCATCATCCAAAACAAATTCCACATATAAATCCTTCAGAGCAATCATGACGGTAGTTATAAGTGGTCCCATAATAGCCCCCTGCATAATAAGAGTAGATTCTTTGAGTCAATCTGATACCGTGGGAAAACTCAGGCAGGAATTGTAGGGCCTGTTTGGCAGCCCTGCAATTATGCTTTTTTTGGAAATCACTTTTTGATAGCATTGTGACAAAAATGTAGTTTGTCATTGTATAAATGTTTTAACAAGAGCCTTTATGGCTTCTGCTTCTTATTGTGATCTTCTCTACTATAGCAGAAAGATAGATTTTGCTATCACTTAAAGACGAATTTTGGTGTCAGCAAAACAGGAACTTGGTATGTAGAGTGCAGTCTATTTTGCTTACTCACTCAAAAAAGCAAAAATCCAAAAAACAAAACCGAGAACCAGAAGAATGACATATGCACATCTCATAATTACATGAGGTACTTCAGCAACTCATTGAGTCATGCACGCCTGATTACATCATCTACAAAATCAGACAACATGTACCTAGCATAGGAGGATATGTTCAATATTACAAGAGTACTAAAAAGTCAATACTACTTATGTTCGTTATTTGCTATTTGTCAATATTAATAAAAATTTGATCCATAATCCATTCAGGATAAGTCCCTATTAATATTGACAAATGACATTAAATGAATAGAGAGATGTGTTGAAAATTCAGTACTCCAGTAGTACTAAACTATTATTCCTAGTATAGAGAAAACCACAGCAACCTTGTAGCCAAACTTCTGAGAGAAGCATATTAACTAGAATGCTCGAATTACTATGAAACAATATGGATAAGAAGACTCATTCTATCAAAAAAAATGGATCAGAAGACTCAATAGTTTAAGTTTCATCTCAAAGACCACTCAGAGAGACTATGAAAAGCAAATTGCTTGATAGAAATATCACAAAATTAAGTCATGGTGGATAACAATTTACCTCTAGTGCAGATGGGAACAAAGTCATCCCACCCAAGATGCTCAGACCAGTAAGATATGCACTATTTCCAGGCACATCTTCAAGAATTTCGGATGAGCCATAATCCATAAGGAAAAGATGAACAGCAGACAAGACAATGGCCTCTATATATCTTCCTTCCAGCACTAGTTGCAAAGCTGCTGGAATCGTTGCAAGCCAAGACGGAAATATTGGTAGAAGCGGACTGATGAATGCAAGTACAGTTGACATGTACAAGAAATGTATTTTGTATAGCCGAAATAAGAGCCAAGTGAGACATCCCTGAAAAAATGCAATCTCAGCAGTGGCCAAAAGGACTCCTGAAATAGCTTTATCCAGAACTTCCACACATCTGACCCTAGCAGAGCTTGAAACTGGAAGCATACTAATCACTTGCTCCGTTACTCCACCAGATTCCGATGTGATGAGATAATACAGAACCCAGAAAAACAGCATTGACTGAGATACAAAGTTGAAAACCTCTGCGGCTCCAGAGATTATGGAATTTGTAATGGAGAACAAGAATTTCGCACCGCTGCCAATCACAGTCGTACTACTAGCAACAACACGTTGCGATACATCTATTCCTTTAATAGCAAATCCTTTTGCCTTCTCAACTAAATCCTCGCGGGTAATTACAAGTTCGCTGACAATGCTATTGACCTCTGTATAAATTTCAGTCCATTCCCGGTTTCTAACCCGGTTTTTCAAGCTCAAAAACTTTTCTGTATATGGCGAGGGAGAAATTAAAGCTGTTGAAGGTGTTGAAGAGTTAACTGGCGTATTTATCACGAAATGCTTAATTCCGGTCACTAATTCAGTCATGTTGTACTGAACTGCCAAGCCATCTATCTGTTCAGACACTGTCTCATATAACTTGGTAGTGTACCTATCTACCATTCCAGGAACATCATTCTCATCCATCCACTTCTTAACACCCATTTTCTCAGCATAATTGCTCTCCTCTACATGTAGTTTCAGCGAAATCACAGCGTCTTTCCCTTCAACTCCGATCTTATAAGAGAAGAATATCACACCACACAAAAACCCCATGATCATACCAACTATCAACCCAACTGCTACAATGGTTTTCAATTTTTTCAGTATTCCACGCGTAAAAAAGGCGCTTATGGTGCTGCGGCGGAAGCTACTACTCCTAAAGGAAGATAATGTGGACATTGTTGAATCTACATTCTTAGAGCTAAATACAAAGCCTAAACCCAGAAGCGATAAAGATCCAAAACCACCAAGTATCTCATATGCAAGTATGAATATCCCAAAGGACAAGAGCAAACGAAGTAAGGTGGAAAACCCACTTCGCTTCCTTCTTGGAGTCTCAGATTTTGGTTTTCTACGAAGAACCCTGAAAAGTGCTTCACGGATTTCAACCAGGGTTCCCACAAAAACCCCAAAAATAGCTACGGGAATCGCTAGTACAGTCTCTGTGAGGCCTAAATTCAAAGGCTCAGACCAAAATGCGACGAGGGTTTGTTGAATTCCCCTAAGAGGGATAGAACACAGCACAGCCCACTGAAGGGGTCGAAGATATTCTTCCAAAAGCTTACACACAGCGTAGAGTATAAAAATCGCGAAGGCAAACCCAGCGTGGGCCATGGCTATGTAGAGAGCGAGGCGTACCTGAGGATCACCGGAGAGAAGGGGTTTCTGTTCTGTGTCGCCGCCATTCGGCGGCGCGTTGGATTTCGGCGGTGGCGCGTTAGATGGAGGAGTTGATGATGGTTTTCTAATAGATGCGGATCGGAACATGTCTTCCCAAGCTGGGGTAGTGGAATTTGGGTCCGAATAAGGGACTAGCTCCATGTTTGTAAACCAGAGGGAGCGATTGAGGGCAAAATGGTCCAATTACTTAGCTCAGCTGAAAGAACTCAGGAAGATGGAAGATGAAGACGAAGAGTGAGACGAAGCGAAAGAAGAGGGAGATGTCAGAAAAGATCGAAATGTGCGTTGGAATGGGCTTTGACTATAAAAGACGAAGATAAGTGAATGATGAATGCTTTGGAGCTTTCATTTTCATGGGGGTATCTGTAAAAATTGATTTGAACGAAAAGTGAAATAAAAATCGTAGCTTTTGATTTTTTTTTTTCCGTCCGTGCTTGATCACGCACTCATCAGGTTGGTTCACTTCCGGGAAAAGTTTGAGCATTTGAAAATTGCGAGAAAACTACAAGAATCTTTTTTTTCTTTTTTTTAAAGTCAACAACTGCAGTAACGCCGCTGCTTCTGGAGCATTTTATAATTATTTCAATTTGTTACAAGCTTTATTTTTTTTTTCAATATGTATATTTTAGATAATTATGTTGAAAGCGACTTTGTCTAATTTGTGTATTAAGAAAAATCTTACATTGTTATATTTTTGTCATAAAATTCTTTTAATCACAAGCTTCATTTACATTCTCTTTTCACATTAATAAGGACCCATCTTTAATAGTTTATGAATCAGCGGATTGAAGGGATGTACTGAAGTTCAGTATAATCGTACTACTGAACATCTATTTTTTATATTCTCTTTCTAATTTGATTGGTTATAAAAACATTTTTTTACCACGTGTCAACTTTATATTGGAGAGCCTTGTAACAAAAATATAAATAATATTACTTAAGTTTAATCTTTTGTATTACTCTTGTTGAAGGAGTTATAACTAAAAAAAAAATTATATTAATAAAGAGTTAAAGTTATAAGCAGTTTAATATTATTTAACTAAAATTTTGTAAATGTTCATGAAGAATTAAAAAAAACTAAAAAGAAATTTCGATGGAATCCATGCATAAAATGTTTAGTCCATTAATTTAATTGCCATATAATTTTTTTTTCTTGAGTCTCAATTTATATTTTTTAAGACTAGTCAACTAATAGATAGTTACATAGACAATTAAAGATAATGAATTATTTTAAAACCTTTAAAATTAGAAAGATTAGTGTAAAATACTAATTTTTCATATTTAAAATAGAGTTATGGTAGTTTTACAACTCAAATTAAGGGTGAGCAAACTGCGGATTGGTTCGGTTTTGACGATTTAGATAACCGAATCAATCCAATCTAATGACTAAAAAAGTCATCCAATCCAATCCGCTCTTTGAGCATCAACCGAACCAAACCAAACCGATTATAGTCGGTTCGGTTCGGTTCGGTTTGATCGGTTTTTTGACAAAATTTAAAAAAAAAATTTACTATTTTTTTCTCTTCAATTTAAACCCTAAAAAATAAAAATAGCTATTCCTAATCATGAAAACTAACAAATTAAAGTTATTAGTACAATATTTCAACATTACAAACTTAAAATTACAATCCAACATCATAAAACCATAAAAATCAACATTATAAAATATTTTTAATATTTAAAAAAAATTATAATCGGTTGGTTTGGTTCGGTTCGGTTGGGATTGGACCTCATTCATCAACCGAACCAAACCAAATCGGTTGTCAAAAAAATAAACCAATCCATCCGATTATGTAATCGGTTTTGGTCGGTTTGGTTTGGATCGGATCGGTTGGTTCGGTTTGGATCGATTTTGCACACCCTAACTCAAATCATCCGTGGCATGTGAAGTAAAAAGGCACAAAAGCGTAATTTGTTATTATCTTTTGCGCTCTAAAAATTAACAAAAAATGTCAATAAATGGCTAACATTAAAGCAAAGTTGTTTGATTTATTAATATATTTTTTACGGTAAGGATGACAAGAGATAAAAGTTTAGTATGAGTGAAGGACTTTGATTTATTTAATATTATTTATTAATATTAATAAAAATTTATCTTTATTAAGTTGTAGAGACTATTTTAAAGGCCAAATTATTCTTTTGATCCTCAACGTTTGCACTAAATTTAATATTGGTCCTTAACGTTTCAAAAAGTTATTTTAGGTCTTCAACGTTTTTTTTTGTCAAAATTGGTCCTCTAGCGTAACTCCGTCTGATTTTTTTTGTTAAATGCTGACGTGGAAGGCTTATGTGGCGCACCCTCTCTCCTACGTGTCATATTTAGATGATATGACATCCTCTCTCACTCCAATTCAGCAAAACGACGCCGTTTTGCATCGCTTCTCTCTCACTCCAACTCAGCAAAACGACGTCATTTTGCTGAGTTGGAGTGAGAAAGGGTGTCATATCATCCAAATATGACACGTAGGAGAGAGGGTGTGCCACATAAGCCTTCTACGTCAACATTTAACCAAAAAAAAAATAGACAGAGTTACGCTGGAAGACCAATTTTGACCCAAAAAAAAGTTGAGGACCTAAAATAACTTTTTGAAACGTTGAGGATCAATATTAAACTTGGTGCAAACGTTGAGGATCAAAAGAGTAATTTGGCCCTATTTTAAATGAATTAAGGGTTATATTTTTATTAATGTTAACAACTAATAAATAATTATTAGAACATCTCTATACTCATGTGTTATTACATATTCAGTTTGCAGCTTGTTGTTCATATTTAACGGAATCCTATTTTTAATACATTTTAAACTAAACTGAAAGTACAAACTTAATTCCATTTTACATCAATAACCTTTTATTAAACCAAACATTTGTTCAAGGAATATACTTTTTTTTTGGTGAACTGGACAGGCTACAAACACCTAACAAACACAGACGCGAGGCACCAAAGGACCATAAAGGTCAGCAGCAAGAATATAGCCTAAGTCCTTATGAGGATAACAGAAAACATGGAGGCCCTCAGAGAGGGTATGACTCATCTTCGCCATGAGATCTGCAGCTTGGTTTGCTTCCCGGAAGGCATGCACCAAATTGACGTCCCAGTTGCGATCAACCAAACTCCTAATCTGATGAACAAGACCCGAACAGGGATGGTTCTCTGTAGTGCCATTCTCAACCAACTCCAAAGCAACCTTAGAATCACATTCAATGACAACCTTACGAAAACCCTTGTTCCAAAGTAACTCCAAGCCATCTAATATACCTCTTAACTCAGCCCAGAGGATATCACACGTACCAATACGATGACCGAAGCTGAACAAGAAATTCCCCGAAGCATCACGGGCCACCCCACCACACACAGCGGTCCTTGTCAAATCAAGGAAGGAGCCATCGACGTTGCATTTCACTCTATCCCGATCCGGAGGTTCCCACCCTATCATCTTGACAGACTTAGACGGCTTAACCCTCATATTCTTCATGATAGAATTACTGGTGAGGGTATCCTTAACCATGTAAAGGATTTGGAAGAAGAGATCTTGCATGTTAGGAGTATGATTCTCAAAAACCAACAGGTTCCTATTCTTCCAAACGTACCAGCAAGTAACCCCAAAGGTTGATTGCCAATTCTCAGAGAGGTCATTCCCAGCATGTATCTTACTATTCCACTCGATCCAATCACCCAGATCCAAAGAGAAGAAGGTGTTCCATCTATGCGGACTTAAGAAACGCATCCAAAGCTCGGCAACAACATCACAATCACGAATAGCATGAAGAACAGTTTCCTCCTCCCTACCACATCTTGGGCAAGAAGCATTATTAGTTAGATTGCATTATTGTTCAAGGAATATACTAAAATCTCTAATACGATCTACTTTTTTATTTTTAATTATAGTGAAATTATTATTTAGTTCCTGAATTATTAGTCAAATTATTATTTAGTCCATGAATTTGATAAAAATACTATTTAGTCCTCGAATTTACAACTATGTCAACTATTTAGTTCCCAAATTTAGCAAAAAATACTATTTAGTCCCTAAATTTATAACTCTGTCAACTATTTAGTCCATGAATTAAGCAAAAATACTATTTAGTCCTCGAATTTGTAACTCTATAAACTATTTAGTCTCCTAACCGTTACCCGTTAAATAACCAGTTGACGTGGCCGTTAAATGTTAAAGCTGGCGTGGCATGTGCCCAGGCACTTAATGGTGCCACATCAGCATTTAATGACCGCATCAGCTGGTTATCTAACAGGCAACGATCAGAGGACTAAATAGTTGACAGAGTTGCAAATTCGGAGACTAAATAATATTTTTGCCAAATTTAGGGACTAAATAGTAAATAATTGCCATAGTTGCAAATTCGAGGACTAAACAGTTGACAGAGTTCCAAATTTTGGGACTAAATAGTATTTTTTTCAAATTCATAGACTAAATAGCATTTTGCCTCTTTTAGAAATTGATTATTTGGTTATTGAATTTATACTTCCGTCAACTATTTAGTCTATGAGACGATATCCATTAAGTCGCTACGTGCCATGACTGTTATGTGTTGACGTGTCATCCTTAATTTGTCACTTCATCTTCGCTCATCATCTATTTAAAAGTAATATTAAATAATATTAGTTAAAAGTAATACTAAGTGTTTTTTTATTAAAAAAGTTGCAAAGAGTTTGGAGGATATCACCCTGTAGACCAGGTCGGCAATACTTCCTCCATCCTATAGTAATACTAAGTATTTAGTATTACTTTACATAAATTATTTAGTATTATCTTTAAATATTTATATAATAGGACAAGATGATAAATTAACGGTGTCATGTCAAAAACGTGTAAATTGAGAGAGGAAATAGTCTTTAAATATTTATAGGTCAAAACCCCAAATTGGTCCTTTATGTTTCACCCAAGTTCTATATTGGTCCTTTATGTTTCAAAAAGTCTAAATTGGTCCTTTATGTTTGCAAGAAGTTCCAAATTGGTCCTTCCGTCCAATTCCGTCTAGTTTTGCTGTTAAGTGATGACGTGTCATGCTGAGGTGTCACACTCTCTCTCCTACATGTACTGCTTAGCTGATGTGGCATTAGTTAACCTAAAATTAGGGACTAAAATGAAACAAAATAATTTTTCATGAGACAAAAATGTAATTTCTCTACTTTTCCATCTTCTCCTTCTTCCTTGCTGCTACTGCCATCCATGGCTTCTTCAATCCATCCATGGCTTCTTCAATACTCTCTGCTCCCTCCAAAACCCCATCTTTCAAACTCTCCAGAGCTTCAACCATGGCTTCCAAGTTTCTATATCCGTCTCTCTGTTTCCCTCTCATTCACTCCGTCCGAAGATGAATGTCAACCGAAAACGGAACCTTCGTCGGCGCCGGCAAGCGATTCCAGCGACGTCAACAACGTCGACACTACTCCGATGACCTTGCGCATACCGGACCTGATTTTCCAGCTGCGATTCGCAATTCGCACAAAACAATTTGACGATGTGGAGAGGCTTTTGGTCGCTAGGAAGCCCAACTCAAGCGCGAGGTGGAGAAGCTGAGGGAGATTTCAGATTTCGAGAGGTTGGAGAAGATGCAGATGGAGGATGATTGAAGAAGCTATGGATGGATGAGCAGTAGCAGCAAGGAAGATGGAGAAGATGAAAAGTGTAAAAATTATATTTTTGTCTCATGAAAAATTATTTTGTTTCATTTTAGTCCCTAATTTTAGGTTAACTAATGCCACGTCAGCTAAACAGTACACGTAGGAGAGAGAAGGCGACACATCATCCGGACACGTCACGGGTTAACGGCAAAACTGGATGGAAATGGACGGAAGGACCAATTTGGAACTTCTTGCAAATATAAAGGACCAATTTAGACTTTTTGAAACATAAAGGACCAATATGAAACTTGGTGCAAACATAAAGGACCAATTTTGGGGTTTTGACCAATATTTATACAAAAAATAGTTTATCTAATGTTTAAGCCTTGTGGTGATACTAATGATATTCAGAAATGTTGAAATGCAGTGTCTTAAATCTTAATGGTAAGGGATTATAAAATGTAAGTATTATTAAGTAAATAAATATATAGGTGTAGTTACATGGAAGTGTAAATCAATGTGAATCAGAGATTGCAGAGATCAATTCTCCTACGGAGGCAAAGGTAAGCGAAGAAACGGAAGGAGAGAGCCATGGCGAAGAGAACCCAAACTTCTTTGAAGCCTCCTTTCAGATTCACTGTGTCGAAGGAAGGAGACGATTGGAGAGGCCTGCATCCTCCTTTGCTCTCGCAGTCATACATCTCGTCGCCTGAGTACTGCACTTTGAGCAGCAGCCTGAAGCCGTAGTACATGAACGATAGATACTTCAGCCACCTCATGAACACCGGTATGTGCTGCAAAAATTGTTTCATTCGCAAACACTTTTATCAGATTTCAACACTATATAAATCTCACGTGAATTTAATTTTGGGGAATGAGTGGGAGGGAGAAATAGAATGAGATGATTGTGTTTAGTATAGTAGAATGTAAAATTGAGAGTGGGAAATTAATCAGAGTTGAATAAGATTATAGTAGGGTAATTTTTTGTCAAGTTCACAAACTTCCTCGCAGTAATCTCACAAAACCTCCATTTTCTGAGGGTTCGTACAAACCCTTATACAACAAGTTTCCAGTACCAAACTTGGCCTTTAGGCTCTGTGTAAAAAAACTCCTTAACTTATTATTAGGCCTTATGTGAAAAAATTCCCTCAAATAATTTGGCATATTTATTCTCTTGTACGAGTTTAACATAGAAAAATTTATGGAAGGGGTTTCTTGCTCAAGCTGCAAAGTTTGAGGGGCTAGGTCACTTTTTATAATTGACAGAGTTATCTATAAACCTATAGTTTTAGCATTTAATTGTTGAAAGATTCTTTTCTCTCTTGTTTAGTCCTTAAAAGATTAACATTAAACAATTTAATAAACCCTCTAAAATTTAAGATTTATAAGAATTAAACATAACAATGCTAATCTTTTAAGAGTTAGATAGGAAAGGAAAGAAAAAAAATCCTCTCTCTCTCTCTCTCTCTCTCTCTATATATATATATATATATATATATACCTGCACATAGTAGCCACCAGTGAGAAGGAATAACATTAGTATCAAAGAAGCAACCATCCCTGCTCTTTGAATACTCATCACTGCTGCTCCAAATAGTTCTCCTGCCCCCTGGTCACAAAATCATTATTCTTTTCACTACTAAACCTTCTTCAAATACATAATTAATTAATTAATTGACAGTACTCGCATAACTTACTTGACTAGTGATTGCTATGAGCAGCACAGCTAGTAATGTGAGGAAGAAGCAAGCGACAGTCCTCTTGAAGCCAGCCATGAAGTACAAAATGAGCATGAAAAATGTCGGATAGAAAACATGTGCCACCATGTCGCACAGAGTACTGCATGCGTAGTATACACTTAGTCTGTACATATCTGCTTTCCTTTCTTTCACCAAATACACCTTCTCAAATGGAAACACATACACTGCTCCAAATATGCATGAAGATGTCCAGAATATACAGATATAGAACATTAATCCAACCTGCACTCAAACATATATAGTGATCCATGAACAACCCCTGCTAATAGATTAAAGATTACAGACACATACATCCGCATAGAATAATTAAAGGGTAGCCCAGTGCACATGCTCCCACTAGGTAGGGTCTGGGGAATGTCAGATGTACCAGCCTTACCTCTGCAAACAGAGAGGCTGTTTCTAGGATTTGAACTTGTGACTTCTAGGTCACATGTCAGCAACCCTTGACCTCATTTTCATAGAATAATTAATGATAGAAAAAGTTACCTGATCTCTGAGTTGAGCCTCGGTATTAGTTGAAGATTTCCACCATAGAAGGCCCAACAAGAGTGCAACTCCAAGTGCTTGAACTAGTCTTACCTTATCAAAGTAGTCCTTACATCTTGCTCTGAATGTTCTCTTACACAGAATCATGAATTGCTCCATCCAACTCAATGTCCACTCCTTCTTAGCTTGAATAGCTACTTGAAGATGTTCTGCTGTCTTTATTCCTCCATGGTTCTCTTCTTTTTCCTTTGGCTCTAGCAGAGTCTTGTACTTGAGTTGTAGATGCTGATCATATATAATGAAACATTGATACTTAAATTAAAACACTAACTAAAAGTATCTATACTTCTTTACAGTAAGAGCGATAATGGATAATGGAATTCTTACTTGGATAACAGCTTTTGAAGGGTCAGTAGATTCTTGGTATTCCAAAATATCTGGAGGAATGCTCATATCATTCACTTGTCCAGTGGCCAAATCAAGCAAGAATTCTGCAGGATTCATCGGTATTTCAGGGATGAATCTCAATGATGAGAAGTAGTCCATGGAATCTCTGGCCTTCCCATAGTAAATTGGATAGCCTTCTGATATCAGAAGTAGTTTGTCAAACATGTGAAAGATCCTGCTGGATGGCTGATGAATTGTTGTGATTATTGTCCTTCCAGCCTATGAGTAGAAAGAATCAAATATATTTTCAGTATGATAATAACATGTTTGTGTACATTTATCAGAATGAATGTTTATTACTATACACACAGATCTTGAGAAGAAAAATTCATTAAACTTAGGTATGGATTTGGATACCTTGGCAAGTCCATGAAGAGTGAGAAGGAGTCTGTTTGCTGAGGAGGAATCAAGGCCCGAAGTTGGTTCATCAAGAAGTAGTAGTGAAGGATCCACAAGAATTTCATAACCTATGCTGGTTCTCTTCCTTTCTCCTCCTGATATGCCTTTAATAAATCCTCCACCTATTTTTGTGTGGCGACATCTATATATGCTTATACAACACATTATTATTGTTGTTTTAAGCCAGTATTTTATTTTTTTTTTCCATTTCTTCAAAATGAACATGTAATTTTAACCCTCGTCTTTTTAATGAGTAAAAATCAATCATAAGAATAAAGCTAATATGGGATGAAATGATTTAGTCTAAAATATTATAATATTCATGATAAGCTTCTAATAATATATGTTATATCTGAAACACACCTTTCAAGGCCTAGATCCTTTAGAGTTGCCTCCACTTTATCATATTTTTGTTGTTGGCTCATGTTAGCAGGCAACCTTAAGAATGCAGAGAATACTAATGTTTCTTCCACTGTTAGTTGAGGGAAAAGCACATCCTCTTGTGTCACAAATCCAATTCTGTTAGGCCCAAAAGTTAACAGAAAATAGTCATGTATCTCACAACACTAGCAAAATGATCAAGTGGATGGCATGGTAAATAAAATTAAATAAGGCGAGTAAGTTAATTAATGAACCTCCTCTTAAAAGCAGAACTATATGCAACATCATTGTAAGTGATATTTCCTTTGACATTTTCAGATAATCTTCCTCCTATGACTTTCAACAAGGTTGTCTTGCCACTGCCAGAAGGACCCATGAGAGCAAGGATCTCACCAGGGCCTATGCTTCCTGTGATACCCTTTAGGATTTTCTTGTATCTCTCTTGGTTTTCATTGACTTGTGTGCCTACCTTTGACACCATCTTCTTCACATTGGAGGCTGCATTGCTGTTTTTCACTTTGTATTCTACATCTTCAAACTGCACATAAAAACTAGGAATGTGTCTGTTACTCACCATAATTGGGTCTTCTTAAAAGTTTTCTTCTTATGTATTATTTTCATTAGGGAATCTGATAACAAAAATATAAGAAATTATACTAAGTTTGATTCTATTATTATGAGTAAATTATCATTTTGATTTTGAAAGATGCAATTGGTTTCAATTTAGTCCTTAAAAGATGAAAATATCAAATTTAGTCCTTATAAAATGCAATTTGTCGTTTAGTCCCCTTAAAATTTTCATAAGTTATGTTAAAGGAGATTCTCAGCCGACCCCACCTAGTGAGAAAAGACTTTACTTATATGTTAATAGAAATACCCAAGGACTAAACTGACACAAATTGCATCTTTCAATAACTAAATTTGATATTTCCATCTTTCATAAAACAAATTGAGATAAATTGCATCTTTCAATAACTAAATTTGACATTTTCATCTTTTAGAAACTAAATTGAGACAGATTACATCTTTCTCGGACTAAAATGATAATTTACTATATTATTATTAATCAGTAGATGTGTTACCTTGAGAAAAATAGGAAGAGGACGTTGTTGGTTAGGAATGTCATCTTGAAGGTGAATGTCAATCTCAGAGTACCTATTATTATTCATAAGGTAAGCCTGAGACATGAACTCTATGCTGTGACCAAACCCATTGCTTCCTGCTATCTGCATTGATCCCACTGATGGTGGTGACATTGACATGTCCTCTCCTTCATCCTCCCTCCTTATTTCCATCATCACAAACAACTTAACTATTATTCCTTCTCAAACCTCAAAGTTCAAAGCTCAAAGCTATGGAGTTTGAATATTATTGAAGAAGCCAAAATTAAAGTAGTGGAATTATGTTTCAGATGTTAATTGTGAGTCAACTGCATTACACCAAAATTCAGCTTGTGCACTACTATATAGGGAGAGGGAAGGCAGAGTTTTGGTTTGGTGGGCAACATACTTTTCATGCATTACTTCATTCTTGCTCCTTCAAACACCCTTAATATTTGGTGTAGTTCTCACACACCCTTTCAACCATTATAATTTTCCCATTTCAACATATCATTATTGTTTTACATTATAATAATCATTATTATTGTTATTATATGTTGTGGATTTCTATCATATTTATTCTCTTTCTTTTGTATGTTTTTTACTTTCTAGGTGATCATATATGCTTGGAAATTGAATCCAGTACAATTCTTTTTCTTACAATTCCTATACAATTCTTTCAAAATGCATATTTTTGCTTCATTTGAAAAGTAATAACAGGGATTCACACTAATAAGGACCTACTATGAATGGATTAGGGACAAAATTATTATTAATATTGACATATAGCATCACCAAATAGCCTTGTGAGGCTATTTGTCAATATTAATAATTAATAACAATTTGATCCCTAATTCATGATGCTATATGTCTATAACTCAATATTAATAATAATTTGGTCTCTAATGCATTTATGGTTAATTCTTATTAATGTGAATCCCTATTATTACTTCAGAAATGGAAAAAAAAGTGCATTTTAAAATAATTGCATAAAAATTACATGAAAAAACACTACACCATATTCAATTTCATATGCTTGACTCTCTTTGTATGGAGATTAACTTAGAAATAATGTTTACTAATCAAGAGCAAACAAAACTCAATGTTATTTTATGAATGGTGATTGGATTAGTAAGTAATTGAGCATATATAAAATATTAAACATACTTCTCCATTCCATTAGATAGAATGGAAAATTTCTTTTCATTGGTGTATGATAGATTGGACACATTGATTTGTTTTCATTTTACGAATCGTACGAGCCCATATTTAGATTCTTATTTTTTTACGTTTTTTCAAACCAAGCCCATATTTCTAACCAAAAAATATATCAAGCCCATATTAAGAATTGAATTTGGTGGATTTTCCTTCTCAAGGGTTTTGTGAAATGAAAATCATTTAAGCACGTTCTTTACGCAGAAATGAAAATGGAAACGGAAATAAAATGTATTTACTGTATTTGTTAGTAAAAGTTTGGGAATGAAAATAGAATGAGAATGTATTAAAATTATCACTTTACCCCTTATATTGAAATAATAAAAAGAAAAGAAAGTTATGATTGTGTTAAATCAAAGGGTATAATAGACATTTTGTATTTTTTTTTTGTTTTTTTTTTAAAGTTGGTGGAAATGAAAAAGTAAAAAATAGGTTGGGCCCAGTGAACCTCACCCATTCCTTGTTCATTCCCATAGTCATTTTTTGTTAAAGAACAAGCCCTTAATTTCTAGCTATAACCGGATATTTTGTAATTCTTTTGTCATTTGTTTATAGTCCTTTTTTTAACAATGGCTCGCAAGTGGATTGAAAAAAAAAACGATCATAATTAATTGATAATTAAATTAATGATTATGAATAATGAAATTACACAAAAATCTCATGGATCCAAATTATCATTTTTCTAATAGTACAGAGAAAGTCCATAGAACTTTAATTAGTTTTCAGATTTTATCATGTGAAAACTTTTATTGAAGACAAACTTTCTAACAGTGATTCTACTTGTCAGCTGTCCAGAAAGTTTTTCTAATGGAGGACAATACATTCATTCATACAAAAAAAAATTTATAATAAAACAATTTAAATTACTGAAGTTAGTATTTATGTCCCTAAGGCCTAAACATAAATTTTTCTCTACATTTTGTTAGTAAAGGTTTATTTTGATCCTTAATGTTTGCATGAAGTTTAATGTTGGTTCTCAATATTTTAAAAGTTTAATGTTGATCGTCAAAGTTTTTTTTGGTCGATTTTGGTCCTCGAGCGTAACATCGTTAACTTTTTGCCGTTAAATGATGACGTGGTATGCTTATATGGCACACCATCTCTCCTACATGTCATATTTTAATAACATGGCATGACACATCATTGCCACGTCACCCCAGATTGCCACATCATTTTCTCTCCTTCATCGGCATCATTATCATCATCATCTGGGGTGACATGACAGTGATGTGTCATGCCACGTCATTAAAATATGACATGTAGGAGAGATGGTGTGCTATATAAGCATGTCACATCATCATTTAACGGCAAAAAGTTAATGGTGTTACGCTCGAGGACCAAAATCGACCAAAAAAAGAACTTTGAGGACCAACATTAAACTTCATACAAACATTGAGGACCAACATTAAACTTCATGCAAACATTGAGGACCAAAATAGTACTTTATCCATTTGTTAAATTTTCATGATATGATATTTATATATATACTATATTAACATTACAAAGCTACTGAATTAAAGTCAATTTACTCAAATTACATAACATAAATTGGACTTTATTTCATACATGGAAATCAATTTTATATCATTGTTTATTTTTACTCCTCTTTATTGACATAAATCATTCATATTTAATTGTAAAAAATTAATTCATATTTAGAATTATAAGATACTATATGTTAGTAACATTAACAAAATTTAATATAATTACAACACTTGACAACGTGATTAATTTAAGATTTTGTTAAACTGTAATAAGCACTCAATTACAGAATTTTAAACTATTGGGACCCAATTAAAAATCCAATGAAAACTATAGGGACCAAAATAATAATTTAACATTAAATCTTTGTCCTTTATTTTCCTAATATCAGATTTGGAAAAGCCGCCCATCACACCCAACATGAATGGCATGACCATATAAATCAGAAAATTTCTAATTATTATCATTATACTATTTGCATCCACATGGTGGCTTAGTATATATAAACAAGAAAAAATGAGCAATTTATTTGAGTGAGAGTTATAGTATTCAAATTGCAATTCTTGGAATTGCAGCATCTTTGCTGTGATAATAAGATATTAAAATCTGTCTATTTGTGGTGTGACACAGATGGTAAAAGATTTGTGTTTCCTTAATTATTGTCTCTCGAGTTCCATCCCTGGTAGGTAGTATGGGAATGGAGCGTCATCCGTTAGGAGAGTCACCCCAATAATGACTTCGTAATACCCAAGAGATTAATCATTAAGCCTGTTTTGATAGATATCCTGGTCATAGACCAAAAAAAAGTTATCACTTTTCCCATCTATGCAAATTTAAAGGAATCCATATAGTCCTCCCAACAAGTATTGGTATACTTAAATGGATATATTATGCAACTTTAATGCAACGGTTTACGTGTTTACTTCATCATTTAATTTTGTTAATTTGATGTAGATAGGTTTAAATGTGTCATTCATTCCACATTTAGTAGCTTATTCAGTGGAGAATGCAACAAAAATTCAGAAGTTTTTAATGGCCTTGACATAGTTCTATTTTGTTTATTTATGAATGACAAATATAGAGGGCGGTAGAAAATAAAAAAGTTGACATCGTTCTTTTGGAATTTAACAATTTTTTTGATAAAAGTCCACTTGTTTCACTTATTTATATAACAAACATCTTATGGTGTTTTGAAATCACTGTTGAAATTAATTAATTAATTAATTAGAGAGTTTTACATTCAAAATATTAGTTTAATCTCAACGTGTTAGTCATAGAAAATTATAAATTTGTTAAATGTATGAATCAAACATATTTTAGACAATATTATTGTTTAAATCAGGGTATCCATCAGAGCAGGACTGATAACTAATCTTTTAGATATTACAGAGACCATTACTTAGAGCGACCCACTCAACGGATCACGCTCAATTTGTGTCACACCATGTTAATATATATAAGGGAGTTAAATAAAATATTTTAAAAACATATTTTCTTTTCAGAAAAATTCATTTCTCACATTTTTACAAATGAATTTGAATTATAATTAAATATTTTTCTAATCTGTATCTACTACAGAACTCTATATACATGGAAGAATTGACTTTAAATGGTATTTATTATTTATTGTTATTGATAAAAAAAGACTGACATTTTCTATATTTTAATTACTTCTTGGACTATAAGATTCCAATTAAATTAATACTAAATAATATCTTTTGTCCGTTGAAATTAGAACAAAGATGAAACTTGTGCATCAAACTTGGTGGATAAGGGGTAACACCACCAACCAGTTGGTGGATCTTTGCAAAGTCTTGTACAATACCTAGAAAAAAAATTCATATAACATTTTAAGAAAATTTTGCTCAAAATATAAATTTTTTCATCAAAATATTTATTTAGCCAAAATTTTCAATTAATAAATTTAAAATTCATATGTCATTTAACTCATTACATAAATTTGTCACTTGTTAGTGTTATTTTTTTCTCAGAAGTCAGAACAATATATTATTTAAACAAATTCTACAAAGTTAAGTGACACCATTTTTTAATATATATATATATATATATATATATATATATATAAACAAATATCAATCATAAATTAATGATTACATAGATTATTATTCATTTTTTATGAACCTTGGGGTTAAGATATCTCCTGCCTATCCATTTAACAGTCTATTAATCAATTCGAATTACATTAAAAATAATAATTTCTATAAATTAAATAGTTAATTTATCTTATTTATTAATGTATAAGTGAATTTGAAAGTTTGGTTGGTCTAGTGGTTAGTTCACTAGATCGTTTAAGCAAGTGTTGAGGGTTCGAATCTCACTTTGTGTATGCAACAATCAATTGACCATCGACAAACCCTTAAATGAAACTCAATCCGCGGAGAATTAGTTTTTGATCTGTCAAAAGGAATAGTTAGGAAAAAAAAAAGAAAGAGTAGATGAAGTGTTGGCCGTTTCCAAATAATAATGTTATAACATCATGTTACCTTAACTTACCCGTGAAACTACTTTATATATATATATATATATATATATATATATATATATATATATATATAGTTCTACTTCTTTCTGCTCAAACAAATAAAACGTGTCACCAAATTGTTGGCTCTCAACATCTAATAAAAGAAAATGTTTAGATAGAATTATTAGTCCACGAAAAGAATTCTTATATTTTGTTATTAATTTTTTCTAAAAAAATATTTAAATAAAAAATCATTTGTAAAACAAGAGCTTAGCAACAAAAGAACAACTCTAAAACAAGAGCTTAGCAATAAGAATATGCACCAAAATTTTATTCATCCTTCACTTGTGTACAATAGTCCCTATTTATAGGACTTTAGCCATAAGGTAACATTAAGAATATAATAATGTACCTTTAAGTACACTAATTGAAAGGTTACACAATTCTCTTAAAGAGGCCTTTATGGAGAGGTTACCAAAGATATAAAGAGACAAGTGATCATGTGTAGGGTTTAGGAAGAATCCAATATTAAAAATATGGTAATCCACATATAAATACATATATTTATAATATTAAAAGAATTATATAAATATATACATGTCAATTTTAATGATAACGATATAAAACTGAATTTAACTTTTGGTAAAAAGAAAAGATACAATATATTATATTGAGCGTTAATTTTACGTCGTCCGATTTAAATAAGTTATATTAGAACTCAATGCACATAAATTGATAGTTATAACCACTAGTTAGTTAAATTGATAGGCATTCAATTTTTTATACACCAAATTAATATGAACATAATTATTTTCAATAAAAGGGACGAAAGATACATGTAAAAAAGATTATATTATATTAAGTTATTTTTTAAATTGTATTATTCGTAATTTTATTCATTCAATTGTTAAAATGTAAAAGATTCATATTAGATTCGAGAAATTTTTTTTGGTTTTCCAAGGTATCCCCCAATTCGACAGGTCAAGGACTAATCCTCTGCGGATCTGAGCTCTATTTAAGGGTTTGCCACTGGCCAATTAGTTGCTGCATATACAAGGTGGGATTCGAACTCCCAACACTTGCTTAAGCGATCTAGTGAGCTAACCACTAGACCAACCAAACTTGGTTAGACTCGAGGAATTTAAGTTGGTGAATTAAGATAAATATATTGTATTGGTGTTATTTTTGTTATTATATATATAGTTTGTGTTGAAAATACATGCTACAAAATTAATCTTATATTATATATATCAATCAAGTATATATATATATATAATTAAAATATTTTAATGCAATTTTATGATGAAACACAAAAGTAAATCTGCTTCATTCCCCTTTTTTCTTTTTCTTTAAATTTCTTGTTTTTCATCATGTCCTTCACCTCCCTGAAGAATGGCCATCCTTGTATTTTAAGCAACAATTCATGAGCCATTATTATTGTCATCTTCTCACATAAATCCTTGAATGATCTTCTCCATCAGCTTCTTCGTTGGTGAATGAATGCATTAATCGTTGCAAAATCATTTTCATATTTTAATTTGTTGAATCCCACATTTTAATATATATATATAAAAATAAATATGTGATATATATTCAGAGAGATAGATAGATAGATTCATAAGATAGGTTGGGTTGGTATGGGGTGGCTCGATTCATTGTGGGGAGAAGCAGATGTACGAAAAACCATCAAAAGGAAGGATAGTGATGCAGGCGAAGCAGGTTCAATTCATTATATTCCTTTTTCTTTTTTATATATATATATATATATATATATATATATATATATATTTCATTATTTAATTATGTGTTCTTCATTTTCTGGGATTGCTTTTTCTTTTTTTCTTTCTTAATTAAAATCACAACCTTAAATGATTGGTCATCACAATTTCAGAAGATGGATGGTTTTTCGGGAAAATGTCTGAATTTCCCATATGGATTCATGCATTGGATTGGATTAATGGAATTTGATTAATTTTTTTAAAAATAATTATGATTTTTTTAACAATTTAAATTAATGATTAGGTCGAGCATTGGAGGAGCTTCGATCTTCTCTTTACAATGAGCTTCGAACCTCAGAAGGAGCCAAACGACAACAGCAACGATATTGTGGACCAGTGGTGGCTATGACCTTCAACTTCATGGTTTCAGTTAGCATCATCATGGCTAACAAATTAGTTCGTATTCTTTTCTTACTCCTTCTATTTTGCCGAAAATGTTTTCGCTCACTCGATTCCGTCAAATTTTATAGTTATAAACAAATTGAGTGTGAATCATCGGTTGTTCTGTTCCTATATGGTGCTATCCCAAACACACAAGTGTGTGCGTCTGGGACCGCACGGTATGAAATAACACCGGATTTACTCTCAAACCAACCATGTGTTGGAAAGTTAAGATGAATAAAATTGAAAATAATATGACTAATAATCTTAAGTGAACTAATACATGGAGAGTGCATGTATAATTTATATGAACATGAATACATAAAATGAATATTCATATTTTGGCTAAAGATTCTTAACTATATTTTTTTTAATAATTAAATGGTGTAAAAAGTCAATATCCATTTATTAAAGTTTAAAGTAGGTGTCACGTCGCCTATAATACTTCATTTTTAAAAATTCTTATTAAATAAGTGTATTTGAGAGTTTCTTTTATATTTATTATGCAACTTAGGAGTAGGAATTAGTGTCCAATTGTAAAATAAAACTTGAGCTTTAAAATGTAATAAATACTTACCTTGAACTATGGATTTCAAGTGGTCCATTCTAGAATGTAATGTTTTTCTTGTATAATGTAATTGAGGCTTGAACTTTATATCTAAGCTCAAAGCTCAAGTGGTCCATTCTAGACAAAAATCAAGCCACTTGAGTCAGACCTTTTTTACACTAAGTGAGATCAACTATATAAATTAAGCAATGTCAATATGTTACATCTTAACAAACTGGTTCGTAATCGTCAGATATAACTATGTCACCAGGTAATGGGGAGAGTGGGATTCAACTTCCCAATTTTTCTCACATTTGTTCACTACATCACAGCATGGCTTCTCCTTGCCTTTTTTAAGGCAATTTCAGTGCTTCCTGTCTCCCCTCCTTCCAAAACCACTCCTTACTCTTCTATATTCACACTTGGTGCTATCATGGCTTTTGCCTCAGGCCTTGCCAACACCAGCCTCAAGTATAACAGGTTCATCCCCATTCTCTCACATATATATGATCAATTTATATATAAGGATTTTCTTGTTCCCTAACATAATAATCTGGCTCTTGCAGTGTTGGCTTCTACCAAATGGCTAAGATTGCTGTTACCCCCACAATTGTACTTGCAGAGTTCATGCTTTTCAGAAAAACCATATCCTTTAAGAAGGTCAAGAAAAATCTTGTGACATATCTAAGACAATGATAGCAAAAGTTTAAGAATTTCACCTAAAATGTCATTGCAATAATGCAGGTTGCAGCTCTATGTGCTGTATCAGTAGGTGTAGCAATTGCAACTGTATCAGATTTAGAGTTCAATTTATTTGGTGCTTTAATTGCAACTGCATGGATAATTCCAAGTGCCATAAATAAGATTCTATGGTCTACTTTACAACAGCAAGCCAACTGGACAGCTCTCGCGTAAGTACTAGCATTTAATGAAGGGATCAGATTCTCTTATGAGAAAATAACATGACTGTGAGGGGAGAGATAGACACGGAGTGGAGATATTCTTTTCATCCATGATTATTTTCCATTATGTGAATGAGACTCACCGCTCAATTAATTTTGTATCTCTTTCTCATGATGTCATGTTATTTTCTCACAATTGGATTAATCTAACCTAAGAATCTCTCATCAAGCTATCAATACCTGGACTTACAAACGTTCTCATGTGTAGGTTGATGTGGAAGACTACTCCTATCACAATTTTCTTCCTTGTACCATTGATGCCTTGGTTAGATCCACCAGGAGTACTATCCTTCAACTGGAATGTCAGCAACATCACTGCCATTTTAATTTCAGCTCTGCTTGGATTTCTCCTACAATGGTCAGGGGCATTGGCTCTAGGGTGAGTCTTTCTTTGTCTTCCACCTAAATCTTTCAACATACAGCTATTTTTTAAGTATATGTGCTAAAGAGCTCTCTCCAGACATGGCTAACATCACAATATGTAACCAATGCAGGGCCACTTCGGCTACTTCTCATGTTGTATTAGGACAGTTTAAAACCTGTGTCATTCTGCTGGGAGGCTATCTGATATTTGATTCAGATCCTGGGATTGTGAGTATTGGTGGTGCTGTCATTGCTCTATCTGGAATGTCAGTTTACACATCATTGAACTTGCAACAACCTCAGGAAAAGCAGCTTCCAAAGATAAATTCTCCTCTACTAAAACCAAAAGCAAACAATGATGATAGCACAGATTTGGATGTAAAGATCACCCCCATTGTTGTCTAAAATAAGCAGGCCAAGTATAATTGTTTCACATAACCTACTTGATAAAAAGGTAGATCCAATTCTTGTACGCAGCAAGAATTTTTGTATATGAGTGGCTTTTCACAAGAGATTCCTAAGTAAACCAAAGTAATTATGTATAGACATTATAAGTGAATCCCACTGCTTACATATCTTTTACTGATTAGCTAGATTAAATGCAGTCCTTGGAGCTCATGGAAAAAGCCAAACATCCTTGAAGCCTCCATTGCAACTCATCTTTGAGTTTCAATAACATTGACTATAATTAATAAGTGAGCAGACTCACTCAGTCTGCAATAAGCAGAAAAGAGAAAAGAAGCTAATAACAAGATGCTTGTCAATATAGCTTACAATGCAAGAACAGACACTAGGTTCAAAAACATTCATGCAGATGTAAGCCTGCCAATTAAATATTCTTTCCACTAAGCAATAAAAATGGGAAATTAACTAGCGCATCAGTAAACAACAACAATCAAAGCGGTCGGCTATAGCACATCAGTAAGAATACATCTGAAAAAGTTAAAAATAGCAATAATGTAATTTAAGATTATCACAAAGAGGATTGCCCAATCATTGAATTAAGACATTTGCATGCACTTTTATCCATGTTTTCTTTCTTTTTTTTTTCAAAAAAAAATTAAGAATGAAGCTTTCCTTGATAATCATGTTTTCAAAGCATCAACAAAGGTGGCTGATAAAGGTTATAACTCCCACCAAGAGAAATGAAACATATGAAATATGTAAACATTATTTTGGCCCCTGAACAGAGAGAACTTGTACTCTATTACTGGAGAAAAATAGGTATTATAATTCTAACATAACGTACTGAAATGTATAATTCAATGTCCTTCTGTTAAAATGTAATATACAGGTGAGACATTAGGAAGGAAAATTTTGTAAATCTCAGCTATTCTATAGAATCTTGGTTTCCTATAATATCACTAGGGAGGAAGTACAAGGATTCTTATAGCAATAGCTAAATGTTCTCTCATGGACAAAATAAAAGGTAAGCAATAAACTCAACCTAAGTAATTAAAATAGAAACACTAAAATAAATACCAAAAAACAAAAAGGCAAGAAAAACTGCTATAGGCAGCCCTCAAAATCATTAGTATTGTTTATTCCCACCAAAGACATTGCTTAATTCTTTCACCCTCATTTAGCCACATTTCTTATTTACATGCAGATCAGGCCAGTATTTCATATGATGATCACATTATATGTGCATATGAAGATCTAGTGCCCAGGAAAATGTTTTGCAGCCTAAAAAGTAGCACTCTAATTCATCTGTGCATGTTGGGGCTGCTAATAAGCACTGGAGGGGGGTCCTATAGTCTCAACCACTCCAGCCACAGCCTGAGACGGTTGCAATAGAGTCGAGGGCATTTGCCTTGGTTGATAGAGACCAGCAAAAGCATGAGCAGCCTGTGTTTGGGGGAAGGTAATATGTCCATAGGGGTTAAAATTGTAAAGCGAATTATGTTACAAGCTGGATATTTCTTGGCCTGGAGCAGACATCCACATAGCTGAACCTTCACTCTGAAAAATAAAATGGCGAAATAAATATTGTAACTAGAAAATCCAAAAATTTCAATGTTGATGAAGCAAACATAAATTTGATACTAAGATGAGCTGAACACACACAGTTGCGGACATAGATTTACAATAAAAAAAAGTATGGTCTCCTACTATATCAAGAAATAGGAAGGGTGAAACAGAATTAGAAAAATAAGGAAGTAAACCAACCAGCTGTCCAGTTGTAAAGATATGGTTTTCCATTAACAGAGACACTGCAAGATCTTCTGTTCCAATCGAGTTTCCAGCATTCACTATCTGACTAGGTGCATATCCAACAGGCTGGGAGATAAATGATCCAGGCGGAATTCCAATATGTGTCGTGCTTCCCATGTTTGCTCCAGCCTTCAATTGTTGGAGAGGGAATTTGATACCAGCAGCTGTTGATAAATACATGTTTCCAGCTGACGGTTGTTGAGGAAAGCCATTATGGCTTAAATATTGGTGTATTGGTGACACATAAATTGGGGGGTAATAGTGACCATATGGGAAAAGGTTAGGGTGTGGCCTCAAGATAGAAATTGGTTGCGGGGATATAGGTATAGAACCCTGCAAAGGTGGAGTTGGGCTAGGGCTAGGGGTAGACATACAATGAGAATTTGCACTCTACAATTTAAAGAGAATTAAAGAAATATAAGTAAAAGTATATAAAGAATAAGTATACAATAGCTAATTGCAAAAAAAAAAAAACTAAATAAAGTACACATTGTTTTAAATTTTACTAAAGGAATAGTCTTAGATAAAGTTCCTTAGGCGTTTGCTACTATGTTCTCTAGTAAACATGTAACAGATGAAGATAATTTAAATGACACAATCATGTGATGCTGAGCTGTAAAAAAACCCACTTGTCAGGTTTTTATTGAAAGTCCTGATGGCAAAAACCTAGTAATTGCACTTAAATTGTCCTTTGATAAATATAAAATAATAAATGCCTTTAGAAATAAAAGATGGAGAATCTTACAACAAAGTTTGGAAGGTTAGTTGTTTCTCGTGCCTGATGCTCAGATCCCTCGAATTGAACTTGTTGAGTTCCTAACATGGTAGGCAGGAAATTCAAACCATAATGAGCATTAAGAATAGTTGGCATTGGGGTGCCTACTGGAGCCAATAATACCTCCTGCTTTGGTTGATCAACCTTTGGTTCAGCACCTGAGATAGCATTAACTTCTGAAACTGGTGGCTTTTTAATCAGATAAGATGATGAATGTGTGTGTTCAGGAAGATCTTGTGCAGTTGATGATGAACTTTGGCTGCTGCAGTCACAACATTAAGTACCATCACATCAGAGATAATGGAAGCACAGCATGGCACAAATAACATCTTGATTCATGATAGAAACAATAATGCAGTTCTATGACTGCCAAAGGGTATTGATAGAAGATTGATACTTTCACCAAATGGAAATTTTACACTTTCAAGCACCAAGTAAATGGAAAGATAGGATAAGTCTCAACCCCAACCCACCTGTCATCCCCACCAAAACCAAAGACATTATTCCCAATAAGGAAAAACCAGAGGGGGAGGGAAAGAGAAAGAGAGAGAGATCTATAAATTGATATACACACCAAACAGCATGCATTAACCACAAACCTAGAATTAGCAGTTTTGTCACTCCCCAAAGAAGAATGTGGAGCAGGTGAAGTATTATTGTCACCGTCAGTTCTGCTAAACCCGTCCCTCTTACCGAAATCAGAATCAAAGCTTCCAAATGTCAGACCACTTTTTAAAGCCTCGGGTACTTGGAAATGATTTGGAAAGGTAACAATAACATGTTGCTTCAACTCATCTGACGAATGCACACAAACTTCAGAAGTTAAAACCTCTAGGACATTGAATGTTTCAGAAAAATAACCAAGTGAACACACCAAAAGTAATTATTAAGAGATAACACCAAAGACGTAGTGAAAAGAATTACGAAAAACATGAAACTTTAGAATAACTTATAAAAACAGGAAAACTTATATGATTATTCTTTTCATAGTAAGGATTCATGCAATGAAAGGATATAACATAATTCAACTTGTAAAACTTTGGGGGACCGGTTATAGGAGAAGAATCTAGACATAATAGTATGGGCTTTGTTCAAAACACAAGCTTAGTCATGGTAATTCTCTATATATCTTTTTCAAGGGTTATTTCCCATATAATTTCAATGATTATTCTCATTGACTTATCTTCCAAATCATGTAGGCATCTTTTCCTCTTCTTTAAATATAATGTCCTCCTTTCTATACTAGATAGAGCCAAAATAATACCTACTTGAGAAAACGTAGAGTGCCAGAAAACTCTAGAAAGAATTCAAGCAATTTTAGAATGTGCAAAATGGGAAACAGGATATATAAACATAGGATGATATCATTACCTGGAGGTGCCTGGCCACAACTGAACGATAACCTCATAGAATCATTATAAGAGGAGATGGAGTGATTTGTCTGTGAGGTCACAGAGATATGATTTTCTTCAACTTCATTTGACTCATTTGGGGTTTTCTTTTTGTTTGTTGAATTAAAAAAGGCAGATCTTTCAATCTTGGAAGCTGGTAATTCACCAACTTCATGAAGAACAAGTCTGTCTCCATTAACTTGATTCAATCCATCAGTTGACTTCTGGCTCTCAACTTCCCCGTTAATTGCACCGCCAACACCAAGATTCTTAGATATATATGGCACCAGTACAGAATCTGAAGAAGAGTGAACAGTAGGCTCAAAAGAAACAGGAATTGGAGGTTGATCAGAACTTGACATGGACTTCCCTTGGTCATTACTGGTGATTGAACTAAAGGTCTTACTATGGTGTGATACTGCAGCAACAGCAGCATGAGATTGAGCATTTTCTTGTTTGCTAGGGTCATCAACAGCTGAACTTTTACAGACACTTTGCATGAATGATTGGCCAGATAAACCATGACTAGCACTCCCATTGGATTGATTTGCATGACTACTAGATGCAACACCTGAAACTCTACAATTGAAGACAACCAATATTGAAGAGAAGCCGTATATATATATATACATAATATTCATCACTTATAAGGAAAATGGTAAGAGAGATAAATATTCCCTGTAGGGGTAATCACTTTTGCCCAATGTTTTTAAAACCAGACAAACCAATCATTAAACTGTAAAGGGAAGTGGTTCACAGTTGTGTGGTCAAATTAGCACTAATTTTGTATATGCATATGTGTGTGAAGAAAAATCATAATATTGATAGAGTACAAGAGCTTATAGATGATAATCACCAATAGAATAAATTAACAAACTAATAAAAATAAAATGACTATAAATTATATTAATTAATATTAAGTTATCTACAGACCTACACATGTATAAGTAAAGACTTCATTAGAAAAATATATATTGTCAAAACTCAAAATATTTTTTTTAGGTTGATATAAGTCTTGAACAAAACCTTGTGACTTCATATGCTCCATTACTTTTCATTTTTTCCAAAGCATGCTGAACAGCGGGTGTATCACTTCTCCCTGCGGTGTGATTGACTCCAATTTCCTTTCGATTGGCAGCATTCCTTCCAGCATTACCATCTAACGAGATATTATCAAGGCAACAGATCAATAAAATTACAAACAACAACAAAGCCTTTTCCCACTAGGTGGGTCAACTATATTGATCAAGCGACGTCAACGTGTTCTGGCTTTGCTCATTTCTAGAGCTAGGTTACTAATAGTTAGATTGCAACAAATCAATACAAATAACAGAAAAATTTCTTATGTATCAGGCACTTCTTTGTAATCAAGGTAAAACGAAAACAGGGCCTGTTTGAATGTAGTGTTTAAAAACTGTTTTTGAATTTTAGAAACAGAAAAACAAAAACATGTTTGAATAACTGTTTTCAACTGAAAACAAAAATATAAAATATGTGTTTTGGGAACAAAAAAAAGAACAATTAGAAGATGTTCTAAACTCTAGCCTTTTAAAACAAAAATACAGAAAATAAATCTTTTTATTAGTAGCATGTACTTAAATACATAAAACAAAACTAGCATAAATTCTCATAACTAAATGGTCAAAACCCCAAATTGGTCCTTTATATTTGCACGAAGTTTCATATTGGTCCTTTATGTTTCAAAAAGTCTAAATTGGTCCTTTATGTTTTCAAGAAGTTTCAAATTGGTCCTTCCGTCCACTTCCGTCAATTTTTTAAGTTAAGTGCTGACGTGTCATGCCACGTCACAGTCACGTCATCACATATGATATTAGATGATGACGTGGCAGTGACGTGGCGATGACGTGGCATGCCACATCAGCTTCAATTGACACGTATGAGAGATAGTGTGTCCACATCAGCACTTAACTTAAAAAATTAACGGACTTGGACGGAAGGACCAATTTGGAACTTCTTGCAAACATAAAGGACCAATTTGGACTTTTTGAAACATAAAGGACCAATGTGAAACTTCGTGCAAACATAAAGGACCAATTTGGGGTTTTGACCTAACTAAATTTATGAAACAGTTTTAAAGAATGGAAAAACAAAATGACATTCAAACAGGAAGCCTTTGCAAAGAGACGAAATCATACCAAAAAAATTATAGGAATAGCCCCCATAAGCACCCCTTCCTCCTCTCCCTTTCCCACCTTGCTTTGACCTAGAATCCTCAAAAGCTCTGCTCCTCAGACCCTACAATTGACCAAGGACTCTAAATAAAGATTACTTTAAAAAAACAACTGGAAGATACAATCTTGTTCAGCTCCAAATAAGCAATTGCCCAAGAAAACGACATATAAATTAGAAGACCCATACTAAGTCATTATACCCCAAAAAAACCCACATGTTTACCTCGGTAAGCAATATTGTAAGACCGAACATTTTCAATTGTTACTAACAAGTAGCTATCAACTACGTCAACCAAACATATTCAGACATTCCAAGAAAGTGAACATTGTTATATAATTCAAACACAGAGCCTAGCAGTTAGCCTTTCAAAATTATAATATTGATTTCACATTTAAACTTTCTTCATCAGATATAAAATTAGAGATTCTTCATCATATATAAAATTAAAGATTCATCCACTGCTAGTAATCAACATTTAACATCAGAAATGGAATAAATAATCTGTGCTTTAACTGATGTTCTAAGAACTAAATGTATTTAAGCAAGCCTCGACTCAACTTTTGTTAGCAGGAGTTGCACACCAGATGAATATAAATACATAGCAAGTGTAAAATGACAAAAATTACAGACCATACAAAATAGGGGGATTTTACCTCCTTCTTCCGGTCACGTCTCCTTCTAACCTCATGAAAAGTATCTGTGAACAAAAAACAAATAAGTATTGAACAATTATACTGTTCCCGAGAATAAAAAACATAAAGATAGAAATTAGGATAAAATCTGTCATGTTTAGTGGTAAATGGAGCATGAGAAATTCATACCCACTCCTGCAAACTCAATAAGTGAGTATGAAGTATGGAATTGGATTAACCTTGAGCCATTAAATCAAGCACATTATGTGGAATGGGTGAACATAACAAGAAGAGCAATTACACTAGATTAAGCACTTCCACCAACTTCTGACTACAGAAAGAAGAACTAGGAAAATAAATACCATCCTTTCAATACCATTTAAAGTGAAGGTGCCAATCAATCATCGCAACACTATACAACTACTTTGAAGAGACTTTCCCTTGTACAGACTTTCACAGAGACACACACAGAGAAGTAGAGCAATTAAGTGTTGATATACATTTTCCATATTTTTAAATTTTCCACACATTATTCCGCCTCCACAGGGGACAACTCCCTGAGTTTGTTAATCAGCAATACATACAAAAGCAATGATCCTCAAGTACCACAGATAAACAATAACATACACTCGGCTTCCACAATCCCCTACTCTGCTAACTCTAGTCAAGTTTCTTACTAGCAACCATTTCTTCAAAATCTCAATAACCCAAATAAACCCAAAATGCCCACTTGACCTTAAGCCAAAATATCAAACCCAGATGATGTTAATGTGATAATAAGTGTAAATAATACTAATATTCATATGTAAAGCAATAGAGTTTTAAAGTTTAAAAACCTAAATACAAAAGCTTTTGGGCTGTCTCATTGGGATCCATGGAGCATTCATTGAGGACGGCGTATATGTCATCGTCACTATGCTGCTTGCCGGAAATCTCTCTAATGTCTTGAATGGTTTTCCGTACATTGTTGGGGATCGAAACCCTAGACGACCCACCGCCGCCGCTCATGTCTTTTATGTTGCGAGCTAAGTGAGGGAGTGAGGAAGAGTGAGACTTTCAAAGGAAGAGGGATAGTGGGACATTGAATAAAATATATAGTAGTAGTACCTGCACAAAATGAAGTTATGATGTATTTCTTGGAGTTTGTGTGTAAGAAAAGGAAAGAAATTATTGCAAATATCTCAATTTTAATGAAATAAGTTAAGATTTTGTGGTGCCATTGTAAAAAACAAGAAAATAAATAATACCCAACCATTATATGCAAAATAGTAAAATAGTTTAAATCAATATTTAATTTTGTCTTTAAATTTTGTTTACAATTAATTTTATCTTATATACTATGAATTGCAATTGATTTCAATTTAAATATTTTAAATTTCACCTTCATACTTGATATTATTTAAATTATTAACGACAAATGATGACATATTGAATATAAATATCAAAACTAATTAAATATTCAAAATGACATCGTTTCACTTTAATGTCACTTTATTACTTTAAATTATGTTGTTTTTTTTATATTAAGAAGAATAATATAAAAGAATAATGTCATTTTGAATAGTAAATTAATAATATTAGTAATTTTCATGAAAAAATTTAATTTTTATTAAAAAATTTTGGGCTCACTCCCCTTTTAATTATCACTAAACTTATGTAAGATTTCTTATATCTTTGTTATAAGGTTCCTTAATACAAAGTTGACACATGGCAAAAAGTATAAGCTAACCAATCATGATGGTGAGAGAATATAGAAAATCACCTTTTATGTGACCAATCATAGGAGAGAGTGTGTAAATAAAGCATATTGGAGGAACCTTATGGCAAAGATATAAGGAACCTTACCTAAGTTTTTTCTTTTAATTACCATACAAATCTTAAAAGAGAAAACAATGAAGCCAAAAGTTCCACACAAACAATAAAATAAAATCACATTTAAATAAACTAGCACTCTTCTTTTAGGGCAAAGATTTTTTTTATAAACTAGGAAATTTAATAACAAGGAAACAAGAGTACAAGGAGTTAACCATTATAAGAACCTAATAAAAACAACAGGGCAACTTTCCTGGCAAAAACACAAGATGGAACACGAAACAGTGATTGATCACCAGAGGGATGGTAAACCAAATCCTAAACAGCCTAAACATCAGAGAGAAATAGAAAGTAACAGAGCATAGTATCCAACACATAAACCACTCCATTACAAATAAATATCGGAGGCATACGCAGCACCACGCTAATAACAACAGCCAAAAAAATCTCTCCAAAAAGCATCCGAAGCAAAAGAAGGTACTATGTGGAATTTCATAAGACTACATATAGATTGCACACCAAATTTAGCTAGAGAATCAACACAGAAATTCGCCTCCCTACCTTTATGAGAAAAAACTATATTCTCAAACTGTCTTTGGAATAACCTGCAACGGGATATAATAGGAAAACATAAATGAGACATTAGAGTGTTCACATCGTTAATCACAGATATAGCAGCCATTGAGTTAGACTTCACTATAATTTTGCATCCACCGGATGACAAAGCCAAATCAAGCCCAATAAGAATGGCCCAAAGTTCAGCACACAAAATATTACCACCACCAAGAAATTTAGAGAAACCTAAAATCCAATTGCCAAAAGAATCCCTCACAACACCACCTGCTGCAATATCATTAGAAGAAGCTAAACAAGAACCATCAGTATTAATTTTCCACCACCCCTACATAGGCGGATTCCAGCTAATCATAAAATCAGAAGAAGCCGAGATATTCTTAGCAGGAGTAGCAAGGTGACTAAATTCAACTGACATCTTAATGGCAGAACGAAAACAAGAATTAAAGTTAATAGCTTGGGTTTTAAAAACCAAATTATTCCTGTGACTCCAAATTTGCTTGATAATATTGATAAACAAATTCCTATGAGAAACTTGATACTGGACTCGGGAGTTATTTATTGTATTTTTCCTGATCCAAGAAAGAAAATTGTCATCTCGAATGAGAGTTAAGCCTGGATGAGCTAACTCCCAAATTTTGATTTAGACTGGACAACCCCTAAAAATGTGCTCCATAGTTTCATCATGCATGCTGCAAATAGGACAAGACGAGTTATTCATGCCTCAGCGAATGAGATTAGTTTTATGAGGCAAAGAGATTAGTTTTATGAGGCAAAGCATCTTTACAACAAGACCAACAACAATCAAAGCCTTATCCCACTAGGTAGGTTCGGCTATATGGATTAAGCGGCGCCAACATGTTAATTTTCTTAACATAATAAATTAAGGTTACAATTAAGTTTCCAAATCCAACCCCAATTCAAGTTCACATCATGATCAATGTGACGCCCTATTCATTATTGCCTTGCAAGCAGAGCCTACACTGAAATTACCTTTGAAATCAAACTTCCAGGCTTTAGTATCATTTAGTTCACTGTTATGTCCCAACGGAATAGGATCCAAAAATTTCCTAATATCCTAAGGCAAAACAAAGGATAATCCATCCCAATTCCAAGTGTTATATGACATTCTCACATCTTCCACTAAAAGAGTATCCCAATTCCAACTCTCTCTCTCTCTTATATATATAAATGGATTAATTTTCTTAACATAATAAATTAAGGTTTAAATTATCGTTAAGTTAAATATTTACATTTAACTTTTTAATATAATTATCTCTAATAAAATTAAAAAAAAACTTTAAAGATTCATCCATAATTCTTTTTAATCCCATTCCACAAGTACAAAGGTAGATTTAAAGTTAGAAGAGTATTTTTATTAAAACGAGTAAAATTGTAACTTAAAAAAAATATGTATAGTGATTAAATAAAATAATACTAAAAAAAACTTTAAAGTTTCATGATTTCATCCATAATTCTTTTAATCCCATTTCACAAGTACAAATTATATTTTTTTAATAGATTAAATTATATATTTTTTATCACTCCCATGCTAAATTTAAATAAATTAACAAATAACAAGGCCTTAATATCAAAACGGCGTCGTCAAGATCCTTTACCAATTGACGATTCGCAAACTATCCAAGTTGGTTCATATTATTGGCTTCACAATCATAGGTGATAGGAAATACAAATAGAGATATTCACTGCATTTTTCACTGTTCTTCCGCCGTCGCCGCTCGCTGTGTGTGGGGGCAATCTGAGCTTTAGTAGTAATGGGCAGCGAGCTGAAGTATGAGATCGCTCAAAACGCCTACATAAAGCTCGTCCTTCACTCCCTCAAGCACAAGACCTCCGCCGTCAACGGCATCTTGATCGGCCGTATCTCCCCTTCAAACGACGTCGTCGAGATCGCCGATGCCGTCCCTCTCTTTCACTCTCACCTCGGCCTTCTCCCCCAACTCGAGATCTCCCTGATTTTGGTTACTTCTCTCTCTCTTTCTGTCTCTTTCAATTGTTGTTGTTATAGGGTTTTATGAATTGTGTAAATTTACTGAATTGTGAAACAAAGTCTTGTGCTTTTTGGGGAATGCTATTCTGGGGATTAATTCTGTCGTTTTCTTTTAAGCTTGATTTGGTTTGAGTTGAAGTCAACTGAGCATCATTATTAGAGGATCAACTCTGTCATTTTCTTTTCGTAGGTTTATTTACAGTTGGATTTTTTTTTTCCCTTTTTTTGCAATGCATGGTTTGGGAAATAGATAGAGGAGTATTTTTCTGCTAAAGGCTTGAACATAGTTGGCTATTTTCACGCAAATGAGAGGTTTGATGATCATGAGCTTGGTGGTGTGGCAAAGAATATTGGCGATCACATCTGCCGGTACTTTCCCCAAGCTGCCATTCTTTTGGTATGTATTGCAATTTTTGTTCAAGTGTTCAAGCGACTTGTGGCAGTTTAACTTGAAAGCTGTCCTAGTGTTCAATAACATCAGTTTGTTCTGTTTTGAATTATGTGCAGTTGGATAACAAGAAGCTTGATGATTTAAAAAAGAGCAAGGAACGTAGTGCTGTAATGCAGGTTAGCACCCTTTGTGTACAAAAATTGTTTATTAAGGCTTTAACCTTTGGTGGTATTTTGTCATTCCTTTTGCATTTGATTATGAGTATTCACACTAGAAAGGATAGGATTAGCAATAATTGCATTAGAGAGAAAGTGGGATAGCACCTATCATAAAATAAATTAGTTGACATGACTTAGGTGGTTTTGTCATGTACAAAGAAGGCCGTTAGAGGCTTATGTATGTAGAGTTCATCAGATGTAAAATAGCCAAATAACTAGAGGTAGGGGAAGACCAAAGAAAATAATAGGAGAAACTATTAGTATGGATTTAAATATTAATAACCTAACTATAGAAACAAACAAAGACAGAAAACGTTGCCTCCATATAACTGACTTTACCTAGTGGAAAAAGGCTTTGATAATCGCTGTTGTTTTGCATTTGATTATGAGCAGCTTTCTGCCTTTTCCGGATTTCATTGGTTGTAATATTAACTTAGAGTTACTAAATCGTAGAAATGAGTGTTTTGCCACACTCTATCCATCCTTTTGGATAGAGGTCAAACTTGTCTTGCATTGAGTTGTTAATTGGCATGATCTTGAACCTAAAGGTTCATAATTAGGCAACGAAGAAAGAAAAAAATACTGGCCTGATTCAAAACACTGACTGATGTTTGTTGCAAATATAATTATTGTTCTTGTCTGTGTACATGTTGTCAGAGGTAGAGACGTATACAATTTCTTGAAATTGGCTGCTCTCAGATTATTTGAATTTTGTGAGTTTTTTGCTCATGTAAATGGAGTATTTCAATACCTCACGGATATATTCCTTAAAAAAATTTTAGTAAGTAGGATACTCCTAAAATTTGGTGGTGTTGTCTTTCTGTTTCCCTTTTTCCACTTATTTTCATGATTTTAAAACTCTGTTGGGGACAAAAAAGCAAACACTGAGTCACTGATGAGATAAGCTATTACCTGAAACAGTATAAGGCTTCTTCACCCACCTATCTCTCTCTCTCTACATCACGCCTGCAGCACCCCAGAGGATCTAATTCCATAGTGTTTGTTTCTTACTTGTCATGAAACCTAAAGTATATTGAGAAAGGACTCACTAATTTACTACACTCAAACAATAAGATATCATTCTGATATGCCTACCCATGTAAAAAATACAATAAGGTACTAAGGTGCGTAATCTTTTTCTCCATTCTCTAGTATGTAGTATCAAATATGTCTACCTTTGGTTTCTGATCACCCTAAAACTACATACATCTAGCCACTTCAGGATAAGTCTTCCGCAATTATGCTTTGCTTATTAATTTCAATTGAGTGTCTGTGATTTATGATTTTAGAAGCATAATAATCTAAGTGTCTTTATAATAATGAGTCTATAGTTATTTGCTAGTTATCATTGATTGAGGCTTCAGAGTTTATTTTAATCAAAAGCTCTTTTCTATTTATCTAAATGCTTGTTTATGTCTTTTAACATGTATATAAGTATGTCATAGAGTATTAATGCTTATATATATGGTTCATTAGTTTCCACTTCCGCCCGTTTTATAAAGAGTTATCGTTTAGTTTATTACCTTAACCAATATTACTTTTCCTTGTGTTTTAGCTTTATGTTAGGGAAGCATCCAAGAACTGGAAGGTGGTACGGTCAGAAGGAAGCGCTCGTTTTGCTGTCAAGGAGCCATCAGCAAATGTGATCTTATTGGACTATATCGCGACTGAGAAATGGAATGACATTGTGGATTTCGATGATCACCTTGACGACATAAGCAAGTAAGCATTTCTGTCCTGCCACTTCCCTTTCTTTTCCAAGATTTTCATATGTCTGCCGCCATATTTAAAACTTCACACGCGGTATGCTTCTATTCAGGGATTGGCTAAACCCAGGACTCTTCAACTGATCCCAGCCTCTGTTGTCTCCCTTCTTTATCCCTTTTATATCGCTGGTGAATGATGTTCATGCTTGTCATGCTGGATTATCAAGGACGAATGATTAGGAAATAGCCTTTGACTTTGGGCAAGTTGATTTCATAGGAAGCTTTTTTGTAATGTATAAACAGGATTTTCACAGCCTGCTTAACAATTTTAACTTTTAAGTGACTTGTTTAGTAAAGCACTTTGTTTACCATAATAGTGGCTGCAGTTGCAGACTCAACCATTATCTTGGATGTAGGTGCATTGTATTTGAATTTCTTTACCTTGCTTGCAACAAGTTAATAGGATAATGATTATAGTAAAAACAAGTAATTTCCTTTGTCTTTGGTAAACTGGTTTTGTCATTTTGTGTTATAGTCTGTCAGTTCAAAACCTCCCCTGTGAGATAGCCTTGGACACTGTGCCATATTATATTTCTTGAAGCGGCCATATTAAATTTCAAGTTCAATGTATTATTTGATTAATGATAAGTTTTTTTTTTTTTGTGACATTATCTGCTTCTTCAATGTTCATGAATCAACCCTTCTCTTTCATGGCTTATGTCGAATTTAGAGTGATTTGATTTTGCCCAAGGAAGCACTTATTATTGGAGACAAAGGGACACAAAAGGGTGAGTTGAGAATTGAGATAGTTAGGGGATTTTAACCATTAATTGAATATTTACGAAGTTAATTAGGTGTAATGGTTTAGGAAAATTCGAGGTGTATGTTTAATGTATTATTGTAACCACTATGTATCTTTTCATCTTTTAGATACATATATTAGATATTAGATATTAGATGAATCCGGTTATTATTATGAAAAATCTAAGGTTAAGTTGCTATGAAGTTTCTTCAATAATAAAATTTAATTATACTATATTTTTTCAATAATAGGTATATAAAATTTAGTTTTCATATTATATCTCTATCTATAATTGGTTATATAAACATTTTTTGCAACATTTCTTATTTTTATTGGAGAATTTCATTACACCCAAGGTTGTTGAAATCTAGTTTAAATCTTAAAATCTTGCGATTTTACGATTTTAGATCTTTAAATCTTGTTAAATTGTGTACAAAATCGTTTTGGTGCAAAATTGCCGTAGAATCGGTGAAAAAGATAAAATCGAGTAAAATTGCATGAAATCTCAATTTTACCAACCGTTTTTACGATTTCACCCCAATATAAAAAATGTACTTGTTTGAATTTTTTTGGCATGTTTGTGTGGATATTAGCATTGTCAAAACGGGCCGGCCCGTTTATTTGGCGGGCTTGGGAAGTAATGCCCAAGCCCGCCTGTAATGGCCCGCGGGCTAAACGGGCTAGCCCGCGGGCCAATTTTTTTATTTTTTAAAAATATATATTTTTTAAAAAATTAATTATAAAATTATATATTTACTTAAAAATTAGTAATTTTTTAACTTTAAATTAATATTTTGTTAATTTTAATTATTATTTAAATTATTTATATACTTTATTAGAATAAAATTATTATTTAACACATAAAATTATCTAAAATATATATATTTATATATATTTTAAACAAATATATATTAATTTTTTATTTTTTGGCGGGCTGGCCCGCAGGGCCCGCGGGCTTAAACGGGCCAACCCGTTTAGGCCCGTTTTTAAACGGGCCTATTTTTGCTTGCCCAAGCCCGCCCATTTAGCGGGCCGGGCTAGCCCGCGGGCTTCGGCCCGTTTTGACAGTGCTAGTGGATATCAATAACTTAACCCAATCCAAAAAAACTATTCGTGTTAATGTTATTGATAATATTGTGATTAATGTTGATAATGCTCGAGTTTGTAGTACTTCAAATGATATGTGTTTGGATTTACATAACATTAGGAATAAAGTATGAAGTGTTGATAATGATGCATGGTGATAATTGTGATGGTGGAAATAGATCAAACGATGGTTATGTGAATAGACCATTTGATTATCTTAATTGAAAATATAGTTTAATTTCTTTGGTTTAGTTATTTGTCTGTGAATTATTGAATTACTAATTATGTATTGAACTATCTGCAATTGTGCGACATGAGTCGAATCCGGATTAATAATTCAATACATAGTTCTTTAGAAAAATAATCAATTATTTGTAGTTACAGATAACTAAATTTTACTTATACTTTAATTTGGTGTATAGTTCTTTAAAAAATACTCAATTATTTGTAGTTGCAGATAACTAAAGAAAATAAGAATTAATAATAATATTCTTATAATATTTGGTATTATTTTTTAAAATTTAGATGAGATTAGGAGAAGAATATACTATAACTTTCAATTTTTTAAGATTGGGTTTAATTTAAATTTTGACTTCTTTTACTAATTTAAAAAATTAATTTTAATGAAATTTTTTTCAAAATTTTTTTTCATTAAATTAGGTTAAAAAAATCTAAAGTTCCAATTGTCAAATATTTATATTTTAAAATGTATGATAAAAATTTTAGAGTACCAATTATGGCATCACTCTTTAAACTTCTAAAGTGCCATTTGATATGTTTATGAGATGACACTTGTTGAGATTTTATATTGGTGAAAACATTTATATATGTGTGTGTGTGTTACAATTCTCCTACCATCATATAATAGACAGAAAGGCGAAGAAAAGGACATATGGTTCGCCCGGACTTCTAATGACAAAGTTATGAAGTCTGGAAGTTTGACATTAATCAATTTAAGTGAGAAAATGACTTTTGTTTGGTTTTCCATTCATAACTATTTGAAAACTAAATAATTAGGTGTCAAATCCTATACCATTGCGAAGAGGACGGAAAAACGAAAAAACTTGAGAGCAAGTTGTTCGTCTTGGAGTTCAAACAATTTCAATCGGAATGATTCAAGACACCGTTGTTTTTAAATCGAGTTTTAGACCGCGGATGGGTGTCAAAATTGCATAGAAAGATTTTGAAGTCATAATGAAACATGTTTTAACAAGAAAATGAGAATTGAACTCCCATTTGACACTTGAGAGCAAGTTATTCGTCTTGGAGTTCAAACAATTTCAATCGAAATGATTCGAGACACCGTTGGCTTTAAAACGAGTTTTAGACCACGGATGGGTGTCAAAATTGCATAGAAAGATTTTGAAGTCATAATGAAACATGTTTTAACAAGAAAATGAGAATTGAACTCCCATTTGACACTTGAGAGCAAGTTATTCGTCTTGGAGTTCAAACAACTTCAATCGAAATGATTCGAGACAACGTTGGCTTTAAAACGAGTTTTAGACCACGGATGGGTGTCAAAATTGCATAGAAAGATTTTGAAGTCATAATGAAACATGTTTAAACAAGAAAATGACTGATTATACTTATATGGAAATGGAGATTGCGCATACAGGGTCATCAAGGGTTTTTCTTTCTGCGGCAGTACTATCGCATATTTCATGAGCCTCTCGGAATATCCTTGAGACTCATCAGCTAGTGATTCCAACTTAACATTTGTTTCCTGACCTTAGACAAGATCGTCTCACATATATAGATATATAATTTTTTATGTTATTTTTATTTTATAAAATAATTTATAATTTTGACCCTATAATTTTATGATAGATTAACTCTTACGATTTTACAATACGAATTTATCTATCTCTCATGATTTTACTTATAATATAGAGTTTGACAACCATGCACACATCTTAGTTTAATTCTTATTATTTTCCTTTCTTTATCTTATAAGTCCTTACTTCTAATAAGAAACCCCTTCCTAATATTAATTCCTCAAAACTGATGAAATAAAGCCCTTAGTTTTGTGGATTGGGCCCAAACGCTAGAATGAGATCCATTATATCATCGAGGTTTTTTCAAACTTGTATGTGTCTCTGCAAAGTCTGCCAGAGGGATGTCTTCTTTCCTCGCAAAACCCTAAACCCTAGCCGATTCTGGAGTGAACACTGAATACACGATAACTTTATTCGAATATCAATTCATTCTTTATTCCCATAGTTCTTATGGCTAATGGTTTAGGAAGGTTCGAGGTGTATGTTTAATGTATTATTGTAAAAAATTGTTACACTATGTATCTAATTAATATAATAATTAACTTTTATTTTAGAATATACTTACAAATATGAAGTTTTTGTATTATGTTTTCATCTTTTGGATACATATATTAGATATTAGATGAACCTGGTTATTATTAGGAAAAAATTAAAGTTAAATTTTTTATGTTATGCTATGAAGTTTCTCCAATAATAAATTTTATTTATACTCTATTTTTTTAATAATTGATTATGCAAAATTTAGTCTTCATATTATATCTTTATCTATGATTAGTCATACACTTTTTGTCACATTTCTTATTTTTATTGGAGAATTTCATTACACACCTAAAAAACTGTACTTTAATTTATTTCTTATTATTATTATTATCCTTTCTTTATTTTATAAGGTTGTATACTTTTGGTAAGAAATCCCTTCCTAATACTAATTTCTCATAACTGATTAAATAAAGAGTGATAATCACATAGACTCGGGTTCATGTATTTTTACATGAATCTGTCATATGTCACCTTTCAATAGAATTTCTACAAAATTCATTATTATATACAATGTAGGTAATTAAAAACCTATAATGCTTCAAATAGTGAAGCATTTCACGTACACCACAAAAAAAAAATTAAATAAATTATACGTTTTGTTTAAAATGCATAAAAATTCCCTTAAAAGTTATAAAATTACAGAATTACCCAATTTACAAAAAATATTTATAGAAATACCCAAAAAATTATATTTACAAATCTAATATATTATTGAGCTGACATACACTGAACAAGTATGATACAAGCACAATGAGCACTTTGAACAAAAATTGCAACCCTTGTTAATACTGAGTTATGACTTTATATATATATATTTAAAATTTAAAAAATAAAGAGATAAAGTAATTTCAATCTCTTATAAGAGATATTAATATTATCTTATTTTCATTTGATTTAAAAACACTAAGTTTTTTGAGGTATTTCTATAAATATTTTTTTAAAATTGGATAATTTTAGAATTTTATAATTTTAAGGATATATTTACGTATATTAAACAAAAAATATATAATTTATTTAAATTACCTACTATTTTATATAATACTGTATGTTTTAAAAATCGGTTCATATAAAAATCCATAAACCAAACCAAGCCCTATATCATCACTCTTTAATAAGCCCACAGCTAGAACTAGGTTTCTTCAAAGTCCGCAAATCCGCCAGACGGACGTCCTTCACTCCCCGCAAAACCCTAAACCCTAGAATTTCTGGAGTGGATATTATTCCCATAGTTCTTATGGCTCCTGCAGCGCTTACTAAGAAGAAGGCTTCGAAATTACAGAAAGCTCCACCGAAGAAGAAGCAAAAGAAGCAAAATAATGAGCTGGTCGGTCCGAAGGTCGCAATTGTGAATGAGGTCTCTGACCATTCTGACAGTGAAGACGAGGAGATGGCTATACAGGAAGAGTCTGAAGGAGATGAACCGGGATACGATTCTGGGTCTGCTTCTGAAGCTTCTTCTGATGGTGATAATCCTTTCACTGACGATTTTCTCCAAGGAAGTGATGATGAAGGTGTGTTTTATTGCAAGGTTTAGTTTTGCTGGTGTTTCTATGTTGTTTCTTGTTTTTTCCATGTTTATATTTCTTTCTGTGTTATGTTATGCAGAGAAAGGCTCAGCCTCGGATTCAGGTTCTGATATTGATTCTGACGAAGAAGATATTGAAAAGAAGTCCAGAGCTATTGATGAAGAAAGGGCGCGAGAAGAAGCAGATGCAGAAGCTGAAATGCAGCTCAATATTCAAGGAGAATCTGATGAGTTTAGATTGCCGACCAAGGAGGTTTGTTCCTTGTATCACACAGTCTATTATGCTCAGATTCATATTTTTGAATATTCTATATTCCAGTCGAAAATTTTGGTGTCATGCTTACTTTTTTAGCTTATGTTTCATAATTCTTAGGAACTTGAGGAAGAGGCCCTACGTCCACCTGATCTACCCAATCTTCAAAGGAGAATGAAAGAGAGTAATTTACTGTCCAAAAACTATCTATGCTTCATGCACTGTATAAAGTTTGTATTTTTCGTCAATATTCTAATTATTTGAGTTTATATTTTGTAGTTGTTCGTGTTCTCTCCAATTTTAAGGCTTTGAGGCAAGAAGGGTCTACAAGGAAGGAATATGTTGAACTGCTTAAGAAAGATATATGTTCATACTATGGCTACAATGAGTTTCTTATTGGGGCTTTGGCGGAGGTTTGTATTTTATGCTATATTGTTATTGTTTTAACAAAAATCATGTTTCATTTGTTTGTGATATATGTTTTTACTGTGGTCTAGAGGGAGGCAGGATTTTGTTTGTGACGGTTTGCATGAAAATTTTGTTTTATTTCGCAGATGTTTCCAGTTGTTGAACTTATGGAATTGATTGAAGCCTTTGAAAAGCCACGGCCTATATGTCTTAGGACTAACACGTTGAAGGTTGGTTAACCTTCTCTGCATCCTCGGTTGATCTGTTAATTTAGTTTTTAGCCTAGTTTCCTATTTATGTTTTTGCAACTAAGTAAACACTTATCTTTTTTATACACTTAGACCCGCAGACGGGATTTGGCTGATGTTTTGATAAACAGAGGAGTCAATCTGGATCCTTTAAGCAAATGGTCAAAGGTAAGGATTCATTGCTTACTTAGTTTTTCTTTATCTTCTATTTATAATCATGAATACAATAAGCATTCTAATTTTGGCACAGGTTGGACTGGTTGTCTATGATTCTCAAGTACCTATTGGTGCCACTCCCGAGTATATGGCTGGTTTCTATATGGTGGGTAGTATTGACATAATATGCTACTTCATTGCATTTCGTTTAATATTACGTGATGCACTTAGGATTAGTTTATTATTATTTTTTGCAGCTTCAAAGTGCAAGTTCTTTTCTGCCTGTGATGGCCTTGGCTCCTCAAGAGAAGGAAAGAGTTGTTGATATGGCGTAAGTAATGACTTATTTCTGCAGTTTATCAAAATAAGTTTTGTATACAATTCTTAATGAGAACTGTTATTGCACAATATTATTTAAGTGAGCCATACCATATCCTTATGGAAATTTAAAGTTCGATCTGAAAAATCGTATTAACAAATAACTATCTTTTCCTTGCCTGTGCAACATAACCTGTGGAAAAGTACATTAAAGTAGAAATAAAATGGATAGTTCAGAGTTTTTTCATGGTGTACATGGGGCACCGAAATTAATTCAATTTTAAATTATAAACTTCAAAATCACGAGTCTGTTTGAAGCAGTTTGTTGTGCAACCTACTATTGAAGAAGTTCATGTTTAGTGCAACTGTCAACGTAGGTTTCGCCATTTTCTTTTCATTACACTCAAAGGTGGGAATCACTTTATCTACTATAGGCCCATAGCCAGAAGTAATTCTCCAAATTGATTTCTCCCTTGTAAGTTACCTTAATATGAACCACTACTTATGAATTCTTTCTCTTGCTACAATGGCACTTTCAAGAGATGCTTGATGCTCATGCCGAATTCCAATCAACTTGAACGGATATTGTTTGGTAGTGTCGTGTACATTAAATATTAAGTTCTGTGTCAATTATTCCTGATTCAAAATCAGCGTGGAAAAATTTCAACTTATAGTCTTGTACATTTCTATTTCCTTGCTAAAATGCAGTTTATACTTTTTTTAGGGCTGCACCTGGTGGTAAAACAACTTATATAGCTGCTCTTATGAAGAATACTGGTATGTTGACATATCTTACCGATTCCTTATGGTTTCCAGTTTTGAGCGCATCATCCAAAGCTTGCAACTTATGTGCAAGTTTTGCCATGAAAGAATATATCAATTTCTTTTCATAGCACTAAATTATAAGTGGCGAAAAACCCAATATTGGTAAAATGAATTTATAGTCAGTTATCACTTATATTAATCATCTAAAGATACAGTGCAATTGATGTTTATTTCAGACATTATCAATTAAATGTAATACTTAAGAATTCTGTGTTCTGCATGTGTTACAGCTGACATAGTTGACAAAAGAATAATCTATTCTTGTTCGAAGTGCTTCTCCTTTGTCATGTATAGTTTTGTTGTGTTCTTTTTTCCATTTAATGTTGTTTTAGCATTTTCTTAATAGAATAATGATGATCAGCTGAAGGAGGTAGAAAGAAACTTTATTTTGAACTGTAAGCTGTTTTGTTTCAGAAAAAAATCAAACTAGTAGAGGTACTCTGGCTGCTAGGGAAACCGTTCTAGATTCTACAGTTCTATACATTATTCTTCAGTTCATCTTTCATAAACTATAAATATATTCCTCGGTCACATGAAATTGTATCAATTTGCGACACTGGACAAAATATTTTTGAGTCTAGGAGTTTGATTCCTTGAACTATCTGACCATCCGTTATTATTATGATTTTTTTCTTGATTGGTTTTGCTTGTTGATTAATGTTCTGTTCATATAATTCTATTGATGGCAGGAATAGTTTTTGCCAATGAAATGAAGGTGCCACGGCTTAAATCACTTACAGCAAATTTGCATCGTATGGGAGTGTCAAACACCGTAGTTTGTAACTATGACGGGAAAGAGGTTAGTATCTTTCCTCCCATTACTTGTTCAAGACGGGAATGGTTGCCATTGAATGTAAAATTATGGGAGAAGACATGGTAGACTTAGGTCTACTGCTACGGAACCTTATAAATGCATCCAATAAATTTTTTTTATTAGGAGTTGTAAAGTGATTCACATATCGAACTTAGTCATACAAATGACATTAAACCTGCTTCAATGCTAACATCTATTTTGTGTCTATATTTTTTCTATTTCAGCTTCCAAAGGTTTTGGGTCTCAATGCTGTTGATAGAGTATTATTGGATGCCCCTTGCAGTGGTACTGGGGTAAGAAGCTATGTGCAATACAGATTTTTATTTGTTTTTAATTAGATATCTTGTTTCTGTTTGGAAACTAGGAAGGCACTGAGATTTCTGTATGCAGGTTATATCCAAAGATGAGTCTGTTAAAACCTCTAAAAATTTGGAAGATATACAGAAATGTGCCAATCTACAGAAGGTAAATATAGTTCATTAATGATTTTGTTTGGGAAAGATGAGAAAAATGAATGGAGGAGTGAGGACCTGGTTTCTTTTATTGGAAATTTTCTCCTATATGTTTAGGATAAATAATCAGATGGTGTGACTATGAAATATTACTTGTATATCCAACCAGCCATAACAGAATTTTGAAAGTTTCGACTTTCGACATGTTGTTTTACTAATCTTTTCTTGGTTTGTGCAAATCATATCTCAATTTAATATTGTTAACCTATTTAAGCTTTGTTCTTATCCTCTTATTATTAACTTAACCCGTTCCTTTCTACATCCTTTAGCAACTAATTCTTGCTGCAATCGATATGGTTGATGCTAATTCAAAATCCGGGGGTTACGTTGTTTATTCCACATGTTCCATCATGGTTGCCGAGGTTTGTTTTTCAGTCGGAACAGTGAATTTAAGGGTTTCTTCATATTCTTTAGGGTTCTCTCCTTTTAATTTTACTCCATTCTTTTTTCTATTATTTATTTTGAAGAATGAAGCAGTTATTGACTATGCTCTAAAAAAGAGAGATGTCAAACTAGTGCCTTGCGGACTTGACTTTGGGCGTCCTGGGTAATATTCTATCCCTTTTCCTTCCTACAAAATTGCTTTTGATCATTGTGTGTTTGCTGAAGTTGGTGAGATTTGTTCTCCATCAGGTTTATAAGGTTCAGGGAACAACGTTTTCACCCTTCATTGGAAAAGACTAGGCGTTTCTATCCTCATGTTCAAAATATGGATGGGTTTTTTGTTGCCAAGGTATAGTTTGCTATAGTAATTAGACATTGTCACTTGCAGCGCCCATGCATGCATATATGTATTTCCTGAAGCGTTTATTGGTTGGTGCTTATTTTCTCTAAAACATTGTTTTACAGTTGAAAAAGATGAGCAACTCAAAGGCAAATGCAAAACCATTGGAGCCAGAAGAAGAGGTGGAAGAAGGTGCCAAGCTTAAGGAGAATACAAGTAATGGCCAAAAGCAAGATGCAAATAGCAAAAAGCAAAATGCTAATGGCAAAGAAACTTCTGCATCTGAATCCAAAAAGAGGAAGAAAAGGCAATTTCCATCGAAAGAGGAAATTTCAAAAGCCAGGTTATTTATTCTTTTCCCCATGTTTTGAGACACTTCTAATTTGCCCAAGTTAATACTCTAAAGAAGAAACATCTCATATGTTTAATAACTGATTTACAGTATCTTAATCCAGTTTATTTGGTTAATCCCTGCAGGGAAGAGAAGAGAAAAGCTTTAAGAGAAAATAAAGGGAAAAAGTCAGGAAGCAAGAAGACTGAAAATGGGAATTGATCAGAGGCAACAACCAAAGCAGCAGGATGTTGTTACACATCATTTCTGGCATAATTAGCCACTTGTGTAGCTTTAGCACAGAACAAGGACTCCAAAAAGATGGGATGTCATGAAAGCATATTTTGCAGCACGCCCTAATGAGAGCAGGGCTCAGTTTTGTTTTTTTGTTTTTTGTTTATTTATTGTACTGGGGTGATTTTATTTGCAACAGAAAAGCTGTATATTAGATAGGGCTTTTTCATCTTCAAGGGCAGCAGAATTAGTTTGTATGAGTTATGACTGATAATTATAGTTCTGTATACGTTATATATTTCACCTCATTTGAAAATACACGTGTTCCTTAGTTCAACAAGGCAGCAAATATTTATTACAATTTGCTATAATTTAGATTTAGATTTTTTTTTTCTGGGTGAAGTAATTTTTTTGGCCTTCAAATATTAGTGTACCTTTTTAAGTTCAAAAAGTATGAATATAATGGTTGGAAAAAGAGGAAGTATGAATATAATGGTTGGAAAAAGAAGTGTGTCTGTATATTCAATTGGAAAAATTGCTACCCTAACAATGTGGTAATCTTTGAAATGGTTATGCTTTTGAAATGAAAATTATACCAGCCATCTAACTTATGTTCTTATTCCTTAATTTAATACCTATCAATAAGTTATAGAATATTGTATTTAGTGTCATCAAATCTATCTAAATTAAATAGTTATATTAGCATAGAATATTTGGATGACACTGGTTGCCCTCAATCATAAATTTGGAACAGTGAATGCGGGGACTGTTACAGCCGAATTTTAAAGTGAAAACTTCTTTGAATGGATCAAACTAAATGCCACCAGTTCTGATCCCTCCTTCCCCTTTTCATCTACCATCTATAGTCAGAAATAAGTTGGTATTTGAAAACCAACCCTTTATTCCTTTAAAGGTTTCAGGTTCTGCAAAAAGGGCAGGCTGCTGAGTTTGTCTTCCTAGCAAGACCTCAAACAGAGCTGAAGAAAGATAAGTACAACAGTGTGCTTAATTATGGGTTGGAACCCGCCTCCTGCTAATTGGGTCAAACTAAATGCTGATGGATCATGCTTATCCACTACTGGTGAAATAGGAGCAGGAGGCATCATTAGAAACTCAGAAGGCCAATGGATAAAAGGTTTTCCTCACTTTATTGGCCTTGGTAATAGCATCTCTAATTCTCACCACTTGTCTCTTTAATTAATCTGTGCAGGTCATTCCTCAGCCGATGTGAGGGAGTTTCTATTATTCATACCTTTAGAGAAGGCCACGCCAAAAAAAGATGTAATTTTTGTGTTGTTTGATCATGTTCCTCATTTTATGTCTTCTGTATTTAGTGGGTGTTCAATTCCCACCAAGAACTGGTGTTGGTTAACATCTGCTTCTACTTATTTTATTTTTTAAATTAGTAAAAATTAGTTTTTGGAAAAAATATATATTTCACTATAAGTTACCGCTAGCTAACTGCTAAGGTTTTTTTTTAGTATGAGACTATGAGTTACGTAATCGGATTCTTAAACAACATTTTAAAAATCATACATATATCTAATAATAATCATCAAAGCAAAATTACTTTAGGTCTAGTGTCCAATATTTTTTGTTAGATAGCTGGCCAAAGCTCAAACTTGAAATTAATTGCTTGGAAGTGGAAATATATTTTTTTATGTTGTACTTGCGATCTCTGAGGCATTAGTTTAATTAATTTAGACTCAACCGACGTCACACATAGTTACAGTGAAAGAGTCTCCCAACAAAAATAGTTATATTTAAGAGATTTCGAACCTGAGACTATAATTAAACGATATCAAACTATTTATCACTTGAACAAACTCCATATTAGTTGGGAGTCAATATATATATATCTATATATATATGGCTTTGGAATTTTTTGTGTCACACAAGTAAAGTATCATACAAAAAAAATAACTTTCCCACTAAAAATAACTAATTAATAAATAACTTCTCATGAATAACTTCTATGATTTAACATATTATTTAAAATATAATTATTATATTACATTTTGAAAGTTACAAAATTATCAAATATTTAATATTTTATTATTTTAAATCATAATAATAATTTTATCATATATCTATCTATATATATATATGGCTTTGGAGTTTTTGGTGTCACACAAGTAAAGTGTCATACCAAAAAAATAACTTCTCCACTAAAAACAATTAATCAATAAATAACTTCTCATGAATAACTTCTCAATAAATAACTTCCATGATTTAACATATTATTTAAAATATAATTATTATATTACATTTTGAAAGTTACAAAATTATCAAATATTTAATATTTTATTATTTTAAATCATAATAATAATTTTATCATATATATTTTTTAAAAAAAAAATAAATTACATGTACGGTACGTACATGCAAAACCTCTAGTATATATATATATATATATATATATATATATATATATGAGAAGTTTTACGTACAAACTACAAAGTGTATATTATTTTTTAAATTTTTAAGATATAATATAAAATAATTATTTTATTTCTCTCCCTTTTTTTTATCACATCTCATAATTTATTTTATATTATAAAAATATAATTTGGGAGAAGTGGAGAATATAAATATAGACATATAAAGCTACGCCGTTTTCGCTGCTATTTGCTAAACCCTAAACCCCAACCCTTTCGCTCGTAAACTACCAGACAGAAACTAAGGCAGCGAGAAGTACCTTCAACCTTTGAGGAAGCTAAGCTACAATGTCCTCCGACGAAGATGAATCAATGTCAGAGCAGGAAGAGCAAACAAAGTCTGGGAAGGAAGATAATGGATCAGTACTTGATTACATCATGAGCTTGGAAAGCGTTCCGTCTAAACTCCCTCCACATCTCGAACTCCTCAAGACGCGAGTTCTCTGCAAGATTGATGCTCCTCAGCATGTACTACCTCACTAAACCATAATCAAACCTAGTCCTGCGTTTTCCTTGGGTGCTTTATTTCCTAGATTAGAAATAATGATTCATTCGTTTTTAATTTTGGGAGTTCTATTGGCTATTGTTTGTTTCTATATTATTCCTTATTTCCTTTTTTTTTTTCGTATTTGTAGACAGATACCATACAGTACTCTGGCGCCTATGCAGCATTAGGAGTTGATAATAGTATACGGTTGGATAATTTCCGTCAAAACTTCAAAGTTCAAGTGAATCGACTCACAGAGGATGACATAGAGTTTGATATGATTGGAATTGACCCTGCTCTTGCAAATGCATTTCGAAGAATCCTTATAGCAGAGGTGAAATATTTATGCTTTTTCCCGTACTTTTCAAGTTGGATATTATAAGTTTATTATTCTATTGACTGCTCATAGTAGTATGTTTGATATGGTTATTACTAGTGGAGATAATAGATTTTAATGGATTGCTATACATTCAGGTTCCAACAATGGCAATTGAAAGAATATATATGGCAAACAATACTTCAGTTATACAAGATGAAGTTCTTTCCCATAGATTGGGCCTCATTCCAATCGGCGCTGACCCCAGGCTATTTGAATACCCAGGTTTGTATATCTATACAAACCCATAGTTTATACTTTATATTTCATATCAATTATCACTAATATGACTTTCTTGTGTGATAATTCTCTATTTGTTGTTTGCTATGACCCCTTGCTGTGGCTTGAAGTTCAGTTTTTTTAATTGCCTCTTTCTTTTTGGTATAATTAGAAAATGCAGGAAATGAGAAGAATGAAAAGAACACTATTGTCTTTAAACTCCATGTTCGATGTGAAAGGCAACAGCCTCGTATTACTGGTAAAAAGACTTGAACCTGGCACTAACTCCAATATATTTTGTTTTAATGTCCTTGTTCTAATATTTTAACTTCAATGCAGTAAAATCAAATGAACTGAAGTGGTTACCTAATGGGAGTGAGCTTCCCTCTGAAGATATCAAACCAAATTCAAGTTCAAAACCAAAAACATTTACATCATTTAGTTGCAGTCAAGATTCCCTTCCTGAATTTTCTGGCAATCCAATTGCTCCTAGGAATTTGGATATTATATTAGCTAAACTTGGACCTGGTCAGGTACCCCTTTTTTCCTATTGGCCTATTTATTTATTTTTTTGGTATTACTTTGATAATGAAAAAGGCACAAAACTACATATAGTTAATCTATGGTTCCTCATTGTATATGAGCAGATCTTCTGTATCCATGAAAAAAGATATTTAATATATGCTATATCATCCAACTTCCTTCTGGTGGGGTTGTTGCTAAAAGTGTTAGAGCCTATAATAAAATCATTCCAAGGTTTCTCTAAACAACTTTAACTTTTTCCATGAACTTGTCCTTAACATAATATCATCTTTCTTAAATTAATTTCAAGTTTCAACACAAGCTATGGCAGGCTTGTGCTTAGACCATCAGACCATGCATCAAGCCCCGAGAGCATTTGTGTGACAGGGTGTTAGTAGATATCAATAAAACTAATCAGGGGCTTTCTAATAGCTGGAGTTTTTGTCTAAGCAAAGTAGTATGGACATCTTTAGAAGAATAGAAAAATATTGCGTCTATTTTCTTCTTTTTCTGGTTTGTTTTGCAAGGTACTAGGAGCCATTAAGATGAAAAATCCTCAATTGCTGCTTTTTTATTGAAGGTTTTACCCAGTTTACCCATTTGATGTCAGATGTGTTATCCTCTTCTAAAGTGTTAAATTGGAGCGCTTATTTCAATTATTTGGCATTTTCATCGTGTCCATGTTTTGTAGCCTTCCCAGCATGAGTTTATGTTAAAACTTTTTCTTTTTTTTTTTTCGTTCCAAATTCCGTGTATCTCCTTTCTCTGTTGATCAATAACTGGAGAAATCATAATGATGTTTATTAATTAATGATTTTTCTCCCTTTTTTTGAGTGATGCCATTGTTTTAGGTTGAAAAGAGGAACAATAATTATTACCTTTTGAGCATTGATTGCATTGGAAGGTCTCAAAAGGCCGACTAGTATAAGATATATTTAGATCGGTTATATATCCACATTATATATCATCCTAAATGGTTTTATAAGTAATACTTGATTTAGCGAATTTTTAATTACTTAGATGTCTTCAGATAGAAAAATTATCAAACATATTCATTACCGTACATGTTTTTGTAGGAAATTGAACTTGAAGCTCATGCAGTTAAAGGCATTGGCAGGACACATGCTAAATGGTCCCCAGTTGCCACTGCTTGGTATCGGATGCTTCCAGAGGTGAGGGAATATCCCGTATCTTGGCTAATGCTCACATTCAAAACTCCCTGAAAATAATGAAAACCTCACATCTCTGTGCTGCTGTTTTTTTTCTTTAGGTTGTACTCTTGAAAGAGGTTGAGGATGAGCTCGCTGAAGAACTCAAAAATAAATGTCCAGTTGGAGTCTTTGATATTGAAGATATTGGGAAAGGTAGTTTGTCTTGTTATACTTGTGTTATTTCCACCATTTCTTGTGTTTGTAAACCATGATAGCAGAAGATCACTGTGTCCATGACTTGCCATTTTGACTGCTATTTCTCGGTTGATGTCTGTCTTGTGTTGTACACAAGTAGTTGTTGGTGGATTACACATGTATGTGGTCTGAACTCCAAGTTCCTTATCTTTGGTACTTTCTTTTACTCTGCTGTTTTGGCTTTAAGCAGGTAGAAAAAGGGCAACTGTAGCCAGACCGCGATCATGCACTCTGTGCAGGGAATGTATCAGAGGGGGGAAAGAATGGGAGGATCGTGTGGCCTTACGCCGTGTTAAAGATCATTTCATTTGTAAGTAATATCTGACATATTTGAATTCATTGGATTTGAACGTCTAATTTACCTAGCATACAAATATAGCACCATCTTTGGATTTGAGGCAACTAATTTCTTATACTAGGGCAATTGAAAGTAATTAGGATGGCCAAGGCAGGTTTTTCTATCTGATCCACCATGTTAATGCCCAAAGTCACTGGCTTCCTATTGATATATTGTAGTTTGCACATCATATAGAGTTGCCTTATGGGTGTTGATTATCATATGAAGTAATTTTAACTATGTTGGTAGATTAAGGTCATAATCTGTGTTAATATTGCCACATATGGAAGACAAATGTATTTAATAAACCAAACATCTTTCAGCAAGTATTAGTTTGAGTCTTTGAGATGCATGCAAAAGTTGCTGCTTAATTGAAGTACCCTGAATTGAACCCTTAAATCATTCAAAATCACTCATGGAATGTTCTGTTTATCAAGTGAATTCTGAAATTCTGTTTTAGTTCCTTAAAGATCTTACTTACTGTTATCTCTTCTTGTCTTGGTTTTCACTAGTTACTGTTGAGTCAACTGGAGCATTACCACCAGAAGTACTATTTACTGAAGCTGTGAAGATTCTGGAAGAGAAGTGTGAACGTGTGATTACCGAGCTTTCTTGATGCAATCTCTTTGCCTGTAACTCAGAGAATGAAATGGAGAAGGGTTGTGATGTAAATGATCTGTTGGTTATTATTTAACACCAGTTTTGTGAGAACACGTAATTATTACTTTAAATACTGTTATCTCTTAATTTTGAGTTGACTCTATTTTTATTTTGTCTATTTAATTTTTTTTTTATCAATTTTCAATATTGTCTCTTATGTTTTTTCTAATTTTATCTAAATTATACAATTAAATTTCATTATATAATCTTATTTTATGTGGTGCACAATACTGGACATAAATTTCAACAAGGGTGCAGAAGAAACGTGAGAAAGCAAGAAGCCTGCACTCCTAAAACAAGCAACTCTCAGTAACAGACAAACTTGGCAACACATCAAGAGGAAAATAGCACACCGCATTCATTTACTAGATCTACACTCTACACAAACTCTTATCTAAAACAAGACTAGTGACAATCTTAAATGGTGGGGGCCCAACACCAATCAATTAACAGGCCCTATATGCTTTGCTCTTAACTGTTCAAAAATTTTATAATAATTAACATTATATACAAATGTGATTCTACTCGTGATATTTAATGTTAATTGTGACATGACATTGTATTTAATAATATTATTTTATCAATTTAATCACATTTATCAATGTATCACTACAAAATAAAGGGTATTACTATTATCGTAGCTAAATTAACAAAAAATTGTAGTTAAATATATGATATGACATTACAATCAACATTAGAAGCCACGAGAACAGTCACATTTGCATTTGCTGTTAATTACTTATACGAATTTTTTTCTTGAGGAATTATACGAAAGTTAGATAAACACTTTAAAAGTCACAATTTACAACAATTTTGAGCACAATTAATCGAGATCGTAAATTTGAAGCCACCAAAAATACTTTTGTCTTAATTTATAAAGAGATCAAAATTCTCTAAAGAAGTCATTTTAATTTAGTATCTACGTTAATATTAGTAACATGATATTAATAAAACCATTTAGATGGAATTAATGATGTTTGAGTTGATTCATAAATGACTTAAACTCCTCTAATAATGCCTTGACATGCTATGTGTAAATTAACATCACAGTCCAATTAAGAAGTAACAAAATAATATCTACAATCTTTCAAAATTAAATTATATATGTTTTCTTAATTATCGTCTCTCGTGTTTGATCTCTGAAGGGATAGCTACTGAAGGGATAGCTACAGACCGTCCTACGTTAAAAGGATCACCCCAAATAATATACCTCACAATACTCAAAGGATTAATCATTAAGTTTGCTTTGATGAATATCCTAAATATATACCAACAAAAATTAAATCATATGTTATAATATTAAAAGTAGTTTTTGACCTTTTGTGGTATAATTTTGTTCCAAGATATATATTAAAAGATGTGGACTTGGTTGTGCAGTTAAAGTGAAATGGCAATTATACAAAACCAATGCTTTAGCTTCAGCTTCAGGTTGAGTCACCTACGCACCGCTCTCCCCCGCATTTCTTCTTCTTCATCTTCTTCCTTCTCTTCTCTCTTCTTCCAAAGAAACCCTTCCTCACCGTGCAACCTTTCGCACACTGCCTCCGTCGCCATGTCCGACTCCGAACCTCCACTTCCTTCTCAACGATTCGTCGGCGCCGGAGTCACTCGCAACGAGGCAGATTATGCTGAGCTTCAGGTACGATCTGGACTTCCCTTACTTTTCCGATCGAAATTAGGTTTCGCTCGCCGAAACCCTAAATCAATGTCCTAATCAAGTTTCGTATTGATCAATTTTTTGAAAATTAAAATTTTTCGTGAATGCGTGACAAATTGGTTCAATCACTTCTTGACAAGACGTCTATTATTTAGGTGAGAGATTGTAAGTAGATTATGATTAATGCATGGTTAATAATATTTAATTATTTTTTTCATACTACGTGGGTCATAAATAGTGAAAAAGGGGGAAATTGTTAAATCAACTAATTAATTTTTGAATAACGAAAATATTTTTTAATTTAAAGGTTAAATAATAAATTGACTCACAACTGTCCTTATCATGTTTACGTGAAAGATTTAGAGTATGTTTGGTATAGATGCACGGATGTAAAGTACTGTAAAGAAAGTATCGTAGAATAAAAGAAAGTACTATATAAAAAAATTAGGAGATAAATAGAGAGAAAAATTAAGAAAGAAAAAAAATATGATAAAAAATGTGTTTGGTATATATAAAATATGATCTAAAATTTTTTTAAGAATCATAAAACACCACATTCTAATGTTTGGTTTTCTTACCAAACATACCCTTAAGATTTTGTTGTTCTTGGGATAGTCGTGACTTGTGAAGTTAAAAGTGGGCCCCTTACAAAATGGAAACATGTGGATTAGCCTAGCCGGACTTTTGAAAGATTCTTTTATATATATTTTTTGAGATTGGACCAGGTTAACATAAAAAAGTAAGGAGAGATAGTGACGCATAAATGAGTTCTATGAGTCTCACATCTGGGACTCACTTATGTATCATTCTCTCTCTTTATTTTTTTATGCTAGATAACATATGCATTATGATATTTTTTCATTGAAGTACTTGATGATAAATTATAAGAAGTACCTAAATTCATTTCAATTTCTATTTCTTTAAATTTCAATTGTTATTATTTAAATATATTATATTCATCTCCCATTAAATATATTTAATTATGCTTATTTTTTAAAATTTAAAATCATATTAATACTTGTGAAGTTTTATTATTATTGTATAATAAATCATGTTAAAACTTAAAATAAATTTTAAAAAATTATTATTATATTAAAAACTGAAAGATAATAAATCAGAGATATTAAGGAAGGTATATTTAAACAAATGACAAGAGAAATTAGTATAATTTTATTATTATTATTATTATTATTAATTCACATATAATAATACAAGGTAAACATGAACATTTAACACTTTGTACACTTACCCAATTCTCTTAAGTCTTAATATGTGTGGACTACATTTAACAGTAAAAAAAGAAGCTGTAGTTGGTATATAATATAGCTAATATCTACTTTACTTCGTCTCGTTTTTGGAGTGAGTGCCATCCATAGTCTTCTTCTTGCTTATTGCACTGCGTGTGTGTGTGTGTGTGTGATGGAGAGTCAGAGGCAGGAGGATGGAGACCAGGGCATCTCAGAGAAGTTCTTGGAGTACCCATTTGCTTCTGAAGCACACAAGAAAGTGATGGTGGATCTTGTTTTGGACTTGGAAAATGGCCTCCAAAATCACCTTCTTCCTTCTACTCTTCCTCCTCTTCTTCAGTACTACACAAACCACAGTGGCTCTGTTCAAGCTTCCTTTCGTGTTAGACAAGGCCTCACTGAATCCCCTGTAAGTCTATATATATATTTACTTGTAATTATTATTATTAAATGATGGGGTTTTCAGTTTTCACTGAAATTTGGATTGTAAGTAATTAATCAGATAGATTTGATATGGGGAAGTTGGGTACACTATGAGCCACCAAATGGAACATGCTTGGAGATAACAAGCTTCACAGTTTATTTGAACTCTTCAAATGATGCGCCTCATTTTGTTATTGATCTCATTCGCCATAGCCCCACAATGCTAGTCGTTATCCTTGATCTCTTACCTCGTAAAGACCTTACACTTCATCCTCAATATCTCAAAACCTTCTATGAAGATACTCAACTAGACATCCACAGGTACTATTTATAAGAGTACTTACTTGACTACATGCTAATTTGTGCCAAAAAACCTCTGTTAACTTGTTCATCGAAAGTTGTAAAAGACAAGTTTTCCAAAAATCTTTAAAGTTGAGGGGGTTTCTTGTTCATCCTCCGAAATTTTTTTTTGGGGGGTGTTCTTGTAGTTTAATTGATCTCATATCAATATTTTATGAGTAAATTATCATTCTAGTCCCTGAAAAGTGTAATCTATATCAATTTAATCCCTGAATTTGGAAATATTAAATTTAGTTCTTGAAAGATACAATTTATCTCAATTTAATCCCTTAATGACGAAGATATTAAATTTAGTCTCTAAAAGATATAATTTATCTCAATTTCTAAGAATCTCAAAAAGTTTACAAGGACTCAATTGAGACAAATTGTATCTTTTAGGGTCTAAATTTAATATTTCTTTTTTCAATGACTAAATTAAGAAAAATTACATATTTTATGAAATAGAATTGAGATTTTCATATTTCAAAAACAGATATATTGCATATTCCGGGAATTAAAACAATAATTCACTTGTGTTTAATTAAGGTTTTGGATGGAAAAAAATGTATTTTGCACAAATCACAAAGTTTTAGAGATTCCAAGTTAATTTTAGTAGTTGAAAGATTATCTATTCCTAATCACTATGGTTCAAGGATTTTCTGCATTTTAGCCTATTTATAATGGAATTTACATGGTTTATTGGTTTTGCTATTTAACTTGTATAATATATGTTTGTATGTATATATACATGGACAGGCAAGCTTTTGAGAAACTTGCAGAAGCTGAGCCTTACGTGTCTCCCTCCCTTTACATGCGGACTACGGTGTCTCCCACAGCTATACTGTTTCGCATTGAGACAGAAGGTCGTGGTGGCGAAGAGCGATTGGAGGAGATAATCAGAAGCCATTTGGATCCAATTTCGAAGCAAGTTTTGAAGACATGGTTTGAGAACTGTGTTAATTATAGTGGTGAGAGGGATGAGGAAGAGAGGGAATGTGTGAGAAGAAGGGATCAGATTTGCAGACGAAAGAATTTGGACATTGATCTTGCTCCAAGCTTTGTGCAATTGTTTGGTGAAGAAGATGGAAACCGAATGATGGCTTGCTTGAAGGACTACTTTTTCAGTGAGTGAGAAGTTGATGGAAACCCAATTAGTTGTCTTCACATGTGTGATTTCTGCTTTGTGTTGGAGAGAAATTCTATGAGAATAATGATCCCATACTTTTTAAATCCGGATTTGTTGAAGTGTAAAATGATTTAAGTGCATAATGTCATAGTGCGAACACAAATCTTGAATTTCATATGACAGTTTGAATTGTGTACTTGATGCACTTACATTTTATTGAATCTGAAATAGAATGATGGCTTTTTGGAGGATTACATTTTTTTTTTCGCCCTTTGAAGGATTGCTTTAATTTGGAGGAATGGTAATATGTCCTATTAGTATCCATCCTAAGCACAAGCATATTTTAACTATTTTTTTTTTATTATATACTATTTATTTTATTTTGAATAATTTTTAACATTTTTATTTAAACTTCACATTAACTATATATTTAAGTATGTTAACTTTAAAGAGTAAAAAAAATATATGTTTCATAGCAGATAAGCAACCTAAACAGAGAAAAGATGAAGGGAAAATCTTATAATTCTTGGGTCATTCTAGTTATGACTACTGAAATATGCAAGTTTCCTCCATCAAAACTGTTGCAGACTTGCAGAGTATACAAAAGTAAATCCCAATATAGCTCATCAAAACACAATAGGGAATTTTGTAAACTTCAGACTGAAGAAAGTAGCATGATTCAACCTTTGTGCAGGTTGTAATGGAAAATTCAAACATTTGAAAACCCACTGACTTCAAAAAATTCCTCCAATATAATATTACCACAAAATGGCTGAACCTTTTCAATTCATCACTTGGACAAAGAAAATTTAATAATTCAAGTAAAAGGCATGAAAATTTTCAGCAATTATTAGTTATTACAAGTATCACTCATAAGAGCAATCAAACTAACCGTTGTAAATAGTCTTGTGCTACTTTTTGCGCTTTAGTGGGCCAGTCTTGTATCCACACTTAGTTGGTTTGCCCCAAGGAGTACAAGACTCTCTCCCAAACTTTCCACTACTCTTGCTCTTACCCTCTCCTCCACCATGAGGATGATCTACTGGATTCATGGCCACTCCTCGAACTACCGGCCTTCGACCGAGCCATCGGCTCCGCCCAGCCTTCCCAAGCTTCCGATCTGCATGGGTTGGATTAGATACAGTACCAATTGTGGCCCTGCAACGAGAATCAATCAACTTTTTCACACCCGAAGGAAGTTGGATTAAACAGTATCTTGAAGCGGGCTCTTTCAATATCTTTGCACTCGTTCCAGCTGCTCGGACCAGTTTTCCACCTTGCCCTGGGTTCAGCTCAATGTTGTGAATGATTGTTCCAATTCGCATTGAAGAAAGTGGCATGCAACTCCCAATTTGAGAATTTATGTCAGAATACATCATTTGGTTCATCATACTCTCACGTGGACTACGAGAATATGTCGTTGCAGCATCTGTGAATAAGGAATGAGAGAGAGGTGTAAGGACCTATGTACACATGGACCAAACATTGGAAAGAAAGAAATAAAGGAACAATACCAACTGCATAAAATCCCAAACCAAAATTGTTTTGCCATTCTTTCTTATAGAACATCAATATTATTTTTCCATGACATCATCAACAATGGGTAGGTTTACAGAGATACTCAAGAAAATAAGTCACTTTTCTGTTGAGATCCTCAAGAAACTCCTTTTTTCAATCTGTTATATTAAATGGTTCTTGTTCATGATTGACCTTGTTTTGCCAAGTTCATGATATTGTTTATTCCCCTAACTTTTTGAACCTTTTGTCCAGTGAAGAGCAGGTTCATCTGGATTTATGCATCCACACAGTTTGCTCTGGTGGTTCTCTCGCATATATTTTAGTCCTTATTAATATATTTCTTCTCTATTGAGAACATTGTTGATTCCTGTATATTCACTGTAAATCAAGCTAGATTATAATTATATATGAAATAAATAGTAAAATAAGCGTAAATATGGAGCCAAATTTTGTCATTAATGTAACAGAAGTGACACAAAATAGAAATTTAAGATGCAAAGAAGCTACATACTATCTTCCATCCTGATTACAGTTATATTCTGGTTTATCCAGGTCCAGTTCCAAAAGGTTAGTCTTGCATGACTATTTCCTATAAAATAATTTTTTTGTTTGCTTTTTTGTTAAATGACTATCTTTTTAATTTTGCAACTCTTAAAAAAAAAAAAGAAAGCTACGAGTCTTTTTTAATTTAAACCTTCTGAGTTAGATTAACAATCTACTGGTTCATCAAAAAAAAGATTAACAATCTATTGAAGTAAAGTAGTAAAATAATCAAAATCAGAATGTATCATCCCCTTTGATTTCCTTTAAGCAAATCTCATCAACCACCACAAAGCAAGCGTCTACATTTCAAATTCTCCACAAGCTAAAAGTCTCACTTTTTGTTTTCCCAACCTTTGAGAAATCTATTTCACGAAACTCCTCCAAAAGCAGTTTAATCTTCCATTTCCCATAATGAACGAACAGTAGCAGATAAATCAACAACCAAAGAAGACAATTCCAATGGAAGATCAAGAAAAAATTGATAGACCAAAGAGGGCAATTACCGGAAGAGAAATTGCGAGAAGCATGGAGGCCATTGTTGTTGAAGATTGAAAAGGGTTCAAGAAAGTTGATTCTGCTGATACTAGAGAAAGCCGAAGAAGAAGCTATGCGAACTCTCCACAGAGCCATGGATCTGAGTTCTGAAATGCAACATCTATTTAGGGATGATCATGGGTAGGAACCGGGGAGGATACTGCATTACCCGTCCCCAGCCCCAGTAATAAATATAAATATTTTCCCGTACCTGTCCCCAGCCGGGTATGATATTTATTACCCATCACAATAAAATAAATATAACAGTTTAAGAAGTTTATCCTTAAACAGACAATAAAACAAACATAAAAGTTTAACAAGTTTATCCTTACACAGACTTAATTATTGAAATGATTTGAATTACAACATGCTATGGTTGTAAAGAAGGTATTGTGCTTCTCATTCTCCGAAATCTGATAAAAATAAATTACATAAATTAGTTACTCATTATAAAATTATAATAAAAATAATAGCTATCAGTCTATATCCAACATCTTTTATACCTATGATTTCTAGCTTTCTTCTAAGCTGGCTATGCACTTTTTGAAGCCGAATTTTATCTCAAAGCTGATGATGATATATATTTAAGCCCAGGTGACTACATTTTACAAGTTTCTGCTAATTAATTCTTGAATGATCTTTGTTTGAGGCTCCTTTGTCCCAACAACCTAAATAAGATTAACGTGATAATTTTCTATTTATTGTGAGACCGATTGGCGAGTGAGAAAGCTACACATGAACATAGTGCTATGTTTAATCCATTTACCATATGTTTCTAATCAGGCTAATACAAATGGAGAGGACGTAAAAAAAACCATAGATCAAAGCAACACAACAGCAACCGCTAATATAGATATAGTGAAGAGAAAACCAAAGAAAGAGAGGAGAACCAGAAATATGAAGGAAAATAAAGGGGGGAAGAACTTACAATGATAGAAACTAGTTGAAATTGGAGGAATTGAAGCTGCGATGATACTGATTTTGGCGAGACAGAGGCGTGAAATGCTTGCTTCTGGGGTGAAAGAGTGAATGTGGGGACGGCTAGGTTTTGTTCGGCCCATAGCGACATGCTCTTCAAGTATATGAAGCTAGAGCCCACTTCTATTGTTGGGCTAACTCATCATTAAATCTAATCCAACCCAATTTTTTTTTGGCCAGAATCCAACCCAATTGGGCTAACTGCTTCAATATTTTTTTTTTTTTGTCAAATTACTCTTTTGGTCCTCAACGTTTGCACGAAGTTTAATATTAGTTCTCAACGTTTCAAAAAGTTATTTTAGGTCATCAATATTTTTTTTTGGTCAAAATTGGTCCTCCAGCGTAACTCCGTCTGGTTTTTTTTGTTAAATGCTGACGTAGAAGACTTATGTGGCACACTTTCTCTCCTACGTGTCATATTTGGATGATATGACACCCTCTCTCATTCAAATTCAGCAAAACGACGCTGTTTTGCATCACTTCTCTCTCACTTTAATTCAGCAAAACGGCGTTGTTTGATAGAGTAGCTATTGCTCTTGTCCCATTGGATTTGCGAGCTTGTGATGTATGTTTCTTTAACTTTGCTATGCTTTAGTGCCCAGTGTTGGCAGTGTATTTTCTGATTTTGTGCAATTGTGCTGATGAATGTTTTTGACCAAAAATGCAAATATCTATCTTGTATATAGATGAGTCGATGCAAATATGGGCTATAAGCACTTAATTTTATGTGTATTAAATTAAATAATGCTTTAATTGAATCCATCAATTTTTTTAAAAATATTTCTTACCATCTGCAGCTATATATATACCCCCAAGAAAAAAATTTGTTTTGCCACGTATTTAAATTATTTTGCTAATTATTTTCGGATCAAGGCTAAAGTACTATTTTGGTCCTCAATGTTTGCATGAAGTTTAATATTGGTCCTCAATGTTTCAAAAGTTTAATGTTGGTCCTCAATGTTTTATTTTTTGGTCACTTTTGGTCCTCGAGCATAACACCAGTAACTTTTTGCCATTAAATGATGACATAACATGCTTATCTGGCACACCCTCTCTTCTACGTGTCATATTTTAGTGATGTGGCATGACACATCACTGCCACGTCACCCCAGACGATGATGATAATGATGATGATAAAGGAGAGAAGATGATGATGTGACAATGTGGGGTGACGTGGCGGTGATGTATCATGCCACGTCATTAAAATATGACACGTCCGGGAGAGGGAGTGCCACATAAGCATGATACGTCATCATTTAACGGCAAAAAGTTAACGGTGTTACGCTCGAGGGCCAAAATCGACCAAAAAATAAAACTTTGAGGACCAACATTAAACTTCATGCAAACATTGAAGACCAAAATAGTACTTCAACCTCGGATCGATAACTTCAAGTTTTGGAATATTAAATTAGATTGAATCTAAAAAAAGTCAAATACTTATTTTGATACCTTATATTTTTTATTAGTTTTGTATTGGTTATTTATCTTTTAGAAGTTTTAAATAAGTATTCTATCTTTGTAATTTGTTCCAAAGCAGTCATTTTGTATATCACTGTCCAACTTTTCTATTAAATGATGACGACGTGGCATGCTAAAACTTTTAAAAAATTATACTTTTGCTCCTTCTCCAACCTCAACATTTTCATTTCAGTCCCAACTCTATTACCACCACTACTTGTAAGTCTAAAGAAACTACACCGTTCATCACCACCCAAATCTGATTCTATTTCGTTGCCATCCTCGGGTCATGCAAGTTCTAGTGAAAAATAAAAAGACTAATTGAAAATAAATTATATAGATAAATGACTGATTTAAATTTTTTGAAAAATAATAAACTAATGTGGAATTAGTGGTAAAGATAAGAGACCAAAATAAATATTTGGCCTTTAAAAAATGTATAAAACAGAATTGGCAAAAATAGAACATGTAGGCAAACATTAATTTTACAAACACTATAGGGACCAGAAAAAATATTTTTAGCCACAATGTAATAAGGAGTTAATATATATATATATATATATATATATATATATATATATATATATATATAAAAGTTCCAATTTCTTATTATATTGCACAAATTTTTGTTTTTATAAATTCTCAAATATTGTTAAAAACAGAAAGTGACTATGCAGCACTTGTATTAAATTCTTATGGTGACATATAATGGACACATCGTAAAATATATGAATTTTGTTGTAATACACACACATGTGGATCATCACACAGAAAGAATCGAAAATCGGTATATTCTATTTGCAGCATATTATTAAATCTCCTACCATTTATACAAACCACACATATATTCCAATAATAAATAAGATGATTCCCATTTTGCGAACAACATTTTTGTAAATTATTTTACTAATTATTATCGACTTTCACGTGGAAAAGTTTACAACACAAGTCTCAAATTTTGGCATTATTATCCTTCTTTTTCTTTCCTAATTACTTTTTTGTTATTTGTTTATTTTAAATTGATATTTGAGCATCTTGACTTTCCATAAAAAAAAATTAAAATCCAAGAAAAAAGGTTAACATATCTAATGCAAATTATTTAGCCACTAATTAAGTTCTTTATTCTTAGAAAATTGTCACTTCCATCATTCTACTGAAAAAAATAATGAACACACTCTCTCTTTCTTTGTCCCTTTTTCACTTTCAAATAACTTAGAGTTTGGGCTGTCTATTGGTAGATTTCTATTTCTTCTTGTTTAATCCCTCAATCTTAATAGTGGTTTAATTTGTTTGTTATCTAATTTGGTTCTAATATTTTCTTGTAAAAGTTTAGTAATTACTAGACCAACCCATATATATAGTAAGTAATGTGAATCTTGACAGGGTATTTCTATATTCAAAATATATTAATCCATATATAAATTTTATGGATTACCTTTGTAAAAAAAATTCACCTATTTCATCACCTTGTTATAGAAATCTTTGGCACTTAATTACAATTTTAAAGATTACTACAAATATTATGATATGTATATTATATATATATATATAAAGAGGTATAATAGTATTTTTTTTTTTGTTTCCCAAGGTATCCCCTTGCCCGACAGGCCAAGGACTAATCCTCCACGGATTTGAGCTCTATTTAAGGGTTTGTCGCTGGCCAATTGGTTGCTGCATACACAAGGTGGGATTTGAACCCTCAACACTTGCTTAAGCGACCTAGTGAGCTAACCACTAGACCAACTAAGCTTGATTGAGGTATAATAGTATATAATACATATGTTAGCAACACGAAAATTAGTAAAAAGATTTATCCTAAATTTATCTTACAAATAAAATTAGTTGAGCTTTTATTTTTGTTTATCTTGCTCAATATAATATTTGTAAATTATTATTCTTAATTATTATTAGAATGAAATTATCTAATTTATTGTAAGTATGGCGGGGTTTTTACTTATATGAGTTTCTTCCTTTTTATCAAAAAGTTCTCTATTATATTCTGACAATGACATGGAAAAGAGGTTTATATATTACATATATGGCATGTATATATATAAAAAAACTTTTTATTTCTGTAATTTGCCAGATTCGGAGAACAAATGCCAAACTTTAGGTTCTTGTTGGATTATATGTGAAATAAATTGGATAAAGGCAATGATATTGTAAGGGAAAAAAAAAGTCTATAAAGAGACATGATGATAGTGGATCATTAATTAATCTTTTTCTTATTTTTCTTGAAATTTTTATATTATAATATTAATTAATTTGAAATTTTGAATATTCTAAAGCATTTATATACAAATTAAAGTAAAATAAAAGTGACTAAGGTATAGGAATCTGATTTGTATAACATTTTTCGTTTATTATTAGTCTCCAATTTTATGAGATAAAGTACTATATATTACAGAATTTGATTCCATATATCATATATGAGACGAATATATTAATTTATTGAACCATGTTAATTTAATTAATTTTCATGATGACGATGAGTTGATGACTTATAACCATAAATAAGAAATTTTGTGATCGCGTTGAGGTCCATTGGAATCTATATATAATATTTGAATGCCCATTGCATGTCTTTTTCTTTTTAAAAAACTAATATAATATAAAATTATCATTATTAATTATATTTAAAAACAAATAATAAAATAATAAAATTAAAAAAAATTTTACTCCATACTATTTTGTTTTAATTTTCTACTATTTTCACTTTTTATATCGCATATTTTTTATATTTTATATTATATAATATATATGTGTGCATTTTGGTTTTTTTTGGAGATAGCATGTGAAACCACATGGGTCTCAAAGAAAATGTGCATACAATGAACCTAAACTTCTAGATGCATGCAATTGCAAAGATGGCAAAAAATATTAGAGAAGAATAAACACATATTCATGGGAAGTGGGTTTTGAACGTTGAATAATTATACCATCTTTAAACAAAAAAGAAATATATATTCTTTTAAATATTTTTATGGCAAAAAGGTTGGAGAAAAGTAAAGACAATGATGCTCAAGCAAACCTAGACCAATACTATTTTAATTTCTACGTTTCTTTTACTCTAAGACACTAACTTATGGTCCTTTTTTGTTTTTGCATAAAAGAGAAAAAGCACAATCGATTAATTTAAGACAAATTATCCTCTACCTGGCCGATCTAATTTAAATTAAATAGGCATTTTAAAAATTCCTATTGTACTGAGGTTTTTGGTGGTTATCCAAATATATAGGTTGCTTGAACTTTCAAGTTTGTTTGTTTAGTTAGTTTAAAAATATCTTATAATTATATAAAAAAAATTATGAATCATCTATGTTAAAAATTATTCACTTGTTCATCATGTTGTTGAAAGAGCTTATGATACTTCCAACTTTGAAGATTACTTTGGATCTAATATGCAGGAGGTATAAGAGTAACAATTCATCGTAAAGAAATAAGATCAGTTGAACTAGTTAGTTCAACAATTGTTAGAGTTTATTTATTCTCCAGTATTATTATATTAAAGTTTTTTTAAATTATTATAAAATGTCATTTGGTTTTTTCTACAACATAATAGAGATTTAATGTTTTTTTTATAAAAAAAGAGTATCTTTTATATATATATATATGTACACGTATTTTATATTTATGGAATATTACTAATTACTATAATGATTGTTGTTTTCTAATATGAAGTGAGAAGATGTTTAGTAGTACGGTAATACAAAATTTTAGTATATTTTTTAAATTAATTGATCTCTAATTTATTCAAGTGAATATTAAAATGAATTTTTATTATTACTATTAATAATAAATAATACAACACAATTAAAATAATATATCAAAATTCAATATTAACGTTAAACTTTTATGGACATGGACTTTAGCTTGGAATACTTTAAAAGTCCTTTCAATTAATTAGTCCCACACTTCCCTAACTACCCTAAACAAACTTTTCTACCTTCGTATCTCATTCTCTCTCTCTCTCTCAAAATATTACAAAATTAAAGATGCATTAAAAAATGACAAATTAATCAGTTTAATCGGCAAATAGTCTACACATTTTTTTAAAATGAATATTGATACGATTCTGACTAGTTTGAATTGAACGAAGCCTATTTCTTATGAACTATTTGATGGGTAGCATTCTTTTGGAGACTCAACACTCTCCAAAGGAGTGCGTGCACAACACTCTATTGCATTGCATGTGTACTATTCTGACTTGCTGGTTACACGACACAAAACAGAAGACATGTTTTTTTACGCAAAAATAAAAAGAGAAAAAAAAATATATTTATTGTGTTTGTAGTAAAAATTTGGGAATAGAAATAAAATGATAATGTAATAAAATTACCATTTTATTATGTTTATTAAAATAAAAAAATATCATAATTATGTCAAATCAAAAAATATAATAAACATTTAATATTTTTTATTAAAATTTTTATATAGAAAATCAAAAATAAATCAGACCCCACCCACTTTTTATTTTTCTTTCCCTTTTTCAATTTTGAACCGAACATGTTCCTATATTTAATTTCTTTAACTACCTTATTCTCTTGGGCCCTTAATACCTTTTTTTTTATATTTTAACTAAGGGCATGTTCTTTACGCAGAAAGGAAAAATAATAAGGAAAAAGAAAAGAGAATGAGTTTATTATATTTGATAGTAAAATTTGAGAATGGGAATGAAGATGAAAATAATTAAAATTAGGAAAAAACTTATGTCCATTTCATCAAGTTCTCCAATATAAATATGATACGTGACAAAAAATGTTTAAATGACCAATCACAGTAGAGAGAGAATATAGAAGACCACCTTTTATATAACCAATCATAGAAGAGAGAGAGTGTGTAAATACAATATATGATTGGTGGAACTGGATGAAATGGACACAAGGAAATGGACATAAGTTTTTTCCTTAAAATTACCACTTTATCTCTTATATTAAAATATTAAAAAAATAGGTAAAACTTGCGCCAAATCAAAAAGTATAATGAACATTTCACATTGTGCACGAAAATTCATAAGAGAAAAGAAATGAATGGGACCCAATATGCCTCACCCATTCGATCACTTTCTCCTTACCCCATTCTACCAAAAGAACAAGCCCTAAGTTTTGAGACTTTAATGTCATTCCTTTGCCTTTGAATTTTCTGAGAGAGGATCATCTGCTGTCCACTTTCCTTGCTGTCTTTACTGTCCTTAAAAAACGACGTCGCTAGCTGCTGCAAAAGGTAGGTGTAGTATAAATTTTAAAGTCCTTGTAAGGGAATATTATGTTTATACATTTGAGATAATATTTATCTTACATTTTAGTCCCAATAGAAATACATTTTTGTAATAAAAAATTATATTTGTCTTTTATTTTAATTCCTAAACAATTAATGGGGATTCGATTATTCGTAGAGTGCAGGGATAGGATTGACTTCGATACCTGTTCAAATTAAATTCGGGAAATATATTATTCTACCCAAACTCTGTCCATGATCATTCTTAATAAATTTTAGGGTAAACTACAGTTTGCCCCCCTGTAGTTTGGCCTAATTCCAGTTTGCCCCCCTGTGGTTTAAAGTGCGACACTTAACTACCCTGTGGTTTGGCTTAAAATTAATGTGCCTCCCTGTGGTTTAGAGTGTGACACTTGACCCCCCTGTGGTTTGTTATGTTATCACTTAACTACCTTCACTTACCTTCTATCCAAATTTTAGTCAAATTAATCATCATTTTTATACTTTTAATGTTTAAAATTTGTTATTCAACACTCTATAATTATAAAATAATTCAAAAAATATATAATTAATATAAAAATAAAATTATAATTTTAAGCCAACTAAGACGAACATTTAATAAATTATTGTGTGGATGCGATATAAACACAACGTCTTGATGGCTAAAATTTAAATCACTTCAAAAGTTGAAAAATACAAAATAGAGTATATCATTTATTAAAAAATTTACAAGTATCTAACAATGATAATAAATAAAAAAGACTCCAATGTCGTTAACATATACTTTCACAATCTGCATTTCACACGTGAGAGCTAATAGATTATTCGTTGGTTGGAATCTAATGCACAAGTCACTAAGAAATTTTAATTAGTGGACAGTTTTATGTTCCTCTCCGTAATACTACTTTATAAAATAAAATATTCCTCTTAGATTATAGTATTTTAATTTGATTTCTCTTAGATTTACCTTCTCAATTTGATTCATCTTAAATTGCTAAGTATTATCAATTCTCAATTTATCTATTGGAGGGTCGCACCAAATAATATAATGAGCCATTTAATATTCAAAAAATTAGTCATTATATTCGCTCCGATAAATATTATGACAAAAAATATAGTTCATCTTAAAGTGACAAGTACAATTTTAGGCAAAAGTACTTTTAATGCCTCTAAATGTTTGGGTGTCTATTAATGATGTTTTTAAACTTTGTTTTGTCGTTAACTGAGTCTCTAAAATTTTAAATTGCAACCAATTTTTTCTTTTATTAAAATTTCGTGTAAATAATTTACAGTAAATATAAATGTGATTGTGGCCTCCCAACAATAATATCAAATTATATATTTAATTAACTACAATTTTTCGTCGAACTATCTATAACAACATATTTTATTTTATAGTAACACAATTGTGACTAAATTGATAAAATAATGATATTAAATATATGATTTGATGAGACGTTGTTATCAAAGACATAGAGTGAATTTATTTCAGGTCAATCCTTTTTATTTTAAGGAATGAAACATAATATAATTTTTATTTAACAGTGACATTTAATAATAAAATTAAGCAATGATAATAACTTTTTTCACACCCTTGTTGGGTCACCGTTACCAAAAGACATTTGTATTTCACAAAAATTACTAGTTTAACCAATACGTCCAAAGTCCAAACAAGTTGGGTGATGACATGCATTATAATCAAAGTTGTTAGGATATAGATTTAATTAATAAGATCTTATGATTTTAAGATGTTATTTATAGAGATTGATTTCGAATTTAGATAAAAAAAATTAATAAGATAGTAATAGGATCTCGATTTTATATATCTGATCCTACAATCTTACATGTTACATATTTTATGATCTTATGATCTCATATTAGAATTTTACAATTTTTAAGGAAAAAAAATTCAAATATCATACTAATAGTACACATTAATAAAATAATTATGTTGTGAAAATTGTTTAAACATAAATATTTCAATATATTGTGACTTATTTTATGAAAGAATGATAACTTTCTGATAATTTTATCTTGTAAAAGAAATTGTATACTATTAAATACATTTTTATTTATTTTATAAAAATGATAGGATCTTACGATCCTCAATCGATATTATATTTTGATCTATCTTGTACCTTTTTGGATCTTTCGTAAGATTTGACGTTAACAACCTTGATTATAACAATATTCAATAGAGTAGTTAAACTGACAAAAAAAAGTAGTTAAAGAAAAGTGTGAATTAATATTTTAGTCCTTAAGTAATATAATTTATCTCAATTTAGTCCTTAGAAGATGTAAATATTAATTTTAATCCCTAAAATATGTTATTTGTCTCAATTTAATTCATAAAGAATATAAATATCAAATTCAGTTACTGAAATGTGAAATTCATCTCAATTTAGTTCCTTTTAAATTTTCTGTAAATTATATTATTATTAATGGAGATTTCAAATAGACTAAATTGAGATAAAATATGTACATCTTTCAATGATTAAATTTGATATTTTTATATTTTTTAATGATATCATTAAAATTTTTAAAAAGTTATAAGTTGTTAATAAACATATTTCAAAAATTGTTAGTTTACTATTATTATTATTTAATTCTAAATTTTAAAAATAAGTTTTTTTTATTTAAATACATATTTAATTAAATAAATAGATATATTTTGGTCAACATGAGTACAATTATAAGTTTTTCCTATTCTACATTATTAGTATATATTAGTGAAAATACATCAAATTTAATTTATAAACAATTTTTTTACTTATAAAAAAATATTGATAAACAAATTTTGCTTTTTTTTTGGCCTGAAACAATTTTTGCTTTTTATTCTTGTTAAATGTTGATTGTTATATAATAAATATAAAAATGGGATAATGTTTTTTCAACAGCAATAAAATAAAATCATATTCAATTTCAAACTAGTGAAGAAAGTAAAAGTCGGCAAATACAAATCTAAGAGTTGACCTATTAATCTAGCACACACAATAACCTCTTATATATACTAATATACATAATAATACATGTATGTGTATATATACACATACCAATATCATTAGTATATATACTGATTTTTCTATTTCTTTCACTGCATTATTGTGTTTTTCACAGTCTCTCCTCCATTCAATTCATATTAGGAAGGAAGCTGCTTCAAAATTAAGGCCAAAAAAGTACCCTCCATGCTTGCTTTTTATGAGTGGAGGAGGAAGAGGTGGACAAAACTAAGCCAGAAGGAGAATCTTCATAGGGAGCATAATTTTCTTCTGTCTCCCACCTTCAGTTTAAATTTTTCTCCTTTCTTACTTCTTATTCTCACTCTGTCTATACCTTCTCTGGAGTCTTGAGGGGTTTGGGGGCTTCAATCACGATTTTCAAAAATCCAGACCTAATTGCAGATTTTTCAGCCCCCTTTGGTTTGCTTCAAGAAGATGGGTATGGGTCATGATGAGGCAATCAAGCAGCTGGAAGCTCTTATGGAAAACGGTGAGCATTGCGATTTACGACTCATCTTGTGTTAATTTTGCGATTATTTTTTTTGGGTTCCTTTTGCTGTTGATTTCTTCATCTGATTTTTTTTTTTCTTTTCTCTCTTTGTTTCAGTGGATGAGCAGCAGAAGAAGTCGTTCCAGGTTTGACTCTTGATTCTTTTGAGTTTTTTGTAATCGGATCTCTAATGTGAGGGTGCTATGAGAGACGAATCAGTTGAAGTTGTGCTTGATGATCTGCAACTTGTTTAAATTGATAAGAATTAGGAAGAATCTGTTCATCTTGGATGATAGTAGTCACATAATTAGTTGATGATCTGCAATTTGATCTAGATCACTGGTACTTTGTAGCTGTTGAATCACATTTTGGTGGTATTGGTCTTATAATTGTTCAGCTAAAGCTAGAAACTAATAATAATTACTTGGATTATACAAAATATGATCTTGTTGGACCAGCAGTTTTCAGGGAAAGTGATGATGGAAGTTGGTGATTGTTGGACCATATTAAAAGTCTGCTTTGTACGAGTGAAAATGGAACGGGTAGTAGAACCAGAGGGTGACTTTAAACTGTATCACAATATACATCATATTGAAATATATTAAGAACATATTCCCTCCTCTCGATATGCTCCTTCTATATCTTTTGAACTTCAGTTGTGAAGGGTGGGGGTTCAATTGCAGCAGTGAAATTATGTGTGAGAGTGGATAATTTAGTTGTTTTCAAGATTTTTATCTGCAATAATGAATATTTACCTTTCTCTGAAAGCTTGCTTTTTATATTTCAGAATATGCACCAGGGCTATCCAACTGAAACATTGATACAGTTTCTCAAAGCAAGGGACTGGAATGTTGCCAAAGCCCATAAAATGGTCAGATCTGTTCCTCTTAGTGAACGTTCTTTGAAGGAATTCTTTTCCTGTTAGAGTTGTTGCTTGCAGAACTACTTTGGATTTAGATCTCTGGATGTATATACTATGCTGATGCTTTTAAACTCTTACAGTTGGTTGATTGTTTAAAATGGAGAGTTGACAACGAGATCGACAATGTTTTATCGGTGAGTTCCTTTATCATGTAGTTATTTTTGAATTTATGTAGCTTTTCGGGCTGAAGTCTGTCGTTCTTTCTGTCTCATTATTTACCCAAAAAAAAAGTCTTGAATCTGAGATTGTCTGTTATGTTTTTAGCTTAATTTGTATGTTTGTTATATTTCATGATGACGTTGGATTTAAATGTGCTAATTTTTTTTTTTTTTGGATTTAACAGAAACCAATCTCTGCTGATTTGTACAGAAATGTGCGAGATTCTCAACTCATAGGAATGTCTGGATACTCAAAGGAGGTATTCCTTTGTTTAGAACTTTAGATAGATCTCATATGAGCTTCAATCTTAGGCATAGTGATTTCAGCTGTATCACCATGATCAAGCAGTGTAATATCAAATGTTTACTTTTCTGGAATAAACTTTAATATTCCTCATCCCTCATGGATGTTCCCTGCTTTTCCTTGTATAAGTTATGTTAATAATATACATGAGATGTTACATCTTTTCAGATCATCTGCAGTGCCTCTATCTAATATGTGAGTGTTAATTTATTGCTTTTTCCGCTGAATAATTCCAGGGTTTACCTGTCATTGCTATTGGTGTTGGGCTCAGCACATATGACAAAGCACCTGTAAGGATTCTATACTATATACAGCCATCCTACCTTTACAATAACACATAAACTGTGCCAAGTACTCAAAAATTGCTCATTGGAATCCAACAATATGCTGGAATAATAAAATTTTTTGTAGATTCAAAATCAGTTGCTTCTTCTAAGTTAGATCATATCTCATCTCCTATGTCATTTTTCAGGGTATTAAAAAAATTTATACCCATTATACAGTATACCATTTTTTCTGCTTACTTTGGATGAGTGATGCTCATGCACAAATTGTGAAGGGTTAGATATTTCTGCTTACACTAGGTTGGGTCCAAGTGAGTTCAAAAAAATTTCCACATTAACTGGGCTTACTGATCTTTCATCTTCTCGTAGTTACTGTAGCTTCTCGGTAACTTTAATACTTGAAAAAGTTTCTGCAAGAGACGTTAATAATTACTGCCTCTATATGAATGCTTCTTGCTGTCCGTCTATATTTCACAATGTGGCATCTGGACTTCTTTATGACGTTCTATTTGATATCATATGTTCAGGACAAATACTATGTACAATCACACATCCAAATGAACGAGTATAGAGATCGAGTGGTATTTGTGAGTACCTACAAATTGTTTAATTATTCTTTCCTTCTAATTCTTCGAGTCCCTGCTGGCTAATTTGACTTCTTTGCTTTAGCCAACAGCTACAAAGAAACATGGCCGATACATAGGAACCTGCGTGAAAGTCTTAGATATGACTGGTTTAAGACTGTCAGCACTGAATCAATTGAGGGTATGCTAGGAACTTAAAAGCCTATAATTTTTTTTCCCATCTTTTAATTATTTTCTTTTGATAATGTGAAAGTCCCTTGTTTAATGTTATTTTCAGTTCAAATGAAGATGTTTGATCCCATCCTTCTTCTTGATGCTCTTCTAGTTGACATTTTCTGTTTGACAATCTTCTGCAGCTTCTGACTGCTATATCTACCATAGATGACTTGAACTACCCAGAAAAGACAGACACATACTATATTGTTAACGCGCCATATGTATTCTCTGCATGTTGGAAGGTTTGTACCTCTCTTAATGTTTGAAGAGTTACGACAGATTCAGTCCTTAATAATACACATATCATGTGAAATCCATAGATTAACAACTGAAACATAAATATTTCCATAACAATTGGCAGGTTGTAAAGCCTCTTTTGCAAGAAAGAACAAGGAGGAAGGTCCAGGTACTGCAAGGTTGTGGGAGGGATGAATTACTCAAGGTAAATAATATATTCAAGTACCTGCCTGAACACTCACATTATTGTTTACAATCCATTTACCTGAGTTTAGGTCTATGATCTCTCTTTTGTGATGCATTTTAAATTTGATACTGAGAATTTGATAGCTGTATTACCATTCCCTACTGGGGGCTATGTTTGCGAGGATGGCCTGGGGTAGAATTAGAAAAAAGGAAAAAAATAATTGTTTAGATCGTTAAAAAGTAATGGAGTGGGATGGATTGAGATGGGTTTCCAAATCACTCCTTCCTAATCCACGCGTCCACGCCCTAATATCCAAAGAAATTGTGGGTTCAGGATGGTTTGACCCTTGTTGATTTTTCAATCACTCTTTTACTCCTAAGGGTAATATTGGAAATTTATACAAAAAACCACTCCATTCCATCAATGATATTGTGATTTCTAAACAATGGAGAATGATCTATGGTCATCCCCTCTATCATCAAGTAACATTCTTATGGACTCGAATCCGTATAAATCATGCATGGACCCGCCACGTGTTAAGGCTTTAGTGGAGCAAAATAGAGAAAAATGTGAGATGCAGTTATAATTGGCGGTGACAAAAAAATTAAATTATATTAAACAATTTTTTAAACCATATATTTTAAATTTTATCCAATTAAATGTTAAGACGTGGCAGGTTCATGTAAAATAAGACAGACTCGAGTCCGTGATTCCTTCGTCATCAACCTTCCAGACAATAAGGAATGAGTTATCATCCCCTTTTTCATCAAACTTCAAACAGTGTTGAATCAGTTATCATCTCCATTTTCAATGAAGTTCCAAATACAATGGAATGTAAATTCTCCCTCTTCTCCCCTCTTCCATCCCACTCATTCCGTTGATGACCACTCATCTCCAATCTCATCAAACTCCAAAACAAGCCCTAGGAATGGTCTAGCGGTGATTCAAACTTTCATGCCACCAAATTTACCTCCAATAAAGGAGTTGCATAACCAATTTGTCTATATTTCATTCTTCTGCTGCTTTCTAACCGCAAGAAATTGAACATACTTAACAGTAGTATTTTCAAACATGGAAGCAGGTAATGGACTTTGCATCCCTTCCGCACTTCTGCAGAAAAGAGAGTTCAAAGTCATCTCGGCATAACGAAGCAGGAAGTACTGAAAACTGCTTCTCCTTGGACCATGCCTTCCATCAACAACTCTATAACTACATCAAGCGGCAAGCTGTGGCTATGGAGTCCATATCGCCACCAACCAGACAAGGATCTTTCTATGTAGAATTACCAGAGCCGGACCCAGATGATGCCAAAATTGCCAAGACCATAGAAACACAGTTCCACAAGTTGGAAAATCAGAATGCCCTCACAAACTCACTGGATGGTCTTGTAGTTAATGGTAATTGAAATCCACATAGTATCGATTACAAAACTTTTCTTGTGCCAATCAAACCATAGTCACCTATAAAATTGTTGTTGAGCACTATATGACCCCTTTTATAAGAGGTGCTACACTAGTTTTTATTTTTATCTCTTAAAAGTTATACCAAATTATTGGATGTAATAGTGAAACGCTTGCATCAATCGATGCAGTTTATAACATGGGGGTGATACTGATGAGCCTATACTTTTCTTTCATTATAGTTAAGGATAGCATCAAGTTATATTTTCTCTACATTTTCTAATTTGACCATAATTATCAGGCCTCTTTACTCATTAGTATCTCAATGAATTTTTTTTTTAAAGATAAATTCAGTGTACAAATTATAGGTAAATGAAATACGTACAAACATGTAAATAAATTTTCAACAAAAGTTTGCCCAACATTTATCTGTCTCTTTGTAATTAATTTAATTTTAACTAGTTCTGTCCTTGGAAGATGAACAAGAGTAATCTGATTTTTACATTTGACATACTTTTCAGTTTTTGAATTATTGCTAAGAACTTCACATTGAAACTATTCGGGTATTAAGTATAAATAATAAAATGTCTGTATTTTCTTAATTAACATTCAAATTATTTTACAACTCAATAACATTTAATAAAAATCTTCCCAAAATGTTCAATCGATTGAGTGACCTGTCCTGATTTAACTGGCAACAATTCATGGAATTTATTTATCATTATTTTTTTAAGTTCAATAGGACTCCAATGGATAAAAGTTCAATGGTACTGTATCACTGAACTTCAGTGCATTCCTCCAATCATGTAGTGCCATTTGTTAATATTAATAAAAACTCACATTAATTAGGGCCCACCTTGAATGGTTTAGGGACCAACTGATTAGAAGGATGTACTGAAGTTTAGTACTACTATACCACTAAACATCTACTCGACAGAATGATGTGGTAACTGGTAAGGCTACGTGTTTGGCTTAAATTTATGATAAACTATCAAATGTCAAAAGCAAAACATTTGTTTCAAGGTTGCCATATGCAGCACATCAGATCTGATTTGACTAATGTCCCCTGATTAAGCATTATCTAATAATGAAGACTCTTCAATGGCCATCTAAATTAAAAAAAAAAAAAAAAGTGATAAAGTCAAAAGCCAGATTACGTCAAGGACAGAATGAATCATCTTAGATGACTCATGACTTGAGGTTGTAAAATTCCTACGGTGAAGAAACAGAGTTGTTGGTACTAGAATATTCAAAAGAAAGGACAGGCTATTGATTATTAAATTATTAATAACTACTTTTAAATAGATCATACTTTTTTTTTCTTTGGAGATAAAAGCACAATTTTTGTTTATGAACTATAGACTAATTTTTTGTGGTTACTTTTGTTCAATTTTTTTTGAATTATAATTGATTTTATTTTATTATTTAATATTATCTAAATTATTAATGATAAATAATGACATAATATTTAACAAATAATATTATTGTTAATTTATAACTAAAAAAGAGTTCGTTTTGATTCATTACTTAAAATGACGTTAATTATCTATATTAAAAAGAAATTACGTCATTTTAGTGTGTCATAAAAATTATAAGGCTAAAATGCACAAAACTCCCCTAAACTATAGGGTGTCTGCACATAACCTCCCTGAACTTCAAAAAGTTGCATAGCACCTCCTTAAACTTTTCAATTTTTGCACATAAAGGATTTTGTTACTTTTTTCATCCAATTTTTAACACTCAATGCCACCTCAGCTTCCACATCACATTTTAATTCCATTTTAGCTGGACAAATAAGTAATTTCTCTATCATTAATTAATTATTTTTATAAAAAAAATTAATTAATTAAAATATAGACTAGAGAATTTAATTTTCATAAAAATAATTAATTTTTTTCATAAAAATATTTAATTTTTTTGATAAAAATAATTAATTAATTAATTAATTAATAGTAGAGAAATTACTTATTTGCCCAGCTGACATGTAATTAAAATGTGATGTGGAAGCTGATGTGGCATTGAGTATTAAGAATTGGATGGAAAAGTTAACAAAATTTTTTATGTGCAAAAGTTGAAAAGTTTAAGGAGGTGCTATGCAACTTTTTGAAGTTCAGAGAGGTTATGTGTAAACACCCTATAGTTCAGGGGGGTTATGTGCATTTTAGCCAAATTATAAGTAATGAATCATTAATGTTATATGTTTTATATTACGTTATTATTTGTTATTAATAATTTGAATGTCAGAATTTGAAACAAATATGATAGTAATTAATAATTTTTAAACAAAATTGTCATTAGAAGTATTTAAAGACAAAATTAAACATAAATAGTGTTTTTACACAACACTACACAATTTTATATTAAAAAAACCTTATAAGATATATCTAAATTTTATTATTTTTTAAGAAAAAAACTAATATAAGCGCTACCTACTACAAGGGATCTGAACAGTATTGAGGTTTGGAACAATGTAAATCAAATAAAAAATACAGCAAGGAAAGATTCTGTTTCAAAAGAATAATCTCTCAAAAAATAAAAAAATAAAAACTAGAGCAAGGAACCTGAACAGTATTGAGTTTTGGAACAATGTTCCCAGAGTCTAGGATAAGCCAACAAGTTTAAGGGACATCCAAGATGTAAGCTTAACATTGAAATGATAGATTTTACAAATTAATTCCACCTACATTATCAAACTACATTAACCTTTAACTTCTTGTGAGCATTCATAGCAACAACTGATGTTTACAAAAGAACAGCACTAGCAATCTAGCATCAGGCTACTAGAAATATAAAGATACAACAACTTGCCCATTCCTCTTATTTCAACTGCTTGTAGCAGCTATAAGCTATTGCAACAGACATGGCAGCACAGACGACGGCAAGAGCAGCAAAAGTATCTTCTTGTTCCCAGCTGTCTAGCCAGCCTGGCATCGAACAAAACTTGTGCCGCGAAGCCCCTTTGCCGCTATTTATCCGAGAAGCCGGTCTCCTGCTGCTGCTGCTGCTCTTAGTATCGGCTGATAGTTTTGCTTGTGTCTCAGTGTCATCAGAATTACTTGTCTTTTCCACCAAAGCATGGTGCTTCTGATTCTGACAGCAGTTTTCATTTACTTGGCAGCAGCTCATAGAGTTGTCTAGAGATCTACAGAAACCAGTGCTTATCTCATGATTCTTCATTTGCTTCCACATGTCCATGCTTTCTTCTACGTTTCTTGTGCCCTTCAGCTGAAGCCTTTGTTCTTGATTTCTCTTCTGTTCATCTTCTGGTATACCCATCTGACCTCTGATGGAAAAATTCAAAGTTGCATAAGAAACAAGTAAGGAGAATTGGATAATTTTCACATTCTAGTAAGGAGAAAACTATACTATTGGACTAGTATTGGTAGAGGAATTATTCATAACTGTTGCTTCCGATTTCTTTCGAGGTCCTTGATTGAACACACTTTATTATGCTTTTAAGTTTTATGCATGCTCTAGGCGTGAATGAATTTTAGTGTTAATAATCTCTTTTATAAATATTTAGAGACTTAATAGGAGTATAGCTATGATTTCAGCTCAGAGTAACACCTTTCTTTGCCTACTCTTACAAACTTCATATCGGAATGAGCTCCTAAAACCTAACCAACAAGCTGAACTATTATCGTTTTTAAAGGACAGAAGTAAAAGAGAAGCCAAACAATTGAAATAAGATTATAAAAACAAGCATTATATAATATATTAATGTATTTACCTCCAGAGTGAGTCCGAAATCTCCCCCTTTATAATATGCTGTTGAAGCAAAACAGGCACATCATCTGGAGTAACATATCCGTACCTGCGTATTTAAGTTGAAGAACACTGTCAAATGTCAATTAAATATTCAGGATAGAGAGTATACTAGAATGTTAATTCCAGATTTCAAAATAGAATATGGAAAATACAGTCACCAAAACGAAGTCAGTAACCAGACAATCCTTCTTAGTCCTTACCAGTGCCCGGTGGTTTCTCCATTGATGCTTGATCCAAATATAATGAGATTTCCTGCATACTTATGCCCTCCAATGTGTGAGCATGGGCTGACAAACACTTTACCTTGAAGACCATGTAAATCTATTTCTTCCCTGAATCTATTTACCAAGGCAGGTCCACAAACACCACATCTTCTATCACGGGATCCATGTGAACACACAAAAACATAGGTAGCTTTTAAGGCTTCAGGAGTTCCAGGAAGCCATTCTCCATCCTTCACGAGCACTTCTTCGACGAATGTATCAACATCAAAATGTGTCAGTCTCCTGCAATTTCACTAAAATAATGGTTGGTTAATAATGATGAACCCAAGCTTACTAAAACACATCAGAGAAGGCCTAATGGAGTACAAGATAATGGGCCTAAGGGTACTAACCCACTTAATACTGGCCCAATCATATATGAATGTAACTAGCAGAAGACAAAACGAGAGGGATGGCACAATCAATGACGTCAACTGTGGCATAACGGGTGGCAAACAATGAAGTTAATGGACACAATCAATGGAGGAGTGCTGGTTTTGATTGACAGCGGAGATTTCCATAATTTCATTGCATCATGTGTTGTAGATAAGTTCAAGCTACTTCTTGTATGAGGTTACTGTTGGTGACGGATAACAAGTGCAAGGGATGGGGGTTTTCAAGGACCAAAAGCTAGACATTCATGGCCAGCAGATACAACAAACTTTCTATCTCTCTGAACTCAAAGGAGATGACAGTGTCAGGTATTGAATGGTTGGAATCCTTAGGCGAGGCTAAGATTAAGTGGGGGCAACTCACCATGAAGATTAAGAAGGTTAAGGAAATAATGTGTCTCCAAGTGAATTTGTACTCACCAAAACATTGGTTTCACTAAATCAATTCTGCAGTGCATACTATCAGAGGAGAGAGGTAATAGTGATTGGAGGTATTACCAAGGATGAACCAGCAGAACAAATTATAAAGGCAGAAATAAGGGATCCATATTGGAAGAATTTGGAGAAATTTGAGAACAGCACCGTATACCAGGTTACAGCTAAGGAAATGAGTGTTTTCTGTATAATGGCCGTTTGGTTTTAACTCAGACCTGTACTCACGTTCCCAGATTGCTTAGAGAGTGTCACTCTCCGGCCATTGAAGGGCAATCAGGGTTCTTACGCACATTTAGAAGGCTGGCTGAGAATTTATATTGGGAGGGAATGAAGCATGATGTGCAGAACAATAGCCAAATGTTAGGTTTGCCAAAAGAACAAATACAAAGCTCCAAGTCTTGTGGCTTTACTTCAGCCATTACCCATTCCCAACAAGTTTGGGAGGATGTGAGCATGGATTTCATACCCAGATTATCCAGGAACTTGTGGGAAGGTTTTGAAGTTATACAGTAGTAATTCCCATATTTCCACCTTGAGAACAAGGTGAAACTGATGGGGGAGGGTAACAACGAGTCCAAGGTTACTAAAACATGTCAGAGAAGGCCTAAGGGAGAACAAGGTACCGGGCCTGAGGGCACTAAGAACAAACACACTTAATGCTGACCCAATCACCTATTCTAGAAGAAGTGCTGAAGGGGTAAAAAAGGGAATTACCTACCAATGTAACTAACTCTAGCAGTGATTCCGTGGTGGAAGAGAGAGAGAGAGAGAGAAAGCCAATGATTGAGTACTAGTGGGGGTGCAGATAGTAGGAAGGGACAAAGAAGATTTGAGGAATGCCTTTGCATGGGAAGAGACCTGTCTTCTGTGAGTATGCTGTTTTTTTTATGGGAAATTCCAATAGAATAAGAAACTGAAAAGCCAACTGAGGCTAACTCATCAGCTACAATGTTTTGGGAGATCCTCCAGCCACACCTGGCGGTCACCTGAAGTACAACCCACTAAAGCAAGTTGATGGGCAACTTTATTACAGTCACGTGGAACCCATTCGAAGGAGATGAAAGAGAAACTAGCACTAATAGATTCTGGTTGCTCTATTTCTTTTTTCTGTTTTCTACTAGATTCTGGTTGTGGGGTTCCATTAGTTATAAATTAGGGTAAAACAAGTGAAACATAGATGGGGAATCAGAAGTTGCAAAACTGAAATTGTACTAACCTGTATCTGATCATGTCTGGGAAGATTAATACATCTCCATTTGAAGTTTCAGTCCCATCATGCCCCTCGCATATTGTCAAGCGGGTCTAGCAAAGAGATCAAAGACAATTGATATAATGTCACACCAACGAAACTCAAGTTACTCATTCAATTGCTGAAATACCTCAAATACCAGATACAACTACAACGTAAGGAGTAAGTAATACCTCTTCCTTGGTCTGACTCTAATCATATATTTCATGTCATATTACTTATTTCATGTACACCCAAACCCATACACTAGCAGAAACATTTTGGGTAGATTATTTACACCCTTGGCTGAGAGTATTCTTTAAGTGATCAACTGAAATCAGCATCTGACAAATCTTAAGAGAAATTTTCTTTTGCAATTATTTGATACTTTCATCAAAGAGCAATTGGCACAGCATCCTATAGGCTTGCATTGCATTTGACAAGCCCAATCTCACACTAAACAGATTCTAAATGGCTTCATCCAAAATACAGATTTAATAATAGTAATGTTGCTACTTGCTACTGAGAATTAATCAATTAATCCAACTAAGAGCAATAAACAAGATTAACTAACAATACACTGTTACTTGTAAAACAGGCGTAGATGGAAATTAGTCATGCAACAAATTGGACTACTGTAAACATCTTGCCCTTGTGTGTTAAAGTTATTGTTTATCATTGCTTATCTTTGAGAGAGTATACGAAACCAAATGTTAAGACAAAATTGACTAGACAAACAGAACCAGCTAAACAGAAAGACTGAATAATATTGGTAATAAGTAATAACAAATGCTTTGGTTTAGAGCAAAACAAGGATCTCAAATCACATCAATGTTTGTTTCTAATAGTATCAAGAAAAAAAAAAGATTCCTTCCCATAATAAATTCTCCTAAAATAAACCCTAAATCGCATTCAAAGCCAGATCCCTCATTGCGAATTTGCAATGCACAAAACCAAACAAGATCACACTCCAAGAAAATCAATTACTTCTAACGATCATCCCTGCAACTTGACATAATTTATATAAGGATTTAATAGGACATCTTGAAGAATAACCAAATTTACATCTAGTGTTAAAGTGATTCACTCACACAATCATCGGAAGAAAACACGCTGGACCACTACAAAACAAAACCCAAATCGGTGGGGGGGAAAACCATCCTCCAAACACACCAAGATCGAAACTAAAAACACCAAAACGTGGCATTACCTCCTTCTTCATATCGCTCTTCCTGGCCATGACGGCGGCATAGAGAAGCCTAGGCAAGCGATCAAACTCGGCAGCTTCGATTCGCGGAGGCCACACCCGGGGGTTCTTGTAACAGAGGAAGACATGGCGCTGATAGAACTCGACGGTGCCCGCGAGCGGGGTCTGGCGGAAATCGGGTCTGGAGAAGCCGAACTCAGAGTCGGTGATGGAGTCAGCAGCGGTAAGAACGCCGTCGTTCTGGAAACTGCTGGAGGCGCTTCCGATGAGGGAAGTGGTGGGGTCGGTGAGGTAGCTGTCGAGGTTGTCGGAGACGGTGATCGGAGAAGAGGAGGAAGAAGGGTTGGAGGTGATGAGTGTAAGGGCGTCTTCTCTGTCTCTGGTGCTATTGGCACCCAACATCATCATCACCATAAGGAACACAATAATTCTCTCTCTCTGTCTCTCTACTCTCTACTACCAGAAGTGAGTGCCAACGAAAGCGAAGGAGAGAGTGTGCTTTTTCTTCTTAGAGGAAGTGGGTAGTGCCAGATAGGAGTAGCCCAACATATTTTAGATTTTACCTCCCATTTTTTTTTTCTTAGAAATAGAAATTGAAACGAAAATGAAAACAGAATGCATTTGATGTATTTAATAATAAAAGTTTGATAATGAAAATAGAAAGGGAATGTATTAAAATAACTATTTTACCCCTTATATTAAAATAATAAAAAGAAAAGAATGTTATAATTGTGTCAAATCATATCAAATTAGGGGTATAATAAATTTTTTATTTTTTTATTTTTTTTAAGTTTATGGAAATGATCGGGCCCCACCATTTCTATTTCCATTGATGTTTCTTGCAAATGAACATACCCTAAGAGAATTAGATCTAGTTTCTCTCTCACAACATAAAAACGTGAGTTTTGCTGGTTTGGGTGAGAGAGGATTTTATGTCATTTAAATATGACACGTAGGCCAGCCATATAAATCTTTCACGTTAGTATTTAATGGCAAAACCAGACAGATGTTACGCTAGATGACCAACTTTGACCCAAAAAAAATGTTAAGATCTAAAATAACTTTTTGAAACGTTGAAGACTAATATTAAACTTCGTACAAACGTTGAGTACAGTTGAATAATTTGGCAAAAAAAAAAAGGAGGAAAGATGTCGTATGTGTTCTGTTTTATAGTGGAGATTTAGATTAGAATGCCTAAGAGTCTAGTTAGTCTCTTTTATATTATCTTTAAGATTGCAAGCCTGTATTTATTCTATTTAATATACAAGCCTTATTGATATTCTTATATTATACGGTGAAAGTGCTATTTTCTTAATGAATTATGGTTTCTAACTTGAAAAAAAAACCTGCGAAATAGTATGAGCTAACCGCTAATGCACGTCACTATCTTAATAAGGATATTTGTAAAATTTTATAATTTATTGGCCCAATATGTCAATTGTCTTTGACCATTAACGGATTAAGTTGTGGAGTGCATAATCATAATAAAAAATATAACTAAATTATTTTTTAATTCCTGAATTATTTATCAAAATATTATTTAGTCTCTAAATTTTAAAAAAATATTCTTTAGTCCCTAAATATATAACTATGTTAACTATTTAATCTTCTGGACGTTACCTGTTAAATAACCAAGTGACGTAATTATTAAATGCTAACGTGGCGCCATTAACGACGACAATGCCGCTACCAATGTAAGAGAAGATTTTTTTGTGAGGAGGCCACTATAGCTACAGCCTACACATCAAGCAAATTTAGCTTTGGAAACAGGGGATCATCGATCTAGTTTTCGACAATGCGGGAAGAAGAGCGAGGAGAGGAGTCCGACCACGTCAACAGTTAATGGCCATATTACTCGATTATCTAATGAGTAACGTCCATGGGACTAAATAGTTGGCAGAGTTATAAATTCGAAGATTAAATAGTATTTCTTTTAAAATTCGGGTACTAAATAATAAATTGACCAACTATTCGGGAACTAAAAAGTACTTTGCCTCTAAAAAATAATAATAAAGTAAAGACAAACTATATAAAGCATCTTAATTTACAATTTTTTTTCTTAAAAAGAACAAGTCATACTACAACGACTTTTTAATTTTGAGAATTATTAATTCAAATTTTGAAAGAAGATTGTTTCAATTTAATATCTGAAAGATGAAAATACCTAATTAGTCTTTAAAAAATAATTTTTTGTTCTAGTCTTTCTAATCTCTAGAAGAAACCACACATACACGGACAAAAAGAGTTAAAATGACCAAATTAAGATAAAAAGCATCTTTTAAAACTAAATTGGACATTTTTATTTTTCAATGATTAAATTGAAAGAATATCTGATAATTCTCTAATTGTTACACACCCAATCTTGTAGTTAGATGCGAATTATTTGACATATTTGGTACTTAAAAAAGCTACTTTTATTAAACAAAACGTGTACAAATTTAGTAAAGCTGAAAATGTGTAGAAGCAGCACCCACCATGATAGGGATTATTTGAACCACCCAACATACATCACACAGAAAAGAGCCAATGGTGAGGCAGTGGTTACAACTTATAATAACTCATTATAAAGCTTTCCTTGAAAGAGAGATTCTACTACCTTACATGAAAGCTCAATATTAGCAGCAAAATACCAATAGATCATATTCTACTACTTGGTTCCATTTACAAGAAAGAAACTATGGACATTTCACAATTCTTTCCTCAAACACACTACTATGACAATCTCATCACGTTGCTCTCTCTCTCCACTAGCACAAACCAATGTTTCTCTCACATTCAAGGGCCTGCAAATGCACAACTGTCATCAAATTCACACAGGATTCTCACCGGGCAGGTAAGAAGGTGATCCGCCCTCGATCTGGTTCTTTTTCCGGTGAAAGATGCCAGAAATATTAGGCAACAGTACTTTCTTTGAAACAGAAACCTTCTCTTTCTCATACTTTTTCGCCTCAACAGCTTTTGGAGGTTGACTATGCTTTTGAATTGTGTAATGGTGTGGAGATGACTGTGGTGACATCTGTTTTTCAGCCAATATTCGGGATGCAGCTTCTGCCGCTTTCTTCTGCTCGCGTTCACGCCATCTGCGAAGTTCATTCTCCACAACTCTCTTTGCACCTTCAGCCATCTCGGCCTTTTTCAGGGCCTCCTGTGTTGCAGTCTTCATATCCTCAATTTCCTTCATGGTTGTCTCTAACCTTTGGAGTGCCTCGTTTTCACTGGCCTTCACGGCTTCAACCTGTGCCATGGCAGCAGCCACTTTCATTTCTGCTAATTTATCAGACTCCTCAACTTTCCGACTTAAAGACTCGAACTCCTCCCTTGAGATTGTAATTTTAGCACCAGATTCAGAAGTTGATGCCCGTGCTGCGCTAGTCCTTTCAGATAAGACCTTTATCTGATCAAGAGCACTTTCCTCTGCTTCTTTCGCTGCTTCTGCTTCTTCCAGTAATACTCTAAGCTTTTTCTCTGCATCTTCTAATGCTACTTTAGTGACTTCAGCTTCCTTCTTTAATTCTTCTGCCTTAATCTTCATATCTTCTGCTTCCCGTCGTGCATTTTCTGTTTCGGATGATAACTGGTTCAGTGTCAACATCATTTCCTCAGACGCACCTCTAACTTTGGATTCTTCTCCCGAGCAGGCTTCAAGCTCAGACTTAGTTTTCCGGAGTTTGACATGAAGGTTCCCAACAATGGATTCAGTTTCTGATTCTTTCTCCTTCAGTTCAGAATGCTCTCTTTTCACATTCTCCAGTTCCACCTTAAGAGCTTCCACCAAGCTTCTAAGAGACATCTCCTCTTCAGCTACTTTATGCAATGACTCCTTAGCATCATCAAGCTCCAACGTAACACTTTTCACAACATCCAAGTCTGAAGTCTTTTTACTTTCCATCTCCTTTTGCAGAGCCCCAACTTCATTCAGAGTCTCAGTCAGCTGCACTTCAAGATTTTTGGTGAGATCGGGATTAAATTCCTTTTTCAAAGCAAGCAATTTCTTTTCTGAATTTTCAATGGTAGCTTTATAGGACTGTCTCAGAACATCTTTCTCAGTTAATATCCTTGATTGCTCTTGCTGTGCTTGCATAGACGCAAGCTTCATTTGCTCAATTGATTCCTGCACAGCTGAAATTTCTTTAGACAGCTCAGATGCTCTTTCTGTGTTTGCTTTCATTGCATCTTCAGCTTCTGATGCTTGCTTAATAGCAGAAACTCTTGCTTCCAAGGATGAATCATACTCCTGACGAATCTTCCTCAGTTCTTGCTTTGAAGCATCAAGTTCTGTGATAACAGATGCATACCTTTTAACTGCAGTATCTAACTCTTCTTTCCAAGCCCCATTATTTCCATCAGGGCCACCATACTTTTCTTCTTTAAGCTGTTGTGCCTGACTCTTTGCAGCTTCCGTTGCCTTACTAGCTAATTCCCTGGATTCATTAAGAGCTTTTAATTTTTTCGTCAGATCATCAACCGTTCTTTTAGCCTTTTCAAGTTCCACTAGGGCTTGCGCCTTAGTAGTTTCAGCACTCTTTAGTTGTTCCTTTAACTTGTTCAGCTCTTTTTGGGCTAAGTGAAGTTGAGTCTCCTTGGCTAAAACTCTCTACATGTAACAACCAAGTTTGCAATTTGCAATACGAAAAAGGCAAAGTAAGTTCAGAGGCAGCCATAATAGAATACAAAGAAAAAAGGGTTTGGGGGGAGCAGTGGTAACCGTGATTAGATAAGCATAAATTAAGTGCTCATTGGACAGATCTCACAAGTAACTTAGTATCAGATAAGTAGGAAAGAACATAACATAGTGTTTCCTTGAAAAAGATTAAATTGCCCAGGAATTTACTGAAACTTCTCCCAATCCCTTCACATGCATGATATTCCCTCTTATATATTCCCAATCCACTCAGAATTTTAAAAAATGAACCACCTTAACTTTACAACTACGCTTGTCAATTTGCAAAATTGCATATTAGCTAAGAATATATTATCAGAACTTTGAATTGTAATATGAAGGCGTTTAAGTCATTAGATCTAAAGGTACTAACATAAACAGAATATACCAAAGAAGACTAGTATAGTTTCCAAACCAAGAGCACTGTGAGACTGACCAGAGATTTTGTTTCCAATTCTCATGTCTATATTAATATGGCTCTGGGTCTTCTGGTCAATGCTCTCCCAAAATATATATTTTATAATATAAAAATAAAATATAGGATGCAAGGAGTGGGGAGAGTAAAGATGTGTGAGGGAAGTTACAACATATTAGTGGGAAGTTAAATAATCTTCCATATTTAATATATTATTTTAAAATGTAATAATTATTATTTTATATTATATTTCAAAATTAAATTAAAAAAATATGGCATGCACTTTTGTGCATGCGATGCCCTCTAGTAAGCTATATGTGCTTCAGACCACTCTAGGAAGCTTAGGTTTCCTGTGTGCTGACCATTTACTGCTCCTACAAGATCAAACTTATTAGAGTCATTGTTATTATTTTCAGAACAAAAAATGCTACTCGTGTGAGGAAGACCACAATAGGAGGGGTCTATTTTAAAGCTGCTTCAACAATGATAAATACTAAATTTCTAAAATGATATTTATATTGTTTAGCACATATGCAGACATTTCTAGTCTCAAATTTCAAATCTAAGCACACTAGTACTGGCTTCTCTATACTATATCTTCAGAAGGAAAATATTATCATCAAAGATACTGTAGCTATTCTTACTAAACTTTGGCATGCTTACTTCTAGATATCAAGGTGTTCCATATTGAAAAGATGTCCGACAGTTCTTGAACACCTAAGAATCTACTTCTAATGGGGAAGATTTTACATCATAAATTAGGACTCCTATGGTATTGAAGATTTCCAGAGTAATCTCTGATGCCTAAATCTTATTTAAGCTACCAGAAAATACAATATCTTATGAATAAATATTAACCAGTAGGACTTTTGACAAGTTGGAAAAAATAGTATCCTTGAGAAGAGCAGTTTTGATTTAGGAACATTTGAAGATCAGAGTAAAGCAGAAATCTTTACACGCATTTCATTTTATTGAATTAAATTACATTAGTGTGGCATGGATATAAACTTATAAGCCTTTTTTTTAAGAGAGAGAGAGAGAGAAAGAGAGATACTTTCGTGGAGAATTGACATCAATCCATCTTTAAGACAAGGAGGAGTTGATGCAGCATATAAAGAGGAAAGAAAATATCTGTTAAGGTTTGTAACTTTGTATACACAAGGAACTCTTTAATATGAACAAGATTAAATCAACTATAGACTTCAGTACTGAAAACACTCAGGCAATGAAAGATAAAACTAACCTCGTCCTACATTGATGTGAAGGCTGAATTGTATTAATCAATTGTGAAAATTAAAATAACTATTTGACCAATCAAAAACTGAATAATTTAAACAATTTCTTGTGCTATAATGTTATTATGTTTCCAAATAATTTTCACATTAAAAATTGCTCAAGCTTCTTTCCAACTCAATGTATCCGTGACTTCTAGTCCAATTTTAAAACAGAACTTTGCAACAAAAATTCAATAAAACTACTGAATTATTTATTTACAGGATACAACTACATTTTCAGATATAGTCCTACAGTTCCATATGGGCTTTATAATTTATAATATAAAACACAAACAAACCACTTTTTACCTCAGCAGAATAAGGTTTTGCCTTTCTAATAGCAGGTTTTTCTCCAGAGAAAGCACCTTCACCAAATAGAGTGACAGCATCTTTAACAGACTGAAAAGGTGGACTGGTGTCAATCTCTCCAACCTCCGGTTTTGAATTCGGAGTGTTAGTAGCATTCTGTCGAGTTTTTGCTACCATAGTGTGTTATAAATAGATACTAGACTCTGACAGTGATCAGTCGAAGGCCTGTTACAAGAAAAAAATTGAAAAAATGTTCATTGAAAATAAAGAAATTCACCAAATTAAGTTACGTATACAAAACTCCGGACTTATATCCCTCTAAACCCCCCCCCCCCCTGTTTCTTTCCACCAAGGGAAAAAAGACTCAACAATTATCACATTGACATGGTGATGGGATTCTCTAGTCATATGTCTCCCACAGCCAAATGCAGAATCTAAAAATTAATTCATATTAGCGAGCAGTGTCAACATTGATATAATCCCAGAGTCACTAAAATCTTTTCTCACGACCTTTATGATGCATTCAAACATTAAAATCCTTTTTAAATGTGTTTAAAACTTATCATTGGATTATTATTGATAAATTCCCCGTTATCTCCAAGACTCCAGATTATCTTTCATCAAATTAGATCCTTCTAAACCAACTTATCCTTCCATAATGGACAACTTCTTGATTTTATAGCCACACAGTAACTCCATCAATACATCCACAGCCACCAAAAAGTTAGTTATAATTCAGCTCTAATTAGCATACAAAATATGTACATTTAAAAAAAGGAAATTCTTAACGAGAAAGTCAATCTCGCATGGTATCTGGGGCAATGCAATAGTACCAGATCTCTACCTGAAGCTTAAAAAATTTCACTAGAACTACAAAACAAACACAGACAGACAAGGGTTAACTTGAAAGCATAACATCAATTGTTAAATATGAGTAGTGCATCATCCTAATTCCTAAAAACTGCAATTGCCACAATTAATACAGAGAATATTCAAAACAAAAGAATATAGGTAAAAAATAATTCAGTGCCGGATATAAGGCATCAAATTGATTAATTATTTAACTAACAGGATCCAGATGCTATCCACTCTTGATTTTAATTGCCAGAAAATATCAGTTAATACTGTAAAAGAACGCCAAACAAAATGAAAATATGATAGACTTCATTTACATAGAATTTTTCCAATACTCACAGCAACACGGCAAAATGACGACTAATACAAAATGAAGTCGCTCGGGGCATAAAACACGTCGGTCAAACGGCCTGAAAAGGACACAGACAACACAGAAACGAAAAATGATCAACGAGCAGGCAAAACAAAGAATATATTAAGCTCCAACAAACGTTATGGAAGATGAAAAACCTGAAATCAGCTTACTCCATGAAGATAACCGGATCTTAAAACCCTAAAGCTACGAAAGTCAAGATCACAAAGCCACCGGAACAGAACAGTCACTTCGCACTCTCCAAATCCCCCAATCAGCGACGACTCCAAAAACCGCACCGATCTTCACTCTCCTTCAGACCCCAAACACACAGCCGAACCAAAACAAAAAAAAACCGAGCAAGACCTTCGAGCGAATCCACTCGAAAATCCGTCAAAACGAAAAACGAAAATCGCTCTCAAGGCGTCGAAAGCAGCTTCTACGAGTACCAAAACACTAGAAAATCCCTACAATTAAAATCGTTAAGAGAAATCTTGGCGAAGAATATCGAATACTTGCAGAAATGTACAAGATGGGTTTCAAAGTTTGAATATGCGAAAGCTGTTCAAGACAAATTTTGTGTTTCAGCAAGTCAGGTTCTAGAGAGAGAGAAAAAAGGAGTATAAATCATGTGCGAACCATTCTAGCTCAAACTTTCTATTTTTGCTTCAGATGTTGTACTTATTAGACAGTATTACCCTCGTGAGATCCACGAATACCCAAATATACCCCGGATCCGTACAAGAGAAGAGCGTAATACGAGACACGTCAAGGCGTAGAATAGAATAGTGAGTAGTGTGAGGAAAAGTTTGAATAGAGACGGAGTGGGACACGTCAGCAGTAGCACCGTCCAAGAAAACACTGACCGGTGACAATGACGAAAAGGAGATAAAGGAAAAGGAAAGAGTAAGAGGAAAACAGCAAAATGGCAATCACTTTCTATTATTTTATCATCTAACTATTTGTTTTTGTTTTTGTTCTTGTTCTTGGATGAAATTATTTATATCTAACTTTGGCTTTCACTAATTGTGACAAAATAACATTTAATAAAATTTTCACTACTTCCTATATGAAGTATTTATAATTTTACGCTCCTTTTTATATATAAATGTGAAAAGTCCCTAAATTTTATAATAATTTCCAATTTCATCCCTATATTTTTATTTGTAGTTAGTTTTGTTTTAAATGTTTTGAATTATATAATCGATTTCGTTTACAATATTTTGAATTTTGTAATAACATTTAAAATGATTCAAATTATTAATGAAAAATGAAGACATATTATTATTATACATATAATATTAATATTTATTTATCACTTAAAATGATGTTATTTTTTTGCATCCTTCTTCTTAATATGAAAAGGTGATATCATTTTAAGTGACAAGTTACTATTAAAACGAACAAATGATGTAGTTTTGAATGACGGATTGGCATATTAATATTATGTGTGTGATATTAAATCATTATTTATCATTAGTAATTTAGAATTTTGGACAATGTTTGATATTATGACAAAATTTTAAACTTTAGAATTAAAATTGATTGCAATTCGATTCTTTTGAGAAAAAATTGATCTAAAGAAGAGTTTAGGGATAATTTTAAAAATTAGTATAAAATTTAGAGATATAAAGGATACTTTATCATATATAAATAAATTGAGTTTATCTAACAAAATACCATTGAGAAATAATGTATTTGTCTTGAACTTTGTAAAAAGTCAATAAGAATAATTTTTTTAAGTTTTTTCATTTATTGAAATGAATCCTTAAACAATGTCCTTAAAACATTTATTAACAAAACTCAAATAACTTTATCAAAATTTGTTATATATATGGAACAAATATAATGGGAATATAAATAATAGTTCAAACTTCAAACCCTTTCAATATATTAAATTTATGTATCCAATCTTTAAATTTAATATTAGATTAAAGAAAAACATCAAATTTTCGTTATTTAAAAAAATATTAGATATTTAAGTATTTGTTAATAAAAAATTGAATTATTGTCTTATTGACTTCTTTATATATATATATATATACTTACATATTTTTTGAAATTTCAAAATTAAATGTTTTTTAATGAATTCATGATTGTGCCAGCTCTAAAAATGTATTTATTTATTTTTCTTTTTTAGGGGCAAAGTTCCCTGAATAACATGTTAGATATAAATCACTTTCTATATTTGATAATGCTAAGGTGGGGTTTTAATATACAATCTGCATGACCTACAAATGGATTGGATTTGGAATAGACAGCTATAGCATAGAGGTATAGACTATAGACTGTATTTATTATTATAAAGTTCCATTCATTATTTCACCCCCAACAAAAATAAAATAAAAGTACCAATGTACCATTCATTATGGATTTTCACGTCTAAAATAACAGTATAATTATATCATATACTTCTCTCAAAATTATGCTACCATCACTTTTTTGCTTTTTTTCCCCACCTCTTTTGCATTAGTTTTTTTAGAATATTAGGCACAAATAACTGCTATAAAAATTATGTCATGATTGCTACTATTTATTACTTAAAAATATGTTGTTTTTATTTCTCCAAAAAAAAAAGTTGTGACCTAAAAATACAGTACAAAGAATTAATTTTTTCTAACAATTTTACAGCTTAAAATTTTATTTTATTTTACTAAAAGATAGGCAAGTGAGCACATCGCTCCAAATTATTGTCAAACCTATAAAAAAGAGATCTTTCAAGTGAATTATTTCAATTTTTATCTTTTTCGGTCTCGAACAGAGAAAATAATAGTTAAAAGATATAAATTCCTTTTATATATACTAATCCACATTAGTTTAAAGATTGAATTTAAGTTCAACCATATATTAGGGTTTTATTAAAGATGAGGAGTGAATATCAACTTCTCCTTACCTACTTCAATCAACAATAATCATTCTTTAAGGAGGTGTTTGGGTAGATTTTGGATAATTTGCAATTGAATTTTTTTTTTCAGTGAAAAATAAATTAGGCAGCAAGTTTTGATTATATATATATCAATTAGTAATTGAGTTAATGGTTACAAGTCATAAATGATGTTATATTAATTACGTCAAAAATTAAAAATTGTTCATTTTGTAAATAAGGATGTGTTTGGGAAAGTAAAAAATGGAGCAAAAAGAAAGGAAATTAATCTATACTTTAAGAAGATAAAAGATACTCGTCCCAAAAATTTTCCCGAGTTAAATTTGATCGATATCTTAGGTTCTGGTGCATTGACCAAATATTACGAGCCTTTTTCTTTATATTTTATTTTATTTTATTATATATATATATATATATATATATATATATATATATATATATATATATCATTATTTTGCTTGAGGATGAGAAAGCAACAAAAGAACTTGTGAAGACCTAAGATAGTGAGGTTTCTATTGAAGATGGAAGAACACGTAAAGGACTAAAGGAATGAATGGTACATAACTATATATGTTCATTATTAAACAATCACAAAATAAATAGTTAAATACCCACTATAACTTATAATTTCCACAAGAAATTGGCTTTGGTTACACAAATAGTAAAATTTTTTTTTAAAAAAAATTTTCAAATTAAGTGTTTTGAAAAACAGTGACTAATGGTTATGTTATGGACCTAATGGTAATTATAATTAATAGACATCAATACTCGTCAATTTTATGTAAGATTGGAGAAAGAGAAGTTAAAGTGGTTAGCTCACTAGGTCGCTTAAGTAAGTGTTGGGGGTTCGAATCCCATCTTGTGTATGCAGCAACCAATTGGCCAGCGGCAAACCCTTAAATGGAGCTCAGATCCGCAGAGGATTAGTCCTTGGCCTGTCGGGTTGGGGGATACCTTGGGAAACAAAAAAAAGAAGAGAAAGAGAAGTTAATAATTCTCATGTGACTAGCACTTAATTAGTATTATGATCCTTCAAAGTTAAATGTTGCATACTTTAAAAATATTTCAATAAAAAATAGGCCAAATTATTCTTTTGGTCCTTAACGTTTTAAAAAGTTATTTTAGGTCCTCAATTTTTTTTTTGTTAAAATTGGTCCTCTAGCATAACATCTGTCTGGTTTTGCCATTAAATGCTGATGTGGAAGGCTTATGTGGCACACTCTCTCTCCTATGTGTCATATTTAAATGACATGACACCCTCTCTCACTCAAATTCAGCAAAACGACGCCATTTTGATTCATTTAAATGTTATGTTTTGAATCAAAGCGGCGTCGTTTTGCTGAGTTGGAGTGAGAGAGGGTGCCATGCCATTTAAATATGACACGTAGGAGAGAAGGTGTACCACATAAGCCTTCCACGTCAGTATTTAATGGCAAAACCAGACGGATGTTACACCAGATGACCAATTTTAACAAAAAAAAAATGTTGAGGACCTAAAATAACTTTTTGAAACGTTGAGGACCAATATTAAACTCCGTGCAAACGTTGAGAACCAAAAGAGTAATTTGGCCTAATAAAATATTACTCTACAAAAAAACTCTCATGAAAGGAGGGTAAATTAGGAAACCAAAAAAAAAGGGAGGGAAACTGGCTTGACGTAGAGAAGAAAGTGAAGGCAATTTTTGTATATTTCACTGGGTTTCACAACCATAAGGGCATGAAATTAGGCCCATTATAAGCTGAAACTTTAATAAGTGCCTTTTAGGCTGTGCATGGTTTTGATGGGCTTAGGCCCATCTACATTTCCAACCATCAATCATTGAGTTCAATCTTCAATGTAACATCATTTATAGAAGGAATAAAAATTCAGTATTACAGTAGTATGAATTTCAGTATATCCTTTCAATTATATAGTGTCATTTGTTAATATTAATAAAAATTTACATTAATAAAAACATATTTTAAATAGAGTAACAACCAACTAAATAGAGGCATATAGTGATACTAGAGGCTTCGCATGCACATACCGTGCATGTAATTTATTTTTTTAAAATTTTTAAAATTTTTGACATATTGAATTAGTGGTCTAAATCATAATTTATAAAATTATGATTATTATATTTTAAATTAACAAAAAATGAAATATTAAATTATTTCAAAATTTTAAAATATAAAATAAAATAATTACTATATTTAAAATAATAAATAGAATCATAGGAAGTTATCACTATTCTTATTTTCTCTCACCCATGATCTTCTCACATCATATTTTTATTTTCTTTTTTAATTAACTAATTGACTATTTTAAGAGACCGTTGATGGGAAGACCCCACAACCATATTAATATAGATAAAATAATTCAGTATTACCGTACTACTGAAGATGTATTCATGAATATCCCCATCTTCGGCAGTAGTCCATTGATTAATAGTCACGAGGCTAGCCTAAATTGATACCTCCCATCCCAGCCCAAAAAAGAGGCCGGCCTTATTAATTACCATAATATATCATTGGAGTTTTGTTGGAAACCAAAATTAATTGTCTATAAATATGTTCTCCTATATATAAACAAGAATACAACATCAATTAATTTTATCAGTATTAATTATTATTATATAAAATTACAATATATACCTAAATGTCGTGTAAGAAAATGACATGAAAGTTCCATATGAATATTTTATATATTTATGTTTTTCTTTGGATAAAATTTTATATATTTATGTTAATTAGGTTGGACGTACGTAAAGATATATTATATAAATAGGAAATTTTGAAATATATATGAAGAAAAAGACATTAGGAAAATCCAATCCTATGGCTGCGGTAGAACTAGTTGCAGAAGGCTTTTATCATTAAGCGGTGAATGGTCCACAATGATCCCTACTTCACACCACTCATTAAGCTATAGTCACTTTCTAGAAAACCCTCCAAATTAAAATTGGTCAGTTTTGTATTTTTTATTAATTTTTTAATGTAAAAAATATTATTTTTATTGGATCTTTATTCATTTTTCATTTTCATTTTTTCTTCCTAACTAAACATACTCTTAAATATTTTTATTTTTATTAAATTCTTTTTATCAACCAAACGAACCTTAAAAACATCAAACACATATAAAATATAACAAATGCATTCTTTTTATTACACCAAAAAATTTATGATTATCATAAGTTTTTGAGATCATAGAGCACTTACAAAATTTTTCATAAATAACTTAATAGAATATTTACTTTAGTGATTAATATACAAGTCTCATATCAAGAAGATGAAATGTGAAAGGAACATTTATAAATGTTTCAATCATTCATAATAAATAAGATTATAAAGGGGATGTCTTGGATATTTTTAATTTATCTATCTTCTCTTTCTTCTAAATCATAGAAAAAATATGTTATGAGATATTATATATATAGTTTTTTTTGCCACATAGATATAGATTTCATTAAAAAAATGAATATTTTTAACAATCTAGCTAATTTAATTAGATAATCGCAATTAAATTTTGACCATCAAATTAAATAATAATATATTTTTTATGGTCAATAATTATATTGTCGATAATTTGTTCTTGACAATACATTTTTGATGATGAACATAAACAATCATTGAGAAAAGCTATAATTATTGATCATAAATTTAATTATATACAAAATTCTTGGAGACAATTTTCTAAGGTAATTATTACACTTTCAAAAAGCTATTAACTTGGCTTGTTTGAATAGGCTTTTTTTAAGTGAAAAACACTTTAATTTTAAATTAAACATAAATACTTGTATTAAAAAATAATGTATTTGGATAAATTTTTTAAAAAAGAGAAGTATTTTTATTTATTTATTTATTTTGGCCTAAAAAAAAGAGACGTATTAAAAGAAGTAGAAAATCCACTTTTTTTCGAAGCCCAATATTTTAGCTTCTTGTAGAAGCCTTAGTGGTAGAAGATTGAAAAAACTTGAACTAATAAGTTCCTACTTATGTGTTGCGCGTTGGAGCCGTACATCCCTTCTCTTTTTTCTTTTTTTTTCTTTGCAAAAAGTAGACAATATATTAAGTTAGAAAGGTATACTCAACAGCCCTATAAATCCTCATCTGTGACCCTAAGCGTACAGTCCTATAATCCTCATTTATGACCCTAGGCAGTAGGCGTAGTAGCACAGGTACTAATAGAAATAAAATACAAATTGAGTTTCCTTCTCTTTAATTTTTTTAAGGGTTTTGCTAATAAGTGCCCTTAAGGTATTCTTTAAGGTTTCCCTTCAACTAATAAGAGGGCCTTAAAACATGTGTTAATTGACTTTTTATTAACTTCAAAAAAATTAATTCCCTCCCCACCAATAAAAAAAAACCTTAGGGCACTTGTTAGATAAATTTCTAATTTCTTATTCATTAATCACAGCCTCTAAATCCATTCATTATACTAGCACGTGGATATGACGTTAAAATTCCTATTCATCGGTCATCAAATTCCTATTCATGTTGTATAATTAATTATGACATTTAAATTTAAAATTTTGTATATATATATATATAATTTTTTAATTTAAGTATTTTTATTTGAAAAAATGATATTGATATGTATTTTTAAATTTTTATTTTGATAATCTTCATTAATATATAAAAAACATTTTTTTAATTTTACATCCAAATATTTTTTATTTTACAAAGTACTTTTTAATTATGATATTCAAACATAAAATTACTTTTTATTTTTTTAAAGTTCTATTTTAAGAAGTTCTACTAAAAAAGCTATTACCTTACTCTATTAAAAAAAGATTAAACTAAGGTAAAGTTCATTAGGTGTTTGCTATTAAGTTTTCTAATAAAAATTATACATATGGTATAAAAAAATTTTGTATAACCAATTATTATAAAAAGAGAATATAAAAGATAATAAATTACGCAACTAATCAAAAAAGGAGAGAGTAAAAATACAATTTATAATTGATAAACTTTATAACAAACATGAACTTTACCTTAATTTTTTTTTAATAAAAAAGCTATCAACTCCTTTTAACAGAGCTCATCAAAAGTGACGAGGTGAGGCAATCACCATAACAAGAGAACAAATAGATATAGGGACATACATATATAACAAAAGGAAAGGACACTATATAACAAGATTAACTAACTTATAAGATGGCAAAAGTGAAAACCAGAAAAGTAGGAGGCTCTTAATTTGAACACGCAAACATTAATTATCTTCATATATGTTATGGTAAATTGGTGATATATAAATATATAATGTTGTAATTATATCAAACAAGAAAAATTGAAAAGTCCTAGAGCCAAATAACGTTACCCATTCTCTATTCCAGAAAAACGTTGTCGGAGAGAAGTCGAAATCGATGCTCGAAAGTTCTCACATTTTCTTAGTAATCGAAGGTCAAAGATGTCTTTTTAAAATAGAGAATGGATAACATCTCCGATGTTTTTGTGAGCAAAATAGCGCGTGCGTTTGAGTTATATTTTAGAAGGAATAGGATGAGGCCAAAACGACACAACTTTGATGGGGAAATATGAGTAGGAAATCTGACGTGGAAAAAAAATATACCAAGTCAGATATTTTTGTTACATAGAATGCCACGTAAGCAAAAACTGTTAAATATTTGACGGTGTTGGTGAAAAAGGTGACATTGGTAGAAAAGTAAAACATTAGAGGTACAATTAAAAGCAAATAAATGTTAGGAAATCTGATGTAGAAAAAAATGCCTAGTCAGATATTTTTACCAAATAAGATGTCACGTCAGCAAAAACTGTTAAATATTTAACAGTGTCAATGAAAAGGGTGACATTGGCAGAAACGTACAATGTTAAGGGAACAATTGACAGTGAAAAACGTTAGAGACAAAACTAACAGACCCCACACGGTGGTACAAGAAATATACTTTTGTGTTTGTTTTATTAGAAGGGTATAATTCGTGCATAAAAAATTGAGAAGTCCTGCGGCCAAACGTTTCTTTCTTATTTCATATTATTTTATTAGGTAAACACACACAGTGACACACACACACACATATATATATACACCTATAGTATAATGGATAGTTGAGTGAGAGAAAGAGAGAGAGATGAGAGAGAAAAGGGTAGTGGAATTAGAGAAGGAAGATGATGAAGCTCCTTTGTTATTTGAGTCTAAGGAAGGAAAATGGGGTGGAGCTTACAAGCTATTCGCATGCACAATATTTGCAGGTATATATATATATACATAAATTAGTTAAACAAAAAAAAATTTAAAGTAGACATATAGAAAGATCTTGGATATGTCACTATATATATGTGTGTGTGTGTGAAAATGAATCTGCAGGTATATGTATGATATTGGTTTATAGAGTGATGAAGATGCCAAAAAGAGGAGAAGAAGGAAGATGGGGTTGGATTGCTATGTTATGGGCAGAAGTGTGTTTTGGAGTGTATTGGATTTTCACTCAGTCTCTTCGTTGGACGCTTCTTTATCACATTCCTTTCGACCATAGGCTCTTCCAAAGGTACCTTGCTTCTCTTCTTTAATTTCCTCTTTTCAAACATTAAAAAAATTGTCATTTTACTGAGATAGATTAATGTGTAGTTTTATTTTAGGGGTGTTCGTTGGTTTAGTTTGTATAACTTGAAGAGTTCTTTAAATTAAACTGGATTCAGCCCGTGTTAAATAAAGGATCAAAATGAAGTTTTGGCCATTTGACAAATATATCTTGTGTTAATGTTGTACTAAACTAAACTAATGAAAGAGATAAATGTTTTGGAATAATTTACAGATATGGTGAAAACAAATTACCAGGAGTGGACATTTTTGTGTGCACAGCAGATCCTATGTTGGAGCCTCCGAATATGGTGATAAACACAGTGTTATCAGTAATGTGTTACAATTATCCTTCAAATAAGTTAAGTGTTTATCTCTCTGATGATGGAGCCTCTGAACTCACCTTCTATGCTCTTCTCAAAGCTTCTATTTTCTCCAAGCATTGGATTCCTTTCTGTAAAAGATTCAACATTGAACCTAGGTCACCTGAGGCTTACTTTTCCCAACATTATTGTACCATTAAGAATACCCAAGAATGGTCTTCTATTAAGGTAATTATATTGTTCTCTTGCAAGAGTTTTGAAGTTGAATATTTGAATCAAATTCTATTATGTTAATTGATCTTGACAACCAACACAGAAATTATATGAAGACATGAAAAGTGAGATAGAGTTAGTTGTGGAAAAGGGTAAGGTTCCAGATGAAATAAGGAAGCAACACAAAGGATTCTCAGAATGGAATTCCAAAACCACAAAGAAGGACCATCAATCCATTGTGCAGATCATAATTGATGGAAGGGACAGTAATGGTGTAGATGATGATGGATTTCAACTTCCAACTCTAGTTTATATGGCAAGAGAGAAGAGACCCAACTTTCCTCATCATTTTAAAGCAGGAGCAATGAATGCACTAGTAACTACCAATTTTTGAATTATCCTCATATATCAATATATATATATATATATATATATGACTCTATAATTATTATGAAAATTTGTCGGTTATGTATGTAGATAAGGGTGTCATCAGAGATAAGCAATGCACCTATCATTCTCAACTTGGACTGTGACATGTACTCAAATAATGCAGATACCATTCAAGAAGTGTTGTGTTTCTTCATGGACCAAAGACAAGGTCATCAGCTAGCTTATGTGCAATTCCCTCAACATTTCAACAATATCAATAAGAATGACCTTTATGCAAATTCTTTCCCTGTCAGCTATCAGGTCAGTAAATTTTTAACTTTCTAGAGTAAATTATCATTTTAATTTTGAAAGATATATTTTACATCAATTTAGTCATTAAAATGATCAATTCCGTCCTTCTAATAATGTTTCCTCCTACAATTTAATTCCTAGTTATATAGATTTCTTGTAATAGATATTTTGGGAGACCACTTACCAGAATTCAGAGCCATATTAATATAGATGGATGAAATAGAGAATTTTAATCTTCGATCTGTTAATGATTAAATTGAGACAAATATATCTTTTCAGAACTAAAACAATAATCTACTCTACTTTTTATTGTTTAATGTAATAAAATACTAATAATGCCCTTGGTAATGAATTGCTTAATTAAGATTGAGTTTCCTGGAATGGTTGGCGAAGGAGGAGCAACAATGTTTATAGGAACTGGCTGTTTCCACAGAAGAGAGAGTCTATCAGGAATGCACTTCAAACATTACAACAACACACCAAAATGTGACATCAATCCCAACATTAACATTAACACACAAGATCAAGATCATCATAAGATGATGAGAAGATCAGTGGAAGCACTTATTGAAGCATCAAAAGGTGTAAGCAGTTGTGGGTATGAGGAAGGAAGTGAGTGGGGGAAGGAGAAGGGATTGGTGTATGGGATTCCTGTGGAAGATGTAGTGACAGGGCTTAGGATCTCATGCAGGGGATGGAAATCAATTTACTATAACCCAAAGAGAGCAGCATTTGTGGGTGTGGCTCCCACAACTTTGGAGGTGACTCTTATCCAACATAAGAGGTGGGGAGAAGGCTTGTTCCTCATTTTCTTCTCAAAGTTTTGTCCTTTCATTTGTGGGTATAGAAAGATAAGTTTGGGTGTGCAAATGGGATATTGTGCTTTCCTCTTATGGGCTCCTTTGTCTCTTCCTACTATTGCTTATGCTGTGATTCCTGCTATCTACACACTTTGGGGTATTCCTTTGTTTCCACCGGTAATGTTTCCATTAATTAATCCCTTTCTCTTTTCTTTATTTTATGCATTTTGTGTATATATATATATACACAACATATCTCTTAATTCAATTCATCACTAATAAGTAATAATTGCCTCTAACATTGCAGGTCACAAGCCGGTGGATGCTCCCTTTTTTGTATGCCCCACTAGCCACACATGTCTACAGCTTATTGGAGGCCATGAGGTGCGGGTGCAGCATAAAGTCATGGTGGAACTCACAGAGAATGAAGCTATTTCGAAGAACAACCTCCTACTTGTTCAGCTTCATGGACACAGTCAAAATCCAACTAGGATTCTCTGAAACCAAATTTGATGTGACAGACAAGGTTGCTTCAGAAGACACAATGAAGAGGTACGAGGAAGAGGTGGTAGACTTTGGAAGCTCATGCTCGGTGATGTATACTATAATAGCCACTCTCGCTTTGATTAATCTCTTTGGTGTGATTGGAGGGACCAAGAAGGTGCTCGAGGACGATGCATTGGTTTTACAGGTAATGTTATGCGTTTTGATGGTGATGTTGAATAAAGTAGTGTATGAGGCTCTTTTTGTTCGGAGTGATAGAGGTTGCTTGCCCTCTCATGTCTTGGTTAAGTCCCTTGTCTTGGCTTCTTTCGCTTGCTTTTTATTACCATATTTCTTGTGTTAATGTATTTTATGTTTCAACATTATTAAATGACAGTATTCTCAATTTGGTCCCTCTAAACTTGCTACGTTATTTTCTCAATTTAAGCCCTCTTATACCTTAGTTCATGTTCTTTAGCCATACATGATTATGGAAATGAGGAAGGAATGGGTGAGGTCCACTGGGTTTCACTTATTTTTTTTACTTTTTTATTTTTATCAACTTTTTAAAAAGAAAAAAAATATAGGTCAAAACCTCAAATTGGTCCTTTATGTTTGCACGAAGTTTCATATTGGTCCTTTATGTTTCAAAAAGTCCAAATTGGTCCTTTATGTTTGCAAGAAGTTCCAAATTGGTCCTTCTGTCCAAGTCCGTTTATTTTTTAAGTTAAGTGCTGACGTGGACACACTATCTCTCCTACGTGTCAATTGAAGCTGACGTGGCATGCCACATCATCGCCCAATATCATATGTGATGACGTGGCAGTGACGTGGCGCTAATGTGGCAGTGACGTGCTGCTGACATGGCATGACACGTCATCTTAGATGGACACGTCAGCACTTAACTTAAAAAATTGACGGAAGTGGACGGAAGGACTAATTTGGAACTTCTTGCAAACATAAAGGACCAATTTGGACTTTTTAAAACATAAAGGACCAATTTGGACTTTTTAAAACATAAAGGACCAATATGAAACTTCGTGCAAACATAAAGGACCAATTTAGGGTTTTGACCAAAAATATATAAAATATCTATTATACCCTTTGATTTGACATAATCATAACTTTCTTTTTTTTATTATTTTAATATAAGGGGCAAAGTGGTAATTTTAATACATTCTCATTCCATTTCTAATCTCAATTTTTGCTACCAAACGCAGCAAATGCATTCCATTCCCTTTTTCTTTCCATTTCTGCATAAATAACGTATCCTTAGTTCTCGAAAGATTTCATTTTTTTAATTTAACTCATAAATAAAAAAATATTAAATATAGTCATCTTGTATCACAATTTTGTTTGAACATTTTACATTTTTGCTTCTTTTGATAAAGACAAAATTGCAATATAAAGAATCTTTAAGTGACTGAATTTAATATTTTTCATGATTCACTGATTAAAATGACACAGATAGAATCTTTGATAAACAAAAACAATTATTTACTCATAGATTTAATAATTGGGTTTCAGAAGCACAAGGGCACAAAATCAGGGGCGTAATAAGCTGAAACCTAAAGTGCCTAATAAGCGCGGGCTTTGTTATGATGGGCTTAGGCCCAAGTACATTTTCAACCTTCAATAATTCGGCCCAATTTCAAAAGTTGCTTAATTATGCATGACGAATCGATAAAAGATTGAATCTAAAACAGTAAAACTTATTATTAAATACGGAGCATTAAATCATACTTAATGCCTTTAATTTGTGGGTGGATGTCCTACGTACTTATTTGTCTTTGTTGGTAAGATTATGTCTTTTCATACCAAACTACAGAGAGAGATCAGACACATGCTTAATTTGATTTCCGAGCTGTCTTTATCAATCATTATCATTTTATTAAGGACAATTATATTCATTATAATTAAGGTCTCCGTAGGACCTTGTCTCCACTTCTTTAAATAAATTAATAAATGCAAATCCACTCCCTGCTGGCCTCCAATTCTATATAAGATCATTATGATTTGGATCCTCCAATATACAATATACTAACGTCATAGTGTTCTAAATATATAAGAGAAATATATACGGTTCATTACTTGAAATTCAATCAAATTTTAGATATTGAACGAATTCTTTAAAATTTAAACGTTAGTTTTTATTTTATTGAAAGGGTTTAGCAATTAGCAGATATATTTTTTATATTTGTGTTATTATAATTTTTTTAAACAAAACGATTGACAAATATATATATATATATATATTGCTATAACTTGGCAATACTCGAGTCTTTGTTATGGGATAAGACAGTTGCTACCATATTCTGGTTAACAATTTTTTTCTCAACAATTGTTTCATTGGGAATTAAACTCGTGACCTTAGTTCTAATACCAATTGTTGGATCGAGCACACTAACCAAAAACTATAATTATTAGTCAAGGTATAATTTTTTTACTTAACTTGACACAACCCAAATATCACACGGTTGACTATAACTTAACCCTTATATAAAGCATTCGCCATAAAACAATTATTGTTAGGGTTTTGCTAACCAGTGTCCTTAGGGCACCGGTTAAGAATGCATTTAATGAGATGAGATAGTGAAAATAATGCATAAAAATCACAACTTGTAATAAATGCGTTTTTTATTTTTTTTAAAGACACAAATGCCCTTCACCTATTTTCTCCATCTCTCTCTTTTTAATTTATTACAATATTTTTTTATTTTGTATTCATATTTATTATTTTAATTTTTTTCAATTTATCAATAATCACATTATTTTATATTTTCAGTATATCATTATTGTAATTATCCTCACATTAATATTATTAAAAAAATCACATTAATAATACCGTCATTATTGATAAATTGAAAAGAAAAAGAATAATTAAAATAATAAATATAAATATAAAATAAAAAAATTGTAATAAATTAAAAAGAAAGAGATGGAGAAAATATATGAAGGGCATTTATGTCTTTAAAAAAAATAAAAAACGCATTTATTACAAATTGTAATTTCTATGCATTATTTTCCCTATCTTACTTCATTAAATACATTCCTTAAGGCACTGGTTAGCAAAACTTTATTGTTATACCATAACTAATACACAGACATTAAGATAGACTTCACATTCACATGTATAAATTCCACTTGATATTGGGATTACTTATGTATTTATATCTCTTTACTTTTTTTAATGCCATACAATACTTGATTCATTCTCCAAATATTTAAACTTTAAAGTTAATCAAAATATAACAAGTTTCTCTACTATTGGTTACAAATGGTCAAATTGAATGGACGATCCATCTTTTACAGTGGTACTTTTTTTTCAAAGCACGTGATTAGTCACATCGACTAACTGCTATTGGTTCAAAAAAAATTGTGGAATTAAAATTGGAATTGAATTATTTGAATTGAAAAATGTGTTTGGTATAAAAAGATAAAATTAAAAATTTGTAAAAAAATGTGAGGTAAGAAGACTAATTTGTCCCTCAATAAATATTAAATAATTATTTTTCTTTTAATTTTATTTTTTAAGTATATAATTATTTTTTTATATTTATTATAAAAAATATTAATTATTTATATTCATTAAAAGTAATTATACAAAATATTAATAAATAATTATAATAAAAACAGTAGGGGCATTGGGGGCAACGTGAGTGAGAATGAGAGAAGTGAGGGAGAGAGAGAGAGAAAGATCACGTGAGAGAGAAGAAAAAACAGAAATAAAATTGTCATTTCATCTCAATTCCATAAAACTTATTCTAATTTCATCTAAAAAATAAAGAATTTAATTCCAAATTTTTTAGACATTCACCAATTTTACATAATCCAATTCTAATTCTACATTTATCCAACCAAACTAAATAATTCATTGAAATATATGCAATTCCACATATAATTCAATTCTATACCCAACCAAACATAGCCTAATGATCAAATTTAGGGAGACTTTTTGGTACTTATCTCTCTCTTTTTTCTGAATTTAAAATAAAAAATTAAGGAAAAATATGAGAATTAAAAAAAAAGAGAAGTGAATTTTTTCATAAGAGTGCTAATTATGAACTTTTTTGAGAATTATGAACTTAACTTTATATAAGTCATACATTGACTTATCTTAGAATTTAGAGAAAAAAATATGAGCGTACTTGAAATTAATAATTATAAAAATAAATTATAAAATTAGATCAACATGCATGCATGAGTATGTATGAATATTTCCATTTTTACAATAAAATCTTAATCTAACAAAATTACGGTATGGCCTTTTTCAAGATGATCTATTTAATATTTAGGAGAAAATAACGTGAAGTTAGTGTTATGTGAATACTAATTAAATATTATATATATATATATATATATATATATATATATATATATATATTTGTTGATTGGCTTGTACGCACTCCAAAAAATATAGTAAATATAATTAAAAAATTTGAAGCTTTTAATTTTTATGCTCAAAGTCAACATTTTTTTTTTTAGATCAGGGTATTCACTATCGAACATAATGACTAATCTCCTTGCTGAATTGTAAGCACCTCTAAAAATAGGACAGCTGGCCCAATGATTTAAAGTTACTCCATACCTAAAACAGAAATCGAACCCCTGATACTTAGTTAAAGATGAATAAATTCTTTCCGCTCAATTAAAATTCAATACTATTCTATTGCTAAATAATATCTTCTCGTTCATTAGTTTGCAGTTGAAATAGATTTGAAATATAGGAACACTAGATATTTGGAAAATCTAATCCTAATAATTCACATGGCTTCATTTGGTAGAGCAAAGCTTGGCTGCCTTTATCAATCTGCGATGAATGTACGTTTTGGTCCACAGAATTAATTACTGCTACGTACGTCACACACCAGTGGTGTGACACCACTCACGAGTCACTTTCTATAACACAATCCACCAAACAAAACAAAAATACAATACCAAAACGTTTGGTAGCTAGAAAGGGAAAGAGAAAGAGAAAGAAAGGGAAATAGAATAGATTTGATGTGTTTGGTAATAAAAATTTAGAATGGAAATGGAATGAGAATATATTAAAATGACTACTTTACCCCTTATATTAAATAATAAAAAGAAAAGATGGTTATAATTGTGTCAAATCAAAGGGTATAATAGATATTTTATATTTTCTTTTTTCTTTTTTTAATTATGCACATTTTTCAAAATAAAAATAAAAAAGTAGGTAACATGTGGGACTCATATATTTTTTTTCATCCTCTTCTCCCTACTTATTTCATCCCATCCGAACATACCCTCCATAACCAAAGGAATGGAATGGACACGAATATAATTTAAAATAAGAGTGATTCTACGATATAATTTGTTGTATGTATGTAATGTAATTTCGGTCGATAAGATTGTGATATGTGGGTAGGATGACTTGAGATACAATGCAATGTTCCACGTGTTACAATCTTATTGACCGAAATTACATTACATGCATGCATGTAACAAGTTGTATCATAAACTAACCCTAAAATAAATTAGCCTACATCGTAGAAGTGAAACGCAAATATATAGAAGCGGGAGGCTATTATTTGAACACGCAAACGTTATCTTATGGTAAATTGGTAATAATATTTAGGGACCACATTAATATTACTCTCACTCCTCTCTATTTATTAGGTGGGTCCTAATTAATGTGAGTTTTTATTAATATTAACAAATGGCATTACGTGATTGGAGGGATACATTGAAGTTCAGTGGTACAGTACCATTGAACTTTCATCCGTGCTGGAGCCAAACGTTTTTATTTTTTTCTTTTTATAGTATATATTGAATTGATAAGGTATATCTCAAGGCTCAAGAAGAGTCAATAGATTTCTTCATGTAAGAATACAGTGACTCAGTGAAAGAGGTCCTATGAAATTCTTCAAACTCCCACATTGGATTGGATAGACTTAAAAATTGAGGGACAGGAAAACTCATATAAATAGATGAGAAGAGAAGGGCTTTGGTTTCTTAATTTTTTTAATTAGTTGTGTGTCAATTTTCTGTTCAAAAGATGAATTTAATTAGAACATTTTGTATTTCATAAAAAAAATTACAAAAAATTTGTAATTTGGAATTATTTCATGCAAAATTACAGATATGTGTACTTGTTCTGCGCAATTATATTTAGCAAAAAAGTTAGCTCAGTAATTCGTTCCACCAATTATATGTTGATTTACTTTCTCAATATTTTTTATATAATTAATCATATAAAAGGTGAAATTCTATATTCTCTTTTCACTGTGTTTGATCATTTAATATAATCACTTTTGATCAGGTGTTATATTTGTATAAAAAAAATTGATATTAAGAATATAAACAACTTGATTAAATTTTTTTTTATTTAATCTTTAAATGTGCTTCGTAAGAATTGAATAGTCCTAGAGCAACACGTTTCTTTTTTTTTTTAATTTTAATTTTATATTATTTTATTAGGTATATATATACCTAATAAATAGAGAGGAGTGAGAGATGGGAGAGTAGAGTGAGAGAAAGAAAGAGAGAGAGATGGGAGAGAAAAGGATAGTGGAAGAGAAGGAAGATGATGAAACTCCTTTGTTATTTGAGTCAAAGGAGGGAAAATGGAGAGGAGCTTACAGGCTATTTGCATGCACAATATTAGCAGGTATATGATATATTTTTTTCGTCTTGAAGTCTTACTCCGATTGATTCAGACTTAACTCGTGTTAAGTTATAAACTTATGATGTGAGAGTCTCCCACTAGGGATATATTGCATTCACAAGGTGTCGTGACTAAATATGTATATGTAATAAAAATGAAATTGCAGGTATATGTATGATATGGGTTTATAGAGTGATGAAGATGCCAAGAAGAGGAGAAGAAGGAAGATGGGGTTGGATTGCTATGTTGTGGACAGAAGTGTGCTTTGGATTGTTTTGGATTCTCACTCAGTCTCAACGTTGGAAGACTCTTTATCACACACCCTTCAAGCATAGCCTCTTCCAAAGGTTTCTTCTCCATCTCTCTGTCTTAAAAAAAATAATGTTCAAACGTTCATTTTCGTCCTTTATTTTTTTAAAATTTTGTATTGGTTCTTTATGTTTTTCAAAAATCTTATATTTCTCCTTCAGGTTTCATTAAAGTTCTATATTGGTCATTTATGTTTCAGTGAAGTTCTATATTGGTCATTTATATTTCATTAAAGTTTTATATTAGTCCTTTATGTTTCAATAGAGTTTTATATTGGTCATCTTAGCATGATTTTATTTTTGGCTTAAACGACGCCGTTTGGGTGTTTTTGGCGTGTCTAAGGCTACGTCGGGTCGTCTCGGCTATCTGATACACGTATGAGAGATTATGTGTCCACTTTGACACGCTACGTCAACAGTTAACTTAAGAAATTGACGGATTTGGACAAAAGGACCAATTTAGACCTTCTGGGAATCATAAAAGACTAATTTAAAACTTTTGAAACATAAAGGACTAATTTAAAACTTGAGTGAAACATAGAGGACCAAAATGAACATTTCACAAAAATAATTTTAATTTTTTTTGGGGGTCTAAGGTCTAAAGTCTAAACTCTACATCAAAGAAGACAATACATGAGTTAGGTTTTTTAGAGTGCAAAAATTACTTAAATGCAAGGAAAGAAATTTGAAAGGAAAAAAAAAAGTAAAAGAGAAATAAATATAATTAAGAACCTTTCTTAAATGGAGTAGCTAGCTAGTAGGGCCGACCTGAATTTTTTATTAAGTTATTATGATTAATTAAATAAAATAAAAAAAAAATTAATATGTTAAAAAAGATGAATACATATTTTAGGACATAAATTAAACTAAATAACCTTACCGAATTTTTTATTTATTTAATTTGTCATAATGCTTTTACTCTTTTTTTTTTACTGAAACCCTTCACTAATATAACTTTTTTGGAAGTAATAGTATATATATATATATATATATATCATAGTATTCTACTCCACAGTACATTCCACTCTACTGAAAAATTACTATGCAGAAGCACTTGTTTTTTTGGGTCAATAATTTATTATTCAGTAGTCACAGCTTGAAAACAAAAAATAGTGGAATCTCAAACAAATAGCTAGAGCTTGTTCGATGGTTGTTTTGGTTTCTTATTCTTTAGAACTATATTTTATACAGCCCCACTTTAATTTCAGTCCTTCTTTCAATTTTATATTACAATTTAACCAAAAAAGTTTAACAATAATTAAAGTTAAAAAAATGGCATTTGCACGGTTATATACTCAAAAAAAAATTTTATACACAAATTTAGCAACATTTTAAAATTATCTACAGATCTATATCATTTTTACTGTGCACCTCCAAAAACGCCATCACTGAGGGCGTTTTGTTGATTTGACCATATAAACGCCCTCACTGAGGGCGTTTATAGGGTCAAATGGTCAACTCTATAAACGCCCTTAGTGAGGGTGTTTTTCTAGTAAAAAAATCAACAAAACGCCATCAGTGATGACAATTTTGGAGGTGCACAATAAAAGTGGTATAGATCTGTAGATAGTTTTAAAATGTTGCTAAATTTGTGTATAAGTTTCATTTTTGGTATATAACCGTGCAAAAACCAGAAAAAATTAGCTCCAATTAGTACCTAAACTAGATTGTAATAAGGTTATGACAAAGCACTCTAAATTTGAAAATTCACAAATATATCTTGAAAAATGTTGTAGCTAGTAATGAAAGAAATAAAATATTTTGGAATAATTTACAGATATGGTGAAGAAGAGAAATTACCAGGAGTGGACATTTTTGTGTGCACAGCAGATCCAATGTTGGAGCCTCCGATAATAGTGATAAACACAGTGTTATCACTAATGTCTTACAATTATCCTTCAAATAAGCTAAGTGTATACCTCTCTGATGATGGAGGCTCTGAGTTAACCTTCTATGCTCTTCTCAAAGCTTCTATTTTCTCCAAACATTGGATACCTTTCTGTAAAAGATTCAACATTGAACCTAGGTCACCTGAGGCTTACTTTTCCCAACATCATTGTACCATTAAGAATACCCAAGAATGGTGTTCTATTAAGGTAATTATATTGTTCTCTTGTAGAGAGGTTCACAAGAGTTTTGAAGTTGAATATTTGAATCAAATTCTATTATGTTTATTAATCTTGACAACTAACACAGAAATTATATGAAGACATGAAAAGTGAGATAGAGTTAGTTGTGGAAAAGGGTAAGGTTCCAGAAGAAATAAGGAAGCAACACAAAGGATTCTCAGAATGGAATTCCAAAACCACAAAGAAGGACCATCAATCTATTGTGCAGATCATAATTGATGGAAGGGACAGTAATGGTGTAGATGATGATGGATTTCAACTTCCAACTCTAGTTTATATGGCAAGAGAGAAGAGACCCAACTTTCCTCATCATTTTAAAGCAGGAGCAATGAATGCACTAGTAACTATCAATTTTTGAATTATCCTCATATATCAATATATATATATATATATATATATATATATATATATATATATATATATATTATTTTGAAAATTTGTTGGTTATGTATGTAGATAAGAGTGTCATCAGAGATAAGCAATGCACCTATCATCGTCAACTTGGACTGTGACATGTACTCAAATAATGCAGATACCATTCAAGAAGCATTGTGTTTCTTCATGGACCAAAAACAAGGCCATCACATAGCTTATGTGCAATTTCCACAAAATTTCAACAACATCAATAAGAATGACCTTTATGCAAATTCTTTCCCTGTCAGCTCTCAGGTTAGTAGAGTATTTCCTTTTAGAGTAAATTATCATTTTGGTTCTGAAAGATATATTTTTTCTCAAACAATTAATAACATCCTTGGTAATTGTTTCAGATTGAGTTTCCTGGGATAAGTGGACAAGGATTAGCAACAATTTACTGTGGAACTGGGTGTTTTCATAGAAGGGAGAGTTTATCAGGAATGCATTTCAAAGATTATTACAACAACACAACAAGATGTAACATCAAACCAAACAGCACCCAACATCATAAGATCAGAACAACAGAAGAATTGATTGAAGCATCAAAAGTTGTAAGCAGTTGTAGGTATGAGGAAGGAAGTGAGTGGGGGAAGGAGAAGGGATTGGTATATGGGATTCCTGCAGAAGATGTAGTGACAGGCCTTGTGATCTCATGCAGAGGATGGAACTCCATTTATTATAATCCAAAGAGAGAGGCATTTTTGGGTGTGGCTCCCACAACTTTGGAAGTGAGTCTTGTTCAACATAAGAGGTGGGGAGAAGGCTTGTTTCACATTTTCTTCTCAAAGTATTGTCCTTTCATTTATGGGCATAGGAAGATAAGTTTGGGTGTGCAAATGGGATATTGTGCCTACCTCTTATGGGCTCCTATGTCTCTCCCTACTCTTTCTTATGCTGTGCTTCCTGCTATCTACACACTTTGGGGAATTCCATTGTTTCCACAGGTAATAATATTCCCTTTTTCATTTCCCCATTTCATGCTTTTTCTATAGATATAACATATTTCTTAATTCAATTCCTAGAAAATGTTTTTAGGTAAAATTTTCTCATAATTAATAAATAAGAATGTGTAATTAAGAGAGTGAGCCTTGGAGCAACAGTACTGTTGTTGCCATGTGACCTGGAAGGCTGGAAGTCACTGGTTCAATCTTGGTGACAACCTCTCTGTCTTGCAAGGATAAGATTGCGTACATGTAATACTCAATAAATTTTTCTTGGTGAAAACCTTGCATAGTTCAACCTTCTTTCTTAATTATTTTTTTTTTTGATAAAATTCTTTCCAACTTGTTCATATAATTAACAAAATCTTTTGTTTACTAATCAAGAGAATTTAATTAATCAAGAGAATTATCATTGTGTTTTAAGAATTAAACTGAGACATAAATTTGTCCACTTACTTGCCAAACAAGTGGTAAAATCTCAAATGGAAGGCCCAAATTTAATTAATTAGTTGGTTCAGGTTTATACATTTTGTTTGAAAACAAACTCAAGCCCAATATGATCTAGCTAGCCCAACTTAAAAAGCCCATAATTATTTTTCATCACTTATTACCTCATCTAACCTTGCAGGTCACAAGCCCATGGATCCTGCCCTTCTTATATGCCCCACTAGCCACATACCTCTATAGCTTATTAGAGGCCATGAGCTGCGGGTGCACCATAAAGTTCTGGTGGAACTTACAGAGAATGAAACTCTTTCGAAGATCAACCTCCTACTTCTTCGGCTCCATTGACACAGTGAAGATCCAACTAGGATTCTCTGAAACCAAATTTGATGTCACAGACAAGGTTGTGTCAGAAGACACAGTGAAGAGGTACGAGGAAGAGGTGGTAGACTTTGGAAGCTCATGCTCGGTGATGTATACTATAATTGCCACTCTCGCTTTGATTAATCTCTTTGGTGTGATTGGAGGGACCAAGAAGGTGCTCGAGGACGATGCATTGGTTTTACAGGTAATGTTATGCGTTTTGATGGTGATGTTGAATAAAGTAGTGTATGAGGCTCTTTTTGTTCGGAGTGATAGAGGTTGCTTGCCCTCTCATGTCTTGATTAAGTCCCTTGTCTTGGCTTCTTTCGCTTGCTTTTTGTTACCATCTTTAATCTTGTGATAACGTCTATTTATATATGTTTGAAGGATATTATTGATAATTAATGACTATATATATTGATATTTGATGCTGAATTTTGAAAGAAGAAAAATCAGTAAACTATAAGTGTGAGATCAGCAAAAGCTAATTAAGAAAATTACAAAAGTACCCTTTTGGTTTCTATATTATAGACTTTTTTTTTTTGGTTAATTTTGCCCATAAAGTTTGTTTCTTGTCAATTTTATCCATAAAATTTTATTTTGCAAGCACATTTTGCTCTTCACCATATTGCTAAACTATGCCTAAACATTTAACTGTAGATATGATAATAATTAATAAGTAATAAGATTAAATTTAGATAAAGTTTTTTTTATATTTTAAGGTTTTTCAATACAAAAATGGCATGTGTCAAACAAATTTTTGCATGTTAATTACGAAAGAGAGAGAATATATATAGAAGATCGCCTTTTACATGATCATTCATAGAAGGGGGAGAATATATATAAATGAAGGTTATAATTGAAGAACTTTATGACAAGGATATAAACAACTTAACCTAAGTTTTTTTTTCCTTAGTAATATGGCGGTTAACATGGCATCTAATATTTACTATAATGTCTACTCATATATTTAGATATGTCTTGTTTATTATTTAGACAAAGTGAGTAGTGAGAGTAAAATAGTAAAATTGCTTGTAAGTTAAAAGTTTAACGATATCGATGTAATTGATCGTAAACAAAATTTATGAACTAATTAATTAAATTGACAAAGATCCTATAATTTAGAAATCAAGAGATACATTTGCCTTAAAAATTTGAGTCGGTCTATGATGCAATTTATTGCATCATGCAATGGGTATGTGGCACAATTAGTGTCATTGATGGCTGACGAAATTGCATTGTAACCCAAGTCATCCTATCCACATGTCACAATTTTATTGACTGAAATTATATTGCATATATGTAATAAGTTGTATCATAGATTCACCCTAAAATTTAAAAACCTAAACAAAAACATATATTCCATGTGTATATAGTGTGACAGTGGTAGGTGATTAGTCATATTGATTCACTACCTGTAATAATCTAATATTTAGAGAGATTAACTACAAGAATGTTATCTATTTCCTACTGCCTTCAATTGACTGAAAACTGACAAGCACTAATTGCGATTGATAAATTTTACTATTCCTACTGATATACCGTTGGTATCATAAAAAAAATTACTTTTCTTTTTCCTTACTGCATTTCAGAAAATGTTGAAATTTTAAAATGTAAAAAAATAAACCGACTGATAGCCGCGCCGGAAGGTTTTGTTTGTGATCCTTTTTTATTATTTAACTAAAGCTAAAAGAGGAAAAGAAACTTTTTAATTTAAAATTAATATATTTATATTAAAAAAACAATATAAATTTTTATTTTTCCTCTGATATTTCATATTACAAGTTTTTTGTTCATATTTATAACTAAGTATATTAATTTTTTACTTTAATAAATACCTAAAATTATATTTAAAAAATAAAGTCACACACTTCAATTTTTTCTATCTGATTATTTCTACTAAAATAAATATTTTTAAAAATAACTATTATAAAATTATTGCTATAAAATATATTAAATAAAAGTTATCTCCATTTAATATTTTTTATTTACTTAGTTCTCTTCAGAATACTTAATTTTTTCTCTTTCCTTCACCCTATTCTTTTTTCCTATTTACTGTTTATTTCTTCTAGCTAAGTATAATCGTACGTATAGTGTCAAGAAATTTAAAGATTTTTGAATGTTTACCATGTCTATCAAATCTTTTAGCTTTTCAATACATATCTTTTTTACACCATTTTCTATACTTTATTAATTACTTTTTCACTTAACTTATTATCTTGTCTTTCATCTTTTTTCCTCATCTCACCGACTTCCTCTTCACGCTACTTTTACCCATTTTCCTTCTTTCTCTCAACCATCTTATATCTTTTCTTTCTCCATCATCATGTCATCTGCTTCTTCTATTTCTTCTTTGTTTCTCTAACTTGCAAGGGTTCAGTGAAAGATGAAAAAAGATGAAGAGCTAGCATGAAGAAAGATGAAGGGCAAGTTTTTGCTAGGGCGGACGAGTAGGAGTAGTTGTTGATTTTTTCTTTTGCTTTTGTTGTTTAGTTTCTTTCATTTCTATGTACTCTTGCGGAACATATTGTACCCTTCTCTTTATTTAATTTAATTTAATTGTACATTTCATAAAAAAAATATTATAATAAAAGTTTTCTATTATATATTATTCCTTTTTTTAATAAAAATTTAATATATATGAAATTAAAAAAAAATCATTATATATGTTTTAAACTTTAAACTAAATATCTAATATTAATTTTTTTAAATCAATATATGTTGTCCGACTGCATTTCAGTCGGACATCATGTGTACTTATTAGAACATTTGAGAGGATTTTGCGACTGCTTTTTAGTATAGAAGTTCAATAAGATACTTTGTCAGTCGAAAAGTAGTCAAACTTTTCAATTGCGACGAGGCAAATTCCTACTACTTGTTTCAGTCGGATAGTAATAGAAACCTTTAATAATACTGACTGATTTCATGGTATTTTCTACTGAAGAGGTAGTAGAAATTTGATGGTTTTGTTGTAAATTATCTTTTATATTCTCTTAAAATTTTTTAAAAAAAATGAGTTTTTTTTAATAGAAAAGAAAATGAGAGTTAAAAAGTAGAGATATCAAACTTTCAATAACCATAATTGTTTTTTTTTTCATCAAGAAAATGACAAAGACTAATTCCATTCGTGTAAGGAAGATCACAAGATCATAGCAATAAAATTCTTAATGGAAGTCTAATTAAACTGTATTTTGAATTTTTAATACGTCGAAGTATGATTCAAACATAATTTGAAAAAATAATAATTTAGCATTAATTGTACAATCCTAAAAAAGTGATTTTGGATCCAGTACAGTACAGTATCAAGAGAGATAATAAATAAAGGTCGACTCCACACATGTGGGTGGAAAAAGATAACAAATAGGGGTGGACCCCATACATATAGAACCCACATTATATGTGAATACGTTCTTTACGTAAAAAGAGAAAGAGAATGAGAATGAAAATGAGTTTATTGTGCTTGATAGTAAATTTGAAATAAAAATAAAATGAGAATGTATTAAAATTACCATTTTACCCTTTATATTAAAAAACAAGATTGTGTCAAATTAAGAAGTATAATAAAAATTTTATAAAAAAACTGAAGAAAAAAGAGCCCCACTCACCTACTCTCCATTCTCCAAAATTTGTAAGGTATGTTCACGGGCAAGAATCATCAATGGAAAAGCTAATGGAAATGGTGGGACTCCACATACTTTTTTACTTTTTCATTTCTATCAACTTTAAAAATAATACGATTTCAAAAAAAAAGAAATACAAAATATCTATTATACTTTTCTGATTTGACACAATTTTTTTTATTATTTTAATATAAGGGGTAAAATAGTCATTTTAATACATTTCCTTTCCATTTCCATTACCAAATTTTTACTACTAAATATATCAAATGCATTTAATTTTATTTTTGTTTTTGCGAATAAATTTCGAGAAACCCAATCCTATGGCTATGGGCTATATATGGCTGCCGTGGACGCTTTATCAACATCCAATGCTTGGTGGAGAATGATTGGTACGTCACACCACTTAGGGGTGTTCAAAGGCTTGGTTTGGTTCGGTTTTGTCAAAAACTTGAACCGAACTAATATAATCGGTTTTTAAAATGCGCGGACCTTGTCGGTTTTATTTTCGAGCGGTTTGGTTCGGTTCTAAGGTTGGTTTGGTTCGATTTTAGAGTCGGTTTGGTTCATGCTAATTTGATATTTTCATGTTGACATATATTAAACAAACTCTAACTTTATAAAGCCTAAAAAATAATAAATTTTAAAAATATCAAACTTATAATACTATACTAAGTAACTAATTATAAGTTGTTAAATGAAGATTTTATAAGGATTAATAAGAATTCAAAATATTACAACAAATTAATTCACTAAAAAAACTAATTTTAGCGTAAGTGAATTAATGTCATTTGTCAATAATGTTATTTGTTAATTTGATTGTTATAACTAACATTAAAATGATCACAACATAATCTTTAAGTTAACGTTAATTGTAGAACTGAAAGAGTCATAACGTTAAAAATAATTTTAAACTAACGCTAAGGATATATTTTTTTTTTTGTAGAGATTATATTATCTAATATAATTATATCAAATGTTCTTATCTTTATCAATATATATATATATTCACTTAATAAAAGAACAAATAATAACTAATAGCTATAAAGTACAATTACAAGATATACTATAATTTTTATTATTAAGAGATAAAAATATATATAGATGTTTGCAGTAGGTGCGGTTCGGTCGGTTAACAGAGAAAAAAGCTTAAAAACCGACAACCGAACCGACCTAATCAGTTATGCAATCATAGAAACCGAAAGTGGACCTTCTTTTTTCGGTTTTGATCGGTTTTCTATTGGTTTGGTTCGGTTTGGGTCGGTTGGATCGATTTGGTTCGGTTTTGAACACCCCTAATACCACTCATAACTTTCTACAAACCAATACAATAAATAAAACATATTTACCTATATATATATTTTAATTTCTTACATATTTTTTTTAAAGAAAATTTTGTGAATGTACATGGATTTAAAGCATTGCTACATTTGATATAGGTTTAGCTCATTGCAAACTTTGATTCATTTCTTTATAGAAGGATTTGAATAAACTCTCTCAAAATCAAATTTTCATGGAATATTCCTGCAGAGAAGATCAATATACCCCACCATTTTGCTAAACACCATGAACCTAAAATATTTTTGATGCATTTTTTAATAGGGGTAAAATTAACATTAATCATTCCTTTCTCTTCCTAATTTTATTTTCTACCAAACAAAATATATTTTATTTTTTTTTCTACCAAACGAGCTCTAAATGTGATAAATATAGGCATTTTTTAAAAAAAAAATCAAAACATAAATTCATCACGTTATGAATGTCTTGTCTCTTTCACTAAACTGGACATACAAACATGACAAAAATGGAAACCATCCACATTTAATTTATTTGATCACGGAAATTAATAAATGTTACTCTCTCCGGTGCACAATATCTGTTTCATTTGGTAGGCGCGCATAGAATATATTTTGCTAAACATATTCTATATTTTGCTATCTTATGCTAATATATATATATATATACTTTCTATCCTTATATTTAATGTCCATAGTGTTTCAAACTAGAAAAATTGAGAAGTCCAAGAAGCAAACGTCTGTTTTTATTTTATTATATATATGTGTGTGTGTGTCTCATGGTACTCAAGGCTCAAGAGTCACCAGTTCTTCATCCATGTAAGAGTAGAGAGAGAGAGAGAGAGAGAGAAATTAAAGATGGGAGAGAAAAGGGTAGTGGAAGAGAAAGAAGATGAAGCTCCTTTGTTATTTGAGTCTAAGGAAGGAAAATGGAGGGGAGCTTACAAGCTATTCGCATGCACAATATTCACAGGTATATATATATATGAATTCGTACTTAAAAACAAAAAGAAGACATATATAATAAAGATCTCTTCTTGGATGTGAGTGTGAGTATACTATATATATATAAAAATGAATTATATATGCAGGTATATGTATGATATTGGTTTATAGAGTGATGAAGATGCCAAAAAGAGGAGAAGAAGGAAGATGGGGTTGGATTGCTATGTTATGGGCAGAAGTGTGTTTTGGAGTGTATTGGATTTTCACTCAGTCTCTTCGTTGGACGCTTCTTTATCACATTCCTTTCAACCATAGGCTCTTCCAAAGGTACCTTGCTTCTCTTCTTTAATTTCCTCTTTTCAAACATTAAAAAAATTGTCATTTTACTGAGATAGATTAATGTGTAGTTTTATTTTAGGGGTGTTCGTTGGTTTAGTTTGTATAACTTGAAGAGTTCTTTAAATTAAACTGGATTCAACCCGTGTTAAATAAAGGATCAAAATGAAGTTTTGGCCATTTGACAAATATATCTTGTGTTAATGTTGTACTAAACTAAACTAATGAAAGAGATAAATGTTTTGGAATAATTTACAGATATGGTGAAAACAAATTACCAGGAGTGGACATTTTTGTGTGCACAGCAGATCCTATGTTGGAGCCTCCGAATATGGTGATAAACACAGTGTTATCAGTAATGTGTTACAATTATCCTTCAAATAAGTTAAGTGTTTATCTCTCTGATGATGGAGCCTCTGAACTCACCTTCTATGCTCTTCTCAAAGCTTCTATTTTCTCCAAGCATTGGATTCCTTTCTGTAAAAGATTCAACATTGAACCTAGGTCACCTGAGGCTTACTTTTCCCAACATTATTGTACCATTAAGAATACCCAAGAATGGTCTTCTATTAAGGTAATATAATTAAGTGCCTTTTCAATTCATTAACTATTATGTTCTAAAGACTGCAAAAGTTAATATGATTTTGAGTCATAACTCATAAATGCCTATGTCATCTATTGTTGGCTATATGTGCTTATATGCAATAGGTGGTTACTTGATGCATGATAATGATCACCATGCATGTCATCATATTGTATTATATATTGTTACATAATCTTCTTCATGCCATTAATATTGCCACTAATTATTAATTAGTGATGACGTTAGTGATATGAATGTGATGTGGTAGTGGTATGGGGATATGATTACAATGGTAATGATGTGAAAAAAGGATAAAAGAATTAGATATGACAATTTTATCCTTCAAATGTCACAATCAAGACATTGAGTCATTTATTTCTCACCGCCGTAACAAGTTACTCTGCATATTAGACTCGCAGATATCAAATGCGAGTGAATAAAGAAGACTCGCAGTTATTACCTGCGATCCCAGTTGGACTCGCAGATATCAAATGCGAGTCCAATGCCTGGACTCGCAGATTTCAAATGCGAGTCATTTATATCAGCTCGCAGATTACAAATGCGAGTTAAATATGTACAGTAACTTGTCACGGCGGCGAGAAATAAATGACTTAATGTCCTGATGTGCAGATTTACAGATCTAAATGTCACCCTCTGGTAAAGAACTCAAAAAAAAATAGTGCACATCAACTGCTAAATAAGTACTTAACTAAAAGGTCAAAACCCCAAATTCGTCCCTTATGTTTGAACGGAATTTTATATTGGTCCTTTATGTTTGCAAGAAGTTGCAAATTGGTCCTTCCGTCCAAGTCCGTTTATTTCTTTCGTTAAGTGCTGACGTGGCGTGCTGAGGTGGACATATCATCTCTCATATGTGTCCATTTAAGCTGACGTGTTATGCTACGTCATCGCCATGTCATCATCTACTATCATATGTGATGACGTGGCATGACATGTCAGCTTAGATGAACACGTCAGCACTTAACTTAAGAAATTGACGGAAGTGGACGGAATGACCAATTTGGAACTTCTTGCAAACATAAAGGACCAATTTAAACTTTTTGAAACATAAAGGACCAATATAAAACTCCGTGCAAACATAAGGGACCAATTTGGAGTTTTGACCTAACTAAGAAAAATAGTACGCATCATGTCTAAAAAGGTATGACTTCATTAACACTCAACGGTTAAAATATCAATCTTTGAGGAAGTAAAAAGGTAGATTTTCACATTCTAGAGTTTCACAAAGGTTCTGAAGTTGAATATTTGACAAAACAGAAATTATATGAAGACATGAAAAGTGAGATAGAGTTAGTTGTGGAAAAAGGCAAGCTTCCAGATGAAATAAGGGACCAACACAAAGGATTCTCAGAATGGAATTCCAAAATCACAAAGAAAGACCATCAATCTATTGTGCAGGTACATCTATATATATATCATAGTTGATAGTTAATTAATTTAATTTTTATTTTCCCATGCAGATTATAATTGATGGAAGGGACACCAATGCTGTAGATGATGATGGATCTCAACTACCAACCCTAGTTTATATGGCAAGAGAGAAGCGACCCAATTTTCCTCACCATTTTAAAGCAGGAGCAATGAATGCTCTAGTAAGTATCACTTTTTTCATTTATCCACATATATCAATATATATGATTCTATAATTATATATTTTGGAAGATTTTCCTAATTTTCATGTAATTATTTACTCAAAGAGAAATTTTTTGGTTATGCATATATATATGTAGATACGAGTGTCATCAGAGATAAGCAATGCACCCATCATCGTCAACTTGGACTGTGACATGTACTCAAATAATGCAGATACCATTCAAGAAGCATTGTGTTTCTTCATGGACCAAAAACAAGGCCATCACATAGCTTATGTGCAATTTCCACAAAATTTCAACAACATCAATAAGAATGACCTTTATGCAAATTCTTTCCCTGTAAGCTATCAGGTTAATGGAGTATTGCTTTTTAGAGTAAATTATCATTTTAGTTCTGAAAGATACATTTTTTCTCATTTTCGTCCTCTAAAAAATTTTTCTCAAACAATTAATAACATCCTTGGTAATTGTTTCAGATTGAGTTTCCTGGGATAAGTGGACAAGGATTAGCAACAATTTACTGTGGAACTGGGTGTTTTCATAGAAGGGAGAGTTTATCAGGAATGCATTTCAAAGATTATCACAACAACACAACAAGATGTAACATCAAACCAAACAGCACCCAACATCATGAGATCAGAACAACAGAAGAATTGATTGAAGCATCAAAAGTTGTAAGTAGTTGTAGGTATGAGGAAGGAAGTGAGTGGGGGAAGGAGAAGGGATTGGTATATGGGATTCCTGTGGAAGATGTAGTGACAGGCCTTGTGATCTCATGCAGAGGATGGAAATCCATTTATTATAACCCAAAGAGAGAGGCATTTTTGGGTGTAGCTCCCACAACTTTGGAAGTGAGTCTTGTTCAACATAAGAGGTGGGGAGAAGGATTGTTTCACATTTTCTTCTCAAAGTATTGTCCTTTCATTTATGGGCATAGGAAGATAAGTTTGGGTGTGCAAATGGGATATTCTGTCTACCTCTTACGGGCTCCTATGTCTCTCCCTACCCTTTCTTATGCTGTGCTTCCTGCTATCTACACACTTTGGGGCATTCCATTGTTTCCTCAGGTAATAATATTCCCATTAATCCCTTTTTCATATCCCTATTTCATGCTTTTTCTATAGATATAACATATTTCTTAATTCAATTCCTAGAAACTGTTTTTAGGTAAAATTTTCTTATAATTAATAAATAAGAATGTATAATTAAGAGAGTGAGCCTTGGAGCAACAGTGTAGTTGTTGTTGCCATGTGACTTGGAAGGCTGGAAGTCACTTGTTCAATCTTGGTGACAACCTCTTTGTGTTACAAGGATAAGATTGCGTACATATAATCCTTAATAAGAATCTGTGTCATCACTAATCATAGAGTTTAATTAATTAACAAAATCTTTTGTTTACTAATCAAGAGAATTTAATTAATCAAGAGAATTATCATTGTGTTTTAAGAATTAAACTGACACATAAATTTGTCGACTTACTTCCCAAAAAAGTGGTAAAATCTCAAATGGAAGGCCCAAATTCAATTAGTTAAGTTCAAGTTTATGCATTTTCTTTGAAAAAAAAAAGACTCAAGCCCAAAAAGCCTATAATTATTTTTCATCACTAATTACCTCCTCTAACCTTGCAGGTCACAAGCCCATGGATCGTCCCCTTCTTATATGCCCCACTAGCCACATACCTCTATAGCTTATTGGAGGCCATGAGCTGCGGGTGCACCATAAAGTCATGGTGGAACTTACAAAGAATGAAACTTTTTCGAAGAACAAGCTCCTACTTCTTTGGCTTCATGGACACAGTCAAGATCCAACTAGGATTCTCTGAAACCAAATTCGATGTGACAGACAAGGTTGTGTCAGAAGACACAATGAAGAGGTACGAGGAAGAGGTGGTAGACTTTGGAAGTTCAAGCTCGGTGATGTTCACTATAATAGCCACACTCGCTTTGATTAATGTTTTTGGTGTGATTGGAGGGACCAAGAAGGTGGTCGAGGGGAGTGCATTGGTTTTGCAGGTAATGTTGTGTGTTTGGATGGTGATGTTGAATAAAGTAGTGTACGAGGCTCTTTTTGTTCGGAGTGAGAAAGGTTGCTTGCCTTCTAATGTCTTGCTTAAGTCCCTTGTCTCGGCTTCTTTGGCTTGCTTTGTGTTACCATCTTTCTTGAGTTGATGTATTTTTCTTTGCTTGTCTGCTCGGATTCCAAGATTTGTCTCAACTAAATTTGACCTCAATTCATATCGCGCAAGAGGCTTTTGTGATGATTATAATAATGGGTCCATTGGATCGGGTCAGTCGGGTCACCGGGTCGGGCTCCGAGTTGGGCTCCCCCAAAACCCGGCCCGACTCGGGATAGGCCCATTTTTTTTTTAAAAAAATTTTGTTATTTTTATTATTTAAGTATTTTTTATATGCAAAAAAGATTAAAATTAATAGTTGAAAATAATATATCATATCTATTATTTAATATCTTATTAATCTATTCCTAAAAACTGAGTAATAAATCAATTTAAAATTTAAGAAATCTATTCAAAATGTCAACATGTATTAATTACTCCTCATTTTCTATGCCCACTTTTCATTTTTTATGCATATTCTTTATTTTCCATGACTCAAATTCAAATTTCAAAAAAAAAAAAAAACTTGACTGGACCCGACCCGGCCCGTGTACACCCCTATTTGGTAAGACCAGAGGGGGAAAATGGCATATCAGCTCCACATTCCGCGCGTGCATCTCAGGGCAATATGGAGATTTCACTTCTCTCTATCTCTTTCCCGCCAATGCTCCGTCCTGCTTTGATGGAAAGGTGCATTCTGCATTCCATTCCCACTTTTTCTACACCTACCAAACGTCGGAGACTAGCAATCCACACTTTTTTCCATTATCAATTTTGCCTACCAAACGCAGCGTAATTTTTCATTAAACACACACACATATATATATAGATGAATTAGAATCCCGTGAGAAGAGAGATATAAGGAAAAGAAAAGCCAACATTTTTTTTAAACCTATACAATTGGGTCCGTCAATTTGATCCGCAAATTTTGTTTTATGTCAATTATATCCTTAAATTTTTAATTTGTTAGCAATTTTGCTTTTCACTCTAATTATTTCAACTAATAATTAATGGTAAATATAATATGACTGTCCATGTGACTTTCAATATTAAATGTGATGCCATGCTATATATTTAACTACAGTGTTTTGTCAATTTAGTCTCAGTAATGCCCTTTTTTAAGTGCCACATAGTGATGATAATCGTAATTAAATTGACGAAACACTATAAGAAACTAAATAATTCTTGTGATATGCTTGATTGTTATAACTGATGTTAAAATGAAATGTTGTTAACAAAATCTCTAGCATTAGTTGTACAACTTATGCTAATTTCTTTAGGATCAATCTTAATCAATGTTAATTAAAGATAATTTATAACTAATCCTAAACTCTTTTCTTTTCTGTGTCATATATGATTTAATATTATAATCAGTATTAGAGGCAACATAAATAATTATATTTGTATTTATTGTTATTTATTTAAACATAGTTAAAGTAAAAAAAAATTAGTTAATAAATGAAAGCAAAAAGTTTAGATATAAGGAAAAAGATACGAATAAAGAAGAAAAAAAGAGAAAAATATTTATAGAAAGAAAGAGAAAGAGAAGAGAATATAAATAGATAAAAAAACAAAAAATATTTAAATTTAAATTTTGTATTTTTGGTGCATTGTATTACGCAATTGTTGGGTCATAGTCATGGCAGCCCAAGTCGGTGTATGATTTCGGCTGTTATTAAATATATATATATAAAAGTCAATTTGAGTGTGCTAAGCTAAAAGGTCTAAAACAAAAATATTAAATAGGCCAAATACTTATTTACAATTTCCATTAATTTTATATTGATCTTTTATTTAACACTTTTTATTTTTTCGTTAAATAATATTGTGACATGTTGAAACTTTTTAAAAATTAAATTTTTACTCCTTTTTTAACCTTGATTTTTATTTTAGTCCCTAAACTCTCTTGTTTTCAATCTTCTCCTCATCATCTTTTTCTTCTTCCTCTCTCTACTACTCCTGTGGCTTCCTGAAACAACGTTCATGCAACCTGGAAGTTCACAAATAATGCATCCTAATTAACATATGCAAAGAGAGGAAGAAGATGATGAGAAGGAGGAGAATGAAAAACAAATAGAGCGCAGGGACTAAAATAAAAATTTTGAAATAAAAAAGGGTGAAAATATAAATTTTAAAAAGTTTCAACATGTCATGTCATCATTTAACGAGAAAAATGAACAATGTTACATAAACGAATTGATTTGGAACAAATTATAAAAATAAATGTCTGATTTAAAAATTTTAAAATATAAATTATCAATATAAAATTAATAAAAAAATAATGAAACAAAATAAATATTTAATATATTAAATAGATAATTACATTTATGTGATGTGAGGCTTATCTCATCATAGGTTCACGATTTGACAATCAATCAAAATATATCTTTCTTTTCAATCAATTAAAAAACTTAAAAAAAAATTTTATTAACTTTTTATTAATTTTAATTAAATAAATTTTCTCACACCCAACCACAAAAAATTTTAACAAGTACTTTAAGTTATTTTTTTAAGATTTTTTTTTTGGTTGAGAGAGAATTTGTTTTTATTTAAGTTAGTAAAAATTTAACAAACACAAAATTCTAAGCTCTCTTGCTAATTGAAAGGAATATTTAAACAGTATTTTAAGACATTAGTTAGCAAAACTCATAAAATTATATATATTTTTTATAAGAAATTCTAGTTGAGACTTGAGTATATCTTATAATTATTATGTTTTCTTTTCAAAATATTTATTTTATATTATTTTCTTAAAAGCAATTTATCAATTAAAGAGGCTTAAATCATCCTTGATCACTGCTCTCGTCACAACTCATAAGCTTCCAAATTGAGTTGACTGTGCTTAATTTAATACATCATCCGTATGTTATAAATAGCATAGAAAGTAGAAAGTAGAAACTAGAAACCACAGAAAGAAAGGAAAAGCAGAGTGATAGATTTCATCATAAAATTAATGGGTAAAGAGGGTGAGAATAATAGTGACTATGTTCCATTGTTCGAGACGAAGAAAGACAAGGCAATAAGGGTCATACTGTATAGGCTCTTCTCTTTTTCTTTGATGCTCGCAATATTCTCAATCTGGTTTTACAGATTCTGTCGTGTTGAAGAAGAAGAAGATGGAAAATCTTGGGGTGTTTGGTTGGGTTTGGTTTGTGCAGAGTTATGGTTCGGTGTGTATTGGGTCATTACTCAATCTCTCCGATGCAAACCTGTCTACAGACAAACCTTTAAGCATTCTCTCTCTCAAAGGTACCTTTTCACTTCCTTCTTACTTATTCCTTGTTTGGTTACCTTCCTCATTCAACCACAATGTTTATCTTTAGTTGGTGTTTGGAGGAGCTTAGATTTGGATATGGGAGGGATTTGACCATTTTATCCTCTCACACCACCACCACCCACTCACCCCTAGTTCCAACTACAATCATCACCATTCATTCCTATTAAAATTCAATCATAGGATAAATTAGTTATTGTATTATTTTTACATTTTTTATTCTCAATCTCATTCTATTTTTTTATGTCATACTAAATATAATCTTAAATATTCTAATTTTGATTTTGAGCTTAATTTATTTAGTCCTTGTTATGAGTTCTCTCGTAAACTTAATTTAGATATAATTTTTTTAGTTGTCTCTTTAAACTTTCAATTTATAAGTAATTTTGTCTCTCACCAAAAATTTTGCATAAATAATTAATGTTATATGCAAATGTGACTCTTCTGGTGGGGTCTAAAGTTGATTGTGATATCAAATCATATATTAAACAAAATTGTTTCGTCAATTTAGCCACATTATCACTGTATTACTACAAAATAAATAGTGTTATTGTGACTAAGTTGACAAAAAAAATTGTAATTAAATATATAATTTTTTGACATCTTAAGTCACAGCCAGCATTAGAGATTAGTATATGCAGTTACAATTTCAAATTTTAAGAGCATCACAAAATTTGGTATCAGACACTCTAAAATTTATCAGCATCAAGTATAGTTTTGGTCTACATTTTTAAAAGGTAATTGTACATTGTAAAGATGTATGATTTTGAAGTGAATTATTATTATATATGAACATAGGTGTGAGAATAGATTGCCAAAAGTGGACATATTTGTGTGCACAGCAGATCCAGAGATAGAGCCAGCAATGATGGTGATAAACACAGTATTATCAGTAATGGCTTATGACTATCCCACTCAGAAGCTGAGTGTCTATGTTTCTGATGATGCTGCTTCACCCATCACCTTCTATGCTCTTCTAGAAGCTTCCATTTTTGCAAAGCATTGGCTTCCTTTCTGCAAGACCTTCAAGGTGGACCCCACTTCACCTTCTGCCTACTTTAGTTCTGTTCTCTCTGCAAATCCAACCATTCCATATGATCATGCTCACCATTTGAGGGCCATCAAGGTAAAGTCTCTTTTAATTAATTTTTAATCAATAAGCTTAATATTTTATAGAGTAAATTATTATTTTTCATTTGTACAAGATTTTATTTATTTCAATTTAGTCCTTCTAAATTATGAAGATATTAAATTTAATCTTTTAAAGATATTTTATGTTGCAATTTTATCCCTACGTTTAAGGTTTAAGGACTGAATTGAGATAAATAACTAAATTTGACATTTTCTAATTCATAGACAAAAGTGAAACATGTGGTATTTTTAAGTGACTAAACTTAATATTTTCACGATTCAAAGTAAAAGTGTTTAATTATTTATAAAAAATAAAAGTGTTTAATTATTGATCCTTAATCCCTTGGATGTAGAAACTGTACGAAGAAATGGAAGGGCGAATCAATGAAGCAACCAAATTAGGTGAAGTACCCAAAGAGGAACGCTCAAAGCATAAGGCATTTTGTGAGTGGGATCATTCATATTCTTCTCCAATGGACCATCATACAATTCTTCAAGTATATACTCACTTTCATAACTATTCTATTATATATATAGTTTTATATGAATTTCGACACACATTTGTGATTTTGTAGATATTACTTCATAAAAATGATCCACACAATTCGAAAGACGTAAATGGGTTTGCTTTGCCAACTCTTGTGTATTTGGCTCGTGAGAAGAGACCTCAACATCACCATCACTTCAAAGCTGGAGCCATGAATTCACTGGTACTTGCATATATATTAAATTGAGACAAATTACTTCTTTCAAAGACTAAATTTGATGTTTCTATCTAAGTGACTAAACTTGACATTTTCATCTTTCACATACTAAATTGAGACAAACTGTATCTTTCAAAGACCAAAATAACAATTTACTCTATAAAGTGTTAAAAATCCCATTCCCTTTAAACAAAATCTCAAAGGTTCAAGTCTACCATCCAGCTTAATTAGGCAAAACATATCTCCAATTTCCATAATGGTACTTATGTGAAGAATTTATAGGGTTAATGAATTACATTATTTTGAATGCAGCTAAGGGTGTCTTCAAAGATTAGCAAGGGCAAAATCATTCTGAATGTGGATTGTGACATGTACTCTAACAATTCACAATCTGTGAGAGATGCACTCTGTTTCTTCATGGATCAACAAAAAGGCCATCAAATTGCTTTTGTGCAATTCCCACAAAACTTCGTGGGTGTCACTAACAATGACTTGTATGGGAGCTCTCTCAGAATAATAAGCGATGTGAGTATAAAAATTACAACATGTCTGAATGAAGATTAAAACCTCATTTTGGTCCCTAACATTTGTCCTGTTTCAATTTAGTCCCTCATGTAATCACGTTTGCGATTAGTGCTAATTTGGTCATTCCATTATCCAACTAGTAAAATCATTTAACAAAATGTTGTCATAATGGAGGGAAAAAATTGATACCCAATCGCAAACATGATGGATTAAATTGAGATTGGACAAATGTTAAGGACCAAATTGAAAAAAGTACTAAACGTTAGGGACCAAAATAAGATTTTTGTCCATGTCTGAATTAACACAGAATTTCTGATAATAATATTAATAATAATTGGAGTTAATTTTATGTATATATATGAAGGTTGAATTCCATGGTGCGGATGGGTATGGTGGTCCCTTGTACATAGGAACAGGGTGCTTCCATAGGAGAGATGTTCTGTGTGGGAAGAAGTTCAGTGATGAAAAGAACATTATTGAATGGGATAGTGAGGAGGAAGAAGATGATGATGATGATGAATTGTCCATGGAAGGAACTTTGGTTGAAATAGAACAAGAATCAAAGGCTCTTGCAAGTTGCACCTATGAAGAAAACACACTTTGGGGAACAGAGGTCTCTGTTTCTCTCTCTCTCTCTCTGTTTCTCTATGTCTATAATTTTATTATGTCTTTTAGACCTCATTTTGGTCCCTCACAAGTCACATATGATCATTTTCTAAATTTGGTTTCTCACATGTGCTCATTTATTCAATTTGGTTCCTTGCAAAATTCATGCTTTGACAAATTTGTTACCCCACAAAACAAATCATTATCAATTTCGTCCCTCTATTTGACTATTATTTAAATAATTAATAGAGTTGATGAGGTGGATTGTTTAAAAGAAAGCCAAACAGAGAGACCAAATTGAAGAAATGAGCATGTATAGGGGACCAAATTGAAAAAAATGTGAAAATAGGAGGACCAAAATAGGGTTTTAGTCATTTTATTATAATCTCAAACAAAGTCATAAATACCATATAGATATGTATATTTGATTATTACAGATGGGATTGCTATATGGGTGTGCAGTGGAGGATGTGATAACAGGATTAAGCATACAAAGCAAAGGATGGAAATCAGTGTATTACAATCCAGAAAGGAAGGGATTCTTAGGGGTAGCCCCAACCACACTGCCCCAAACTTTGGTTCAGCACAAGAGATGGTCAGAGGGTGACTTTCAGATATTGTTGTCAAAGTATAGTCCTGCTTGGTATGCTCATGGAAAAATCAGTTTGGGTCTCCAAATGGGATATTGCTCCTATTGCTTATGGGCACCTTCCTCTTTGCCTACACTCTTTTACTCCATCATTCCTTCACTCTGCCTCCTTAAGGGCATTCCCCTGTTTCCTAAGGTATGTATATATTTATATATATATATATAATATCATCTCCTAAGTTGTCCTTTCAATGTGCATTTTAAAATGACCATTTTACCCCTTATATTAAAATAATAAAAAGAAAAGAAGGTTATAATTGTGTCAAATCATGTTAAATCAGAGGGGTATAATAGATATTTTGTATTTTTTTTTTTTTTAAAGTTGATGGAAATAAAAAAGTGAAAAAGTAAGTGGGGCCCATTTCCATTTCCATTTCCATGGGTGTTTCTTGCAAATGAACATACCCAAATGTTAGACCAATTAAAAGTAAATTACTATTTTGATTTCTAGAAGATTTTATTTGTATCAATTTAGTCCCTAAAAAATTCAACTTGTCTCAATTTAATCTTTGAATATGAAAGTATCATACTCATATTTAGTCCCTGATTTACTAATTTACTAATATTTTTATTTAAACACTTTTGCATATATAAACTTGGCAGTAACAAATTAATTGTGATTTGTGTGTTTTATATCAGATTTCAAGCCCATGGTTCATACCTTTTGCATATGTCATAATTGGAGAAACCTCTTACAGCATATTGGAGTTTATAAGCTGTGGAGGCACAATGAAGGGTTGGTGGAATGACCTAAGAATATGGCTATACAAGAGAACAATCTCTTACCTCTTTGCTTTCATAGACACCCTCTTGAAGCTTCTAGGGTTTCCCTCAGATTCAGGCTTCACTATCACATCCAAAGTGGCAGATGATGATGTTTCCCAACGTTACAAGAAGGAAATCATGGAGTTTGGGACATCATCTCCTATGTTCACTCTTCTAGCAACACTTGCTATGCTCAATTTGCTTTGCTTTCTTGGAATGCTAAAGGATCATGGGGTTTCTAGGGCTTGTGAGAGAATGGGATTGCAAGTTGTTTTATGTGGGTTTTTGGTAGTGATCAATTTGCCTATATATCAAGGACTTTTCTTTAGGAAGGACAAGGGGAGATTTCCTCCCATTGTTGCCATAAAATCCACAGCATTGGCTTTGGGTGCTTGTGTCTTATTCAAGGCCTTGCACTAGATTAGGCTTTGCATTTTCAAAATAGTAGGGTTTGGATTCTTTCAAATTCTTTAAGAAATTTATGGTTTTAATTTATGAGAGAGAAAGACTGAAAAAAGGGTGGACCTTTTATTTATCTCTCTTATTTTACCGCGTGCAATACTTTGTATGTGTTCTAAATTCAATAATAGTGCATTACAAAATATGTCATTGTTGAAGTATTGTTAATCAAAATACACTTGAATCGGCACAAATGGTTAATTATATGACTGAGTAAAATTGTTTAGCTTGTAGTTTGTAGGCTTGTGCATTAATCTTTTAAATTGGACTTTTGTTGATCTCTTCAACATATTATTAAAGCCTTGTTCAATAGTACTTGAGAGCACTAATCTTCCCTTACTACCAAGTTTAACCACAAAAAAAAAAGTATTCTTAATCAAAATGTTGGTGGTTCAAGCAAATAAGGCTATTGTTTTGAGATGCATTTGAAGATTAGGTCTAATATTCTCAGGTTTGATTTAGGTAAAAATATTTTTTATGTATTCGAACTTTATACCAATTTCAATTTCGTGCTAAACTTTTTTGACAGTCAATTTGGTCCCAAAAATTTTGAATTGTAATCGGTTTAATTTCGTTCTTGAAGTTTCAAATTTCATCTTAATACTTAATATATCCAAATTACTAACGACAAATAATAACGTAACATCATTCATACATGTAATAACCCATCACTCAAAACGACGTCAATCCTTATATATCTAGTAGTCTTAGAGATTGAAGGGGAAGGGAGGTTAGTCTCCCTTCTTTCTTCCCTTTAATTAAAATCCTCTAAAATATCTTAAATTGAGATATTTAGAAATTGTAAAGATAGTTGTCTATTATCTTTCTCTTAGATTCATACATGTAATTCACTAATTTGTTTGAAAATTAAGAGAAAAAGAAAAGGGAAGTGATTAGAGGAGGAGGGAGGAAAAAAAAATGAAGGTTAACCTTTCATATGTCTTTCATTTATTTGGGTATCGGTACTTCTTCCTCTAAAATACTCTAATTCGGAGTATCTTGAATTTGTAAAGAGGAAGGACAATGAAGAATTAAGAATTGATATTCTATTATCTTCTTCCCCTCCTTAATCCTTAATCCAAACATATTCTAAGTCACTAAATTCTTATCCTTGGAAAGTAATGAATCATGAATCCCTAATCCACATATTCTAAATCACTAAATTCTTATCCTGGGAAAGTAATGAATCAAGAAAGTCATAGAGAAAAAATGATTTTTTTTAGTGCTTCATAGAAAAATGATTTAATCAGAGAGGATAGATAAATAAAAGTAAATATAATTACCATCCCGGCCACCTCAGTCCTCCTAATTTAGGTGCAAGAAAACATGTATTAATTGTTTTCCGTAGACAACTAGACAATAATATATATATATATATTGTAAAAATAGGCTTAAATTCGATAAACATCCACCGATTTACAATAGTTTTCAATAATATATTGTTTTCAATGTTCTCAACCACTCCCACATAGTACTCCAAAGTCAATATTTTAAATTCTTTTGAGTCATTACATTTAGAGGATAAGAGCTACTCAAGAAACCGACACAACTAGAATAGTGAAAAGAAACTAAGAGAGATTTGAAGATGAAAAGTGAGGAGTATGATCCATCATTAAATATTCCTTTGTTTGAGACGAAGAGAGCCAAAAGAAGGATTTTGTACAAGATTTTTGCAATCTCAATGTTCATGGGAATTATCTTAATATGGGGTTATAGATTAAGTGAGATGCCCAAAAATGATGGGATTAGATGGGTTTGGATGGGTTTGGTTGGTTCGGAGCTATGGTTCGGTTTTTATTGGATCCTTCATCAAGCCCTCCGATGGAACCCTGTGTTCAGGCAACCTTTCAGGAACATACTCTCTCAAAGGTGATTCATTAATTCTCTTTCTTTTAAATTATATAGAAAATTTATTGATTTCGTTTTTAAAAGATTCTTCAAAAGAAATGTTTATGAAACAATTTAATCTCTTCGTTAGTTATATATATATATATATATATATATATATATATATATATATATATATAGTGCTACAATTTCTAAAAAAGTTTATCATATTGTTAATTTATTAGAAAAGAAAAATAAAAGTATATAAACAATTTCGTCCCTGAAAGATTTGGAAGTTAATAATTTGGTCCGTGAAAGATCATAAGTGTACAATTTGGTCCCTGGAAGATTGCACCGTTACACAAATTGGTCATTCTGTCATCTTCAGTTAGATTCTCTTAACGGACTTGCTGACGTGGTACGTTAATTATAGACGGGGTTTGTTAGTTGCTTAGTAGGACATGCTTATATGGTACAAGCTAAAATTCACCTCCAACTCGGCACAAAACGCAGCGTTTTGAAGCTTCAGTTTGCATACTTACCCTAAGTTGGAGGTAGATTTTAGCTTGTGTTGGTTGTCAACTTCCAAATCTTTCAGGGACGAAATTGTCTATATATTCAAAAAATAATGAAAAACATAGGTAGTAGGTAATTTATTTTTTTTAAACAAAATTTCGAATTCGAGTTTTGCGTATGAAAATATCTTTGTTGGGAGAACTCTATCTTCATCACAAGACCTCCGTTAGTTTGAATAGAATTATCTCCAATAAAAAAACACCTGTAAAAGAAATACCAATATGAGGTGACATATATTTAAAATGAACAGGTACGATGAGAGTAGATTGGCAGAAGTAGACATATTTGTGTGCACAGCAGATCCAGAGGCAGAGCCAGCAATAATGGTGATAAACACAGTACTATCAGTAATGGCTTATGACTATCCCACTCAGAAGTTGAGTGTCTATGTCTCTGATGATGCTGCTTCACCCATCACTTTCTATGCTCTTTTAGAAGCATCTAATTTTGCAAAGCATTGGCTTCCTTACTGCAAGACATTTAAGGTGGAACCCACATCACCTTCTGCCTATTTTAACACTATTACTTCCATGCCCACTCACTCTTATCCTGCCAAACAATTTGCGGCCATTAAGGTAATTATATGTATGATTAATTAATCTAGGCAAAATGTGGTTTTAAAATTATTTTATATCATGTAGAATATCATAGTCTATGCTGATATATGATATTTGATATACAAAATAAATTATTTTTTTGTGGGCTAGCCTAAAGTGAGTAAGAGACCAGCCCATTTTGACACTCTCTACTGATTTGGACCAAAATATATTTATATTAATATAATTGTTGGATTTTTTGGTCATTGGTATAATAAAATAATTATTTTTTAATTTAAAAATATAAAAAAAATATATAATATCAAAACGTGGGAGAGAGAAAATAAAAATAGTGAGTAATTATTAAAAGATGGAGAAGTAAATAATTTCTTAGTATTTAACTTATTATTTTAAAATATAATAATCCTTTTGAATTGTATTTAAAAATTACCAGATATCTAATTTGTTATTATTAAAATATAATAATTATTATTAGTTTATATTATATTTAAAAAAAATTAAAGAAAAAATTATATATATTGTTGTATAATGATCCTTCCTAAGTTGTATTAATATACAATTTGATGATGTAGAATTTATACGAAGATATGGAAAGACGAATAGAAAATGCAGCGAAGATGGGTGAAGTGCCCAAAGATGGAGAACACTCGAAGCACAAAGGATTTTCTGAGTGGGATTCCTTTTCCTCTCCACGTGACCATCACACAATTCTTCAAGTATATATATATAATTCAAATTAATTATTAATCTCCAACATTATATTATATATTTATATTTATATCATGCATATATGCTTTCAATTATATATATATATACACAGATAATACTGCATAGAAAGGACTTAAACTCGAGGGATATAGAAGGGTTTGTTTTGCCTAATCTTATATATTTGGCTCGTGAGAAGAGGCCTCACTATCCCCATCACTTCAAAGCTGGTGCTATGAATTCTCTGGTTGGTACACATTAAAGATATATATATATATATATATATATATATAAGAAGTTGCAAATAATTAATTAACAAAATTGAATGAATGCATGCAGCTAAGAGTGTCATCAAGTATTAGCAATGGGAAATTCATTCTGAATGTAGATTGTGATATGTATTCCAACAATTCTCAATCTCTAAGAGATGCACTGTGTTTCTTTATGGATCAAGAGAAAGGCCATCAAATAGCTTTTGTGCAGACTCCTCAGGCCTTTCAGAATGTCACTAAGAATGATCTATATGCCCATGATCTAAGAGTCATTTACCAGGTAATTACTTTTATATATTTTTTGTTTGGAGGTTCAAGTTGTACATCAGCTAACTATAGTGAGAGATTCTTCTAATAGAGATATAGTTGTATTTATAAAGTCTCAAATTCGGGATCTTACTTAAACGATACTACCCATTTATCACTTAGTCCAATCTCTTGTTCATTAATTACTTGTATAGGGAATTCATTAAAAGCTTTTCCTATTTTTATTTATTTTACTTTTAAATGTTTTACAAAATGTACTTAATTATTATGCAAATATTTATTCTCTATGTTTTTTTTTTTTGGTTTTAAAAAGGGAATCCAAAATAAAATTTTCAAAATACATATTCTATTTTCTGTTTTCAATTGAAAGTACCAGTTCAAACAGATATTTTCTTCTAATTAAAATTTTTTTTAACAAAATTCTACAAATAGCTGTTAAACTTAAACGGAGACCCTAAATTTCTTGTAAGATTATTGTGTTAAAAATTAAATGTTGAAGTATTAAAATTAGTAATGGGGTTTGTGTGTTTTAATTTTGTGAATATGAAGCTGGAATTGCATGGAATAGATGGACATGGTGGTCCTTTGTATATTGGAACAGGGTGCTTTCACAGAAGAGAGGCTCTTTGTGGAAGAAAGTTGAATGATGATAAGCACAAGAGTAGTGAGATCACTGAAGAAACCATTTTAGAAGATAATTTGCATCAACTTCAACAAAAATCAAAGCCTCTTGCAGATTGCACCTATGACCAAATCAATACCCTATGGGGAAAACAGGTCTCTTAGCTTATTTAATTTCTCTCTATAAATTTATTAATTAAGCCAATAATGTATTAATTAGCTCTAAAATATGCACGTTTAGGTCTCGCAAAAATCATAGTGATATTATTGTTGAGAATTCTCTCTAGTGCGAATTATGTAAAGCACTAGACTGCACTATTTTTATGCATTAAGGTTAAAATGTATAGAAGATTGCTGATTCATATAACACTTGTTAACTTTAAAATCTTGTATTTAATCTTGCTGAACTTTTAATTTCGAGTACTCAATCCCCTGCTACCATATTTCTGTATATTTTTTTTAATATTTTAAAATTATGTCAGTATTTTTATTCAAATTAACAAAGGGTATTTTGATCATTTTTAATACTTTTCAGTCAAAGTGTTAAAAAAAAAAAGACAAAAACTTGACCAAATGCGGTTGAGTACTTGAAATTAAAAAGTTAAGAGATTAAGTACAAAATTTTAAAATTCAAGAGGTGTTACGTGCTCTTAATCTAAATCTCACAAGTCTTTTTATACATTTAACCACGTTAATAACATGTAAAATAACGTACTACTTTACAAAGATTGCACTAGTGACAATCCATTCTCTTCATTACTATTGTTATTATTATATCCCTAAATGTGCAATGATTAACAGATTCATTAATTTCCATCTTTCATCATGAAAAATGATCACAGATGGGATTACTATATGGGTGTGCAGTGGAGGATGTAATCACAGGCTTATGTATTCAGTGCAGAGGATGGAAATCAGTGTACTATAACCCAGAAAGGAAGGCATTCTTAGGGTTTGCTCCAACCACATTGCCCCAAACCCTAATTCAACATAAGAGATGGTCCCAAGGTGGATTTCAAGTTTTGCTTTCAAAGTATAGTCCTGCTTTCTATGCTTATGGCAAAATCGGTTTGGGCCACCAAATGGGATATTGCTACTACAACTTATGGGCCCTTAATTGCTTTGCAACACTTTATTACTCTCTCATTCCTTCCCTTTATCTCCTTAAAGGCATTTCCTTGTTTCCACAGGTATAAATAAATAAATATGATGAATCACCCTCTTTTTTAGAGACACAAAATTTATGATTATGGATCCTCCCTGGTCCAAATTCTTTGCCGTAAGCATTAATTAATCAGACCTATTACCTGATTTCTTCCCACTGTAAAGAACGACAGAGAATTTGGACCATAGAGGATCCGAACACAAAATTTATGTGCAATATAAAATTTAGTTGTTTTTTTCTTCTACTAATTTGCACTTCATCTTGTTTTTGATAAATTCATGAGATGTCAAGCCTATGGTTCGTAGCTTTTGCATATGTTATAGTTGGAGAAAGTAGTTACAGCTTGTTTGAGTTCTTGTGGGTGGGAGGCACAATCCAAGGTTGGTGGAATGACTTAAGAATGTGGCTATACAAGAGAACAAGCTCTTACCTTTTTGCTTCCATAGACACCATCTTCAAGTCTCTAGGGTTTTCGGATTCGTCAGGTTTCGCAATCACGGCCAAGGTGGCAGAAGAAAATGCGTCTCATCGCTTTGAGAGAGAGATAATGGAGTTTGGAACCTCTTCTCCAATGCTCACTTTACTAGCAACACTTGCTTTGCTCAATCTGTTTTGCTTCCTTGGAATGTTAAAGAAGGCAGCTTTAAGTGAAGGAGGTGTTGAATTTTTTGAGAAAATGGCATTGCAAGTTATTCTAAATGGGTTTTTGGTTCTTATCAATGTCCCTATATTCCAAGGCCTCTTCTTTAGGAAGGACAAGGGAAGCTTGCCAACCTCACTTGCAATTAAATCATCAGCATTGGCTCTAGCTGCATGTATGTTCTTCACTGCCTTGCCTTAAAAAACCATTATTGTTTCTAATTATTATGTTCTAATTTGGGTGTTAATTGTTGTTTTGAGTTATGTCATTTTGGTAATGTTGTAACGTTATAGTGAAATTATTAAGTCTCTTAGGAGCATGTTGTTTGCAAATTTTATTTTACTCATTATGCCTTTTCCTTACAAATAAACAAAAAAAAAACCCATTACTTTTTCATTGGTTTGCAATTGCAAGCAATGTATCCTTCCCTCATGATCTTACAGAGAAGTGGAAATTTATACTCGTGCATGTTCACTACACTTCAGCCAAGAAATCCTCAATTACTATCATTTTTTGGTGGGAACTTCGTAGTTTTTCTTGTAAGCAATAGGATGATGCTTATCCTTCCTATTTCTCAGTCATGCACTTACAATCTAAAGCACGAAAAATACAAGATTATAGATTCTGCTTTGAATGAGCCGTGTTAGGCCTAATGCTATTTCTTTTCCCTGTTCTAACTATCAAGGCTCAATAACTTTTCATTACCTATAGGCCCATCCTAGTCCTCCAAGACATGACGTTTAGTGAAAATCAATTATTCTTTATGCTCTGACAAAAAAAAATTATTCTTTATGCTGTATGACAATAAAAAAATACGTACACAAAACTATGAACATGCATGAAAAATTTGTATTTTCAGCATTCATCATTTTAATTTATTTTGAGACGAGAATATGCTTTCAATTAGCAAGAAATATATGAAGGAAGAGTAAGAAGTGGGAAAAGACAGCCAGCTAATGACAACCAATAATGAAATATGAGCAAATCACATTAAAAGCTTTATGAAGGCAACAAAATCAAGGGAATAAGATAAAGATCAGGCTTGATAATATAATAAAACGATGTGACAGGTAAAGAGCTCTCTATAGCTCACAAGCACAAAACGAGGCAAAACAGTAAGCAATCTGGGGTTCTAACAATAAACCACAACATTGATACACATAGATACAAATAATAATAGTCTGTCTTCTTTGCTCCCCCCTAACTGCAACTCAGTATTACAGCACATAAATCTAAAATCCACCAGAATTCAGTTACAGCTCAAAAGCTCCTATCATTGAGATAATTTAGGGTGGAGCTAGTTACACATAAATATGACTTCCTCTGTTCAACCTTTTACACCGGACCAACCATTGCTATGACTCTGCAGGAGGTTGCATGCAGCAGAACCATTTTTTCTGAAAATTCACACAATCATTCAAAAGGGGGGCAAGTGTGAGTTCATGTAACCAGTTCAATATTGACTTTTTTTTTCTCAAGAACAGGTATAACAAAAGGAACAGGGCAAGGACCAATGAGGGTTGGGTCATCAAGTAACCTTCCGCCCATGACAATTGCATGCCTTGGGTTCGATTCTCCAGGTGATCCCTCATTTGGTGGGTTATAGAGTTTCTTACAGATAACCCACCAAATGAGGAATCATGTGGAGAATCAAATCCAAGCCTAAGGGCCTATCCTGACCCTAAATTGAGACGCCATCCCCTCACCTAAATGTTACTCTATAAAAAAAAACAAGAAACAGGGCTAGGATAACAAAAGGAAGTAACCATACACAACCATCTGTTTTGTGAAAAAAAAAAACCAAAACAAACAAACAAACAAACAGACAGACAGACAGAACTGGACATATCCAGGGCCCTTAAGTCAGTCAAATCAACAAAATCATCTTTCCTCATTTTCTAATGGATTTTGACGCCAACAATTTCACCTTCACCATCCTAACAGAGATAGTGGTAAAAGCAAAGAGATCTACTGTAGTTATGAACTTTACCAATGAAACAAAACTAGGTAGAGATTATAATCGCTGTTTCAGTAACAGGTCTAGAATCCCGTTGGTATAGGCTTAGATCCAGACTACTTTCTCTGTCAAAATATATAATAGGTCATCTTTATCACTATCTTCTTTCTTAATACATGCAAACAAATAATAAATACATATCACAAGAAGCACTCGTGTAAGCTTAAAACATTCTATCTAACCAAGCCTACCTCCTTAGAAAGGCAAAATATTTCCTGTTCACTAAATTCAATAAATTAAAAATAAAAATATACCATCAGGGGAAAAAAACCTCAATCTGTTGTGTTAGTGTGTGACCATTGTTTAGAGAGAGTAGGAATCAATCAAGAAAGTCTTACACTCTGAGCTTTGCCAGGATCTACTGCAGGCCTGCTTTGAGGATCAGCCTTTCCTGGTGACTCAGGTTTGCCACCTGTCTTTTTTTCATCCCTGGCCTTGTTAAAGATCACTGTGAACCCTTCAGCCGAAGCAGGATCGTTGACATCCCATTCACCAAATTTTGGTAGAGGCCGACCCTTTTCCTGAGGGATAATCAAATTAATGAGTGTCAAAATACAGACTCCAAAAGCAGAACAGGAATCTTACTATGTTTACATCCTTGATAAATTGAAAATTTTCTAGTAGTAGTTATTACTGACAGTAAAACAATACGTCAGATTAGGTTCCTGAAAGTACTGGAAAAATTAGATATGAGCCACATAGCAAAGAACTACAATGTTAAGCGCTAAAAATCAAATAAAAGGGACCAAAGTTGTATAACTAAATGCTCAACACAATAATCTTCCTTAATAATTCACGGAATGGGAATTTTACATTAGAAATAAGTTATCACCATGATATTATTTTCCTCTGCGGAGCAAGTGTGTCAAGATCATCACAATCGTAATTAACTATTGATTTATTCATAAAAAGCAGAAAACCACATTGTTATTCTATTCTATTCAAACAATAATAAATTAAACTTTATCAATCTACTTATCAGGAGAGAAATCTTCAACCATGTAGTTTCCTATCACAATACATCTCAAAGACTCAAACAAAGATCTCAGCCAAAATTTATGTCCAGTGAGCACTGACTGTTTTCTACAAAGCAGAAACAACCATATTGGAATCCAAGGTGAACTAAACCAAGGAAAACTAGATGTTTGGCTTAGAGCTACAAGTATCTCGCATGTTATAAATGACAGCATGGCCATACATTTTGAAGGTATTATCCTACAAAATTCCAGCCTCAATAATTCTCTCGAGTTAAAACTACAAGAGAGGAAAGGATGTCTAATAATGTTCACACATTTTGAAAACCACTTACACAGAAAAACGAAGCTAACTAACAAAACTCTGATAACTCAATTCAATGATGTCAAAATTAAAGCAATCATCCTTGCCATTTTAGAACATATGTTACGGAATAACACATCACAGACAATTTCTCTTGGTGCAAAGATTCTATAATTTTAGTTTTTTTAAGGAAAAAAACAGAGAATTGCTTGTTCTAACTGAAATTAGTCTTAAACAAGCAGAGCAAAGACAACACATCAAAATTCAGAACTAAAGTCTTCATTGTAAAGACAACATGTTATGAATGTAGCAAAAGAAAAAAGCATGTTGAACCCAAATTGAACAGATAAGAAGCTAGAGTTCACCCACAGCCACAAATAAGGAAGAAGAGAGGATGGAAGGAAATCCCCAAAGTTCACACTAGGAAAGGGGAAATTTTTCCCTTAATTGTGACAATAAAAAAACCAAAACACTAGTGATCCTTATATAAAAATCTTAAGATTAGGCTGAATATTTAATTTGACTTCCATACACCCCAAGTCCCTACCTAATATGGAATAAAAATAATGAATAACTATATCCAACCTATTAATTTGACTTCCATATATGCAAGGTGAACTTGCTAATCAGTAAAAACCATAATCTGGCAATCTGCCATATTGTTATATTAGATCAAAACTCTATTCACATTGGAGTCCCTTGGACAAACTAATACAACTTCTCAAGATTATACAACAACCAACAAATTCTTAAAATTCTTAACCATTTAAGAAGAATTCTGCCATATCTATCACATGATTATGTTGCAACACGGCTATCATAAGAATTTAATAGGGAAAATAATAAGAGAAGCTTCAACAACCAAAGAAGTTAAATATTCAATTCAACCCCATCCCCAACAAGCAAATAAAGAAAATAAAATTTAAATTTAAAGCTGATAATAGACGTCTCCAAACCAAAATTCAAATAATGGAAGAAGGATCATATCACGAAAATCCAGAAACGAAAAATAAACATATCGAGCCTACAAATAAATCAAAAACATCTTTTAAACGAACAGGCCATCATACCTGTACACAGCAACGGAAAACCTAGACCAACTATTCAGAAAACAAAGCACAAATCATCGATCAGAAATCGCACGCAACGGCGCAGTGCAAATAACAAATGCAACGATCAGAAAGAACATCATATCACATCAATCAATATAGTAAAATCATATTCACAATAAGCGCGAAATAACTAAATATATATAGAGAGAGAGAGAGAGGGAGCGAGCAAAAAATTCCACATACCGACATCAATCCTGGAGAGAAAAGCTTTTCCGGTGAAGGAAAAAGGAGTGCGAAATGGGAATTTATAATAAAAGTAAACAAAGGAAAAAAGGAAGAAAATTCACAGAAAGAGAGAGAAAAGGAGAAGAAAGAGAGGGGAGAGAGAGAGAGAGAGGAAGGAAGGAAGGGTTAGAGAGAGAAACGTTGCTGTGACGGGTGATAAATACATACAATGTGTAAGTTGGGCCAAAAATGGGCCTTTGTCTTAACGAAGTCTTGTTGTGTTAAACGGTTTCCAAGGAAACGTCGTTACGGCATTAAACGGTAACGGAAAGATGGGAATCTGCCGTTAACTCCGGAGTCAGCATGAGGAGAGTGATGATGGTGGAGATGAGCAGGAGACAGATACCGAGGAGAGTTAAAATATAACGGAATTGATGAGCTGGCAAACGGTAACCATCGCTTTTATTTTTATTTTTTTTTCCTTTTCTTGGAAGGTGAGACGTCTTGATGCTCACACTTCTGTGTGCAATCTGTACATATCATCAGTTTATACATGGATTTAGAAAATTGTTCAGGAGATATTAATACTCTTTTAATTATTTTCTCTCTCTATATATATATATATTTTTTTAAAAATTTTCCTTATATTACAAGTTATCACGTTTTATTATAATTATTGAGTTATAGTTTCCTTAATGATACTAGACAACATTCACAAAAAAGATTGAGTTTAGATAAGGTTCTATCAGTTGTATTTTTAATACACAATTTTATTATGATATATTAATCAATGACTACTTTGTCTAAGTAGTAATTGATTTAGTATCATTTAAGTAATATTTTAAAGTTGATATATTGTTAATACAGTTATTTTTTAAGGTACGTAATATGAGTCGAGTCTGAATTAATCGAAACAAAATCTTAAAAATTTAGTGGAAAAAATTTTATGAGATATTAAAATGTCAAATATGTATGTGTTTATTGTACTTTAACTAAACATATAGCTTAGGTTTATATCCAATATTTTTTTCTAAATAATTTTGAGGGTTATAACTTATATCCATCTTGGCATCTCATGGATTGGAGGTAGGGGTGGTATGTTGGAACTTGGATTGGTAGCCAAATTTTGTTCAAAGCCAGCCTGTGATAGAAAAATGGGACTTGCCAGTAGACAGGAGAATAAATTGTTATACAAGTAGGTGGAATGTGAGATGAACAACATTTGTATTCAAAATTTATAAGAAAAATTATTGATTTTTTTAAATCTCAAAAGTTAATTGAGTTATGATTAATTTAATTTGAGTTAGAGTGTAACTTTTTTTTTTTTCATGAAATCAAGAGTGTAATTTAAACACAATAGAATACCTACCATCTTCATGATAAATTATTGATAACATAAACATTCATTCAACATGAATTTATTTAGCCAAATCTCTCTTGAGTCTTGATAGAAAAGGAATCTATTTCTTTTAAGAAAAGGTTTATGATAATTTTTTTTTGCTAAAGTACTATTTTGGTCCTCAATATTTGCATGAAGTTTAATAATGTTGGTCCTCAAAAAAAATTTTTGTCGATTTTGATCCTCAAACGTAACACTGTTTATTTTTTGTTGTTAAATGATAACGTGACATGCTTATGTGTCATACCCTCTCTCCTATGTATAATATTTTATTGACGTGGCATGACACATCACTGCCACGTTACCCCAGATGATGATGAAGGAGATAAAATGATGATGTGGCAATGTGGGGTGACATGGCAGTGATGTGTCATGCCACGTCAATAAAATATGACACGCAGGAGAGAGGGTGTGCCACATAAGCATGTCATATCATCATTTTATGGCAAAAAATTAACGGTGTTACGCTCGATGACCAAAATCGACCAAAAAAAATCTTTGAGGACCAACATTAAACTTCATGCAAACATTAAGGACCAAAATAGTACTTTATCCTAATTTTTTTTATAAAATGAAGTATTTGACCTTTTTTTTTAAAAAAAAAAAGGTTATGTCTAATTTTTCTAACCAAAAAATGGGATTGCATTGTGATGCCTAAGAAATAAATTGTTTTATTGAGTAGTTGAATCATAGTTCACCAATACCCACCAATGAAAAATCCACCGCACATGCAATGTATGAACAATGACAATAGTGTATCATAATTAATAGCTATATATGAATAAAGATGCATATAATGCATATTGTGAGACAACACAATGGTTAAGAAGTCCAAGTCTAACATAGCTAAGATTAATGAATAATTGAATCTTATATAAGCCTTTATGCATGGCCCTCACTTGTAAATGTACTTTTATGAGCTTTTAGAATATCCTTTATATAGTTTATAACTTTATATCATGACTCATGACCAATAATCTAGTTGGTTGCATATGCATGGATGTCTACCAAGAAAAAAGAATAATTATAGATAATGGTGAAATATCTCGCAAGGAATTTTTTTTTAAAAAAAATTTGGAAAAGAGTAAGACTGTAAGACTACTAAATTATTAATTGGTCAAAATAATTGTAAGGCTAAATGTTGTTCGTATAGATAAGGAAGCTTAATATGTCTAAAACAATTATTAAGTTAATCAATAATGCCATTTTTTAAATGTTTAGACATTCTTAATTTGGATTTCAAATGTTTAAATGAAAAATATAAGGATAAAGAATTATTACTTTCCCAACTTTGTTGTAATGTTTATTCTTACTCCTAAATTTTTTTCCACTTTATTCCTACCCTAATCTTTTAATTTTGTTCATATTTGTCCTTTTTGCTAACACTATTAACTTGTTTGATGGAATTTGCTAACTTGGACGATGAATGTGTATCTCTTTTGCTTCCTCACAATCCACATTATTTTCCATTTCACATTTAATTTTTATTAAAAAAAATCAACCTAATTTAAATTAAAGGCATTCATTTTTACTACTCTCATACTTTGTATCTTACACATCGAGGGGAGGAGAAGAGAAGACGAGAGGATCCCAATTGCAAAAACACTCCTATCTATTTTAAAAACTTGTATTCCTCTTTCTTTAAAATTAAAAAATCTACAATTTTAGAGCACGTTTGGTATAAATGCACAGATATAACGTAATGTAAAAAAAGTACTATAGAGTAAAATACTATAGAATAAATGAAAGTACTGTAAAAAAAGTGAGGAGAAAGAGAAATAGAGAAAAAATTAAAAAAAAGAAAAAGTATGATAAAAAATATATTTAGTATATATAAAATATAATATAAAATTTTTGAAAATCGTAAAATTACATGTACTATTACCAAATGAGCCTTTATTATTCTTAAACAAGATATAAAACGAAAGATGTACTTACACAATATAAAAAAAAAAATACTTTTTCTTTTAAAAAATAAAACTATCATTTTTAACTTGAAATAAATAATAAAAAAATTATAACTTTTTTTAAAAAATTAATAATATTTTTGGTGGAAATGTATGAAATTATGTCAGATATCTTTTCTTTAGACACATTTCCTCCGATTATGAAGTTGAGAAGTTCCATAGCTACCGATAACTATATTATCCATGCCAACACCATTGGAGGTCTATCGAAGCTAAACCTTCAATGGCGCAACTATTCCACCTTGGCCTTCCTTTCTCTGTAGAATCTCACAAAATTTCAGCTTCTTCTTCCAAGTCCCTGAAGCTTGTCCCCACTATCTCCGCCTCAAACATATCCTTTTCCACCACCAGAAAAGGTAACTTAGGTTCTCATAAAAATGCCATTCAAAATATGGTTTTTCGACCCTCTAAGTTGTCACTTTTGGGGTTCTATAGAGTATTTACTGAATCCCAATTACAAATTCATTCAAAATTTCTGCTCCGCCTTACTTTAGCTTATTACTACTGAAATTGACGAAACCAAATTTGGAACTTCAGGTTCTGCCAATCGATTGCCCAAGACCCAGAAGTTGAATCTAGAGGTTTCTCCTCACAGAGCAGGTTTGGTCACTCTCTTCCTCTCATTTTCTATGTGTTCTGCTTAAGAGGATTCTCGTTTCTGTGTTTATTGGTTTGCTTATTTTGGCTTCTATGTGTAGTGTCAGCGGTTAGGTTGATGAGAATAGAGCTTGGTGGTGCTTTTGCTGACCTTTTGAATGAAAAAGGGAAGGGTTCGGGTGAGAACGAGATGGCATATGTTGAAAGAACGCTTGGGTTTCGCACCAGGGAGTTAAATGATCAAGATCTCAGGCTGGTTATAACTCTCACCCCATTCTCATTTCTCTGGTTTACATATTGTTCATGTTACCTTTTTCCTTTATTTTTAGTCCCCAACTTTTGTTTTGGTTTTCTTTCTATTCTATTAGTTAACCTTCTTAAAAGTGTATAATATTTGATGAAATAGTCAATGGAAATAAACTTTCTAGTTTAATCAGAGTATAAATGAGTTACTGCTCTTAGAGAATGAGGTATATAGGAAGATGTCTCTTATCTTCACCTGGATTGGAACTGTTTGAGTAGTTGAGTTTGAGTGTATTGAAACTTTGATGCTTAACTGTTTTTACTTTAGATTTAAACTTGCTTTTATGTATTATCTGGTAGCACTCATGAACCCATGTATTGATTTTTTCCCTGTTTTTTTTTTTTAAAATTTTGAACTACGAAGGTTACAGATATTGTTGGAGGCACAATCCGTTGGAGAAGATATCTTGATCATTTGATTAGTTCAATAAGTCACGATAAAGATATATCTAGCATGGAACCCCTACTGTTACAGGTGATTTAATGGCTTAAGGCTCTGTATTTCTTATGGTCATGTTTGCATGAGTTAGCAAAAGGAAGAGAGAAGAAAATTTTAAACTATGGTTCTATTGTAGTTCACCGCAATTCAATAAAAAGATTTTGTAGGTGAAGCAGTGATGATTGTCAAATGATATTGAAGAAAGTGGCCAAGTGGAATAACTTTTAATTTGGGGTATTGTACTTTTTAAACATCTGATTACTAATCTTTGTAATTTGTTTATTTTCAGATTCTAAGAATTGGCTTCTATGAGATTGTCAAGTTAGATATGCCGCATTATGCTGTTGTAGATGAGGTATTTTATTTGCTCATGTGAATTGTTTCCTAGGAGAATAAATTAGGTTGTTGCTTGATCAGATATCAGAAAGTAAATAGAATCCCAATATTGGGATTTGAAGATTCTAAACTTCAACTGGATGTCCACTTGAAAAGAATTCTTATATGTTGAATTTTCAAAATTTTATCATCTACTGAAGTGAAAGATGAAGTCAATGTGTATTGTATTTTCCTGAAAGTAGCTTTTATTGGTTATTTAAATGATTGATTCAAGAAAATATTTATGGCATTATTGATTACCATTTTTTTTGCAACAGTTTGGTGATTAGTTAGGAGTTTATAAACTTTTATGACTTCAAATCTTTTTGAAGTCTGATCTAAAAGTTTGTCTTAAAACCTATTTTATATAGTCCTCTAGATTTGCTTTTAATATTTGTATGTTAGGTACTTTTTCTTTTTCTGCATCCTTTTTTCTTTTCCTTAAATCTTTTTGTCACACCTGTTACTTGTAATGTGGAATGCAGAATGTGAGGCTTGCTAAAGTTGCTCTCAGACCTGGTGCTGGCAACATGGTCAATGGAATCCTCCGAAAGCTTGCGGTGCTTAAGGTCTTCCTTTTCTCCAAGAAATAAGCTTTAACTATATGAGGAGAAAATTGTGAAGAGTTTATTAAATGCACTAATATTTGGCATGCAGGAAAATGAATCTCTTCCTTTGCCCAAAGTAGAGGGTGATGATCGTGCTCAAGCACGTGCTCTTGCTACTCTTCACTCACATCCTGTTGTAAGTTAGTAATTGTTTTGACTTTCTCTGCACCACTCATAGTTCTAAATTGGAAAGTCTAGAATTAGAAATCAGTAGGTAAAATGTCTATGCACAAAAATTTCAACAAAGACAACCTGGAATTTTATGCTTAAACCAAATTGATAGTTTGCACATGTTACATCTCAGTCTCTTGCATTCTATGTAGACCAATGTTTGATCTTAATATGTTTTGGTTATTATCAAATTGTATATGAAGCTTAATGAATGACAGCTTGAGTGTTGCTTCATGTCCCATGCCTGGGGATTTTTGTTTAATACAAAATTTTAGTCACAATGATGAGGAATCTAATGTCCTGCTAAAAAAATATATTTTTCATGAAACTAACAATATAAAGGGGGTGAAAAAATTTTTTGTTCACAGAAATTGTGATGATAAACAGTTTGTTAGCCTCAGAATAAGGGATGCTAAATTTTGTTCTTACTGCATCTTTTCTAGTGGATGGTAAGAAGATGGACAAAGTATCTTGGGCAGGAAGAAGCCATCAAATTGATGATGTGGAACAACAATGAACCCAGTTTCAGCTTAAGGTTAGTCAATGTTCCTTCCTGTTTTCTCTGCTTCTCCCGAAGTAGTATAAAGCATATGACAGAGACAATAAAGTATCTAGATCTTTAATTATGCCAATTTCAGGGCAAACCATGCAAGAGGTTTTTCAAGAGCGGACCTTGTGGCTCAACTTAATGAATTGAAGGTGCTAATGCTATCATGCCTTTGACTACATGTGTTCTTACCTTCTGCTTACAATTATAATCCAAATCATCTTTTTACTCTCTTCAATGGTCTTCATAAAATTTTGAAAATTCTTTTCTCTGCATTTTCTTTTGAATGGATTCTTCCTTCTCTAAGGGTGTGACTGTTGTCTTTGTTTCCCACCTGCATATTATGGTAGTGCTTTACTTACTGTTCCATGTATAATCTATGTAACTTCCAAGATTAAGTCTCTTTTATTGAACTTCAGGTTCCACACAAGCTTTCATCTCATCTGGATGAATTTGTTCGTATCAAAACTGGGTTGCAGGTATGAATGTGAAACAATGAGTTGATTATCAGGTCATTTTATCTGTGACTTCTCTAACTGGGCTAATAAATTTTCATGGAACTGAAAACTGATAAGAGGATAAAATCTGGAGAGAGAGAGAGAGAGAGAGAGAGAGAGAGAAGGGGGGAATAATTGAAGCAGGTTAAGTGTTGATAAGAAGTAAAGTTTCTTGCATCCAATTGAAACAGTTGATGGGGCTGGAGCTGGCTTTTATACTATAATTAATAAATACTTTGCTTTTTGGGATCAGACTATAGTAAATACTTTCTGCCTTGCACAATAGCATAATAGGTTTAGATAGTTGTCTCGGCAGTCTACTGTGGGTGTCGATTACCTCCTTTCTCTCTCTTTGTTTTTTTCTTTTAATTTATATCTGAGCATAGGCATTGAAGTCATGCTGGTCTTGCTGTTATCATCAGCTATGCTTATAGACACAAGTTGTTCTCTTGAGTTCTTGACTAATTGTAAATTCTTCTTTCAGATTATCATTCAAGCTGGCCTGCTCAGAAAGGGTTTATGTTCGGTTCAGGATGAGAGTGCAGGTCAAATTTTCATCTGATCTCATTGAATGGATGACTACAGTGTCAATAATTTACTTGTCTCTTCCTCTATTTTGTTTTACTTGGATCTCTGGATTTTGCTCTGCTTTGGTGGTCTACTAGAAATAATTACTTAAATTGGAAACGTTAATGTTTGTCTATGAGTGGATTTGTGGATTCTGTGTAGGATTAATTTTTTCCACTAGGACGCATGTTTCCCAATTTGTTAATTAAGAAAGAAAATTTTCAAGTTTGCTCTTCTTTTCTTTGAAAGACTTCTCACACATTCACATTCTCCATTGCAGGTCTTATAGTTTCTGTTGTGGATCCTCAGCCTGGCGAAATCATAATTGATTGTTGTGCTGCTCCTGGTGGAAAGACCCTGTACATAGCCTCTCGTTTAAGTGGCCAAGGTATGATTAGGTCTAAGGAAAAAGAGTTAGAAAATCATGTAGGATTTCTTTTGCTTCGAATTTCAGAACCTCTAATAGACTTTTTCTTTAATTTTTTCTCCATAGAGATTCGTCCTGGGGATTTGTAATCAGTTTCATGTAGTTAGCTCTTTACACGTATGAGATAGTTTAAAATTTTCCCATTTTACATGCCTCAAATACTAGACTATACTATCTGACTAAAATTTGCTATCTGCTTACACCTGGTGGTCTATATCTACATATAAGCTGTCAGGCATTGTTTATCAGTTTTCAATGTTCTGACTTGCTGATATGTTAAAATAAACGTTTCTTTACACCTAGAAAATTTGAGTTTAAGGAGAGGTTTTCTTTTACCAGGTAAGGTATTTGCAGTTGATGTAAATCGCGGTAGATTGAGAATTCTTAAAGAGACAGCAAAACTACATCAAGTTGATGATGTCGTTACCACCATCCATTCTGATCTTCGCACATTACCTGTAAGTTATTTTTTTTTTATGAAATTACCTGTAAGTTATTTACCTTGTATTATTTCAAATGTCGGAATTTATTTCTTTATAATAAGTTGGACTTCTATTGAAATTCTAGGATAGCAAACCACTTAAGTGCAATAAAGTTTTGCTGGATGCTCCATGCTCTGGACTTGGTGTTCTTTCCAAGGTAATGTATTAAACATCTTATTATGTTGCCAATATTAATGTACCTTTTTTTTTGTTCATGGTCATAAACCTGTTTTTCATCCTTGGCTTTTGAAGAGAGCGGACTTGCGTTGGAACAGGAGGCTGGAGGATATGGAAGAGCTAAAGAAATTACAGGATGAGCTCTTGGACGCAGCATCCAAGTAAGGCCGAAAATCTCTTCAGTGTAGTGTACTCTATGTCTCTATCTGTATGTCTGTATTACTTCATGTGGGGTGCATGAATCCGTAAAGATATGGTTTTTTTTTTTTCAAAAACAAAAATAATCTTGAACGTTCATACAAGGTGTTTAGAAGTTTTCAGAAGCTTTGACAAAGAACGTGGAATTATGACTTCAGTTTTGGTTTTGAAAATTACCTTTTATGAATGGCTGAACACAAATGTTACCAGTTCAGTATAAATGCTTTAAATTAAGAACTTTACATAATGATGCATATACTGCTTAGTCATGAAGTTGACTCCAAAATCTTGGAAAATCAATCCATTGTTATGTTTTCTCATCTAATATTCTTCTGCGTATATAGATTGGTAAACCCTGGTGGAGTGTTAGTTTACAGTACATGCTCCATAGACCCTGAAGAGAATGATGAGAGGGTGGCTGCATTTCTAGAAAGACATCCAGTAAGTTTTGTCACTACAGTCTGAAGTCTTCTTCAATTATTCTATTTCACTTTCCATTTGTTCTTCTATGAAATGTCCCTTATTTTGAGTGTTTTATGTGAAGTTGTATCACTTTCTTTTGTTATCATGACAAATGGCTTCCATTCTAGCTGATTGAAATGCCAAGCCCTTCTTTTGAGCTTGATGCTGAGCTTCTTTAGAGTTCTAGAGTAAATCACCCTTTTGATCCCTGAAATATGTAATCTGTCTCAGTTTAGTCCTTGAAAGATGAAAATGTCAAATTTAGTCCCTGAAAGATGCAATTTGTCTCATTTTAGTCCCTAGTAATCTTCATTTACATAACAGACAAATAATGGACCATCTTTAACATCTTTTGGCATATGTAACTAGTCACACTTGAGTTTCTATTTGAACACAGAAGTATGGACTTGACAGGATCATCAACATGCATGTGAATCTCTTTAGAGTTGAATATATGTTAGATTTCTCATTTTTGAAATGCTAATTCATTCTTCTGTTTGATGTCAGGATTTCCACATTGATTCTGTAGACAGATACGTTCCAGTTGATTTTGTGACAGACCGTGGCTTCTACTTCTCCAACCCGGTAAAACATTCACTGGATGGCTCCTTTGCAGCTCGGTTGATACGAGATTCATAAAATGGATTTTTGCGATGCAATCCTCGGTTCGTCCGTTGTCTTTCTGACACAAATGTCAATTTAAAAATGAACCCTAAGATGCTGCTGGTTTGTGTCTCTTCAATTCTTGAAAAGCAACGTCTCGTGCACTGAAATCAGGCATTTTCCTTCTGTGGAGATACTTCACATAATCACATCCAGAATATAGTTATTCTGAAATTTCTTCCCGAAGTGGTATATATGAGAGTCACATCAGGCACTTCTTTTTCATGGATGATGATTCTTAAAGGAAGTACAGAAGTCAGAGGGATACAAATATGGCATCTGCAATTTTGCTTCAGATTCTTGTATAAGTTCAGGTCCAACATCTAACTTCAACAGGAAAATTTTGAGGGCCATTGTCATATTGCACCTACATTTTCTCCTGCGGCTTGAAGAAGTTTTTTTTAATAAATTGCTCTTTTTGCCCCTAAAAGATACACATCATCTCAATTTTGTCCCTAAGCCATTTTGTTTTTGTCCTTAAAAAATGACCTAGCACTAACTAGGTCTGACTGCCAGTTCAACAACTAATGTTGGGATTAAATTGGTTCAAACTTAAAACTACATATTTAGTGGATGAAATTGATAATTTAAATCTTTCAGGGATTAAATTGAATAAAGTGTATCTTTTAGAGGCCAAAACAGTCATTTACGCAATTTTTTTTCTAAAAAATCTGGAGCTGGTATAATTGCAAAAGAAAGCTCCATGAAGTAAATGTTCAGTGGATGTTAACACCAAAGTACTGATGTTACTGTTGTACTTGTTAGTGGGTGTTGACGAGTACAGTACATGACCATTGATGACGGTCTAGTGTACTTCTTTACACTTTTTGGTGAAGATATGACTTATGAGAGAGATAGAGAATAGGATTTTTTTTTATCTCTTAATTCTTTTTCTTTTTATCTCTCTTATAATTTCATCAAGAAATGTAGAGAATTATTTTAGAAGATCCTATCTCGACCATTAATGTTCCCAGATGCCAATGCAGATTGTAGCATGACAAATGTCAAAACGATTTAATTTGTGTGTATTGTGTGCTAATTAATGTGATAAATAAGTCTGAATAGTTAAAATGATCTCTTGTACTACTAACAACATTTCATTATCTATTTGATTGAGTTAAAAATGTCTTGCTTGTTTGCAAATAGTCATTTTGGTTTAAATCCATTTATGAAGAGTTACAATTGTATTATGTTTGATCAATTTATTGGGGGTAAATTATTTGCTTGACACACATTTCATTACTCTTTAAAGTTTAAACTTTGTTGTCAGATTCAGTTTGTCCTTTGGAAAATAAAAGCTTCCTTTTCTCTTAATTAAATCATAAAATATAGGTCAAAACCCCAAATTGGTCCTTTATGTTTGCACCAAGTTTCATATTGGTCCTTTATGTTTCAAAAAGTCTAAATTGGTCCTTTATGTTTGCAAGAAGTTCCAAATTGGTCCTTCCGTCCATCTCTGTTAGTTTTCTCTGTCAAGTGATGATGTGGCAAGTTGACTCATTTGTACACGTGGCATTTTTGCTGAGTCATGGGTACACATCAGCATACCTCAACTGTTCCTCTTCTTCTTCTTCACTTCGGCTTCTGCATCTCCTTCTTCTTCTTCTTCTTCACTTTGGCTGGTTAAATTGGGTACACATCAGTAAAATTCTTTAGTAGTTTTCCAGTAATGAAATCTGAGGATGGTGAAGCAGCAGCAACAACGTGGAAATCAAAAGGAACAATGGCGGATTCTGGAAGATCGGAAAATTATTCAGGAAGAAGAAGGAGAAGGACCGAGACTGCGAGAGAAGCGTCAATGGCGGCGGATTCGACGAGAGGAGCGACACGTGGATGGCGGATCATGGTGGCGTTTCACGGTCCAGATCTCTCTGCAGTTTCAGAAACGGCGGGTTACTATTCGGATCAGAGGATGGTAGAGATTCGATCTTATCGGGAGCGAGAAGCTCCATCTCTGCGGCGAGAAGCTCCGGCGTGAATGCCGGTCTGGTAATGGACTATGGGAGGAGGAGTGGGTATAGTGAAACAGAGCCGAGAAGGAGTGGGTTTGATGGTGAGAAGAGGGATTCATTCATGGAGGTAGATATGGAGGAGGAGGAATCTATGGGGTAAACAAACGAGTGTTTTCACTGAGAGAGAGTGATTTCAAAGGCATGGATGAATCAAGATTCATAGATTTGAAGCTTGATTTCTCATCAGATTTAAAACCAGAGTTCCCAACTGCAGCAAAATTGGGTAGCAAACTAGCAATAATCTTGGTGATAGTGATACACTCTCTGCATTTGGAAGCACAAGAAGCGAGGAAGAAGAAGAGGAATAGTTGAGGTATGCTGATGTGTACCCATGACTCAGCAAAAATGCCACGTGTACAAATGAGTCAACTTGCCACATCATCACTTGACAGAGAAAACTAACAGAGATGGACGGAAGGACCAATTTGGAACTTCTTGTAAACATAAAGGACCAATTTAGACTTTTTGAAACATAAAGGACCAATATGAAACTTGGTGCAAACATAAAGGATCAATTTGAGGTTTTGACCTAAAATATATTTATATTTGATAAATGGTACTTAAGATGACTAATATAATCTACAATACCAAGGTTAGTTAACTTTTGTAAAAATATCAATTATAGGGATGGTAATAGGTAGGATACGGGGAGGATACTGCAATTTCAGGCTCCAGCCCCGGCCTCGGTACTCATTTTTTTTCCCGTCTCCAGCCGGGTATAAAATGTGAGACCTATCCCCGGACCCATTGAATACTTAAATCCCCGCACCCAAAAAATTTATTACTTTTTTCTACAAATCATAAATTTAATTATTTTCACATTTTTTAAAAAAAAACTTCAAACCACATGTATTGAATACAAAATCATAAATTTAACTATTTCCAATTTTTTTTAAAAAAAACTTCAAACACACAATATATATATATAAATAATATATAAAAAGTATTTATATATATAATATTTTTATATATATTATATTACCGGGTCCGGGGCCAGGGTGAATATCCCTCATCTTCGGACCCGGATCCGAACCCGAAAATTTATCCGTTAAAATTCTCAGATCCGGATCCAGACCCATTTTTTCAATACCCAAACCCGAACTCAACGGGTAATTTTACCGAATATCTGTTGAGTCTGGATAAGATTGCCATCCCTAATCAATTACATACTTTTTATAAAAACTTCCAAGTATATCATATATGGCACGTAAACAAATATTAAATATTTTATTATATTTGAAAAGAAAAAAGAAAAGATATCGGAAGACGGAGGCTAGCGTAGTAGCGTAGATATATAAAAAAAAATTTGTACGACAAAACTTCCAAGGTGTATAACTGTATATTAATATGTTGGACTAAACAGAGATTTTATAGAAGATTAAACTATTATAATTAATCGTCATATGCAAAATTTTTCTGAGTCTTTTTTGTATTGTAAAATCTTATAATAAATATATAAAAAATTTTATCAAGTTTAATTCACAAGATTATTATCATGTGATATAGAGGTGAGCCCGCCCAAAATGCTCATCTATTTTAACATCCCTAATTCAACCATCTTAAAATCTTCTACTTCATCAACTTCACTTTTCTCCCATTACTCTAGTTCAATTTCTATGTTTGTGTTGGTCACGAATTGAAATCTTAAAAATTTATAGAAAAAAAAAAAAAGAGTGTGTACAGTCAACCGTGTAGATATGACTATGAGATCTTCAAATCCAACCTAATGACACCCTAGTATAATGGGCTCTTCTATTTCATCAACTTGACTTTTCTCCCATGACTTTGAACCGTCTTCTAGTAGGTGCAGTGTGGTGGTGCTTATAGGGTTTGTGCATGTCCACAACGTGTCATGCTTATGGGAATGAGACCCCATTCAATTCATTCAACTTCATCTTCTCTCTCCTCACTACACAACAAACAAACAAACAAATGCACCCTACACTGCTGCACCAACACACTGAACAAATTGGATGATCTACATTAAGTAGTGAAGTAAAGAGAAAGATAGAAAGAAAAAAGATTGTGGATCTTATCTTTATCTAATTTTTCTATCTTAATTTTTATATCTCATTATTTTATTTTTCTCTGTTTTTCTTCTCATTTTACTGAACACTTTACTTTTTAATGTTGATGATCCAATCTCACTCCGAAGACATTCAAACCCTCCCACTATTCCCTCCTAATCCAAACGCACTCTAAAAAGAAAAATATCATATGCTGCATGCCTAGACGGCACCATTTTGTGTCAGCCTCATGTGATATATGTTAGAGATATTTTTGGGATTTATTCAAATTAAGCTAAATCTTAATGAAGACATAATCTCTCCGTAACAATTGGATTGATTTTTTCTGAATAAATGACAAGATTATTTACTTATTATATATAAAGAGAACATTTCTAAGTTTTACAAAAAACTCGTCATATAGAAACAATACCTAGAAAAAGTAGAAGTTTTTGTGTACTAAGATATATATATATGATTCTTACTCTATACACTTTTCTCTACCTTTATGAAAAAGAAGAGTTTAGAAAAATGCAATGAATGAGTTTCTTCTTATGTGATAGATAAATGAGTAAGTGTGAGTGAGAAGACTTGCCATTCAAATTGGTAGAAACATAAAAAATCAAGAAACTGCCAAAAAGATAATTAATTAATTAATTAATTAAAAGGAAGCAAAATATTTTCACCAACGTCAAATTCTATACCCCTCACATATTCTTAAGAATAATATAATTTTAAAAGTAATTTAATATAATTTATTTTTTTTATAACTGTTCATTTTAAAATCTTTTTTTATTTTTTTATAATTACACTAAGATATCCTAAAATTATATTTTCCTCCTTTAAAAGATAAAAGTCTACAATTTCACTATTTTTGACTAAAATATCTTATATTAATATTCTAAAATATTTATTTTGAATTAAAAATAATTTTTTATTTTATTTTTACTTCTTAAAAAAATATTTTTTTATATTAACTAAATATATATTTAATTATATAATTAATAAAATAAAATAAAAATAAATGCAATCATAAATTTTTTTATCTCTAAAAAAAGAACAACTTAATTTTAATTATACAAATTCATGCATGTATACTTTTTTTTTCTCAATGTATCCCCGAACTCGACAGGCTAATGACTAATCTTTTGTGAATTTAAGTTTTATTTAAGGATTTGTCGCTGGTCAATTGATTGCTGCATACACAAGATGAGATTTGAACCCCCAACACTTGTTTAAGCGACCTAATAAGCTAATCACTAGACCAAACAAGTTTGGTTATACTTCAATTTTGTTCATGTGTGAGTTACAAGTTAGAAGAAGCAGGTAGGTGAGAAATTGAATAAGAGGAGGAGTTAAAGTTGAACCGCCTGAGCCGGTGAAGCAGTCAAAAGCACTAGAATCGAGATTATGAGTTACGTTCAGCGTGAGCGAGCTAGGGACCTTAGCTTGATGTGTTGCGTTGTGTATATAAGAACGGCCATCTATTCTGCTCTCTCCATATCTTCACCTAAAGCGATAGAGTTTTTGACTCGTACGATTCTCTCTCTTCTCTCTTCTCTTCCTTCTTTCTTCTTCTTCAACATATCTTCAGAACTTTTAATTTCTCCCTCTCTTTATTCTAATTAGCCTTAATTTTCAGTTAATTTCGTTTCTCTCGAATCGGAAATCCATAATCGATCCGTTGTATCAAATTCGCGAAGATCAGACATGAATTAATATATGCAGCAGGTGAGTTCGTTCATGCTCAATTCGTTTCGTCTTTTATATTAACGTCAGAGAGATTTTAATTTGATTTTCGGACTTCGCTTTTTTTTGCTAGCTCGATCGAGTTCTCTTTTGTTTTTTAGACCGCGCTTTAATTTAATTTTAAGATTTTTGTTCTCTCCAAAAGGTTTTAGTTATTTTTTTCTCTCGCGGAGCAAAATCCATGTGTTTGTTCGTTCGATCGATCGTCCTGATTGGTAAAATACTAATAGCTAGGTATATGTTCTGAATCAGATTTGAGGCGCAGTATTTGAATACGAATTGTAATTAATATTTGATTTGATGGTTAATTATATTTTTGTTGAAGATGATGATGAGAATGAGATATAGGGATGGCTTGATGGTTAATGTTATGTTGACAGAAGAGAGAGAGCACAAGCGAGTAATGGCTAAAGAGAGTGTTTGGCTTTGCTGGGAGTGTGCTCTCTCTTCTTCTGTCATCATCCTCACTACTTCCCCTCCCTTTCTTCCTAATCGGTATGTTATCTCAACCTTTTATATTACCACTTGTCTTTTTTTCTTCAAATTTTAAAATCATATATATATATACATATATGTATATAATCATGTGAGTAATCAATTGTATTTAAAATTAAACTGAAAAATTGACATACAATTAAAACAATAACCATGTGTGATAATGAATTGTTAAATTAAATTTGCAACATGCCAATTTTCCTGAAAAATAATGATTTGATTGAGGCTGGGTTCATAATAATTATTAAAAACTATTTTTTTATTTTTACAAATAGAAATAGAAAAAGTAAAAAAAAAATTTTAAACCTCTTTGATTGAATTTTTTATTCTAAATAAAATTGAATGTGTTTTAGAACGAGAAAACATAGAACAATTAACACTTAAAAGATGTTTTAGATTAGTTCATAAAAAAAAGACGTTTTAGATTCTAATTTTTTAAAACAAATTAAATATAAAAAGTTAAGTCTTTTATAAATTAATTAGCATATATATATATATATATATATATATATATATAATACAAAAATAAACTCTACTAAAATGAATTCCGATAATTAGTACAAAAATTAAAGAGGCCCTTCGTCTAGAACTATTATTAAATAAATTGTTACGTGTTAGACCTTCATTAAATCGAATTATACAATTATTACAAAATAGCTAATTATGTATATGTATATATATCTATCTATATTAATAAGACTTTGAACTTTTTGATGTCATAAAAATAAAGTGTGACACTACAAAAATAACTTCTCTTACAATTTCATATGTGTAAGTGTGTAACTCCCAATAAATAATAAAAACAAAACTTTTCTTTGATGTTGATTATGAAAAGTTAAAAAAGATAAATGTAACTTCATAAATGTAATTTTTCAATAAAAAATTAATAAAAAATATATTTATAATAATTTTATATTATATTTCAAAATTCTTAGAAATAAATAACATGCACTTCGGAAAACACCCGAAAACGGTAAAACCAGACACTTGTATGAGAAAACATGATAGAAACTCATGTCAAAGTAATTGACTTATTTAATTTTTACCACCACAAAAACGTAACGGCACTTTATATATATATATATGTATATATATATATATATATATATATATATATATATATATATATATATGGTTTTCAACTTTAATCCTAAATAGTAAATATTCAAAGTTAATTAATTACCACATCTATTAAAAAAAGTAAGCATCAGACTTTCAACTAAGATTATTAATGGAAAAAACTTAGGTCCATTTCCTTATGTCTATTACATCAAGTTCCACCAATCATATATTATATTTACACTCTCTCTTCTATGATTGGTTATATAAAATGTGGTCTTCTATATTCTCTCTTTATTGTGATTGGTCATTTAAACATTTTTTGTCACGTGACATATTTATATTGGAGAACTTGATGTAATGAACATAAGAAAATGGACCTAAGTTTTTTTCCGATTATTAATTGTCTTATCCTTTAATTAATATTTGTCACTGTAATTGATGAGATTATTTATTATATTTGTTTATATGATTGAATAATCAAGACAATGGAAAACACTTCAATTAATGTTACTAGCTATATCAATATAAGGTTCACAACTTACATCTCAAGCTTAAGTGCGACTCAATCAATGAAAATATATGTGTATATATATAGCAAACTTTTCTCTTAATTCCATAATAATGAAAATACTTGAGTAAAGTTTCGAAACAACTATGTATTAGTTTGAGATTATGATCTTCTAAAAGAGGGGGAGAGAAAGATTATAAACTTGTACACATTTTGTTTTCATATTTAATAATGATGAAATATGGAGAAAGCTTGGATTGTGGTATCACTGGTATATACAATTTATTAAAATAATTAATAAATAGAACGGAAATTCTTATATTTATACAGACTACGCGGAATTTACTGCGTAAGGTGGTGTCTTTTTTTAATTTCAATCCAAAAAAAAAAAAATCAGTTTTATTTCACAAAACTCTTGTTATCTCCCTGTGTAAGTTGTCACTATCTATGTCGAAGCAGAGAAAACGTCGATGTGTGGGCAAGAATATGACTTTATGAGAAACACACAAGTAAACTTTGGATAAAAAATAATGCTATCTTTCTAAAAATATAAGAAAGATAAAAATAAAACAAAACAAAAAATTAAAGACTCCACACTAACATGAATTGATTACGGGATTAACTTTTTTTTAATCTCTCTTTTACTTAAAAAATGTATTATTTTTTAAATTTATAGAGTATTGAAATATATATATATATATATATATATATATATATATATATATATATATATATTGAAGGGTTTGATCAACTTTTTTATAAACTAGTGGAAACGGCTGTATCAAAACTTTATTAAACTCTAACTAATAACTTGAGTGTGTGTATATATATATATATAAAATTAAAGGAAAAAATTTAGGCAAGGTTTCTTATATCTTTGCTGTAAAGTTTCTTCAATTATGTTTTATTTATGCTATCTCTCTTTTATGATTAGCATGTAAAATGTGGTATTCTATATTCTCGTCATGCTTAAATTTTTTATCACTTGTCACCTTTGTATTGAGAAACTTTATAGCAAAGATATAAGTAATTTTACTTAAATTTAATCCAATATTAAAACCCTAATAGTACATGCATCAACGAGGAGTTGGTTCAAATATTAAACATTTTAGTATCGTTTAAGCAAAGTTTTAAATTCGAGACTTTGTGCACATTTATTTCATTGAAAGACTTATTCCATTGTAGTCAGTTACACAATGTGAATTGAATATAAATTAATTGAGATAATGCGTCAGAATGAAGCTGGCATAAGAAAAACACCCTGACCCTAGTAGTGCCATGCCACCACTATGTATAACAAGAAAAGGGTACTACTGTGTTGTTTGAAGATTCTTCCCCTCTTGGTTTGCGAAATGCAGCTACGAGAGCTCTATAAAATGATGACTTCTTACTAGACTTCCGTCCCATTCTCTAATTTTCAGGGTGGTGTATGTCAAATCAGTAGTAGTTTGTGTACTGTATGCAATGCATTTGATTATCATGCACATGCACATGCACTGTGAATAGTTGGTACCAAAACGCAATCAGATCGAGCTCAACTTGTTTTACACTAGAAAAGAAAAAGAAAAGTATCCTTTCAAGTACTTTTATATGGGTAGTAGCCAGTAGGTGAAATATTTTAAAAAATATATTCTTTAAATTAAAGTTTTCTCTAGAAACACATGCATCACATATATATAACTTCATATGAAAAATAAAACTTTTGAGTTTTGCCGTGACAATTTAGATCCATTTTTACATTCATTTAGGTCTAAGTGGTGATGATGTCCGAATTTTTATTTTAGTGCTTTATTTATGCTAAAATTATGTCTGATACCACGTTGAGTATTTTCGTGTGAAGAATACTGTTATTAAAAAGTATAATATAAAAAAAAATTAAAAACTTTAATTAAAGTCTACATTGAACTAATTTAGTTTCAAACATTGCACCATGAGTCTAATCCATCCAAATTTGAAGCAAATTGATTAATTTCTATTCCCCAGAGTTTTATAAAATCTATGATCAGAGGATTTTGAATCATGATAACCATTTTTTTTTTGGTCAAGCATGATAACCATTTTAATAAAATGGAAATGGATTTATGGACCTGTAAGTTATTCTTAGGTAGAATAGATATTTTAGGCCCAAATAAAAAAAATCTCTGATCTGTATGGGCTTTTAGAAGTGGGCTCTTGAGAAAACTTCTATAGAGCCCAATGTGTAAAAGTAAGAATACACTTTTCTATTATACTTTGACCAAAAATAAATTATATTTTTTTGTAGAAAAATATTCTATTTTTTGTACATCTACTTCTGTGCAGCCCAAGCGAGAAAGGCAAACACTCATTTTGACAAATACGCAAATACAAAAATAATGATGGGGCACACTGTCCATTATTATGAATTGTGATGTAATTATTGATGCAGAATGGATCCCATGCAATTCCTAAAGCTGCAATTTCCTACAATTCTACCAAAACTACGCCGTTTCATATAATTGTTTTTTAAAAATAAAAATAAAAATAAACCTACGTTAGCTTGTTCACGCCGCCGTCAGTCCACAATCAAACATGAAACATCCTCCTCTTCTCTCTGTTCTTCCTCTTGCGCGTTGCGAACTCTCTCAACGGCGAGTCGGCGACCCACTCCGGCAACGACCTTGGCGGGACGACGCAAGCAGGACGCGACGAGAAAGGTGCATTCTTCCCTTCTCCCATAAACACAATTCCCGTCTCAGTTTTAATAGCGTCTGATCTGATTTATACAGGTATGTGCAACAGCCTTCCAAATTTGACACATTGAAATTGTTTGCTTTAGGTTCACACAATATTGGAATTGCTATGGCTACTCCAAAAATTTTGTTGAAGAAAACTATGGAATGGAATGTGATTAGTGACTATTATGCATGTGGTTTGTGGACTTGCTAACATTCCTTTCATTCAATTATCACATTTTTTTCAAAATCTTGTACTGCTCACTCTTTAGTTCTGAAAGCATATTTAAATGATTTTCACAGCTATGTAATTCTTGTACTGCCCACTATTTTTCTTTCTTAATACAATATCTAATATTAGTTAAAATATCTAATATGACAGAAGCTATTTGGAAATGGAGAAATAGTTCAGAGTGTTCTTCCTCCTTTTTAGTTTATCAATGATGGTCCAATTTGTATAAAATTTTCTATTGGTTCAATTTCAGTCAAGCAATTTATATATGCCTTTTGTAGTTTTCTTCAAGTTATAATGTCCTCTAGATGGCTAGATTGTTTGCACTCTTCAATAAATTCTGGTTAATATCCATAATAATGCCAAAAGCATATTGATGATGATGAAACGCCATATTGGAGTGACGAGAATGAGCACAAGAAGTTCACATCCAAGTGCACCAGAAATGTGACACATCAACTTGAGAATTTTTGGAGTAAGGTTGGCATTATAATGATCTTCAATTAATCTCAGCCTGGACGTCACAGTAAGTGCAATTACATACACAATTGTTGTTTCTAGGAAAATGACCATGATTTCCATATTGATGCATGATGAGGAATTAAACTTAATTACAACTAGAGTTAGCAGCAACCCAATCAGATAGCCATAAACATTATGGCTATGACAATGGATTGCAGCAACTAAACCCGGATCCGGATTACTTGAGGCCCTTGAATTTGAACTAAAAGAAAATATTTTCATTCTAATATTTATTTGCTGTGAAGTTTGTTAGCTATCAGTTGGAATGTATGTCTTTTTCCTTTTAAAACTCCAAAGATCCTTACTCAGCATCATATGAGCACCTTCTGCATACTTTATGTGCTAATAAAAAACTAGCCAATACAAGATGATCTTTTGCTTGATTCTGTAAACAAGATTAGATTTATAAAAAATGCTATATTTTTAATTTGTTTTGGAGTATTAAATTTAAAGGAAGTTGCTACTTTTTTCAGCACTTGTGAATTATCATCTTGCAGCAATGGAGGGATGAACAAGCAGCAGCAGAAGGCAGAACAAGCATAGGAGATATCGGAAAAGCTTCATATTTGCTGTTTATAATTGAGATTGGAATTGGGATTTTGTAATTGGGATGGGAATTGGAAATTGACACTATAGTAAGAGTGAAATATTAATTGTTTAGCACAAGATACATGAAATTTTGTATTCAATATCAAAGTGAAATCTTGATACATTTCAATGTAAAAGTATTTATTATCAATATACAAAGTATTTCATCATTGCTCTACAAATTCTTTTTTCCCAAGAAATGAGAATTATATTAAACTAAAGAGAATAGTAACAACATTCTAGATATCTAGCAAAGGAAATTCAAAGCCAAAAAGAACTAAGACACTTTCCTAAGATAACAACCAAACTTAAATGGAGGCATAAAGATCATCATCTCTCTTATCTTTTCCTCTCACCCCTTCCTTGCAACACACAATCCACAAGAAGTTATTGAGCCATCTTTCTTGCTCTTGTTCATGAACTTTTTCTAACTCCAAATCTAATTCTTTTGCCATACTAGTCACCCCAAATTTTCCAAGCTTCCTCTACTATAATGTCAAACTCCATTCCCATTTTAGGCTTCAAACCTATATTCATAAATCTCAGATTTTAGGAATAGACATCTTTAAGAGTAAAATAAATGTGTATTTCATGTGTTATGTGTATATTTCCTTCTAACTATTCAACCAAGACAAATTAAGTAGCACGATATTCTCCAATATATATTTAATATACTAATTAATATTGTACATACATACTAAAGAAACTAATCTTCAAGGAAAAAGTTTATACTGTTTGGGACTAAAATGAAAAGATAAATAATCAGAAGAAAAAAATTCATGGTATTGGGATTAGAATGAAAGTAAAATAGTATATCCAATGGACAAATACAATATTCTCAATGCCAAATGAAGCTCCATACTTATTCTTGCTGTGGCGTTTTGATGCCTTGATGCGATATGAATGAAAGAAATGTTCCTCCAAAATCCAAATGGCATTGATGCTGGGTAGAGAAAGAAACACTGCAATGGGGCAGAGGGATCTCAGGTGCTACACGGTTGATGCTGGGTAGAGGTTGAAGCTGCAGCGGCACAAGTAGATGAGCGCCAAACAAAATTGAAGCTACAATGCTACTAACGACGTGAAAAATGACTAACGTTAGGTTCACAATTAATTTTTTTTTTTTTAAAAAATGACCAAACGATGTAGTTTTGATAGAATTGCAGGAAATTGCAGCTTTAAGAATTGCATGGGATCCATTCTCATTGTTAATGGTAAACCAGTAGAAATATATGGCTGCATTATTGTTGGAAAGTGTGATATACGAATTAATTAAGGAAGGGTGAAAAGTGTATATAAATTTTCACGTGTTGTAGTTGTGCTTGTGCAAATATTTTACAAACTTTTTGTAAAATATATGGAAAGAATGGAACTTAGGAAAGAGACATGACCAAAAAGGAAAGGAGTCAGATATTTCAGTATACATAGACCAAGAAGTTCAATGTATTAGCTTTAAACTCCTGTCAATGAAACTATGACATTCTCTAAGAGAAGCAACATTACAAACAAATTCAACTCACCCCTCTAAAAGAATTAAAGAATCAAACCAATCAATCAATCATCCCTAAGCTTCTTCTTCAGTTAATCTTAATCTCACACAAGGACTGTTGTGAGGTATGGAAGTCTTCAGCATCCGAAACAATCTCATCAATGGTCAAAGGCAATCCATAAGAGAAAGTAAGACTTGGTTTCACCTTAGGCACAGCAAGAGCTGATGCTTCATTGTTCAGAATCTGAAGCACTCTTCTCATGGAAGGCCGCTCTGCACTATCTGGGTTTGCACAGCTCAAACCTAACAACAACAACTTCCTCATCCCTTCCTCCTCAAATTCCCCATTCAGCCTCTTATCTGCTGCTTCAATGATCCTCCCTTCAGAATGAAGCCCCCAAACCCAATCCACCAAATTCACCATCTTCTGACCCTCTCTCTCAATTGGCCTCCTCCCACATGCCACCTCAAGCACCACAACTCCATAGCTGAAAACATCAGTCTTCTCAGTGGCTTTCCCATACTGAAGATACTCAGGTGCAAGGTACCCCATTGTTCCAGCAGTTAAGGTAGAAACAGGGCTTTTATCATGATCCATGAGCTTAGCCAATCCGAAATCACCCAGCCTTGGGTTGAAATTTGCATCTAGTAATATATTTGCTGTCTTAATGTCCCTATGAATCACTCTCTGCTCACACTCTTGATGAAGATAACCCACCACAGAAGCCACCCCAATGGCTATATTCAGTCTGTGAGACCAGTTCAATAAGTTAGATCGTTCAGATTCTTGGTAAAGAATCTTGTCTAGGCTCCCATTAGGCATGAAGTCATACACCAGCAATAATTCACCTTTCTCAACACACCAACCTTGAAGCTGAACTAAGTTCTTGTGTCTCAAACCAGCTATAATGGATAACTCAGCTAGGAATTCTGTTTCACCTTCATGCGAGTGTCTTGACTTTTTCACAGCAGCAATGGTTCCTGAGGATATGAAAAATGCTTTATAAACTGTACCAAACGATCCATTACCTACCACCCTACTTGGGTGAAACCCTTTTGTGGCTGATTTCAACTCTTTGTAGTTAAACTCCCTTGGGCATGCCACAAACTCTGTCTTGAAACTCCTCTGTTTTCTAATACCCCTCCATCTCCTCACAGTGATATACCCCAAAACAGAAAGAACCGCACAGAAAAACGCAGGACCTGCAATGGAAATCCCTAATTGAATTCTCTTGTCATGCTTCTTTCTAGAGTCCCTTTTGGGAATACCCACTGAGACAGTAGTACTAGTCACGGAGCTATCTGAAACATTGTGAGGATTCATCGAACTGGGTCTTGCAGGAACAAACCCAAAACTCTGGAACCTCCAATTCATAATCTGATGAAGCTCAGTGCTTCCTTCTGTAGAGCCAGAAAACCCCAAATACATCTCCTCCTTCAAGTGATCAGAAAGATCAACATCAACGCTCAGAATGGGCTTCTCTGGCTTCTTGAAGCTGGAATAACTCAACCAAACATTCAGATTCCTCTTGTCGCTTCTGTACTCAATCCACGCCGTGATCAAACTCCCACTCTTGAGATCAATCCCTTCCAAGATCGCATCCCCTGTCTTGATGGATATTGTGCTATCCACATCCAAACCCACGTGGTTCTCATTCGGGTCGTTGAGAGAGGGATCGAGCCGGGTATCGAATTCGACGGCGACGAACTTGTTTCGGGTCAACCTGGAGGCGTTGACGAGTCCCAAGCACCCGCCGGCGCTGCCGAGGGTGTCGCTGGTGGGGGAAAGAAAGAAGGCTAAGCCGTCGCCGTAGGAGCTAGGGTTGGCTCTCTCGATGGAGAAAGAGAATCTCGTTGAGAACGAAGACGAGGTGTTCGATGAAAGGTCGAAGAGAGGGATGGGTTGGTTGTAAATTATGGCGCCGGCGCTGGAGGAAGGGACGGCGGTGGATCTCGTGAGGCCGACGACGCCGTTCTTGAGACAGGAATCGCCAAGAAGAGTGAAGTTTCGAAGAGTGAAAGAGGGGAATTCGAGGTCGACGGGTAGTGAAGCAGCGAGAAGTGTGGGGATTGGGTTCAAGAAGCCGAAGATGGCTAAAAGGAAGAAGATAATAACGATGCTTGTTCTTGGACGCATGACGCCGGCTGGGAAATGGAAATGCGAAGAGAAGGATTCTGGGAGATTCGGGAAAATGCAAGAATGTATCGGAGGAGAAGTAAGAAGATGACGATGATGCAGAATTGTGAAGAGAAGGTGTTCGAGGAAATGCTTAAACGGTTTGAAATAGGGCGCGTCGGTGGGTTTGAAAAAGATAAAGAAAGATGATAAAAAAAAAAGGAGGGTTTATAACGGTTGTGAAGACTTATAAAACTAAACTAAATAATTATTTTCTTACACAAACTCTTAAATTAATATCTTATAGGATTATATAAAACTTATTAAATTATGTACACACGTCACTAGGTTTTTTTTAATAAAAATTAATAATATTGTTTTAAAAAAATAAAATTAATAATATTGGATTACACATAACTAAAGAAAATTAGTTATGTAGTATGGAACAAAAAAATATTTTATCAATTTTACTAAAGCTACCTAAAATAAATATATTTAGATTTTTCCCCTTATAAATATTAAGTTAGCTTCATGTAAATGATTAGTTTTTTTGTTGTACAATTTGATGTCAATATAGGACAAAAATAACCATCATCAGCTCCACTTAAATTCACAAACATGTTGTTTTTTATATTTATAATGTAACATAGCATGAATGAATTGTTTGAGAATCAATTTGATAAGAGTAGAAAATAGAGTGAGTTAAAGAATTGAATTGAATGAGAGTTTGACTAATATAATGATGGATGCAGGAAGAAGAAAGTGGCATGTGAATTGAACGTGAGTCGTCAGTTGTGATGGTTGGAATCAACTATGAAGGCCCACCAAGAGTGCATGTCAGGAAGGTACAAAGGAAGAGTATTATATTTATATTATGGCGCAAATAATTCATATAGCCGTTATAAATTATCTGCTTCTCATGTAACGCATTTTTATGATCCTTCCCAAGTTGGAGCCTTCTAACTTACACAAAACATATAATATAGTGCATATAGATGAGGAAAACCAAAAATCTATTCTGGATCCTATGTATCTAGTCCACATTTTTCGTATTGTTGTGCAGAGTCAGCACCAGCACGTTTTTTATGCAAAAATAAAAAGGAAAAAGAAAATAAAACGTGTTTAGTAGTAAAAATTTGGGAATGAAAATAAAATGAGAATGTATTAAAATTGTCATTTTATCCATTATATTAAAATAATTAAAAAAAGTTATGATTTATCATATCAAAAGGTATAATAGACATTTTGTATGATGAAAAAAAAAGTAGGTAGAACAGATGGGTCTCACTTATTTTATTGTTTCCTGAATTCTGTTTTCATGCAAAAGGACATGACCTTTAGGCCTTGTTTCTTAACAAGAAATGATCATGGAAATGAACAAGGAATTAGTGAAGTCCACTGGGTCCCACCTATTTTTTATTTTTTCATTTCCATCAACTTTTTAAAAAAAAAAGCAAAAAGAAAATACAAAATGTCTATTATACCATTTGATTTGACACAATCATAACTTTTTTCTTTTTATTATTTTAATATAAGGGGTAAAGTGATAATTTTAATACATTCTCATTTTATTTCCATTCCTAAACTTTTACTAACAAACACAGAAAACACATTCCGTTTTCGTTTCTGTTTCCATTTCCATTTCTGCATGCATAAAGAACGTACCCTTAGTTCTAGAAGTAATAATAACAATTATATATTTTATTAGTGTTAATAAAAAAGAATTTGATTGTTGGAAAAATGAAACAATAAAGACATAATTCATCACAAATAACCATTAAGAAATTTTTTTTTGGGGGGTAATCTGGATATTACAAGGCCCAAGGCCTGAAACCGTCGCTTCCTTCAAAGGCTTTCCATGGTTAATAAATCTGATAGCCAAAACGCCGTCGTCTCTGGAAATTTTAGGAAAGAGGCTCCGTTTGGTATAACTGTATAAGTGAATCATGAGGTGCAATGCAAAAGAATCTATATATCTATATAAAGCTGAAGTTAAAAATTGTGATGCTGACACGTGGACATCCTAGATGAGCTCCATTATTTTTTTTTGGTCACTTAACAATTCCATTCAATAGTCATCTCTCATTGGCTCTTAGAGTTGACTTCTCTTTATTTTCTTTTTTATTTAAATAATTTGGCTATTTTCTATGGAGAGTGACATGTGTCTTTTCCTGGATCAAAGTTACATCAATAGTAATTTTTTTATATTATTTTTTATTTTAACATTTTTTGATATATGTGATATCATTACTCACCACTCTTCTCTAGGTCAGATTTTGAAAAATACTTATCTCCTAAACTATTTTCATTTATTATTCTTATCTACTCTTTTCCATTTACACTATTTCCCAATGCAGCTTTTTAATTTCACACCTTCATAGATTAGACTTTTAAAATTTTTAAATATTTAAGATATGATAACTCATACTTTAATGTTGCTACTAAAATTGACCAATAGATGAACTCATCTTTAATTTCAATCCCTATATATCTCTCTTTCCCGTACTCTTTCTCTATATATACATTGTTAGCTTGTGTTCAAAATGAGAATGAATGTTAAAGTTTTTATTTCTCACTTTTTTATTCTTTTTATTCTCTCATTTCCTTTTTGAGTTTTCTGATAGATAAATTATTAATCTTTATGAATGATTCCTTCGTGTGTGTTAATCCTAATTTATTTTCTTCTATATTTCTATCAATTGATTCTTTTAATTTGATCGTGTTTCTTTGCTCTTTGTTGTGTGCTTATATGTTTTCATCTTTTTTACGAAGTTGTGAAAACGTTTGAAAGAGATGCTGAAGAACAACAACTATGCTAAAGGTATTTCTATTTTTTTTTTTTATAATTTCGGTCAAGCAACCTTGCGATTTTTTCTTCTATTATTTTTATTTTTGTTGTACATCTCAATATGGTCTCTATATATACATCTATGATTTCTTTTTGTTGTTTAGATATCATGACGTGGAATAATCAAAGTTCGTTTGAGGCAACAACTATTAAGAAAATGGAGCCCTAAGTGAGCAATGTGATCACATTCAATTTTATTAACCTTTAAATAAAGTACTAAAATATGATTCTTTTTTCTAGGTGTATATTTTCTCCTTCTTTTCTCTTTACTTGATTCCTCAATTCATATCATTGACTTCTATTTATTTATCTCATGTTTTACCCTTTTCATTATTCATGCTTCTTTATACATTGTTGTATACTTATATATATATATATATATATATATATATTCCATTTCTGACAAGGTAAACAAGCTTGAGGGAGATCATAATAAATTTTGAGCATATTATACTATGTTGATTGTATTATATCTTTATTTCTGATGATTTTCCTTATTTAATTTTCAAATTTTTTCACGAACTTTAATTTAATTATATCTCTTTGGAATAATATTTGTTGGGTAGATTATTGTTATTTAAAAAAAAACGTGATATTTTTTAACGGATAATAATACAGCTTTTGATGAGTTTGAGAAGAAGATAGAGAATAGTACCTAGCCATTGTAAATTTCTAGCTACATTTAAAAATTCTAATAATATCTCAAATTGCAATCCTGTTATTGATTTTCTTTTAGGATTACTCAACAAATCTTCATCAATTTTGTAATCTAAGGAGATGATGAATGATTTGTTTGGATTGATGATAACAAGAGAAGCCAAGCCACATCATTTTGGAAGCATGGATAATATATAATCTTATTTTATGAGAATATCATGACAGTGTAAATGTATGTCTATATAATAAAAGTGTAATATATAATTCCTCAATAAATTAGAAACTTAATACTTCCACGTATGTAATCTTATTTTATCTCTTTTCTTTGTACATGTATATTTGTATAATAACAATGTAATTTACAATTCCTCTAGCAATTGAAAACTTAATACTTCCACTTATGTATTATCTTATATAGTAAAAAAAGAAAAAAAAAAGTGCAGTATATTTGTTTATAACACAACCTGTACTATTTTCAACCCATTTTAAAGTGTTAAATTTGAAGCTATAGTTTCTTTGATGGTCATGTAAAACATTATTAAACATTTAATGTTTTTCATTATTAAATATTTGTTTTTAAGTTTTATATTTGTCAAATTCAAAATCCTAACAAACATAAAACTTGCTGAGATTGAAAAACCATAAATTATTTAATTTATTCATAACAATTAAAATTCGAAATCCTAACAAACATAATTTCATATCTTACATATTTTTATTTTGGTTGATGCTCATTATTTTTCTCATTTTAGTTTCTAAAGTTTATTAGAATTTTGAACGCATTTTAGTATAATCGTTATTTTGTTTTCATGACAATAGCAATATATATATATATATATAGTGCTTAATTAATGTCTTTTATTTAATTTTATGCATGTCTTGATATAATTCTTATTTTATGTACGTCTTATATTAATGTTTTTTTATTTTAATTTTAGTTTGCAATAAATATATTATTTTCCTATATTTTAGCCCGTGAAATCTTCTATCTTTATTGGTAATATAGTGTAGTTACACAAAGTATTTTTATTTTATTTTATTAATTAATTACTGAATTTTATTAAACGATACACATTTCCTCGATGAACAAATATCCTCAAGGCTTAGATTACCATGAAACATGAGTGCTTGGCCTATTTATTTTTAATTTTATTGGAAATCATAATAATTAAATTTTATATTTATTTAAAAATATTAAAATTTTCCAGCCACCAACAAAACGTATGTGTAATATTGAGAATCATCAACATCATTATGCATGAATGGCCTTTTTAATTTAATATTCTTGGGAATCCTAAAAATTGATTTTTTTTCTATTTCTATGAAAAATATTAAATTTTACTAATACTCTGTTAATTTGAAAGTTTCTAGGAATATCTTTGTTATCTTTTCAAAACATACATGCTTCACAAATTAGAATCTGTACTTTGCAATTAATAGGAGTTATTGCTATAGCTTTATAATAATATGATAAATTTTAATATGGGAGTTATTTCTCAAGATCTCTGTCTCTTTATTCGAAATTAATAAGTTTTAAACTCAAAATAATTTAATTTCAGATTAATATTGAATATTCAAATTAAATAATTATATTTTTTAAAATGCATCTCTTTTCTATAAATAAAAATGATTCACAAGAATTTAAATAGATCTGTTAAAATTCTCAATGTATTATTGGAAAGGAGTTTTATGGAGATCTGTTAAAATTTAACTCTTATATTCTTTTTGTTTTTAAGGCTATGTTTAGGAGTTTTATGGAGGATGAAAGGAAGTGGTCATTAATGGAAAGGAGTAGAATGGAAAGGAATGAAATGAGTAAAATGTTGTTTAGATGTTTGGATGGAATGAAATGGTTAATTAAATATTTTTTTTTTCTGATATTACCCCTTCCTTTTTTTTCCAATGAAATAAGGGGTGGCGGCGGTGGTCGTAGTGGCGGTAGATGTGGGTGGTGGGTGATAGTGGTGGCGGCGATAGAGGTAGAGGTGAGTGGTGGAGGCGGTAGTGATAGCGGTGGGGGTGGAGATGGGTGGTAGTGGTGGCGGTGGCGACAGCAATAGCGGCGAAGAGAAATAGGATAAATTGAAATTTTATTAAAGTAGGAAGGGTAAATATGTATCTTGGGGTCAAGAAAACGAGGCTTTTGAATGGACAAAGGGGTTTTGAGAGACCGTTACCTTCCATTCCATTTCATTCTAAAAATGACAAAACTTATGTGCTGTTGTTTACATGCTTTTGATAAAGTTAACCAATTAAAAAAAGACATGTGTCAATTTTCTTCTCAAAAGTGACACATGTCTTTTTTTAATTGGTCAACCTTACCAAAAGCATGTAAGCAACAGCACATACGTTTTTTCCTTCTAAAAAAACATCCAAACATACTTTCAACTTATTTTGACCCTCCCCTTCCATCCTAAACACCCACATCCAAATGACACCTAATGTACTTTTGTGTGTGACAATTCAGTGAAATATAATTAAAATATAATATAATAATAAAATTTAATAATAAAAAACAAATAACTTCTAATAAATATTTCATATAACCTGTTCATAAAAAAAAAATCATATAACCATTTATATTTATAAATGTTTGAAGATATTGTTGATCCAGTAAGAATATTCATATAAATTATCATTCTAAATCTAAACTTTGTCCATTCTTTACGATAAATTGTTGTATATATTTACTATGTAACAAAAGGAATCGATAAAATCATCTATTTTTTGATATTGGAGATAATATAAAAATTATTCAATTACGCTATTCTTTAATGTTTCTTGAGTATTGTCTCTTATCATCCTAGAGCGGTAAACTATGTTTTTATAAATAACTCATGTACAACTACATTAGCATAGTGTGGTAACTATGTTTTCATAGACTTATCCATATTTATTTTCATGAAATAATTATTATGAGTTATATTACTTTTTTTATTTTTTTTATATTTTATAAAGTTAGTACAATAAAAATTGTATGCCTAATGCTTCCTATGTTATATGATTAAATAAGTTATATTTTCAATTTATTGTAAATATTATTTATCCAAATTATTATGTATTTATTATCATTTTTGGGTTTACAAAATTCCTTTTTTTACTAAAATTTTTTAAAATTTTATAAAGAGAGCTCTAATTTTTAGTATTTAAAAAGATGTGACTTTAAAAGTTTATAAATTATATATTAATATTTATATATATTGAACTTAAAAATCTCCCGTAGAAATCCACGGGGTTAAGTCTAGTTGCATTGTAAATGATATTACAATACACAGTAACAAAATGTTTAGATCAGAAAAGCTACGGCATTTTGCTTTAAGGAAGGAAAGTGGTGGAAAATGACGAATTTACCCTTCTCTCTTTTATCCTTTACACTCTCAGTCCTAATCTTGTGCGGTTATTCTCAGAGCTCACGCCACCACTCTCCGACGAGACAGAAATCGAAGGTGGACTGCATATTCTTGATTTGCATATTCTCTCAGCATTGATCTGTGGGTATATATGACGAGAGGGGGATAAGGACACAAATCGCCGTCGTCGTCTTTGCGGTTGTTGAGTACAGACTCAGGAATTACTTCTTCAACCCATGAAATGTAGAAGGATTTTGTAGTGACATTTATGATATTGAGTTGAATTATTGGTTAATTTCATTCTTACTTTCTTTAACTTGTCGAATCTTCTCAACAAGTTTGTATTTTGGCTTCATCGTCACGCGTAGCATACTCTGACTGGCGTGAAACCAACGCCGCTCCGCCCAGTTTTAAAGGGAAGAGATTCAACTTCGCAGGAGCTCTCTATAGATACATTTTCCTCAATTCTTTCCACTTCATAGCAAATCTCACTTCACTCCGGTTTGTACTCTTTCAGTTTCCCAATGTATACTCTCTTTAGCTATGTTATTGCTGATATTCCTGACGATTAGGAAACCTAAGTGGTAATTGTAGATTCAATTTCTTGGTTTGATCATCCAAGCAAACACACCTTGCGTCTTGTTCGTCTTTATTAGTTTTCAAATGGTTGGCATTGATTAGTTGCAATTTTAGCTTCAAATTCCAGGTTCAAGATGTTAATGTTCTTATGTTTCCAGGGGCTCATGGATGTCGGTTTTCCGTTTGATAAATTGACCTTAGAATTGCTTGATGAAAAACCCCTACTTGGAACCTCAAACAAGTAAGGATTCTACATAAATTTTTGGGGATTTTATTTTCCCTTTCCTCTTTATCCTTTTCTTGAATTCTTACCTTCTCTATTTATGTTGTCATGTGTTAAAACAAATCAGAGGCAAGGGATATGTAGTTCTGGTTGCAACTGGGAGCTTCAACCCTCCTACTCTCATGCATTTACGCATGTTTGGTGAGTTGCATGAAGAGCTCTGACGACTTTCGTAGTTCCTTTTTTTTTTTGTTAGCTGAAGTATGAAGTTTCATTCTTTGCAATTTTGTGGCTACCTTGATGGTTGTCAGAGAGGTCTAATATCAATTTATCCAATCCTCCCATGCAATTTATGTCAAACTAAAATGTTATGATTTAGGCTGTTATGCAATTTCATGGCTACCTTTTTATGCAGTTGTGATATAGGTTGCATCCATAACAAAATCATTTAAATGAAATGAAAATTGCTATGGGAATTGTAAGCTTCGAAATGAGTTGGATTTGCGTAGGAACCAATTCAAATGCATGCTGTCTTCCTGTTCTATAAACTTCCTTGGATAAGAGTAGCTTCCTTATATTCCAATTGCCCAGTTTCTACTTGCTAAAATTGTTTGGTGAAGGGAATTCCCATTCTATCTTTTCTGGACAAATGTATGTATGTATGTTGTAGCCTTGTAGGTAACAAATTTTCATAAGATAAAATCGTTTTTTTACTTTGTTTATTGTGGTATGATACCTTCACAAAATAGAATCTTTCAGCATATATCTTTTTTTTTTAATACAAAATCTTTCAGTATATATCTCTTAATGGTTACCTCTGGTTCATATGGACCATAGAGTGCTAGGAATGTCATTAACCTAATTCTGTGAATTTTGTGAATTTTAATTTTTCAATTTTATTTATTAAGCTTGTCTGATTTATTTTTATTTTCTTCTATAAGCTTGTCTGATTTATTTTTATTTTCTTCTATTTCTTTCTAGAGCTTGCAAGAGATGCATTGCACTCAGAAGGATACTGTGTTATTGGAGGTTACATGTCACCTGTTAATGATGCATATAAGAAAAAGGTATGTAGAAACAAATAGAAGAGTTATTGAGGGACTTATCAGCTTTAATTCCTATATCTTTAACTTCATTGCTATTCTCCTTTACCATCTTTAATATGGCTCTTCTATAATTAATTTTCAACAACATTGAGATGATCAACTATATTCATATATGTGCATGTGCAAAAATACTAATTAGCAAAATAAAGGATTGAAGAAGGAAAAAAATAAAAGCTTGGCATTTGGGAAACACAAAAATTACTATGAGAACATATGAGCAATCTGTTAAAGGTTTGAGACTCTCTTAACTGCATAATTTAAATTGAAGTAATAGATGCATCCTAAGATGTTGCCATGCTGTCTTAATAATCTTTTGTCAGTTCTACTATGGTTTTTATGGCTCTAAATTGATCTAATTTTCTATCACTTGAATGTTTGTAGGGCCTTATTTCTGCTGAACATCGGATACATTTATGCAATCTAGCCTGTAAAAATTCAGATTTTATAATGGTTGATCCATGGGAGGTAAATTACTCTCTCTCCCCTCTCTTCATTTTTGTCTATGTGCATGCAAAAAACTTCATTCTGCAAATCATAGAAGAGAAAAATGCTGTATTTGGTTTTGTTTAGATTATAGACCGTAAACAAGGTTAAGAAAACCAAAGGCACTTGTTATCTTTTTGTCATGTTTTGCAATTTTATTTTCAGACTTTTTTTACAGGCTTCTCAAAGTACATATCAACGCACTGTAACGATTTTGTCTAGAGTTCAGAGTTGCATTTGTGAGGCAGGGCTAATACCCAGAGGTAATTTCTGCAAAGAACGGTTCAGCAAAAGCACTCTAGTGCAATTACAACCTCAGCTTGCTTTTTCCTTTTTCTTTTCCCCCTTAGTACTTAAAAACCAGGAACACTTGCCTTCTTTGTTGGTTGGAACTCCAGTCACATGTCCTAGTGCCTATTGTTGATGGCCTTTCAAAAATTGGATGGAGGAAAAACTTAAGTACAGTTTTTAGATATTCACTATCAAGTTCTCTAATGAAATTATGGTAAGTGTACAAATCTTTTAGGTAAATCAATAATGGAATGTTGAGTTTGTGAAAAATTGTCCACTTGCATAAGTTTATTGGAGAACATTGTTAAAATATGAAGTGCTTAGAACTGGGTGTTCATCGTGAATGGTTTATCTTTTAAATGAATTAAATATATTCGATGCTAGGGATGCTTTCAATAGTTGCTTCCGTTTTAATTGATTATGTCAAAAGAAATACTAAGACTTGCTTTTGAATTGATTGGTTAGAATCCCTCAAGGTCATGCTTGTATGTGGTTCTGATCTTCTTCATTCCTTCGGCATTCCTGGAGTATGGATTCCTGAGCAGGTATTGCTACCATCATTACAAGAGACAAATATAACAATCCTAATAGTAAAATTAGTTTCATGTGTAGTCATTTCATGATCTTGGAATAATAGTCATCATTCTTAATGATTATTCTTGTTAATAAACCATCAGAATATGATAGTAGGAATTAAAGTCTAAAGAATCAGTTTGATTGTGAGATTTCTGTATTGTTAAGAGCTGATATGCTTCTTAAGTTTTACTTCTTGCTAATGTTACACACATGAAGTAATTGCAGAATATATATCTATATGTTAGTGATTTATGTAAATTTTTGTGAGGAGGGATCTAGACGTAAATAACCTAACCATAGAAATGTGCAAAGACAGAACATATTGGCGCCGCTTGATCCATATAGTCGACCCCACCTAGTGGGAAAATGCTTTGATTGTTGTTGTTGTTGTATTGTTTAGGTTAAGGCAATATGCAGAGACTATGGAATAGTTTGCATTCGCAGAGAAGGACAAGATGTTGAGAAAACTATCTCTGATAATGAAATTCTGAATGAGAATCAGGTAATCACACATCCCAATCTCATTCTTGGCTTCTTATGTTTTCATAATGAACAATGTGAGTCAGTGAGTGTTATCTCTATGGTTTTGGTGGTGAGGTTTTACACATATATTAATTACTGTGACTACAATTTTTGGTGGTGCAGGCTAATATCAAAGTTGTGGATGAACTTGTTCCAAATCAAATCAGCTCAACCAGACTAAGGTAATGTTCTTATCTTGATTTATGTGCAATGATTTAGATATAGTGACTCTTTGTTTGTTATGTTGATGATTTACTAATTTAATTAATTATTTCAGGGAGTGCATCGCAAGAAGATTGTCAATAAAATATCTGACTGTGGATGAAGTTATTGATTATATCAGACAGCATCAACTATACTTGAACTCACAAGATAAATAATCTCAGCAATACACCACAAAGTACAGAATGTTAATATCAATAATATAATAACCCAATCTTGATCTTAATTCTTGCAAATATGATCCTTAAGGTAGTAATGGGTGAGTGAGCTCCTGAGTTTGCACAATGACAAGTTTTAGTTTCTCAAATTTGGAAACAACCTTTTGTACATTAGTCAATAAATTCTTATGTACATGTATTGTGTCACGATATTTCTACATTAGTTAATAATATTTAATTTACTTTTCAAATTAGAGAGCCTACATAATGAATAAATAAATTAAACTCTCTTCGCTTCATGGAAAAAAAAAATCAACCATTGGAGAAATCAATTGGTTGAATGGTTTTACTGGTTTGAAAAAAATTGATCTTGTTTATGGGTTTTCCAATCGGCTGTATAAGGAAGGACATGAGAAGTTTTTATTTTTTTTGGGCCATAAAGACAGGAGAAGTTGAACTTGAAAAAAAACAAAAACGATGAGGGAAGAGTGAAAAAGAAACAAAAAGAACTATCGAAAAGGAAAAAAAAAGAAATGACAAAAAGAGAGAAAAACTTACCATATGACATGTTTTTAAAAAAAAAAATAAAAAAATTGGTAAGTAGTTTGTTGTTTCAAAAACATAAAATATACTATAAAATAAATCATTAAGTTGATCCCTCAAAGATTATGGTTGTTTCAATTTAGTCCTTGAAAGATATAAATGTCAAATTTAATCCTTAAAAGATGATTTTTTGTTCCAAGTTGGTCTTTTTTAGTTTTTTCGTCAGTTTGATAAACGATCAATGACATGTGGACAGGTGACATGACGAGGTAAAATACACTGAAAAAGGATATGTCACATATCCGCATGTCACTGGCCGTTTATTAAATTGACTGAAAAATTAAAAAGAACCAAACTGGAACAAAAAATATCTTTCAGGAATTAAATTAGGTATTTGCATCTTTTAGGGACTAAATTAGGATAATCTTAATCTTTCAAGGACCAATTTGATGATTTACTATATATCATATATTTATTTTTAAAAAAAATATTGATAGTCACTAAACTTTTTAATTGAGTAAAAAGATTTGTTTTTAGTTTACACCTTGGACGAAAGTGAGAGAACTAACAATTTAATCTATTTGTTACTTGTTATTTTTTAATATTAAAAAAATTAGACTCTAATCTATTCAAAATGAACCACAACTTTCTATTAATATTGACCATTGATGAACTAAAGTTTTATCCCTCTAGCTCTAGTTAGTTTTAATTTTATCCTGAACAATCCTTTTGTCAATTTTCTTTTATAGGTTTACACAATTTTCAAGTTTTCCTAATTGCTAATACTATTTAAAATTTATCTAATATGCTTTAAGTGATCCTGAACAATTGGAAGTGGATCCTCTAAAATAATCCTCTACATTTTTTGAGGAGTTATGAGAGAGATAGAGAAAAAGAAAATTAAAAGAGAGAAGAATTAAGAAAGAGAAAATTTTTCTTCTCTCTATCTCTCTCATAACTCCACCAAAAAATATAGAGAATTAATGTAAATGATCAATTTCCTGAACAATTCTACTATTTAACAGAGAGTTACCATATATGGTTAAGCATTAATGTAATTAATAAATCTGTTCAACAAATGACAAAAAGTGATTATTATCATATATGAATTTAGAAATAAATTTAATCAAATATATTTTTATTTTATTAGTAAGAGTTACCTAATATAAATATAGAAATAAAATTGTTTATTAATAATTTGAATATTATTTATTATTAAATTAACATTAAATTTTTTTAAACATATTGACAAAAATTATATATATAAGAAAGAGGTAGGTTTAGTATTAAAATAGAAAAAAACTTAGGTAAACTTAGGTGGCGTTTGGTATCCGGTGAGTGTTTTAATGGAAAGTGAAAATAAGTAATAAAAAATATGTTTGGTATGCAGAAAAATAAAACTGGAATGTAAAAGTAATATTATTTGGTATGGTGGGAAAAAGATAGGGAAATTGAAGATAAAAGTATGAAAAACCTCTTTTGTCCTTACTTTTTGAAAAGTCACAAATTTTTTAAGGGCATTTTGGTATTTAAACCTTATCTTACCTCACCTTCCCTCCCCATCATAAGGGAAGGAAGCTTTTTCTTCTACAAATGGAAACTCACACTTACTTTCCCTCCTCCTAAACCATACCAAACATGCATCACATGAAATTCACCTCACCTTCCGTGCTCAAGAGTGATCCCCAAAACATACCTAAACAACACAACCTTTCTTCTTATTTTTTCTTCTTAATACGAAGAAATGACATTGTTTTAAGTGATGAGTTGCATTAATACGAAGAAGTGATGACATAATATTAATATACACATACCATATCATATTAATAATTTGGTGTTAGTAATTTAAAAGATATTAAATGTTAAGAATTTTTTTTTGAAACTTTTAAGATGAAATTAATTGATTACAATTCAAATTTTTTAAATAAAATTGACCGTAAAAAAAATTTAAAGACAAAATTAAAAATTGATATAAAATTTAAGTACATAAAACAGTTTAAGACTTATCAGAAAATTATGGTAAATTGGTTTTTCTTAATAATTTCAGAGAAATCCTGAACTCCATTTTTAAATACTTTCTTCTTCCAATATTTATTACTTCTATATATTGATGGACAAATGGTAAGTGAATAATGGATAGAGATAAAATACTTAGGTATATCTATAATCTATTGCATCACATTGTTTATGTATTAATTAATAATTTATGGTATAAATTCTCTAATTTAAAAATGAAAAATTAATTAAATATTATTAGATAAAAGGTAATAAAATTAAGTAAATATTTTAAATTTTATTTATTAATGTATCTAGTTAAAAAATAACATAACACAACTTACATACTTAAAATTTTAAATAAATATTTAATAATACGATAATATTGAATCTCATTGTATCATTTCAATTAATTAATTCTTAATTAATTTAAAGTAAATCTATATTAATATGAATTAAATATTTTTTTCTTTGATCGTCGGGTCACAAAAAACAAATAAACTCACAAGATGCTAAAATATTACCTTTATTATTAATATTATATCCCTAAAAGGAATTTTCCATATCTATTGTCCAGAGGACATACATGGGGAACCACACCAATGTAACAAACAATATTAAATCCCATCTTAATATTTTTGAGAAAATGATAAATTCATAAAATGAAAGCACAAATCTCATAAACATAACCAATTTTCCTTTTAGGCATATATTCTTTTATTCCTTTTTCTTAAAATCCCATCTCTCTCAATAACGATGGTATGGATCATAGTTCGCCGGACTCCCACTGGAGCTGCCCGAACCCGACCCGTTGCCCATGTAGTACCCGCCCATTGGATACGGACCCTCCGGATAACCCGCCCCATAATGCTGCCGCGCAAGAGGCGCAGGAGGCGCTGCTGGAGCCGGGGGCGCAAAGTGCGGCGGAGCGATCATCAAGCGCTGCCCGCGTACGACGGCCGACGCGGCGGAGGAGGCAGAGGCGGAGGCAGAGCGGTTACCGTTTCCGTTACCGTCGAAGTCACGGTAGCGAGCGAGGAAGAGAGAGAGCGGACCGACGTAGTCGTCGAATCCGAGCCGTCCGATCGCCCAGAGCAGATCCTCCGCCGTGACGGTCTTGCGCTGCTCGTGGCGGCAGCGTTGATTAGCTTCACTGGTGATGAAGCTTATGAACTCCGACACGCACTCTTGGACTGTCTCCTTAGCGTCGTCCGAGATCTTGCCGTGCGGGGGAAGAATCCGGCGCATGATTCTGATCACGTTTGCTATCGGCATGTACTGATCTTGCTCTCGGACCTGCACGCGCTGCTGCGGCTGGTCGTCGGCGGCGGAGACGGCGGCGTGTGGGTCGCCGGTGTTGTTGTTCGGGTGAGTCGGAGTCGGAGTTCCCCTGTCTCCGCCTTCGTCCTCTGCCTTCAGGAAATTGAAGCCTGACAAAAAAAAAACAAAAAAAAATATTTAAAATGCGAATTAAAATAAAGTAATTTTTTTTTTTATTGTGAAGTGTGAAAGAGCGTAATCGTCTTTGGGTATCTCAACAAACAAACATGAGGCCCAAGTCAAAGCCTTTTCGATTCCCTCCAATTCATTTAATTCAATTTCAATTTCCAATTCTATACCATTTATGACTTCCATTTACTTTTCTTTACTTTATTCTTGGAAAATGCTAAAAAAGGAATTTTTATGCAAAAAGATAATTTTTTTAGAATAGAGAAGAATGATAAATAAGGTGAAATATTTAATAGAAAAGAGGGTATATATTAAAGAAAGTTAGATTTTTGAGAAGTTCAGTATTTATGTATCATCAATTTATAGAAGCTAAACTCTAACAAACCCTAAAAAAATCCCCCGAACAGATTGACTAAGACATAAATATATAGATAAGACAGAGAAAACGAATGTTTGATGAAAAAGACCTTTAAGAACAAAACCATGCATGCATAAAATGCATATACATAGAAAAAAAAATAATCAAATAGTAAAATAAACATGAAGAGAGAAAATTTTTTTATAAAAAAAAAACCAGATCTTAATTTCACATGAGCTGAAAGAAAGATCCAAGACATTCGATGAGAGAAATGTCATTAGTTCTCACAAACTACACGAAAAAGCAAAAACAAACTCAAACAATAACATATAACAGATAACTGAAAAATGTTCTTATGAAATCGATCAGAGTCTATCTATGATATATATATATACACATATATCATCGACATCTGAAAAATGTTCTCACGAACTCAGAGTCTGTCTATATGTTCATACGAACTCAAATATATAGCAAACAAGTATGAATGGGAGTGTGTGTGTGTGTGGGAGAGAGAGACAAGAAAGTGTATTGAAGAAAACTAACAAAGAGAAAGAAGTATGAATATACTAGCAGCTGAGCTTGCATGGTGAGGGTGACCAGAGGGAAAGAAACCTCCACCTTCCATGGCTTAGAGCTAATACTTAATAAGAAAAAAGAGAAGGCTAAGAATATGTAAGATATACTAGTAGTGAGCTAGTGATGGTGTGATTGTATTCCACACCACCAAGTGGTATTTATACACAAAAGATAGGGGGCATATGAGGCATACATTCTCTCAAACAAAAATATGCTTACTAATAAATTGTCTGTCAAAAATTTGAAATTACAATAGTAGTAAATTTAATACATTTTTACCAAAAATAAGTTCGATCGACAATTAAAGTTTTTTTTTTCTGTCAATAAGGGTAGGTGATCAAACGCACTTACCATATATGTGCTTTGAAATGTTTAAGATCTTCTTTCCTTTTTCGAGTTTTTGGCAATTTTTTATTTTTTATTTTTCCATTTTCTCTCGTTTTCTTAAATTTTCTTAACAATTAAGAAAATGATTTATTAATAATAATAATTTTATATTAATATAATGTAATTATTGAGAAACAATATTTGGATTTTTTCTAAAAATCACATGCTTGCTGAGAAATAATAAAATAATAAAACGCGTGTGAGCCGCGTGAAGAATAAATTTGAGTTTAAATATATATATATATATATTTTTAATAACTATTTAAGAAAGTGAGTAATTGAAATTGTATTTGGCTTCCCGCCCTTGGGAAAAATTGAAAAAATATTTAAAATTATTTATCATTTTATTATCAGAGAGTTCTATCTCGTTATAAGATTTAATTAATTTGATTTATATTAACTAGTCGGAATTGATAAACTTTTAGAATATAATGGTTTGGATTGCAAAATTGTCTATTGTTACCTAGTTTGATTTTAAAATTTATTTTCAAAATCAATGCCATGCTAAAGCAAATATATTTGATCTTTGCATCTATTCAAAATAATAACTTGAAATTAACAACAAATACCTTGAATTGATTTTAAACATATTTTTCATGATAATTTAATTACATTTATTTTTAACAAGAATTTCTCTTCTTCTTTTTTGTTACAAGCAACATTCTTCGTCATGGGAGTTTAATAGAGCTAAGATAGTTAGATAATACTTAATAGACCATAGTATCTCTTCTTTCTCTTTTTCCAGTCTCTTCATTATCTTTCTCGCGCTATTATATTAATCAATGATGTCGACGAGCAAAAAATGAAGAGATTAGGACAAAAGATCCAGTGCTGTACTACATAATACCGCACATTATCTATATTCTATAGTGTGAGATTAGATGGTAAAAAACAAAACAAAAATTATATCTTCTTTAATAATCACCTTCTTTGCTCAAACCATTATCTCAAATAATGATCAAATCTCTTTCTTGGATTACAATTGGCTAGCCTCCCCGCGACATAAAAAATCCGATCAAAATCTCAATAGTTAAAAGCCCCCTCCCCAATTAATTAAATCCCTGTTTAATTTTATGAGTTATGAACGAACTCACTATAATTCATTTTTCACCATTCTTTTGGTATGTATGACTTTGAATTAAGAAACCAAACATAATATTAGATGAATATGCATGTTAGGTATTTATGGACTTATATATATTAAATAAAATAGTCTATGTCAAATGTAATTATTAGAAAAGTGTCTGGCCCAAATTAAAAGTGATCTAATTTGGTTAAGTATTATTGGGCTTAAATTATGTAGTAAAGTATGGGCCTATATGTGTAGATACTCTCATATGATTTCTAATTTTATGATGGGCTGAATTAGAAATTGGCACTCCTACTCCAATTAGGATTCCAACTATATTTGAGTTATGGTCCCCAAATTATAAGTATGATTCTTTTCTATAATCCTATCACTAGAAAAGAGAGAAACCATAGTCTCTTAAAATCATGTTTATATTACTATCCACTCTAATATATATCATAGTATTTTTTTCGGACAGATAGTAACAAATTCTTTTCTTTTTCTCTTTTCTTGTACCCATTGCCATCTCTACTTACATCTTCAATTCGTCGTCCCTCACTGAATCCCAGGCTTTGTTAGAAGGAGAATTAGAAATATCGAAGGACACAGCTTGTTCCACATTGGTTTTGACCTGTGTGCTGGAGAAGCCAGCCTCATGCATGAATGGCCAATGTTGTTAAAATTTAGACTAAAATCTTACAATTTTATGATTTCATACCTTTAAATCGTGAACAAAATCGATGTAAAATTGGTGGAATAAGTAGAATTGAGTAAAATCACATAAAGTCATGATTTCACGATTTCACCGTAATCTAAAAAATAGACTCATTTAAAGTTTTTTTGTATGTTTATGCGGATATCAATAACCTGACCCAACAAAAAAGAACTCTTCGTATTAATGTTGTTGATAATCTTGTGATTAATGTTGATAATGTTCGAATTTGTAGTACTACTTCAAATGTATCAAGTGTTGATAATGATGCATGGTAGTAATTATGATTGTAAAAATAGATTAAATGATGGTTAATTATATATGTGAAAAGATCATTTGATTATCTAATTAGTTGAAAATATAGTTTAATTTCTTTGGTTTAATTATTTGTCTATGAATTATATTTTGTATTATTATGTATTGAACTATCTGCAACCATAGTAAGGTGAGTGACGTGGGCCGAGTCCAGATTAATAATTCAATACATAGCTATAGTTCTTTAGAAAAGACAATTAATTATTTGTAGTTACATATAATTAAATATTATTTATAGTTTAATTTGGTGCATATTTTAGAAAAAATACTCAATTATATAATTGTAGTTGCAAACAACTGAAGATAATAAGAATGATTAATAATATTTAGTATTAATTTTTAAATTTTAGATGAGATTAGGAGAAGAATATACTAACTTTTAATTTGTTAAGATTAGGTTAATTTTAATTTTGACTTCTTTTACTTTAATTTAAAAAAATCAATTTTAATGTCATTAAATTAGGTTAAAAAAATCTAGAGTTCCATTACTAGATCGACTCAAATTTTATTTTATTCTATGTATTTGTTTTCCTTTGCGAATTTTTTTACAAGCAGATGCTTTTGGATTCAAAATTTGTTATAATCGTATATATAATCTATGGATTATTTGTGTTAGAAAATTTTCACTCTTTCATCATGTTGTTAGAAGAGCTTACAACACTTTTAACTGTGAAGATCACTTCAGATCTAATATACAGAAGGTATAAGAGTATAACAACTTTATTGGCAATACCAAGTACAATGAGATTTTTTCATCCCAAAAAAAATATGATGAGTTGAGCTTACACTTTGTTCAACAATTGTTATAAATTCTTCTTTAATATTATTAAAATGAAGTTATTTGAATTATTATAAGTGTCGTTTGACTTTTTCTACAATGTAACGAGACTTTATGCCTTTTATAAAAAAAACTAAATGAAATTTGCATAGCTAGATAATCATAATTTTTTTGGTAGTTGAGAGACTAAGCACAAAGATGTCATGCCATAATTTAATGTAAAATGTATCTTGCACAGAGCTTCAAATTAATTATGCTCATAATTAACTTATTTTACAAAGCCATATATATATATATATATATATATCAAGCTAATTAGCAACTTATAGTTTATGCTTGAATAGTGTAATTAAACAGCTGATCAGGAAGGTAACGGAACTTGCTTAAGATATTCAGCTAAGGCCCACAATGGAAAGATATTTCTATACATTACATAATTCAAGGTGCAATTTCCCTTGAACATTCCTATGGCTTCCTGAAATTAATTAAATCACAAACATTAATTCAATTTCACAATTAATTAATTACTTAATAATTGAGCAGTGAGAGAGAGAGAGAGGTGCTTGCCTGCTGTGGCCAATCTCCATTCTCTAATTGAGAATTAATTAACACTTTTGCTCCACGGTGAAGAGGAGTTGGGTCTCTTTTGGCCTATCAAATTAAATAAATGATTAATAAATATAAATATTGAAAAAATACATAATTAACATAGATTAAGCTTGGCCTATCATCATAAACTATATTCTCAAAGTGACTAATTTCTAGAATAGCTAGATTAAGCTTGTTGGGAAAATTTTTTCAAGTGGATTTAATTTTAATTAGTACATAATTTAGTTATAGGAAATTGAAGAGCGAGGGCTTTGTGAAACATCCATTCTATTGTTCTAATTAATTAACTAACATCGATCCATCCATAATTGAGATTTAAAAAAAAAAAAAATCAAAGAGCTCGTTTGGTTTTTAATTTTTTTTTGAAGGAACTGAGATAGGAATAGAAATTTCATTATTGCCTTTGGTTAATCAAGAAAATAAAAATAAAAATATTATCTTTCCAATGTTTAGTTGATAGAAAAATAATGAGAAAGCAGATGTAACACTAAAGAAAATCTCATTTCATTCTCTAATAACTTTTCCTTCATAAATTTAATATTTTATAATAATATTATTTATTTTAAATAAAAAACAATTTATTCAAATGTAATATTAATTTAATTATATGAAAAAACATTGTCTAACTTTGACTAAAAGGTTTGTTTGGACTCCCCCTCAAACAAGCTAAAGAAGAATTTCAATTCTAAGAAAATTTTAATCCATCAACCAAATTAAACCAAACATGGGAGACCCCTCCCATTCCGATTCCCTATCTCCAAATCGATCACAATTTGTATAAATTACTTACTTGGCCCGCATGAATTAAACCCAACATCGCCAAAGCTGTTTGTACTACATTTGATCGATTCCCTTCAAGTGGTACATATTTCTGCATCATTTTCATTCAAAATATTATAAATTAGAAATGCCTAAAATATATATATATATATATAGTATTGAGTTCAAAGTGAAAATGATATGTATATATATATATTCACCTTTTGGGGGCATGAAAGATAGCTCTCTCCCCACCCACCATCCTTACATTGTGTTGTGAGTAGAAAATGAACAGCTTTGCGAATGGTATCACAATTGTCATAAGTCTTACCAGCAGCAGCAAGCCCACCAAGTGCAAAAAAAGTACCATAAATGAAGCAAACTCCCCAATTCCCATACCATGAACCATCATCTTTTTGAGTATCTTCAAGATATTTTATAGCTTTACCAATGAATTTCTCAATCTCTTTCTTCCTATGCTCTGGATATTGCTCACTAAATAAAATTAGTGCTTGAATTGACGACCCAGTGCATTCAACAAATTCACGTTCAAGTACTATCTCCTCCAAAAATTCTAAAGGGTTCAACACCTATATATATGTACTCATGCAAATTAACAAGAAAATTAATGCATTCTAATTGAATGGCTATTGCATACAACATTCAATTTAGTGAGAAAATTAAACTCTATTTTAGTAACTATATATATATATATATATATATATATCTGCAATTTTTCTCCACAAATAATTTTTCTTAATTTTGTTTCTCAATCAGTAATATTCTATGGATTTATCTAATGAAGCATTTAATAATTTGGAATCTGTAAAAATTCAATAAAAAAATATTTAATTTTTAAGTGTTGTTTTCTTATCCTATATATATATATATATATATATATATATATATATATATATATATATGTGTGTGTCCCTGTGAAAAGCAAGGAAAAAGAATCAACAAAATGCTGGCTCAGAGTGAGCAATTTATGTTGTGACTTGTGAGGTAGTACTGCCAAGGTAAGGCATAAATAAGATATTGAAAGCATGTATTTGATTAAGGGACTAAATTAAAAAAAATTGATCATCAGAGGACAAAATTAAAAATTCTCTTATCTCTCCATAACCAAGATAAGGATTTTTTTTTTTAGTCTATTAGTTTCTTTCCAATGTTAATATTATATGTATGTAGTTCTTACTTCTAACCAACGTTGACCTCTGACGGGCTCCCAAACCGATAAGCCACCACTTTTGTTCTGTAATTAAATCATTAAAAGAATAAAAAGAATTTATGAATGAGTACAACATGCATCAAACAAAATTATAGTTTTAAAATGCACATAATCTTCCTTAACTATATGTTATATATATGCAGATAATCTCCCATTCTCCCTTTAACTTTGCAATTTGTGAACAAAATTCCTTTGTTAACTTTTTCATCAAAAAGCCTAACGGAATAGTAACACATTAACAAAATCAAGTCATGTCCAAATGCAAAAAAACCCCTGAACTTTATGTTGTGTGTAGAAAACCCCCATAAACTTTTTAGATCTTATATAGAAACCCCGCAAATTTTAAGCCTTGTGAAAAATATTCTTTAAATATATAATTTGACATGTTGTCCAAAACCCTAACCGAGGAGATTTTGTGGACAAATTGTGAAGTTTAAGGCTGGGGTGGGGGGTTTTTATGTCACCTTTTAAAGTTGAGGGAATTATATATATTTTAGCCTATTATTAAATAATTAGTCAAGATATTTAAAAATACTCACTTGAAATGATAATAATATATTAACAGCATCATATAACCTTTCAGGTTCCATCTTTTCACCCACAAGCTCTGGTGGCAACTTGGATAAAAGGAGACAACACTAAAATGAACAATAATGTTATTATTTGGAATAAAAACATAGAATTAATGCAAAGTTAATTAAACATACATATAATTAAGTAGATGGTTAATTAATTAAACACCTTTAAAGCTTCTGCCGTGCCATCAGAAAGTTGCCATCCGTGATCTTGATCAGAGAAAGTCCATGACCCTTTAGAAATGTGACGAAACATGCTCTTAAAGTCACCAGAAGGGTTGTCCTTAACCTTCACAATTTTTGTAAAATTTGGCATGGAAAATTAACATATATAAATTTATTAATTTTATTAATTCCAAATTCCAATCCAACATTATAACTAACAGAAATCAATTTCTTAGGAATATATATATTGAAGGGTGTAACTAAAATTATGAAACACTATACTAATGTTAATTGATTTCTCCTGGTATATATAGAGAAGGCAAATGTACCTTTTATACCTATAAATTTTGAAGTTTTTATTAATTATATCTTTAAACTTTAATTGCGGTTAATTAATTGTACTTACAATTTTTTATTTTTTGAGCAATGTTGTTCTTTGCACTAACACCGTCTAAATAGATAATGCTGAGTGCTAATATGACATTACACGTGGCAAGAAAAAACATTTTGGCCCCTCCCTTTTTCAACCTTATAAAATTTAGTTTATTCCCCGCAATTTTCTTACTATCAGAGTATTATTTTTCTCACGGTTTAGCCCTTTTTTTGTTTTCCCAAATTCCAGATTAACCTTCATCAAGCTTATATATATATATATATATATATATTAAGAACTACAGATGAATGGGAATTGAAATGGTAGATAGGCAGAAAACATGGTGATAACGATGATACATCAATATTTAACTACCATGTCACTTAGTGGGATAACGACTAATGTTAGAGATTAAATAGTTGTTAGAAGTGGTTTTTCAAGCACCAAGTCGTATACCGACCAATAATTCAGGAACTAAAAATTAGGTTTCCTCTAGTATGCTATATCAGTTAGAAGGAAACAAATTAATTAAACCTGTGATTCCTTGATGAAATAATGTGCTCTTGCAAGTGTAGGAGCAATTTCCTCAATTAGTTCAGTTGCAAGCAAAGCTTGAATAACAAGGCCAGCATCCCAGCTTTGGCTACCAAAGCTCTGCATATACATATAGCTTATATAAGTAGAGTTATATATTTTAATTAATTATGATTTGATTTTTGCATAATTATAGATCTGTTAATTAATTTCACCTGCATAGTCATTCCATCTTCTGAAATCCATAAATAATCAGGAATCCTTGCAAGGTGTTTTTTAAAGGCATCTCCATTTGGGTCTTCAACCCAACAAGCAAGCATGCATAAAGGCTGTATTTAAATATAATAAGAAAGAATGTTGTGTTTCAAATCATTTAATTGGATGGCTTATATATATATATATATATATATATATATATATATTAAGAAAATAATACCTTTTCAACACACCCAATCGTAATGTATCGACTATTCTCATCTTCATAGTGGATATGTTTCATTGTTACTTGAAGGGCCTTTTCTCTCACTAATTTATTAAATGGCCAGCGCGTAAGAGGCGTCTCTGTTATTATGTATAGACTATCCCACATGAGATTTTGTATGAAGGGACGAGAGTGAAAAAGATCCTCCTATGATATATAAACAATGTCAGTGGTCATTATTATTTTGTAATCCAATACGCATATTTATTTATAGTCTGATAGTGTGTCACCTTTGCACAAAGGTGACGAGCTTTGTTCCAATTAATTTGATGGTAAGGTTGCACATAGAGTTCTTTTCTCAACTGAAGAATGAGTGGTGTGATTGGACCCACAAATCTTTTCCCATATAAGTATGACATAGGCATGTAAACTAACCGACAATAACACCACATTTTAGCTGCATTCATTAATTTTGGTGGAAAAGTGAGTACACAAATTAATATATATACACATGTTAAAATTACTGTGCACTGTATAATGAGTTGAATAACCTGGATGCATAGGAAGAAACGAAGGAAAGAGCCAAAATTCAGGAGGCATTGGATTGTTTCCAGACCATTCAAATACACCAAGTATCTGCATTAGTGTATGTATATATATATATATATACCATTATAAAGCAAATCAAAAATCGAGTGAAATATGTAATAAATTAACCAATTAAGAAAATTAATTGATTAAAGGGTAGACATACAGAAAGCCAAGTCTTTCCCCAAGAGGGTATATAGATGGCTCCACCATGATCAAGAATCCAATTTCTTGCTCTAACACACGCATTCTGTTGAGGTGCTTCTCCAAGTATGCGCATACATACGTAACTAAGTACAGTACAGAACATACAGCTATCACTTTCTATGTGTAGTCCCCACCCTCCATCTTCATTCTTCAATTGAAAATATAATTGAGATGTGATTATAATTTATTAATAGAATTTAGATTTGATTATAATTTATTAATATATATAATTGAGATAGATAACCTCACTTGGTGATTGTATAAGAGACGAAGGATCTCTTTGCGATACTCATTAGGCAATACCGTATCAAGATGTCCTGTGATGTACAAACAAAATACCTACACCACTCTACCGTTACTAATTTTATATATATCCTTAATTAATTTGCAATGAATGAATTAATTAATTAGTACAAATTAAACTTAATTACCAAAGGCTGGACAAAAAATTGGGCTCCAGCAATATGAGCAGGCCAATGACCATGAGTGGATTGTAGTGATGATAGATAATGTGATGCCCTTCTCATTGTGCTCATACCTTTCTCATATGTTACTTCCTCTCCCTCTTCTATCTTTACCCCACCTATTGTTTGCTTAAATCCTTTTTCTCTTAGAAACTGCCATCAAATAAATCAATCCAACGCTAATAAATTCTTTTCTCTTATATATAAAAATTAATATAGAAATGAATAAAGATATGTTAATATTACTTTATCTATATAGCTGATTTTAATAAAAAAAATTTTTAATTGTTGTTGTTATTGTTATATATATAAATATACATCTTAAACCTTCACTAGCCCGCTATTTAGTTCGAAGAGTACAGGGTAAAATTGGAAAATAAATAAAATATAATATGGGTAAAATTGATAAGTTTTTTTAAGAGGCAAAAGTGACTTTTAATTATGTTCTTAAACTTTATGACAAGTTTGATTTCGTCCTTTTTTTTTATTAATTTTGTCTTAAAAGTTTTAAAAGTACTATACAATATACGTTAGCATTAATATTTTATATATATATATATATATATATATATATAATGTTATGACATTATTTGTTGTTAATAATTGCAAAACAAGTAAATGGACGAAACTTGTCCTTCTGTCTTAAAAAAAAGGCAAAAATACATTTCCTATTCCCAACGTTTGAAAGTCCTGTCAGTTTCGTCCCTAACGTTTTTTTGTTGTCAATTGTACCCCTAACATTTTACATTTCTGCCAATGTCATTTCACTAACACCGTCAAATATTTAACAGTTTTTGTTGACGTGGCATCCTATGTGGCAACACGTTTTTTTTTCCTGTCAATTGTACCCCTAACGTTTTACATTTCTACCAATGTCACCCTTTTCACTAGTACCATCAAATATTTAATAGTTTTTGCTTATGTGGCATCCTATGTGGCAAAAATATCTGACTTGGCATATTTGTTTCCACACCAGATTTTTTACTCATCTTTTTCCCATCAAAACCGTGTCATTTTAGGCTCACCATATTCCTTTTAAAATATAACTCAAACGCACGTGCCATTTTAATTTGCAGACAAAAACATCGGAGACGTTACCCAAAAATAGAGAATGGATAACGTTTCCGATGTTTTTATGAGCAAAATGGCGAGTGTGTTTGAGTTATATTTTAGAAGGAATAGGCTGAGGTCAAAACGACACAACTTTGATGGGGAAAAGATGAGTAAGAAATCTAATGTGGAAAAAAATATACCAAGTCAAATATTTTTGCCACATAGGATGCCACGTAAGCAAAAACTATTAAATATTTGATGGTGTTAGTGATCGAAAAGGGTGACATTGGCAGAAATGTAAAACGTTAGGGGTACAATTGACAAGAAAAAAAATGTGTTGCCACATAAGATGCCACGTCAGCAAAAATTGTTAAATATTTGACGGTGTTAATGAAAAAGGTGACATTGACAAAAAAAAAAAAAAAAAAAAGATAACACCCAACATATTTTTAGAGTATGTTATGAAATAATAGCCTTGCTGGTGTTAAGAGGCTCATCCAATTATATATATGTTAACTAAAATAACATGATTACGGTAACAATATACCAAACACAATCTCCATGAAAAGAAAAAGACCTGAAATCGCCATAAAAGATCAGCACAAGCTTTGTTATGGAATCGATTGGCATAGAAGTTATGACGAGCAGCTTCAACCTCTGACCTCTCTTCATGGCTTCCTCCTTCAGCATCAAACTCCCATGTCTGTCTTCCCACGAAGTTATTAGTACTGAAAATGTAAGGATTCTTCTTTCCATCTCCTCCTATCTTCAACCTCCACATTCTCTCTCTCTTTCTCTTTCTCTTTCAAAGTAGTTAGCTTGCACTTAATTTATATTTCCCTATACCCAAATTGGCTTCTTCACTTCTTCCAACACGTACACACTGCACACCCTTATTTATAGGGTGAGATATTCAATTCTCAAATGTTGAGTTTACACAATGTTTATTCCGTTTGGTAGGTGCACAGACCAAGAAAATGATTAGTTTACTTTAAATTTAAATAAATATAAGATAAAAAAACTAAATTATCCTTATTTATTCTTTCCTATTTTCAAATGATACTTATTACTTGTTCATTAAATTTGGAGAGTCTAAGAGAAAGTAGGTAGGAATAAATTTTAAAAAAATAATTAATGTATATTGATTTTATAAAATAACAAATATTTTGAATTTTAAAGTTCCCCGCTCATACAGATATTGTAAATTAGAGGAGTATATAACATTACCTTTTATTAAATATAGGCAAAAGTACCTTTCCTAACCCTAACGTTTAGGGGTCCTGTCAGTTTCGCTCCTAACGTTTTTTCGCTGTCAATTGTAACCCTAACGTTTTACGTTTCTGCCAATGTCACCCTTTTCACTAACACCGTCAAATATTTAACAGTTTTTGCTGACGTGGCATCCTATGTGGCAAAACGTTTCTTTTTTCTGTCAATTGTAACCCTAACGTTTTACATTTCTGCCAATGTCACCCTTTTCACTAACACCATCAAATATTTAATAGTTTTTGCTTACGTGGCATCCTATGTGGCAAAAATATCTGACTTGGTATATTTTTTTCCACATCAGATTTCCTACTCATCTTTTCTCCATCAAAGTTGTGTCGTTTTGACCTCGGCCTATTCCTTCTAAAATATAACTCAAACACACGCGCTATTTTGCTCATAAAAACATCGGAGATGTTATCCATTCTCTATTTTAGGGTAACGTCTCCGACAAAGTAGAGAATGGGTAACGTCTCCGACAAAGTAGAGAATGGGTAGCAAAAATTATTAAATATTTGATAGTGTTAGTGAAAAGGGTGACATTGGCAGAAATGTAAAACGTTAGGGTTACAATTGACAGAAAAAAGAAACGTTTTGTCACATTGGATGCCACGTTAGCAAAAACTGTTAAATATTTGACGGTGTTAGTGAAAAGGGTGACATTGGCAGAAACGTAAAACGTTAGGAGTACAATTGACAGCAAAAAAACATTAGGAGCAAAACTAACAGAACCCCCAAACATTAGGATTAGAAAAGGTACTTTTGCCTTAAATACAAGTCTTACGTCCTCGTTAGGTACGTGACCGATGGTGCTGATGCAGATGATAAATGTCAAAATCTTCTCTCAAGTCTCAACTAACATTTGTTCATCTATAGCAAAAAAAAAAAACTAAGATTTATTGATATATTTAATTAATATTAAAAAAATAGTACACTTATTCCCTATGATCAATGATGGATCAACTAATGTTTCTTTAATAAAAAAGTAATAAAATTCGTCATATTATAGATAATGTTTAAGAGCAAATATAATAAATTAAAAAATTTAATTCTAATAATATTACATATCATATTTCTTTTCAAAAAAAAAATATTACATATCATATTTGAAGTCATCTTTGAGGTTGAAAATGCAATAGACCTTGTAACATAATAACAATATAATAAAAGGCAAAAACTCTATTTCAGTCCTTAATATTTAGTATATTTTTAATCTGGTCTCTAACATTTGCTCAATCTCAATGTGATCTCTTATGTTTGTGATTATATTTAACACTTTTTTTCAATTTGGTCCCTAACGTAGTAACGTTTGCTCAGTCTCAATGTGATCTCTTATATTTGTGATTAGTACCAATGTGCTCCCTAATATTTGTTTAGTTTCAATTTATTTTTTTATGTTTGCAATTAGTACCAATTTTAGTCCCTCTGTTAACCAACTATTTAAATTACTTGAACAAAATTGAGAGGTAAAGAAGGAACGCGAGGGACCAAATTGATACTAATTACAAATATGAAGGACCAAATTGACACTAATTGCAAACATAAGAGATCAAATTGAAATTAAAAAGTTAAGAACTAAATTAATACCAATCATAAACTCAAAAAACCAAATTCAGACTGAACAAACATTAGGGATCAAATTAAACAAAGTACTAAACATTAAAGATCAAAATAAAGTTTTTGTCCATAATAAAAAGATGAAAACTTTATTATACATATCCTGAATTCATAAGCACCTTATTTGTCAAGAAATAATCGCCAAAGAAGAGAAAAAATAAAAGTAAAACTCTATTTATCAAATTCGAGCCAATCTAGCTAATTGAAACAAGACTTCTATATATAAAGAAAGACAAACTAAATAGATCTAAAAAACCACAAATTAGAGGGAGAAAAGATCAACCTTATTTTTAAAATTAAAATCACAAAAGAAAATAAAAATATGGAGGGATTACATCTTGAAGAAGAGAAGAGATGAAAGAAAATTTTAGAGAAAGAAAGAAGTGAGAGAGGCGGCGGTATTCTTTAGTAAAATATGTATGGGGCAAATGCTTAAATTCCTACTAAATTGTACGAATTTTAAATTGTCAATAAGCCATATATTATATGCATAAAATTAAATGGTTACTAGATAATGTCATTGAAAAGTTGACTAGATTTATTTTATGGTAATAATAATTTCCCTTAATTCTACGCCATTATAATAATTTATAATATGTATTTTTTTTTAAGAATGATTTATTAAAAATTTTTATATTTACTATCAAACATTAAATAGTTTTAAAATATCACTTAATATTTAGAAAAGGACATATCTATATTAATTATTACTGGAAGATCAAATAATAATTATTAATTGTATACTAAATTTGATCTTAAAAATGTAGTGTAATTTGTTATATTCAAATTAAATTTAAATGTAAGCATATCTTCAATAGATTTCAATAGGGGTGTTCATAACCGAACAAAATCGACACACTTGAACCAAATCAAATTGAATTAGTACAAATCGAAGAAAATCGATCAATGTTTGGTTTGGTATGTCGAAAAATCGAACCAAACTATATACATATATGTATATATATGTACATATTATGTTATAATTTCTAAGTAATAATAAAGTATAAAATTTATTTTTAGAAGGTTATATTAAATTTAGTCAATCTAAAAATTTAATTTTAAAACTAAGTTGATTATATATTGTAAGTAAATGAAATATTACTATTATTTTGTTGTTATTTATATTGAATAAAATTATATTTTTATTAATAAACTTAAATATATAAGTTTAATGACATAAAAATCCTAAATCGCCAAATTGAACCGTTCAAAATCGTTCGTTTATGGTTTGGTTTGACGCTATCAACTTAAACAGATAGGTGTACTAAATTTTTACTAAAATTCGCCCAAATCATCCGCTGAATACCCCTAAATTTCAATCATTTAATATATGCATACAACATTGGTTAAAATTAAGTAATTTAAAAATTAAACTTAATTATTATTATTTTTTGAGATACCCTAGTGGATAATTTTAAACATGTACTATTTTATATATATAAAAAAAAAATTAACAATTCGCCTCGCAGTGCGCGGCATATATATATATATATATATGAGACATTATTGATGTTCTACGAAAACGAGACAATTACTAAACATGTACTATTTAAAAAAATAGATAAATTATTTTTAATTAAAAATTAAATTCAACTAATGACGATTGAATAAGTCATTAATTTTTTTGGGGCCTGGAATAAGTCAATCTCTCACATCATAATGAATGAAGATTTGAATTATATTTCAAGAGTTAAACTTCGATAATATATAAAGTACAATTATATATTCTGATAGTATTAAATTTTAGTACATTTTTTTTAATTAGGTTAAAATATACATACACTTCTTGAGTTTTGAGTCAGGGGTATATACACCCCCTGAGTTTTAAAATGTTGCACATAGACCCCCCTGAGTTTTGACTTTGGGGCTGAGACACCCCTTCTATTAAGGTTCTGTGAAAATTAAGCGTTAAGTGTCACGCCAGCAAACATGTGTGAGGGCACATACACCCCCGAGTTTTCACTTTAGGAGCACATACACCCCTAAGTTTTCACTTTAGGGGCACATACACCCCATGAGTTTTCACTTTGAGGCAGAGACACCCCTCACACATGCTTGCTGACGTGGCGCTTAACGTCTAGTTTTCACGGAACCCTAACAGAAGGGATTTCTCTGTCCCAAAGTAAAAACTCAAGGGGTCTATGTGCAACGTTTTAAAACTCAGGGGGTCTATGTGTCCCTAACCCAAAACTCAGGGAGTCTATATGCATTTTAGCCTTTTAATTAGTTGGTTTCTAAACCATTCAAGGTGAGTCCTAATTAGTAATGTAAATTTATATTAATATTAACAAATGATTTTACATGATTTGAGGGATGTACTGAACTTTAGTAATACGTTACCATTAAACTTTTATCCCTAAATACATGGTCTAAAGATAATAAATAATCAGAATACTCGTGTGATAACATTAAAAAAAATGATTCAATTTAATCATAATTTAATTAACATAGTTAAAATTTTACGAATTTATATAATTACATTAGGGAAAAAATAAAACTAGTATGACATCATTTTTCAATGAAAATAGTGTTACGAATAATATCTTGAATCAATGATAATAGTCCTTTGGCCAAAATAAATAAGAATGTTAACAGTCCAAGATAAATAGAAAATGAAGTATTTTTTGCATATATTGTTGGGAGGTTAATGTTGTGGCTTCTTATATTGTTCGGTATGAAATATTTATATTTCTTTTTTTATGAAAATGGAATTTATTAACTGCAAGCTAAAAGATAATTCTCTAACCAAACATAATTATTATTTAAACTAATTAAAAGCAAAATTTGCTAGAACATGTGCAATAATTTATGGGTAAAGTACATTTGGTACTCTGGCTCTAAGGTTTGAGCATTTAGTCAAATATACTTTTCATTTTTTTTTGGTGCGTAAATATACTTTTAATATTTGATTCGATCAATTATGCTTTTAACATTTTATTTTTTTTAGTAATTTAATCATTTTTACTAATACCGTTAAAATAAACAATGATTGTGACTTAAGTGACATAACATTGTTAAAGAGAAACTGCTTTTATTATTGAAGTTGTGTCGATTCCCTAAAATCAAAACAAAACGATGGTAAATATTATCACAATATAATATAAAATACAGAGAGCATCACAATATAATCACATAAATATGATCACTTCAAATAAAGGGTATAATCTGACAAATATAAAATTTTATTAAGAATATTTTTAAGGCTGATGTGGCATGTTCTCTTAAAAATTGGATGAAAAACATAACAATAACCTTCCAATACACAAATAAAAAGGTTTAAGAAGGTTCTACATGAACTTTTGAAAATTAAAAAAAAATTATGTGTACAATTTCTATAGTTCACAAAGATTATATGCATTTTAGCTTGAATTATAAGTTATTATTATAACATCAATGTCAAAATGATGGCTAATTAAAATTGGCCGACGGCCGACAAATTAAGAAGAGTTGAAAAAAAATAAAATAATATTTTATTTGTTTAGAAATAAAATAAATATTATTAAAAAATTAATTAATTAATTAATTAAACTATTTTTAGGTTAAGCTTTTTATAAGATATATTACATTTTGGATGAAAAATAATACGAAGTACTTTTAACATAATAAATCACAGATAAAAGTTTAGTACTACGTACAATACTATTAAATTTTTGATACATTCTTCCAAACATATTATGTACACCCCTATAATTATTTAATTCTTAATTTATTTAAAATAAATTTTTAATTTATTAATATGAATTTTTATTAATATTAAAGATTGATTGTTACTAATTAATTAAAAATATATATAAAAATTTCGTATATGAACTTTTATCCTTTCTGGTTATCTCGTAACAAATAAAGAAATGGAAAATTGTGAAAAAAGATATGATAGAACAAACTCTCGTCTCAATAATAATTTCAGTAATTAGAATGAAGTGAATGATGTATGTAATTAATTGATGGAAATCCGGACATGACAGGCAATTAATGAATTAAATAACCCCACAGATAAGATAACTATCATGTTGACACTTGACACAAACCTATAATTACCAGCTCTAATTAATGTCACTTTTTTTCCCCATATTTATAATAATTATTTAACAAATATTTTAGGACACTTAATAATTATTTTTTTATTGTTAAAAAAAAATATTTTAAAATAATTGATAAGAAATCAACAAAAGTACTCTTATATAAATTCTTTCAGTATTTAAAAAGAATCTAAGAGACGCAATGATTAAAAAATTTATATTTTATTAATGATTTGTTACTCACAAGAGCATGTTCACTAATATAATAGTATTAAATTTTAGTAAATTTTTTTATTTCGTTGATCACTAATCTATTCAAAATAGATTCTTATTCATATGAATTTTATTAATATTAACAAATCTATTGAAGAGTACTACTAATATCTCTAATTAAAACACTTGTTAAAATTTAATCTAGTTCGTTAATAGGGTACTGAATAATCTAAAAGTTATAAAAATTTAAAGAAATAATCTTTAACATAAAAAAAATTCATAAATAATAGATAAAAACTTCATCTGAAATACTGGTGTAGAACCTAAATATAATTATTTAATTGGAAATGCTTGGGGACCTGGTCAAAGTGTGACTACTAGCATATAGGAAGTGAATTTTTTATATATATAAAAAGAAGTAAAATTTTAAATAAAATAGTTTTATTTTTAATTGAGAATAAATAACATTTAGTTAAGACTAAGATAAAACAAATTCTGTATTATCTGTACCATACCAACTTGATTCTACTAAAATATTTCTTAATTAAAGAAATCAATATTCTGTTTATAAATTATTCTAGTGCTAGTTCTTGTTCACAAAGTTGAATGAAAGACGTGCCAAAAGTATTAGAAATTAATTTGATGGAATTGGTTAGGTAAGTTTATAAAGATAAACTAAAGGTTAAAAGTCTATTTTAAACTTTTATGTTGTACTCAAATTTTATGTTAATTTTTTATTTTTTTTTTAGAAATTTCAAATTGATTGTTCCGTTCATTTTCAATTAATTTTCTGGTTAATTTTTAGAGGATTCTACCTCAAAGAAGAAAATAGAGTGATGCCTCCTAGAGATAATGATGATGACGACGATGAAGTGTTGAGAGAGTGGGGAGATGCGTTGTGAATGGGGTTGATGACCAAGAAAACAAAAGAAAAAATTTACATCTATTTTATTTTGTATATTAAATTTTTTTAATTTGTTTATCAAAATATAATATGTGTATTTAATATGATATTAACATAATTAAAAAAAAAAGACTCATATTAATATAATAATATATGTCATGTTTTGAAACAAATTGAAAAAAATAATTAGGGTAAATTACACTTTGCTCCTCTGTGGTCTGGCCTAAATTCAGTTTGTCCCCTTGTGGTTTAAAATTAGACACTTAATCACCCTGTGGTTTGGCTTAAAATTAATGTGCCACCCTGTGGTTTAGAGTGTGACACTTGACTTCCCTTTGGTTTGTTATGTTATCACTTAACTACCTTCACCTATCTTCTATCTAAATTTTAGTCAAATTAATCATCATTTAATACTTTTAGTGTTCAAAATTTGTCATTCAACACTCAAGAATTATAAAATAATTCAAAAAAATTATAATTAATATAAAAATAAAATTATAATTTTAAAAAATCAATAAAATAATTTAATATTTATTGTTTACTCTATTGATAATTTATATTTATTTATTTATTCATTTTATTGTTATTTTTTATCTTTAATGTTTTAGAATTATTAAATCAATCAAAATAAAATTGTAAAAGAATAATATAATACAAATATATAACTAAATTTAAATTTTTTTATTGTTCAAGTTCGTAACATACATACCTGGATTGAATGTTAACATTATTGAGCTTAGAAACTCTAACATTAAGCAATAATTTTCTTAGAAAAGTATCATTAGACTAAGAGCATAACAATACTCTTGGATATAGTGGAGAGATTAGAGGAAAGAAAGAGATTGAAGGAAACGCTAAATAGAGTTGAAAGTAGAAGATTATAGTTTATTATTATTTTAGAGATAAAATAAATATTTAATAAAATAATCAATTAATTCAATTATTTTTAGTTAGGCAATTTCTTTTATAAGTTATATTAAATATTAAATTGTGAGAAAAAATAATATAGGGTAGTTAAGTAATAACATAAGAAACCACAGGGCGGGTCAAGTATCACACTATAAATCACAGGGGGCACATTAATTTTAAGCTAAATCACAAGGTAGTTAAGTGTCGCATTTTAAACCACAGGAAGACAAATTGGATTTAGGCCAAACCACAGGAGGCAAACTATAGTTTACCCAAATAAATATAGTTTACCCAAATAAATATAAAGAAATAAATGTAGAATTTTTTTAAAGAAATAAGTCCTTGGGTATGACTTTATGAGGCATCCAAGACAAAGGGGAAGAGAAATTTTGGGGAAAGTTGGTTGCCCCATCTTTGTTTTTATTTATATAATGTTACACAAATTATTCTATATTAATCATAGTATTATTTTAAAATACAATTAATTATTTTATAAATTAATTACAAATAAAAAATTTAAAAAAATAAAATTTAATTATTGACAGGTTGACGTGACATGCTTATGTGGCATGCCCTGTCTCATACGTCATATTTTAATGGCGTGGCAATGACACGTCACTGTCACGTCACCCCACATTGCCATCTTCTCTCATTCATCATCATCTCATCCCCCCTCTCTCTCTCTTTACATCATCATCATCATCATCTTCCCCACCGTCGACGTTTTAGAGTGAATATGAGCGAGTGAGTGAGAGAGAGGAGAGAGAAAGAGCAAGAGAGAGCTCAGTCATAGATAAATTATGCAATCCCGATAAGGACTTGTGCTGTGAAAAGAGCGAGCTCTGTATTTCTACACCATTCAAAAAGATATTGTTGAATATATTAGGGTCTTTGGGATTAAATATTCGCTCATGTGGGAGTTCGATCGGGTCGAGTGAGGATCCGTTGGAAAGCTCGTTGAAAGATGAACAAAACGACACCAAGATGACACCCATCGGAGGTCACACGAGCCCGCACTTGTGGCCCAAAGTGGGCTAGGTGATCATGATAGAAGCATGATATTTTGTTCATATTCCAAGTCCCACATTGCTTGCGTCAATGATGGGAGCTCTCTCATCCACCTATAAATATGAGTGATTCCACACCTTTCCAGTTGCTCATTCTATGTGTTGGAAAGGGGGTCCCGTTTGGGAAACCCCACTCAGTATAATATTTCTCTCTTTCTCTTGAGTCCTCTTCCGCGCATCAGTCATTGATATGTGGCTCTACCTCTCGTGGGTAGAGCCCTCCGTTTGGTGCGGCCTTTTTCGGAGCTCATCGATTGGAGGTCAGCCCTGGTGGAGCAGAGACTGGTGGAGCAGAGACTGGTGGAGCAGAGACACTGGCAAGATCCGAGGTTTTAGCGATGGCGTCCAGGTTAGTAGCTTCCGCAATATTTATTTTTGCCTGAATTTATTTTCGGTTTTTCTTTTAAGTCTCTAGGTCGGATCGGGTCATGTAGATTCAGGTCTTTTCCTACATATATTAACGTTAAAAGGAAATTCTCTAATGATAAAAAAAATGGATATGAATGGCTACACAGTTGTTGTAAGTCTTGCCAGCAGCAACAAGTCCACTAATTGCAAAAAAAAAAAAAAGTATCATAAATAAAGCAAAGAATCATGGAAAAAAAAAAGAATCTATCAATTAGTAAAATTAAACACCAAATGACTAAACAAAATAGCTATTATAATTGGTTCAAACTTATACATATACTCACTTGAAACGATACGATAATATATAGCTTTTCACTATTCATCTTTTCACCCGCAATATCTGGTGATAACTTTGATAAAACAAGACAATGTAAAATATCAGAGTAAAAATGGGATGCAATATTCTGTCCGATTGTATTATGCTGAGTGTAAATATATACACTAAAGCTAGCTGTACAAAGAAGCCTATAAAAGGAAAAACTACCAATTCCTAGCCGAGACAGAGGCAAGAATAAATGAATAAAGTCAACTAATTACAATCAATATAAACACCTAGAATTGTTGCGTAAATATGGGTCCAATACCCCCCCTCAAGTTGGAGCATGGAGATTCAAAATGCCCAACTTGCAAAGAAGAAATTCAAATTGATCTCTACCCAAGGCTTTGGTGAAAATATCAGCAGGTTGCTGAGATGTGGAAAGATGTGCTGTTTGGATGTTCCCAATTTGTATCTCATTGCGTATGAAGTGGCAGTCCACTTCAATGTGTTTTGTGCGCTCATGGTAAACTGGATTGGCAGCTATATGGAGAGCTGCCTGGCTGTCACAATATAGATCCATAGGTGTAGAGTGGTCAATGCCAAGAGTAGATAACAATCCTTTCAACCATTTGAGTTCACAAGCAGCGGTTGTCATTGATCGATATTCAGCTTCTGCGGAAGAGCGAGACACTGTTTGTTGCTTCTTAGTTTTCCATGACACTGGTGAGTTTCCTAAGCGAATGAAATAACCAGTGAGAGAACGTCGAGTCAAAGGACAACTAGCCCAATCCGAGTCACAAAAAGCATATAAATGAAGGTCACTACGTGCATGCAACATGATGCCTTGGCCAGGATTCCCTTTCAAGTAACGAACAACTCTAAAAGCAGCCTCCCAATGATCACGTTTCGGTTGGTGCATGAATTGTGCAAGAATATGAACACAATAGGACAACTCGGGTCTGGTAATGGTCAAGTAAATAAGTCGCCCAACGAGACGCCTGTAACGTGCTGGATCATCCACATCAGGACTTTGTGTGAATGCCAATTTGTGATTCTGTTCAAGAGGTGTGCATGCTGGCTTGGCCCCGAGCAAACCAGCCTCAGAAATTATATCAAGAGCATATTTACGTTGACAGAGAAAAATGCCAGTAGAATTCCTTGCTACTTCGATTCCCAAGAAATATTTAAGTGTGCCCAGATCCTTCATATGAAAGCACTCACCTAAATATTTCTTGAAATGGTGCACAATCGTTCCATCATTACCAGCAATAATAAGATCATCAACGTAAACAAGTATATTGAGTCGAGTAATTCCTTTCTGATAAGTAAATTATGAATAATCAGAACAAGATTGTTGAAACCCATATCCTTGCAAGGCCTGCGCTAACTTTGCAAACCAACATCGAGGTGCTTGTCGCAAACCGTATAGCGACCGTCGAAGACGACAAACTTTACCTGGTGTTTGTGAAACGAAGCCAGGTGGCATCTTCATGTACACCTCTTCATCCAATTCTCCATGTAAGAAGGCATTTTGGACATCCATTTGATGCAATTCCCAGTTCATGGCAGCAGCAACAGCTAGAAAGGTTCTCACAGTCACCATCTTTGCTGTAGGAGCAAAGGTTTCATGATAATCAATCCCTTCCACTTGCTTGTTTCCAAGAATCACCAACCGTGCTTTGCATCGCTCAACACTGCCATCAGAGTTGTACTTGATTTTATAAACCCATTTGCTGCCGATTGCATTCTTACCAGGAGGCAAATCTTCCACAGTCCATGTACCATTATCTTCAAGAGCTTGAATCTCTTTTCGCATAGCTTCTCTCCATCTTTCATCCTTCACTGCTTCAGCATAAGAGTATGGTTCTCGTTCTGCTGAAATATGAGCCAAAAAAATTCTATGTTTCGCAGAAAATTTATCACAGTTTACATATTGTGCTATTGGATAAGGAGTACCTGAGGAGGGACGGAGCGATGAACTTGTCGAGGGGCTTACTTTGATTGTGTGAGTGACGTAATCTCGCAATCGAGTAGAAGGACGTCTGACTCGTTGACCTTTACCAAGTGATTCCTCAGGGATAACAATTTCTGTAGTGATTTCATCGCACTGCTCTTGTTCACAACCATTAGAGACACCTACCACTTCAATCTCATGATCATCAGTGGAGTTAACTTGTGTAATTTCATCACCCAAAGCTGTATGTGATGATGTCGGAGCATCTATAGCAGGCTGCCAAGGAAATTCATCTTCAATGAACACTACATCGCGTGATACAAAGTACTCACATTTTTCTAAGTCATACAAACGCCAGCCTTTCTTATCAAATGGATACCCAACAAACACACATCTACGACTTTTGCTAGCAAACTTGTCTTTGTCTCGATGCAAGTTGTGGGCATAACACAAGCATCCAAAAACGCGAATATGGCTATAAGAAGGTGCTTGTCCAAACAATAGTTCATAGGGTGTCTTTCCTTTCAGTAGGATGGAAGGAGTTCTATTTATCAAATAACCAGCGGCAAGAATACATTCACCCCAAAATTCAATAGGCAAATTGCTCTGGAAGCGCAAAGCTCTGGCCACATTGAGAATGTGACGATGCTTACGCTCTACTCGTCCATTCTGCTGAGGAGTACCAACGCAAGATGTCTGATGCAGTATTCCTTGTTCAACAAAATTGTTTCTTAAGCATGTAAATTCACTCCCGTTATCACTGCGAACAATTTTTACTTCTTTCTTAAATTGTCGTTGAATCATCGCAATGAATCCTTTAAGAGTACTAGCCACTTCATGTTTTTCATTCAATAAGTAAATCCACACAGCACGCGAATGATCATCAACAATAGTCAAAAAATAATTCGCACCACAAGAAGCTGGTGTTCTATAAGGTCCCCACAAATCACAATGTATTAAATCAAATGTTTCTTTGGCCTCACTATCACTAGAAGAAAACGCTTCTCTTGTTTGCTTGGCCTTAAAACAAACATCACAAGTTTTATTAAAGTTCCTACCACTAGCAACAACACCAGGAATTAAATCTACGATCTTGGGAGAAGGATGACCCATTCTCTTATGCCAAATTTCAAAAGACGACGCTGCAGTGGCATTGCAAGCATGAATTGAAGTTATTCCTCTGAGAAAGTACAGCCCCTCACTTTGTTCACCCGCTCCAATCACCTTCCTCGAATTTTGGTCCTGTATAGCACAAAGTTTGTCAGTAAACTGTACAACTAGACCAGAGTCAGCAAGCAATTGTGATACAGAGATTAAATTGCAGTTCAAATTAGGAACAAAGAGAACATTTTTCAGCCTCAGTTTCTCTCCAAGGCACACGGTTCCTTCTTTCAATGCCATGGTATGTTCTCCATTTGGAAGCCCAACAGGACATGGCTCAATGTTGTGTATGTTATTCAAATAAGCATGTGTTCCAGTCATATGATGAGAAGCTCCTGTGTCAATGATCCAAGATGAAGTTTTGTACTTACCCATCAATCTTTCAGTAGTACCATTCTTATGTGAAGTTAGCATACCAAGAAGTGTTGCCCATTGTTCATCATTGAGCCCACTAAGTCCCTTTCGATCACTGTCGTTTATCACTCCTCGGTTGGTGTCACCTCCCAAAGCCTGTGTTGCATTGGCACGAGCAGCTCCTAGCTTCTCACGACTTCCACCAGTTCCTGGTTTGCGTCCTCCATCGCGTCCACCACCAGTACGGGGTCTATTCCCCCACCATTCAGGGTATCCTATGAGTTGAAAGCAGTTTTCAGCATCGTGTCCCTCCCGTTTGCAATTTGAACATGTCACAGCTTTGTCTTTGTTCTTTCCTGTGTTTCGAACACCTGCTTGTATTGCAAAACTCATGGGAGTTCCTCTTTCTTCTTTCACTTTCATCATGGTTTTCACTCGTTCCTGTTGTATGGCCATTGCATATACTTTATTCAGATTAGGCAGTGGTTCAGTGCTCAAGATATTGGAGCGCAGTGTTCCATAAACTTCTTCATCCAGCCCCATCAAGAACTGATGCACTCTATCTTCCTCTGCCTTCTTTTCCAGTTTAGCAGTAAGATTACACTTGCACCCACTGCAAGTGCACAAGGGTATTTGCTCATAGTTACCCAACTCATCCCAAAGCATCTTGAGCTTTCCATAATAGGTGACTATGGCTTCACCATTTAATTTGCAATTGGCCATATCAGATCTGAGTTGCTGCACCCGTGGTCCATTCCCCATGGAGAAGCGCTGTCGAATATCTTCCCACAGCTTTCTCGCATTCTCCACGTGCGATATAGTCGATCGCAGTGTGGGTTCGATGGTGTTTCGTATCCATGACACCAGCATCGAGTTAACAGCCCCCCAATCTTCAAATTCTGTTGCATCGCTTGCTGGTTCTGTGATGGATCCATCAATGAACCCATGCTTCTTCTTAGCCCTCAAAGCAGTGTGCACAGCACGTGCCCATTCCTCATAATTCTCACCCTTCAACTGAACTTGAGTGATGAGATTTCCTGGGTTGTCGTTAGAAGTCAGTGTATAGAGGTTTGATGTTTTCAAACCAGAAGCAGAACTCTTCCCATCAGCCATGGCTCTGGTACCATGTAAAATATCAGAGTAAAAATGGGATGCAATATTCTGTCCGATTGCATTATGCTGAGTGTAAATATATACACTAAAGCTAGCTGTACAAAGAAGCCTATAAAAGGAAAAACTACCAATTCCTAGCCGAGACAGAGGCAAGAATAAATGAATAAAGTCAACTAATTACAATCAATATAAACACCTAGAATTGTTGCGTAAATATGGGTCCAATAGACAACACTAAAATAAAAAATATATATTATTTGAAATAGTTCCATAGAATGAGAAGTTAATTAAAGAATCAAGCATGCATAATTAAAGAGCTAGTTAATCACCTTTAAAGCTTCAGCTGTTCAATTAGAAACTTGTTGATACGAGCACAAGACCTTGGGAGAACTGCTAGCTATTGGAGTGGGAGAGCCCAAGCCCTTACAAGGCTCTTCTTTTCGATTGACCGGCTCTCAATGAAAACACCAATTGATACGAGCACAAGACCTTGGAAGAACCACACCCCAAAAGCTAGCTATTGGAGTAGGAGAGCCCAAAGGCTTTATAAAGTCCTTCCTTAAAGGTAACCTTCTCAATGTAGGACTTGTATCACTAGTCCATGGTCTTGGTTAGAGAAAGTCCACGATCCTTTAAAAATGTGGCGATACATATTCTTAAAGTGACAAGAAGGATTTTCCTTAACCTAAGCAATTTGTTATATATAAAATTTAACAGCCCTTTATAACCTGTAGCCTTTATTTAATATTTAATATTTATCTTAGGTTATAAAAAAAATATTTAATATTTATCTTCGTATTATTTTTTAAAAAATTTTAAAATATAATATGAAATAATTATTGTTAATTTTTAAAATAATGAATTAAAATAAAAAATTATTTTTCTCTCTTATTATATATCCTCTTCCCGCTAGAAATGACAACAAATTTGGAACCAAAATTTTGCTGATGTTAAAATTGTTAACAAATAAAATTCGAGGTATAATTATCACGAAGGGAACAAATTAAATACACAATTTGAGAAATCTAAATCTCTAAAATAGTTGGGTGCCCAGTCGCATGCAAGGTTTTAATTGCGGCCGCAACCGCATGCTGTTTCACATAGAACTTGTTAATTGTGTGATTTTGTGATCGTTTAAGAAGTTAAAATATGGATGTAGGATGAATGTATGTCTATGGAAGAAAAAGAAAAAAATAGAAGGGAATAGTATGTATTTGATGTATTTAATGATATAATATATGTTACAACTTTAATAAAATTCACGGCTGCAGCGGCCGCAACCCGCATTGTAATGGCCGCAATACTCGCAACCGCAGTAATTATAATGCAACCGCGACCGCAATTTAAAACTTTGAATAATTTGGATATAATACATTTAGTATACAAGAAAACGACTCCAATATAATGACTCTGAATAATTTGGATTGGACTAAGAAGTAGTGTAGGATAAGCATTCTTTAGGATCACCATAAATACACTCATGTTCATCTAGCACCACATGGACTCATCATGCCTTGTGATTAATTAGAATTTTAAATGCTGATAAAGAAAATAATGCTTATCCTAAATGTATACTTATCATGACTGGTTGAAGTTGAGAGTGACTCGTTAAAAATTAATTTAGGTATATATAACTTTTACATTTTCTTTTCTTAGGGTTTCAGAAAAAGCTATAATTTTTATAAAGACATATATTTAATTTATTATTGAAGTATATATATAATACAGTTATTTGCTTCAATTCCATCAATAAGATGGTTTAAAAAAAATCATCAATAAAATAATTTAACTTTAATATTAATCTTTTAATTGTTATATTTGATAATTTTATAAGGAATTTTTTTTAAGAATATAATAATAAATTTATTAAGATTTTATATTGATTATTTAATTATTTTGAAAGATATATTACTGACTATATATATTTGATAATTCAAATTATGTATCAATTGTATACATTTTTTCTTTCAATGAATTTAGATATAAATAAGTCAAAATTTAAAGAAAAAAAATAATCAATTTAAATTTGTTCTTAGTCTAAATATGAGGAGTCGAGTATATATATTCAAAGAGTTCGAAAATGAAGTGCTTATTCATGTTTAGGTTTCGAGTTTGGAGACTATCGTACTATACCAATCCATGATCATCCCTATAACACATAACACTTGTTTACTATAAGTTTGCAACTAATACAATTACAAGAAATCAAACTATGATTTGAAACTCTATTAGTTTAGAAGACTTTATATATTTAGTGTCTGATAATAGATAAAATTGATTTAATATGAAGTTTTCAAAGATAATTTAATGTAAAAATTAGTACTTTGGTCACAAGTTGAAGACTATTTATTTTATAATAATATATTACACTTTAATATAAATGTTGGACATATTAATTAATGATACTCATAAACTTATTGTATGTACAAAGCCAAATATATCAAGCTGAGGAAGGCCATGGAACTTGCTTAATATATTCAGCTAAGGCCCACATTGGAAAGATATTTCTATACAGTACATAATTCAACGTGCAGTTTCCCTTAAATATTCCTGTGGCTTCCTGAAATTAATTACATTACAAATAATAATTATATTCAATTTCACAATAAATTAATTGCTTAATAATTAAATGAGTAATTAGAGAGAGAGGTGCTAGCCTGCTGTGGCCAATCTCCATTCTCTAATTGATAATTAATAAGCATTTTTGCTCCACGATGAAGAGAAGTTGGGTCTCTCTTAGCCTAACAAACCAAATAAAGATTAATATATAAATTTTGAATTTTTTTTAGAATTATTGATTATGTATAGATAACTCTATCAATTATAAAAATTCACACAGTACTCCTTAAACTATGCAATTTCAAGGGAAAAACTCATAGTTAACTTTTCCATAAAAAACCCAAATAAAATAGTAATACTTTAAAAAAATTTAAGTTACACCGAAATGTAGATAACTCTTTTTTTTTTTTAGGGAAATGTAGATAACTCTTTGAACTTTAGAACTTATGTACAAAAAAATTCCTTTGAACTTTATATCTTTTGCAGAAAAAACTCTTATAGAACCTGGTGTGACTACCTATCGTTTGTTTTTTAAATGAAAAAGTTAATGGAAGGAGTTTATCAGAAAAATTAAATTACAAAATTTGAGGGTTTTTTTTTGCTAATTTTTATAATTGGGGATGATTATTTTCATTTTACCCAAAAAGACTATTATTATTCTTGTACTATATATGTCCGTCCCTAATCAGAACTTAAAGAATGAAAAGAATTAGTTGTCTAGTATATTAAATATATGTTTCATCAACATATAAACTATATGTTCTCAAAGTCACTAAACACTAGAATAGCTAGATTAAGCTTATTGAGAAAAAATCGTGTTCCAAATGGGTTTAATTTCAGTACATATATAATATAATTTATTTTCAGGAAATTGAAGATCAAGTGCTTTATCAAACATCCATTCTATGGTTCTAAACTTCTAATTAATTAATCAACAATCAACATCAATCCATCCAATTAAGATTTTAAAATCAAAGTATATATGTATAACTTACTTGGCCAGCATGAATTAGTCCTATCATAGCCCAAGCTGTCTGTACTATATTTGATCGATTTCCTTCAAGTGGCACATATTTCTTCATCATTTTCATTCAAAAAATTAATTAGTCCTTAGGTTAATTAAAGTAGGAAACTAACCATAATTAACCAACTAGAAATGCATAAAATATTTAGTATATTGAGTTCATGAAATTGATATAATTAACTTTACCTTTTGAGGGCATGAAAGATAGCTCTCTCCCCACCCACCATCCTTACATTGTATTGTGAGTAGAAAATTGACAGCTTTGCGAATGGCATCACAATTGTCATAAGTCTTACCAGCAGCAGCAAGCCCACCAAGTGCGAAAAAAGTACCATAAATGAAGCAAACTCCCCAATTCCCATACCATGAACCGTCGTCGTTTTGTGTGTCTTCAAGATATTCTATAGCTTTACCAATGAATTTCTCAATCTCTTTCTTCCTATGCTCTGGATATTGCTCACTAAATAGAACTAGTGCTTGAATTGACGACCCGGTGCATTCAACGTATTCACGTTCAACTACTATGTCCTCCAAAAATTCTATAGGGTTCAACACCTATTAATGTACTCATGCAAATTAATTAACAAGAAAATTAATGCATTATTAATTAATGATAGGCTTTATTGCATACAACATTTAATTTAGTGAGAAAATTATACTATGTTTTAGTAATTGTAGATATGTGCACTTTTTTTCCACAAATAATTAGTGTTGTTTTCTATGGGCTTGGTTGAGAGTTTTGAAGAGAGTAGGGTGGTGTGGTTAGTAATGGAGTGGTGCGGAGTGGGGTTGGGTAGAATGGTTCAAACGAACCATTCCATTGATTGGGAGTTTAAAAAAACTAAACTGGGTGGTTCACAATATTATCCTTATAATGAATGAACAAAAGTAGAATAAAAGAGGGTTAATAATAGAATTAAATTTTATAATCAACACAAATCATCCTAAATCCCCCAATTTTGAGGGGCTTAAAAATTGGGGTGTTGGATGGTTTGGAAAGGTTTTCAAACGATCTTAAACCATTCCACTCTATTATTCACTTAAACTCCCAACCAAGATTTATAAACCCAAACCATTTCACACCACTCTTAAACCATCCTCCCAACTAAGTCCTAATCCTATATATATATATATATATATATATATATATGTCCCTATAAATAGTAAGGAAAAAGATTAACAAAATGCTGATTTAGAGTGAGCAATTTATGTTATGAGGTAGTATAGTTCTAAGGTGGTAAGGCATACATAAGATAGAAGGGTAACACTGAAAGCAGTTATTTGATTAAGGGACTAAACTGAAAAAAAAGATCATTGGAGGACAAAATTAAAAAATCTCTTATCACTCCATAACCAAAATAAGGATTTTTTTTTTGTTCATATAGTTTGCTTCCAATGTTAATATTATATGTAGCTCTTACTTCTAACCAATGTTGAGCTCTGACAGGCTCCCAAACCGCTAAGCCACCATTTTCACTCTGTAATTAAATCATTAAAAGATTAAAACAAATTTATCAATTGGTACAACTACAAACAAAATAGTTATTATTAAGGCTAAAATGCACCTTATCTCTCTTGAACCATATATTATGTGCAGATTTAACTTTGTAATTTGCGAATAGAATTCGTTTTGTTAACCATTTCATCCACAACACTAATGAAAAATAGTGGCACGTTAATAAAATTAAGTTATATTTAAATGCAGAAAATATCCTTGAACTTTATGCACTACAATAAAAATTAGTATTTTCAACACAATCACGTTTTAATTGTTGAAAAAATGTTCTTTCCTCAAGAAACAAAATTTTATCGTTGAAAAAAGACAACAATAATATTTTCGACAGTCAATATTTGTCGATAATACCTTTTTAACAAAATTTTTTTTAATATTTTTTTACAACCGTAGTCGATAAATGTATTATAATTAAAATTATTGATAAATATCGACAATTATTTATAGTCAAAAATATTATTATTGACTTTTTTCCAACAACTTAGTAATTTCAATGGACAAAATTTAATTGTTAAAATTTCAACAATTAAAAGTGGTCGAACCCCCCCCCCCCCCCCCCCCCTCCACCCCAACTTCAAGTGTTATGCAAAAAGACTCTTTTAAATAATTTGGCATGTCTACTTTGCCTTAGAGTTAACAGATGGAATTTTGTGTACAAATTGTAAAGTTGACGGCCAAGGGGGGAGTTCTATGTCACATTTTAAAGTTAAAGATGATTACGTGTATTTTAGCCTATTATTAAATAAAGGTCAAAACTCTAAATTGGTCCCTTATGTTTGCACGAAGTTTTATATTGATCCTTTATGTTTTGAAAAGTTTAAATTGGTCCTTTATGTTTGCAAGAAGTTCCAAATTGGTCCTTAGCTTCCGTCAATTTCTTAAGTTAAATGCGGACATGGCGTGCTGACGTGTCCATCTAAGTTGACATGTGATTGCCACATCAGCACCACGTCATCACATATGATAGTAGATGATAACATGGCATGACACGTCAGCTTAAATGGACACGTAAAAGAGATGATATGTCTACCTCAGCACGTCACATCAGCACTTAACGGAAAAAATAAACGGACTTGGACAGAAGGACCAATTTGAAACTTCTTGCAAACATAAAGGACCAATTTAAACTTTTTGAAACATAAATGACCAATATAAAACTTCGTGCAAACATAAGGGACCAATTTGGGGTTTTGACCTTAAATAAATGGTTCAAGAGTCTTAAAAATACTCACCTGCAATGATAACAGTATATTGACAGTATCATATAACCTTTCTGGTTCCATCTTTTCACCCACAAGCTCTGGTTGTAACTTTGATAAAAGGAGACAACACTAAAACGGACAAAAATAATGTTATAGTTGGTAATTAGTAATAATTATCAGCATAGATAAATGTAAAGTTAATTAAGCATGCATATAATTAAGTAGATGGTTAATTAATTAAATACCTTTAAAGCTTCTGCTGTGCCATCTGAAAGTTGCCATCCATGATCTTGATCAGAGAAAGTCCATGACCCTTTAGAAATGTGACGAAACATGCTCTTGAAGTCACCAGAAGGGTTGTCCTTAACCTTCACATTTTTTTTTGTAAAATTTTTGGCATGGGAAATCACATTAATTAATTCATTCTAATCCAACAGTATAACTAATAGAAATCAATTTCTTAGGATATATATATATTGAAGGGTAATTAAAATTATGAAACATTATACGAATGTTAATTACTGATATCCTCCTACATACAGAGAACTACAAAATAAATTTTAGCGTGAGATATAAATTATTTTTGACATTTGGTTATAATTGACGATAACTAAAGACTATTATCGTCAGTTTCATAACTAACGTTACAAATTGTGCCAAAAATATTTTAAAGACTATTAGAAAGAAAGAAACCTGAGATTCCTTCATAAAATAATGTGCTCTTGCAAGTGTAGGAGCAATTTCCTCAATTAGTTCAGTTGCAAGCAAAGCTTGAATAACAAAGGAAGCATCCCAGCTTTGGCTTCCAAAGCTCTGCATATAGAAAGATAAATAGCTTAGTAGAGTTATATATATATATATATATAAAAAAAAATTATAATTATTTGATTTTTTTCCATAATTATTGATCTCTAGATTAATTTTACCTGCACAGTCATTCCATCTTCTGAAATCCAAAAATACTCGGGAACTCTTGCTAGGTGTTTCTTGAAGGCATCTCCATTTGGATCCTCAACCCAACAAGCAAGCATGCATAAAGGCTGTAAGGGTGACAACAATTATGAAAAGGCATTAATTTGATTAATATAATAAGAAAGAATATGTGTATTTCAAATCATTTAATTAATTGATGGCTTATATATTAAGAAAATAATTGTACCTTTTGTACACACCCAATGGTAATGTATCGACTATTCTCATCTTCATAATGAATATGTTTCATTGTTACTTGAAGGGCTTTTTCTCTTATTAATTTATTAAAGGGCCAGCGCGTAAGAGATGTCTCTGTTAGTATTTGTAGGCTATCCCACATGAGATTTTGTATGAAGGGACGAGAATGATAAAGATCCTCCTATGAAATATAAACAATAATTTGTGGTTAATACATTATACGACATACATATGTGTATGTGTGTATATATGTGTATAATGTGTCACCTTTGCACAAAGGTGACGAGCTTTGTTCCAATTAATTTGATGGTAAGGTTGAATATAGAGTTCTTTTCTCAACTGAAGAATGAGTGGTGTGATTGGACCCACAAATCTTTTTCCATATAAGTATGACATAGGCATGTAAGTTACCCGGCAATAACACCACATTTTTGCTGCATTCATTAATTTTGGTGGAAAAGTTAGTACACAAATTATGTATTATTAAGAGATATCCCAATATAACAAATTAAAGAAAAGATCAAACAGTGAGTAATGAGTAGAATAACCTGGATGCATAGGAAGAAATGAAGGAAGGAGCCAAAACTCTGGAGGCATTGGATTGTTTCCAGACCATTCAAATACACCAAGTATCTGCATGCATTAGTATATATATACCATTAATTAGCTATAATAATTTTAAATTAAAAATTGAGTGAAATATGTAATAAATTAACCAATTAAGAAAATTAATTGATTAAAGGGTAGACATACAGAAAGCCAAGTCTTTCCCCAAGAGGGTATATAGATGGCTCCACCATGATCAAGAATCCAATTTCTTGCTCTAACACACGCATTCTGTTGAGGTGCTTCTCCAAGTATGCGCATACATACGTAACTAAGTACAGTACAGAACATACAGCTATCACTTTCTATGTGTAGTCCCCATCCCCCATCTTCATTCTTCAAATCAATTCCAATATTAGTAAATTCATTTCAAACATAACATGATAATTTATTAATATAATTGAGATAGATATTTGAAACCTCACTTGGTGATTGTATAAGAAACGAAGGATTTCTTTGCGATACTCATTTGGCAATAACATATCAAGATGCCCTGTGATGTATAGAGAAAATACCTACACCCACTCGACCGTTAATATGCAATATTGAATTAATTAATTAAATTAACGCTAAAATACATTAAAAAAAAAAACTTTGAATTTTAGGTCAGAACATATAACACTCCTGAGGTTTAAATTCTTGCACTCAAACTCCCTCTTTCAACTTCAAACACTCAGTTCCCATCTGTCGGGTTTTGTCTATTTTCTAAGAAGTCATGTTATAATTAGTATTTTTATTCAGATTAATGTTGGCATGACTAAAAAGTTTTAAAAAATTTATCGAATCACCACTTACTAATTTGAATAAAAATATTAACAAAACTGAAAAGTGTTAAAAAATAATAAAAAACTTCACGAAAAGAGGTTGAGTATGAAAAATTGAAAAGTTAAAAAATTAAATGTAAGATTTTAAAACTTAAAATGAACATTCTTTGCCTTTTAACATTTGATAAATATAATTAGTAGAAACTTACCAAAGGCTGGACATAAAATAAGGGCCCAGCAATATGAGCAGGCCAATGACCATGAGTGGATTGCAATGATGATAAATAATGGGATGCCCTTCTCATTGTGGTCATAGCTTTATCATATGTTACTTCCTCTCCCTCTTCTATCTTTACCCCACCTATTCTTTGTTTAAATCTTTTTTCTCTTAGAAACTGCCATCACATAAATCAATCCAACATGTTAGCATTACTTATCAATATAGTCGATCTCACTTAAAAAAAAAGTGTTGATTATTGTTCTTTTATATATATATATATATACACACACACCTATCTTAAACCTTCACTAGCTATATAGTTTCATGAGTACAAGGAGTGTTTGATATATAGTATTATTTCAGACAACATATCTTATGTGTAACTGTCGTTTTTGGTTCAGAGAATTGTTATTTGTAATTAAGGACCGCAAGGGGTCATAACCTTGGGAGACTTGTCCTTAGGTGAAGAACCTAGGTGCCTACGTACCCTTAGAAAGGGATCAAAGCCTACGTAGTTCGTCATGGTGACGTCTATAGGAGCCGTTAAGCTAGGCAGTTACCTGTATCGGGCCGTGTGCGGCTAAGACGTGCATAAGGTACTCCGGGCGGGCAAGCCGCTCGTGGGAGGTTGCCTTAAAGTATGAGAGAGCTTGAGTCTCTGAGAGCTGTTAGGAGCTCTGTCGGTGGAATACTCCGGGACGGAGATGTGTCTGTCGATGATGGGTCCTGACGGTGCAATGGGCAGAGCTTGGGATGTGTGATGTGGATTGGGCAAGAGGACGTCTGAGGGTACTCAGAATGTTTGCCTAAATGATTATAGGTGAAGTTTTTCCAATGTTCGGATTCTGATCCTTAAGTCCCTCGGGTGAGGGTCTTTTTATACTAAGTGCGGAGAAGACGTGCTCGACCCACGTTCTTGCGGGATGTGGTTCGTGCACGACGCTCAGGGCGTCTCCCACGTCTCTTGGACGGGTGCCCTCGTGAAGAGACGTGGGCAACGACCACGTAAGAGGCAGGAGAGTGGTGCCACGTGTCGTTAGCGTATGCTGTCACTAGGCTTCTGGAAGCTTAGTACCACGTGTCCCTAGACAGAATATTTCGTAGTTACATTATTATCATGATATAAAAATATCATGACATAAAATAATATAATATTCATGATACTTATGTTTGGTATATCAATATATAATTTACATCACCATGATATAAAATATAAATGTTTGATTCTTTATATTAATTAATGTTATTTGTTTATCTAGTTTCCAAATATATTCTTGTAAATTTAAATAAATTACCAGTTATATGATTAATTTTAAATTTTAATAATTAACTTCAAATTTTTTTGATAGGATAATTAACTTTAAATAATTAAAAGGAGGTTCAAGTTCATACAAAAAAAGGAGGTTCAAGTTAATTATCTGATTAGAGGATTAAGTATTTTAGTATACACATATGAACTTCTTTTAGCGGAAAAGTAAAAGATGATATTAATCATTTATGTTGGAAAATAAAAAAAAGAGTAAAATACACTCTCCTCCCTTGAGAGATCTTAAAAAAACACTCCCCTTTCTTGAGAGATCTTAAAAAGAGTAAACAAAAATATAATTTTATTAAAAAGTACTAATCTCATAATTTCTAACATTTTTATCCTATAATTATAATAATAATAAATCAATAAAAATAAGACATTTTTCATTTCACTTTTTTTGCTCCATAAAGTGGAGCATTTTAGTCCCATAAAAGATTAAGTTATGAAATTACAAAAAAGTCATTACTTTGAATAGTGATTTAATAGAGAATGGTAAATTGGACTAAGATGTAGAAGATTTTTATATGTGAAGGGAGGAGAGTGTCTTTTTAAGATCTCTCAAGGGAGGGGAGTGTAGTTTACTCATAAAAAAAATTATAATATGGGTAAAATTAGTAAGTTTCCTTGTTTTTAAAGGAAAAAAAAGAAAAGAAAAAGTGCCTTTTATGTTCTCAAATTTTATAACAATTTTTAACTTCGTCCCTTTTTTATGATAAGTTTTGTCCTAAAAGTTTTGAATTGCATTCAATTCCATCCCTAAAGTTTTGACTTTTTTCCTAATACCTAACATCGTTCAAAATATGATATATTAATAATTTATGTTAAAAAATATAAAAGTCAAAGGTTCTTTTTGGTCCTCTATGTTTCAATCAAGTTTTAAATTAGTCCTTTATGTTTCAAAAGTCTTAAATTAGTCATTTATCTTTTCTAGAAGTTCTAAATTGGTCCTTCCGTCCAAGTCCGTCAATTTCTTAAGTTAATTGCTGATGTGGCGTGCCGAGGTGGGCACATAATTTCTCTTACGTGTATCAGATAGCTGACGTGGCCTTAGACACACCAAAAATACCCATACGACGTCGTTTAAGTAAAAAATAAAACCATGCTAAGAGGACCGATATGAAACTCTAATGAAACATAAATGACTAATATAATTAAACTTTAATGAAACATAAAGGACTAATATAGAACAACAATGAAACATAAAAGACCAAAAGGATGTCATATGACACAATATTTTGACATTGTTTTTTATGTCGTATGATGATACTATGTTATCTTAGATAACATTTATGTCATCACATATTATTTTGAACGACACTGTCAAGATGACACCATAGAAGACCAAACACAACCTCCATGAAAAGAAAAAGACCTGAAATCGCCATAGAAGATCAGCACAAGCTTTGTTATGGAATCGATTGGCATAGAAGTTATGACGAGCAGCTTCAACCTCTGACCTCTCTTCATGGCTTCCTCCTTCAGCATCAAACTCCCATGTCTGTCTTCCCACGAAGTTATTAGTACTGAAAATGTAAGGATTCTTCTTTCCATCTCCTCCTATCTTCAACCTCCACATTCTCTCTCTCTCTCTCTCTCACTACCTCTAATTATTCAGCTTTGTAATTGTATAGGGCAGTTGTATATATAGAGCAGCAATAGCAAGCAATAAAAATATATATGTTCTTTTTTTTCATAAAAAAAAGTTTAGAGGGTAAGTACCGATGGAAAGTAGTTTGTTAAAATATTATTACCTTATATCAATATATAGTTGGTTGAAGTGGTAGGTACCTCATTTTTTTTAAAAAAGGTATCGAGTTCGAATTTTATGTATGAAAAAATCTCTACTGAGAGAACTTTATCCTCATTGTAGAACCTCAACTAGCTCAAATAGGTAAAAGGATACATGTAAAAAAATATATATCAATATGTTCTCGTTATGCCTTTGCCGCCAACTGATGGATGCATTATTCATATACCAGTGGCCCATTATTTATGAAGTCTTTTTTTGGCCAATCCATTATTTATGGAGTCTTTTTTTTTGGGCCAATCCATTATTTATGAAATCTCTTTTTAGGCCAATCCATTATTTATGAAGTTTTTTTTTTGCATGCATTATTTATGAAGTTAGATAGTCATTATAGTCAGTTCAAAAAAAAAAAGATAGTCATTATAGTGAAAGAAACTAAATTTTCACCATTTAATGAATATTAATTCAAATTCTTTGTTACAAAAGTTTTAAATTTATCAACTTAGATTTAATAGAAAGAACTAATGCTTTATAACATGATGAATCTGAATTTAAGTTTTTGTTGGTCTTTTGTCTTTATATGAAATAAAGTATTAGATAATAAATATTTGTATATATATATACATATTAAAATAATCCAATATGTAGTTAATTTGTTAAAGGGTTCAACTTCACCAGTTACAAGTCATCATAAATTCATGTTGATCTTTTGTCTTGAGATTTGTGTCATCTTAAATTTTAAAAAGAATAAATATTTTAATACAGATCTCCAACAAATCTAACGACTTATAAATAATGAATTTAAACTTTTGATAATTCTATAATATTACCTTCTATTAAATATAAGTCCTACCTCGTCGCTCGTTAGGTACGTGACCGATGGTGTTGGTGCAGATGATAAATGTCAAAATCTTCTCTCAAGTCTCAACTAACATTCCAGGCCAAAAAGAAAAGTCACAACTAACATTTTTTCATCTATACCAAAAAAACTAAGATTTATTGATATATTTAATTAATTTTAAAAAATATTACATTTGTATACGTATTCCTTATGATCAATGAAAAAGTGCTATCAAGGTATTCGTCTTTTATATGTTAAGACTGATATAAATTTTTTCTTGATAACACTTTTTAATATACCAATAAAAAAGTTTGTAGATATTGCAAATTATTATTGTTATTAATTGTTTTTACAAAGTTAAGTCATTATACATTTTCAGATTAGTAATATCTACAAACTTTTTTATTGTTATTATTACAAATTATTATTATTATTACTTGTTTTACAAAGTTAAATCATTATACATTTTAGTAATATCTACAATACTTTTTTATTAGTATATTAAAAATTGTTATAAAATTTTTTTATATCAGTCTTAATATATAAAAGACGAATGCCTTGATAACACTTTTTAATATACCAATAAAAAAATTTGTAAATATTATAAATTATTATTGATAAAAAATAATTTTTTTAAATATTAAATTATATGTTTTTCATAAATTAAATAATATATATATTATTATTATATTATATTTATTATATAAAATATATATATATATATATATGGGCCGGGGTTTCGGCCAACACTCAAGAGGTTTTGTTTTGTTTTTTTACGCTTGAAGCTTTTTCTGAAAAAAGCCTGTAAGTGTTTGCAGGCCTAATAAAAATAAAGGTCCATAAAATAGGAAAATGTGGGTCCAGATCTATTTGTGAAAAATTGGTAGGAGAAATGTCCATTAAAAAGAATATCCCCATTTTGTATCAGTAGATTCTGAACACAAGAGCTAGGTGGATTGTGGATATATAGTCTCGATGAGATATAGGTTCTTAAATCCAAAAGGAAATACTTCAATAATATTTGATATATTGTTAAAAGTTTTAAAACTTGTATGGGCATATGTGTGTATTGATTTGATAAGGTCAAAAAAAGTGGTAATAGTACAAAATTATATTTATTCTTTGAGTTTTCTGTATAATCACATCCAAATTAGCCTTGGATTAGAGCACTTTGACATATGAGCCTCTTTTCCATCTCCCTTCCAATTCTAAACATCAATGGAATTTGAATGGCAAACCCATAAATAAACCACATTAAATTTACAAATTGCATTAAAAATATAAAAACTATACATAGTATTATATATTGATGATTAATTATATTACTCACATCATGCATAAGTAAATTATTTTGTTACACTTAAAGTATTTTATTTACATCGATCTTATATACTATGACTTTACTTTAGTATAATATATTGGCAATGATTTGCATCATGCGAGTTGCGTACATTAAAATAGATATTGAAGACACTAATTTGTTTATGCATGCTTATTGAATAATCATGCATGTTAAATAGCTTTAGAAGGCAATGGAAGTCGCTTATGATATTCTGCCAGAGCCCACATCGGAAAGATATTTCTGTACATTGGATAATGCATCATGCAATTCCTCATAAATACAGCTGTGAGTTCCTGAACATAAGTTACAAATTATTCAGTGTCACACATAACTAAGAAACTAACTATTTGGTTAACATATATATAATCATCAATTAATTAATTTTTAAGTAAGGGAAATTAAGATATATACTTGTTGAGGCCAATCCCCATTCTCCAACTGAGAATTGATAAGCACCTTTACTCCACGATGTAGAGGAATTGGGTCTCTCTCTACCTACATATATAAATCCAACCAAATAAAAGTCCAACAAATATTGAATATTTTAGATTTTGACAATTTTAATATTAGTGAATCCTATCAACTTTTTTTTTCAAGTATTCTCTTATTGGAAGCAATCTTATTTAAGGTATTGTCTGATACTAAAGTAAGCATCTCTCTTAGAAAAAATTCGAACCTTGATTCACTATATTATCGTGAGAAAATCAATTAGACCACTAGACCTAACATTAGCTTAGTGGTCTCCTCTCAACCTATTTGAGAAAAGATAAATTAAAGTCCATGATAAATATGAAGTGTGCATGACTTACTTGGCCAGCCTGAATTAGACCCAGCAAAGCCCAAGCTGTTTGCACAACATTTGGTCGGTTTCCTTTAAGTGGTACATATTTCTACACCATTAAAAGAAAAAAGTTAGATACATTTTTTTTATTTTTGTTATAAGATTCTTTTTCAATTAGAAACTGATACGTGTGTAGTTTATAAAACTCATATCTTCCATGATTGGTTTTTTTCTTTTTTTTTTTGAAAAAAAAAACTCCACAAGCATGATTTTATATTTTGATTGAACAACCTAATAACAAAGATACAAAGAACTGTATATATAAGTCAGTTCCACTATTAAATTCAAAGTGATATTCACCTTTTCAGGGCATGAAAGATAGCTCTCCCCCCACCCACCATCCTCCACTTGAATTGAGAGTAGAAAATGAACAGCTTTTTGAATGGCAATACAATTGTTGTAATCCTTACCAGCAGCAACAAGTCCACTAATTGCAAAATAAGTGGCATAAATGAAGCAAACTCCCCAATTACCATACCATGAACCATCATCTCTTTGTGTATCTTCGATGTATATTATAGCTTTAGCAATGCAATTCTCAATCTCTTGCTTCCTATGCTCTGGATATTGCTCACTAAACAAAGTTAGAGTTTGAATTGCTGCTGCAGTGCATTCAACATATTCATGCTCAACCACTATGGATTCTAAAAACTCTATAGGATTCAACACCTGCCACCCAAAATAGCCAATTAAATCACTATTGATATATTGCAACCATATAAAAGTAAAGAAAATTCTAATTTGGTTTCTCAACTTGTAGTGAGAGCAATTTACGTTATGAGAGGAAACAATGCATTCTAGGTATAGATAACCAATCTAGCAATAATTAAGAAACATATATATGGTGTTAATTCTTGGAAGGAAATAAGATAGAAGGATAACAATATTGACGGCATTTTATTGATTAAGGTACAAAATTGAAGTATTTTATTAGTGAGGATAAAATTAAATTTTATTTTATTTAGTAGTAATCAAAATAGGATTTTTCTCATTTTTTAGTCCACTTTAAATGTCAATATTGTGTAGTTCTTACTTCTAACCAATCTTGAGCTCTGATGGGTTCCCAAACTGTTAAACCGCCTTTTTTACTCTGCAAATATAAATCACAGGAAAAAAAGAATCTATCAATTAGTATATATAAACATCAAATGACTAATTAAACAAAATAACCATTAATAGGATCAAGTTTATACATACTCACTTGAAATGACAATAGCATATTGACAGAATCATATAGCCTTTCAGGTTCCATTTTTTCACCCACAATCTTAGGTGACAACTTTGATAAAAGAAGACAACACTAAAATAAAATAAAAAATATTAATATTATTTGAGATTGTTCCATATATATAATAAGAAGTTGAACAATTAAATAACTAGTTAATCACCCTTAAAGCTTCTGCTGTGCAGTCAGAAACTTGCCATCCTTGGTCTTGGTCGGAGAAGGTCCATGATCCTTTAGAAATGTGACGATACATACTCTCAAAGTTACCAGAAGGATTGTCCTTAACCTAACAATTTTAACGGAAAATCAATATAATTTTTAATTACTTCTAATTCAATGGTTGGAGAATTAATGAAAATCTATACCATAAAAAATATATAGAGGGTCTAAGAGTAGTGTTATATCTTACACAAATAATCTCATCAATCGATGCCTCTTTGTATATATAGACACACGTACATCTATACATACATATGGATGCACGTGTCTCTCTAGATAATAAATGAGTCAATAACAAATATATTACTAGAATGATGTAAACCTGAGATTCCTTGATAAAATAATGGCCTCTTGCAAGAGTGGGAGCAGTTTCCTCAATAAGGTTAGTCGCAAGCAAAGCTTGAATGGCGAAGCTAGCATCCCATGTTTGGCTACCAAAACTCTGCATATAAATATATAATGTATATCAAATTCAAACTTATACCTTGTTCTATGAAACATAGAAATAATTGAAGTTAGAGTAAAGTCTTGGACTAGGTATCCATTTAATGACTAATCCCTTGAGTATTGTGAGGTTCGTTGTTGGGTTAAACCTTCTCAACAGACGATACTCTATTTTTATCCCGCCAAAAAACCGAACCGAGAGACGATAATTAATTAAGGGAATAGAGAATATGCAAAAATTGCTTTCAGATATATCTAATTGGTGAAACATATATAATTGATTAGCATTTTATTTCTCATAATTATTGATCTCTTAATTTCACCTGCATGTACATTCCGTCTTCTGAAACCCATAAATAATCAGGAATCCTTGCAAGGTGCTTCTTGAAGGTATCTCCATTTGGATCTTCAGCCCAACAAGCAAGCATACATAAGGGCTGTGTCACAAGTATGAAAAAGCAAATCAGCATATATATAATTTTTTTTATGTTATTACCTATATCAAAATTCATTTGGATTCATTTGATTTCGTATCAATCCATCGTAGAAGTAATTAATACCTTTTCTACACATCCAAGGGTCATATATCGACTATTCTCATCTTCATAGTGAATATGCTTCATTGTTACTTGAAGAGCTTTCTCTCTCACTAATTTGTTTAAGGGCCAACGCATAAGAAGTGGTTCTGTTAGTATGTATAAACTATCCCACATAAGATCTTGTATTAAGGGATGTGCATTGTAAAGATCCTCCTATATATGAGATATAAAAAATTGCAATCATTATTTGTTAAAAAAAATGAGAAATCAATGTGAGTTAATTAATTATATTAATGTTTTGGTCTCTGAAATATTTTATTTATTTCAATTTAGCCCCAAAAAATAAAATATCGAATTTAGTTCTAAAAGATTTCACTGTCTCATTTTAATTCCTATATCGCGATTTTGTCGTCCTCGCATTTATTTGTTTTTTTCTAGCAAAGACAAAATTATATTGGAGCATAAAATGACTAAATGGAGACAAATAGAACCTTTCAATAATTGAATATGATATTCTAATTATTCAAGGACTAAATTGAGATAAGGGAAATCTTTCTGGGGCCAAAATTAAGTACACTAATTTACTTTTAATTAATTAATTGTGGATGTAATTTGTGTACTCACCCGTGCACATAGGTGCCGAACTTTGTTCCAATTAATTTGATGGTAAGGTTGAACATACAATTCTTTTCTCAATTGAAGAATAAGTGGTGTGATTGGACCCACAAATCTTTTCCCATACAAGTAAGACATAGGCATGTAAATTGATCGACAATAACACCACATTTTAGCTGCAATTATTAATTATGGTGGAAAAGAGTACACAAATTGTTAAAGATAGACTTAATCATATAAAAAAAGATTGAAAAGAGAAATTAAAGTCTGTATATATTTGTAGTGCAATACTAATAATGAGTTGAGAATTACCAGGATGCATAGGAAGAAATGAAGGAAAAAGCCAAAACTCAGGAGGCATTGGGTGGCTTCCAGACCATTCAAATACACCGAGTATCTATCATTGGATATCATATCAATTATGGACTAATTAACTGTTAACATTTCATGGACTAATTAGTTCACTCAGGTAAAAATCCAAGGATCAAACTAATATACTTTTAAAATTTAAAGATTAAATAATAAATTAACCAAAAGAATTAAATTATAAGTTTTCTGTATTGAGAAATTAAAGTAATTGATTAGAGAGACGTACCGAAAGCCAAGTCTTTCCCCAAGAAGGTATATAGATGGCTCCACCATGATCAAGAATCCAATTTCTTGCTCTAACACACGCATCCTCTTGAGGTGTCTTTCCAAGTATGCGCATACATATGTAACTAAATGCAGTACAAAACATAGTGCTATGGCCTTCTATGTGTAATCCCCACCCTCCATCTTCATTCTATTTCCACAATTTTACATATATATATACCAACACTTATAATTAACATGTATCGACTTATTTCAAACTTGATAATTATTAGAGGTACGTAGACATGATCATAATTTAATAATTGAAATAGAATTAATTAGAATTTCACCTGGTGATTGTATAAGAAACGAAGAATCTCTTTTCGATACTCTTGTGGCAATACAGTATCAAGATGCCCTATAATATACAGACAAAATACCTGCACAATTTTTGCCATTCATTTTATGATATAGAAATGAAGATATGAAATTAAATAAATTAAAGAGTAAACATTTTTTGTCCTTAAATTATTAGTCAATCTACTATATATTAAGTCCCTAAACAATGAAAATAAATGATTTGATCTTTAAATTTTTAAATTTGTCAACTATTTAGTCCTTAAGACATTAGTCATTCTCAGGGGGATGACGACTATTAAATATTGACGTTTCACCATTAACTCTTCATATGTGCTACCATGTGTCACGTCATTTTGAGAAAGAAAATTTGTATTTAAACCCAATTTGAAAGTAATATTTTTGTCAAATTTAAATTTTATTTCTTTTGTTATCAAAATTTTCTCCTCAAAATAATGTGGCAATGTGACATGGCACCATGCCAAAATACTAATGTGGCAATGTGACGTAGCTGTTTCTTTTGTTATCAAAATTTCCTTCTCAAAATATGTGATGTTATCATCGATGATAAGTCACTACAAGAAAAACTGGTGTTCGTGACGGGCAAATCCGTCACAAAAAATAAATTTGTGACGGATTCGTGACAATCAATGGTCTGTCACCATTTTGTTTGTCGCAAAAGATTCTATGACAGACTTTTTGTCCCGTCACACATCAACGTCGGATTGGTGACTGTGAAACTCTGTCACAAATTTTGTGACGGTGTATTACTGTCACCAAATTGTGACGAATTTGTGATGGGTTTATTTTGTCACAAGTTTGTGATGGCATGTCTGTCACACATTGTGTCAGACGTTTGTGACGCTTGCAAGCATCACAAATTTGTGACAGAAAATCGTCACAGATTTATGGCGGGTTTGTGATAAAATTTTTTCATCACAAGTTCGTGACGGTGTGTCTGTCACACATTGGTGATAGACTTCCGTGATTGTTTATCTGGCATCACCAATTTGTGACAGTTGGCTGTCACAAAGTTGTGACGGCCAGTATTCTGTCACAAAAACACAACAAGAAAAAATATGATTGGCTACGAAAAAATCCGTCACAATTACCTAGCTAAATCGCACCCCTCCGACGACGGCCGCCGGCGACCTCCTCTACCGGACTCCGGCAGCCCCTTCAACGACCGCCCCTGGTGACCTCCTCCACCGACGGCCCCCTCCGACGACCTCCTCCACCGACGGGCCCCTCTGGCGACATCCTCCACCGGCAGCCCCCTCCGGCGACCTCCGACCGATAACCTCCACGAGGGGACATCCTCCAGCGACCTCCTCCGACAACCACTTTATATTTTTGAAAAATGGCCCTAGGAGGACTCGAAGACAGAACATCAAGGATGATAACATTTACACCAACCACTAGGTCATTTATCAGTTTTTGATTTATTAATGTAAAATATTTTATATATATACATATAGCTATAATTCTTAATCATTAATTCATATGATTAATTATTAATAATTAAGTAATACAACAATTAAAAAAAACTATTTACCTGACATAAGAAAGACGTAAAATATTTGTTATGTGATTTGAAACAAAAATTCAAAATTTTAGTGTCACATGGTAATAGTAAATAGAAAATAAAAGCAATAAATAAACAATAAATTAGATAAATAAATATGAATAAAATAAATAATAAGTATTATAGTAAACTGGTAAAAAAAAAGAAATTGAGAAATAATTACAAACGTTTATTAGAAAATAGGTTAAGGACACTTATGTCTTTAAGAAAAATAAAGCAGCTCATTTAATACAAATTATAATTTTTATGATTTTCTATAATTGGCATATTTTCTAATTATTAGTATTCTATGGTCGTCATTTAGGAGTATGACATTAACAATAAAAACTTATGCAATTTCATAATATTTGTTTAATACAAAATATATTATTGATATTAAAAAATTTTAATTAATAATATTTTTATATTGTTTATGAATCATCTGGTTCGACTATTGATTCAACCGATTGAACTAGTAAAGCTTGTAACGCTGAAGGTTTTTTCGATTTAATTACCGGTCCAATTTTTAAAACATTGATAGAAACACACCAATATAAGTTTTTGTGACGCATTTGTGACACAATAAAGATTTGTCACATCTTTGTGACGGGTTCATGACGAGTTAGCATCTTGTCTAGAATTGGTGAAGGATATGTTTTGTGACGGATGATTATCCGTCACATATTTTGTACGGATTAGTGTCAAGAAGAAATTAGTAAAAAAAAGTGACGGATTTACGACTGGTTAGCAATCGGTGACCGACATATTTGCGACGCATGATTATCCATCTCTGATTTGTGACGGATTTGTGTCAAACAAAAATCCGTCAAAAAAATGTGACGGATTTGCAATGGGTTATCATCTTTTCACAAATCGATGACGTACTTGTTTGCGACGGATGCTAATCCGTCTCAGATTTGGGATGGATTGGTGTTGGAATGAACTCTGTCGTAAATCTGTGACGAATTTGAGATGAATGACACGTCCGTCTCAAGACTGTGACAGAATTCTTGTGATGAACACGTACACTGTCACAAAATCCCGTCACAAATACATATGTCGATTCCCGCCTTTTCTTTTGTCCTCTTGCGACGGTCTTGGGACAGATTAGTGACGATCTTGTGACATGAAAATAGCCGTTACAAAAATTTCGTCACAAATAACGTGTTTTCTTGTAGTGAGTTAACTGCAGTACATTAGTATTTAACGGCCATGTCTCCCAATTAGATAACAATTAACATCCCATGAGCTAAATAGTTGATAAAGGTAAAAATTCATTATCATTATTCATGGACTAAATAGTAGATTAATCAATATTTTAATAACCAAAAAATAGTTTTCCTCTAAAGTAAATAAAGACTAGACTACTTAATTATGTGGAGTTTTCTTCTTCTTTTCTTCTCTAAAAAATATAGTTTTTTTAATATATATTTGCTATCCGTTTTTTCAATCAATTTAACAAAATTTTTAAAATTAAAGAGTCAATTATAAAATAAACGAGTAATATAAATTATACATATACAATTTTTTTACAAAAGAATTTAATGACAAAAATATAATAATTACCCCTAATTTATTTCCATTAAATAAAGTGCAAGTGCTATTAGTGGAGACTTACTAGAGGCTGCACAAAGAAGAGGGGTCCAGCAATTTGAGCAGGCCAATGACCATCACTTGATTGCAATGCACAAAGATAAGTTGATGCCCTTCTCACTGTGTTCCTAACTTTGTCATTTGTTATTTCTTCTCCATTCTCTATCTTCACACTTTCTATTCTTTGTTTAAACTTCTTTTCCCTTAAAAACTGCATCCATCCATCACATAACAAATCAAATCCAACACTTTTAAATGTTATTATTAATATATATATATATATATATATATATATATATATATATATATATATATATATCTGAAGATGAAAGTTTTATTTATATTTCAAAAAATTTGAACAGCAATCAATTTCATTCTTAGGATGCATTTGGTACACGGATTGATTTTTTAATCTCAAGAGTCATAGTCTCGGGAATCACATTCATAGGAATATCATAAAAGCTATTTGCTTTAACTTTTATATTCATGTGACTATTTTACAAGATTCTCATGAATATTACAAACTTGTGTTTGGTTAAACTTTTATAACGTTGGAATGTTTAGTAATTTTTTAAATATACCATTGAGTGATTTTTTTAAATAATAACTTGTCATTTAATAAAAAATATATAAAACTATTTTAACTTATATCAATTAACATTAAAAACTATATTCTTATATCATACATATATTTTTAGTTTAAAAAAATATGTTAACTAAAAAATGAGTTTAATTTACAAAATTCATAACAACTTATGGACTATAAAATTCATATTTTTTTTCACTTAATTTTTCTTAAATTTGTTTAATTTGAAATTATCATGCTAAACTTTATTATTGTATTATATTATACATATATACACAAGTGAAAGTTTTGAATTATATGAATTAGCATTAATATTACATGTGTAATATTATATTATTATTTTCTGTTAACAGTTTGGACAAAGTTAAATGTTAGGACGAAATTTAAAACTTTGAGAACGACTACGATTCAAAACTCTTAAAAAAGAATTAAACGAAAAAATAAAAATTTTGTAGACGAATTTAAAAATTAGTAGAAAATTTGAAAAGACAAAAAATACTTGTATCGAAATATATCTATATATATATATATATATATGAATCAGAATTTTTTAAAAAAAAAAACCTGTAATCGCCATAGAAGATCAGCACAAGCTTTGTTATGGAATCGATTGGCATAGAAGTTATGACGAGCAGCTTCAACCTCTGATCTCTCTTCATGGCTTCCTCCTTCAGCATCAAACTCCCATGTCTGTCTTCCCACGAAGTTATTAGTACTGAAAATGTAAGGATTCTTCTCTCCATCTCCTCCTATCTTCAACCTCCACATTCTCTCTCTCTCTCTCACTACCACTAATTATTCAGCTTTGTAATTGTATATATAAGGCAGTTGTATATATAGAGCAGCAATAGCATGCACTTAAATATATATATATATATATATATATGTGTGTTCTTTTCTTTTTCATTTAAAAAAAAGTTTAGAGGGTAAGCATGCCCCACACGTACTAGGAATAAAAGTAGTTTGTTAAATATTAGTATGTTCTATCAATACGTGGTGGTTGATTAGAGTGGTAGGTACTCTATTTTCTTTAAGCAAAGTCTCGAATTCGAGTCTTGTGTATAAAAAACTTTGTTGAAAGAGCTCTGCTCCATTGTGGAACTTCAGCTAGCTCGAATAAAATTGATTTCAATAGAAGAATACTGTAGAAAAAAAAATATTAATATGTTCACCTCATGCCTATGCCGGCGAAGTGACGCATTATGCATATACAAGTGGCCCATTATTTATGAAGTTTTTTTTTTTGGCCAATCCATTATTTATGATTTTTTTTTTTTGCCTGCATTATTTATGAAGTTAGATAGTCATTATAGTGAAAGAAACTAATTTTTCACAATTCAATGAATCTTAATTCAAATTTTTGTTACAAAAGTTTTAAATTTATTAACGGCAACTAGATTTAATAGAAATAATTAATCCTTCATAACATGATAAGTCTGAATTTAAATTCCTAGTGGTCTTTTATCTCTATATGAAATAAAGTATTAGATCATAAATATTTGTGTATATATATACATATTAAAATAATCCAATATGTACTTAATTTGTTAGAGGGTGAGTATCTGGATCTATCAAGAGCTCAAGTTCATCAGTTACAAATCATTATAAATTCCTGTTGTTTTTTGTCTTGAGATTTGTGCAATCTTAAATTTAAAAAAAAATAAATATTTAGTACAGATCTCCAACAGATCTAACGACTTATAAATAATGAGTTTAAGTTCTTGAAAGTTCTATAACATTATCCATTATTAAATATAAGTCCTGCATCATCGTTAGGTACGTGACCGATGGTGCTGATGATGCATATGATAACATTACCCTTTATTAAATGTTCTATTTTGGTCATTTAAATGAATCAAAACGGCGTCGTTTTGCTGAATTAGAGTGAGAGAGGGTGTCATGTCATTTAAATATGACACGTAGGAAAGAGGGTGTGCCACATAAGCCTTCCACGTCAGCATTTAATGACAAAACCAGACGGATGTTATGCTATAGGACCAATTTTGGCAAAAAAAAAAAACGTTGAGGACCAATATTAAACTTGGTGCAAACGCTGAGGACCAAAAGAATAATTTGGCCTTTTTTCATCTATACAAAAAAAAAATTTATTGATATATTTAATTAATATTAAAAACATATTACATTTGTATACTTATTCCTTATGATCAATGATGGATCAACCAATGTTTTTTTAATAAAAAAGTAATAAAATTCGTCATATTATAGATAAAGTTGAAGAGCACTTATAATAAATTAGACAATTTAATTCTAATAATATTACATATCATATTTGAATTAATTTTTAAAGTTGAAAATGCAATAGACCTTGTAACATAATAAAAGACAAAAACTCTATTTTAGTCCTTAATATTTAGTATTTTTTTCAATTTAGTCCCTAACGTTTGCTCAGTCTTTGTGATTAGTTCCAATATGCTCCCTAATATTTATCTAGTTTTAATTTATTTCTTTATGTTTGTAATTAGTACCAATTTTAGTCCCTCTGTTAACCAACTATTTAAATTACTTGAACAAAATTGAGAGGTAAAGAAGGAATGTGAGAGACCAATTAATACTAATCGCAAACATGAAGGACCAAATTGAAACTAATCGCAAAGATGAGAGATCAAATTGAAATTAAGAAAACGTTAGGAACTAAATTAGTACCAATCATAAACTCAAAAAACTAAATTGAGACTGAGCAAACATTATTAGGGATCAAATTAAAAAAAATACTAAACGTTAAAGACAAAAATAAAGTTGTTGTCCATAATAAAAAGATGAAAACTTTATTATACACTAGCTAAATGCCCGTGCATCACACGGTAATTATAAACTATGAATTAATGGTATTTCTATTAGCAAAATATTATTATATACTAAATAGTTAACAATTATGAAGTTGATGTCTTAATTAAATAATAAACATATATTTTGCAAGTAAAATAATATGTTTAGTCAATTGCGTAATTGATTAAAATGTAATAGAAACATAGAAATAAAAATAATTACAACGTGTTTATTTAAACATTGTTTGAACTTTGTTGGCTTTTGAAGTTTAAAATATCATATCTTGAAGAAGAGAAGAGATGAAAGAAAATTTTAGAGAAAGAAAGAAGTGAGAGAGGCGCGGTATTCTTTAGTAAAATATGTATGGGAAAATTGTTCAAATTACTCCTACTAAATTGTACAAATTTTAAATTGTCAATAAGCCATATATTATATGCATAAAATTAAATGGTTACTAGATAATGTCATTGAAAAGTTGACTAGATTTATTTTATGGTAATAATTTCCCTTAATTCTACACCTTTATAATAATTTATAATATTTTTTTTATATATTTTTAACAATGATTTATTAAAAATTTTTATATTTAGTATCAAACATTAAAAAGTTTTAAAATATCACTTAATATTTAAAAAAGGACATATCTATATTAATTAGTACTGGAAGATCAAATAATAATTATTAATTGTATACTAAATTTGATCTTGAAAATGCAATAACAATTTAGTGTAATTTGGTATATTCAAATTAAATTTAAATAACTAAGGGGTGTGGTTGAGCTGAAGGGACTCATCCATCCTTAATCAAGTGTCAGGGGTTCGATTCCTGCCTTGGGTATGGAGCAGCTTTAAATCCACCCTTCGAGGTGCTTACAATTCAGCGAGGGATTAGTCACTGTGCTCGACAGTGAATACCCTGATCTAGACAAAAAAAATAAATTTAAATGTCTGCATATATGCATACAACATTGGTTAAAATTAAGTAATTTAAAAATTAACCTTTTTTTTTTTACATACACTAGTGGATAATTTTAAACATGTACTATTTTTTATATATATAAAAAAATTAACAATTCGGCTCGCGGTGCGCGCGCATATATATATATGAGACATTATTGATGTTCTAAATTCAACTAATGACGATTGAATAAGTTATTTTTATTATTTTTTTACCAGGAATACGTCAATCTCTCACATCATAATGAATGAAGATTTGAATTCCTATAGTTAATAATATATTTCTACAGTTAAACTTCAATAATATCTAAAATAGGGTGGTAAAATGGGTGGGTTCGGGTCGGGTTAAATAGATTGAAATTTAAATAGATTATAATGGGTCGCGACCCATTAATTATTGGTCAAACTCATTAACCTATTATTTTTTTGTTATTTTATTTGATTTATTTTAATTTATTTAGCCTATCAATCATTCTACTTTATGTTTATATCATAATAAAAATCAAATCTACCAGATAAAGAGCATAAAGGTCAACACTGATACAATTTTCCACCAGACATAAGAAACAATATAATAAAAATCAAATCTTACAACTACTTGTCAACAATTACTGATTCCTCTTAGAAATCTGATAATATCGTGATCGGTTGGTTGAATAGAGGGGTTTGATTTCAAAAAACTCAATCCAAACCTTGACTCTCCTTGAATTTAGAAATATCCAAAAAATTATAGACTTGAATTTGTTAAATTTAATCTATATAAAATATATTCAATAGGTTATTGGGTTAATCATGAATTTTATCCAACCTGATTCATATTTATATGAGTAAATGTTGACCTAACTTACATAACCTATTTATTAATTGAGTTGGGTCAAAATGCTGGTAGTGATTTTGGGTCATAATACCATCCCTAATATCTAAAGTACATCTGTACATGGTCTGAAGCTAATAAATAATCAGAATACTCGTGTGATAACATTAAAAAAAATATTCAATTTAATCATAATTTAATTAGCATAGTTAAAATTTTACGAATTTATATAATTACATTAGGGAAAAATTAAAACTAGTATCATATCATTTTTCAATGAAAATAGCGTTACGAATAATATATTGAGTTAATGATAATAGTCCTTTGGCCAAACTAAATAAGAATGTTAAATTAACAGTCCAAAATAAATAGAAAATGAAGTAATTTTTGCATATATTGTTGGGAGGTTAATGCTGTGGCTTCTTATATTGTTCGGTGTGAAATATTTATATTTCTTTTTTTACTGCAAACAAAAAAGATAATTCTCTAACCAAACATACAAATCATTTAAACTAATTAAAAGCAAATTTTGCTAGAACATGTGCAATACGTTATGGCTAGAGTACATTTGGTACCTCGGGTCTAAGGTTTGAGTATTTAATTAAATATATTTTTAATATTTGATTCGGTTAATTATATTTTTAACGTTTTATTTTTTTCTTGTAATTTTATCATTTTTATTAACACCGTTAAAATAAATAATGATTGTAACTTACGTGACATAAAATCGTTAGAGATAAACATCTTCTATTATTGAAGTTGCGTCAATTCACTAAAATCAGAACAAAACGATGGTAAATATTATTACAATATAATATAAAATCCAGACAGCATCACAATATAATCACATAAATATGATCTCTTCAAACAAAGGGTATAATATAGAAAATATAAAATTTTATTAAAAAGATTTTCAAGGCGGATGTGGCATGCTCTATTAAAAATTGGATGGAAAACATAAGAATAACCTTCTAATGCACAAATGAAAAGGTTTAAAAGGGTTTTACATAACTTTTGAAAGTTTAAAGAAGTTTTGTGTACAATCTTTATAGTTCAGAGATGTTATGTGAATTTTAACTTGAATTATTATAACATCAATGTCAAAATTATGGCTAACTAAATTGGACGACAACGAGCAATGTCAAAATGGGTCGGCCCGGTCCGCACCAGCCCGTAACGGGCCGGCATTAAATGGGTCGATCCGGCCCGGCCTGTTTAGCTCGCGAGCCAATTTTTTTTATTTTTTTAAAAATTAATTATAAAATTATACATTTACTTAAAAATTAGTAATTTTTTAACTTTAAATTAATAATTTATTTATTTTAATTATTATTTAAATTATATATATACTTTATTAGAATAAAATTATTATTTAACACATAAAATTATCTAAAATATATATATTTATACGTATTTTAAACAAATATATATTAATTTTTTTTTTTTTTTAATTTTTTGGCAGGCCAACCCGTTTATGCCCATTTTTAAACGGGCTTATTTTTGCTTACCCAAGCCCGCCCATTCAGCGAACGGGCGGGGCTAGTCCGCAGGCTCCGGTCCGTTTTGATAGTGCTAACGACAGCCGACAAATTAAGAAGAGTTGAAAAAAATAAAAGATTATGATTTTTTTATTTTTTTAGAGATAAATTAAATATTATTTAATAAAAAATTAATTAATTTAACTATTTTTAGGTTAATCTTTTTATAAGTTATATTAAATTTTGGATAAAAAAATAGCACAGAGTAGTTAAGTGGTAACATAACAAACTACATATAAAAGTTCAGTACTACGTACAATATTACTAAACTTTTGGTATATTATTCCAATCATGTAATGTTACGTGTTAATATTAATAGAAATTCACATTAATAAAAATCTATTTTGAATGGATTAGGGACAAATTGATTAAAGGGGTGTCACTACAAGAAACATTAATATTTTTATAATCCATTTTTGAGAAAGGATGTTGGATACTAGAATAGTATTGAATTTTGTACACCCTTCTAATTATTTAATCCCTAATTTATTTAAAGTAAGTCTTTAATTTATTAATATGATTTTTTATTAATATTAAAGATTGATACTAATTAATGAAAGAAATGTATAAAAGTTTCGTATATGAACTTTTATACCCTTTCTGATTATCTCGTAACAAATAAAGAAATGGAAAATTGTGAAAAAAGATATCATAGAACAAACTCTGGTCTCAATAATAATTTCAGTAATTTGAACGAAGTGAATGATGTATGTAATTAATTGATGGAAATCCGGACATGACACATACCTGGCTATAATTACCAGCTCTAATTAATGTCACTTTTTTTTTTTTTTTTTTGGGTATGTTTGGTGTAAAATGATTAAAATTTAAATAGTAAAATCGTGGTGTTTCTCGATTCTTAAAAAACTTTTATATCATATTTTATATATATCAAACACACTTTTTATCATATTTTTTCTCTCTCCTAATTTTTTTCTCTATCTCTCTCCTCACTTTTCTCTACAGTATTTTCTTTTATTCTACAGTACCTTACTCTACAGTACTTTCTTTACAATACTTTACATCCGTGCATTTATACCAAGCGTACCCTTGATGATATTTTTTTGGCTATTTATGGTAATTATTTAACAAATATTTTAAGACATGCTTATTAATTAAAATTTTTATTGTTAAAAAGATATATAATTTTAAAATAATTGATAAAAAATCGACAAAAATACTTTTATAAATTTTTCATCATTTAAAAAGAATCTAAGAGCTGCAACGATTAGAAAATTCATTTTTTTATTAATGATTTGCTATCTACGAGAACATGTTCACTAATATAATATTGAATTTTAGTAAATTTTTTTAATTTATTGGTCACTAATCTATTCAAAATAGATTCTTATTAATGTGAATTTCTATTAATATTAACAAATAACGCTATATGACTTGTATATTGAAGTTCAATACTACTGTTATCTCTAATCAAAACACTTGTTAAAATTTAATCTAATTCGTTAATAGGGTATGGAATAATCTACAAGTTATAAAAATTTAAAGAAATAATTTTTAACATCTAAAATATTAATTTGCAAAACTCATAACTATTTAATGAAATACTGGTGTAGAACCTAAATATAATTATTTAATTGGTAATGCTTGGGAACCTGGTCAAAGTGTGACTGGCATAAAGGAAGTAAAATTTTTTTTATATATAAAAAGAAGTAAAATTTTAAATAAAATATTTTTATTTTTAATTGAGAATAAATAACATTTAAATAAAGATTTTTTAAAAATTATTCTACTAAATTATTTTTTTAGTCTATAATCGGAGTATCCATCAGAACAAGTATGATAGTATCTATTGTGTACTGTGGTGCTTTTTACTATGGACAACTTTTTTAACGGATGACGTTCCATTATCATCGCTCTAAAGATCAAATTTGTGAGGTGATAGTTAAGATCAAAAAATCATTTATCATCTGTACCATACCACATTGATTCTACTAAATTATTTCTTAATGAAAGAAATCAATATTCTTTTTATAAATTATTCTAGTGCTAGTTCTTGTTCACAAAGTTAAATGAAAGACGTGCTAATAGTATTAGAAATTAATTCGATGGAATAGGTTAGTAAGTTTATAAAGATAAATTAAAGGATAAAAGTTTATTTTGATCTTTTATGTTTGTACCCAAGTTTCATATTAATCCTTTTATGTTTTAAAAGTTTTAAATTCGTCTTTTATCTTTTTCAGAAGTTCTAAATTGGTCGTTCACTCCATTTTCATCTAATTTTTCCGTGAAGTGATGATGTAACCTATTGATGTATAACAATATCTCTTCTACGCGTACTACTTAGCTGACTTAAGTTTTCCTAAAATAAATGATGAATGTGATGATGATGATGATGAATAAGGCGTGGCCAAAGGAAGAAAATGGAGTGATGCCTCCTAGAGATCATGATGATGACAACGATGAGTGTGGTGTCTAGGAGAAGGAGTGGGATGTTGAAAGGAGATTTAAGGGAAGATGCGTGTGAATGGGGTTGATGACCAAGAAAACAAAAGAAAAAAACTTATATTTATTTATTTATTATGTTTTTAAATTTATTTATTAAAATATGACATGTATATTTAATATGATATTAACGGAGTTAAAAAAAAAAAAGACTCATATGAATAAAATAATATGTCATATTTTGAAACAAGTAAATTTTTTTATTTTTTTAAAAGGCTAAAGGTCTATTTTGGTCCTCAATGTTTGCATGAAGTTTAATGTTGGTACTCAATGTTTTAAAAGTTTAATGTTGGTCTTCAAAGTTTTTTTTTAGTCGATTTTGGTCTTCAAGTGTAACACCGTTAACTTTTTACCGTTAAATATTGACGTGGCATGCTTATATCGCATACCTTCTCTCCTACATGTCATATTTTAATGACGTGGCATGGTACATCACTGTCACGTCACCTCACATTGCCACATCATCATCTGGGGTGACGTGGCAGTGATGTGTCATGTCACTCATTGAAATATGACATGTAGGAGAGAGGGTATGCGATATAAGCATGCCACGTCTTCATTTAACGGTAAAAGGTTAACGGTGTTACGCTTGAGGATCAAAATCGACAAAAAAAAAAACTTTGAGGACCAACATTAAACTTCATACAAACATTGAGAAAAAAGGAGAATGGATCCTCTAAAATAATTCTCTACATTTTTTGGTGGAGTTATGAGAGAGATAGAGAGAAGAAAAATTGGGAGAGAAAAAAATCAAGAAATTTCCTTATCTCTATCTCTTTCATAACTCCACCAATAAATATAGAAAATTACTTTAGAGGATCATATTTCAGGAAAAAAATACGTGGGTATGAGGCGTCCAAGACAAAGGGGAAGAGAAATTTTAGGGAAAGTTGGTTGCCGCCTCCCAATGTATGTCCCAAGTTAAAAAAAGTGGCGTGAGACGTTGTGGCAAAATGAGAAACTGGATTTGGGTCTTGGGCTGGATCATAAATTTTAATCTTGGGCTTTCAATTATTGGGCCTTAGTTCTTGGACTCCTTATTTTTTTAAGTTTACCTATGTAAAACAAATCCATTATTTGACCAAAAACAAAAAACAAATCCATTATAAAATAATTTATCTCAAAATATTTTAACTAAAAAGCAATTAAAAAACAAAATAATTTAACCATTTTTAATATTATTTTCATGCCATTACTCTTTAATTAATCATAACTATTACAATTAAGCTCAATAAAATATAATAAGAGATCAGGTAATGTATAAATTATAAAATAAAACACATTAAATTTACAAATTGCAAGGAACTAATTTGTTGATGCTTGAATAATCATATAGCTTTAGAAGGCAATGGAACTTTCTTATGATATTCTGCTAGAGCCCACATTGGAAACACATTTCTATACATTGGATAATGCATCATGCAATTCCTCATAAATACTGCTGTGAGTTCCTGCAAATAAGTTATAAAATATTCAATGTCACACCTAAACTAATTAACAATTGGTTAACATCATCAATATAATCAATTAATTAAATAAATATTGAGTGAGGAAGAGAAATAAATATATATACTTGTTGAGGCCAATCGCCATTCTCCAACTGAGAATTGATAAGCACCTTTGTTCCACGATGTAGAGGAATTGGGTCTCTCTCTGCCTACATTTATAAGTGCAACCAAATAATAGTCCAACAAATATTAAATATTTTAGATTTTGACAAGTTAGTAATAACTAGTGAATAGATTAATTTACTCTCCTCTTAACTCTTTTTTTTTTAGGTATTCTCTTATTAAAAATAATATTGTTCGAGATATTTTCTGACACTAACTCATAAGGAATTCGAGCCATGATTTGTCATGCATATTATTGTGAGAAATCAATATGACCCTTTCCACTTGACCTAATCCTAATGGTGTCCTCGCAACCTATATGAACAAATAAATTAAAGTCAATGATGAAGTGTGCATGACTTACTTGGCCAGCTTGAATTAGACCCATCAAAGCCCAAGCTGTTTGTACTACATTTGATCGGTTTCCTTTAAGTGGTACATATTTCTGCCATATTAAAAAAATGTCTTAAAGTTAAAGGAAACCAACTAATAATAAGTTAGATACATTTTTATATCTTTGTCGTAAGAAATAAAAAAAATTTCAATCAGGAAAGAAAAAACTTAGATACATTTTTTATTTCTTTGTTATAAGATTTTTCTTCAATCAGAAATTGACAGGTGTATAGTTCATAATAACAATATTTTAAAAATCAGTCTATACAGTGAATTGAAAAATCTTTCAGGTCACGAGCTGACCGGTTCAATCAATCAAATCATCGACCGAACGAATGACATCATAAATATATAAAATAAGGTCGAGCCAACAAACCTATTCAGGTCACGAGCTCGACCCACATGCATAGTTTTATATTTTGATTGAAGAACTTAAAAAAATATATATAAAGAATTGTATGCAATTTGTCTCGTCCACTATTAAATTCAAAGTGATATTCACCTTTTGAGGACATGAAAGATAGCTCTCCCCCCATCCACCATCGTCCACTTGAATTGAGAGTAGAAAATGAACAGCTTTTTGAATGGCAATACAATTGTTGTAATCCTTACCAGCAGCAACAAGTCCACTAATTGCAAAATAAGTGGCATAAATGAAGCAAACTCCCCAATTACCATACCATGAACCATCATCTCTTTGTGTATCTTCGATGTATATTATAGCTTTAGCAATGCAATTCTCAATCTCTTGCTTCCTATGCTCTGGATATTGCTCACTAAACAAAGTTAGAGTTTGAATTGCTGCTGCAGTGCATTCAACATATTCATGCTCAACCACTACGGATTCTAAAAACTCTATAGGATTCAACACCTGCCACCCAAAATAGCCAATTAAATCACTATTGATGGATATTGCAACCATATATTTTAGCAAGGAAAATTCTAATTTGAAAAGCATTTTATTGATTAGGCTAAAGTACTATTTTAGTCTTCAAAGTTTGCATGAAGTTTAATGTTGGTCCTCAAAGTTTTTTTTTGTCGATTTTGGTCCTCGAGCGTAACACCATTAACTTTTTGCCGTTAAATGATGATGTGGCATGCTTATATGGCACACCCTCTCTCCTACATGTCATATTTTAATGATGTGGCATGACACATCACTGCATGTCACCCCAGATGATGATGATAATGATGCTGATGAAGGAGAGAAGATGATGATGTGGCAATCTGGGGTGATGTGGCTGTGATGTGTCATGCCACGTCATTAAAATATGCCACGTAGGAGAGAGGGTGTGCCATATAAGCATGTCACGTCATCATTTAACGGAAAAAAGTTAACGGTGTTACGCTCGAGGACCAAAATCGACCCAAAAAAAAATTTTGAGGACCAACATTAAACTTCATGCAAACATTGAGGACTAAAATAGACCTTTAGCCTATTGATTAAGGTACGAAATTGAAGTATTTTATTAGTGAGGATAAAATTAAAATATTGTGTAGTTATTACTTCTAACCAATCTTGAGCTCTGATGGGTTCCCAAACTGCTAAACCGCCTTTTTTACTCTGCAATTAATTCATAGGAAAAAAAATCTATCAATTAGTATATATAAACATCAAATGACTAAACAAAATAACCATTAATAGGAACAAATTTATACATACTCACTTGAAATGACAATAGCATATTGACAGAATCATATAGCCTTTCAGGTTCCATCTTTTTACCCACAATCTTTGGTGAAAACTTTGATAAAAGAAGACAACACTAAAATAAAAAAAATAAAAAATAATATTATTTGAAATTGTTCAATAAATAAATATATATATATATAGAATAAGAACTAATTAAGAAGTTGAAGAATTAAGTAACTTAGTTAATCACCTTTAAAGCTTCTGCTGTGCAGTCAGAAACTTGCCATCCATGATCTTGATCAGAGAAAGTCCATGATCCTTTAGAAATGTGACGATACATATTCTCGAAGTCACCAGAAGGATTGTCCTTAACCTAACCATTTTTCGTAAAATTTGACGTGAAAAATCAATAATGTCCTTAACACACATGTATACATACATATGGATGTGTCTCTCTCGATAATAAATGAGTCAATAATAAATATATTTCTTCAATTACTAGAATGAAGTAAACCTGAGATTCCTTGATAAAATAATGGCCTCTTGCAAGCGTGGGAGCAGTTTCCTCAATAAGGTTAGTTGCAAGCAAAGCTTGAATGGCGAAGCTAGCATCCCATGTTTGGCTACCAAAACTCTGCATATAAATATATAATGTATATCAAATCCAAACTTATATTTACTAAAAACTTATACGTTCTTCTATGACACTTAGATTTAATTGAAGTTAGAGTAAAGTCTTGGACTATGAGTATCCATTTTAGAGTAGGTTTAATGATTAATCTCTCGAGTATTGTGAGGCTCTTTGTTGTGATAATTTTCTCATCAGACGATACTCTATTCTTATCCCGCCAAAAAATCGAACTAAGAGGCGATAATTAATTAAGGGAACAGAAAATATGCAAAAATTGCTTTAAAATATATCTAATTGGTGAGACATATATAATTTATTAGCATTTTTTCATAATTATTGATCTCTTAATTTTACCTGCATGTACATTCCATCTTCTGAAACCCATAAATAATCAGGAATCCTTGCAAGATGCTTCTTGAAGGTATCTCCATTTGGATCTTCAGCCCAACAAGCAAGCATACATAAGGGCTGTGTCACAAGTATGAAAAAGCAATTCAGCATATATATAATTTTTTTTTTAATGTTATTACCTATATCAAAATTCACAAGTTTGGATTTATTTGATGTCGTCTCGACAATTAATACCTTTTCTACACATCCAAGGGTCATATATCGACTATTCTCATCTTCATAGTGGATATGTTTCATTGTTACTTGAAGAGCCTTCTCTCTTATTAATTTGTTTAAGGGCCAACGCATAAGGAGTGGTTCCATTAGTATGTATAAACTATCCCACATGAGATCTTGTATTAAGGGATGTCCGTTGTAAAGATCCTCCTGTATATGAGATATAAAAAATTTTCAATCATTATTTGTTAAAAAAAAATGAGAAATCAATATGTGAGTTAGTTAATTATACACACATATATATAAATTAATGTTTTGGTCTCTGAAAGATTTTATTTATTTCAATTTAGCCAAAAAAAATTCGAATTTAGTTGTTAAAAGATTTCTATTGTCTCAATTTAGTTCCTATATTGCGATTTTGTCGTCCTCGCATTTATTTGTTTTTTTCTAGCAAAGACAAAATTATATTGTGACATAAAATGACTAAATGGAGACAAATAGAACCTTTCAAGAATAGAAAATGATATTCTAATTATTCAGGGACTAAATTGAGATAAGATGAATCTTTTCGGGGCCAAAATTAAATACACTAATTTACTTTTAATTAATTAATTGATTAATTGTAGATGTAATTTGTGTACTCACCCGTGCACATAGGTGCCGAACTTTGTTCCAATTAATTTGATGGTAAGGTTGAACATACAATTCTTTTCTCAATTGAAGAATAAGTGGTGTGATTGGACCCACAAATCTTTTCCCATATAAGTAAGACATAGGCATGTAAATTGATCGACAATAACACCACATTTTAGCTGCAATTGTTAATTATGGTGGAAAAGAGTACACAAATTGTTAAAGATAGACTTAATCATATAAGAAAAGATTGAAAAGAAATTAAAGTTTGTATATATTTGTAGTGCAATACTAATGAATTGAGAATTACCAGGATGCATAGGAAGAAATGAAGGAAAAAGCCAAAACTCAGGAGGCATTGGGTGGCTTCCAGACCATTCAAATACACCAAGTATCTATATTGAATATCATATCAATTGAAATATATATATGGAAGAAATAAAAAATTTATTGGGTAAAATTACTCTAGTTGTCTCCTAAGTTTTCCTCAATTTCTAATTTGGTTCCATGTGGTTTACAAGTTTGCAATTAAGTAGGGGTGGCAAAATGGGTGGGTTGGGTGGGTTTGGGTTGGGTTAAATTTGGGTTTGGTCATAAATGAGTTGTGTTATAAATGGGTCAAATTTTAAATGAGTTGTAATGGGTCATGACCCATTAATTATGGGTCAAACCCACCAACCCATTAATTTTTTTTGTTATTTTATTTAATTTACTTTAATTTATTTGGCCTACCAATCATTCTACTTTATGTTTATATCAATAAAGATAATAAAAATCAAATCCACTAGACAAAGAGTATAAAGTTCAACACTGATACAATTCTCCATCAGACATAGGAAACAATAAAAATCAAATCTTATGTACAACTACTTGTCAACAATTACTAATTTCTCTTGAAAATTTAACTCCAACATAGTTAGCATGGAAACGTGCTTTCAAAAAATTAGCCAATACTTTTGTTGTGTAATCAAAATTGAGTTTTGCTAACCAAGAACACTAATAGTTAAAGAGGCATTTAATGAGGTTGAATAGTGAAAAATGTCAAGAAATCACAACTTGTAATAAATGTGTTTTTTTATTTTTTTCTTAAAAACATAAATGTCCTTCACTAACTTTTTAATAAACACTTATATAAATTACATCTCTATCTCTTTATTTTTAATTATTATAGTAATTATTTTTATATTTTTATTCATATTTATCACTCTAATTTATTATTTATTTATATTCTTTTATTTTTAATTTATTATTACTGCAGTTATCCTATTTATTTTTAAATTTTTATATGTAACTTAAATGCCTAAATGATATTATTATGTGATTTCAAAATTTATACGGAAAAATGAAATGTCACAAATGAAAAAAATTTATTATGTGATTTAAAAATTGAATAGATTTAGGATAAGTACAATAATATAAATTGAAAATAAAAGAATATAGTTCCTCAAAAAAAAAATTTGGGCCCAAATGTAATTATTAAAAAAATTGGGGTCAAAATGTAATTTTTACAAATTTGAAATTAAGGTCAGAATGCAATTTTAAAAGTTTCTATGGCTTAAATTGTAATGAAAGAATTAAAATGCAATTTGGGCAAAAAATGTAATTATGACAAAAATTAGGGTCAAACTGTAATTTTGGAAATTTTGGAATAAGGGAGAAAATATGAATATAAAAATTTTTTGGGTAAAAAATCACAGAAAGAATGAAAATTGGGACTAAAATGCAACTTTGAACAAAACTATAATTTTGAGAAGTTGAAACCAAGAGAAAAATAAAAATACAAAATGCATTAGATGGATTATTGGATTAACTATGAGTTTTACCCAACCCAAGCCATATTTGTATGAGTAAATTCTGACTCGACCCACATGACCCATTTATTAATTGAATTGGATTGAGTTGGGATGGATCAAAATACACTTAGGTTAAGTTAGATTAATGAGTTTGGATCAAAATTGCCACCCCTACAATTAAGTAAGCATAGTTAAACTTTTATTAACATGGTTAACCATTGCCAATTTGAATGCCAACTCATGTTTGGCCAAGCTATCAATTTTTACCTATTTTGGAAAGTCTTTCTCAAATGGAATTTTAAAAAAGTGCTGTAAAAAGTTATTTTATGCATTTAGAAAAATCATTTGAAGAACACTTTTATCGCGAGTATAATTAATTGAATAGGAACCAAATTAAAACTTTAGTAAATATTAGTAATGACCGCAATGATTTGATCAATTAGGAAAAACAAAATTTAATTTTCGTCCTTCAATTGTTGTTTAACATACTATTTAATTAGTCCAAGAATTTTTACATCTCCTAATTATTTATAAATCTCTAGAATGTTAGCCGTTAGTAAAGTAGTCGTTAAATACTGTCGTGTCACTATTAGTCTACGTTTGGTATGAATGCACAAAAGGAAAAGGGATGTAAAATACTGTAAAGATAAGTGAAGAGAGAGATGGAGAAAAAAAATTAGGAGAGAGAAAAAGTATGATGAAAAGTGTGTTTGGTATGTAAAAAATATAATGTAAAGTTTTTTTAAGAATTGTGAGAATACATGAATTTTACTGTTATGCAATGTTACCAAACGTACCCTAAGTTTGTTAATTATGATGTCATGTCATGGTATCACGTTATTTTGAGGAGTAAATATTTTTAAAAAAATTCATATTTTTAATTGATTTGTATATTTTTCTGGAACGATACCCAGGTAAGAGGTTGCACCTTGTACACAAATTGATTGGGTGCAACCTCTGATCCGAGTATCATTTTAGAAAATTACACAAATTGACTTTAAAATATCCTTTTTTTTATTTTACTCTTCAAAATGATGTAGCACTGTGATATGTCAGCACAGTTGACAAGTTCAAGATAATATATTAATATTTAACGGTCACGTCACACGACTAGATAACGGTTAACATTTCATAGACTAATTAATTTACTTAAGTAAAAATTTAAGAATCAAACTAATCTACTTTAAAATTTTAAAAACTAAATAGTAAATTGATCAAAAGATTCAAATTATAAGTTTCCAATATTGAGAAATTAAAGTAATTGATTAGAGAGAAGTACCGAAAGCCAAGTCTTTCCCCAAGAAGGTATATAGATGACTCCACCATGATCAAGAATCCAATTTCTTGCTCTAACACACGCATCCTCTTCAGCTGCTTCTCCAAGTATGCGCATACATATATAACTAAATGCAGTACAAAACATAGTGCTATGGCCTTCTATGTGTAATCCCCACCCTCCATCTTCATTCTATTTCCACAATTTTACATTTATATATACCAACACTTATAATTAACATGTATCGACTTATTTCAAACTTGATAATTATTAGAGGTACGTAGACATGATCATAATTTAATAATTGAAATAGAATTAATTAGAATTTCACCTGGTGATTGTATAAGAAACGAAGAATCTCTTTTCGATACTCTTGTGGCAATACAGCATCAAGATGCCCTGTAATAAACAGGCAAAATACCTGCACAATTTTTGCCATTCATTTTGTAATATAGAAATGAAGATGTGAAATTAAATTAACGAGTAAACTTATTTTTTTTCCTTAAAATTTTTGGTTAATCTACTTTATATTTATATTTAGCCCCTAAATAATGAAAATAAATTATTTGGTTCCTAAATTTTTAATTCTATATAAATTATTTAGTCCTTGAGACGTTAGTCATTCTCAGGTGAATGACCTTTAAATACTAATGTTTTACCGTTAACTTGTCATATATGCTACAATATCATATTGTCACGTCATTTTGAGAAAGAAAATTGTATTTAAACCCAATTTGAAAATAATACTTTTTGTCAAATTTGTAATTTATTTTTTTTGTTATCAAAATTTCCTTTTGAAAATAATGCGGCAATAGAATATGACAACACAGATAATAAGTTAACAACAGCACATTAATATTTAACGATTACGTTTCTCAATTAGATATCAATTAATATCTCAACAAAAAACTATTGAGGGAGACTTACTAGAGGCTGCATAAAGAAGAGGGGTCCAGCAATTTGAGCAGGCCAATGACCATCACTTGATTGCAATGCACAAAGATAAGTTGATGCCCTTCTCACAGTGTTACTAACTTTGTCATTTGTTATTTCTTCTCCATTCTCTATCTTCACACTTTCTATTCTTTGTTTAAACTTCTTTTCCCTTAAAAACTGCATCCATCCATCACATAACAAATCAAACCCAATACTGTATGTTAATTATTCAATGAGAGACAAAATTACTTATAAATTAAAAATTTAAGAACACAATTAAAACAAAAGTTTTGTTGGACAAGGCCGTCACCTAAATTTTTCTTTGTACAAAGAGAAAAAAGTTTTGTTAGGATTTTGACTGAAATACAATGTCCCACATCTCGGTTGGAATTTAAAAGTGTAGTGTCAAGCCAGCCCTTTTATACTTTTTAAATTCCTTTATATTCTTTTGGTCAAATTATTCTTTTGGTCTCAACATTTGCACCAAGTTTAATATTGGTCATCAACGTTTCAAAAAGTTATTTTAGGTCCTCAACTTTTTTTTTTGGTCAAAATTGGTCCTCGAACTTCACTCCGTCTGATTTTTTTTGTTAAATACTAACGTGGAAGGCTTATATGCACACCTTCTCTCCTACTTATCATATTTGGATGATATGACACCCTTCCTTTTTCCATCAATTATTGCTACCAAATATAATCTCATTGTGTTAATTATTTGAGAGAATAATGTGTAATAAAAAATTTTTTTACATAATATTTTTATTATCTTTTGACAACGATGGTGATTTGTTTTTTGTTTAGTTTACAGTTTAATTCCACATTAATTCTTATATAATGATTGTGTTTTGTTTCCTTTAATTTATTCTCAATGGGAACAAGGATACTTTTGCCTTAATTACAACATATATCATTGAGATTAATTAAAGAAAAAAAACCTGGAATCGCCATAGAAGATCAGCACAAGCTTTGTTATGGAATCGATTAGCATAGAAGTTATGACGAGCAGCTTCAAGCTCTGATCTCTCTTCATGGCTTCCTCCTTCAGCATCAAACTCCCATGTCTGCCTTCCCACGAAGTTATTAGTACTGAAAATGTAAGGATTCTTCTCTCCATCTCCTCCTATCTTCAACCTCCACATTCTAATCTCTCTCTCTTTCTCTTTCAAAGTAGCTAGCTTGCACTTAATTTATATTTCCCTATACCCAAATTGGCTTCTTCACTTCTTCCAACACGTACACACTGCACACCCTTATTTATAGGGTGAGATATTCAATTCTCAAGTGTTGAGTTTACACAATAATTAATATCAATATTATAACCTGCTTCAAGTTAACCTGTAAAATCTTATCAAACTTTAATACTACGTACCATAGCTAGTATTGAACAAATAACATTGGATCCGAACACAATATCTGTTTTATTAAAAGTTTTTATTTATTTTTAAATATCTTTTATTTTACAAAATAAAAAAATATTAATTATTTTTTTATAATTTTATCCCTACGTAATACTTACTCTCAAGATAAGATTAATGGAGAAAGAGTAATTAAGTAGGAGTAGTTAATTAGTAAAGGTAATTTAATCATTTTCTCTCGTATATTTCTAAGTTTAAATTAAAGTAAACTAATATTTTTTTTGTGCACCTACTCAACAAAGTAAATATTATAAATCGGAGAAAGTATTAAATGGAGTACTCCTATAGTAATAAATATCCGATGGAAAACTCTTGACGTTGTACGTTTAGTATGGATGTTCAAAACTCATGTTCAAAATCGAACAAAACTGATTAATATTCATTTTAGTTTGGTTTAGTACATTAAAAATTGAACAAAATTGCCTACACTATATATATATACATAAATTTAAAATTTACTTTTAAAAGATTAGATTAAATTTAATCTATTTAAAATTTTGATTTTCAAACTAATTTAATAATATATTGTTAATTAATATATAAAATATTATTATATTAATATATTTAAACTAGCATCCAACATGCACTCCCCTGCGTGTTGTCTGCTTTTTCTATGGATGTAATTTACTTCCTTAAATATGTGTGTGTGTAAAAAATATACATTTTTATATAACAAATCCTGTGCATGCTACTCAAAATTTATACAGATGGAAGAATGTGCTAAAACTTATATGTGGTGAATTAGTCTCCCTTCCTACAACTCCAGCTCCCTGAACGCGACCTGCAATCAACCCACGGCCGGAGGAGGCTCCCGCGGTAGGACTCCAATGCTAAAATTAGAGATCGAAAGTAGAGAGTATATAGTAAGAGAGTAAGAATTCAGTACCGAACCTGAGGAAGCTACCTCTGTTTATATAGGCTTCGCCGGGGGCAATTTGGACCTTTCCAGGGGGAGTCGTTTCGCGGGAACCAACGTCATCATAACCACCCCGGAAAGTGCGGAGGCATGGATAACGCCTGTGATGTTGACAGGCAGTCCCTCAGGTCGAAGGGAGCCGTATGGGTCTGATGTCGGAGCCGAGCCTGATGGCATGGAAGGCCGGGCCGAGGCTGATGGGTCGTCAGGATGGCTCTGTCGTATCAATATGTATATCAAAAGGCATAACAAAAAACTGAAGAAAACATAAAAAAGGGGAGTAGAATGTAAATACCTTAAAATAGCAAAATTAGTATATAACTTTCTTGTTCTGGTACTGGATTAGTTTCTACCATTTAGGGAGTTGATTTAGATGAATTAAATTAAACGCTTCTCAAATAATAACTATAATTACAAATTTTCAAATAGAATCGATTTATTTTTCTGGTTCTAAAATATGCTAATAACGCATCTTGAAGATTACTTAATTTAAATTTTTTTAATCAAACTTTTTTTTCAATCTTAAATTTTCTTTTTTTTTTAAGTTCAATATTTCATGTCAAATGCGTAGCATTATTATTATTTTCATGTAAAATGTTACTCAATAATATTTCGCACTACTGTTTGATATGCATATTTGAAGTGCATGTTAAATTAGTTTTTATGCGCATCTTAAATTATATGATTATTACTTTTGAAGTTCAGTATTTCTTCTCAACTGTATAAAGTTCAGTTTTAAAATTTTGTTTGGAAGTTTGAAGAGTAAGCATTTTAAAGATTACTTACTCAAGATAATGAGGATCCAAAATGTTAATGTCAAATTTGATGTGAATGGACTTTTTTTTATTTGAGTTAAAACTGCATCATAGAAAAAAGTATGTAAGTGAGAATGCTGTAAATAGAACAAAACACATTGAATTCATCTGAAAAAGTAAACTATAAAAGTGAATTAATTAAAGAGTAAAAAAAAGTAAAATGTCAATAGAGAGTAGAAGAATGAAGTAAACCATAAATGTATGAAATTGGTTAAATTAAACAAAACACATTGAATTAATATGAAAAATATATAGGTGTTACCATTTAGATGGACTCAAGGACAAACATGATTACAGTTGAATTGCATTAATGCTAAAAATATTGACGCCGAGATGAGTCACCAGGTGTTTGCAATTGAATTGCACAAATGAAGTGGTCAATATGAGTATGCAGAATTAGAGAAATAATGATACTTAAATTGTATAAATGAAAGAAACAATCATATCAATATTCTATCTAAATAGTGAGTAGTTTTATAAACGTGGGTGTGCAATGTGGGCCAATACTTAAAACAATTGCATGTTAATTTAAAAGAGGCTAGTGGTTAAAAACTGGTGTATCCAGTGGTGAGTTCCAAGTATCTATTAGTTGGTTTTACAATAACTACATCTTGGTGGTCTGAATGTTCTTAGTGGGTTTTAAAAATTATATAACTACCATATATCTCAACCTTCTCACTCACCTCTCCTTCAATTTTTTTTTTGTAATTTTTTAATTAAAAATATGATTATTTTGTGACCACAATGATCAGAAGGAGTCACAGCCATATTAATATAGATGACTGCATGTTAATTCAAAAGAGACTAGGGTGGTTAAAAACTGGTGTATCCAGTGGTGAGTTCCAAGTATCTATTAGTTGGTTTTACAATAACTACATCTTGGTGGTATGAATGTTGTTAGTGGGTTTCAAAAATTATATAACTACCATATATCTCAACTTCCTCACTCACCTCTCCTCCAATCATTTTTTTGTAATTTTTTAATTAAAAAATATATGGTTATTTTGTGACTCCAATGACTAGAATGGGCCACAGTCAATTTTTTTTATTTACAAAATATAAAATAAATTATTAATTGTAAAATAATAAAGTAAAGATTAAAATATTATTTTCTTTGATAATTATCACAATTATTATTTTTTAAAAATAAAATTATTATTACAACTATTCTCCTATTTTCTCTTTCCCATGATATTCTCATATCATCTTTTTATTTTTTTTAATTAATTAAATAACTATTTTGGGAGACCATTGACAAGAAGAATTTACAACCATATAAATATAGATATATAAATTTAAAAATTTCGTCACACTAAACTATTTAAAATTGATTATTTATTGTTTAATTTATTTTAATGTTATAAATTTTAACAAATAATTAAATTTTTTTCCATTTAAAAATTATATTGCACTTCACTTTCCCATATTTATGAGATGGGCGTTGAGTAGTGAACGTGCCATAGCACGGCTTGTCAGTTCCTGTGGCAAATATAGCTATGCCCACCGGCTTTAGATGTCCGTACTGTCCTATTATTTATGATGTTTGAATTTCCTCACAACGAATTGTGAATTTGGATTTGTTCTGATTACGATACATTTAATATAAATATATGGATATAAATATTATAAAAAATATATAATAAAAAAATATTTTAAAATTAAAAAAAGTACTGTAGAGATGATCTTTACCAAACGTAACTTTAAATACAATTTTAGTTGAATTGTATTTTAGTACATAATTTTGATTGTTGATCCAAATTTCAAAATCGTATTGATGATTTTAATTAACAGTTAAAATTATTTGTTGATGTGAACTTCAACCAAAATGTTTTGAACCAATCTGAGTCTAACGAAATATATCATTAAGAGTAATATTATAGAGATATAATAAATTTTGATTCATATTTTTTAAGTCATTGGATTAACAAAATATGATTTACATTCTTATGAACCCGTCCCTCTAAGAATGGAATCTAAAAAACAAATATTAAAGAAAGATAGATTCTTCACTTCCTGTTTTCCATAGTGTTAATTAACACACAAATAGTTTACCCGCTCTAATTCATGTCTTTTTTTTTTCTAATATTTTTTTGATAAAAGTTCAATAGTATCGTACCATTGAAATTCAGTACATTTCTCAAATTATGTAGAGCCATTTGTTAATATTAAAATAAATTCATATTAATAAGGACCCACCTTGAATAGTTTAGGAACCAACTGATTGGAAGAATGTACTGAAGTTCAGTACTACCATACCACTGAACATATATTTTTTTAACTATAATAGTTATTGAATTTTATTGAATGATTTAAATTTTATCTAATTAGTTAATAACATATTTATAAAAAGTTAAAAAAATATTTAAAAATAAAATAATAATTTTAAATATTTTAAAAATACAACTAATAGGTGAAACTTTAACCAACAAAACTCATAGTTATTTAATAAAATTATGTTGTAGAATCGAATTATAATTAATTAATTGATTATGCTTGGACGACGACTAACATAAAAGAATTAAATTTTAAATTTTAAAATAAATTAGTATTTTATAAGTATCTTTTTATTAGAGGTAATTCTGTTCAAAACACTGTTGAGTACTAAATGTAGGTATCTCTATTAGCGGGAATTTGAACACATGTTCATCATATTGTGAAAGACTAATTCTTTCCACTAAACCCGATCCCCATTGATATTAAGTAACATTAAAATAAAGATTTTAAATATAAATATTCTACTAATTTGTTTCGTAATTAAAGAAATCATTATTCTTTTTAATTATGCTGCTGCTAGGTTCATAAAGTTAATTAATTTAATTTTCTTCTGCTTGCTAGGTTCATAAAGTTGCAATTAATTTGATGGTAGGCTATTAGGTTAGTTTATAAAGAGAGGTTTTAATTTTGGTCAGAGCTTTCATTCATCCATGATGAAAATACGGAATTTGGATCAGTGCAATTCTCTTTCGTGTAATTCTGGTGTAATTTTTATAAAATACACATTTTTACATCATTTTTGAAGTACTAATACAGATTTACTCTAACAATAACCCACTATGAATGGATTAGGAATGAAATTATTATTAAATTTGACAAATATCATCACTAAATAGCCTCGTGAGACTATTTTTTAATATTAATAACAATTTGGTCCCTAATCCATTTAAGGTGATGATATTTGTCAATATTGATTAATTTGGTCTCTAATCTTTTCTTAGTGGATTATTATTAGTGTGAGTGCGTATTAGTACTTCAAAAATGAAGTAAAAATATGTATTTTATAGGAATTGCATCGGAATTGCATGGAAGGAAATTGCACTGGATTCAAATTCGAAAATACGCTATATATAATGACGAGACGTTCACTGATAACATATCTCTCTAATTAATTGATTTTTAAATTATTTAAGGTGGATCTTTATTAATATAAATTTATATTAATATTAACAAATGACTTTATATAATTGGAGGAATGTACTGCATTTTAATAATACAGTATCAATAAACTTTTATCCCTATATAACATAACAAGGCATATATATCATTGAAAAAAAATATAGGACAGCCAATAGGAGATTTGCGCATGAACAAATATTTTTTAGGGAAGTTTATTTTTATTATAGGATTTCAGTTAAATCAAATAAAATTATCTATAATAAAAATATATCTTTAAAAAAACCAAATATATATATATATATAGCCCTGCAGCCCTAAGGAGAATACTTTCTTTTTCTTTTTTTGCCTGAACCTCAGGAGAATACCTAACATAGTCTTAGACAAGACAACACACTGACAAAAATTAAGATCGGTCTTAATTTTCTACATACATTCAAATGACATACATGCTAAAGCAAATTTTTTTAAACTTTGCAAATTTTTCTAAGTATTAAAAAAAATTACAATATATGATAAATTTTTTAATATTTATTATTTATTTTATTAAATGTATATATATAAATAATAATATATTATACTAAAAGTGGGTACGTACACACTAATATTTTATTCATTTATTGTTATATAAATTAAATTTAATTAATTAACAGCACTAGTAAGATGCGCAATCATGATTGTTAAACTTTCGAATTAACTCTTAAACTCTTACGGTTTATGTTTTCACGTGGATAAAATGAGTTAACTCGTGTCAAACTCAAAAATATTTAAATTTGTGTTAAACTCTCAAGTTAACTCTTAAATTCTTATGAGTTTACATTTACATGTAGGCAAAACGAGTAAACTCGACCATAAACTCATGAAAAACACTATTTTTGGGCATTCTTATTTTCCGTTAAAATGCACTTACCAAAGTATTCTCTACATAAATTTTTTTAAAATAATAGTATTCCATTGTTCAAATTAAGAAAATATAAATATTAAAATATAAATGATTAATTTCTTAATAAATGTATAAATTATGAATAAAAATATATAGTTTGAATAAATTTGTATTCAATATTTATCTATAAACTACATTTGAAATTATATTATTTAAAAATTTATTTATATTAATTATGATAGAAAAATATATTTTTAATTAATAACTATTTAATGAAATAGGTAAACTCTTACGAGTTCATGAGTCAAGTTTAAGTATCGAGTTTATCCTACCTTTACGAGTTTATTTAGACTCTCAAATTTGACAACCTTAGCGCACATCATTGTTTTTTTTCATATAATCTTACATAATTTATTCTGTATTTATCATAGTATTATTTTAAAATAAAATCTATTATTTTATAAATTAATTACAAATAAAAAATTGAAAAAAATAAAATTTATTGATAGATTGATAATAATGATAAATAAAAGTAATTTATCAAATTTTAAAAATGATATATAAGTTGAAAAAACTTGAGTACTCTCTATTCATTTATTGTAAAAATTAAAATTAAAAAATTTATCTTTTATCTTTTTATGTTTCTAATGCAGAATAACTTCAAAATCTATTACATCTTTAAGAATAAAAGAGCATATTTTTTTACTTTTGTATTTCTTTATTTTTTTCTATTAAAAGAGGCCATAATTTTTTATCCAAAAGGGACAAATAAATTTTTTTATTAAATATTACATGTATATTAGCATAATTTTAGAGGGGTCATGGCACCCCTAGCTAAGCCCCTCTCCCTTCGCCCTCGAAGAGATAAATATAAAATCAAAATGCAACACATTCCTCATCCCTCTTAATACAAAGAAAAATCTTTTGTAGAAAACCCTCCATAAAAAAAAGATAGAAGAAAGGGGCGACCAATCAGAAGTGTTCAAAATTGAACCAAATTAAAAAGAATTTGTTTATATATACCAACATATAAAAGTTAATTATATTTAACATGAATCAAAATGACTATAAATTAAACTAGACAGATTTTAAAACTAAATCGAACCAAACCAATTAAAATAAAGTTCACAAAATCCGCACATTTTGACAATTAATTATATTAGTTCAATTGATAAAATCGAATCAAACCTACTATATCTAATTGATAAATCAGATGTTTAATCTTTTAAGTTTAATTTAGTGGTGATTTTGTCCAAATCTATTTTAGATTTCGGTCTTTTTTTGTGAAAGATTTTGTTCCAATTATTAGATCGACTCAAATCTGAGCATTTATGCTGAAAGAAAAACTTTTGATCTTTTATTAAATTGATATTGGGGAAGTCTAGCTATAACATTTACAATTGTGCAGAACACAACTTCTCTCGTACGTAGGAAGTGTATATGGTAAACATTTTGTTGACAACACCAAGATCGTGAGGATTTTCATCCTAAGATTATATTTCTTATAGAATTGGTTGTGCTTTTGTTTCTTTTTTTAGTTCAACATTTATAAATTGTTCTTCTTCTGTGTTATTGGATTAGAGTTATTTGAGCAATTTGGCTTTTTTATAATATGATTTGGCTTATACCTCAATATAGATATGGATAATGATATGTAGTTACAATGAAGTTTGATTAACCAATTTTTAGTTATTGAATTTGTTTCGATTAAGATCTATGTCAAAATTTTTTTAAAAAAAAATAAAATATCACAAATCTCAAAATATATTCAATATTTAACAATAGATAAGCCAAAACTCATCATAACTTTTTTTGGTTTCCCAAGGTATCTCCTAGCCCGACATATCAAGGACTAATCTTTCGCGGATCTGAGCTCCATTTAAGGATTTGCCGCTGGCCAATTGGTTGCTGCATACACAAAGTGAGATTCGAACCTCCAACACTTGCTTAAGTGACCTAGTGAGCTAACCACTAGACCAACCAAACTTGGTTAACTCATCATAACTTTATTATCCTAGAGAAATACGCATCTCAACTACAACATTAAATTTCTCTGATTATAATACATTTGTATACAAGAAAACTACTCCAATGATTGACACTAATTAAATAATCTATATCCAGGTGCTTAATTTCTATTGGATAAGTAGTCCAGGGTAAGCATTATTAATTGGTATCACCGAAAGCACGATTTTTAATTTAAGTGAAATATAAATATATAAAGTGGACGATCTAGACTGTCTGATATTTATATTTATATACATAAATTTTAAATAGTTAAATTTAAATTTTACTTTTAAAAGATTAGATTAAATTTAATTTATTTAAAACTTTGATTTTACAACTGATTTAATAATATATTATTAATTAATTAGTAAATAAAATGTACTATATTAATAAATTTAAAAATACAAATTTGACAATTTAAAATTTTCGTGAAACTAAACTATTTAAAATTGATTATTTATTGTTTAATTTATTTTGATGTTATAAATTTTAACAAATAATTAAATTTTTTTCCATTTAAAAATTATATTGCACTTCACTTTCCCATATTTATGAGATGGGCGTTGAGTAGTGAACGTGCCATAGCACGGCTTGTCAGTTCCTGTGGCAAATATAGCTATGCCCACCGGCTTTAGATGTCCGTACTGTCCTATTATTTATGATGTTTGAATTTCCTCACAACGAATTGTGAATTCGGATTTATCCAGATTTAGGATACGCTTAATATAAATATATAGATGTAAAGTATTGTAAAAAAATATAATAGAGTAGAGTACTATAGAATAAAAAAACTACATCCTTACTTGATCACACCCGTCATAATGTTGATTAAATTAACCGAATTAAAATGCAATATAACAGTGTAACTCGGATCATATTCACTCAAGGAATCTTTATCTAAGATCCTAGGCTAAACTAAGTATAAAAAACATGCAATTAACAAACTAAAGTGATATTTTGGATCTTTAAGCTATCTACTAAATGAGAAATACAATCAAAGTAAACTTAAATGTAAATAAAAAGAACCTAAATTACTATTTTTATAATTTTCTTGAATAGGCCAATTAAAAAAAAGTTGGAATTAATATTAAAAATGCTTTTGGAAATGAAATTATAGCTATCATAGTTCAAATTAATATGAGAATTAATAACTCACTAAGTCTTAAGGAAAACCTTAAGGTACCATAGCTAGCAATTACTCCAAAAGACACAATTAAAAATCACTTAGTATATGATTAAAATTAAACAAAAGCAACTTGTTCCTCTACTAAAAATTGCTCAACCAAGACAATCAAATACAAGCATATAATAAGATTATATCTTCTAGTCATGAACATGATAGAAAATACTTTATAATTGCATTGTACAGGCAATATTTCTATGCAATCATCAAGTTGTCAAAATCAATCTAAATCATAATCACTCAATACGCATAGACCCATAAAAAGATTCTAAATTACATAAAGATAAATGCGAAATGCAAGAAATTAAATATACAATTTAAAATTACGTATTGAGATAAAATAACTCTCCTTTGTAGGATAAGAAATCAAACCCTAATGTCCATCTCCAAAAAAAATAAGGAAATCTAGCCACACATTAAGAGAGATGCTACGATGTCCTTCACTCCTACAACCATGATGCATGAAATGGAAGAGTATGATGATGGTGGTGTGGTGGCGTGGAAGAGAGAAAATTTTGGGTGTGAGAGATGAGAAATTTGATTATGATGATGGCGAATGTGATTAAGGGTTTATTGGTGATGGAGTGGCGTGAAGATTGAAGGAGTGAGATGGAATGATCAAGAAGAGAAGTGGGAAATGGCGTGTTGATTATGGTGAATTCTTTTGCCTGTGTAGCGCCGAAACGTGGCGTGAGGTGGGCTTGGTTAGTCAGATACGGGGCACGTTTATTAGGCAGAAATTAAAACGGAAATAAAATATATTTGATGTGTTTAGTAGTAAAAGTTTAGTAATGGAAATGAAAAGGAAAAGAGAATGTATTAAAATGACTATTTTACCCCTTATATTAAAATAATAAAAAGAAAAGGGATTATAATTGTGTCAAATCAAAAGGGTATAATAGATATTTTGTATTTTTTTTAAGTTGATAAAAATAAAAAGGTAAAAAAGTAAGTGGGACCCAGTGGACCCCACATTTTCATTGACATTTCCATTAGCATTTCTTGCTAATGAACATGACCATGGTGATTTGGATTTAGGCTTTATTTTTGGGCAGAATTCCTTTTCCTTTTTTTTTTCAATATATTTTTTTAACCTACAAAACAAAAATAAACTCAATATAAAATAATCATCCCAAAATATTTTAATTAAAAAGCAATAACAAAAAAATAACAATTTAACTCTTTTTAATATTATTTTCATGTAATTATTCTTTAATCAAATTTATCATAATTAATACAATTAAGCCCAATAAAATATAGTAAAAATCCTAAAATAAGATAAAAATATTATATACAATAAGGTCTTATCGAATTTCTCCACGCTTAAACATTTGTACTCCTGGGCAAAAACAAGCAAGTGCAAGCAATCCAAGAATGACATTAAAGTAAATGAGGGACTAACATGTTCTGAAAAAAGAATGCAACAAAAGAGAACACTCGAGGATCAATGTGTTTCTCTCATCTCACAAATATGGGTCCTTTCGCTCAAATCTAAACTTAAACTAAGATCTACCATAAGCTTGTAAAAATTCTACTTTCTCCACCACTAAGTAGCAATTAGACTTATGAATCAAGGGAACTTAAGAGGATTGTAATGATAAAAAATGACCAAATAAAATGAACAATATAAGATATCAAAATTCCCAAAATAGATTAGTATTGACAATAGGTGAGCCAAAACTCATCATGATTACCCTAGAGATATAGGCATCTCGACTGCAACATTAAATTTCTCGGATTATAATACATTTGTATACAAGAAAACTACTCCAATGATTGACACTAATTAAATAATCTATATCCAGGTGCTTAATTTCGATTGGATAAGTAGTCGAGGATAAGCATTATTAATTGGTATCACTAAAAGCACGATTTTTAATTAAGTGAAATATAAGTGTATAAAATATATTATAGGCAATTTACACTTTTAACAACTCTGAATCCCAAAATTACTCATATTTTTTTTTGTCTAGATCCGGGTATTCACCGTCGAACACAGTGACTAATCCCCTCGCTGAATTGTAGGCACTTCGAAGGGTGGAATAGCTGGCTCAAAGATTTAAAGTTGCTCCATACCTAAGGCAGGACTCATGTTGAATTAGCTAGCTGCACTATGGACACGGACTGATCACGTGGCGTGTGGTTAATTAGAATTTTAAATGTTGATGAAGCTTGCGTTGAACTTAAGAGTGACATGTTAGTCGTTTGAAAGTAATTTAGGTATACATTTTTTATATGTTGGTAGGCGGTAAGGTAAATGGAAAAGGAAAAAACTTCCTTAATGAAAGGTGATTGCTTGTGTGTGAAGAGGGAAGTTGTGATGTGATGAGGTATTTAAAGACCAAAATATCCTTAAAAAATTTGTGATTTTTAAAAAAGTAAGGACAAAAAAGATATTTCATACTTTTATCCTTTATTTCTCTATCATCTTCCCACCATACCAAACATTATTACTTTTACATTCTACTTCCATTTTCCTGCATACCAAACATACTTTTTATCACTTACTTCCACTTCCCACTAAAATACTCATCGGATACCAAACCCACATTTATATTTTTGTTATCACTAACGTCTCAATGTTTTTCTTAGTAGGAAATATAATTTTGGATGATAAAGTGTAGCTTGTTTCATTTATCAAGTGGAGTGTATTAATAATTTATTTAACTAATATTTTAATAAAGTAATAAATTAATTAACATTTTGTATGTATTTGTTTAATAAAAATTGATTAAAACTTATATCAATTTATCTATTTAATAACATTATTACTAAATTAAAGTTTAGTATTACTATACTACTAAACTTTAGTATATCTCTCCAATCATGTAGTATCATTTGTTAATATTAATAAAAATTCATATCAATTAGGACCAACCTTAAATTGATTAGGGACTAACTGATTAGAGAAATATACTGAAGTTCAATACTACCATACTACTGAACATCTACACCATAATGTAATATGAAAACTACACCAATGAATCGCATATAATCCAAATCCAGATATTTTTTTATCTGAATAAAGTAGTTGAGGATAAGCATCATTTAGTATCACGATCCAAAACCGATAATGTCGTTGAACTGCCTGCACTTGGACAAGGACTAATCATGGCATGTGATTAATTAAAATTTTAGTGAATTAATAATTTGGTCCAAAAAAATATAATCTGTGGTTTCATATTTTAATTTAATAGTTCAAAGATGATAATGTTAAATTTAATCTTTTAAAAATATATTTTATCTCAACTAAACGTTGTTTTGCATCACTTTTCTCTCATTCTAATTTAGTAAAACGGCGTTGTTTTGCTGAGTTGGAGTGAGAGAGGGTGTCATATCATCCAAATATAACACGTAGGAGAAAGGGTGTGCCACATAAGTTTTTCACGTCAGCATTTAAAAAAAAAACTAAACGGAGTTACGCTGGAGGACCAATTTTGACACAAAAAAAATGTTAAGGATCTAAAATAACTTTTTAAAACGTTAAGAACCAAAAGATTAATTTGGCGTATATATATATATATATTATAGAAGATTCTCAAGATCACTATATAAATTGATAACTTACATTTTTTTTAGAAATTAAACTCAAAAGCCTTCAGGCCAAAAAAAAAAAAAACTCAGAAGCCAGCCTTTGAGCAATCTTACAGAAACTGTTCAGGGTGACTGGGTGGGGCTCGCTATATGTTAGGGCACGTTTGGTTGTTTGAAAAAAATAATAGAATCTTTTTTATAATTTAACATTATTTTTAACATTTTTTCTACCAATCATATCTTACTTTTTGTAAAGTGATCGATGAAATTATATTTTTGCCTTTACTTTTTTTATCTACTTGTATTTTATTCCCACTTTTAATATAAAAGTAAAATAATTATTTTATTCACTTTTATTCCATTCACATCATTTTTTACGTTACTATTCCTATTCTCTTCAACATTCACATTTCTGTTACATCTAACATTTATGTAATCAAACAAGTCGTTAATTTTTATAAGATTAGTTCATTGTTTTAGTTTTTAATAATTTTATGTAATTTTTAAATTTCATGTCTATAACTTTTTGTTTTAAATTAGAAAGTTGACATGATATTAAAAAAATAAAAATATTTTTATTGAACTTTATTGGATAATAAACCAATGAGGTGATAGAGCAAGTACACATGCTAACAAATCTAAAGTCAAGTCGAATATGTCAACTTACTTGGTTCTACTATAATATAATACGGGCCGGGCTTAAAAAGCTTGAATTCGGCCCATTTTATGCAAACCTTTTAAAATATGAACATTTGTTAACAGGACTATGATACATTGATGCAATGCACCGTGATATTGTAATTTTTAAACATACATAATTGGTTACTAATTGGTTAGTCCCATTAAAATGGGTTTTAGCATAGTGCAACCTCTAAATCAAATATCATATACATATGCATTTACGTTACATTCTCATTCCCTCCAACATTCTTTATACCAAACGAGGCCTAATTAATTCTCTTTGCCCTTGGCAGATTTGGATTGGATATATACTAAAATAATGTGATATAATATATTACATTCACACAAATAAACACATATATTACATTAAATAAGTATGTGAAGAGCCAATATAAATACACTAAATATAAGTAGTTAAAAACTCAAGTGTACTAGCTAATATATCTTTTATATCTCACTTAAATTAATTATAAAATTTTAGTAGATTTTTATTTATCCTTTAAACTTGCATTCACCATATATATATATATATATATATAATAGAGCTGCTAATTTATTATCAGATAAATCATGGTTACTTGTGTGGTGCAGGATTAATATTGTAAAAAGTGGGAACTAAGATCATTGGACTTTTTCTTTTCAAGATTGCTCCCAAAGTTTCAGCCATGTCTAGGGTTTTTGGAGTGATCCCATATGGAAGTTCCCAATCAAAAAAGCATAGCAAACTTGCAAGAATAATCTCCACACTAGCCATACCAAACAACATCCCAGGACATATTCTCTTTCCTGCACCAAATGGGATGTATTCAAAATTGAGCCCTCTGTAATCTATTGAACTCTTTAAGAATCTTTCAGGCAAAAATTCTTCAGCTGAAGTACCCCAATAGTTTGGGTCTCTTCCAATGGCCCATACATTCACCATCACTTGAGTTCCAATTGGTATTGTGAACCCATTGATCTCACAAGTTTCTGTGCAATCTCTTGGGATCAGAAATGGACCTGGTGGGTGTAATCTTAGAGTTTCCTTGATGATTGCTTTTAGATATTCCAGTTCTTCAAGAGAAGTTTCATCAATATTATTATTATATGCTTTGTTTCTAAACACTACTTGCCTAACTTCTGCTTGTGCCCTTTTCATTACTCTTGGTTTTCTTAGCATTTCTACCATGGCCCATTCTACTACTGTAAGTGATGGCTCAGTTCCAGCAAGAATCATCTCCTGCATAGATTTATATATATAGTGGTGACATTTTTAGGATGAAAAGTAAAAGTTAAAGAAAATGGCATTCAAAAGTATATTTTATGTCCCTCAAACTTTACACCAATTTTTAATTTCGTCCCTAAACTTTTTTTGTATTCAATTTTGTCCCAAAAGTTTTAAATTACAATCGATTTTGTTTCAAAAATTTTGAATTTTGTCCTAACACCTAATATCGTCCGAATTATTAACAGTAGTATAATGACATGACATCACACATATATTAAAACAACGTCTTTTTTTTTATATTAGAAATGAGAAATACGAGGAAACGACGCCGTTTTGACTTTTGAGTGACAAGATAGAATTAATAATATTACATATATATGATGTCATGTCATTATTTGCCATTAGTAATTTAGATGATATTTGTTGTTAGGACAAAATTCAAAACTTTTGAGACGAAATTGACTACAATTTAAAACTTTTGGGACAAAATAATTGATTACCACACAAAAAAATGGTAGGGACCAAATTAAAATTTTGTGTAAAATTTGAAGACATTAAAAATACAAAGCCAACAAAAAAAAACCAAAATGCCAAAAACTTGAGGGATATATGGTAATCACCAGAATGATAGCTTTAAGATTGTTGATTGTCAAATCACCATGATGTTTCAGGTTTAAGAGAGCTGAGAAAAGGCATTGTGGTCCTTCTTCTTCTTGTTGATTTGAAGCACCAAAGTCATTGATGATTTTTTCAAGAAGCATATCAATTTTGTGGTGTAATTTCTTCAACTTAAGCCTCTCTCCAGTGATCACCTGAAGCCATTTCTGAGAAGGAAAGATGTCAGATACTATGGTTTCTTCTGTAGCTTTTGTAAACATTTGAACGAGTGAAAGGATTGCTTCTTGCCCATTATTGTGGTACTTCTCACCAAAGATTGATTTTGAAACATTGTCACAAATTGTGTGAAGAACCATGTCACTTAGGTTCACACAGCATCCAACTTGTGTAGATAAAGATTTTATCAAATTTGAGACCTCCTTTTCCCTTAGTGATTGGAATGACCTTGACCTTACATGCTTCGCATTTAACTGTTGGAAAAGCAGCAAGAAGAGATAATTAGAAGTATTCTGTTAGTTTTTTTTTTATATATATATATATACTATTTTCTTTGTTTTGAAAAATTGAAGTTGAGAATATTTTAAGGGTAAATTACACTTTAATGGCACGTGACTTTTCATTTTTAAATAATTACCATTTCTGTAGATGAAATCTTTCGGAGGAGCTTCCAGAAGTTTCCAACGGGGGAGAAGGCAAGGCCAGAGTAATCATAGAATAGAATATGAAGAGAAGGACGATCAAGTCTTCCACCAAAGTTGATATCATTGCTTTGAAAAACCTCTTTAGCCATTTCTGCAGAAGAAACCACAATGGTTGAGATTTCACCAACTTGAAGATGCATCAATTCGTCATATTTCTTTGACAATTCTCTCATACGATGATGAGCTAATTGAGAGTGGAACCCAACAAGATGGTGAATGCTTCCTATAATAGGAAGCTTCCATGGCCCTGGTGGTAGCTTCCCTCCTTTTTTTCTACCATTGATGTTGCTTCTCAAGCTTTTTGATGCTATGATCAGAACAAGAAGAAGCAATGCTGGAATTATAGAGAAGAAGTGAAGAAAATCCATGAATGGATCGTCGATGTGCAAGATGGCATAATTCATATATATCACCTCCATATATATATATATATATACACACACACACAAAAGATGTTGTGCATGTTATTTTTTTAATTGGTAATATAATATAAAATCTTCAATATTTATCTTTATGTACGTTATTTTTTAATTTTTAAAATATAATATAAAATAACTATTGTTAATTTTTAAAATAATAAATTAAAAATCAAAAAGTTATTTTTCTCTCTTATTATATATCTTCTTCCCGCTAGAAATGACAACAAATTTGGAACCAAAATTTTGCTGACGATAAAATTGTTAACAAATAAAATTCGAGGTACAAAATACACAATTAGAAATCTAAATCTCTAAAATAGTTGGGTGCCCTCGCATGTGTTCTTAATTCTCGGTACAGATATCCGTACAATGACACATCTCAACTGGAACATTAAATTCTGTAATTATAATACATTTAGTATACAACAAACAAATTGGTTAACATCATCAAGAATAGAAGGAAGGAGAATGTAATTTCAGTATCTCTTAAAGGATGAGAGTGTAATTTATTTAAACGAGTATGTAGTGAGTGAAAGAAATTAAAGATGTATACTTGTTGAGGCCAATCCCCATTCTCCAATTGAGAATTGATAAGCACCTTTGTTCCATGATGTAAAGGACTTGGGTCTCTTTCTCCCTGTAAATTCAACCAAATTAATATATAAAAGTTCAAATTAAAGTAAAATGAATGGAATAAACTTACCCTCCTCGGCTCCTCTTAGCCTATATCTAAGTGACCAAATTAAATAAAAATTTATGACACAACTTACTTAGCTAGATGAATTAAATCTATCAAAGTCCAACCTGTTTGTACTATATTCAAACGATTTTTTTGAAGTGGCACATATTTCTACACCATTCAAAAAGATATTAACGTTAAAGAAAATTCTCTAATGATATATAAAAAGATCAATATGATTGATTATATATTTTTTAAAAAATAATATTAAATTAAAGAATTGTATATAAGTCTAATCCGAATATTAAATTCAAAGACATGTGTTTACCTTTTTAGAGCATGAAAGATAGCTTTCTCCCCACCCACCATCCTCCATTTGAATTGAGAGTACAAAGTTAACAGCTTTGCGAATGGCTACACAATTGTTGTGTAAGGCATGTTCGTTTGGCATGATGAAGATCTGATCACGGGCCGAACTTTAAAAAATACAGGCCGGGCTTACGGACTTTTTTCTTAAAAATTTAAGCTCGAGCCCGGGCTCAGACCCGTTTTTTTAACTAAAAACGGGCCGGGTTCGGCCCGTATAAATGAAAAACGGGCCTGAGCCGTCATATTTTGTACCATAATTTTTTTTTTAGTTTTTTCATGTTTCATCTAAGATACAAAAAAAATACTTTTTTTTTAAAAAATAAATAGTTAAAATATTTTAATGTATTATATATATATATATATATATATATATATATATATATATATAAACATTTTATACGAATTGTATATAAAGATATACATATTTTGTATCCAAAATATATTATATATTATGAAATCTAGATACAAAATATGTATATATATATATATATAGATATTTTGCATCCAGAATATATAACAAATTACCCACTCTAAGAGAGCTTGAATTTACTGCTAATGGATTGTGGGAAGAAAATGGTACATGCACTCTAGAAAAATTAGTGTAATACTAGTTAATTGGAAGTTGGAAGCTAGTCTCCCCTCTAAGATTGAATTTTTGAAATGTTCAAATATGTAAGATTGAATGAATTAAATACAAGACCTTGGACATCAAACATTAAAATAAGTTATCAATTAGGTTGGTATTTATTCTATACTAGATTGAGTTTTTTATTTATTTTAATGTATTTTATATATATATATATCACTACTAGAAAAACAGTGTTTAGTGACCGCCAAATCGGTCACAAAATAGTGAAATCGGTCACTAACTTTAGGTTTAGTGACCGATCTATGACCGACGGCGGCGGTTGGTATTTCACTAGTCACTAATAAATTTGTGACCGTGGAGTCGGCAGTCACAAATTTAGTGACTGATTGGGCGGTCACAATTCGCTCAGAAATTATCCAGCCCTCACGCAGTCACAAATTAGTCAACAAATTGCTGTCACAATTCGGTCACAAAATTTGTGACTAACACGCAGACAGAATTCAGTCACTAAATTTTGGGGATCCTTCCAGTCACAAATCGGTCACAAAGTTCAGCAACAAATCGATCACAAGGCTTGTGACTAACACGCAGTCACAATTCAGTCACAAAATATGAAACCCCCTCAATCACAAATTTTGTGACTGAATCTGTCTCTAGTCACTAATTTGTCACAAATATCCATTTAACAATCAATAATATTTGAAAATGATATAAACCATTAATATATATATATTCATAGTAACACTTAACAATGGCTTGTATCTTAAACATACAAGTCAAACAATCTCATGAGAAACAAAATACAATTATAAAAAATCTCATGAGTCACATACATAAATACAAGACATTAACTATGTCTACTCAAAGTAAATTAAAGCCACTAGTAGATGAATCATTAGATGGAGTGCTCATCCCATTTTTGACCAAGAGTTGATGCACAAGTACTTTAAGGTCTTGTATCTCCCTTTGCATTTCTTGCCTCTCTTGAGTAGTCTTTTCTAACTCTTGATGCATCACTTCCCTTTAATCTCATTCTCACACTTCTCCTAAAAATTAAATCATCTTTATAACATTAAAAAAACTTCAAACCACAAAAGAAACTAACAATTAAACAAAATTATAGCACTCAGAGTCAATACTTTTCAGAGGGGAATAAACTTACAATTGAACATAACCAAAACCACGATGCTTGGTTGACCCTGTGATGATTAAACAATGGTAAAGACTAAAGAATTTAAAATAGTTAAGAGAGGATTTATGCACTTTCTATACTAAAAAACTTAACTGTATTGTTGGACCTTAGCTTCATAAATCACAAAAAGGTGCTTCATTAAGATTCAGTTCAATTCTGATCCTGCATTGAGCAAACCCATAAACCATCACCAAGTCCCATGCATTATAGTAGAAAATTTCACAAATCAACATTAATCAGGCTATAAGAAATAATTTAAAGAAAGGAATAGTTTCCAAGCTAATATACTTGAACAGTAGCCTACCTTAAGAGCCAAAAGCAAGGTAATAGTTTCCAAGCTGTGTTGTCCTCGATCAACATAATCTCCCAAAAATAGGTAGTCAATATACCTGAAATATCTGCGTTTAGTTCAAAAAAAATTGTGAAATTGGATTGTAATTGTAATTGGAATTGGTGGGATGGAATTGGAATTGAATTATTTGAATTGAAAAGTGTGTTTAGTATTAAAAGATAAAATTGAAAGTTTGTAAAAGAATGTGAGGTAAAAAGACTAATTTTTCCCTCAATAAATATTAAATAATTATTTTTCTTTTAATTTTATTTTTTGGTATATAATTATTTTTTTATATTTATTATAACAATTTGTTAGCAAACATTTAGGACATGGTCTTGAGTTTTAGCCTCAAGCAGTACATTTCAATTTTCAAATATCTGAAACTGTGATTGGAAGTGCATCAGTGGATTATATTATACATAGAGTTAACGCTTAACATTATTGCACATAGAGCCTAATGTTGCTCAAATCTATGTCCCTGTGATTTTGGAAATACATGAGGAACAAAAAGGTAGGTTCCAAATTCCAATTAATGAAAAATAAGTCATTCATAAATACTAGAATATATGTGTACCACTAAGTACTTACAATATTATAGTGCCTGATGAAGTTGATCCACAATCCTTGTGTGTTGACAAAGATAATCTATTTGTATATCTGCACCAGAATAATTATAATATGATATATAGGGAAGTGCAGCAAACACAAATAGTAATAACCATTATAATACTTCACTGGGTCAAAAAGAGAAAACTATAGAAAATGATCTAGGTTTGAGTGTTCATTACAAAATAAAAAGCGGGTATGATCAGAGTAACTCTGTAACTCTGTATGTCAATAGATTCATTTCTAAATTTCAGAGTTAGTATGATCAGAGTAACTCTGAAATTTGAAATCGTGGAAGAAACATTCTGATTTCTGAAGGTCTATATTAGCATTCTTGAGTTTATTAATTTGCAGTTCTTTTATGAAAAAACAAAATGTAAGCCTTCAGCTTTTTCAAAATCAGAAAAACTTCAACCGTAAGTACAAAGAAATTCATGGCTACTATACACTACTTTTTTAGTTTAGACAAAAAATAAAGTTGAATTGATGACCTTGTGTATATAGGAGTAATGAAATTGGAAGCTACTAAATTCAAGTCAAGAGAGGTAGTAAAGCATGTGCATGAGACAGCTGCAACATCATTGTAGAAGATATTAACCTTAGAAGGTCACGTGGCAGATGATGTACTAGTTGAGGTGAGAAATTATGTAACACTTGCATCATGAGAAATGGCATAATTTTTATTAATCATGAATCCCATTAGCTCTCATTCTACTCAAACTGTTTCAAATTCCAATGCCCTCAAGCCTGAAGGAAGGTACAAATATAAAACTTTCAATACAAGTATTAATTAACTCAATTGTATTGTGGGGTGGAGGGTGGGGGGGGCGGTTTGCCTTTGATGTGTTTGTGATAATGTCTCTTTGAGTCATGTAAGAGTTTTGACTTTTTCTTTCCAAGATGCTCTCTCCACCAAAACGTGAAAAAGAAAAAGAGCACTTCAATTTAAAAAGATATATGCCAAAATTATGGAAATTAGAACCATTAACATTTGAAGTTTGAACACTCCTACATATGCTTTACTATACTTTGTTGACAGAGATTGTAAAGGTAAATCAATAATTTTAGCACATTCATCTTAGAAAAAGAGGAGAAAACAACAATCAACGGCACCAATAAAACAAAAATATAGCTCAACAAAAAAATAGAACTCAGTCACCATCACTAGAAAATAGAAATAGTTATATTCAGCAACCACCACCATTAACAAGCAGAGAAAAGAACAATATTAAATATGTATATAATATTGTTCTTGAACCATTGTGTTGTGTGCATTAAGCAAAACTTAAAGAAGGCCAGCCATAAGCTTAACCATACAATATATATTCCATTTGTGCAGTGGTGCCCTCTCCATTTGTCAGCTCTGTTAATATATAATATAATATACTACAAATTAAGAAGCTAGCCTTTATCTCAACTAATTAATTACAATATATATACATATTTAAATACAATTAATTAATAGCAGTTTAACTGTTTAAACAGAGCAATATACAGAAATATAATGAACTCACCTATAAATGAAATAATATAAAGCTTGAGATTTCTAATCCAGTTAACTCAAACCGAGACAAGCAACGCTTAGTTAGAGACTTGGAGTATATTTAGTATATATATATATATATATATAGCTGACTTGGAGACCTTATAATTTGGTTGAAAAGAAAATGAAAAGAACCCATTTTGTGGGTTGCTGAAAAATTCGATGATTTGTCACCACAAAAACCACGAGATACGACACTCAGCATTGCGCACATACCCAGAATAATAACAAAATAGACAACAAAATGGGAATAAAATCCCCAGGTAGAACACAAACAACTAAAATGTAAACAAAAGTAAACACAGAAAGAACATTCCATCAAAACACAATAGAAATTAAAAGTAAAATGAACACAAGAGAAGGATAGAACCAAATATCCAAATCATCGAACAAGAAGGAAAATGGGAAAAAGGATCTAACGGGAAGGAAACTCCATTTACCCAGCGTCTTCAAGTTAATCATAAAAGACCAAAGAATCAAAAAATTCGAAGATCAAGAACTTACCTTCCTCGGCTTGAACCGAAAAGAACGCTACTGCTTCCTTCTCCTCATTCTCAGTTCTTTCGTCAGCTAAAATCGTAGCCCCTTCCTGATTCCTCGTTGCTCATAGCCCTCTCGGTTCTTGCCACCAAAGAAAACCCTAGCTCTCGGCTCTTCAGTCAAAATCGCACCGCAACTCTCTCGGTTCCCCCTCAAGAGAATCGATGGTGTGAGAGAAGTAGAGACTAGAGAGTGTAATTGAAATGAAAGAATTTAGGGCAACTGATTGAAATGAAATTTTGTTTATGGAGCTAAAAATCTTATTTGGCGGGTTTAGTTTTTTTCTCTTCTATAAAATTATAAATCAAACACATATTAACCAAATAAAATATTATGTCTTCTTTTATTAACTTTGAAAAATAAGGAATAAAAGTTTATTTATATGGTTACAAAAGACTGCAAACTTAAGTTACAAAGTTGAGTGGATAAAAATATACATCAAGTTTTTTTTTCAAACATTTAAATTAACAAAATTGTTACTTTAATCAAAACTCTTAAATACATCAAAATTTGCTAACTTTAATATTGGGACACTTTGATTAGTATAAGATGAAAGTATATTAATGGGGACTACAAATTTAACGGTAATTTAAAAAATAACATCTTTATATAATTTTACTTTTATGAGAAAATAAATTTTAGTTATTTTTTTTTTGAATAATTTTTTTAGTCAAGTGTATTTGTGACTGCAAATTGACCGATTAGTAACTATTTAGTGACTGATACTTTGTAACTGATATTCCAGTCACTAATTTTAGGAGTTTTAAGTATTTAGTGACTGATTTTTACGTAGGTCACAAATCAGTCAGTATTTCATGATTTTAGTGACTGATTTTATATCAGTCACAAATAGCAGTCACTAATTGCAATTTTTCTAGTAGTGTATATATATACGGGCCGGGCTTTTAAAAAAGTTCGAGCCCAGCCGTATTTTTGCGGGCTTTTTTAAAAACAGACTTTTAGGTTTGGGCTCATATTAGCATTTTAGCGGGCCGGACCTATCGGGCCGGACGGGCTTTAAGGCCCGTGATCAGGTCTAGATGAAGTATGGAATGGAAAGATATTTTTACTTTTTGGTTTCTTTTGACAATTTAAAAATAAATAAATAAAATAAAATAAAATACAAAATGTCTATTATACCTTTTGATTTGACACAATCCTAAGTCCTAACCTTCCTCTTTTTTTATTATTTTAATATAAGGGGTAAAGTGGTAATTTTAATACATTCCCATTCCATTTCCATTCTAAATTTTTACTACCAAACACATCAAACTCATTCCTTCTCCCTCTCCCTTTCTACTTACCAAACATAACCTTTGTGCAGCCTCAAACTCCAGGTCTGGGTCCAAGAGTAAGTCTTGCCAGCAGCAACAAGTCTTTTAAGTGCAAAAAAAAAATAGCATAAATGAAGGATTAAGGCTTGATTTTTCATTATCTTCTTCTTCAATTTTCATCTATTCAAACAAGGGGAAGATATCTTAAACGTCTCCCCTTCCTTTCCTTTCTCCTTCTTAATCCTCAATCTAAACATACCCTAAAACTTCCGCTGTGCAATTAGAAATTTGCAGTCCATGATCTTGATCAGAGAGCGTCCACGATCCTTTAAAAATGTGACGATACAAATATACGTACAATTACACATCTCAGCTGCAAAACATTAAATTCTGTAATTATAAAACATTTAGTATACAAGAAAACTACTCCAATGACTCTGAATAATCTATATATATTCAGGTGAGGTGTTTAATTTGGATTGGACTAAGAAGTAGTGGAGGATAATTAAGCATTCTTTAGGATCACCATAAATACACTTATGTTCATCTAGCACGAGTTTGGACATGGACTCATCATGCCTTGTGATTAATTAGAATTTTAAATGCTGATAAAGAAAATAATGCCGATCCTAAATATTGTGTCATGAGATGACATTCATGAGTGAAATTTTTTATTTTATTTTATCAATTTTATCTCTATTATATTTTATATTTTTAACATAAATTATTAATACGCCATATCTTTTCACATTTATTTAAAGAAAAAAACTTAGATCAATTTTCTTATGTCCATTTCATCCAATTCCTCAATATAATTATGACAAGTGGTAAAAAATGTTTAAATAACCAATCACAGTAGAGAGAGAATATAGAAGACCACCTTTTATATGACCAATCATAGAAGAAAGAGAGTGTAAATACAATATATGATTGGTGGAATTGGATGAAATAGACATAAGGAAATAGACCTAAGTTTTTTCCTTATTTAAATCGTTTTGTTATGTGTAAGGAAAAAACTTAGGTCTATTTCCTTATGTTCATTTCATCCAATTCCCCAATATAAGTATGACACGTGACAAAAAGTGTTTAAATGACCAATCACAGTAGAGAGAGAATATAGAAGACCACATTTTATATGACCAATCATAGAAGAAAGAGAGTGTAAATACAATATATAATTGGTGGAATTGAATGAAATGGACATAAGAAAATAGACCTAATTTTTTTTCCTTTAAATAATTGTTATTTTTAGTTATATTAAACTATATTATTATTTAGAATATTTGATTGTTGATGATTTTCGAATTTAAAGTTATTATGAAAATTTAAAAAAATCACAGAATAAATAATATCATATCATAAATGATACTGTTTTATAACAAAAATTTACATCTTATATCACTGAATCCAAAATATGATTAATGTTAATATTATGAAGATATAATGAGTTTTAACTCACCATTTTACAATTATTATATTAATAAAATATGGTTTAGATTCTTATGACCCCATCCCTCTAAGGAAACCTAAAAGGCAATTATTATTAAAGAAATACAGCATCCTCATCTCATCAGATTAATTAACATACAAATAGTCTACCAGCTCTAATGAAATAATGAATGTCTCTTTTTTAATTTCCCTGATTTTTTAACAATAATAGTTATTGAATTTTACTAAATAATTTAAATTTTATTTAAATTTTAAAAATTAAAAAAAAATAATAAAATACAATAAATTTTTTTTATTATATTTTAAATTAATAGTTAAATAATGAGAAATTATTTAGTAACTGATCATTCTTTTCATTACTACTATACTCATTATCTCTATTTTCTCGAGATGGGATCCGTTGGTATCCACCAAAGTTTACTGTCATGCTGTATTGCTGTCCACGAGGGTGTTTTGTTCTTTGTTTGAGTCTTCCAAGTGTGCGTTGAGAAAGATTTAAGGAGAAAATTATATTTATACATTACAAATAATATTTTTCTTTCATTTTAATCCAACCTAAAAGATTACTCCATGTGCCTTAATCGCAAGATTACTGCACAGGCTTAAACTGCAAAATAGTCTAAATTTTTTTTATTAAAAAATAGTAGTAAGAGAAAATACTCCCAATTATTAGTTATTATTGAGCGGGATACTAGTGGTATGTTGGAGAAATTAACAAAAGTTCAATCCAAAGAATTACTGTACAGGTTTAAATCACAAGCAGCCTAGAAAAATTATATTCACATCTTGGGACTAAACTGAAATAAATAAATATGTAATAGTAATATAATTTTTATTGCAAAAATATTATATTGGGACTAAAATGAAAGAGGAGTTGTTCCTAATGAATAAATACAATTTTTGTCCTTTAAATCCATCACAAACAAAAATGGGAGGCTATTCCTATGAACAACACGTGGCATTTTTTGAACAGCTTATTGATAACATTATTTGGAAGAGGAGCATATGATCCAAACTCTTATTTTCTCTATTCCGCTTCATCTCATCAAATATTTTATAAGTTAAAGTATTATTTTGGTCCTCAATGTTTGTACGAAGTTTAATGTTGGTCCTCAAAATTTCAAAAGTTTAATGTTGATCCTTAAAATTTTTTCTTTTGATCGATTTTGATCCTTGAACACAATACCGTTAACTTTTTGCCGTTAATTTGCATGTTTATCTCGCATAACATTTCATGTCGCATCACAACTATACGAGTAATCTAGGCAAGTAAAACACCAAAACACTGCGTACAACAAGAAAAATTGGTTGATTTGATGGAATGCACGCAATTATTATGAGTGCATGAATCTTTAATACTTCTTTTCTTTATAAAAAAAAATTCTTTTCAAAAAATATAAACTATACTTTTATTTAAAATACATATAAAAACTCCTTTTACAGTTATAAAATTATAAAAGACACTTTTGTCCCAACTTTTTCTTTCTCACTATTTTTTATTTTTTATAATTAATTTTTTTATAATGAATATAAAAAAATAATTATATATCAAAAGATAAAATTAAAAGAAAATTCATTATTTAATATTTATTGAGGGACAAATTAGTCTTTTTACCTTACATTTTTTTTATAAATTTTCAATTTCATCTTTTCGTATCAAATACAATTTTAATTATAATTTTATCCTAACAATTTTAATTATAATATAATTTCAATTCCAATTTCATAATTTTTTTGAACTAAACGCAACCCAAACGTAGGAATAGACTACATGGGAGAGTTTGAATGGCATGTATATTTTCACAACCAAAACGTCTACCAAAGTAGGCCAATGGTTGAGGCTTGACCCAATTGAAGATGCATCAAAGGCCCATATCTTATAACTTATAAGGATACCTCTCTCACACAGCGGTGGGGTAGGGGCGCCCTACAAGCTGGTGGATGCTTCTTGAATTTGAATCAATTAAACCGCGAATCAGTACTTCAATCGATTCAATGACTCGTCTAATTTTAAAAATATTGGGATTTATTCATTATTTATATATAAGGCAATAATTTTGCCACCTCAACCTATATATTAATATGTGCCCAAAATGGATGCATGGGTCCCCATCCCATGGATCTTTACTGCCGTTCTCAATACGGATACACAACTCAACCGCAACATTAAATTTGTGTAAAGTAAAGCAACTACTGCACTGAATCATAGTCACATATATTCCAATGAAACAGTATACTGATCATAATCATGTAGTTGAATTGCCTGCACTTGGACAAGGACCAATCATGGCATGTTAATTGTGATTAATTAAATTTTTAAGGGTCTGTTTATTAGCAGGGTGGAGAGGTAACGCGAAAAGAGGATGTAATGAGATTGCATAAGAGAATGAAAAAAGTAATATGAATGTGATGTGAATGGAATAAAAGTGAGTAAAATGATCAATTTGCTTCTATTAAAAGTGAGAATAGAATAAAGTGGGTAAAAAAGTAAGGATAAAAATATAATTCTATCACATTACACATTACAAAAAATAGAGTATGTTTGATTGAAAGGATGTAAAAGGATTATGTCTACAATTATGCTGGCCAAACACCAAACCAAACGTGCCCTAAATGCTGATAATGGTAACTATATTGTGGTAGAGACTTAATTTGTTGACATATTGAGGTGTTAAAATGAATTAGATGTTAAAAATTAGTTTGTTTGCCCCTTTAAGATTTATATAGTTGGGCTGAAGAATTTTCAGCTTTAATAATTAAAAATTGGCTAATCTAACTTAACTTTAAAAAGAATAAGGTCAATTCATGTTAGTGTTGACTTGGATTGGGAAGAGATAACTCACTTTTTCTTCTTTTAAATTATTTTTGTTTTTTATATTTAAATAATTAATTAATTGCATGATTTTTACTTTCACTATATTCATATCGGATTAATTATTTTGACTAATTATTTAATTTATCTAATTATTTATTTCATGATTTATCAATATATTTTATTAATTGTTTTGAATTTCAAATAAAAATAAATATTATACAATAAAATATTTTACAAAAGAATGTGCAATTATTTATTAATTTAAAGTGTCACTTTAAAAGAAATTCGTATCAGCCCGGTACAACTTTAAATTCTAATAGGTCTAATGGCCAAAAAAAAAAATTCTAATAGGTCTGAACTAGGAAATTTTAATTACTTATATTAAAAAGAGCTCAATCCAACTTAATTTCAATTGAAAGAAAAAAGGGTCACAGTAGATTAAAGTGAATGATCATTGGGTAAGGTTTGGGTAGGGTACTATATATAATCTCTATACTTGGATCCGGATTTGAGCAGGTATCAAAATCAATTCCCATCTTCTGATTTTACGGGTAGTTAAATCCCCATACCCGGACCCAGACCTATAAAAATTTAAAATAAGTTATTATTTTATTAATATAAAATTTATTTTATCAATTTTTTTCGTCTATAATCACAAAAAATAAAAAAATTAAATCACAAATATAAATGTACAATTAAATTACATTAATATCTATAAGATATTTAACTTTTTTTTTAGAATTATATATTTTCTCAACACAAAAAATTTAAAAATGATACTTTATATATAAAAAAATAAATAATTACTATTACAGGTAGGGTACCTTCTTATCCAGACCCGTTGACTTTATACTCGAACCTATACCCAGACCCGCAAAATAAAATTTCAAGGTATCCATCGAATATGGGTATTTTGATCATCTCTAATTATGAGTCAAGTTATCCCATTTTTCACTATACATCCTTTACTTAATGGGCCTAACCTTTCATATTACTGAAGTCTTTAAGGTCCCTTCTCTCTATAGTTTAATGAAAATTTTTTAGGAGTATGTTTTTAAAAATTTTTGTCATAAGATTTTTTTTGTTTATAAAAAATGGACAAGTATATAATTTATCTCTTTTATGATTAATTTTTTTAAACTAATAAATTTACATGTGTTTAATTTGATTATTGAAGAATTTAATAACAAATATATATATATACAAAAAAGTGTTTGTTTTGTAAGGTTTCTATAATTTTTTTTAAAAAATTTCATCTCAGTAATTTCTTATTTCAAATTAAGTAGAGATCCACTGTCGGCCCATTTTAATGTAGGTTTTTTAAAAATGTGAATTTTTTATTTCGCACTCTATCTCGGATTTTAGTTTCCTTCTTCTTTTCTCTTGTTTATTTTTCCATCTCATTCTCTGCAATTTCATTCTTTTAAGCACTCGTTAGAGTATGTGTATATGCGTCTCGCACATTCTATGTAAATTTTAAATTTTGTATCACTAATATTTTTACATTATATGGCTGTTGAGTCTTGAGACTCACAAAATATCTACATATTATAATTAAAAGAAAATATGAAATAAAATATGATCGAAGGAGATGAAAGAGATAAGAAATCATAAGTAAGGTAGTTAAGAATAATGAGGAGAGAAAATAGAAATAATAGGTAGTTATTAATTAATTTTTTTAAAAAAATATAATAATAACAATATTTTTATATTAAATTTAAAAAAAAAACGATTGTATACACTTTTTTTTTGATAAAAAAGCATTAAAGTTTCATTATATTGTAAAAAAAGCCAAACGACACTTACAATAATTTAGAAAACTCCAATCTAATAATACTGAAGAATAAACCCTAATAATTATTGAACTAAGTAAACAAAGTGTAAGCTCAGCTGATCCTATTTCTTCAGGATGAAAAATCTCACCGTCCTTGGTGTTGCCAATAGAGTTGTTACTCTTATACCTCCCGCATATTAGATCTGAAGTAATCTTCAAAGTTGAAATTGTCGTAGGCTCTTCCAACATCATGATGAACGAGTGAAAATTTTTTAACATAGATGATTCGTAGATTTAGATATGATTATAACAAATCTTGAATCCAGAATCACCTGATTGTCAAAAAAATTCACAAAAGAAAATAAATACACACAAAATAAAACAAACTCCACTTACTAGATCTAAATCGATCTAACAATGGTAGACTACGCTCTCACAAGAGAGGACTAAAAAACTCAGAAGTAAATCTGGACGAAAATCACCAGTAAAATTGGGGGAATGAATATCTACCTTATTTATGAAACGTAACCACAGTAACAAAAGAAGAAGAAAAATAGGGAGGGGTTGCCAATTTTTGGATTGGCAACCCCTCCGATTAGATCTGCAGAAAAAAACTGGTTGAAGAACGAACGTAGAGAGAAGAGAAAAAGTGACTGCTAGGGTTTTACCAAAAACCTAATTTGTTATGACGCCTGTAGTAGTAGTAGTATATATATATATATATATATGATCTTTTCCTGTTGCATTCATCCTCATGTTAAGAAAATTGAAGCATTATTATTTTTTACAAATAAATTTTAGAATACGATATTTTTTACTAATTAAAAATAATAAACATATATATTTTTATGGGCCAAATATTTATTTGGATCTTTTAATTTATCTTCTCCATTAGTTTTATGCTGTTCTTTTTATCTTTTAAAAGTTTCAACATGCAAAGTGAGATATTTTAATTTATCTTCTCCATTAGTTTTATGCTGTTCTTTTTATTTTTTAAAAGTTTCAACATGCAAAGTGTCATTCAACGGAAAAAATATATGGTGTTACACAAAATGATTTGTTTGGAATAAATTACAAAGATATATACCTGATTTAAAACTTTTAAAAATAAAATATGAATATAAAATTAATAAGAAAAATAAAGCATCAAAATAAATATTTGATCTGTTTTTATGAATGGGTGTCTTATTATTTTATTATAGAAAGTAATTAATTGGTAATGCTTGGACAACATCGAATAAACTCACAAAGTCCATAAACCAACTCATATATGAATCCATAATAAACGGATTGGACTTTGTTATTTAAGTTTTTGGTGAATCCTCCCTAAGGTCAGAACTTACAGAAGTGATTATAATTATTTTTTTTTAAGAACTACCAAATACTTTTAATTATGTACTTATGAGTAATATAGCTCGTTCTTTTGTATAACATTTTGTTCACTCTATGTCTTTATATTGCTATTATTAATTAAACAAGTTTCAACTTATATATGATTAATTAAAAATAATTAAGCGCACTTCATCAGCATCATTAATATAGTATATATTTACTTTCATACATAACAATTTAATGTAAAAATTACTTTCACATAGGTCCAAGATCGACTAGTTATTTGATGATAATAACAATAATAAAATATATATATAGGAATCATGTTAAAAATATAAAGCAGTAGAAGGCAATGAAACATGTTTATGATATTCAGCCAGAGCCCACATTGGAAACACATTTCTATACATTGGATAATGCAAAATGCAATTCCTCATAAATACTCCTGTGACTTCCTGAAAATAAGTCACAAAATTTATTATTATTATTATTATCATTGTCACAAAATTCACTAACTAATATTGCTTATTAACATCAACTAATTAATTAATTGATTGATTGATCAAACGATGAGTGTGTGAAAGAAAGTTATATACTTGTTGAGGCCAATCTCCATCCTCCAATTGAGAATTGATGAGTACTTTTGCTCCACGATGAAGAGGGGTTGGATCTCTCTCTGCCTGTCCAAAAAAATTAAAGTCCAAATTATGACGTTAAATGTTTTATTTGTTGATAGCTAAGCTAAATATTAACTAATGAATAGAATAATTTACTCTCCTTTGATAAAGATAAAGTGTGTATATATAACTTACTTGGCCAGAGTGAATTAAACCTATCAAAGCCCAAGCTGTTTGTACTATATTTGATCGATTCTCATCGAGTGGAACATATGTCTACATCATTCAAAAAGCTCTTGAGGACAAAGGAAACAAATTATATAACTAGAGATCCTCTAAAGTTCATTTTCGTGAAGTTCTCTTAAAAGTTTGTTTAAATTAAACACACAATGTATAAAATAGTGATTTGAGTGAATTTTATTTCTGAGAGGATCCAATTAACTAATATTCACCTTTTTAGGGCATGAAAGATAACTCTCCCCCCATCCACCATCGTCCACTTGAATTGAGAGTAGAAAATGAACAGCTTTTTGAATGGCAATACAATTGTTGTAAGTCTTACCAGCAGCAACAAGCCCATTAAGTGCAAAAAAAGTGGCATATATGAAGCAAATTCCCCAACCTCCATACCATGAACCATCATGTCTTTGTGTATCTTCAATGTATATTATAGCTTTAGCAATGCAATTCTCAATCTCTTCCTTCCTATGCTCTGGATATTGCTCACTAAACAAAGTTAGAGCTTCAATTGCTGCTGAAGTGCATTCAACATATTCACGTTCAACTACTACGCCTTCTAAAAACTCTATAGGATTAAGCACCTGCATGCTCACCCAAATTATTAATTCAGTGTTGATTGTCATTATATTGCATTCATTAATTTAGTAAGAAAATATATTTTAATTTGGTAAAAGACATATATATGGTGTTAATTTATGGATGGAAATGAAATAAAAGAATGACATTGAAATGTATCAAATGTTAATATTGTGCAGTTATTACTTCTAACCAATCATGAGCAATGACGGGCTCCCAAAGTGCTAAACCACCTTTTTTACTCTACAATTAAATCAAATGACAAAAAAATTTATTAATTAGGATAAATACTAAAAGATCTAAGAAAATAACCACTAAATTATTTGGTTCGAATTTAGAAATACTCACTTGTAATGACAATAGTATATTAACAGAATCATATAGTCTCTTAGGCTCCATCTTTATACCCACAATCTCTGATGACAATTTTGATAAAAGAAGACAACACTAGAAAGAAAACAATAAAATTATTTGGATTAAAGCTCTAGAGAATGATAAGTTGAATAATCATACACATGCATAATTAAGTAGCTATAGTTAAGCACCTTTAAAGCTTCTGCTGTGCAATCAGAAACTTGCCATCCATGGTCTTGATCAGAGAAAGTCCACGATCCTTTAGAAATGTGACGATGCATACTCTTAAAGTCACCAGAAGGATTGTTTTTAACCTAATCATTTTTTTTATAAAATTTGCAAGGAAAATCAAAATAAATAAATACCTTAGAATATATATATATATATATATATATATATATATATATATTTTTTTTTTTTTTGCAGTACAGTGCAAACATAAACGAATGTTTATCTAGATAATAAATCAATCAATAATTAATGAATGTATTTTTTTATTAGAATGAAAAGATGACCTGAGATTCCTTTATAAAATAATGTCCTCTTGCAAGTGTGGGTGCAATTTCTTCAATTAGGTTAGTGGCAAGCAAAGCTTGTATGGCAAAGCTGGCATCCCAAGTCTGACTACCAAAACCCTACATATAAATGGTGTATATCAAATCCAATCTTTTATATTTACTAAAAACTAGATGCATATATATATACACACGCGAGGATATGCAAAAAAGAAAAAAAAAAGCATTATTAAAAGATTCAGTTGAGCCATAATTAATTATAATTTGAGTTCTCATAATTATTGATCTTTTAATTAATTTCACCTGCATGGTCATTCCATCTTCTGAAACCCATAAATAATCAGGAATCCTTGCAAGATGTTTCTTGAAGGCATCTCCATTTAAATCTTCATCCCAACAAGCAAGCATACATAAAGACTGTAACAAGTATGAAGGCATATAAATTAAAATAAATTTTTTTCTTAAACGAAACAAGGTTCCATTCATTGATTTGATGCCCTATTAACCAAATATAGATAATACCTTTTCTATGCATGCATGAGTGATGTATCGACTATTCTCATCTTCATAGTGAATATGTTTCATTGTGACCTGAAGAGCTTTCTGTCTCACTAACTTGTTTAAGGGCCAACGTGTAAGAAGTGGCTCTATTAATATGTATAAACTATCCCACACAAAATCTTGTATCAAGGGATGCGGATTGTAAAGATCCTCCTATGAACAATCACAAATGAACATGTATGTTATATATATATATATATATACACACTAATTGATCGATTAATAAATTGGATATGCTTGTAATGTGTCACCTGTGCACAAAGGTGACGAGCTTTGTTCCAATTAATTTGATGGTAAGGTTGAACATAGAGTTCTTTTCTCAAGTGAAGAATGAGTGGTGTGATTGAACCCACAAATCTTTTCCCATATAAGTAAGACATAGGCATGTAAATTGATCGACAATAGCACCACATTTTAGCTGCAATCATTAATGAAGGTGGAAGCTAAAGATATATATGGTACACCACAAAGGTGCAATCATTATAGATCTGGGCCCTTAAGCCCATCTTGCTCAATAAAAATATAATATAAGTCCAAAAATAAAAGCGCGAATAAAAAATATCAAGTGATATTTAAAGCAATATATATTAATGATTTGAATTACCGGGATTCATGGGAAGAAATGAAGGAAAAAGCCAAAATTCAGGAGGCATTGGGTGGCTTCCAAACCATTCGTATACACCAAGTATCTGCAGTAACATATCAATGGGAAGATAAGCAATTTCTAATTTGATATACTATTCTTACACATTATATAACTTTTAGACATTTCTTTTTCATATTTCTTCAAAACAATGCCTATTGATTAGCAATTGAAATAATTATTTAAAGAAGAGACATACCGAAAGCAAAGTTTTTCCCCAAGAAGGTATATAAATGACTCCACCATGATCAATAATCCAATTTCTTGCTCTAACACATGCATTGTCTTCACCTCCATTGGGTGATTCTCCAAGGATGCGCATACATATGTAACTAAGTGCAGTACAAAACATAGTGCTATGGCCTTCTATGTGTAATCCCCACCCTCCATCTTCATTCTATTTCCACAATTTTACATATATATATGCCAACACTTATAATTAACATGTATCGACTTATTTCAAACTTGATAATTATTAGAGGTACGTAGACATGATCATAATTTAATAATTGAAATAGAATTAATTAGAATTTCACCTGGTGATTGTATAAGAAACGAAGAATCTCTTTTCGATACTCTTGTGGCAATACAGTATCAAGATGTCCTGTAATATACAGACAAAATACCTGCACAATGTTTGCCATGCATTTATTCATTCTTTAATATATATATATATATATATATATATATATATATATATGAAGAAGATGTGAAGTGGCATTAATTAATTATAAATAAATTTTTAGATGCATGTCTTGCACCATGAATGACGTGTGTCTTTGTGCATTGATCAATAGTATTTTGTGTGATTTTTTTAATTTGTTTTAAAAAAATGAGTATTTTCAATAATATATATTTCGATGGTCACTTTATTTGTTTAAAAAAATGTATCTTTTCGACAATCAAATTTTAGCCGTTGAAATAAGTTATTGAAAACAAATAATAATAATTTTTTCAACAATCAATAATTGTCGATAATACTTTTTTTATATAACTTTTCTTAACGATATTATTGGTCGAAATATAGTTAACCGGCCTATGTCATTTGTGTTAACGCATACACGTAAATTTTTTTCTTGCAGTGTATATATATATATATGTAGGTATATAAGTAGAGAGACTTACAAGAGGCTGAATATAAAAGAGTGGTCCAGCAGTTTGAGAAGGCCAATGACCATCGCTTGCTTGCAATGCACACAAATAACTTGATGCCCTTCTCACACTCTTCCTAACTTTCTCATCTCTTATTTCTTCTCCTTTCTCTATCTTCACACTTCCTATTCTTTGCTTAAACTTCTTTTCCCTTAAAAACTGCATCCATTCATCACATAAATCAACCCAACACTTTTAAATCTTATTAATATATATATATATATATATATATATATATATATGAAAGCACTTTTTGTATTTTCAATTTTTAATTTACACAAAATTTCAATTCCGTCTCAAATATTTTTTTTTTAATTTACACATATATTATTGCTAATTCTTTTGTTCAAAATGATGTCATTTTTTAAAATTAATGTTAACTCGACGTTACTTCTTCCTAATAAAGAGAATGCAAAAACAATGTTTTGAGTTATATATGAGTTAGCATTAGTAATATTTCTTAAACCGGCGGGTGGCTAGAATAAGGCCCCAAAATGAGGTCTACGTACTCTTAAGAAAGATTAGAGTCTACGTAGTTTGCTTAGATGTGATGTTCAATTCTCAGGTCGAGACGACTCAAAACATGGAAGATAAGTAGTGGATTTGATTTGGCCAATGGTCGACCACGTGGTAGAAGCCGGTCGTTCGATTACACCATTCTTGGAATACCAACATTATATGTGTGATGTTATATTATCATTTTTCTTTTGTAATTCGGATAATGTTTGACATTAATTCAAAATTCGAAACTTTGATAATGAGCTCGATTAGAGCCGAAATTGAAAATCTGTGTAAAATTTAATTTGAAAGCTCGTAAAAACTAAATACTTTTCTCAGTATATATGAATTACAAAGAAAAAGACCTGAAATCTCCATAGAAGATCAGCACAAGCTTTGTTATGGAATCGATTAGCATAGAAGTTATGACGAGCAGCTTCAACCTCTGACCTCTCTTCATGGCTTCCTCCTTCAGCATCCAACTCCCATGTCTGTCTTCCCACGAAGTTGTTAGTACTGAAAATGTAAGGATTCTTCTCTCCATCTCCTCCTATCTTCAACCTCCACATTCTAATCTCTCTCTCTTTCAAAGTAGCTAGCTTGCACTTAATTTATAACAGTTCACACAATTTATTTGTGCTGTTGCCTTTACAGTTCCTGTGAGCAATATGTGCCATCCATGGCCTACCTATTTAGTACTCACATTGATACATAGCTATAATTATATCTTTTGAAAATGAATTTACACACCACACACTCCAATGTATAAAGGTCTATACAATCAATTTTTTTTATTTTTTTTATATTTAATATAAAAGTATTATTTTTATATTTTAAAATAATAAATAATTTAATAACTATTTATTACTTTTAATAGTGCCTCGAACATAATTGTCTCAAATAAAAAAATACAAAAATTTATATTCCAATCGATATTAATATGACTGTTGGATCTTTTGATCAAGGATCTATCAAAATAGTTGTTTAAATAAGAAGAAAGAGAAAATATTGATAATAGTAATTTATTTTTTATTTTTTATTTTGAAATAGGATGGCAATTGGTATTTGTCAAAAGAATGAGAAAGGAAATAATTTATTATTTCAAAAATTATATTTTTATATTATATTTTAACAATTAAAAGAAAAAAATAATATGTACATATATACATGTGAAGCTTCTAGTATATAATATTCTTCTTCATTTAATCCTACTTCGTTTGTGTCCATCAAATTTTTTGGGTTGCCCGCCCGATTTTTAAAGCATTGAATTAATTAATTCAGACTCGATTTGTGTCGCGTACCTGATTATGGAATGTGAGTTTTCAAACGAATATAATTGTATTCACAAGATTTTAAATTTGAGACTTTACTTAAAATATACCAAACCACTTACCACTTCGACTATCAACTTAGTGATTTATGAGTTCACATAAATTAACCATACATCCTAATTAACATTAATTAAATACGATCTTTTAGGCTTGTATTTAAGTTGGAGCGTCAAGCGTGAGTACGCCAAATTATATAAATTCAATTTCTTTGTATTTAAATTTTAAAGATACTGTCATACTCAACTTTTGATCACCAAATTATAAAATCTAATTAAAACTTTAGAATAATGACTTGTTCAACCGAATTAGACATTGGTTTATTAATATGTTTGGCCAACAAATCAAAAGAGCTTTAGCAATATTTTTATGGACTAAATTATATACATCCCCCTCAAATTAAAATGAATTGTGATAAATTTGAAATATGTGTCTAAAATAAACTGTGATATATGAATGTAACTAATTAACTGTGATATGAGGTGGATATGTTTGTCCATATTAGCGATCTTTATCCCAAAAAAGGAATTGGAATGGCCTCTAGCTATACATATTATACATATATACACAAATGCATAAATACAAATTAAAGCTAAACCAAACTTATTACTTCCAAAGGACAAAGAGGATGCTTAGCTTCACTGATTTGTGTACTTATTTGATGCTAAACGAAAGCGGCCCATAATAGAATCATTCTGTGCGTGCAAGCATCAACTACTGTACTATGTATAGCAACTTCCACATTTTCATTATTACCTTCTTTTATATATATATATATATATTTGTGTACTATATCTATATTTATATAGTTGTGGATTCTTCTCGTTAATGGTCTTCTAAAATAACTATTTAATTAATTAAAAAATAAATAGATCATGTGAAAAGATCATGGGAGAGAGAAAATAAGAGAATAGTGGTAGTGATAATTTTGTTTTAAAAAAATAATGATTGTGTATAGTTATTAAAGAAAATAATTTTTTGATATTTAATTTATTTTTTTTACAATTAATAATAATTTATTTTATATTTTGTAAATTAAAATTTTTTAACATGCACATATATGTATGTGAAACCTCTAGTGTGTATATATATATATATATATATATATATATATATATATATATATATTAATATATGTTAGTCTAATTCTATAAAAAAAAATTGCATGTAGGGCATTCTTAGAAATTCAATAGCTTGAATCGCGTTACAAAGATACTCTCTTTGAGAGATATTTTACAATTCTCACAAAATTGGAAAGTAGCACTCTCATACGATCAAAATGGCCCCACAAAATTGTAACGCGATTCAAGCAACACTCTCACAATCGATATATATATATATATATATATATATATATATATATATATATATATATATATATATATATATATTAATATGTACTAAAATGTTGTGTTTATTTTAGATCAAAATATCATTTTGGTCATTTATGTTTTACTCAAGTTTTATTTTAGTAATCTATACGACTATGTTTTAAAATGTCAAAATAAATCTTCTGTATTTCCAAGTTTGTCAAAAATTATCTTTCTACTTCACATCGCCAGCATTTTTCATTAAATGCTGACATAATGACATAAATAACTAACTATATCCTGTATACATCACAGTTTCTATCAACATCCCCCACCTTGGTTATCCCTTCTCTCACCTCTTCCCCAATACCCTTCCCTTCCAAATCCAGAAAATCCACTGAAAACAGAGTATTCATATCAACATTCATCACACACGCATACATCATAATTGTCACGTAGAGGACTTATTTTGACATTTTAAAATATAAATGACTAAAATAAAACTTAAAAAAAAAAAATAAAGAGGACCAAAATAGTGTTTTGACTATTTATTTTATATTTTATCAGTTTGCTTTCTCGTTTCGCTGACTCTGTTGTTCTATCTTGTTAACAAAACATTTGCTATGTAAGAAAAGTAGTAAAATAGATGGGTCCCGCCTTCTAATTAGTAATTACTGCTGTTTACATAATATACACAACTACTCAACTGCAACATTAAATTTCTTTTTTTTTTAAGAATTAAATTTCATTTGTCTACGTATTAATATATGAGTTTTGCTAACAGTGCCCTACTTTTAAGGTACTGGTTAAAAATATATTTAATAAAATTAAATAGTTAAAAAATACATAAAAATCAGAACTTGTATTAAAATTATTTTTCTATTTTTCTTAAAGACATGATTGTCCTCAGCCTATTATTTAATAAACATTAAAAATTGCATCTCAAATCTTTTTTAATTTATTATAGTGCTAATGTTTTATTTGAAGTCAATTTTTAGAATGAATGAGATTGTTGGTTGGCGTTGGGCCGGTTACTAAAAAAATTTATTATAATCAAGTAAAAACAAATGAAAATTAAAACTGTTGACGTTAAATAAGAAAAAAATTATTATTTGATTTTTTAAAAAAAAAGTTAATTCAATTTAACGTGATTATGGTAAATTGAAAATAAAAAAATATAAAAAAAATACAAAATTAAAAAAATAAATGGCTAAAACGCATATACACCCCCTGAGTTTTGGGGCAGGGGCACATACACCCCTGAGTTTTAAAACGTTGCACATAAACCCCCTGAGTTTTTACTTTGGGGCAGAGACACCCCTTCTGTTAGGTTTCCGTGAAAACTAGACGTTAAGTGCCACGTCAGCAAGTATGTGTGAGGGGTGTCTCTGCTCCAAAGTGAAAACTCAGGGGGTGTATGTGCCCTCACACATGTTTGCTGACGTGGCACTTAACGCCTAATTTTCACGGAACCCTAACAGAAGGGGTGTCTCTACGACTCTACCCCAAAGTGAAAACTCAGGGGGTCTATGTGCAACATTTTAAAACTCAGGGGGTGTATGTGCCCCTGCCCCAAAACTCAGGGGGTGTATGTGCATTTTAGCCAAAATAAATATAAATAAAAAAATTTATTGAAATATGATTATAAACTTTTTTTATTAAGTAATAGGCTAAGGGCACTAATATCTTTAAAAAAATACATTTAATACAAATTTTAATTTTTATGCACTTTTTTATTACTTAATCTCTTTAACCAGTGTCTTAAAGACACTAGTTAACGAGACTCTTAATACATTTGCTATATAAAGATATTTGGTATATATAGATAAGATTAGAAAACTACTTCAATGACTAAAAACAGTATACAGATCATCATGTCCTTGAACTGCCTGCATTTGGACAAGGACGTAGTGATCATGGCCTATGATTAATTACAATTTTAAATGTTGATAATGGTACCTACTACCTACTATATATGGTTGGAAAGGAGATCGGGGCCACCTACTTTTATTTTTTTATTTTATCTGAAATTTTTTTAAAAAAAATATACAAAATATCTATTATATCCTTTGATTTGAGACTCTTAATTTTTTTTTATTATTATTTTAATATAAGGAGTAAAGTGGTAATTTTAATACATTCTCATTTCATTTTCATTCTAAATTTTTACTACCAAACACATCAAACTCATTCTCTCTCCCTCTCCCTCTCATTTTCTCATAAGTGAACGTGCCCTTAATTCCTTCACATATTCATGTATAGGCCTTTCAAAATTTTATAGCATGTCACTGAAGAATTTATGATCTTAATTAAAATCGTGTCAACTTAGTTTTAAGCTCTAAAAAAATAAGGTTAAATCAAATTAGTATCGAGTTGAGTACGTATTAGCTCATTTTAATTTCTTTTAAATTATTTTTATTTTTAATATTTATACAATAAATTAATTATTTAAATGAACATAATCAATATCAATATCAATACTTCAATACTATATATTAAAGAAGTTAAGTCAGTACTATAATCTGACAATTAACTGCATTTTAAAAAAAAAAACTCTTCCATTTGTAGCCACTACTTAATTTCTTTTATTTTTAAAATAAAAAAATACCCCATCTTCTCACCCACTACTCCCTCAATACAAATAACTACCCACTACTCAGTACTACAAAAAAAAAAAATCTCCCATTTATAACAATTACTCAATTTCTTTTATTTTTAAAATAAAAAATTACCTCATCTTCTCACCCACTACTCCCTCAATACAAATAACTATCCACTAATCCATCAACACTCTAATTTCAACGGCAAGCAATGTTTAAAGTTAATATATATAATCATGTTTATGCGTTTTTAATTTATTCTACCTTCAAGTCTTACTTTTTTCCCCTTTCATTGATGAGGTTTAAGAACACTATCAACCTTAATTTTTATTTTCCCACATATACCTCCAAGAACAAAACCCCTTAAACAATTTTTTTACACAGTTTTCTTTTAACTTAATCCAGAATTCTCATCCATCAAGATTACCCTTCCATCAACATCACTTTATAAAGGTAATATTTTTCTTTTTCTTTTTGTTTTATTCTTCTACTTCTTTTCGGATAGGTGTTTAATTTTTTTTTAACATTTTAACTACACTAATTATCATGTATATAGCATGTCCACTGACATCTCTACCTTACAATCTCCTAGCAAGAGTTGCATGTACGAAATAAAATAGCAAAGTATTGATATAAGAACATGTAATTTTACTTCTATCATTTCCTAATTATGTGTTTACTCTCAAACTTCTTTAGTACATTAAAATAGTTGAACTTCTTTTATTCTATTCTTTTAGTACATTAGAAATATAGCGAATTTCTTTTATTTTCTATTTCCTCTCCTCTAACTCATTCATTCAAATTTTAAGTTATTTACATATCCTTCCAAGTATTTAACATAACTTGCTTCCACTAATATTCTATAGTTTCTACGTTAATTCATCTATTGTGATTGCGACAGTAATTACTTATTAATTTTTGCTTTCTTAAATTTATATTTCATGTGAAATTTAAAAAACTACTATCCTTAATTTATAATTACCATAAAATACATTTAGAATAAGTGCCACCTTTAGTTTTAAAAAAATAATTTATTCATAATTACAACCGTAACTACTCTTTTATATTTATATATTTTTATATCTTTTATACTGTATATTTTCAAAAAATATTATTTTAAAAATAATACTTTTTAAAATTTATATTTTTATATATCTTTATATTTTATAATATATGTATGTTTACAAATTATAATATTATAGTGCGTTGCACTGGGGTCATACTAATACTATACAACAGGGTTAAAGTTGGTTATAAAGTCATCTCGAATCAGATTAGCTTATTTTAACAGATTTATTCATGTAACTTACAAGATAGTATTAATGGGCCGAAACGAATAAACTCCAAAGTCCATGACCCAACTAATAAATAGCCTTGATTTTATTGTAGGCCCATCATCCTAGTTTTTTTTGTTTCCCTTTTAAATGTATATAGCACTAGTAAGGCAATAAAACTCGCTTTTGATATTCTGCAAGAGCCCACATTGGAAAAATATTTCTATACATTGGATAATGCAACGTGCAATTCCTTGTAAATATTGCTGTGACTTCCTGAAAATAAGTCACAAATAAAATTCAAACTGAGAATTCATAAGTCACAAATAATTATCTAGCTGGTTATAACATCAACCAATTAATTAAATAATGAGTGAGTGAGTGAGTGAGAGAAAGATATATACTTGTTGAGGCCAATCTCCATTTTCCAACTGAGAATTGATAAGTACCTTTGCTCCACGATGTAGAGGAGTTAAATCTCTCTCTGCCTGTCCAAACAAATTAAAGTCCACATTATAATACTGAATGTTTAATTTTATTTGTGTACAGATTTAATATAAGGCAATAAAAAGAATAAATGATCTTCCTTTCTAGCTCACGATAAAGTGTGCATAATAACTTACTTGACCAGCGCGAATTAGACCTATCAAAGCCCAAGCTGTTTGTACTACATTTGATCGGTTTCCATCGAGCGGAACATATGTCTACATCATTCAAAAAGCTCTTGAGGACAAAGGAAACAAATTATGTAACTAGAAATCCTCTTAAGTTCATTTTCCGTGAAGTTGTCTAAAAAGTTTGTTTAAACTCACAATGTATAAAATAGTAATTTCACCTTTTTAGGGCATGAAAGATAGCTCTCCCCCCATCCACCATCTTCCACTTGAATTGAGAGTAGAAAGTTAACAGCTTTTTGAATGGCAATACAATTGTTGTAAGTCTTGCCAGCAGCAACTAGCCCATTAAGTGCAAAAAAAGTGGCATAAATGAAGCAAATCCCCCAACCTCCATACCATGAACCATCCTCTCTTTGTGTGTTTTGAATGAATAATACAGCTTTAGCAATGCAATTCTTAATTTCTTCCTTCCTATGTTCTGGATATTGCTTACTAAACAAAACCAGAGCTTCAATTACTGATCCAGTGCATTCAACATATTCACGCTCAATTACTATGCCTTCTAAAAATTCTATAGGATTAAGCACCTGCATTCTCACCCAAAATATATACCAAATTAATTCACTGTTCATTAATATTGCCATTCTATTTTTCTCAAACATTTTTTTTTAATTCATAATCCTTGTATGGAAATGAAATAGAAGGATAAACACTGAAATGTGTGAAATGTCAATATTGTGTAGTTATTACTTCTAACCAATCATGAGCTGTGACGGGTTCCCAAAGTGCTAAACCACCTTTTTTACTCTGCAGTTAAATCAAATGATGAGAAAAAAAAATTGTGTATCAATATACATTAAATATATATTGGTTCTAATTAATTTAGAAATACTTACTTGCAATGACAATAGTATATTAATAGAATCATATAGTCTCTCAGGCTCCATTTTTTCACCCACAATCTCTGGTGACAACTTTGATAATAGAAGACAACACTAGAGCGAAAACAATAAAATTATTTGGAAAAGCACTATATATATTGAATATTAGAATGAGAAGTTCAATCATCATTAACATATAATTAATTAGCTATAATTAAGCACCTTTAAAGCTTCTGCTGTGCAATCAGAAACTTGCCATCCATGGTCTTGATCAGAGAAAGTCCACGATCCTTTAGAAATGTGACGATGCATACTCTTAAAGTCACCAGAAGGATTGTTCTTAACCTAACCAATTTTTTTTATAAATAAAATTTGCGTGAAAATCCAAATTAATTATTACTTCTAATTAATGGTTGGATTAATCAAAATCAATACCTTAGAATATATATATATGTAGAGATAATAATTCAGTCAATAATTAAGGAATGTATTTCTTAATTAGAATGAAAAGTTGACCTGAGATTCCTTGATAAAATAATGTCCTCTTGCAAGTGTGGGTGCAATTTCCTCAATTAGGTTAGTTGAAAGCAAAGCTCGTATGGCTAAGCTGGCGTCCCATGTCTGGCTGCCAAAACTCTACATAGACATACAAAAGTTGCATTAAAATATCTTGGTGAGTCATAATTATCATTTGATTTCCCAAAATTATTGATCTCTTAATTAATTTCACCTGCATTGTCATCCCATCTTCTGAAACCCATAAAAAATCAGGAATTCTAGCAAGGTGTTTTTTGAAGGCATCTCCATTTGGGTCTTCATCCCAACAAGCAAGCATACATAAAGGCTGTGACAAGTATATGAAGGCATATATATATATATATATATTAACAAAATCAAGGTTTCCGTTCATTAAATGGCATGAAAGATAGCCCTATTATTCAAATATAGAAATCATACCTTTTCTACACACCCCATGGTAATGTATCGACTAATCTCATCTTCATAGTGAATATGCTTTATTGTCACTTGAAGAGCTTTCTTCCTCACTGACTTGTTTAAGGGCCAACGCGTAAGAAATGGCTCTGTTAGTATGTATAAACTATTCCACATGAGATCTTGTATCAAGGGATGCGAATTGTGAACATCCTCCTATGATTTATACATATATAAAATTTGCAATTATTATTTGTTAACAATGAGAAATCATCATATATGTGTGTTATATTTGCATACACTATATAATTGGACGATGTAATGTGTCACCTGTGCACAAAGGTGACGGGCTTTGTTCCAATTAATTTGATTGTAAGGTTGCACATAGAGTTCTTCTCTCAACTGAAGAATGAGTGGTGTGATTGGACCCACAAATCTTTTTCCATATAAGTATGACATAGGCATGTAAACTAACCGACAATAACACCACATTTTTGCTGCATTCATTCATGAAGAGAGTACACACAAATTATCAAAGAGAGACCTAATCATATATATATATATATATATATATATATATATATATATATAAACATAGAGAAGAAACTGAATAGAAAGTAATATTTAAAGAAATATATATTAATTAATGACTTGAATTACCCGGATTCATGGGAAGAAATGAAGGAAAAAGCCAAAATTCAGGAGGCATTGGGTGGCTTCCAGACCAATCATATAGACCAAGTATCTGCCGTAACATATCAATTGGAAGATATATAAGAAACGTCAAAAGCCTATTTTGGTCCCTTATGTTGTTACTAAGTTTTATATTAGTCCTTTATGTTTTAAAAATTTTAAATTGATCCTTTATGTTTCTCAGAAGTTCTAAATTGATCCTTCCGTCTAGTTTTCCTGTTAAGTGATGACGTGGCAAGATGAGGTGGAACACTATCTCTCATACGTGTATTACTTGGCTAACGTGGGATTAAAATGAAACAAAATAATTTTTCACAAGACAAAAATATAATTTCCCCATTTTCCCTTCTTCTTCCTCATCGCTATCTCTTCCTACCATCTCACTCCCAACCACACCCTCCACTGTCCAAGATCGGGCAGAGCAAGCAACTTAGATATTCCTCTACATAGTTGCTTTCTTTCTTCCTTTACTTGTTTCATTCAATTCTAACTTGATTTATTCATCTATGGCTACACAAATCAAGAAGCTTCTTCCTCCCTTCCACAATCTCATCAAAGAAATCATCAAGCTGCCCCATCCAATAATCACAAACACATAGAAAGAAACCTTCTCTTCAATTTCTCATCCTCCTCTGTTTTCGCAGTGTGCGATTTTCCACAAATCAGGCGTGGCGGAGTTCGACTACCGGCTGGAAGGCGCAACTCATCGTCGAGACGTAGTCGCACGACGGAGCAATCACCACAAGCATCGAAAACAGAGTATTGAGGAAAGTCACAGTGTCGATTTGTCTCCATCTAAGACTGCGTTAATGGTGGACTCGAATTTTCGGAAGCTAACGGCGGCGGCGCCGTTGAAAGGAGAGGAGCTAAGAGAGATGGAGCTGGACGAGTCTCTTCCTTCCATGGGCGTTATCCAGGTGCCGTTGATGATGTCAACGCCGCCGGCAACATAAGACGAGCACCAACCAGGACATCAATGGTGTTGATGCTTCATCAACGAGGAAGAATATGAAGATGAGGTGGGAAAATTACGTTTTTATTTTGTGAAAAATTATTTTGTTTCATTTTAGTCCTTGGTTTTAAGGTGATTTTAGCCACGTCAGCCAAGCAGTACACGTAGGAGAGAATAGAGATAGTGTTCCACCTCGGCTTGTCACGTCATCACTTAACGGGAAAACTAAACGGAATTGAACGAAAGGACCAATTTGGAACTTCTGAAAAACATAAAGGACCAATTTAAAACTTTTAAAACATAAAGGACTAATATAAAACTTAGTGACAACATAAGGGACCAAAATGAACTTTTAACCTATAAAAAATTATACTAAAATGATTAGAAAGATGGATAATAATTAACCAATCGAGAAATTAAAATAATTAATTAAAGAGACATACCGAAAGCCAAGTCTTTCCCCAAGAGGGTATATTGATGATACCACCATGATCAATAATCCAATTTTTTGCTCTAAGAAGACACGCATTCTCTTGAGGTGCTTCTCCAAGTATGCGCATACATATGTAACTAAGTGCAGTACAAAACATTGTGCTATCACCTTCTATGTGTAGTCCCCATCCTCCATCTTCATTCTTCAATAATTTTGCATATATATGTACCAAAACGTAATTATCAACATGAATAATACATCCATATGCATTTATTCAAAGTAGACGTGACAATTTATTGATAGAGGGATATAATTGAAACTTCACCTGGTGATTGTATAAGTAACGTAGAATCTCTTTTCGATACTCTTGTGGCAATACACTATCAAGATGTCCTGTAATATACAGACAAAATACCTGCACACAGTCTTTTTCCATTTATTCATTTTGTAATAATTAAATTAAATAAAGTGCTATGTGTGTGTGTATGTAATAAGTAGAGAGACTTACGAGAGGCTGCATATAAAAGAGTGGTCCAGCAATTTGAGCAGGCCAATGACCATCACTTGATTGCAATGCACAAAGATAAGTTGATGCCCTTCTCACAGTGTTACTAACTTTGTCATTTGTTATTTCTTCTCCATTCTCTATCTTCACACTTTCTATTCTTTGTTTAAACTTCTTTTCCCTTAAAAACTGCATCCATCACATGACAAATCAAGCCCAACACTATACGTTAATTATTCCGAGAAAATTGTTAGAAATAGAAACGGAAATAAAAATAGAAATAGAATATATTTGATGTGTTTAGTATTAAAAGTTTGGTAATAGAAATGAAAATGGAAAGGAAATATATTAAAATAACCATTTTACTCCTTATATTAAAATTTTAAAAAAAAGGATTATAATTGTGTCAATAAATATTTTGTATTTTTTAAAAGAATTTTATAAAAATAAAAGCCATTGAGCCCACCATTTTTATTGATAATTTTTACCTGTAAACATACCCTAAAAGTTGATGACCTTAATTAAAATAGAGTTTTGTTGAGCATCTTCTTACCTAAATTTTTCTTTATACCAAAAACAAAAGTTTCGTCAGAATTTTGACTGAAATAAAATCTATCACATCGAAGCCTTTTTTACATTTTAAATTCCTTTTTTTGGATTTTTGTTCTAGAGTGTGTTAGCCAATTATCTTTTCACAACAATGATTTTTCTTCTGTTTAGAATTTAATTCCATATTAATTCTTATATAATAATTATGTTTTTGTTTCATCTTATTTTCTTTGACAACGGTACTTTTGCCTTAATTTGATTATAAATAATATATATAAATTACGGTCAAACGTTCATTTGGGTCCTCTATATTATACCGAAGTTTTAAGTTGGTCCTTTATCCGTAAAAATTTTTATATTGATCCTTTATGTTTCCCAAAAGTTTTATACTTGTCTTTCAGGTTTCATTAAAGTTCTATATTGGTCATTTATGTTTCATTCAAGTTCTATATTGGTCCTTTATGTCTCATTGAAGTTTTATATTAGTCTTTTATGTTTCATTAAAGTTTCATATTGGTCATCTCAGCATGATTTTATTATTGGCTTAAACGATGTCGTTTGGGTATTATTAGTGTGTCTAAGGCCACGTCAGTTATTCTGATAAACGTAGAAGAGATTATGTGTCCACTTCGACACGACACGTCAACAGTTAACTTAAGAAATTGACGGATTTGAACAGAAAGACCAATTTAGAACTTCTGTGAAACATAAAGGACTTATTTAAAATTTGACTGAAACATAGAGGACCAAAATAAACCTTTCACCTATAAATTACAAGATATATCAGTGAAATTAAAGAAAAAACCTGAAATCGCCAAATAAGATCAGCACAAGCCTTGTTATGGAATCGATTAGTATAGAAGTTATGACGAGCAGCTTCAACCTCAGACCTTTCTTCTTGGCTTCCTCCTTCAGCATCAAACTCCCATGTCTGTCTTCCTAAGAAGTTGTTAGTACTGAAAATGTAAGGGTTCTTCCCTCCATCTCCTACCTTCAACCTCCACATTCTCTCTCTCTCTCTCACACTAATTATTTACACCTTGTGATATCACTTCTATAGACTATAGAGAGAAGCAATATATAGCATGCACTTACATATATATATATATATTCTTTTTTTTATAAACATAAAGTTTAGATGGGATAAGCACCACCAGAGAAGACTTCCCAAACTCTTTGAGGATTTATGAGAAAATTTATATATTACTCACCGACTTTCACATTGGTCATAGAGTTTGAACCTTCACTCTTATGAGAATGAGGTAAGAGCCTAAATTTTAATTAATATGTATGTTCAAAATGCTAAATTGCATGCCTTCTTTCTGGAAATGGATCATCTGCAATAATTATTTACATTTCTTAATGGAGTTATGAGAAAGATTTAGAAATTAATTCTTCTCTCTTTTAATTTTGAGGCAAAATACTATTTAGTTCTTGAATTGTTGGTCAAACTACTATTTAGTCCCCAAATTTATCAAAAATACTATTTGGTCCCCGAAATGTTTAACTATGTCAACTATTTAGTCCCCGAATTTGACAAAAATATTATTTAGTCCCTGAATTTGTAACTTTTGTCAACTATTTAATCCCCAAACTTGACAAAAATACTATTTAATCACCGAATTTGCAACTCTGTCAACTATAATGGATAACAGTCAGGAAACTAAATAGTTGACATAATTACAAATTCGATGATTAAATAGTATTTTTGTCAAATTTAAAGACTAAATAATTGACTCGATCTCTATCTCCTTCTTTGTTCTTCTCAAGAGTTGTATTTATGGGCCCACCTAATATAAAAAGAATAAAAGTAATTTGTTGAATAATAATATACGTACTTAATTCCTCATGCCTGGCCCATTCCATGCCCATTCCATTATTCATATACCAGTATACTGCATACCCCATTATTTATGAAGTTAGATACTCATTATGACCAAGTCACAAATGACAAAACTATATATGATGAGTCACCAGAAAAAGAAACTAGATATGATAAATCAATTATTTATATTTTTTACAATGAGAGTTGTGTATAATTAGTTTTTTTATTGATAAAAACATATTACAAGGGAAGAAAGTTGGACATATTTAAACAGTACATCGAGTGAGGGATAAGTTATAAAGCCATGGATTTAAATCTTGCTCCATCAGAATTTGCTGCGCACAAGAGAATATTTTTTGTCTGCTGAAGCACTGTATAATTAATTTTATAATATTATGAATTCCTCTTTGAGAGAAGTTCAAATTAATCTATTAACAAAAGTTAAGTCTAAACAAGAGAAACTAATCATTTATAACGTATTCCTTATGAATGATGGATCAACCAATATGTTTTTTTAATAAAAAATTAATAAACCTCATCATATTATAGATAAAGTTTAATAATATTACAATAAATCAAACAACTGAATTTTAATAATATATATTCTAAAATTCGTGGAAGTAGATTCATGCAAAAAATTTCTTTCATTTTTGCCAATCTAAATGGGTATTAAAATCTAAAGATTTTCAAATTAAACATAACATTCTCAAAGCTAAGAAAATAAGGTAAGAACTAAGAAGAGCTAGAAAATAAAAGTAAGATAATTTCTTAACATATAACTGAGTTGACCCAAAATATGAAATCACGTACGTGCTTCGTGTATTGAATAGCCAATCAATCTAAGGTGGTTTACAAGTCAATTTCATTTCGTCATGAGCCCTTCTTCATTTCTAACATTTATAATAATTTATAATGTCATTGAAAAGTTGACTGCATTTCTTTTATGGTAATAATTTCCCCTAATTCTGCACATTTATAATATACTTTTTATTTATATTCAAATTTAAATGTTAGCATACCTTCAATAGATTTCAATCACTTAATATATGCATACAACAATATTGATTAAAAGTTATTTAAAAATTAAACTTGATTAAATTCTCTTTATGTGATAGACTAGTGGACAAAAGTCAAATCCCCTACTTGAGGCTTGATCCGCCCATTACCCAAAGAAAAACTTCTACCTATCTTTTGTGTCTTTCTTTTTCATTCTTAATATATATGTATACATGTTTTATTAAATGTAATATAATATGAGACATTATTGATTATTATATTGAACATGTGATATTTAAAAAATAGATAAATTATTTTAAATTAAAAATTAAATTCAACTAATTAATGGGGGATTAAATAAGCTAATATTCTCTCACAACGAATGAGATTTGAATTCCTACAATAAGATATTTCTACAGTTTAAACTTCAATGTCAAGCTAATACAAAATCAGAATACACGTGTGATAACATTTAAAAAATAATTCAATTTAATTGTAATTGAATTAAAATAGCTAACACTTTACGAATTTATATAATCGAATTTATATAATCAAAGCCTTTTTTTCACTAGATAGGTCAGCTGAATTTATATAATTACATTAGGGAAAAAATAAAATTATATAGTATCACATCATTTTTCAATGAAAATATTTATCTTGAATGAATCATAATAGATTAATAGCCCTTTGGCCAAAATAAATAAGAATGTTAACAGTTCAAGATAAACACACTTCATCATTATATTACGTTGTGTTTTCATCATCTTCCTATTTCACTTCCTTATCTACTTTATTACACATCCTACCAAATAAGATTATTACTCGCAATTAATTAAAAATAAACACACTTCATCATAGTATATATTTACTTTCATACATGTTAAAATTAAAGTGCTTGCACATAGGTCCAAGATCGACTAGTTATTTTATTACTATTATTATAATTAATAATAATAATTAAAAAAAATATTGGAATCGTGTTTATATAGCAGTAGAAGGCAATGAAACATGTTTATGATATTCAGCCAGAGCCCACATTGGAAACACATTTCTATACATTGGATAATGCATCATGCAATTCCTGAAAATAAATCATAAAATTAAATTCAATATTATTATTGTCACAAAACTATTTAACTAATATTTGGTTATTAATTAACATCAACTAATAAATTAATTAATCAAACGATGAGTGTGTGAGAGAAAGATATATACTTATTGAGGTCAATCTTCATTCTTCAATTGAAAATTAATAAGTATTTTTGCTCCACGATGGAGAGGAGTTTGATCTCTTTCTGCCTATCTAAATAAATCAAAGTCTATTTGATAATATTGAATGTTTTATTTGTCGATAAATTTAATATTTACTGATAATAATGAATAGAATACATTACTCTGATCTCTTATAAGAAATTACTCTCCTTTAATTAATTTATCAACCCAAATAAAGATCAAGTGTGCATAACTTACTTGGCCCGCGCTAATTAGATCTATCAGAGCCCAAGCTGTTTGTATTACATGTGATCAATTTTCTTTAAGCGGTACATATGTCTATATCATTCAAAAAACTCTTTTAAAGATAAATGAAAGGCGAAATTATTCGTTTGGTCCTCAACGTTTACACCAAGTTTAATATTGGTCTTCAACGTTTCAAAAAGTTATTTTAGGTCATCAACGTTTTTTTTGTCAAAATTATTGGTCCTCCATCATAACTCCGTCTGATTTTTTTTGTTAAATGCTGATGTGGAAGACTTATGTGGCACACCCTCTCTCCTACGTGTCATATTTGGATGATATGACACCCTCTCTCACTCCAACTCAGCAAAAAGACCCTAGATGATAATGATAATGATGATGCTGATGAAGGAGAGAAGATGATGATGTGGCAATCTGGGGGTGACGTGGTAGTGATGTGTCATGCCACGTCATTAAAATATGACATGTAGGAGAGAGGGTGTGTCATATAAGCATGTCACGTCATCATTATTCAACGGCAAAAAGTTAACGGTGTTACACTCGAGGATCAAAATCGACAAAAAAAAAACTTTGAGGACCAACATTAAACTTTTGAAATATTGAGGACCAACATTAAACTTCATGAAAATATTAAGGACCAAAATATACCTTTAACCTTATTTTTTTACATTAGAGGATTTTTATATAATAGAGACCGATGGGTGAATGTATATATATTCCATTATTTGTTTATATATCTCTCTTATTCTATAACACCATCATATTATCTTTTTTACATTAGAGGATTTTTATCTCTTTTTATCAATTATATTAATCAAATTACTAAAATATATAATTAAAATAATTTTTCGCATAATAAATTAAAATTTTTATCTAAATAAATTAAAAAACCAAATCATTAAGTCGGTCAAATAAACTCAAGTGGCTCCTATTTCAACTAACATTAGTTTTTTTTTTGGTGAAATCAACTAACATTAGTTAATACATATTAAAACAATTTGTATACGTATTCCTTGGAAGTGATGGATCAACCAATGTTCATTATGCATACATATGTATATTATTTTAAGTATAAGTTTATGTGCAGTTTTTTTATAGCTTTATTATCAAAATTTTCAATTAAAATAAAATTTGTAAACAATATTTTTTTTTTGTAAAGAATCAATCATGAAAGTTATGAATTGAATATGTGCAAAGCTGCACATAAATTTTTTTCTTATTTTAAATCTCGCCATTGGATATATATCAATAATTTCTTCAAGCATTAATGGTTGAACAATAAGTTTAAGAGTAAATTAAGAATTGACTCTTCCAAGACGCATGGCATTTTATTTTAATCTTTTTTTATATCTTTTTATTTTAATCTTAAAAAAATAAAATATCTCAATTTAGGTATGTTTTACTTTACACACTCCTTAGTGAAAGGAAGCAGGGGCGGAGCTAGGATTTCTGTTAAGGGGGCTAATTTTTTTTAATTGATTTATTATAATTATATTAAAAAGTTAACATTTAATATGATATAAGTTTAAAAAATATATATAATCAATATCATCATATGCACATCTACTTTTTGAGTTCTGTTTTCTGCTTGTGAAAGTCATTTATAATTATGTCTCTAGTAAATTTTTTGACAAATTTTTTTCTCTTTTAAAAGACAAGTCAATAGTTATATTTTCAGTCACTCAACCTTAAAAAAAATAAAGATTAATAATATAAAGAAAAAATTTGACAAAACTTACTAATAATTTAGTAACTAAAATAACTATATAAACATGTACAAAATGAAATTATAAATTTGTTGAGCTTTAACAAATTGTAAATAATTAAAGGAGAGAAAAAGAATAGCTATATGTCCCCTAAAATATTTCATGTCAAAACAAATATACAATGAATTACACAACTTTGCCCCCTTCAATTATATTTCTTTAGAACAAACTACAAATATAAATTTATAATAAATTTATGAGTATATAGATAATTTTGTCCCTAAAAGATTTGAAAGTTTACATTTTGGTCCCTGAAAGATCATAAGTGTACAATTTAGTCCCTGAAAGATTACACTGTTACACAAATTGGTCCTTCCGTCATCTTCAGTTAGATTCTCTTAACGGACTTGTTGACGTGGCACGTTAATTGCACACGGGGGCCTTAGTTGCTCAATAGGACATGCTTACATGACACAAACTAAAATCCACCTCTAACTCAGCACAAAACGCAGCGTTTTGAAGCTTCAGTTTGCACACTTACACTAAGTTGGAGGTGGATTTTAGCTTGTGCATAAAAAACGCAACACAAGCTAAAATCCATTTCCAACTTAGTGTAAGTGTGCAAACTGAAGCTTCAAAACGCTGCGTTTTGTGCTGAGTTGGAGGTGGATTTTAGCTTGTGCCATGTAAACATGTCATACTAAGCAACTAACGGTCCCCGTCTATAATTAACGTGCCACGTCAGCAAGTCCGTTAAGAGAATCTAACTGAAGATGACAGAAGGACCAATTTGTGTAACGGTGCAATCTTTCAAGGACCAAATTGTATACTTATAATCTTTTAGGGACCAAATTATCAAGTTCCGAATCTTTCAGGAACGTAATTGTCTATATACTCTAAATTTATTATATTTTTGCATAAGGTTATAAGTTATAATTAATATTAAAGATAATTTATAAATCATAACTGATGTTAAGATTTTTTTTTAGTATACTTTCAATATATAAGATTATCAATGTGATCTAATGTAGCTTGAATTACATAAGCTTCATTATAATCGAAAAATAGCTCCAAAGCTAATTCTCCGATCCACCATATAGTTCTGAGTGAATTTGATATTTCAAACACAGGTTTTGTCTTTGATCTCCACCACTTCTTCACATACATATACACCCAAATGCACCCAAGAATAGTACTGTCAAAACGGGTTCGAGCCCGCGGGCTAGTCCGGCCCGCCCGCTAAATGGGCGGGTTTGGACAGTGCAAATTAGGCCCGTTTAAAAACGGGCCTAAACGGGTTGGCCCATTTAAGCCCACGGGCCCCGCGGGCCGGCCCGCCAAAAAATATAAAAAAAATTAATTAAAAAATTAATATATATTTGTTTAAAATATGTATAAATATATATATTTTAGATAATTTTATGTGTTAAATAATAATTTTATTCTAATAAAGTATATAAATAATTTAAATAATAATTAAAATTAATAAAATATTAATTTAAAGTTAAAAAATTATTAATTTTTAAGTAAATATATAATTTTATAATTAATTTTTAAAAAAAATAAAAAAAAATTGGCCCGCGGGCCATTACGGGCGGGCTTGGGCATTACTTCCCAAGCCCGCCAAATAAACGGGCCGGCCCGGACCGGCCCGTTTAACACGGGCCGACCCGGCCCGTTTTGACAGTACTACCCAAGAATCATATATATTACAGTGCTAGTAGATATCCCAAGTCCCATGCTTTGAACTTATAAATGAAGCCCATTTTGGCATTGGTACGGTAGTACTGAACTTCAGTACATTCCTCCAATCAGTTAGTCCCTAAATCATTCAAGGTGGGCCCTAATTAATGTGAGTTTTTATTATTATTAACAAATGACACTACATAATTGGAGGGATGTTCAGTAGTACGGTACTATTGAACTTTTATCCCCTTCTTATATATGACTTTCATTATCTTGCAAAATATTAATTGATCATCCATATTACCTTATATATGATGCACAATTACTAAAATTTTGGGGGGGCCAGGGGGTGCCCGAAGAAAAGCAAAATTACGCGTTTAAAAAATTTACATTATTTGGTATATTTTGCATATAATTTACTGTTCACCTGTTGACTTTTGTATTGACTCTTTAAGGTGAAATGTCCAAAATATCCCTCCTAATTATTCTCTCTTTTTTTACTTTCCCACCTACCTAAAAACACTTTAATTATAAAGTAAGGGTATTTTAATCTTTTTCAATACTTTACTTTACAAACTTTACACCACATTTTTACATACCAAACACAATTTTTATTTTTTTACTTTTTTTTACTCTACAGTACTTAACTTTATATCATTTCTTTTCCACCTCATTCACCTTCATCATCCATCTCTTCCCTTCATTCATCTTCACCACGCCATCCCACCATCATTCACACTCTTCCATTGCCTCACCAACCATCATTGTTTCATCCTTCCATCTCTTGCTACCATGGTTGAAGTGCATAAGAGTCTTATGCACCTCTTTCAATGTGTGGCTAGAGGTTGATTATTGGAGATGGAGTTTATAGTTTGAGTTTTTATGCTTCAAAGGAGAATTTATTATCTTAATACTTATTTTTAATTAAATCATATATTTGATTTCTTAGTTTTAAGATTTATTTTTATATAATTTAAGAACTTAAATTTTTTATACATTATCTATGTATATTAAGAAATTATTATTTAAATTGGATATTGTAACTTTATTAACTTGATGCACTTGGTCAAGGGAATCGAGCTATGATATGAATGAGAACCCAAGTCAAGTAAATGAGCTAGATGAAGCATGAGAAATTGGGCCTGAGATGGAAGCAGTAGCTGATGTTGGGCTTGTGCAAAGCCACATTCAGCAGGAGAAGGACCCAACAAGTGAAGGGGGACGTGGCAAGAGAGTGAAGAAGGTTCCTTAATCATTTATATTCGGTGGTCTCTACTTTGGAGAGGAATTGTTGAATTTTGTGAGATTTTAGTGGAGTTTAGCTTCTACTCGAAAAGAGCCTCGCTGCTATATTTTTCCATTTGCTGCTAGGAAATTAATTACCCATTTATGCATATGATAATATTTAATTTTTTTTTTTCATTTCCATTTCCATTTCTATTCTCATTCTTATTTTCTTTTTTATTTCCACTCCATCAAAATAAATCCACAACCAAATGAGCCCTAGAAGAAATGAGTCAAAACATATAGCTGCTGGTGGCTTGATTCGGAATCATCTTGGTGGTTGGCTTGGAGGTTTCTCCAAGTCTTTAGGTGCTGGAAACATCTTGGCTGGTGAATTATGGGCCATTCTTCTTGGTTGTGGAATCTGACTCTTTATATATTATAAATTTAATTAAGTTAATGCTTGTGCAGATATTTTGGCTAATCATGCAGTGGAAAAATCTGTGTGATTTAACTTATTTTGAGTCTCCCCCTACCTTTATTAGACTAGCTTTGGAAGCTAAAAACTATGTTTTCCAGTAGAATAGGAGTTGGTTGATGTTGTTTTTTCTTGTTCTGAACTCGGTTGTATTTCTGTGTTTTTGGTTTAATATATCTCTCTTTCTGTTTATGGGGAAAAAATGGTCAGTCCAATTTGGTTTATGTACTTGGGCGTATACTTTAACAAACTAGGATGGATATTTCATTATAAAACAAACTAGGAAGATAGGTCCATTCAATATATGGGCCCAAAATAAATTCAAACCTGTTTTTGATCCATTACTATATGAGTTGGCTCGTGGGCTTTCAAGTTTCAATAAACGACCAGGCTTGTGAATTTATTTCTCTTAGCCCATTTAATATATATATATATTCGAATAATGATAATTTAAATAAATAAGTTTCACGATAATTATTAAAATAAATATTTAAACCTTTCATCCAAACATAAAAACTAGCAAATCAATTTAGTCTTTGAAATATTATTGTTTTCTTAATTTACTGTTTGAAGAGAAAATATCTCAATTTAGACCTTTGATTAATAGAATTGTTGGGAAGTTAAATGAAACTAACATTTTTTTTGCCTGTAGTTGAAATTGACATTAATGGATGTTAATGGATAGTCAAATGATAAATTGTATTATATTTTAAGGTTTTATTGGGGGATGGTTTGAGAATGGTGTGAAATGGTGTAGAGTGGTTTGGGTTTATAAACTCTTGGTTGGGAGTTTAAGTGAGCAATAGAGTGGGATAATTTAGGATGATTTGCAAATCCTTCCAAACCATCCAACACCTTCAATTTTCAAACATCTCCAAATTTGAGGGTTTAGGATGAATAACGTCTTCGATGTTTTTATGTTTTTGTCAGCAATGGTAGGTGCATTTGAGTTATATTTTAGAATGAATATAGTGAGGCCAAAACGACACGACTTTGATGGGAAAAGATAAGTAAAAAATCTTATGTAAAAAAAATATGTCAAATCAGATATTTTTGCCACATATGATGTCACATAAATAAAAACTATTAAATATTTGATGGTGTTGGTGAAAAATGTGACATGAGCATAAATATAAAACGTTAGGGGTACAATTGACAGCTAAAACTGTTAAATGTTTGACGGTGTTAGTAAATAGTGTAGTTTTTTAGTTATAAAAATTCTTTTTTTTTATTATAAACAGTTATAAAAATTCTTAGATTATCACTTTTTTTTACAAAGAAAGCACGAAATGAAAATAAAAAAGCATAAGTCAAAATTATATCATACACTCAATTTATTTTTTGTCATCAATTGTACATACTGGACAACATCTACTAGACAAAAAACAACTTTAAACTTTCAAATAAACACCAAAAAATTATATTTAAAAAATATCTAACTATAAATCTACATATCATCAGTTCATCACCATTCACCAATCTTTTTAACAATAAGGAAACCCAGAAACAATTGTTAACAATAAGTAATAACAAGTTTACATTATCATTCACACGCATAAGCATTTTTTTCCCTCACTCACCATCAAAATTACAATTTAAAAGACTAAACCAAGAAACACACTTAAAAAAAATTAAAAGGAAAATTATAAAATATTCCAAACGGGACGACGAATAATTTAACCGAAGAACTCTTTTTCCTTTTATTTTCTAAATAAAAACCTAAATCTAAGAAAAGTAGAGAAAGAAAAAATAAATCAAATTAAAGCAACCTACTACACATATTAGTACACAACTAGAAACCCGAAAACCAAAGCCACCATAACGGTAATGTACCTCACACCGTCAGATCTAACGGCACCATTATCATCCGCCGTCTGATCAGCAGCTTCATCCGGCGAATCCGCCGGTGCGTCCGAATCTGCATCCTCCGGCGCCGGTGCCACCTTCTTCTTCTTCTTCTTCGGCGCCTTCGGCGCGTCCGCCGCCGCAGGCTCCGGTGCTGGAGAAGGAGCAGGCGCCTCCGCCTTGAACAACTCCCTTGGCAGCAAGACCTTGTCGATGGTATAGATAGCCAGAGGCTGCTCATCGATAAGCGTGCCGGTGATCTTCGCCGTCGTGACCTTCGTCCTCAGCGTCACCTCATCGCCGTCGTTCTGCACCGTGAAGTCGTACTTCTTAGCGCCGTCGGTAGCAAGCGTGTTCAAGAGACCGTTATTAGACTTCAACATCGCCAGTGACTGGTACACCGGAACGCCGTGGTACTCCAGCAACGCCGTCTTCCCAGCGGCCGTCAAGTTCTTGTACTTCGGCAAGAACGCCTTGAACACGTCATCCATGGGGCAAAACACCGTCAATCCACCGTCAATATTGTCCATATACGTCGCTTCAGCATCCGATGCTAGAAGCGTCTCGGCGAAGACTTTACAACCATGTTTGGACATAATGGCCGTGAGATTTTGCTGGCTAGGTGCGGGCGTAGGCGCTTCCGCTACATCCGACGGAAGAACTTTACTAATCTGAATCACAGAGATATTGTACGGAATCTCCTCGACGGATTTCACAAAATACGCAGAGAGAGTGCCGTCGTTGTTCTCCGCTCCGAATCCGACCTTGCCGCCTCTGAGATCCGTAATGTTGACGAATCCGGAGGTTCCAGGAGCAGTTCCGGTGGCTTGGAACATTGTGGCGGCCAAGGCGGTGCCGTTCGTGATCTGGTGGAGCTTTTTGGCGCCAAAATAGTCTAGAAGCACATGAAGAGACAGAATGTTTTTGATAGTGTAAATTGACATGTGCTTACCGAGAAGCTCGTTCATGGCGGCATTGTCGACGGCGCAGACGGTGATAGTGGTGCGGCTGTTGATCTCTGAAGCTAGGTGCGTTGTGGTCAGGTAGTGGTTAAAGGTGGAGTACTGAGGGTGCTTGGCCAGAATGCGCGTAATGTTGTGCGCGGAAATTGTGGTGCCGGAGACGAGCAGCAGCACCGCGAGGAGCAGAGCCTCGCTGGAGGTCACCGGCCGGAGCTTCATTCTGGAAGCGCGCGGTGGAGAGAGAAAAAGGTAAAGGTAAAGTGGAATCAAGAAGAAGGTAGTAGAAAGAAGAGAGAGAAAGTCACAGGACAAAGCGTTTAGTAGCTGAAGAGTGAAAGACTTGCGAAAATGAGGCTTGGACTATGGAAATATTACTGAAGATGCCACAACACTCGTACTGGTTAGTTATAGTTATGGATGGTTCTTAACTCCTTTTGGATCAAAATGATTAAATGAACGTGCATTTATATATAAAAATAAGTGGCGTAAATATCACTATTTAATATTTTATTTTAATCACTACAAAAAGATTTATTTATTTTTTCGTAAGAACAGAGCAACTTTTGTTCAAGAAAGTTATCTACGCAAAGAAATTAATTTTAAATCAGAAAATTACACTTATTAAATTTAGATAAATTCTATCATTAGTTAACTCAAGTGTATGGTTGAGTGGAAGAGACTCATATGAAGCAGTTTTAAATTTTTGGACTAGCTGTCTCACCTTCTTCAGGTGTCTACAACTCTGCAAGGAAATTAATACAGTGAATACCCCTTGTACTACAAAATTTTTATCTATATTTTTTTAATAGCTAAAATGATAATTTATCCTAAACCCTTTTTTTTATTAGACCAAATTACTCTTTTGTTCCTTAACGTTTGCACCAAGTTTAATATTGGTCCTCAACGTTTCAAAAAGTTATTTTAGGTCCTCAACATTTTTTTTGGGTCAAAATTGATCCTCCAGCGTAAGTTCGTCTGGTTTTTTTTATTAAATGCTGACGTGGAAGGCTTATGTGGTACACCATCTCTCCTACGTGTCATATTTGAATGATATGACACCCTGTTTCACTCCAATTTAACAAAACGATGACGTTCTGCATCACTTCTCTCTTACTCAAACTCGTTGTTTTGCTGAGTTGGAGTGAGAAATTGTGTCATATCATTCAAATATGACACTAAGAGAGAGGGTGTGCCACATAAGCCTTCTACGTCAGCGTTTAAAAAAAATCAGACGAAGTTACGCTGGAAGATCAATTTTGACCCAAAAGAACGTTGAGGACCTAAAATAACTTTTAAAAACGTTGAATACTAATATTAAACTTGGTGCAAACGTTCTGAAAAAAAAAAATTTCACCTTTTTATTATAACAGTTATAATAATAAATAATGTAATATAGTTATTTGGCTCATTCCAATAGCATAGAAATATAAAAATATCAATATATAAAGCACAGTTACAACTTACAACCAAAAACAACAGAGTTCGAGAAGAATCGAAGATTTGGGATTAGAGTAAAGCAGGTCGTTGGAAGGTGATCACGTGACTTGTAGCATCTCATGAACACCCTGCTTGACCAGTAAAGAATAAAGAAACATTTTCTGAACTTCAAAAGATAAGAAAAAGGAGCAAGTTATTGTGTACATCATAGACCACAGAACAAGCATAGAATCGGATAATCCCACGCTGGAAAGTGAAAAGCTATGCTTTTATGTGGGGCCTGCTTTTCTGTGATGGCAGTGATTGGGTGCGTGTGGTTGTAAGGAGTGTAATCATGGTCATCCATCATTGGCCACTCAAGAGCGTGGGTGTGCTTGTAATTAAATGGAAACTCGGGGGGCGATTTGGATTTCGGAAATGAAGAAGTGAGTGTGAAGTGAAGTTAATGAATTGAGTGAGATGTGGCTACTGTTCAGGCAGGGTTGAATGGTCTATTAGGTCGACACGTGGACGCTTAAGATTGGACTGTTGACGTCGGTCGAATCTTCCACCGACGGTATTGCACAAAATTGTGAGAATGAAGTTAAAAATAAAAATATAAAAGGGCTATAATAACAAATTTATCTTTGTAATTAAAATTTAATAATAACGATGGAAAGTGATGGGAGGACAAAATTGTCAAAACTCTCCCAAATCCTTTTCCATGGAGGTCCAAACCTAAGATTCTGCAAACCATCAACCATACATGGATATATGAAACAATATTACTTTTATTTTTTATTTATATTTTTCTCTATACCAAACACTTTTTAATATTTTATCACTTTTACACTTCAATTTCTACATTCACTTTTCAACAAATTGTTTTTTTCTAAATGATATAAATTTATAAACAAATAAAATAATGTATGACTAATGGTTTAAAATTACAACAAAAATTTTGTGTTAAATGATTGGCTAAAAGATTATATTAAGGCTTAGACCGAGGTCGAATCTACAAATTTTGCAGTATTCTCATATGCTATATATATAATTGAATTATTTTGTCAATTTCATAGTTAAAAGGTACCTAAATAGTTAACAACGTGAAAGAATTTTTTTTATGGACATTGGTTCAAATTCTATAAAATATCCAAAATCTCGAAGATCCCTTAACAAAAAACGGTTAGTGAAGTAATTGTGACTGAATAAAAATATTTACAGCTTAAGTTTATGCAATAATAATTTAAGTTAGATGATAATTTTGGAAGTGCTTCCCTTAATTTCACTTTTCTCAAACAAAAAATAGGAATTTCCAGTTTTACGTCTTGAATCACATTGCTGTCTCTGAGAAGGATGAATGCAAAGTCCGTGTGTTAGGAGAAAATGAAGAAAGCAAAGGTTATGTTTCAAAGAAGGAAGAAATTAAAGAAAGAAAAAGAAAACGTGATGGGTTGATGATGGAGACTAGAGAGGCCATATAATAATGGGGTTGGTACTTGGTTGTCTAAAAAAATTATAAATATTGAGAAATATGTGGAAGGAATAGACATGGGCCTATAAATTGTTGGTTATGCAAGTGGCAGTGCCATAACAATGTAAATTTCAAAGTGTTAAATTTTACCTAAAAGGTTGAAAATGACCATTGACATGAATGATAAAATTAGATATGATGAATAATTAATAAAGGAATACAAATCTTGCATAAATGCAGGACTACTTTCTCATATTCTTCACATTTTCACAAAAAAGGTATAGTAGCACCTTGATTTCAATATTTGCTATTAGCTATTGTTTAAAAAAAAAACTTAAATGAATTCACAAATTAAGTAGTTAGACAAAGAAAGGCCTAATATGGTTATATAATATATCCAATTATTCAACATAACCAAAATTTAATCTTGGTCAAATTAGTTTCCTTTTTGGCATAATTTAATGGAAACATCATAGGATCATATATATCATCACATGCCAACACACAAAAAGAGATGTCAACAAAGGTTAGTTTTGATAGGAACACACAATATCAATAGTTGTTTAGTTTGATTTTAAATCACTATAAATGCACTTTAATTTTAAAAACGCCTATATGATTTTCATTTGATTTGCAGAGTTAGAATTTAGGAGTGGACCTTTAGACGTGGACCTCTCTACTTTATTTTCTCATATAATTCTTTTTGCAAATAATTAAAAGGGATAGATAAAAACAAAATAGCTAAAGTTATCTTTATGATCGTCCTTTATGATAGTAATAATGGAATAGTTGTACCCAAACTCAAATTTAAGAAATATTAGTTAAATTATTTTGTGATTCTTATAGTTGCACTCAATTGTTTAATTGAATCTCTATATTTAAATTTTTTTTAATCTAGTCCTTATCAAATTTTTATTATAATTCTGTTTACATTAATTGACCTGATAAATAAAATAAATTTTTATGTAAGTCCTCTTTATTTAATTATCTATTACACAAGTAAAAACTTCGCTTGCTTGCCTAACATTCTATATAGGCAGGCTAAAGGAGGCCAATAAAACTAGCCATTTAGAGCCCAAAGAATAAAGATAAAAGGGTAGCCCTTATGTTTATAAACTAAATACATGTCAAATTCTGATAAGAAAACATAATAATAAAGATATAAAAAAAATTATTATTTTAATTCTCAAAAAATGGAAATGTCACATCTAATATTTGAAAGATTCAATTTATCTAAATTTTAGTCTTTAGAAAATTATCTATCAATTATATTAATTCTCAGAGATTAAATTGAGACAAATTGCAATTTTCAGGGATTAGATTTGACAATTTGATCTCTCAATGACTAAATTGAGACAAACTGCATCTTTTAAGGACCAATAACTCACTAAATAAAATTTGCCCCCAAGTTTTTTCCTCATATTTTCTGCTCATTTAACTTACAACTCTTTCAAACTTTAAAAGCTACCCTTTCCCAAGGGCATATATGATATCCTGCTGACAATAGAGTACAGACCAGATTTTTTTTTTGGGGTTACATTTTGCATATTTGCTATCAAACAGATGACTGTGAAGATATAAGAACTTAAGTTTTCATGAACGGAGTAGGTGATAGGTTCCAACATCCAACTACAAGTCATTTTCTTAAATAACTATCAAAATGCATTAATTGTAGGTTTCTAACAAGAATTATTATGGATTGGGTACAGAATGAAATTAATTTACCCTATTAAATGTCATTGAGGCTGCTTTCCCACACAGATTCTGAGAAGAACAGATGGATTCATGATTTCCCTTTTACAATTATCCATCTTTTCCCTCATCAGAAATTCTATAATGATGGTAGAGTCAGCCCAAGTACAGCTATGCGTCAAAACCCCAAATTGGTCCTTTATGTTTGCACGAAGTTTCATATTAGTCTTTTATGTTTCAAAAAGTCTAAATTGATCCTTTATGTGTGCAAGAAGTTCCAAATTGGTCCTTCCGTCTATTTTTTCCATTAGGTGCTGATGTGGCGTGTTGAGGTGTCACTCTCTCTCCTACGTGTACTACTTAGCTGACTTGGCCTTAGTTAAACTAAAATTAGGGACTAAAATGAAACAAAATAATTTTTTATAAGACAAAAATGCAATTTTCTCACTTTTTCAGCTTCTTCTTCCTCATGGCTGGTGGCGCACAACGGAGCCTCAACTTTAACAGCCATTTGTCAAAGGAAGATGAGGAGATGTCAAGGTCCGCTCTCTCCACTTTCAAAGCCAAAGAGGAAGAGATCGAAAGGAAGAAGCTCCAAGTCAGAGAGAAGGTTCAGGCACAGTTGGGTCGAGTCGAGGAAGAAACCAAGCGTCTCGCCTTAATTCGTGAGGTTTTTTTCTTCTCTTCCACTAACATTCTACAACCAACTCAATTTTTACTTTTTCTGCTCCTTAATTCTTTTTTCAACTTCATTCATTACAACCTCAATTCTTCGCTTTCTTCCCCTCTCTATTTCTGATGGCAAAAGCAAAAATCAAATTTTTAACTTTCTACAAATTTTCTGGACCCCGAAGTCTTGCCGTTTCTACAAATTTATTTTGTAATTCTCCTGATAAATTGAACTAGCGTTTAATCAAAAAGGTCAAAACCACAAATTGGATTTGTTTGGATTAGGGTTAAGGTTAGGATTAGGATTGGGGTTGGATTCAGAAGAAGCCATGGATGCCAGCCATGAGGAAGAAGAAGATGAAAAAGTGAGAAAATTGCATTTTTGTCTTATGAAAAATTATTTTGTTTCATTTTAGTTTAACTAAGGCCACGTCAGCTAAGTAATACACGTAGGAGAGAGAGTTTGACACCTCAACACGCCACGTCAGCACTTAACGAAAAAAATAGACGGAAGGACCAATTTGGAACTTCTTGCGAACATAAAGGACCAATTTAGACTTTTTAAAACATAAAGGACCAATATGAAACTTTGTGCAAACATAAAGGACCAATTTGGGGTTTTGACCTAAAAGTAATTGACAACATAAACATATTAGAAATTGAAATTGAAACTAGCAACTTGAGTTATCCTAGGTTAACCAACTCTCAGAAAATATAGCTATATTATCTGCTAATCAATTCTCCTCGTGTTCAAAACATTTTCCCACTTGCAATTCCCACTCGTGATGAGAAATCTCCACCCCAAGGACACCCTTAAGCTATAAGAACCCATTTGGTATCACTCACCAGCTGGGAAGGTGAGGTTGAACACGTTTAATAAAGCTTACTAGTTGGGAAGGTGAGCTGGACCTTCCCTGTGAAGAGGGGAGCTTCCTTCCCTCATGATAGGGGGGGAAGTGGAGGGAAGGCGAGGTGAGGTTTAAATACCAAAATGCCCTTAAAAAATTTGTGGCTTTTAAAAAAGTACGGACAAAAAAGGTTTTTCATACTTTTATCTTCTATTTCTCTATCTTCTTCCCACTATACCAAACAATATTACTTTTACATTCCACTTCCATTTCCCTGCATACCAAACATACTTTTTAATTTTTATCACTTACTTCCACTTCCCACTAAAATACCAAACGGCACATAAAAGAGAGAGAGAGCAAGGAAAGAATGGACTATATTTATCATTTTTTGAAACTTTAACAACTAAATTGCTGTGTTTCCTCAAGCATATTTCGAAACATTTCCCACTTGCAATTCCAACTCAAGAAGAGAGATAGAAGGAATCAAAGGAAAAAATGAAAAGGGGAAGAGTAACGGGTGAAATTGTAGCATATAAAATCCTCAAAAAAACATATATTATCAAACAAAGGGAAGTTATAATGGGGATAATAGCAGACAAACTACCACTGACGCCATCCTCAACTAAATTTAATTAAAAGCAGTGAAACCCATCAAGTTTCTTCATGTATTTTATATAGACCAATAAGATCATACCTTTTTCTTTGGTTTTGTTTTCTTTTGAATGAAGGGAACATATTCTTGTTTATATAAGCAGCAAATGCTTTTCTTTTGATTGACCTCCACCACAAAATTTTTAAAAAAGTGAACCAAATCTATGGGGAAAAGAAACATGAAATGTCATAAGAAGAAGATTATAACACGGGTTAAGTAACCAACCTCTCCTGATTATTACAAGCACTGGTATTTGTTTACTCTCCTCGCTAATGCAGCATCATGAAAATAAAAGATTAGCCAATTTGTCAAGTACTCAATTTAGCTTGACATTTAAATATTAAATCACACTAATCTAGACCAAGTTATTAAATAAATATATAAGAGCACTTTGACTGCTCAGAAATGGCACACTCAAAGCTAGCAATGAAAGAAGTAACATACCTGATTTTCATGTATTGAAAATTTGAAATAACATACTTGCCAATCACATATCATCTTTTAGTTTTTCGTTTCAGTACCCACAGTTATGTCATGGCCATAATGCCACAAACCCTATCCATTCAGTTGGAACAGATATACAAAATATTAAGTTCATTCAAAATCAAGAAGAAACATTTCTCAGTCTTTCATTGTCTGAAATGCACCAACAAATTGAAAAGTGAAAACTACAGCCAGACTGAGAAATTCTTGCTTTTGAAGGTTAACTAAGAATACAATAACTTAAGAAACAATTAAAGCTGACTTCTTACACAACTTCCTTGAATTGCATACTGATAAAATCAAATGGTGACGTTTTCTACTTCTTCTACCTATGCCCAAGTATTCAGGACAAATAACTATACATACATGTAACAATAGACAAGCAAATTAGCAACATTCAAAGAACTTGCCTCTCAGCTGCTTCGGCAACAATGGGCAATCTGGGGGCTTGACCCAGCAAGCAAGAAGAAGAACCATAAATCAAGCACACCAATAGGTACAAAAACACAGTGCTATCCAAACTCATCACCAAATCCAACCCCAACCCATCTCTTGGATTGAAGCTTCTCTCCAAGAGGTCAGGGAATATCAACAGCACATCAAGCACAATAGCTTGCATCGTATTGAACCTCACAAATCTACTGAAATTGGGGTTTCTCACAACAACAAAGTAAAGAGTCAGAAACACCAGAAACCCATTAAAGGGGAAGCTCTTGAACACTCTTATCGCAGGCACTAGCGGCTGCACGATGGCTTGAACAGGATAAAACTGAGTGATTACGTACTTGCCGTATTGAATGCCGTCGAAGAAAGGATAGAAGTAGCACAGGGCGGAAATCAAGCGGTCCGGAGCGTCGGCTGAGTCGTCGCTTTTGGATTTGACGACTACGAATCTTCTGAAGTTAGTACTAGGGTTTCTGAATAATTTGTTTGGAAGATTGTTTAGAGTGGGAAGAGAGGGGTTTTCGCGAGAGAATAGAAAGGTGGATTGTAGCAGGGGTTTGTGTGAGAGGGTGAATGATGCTACAGGGGAAAGGAGGCTAGACCTGGCCATGATTGATAGAAGACCAGGAAGGAAGAAGCTTGAACTGTATAGCTTGGAGTAGAGAAATCACAGAGGATGATGGAGTAGAAACTAGAAGAGACGTCTCTAGCCGAAGAGAGACAGAGATAATACTGATTTTATTTTATTTATTTGTGAAAATTGGCAATAAAACAACAAGAAGAGAGATATTTTTTTTATTCTTTTATGTATATTCCTTGCAATTTCATTGAAAACGCCAGCACCGTCCATCGCTTTAAGAGAGATCATTTGCGTAATGGGATATTCATCCAAACTGGAAAGATATTTGCCAACACTCAAGATGCTGTTTTCAGTGCATATTTCTTGTAATTATCATGTACTATTAGAACTTGTTTAGTATGAAGAATGGGATAGGAATGAGAATTAAATTACTTAAATTACGTTTAGGAGTAAGAAATATAAAAGAAATGAGAATGAGAATAAAATAAAAGTTGTTAAAATAATTATTTTGTTTTTATATTAAAATATTAAAAAAGTAAGAACAAAAATATAATTTCATTATATCACAAAAAATAAAATATATTTGGTTGGATGAATTTGCATTCCCACTCTAACAAACAGGACTTTAATATTGAGCTTGTGCACATACACGGATTATATATATAATTATGTACATTTATTTGATAAATAATTATGTAAATTTATTAAAAAATTATTTTTTTATTTTAAATATCTTTTCTATATTAATAAAAAAGAATAATATAATTCTTAGAAATACATTTATAATTTCTCTTATATTTCGCATTATTTTTTGAAAATAAATATAAGACTAAAAGAAATATTAGATTATTATAAAACTTTTAATTTTATGATGATAATATTTTTTTATAAGATTTTAAATTTAAATGTATCTTAGATTAGATTAAGTTTAAATTAATTTCAAAATAACATTTAATATTAACAATATATACTTGCAATATATATAAGAGAGGGACAGGGTATGAGTGATAAAAGTGAATGGAAAGCAACTTTAGTCAATTTATACCGCTTAAAACAATTTCATGTGGAAATAAATATATGAAGAAACATGATAATATTATTTTACTTTCGGGAATTTTACATTTCAATTCAAAGACTATATTTTTTTATTTATATTTCAAATGCAAAATTACAATATTATGAAACTCATATTTTCGAGATTATTTTTTTAATTTGTTTACCAAATCTCCTAAAAAAAATTTGATTTCGCATCATAGTGCACTTATAGTGCTCGTGCGCTTCTTCTCCTCAAGAATAGTTCCTCAATTAAAGACATTTAGGTGAAGTTTGGTATTCGGTCAGTATTTTAGTGGGACGTAGAAGTGAAAATAAGTGATAAAAAATATGTTTGGTATGTAGGGAAATGGAAGTGGAATGTAAAAGTAATATTGTTTGTTAGTGTGGAAAGAAGATAGGGAAATAAAAGATAAAAGTATAAAATATCTTTTTTGCCCTTATTTTTTAAAAAACCACGAATTCTTTTAAGGGTATTTTGGTCTTTAAACCAAACCTCATCTCACATTTCCTCCACTTTTCTCTCAATTTTCATGGCAACAAGCTTATCTCTCAACTAGTAAACTCAACCTCATCTTCCCACTTCTCAAAGCATACCAAACATATATTAACCTTAACTTTTCTTTTACCTTCTCTTTGAAAATGATACCAAACATAGCCTTACCATTTGATGATGCTAATGAATTGGAGGCTCGGCTCAAGAAAATGAACACCACCTAATATCTCTACTTCAACATCAAATCAATTTTATGTAGCTTCTCGTCCATTTAACGTTATATCAACCATTGCTTAATTAATTAGTGGGTATTAATCTATCACCCTATTCTAAATCAGCTAGGCTTCTCTTTCTGCATTTTCTCACAATTTTGAGCGTAATCAACCCTTTTGAGTTAGCCATGCAAGTTAATTTTGTTTTTTTAATAGGTAAGATAATTTTATTTGAGTCAACGAAAGTCCCATAATAAGAATTATTTAATAATTTTGTTACATACAAGCATGTTGATTGTGCCCTTCCCAATACACTTAACCGCTCATAATAACATTTAATGTATTACCTTACTTAGATTAGTAATGACTAATATTACATAGATTTGATCATAAATTAGACTCATTAAAATTCATGCTAAACTTTCTTATGCACATACAATCAAATATAGATATAAACTCAAGTTCGAGCCTTGATGAACTCCCGAGCTTTCCTAAGCCTCTAATGATCTGCACAGATGAACCAGAGTGAGAGATGACTCTTTGATGGCCCTTCGACACTGAAGTCAATAAGAGTAAGAGATGATAAAGGCATGCCAAATAGACATTTAGTTTGCATACCTAAGGCATGGAGTGTATATTTTATACTGAGTAGATGAAAGGTATTTAGGTCATTTATACATGATAGTAATATTTGGGTTCGACTGACCATGGGAGGTCCATGGGTCGTTAGGTATGAGCAATGCTTCAAAAACTGGACTAGTCATTAAACCGGAAAAACCTTCTGGGTCATGGGCTGACCAACTTGATTGGTTGAACCAAATAACTTCATAAATATAAAAATAATAATATTTGAATAAATTTTACATCAATATATATATATATATATATATATATATATATATATATATATATATATATATATATATTATATTACAAAAATTATATTTTTATACATGAATTTTAAATATAATGTATATTTTATATGATTCAACTTTATATAAAAAAAAGGCTCCAATAATAATAATTAAATTATTTATATTATTTACACACTATATTATTTTTCATAATCATATAAGATTTAAAATTATAAAACATACAATGCATATATTTTTCATCACAAAAAAAAAATCAAGTTTGGCCCAAATATCAAGCCCAACAAATATATATAACTGGTCGGCCTGGCATCGTATCAAGCGTAATTTTTGTTAGTTATTTAGGTTGGGCCCCTTAACATATTGAATAAGAAAAAGTCCTCGTTCAAATTTAAAAGATTACTTAAAATTTAAATTAATTATATTTCATATTCTTTATTTAACATTAGGTGTAGTAAAGTATACTAAGTTGAAAACTTAAAATATAAGAATTAGTAAACCAAAAATGCACAATATAGAGTTTTTTTTTCTTTTACACTTAAATATAGTAGAGTTATAAACTCGGAGTATTTATTTATTAGAAATGAGTAATGAAAAAAGGATGTAACTATCAACTTAAAAAAAAATACAAAATATTTATTATACTTTTTTTTGGTAGAAAATTTATTATACTCTTTTGATTTGACATGATTTGACACAATTATAACTTTTTTTAATTAGTTTAATATAAGGGGTAAAATAGTCATTTTAATACATTCCAATTTCATTTTCATTACCAAACTTTTACTATTAAACACATCAAATACATTTTATTTCCGTTTCCATTTCTATTTCTACCCAATGAACATACTCTTATAAACATACTCTTATAGTACATCAATTATAAGTAAATATAATTTTTTGTATATAAAAAAATTTTATGAAGTGAAATAAAATAAGGGACAGGCGAAAAAAAAAAAGAATTAATTTAGGGCACGCGAGCAATATCTTGTCTTTGTGTAGTTTAGCTTACCGAAGGAAAGGAAAGAGGAAAAGAAGTCGTGGGAAATAGCATTTTCTCTCAGATTAGGGTTTGGGTCTTTGAGTCTTCTACACACATATGCTCTTTCCTCTGTTTCTCGCTTCCTGGTAAGATCTCGTACTCTCTTCCTACTGCTATGTCATCCAAGATTGGTTCTTTTTGATTTGTAAAACCAACCATTCCTCGCTGCAAAACCTTATTTTCTGGGGAGGAAGACGAACGACGAGGGAGGTGGAAGAGTGAAGAGAGTGCGATGGATGAAGGTGAGGGAGGGTTCGGTGAGAGTGGGGATCCGATGGATCAGTTCCATCGCAACGAAGCAATATCAGCTGTAGCCGATGACGGCTTCTTGGCTGAGGAAGACGATGATTACGAGGACCTCTACAACGATGTTAATGTCGGGGAAGGGTTTCTCCAGTCTTTGAGGAAGAACGAGGATTCCGGGTTTCGGAATGAGGAGGTTGAGGAGAAAAAGGCGCAATCGACAGCGGTGCCACCGGCAGCTGGTGGTGTTTCAATTCCAGGTGTCGGTGGTGGTCGGGGTACTGATGGTGTGGCGGCAGCAGCTGCTGCTGGAGGTGGAGGTACGGTTTTGGATGCTGCATCCATGGCTCCAGGGAGAACAGATGGGATTCAAAATCAGGGATTTAGAGGGAATGAGATGGGTGTGAAAGGTGTAGGTGGAACAGGCAGCTCTATTGGTGTTGGAGGTGGAATGAGGGTTGAATTAGGCAAACCACCGGGTAAGCTGAATGAGATAGAGGAGCAGAGTGCTAATAATAATGTGGGAGTACAAGGGATGGGGCAGCAACCTCATGGTGGAGTTTCTGGGAATGTGGGCAATGAAAGTATGGTGAGACAAGCTGGAGGAGGAGGAAATCTCAATAGGGTTGGTGGCAATGGTGTTGCAAATAGTGTGAGTGCTGTAAATGTAGTTAATACTGGAGGAGGACCTACTGTTGTGGGCGGTGGCAGTGCTGGAAGTGGTGGTGGTGGGGGCACCATATTATTTGTGGGTGATTTGCACTGGTGGACTACAGATGCTGAGTTGGAGGCTGAGCTTTGCAAGTATGGGCCAGTGAAGGAGGTCAAATTTTTTGACGAGAAGGCTAGTGGGAAGTCGAAAGGGTATTGTCAGGTTGAGTTTTATGACCCTTCTGCTGCATCTGCTTGTAAGGAAGGTATGGATGGGCATATGTTTAATGGGCGGCCATGTATTGTTGCTTTTGCATCACCTTTCACAGTTAAGAGAATGGGAGAAGCCCAGGTAAATAGGAATCAACAGATGGCCCAATCTACAACTACTCAGGCAAGGAGAGGGCCTGCTGATCCTGGTGCTAAAATGGGTGGGAGTAACATTACTACTGGTGGAAATTACCAAGGTGGAGATGGCAACCGAGGCTATGGGAGGGGTAACTGGGGAAGAGGGAATAATCCTGGGATGGGAAATAGGGGCCCTGTTAATCCAATGAGGAATAGGGGTGGTGGGATGGGTGGTAGAGGCATAATGGGTAATGGTGGGAATGGATTTGGACAGGGAATTGGTGCTACCCCTCCTCTGTTACATCCTCAGTCAATGATGAATCAAGGTTTTGATCCTGCATTTGGTGCTCCTATGGGTAGAATGGGTGGCTATGGAGGCTTTCCAGGTGCTCCAACACCTCCATTCTCTGGGATCTTGCCTTCATTTCCTGCTGTTGGAGGTGTTGGTTTGCCTGGAGTTGCACCTCATGTTAATCCAGCATTTTTTGGAAGAGGAATGCCTATGAATGGTATGGGGATGATGCCCACATCTGGAGTTGATGGTCCTAATATGGGAATGTGGTCAGATCCAAGTATGGGTGGATGGGGTGATCAACAGGGTGGTGGAAGAGCTGGAGAATCAAGTTATGGGGAGGAAGCTGCATCAGACCATCAGTATGGTGAGGCGAGTCATGATAGAGGTGGTTGGCCTAATGCCATGAGAGAAAAAGATAGAGGATCAGAAAGGGACTGGTCAGGTTCTTCTGAGCGAAGGTACAGGGATGATAGAGATCAAGGATATGAGAGAGATGCTCCTAGAGAAAAGGATGCTGGCCAGGAACATGAATGGTCTGAAAGAAGACATCGTGATGATAGAGAAATAGGTCGGGAACGGTCTCGAGACCGTGAACGTGAACGGTCTAGGGACCGTGATCGTGATCGAGAAAGGGATCGCGATAGAGATCGTGAGCGTGACAGGTACAAGGAAGACAGGGACAGATATGCAGACCATCATAGGTACCGAGACCGTGAAGCTGACCATGAAGATGAGTGGGAACGGGGAAGGTCATCAAGGACCCACAGCAAGTCACGATTACCGCAGGAGGAGGAACATCATTCAAGATCTAGAGATGCTGATTATGGCAAGAGGAGACGACTTACCTCTGAGTAACTTAATATGATGCTTATTGTTTTTCTATAACTTCCTCCGTGGAAGGAAACAACAGAAACTTAAAATTATGGATTTGTAATGGTTGGATGGGCTTTTGCTGTGCTCCTCTTGTCCAGAAGTTGTTGAGCAGCTGTTTTATTCAAATCTCTTGTTCTGGATGCCTCTTATCAGGGGTATGGTTTTGTTCTTCTATGAGAAAGGTTAGTTCTAAGATTAAGTTCTTTGTATGCTTATTATCAGTTTATTTTTTACTATTTAATAGTTAAATCTTTTATTATTTAGTATACCTTCCTGTCAAGCATATAACGGGTAAATAATACTCATTCATTTTTCTGAGGTAATCAAGATCGTCCACTGAATCACTGTTTCATGTAGCTTTTGTGGATCTAAATGCTTTACCTATAATCCCCTCCTCCCACCCCCACCTTCTCTGCTCCAGTGACTGATGCATCTTCTTTTGCTAGACTTCCCTTTTGATACACAACTAATTGTAGCTGAAGCCAGATGACAATAAATTAGTTTTTAAGCTTCTGCATCATATTTGCTGATTTAGCATGTGTACAACTGATCCAACAATTTTGGGGGGGGGGGGGGGGGGTCAAGAATTTCTTGACATTTTTACCTATATTGGTTGAATCAGCATGTTCAAGGTCAAGCCCACTAAATTTGGGTCTATGCCTGAATTCAAATAACAAAGTGATGCAAACCATGCCATTCTAAAAGTAAAATAGCTTACCAATATCAGATTGTTGGTCTATAATATGTGGATTCCATTTGAAACAAACATTTGTGGCCAACTATTGACAGGATTATGTCTTCATTAGTTCTAGTATATTGTAATTTTAAATCTTCATTGTGGCATTTTATTTGCTGATGTATATTTTCTTTGTTCTTGTAATTTCTCCTTGCTTAAATTCGGCATGCGTTTCACTAGCATCCTGTGTCTTATTTTCATTTCTATCATCTGCATGAAGTTTATGTTTTAGTTTCTCCTCCATTCTGCTCACTACCTTTCTGCATACGTGATCCTTGGTATGTGTCTGTTGCTATCCTGCCTCTGTTGTTGATCTCATGCTTCTGGTTTAGTCCAGGTGGCTGTTTAATTGATGATGTTTTTTATTAAATGGCGATTAGTATGCCACCCTCAGAAAGGTTTTCTCTGTTTTCAAAATTTTCTTTGGTTAATTAAGATCATTTATGGTATTTATATATGGATTTGGCTATGCTTAAATTTAATCTGCTGACTAATGATCATTTATTTATGTATTGGCATAAATGTACCAAGAATATAATGTCTGATTTGGGAATATTTGAATTCCAACAGTTGGACTTGTTTTTATGGAGTTCAAGAAAAATGTAGTTGAGAAATATGCCCTGGGATACTGATAGAAATCCTATATGGTTAAATGTTTACATGAGGACTCTCTTTTATTCTAATGTTTTCAAGAAGTTTATTATGTTTGTGCAATTTCAGTCTGAAATGCTCTGGTTTGAAGTTGATATGTACATATATAATAAAATTAGCTTTCTTGTTGTGTTTTTGCTTTTTTGTTGTGTACAAACTCAACAACCGAAAACATAAAAGATCAGACACACAAAAGAAATAGTACTGGTAAAAAAACATTTAAATTTTCTGATGATTGCTGCTTTATCTGAATCAGGATTCAGGCCGGTAATTCCTTGTACTCTTTATGTGTATTTACACCTGTTATTGCTTCTTAAAGTTAGTGTCTTCTGTCTTTCAACTATTATTGTAATGAGTTTCTTTGTTATTTAGGGACAACTGCTTTGAGAAAGGAAGCTGTTCATTCAAACTCTGGATTTTGCTTGGGAGATCCAGTGGACCTTTTTATTATTGAAGAGAAAAGTCTTGACAACCCTCTGATTACATTGAAAAGTGTGCAACATTTGATATGAAGCTATTAGATATTAATTTGCATTTATGTTTAGTTATTAGCAAATGATTAAATCAACATTATTGATGTAATGGGTTGAACTTGTGGAAGTTTGAAATCTGGTAGACTGTTTAGACTTAATATTTGAATGATGTACTAGGGGATTTAGCAGAGGATGTTGATAATGTGCCTTTTATGATTTGCTGGCTGTTGTATCATTTCTTCCCAGTGCTTGTGTTTTAACCCCAACCTTTTTGTTAGTATACTGTATACCACATGGATGAGCATGCAAATTTTTTGTACAACGTAGGGAGCTAACCAATCAATTGTTGTAATCTTCCATAGCTGGAGAATTGTGTATATCCTTTTTTTTTTGGCCCTGAAAGAATTGTGTATATCATGTCATGTATATATTAATGTAATTTTTCTCAGGTTACACTATTTCTTCTGTTTAATCCATTTTCAGTTTTGTTTTATGATTTTCTGTTATATAAACAGTGAGAAAGAGCAACTCTTTGTTTTCTGTGTCTTGTACAATTCTATAGTTTGTTGGTGAGAATTTGTTTTTGGATAAGACATAGTATATCGTTTACAAAAAAAAAAACCTTGGAGAGAATTTATGAGTACTTTTTGAAATATCTATTTCTGTATGTTTGAGTGTGTAAAACATATTTACATGTAAGGTTGTCTTTGGAGAACTTGGTAGTATTTTATTATCTGAACGAAGTATTTTCTTAAAAATTGCATATAAATGTTGTCCTTTCTTTATTTTGTTTTTGTCTGATGATTATGGTGTAAATATATATATCTTAAAAGAAAACCAGTTCTTTTAAATTTTGCATTTTATTTATTATGGAGTCTACTCTGAAGTGTATGCTTTGAACTGTAGAGAAAGCACGTGGAGTGCTTGTATTAATTGATTTTTTAGGGAAATCATATCTTTTTTGTGTAGGGATTTTTCAATTTTTTTAATGTTATTTATTTTTGAGAACCAGTTTTTTTTTTTAATGTTAACACTATAAATGCTTCATTAACTAACCCTGGCCTTTATGTTTGAGCATTGTGCAATATGGATGAGCCCATTCAATAGTTGCATTTTGTTTTTGGTCTGAATTCAATAGTTGCATTTGACTTAATTGCTTGTAACCCATGAAGATAGTTGCTTTGAGTGTGATCCAAGGATTCAATGTTTTGATTACTTAATTTATATATGTTGGATTCTTTCTATCAAAAAAATATATGTTTCATTATCTGTACGAGAATGAATGCTTGATTTGGTGGTGGTTACTCCAGTCTCCTTTGACCTTTGTTATGTCAGTCATGTGTTAGTCTTTAAGTGTTCAATTCACCACCCTAATGGCCTGAACATAGCAATATCACTTCCGTTCCAATTTAGGTAAAGTACATTTATTGCTCCAAAATTTTGTTGCAATATTTATTTATGCTTCTAATTTTTTTTTTATTCATGTCTACTCCAAATTTTTAATTTTGTTTATGTCTGTCCTTTTTGCTAACACCATTAATTTGCTTGACAAAATTTGCTGACGTAGACGATGGATATGTATTTCTTTTGCTATGTCATTATCTATTTTATATTTAACTTTTTTACTTTTATTAAAAAAATAACTTAATTCAAATAAAAAAAACTTTTAAGGTAAAAGTTTGATTTTTTTTATTTGGATTAGGTATTTAGGTTACTTTTTTTTTATAAAAATAAAGTTAAATATGAGGTGGACAGTGAGGTAGCAAAAGGGATACACATTTATCATCCACGTTAGCAAATTTCGTCAAGCAAGTTAACGGTATTAGTAAAAAGGGAAGGTATGAACAAAATTGAAAGTTTGGGGGTAGGCATGAAAAAAAAATTAGAGGCAAGAATAAACATTACAGCAAAATTTGGGGATAGCAAGAATATTTTTACCTAATTTTTTTTTTTCCAAAATCACTGGTATTCATACGCAATGAGTTTTGACTAATTCAAAGAAGAAAAAATTATACACAACTCCCTTTTGAGTTTTAAGAAATAAGCACATAACCCTCTTAAATTCGCATCACTTTTAATATTTGGCACAAATTTCTCTCTATTTAAAATTTCGTCTATTTTTTAATACAGTTTCCTCGTATCACTTTGCTAGTTAATATTTTCTAGTTAATTAAAGAATAATTTTAATCATTTCACAAAAGAAATTCCCATAACCCACCTATTAATTCTCAACCCTGAATCTAAATATCTGGTTGTAATATTTTTTAATTAACTGAAAAAAAATAGACGTGACAAAATTCTGTTAAAAAATTAACAGAATTCTCACCGAAAGAAATTTTGTATTTAAAGTTCTAAGGATTTGAATATAAGATTTGAAAACTAGAAAGAGTTCTATGTTAAATAAAGGTTTTTTAGACTCTAAAGATACGGTGGGATTTTTCAATAAAAATGTTTATGCGTAATGCTCAAATTAGAGACTGTTTTTGAAATGATATATATATATATATATATATATGCCATTTCAACCATAATTTTTTAGTTGGTTCGATTATTTCTAAGCACATCTATCTATGGTTTCCCTTTCTGTGGGAAGAAATTGGGTGAAGTCGTTATCTTACAGGTAAGGTTTTGAGACTTTGCCTAGCTTATTAAAATAGCATGAAAAGATTTAGATGAGAATATTGTTGACATTATGAGATGTAGTTAAGAAAGGAAGCATGGAAATAAACAAACAGTATTTCTTTGATACAACAGTTACAGAAGAAGTACTATCAGATTTTGGTCTTACTTTACAGACTGCAAATTCCCCCCCAAAATACTACAAATCAGTCTTAATACAGTCTCTCTATTTGACGGATTTATTAATCATTGATCCCTTTTCTTTTCTTTTCTTTTTTTCCTTAAGATTTAAATCTAATGATTAATAGATTTATCAATTAAAGAAGATAGCAATATACTTAAAATAGCTAGAGAAAAGAAACTATTTAAAATAACTATCACTTACCCCACAACCCACCAATGACCATAAAAGTATCTACCTGGGCCTACCCGCATTAGATCCATGACCCGGATAAGTTGGCCCACTCTTACCCATAACAGGACTCCCACTCCCACCCATTTGATGAAACCCACCAGAGCCGTACACGTGTCCCTGATGCATCATCATCCCCATTCCACCACTCCCATACATCCCACCACCACCACCTCCTCCTCCTTCGTACCCACCACTCGCAGCGCCTACCCCGTCCTTGTCACGCGCCGCCACGGCGCTCTTCTCTCCCTCCATTTCTCTGAACCTGTGCAAGTATATCTTGAGGGGCTCCACGTAGTCCTCGAATCCCAACGTCGTCATCGCCCACAGCAAGTCGTCCCCGTTGATGGTCTTCCGCTTCTCCCTCTGGCACTTGTCCGACGCCTCTCCGGTGATGAAGCTGATGAACTCCGACACGCACTCCTGCACCGTCTCCTTCGCGTCCTTCGAGATCTTCGCGTTCGCCGGCAGCGCCTTCTTCATGATTCTGCTCACGTTCGCTATCGGCAGGAACCGGTCCTGCTCCCGCGGCGACAACTCGCTGTTCGCATTCGCTCCCATGTTCGGCGCGCCTCCCGAATCGTTGTCCGAGTCCGCCATCGACGATTCCACCGAACCAACCCTAATTAATTCGATTCAGCGTCAAATCTAAGCGAAACAATTTCCGCGGAATCCGAAATTCCTCAATTCCACTAAAACTCGAGTTCGATCAATAGCTTATGGATCTGAACTCTGAAGATAACTCAAACTCCGAGACGCTTGGAATAAGAAGCGCAGCATAAACTTCGCGAATTCGATGGAAGTAACGAATAAACCACTCCGAGCTAATTCGGAACCAACTCTGAATCAATTCACCTGGAAGATTCACGCGAAGGAAGAAGAATTCGAGTTGACTTGGAAGGAAATTTCGACGAATTAGATATGGAAGGTATCACAATCACTAGCACAGTGATCTGAAGCTACGGTGTTAGATTATGATGAAAAGTAAAACGGATAATTGAGTTGAGCCGGAGGTGACCGTCCGGCGAGACAAGGCGGCACCGGCGACTTCTCCGGCGAGAGAAAAGGAAAGGGGGGAAGTGGTGGAGTCAGTGGTTAGGGAAGGAATGAGCAGGTCCGTCGGATAAGCGGGTTAATAACGCTCTATCTGGAGGACACGTGGAGCGTTGTGGACCGTTGTTAGTCGATAAGTGTGAGTTTGCACGGACGAGTTTGGAAGCGTTGGATGAGGTGAGAGGTAAGGAATTTGGACCATTGATTTGGTATCTAGATGATGTTTGTTCTGACCTGGAAATTTATACATTTTTTTAAAAAAAAGGAAAAAGAAGAGTAAAATTTAAAAAATAAAGTTTTTTTTTATTGAGGAATAGAAAGTACAATAGAAATCTATTGGAGGCTATCTAAAGTTTTCTCATCATATCTCAATGCAAAGATATGTCAATAAAATTAGGCATCGCACTCACTCACTGCATCATTCCAACCATACACCTTTCCTTATTGTGCATGCTGCGAATGAAATATCAGCTAATACTACCGGATATTTGTCGCCTCATTGCCCAGATATTTTTAGACTCCCAACTAACTATTTTTTTTGTCTAGACCAAAGTATTCACCGTCGAGCATAGCGACTAATCTCCTCGCTGAATTGTAGGCACTTCAAAGGGACAACTGGCCCAAGAATTTAAAGCTGCTCCATACCCAAGACAGTGATCGAACCCCTGACACCCAAGTAACTATAAGTTTGATAGTATCTGAGAGATTAATCATCAAGTATAAATAAAATTGATTGAAGTGGTAGGTACTTCAATTTCCTTAAGTAAGGTTTCGAGTTCGAGACTTGCGTATGAAAAAGCCTCTATTGAAAAGGCTCTATTCTTGTTATGGAACTTCCGCGGCTCGAATGGAATTGCATATAATAAAAGGATATATGTGAGGAAAAAAACTTAGTTAAAATCAAAAACAGTTTTTTAAAAAAAGTATTTAAAAAATTTTGAATATCTGATTAAGTGATTTTGTAAGAAAATAATAAATGCTAGGTGATTGTAAAAATGTTCTCATGTAAATATAAAGTCTCTCAATAAAATTAAATAATACAGTTTGAAAATTAATAATTTTATATAATCTAATATCTTTATAGAATCAATTTCAATTGTGCATATATATTTATATTTATTAAACTTATATTTGATTTATATAAACTCGATCTCATAAAATTAGAATACCTGATCAAGTTATCAAAATTAACAAAAAATAATAATTTTTCATTGATATAAAACTTATTTATCTAAATAGGGTGAACTGGTGAAGTGTCAAATAAGGTAAAAGGTCATCACATTGTCAAATTTCAACACACATGCAAGTAGAAAAAAAATGTTAAACTACCTAATGCTATTGATATCATCTAAATAATATAAATTTATTAAAATAACTTTAAGCCCACCGGCCACCTAAACTAATCTATTTAGAAGATTTTGACTATCATATTATTAATTAGTCTTTTCATTCTTAATTTTTAATGTAGTTCTATTTGCTTCTTCTTCTTTTTTAATTTTTAGTTTATACCATAAAATTCCATTAATAATTGTTACATAATCAAGTTTTTGCCAACAGAAGAATTAAAATATTGAACACAAAATAAAATAAATAAAACATTGAAAAGAAATTACATTTCGACAAATATTTCTCTTGTGCTTTTCAATTTGCATATGTCACTTTCCTCTTGAATCATTTGAAGTTTTGAACAATACCATCTTCAATTCTTCAAACCCTTCGTAGGGAAAGGAAATTTTATTATATAAATTGACCAAATTCTCCACCAAAAAAAAAACTTCAATTCTTCAACCCTTTCTTTATTTTACTATCAGATAATAATTGTTTTGTATTTGGATGACTATGTGAGCCAAGTTATTTAGGGAAAAAAAGGTCTTTCCCTCCTTAATTTATTTGAGTGAATTCCTCCTTTAATCCTATTCAAGCAAGAATTACATCACACATCAAAATTTGTGAAGTAAAAGACAATGTATTCATATAATTCCATTCATTCTAATGACTACTAAGAAACATTACTTTTCTCAGTAAATTAAATATGAATATGATATACCTAATTAAGAGTATTAATCTTGATATTTCATCTTGAATGCTTCAAAACTAAGGAATTTATATTTTTTTAGAATTTTACCATAAAAGATTCCATACTAACACTCTTAACTCATTGTTCTCTCTATTCTTTTAAATTCATACTGATTTGAGTGTCAAAATCTAAATAAAAATCTTTCAACTCTCAAACTGTCATTGACCATTTAGCATTAAGTTGCTTATCTCAATAATATATATTGTTTGTCATTTTCAATTAGCATTTAATTGTTTATGGCAATAATATAAATTAATTGGAAATTTGGTTATTTACTGAATCATAAACTTTATACTTTTAGTGGAGTTCATTCTCAAACATTGCCAACCTCGTACCAAAACTGAAATCAACAATTGGTTGAGAAATGAATATTAAAATGTTCCAAGCATATCAATATAATTTAATGATTACCTAACCTAAACGCGTAAGCTTTATTATTTAATTGTGAATAAAATAATAATTTAGTCACAATATGGTCATTCAAAGATAAAACCTTTCAATTTCGATCTAATCCCTTAATATTTCCTTCCAATCAAAATAATCCTTGTGTTAAATAAACCTATATAGCCACTCTCTTATGGATGAGACTGATCTAGATCATAACACTATTTTCTTTCTCTCCGGGCAAGGTCATTTAAATAAATTTTCACCCAAAATTTAAGCCATTTTATTTTAGCACTAATTTAATTTTGCAATAGTTGCATAAATGAATTGGAGAAAAATGCTAACTAAATTAATTTAGATAGAAACACTACAAAAAAGACATGATTTTTAGCATTTGTTATGACCAATGCTCAAACTAAGACTAGAGATTATTGTGTTAAGAATATTTTAATCTCAGCTATAACAACCAAATTAAAAAATTATTATTAACAAGTAATATTATTGACTATGACGTCAGTTATTAACAAATTACATTAATTAATTTACGCTCGAGTGGACTTTTATTTATTAATTAAAGAAATTATATCAATAATAAATCATTTTGGTTTGGCAAAAAAATAAAAATTAAATTGAAAGATTTCATTTTTTTTGTAGAATTTAGAATAAATTTAAAATTTAAAATTAGTTTATTCTTAATTAATTAACACCAAATTTTTTTTTTTAAAAAAAAAGTTAATAATTCGGGGACATAGGCCTTTCAAGCATACATTACAAATGGAAGCACTAGTTATAATCAGTGGTCACATTTATAGTGACCTTGCATCTAAGCAACTGGAATGGTGCCAAAAGCAACACTATAAAACCATTATTAGGGCACTAAGTGGTTCACCCACCTATGGGTCCTAGTTTTAATGTTGATGTGATCTTTTTCTCTGTTTTAACTTTAATAAAGTAATACATTATATTTGAACTTTTCTTTTTAATTAGTGTAATCTTTGCAATTAAATATATGAATGTATCCATCCTAATTCTAATAGGATTATACATATTCACACATACAAAACAATAAATTGTCAAGGCATATCATTATTCATTAATCATTACTGTATTATATTGCGTTCCATATATCACTGACCTATTGGATTTCATAATAAATCTCTACTTTAGGGGCTCATAATCAATGCCAATTTTCTTTGTGCTCCACTAGAGTAAAGTGAGTGGATCGAGTCAACTGGAATCTTCCATTTGTCCACTAGTTTCCAAGAAAAAATTATATAAAAATATAAATATCTATATTTCTATGTTTTGTTAAAAGTTTGAGCAACTACATCAGTTTTTTTTTAAAAAGAAAATAGTTGAGTTAAATTTAACATCTCTTTCAAGTTTCACTTCAAAAGTTACATTTTGTTTCTTTGATATTTGAAAATAATATTACAAAAAAAATCTATTTTTATTTATTTTCTGTTATAATTTGTATTTCCCATCAAAACAATTTTTTTTATACAACCCATCAAAACAATATTAATTGTCTTTATTATATTATAACAAGAATTTCATATTGGAATTTAACATTACAGATTACCATATTGATTTTGCATGTCAAGTTTTAAAAATATATTGAACATTTATTTTACAATATGTTAATTTTTTTAATAATTAAACATATTTGTAAAATCTATCACATTGTAAACAAAAAATTCTATTCTACATTCAACCTTGGTATACAGTTCAATACTTAGAAAAACCATTGCAAAGAAAGGTGCACTTGTAATATGTTCATTTTTATAACAAGAATTTCATATTGGAATTTAACATTACAGATTACCATATTGATTTTGCATGTCAAGTTTAAAAAATATATTGAACATTTATTTTATAATATGTTCATTTTTTAATAATTAAACATATTTGTAAAATCTATCACCAAGTCTACTAAAATTGTTTTCCCATGCTTCAGGTCAGAAATTGTGGCCAAACCTGAGTGGATAGTAGATAGATATAGGATTCCTCTTCTGTATTTCGTTCACTACTTAACATCACATTGTAAACAAAAAATTCTATTCTACATTCAACCTTGGTATACAGTTAAATACTTAGAAAAACAATTGTAAAGAAAGGTGCACTTGTATCAATGCAAATGCAAGGGTTACCCCAATCATCAACAGCCTGCAACGAACATACATGATATAGAAAAGATAGACATATTTGTAACATGTAAACTAGTCACCTGATGATACAAAGCAGAGAAAACAGAGAATGTAAAGAAGAGACTTGGCCGAGAACAGTTCTTCCTAAGTGCAGATTTTTGTGTAGTGTTGAAGCATATTTGTTTTATACATTAACCAGCCCAACGCAATTCAAAGAATCTGTTCTTGGCCATAAACCATGAAGAAAAGCTATCAAAAGGTGATAACGTCAAATTTCAAAGACTTTATTAAAGAAGACAGAGTGTTGAAACTTGTTTTGGTCAGTTATATTAACGACAGGTAGAATCCTACAAATTCTGTTTGTGTACACACTACACAGGGGGCAGCAGCCACCACCAAAAGCCTCCACTAAATTTTGACACAGATTGGATGCTAAGGATAAATTACAGTCGCATTTACTAAGCTAAAATCTAATTACCATATATGAAACCCAAACTGAGGTTAAAGTTACATTGATACATCTATCACATGTGATTCTCACTCATGCTTTGGCCTCCTGGGCAGTAACCTGGGTTTCGTCTTTCTCGGCCTCCTCTTCTCCATCTTCTTCATCGGCTTCGTCAGCCAGTTTGGTCAGCTCTTCCTGAATCATGAGCTTTATATCTGCCTTTTTGGAAGTGAGATCCATATCAAATCGCTTGGCTGAAATAATTCAGAGATTTTGTTAGGTATACATGATTCTAATCCAATTTCTTACATGGTACAGAACAACAGATCCCAAGAATATTCATTATTGGTTAAAAACACACAAAACGTGAACTTTTTGCTGTCAAGGCCATCAAAGTTGTGGTACTCACCTAGTTGCTTCAGAATGTCAGTAAATGTGGCCTGCAAAAGAGAAAACTATTTTAATTGGCACCTTGAGAAATACTTCATTCAATGGTGAAGTAACAGCAATGATGACAAATCAAGCAAATCTAGTAACAGCAATGCAGATTATCAATGTTACAACTCTAGATTTTCGTATCCCACTTTCAATGGTAAAGAAGTCATACATCCAAGCTAATGTAAAGTCTTACAAATGGGAAGTGCGCTGCTAAATGATAAATATCATGTTCACAACTGAAGCATCAAATATATGAATCCGAAAAGCCATGCATGGGAGCATTTATTGATCCATTCCATAGTCCATACAAGCAAAGGCAGATATGTTCATAATATATTAAGTATTACTTGTGCTATTACCACTAATGGAGATGAGGCTACTTAGTCAAGGAATTACCAGTGGCCTATGATTTGCTAGACTATTAATCTGCACAAATAGAAAGGCCAGAACACAATTCGTAGTTTTATACAGGTCTAATTGTATATTATTATAATTTTACTCAACAGTGTGGTTTGCTTTATTTAACTAGGAGCCTAGTTTACTTCCCGTATTCTGTTGGGAATAGTTTAGTTGGTGCATACTTCATATATTTGTCAGCTGTAATATCTTTCTCTTATTCTCTGTTTCCCTAGAGGCCCAGACTAAATAGGTTTAGGAATAGGAATTAGTTACTATTAATTTTTGGTACAAGAAAGCTGGCAATTCAGTGATCTGCCTTAGGAAAATCTTTCTCTCTTACGAAGATCCAAAATTGTACCATCTGCTGTTTTCGTTCAGCAATGCTTAATCAGTGTAGCAAAATTAAAAGAAAAACAGAGCAGAGTAGCAAAGCACAAGATCCATCCAAATGAAGTTCAATTCAGCTCTTACCGTATTGAAGTCAACTTCTTTAAGAATTTCACATGTCGCATCTCGCAACTGTTCATCACTGGGGTTCAACTTCTCTTTGTTCTTGCCCTTTCCTTTAGGTGCTTTTTCTGCTAAACATACAAGAAAGTGTTTCATTGTGTAAATAGGTTTGAAAGAAATTAAACACTAAAGTTTAAACTCCTATATTTGCAATTTCTGTTAAAAGAATTTACATTTGAGCTCACCCAAAGAGTTAACAGACTGACTAAACTTTCCAATGTTATATTCTCTCTACAGAACACAATCGCACAGTTCTGCTAAAATATAAGAATATGCAAATTGGAACACCAACACCTCTTGGATGAAAGAAAGGTGCAATGATGAATGATGATTACCAGTTTTCTCCTTGGAAGCAGCCTTAGTCAGCGTAGAAGACTTCTGTTTTCCCCCCTTCTCGCTTTTTTTCTTCCTTGAAAAGACCTTTGGACTTTCATCACTTTCATCAGTAACCTTTGACTGGATAGGTGCCGACTTCTTAGGTGCTCTCTTTGGCGTCGAGCGAGATTTATTTGCGACTGAAACTTTCTTCGTTTTAGTGTTCACAGCAGATTCTTTCTTTGTGGTCGGTGGTTTTGTAGTCTTCTTCACTTTTTCTACATCTTCAGATTCATTTCCAGAATCATTATTGTCCTCCTCGCTTTCAGAATTCTCTGGCATCTCATCCTCAGACTTATCTGGAACACCATTTTCGTTCTCCTCATTTTCTTTGTCTTCTTTTTCTTCCTTCTCTTCTTCCTCTGACTCATCTTCTGTATCAGTTGTACTCTTTCTCTCCTCCGCAGCTGAAGAATCCTCTTTTTTCTTCCGACTCTGCAGAATACACAATGTGAAATTCAAGATGAGATTTCTCAACACACCAAAAAAATTATTAGAAGAATATTACAGAAGATGAGTTCTCGATGGAAACAAGCATGAAAACCACATTATTTTGCACCCATCTTTATTGTCAAGCTAACCCAAACCAAACTGACACGTTTCTTCACTTTGGTTAAAATTGGAGATATTACTATAAGTGGTACGGCTCATCTCAATTCACAAGTATAATATTCAATTACCATACACAAAAAAAAAAAAAAAGAAACCATGATGTGCTCAGGAATGATAAAAAGCAACGGCACTCCCATAGAATCAGAATCCATTTTACTATCAACAATAATTAAATAGAGAGATGCTATTGATAGACCACTAATATGCAAAGGACTTGAAAAACACATAATAACAAAACTATGCAATGCATCAATCATGTATCTTCCACAGATATTTGAAAAGAAAAGAGGATCACCAATCATTTGGATGCTATGGGGTGACATAAGGCCTAGTTAAATTCACATGCAAAAAGAAAAAAGGAAAAATTACCCTGTAAACAGTGTTGCAGCATAGAGTGTGATAAAGCAAAGTCAAGGGTACACAAGTTTGACATCCTACTGGGATGCATTAAGCTAAATCTTAAAAAGAATATCGGCAAATCTATTTAATATGGCTGTTGCCTTTTTTTGGTGTCACAAAATACCAATTTTATAATTCAAAAATAAAATAGAATATATGACGTGATGAGATGGGAGAGAGAAAGTAGGGATAATGGGTAAGGTAGTTATGAGAAGAATAAAAATTAATAACCTGCACGAATGTGCATGTGATATGCGAAGCCTCTAGTACAATATATGCTTCTTAAAACACAACTATGTTCTTGTAAAAGACTGAAAAAGCACCTTAGCAGAGCGTTTTGAAGTTGTGATCCAAGATGCTGATGAACCTCTTTTCTCAACCCGTGTGCGCTTTTTGCCCCTATTTGACTAATAACAAGCAAAATAAAAGAAATGTGAGTTGTTGTTGCATGAGGAGATAATAGGAGCATAATTCTAGAAGGAAAAGGTTAACAGAAAAGGATAATATAAAGAGACCTTCTCTTTTTCTGCAAGTAGCACAGTTGTGGTTGCATGAGGAGCCACCAAAAATTCTACTAGCTTTGTAACTATATCTTCCTGCACATTTGAATTATATTAGCCCACTAAACAACAGCATAAAGGTAAAAATAAGGCAGTGAATGCATACTGATCATTATCCAAGCCACCAAGGATTATCTTAATGTATATGCCATGGTGAAAGTACAATGTCATCAATAAAAAGGGTATCAGCAATGCTAAACCAGCAAACCTTTCTGGTTGTTGTTCTGGCAATGGGAATGTCAAGCACATCACAGAATTCCAATAACTTTTCTTTGTTACACTTATCTAGTTTTTCTTTTACTTTCATCTGTTGCTTTTCCTGCAATGACAAATTTTGGATTATAGAATCTTAAGCAGCCAAGGACTTTATGCATAGACCTAGCAATCAATAAAAAGATGACATAAGCAGATAAGACCCTACTTTGCTATATACACTAAGGTTACATGTTACAAAAATAAACTCCCTACATAGAGGAAACAATTACCTCATTATCACGCCACACAAAACCAGAAAACCGTAATATATTACTCTTAATCTGAATTGCCTGCAAAAGCAAAAAAGAAGTCACATGGAAGCAAGACAACACACCTGTGCGAGTTTTGCACAGATATTACAAAAGAAAAACATGTAGCTCACAGAAAGCAGGACCAACCTTTCCTCTCCTTCCAAAGAGAATAGTATGGAGCAATCTAAAGGTATCATCAGTCTTCCTTCTAGATAATTTAAATGCCACTAAAACAGACAAATGCAAGTATCACAAAGTTAATAACAGTTTGGAAGAACCAGAAACATACATCCAAAGCCCAAAATATGTAGAGATGAGGAGAATTCATAAAAATCCATATATCTGGGTCAACCGGTCAACAGTATAAGATCCCGATAGTAAGTACCAAAACAAAAAACCTTCCGCAATGAGCTAACAACTAGAATCACAAGATTTGTTTTTAAAAGAAAAAGAAGGCATATTTCAGAAAAGGACCAATGAGACACATAAACCATGCACAAGAAATTTCTTGCTCAGTTACTGCAACAACAAAAAAGTATCAACTCACCAGAAAGCAGTTACTAGAATCATACAATAAATGTGACTTTTTTCAAATGCGTTAAACTTTTCTTTAACCTGTGCTCTTTCCAGAAAAAATTCAAGCACTTACAATGTCAGAGGGACACTAAAATGTAACTATCCCAAATACAGAAAACAACTTCTTGGCATCTGAACCATGATATTCTCTCTCTCTTTTGTCTTGTGAGATAAAATTGAGCAAAGATAGAAATTCAATAGAAGGTCATCTACTGTTTCCCCATCTCTAGCACTAAGCATACAAGCTCATCAAAAGATTGTCATTACTCATTCCTTTCTTTTAATTTTATTTTTATCTCATGTAGCATAAATTTCTTCCCTAGGAAAACTGTCCTCATAAAGAAAGAAAAACATTTACCAGACACCATTACAAATGACGCTTAGTCTGACAGATTCAAAATGCTAAGAACAGCAACTATGTCTTCAAGTATGTCAAAGCCTATAAAATTGCTGCAATGCATTCTTATATTACTTTTTTCCCAAATTGAACAAATAACTTTACAGATTAAAAGACAGAGTGCAATATCTTCTAACTATAACATCCACCATCTGAAGAGCATTTCTAGTGGCTGTAATTAAATTGTGGAAGGCTCGAAGCTCAACTTTCATTTCCACATCAACTGATCATCTTATCCTCTTCAGTTTTTCAACCTTAGTTATTTTACCATTCACTTCACAAATCAAATATACATGTCCCTCAAAATCAACAAATATACCCTGATTTTTAAATGTTTCTGCGCTTTTATTCTTTCATGATCCACCATCGTTACCACCTAAGAAAGGATACACTAGCATTAGCCTTTTAAGGTCCATAAAAGGAATGAAAAAGCCAAATCAAACTCTCAAGCATGGGTTTGCTGCACACCAAATGACAAATATTTGTCTGCATATCTTAAACGGGTCAATAACACATCTACTACATGTAAAGCGACTTTTACAAATTGTTGCCAACATCAGCATCAAAGGCAATCATCAACTTGTACCAATCTTCATTGCAAAGAGGCTACTAATTTATTAAAAAGAAAAAAAAAATCAAGCTTTTTCCTCATCTTGCAGAATCATGTGAGAGTCAGGATACTGAATTACTGATATATCTTACATAACATTTAGTCGACCATCTATATATATGGTTCATTCTTCCCAAGAGAAATATAAAGATATCATATATTTAACTCACTATTAGCTGTGTGATATTATTTTAATGTCAATTCTCACACTATTATTTCAAGATTTTGATTTTACTTTTTCACAATATTGTGACTATTTTGGTATCAACTTCAAATCCAGGAAGAATGTGAAACTATTGTGCAAGGAAATGAAGTATTAGGTTGATTTCTGTTTGGCTAGAGTAAATAGGGGAAAAAACAATTTAAACACAGGAAAGCATCATACCATTGGGTATATCTTTTAAAGGTGTACCACGACCCTGCAATTTCAGAAGTATACTGTAAACACAATAGCTCTTAAGAGAACACATAAATAAAATCTTAATATTTGCAAGATAAAATAGAAAATTAATACCTTTTCAATGTGAAACTCTTTGGATGCATCTTTTTCAATTGATGTTACCAACCTCTCAACTAATTTCCTTTCGCGTACAGGGCGATCAATAGCAGGAGTCCTTGGCTCCACCTCTGTCATTTTCTTTCTTTTCTCTTTCACTTTTTCCCCATCACTCTTCTCTCTTGCATGCTTTTTTGATCCTTTCTTAGCTTTACTATCTTTCACCTCATCTTCCTCAGGCATATCAATGTTATCCTTGCTCTCTTTCTCTTCTGCTTCAGTTTTCTCCTTCTCAATAGTCTCCTCTTTGTCATTAGAAGTAGCATCTTCGTCCATTGCATCAATTTCTGGGTTCTCGGCTTCTTTTTCTTTTTCTTCTTCAGTTTCCTCAGTTTCCTTGACCTCTGCCTCTTCATCTTTTTTTTCAACCTCAGATCCATTCTCATCTTTCTTATCTTCTATTTCTTTTATAGCATCATCTCTCTTGTCCTCTTCTATTTCTTTTGTAGCATCATCTTTCTTATCCTCTTCTACTTTTACACCATCTTTCTTATTCTCTTCTACTTCTTTTATGCCACCATCTTTCTTATCATCTTCTACTTCTCGCACACCATCAACTTTCTTATCCTCTTCTTTTACACTGTCATCTTTCTTATCTTCTTTCACTTCCTCCACACCATCAACTTTCTTATCCTCTTTTATTTCCTTTACATCATCCTTTTCCAAGTCTTTCTTTCCATTAGTTTCCAAGACTTTTCCTCCATCAGCTTCCAAGTCCTTCTTTTCACTCAAGTCATTTACAGTTTTCTCTGGCAAGCTATTGCCATTTGAGTCAGTCTTTGTAACTTCATTTGCAGTTCCCTCCTCACCCATACTGACCTTATTTGGAGTAAATCTAAAAGAAAAACTTTTATCCACACACTCTTCCCACTACAGTGAGTCACTGACCTTGTTAAATTAAACAGCTGAATCCTGTTGGGATTTTTTAAAAAAAAAAAAGGCTAAATAACAAAATCGAATTGAGCAAGTGCAAGGACAATGTGAAAAAATGGTACTAACTTGTTAAAGTTTCTTATCTAGAAGTGCTTTTAACCCTTACAAACCCTATCATATTTAATCTCTGCCCAACTCAGAAGGAATATATATATATATTGCTTGCATAACAATTTTCCAAAAAACATACACTAATTTTGCCTGTCATGGGAAGAGCAACTCAACCGGGCAAAGAGTTTATGATTAAACAACAGTTGGGCAAAAATCAATTTTTAGGTTGTGTATTAAGATAAAACGAACATCCCATGGCAGCCCTAATTCAAAAGTCAACAGTAAAAGTAGCACTCCTCAGCTGAGAAGCAAGAAAGAAATTAGCAAAGAAACACGAAATCTTATTTTCATGCTGCATACCCAAAAGAAGGTTAACCACGGACTAGGTTATTCAAACCAAATTTCTCAACAATCCAGTCCATGCACGCTTAGAAATTTCAATCTCAACATCTGAACTTCAATTCGGTTTCTCGACTACCAAACAGAAGTCAAATTCGACCCAGAGAATCAACCACAAACAAATAAACTCCCAATTTCTCAAACAAACGCCTTCAGTGCCCTAAAGGCGCCCACGAAATCCCCCCCTTCACACAACAAACAATAATTCGAGCACAAAAGGAGAAAAGGACAAAAAGCCTCCTCTCTCTCACAGAGAAATTGCTGAAAACACGAACAAAATAAAGAAAAAGATAAGAGCAATTGAAGGATTGAAACTTACAGATTCGAGAGCTTCAAATAGAACAGAGCAAAGCTTCGGTGTTTCTCTCACTAACATCTCGTGTCGCTTCGATCTCTCTCTCTCTCTCTCTTTCTTTCTCACTCTTCAGTGTGTATTGAGGTTATTTCTGACAATATACAACAGTTTCGGACTTCAAATGCGGATTTTAAACGCAGTTAACTGCCACGCTGGACGTGTATGGCAGAATTTCGGGTGGGAAAGGGAATCAACGGCGGAGATGGGGTGATCTGTGGTAACGTGGAAGACGGACGGCTATGATTTGGATCCCTTAAAATTGTTCTTTCCTGATAATACACACTTGTTGTATACACATGGCAATCCCGAGGGCATACCTTGTGGGGCCCTTTTTTTTTAATACTGACACTTTTAATTCGATTAATTCAACTTCAATTTGTGTCGCTTGATTATAATAAAAAAAATTTTAATAAAAATAATCGTATTTATAATATTTTAAATAATAATTTTATTTAAATAATATCAAATTACTTATCACTTGAACTAATTTTTAATTAATTGTGGGCCCATTTGACAAGTTTGTTTAAGCTTTTGAAAGTGAGCGTGATGGTGTCTTTTAGTGGAAGCTAATCCAAAGAAATAATAAATACTTTTTGAGCATAATTTTTATTTATATTTTAATTATCCGTAATTGAATATTTATTATAAAATATTTTTAAATTTTTAAATATAAAATAATGCATCGTTTTTATATTTAACAAAAAAAGTAATTTATATTGAACCTATCAACAACTACAAATGCCTTTGTTGAAATTTATGGCTTAAGATTGTTTATCATGACATAATTGACTTATGCTAAACAACAATAAAATTATAAAAATACGAGAGATCGATCATTGACTCCAAAAAAATCATAAATTTGTTAAAAGTATTTATTAATTTTATATTAAAAAAGGTTGCTTGAATTAAATATGTTAGATAATGGAATTACATTTTTTAATCTTTCAGATATAAAACTAAAATAAGGTGTGTGTTAATGACTAAAACAATAATTTATTTAAAAAACTAACTTATGTAATTAAAAGAACTTGATGTAACGTTCATCTAGTTTAAATAAATAGAGTTCTAACTCAAGGGGTGTGGTTGAGTGGAAGGGACTCATCTATCCTTAACCAAGTGTCAGGGGTTCGATTCCTATCTTGGGTATGGAGCAGTTTTAAATTCTTGGGCCAGTTGTCCCACCCTACGAGATGCCTACAATTCAGCGAGGAGATTAGTCAATGTGCTCGATGATGGATACCCTAGTCTAGACCCAAAAAATAAATAGAGTTCTAATGTTCAAGTATTCAAATGCACTTTATCTTTGGAAGAAAATACACTTTGCCCCATAATGTGTATCTAAATAATATATTACTCACTTAAACTTTTATTTATAATAAATTACTCCTTCAAATTATAAAAAAGTTACCGAATTGTTAAGTTTTTTATTACTAATTTTAACGAACTTCAATACTTAAGTGTTAGTCAAAGGAGTGCCATTAACTTTCTTTTTCCTAATTTTATGTAAAAATTGTGAGTATTGTGGTCTATTAAAATTAGTCATAACTGAATAGTTTCATATTATACTTTACCGGTGTTTCATTACATATAAAATTTTGATGCGAATAGTATATTATTTAGATCAAGTTTATGAAACTAATGTGTACTTTCCCCCTCATCTATCATCGTTAATATGATAGAACACATATTCCACATTTAGAATTTTTTTTTGTCGTAAGGATTAGATTAAGTGTGTGTGTAAAAATATTTTTAAATATTAAAGTACTTAATATTAATTATTACAAGGTACTCAAAATAACCGTTTTCTTTTAAAAAAAAACATCATATAAACCATACGGCATAGCATACAAAGTGTTATTTATCTATTTTAGTGTTCTTTTTTCATCAAATATAGAATTCCAAAGTTTAACTTGAGAACAAATTTAGTAGGAATATTGACGTTGACCTCTGTCATTGAAATGTTCATAACCAATTATTTTTTTGGCTAAAGGTCTATTTTAGTCCTCAATGTTTGCATGAAGTTTAATGTTAGTCCTCAATGTTTTAAAAGTTTAATGTTGGTCCTCAATGTTTTTGTTTTTGGTCAATTTTGGTCCTCGAGCGTAACACCGTTAATTTTTTGTCATTAAACGATGACGTGGCATGCTTATATGGCACATCATCTCTCCTACGTGTCATATTTTAACGATGTGGTATGACACATCACTGCCACGTCACCCCAGATTGCCACATCATCATCTTCTCTCCTTCATCAGCATCATTATCATCATCATCATCTGGGGTGACGTGGCAGTGATGTGTCATGCCACGTCATTAAAATATGACATGTAGGAGAGAGGGTGTGCCATATAAACATACCTTGTCATCATTTAACGGCAAAAAATTAACGGTGTTACGCTCGAGGACCAAAATCGACCAAAAACAAAAACTTTGAGGACCAACATTAAACTTTTGAAACATTGAGGACCAACATTAAACTTCATACAAACATTGAGGACCAAAACAATACTTTAGCCTTATTTTTTTTAGTCAACTGTTTATTTTGGTACTTGATCTTTTACTCAAATTTTATATTTGCTTTTTATCTTTCAGAAGTTCTAAATTGATCATTTATTTTTCTCAGAAATTCCAAATTGGTTCTTCCTTCAATTTCTTAAGTTAACTGTTGATGTAGCGTGCTAAGGTGGGTACATCATCTCTCCTAAGTGTCTATTTATGATATGTTTGGTAAAGAAGCCAAACAGTAAAATCGTGGTGTTTCATGATTTCAAAAAAAAATTACATCATATTTTATACATACCAAACACACTTTTTATCATACTTTTTCTCTCTATCTCTCTCCTCACTTTTTTCTACCGTACTTTCTTTTATTCTATAGTACTTTATATCCGTGCATTTATACCAGGCGTACCCTTAAGCTGACGTGTCATGCCACGTCATTGCCACATCATCGACACGATCATCACAGACAATGAAATAGAAGATGATTTGGCGATGATGTGGTGCTAACGTGGAGTAACACATCAATTTAAATAGACACGTATGAGAGATTATGTGTCCACCTCATGCTATATTAGTAGTTAACGGAAGAAATGAACGGAATTGGACAGAAGGACCAATATATAACTTCTGAAAAAGATAAAGGAATAACTTAAAATTTTTTAAAAATAAAAGATAAATATAAAACTTGAGTAAAAGATAAAAAATGAAAATAAACATTAGACCTTTCTTTTATTTAGAAATTCTAAATATCTACTAAAAAGTAAAAACTCACTGTGACTCATATAAAAAAGAGTGGAACTTATCTAATTATAGAGTGTTATATATATATAATACTTGAACTTAATATTTAACTTAGAAAAATAAACTATTTATCTCTTCAATCAACTATGTATTAACATGCTTTTCAAAAAAAAAAAGTATTAATATATTATGTGGTATAAAAAAAAGGAACAAAAACAAAGCTATTAACTTGTACGTAGTTTTGACTTTTGCGCATAGCAGGAAAGTAGAAACAATGGGCTTATGGCCCATAGCTTAATATACTCAATAGTCCATACCCTTTCATCATAGTTGCGTAGATATTATGTTTATATATAGATATTATCTATATTAATTATTTTTTTTTGAAGAACATAATTATTGAATTATTTATTTATTGATTCTTATAAATAATTATCTTTCAATAAAAATATATAAAAGAGAAAAATAAACATGAGGAATAGTTATTGAAAAAAAGTTAAAAAATACATCATTTATTTTATTTTAATTTATTATTTTAAAATATAGTTATTATCATATTTTTAAAAAATTTAAAAATAAATTACATCAAATTTTCTAATATTATATAATGTTTGATATTTGATATTTTATTTTTTAAAATTATATAATATAATATATACATAAACAAATTGAGTTTTTTTTAAGTAAGTCTAACTAGGAAAATTATCTCATTAAAAAAAACTAGGAAAATTATAACACTTCATTCCTTGTTTAAGGAAAGTTGACTCTTATGATCATGGTTATTAAAATTGAATTGGTTAATACATTGATTTATGATTTATTAGTTCCTGATCGAATTGCAGTCTTAGTACTTGTTAATTGTAAATAAAAAATAAAAAATAATTACAAAAAATTAAAAAATGTATATATATATTTTTATTCTTTGTTTAAAAAAATTTTACTTATATTTCATTAAAAAAATTTAAAATATATAAAATATAAAATTTATTATTCTTATATAGTATATACTCTTATATTATCATAATTTTTTTATAGATTTTCTATCTTTTTTTTTCTTTTTACACACTATTTATTTATTTACCTGTTTTTAATTCTTCTAATACTATCTCTATTTATCTACTTTTTATTTTTTTCATACATATTTATTTACTTATCTTTTATATTTTCATACCTATATATATTCATTAACTTTGTTATTTTTTTCATGTCTTTCTCTATTTACTTTTATTATTTTCATGTTTGTCTTTTTTCCACCATTTATTTTTCTCTCTCACTCACATTTTGTTTATCTTCCTCCTTCTCCTCTTCTTCTTATTTCCTCTTTCTCATCTTTTTCTCACACATTATGTTTTCTTTTTCTCAATTTGCTACCCTCTCCTTTTTTTTTTTCATTTTACTTTTTTTTATCAACTTAATGAAAGAATAAATATTTATTTTTGTGAAAAAAAAAATATGAACAGTCAAAAAGTTCAAACTACCGATCTTTACCCGTTTGATCGAGAGGGTTCGAATCCTCCTAAAGCCATCCAAATTCTGCTTTGGTGGGCATCCTTCCTCAAGGAGATCCCCTGGCACCCAAGGGCTAGTTGAGTAGCTACGACTGGGTAAAACTGCTTGCGGTTTAGGCCTGTGCAGTAATCCTTTGGGTTGGACCTCTGTTGGTCTCCCCAACATGCCACTGGCGTCCTGCCCGATAGTACTTAGGATGCCTTCCCTTACTACCATTTTAATCGCAAAAAAATCTATACTTTTTTTTCCTGCCAATGGGTTAAAATATACTTAACTTAGTTTATCTTAATATTATAAATTAAAAATAAAATACATTTCCAATTAAGTAAGTTTTTTTAGAATGTTAATTATTTTAAAAAAAAACAAATAAGGGGGTTAAATAGATAAGTTGGATTACTAATAATATTAATATTATACGAGCTAAGAAAATATAAACTCAGCCCAATAAAATCAGCCAAATTAAATTAACTAATTTTTATGATTCTACATTTGAGAGATTTTTTTTTATCTAAACCTAACTAATTTTGATGGTTCTACATTTGAGAGATTTTTGTTTATCTAATCCATTATATCTATTGCCGGTTATAATGATTAATCTTTTTGCAGCAAGTCCTCTACTTAAGGGTAAACGATTAGTTACATAATTTTTTTAGCACACAAATAAAATTTGAACCTCCACTATTTAGGTAAGAAACTAAGTGAGAACCGAAAAAGTTACCAAGCTACGATCATATGATTTTTAAGAGATTTAAAAATCACAAAATATGAATGATTGATATATTATGGAATTGTATAAATTATCAATAGAAAAGTGTATGGGTACTTATATACTATAGGGACACTTTTGGGCTATGCTTGGGAATTGATTCTGAGCCCAGTCTCTCTCTCTCTTTTTTACAAAAAGATTACTTCATTTTTTCAATAAAAGACTAATCTTGTTATTTTGAAACAAAGTGCAACAACAAAACAAAAGGTAACACATTTTTACAATATTTTTAAATAAAAAAACATAAAACTATACAAATTGCAAGGAAAAATTAAAAGTCATGTAAGGTGAGAGGCAACTAGGGGTGTTCAAAACCGAACCAAACCAATTAAACCGACTTAAATCGAACCAAATCGATGAGAAACCGAACCAAACCGAAAATGATTGGTTTGGTTAAGGTTTTTGAAATTTTTGATCGGTTTTAACCGAACCAAACCGAACTATTTTTTTATATATATATTTTTAATACTTCTACGTTTTAGTAATAGAAATTAAAGCATTTTTTATAATCATATTAGGTAGATAGTACTAATTATTTTTTAAGTTAATATTAGAATATATTCATAATTTATTGATAAAATATTTGATATGATTTTATTAGATAATATAGTTAATAATAAATTTTTTGTAGTATTTATTAATATCTTTATAATATTGATTAAACAATATAAGATTAGTTATCTAATATAATATTATAAATTTAAACTTTCTAATATTATTATTTTTATGTCATATAAATGTACAAAATGTAAAGAAGTTAAAATTATGTTTAATATATGTAAACATTTAAAAAAAATATAAGTTAGCATGAACCAAACCACTTAAAAACCGAACCAAGTCGACCTAAAAATCGAACCAAACCGCTTAAATACAAAACCGACAAGGTCCATCAATTTTTAAGCAAAACCGAACCAAACCAGACCTTTGAACACCCCTAGAGGCAACACAGTTCTCAACAACACTCTTCTTTAAAAGTTATGAGTTTGAGTTGTAGATTTTATAAGTTAAATTAAAAATTTGTGTACTGTTACTTCAAAAACTAGAGTCTCTTGCCAATGAAAATAAAGACCTTTGATTGAAAAGGAAAAATAGAAAAAATCTTAATTAAAGGAAGACAAAATTCTTACAAAAAATATGAAATAAATGAGAAAATGTTTTGAAGTAATAGTACAAAGATTTCCTATTAACAGAGTTGATTGGATCAGTAGTTAATTGTTGACTAACCAAATTAATAATTTGTTAAATATTTAAATCGTTGGCTAACTAAGGGACCATATTGATGACATTTTAATTATAATTATAAAGGATCAAATTGATAATGTCTTGATTTATAAGGGTCAAATTGACAATATGAATCTGTTATGTTACATGAAAGAACAATATAAAGCTTTTTGTTTCTCACATATTAAAGACAATCCCTACTTGAGATATTGTCAAGCACTGAATGTGAGAACCTTTTATAACGAAAATTCAAACAAAAAAATTATCATATTATGAGAAACTAATCCATTTATCTAAATCCAATTCCTATTGATAACAATGGCATGCTTTGGTAACATAGAAAAACTTCGTTTATTTTTGTTGTTTTTAATAAAAGAAAATTGAGCTATTGAGAGGGTTAAAATGTGAGCAATGCATGTTGATTATCAAAAGCTCTTTAGTTGATTCCATTGAAACAAGATAAAAAATAAGAAGTGTTCAGCGGTGATTTGTTATGTTTGGTAGAAATGCACATATGAAAAAGGAAAGAATATAAAATGTTATAGAATAAAAAAAAGTACACTAGATAAAAAGTGTGTTGAAAATATAAAAAATATAATAAAAAATTGTGTTTAATTAATATGTAAAATATGATGTAAAATTTATTAGAATAAAAAAAAGTACACTAGATAAAAAGTGTGTTGACAATATAAAGTGTATAACATATATATATATATATATATATATATATATATATATATATATATATATATATGAGGTTTGAATTCTTTTTTATTTGATTTTATAAAATTTATAGTATATCTATTTAACAGGGAAAGAATAGAATGGCCTATAATCCTGCAAGGTGAATTATTTATCTATCTTTCTTTAAAAAAATTTTTAAAAAAATTCTCTCATATTACGCTATATTCAATATGCAATACATCAAAATTCTAACATATTAATATTTTATTAAACTTGTAGAGGCATATTGAATAATTGTGCTATATGAATGAGCAATGGCATTAGATAAAATATGGATGTTAAACTCCTTTTGAAATTTTGAAAATTATTTTTAAAAAACGAGTAAAACTTTAGCAACTAAAAAGTAAAATTTTGCTTTATTTCTTTTATAAAAAAATTCTATACCTAAGAATTTCTTATTTCTTCCTAGTTCCCACTCAATTTAAATACAACAACAATCAAAGCCTTATCCTACTAGGTGGGGTCGGTTATGGATTAAGCGACGCCAACATATTCTATTTTTGTACATTTCTATGATTAAGTTATTTATGGTCCCACTCAACTTAAATACAAAAATAAAATAAAATTCTGAATATATATTTTATGCAAGGAAATGACCATATTATTAAGGTAAATACTAAATATAATCTAGAGTCACAAAATTTCAAATAACATCAAGAAAATTGCAGCTTAAAGAAAAAACTAATCTAGTGATCAATCAATCACTAAGAACAACACATTGATCTCCTGAAAATCCCATGGAAATATCAATCTCTATCAAACTTTCATCTTCATTAATCTCCTCTAACAGCTCCATCAAACCTTCCTGCTTGAACATGTCTTCTCTCAGAAAATCTGGAAACTTTGATTCCAACTTCTCTTCATTTTCCTTAATTAAATCAGAAAAATGGCTGCTTGGAAAGTTGATTTCAATCAACCCATCTTCATCATCATCATCATCATCATCATCATCTTCTTCATCATTGTGAGACTCAGATTCTAAGCTTTCATAGAATCCCAGAATTCTAGTACTATTCTGGTCAAGCTCAAAACTTTCACTCAAATTTGAGCCATTGAAGCTTTCACTATCTGATGGGATTGAAGAATTCATAGCATTAAGCTCAATCTTTTCTTCACTATCTGATGGGAAGGATGAATCTGACTGTGATTCTGCTTCTTGTTCATTATGAAACAACTCCTCTGTTTGAAGTAGGTCATCATCATCTTCTTCTTCTTCTTCTTCTTCTTGAGACCCTTTTTTCTTTCTCATGAATGTGACAAGAAAAAGTGTGGATAAAAGAGCAATAGGTATTGTGAGGAGGAAAGGAAGAGAAAATTGTGAAAGTGGGAAGAAGAAAAAGAAGAGTGAGAAAAGAAGGGAAACAAAGATTATTAAAGGCTTGGTTTGTTTCTCCATGATCATCCAACAGAAGAAAGAAAAGAGATTTTTAAGGAAAAAAGTTTGAAACTTTATGATAAAGGGAGCTTCAAAACGAAAGATAAGCAAATTTCTTCATCTTCATCATCATCATCATCATTTTGATTGGGGTAATTTCTGGGTTTTCTGATTCTCTGTGGGAGATAGCAGAGGCAGTTTTGTTTTGCACCAACGTTTCATAAAGTCGAAACCTTGAAAATGGCGAATGCATGTGCGAGGGGCAAATATGAGATTTCACATAATAATACAACCTTCTTCTTATGTTTTATCCAAAACCAAACAAAACCCATTTTCAGAAACGCAATACACCATAATGGGGAACAATAGATTTCTTAAAAGAACACTTTTTTATTTTCTTTTCAAAAGTTGTGCAAAGATTTCAACCTCAACCAACACAAAATATAAAGTAATACATTCAAATTCGGCATATCTTTTAGTAGTAATAAGATTGAAGATTAGTAGATTTGAATGTTTCTATTGTGTATATTCAGTTTACTTCATCATAAATTAATGGATGATGATCAAAACCTTTTATTTATTAAAAGAAATTATAACTTTAATTTGATTGATTTGATCTAGGAAGTGAAATTTTGGTTTTGATATTTTCTTTAATTTATATTTAAATTAATTTGTTTCCTTCAAATGCATCTCATTTTGTTTTTGAGTTTTTCATAAATATCATTTGCTTGAAAACAATTTTCGTAGAACTATCCTTCTTGAATATTAAATATATATACTTTTTTTAAAGTAATTTTGTTCGCCACATTGTGAGGAATCAATCCATTTCGTTACCAAATCTCAGTTAGTTCAATTCTCATTAATGAGACTTCTAATAACTCGAATAAGATTAATTAGATTGGTGATTTCGAAAAAAAAACTCTAATAATTCTTGACTTCTTGTAATCTCGTGTATTCTTATCAATTTAAGTATATTTTAAGGATTTTTTTATGTGAAGTATATTTCAAGGATTAAAAATATAAAAATAATATATTTTTTTACTTTTATTCTCCTTAATCTTTTTTTTTTGCTCATATGATTTTGAGACTTTGCTTCGACTAACTTGAACTCAACTATGTCGTGCACCTAACTATAATGAAATGGTCTCCCTATATTCATAAAATCTTGAACTTAAAACTTACTTAAACAATACTAAATCGTTTATCAATTTGACAGACTCATTTTATTCTCTTTAATCTAAATACACCCTTGAATCCACAAAATTCAATACTTGATAATATAGAAAAAAGAAAAAGAAAAATCAGTGGTTAGTGATGATGACCCATTTTCTATTGTCCGCAAGAAAACTTAGGAAGAAGTAATAATTCTTTAAGAGGTCCATTGATGTTTCTGCAAGGCATGCAGGGTTTTAATGGAAGTCCATTCTTGAAGATATCTTTGGGTGACATTGTCAGGTAATCTCCATCACTATGATGTTTTCTAGCAAACACCATTACCTTCAAGGGCCACTACTTGCTGCATAAAATTACAACAAAAGGTCAATATAGTATAGACACAATCTGTCTCATGTTTATATTAATTACTTCATTTTTTGTCCTTTAAAATTAATCATTTACAAACTTTTGAAGAAAAGGGTATTTCTTAAATAATTAGAGAAACATTTTGTGAGTTGAAATGAAGCTAAGAGGCATTAGTGTTACCTTCTTACATTGATATTTTAGGCAAAAGTATTTTTTAATTCCTCAACTCATCAATTATTATATATGTCTCTTTATCAATTGTGTTTAGCTATAAAATTTTAATTTATAAGCAATTTTATACTTCACCCAAATTTTATCTAAATAGTTAATAGAAAATATAAATATATATATACTTGTGGTCTTTAATACTAATTGTGATACTAAATCATATACTTAACTATAATTTTTCGACAATTTAATCATGAAATTACATTTTATTTTGTAATAACACATTGACTATCGTGACTAAGTTAACGAAATAGTGTTGTCAAATATATAATTTATCATCACAGTTACATTTGTCATTGATTATTTAGCTGAAATTTGGTTGAAGCGACTTGGTATCGCTTGTGAATGTAGTTATTCTCATTGGGAGACTCTCTTACCAAGTCAAGTGTGTACATAGATCAAGTTCGAATTAGTCGGGACAATGTCTTAAAAAGCAAGTGAACAACCAAAAATATTTTGGGTGAAGGACAAAATTATTTACAAATGATAAGTGTAGAGATACATTCAACAATAAACAAAGTTTAGTAGAAATGCACGAATGAGAAATAAATTGATGTAAAATTAAGTACGGCAGAGTAAAGGAAAGAACCGTAAAGTAAAAGAAAGTAAAAAGAAAAAATGTGTTTGGTAGGTAAAAATGTGATGCAAAGCTTGTAAAGTAAAGTATTATAAAAATACTAAAATGCCCTTACTTTATAATTAAAATGTTTCTTAGTATATGAGAAAGTAAAGAGAGAGAGTAATTAGGAGCAGCATTTTCGACATTTTAACTTGAGACAAAGTCAAAGAAAAAGTAAAAAAATAAACCATATTTTACATATAAATATACGAAATAATGTAAATTTTTGAGTTCGCATTTTTACTTTTCTTTCCCTCGGTTGAGAGTATACCAAAGATAGTCTTTATGGACAAAATTGAAAAAATTGAAAAGGTCTCTATGAACCTTTTGTCCCTTTACCCGTTTCTGTGCAGAATTTTGCTTGGCCTTACTTAATCAGTTAATCCCTCTAATTATTTTGCTCGTGCGCCTCAAGAAATAATGTTTATGGTAAAAAAAAGAAAAGAAATCACTTTACCAAAAACGAAAACAAAAGTATAAAAGACAAGGAAAATTTCGGTGGTGGTCTGGTGGGGTATAGAATTGATGAGGGAAATAGAGTAACACTGAAAAGTTTAATACTTAATAGTTTTTATCCTAAAAAAAAACTTAATAGTTAATTAATACTATTTAATAAGGGCCAAAAAAACAACAACCCACCCCTTAAACTTTAAAAAAAAGTTAGATACAGTTATCTTAGAGTTAAAATTAACTGAACATATACAAATCACATTATTTAAATTTAATTTTTCCCTAATCTAACTTCAAAAATATAACCTATCCGACTACAATAACCGCCCATCAACATCAAGTCAAAGCTTAAGAGAAGTTTGATAGAATTCATCGGGTACATTTTAAATTCTGTACTGTGAAAAGTTTTATTTTCAAGAAATCGAGTATCTGTGTATTGTGGCTGTATCTGTGAAAAGTTTCATTTTCTTTGTGCCTGTATTGTGGCTGTATCTGATCAAGGAATTTATAGATCAAGAGATTGAGTCTTTGACAAAAAAATCAAGAAATCAAGTATATCACAATACAAATTTTATCAAGATATCGATCGAGTATATTACTCTAGTAAAAGCAATATCTACTCTAGTTGTATTTGACTCATTCCTAGACTTTATCATGAGTGAATTGATTTAATAAAAACAGTACCCACTATAATAATAAACATGTGTAATGCATATAATCTTAATATGTTAAATTTAATTTCAAATTTAACAGTTTCAACTTTTTGTTAAGTTTATAGGAGTCATTTGTTACAAATTAAAATTGAGAGAAGTGATGTGTTATATAGGCATAATTGAGAGGATAAAATATACTTTTTCCTTTATTTTTTATAAGTAAAATTTCGAATTGAGTTTTCTGCATAAAAATTTTTTGTTTGTAGAACTTTACCTCAAATTAGTGAGAGTTTAATAAAATTTTTATTAGAAAAAGATGAAGAATTTTTTTTTGGTCGGTGAGAAAAAATGAAGAATAAAGACATTTTTTTCACCTGAAAGCATAAAGACAATCTTTATTCATATGCTTTCTCGTGACTTTGACTATTTGTTTTGTTTGCTAGTTGGAGAGGAATTTTTTAAGGGTTTGATTCAATCTAGGAGGTTAATTGCTATTAAAGATAGGAAAAAATTGGCTTATATGTTTTGGTAAGGTTAATCAATTAAAAAAATACATATGTTAATTTCAAGAAGAGAATTGACACATGTTTTTTTAATTGATTACATTGACACATGTTTTTTTTAATTGATTACATTGACATATGTTTTTTTTAATTAGTTAACCTTACCAAAAACATATAAACAACAGCATATAAGTTTTGTCCTTAAGGATAATATGTTGTATTATTATTGACTATGGAGCTTAAATCTTGACGATAAAATTTTATTTTAGTCTTCTACGTATATTAATTTTTTATATTTTAAAAATGTCAAAATAAATTATTATATATCTTTGTAAATTGTTTATGTTTTGTATTTTTTTCATAGATATTCTCTTGTTGAAGAAATATTATAATTAATAGAGGTCTCATAACAAGAGTAAAACTCTTTCAGTAGAGATCTTTTCATATATAAGTCTCGAATTTATGACCTTACTTAAACGAAATTGAATACTTACTACTTCAATCAATCACCTATTAATTGTTTAAGTGTTGTATATTCCAATATAATATCAACCAATTTTTTATTAAATAATTACGTGACATAATTTTTTTCTCTCTTACACATATTTCATGTCAGAACTCACAAATTCACACCTCAAGCCATCATGTCTATAAGTAATAATACCTAATCTTGGAATGTTGAGTTATTAAAAACACCAATCAGTCAACTTGATTTTTTTATTTTATTTGATATAGTACATGCAATATGAATTTTAACAAAACGAAAAATTTAGAAAAGGTTTGAATAAACTTTTATAGTTTCATTTAAACACAATGACATAATTTATAATTTAAAATGATTATTCAAATGCCTAACTTAGAGTCATATCTAATTTAAAATTAATATTTCGTAAAATTAGAATAATAGGTGATTGGTTGGTATTATAGATACCGAATTCTATTCCTTTACAAAACTCTAGCTAGTTTGAACCAAATTATAAGAAGGGGTGATCCAAAAAGCTAAAGGCCAAATGTTATATTTGAAAATATGTGCACTTGTAATTTTGTACTTAATTTTCTTTCTAAGGAGAACCTTATAATTTTCTACTTAATCCGTTCATTAACTATTTTGATTTTTGACATTGCATTTTATTAAGGAGAACCTTATAATTTTCTACTTAATCCGTTCATTAACTATTTTGATTTTTGACATTGCATTTTATTAAGGAGAACCTTATAATTTTCTACTTAATATTCTTTCTAATATTAAAAATTAAATCTCAACTTTTAAGATGAACCATCCAAATCTAGTAGTTATCACCCTTTACCTATCTACCATCCTCCACAAATCACTTCCATCATCAAGCAAGCATAAACCCAAATATGCTATTTTAATACCCTAATGACGAAACTACCCTTGATCAATTGGCTACCTGCTTTCCCAGTCACCGTGGGCAAATCCGTCACGCGATTAAGCAAAAACACTGAAACCCTAGGGTTAGGGTTTAGTCGCTCTCCCAATTCTTTCCATAAATCAAGCATCTTTTCGCTAGTTTTAGCCTTTTAGGTTTTATTATTGATTATTGATAAATTCTGCGTTTCTCGTAATTTTTTTTGCTTATTCTCGAGATTGGTGTTGGCGAATCTTGGTTTGATCGATCGCTCTCTCTTCGATTCGGGCTCTAGCGCCCTGTGAGCGCTCAGATCCATGGTCATCAGCTTCCGATGGACCCCTCGGCGGTGCGCACCACTCCCCCAGTTGATCACGAAGAAGACGAGTGGGGTATGATATGACGTTTGGCTTCAGTTGTGTTGATTTGTTGTCTTTTTCTGCAGATAGGGTCAGGAACAGAGTATAGATAGATGGATCTTTTATCGTTGTTTTGTGATCATTTGTCTTTACATTTTTGGCTTGAATGGATTAGTGATAGATTCGTTTATCGGGTTTCAAGATTTCGAAAACGTGAAATCACAGAGCGTTTAGTACCCCGAATTTGTTTGTCATTTTCCATTACGTTGATTTTTTTATGGATGATTGAATCTGAGTGGAACTCGTGTAAATCACATTGCGAAATGGGAGTGGAATTCTTTATTAATTCTTTTTTTTTTTTTGTATTTTGTGGGTTTATGCACCATGGTTTTCTTGATTCCTCTGAGCACCTTGATGTTCTTTGTCCAGGTTTTCTGTTGTTTGGTTCATATCCTCTGGCTTCATGGGAATATGGTGTTGATCGCTTAGTTAAATTCTTAAGTTTCAGCTAATCAGCTCTCTTTCATGATAAAACTGCTAAATGTTTCTTTTGGTTTACATGGGAAATTAGAGTCGTGAATCATGAATCATAATATCAGATGTCATATATTAGAATTCTCTTTATAATAAAAGAAATCTTTAAAATCTACTAGCTGCTTTCAAAAAAAGAAAAGAAAAGAACAAACACTAGATGCATGCAGAATTATGTTTGTCATATCCAAATCTAGACTGATTGTTTTGCCTCAAAATGTAGTTCTTTTACTATACTGTCTTCTCTTTGTTAGATTTAGTTCATTCTAACTCTGCCTATTTTGTCGAACTGGGATGCTTTTGTTGGCTAAGCATACACTTAATATCTTTGACCCTCTTTGGTTGCAGACACTGATGGATTTGTAATTCCAAGTTTGGGAATTGAAGAATCAGATGAAAGCAGACCTAATGCTCCTGAAATAGAATCGTCAAATTCTCCTGCACAGGTCAGCTGAAGCAATTTTTTCTCACTAGGGAGGACCAGAAAGTGAAAAACATGGAGTTGTAAATGATGGAACTGATTATACGGACACTGTGTATGATGCTTACTATACTTGTTTCTGTGTAGGCTAAGAAGGAAGAGAACATTTATCTGGGGCCTCACGGAGCAAAGCCTTCGCAATCAAAGCAGCAAGAGCTAAACTCATCGAGCCGGAAACATCGTCTGAAACAGAAACTGAAGGAAGCCGATAAGAAGATTAGTAGCGGGACAGGCAGGGAGAATAAGTTGGATCATCTGAGAGAGCTTGTGGGAGGTGGTGGGAGAGAAAGCGTGGGCATGGCACGGGGATCCCCCAAGGACTGGTTAGATCCACATTGCCATGAATCTCAGTTTGAGAGGAGGTAATGTAAGACGCAGATTTGAGGTATCATCAGTTTACTGAGCTATTATTGAGGAAGTTGATCTTTCCTTATTGCCTTCTGTTGTAGAGTTTGATGAGATGCTTTTCAGGCTAAAGTTTCGTAGGTTATGTATTGTGACAATAATTTTACCACTTGACCTTTTGGGAGTAATACTTGAAGGTCTTGTTGTAGTCCAGAATGTTTTCACTGAAGTAGTCTCAGTCTGTGTGAAGAATCATATGCTTACTTCCGTAGTTGCTGTCTCTGTTAAAGTTGGTTGTTTGATCAATTCTCCAAACCATTTTAAGCCTATCTGATCGATTCAAATGATACTCCACAAGACATGTCACAATATTTTTCAAAAGATTATTCATCTTATTCAAACCTTTGCAGAGACGTGAAAGAATATAAATGAAAAGTAAAATTGGATGAAACTACAGAAACCTCTCTGGCTGAAACTCTTGTGCTTTACCCCAATAATCAAATAATAATATGTATTATAAGATATAATATACTTTATTAAATAAAAAATATATTTTTAATGTTATTAGAATTATTGTTTTTAATTTTTAATTTATAACAATTATGTAGATTCTTTATTTTAAAATATTTTTTATAACAATTTTTTATTAGATGGATATTGATAGTTTACTTGATCATATGATATTTAATATTTTATATTCATTACTTTTTTTTTTTTTATTTTGCATATTTTAGATATTTCAAATTTTGGATAATTTCATATACAATTATTTAAAATGACATTTTTTTAGATTCAATTAAGATTTAGGTATTGAATATATTGAATAAATTCGGACATGAATAGTGAAATAAATGAGGGAATTATTGGAAGTGGAGGGTGTAGGCGTGTAGCCTCGGGGCTTCTTTCACGACATTTCCCTTCCAAGTTTCACCACCGCTTAGAAGTAATTCTACAATGCACAAAAAAAGAAGTAATTCTACAAAGTGTGCTACAATAATCGAATTTTGAAAAAAAAAAAACCCAACTTTTATGCCATCAACAAAGATGGCATAAATCCTTAAACTTGCTGAATGCCTAAATGGCTAAATCCTTTCCCCCGAAGAAATTTTTGGCTTGCTTGTCTTGCTAAAGTTAAAATGAAAAAATTATAATTATGTTAAATTTATGTATAATTTTTTATATATAAAATAAATATTTTAAAACATAATATGTTTGAATTCGGAATGATAATATTCTCCCAAAACCTGGATCTAGATTCATTTTTAATAAGAGTAAAATGTCAACTTGATCCTTTTTAGATGGTATCTTTCTCAATTTGGTCCTTTTTAGATGGTCTTTTTCAATTTAGTCCTTTTTAGATTAGTCCGTTATCAATTTAGTCCTTACCATTAAAATCACTGAGTTTGCTGAGTTTGATAATTTAAGATAATTTCATAATTTTTAAACATTAATAGGGGTTTTTAATGTAATTATTTTGAGTTAATTTTATAATTTTCACAAATTAAAAAAGCCCTAATTTAAACTGAAGTTAAGAGCATCCTCTCTTCTCCAATGTCTCTTCCTTTCTTTTTCAAATAGCAGATTTCTCTCATCCGGGGAATCAGATCCTCTGCCTGTAAAAACCTCCAGTGCACTCTGCAGTGACAGCAAGCTGCGTCGTTTTCATCAATCTTCTTTTTTATTTTTCAAATGGAATGGGAAAACTGATCGACCATTCCAATTATTCTTTCTCAAACTAATGCTATTCAAACACCAAAATCAACTTAACTTCCGTCAATCTTTTACCCACTTCATGCTAAATTCCAGGATCCAGTAGGGCCACGCAAATATTAAATTGGAAGAAAGAAGGGAAGGTTGCGTTCTGGAGTTGAAGAGAAGAAAAGGGAAACCAAATGAAGGATATTGAGATTGAGACAAATCAATAAACATTTCAGAACAGATTAAAGAGGCAGTTCAGATTGAGCATGCTTTATGCTCAAAGAAAAAGATTTATTGAGATTGAAGAAGCATATCAGATTGAGCATGTCTAATCATCTTCTCAAATTTGTTCATGCTTCTTGTTTTGTTTGGTACTGAAACCCGATGATGTGGGTATGGATGGAGCTAAAATATATAATTGTATCCATCTTCACTTAGACTCCATGGGAATCTTCTCTAGATACTATAGCTACGTGTAGTATGATTTATGAACACATGGATTATAGATAAATTGCAGTGGGCGAATCAATAGCGTTAGAAGAAGCGTAGTGGACACAGAGAAGCAATATGCAAATGGGCGAAGAGATGGGTTTCATCTCGGGTTCGTCTCTCAAGTTGATGGGTTTCTTTAATTAAATGCTGGAATTCAAAAAAAGAAGATAAAAATGGCGTTGTTTGCTGGCACCGCAGAGTGCACCGTAGGTTTGCACGGGAGAGGATCTGATTCCGGCGCGGAAGGGTTAACATTACCGGCAATTATATCTTACTTTTACAATTTGTGAAAATTATAAAATTATCCCAAAATAATTATATTAAAATCCCTATTAATGTTTAAAAATTATGAAGTTATCCTAAATTATCCAACTCAACAAACTCAGTTAGTAATTTTAACAGTAAGGACTAAATTGATAACGGACTAATATAAAAAGAACTAAATTGAGAAAGGTCATTTAAAAAGGACCAAATTGAGAAATGTACCATCTAAAAAGGACCAAGTTGACATTTTACGGTACTCAGGAAATGAATAAAAATGAGAATAGGCTTAGTAAAATTTGAGAATGAAAATAGAAATGATAATGGATTAAAATTATCACTTTAATCTTTATATTAAAATATTATCACTTTAACCCTTATAAAGATCAACATGTGGTTGGTTGGAGTGATAGGTACTCCATTCTCCTTAAGCAAGATCTCGTGTTCGAGTCTTATGTATGAAAAAACTTCAACTGAGGGAGCTCTACTTGTGGGACCTCAACTAACTCGAACATGATTGCCTCCAATAAGAGGATACCTGTGAAAAATCAAAAATAAATATTAAAAAAGTTATGATTGTATCAAATCAAAAAATCATAATAAATATTTGAGACCTAATATTTTTAAAAAAATTAAGCATGAATCCCAAGAAAAAAAAAATGGGACAAACTCTCAGAAATGGGCCTACGAAAGCTAATTTTCCAAAACAGAACAATCTTGGAAGTTGAAATTACATCAGAAACACATGCATTGTGTACAAGATACTGCGATCTCGTCTTCTTCATCTTCATCTTCCTGATCTCTCTCCGCCGACGTCACTCCCGCGTCGAGTGTCGACAACCCTCTGAAGAAGCACGTCACATCTCCGGTGATCACATGAAGTCACTTCTGTGAAGCAAAATAGATGGCTAACACCGAATCCCTCTTGATCCTTACATTTGTCCCTCAAAAGCCGCCCTCGATGGAATCGAGTGCTTCATGTGGCATAGATCTTCTCGCTCAGGTTTTTATTGCACACCAACTTTTTGTAGAAATGCCTCTTACCAATTTTGCTACTTCTGCTTCCCTTATGGATTGGAATGACCTTACTCGCTTCACGCTTAGGAGTTGGAGTGTAAATATTTTCCTTAGATGCGCCTCCAATGGTGTCCATACCTATATAGGGAAAACCCAACATCAGTGGAATTGTAGAGTACTACGTCTGTCCTGAGAAAATGCGGTCTTTGAGCAAAAATGGCATCGCGGGTTTTGAACACTTGTTGTACAACTTCAGGGGAAGAAACCACTATGGTTGATCTTTCACCCACCTTGAAGTGCATCAGAGGTCATGTTTATGGGCTAATTCTCTGGGATCGTAATAGGGTGGATCAGAGCCAAGCCAACAATGCGGATAAGAAGAATTGAAGATTCATAGAAAGGTTAGTTTTATTGATCATCGATTTTCTCTGCTATTTATAACCTTCTTAGTGATCTTTTTATGTGAGGTTGACTGAGAGCAAAATCTTCTTCTATATAATTTCATCAAGTTGCATGAGATTTGTTGATCATTGACTATATATAATGTTATAAGTATCTTGGTGATCTTGTTATTAGGTATGGGAGAGAAACTATAGATATCCTATATATAATATCAAAGGTTAAACTGCCCGATGATATTCTTCTGTGGTTGAGGGAGTGACATTGAAGAAATGTGCGAAGGAATTATTTATAGAATATGAAAGGCTAAAGTCCTCAAAGAATGAGGAGTTAAAGTGTAATGTAAACGTTCTTTAAATGCAGCTTTTAGAATCATTTAGGTTACCCTCACTAAAGTTGGTTTTCTTAGTTTCATTTGTTGTATCTAATTGAGAGTGTCATGTGGCAATGAAATGAAATGGTGGATGCATTCTTTTGATGACAGCTTTCAGATGTTTAATACATGAAGACTGTTTCTTCGTGGGATCTTCTAGAGTTTTAGAAAAAAAAATTCATCTAAATATTAGAAAGAAATAAAACATGTAGAACTCGTCGCTTAATCCATGGATTTTTAAGATATGGGATCCAACTTTCAAGCATAGCATTTCTGTTTTCTGACATGGTAACGTATCAGTTCCATTAAGGAATACCTCCTGTGATGGAGAATGAGATCCATTGAGCATTATTTACACATTTGTATTAGACACAACATGATATTTTAAATTTAGTTGTGCCACAATATTTATGTCAAAGAAACTAGCATGTATTCTATAATAATTAATTGATAATAGTTGATTACTAAAAAAAAACGGTAATAGTTTATTGGCCATAATTCTGTCTAAAGAACAGACAGAAGACTCTACTTCATCTTCATCCTCTTTAACGATTCTTTAAACAATCACATCACTTGTAAGTATGTGCATTTTATAAGTTATGACCAACAGAAATATCAGAAAGAAGAAAAGCTTGACTCTGAAAGTTTCAAAAACAAAAGGTACTTTGTAATCCTAATAATAATCATGGCTTTTTTTTTTTACTAAAATTGATCATTCATTAACACGATCCTTGTCTAGTTTCTTCTCATTTGATCCACCCACAAAATGTGTAGGTCATAGTATCCTTTTCAAATAGAACTTTGCTATTTATCAGAAAAAAAAGTACACTTACCATATCTCTATACTCTTGAGTGAAAATTTACTTATCACCCCCATATCAAATTAACTATGTATATTTTGGGTTTCTGAGGCATGCTGAAAGCCTTGTTCAAGAACTTGTTAGACAGTATCTCTTTTGGAAAGACAGATTTAAGCTGAACTGATTTTACAGCACAAGGATAAAACCAATATTTTCTAATCTCTTGTGCTTTCCTTCTGTATGACAAAATAACATTTCTCTACAAGAGAAATATCAAAACAAATTTACTCATTCTTCCTAGAAACAGTTTTACTTCATTCACCTCTCCATATCAACTTGCTTATCCTGCTGTTCTTCACAGTCAGTAATTTCTCTAAATACCATGTACTTGGATCAAATATTTCAATTCAAATTATCATTAAGCAAAGGAAAGGCCACAATTACCTAATCTAACTTATAGAAGTGCCACTTTCATCAACTATAATTATATTTTTCTTCTATGGTTTTGACTAAGTTAGCTGCTGGTTTTAGGTGATTTTGTAGAAACATATACCCCAACAAGAACAGGAACTAGAAATACAAACACCTCAAACATTACATATAATCTAACACAACATTGACTTGGCTAAAATAGTATCTCTATTTCATCAACTATAAGGTTTGTTATAGTTACTATGACCTAAGAGAAATACAAACACAAACTAAAGTACCAAACTGGTATATTGAGCTACTCTGCAATTATCATATACCTTGTTCCTGTCTGTTTGCTAACATTAGAACTTCCATTTTCTCTTAGATAACAAAGAGATGGCCCCAGTCATATTATCTTACTCTAAACTTAGTAGCACATATACCACATCCGTACAAGTGTCAAGACATACCAAACACAACAACATGACATCTAAATAACATAGTCAGACCAGTCAGAAATATGTGAAATATGGTCCATGGTGAAGCTAGGAATCTGATCAAGCTTAATAGGATTGTTCTTCCCTCCAACCAATCTAGCTGGATTACCCACTGCTGTAGTCCTTGGAGGCACATCCTTAAGCACAACAGAACCAGCACCAATCTTAGCACTATCACCAATCTTAATGTTCCCTAAAATACATGTCCCTGCACCTATGAGCACCCCATCACCAATCTTAGGATGTCTATCCCCAGAAACCTTACCTGTTCCTCCCAATGTCACATTATGCAGAATTGACACATTGTTCCCAATCACAGCAGTTTCTCCCACCACAAATCCCGTAGCATGATCCAGAAAAATCCCACTTCCAATCTTAGCCCCTGGATGTATATCTGCTGCAAAAACCTCAGAAACTCTGTTCTGTATCAAAATGGCCAAGACCCTTCTTCCCTGTGACCACAACTTGTGAGCTACCCTGTGTGCTTGGCATGCCAGAAAGCCTTTGTAGTTGAGGAAGCAATGGACATAGCTGACGCAGGCAGGGTCTCTTTCTACGGATGCTTTGAGATCTTCCCTCACACAAGACATGATTTCTTGATGGTGTTCACGAAGAACTCCCAGGAAGATGTCGTTTAGGGTTCCACTGGGGAGACTCGAGCTGCTCAATTTGAGAGAGAGATGATTGGCCAACGCGCTTTCTAGAGAGTCTTGTGATAGAATTGTGCTGTAATAGTAAGTGGATAAAATGGGCTCCTCATCGATATCTAACCTTGCTTCGTCTCGCATCTTCAGCCACAGATCGTCTTCGTGTTCTTGTTCTTGTTCTTGTTCTTCGTGCTCTTTCTCGTGTTCTTCGTTCTGCTCGATTTTCTCCAGAACCATGTGAGTGTTCTGGGTATGATTGGCTCTGGTTCTGCAAATGGGTACGGAGGGAATGCGATCGGAGCAAGAGGGTCGGCAGAATTTCACGGAGTTGTTAGGATTATCATCGATTTGGGGAGCGTTTGGCTTCCGAGAAAGTGCGTTTGGATTCCGGGAAAGTGCGTTGGGTTTGGTTATGGCTACCCTTGAAGCATGGAAGCAAGTAGCCATTGTTAAATTTGCAGATCGTGCTGCGAGTAAGCGGTGAAGAAGCAAGATAAGAAGGATGAATGGCGTGCCAGGATCGAAACTTTGGGTTGACGAAATAGAAAAGATAATGGAATTGATTTGGGATTGAATGTTTGAGTGGAAGAGAAAGTGTCTGTTATTACATGAGGGCCCCTACTTTCTTTATTTGCGAAGTTACTGTTTGTTCTTCAATATAACTAGTGTTTAGTTTTTTCCATTTTTGCCAATAATTATTAATTAAGTACACGCAACTGTATGATTTTTTGTTTAAAGTTTTTGTTTTGTGAACGTTTATTCATAAATAGTAAAAAAATGGAGAAAATACACTCTTCTCCCTTAACTATCAAAATTACATTAAATTTCCTTATATTATGAAAACTTAGATTTTTCTTTCTTGAAAGATTGAAAAGAACATATTTTTGTTTTTTATCACTGAAATAATTTTAATAGCATATTATTAATAATGTAAATAATTATTGATTTTTGCACATGTATATACACAATAAAAAATATATACACAAATTCAGTCACCTTTAAAAATTATATAAAAAAGATATACCATTTTTACTGTGCACATTGAAAACGCTCTCAGTGAGGGCATTTTTCTTAATTTATGACAAGAAAAACGTCTCAGTGAGGGCGTTTATAGGATCAAATGGTCAACTCTTTTTAACGCTAATATTTACATGAAAATAAGTGTAATAAAATTGTAAAAAATGCTCTCACTGATGGCGTTTATAGGGTTGACCATTTGATCCTATAAACGCCTTCACTGAGAGCGTTTTTCTTGTTAAAGTTTCAAAAAAACGCCCTCACTGATGGCATTTTTGCTCGTGCACAATAAAAGTGATATATATCTGTAGATAGTTTTTAAAGGTGATTGAATTTGTATATATATATTTTTAATGTGTATATATGTGTGCAAAAGCCATAATTATTTCACTATTTTTATTTTGAGTTAAAAATAATTATTTTATTTTTAAAAATTAATTTTGTATGTTAGTTGAATATATATTTAATTATATAAATAATGAAAATAAATGATATCTATTAACGAACGAGAGTGTAATTTCTTAAAATAATACATGAAAGAAGTTTGTAATTTAAAGATTTTTTAGGACAATATAATAGTGTGCAATTACTCTAAAAAGTAAGCTTGGATGTAATTTTTATGTGTTATTAATAAATAGTCTTAACAATTTAATGTATCATATGATTGAGTGTTTCAAAAGTTAGTTATATATTTTATTTTTATTAAGAAACTTAAGAATTAAATTATAAGAAAATTTTATTATATCTTTAAACTTAAGTAATTTTTTCCTCAAACTTTAGTTATGAACTTACAATAATGAATTCCTTGAAACATTGATGATATATGTTTTTAGAAAAAAGACCAAAGTGGGTTGGCACAAATGATCAAGGATCCGGAGGAAAGTTCTGCTTTGGTGGGCATCTTTCCTCAAGGAGATCCTCTGGCACCCAAGGGCTAGTTGAGTAGCTGCGATTGGGTAAACTTGCTTGCGGTTTAGGCCTGTGTAGTAATCCTTTAGGTTGGGTCTCTGTTGATCTCCCCAACATGCCACTGGCGCCCTGCCCGGTAGTACTTGGGAGTGCCTTCCCTTACTACCATTTTCTAAAAAAAAAAAATGTTCTCAGAAAAAGAAAAAAAACATTGATATATGGCAAGCAAATAGTTTTGAGGCACTTTGGACAGTAAGCGGCACCATAAAAAATAATAGTCCATTCATTCATCATAAAAATATTAATTTTTTTTTTAAAAAATTTATTTATTTTAATTTAGTCTCTAAAAAATATTTATATTACAACATCGTCATCTTGTAATTAATATTTTTATTTTTTCTGATTTATTTTATATTTATATATATAATTTAACTCATTAGATAATATGGCATTTAATAGTTATGTGTGCTTTCTCATTTGCAAATATGTTATTATGGTCTCACAATCAATAACATATAAATGAAATTACGGCACAAGTTATCTTTTAAAAATAAAATTTGGTGCTTTCATAATTTATTAATTTAAGAATTAAATTAAAACAAATAAAATTTTTAAAAATTAAATTTAAGATTTTCATAATTTAAAAATTAAATTAAAACAAGTAAAATTATATTCAAAATAATAATTTACTTTATTTATATTATCAACAATTAATTGGCCATTGATATATATATATATATAAAGGTAGCACAAAAATGCGATCACCATCACCATCATCATTATCATCATCCATCACTGCGAAGACTTTAAAGCAGATTCATGAGTACAGATTGAGCATGTTGAAGTACGAATATGTAATGTCATGACATGTGATCTATAATTGAAGATATGGGCACAAACACAAATCATACATTCACAAACTTAAATGAATTAACTTATAAAAAAAACTTAAATTAATAAATACATTTAAATTTTCTTGTTTGGTACATGTTGCAACAAGTATATACATATTGTTGCTTTATCACACGCTTTGATCAAGAATTTAGGAGGGAATATGAAAAATCAAATTATCCAAAATACTTACCACTAACCCAATTATAATGCCTATTTTTGTGGTAAATAATTATTAGTGTGGTGACGGTTAATCTGGTGCTTTATTAATTGATTTTTTTCTTTTGAAAAACAAATTAGAAATGAAAAGCCATATCGTACGTGGGCAGCAGTTGCACCCAAGGCATGAAATTACAGGAATTAATTATTAAATCTTTTGATAAAAAATATATATAATGTGATACTTTTATTGTTCTGAATTAGATGATTGATGATTTGAAAAAAAGAAAAAAAACGATTCCACGTTGTTCTTTCATTAAATTTTTTTTAATAAACATCTAAAAAAATACTTGAATAATTTACATATATATATAAATTTTTAATTTTGTAACATTCATAGTAATATAGGCACGCTCGCTTATTTATTTCAACCAGCTCTTCCACGCTTCAACTCTTCTAAAAACCGTTACTTCATTTGGATTCTCTTTAATTTCAACATTCTTCTTCTTCTTCTTTATTCTGAGTAATTCAGAGGTGGCAGAGACAATGACGACTATGGGGATATCTAAAGTTTCAATCTTTTCTGTTTTGGCTTTGTGGGTTTGTGTTCAAATGGATTTAGCAGTTGCTAGCTCTGTCTCTAGCAATGGCCATGTTCAGAAATACATTACTTGGAAGGATATGCGAGTAGATGAACAAAGGTTGATGATGGCGACGACGACATTGAAGTCCATTAAGGATGTTGGAGTTATTGTGGTTGACCAACATGGGAGTGGACATTCTAGGACTGTACAAGGAGCTGTGGATATGGTTCCAGAACACAACACACAAAGAGTCAAAATATACATTTACCCAGGAATTTACAGGTGAGTTCAAGCTCAGCATCCATATATTCAAAACACTCTTGTAGGGATAAGGCTGTATACATCTGAGCCTTGTATAAAATGCATGGCCCGCCCCCTTTCTTCAATTTGATTTGTCTCATTCTTTCTTCTATTTGATTTGAGGGTGAGCCTTTGGACCAGCAGTAAGGTTGTTGCTACGTGGCTTGAAGGTGACGGGTTCAAGTCATGTAAACAACCTCTGCTTTGTAGGATAAGACTGTATATATCTGACTCTCTGCAGACTTCACCTGATGGGAGTCTTGTGCACTGGGCTGTCACTTTGCTTACTTGTTTGTTGTGTTGGGAATGAATGCAGAGAAAAAGTGGTAGTGCCAAAGACGAAGGGATATGTGTCAATGATAGGAGGAGGAGGAAGAAATGGAACAGTAATTACTTGGAATAGTAAGTCATCTGATAGAGGTTTGGATGGTCAAATATTGGGCACTTATGCTTCTGCTACTGTCACTGTAGAAGCAGATTACTTCTGTGCAACTAAGCTCACTTTTGAGGTATATATGCATATATCATGGATTATAGGAATATAAGTTTATGGGTGTATTTGATTATGTTCATACTATTTAATTATTTGTTATGTAAATAAAGGGATCAGATCCTCTCACGTGAAAAAATAATATGATAATGTTACGCGAAGAGAGAAATAAACACATAATTAAGTGATTGACCACGAGCGAATAGTATATTTTCAATCTTGTACTTATCTCTTCTCACATAATATTGTCATGTTAATCTCTCAGGTGGGATTATCCAAATTCACAATATGTGGTAGAAATTTTAAATTTTGCTTAGAAGGGTTTTTAGTATTTTAGGTATAATAAGGAATTAAGGATAAGCCATTTTGGTATACAAATTAGTGAATTGTGAATAACAAAGTGCAATATGGTAATTTGGGAAGTGTTTGGTGGATGCAGAACTCTGTAGTTGCAGTGGGTGGTGGAAATGGAATGCAAGCAGTAGCATTGAGAGTGGACAGTGATAGAGCCATGTTCTATAGAGTTAGGATCAAGGGCTCACAAGACACTCTCTTAGACAACATTGGAAACCATTACTTCTACAAGTGTTTCATCCAAGGAAAAGTTGATTTTATATTTGGCAGTGCAAAGTCACTCTATCAGGTACACAACACATATCCTTCATATTCCTTTTTGGTATCAAACTCTTTTATATAATATGGTCTCCTCTGTTTCTGTATAAGTGTTGGATTCAAATCCTCTGAATTATGTATTTGATGAAATGCGTTATTTTTGCACTTTAACTTGCAAGCCGGTTAATATACGAAATCCGCACTTTAGAAGATCTGTTCTCATATGTTTTGTGTAAATTTGACATTTTGAACAGAAGTGTCGTCTCCAGTCAATAGCTGAGAACTATGGAGCAATTGCAGCTCATCATAGGGATTTACCACAAGAAGATTCAGGATTTTCCTTTGTAGGATGCACAATCAAAGGCACTGGTAGTGTCTACCTTGGGAGAGCTTGGGGGAACTATTCAAGAGTAATTTACTCAAAGTGTCTTATGGATGATATTATTATCCCACAAGGATGGACCGAATGGAATCACCCTTCTAGAAAGAAGTATAGTATTAAACTCATCTTCATTGTTCATAAATTTCTTAATTATAAACAAAGACTTTTTTCATTAAATGAGTCAGTTACACGGATCACTATATTTAGTGTTGATATAGTGGTTCTAACTTATTTGACACTGTACCTGAGTCATATAATATATTATTTTCCAATAACGATATAAAATTACAATCCAATTTTTTTTTCTACAAAACCGAATTTTTTTTAAAAAATTCAATTCTCTTTTGAAAAAAAAAGACCCAGCAACAAACATTTGAAATTTTGGATTAAAATTTATATTGGTATTTTTTAGGACTGCTGTGTTTGGGGAGTACCAATGCCAGGGAAGAGGAGCAGATAGAAGAGGAAGGGTGAAATGGTCAAAATCTTTGAGTTATGAGGAAGCAAGGCCATTCTTGAGTAAGAGTTTTATATATGGGGACAAGTGGCTTAAACTATAGTGTCTAGATAGCATTTTATTACACCCACTAGATGATCTTTGATTCTTTATACATCTCCTACGTTATCTTCTTCATTTGTATATTATGAATGTAGAATCACCAGGTGTAAAATTTTGCTACTTTGGTATTCCTCAGTGATTACTGACTAGTTATAGAATCCAGATGCTCAAAAGGTACCTATCAAAACCATCATGAATCTTGCTATTATTATATTCTAGGGTAAAAATTATTGTGTTTGTCTTGAAAAGATTTTGTCTCATTTTAACCAATGAAAATATTAAATTTCCCTGAATTATAAAAATATTAAATTTAATTCTTAAAATGTCACAATTTTATCTCTGCATTTAGGGTTAAAGGCTTAAGATTTCTGACTTAAGGATTAAATAGAGACAAGTTATCACTTCTGGAAACTACATTTGATATTTTTATACTTCAGGGACTAAATTGAGACAAATAAAATTTTGTAAGAACCAAAACAATAATTGACTGTATATTCTACAAATGTGTTTTGTGCCCAACTATAACAACAATCGTATTATTATCTGAAGCAACAAAAAACAAGAACAAGCTTCTGCTTTGAACTACATAACAAGTGAAATGCTCACTGATATTTGTCTCATAAAAAGAATCTAGTTTCTGATACAATCCTGAAAGAAAAATGGTTGGAGTGGAAAAAAGAAAAGAAAAGAAAAGGGCCTACTCTCATTCTCAACACTGTACACATACAAAGGGATCAGCTTCTTCCCCACATACCCCGTGTAAGACTATTTACATTCTAATGGACTTAGAGTGAGTGGACTCAAATTACATGTAAGCATGAATTAATGGCCGAGAATACAATAATCAGCACCATCATAAGTTCATGCATAAGTTCTCCTTAAAGAATGTTTATACAGCAACTTCCATGAGTTCTCCAGAAGTACCTAACACCTCCATATCCTCAGTTTTGTTATCATTACCATCATTGCTATCCTTTTTGTCTCCATCATCATTGTTATTTTCATCATCACAACTGCCATGTATCTCAGTGTCATCAACTTCAGTACTTTTCTCTTCTTGTGAAGAGGGTTTGTCATCATTAACACAATTCACATCATCAGCAATAGTATTTAGTTCATTAGACTTCTCACTAACAGGAACAACATCTTTGGTGATAGATGGGGATACTGAAAGCTTTGTGTTAGAGCTATTAACTGAAAAAATGGCAGAGGCTACATTAGGCATTAGCTTAATATCGACCCACCGGTCCCCCAACCAGTCTCGTGATATTCTTAGATCCTTCTTGCACACTTTCATTAGCTGGCCTTCACCTGATACCACCAAAAATGGCCGTGTTACAAAATGTGTGGGGGGGGGGGGGGGGGGGGGGGGTGGGGCGAAATAATTTTCAAAAAAAAGCTAGAAATGAAAATAATGTGGCATACCAGGAAAGTAAATTTGCACGGCATCGTCGCCACAGTTGTCAATAGCACTTACAACCCCCTCCCACCAGCCGTCACTCCACCATGCATCTACTGCCATTCCGACTTCAACAACCAGTTCTCCTCTCTCTTCGTTAGTTGGGGCCGGCCTGATGGTGGCCCGACCAGAATGTCTCATCCCAAGTTTATCAGGCATAGCCAGTTTGAAAGTAGGTATCCATTCCTATACATTACAGAAGATTAAATGGCGCATACCATATCAAGAATCATGCAACTAAAATGCTTAACTTATGAGGGAAGGACCATAGAATGCCTTTTCGTGCAGTAATATTAATCTTGCATTTACTTTTTTCATATGTCTACTAAATTATTAAATATGATTATTTATCATCCAATCACTAAATATACTTTATGATTAACTATGATGAAAAATTGCAAGCGGAATATCGCAAATGCTTGATTATACCTCAAGATTGCCTTCTCCATCTTCATCCTGCACATCATTGTATTGGACTTTTATCTGTTTCCGAGATACCTGCACAACTGTACACCTAAACCAGCAGCCTCTGATGCCACTGTCTTGACAGAGTAACTCTATCTTGTCATCAACCTTGTATATGGAGTTGTACCAAGGCTGACAATCAACTTGTTTCAGGGAAAGCAATCTCCTATCTAGCCTAGCATAGTTTACATTCTGAAAGGTTTTATACACCATCATTTGCTGACTTCTACATAATTTCCTAACTCCCTGGCGATCTATCAAATACTGAGGAGACCCCCTACCATGTCTGGTCCTCTTACCTTCCGGCTTTACATCTTCACCAGCACTCAACTCTTCATCTTCTTCTGCAAGGCTATTGCGTTTAGGATTTTGAAATGATTCATGGTGCAAGCAAGAGAGGATTGGTTGATCATAGTAGCCACGCAATTTACTCAAGTCAAAGGGCTTCACTTTGTTGTTTCTGAATTGCCTAAAGCACATATGTATTCTGTCTGATGAGGCAGGGGGGAAAGCAGGCAAGCATTTTTCATAATGCTCCCGAGTTAAAACTGTGGCAGGACCATCAACACATTCTGCACTAATTACTTGAGAATAAGACGTGATAAAAAGTTCCTGAGGGTGAGGATTTCTTACAGGAATTGCACCCTTAACTTCCTGATTATGGTGAAACCACCTAACTTTCACTTTTTTCTGACCCCTCCTGTCTTCATACATATCCTCCAAATAAGCAACATATTGATTCTCTCCGGTTGCCATGACAAAAACAAAAGATTGAATCTGGTAATCAGAAAGAAGTAAAATGTGAGACAAAAACTGCCTTAAATCAGTGAAGGAAACAAGGGAAGGGAAGATTCACATTGACAATAATTAAGAAGCTAAAAAATTAATCATTGCACAAAGCAAGTACTGAAAAAGGAAATAGAAATTTTTTTATATGAATTCTCCAGATATATATTTTTGGGATCAACATTGCTGAAATTCCTGGTTTTGAAGAAATTCTTGTAGAAGTCCTGGACTTTTAGTTGAAGGATTGCTCACCGCTATTTTGATCCCATTTCTGCAAAAAGCAGGATAATGCTTAAGTTGTTTGCCACATGTCCATGCGATTCCAGACCAAACAATGTCAGAATTGTGTCCTTTGAAGTTACTCATTAGAAGGCCCTAGGAAAAAGAGGTGTAAGCATATGTCAAAAGCATTCACTAATCACTATAAATGGAAAAATATAGGAAGTACAAAAAAGGAACAACTGAGAACACATACATATATATACCTTGTCATTTGATATCTGTTTATGCAGATCAATAAATTCATTGATACTGCTATCTGTGGTCTCATGAGCTTGTGCCAAAGTATGACTTGGCGATACTGCAATATAAAGTAAGATCCTAGTTATACTTTCACTGTTCAAATTTCTTATTTTTTTTTTAAATTAAACAAATATATTATAAACGAAAAAATCAGTCAGAAATTAGAAATTACAGTTACACAGAATTATAAGCTACCCTCTTAACAATAATTAGAAATACATGACACTAAGGGTATGTTTGGATTGGGGATTAAGGAGGAGAAGGGAAGGGAAGGGGAGAGTTTCAAGATATCTTTCCCTTGTTTGGGAAGATGAAAATTGGAGGAGAAGATAATGGAAGACCAAGCCTTAATCCTCCATTATCCTTCTCCTTCACAAATTCAAGATACCCCAAATTGGGGTATTTTTGAGGAGGTATCAACACCCAAACAAGGGAAGGACATATGGAAGGTTAACCTTCCCTTCCCCTCCCCTCCCTTCTCCTCTAATCTCTCCCCTTCCCTTCCCCTTTTAATTCCCAAACAAACCCTAAAGGAACCCATCAGTGTAAAAGAGCTCTCCAATCCCACTGCATATCTGTCATAAAGACCCCTTAAATAACCATGGGAAGAGCACTAAGTAGAATAAATGAAAACAACCTTTTCCCTCCACATCCATAAATTTTTGCCCTCCTTACTCCAGCCAAAGCCTCTGGTAGTAATCAATAAGATCTACTCTAACCCAAACAATCAGAGCACCCCTAACCCCCATAACATTTTTAAAAGAACTAGTCCAGATATAGGTATAAGGGGGCAAATTCTTGCTAAACAGGCCTCCAAAGTTTAGCTCCTAGACCAATATACCCAAAATAATTGTGATTGAAATATCTGTTCTACTGATCAGAAATGGTTCAATACAAAACACGTTGGAATCACTTGATCCATGTAGCCAACCCCACCTACTGGGAAAATATTTTGGTTGTTGTTGCATTTATTCTATTGATTCTCAAATGAAAAGAAAAGGAAAAAAAATTATAAATGTGTCACTGGTGACTGGTCCAACTAGTAAAGTCTCTTGCCTTTTGAAAGGGACTGAAATTGAAGCCCATCTTCACCAAGGAGTCAAGGACAGAGGAGTTGAGAAAAACTAGGATGTTACTTTCTGTCACGTTACAAAAAAGAACTAAATACATTGACTAGGAATAATGGTTTTTGATATTACTTATCAATCATCATAATTGTCAGCCACTACTTAAGCTACAATATACAGACTGAGCAATAACTTACAAGTCATGACATACATTACATCTGAGAAATTGAACTATTGAAGAATATTAATAATGAAGAGAATACTAGAAAGTAATAGCAACAAGTTAGAACGCATTAACTTACCAGTCCTATCTCCGAGCAGATGCTGCTTTGATAGCATTGATGTCAACCAATCCACCACCTCTCTTCTGGACCTCCATTTGAATCCAGCATGAACAGCACCTTCCTTCCCACAAAGTCTCAGGAATTCCTCATCAACAACATAGAACATGTGTCTAAGGCTCCTCTCTGTGCCCACAACTGCAAGGATGGATTCCCCAGCAGAATCCTTCAGGTAATAATGGACCACACGGTTGCCACGCTCCTGTGAAATGAACTGTTCTTTCCATTCTATGAAATGGCGATAGTTGGCCGTCATCGTGGGAGAAAATACCAAAGGGTGTGTCAACAGAACACCAGAAATGCACTTGATTTCAAAGCAATGATGACAAAAAGTCCGGAGCCTTTTGATTTACTTGTCCAAAAGAGCAATAAGAAATTTTCTGAGGCATAAAGCAAGATTCCTCTAGCAAAATAGCATCCAAACAACCATGATTTTCTTATTCCCAAAAAGAACTAATTAGAAAACTCATAGGTGGGTACTTCCAAGGAAAAAAAAAACCAGAATCCCCATAAACACAGTCATCGATCATCTCAGGAAAGTCAGAAACCCTAATTAGAAAAGGGACATGTTCACCCAACCGATAGCTAATAACTACAAACAGATTAGAAAAGCCTTTTCAATTTAAAATAAGAGAAAGCACCATCCAAGTAGTAAGTAATATTTTCCACAATTTCACACACCATAGAAGAACCATGATCTCCTCCCGAAGCTTCCAGAGACTCCAAGTCACCAGAACTGGCTGTTCGACAAAATTGACCAGAATCAAGCAACCTGAACTAGAGGTTCTACAAACAGATCAGAAAGCTCGAATCCAGAAAAAGCGAACCACGGACCCAAAAAACTCGAATAGACAGAAATCTCTATGGTTTAGGCCGAATTTGCAAATAAAAATCAATCAAAAGACCAACTGAAACTGATGTACCGAATTAAGAGCAGGTAAGCGAAGTTTGAAGCGATGAAAAAGAATTAGCGAAGTTGAAGAGAAGTGGGCGTGGTGATCGTGGGAGTCTCAAGAAAGAGGTAAGAGATAGAGAGTCTTGGGTTTTGCGTGGTTTTGTGAGAACAGTGAGAAGCAAGAATTGAAGGGAAGGGCAAGAGAGAGTGAGCTGAGGGATGAAAATGATGAAGCGGAAGAAGAAAGTGCATACCCTGAAATTGCCATGGACATGGGATTTGTTCGTGTTTGTGTGTGTGTGTGTAAGCCTTGCAGAAGCTTAGGAAATGGACATCCAATTCAGCTGAAGATGTGAATGAGAAAATAAACAGGAGGAACATGGTTAGGGGGAGAATAAGGTTAACAAATTGCAATCACCCCCCTTGTAAATGATTAAATTACATTTCTTTAACCTTCTTTTCAGTATTACAAAAATCAACCAAGAGTCAAGTTACATTTTTCATTGTGAAAAAAAAAGTTTTGGAGGTAATGAATGTAATTTTAGACATTTAGCATCTATTAGGAGAGATTAATGTAATAATTTTTTTATATCTCAAGTCTCAAGAGAAAGAAGTATAAATTTTTAAAATCTTAACTTATAGTAAAAATGAGTGTAATTTGAGCATATGTCCAACAGGGGAGTATAATAAAATTGAGTTTAAATTTTCAAAGTAGTCCGCATCTATATTATGAGTGTTCAACATTAAACAAAATTGATATTATTAGATTCATGAATCAAATTAAATCGAACCAAATACAAACCAAATAAAATTGATATGTTTAATTTGGTTTTGTTTGATATGTTAAAAAATCAAACAAATCACATATATTTATTAGAGCTGTCAAAATGGGCTAGGCTCTACGGACCGGCCCGTTTGACCCTATAAAATTTAAGGGTTGGTTTAAGAATTTTTGGCCTTAATAAAAAACGATCCAGCCCTAAAAAGAATAGAGCCAAAGCGGCTAGGGTCGGTTGGGCTAGCCTATTTTAATGTTTTTATTTTTAATACTTAGATAATAAATTAATTGTATAATTTTTGCTTTAATTCAAATTGTATTAATTATTTTAGCCTTTTTTAATTACTTTAATTCATATTTTATCAAAATATTTTAATATTTGAATTTTAAATAAAGATAAATATTATTCTATAAAAGATTTTACAAAAGATGATGTAATTATTTAATAAATTAAAATAACTTTTTAAAAGGAAAATAAAAACGGACCATGGGTTGAAGAATCTTTAGCCCTAATTAAAAACAGGACAGCCTAGCCTTAATTAAATAGGGTCAAAGTGGGTTCATTTTGACAGTTCTAATACTTATATATATTATGTTAGAATCTCTAAATAGTAAAATTTGTCTTTGGAAAATTATACTAAATTTTGGTTTATTTAAAAATTTGATTTTTTATTATTAGTAAATGAAATATTATATTTTTTTATTATTTTTATTGAATAAAATATTATTTTATATTAATAAATTTAAATATATAGATTTGATAAATTAAAATTTTCAGACTACTAAATTGATTGCTTATAATTTGATTTAATTTAACATTATAAACTCAAACCCATAAGTGTCCAACCCCTAATATATGTGACAAATTGGCAAAATTCAATCTTTATATGAAATAATATAGCAAGTTTTACAACTTCAATTAAAGCTCGAGTGAGAAGAAATCCTTTAAAATATATATAAAAAAAAAACATCCTCTTGAAAATTAAACACCACAGTACTTAACCGTTGCAGAAACATGAAGTGTACTAATCAAATTCTTGTCTTGTACATTCTTAATTAATTAATTAATGATTAGATGACTATATAGAACCAAGAATAAGATACGAAGAGACACAAAGATGTATAAATCCCAAGAGCAAAGGCAACCACGACGATGAAAGAAGCTAGAATCTGGCATGTCCAGTGTGAGTTCAACCATAAACATGAAATGTTGTCAAATGCCTTCAAATAGCGATCTATCATCACTCTAATGAGCATCATGAATCTCCACCCTCTACCACTAAGTGTTTCATCATCCTGAAAATTTAATCAAAACCCAATAGTAAGTGATGGTCATATGTTTTGCATCTCAGATCAATATAAAGTAGGTTAAAAATGTTGAGAAATAAATTAGGGACACATGACCTTTATTTCCGTCTATTTTATAACACTTTTTAATCACCTCAACATTTTTATTCAGATTAATGAATGATATTATGGTAATTTCACTTAGAATGCTAAATAAAAATGCTGGTGTGATGGATGAAAAATGTTAAAAATTACAAAAAAAAAGCATCACTAATATGAATATAAAAGTTGATATGGCTAAAAAATATTAAAAAATAGACGAAAATTTGACAGAAAAGAGTTGAGTGTCCAAAATTGAAAATATTATGGAGTTGAGTACAAAATTTTAAAATTCAAAAGTATTATATACATCTGACTTAAAATTTAGGAGCCTTCTGTATCATAACAAGGCAAAATAGTAACTAGTATGTCCAATAAAATCTCTGAAAGATCAACTTAAGAATTTTGATCTTATAAATACTAAATTAAAATACATTTGTATCTTTTAATTATATATATATATATATATATATATATATAATTAAAAAGTTAAAATTTGTATATAACATAAATATAATTCTTGAGTTGCGGTTATTTCAAATTATTAGTCAAATTACATAATTTTGCTATCAACATTTTTAACTATCTAGAATTATTGTAAGAGTTTGTAGCACTTGTCGTCAATTTGAGGGACAACTCTTGGAGAGGAGAAACTAAATTAATATATACGTATAAGTAACCAATTTAGCAAACAAATTAAAAGTCAAAATTACTTACTTTTTCGATTAAGATCCGAGAGTTATACAAAGTGAGACCAACATCTTCAGAAAACATCTCATTGGGATCAGGCAGAGCAAGAATCATAGGAACATCATCAGAAACATACTCTTCTTGCCAATCATCAATGGAAGATTCTAGAACACGTGTTGAATTGGTGGGTCCCATTAGAACAAAGAAGAAGAAGAGAAATACGGAAAGCTTGCGAATAGAATCCATGGAAATCAAAGGAAACAAAAAAAATTAACGAATGGTTAGTTTAAGTGATAAGTAGTGAATAGTAGATTGAGTCTGAATTAGTCGAGAAATCGAAGAAAGAGTGTGAATGTGGAAGAAGAGGATGTGTATGAGAGGATATGGCTTGCATCAATATTTATATTGCAAAACAGAGAGAGTGAAACTATGAATCCTAATACTAAAAGGAGAAGGAGAATATCACAACTTTATTATTATCTTTTAATCCTTTTAGAACTTTTTGGGTACGAAATTCTGTTGAAGGGTTATCTTTATCTATCCTTTCACGTTTTTTATATAACATTATTATATATATAGAGATAATTTGTTTTTGAATTTAATTATGTTTTTTAGTTTTCAAATATTCCTTTCTTAAATTAAATTTATAAATTATGAATATTGGTTATCATGTGATAAATAATTTAAAGGATAAACTATTTTATTATATTTAAGAATTTAATAGATTTCATCTAGCTAGTTAGGATAATTGTATTGTTTAAAATGAGATATTATGCGCAAGTCACATAGAATCTTAAAAGAGGTAATCATAATTTTTAGTAGTGTTAACGTTGGGGAAACATTGTGATCAGATCAATAGTTTTGTACATTGTAATTCCGTATAAAAGTTTGAAAAAAAAATTATATAGAGTTATTCTTTTTTTTTAATGAAATATTAATTTTATTCTGAGATACGGTAAGTCAGTCAAATAAATAACTTACCATCAACGATATAATTAAGATGGACATCTTATATAAAATTAAAATAAACATAAAATAAATTGAATCATAAGATCGAGATCGAAGATTATAATATTATATTATTTTTATAAAATAAATAAAATATATTTAATAGTATATAATTTTTTTTATAAGTATAAAATTATCATAAAATTCTCTTTAATTTCTTTCATAAATAAGTCATAATATATTAAATATGTTAAAACTGTTTTGACTTTGACAAAAAAATTATTTTTATTAATATTTATTACTAGTGTGATAATTTTTAATATGAGATAGTAAGATCATAAAATATATAACATGCTCAATTATAAGATCAGACATATAAAATCGAGATCCTATTGTTATCTTAATAATTTTTTTATCTAAGATCAAAATTGATTTTTATGAATAAGATGTAAGATCTTACTAGTCAAATTGATAGACTAACAATTTTGCTTACCATACTATCAAAAAATTGAAATTTATCTTTCCAAAAAAAGAATTCTTCTGGCGGTCAACTTGTGACGTTTCCAAAACCGCCAGAAATATCAAATAATTACAGGCAACTTTTTTAGGCGAATTTGTTTTTTTCAGTTATTCTTTTCTCCTTAGCAAAACCCTTATTTTCTGACTTTCCCAATATGAAAGCACTATATAATTAAATCAATGTAATCCTTCACTGAATCTTTGGAATGTTAGTCTTCCTTCTCTGTATTTTGGTTCTTTCAGTTTGATCTGGATATGCATTCTTTTTAAATATATGGATATATTCATGTTCACACGTCAAACTCTAAAAATAAAATAAGTTTTTTAATGATATATCAATATTGTTTAACATTGTAAACAATTTACACTAATATTTTTTAAATCAAATTTGTTAAATCTTATATTCAACAAAAACAATAAAAAAATACACGAACAATCTAATTAAATGAGTTTTTTAGATTTTTATTCACTTGTTTTTCTGGAATTTTCCTTCTTTTGATCATCCTATACTTGTCTCATGAATGAGCCATGTTTAGTGCATGTCCAAGTTGCATTTGACGTGTGTCGAAGCTGAAAAATAATTTTTTTTTCTGACACATGTCTACATGTGTTGAATGTGTGTCTCTATTATATATAATGATGTGTTGATGTCGTGTCATGTGCCTGACACATGATGCGTCTATTTTTAGCCTTGTTCGTGCTTTATTAGTTCTTTCACATGAGATGCCAGCCAAATATATTCAGTTTATTCTTTGTTGCATTTTTTCTGTTTCTCAAAAGTATCTTTATATATTATTGAAGACAATCAAATTCGAAGTAACAGTGAATCGGATGAATAAATACTAAGAAGATTTGAACCCTCATTATATATAATAGAGACACACATTCATCAGATCTCATGCTAATCTTTGGAAGCTTAATACTTTTATACAGCATCAATTTTTATAATACAGAGCAAATTATGGAATCGAAAATTACGAAGAAAATTAAATATGGAATTGTAAATTTAGATCTAAGAGGCAGTGAGAATGTTTAAGAGGATGGAGGAAGAAGGAAACACACAATGAAATTCGGAAGATGACAGTTAATTGTGAAACAAATAGTTGACTGCTACTTAATATATAATTACTAGTGGATGAATAAAAGTGTTTGCAAATATATGTCTACATTTTTAACTAAGTGTCAGGGTTCGATTCCTGTCTTGGGTATGAAATAATTTTAAATTCTTGGGCCAGCTGTCCCACCTTTCGAGGTGCCTACAATTCAGCGAGGGGTTAATCACTGTGCTCAACAGTAGATACCTTGGTCTAGACAAAAAAAATGTTTACATTCCCAAACTTCTTGACACCATTTTGCATCAAGAAATTTGAGATATTTTAAATATTTGGAAGATGACAGTTCAATTAATCTGAAAGCGAATAGTGCAAATTTCCAAATATTAAAAAGATTCTTCAACTTTATGAAAAATTTCTTAGGCTAGACAGTTAATCTTGTCAACTCTGTTTTTTAGCCCAAATTGTAGCCATGCGTTGCAATTGTATATTATAGATGAATTGAAAATTATTTAAATAAAAGGTAAAATTATTTGAAAGGGAGGATAAAATTAACTTTTTAAACTATACTTAATCCCAATTTAATTTTATTTCGACTTCCTCACTCAAATTCTACTAACCAAATTAAACGGGCCCTAAGAGGAGTTTGGTAATGGGACTGAAGGTAATAATAGAAACCAGAAAAAACAGAGAATATTTACTGCTTTTTTAGTGTCTTGACTATATCTTAATTATTTTTTTCATCAACTTATATATAGTAACTGAAGTTCTATTAAAAAAAAGTCTATACATTTTGTCTTTTGAAGGAAGAATATAGCTTCACTAAAACTCCTATTGACTATATCTTAATTAATCTTCATTTTTTGCCAAAAGAGAAAAGAAAATAGAGAAAGGACTTAATAAAAGATGCTTTGTAAATCCAGAAAATAGTATTTTTTTTTCTTTTAAAAGGATGAAAAGTACAAATAGTTTCAATCAAATACAGCACATTAATTACTAAACTACATAGCCAAAGAATAAATTAATACGTACAAATATTGAGTGTCATCCGTAATCTAAAATACAAAAAAAAAAAATTCTAGAAACTAAACACTACTTGATATCTCATATCTAAGGAATCTCCTCATCTTTGTGCTCCTCAGACTTAACAGAACACTTTTCAGAATCTTCCACCTCCATATTCTTCATCTTCCTCTTGCACACCAAAACCCAAGTAACAACTTCTAGAATCACGGTAATACTACCCAAACACACCATAAGGCCAAAGTATACGTTTCTCCACATCTTAAAGGAGTTATGAATTGAGAAGCCTTTGAACATGTTGAAGATGGAAGACCAATGATTCCATACCCAACTATGTAATGGAAGATATTCCAGAAGATTCTGTTCTTGTGATCCTTATTAGGCCTCAAAAATACAGCAAGGAAGATTTGAGCTGTTGCCAAAGAGAAAATTGTGATTCCAGTGTATCCATGAACGTGAGAGTAGTTTCTCATATATATGCCAAGACCAAAGCCAGCGGTACCAATGAAATAAGCAAGAATCTGCAATGCCCTGTGTAGGTGGAACCACATAGGTGAAGCGTTATCGAAAGCCTTGAGATAGCGAGCTAGCATTACTCCAATTGGCATTAGAATTCCCCATCCTATACCGTTCAGTATTCCATGAACCTGAAATATTAATCAAAGCCAATAATAAGATTGTGTTTGGATGAGACAATTGATAAGGGAACTAATATTCAAATGGTTCTAATTACGTAAATAAAAATTTTCTTATTTTTGGATTAAAGAATCTAGTAATTTAGGAAGATATATATTCATCTCTACACATGTAGAAAATTTCACTTGTTAAAAATTACTTACTCTTCCAATTAAAATCCGAGAGTGTGAGAAGCGCCATCACCAAAACCTTGCCGCTGAGAAAATCCAATTGTCCGAAAGACTTGACGTTGGAAGCAGAGAGAGCATGAATGATAGGAACATCATCAGAAACAGAGCCTTCTTGCCAAACATGATTCACCCTACTTGAATTTTCAGCAAGTCGAAAAGTGGCAAACATATAATGGCGTCTTTCTCGAAGATGGCAGAAACAGCAATCAACCTGGAAGCTCAACTTCCCTTCCTCCAACCTCGTTCCGTAACTGTTCACCGGCGACGTGTAAGCCGTGATAGCACCGTCGGACTTCCTGAAGGCCACGAAAGCCTGAGAGCCCACCATCCCAGTCGATGTGGGGTTGATGGCCCAAGCGATCCAGGCGTTGGGGTTGGCGTTGTTCTTCTTGAATGCCACGTCGATGGAGTTAGAAGCAGAATGGTAGTTCCAGTGAATTGAAGAGTCTAAAACAGGCAAGTCGTTGCACGCAGAGAATTTGGCATTGTTGGAAAACTTGTACAAAGAACAGCTTGTGGTTGTGGTTCTGGAGTGGCTGTGACCATGAGAGTGAAGAAGAGGACGAGAAACAGAGGAAGCTTGCCAATACAATCCATGGAAACAGAGGAACGTACGTGAAAGAAGAAATTAGAGTGTGATAGACGACTAAGAGGATCGGTATTGGATAGAGAGTGGTATAGCGTGAATGAACAATATGTATATATATATATATATATATAGGAAACTAGAAATCCTATTATTAGTAGATGGAGGGCGGCGTAGAGCACTTTAACTTCAACTCAAACTATATCTTTTAATTCTGACAAGATTACCATTTTATTCATTATTATTATTATCTATTATCTTTTACAAATTAAATTCTATTGGAGGATTATTATCTTTTTAACAACAATAAAATTTTCAGATAACTTATTTTTAATTTAACTTTGTATTATGGATTGTGGAACAGTATTTTTTATTAAATCTGATATTCAAAAAATTAAAATAATTATATTGTTATATTATAATTAATCAAGACTTAAATCAAGCTCAAGTATCATTATCCATATCTGTAAATTAAAATAAATAATATTAAAAATTAAAACTGCAGTAAAAATAACCAATGAATAGATTAGGATAATGAGAAGAAATTAAATAGGATATATTAGTATTCACAATTCCATTCCTTATTAAATAAGGAAAAGACCTCACGTGTGTATATATAGATATATAGATGTAAACACCAGATATATTTGTTTCAGTTGTAACTTTAAATATTTCTGAAAGCAATATTCTAGTTTGAATCTTGGAAGTTAGCATGAAGCTCATAATAAAAGTTGGAGGAAAGCGTTTGTATAGAGAAATAATATCGAAAGAGCAAGAAAAGAAAGTGAAGAAAATTGTAATGAAAGAAAGATGATGATGCACAAAGCAATCAAGAAAGTTCAAAGAAGGCAAAGCATATTGCTTTTATGAAGGCTCGATTTGCAGAAACCATCTTGAAAGCAGAACAGAAGCAAAAAGAATGTCTTAAGTGGCAACAAAAGATTAAAACCGAGGATGAAACTGCAAGGAAGAGGAGAAGGAAGAAGATAATAACATATCAACATTTTCTTATATTCGTAACAATAAATGTCTTATTTAGAGTGTGTTTAGGAATGAAGAGAAGCTAAGGAAAGAAAAGTTTAATCATGATTTCTGGAGAAATTAATTAAGAAGAGTTGTTATAAACCTTTTTATATCTGATACACTAATATTGTAATTCCTATTGTACCTACAAAACACTTTTTTGTTTTAATTATTTTAAATGAAATTTGATTTTGTGTATATCTACTTTTATTCGATCTAATTTCTTTAATTACAATTCTGTACTGTTTAGTTCTTTGTAGAAATTCACCGAACAAAATAATTTTTATATTCAGGGTTCAAGGTGTCATCGCAAATTCTTAATATCACTTATTTTTGTCCTGAATGCAAACAGTGCAAATTGCCATGTATTTACTGAGATTCTTGAACTTTATGAAAATTCTCTAAGCTAAAAAATTAATTTTAATAAATCTAACTCTATTATTTAGCCCAATTATAACCAAACGTTGCAATTGTATATATTAAAGATGAGCTGAAAATTAGAAATTGGAGTTATAACAAATTTTCTATTTCAAATTTATTCGGATCAACTCAAACTGTCAATGTGTTCAAATTTTTTATTTTTTATACTTTTTTTTAAAATATATTCATGTTTTCAAATTTTAAATTTTTTTACTTATATAATCGTTTATGTGTAGATTGTCATTCAAATTAAAATAACTTTAATATTTTTTGCTTAATATTTGGGTCATAAAAAGATAAATATAAAACTTTTTATTAACTGATAAAAAAAATAATTGGTCAGCCAACCTAAATCAACTCAAATTAAACTTCTAATCGGTTTGAATTGAGTTATTCACATTGTCAAAAAACTCAAACTAACCCGGGAAGAGCCCAGTACCAAAGGTTATTCATTGATGTGGTAGTTGTGCGTATAAATTATCTATTTAATGTGGTCTTACCAAACAACAAAAACCATGGTTTGGCTTAATTAGTTATACTTAATAAAATTCTTATCTTCTGCATTTACCAGATCCGATCCATCTATTTGTGTGGAAGTGAGAGATTGTTGGTGTAGTCGCTTAATGTTGTACTTCGTCTTCACGAATGATTATTGTTTTGGGCTCCACCACAGTCATTGAATATCTAAATTCAAAGCCTCATTTGGAATAACAAAAGTGATAGAGATAGGATCCTCTAAAGTAATTATCTACATTTTTTTGATGGAGTTTTATAATTACTTTAGAGGATCTACTCTCAAAGTGATAGGTTCCACAGTACTTTTAATGCAGAGCATGTGAAGTGAGGAGAGCGGAATTTTTTAAATTAGAGGAAATGTTATTGTAATTTTAATATCGGAGAGAAGTGTAATTCATTCTAATAATTAGTAGTGGATGAGTAAAAGTGTGCAAATATAGGCCTACATTCTCAAACTTCTACACCATTTTGCATCAAGAAATCTGAGATATTTTAAATATTTGGCATATGGCATTTTAATTTTTCTGAAAGCAAATAGTGAAAATTTTCAGGTATTTAAAGAGATTATTGAATTGTAGTAAGGCGCTTGCAATTGTTATATCAAAGAAAGTCATCTTACATTAACGCCGTTTGTTTAATGAATTGAGGATGAGGAAGTGAGAATCACAATGATAAAGACAATTTTTATATTTTTTTAAATATTAAATTTTAAATAAATAATAAAATTATTTAAAAGAAAGATAAAATTAATATTTTAAACTATACTAAACCCAATTCTAATTTATTCCGATTCTCTCCCCACGACAATTCTACGAACAAATTAAATGGGTCCCAAGAGGAGTTTGGTAATAGGACTGAAGGTAATAATATAACCTAGAAAAAACAGAGAATATTTACTGCTTTTGGTTAGTGTCTTGTCTATGTCTTAATTATTTTTTTCATCAACTATATAATAGTAACTGAAGTTTTATAAAAAAAAAGTCTATAAATTTTGTCTTTTGAAAGGAAGAATAGCTTCACTAAAGAAACTCCTATAGGTTTTCTCCGTCACAGTTCTTACAGTAATTAATCTTCATTTTTTGCCAAAAGGAGAAAAGAAAATAGAGAAAGGACTTAATCAAAGGATGCTTGTAAATCCAGAAAATAGTATTTTTTTTTTCTTTTAAAGTGATGAAAAGTACAAGTAGTTTCAATCAAATACATCACATTAATTACTAAAACTACATAGCCAAAGAATACATAATTAAATACGTACAAATATTGGTGTCATCCGTAATCTAAAATACAAAAAAAAAAATTCTAGAAACTAAACACTACTTGATATCTCATATCTAAGAAATCTCCTCATCTTGTGCTCCTCAGACTTAACAGAACACTTTTCAGAATCTTCCACCTCCATATTCTTCATCTTCCTCTTGCACACCAAACCCAAGTAACAACTTCTAGCATCACGGTAATACTACCCAAACACACCATAAGGCCAAAGTATCCGTTTCTCCACATCTTAAAGGAGTTATGAATTGAGAAGCCTTTGAACATGTTGAAGATGGAAAGACCATGATTCCATACCCAACTATGTAATGGAAGATATTCCAGAAGATTCTGTTCTTGTGATCCTTATTAGGCCTCAAAATACAGCAAGGAAGATTTTGAGCTGTTGCCAAAGAGAATATTGTGATTCCAGTGTATCCATGAATGTGAAGAGTAGTTTCTCATATATATCCCAAGACCAAACCAGCGGTGCCTATGAAATAAGCAAGAATCTGCAATGCCCTGTGTAGGTGGAACCACATAGGTGAAACGTTATTAAAAGCCTTGAGATAGCGAGCCAGCATTACTCCAATTGGCATCAGAATTCCCCATCCTATACCGTTAAGTATTCCATGAACCTGAAATATTAATCAAAGGCCAATCATATAAGGTTGTGTTTGGATGAGACAATGTGATAAGGGAAACTAATATTTAAAGTTGTTTGGATTAAAAGGATCTTTACTTATTCAAGTATATAATTTAGGAAGATATATATTCATCCTACACATGTAGGATAAAGTATACAAACCATGTACATAAGTATACGAACACATGTATATAGATATATATATATACATATTATAAATATAATTTATTAGTTATAACAAGGAAATTTACAAATATTATGGATACCGCCCTTAAAAATGTAATAATTCAATTCCTTATATTTTAAATTTTTAGAATTTTAAATTTTACAACCTAATGTTAAATATAAATATAAAAAATAAAATAATAGTATGAATAGGAAAGATATAATATTGAGAAGATTATTAAAAATGAGATGCGCTACAATATACTAAAGGAAAAATGCTAAAATAAAAAAATTTCAATTAATAACGTGACTGCAAAAATTTTAACATGCAAGGAAGTCACATGAAGAGGATATAATGTTCAAAGATAAAAACATATTTTTAAATTGGCTGAAGTATATTTTGGTCCTCAATGTTTGCATGAAGTTTAATGTTGGTCCTCAATGTTTCAAAAGTTTAATGTTGGTCCTCAAGTTTATTTTTTCGGTCGATTTTGGTCCTCGAGCGTAACATCGTTAACTTTTTGCCATTAACTGATGATGTGGCATGCTTATGTGGCACACCCTATCTCTACGTGTCATCTTTTAATGATGTGGCATGACACATCACTGCCACATCACCCAGATGATGATGATAAAGGAGAGAAGATGATGATATGACAATGTGGGTGACGTGGCAATGATATATCATGCCACGTCAAAATATGACACGTAGGGGAGAGGGTGTGCCACATAAGCATGCCACGTCATCATTTAACGGCAAAAAGTTAACGGTGTTACGCTCGATGACCAAAATCGACAAAAAAATAAAACTTTGAGAACCAACATTAAACTTTTAAAAACATTGAGGATCAACATTAAACTTCATACAAACATTGAGGACCAAAATAGTACTTTAACCTTTTAAATTTTAGTAATTCAAATATTAAAGTGAATAACCCATTAAATAATATACAAATTATAAATAATAAGATATTTGAATAAATTTACATTGAAATACTCAAAAATTAAACGGCAAGAATTTTAATACCTAAGACAATCCATATGAAGAAGATAATTCTTCAAGACAAATGATATTTTTTGTTTTTCATGAGAGATACTAACAAGCATTTAAATATCAAATTGGATAATTCATATATAGTATAAGAATTACTTACTCTTCCAATTAAAATTCGAGAGTTGTGAGAATGGGGATCATCAGAAACCTTGCCACTGATAAAATCCAATTGTCCGAAAGACTTAACGTTGGAAGCAGAGAGAGCATGAATCAAAGGAACATTATCAGAAACAGAGCCTTCTTGCCAAACATGATTCACCCTACTTGAATTCTCAGCAAGTCGAAAAGTGGCAAACAATATAATGGCGTCTTTCTGGAAGCTGGCAGAAACAGCATCCACCTGGAAGCTCAACTTCCCTTCCTCCAACCTCGTTCCGTAACTGTTCACCGGCGACGTGTAAGCCGTGATAGCGCCGTCGGACTTCCTGAAGGCCACGAAAGCCTGAGAGCCCACCATCCCCGTCGATGTGGGGTTAATGGCCCAAGCAATCCAGGCGTTGGGATTGGCGTTGTTCTTCTTGAAGGCCACGTCGATGGAGTTAGAAGCATAATGGTAGTTCCAGTGAATTGAAGAGTCTAAAACAGGCAAGTCGTTGCACGCAGAGAATTTGACATTGTTGGAAACTTGTACAAAGAACATGCTTGTGCTTGTGGTTCTGGAGTGGCTGTGACCATGAGAGTGAAGAAGAGGAAGAGAAACAGAGGAAGCTTGCGAATAGAACCCATGAAAAACAGAGGAAACAGAGAGTGATAGACTAAGAAGATCGATATTGGATAGAGAGTATAGTGTGAATGAAGAATATATATATATAGATAGTGGTAGCTAAGAGAGTGTTGTATAAGGAATGGGAAACTAGAAATCCTAGTAGATGAGGGCAGCGTAGAGCACTTTAACTTAAACTCAAACTCAAACTATATCTATTAATTCTGACAAGATTACGATTTTCATTATTATTATCTATTGTCTTTTACAAATTAAATTCTATTGGAGGATTATTATTTTTTTAACAACGATAAAATTTTCAGATAATTTATTTTTAAATTTAACTTTGTATTATGGATTGTGGGCACAGTATTTTTATTAAATTTGATATTCAAAAAATTAAAATAATTATATTTTATTATAATTAATCAAGACTTAAAATCAAGCTCAAGTATCATTATCCATATCTGTAAATTAAAATAAAATAATATTAAAAAATTAAAAACCGCAGTAAAAGTAACCAATGAATAGATTTTAGAATAATAAAAAGAAATTAAATAGGATATATTAGTATTCACAATTCCATTCCTTATTAAATAAGGAAAAGACCTCGCGTGTATATATATAGATATAGACGTAAACAACAGATATATTTTGTTTCAGTTGTAACTTTAAATATTTCTGAAAGTAATATTCTAGTTTTGAATCTTGGAAGTTAGCATGAAGCTCATAATAAAAGTTGGAGGAAAACGTCTGTATAGAGAAATAATATCGAAAGAGCAAGAAAAGAAAGTGAAGAAAAATTGTAATGAAAAGAAGATGATGATGCACAAAGCAATCAAGAAAGTTCAAAGAAGGCAAAGCATATTGCTTTTATGAAGGCTCGATTTGCAGAAACCATCTTGAAAGCAGAACAGAAGCAAAAAGAATGTCTTAAGTGGCAACAAAAGATTAAAACCGATGTTGAAACTGCAAAGGAAGAGGAGAAGGAAGAAGATAATAACATATCAACATTTCTTATATTCGTAACAATAAATGTCTTCTTTAGAGTGTGTTTAGGAATGAGGAGAAGCTAAGGAAAGAAAAGTTTAATAATGATTTCTAGAGAGATTAATTAAAAAGGATTGTTATAAATTTTCTTGTATCTCATACACTAATATTGTAATTTCTGTACGAACGGGGTTGAGTATGATATAAAAGATTAGTTTCTTGATGAAATCATGTAATCTATTTGATTTAATTTCTTTAAATTATAAGTATGTATATTCCTTATTTCGGACCGAGGTCACAAGAATATCATATGTGCTTAATATATTAACTCTTTGTTGAAATTCATAGATCTAGAAAATTTTATTTAGGAGTTAAAGTGTCATCCCAGGTTCCTAATATCATTTATCTTTTGTATGCAAATCATAGATTAATTCAAGGCAAGGAAAAAATGATAGATTAATTTTCTTGAAAGCGTATAGTGCAAATTGGCATGAATTTGCTGAGATTCTTGAACTTTATGGAAATTCTCTACACCAAAAAATTAATTTTGATAAATCAGTTCTATTTTTTAATCCAAATTGTAACTATGCGTTGCAATTATATGTTAAAGATGAGTTGGAAATTAGAAATCAGGGTTATAATGAAAAGTATCTAGACTTGTTAACATTAATAGGGTATGGAAATAAATTATAGGGATCGAAAAAAAATTACTTTCAAAAGCAAGCAAATTAAGAATTGTTGATTAAAGTTGTTGTCCAATCTATTCTCACATTTTCTTTGAGTTGCTTTTCGATCCCAAAAAATGTATGTAAACATTTATCTCAACTAATGAAAAGTTTGATGGGGTTCAAACCAAAGCCAATAAATAATTCATTGGTAAAGTTGGAATAAACTAAATATTCTCAAGTGTACGATAGTTTGGCGTTACGAGATATGGAAAATTTAAAAGACATTAGTGGTAAACATTGTTGATTTGTTGGATATTAAATAACAATAAAAATTCTCTTTTATACCAAATTTTGTACCCCGGAACTTTCTGTTTTATCACTCTAACTAGAATTAATCCGTGGATTTTCACGGGAGATTTTTAAATTTGATATATATATGATTTTTTATAAAATATATATGATTTAAATAAAAAGTATGAATTGATTAATTTAAATATAATGTAGGATAAATTTTTAAATTTTATAGTTAAATTTTTCACTATAATAAAAAATATAATAAACAATAAAAAATGAAATTGTCTTAGTAAGAAAAAGAACACAATAAATAAAATTATATTTTCTCTTGTACAATAATGTTCTAGCTTTCTCTTCAGAATTTAGCCCCGTGGATATCCACTGAAATTTTTTTAAGTTATATATATATAGACATTACATAGATAATTATGAATTTATTAATGTAATCGATACAAAATAAAATATAAAATGCAATATTGTAACATTTAACTATAATTATTAGAAATAAAATTTATATGAAATAGTATAAAGAAAACAGTCTTATAGTTATTATAATCAAAAATCAATAAACATATTTATTTACTAAAAATATATCTCTAAGTTGTATAAATCAAGTAAAGCATACAACATATATTTGAAAAAAAAAAGTTGGCCATAATTAGCGATTTAATTTAAAAGAAATAATAGGTATAATTTATTTTCTCTAAAAGATATTACTATATTTACAATTTAATCGGGTGTGGACACTTGACATAAATAATATTTAAAATGTGAAAATGAAGTTTTAATGTAATAAAAAATTAAAATTTTCTCTACCAAAACTTATCAACATTTTTTAAAATAAAGTATAGATGAGATTAAATGAACAAAAAAATTTATAAAAAATTTATAAAAAATTTATAAAATATTGTAAATTTAATTAAATAAAGATATATTTTATCATATATTTTGTACATAAAAAATTATTTAATTTGAACTAAATGCTTATAGTTTATTTTATTAATAATATTTTGTTGTTGTAATTATGGTTAGAGTTCTAAAGTTAATTAATGTCATATTTTTGAACCATTATGATGAGTTGATGAGTTATGAGTTGCTAATTAATTTCTTATATTTTTAAATATGTTGTCCAGCTCCCCTCGAGCCTTCTCTAGCTATGACCGCAAGAGTTTAACCTCGCCGAGCTGGCCACTTTCAGGTTTGAGGCGAGCAACTTCGTGAGTTAAAGACTTCAACTCAAAAATTATATCCTCACACTCTTTCTCCTTTATCGTCAAACGCTCATGCTCCCTTTCGAGTTGATGTTGCATTGCTACATAAGATCGAGAATCTCACCCTTAGAGAGTCCAGGTGTTTAAGAAGCCGGTGCTGATGTGAATGAAGCTCGCCCTACTCAAGCAGAAAGTATTGCTCTGAAATTTAATAAAGTTTCACGTTAAAAAACCCAAGGCTGAAAAACATACCACTTGTGCTTCCCACATATTTCTAGCTTGGTGGAAATCAACCAAAGAGTTGGCGACGCTGTCAAAAGCCCGTAGAGCGACGCCGATAGGATTCATATCTATTGCCCTAGCAACCCTCTCGTTCAAGTCCACGGGAAAATGTCTGCCAAGGGCTACTATAGCAAAGGGGGGCACCTCTCCCGGCAATCCCTCAGCCTCTGACGGCGTGCCCTCAGTCTCCAGTACAAAATTATTATTTTTTAATTGATGCTAGTATTGTAAACTCCCCACAATGTACATGTACATTGTTTTATAATAATTCTCCATAAGTACTAAAAAATACTTTAATTCTACAAAGTTTATAAAAAAAATTTATAAATTTTGGAAAGTTTAAAATATGATCAAGTGTCAATAAAAAGCATAATCTATGAACCAACATTATTTTAAAAATATATTTGCTAATTAAGACATTTGATTTTTCAACGGGAAATAGAGTTTTACTTAGTGTGTCAGTTTTCTCAGAAGTTTATAATATTAACATCAATTATAAAATAAAAAAATAATATTTCTTTATCTTTTAAAAGAAACACATATCTTAATAAAATATACTTAATTGTACAAAATATATAAAAGATTTATTATAATTTTGGAAAGTTTAAAATTTCATCAAGTGTCAATAAAATCCAAAATGTATGAACCAATATTATATTAAAAATACTATTGCTAATTAAGACATTTGATTTTGCAATGGGAAATAGAGTTTTATTTATAAATGGTAATGGAAATAGGAATTGGAATGTAGGAGGGAATGAAAATAGTAATGTTAAAGTGATGTGATGTGAATGGAAAAAAGTAGATAAAATGACAAAATTATTCTTATATTAAAAGTGAGTAAAAAAGTAAGGGAAAAAACATAATATCATCTCATTACAAAAAGTAAGGTATGCTTGATAGGAAGAATGTTTGAGGGAATGTTGGATTACAAAATGGATTACGTCAATTTTTGCAAGCAACCAAATGTGTCCTTAGTGTATTCTTTTTCTCACTAAAAATTTATGAATCTACATGTTCGTTATGGGGAGTTTGTAATATTAGTATCAATTAAAATAAAAAAATATTTTTTATAATATTTTAAAAGAAACACATATCTTAAGAAAAAAAATACTTAATTCTACAAAGATTATAACAAATTTATTATAATTTAGATTTTTTTAAAATCTGATAAAGTATAAATAAAATCAAATGTAGTGTGATTACTATTTTCGGATTACTTTTCCAAATTTTATTACAATTAGATAAGAAGAAGTTATTCCTTTTCTTATATTTTTTATTGTTTAACATAAATGTTATGTTAGAATGATGCAATTTTATTTATTTATTTTTTAAAAAATACTTGACTTCTAAATTTATAAATTTCTATATAGATATCTGTATATATTGAACTTAAAAATCACTCGTGAAAATTTACGGGGTTAAATCTAGTTGAACTCAAAATAAATATCCAAAAAGTTGCCTATATAAAAAAGAGTGAATGAGCTTAATGACGAAAGATGTTTTAATAAAGAAGTAGTAATATTTATTAAATACATCACATGGCTCTAGTGCTCTACGCAGCAACACTCAATATGTCCTTCAATATACATGTTATTTTTTAAATAAAAAATTAAAATTAAAAAGTACTATTGAGAAGAAAAAAAATCTAAGAGTGACACTGACACATCTTATTATGAACATATATAAATAGATTTATTTGTTGTAAATATGGTTAGAATTCTATAGTTAATAGTTAATGTATATTTGTTTTTTTCATTTATTATGGAGAAGAAAAAAAAAATTAAAGTAGCATGATGATGAGTTGATAACTTATGAGTTGAACATTAATTTCTTGTTATATCCATTTTCCAATATACATCATCTTTATTAATTCTTACATAATCTCTTTCTTTATTAATTTTCAATTCATTTTTATCTCTATTTCTCTAGAAACATGAATGCCAAATTTCAAAATGGAGTTCTCCGTGTTATGTTTCCAAAAAGGAACAAAAATTAAATAAAGTTCTTTATAATCATTCATTATTATTAGGTGGTAAAAATATTTATAAATTCTAATATTTATTAAATGAGTATAGAAAATCAACCTCAATATATTTTCTTAGTATATAATTAAGTTTTTTATTAAATCCAATCATTTTTTAACAAATTAAAGATGACTTTATTTGTTGCTCATTAGGTTTTTTTTATATAAATCAAAATTGTGCGTTAAAATAAAAGAAATTTTATTATATTTAATAAAAAAGACACCCAACAATTTGAATATAATAATTTAGCCGGTGATAAAAAAGAATAAAATGCAAAAAGAGAAGAAAAAAAAGATTCTCATATACTATTATTGTGTTTTTAATTATATTAGAAAGATAAATAATTTGACAGATAAGTTTTAAGATTTAATTTTCAGCATACATTTTCCCTCCATTAATTCTTGCATAATCTCTCATTTTATTCATTAATCTCTTTTTTAGAATGGGCTAAAAACTCAAATTTACACTATAAAAATTTGGAAAGAGAAAGAGAAAGAATATGAGAGATAAAATTAAACATTTAATTTTTGACACAATTTCTCTCCATTAATTATTGATTAAACTCTCTTTCAATTAATATTTTTTAATTTCTTATTATCTTCATTTTCAATACATATCAATATCTTCTCGTATGTTTCTTGTAGGTACATTTTTCTATAATAATCTTCATTATTTTAAGTTAAAATTTAATTTAAACAATTGAATCTTTAAATGAAATTAATTTAAAATTTAAAATTACAAACTTTATATTAAACTTAATATATATATATATATATATATATATATATAGAAATAAGCATATTTATTGATCAATTTTAACAGCAATATTAACGCATGATTATTTCAAAAATAGATTTCAAATTAAGAAATAGATTTAATTAAAAAGATTAAAAAGTCTGACATAGGAAAGAGAGAAAATTTAATTCTGGCTTGGGAAAAGTGAGAAGAAAAAGTGTAGATAAAAATAATTGATGAGAAGAGTTTAGGAGGTGTTTTTCAAAATCTGACATAGAAAATAGTTGTGAGTAATGAATATAATTAAATAGATTAGCTAGTTGAAATAAATATAATAAATGTATTAATATAAAAATAATATATCTTTTATAGATTTTATTAATAGTTTCATATTCCCAATGTCAATATCACATCTTCCCAATGCTTCACTTTTTTTCCATTCTCTTCTCTCAAGTTTTATAGTGAGTCTCTTAACATGGTACTTCCTCCTCTCCAATGGTTTATTTTTTGGAATGGTGAATACATTTAAAAGGTGTATCTTTATTTTCCTTTTTCATCCTTCCTCAACTGAATTACTTTTTATAATTTATATATTTAAAATAAATTAATTATATTAATTTATAATTATGCCATCCTTATTCTCTTTTGTTTATTACTAAATATATATAATCATCATTTAATTTTAAATAAGTCAATGATAATGTAAAAAAAATCATGTACGGCCTCCATTGGCAAATATGGAATTGATCATAAATATAATAATTAACACGTTTAATATGTAAACTTTAATATTAAAAGTTAAAACACCATCAGGGCAAAAAAATATATTAAATCACCAAATAAATGCTTGAAATTCTTTTAGTATCTTCAATTATTTTGTCCAGTCAATTCTGCCTGCACCAAATACTAAATCACATTTGGGAATTTGACAATAAAATAAACATTTGGTAATTAATAAATAATCTTAATCATTCATAATATCAAAAAAAATATATATATATAATTAATCACACTAACTTATTTTAGATCAAAAAATAAAAAATTAGAAATCTGTTTCTATTGAAGTTTCGATAAAAAAATTTGGTCATTCAAGTTTCAATAATAATAATAATAGGTTTGAAGTTCTGGCTAGAAGAAAGAACGCTTTAGGTAGTGTGTGTGAACTGTGATATAGAGTGTGAAAAGCATGGATTGATGTTTATGAAGATTAAATTTCTTGTTGAATCTTTATTTTTCAGTGGTTATGCACTTATGCATATATGTAGATCTCGACATTGAAGAATTTTTCAAGATAGAAATAACATATTAACTGAGAAGAAATAGATAGGAGTAAAGTGAAAATACAAAATATTAAATAAGTGCCCCAACTTTCTTGTTATAGTATTTGACTTTCGCTCCAATCATTATTAGAATAAATAGTACTTTAGTTTACAGAAAGTTATTCCCTTTTACTGTAATCAATTAAATCTAAAACCTTTTTCAATCAGTCCTCCAATTTATTTTTTCTTTAAATGAAAATTTTTTCTTCATTTAAATAAATAAAATTTATTCTTTATTAATCAATAAAATTGTGAAGAACCGTTCATGTAAGTTTATTCAGATGACATTTTTTAAAAAATATTGATAATTATTGTAAAATTAATTGTTTAAATGACTAAACTACTTGAGTAAAATTAACTAAAAAATAACGATATTTTGAGAAAACGTACCACCAACAAAATTATTCATGAGTTAAGGTTATTTAATTAAGTTTCTGTTTATTAATTGAAAAATATTTGTAAACTACCTTTGTTTTGAACTGAAAAGAAAAACAATAATTGATGGTATAAATTTGAAGAAAAAATATCTTTTAAAAAATTTAGTTGAGACTAAATCATGATTTCAAAAACTCAATCCAAATAAAGTCAAAAGGCTTCTGAGTTTTAGCCTTAGTCAATCATCTCGTGTGAGATGCCACTCCCTTCTCATCGGATTCCGATGATCTCCGGTCTCCACTTGTGTCGTCGTCGTATGTGTGATGTGAATAGAGGCAATACCAAACATGGTATCCCATGAGTAATGTGAATTGTCCTGCTTTACTGTATAAAAGATTGGATCAACATTAAAAAGTTGGTAAAAGAATTTTAGAGAGAGAGTAAAATTGTTGATTAGAGAAGGAAGATTTACTTATTCAAACATAATATTCACTAAGACAGTGAAAAGTGTAGATGCGAAAAAATAGTGCAGAAAAAATAACCTGAAATAACGTGGTTCAAATTGGGATCAACTTCAAGTTCAACCACCATAGGAGAGTCAAATAACCTGAAAACACATTCTGAAGAAGAGAGAAGAAATTCGAGAAAGGATAAAATACAAATACTATATATAAATGCTAACCCACCATCATGGATATATTCTCTCCCTTACCTTTTATGTATGGCCAAAAAATCACTCTCAATATCATCTAAAGCTTTGCTCATGTGGAAGTGGGATATCTACATTTCATTTGAAGATAATCGTTGGCCACTGTACCAAAGCAACATTGTGAAGCTCTGGTGTACAGGTGGGTTATGGACTCATGGGTGCAAGCAGAAGTTGACCAGTTTATAGAGCATCTTGTTCACCAAAAAGAGGAATAGAGAGAACCCAGAAACTTAATACATGAAAAATGTGAAATCAAATGATGGGCAAGGGCGGATAAAAATTCAAGAAATAGAGTAGTGCTTCAGTTTAGTGGGAGACGAAGGCTTGAATTTATAGAGGATAAGTATTTGAAAATATTGAAAATTTTAAAAGTCTATTCTTCTATGAAGGTGTGAAGTTATAAATTTGCCTTGGGAATTAGTGTTCATGGAAAAGAGTAGATAAAAATAATAAATGAAAATAGTTTAGAAGATAAGTATTTTTCAAAAGCTGACCTAGAGAAGAATGGTGAGTAATGATATTACACATATCAAAAAATGTTAAAATAAAAAATAATATTAAAAAATTACTATTGATGTAACTTTGATCCAGGAGAAGACACATGTCACTCTATGTAGAAAATAGCCGAATTATTTAAATCAAAAAGAAAATAAAAAAATCACTATTGAGGTAACTTTGAAGCACAAAGGGACACGTGTACATATCCTCATAAATAGGAGAATTTTGTAAATGAAAATTAAAGAAATAATAATAAATTTGAAAATCCAACCAATGAAATGAAGGGAAGCCAACTCTAAGAGCCAATGAGAAGAGGCTATTGAATAGAGTTGTAAGTGACCAAAAAAAAATAATGGAGCTCATCTAGGATGTCCACGTATCAGCACCACAATTTTCAGCTTCAGCTTTATATAGATATATAGATTGAGAAGAAAACTCTTGGCCAAAAAAAAAAAAGAGAAGAAAACCATAGGAAGAGTTTGATAACGGAGTGAATGCATCTCTAATTTTTTTTTTTTGGAAATATACAATTTCATCACAAATATGGCACCCAGTGTGGTTAAATGAAAGGGATTTATTCATCTTTAACCAAGTGTTAAGGTTTGATTACTGCTTTGGATATAGAGCAGCTTTAATCCTTAGACTAACTGTCCCACTTTTCGAGGTGCCTACAATTCAACGAAGGAATTAGTCACTGTGCTCGACAGTGGATATCCTAATTTAAAAAAACACCCATTTGGGAGTTACTTTATATTCCATTAATTTTGCTGAATGAGTTAAGGAAAATGCCACTAACAACGATCTACTCCTTTTTTTTTTTTTTTGATAAGTCTAACAACGATCTACTCTTAATATTCCTAGTGGCACCATCTTTATGTGCACTTTTTGTCAGATTTGGCTTCATGAAAAATGAAGTCATTTTACTTCCTCTGTGAGGGTTTGCTTTAATATATCATCTATTTTACGAAAAAAAAAAATGAAGTCATTTTTTCTATGAAAAAAAGAAAAATGAAGTCGTTTTCAAGGTTATGTTAATTGTTCTGTTTTTCCAATTTACATATGTGAGAAACTATTATTAAAGTTGGTGCATTTGGCTCATGGAAAAAATGATGATGACTACGTTGGGATGGAAATTGGGAATTGAGATTTAACATTGCGAGAAAATACTTATTTTCAATAAAAAAAAATTTTTCAATTGAATTGTTCGACATTTTATTAATATATAATTTTAAAATAAATTATTTATCAAAATCAAACACAAGAAAATTTAATTTTCATGATACAATGAATTCAAATAAAAAATTATTATTATTTTAATGAGCCTTCGTCATAAAATATGACGAATTTAACATAACATTACCAATAAATACCATAAATTTAAGAATTATAGGGACAACTAAATAATAGTGATATTAATCTTAAACAGCATCAAAAGAAATAAATATCTGACACATGTTGAATATACCGTTTAAAATATTTGACACAATGAATTTTAAAATTACCATAAGATTGTGCAAGTAAGATGTTTATTATATTCAATGTGTAATGTGCTCACTCAATCTAACAGAATAGCTCCCTCTTGAAAACATTGGCAAATGAACCAATCAATAGCATGTAACTTATATGCAGAAAATCCGATAGCTATTAAACTTGTGAACAGAAAATTCACTTCTATATACCCATGAATTGCCCCTGCTTTATTCAGAGTGATATAAGAGTATGATTTTCATCATTGGTTTCCCTCAAAATTCCACATTGAGGAGACATGACAAATCTTACTATATGTGTTAATCTAATAAGAAAAAACTGAAGACTTGTAAGAAAAATCCTCATACAACAACCTCTGATTTTCAGTCAAGAATAGAAGAAGTAACTAAAGAGACTTACTTTCCTCAATCAGGTTTCTTCAAGTTCAAACAATTTTCTGATGTTTTCCGAAAACAACTCTTGAACCTGATTTAACTCCTTTTCTGACAACAAAAACCCAACTAGAATGTTAGATAAGCAGTCACAAGTGTCTCTCATAATCAAATTTAAGCACAAGTTCCTAACATCTAAAGTAGCATGAAACGAATTAATCATTTTAATATTGCTGTACTTCTATTATGCACTGAAATAAGTGAATCACATGCTCAACACATTTGTTTTCAGAAATTTTACTTCAAATGAGAATCACATATAAGGACAACCAAAAGTGCAAGCCCAATCTTACTATATGAATCACTACAACCTAGAAGATGTTTTATTCATGAAGAAACAACTTTTTGTTCCTTTGTGTCAAATTGATCCCCCAAGGATTTTGTTTGTTTTTGCTATTTAACATGAATTTACACCTCCATGTGTATGGAAAGGAAACAGACCTGCAGCTTCCAATTGCTTCTGAAGTTCTTGGCCTATTGCATTTTTCAGCCTGATAGATAAAGAGCAAAAATAATGTAACAATAGAATACTGTGTGTTTCAATTATGCTAACAAGTAAAAGCACTACAACATTTTATACTAAAGTTGTGGACATGAAAATTAATATTTTCAAGAAAACTTCCCCTAGCTCATTGGTGACCAACCCCTTCATAAGCCACTAAAATTATAGAACAAATGAACGGTCTGTGAGCTTCAATACCTGTAATTGAGCAATCCTATTGAGCTGGGCTTCTCGTCTCCCTGAGATATTGGAAGCGCTGCAACCAATACATCGAACTGCAAAACAAACAACTGAACTATTTCAATTGACCACTGGGAGTGGTTTAATGAAAATAATTTGGAGATCATAATGAAAACAGAAGGCAGAACACATAAAAGAAATGACAGAACTAGGGTGCTGCATATGTCAAAAAGTAGTAAAATATTTTTAAACCAGCATCACATAAGTCACCCTCTTCTTGCAGGAGGTGAACCTTAGAGCAACTGTAAAGTTGCTGCCATGTGAACGTACAAGTTCAAATTGCTTACGGGGATAAGGCCTGGTGTGAGCCTCGTGCATTAGGCCACCCATTACATAAATCAACCCTTTAGGGAACCACACAACTAGATTTCACACCCATTTACCCTACTGTTCTAAAATGATGATGACATTCTTCCCTTCTGCAGGTAAAAGAAATGTTCTTTTGCAATGAAAGATGCAATATCATAAGGACCTTCTATATGGAAACCAATTGTTCTATAACTACGAAACACCAACGCTTGAAGAGTAGCAACATGTCTTTGACTGTCCAAAAACGTGTCAAACACTGATACTTTGACACTATTGGATGGTATTCCTTGGAATGAAAAAAAAAAAGAAGAGAGAAAAACTATAATAACACTACTTACTTGCTTAGCAGCCTTTATCAAAGCAGTACTCATTTGCTTTGGCTGTTCTGAAAGATTTGCCGCAGCCTCTGTAGCTGGTGCAGGTGGTTCTGGATAATTGGGTGAAATCCAATTAGGAGGAGCATCCCTTTGTAATGTCCAATGGTATTAACAGCTAGATGAGCAATCAAATTAACTTGCTCTTGTAATTGAGAGATATATCCATTACAACAACTGCTTCAAGGAGGAAACTTCAGTCCTAGTGAGTTTTACAGTGATAGAAAATACACGAGTTACAATTTATATGCATGTGTATACAAACACATGTAATGTAAACATACTTGTTCAAAAGCCAACTACATGGTTAGATCGATGAATAAACACAATCTTCTGCACAATTTACAAAAAGATGAGACTATAAACAAAATCTAGGGATATAAATCTTAAAATGTTTGATACACACAAAATATTACACACACAGATAAAGGAGGAAAGACTTGTTGAAGTACAGGGACCTTAAAAGTGGTGCAGCCACGTGCATGATCACTACTCAAAAGTCAAAATCTAATGACATTATGGAAATGTAAAACAATAGAGATAATCTTAAAATTTTACAGTGAATCTGGTAAAAGCTATAGAACTAGTCAAAATAGGGGGAAACGAGATTGAGAGGTAAGAAAAACTAATTTCCTACAACCACCTATTCAAATGATTTGAAAATTGAGTTTACAAGAAAACGACCACCTTACAAAGAAGCTGAAACAATCCATCTCCATATATGCCAAACACATCTTACTCAGCTTTAAAAATTAAAAACTAGTCTGACAGTAGACAAATGACAGATGGATTGTACACGATATATACTACATTACAACAAAGAAAAGAACAAGGAAATTGTAAGATTCCAAATCCTTCCAACTGCTAAATGATATTAAAAATTGAAGCAATCCAGCTTAAGTAATGCATACGATATATTAACATCAGCGGCAACACTTACATACAGAACACAAGCAATCACCATCACCATCACCAAACCCATTTTCCATCCATGACAATTATCATAACCATAGCATTTCGGCAAATAGAATAACCATTCAAAGTTGTACGGTTATTTTGATTGAAAAATTTTGCTCAAATCCCTTTTGCCCCAAATACAATAAAGTAGAAAACGAATCTGAAAGCAAAAGTATAAATTGGTTAGACTAGGGGTTCAAGGGAGAGGAAGAGAGTCTCGTACCCTATAATTTCCGATTTTTGCGAAGTAGAGATGAAAGTACAGAGGAATTTCAATACCGTATTGGATAAATGTTAGTCTCCAACTTGACGGAAAGAGGCTTTTAATTATTAATAATAATATTATTATTACTATTTTAACATTCATGTCAGTATTTTCTAATTAATTATTTAACGTTTTTTAAATAAAAATTTAATTATGATATTTTAATATTTAATTTTTAAAAGATAATAGACATTATAAGTTTCAAAATCACATCTAATAACTGGTGAGTTAATTTTTTTTTTTAATTTTTTTACCAAGAAAAATTATTATATTTTAACATAATAATAAGAAAGTAGTAAATCTCTACGTTTTAAAATTTCTGTATTCAGGCCAAAAAAAAATTTTGTATTAGATATATACTCTTGTACTTTTTCATATATTAATATATACTTTTAAAAAAACTAATGACTAATAACATTCTATAACTATGTATCATTTGGTCCTTAGAAGATAAACATTCTTTAAATTTATTCCCTAAAATATCCAAATCATTAATTTTGTCTTTAAAAAAATGTAATCCAATCAATTTAGTCTTATGTTACCATTAGTAATTTGAATTTAACAAAAATGATGATTTAGCATTAGCTATATTGATGGTCAATCCGACAGCTTGCTAGTGTCACAATGAATTTTATAAGAACTAAATTGGTTGAAACTACATCTTCAAAGGATAAAATTGATAATTTTAATTTTTAAAAATTAAATTGAGACAATGTGTATAATGGTTGTCTAAAATTATTAGACCCATTAAGAGACATCCCACAAATAAGTTGGTATTAGTAATGGCTTTCAAGTTTCAGCTTCACTCTCATGGCCGAATAATTTCGGTTGCAAGTAATTGTTAAGCTACCAATATAAAAACATGAAATGAAAAATTAATTTTAAAAAAAAAAAAAAATTAAAAGAATTAAACCAAACATGCTCTTATATAATAACTATCAATTTCCATTGAGAAATTACATCACTAATTTATTTAACTTATTCTCTACACTAATTTTTTGGAACTGCCTCTTTGCATGTAAGGATAAAGCTGCGTACATCTGACTCTCTCCAAACCTCATTTCGTGGGAACCTCATGCACTAGACCGTACTTTTGTTTTGTTTAGTTCTCTACATTAATTTCCAAATGAAATGCTTTCTAATCAAAAGTCTAGACCAACAGCAGCTTCAGATCTCCAATGTCTAGCTTTCTCAAACCCATTCACACAGTTCTCAAAATCACTAATGGTTTGGTCAATCTCTTCTTGTGTGTTCATCACAAAGGGTCCAAACTGCACCAAAGGCTCACCCAATGGTTCACCTCCAACCAAAATGAACCTAAGCACCTTATTAGAACTCTTATTCCACACCTCCAAGCCATCCCCAGCACCAAGAAGAAGAATATGGTGGGAATTTGCAGGCTGAGATTTGGGGTTGCCAAACACGCCCTCTCCTTCCAACACATAGGCAAAGGCATTCCATGACTTTGGTATGGGTTGTTGCAAGTGAGATCCTGGTTTGAGAGTGAAGTCCAAGTACATGGTTGGAGTCTTTGTTTGGATTGGAGACTTTATTCCTAAGGCTTCCCCTGCTATTACTCTCACCTTGATTCCATCTTCCACACCTTCTGCTATGTCCTTACTCAGCATTTCTTGATACCTTGGTTCCATCCTGAGATAGCAATTGCAAAAGAAGAATATTAATTGATCAAATTACCAAAGATTAGCTTGTAAATTAAGAATCTGTTTGGTACAGATTTGACTTCAAAGTTAAGGTTCATAATGGTTCCTTAAACCATACCCTGTACTTCCATGACACTGTTAGAATAACTAATTCATCTTAAATATCATAGTATCTTTTATTTTGATATCTTATATATATATATATAGTAAGTGAATAATACTATACTAAACAACTCCTAAATGTGACTTAATAGTAAAAGGTGTGGCTAATGGAAAAATAGGAACTACACTTTCTGGTTTGACTACAACTATAATGGATCATCCAATACCATTGTGAAAATAGTTGACTCCATCAATAATGGATCATGTGAAATTCTTAGGTGTATGTGCTGCGTCACGTCATTTGTGCACTGACCAATAACATTCATCTAATTCTTCACTTTTCAGATTAGAGGACCCATATGTCAATGTACAAAAAAACGTGGCTCAACACGTGCACCTAAGAATTTTTCATAGATCATCCAAAACCATTGTGAACATAGTTGACTCCATCTATAATGGATCATCCAAAACCAGGAAAAAAAATCAGAATCTAGCAGTGCCAAGATCAAGATGTTTCCCTTTATATTTACGTTTACATCATAATCACCGTGAAACGGGCGAGAGGTACAGATAACCACAAACATTGTTTATGCTGCTGGCCATTTCAGGCTGACACACAAAACATAATTGGTGTTCCATTCAAAAGCAAATTGTATATGAAATGGTCCATGATGGGGAATATATTATTCGAAAAGTATAAGATATACTTGACTTTTTCTTTGTTAAGAAAAGATTTTCTTTTTGTTTCGTCGATAGTATGCATTATCCAAGTGGCCCCCTCCAAAGTTCAAACATATAGTGATGATGTCCAGTGACGTAACAAATATGTCACTTAATCCCGGGCCAAACTTCAATGATTTTACTAGTATCTTAACGAGAGAAAATTTAGATAAATTTGGTTGGTAAAAAGTTGATAGATTAAATTATTATGAAATAGATTTTCAAGTAATATTTGTTTTTGTGGAACTAACTCCTAAAGTGTTGTTTATTTATATTTAGTTTTCTAAATTATTATTATTTTGTGAATAAACAAAAACTCTAAAATGATGCTCTAATCCTGACAAGACAACAGAGCAGGATAAAGCTAAATCCTATTGAAGAGTGTATCACACATACTTATATTATGATGATATTAATTATGACTGTAGTATTTTGTATAAAAATATCAAATTTAGTCTTGAAAGATATAATTTGTTTCATTTAAAAATTTGAAAGATGAAAATATTAAATTTAGTCTTTGAAAGATGTAATTTGCCTCACTTTACTCCATGAAATTTTTTTTTGACAATTATGTTAACTAGAGATTTACAGGGACTAAATTGAGACAGAGGACCAAAATGACAATTTAATCTATACCTTTTTCATAATTTAGTTGGTCAAAGTATATTTTTATAAATAAAGTGTTACTCTAAGTCTTAGGAGATTATATATTGCAATTATATTAGTGACAGACAAAGTAACAATTACAGAAAGAGACAGAGTACATAATGCCTAAATCTCAACGTTAGAAAGAGAAGAAAAGGTATCGTTTCACTTACATTTTATATTTGGAAGAGAGGTTGATCCAAAGCTGCAGGCCCTTCTGTGTTCCTTGAGATGCAGGCATCTCTGAGTGAACTATGCCTCTCCCTGCAGTCATCCACTGCAAATCACCAGCTTCTATTGTTCCCTTGTGTCCTTCAAAATCTTCATGCGTCACAGCTCCCTGATTATTATACAAACAATTGCACTCAAGTAAGGTTCAATTCTTGTATACATCACATATATGTCCATGCAATAGTTAAAACTTATGTTGCACCATCTGATACGTGGATCTAACTTGAAAATAACAAATATCAACCATTATATATATATATATATATATATATTTATGGTTGTTATTCTGGAAAAGAAACAGGACACATCAACATGTGGGGCCATGATGTTTCTTGCTTATGTATCCAGCTATTGTTGGCAATGAGGTCAACTTTTGATGGTTGTGTTCTGGTGGCACTAATTAAACGGGCTAATTTGGTAACCAGGCATAAACTAATGACTTATATGTGGCCCCTTTTTTTTCTCACACTAATACCTGATATAACTTTCATTTAATTTTTAATGGTGCTGAATTGCTGATATTTATCTCAAATCAAAATTTGTGCATTTAATCAACTAATACCTGATATAACTTTCATTTAATTTTGAAAATTGGTATAAACTTGATATCAGTGAATTAAATTTTGCCCCTTTTTTTTCTCACACGTTAAAGTTTCCAAGCCTCATTTGTAACGAAACTTGAGCTATTGCCAAGACCCCAAAAAAAAAAAGAACAAATACCATTAATGAGAATTGTAGAATTGAAAGCCAAATATATCTTTGTTTATTTTCACTTTTATCATTTTGTTTCAAACAACAGTGAAGTTAGTGATATTAAATATTTACAGTAAGCGTGAGTTGTTCAACTCTTGGGAAAAATGGACAGGGGACGAAGTGTATAAACTGAAATAATCATTTTGATCTATACCTGCAACATGTATGTGACTGTCTCAAATCCTGGTAAGAGAAAACACAACGAGGAACGAGAAGAGAATCAGACTCTATCAGCAAAGCAGATTTCTGAGATAAACTTAAATGACACAGAAAGGCCAATTTGCAAACCTCTATGTGGATGATCAGGGAAGCCAGCAGGGGCAGTGACTGCAGAATTGAAAAAAAAAAGCATTCTTAGAAAAGAACGTCTCTCAAGTAATAAGAACTATTTTTTTTCCCCTTTCTTTCTCTTACTGAATAAAACAGAGTAAAATACAGAGGTACCCACCGGAGAATTCATCCAGGACTAGGAATGGATCAAAGTACTTCAGCTCAAACCTGAAGAAACCCAGAAAAACCCATTAATAAAAAAATATATCAAGTTCCTCAATTTCCAATTGTTTCCAAATCAAAAAGAAAGAAAAGATGTTGGACAAGACTTATGTACTGTTTGCCAAAAGTTTTCCATTTTCAGCAAAACACATGGACAACCATTTTTAAAATGCTCAATCATGCAGCGCTATATATTTTTTAATGCATGTATCTTAATTTTATTGAAAAACCAGACACCTAAGCCCAAACCTGAAGAATCTCAGAAAACCCATCAATCCCAAAATCCTCAAATTCCTCAAATTTCCAATACAAAGAAAGAAGGAAGAAAAAAAAATGTCAGTATGGCATTCTTGCTTACCGTCCAATACTTCTCCTAACAACAGCCCCAACACCTTCATGCTGAGGCCTAGCCAAGAACTTCCTGGCCACAAGACGAGGCGTCTCTAATCAAACTGCAAATCTCTCTTTCTGGCATTTTGTCAAACAGTTAGCGAGCAAGACAAGAGAATCAAGAAATCAGATCGTAGAGAAGAAGATTGGCGAAAAGGTGATGAGGAGAAGAGAGACAGTTGAGAGTATATATATACACAGAGAAATGAATTAGGAAGGGGAGGTTGAGACTGTAAGCGTGACGTGAGAGGAGAGAAAGCAAAAGTTACCCTTTTGAAAGGTCAAAGCAGAGACGTTGTTGGCGGCAAAATAAGACCCAAAAATTGCATATGGGAATAGGAAAATGCGACGAGTTGCTTATTAGTTGCTTGAAGATGAGGTTAAGGGAAGAAAACGAAAGAGACTCTCTCTTCTTCTTTTGGCTTTTCCTCTTTTCTATATTCTAAAAATTCTATGAACGTCAGCATAACGTACTGATGATGTGCGGTTGAGGGAGATCACAATCTCAGCCTATATAGTACTGCCACGTGTCGGTATGGGCTTCTGCTTTGTGGGGCCTACCTGCCCGAACACTTGAAGCCCATTAAAAACCCAAAATTTTAAGATCCTAGATGGACTTATGGCCCACGCTTCCGTGGGCCCCACTCCCAAATTCTACGTACTGCAACTAACTAATAGGATTAGGATCAATTGAATTTTTTTCTTAAAAGATTAAGATAAAATAATAATTTTGGTCTTTTAGTTTTTAAAATAATCAATCAAAATTTTTTATCACTAACATTGTTTATTTATTTAATAAAAAATGATTAGTCAGTGTTCATTTTAATAAATACTTTGTTAGTTTTTAAGTATAATTCAAATAAATCATAAATTAAAATAAACTATTATTAATATTTTTTGTTAAATAAATTATCAATGTTGTTACGAATTTTTTTTTATTGATTTCTTAAAGTTAAGGGACTAAAATATTCCAATCAAATGAAGAGATTAAACTAAAGTCTTAAGTGAAATATAAGGATCAAAAGTAACATTTTGTCAAAATTTAATTATACTCTGATGAATCCATCTCCTTCAGTAGCTCCGGTGACTCGAACGGGGATACCTGCAAGCAAACCCACGGCGGGAGGGGGGCTCCCGTGGTGGGACTCCGACGCCCAAGTCAGGTCCGGTGATAGAGAGTATAGAAAGAGTAATAGGATTCAGTTTTTCATACCTGGATGCATATGAGGTATATATATGCTCCTATGGGGGTATGATGGTCATTTGAGAGTCCAAGAGAGTGGCGGGGGCCACGTCAGCATAGCCACCCGTAAGGCGTGGTGGTATCGGAGCGATCGGGGATGGCTCCGCCGGGACGAGCGGAGATGGCTCCGTCGGGGCGAGCAGGATGGCTCCGTCGGGGCGAGCAGAGATGGCTCCGTCGGGGCGAGCAGAGATGGCTCAGTTGGTCCGATATGAGCATACCGTATCACTAGTCCCCAAGTTTTTAGCTTCAACACGTAGTGAGGGAGGTTGAAACTTAAGTGTTTTGTTCACTCGTCCTTTTGCTTCGCTTTCTTCATGCCCCTATAGGTTTGCTAGGTGCCTGTCTCGTACCTGATTGAGTCCCCTTAGATGGGTTTTTCAAGGGGAATAGATCCATGTTCCTTTCCCTGTCATTTTAAAGTAGTGAAGGTTTTTACCCTCCTTCTTTTCATGCGATCCTTGTAAGTATATTTCTATACTCCTTCTCCCTTCCTTTCTCTTGTAAGGTTTTCACCAAGAAATGCGTTTAGCATAGATGGAAGGGGAAATTTCCTTATTGTGATTGCTCCAACACCTTTAGCCATTTGCTGTTATTTTAGTATGTGTTTGCCATGGTGTTCTCCCCCGAAATTTGACAAGATGTAATGGGAAAGCATAGTTTCCAAGACAAAATAGCAATTCAATCGTTCATATCGAGTTGAAGGTTCGTATGGTATGATGCGTATGACATGATGCGTGCAATTCAATTTGCAATGAAAATACGTATGCAAAGTGTGAATATACGCAATATCTTGTAAGGTGTAAGAGACTTCCCTCTTTCAATTTTCATGCTGATCGAGCGTTTAAGCTCTTAGGCACGGGGGCCAGTTCAAGTTGATGAACCTGTTTCTGGAAGAAGGACTTAAGGCACTAAGGCTGGCCTTGCTTTTGTGCTGCTCCGTTGCCTTTCGGCAGATATGATCCCTGCAGTGGTTAGGCGATAAGCCCCTGGGGCGCTGAGGACAACCACGTGGCCAGGTCGCTGGTGGACCCTAAAGACGCTGAGGTCGGCCCTTGCATAAAGCTCCGCTCTGTTGCCTTTCGGCAGATATGATCCTGCAGTGGTTAGGCGAGAAGGCCCTTGGGGCGCTGAGGCCAACCACGTGGCCAGGTCGCTGGTGGACCCTAAAGACGCTAAGGTCGGCCCTTGCATAAAGCTCTGCTCTTCTGCCTCTCGGCAGGTATGTTCCCGCAGTGGAATGACCCATGATCTTCCTGGATCGATCGGTCAGAGGCAGCTCAATCGTTCAGCTGGCTCCGCAACTAGGATGATCAACGATCTCTCTGGATCCGTTGGTCGGAGGCAGCTCCATTGTTCTGCTGGCTCTGCAACTGGAATGATCTACGGTCTCCCTTGATCGGTTGGTCGGAGGCAGCTCTATCGTTCAGCTGGCTCCACAGCTAGGATGATCGACGATCTCTCTGGATCCGTTGGTCGGGGGCAGCTCCATTGTTCTGCTGGCTCTGTAGCTGGAATGATCTACGGTCTCCCTTGATCGGTTGGTTAGAGGCAGCTCCGTTGTTCCGATGGCTCCGCCGCTAAGATGATCCGCTGCCTTTCATCAGAGGGAAACGGTTCATCGGAGGCAGGTCCACAGCTAAGATGACTTGTTGTCTTCCTTCAGAGGGAACGGTCCGACGGAGGCAGATCCACTAGTCCTCTAGCTCCACAGCTAAAATGGTCCTGGATCTCCCTGGATCGGCCAGTTGAAGGCAGCTCTGTCGCCCGCTGGCTTTTGTCGTTCCGTTGGCTCAGCAGCTGACTCTTCCGTCTGCTGGCTCAGTAGCTGGCTCCGTTGCCGGTTGGCTCCGCAACTGGCTCTGTTGCCTGTTGGCTCCGCAACTGACTCTGTTTGGCTCCGTTACCGGTTGGCTCCGCAACTGGCTGTGTTTGGCTCCGCAACTGACTCTGTTGCCCGTTGGCTCCGCAACTGGCTCTGTTTGGCTCCGTTGCCGGTTGGCTCCGCAACTGGCTCTATTTGGCTCCGTTACCGGTTGGCTCCGCAACTGGCTCTGTTGCCCATTGGCTCCGCAACTGGCTGTGTTTGGCTCCGTTGCCGGTTGGCTCCGCGACTGGCTCTGTTGCATGTTGGCTCCGCAACTGGCTGTGTTTGGCTCCGTTGCCGGTTGGCTCCGCAACTGGCTCTGTTGCCCGTTGACTCCGCAACTGGCTGTGTTTGGCTTCGTTGCCGGTTGGCTCCGCAACTGGCTCTGTTGCCCGTTGGCTCCGCAATTGGCTGTGTGGCCTTTTGGCTCCGCAACTGGCTCTGTTGCCCGTTGGCTCCGCAACTGGCTGTGTGGCCTTTTGGCTCCGCAACTGAGATCTACGTCAGCTTTTAGCTATGTGATTGCGCGCACCTGTTTTGGTGGGTTAGTCTTTCGATCAAGTTCTTTATCGTTGTCTATTCGCAACGCCCAATTGGATGGGTCGGTCCGTCAGCTTTATGCCAAGTAGTGTGACACTCCTTCTCCCCCTTTTTTGCTTTTTTGCTTTGCTCCTCTATAAATGCTTGCTTGCTTTCTTCCTGAAAGTTTTGTCATTGTGCACTAACAAGAGCAATTATATGTGTTCCTCAAGAAAGAAGGATAATTCCTTTTTCAAGCAATAAGGGTTCCTCAGGCATATTTTGTGTGACCAATCATAATTAAGCATGACAACTATGAAATTTGAGCGTTTTACATAGTGTATGGTTCTTCTCCCGCTTTTTCTTCTTGTTTCGCTCCATAGCATGTCCCATATGCAAGTTCCAAGAAATATCAACATAAGTTAGGTATGATTGCAGACATGTTGTCACGGATTGTAATTTACGAACCACATTGAGTAGTGTATCGTCCAATTTGCAATATGGCTATGTCAAGATGCATGACATATATATTTGTGCAATTTGAACATGCATTAGATTCTTCTAAGTGCTCCATGAGATGCTTCAAATGACAATAATGCTTAATCTCAAGTATGCATCCGAGGTTATGTTTATCCAGTACAGCAAAGGTAATACATATGCATCAATGGTAACAAGTTTGAATAAGCAACTTGATGCTAGAGTAGAATGAGGCAATAGATGTCTACCAAGCAAAATTAGCAAATTGATGCGTGTCATGCTTGCCATAGGTAACTTGTCAATCAATGTGTATATATGCTCCTCTTTTAATTTCCAATGAATATGATGGATAAGAGACAATGTTTAATTTCCGCAAAGCATTGAAGAGTATGGGCATTGATAAAGGAGCCATGTTTCCACCCAAGCATGGAATATGTATATATTTATCCAGGTTGATCAAGCAATGCACAAGTATATGTTCCATAAGCAATCTTATAAGGATTTTGAATTTGTGCAAAGCCCAATACGTAAGCAAATAAATACTTAGGTAGTGTTTTAGCAATTCCAAAACAATATTTAGTGGATATGCATAATAATTCGCCCAGTAGGTAGTAAAACAAGAGAAGATATAGTGTGGCAAGATTTGCAAGAAGGTGTATGAAGGTTTGGCTACTTCATGCTGTATTGCGTGATTAGTTTAAGATCATTGGGTTGATACATGATGAATTCCAAGAAGAATAAAGAAAAGAAGTTTTGATAACCATTAAACAATTATATTTGGTGCTGGGCCTAATGCTTGTTAAGATTAGAACTAGAGTACTCCAAACCCATGAAGGGCTTTCCTAAAATAAGAAAAGTGTGCAGAGTGCTTCTTTCAAGTGTTTGGGTTGACACATTATATGAAATGCTATTTTGTCTTTTGTGAAAAAGGATGGTACAGTGTTTTCTCTCTCACATTTTTCTAAGAAAATGATAAAGTGCAGTAGAGAGGGAGTGTTAAATGCATGTACAAGAGACAAAGCTCCATTATTCCATAACATGGTCAATTAATGTCTTGTGCAATTAACAGGATGTAATGCACATGTCAAGAGTAAAGATATATATTCTTGCTTGCTTTCTTAGCCCGAGCCATGTTTATGAAAACTATTTGACTCAATGCACTTTTCAAAATTGTGAGATCCAATATATATCCCAAAGTCTTATGCAAAATTCTTATGTATATTTATACTACTAAAATGCCCACGTCAAGAGTGAGGATTAGGGGTGGCAATGGGCGGGTACCCGCTAATTTTTTCACTATCCAAATCCGAATCCGCCCATTACACCCAATACCCGAACCCTAACCGAATTCGAAAAAATTTATATTTTCAATATCCGTATCCGAAACTACCCGATACCCGAAATATCCGAAACTACCCGATATCCGAAATACCCGAAAAAAATAACGGATATAGGATACACAGTATCCTATATCCATTACCCAATATCCGATATCCATTACCCAATATCCATCCACTAAATAAATTACTATAAAAAAGTTAAATTTTCTAAAAAATAAAGATAATTTTTATAAATTAAAATTAACAATACTAATTTTATTAATTGAACCATAAAATTTTATTTAATAAAATATATTTTATTTAATAAAATATATTTATTTAATAAAATATATTTTATTTAATATTATAATTTATAATATATATATATATATATTATTTTATATTTAAATATATATATATAATTATTAATATACAAAAAATATTATATTTAATTAATATATTATATAAAACGGATATCGGATATCGGATACCCTATCCGCCCATTCAATCGGACGGATATAGGGTATCCGAGGCTAATATCCTAATCCGACCAATATCCGATCAGTATTTCAAATATCCGATATCCGAAATACCCGATATTCGATATCCGATGGATATCGGATATTTTTTCGGACGGGTATCCGCGAATACCCAAATTACCCGTATCCATTGCCACCCCTAGTGAGGATGCAGCATAAGGACGAAATCCTTTTAGATAATGCTTAATGTAATTAAGAAAAACAAAGTGCCTAGTAGCATGTGGTAGGATGAGCAAAGTTCAGCAAATGCAAGAGTCCTATAATCTTTGTGTCCCCTATATCATTTGTGGCCAATCAGGATGTTCAATCTGTGCCACATGAGTGATGCATACATCCTCCACAAATAGCATTTCATCCAGAACACACAGAGCACAAAAGATGATGCATATTGCAATGGCAAAATTGGTGAAAAGGCAGTAAAGAAAATCTGAAGGTGCTAATCGTGCACCTGGTACGAGCTGAACCGTAGAGTCTGTTTGCGCCTAACTGAGTGATTTGATCCGAGCGAGGCGATGTCGACAAAGTTTTTGGTGATGGAAGCCCGTCCGCGGTCTTCTTTGTTCTGCTGGTTGCACGCTTTGGGTCGTCTGTCTGCAACGAGTTTTCCAGCGGCTGAAGAAGTGTGCGAGGTCACGCACGACGTCGGGATCTGCCGAAGGGCTGCCGGAATCGTTGTTGGGGTGTTTGCCATCATCGGCCGCGTCGAAGTCATCTTCAAAATTCATAGCGTAGCAACGGGTGTGGCGAAAGAAATTGGCGGTGCGGCAATGATCGTGACGGATGACCCACGAGAAGAAGTTGCTGCAATTTTCCGTCTAGCGTCAAGAGATCCAAAACCTGAAGCAGAGATCACGAAGTTTCACTATCTCGTATCGGAAGTTCATCGCAATGACGATGTTCCCGCGACGGCCAAGCGAGCGTCGACAGTTCCCGACGATGTTTCGATTCGACCCTCCGTCTTCAAGCCTCCGATCGAGTCCTCGAGCTCATCGCAACCTGAACATCGGACAGATCTGGAAAGCAAGAGTATCATGCCGAATGAAGTAATTAGTGGTTCCTTGAGGTAATTTCAACGCACCTAAGGGAAAAAACGCAAAGAAATCACGAATCCAATAAGTTTTAGTAGATCTGAATAATAGAATAGAGATCTGAAGAATATTTTGCAGATATGAAAATAGATGAAGGAAGATGTTGCAAATCTTCAATGGTCTTCCAGTCCAACTCCATGCTACTCTCCGTGATTGAAATAGAAAAACGTGGTGTTTTCGGGTGTGAAAACGTTCCCACAGACGGCGCCAGTGATGAATCCATCTCCTTCAGTAGCTCCGGTGACTCGAACGGGGATACCTGCAAGCAAACCCACGGCGGGAGGGGGACTCCCGCGGTGGGACTCCGACGCCCAAGTCAGGTCCGGTGATAGAGAGTATAGAAAGAGTAATAGGATTCAGTTTTTCATACCTGGATGCATATGAGGTATATATATGCTCCTATGGGGGTATGATGGTCATTTGAGAGTCCAAGAGAGTGGCGGGGGCCACGTCAGCATAGCCACCCCGTAAGGCGTGGTGGATCGGAGCGATCGGGGATGGCTCCGCCGGGACGAGCGGAGATGGCTCCGTCGGGACGAGTGGAGATGGCTCCGTCGGGACGAGCAGAGATGGCTCTGTCGGGGCGAGCAGAGATGGCTCCGTCGGGACGAGCAGAGATGGCTCAGTTGGTCCGATATGAGCATACCGTATCATACTCTATACTATACACTTTTCTTTTTATGAAATTACCTAGGTTCAATTTCTTTGATATTTGGCATAACTATACAATTTATTTGATAAAATTAACTTTTACACAATATCAATTTCGTTAAGATAATATTTATCAAAAGAAAATTTGTTAAGATAATAAAATTATTTAATTATCTTTATTAATTATTATTTTTATTAATAAAAGATGGATTAAAAGAGAGTCATAAATTTGAGAAAAAGTATCTAATTTTTTTTTTTTTTTTGCTACGGGTATCTAATATAATTTAATTAAATCTCCTTCAATTTCTTTACCCAAAATTACTTTATTTATTTTTGTACCCTGACATATGAAATAAAAAGTGTACACAAACAAAGTCTTATTAGGATAGGACAAACAAAATAGCTTTTAAAAAAAAAGAAAATAGAAAATTTCTAAATGTACTTTACTACCTTTTTCTTTTATTTTCATCCTTATTAATGTGACAAAATTCCCTATCTTTATTTCTTGTTTTAGAAGATAAAATTTCTCATCCCTATTCATCCACATGTTTTACATTTGCTTATATTATGTGAAAATTTTGTTAACTACGTTAATTATTATTTATTAGTTTTAATTATTTAAATAGAAACACAAACTTCAAGTGATAATATACAAAACTTTCTGGTAGGTTTAATTAGTTGAAGCAATAATCAGTTTTCACTTTCAAGTACTCATTGAGTAATTAACATCATTTTCTACATTTATTGTATAATAAATATGTATATTGGTTTGGAAAGTCCACTAAATATGAATTTATGATGATGATTGTGATATTAGTTACATATATATAATTGGGATAAAAGTTCAATGTTATCGTACTACTGAAGTTTGGTATATTCCTCTAATTATGTAGAGTCATTTGTTGATATTAATATAAATTCACATTAATAAGGACTCACCTTAAATAATTTAGGGGTCAACTAATTGGAGGAATGTACTGAAGTTTAGTAATACCGTACCACTGAATAGTATGGCAACCATGATATTTATTAACACATTATATTTGAGTCACATCTCTCGTTTCATAATCAATAATGCCTCATTTCGGAAAAGTTGAACATTATATTGATTCTATGAATAGTATGGCAACCACGAATTCCCATTCAAACCACAATTATATATATAGTTTTTATTGTTGAATATTTCCATAAAACTATATAAATAACACTCACTTATTATATATTATGATTTATCTAAAAAATCTAATAACAAATATTTTAAAGAATATATTGAAATTTTAATTTAATTGGATTAATTATACTCCTCTTCTTTAATTGAAAGATAAAGAGAAATTATCATTTATGTTGACTAAAATACCTTTATACTTGTTAATTATATAATATAATAAGTATTAATATATCTATATATATATGGCTTTGGACTTTTTGGAGTCACACAAGCAAAATGTGACATCAAAAAATTAACTTTTCCCTCAACTTCCTAATAAATAACCAAGTATGATAGGTGGTTACTAAAAAAATGGAAAAGTGCAGAACTTCTCATTTTTTTTATTTTAAATTATGATAAAAATTCTATTTAAAAATTTTAAAATATAATAACTATTTTATATTATATTTTTAAAAAATTTAAAAATAAATTTCATGTATGCACGTAGGTGCATGCGAAGCCTCTAGTATATATATATGAGTTATTTTTAAAATATGTAAAATAAATTGAGTTTATAAATTTTAATTCAAAATAAATAATATTGAATTTTTTTCCAAAAATAATATTTTGAAATATGTTAAGAAAATTAATTTTATTTTAGTTAAAATAAATAAAATTGCAACTTTTATTAAAATTTACCTAATTTTGTTTATACAAATATATGAATATTGAAGATCAACTTAAAAAAAACATTAAAGATATATGAGTCTATAACACTTTGATATTTGTGTATTTTTGAAGATGAGAAAATGGGTGCTCAATTTCCAAATTTCACACGTTAGAAGTAGCTAATAGGCTAATAGCTATACGCAAATGCTTTTGATTCTAATTTCAATCTGCATAACAGATTTAATCAAAATGAAGTGTTAAAGAGTCAAAGAAAGTTTGGAAAAAATATATATATGTTTGCTTCACTATGAATTTCAGTCAAAATTAATAAAAATTTCCCAAGAAGCTAATGCCTAATATAATAGGCCCAATACAATTTCAAATTGCTAGTTGTTATGGTATTATCTTTATCATAATAGTAATATTCTTCTTTCACTTCCATAGTTTCATTAATTTCCACCATTCTCTCTTATGGTAAAAAGATGGGAGTGCCTTTTTTTATTATCATTTATTTATTAAAAAAAAGAGAAATAGACCAAAAGCAATTTAGAGAAAGTATACTTTACTTTTTTAAATTATACATAAATAATATATTATCCACCTAAAATTTTAATTATAACAAATTACCCCTAATGTATAAATTAAAACTTATGAAATTGTATTTTTGGGTTTTTCACAAATATTTTATAACAAAAACAATTTTATTTAGTGCATTGTTAGATATTAAATGTGAATACTTCTTTCAGGAGAGATTCAAACTATAATTTAACACGTTTTGAGATATTAATATTATTTGTAAAACCTAACAAATGTGATTTTGATTATAGTAAGAGTGAGAGGTAAAGTTCTTAAAGTAAAATAGAGATATGGAATATAAATTTGGACTCTAATACAGATTTCTTATTTATTTATTTTTCTTATTTTTTAATTAGCTTTCTCATATTTCCACATCCCAAACTTTAGAGGATTTGTTTGACTATTTCCTTAATGTGATCTTATAATTTTAGATATATTCCTTAAATTTGATTGTTAAACACAAGTAGACCTATGATTGATCAATTTAATTAAATATTGATGATCAAGAATCTAGTGGCTGAGGAAGAAAAACATAAAAAGAGAAAAGAAAAGGCATTTTCCCATTGAGTGACATCACAAGAGCAGAAGCATGACGCATTGGGAAAAGAGTGTTAAATTGAAAGAGTGTGAAAGAGAAATGTGAAAAAAGCAATACATAGTGCAAGAGAATAGAATGATGAAGGAGGAAGATAGAACACAGAAGGATGGGAGAATGGATGGGATTATATTTATGGGAAATTGATAATGCAAATGAATATGAATGATGATTGATGCTGCTTTCATGCTTGCAACTTCCAACTTTTTGCTTCCTTTCTTGGTGATGCTCGCGCCTTTTCCTTTTTGAACTTTCCTTTTCATTGTTCGACGTGAAACTCATATTTTTTTGGTCTTGACCTTAATATATATTAGAGAATATTTTATGATTAATTTTTTAGATACTGTCAAGTCTATAATACAGCAATCACGCCAACGAAAGCTTCATTCTTATTCCATTCTCATACAATTATAAAGGAATCACATTAATATGATACATTTTAAATTTTGTTTTTAAACTACTGGCTAATTTTCCCCTCCACTAATAATTTTGGTTTGATCCATGGGACACTTCAATGTAATTATAGGTATGATATATATTTGTAAATTGTAACCTTGTCAACATATTGCTCTTGTACTGAGCAAGGTTTCATATTATTAATTAAGGCAAAACTTCATTTCCTGTCCCCAATGTTTGGAAGTCCTATTACTTTGGCCCCTAATATTTTTTCGCTGTCAATTGTACCCCTAACGTTTTGTGTTTCTCCCAATGTCAGGCTTTTAGTTAACACCGCCAATTTTTAGACGGTTTTTTATGACATGGCATCCTACGTGGCCAACAATTCTGATTGAACTTAATTTTTTTCACATCACCAGTCAATAGTACTAAGTTTTTGGGGTCAATTTTACTGATGTAATGAGTATTTTGGTGTACTGGATTATTGATGTACCGAGTTTTTGAGGTTCATTAAACTCCTAAAATGGATTATTGATGTGAAAAAAAATTAAGTCCAGTCAGAATTGTTGGCCACATAAGATGCTACGTCATCAAAAACCGTCCAAAAATTGACGGTGTTAGCTAAAAGTCTGACATTGGGAAAAACACAAAACATTAGGGGTACAATTGACAGCGAAAAAACGTTAGGGGCCAAAGTGACAAGAACCCCAAACGTTGGGGGCAGGAAAGGTACTTTCGCCTATTAATTAATGTACTTTTTAGACATTTTAAAACTATTTTTTTGTTGACCTTTTACAAATTCTAAATCATGAAGTATTCTATCAATCAATCATAGAAAACTTTAATAGGTAATATTATAGAGATATGATGAGCTTTGACTTATCATTTCTTAAGTATTGGATCTATTTCGAGATTTGTATCAAAATTTTTTAAAAAAATCTATGATGACACATATCTCAAGAAAGACCCAATAACTCGACAGTAATGAGCCAAAGCTCACCATAGCTCAAAAGTATTACCCAACTTAAATTCATGTTTGAAGGCATGTCCTTCAATAATCATATCTCCAAGGAACATCATTAAGAGAAGTGAAATTTTCAAGGTGTAGATAGATGTAATATGCAGAAAGTTTTTCAGGTGAGCATTTTGAATTTGTATATAATAAACTACACATCATGCTTAGATACACTAAAACTTTTTTACTTTTTTCTCCATCCACTCTCTGTTTTCCTGCTACCAATAAAATGATGATTATGCCACTTAGGATCAGACATTCATGAGAACAGCAAGACAGTAGATATAATGGGCATATCTAAGGCATGTGGCAACCAAAATCATACACAACTCAAATTGCAAATGAATAACTTTTGTGATACTTTAACCTTCTAAGCTTGTCATAGGTTTCTCATATCCACTATAAAGTTTATTATAATGTGGGGATTGGGATCAAACTTCAAAAGAAAGTAGGATACTACACTTGGTATTGTATTGTCTCTAATACTTCATTCTGTTATTGATGCCACATTAAATGGTCACAGAATTCTTATAGTGACTTCAATATATTCTTTTATCCTTTTGGTCTAACAAAGATAAGAAAACGAACTCAATAATGAATAACCATTAAACAGCAAACACATTATATATACTTATATCTATATGTATATGATTGGATTTTATTTTAATAAACTAGATCTACTAAAAAGAAATCTTCGATAAGCTTTTCTACACACTAGAAATGGTGTTAGAATTTCTTGTGTTACAAAGGAATGGAATTTCAGAAAGCTTAACTAAATATTATTAATAATAACCTTAATAGTCATATTATGATATTAGAGTCTAGAGATTAAGAAAAAAAGTTGTTTCCAAATCTTCTAAGACCAACATAAAGGTTCCTTATGAAACTTAAAATGAATTGTGGAAAACATTCATTTAGTTCCAAAATCAGATAATCATTTATGATTTATCATATGGGATCAGAAGCAGGAAATCGATTACTTACATTTTGACGAATCTGAACCTCCATTTGCTCATCTCATAACAAAAGCACACTTTTATCAAAAAACAAAAAACAAAAACAAAAGCACACCAAAAGATAATCATAAATATTTATATATATAATAGCAAAAGATACAAAAGGCTCATCTAAAACATATGCTCAGGATTGTGTTCATAAAATTAACCCAGGAAGAGATTGGAGAATAGAGAAGGAGGAATGAACACACCTAGCTATAGCAACTAAGGGGAAGAACTTACAGCTACTTAATCCAAAAAGAAAGGAAACAGGGCCAAAACCTGGGTAATAATAAGCCTTTCATTTTCTTTTGTTTTCATTCCTTTCCCAAGGGTGGTGGGAGGGATTATGACACTCAAAGCAGAAGAAGAGAAGCTACAAACACAGCTAAACAGGACAAAAAGAAGCAAATGGTAACCTTAGACTGTGCATTCTTTGGTGGAGAAGCTCCTGCAGGGCTAGAAGCCGGGGATATTTTAGAAACAGGAGGCAAAGGTGGCTCTGACACTTCTGAATCTGAAAGGACAGGGAGTGGAGCCTCAGCTGGTGGCAGGTAATCTTTGGTGACAAGTCCTAAAAGCTCACCAGGTCGAACAACTTGCATGGAAGGAGGTGTCTTATCACCCAAATTTAAACATTTGTTCCCTGTAGTGGATCAAGAACAATCATCAGTAATCAGAGTGAAACAATTTACAATACAGCTCTATTTGCTAAGGAATCGAATAGTCTGTTTGTTGCATTGTTATATCTACAGCTATCTAGACCTGATCATGGACTAGATAGCTCATCCAGCCTGAGCAATCCCCTGGATTTGGACATAAAATTTAAGTCTTTAATATGAAATATGGCTTAAGCTTGGCTCAAATATAAGCTAAGTGGTCAGGTCAAGTCAGTCCTGGGGGCAATTACAAGTAAATAAAGTATGCCAGAGAACTAGAAGTACAAAATGTCAGAAGTTAATTATAGGAGATATATAAAACCAATCGATGCCAAATTTCACTGGCAATTCCAGGAATTAAAAACAAAGGTTTTTGGATATTGGTGATCTTCATGTAGTTATTTTTCAGCAAAAAATATTTACAGTAGTCTTGTACTCACTTCTGTATCTATTAGCTGTTGCCGGGAAGTCTGTGATTACACCATCGATATCTGCTCCCTGAATGAATGAGTTGATCTCAACACTTGCATCTGAGAAGAAATCCCATGCCTGAGATACAAACTCATTGCTGAAGGTTTCTACATAAACGGAGAGGTTAGAGGATTTTAGCTTTGACACTATCCTTGTAGAGCCAGTTAAGAATGATAAAATAGGAGGAAATACAGATGTCTTCTTTACAACGACAGAATCAGCAAAGTTCTTTATATCCTTAACTGCTGAATCAACAGCATCACTGATGTCTTCATCAATCTTGTACACAAGCTCATAATGACTTTTCTCCTTAAATTTCATCAGTACAGAGCTATTTGTGGACTGAATCATAACCTTTTGGGCTCCTGGCTTGGCATAACCTGCTTTGCTCAAAGTATCCATGACCGCATCGGTCACACTTAATCCTTTCTTCTCTGCAAGATAGGCTGCATTCTGACAAGAGTAGAAGACAAGATTGTGTCAATAAATGGAACATAAAAAGAAAACAAATCACAGAAAAATTCAACATTTAATTTCTTCTTAAAAGGTTCTGAACATATGATCATTATTCTTCACCATAAGATAGAGAAATTGTGTAGGAATTGATAATAAAATTTTTACACAACTTTAGAATGAACATATACCACTCAAGTTTCTACTTTCTTGAGCCCCCTGTATGTCAAACAACCCACAATCCTAATGCTAAGTCTAACTGTTATTTATAAACGCAGTGCTCTTTCAAAAAAAAATGTCAAGTAAAAAATGTCAATTATCATTAAACCATTATAACTGAGAAGGATGAGACCTTACAGATGGACAATCACAATATTATAGCAACTAGGTGAGTAAATTTATCAATTAACAGAGGTCCATCTTATGAAAATGATTCATTTTCATATTATCTGCTCTTAAGGAATAAATCTTTGACAAAGAACTCACCTCAATGACAATCATGATACCAGACAAAGAAGTCTGATTTTTTGTCATGGACAAGAAGTCTGATAATGTCACAAAATTTCCAGCATTTTTATTATCTGGATTCCTGAACAATTTGTATTGTGCATAAGGGTTCAATATCGAGGCTGCAGGGAAAGCAATAAACAGAAAGTCATATATTTTTTGAGATAAGTTTTTAGATTTGCTTTATTTTTATTTAAAAGAAGGTACAATAATGATCAAACATCAAGGTGAAGAAGTCCCAAGAGTTTTGCTAGTGAGGGAAAAGAAAAAAGCCTGTAATTAGAAGGGTTTATTCAGTAGCACATAAGAACTTGGAATGATTCCAAGCAGGATGTATCTGATGTGACTCCATTAAGGTCTATCTCCTATTTTCTTATAGCATCCAATTTAGGAAAAAATATTATACATGCAAAATGTCATGAAAACAAAACTAAAGAGCTTGTCAAAATTTTTTGGTAATAATAAATAATTTAAATATAGAAATGAGCTAAGATATAACATGTCAGCATCGCTTGTAGCCAACCACACCTAGCAGGATAAGGCTTTGTTTGTTTTTAAATGACTGAGTAGCATAGACTATCCTATGATGAGAAGTGGTCAGCTCACTTTTCCTATGGAATACACAACATTTGATTTGTTCTATGGTGTATATGTCTCTCATACTACCAGAACATTGGGTTATTTAAAGTATAACTCAGATCAAGAACTGAATGCAAATATACTAGAACTAGAGCAACAACTATTTAGGAACTTATTTGACTTACGCTTCAAGGTTTTGATGTCATTCCATGTCAAGCTGAATGCAAATATACCATTGCCAGACTTGATCTCTAGGATAGTTGTTGCAAGTTTGCTGAACTGCGATTGAGTGACTGTTGTACTCTCTATAAGATCTATGGAGCTCAAGCAAAATGGTATTCCATCCTTTGACATTTGAACATGGCAGTCAAGAACATCGGCACCATCTGACATAGCCTTTTTATATGCCAAATCAGTACAAGCAGGATAGTCTCCACTTGCTCCATACTTTGAAATAACCAAAGTGTTTACTGAAACATTAAAAAAATGCAATAAATAGATTATTGATGAAGCAAATGCTTCATAGGAATTATATAATGAAAGAATATGGAAAATATTAATGAATAATTAAGATTACATAGTCACTAAAGAACAACAAAGCAGTAACATACCTTTTTTTGTGGCATTTTCCCCTAGGTGAGCAAAGCAATCTGAAGTATAAGAAAAATAAATTAATGAACAAACAACAACTTGTTAATCAGAGCATGCATACTAGTTGTGGAGGCACTATGAGAAATTGGAAAAAATCATCACTTACCAATGGCTTCAGATGGAGTTATAGGGAAGTCCGACAACACGCCATCAACAGAGAAGTCACCTTTGTCAAAGAACTGGAGGTACTCAGCAAGAGGATCATAACTGTAATTGAAGCTAAACGGAACATCGTTCACAAAATCTGATGCAAAAACTTCCAGCCCCTCTTTGTGAGCATCTAAGACCAAAGAGGTATGTGATTGTAGATAATTTCTTGCATCTACAGGCCATATGTAGTCTTTGGGAACAAGAATACCCGAAGCAAATGTCTTGATAAATGTAATATTTTTCAAGAGTGAACCATAAGTCTGATTGGTTGACAGTTCTTTGTCATCATGTCCGAGAAACCTGAATACCAGCTTTGTTGTTTTTGGGTTGAAGCGTGCTGCTATACTTCTTAGGAAACCAACCTCCGGTGACGAGATATAACTGACAAGTACTCTTTTAGAAACTGAAAGTACAAAGCTTCTCATACTCAATTTGTGTTTTGTGTAGAATGCATCATGCTGCAAAACATCAGGAAAAAAAAAAGGAGTTGGCTTTATATCAAACAAGGAGATTGAATTATTGAAGTGAAACATGTCTCCCATTACCTGAATATTCAACCATAAGCTTGGTAGGCTTACATTTTTAACCAAGTCTTCAACAGTAACAATTGAATATCCATTGCCATCAAACTTGTTAGATCGAGAGTAGACTCCCTGAACAACTGTTCAAAAACAATAAATTTTCAGCAATTATTAAAAAAAATAAATACTAAAGAGTTCATTAGCAAGCTGAGACGATAATTGGTTTACTAAATAGGAACCCAAATTCACTTGTTCAACACTTCAACTATCAAATTACTAGTGCAGAAAGATAAACCAATATCCCACAAAAAATAAAAAGAAATCTCAGCTCCTCAGGAGGCTATACCCTCGCTATCAAACATAAATTCAGCATACCCCTATCCACTCCCTCCCTAACTCTTTATTTTTCCAGCCTAACCACCTTCTAGAAATCCCTCTCAACTGCCTCTAAATGTCCTCCAACAGAATCTTATCCCCTCGAACAGTTAGCATGCAGATCATGATGCTCCTTTCATCGAAGTTCCAACAATGTCTTTTTTTTCTTCCTATACATGTGGACTACCCCAATTGGAGCTTTACCATTTACCAACAACTGTTCGATAGAGCCTAGTATTAATTTTAACACTGGATAGTATGTATACATTATATTAAGCATATTAACTTACAACTCTGTATTGAATGGTTTTGGAAAACAAGGTTGTATACATCAATTGATTAGTAGAGATGGTCTAAGTAAGAGAGAGTTGACTTAGAAAGGAAGACCAGTAATAATTAAATATTAGCCTCATATCACATTGGGAAAAAAATGAGCAGTGACTAGCATAACATGGACCGTACTTTGCTTTCAATAGCAGTAGACAAGTAACACCATAGAGAAGAAAGAATTGTCAGAGCATTGCTGATAAATCACAATAGTATCATAAAGCTGATACTTCTTCATTATACTTAAAAAACCTATGATAATGATGAATGCAGTCATAGAACAAAGGGAATATATTAGGTAGGTCTAATAATAAATTTTTTTTTAATAGAAAAGGTCTAATACTAATGTTGGATTGTGATAGGCCTTGGATTGACATGTACTATAGAAGGAAGAAAAAGCAGGCAGGTCTGAGGGTATATTCTAGAAGAGAGAAAAAGGGGCTGAGTGGAGAGGGGGAGGCATATCCTAAGTTGGCAGGTGCACTTGCATGAGAAAGGATATTATTTGGGAGTGGGAGTAGTGGAGGGAAAGAAGTAGGAAAAAGCTTAGGGAATTGGAGAGAGCTCTAGCCACGAATGCTAGCAAGGTTCTCTTTTGGTTTTGCTTGCGTGTGAGGATTGGGTGTGCTGCTCTGTGTTTTCTGTTTGTGTTATGTACTGCTTTGCTGTTAGTTGTCTTGCTGCCATTATAAGCACCATTGTACTCTGAATATTCAACCTCTTTTAGGCTGAGGTTTCGTATTTCGCTTTGCTGGGATTAGCAGTGAAAGAGAGGAATATTCAGTATCTCCAGAGGGTCCTATAAGATTGATTGTATTTTTCCACATTCTTCTGTTTGGTAAGATTTATTTCTCATGAAAATTATGAGTCCAGTGGCTTATACAAAAACGTTTCTACCACTTGATCCCCAAGTTTGGACTTGCTTCTCGTTTCCAGCGGCTTATACAAAAACGTTTATACCCAAGTATATGTGGATATAGAGATAGAATATCCTAGTCTCCGGATGTGTGCACTATTTTCTATGTTCTTGAAGGCTAAGAATACTAGAGCAACCCTAAGATTCATTCCTATCTTTTTATTCCTCTTCCATCATCACAATGAGAACTATACACTTTATCTAAAGTAAAACCATTAACCTCTAAAGTTCTGATAATGTATCAAATTAATGCCTGATGGTACTAGATCTTTTAAAATCACCACATTAAAAGATATCCTGCGTGTGGTAGTAGACCTTGCATCAGAGAACAGTTACAAATGGTAGAAAATAATTAGCAGAACTTACTCGACACTGTGGATAGATTCTTCAAGGTGTAATCCACAGAAAAATACCCAGAGGTTGGTACACCATTAACTTCGTAATTTTTTGTTTCATTTGGGAAAATACTGGCAATGTCAGTAGCATTTTCCAATTTTATATCTGGAAGGCAAATCCCAGCTCCTTCTTTTGTTAATTGGACATCACACCATCCAACGATATCTTGTGTACCAACCACTAATGCCACGTTATAGGCAGTCAAACTGGAATCGGGTAATAGCCCGGAAAACCCTCCACGTGCTATGACTAGTGGTGGATTTCCTGCACAACAAGCAAAATAAAGTAAGTTTCAAGAAATCTGGTACATAATGGATTTCCTCTTTGTAAAATAAATGGGGAAAAAAATAGTACAGAGAGAGCATAAGTCTACAAAATTATATGTGAAATAGCATTATTAATGGCCAGTAGAGTTGAAAATATCAACAGGTCAGGTCAGGCCTGTGATATCTGGAATAGTGTTCAGTTATTAATTAGCCTTTGTACCTCAAGTTTTATTACACAAGGGTTGAATTTCTTGAACTTGCGAACAGTCCATTTCACTAAAAATAAGCCAGAAACTAGTTTCAACTTTCATTATAACTGCGATGAACTTTCGAAGTATCTTTTCTAGAGGCAATTGAAGGCAGAAGCATTCCAAATTATCAATCAAGCATCATATTTAGCTCATTATTTGAGATTTAATTTTCCTATTCAACGTATGAAAACTCCTTTGCTCGAAGCAGAGCTTTTTTTGGGGGGCTGAACTCGAATCAGAGCTTTAAAATGAGCATCCTCATTTAATTGATAGCGGAAAATCTCAACTCAGCTTCAACATTTTCCCTTTCCCCCAACAAAAATCATCGGAGTTAAAAGACTTCAGGCATGCATGAAGAAACTCGTAGATCCTCCTCCATTTGGCAGCAGAGTACAGATAATCTCCACAAAACACGACTTAATCAACTCAAGCCCTCAAAAGTACCGAGAAACAAAAGGATATATCCGTATAAGTTCAATCTAGCTTCTCATTCTTCACAATCAGTGAACATGGTCATCAATAGAATAGAAAACACAAACATGTAAATGTTCATCGCATTCTTGGTACATTTTTTGAAGTAAAACGAGACACATACCACTGAGTGTCTTCCAGGCGGTTTTGTGAGATCGTTGAGCCGCAGAGACCAGAACTACCGCAGAGTGAAGCAGCAGCAGAGTGAGTAGAAGACGAGAGAGTGCGCGTGAGTTCCACATTCCGGCGAAATTTTCAGCGCGTGACGAACTTCCGGCGGTCTCTTCCGGAGAATCAACTCCGACTCCTTTCTCCGGCAAATGCGTGAGATTCACACAACTTTTAGAGAGAGAGAGAGAGAAAGTAAGAAACTGTGAGCTCAAGTGTGAAGCTGAAGCTTGTTGGTTTCAACCTTCTTCATGCTGGCTTTCCCTCTTCAAAAAATATTATTATATTATGGTAATTATAACAATAATTATTATTGCTATTTCTTACATTATTACTTATATTTTTATTACGAAAAATTTTAGATAGACATATTGCTAATATTATTTATGTATTATTTAATAATATTTATCTAATTTTTTTATTTTATCTATCACATGGCTCCTTTCATTTAAAAAGTAAGAAATTAAATAATATTATTAGTCAATATATAAATAATATAACCTAATATATATATATATATATTTACAAACAACGAGAAGTGACATAAATAGTAAGATATCTATATTATTTTTATCATCGTTCTTTTGGATTCGATCACCGGAAGGATAAGAATAGAACAGTATTCGTTGAGAGGGTTGCTCTCAATAACGAACTCAACAGTACCTAAAATATTAGTCACCAAAATAGTTCTTGTAGTACTATGATCAAGACTAAACAAAAGTATATATATTTAAAAATTTCTCATGAAGACCATCTGTCAGCTAAATTTTCTCTCCGAACCTTTTTGAGAAACTATTGCTTTATTTATATATTTAACATTAATTCTTGCAATATTTTTAAACAAATATTTTTGAATTAGTAATATTTTTAATTTGTTTCAATTTAAGACTAAGCAAATATAGTAGTTAACTAAAAAATAAATTTAAGGGATTGACAATGATAGTAATATATGTGTTTAAAAGGAAGGTATTATTATCAGTCTATCTGATCATATAGCTTGATCCTGACGTGATTTTTCTCTTTTCTTTAAGAGGGAAACGTAATAATGCATCTACATATTACATTAAGAAATACATTATATTAAGTATATTTCTTAATGTATTTTCTTTTTGATAAATATATAAATAAGTATTAGTGTAATTATTATTTTCAAACAATTGAAATAAAACACAGAACTATTTGGCCATTTGGCTAGTCAGTTGTCAAGATATTAATATACAGATGGGAAACACTAAAATAAAATAAAAAAGTAATTACGTATATTAAACAGTTTGAGAACAAATATTTAATAATTTTAATCTTTTAAAAAATGTTTAAAATGTATTCATTCAACAATAAATCCAAAAATTCAAATTAAAATAATGTTTTTAGTGGGTAAAATTTTCAATTTAGTGGCAAAAAAAAAGTCATTTTGTAAAATCTTCTTAAATGATTATTATTTTAAGAAAATATTAAAAAGAAATAAATAAATAAATGCTTGGCGGGATGAATGAGGCGGTTAGGCCTAATAGCCTTACTCACCATTAGACGACAGCTAGTGTGGGGTCCACAAGCCGTGGGTATTACCAATTTTGATATTTAATGACGTGGCGTCTCTTTATTGGTTGGAGGTTGATTCAAAGGTTGAAGACTTGAAGTGAAGGATCAAAACGGCAGCGTTTTCAGCGTTCCCGCCATCGAGAGATGAGAGAGTTATTGATAAGTGAGATTGTGATAATGTGACAAGTCAGGTCAGATGCGCATTTTAAGGTTACAACTTACAAAGTAGAGTCAGTTAGTAACGGTTGACTCAGTAAGACTAATAAAACTTTAAAAAAAATCAGTAAGACTTCCAAAAAATTATTATTGAATTTTGCTAATAAATTTCATGTTAAATATTCATTTCAATTTATAAGAGAGAGTAAAAAAAATTATTATTAACTTTAAGATAATAAATTTATTTTTAATATGAGATAAAAGTTTAGTATTACAGTATTATTGAACTTCAGTATCTCCTTTCAGAGTAGATGTTCAGTGGTATGGTAGTACTGAACTTTAATACATCGCTCCAATCAGTTGGTTCCTAAACCATTCAAGGTGGATCCTTATTAATGTGAATTTCTATTAATATTAATAAATGTACCCAACTTCAATAGTACGATACCCCTGAACTTTTATCTCTCATTCTAATCATGTAGTGTCACTTATTAATATTAATAGAAACTCACATTAATAAATATTCACTTTGTTAATAATAATTAAATATTATTTGTCACTCAAATTGATGTGTTGACCTAGTCTTTTGAATTTACTATCCGTTGTTATTTTTCTAATTTTATTATCTATTATTTAATTAATTTTACCAAGTCAATAATATTAGTGAAGTCATTTGTGGCTTATTGCCCTAGTAAGTATCAAGTATATTCCTTTGTTTCAATTGTCTCGGTGCGTTTGTATGCCTATATATAAGGCTCTTTTATTGTGAAATACAATTTTAGGAGTTTTTTTTTAAAAAAATCTCAACACACTTAGATGATTATGAACCAATTTATTAGAGTTTATTGAGCCAACTAAAAAAAGTATACCTAAGGTTTTTTTTATATATATATAAAAGAAGTTTTATATACTAAGTTCTAATTACTTGGTTTGTTCAATATCACTTATATTAATTAGTTTTTATTTATTATGTTTTTTTGGGCAAGTTAGAGTTAGAGAGTTAGTGGCTTGTCTCAAATAAAATTAAGGAAACTATATAACATGATTTTTTTAGTGATATAGATTTTTGATTTTGTATGATATGTGACAGCTAATGTATAATTTCAATAAATTGACATTTAGGGCTAAGTTAATATTTGCAAATTGGATCTTAGCTATTGTATGCATTGCATTATCGGAAACTGAAGAATCTCTTTGCATAGTTCTTTTGAGATTGCTTGGAGAGTCTCAGCTCAATGGATAACTTAGAAATACCCCTAAATGTAATACTAAATAGATTTAGAGATAATTACTATTTTTATTTATTAAAAAATCAACTTTTTGATTTGGTCTTTCAAAGTCTAACCTTTTTCATTATAGTTCCTCAATAATTTTTTGCACCATTATTTAAAAGTTACCATTCATAGAATTAATATGAGGTTTGAATTGTTAGCATTTGAAATTTATTAATTTTTTTTATAGAGAAAATGACTTGTCCAAGTCATGCATGTGACCCCCCATTCTATTTTTGTTAAATTTCCCAAATTCCTTACAAAACTAGAAATTTCATTTGATCAAAATTAAGTTCTTTGGTCTACATTCAGTATAAAATTAAAGAAATGTCATAGGAAAACTAAGAATTTGGTATTTAAAAAATGGGAAATTTTGGAGAAATATTTCCTTGCTGCATATGTCTAATTTAAAATTTTGTTTAAGAGAAGAAGAAATTTGAGTGTATAAAAATTTTGTGACTTCATTAAAAAATTATGAATTTAGACCAAAATTAAGAGACAAAGTTAGAGACTTATTTTATATGCAAAATTCAAGGAAAATATTTCATTGTACATGTTAAATGTGAGCGAGACAACATATTAAAGATGGAACTTTAGTCTTCAATGCATAGAAATTAGGAAGTTCATAAACAAATTATAAATTTATGGAAATGTAAAACTTATAATATTAATATTGTACCAAATTTTAAAATGAGGTTATTGCACTTTTTTCTATTAAAAAGATATCAAATATAATTTTACTAAGTGCCAAAGAAAGTTAATCTAATTTATTCTATTTAAAATCTAAAAAAAAATGTCAAGTTTATCTCATTATATAAAAGGACCCTACTCTACTTTTAAAGTAATTAGTTGGTTGAAAGTTGAAAGTGACCAATCCTATGGTGTGAAGTTTGAACTGTGAAAGGAGTACTCTTTTGGATTCTCTAACTGAAAATGGAGTGAAATCAAAATTGGTCACATCTTTTTAAAATTTTCATGCATGCCTGTTGCCTAGTTGTAGTGGTTAGTGGTCTCAATTCTCAACTCTCTCAAAAAAATTTTTTTTTAATAATGTTACAACCAGTTGGTGAGCCTTGACTCACCTGTTCTCAGCCGTTAAATCTGTCTCAAAATTTGTGTTATTTTAAATATAAAAAAGTATTTAACACTGATCTCGAAACAGATTCAACGACTGAGAACTAGTGAGCCAAATAAATTTTTGTTTTTTTGTTTTTTAATTTCAATGTGAACAAAAAGTTGAGTATATATATTTGGACCCTTACTATGTCTTTTTATAAAAAAAAAAATCATCAAATTTTTGTTCTTCAATAAGATTTCATGAAAGGCAAACTACTAGCTAGTTCATTGACATCACATTATTAATTTTATAAACAAAATGACTTCACATTATTATGTTCCCATGAAAGCTCCACAGCAAATCTCTAAAAATTACACCAATTTTGTTTATTTGTTAGTAGAATAGTGAATTTCTCAATCTCAAAAGCTTTTTGAAGGAATGAAAAAGATATATAGAAATGCTGCAAATGCATACTCTTATACTATATATAGAGGTAGTGACACATTTCAAGCAACAAAGAAAAATAAGTGTCATGTGCCATTAATTGAAATTGAAGGCAAAAAGGAATAGAACTTAAACACTAAGCAACAAAAAGATTTCTCCTGCCAAAACATAAAGTAGCACCAAATTGAAATTAATGGTAAGATTTAGTAAATGATGTGATTTGACAAAAGCTTTTGGGTTATTGTTAGAAAAGTAATTAAAAGTCATCTGGCCCTCATTAATAATTCAAAATGTTAGGTGAAGTGTTATATACTTATTTTTTTCTAAAACAATATATATTAGAAAAATATTAAAACTCTACATTAAGTGATAGTTGAACTAGTAAAAGCATCATTGAGTTATTTTGGGCATTAATTAATGTTTTTAAGGAGTGGTTTCCTTTTTCTTTTCAGTGCTGATCCCTAAGTTTGAACTATAGAAATCAAAATAAATATAATATTTTCATAAAAACAAGGCTAACCATTCATGATATGAAGGTGAATTTTATATGGCATATGAATTATTTATTTATAGTCTCAACTTTGAATAAATATCTTGGATGCTAGTTAGGCATTTCAAAATTTCAATGTCTTCCCAATATCTTAATGAACAGGAAGAAACTATAAACATTTATGATATCATAAAATGATAGCTCAAGTGTACAGTGTACAATCAATTTAGTAGATGTAACAAACAATATTTATTATTTCACCCAAAAAAATAAAATATTTAATAACTATATTTGTGATAAAATAATTCGGTCAAATTATTATTATTCTGTTCATCATTCAAAAATCATGACCATGTAACATATTCATCTTCGTCAGAAAGAAGTGTGCTTAAAATTTTCTCGCATAATACATTGGGATGTAAATGCCAATTTCTGACTTTATAATTCATTATGTGATTATGATGACAATGATTTTAAAAGAAATTAATCAATTTTCTGCGTAGGGAAGGAAAGGGACAATGTCTCTTCAAGGCCACCAAGATAATTCCCTGTGACAAATATTGGTAGTTAAACTAATAATTTTAGTCCTTAGATCATAACTTATATTTAGCTTCAATTTCAAAGATTGATAAGTGCACAAATTAGTCTTTATAAATTTAAATTTAATGCATGTTAGTTTCATTTTTCCCTTTTTTCAAGTGACCTAAGAAATTTGGAATTTGAGAAAAACTAACATTCAATAGGTTTATCAAATTTTTAAAACTAAACTAACTCATGCACACAGTAAATTTCCATGACTATATACAGACCTAAGTTTTCCAGAATTGTTTTAGTCACCTTTGATTTTATCAAAGTGAGAGTGAAAAAAACTCTCAATGGATGATCACATATCACAAATAAACTATCACAATATAAATCCAATTTGAAGAGGTGGATTCATTCAAATCTCCAATCTGTCATTGAAAAAAAAGAAAAGAAAGATACATCCAAATTCAATGTTCAAATTCATGGCATAGATACTAAAATTAACTTGTTTCCTCTTTGCATTTCTTTAGGCTGAGGCTGGAGCTGCTGCTCTAAATCCAGAGACAGCAGGCAAGGGTGGCTCTGTGACATTGGTATCTTCCAACACTGGAAGAGGAGGGGAAGGTGGAGGAAGGTAATCTTGGGAAACTTTCTGTAAAAGAATGCCAGGTTTGATAGGGCTCATATAAGGGGGTGTTTTCTTGCCAACATTTAAACATAGGTTCTCTGCAACAAGTTCAACAATTATCATATCAGCAATTAGGGCTATATGGCTTCGTATCAAATTATCAATATAGTTGTCAAAACAGGCAGACCCATGTCTTGGGTTAAGTGAGCCAGGTTATTTTAACCCGTCTTAACGGATTAGAAAAACATTAACCCGGCTCACATTGACCAGTTAACCCACCATCATAATAAATGCAAATAATATAATTGAAAATAGTAAAATACAACAACAATAATATCATATTACAAAGTCTCAAAATCAACAACATAATAAAATCAAAATTAAATTATCAAACTAAACAACTTAAACAAACATAAAATAGAATTCTTCATTTTAGTATATGGGTTATCTCATTTTCATTATTTTATTTGTACGTTTTTATTATGGCTAGTAGGCTTTTTCTATTCAAGATTTTTTTGTTTGTTAAAAAGGCCAACACGTGGGTTAAATGGAAACCCGCGGATTAAGTGAGCCGTGTCAAAAAAAAATCCTATGATTATAACTTTTACGAGTTGAAAAAATAAAAATTCAACTCACCATCTTAATGGGTTGGCCCCATTTTGACATGTATCGACACTAAGTGCAGTAATTTAAATCTTAACTAGCGCTGCAAATAATCATGATGAAGCATAGACTCAGCTATACACAGTACCAAAACTGCAGAACTAGGCTGTAAAATGTTAGTTTGTAGATATTTTTGTTTGGAAGTAGGATAGCTAAGTGAATTAGTAGAATCATAATTACGCAAAACCCAAGCCTGGAAGTTCTAACAAACACCACGTAAGAACTTAGGAGTATGGTACCTTGTTATCCCACATTCCTTGATATCTTGGATAACATGGGATAGGATACCATGGTATATGAGAGTTGAGGTTGTCAAAGAAAATTTGATATTTGTAAGGGCTAACAAAGCTAAAAGTGCAAGGTCTAGAGATGTGAGATCTCTATATGAGATGCCATCCAAAATAGTGACGTCCTATGCTTCTTAGTAGTATATCTTGGATGACACGGGACAGATACCAGTGTACCAAACATAGGCATCTTGGATGCTACTTGACACCCAAAATCCAAGGTTAAAAAGACAATGGTGTACCCAATGCCTCCTTGGAAACATGCATTGCCTAGAAAGCTTGTTCAAGCAGCAAAGTTTAATTTAAAAGTTTTCACTTACTTCTGTATCTGTCAGCTGTCTTCGGAAAGTCGGTGATAATGCCATGAACTTTGGCTCCAAGAACAAATGAATTTATCTCGACAAATGCGTCAGAGTAGTAGTCCCATGCTTGAGATACAAACTCATTGCTGAAAGTTTCCACATAGACTGAGAGGTTGAATGATTGTAGCTTTGATACAGTGTTTGTAGTTTTGACTAGAAAAGCTGCAGTTACTGGAAAAACAGACGACTTTTGGATGACCACAGAATCAGCAAACGTCTTGATGTCGGCAACAGCTGAATCAAGAGCATCATGAATACTCGCAATAACTTTGTATACCCTTTCATATTTGGAATTCTCCTTAAATTTCTTCAATACAGAACTATGAGTGGACTGAATCATGACCTTTTGGGGCCCTATCTTATCATAGCCTGCTTTGTGCAAAGCATCAAGGACTGCATTGATTGGAGTTAATCCCTGCTTCTCTGTAAGGTAGGCGGCATTCTGTTATGAATAAACATACGAATATGTCATTAATAAAGAACAAAAGTAAACAATCAGGCTGGGAATAATTATTCATTCTTCAAAACTAAGAAATACAGCATTGTCTCACTTAAACTTCCTGCTTTTTCACAAAATAAATGAGCTTAGGAGGAGTCATTAATTAAATGATAGAAAATCCACAGCAAGATTGTTTTCAGGCATCCCCCGGTCATAAGAAGCATAACAGTTTCCTGTGAGAATCAAAAGCTCACACGAGAACAATTACTGAAGAAAAAATATTTGGAATTGGCAGGCATAGTTCACCTCTATGCTGATTAGGATGCCATGTGTCCGATCTTTTGTCATGGTCAAGAAATCAGACAAGGTTAAAAATGTCCCTTGATTTTTGACTTTTGGATTTCGGTACAGTCTGTAATTTGCATATGGGTTCAATATTGAGGCTGCAATGAAAAACAAAGAATGCAACATAAAAGGATGTTAACATTTATTGATGACGTATTTCATATATACTTTTTTCTATGTTATCTAAGCAAAGCAAAGACGAATGAAATTCTCAAATAAAATAGCTAGTTAGAAGCACAAATAAAAAAAATTGCATGCTCAAAATTTAAAAATCTATGTTAACTCTGTTGGTCCCATTGGTAGTGATTGTTAAGGACCAAGGCTTTATAATACATTTGAAAATATATTAGAGCTAGAACCAGAAGCAACTACATACTCTAACACATGCTTCTTTACATTAATATTTCAGCATATAATTCAAAGAAATGAATTTTTCCTCTGCTGTAGAGATACTTCTAGGGCTACCATTACTACATCTTTTTCGGTATGCATTTATCATGATATGGGACTTTGGCTAGTCAAAGCTTTAGGAGTAAAATTCTTTTGAACAAAGTGTAATAAACTAATAATTTCAAGTTTCCCATTTACATCCCCAAGGGAAAGGAAATCAAGAAATTAGAAGGAGCGTTCAAGAACAACATTCAACTTACGAGTCAAGTTTTTTATCTCATTCCATGTTAAACTGAATGTATATATGCCACTGCCAGACTTAATCTCTGGAATAGATGTTGCAAGATTGCTGAAACTTGATTGGGCAACTGTTGTGCTCTCTGTAAGGTCTATAGAGCTAAAGCAAAATGGTATTCCATCCTTGGACATTTGAACAGGACAATCAAGTACATCAGCACCATCTGATATAGCTTTTCTATATGCCAAGTCAGTACAAGCAGGATAGTCTCCACTTGATCCATATTTTGAGATAACCAAAGTGTTCACTGTAAAGAAGCAGGAACAGGTCAACAAAGATGTTCTAAAAATTACACATCCTATAAATTTTAAGTAAACAAGAAATAAATAAATAATTACATCACTTTGAGAGCACAAATAACAGTATACCTGTTTTGGTGGCATTTTCCCCTATGCCAGAAAAGCAGTCTGCAGTAGAAAAGAATTCAGAATATGAATGGGCATGATGATTGAAATTAGGAACCGTGAAATCAATGATAGCCATTAACTGAAAACAAAACCCTAATTGTCATGGCATGATTCAAAAGTTAGAAAGAAATTTACATGCACCTAAAAATTTTAACAAATTACATATCCATTTCTTCCTTATATAAGATGCAAAATCATGTCCAAATAGATCATTCCCAAGTAATGATTGGTATTGAGCTTGTAATGTGAGTGGACAATAGTCTTCCTCAAATACATGGATTTGACAAAAAAAATGCACTTTCAGTTAATAGGGAAAAGATTAATGGAGGGAGCTTTAAGAAAAAAGAAAAATTGAATAAGGGTTAAATAAAATTTCAATTGATATGATTCCATGAAAATGAAGTATTGTTAGTTTGAAAATGAATTTTGAAGCACGTTCAAAATTTTGGCAAAAGGCCAACTTCAAAATTTCTCTTCAATAAAATGTTTGGGATCCAAAATATTCTGAAGGCACTCCTTTCTTTCAAGGCAAAGAAAACTTACTTATGGCGGCAGATGGAGTAATTGGGAAGTCAGACAGCACACCATCAACAGAGAAGGCTCCATTGTCTATGAAAGTTAGGCACTCAGCTAGAGGATCATAACTTGAATTGTAGCTGAAAGGGACATCATTAATAAGGTCTGATACAAAAACTTGTATCCCTTCTTTATGAGCATCTGAAACAACTGAGGTGTGCGGTTGTAGATAAAGGTTTGAATCTGCAGGCCATATGTAACCCTTGGGAACAAGAATTCCAGATGCAAATTTCTTAATAAGCTTGAGATTTTGCAAGAGTGAACCATAAGTCTGATTGGTTGTAGGTTCAATCTCATTCTGCTCCAGAAATCTGAAGACCAGCCTGGTCGTTCTAGAATTGATGACTAATTTTATACTTCTTAAGAAACCCACATCAGGTGAAGAGAGGTAGTTGACAGATACTCTTTTAGTTGATAGAGAACGTAGGAACTTTTGTACACTCAAATTATGTTCCCTGAAGAACTTATCGTTCTGAATAGTGAAAAAGAATGGAGTCAATAATACAGATACAAAATCAGATCCTATTATGCATTAGCCCTCAGGAATTCCTTGAAAGTTTAATAAGTAAGAAGAAGAAGAAAGAAGCCCCCTCTATAGGGGCAGTGGAGCATATTTTCGACCATTTACCTGAATATTCAACCACAGCCCTGGTGGTTTTACTGATTTGACTACATCTTCAACAGTGAGAATTCGATATCGATTGCCATCAAACTTATTAGTTCGAGAGTAGACTCCCTGAACAACTGACCAGTAAAAAGAGGGAATTGTCAATGATTATAAGCACATTTCACCACTCAGAAGTACAGAAGAAGATGAAAAAATTTCCCACTTGAGAACCGTAATATATCAAAGGCAAGCAAAAATAACTAGTTCAGTACTTAATGACAATAAGATTACGTCCCTATAATATTATTCGCTAGATTATATGTCCAGTGTAAGGATTAGTGTAGAGGCTGGCTCGATTGAGAGCCCGCTCGCTCATGATCTTGGTTTACTACCAACATGAGCTCTAAGCAATAAAAAGATATGATATGGTACATGGATGACTATTGAGTTCTTGTTAGAATCCTTTTTGTAAAGTGGGCTAATCGACATCGCCATAGTTTTGGACTTTTGGTATGTTTTAGAAATCACGAGTGATGACATTAATGTTATGGATGTGGTACCACGTTACAATAAATAATTTGGACGATGTCATGTCACTGTTGGGATGAAATCTATTTATATTTCGCAAAAAAAATGATAAAAAAAAGGTAAAATATTATTTAGTTCTTGAATTGTTTGTCAAATTATTATTTAGTCCTTGAATTTATCAAAAATACTATTTAGTCCCCAAAATGTTTAACTATTTCAACTATTTAGTCCCCGAATTTGACAAAATAATATTTAGTCCCCGAATTTGTAACTATATCAACTATTTAGTCCCCAAACTTGGCAAAAGTACTATGTAATCATCGAATTTGTAACTCTGTCAACTATTTAGTCTCTTGATTGTTACCCGTTATAGTTGACAGAGTTGCAAATTCGGTAATTAAATAATATTTTTGTCAAGTTTGGTAGGGGTGTTCAAAGGTCTGGTTTGGTTCGGTTTTGCTTAAAAATTGGTGAACCTTGTCGGTTTTGTATTTAAGCAGTTTGGTTCGGTTTTAAAGTCGGCTTGGTTCATGCTAACTTTTTTTTTTTTAAATGTTTACATATATTAAACATAATGTTAACTTCTTTACATTTTGTACATTTATATGACATAAAAATAATAATATTAGAAAGTTTAAATTTATAATATTATATTAGATACTAATCTTATATTGTTTAATCAATATTATAAAAATATTAATAAATACTACAAAAAATTTACAATTAATTATATTATCTAATAAAATCATATCAAATATTTTATCTACAAATTATGAATATTTATAATATTAACTTAAAAAATAATAAGTACTATCTACTTAATATGATTATAAAAATGCTTTAATTTCTATTACTAAGACGTAGACGTATTAAGAAATATATATATAAAAAATAGTTCGGTTTGGTTCAGTTAAAACCGATCAAAATTTTCAAAAACCTTAACCAAACCAATCATTTTCGGTTTGGTTCGATTTCTCATCGGTTTGGAACACCCCTAAAGTTTGGGGATTAAATAGTTGACATAGTTACAAATTCGGGGACTAAATAGTATTTTGTCAAATTTGAAGACTAAATAGTTGACATAGTTAAACATTTGGGGACTAAATAGTATTTTTGATAAATTCAGAAATTAAATAATAGTTTGACCAATAATTCAGAGACTAAATAGTATTTTGACTCTAGAAAAACGATGCCATCGACCATGTGATATTTCCATAACTTTTCCGCGTTAATAGCATTTCATACCAACCAAATTAAAGACAGCAGGAGGACCATAAGAACCAGTACACAACACAAGGCCCTAATTTAATTGGTTCTAAAGGCGAAAAGAAAAGGCGGAAGAAAGAAAGAAAGATGGAAACTCACGAGATACAGTAGAAAGTTCGGTCAAGTTGAAATCGATAGTAAACAATCCTCGTGTAGGAACGCCATTGATTAAGTAATCCCTAGTTCTCTCCGGGTAAACGTTGTAAATATCGGTGGCATTGCTCAGCTTCACCTCCGGAAAACAAATCCCAGCTTCGTCCTTCGTCAATTGCAAATCGCACCACACAACCACGTTCGGTACGCTCGTATTTACTGCCAATTTATAGGCGTCGATGCTGGAATCCGGAAATATCCCCGAGAACCCTCCACGCGCTATCACCAGCGGTGGACTTCCTGCGCGCGCCAAAAAGCATTAGCCTAATATGATATTGATATGAATGATAACACTCGAAAAATATTATTTAGTCTTTTGAATTTTAATAAAATTATTATTTAATTTTGAAAAAATATTATTTAATTCTTAAATTTGTAGTTCTATCAAATATTTAATCTTTAAATTTAAAAAAAATATTATTTAATCTTTAAATTTATAACTTTGTCAATCATTTGGTCTCTGACTGTTACCCGTTATTTGATAACCAGCTGACGTGACTATTAAATGTTGATCAATGATCACCGTTATTAGATAACCAGCTGATGTGACCGTTAAATACTGATTAATGACCAACTTTAGAAAATTAAAGAAGAGAAATGGAAAATTATAAGAGATTTGATTGAGATTAATAATACAGACCTTGCAATGTTTTCCAGGCAGGTGTAGAAGCTGCAGGTCCAGAATCAGAAGAGACCAATGCTTCCAGTATTGAAGAATGAAGAAGAAGAAGAAGCAGAGGAAGCATGTGAGAGGTGATCAAAGTCGTCCTCAAATCCCACATAGACATAGTAATACTACTTCTATAACTGAAAAATCTTACCCAGAAAAATTTTCTCCGGTATTTTCCCGAGAAACAAACATATATGTGTGTGTGGGTGGTTTATAAAGAGGAATCATATATATATATATATATATATATATAGTAGCCTAGTAGGCATATAGGATACCCCACATTGACTTGATGGGCAAAGACAACAAGTCTTGTGGAATGGAATGCACACACACATTTTAACTTATATATGATCACCAATTAACGTACGCGGTTTGATTTGAAAAAGTTGCTGCAAATAAATTGAAGAAGAATCAAAAGTGATTGGGGATTGAGAAGAAAGGAAGGAAAGAGGGATAAGAAGGAGAAGACCAAGAATACTGATAGATGGAGAGTCAACTTGTTAGCTAGCTAGTGACAACTCAGCATGTGTATTGATAAGGGTACCGATTAAATTTAATCTGATCCAAATTCAACCGAATCGATTCAAATTAAACCAATCAAAATTCACCAAAATTGATTAAACTTTGGACCAATTGGATGAAAAATGGTAAAAAAAAGTGAAAATTGATCTCAACATATTGATTTATGGATGAGTATCGATGTCATCTAAAATAAATCGATTAGTCTAATTATTATAATAATATTTTAATTTAATAAAATATCTATATTATATTATAAAAATTTAATTGTAATAATTTTTAATTTCAATTTTTATTCTTTATTTTTCTATGTAGTATTAATAAATTTTTGTTGAATGGTTTTCATGACTCATGCCTTGTTGTTATATCATAGAATTAACTATTAAGTATCATATTAATAAATATGTTTTCAAAGTTTTTTTTAACAAATAGAAAATCAACCAACCGACCGGATCCAAATGGTTGGAGTTCTTAAGATTGGATTGTTTGGATGAGTTTTCTCATCATCCATTTAGATCGATTCGGTTGGATAAACTATCCAACACAAAACAAATCGATGAATACCCTCTATCTATATCTATATTATATGGATGTTGGGTCTTCTGGTCATTGAACTCACAAAATAGTTATATTTTATAATTGAAAAATATGAAATAAAACATGATTGAAAGAGAAGTGAGAGAGAAAGAGATCATGAATAAGATAGTTAAGAATAATGATGATAAAGGAGTTAAAATTAATAGGTAGTTATTAAATTACTTATTACTTTAAAATATAATAATAATATTTTTATATTAAATATCAATGCGAAATCTTTAGTATATTAATATATATAGTTGTTGTCACAAAATAACTATTTTCTAATTAAAAAATACAAAAAAAATATATTATGAGATAATGTAGGAGGGATAAAATTTTTATATATGATGAGTAATTACTAAAGGAGTGGGCCAGGAAAGTAATCACTTCTTATTATTTACTTTATTTTAAAAAATTATTATTATTTTATATGGTATGTAACAACATAAAGAGATTGGAGTGGAAAGTTATACCAGTTAAAAAATATTAAATATTTAATTTTTTTTTACTTTAAAATATAATAATTAATATTTTATATTATATTTAAAAAAAATATTACATGCATGTATATGTGCATATATTGCTTTTAATATTCACTATTCACTATATGCTGTGTAGTGTGTATCATCCATCATCCTCTCATCAATTACAATTTGCTTTATGGTTCCTTTTACTAGTTTTTTATTCGAGATGTATATAATCATGTTTGAAGCAATGTCACACATTAATTTGTTATATTATAATATATTATTTCTTTTTGTTAGACTCAACTTTTATTGTATTGATTTTTTGTTTTAATTATAAAATTAAGAGTAAAAACTACAAAGTTACAACTTTAGAAAAACCAAAAAAGATTATTTAACTTCTTATTTATATTTAAAATTAATTTTTTTTATATAAATTATAGTTAAGACTTGGCATTTTTATTGAATGTTTGGTTGAAGTTTTTAGCATTTCACGATTTGGACAAAACTCTCAAATAAAGGCATGTTCAAACTCTATAACTTACAAAAATTTGCAAAAATTTGAGAGGGATTGTGTAATATAATACTTATTTTTTTTCTTACTAGCTAGTTACATGAAATTACGAAAATATTCCTCCCATTTTCCACCACTCCCACTTGTCACTATCATTATTATCATCAAAATTTAATTATAAAAATAAATTGATTATTATACTTTTTTATATTCTTATTCACAACCCTAAACAAAATAATAATATTATCATTTTCACTCATTCAAAATTCTTTCTAACAACCAAACGGATAGCCTTATAAACAACAATAATATTTGATTCTCTTCATTTTATAATAGATATATCAAGTTTTGGAGAGATTAATTTTTTATTAACTAATTATTTTAAAAAATCTTACAATAAAATAAATTGAACTTCCTAGATCTCATATGTATATATCTTTTGATCTTTTGATATTATATATACCTAAAGAAAGAAGAATGTTGGGTGTTTAAGTTCTAACTTGTACGCACGGACATCCAATTTAATAGACTTCGTCAAGACCCCATCTATATTAAATAGTAATAGAAAAATTCTGCAATAATCAAGACAAAGAATATAAGAAAAACAAATAAATGTAAGAGAGGACATAATAATTGACCAAGTCTTATTAAAATACTTTAATTTGGTCCCTACAGACTACAGTAATTGAAATTTACTCCACATATTATATATATTATATTAAAAAGAGAACAATCAATCGTCAATTTAGTTAGAAAAAAACATGAAAATGACTTAATTTTGCTTCATTGCCGGATTTAGAAGAGTCAAGGGGTCTACCTGCATGCCAAAGGTTGATTTTTCCTTTATATAAAGTAAATGTACTTTTTTATGATGCAAACTCATGCAAACGTTTGTATAACGTATTTGTATTGTTCTAGTTGTAAAAATATAATTTTTTTAGAATTATATTTTTGCAATTTGACCAATACAAACGCAACACGTAAGCGTTTGCATGAGTTTGCATCTTAAGCAGTTTGCACCCTAGAAGGATCCTAAAGAATGGAATTATCAAGAGGTAGTTGGTTGAACTGGTATGTACTATATTTCTTTTAAGTAAAGTTTTGAGTTCGAATCTTGTGTATAAAAAAATTTTTATTAAAAGAATTCTACCATCATTATGAGACATTAACTAATTCGAAATAAGAGGATACATGTTCAGAGAATTGGTGCATCACTTCATTATTGCATGAAATGGGATTTAATTTGTCCTTTTAAGGCATGTTATTTTTAAATTTTTTTAAAATATACTAGAAAATAATTATTGTAATATTTTAGAATAATAAATTAAATAATATATAAAATTATTAAACTCTTTACTATCTTTTTATATAACATTTTTTGAAAACTTTTATATAACTTCTTATTAATAATAATTTTACATTATATTTTAAATTTTGAAAAATAGCATAAACTTTTGTATATCTAAAGTTTTAATATTATATATAATTAACTGAGGAGGCAATGATTAAAATTAACAAAACTCTCAATGTATATATTTTTTTGGTACTGAAAAGAGCAAAAGAAGAAACACACAAAAGCCTAAGGAGGGAGACGATGATTAAAAGTTAAAATTAACAAAACTATATATGGATATATGATGGTTAGGTGTGATATTTATGAAGTGGTCCCAAAGTGTCCCCTTAATTAGCAATCCAATGATGATGATTTGATGAAGGTGACATTAGAATGAGTTAATTTATTGGCATCATTAACTATGAGATGAGGCAAAGATTTTCTCTTTTTAATCAGGAATATTGCAGTAAAAATTGTAGCTACTTGTTCGGATATGTTAAAGTATAGTTAGATCCAGTAAAATGCGTAAATTGTATAGTCTGAGCCATTGGATGAAATTGTTATAGTGCGAAAACGAATCTCGATTTTTATTTGACGGTCCGGATCATACACTTTATGTACTTGCACTTTACTTGATCCAAATCTATAGCTACTTTACTTTAGAAAGAAATTTATTTTTTAGTTTAAGAATGGTTGGTTCCCTGAATTTTCACTCATGTCAACTATTTAATTTTTGGAACGTTAGCTGTTATCTAATCGGGTGATGTGGTTGTTAAATATTGACGTGTCACTATTGACTTGCCACCTGTGTTTCCATATCACATTGCCAATTTGATTGGTTATGTAATTTATTACTTTTCATTTTCTCTCTCTACCATGATTGGTTATACAAAAAATTTTTGCCACGTGTTTCAATTATATTGGTGAACTTTATAGCAAGCACCTAAGTAACTTTACCTCAGTTTAGTCCTTTTTGAAAACCTATTTTGGCTTTTTTCTTTTTTTTTTACATGTTTTTTTCTTTATTTTTCTTATGACTCATAATATTTGCATTATGTTCATAACTTTTGGATTAAATTTTATACATAATATAAGATTAAATGAGATAATAAAGGGTGTGTTCCTTTAACTATTGTCTCATGAATTCGATTTATAGAGAGATAGAAATTAAGCATTATCTCTGTTGAAAAGATTACTCTTAGTAATAAACTAATACCTAAAAAAACTATTCAATAGGCCTGTTCACGTGAATATTTCACTTATACAAAAAAAACATAAATTAAACAAAAAAGCACCGCACAACTCATAAGCAAATAAGTAATTATATAAGAAAAATGATCTTAAATATTTTTTTTGGCCTGAAATCTTAAATATTATTAAACATAAATACATAATATTTCTTTTTTTTAAGTGACAGATTAAAAATTCTCAAATTCATTATATAAATTAATAATATAATAAATTAAAAATTTTAACCCGAATCAATCCAACCTAGCTATATCGGTTTGGTTCAAATTAGAGAGATTGACAAGTTGACCCAAGAATGCACACCCCTCCTTTACAGAGTCAAGGCCAAGTCGTTGTGTTTATCTTTGTAAGTTCAATAAAGCAAATTGACCGTTGTAATTCGTTATCAATTTCATTATCAAGAAATTGGAAGGAGGGATGGAAATGGGCTAATGGATATGGATAGTATGATTACCAATAATAATAAGATTTTTGAATGGATATATACTAAATAAAAAATATATACACAAATTCAGTCACTTTTAAAAATTATCTACAGATATATACTATTTTTACTGTGCACGAGCAAAAACGCCGTCATTGAGGGTATTTTTCTTAATTTTTTTTAAAAAAACGCCCTCACTGAGGGCATTTATATGGTCAAATATTTACATGAAAAAAACGCCCTCACTGAAGACGTTTATAGGGTTGACCATTTGACCCTATAAACGCCCTCATTGAGAACGTTTTTCTTGTCAAAAATTAATCAGTCACTGAGATTGAGGGCTTTTTTTTAATGTGCACAGTAAAAATGATATTTTTTTTAGATAATTTTTAAAGATAGATGAATTTATGTATATATTTTTTATTTAGTATATATCTCCAATCATAATATCCATCTGATTTGATATTCAGGATAAAATATGAATAGTAAAATGCAATTATCTATTAAGTATTAAATGACCGTGAATATTATTTGGAACTTCTTTTTTTCTGAAACAAGTATTTATGTTGTCCACTTTGGTTTAACAAATTCACAAAAGAAATATTAATACACACATATATAAATATTAGAGGCTTCGCATGCACGTACCGCGCATGTAATTTGTTTTTATTTTTTATTTTTAAAAATATAAGATAAAATTAATATTATGATTTAAAATAATAAAATATTAAATATTTGATAATTTTTTAAATTTCAAAATATAATATAATAATTATATTTTAAATAATATATTAAATCAAGGGAAGTTATTTATTGAGAAGTTATTCATGAAAAGTTATTTATTAATTAGTTGTTTTTAGTACTGGGGAGGTTTTTTTTGGTATCATACTTTGCTTGTGTGACACCAAAAACTCCAAAACCATATATATATAGATATATATCAAATAAATCTTTATAACATATTATTATATATCTCATGCTATAAAATCAAATTTTGATGCACGATGAAGTGAATGAACATTTAACCCTAAACTTGTTTTTCATTGTAATTGTAATAACACTTTTTAAAACATTAATCTTCAATCTCTCAAACAAACTCAATCCTAATTTATCATTTACTAAACTTTTTTTTTTTTCAATTAACAATCTTTTTGGAGTTTTGGTTTTGGAACTAACCATAGTCTCATAGACCTCCGGCCCAAAAGCCCATGGGCCCCAAAGTGGTGTCTTCTCATTCTCAACACTCTTCAGCTCACACCCTCTTTTTGATTCTTTCTTCCGCTTTGGGAATATAATAAAATCTTCTTCCTTCGTTTTCTCAGATGACAAACACATTTTGATAGCTCATACTTCATAGTGACTTCTTTCTTTGAAGCTCGTGGGAGGCTTGAGGATGGCATTTTCAACCTCGTTGTGCTCTCATGCTGTGGTGGGAGGCTTGCAATCTCATCAAAGAAGAATAAAGTGTGAATCTTTGATTAGAACAGAGAAGAAGAAGAATAGTGTTAGCTTTAATTTGTCAAAGCGTAGGCCTCTTCAGGGAGGGGTTTCTCTGAGTAAGCAAGAGTCATTTCAATTTGATGAGAGGAAAAGCCCAGATGAGGTAACAGTAACACCTACTTCACATTATCTTTTTCATTGAAGCAATTGTTAGTGTCGTGGCTTTGCTTTTATGTGATGGAATAGGAAAACCCAGTTCTGCTGTATATGTTTGAACTTTGAGTAAATTAGTTTTTTTGAAAGATTTTACTTTCGTTTAATCTATAAATCATGAAAATGTCAAATTCAGTAATTTACTCTATGTTATTTTCCAGCAAAACTAGCATATTTAGTTTTGGTTTAGTCTCCAAAAAGGAGTTGTTGCACTTTAGTCCTTATAGTATTCCTCGATCAAGCAAATTGTTGGTTTATTTGTTATTTTTCTCTTGGTTTGCAATTCCGTATGTAATTTGATATGGAAGTGTTCTACTGAACAACATTTCGTGGTTGAATGCCATTGCTGAGGATCTTATTTGTTGCCAAAGAACACGGACTTTCAATTTCAAATTTGAACTAAATTATGAATCAATGTTATTATGGGCTTCTTCTAGTTTATACCCAGCAGTTGCAATGTGCCACTACTTAATGTTCTGATTCTGAAATCTATTTTCAATTTCATTTCTATTATCCTTCTTGATAGAGACAATAAGCAGAGATGAACAGTTTATGCTGAAATTTAGTGAAGGACTTTGGCTGTATACATATATCTAGTTGGAAACTAGGAGTCTAGGACAATATTCTCAATTCTCTCTCTCTCTCTTTTTCCTTGAAACACATGCTTTACGCTATAAAAGTATTTTATGACAATGGTCATGGGGAAGACCAAAGAAAACAATAGGAGAAACGATTAAGAGAGATCTAGCCGTAAATAACCTAACCATAGAAATGTGCAAAGACAGAACATGTTGGCGTCGCTTGATCCATATAGCCGACCCCACCTAGTGGGAAAAGGCTTTGATTGTTGTTGTTGTTGGTGGTCATGGATGTTCTTGTATTCCACTAGCCCAATCCTTGTTATCAATTTAAAAGGGAAAAAACTTAGGTGCAGTTTTTATATCCTGGCTATAAGGTTCTCCAATCAGAGAACTGAATCCTGATTTTGGCTTTGTAATATGAATGAAAGGTTAGAGAAGAGATCAAACGATGTTATGAACTGATAAACAGACGAGGGAGGGGAGTTGTATATCTGGGTTCTTCAAGGATGGGACCCAATCATTCACATTATAAGCAAGCACAAGAGCTGGCTAAAGAGGCAAGTATATTCTTACTATAGCTTCCTTCCTGTTCTCTTGCATGCTTCCTTGCATGGATATAATTATCAATCAAAGATTGTAAAACTCACAGCAACAAGGCCACATTCTTTTTGTTAGTGAAAAACATTATCGTTAGCGGCATGGATCTCCTGTAGCTGCTGTTATGAGCCCTTTTTTACATACATGTCTTAATGCACAGATAGCAAATCTTTTAGACTGCACTACATGGTCCGGGGCTGGACCGGGGCTAATGGATGCCGTTACTCAAGGTGCTTTGCAAGCAGGAAAACCAGTCGGTGGATTCAAGATAGGAAGAGAACCTGGGGAATGGACCTCCTCTAGCTACCATCCTTACTTACCTTCAGAAACTTACTTAACCTGTAGGTAAGTTGGGCAGCCTACTACAACCATGGCTTGATTGCTTAGTGGCCGTTTGGCACTGCTTCCAATTTTTGCTTATTTTAAGACATTGTGATATATTTATGTGTTGAGAATCTTCTAGATTTGATTGTGAATATCTAGGATTATGTGTATCAATTAGTGATATATTATGTGTATCAATTAGGATATATTGTATTTATTGTAATTATCCTTATTTCCTAGAATAGGTTTTCTCCTCTTGTATAAATTCCTATTCTCTTTTCATAATAATACACACATAAATTATCTCATTGCACATGGTACCAGAGCCTATTCGATCCTGAATCGCATTCACGGCTGTGCTTTCTTTCCAGCCTTAAACCCTAAACACCTCTTCCTCCACTGTGCATCTCGGCCACCCTCCGATCTGCCTATTTCCTGGCGACTTCTTGGAGCACGCGCCGGACCACCGTGCTCAGAAGCCTCCGACCGGCAAAACCCCAGTTTCCCGTCGCCGTCCGCCGCCGCACGTGTCGCCACGCGCCGTCCGACCGTTCGCCGGAGCTGCCACGCGCCGGCGCGTGAGGCCTTTTTTCGGCAGTTTTTTCCGCCGTTCTCTGCACCGTTGTGCTTCTCGGCGTGTTCTGATCCCTATTCCGGTGTGAGTTCATAGTTATCTCTAACTTCGTTTTTCACACTCTTCTCTTCATCGTTGACGCCGTCTTCCGCTACTCTCGACGCTTCAAGTGTTGCCCTAGCGTCACACTTCTGGTCTCGTTTCCAAGGTCAGCTTTGGTGTGTCAATCCCAAGTCAGTATACTGTCATGGCCATGGCTCCTACTTCTGAGTTCTCTGTGGTTGCCACGGTTGCCCAAATTGGTAATATTACTACTTGCTTTGCTCGTTCCCCAGATATTGGACCTTGGGTTCTTGACTCAGGTGCTTCTGAACACATCTCTGGTAATAAAGATCTTTTTACCCATCTTTCTAGTTCATCTTTACTTCCATCTATAACTCTGGCCAATGGCTCTAAAACTGCTGCTATTGGAATTGGTAAAGCACAAATTCTTCCGTCCTTATTTGTTGATTCTGTTTTTTATGTCCCTGAATCTCCTTTCAACCTTATTTCGGTTAGTAAATTGACTAAATCTCACAATTACTCCATCACCTTTGCTAATCAATGTGTTTCCATTCAGGATCGGAGTACGGGGCAGACGATTGGCATAGGACGAGAGTCACAAGGCTTATACCACCTTTCACCTCCTATATCCCCAGTTGCGTGCACATCCAGTTGTTCTCCATCTATTATCCATAATCGTTTGGGGCATCCAAGCCTTTCAAAACTTCGCCAAATGGATGCCTCTCTTTCTACTTTGTCTGCCCTCCCTTGTGAGTCGTGCCAATTAGGTAAACACACACGTAGCTCGTTTTCTACTAGTCTTAATAGTCAATCTTCATCTCCTTTTCAACTTGTTCACTCTGATGTTTGGGGTCCTAGTCGCGTGTCTTCTACATTTGGCTTTCAATATTTTGTCACCTTTATTGATGACTATTCTCGTTGTACTTGGGTATATCTGATGAAAAATCGTTATGAGGTATTTAACATTTTACAAAACTTTTGTGCTGAAATAAAAACTCAGTTTAATACCTCTGTCTCTATTTTGCGTTCTGACAATGCTAAAGAATATTTGTCTACACCTTTTCAAACATTTATGGCCGGTCAAGGGATTTTACATCAAACCAGTTGTCCTCATACCCCACAACAAAATGGGATAGCTGAACGTAAGAATCGCCATCTTATTGAAACAGCTCGTACTTTGCTTATTCATCATAATGTCCCTACTAATTTTTGGAGTGACGCTGTTCTCACTGTATGTTACTTGATTAATCGCATGCCTTCTTCTGTCTTGCATGATCAAATCCCTCATTCTTTGTTGTTTCCTAACGACCCTCTTTATCATCTTCCTCCCCGTGTTTTTGGTTGTGTTTGCTTTGTGCATGATTTAACCCCAGGTAAAGATAAACTTGCAGCGAAATCCGTCAAGTGTGTTTTTCTCGGTTATGCTCGACTCCAAAAGGGCTACCGATGTTATTGTCCAACCACTCGACGTTGCTTCACCTCTCCTGATGTGACCTTTTTTGAGTTTTCCCCATTCTTTGTATCTTCTACTCCTGTCAGTCCTTCTGTGATCGAAGTCCTTCCTGTTCCTTTTACTATTCCAGAGGCCTTACCCCGAGGAATACCTAGTCCTCCTCTTCTGACATATCATCGCCGTCCCCGTCCTGAGCCTACAGCTACTCTTCCTGACTCACTGCCTTCGTCTGAATCACTCTCTACTCCGGTCCAACCGCCGCCTGCTAGTCCTCCTATTGCCATTCATAAAGGTACTCGATCCACCCGTAATCCTCACCCTGTTTATAATTTCTTGAGCTATCATCGTTTATCTACTCCATATTATGCATTTGTGTCTTCTTTGGATTCTGTTTCTATCCCTAAGACTACAGATGAAGCTCTTGCACATCCGGGTTGGAGGCAAGCTATGCTTGATGAGATGACTGCCCTACATTCTAATGGTACATGGGACTTGGTTTCACTTCCTCCTGGAAAATCCCCAGTTGGTTGTCGGTGGGTTTATGCAGTTAAAGTTGGTCCTGATGGCAAAATTGAACGACTAAAAGCTCATTTAGTGGCTAAAGGGTATACTCAAATCTTTGGATTGGACTATGGTGATACCTTTTCTGCTGTTGCCAAGATTGCTTCCGTTCGTGTTTTCCTATCCATTGCAGCTATTAATCATTGGCCACTTCATCAACTGGATATTAAGAATGCCTTCCTCAATGGAGACTTGGAAGAAGAAGTTTATATGGAACAACCGCCTGGTTTTGTTGCTCAGGGGGAGTGTGGGAAAGTATGTCGACTTCGTCGTTCTCTTTATGGACTCAAGCAGTCACCGAGAGTTTGGTTTGGCCGATTTAGTTCTGTGGTTCAAGATTTTGGAATGACTCGAAGTGAAGCTGATCACTCAGTTTTCTTTTGCCATACTTCAAATGGCAAGTGCTTATACTTAGTTATCTATGTGGATGACATTGTTATTACAGGCAATGATGATTTAGGCATTGCTCAACTAAAACAACATCTGTGCAACCACTTCCAAACTAAAGATTTGGGAAAGCTTAAATATTTTCTGGGAATTGAGGTTGCCCAATCTAGTTTTGGTGTGGTCATTTCACAACGAAAGTATGCGCTTGACTTATTAGAAGAGACAGGCATGTTAAACTGCAAACCAGTTGAGACTCCAATGGATCCAAATGTCAAACTCTATCCAAGACAGGGGGAGTTGATAAATAACCCCGAGAGATATCGAAGACTTGTGGGAAAACTCAACTATCTCACTATCACTCGTCCAGATATATCGTTTGCTGTAAGTGTAGTCAGCCAGTTCCAACAATCACCATGTGATAGTCATTGGGATGCAGTTGTTTGAATTCTTCAATACATTAAGGGAGCGCTAGGCCAGGGACTGTTATATGAGGACAGAGGGAATTCTCAAATCATTGGCTTTACAGATGCAGATTGGGCTGGTTCACCAGATGATAGGCGATCCACATCTGGATATTGTGTTCTCATCGGTGGAAACCTAGTCTCTTGGAAAAGCAAGAAACAAAATGTAGTTGCAAGGTCTAGTGCAGAGGCTGAGTATCGTGCCATGGCATTAGCAACTTGTGAACTCCTATGGTTGAAACAACTTCTTCAGGAGATGAAATTTGGAGACATTGGTAAAATGGAACTGGTATGTGATAACCAAGCGGCTATGCACATTGCCTCAAACCCAGTATTCCATGAGAGGACTAAACATATTGAGATCGATTGTCACTTTATTAGAGAAAAAATTCAATCAGGGTGTCTTGTTACTCGATTTGTTAATTCGAATGATCAGCTGACAGATATCTTCACCAAATCTCTTAGAGGTCCTCGGATAAAATACCTATGTGACAAGCTTGGTCCCTATGATTTATATGCTCCAGCTTGAGGGGGAGTGTTGAGAATCTTCTAGATTTGATTGTGAATATCTAGGATTATGTGTATCAATTAGTGATATATTATGTGTATCAATTAGGATATATTGTATTTATTGTAATTATCCTTATTTCCTAGAATAGGTTTTCTCCTCTTGTATAAATTCCTATTCTCTTTTCATAATAATACACACAGAAATTATCTCATTGCACATTATGTGTAGCCAATCTTTATAATAACTACTTTATATCATCAAATTATTATGGTCTGTTTAGAGGAATGTCCATTATGGATATTCAAAGGGATTGGAAGGCCCTATTGAGATAATGTCTTAGTTTCCTTCTGCTGGTCTTCTTCTTTTTATTTTCTATTCCTGAGGACTGCTTGTCCTCGTGTTTGTAAACTTCTTTTTTTTCTTTAATACAATTTCTTTTTTCTATAAAAAGAAAAAGAAAAAGGATAAGGTTGGATGATATTTGTAAAGCGAGAAGTGTTTTTGTCCAAAAACTAAAAACTAGAAAGATAAGCAGATATTTTTTCCCATCCACAACTAGACCTAGCTGGTTCTATAGATTTTGCTGGAATCAATGGTTTAAACTGTTTTTTACTTTCAAGTTCAGGTTTTTCTCTGCAAGGAAGCATGGACTGGTGGATGCTGCAGTGAGGAACAATTCTTCTGATAAGACTGCCATTGTTGCTCTTCCTGGTGGCATCGGTACTCTTGATGAGATGTTCGAGATGCTGGGACTAATTCAGCTAGAACGGATTGGATCGAAGCTTCCCGTTCCCTTCCTCTTGATGAACTATGATTCATTCTATTCCAAGCTGCTTGACTTTCTGGATGCCTGTGAGGATTGGGGTACTGTCTATAAAGGAGAGGTTGCATCATTGTTGAAAGTTTGTGATACTAACTCAGAGGCTTTGGCTTATCTTGCTGAGTTCTACAGCATCTCTTTCAGTGATACAAGGAAGAGCAAAACTGAATTGAAAAGCATCTAGATAGGAAATGATTTTTCCTTTTTTTTTTAGTTCTCCCCTTTTAACAACAAATTTATTCTCAAAAAAGCTTCAGCTGCAGAATGTTCTCTAAGGAAAAAGGCAAAGGATATGTGTTACCAGTTAATTGCCCGTGACAGTGATTTCGTTTCCCTGAGGATTTGAGATCCTCAGAGAAACTAGTAGTGTGTTTGGATTGAGGAGAATGGAAGGAAAGGGAAGAAAAGAGAAATTTGAAGTTTGACATTTTCTTTAATTTAAATTTAAATCTAACATTTTTAATTCTGTTTGGATGATTAAGAATAAACATATGAGAAGAAAAAAAATTATTATATTTAATTTAAATTAATGAAAATACCCAAATAAAAATGTCACTTTCATTTCCTTCCCTTCTCTTCAGTTCAAACACATTCTAAGGGAATATAAGTTTTCACAACTCAGAGTGCTGGAGTCTGAGTTTATTGTATCAGATCACCTAGTTTTGTTCTTCATCAGATACTTGGGAAAAACTTGTGCTGTATTAGGCATTTTAAGAGAATGTGGGAAACTCTATAGTGGCTTCCATTTGCACTTCTAAATCTGTATTGGAGCGTTAATGGGAAATTTGAAAGAACTGCTATCACATTGAATTATGAAATGCAGAGGCTCCCCAGCGTATGAAGTGGATGTTTATGTTGTGAGGATTTTTACCTCCTCATCCAAGTCTTCAATATGTAACATTCTCTTTTTGAAGTTTACATCACCTTTTTATGGGGATATTATAGGATTGATTAATTATGTAATTTGTTATAAAAGTAAAATTTGAAATAGTTAATCAAAGTTCAAAGAAGCTGGCTAGACGACGTTAAGTTATAGGGCATTTAGGTGACAGAGGATCGCCTCAAATTTTAAGGGGTGTTCCATCTCCAAAACATTGACAGAGATTCAGAGGCTACTTGGTAAGGTGATGATGACCGACTAAATAAACCTTCAAAGAAATAACAATGTAGTGTGCCATAAATGGTAAGAGTTCTGTGTTTCTTTAACATTTGCCTCTTGAGTTTGATTCTTAGAAGAGTGAAAATAAAGAATCATCTATTGAGAGGGTCGCCCTAATCAAGAAAAAAAATTGCTAACAAGTGCCCTAAAATTTTTTTTGATTGGTTGGTTGAGAAAGTATTTAATGTTTCTTTTATTTGACTTTCCACAAATTCAAGTCATCAAATACTCTATCAACCAATAAAAAAAACCTCAACTAGTACCCTAAGGCCTAAGACATAAAATCCAAAAAGAAATAACCACATGAATTTGAACAAAAGTGGTTGAAAAGGCTGAAAGTTCAGGAAACAATAAGCTGTATTGAACTTAGAAAAAGTAAATCGATGTCATATTCATTCATTTCTGAAGTAGCAAACAACACTACACAAAGATTTAAAAAGTTTCAAAACTCATGAGCAAGGTGTTCTTCTGGGAGGGTTGAGAAGGGGCACGCATCAACAAGAAAGCATGCTGATCTTTGTGATAAAAAAACTATATACTACAGGTCACATGTCTTCCATCAAAAGCATTATTAAAACTGCCTTCTAAGCTTCAGTTGTTTCAAACAAATTTTCAACCTCAGCAATGGTGCTACGGGCTTCATCAATTTCAGGGCCTTCCTTCTGGTCTGACTCCTCCAATTCCGCCTGCAAGTGAAGAAAACATACCAACATAAAACAGTGTCATGGCATAAACCTTGGTTTATGATTCTCAAAACAAGACAAAGAAGAAGATGCAAGATAATTATATCGAATTCAAATGTTCTAGCATAGCGGAGAAGAATATGGTAATTGGTAAAGAAAGCCATTTCATTTCAGATCCTGGGCAAACTTGGACAATGTTTGTCTCAAGTCTCAACCCTTGTACTGTAAGATCACTGTCATTAATCAAATATATTCCCATATCAATCTCTTGCTTTTAATAATTAAATATCAATAACGGGTATCATCCTCCACTAAATCTAATCAAGATAATGGAGGTCAGCAGAGTGATTTGTTTTTAATGCAAAGTCATGACAGAGATAAAGCTGTTTATGGCATGACAGAACAGTATAAAACTGAGATATACGGAAAACAAAGAAATAATAAGTAGTTTGTATACAGTACCACTATTCCTTTCAAGTCCGCTAAAGAGGCCTCTAGGCGCCTGTGACAGTCAGGAATCATCATCCTGGACTCGGCCAGTACATTTTCCTGTCCACATTACATAAACAACATATACAATTATTTATAGAGGCAGGGAAATAAAAAGACATTTTCAATCATCTCTATGAAAACAGTAATGTTCCAGTTCAAACATAAGGCAACAACCCAAGTAAAATATTAAAAAGTTGATCTTAAGACTTAAGACGGTGAGTGTATAATTGCTTCCAGTACAGTTGAAGCAGATAGGGTAAGGAGTTGAAGTTTGGGGAGGGGAGCATCATTTAAGCGTGTAGATTAAATCAACAAAGCTATAGTTGCCCTTAAATCAGCTACATCAAACAAGATAATGCTAGGACACATAGTCACATAGTTTGATGGGTGCTAGTTGATGCGACAAAATTTGCTAAACTCAAATTCACTTCTTTCATTCAGAAAAACAATTGACACATTTTTGGTATAGAAAGCACGGACACTTCAATTCGCAGGCATGTTGGACATGGACACTGCCATGACACACGTTTAACATGCGCTGGACACGGCTCCAACACAGGATCAAGTATACTAGAAATAAATGTACACATATCTTGCCACTCCCTGACAATTGAAAAAGGCAAAGCAGTGCATTTTTCATCTAAAAGGAAACAAGAGAGTAGAATTTCACATGTGATGATGAATTAACAGTCAGGTTGGCTTTGTCTTATCCTGAAACCTAAATTTGGCAAATAATGTTCTCAACCTTTCATGAGCCACAACACCCTGCTAGTTCAATCATGTACATTAGAAAAATAATGTTAAGAACACATGGACTGCAGAATCCTATACAAACCAAGCACCTCTCCTCCAAAATGTTGAGATACAAGGTTCAATTTGTGAAACCAGAGGAAGATGCACAAATATTGTTAATGAAGGAAGCTGGATGCCATGTAGTCCATGAAAACATGGTCAACTAATCAGCATTGAGAAAATAACAAGGCAATAAAAGGGATTATCCTCAAAATTGTGGAACTAAGTCACTAACAATGATAATGCAAGTAGGGGTGTTCATAACCGAACAAAACCAATCAATGTTTGGTTTGGTATGTCGAAAAAACGAACCAAACCGCATACACATACATGTATATATATGTACATATTATGTTAAAAATTCTAAATAATAAAGTATAAAATTTGTTTTTAAAAGGTTATATTAAATTTAATCAATCTAAAATTTTAATTTTAGAACTAAGTTGATTGTATATTGTAAGTAAATGAAATATTACTATACTTTTTTATTATTTATATTGAATAAAATTATATTTTTTATTAATAAACTTAATATGTAAGTTTGATGACATATAAGTCCTAAACCGTCAAACCGCTCAAAACCGCTCGTTTATGGTTTGGTTTGGTTTGACACTATCAACTTAAACCGATAGGTGCACTAAATTTTCACTAAAAACCGCCCGCCAAACACCCCTAAATGCAAGAATGCCAACACAAGACAAGATCTAAGTATCACAGAAATGCTGAGAAGTTAATCAAAGTTCTCTCTATATGGATTGGTGTGGGAGTGTTTTGTCATACCTGCTGCTTAAGGTCATACGAATCAGCTCCTTTCTCCTTCATGTCAGCTGTTTTGGCAGCTTCTCTCTCAACTTCCTTCTCATACGAATGCAGCTCCTTCACAATACGCTTGCAGGTACTCGTCTTGATCTTCAGACTTCTAACGGTTGCCATAGAAGTCTGTACAAATAAACACTTTGATCGAGATCACGTTGCTTTTTTAGTATTACACATTTATTTTTTATAATAGCTTTCTCAATGCCCAAAATTGAAAGCTCGATTCAAGAATTTTAATTTTACAAAAAAATTTCAAGAATAGTGATGCCACATCAAACACAGCCACCCAAGTCATCATGAAAATACTTCATTATAAATGCGAAAAAAATATATATTAGAAGAATAAAGACTGAAAGCGACAAAAGATTGTGTTCAAGCAATAAAATCTAAGTTTAGGTTCCATCATCTTTTGTTAGAGAGAGAGAGAGAGAGAGAATAACTTACTGCAAAATACGAGCGGAAATGCGAAATTAGAACAGCCACTAAGCTTCGTTGTTGTCGTTGCAGATTGCTGCTGCTTGCTTTGCTGTGCCCTAGCAAATGGTCGAGGAAGATGAAGCAGTGGATCACACTCCTCTCTCTCTCTCTCTCTCTCTCTGTCTTCAACGCACCGTTTTAATGCTTTTGATAAAAATGAGTAAATTAATGGTTTGGTCCTTAAAAGATGAGTTGTCTCATTTTAGTCCCTAAAAATTGAACTGTCTCAATTTATTATCACTCAAAGATGCTTTTCTCCTGAGTGACTCTAAGAAGGAAAGGAAGAACAAAGGCAAGGGAATATTAAAATTGAATAAATATATAAATTTACCATTCAAATTAATGAAATTATTCCTCTTGCACTTAATACTTGTTATAGATTTAATTTTTGTACGAGTTAATTTTTTTAAAAAAAATTATAACTTGTTATATGTAATCTTTTCTTAAACTAAATTGTATATTTAAAATACTAACAGCATATATATAATATACTACAACAAAATAAATTTAACAAGTATGAGGAAATCCAAATTGAAAAATGCTTTTCCACACGAAAAAATTTGAAAAATGCTTTTACTCATTTCCTTGTGTCCATAGGTTGATAGGATAAATGTACTGTCTCCTTAGCGACATAAAAACATTAGACGTTTGATATGTATTAATTTATTTATCTATTTGTTTGTCCGGTAAAATTTAATCTATTTATACAAATATATTTTTTATTTATACTTATACTAATATATTTTTATAGTTAGGTCAAGATTATTAGTATTTTTACCAACAGGTGATTGATTGGAGTGGTAAGTATTCTATTTTCTTTAAGTAAGATCCCGAGTTTAAAACTTGTGTATGAAAAAACTTGTGCTGAGAAAGTTCTACCCCATTATAAAACCTAAACGAACTCGAACAGATTGCCTCCAATAGAAGAATATTTATGAGAAAAAAAAAGATAATTAGTATTTTTTAAAAAAAAAAGAGGACAAAACCAATAGCTAAAAACTCGATTACAAAATCTTTTTACTTTGAAATGGCATAGATTAATACAAAGCTCCGTCAAGTTTTCTTTTTAATAATTGTTTGAAGCGGTAAATATTCAATTATCTTTAAACAACATCTTAAATTATATATATATTATTGAAAATGGAATAATCTCACATTAACTAATTTAAATTAAATTAATCAAAATTCAACAAGCTTTTAAATACTTGTAGTTTTAGCATAATAATAATAATAATAATGCACATCAACCTCTCATTTTCAATAAAGATTTGTTCGAAGAAGAGACAAATTGAGAGAAAGAAAAGAAAGCAAATTATGATATTTGATACTTTGAAATATCACCCCTTTTTATTTCTTATAATATATTGGACAAGAATGAAACCCCAAAAAGAAAATCCATCCCCTCCTTGTTTTCCCTCCTCCAAAGTCCAAACAAACATTGAGAAATACTTTGAAAAACAACATCACAACTGTGATAGCCTAACCTAATAGGCCAATAAAGGAAAGTGCAATTCAATCGGGAATGAATCCTATACTGTATAGTATAAAAAAGTAAGGAGAAAAAATGACACATAATAAATCCTACATGTGAGTCTTCACATTGTTATAAAGGGATAAATGCAGGGATAACTGAATTTTCAATATAATTTTTATTTATCATTTGTCAATATTAATAACAATCAACTCTAATAAAAATTTGTTCTAAATGAATTAAGAACTAAATTGTTATTAATATTAAAAAATAATAATTAATAGAGAAAATACTGAATTCAATACTCCTATAATAGTGAACATCCTCACGTTATAAAGAAAAAAAATATTATAAATGAGTTGGAGTCAATCAACTTTACCATACACAGCATGTGAATGTGGGACCAAACAATTATTCATGATTATACACTTGATTAACATATTTGTTGAATGGAATTTGATTCTCAATAATTGACATTCATATCCACAAAAAGATAATAATAGAGAGAGAGGATGGCAACACAGGAAAGTTCATGAAGCACCATAGTTAAACACATATATAGTACTCAGTACAGTGTTACATTATTATAATAATAAGAGTAAATTATATTCCCCTCTCACAAAAGATTCAAGATCCTTAAATTATACTATGGAAACTTACAATTTCATCAATTTTGATCAAAATACCCTTATAGTCATAAAAAATGTTATTTTTAATTTAAAATAAAATAAGTATTCTTATAATCAAATATAATTATTTTAGAAAATTAACAATGTTACTAGGGAGATTTTAGTTAAAAAAGTGAAAATTTTAATTTTTATTCAGGAAGGAGGAAAATGTAATTTTAACATCTTCGGGAGAGTGTAATTTACTCTTATAAGTTATAATAGACCCTATCACCTAAAACATCTCAGTACACAAGAAGAAAACCAAATGATGAAGATCATGATGATGATACATCATTGTATTTCACATTTCACTACCCCTGATATGATATCAGTTATAGTTATAAAAAAAATCTGTGTCTGTATTTCCCTTAAACTATTTAAGGTAAAAAAAAAAAGAGCTACAGAAGAAAGCTCTGATTCCATGAAACACACAAGAGATACTAATGACAGTAGTTTCTGCAAATTAATTAGAAAGCTTCATTTTTGCTAATGACTCTGTAAATTTCTGCATGCTTTTCATGTACATGTGATGTCTACCATCTCAAAGTACCAAAGAAGAAACCACACTCAGATAGTACATTATTACATAATTAGACTAAAGTTAAATAAAAAGTTCCTTATGTATTTGCTCAAGTTTATGGATAAAAACATAACATGTGAAAAAGTTCTTTTTTGTCGAAAGACCTAATCACCTGATGCTAAACCATCAAACATTCTGTTTTATCTTATTTTTATTAGAGAACCTGATACCAATTCAGGAAAACTATATCTAAGTTCACCCTTTATATTTCACTATCATATTCTTATCAGGTTTTCCAATAAAAATATAAGAATAAGATATAGATATTTTTCCTAGCTTAGCATCTTTGGATTAATTTGTTCAAGAAAGTTCTTTCACATGTCATGTTTTTATTGAAAAGTTTAATGGCAAACAAATAAGAAACTTTAAGTAAGCTTTCTTCTTAAGCAAAAGCTAGAAGAAAGCCCTACTTCCATAAAACACACGGGAGCTACCATTCTTTGACGATGCGGACGAAGGTGCCTGTACCTTCTGCTCAGAGCTCGAGTTCCCCGGACTAGTCGGTCCACTTTCAATGTCCAAATTAGGAAGCTTCATCTTTGCTAATGACTCAGTAAATTGCTGCATGCTCTTCATGTACATGTCTACTATGTCCTGCTGCACCACCTTTGGTTCCGGTTCGATCTTCACAGTCAAAACAGGCTTTGAAAATGCATCATTTGGAGCCCCACCATTGGAGGAGTCACTCTCACCATCTTTGACATCCACAACAGGTTTCTTTTTGGTTCCAGAGACTTGTTCGAGCTCGGATGATTCTGAGCTTGCAGGCACCGAAGGAGATAAGGAAGATACCCCATTTGTTGACACACTGCTCTTTGGAGAATCATCGATTTTACGAGGTTGGACAGACTCAACGCTGCATGCTGTTGAGAAGCTTTCCACAAGCTGAACACCTGCTTCTTCAGAGCTACTATGGCTTTCAGCAGCATCAGAAGATGTGGTTAAGCTCTCCTCACATGGAATGCCAAAATACTCTGAAACCATCAGGTGATCCTCTTTCAGTATTTTCGGATCCGGGAACTCGATTTTATCAAAGTCTTTGGCAAGGGACTCGTAGGTTTCTGAGTCCGGCAGAGGCACTTCTTCGGCAGGAATCACCATAACATCCGGCGATGCTCCGGTGTATGCAAGAGACAAGCGAACAAAACCTGCTGGAGAATGAAACAGATCTGTTGAGGAAAGCGAGAACTCTTTGTCTAGTGTCCCACCATTGTTCTTGACAAGAACTTCAGACAAAGGCACCAAAGCAAAACCAAGAAGCTGGTCTTCTAGGTAGTTCTTCACCCGGCTCAACATCCATATCTCACATTTGAGAGAGGACTCCACAGTTTTAACATTCAGACAAAGATTCTCATTAAACACAGGGTTCCTTCCACCTCCATTGATGATCTTGGTGGATACAGTGTTCTCAGGGTGGCTAGTGAGGCAAATCTTGGCATAAACATCTTGCTTGTGGTATATGCAAATGTTGTGGATGTCCCTCGCTTGGTGAATGTAAACATCAAGGACGCCGATGAAGTTGTCTTCTAGATTTGACACACGAGATTCCTTTCCATTGACCTCAATGTCCTTAGACAACACAGAGCTCTTGAATGGTGACACAACAGATTGTGGGGATTCCATATTATAGACCCTGGGAAACAAAGAGAGTAACAAGAAAGTTAAGCCAAGATTTAACTCAAGATAGAACACACAGATAATTCTTAGAACCTGAATCCCAAATAATATAACACAAATAGATTATATATGCACAGCTTAAATGAAGGGCTTTAAAACCTAGGCTCAAGCAGATCCAAAAAGAAAGATATACAATATTAGAGACTATTGTGGGTGAACAAGGGAGAGAAATGGGAAGATTTAACTTGAATTCCTCCAGAAATCCTAATTTGAGAACCAAAGCACACAAATCCCTAATGAGGTAAGATTGATTCTCAAGAACCAGAACCCTAGCCCCCAAAATTGAAAGATTCTAGTGATCTGCTAGAAGAGACCCCAGAATTGACCAAAACTTTAAAAAAACTAGAAAATAAAAAACAATCAACGAATGAAGCCAAAATTGATCAGATTTCAATAAAGCTACACGCACTAGCTACCAACTTTTTCTCCACAGAAACACAACCAGCAGAATCCAAGGAAGGGAAAGCAAAAAGGCAGGTTTCAAAATAATCAAAACAAACCCACTTTAAAGTTCTCGTTAGAAAGGCGATTGGAATCAGTCAAGAGCTCTAGAAACAGAGGGAAAAAAACAGAAATATTCAAAAAAGAAGGAAAAAGAGCACAGAAAGCAGGATAAAGTAAAGGGTAGTTTCATTTTTACCTCCAAAGTCAAAGTAAAGTAGAGTCCGGTGTTTTAAGGCTCTAATCCACAATCAAAAGACGACCCAGTTGGTGAACAGAGGTGGGAATGAAGGAACCAACAAAAAGCTGGGAAATTGTTGTTGTATAGAGAATCATAGAAATGCAAAAGAAGAAGAGAATAAAATCGAGAGCAGAATAATACTGGGAATTCAGATGGGTGGGGAATGTTTGTGTATGTATAAATATAAATATTATAGTTTTGTATAGGAAATAGGAGTGACATAGCATAATGTGGGTGAAGGAAGAGGATGGAATATAAGGGCCTAAGGGGTACACCGTCCCACGCGATGGCCCCACAAGGACCAATGAGAATGGATTTGGGTGCGGTGTGAGGAGTGGGGTAGGGTTGGCATCATGTGTGTGACTTTTTTGTCCCAAGGTCCCACCTTTGCTGCTACTCAGTACTATACTCTCATATCATCATGCCGCCTTATGTTCATTTCATTTCCATTTCTACCTTGCATTGTAAAGCATTGGAAATTTTAAGGACTAAAATACAAGAGATTTTTAAATTATATATATTTTTTAATTTTAAAAAAATTATACTCTTTTATCAAGAGATAAGAAAATTTATTTTGATCAAAATATTTTTACATTCATTATTTACATAATAAAATATGTATATTTTTTATATTACATATATATATATATATAATAATAATTTTACCTCTTGTTCTCTCAAAAAAAAAATTTAATAAAATAATTATTTTTAATTCAAAATAAATAATAGTTAAATAATAATTTGAAAACTATATAGTTTCTAAATAATTTATAGTAATTTTAAAAAAAAAATAATTGTATTATTAGGGGTATTTTAATAAAAATAAAATTAAATTATAGGCTTTTTAATTTTTTAAGAGAGGAACAAAATATTAAAATAGTTAACAAAATATTGAACGTAGATACTGATATATACATATTAATTATTTTATATGTAAAAAACAACAAAGTTGGATGTAGGCGTAGCGCTACATTTTGGTTGATGTCAATTTAATGGAACTTGGAATTTAAATTTGATAATTTACTGTTTTACTTTACATTTGAGATTAATAGATTGATAATATAAAATGACAAAAGTATGACATACAAATATTAAAATTGGTCTCCATTTAGCACATTTTTTATTAAGTAAATTAAAAGTCTTAATGATTAGGAAAAATTAATTGATTTTTAAAAGTTAGTGGCCTAAAATAGAATCAATCAAATTTAAAGAACTAAACTAAAACCTAAATCAATAGTACTTTTTCCTAAATCAATATATTAAACAAACCTATAATCATTAGAATCAAAAACCTTCATTTAATTTGAAAAACAAATGTATAGATAACCATAAAAAGTTATTGAAACAAACAAGTGGATAGTGAATGAAAGAAATTAAAGACTTCCATACAAGAGATACAAATCAAAAAGAGCGTAACCATAAAACTTTAGTTTTAATTTTTTTTAGGAGTAAGAACATTATATATTAAAAAAAAGCAAATACAAACATATGTAATAAACTCTATTTAAAATTTTAAATAATGAGTTACAATGTTTTTTCTATTATCCCCAGATTTTAGATTCAAGAGATCCATCATCCATAGATATGTAGAAAAAAATCTCCCCACTTGATGAAAGCAACTTTTGCACTTTAATTCTAAAAAAATTGCCTTTTTATTTGTTTCCAAATGTGGTGGGCCCATTGGAAAAAAAATGTGGTTGGCCCAACAGCAAATGGTACACCCATGACCCAAGCAATTGGCCAATTACATTACACCAAAGATGCACATAAAATCAAAGATGAATTATGGTGGGGCTATATGTGTGAAGTGTGTGACTTTTAAAATATTTTTATATCAAAAGAAAATGATATGACCATATTGTGTAAAATATAGATAGAGAGAAACACATAATATTAATAATCTGAAAAATTAATTATTTGGCAATATGAATATCTTAAAAAATATTTTTTTCAATTTAATTCTTAAAAAATCTATCACCATTAATCTAGTTTTTCCTTTGTTAAAATTATTAGTATGCAAAAATTTAAAGTTATGTGTGATGTGATTCGAACAAACTCATTTCTCATTATAAAAAAGATAGAACTCTCATAATAAATATTTTTTACGCACAAAATTCAAACTCAAACAATATATTTAAGAGAATTAAATACTTATCACTTCTGCTAATCAATTTAATTTTTAAATTAATGAAATTAAAAGGAAATTGACTGAAAAATTAATCTTATGCAATTAATATTTTGACTACATATTATTTGTAAATGTGGGTTTTTATTATTTAATATAATCTAATTGATCATTTGATATTTTGTAATATTCATCAAACTGATCAAATTTATTTTATAAGAATCAAATTGAAATATGTTGTTTTTAAGAATTAATTTAAAATATTTTATTTTTTAAAACTAAAATTAAAACAATATACATATTTCATCATCAAATTATTAGCTGATATTATTATTTATCATTTAAATAAGGCTAAAATACACATACACCCCCTGAGTTTTGGGGCAGGGGCACATAGACCCCCTGAGTTTTAAAATGTTGCACATAGACCCTCTGAGTTTTTACTTTGGGGCAGAGACACCCCTTTTGTTAGGGTTCCGTGAAAACTAGGCGTTAAGTACCACGTCAGCAAGCATGTGTGAGGGGTGTCTCTGCCCCAAAGTGAAAACTCAGGGGGTGCATGTGCCCCTAAAGTGAAAACTTAGGGGGTGTATGTGCCCCTAAAGTGAAAACTCAGGGGGTGTATGTGCCCTCACACATGTTTGCTAACGTGGCACTTAACGCCTAATTTTCACGGAACCCTAACAGAAGGGGTGTCTCTGCCCCAAAGTGAAAACTCAGGGGTCTATGTGCAACATTTTAAAACTTAGGGGGTGTATGTGCCCCTGCCCCAAAACTCAAGGGATGTATGTGTATTTTAGCCTTTAAATAATTACGTATCTACCTTCTTTTGTCTTATCATGATGACACATTAATCAAAATGGATGACTTTATAGTTGATTCATCTCACTATTTCAATGACTCTTTAACTATATGTTTGAAAAAATGTATGGAAGTTTAGAACTTGTTTGGCTTGATTCCGTTGGCTTAATGTGACGCGTGGCTTAAAAGAGTCGTTTTTGATAGAGATGGATAAGCGAGCGTCCTTCTTGTCTTGTCATTAATTTGTGTAGTGACTATTGATGGGTTTGGACTTTGGATAACACTTTTTTTTTTAATTTCCTTCCCATTGAATTTGATCATTAATTTTTTTAAATTGTCAAATTTATTGTCAGAGGAGTAGTATTCATGATCTTTACGGAAAAATAGAATGAGAAACGAAATGAATTTATTGTGTTTGTTAGTAAAGTTTGGGAATAAAAATAGAACGAGAATGTATTAAAATTACCACTTTACCCCTTATAAAGAAAATAAGGTTATGATTGTGTCAAATCGAAGGGTATAATAGACATTTTATATTTTTTTCAAAAAGGAAAGCAACGACCTTTTTACTCTCCTTTTCATTTCTTTTAATACAAACGAACAGACCATAAATCTTTAAGAGAATCGCATTCTAAAAGTTAATTGTTAAAGTTGGAGAGCATAATACTTTTGAAGACTTTTATTTGATTATAGTATCTTCAATGTGAGACTCGGATCATGTTGTTCTTATAATAAATAAAGCAATAACTAAGAAATTACATATTATTTAGGCTAAACTACATAGAATACGTACCCATGAGTTTTAGGTCATAGGTACATAGCACTCATAACCCTAAGTTTTCAAATATTGCACTCAACCTCTGACTTTTAATTTTAGGCACAATATCTCTTCCGTGAAGAATTTCGTTCATTTTTTAACAAAATTCTATCTATTATTTAATAGAATTAAGGTATGTTACCTTTTTTGAGCTAGTAGAAATGCATTTTAGTCATTTTACGAAAAAAAAAATCCAATCAAAATTATTTTCAAATTTATTCAATTACCTAAAAAATACTAAACGTGATGAAATTTTGTTAAACCCTAGACCAAATTCTTAATGGATGGGACTTTTTGCCCAAAATTAAAAGTTCAGATGGATTAGATGCAATGGTTTAAAAATTGAAAAATTATATGTCAATGGTTTAAAATTCACAAGTATTATATATATTTTAGCCAATTATCTATTATTTATGTGAAGCCGGATTAGTTTATATTCTAGTTTTAGCTAAATAACAATAATAGATATACATCTATAAATATAATGGATGATGTCGATACGTGTTTATGTATTTTTTATGGATAAAAAATTAACGGTACTATATTATTGAAGTTCAGTACATCCCTTCAATAATATAGAGTCATTTATTAATATTAATATAAATTCACATTAATAAGGATCCACATTGAATGGTTTAAGATCCACATTGAATGGTTTAAGAACCAATTGATTGGAGGAATGTACTAAAATTCAGTGTTACTGTACCACCGAACATCTATTCATTTTTTACACATTGGAGGAGTAATTAATGCCATAATTTGGACAAAGATTAGACATCTAAACCCCTAGTTGACTATGTTTATGAAAAGGGAGAATTTATTTTCTAAAAAAAATTATTAGACAATGCATTTGACCTAACTTTTTTTTTTCAGAAATAAAATATTTTAAAGTTATAGTAAAAATAATTTTACTATTAGAGAAAGAAAATAAAAATAAAAATTTATTGGGACATGGAAATAGTTTTATTAAAAAAAAAATTTATTAAAAAAGAATCATATATGATGATTATTTATAATATTTTCTACCTACTCTTAAAAAATTGACACAAATATTTTCATTATCATCCTATAACAACTCATCCAAATTAATAATGAAAAAAATATTTTTTAAATAATAATGAAATTAGTTGACTTGTCATCAATATTCTTTGGCCAATTAATCATGACACAACTCATTGCTAACGATTTTTCTCATTTACGTGAGACAACCCATTTCATTGATTAAAATGTTTAATAAAATAATATATGATTATTGAGATGTGTTAATAATAGTGATTTTTTAGTATTAATTTTGAAAAAAGGCAAGTAGATGGTAGAAAAAAAGTAAATGACAAAGTATAAAGATTTTTTTTTCTCCGCCCTGTCTCCTTTAGTCACTATTCTGAGTAATTCAGATTATGGTGGAAGAATCTTTCAACAGAAATAATTACATTTATAAAGTTTTCGAATTTGAAATCTTATTTAATGATACTAAATTACTTATTACTTAGACCAAATTTATATCGGTAAAGTATAAAGATTTTAAACCGTTTAAATTCATCTAATTTTAAAATATTTGGAAATTAGAGTATTGAATAATTTCTTACCCAACTTTAGTTGTAGTAGTATCCTATTGATCATAATTATGTTCTTAAACATTAAATTAAGGCAAAAATACATTTCCTAACCCCAACGTTTGGGGGTCCTGTCAGTTTCGTCCCTAACGTTTTTTCGTTGTCAATTGTACCCTTGACGTTTTACGTTTCTGCTAATGTCACCCTTTTCACTAACACCGTCAAATATTTAACATTTTTTGCAGACGTGGCATCCTATGTGGCAAAACGTTTCTTTTTTCTGTCAATTGTAACCCTAACGTTTTACATTTCTGCCAATGTCACCCTTTTTACTAACACCTTCAAATATTTAATAATTTTTGCTTACGTGCCATCCTATGTGGCAAAAATATCTGACTTGGTATATTTTTTTCCACATCAGATTTCCTACTCATCTTTTCCCCATCAATGTTGTGTCGTTTTGACCTCGGCCTATTCCGTCTAAAATATAACTGAAACGCACGCGCTATTTTGCTCATAAAAACAACGGAGACGTTATCCATTCTCTATTTTAGGGTAACGTCTCCGACAAAATAGAGAATGGGTAACGTCTCCAACAAAATAGAGAATGGATAACGTCTCCAATGTTTTTGTCTGCAAAATGGCATGTACGTTTGAGTTATATTTTAAAAGGAATATGATGAGGCTAAAACGACACGGTTTTGATAGGAAAAAGATGAGTAAAAAATCTGGTGTGGAAAAAAATATGTCAAGTCAGATGTTTTTGTTACATAGGATGCCACGTAAGCAAAAATTATTAAATATTTGATGGTGTATGTGAAAAGGGTGACATTGACAGAAATGTAAAACGTTAGGGTTACAATTGACAGAAAAAAGAAACGTTTTGCCACATAGGATGCCACGTCAGCAAAAAATGTTAAATATTTGACGGTGTTAGTGAAAAGGGTGACATTGGCAGAAACGTAAAACGTTAGGGGTACAATTGACAGCGAAAAAACGTTAGGGGCGAAACTGACAGGACCCCCAAACGTTGGGGTTAAGAAAGTTACTTTTGCCTTAAATTAATAGTTAAAATGTTCAAATCTTCTCACTTTACCACATTTATCACGAAACTATTCTTCTAATCAAACCCTGTAAGGCTGTAACCTTTATTTTTTTTTTGAAGAAACAAATGTAATAAAAAGATATATTTTTTAGATGTAGATCACAAATTTTGGTCACATTGCGATTTTCTATGTTATATAAAAAATCATATTTGTTGTTATTAATTTTGTAACTTGCATGTTATTTATACATTTTTTAAGAATATTACGGATAAAATGGATAAAAATAAAAAGGACCCAAACACAATAATTTTAATAAAAAAATATTAATTTAGCAACTTACATGCTATCTAAGTATCTATTTTCTCTATGCCACACCCTATAATATATATTTTATATTTTTAATTAAAATTAACTATTTTATGACATAATCAAAATACTCAATAATCATATTAATATAAATATATCATGCATGTAATGGGTATGATAATTTACTTTAAATTTCTAATAATTGTTTATCCTTAATTTTTATTATATTAGTTTCTAAAAAATTATTATATTAAAAAAAAAGAAGCTATGCCTCACCTTTTTTTTGGGTAAGAAGCAGCGTAATATTAAAAAGAAAAAGTTGTGCCTTTGATGGTTAGAACTTAAAATTAAAATAGAAGGAAAAAACTTATTCAGGAGAAAATGAACATAAGGAAATGGAAATAAGTTTTTGGATAAACTACAGTTTGCCCCCCTGTGGTTTAAAATTGGACATTTAACCACCCTGTGGTTTGGCTTAAAATTAATGTGCCCCCTTGTGGTTTAGAGTAGGACACTTGACCCCCCTGTGGCTTGTTATGTTATCACTTAACTACTTTCACCTAACTTCTATCCAAATTTTAGTCAAATTAATCATCATTTAATACTTTTAATGTTTAAAATTTGTCATTCAACACTCTAGATTTATAAAATGATTCAAAAAAAATTATAATTAATATAAAAAATTATAATTTTAAAAAATCAATAAAATAATTTAATATTTATTGTTTACTCCATTGATTATTTATATTTAGTTATTTATTCATTTTATTGTTATTTTTTATCTTTAATGTTTTAGAATTATTAAATCAATAAAAATAAAATTGTAAAAGAATAATATAATACAAATATATAACTAAATTTAAGTCTTTTTATTGTTCAAGTTCAGAACATACATACCTAGATTGAATGTTAACATTATTGAGATTAGAAACTCTAACATTAAACAATAATTTTCTTAGAAAAGTATCTTTAGACTAGGAGCATAACAGTACTCTTGGATATAGTGGAGAGATGAGAGGAAAGAAAGAGTTTAAAGGAAACACTAAAAAGAGTTGAAAGTAGAAGATTAGAGTTTATTATTATTATTTTAGAGATAAAATAAATATTTAATAAAATAATTAATTAATTTAATTATTTTTAAGTAACTTCTTTTATAAGTTATATTAAATATTAAATTGTGAGAAAAAAATAATATAGGGTAGTTAAGTGATAACATAACAAACCACATGGAAGTCAAGTGTCACACTCTAAACCACAGGGGGGCACATTAATTTTAAGCCAAACCACAGGGTAGTTAAGTGTCGCATTTTAAACCACATGGGGGCAAACTGGATTTAGGCCAAACCACAGGGGCAAACTGTAATTTACCCTAAGTTTTTTCCAAAATAGAATTATCGAATATCTGAAATCTTATTCAGAATATCTGAAATCCTATTCAAAAGGACAAAAATTCATAAATATTAAGGGGAAAATGTCAAATAAAAATGGCTAAAATAAGTGTTCAATACTATATATATATATAAACAGAATAAAATAGTTTGGTAAATTAAAGTTAGGCTATGTCGGTTTGATTGAGAAATTAAATATTGAATATCAAAAGTCACGAATTGCATATGACCACAACGGCCAGAATACAACAACTAGCTCCCACCGCCCACAACGGCTACTTTTTTGAATCCAGCCACTGCGTGGACTAATTTGCCCCTACTGACCCACTTAATGCTTAATGGACCGTTATTGCAGTCTTTAAATAATAATTATAAGAGTAAACTACTTTTTTTTTGTCCTGAAAGATAATAGTCTTAATTTATGATGAGACTTAGAGAGAGTGAAGAAGGGGAAAAAAAAAAAGAGAAAGAGTTGATTGACTTTTAGGGTGTTTGTTAGCAAAAATAATAAAATTTGTGTTCTTATATTTTTATTCATTTTTAATATAACGGTAAAATAATTATTTTATATATTTTTATTCTATTCACATCATATTACATTTTCATTCCCTTCAACATTTTCATTTTCATTCTCATTCTCATTCCTATTCTCATTTCTTCTAACATTCTCTAAAAAACAAATAAGCCCTTAGGGTGTGTTTGTTACGCAGAAAAGGATTGAGAATGGGTTTACCGTGTTTTGTAGTAAAATTTGATAATAAAAATGGGAATGAGAATGAGTAAAAGTGGATTAAAATTATCACTTTATCCCTTATATTAAAATATTAAAACAAAGTCATGGTTGTGTCAAATCTAAGGATATAATGGACATTTCAAATCTTATTTTTTTTCCGCCAAACATGCACCAAATCCAGAACGGAAAGCTGCACTCTTTCTGCACCTGTGGGCTCACTAGATTCCATCCTATTTTTCTTAGTGCAATCTAGCTATCGAACACAGCCTTAGTGTAAAGAGGGAGAGAAAGAATCATGGAAATAGAGTGTAGAGAAGAAATAAAAGTTATAGGTTAATGAATGAGTGAAAGTATACTTTTTTTAGTTTTCATCATGTATTAGTTGACAGGCTAAATTAACGGTGTTGTACAAAATGGTTAATTTGGAACAAGTTACAAAGATAAATGATCGATTTAAAACTTTTAAAATATAGAGGACTAATATGAAACAAGTGAAAAAGATAGTGAACCAAAATACATTCCTCAAATTTTTATTTTAAAAAAGGTCAACAATCAACTTTGATATCCTATCTTTTTCTCTTGTTTCGTATGGTTATATATCTTTTAAAAATTCTAAATTAATCTTTTATTTCTGCAACTTTTTTTATAGGAAAAAACTTAGGTCCATTTTCTTATGTCAATTACATCCAGTTCCCCAATATAAATATGACACGTGGCAAAAAGTGTTTAAATGACCAATCACAGTAGAGAGAGAATATAGAAGATCACCTTTTATATAACCAATAATAGAAGAGAGAGAGAGTGTAAATACAATATATGATTGGTGGAATTGGATGTAATGGACATAAGGAAATGGACCTAAATTTTTTCCTTTTTTATATTGGCTTTGAAATTTGTGTAATACCATTAATTTAGTCCATCAACTACTGACTTGACATAATAAAAACTTTTTAAAAGTTATACTTTCACTCTTTTTTAACCTCGAACTTTTTATTTCAATCATAACATTCTATCTCCATTATTTTTCTCTCTTTTCACTCCAATTCAATTTCTTTATTCACTTCTTCTTCACTTTCTTCCCGAAGATTATACATCTACTTTCTTGCAAAAGATTATGGTCCTGTTCGGTAGGGGTTTTGACCGATGGAAAGGAATGTTTACTTCATTATTTCTTATCAGAAATTAAAAACAAAAGGAAAAAAATATAAAATATTTATTATACCCTTTGATTTAACACAATCATAACTTTCTTTTCTTTTTATTATTTTAATATAAGGAGTAAAGTGGTAACTTTAATACATTCCCATTTTATTTTCACTTCCATTCCCAAACTTTACTAATAAACACAGTAAATGCATTCCCTTTATCTTTCCGTTTCTGCGTAAAGAACGTGTCGGTTTTGAGAAATTGCTATCTTTGATACATATTTTTTTGGTGCTTGTTGGATTTGGTCTATTATTTTATATAAAAGTTTGTATAAACCCTCAAAAAATGAAGGTTTAGTGAGATTATTGATAGGAATAACGAGTGAAATGTTTACTTTGTCTATTTTTTTCATTATCACATTGAGACATCACTACTCAGCAGTCAGCACCCACACTTCACATCACCTCTCACTCTCAATAATTTTTTAATGAAAGATAAAATTGTCATTTTACTCCAATCTCAGTCATTTCGTATCCTTTATTTTATCTTATACCAAATATAATTTATATCATTCTCATTTTTATTCTTATTCTCTCAAAATAAATTTACCAACCAAACGAGTCCTCGGTAGTTGGTAGTGACTTGGAGTTGGTGCTCCTCCCACATTCATTTTTTTTATAAATAGACAATAAGCCTGATCATATTATAAAAAAATTCAGCAGCACTTATAATAAATCAGACAATTCCATTATAATAATACTGAAAGATAATTGATTACAATTGTTGAACTAGAGAAATAATTTAAAGTCTTATATGATCCTATTTTTAAGATATATATAGGATAAAAAGCTTAACCGTTATTTTTTGATATTGCTAACATGGTGTTACTCTTATACTTTTTACATATAAGATATGGCATATGAAGTGATCTTCAATGTTGAAAGTGCCATAGACTCTTCCAATAATATGATGAAAGAGTAAAAGCTTTTTGACGCAGATGATCAGTAAATTTTAAATATATAGAATGCAAATCTTGAATCCAAAAGCACCTTATTTATAACAAAACTTCAAAAAAAGAAAAAAAAAAAGAAATGCACAAAATAAAATAAATAAACTCCACACACATAATCCTTTGGGTTGTGTCTTTGTTGGTCTCTCCAACATGCCACTGGCGCCCTCTCCGAATAGTACTTGGGAGTGCCTTCCCTCATTACTTACCAAAAATAAAATAAAATATTTTTATTTTGTAAGGAACAAAATGATGTTTTTTTTTATGTGTACTCTTATTGAAAAATCTACAACACAAATCTCATTAAAACAATAAAACGACTAAAATACCCTAAAGCATAATATTAATTGCTTTTAATATTAAATATTGAAAATGTAACTCATAATTTCGTTTCTTCTTTGAAGGGAGTGACTTATAATTTCAAAGGATTTACATAATGCAAAGTTAATTACACAAACACTTTTTTTTTAGTAAAATTGGCCTCAACTAATCTATTATCTATTATATATATACTGCTAATGCAATTACTGCCACATCAGCGTGTAAACATCTTTAATCCTCTGACATATATTGCTGACGTGTTGTTGACATGTGCTATCAATTTTCTGATGTAATCAGCTTTATATAATATATTTTATTCTTTGGACTATATATAAAAGAATATTCTAAATACAAAATTAAATTTAGCTTAGAGATTTGATAATATATTAATAATGTATCTTAACTGAAATATTTTGTAAACTGAAAATATCAAAATAAAATAATGGTAATAGGGAAATATCATCATTTACTTATAGTTAATTTCTTTTTTCGTAAACCTTATATTTAATTTCAAAACATATTAATAATGTATCTTAACTGAAATATTTTGTAAACTGAAAAGATCAAAATAAAATAATGATAATAGGGAAACATCATCATTTACTTATAGTTAATGACAAAAACACTGTTTTGGTCCTTAACGGTTGCTCTCTGTTTCAATTTGATCCCTTACGTTTGGTCCGTCTCAATTTAGTTCTTCACGTTTTTAATTAGAGTCAATTTAATCCTTCCGTTATCTAAGTCTTAAATAATTAACAGATTGCTGACGTGGACAATTAGATAATGACATTTTTTGAGTTTCATATTTATTAAAATTAGTTTTTAAATGAAAAATTAATTAGAACTTTTATTCAATAAAGAGGGACCGCATATAGATATAGTATAGGTAACAGAAAGTTTGATAGATGACTTCTGCTTGCTATAGCTCCATTTTTCTAATCCTTTGCTTCTTCTGCCTTCTGCTACGATTGTGAATGGTGAAAAGGAAAAACTCTAATATTAATTTGCTTCTCCGATCTGCGTATTCTTCTTTTTTTAATATTTATTTGAATCCTTAGATTGAATGTTCTTTTGAGAGAACATGATTTTTTTTCCAAAGATGAAGGTGAAGGTGAAGGTGAAGAGTTTGTAAGGATTCAAATTTTAATTAATTTTTTATTGAATAAAAGTTTTAATTAATTTTTTATTTAAAAACTAATTTTAATAAATATGAAATTCAAAAAATGCCATGTCACTAGATATTTAACTGTCCACGTCAGTAATCCGTTAATTATTTAACACTTAGATAACAGAAGGACTAAATTGATTCTAATTACAAACGTGAATGACTAAATTGAGACGGACCAAATGTAAGGGGTCAAATTGAAACAGAGAGCAAACGTTAACGACCAAAACAGTGTTTTTGTCTATAGTTAATTTCTTTTTTTCGTAAACCTTATAGTTAATTTTAAAACATTTGAAATTCATCATTATCCTATTCAAGTATGAGATGTTAAAATCATATATTTAAATTCGAATTTTGATTCAGTAGATAAGTTATTTAAATGTGAATTATTTGAATAGTGGTTTCTGATTCATACTTATCAGAATCATATTCCAACTCAAAATTTAAATTGTTGTTATGTGTTATTTTGTCAATCTCTCTCATCCCTATATATACTAAGACGCAGCAGTGCTTTTATACACCAGTATAATCAAAATTAGCTTATAATAGAATTCAAGGAAGAGTTCTCACAAGCTGCAATCAATGGCTGCCGGTAGAGTTGATCCCATCAGTGCTATCAATCCAACAAAAACTTATTGGATTATCAAGGTTCGCGTGGTGAGGATCTGGCTATAATTTTGGATCTGCCAGTAGAGTTCTCATAAATTGGTTTCAAATTGAGAATTCAATCTCCATTATTCTTAAAACATCTATTAATTATTTATAATTTCGACAATCAATATAAAATTAAATTGATCAATTAATATATTCTATAACTACAACTACTATTAAATCTCTGATTTTATTTCTTTCTATTTTCTATTCTCTGATTTGGTTGCTTTGAAAATCAACCTCCTCAGTGACTGCCAAATTGGAAAGAACAGCTTCTTGGTTTGTTCCTAATTAATCAATTCAAGCATGCATTAATCTGCAGGTGATGGAAAATCGCAAGACCAGATTTCAATGGCTTGTAAGGATGCCTACATAACTCGTGTGAAGAAAGAATATACCCATTATAAAGAGCAAACAGTTAATTAGTCAATGTAATATATGTATTATACCCATTATTTTATTATTGTTAATATTAAAATTTTTAAAATTTATTATTGTTTATATTAATATGCTGGATATATATATATACTTAATTATTATTATTATTATTATACTGATATTTATTGTCAAAGTAAATTAAATCAATTAATATATTGTTGCTATTTTGTGGTTGATGCCCTTGACGGCTTGAACGTTACTTTCCTACGATTTTTAATAAAGCATATATGTACCCCACTCATAGAAAATCAATTAATATTAGAAAAAAACTTATATGATGTTGTTTATATGATTTTGCTAAGGTTAACCAATTAAAAAAAGACATGTGTCAATTTTTTTATGTCATCTTTTCAAAATTGAAACATGTCTTTTTTTAATTGGTTAACCTTAGCAAAAGCATGTAATCAACGGCATATAATTTTTGTCCTTAATATTAATATATAGTTGTTATTCTAAACTCCCCATTTTTATTCACAAAGGTTTTAGTTGCCCGTTATCTCAATTTTTTATTTTCTTTATATTTTTTATTTTAAATAATTATCATAATTTAAATTAATTAAACAATCAATTTTGTAATAAATTCCTTGATTCATGCTAATGTAATATGATTTTTATATTCCTTAAAATCAGCTTGAGTTGCCAGTTATCTCAATTTTTTATTTTCTTTATATTTTTTATTTTAAATAATCATCATAATTTAAATTAATTAAACAATTAATTTTGTAATAAATTCTTTGATTCATGCTAATGTAATATGATGTTTATATTCCTTCAAATCAGATTAATAATTAATCTTATATTAATTTTAAAATTCATATTTCCCTTTAATCATGCTACACTCACCTACTATTAATATATTTCTTGAAATCAGCTAATTTTAAAAATTCTAATAAAAATATAATTTTTAATTTTTTTAATTGTTATATTATTTTAATTTCGAAATTTTAATTGTTATATTACTTTTACCTAACTTACAGCCTTACAAGCCTCTATTCTATTCTTACACGTTTCTGCTTAACTTACACTAAAATAATATTGGATGAATTAAAAAGAAGAGTGATATAATAATTTGAGAAGAAAATTAGTTATGACTTATGCGTGTCTCAACGTTGCCTTTAGTATTTTATAAAAATAAATGACAAAAAAATGAACTTTGTTAAATATTATTCTATTAATAACATAATAAAATTATAAATTTTATTTATTCTAAACAAGATCAAAACTTTTGAATTCTTTACATTGAATTCAGTCGTGAAATGCATAAGCTTCACAGCCCATCAACACTTGCAAATATGACTGGACACGGGATGCCAATTTCATAAGATGAATAACAAAATAAAATTTAATAAGATAATCAATTTTTACGTTTATCGAAGTAATCAAAATATATAGAGAGAAAGTGTAGATATTAGATCGATATAGTAGTTATCAAAATGTATCTTTATATTTGATTGTAACTTTCATTAGAGTCAATTTTATATAGTCGTTGGTCTCACAATATATATATCTATTTAATAATTAATAAAACATAAAATAAAATATATGATTGGATTATAGGTGAGAAAAAGTGGATATAATAGATAGTTATAAAACTGGTAAGAGAGATTAAAGATAATTTGTGATAAAAATGTAACAAAAACAAGCCATGTGGAGACTTATATCAAGTATAAAAGTTTAATGATACCGTACTACTGAAGTTCAGTACATTCCTCCAATCATGTAGAGCCATTTGTTAATATTAATATAAATTCACATTAATGATGACCCATATTGAATGGTTTAGGAACCAACTGATTGGAGGAATGTACTGAAGTTCAGTATTACCGTACCACTGAACATCTACTCCTAGATCAAACCTGTCTAAAAGCTGGTTCGACAGAACAGAAGCTTCTGCAACCTTCAATAGCGGTGAGAATGTGAATTTCATGAGCTTCTGCGAATGACGGAATGGTTTCTTCTTTGACATTCTATCCAAATGTTTGAATTTCATTATGCAGTACACGTTATTACTTTTTAATTTAATTTCCTTACAATGTTATTATGCTTTAAGTGCTCTGAATTATGTTGCCAATCATTGTAATGCACTATTTTACATCAAATTGGACTATACATTTTTTTATAATAAATTTCATCAAATTATAGAAAAGTCCAACGATACTTAATCAAACAACTCCATTCCAACAATACTGAAGAAATAATTCGTAAAGAATATTGAACTAAAAGACGAATAAAAAGGTCAACTGATCACATTTGTAAGATGAACTTGGGATGAAAAACTGCACCATTCTTGGTGTTGCCAACAAAGTTTTTACTGTTAAACTTCCTGCATATTAGATTTGGAGTAATCTTCAAAGTCAAAAGTACATTGAAATTTTTTAACAACATGATAAAGGAGTGGAAGCTTTCTGACATAAAGATCTATAAATTTTAAGTATAGATATGCAAAACCTTCCCAACAAACGAAAATAACAAAAACTACCTTCAGTTACTAGATCTAAGAAGACTTAGTAATTAGAGATTAAACTTTTCTAAAGAAAGACAAAGACACAGACTAGATCTTGAAGAAAACACCACTAAAATGGGGGATGATGTAGATCTGAAAGATCTATTTATTTTAAAGACTGAAAATAAACGAAATTAAGAAAATAAGGAGGGGTTGCTAAACATACAAAAATTTGTAAGTTGTAGCAATCCCTCTTGCATTTATCTGCAAGAGGAGAGGCGCTAGAGGATGAAGAAGAAGCAGAAGTTGAAGAGGCGCTAGGATTTTTTTACTGAATGAGAGAATTGAATGAGAGTTAAATTGGACTATACATGTTATAATAGCAAATTCAAAAATTTAATACTACTACATAAGTGTAAGGTTTCGTAATACCATCTTATTGTATAAAAATATGTTAAGTCTTCATTATTGGTTATGAATGATAAATTTTTTTTTATGTTACTATATCAAAACTTAAAAAAATTCCCGTGCATGTGCACGGGTCAAAAGCTAGTACTCTAATATATTTGAAATACTCAGGAGGGTAGTTTAGTCATTTCAGATGGTGTGGGGGTGATTGAAGAAGCTTTTGTAACGGTCATCCAAATCATCCTCTGTAGACTATAGCTGAATAAAAACACTTTCTTCCTCTTCCCTCTTCTTCAACTTTTGAATCCAAACTCTCTCTCTCTCTCTCTCTCTCTCTGTACAGCTCTGTGGTTAGCTCGTTTGCTTGCTTAGCAAAAAACCATGAGGCAAAGCAGAAACGCAGAAAGTGCCGAGACTCGTTTCTTCGGTAGCATCTCGTCCTCATCCATCAGAAATCTTCTTCCCAGATCAATCTCTTCCAAACACAAATCTACCTCAAACCCTAAAATCCCCAAATCAGATGCCGAAAACACTCCACCTGCAGATCCAAACATCCAGCTCCACCATGACCAATCGTCGTTGCCTACTACTACCGCCATCAAGCAATTGCAGCCCACAACACTTTCTTCCCAGATCCAGGTTGTTGAATCGAAGGCCCCTCAGGACTCAACAGTAAAGGTAAGTAGAGGATTTGGCTTCTTCTTTTTTTTTTTCGTCCGGCTTAGTGTTGAACATTGAATCTGTAGTCTGTAAACGTAGCGACGAGCATGTGGATTGTGAAATTATCTGTTATTTTATTTATTTTTACTCAAATATAGTTTTGTAACAGGTTGTAGTCCGAATTAGACCTGTTGATAGTGATGGAAAAGAGGAAGATCAGTCCGTTAAGAAGGTTTCTTCTGATACATTATGTATTGGGGACAGGCAATTCGCATTTGATTTGGTTTTTGATTCGAACTCCAATCAGGTGAGATTGACTTAGTCCTAATATGAATTATAGTAGGGTAATTAGATAATTTTTCTGTTAGGATGATACAAATAGTTGTTCACTTTCTTTGATTCAATTATCTTGCTTACTACACGTAAGGGTAGGAAACTCATGAATTTTGGCTTGTTCAGGAAGATATTTTTCTGTCAGTTGGTGTCCCCCTGGTTAAAAATGCTCTAGCTGGTTACAACACTTCGCTCTTGTCATATGGTCAGGTACCTATATGAATCTTTGCAAGATTTTTGAACAATGAATATATAAAAGAAATTTAGCAGCACTCTTTCTGGACAATCTGAGAACTTTTCTTTAACTTTTTTTACTAGTCTGGAAGCGGAAAGACTTATACAATGTGGGGTCCCCCAAGTGCCATGGTTGAAGAACCCTCGCCTAGTAGTCACCAGGGACTTGTTCCTCGGATCTTCAAAATGTTATTTTCTGAACTTGAGAGAGTATGTTCTACACTTCGACTTGCTATTTCACTGCTAGCGCTTGAAATTTTGTGGCATGGTTTTTGAGTTTTGACTGTGAATTATATTACTATATGTAGGAGCAACATATCTCTAAAGGGAAACAGTTTAACTATCAATGCCGTTGTTCTTTTCTGGAGGTGAATTTTTGTTTCTTTGTAAAATTTTCTCAATGGGCCAATGGAGGGTTTCCTTATACAAATGATGACTTTAGTTCTCTCTTTTTTTTGGTTGTTATTTAAACAGATATACAATGAACAAATTGGGGATTTACTTGATTCAATCCAGCAGAATCTTGAGGTAGGTTTTTACACCATCCTTTATGGTACAGTGTTACATGATTACATCAAACATTATTTCTACTATTTTAGTTTTTAATTGTTGCTTGATCTCAATCACTATGGTTTGATCCAAAATATCGCAGCTGAAGGAGGATTCCAAAAATGCATGGTATGTTGAGAATCTGACTGAGGAATATGTCACTAGCTATGAGGATGTGACTCAAATTATTATTAAGGTACAGAAATATTGAAGTAAATAATGCTACTTTATGGTGAATTAATTGTGTAGGCATTTGTTCCGCAGATGACAGCAGCATTTATTTCATACCTCATCACCTAAGTTAACTTGTAATGCTGCAGGGCCTCTCTAGCAGAAAAGTTGGAGCAACCAGCTTGAATTCTAAGAGCTCCAGATCACATATCATTTTCACTTTCATCATTGAGTCTTGGTGTAAGGTATTGCCAAATACTTGAATTGAACTGTTAATAGCAGACAATATATATGTAAAGTTCCAGCATTTGTGTATGGAAACTATTGTTTCTTTTCTTCAAAGGTGAAACAATACTTACTGTTGTATCTTAATATTAAAAATTGCTTGTATTGTTTATTGTCATCATTATTTTGTTGCTAGATGTAATATGTGCCAACTAACGCTGCAGGGAACCTCATCGAAGGTTTTTGGTAGTTCAAAAACAAGCAGAATTACCCTTATTGATCTTGCTGGAATGGACACAAATAAAGTTGAAGATGCAGGCAGAATATGTCCTAAGGAAAGCAGATATGTAAAGAAGTCATTATCTCAGCTAGGGTAAGATTTTTATGTGGCTTGATTACTTTCTACAGCCTCGGTGGTTTTTGGTTATGTAGGCTGAAAGTAGAATATTGCTCTCATTTTAAACTAGATGAATCCGAAGTCAGTAATCACTCTTTTATTTTATTGGTATAGGCGCCTAGTGGATGCTCTGACTAAAGAAACTCAGTCTGTTGAAGCTCAAGAAATATCAGACAGGAGTTCCTGTTTAACTCGTTTACTACAAGAACCACTTGGTGGAAACAGAAAACTCTCGGTTATCTGTTACATCTCCCCTGATAACAAGTACTTGCTTAAACCAAAGAGAATAATTTAATCATGTGTAGAGCTTAGTAACAATCACAACATCTTTGATCTCTAATGTTCTAAATATAAAGATTGTACCTGTTGATTGTAGGAGCAATGCTGAAACACTGAGAACTCTCAGATTTGGACAGCGAATAAGATCCATTAGGAATCAGCCGGTTATCAATGAAATAAAAGAGGATGGACCTAATGGTTTGAGTGATCAAATCCGGCACCTTAAGGTACAAGTCATCTCGAGGACATTCTAACTGGAAACAATATTTGAAGGATTAAGCTAATGTAAATCTGAAACATACAAACGATTTTTTGTCTGGGTGCAGGAAGAACTAATTAAAACAAAGGCTAATGTTCAAAGCTCAACTGGGAGCACAAATGGATACTTCCAAGGGCGTAATGTGCGGGAAAGCTTAAATCAATTGAAAGTTAGCTTAAACCGCTCTTTACTCCTACCTCACATAGATAATGATACTGAAGAAGAGGTAAATGTGGATGAGGATGACATTAGGCAACTAAACCAGCAGATAAACGAATTGTATAGTTCTTGTGAAGGGGTGAATCCAAAGGACATTCCTGTTAGTGAAGATTGTGTCCAGTTTTATTCTGTTGGGGAATGCTGTGATGCAGACATGATCATTGATGATGAAATTGAAAAAGAGAAAATGAGTTCTGAAAAAAATTTGAACAAGTTCTGTCATGAAAAAGAGAAAATGAGTTCTGAAAAAAATTTGAACAAGTTCTGTCATAAGGACAAAATGGCATCAACAGACGACCAGTCCTGTACTGCTGACATGTCAAGGGCTATTAAATCTACATTCAGAAGCAACATTTCTGTCAGTTCATGCTGTGAAACTCCAACCTTTGATGAACCACTGTTGTCCGAGTCTCCAAAAATCAGAAAAACCCAAAGGAAAAGCATGGCTGTTTCATCAAGTTATCTTGGAAGTTGGAATAATGTGGCTGAGAGTTCCAGTTTAAGAAAAGACATGTCAGGACAATCATTTAATCATGGTGAAAATGTGCGATCCTCATTACTTTCAAGTAAGGTTTTGCCAGGCCCCACTGAGTCGTTGGCTGCTAGCCTTCAGAGAGGCTTACAGATAATTGACCAACACCAGACGAACTCTGCATTGAACAAATCTTTAGCTTCCTTCTCCTTTGACAACTTAACCTTGACATCCTGCCCAGAAATTGACAGGGTAGGTTCTTCCGTGCAAACAACACAGGAGAGACCTAATAGTGGTGAAGTACCCGCTACTTTCCTTTGTGATTCTTGCGGCAAGAAGGTATCTGATCAAGCTTCTGCTGAGGTCCAAGATAGCTTGAATTCCTGGATTGACAAAGTTGAAAAGGCAGAAAACTCTGATAGACTTGAAGATAAAGTTCCACAAGTATGCAACTATGCACTCACTTAATTTGCAACCTGAGTAATTTTTAATAACTATTACTAATTATTGATTTATTTATTTTTCTTAAGCACTTGCAAAATGAAATGGCAAAAGCCATCAAGAGAGAGAAGGAGCTCGAAATTGTCTGCAAGGAGCAAAGAGCTAGAATTGACCAGCTAAGTCAATTGGTAAGAAGAACCTTGGTCATGATTGATTAATAATTATGTCCGTGCTTTTTATTATTGACAATTTGGATTTATCCAGGTGGAGAAATACAAAGGAGAAAAGGATTTAAACTCCATCGTTGTGTATGGTCAAGAAGGCAACGAGCAGACTACAAATGAAGAATATAACTCACTGAAAGATGAAGATAAGGTCAGTTGTTGGCTGTTCTGTAAATTATTTACTGCATAAATTTCATCTACTTGAAGATTGAAATGTCCCTTTCTCATTTGTTTTCTTGGTGTCATTAGCAGCTTCTAAGGGGCTCTTTGTCAGAAAATCTTTTACGACATATTTCTGAGGGAAATCGTGAAATTAAAGAAGTCCAGGAGGAAGACTTAACTCAAAGAGACAACTCTTTTGATGCTACAGAGAAGGAAGCACTTCTCAAGGAAATTCAGAATCTAAGAAGCAGGTTGCAGTTATGCAGTGATGGACCAATTAAAAAGTCCACAGACAAATTGAGATCTTCGCTAATGTCGAGATCCACGCAGCTGCAAAAAGGTGTACTTTTCCATGATAATGGTGGGGAAGACATAGAGAAAGAAAGACAGAGATGGACTGAAATGGAAAGTGAGTGGATTTGTCTCACTGATGAACTGAGAGTTGATCTTGAGTCAAACCGCCGGCGTGCAGAGAGGGTGGAGATGGAATTGAAATCAGAGAAGAAGTGCACCGAAGAGTTGGACGATGCATTGAAAAGAGCTGTTCTCGGACATGCAAGAATGGTAGAACACTATGCTGAGCTACAAGAAAGATATGACGACATAGTTGCAAAGCACAGTGCTATAATGGCAGGGATAGCAGAGATGAAGAAGGCAGCAGCAAAGGCAGGCAATAAGGGTCAAGCTAAATTTGCCAAAGCTCTTGCAGCTGAGCTTTCTACAATGAGAGTGGAGAGAGAGAGGGAGAGAGAATTTCTGAAAAAGGAGAACAAGAGTCTCAAGATTCAACTTCGAGACACTGCAGAAGCTGTCCATGCAGCTGGAGAACTACTTGTTAGACTTAGAGAAGCTGAGCATGCAGCATCTGTTGCCCAGGTAAAGTTTCATCATGGGGTACTTATATATGGTATTGTCTTATCCTGAAAACATCTTTAGGGAGAGAACGAAACAACTGTTTGAATTCCTATTTTATAACTAGTATTTTATTTTATAAGTATGAAAATGAGTAAAGATAGAACACCTAAGCCTAGTTTGATTTATATTTGACCTCAGGGAAAGGTTTTGACTGATATTGTAATTGTTTGGACAGTAGTTATCCACATCCTGAATAACAATTTTCCTATTGTCCACCTTCTAGTTAGTTAGAGTAAATTATTATTTTGGTCCTAAAAGATGTAATTTATTTCAATTTAGTACGTGAAAGATGGAAACGTCAAATTTATGTGAAATTCTTGCAGCCTATCCATGCATATGATATGGTTTACATTCATTTTTACGTTATACAGGAGAATTTTGCAAGGATGGAAGAAGATAATGAGAAGTTGAAAAAGAAAGTGGAGAAGCTGAAAAGAAAGCACAAGATGGAGATGATAACCATGAAGCAATACCTAGCAGAGAGCAAACTACCAGAGTCTGCACTGCAACCTCTGTACAGAGAGGACTCTGATGATATTGTACACAACAAGGGAATATCCTATGCAGATGATGATGATCAGGCATGGAGAGCAGAATTTGGAGTAATCTATCAACACCATTACTAGCTCACTTCTTATTCATCTGTTGTTTGTAAAATTTACAATTGATTATTGTGACACCACTTACCCTTAGTCTCGCGGGTATCAGATCCTACTTGGATCAAAACCATTCCTACAAGGCTACAACCTTATTCTTTTGTACTCTCAAGTAATTCATTGTATTCTTATACTGCTGTTTGCAAACCATAGCTATTATTATGAACTGGTATGCATCATTCTCCAAATATTCCTTAGTTTTAATAATATACTAATTAGCAACAATTAGATGGGAGAATTTGTTGTTGCATTTGTGGTCCTGTCCTACCCAAAAGCACATTAATAATATACTAATTAATTATTTTATATTTATTTGAATAATAAAACTTAATAATAATAAATGTTTATATAATTTATCTATTTAATAATATTAATAACACTTAAATCTACATATACACTTCTTGATAATTTTACACTAAAAACACTTTTTAATACAAATTTATCAAACACAAATTATTTTTGAAAAGTACTTGTCAACTTAGTTTGCCAAACATAAATTGTTTTAGAGTGTATCCTCTAAAGTAATTCTCTACATTTCTTGGTGGAGTTACGAAAGAGAAAAAAATCAAGAAAGAAAATATTTTCCTTATCTCTATCTCTCTCATAACTCCACCAAGAAATGTAGAGGATTACTTTAAAGGAACCTATTTCAAATTATTTCTCTCTCACAACACTTTTTCTCAAACTCCATTTAAAAAAAAGTCATTTAAAAGTCAACCGTTTTCATAAGCTTGGCCAAACGGCTCTTAAAATTGATTTTATTATTCAAGCAAAATATACAAAATGGAGATACGACGTCGTTTGAATCTCGGAATTATATATGTTAGCCTGCCATATTGGTAGGCGAGGAGGTAGAATAGAATATACAAAGGCGACGCTGCCTCTGTCTCATTTCGGATTTGGTGCCGCCGACAGTGAGATAGAGAGATAACGGCGAAGCGATGGCGACGGCGGATTCTTCGAAGACTGATTCCGGCAATGAGGTTGACACTAAAGCAAGCGTTAATCATACGGATGATGCTAACTCTACTCTCAATTCTTCCAACCCTCAATTTCCTGCACTCGTTGCTTCTCCTTCTATCTGCCTTCTCCGGTTCGTCGGCGACTCTGCCTCCGGCGCATTGATGGGCTCCGTCTTTGGCTATGGTTTTTAATTTCTCTCACTGTTACATACATTGCTCATAATAGCTTGATTTTGCGGATTCTATATTTCTTAGATGAACTTAACAGAGAACAAAATGTAAATTTATTGGAGTGAAAACCGTCAATTTTGTCATGAAGGATTTTGGGGGATTCTTTTGTTTATTTATTTTCTTTTATGGTTCTGTGAATTTGTGTTATAGTTGTGATAAAATTTCTTCGTTTGGAGTAGTGGTTGGTAGGTTTTTGTTTTAGGAATGATGTGTAGTTTGGGCAGCTAATATTTGCAATTCTTTGGTGAATTTACTTGGCAGTTGTATAGTTGTTCTAAAGTTCTGACAAATATCGGTTAGAATGGAAATGAATCGCTTAATGGAGTTGTGTGTATCTTGTTATTAGTATGACTATTTTTAACAAGTTGTATTTAAGTTTTGAATATACATAGTTAGTTCAGGACTTGTAGCTTGACTATTAGGTTTTATTCATGAAACAAAAATGCTTGCAGAGGACCATTTTGAATGAATCTGACTTTTTTAAGTTTAGTAGTTAGTGAACTCTTGACTTGGGCATGTTTCAGGTGCTGGATTGTTTAAGAAGAAAGGGTTTAAGGGATCCTTTGTTGAAGCAGGATCTTATGCAAAGGTACATTGGAGGCCAAAAAAAATTATATATATTTCCGAGCTGTTTTAACTTTGTCTGGTCGGTTCATATTTGGATAATATGTTTCTTATTTTTAACATTTCATATTATTTTGTCTATATGTATTAGTCATTTGCAGTTTTGTCTGGAGTTCACAGTTTGGTTGTTTGCCTCTTGAGAAGACTCAGAGGAAAGGATGATGGTATAAAATTCTTAACAATAGAAATGGTACGTAATCTTTATAATAACCTCTTTTTGGTATTTGATTACTTCTTTATCTGCAGCCATTAATGCTGGGGTAGCTGGATGTTGTACCGGTCTTGCACTAAGTTTTCCAGGTATTAAATTTTTATTTACTTTTTTAATGATGATTTTCCCATTGTTTGAACATTGGACTTGTCCTACATGTTATGATAGCCCTCCTCAGTTCTCACCCACATGCATATGCGAATTAATTCTTCATCTTAATTGCAAAGTACTAAGACAATCCCCCAGCGTTTTCCCCTCTGATTGGGAAGTGGGTAGATTGAGGTGTAAATGGTACTCCATTGAATGAACCAAAAAAGAAAAACTGTGTTCACTCCGACTGATACTCCTAAAAATCAATATGGTGCACAGTTAAACTACAGATGAAAATTGCATTTTCAGCAGTTACTTTTTACTGTTATGGACTGATGACTTTATCCACCATGAATTTCCCAGGAGCACCACAAGCACTCCTGCAGAGCTGCCTGACTTTTGGAGCAATGTCTTTCATTTTTGAAGGGCTAAACAAGCAGCAGCCAGCACTTGCTTATCCCATCTCCAGGAAAACAATGGTGCACTACACTTCACGTCCTCCTCCTGCCTTAGCTCTTACCTTGCATCTCCCTCTTCCAGATGAAATGAAAGGAGCCTTTTCCAATTTCTACCAGTCTCTGAAACAACGTAGCTAGTGAGGCCTCTTTTCCCACATCTCATAGAGAAGAAATCAGGGTACAAGGCATTAAGGCTTTCCTAGCATCATGTAAATAAGATGTGCACTTACGATTCTTTTGAGTTTTGACAAAAATTTTGTAAGAACTTCTTAGGTGGATTTACAGTTTGTCAACCTGAGTGATGGAATCTTAAGATTTGTGATAATGATGATAATCAAGGATAATGATTCTAATTGAAGGTGTAATTGTGATTAGTCACCAATAATTGGAGCTGGAATTGCTTGGATAGTTGTCATCCAATCAATTATGTGATGCAAATGATACTTTTGCTCTGCCAATTCGCTGGGTCAATCATTCGGTTTTGGCAGATCTGTTAATGAAATTGCTCAAGACGTAATAAGAGAGTTTAGTTCGAATCCTTCAAAAGAAAAAGAAGGTAAATTATAATTTATTCTTTTGTGGCGTGATGGAAATTGGAAAATCTCCCGTGTAAGTTCTTTATTTTTTTTCTTCTTTTCAATTTACTAATTTCTCCTCTCTATAGAGAACATAAATTACTGTTTAAGTTAACGTGACACTTGAAAATTGAGATTATCAACGTAACTTAAACAATAATTTTAATATCCAATGAATGATGAGGAAGAAATTTTAAGGATAAAAAATTTATTTATATGTTCAAACAATATGTATGTATATATATATATATATGTGTGTGTGTTCTTTTTTATGTTCAATAAAATAGTAAGAATTTCAGGTCAGATATATGGATTTTTTTCAGGCAATATATATATATATATATATATATATATATATATATATATATATATATATATATATATGTGTGTGTGTGTGTGTGGATATTTTAATTTAAAATTAAATTTTATAGTTATTGCAAATGTTGCTAAGCTTTACTTTATAAAATAAATTTATCCTCCTTTTTAAATAAAAAATGGTTATATTTTGTGACATGTGGTGGTTGAACAAAATTAATATACCTTCTAACGAAATGAATTAAACTATACTTTTCCCAAATATCATTTATGGAGAGGTTCTGTAATGCAAAAGCTACTCCGACTATGCAATTCTCCGATTTGACTGTTTTAATGACTCAAGCTGGCCAAACATTTACCTTATCTAATTGAATGATGAAATTTTTTAATATTAAATTATTAAATATTATATCAAACAATTATAAAAGATATCTTTGTACTGTCTTAATAGCCTCTCAAGTCTCAACTGTAGAAAAAAACTTTCTTAAGTACACCTATTATTTTATTTTATTTTTATATCAACTTATAATATTCAAGTATATTTTATATGTCATGTGAACCTTTTAATTTAAAATAAAAAGATAAATAAATATTATTAATTAATACATATATAAAACGATACAATCTAAAGGAATCTCTTAGAAAAGATAATATGACAATAAACATTGAGTTAGAAATGGGACCACAATGCATAAATATCATTTCCATTGTTTTGTGCTTGGTTTATTAAATGATAGAAAACTGAAACTGATATTATAGGCCAGACAAATACCTAAGAATAACCACACAGAAATTCAGTATAAGATACAAATCTGTTTTTGATCCAAATCACCAATATTCATAAGCTCAGCTATGCCTAATCTGGCTCGAGCTAGCAAACGTACAATAAGGGGAGTAAAACTCTCTCAGCAAAAATTTTTCTATACACAAGATTCGAATATGAGACCTTACATAAGAGAAATAGAGTACCTATCATCCAACCACTTGTTGGTAGATACAAATATGTATTGTTATTAGAAGAATGGTATCCCATAAAAGTAACAAGTATAAAGCTACCTAACATAAAAGTCTCTATTTCAAGTTTTAATTTTGAAAATTTGAAACATACCCACTTATAGAAAGCAATCCACTTTGGTCCATATAGACAATAACAAGCACATTATTTGCACTAAGCAGTTGAAAAAACCAAACAGGAGAGAAAGAGTGGACTAATTAATAGAACCATCATAATGAGGAGGAGCCAGAGAATGACTGAAGTGTAAAACTTGTATAATAAACTGTCTAAACAAGAATTAATATAAAATCTGTTCAGAAACTTAATTATTTGATGGGGATCCTAGAGAGGAATCCCTCATGCTTCATCACTCACACATGATAAATCAAACTGAACCTCACTTACAATTTGATCAGAAACATATTTCAGAAGAAGGTGGTGACAAGAACAACACACCTTTGCCTGGCATTACAGTGGCAAAAGAAAGAAGAAATTTAAAAATTAATACTCTAATCATTAAACATACTAATGCTGGTGCGCCTCGCCGGAGATGCACTATTACACTATTGGTACCAATCTTCCTGAGTATATCCCGCAATCTGATTTTACACCTCAATCAAATTCCAAGAAAGGAACCTAAGTCTTGAAAAATTAATAAAAAGGACAAAAAATCCCAAACCTTACATAAAATCCCCTGTAAACTGCTTTATCTATGAACGTGTATACTTCAAACGAAAGAACACCGTTAGCTATATATGATAATATCCATATAAGCTGAAATCTCTTAAATGACAGAGACGTATGAATTCACAAAACCTCTTTTTTCTTGATCAGTTTCCCTTGATCTAGTGTTACCTTGACATACCCCATTAACATATCTTCTCTAGGCCGCGATTCCTGAAGCAAGTAGGAAGAGAAAATGAACAAGTCACATAACATGAACTTAAGAAAATTTTAAAAATATTTATACATTTTATGAGTGTAATGCTTAAATGTCAACTAATTCAATGGTTTAATGGGCCAAGGATAATCAACAACTAAGTCATTCTCAATATTCAACCAAATGGCCTTCTTCATTGGATGACCACAGAAATGTGTAGAATGACCAAATTGGATTACAAATTTTAATATAAAGTACATGAACGAGTGTTAGATATTAAAGTCAAGATGCTTTATGCATGCTGTATAGTTATACATTTCTGATTAGAGTAGTTTCTCTCGTTTAAGTTTATCTTAATTCTTAAACACACAACAACAAACAAAGCCTTTTTCCCACTAGGCGGGGTTGGAAAAGGCTTTTCTTAAACATCTTTCAAGTTAAATTCTTAATGTACATTTCTTTTGAATATTTTCAAGAAAATTGAATTCCGTTAGAATTTAAGATGAAGATAATCAACAAGACTAGATTGCAGTAAACACAAGAAGAAAGCTATATCAAAAATCCATCTCAGACAATAAAAGAAGACATGTGCATTGTGAAAATCTTGTAACCTAGAGTACTTGGAAAACATTAACAAAGTTTCTGTTGTGTCTGACAATTTATCCAGCTTAGAAAATGACTGATCCGGGATCCCAACTAGAAAGACTATTATAACAGACAGTTATGTAAAGTTTCCTCGAAACAATACATTTTTCAGAAATATAACGACTTAATCTTACAACTAGATATCAACAAAAAGAAATTACATACTATAATAAAGATTTCTTAAGGAGAAAAAGTTGCTTGATGTAGCCAAATGTCTAACCTCTATTAGGCTGTCTGCTTGTAACATTGTAGTTTCCAATATAACCCTCTGAACTCTTTACTGGGTCCTCTGAGGCTATCCCACCAAGTCCATAACCAAATGAGCCAGAGCCATCTAGGTCAGAAGCAGCAGAACGCCAAGTTGAGTCATTATAAACTGAACCATTGTGGTACAAGTCTCCATAGGATCCTTCATAACCACCAGTTGATGCAGTAAATGCAGAGGATGAATTTACACCTATACTGCCATTTCTTCCATACCCTCCACCTCCTAACCCAAAGCTGCTATCTCCACCTTCATAAACATTAATCCCAGTGGTATAGCCAGAACCAGCCACTCCACCCTGGGCTGGAATGGATTGGCCCCAATTTGTGCCACCATTTTTTATTGAAACACCAAAAGCCCCACTTCCAGATCCCAAGTAAGCACCAGTGCTGCCTGGGTTATTGGCATTGTTCAGGCCACCATTTCCCCAGAGATTTCGAGAAGTTGAGTTCATCAGAGAATCGCTTCTCCCATTACCCCCACTATAGCCTATAGGAGTAGTATATCTACTTGAGTTGCTATTGTAGAATGGACTAATCATCCGACCATATCCTAGATTGCTCCCATAATTGGAAGTTCCACCATAGCCTGGGCTCAATCCTGCATCCAGATTCAATCCCATTCCATAACCACTGCTGCCAAATGGGGAAAATCCACTTCTACCACTTGTAAGAGGACTAAACCTACCATCCATCCTCACTCCATAGCCTCCAACCGGGCTCATATTATAACTCTGAGCATAACTGTTTAGGTAGTTACTGGCCCTATTAAAACCATAATTATTTCCTAACAACGGGCTGCGGCTGGGTCCAGGGGAAAGCTCTTTTGGAACTGCCCTCTTCACCTCAACCATCTTTCCATTGAGTTCATGAAATGTTTTATAGAGAACTCTGTCCACAGCTTCTTCTGAATCATAGGTGATAAAGCCAAAGCCTCTTGGCCTCTGGGTATTATGATCGTACATTACTACAACATCCGTAATTGTACCAAACTGATCAAAATACTTCTTAAATTCACTTTCAGTGATACTTGATGGTAAACCTCCAACAAAAATCTTTTTCGTGCGCCCAGGACCAGGAGACCCGTGGACACTACCAGAATTTCTATTTATAGCATGTTGGTCATCCCTGGGAACGGCTTTCTTTGCCTCTACCTGAAAATTAGAACCAGCATATAGATCAAAATTTGCAACTTGCAGGTCACTTTCATTTCTTTCTATGAACAAAAGCAATTCTAGTTCAATGTACATGTAAAAAATTCAAATCTGCCATCAAAGCAAGTAAATGCAACTTCTATCATCAACAGGTTATTATTATTTTTAAAAAGAAATAGATGGATTTTGTAATCTCTTAGAACAAAAGTTTAGCTGGTCCATTACAGCACAGCTTAAACACAAGTAGTGCCACAAGTTCCTAATACATCTATAATGGATTTAACTCACTGTGCGGCCATCAATTATGTGCTTTTCCATAATGACTCTTTCTGCAACAGCAGGATCAGCGAACACAACAAAACCAAAACCACGAGCACGACCTGTTGTGCGATCTCTCATGATCACGGCCTCTATCACCTCCCCATATTTCCCAAAATATTCTTTAAGACGTTCTTCATCAGTATCCCAAGAAATTCCCCCAATGAAGAGCTTACCAAGATCTGATTCCATCTGTTCTCCTGCCAACCAAGATCATTTAACTATCAATCACTGATTTCAATATTAAGATTGCACAAAATTCAAACAGAACACACATTTGGGGTCAAAATTCTCATGGAACACGAAAAACCAAAAAACCAAAATTCAATAAGGACATCTGAATTATTCAATGATGCCAATACTTCCAGAGTCAGAACCAATCTAAATACGCAGTTTTTCGGATGATAGCCAATTAAAAAATCAACATCCCCCCAGCAAGAGCAAACCAAAGCGATCAAAAATGCAGACGAAGAAAATCTAGGAAGAAGGCACACCTTAACTTGAAAAATTCAGACAGAACCCAGTCGATGCTTCGATCAGATGCGAAGTGGGTTTTTGTCAAAGTCGATCTAAGAGCATCGGATCTTCGGTGCATCAATCAAAAGAAGAACCTGATTATCTATCTGGAATCAAAAGAAAATCAAGCAAGCAGATGGATTTTTTCCTGGATCAGAGACGAAACTGAGAAGGCTCAAGAGATCGAAGGACAAAAGAAATGAAGCAAAAGGCAGAGATGAATTTACCATTAAAGGATGATGAAGAAGAGAAAAAACGAAAACAAAAATCTGTGAAAAATATTTCAATGTGAGGGAAAACTGAGAAGGAAAACAGAGGATGTGCTCATCCTCTCCTCGAAAGCCTCTCTCTTGCTTTTTATCTCTTGTTGGTGATTCCACTGCCCTCAAAAATTAAATTAAATCGAAAGAAAAAGAAAAAGAAAAGAGAGGAAAAAAAAAAAGAAATGGCAGCTAACATGAGAAGGAGACAATATATAAATAGAGAGAGAGAGACTGGAAATCCTCTGGTGCAAGAATATTTGGAGGAGGAGTAAGAGATGACAGCAGATGATGATATTTTTTTTTATTTTCTAAAATAAAAATAATTATTCAAATTAAAGGAAAAAAAATCACATAGTAAGGTATATTTTTCAAAAATTGTCTTAAAATTAATTAAATATTCACTAAATTAACAATTTCATTCTTAACTTGTTTTTTTATGTAGATAAGGAGTAGATATTCAGTGGTACAGTAGTACTGAACTTCAGTACATCCCTCCAATCAGGTGGTTCCTAAACCATTCAAGATGGGTCCTCATAAATGTGAATTTATATTAATATTAACAAATGACTCTACATGATTAGAGAGATGTACTGAACTTCAGTGGTCCGATATCATTAAAATTTTATGTGTAGATAAGGGTGTATTACTATTTCCATTTTACAGGCTGGTTAGAGAATCAAGAATTTAAAGTTGGTTTTTTTTTTTGCAAAAAAATATTTCATGTTGGCTCTTAATATTTTAAACTGAGAAATCAATATAAAAATTAATTCCTTGAAATTATTGTTACTTATATTTATCTTTTAGTATTTAAAAATTTTATAAGTGCACAAGTTAGTGTTAATTTAATTACATGTTTTTTTTTGTTCGTTTGGTTGGCAAGGTTTTGTCTTGATTAATTCGAACTCGATTCATACCTCACAATTGATTATAATGCGAGAGTACTATACTAACAAAGATAAGTTTAAAGACCTATCAAGCCGCTTATCGTTTAAACTAACATGTTATTTGTTGTGTTAAGTTATAATAAGTTTGGGGTAGATAGAAAAATTATTAGTTTATGGTCAACAAAATAGGAAAAAACTTATGTCAATTTCCTTATGTCCATTTTCTCCAATTCCACCAATCATATATTGTATTTATACTCTCTTTCTTCTATGATTGGTCATATAAAAGGTGGTCTTCTATATTCTCTCTCTACTGTGATTGGTCATTTAAACACTTTTTGCCACGTGTCATAATTATATTGGGGAATTGGAGGAAATGGACATAAGGAAATGAACATAAGTTTTTTCCAACAAAATATTCATTGCGGATATTTTGAATGATTTGTATTTTTCAATAATTAGTGAAATCAATAACAAATGGAATAAAAAAATTGTATTCAACTTCTCCACTATGTAGTTTTATTATATTGTATAAAACCTTTTTTATATATCTTATAAAGTGTGGTGTTGTGCTTTGCATTATCAGCACATTACAAAATTTTATTCAAATGGAGATTATTTTCCTAGGAAAAAAGTGTCTTAATTGAAATGATTCCCGTATTTACTAATTTTAGAAACAAACCAACATAAATTCTAGTGAAAATAGTAATAAAATCCATTAAGTAAAAAAAATATATGACAGCATAAATCTATGTCATAAGAAATTTGAAATGTTTGTCGTTACTATCTATAGTCATTTATTAATATGTAAAATAAAATATAAATTAAAAAATATATATGTCAAGAGGTTGAGAATTTAAATATTTTTTCATTTTTTATTATTTTAAAATATAAGAATAATTTTTTATTTCCTTCTTACATTATAATGCGATATAATATTACTTAATAAATAATTAGTAATAATATTACACCTGGTCACATTGTAACAAGTGAATGTCCAACGTGAACCTCGATCATTCGTTAATTGACTAATACGTTCTCACGTGAATCACAAGACACATACACGTATTGCGCTTGCGATCCAACATTGCTTCCTAAATTTATAAATGTGTCTCATTGATCTAAACCCTAGGCAACACCCAAATAGTTGATCATATCCTAAATCTTAGGTCGTCAATTGCCTCCCGGCTCTCTTAGCTCCCTCTTTGTAATTTCTCATTGACCTCTACTATTCTTAGTCATATTTTGATATGCTTACTCAAGTATAACCCCTTTTGTCGACGGTCACCTAAATCTTAACACGTCGAATTACCTAAACTTTGATTAGAGATACATAGGCTCTTAAAATCATTACTTGGGTCAAGTCATTCCCAAAATAGTTTATCAATTATATATATATATATATATATATATATTTTTGCGTTTTAATTAGGCTCATAAAATGAAAGTATGAAGAACGCATGGGAAAGACCTCACAATCCTTTTAGGGTTTGTCTTGCAATAAAAGGACTAAAAAATGATTTGACACAAATAAAGAAATGGCATATTAAGTTGGGGAATGAAAAATGTTGGGATATTTTCATATTTCCAAGTGAATGAACACAATAATATTCAGTCAATTATTATATGTTTGATTGTGTTAGTTTAGGTTCTTGTTCTCTCATGTTGTTTTGTAGTAGTTTTGATGTTTTTAATAATCAGTGGCTCTCAAAGTTGGAAGAGGCATTCCCTAAAATGGAAGGGAAAGTTGATCCAATAAGGCTAACATATTTAACATCTCAAGTGGGAAGTGGTGAAGAAATAGATAGATACATATATACTTTTTGATTTTATTGCTTTCAAGTTGGGGATGTTGACACAAGAATTTCTCAATAGTGTTTTTGTGAGAGTGGGAGTATAGGGAAAAGCAACAAGGCCTATTTCAATGCAATTTTTATAATGAAAAAAGTAATTGAATGTTTTTTTTACTGATATACACACACATATATATATACATATATATATTAAATAAAAAATACAAAAAAATAAATATTTCTTTATTTTGTAACGATATAATAATAATTGTAGTTAAATTAGTGAAATAACATTATTAAATATATAATTTAACATCAAAGTTAATATAATAGGTTACGAGGATCAATACAGTTGTACTTGTAATTAATTATTTATACAAAATTTAGAAAAATGACAAAATTTTTTACAAATAAAAAAATTTAAAAGTACAATAGCAAATAAAATTTAGGGGGAAAATGACACAAAAATTAGATGACACTCAAACATGGCTTAAATGGGTCTCTTTTCTAAAACTAAAATTGGGCAGTGTTTTGTGTATTTGATTTTTTGGAATGAATAGAACTCCAGGAGAACAAATATGATAAAAAAAAAACTATAAGTAATATATATAATGAAAATTTTGGGTTTAAATCATAAAAAATTTCATTTATTTTAATTTAATCTCTAAATTACAAAAATATTAAATTTAATTTAAGAAAAATTACATATCTCAATTGATTTTCTTACACATATATACCAAAAAAAAAAATTAATCTTCAAATTTAACAACTTTTAAAAACTATCCACAATTATGTATCACTTTTATTGTAATACCAGAAACTCGCCATCAATGAAGGCGATTATAGGGTCAAACAGTCAACCCTATAATTGCCATCAATGAGGGTGATTACCACGGAGTGGTAGCCTGGTAGGAGTGTACAAGGGACTCGGGACCTAACTTATCCGACTCGACCTGTACACTTTTTTTTTTGCCATCGGTTCGAGTAGGTCGAGTCTCGGATTGGGCACTCTCAGAATCAGTCCGACCTAGGGCACCTTCATTTTTTAAAAATTTTATTATATTTATTATTTTTACATATAAGATATATATTATTTGTATGTATAATTTTGTTTTTTTATTGATTATTAATTAAAAATATACAAAATGTAACCTTAACTCAATTAAAATTATTTTTTAAAATGTTTAAACTTTAAATATGTTAAATTTAATGTGAAATTTATAATATATGTAATTTTAATTTATGCAAATAAAAAAAAAGGCCTGGTTGGAGCCTAGAGAACCAGCCAACCCAGTCCAAAGGACCCGATCAAAGTCAGGCCAGTCTCAAACCCGGACTGACCCGACCCGACCCGTGCATGCCTCTACGCAACGGTGGAGTTTGAATCAACTATACAAGATTTCTCAGGTAATTGCCATCATTGATGGTAAGTTTCTAGTGCTACAATAAAAGTGGTATATATTTGTTTAGGTTGCTAAATTTGAGAATTAATTTTTTTAAGGGTATACATGTGTAAAAAAACCAATCTCAACTTAATCTTTAAATTATAAAAATTTAATTCTTAAAATATATCTTATATCGTAATTGTAATTTTATCCATGCCAAAGAAATAAAAATTGTGATTAACCTTCGTTTGGTTACAAAAATCTTAGAGAGAATATAAATCAAAATAAAAATATTAAAGAGAATACAAATATGATATGACTGTAATATAAATAAAATAAAATAAAATATCACATCTAACATTCACCCAAACTAAAGGAGCCGAAATTTAATATCTAAATTTATCACATGTAAAGCAAAAACAACAATTTAGTCCTCTAATCTTTTTTCTTTGAACTAACGTGAAACTGGAAGAGAGAGTGATCACATCATCGGCGTTTCACACCTAAATTATCGTTGACACTTAGACGCGCAAATTCAGTTCACACTGCACCTGCCACTCAAACTTGGAATTCTCAGCATGTGAATGTAATCTTACTCTCAAAAGCCAAAACCAATTTCCTTCAAACTCGCGTATGAAGACGGACGATGATGATGGATGCCGTCAACGATGAAATCGATTTCTCACATAGAAATCGTGCTCAGGAAGAAGTAAGAACAAGCTTCGATTCCTTATGTTTCTTCTTCCCTCACCTGCACGCAATTGCTTGATGGGAGTTGCTTTAAGGTTGGATTTTCTTTTTTCCCTCTTCCTTTTTGAATTAGGTTGGAATTTTACTGGATTGGTTAATTCGCCTTAATCTGTGTAACTGATAGGCAACATTTGATATCAAGGAATGATTTCTTAGAGGCAAAAACATGTTTGGTAGGCAAAGGAATGAAACGTGTCATGAAACAAATTTTTAGGTTTTACTAACATTTACTTGGTGTTGGTGAAAAGAGCAGTATCTACCTCTGTTCTGCTACAAAGGGAACTTTTAGTGTATTTCTGCTCCATTTTATGAAACTGGAATGCTTAATTCTATGGGATGGGTGGGAGGAATGGAGATTGTAGTTGAAACTTATTTATCTGGAACAATGGTGATTGTTGATAATTTAAAGTATGTTTGGAATTAGCAGAATAAATAATCAAGGAATTAAAATTGTTTATTTAAATTTATACAATAAAAAAGGGTCAAAAGTATCCACCAATTTTTTATCTCGTCCTTGAACTTTTTTTGCGGTCAATTTTATCTCAAAAGTTTTGAACCGCAATCGATGTCATTCTCAAAGTTTCAAATTTAGTCCCAATACTTAACATTGTCCAAATTACTAACGGCAAATGATGATATGACATCGCACATTTAATATTAATTCTAATTCATCACTCTTTCTTTTTGAAGTTTTCTAATTCATCACTTAAAACCATGTTATTTCTTCAAATTTATGCCAATTCATTACTTAAAATAACATCACTTCTTCATATTAAGAAGAAGAATGCGAAGAAATGACGTCATTTTGAGTGATGAGTTAACATTAATATTACACGTGTAATGTCATGTCATCATTTACTCTTAGTAATTCGGATGATTTTCTATGTTAGGACAAAATTCAGAACTTTTGAAACAAAATTGACTGCAAAAAAGTTTAGGGACGAAATTGAAAATTTCTGTGAAGTTTGGATATATAAAAGATATTTTGCCAAAAAAATGTCTAGACTCTATTCTCCTCAACCCATCAAATTCACCTTAAGTACACTGAATCCAACAACTTATTAAATAAATCAGCTGCATGAACAAAAACAAATATGACAAGAAGCAAAAGACTATACTTACATTACATGTATCTCAGCTTAAAGCAATTAGTTCAGGAGTATAATCTTCCCAACTGAAAACGGATAACTAGGGTCTACAAGGTATGACATCTTTATCTGCTAGATGATATGACCATGCTTGTTATAGAGGAATCAATGACTTTGTTATTACCTTTCATGCTCAGCTTTATATATGAACACAGATGTAGGTAAACACATAACTGTGTGTGCGTGAAGCATGAGAATCAATAATTTGATCCTGGAGAATCCCATGTTTCAGGTATGATCTTGTGAAGTGAGCAACAATTTTCAGTGTTGGATCCATCACAGCATCTTTGATTGACACGGTCTAGCTGTTCTCGTTCATTCATTACCTCCTGTATCTTCTCCAAAATCTCTTCCATGGTTGGCCGATTCTCAGGGAGACGCGATACGCACATGAAGGCTATATTTAGCACAGGAAATGCCCACTGGTATTCAGCTTCTCTAACCTCCTTGTCAAAGACCTCTCCTGTCCATTCCTCACTCACCATGGATCTGACCCATCTAGTGAGGTCTATTCTAGTTACTTCTATGCTTTTTCCTGTTAGTAGTTCCAGGAGAATCACTCCAAAGCTATAAACATCACCCTTTTCTGTTAAACTCTTCTCTGGAGCTGTATATGCATGAGCAGAAAAGAGGAAGCCTCTATTTGGGTCTAGGAATTTTAATAATCCATGCTCACTTATTAGTGGTTCGTTGTTGTCATTGAGAAGGATATTTGATAGCTTAAGATTTCCATGAGGAATTATCTCCCATTCATCCACCTTCTGATATATGAATGCCAAACCCCTAGCAATCCCGTAGGCTATACGCAGCCTCAGTTTCCATGGGAAATCCTTTTTACCTCCAAGATAATCTGCATGGAAGTAATGACATAAGTAAAATTCTCTCTTTGAATGTAAAATCTGTTTTGTGTTAGATGTAATTGTTCATTCTGAGGAGGCATTTGGTACATTGTTATCTCACATATCATAGTATTTAAGATGCCAATATTTGGTATGACAATTGAAAGTTAACAAATTTAGAAAGGATGTAATGTAAGATGGTTTTGGGTGGAATGAGATACTACCAAAAATAGTATCATCATATGAAATACCAAAGCCAAAATGAAGAACTACCAAATGTCCCTTTAATATCAACATTTGTAATGTGCAAATGATGCATGCATGTTTGAGCACTTACCCTCAAAAAGATTTAGCAGACTTCCATTGCTTTGATATTTGTAAATGATGAGCTTCTCTTCACTTGTTGAACGGTAACCAACAAGGGGAAGGATATTGGGATGTTTAAAGTTACTTATTTGCCTCAGTGTTTTGCTGAAGTCATCAGAGGATACTTGCAAATTCTTTAATCTCTTGACTGCATAATGGACATCATTCTTCAGTTTTACCTTGTAGAGGCTGCTGCAGAAGCTTTCACTTCTTAAGTCAGCCGTTGCTTGAAGCAGGTCCTCCAGTGTAAACCTTTCGTGCTCTTCGACAAAGAACACAAGTTCTGTGTCTCTTTCCTTCAGCTTCTCATCTTCTTCTTGTTCTGTAACCTCATTTGGAGCCTTTCTCATCTGAGACTCTGTATGGTTCTTCAATGCATTCCCACTCTTTGCACTTAGTTTTCCAAGCTTCCTTCCCACTAAGAAAAGGGACAACAATAACAACAGCAATCCAAAGCCCAAAAGTAATGGGAGTGTGATTTTGAATCCTGATCTAGTGTTGCTACTAGTTGGAAGAGGATTTGCTGTTGGTGACAGTTTATCATCTTCCAGTAGCACCACTCTGGTGTTCATATTATTATTATTATTATCACTCTCTGACCTATGTTCTTGTTGATTTTGGATGACCCCAGAAAATTTGTTGTTTGAGATGTCCAATTTCCTTAGAAATTTCAGTTTCATTAAACCTCTAGGTATCCTCCCACTCAATTGATTGCTTGTTAGATTCAAATAACTCAACATTGTACAGTGAAAAATAGAGTTTGGAATATTTCCTCTGATACTATTCTCAGCTAAGCTTAAAGTTCTCATCTTTTTGAGCCTGCACAGAGAATCTGCATCTATAGTTCCACTAAGGTTCAATCTTTCTAACCTTATCTCTATAATATTGATGTCTTTTGAGTTGCATCTCACACCATTTAACTTAAGCTTGCAGGGATTTGATGAAGCTGACCCATTACTGATCCAGCTTATGTTAAGCACATTTTGTGGATCAATGGCTCTAATGAAATTGAAGAAAGGCTCAGATTCTAAAGACTCACCTTCTGCACACACCATGATGAAGAAAGGAAGAAGAAGAAGGAAAAACAGGTTCTTTCTTAAAAACACAGTGAAGCTGAAGCATCTTGTGATTTGCATTTTTGTGGTCTGGTTTTTTAACTGCAGAAGCAGAAAGAAACTTGTCTCAAATGATCATAATAATGATGATGATTATGTTGCTTGCTTATTTATTGCTGGTAGTGGATATGGACATGTTTTGGTCCTAGGTTTTAACGATGTTTGTGTTTCCTTATGTGTGAAAGACTAGCTATAGTTCGTTATTATCGGAGCTTCGTTGATATCCATGAAAGACCAAAGTGCATGGAGTCTCAAAATTGACGGATGATCATCATCCAAGGTGCCCAATATTCCCCCAATAACAATTGCATGACTTAGTTTAATTCTGGGTAATCTCTTATCTAGTAATTTTTTTTTGTTTCCACACCTATCCTTTTATTGGAGGCAATTTTGTTCGAACTAGCAGAGGTCCCATAACGGGGATAGAACTCTCTCAGCAGAGGTTTTTCTATACGCAAGTCTTGAACCTGAGACCTTACTTAAAGAGAATAAAATACCTACCACTTCAACCGACTACCTGTTGGTTATCTAGTGAACTATAAGTACCCGTGTACGTATTTTCTAAATTCGTATGTCTACTCTGACCCTGAACTGGATGTCATCCCCTCACCTAATATTTTTCTTTTTTTAAAAAAAGTACACGATATTTATGAATGATCTTGTCATTAAGTATAGAGATGAGGATGAAGTGATCAAGATTGCTATATAATTGTAGCCTTGTAGGCCTTACTGGAAATGGAAAATGATAATTTAATAAATGAAAATTCATAATTGTCACTGTTTCTGGACATGATTGATGTCTCCAAACTTTGCTAATTGTTACTCATTTATCTTCTATTTCTTTTTCTTCCTTTCTTTTGTGATTTTTATACTATAAACTCTTATGAAATGCTGAGAATAAGGTGTTAGGATGTGAGTAAGTGACTTTATTTTTCACCTCTTTTAATTGTAGAAATTATTCTAATATATACACTATTATATATTATTTTGAGCCTTGTATTTGGGCTTTCAAACTATACATCAATAAGGATAATATAAAAATATATTTGAAAAGATAAACTAGTTACCATAATCTCAATTTCCATACAAATATATTTGTCAATGAAGATTAGTTCATTTGATTGTCCTTTGTCCTTGACATTTATATCTTTTGGTTTGAATTTAGCTCATCTATGAAAAAAATAAGAAATTAAATAATTTTTGCTAATTTTTTTATAAATATATATAATGAAAATTAATATACTTATAAAGGAATTTTCAAAAAAAAAAAAAATACATGTCTACTAGCATGATTTTCAATACTCAAAATAGGTTTGATTTCTCGACTTTACCCAATTATATCATATAAATTTATTTTATTTATTTATTAAATTGAGACAAAATATATTTTATAATAATTTATTTAAGAAAAAGAACATTAGCCCCTTCTTAGTTAATAGTTAGCCCATGGGCTTTTAAGTAGAGGACTTCAATTTGGAGAGATTACATTAGAGTGTGTATATTATGAAGTTTACGAACCCAAGTGCATGAAGGCTACTTGTATGGCTGGTTTTCCGGGCCGTTATCAACTCATAAAAGTATTAAAATGGAAAGGTAAAATACTATTTAGTTCTTGAATTGTTGGTCAAATTATTATTTAGTCTATAAATCTGATAAAAATATTATTTAGTCCCTAAATTTATAACTCTGTCAACTATTTAGTCCCGTGACCGTTACCCGTTAAATAACAAGTTGACGTAGCACCTCAGTTATGTGCCACCCTACATGTCAGGTCAAACATTCAAAATAAAAAATATATTCCATTTTTTTTCTTTTTCCTTCTCAATCCTTCCATCCATCATGCATATGTATATCCAAAAACATCTTTGACCGTCGTACTCTCTCTCTCCTCATCATCATCTTTGTATGGACTCTCGAGTGTGTGTGTGTTGGGGTGGGGGGATGTGGCTTTGTTTTGGCACGTTTTTTAATTTGGTTCTTCTCGTAGTTCTTTTTAAATTAATTCATTATTAATTTAATTTTTACTATTAAAATTATTAACTTTAGTAGATACAATTTATAATTTTTAAATAATAATAATGCTTTTTAATATAATTATTTTAGAATAATTTTGTAATTTTCACAAATTAAAAAAAAGCCCTAGTTTGAAAACTGAAGTTAATCATATGGCCTCTCCAAAAATCTCTTACTTTCTTCTCCAAATCTCAGGTCTCTTCCTCTCTTCTCTAAATTGAATAGCGCCCTCAGCTCGCTTTCCTTCTCGCTCCTTTGCGCTGAAGTTGCGTTTGTCTTCCTCTCAAATTGTGATATATATATATATATATATATATATATATTTAGGGCTGAACATCGGTTCGGACTGGCCCGCCAAACCCAATCCAACCCGTCATATTGGGTTGGTTTGGTTCGGGTTGGCGGGTTGGTTCGGGTTGAAATTTTTCAGTCCGAACCATGGCGGTTCAGGTTGCGGTTTTATCAATATTGAACCCGCCGGAACCGAACCAAACCGCCAATCCGCCAAAAATTATTTTTTATTTTTTTTATATAAATTTATGATTAAAATTTCTTTTGATAGGTTAATTTCAAAATATTCTTCTATGATTTTTTTTATCATTTCATTACTCAACACGCAAATATCTCAAATAATAAAATTAATTAGACAACCACATAGTTGAATTATAAATATATTATGTGCATAATGCATTGAAACTTCAAATAACAAGATCACAACTAGTTAGATTAATGATAACTTAAAAAAATGAATGAAACGTGATATTAAAAAGTTTATGAAATATAATTAATTAAAATATATTTTATTTTATATTAAGCATTTTTTTAATTTTGGCTAGTGCTGCTCAATGAATCAAGGAAGAAAAAAAGAAAAAATTTTCAAAAAAAAAAGGAAGAAAAAAAAAAGTTGACCCGCCAACCCGAACCAACCCAAACCGCCAGTAAATGGTTTGGGTTAGTTGATGCATTTTTCTCCAGTCCGAACCAACCCAACCTGCTGATATATCCGAAACTCTATCTCCTTACCCCTTAATCTTGTTTGTCTTTTCGAAATTAAATAAAATTTCTTATATATACACGAATTTGGTACTGCACAAATCAACTGAATGGCTTTTTGTTGTTATTATTTTTTTGTTCTCTCCCCTTCAAGTAACTCCTTTTCACGGTGAAAGCTAATCAATCAACTAAGAAGTCATTTTCATATATTATTATTTGGTACTCAAGTATGAAAATGGTATTGTGGCATGATAACGCATCTAAACATTTTTTGTGATCCAATCAATTGTTAAGTGTATTTTAAACAAAGCAAAATGAAGTGTGAATAAGTTTTGTTTTTTTAGCCTGAATCATTTTGTTTATGTTCTGAGAAGAGAGAAAGAGACACCTGCGATTTGGAGAAGAGAGGAAGGGCACCGTGTTTTTTTTACAATTTGTGAAAATTATAAATTTTTTAAAATAATTACATTAGAAAACCCTCTTAATATTTAAAAATTATAAAGTTATCCCAAATTATTCACATTAGCTAACTCCGTTAGTAATTTTAATGGTAAAAAACAAATTGATAATTGATTAATCTAAAAAGGACTAAATTAAAAAAGACCATATAAAAAGGACCAAATTGAAAAATGTGATATCTAAAAAGGATCAAAATAATGTCTTACTCTATATATATATAGAGAGAGAGAGAGAGAGAGTGAGAGAGAGAGAGAGAGCCAAATATTAGAGAATTTTTCATGGACTTCCCTTCTGCGTCATATCCCTGATTTCATGATGAAGTAACACGATACGAATCTAAATTTTATTTTAGTTACAAGAGAAGACTAAAATGCTATGAATAAGGAAAGTAGAATGGTTATGTATATAATTAATACAGGTAAAAATTCTAAATTGGTTCCTTATATTTGTACGGAGTTTTATATTGGTCATTTATGTTTTAAAAAGTTTAAATTGGTACTTTATGTTTGCAAGAAGTTTCAAATTGGTCATTCCGTCCACTTTTGTCAATTTCTTAAATTAAGTGCTGACGTGACGTGCTGATGTGTCCATCTAAGCTGACGTGTCATGCCACATTAGCGCCATGCCATCACACCACGTCAGCTTAAATAAACACGTAAAAGAGATAATATGTCCACTTCAGTACACCACGTCAGCACTTAACGAAGGAAATAAACGGACTTGAACGGAATGACCAATTTGGAATTTCGTGCAAACATAAAGGACCAATTTAAACTTTTTAAAACATAAATGATCAATATAAAACTTCGTGCAAACATAAAAAACCCATTTGAAATTTTGACCATTAATATATAAGAGTGCACTTCTAAAAATTATTTGAAAATTTTTCCCCAATAGAACGTAAAAACCATTAATTTATTACTGGAAAAAAAAAACAAAAACTCTCTAAACGTAACAATTTTATATATATATATATATATATATATATATATATATATATATATATATATATATATAATAAACTCGACAACAAACTGCAATCAAGTAAATTTAGATTGAAGAACAAAAAAAACCTAAAATTTATAGTATAAAACTAGCGGTAGCAAGTAGCAACCCTAAGCTTTATAGGTTATTGGCTACAAATATATTAGTTTTTTTTAGAACACAAATATATTAATTAGTAGTGATCAACATTATTTCCATCACATTTTGAGGCCGAAGCGCCATGTGTGCTTCGCATGCTTCACGATCAATGTTTAATGTTATCTACTAAATCAACGTTGGCACTATGAATATTATATAATATAACAACATTCAAAACCGACCAATCATTGTTAATCCTTTTAATGCTTTTACCAAAATTACTATTATACTGTTGTGGTATAACACAGATGATAAAAGATCTGTATTTTTTTAACCTTCGTCTCCTAAGGTTATAAGTTACATCCCCTGAAAAATGATAAAAATTAAGTTTTATTCAGTGGAGGATCATTTTCAGTAATGCGTCTATTTCTGACTCATAAATTTTCTTATGATCAACAAAAGAAAATTGTGTAATACACATTCACACCCCACAAGTCAATACAATTATTTCCCAACAAAATTGAGTGGGATATGCACGATCACAATGAGTCTTCAACACCCTTTAGGTCACACCCACTTTCCTTTATTATTAAGCTTAGCTTTTCTCCAACAATAGCCGTTTTCCCCTCTTTTTTATTGACAAAAGAAGAAAAATATTCCAACAGCTCATATTTGGTTGTTCAAGTTAAATGATCTCCAAATGTGCTCAAAGGACATTTCAATTTCAAACTTTCTAAGTTCACTTTCTTTTAGAATTTTTTTTTATAAATTTTTTTGCGGTTTTTATTTGACTTCAAGGGAAAATTGCACATAGTTCATATGGCTTTTGACTATTTCAAAATCTCTTTTTTATTATTGAGGTGGGAAAATAATACAGAGTAATTATTTGAAATTGGATTAATTTAAGTTGTCAAATAAAATTTAGTTTTACTTTAGAAAAAAAAAGGTTTATCTAACATTGCAATTAGGATACATGTGAAGATTTTCTCAACCACTAAAAAATACAGATTTACTTAATTCATATTTTTAAGCATGAGAATCAGGAGATACAATTAAGTAGTTTTGACTTCAATAACAGAGATTGAAATCACTTATTATTCGCCCAAGAAAATCTGTTACTATTATTTATTTGTTGGATTCATCTAATCTGTACCCTATTAATTGGTCAATAAAATATTTAATGACTTGAAATCTATAAAATTTTGATTAAAAAATAATTTTTAATATTTAAAAAATCTACTATCCAATTAGATAAAATCTTAACATGTATTTTAAGGACACATTTTTTTTTTTGAAAAGCATGACACATGTTAAATTAAATGAACATTTATTTATTTATACAGGTTGAAGATCAAATTTTTGGTTATAAGGTTCAAACTTACACTCTTCAAGAATAGACAAAAATGGTACACATGATCAAACTCATTATATATACAGGTTGAAGATCAAATTTTTGGTTATACAATTGAAACTTTTCTGAGACAAATTTAATAATAAAAATTTCATAGAATTGAGAAATTGCTATGTACAATATAAACATTAAACACCAACCCCAATCAAGCACTCCCTTTATCCAATTTCACATCCAAAAAAGCACGATAAAAGCCAACAAACTCTAAACTGACCCCAAATTGACATGTAAACTAAAAATGGGTGTAAGCCAAAAATAAAAGCTAACACTCAAACTGGAATTTGTAAGAACAATTCTATGAGGAGGAACTCTATCTTTAAAGAGGTTGAATTTTTCTTTCACCATTAAACATATTTTGAAAATCTCACTCTTATTTATCAATGGCTCAAAAAAAAATCAACCTGGAGGAATACTTTTTTTTTGTCTTAGACCAAAGTAGTAATCAACAAACTTGGTGATTAATCCCTAGAATTTTCCAAATCCATTTGAATCATGAAGAAACAATTTCTCCATTTTCGTCATCATCATTAATTTCGTTAAAGAAAGGATCTCTGAGAAGCTCAGCAGCAGAAGGTCTTGCCCTAGGCTGAGCAAGGCACCTCTCAACGAAAGCTTTGACCTCTGAATCTTTGATCTTGTTCAAGGCCTGAGGTCTCACTCCTGAACACACTTTTTTATATATCTTCGCCACACTGTCACATTCACTGTAAGGAATCTCCATTGTCACCATCTCCAACACACACATACCAAAGGAGTATATATCCACCAGTTCTGTGTAGTTCTCATCGTACAACTCTGGCGCCATAAATTCAGGTGTTCCCAGAATTGAATGTGCAGAATGACTCTTCCCCACTATTGCTGCCAATCCCAAGTCACCAATTTTAACCTAATCATCAAGCAAACAAAAATTAGTGACATAAAAAAAAAAATTCAATGTATATAATTTGAGGGTTTGCCATTAAATTTTTTTAAAAAAATAGTCTCTTTACTTGGAGGGTTAAATTGCATACATGTAAACCTCTTAAATCCTATAAGGTGGGAGACTCGTGGATTCGATGGCCTTTATATAATGCGAGTCATTTTTTACTCAAGTTCCTTATGATTTTAAAGTTTGCATTAATTTTGCTATGATGGAAGAATTTGAAATTTATAAAATACAATGAGAAATGACAGATTTTTAAATACCTCTTGTCAAACTATTTGAAATCTAAAATATTTTTTTTAAAAGGATTGAAACACTGAATATGATAATATTTTTGTGTTAAGGAAATAATATAATGTTAACTTCTAAAGATAGCAAAATGAAATCCTTCCAAATCACAACGCAATCAAATTATATTCTACATGATCTTCATACTTAATTTTTCTTAATTTCTATCTTCTTCCGATTTTAGCCCTTTCCCACTGAACGAAAGTAATCACCAATTTCTTACCTTTTTTTCATATTTTTTTCAGCTTGGCAATAAAGCAAACATGTGGAGGACAACAGAAAATTTCTAATCCTCAAAAATAACAATAGAAAAATTCTTACCTGGCCAATATTCCCATTGACGAACACATTACTGCAATTCAGATCCCTATGAATGATACAAGGCTCGTGCGTATGCAAATAGTTCAATCCTCTCAGAATCTGCCTCGACCACTTCTTCAACGCCTTCATCGACACATGCCTGTGCTTCTTCCTGTACTCCCTCAGATTCCCGCTCGTACAAACCTCAGTGATGAAATTCAGAGTATTCCGCTCGTCGTCCCTCCAGAAATTGTACAGCGCGATGATGTTCTTGTCGGTCAAGCTTCTCAGCAATCTCACCTCCGAGTACAACCGATCTACCATCGCCGGATCGTTACTGAAGTTACGCAGCTTCACTTGGTTCCACGCCACTTCAATTCCTTCTTCTTGATCGAATGCTCTGTACACCTTCTTCACCGCACCGGATCCAAGAAGCTCGCCGTATCGGCCGTATCGTCCGGTCGGATCGACTTCGACGAACGGTTCGGAGTCTCTATCGGAGGCGTCAGGGTTCACACTCGGCATCTGTAAGCAATTTTCACCAGAATCCATCAAATTCAAACCTAAAGTGTCAGATAGTACTGATACAGAAAAAGCAATACACTAACACAATTAACAAAATATACAATGTCTAAAACATTTTGATCGGAGAAAATGACCTAAGATTTACTAAAAGAATTTAAAGAAATAATAGAACGAAATGTAAAATTCGATGTGATGATGATTATCATGAAAACCATACACAATAATACACTAATTAATACAGTACAGAATAAACAAAATATACAATGTCTAAAACACAAAGCATTGAATTGAGTTAGCATGAAGATTGTGTTTGATTGAAAAAATGACCTAGAATTGAGAAGTTTACAGAGAGATTTTGATAAATTTACTGAAAGAATTATAAAAATTAAAACAAAATTAAAAAAAAAAAAAGAGAGTGAGAAATCGATGATTACCATGAAAGAAACCGATTGCTTGAAGAGCCTGCGAGAGGAGAGAGAGAAGAAAAGTGTGCAATTCAACGAACTTGAGCTGCTATGTGAAAAGGAAAAGAGAAGAGACGTAAATGGGGTTTGGGGATTGGTATTTATATACAAATCAGCGAGGTTGTTGGTATATTATTTATTTATTATATCATAATTTAATTTGGACCATATTGCAATGTCAACGGTCGTAAATTACGTATAGATTATTAAAAAATATATATTTAAAATTTTTATTAATATATGTAGTTATGTACATTGATTAATTAAAAAAATCATTTTATAAATATGTTTCTTGGTTTTAGATTATTAATTATATGGTTTTTGTAACATATATGTTTAATTCGTGTAGAAACGTATGTCGTCGAGCACAATGACTATTCTATTTGCTAATTTGTAAGCATATTAACACATAAGATAATAGGCCTAAAAATTTAATATTGTTTGTATCAAAACGAGTTTAGCCCTGAGTTCAGCTCGTTTAATCCTAAAAAAATGTATAGGGTCACTAGGTTGGGTTAAAGAAATATAATCCTAAGCCATATAAAAAATGGACCAATTCAACCCTAATAAAATATAACCAAAACAGACTAGGACCGAATCGAATTAATCCATGTTGACATCTCTATAGAACCTCTTATATTTAATTAAAAATAAATGAGTTATTTTCACTCAATTATACCTCTTCAATTTAGTATCTACCTCTTTTGATTTTAAGAAAAGATTATATTTTTTTTATAAAAGAAAGGAGTATATTTTTAAATATATATATATATATATATATATTGTGTATGTAAGTATAGATATTGTTAAAATTGACTCAAATTTTTTAGGGTTTTGCAGTTAGTTAACCAATATTTCTAAGGTGGTTAATAAAATATTTAGTCATTTAAAACTCATAAAATAAACATATAACAAAATTGTTAATGTCAACAATTAAAATTTATTAACCTATCATATGAAATTTTGGTTGATTTTGTCACTTTTTTATTTTCTAAGTATATTATGATCTGTATTTAATTTATTACTTAAATAAAAAGGATTTATTTAATTTCCCTGATAGTGATACCTAATAAACTTTTTCCCATTGAATCAAACAAACTTCCAGATACCCTTTTTATTAAGTTTTTGAATTAAAAATATTAAATCATAAATTTTCTAAAATTATGATAAGGCTGCATTACAATTTTTTGGTTGTGAATATTTGGAACTGTGAGTAAAAAGTCAAAATCTATGTTGAATCATTCATTGAGGTCTCCCTAGGAATTTGATAAAGAAAGCTATTCGTTCATTGATTCGCGTTGAAGGGCGCGTATCTAAAATGGACGCTCCAGATGCTGCCGCGCCTTCCAACTAATGTGGAGGCACGCACGACGGATTCTAAATAGTATTAAGGATAATTTCTTTCAAAATGTTTCATCCTTTCCATTTGATTCCATTCTTATAATTTATTTAAGAGATAAAACACTATTTAGTTTTTGAATTGTTTGTCAAATTACTATTTAGTCCATGAATTTATCAAAAATACTATTTAGTCTCCGAAATTCTTAACTATATCAACTATCAGTCTCCGGATTTGACAATTTACTATTTAGTCCCCGAATTTGTAATCATGTCAGCTATTTAGTCCCCAGACTTGGCAAAAACACTATTTAATTACCGAATTTGCAACTCTGCCAAGAGACTAAATAGTTGACAGAGTTGCAAATTCGATGATTAAATAGTATTTTTGACAAGTTTGGGAACTAAATAGTTGACATAGTTACAACTTCGGGAACTAAATAGTATTTTGTCAAATTCAGAGACTAAATAGTTAACATAGTTAAAAATTTCAGAGACTAAATAGTATTTTTAATAAATTTAGATACTAAATAATAATTTGACAAACAATTCAGAGACTAAATAGTATTTTACTTATTTATTTTAACTCAATTGAATTAATTGGATGATAGAAAAAATCATCAAAATCAATCAGTCTTAAGAGCTATAATTCATCTAAATTGGTTTGGATTGATTTTTTATTTATTTTAAAAAAACATATTTATATGAAATACCCTCAATGCTTAATTTTTCTTTTTTGGCCTGACTCTATGCATAATTTTATAATACAATACATATTTTATTAAATTAAAATAATATTGGAGTAATTGAATCAATCAGGTTGGTTTCGATGATATCCAAATCCAATCATCCATACTCATCTATAAACTAAACTGTTAAGATCGATAATTTTCACCATTTTTATTCGATCAAGCAATATTTTAATTAATCAGTTTTGGCTGATTTTAATTGGTTCAATTTGAATTAATTAGTTTGATTCAAATGAAATTGAATTTGAACACCATAGATACAATATATTTATCGTTATCCTTCTCATGTAGAATTGTGAAAGGATGGACATTTTTGAAGTAATTTAGATCAATTATAGTAAGACTTATTGATTTTCAAAGTAATTGTGAAAGGATGAATTTTTCTATCATCCAATTAATTCAGTTGAGTTAAATAAAGGACTAAATTAAAGTAAAGTTTATTAGATGCTTGCTATCAAGTTTTTAAATAAAAAATATACATGTGACAAAAAAAATTTTGTATAATCAATCATTATAGAGAGAGAATATAAAAGACAATAAATTACACAACCAATCAAATAAGAGAGAGAGTAAAAATACAATTTATGATTGGTGAACTTTATAGCAAGCACCTAAGCAACTTTACCTTAGTTTTTTTTTAAATAAATTATAACAATCGAAGATGAACATTTTTCGAAGAAATTGTCCTTACATTACAATTAAGCACTAACCTCCTTTAATTTGTTTGATAACAAAAATTATGAAGATACTTTTTTTTGTGCGAAATAAAACTATGATTATATTTTTAACGTAATAGTAAATATAATGAGATTTATAACAAATTTGGTTCGTATTGAAATTTATAACAAATTTAAACATGAGAATCTTAAGGAATTATTATTGGTATAAGAATGGATTTTGTAAATGTATGAGAATGTAATTCCTTGGGATGTTGTAGACTTTTTTGGATTTGGATTTGTAGTATATAAAGTGTATGATCTATGTGGTCGGATGAAAAATAAAATTTATATGTGCATTACAATATTTTCATTCAACAATCCAAATTATTCAATTTATGTGCTTTATCCCTTTTGCATTTTGATTTTATTCACGTGTTTGATTCAGTTCCATTATTCTTATGAATTGTAGACAAATTTCAAAATTATTCTAAATAAGTTTTCTATTAGAAAATGAATAGTTTATTTTAAATTTTTATTAAAAAAAAAATTAATGGCATTAGCTTATAAAGATTGTGATGGTGATAAATGAATATGAATTTCTTAAATTGAAAAAAATGGTGAAGTGATAAAATGAGAAAATTTTCTCTCTTCATCTCTCATATCTTCACTCTTTTTCACAATGCACAACATCTATACTCATAATAAATAGGAAGAGAATCTAATCAAGTGTAAAATGTGTAAAGTGTATGAAGTGCATTATACAAATCGCTAAATAAAATTTGAGATTCATTAAATGATTCATATTGTGCATTTTATGCACTTTACCGGATCTGTACTTTAACAAATCTGGATTCTAATAAATAATAAAGTGCTATGCAGTATAATGGTGACAATGCTGACAATAATAATAATTGTGATGGAGGCGGTAGTGATTATAATGGAAAAGATGGTTGTGATAATAATAAATATGAGTGACATCAACACTGACGAGAACCATAATAATGATGATAAATGAAAAAATGTATTGAAATTACAATATTAAAAATAATAAAAAAATAGATAATTGAATATATTCACATGATGAAATAAAATAGTTCAATGAAATAGTGTTTTATTCAAAAAATAAATTATTCACTTTATAATTTATGCAATGCCAAATATGATAATGGATAATAATAGGAAAAAATTTATGTTCATTTCATCTAATTCCACCAATCATATATTATATTTACACTCTCTTTTTTCTATGATTGGTCATATAAAAGGTCGTCTTCTATATTCTTTCTCTGCTGTGATTGGTCATTTAAACACTTTTTACCACGTATCATAATTATATTGAGAAATTTAATGAAATAGACATAAAAGAATGGACATAAATTTTTTCCATAATACTATGGCAATGACCATGAGAATATCAATAATAATTATTATTATAATGGAAAAAGTAATGCTGGTGACTGGTGATCACGCCAATAATGGTTATAATTGTAATAGTTATTAATTTATTAATGAATTAATTTTAAGAACCTTACAAATTAATACAAATCATTAATTGGCACATATCAGATTTATAAGTTGGTATTTTGATTTTATGATTTATGTTAGCTTTTTATAAATTTATTTAGAAAATTATTCATTGATCATTCAAAATAAGTGTTGTATGGACCGGACTGGACGGTCCGACCCAAACCAGGCACTTAAACGAGTGGTTGGACCAAAAAAATCAATTTTGTATTTGGACCGAATTTAACTAAGGACCAACCGGCTAATTGGATTGAACTGTTCAATCGGTCCAACATTTTTTTATATGCAATAAATTTTTTTTACTGTTCTTTACTTAAAAAAATACAAAATTTAAAAATAAAAAATAACATCAGAAAAGAAATTAGAAAAGTCTTATAAATTAAATTTTAAGAAGTCATGATTATCAAGAATTTTATGCTTGGTTTGATTAAGTTCTTTCAGAATTTGAAAAGTTTTGAAAATTAAAATTTGAGAAGTCATGTAATTTAAAACTTCAAAATTATGTATGTTGAAACTTAAAATTTGAAATATGTCATTTTTATATATTAAGAATAATTATTATTTATTATTTATTGCATCATTCAGTTCGACCGACGATTAGACCAATTAAACCGACCAGACCATGAACCGAATACTTATCTAAGTCTATCCAATTTGGTTCTTACAACATTGATTCAAATATAAAGGAAATTTCTAGACTGGATGATTAGACGCTCGGTTAGATTGTCTATCAATCTCATTACCTTATACAACACCTCATCTACAATTGCGGTATAAATCTATTTAGGGTTTATTGTTAAGATTTTCTCTCATTAAACGAGAGAAAATATATCGCCTTAAACTTTGGTGGCATTTGTTACGCTATGATCTCCTGTTATCTCATATATTATAGTATCTTAGGAGTAGATGTTCAGTGGTACGGTAGTACTGAACTTCAGTACATCCCTCCAATCAGTTGGTCCCTAAACCATTCAAGGTGGGCCCTAATTAATGTGAGTTATTATTAATATTAACAAATGGCACTACATGATTGGAGGGATGTACTGAAGTTCAGTGGTACGGTACCATTGAACTTTTATCTGTATCTTAGATAACTTAGTATATGATACTATAGTATAACATACTATAGTATTTATAATGCTTACGTTTGGTATAACAATAAACGATATCTCATATGTCAGACATGTAAGATGCACATGTTTGGTATTTTTTATGATTAGCATAACTTATTTTTTCTTAACTTCCTTATTTATCCTTATAAAATTTAATAAGCTTCATTTTTTTTAAAACAATGTAAAAGATATTTCATTTAAAAAGAAAATATTGCATCAGTCATCAATTGAGGAAGAAGCCATAATATCATGTGCTAAACGTAGAACAACACCAGAAAATATAATTGGTTATTGAAAGGAATATACAGGAAAAAAATTGGCTATGGAAAGGAATATATATATATATATATATATATATAAAGTGGCAATTGGGTATATGGGAAAAAAAGTGGTGATTGGTGATTGAGTATGTGGTAAAAAGTGGCACTAAATAAAAAAATTGCGCCAAGTAAGAAAATTGAAAAAAAAGGAATAAAATTGGAAGTTTAATAAAAAAATATCTTTTTTAACCATGTGATGTGAGATGACATAGTTTTTTAGTTGTCATCAGATCACACCCTTTTGGTTGTGATGTGATACAGGATGTTATCTCAGATGTCGTCATGTGATGAGATCACAGCATACCAAACGCGACATTCAACCCTGACATCTAAAATACCATGATATGTAAGATGACGGGCATAGGATCACAACTAGACCTGTTCATGGGTCGGACCGGGCTGGGCTTGGGCTTAAGCCCATGGGCTTTACATATATGGGCTTGGGTTTGAGCCAAGCCTACATGTTTTACTACCCATTACAATGGGCCAGGTATTTTACCCAAACCCATGGGCTAAGCCCGGGCTTAGTCCATTCTTATACATAATTTATAAAAAATATATATATTGGTACTTTATGTTTCATTGAAGTTCTATATTGATCCTTTATGTTTTATTGAAGTTTTGTATTGGTCATTTATGTTTCATTGAAGTTTTATATTAGTCATTTATTTTTCATTGAAGTTCTATATTGGTCCTTTATAACGGGCCTCCGGGTTGGGCTTTAAAAAATGCCCCAGCCCGCCCCGTATTTTTGCGGGCTTTCGGGCCGGGCTTACAAAAAAAGTGCCTCGAGCCCGGGTCGTATTTTTCCGGACTTTTGGGTCGGGCTTTAAAAATGCCTGAGCCCAACCTGTATTTTTCTGGGCTTTCGGGCCGGGCTTTAAAAAATGCCCGAGCCCGACCCTTATTTTACGGGCTTTCGGGCCGGGATTACAAAAAATTACCCGAGCCCGGCCCGTATTTTTCCGAGCTTTTGGGCCAGGCTTTAAAAATACCCGAGCCCGACCCGTATTTTTTTGAGCTTTCGGACCGGGCTTTAAAAGAAGCCCGAGTCAGACCCTTATTTTACGGGCTTTCGGGCCGGGCTTACAAAAATTGCCCGAGCTCGGCCCATTTTTTACGGGCTTTCGGGTCGGGCTTACAAAAAATTGCCCGAGCCCGGCCCGTTTTTTTTCGGGCTTTCGGGTCGGACTTTAAAAAATGCCCGAACCCGACCCGTATTTTTTCAGGCTTTCGGGTTAGGCCTTAAAAAATGCCCGAGCCCGACCTATATTTTACGGGCTTTCGGACTGGCCTTACAAAAAAATTGCTCGAGCCCGACCCATATTTTGCGAGCTTTCGGGCCGAGCTTACAAGAAATTGCCCGAGCCCGGCCCGTATTTTTTCGGGCTTTCTGGTCGGGCTTTAAAAATTGGCCGAGCCCGACCCTTGTTTTTTCGGGCTTTCGGGTCGGGCCTTAAAAAATGCCCGAGCCCGACCCGTGTTTTTTCGGGCTTTCGAGTCGGGCCTTTAAAAATGCCCGAGCCCGACCTATATTTTATGGGCTTTCGGGACGGGCTTACAAAAAAATTGCCCAAGCCCAGCCCGTATTTTTCCGGGCTTTCGGGTTGGGCCTTAAAAATGCCCGAGCTCGACCCATATTTTGCGGGCTTACATAAAATTGCCCGAGCCCAAGTCCGTATTTTTCCGGGCTTTCGGGCCTGGCCTTAAAAATGCCCGAGCCTGACCCGTATTTTTCCGAGCTTTAAAAAATGTCCGAGCCGACCCATATTTTGCGGGCTTTCGGGCTGGGCTTACAAAAAATTGCCCGAGCCCGGGCCGTATTTTTCTGGGCTTTAAAAATACTAATTTTTATGTAAATATATAATTTTATAATTATTTTTTTAAAAAATATATTTAGAAAAAAAATAAAAAAAGTGGCGTGTGGACCAATACGAGTAGTGATGGTAGGTAATGAATGGTAGTAAGTGATGGGTAGGGCCCAGGTACTATCCAAGTTTTAGCCCAAGTATTTTTAATAAAATGGGTATTTGATGAGTAAGGCCCAACTACTACCCATGCCCAATTCTTAATGTTGGGTAGTTGACCCATGGGCTTAGGCTTGGATAGTTTCATGGGCTACCCAGCCCATAAACAGATCTAATCACAACGTATCAAACACCTCATTTGTAAAAAAGTTAAAAGAAATAATTTTTTTAACCACCCTATTAGTTAAAATAAAACTTTAAATAATACCCTTTCTTAAAAACCGATCTATTTATTACCAAATTCTGTTGTGTCACACACGAAATATTCCTTTTATAATCATTTCATCCATCACCCTTCTCCTTAACAAAATCGAATTCTCTATGTGGATAGTTTTGATTGAATTTATCCTTATCAAACCGTTGCTTTATTTTTTCTTGTCACTTGCCTACCTCTTAAGGATTAGAGTGGGGATCGTCCTCCTATTTGATTGTGGATACTTGAGAAAGCCGTTCACCAAATAACATCAATATATTTTATTTTATATTAATATGTTTTTGGGGTCATTTAGTTCCTAGTCTTTTAAAATATTTATTTTATTATATAAAATAAAAAATTGTTAAAATTAAATTAAAGAAAGATATAAACTTGTATTTATAATAAGCCCTCCTATATATACACACATATTATGAGCATGTCTTAAATTAAGTTTACTTGGAAGGGACATAATAGTTCTCAGTGAATTTCAATTGTATTTTCACACTACAACTTGAAAAATAGCATTTAAAAACTTAAAATTATCAAATGTTGTTTATTGAATAAATTTATAAGATTTTAAAAGAGGGTATAATGATAAAGTTTTAAATTTACTTTTAGTGGTAATGAGAAAAAAAATAATTCAAGATATTTTTCTTATTTTCTTAAAAAAACAAGAAAATTATCAAGTTTGGACCTTAAAAAAGATTGTTGTAATTTAAAGGCCAAATTCTCAACGTTTGCACGAAGTTTAATATTGGTCCTCAACGTTTTAAAAAGTTATTTTAGGTCCTAAACGTTTTTTTTTAATCAAAATTGGTCCTTTAGCGTCTAGTTTTGCCATTGAATGCTAACGTGGAAGGCTTATGTGGTATACCATCTCTCCTACGTGTCATATTTAAATGACATGGCACCCTCACTCACTCAAACTCAGCAAAACGACGTTAACATTTAAATGAATCAAAACGGCATCGTTTTGCTGAGTTGGAGTGAGAGAGAGTGACATGTCATTTAAATATGACACGTAGGAGATATGATATACCACATAAGCCTTCCACGTTAAAATTTAATGGCAAAACCAAACGGATGTTACACTAGAGGACCAATTTTGACAAAAAAAACGTTGAGGACCTAAAATAACCTTTTGAAACATTAAGGACCAATATTAAACTTCGTGCAAACGTTGAGAACCAAAAGAGTAATTTGGCCTAATTTAAATTTTAAAAGATAAAAATATTTAAAAAATATTTTTTATCCTAATTTAATTCTTTTAAGTACGAGAGAAGCCACAAAATTATTTCAGCAATAGTATCCCGCCGTCTCGAAGAAACGGCATCGATTTCACTCTATTCACCTTCGTCTTCGTAGGGGACTTGAGTTGAGCCCTCTTCTGGTTAGGGTTTTCTGTATATACCAGTTATTCAATTAACATTGTAATGTAACCCTAACCCCCAATTCCTAAATCCAATTTCAGTTTTCTATCTCTAGAATGGCCACATTGAAGACAATCTCCGCGGCTCTAAAACTCATAGACACGAAGAAGGAAAACCTCAAGAAGGCGTACGATGAGCTCCAGGCTCACTCTTCCCTCCTCTCCTCCTTCCCTCTTTCCTGGTCTGACCTCGATTCTCATTTTACCTCAATCCAAGATTCTCTCACTCAGCGTTTTCACCTTCTCGAGTCACGACAGTGCGACCCTCAATTGGAACGAACGGAGCAATCGGTTTCCGTTCTTTCTTCATTACCGCCCGATCAGAATTCGAAAGTGGGAAATTGTCCCTCGTTTCCTAACGATCCATCTCCGTCTACGAACCCGCAGAACCAGAATTCGGTGAAGCCTAGGCACGAGTTGGTTGCTCTGTGCGAGAAGATGGACGGCAAGGGGTTGAGGAATTATATTATTGAGCACTTCAAAGGTAGTGATGGCTTTGAAGCTGAGATTCCGAGTGCGTTACGATGTGCTCCTGACCCGGCGGCAATGATTCTTGATTCGCTGCATGGGTTTCATGGGACGAATGACATGAAGGAAGCGGGATTGCGCAAGATTAGGAGGAGCTGCTTGCTCTTATTGGAACATTTAAGGGGTATATCTCCGAAGTTAGAACCCAATGTGAGAGGAAGAGCTAGGAAGTTAGCGGGAGAGTGGAAAGGAAAGTTGATGAATGATAGTGCATACACATTGGGGGCCTTGGGTTATTTGCAATTTGTGTTAGCATATGATTTGGTTTCCGAAGTCAGCATGGACGAACTTGTTTATTTTTCTGCTATGGCCGCCAACAACAAGGAGGTACCTGAGCTCTGCCGAATTATGGGCCTGGTTGATAAAGTTCCAGGTAAGACCACTGGTCTCTTAAGCTCCGTCGTTTGTCTTCGAAGTTGAGCATTATTTATGGTTTTATTGTATTGGAGCTTCAAGAGCTGGTATTATTATTGCGTAGCAATTTCCTTGGTTGTGCTAGAAATTAGAATTGTAGCACGCTATTGTTTACAGACTTACAGGTGACAACTTGGTTTATATATGTGCATGCTGATATTGATGTGTTTATGGAATTAATAATTTCTAAAAATTTTAGGTCTGGGCATAAATTTATATTATGAAATTGGGTTCTTTAATGAAGATGGATAATAGGTTTCTATAAAAAAAATGATGGATAATAGGCTCGAACCCTTTCTAAGTTTTAAGGCAATGAAAGACATGATTAGGAAGAGCTATTTATCTAACTTCAAAAAATATAAAACGTGACACATAAGGCATATATATTTGAAGTTTTTTTTTGTTTTTGTTTTTCAGTGATATACTTGTAGAAAAGAAAAATAACCAGTATTGTTCTATATTTTAAGCAACCTTCGCTATTATCTTCTAAATCGAATTTACTAAATCTCATTTATAAGTATAACAAAAACAATGGAAAAATAAATACTTCAATAATTTCATTAAGATGAGTTCTATACTCGGCTTAAGTATGAGCCATGTTTTGTGTGTGTCCAAGTTGCATTTGGCGTGTGTACGAGCCGAAAACATAATTTTCTTTTATTCTGATACACTTGTGAGTGTGTTGAACGCATGTCTACAGTTTGTTATGGCATGTCAGTATTGTGTCATATGTTGGATACATGACAAGCCTAAAGATAGGCGTGATCGTGCTTTATAGTCTTGAAGGAACTAATAGAATTGTGGAGATTGAAAACTTGGAATATCAGTGTAGGGTGCACACGGCGAAAAGACAAATCTAAAGATGTACTAAATAAAAATAGAAACATATTAAGTGTTTATATATTATTTAAATTTTAAAGTGTTGTGCTGGGCCTGACAATGACATGAATGTCCAAGACAGGACATGGAAATGGGTCCCTTTGTGGAGTTCATGTGCTGCCTTCGTGGTTGTTTTTATGTTACAACAGAGTTAATCATTTATGGGCCTATTTCGTGAATGGATTAGAAGAAAAATGTATGAAGAAAAAAAGTGGAGAGAAAAGATTGGCCAGTGTCTTATCATCCAATGGTGATATTCTACATGTATATGCATACTGGCGCCCAAAAGTGTGTGGAACTATCATGTTTTTATAATTACTAATGTGGTCTTCAGTCTTCACTTGTTACTTTATTTGTAAAACAATTATTGCTTGTGCTTTACAGATATCATTCAGAAACTTATAGATAAGGGCAAATATGTTTTGGCCGTCAAGTATGTTTTTGACTTTAATCTTGCTGATAAGATCCCACCAATACCTATTTTGAAAGCTTGTGTGGATGAGTCTAAGAAACTTGCTCAAAGAATTCTCCAGGAAGGGAAGCCACCAGTAAGTGTGTCCGCACAATTGATGTCCTTATTTGTTTTGCTACTGCCCCATATTTATTTTGGTGTTTGTGCAGACTGAAGCCACAGCTAGAGAAATCCATGCACTGAAAACTGTAATGAAGGCTATTGAGAGTCATAAACTCGAATCTGAATATCCACTAGCAAGCCTTGAGCAGCGTATAGAGCAATTGAAGAAGCAGAAGCCAGATAAAAAACGGCCAGCGCCAACTTCTGCTGCAAAGCCTCAACAGCATCAGCAACAGCAAACGAAAAATAATTTGCAGAATCAGAATAGTGGAATCAAGCGTCTTCAAACATCTGCTCCTGTTGCCCCTGTAGCTGCCCCAAAGAATGCCAATAGTGCCAATTCAGTATTGCATCAGTACCAACAGCCTATTGTCCAGCCAACAGGTTTGTTGCCAGAACATCAGAATCCATACATGGGTCCGCAAGCCATGCCATATGGCACCATCCCACCTTATACAGCTCCTTCAGCTGGGCCTTATGGTTTTTCTAGTGTCCCAATGGGTTCCAGTGGCAACCCCAATCCAGTTGCATCTCATCTATACTCATCAGAGCCAAATGTGCATTCTGGTTATTATGATAGAATCACTGCTTATGGCGGTCTTCCACATTATCACCATCCATCTTACTATCCTCAATAGTTCAAGAAACTGTAATATTTTCAGTACTGAACTCTTGAGGTGGTAATATACTATTTTAGTTTCTTCCTTACTTTGCACGGCTGGTTTCTGGTTATTGAATTCATAGTTTGCTTAGTTAGTCACTATAATTGTAGAATAGGAACTAGACTCTGTAATTAAGAATTGTGAGGGTGTGTTAAGTCTCACAATCTTGATTACATGATCAGTTTGTATCTATAAGAGGAAGACTAGTTTTTGTTAAAGTATGGTCTTCTAGATGTCTCTGCTCTCTCTCCCTTTTTTTTTAGTTTTCTGGTAAGGGATAGAACTTAAATGGGTTTCGTAATATAGAACATTTCTATCAGGTGTAGAGTGAGATCTCTTGAGGATTACTTTTTATTAACTAGTCTACTCTTGGTTCATACGCGCAAAGATATATATTTTTTCTTTCATGACCTATTTTAAAAATGTAAAAGAAATTTACGAAAAAAAAAAATGTAAAAGAAGGCCAGTGCCCATTTGTATTTAAAGGCTATTATGGAGTTAGTCTTGTCAAAATCTACATAATGACATGGAAGTACTCTTTTCATCCCCAAAAAGCATTTCCTGGATTGTTTGCCTCTCGCCATGAGCAGAAATATACCTTGAAAAGATATATTTTCCCTTTTGATGTCAAGAATTCAAACGCAAGACACTCCTGAACTTTTAACATAACGCCTAGTAGATATTCATGATACCAAAAATTGTTTAGGAGAATCTTTTCTTTGTAATCTGGTTGTTCTAAGCTCTGTGTACCATCCTCTGTTTTCTCCAGCTTTCTTCTTTTTACATTTCATCAACATCTTATAAAGTCTATCCCTTGCCTTTATCTTCTTCTCTTTTTGAATTTGACATTAAATAACTTGTATTGGTAATCTGTACAATTGCAATAGGTTGTGACTTTGATGGTGAAGGGTGTATAATCCTTCTCTGGTAATCATCTCTACATAGAGATTATATCATAGTCTACTACTCTACTTATCAATTGAGTAGACAGTAGATAATTTTTACTCGTTGCTTTCAAGTGATTAGTAGATCTAATTGAAATTGAGTAACTTATAGCTTTTGTAGATGTTGATGAAATGTTGTTAGTCACGCTGGTGGATTTTGGTAGTTTTATGTCATGTATGCTTCTTACTTGAATAGTTGAAGTAATGAAAGTCTCATTCTTGATTGAAGAAAGCAGCCCGAATTGTAAATGTTTGGGTTCCCATCTTTTCAGTTGTACTGTACCTGGGGTTGGTCTCATTTATTTTGAATCCAACCAAAGTGACAGGGTGATATTACGGAAGTCTCTTGGGCTGTGGATTGTGTATCATCTGAACAGGGGAGGTCAAGTTAAGGACATTCAATAATAGACAATTAAGATAATCTCTCTTAATAAGATGGTTAGGTTTGGAGAATAAGCTTAAGAAAGTAATTGTTTTTCGTTTCTTTCTTTTTTTATTTTTTATTGGAGTATTTGCAAGAGGGTGAGAAGCAAGGTTGTTATCAACCAACCTGAAAATCATAGGTTCAAATTCTAGATATAATTTCTCTGTTTATAAGGATAAGATTGCGTACATCTTATTCTCTCAAAATCCCGCCTAGTGGAAGTTTTGTGCATTGAGACTCCCTTTTATTACCCTTAACTATTAAGAGTCTCTTTGGCCCCTAGAATAAAATTTTAATTGGGCAAGTGAACCTGGTGTGTTTTTATGGTTTTCCGTGAGTATTTTTCTTATTAATGATAATTTTGTTTGAGACACTATCAAACATTAAATCTAATCACGTCTTCTAGTGAAAATTTGAACTGTGGTTCATCACATGGGAGACTAGCTCTTTCCACTAGAAGACCCAACCCTCGTTGCCAAACCTATTGTGTTTATGATTTACTTCTGGAGTGGTTCTATAAAAAGAATTTAGTTCTGGAGTGTTACCTAGAGAACAATAAGAATCAAAGTCTTTTTTTTTTTATTAGGCGGAGTCGTTTAAATGGATCAAGTGACGCCAATGTATTCTGTCTATGTTCACGTCGTTGATCCATATTTATAAAGATTCGACAAAGTTTTATACTGGTTGTCGACTACCTAACACAATCCTCCTCTTCTTATCCGAGCTTAGACCGGCTATGCAAGTATAGGCAAAGTTGGAGACTTGGGATGTTACCTAGAGAAATTAATGTAAATTAAAAGAGATCTCATCCCACTTTACAAACTGATACATTTGAGTAAATGTTTGGAATTTATTTCAGCATGAGCACAACACAAGTAGATTTTTTTTTTCCTTTTAATTGTCCTATAATAAAAGCATGACCATTCTTGAAGTTTCTGCAAATTCCTGTCAGAGCTAAAGTCTCTTCCTCTCTGACCAGTATTTTGTGCTTATAGGGGCGGTTTTGCTATATTTTGAACTTTATGTACTACTTTTGTGATTAGATGTTATTTCAGAGAGGTAAAATGTATCTCTTCCCCTCGCCCTTTTTATTTTGCATTTGTTTTACATTAACAATTTCCTAGACTCTGTCTGAGACAGGTGGACATAAACATAAGGTAAAAAAAAAATGTATTGGAGAAAATTGATACTGTGGTACCTATAAAGTGATCTTTTACCTATGGAAAAGATATGTCTGTATTATTAATTACTATTTACTTGATTTACTTGAAGTATTAGATTATTGCTCCCACCTTCCCAGAAGAAAAGTGAATGTTTTTTTTTTTGTATTAAAAGTTGAGTTATGTAAGACGTAAGAGACCTCGTTTTCTGAGTGTATATGCAAATATGTTTATTCGAATGATGGTTGAGACGTATTCTCAGTGCGTTCCATGAAAATGGGTCGTACATGACTTGCCAGCTTTCTTCTTTTTCTGCTTGTGACTTGTGAGTAGTAAGTACTCAGGATTCAATCAACAAGAACAAGAAATATACCAATCTCAAGTGTTTATAGCTTTTTCACATTTGAGGTTTGTTTTTTATTCACAACTATTTCTGTGGAGAGCTAGTACGCCTGTATAAATGCGAGAATATAAAGTACTGTAGAATAAAGAAAAATATTAAAGAAAAAATTAAGGGTATGTTTGGTATCTTTACCAAATAGTAAAATCATGGTTTTTCATGATTCTAAAAAAATTTTTATATAATATTTTATACATATCAAACATACTTTTTATCATATTTTTTTTCTCTCCTAATTTTTTCTTTCTATCTCTTTCCTCACTTTTCTCTACAATACTTTCTTTTATTCTACCGTACTTTACATTTGTGTATTTATACCAAGCGTACCTTAAGGAAAGATGTAGAGAGAAAAATTAGGAGAGAGAAAAAGTGTGTTTGTATAAAGGGTGAGTCTTTGATGCAACTTGTTGTATCATGCAATGGGTTATGTGGCACAATTGTAACCATTGGTGTGATCTAATTGTATTGTATAATGCAACAAAATAACAAGTGTCACAATACTATTGGTTGAAATTGCGTTGCATGATGCAACAGTTGCATCATAGACTCACTCTTGTATAAAATATGATATAAATTTTTTTTTGAGAATGGTAAAATACCATAATTTTACTTTACTGTGGGAATCCTTACCAAATGTATCCTAAGGTGTCTGAATGGCTTTAACTTAAAAATGATATACTTATCTTTTTGAGTTTATAGCCTTAAATCAAATTAAATAATAAATTATCAGTTTTGAACGGTTGAATTAGGCAATTTGAGATTTTTAGATCGTTAAGATATGAATATTCGCTAAAAAAGATGTTTGTATTTAACGTATTTAATAGGAATATATATATAAAAAATTAGAAGGGACATGTATGGTTGTGGACGCTTTGTGTCCTCTATTGGAAATAAATATAAGAATTTTATAATCTTATTTCTGCCAAAGTTTGTTAAGTTTATTTAGTCTCGTGTTAAATTTTAAAATAGAAAACTAATTTCTGATTATGTATTGTAGCTCAAGATCTCTTGATATATTAAGACATGTTTTTTTTCCTTAATTATAATACCTAAAAGCATATTTGAAAAGTAAATATCTTCTAGCACAATTTGTATTCATGAATTGGAGGTATTCAATTTCAACAAAGAAAATACAGTTAGACATCCACTTTGTCGAATAATTATCCCAAGAGAAAGAGGCATGCAAATATTTAACAAGACTAACAAAAGATTATAATCAATTTAAATTTAAAGAGAATAAAATTTGTCTCAAATTAGTTGAGATTTTATAATGAAAATAAATATTTTTTGGTAGAGTTTTTTTTATATACAAAATTTAAATTTAAAAAGAATAAAATATTTATCATTTTAACTAGATCTAGATTCAATTCTTCTAGAGAGTATTACAAGAACAAAATTTTAAATACACCAAGCTGATTAAACAGCAAAATCACTTTTTTTTTGCGCAATTAAAATTTCTACCGCTAACAGCAATAATTAATTTGAATAAAACTTGAGAATATTCCTAATCACAATACTAAAAAAATAAACAACAATAATAAACAAATGCTTCTTTTCTTATGAGATGAATCAATTATATGAATTAAGTAATATCAACGTATTTTATTTTAACTATTTTTGTATTTATAGCAATCAAGTATTATGTCAAAAATACGGAGTGGGGTAACACTAGTCCCACTAGTTTATTGCATATAACAAACTGAATTCCCTCATTACATGCCTTTATTTATGAGTGTCCATTATGGTTGGCTGACAAATACTTGATGAAGAAATATCTTTGGTATGAAAAATTTCTAGAGGAAGGGAGAGAGATAGATAGATAGGTGACATTGGTGTTTTGGATAGACATTTATCATATGGAAATATAATGGATGTGACAAGTTGTAATGTACAATTCATTTCATCTAGGTGGAAAGAGATAACTATAATAAAAAATTGCAGAAGAAGTAGAAAACTAATTCAAACTTTGGAAAATGATCAATTTAGTCCCTAAATAATGTAGTATATTTCAATTTAGTTTATAAAAGATACAATTTATCTCAATTCTGTTTACGAGAATTTTCATTAGCATAATTGATGAAAAATTTTGTATGTAATAAATTGAGACAAATTGTATCTTTTAAGGACTAAATAGAGACATAGCACTTCTGCTAGTAGGGATGGCAATGGGTAGGGTCTGGGTAGGATACTGCATTCTCCGTCCCCGGTAGTCAATATTTTTCCCATCCCCAGACCCATCCCTGGCCGGGTATAAAATTTGATACCCATCCTCGGATCCGTCGAATACTTAGATCCTCGGCCCCGGCCCTAGCCCCGGACCCGGAAAATTTACTATTTTTTGCTACGAAATTTGCTAGTTTTATCACAAGTATTGAACACACATTCATAAATTTAATTATTTCCAAATTTAAGAAAAACAAACTTCAAACACACAATAAAATAAACTTAAAAAGTCTAAGTTCATCCTTGATATGATATATAATATATTTTTATATAAAATATTTTTATATATATTATATCACCGGATCCGGGTCCGGGGCCGGGGTGAATACGCCCTTACTCGTCCCCGGACCCGAACTTTTACACGTTAAAATCTCCAGACCCGAACCCAAACCCAACGGGTAAATTTTACGGGTACCCATTGGGTTCGGGTAAGATTGCCATCCCTATCTTCTAGGGACCAAAATGATAATTTACTCAAATTTTTTATCCTCTAACTGCAATAATGCATGGCTAGCCGTTAAATGCTAGATTTTATGATGTTTTCCTTCTTCTTTATCCAATTATATGCTTAAATGTTTTTTTATTAGCCTAATCACTATAAGGTAAACATCAAATGAAGAACAATAATTATTTTGTTTGTATTATTTACTCTTCTTTAGATAAATTTTCATTAATTAATTGACATTGTCTTCATGACCAATAAAAAGTATAACTAAATAGTGTGTGAGTCCTACATGTTAGCTTACTCTTTTCCAAGATCTTTACAGCATATCCATGAAAATTGACTACATCATCTTTATTTATTGTGACAATAAGTTGAAGTAACAAAAGATTTTGGATTACCAATAATTGAGTCAAAAATTGCCATAGTTAGAAGCAATTAAAATGGTAGTTAATTAGTGTCCAATGTCATGTATGTCACAATTGGATGGTCTCTAAATCAAGCTTTAAACATCTAAATTCTTATATAGACTTGATTCATTAAGAATAGATAATTAAGTTATCATAATTCATAAATAAATAGTTACATATATAAATGTGTCAAGAATAAATAAAGACAATAAATGATGATATCATATGCTAAATTTATTTTAGTTTTATCTTATAACTATTATTTTCAATTAAAAATAAATTAACAAATAAAAAATTTATTTATCATGTGCTATATGTTTTTAACCATTAATTTTAACAAGAGTATATTTGGATTTTCTCAAAATTTTAAGAAATTGGCACTGCTAATTTATGAGATAATGAATAAAAAACATAAGGTCTAAATTAAATCATACAAGGTTCTTCTTATCATATTAAAAAAGTGTTAAAGTATTTATTCAAAATTAGATTGATAGCTGAATTTAGCATAAGAAATTAATCTTTAGTAATGTGATAAATTATGGTTCAAATCCTTAATTACTAGAGGAAATGTTTATACTTAATACTCAATAATGTATCGAACAAGATTATAATCTCCAATAAAAAAATTACCGACATATATAAAACAAAAAGAAAAGAAGATTGAATCTATAATTCAAAGTGTTCCTCAAACACAAAAACAAATTACAATTAAGAAATTTTTTGGGGGGTTGAATCCATCTATGTTTAACTTGAAACTTGTTGCTTACACTTAATCCATAAGGAATTGCCGACTAATTAGATTCCATTGAAATAATTAGGAGAAGATGAAAAAAAATAATGTGGAAACAAGATAGAAATTAAATTTGTGAGCTATATTGCTTGAAATTGACTCTCTTATGTAATGCATGAGGATTTAAATGATCTGAATCTAACCCTAAATGGAACCAATTTTGGTGTAACTTTGGCTTTCAACTCAGAGAAAAGGATTTGCAGTTTTGCACCAATCACTCGTATTGATTTTGTGTGGTAAAGGGTAACATAGAGTTGGTACTTGGCATCACTTTTCACTTTCAAATCTACCTTGCTAAAAAGAGAATACATAAATGTTAAAAAAATTAAATAAATAAAAAATTTATCTAACAAGTGTCCTACAACACTTGTTAATTTTTTTTATTGGCACAGAGAGAATTTATTATTTTAAAATTAGTGAAAAAGTTAACAAGAATAATTTTTTAAATGTTCTCATTGGTTGAAATGAATCTTTAACCAGTGTCTTAAGGACACATTTTAGTAAAACTTTTACATATTAAATAGTGAGAGGATGAAAAAAAGAATTTTTTTTTTGTTACAAAATCCTTGTCCAATAGTAAATATTACCTTGACAAAATCATCATCATTCATAGTTAAAAAGTCTCGAAGTTAAATGATCACACAAACTATCTTTTTTTTTTGAAGACTTGGATAAAACTATTTATTTTAAATCTTTGTTTAGAGATGTGATTTATTTCATCTAACAATAAAGATTTATAGAAAAAAATTACAATTTAAAGGTAAAAGGTTGAGTTTATCTATTTAATTAAGTTTTTTCCTTTAATTTTTGGGTTAGTAAAATGAGGCGTAAAGTTTTGAGAATTAAGGAGAAGTTGAGTAAAGTCAAAATTCATTAACAATCATGTCTAAGAAGATAATGATTAACTTTACTATAACTATTAGATTTAATAAAATAATAATAAACATTTTTGAAATCTTATTTGCTCTTAAAATCTTTAATAAAATTACAATATTTTAATATATATATTTTTTACAATTCAGCATTACATATATATTTTTTGTCCACATATAATATTTTATTGAAGAATTTTATAATAAATTTTAGTTAATTTTTTAATATACCTTAGATAAAATCATTTAGATATTTATTATGATATTCTTCGATAAAAACTTAAAACACTAATAAAATTTTTTTTTTCTTTTTTTGAATGGAACACATATATATATACCAAATTCTAAAAACTAAAAAAGATGAACTTATTTGGTCACCTTTCCATCATATCAATTGTATGAGAAGAGTTTGAATTCAAGTGGAATTTTTTAATGAAAAATAGTGGTAGTAAAAGAAAGAATTCGGTAATATATTGGAGAGATCAATGTAAGATTTAATTTAAATAATTTTTGTATAAGTTTAAATCACAAATAATTTTTATATAATCATAATTTAACTAGCCATTAAGTGATAGGAGATCTTCTCAAAGAGAGATACCATCAAGTATGATTGTAAATGACTTTAGCAAAATTTGAACATTTGCTCATAAGTAAATTGAGAGTTTTTGGTTGAGTGTTTGACCAATTTAAGTTAAATAAGTTTACTAGAAGTACTCAATGAGTGCATATTCTAATTTTAGATTAGAGCATCATCTTTCGACTAAAATTATTTTTTAAGAGCACATCCGCTGAAGTAACTTCAACAGACTACGAAATCTTAACATCGATTGATTGAAATTGAGATCATGGCCGAGAATCAATAATCACGATTACACAATCTACCAAAATTATTTCAGCAAATCTACTCACCTATTTTAGGTTCAAAATCGCTAATATTCAAAAATTCATAGAACTTTAACTAATCTAACTCAAATTAGTTGAGTTGTTATAACATCTCTCCCATTTCTACCTAATATTTAGTCCATAAAAAAAGAGAAGAAAGAACACCAAGGGCGCGCTTGGTATAAATACACAGATGTAAAGCACTGTAAAGAAAACACCGTAGAGTAAAGTACTGTAGAAAAAAGTGAGGAGAGAGATAAAGAAAAAATTAGGAGAGAGAAAAGTATGATAAAAAGTGTATTTGGTATGTATAAAATATAATGTAAACTTTTTTTTAAGAATCATGAAATTACATGTAATACACTGTTTGATAAGTATATCAAACGTACCCCAATTTTTTTACATAGACGTTTTTTTTACCCTTATCTCCTTCCTCATTTATTCAATCACTATTATTTATATTTTTTTCAGATTGAACTATATATATATATATAAGGGGTGGATGGGTGGTGAGAGAGAAGTAAGAAGAAAGTCAGAAAACGTTTAAAATGACAAGAAAGCAATGACACTGAGACATATGAGATTGAGATCCAATTTCTACACACAACACAACACAAGTCAACTGCCTCTCACTCTCTGGTCTCTCCCCTTCGCCTCACACCAAAAACAAACAAAATAAAACCTTCAATCTATCCTCCCCTTCTGAAATGACCCTTTTGCCCCTCCATCCTTCTTCCTCCTCCAACAACACCATCCTCTTTCTTCTCTCCTGAACCTTCTCTCTCTCTCTCTCTCTCTATCCCCCAATGGACGCCGCTATCAATTCTTCCCAACCGCCCGGCTCGGCTTCGGGGCTTCGGCTCCACGAAGCCGCATCCGCCGATCCGAATCGTCGTCTCGGGTCATGGCAGAGCTCAGACGACGGCGTCGTCTCTTCTCGCGGCGCACGCTACAAGCTCATGTCGCCTGCTAGCCTTCCGATCTCCAGGTCCCCCTGCATCACGATTCCGCCCGGCCTCAGTCCGACGTCGTTTCTCGAGTCCCCGGTGCTTCTGTCCAACGTCAAGGTCAGCTTTGGATTCTTTTTCTTTTTTTTTTTTTTCTCTTTGGGTTTATTAAATGTAGTGTGGGATATGCACTATACTGGAATTTTGTGGTCTGTTTGGTTACTGAGAAAATTAAGGGAAAGTGATTTTGTTAGTGGATTGTACTATTAATTTGACTAGAGTGAAATAAAAGGGGACTGGTGTAAGTAGTATTTGGAAAATTTGTTTTTTTCACTGTCATATTCATGCTAATGCTTACCAACCAAACAGAGCGTATCTGGGTCTATCCCTTGCCTTGAGCTGCTCAGCTCAGCTCAAATATTTTCTTACGCAAGCTTTCATCGTCTACGATTACGCTCTGGAAGGAATATTTGATAACTTTAATGACGTGATTTGGTTGCTGATGAGCTAAAGATGCCCTTTCTTTAATGAAAAAGAAATTCGAAATTCTTATTATTAGTGCACCGTATGTGCTTGTTTCTTCTAGTGGCAATTGTTCGCTAGAATTGGCTTTTTCTAGTTTGGTCTTTCGATTAGTAGATTTTATATGTGGGTGCTCGTGTTGGGACCGTCAGATTCTGATGCCTGCTCTTATAGAATTCTGAATTCCATGCTTTATGCTCATTGCTCTATACACGACTTTCTCTTATGATCGCTCAACATTCTTCTATTTTAACGTCAGTGTTGTTTTTTCACATAGTGAATCTTCTTTCTTGTTGGCGAGTGCCCTTTTTGTTTGTTTTTTTTACGGTGTCGTAGGATGTACAGGAAATCTTTTCTCCATTTGTTTATTTTTAACAAACGAATAAATGCATTGCTAAGGTTTAGTGGATTGATATTTATAATGCGTGCCATGAGAATAGTATAGAGTACGTCAAAAGATAGTGGCCAAGTTTTTTTATTGAAAGGGCATGATTGTCTAGATGTTAATTGTCTGGGTGGTCTTAATTTGAGCAGAATTCTATGCAAGATTCATTCTAGGAGTGGCTGTCCAAAGTTATTATATAACCAACACATATCATAGTGTTCTATGATTATCTTATACTATGGACACAAAAATGTCTTAAGAGAAGAAAGTGTTTTTTTCTTTTGTTCAATTGAAGTGGGCCTTTTTGCATAGCTAGCTGATAAATCTGCTCAGTGGTTTGCTTATTTCAGATGGTTATATATGTTCTATCCCTTCATTTTTTGCACTTTGTTGAGATATATATACCTGAAATCAGAGTGATATTCCCAGACAAGGAATATAAATGCATAATATTTGTAAGGTTGTTATTGATTTCGTTGATTGCTTGATTGCTGTTTGGGGCCTAGGGATTTGCAGGTACTCAGAAACTTGTTATTTTGTCATTTCTCCCCTCCCTTTTTCATTTTGTTTACCTGAGAACCTAAATGTGTTTACTGTATCTTTTGTTTGTTTTATTTACGTAGCCCATTTGTGTTCATTGAGAGCCGTAATTGATTTGTTATCTCTTTCTTTAACTTACAGGTGGAGCCTTCGCCAACTACTGGATCCCTTACTAAGCCTCAGTCTGTTCTTGGCTCTGTTGCTTCTACTACATATCCTGTAACCACTGTATGCTTCAATACCAATACTGTTGATGAAAGAATATCAAGCTTCTTTGAGTTTAATCCAAACAGTAGATCAAATATGGTAATGGAATATCAAGATTTTAATAACACCGTGATAAATACTTCTTGATTAATCTGGTGGACATAAGGACCTGCCTTTGGTCCTACTTATGTGCTTATGTGCTTTCACTTGCATACTAAGTTAACGAGATGTGAAGATTAATTAGATATTTTAATGACAGACTGCAGTATGTTGTACTAGAAATAAAATGGTCCTTTTAGTATTATAATTTTCTAGTTCCTTTGTTTGAAGTTTTAGCTGGAAAGAAATTTGGTTGTCACTCTTCATATTTCATGTTATGATCTCATTATTGTTTTCAAGATTACTAGTTGCAAAGAACTTACCCAATGCTATTCACTTATGTCAGGTTCCTACAGATTTCAACAGCCATGTGAATGAACCATCTATGCAAATAGAAGGTTCAGGTCAGGCTCAGTCATCTGCTTTGTCACCATTAGTGAAAAGTGAGATAGCAGTGTCCTCAAATGAATTAAGTCTATCATCACCTGTTCAAATGGTTTGTTCAGTGGCTAGTGCTCCTGTTGAATCCAATTTGGATGAATCTAACCACAGAAGCAACATAGCCTCTGTTCTTCATTCTTCACAAGTTGAGGCTAAAGGCAGTGGTCTTTCAGTTTCCGCTGAGAGAATATCGGATGATGGATATAATTGGCGGAAATATGGACAGAAACATGTTAAAGGGAGTGAATTTCCAAGAAGCTATTACAAATGTACACACCCTAACTGTGAAGTGAAGAAGTTATTTGAACGTTCTCATGATGGGCAAATCACTGAGATAATTTACAAAGGATCACATGATCATCCTAAACCACAACCAAGTCGCCGATACTCAGCTGGTACTACTATGTCTATGCATGAAGAGAGATCTGATAAGGCTTCGTCTTTGTCTGGCCAAGATGGTAAACAGCCAGATGCTTGTCATTAGTTCCAGTTGTTATTACTTGTTACAAAGCATATAAAATGTCTTTTCTTTTTGTCCTAATTTTTGCATTGTATATAAAACAGCTAATATGTATGGTCATGTCTCTCACACTACTGAGCCCAACGGTGCTCCTGATCTATCTCCTGTAGCAGCAAATGATGATACTCTAGAGGGTGCAGGATTAGCTTCTAATAGGGCCAATGATGAAGTTGATGATGATGATCCCTTCTCAAAGCGAAGGTATGAAAATTTAGGCCAAAGCAGTAGGTTTTCTCCTGCCACCTGTGCTCACTCGCTGACCATTGAGCTTTTAATTAAGCAGGAAAATGGAGATTGGAAATGCTGAAATCACCCCTGTAATTAAACCTATTCGGGAACCACGTGTTGTTGTACAAACTCTGAGTGAGGTTGATATATTGGATGATGGGTATCGCTGGCGTAAGTATGGGCAGAAGGTGGTGAGAGGCAATCCTAACCCTAGGTATGTCCTCGTATGTATGACTAGGCAGATTAAGCCAGATCTGATCAAATATATTTTCATAAATATGTTCATCTCATTAATTGATTTTCTTTCAATTCTTTGTTGAGCTATTGTTATCTTTTTTTTCACTGTCTAGACAATTAGGGTCAGGATTTAACTTGACATGTAAAGTTAATGATGGTTATATGAGCATTTTTCAATCATTTTGCTGTACTTTCTCTTTCTGGAAGCAATACTGTCTGTACAATCTCAGAGTAGTGGGCTCTGCTGGTTTCTGATATTATGGGAAAGTTTAATGTTTTGTTATTTATTTATATATTTATTTTGTTGGTATAGTTCCTATTGCCTTTACTGTTTAAAATATATACATGTCTTACCTTATGTGCCTTGCCGAACAAACTTTGTGGCTTTCTATTCTCAGTTGACCATTATCCTTACTTCAGTATATGAACTTTTGACACATGTCTGTCTTTGTGAGCGTAAAGGAAATCTCCACAACTGTGTATTTTACTGAATCATAGAAACAGAATGTAAATATAGCTTTCAAGAGGCTAGGTTCTTTCCCAGCGAAATGCTCCACCTTAATCTTCCTTAGTTTTTCCCCAGCCACACTCCCCCTGATAAAACAATCATGAAGCATCCCTTCTCTCTTTGCAAGTGCAGCACTCTTCACCTCCCTTGTCTGTCAGAGTTAGTACCCCCCTTGTGAAATTTATTTTCTGTCCCTGCAACATTCTTCCTTTCGTGCCCACCTTTTTGTGCTTTTCTAGGCCTTCATTGGTATGTACTAGTGATATTTGGTCTATCCCAGCGCCATCCCTTTCATTGTCATTTAGCCTACTGTTAGCTGAGGTATTAGTCTTTTGAGATCACCGTCTATATAGTCAAATATAGATGCGCAGGAAAGCTCTATAGCATATACTATAGTAATTTTTGATACACACGGTGACTGGTGATGGATACATGAACGTAAAAGAATGGAAGGTTGATGAAGTGTTTCTTGAGTTTTTACTGCAACAAGAATTGTATTTTGGTGTTTTGGAAACGAATCTGACTGTGATCTCTAAGTTGTTAGGCTTTACAAGAGCATAATTCTTAGCTGCATGTTCTTTTGTTTGTCTTGTTTCTTACTAAGCTCATTCATGTTGCAGGAGTTACTACAAATGCACAAATGCTGGCTGCCCTGTTAGAAAACACGTGGAGAGGGCATCTCATGATCCGAAAGCTGTAATAACCACATATGAGGGTAAGCACAATCATGATGTTCCTACTGCAAGGAATAGCAGCCATGATACAGCAGGACCAGCAGCTGCAGGTGTCCAGCCAAGAATAAGATCGGACGAAAGTGATACTATTAGCCTCGACCTTGGGATGGGAATCAGCCCAGCTGCTGAAAACAAATTGAATGGGCAAGGCCAAATGCTGCTATATGAATATGGGAACCGTCAAAATCACGCGGCTGGAAATTCCAATTTCAAGTTCCTTCATACGACCCCAGCGCCAGCTTACTTTGGTGTTCTAAATAATGGCTCAAATTCATATGTTTCTTCTAGAGAACATCTGAGTGATGCTCCATCTTTGAACCATTCCACCTATAGGTGCCCACAGAACATGGGAAGAATACTCACAGGTCCATAAAATTGTCTACTCTGAATTAAGGAAAAAAAAAAAGCCAAGCATCATTTTGCTTTCTTCTTTTCGGCAGCCAAATCTGGAGAGGTAAAACGTCTTATTTCCACTCTGAAAATGCAGAGTTATATTGTGTTAGATCAATATTTAAGAGCTGTTTTTAAGTTTGTATTAGTAGTAGTAGCTGCATTCCCTGAGGTTTCACTTGGAATCTAATTGCTGTTTGTATGTACATTATAGTTGGAGTTCATATGTACAGAAGTGAAGCTGATTTCAGAGTTGCTTCTATGTAAACCCTTGTAAAATCTCTTCAACTGAACTATTTATATTATATTAGTCTTTCATAATTTCATTGAACTTTTGGGTGTGTTTAAGAGAGAGATTGTTGTATATTCAAAGTTAGTTTGTATGTGACTTATGACGTGCTTGGTAGTTGTGAAATCTTATGGAAATTGTATACCAAATATTACTAATAAATTATACTTGATTGTTTGGAGAATTAACAAAAAATGTGGGACTTCATTTTTTAAACTAATTTTTCCTAGTATGCAATCTTTCCTAAATAGGTATATACATGATCTCACTTCATTTATTATTTATATATTATTCAATAATATGTGACTATTTTTTTACTTTACACTAAGAGATTTATATCTTATATTAAATAATAGAAAAATTGATTATAAAATGTAGTTGTACGTGGAGATTCCAAAGAAATGTGAAAGTTCTTGAAAAGTCAAAAACTGAAGATATTACATTGTCTTGTCCTCACAATGTACAAAACAAGGCCGACATCAGGTGACCATAGATCACCAAGGACAAGGATATGTTTACATTGAAAAGAAAAAAAGATATGTAAAAGGAGACTTTGAAGAAAATAAAAAGATCGATTAAAACTTTTCCATTTTCCCCTCATTTTTTAGAGTTTTTTTAGAGGAGAATGAAAAATTATTTGATATTTTTCAATCTTCATATTTTAAATATTTTTTAAAAAATTGCATATATCAACAAACTAAATGATCATACTGAATCATCATTTAAAAAATTTTAAAAAATTTATTACGATTAATAAATGAATAATTTATTTATTACCCTTTGTTTTGGAACATCCAATAAGAGAAAAAAAGTCATTTAATTTCCATATCCCCTTTTCTTTTCTCATTAAATGTCATAAGACAGCATAGTCTGTTTTTTGCACAGACAGCCTCTGGTTTCTCACATATTCCAGAATATGTATTATATAGACACATCATTCATACTTTCTTTTATTAGTCTTTGGCATAGATATTTTGCACTTTGTGGACAACTAATTCACAACAAGCCAAACCATTCCTTTAGTTCTATGACTTCAATTTATGAAAACAACTCTCTTTGAACCTTAAATTCTTAATATAACTATAAAACTTTTCCTTTTTTTCTCAATCCTTATCATGTGCACCTAATTCCTTGTCCATTAACAGCTCAGTTTAGTAGACTTACCAAGAAAATTAGTTAACATGATCTTTTATAAAGCTTGGAAGAACTTCTCAAAGCCACTGGGAAAAATCACAAGAGTCTTCATGGTAAGCAGCTTTAGAGAAGTCCTTGAAAGGTTTGAAAACTACTGAGAAAAGGTAAAGAAAGCCTTTGAGTAATATCAAAGGCACTTAGAAATGAAGAAGATGGTTATGAGATTGATTTGATCAAGTATGTAAGATTTTACTCCCAAAATACCCTTCAGAGAAATCAAACCAAACAAAGCTTTTTTTCTCTAGGTGAAATTAGCTACATGGATCAACGACTCCAATCTGTTATATTCAGGCTCATTTTTATGGTTAAATTGTTTACACTTAGATCCATCATCATAGTTATACTTAACCCAACATAAGTTTCATAATGTATAATCTAGCATTCTTGCTTGCTTGTTGGTACTGGAATTGTTGACATAAAATCTAGGATGCTTTTGAACAATATATAGAGTAAGAAAACAGAAGATACATAAGTTACCTAACTAAAAGCCTTCAATAACAAAACTGACTCAATTTCCATTTCAGAAGGATTTTTATTCTCTTCACCTCCAAGCACATGATGCAACAAGAGCTTGATTCATCCAACCGAGGTATAATGCACCATCTCTCTCTTCCAGAGTGTAATTTCCAGTGTAGTTCTCCAGAAGGTTCTTGATAGTATAATTGACGAAGGAGCTCAATGGATATGGCGTAAACCCTGCCAATGCGAATCGCGATCTCCACTTCTTCAAAAGCTCATGACGTTCCACTCTTTCTGCCCCTTCACAGGCTACTAAATTGACTAGTTCTCGCGCCAGACAGTGCATTTCCACGTTAATCCTCTCCTTGTGATCCCTTGGAAAAACAACATCGATCGACTCAAAAACAGGCAAGTAGTAGTTCAGTGTCTCGACGAAACGTGGGAGAAATGGGACATTGTTGGTGTTACATTCTTGCTCCACTAGAGTCACTACTTTCGGGGACAATTGCTTTGCCAATCTCACCAACCGGTCACGAGGGTTGCGACTGTCCACGGTTTCATCCGGCATGTGGTGAAGCATCATGGCAAAGTTTACTGCAATTGCTTCGCCCGGTTGAAGCTCTAGGTCTTCGAGTTGCACATCAGAAGCAGAAACTCCAACAGGATGGAACTCGAAGGGAACTTGACATGATTGTGCAAGTCTAGACAACCTTTTACCCACAATGGCTAGGCCACCTCCACGGGCAAAATTCGAAGCAGAATCATCAACACCAGTTATCCTGACCTTTGGGGGCCCACCAGGTCGACCGGCAAGAGCCTGGATTAGGCTTATCCACTGGCTGCCTTGGTTAATCTGAAAATCAATAATATGCACTCTGTTTTCCTCCTTCATGGCTTCAGCAATCGCCCCATTTGCTGACAAATACCCAAACTTGAAGTAGGGACAGGTTTCGAATAACAAGTGCATGTACGAAAGAAGTTCATTACCGGTAGGCTCTTGACATTTTAAGGCATTGTAGATTCCACTTCCTGAACATGCCATCCTTGCCACAAGAGACTCCAACATGTATGCTCCTATTCGTTGGACTGGGTTTCCCGAAATGGACACCATTTTTCGCAGCTCTGACATCAACAACTCAGTTGTCTCCATGTCATTCTCTGCCATTGCTTTCGCGCAAGTAAAAAGCATCTCTTTCAAGTCCCCTCTAGATATTACATCCATCGTTTGCTTCCACTTCTCTGCCTCTGACAAAACCAGATTAGATTCTGCCGGAACCACAGCATCAAATAGGCCTAGAATTTCTGTATCGGATCCCAGCATTGCAGTTTCAAGCTCTCGTATCTTGTGCCTCAAGTCATCAAGGTCATGTGTCAAGCAAGATTCATTCTCCGGCGAGCCATTCACATTGTGTGAGAAAGTGAGAGTTGATGGAGAGTTATTATGGTGAGGGAAACTATTGGTTCTCGAGGAGGATTCGAGTGTGCAATATTGTTCTAAAGTCTGAATTGATGAGTCATAGTCATAGGTTGTTGCTTGGCTGCCATGTTCCGAGGATGAGTGACTGTCTTGGTTCTCAATGTAGAATCTTCCAGAGACATAGGAAACTTTATCTTTCTCAGATGTTTTCATTGGATAATAACCACTTTCGTATATTCTCAACAAGTATCAAACTTAAATGTTGTATCGTCGTGTACCTTAGGGTACAAACTGAAAATCTGAGTTACTCTGCAGAAAAAGGAACAAGACAACAATTGTAGCAACAAACATGGATAATGTGATAACAAGAGCTAAAACCATACCTAAAAACAACTCCATAATCAGATTTATTGCTATTAGTAAGAGAAAGACCAAAAACACCAAAAAGGCTTTATCCAGAACCCTAAATAAACTAATTCCCAAATCAAAACTGCAAAAGAAATAAAATTGGAGGAATTGCATCAATAACCTATCTCTTTTGTTTCTTTGAGGTTAGGTATAGTGGTTTATGGAATAACTAACATAAAGGTGGAAACTACCGAGAATAGAATCGAATCGAGTCAAACTATCCATTAAAGGTCTAAGTAAGATGCATTTTGAATATAGAAGAGTGAGCTTCTTGATCATATCACTAGAATCAAATAAAAGGAATCTGGTAACATTAAAATAAATCCTAATTCCCAAATCAAAAAGGCGGTTACTTGTTTTTGAAATCTATAAATGCAAAATATAATAGCTCTCCACCTCTGTTTTATTCTTCACCACATACTATTTTGTGTGCTTTCAAACTTGATGAAATCAAGACAGGGAAGTTTGTATGATATGCAAATGACTAAGTAGACCAAAAACACCAAATGGGGTATTTGGAAAATCAATTGGGTAGTGTTTGGTTATTTGGTATGTAAGTGAAGCTGCAAAACCTATTTTTAAGCATAACAAAAATATACTAAAAATTTTCACATACAGGTTCCCAAGTGTTTGGGAAATTAGAATACCCAAGTTAGTTTACTTACACCTCAAAAATTCTGGAAACATGTTCTAAATCTTTAACTTGATTAAACTCAAAAGACAAAATTGACCTTTTAACCTAGAACTTCCACAAATTAGTGTAAATTCAAACATAGAAATACTCTAACACACAGAATAAGTTACAGAGAGAGAGATTCGGATCAATCACTCTGCTCACAATAAAACCTAAAATTTTCCCCAAGAAGAAAGTAAAAGAAAAACCAGATTAAGAACAAGGGGGATAAAAGCTCATTAAAAAAAAACTTGAAGGGGTACAATTAGCTCTCATAATTAAAACTTGCAATTATACTCAATTTCATCAGCACTCATTTCCATTAAAAAAGAAGTAAAGAAAATTATATAAATTTGTGGGGTTTGCTCTGAACTTGAAAAAAGATGCTCAAAGCACAGAACTTGAAGATAAACTCACAAAATTCCTACAATACCCTTATACCAACCAACAAGGAAAGCAAACAATAGTTCATTAGTTTCGGAGATTCTCACCTTATTAAACAAAAAGTCTGATTTGAATCCAGAAATTTACAGACCCAGTGAAGACCTAGGTGGATCGAAGCTGAAAGCAATGATTTTTCGACATGCAGATGCTATAGACAGACAGTTTATCTAATTTAATTTTATCTAAATCTGGATTTGTGGGTTTGCTTCAAAATTTGGAAATTAGGATATAGAAAAGAAGACACGCAAGTTACAAGGTTGTTGAATGTTGAATTTCAATGGATTGAATGTTGAATGAATGCTTCTGAATTGCTTTTTGCTATTTTATACATACGGATGCTTATGTTCTGCATCAGCAACAGAAGAAGGTCGAGTCTTAGGGGAAATTACTTTTCTGCCACTAATATTTCACTTAAATTACGTAGACTTGTATTTAATTGTACTAGAATTATTGGCAGAGTTTAAGATGTAACTATAAGTTTTGTTACATGAGATATAGCCCAATTTCAGTCCATAAAATTATGATATATGAATAGGATGACTTGAAATATAATGCAATTCAAGCCAATGGATCGTAGCAATAGATACAATTGTGCCAAAAGGGATGTTGGTTAAAATATATATAGGTCAAAATTTTAAATCGGTCCTTTATGTTTGCACGTAGTTTCATATTGATCATTTATGTTTTAAAAAGTCTAAATTGATCCTTTATGTTTATAAGAAGTTTCAAATTGGTCCTTCTATTCACTTCCGTCAATTTCTTAAGTTAAGTGCTGACATGACGTGCTGACGTATATCAAATGTGTTTTTTTTTTGTTCTACAAAATTATGGTTTGTTAGTTACTAATAAACTTGACAAATCATTAGTGTTGTAAATTATATATTTAATAATTAAAAAATAAATTGAATTAAAGATGTTAGAAGATGGGAGAAAAAATAAAAATAATTACCAAAACAGTGATAAAATAAATAATTATTTATTATTTGATATTATATTTTAAAAACTAAAAAATAAATAACATACACTTCCTTCCCTGGCTCCAAACAATACATAGTACAAAAACAAGTTTTTTTTAGGAACAAACACGCAAGTATTTTTGTTGGATTGTGTCGGTAAAAAGTATATGGTTGTAGCTTTTCCCGACGCTCACGCGGTTTTCGTCGCTGTATCTCTCTCTCTCTTCTTATCCCTTCACAGTTCACACTTGTGGGCCTATACCACCACATTTCACTATTTCTTCTTCTTCCTTTCTTTATTAAAAAAATACAAACATATATCATATATCATATGCCCTCTAGTCCAGATTCTCTACAATTGTGCTACAATTGTGCTGTTGTGCTGTTCGGTTTGTCACGGTTAAAACCGTAGCTAACCGATCACGCAACCGTGACACAACAGTAGAGGATCCGCGTTGCCTCTACTTATATAGTCTATATGAATTGATTGCTGTGGTAAATAAAATGTCTTTTCTTTTTCTAAAAATAAATTTTAGGTAAGGGGATGGATGGTGTCCGCTCTAGTATGCCAGGCTCCCCACTTATTAGGAAGTATATATGTACATGAGTTTTTAAAGTAATAAGAGAGGTCACTTAGAATCAAACTTTTTTTTTATTTATAAAAAGCATTAAACTTCGATTACAAATTACAATAATTTAAAAAACTCTAATCTAATAATACTAAAAATAAAGAGGCAAAATATTATTTAGTCCTTGAATTGTTGGTCAAACTACTATTTAGTCCCCGAATTTATTAAAAGTACTATTTAGTCCCCGAAATATTTAACTATGTCAACTATTTAGTCTCCGAATTTGTAACTATGTCAACTATTTAATCTCCAAACTTGGCAAAAATACTATTTAATCATCGAATTTGCAACTCTGTCAACTATAACGGGTAATAGTCAGGAGACTAAATAGTTGACAGAGTTGCAAATTCATGGACTAAATAGTACTTTTGTCAAATTTGGGGACTAAATAGTTGACATAGTTAAACATTTCGGGGACTAAATAATATTTTTGATAAATTCGGGGACTAAATAATAGTTTGACCAACAATTCAAGGACTAAATATTATTTTGCCTCAAAAATAAACTATAACAATTGTTGAATTAAGTAAATAAAGTGTAAGTTCAGCTGATCCAATATCTTTAAGATAAAAAATCTGACCGTCCTTGATATTGTCACTGAAATTATTACTCTTATACTTCCTGCATATCAAACTTGAAATCCAACTTAATCATACAATTGTCCTAAAAAAAAGTGATTAGATGAGTTATCGTGAGTTTCCAAATAGAATAAAAATATTTCAATCTGATATCCACTACTTAAATGGAGACTATAAATTGCATGCTTCTAATATATATATATATATATATATATATATATATATATATATTGAATTGATAATATAACTCAACTCAAAGTCATCAATCTTACTCTCCACTCTATCAAAATTACTCGCAATATGTATCAATCTAGTGCGTATATTTTTTGTTGTTCAAAGTTGTACTGCCGTAGCTAATTGGTCAAAAATTTGTGGCTAAAAATTTGATCACGATTATTGATCGGTTAACCACGATTATAACCGTGTGGCTAAATCAAACAGCGAAAAATCTGAACTCATCAATCTATGTTTCTTCAAAGGCTGGAAGATCAGGCGCATTATCTTTGTCTCTTCCCAAGGCATCTCAAAATCCTCCTAAACACCACATGTCCCCTCATGTATCCATATGCTGGTTCTACACACAAATATAATTTATATTAGCTTAAAACTTCATTTTAATCATTTATCTTTCAACAAGTTTTATATTGATCCTTTATCTTTTTCAGAAGTTCTATATTGATCTTTTATGTTTCATTAAAGTTTTATATTGGTCCTTTATGTTTCATTAAAGTTCTATATTATTAAGCTAATAGTGAATCTGTGTGTTGGTACATTTAGAAAATAGAAGTCTAACCCCCTATTTGTATAACTTCTCACCTTCTCCTCTCAAAGAATTGCCCAATGTGGGCTAAAAATGAAAACCCTCAATAAATTCTCGTTTCATTTAGTTCCACATGGTTTCACTCTATCAAAATCTCCTATTAACTTTTTGATCTCCTCTGCTTCTGCGGCAATCACATGAAGTCCTCTCCAAAATTTATCTCGTTTGAAGAAGAAGTTACCTTTGATTTACCCTTCTGCTCATTCAAGTTCTACATATTTTCTTTGAAGTCTAGGCATCTTATCTGTATGTGACTCAATTATTCACAGTAATCTCATGTCTACTATCATTCTAACAGTGACATGCGTCCATTCAATCTCAAAACTTTTCCAAAGTTTAATGTCATAGTGTCTTCGTTAATAAGAAAAAGTTGCCAATTTATGTTTTCTTTCTCATAGCTAATTGTGTGTGCGACACACTTTTTATATGGCACAGTTCTTCATAATATCACACTTTAATTTATATACACTTAAATTTCTTTTGTTTTAGATCCTCTTTTCAGGCCAGAAAAAAGATTTTAGATCCTATCAACTTATTAAAAATTTGAGAGAGAAATTGATAGTGAATCACAATTTGTTTTATTAGACGGGATGAGGACATTTGATTTTGATTATACTAAATTTGAATTCTTGATGTAATCAGTAGTCAGCACTTTCACACTTTGAAGTGTGATGCACGTGCGACTAGTTTTTTTTGGCCCAAGATACACGTGTGATAGAAAACATGAGATTATGTCATAATAAGATTAGCCTAATTAATTAAGGAAATATATAACAGTTTATGACTCAAAAAGTCCTAATTAATAATCATTGTTTTTCTTTTGGGGAGTAATGCAATTGTACACAAATTTTATTCTAATTAGTACTTATTTAGAGTTCTATATTGTTTATTATAATTAGAGATCTCTTGCCCCAACCCAATTTAATAACCTTTTTTTTTTTTTTTAATGTTTAGCTTAGTTGTATCTTATTAAAATTTAGGACCAACCCTATAAACCTGCTCAGAAAAACGTCCGAGTATCAAACTCTGATAAATTGTTACATTTGGAAGGCATAAAAGTAAAACAAATAAGAAATATGAATATAAATATAAAATTTTATCTAGGGATGTCAAAATTGGTCGGCCCACATGGCCGTGGGCTAGCTCATTATGAGCCTTCACTGAGATGGACTGGGCCGGGATTGGCCCATCTTACGAGGATTGGCCTAAAATACTGATCCAACCCAGCCTTTGGTGAGCCAAAGACTGACCTATGGGCCATTTATTTATTTATTTTTCTAATTTTTAAATTATTTTTATAAAAAAATTATTCTATTTGATACAATATCAACATATTAAGTATAAATATTACAAGTTAGTTTATAATAATAGAATTTAAAAAGTTATTTAGTATAGTTTATTTTATTAATCAACATATTATGAATGATATTACATATAAAAAAAATTATAATCAATGTTTGTATAATATTATATTAAATCTCAAAAGTATTAAATTAAAAGAGATACTAAATACAATTGTACTAAAGTTAAAGGAAAGTGAGTGTAATTTTTTAATCAATTAGTATATCTAAAAAAAAAAATCTTTTATCCAAAATCTTTGATTCTCTTCAAGTTATTCAGTGATGATGACCCACCAACTCCACTGCTTGATTTATTAAACCAAATTCCCTAAGAAAATTTTAGATTAGTGTTTCAGATTTCTAGAAAGAGTCTCAATTAATTGAAATATATGTAGCCACTAGCCAGGTCCAATTCTGGATTTTTTTAATCATTCTTTAATTTATATTGTAAATTAAAGACCAAGGAAGAAATGTCTATATATTCAAAATAGGTAGGAGATCTCTTGTCATAGAAAAAAAAAATGTTTGAGATAACTTTGTTTATAATTCATTGTTTCATGTCTGAAAAAAAATTGTTTCATGAAAATCAGAACATAGATCATTCTCATCCAAGTTCAATTTGATTTGACAGACAAATTAAGATAGAACACCATCAAGGCATCAATTAACGGAATTTTACTTTAATTAAGTCATATTTTACCATCATTCTTATAAGTCTCTAATTGGAGGAGATGTTCAGTGGTACGGTAGTACTGAACTTCAGTATATCCTTCCAATCAGTTGGTTCCTAAACCATTCAAAGTGGGTCCTCATTAATGTGATTTATATTAATATTAACAAGGAAAAAACTTAGGTCCATTTCCTTATGTCCATTATATCAAGTTCTCCAATATAAATATGACACGTGGCAAAAAGTGTTTAAATGACCAATCACAGTAGAGAGAGAATATAGAAGACCACCTTTTATATAACCAATCATAGAAGAGAGAGTGTAAATACAATATATAATTGATGGAACTTGATGTAATGGATATAAGGAAATGGACCTAAGTTTTTTCCTATTAACAAATGGCTCTACATGATTGAAAGGATGTACTGAACTTTAGTGGTACGGTACCATTAAACTTTTTAACTCCTCTAATTGTTATTAATTTTGGTCAATATAGTCCCAAATCAAAGAGTTTCTATATCTATATTCACTTCAATTAATTATTCTATTGGTCAACTAATTAACATCAATTTATTTTTTTTATGTACCAAAAAAAAGGCACACTTTTTTGTATTTATTATTAGACTTTTTTAATTAAATTATTGCATAGATATAAATACATACTTTCACAATTTTTTCTTTCTTTTGTTGAAACTATTGATATGCAAAAGTCTATTGATATCTAACACATATAATTTAAATTAGTTGAAATCTCATAAAAATAATAAAATTCTTTTTATAAAAGTTTTTTTATACACAAAATTTAAACACCATATAGCTACTATTTCAATCACATGTTTGTAAATACATATCTTCGTCCCTTTAATTTTAAAATCAAGTCAATGTTATCTTTCTTTCATCTTTGATTTTATCCATGTTGAATTGGGAAAAATTTTGTTTATTTTTGACCTCTTTTATTAAACAAAATAAGAATAATAATAAATGTCTTGAGAATTGCATGTTAAGGTATGAATTGTCAAACTTGTTTTTTCTTCTTCAAAGTCTAAATTTTGTTGTGAATACTTAGAAAGAAATGGTGGATGGGTTTGTCCTTATGCTTCAAAGTAGAAAAGGGGACAAAGACTCAACAACTTTTAGTCTTCTAAATGACAAAACCTATAATTAATATGGAAAGCAAAGTGTTCTTTCTTTGTATTGTTGTGTTTGGTTTCAACACCAAAATGGACGGCACATTATTATTATTATTATTATTATTATTATTATTATTATGATGTAAGCATTCATTTTACACATTCACAGCAATACGTCAAGAATGCATTTGCAATATTTAATCCCATCAATTTCATTTTCCTTCTTCAAGAAGGAAAAAACTAGACAACAAGAAGTTGATATATATATATAGTTTTAAAAGGGAAATCCATCAAGTAAATTTTTATTCTAAGGTGGAGCCGTGGAGGGCTTTCTGTCATATATATCAAGTGTTTGAATAAAATTAAAAATAAATCTTCAATGTTTACACGAAGTTTAATATTAATCCTCAACGTTTCAAAAAGTTATTTTAGGTCTTCAACTTTTTTTTTTGTCAAAATTGGTCCTCTAGCATAACATCCGTCTGGTTTTGCAATTAAATGCTGATGTGGAAGACTTATGTGGTACACACTCTCTCCTATGTGTCATATTTAAATGACATGACACTTTCTCTCACTCTAACTCAGCAAAACGACTCCATTTTAATTCATTTAAATAACCAAAACAAAACATTTAAATATATATATATATATTTGAAGGAAAACCCAATTATAGAGAACCCAGACTGGTGTTTGAGACGTGTTTTGTAAGAAGAAACAGTTTCAATTCTTTGAACAATTTAATTGAGAAATTAATTAAGCCTATAGCTCTAAAAATTGAATAAAAGTATTGAATGATTAAATGCAATTTTTTTAAATTAAAAACATGATATTCATAGTTGCATTAATTAATGCGAGGTCCACGCGCATAGAATTACTAGACAAAAAATTCTCTCTGACTTATCCGAAATTAGAAAAGCGATGCTTTATTCTCAAAAGTCAGTCTAATAATACATTTTCAGTGAAGACTTTTATACCTCAAAAGTGTGAAATGTAACACAAACACAAGCTTCACAAATATTACTTGAGCGAACTTGATGTAAATAGAGTGGCTGTATGATGACATAAGGAATGACATTATTCAAGAAGAAGAAATAGAATCATCCATATATCTACAATAATTGAAAAATGAAACTTGCCTATGTATGTATGTATTTACTTGTTTAATTAAATAAGCATTGACTCTACCTGGACATGACATGAGAGACATATCAAGTGCTAAATAAGAACATATATTGATATATAGGATTTAACAACTTGCAATTTAAACAACCATATGATTATGAAAGTGCAAATTTATGGACTTCATTTTCAAGTAGCTGTTTTCCAACTCTGAAATTTCTTCAGTAATTATACATGGCTTGAATTACACATCACAACTTGGGTAATTGGTCATCAAATGAGAAATTTGATGAGTGATATGGTGATAGTTTCTAAATTTGACCAGGTACCAAATTGCAATAAAGGTGTCATATAACTTTTCAGGTGCTTTCTCAAAGCTGATTACAAGTCAACATTCATGTAGAAAACAATAAATTGCACTAATTTTTGAGATTTAATAAAGTTATATAAATTATCTTTTTGATACAGCATTATTTTTATGTCTCTTCTAGTTTATTTTATGTTGATGTAGTTAATATTTTACATAATATCTATTCATTTCAAAACATTAAAATTACTTTATGTTGAACTATACTAAATATTTCACTACATAGTTATATTTATGGCTCTTCATGAGACCTCAACTTCTCAGGAAGTTGAGTTTTCACTCTATCTCTCTCTGCTCTCATTTTTTTTTCTTCAAAAAATTAAATTAAAGAAGTGAAAGAAGAAGTAAGAGAAAGAGACAAAAGAAGAGTTACTCAGGAGGTTGAGCTCTGACAAAAAACAAATTAGAAAGGATTAAATATAATTTACTCTTTAAAAAATGATAAGATATAATGTGAGCATTGTGAAATCTGATATAAGATACAAAGGATTTGAATATATGGCGAGATGCTTATTCACCTTTAATTTCATTTAGTATATAGTTCCACAAATTGAGATTTGTATTATGCATAAATTTGTTTCAGTAGGTATCTTATGCAAAAGAGATAAAACACACACAATTACAAAGACGTACAACCAAACAATTCTTGACACAGTAACAACTTGTCATGAACGAATTGCTTCAGTTTCAAGACTCCATATTCCCTTCCAGTTCATATTGGGTTGTACGTGAAGTTTTATTTTGTATAGAGATTTGTTGAACTTCAAACTTCAAACTTCAAATTTACAATACCAACAAATTCCCCACAGAAATGCTTCCAATAACAATTAAGGGTCAAAATGCTGGCATCATAAAAAATTTTGGTGAAATAAAACACAGCCAGATTAAAGAGCTCAACCTTGCAGCCAAAATTGGGAATAAGGATGGATGATACCTGTTCCCATGACGAAGATATGAAGTTCCCTATAACATTTGTGGTTGATAATTACAAATAGCATAACTATTCTGTTTGTCATGCTGTTCCAACTTCCAACACATACAATAAGATAACATAATCAATCCTATTATGAAGTTATCATTGTTGTATAGCACAATGCTGTATACTATAAGACATTTAACCAGAAAAGAACCTTTTCCAAGATTGCCATGGAAGAAATCCACCTGAAATAGATAACATATGAAGGATTATATTCTAATCCATTTACAATGAGGCAGTTACTTGGAAATAAAGACCAACAAACTCATACACGACAAGAAAGATAGATAAACAATTCAAAGAAAAAAGTTATTGATATAACTGATCAAGATAAACAATTTACAGATTTCTAATTGTTACCCTGGACTTAAATTTCAAATCTATTTCCTTGCATGATTCGTGGGTTTGAAATGGAAGCTAAATGAGATTCACTGTAGTAAAACTATAACTACACTGCAGGAATTACTGAAGTGATGCCAGAATTAAATCCTAATAAGTGGAAGCATGAACCAGAAGAATAAAAGTTTCATGGCTTTATTATTGAAATTGCATTATGTTTGATGTTTCTTATTTCTTAAACCTCAACTATTTTTCAACAGTTTTTCAAACATGTTTAAAATTTAAAATCCTGACCGGTGAAGGTAATATATAAGTAGGGGGCAAGAAAACAAACAGAAGGCAATAGGTAAAAATGGGAAAACTTCTTCTTGCATACCTAAATAAATGTTTCTGTGCTTATATGGATTTGGATGGCTATGTTCGGTACGACAGCATCATATTTAAACAGAATCATAGTTTTGTATGGCAACTCACAGATTTCTACATTCATGGATACCCTATGAATGTTTGAATCATCTTTAAATGTAATATAAAATTGTCATATGAAGAATGGACACTTCGACAAAGAGTTGACACGTGACACAACTCTTCAAATTGTGCATGGACAATTTATACATAATTGGGTCATGGTATCTGTCCCCTGTGTCCCATGAATAATGAATATTTCACAGTATACAGTGAGATACTGGAAAATTTGACAACTTCATACATGGTATGATTAGAAACATGAAGGACGACTATGAAAATGATTATAAAGAAGCCATATCCAAAAAAAGAGAAAAGTAAAAAATAAAAGAAGGGCTAGATCTTAATACAGAAGCAATTTAAGTCATTAACTCACAATTATGAGAAATTATGCAGAAAAAAAACAAAATCATACCACATTCTGGGCAACGGAAATACTCTTTTTCCCTAAGAACCAGCCCTGATCCTCCACACTCTTCACATCTTTTCTGGGCTATCTGTCATATAATGCAATTAATCACATAATTATATTATATAAGAATAAGATACACAATTTATGGGTTAGCCAAGAAAAATTCTTAATTAGACTAAGCCAATTATAAATACATAAAAAATCAAACATATCAGCCACACTTTTTAGTAGCTCTCAGTAAAATACCTAGCCTCCATTGAGGTTTGGCTAAACTCAATCTAATATCGTTTTCAAAAAATCTCTTAATTCTCTTGATATTCGATTGATATATATTACAAAAACTTCCTTTATTATTTACTTTCTATTAATGAAGTTAAACTTTCTGCACAACATGACACTCAAAAGGTTAATTTCATAGACTAAAAATAAATATAAGAGATGGTTTTAGGGTACATATCAAATGTGGTTACTGGTTACTGTAACTTATTGCTTATTTATTCATAATTGGCCTAGTTTACTAATTCTGGAAATTAAAACAGGGTGTATTAGTGTATATAATTAAGAATCAAGGATCACTTACAATTCTTTTGCTAAATTCAACTCCTGCCACCACAAAAGGCGTCACTCCAGCTACAAAAAAGGAATCAAGCCAAACAAAGCTCAGGAAATGAAATCTTATGCATAGAAAGTGAAAAATTAGGGATTATCCGTAGTAATACCTATGGCTCCAACCACAATTTGCCATGTGACGTCGACTGGAGCAGGGTCGAGTATAGTTTGTACATCGTTGATGCTAGCCGCTATCGACGACGTCGTCCTTCTTACTGTTTTTGTTTTTCTGGCGTTGTTAACCAAGAAATTACGAGTTGTGCTGAGAGGAAAATGAAGCGTTGGTTTTGATTTGAGACAAATTCTTCTGCTATGTGATGTGTGACTTGTCAAGGAAAGCACACACGATGACGATGAAGAAGAAGATAGTGAAGCTTCCATAGCAAGTAGCAAAAGCCCACTTAACCACTGTTCAAATGATTCATCACAAGCCATATGTTATGTATGCGTGGGCTTACAGCCCGTGGGCTCGCGCCATCCACACCACACATAACTTTTGTGAAGGAGTGTGCTCTCCACTTAAACGAGTCGTTTTATGCATACTGCTGAGTACTCAGTGGTCAGTGCTGATTAGAGAAAGACTCTAAAATAACAATTTGGTGAAAGATATATTTTGTGTTAATTTAATTTTTTTGTTAATATTTTACAGGTAGCTTTTTATAAAGATAATTTTGTTTAAAGTACTATGAAGTACTAAATGTAGATACCTCTTTTAATGAAAATTCGAATTTGAGTTTATCACATTGTGAAAGAACTAGTCTTTTACACTAGATCCAACTCCTACTGAAATTTCTTTATTAATTTGATGGATAGAAAACTTGACAATATAGTATATTTTGACACTAAATTAATATCTAAGATATCATATTATCGTTTACTCAATTTTTAAAAATTAAAAAAATAATAATAAAAGAAGTTCTCAAAAAAAAAAAAACCAAATGCAAGGTTTAGTAGATTTTTTTTAAAATTTTTTGAAAGGAAATACAAAAAATCATGGCATTTGCACGAGTATATATATAAAAAATTTATATACAAATTCAACAATTTTTTAAAATTATCTACAGATCTATACTATTTTTACTGTGCACCACAAAAATGCCATCCGTGAGGGTGTTTTGTTGATTTCTTTTTGGGAAGAAAAACCCCCTCAGTGAAGGCATTTTTACCTGAGGGCGTTTTGTTGATTTTTTTATTAGAAAAACGCCCTCACTGAGGGAAATTTATAGGGTTGACCTTTTGATCTTATAAACGCCCTCACTGAGGGCGTTTTTCTAGTAAAAAAAATCAACAAAACGCCTTCACGGATGACGTTTTTGGAGGTGCACAGTAAAAGTGATTTAGATTTATAGAAAGTTTTAAAAAGTTGCTAAATTTGTGTTTAACTTTTTTTTTTTTGGTATATAGATGTGCAAATGTCAAAAATCATCTATTTTTAATAATTGTATTAGTTTAAAATCAGTTAATATGAATCCAAATAAAAAATCATTTTAGTATTTTAAAATAAAGAATATATTACAAAACTAATTAAAAGAGTATTGACTTGGCAATTTGTACAAAATAGATTGATGGTAAAAAGAGTTTGGCCATCTTTTTTTTTTATTTCTAATAAACAATCTCCAATTTTTGTAATGCGATGAAATTATACTTTTGTCTTTATTTTTATTCAATTCCTACTTTTAATGTAAGGACAAAATGATCATTTTATTAACTTTTATTCCATTCACATTATATCACATCAATTGACATTAGGGGTGTTCGGCGGGCGGTTTGGGCGATTTTTGGTGAAAATTTTGTGCGCATATCGGTTTAAGTTAATAGCGTCAAACCAAACCAAACCAAATCAAACCATAAACAAGCGGTTTTGAGCGATTCGATTTGACGGTTTAGGACTTTTATATCTTCAAACTTACATACTTAAGTTTATTAATAAAAAATATAATTTTATTCATTATAAATAATAAAAAATATAGGAATATTTCTACTTACAATATACAATCAACTTAGTTCTAAAATTAAATTTTTAGATTGACTAAATTTAATTTAACATTCTAAAAACAAATTTTAAACTTTATTATTTAGAAATTCTAACATAATATGTACATATATACACATGTATGTGTATGCGGTTTGGTTCGATTTTTTGACATACCAAACCGAACCAAACCAAACATTGATCAGTTTTGTTCGGTTTATACTAATTCGGTTTGGTTTGGTTCAAGTGCGGCGGTTTTGTTCGGTTCTGAACACTCCTAATTGACATGACATTTTCATTCTTTAATCTTTTCTCATTACCATTCTCATTCCCATTTCCATTCCCATTCCCTCCTCATACCCAAATTGTCTTCTTTTTTTTTTAATAATTACAGAAATTATTATTATTTTTCTCTTCTTCTTCTCTCTCTACTAGCCCTTGAACACATCAGTGACTCAATATGTAAAATCTTACAGTAAAAGATTGACGAAATGAACAACACCTTTCCGTTACCAGTCAAAATAAAATAAGGAGCAAAATCTCTTCCATTGCAGGTGCAGAGGCAGCATCCGTAGCTAGAAATGGGGTTTCCTCATCCATAATCACAATCTTTTACAATTGTAGTAATCCCGTGCAGTTATGTGCGCAATCTCAGTCTCTAATACTTCCCTTCTGGGTTCGTGCCTATCTTCTCTATTCTTCTCTTCCAAACCCAACAACTATAGTAGCTGCACTTTCACTATATTCTTCAAGAAAAGCAAGAGAAAAACACCCAGTCCACAAAGCTTCGCGCTTGTCACTGTAGCAGCAGCCTCTTCGAAAACCAAGGATGTCTGGAGGAGAGAATCGCCTTCTTCATCATCATCTAGCAGACAACGTCGTACTAGAAACCACCGAGAATCTGCATATTTGGACCATAGTGTGGACATGGACGAGCTGTTAGCGTCAATTGGGCAGACCCAGAATGAGGAAGAACTCTACGCTTTAATGTCACCCTACATTGGCAGGCAACTATCTATTCGGTTCATGGTTTCACTCCTCTCGCGGGAGTCTGATTGGCAACGCTCGCTTGCTCTTCTGGATTGGATTAACGACAAGGCTCTTTACTCTCCTTCAGTATTTGCTTACAATGTTGTGCTGCGTAATGTGCTTCGAGCAAAGCAGTGGGGCCACGCACATGGCCTGTTCGATGAAATGCGCCAAAGAGGGCTTGCCCCTGATAGGTTCACTTATTCCACACTTATAACTTGTTTTGGGAAAGAGGGTATGTTTGATACTGCCTTGTTTTGGCTCCAGCAGATGGAGCAAGACAACGTTTCTGGTGACCTTGTATTGTATAGTAATTTGATTGAACTTTCACGAAAGTTATGTGATTATTCCAAGGCAATATCTATCTTCATGCGATTGAAGAGGTCCAGTATTACTCCAGACCTTGTTGCCTATAACTCCATGATCAATGTGTTTGGGAAAGCTAAGCTCTTCCGGGAGGCTCGGCTTCTTCTAAAAGAGATGAGGGAAAGTGGTGTTCGTCCTGATACAGTGAGCTACTCGACCCTTCTCACTATGTATGTTGAGAATCAAAAATTTGTGGAAGCACTTTCTGTATTCTCAGAGATGAATGAGGTAAAGTGCCCACTTGATCTTACAACATGCAATGTTATGATTGATGTTTATGGCCAGCTTGACATGGCTAAGGAAGCCGACCGGCTGTTTTGGAGCATGAGGAAAATGGGAATTGAACCCAATGTGGTTAGCTATAATACCCTTTTAAGGGTCTATGGAGAGGCTGAGTTATTTGGGGAAGCCATCCATTTGTTTCGTTTGATGCAAAGGAAGGGTATTGAGCAGAATGTTGTCACTTACAATACCATGATTAAGATTTATGGCAAGTCTCTTGAACATGAGAAGGCAACAAATCTTGTTCAAGAGATGCAGAATAGAGGAATCGAACCAAATGCCATTACTTATTCAACAATAATATCTATCTGGGGTAAGGCAGGGAAATTGGACAGGGCAGCAATGCTGTTTCAAAAGTTGAGGAGTTCAGGAGTTGAAATTGACCAGGTTCTTTACCAGACGATGATTGTGGCTTATGAAAGGGCAGGCTTAGTTGCTCATGCTAAGCGGCTACTTCACGAGCTCAGGCGACCGGACAATATTCCCAGGGAAACAGCAATCACGATTCTTGCCAGGGCTGGTAGAATTGAAGAGGCTACATGGGTTTTTCGCCAGGCTTTTGATGCTGGAGAAGTGAAAGATATATCTGTATTTGGTTGCATGATTAATCTTTTCTCAAGGAACAGGAAGTACATAAATGTTGTTGAAGTGTTTGAGAAGATGAGAGATGTAGGATATTTTCCTGATTCTAATGTTATTGCTCTCGTGTTGAATGCTTTCGGAAAGCTTCGTGAATTTGAGAAAGCAGATGCTTTATATGCACAGATGCAGGAAGAAGGGTGTGTTTTTCCAGATGAAGTGCACTTCCAGATGCTCAGTTTGTATGGGGCAAGAAGGGATTTCATGATGGTAGAGTCATTGTTTGAGAAGCTGGATTCCAATCCCAATATCAACAAGAAGGAGCTGCATCTTGTTGTTGCCAGCATTTACGAAAGAGCAAATAGACTAAATGATGCCTCTCGAGTCATGAACAGGATGACTGAAAAACAAAGTCTGAATCCATGACTATGTCTTGATGCTTGCTTCTTTATGAACAAATTTTGCCTGTGTACATATGAATGTAGGCAAGGGCACATATTCAACCTAGGCCTAGCAGCATCCTCGCAAGTTATGTCCCTTTGTGTTTGTATATGCGTATCTTCTTCACGAAGAGAAACATGTTCAAAGAATATACAAGTAGATGTTCATTGCTATAAATATTCCTTTAGTAATCATATTTGTTTAAAGCATGTTGTTGATGCATGAATTCTTGGCTTATCTATGTAACTATGTTTAACTTCAAGTAAATTTCCTTTACGGGCTTTCATATACAAATAAAAAATCATTTATTGTCATTCTATTATGGAGTTTTAAGACTTTTTGGTCTCTTTAAGATGATGCTCTCTAACTCTAAGTTGGGTGAGGGATCAGTTGCATGATATTTTCTGTTCATCTTCTTTGTGTGCTGTTAAATATCTGAGTGTTATTAGCAATTTCATATTTTTCTCTATTAACTGTGGAATGTGTCAGCAAAGCCAAATCTCCAAACATGCTGGTCCCTTGAGAACATTCATTCATTGAAAATTGTGGTTTGGTTTGCTTGGAATATAAGGCACAAGTGAAGTTCAGGGTTAGTTTCTGAGTTTAATATATTTTCACAGGTTGGTCTTAGTACTTTTATCAATTGGTATAAAACAAAATTTGAGGTTAAACCTCTAAAATTATCCCAACGAGATCGTGGTTACTCTATTGTTAATGTTTTGGGCCATTGAAAATTTAATTATTTGAAAGATGGAATGATTTGTTTGTATGATATGAAATATACCGGTGGAGATAATCTCTATTATCAGACCATCGAATATATTAAAGAAATTAATAGTACTTGGTTTACAAATTATTGATTAAAGAAATTATTTGGTACCTAATATTTTATATATGCGAAAAAATATTGGAAATTAACTTACAAAAATATAATTTATTTTACATATTAATATAAGTTATGATATTTTGTAACAATATATTTTTTTTAAAAAAAAGTCTACACCGACCAACTCAGTCCTAATAATCCCATTGTGGGTAGTGATCTTAAGATTTAAAAGCAAATTGAGTTAAAAGTACTTCTTTTTTTTTTTTAATGGGTCAATACCCCTGTATTTTAAGGCTCCTGCCAACTTTATAGATCAAATTATTTTAACATTCATATTAATAACTACCTCACCGCATTCAATTCAAAACTCTCCACCAATTTCAATGCGTCTTTTTACTTTTTACAAGTATTTTCATATTGAAAGTAATCTTGTTCGAGATACTATCAGACATTAAATATGAGCACATCTCCTAACAAATATTTAAACTCAAATTCATCACATTGTAACTTGTGAGGGACTAATCCCTTCTACTAGGCCCAATTCTAATTTATAGCCAATCCCAAAGTTTAATCTATTTATTAATTAATACTTTTTGGGTTTGTCCATTGTTAAAAGTTTCACATACTTTTTTTTTATATATATAATAAAGTTTCACATAATTAATCAATATAGTTTTTAAACATTTAAAATTATTTTTTAAGTAATATAATTTGATTTAAATCATTTACCTATTGTTAATTTACAAATAAGCCAATCATAAACAAAAAGAAAGGGCTAAAGTACTATTTTGATCCTCAATGTTTGTATAAAATTTAATGTTGGTCCTCAGTATTTCAAAAGTTTAATGTTGGTTCTCAAAGTTTTTTTTTTTGGTCGATTTTGGTCATCGAGCGTAACACCGTTAACTTTTGTCGTTAAATGATGACGTGGTATACTTATGTGGCACACCCTCTCTCCTACTTATCATATTTTAATGATGTGGCATGACACATCACTGCCATGTCACCCCATATTGCCACATCATCATCTTCTCTCCTTCATCATCATCTGGGGTGACGTGGCAGTGATGTGTCATGCCATGTCATTAAAATATGACACGTAGGAGAGAGGATGTGCCACATAAGCCTGCCACGTCATCATTTGACGGCAAAAGTTAATGGTGTTACGCTCGAGGACCAAAATCGAAAAAAAACTTTGAAGACCAACATTAAACTTTTAAAACATTGAGAACCAACATTAAACTAGTACTTAAAAAAAGAAAGAAAGGTGTGGTAGATATTTCCATGTGAACATGTTAGTTAGAGAGAGATAACTTGTGAGGAGGACGGCGTTTGATGCATGGCCCACGCATTAATGAGGCGCGAAAATGAGATTAATTAACCGATAATTTCATTAGTGAGTGTGGAGGAAGGAGGATAAAGAAAAAGAAAGCTGTTGAATAGTGTAGTGTGGATTGTAGCAAGATTCTGGTGTTAGGGTTTTGGAGTATATTCTTCTTCTTATCTTTCTCTTCCTCTCTGGAAATGGCAACCATTTCCACTTTCTATCCTTACAATCCTCTTCTTCCTCCTCCTCCTCCTCCTCCTTCTTCTTCTTCTTCGTCGTTTTCCAATTTGCGCAAGTGGCATTTCACCTCAGTATCTAGTGGTAGAAGAGGAACACGCGAGTTCCTGGTGCTTGCTGCTCATTCCAATCCTAAGATTCTAAAGACCAATAGGAAATCGAGATTCGGACAGGCGTTGTCACCATACGACACCGAGTCAGATGATGAAGCACTGGAGGACGAGGACGAGGATGATGAGTGGCAGTCTGATGTGAGTCTTCTCTTCTCGTTGTTTAGCAGTTATTTGCTCTTTTGGGTGATGAAATTGTTTTGCTTGACTATGTTTGGAAAATTCTAGTTTTGAACCCATCACGGCATTAATTGAATTCTCTTTGAATACAAGTATACCTCTCTTGCTTCCAATGAGAAATTGTTGCTTTTTTTTTTTTTAATTGGATAGATGTTTACACTTTTTTGTCTCATGATGTCTACAATTCCTTTAACAGATGCTTCTGCTGTCTAATGGTGGTTTTCATCTGCAAATTATTTGTCGTATTCCTTATTATCTGCGTGATAGGTGTCACATTTTCATCTAGATATTTGTAAAGAGCTTAGTGTTACTGAATGTTGACTTTAGATTATACGTCTTGGAAGTCATCAGCTTTACGAAGAAATTGCTTGGACCGCCCTGTTTCTTCAGTCATCTCATATGTGAATTTCATGTACGATATGCATTCTTCACATTGCATAGGTGCCATCCTATTATTAAAGGAAGAGTGTTTTGATCAGCATTTTTTTTCAACAAGTTGTATATAGTAGCAATGGGGCCTATTCACCATTTTAGATATTTGTGCTAATTGTTTTTTTTAAATGACGAAACACTGCACTTAAAACATCACATTGTCTGAATCTGCCAGTGGCATACTTGTAACCTGATGTTTAGTAGTCATTGAAATTCCGTTTGATATTTTTAGATTTATATTTATTTTTCCTTTGCTGTAAGCCTGTAACCACTGCTGTTTTCATTGTGGAATGTTTTTACAGGAAGAATTTGCAGAGACTATTGATTTTGATGTTAATAACAAGAAATGTAACTCAAGGAAAATAGAAGGTATGTTTGATAGGAATTTTTTGACTATTTTTAAAGTGGAAATGAAATACTGCATTATATTGTTTGTGCAGTAAAAGCTACCCAACAGGAAAAAGGGTGGGGTGTGAGATCTGATGATTATGGACAAAGACGTAAATTGTTTAAAAGTGAGAAAGTGGCTTCTTCCTTGCAACCAAATAGTAGTGTAAAGGTATGGTGATGTGATAAGCTCTAAGTGGCAAATCATGACATTCGATGTACATCTGAAGCTAAGGAACCTCATATTCTTTCTTTAATTGCAGGTTGGTAGAAATTTAAAGGAGAACAGATATCCTCGGTTGTCAGAAGAGATAAATTTGGATAAGAAATGGTTACCACTTCTTGATTACTTAAGCACATTTGGAATCAAGGAATCACACTTTATCCAAATTTATGAGAGGCACATGCCCTCACTTCAAATTAATGTATGTTCTGCACAGGAAAGGTTAGATTACTTGATGAGTGTTGGTGTCAAACATAGAGATGTAAGAAGAATCCTTTTGAGGCAGCCACAAATTCTGGGATATACAGTGGAGAATAATTTAAAGTCCCATGTTGCTTTTTTGATGGGTCTGGGTATACCAAATTCCAGAATAGGCCAAATCATTGCTGCTGCTCCTTCCCTGTTTTCTTATAGTGTTGAAAAATCATTAAAACCAACTGTAAGATACTTAGTTGAGGAGGTTGGGATCAAGGAAAAAGATCTGGGTAAAGTCATTCAGCTGAGTCCCCAAATTCTTGTTCAGCGTATTGACATTTCATGGAATACTCGATATATGTTTCTTACCAAAGAGTTGGGAGCACCCAGAGATAGCATAGTGAAGATGGTAACCAAACATCCACAGTTTCTCCATTATAGCATAGATGATGGATTACTGCCAAGGATTAATTTTCTAAGGAGCATAGGAATGCGAAATTCAGACATCTTAAAAGTCTTGACTAGCCTTACACAGGTCGTTCTTTGTCTTTTTTTACTGCCCCATTATTGATATATTAAAAGTATTCTGTTTTACTTTTGTAAATTCCCATTTTTCCATTTCGTTTTGTACAGTTTTGTAGGGTCAAACTTAGTGTTCATTTTTAACCTATTTATAAAGAACTAATGTTTTCTATAGTCATGTTCTTTTTTGGAGGCTTATTATAATATGAATATGGTTTGGATCTCTTCATGACTGTTGTTTCTACAGGTTCTATCTCTGTCCCTGGAGGAGAATCTGAAGCCGAAGTACTTGTATCTGGTTAATGAACTTCAGAATGAGGTTCATTCCTTGACCAAATATCCAATGTACCTTAGCTTGTCCTTAGACCAGAGAATACGTCCTCGTCATAGATTCTTGGTTTCTCTGAAGAAAGCTCCAAAAGGTCCATTTCCACTTGGATCATTTGTTCCAACTGATGAAAGCTTTTGTCAGCAGTGGGCTGGGACTAGTTTGGATAAGTATCTGGCATTTCGCCAGAGACTGTTACTCAAGAAATTTGCTGAAAAATACGAAAAGAAAATATGAAGGGTCAGAATCAATTGTGTTAGTCGACTTGCATGAGTACTGGAAGAGCAGTCTCTTGTAAGTTATTATATTAGCGACATGCAACATGATTGCTATAACTGTTCATGATGATTGTGATTGTGGCTGAAGCTTAATCACCCTAGTTTATTTGGAATTTTTCTTTACGCTGCTCTACACCAAGGTTTCATGACACAATACATTTCAGTTAAATCCTCGCAGAAGCTGCTCAAGTTCTTCTGTGAAAGATTATATACTTATTATATTGCGTCAGATGGTTTACAAAGTTCTTTTGATGTGAAGGCAGAACACATGATGTAGAAGTCTGTCATCTTAAGGTGAGCTTTTTTAATAGTTAATTCATTCTATCTGCTCTGTAACCTGACCTCCAACTTATTGCAGGTAGTGTACAATATTGCCAAATGTTATGAATTGAAGAAGGAGGCTGTAGTAAAGTCAATATCCAGCTTACAGATGCTGTTGTTGTTACTCCCTTTTTTCCTTTCTACTCTCAATAATGCCTTGGCCTTCAGTAAATTTTTTCCTTTTTAAAATTTGTTTTCCCTCTTATGTACATCTCATATCAATAGGACTTCATTTGTTACACTTGTCACCACACTCACAAGAAGTAGAAAAATAATAATTGGAAGAAAAAAAAGACAGCTCAGTTTTTTATATTTATACAGCAACCTGTAATGTAATCAATCATATTGGTATGGTTTTGTTTTTGCTTATTGTAATAGTTTCAAGATATCTACTTGAGACCATAATTTGGATCTTGGTACTGAAAAGTCCCTTTGGTATTATCCTGAAAATATTTTCCTTTGAAAAATTATTAGTATAATCAACCTTGAGTTGTTTCCTTTGAGAGAAAAATATTTATGATTGTGAGAATGACTAAGACATCTATATCATTTACTGGATATTGATACTTGCTAGATGTTTACAGATACAGAGCATCTGTTTGTGGCAATTGTAATGCTTGAAAACTTTCCACTACATTCTTATCCTCTTCTACTGGCTAGAATTGTCTGTAATATTTGATAATATTAAATTGCTGCACGTGCAATACATAAAGGATATTTACTACAAAAATTCTCAAAAGAAAATTTAAATTCAATGGGACTGAGGCAATGTTTAGAATGGAGAAATAATAATGTAAAAGGGGAGGGAGTCTCTCTCTTATTTTTTTTTTTTTACCAAACAAATTTCACTTTTTGCAATGTGATAAATTATGCTTTTCTCCTTACTTTTTTACTCACATTTAATATAAGGGTAAAATAATTATTTTACCCATTTTTATTTCATTTATATCACATTATATTACATGACATTTTCATTACCTTCTCTTTTTTCATTCATTCCCATTCTCTTCTCTTTTTTTACCTTACCAAAAAATTGAAACCATATGAATATATTGTATTTGTCAATTTTGAGCCGGCCAAGCCTAATTTAATTTGCATTGGATCTATTCATAAATGAAGACAATGTGAAAGAATTGGGTTTTTGGCATTTAGTGCTCCCTTCATACCATAGCATTTAAGTCGTTGAAGTCTTCATGATAAGATGTATCGTTTTGGACTGTGTATTTAGGAGGAAAATAGGGTAAGATGAAAACTATTGAACAATATTATTAAAATCACTTGTGTAAAGAAATATAGGGCCTTTTCGTGAGTTTATTGACAATCATTTATAATCTAAAATATAAATTGTTAAAAGAATGAACCTTTGCATAATTGTTTCATGTTCTTGTCCCTTTCATTCAACTAAAATAACAACGTACAACACGTCTCTCACCAGATAGAGTTTGAAATAGATCAAATATACACAACTTCAGCTTTGCAAACAGATAGCATATTTCTAAGATTTGAACCTTGACCTTCCATTTAACTAAAAATACATAAGAAATAATTAAGGGCTAAAGACGTTAAAAGATTACATGTACTGCAAAAAACATAAATTATACATCCAAATACTTTCCTTTCCCATTTCCTCTTGGAGGGAAATAGGAAACATAAAGATCATGATATGGAGAAAAATGGATGAAAAATACCAAACACTTCAAATGGAATGAGTATAAAACTATAAATAATTATTAAACTTGTTCTCAATGAGTAAAATGGTTCCTCTCTTGCAAGAGAGCCACATATTCTGAAAAGTACTCAAAACTATGAATAATACCAAACTTACTTTCATTCGCCTAATTAACTTCATAAAGCTCCCAACTATATAACCTTCTAAAAAAGAAACCTTTAAACTTCTTTCTTTCTTTCTGTAACTAAAAAAACCTATAACCTTCTTACATGTATCATATTTTCTATGTTGGTTCCACCAATTCAAGAAGTGAAAGGAAAACTTTTTTTTCCTCCTATAGTTTCTTCTTCAGATTGTACATACTTGCCGGAGACTTCGACTAAATCAACGAGCTTGTTGAGAAGAGATCAATGGAAGGGCTGTTATACTATTGTATCAAAACTAACAGATGCTGCTTTTGGCCTGAGACTGTTGTAACTCTATATTTCTCCTGTATCAATTTCAGAATATACCTAAATTTTGAATTCCAGTATCTATCAGACATGCAAACGGGCTTTCTGGAAGGTCGAGTTCTTGATTGCTGCATAAAAATTAAACGTTTCAAAACAATATTATCCCCAATGAATGTGTGAACAAGCATAAGAAAATTCTAGGAAGTTTAAGAAGACTAAGGTTATATTACAATGCTTTTTACTTGTTTTCTATCAGGTTCTTCAATTAAACTAAAACGTGAAGCAATGGGGTGGCTATTTTTTAAGGAGTCAAGGACGATGCACCATCGAGTTGGAAAATATGTCCACATTTTATACCTTTTTTAAGAATTTGATAGCAAACAGCCAAACACCAAATAAATTGCTTATAAGTTTTGTCCAAATGAAATTCTGAATAGTTGTATCATGCATGGAGATTTTTGAAAAAGGTAAGAAGAATCTATCGGCAAGGTTGGAAAATATGACACAGAAGTCATATTTATAATATCTATTCCTCCAAGATTGTGGGGGATATAAAATAAAATCTATAAGAAATAGATTCATACCTGTCCTCTTTGGGGTAATTAGTCTCTATGTACCTAGGTTTGTCATCCACAGCATATTTTAGTGAGTCTGCAGGCTGGTAATTGAAAGGATCTGCACAGGAAATGATGGCAATTGGTATAATAAAACATATTGTTGCGAAGAGCTCGCACAAATATCTATCTAATCCATATTGTTACACACCTTCTGCAGCTTTCGGCACATCTAAGGAAAAGCCAGGATACGGTGAATCAGACAGAGTTTGTTGGGCCACCTGCAGCCCCGCGAGACGCCTCATCTGATATTCAAGGGCCTGCTCTTGATCTTCATAGAGTTGTCGCCTCGGAAATCTAGGGTTCCCGCAACTTCTCGACACTATAAAATTAGTGTATTAGATGGTTTTGACTCAAAAGCTTATAATTATCATTATAATTTCTAACATGACTCCTCTCACATGGAAGCTCCCTGGACTTCTAGTGTGATGTGTGAACAAAAAGCAAAGGATCGCCAAGCCTTGTGCTCGAAACTTATATGCAGTTCCTTATATATATATATATATTTTTTTAAAAAAAAAGAACACGATGGCAAAGAATGTGAATTTTCTTTTAAAAAGAAGGAACCAATCATGGAAGAGATGAGTTGTATAAACCATACACATATCGATTTCTTATTGAAGAACATGATGGCAAAGAATTCGAGTATAGGACTTGTTGGGATAGGAATATATAGAGCAGTCCAAGCAGCGTGTGCATTGGTGGCAGTAGCAACTGCTGAGGCAATAGTAGTGTCTACGGAGATTATTAGAGCATTTTGGATCAGCAGGTCTTGTCGAAACCAGGCTGCATAATCTGTGCTCTCGACATATGAGCATAGAAATTGTGTCCACGCATGATCATGGACAATTGAGCTTTCCATAGAGGAAAGTTTGTTGGCCAGTGAATTTGATAGGTAACCGAGTTGCAGGATTAAATTGAACAACAGAAGATGTTGTTACTGTTGCGTCAGCATTGACAACAGTTTTGGAGTTGTTAACGGCAGCCATGAAAGCAAATTTAGGGTTGTGATGTTTCCAAGGGGAGAAAAAAAATCAGGCCGAGGGGCAATGAGGCTCTGATATCATAAAGAGGGAATAAGATTGGTGAAAAAAGATCATTTCTATTGATGAATTTACAAGTATTAAGTATACATATACAAAGGTCGGCATAAAGAGTGCTAAAACTGTTCCTAAAATAAAGAAGAATCATTAGGTAATTAATATTACACTAGGAATTAGGAGCAGCTAGGTTAATACAAATGCTTAAACTAGTATATGAAGGCTCATGAGTAGTGTTGTTATAATCCTAAGTGCAAGCATTAACAATTCTATATTGTTAAAACAGAATAAATGAGTTAACATTTTTCAAATTCAAAAAATCAAACTCACTTGGGGAAAGCTCAGAATCCAGATCCAAATACTGTGGTGGATAAAAAACAGGAGGCTCCAATCTGTCTGGGTATTTCCTGCATCAAATTTGACATGGACACGGAAATAGTAAAAATAATAGCATGCTAGGAGAGAATGATACTAACATGTGTCTATCCATCTTAGTTTATGTTAATTAAGAGAATCAAGTATCCATTTATATATTAATCAAACTTGAGTAATAGTCTTCAATCGTAAACACAAACTGAAACCACTACTATTTACAGGTTTATACGAGGACTTGAAGCAACAAAACTCGAATATCTTCACACAGAAAGAAAAAGAAATAAACAAACTGAAAGAAAGTGCAGTCAGGGAGTTCACCGGTCAATAAGCTTTGCTTTTTCCCGGTAAGGTTTCACAAGCACACGAGAGCCCCTAACAAAATGGGGATTCGACTTATCCAAAATTGTCTTAACAGTTTCCGGATCAACAAATGTGACGAATCCAAACATCCTTCTTTGTTGACTTGGGATTCTAACATCTTCAACAGTTCCGAAAATTCTAAAAATGAAAACAAGTCAACAAATTTGTATTAACACAACTATCAACTTCAATGAAGTAAGATAAAATGAACTGTCACATCCAGTTATTCAATTTACCTGAAGTAGTTTATCACATCCTCTTCTGTGAAAGTGCTATCAGCCGGGAATGTTAAATATATTTGCCGTGATGCACTAATATTCTGACCAGGATCTCCTTTTTCCAAGTATTTCGGTGCATCTTCTGCTAGAACCACTGCATGCTGTCCATGAGGTCTGTAAATAAACCAAGTCATTAACCACAAGTTACATGATACACAAGAACAAGAGCCACTCAATCAAAGCATTGCATAAAGAATACATATTGAAGATTCATGAGATTTCACCTGTCTATTAAGCGAATACTATTTTTCAACCGCGCAAGAAGCTTCGTCAAACTATAGCCTGATTTACCGTGTCGCTGGCTTTCAGTTAGATAACCTTCTGCCTGAAGTACTTTTTTATACTTATCATAGTATGCCATTGGCAGGGAAGCAATTGTAATAGGATTGCCTCTTCTCAATTTCAGGAGATCAACGATTTCTGACTCTAATTGCGCTAGTGACCCTGGCGAAACTACCTGATCATCATTAGCACTATCACTTCCATATGCTTGAGAGAATCTTTCCGAAACAACTTGCCCGTGATAGTACCTACAGTTACTTCCATGCTTACAAAACCCTTTGCTGAAATAGTGACAGGTCTTGACCGGAAATTCAGACATACTCGAAAACCTTCTACCGGCTTTCCCATTCAAATTTCCCACGGAAGCACCTAAGCTATAGTAATCACTTGCAATCCTGGGTGTTCCAGCATGCACAGAATCTATATGATTCTCCATACTAAACAAAGCATTCTGTTTCTGAATTTCCTGGAAAGAATCCAAAAATCCCATTGGCATAAAATCTGTATTTGCATTGTTAGTAGTAGCATGTGGTTCCCACAAGGGCGAGGGAGCCGAGAAGCTCGCCGGAGAAGTAGGGCTTCTAGAAGATAGTACAGGTAAATGGCTTAAACCTTGTGGAGGAGTGTTCATGGGAGGTAAGCCTTGAGAAAACATGGGAGATTTAGAAAATCTTTCAAGCTCCATTTTGGTGTTAAATGCCAATTCTCTTATCAAATGGTCAGGGTAAGAAGCCAATTTTGCCATTTCCTGCTCGCCATGGCCTTGCATGAGGAGGTAGCCAACAATTCTTGCAGCGTCCTCAGCTTCGAATTGCTGAAGTTTATCGAAAACAATCCTTGTGTAGTCTGAAATATCCATCAGATTGTGCATAAACAATAAAAGAAAAATGCACATTAATGTTAAAAGTAGTTGATGTTCTGAGCACTAAGTATCCATAATTATCTACTATACACAAACCCAGAAAGAGATGAAGATTCCAATTTTTCTTTGTAAACCCACTAAGCAGTGAGCATTCTGAATAAGAAAATCACATGCAAAAAAACACCAAAAAAGAAAAAAAAAATGAAAAAAGTGTTGTGTCACCCCAAGTGAATTTACCCACAAAAGCCATAGAAACTAATAGTCAAATTATAAGAAAAGGAGCCAAATTCAAAGACTAAGGAATGAAATTAGCATTTTCAAATCTTTTGTTCAGAATCAAAATTTGAAGAACGTGAATTAAAAACACAGAGGCATCTTTCAAGTGACATACCCATAAAAAGACTAGAACAAACTCAACGCACCCAATTCTTCAAATGCTTCAAGTTTCAACCTTTAACACTCAAAGACAGAGGAATACTTCAGAAAAAAGTCTCAGAATCTAAACACACACAAACAAACAGACACCCAATTAGTGTTTCTCTCTCTTCCAGCATTTTAAATTTTCTTTTCCTTTTGTGAAGGTTGCAAAAACCGAAGCGTTCAGTTTATTATCAGAAACCCTTTTCCGAAATCAAATATAAAAAATAAAAAAGATTAGACAATGGGAGGTAGGTATCTTCCATTTTTGCACATACCCATAAAAGTTCTTCAAATGCTTCAAGCTCCAACCTTTTTATGGCTTAAAACAGAAAAAAAGCTTCAGAAGCGAGAATCCACGGAGATTCATACAAACAAACACAAAATTACTTAGTGTTTCCCTCAGTGAAATAGCTTGGAGAAGACGAAGAAGAAGTGGGTTAGTAATCCACACACACTGCCATTACATACATACATACATACATACCCTGCACTGAAATATTCTACTTAAGAGGGTTCTGTGCTATCCTATTTTTTTGAAAAATCAGAAACAGCTGTTAAATATTCATAGATTTGTGGCAAATTATTTTCCTTAATCTTCGAAGACCATAACTGCTTCTTCGTGTATTCAATTACTATTACACCCCTCCAATTTTTTTATTTTTCTTTTGAAGAAAAATATTAATTGATAAAATAAATAAATTAGTATTTTTTCTTCGGAAATACCAATGTGTGCTGCTAAATTTAGAACCTTGAAAAAAAAAAAAAAAAACTGTACAGGTCGGCAATAGCCAATATGTATGTATCTCTTGAGTGGCACAACAAGCTCGGATTTTGCTTCGTCTCTCTTTGCTTTTGAAAAATGAATAGATAAATAAGGTGGGCCCTACTTCAATTTATCCATTCCACCTTTGGATATGGTTTTCAGGTTCAATATCTTAGTAACAAAGGATTAAATTTTCAGTATTACAGAAGAATTAAAAATTGAGTGATTCTTTAGAGTTATGATGAGCGTTGGCTTATTATTATCTAGCCTTTAGATGATTTGTGTTATTTTAAATGTTGGAAAGAAACAATTTTTTGATACAAATTTTAAGATAGATTCAAAAGTATCACTTGTCGTTCATAGACATTAATAAGTTTTGTCTCTAATTTGTTCAAGGTAATTTAATGTGATCTCTATTAATATTAATTAAATAATATTAAATAAATAAAGAGAATTCTAAAAATTCAATACTAATATAAATTCTTTCTCGAAGATTAGAAGTGGTATCTTCACTAATACATCGCACAGGATTATAGAAACAAAGCTGATGGGGCATCACTGTATAGCCGAACAGTAGACCTCCTAAGACGGTCATCCGACCTCCACCCTACCTGTTATAGTATCATCGATGCCCTCACAATACTAGTGTCTTCATTGTACCAGTGCCGTCACAGTACCATCGCAGTGCCCACGTGGCATTGTACACTGTCCGAGAATACTGTGTGCCTCCCAATACATTGTACACCCGATAGCTTGCAGCCCCCAACACATCTATTACCAACATCTATCACCGCCACTTTAGCTTCCTCAGACACCCTTATATAAACCCCGACCCAACAAAGATTCTACACGACTTTACTATCTACAGAATTCTCTGATTGATCTGTGACCTGAGACGCTCCCTCCTCATCAAAAGCATGCTCATCAATCTTCTTTAACTACTGGAAAACAAGACGAACATATTCTTGAAATCACAATGTTTTGCAATCCTAGTCGTAGTGCCACCTCTGTTCTGGGGATGAGATTGGCTCTGCTTCTAGTTGTGTAGGATTAAGTAACCCCACAGCATCCTCTCAAGTCTCAAAATTCAAACAAACAATTACAGAAACCAACTAGTGTTTCTCTCTATTTTCCACCATTTTAAATTTCCTTTTTCTTTTTTCCTTTTCTAAAAGTTGCAAAACTTGAAGTTAGTTTAGTTTATGTTTAAAAATAAAAAACCCCCCTTTTCCGAAATCAAAAAAAGAGAGGACAAAGAGAGATATCTTCCATGTTCACACATACCTATAAAAACCCAATTCTTGAAATGCTTCAAGCTCCAACACTTGAAAATAAAGGAAAAGCTTCATAAACGAGAATCCACACAGATTCATGCAAACTAACACATGATCATGGCCCACTCTTATCCTTCGTTTTCTTTGTTAGATAGTATGGGGTCCACCTTTGGGGCTCACAACATCTATGGATTTATATATATATAAATATAGGTATGTTAGATATTAGGTTATGAGCATTAATATATATATATATATAAATAATATTTAGATTGTGTCACATTATTTATATATTAATTAATAATATTTATCTATTTATTATTATTTTATTTATTATATGGGTTATCTAGTCTAAAAAATAAAAAATTAAATAAATATTATTTATTAATATGCAAATAACATGATACAAATGCTTAAAATATTTTCAATATACATAATAATTTTTTATTGTATTATTATAATGAGTATACTTTGTGGAGGGCATGCAAGAAATATATATATGATGTTGAAATGAATCTCATCTTTTTGGGATCCACATTTGTGGCCAAAGGGATATAGTTAATATATATAGTAGTGGTTTCTGTTTTTGTTTTTTCTTCTATAGGAATTAGGAATCACCACATATATGATATATGTTTCCCAATTAACTAGAACTTTTATAATATATTGCTTACTTATTTTTCATTGTTGACAATAAGAAAGGAAGAGAGAGGAAAATGAAGATTGAAAAGATAACAAAAAGTAAAGGATTAATTATTTACTGTTGTAATTGAAATTGAAAAAAAGAAAGGGTAAAATGGGTAATTTGAATAGGGTATAATGAAGTGACCGAATCAAATGGTTGGAGTTGAAGGAGAAGAGGGAGGGGCAAGATCGAAATTTTAGGATCCAAAGAGGAGTGAGTGAGTCTTAGTATGACTTTTTTTTATATAGATTTTGATGGTAAAGCCGAAACAATAGGAGCGGATAATTCTGTTATGTGATTACTATATATGTTTGGATACTTTAATTTTTTAATTTTTTTAAGATTAAAAAAAAAACATTAGATAAAAATGCCTTGATGCGGAATATTAATACTCATCTAACGGTTCGAATAGAACAGATTAATTTCTTACAACATAACGAAGTAAGGTTCGAATCCCTATTAAAAGAAGTGTTTATATTTGCTATAGTGCTCGAAGATAACTCTAACATAAATAGGAAAAAATTTATGTGTTGTTGTTTATATGTTTTTGGTAAGGTTAACCAATTAAGAAAAGAGTTGTGTCAATTTCAAAAAGAAAATTGACACATATCTTTTTTTAATTGATTACATTGACACATGTCTTTTTTTAATTAGTTAACCTTACCAAAAATATATAAACAACAGCATATAAGTTTTGTCCACATAAATACTGCTTCAAATTAAATAGGAAGATACAAAAAGAAATGTACATCATACATGCGTTGTACGGAGGATATGAGTTATGTGTGTATATTGGAGAGTCCTGTAGGAAAACAAAGTAGTGAAAAAAAGAGAGGCTAAAATATTATTTTGGTCCTCAATGTTTGCATGAAGTTTAATGTTGATCCTCAATGTTTCAAAAGTTTAATGTTGGTCCTCAATGTTTTTTTTTGTCGATTTTGATCCTCGAGCGTAACACCGTTAACTTTTTGTCGTTAAATGATGACATGACATAGTTACGTGGCACACCCTCTCTCCTACGTGTCATATTTTAATGGTGTGGCATGACACATCACTGCCACATCACCTCAGATGATGATGAAGGAGAGATGATGATGATGTGACAATGTGGGGCCAAGGCTTATCAAATTTTTAATTTTTTGGATACTTTAATTTTTTTAAGATAAAACAAAAAAAGAGCATCAAAATATGAATTTTTACAGCAATGAGCAGCCTTGTTTCTTTATGGTGGAGCCAAGGCTTCTCTTTGTCTTTCACTAAAAGAATTCAAGTTAATGATTAAATGTGTATGCTGAAAAGGAATAGAGGAAAAAATTATTTAATTCATGAGAGTTGTAAATTTATACATATCTTTTTTTTTTCCATGAGAGTTGTAAATTTATACCTATCTTTTTCAGTATTAATTTGATAGTAGTTAAATTTATTTTTGATACAAATTAATCAAATTAAATAGAAACTACTTATCAAATTCGATTAAAAATATTTTTAAATGAATTGATCAAACACAAAATACTATATATCTCATAATATTTTTTTCCTAAAACTTCATTTGAAAATAACTGATCATTTTTAAATTAACAATTGGTACTTTGGCCAAATTATAGGTTATAAATAATATCCTATAGTCAAAATTACATATATATATTTCGTATCTGCCGCTAAACACAATAATCATGATTATGCTTCGCTGACTTGATAGACATTTCAAAAGATATAACTGTCAGTCCGAGAATTTAAAACTACTCTACACATAAAATCAAGGATCAAACATCCAATACTTAATTAAAGATATATGAGTCTTTTCCAGTAAATCACACATTTATATAATATTGATCCTGTGGTAGAAAATGAAGTGTTTGTCGCTCTCAAGCTCTTAATTATTTAAATTCCTCTATATATTTTAGTGATGGAAGATATCAATTGACGTAAAATATTATAATTAATTAATAATCCCTTGACGGCACCTACCTTCCACACAGAATAATTTTTAAATATATTGATATACTAAATAATTTAAAATTGTTCAAGTTCTTAATTATTATGATTAGCTTTGAACTTTTGATTATTATGTTGATTGAGTTATTTGATGATTGGGGAGGGTATTATAAGGTGTCATTTTCAATATATGCTCATAGGACTAATATATAGGAGCAATTGAGTCGTCTATCTCAACTTTATTTTAAAAAGATTAAATTGTTAAATTTAGCCATACAAAATATTTTTTCTCAATTTATAGTCTCTAAAAAATACAAATATTCAATTATTGAAATATGTAATTTGTGTCAATTTAATTATTAAAAACATTTCTATTAGTTATGTTATAAATTCTTAATTAAGATTGTCATCGATTGTAATGAGATAATTACATCTTTTAGGAACTAAATTTGATATATTTTTATTTCAGTGATTGAATTGAGAAAAAAATGTATTTTTTAAGGAGTAAATTTGACATTTTTATCTTTATTTCGAGGACTAAATTGAGGCAAATTATGTTTTTCAAAAACTAAAAAAAAATCATTTTTCTTTTTTAATTGTTAATTTCTTAATTAATTGTATATGACCTTTTACTTTAATATTATATATTATAAAAATATTATTTTATATATTTTTACTTATTAATGAAAATTACATGTCTAATTTCTAAACTTGATTTTTCAATAAGAAAAATAGTTTTGAGAATTAATATTAGTATTATTTTCATGTATTTATATAATTGTCATAATAAAAATTTATAATTTTATCTATTTTCACTAATATATTATATGTCTTTAATGACTTAATTATTAATATCTTTAAATAAATTATTAATTTATTAGACAATATAATATATATTAGAAAAAATCTATTTCTGTATGGAAAAAGATTATATTCAAAATAAGTAAAATTGTAAAAAAAAAAAATTTATATATCTATCAGGAGAAGAGTATGGTTTCAAAACAAAATCCTTGAAAATATACATATACTAGTTCAACTTCAATTTTGTCTTATTTAATTTTCTGTATAAACATATTCTTTTCAATTAGTACATTATCTCGTGATGTACATGTGTATACATATCTTGTATATATGTACAAGATTTTGAAGGAATTTTTGTGGTGCATATACAATGTAAAAGATAATGAAAGCACAGTGCTTACCTGATGTGTATATATATATATATATATATATATATATATATATATATATAGGACATATCAAATGAGAATACTTATTTTATCTAAGATATATGTGAGAGAATTTATTTTTAATCGTTAATTTAAATTAAATTGAACGATTCCAATATTAACATGAAAATATTATTTAAACTTTATATAATTCTTGCATGATGATATAATTTAAAACCTCACTTGATCACATGTTTAATTTGGTTTAAAATAATATTTTAATAGTCAAAGTGGGTTAGCACAAATAGTCAAAGATCTGAAAGAAAGTTTTCGCCTAACCCTTATGCGAGGGTTCGAATCCTCCTCAAGTCATCCAAAATCCTGCTAGGGAGATCCCCTGACACCCAATGGCTAATTATTAAAATATGGGGTATTAAGTTGTTAACGGAGTAAGCCTCATCAAGACATCTGATTGAAAAATAAAATAAAATCATATGACAGCTAATTGAAATGGGATCAAAGCACATGACACTAAATGTAATTTTTCCTAAAAGATAACACATAGCATATTATTAATAACAAAATCTGGCTTAAAAAGTTAAAAAATTAGGACAAAGTCCATTTTTTTATGTCCATTTCATCCAATTCCACCAATCGTATATTGTATTTACACTCTCTTTCTTCTATGATTGGTCATATAAAATGTGGTCTTCTATATTCTCTCTCTACTGTGATTGGTCATTTAAACACTTTTTGCCACGTGTCATAATTATATTGGGGAATTGGATGAAATGGACATAAGGAAATGGACCTAAGTTTTTTCCTTAAAATAATGTATGAATCTAAATTGTTGAATTTAATCTAACAATTAAAAAATTCCTCTAAAGTGTGACATAAATGGAGTTCGTAGGTTCCAAAATAGAATATTTTTGAAAGAATAATTTGTAATATAAGTTGATGTTAGTTTAAGGAAGTGTCCATAGAAGAAGTAATTCCCATTTTCCCAGATCCGCAAATGAAGCAGCTAATTGGGCTGCAAGCATGTCTGAAAAAGTTGTCCATATCAACAATATGTGGCTTACATCTTTTCTCTTTCATTTTGGTCCCCCACCAAAAATATTTCATTATTATTCTACAATAATTGCCCGACCACTAAGGTAATGTTTCTTCAACCTACTCACTCACTTTACACTTTTAAAAAAATTATGAAAATTAGACGTACAATTTTTTTTTTTTAATTTTATATTTTACACTCGGTACACTTCAAATTTAATATAATTATATAAATTAACATTTTGTTTTCTAATTTATATTTCATTTCAAAACATTTAAATTTTATTACACGCAGTTATTGTTTTTACAATTGTATTATGCATAAAAAGTTATTTTCCTTAAAAAAATAATTATCAGAGAAGTTAGTTTAATTAAGTATAATTTAACTAAACTTTAAGAGAAATTAGTGTAATTTATTTAAAAAATATAAAATAATATATATCATGGATTAAACTTTTTTTTCTCAAATTTTACTCTTAAACCATGTAATATTAAGTTTACTCTCAATTTTCATATATAATTGTACAAATTAAACATGATTTTAAATGATTTTGTTTTGTTTTGTCTTTTTTTTTTTAATTTCCATTGATTTCTGCATAAATTTCTCAAGTCCTTTCAGATATATATATCATATTGGTATAAAAATATAAATTAAAATTTTGATAGTTTTTTGGACCACTATTGTTTATGGTGTTATGTACGTAATGGTCGGGTTGGACCAACTTGTTTACACTTGCTATATATTTATAGACTAAATTAAAGTAAAGTTACTTAGGTTTCACCAATAAAATTAAAATACGTGACAAAAAATTTTATATAACCAATCATGGTAGAGAGAGAAAATGAAAAGCAATAAATTACATAATCAATCAAATAGAAGAGAAAATATAAATAATGTTTATGATTAGTGAACTTTATAGCAAGCACCTAAGCAACTTTACCTTAGTTTTTTCCTATATTTATATGTATATCATATTATAGATATATTTAATCAACACATTTTTTTTTTCTGAATGATAATTAATAAGAGCACGTTAATATGCTAATTTTAGTACTCGTGTAATGTTATTAATTTTTGAAGTATATATTCCTTCTTTTTTTTTTGTTGAAATCATACTCTGATTAATTTGATTTTTTTGGGTCTATGATCGGGATGTTTATCAGAGTAAATATGATGACTAATCTCTCGATTACTATGGACTTATTACTGAGGACGACCCTCCCAACGGATGATGCTCTATTCTTATCCCTCTAGGGATTGAACTCGGAATGTAATAATTAAGAGAACATAAATTCCTTACCATCTGTGTCACACCAATTTGATTGAAACTAATTGAAGCTTATAATAAAAGTATAATTCTCAGAAATTTTTTCATATATAATTCGGACTTGAAAGAGAAAATGAAGTGCCTGAGTATATAGACTTTGAAATATAATAATCAAGAATAATGAGTCTAGGAACGTATATAAACAATTCATGATTATATGATGTGTAATTAAACATAAATTATTTTAAACAAGCATCGTTATATGTAATATATATAGAACAAATAATCTTGATGTGGCTTATATGGTAATTAAATTAAAGGATTAGACTCTTGAGTTTAATCTTGAAACGATGAAAATGAAGTATGATTTTCTAATATTAGACTCTATGGTACTTGAAAATTAATCAGCTCGAACTAATAAGAACTCTCATATGAGTCCTATAAATATATATTTAGGCCCAAATATGCCTTCATATTTAGGCCCAAATATTAAGTCCAAACCTAAACTATCATATATCATATATAAATACAATATATATTTAGTTAATCAATATATTAGTTTTGATTTAATGCCGTTTAAGTTGTCTCTAAAATGAAAAAAAATAAAAATCGATCGAGTTGTTTTTGGACGATAGAAGATTCGAGATAATCCCAATAAAAAAATTGAACAATTAATTAAAGGAAAAAACTTATGTCCATTTCTTCTAATTCCCCAATATAATTATGACACGTGGCAAAAAGTGTTTAAATGACCAATCACAATAGAGAGAGAATATAGAAGACCACCTTTTATATGACCAATCATAGAAGAAAGAGAGTGTAAATACAATATATGATTGATGGAATTGGATGAAATGGACATAAGGAAATGGACATAAGTTTTTTCCTTAATTAAACTACAAAATTAGTAGGCTCATATAAATTATTAATTCACTTGTTAATTAGCTAATTGAAGCTTGGATAGACTCATAAGTTCATAATTAATTTATCAAATGGACATAAGTTTTTTCCTTAATTAAACTACAAAATTAGTAGGCTCATATAAATTATTAATTCACTTGTTAATTAGCTAATTGAAGCTTGGATAGACTCATAAGTTCATAATTAATTTATCAAATATTCAATTGACGTACATATTTTGTATGGGTTATTGCCAAAATGTTTAATAATAGAACTGATAATGAATAATGTTATACCAAAAAATCAAAATTAAGCAACTAAGAAGACTAAAAAACTTCATTTTGGTCCCTCACTGATATGTTGATATTTTCAATTTAGTCCCTCACAGATGTCCATTTACTCAATTTGGCCCCTCATAGATTCACATTCTCAATTTGATCCCTCAAAAAACAGATCATTATTAATTTGGTCTCTCACAAAGCAATTGTATGTTATCAATTTAGTCCCCTTTTTTTACTACCATTTAAATTAAATAATTAACGAATTATTTTAATGTATTTTAAATGTTACCCAGTCACTACAAAACAATTTATCTCACTAGACCTGATAATTTTTTAAATGACAACCAAACAAAGGGACCGAATTGAGAACCACATATATTTTTTTTGTTAAGGGACCAAATTGATAATTTTTTGTGAGGAACCAAATTACAAACGCGAATTTGTAAAGAATCAAATTAAGAACATGAATCTGTCATGGACTAAATTGAAGAAATAAACATCTGTGAAGGAGCAAAATAGAGTTTTAGTACACTTTATAATATATGGAATAGATTAAACTTCCATTATTCTATATATATATATATATATATATATATGAAGCTATATATCATCAAATTTTAAAGGCACGTACACGTGCAAACCATCTAGAAGCAGCAAAGTCATCTTTGCCTCAATAAATTATATTGATGCGGTGTGAACAAATAAAAAATTTGATCTCTATATGGTCATCATGGCATGGTTAGCAACTATAATTAACTATTAATCCAACACGGATCATTATTCTCAATTCATGTGTAAGATTCTATTCATAATTATGATTTATGACCATTTATTTGTTCATATTAATGAATATAACATTCATCAATTTTTTGGGTTAACCAAAAGTCACTCTAATAATTAATAGGCCGAGTCTAGGGAAAGAAATTATTTCTCATAACATTATAAATTTTAGTTTGAATCTTCATTAGGGATAGAAGTTCAATATTATAGTATTATTGAATTTCGGTACACCCCTCCAATCATGTATTGTCATTTAATTTGTTAATATTAATAGAAATTCACATTAATAAGACATACCTTGAATGGATTGAGAACTAATTAATTGAAGAGATATATTGAAGTTCAGTACTACTATACGACTACTGAATATATGCTCCTTCGTTAGAAGAAGTGTAAGTACATATTAATTTAATGCTCGATAATATTTTAAATAAAATTGTTTTTAATAAAAAAATAATTAAAAATCAATGTAACATGGATCATTATCATTATTTATTTGTAAGAATTTTGATTGATTTGTAAAGTATTTTTTTAGAATCAAATTGTACATGGTTCATGAATATTATGGCCTTTTTCAAACTTTCCTCTAATCCTTTAAAAGAACTCATTAATTTATTAACATCTGAAAAATAAATAAATAAACAAATTTGAGAACATGGGATCATAAACATAGTACAGCGAGGTATATGCATGCATGCATGGCTGCCTGTCCCTTCTTCGTGGCCATTCTCTCGGCTGCAATACGTCATCAACACAGTCACTATATGACGCCATCACCTTCCATTTCAAATCTATGCTTAATTTTACTTTTGAAGATATTTAAATAATTACAAATGCATATATAATAAAAGGAATAAACTCTAGAATCTTTTTCTTATAAATGAATACGTAAAAATCAAAGAATATTGTCCGAATTTTAAGTTATGATTTGTCCAGGATCGGAGCAGTTTATTTTTCTTGATGAGAAAAACAAACTACCCACTAAAATTTGAATAGCAATCGTGTAAAAGTAAAATTTATTCAAAGATTAATTAAAGAGTAATAATATTTGCACAATTCCATTTATAAATGATAGATGAATTAATGACGAGATAAACCATAGTCTCTCATCAATCATGTCTAAGTGATCTACAATCTGTTGGATATTATTATAAATAAATTAATTAATTAATTATAAGTTACAAAACTTATTAAAAGATTTCGGTTATGAAGAATGATCGTTAATTTTGATATATAACATTTAAGAACATAACCGAAGAACAACGGGTAGAAAGCATTGAAACATGTTTAATTCTATTTATGTTGGCGGTGAAACTCTTTTCTATATATATACACAAGTGAAAGTATTGGGGATATATATATACTCGTATGGAAAATATTCCAAAAAAAAAGGAAAAAAATGTTAGAGTATAAAAGAGATCTCAAACAAAATATATTAGTATGTTATTTGGGTAGAGAAAGGTGTGGGAGACAGAATACCCACTGCACGGGGTAATATAGCAAAATCAACTTGTGAGAAGCGTGAATTACCTTAAAAAAAAATGAGATATCCGTGGTTCAGTCCAATACCACGTGATTTAGTATTTCACTAACAAATTTTAAGTTTTTTTTTTAATTTTTTGATGTTTATTCTTATTTTCAAGTTGGTGTTCCAAATCAGTGTCTTAAGCTTGTACAATTATATTCATATGGGCGATCGCCCTCTTAGGGTGTTCAATCTTTCTTAAACCACGTAAGCCTTTCTACTAACTACATAATAAAAGTTTAATCAATTCCTCAAATACATAATCATTCAAGCTCTCTTGCAACTACTTGCTATCCTTATTTTTGTCGATTTATGCATTCGAGGTTCTCCTTAATTACAGGTGACTAGTTATTAGACTAGCTTCTATAATCAACCTCATCAATGTACATAATAAAGTTTGATATAGAAGTGGAACAATTTTGAGTCTATTATACTCGTATAAATTACTTTGATATAGATAATGTATGTATGTATGTGTATGTATCTTGTAATCATAAATCTTCTTCTTTTTTTTTTAGGGAACCAGGACGGTACCTGGTGGCTGGTAATCATAAATCTTCTTGTTTGTTAAAGAATTTGAAATTCACAAGGCTTTTATATATATGTTAAATATATTTCAAATTTTTACTTGATACCCAAAATAGTGTAATTGAAACCATAATAATATTGACTTTTAACACAAGCAGTTGACTTATAATTTTGTTTGAATAATTATATATAATATGACATAGTGCGCGTTGAACCCATAAAATTTGGATCTTCAATTCCAATTTTTAATTTAGTAATAAATAATATACTTGCATTGCATTAGATTTGACTGTATATATATATATATAAATTAAAGATGATGCTCCATTCTAATTCTCTCCAAACTAAACTAAGCACAACCTCTATACTTAAGATTTCTATGAAGGTAAGCCATTAGTTTTCTTATGCATGCTTCAAACTTCTTCATTTTTCTCTCCTTTTCCCAAGTGTTTCTTAAGATTTTTCAGATTAATTCACCCTATTAAATAATAGCAATCTTTTCTTTTCTTGATATATTATTTTGGTCAAAATAAGATGTTTTAACTATAAAATGGTGCAGCAAAAGATCGTGATTGAGGTTCCATTGACGTGTGAGAAATGCAGGACCAAGGCCATGACCATAGCAGCAGGGTCTGATGGTAATTATTATACAAGCAGATTCAATTTCTCTAAAATTTAATAGAGTGAATTTATATATCTAAAAATTTTCTTTTTCACTATCATTTATCCTTTGTATTTTTCGACATTGAAAAAGTGCATATACTTGCTATCTGCACTTGATAATCTTTTTGGCTTCAATTGGAGTTCAAACTCAGACTCTAGAGACCACTAGTATAGTAGTACTACTATTGAGTCAAAACTCATTGATATCTTTTTAGCCAAAAGTAACATTTTGGTTTCTAGACTATAGTGGTTCTGTAAATTTTATCTTTAAATTTTATTTGTCATCAATTATGCTCCTAAACTTTCAATTTTTTCCTTCAGCCGAATTTTGTCTAAATAATTAACGGAAAATACAAATATAACTGTCATCATGTCCAATAATACTGACTGTAATGTCAAATCATATATTCAATGATACTATTTCGTCAATTTAGACACTATTACCATTGTGGAACTATAAAATAAATGGTATTATTGTGATCAAATTGATGAAAATTATAGTTAAATATATGATTCGACATCACAGCCTACATTGTAAGTCACGAGGATAGTTATATTTGCATTTGCCGTTAATTATTCAGACGTAATTTGAGCAAAAGGAAAAATTGATTATAATTTAAAAATTTATGGACACAATTGACAGAAGCACTATAATTTAGGGACAAAAGTTACTTTTGTTCATCTTTTTATTAGTTGTAATAATATATTGTTCATGTGTATATATAGGTGTTGTATCTGTTACAATTCAGAGAAATGAGAGAGATCAAGTGGTGATAATTGGAGAAGGAGTAGATGCAACCATGGTGACCAAGGGTTTGAGGAAGAAGCTCAAGTATGCAAGCCTAGTGAGTGTGGACAAGGCTTGATTAGTTACAGAAGGATCTTGTTTGTGAATGTGACATAAGATTCTTAAATTTAAGATATATTTGTACTTTGTATATGAACTTAAACAATTTGTGAGGGGTGGTTTTAGCTATAATCTTCTTTACCATAATGTAACAACATAAAATAAAGTTTTAAAAAATGGATCAAGTAACGTCGTGTTTAGTGTAACGTATAAGAAGAAATTGCATATATATAATGTCAAAAATGTGTTTCAACCAGTGATTTCTCTCCATGTTGGAATTAAGTGGTTCCCTAACGAGAACATGTAAATCAATAATAATTATATCAATCATTAACATGGAATTATTCATTCAGAACACTCCATTGCACTGTGATTGCTTAAACTTGAAGATCTTTGCTATTGAAGGCAATCGTTGCATTTAGAATCTAATTTAATGGGAAATAATAGAACATCATTTGGATAATTAAAATTTTCATCATATTTAATCATTTTAATGGGTTATCATATCTGTATGATAGAATCAAAGACAAAACAATTCAAAGCAAGCTTTCCATAGTCTTAGTCTGCTTATAGAAGCATTTGACTTTTTATTAAATTCTCAAAAGTCAAAAGTCAAAGACACAAGGCACATGGTCTCAGTTTGGAGATTCTTGTGCTTTAAGATATGCATTATTCTCCATACATGAATTATTAAATGCTTAATGTTAGTGACTACAGTTTTATTTAATCCTCATGGTAAGTTTGATCTGGCCCTATACTGTCTGGTTCCATGCCATGAAATTTTTACCCAAAATGGTACCTTCCTATAAAATACAGGCATTATAAAAGAACACAAAGAAAGCCAATCACAGAGCCATATGGTCATTCAAATGAAGATGCCTCTTCATTTATTGAAAGTTTCAATTTCAAGATGTTTTTTCATCATTGATTATTCTCATTTTCTACATGTATATCTCAATCTTCTCATCTATCATAGTGTTTCAAAAATGGCACAAAACACGCCAAATGGCAAATAGAAAGAAGGAACAAAACTTAATGTCTTCCAGTATTATCATGATGAATCATCTACTTTACCAGAGAAAGCATCCTCTGGTTTCCTTGCGGATGCATTGCCATTGTTTTCTATGTCCATAGAATCCTCATCACTGCTCCACTTTCTCTTCATGAGTTTTGGGACATGAGGAATTACTTCGTTGGTCTCCAACATTTCTTCATCGCTATTTACATGCTCAAATCGAACAGCACTCACTTTCCTGGCATTTCCTGCGAGTATCTGCACCAGAGATAACAGAGTTGCATATATTTTGGAGAACAAAGGCCAAATTGATGAAGCTCTAGATTCAGCTAATTAACTTGGACAGATTGTAGAAAGAAGCAGGAGACCTGGAACCTTATGAAAATACAGCTCACAGGTTATATAGCAAGTATAGGAATGCAAAAATTTGAATTTGATTGCAGTTTTCGGTTTTCTATTGTACTATAAGTGCAGGCATGTGCACTGTAGTAGACATAGATAAGAATAGCTCGATGCCCTCCTTTCTACTCTGTATAAATATAAATTCTGGAAAGGAATGGGAAATGCAACCTAATTCAAAAGGATTTATCTTGTGATTTTGAAGAAACAAATTGATTACCTCAAGTTTGAAAATCTGAAACTTTTGCTTTATATCCTGGTGGTCACCATTGGATTCATTGTCATCATCATCATTTTCCCTCTCAAGAACCACTTTGACAGTCTCACCAGTCCTTGGGATGTATCCAAATGCTTCACAGACAAAGCCCGATACTGTCTCGTACTGGTGACCCTGAAATGAAAAAAGCTATGTAAGCATTCATGTTAACATTTTTCCATTTTTATCCAGAATTTATGCCACAATTACAGGCTAGCATAAGCAGCAAATTAACCTAAATTATAGTTTGCTAAATCAAATGTAATATATCTATACTCTGTAGTTATAATATACTACAATGCAACAATGATTCTGTAGGATAGATTCATAAACCACTTGAATAAATTGGTTTAACAGCAAAAACTGATCCGGACTAAAATAAAAATCTTGAATCTCAACCATATTGCAACACAGGGAATTGCATTAAAACTAGCTAATTAATACAAGATTGTCAGAACTATGATTACAAGCACTGCCACTTCATCTTTAAAGTTGGCCAATATGGATATTGCATGCATAGAACAAACCTCGGGCATCTTGATGTCCAATTCTTCAGAGAGGTGATCAATAGTTGTGTTAGCATCCACATCATATATTCCCTCAGCTCGCATAACAATGTAGCCAGTTTTTTTCTGAATCTCTTCCTGTCAAATCACCAAGAGAAAATGAAAAAAAAGCATTTCAATGTAAGATCAGTATATGAATAAAATTTATGATGCGATAAAGCCGATCAGTCTCTTTGCATATTAGACCAAGGAAACCCTTTGAAGTAACCATGGGAGAAACTTCAAATCACCAAGAGAACATGAACAAAAAGCTTTTCAGAATAAGATCAGTATGTAAATTGTTACAGCAGCAAATATCTCTAGAGAAGGAAAAGCACAAAGAAATAACAAGAATAAGATTTAGAGGGCAATAAATCTGATTGGTCTCTCTGCATATTAGACCAAGGTAAACCCTGTGAAAAAACCAAGGGAGAAAACATTATAAGGAAGCCGAAAACACCAGGGTCCTACACTAAGTATAAAGGTAGGGAGATAACATTAAAAATTTATACAGTTCTCTTTGGTCTTCAGCTAAAAAACTTACCTCCTCCTTACCAAAACAATTGTATTAAACACTATATTCTTCTGCTTTGAACACAGTTAAAACATCCAAACAATTGTGCCTCATTATAATCAAACAAACTTAGTCCTAGCTATGAAATAACACTGTCAGTGTGGGTCCTATCCTTCCTCATCTTAACACTCGTCCATCAGAACATTCTTAACGCAACCTTCATTTCTGGTGAGACTCTGAGCAGCTGAACATTCTAAGCCATATAGGATATAACAACATGAGACAACATTAGACATGAAGTTTACCTCTCATTTTAGCATTCTCAAGAATCTAGACATTTTTTAATGTTTTGAATTATACCAATCAGAAGCCATAAATCCCGGAGTTTCAAAGTCTGAACTCCAATGCAGAAAAACCTTAAAATATACAAAGTAAGCTTTAAGGAAATATGTAGTCACTGAACAGCTGACTTGGTTAATTCTAAACTGTAATAAGGCAATAACAAGTGTACTCGAGCAAGGTTTACAAGGCTCAAATAGGCAATGTTAAAAATTTTCATGACAATTCTGATATTGACCAAAGAGTACACAGAGATAAGGAATTCAATATAAGCTTTGGTTATTTAAAAAAGTAAAAGAATTGAAAAAAGGGGAAGCCAAAACACTGTCTTACCTTTGAGTCATTTTCATCAAAAATTTCACCAACAATTTCCTCAACAGCATCTTCCAGAGTAACAATCTGTCAAATTTCAGTAAAAGTACAACATTTAGATTACAAAAATAATGACTTGCCAAAATCGTTAGAACTTAATATATTCAGACCACAAAAATGGATTTCAGAAAAACAAGATGAGTTTAGTTACATCTAACCAAATATGTTTATGTTTCCCTTTGAACTATGCCACATAAGAAAATTTACTCAAGTACTTGACTCGATTCTCAAAACATTTATTAGGTAATACAACTAGCATGAAAGGTGAATGAGGAAATTATTAAGAAAATGAATTAAAAAGATTGGAAGGAAACCGTAATTGGAAATTGGTCATTTATTGTAATAAGAGAGATAAAAGGGCAAGAGATTGATGTTAATATTGTATAAATAAGGGCATTTAGCAATTTACATAATAATAAATCTGTTATTACATGTACAAAAGCGGCCGGAAGAGGCTCCGGTACGTAGAGTTGACCAAATGGAAGATAACCTAATAACTAGAGGTAGGGGAAGACCAAAGAAAACAATAGGAGAAACGATTAAGAGGGATCTAGACATAAATAACTTAACCATAGAAATGTGCAAAGATAGAACATGTTGGCGTCGCTTGATCCATATAGCCGACCCTACCTAGTGGGAAAAGGCTTTGATTGTTGTATAACCTTACAATTTTCTAGTTTTAGTATGAAGTATTGGTAAATTCATGCAACAATTCATGGCTGTTGGTAACAATCTTGATGCTGATTTCATAAGCATTTATTTGGAACCAACCAAAAAAAGGGGTGGTCAAGGTATACTAAAAGGATTAAAGATGAAGAAATAAGAAGTCCTTGCCACAGCATGTTCTAATTGTTATCCCTTTATATACTTCATTTTGTTTTCCTATTAACATTGTATATCTTATGGTGAATAATACATTCAATAAATCACATGTGCACATTTTATGTCAAACAAACAAATGTATGTTGTCTTCTGGTAAGGTTTGCACATACTCCCACTGTTCCACCATACTCATTAAGAACAACAGCCATGTGAACCTTCCGGATTCGGAACTCTCTAAGAAGATTCCAAACAGACATTGAATCTGCAAAACCAATAATAAAAAGTTATTATTCAATATTATATATTAGATTGTTGTTTATCTGTAGAACATAACTTATGATCTTGGCTGAGTTGTACAACTTACAAGGCACAACTTGATCTGATTCACAATTTGTAATCATGATATGGACTTTCAAAAAGTCCCTTGCCTAGTTCATCCGTCCCATTTATGTTCATTAAAGTACAATTAATAAATTGTTTTGTATGTACTATGCACTTCATTTATTACAATATCATCTGGTACTCATTACAGCAGACTATCTTATTAGTCATTTCTTTCCGCCCTTATTTGATAATAGGGGCAACCATTAGTTCTGCACGCTATGTTATTACCTGCTCTAACATGGCTATAATTGACCAACAATCTAATTCCAGAAAAACATGATTAAATGCCGCATATACAAATGTTTAATTTTTATAACTTATTAATAACAAAAGAACAAAGAGAGGACATGTCAGAAAAAGTGGTGAAGATTAGCAGCTGAAGTTCCTAAATAAGCCAATAAGGCATATATCACAAGAAAAAACTTGCTCCAAAATGACACACGGCAGGATGCAGTCAAAAGAATTATCCATAGGATGAAGAAACTATGGTGGGTTTGAAACTTTTGATAAATCTAATCTATCCTATTCAACATTTCAATTTTCACCCAACAGTCTTTTGCATAGTAATTGGAAAGGTTAACAGCAGCCACTAAAGGAAATAACATGGTAATGATTTCCACATAAGATTGAGTCAGGTATAAGTTACCAGGTACAAAATATGCAGGCTTGTGAGCCATGTCTCCAACAGTAGTACTTTCTAGTAGCTCACCCTTCAAAATCAAACAGATTATAATTCTGCAAACTATGAGATGGGTGATTCAATTAATAGGCAAAGAACTTGGAACTCATAATGTATAGCAGGACTAAAGTCTCCCAACCTTCTGAACATAATCCAGCAGATCCATTGCATATGCAATACCCATTATATTATCTACCCGTTGCTCAAAAACAGGTACCCTAGAAAACATATAGTCCAGTTAGAACTTTTTTTTTTTTTGAAAAAGAAAAAACCAGTATCATTGCGAAGAATCTTTATATACCTCGAGTACTGATGAGTGACCCACAAGTTATGGAAATCTACAAGGCTAGCACTTGCATCAATTGCAACAACATCAACAAGAGGTGTCATAACCTCTCTAACGTGTGTGTCTTTTATTTCCAACACATTTTCAATCATATCCTGTGAAAAATAATTTGTTCAAGTTATTTATCAGATAAGAAACTAGTAAAACATTTGTTAAGAAATACACAAATCTCCAAATTTAACATTAGGGCTTCTCAAGTGCACCTGAATAGTTAATGATCAACAAGATATATATCAATCAATTATTGTTCACAAAAAGCACTTCCCTGTTTTTTTTCCCTATATGGACAGTTGAACATTTATAATGTTCTCCAAATTTTAAAAAAGGCTTTTCCTTTCTTAAATATTATATCATGTGCTTCTTTATGGAAATTACACTGTTCTAATGTTAATAAACTAAATTCCATTTCTATGGAAGAAGAAAAAGATTGAAAATATATAATAAAAACAATATAGAAAATGGAAGGCTTCCTCAGCCTAGCAAATCCAAAATAATTTTTAACTACAAGCTTAATTGGTCTCTTTTCAAAAACTAAACACCTATTACCTGTTCTTCCTCCTCTATTGCCCCACTTAATTCTGCACCTCTTAGCATCAGTTTTAGCTCCTCTTCAGTTACATATGGTTCACTGGTACAGGTAAACAACAACAACAACAATCAAAGCCTTTTCCCACTAGGTAGGGTCGGCTTACACTGGTACAGGTAAACATCGACAATTATTTAGAGTGAAATTCCAAAAGGTTTATTGAGAATGACCTAAAGTGGTAACTTTAGAGGATGCATGCAATCTTTGATATGAATAATGTCAACAGAGTTGAAATAAGAATCTAATAAATATTGGACAACCTGGTAAAGGTGAAGGGTTAAATATGCATGCTTTAAGCCACATGAAAGTAGAGTTATACAATAAAGGCCGGAGTTCAAAATACATTAATGATATCTTTTTTCTCACTGATATTAATTCTGCAATACATAAAGGTTAGAGTATAAAGGAAAATTTTTTGCTGCCACATGCAATATGCTACACTACACACCAAATTATAAATGCAAAATGCCACCAATTGTCTAAACATATAAACCCCAGCATAATTTATAAGCAAAGTATGCAATATGATAACAGAAGATAATTGTCTGACTATCTTTTCAACGGACCTTCTTCCTTTTAAGCCAAGCAATTTCAGCATCCCCATTGAAAGATAAGTAACAACTCTTCCTACAGGATACAATACAAGGGAAAGCCACGCCACTGGCCTAACCTAAAGGCATCAGAACCAATATTTGTTATATAAAGAAGTTAAAGCAGAAACATCATGCAATAACAAGCCAAAATGAACAAAATGAATGTCAAATTTCTATCCTTTCTATTCCAAAATATTTTAAGAAAAGGCATGAAGAAATAAAACTTACCACAAACCGAGCCACATCTGTGGCATTATGAACAGCTATACTTTTTGGAGTAATTTCCGTGAGCAGCAAAATGGCAACCTTGTAACGTTATGGAGAGAAGATGGAAATTAGCTATTTATGGAAAAATTAAAACAGATTTCTAAGGATGTATTACTTGCCTATGACGTATACTTAAAAGAGAGAAAACAAAGTGAGGATATCATGATGGTATCTAACATCCCATTTTTAATGAAAAGTAGTTCATAATCAAAAGTAACAAATAGATAGAAACTGCAGTACATGAGAAATTACAATGATACCATGCAGTTACACCAAATAGATAATCTTTCTTTGCATAACATAGTTAAAACCCTTTAATGACACTATAAAAAAGAAATTATTTTAAATATTTTCTTTTTTCAGCTTAAAGGTGTAGTATCTAAGCACACAAAATGGAAGAGGGAGATGGTGAGAAAATGTTGTCATCTACTATAATATGATTTATCCCATTATGTGAATAATTGAATGAGCCCAGCAACCCAAGGATTTAGGAAGAGAAGAAAACATCTTAAGGAATTTTTTGACTTCAACCAATCAACCCAAGCTTTAGTTGAGTCACATTAATGGTAGAATTTATAGAGAAAAGTAATGATCATGTCAAAAAAGACTTAGAAGTCCTAGAGAAAAATGTATTCGGGTCCAATACAGTGCTAAGTGATCAATCTAATGAAATTTCCTATTAGTAACAGAAAAAATATTTACAATTACATTATAACAATTATATAGAGCAGACATTGTTAAGAAATCATATAACAGAAATTAGGATACCAGAAGGGTAACTTGGATCTTATAATGTTTTCTTAAGGGCAGCCCATTAGGAGGTTCTAAATAAATACAGTTTATATTGTTCCCAACCTAAGCACTCAAAGTTCAGCTAAGGCACCTTCTACAATAAGTGGTGCCAAAGCCAACAAACTGCAAACCTTACGCATGATATACTTTCTACAGCACATCATGAGTTTGTAAGCTTATAGAGCATAAAATTGATATACAAAAGATCTAATGTTTCAAAATGAAAAAATAAGTGGTCAAGCAGACAGGACCTGGAGTACCATATTCTATAGCCTAAACCATGATAAAGCATGTTTTAATTTCTTAAAAATACGATACTCCTGAAATGTTCAAGTGAGGATAGAAAAGATTACAGTCATCACTCCTGTTGCAGCACTAACACCAGCTTCACCAAATATTGCAGTTGCGGCTTCTGTGACCAGAGCAGTTGCTCCAATGTTGACCACCCTGAGCACAGCAAAATAGCCTAAAATGAGAAAGATGCTTATTCAAGTTGGGAAAATTTTGACATTTTACAATACTAGCATCAGTGAAAAGGAATTACGTTGTGCCAATAAGTATAGTTGTAAGGAACCGAGTGACGTCAGTTCGAAGTAGTTTGAAGACACCATTTTCAGACTCCTTTTCAGCCAATTCACGAACCTTACACAAATTTTCATTGACAATATGAGACTTCACTTAAACTGGCACATTTATGGATATGGAAACAAAAAGCTAATGCACACTACTGAAGGAGACAAAAACAATTAGGAAAGAAAAGGATACTTACAACTTCATGCTTAAATCAATAATACTTTATCTTCAATTACCATAACATATAAGCGACTCAGCATTACAAGATTAAATAGCACTAGAAAAGTCATTAACATATTGGCAGTCAAGTCAAAACCTATGTTACAGTCAAATTAAGCCTTGTTATTTGTTAAATTTCTACAAGCATATCTATCAAGTGGCTACACGGTCTAAGTTACTAAAGCTTCCTCATTTACCTAAAAAAATTGTCTATACATTCATATGTGCACATGTATACACCAATATATGTATGTTATGTGGCTCTAGTCAACTACCCTTCTATCAATTGTTGCTAAACTTCAATTCATCTTTTTTTAACAGTTAACACCAACCTTCCATGACCATCATGGGTGGCTCAAGAATTTAAAGATCGCATATCCCAGGCATAAATCAATAAAAAAATATTTTGGTATCAGTGTATCACAAAACAGATAGAAAGCTGCTCAGTTTCATCAGTTCCCAACTTCCCATCAATGATAGTGACTTCATCTCTGAAGAAATGAACACTTTTAGGCAATTTGACATCAAAGGAAGAAATATTCATTGTTAATAAGGATACCATAAAGATAATGAATAATGAGCTATCTCCCCAAAGTTCACCTTCAATCCCCAATACACCCCTGGCAATGCTTCCTTGGTCAACCAGACTATATTTTGTAAATCCAAATGGGATAATGCCTTAATAGCAAGAAATCGTTCCTATTTTGCAGAACTCATAACAAATTAGCATTCAAACAGGGAAGAGAAATATACCTTCCAAGGCCAAAGGGTCGTAATTGAAGTCTCTGCCATTGAGAAAAAAGCTGAAAGACCCAAAAGTATTGCCAAAATCAACCCTTGCTCCTTAAATATCCGAAGAACTTGTAACACTTTAGGCCAGGTGCTCCTAAGCAGCAGTATGCTCTGTCCAAAGACTCCATATCCCGCATTTTCCACACCTTCAACTGCGAAAACTTGCCGACATCCTAACACCAATACGCCACAAACAGTGGCAGCCAGAATGATTCCACTCTTCAACAATTGAACGAAATTCAAATTTTCTTTCGACACAGAACTCTTTCCATGCAAACAGTCACCACTTCTACTACCTATACATCCCAATCGAGCTCTACCAAATAACTTGTCATCCTCCCCATACCTTGAAACCAAAAAGCCTCCAAAAGTACATGGACCAACACTATTAGACACCAAGGGAAATAGACGGTATCCACTGCCTCTAGCCGAAACGTTCATCGCCATTCTCCTTGGACTTGGCCGATTCCCATGCGCGAAGAAAAGTAATCTGGAGCCGGAATTGGAGAATGACTGAGTGATGACCCACGATTCAGGCGCCATATCCAAAAAATTTTTTTTTTTTTACAACAGAAGCAAAACGCCCATGAACCCAAAATCAAATTACAATGCAAAAAAGAGGCGTAACAAGAACTGGAAATTAAAATTCTGAAATGGAACACAGAGATAAACTAGGGTTTGAAAAGTAAGGAGAGAGTGAGGGATAGGGGCTTATGATAATAGGAGGTGAGAATGGAGGCGAAAGAGAAGGGATGAGACTGAAAGGGAGTGGTGGGTTTGCGAAAGATTAGGTTTTGGCTTGTCCATCAAAGTATCAGCGGAAGAATGAAAGGGGAAGATGGTGGGTGTGAGCATCGGCTTCGTGGTTGAACGTGAACGGAACCTCGTTCTTGTTGTTGCTGCTGATGATGCTGATACAGAGTTCGGTGAAGCAACAGCGATTGGACTAAGGGGTCAACTTGTAATCTTCACCTAACAAACAAAAAATTTTAAGAAAAGAACGAACGACGTGAATATTATAAACACAATCCCTCTCATTTTTTCTTTTAAAATTTTCATTCTCATTTCTTGACGGATATTTATTAACATAGTTCTTTGACTTCTTTCGTTTGTGTTAAGTCCAAGATTGCATTTTATTTTTAAAATTTCTCTACATTCCATTTTGTCCTTACTACAATTTTTTGGGTCCCAATATCAAAGTTCAGTACTAATGTCATTTGTTAGTATTAATAAAAATTCACATTAATTATGATTTACCTTGAATGAATTAGAGATCAACTGATTAGAAAGATGTATTGAAGTTTAATACTACCGTATTACTAAACATCTACTCCACTATCCACTAAAACGGATTTAGTAATTGATTTTTCAAGTACTACATAATTTATTTATTAATGATTCTCTATTCTCGTCATTCTAAAAAATACGAACCTCTTAAGATCTATGACTGGCCTAGGTTGATTTCTTTTTTATCTTATAAGTAAAGTCTAAGTGGGATTACATTAACTAAATAAAACTAAGTTAATAGAAAAACTCACACAGTGGAGTTAAATTTAGTAGAAAGAATTATTAATCTATTACATTTTTTAACAAAATTTCCTCTAATAAAAACTAATGTTTCAATAATAATAACTTTAGACATTTGAAACTTAAAGATATATAAGTACATCTACAAAATTTTGGAACTGCACAATGATTACTTTGGTATCATTCTGATGTATTTTAGCTCTTCTACTAACTTCGTCAAATTATCCATCAAACAAAGAACTTGGTCAAATTATGATAACAATAATTTCGTGTAAGTTTGAGCTTACTTTGAGCTTTGTATGCTTCTGCTATTAGTGATATACATAAACAATGTTTGGAAAGGAGAAAAAAAGTGCACATGTTAATTTAAAAAAATAAAGGACAACAAAAAATTTAGATTAATCTTTTTTTAAAAAAACTAAACGACATATTATATTTTTTATAATAAAATAATGACGTAATAAATATTAATAAAATTATGTTACCTTTAGATCTCACTTATATTTCATAGTAGGAACGTTATTATTATGAATGGTGAGTCTATAATGCAACTTGTTATATACATGCAATATAATTTCAGTTGATAAGATTGTGGCATGTGAATAGAATGACTTAAAATGAAAGATACTCTGATAAGTTGTTATACTTTGCCAATCTAAAAAAAAATTTGTTTAGCGTCTACCACTTGTAATATTTTATCTCTTTATTTTCACTTTTGTAACGGAAGTGGAGGACCATAATTAAACATTAAAAGCATTTTAAAGGCATAATAATTATGTTTATCTTATAATCTTTAGTAATTAGTAGCCTATGAAATATGAACATCGTTAAAGAGGCGGATCCTACTTAGATTGAGATTTGAATTAAAATCCAAAACACTCCAATTAAATGGGTGGAATTTTTTAGAACGAATTTATATTACTTTGGTTTTTCCTTTTCCACATTCCTTTTAGGTTTTTAACTTATATATAGAAGTGCTACAATTACAATTTACAAACACCATTTTGACCTTACTCCTATTGTGCCACCATTCCTGGTCCTTCTGACCTTGGCTTTGGTGTTAGACACACCATCTATCTTGCTCACTAGTCATTCGAGTTTTTTTGTTTTTTCTCGGACCAGGTATCCACCGGTGCGAGCCCTACGGAGTCGTCTTGTGCCGCTGCGACTCCTGATCCTTCCAAATGCATTATTTTCCCATACATGTCCCCATCCATATCCGACCGAAGTGATAATAACTCTGCATTACAACACCCTCAATTTCACTCATGACCTCTTAAAAGGGAAACAAATAAACTTTAATTCCTTTCTATACAATAACCATACAATAAAATAAATCAAAGATGATTTAGACATCTGACCAGCGAATCTAAGCTTCATTATCATTTTTTTCTTCCAAAAAAAAAAACACTTAATGGTAATATACTTTCAAAATATAAGGGAGGTTCATGTATATTTTCAAAATTGTGAGATATGAGAAATTGAGTATTTAAAGCTAAATTTAGAAACGATCTAAATTTTTTAGTCTATACTTTTATAAGTATAGCCCGTTTACCTCTGCCAAGAGAGAGAAACAACATTGTCTTTGCCTATGTTTTCCTCCTTCTGTCAGTTGTATGAACACCATCAATGATAACAGGTCGTTCAATGTCAGATTCAGAAGACTGGGAAAGAAGAGCTGGAAGAGACATCAATATCCTAACCATACAACACTTTCGTTAGAAATTGGCTTGATCCCAGTCTTCCACTAGCTGGTGGAACAAAAAGAGATATGTTAGAGATGCTAAATGTTAGATTTGCACACAGCAGCAGTCAAGCAAAAGCTTGGGAAATGAGAAACATCAGAATAAGTTATAGTCAAAGACTATAACTTAAATTGTCAAACGAAACCCATGCTTTCATTAAAAAGAAAAAGAAAAGGAGGGGTCATACTTGCTTGGACCTACCCCACTAGGACCAGCTATGCTAATCCCAGTCGAGCTTGGAACAATTAAGTGAGCAGCGCGGCTAGAAATTCTTAGCGGAGGGGCATGATGGCTTGCCTTGTATTTCTAAAACCTGCAGCTCGACTCCTTTGCTTACCAACTCGTCCGCTAATAACTATCATAGGTTGTGTAAGGGGGGCTCTATGTATTTCTCTACCCTGTGATTGTTGCTCAACAATTTCCAACTCTCGCATCATATCTAGGCAAAATTGCAAGATGTCCTTGAGCATTGGCGGTCGGCAGGATGCCATTTCGTATATTTTCCCAAATGCAGTAGTCTGCAACATACAACACATAATTAGCAACTAATACATTTAATCAAATATAAATTCCAAACACTTACAATTTCTTACCATGGTATATATTTTAGCATTTTTTGGGCTGATCCATCTACGAGTAATCCGCTTGTACCACAACATATATTCAGAATTATTATAGTTTACTTGTCTAAACAATGGAATTGACATATATACCCTACTATGCCGCTGGTTCCATAGCTCTATGTATGGTTGATGCTCAACGGCCCAGTTGGTTTCAATCTTGCCCTGAAGTGTTTGAGTATGTTCCCAATCCATGTCTACAGGCATATTCGGAATTGGTTGGTCCATCCCAAATTGTCTAAGTACCCGATCTGGTTGGTGCCACTCAATAATGTGAAAGCAAACCAATGGCACATGAGCTTGCCAAACATGTGAACCAACTAAGCAATAGTCTGGTATTTCTGTTTGACAGTCAGGACTACGGTATGGCTGCCACACAATCTACAGTGAACAATGTCAACAAATTTTTAATTAGATTATGCATTTGGAAACATATAAATTTAAACCAAATCAAATACACCAAACTAAACTTACATCATTATCTTTAAGGTTGTCCAAAATATCCCTGTAATACACTAATAAACGCTGAGGATTTTCTTTCGACCCTAGATAATTACTCCACCTAGGTAGAGAGAGATTACATTATTAAGCAATAAGTTCAAGCATAATTTAAACAACATCACTATCATATCATTAAGCATTAATGAAATACCTTAACCCTAACGGTGGAGGTAATGGGAGTGCTTGTCGCTCCTCCTCTTCACTGAGCCGACCCTTGTTACGACCACGTATTGTAGGAGCAATGCACGGAAATCTATCCCATGCCCACATGTGAATTAATTGTACACAGCCACCGAAGTCACTTCTTGTCCAATCAGTGGCTACGCATAGCTCACGATACAAATGGGCTAGCACTGCAGAACCCCAACTATAACGACCAGCTTTCTCTAAGTCCTCAAGCAAGGGTAGGTACATCAGAGACACAGCTGATGTTTTGTCACACATTAGTACACCTCCAATCAACATCAAAATATATGCACGAGTGTATTGTTGTAATTGTTGAATGGTTGCATTCATTGGAATCTGACTAAAATTTTGATGTAACCATCTTAGAGACAACTTTCGGAATTTGAAGACAGCCTCGGGTGGGCGACATCCAAGTAGTCTCTCACAAATATCTGGACAATTTAAGTTGGTTTGGCCAACCACGGCTTCGCCGTCCACCGGTAAGCCCATCTGCACTGCCACATCTTGAAGGGTGATTGTCACTTCCCCCATCGGCATGTGGAAGGTGTGAGTCTCGGGCCTCCATCGCTCCACCAATGCTGAAATAAGCGCTTTGTCTGCAGGGAAGAAACCAGACAATGCTGCTCCATAGAATCCAGCTTGTCGTAGGTATGGAAGCAATTCAGATGGAGGATAAAATGTGGGAGTATCATCACATCTACGAGTTTTGAAGATTCGAGGGGTCTGTAAAGGTAAAACAAATGTTAGTTTAGTATTATCATGTGTAATACAATAGAATATTTACAATTGACATACTCACATGTCCTTGCCACACAGCTTCAGAAACATGTTTTTTATGTAAATACAATATTGTTGGGTCTTCAGGTCCTGGGTGGATCAAATTAACATTTGAGGGTCCAGCCATACCTATTTAGTGTATATATAGACAAATAAAATTGATATTAATGAAAAAAATATCATCAACATTACAAAGCTAAAAATTCCTATTTTAGATAGCACACAAGTCACTTCTATATATAAAATATATTACAATGAAAGATATCAACAATTAAGTGGTTTACCGTTTACATATCATTAAAATGGCAAATTTCATCCAATTATAGATTATTGAGTCAACTCCTATGTCTGCAAGAGCATCTATTAAAGCATGAATGACAAAAGACTAATGATAAAGTTAGAGTGTGTTTGGTAGGAGGAAAATTGGGTGGAGGGAAGTTAGGTTCCACTTGTAGGTGTGTTTGGTAGGAGGAAAATTGGGTGGAGGGAAGTTAGGTTCCACTTGTAGGTGTGTTTGGTACTTGGTAGTAATGGAAGTAAGTGAATTGAGAGGCAAATTAGGTTCCCTTCAGTAAGGGAAGTTAGGTTTTCTCATGCCTTGGAGGGAAATGGATTTTGGTTCCATGGAAGTTGTATTTCATGAAAATTGTGCCCTAAAACAAATTACCAAAATTCAAATGTACCAAGGGTAATGGATAGACACATGGAGGTTTCTAAACCAAGAGCAAAATTGACTTTTCAACATTTTTATCTTCCATTTTCTTATCTTCATTCTATTCTATCAAACAAGATTAGTTTTATAATCTAATTTCATTTCACTCCCTTATATCTCCTATTAAATCTACCTTTAAGAGTAAAGTACACTCCCTTGTGTATAAGAAAACCTACAATTTTACCCATTTTGATTGTAGTATCTAGAGAGTAGTGTAGGCTTTCAAAACAGAGAAGATGAGTGCAATTTACTCTGTAACTAAACATCTATAAACATTTTTTTTTTCTGGAAAATTAACGTGTACCTATGTCATAATCACAAGGGTATTTTTTAGTTTTTACCACAAAGTTAAACTCACCACAAGTCTTCCACCATAACATTCAAGCATGCATACAAGTAGTCGTCTACCTATCATAGAAGCTTCTAGAATCGCCATACCTGGTGATGCAATTGTAACCTCGTTTGTATTTGTGGAGGAGGAATCCCCAATGGCTGCACTTATAGTCACAACCTCACGTTCATGAACATGAATTTCACTGGTAGTTCCATCTTCTTTCTTCAACAACTCAGCGCCATTCCCCAAATCCGAAACCCCATCATTCAACCCCACAAACTTCCTCTTGCAAATCAAACCCCTAAGCTTGGCAATCGCGTCTCCCTGTTCTTCCTCCGGCTTCAACGCATCTTCCAGCAGCTTCTTCAATTCGCGATTCTGAGTCCTCAGCACTTCCAATAATCCCTCGTACCTCTCCGCGGCTTCCTTCCCCTTCTTGCCTTGTTCCTTCAATTGCTCTTCGACCTTCATTTTCTCCAACATCTCAAACATCAATCTCTCCTTGAGTGAGTTGATCTTTGTCTTCTTCTTCCCCACCTTGCGATTGAGCCGGGTTTTTAAGGACTCTGCGTCTCGCAGTCTGGAAATGAGGTCGGAGAAGCTCATGTGCATGTAATTGGCAGTGTCATCGGCGGCGGCGGAAGGCAATGGAGGCGGAGAATGAGGTTCTGGTTTGGGTTGGAAGTCCATGAGAATGAGTTAAAAGTTGTGAGTTTGAAAGGGAAAGAAAATGGAGAAGAAATGTATGGGAATTGGGAATTAGGAAATAGGAAATGGGAATAGGAATGTTGAGTGAGTGAGAAAGGAGACGGCGCCAAAAACGAAGATTGCAGGAGAAAAGTGGAGACGGAAGACAGAATCCTCGTAATTCAAAAACAAAAAGGTCAATCTTAACTTTTTGGGTTGGGCTAAACTCCGGTTTTGTTTGTACGCTTAAAAGGAACTTTTAATCACGGTTTAGGAGAAAGATTAGTCATCACAATATTATAAATTCAATTGCAAACCCATATTAAGAAAAGTGTCCATATTGGTGTGAGTGCAATAAGATTATCTTTAATAAAAAATTTTTTGTGAAAAACTAAAAATTTCGCGTTTTGATTTGAATGATTTTAATTCACATGATCAAATTAAATTAATTGAGCTGTTTAAGACTTTTATCTTATCAAATTTATACATTTAATTTAATTAAATAACATTACAAAGTAATAAGTAAAACAGTTATGTTATTTTAGTTTTAAATTTTTCAAAATGATAAGTAAAACAATTATATTTTCAAACGATATTGCAAAATTATTTTAATTTTTTTTGTTGTATGAAAGGGTATTCACTGACGATAATAGTGACTAATTCTCTCGTAGTATGTCCTTCACTTAAGGGTCAACGATCGACTACAGAATGCTTTTTATGCCTAAAAATAAAATTTGAATCCTCACTATTTGGTTAAGAGACCAAGTGAGAAAACCACCCAAAAACACTTAATTAATTTTACTTTACTATTAGTTGTGCCAAGTGCCAATACATAAGTTCCTAAAGAAAGTTGGAACAATAAAAAGAGAAGAAAAATTAAATGAACAAATGGAAAAAAAAATTGTTTAAATTGTTGAAGCATTCATTCAATATTATTCATTCATTCATTTGTTAATCAAAAAGACTTCTAATATATATATATATATAACGATTTGGTTTAATAGAATATTAAATTAAGAATTGAATCAAACTATATTCACTTATCAATTAGTTCTATTTTACTCAGTTTGATTTGGGGGGTTTTGAACATCCCGATTTTTAAGGTTTTCTCTGATTGATTGAGAGAAAATTTATTACTTTAAATTTGGTAAAAAGTCAATAATAATGAGAAAATTTTTAAGTATTAAAATTTTACTATTCTTGTTGACTTTTCATCAAGCATACGTAGGAGAGAGATTTTATCTACATCAATAGTCAACATTATCATTTAATAAAGAACACTAACGGCATTAAGGGTTTATTTGAAACAACTTGCAAATAGAGAACTAATTTGAAACTCTTAAAATATAAAGGACTAATTTAAAACTTAAATAAAACATAGAAGATCAAAAATGAAATTTTGGTCTAAATAAAATACTCCAATAATGTTTCCAACTTTTCTAATCTATAAAATTTTGTTTTGCTTTGTGTCGACCATTTTTATTACTTTACCTCTCTATTTTCACTTTGTAACAGAAATGGTGGGCCATAATTAAAATATTAAATTATTTTAAAGGAATAATAATAATAAAAAATGATTTTCATCTTATAACCTTAGTAAATAGTTGCTTATGAAATATAAGAACATATTCAAAAGTTTTTAATTGGTACTCTCTTTTTTCTTTTTTCGTAAACAATTGTTGTAGTTGACAAAAATCTTTTGAGATTTAGAAATTTAAATAGACCCTTCTGTTCAAGTCATAATAATTGTAACTATTCTACATGTTAGATAGAAGTAATGGAATGTTTCTGACATCACACATTTTTTAGATTTAGTGTCAAATTCAATAAATTTACATACAATGTGACTTAAAGGTTATAACGTTAAATTCTAAAAACAATTTTTTTTGTCTGTAGAAAAAAAATTGTGTGCATCTAATTCTCCACAAATTTTATGTAGTGGGGGAGCCTTGACACGCTTACACGAAACTCTCTCATATTTTAAAAATATGACTTGGTCCATTTTTTAAAAGCATGTCTGATATAGGCATTAAAGACATTACATTCCTTTAAGGTCAAAACTCTAAATTGGTCCCTTATGTTTGTACGAAATTTTATATTGGTCCTTTATGTTTCAAAAAGTTTAAATTGGTCCTTTATGTTTGCAAGAAGTTCCAAATTGGTCCTTCCGTCCACTTTCGTCAATTTCTTAAGTTAACTGCTAATGTGGCGTGCCGAGGTGGACACATAATCTCTCCTACGTGTATTAGATAGCTGACGTGGCCTTAGATACACTAAAAGCACTCAAACGACGTCGTTTAAGCCAAAAATAAAATCATGCTGAGAGGACCAATATGAAACTTTAATGAAACATAAAGGATTAATATAAAACTTCAATGAAACATAAAGGACCAATATAGAACTTCAATGAAACATAAAGGATAAATATAGAACTTCAATGAAACATAAAGGACCAATATAGAACTTCAATGAAACCTGAAGGACAAATATAAAACTTTTGGGAAACATAAAGGGCCAATATAGAACTTTTGAAAGATAAAGGACCAATTTAAAACTTGTGTGAAACATAGAGGACCAAAATGGGCATTTGACCTTCCTTTAAAGAAAAAAGATAATACATTGAAGTTTAAGGAAAAATGTCTAAATCAAATGTTAAATGCATTATAACACCCCCATTAACAATATATGTAACTTTAAAAATTTGTTTATACAGCCAAATATTAGAGAGTGGCTTCACAGTTCACACCACTCTTGATCGTTGACCTCAGCCAAAGAGATAGAAATAAGACAGTCTGTGTCTGTATCTCTGCCTATGTTTTGCTTTTTTTGTGACAATGGTGTGGAATCTCAGATTCATAAGAAGATGAGGAAGAGACAGGAATATCAAAACCATCCTCCTCCATATTTCTTAGAAATGGGCTTGATCCCAAACTTCTACTAGCTGATGAAACAAAAAGAAAGAGACATATATATATATACGAGGGATATATTGGCTAAATACTCCACATTTGCACACAACACAACATACATCATTTTAAAGACATATGCTTTCATTAAGGAAATTGGATAACATTTACAGCAGGACATCATGCTAATGTTGCTTTCTCAAATCAAACATAAGAATCCTACTCTCAAATCATAAGCCATAACATCATGGGAACCAGGATTAAGAATTCTTGTTTCACATAACAACTTACCTTCATTCCTCCAAATTCATTTGATTCAAAGCTATACAAGAACCATAATAATTTAAGGATATGCTCCCACCAAGGTGACCTCCCAATTACATAACAACAACCTTATAGTAATGTGATCACAAAAAAAAAAAAAAACTAGAAACCAATCATATTAGCTTGAAGAATGAAGGAATGAGGAGCAATTTCTTAAAATATTTTTCTTCAAACAAAAATTACCATGTCTGTCTGTTTGTGCTAATAGTTAAAAACTTCCATTTCCCTAAAGATCCAAAGACATACACCGAAGCAAAACACAAGATATCCAGATTGTTGATATCATTCAAGGTACATCTAGTCGTTGAGACTGCAAATGGCGAAAATGACCTATAATTTCTTCAAAACTACGATTCACACCTAAATCTACACAAGCTGTTGCACAATCCTTCGCTCCATGAACGCATCCCTTAATATAAGCCTTCCTGGATTCCTCTAAGAGACTTGCTCTCTCTTCAGCAAATTTACTCTCTTGACACTCAAACTCTGCAAGCTTGCCTTTGCAAATCATCAACTCTTCCCTACACTTTGCTAACTCTTCTTCCACGACATCTTTTGTTCTCTCCTCAACATCCCCATCCTCTCTCATTAAAACTCTTTTCCTCCGCTTATCTCCTGTTTTCAAGGTATAGGGAACAAGTTATAAGAAAATGTTTTCAAAGTATAGGGACCAAGTTATATACTTGGTGAAACTATAAGATCAAAGGCAAAAACACCTTTTATATATTTTGGTGAAACAATATGATTAAAAGTTCGATTTCATCATTCCAAAAAAGTACCTTTTAGCCTTAAAAAAAATTCACTACTGGTTTAGTCTTGTAAGATATCAAATGTCAATGTTAGTCATTTCTTTCATGGTTGATTATATAAGATGCAGATATCATCTCTTTCACCATAACATACACATTCAAATGCATATATACATACATACAAGTCTAGCTAGCAGAGAAGCTTCTGGAAAATTCCTATATATACCTGAAGCAGCAACCTGGTTTGGGTTTCCAGAAGATTGTCCATTATTGTCGGTGCCCCCACTCGTATCTCCAGTCTCTCTGCCCTTTCTAGAACCTTCTTTTTCTCTTTCGTTCTTCAGTATTTCAACATCATTCCCCAAATCCAATACCTTCTCTGTTAAATCCTCAAACTTTCGGGTCCAACTTCCCTCGCTCCTTAGATTCTCCTCAACCAGTTTCCGATTTTCCTTCCTAAGCCTCTTAATACTTCTTTTGTGTTGTTCCTCCATCTTACTCGTATCTTCCACAGAATTAATCAACATTAATACCACTTCCTTCGCGTGTCTCTCCACAGCCTCTTCCCCCTTTTTAATTTCCTCCGCCAAATCCATCTCCGCTTTCATTTTATCCAGCCTTTCTAACTCCGCCCTCTCCTTCATCAACTCAGTCTCCCTCGTCTTCTTCTCAACTTCTTCCTTCAGCTTTGTTTTCTCTGCTTCGGCTTCTCGGAGCATCGAAATCAGCTCCGAGAGGGTCATGTTCAGGTAAATACTGTCATTTGAATCAACCGCGGAAGCCATTGGAGGTGGAAAAGTTGAAGGTCGGTCGTTGGGTTTGAAAAGGTGGAAGCTTTTGGAGATGGGAATGTGAACGAAGAGAGAAATTTTGAGAATCTGTGTGAGTGTGAAGAAAGCTGTAAGCTTTTTGGAGGGTTTTTGTTTGGGGATAGGAGCTTGGAATATTATATAGTCAAGTACTCAAGTGTTTAACGTTCGATCCGATGAACCCATCCAAGGTTTTTAGTGTTTTCTGTTTTATTTTGTTTTGTAGTGTTAAATGTGTATTTTAATACTTACTATATGCTTCTTCTGCAATTCTAGTATGGTATTATGTGGTTTAAAAATTATAGAGAGAATTATTAAATTATTTTTTAAAAAATATATACTATTTTAATTTACTTCTTAAAAAATAAAAATGTTTAATTTAATTCTAAAAGATACTTCTTCGTTTTAATTGATCATTTTACTTCTTCAAAGAAGTCACACATATACTTATGAAAAAAATAAAAAGAATTAAATTGAGATAAAAAAAATATTTTTTAGAAAGTACTAAATTAAGTATTTTCATCTTTAAAAGATTAAATTAGGATAATATAAATATCTCAAGGCCAAATTAATAATTTTCTCAAACTTATATTCAAGTGGGCCATTGTTTAATTTTTTAAATTTTAATAGAAAAAGAAAAAAAAAGTATGGATCACGTGATGTTTTTTTTTAATTTAATACTATTTTTCATATTATGAAGCATCTTTCAAAAATTTTATGGATCATTTGATAGTTTCTATAGAAATGAAACGTTACTGATATGTTTTTAATTATTAAAATTTTGGGTTAAGTTGCATATATTAAAATATTTTTTTTTAAAAAAAGGTAATATTTAATACACATGAATACTTGCTATATTATGATTATCATAATAATAATTATCTTGAAACAAAATTTTGATGCCTAGGCAATAAATTATATGTTTACTTCTGATATAATGATAAGATACAACCAATGTAAATGGATGAAAATAAATGGCAATATTAAAAAAATTAGATGCATGAATTGTGCTTTCCCATCTATTAATTCCATTACATTTAATTCCATCTATGAATGTAAATGAATGAAAATAAAATGTCAAACATTACTTAAATTGATATGCATATTAAATAAAAGACTTACTCCTTTTGCCTCTGGTACAATTATATTTTAATCAATATATATATATATATATAAGTTATAACACTTTGTACTGTGGCAAAATTATAATTTTTTTATAACATTACTTATAATAATTTGTATGATTTTCCTTTTAAAAATTTTGTTGTAAGATATTTTATAAAATTTATTTTAATTAGTTATAATTTATTTTTATTTAATATAATATAGTTTATATTAATCCACTCATATTAATGCAGGTCGAGTTTAAATTAGTTCGGCTAGTATTTCAAAAATCGAGCAGACAACAAAAAAGACACACGAAAGATACTCCAATAATATTTTAAACATTTCTAATCTTAGTAATTACTAAATAGTTTCTTATGAAATAAGAACATTTTCAATAGTTTTTAATCGGTTCTTTTTAAAAATTTATTTCAAATGCATTGTTTTGATTTAAAACCTAATAGTTAAAATATAATGAATTATAGATATGGCCAAATCTAGAAAAGCCATGAAAAGTGAATAACTCAGTTTAATTGTAATCTCACATCAATATTTAAAAATCCATTGAACTGTAGATTTAAAAATTTAAATAGTCTTTCGTTTAAGTCATAATAAATGTAATTATTTTACATGTTAGATAAAAGTAATGAAATGTTTCCTAGGTCACATTTTTTAGATTTAGTGTTATATATCAGTGTTAGATACACTAAATCTATATATAATGTGATTTAAAGGTTATATAACGTCAAATATTGAAAATAACCTTTCGGTTTGTAGAGATAAAATTACTTGCATATGACCCTTCACAAATTCTATCTAGTGGAAGTCTTATACATTGTGACAGTCTTACATGAAACTCCCTCATTTTAAAAATTATGTCATTTAGTCCATTTTTTAAAATTATGTCAGATACAGGCATTAATTAAGACATTACATTCCTTTAAAGAAAAAAGGCATTACATTGAAGTCTAAGGAAAAATGTCTATATCAAATGTTAAATGCATTATAACATCCCCCCATTAACAATATATGTAACTTTAAAAATTTTGTTTGAACAACCAAATATTATGTATAGCTTCACACCACTCTTGATCGTTGACCTCAGCTAAAGAGATAGAAACAAGACAGTCTGTGTCTGTGTCTCTGCCTATATTTTGCTTCTTCTTCTTTTTTATGTGACAATGGTGTGGAGTCTCAGATTGAGAAGAAGATGAGGAAGAGACAGGAATATCAAAACCATCATCCTCCATATTTCTTAGAAATGGCCTTGATCCCAAGCTTCTACTAGCCGATGAAACAAAAAGAAAGAGACATATATATACTAGGGATATATTTGCTAAAAACTCCACATTTGCACACAACACAACATACATCATGTTAAAGACATATGCTTTCATTAAGGAAATTGGATAACATTTACAGCAGGACATCATGCTAATGTTGCTTTCTCAAATCAAACATAAGAATCCTACTCTCAAATCATAAGCCATAACATCACGGGAACCAGGATTAAGAAATCTTGTTTCACATAACAACTTACCTTCATTCCTCCAAATTCATTTGATTCAAAGCTATACAAGAACCATAGTAATTTAAGGATATGCTCCCACCAAGAGGGATTTGGGGAGGATCAGATATATACGCCTATACGGCCTTATCAGTTAAAGCAAAGAAACTGTTTCTAAAATATGAACCTCTTACCTCCCAATTACATAACAACAACCTTATAGTAATGTGATCACAAAAAAAAAAAAAAAAACTAGAAACTAATCATATTAGCTTGAAGAATGAAGGAATGAGGAGCAATTTCTTCAAAATATTTTTCTTCAAACAAAAATTACCATGTCTGTTTGTGCTAATAGTTAAAAACTTCCATTCCCCTAAAGATCCAAAGACATACACCGAAGCAAAACACAAGATATCCAGATTGTTGATATCATTCAAGGTACATCTAGTCGTTGAGACTGCAAATGGCGAAAATGACCTATAATTTCTTCAAAACTACGATTCACACCTAAATCTACACAAGCTGTTGCACAATCCTTCGCTCCATGAACGCATCCCTTAATATAAGCCTTCCTGGATTCCTCTAAGAGCCTTCCTCTCTCTTCAGCAAATTTACTCTCTTGACACTCAAACTCTGCAAGCCTGCCTTTGCAAATCATCAACTCTTCCCTACACTTTGCTAACTCTTCTTCCACGGCATCTTTTGTTCTCTCCTCAACATCCCCCTCTTCTCTCATTAAAACTCTTTTCCTCCGCTTATCTCCTGTTTTCAAGGTATAGGGAACAAGTTATAAGAAAATGTTTTCAAAGTATAGGGACCAAGTTATATACTTGGTGAAACTATAAGATCAAAGGCAAAAACACCTTTTATATATTTTGGTGAAACAATATGATTAAAAGTTCGATTTCATCATTCCAAAAAAGTACCTTTTAGCCTTAAAAAAAATTCACTACTGGTTTAGTCTTGTAAGATATCAAATGTCAATGTTTGTCATTCTTTCATGGTTGATTATATAAGATGCAGATATCATCTCTTTCACCGTAACATACACATTCAAATGCATATATACATACATACAAGTCTAGCTAGCAGAGAAGCTTCTGGAAAATTCCTATATATACCTGAAGCAGCAACCTGGTTTGGGTTTCCAGAAGATTGCCCATTATTGTCGGTGCCCCCACTCGTATCTCCAGTCTCTCTGCCCTTTCTAGAACCTTCTTTTTCTCTTTCGTTCTTCAGTATTTCAACATCATTCCCCAAATCCAATACCTTCTCTGTTAAATCCTCAAACTTTCGGGTCCAAATTCGCTTGCTCCTTAGATTCTCCTCAACCAGTTTTCGATTTTCCTTCCTAAGCCTCTTAATACTTTTTTCTTGTTGTTCTTTCCTCTTCCTCGTATCTTCTAAGGATTTCCACAGCAATCCCACTTCCTTCATGTGTCTCTCCTCATCCTCTTTCCCCTTTTTCATTTCCTCCTCCAAATCCATCTCCGCTTTCATTTTATCCAGCCTTTCTAACTCCGCCCTCTCATTCATCAACTCAGTCTCCCTCGTCTTCTTCTCAACTTCTTCCTTCAGCTTTGTGTTCTCTGCTTCGGCTTCTCGGAGCTTTGAAATCAGCTCCGAGAGGGTCATGTTTAGGTAAATACTGTCATTTGAATCAACCGCGGAAGCCATTGAAGTTGAAGATCGGTCGTTGGGTTTGAAAAGGTGGAAGCTTTTGGAGATGGGAATGTGAACGAAGAGAGAAAGGAAGAGAGAAAGGAAGAGAGAAATTTTGAGAATTGGTGAGAGTGTGAAGAAAGCTAGAATCTTTGATATGTAGATCTGCAGAAAATGTGAGAGTGAATGGAAATGGAAGATTGGAGAAGAAGAAAACGCTCAAGGTGGTGTGAGGTGGGGTCAATAGCAACAGAAGGTTTTGGAGGGTTTTTGTTTGGGGATAGGAGCTTGGAATATTATATAGTCAAGTACTCAAGTGTTAACGTTCGATCCGATGAAAGCCATCCAAGGTTTTTAGTGTTTTTTGTTTTCTTTTGTTTTGTAGTGTTAAATGTGTATTTTAATACTTACTATATGCCTCTTCTGCAATTCTAATATGGTATTATGTGGTTTGAAAATTATATAGAGAATTATTAAATTTTTTTTAAATATATACTATTTTAATTTACATCTTAAAAGATAAAAATATTTAATTTAGTTGTAAAAGATACTTCTTCGTTTTAATTGATCATTTTACTCTTTCAAAAATGAAAAGGACTAAATTGAGACAAAAAAATATTTTTCAGAAAGTACTAAATTAAGTATTTTCATCTTTAAAAGATTAAATTAGAACAATCTGTATTTTTCAAGGACCAAATTAATAATTTTCTCAAACTTATATTCAAGTGGGCCATTGTTTAACTTTTAAAATTTTAATAGAAAAAGAAAAAACATGATGGATCATGTGATGTTTTTTTTTTGAATTTAAAATACTATTTTTCATATTGTAAAGCATGCATCTTTCATAAATTTTATGGATCATTTGATAATTTCTATAGAAATGAAACGTTACTGATATGTTTTGAATTATTAAATTTTTGGGTTAAGTTGAATATATTAAAATATTTTTTTTTGAAAAAGGTAATATTTAATACACACATGAATACTTGCCTATATTATGATTATTATAATTGGTAATATTTAATACACACTTGAATACTTGCTATATTATGATTATCATAATAATAATTATATATCTTGAAACAAAATTTTGATGCATAGGTAATAAATTTATATGTTTACTTCTGATATAATAATGATAAGATACAACGAATGTAAATGGATGAATGAAAATAAATGGCAATATTAAAAAAATAGATGCATCATTTGTGCTTTCCCATCTATTAATTCCAGTACATTTTTGCATCAAAAAAAAAATTCTATTACATTTTTTTTTTTTTGCCTGATTCCATTACATTTTTTTAAGTTGGGTCAAACATTACTTAAATGGATAGGGTGATCACGGGTTGGTTTAGTTTGAGTTTGAAGAAAAATTGGAATCAATCCGATCAAAGTTCGGCGGGTTGTGTTGGGTTTGAAAAAAAAAAGAGTTTTCAACTCGAACCGAACCAACCCGCCAATGGGTGGGTTGGGTGTGCCACATAAGCCTTGCACGTCAGCATTTAATGGCAAAACTAAATAGATATTACGCTAGAGGATCAACTTTGACACAAAAAAAAGGTTGAGGACCTAAAATAACTATTTGAAACGTTGAGGAACAATATTAAACTTCGTGCAACGTTGAGGATCAAAAGAGTCATTTGACCTAACTAAAACTCACAATTATTTAAACACGCACGAGAATATGATGTATTAATAATTTATGTTATAAAATATAATATAGGGATAAATTTGGTAAAATAAAAAAAAGCTCTTTCACTTAAGGGTGTAACCTCACATGACACAATATTTTTGGTGTCATGTAACAACAAAGTATTATCTTAAATGACACTATTTTATCACATGACACTATAACAAACGAGTACATCCACCAGTGTGACACCCTCAAGATGACACCATACCAAACACCTCTTAATATTATTAATAACATATTAATCTATACATGTTATTCATATTAAGTTCACAGCCAAAAACAAATTTATTTTTTAATTTTACCTAACACATATGATTTTTCAGCTACTAATAAAAAGTATTTTTTAACAATTTTGTTAAACACAAACAACTTTTCTATCTTTTAGAGCACTTAAAAAATAGTCCATTGAAAAAGAAATTATTTAAAAATAAAATATTTTCATAAACATGCAGAAACAAACGGACTCTTAGTGGTAGTTGACAAAAATCCGATTAAGATTTAGAAATTCAGATATAATCCTTGGTTCAAGTCATAGTAATTGTAACTAGTACAGTAATGTTCTCAATGTGGAACATTTCTTAGATTTAGTGTTAGATACTTTTTTTTTTTTTTTTTTGCTACGTGACATGCAGGTCATTAATTAAGACATTACATTAAAGTCTATAGAAAAATGTTTAAATCAACAGTTAAATGCATTATAACACCCTCCAAATATTATGTGTAGCTTCATACTACTCTTGATCGTTTACCTCGACAGTCTCTATCAGTGTCTCTGCCTAGCTATGTTTTGCTTTTTTTGTGACAATGGTGTAAAGTGTCAGATTCAGAAGCCTCAGAAGAAGAGGTGGAAGACACAGAAATATCAAGATCATCCTCCTCCATATTTCTTAGATATTGGCCTGATCCCAAGCTTCTACTAGCTGGTGGAACAAAAAGAAAGAGACATAAATGATAGGAACTTTGCGAAATACTCTACATTTGCACACAACACAACATAGATCATGTTAATGTTAAAACCTTAAGTTGTCAAACAAGACATGTTTTTTTTAATAACACTTGTAAATTAATGAAACGAACATCGTAGCACAACCTACTAACTAGGCTACAGAAAGAAGACACAGTAATTGTAAAACACCCGAATTGAATGATTACGGTTTATAATCAGATTTTAGAAATGGTGTCATATAAATGCAGTAATTAATAATAATTAAATCAAATTCAAAAGGGGAATGAAGCAAATCATATAAAGACAGAGCAGTTAAACTAGCTGGTAATGGAACTCGATCTCCCTCCAATCCATTGGATCCTGAAATACCACAAGACATGTGATTTCATTCAAAAGATTGAACAATATCTAAAACAGGACATCATGTTAAGGTTGCTTTTATAGAAGAACAATTTTTTATATAAGAACAATATCTAAATCAAACATAAGAATCCTATTCTCAAATCATAAGCATAACCTCATGGGGATTGGGGTCTCATAAGAATTCTTGCTATATTCTCCCAAATTCATGACCAAAGCTGTACAAGGAAAAGCAAATTAAAGTACTACAATAATAAAGGGTGACTTGAGGCTCCCACTATATATGAGCTTTATAGAAGGTCTAATGAACATATTTAGCTTCTTCATACAAAAATTACCTCGTACTACTGTTTATGGTAATAACTAAAAACTAGTTTTATCGTAGAGATCCACATTTCAAAAAACATACACTATATGACTTAAAGTCTTAAAAGATATCAAATGTGAATATGTTAGTCATTCATTCACAGTTGATTTATATCATCATCTCTTTCACCATAACATACACAATCAAACATGCATATATACTATACAAGTCTAGCTAGCAGAGAAGATTCTAGAAAATTCATATATATATATATACATACCTGAAGCAGCAAGATTTCTTGGATTTGGCAAAGATTGTCCATTGCCTCCATTCATATCTCCAGAAGTTCCTTTTTCTCTTTCAATATTGTTTAACATTTCAACATCATTCCCCAAACTCAAAACCCTCTCTGTCAAATTCTGAACCTTCTTCATCCAAATCTCTTCATTCCTAAGATTCTCCTCCACCAATTTACGAGTCTCATTCTTAAGCTTACCAATTTTTTTCTCCCTCTTCATGGCATCTTCCAACGATTTCTTGACCCTCTTCTTCAGCGACTCAATCTCCCTCTGCTTCTTCTCAACTTGGCCTTTCAGCTCCATTTTCTCAGCTTCGGCTTCTCGAAGCTTCAAAACGAGGTCCGATACGGTCATGTTGATGTAAAGGGTGTCATTTGCGACCACCCCAGAAGCCATTGGAGGTGGAGAACACAAAGGTGGAAACTTTGAGATGGGAATGTGAAGAGAGAAGAGAAAAGGAAGATTGTAGTGAAGAAGAAAAGATTCAGGTGGTGTGTGGTATGGTCAGGAGCATGGAATATATACAATCAAGTTTAACGTTGAAACCGATGAAGCCATTCATGTTCCTTTTTTTAGTTTAAATGTGTATTTTATTTAATGTTTTTAAGTTCAGACCGGTAATTGGATCAATAAATATACTAATTTATTATTCTTATCTACTCTTATCATAATTTTTGTATACATTTTCTATACCTTTTTTTCTTCTTTTCACATGTTATTTATTTATTTACTTACTTTTATTCTTCCAATACCTATATCTACTTACTAACTCTTTATTTTTTCCATTCATATTTATTTACCTATTTTTTCTATTTTTTATACCTACATCTATTCATTCTTTCCCTTTCCTTCTCTTTCTATTCATTATTTATTAACCCTAAGCCTTAGGCATCTATTACCTACTTTTATCTTTTATTATTTTGAATTCATCATTTCTCTTTGAGTAAGTTACAACGCGTTTTTAAGAAATATTGAAATTACACTACTCTTTTTTTTAATTTGAATAATTACACTGTCCTCTTTTGAGAGATACTGAAATTACACCTATTTAACTGTCCTCTCTTGAATTTATTACACATGCATATTAATTACACTGTCTTCTCTCTATTTAGCTTTAAAAGTCTTTTTAGTGTTACAATAAAAATATCATTTTAGTCCTTTTGGTGTTCAAAAATTTTTTATGCATATGTAATAAATTCATATGTTTTCATTTGATATAATTGTAAGATACAACGAATATAAATGAATGAAAATAAATGCCAATATTAAATAATTTAGATGTATTTAGACACGTTGATAAATTGTGTTTTCCCATTGGCAAAAAAAGATAAAGCGTGCTTACCCATCTACTAATTCCAATAAATTTTTGAACGTTTGGTCATATCCCTATTTGGTGTGTATGTTGGAGGTTTCGTGGTCAGCCCTCTACCCACTGAATGGTGAACTCCAACAGTCAACAGGGCTAGGGCTCACGCCTACTGAGATTCAAACAAATCTTACTACATTCTAACTAATCTAGATCGAGCTTACACATCAGAACCTTGAACATCAAATAATTAAATCAACATTTTATATGCAATACAGAGATAACATTTCAAGAGTGAAAAACAAGACCATGCCTAAATTTTTCTCCTTTTGTCAGTTGCATGACAACTACTAAGAAGTTGATCCATTTCACCTTCAGAAGAGTCTGAAGAACTTGTGGAAGTGAAATCAATATCAACAGCATTCAAATCTATTTTAGGAAGTTGGATTGGAGGAACTATTGAGCCAAATTTTCTTTTTAATATTCCATTTGAATCCTCTGCTACAACTGGAATGTTTTTCTTCTGGGCTGCTTCTGATGAACTTGGATAGGTCACTTCTCTTTTCTTCAATGCCCCTTGTGTGGTATAAACACCATCATCTTCATCATCATCATCACTAATGTCAATCAAAATATAGTCTAACATCTGTCCCAATTTTCCACCAGCTGGGGAAAGAAAAAAGAGACACATGTTAAGGATACAGATATATTACATAACATTATATTATATCTATATACAAAGTAGTCAAGTTGAAGAGGGAAATGAAGAACATCGTATTCTGCATTCTGCAACCCACATGAGTTAATTGTCAAAGATCGTGTGCTTTCAAGTGGATCAAGCATAAGTCCATCATACCTTCACCTTCTGAGTAAAAGTCTCCTTAATCGGTTGGATATACTCTTTGAATATTTGGATACTTACTTCACAAATATTCAATTTTGGTTAAAGTACTATTTTGGTCCTCAAGCGTAACACCATTAACTTTTGTCGTTATATGATGACGTGGCATGCTTATGTGACACACTCTCTCTCCTATGTGTCATATTTTAATGATGTGGCATAACACATCACTCCTACGTCACCCCACATTGCCACATCATCATCTTCTTTCCTTCATCATCATCATCATCTTCATCTCATCCCCTCTCTCTCTTTACATTATCATCATCATCATCATCTTTCCCACCACCGCCGCCGCCGCCACCATTTCCATCCTCTTCCTCATTCGCACACCATCTTTACCATCTTCTTCCCCCTCTTCAGTATTCCCCAAAATAGTACAATCACTTTAGCTCTGAACTTTTCGGATTACGGATTGGACGGAAAAGGAGTGAAGAACGGAGGTAACTCGCATTCATTGAAGCCAGAATCGGGTGAGATTTTGAATTTCGGGGAGAGCAAGAGGAATTTCTTTTCAGGCCAGTCTCGATTCGTTGCAGAGGAGACCAAGAAGAGGAGGTCACCTACTTCTCGGAGCAGCAACAACGAAGGCATGCTTTCATTCACTTCCGGTGTCGTTTTGCCCGCTTCCAATATGAAGCCCGCCGGCGGCGGCGGAGATTCTGATCATTCCGATCTGGAAGCTTCTGTGGTGAAGGAGATGAAGAGTAGCAGAGTGGTGGAGCTAGAGAAAAAACCATGGAAAAGAGGACGGAAGCCTGCAAATGGCAGAGAATAGCCTCTAAATCACGTTGAAGCAGAGGCAGAGGAGAGAAGCTGAATTAGAGTGTGCCATAAAGGTGGAAGCTTTTTGGTAATGGAAGGAAACCCAGATGGATGAGGATGAAGATGATTGATGAAGGAAGAGGATTAAAGAAGATGAAGATGAAGAAGATTATGATGTGGCTAAGATCGGATGACGTGGCGTTAACGTGGCATGATGTGGCATGCCATGTAGGAGAGAGAGTGTGCCACATCAGCCTGTCACGTCATCACTTAACGGCAAACTTAAACGGTGTCAGCCTCGACGACCAAAATCAACAAAAAAAAAACGTTGAAGACTAACATTAAACTTTTGAAACATTAAGGACCAACATTAAATTTCATGCAAACATTGAGGACCAAAACAATACTTTAGCCTTCAATTTTAATTCTTAAAAAATAACATATGATATATATATTGAATAGGTTTTGGATATGACTCTAAAACTATCATAATCAACAAGTTTGACTTCCCTCTCTTTTTCTTTCACTTTTGATCACCTTTTTTTAACATTTTCACTTTATACTGGTCTTTTAAATTTAAAATCTACATGTATTTCCTCGTATGTGTATAGTATCTGTGCTTCATAGCCTTGTGCTATATATATATTTTTTTTTATGGAATTAGCCTTGTGCTATTAAGTGAATGTTTATATGTAATTTTATTTTAACTTCTGAGTTCTACAATAATAATAGCAGTTGCTTCAATAGTTATGGAGAACACAGGCTCTAGCTCTTTGAGTATTCTTGCTTATATCCAGAATTCACTTGATCCATCGTGTCCCAAAAAAAATCATAAATCTCAAAGGATAGATATAGCACAAAACAATTATCAACCTGTTTAGACTTTCTCAACACAAATTTAACTCCCCAAAAGATTTTCCATGCAATTATGTAAAACACTAATCACTCCAGCATTCAAACATGTATGAGCATAGCGAGAAGAGAAGCTAGTAGAATTTTGAATTACCATACCTGATACTCCAAGGCCATCCTTACTTTCATTGGTATCTTCATTTCTTCGCGAACAAGTAGAATCAGCATTGTTAATATCGTAGGTTTCTTTCTCCTCTTTAACTACTAAAGGAACCCTAACATCATCCTTACGATCCTCCTTCTCCTCAATGTTTCCCCCTTTCATCAGCAACTCCGCATCACGCTCCAATCTCAAAACCCTCTCATTCAGCTCCGAAAACTTGTTCTTCCATCGCTCTAGCTCGTTCTCCAATCCGCGATTCTTACTCCTGAGCTCGTCAATCGTCGCATCTTCTTCTTTGTCTCGAAGCCCATTCTTCTTCACCGCTCCCATCAATTTCTCGTACAGCTCTTCTGCCCTCTTGGATTTCTCGTATTCTTCCTTGATATTCTTCAAATCATCCTCCATCTGCATCCTCTCCAACCTCTCGAAATCTGAAATCTCCCTCAGCTTCTCTACCTCGCGCTTGAGTTGGGCTTCTCTAGCGACCAAAACCCTCTCCACATCGTCAAATTGTTTTGTGCGAATTGCGAATCGCAGCTGAAAAATCAGGTCCGGTATGCACAAGGTCATCGGAGTAGTGTCGACGTCGGTGACGTCGCCGGAATCGCTCGCCGGCACCGACAAAGGTTCCGTTTTCGGGTTGGCATTCATCTTCGGATGGAGTGAATGAGAGGAAAACAGAGAGACAAAACTTGAGGTTCAAGAATGTCAAGAGACAGATGAAGTTTAAATTACATTTTATATTATTTTTTAATATAAAACTAAATATAATTCATAACTTTTAGACCAAACATGGAGAAAGCATGGAAAAAAATTAAGGAATGTCCATCTTCCCGTATATTTTTTTTTATTAAATAAACTTTTCGGATAGAATTATATTTTTAATTTTTTTATTTATTTTTATTTTATTCTTATTTTTAATGTAAGGATAAAATAATTATTTTATCTATTTTTATTCCATTTACATTACATAACATTTACATGATATTTTTATTCTCTCCACCATTCTCATTTTCATTTCTTTACTCATCCTACCTATCAAACACACCCTTAGTTGTGTTTGGATGAAATAATTTAAGGAAAAAAAAAATATAATGTCTAAAGATATTTCAATTAGGCTGCGTTTGGATTAATTTTTTTTTTAAAAGAAAGAGAAGCTAAAAAAAAAACTAAAATATTATTTTTTTATGGAACCTCATTTTTCAATTTGGAAAAAAAAAAGGACTCACGGAAAAGCACTAAATTTTATTTTATTGGATAAAAATAACCTTAACAAATATAAAAAATTACAATCCCTACCCTTTCTTCTTTTAACCTAATTATACCGTATAGAATGTCAAACGCATGTGACTGTAGTCTTCTTCTTTCTTCTACGCCACTACAGCTTCTTCTTCTTATTTGAATTAAAAAGGAATACAAATTGAAATTTAATTTTCATAACAATATAGTCAAATAATTTAGAAAGAATTTAAAATTCCACCTACAAATAGATGAAAATTCAAATTTTAAATTAGCTAAAACATTAATTATTATACTTATTATTGTCCTTTTTAATATATATATATAAGTACACATGGATATACAGATTAGACCAATATATATACATCAACACACATGCATATAAACATGCGTGTATATATATTATATGTAATGTATATATGCACATACGCATATATACATGTGCTTACATACACATATATATATACATGCAAAAATATACGTGAGTACATGTACACACATATGCATCTATGCGCACACAAACACATTATAATATGTATATATTCAAATACTTAAATACACACACACATTTTCATACAAGTATCTTCACACACTTACACATAAATATATATACATACACATGTATATAGATACAAACGTTGATAAATATATATCATACATTATCAAAGGTAAGTCACTAAACAGTTTGGCGCATCAAGATAGCTGATTCTCCATTGATTTAGTCTTGTTATTTCTTATTTAGGTAGAAATCAAGTAGAATGTGTCATCCCAAGAACTTCAGTAATATAATAGAGAGGGAGTATACACAACATAGCTTATTTCACATGCATTCAAGGCTTAACGATTCATTTCTCAAGTATTGCCACGTTTATTACTGGGAGTGAAAAAAAACTCTCCCAACAAATGACGCTCCAACGTAATCTAATTTTTATCTGACTGATAAACTATAGGAATCAACATAACATCCTGCTTTTCTTATCAGAGACATGCAAAAGGATTCAGACATATCAAGTTGTTCAGGATAGCTCCCATTAGGCATCTTCCAATCAAAATAGAAGAGAAAATTTGCAAGTGAGTTGAATACCAGCAACCCCAAATGAGATTCCTGGACATACCCTTTTGTGCCATATACACTTTAATTTTCTTATCTCAGATTGTGCTTTCTCCGATCCATTAATGGCCTTGGGTATTTTTCACCAGTTCTGACATTGCCCACTCTATTGTTGTGTATGTAGTGTCACTTCCAGCACTGAAAATGTCCTGAAAGAGAGATATATTATCATTAACTATTGCTACTTTTATGTCACAATAATTAGTTGTAGCATTATTTATCTTTTCTCAAAATGTAATTCCAAATAAGACAATTAGATGAAATCATGCATGGATTTATATAGTGATATTATACTAATCATAAATGAAGATCTAGGGCTGTTCATCATTTATCCAAAATATGTCATTTTAAATAATTTGACCATAAAGTACAACTTTGAAATATGAAGAGTAAATTATCATTTTGGTCTTTGAAATATGCAATCTTTCTTAATTTAATCTCTAAAACATGAAAAATATGAAATTTAGTCTATAAAATATGCAATTTGTCTCAGTTTAGTCCTTGAGAATTTCTGTTGACTGAAAACTTCTCATGGACTAAATTGAGACAACTTGCATATTTCAAGGATTAAATTGAAACAAATTATATATTACAAGGACTAATATGATAATTTACTCAAATATAAAAAAATATGCAAGGATTTAAAAGTGGAATACTGACCAAAATGGTTGCTTTGACTGTACTATCAGATAGGGGATGTTCAAGGTCACTTTGCCTCTGAAGCCTCAAGAGAACATCAACAAGATCTTCTTCCTCTTCCTCTCCTTCTTTATCAAAACCTTCCTTTCTTTTCAAACCTTTGTCCCTATGATCTCTCACTACATTTCCTAGTATCCTATCCATTTCCCTGTGAATCCTCTGAACCTTAGCCTTACACCCAGTGAGAGCTTGAAGAACACCAATGGAAGGAAAGAGGTCAGCAAGAGAGAAGCCAGTAGCTACCTCTGAAAAACCCTTTGTCATTTCACTATAAGCTGCTTGATCTTCTGACTTGCCACCAAAAGCAACTCTTGAAGTCAACCCATAAGCCATTGGTTTGATCTTCTCTCCCTGATGAAAAAACATAATCACTGTATGAATTAGAACACCATATTAATATATGCTAATTCCTTCCCTCTAGCATTTACGATAGACAGCATCCAGATGGAACAACTGACTCAATAGTCAACTATGTTTGTGAGGGTCGGGGAGAGGGAACCTGACTCTAATTTGTAACCCTAGTTAGTCCATCCATCACGGACTAGGCTAAGTTATTGGGCCTATACTTTATTACCTAATTACATGTTTAATCACATAGCCCATTAATCATCTCACTCTTAATTTTAGCCTACTTATCTAATTTGATCTTCAGTTAACCAGTTTTATTAATTTAATAAAAGACCCTCATAATGGATGGTAGTAAAATACTTGCAAGATTCACAACCACCCCTTCACTCTTCTTCATCTCCTTCACAAGATTGGACACTTCTTCTTCTCTGATTGATCTGAAGGACTCAACCCTCTTTGGTGCCAGAAGCTCCATATTGCAAATCTTCCTCATTTAATTTGTCTCCAATAAGAGCCATATGGGCTAAAGGACATGCCTTTGTTGCCATAGGATATCACATCTGCAGCTAGAATGTGAGGCCTATTTGCAAAGATCAAGTCATGGGTTTTCATGACCTGTTTGGCCATTTCTGAGGGTGAAATCACTATGCAAGAAAGTTCACCTGGCTTGATATGCATGAGAGGGCCATATTGGGATGACAATTTGGATAGAGACCTATGGGGAAGAGTGCCTAGCAGGTGGATGTTGCCTATGAGAGGAAGTTTTCTGGGTCCAAGGAGGGAGGATTCTGTGTGATTTTGACTTGGAAATTTTGAAGATGAAGAACAAGAAGAAGAAGGAAGAAGCAGAGATGGCAGAGAAGGATAGTAGTTCTAATGCTTTAGAAAACTATAAATAATCTTATAAGAAGAGGAAAATTCTCTTGTGTCTATTCTAGTGAAGACTTTATTTTTTTTTTGGGATAGGTATTCTAGTGAAGACTTTATTCATTATTTTAATATTCATGTCTTTGAATAAAACTAGTTTACTGTTTTTTGTGCTTGACCAAAGCTGAATAATCCAATCCAAACGCTGTTGTTTTTTTAAAAGAAAGAAAAAAAAATATACTAGAACTACTTCTGAAAGGTTGACGTCATTAGTTTTTTTTAGTAAATTATACTTTTTTCTTTTTTTTAAAAAAAAAAATTACACTCTGTTCTATTGAGTAAAAAATTATAATTTTACTTATTTTAATTTAACTAAAATATCCTTATGTTCATTATTTATATAATTAAATATGTATTTAAATAATATAAAAATTATTGTCTAAAAATTAATAAAATAAAGTACTTATTTTTATTAAAATAAATATTAGTGAAATAATATTTTTTTAAAAATATTAATAACAAATTATAATTATTTAAAAAAAAGTTAATAAGAGTATGAAGGGTATTTTAGCAATAAAAGGTAAAATTGTAAGGTTTGTCATTTTCAAGGGAGAGAGAAATGTAAATTTTTAAAATAAAAGAAAAGAGAGTACTTTTAATTTTTTTCTGGATACGTATTGAGACTTGAGAGCTACACTTGACTTCTATTTTATTATGAGGAGAAGAGAGTGTAGATTTAATATTTAATTATGTTTATCTAGAATCTACAATACTTGGATTCTTTCTAAAACTTCAATTAATATTAATTATGTTTGTAGAATTAAACATTTGGCTTATTTTAATCATAGGTAAGATTTGGGTAAAAACTATAATTTTTTTATTTTTAAACTTAATTTAAACGGGTATCAAAGTTAATTTTTATTCTCGGACTCTATGAATAGTTGAATTCCCATGTTCGAATCCAGACCCCTAAAAATTTAAAATAAATTATTATTTTATTAATAAAAAACTTATTTTATGCAAATATATAAACGGGTGAGTTTATATAAACTCGTGTGCTTAGATGCACATGTATCCACATGCATAAATATACGTGAGTACATGTACACATGCATCTATGCGCACAAAAGCACATTATAATGATATATAGATTTATCAAAAGTGAAGTCACTACAAATTTTGGCACATCAATATAGCTGCTTCTCCATTGAGTTAATTAGTCTTATTTCTTATTAAGGTAAACATCAAGTAGAATGTGTCATTCCAAGAACTTTCAATCATAGTAATAGATTTTTATTTTTTTGTCTTGACTAAAGTATCCACCAAAATGAACCTGATAACTACTCTCTCTCAGATTCTGTTGGACCCATTATTAGAGGTAACTCTCCCAACAGATGATGTTCCAACATGGTCTTGATTTTCATATGAGTGATAAATGATAGGAATCAACATTAGATCCTGCTTTCTTTTCACAGACAAGCCAAAGGATTCAGACATATCAAGTTCTTCAGGCTCATTCCCATAAGGCATCTTCCAATCAAAATGGAAGAGAAAATTTGCAAGTGAGAGTTCAATACCAGCAACCCCAAATGTGATTCCTGGACATATCCTCCTTCCTGCACCAAATGGAATGAACTCAAAATCTCCTCCTTTGTAATGAACTGAACTATCAAGAAACCTTTCTGGGTAGAACCTATCTGCTTCAATCCAATGATCTGGGTCTCTTCCTATTGCCCATGCATTAACAATGACTTTGCTCTTCAAAGGTATTTCAAACCCATTAATCTCACATCTCTCACTGCATTCCCTTGGGAGTAACAGAGGAATAGGAGGATGAAGCCTCAAGGTTTCTTTGATGACACATTTTAGGTATTTTAGTTCATCAATGCTTGATTCATCAACATGTCCTTTTGTGCCATACACTTTTCTTATCTCAGACTGTGCTTTCTTCATTGCCCTTAGGTTTTTCATCAGTTCTGACATTGCCCACTCTATTGTTGTGAATGCAGTGTCACTTCCAGCACTGAAAATGTCCTGAAAGAGAGATATGCTAACATTGAATCTTTTTTGTCATTGCTCAGAAACTAAATAGTTGTAGCATGTCTTTTCTCAAAATGTAATTCAAGATAAGACAATTATATGAAAATCATGCATACATGGATTTATACAACAACAATCAAAGCCTTTTCCTATTAGATGGGGTCGGCTATATGGATCAAACAACGCCAACGTGTTCTGTCTGCATACATCGATTTATATAGTTTATACTAATCATAAATTCATATCTAGGGCTGTTCATACTTTATCTAAAATATGTCATTATAAATAGTTTGACCATAAAGTACTGTTTTGAAAGATCAATTCAACACTGTCATGGATCAAATGATATACAAATAAAATCTTGGCAGAAGTACCTTCTATGTCCTGAAAATTTGCATCAACTTTTAATTTTGTCCTCGAACTTTTTTTTTTTTGCAATGAATTTTGTCCTAAAAGTTAAGAATAACAATCGATTTTGTCTCAATTCTTAATGCTGTTCAAATTACAGAAGAAAAATGATGACATGGCACCACACACGTAACACTAATGACTTAATATCACTTATAATCTCCAAGTCAACCAAAACGACGTCATTTCTTTGTATTCTTCTTTTTAATATGAAGAAGCAACGTCGTTTTAAGTGATAAGTCGGCATTAATATGAAATGACGTCATTTTGAGTGATGAATTAACATAAATATAAATATTATACGTGTGATGTCATGTCATCATTTGCTGGTAGTAATTTGGACGATATTATTAAGATTGAAATTTGAAACTTTGGGGACAAAATTAAGCGCAAAAAAAGTCTAGGGACAAAATTGAAAAGTTGTGTAAAGGTTGGAGACAAAAGGTGCTTTTGCCTAAAATCTAATACTTCTTTTAAAAAATATGCAAGGATTTAAAAGTGAAATACTCACTAAAATGGTTGCTTTGACCACACTATCAGATAGAGGGTGTTCAAGGTCACCTTGCCTCTGAAGCCTCAAGAGAACATCAACAAGATCTTCCTCTCCTTCATCAAAACCTTCCTTTCTTTTCAAACCTTTTTCTCTGTGATCTCTCACAACATTTTCTAGTATCCTATCCATTTCCCTGTGAAGCCTCTCAACCTTAGCCCTGAACCCAGTGAGACCTTGAAGAACACTAATGGAAGGAAACAAATCAACAAGAGAGAACCCAGAAGCTACCTTTGACACATCCTTCATCATTTCACTATAAGCTGCTTGATCTTTAGACTTTCCACCAAAAGCAGCCCTTGACGTCAATCCATAAGCCAATGATCTGATCTTCTCACTCAGATTCACAACCACCCCTTCACTCTTCTTCATCTCCTTCACAAGATTTGACAATTCATCTTCTCTAATTGATCTAAAGGACTCGACCCTCTTTGGTGCCAGAAGCTCCATAGTGCAAATCTTCCTCATTTGTCTCCAATAAGAGCCATAGGGGCTAAAGCTCATGCCTTTGGAGCCATAGGTTATGACATGTGCAGCTAGAACATGAGGCCTATATGCAAAGATCAAGTCATGGGTTTTCATGACCTGTTTGGCCATTTCTGGGGATGAAATCACTGTGCAGGAAAGTTCACCAAGCTGTATGTGCATGAGAGGGCCATATTGGGATGACAATTTGGATAGAGACCTATGGGGAAGAGGTCCTAGCTGGTGTATGTTGCCTATGAGAGGTAGTTTTCTGGGTCCAGGAGGGAATTTTGGGTTTGAGTTCTGTGATTTTGATTTGGAAAATTTGTTGGTGAAGATGAACAAGAAGAAAAAAGTAGCAGAGATTACAGAGAAGGATAGTAGTTCTAACTCCATGATTACTTTAGAAAACTAGCTCAGTTGTTCACTGAAATGGGCTCTGAAGAATGAAGATTGAAGACATTATCCAGAAGAGGAAAATCCTCTTCTGTCTTTTCTACTAAAACTTTATTGACAATTTTAATCATGTCTTTGAATAAACCTAGTTTACTGTTTTGTTGTGCTTGACCAAGCTGAATAATACAATCCAAACGCTGTCGTTTTTCAAAAGAAAGAAAATCCTAGAACTTCTGAAAGGTTTTTAATCTCATAAAGTTTTCTTTGGATATTTATTACTATACTTTGTCTGTCGTTTTTCAAAAGAAAGAAAATCCTAGAACTTCTGAAAGGTTTTTAATCTCATAAAGTTTTCTTTGGATATTTATTACTATACTTTATTGACAATTTTAATCATGTCTTTGAATAAACCTAGTTTACTGTTTTGTTGTGCTTGACCAAGCTGAATAATACAATCCAAACGCTGTCGTTTTTCAAAAGAAAGAAAATCCTAGAACTTCTGAAAGGTTTTTAATCTCATAAAGTTTTCTTTGGATATTTATTACTATACTTTGTTCAGCTGAAAATTCATTAGACTAGTTTCTAGGTCTTTTTCCTTGAAAGTTACACAATTGTCCTTTAAATATATCCTTTTCTACAATTTTCTTTTCATTACCAGAGGTTAAAATTGTAAGCCTTCTATTCTTTCTAGGATTTTAATTAATATTTAATTATGTTTGTAGAATTAAACATTTTTCATCATTTTTTTTAAAAATTTTCTTCTGTCACGATAATAAGTTTTAAGATTTGATTGTTCAAAAGTGTATACTGTTTTATGATTTACTAAATAGGCGGACATCACTTTTGAGAAGCTTAAGTAATTATATTTAAACTAAATAACAAATGGAGATTTATAGGCATATCAAAAGTGATGTCCACCAAATAGTGTTTGAAATTTCAACATATATAGCTGCTTCTCATTGATTTAGTCTTCTAAAGTAGTTCTTATTTAGATAACATCAAGATGATTGCATTAACCTAATTAAAAATCTTCAATGAAAATAATTGTTAAGGAGTACACACAACAGCTTATGCAACATGACCATGATTTTCAGCTGAGAGATAAGTGATATAAATCAACAGAAAATCCTGTTTTCTCTTTACAGATAAGTCCAAGGATTCAGACATGTCCAGTTTTTCAGGATCATTACTATACATTTTTCTTGGAAAGGTATAATTCATACATAAGAAAAATTTTTGTGTGTGAACTGTGAAGGATTTTTTTTGGAAAAAAGAATTCAAAAAAATTAGAAGAAAAGGTAAAAGTATTATGGTAAATTAAAAATTTTGGATAAATGTATTTTTGTCTTAATATATTTAATTTTCAATTTCTACTTTTGCCTAAAAGGAGAAGCTATAATTTCTAACTCTTGCTCCACAACTTAAAAAACTCCTCCTGCTACCATGTAAAACTACTTATTTATTTTTGCCAAACACCTATTTTTTCTAAAATGAATACTTTTGAGAAAATCAGCAGCTTCTTTTATCTACTCTTTAAGCAAAAATCTAACAGGCAAATTTTCTAGAATTTTTTTTACAATTTAAATACAAATTCATCCCTGGTAATTGGCCTAATGACAGTTGAAATATGCCCTATGCGTAAGGCTACTATTTTTAGTCCAAAATTAATTTGCGTCAAAATCGGTTTAGTCCAAAATTAATTTGTCCTCCTGATTTAATATCATTCCGCTCTTACATGTTTATTTGGTTACCACTTTATCATCCACGGAAAGCTTAAAATAATCAACAACTTCATTATCTTGCACAATTTTATACTTAATCCCTACAATAATCTCCAAATACGAGAAAATATTCAAAATATAAACAAAAGATACATATACTTAATCCCTACAATAATCTCCAAATACAAGAAAATATTCAAAATATAAACAAAAGATACATATAACAATACCGTTTTAACCTATCAAAAAAAAATCGTTTTAACACTCAGGTTACTATTTTTATTAAAATTTGGATGCAAAACACCACATGATGGTCAAATGTTAATTAAACAAATTACAGGTGATAAGTGGGAGTCCTTTTCACCACATCCACATGGAGCAACTGTAACAGATCCATTAAGCAATGAAGTGTAAAGAGTTGTTTATGATTTTTTTTTGGGGTAAAAAACACAGGTATTTTAGAAGTCCACTGGATTCTAACTAATCTGTCACAAATTAACTGAGGTTCCATAAACCCCGGAAGTAAAAACTCTCTCCTAGCAGGATTTTTTCCATACATAGGACTTCAACGACCATACTTGAGAAAAGTAGAGTATCTACCACTCCAACCTAGCGTCTATTGATGCTTATGAAGCTATCTAAAAGCAGGTCCATGATCACCCAAAGCCAAAGTAGTGCAAGTAAAGTGATGTGCATTAAACTATTACTGTGAAAGTATATACTAGAAGTGAGATCAGTTTAGCTGTCATCAGCTAGTGAATAGTAACCAGAGTGTCTTTGAGTACATTTTGCATGTGCATTCAATGGAAAAATGCTTAAGTATTCTTGTTGTAAATCGCTCAATTGAATTTCCTTCTCTTTCGTTCTTTTCTTTCAGTGGGGGAGGGGGTTGAAGGGTGCTTAAGATATCAATGGAAAAACTCTTTAAGGATCTTAGGGTGCATTTGGGAACAAGGAAGGGAATGGAGGGAAAGGGAAGGGGAGGGAATAAAAGGTTAAGTGATGGTTTTTCCTCCCTTTATTTGGATCCTCCAAAATAAACCAATTTAGAATTAAAATTAACAAAGGGGAAAGTTAAGGAGGGTTAACATAAAATCTTCCAATTCCATCTCCTCCAAAATTTTAGAAACCAAGCAAGGGAAATGTTACTGAATCTCCATCCCTTCCCCTCCATTTTTCCCTTCCTGACAATTGCTATTTGCAGGCTCTCATAAACCATATCCAAGAGCCATCAGACAAATACAATACATTGTGTATTCAAAGTCAAGGTCTCAACTATGATAAATATTATCATATAAAAAGATATTAATGTATAAAACAACAGACCATTTAGTCATAAATATGAGACATATGGCACAACAACAAAATGGTACTGCCACTACAGCCCCTGAAAAAGGAAATTCCCAAGTTACAGAAAGACCAGTATGTTCCAATAACATTGTGTAAATGAAGGTAATTTATCTTGTTTTAATCAGTTTTCCAAGCTAACCAAAAGAAGGAGAGGTAAAAATGAACAGATACTGGAAAAAAAATGGCATCCAACAAATAATTACCTCAGAGTACTGAGGGAAGCTGGAGCCAATCCATTGGTAGTAAAATTTATGTCAATAGCCTTCAAGAATAGAAGAAAAGAAATTCAGTGAGTTGCTCCCTGCAATTCATAAATCAAGCACTATTAAGTTTTAAAAAACTAAAATAAAAAGCCTAGCATGCACTGAATCTTTGTAAACCTCATGCTGCTAACTATGTCAATTTTAATCAAATTTGCTAGTTTAGGAAATCTATTCACATGTCTCAAATTAAAAGTTAGGTTTCCAGAGTAATTTAAGAGATAAACAGAGCATATGGGCCAAGACCAAGGACAAACAAATATCTTGATTGAAAATCTATAAGCAGAGTCATAAACATTTTTTTCCAAAGAAAAGCAAGGACAAAAAGTATTCAATATTCCATTTGAACCCTCACTTTAAGAGTTAAAACAGGGTGCCAATTCCTCTTAAGGTGCAAGAATTAGTCGAATAATCTTAAACCTGAATAAATATTGTAAGAATTACCTTTGCAAGTAGGATAATCAACCTCATGGTCCTCACGATTAGACTGAAGAAATTAGGAATTCTCTCTCTTCCTCTCACAAATTGCCCGGCCAGTAGATATAAGGGATATTAAAGCATGTTACCCAGAAAACTACCATTTATTATGGTACAAAAACCAGGCTTCTATTGTTCCAGAACCAATAAGATAAAGACATTCTGTTCTCAATAGAATCTTGTAGCATGTTGGGACTTTGCCATTTCCCTTAAGACAGCGCCAACTATTGCTGCTTGCTCAAGGCAATCAGCTTTATGCAATGCATCTAAAAGAACGACACAGGTTTTGCTATTTATACGACAACCTTTCAGTCGAGTCTCCTCAAAAAGTGCATATGCATCCATTGCCTTATTGCAATTGCTTAAGCCTTCTATCATAGCATTATAACAAGCTGAATCAGGGATGCCCCCACTAGCCTTAAATCTCCCAAAGAGATCTTTAGCCTCATAAACATTTCCAGCCTTTGCAAGTCCTGAAATCATGTTGGTGTAGGTAATAGTATTGGGCTTTAACCCTTTTTTCTGCATCTCTTGCCAGAAGACAAAGGCCTTATTAAATTTTCTAATCTTGCAAAGACCATGTATCATAATGCCGTAAGTTACTTCATTTGGAGTACATTTCAAGTCTTTCATGGATTGAAAGCAGACAAGAGCTTCGTCAATTTCCTCAGCTTTCACCAATGCATCTAATAAGCAATTCCATGTGTATGTATTAGGGGTCAGACCTTTCTGCATCAACTCTTCCATAATTAAATATGCTTCATCAATCCTTCCCACTTTTCCAAACCCATCAACAAGGCTACTATATATGACTACGTTAACATCAACACCTTTTGACTTTGCTTCTTCAAACAACATATATGCTTCATCAAGCCTGTCTATCTTAGCAAGTCCATCAATGACAGAACCATAAGTAACAACAGTAGGTTGAAAACCCTTTGTCCTCATTTCCTCCAGCAGTTGGTAAGCTTTATCTACCTTTCCAGCCTTGCAAAATCCATCAATAACAGCATTGTAAGCTCGAGAATCCAAATGCAGTCCTTGCTCCTTCATCTCATAAAACAATTTATATGTTTCTTTCGCTAAACCCGCTTTAACGAGGCCATGAATTAAAATTGAATAGCTTCGAACATCGGGAATTAACCCATGAGCCTTTATTTCTTCAAATAAAGCCCTCCCTTTCTCAATTTCACCAGATTTGAGAACACAATCCATATAAGTATTCAGGAGCACCAGATCAGGAGAACAACCACTATGGACCATCTCTTTGTAAATTTTGTGAGCATCCTCTTTCCTACCACATTTGAAGAAATTCCTAATAAGGGATGTATATACAACAACATTTGGAACCTGACCAGAATCTAACATCTGTTCATACAGCATGTAGGCATCATCAACTCGGCCATGTCTGCCCAAGCCATCAATAAGAGAACAAAATGTAGCTGCATCAGGAGTGCAAACTTTATGATCCAATTCCAAAAATATGGAACAAGCTTCATCAAGTCTTTGAGCTTTGCATAGTCGATCAATCATTATGTTGATAGTCATGATATTAGGAAACAAACCAACTTCCTTCATTGTATCCTGAACACCCAGAGCAGCCTCAAGTTTTCCTGACTTACAAAGCATGTCAACTAATATATTGTAGGTTGTAAGATTGGGCAATGCATCTTTTTTCATGTCTTCATAGACGTTCAATGCTTCCTCTATTTTACCCTTTTTCCCTAAGCAAGTAAGAATACAATTGTATGCAATTATACTAGGAATACATCCCTTTCTCTTTTGCCTCTCAAGCAAACTGTATGCTTCATCAAACTTTCCAGCCAAACCATAACCCATAATCATGGTATTATAAGCATAAACACAAGGTACACTCCTGCTTAGATCCATTTGCTCAAACAACTCAACAGCTTCATCTAGCCTCTCAGCCTTGCAGAGAACCCCTATCATGCTAGTATATGTCACGTCATCAGGCATTAAACCTTGTGCTTTCATTTCATGGAAGAATTTCCAGGCCATATCCACATTACCAACTTTGCCAAAACAATCTATACATACATTATAGAGGACAAGATCAGCACTAACTGAGTTACTCTTCATCTCATCCAACAAGGAAAGTGCAGCATCAACACGGCCCTCCTTGGCAAATTCACGAACAAGGGTAGTGAATAAATGTATGGTTACTTCATAACCTAGTTCCTGCATTTGATGAAAAAGACTGAGCATAAGATCAGATTCACGAGAATGAGATGCGGAGAGGGCACCAATCAATGTTGTGTAAGCTGAAAAAGCAGGGCGAAATTTTAATTTCCTCATTGTTTCAATGAGACCATAAGCTTCTCTCAACTTCTGTGATTTGATACAGGTAGCAACTAACTCAATACAAGTATTATTCGACGGTCCAAATCCAGCAATACTCATTTCTTCAAGAATCTGTTCCAAGTAGTCAAAGTTCCTGCTCCTAGCCATAACCATTAGAAGCGAATTATATGCTTCAGGACAATGTGCTTGTTCAGTTTTTCCCTCCACCCACCTAAAATACTGCAATGCCTTCTTCACATCCTTCAACCTCCTTAATACTCCAACAACTATTTCTGGTTGAGGCTTTTCAACAAACACAGACAGGGCATTCTCAATAACTGGTCCCCAAGGATTATTCTCCAAAACCCGACATACATCATCCACTGTTTGTCTCACATTAATAAGATTTCTTGAACTATTTTGGTTGCTCCCATCCACTAAGGGAACAACTCTCCCCATCAGTTCATCAGAAGAAGGCCCATTTGTCGAAGAAGAGAACCTTTTAAACAAAGGGTCAAATTGGCGGCACCTCAGAACATAGCGATAGTTCAGTACTGCAACAACAACAAAATTGAAATTGGAAAACTTCGGAAAAGAAAATAGGCGGGTAAAATTGCATCCCTCGAATGTGCATTTAATAACAATGACGATGCAAATTCAAACAAAAATTACCTTGGCACTTCAGGAGAATCGTCATGTGTGCGCACCCAAGCCAAGATGCCGTTGCGTACTCGTTGGGCAGCTTATTACTCCTCTTCGCGTGAATTCATAGAAGAACTAACCATATACATTATTCGCTATCAAATCCAGGAGAACGAAAGCTAGGTCATTCAGCTAGACTAGGCCATAGAAGAAATGGGGTTCCATTCGTCACTCTGAATTTTTATTTTTAAAGAAATAATTGCTTCGTCTGAAGCCTCCAGTGATGCAATACACGAGCAATTAAACCATGAATTGTTTGATTACCGAGAAAGTGACGAGAAACAGCATATACTAAACAGCTAGCTAGCGTCAGCGACGCGACGATGATGCAGAAGAAGTTGCAGAGCTTCTTATGCAATAAATCTTCAACGCAGCCAAGGTGAAAGGAAGAGACTCCCAAACTAAGAGAAAGGGCTGGGCGGTATTGTTCGCTTCACTCTTTAGTCCTGACGCGAACAAGAGGATCGCACCGTTCTTATTGTGGGGATAACTGTAGGTTATTGCAACCTTCCTAAATTAATTTTTTGGAAAAACTTACTACAAGTTCTCCGATGTAAATATGGCACCTGACAAAAAGTGTTTAAATAACCAATCATAGTAGAGAGAGAATATAGAAGACTAGGGATGGCAATGGGTAGGGTACGGGGAGGATACTGCAATCCCCGGCCCCGGCCCCATAACTCAATTTTTTCCCCGGACCCGTCCCCGGCCCCGGCGGGGTATAAAATGTGAGACCCATCCCCGGACCCATTGAATACTTAGATCCCCGGACCCGGACCCAGACTCGGAAAATTTATTACTTTTTTCTACAAATCATAAATTTAATTATTTTTAAATTTTAAAAAAAAACTTCAAACACACAAGTATTGAATACACAATCATAAATTTAATTATTTCTAATTTTTTTAAAAAAAACTTCAAACACACAACAAGATTAAAATAAAAAGTCTGAATTTTTGAGCTTAGTAAAATGGAAATGTGTGTGAATCGTGATGAGGGTGAGGCACGCGTGTGGGTACTGGACTACTGGGTAAGTGTGAGATGGTGTGTAAAATTTTTTTTTAATATTTATATATATAAATAATATATAAAAAGTATTTATATATAAAATATTTATATAAAAATATTTATATATAAAATATTTTTATATATATTATATCACCGGGTCCGGGTCCGGGTCCGGAATGAATACCCCCTTACCCGTCCCCGGACCCGGACCCGGAAATTTACTCGGACCCATACTCATTTTTTAAATACCCAGACCTGGACCCAACGGGTAATTTTACCGGGTACCCATTAGGTCGGGGTAAGATTGCCATCCCTATAGAAGACCACATTTTATATGACCAATCATAGAAGAAAGAGAGTGTAAATACAATATATGATTGGTGGAACTTGATGAAAATTTTTTTTTGGTGAACGTGGAACTTGATGAAATAGACATAAGAAAATGGACCTAAGTTTTTCCTAATTTTTTTTGGGTAGAAAACCTTCCTGCATCTTATAGAAATAAAATAAGAATAAATTATAATTTTCTCTAAGGACATATATCAAAATTACAGTATTAATTTAGTTTAATTATATAAATAATAAATATGAAGATATTTTGACTTATATAGGTAACATTATTAAAAAAAATTCTTTAAAAGAATAGACTATAGAGTATTAGGTGTATTTTCATCTTGTTATTTTACATACTAAATATATTTTTTAGGTTAAAGTATTATTTTGGTCCTCAATGTTTGCATGAAGTTTAATGTTGGTCCTCAATGTTTCAAAAGTTTAATGTTGGTCCTTAAAGTTTTTTTTTTGGGTCGATTTTGGTCCTCGAGCATAACACCGGTTAACTTTTGCTGTTAAATGATGACGTGACATGCTTATGTGGCACACCCTCTCTCCTACATGTTATATTTTAATGATGTGACATGATACATCACTGCCACGTCACCCCAGATGATGATGATAATGATGATGATAAAGGAGAGAATATGATGATGTGGCAATTTGGGGTGACGTGGCAGTGATGTGTCATGCCACATCATTAAAATATGACACGTATGAGAGAGGGTGTGTCACATAAGCATGCCACGTCATCATTTAACAGCAAAAGTTAACCGGTTGAGGACCAAAATCGACCCAAAAAAAAACTTTGAGGATCAACATTAAACTTTTGAAACATTGAGGACCAACATTAAACTTCATGCAAACATTGAGGACCAAAATAATACTTTAGCCTATTTTTTATCACTTACTTTTACTTTCACTTCCCACCAAATTACTCTGCCGAAACAAAAATAATGCTGCATTTAGGTATATTTGAAAATATTTAATTTGGAACTCACAATTATGCATTTTTATTAAGTAAATACTCTTGACTATGTCTAATATGTAAATATTATGTGTTTTATCTTTTTTCTTATAATAAATTATATTCAATTTATTATTTAACAACTAGTTAATGTTGTTAATGTCACTAGCTAAGACAACTAGTTAACTTTCTCCATCTATCCCATCAATCAAAATGTTAGACTGATTAGCGATTAATATTTAAAATTAAACTAAACAAGTCATTTTTTATTTTATGAGAACATATATATTTTTATTAGAACAACAATAACTGATAGATTAAAGGTTTAACGCGCGATATTAGAATAAGTCTAAAAAGATAAATTTAGATTCACTAAAGTATATTTTGTACGAAGTGTATAAATTATATTATTTAAATTGTCATATGAGAATCGAGATCTGTGTTAACACAATACTTTCATTTACTGACTTGAATCGTGTACTTCATACGCTTTAACATATTCGATCTCATAATCCTTAAAAAATTAAACTAAATAGGCATAACAATCCAAAAACTAAATTACTATCATGTGTGAAAGTATATAAATATATACATATATAAGCATCTCTTAATTATCAAGAGATGAAGGAGAATTGTAAGAGGTGGGGATCAAGAGTAGATTGCTTTTCCTTTTCATGGTGGTGCCCAAAGTTTCAGCCATATCTAAGGTTTCTGGAGTGATCCCAGAAGGAAGCTTCCAATCAAAAAAGCACAACAAATTAGCAAGAAGAATCTCCACACTAGCCACACCAAACAACATCCCTGGACATATCCTCTTTCCTGAACCAAATGGAATGTATTTAAAATTGAATCCCATGTAATCTATATCACTCTCCAAAAATCTCTCCGGCAAAAATTCCTCTGCCAAATTCCAATAATTTGGGTCCCTTCCAATGGCCCATGCATTCACAAGAACTCGGGTTCCAATTGGTATTGTGTACCCATTGATCTCACAAGTCTGTGTGCATTCTCTTGGGATTAGTAAAGGAGCTGATGGGTGTAGTCTCAGAGTCTCCTTAACCACTGCTTTTAGATATTTCAATTCTTGAAGAGTTGTTTCATTGATAGTATTATCATCACATCCTTTGTTGCTATTGAACACTACTTCTCTTATTTCTGTTTGTGCTTTTTTCAACACTCTAGGGTTTTTCATCATTTGTGTCATTGCCCATTCTATAGTTATTGATGATGTCTCTGTTCCTCCAAGAATCATATCCTACATGATATATATGAGAGAACAATAAAATAAAACACATTAGATTTACAAGCAGTACATAGAAGAATATTCAAATTATGCATTTGACAAAGTTCAATTTGTATTATAATTACTAGCAGTTAACTTTTTATTAATCCCATGTATTAACTAAATGACTAAACTGATTATATATGAATTGATCTTTCAAGAACCATATGATTAATTTACACTAGTAAAATATATATATATATATATATATATATATATATATATATATATAATATATGTGTACCACTAATTTACTAACCAGCATGACAGCTTTAACATGATCCTTTGTAATGTGACCTTCTTGCTTAAGATTCAAAAGAGCAGAGAGAAGACATTGTGGTTCATCACCTTCTTCTTGATCCCCAAAGGCACCAATTATCTTTTCAAGAACCCTATCAATTTTGTTGTGTATATTCTCTATCTTACCCTTCATTCCTGTGACCACAAGAAGCCATTTTTGAGAAGGAAACATTTCACAAATGCTTCTGTCTTCTACTATCTTTAGAATTTCCTCAGAGGCAAGGAGGAGTTCCTCTTGTGCTTTGTAATTCTCCCCAAAAGCAGCCTTTGTAGTAATAGAAAAGATGGTAGTGTAAAGTTTATGGCTGAGATTCACAGATAATGGAGAAGATGAAATAGCCTTGTGTGATAGATATGTGATTAAGCTTGATACTTCTTTTTCCCTCAGTGATTGGAATGATCTTACTCTCTGCCCATTTAACTGTTGAAAAAAGTAATAGAGAGACAGAATATATAACTTTCATTTTTTTAGTGGAAGAGGAAATATAATTAACAGTTGAAAATACCCTTTTTAAGAAATTTCACAAACATAAAACTATTTAAAATTTAATTAAAAACAACACAATTACTTTTCTATTTTGGATTCTTAGTTTAAAATAAGAGTAAATTATCATTTTGGTCCTTCAATAATGTAATTTATCTCAATTTAATTCTTGAAAGATGTAATTTTCTTTAATTTAGTATTTTTTTATGGGTTCTTTAATTTAGTTTTTAAAATATAAAAATATCAAATTGAATTCTAAAATATACAATTTAACTCAATTTGATATTTTTACTTTGAAGAACTAAATTTGATGAAATACAGTACTACTCAAAGAATCATTTCAAAATAAACAGATGTGTGTAAAAAGAAAAAAAACTCCAAATTAAATTAGTGAGTAATTAATTACTGTTTGTGAGATGGATGAATTAATTAGTAATTAGTAATTAATAATATTACCATTTGTAGAGAGCAAATCTTCCTGAGCAGCTTCCAGTGGTGTCCAATGGGAGACATGGTGATATCAGTGGAGCCATAGATCATAAGATCAGCAGGAGGAAGATGAGGCCTATAAGCAAACACACCATCATGTGTCTTCAACACCTCTTTCGCTGCCTCTCTTGAAGAAATCACAACCGTTGACACTTCACCCAGTTGAAGATGCATCAACGCTCCATACTTCTCCGACAGCTCCCTCAATCCACGGTGAGGTGATTGGGAGTGGGACCCAAGAACAAGATGGTGGATGCTCCCTATAATAGGAAGCTTCCATGGCCCTGGTGGAACTGGAACCTTCCATGATCTTCTTCTTCTTATAATTAGGTTGTTCACTATTTTCAGAATTATAACCAGTGATGGTGGAATCACCAGCAAGAACATATACCTATCATCCATCACACAATATATATTCCGTTTGTGGTTTAATTTCTAACACCACCATTCGTATAACTAGCATTATATAAGGGCTGGTTGTAATTTTTTTTATTAGGGTATATCTATCATAGCGAGCTTGATGATTAATCTCTCGAGTACAGTTAGGATTATTTTTGGGCGATCCTCTCTCAATAGATAAAGCTCCATCTACAAGAGATTGGATCTAGTGTATTTTCTCTCCATGCAATTTTTATAAAATTTCTTCAAACTGTACAATTTTGTTTTATTTATAAAGTATTCTTGAGAATAACTATAACCGAGTGTCTGTGTGAGAGTTGAATATTTGAGCTAAATATTTTTTATAAGCAACAAAGCTTTTATTTTTTTAATCAAAAGATTGTGATTTAAAAATAAAAAATGTTCTTGGATAATTATTTTTAAATTTTTAAAATTAAAAAATTATTACTTCAATAACTAAGGGAGGTTGTTGCAAAAAAAATTATGATTAAAAAATTAAAACTTAATTCAAATGCTCATCTATTGTACTGGATTACAGTTATTTTATAAAAATAACTTCACAACTCAAACAAAAATATACACTTTAAAACAATTTCATAAAAATTGTAGGGAGAGAAATTATCCTAAATCCATTCTCCATTTTCATCCCTCAGGTTGAAGTCAAAATAATGGTTAAAGAAACACAAATCTAAATTTAATTCTGATTAATTAAATGGAAATTAATTAATGCAAACCACTATAACATTAGTTGTTTCAAAGTCATCTCAACCATCCTCACTATTGAGGGATAAAAGTTCAATGGTACCGTACTACTGAACTTCAGTACATCCCTCCAATCATGTAGTGCCATTTGTTAATATTAATAAAAACTCATATTAATTAGGGCCCACCTTGAATGGTTTAGGGACCAACTGATTGGAGGGATGTATTGAAGTTCAGTACTACCGTACCACTGAACATCTACTCACTATTGAGATGTCACAAGCCGGCAGCAACCTAATGTTGGTAATTAAGACACTAGTTAAAATGTTATTGAACTGTTTGATAGAATTTTTTAAATATTAAAAATTATTAATGATTTTATAAATCTTAAGTTATTAATTAAATACTCATAGTATTGGTGGCAATTATACCTTAACCTTATAATTAAACTTATGAGTGATGGATCAACTAATGCTGAATTGCTTGATTATTATATGTATATATAATATTGTTGGTCGACAGAAACGTGAATTATATTATATGCTAACTTGTGTACTCTTATGCTTCGTTTACTTTTCTTTTTGGACTGTACTTCTTGTATTTATGTAAATCTTAAAAAAAAAGTTTACTATAAAGTTTATCACTTGACAATTTAAGTTCACGACATTACACAAAAGGACAAAAAAATAAATAAGTTACAAAATATCACATTTGTTTTACAAATTTTAAAATATTAAGGATCAATATTTTAAAAAAAATTGATAAAGATAGATAACTAAAATGAAACTTTAACCTAAAATAAATCGTACCAAATATTTTTTTAATTATTATTTTTATAAATCACTTTGTAATATTATTTGATTAAATAAAATAATTTAAAAAATAAAGGATAGGCCAACCTAACTCAGCCCATAACCCTTCTCTGCATTTTGTGCATATATTTTTAAAATGGGTCAAATTTGGCCCAACTCTTCAAAACAAAAGCCTTTGGTTAACCAACCTAGCTCCAAATTTGGCCCAACTCTTCAAAACAAAAGCCTTTGGTTAACCAACCTAGCTCCTAGACTTGTGAAAATTTGACAAAAAAAAAAAATGATAATGTTGTTTCATGAAAAGATGTCATCTACACACTAAGTTTAAATTTCGAGTTCAAAGTCATGATCACTTCCTCACAGTGTTACCTTAAAATTTTTGAATAACTAAAAAGCTATATATATTAATATCTATCTATATATATATATATATATATATGACTTTTGAGTTTTTGGTGTCACAAAGGCAAAGTATGACACCAAAAAAATAACTACTCTAACATACATATATTATGAGTAGTTACTAAAAAAGTGAAGAAGTGCATAGCTTCACATTACTTCATTTAAAATATAACAATTTTATTTAAAAATTAAAAAAAATATCAAATATTATAATTTGATATTATTTTGAAATATCATTATTATTTTATATAAAATTCTTAAAAAAATAATAATAAATTGCATGCACGTATGTGTATGCGAAGCCTCTAGTATATATATATATATATATGGCTTTGGACCCTTCTGGTCATTGGGGTCACAAAATAATTATATTTGATAATTAAAAAATATGAAATAAAACATGATTGGAGGAGATTTGAGAAAAAAATGAGATCACGAATAAGGTAGTTAATAAAAGTGGTGAGAAAGAAGTTAGAAATATAAGTAGTTATTGAATTATTTATTAATAATAAAAATATTTTTATACTAAATTAAAAAAAAAAAAAAGATTGCATGCACCTTGGTGCATGCGAAGCCTCTAGTCTATATATATGGCTTTGGAGTTTTTGGTGTCACACAATTAAAGTGTGACACCAAAAAAATAACTTCCCCCTCAACTTTCCAATAAATAACCAAGTATGCTAGGTGGTTACTAAAAAAAGTAGAGAAGTGCATGACTTCTCATTTTTTTAATTTTCTATTTTAAATTATGATAAAAATTCTATTTAAAAATTTAAAAATATTTTTAAAAAATTTAAGAATAAATTACGTGTATGCACGTAGGTGCATGCGAAGCCTCTAGTATCTATATATATATGGCTTTGGACTTTTTGGTGTCACACAACCAAAGTGTGACACCAAAAAAATAACTTCCCCCTCAACTTCCCAATAAATAACCAACATATTACAAAATAGCTATATTCTATAATTAAAAAATACAGAAAATATGATTGGAGGATGTGGGAGAGAGAAAACAAGTATGATAGGTGGTTACTAATAAAATGGAGAAGTGCATAACTTCTCATTTTTTAATTTTTTAATTTTAAATTATGATAAAAATTCTATTTAAAAATTTAAAAATTTAAAAATATTTAATTTTTAATGATTTTAAAATATAATAACTATTTTATATTATATTTTTTAAAAATTTAAGAATAAATTACATGTATGCACGTAGGTGCATGCGAAGCCTCTAGTATATGGATAAAAGTTCAATGGTACCGTACCACTGAACTTCAGTGCTTCCCTCCAATCATGTAGTGTCATTGGTTAATATTAATAAAAACTCACATTAATTAGGGTCCACCTTGAATGGTTTAGGGACCAACTGATTGGAGGGATGTACTGAAGTTCAGTGCTACCGTACCACTGAACATCTACTCCTAGTATATATATATGCTTTGGAGTTTTTGGTGTCACACAAGTAAAGTGTGATACCAAAAAAATAACTTTCCCACTAAAAACAACTAATCAATAAATAACTTCTCAATAAATAACTTTCCATGATTTAATATATTATTTAAAATATAATTATTATATTATATTTTGAAAGTTAAAAAATTATCAAATATATAATATTTTATTATTTTAAATCATAAGAATAATTTTATCTTATATATTTTTTTAAAAAAATAAAAACAAATTACATGCACGGTATGTGCATGCGACGCCCCTAGTTAATATATAAACCTACATAAAATCTAAAATTTGACAACCTCATGCGCCTACTTTATGTATATATCCTGCTTTTCCTTTTCATGGCGGTGCCCAAAGTTTCAGTCATATCTAAGGTTTTTGGAGTGCTCCCACTGATGGGTGTAGTCTTAGGGTTTGTTTGGAAATCAAGAGGAGAAGGGAAGGGGAGTGATTAGAGGAGAAGAGAGGGGAGGGGAAGGGAAGGTTAACCTTTCATATGTCTTCCCCTTGTTTGGTGGGTATTGATACTTCCTCCAAAATACTACAATTTGGAGTATCATGAATTTATGAGGGGGGAAGGATGATAGAGGATTAAAGATTGATCTTCCATTATCTTCCCATCCAATTTTCATCTTCCCAAACAAGAGGAAGATATCTTGAATCTCTCCCTTCCCCTTCCATTCTCCTACTTAATCTCCAATCCAAACATAGCCTTAGAGTTTCCTTAATCACTGCTTTTAGATATTTCAATTCTTGAAGAGTTGTTTCATTGATAGTATTATCACATCCTTTGTTGATATTAAACCCTACTTCTCTTATTTCTGCTTGTGCTTTTTTCATCACTCTAGGGTTTTAATTTTCATCATTTCCGTCATTGCCCATTCTATAGTTATGGATGCTGTCTCTGTTCCTCCAAGAATCATATCCTATATGATATGTATGAGAAAACAATAAAATAAAACACATTAGATATTTACAAACATGACATAAATATCAGTTCAAGAGCAGAAATGTAATTAGTTAATTGCCTAAAATCTTGAATCATTCTTCTTGTTTCTTCTCCCACTATCTCTGTAAGCTTCTTCCTCGCTTTCAATGCTCAGTGGGACAACCCAAAATATTAATGTAAGGCCAATCCAAAGAGCTAGGTGGGATGGCAGTTTATGGAGCTTGTTGGTGAAGAATTTGAAGAGTGAGTTGGATAGAAAAATGAAGAAGCAAAGAAGACAAACATAGTATGAAGAGGGAGGGGGTTCATGTGAGAGAAAAAGTTGAAGAGAGGATAGGGTGTTGAAGGGAGAGAGAGAGAGAGGGGGAGGAAGAGTTAAGTATGAAAATAATTTATCCCAAAAGACTAACATATCGTATTAGGTGAGACTGTTTTACAACTTAAATATTATATTTTAATATAATTTTATCCGATGTGAAATATATCATCATGAATGGTACGATACATCACTATTGCTTTCTGATATCAATCTTCACTCTCTCCCTGATGAAACTCCTCGTAATAACATCCTTAGCCCACAGATCTTCAACCTCTGAAACCACCCCAATTTGTTGTCCAAGCTTAATTGCATTTCGAACACTCATACCTTCAATGGGAAGTCCATGAAACTGGACCCAGAATTCATAGAGATTAACATCCAGCTTAGTGAAAGCAGAGAGCGGTTTCCATGGCTGAACCAATAGCAAAAACCCCATAATGGTCCAGGGACCCTCTCTGAGAACCCTCTTACACACCTCGACCTTAGCAAACGTGAAGACAAAGGCGTTTGTACCAGCTTCCGCAATCGTCAAACCGTTCTAAATATTCCATACCCTCTGAATCATCAATTTGACAATTGCCCTATTGAGTGTCTTGTCAGTGAGAATCTTCCCAAATAGCATTCTCTTACAAACGACGTCTGGTTTCTTACCTTCCCAGTCCAGCTCCACTAACGGTCTTCTTATCCCCTCCAATGGTGGCCCACCTTTTCCATAACCCCAAACAAAGAAGACCCTACCTGCACAGCCCAAGAATCCTACAAATTACGAAGCAGAAAGGCAAACGGACTCATAAGCCCCTCCACTCCCAAAAGTAAAGAAAAAACATCAGTAGCGCAAAAATAAGAAAGCAAACACAGTGAAATAGCAAGAAAAGGAAAGAGAGCAAGAAGGAAAGTACTAAGAAAGGAAGAAAAGAAGGAAAAAATGAGAGGGAGCTGAGCCAAATGCTCAGAGAAAACTTTCACAAAAGAGAGAGAAGCTCCCACATAGGAGAGAAAAAAAATAAAAAAAATAAAATAAAAAATAAAAAAAATCCGTAGCTATATATAGTGCAGCCATTAACGAACTATCACTCACTGTTTCATCACTATCGGCATCTCATCTCTGCTTCTAATCAAGGGTTTGAGGGTAGACGAATCTCGGTAATGTAATTTTCCTCTAATAATTTACTTTTCTTTTCGTTTCACGTGCAATCTTGTTAAGGTTATCGAATCTAATGTTCTTCCGTTCTTTCAGCCTATCTATCATTGATAGCTTGTGCTCGATCTTATCTTCTGATATTTGAGGGTTCTGGACGAATTTCTTAGGGTAATCTTCTTTTAATACTGTTCTTTTCTTTTATTCGAGGTTCTGACGAATCTCTTAGGTAATGTATTCTTTTCAAAAAAGGTACAAGACAAAAAGAAACTTACAAGTTACAACAGAGGCCTAAGGTCATGAATCAGAGGCCTAACAAGAGGAAAGATTGAAGCCATCGTAGATTATGTGATATTGATTAATTAACGTGCAATTTTTTATATTGATTTATATATTTATATTTGATGATTGATCCTCTTTATTAATTATTGCTCCTCTATTTGGATTAGTTGGACATAATGTTGGAAATGCAAGAATTCCACTTGAATTTACAAGAGCAAGGGCAACCCATAATGTTGCAACCAAGTCATGAAACAAATAGGGAAATAGGGACAAAGTTGAAGAAACGATATATTGCAATGGTGGTTCTACAGACTTTGTTTCTTGCATGCTTGTTTTCCCTGCTGACATTGGGGCTCAAGATATTGGCAGGACTCTTTGTACTTTCCATACTTCTTTTAAAGACCTGGTGGGAAATCAGAGTCCGATTTTATATTGATCTAGAAAATACACACAATTTGCTATAGTTGACATGGGCACTAGAGCTGTACTACTCATTGTTTTAAGCCTTTTCGTAGGCTTTTGTTTCATTGTTGGTAGGCTTCACATAGTTAGTTATGAGGCCTTACAAGGTTAGTGATGAAGCCATGTAAATTTGTAAAATTGTATATTGAGGCAGTTTGAGTATTGTTTCATTGCCTTGTATAGTGTAGAGAATAATCTCATTTAACATGGTTAACACAATTTTGATCCCTAATATTTAGTATTTTCAACAAAAAAAATCATTTTACCTTAAGCAAAATAGTCTAAAATAGTTGTGGGACACTAAAAAAATTAATAAAGAGGACAAAAATAATTAAAAATAAAAATACTTAAATATATGTAATAAAATGAAATTAATTTTTTTGGTAGAAAAAATGAGATTATTTTATATAATATAAGTAGACGGAATTGACCTAAATAAATTCATAATGTTAATATGGTATATTTAATTAGCATGTTATCGATCGAAACTTAACAAAGTGTTGAGAAAAAATCAAACTTAGTGACAAAATTAAAATTTTATTGAACTTTTCATAAAATAATTATATTCGTAAAAAGATACTAACTGATAGATTTTTTTTAATTTTCAAATTTCAATTACCTAAAGAACGAGTATAATTTACCCAAAAAAAACAATTTTACCATTGTAACTATCATTTTTGGTTCAGACAATTGTAATTTGCAATTGAGGACCACAATGGGTCTTAACCTTGGGGGACTTATCCTTAGGTGAGAAACCTAGGTGCCTACGTACCCTTAGGAAGGGATCAAAGTTCACATAGTTCGTCATGGTGACTTCTATAGGAGCCGTTAAGCAAGGTAGTTACCTGTATTGGGCCGTGTGCGGCTAAGACGTGCTTAAGGTACTCCGGGCAGGCAAGCCGCTCTTAGGAGGTTGCCTTAGAGTGTGAGAGAGCTTGAGTCTCTAAGAGCTGCTAGGAGCTCTGTTGGTGAGATGCTCCGGGACGGAGATATGTTTGCTGGTGACCGGACTTGGCGGTGCGTCAAGCAGAGCTCGGGATGTGTGATGGATGATGGGCAAGAGGATGTTTGAGAGTGCTCAGAATGCCTGCTTGAATGGTTATGGGTAACGTTCTCGAGAGGTACTTTTGATATCTTGGATCTTGTCCCTTGAGTCTCCCGGGTGAGGGTCTATTTATACTAAGTGTGGGGAGGACGTGTTCAACCCACATTCTCGTGGGACGTGGGTCGTCCCACAATGCCTAGAGAGTCTCTACGTCTCGTTGAGTGGGAGTCCTTGTGGGAAGGCGCAGGTAATGGCCATATGAGAGGTAGGTGAGTGGTGCCACGTGTTGCCAGCGTATGTTGCTGTTAGGCTTTTGGAAGTTTATTGCCACGTGTCCCTAGGCGGAATATTCCGTAGTTACAATCATTAAAATTGAAATTTTTATATGAAATTCTAGTGTATAATTTAAACGTTTAGAAACTGATTAGTCCTACAAAATAAAATTCAAAACATTCCTCATCCAAAATCTTATTCAAATACCAAATTATATTCAAACTTAAACGCCAAATCTTTTTCTTCCCTACGCTATAAAAGCATAGCAACAATTAGGAGAAAATAAAAACCAGATCAAGAGAGGAAGCACAAATCTAGGGTACATTTGGTAAGGATCCCCATAGTAAAATCATGGTGATTTATGATCATTCTCAAGAAATTTTACATAATGTATTATACATACCAAACACACTTTTTATCACACTTTTTCTCTCTTCTAATTTTTCTCTCTATTTCTCTCACCACTTTTCTCTACCGTACTCGTTATTCTTCGATACTTTACTCTACAGTACAGTACTTTACATCCGTGCATTTATACCAAGCGTACCCTAATTAAGAAGAAAATCTTTGACAATCAAACCTTCAATCGTCCTCAAATCTTCAAAGATGCTGTTGGAGAATTTTTTTCATGTGACTTGGACCCCGTCAACTAAGAGCTGGGAACCTCCAGTACTTGTTGGATGGTTTAAGCTGATCAACATGAATGGGTCTTGTGGAGTTAGATGCTTACTACCAATTTCTTCAAATTCATATAACCTGCTGGGTATTGAATTGTTTATTTACTCAATCTTCTCAATTTTATCTGAGAAGGAAAAAGTAGTGAGGAAATTTCCAAATGGCTTACCTATCTAGCCATAACGTTAAATGGCAACCGCAAACACTACTTTGGCTAACCCATGTCGTCAACGACGCCCCTTTTATTTGGGGGAATATACTCCCAAACCAATTTAATACTCTGTGTGATATCTTCTACAATACCACGAGATAAGAGAACCTCACCCTAAAATAAATTTTCTCTGAGGGTAAATCCAGTGTCCCGCCAAAATGACCCCTGAAACACCATATTTGGTGCGCGTCAAAAAGAAAAAAGTTCCCCCTGAGGGTAAATCGCTGGCGCACATTATTATTTTCATTAGTAGTGTCAAAACGAGTTTGGGCTCGCAGGCCCATCTGCTAAATGAGCAGATTTGAACACTAAAAAATAGGTATGTTTAAACTCGCGAACTGGCCTGTAAAAAATATATATATATATATATATATATATTTTTTTTTTAAGTAATAAAAACACTTTATTACAACATTTTCTTATCTCTTTAACGATGTGACCATGATATTTATTGCCTTTTCTCTCAAAAGTCAAATATAGCAAAAGCTGTACTGTGTGTGCCAACGAGCAACAACCCCTGCTTTTTCTTACCGAAATTAATTAATTGCTTTTAATGCTATATAAGATTAACTACAAATACACAACTTTTTTTTTATATATGTGGATAAGAATGAGTTTGGATTTTTAAAATTAAAATTGTATGAAGTTCTGAAGTTGATTCAGTATTCATTTTTAATTGGTCCAAAGTTTAAAAAATAAAAAAAATAAAAAAAATAAAAAATAAAAAAATGCAAGAGACAACTTCAAAAAATTTAAGATATTTTAACTTTAGAAGATTTATTTTGATTCACAAACTATATATAGAAGGTTATAGAAGAGAATTTGAGAGGGGTTTGAATGATTTACTAGGTTATGTTTAGGGTGACATATGTTTTGCTAGGAAGAATATTGATGAAAAAATAGATTAACATATGTTTAGTATGTTGAAAAATAAAATAAAATTATAAAATTACTTGTATTTGGTAAGATGGAATAAAAAAAAAATAAAAGATAAAATATTAAAAAGTCAATTTTACACTTATTTATTAAGCTTCACATGTTCCCTTCATTCACTACATAGACCGAATACTTTAAAAAGTTTTTTTTAGGGCAAAATTAACATTATGCCCTACTTCTCTTTTATTCTAGTCATTTTCCTCTCATCAACGAAGGAATTTAACTAAACTCTTCTTTCTACATTTATTTATTTATTTATTTATTACCAAACATACATATAAAAAGAACCAAACTTTGAGTGATCAAAGATGATATATATCATTATCAAGGCTTTGTTTGTGAATCAAGAGGGGAAGGGAAGGTTAACTTTCCATATGTCTTTTCCTTGTTTAGGCGATGATACCTCTTTCAAAATACTCCAATTTGGGGTATCTTATATATTTGTGAAAGAGAAGGATAATGGAGGATTAAAGATTGATCTTCAATTATCTTTCCCTCCAATTTTCATCTTCTCAAATAAGTGAAAGATATCTTAATCATCTCCTCTCCCTTTTCTTTCTCTTCTTTAATCCTCAATCCAAACATACCTAAGAAAATATTAACTTCACCCTTTCTTTCCTTCCACTCTCTTTCAATCTATTCTCTACTATTCCCCTCCTATTTATGAAACAAACCCTAAGTTCTGTTGAGTGGTCCCAAGTTGAAGTTCCAATCAAAGAATCTTGCAAGTATAAATTTGTCTGCAGCTCAAGTACGTACACTCTAATGTTATACAATTAATTAGATTGATCTCCTCCAATTCTTTGTTGGAATTGTCAACATTCTAACAATTAAATAGGAGGCATTAAGGCATAAATTAATTCAGATCAATGCCAAAATTTACAAGCAATATATAACTAGAACTATTTATCAAATGATATAATGGTGATCAATATGTATAAATAAAAAATACAAAAATATTTTAGGCAAAAAAATAGAAAAATATATATAGTAAGCTTGCTAGTCTAATTAAAAATATATATAGAAATATATATATATATATAGTACTTGCACAGCAAATTAAAATAAGTACTATAAGATGCCAATAAAATTTTGCTAGCTTGCTAGCTAGGTAACTGAACTAATGAAGTGTGTTAGCATGCATGCTTTTACTTTACTTCATCAGCTTAAATATCACACGTAGTAAAATTTTATTGGCTCCTTAGGCACCTATTTCAATATTAGTTGGCTATATATATAGCTACACATAGCCAACTAATATAATTTGCTCTTACTAATTTATTGGTGAGGAAATAGGATTATTATAAGAAATGGGAATTAAGATGAGGTTATTTTTCCTTCCCAAGGTTGAGCTCATGTATTCAGTCATATCTAGTGTTTCTGGAGTGGTCCCACCAGGAAGCTCCCAATCAAAATGACACAACAAATTTGCAAGAACAATCTCCACACTGGCCACACCAAACGACATCCCAAGACACACCCTCTTTCCTGAACCAAATGGGATGAACTCAAAATTGAAGCCTTTGTAATCTATTGGACTGTTGAGAAACCTTTCAGGCAAGAATTCCTCTGCTGAAGTGCCCCAATACTTTGGGTCTCTCCCAATGGCCCACACATTCACAAGCAGTTGGGTTCCAGATGGGATTGTGTAACCATTAATCTCACAAGTTTGTGTGCTCTCTCTTGGAGCCATGAGAGGAGGTGGAGGGTGTAGTCTCAGAGTTTCTTTAATCACTGCTTTTAGATATTCCAATTTATCAAAGATAGTCTCATTGATGTATCCTTTGCTTCTGTAAACTTGTCTCACTTCTTCTTGTGCCCTTTTCATGACTCTTGGACTTCTTATCATTTCTGCCATGGCCCATTCAACTAGTGTTGGTGGTGCATCAGTTCCAGCAGTGATCATATCCTGTAAGTTATAAAATATAAAATGTTTTCTACAATTTAGTTAGAACCGTCAAAATGGTCCAACGAGTTGACCTGTTTAACCCACCAATATAATTTGGTGGGTTGGGTTGCAAAATTTTAACTTGTTTATTAAACGGGTTGGAGAAACCCGACCCACCTAACCCATCGGGTTGGCTCGCGGGTTAGGTGGGTTGGCCCGTAACCCACCTAATTTTTAAAAAAACTCTAAAAAAACATAATTCTTAATCATGTTTCTTTGTTTTTATGATATTTTCATTTTTCACCATATTTGCAGGAACCAGGAGGAAAAAAATGAGTAATGTTGTGATATTTTGACCATGTTTCATACTTTTATTGTTTTATTTTTAACTATTTGTGAGTGACATGATGAATGATAAATCTTTTCTTTCATTTTATCATATTAAATTTCTTAGTTCATGAAAAAAATATATAAAAAAAGTATAGATTTTTTTTAAAAAAAAAGTTTGAATTAAAAAAAAATGTGGATTAGGTGGGTTGGCCCGACCCACCATTTTGGTGGGTTGGGTTGAGATTTCCAACCCGTTTAACATGATCAACCCGAATGGGCTAACCCGTCACGGGTCCAACCCGTAGTGGGACAACCCGTGTGGACCGAGTTGGCCCACTTTGACAGCTCTAAATTTAGTCATATAATTAATTATTTGTAATACTAATTAAATTAAACTCACCAGCATGACAGCTTTAACTTGGTTAATGGTCAAATCACCTTGATCTTTCATATTCAAAAGAGTCTTAAGAAGACATTCTCCTCCTCCTCCTCCTTCTTCTTCTTCTTTTACATTTTTACTTTCTTCTCCCATGATGATGTTCTGAAGAACCAAATTGATTTTCCTGCACATCTCACGAGTCCTACCACTCACACCTGTGATGATGTTAAGCCACTTCCAGGAAGGAAACAGTTCAGAAACATACACTTCTGTTGCTGAGTTTGAGATCAACTCCGAAACTAACATAATTTCTTCTAATTGCCCCTTATAATTCTGCTTCTTCCCAAAAGTTGATTTCGAAGAAATCCCACAAATTGTCACAAAAAGTTTCTCACTTAGGTTCACACATGACCCTGCTTCCATACTTAGCGTATTCATCAAACTTGACACTTCCTTTTCCCGAGAGTGGATCCTATGTTGCCCAGCATAGAAAAGCAAGGAGAGAGAGTGACACATAAGTGTGTTCCACATGTGGACCCCATTATGTGTGGGATCCACTTATGTGTCACGCTCTCTCCTTGCTTTTCTATGCTGGGCAGCATAGGATCCACTCTCTATTTTCCCACACTGCTTGCAATGATCGTACACGCGTGGCGTTCAGCTATTGGATGCACCAAACATACATCTTTATATTATTATCTCTCCTAGCGTACTTTAATTTGGTTCATATTTAATTACAAATATAAAATAAAATTATTCAAAAAAGATAAAAATAAGATTTTGAGCAAATAAGATTGTAACTACAAAAAATTAAAAATGAGAATTTTTAATAATGTGTATTTTGACAGCCATATTACTAATTGTTAAAAAAATCTATTTTTTTTAACAAATAAATTTTGACCATCAAGATAAGTACATTTTTTAACAATTAAATTTTAATCGTCTAAATAAGTTGTTAAAAATAATCAATAATAATTTTTTATGATCAAAATTTTATTGTTAAAAAAAGTATATTTTTAACAATAAAATGATCGTTGATATAAGTTATTGAAAATAATATCTTTTTACGGTCAACATATCAAATAAATTTATGGTGTTATAAAATTAAAAAAATCCCTTTATGCTGAAAAACCATTTTTTTTCCAAGCGTAATTGTACATATTTGATCACTAAATCATATCATTAATTTATTTATAAAAAAGGTCCAATATTAATTTTACAATGCTCAAAACTCCAAATTGGTCCCTTATGTTTGCATGAAGTTTCATATTGGTCCTTTATGTTTCAAAAAGTTTAAATTGGTCCTTTATGTTTGCAAGAAGTTCCAAATTGGTCCTTCCGTCCACTTCCAATAATTTCTTAAGTTAAGTGCTGACGTGGCGTGCTAACGTGTTCATCTAAGCTGACATGTCATTAATACATCAGTGCCACGCCATCATATGATAATAGGCGATGACATGGTGATGACGTGGCGTGGCACGTCAGCTTAAATTGACACATAGGTGAGATGATATGTCCACCTCAGCATGCCACGTCAGCACTTAACGGAAGAAATAAACGGACTTGGACGGAAGGACCAATTTAAAACTTCTTGCAAACATATAAAGGATCAATATTAAACTTCGTGTAAACATAAGGGACCAATTTAGGGTTTTGACCTTTTACGATCATACTAAACTTGGACCGACCTGCTAATTAATTCGTACGAGATCGGATAGATAAGAAAGCAAACACAATGAAACAGCAAGAAAAGGAAAAAAAAGCAAGAAGGAAATGACTAAGAAAGGAAGAAAAGAAGGAAAAAATGAGAGGGAGCTGAGCCAAATGCTCAGAGAAAACTCTCACAAAGGAGAGAAAAAAAATAAAAATTAAAAAGAAAAAAAAGAAAAAAAGAAAGCAAACACAGTGAAACAGCAAGAAAAGGAAAAAAGAGCAAGAAGGAAAGGACTAAGAAAGGAAGAAAAGAATAAAAGAAGGGAAAAATGAGAGGGAGCTAAGTCAAATGCTCAGAGAAAACTCTCACAGAGGAGAGAAAAAAAAATAAAAAATAAGAAAGCAAACACAGTGAAACAGCAAGAAAATGAAAAAAGAGCAAGAAGGAAAGGACTAAGAAAGGAAGAAAAGAAGGGGAAAAGGAGAGGGAGCTGAGCCAAATGCTTAGAGAAAACTCTCACAGAAGAGGGAAAAAAATGCTAGAAATGCAAGAATTCCACCTGAGTTTACAAAGATCAAAGGTTTCTTGTAACGTTGCAGCCAACTCACGAGACAAACAAGGGAATAAGGATAAGGTTAAAGAAAGGATATACTGCAATGGTGGTTCTCCAGGCTTTATTTCTTGCTTGCTTATTTTTCCCACTCACGATGACGCTCAAGATATTGGCAGGACTCTCTATACTTGCCATACTTCTTTTAAAGACTTGGTGGAAAATCAGAGTTATCTTTTACATTGACCTAGAAAATAGACATGACTTTGATATAGTCGATTTAGGCACTAGAGCTGTACTATTAATTGTTCTAAGCCTTTTCGTAGGCTACTGTTTACTTGTTGGTAGGCTTTACATAGTTAGTTATGAAGCCTTGTAGCGATGAAACAACATTGTATATTGAGGCAGTTTGAGTATTGTCTCATTATCTTGTATAGTGTAGACTGTAAATCCCATTTAGTATAGTTAGCTATATGAATTTTGTTTCAAACTAACATGGTTAGTTAGGAAGCCATAGACAAATTGAATAATTGTGTTCCTTTCCGGTTGAATAATTGTTTTCGTATATGATTAATATCAGTTCATTGCCTCAAATTTTGATTCATTCTGATTTCTTCTTCATCATCATCCTCTTTGATTCTAATTCTCCCACTCATGGACCCAAAAAAGATGTTTGGGGCCTAACCCAGGGACACTATAATATTATACAATTAATTAGACTGCTCTCCTCCAATTCTTTGTTGAAAATATGAGCCATAAATTAATTCAGATCAATGCCAAAATTTACAAGCAATATATAACTAGAACTATTTATCAAATAATATAATGGTGATCAATATTTATAAATAAAAAATACAAAAATATTGCCATATATATAATATATATATAAACTTTTCTGCACTGGTGTTCAAGGCTAATTAAAACTTATTACAAATAATTACATTAGCATTCTCACACATTTTATTATATATAGTAGCTTAATATAAGAAACACAACTAAATACATATATATATATATAGTACTTGCACAGCAAATTAAAATAAGTACTATAAGATGCTAGGTAGCTAGTTAACTGAACTAATGAAGTGTGTTAGCATGCATGCTTTTACTTTACTTCATCAGCTTAAATATCACACCTAGTAAAATTTTATTGGCTCCTTAGGCACCTATTTCAATATTAATTAGCTACACATAGCCAACTAATATAATTTGCTCTTACTAATTTATTGAAGATGAAATAGGATTATAAGAAATGGGAATCAAGATGAGGTTATTTTTCCTTCCCAAGGTTGAGCTCATGTATTCAGTCATATCTAGGGTTTCTGGAGTGGTCCCACCAGGAAGCTCCCAATCAAAATGGCATAACAAATTTGCAAGAACAATCTCCACACTAGCCACACCAAACGACATCCCTGGACATACCCTCTTTCCTGAACCAAATGGGATGAACTCAAAATTGAAGCCTTTGTAATCTATTGGGCTGTTGAGAAACCTTTCAGGCAAGAATTCCTCTGCTGAAGTGCCCCAATACTTTGGGTCTCTCCCAATGGCCCACACATTCACAAGCAACTGGGTTCCAGATTGGATTGTGTAGCCATTAATCTCACAAGTTTGTGTGCTCTCTCTTGGAGCCATAAGAGGAGGTGGAGGGTGTAATCTCAGAGTTTCTTTAATCACTGCTTTTAGATATTCCAGTTCATCAAAGATAGTCTCATTGATGTATCCTTTGCTTCTGTAAACTTGTCTCACTTCTTCTTGTGCCTTTTTCATGACTTTTGGACTTCTTATCATTTCTGCCATGGCCCATTCTATTAGTGTTGGTGGTGCATCAGTTCCAGCAGTGATCATATCCTGAATAGAAACAGTTTGTTACAATTATAAAATATAGAGTATATAGACAATTTTGTCCCTGAAAGATTCAAAAGTTGATAATTTAGTCCCTAAAAGATCATAAGTGTACAATTTGGTCCTTGAAAGATTGCACCATTACACAAATTGGTCATTCCGTCATCTTCAGTTAAATTCTCTTAACGAACTTGCTGACGTGGCATGTTAATTGTAGACAAGGGACGTTAATTGCTTAGTAGGACATGCTTACATGACTCAAGCTAATATTCACCTCCAACTCGGCACAAAACGCAGCGTTTTGAAGCTTTAGTTTGCAACTTACACTAAGTTAGAGGTGGATTTTAACTTCTGTTGCGTTTTCTCAGCACAAGCCAAAATCCACCTCCAACTTAGTGTAAGTGTGCAAATTGAAGCTTCAAAATGTTGCGTTTTGTGCTGAGTTGGAGGTGGATTTTAGCTTGTACCATGTAAGCATGTCCTACTGAGCAACTAACGGCCCCCGTGTGCAATTAACGTGCCACGTCAGCAAGTCCGTTAAGAAAATCTAACTGAAGATGACAGAAGGACCAATTTGTGTAACGGTGCAATCTTTCAGGAACCAAATTGTACACTTATGATCTTTTAGGGACCAAATTGTCCACTTCCGAATCTTTCAGGGACGAAATTGTCTATATGCTCTAAAATATAAAATGTTTTCTACAATTTAGCCGTATAATTATTTGTAATACTAATTAAATTAATTAAACTCACCAATATGACAGCTTTAACTTGGTTGATGGTCAAATCACCTTGATCTTTCATATTCAAAAGAGTCTTAAGAAGACATTCTCCTCCTCCTCCTCCTTCTTCTTCTTTTATTACATCTTTACTTTCTTCTCCCACGATGATGTTTTGAAGAACCAAATCGATTTTCCTGCACATCTCACGAGTCCTACCACTCACACCTGTGATGATGTGAAGCCACTTCCAGGAAGGAAACAGTTCAGAAACGTACAATTCTGTTGCTGAGTTTGAGATCAACTCCGAAACTAACATAATTTCTTCTAATTGCCCCTTATAATTCTGCTTCTTCCCAAAAGTTGATTTCGAAGAAATCCCACAAATTGTCACAAAAAGTTTCTCACTTAGGTTCACACATGACCCTGCTTCCATACTTAGCGTATTCATCAAACTTGACACTTCCTTTTCCCACACTGCTTGCAATGATCGTACACGCGTGGCGTTCAGCTATTGGATGCACCAAACATACATCTTTATATTATTATCTCTCCTAGCTAATTACTTTGGTTCATATTTAATTACAAATATAAAATCAAATTATTCAAAAAAGATATAAATAAAGATTTTGAGCAAATAATTAAGATTGTAACTACAAAAAATTAAAAATGAGTATTTTTAATAATGTGTATTTCCACAGCCATATTACTAATTGTTAAAAAAATTTATTTTTTTAACAATTAATTTTTGGCTGTTAAGATAAGTATATTTTTTCAACAATTAAATTTTAAGTGTCTAAATAAGTTATTGAAAATAGTCAATAATAATATTTTTTATGATCAAAATTGTATTGTTAAAAAATATACATTTTTTAACAATAAAATGATCATTGATATAAGTTGTTGAAAATACTTTTTTTTTACGGTGAACATATCAAATAAATTTATGGTGTTATAAAAATTTTTTAAAAAAATTCCTTTATGCTGAAAAATCATTTTTTTCCAAGCGTAATTGTACATATTTGATCACTAAATCATATCATTAATTTATTTATAAAAAAAAGCCCAATATTAATTTTACAATGGTCAAAATTCCAAATTGGTCCTTTATGTTTATGTTTCAAAAAGTTTAAATTGGTCATTTATATTTGCAAGAAGTTCTAAATTGGTCATTCCGTCCACTACCGTCAATTTCTTAAGTTAAGTGCTGACGTGACGTGCTAATGTGTCCATCTAAGCTGACATGCATGATATGTCCACGTCAGCACTTAACTTAAGAAATTGACGGAAGTGGACGGAAGGACCAATTTGGAACTTCTTGCAAACATAAAGGACCAATTTAAACTTTTTGAAACATAAAAGACCACTACGAAACTTCGTGCAAATATAAGAGACTAATTTGGAGTTTTGACCTTCTACAAGCATACTAAACTTGGACCGACCTGCTAATTAATTCGTACGGGATCAGATAGATAATATTCCAACAAATTAAAGGATTTCCTTATCTAAAGAAGCACACATGCAAAAATAAATAAATAAATAATTAATTAATTAAAAAAAGTGATTACCAATTCTTGCGAGGCAATCTTTCTGAGGAGCTTCCAGTGATGTCCAACGGGGGAGAAGACAATATCAGAGGGGCCATAAAACACAATTTCAGAAACAGGAAGACGAGGTCTATGAGCAAACACAACATCATGTGTCTTCAAAACCTCTTTTGCCATTTCGGCAGAAGAGACCACAATGGTTGGGATTTGGCCCAATTGAAGGTACATCAAAGGCCCATATCTTTGGGACAGCTCCCTCAGACGACGGTGGGGTAGGTGTCCTACGAGGTGGTGGAAGCTTCCTATAAGAGGAACCCTCCATGGCCCTGGTGGAAGACGTCCAAGCTTTGAAGAAGAATTTGATACTTTTCTTCCACTACTCATCACAAAAATGAGGAGGAGGAACAAGATTGAACTCAAAAGGAAGGGCAAAGAGAAGAAGAAGAAGAAGTGATCACCATGATGAAGACGAAGATGATCCATGAATGAGTATAGCACAATAAAGTAGTGTTTCAAGATATATTATATATATATCTTGGGAAGGAGAGAGAGAGTTGTAGATCCATTGACTAGTAACTAGTTTTTTTTCCAAATCAAAGTATTTATCGTTAACAACAGTGACTAATTCTCTTGTCACGCGTCATAGCTACATAATACTTTTCATGCTCAAAGAGAGAATTTGAATTCACGTCACTTAGTTAAATAATTAAGTGAGAAACCATCAAAGTACAATACAGGTAGCTAGTAGTCATATAATTATGTAGATGAGACTAGTATGTAGTTACGTATATATATGTAGAGTTAATACACAAGTTAGAAATGAAGAGATATGACCACAGGGAGAGACATGAAAATTGATAAATATTAGATAAACATTAACTCAAGTACTCAAGTAGGTGACTACATTAAATTATGGCTAAAATGCCCAAAAAAAAAATTTGTGACCTGTGTGCCAAAAATAATTCCCTATAAAAAAGTCTTGTCTTTTTGTTTTAAAATTGATAGAGTTTGTATATTCATTGTTTTACACATTAGTCTATATACAGGTTACGGGTTTATGGGTTAAATAGCAAGTTATAAGAATTTTTTAAACTATTATGGAGGGGATTCACTTATAAAAACTAACCTATACCTTTCATAAATTTTGTAATTTGTGTAAAAAAAAGTCTTCTTTAAATTATATAGAGTAAATTAGTAGACCAAACTTTTTTGAGATATCAAAATTACATTTAACGTAATTTTCCTTGATCTATTTTGAAAACCTACATGTACTCTTTTATCTTGAAAGATTAAATAATCTAAAATTTAAAACCTTTTTAATTAAATAACTTTAAATATTATCAAAATTTCTAAAATAATTATTATAAAAAATTATTTTTAAAATTATTATTTATTTTGAGTCAACAAAAATAATACATTATTTTACTTTAAATTAAAAAAATAATGTTTATATTAGTGAAATGAATATTTAATTATATAAATAATAAACAAAAGGGATACTTTGATCAAAATAAGTGAAATTGTAGATGTTTTTATCTCACAACCTTAAGGAATATAATTGTAATTTTATTAAAATAAAAATGAGGAGAATGTAATTTAAAAATCTCTTAATTAGAAGAGAGAAATGTAATTTAACTTAAATTAAATATTCATATGTTTTTATAATTATAAGAATTATTGTTAGAAAAATAAATAAAGCATGTGTTATATATTAATTTGATTTTAATGTAATAAAATTACAGATGTATATATTTTTACTTAATCATAATATATATATATATATATACACACAGATTTAATAAATTATAGTTGAAATAGTGAATCATGAATTAGTCTTTCTACCTATTTAATTATCCGTCTAATTTTTGAATAGATTGCAACTTGTGATTTAAGGATGGTTGACTTGACACTTCACAAAGTTGAAGGTGAATAGATTACACCGTCTATTGGTGTATTGAATATTGATACATAATATTTATATATTTTTTAGATTAAAGGATACACATAATAAATAAAAAAGTAAATGAATGATATTAGTTAATGCAAGACATTACATAATATTAGAGGCTTCGCATGCACCTTCGTGCATGTAATTTATCATTAATTTTTTAAAATATAATTATTATATTTTAAAATAATATATTTCATAGTTTTTAAAATTTTAAATTAGAATTATTATCATAATTAATTAGAATTAAATGATGGGAAGTTATTTACTTTTCCACTTTTTTAGTAACTACCATCATATATGTTTTCTCTCTCCCATTACCTTTTATTATATTTTTATATATCTCAACTTCCCCACTTACCTTTCCTCCAATCAATTTTTTTTGTTATTTTTTAATTAAAAAATATGATTATTTTGTGACCCCAATGACCAGAAGGGGTCACAGACTCACAGCCATATTAATATAGATATATACTTTAAATATTTTGCTTCAAAATTAAAGCCCATATTTCTGGAAGTTGTCTGAAACGATGGATGATAAGAGCTAATTGGGACCCCACAAGGGACAACCGGACAAGGTAGTACAAAGATTAATGAGGGCGCATTTAGTTTAGTGAACTCTAAATTCTGTATAAAGTTATTAATTAAATCGGTTGTGTTTGGCTAGCTAACTCAATTATTGAAAAGTGTTTTTTTTTATATGAAAGGAATTTGTGTTTTATTAATTTGTATAAAAAAATTTTAATTTATACTGTCAAATTATTAACTTGAATAAATTTATTTTTGTATATTAACAAATTAAATGTAAGTTTATCAAAAAAAAAAAACAAATTAAATGTAAGAAATAAAATCATAATGAATATTTAAAAATATTTAAATTTATATATTAATGATTCATACTCTCACTACAAAAAAAAAGCATTTTTAGTGACGGCTTTTTTAGTCTTTCATGACAATTCTAATCGTCGCTAAAAATTTAACAACGGTTTTACTTATCGTTGTTAGAGTTGGCGTCGTCACAAAACCTAACGAGTAACGACACTTGAAATAATTGTCAGCACTAATCGTCGTTAGGTTTTCCAATGGCCATAACCGTTGCCAAAATTACTTAATTATCACAATATGCAATTAACGACGATTTTAAGGGTACGTTCTTTAGCAAGAAATATTAAAGGAAAAACTAATGGAAATGGTAGGGCCCACTGAACCCCACCTACTTTTTTATTTTTTTATTTTCATCAACTTTTTTTTTTTAAAAAAGAAAAAAATACAAAATATCTATTATACTCCTCTGATTTGACATGATTTGACACAATTATAACCCTCTTTTCTTTTTATTATTTTAATATAAGGGGTAAAATGGTCATTTTAATACATTCCATTTCCATTACCAAACTTTTACTACTAAACATATCAAATATTCAAATGCATTCTGTTTCCATTTCCATTTCTATATCTGCCTAATGAACGTGGCCTAAACGTCGTAAAAATAATCAACTGTAAAATTTCATGCTGCTTAGCAACGGTTACAGTCGTCGTTAAGTGGATACAATAGTAATATTTATCTTTTTGGCATCGGTTTAAAGCGTTGCTGGATTACTATTTTTTCATTTATTTCTATTTAATGATAATTTTACAGTTGGTTATTTTTAAGAAAAACGCAAAAGAAAACTAGACATATACAATGCAAGTCTATATTGAGTGATAGTGTCATCATTCCATTCTACTAACAGTAGCTCTAGGTACTAACTACCACCGAAAGTCTATCCACTCACATGTTTCTAGTTTCTACGAGGAAAAGCTACTATTCCAAGGAAAAAAAAATAGCAATTTTCACATAAAGCTAGAAATAATAAAAAAAATTTATGTGCTATTGCTTATATGTTTAACACGTCTTTTTTTAATTAGTTAATCTTACCAAAAGCTTATAAGCAACAACATACATATTTTGTCCAGAAATAAACTACCTTGAATGTTTGGTTGATCTACGTCGGGAAAGAAATTAAGTACCATTCATCACGCTTCTTGGGCGTGTTTAGTAGCATGAAGGAAAGGGAGAAGAAGAGTTAAAATTGGGCGAGGTTTTGATTTTTTGTACGAAAATTAAAAAAAATATATATATATAAAATATTTATTATATCATTTGATTTGATATAATCATATATATATTACTCGATGAAAAAGTATATATTATTTATACACATAAAGTCATATATTTTTGAAGGGTTTTAAAGGAAAAGAAGTTAAGAGTGTTATGGTAAATTTTAAATAAAAAAATTAGTAAGGACGTTTTAAGTTTGTTCTAAAATATTTATTTTTCAATTTTAATATGCTTTTGTTTAGAAGTAGAACGTACTATAAGATATAATTTTTAATTTTTGCTTTACAATAGAAAACTTACTTCATGTACCAAAAAAAAAAGAAACTTACTTCAGCTTCCACTTAAAAATACTTTTTTTTTTCAAACTTCTACATCTTTTTAAAAACTAAGTACTTTGAGAAAAATAAATAATTTCTTCTTCCGTATAAATTCAGCCAAATAAGTTGTGTAACGAAAACCAGTGAAAATTAATTGAAATTGTGATAATATATTTTTTAAAAATATTAATTATTTTATATAAAAATATTAATTATTTTATATACAAATATATTACTAAAAACAATATATTTTATTAAGATCGGGACATCATTATTTTTATATTTCTTAATGCATTACTTGATTTGGACAATTAAGTTTTACTATTTGTAAAACTTTTCAAAGATTGCAACTACTGTTTAGTTCTTTCTTTCCACAAGTATATATCTTTCTATCATGATAATTTTTTCGAAATACTGTCGAACGCTAGATATTAACACAACTTTTAATTAAAATTTGAACTTAAATTTATTATACTATAACGGTCAAAATATTATTTTGGTCTTTTATATTTTATTCATGTTCCATTTTAGTTATCAATTGTTCAAAAATAGTCCTTTTGTCTCATACCTTTAAAATAATTGTTTGTTTAATACGACGTGACTTATAATGACTCAAACACTAACCCAAAACAACGCCGTTTTCCCAATTCAAAATGAGAACTTGCTACTTACCGATTCATCTTCTCCAAACGTAAATGACATGCGTTTTGGGTTAAAGTGTGATTCATTAATCACGTTAGATTAAACGGACAGCTAGGAGAGAATTTTGGTCCACCTCAACATTTAACAGAGAAGACTAATGGTGTGAAACAAGAAGATCATTTTTGAACAACTTAAAAACATAAAGGATTGATCTTAAACTTTTAAAATAATGGTCAAAATAAAACTTAGATGAAACATGAAAAAACAAAATAATATTTTAATCTACTATAACTTAAGAGAAATTAGTCCCATCTATCAAATCTAACCTTTATGATCTTTTTACTGCTTTGTTTGCGTAGGGATTGGCAATCTCTACTTTTTCCACCTAATAATATCTCATCTCATTTATACATCAACGCAACAACCTCCTTTAATTGAGTGGATGTTTATTAAAATTTGAAGGAAAACGGATATTAGTTAATTCGAGTTCTAATTAAGTATGAGGTTATAACGTGACATAATTGCTATTTTTTGGCAGCTTGTTATATATATGCATGTTAATATTTACGTGAGAAGGGATCTCTATTCTTTAATTTTAATTTATAAGATCAATGTTATAAATTCGAGAATAAAATGTCATGAGAAAATTGTTCCCCTAAACACAACGATATAGTGAGATAAAAAAAATTACAAGGAAAAATAAAATATCATTGATGGTTTGCAGTTAATTACAGTACTCGTGATTCGTGAACAATGAATCATTCACAGTACTAATCTCATTGCAAGTTTCTATTTTCGATCGATTATAAAAAAAAATTTACATCTATTTTTTTTATATTTATTTTTTTAAATTTATCTATTAAAATATGACATGTGTAAATTTTTCTTTTAATAGCAGGTTAACAAAATTAAGAAAAAAAAAACACATAAGTAAAATGACATATATCATATTTTGATATGCAAAAAATGTATGCAAGTTTTTTTCTATAAAAAAAAAAAATTAAACCAATACATATACAAGCTTACACATCATATATAGTACATGAGTTTAAAATAGATTACACTCAGTCGCCAATGCGTATAGCATTTGAATGATTCAGAGATTAAACAATTAATGAATCTTTCATGAACCAATTTAGTAAAATTTCATTGGCTCCTTACAAGATAATATTACTTTATTCCAAGAAGTACATGCATGTATGTTGTGCAGGATTATATATTATATACAAGAAATGGGAATTAATATGAGCTTATTTTTCCTCCTCAAAGTTGAGCTCAAATACTCACCCATGTCTAAGGTCTCTGCAGTGATCCCAGAGGGAAGTTCCCAATCAAAAAAGCACAGCAAATGTGCAAGAACGATCTCCACAATACCCACACCAAACCCCATCCCTGGACATATCCTCTTTCCTGCACCAAATGGGATGTACTCAAAATTGGACCCTCTGTAATCTATCCAACTCTTCACGAATCTTTCAGGCAAAAACTCCTCTGCTGAACTACCCCAATACTTGGAGTCTCTTTCGATAGCCCATACGTTCACAATCACTTGGGTTCCCGTTGGTATTGTGTAGCCATTGATCTCGCAAGTTTGTGTGCACTCTCTTGGAGCCATAAGAGGAGCTGGAGGATGCAATCTCAGAGTTTCTTTGATAATTGCTTTTAGGTACTCTAATTCTTCGATATTAGTTTCATTGATGTGTCCTTTGCTTCTATAGGCTTGTCTCACTTCTGCTTGTGCTTTTCTCATTATTCTCGGGTTTTTCATCATTTCTGCCATTGCCCATTCTACTAGTGTAGGTGGTGCCTCTGTTCCACCAATAATCATATCCTGCATGTGTACATATGTTTATATATAGCATAGAGCGTTTCATTTAATATAATATTTCTTAGAACAATACATATGTAATTAAAAGGTCAACTATTATATATGTTGTTATAATCAATCAGAATAGTAACCAAAGTTTTTTAATAAGCATGATTGATCGTGATCGATCCCTAAAATATCATATGAAATAATTATATTATTTACTAATTTTTTAAGTGCTAGCATAAAAAAGAAATTTGTTGCTTTTGGAGGATCCTCAAGCCAATTAATATAATGGTCAAAACCCTAAATTGGTCCTTTATGTTGTCACCAAGTTTCATATTGGTCCTTTATGTTTCAAAAAGTTTAAATTGGTCCTTTATGTTTGCAAGAAGTTCCAAATTAGTCCTTCCGTCCAATTCCATCCAGTTTTGCCGTTAAGTGATAACGTGTCCGACTGATGTGTCGCCCTCTCTCTCCTACGTGTACTGTTTGACTGACGTGTCCTAAGTTACCCTAAAATTAGGGACTAAAATGAAACAAAATAAATTTTGACCAATCAAAAATATAATTTTCCCACTTTTCCATCAATTCTACTTCATCGCTGCGGCGCTGCCTACCTCCATGGAAGAGAAAGAAGAACTTTCTGGGAGTAAAACCCTAACTCTTGAACAACCCAGAAATATGAAACACACAACAGCTCATTCTCATGATCTTAACCATTCTCTCCATCTTCAAGCAAAAGCATAAGTGTGAAAAACGCACTAATCGCATAAGGTAAAGCTAAAAAATAGAGGACCCAGGTTCGAAAAGATAAAAGGGATTCAAAAGTATTCTTGAATATATCTGATGCCATCACATTGTGCTCAGCAACAAATCGAACATGGCTAAAAAGTTAGGGGTTCGTTCGTCAGCGTCTGAAATGGCTTGACTCACTCGATTATATTCTTGGCGACTGATTTTAGGATTTGGATTTGTCAAGCATGTGCCAATCTATCTCTGCTGGGATATTTATTTCTGAACCCGATTCGTCCTCAGCAGCTCTTAGACTCATCTTCACCACTTTGGAGGAACCGATAGAAAAATTAAAGAAAACTAAATTTTATCTAAGGAAATGGAATTTGAAGCACGAAGCTAAAAAAATTGGGTATGGGAGTGTGATAAAGAGTAACATATCTAGCAACCCAAGCCCAAGAGCAAACAAAAACTACTAAACTAGGTAGAAGTGTATCTAATAAAATAATGTTTTTATTTAGTACAGAATCTTTCTTCTTTTTTTTTGTCAATTTCAAAAATGGCTTGAATTTCACTAATAATGGGTTTTATAATACTTAAAATAATCAGATCTGTTCTAATAAATACTTCGGTGATAACCCCTAAAAAAATTGGCTCGATTATTTAATTAGCTTTTCATTTTTTTTATTTTGTCTATTTAATTAAATAATTACAACAGTTAAACTTTTGAAATTTATTGTTTCTTTTTATTTCAAAAATTAAAATCTAATTTTGAGAATTATATTAGAAATCAAAGACAGGCCCAAAAGACTTTTTGCCAAGAACTTGTTAGATCTAAGAAGTCAAAAACATATAATAATGGATGGATCATGAATTCATGATGATATATATATATATATATATGATACTTACCAACATGACGGCTTTAACGTGGTCGATGGTCAAATCACCTTGATCTTTCATTTCCAAAAGAGTCTTAAGAAGACATTCTCCTTCTTCTTCTTCATCATCATCATCTTCTTCTTCTTCTTCTTCTCCCACAAGGATGTTCCGAAGAACCAAATCGGAGTTCCTACAAATCTCCTCAACCACACGAGTTTCTCCAACAAGCACTTGAAGCCATTTCCAAGAAGGAAAAAGATGAGAAACTACGGTTTCATGTGTAGACTCGGAGATCCTCTCAGAAACTTGCATAATTGCCTCTAAATGACGTCCCTTATTATGCTTCTTACCAAAAGCCGACCTTGAAGTAATCCCACTTATTGTCACGAAAACTTTCTCACTCAAATTCACGCATGACCCTGCTTCTTCCTTTAGGCTTTTCATCAAACTTGATACTTCCTTTTTTATCCACATTGATTGCAATGACCTCACACGTCTACCATTTAACTATATATTGCACATGTAGGAACAGATATTTATTGTAAATCCATTCTTAATAGAGGATGTTCAGTACTATTTGAAAACATCAAATTCGATACTCTTTCTTTCTGTTCGTTACTTGTTATTTATTAGTATTACTACAAATTTGATCCATAATTTATTCAGATTAGGTCCTTATTAGTGTGAGTTTTATTAAAAATTACAAATTACGTATAATTTCAATCATCTCAACCCTTAATTTCATTTAAATTACTAAAGACAAATGATGACGTGACACCACATGTAACATTAATGACTCATCATCACTCATAATCTCCACACTTACCAAAACCACATCATTTCTCTTTTTAAATTAATACGAAGAAGCGACGTCAAAGTTCAAGTGAATCAGCAATAACAAGAAGTGACGTTTGTTTAAAGTGATGAATTAGCAATAATGTTACTATTGTGATGTCACGTCATCATCTTTTTTTGGTAGTAATTTGGAGATGTTAATCAAAACTTTCAGAACAAATTTGACCAAAAATAAAATTTTTGAATGTTGAAAATTAGTATAAAGTTTAAGCCATGCACGTGATTTGTCTCATTTTAAACCTACAATTCTGAATATTTTACTAACCAATCAAACAAATCTTAACCGAGTGTTTTAACATATAAGTTAGCACTATATATATATATATACACACACACATACTAGAATTAATTAGTATTACCATTTGCAGTGAGGCGATCTTCCTGAGTAGCTTCCAATGGTGTCCAAAGGGGGAGAAGATGATGTCAGAGGGACCATACAACAGAATTTCAGAAGCATGCGTACAAGGCCTATTTGCAAATATGAGATCATTTGTTTTCAAAACCTCTTGGGCTATTTCTGCAGAAGAAACCACAACCGTTGATACTTGGCCCAATTGAAGATGCATCAAAGGCCCATATCTTAGTGATAGCTCTTTGAAACGACGGTGGGGTAGGGAGGACGACGTCGTTCCTCCGAGGTGGTGGATGCTTCCTACAATAGGGAGCCTCCATGGCCCCGGCGGTGATACTACTTTTCTTCCACTGAAGATGGCTCTTAAGAGTTTTACTAATTTCAGTGAAATAAGTATGAGGAACAAGATTGAAATGATCAAGGAAGAGAAAATTGTAGGAGAAGCTAAGAGATGGGAAAGATGATGATCCATGAACACAATTCGTGCGGGAGATTGAAATTTTAAAGGAAGATAAGCTCAACTTATAAACTTTAAGAGTTTATTTATATCAATAAATAAAATTCGTGCTGAGGCATCAATGATTGATGATATATGATAGTTGACAAAGAGTAAAAATACAATTTGGTTGACAATTAATTTCGGTTATCACTTTCGTCTAGTTTTTATTATATGTTACTTGGCCGGCCCGGCATGACTATTGTGCATTCTTTTTGTGTGTGTTACTCTTAAACTCATTTACACACTTTTTTTTTTGGGTGTAGAAACTCATTTACACATAAAACACAGTGTAATAATTAATGTAACATCAACAAAAATAGAAATGTCGTTTTAATTCTCGTCTAAATTATCCAAAATATCCAAAACATGATACAGAATCATCTAAATTATCCAAAATATCCTAAACTTTGGGGTATTCAGCATGGTCTAAAAATTGCTCGTGATATGGGTATTAATCATCTTGATCTAGAGTGTGACTCGACTTCAAAACTATTACAGGTGTCAATATTGATGATATGCACTTATGCAGAATCATCCTACTGTTTGGAGTATTAAAGAATTACTTAGGCTCAATTGGGATGTTAGAATTACTTAAATTCCTATATGTACGCTTGGTATAAATGCACGGATGTAAAATACTGTAAAGAAAGTATTTTAGAGTAAAGTACTGTAGAATAAAAGAAAGTACTGTAGAAAAAAGTGATGAGAGAGATAGAGAGAAAAATTAGGAGAGAGAAAAAGTGTGTTTGGTATGTATAAAATATGATGTAAAATTTTTTTGAGAATCATGAAACACCACGATTGCACTGTTTGGTATCTTTACCAAACATACCCTAAACAGTTGTGCTGATAGGCTTGCCAAAAGTAGCTTGAATTGTGAAGGTGGTCTCTTAATTCTAAACAGTCCCCCTAAGGTTGTAATGGGTCTTTATTTACTGGAGTTAGGGGGCAGAATACCCCCAATGACCCAGGTGGGTAGTGTGGTCCTTTTCTTTTTGTTTTTGGGCCTTCGGGCCCCTCACTGTACCAAAAAAAATATATCATTCATTAATAATGTTATTTATTAATTTGATTTATATATAATTTATGTTAAAATATTCTCGATATATTTTTTTGTGTTAATCGTAGAAAGTAATACTAAATCTTTTAGCTTCGATATTAAAAATAGTTTATAGTTAATGTTAAAGCTATATTATTTTTGTAGTGTGTTATAACTATGAGAGCACCATCCAGCCTAAAGGGAAAGAACTGGAAGTGTTTTTGGTAGATTGGATCCATTTAAATAAGAGTAAGATTGCAAGAACCTTCGAAGAAGATAATTGATGAATCAATTCGTTAAAGAGATGAGAAAAACATTGACTCGTTCAAGCCGGCTCATCAAAATTTACTATATAGAAAGTACTGTAAATAAAATACAGTATAGTAAAGTCTTGTAGAATAAAAGAAAGTACTGTAGAGAAAAGTGAGGAGAGAGATAGAGAGAAAAATTAGGAGAGAGAAAAAAGTATGATAAAAAATATGTTTGGTATATATAAAATATGATGTAAAAATTTTTTGAGAATCGTAAAATATCACGATTTTACTGTTTGGATTTCTTACCAAACATACCCTAAATATAACCACATAAACTTAGAATGATTGTATGTGTTATGTCACTATTTTTCGTTTGGTAACCGGAAAAAAGTGCTTTAAGTAAAAGTTAAAAATTAAAACTTTTGGTTCTAATAAAAAACTGAAGTTAAAATTTAAATATTTCATAACAAAATTACCTTTAAATATTGTGATATTCTTTGTATTTTTTTAATAAAATTGTAGTTAATTCATACATATAATAAATAATAATTATTTTTTATAATTATTTTTTATTTAACTAAAATGAATAGATATTTATCTAATAGATATTATTAATTAAATTTAATAATTTATTTAATTAACATTTCATTAAATTAATAAATAATTAAAATTTTATATTTATTTGTTTAAAATTTAACAATATAAAATATTTATATCTATTTATTTATTTAATAACATCAATAATCCTTTAAATCTATGCATACTTTTCTTGATAATTTTAAAGTAAAAAAAATTAATTTATACGAATTTACCAAACATAAATTATTTATGAGATATTGATAAAAATACTTTTTAACTCAATTTGCCAAATACAAATTTTTTTTTCTCACATTACTTTTTCTCAAACTCTATTTAAAAAAAATCATTTTTTTTGTTGAATAGAAAAAAGAAAGAAAGAAATCATTTAAAAATCAACACTTTCAAAAAAAAATTTGTCAAACGGGCCCTAAGATATTAAATTGGGCTGGATGCTGCCTTATGCGGGCCTGTCGTCTCCAATTGTGATGTTGGGCCTCAGAAAAGGCCCAACCTTCGTGGCTACTAAAAAAAAGAATAAAGATACCACAAGAAGGTATAGACAATAGACTATATAGAGGAACTAAATCGTTTGTGCGAATTTATTATGAAAAAGTAGAATTATGAAAATTAGATCAGAAAGGTTGGGACCTGCCATCTATTAATAGATTACTATAATCAATAGAATTTGACGTTTAGATTTTAGAATAAAAAGGATGAAGTTCCCAATGGTTGAATGAATTTGTATGAGTTTATACATAATGTACATGCCTTAACTTTTATTAGTATTGGAGAATGAAAAAGTACATTATTCCATCTTCTTCACAATATTTGTTTTGTTAAAAGTTTTTATTTATTTTTAAATATATACTAACTAATAATTTTTTTGGTCTGTATACACCTACTCAACGAAGCAGATATTGTGAAGGAGTATTTATTAAAAAAAAACTTACATCCATTTTCTCAAGTTTCCTTATAAAAACATGACATGTGTAAGTTTTTTTCTTAACAGCAGGTTAACAAAGTTAAGAAAAAAAGGTTTACATAAGTAAAATGACACATGTCATGTTTTAATAGAGAAACTTGTGGAAATAGATGTAAGTCTTTTCCTATTTATTAACATTTGATATTTCATCAAAAGTAACCATCATTTTTTTTTCATTTAGGGTTATCAGAAAAGTATTTCATTTTATACTCTCTCTTCTATAATTGATTATGTTGTAAAATGTGATTTTTTTATACTCTTTTTACCGTGATTATATTGGTTCGTGTATATATATAAACTTTTGGGCACTTGTCTTTTCCTATATATATCTCTCATCTTTTGGCTTCTAGTCTATCATCTTCAAAGTTGAAGAAAGGCTAAAAGTGAAGTCATGTCATCTCAAGGCAAAGAAAAGGCTATACCCCGCTTCTTCAAGATAGTTCTTCCCAAAAGCCTTCAAGATGGAGAGCTTGTATATATTAATCTTTCTTCCCTATTTTATTTTTTTTCGATATATATATATATAACATATAAACATTAATAAATAAATATATATTATTTTCAAACATTTTCATAATCTAGCTAGCTATATGTGGATTATTATTGTTCAATTAATCTTAATCATCACCACTTATCAATAATGCTAACATTAATTTCATTACAGAGGATTCCAAGGAGTTTCGTGACAAAATATTGGAAGGGCTTATCAAATTCAAAGGCAATAGTAGTACTTAGGGTTCCAGATGGTGGTGGTGATGAGTGGGAAGTGGAGTGGACAGAACGTGATGGTGATGTTTGGTTGAAGAATGGTTGGAAGAATTTTGCAGATTTCTATTCAATAGGTGATGGTCATTTCTTGGTGTTTAGGTATGAAGGAGGAAACAAGTTTGAGGTTATGGTATTTGGTATGAGTTGTTTAGAAATAGAGTATCCTCCCAAGTGTCCTGTGAGTGTGAGACCCAAAAATAATATTATTATTGATGATGACGATGATGATGGTGTTCGTGAAGTGGTTAAACTCGAACAAGAAAGTGATGATGATGATTGTGAGACTAAGAGTGATCATGAAAGACCAAGATCATCACCATTAGTGCACAATCGTCAACCTCAAAAGAAGATGAAAACTAGTCACTTTAATAATGGAGCTACTAACACAAGAACTAGTGGTGGTGAGTATTATTGTTCCTTAATTAATCTGATCATGAATTACTCTCTCCAATTTTTTATGTATTACTCCTTGAAATTCTTTTTGGTGTACATGTAGGGCGTGATGGAATAAATGGAAGAAGATGCATGAGGAGCAGTTGGAATAAAGTGAATGTTGAATCATCATTAAAAGATAATATTATCATTGGAAGTAGCAGCAGAGGCACAAAATCAGCACTAGAGAGAGCAAAGAAGTTCCACTCAGAGAAACCATTTTTCGTACGTCCAATGTACCCAACATATGTTCATTCTGGTTACATGGTAATCTAATTAGTTTTTTTTTATTATTATTATTATTATATTAATCTCCCAATAATTAATTAAAGAAATGATTGTTTGATTTGAAACATGCATGGATAATCTCAGGTAGTACCATGCGATTTCTCTGCAAGATATTTGGAGGGGATGGAAGGGAAAGCAAGTATTATGGTTAGTGATGATGAGGAGAAGAAGATGACAAGTTGGGAAGTGAATTTTAAGTACACATTGGGGAATAAACGAAGTGTGTTTACTGCTGGATGGGGTTTATTTGCTGAAGACAATGGTTTAAAAGAAGGCGATGTTTGTGTGTTTGAGTTGATTCATCATCATGCACCACCACAACAACTTTCCTTCCAAGTTGTTATTTTCAGATCAACCTAGCTACCTCTTATAAATCAAATTCAACCCCAAAGGTAAACTTTTTAATACAATTTTGTTGGAATTTTATTTGACTCATCCCATCCGAGTTTGATGTGCAAAATGTTAGTCTTTGGTTTGACATATCATTATTTTGAAGCTTAAAGACCATTTTACTGTTGGAGAATTTAATGGTTTAATTTAATAGAGCTTGTGAAAAATTTCAATTCCAAGAAATTAAGTCTCTAATATGAAAAGTGGAAAAAAAAAATTTATAGATCAATACACACATAATATGACACTTTAAAATGCATGTACTTATATCATGAAATTAAATTTCACTCCATCAAATGTGGAAATTTCATGGATAAGGGAGACTATAAAACTATAACATCCAAACTTTAGGTGATTTCATTATACAAATCTTATTGAAATTTTAACCAAAGTTATTATAACTAAACTTATTTTGATGCAAATGAACTCTACAATAATAGCAATTAAAAAAAAGTATGAAGTTTTTATATAATTGAATAATATATGTTTTTAACATTTGTGGTACCCCCTTTTAGACTGTAATATACTCATATCCTATAAGTTTATTATAGGTACCAAATATCAATTTTTCATATATACCTAACTGACCTTATTCAATAGATTCATGGAGGGAAATTAGTTAATTAAAATGAGAATATTTTTTAGTTAAGGAACTTATATGAAATTAAATAGTGATGATTCAAAGTTAAGAGAATAAATTGGCCTATATACTTCCTTATCGGGCCTGTCCACTCCAATTGTGAGTTGGGCCTCACAGCAAAGGATCAAAGCCTTATAGCCACTCCAATTGCAGATTATTATTCAATTTACGAAAAATGAATATTTTTAAGTTTAACAATTTATATTCCAATGATCATCGTTAATTGTTAAAAAAAAATGTACATATAGATTCGAAGGAGGATATTAATTTGGAGATGGTGATGTTTGTGAAGTGGTCAAACTTGAAAAAGAAAGTGATGATGATGGAAGTTTTGCTACCTAGCTAGCTACACTAGCATGCAATTTTTTTATTCAATTATATAATTAGATTAATTATACAGTGAATCAACATGACTTCTACATAAAAAAACAGTCCATACTCAGTGCTTGACATGTAGTAATTCAAAATTGTACCTTATATAAATGTACTTAAGAAGAAATTTAAAAAAGTTACAAAATGCATAGACTTTATATGACCACAAAATGTAATAATGCATTAACTAAAAATTAATGATAGAGACAAACTACAAACGTTTAAAATTATCAAATTCAATTTAATTTATAAATGATTCTAAACTCTGTCAATCCGACTTATTTATTAGATGGATTAAACGGATCAACTCACTAATTAAGTTTGATTTGTTTTGACGGTTCTACTTGCATACATCATATATAAGATTGTAAGAAGTGGGAACTAAGATCATAGGATCTTTTCTTTTCAAAGTTGTCCCCCAAGTTTCAGACATGTCTAGGGTTTCTGGAGTAATCCCATAGGGAAGTTCCCAATCAAAAAAGCATAGCAAATTTGCAAGAATGATGTTCACAACAGACACGCCAAACAACATCCCAGGACATATCCTCCTTCCTACACCAAATGGGATGTATTCAAAATTGAGCCCTCTGTAATCTATTGAACTCTTTAAGAATCTTTCAGGCAAAAATTCCTCAGCTGAAGTACCCCAATAGTTTGGGTCTCTTCCAATGGCCCACACATTCACCATCACTTGAGTTCCAATTGGTATTGTGAACCCATTGATCTCACAAGTTTCTGTGCAATTTCTTGGGATCAGAAAAGGACCTGGTGGGTGTAATCTTAGAGTTTCCTTGATGATTGCCTTTAGATATTCCAATTCCTCAATACCACTTTCATCAATATTATTATTATTGGCTTTGTTTCTGAAAACTACTTCCCTAACTTCTGCTTGTGCCCTTTTCATTACTCTTGGGTTTCTTAGAATTTCTACCATGGCCCACTCTACTATTGTAAATGATGTCTCAATTCCACCAACAATCATCTCCTGCATACATAAATAAGGTTTGACTTTATTATTTTTTTTAAAAAAAAAACAAAAGTAAAATTAAACACTTTTTATATCTCAAAACTTTATACCAATTTTTTCTTTTAAATTTCATTTTTTTTGAACAAATTTTATCCCAAAAGTTTTAAATTGTAATTATTCAATTCCATCATAATATTGAACACTATTTAAATTACTAACGGCAAATATTGACGCGGTATCATAACTGATGTAATATTAATAATAACTTATCGCTCAAAACAAAGTCACTTAATTATGTACTTTAATATGGTACAACGTCACTTTTTTCATATTAATAAAAAAAAATCATTATTTTGGTATGCTTTAAAGATAATGAGTTATTAATATTACACGTATGCAGTATCACATCAAGATAGTGGTTTTGAGTTTCGGATGAATGCAGCATATATATGGTGTTAGAGATTAGAACGAAATCTTAATTTTTGAGACGAAATTGACCGTCGCAAAAAGTTTAAGGGTGAAATTGTGAAAATTGATGTAAAGTAAATTAAAACGCCAAAAATTAAACTTGAGGGATATGGTGTAGTGAATTACCAGAGTTATAGCTTTAAGATTCTTGATGGTCAAATCACCATGGTTTTTAAGGTTCAAAAGAGCTGAGAAAAGGCACTCTCCTCCATCCTCTTGATGTGTAGCACCAAAGCCACTGATGATGCTATCAAGAATCATATCAATCTTGTGGTGCACTTTCTTTAACCTAAGCCTCTCTCCAGTGATCACCTGAAGCCATTTCTGGGAAGGAAAGATATCAGAAACTAGGGTTTCTTCTGTGGCCTTCATAAACAATTGAACAAGTGAGAGGATTGCTTCTTGCCCATTGTGCTTCTCACCAAAGATTGACTTCAATGCATTGCCACAAATTGTGTGAAGAACCATGTCACTTAGGTTCACACAACATCCAACTTGTGTAGATAAAGATTTTATCAAATTTGAGACCTCCTTTTCCCTTAGTGGTTGGAATGACCTTACATGCTTTGCATTTAACTGTTGGAAAAGCATTGAGAAGAGAGAATTAGGGCATTTTGCATGCAATAATATAATGCAGTTCTTAAAATCTGCTTTTAATTTTCATTAACCTAACCAAAATATTTTTTGAGAGAACCTATTTGAATTATTGTTTATGACTGAAAAAAAAATGTAGGTAAAAGTACATGTTTCTAACCTTTACACCAGTCTTTAATTTGGTACATACATTTTTTTGGGGTCAATTTTCTCTCAATTTTTTTTTTATCAGAATAAAGGGGGCTAGTCAAGGACTAGCCAGAAAACCCACGAGGAAGCCACAGGGCCCCTCATGTCACTCTCAAAAATTTTAAATTACAATCAATTTTATTCCGAAATTTTTGAATTTTTTCCTAACATAACACCTAACGTTATCCAAATTACAAATACTAAATGATGACAAGTTATCATACGTGTAATATTAATGCTAATTCATTACTTAAAACAACGTTATTCCTTCATATTAATATCGATTCATCACTTAAAATGATATCACATATTCATATTAAGAAGAAATATGAAGAAATCATATCATTTCGAATGTCAATTCATCATATTTTTTCGTTGGTAATTTGGACGATGCTAGGTGTTAGGACAATTCGAAACTTTTGAAATGAAATTTTGACCACAAAAATATTAAGGACCAAATTGAAAAGTAATATAAAGTTTGGGGGATATAAAATGAATTTTTGACAAAATATGTATTAAAAAAAATACAAAACAATAAAAAGATATTCTAAATTTTAATTTTGTGAAGAGCTTTAATAACTGCAATATTATATTATTACCATCTCCATAGATGCAATCTTTTTGAGGAGCTTCCAATAGTGTCCAAGAGGAGAAAAAACGAGGCCGGAGGAATCATAGAATAGAATATGAAGAGAAGGACGATGAAACCTTTTACCAAAGTTGATATCATTGGTTTTAAAAATCTCTTTAGCCATTTCTGGAGAAGAAACCACAATGGTCGAGATTTCACCGACTTGAAGATGCATCAATTCGCCATATTTCTCTGACAATTCTCTCATACGACGATGAACTAATTGAGAGTGGAATCCAACAAGATGGTGGATGCTTCCTATAATAGGAAGCTTCGATGGCCCTGGTGGTAGCTTCCCTCCTTTTCTCCCATTGATGTTGCTTCTCAAGCTTTTTAATGCTGTGATCACAATAAGAAGAAGCAGTAGTACTGATGAAATAATTACAGAGAAGAAGTGAAGAGAATCCATTAATAAAATACAGGAATGGGTCGTTACGTTGATGTGCAAGATGCCATAATTCCTACCATATATATAGAGATATATGTACACTATGGGTTTGGCAAATTAAAGTGCATGTGCATATATCCAATGTAATTTTTGCCTTTTCTCTTCTCTCATCATTTATTTTATATTATGTAATATATAAATTTAGAGACCATTGACTAGAGTAGATACTCCAAAGCCATTAATTAATATTATTATAATATAGCACAAATGGGAAAAATATCGCCGTTTAATATATATATATATATATATATATATATATATATATATATATATGCATAAAAATGTTGATTAAAAATTATTTAAATTTGAAATATTATGCCTTAATTAAAAAAACTTTAATTGATATATACATTTAAAATGCAAAAATCATATTGGCCACAAATTAAAAATGCTATAGGCATTAATTTATGTAAAGAACGATTATGTCATCATATGAAACCTTTTCCCTTAGCTTATTAATGATATTGCACTTGTTACTTGTTAGGGGAAAAAAAACGTGGCCTAGCATAATTAATTTTTCCCTTCTAATCAACGAGTAGATGTTCAGTGGTACAGTAGTACTGAATTTCAGTACATCCCTCCAATCAGTTGGTCCCTAGACCATTCAAGGTGGGCCCTAATTAATGTGAGTTCTTATTAATATTAACAGATGTCACTACATAATTGGAGGGATGCACTGAAGTTCAGTGGTACGGTACCATTGAACTTTTATCCCTAATCAACATTTGAAAAATATGCTACAATAAAGTAATTTATAAAAAATCACGTTTATGTCATGCATATGAAACGCATTAGAGGTGCATCTTTTCTTCTTCTGGGATTTTCAAAGGTAAGAATAATAAAATATGCCATTTACTTAATTTTTATTATCTTTAATTTCACTTATATCTTTTCCTATATGATTTATATTTATTTTGGGTGACTCATATATTAAAATTTTTTAATCTTTTTAAAAATTACACTATATATTAAACATATTATGCACAGGAGTACATTTCATTTTGAACCAATTGTACCATATTTGTCTTCTTCTTCTTCTTCTTCTTTTTTTTTTTGGCATGGTGCATTATTTAAATAAATTCTTTTTTTTTCCTTTTTACATACACATATCAAGTAGACAAATAAATCAATTAAATTGCAAATTATACATAGAAAATTTTATTTCAAAACCATGCATCCGATTGAGGCAATGCTATAGTTGGGAGTGTTTACATTAATTTGCCGCCCTTAAGATCCAAATTCAATTCGAATAGAATTAATCTTTTTAAACACTTAAACAATTAAGTGGAAGAGAAACTTATGATTTGTTACCAAGAAAATATAGCTTATTAATTTAATTTTTTTATTGATCTTAACTATATTAATTTATCATCTAAATTAAAAATATGATTATATTTTCTATGTCTATCAGGCAAAGATCGAATCGCCCGATGGGATTGGTGATCTGGTTATCAAACCGCTTAGCGTCATCTAGTTAGACTATTTTGTAATAATCAATACAGTCACCACTCAGATTAAGCAAAGTTGTTTATTTAATTTTAATTAACCCAATTACCCTAATGATCCGATCTCACAACATCCCCAACTAGGTTCATCCGATCTTTTTCTTTTAAATTTCGATAAATTGTGATATCATCTTTGTAAGATATTGAATTTACCTTCTTCCTAATATGTATTGTATTTAGTTGTATACTTTTGTTAGTGCTCATTATATAATTCTAGATGATCAGTCATGTATATATATATATATATATAAAGTGAAGCCCAAATATATTAAAGTGGTAAATTACTTTTTGGTGCTTAAATTGTTTATCAAACTATAGTCTATAAATTTTGAAAATAGACTATTTAGTCTCTAAATTTATAATTCCGTCAATTATTTAATATTTAGAGATGACGTTACCTGTTAAGTCACTGTGTGAAGTAGCTGTTTGGTGCTGACGTAATGCTGTTAATTTACCACCATATTTTCACCTCACCTTGCCACATATTATCTTAATATTTAAAAGTAATACTATATAATAACTCATGTATTAGTTAAAAGTAATACTAAGTACATAGGCTCTATATTAGTTAAAAGGGGCATCACGATGGCAAATACAAGGACTATAATATGTGACAATGTGAAGTGGCAATATAGTGGCAAATTAATATGCTATGTCAACATATAACGGTTACGTCACACAATAACTCAACGAATAACGTCACATGAACTAAATAGTTACGTTGATGGGAGTACAAATATAAAAATTAAATAATAATTTGACCAATAATTCATCAGGAACAAAAAAGTAGTTTACCTCTATACTAAAATTAATTCATTTGATACTTAATTACTTATTTAAGGCTAACTTAAATTTATTTTGAATTGTATATATAACTTGAAGTGTACAAATAAACTTATGACTTGATCATATATATTTTTATCTAACAGTGCATGTAATTTTAAAATTAAAAAAGAAAAAAAACACTTGCATGATTTGAATATTTGAATATATTATTTATAATACGGTCTAACCAATTTTTTTTATTAATCCATTAGTTAAATTAGTGGCTAAGACTTTTGGTTCAATGACTATGATTTGTACAATTCCCTGTACATAGCCCCTCACTACTTCACTTTGTAATACAGCAAGCATAAACATTAATTACGCCTAATTTAGCTAAAACATTTTTTGTGTGAAGAAAATGTAATTTCATTCATGATGAAATAAGATGACATGAGACTACACAAAATTGTGAGGTGGGCCTCAGCGAAGGCCCAAAAACTTGTGGCTAATAAAAAAAGAATAAAGATACATACATAATTAAAGAGGGACCTGCTTATTAAGAGAGCACTATAAATTGATCAAATAGAATTTGACATTTTCGATACCAAAAAAAGAAAAAAGAAAAAAAGGATTAAATTTCCAATGCAGTAGTCCCACAAAATTATTATCACTCATGAATTATAAATGAGGATAAGACTTGGTAAGAAGATGAGAACAAAGTCACTCCAATGGACCTAATATTAACCGAGTTCGGATCATCTACTGTCCGAAGTTATGCTGTTCGATTTAGTCACGGTTATAATCGTGGCTAACCGATCATTAATCATGGCCAAATTTTTAGCTACAATTTTTTGACCGATTAGCCACGATTATAACCGTGACTAAATCGGACAGCAGAGGATCCATACACAATACTAACCACACAAAAACTAGAAGTCTACTTCTTATTAATTAATTCAAGAGAGGGAACTTGTAATTAAGATGAGATAACTTTTTAATTAGGGAACTTGTATGGATGCTTTCCCTCATGTGGGCCTGTCCACACAAAACTGTGAAGTGGGCCTCGGAAAAGCCCAAAAGCTAGCCATATGGGCTATTAAAAAAAGAAAAAAAAAATTATATAAACGTAAGTAAATAACGTAAAGAGGAACTAAATCGTTTGTTTGTGTGAATTTATTATGAAAAAGAAGAAGAAAAAAAGAGATCAGAATGGCGGGAAGCTGCCATCTATTAATAGAGCACTATAATCAAATAGTGTTTGGCATTTTCAATAAAAATGGATTAAATTTCCAATGCACTAGTCCAACAAAATTATTTAACACTCATTGAATTATATAAATATAAATATATAGCAACTCAGCATGTAATTAAAACAAAATCTTCAAAGTTCAAAGTTGAAAATCTCAGAGTCGAAGAGTCATGTCATCATCTCAAGGCCATCATGAAAAGGCTATCCACTTCTTCAAGATTATTCTTCCCAAAAGCATGCAAGATGGAGAGCTCGTATATATATTAATCTTTTTCTTCACAATTTTAATTTTTTCAATATATATATATATATAATGATGCTAACATTAATTTTAATTATAAATTTGGTGACAGAGGATTCCAAAGAGTTTCGTGAGGAAATATTGGAAGAAGGGGCTATCAAAATCAAAGGCAGTGGTATTTAGGGTTCCAAATGGTGCTAAATGGGAAGTAGAATGGATAGAACGTGATGGAGATATTTGGTTGAGGAATGGTTGGGAAAATTTTGCCAATTTTTATTCAATAGGTGATGGTCATTTCTTGGTGTTTAGGTATGAAGGAGGAAACAAGTTTGGGGTTATGGTATTTGGTATGAGTGGTTTAGAAATAGAGTATCCTCCCAAGGGTCGTGTGAGTGTGAGATCCAAAAATATTATTATTAGTGATGAAGATGATGATGTTCCTGAAGAGGTTAAACTCGAACAGAAAAGTGATGATGATGATGATGATGATGATAATAAGATTAGGAGTCATCAACCTCCTAAGAAGATGAAAACCAATCACTCTAATGGAACTAATACTAACCCCACAAAAACTAGAGGTAAGTTGATGAAGTACATTATATATCTCCGCTGGAACTTCAAACCAGTTTTTTTTTTTAAAAAAATTGTTACTATTTTTTTGCTGTTAATTTTATTACCTAAAAAATTTTGAATTGCATGCATTTTTATTTTCAAAGTTAATTTCAAAATTTATCCTAACATTTAAAATCATCCAAATTATTAACAGAAAAAAAAAATACTTATATAATGCTAACCATCATTCAAAATATCGTTATTTATTCATATTGAACATCTTTTAATTTGAAGATTAAAGTGTTATCTTTTTAACTTTTAAGTGATGAGTTGACATTAATAATACATGTATGATGTATGTATATGTTATGCTATTTTTCTTTTTAATCTGATTAGGAAGTACTCTTCAATTATTTTTATGTTGGATTCTTATTTAGCTTAATATTTATATATTGAAATTAATTAATTGATTATTGTGCAGGGAGTGATGGAGTAATTGAAAGATGCATGATATCAAAAATGGAGGGCAGATCAGCAATAGAGAGAGCAAAGAAATTCCGTTCAGAGAAGCCATTTTTCATATGTAAAATGCGCCCAACATATCTCCATCGTAATTTCTTGGTAATCTAATTTCTTTTCAATCTCCCAATATATATATAATAATAAATCAAATAACCACTCACTCTTTTTAATATAAAATTATTATTATTATATTTTAAAATAATTAATAAATATAAAACTACTCACTAATTTTATCTTCTCTCTTATGACCAATCTTAACTATCCTAAATTCCTACCCATCATGATCCCCTTTGCCCTAGCTCACCTCCTTTCCCCTAACCATGTATTTAATTTCATATTTTTTTAATTATAAAATATATATTTATTTTATTAGAGATATTATACTATAAATATTCTTCTTTTCAAAAATCACACACATATATATATATATTAATATAGATATGTATTTGATCAGATAATACCACGGCATTTCTCTGTGACATATTTGGAGGGGATGGAAGGGAAAGCAAGAATTAGGGTTTGTGGAGAGACGATGAGAAGTTGGGAAGTGAAGTATAAGTACTTCATGTACAATAAACATTGTGTATTCACTTCTGGATGGGACTCATTTGCAAAGTACAATGATTTAGAAGAAGGAGATGCTTGTGTGTTTGAGATGATTCATCATCATGCACCTCCACAACAACTTTCATTCCAAGTTGTTATTTTCAGATCAACCTCTTCATCAAATCTTCAAACCCAATTTAATTAAGGTACAGTTTTTAATTTGGTAATTATATAAGTTTATAATTTAGGACTTTGGTAATTTTGTTTTAATTAACTTGAATTTATATGTAGTTGACTAGCTAGTTGCCTACTATATAATTACAAAGGATATGAAAATCTTGTGCTTAAAGTTTCATTTTGATAAAGGAAAAAACTTATGTCCATTTCCTCCAATTCCATCAATCATATATTGTATTTACAACACTATGGGCTTCTTGTTATAATTATATCAGATATCCTAATAATTCAGAGTACATTGTAATTTGTATCGTCTGATACTATAATACAAGATATATTGCGGTATTTTGAAATACTAATGTTTAATTAGATACTATTACAATAAACAATATCTCATGTATTGGACATGCCACATATATTTAGTAATTTTGATGTTGGCGTTTTTTACAATTGTAGATACTTATTTTATTTATATTACGCTATTTTTCTTGAATAAGATTATGAAGTACTATATATGTTCAATTTCTTATGTTGGATATTCATATATAGCTTAATATATATAAGTAATGGATATATAAAGTACTATATTTGAATTTAATTTCTGGCTTTTAAGAAAAGAAAAAGTAATTGAAGAGGCATTAGAAACTGAGGGTGTCATCACTCTTTAAACTAAGATTATAATTGTGGCTTCATTCAAGTACGTTGATTAACTTTAATTATTATTTATGGATCTAATTAAGGACAAAAGACGCTCTGGTGAGATCCATCCTCATGGACAGAAAAAAATTGCATAATGATTGATGGGAGATCAAATGGCTGCTCATGTGCCTTTATCTTCAGAGGCTCAACAGAAGTTCCTTTACTTATTATTTTCTCTCATATCAATTTCTTGTCAATGTTTATATGTTTGCTATCAGTAGTTTTTCCTCTTAAAATAATATTATTGACAGTTTTTTCCCACCTCATCATCATTTTATGTTAACTTTCTGTTAATTAATTAATTTTTTAAAATTTGTTATAAAAAATAAATTAAGTCCCAACTCCCAAGCCCAAGGCCATGTTTGGTATGTTGGGGAAGATGTAAAGGGGAGGGGATGGAATGGAATGGAATGGATGTATGTAATTGTAAAGATACAAAAACTTAGTGTGGAAGGTCGCTTCACATGAGGCTGCCCAAACACCACTCGTTTCTATAAGATGTGTAAACCTGATGACAAAAATATCAAGAAAAAATATATAAATTCTGTCCTTTACCTAATGTGTATTTCGAATATATAAAAATTCAATTAAAAAAATAAATTTTAATGTACAAATTTTATTTACTAATTAGATATAAGGCTTTAGGTGGCGTTTGGTACACTGTGATCCTATGTCTTTCATCTTACATACTATAGTATCTTAGATGTCAAGGTTAGATGTCGTGTTTGGTATGCTGTCATCTCATCACGTGACGGCATTTGAGATAACACTCTGTTATCACATCACAACCAAAAGGGTGTGATCTGATGACAACTCAAAAATTATGTCATCTCATATCACAGGGTTAAAAAAGAAATTTTTTTATTAAACTTCCAATTTTATCCATTTTTTTCTGTTTTTTTACTTGGCGCAAATTTTTTTATTTAGCGCCACTTTTTACCACATACCCAAACCCAATCACCAATTATAAACTTGGCGCCACTTTTTTTCCCACATACCCGATCGCCACTTTTTTTTTTCTATATATTCCTTTCAATAGCCACTTTTTCTATATATTTCTTTCAATAGCCATTTTTTTTATATATTCCTTTCAATAGTCAGTTATATTCCTCGGTGTTGTTCTAGTTTAGCACATGATATTATGGCTTCTTCTTCAATTGATGACTGATACAATATTTTCTTTTTAAATGTAATATCTTTTATATTGTTTAAAAAAATGAAGTTTATTAAATTTTATAAGGATAAACAAGGAAGTTTTAAAAAAAAAGTTATGCTAATCATCAAAAATACAAAAAATATATGTCTTACATGTCTGACATATTAGATATCGTTCATTGTTATACCAAACATCAGCATTATAATACTATAGTATGTCATACTATCTAAGATACTACGATATCTGAGATAACAGGAAATCATAACGTACCAAATACCACCTTAGTATGTTTCTCAAGACAACTTAGATGAGCTCATTATTTATTTTCATTCTCACTCTTATTTCTATTTTGTCAAAATAAATTAACTAACCAATATATATAATCGAGCGCATCAAACTAAAAATACCTTTGTCAATATATAATTAATGATGGAGGTGCAAATGCATTATTATTTAATCAACAAAAAAAAAAACGATAAGTACAAGAAATGGTGATGGATACGTAGCTGTTATTTGCTCCAACAGCTGTGGGCTAGCTTGTGATCAAATGAGAATCTTAGCATATATAATATAAATATATTTTAATTTCAAGTTTGACATTTGGCACTCAAAATTATAATATATATATATATAAGTATATGCTACCGTGAATACCAAGTAAGAACGATCGATAAAGACTATGCATTGCATGCATCGCTTTCAAGTGAACACTACTACTATAAATTATGGCACTCTGCTTCTGTTAAACCCCTCTTCCCCCTTTTATATCTCTACTCTGATCTATCTATAATTTGCCTTTCTTATAATTTCCTCCTCTTTCTGCTCTATATACCTACCTATAATGTAGCTTTAAACCTTGAATTAACTTGTAATTTTCATTTTCAATAACAATAATGTTACACTCCTTTCAAAACAATTATGCTTCATTTCTCCCATGTTTCATACCAGTTTGTTTAGCATAATTAAATAGATTAATGTTAATGTCTTTTAAATTTATTTTTAAAGGAGTAATAACCTTTCATTTTTCTATAAATATTTTTTAACATGTCTATATTATATATTATATGATTCGAGAAACTAGTTAAAGAGATGAAAACTCCAAAGCCACGTAATATAGTATAAATGTTAGTATGTTACGTTACCCAGGTATTTTCACTAATTTATTGTCTGAGATAGCTTTTTATATAATATATATTCCTTCCAAAAAATGAAATTAAGTAGTTCATTTTCATATTTAAAAAAAAATGAAATTGTAGTTTGATAGTAATAAGTGATATTTTTTAAAGGAGAAAAATATCAAATATCTATAATGTTTTAATTTACTCTTTAGATTTTTGTATTGTATATATCGTTGTTGATGAGATAAGTGTTCCACTACAAGGGTTTCTTCAAACGCAAGCGAGTTAGGCGTAGACGGCAAAGGTCCAATGTGGATTGGGCTCGGCCCTTTTCATATATGGGCCTGATTGGTTGTCTAGTGGTGATATTGGGCCTTTTAAGTTGGGCTGTCTAAGTGATACTTATCAAGTGACATTGTGGAAATAAACGAAAGCTAAAGAAAAAAAAAAGTTAATTAAAATAGTGTCTTCTTCATTTTCATATAAGCAAAATTAATTAATAAACAAATAGAAACATTTTGATCCACGCTTCTTAGTTATAACCCTAGTAATTGTCACAATAGCCAAAGGAAAAAACGACAACACGAGATTTGTCGTTTGCTGCTGTAGCGGATATATATATATATAGAGGATTGATAATGGGAGGCAGAATATATTAAAACGCTATTTTATTGTGCATTGGAGAGAACAATGCAGATGAATTTCATAAATTCAAAACACTTACCTTGTTTTCTTCTTTAATTTGTTCATTCCAATAAGTTTGGGCTGATTTATATGTATAAAGGAATATAATAATTAAATTCAAAAACCTTCATCTTGTTTTTTGGATCTAATTGTATATTTTCGGCTGATTAGTTTGAGGAGTTTTGAGCGAACAGACTACTTTTGTAGTGTACTCAAAATACAAAATAGACAAAATGGATCATATATATATATACATAGGGTTTTTTTTTTTTAAGGTTCAGGTTGGAATGAAACATAAATCCAAAACCTTTTACCTTGTGTTTTTTGCTGTAATTTGTATCTTTCCATGACTCCTCCTGAGTCTTGACTCATGGTGTACAGCTAAAAACCTTATATATATATATATGTAAGCAGCATTATATTAATTATTGGTTCACTTGAGACAAATATTATTCCTCGGTCACACACTTCTCCCGTTCTCCGCATACATATTTTATATATATATAAAAAAGAGTAAATTAATGATTTAGTCTAACATATGGTTTAGTTATCTCAATTTAATTTTTAAAAGATTAATCTGTAATTAATTCGGACTCAACCTGTATCGTGCACTTGGTTATGGTAGGGAAGTCTTTTAACTGAAAAAGCTATATTATATTCATAAGGTCTCAAACTCGAAATCTTATTTAAAAAATATTAAGTCACTTATTACTTAGACCAACCTCTCGTTGATAATTAATTTACTATATATATATATATATATATATATATATAAAATCTTACATGTAGCATAAGAATTGCTCATTGCTCTCTATATATATCTCCAATTTCTTGTTCATACTATCATAGTAATCAAAATGGCAAGTCCCAGCAATAGTAGGGACAATATTATAGGGGACTCGCATAATAATACTTATAATAATGTTGGTTTATTTTGTGGTATTCAAAGTGAGAGCCATGGTGCATACAGTTGTGTGATAGGGTTGCTGATGGGTCTGGTTGGAATAAAGTATAATGCGTCACCCACCAACCCCTTCGATGGTCATATGGATGTTTTGGTTATGTTCCTCCTCACTATGTTTGTGTATGTCATAGCACTCACTGTCACCTCCACCCTCATCAGATCAACATCACAACAAGAAGAAGAAGATACTAATACTAATCATTCTATTATTATTCTCAAGTTAATCTGTCACGTGTGTGGTGTTGTTGGGTGTGAGCTACTTCTGCTCATTCTTGTGCCTCCATTCTCGTGTTTCATCATCAATGTGGTGTTATTATTGGGACTATTGCTTCTCGCTTTTTTCTTGTTTCTTTCTGTTTTCATGCTTCGTAGCAGAGAGGAGCAGCAAGAAAGAGAATTAGCAAGTGATCAGAATCAGATGATGAATCACGACATTGAAGCTGCAAGTATATGTATGTTATAGTAAGTACCTAGCTAGTAGTAACTAAGTTAAAGTCAAAGTTTTAGATTTTGAAGCATATTTTTTGTATCCATCATCGACAATAATGTTAATCTCTTCGCTCATTTGTAGGTATCTCAAAGGATGGGACAGCTAGCCCAAATATTTAAAATTTTGCTTCATACTTAAGATTAAAGATTGAATCTCTAACACTTGATTAAGGATAAATGAATCCATTCTACTCAATACATCCCTTAAATTAGATTGAATCATTTTGGTGTACATCAATATATACTTTTTCTTTCTTAGAACTAGTAACATCCAAGTCATGTTTAAAATCTTAAAATTAAAATAGCTAGTTTCTTTGCTTAATTGGAAGTAAAACTAAAACCCAAAATCCTTACGAGATCTCACTTTATTGAGATTCTGGTGCACTCACCACCCCGATAAGGAAAAAACTAAGGTAAAGTTCAATGGGTGTTTGTTATCAAGTTCACCAATCATAAATTGTATTTTTACTTTCTCTCTTCTTTGATTGGTTGTATAATTTATTGTCTTTTATATTCTCTCTCTATAATGATTGGTTATACAAAATTTTTTTGCCACATGTGTAATTTTTATTGGAGAACTTGATAGCAAGCACTTAATGAACTTTACCTTAGTTTAGTCCCCCTGATAAACTCATTCTTATTTTTTTTAGAACAGAAAAAAAGAGAGCTTAGTTGTTCTTTTTAAAGTCTAATTATTTTTTACAATAATCGAAAATATAATCAAGGTGATTTATAAACTTAATTAGAGCTTAATTGAACATTAATATATAGTGTGTGTTGGGCTGGGTTTAGGGTTGGGTTGTGCATGCTAGTAACTAAGAACAAGTGAGTAGTTACTGCGTTTGGTTAGGCATATAAAATTGGAATTAGAATGTTGAAATTAGAATTTTATGAAGATCGAAAAATTTTAATGTTTGATATGACAAAAAAATCAGAATTTTTGGAATTGTCTAATTCCAAAACTTTATGGAATTAAAATTTTAATTATGGGATCATGGAATAATTGATGGTTGGAATTGAAATTATTGTGGGAAAAGACTTTTTTGTCCCTCCTAGTTAATTAATGTAATAAGGCTGTGTTTAATACGAATATATTTTATTAAAATATATTATGAAGAGTAATTTAATCATTTTAATTCACTTTCTTTCATATATTTTTCATTCTATTTTTTACATACTAAACATATTTATTTTAAAAATTTAATTCCAATTCTATTTTTTCTTTTCAATTCAATTCCATTATATTCCAAAACCCAAAACATACCAATGCAGGTAATTGAAATTTCAATTCCATTAAGTCTTGGAATTGGGTAATTCAAGAGAATCCCAATTTCATGATTTTTTTTGCTGTATCAAACATTAGAAAATCTTGATTTTTGTGCAATTATCTAATTCCAAAACTTCCATTCAATTTCAATCATACAACCAAATGCAACCTTAGAGAGTGAACAATAGTTCAATACTATGGTAGCACTAAAAATTATATATACTCATTCTATTCGATAGTTGTCATTTGTTAATATTGACAAAAGTCTTGACCTAATTCATTTAAAGCGTGAGTTTTTGTTTGTGTGAATTCTTATTAATATCGACAAATAAAAAGTAATAAATCTGAGGAGTTGCTAAGGTAAGAACTCAATGCTTCTTTCTACCATCTAGGCCTATCTAGTTTTGAGATAAAAGTCCAGAGTAATACCGTACTACTAAACTTTCAGTGCAACCCTCCAATCATGTAATGTCATTTGTTAATATTAATAAAAACTCAGAATGAATGGATTAAGGACCAACTAATTGGAGGGATGTACTGAAATTCAGTACTATCGTACTACTAAACATCTATTTCTAATTTTGATTTTTGATGATTTAGTTATAAGGTTAATTTTATAAGTCTCTTTAGCTTCATTTTCAAGATTGAAAAAGCAAATTTTTGGTTTGTCAAAGGTTTACTCCAATACTGAGTTTGACAACTTTACCAACCAAACATTATAATCTCAAATCCATTTCCATTTATATATATTCTCTACCTTTCATGAGCCCAACCAAACATTTGTTGGATCATATCTAAAGAGGTGATCACTTAAATTGATTCGATGGATAGTTGAATCAAACAATGTCATAAATATAAAAATAATATAAATAAAATGATTTTAACATCAATAATATATCTTTTATTAAAAAAATCAACTTTTAAATATAATTAATAATTTATATGATTCATTTATATATACAAATAAATATAAGCTCATATCATAATAATTTAAGCATTTAATTATATTGTTTACACACCAGTTTATTACAATGTCAAAATTTCAGGCCAAACATTCAAAAGCAAAGCATAAAAATGATCGGTTCAACAAAATTTCGGTGTTTGATTGATTCTGAGTGGGTCAATTTGATTCCATTGCTCGTTTGGCTTTTATAAACAAATTAGACCGTTTAATTATCTAATTATCTGTTCAACTCATCAGATCGATTCTGATAACATTGCTTACTTTTTTTTGGTAAACGATAACATTGCTTAATTATATATGTTGTTAAATTTAATAAATCCGTTATGTAAAATAGTAGAATTAATTAATTTGTTATATATAGCACCAACCATATTGAAAATTTGTAATTAATTAATGTCAAAGCATGAATCAACATATATAGCTTTTATTCGCACCTTAATTAGTTCAACAAAAATAATGGATGTTTGATTTATATATGTGATTTAAAAAATTTACAAATTGTTGTTAGTGCTAACTAGCTAGGCACCTTTATTTAATGGAAAATGTTTATCCTTTTTATTAAAAAAATAATTAGTTGTATCCTATGAATGTGGTATCTGTTCTTAATTAATTTGTTTAATGAACAAAATTTTCTGCTTGTCTAATACTTTAATTATATACGTCCTTTTGGCATGATCATATTCTTATTTAATTAATTAGCTCATTTTGTAATGACTAGCTTGTCCTGTTTCTTAATAAAACACAGTTAGTCGGAATCCTCATCATATCCTTGCTGCTAATTAAATGACTTCAAAATAATAACAATCATTATGAAGTACTTTTTTTCCCATCTTGTGACCAAGTATATATTCACCATATAATGGACTCGCTCTACTTTTATTTTCTAGGTGTTTGGACGTTGTAGGGAATTAGTGATAGGGAAGTTTGGGTTTTCTGTCTTAATATGTTTGATTGTAGGGAAATTAAGCTCTTTTGGTTCTTTATTGTGAGCATGTTTTGTTGCAGGGAAAATTTGTTGCTTGAGAATTTCAATTGTCTATTTAAAAGGAAGATTAATTATCTGTGGAAGGGGAGAAAAGTTATGTATAGAATAAGGAAGTATTTATACAATATAAGTTTTGCCTTTAAGAAAAAAATGAAAATGACCATTTTCACCCTGTTAATAAATTTAGAGAAATTACCTTTTACCTTTTATGTATTAAATAAGGGACAAAATTATGAGTTCTAATTTTACCTTTTATATAATATAATTCTATTTTCCTACATACCAAACGTATTTTTTTAAAATTCTATTATACTTCTCACTCACTAGCTAATTCCACTTTCGCTTACCTCTTACTAATTCTACTTTCTACTTACCTTTCCCACCAAAATAATTTCCCTACAACCAAACGTGATCTTAGGAATGCAATTTGTTGAAAATGATAATTAAGATAATTATAATACAAACTTTTTATTGTTTCCGTCACTTTGGCGTGGATCATCTGCTGTTAACGGTTATGCTATCTAGATTAGTCACATTTTTCGAGACACAACTGTGGCTACACGGACCGTCACGATTATTTCTCGATTAATCACAGAAAAAACTAGAGCTAATCTGAACAGTATAACTGTAGACATCGGGGATCCAAACTAAACAAAAATCAATTATAACAAGAAATACTAATGGGTGACAATATATATTGACAAGTGACAAAGCAAATAATTAATAATATAAGTACGTAGCTTTGAAAGGATTAATTAAATAAATGGGTTTAATTAATATCGATGCGCACGATTATAGCGAAGAATAATGGCGGCGAGTGAGACAAAGGTTGATGCTGTGATTTTGTGTTTTGGATCTTTTTTTTTTGTCATTGTTTTGTGGAGTTCAAAAGACAGAGAATTATGCATTTGTCGTTTGTATCAACTGCTAGCTGCTGACTTTTTTATTACTGCTTGGAATGAATTGGCGTATTGCTTTGTAATAGCAAGTTTCAAAATTGTGGCCTCTTTAGTTTTATTAATTAATTTAATCCAAAGTTAAGAAGAAGAAAAAAAAAATTGTGGCCTCTTTTGCTATAAGTACCAAGCAATGTTTCTAATCTCATCCTCTTTAATTGAACGATTCTACCTTACAAATGACTAGATCGTCGCTCCCATTTTGCATGGTGGGACTTCCACACATATTTAGGGTACCCACGTGCATCTATAAAATTGTAGTACACAAAAATGGGAATGCATGGGGTACATTTTTTTCAAAGTGTCAAGGACAGAATGGATCATACCCTCCGTCCCACGTCTAAGAAAGAGATGACGAGTCTCTATATTTTGGTGTGACAAAATGAACTTACTCCATTTATCTCGAGTCAGCTAACCAAGGGCTTTTTTATGGGTTGGGTCAACATTGCTCACCTTAGGTGGTTAAGCCTAGCTAGATTGGAAGATCGAGCCATGAACTTTTCTTTTTTTGTTAAAAAAAACATGATTGTTTTTTTTTATATTTACATATTAAGAATGTATGTACAATTAAAAATAGTGATTAAAATTGTTTTGTAGAATTTATTTTATTTATCAACATATAACAAATAATTTTCAAACTACCAAAATATAATTTATTTTACATGTTAATATATTAAAAATAAATATTATATATCAATATATACGCTAGTTATTACATTCTATATAATATAAAATATTTAAAAAGATTACAAAAAATTTAAAAGTCCACATGATCATTAAATAGGTTGAATTACAAACCCATCCTTAAATAAATATTATAAACATATACATAATACATATGTGTCATGCCTACATATATATGTAGGCACCCAAGTAAACACATAAATAAAAATTTTCTATAATTAAGGAAAAAAAATCATTCATATTTAAATTCAATAAACATGTATATATCTATATTTAGTGTATAACAGTAAAATTGCAAATACATATAAAATATTGTGTAGCTACATAATAACGTTCATATACATCTATCCAAATACGTATTAATTATAAATGGTGAAATCTATTTCCACTTAAATATTATACCACACCATGCACCATATAACTAAATATTTTGCATGACTATTTTTGCCTAACATATATAGGAAACTTTAGGCAGTGTTAATTCAAATGCAAGTTGACCTTGTGATCATAGGCAAATAACAAATGGTACAATATAATGTTGCTAATAATAGTACATTACTATTTTGTATGTATTTTTGAAATCTTTAACATTAATAAAACAAAGGAATTACCTCATAATAATTAATGAATTAAACCGATGTCGTCATTTCAATATATACATGCCAAAATATAGATACATCTTGATCAATGTGTTTGAACTCGGAATATATCGAAATAAAAATGGTATATTAGCTGTCGAAGAAGCAAACCAGTTTGGTAATTATCACAGCGTCAAGAATATTCACATTATTATGTGTATATACAAAGACAAGAACTAGCATAGAAGAAACCAATTACACTTGCTCTAATTTTCAGGTTTCTTTAATTTGGTAACTTGTAGTGAGTTTGGACTGATAATCTGAGGAAAACTAATAATATTTAGCAGCCTTAGCTCACTGAGGAAATTCTCTTTACGCTTCACATTGAATTTTAGAGAACCTTAGCTACCTTTTTCTCCCGAAGATCTCCAATATTTTCATATCAATTAAAATGCCAAATCCCAATCCTATCATGAAGTTCGTATTACCTATCTAAATATATATACTCTTAATTGAGTAAACTTACTTTTGGTTCTTGAAAGATAGCTACCTAAACTTTCCAATATTATGTTAGACAACTCACTAGCCGTTAGTGATGTGGTCTATTAAATGTTAATAAGATAGCGTTAACTACTTTGTTGAACGTTCAATCAACTACTTAAGTGGAATAATGACCGATTGAATGTCCAAAAAAAGTATTTAATGACGTCACACATATGTACTATAAGTATATATATTTTTTAAAAGACTAGATCATCACTTGGCCTGAGTTATTAATAACTAACGGCTCAGAGACTAATGAGTTGACTAACGTAAACAAAAGAAATTCTTATAGTTATTTCAAAGATACATCGTAGTATTGCATATTATATTTACTCTATTTGAATTCCTTGTTTGGTTTAAATAGAATAATTCAATTTAATTAATTCTGACATATTATTTACATTTGTGAATACTGTATTTGGTAGTTCAAATTCAAGGTGCAGGACGGCCTCATCATCACGGAGTATTGTGAGTTTGTTATCTTCTACAATTCGTAGGCATACTCACAACGTTTACGGCTATCTCATTGGGTTGCTGCTTACTCTATTGGGAATTAAGTTCAATTCCTCATCATGTACCAATAATCCTTTCTTCGATGGCGATCACATGGCTATTATTATGTTCTTCTTCTTGGAAACTGTGTTTGTTTACGTGATTGCTCTCACGGTGACGTCCAGGCTTAGTTCAGAAGACGATACTACTATTAATAATGTTCTCAAGCTAATATGCCACGTGTCTGGTGGTATTGGGTGTGAGCTACTTTTGTTCATCCTTGTGACCCCACTCTATTGTTTCATCATCAATGTGGTGTTGGGAGGAATATTGCTTCTGCTACTTTTGATATGCGTGTATGCTAATTCCATGAGCACAGAGGAACAAGAAATAAGAGAAACTGAGATGGAAGACATTCAACCTGCTGCTCGCGGGAATATACCTATACACAACGTTAATAACTAAGCTTTTTTGTTTTTTTTAATATGTACTTTGAAAGAAAAATTAGTATTCAGAATAAGTGAAGCGTAAAACGGTAAAAGTGTGTATATATATATATATATACACGAATATTATTTTACCGATTTTTATTGTTACAGTATTAGTATCATAAATTCATAATAATCATAAGCAAGCATGTGATGTATTATTGAAGCATGATCTAGCTAGAACTTTGATTTATATCTAGCATGCACGTATGTTTTTATGAAATAAATTGATGTTTTTTAAATGAGGCAAGCTACTATCTAGTCCCTGAATTGTTGGTCAAACTATTATATTTAGTTTTGAATTTATCAAAAATACTATTTAGTCCCCGAAATGTTTAACTATGTCAACTATTTAGTCACCGAATTTGTAACTATGTCAACTATTTAGTCCCCAAACTTGGCAAAAATACTATTTAATCACCAAATTTTCAAGACTGTTAACTATAACGGGTAACAGTCAGGAAACTAAATAGTTGACAGAGTTGCAAATTCTTCGATGATTAAATAGTATTTTTGTCAAGTTTGTGAATTAAATAGTATTTTTGTCAAGTTTGTGGATTAAATAGTTGACAAAGTTACAAATTCGATGACTAATAGTATTTTTGTCAAATTCGGGAACTAAATAGTTGACATAATTAAACATTTCGGGACTAAATAGTATTTTTGATAAATTCAGGGACTAAATAGTATTTTGACTCTTTTTAAATTAAAGTATATTTTGATACATTTTAAGAAAGATGTAATCTAAAATTACTCTTTGGCTCCAGAACTTGAATAAAATATAATATTGTAAAATGAATTTATATAGATAGGTAAGACTAAGGCGTAATGCAATTCATAGAAAGAACAAGAGATTTCTCATAGTATTTTAATTTAATTCCTTAGCAACTCCATTAATCCTGTAGCATCGATCTCTCACGACATATCCAATGCCAATCAGGAAACTGATGTACTCTAAACGCATGATTTTTTTTAGAAAAATAATTTTTTGAAAAATAATTTGACCTCTTTGGCGGATATATAGATTCATTATTAATCTAGTTATCCCATATATATATATATATATATATATATATATATATATATGAGTTTTTTTTTCTGACATGTATCTTTAGTTGAAACAATTTTATTTGAGCTAGTAATGAAAATTGAGTACGTATCACTCCAACCAAATATAGGAGTTGCTTTCTAGTCTTTCTGTCAACTTTCTCTTGATATATAAAAAGAAAAATAAAACTGCTCTTATAAAAAGACAAAGACAACTCTTTATATATAAATATATATATATATAGTGTATCATATTGGTAAGACCAATGCTCGAAAATAAAAATGAAACAACTAGCATATATAAAATCCAAAAGCATTATTTTAATTTTTTTTGCGCTGAAATTGATTAATTCCAATACGACACGACTTATAAACTTGGACTGATTGTTCGAGGAAAACCTTGTGCATGTCTTAACTTCGCAGAATTAGAAGTGTACGTAGTGGAAGTTAGAAAGACTAAGGAATAATTAAACGTACGCATATATAAACAAAAAAAAATTCTCGAAGTTCTTAATTCATTACAATATTTGTATGAGTTATTGAAAATACAAATTAATTATACATCAATTTGGATATTACATGATGAGGATGGGCATGAAAACAACGATCGATGAGGATGAGGGTAATTCCCTCTCTAATGTAATTAACAACCTGTCTAATTAATTAAGCACTTTCACGTATACGTGGGCTCAATATATATATATATACAACAATAAGCAAGTTTGCAGGCAGCTGTGCCATTATATATATACACAGCTTCTCACACACCATATCCTATGCATATTGTGTTGTGTTTATTTTCTATATATGGTCGTTTAATTTGTAATTCCCTCAACAAGCTGTTCCTACGTATGCTTCTAATTAGGGCCCATTTGGAGTTCTTCTAAAATCTACTTATTTTCAAATGATTCTCAAATGGAGTAGTTCTAGGTTTGTTTGGTTGGTACATTGATTTTAAGATAGTGGGAATACAAATAAGAATTATGAAGATGAAAATGGAATAATATATATATAACTAGATATGGTTACGTTTTTGATATAACCTAAAAAGTAAGATTAGATCTAGAAATAGGAAGAGAAAGGGATATAACCACTTCAACCCTTGTAACTAATTAATCTAGCAGCGATTGTGGTGGTGGCGAGGGTGGAGACAACAGCAGCCACACTAGTGGTGGGGTTGGGGGCAATATTGAAAGTAAGGGCAAAAATGTAAAAGGCCATGACATTTCCATGGAAGAGGTTGATTAATCCTTCCCTCCAAAGAGGAGGTTCCATTTATCCTTCAAATAGTCTATCTGATTCAGAGAGGGAAACTTTTAACCAATCATAAAAATGAGAATCCACTTATCCACATTCTCATTCCCACACACTCTTGGTGGAGGGCCTTGAGGTTCATATTAAGAAAGAAAAACAATATATATATATATATATATATATATATATATATATATGCGCGCGCGCGTGTGTGGGAATAATTTCATTATTTAAGAACATTCTTGAGGAAATTGATTGTCCTGAGAATTTTGCCAATATATATATATATACTATGAAATGCATCAACACTACAAGTATAAGAAGCTGATGTTGAAAATTAAGACGGTTACGGAAGACAAAAAGATGGGAATGTGAAAGCAAAGAGAAATTAAATATGAAATATAATTATTCAGACACTACAACAAAACACAGATTTACCCACAGACAAATCCGTGGGTAAAATTTATCCACGGAATTTTGAGTCCGTGGGAAATTCCCCACGGACCCATCCGTGGCTATTTTTCTCCACGGAAGGGTCCTGGGAAAATCCGTGGGAAAATAGCCACGAAATTTTAATTTTACCACGGATTGAATCCGTGGGTAATTTCATAGATTAGATTGGCCGCCGGCGAACTTCACCGGTCGCCGGCAACCCCTCCGATCGCCGGTCATCGGCCGCCGGCAACTCCTCTGGTCATCGGCCACCGCCGTCCGCCCGCCGCTGGCAACTCCTCCGATTTATTTTTCTAAAGAGGTTCCCGTATATTATTGCATGTGGCAGAATAGCTCTTGCAAAAGAGTGGATTATATATTAATTAATAGATTTTTTTTGTTTTTCATTATGTTGGTTCTAATTAATGTCATCCATGCCATGGTAGTAGTATAAGACTTTATGATACGCACGTAACAGTAGTATCAATAGGGATATAATATATTAAGCAAATGCAAAGAAAGTTTCTCCAGTGCCCTACTCTTAAAAATAGAAAACACATCACATGCCGATTACAAAATAATAATACTATTTGTTATTAATTTTGATTATTATAACTTACCTTAAATGCCTTTGATATAATTTTTAATTTTAATATTAATTATAAAACTAATTATTTAAAGTTAATTATAATTGACATACATTAAAAATAAATTGTAATTTTTCTTTGCTAAATAAAATAAATTGTAATTGATCATATTAAAATTATATATATTGTAGGATTAACCGCCAATGAGCTAGCTAGGACGAGCCCTTGTGTGTTATATAGCCCAAAGCCTGTGGGCCTCAGCATATATAAGGTATCCATTTTCTATATATATGAACCAAGCCCAATTCCTTTGTAGAATCGGGTGGAATATATATCTAAGAACTTAATTATATAAGATATAATAAATAGTCTTATTTTGGACGTAAATATATAAAACTACAAGACAAAAAAAAAAACTAGTTGGATACCTACATAAAAACGTAGCCCCAATCCACTTAATTAAAATCAGGCAAGCCCAACTTAAATAGATCACAAGAAAAGAAAATAAAAGTAGACTATTTTTTTTTTTCTCTAGACCATGGTATCTACCGTCAAGCACAGTGATCAATTTTTTCACTGAATTGTAGGCGCCTCGAAGGGTGGTACAGCTGGCCCAATTTAAAGTTGTTTCATATCCTAGGCAGGAATCAAACTCCTGACACTTGGTTAAGGATGAATGAATAACTTTCACCTTATTAATAATTTTTACTACATTGGAATTTGGATGGACCAATCCTTATCAACAACATAAATCCAAAACCCTTAAATCTTTGTTTTCAATGTTTCGTGCTACACTAATTTGTGACTTTCTATATGACACCTACACTTGGAGTGATCGTCTTAGGAAGGAAAAGCTTCATTATTGTTTCTTTTTGGCAGACATGTACGTACCTAATTCTGTACTGGAAACACCAATGCATACAAATAAATTCTTCCAAAAACTTCCTTGTTTGGTGAATTAATTTGTGAATCGTCCAATGAATCAAAAACTGATAGTTTTGAGGATTCAACAACTATTTAACCTCATTATAGCTCGCAGGGCAAAACCCTCTTCTGTGTTTCATTCACACCATATAGCATTAGCTATATCTCCCCCAAACTCCAATCTTTTTTATTTCCAATCATCAAAATGGAAACTCCCATCAATTTTGCAACAATAGGTGTGGGTAGCAACATCACACCGCTGCCTAAGTTAGTATGCCCATTTATTTACAGATTGCTAGTCAAATTATCTTTATTATATATATCACAACATAGGTTAGTAATTAGTACACTTGGCCAATGATCTAGGACCAAGCTTATGAGCTATCATGGATAGGGTTTAAATTCTCCTAATTACAACGGGATAAAATTATTTGCAGAAATTAGGTCTATGCAGTAATTCATTGGGAGTGCCTCTTCCTACTACAATTTCTCTTAAAAAAACATTATCTTTATTATGTAATTTTGAAATTTACACTTGAAAATTTTCAAGTTTGATACAATGTTATACTTTTTAAAAAGATTTTATTTTCTATCAATAAAAATATAAAATTAGTATTACAAAATAATTTCAAAAATACTTATAATTACTTTTAATTAGTATATTATATTAAGAATGTCCTATTGAAACTACTCCTTAAAATATACTCTGGACATGATTTCTAATGTTTGGTGTAGACACTATATATGACACTAAGGATAATTTATAAATGACATTAAAACTATATATATATTTTGTAGTGAACTTAGTCATAGAAGGTATATATACCCTTATCAACAAAAAAATAAATTAGACGGGAGATAAGTGTAAATTTCAAAATTAGAGAGCTAATATAACTAAGGGCATGTTTGGTTGGATGAAAAAACCAATGTAATTATCTATATAATCCAACATTCCTTTCAACATTCTTTTTACGAAACATACTTCACTTTTTGTAATGTGATGAAATTATATTTTTGCCCTTACTTTTTTACTCACTTTTATTTCATTTCCCCACTTTTAATATAAGGGTAAAATGGTCATTTTACTTATTTCTATTCCATTCACATCACATCACTTTCACATTACTATTCTCATTCCTTCCAACATTCACATTCCCATTACATCCAACATTGACGCATGACGCAACCAAACGTGCCTTGTGTAATTTTTTTCCCTTGTTAATGTTAATGTGTTGTTGCTTTCCTTCCAAAATCCTAACATATATTTACTCTTACAGTTCAAATTGTTGGAGGGACTCAAATAATGAGAGCTTGGTTGGTGCAATCGAGAGTCATAGCCATAATGCTTATGGCTATCTCATTGGGTTGCTCCTAACTCTACTTGGAATTAAGTCTAATTCCTCATGCACCAACAATCTTTTCGATACACATATGGAAATTATGGTATTTTTCCTAGAAACAACAATTGTGTACGTAATTGGCCTCACTGTGACGTCCAGGCTGAGATTAATTGAAGATGATCATTATTATAATGCCAACCTTACTCCGAAAATTCTTAAGTTAATGTGTCACGTTTCTGGGGCACTCGGATGTGAACTTCTTGTGCTCGTTCTTGTGACTCCAATATGGCGTTTCATCATCCTCAATATGCTTTTGGCATTATTGCTTATTACATTATCTCTCTGCCTTTATGCTTCCTGGAGTTTAGGTGATCAGATTCGTGATACAGAGGGGCGAGAAAGAAGAGGAATTGAAATGGATGATATTGAAGCTGCAAATTAATGCTTGAAGAATTACTTTCATGTGATGATGGGAATGGGATCCGCGCGCCTTTTTGTTTTTAGGTCAAATGTCTATTTTGGTCCTCTATGTTTCACCCAAGTTTTAAATTGGTCCTTTATGATCTTTCAAAAATTTTATATTGGTCCTTTATCTTTTCCAAACGTTTTATATTTGTCCTTCATGTTTCATTAAAGTTCTATATTGGTCCTTTATGTTTCATTGAAATTTTATATTATTCTTGGTCAAAACCCCAAATTGGTCCTTTATATTTGCACGAAGTTTCATATTGGTCCTTTATGTTTCAAAAAGTCCAAATTGATCCTTTATGTTTGCAAGAAGTTCCAAATTGGTCCTTCCGTCCAAGTCCATTTATTTTCTAAGTTAAGTGCTGACGTGGCATGATGACGGACACACCATCTCTCATACGTGTCAATTGAAGCTGACACGTCATTGCCACGTCATCATCCAAGATCATATGTGATGACGTGGCATGACACGTAAGCACTTAACTTAAAAAATTGACGGAAGTGGACGGAAGGACCAATTTGGAACTTCTTGTAAACATAAAGGACCAATTTAGACTTTTTGAAACATAAAGGACCAATATGAAACTTCGTGCAAACATAAAGGACCAATTTGGTGTTTTGACCTATTATTCTTTTATGTTTTTATTAAAGTTTCATATTGGTCCTCTCGGCATGATTTTATTATTGACTTAAATGACGCCGTTTGAGTATTTTTGGTGTGTCTAAGGCCACGTCAGCGATCTAATAAACGTAAGAGAGATTGTGTGTCCACTTCGGCACGCCACGTCAACAGTTAACTTAAGAAATTGGCGGACTTGGACGGAAGGACCAATTTAGAACTTCTGAGAAATATAAAGGACTAATTTAAAACTTTTGAAACATAAAGGACTAATTTAAAATTTGAGTTAAACATAGAGGATCAAAATGAACATTTGTCCTTATTTTTAAATAGTTTTAATAAAAGTACATATGACGGTACAAGAAAGAAAAAAGTAGTTTTTTTTAAATTATAATGATGATTCATATAATAATTTATTTTATGGTTTTAATAATTAAACTGTTGACTTAAGTTCTGGTGGAATGGGCCGGTTGCTCAAGAGATGAAGCAACATGGAAAGATCTGGGCCTCACTTGTTGAAGTTTTTCTTGATCCATAAAAATCAAATTAAAATTCATATCTATCTTATAATAGTTTCATTCAACAGTTTAAATGATGTAATTTATGCATTTTGCTTGTAATTTTACACTTTAATAAATTCAGATCCAATATGTAATATCTTATTCAAATATTTACAGAGAAGATAAAAAAGATGATGATGATGATGCTAGAACTTATCTTCAAGAGTTAAATAGTTGAATAGTTGATGAATTTATTTTGGAAAAAAAAAGGGTCTGAATGACTGATATATTTCAGGGGCCAAATGCCAATGTAGGAGATAGATTGACCAATAAAAATTAGAGTGATTTGGGGTTTGAATTTATCTTCATAGTACATGCACTAAGTTCTGCTTTTTGGACCTTTGCCCCCTAGCTACTTGACCATTTTTAAATTATATTTTATTTTGATAATTGCTCCTTAGCTTTGGCGGCCGCTAGATTCATTTTGGATAGATGTTGCTGTATAATTGCAGTTTTCTGCTAAGATAGAAAGAAAATTTAATGAATTCTACTTAAACTGTGCTTGCAAAAGGTTTTTTTTTTGGTTAGTTTTTCCGACAACTTTAATTGTAAATGACTATGTTGTTTTTCTTCATTGTAATTAATGTGATAGTTATTTACTTCCTTTTTTTTCATTTTAGTCTTCTTTTATATATAATGTTTTATAATATGTAAAATTAATAAAAGAAATATAGAGAAAATTATCAATTTTGTCTTGAAAGATACAGATTGTTCCAATTTAATCTTTAAAAGATGCAAATACCTAATTTATAAGTTCTTGAAAGACGCTTTTTGCCCCAATTTGATTCTTTAATTTTATTTTTTTTATCAGTGTATTTGTGACACCTTTTAAGAACTAAAAATATCAAATTGAGACAAAAATATATCTTTTAGAGATTAAATTAGACATTTTTATCTTTTATGGACTAAATTAGAATAATCTGTATCTTTAAAGGATCAAATTGATAATTCTCTAAAAAATATAATCATCATAAATTTTTTTTTGGTTGAAACCTCTCAATTCGAGTACTGAATTTTCAATTTTATCATAGTACCAATTTTCCTCTATTCCTCTCCTCTAAGGAGGATATATATTATACTGTAAATTAAAAAAAAAATAGAACATATTTTTTGTTAGGACTTGGGAGAAGTTTTCACATATAATATCTACAGGAGAATTATTTTCTATAGAACTATTCTCCTTCAGCGATTAGGAGAATAGTTCAATAATGTCTTTATTATTATTATTATTATTATTATTATATATTGACTTTTCAAATTGTGTGTGGTATTTTTAATTAGTAGGCTATCAAGGTTAGTTTATTGTTCTATATTAGTTGATGGAAAGTTGCAATTAATATATCTTTATGACTGATTCTCTTTTATTAGTTTGTATTATCTAGTTTTGGTAAATGCTCATACCAAGATAATTGAAGTTTTTAAATGTATTTTTGGGTTGTTTGCTCTTATTAGATTATTTACATATCCAATGTTAGCTTTTGACGGCTATATATATATATATATATATAAAATATACAATAATTATAATTTTATATCATTCATAAAAGAGTAATGTAACGTGGTCCACACGTGCGCCACGGCTACTACAGTGTAGTTGTTAGAATATTGGAGTGAATATACATAAAGACAAAGACTAGTTTATAGTAAATTGGTTTAAGTGTTACAATTACAAGAGGTGTGATATATAAAAACAACATAAATCCAAAACCAAATTTGTCTTCGTTCCATAATTTGTAAGTTCCAACATAAAACGTTAATTTGGACGGGGAAATCAAGAGAGCCATAGGTATTGGATCGATTTGTTTTGGAACAATGACGAGATTTTACTCACTAAGTAGTGGAATTGGAAGGATTAATATATAATGCATAGAGACAAGAACCTTATCATAACAAGCAGCTATTACCAGAGATCGAACTTCATGTTTTTCGAACCTGCTCCATCATCATGCATGAAACACGATCGATGATCGACGATGATGACGATGACGATTTTCCTCAAATAACCTCTTTATCTGTATGTTTAATTAAGCCCAATATGATATATCCCCTAGCTGCCATTAAACACGGTACGTCACAACATTTTAATTTTGAACATGCATGCATGAGTATGATCAGTAAGGTGTATGACCCACGTTTTGTTATATATGTTAGGACATGTAGTAGTGTTTGTCTCAGATGGGATATATACTTCATTATTCAATATGTTAATTAAGAATCATCATTATCGTAAGTAAGTATTATATATATTACATACATAATGTGCATTGGAAATACTTCATTTCTGATTTGATATCAAATGCTAACAAGTTGAATATAAATGGCATTATTTACATTTGGACGTCGTACAAGCTAAGGTGTATTTGTGATTTACTCAGCGTATAAGGTTGCAATGTGAGTCCATTGTGAGATTTGTGCAGTGTTTTGCATTTTAATAATGCTGCTTTTGAACCAGACATCATTCTTGTTGTAACTTAAGATAATTTGGGGAACCCACCCTCAGAAGCTAGCTCATAAGAGGAAAGAACCAAACTTTCTTAAGTACTCCATTGAGTATCTTATTCTATCATATGTGGGACTTAATCTTTATCTCTAATAATTTTCAAGGGAGTCTCTACTCAGTTTGGAAATGAGGAGGAGAGTGACGCCTTTGATAGTGTATTCCAGAAATTGAAGCTGAAGGAAGCCTATATTCAAAGTATGTAATTATTTGAAATTTTCATTCCTATATAATATATTTGACAGCATGGCCATGTGGGACCATAACTAACTAAATCCTGATATTTATTTGATTTTTTTAAATCGAGTGCAAACATATATACCAATTCAAGTTTTAAAACCAATAAAGACAAGGAGATATATAGAACCATCTTCTACAAAAATGTGTCTGCCCCTTCTGTTTTAATTTGCGTTTGAGAGAGGTTAACAGCTTGATTTTAAATAGGAGGTGAGAGTGGAGGATTATGGTAATTGTGGACTGCCCATTTAGAAGAAACAAACTACTTAAGTATCCCGATATTGGATTTGAGTAGTCCTTACTACCCTAGGATATCCTGTACTATCCCTAGTCCCCATTACCTCTAAAGAAAGTGATCCTTGGAGTAACAGTAAGATTGCTGCCATGTGACCTAGAGGTCACGGGCTCAAATACTAGAAAATGTCCCCTACGTACAGGGGTAAGACTACGTACATTTGGCTTTTCCCAAACCTTACCTAGTAGGAGCCTTGTGCAATGGACCGTCCTTTTTATCTTACCTCTAAATAGAGAACTGTAGTTAGAGTAATCTGCACTGCAATACATTTATGTATTGTAGCAATTTCCCAGAAGTTCTATGTACATAGGTAATTATGTAGTGTAAAATACATAAATGGTGTTTCAAAGGGGATTTGGTTCTTCATGTTTCCATATATAGTTGCAGCAATTTCCCAGAAGTTCTATGTACATTGGTGTATGTATTATGTGAGAATATCTTAGACTTTTGATTGTATTCATGAAATGGGCTCTTTGTGTTGTATATATATATATATTTGACTCCATAATGAGTAAATATACAAGAATTTCATTCTCTATGAACTCTGAAACTTCACATATTATCTAGTTCTAAAGTTATGATTGGGACATTCCATTTAGTTAAAAAATACAGAGTGAGGTGTATATATCTTGCTGTAATTCTAATTGGTTCTACCTTGTTGATATGCTCATATGCAGTAGTCCTAGAATATACATTTTTTTTTTGGGGTAAACTAATAGTACTTGTGTTTTACAGGAGATTTGATTCGTTTATTTGTGTTTCTTTTCTTTGGTTTTAGAAGATACAACCCTCATTGGTCAAGTTTTAGTAATTATCACTATGGTAAGAATCTATCCAATCAACCTACATATAAATCCAAACCTCATTTTGTTCTACAATTTGTAACCTTCGAATATGACACGTAGAGTTGGACTGAATATCTGAGGAAGACCTAGGTTTAATTAGTAGACACAATAAACCAAAACATTTATCTCGTTTTCTGCATCATTTTTTGCTCTAACATGACTTCTGACTGATATTTTGAGGAAAAGCTGATAGTATTTAGTAGCATTATAGCTCAAATAGTAATTCCTTTAATTTCTGTGCTTCACATCATATTTTAGATATATCTCCCCAAAACTCCAATTTTAATCAAAATGGCAAGTCCCACCAATATTGCAGCGTTAGGTGCCATCAGTAGCACCATACTTTCTGACACTATGCCACCAAAGTTCGTACATATATATATATATATATTAATTTGGTTTTTATATATGTTTCTTTTCAGTTTCTGACATATATTCATATTTTCTTTTCTTATATATAGTTTGAATTCAAGGGACTCAAGTAATAATCTGGGTTTGGTTGCTGCAATCTATAGTCATAGCCATAATGTTTATGGCTTTCTCATTGGGTTGCTGCTAACTCTAGTTGGAATTAAGTTTAATTCCTCATCATCATCATGCATCAATAATCCTTTCGATGCACACATGGAAATCATGGTTTTTTTCCTGGAAACAGCAGTGTTGTATGTGATTTCCCTCACTGTGACATCCAGGCTGAGATTAGAAGATCATAATGCCAACCTCACTCCAATAATTCTAAAGTTGATATGTCACGTTTCTGGTGCTCTTGGATGTGAATTGCTTGTGCTCATTCTTGTGACTCCAATACGGCGTTTCATCATCATCAATACGCTTCTGGCGTTATTGCTTGTTACGTTATCTCTATGCCTTTATGCTTCCTGGAGTTTAGGTCAGCTTCATGATGATGATACAGAGGAACAAGAAAGATCAAGAGGAACTGAGATGCAGGATATTGAAGCTGGAAATATACTCGATAATAGTTGAGTTTTTTCTTTTCTTTTGGGTCTAAAGATTAAGTGCAATAAAATGGTGAAGAAGCACTGTTTTATCATATTATTATTTTTTTCTTTTCACTAGAGATTAATCTTTAAGTTGGATGTGGTTTGGAGACCTTATATATATAGGTTCTCACAAAAAATAATAATAAAGGCATATAAAAAATTTCGCAGGCAATAAAGATTTATTTGGTTGAATATAATTTATCTGTGTTTATATTTTCTACTAATTGTTTAGTCATTTATTTGCCAAGTTAATCTTACTCTTATTTAATGTTTTAATTTTAAAAGTGAGATTGGTTATTGAATCAGTGAAATTCACATCTCAATATTATTTAAAATAAAAATAATATTTTTTTTATCAATTAAACTATATCTTCATCTATTAATACACTTACCAATAAGACATTCATCACATCGATCATAATATAAGGTATTAACGCTCGTCTTTACGGAACAAGTATTTGAAGCTTAACCAATTGTGTTACTCGTTGTACCCTCATTTATTGAGATATGTTAATATTAAGTTATTCTTCTCTAACAAAAAAGAAAAATTACTATTTTAACATTCTTGCCCAAAATTAAATATCTATTTAACTAATATAAAAATTAGTTTGAAATTAAAAAATAAATTAATTTTTTCTTATTCTTAACTCAAAATAAATTATAGTGAAATAGTAAATTTTAAATATATTTTTTAAAAAATATTATTACTATATATTAAATATATATTAATCAAAATAAATGAAATGAAATTTTTTTAAAAATAAACTTTATTAGGAGAGGAGGGCGTATATTTTTAAAAGAAAGAGGAGAAAAACTCATAAATATAATTCATATTCTCATAAATTAGACAGAGGGAAGATTGGAGCGGAAGAAAAACAACGAGAAATGGAGGGAAAGAGAAAGAGGTGCGACTCACAGTCAAAGCACGTCGAATTGCTAAGAAAGATCAAAGGTAAGGACTAAGGAATCACGAAGAAATTTTCGAAATGCCAAACTATTTACTTGATAGATTTTTCGCTTTTGCATTTGCAGATTTTACTCGAGCTTTGGTTGATGATCTGCGGAACGGACGGTCACCCGTTATTCTCTTAGATCGGTTCAGAAATCATTGCACCGCTTTCGATTCAAACTGGTTCTGTTCGTTCTATCATAGTTTGATGAATAATCTGATTATGCAGAACTTATTTGATATTTCTGTGCTTTCTTCAATTGAAGCTATTTTTTGGAGGAAGAATCCAATTCATTTAAGTGCTATGCTAATATTATAGTAATATTATATATAAATTAGTGCAGCTATTGTGGGTCTGGTTTGTCATGTGGAAAGGAAGTTCTCACACTTTGCAGGGAAAGCCATGTACGTAGAGTAGGTCGGTTCATTTGTGCTTCCTGAGTGTGATTTTCAGGAGTTGCATTTTTAACTAATATATTTTTCCTTTTGTTAGGTCTTTAATTACGTGGATTGCAATTATGTAATCTTATTCTTTTCTCTTCAAAAGGGGGATGGCTCAAAATATGGGTCATCTAGTTCCTAAACCAGTTAATGGGTTGTTATTATTATTATTTGGGTCTCTTTCAGATGTTATGTTGAGAGTGCTACTGATTATTCAGCAACTTTTGCAAGAAAACAAGCATAGTTCCAAGAGAGACATTTATTACATGCATCCCTCTGTATTTATGGGTGAGTTGGGATTTTTTTTTTCAGTTGCAGCATGAAGAATATGTTATAGTATAATTTATCTAGAAGGCTGAGATCCTGTTTAGTTCACTATGTCTTTAAAAAGCACATGAGATAGCATTTTTATGGTAGAAGTGATATTATTGATTTGAAAATATAGAGTTAAAAGATTGCCACAAATTATGCACACTAGTCCTCATAATGAAAGATAGAAGAAGTCCCTGCCTTAGTCATTCTAGCACTTATCACAACTTCAAATTTGGGTGAGTTCTGAGATTTCATTGACTAAAGCATAATTTCTGTGCAATTCCATGACAAATAATTGTTTATTTATCCAAACTTCTGCAAGATCCAAATTGAGTTGTTCTTATTAATATAAAAGTTTGCTAAAGTGGCCATTATTATGTGTGCTCAGATTATCCTTGTCACGATATTGTATAGTAGAAGTCAGTGCCATGACTAAGCTATATTGCTAATCTCCAAAACATTTTTTTAAAATAAAGGAATCATATTATCTTCTGCTCAATTCCATGACAAATAATTGTTTCAAAATCATGTCTCATAGGCTTTTTACATTGCAGATCAGTCAACTGTAGACCGGGCAATAAATGATATATGTGTTCTAATGGAATGCAGTCGTCATAATCTTAATGTGGTAGGTATCTTCAATGTTTATCATCTCTTATCTGATTTTTAAATCTTTCCTTCTCCAACTATCACAATCCTGCCTCCCACAAAGAATATTGGTAAGTTTAAAAACTATCTATCATTGGATGTGATAACTAAACCTTGATTTTTTTATCCATGGTATGAAAATGAAAAACAGATTTTTATGGTTTAAGCTTCTGACTTGTGTTGAAATTCCATTTTTAGCATAAATTTTCAGCTCTAAATTTCTTATTTTTGTATCTGCAAAATTAGAGACTAATATACTTACCAAGGGAGGTTCAATGGACCTTTTATTTTAATATTATGATGCTTCTAATACTGCTTATTCATTTGAGATGAAGTTTAGTTGTTTAGGAGGTTCATATCATAATTTCTTTTTGCAGGTTTCTGCTAGTAATGGGTACATTCTCAAACTCAATCTTCGAAGATGCACTTTTCTGCTTGATATCTCTTTATAAGATACTAATATCAATACTTTTCTTTTTGCAAAAACGCTATACTATGTTCTGAATATGTATACATTTTAGTATGAAATAATCACGCAACTGGTGTATCAAAAAGTAGTTACAGACTTCAAAGCACATATGTTAAAACTTTTCCATTTTCATAGGCTTTTGAGATCGGCAGTTGTAGCCTTTCCATTAATATGAATAAATTAATTATAGAGCTGCAATATTCTTCCAAGTTAACTTAGTTTTACTAATTACTACTATAAGAGTGGCAAATATACTATTCTGCATGCTATCTGAATTCTTCTTCCCCTCTGCAATAGCAATTCTTCTTACTAAACGTGTTAAATTGAGCTTATTGCTAATACTTAAGGATCAAATTTATTTCTGTTATAGGTTAGTTATGGGTTGGATAAGATTCTTTGAAGATGAAAGGATATTTGATTGCATCAGTTCCCCTAATACAGTAAGAATCAATCTGAGCATGGTGCTTGATTTTAATTATTTAGAGTACATAAGGGCGTTCAGCTTTCCTGCAGGCTCACCCTGTTCCCGTTCTTGTTGAAGAAGTCAAAGGTATCCTGATTTCAGGGAGAACTACAAGAATTTTTCATTTACCCACCTCCTACCAATCAAAGTGAGCAGTATATAACATAATTTTTTATGTTCAAAATTATAAAAATCAAATAAAATGGAAATTTTAATAACACTCCTGATTTCATATTAAGTTTGACTCCGCTATAATCACAGATGGAGAGAAACAAACCTTAACTCTTGCTTGCAGATATCATTAGTGTTGCTCATTTCATATTAGTTGTTGAGAAAGAATCAGGTAAGAAGATGTTTATTGTTTCTGACAATAAATGAAGAAAATATAAAGATGGATCTACTTCATATCTATTATCTAGTTCCTTTCTTTTGACAAGACTACCCATGTTGAGTTTCATACGCAGTTTTCCAAAGACTAGCAAATGACCAGTTCTGCAATGCAAGCCGTTGCATCATCATCACTGTAAGCATTTCCAAAGACATTTGCCTATTTCCTAATAAGAACATCTATGTTTTTAATCTATCTTCATTCAGGGAAGAGGCTACCCAGATATTCCTACAAGAAGGTATGAACATTTTTTTTTGAAATTTATAGACTATCATGCTAACATTTGTTATGCCAGATTGCCTTGTTCTTTGTTTCATTATTGGTATGTGTGTTTGTGTGTGAGCAAATTATTGCATGTGATTGCCTGGCCTTTGTCTGATTTCGTGCATTTTGTTCTAAAATAGGTTTTTGCGGCTTTTGGTTGAGCATTTGCATCTTCCTGTCTATTGCTTGGTAGATTGTGATCCATATGGCTTTGATATCTTGACCACTTACAGATTTGGTTCCATGGTCAGTATTTCATAAGATTATCAACTTCATAAAATATTTCATTATAGGGTTCAAAATCTGAAATATAGAAGATTACTGAGTCTATTGAATCTCTGTCCAGCCTGATTTATGTTTATTTTAGCAAATGGCATATGACACAAAATATCTTCGTGTCCCTGAGATACGCTGGCTTGGAGCTTTTCCTTCAGATTCTGAGAGATTCTCTGTTCCAAAGCATTGCCTTCTTCCCCTGACTACTGAAGGTAAGTATATTACTAGTGCTTCGGAAGTTTTCATTGACATTGTTGCATATCTGGTTAAACCAATATTATGTCTCCAAAATTCCTGGCAGACAAGCGGAAAATTGAAGCCATGTTGTGTAGATGCTACCTGCAAAGGGAAGTGCCACAATGGAGGTAATATTTCATCGAAAATTTCTAATATATTTGTCTGCTTCTTTTTCAACTTAACTGAGATTATTTGGAGCGTGTCTTTTGTTCCCTGTGAAGATTGGAGCTTGAGTTAATGCTGGAAAAAGGGGTAAAGTTTGAGATTGAAGCATTGTCTGTGCATACACTTTCCTTCTTGTCAGAGTCTTACTTACCATCTAAATTTCAAGGTGAACTGAATTTCTAGCATGCTACAACGTTAGTGTATTTGTCTATGAATGCATTACTTTCTAGTTTGGTTATCATGGCTGTTTTTAAGACCATTCCTTTTGATTTGGAATGAGCATATTATGAACATATGCAGGAGAATTGCATATGACATATGGTATCCTATCACATATTACATGACGATGATTAAATCCAGTTATAGTGGTGTGGATTAAGGAAAACTAAAGTCATGTCTTTCACTAAATAAGAAGAAAACCATCTATACTTGACAGAATATTGTGATCCTCTATATCATTTGTAGTTGATTCTTGAATCACTTGGAGGAGATAAATCAATCTTTGTTTGTTAGAAGGTTGAATGAATCCTATGAGTTCATTGTAGGTTTATAGTTATACCAAAAAGAAATTAGTATAATCAGCTCTTTTATTTATTTATTCTTATATTTGTTTCAAAAGCTCTTTTATTTATTTATTCTTATATTTGTTTCAAATGAAAAGTATTTGGATTTGAAGTTCTTTGATTCAGCTTTGGGGGATCTGTGAAATTCAATATTGTAAACTCACATCCATAAAAGAAAAAATCAACCGTAATTTAATTTGTTATATAGTTGGTTTGAACTTTGAACCCATTAATAATTGGAAATTGGATTTCGATGCAATTATTTTTTTCTGTAATTCTTATGTAATTCCTTTAAAATACGCATTTTTGTTTTATTTATCAAGTAATAACAGGGACTCACATTAATAAGGACATACCATGATTCCATGAATAAATAAAGGACAAAATTATTATTAATATTGATAAATAGTACCACCAAATAGCCTATAATTTGGTTTATAATCTATTCATGGTGGATCCTTATTAGTGTGAGTCCCTATTATTACTTTACAAGCAAAAATGTATCTTTTAAAAGAATCGGATAGGAATTGTACCGAGTTTAATTTCATACACAGCACCGGAAGTCTTATGATATACGAAAACTTAAATGTTATATTTAAATTATGACAATTACTCTAGAATCACGTTTACACAAACATTCGATCTTTCCATGTTAATAAAATACTTTTTTCTGATAATTTATTTGCAGAGTGATGTAAGCTATAGATTTCCCTTCATTCCTACATATATATGTAGCTCTTAATATATTAAAGTTTAATTTTATTAGTTAGATAAGAAAAAGTAGCCTGTATTTTTTTTAATGTGATACGTACCAATTACAAAACAGACCTTGCATTATTTATTCTCGTGAAGAGAATAATAATATATTTGTCTGATATTTTTTTTTCCAATCCAACTTAGATTGGTATACTTATTATTTTAATTTCAAATTTCTTTCAAGAAAAACTGAACCCAACTTATTGAGAGGGGAGATATTTTTTCTACCAACTTGATCCAACCTTTCGGCTAGACACATTTTTTTCTCCTGGAAATTATTGTAATGGGGCAGCCCTGAAGGCTGAAGAGGAAGAAAACAGAGAAAAAGAACAAGCATGGAACGGATTCATATATAATGTCTCACATTGCTTTAGGAAACGTATTTATATTTGCTTTAAATAAAATTATTTTTAGTAAGAGAAAAAAAAAATCTTTCAACTATTTCTTCACATGAATTTGGTTGTAGGTAGGCTTTGAGACAGGCGTGCGCCTACTAATCTTTGGACGGCAAAATACCATTTTCAGTGTCTCCCATGCTGGCTGCTGCATTCTGGAAAATAATTCCTATTTTCACCATAGAAAGAGACACACACACACACACGTGAATAATCTTTCCAATTTTTTCTTTCTATTATGAAAAATTATTTCATCTTTTATGAAACTAAAAGACACCTAACAATCACAATTTACATTTTGACACCCGTTTTAGAGAGAAAGTTAGGGTAGCACTTATTATAAAAAAAATTAGTTAGAACACGTTTTAGGTGATTTGGTCATGTACAAAGAAGGCCGTTGGAGGCTCATGTACATAGAAGATAGCCCAATAATTAGAAGTAGGAAAAGATCGCAGATAACAATAGAAGAAACTATTAGGATGGACTTAATAATAAATAACCTAACCATATAAATATGTAAAGACAGAATATGTTAGCATCGCTTGATCCATATAACCAATCTCATATATCGGAAAAAGGGTTTAATTTTTGTTTTTGTTTTTGTTTACTTTTACTTCTATTTCCTACGAATAATCAATGCAAATCGTCATCAATTCAATATCTAGGAATGAAACTTTATTTTTTTTTATCCTCTGCCAATTTGGGATTTTTCTCATTTTAAACTGATTTTGAAATATACAGCTAACACTGAGCTCTCAAAGAATTAATTTTGCAATAATTAAGTGAGAACATGAGGGAGAGATTTGAGGAATTGAGGTGTACCTAATAATTAACAAGATCAGAGGAAATTCTGAAAATGTGTAATTATTTCAGTTAATTTCATTTTTATTACAAAAGCCATAACAATAAAGCACAAAAGTCAAACCCTATATACATGCATTAATGGAAGGAATAAAGAAGAAATCAAGAAACCATATATAGTGCATTTTAAATTTTGCTTATACGATCATAAATTAAAGAACAATATTCTTCTGATCTCCTTCAAAACAACACCAGAAAATCCAATTACAGAAGCATACATGCTATGGAGTATTCTTCAGCAGAAATGGTAGGTGGTAACATAAAAAAGTTAAAGCATAATATTATACATTATATTTTTCATTCTATTTTACTTTACATACTAATCATTCTTTTTATATATAATTAAACTGCTTAATTTCTCTTCTTTCTTCTCAGACTTGTGTTCTGAAACTAAACACCCAGTGTGAGACATGTAAGGTAAAGATGATGCAGATTTTGAAGAACCTCACTGGTATTAATTAATTATTACATTTTTCTTTCTCTTGATAATATTTGATATGAGTTTTGAATTATTGAGAACACTTTTACAACAAATGGGGTCCAAAGAGAGCCTTTTCACTTCTTTTTAGTTTCTTCCCTTAGATTTTTCAGTGCAATAAGTTAATAATTCTGTATATATATATATATATATATATGCATATCCTTTTGCAATTGCATATCTAAATTTTTCTCTATGCTTTCAACAAAAATATCTTTTCGGCCATGTCCATTTAATATAAGACATTTTTTGTCACTAAAATTTATAGGAGTCTACTCTATCACCATTGATGGAGAGGAAGGGACATTGAAAGTTACAGGGAGAGTAAACCCTAGTTCATTATTGGGAGTGCTGGAAAAGTATGAGAGACATGGAGAGCTTAAATTTATTAGGTTTGATGGTGAAGTTAAATTAGGAAGAAGGCAATCTTACTATTATTATAATGGTGAACATGAATATGCTCCCTATGGTATGTTATATAATAATAATAATGGTACATATCCACCACCACCACCACCACCATTGGGATATCCTCATCAACACCATTGGTATCATCATCATCATCAAGGAAATCTAGGGTTTTTTCCACCTCCGATGGCGCCGCCACGACCTCCTCCTATGGCAATGCCATTTCGAGTGGCGCCACCGTTTCCTCCTCCTATGGCACCGTTCTGGCATCTGCCGCAACTACCACTGCCATTTAGTCAGTTGCCCAGAGGATTGGCACAGAGAGGTAATGAAAAATTGGGGAAGAAAAAAGCACATAAGCATTGTACAATAATGTAGAAAGTAGCTAGTAATGAAATGGTATTAGTCATATGGTTGAATCTTGAATCCTCAATTATTTGTGCATGATACACATCATGATAAGTACAAAAAAAACTATGGGATCTGTTTAATTAATATTATTTGAGGAAATTATACTTCCTTTTGAAGAGATCCGTAGCCTAAATTACAATTTTCTATATCCTCTATTTTAAAAAATCACACTTTCCTTCATTTGAGAGATATAAAAATTCAAAAAATTTACAATTTTACTGACCAAAATACTCTTTAGTTTATTATTTATCTAATTAAATATATATTTGACTAATATAATATATATATATATATATATATATATATATTCCTCACAAAAAAAAAGACAAAATCAATTTTTATGTACCTAAACTTTACACCAATTTTTATTTCGTCCCTAAACTTTTTTGTATTCAATTTTATCCCAAAAATTTTAAATTACAATCAACTATTTCCGGGTTTTTGAATTTTGTCCTAACATTTAAAATTGTCCAAATTATTAATGTAAAAAATATGTCATCACACATGTAATATTAATGTTTATCCATTACTCAAAACGATATCATTTTTAATATTGTTCTTCTTAATATGAAATGGCAGCGTAGTTTTTGGCATTAATATGAAAAATTGACATTGTTTTCATTGATGAAGTAGTATTAATATTATATGTGAAATGTCATATAATCATTTGTCGCTAGTAATTTGAGTCATATTAGGTGTTATGAAAGAATTCAAAACTTTATAAACAAAATTGATTACAATTCAAAATTTTTGGGTTAAAATTCACCAAAAAAAATTTGAGGAATGAAATTAAAAATAAATATAAAATTTAGGAAAAAAATTTTGGATCCTACATTGAAGTTTGTCTTTGTGGAATAAGCTATATAGGCTTATAGGGTTACGTTGCATTATACTATATAAGATTATGAGAGATTCTTATTGTATGGCTAGGTTTTTTAAAGAGACAGATCATACTCATACATTCAAATTTCCAGTACATATGAATTGTACAGACATCAATGAATTGAAAATACAATATATAGTTGTGGTATATATATATTTATATACATTATATTGAGGCCATGAAGAAAAGCAAAATGTATGTGAATCTTAAAGAATAATTGAGTCACTCATGAAAGTGGCAACACATAGAAAAATCCTTATCGGTGTCCCACAAGAAGCTCTGGACTATTAGATAGAAGAAATGTATTGATTGTATCATTATCAAAACTCATACTAGGAGAGGGCTACTTCAATTTCTGGTTTATATCATATTAATTTAATGGATAATCTTGTTTATTTTGGCATTTTTCTCATACTTTATGATTAGGTGTTTTAATTCAAATTAAGCACATTAATTATTATTGATATATATAGGATCGATATATCTATCAATTAAAGGGATAAAAGTTCAATAGTACCGTACCACTGAACTTCAGTGCATCCCTCAAATCATGTAGTGTCATTTGTTAATATTAATAAAAACTCACATTAATTAGGGTCCACCTTGAATGGTTTAGGGACCAACTAATTGAAGGGATGTACTGAAATTCAGTACTACCATACCATTGAACATCTACTCCAATTAAAGACTTGGTTTTTGTCAATTTCAAAGGGTGTGATTATGATTTATGAATGTGAATCCCAAAAAGTTTTTATGTGGAAGAAAGTCGGTGACTTGGCTAGTAGTCGTAGATTTGACTTTTATCAAATTTTAAATAATTTTGATTTTGATGTCTAAATTCTGATATTTTATTTATTTTATAAGTTTAAAAAAAATTAGAACTTGGGTCATAATCAGACTCTAACACAGAATTAGCTGACCCCACCTAATTATTGAGCACAGATCATGCATTATTGCTGGAAATTAAACAACCACGTACGTCAACTATAACAAAATTGACATTATTTTTAATTTTGTTTTTCAAATAATTTATCTCATATATTTAGTTAATAACTCCATATCGTTAATAATTTAGTACAATGGCTAAATTATTATTTCAAGAACATTTGTTATGGACAAAATTGAATATTTTGATTTTTTTAATGATTAAATTAAAACAATACTATTTCTTTTAATATTATTCATGCATGCACAATGATTCCTTAAAAAACACGGAAATTGAATGATTCATGAATATGAGAAATAGCTTTACAGCTTGATATATAGAAATTAAAGCAGCCTCACGTGGACACTTATCGTCCCCTTCTTCAGTACTACCAATCTGTACGAACCTTTTTCCTTATTCTTTTTCTCAGATTTTCTTTATTTGGATCATTGGCTTCACTTATATATATCTATTCATCACTGAATTGGTACATTTTATAGAACACAATTAAAAGCACAGTCTTCGGTTTTTTTCCCCTTTTTTCTTTTTTTCTTTTTATGATCTCACAGAAATAGCATCGGAGAGAATCACAAAAGTGAGTAGATATAAAGAGTCTTGTACTTTTGAGAAAGAAAAACTACATACATTCTTAGACAAAAACCCAGTTTTCGTCGTCCCTTAATATTTTTCTCAATTTAGTCCCTAATACTAATAGGGACTAAATTGATACTAAGTATAAATATGAGGGGATCAAATTGAAATTAGGTAAATTTTAATGATTAAATTTAAATAAAATGCTAAAAGTGAGAGATCAAAATAAAAATTTTATCTATATTATTATCATTTATAAATATTGGATCAATTAATTTTAAGTCCATAACATTTCTTTTATTCTAGTTTGGTTTTGTAGTGTATTGAAAACTTATGTGTGTCTAATAAAGTCCCATATTGTTTAGAGTTAAAGAAACCAAAGAGTATATATAATAATTTGTGATATATGAAAGGTAAATAGACTAAGAAAAAGGTGGGTCTCGTGCACACAACAATTAACCACGAGAAACTCGCTCGAAATTGCACAAAAAATAAAGAAACTAAAAGGAATGCACAAAGAGAAAAGGTTCTCCAAATGCAAAGATTAGGCACAACGATTACTCGTATTAAACTTTTGACAAATTAAGTAAGATTTCGTGATATATAATTAAGCATCTAAACGGCATGCATTCATCTCTTGAAATCATTTTTATTAATTTATATACTTCTTTTATTGAAATATCTTTAAATTATGAAGGAGAATAGGAGAGAGATATGTTGAGTAGGACTATAGCTTCTATTATATATATGTATTCAAAGTATTGTAACTCATGACTCTTGGGGTAGCCCCACCAAATTTGGAAGTGCATATACAATGATACACAACAGAATGGAAAGATCCAACACCTTCATTTAATTCTGAAAATAGACTTCACTTTTATATATATATATATATATATATATATATATATATATATATATAAGCTTTTGTGTGTGTGTGATTGAAATCCATTTAAGGACCAGAAAATGAAAGGCCCTTTAATTTGATTTGTTTTCTACCATTTGCCGTACAATATAATCTCAAAAATTGACAAACTTTGTGTCCCTTTCTAATATCAAACAAAACCCTTCATTTCTTTTTGTTGTTAATTGCTATACTAATTAGGCTGATCTCAACACTTCTAAATTAATTAGCAAGCCTTTAATTTCTAGTTTATTTTAATATTTTATAAATACCAGTCTATTAGTGCATTTCAATTTATGATATTATATTATCAATAATAAAAAAGATTATGTGGTATATATATCATTATCTATCATTAATTTTTAGGCATTTTAATTAACAATATTTGTTAACTAATGTCATTAGGGTACTGATTAAAAAATTTATTGGTTGACAATTTTCAATCAAAAAAAGTAGTCAAGTTTATTGAGTTCTTAACATTCAAAATTATTAAATAATACTCTACCAATCAATAAATTAAAATTATTTCTTAATCAAGCATTTAGGACATTAATTAGTATTCCTAACTTTCCATGCCTTGTAGTCTTATACTGATTGGGTAAACTGTACCACTCAGATTTGGGGTTGTACTATTGATCGGGCCCTACTATAAACTATTCGTCAATCCTTTTCATAGTCCCATATTGAGGTGAATTTTTATTTATTTTTTAGAATAAAATTTATAATAAAAAAATTGTGTGAAGAAGAAACGATTTACAATTTATAAAAGTATCTGATAAATGATATAATAAATATTAGTATATTGCAAATATTTTTAAAATCACTTTTTTTATAAAGAATTCAAGTTCAGATTGAGTGTTATAATGCCATCTTAATTTTCTTTTAAAAAAATGTTTCTTTTACTAGTAAATTACTAGAAGAAAGAGCTTTTTTTTTTAAAGATAATTTTAAAAGGTAAATATATTTATAGTACCTACTTACTACTTAGGTAATTTTCAGTGGGAATAGGATTATCTTGAAAGAATAATTTTTTTTACTTCTATTTCAAAATAAAAGGTCTAATTTTTCCTTCCTATCACCAAAAAAAAAAAACAACTTTAGTTACCATTCAAAATAACTACTTTTGTCAACAAAAAAAATCGCTTTTTTTCACAATAAAGAAATAAAATTACCTTTGTTACCATTCATCTCATTTAATCAAAATAAATCATTTCAAAAAAATATAAATTTTTATTCGGATTACTATCTAATCACATTTAAATGTTTAATTCTAATGCACATCATACTTTCGGTCAAACAAATAAGTAGATACTTATTATAACTTATATGTAAAACCCACCGAGAAGGTGGTTGTATCCCCTGTTTTTAACAACTCTTAAATTATCAATAAATTTAGTAATTTATCACAAATAAATGATGTCTTCAAAACTCAAAAGTAGGCATCTTGTTAAGAAATTCACAAAGAGAGTTTGACATTGAGTCTATGGTTTCGTATAGGTGTTCTTTATTACAAATAATCTTATTTGAGGTATTACGCGAAATACTAAATGAAATTCAAATTTTGGTTCACTACATTTTGAAAACTATTTTCTTCCTCTAGTTATATATCACATGTTTTTCCTAAGCCAGTCTTTTTGGAATTTCAATGAAGAGTATCCCAAAAAATTATTAATTAAGAAAATGTTTGATTGATTGAAGCCTCTATCAATTTTGTCAAGTTACATAATAAGATTTAATTTGCACTAAAATTTTAAATAGATTAGAATAGACTTATGATTGTGCAAACCAAATAGAAAAAGGCAAATAAAGGAAGTGATAGGATAATGATAATGATTGGATACTTGAAAAATTTTCACATAAAGAGGTTGCTTCTTGGTACTTGCAATTACAACTGCAACCATTTGGGGAAAGGTACACAAAAAGTTATACCAAAAATGCATGAAACAAACACAAGACATCTAGAATAATGCTTGACAATTGGAGGAAAAACTAAGAACTAATTAGCCTAATTTATAAGTACTAAAATCAAGGTCCTAAAAAAACCTAATAAGAATCATTGGTTTAATTAATTTCTGCTTGAAATTAAAAAATTAAACCATGATCAATTGTCTTTGGGCTTCAAGCCTCAGATCCTCCCTCATCCTTCTTATGAACTCATCAAATTTCTTATTCAATTCCTCTGTACTTAACATACAATTCTCTTCCTCTTCTTCATCATCCTCTTCCTCTTCTTCTTCAATTTCCTCTTCCTCTTCTAACTTATCTTGAAACCCTTCATCTAATTTCCCACTTTCTTCAATTCCCAATTCTGCTTGAGAATTTTCTATTTCTTCTTCTTCTTCATGATCTTCCACAATTGCCTTTTCAATGCTATCTTCTTCCACTACTTCCACTTCATCATCACAGTACTTAATCTCAATCACTTGCTCTGCACAAATGTTCTGTTCATCATCATCATCACCATCCTTCTCCAACATTCTGATCTCCTTGGCCTCACCATGTGAGAATTCAGACTTAGAAACCCCATCACCATCACCATCATCATCATCATGAACAGCAACATACATAGAATCAACAACTTCATGATGATGATCAGCATTAGAGTGAGAAGAGAAAGATCTGGTAATACCCACAAACACGAGAAGGCCATTGCAAAGAAGGAACATGCAATTCTTGTCAATGGTATGAGTGAAGAAGGCAAGCAAGGAAGAAGGAGAGAAGAGGAAAGAACATAAAGACACAGAAACTAGCAATTGAGTAAGCTTGATTAGATAGTGAGTTTTGGTTATGGATTCTATGTGATGATGATGATGATGATGATGATGGGATTTAACCTGATGTTCCATACTTTAGTTTCAGATCTCAGAAAAAGTGAGAATCAGTATTGTATTGAAACTAAAGATATGAAATATTGAGGTTGGTGTGTGTTAAGGGAATGAAGGCCTACTTATATATATATAGAGAGAGTGGTACTGAATTTTTTATATTTCCAAATGTACCCTTGGTTTGGCTAATTATTGTGGGGGCAGATGGCACATTTTGTGTTAATCCAGAGCAGCTCACGTGTTCATGAATAGACAATGTATATTTATATATATATGTTATGTAGTTTAGTTCTATCAAATACTAATAGTGATATACATATCTATCTATCTACAACCTCATAATTTTTGAGCTCATGATTTAGTGGTAACTTACAGACACGTACAGCTATCAAAGTGGGCCAACAATTTACGTGAGTTCATCCATTATGTGTTATGCATCAAACCAATATAATTTTTAGGTTAAAACACTAAATTGGTCCCTTATGTTTGCATGAAGTTTCATATTGGTCCTTTATGTTTCAAAAAGTTTAAATTGGTCCTTTATGTTTGCAAGAAGTTCCAAATTGGTCCTTCCGTCCAAGTCCGTTTATTTCTTCTGTTAAGTGTTGACGTGGCGTGCTGAGGTGGACATATCATCTCTCATACGTGTCCATTTAAGATGACGTGTCATGCCACATCATCGCCGCGTCATCATATGTGATGATGTGGCATGACATGTCAACTTAGATGGACACGTCAATACCTAACTTAAGAAATTGACGGAAGTGGACGGAAGGACCAATTTGAAACTTCTTGCAATGAATGACCAATTTAAACTTTTTGAAACATAAAAGACTAATATAAAACTTTGTGCAAATATAAAGGACCAATTTATGGTTTTGACCTAATTTTTAAATAGGTTAACAAATATTTACTTCGACTTACTTTATTAATTAATTAAACAGTGTGGTTTGTTTGACTCAATAAAACAAACTTTTTAATTACAATTGGTTAGTAAAATGAACAAAACTATTAATCAGATATATCAAATAGTCATAAAATCAAGTAGGTTTTTCTTATAATATAATTAAAAAAACAAATAGGTGGATTAAATAGTTTGGCCCTTGAGTTATACATGCTAGCTGGTTTAACTGGTGAGTTAAGTGAGTCAGGCTGTAAGTAATACCAACATTACATGCTGAAACAATATATATAAAAAATTTACTTAAATAATGAGTTAATCATATCAATTAACCTGGTGAATTAAACCCATTTTGAGATCATATAATTAAATTTGAGTCTATGATAAATCTTTTAGACTAATCTAAGAATTTTCTTAATTTTAATGAGTATGATTTGTCTCTGAATACCAAACTAAAAAAGTTGTATGTGGTCACACAAATTGAGAGATCGATTGATATTTTTCCAATACTAATACTTTATACATTTATTCATTTGTATGAGTTAATTTCTCAAAGGTTGTAAATCATTACACGCTAAATAACTAATGTATACTTTTTTCCACGCAATATTCTTTTAATGGACTTGTTTGAGATACTATTATGGACATTAGATATATTAGATGAATTCTTTAAACATTTAGTTAGGAGTTTAATCTCTAATAGTGTATAGATTTTGGTGGATAGAACTAAAATTTTCCTCTAAAAAATATTTACGGTGCAAACATATTAATCACAATTATCGAGAGTGAATATCTTATAAATTCACCAAAAGAGAATTATAAATTTAGAGGAACTAAATATTTTCTTAAAAAAATACAATTGTATATTTACTCTATATATATACAATAAAGTATAACAGAACCAATCATTTATTTGGTATTAACTATTTTAATAAAATTTTCAAATATGTGGAGGAAATTATTTTTTAAAAAAGCTAATCATCATGTAATGCTCCATAAAAAATGATACTTATTCTATTTTTTGTATAAAAAGAAAAAGTGATGATAAATAATTAATTATATAAACGAACATAAAATACACTAAAAAAAATTTCCCTTCCTCATAATAAGTTGCCATAAATTGAAAAGAACGGTACTTGTGAAGAAGTGTACATATTTCACCTCACTATTGGCCACAACATATATGGCCATATAATTAAGTTTCAATGTTCACCAATCTGAGATTGACTTGTCAAGTGGCATTCATGAAAGGAGAGTGTGGTGGAGAGAAGAAGAGACACATCTATGCATTACATATACATATATCTCACATTAAAAGAAAAAAAAAATCAATGCATATATTGATGTATAATTGTACAAAAAGATGAAACTCTATGTTTCCAAAACCCAATATTATTATTATTTTAGTTTTATATATGTAATACCTTGTTCATGTTATTAGTGATCTTTTAAAAAATATAATGATTTGAAACTATTAGGGTGCACACGGTTCGAGTTAGGGGCGAGTTGGTTCGGGCTGGAAAAAAATATCAGTGGGTTGGGTTGGTTCGGGTTGGCGGGCTAGCTCTTTTTTTCTTTTTTCCTTTTTTCCTTGATTCATTGAGCAGCACTAGCCAAAATTTTAAAAATGCTTAATATAAAATAAAATATAATTTAATAAATTATATTTCATAAACTTTTTAATATTACGTTTCATTCATTTTTTTCAAATTTATTTGAATTATGATTAATCTAACTAATTGTGATCTTGTTATTTGAAGTTTCAATGCATTATGCACATAATATATTTATAATTCAACTATGTGGTTGTCTAATTAATTTTTATGACTGGAGAGATTTGCGTGTTGGGTAATGGAATGATAAAAAAAATAATAGAAGAATATTTTGAAATTAACCTATAAAAAAAATTAATCATAAATATATATAAAAAAAATAAAAAAAGTAATTTTTGGCGGTTTGGTTCGATTTCGGCGGGTTCAATATTGATAAAATCGCAATCCGAACTACCATGGTTTGGGCTGAAAATTTTGAACCCAAACCAACTCACCAGCGCGAACCAAACTAAACCAACATGACAGGTTGAATTGGGTTTGGCGGACCAGCCCGAACCAGTGTTCACCCATAGAAACTATATATTATATATAATTTTATGTTGGTTGACAACACACTCGTTATTTCATGGAAGCAACATTAATGTTCTTTGATATATATGAATATATATGAATTAGTTATTAGTTAAAATATTTTATGCATCATATATATTCAAGTTTATTTATGGTATAAATATTTTTATTTTATTAATTTGTGGTATATAAGTTAGTGGGGGAGTTATTTAACTTTTCACTATTTATTATTATTTATAAAACATAAAAATGCTATTATTTAATTTTGGGAAAGTCCGTAATTTAAAAAACACATACTTAGTATAAATAACATAAAAAAGAATAATTAAAATAAAAATAATAATAAGTTAAAATAACTTTTCAATGCTTCTTTTTTATTGTTCTCAAATATAAATAAGTTATTACAATGTAATTTTTATATTAAAAAATTATTTTATAAATATTCAAATTTTAATAAAATCTCATCCCACATGCAATATATGTCGGATATAAATATACAATATATAATTAAAATTCAGCGTCCTAAATGTATCTTGAGATTAAAAATTTAAGATAAAAATTTTGCGAAAATGCACAAAACTTCCATGAATTTTAAGTTATATAACCTTTGACCTCTCAGACCTTTTAATTTTGGATGCATAACCCCTCTCATTAAATATCCATTCATTTTTTAAACAAATTTTTGTAACATCGACATTTTTTTAGATAACAGATCAAAAAACATTTGTCATATCACATAAAAATAAAACCCTAAAAATACACTCATGACATATCAACCCATAATCCAAAATACACTATTCAACTTCATAATCCTTAATTTATTATTGAACCCATTTTTATTGTGCCTATGATCTAAAACTCACGACCTTATTATACGTATTTTGACCTAAGTAGTATAAAGAAATTTGAATCATATATATAGTACATATTCTAGTAATAAATAATTTGAAATGTTTATTTTTTTAAAGAAACAAATATATCTTAAATATGATATGTCTAAATCACACAACATGCTGTGCATATATCAAAATTAATGAGGAAACTAAAACGGACACCTCATGCAATTAGCTTAATTTGGAGCCATAGCTTTGTGTAAGAGAAGCTAAAGCTTAATTTAGAGCCAGAAACTGTTGTATCAAAACTGGTATTACATTAATGACTAGATTTTTTGAACATTAAATATAGCTATAAATTAAGATGCCATTTTTCGAAAGCAAACTTTGTGTGTCACATATTAATATTGTAACATTACCTATTACGGTTCCTATAGGACATTGCTTACTAAATCTAGAGGGCACAAATATTATGCCCTCCCATATAGCAACTGTCATTTTCTCACTATCAAGTCTCATCTAATCAAAGTTCTATTTTTTTCTAAATAATAGCATAAATATATTTTAGACATGATTCATTTCTTTTATAAAATATATAATAGTGTAATTTTTGCGAATAAATATAACTCAACATAAAATAAGATTATGATTTTATTTTTAATATAATAGTAAATGCAGATTAATTTTTTTATTTATCTTTAACATGAATTCTTAATATATAGCAATAATTTTATTGTTTTGAAATAAATATATAATATAAAAAGTTAATTCTGTTAACACAAAATAATTAACTAATATGATTTTTAGGGGTTCGATCCTTGGCAATATCGTGTGTATAGAGAGAGTTTCGTAACGAGTACTAAATCCCCTTTTAAAAAGTCTACAGTACGAGAAAATTTATTATTACTATTCACGATAGAAACCTTAGGATAAAAAAAAAAGATTTGCTAACTAACTGCCAACTAACATTTAATTTGTCAAGTTTTATTTTTATTAGTTGACATAGTATTTACTTTTTTTTTAAAGTATCAAGCTAAATCATATTACAAAAAAGCCAAACAACACTTATAATTATTTAGATAATACCAACCCAATAAACAGAGGGAGAGTAATTTATAAACGATGATGAACTAAAAAAGCAAAATAAAAGTGCAGCTGATCCTATTAGTAAGACAATTTTAGGATGAAAATTCTTACTGATCTTGGTGTTGCCAACAAAATGTTTATTATTACACTTCCTGCATACTAAAAAAATTGTGTTATGCACAGATGCATATGTCATAGTTTCTCCATCAATTTGATAAAAAATTAAATTTTTTTTGGCATAGATACTCAAATATATATATATATATATATGAGTCGATCTAATAATTGGAACAAAATCTTTGACACAAAGAAAGATGGAAATAAAAAATAGATTTAGACAAAACTATCACTAAACTTGGGGACTAAAGATCTGACTTATTAAATTGATAGAAACAAAAGAAATGAGATGAAAAACAAACAAAAATTAAAAAAAATGTCAAATATGATAATTTTGATAACTCCTCCTATTAAATTTCAATGAAAAAAAATTCAAGACGCAATCGTTTCTGCCAGGGAGAGATCGAGACATTAAATTAGTTTAAATTGAATTTAAAAATTTTCAAAAAAAAAATCCATATTTTGAAATTTGTAAAAAGTGTTTAATAATAATTTTTAATATTAAAAATTTTCATTGACTAATTAAGTAAAAGCTTAATCTGTGTGCTATGGGTTTGTAAGGAAAACCCTACTTAAAATAATACTAAAAACCCAAAAAGGATATTGAGGAATATAATGTAAATGGTTTTATATTATAAAAGGGGAGAAATTATGATTTAGGAAGAGCAAAATTAGCCACAGAAATGGTGGGTAGGTTTGTAGTTGAATTTGGCAATTTTATTTTGAATAACCAGCTCATGATGTTCGCCAATTATTGTAAAATGAAATCATTGCTTTAGTATGTCTTTTATATCATTTTTCTTGTTTAATTTTGGAGCTTCAATCAATGTATCTGGAAACAATCATATTGATTTGCCTTCTTTCATTTCATAATCAATGGATAATTATTAATTATAATATCAATTTTCGGAAAATTGATTCTGTTTTTATTACAGCTTTTACTAAGACTTGAAATTCATTTCCTCCCCTTTTTTTAGAAGATATCATGTGGATTAAGGAATGCCATTATACTCAATTGAATATATTTGTTTGGTTATGGCCTGGATACGTGGCCCAATAAATGAGCTTAGCTTTAGATCGATTTATTTGTCTTAAAAATAACTTTATGACTTGTTATCAAATTGAGTTTGGGCCACATTTTCTTTAAAATTTTTAGTATAGCAACAATTTTTTTTGGGTACTTTCCACGTTTTAAGATCGTTGTGAATTATGTTTCTAAAATTTATTTATTGTCAAAATTTTGAAAATATAATTAACAGAAGTTTCAAACGTTAAGAATATTAACTATACTTTTTCATTTTTATTATTATTTTTGTCAATTGCATTCTTACAGACCACGTGCATATAGCCTCATCAATTATAAAATTTGACTTACACCCATTTCAAACTTTGCAATTTTGTGCAACAAAATTTCTTCAACTAACTTTTTCATTCAAAACTATAACCAAATAAACATATTAAATTATTTATAGAATTTTTTTTATATAAGACCTAAAATTTAGGGAAATTTCTGTACTATACTTGAAGTTCATATAAGTTTTTTTTTTTACAAGGTCTAAAGTTCATAAGCTTTCTTGCGACTTGATTTTATTGACTTATTATCGTTTCACTAAAGTTTTGGATATAAAATATGTAAAATACTATTTAGTTCCTGAATTGTTGGTCAAACTATTATTTAGTCTCCGAATTTATCAAAAATACTATTTAGTCCCTGAATTGTTTAACTATGTCAACTATTTAGTCCTTGAAATTGACAAAAACACTATTTAGTCCCCGAATTTATAACTATATCAACTATTTAGTCCCCAAACTTGGCAAAAATACTATTTAATCATCGAATTTGCAACTCTGTCAACTATTTAGTTTCCTGACCGTTACCCATTATAGTTGACAGAGTTGCAAATTCGGTGATTAAATAGTATTTTTGTCAAGTTTGGGGATTAAATAGTTGACAAAGTTACAAATTCGGGGACTAAATAGTTTTTTTGTCAAATTCGGGGACTAAATAGTTGACATAGTTAAATATTTTGGGGACTAAATAGTATTTTTGATAAATTCGGGGACTAAATAGTAGTTTGACCAATAATTCAGGGACTAAATAGTATTTTGCCTCGATATAAAAAATTAACGAAGAGGTCTTTTTGCACAAATTACAAATTTTAAGGGGTTATAGGCCAATTTTGATAAGTGAGAGCCTAAGGATTATTGTTTAGATATTGAAAAATAAAAGAGATTTCATTTGTACTTTTGAATCACTTTTTTTGGCAAAAGAACATACATGCTCGAAGTTGGATTTTTTGTGCATTGTAGTCTCTTCTGATCTTTGTAATCAACTTCATGCCTTTTCATTAATGGAATTCTAGACTCCAAATCAAAAAATAAAACGAAATAAAGAAGGCCTCTAATTTTGTTTTTGGGCTTGAATTTTTCTTTTTTTTTTAATCCAATAAAACTAATGTATAATCTAACATAGTTCAAAGTTCAAACTTATCTAGCAACAAAAGAATGACAAGTTTTAAGGCTGCCAATGCCCAATACCATTGTGGTGACACTTCTTTTTCCACTTTTATTCTATTTGTTTTTTAGCTTTTTGTCCTTTTAATTGCAAGTTCTCTTCTTCCACATCTTAGAACCAATTCATTTTTCTTATGAAAGTTCCCCCCCCCCCCCTCTTTTGTGGATGTCCTTCTATAGAAGAGTCTTTGACAACTAAATTACTTTCATATTTACAACAATTATGAAAATTTTATACAAATTAATATAGCTTGTGGAACTATATACCTCAAAGAGGATAAAGTCTATTATTTATTTTTAAGTTGAGGAGTCTTTGGAGCTTTTTTTTTTATAAGGTCTTTGGAGCATTTAGAGAGAACAAAAATAAGAAGTGAACTTCATTTGTGAGTTTCACTCAATGTAAAATTCATCTATGTTTTTATCTCTCTTTAAATATTGTAAAAGCAATCTTCTTCAACACAAAAAACGATATTATATTTTGTTTCAATAGAAGGGCACGCTTGGTATAAATGCACAGATGTAAAGTACTGTAGAATAAAGGAAAGTACTGTAGAAAAAAGTGAGGAAAGAGATAGAGAGAAAATTAGAAAAGAGAAAAAGTATGATAAAAAATATGTTTGGTATGTATAAAATATGATGTAAAATTTTTTTGAGAATCATGAAATTACATGCTATTGAAAGTGTTACCAAACGAGCACTTAATATGACTTTTGTTGTATATAGCTTTCATGGTCATAAAGTGAAAATTTCATCCAAGAAAAAGAACCTTATAGGCTTTGAAGCTGAGGCAAAAGGAAAAAAGTACAAAATTCTCGCAAGTCAGAATTTATTAATTCCACAAAACAAAATTCATTCTCTAATTATTGCTTATTAAAACTTCCTGGGCCAGTCCACAACTAGGCCCGGCCCAAATAAACCCTCATTATAGCTTGAGTCCCAAACATGATTTTTTTCCTACTCCAACTAGAACCAGCGTAACCGCCTCCAAACATTCCTTCCTCTACAAAACCCTACAAGAACCCCTCACCAAAATCAAATTGCTGATGCAGATCACACACAAGGCACGACAATGTCTTTGAGGATCCTTGGATCGCGAGTCCTTCCCTTCGTATCCAAGAGTAATCGTCGATTCTTATGCTCCGTCGCGGCTTCCAGTGCTCCCAAGGACGCGATTCCTCCGGCCGCCCCAGAATCCGATGCTAGTTCGACCAAGCAGGGGTGGAACTTTCTCAAGTTCGCCATCCTCGGTACATTCACCGGAGCCACCGCCGCTGCTGGTTACACAACCTATGGTTCGACTTTTCTCCTTATTTGTGTCGTTGATCTTTCTATTTTGGTATTACCGGTGTTGTTGGGTGGTTCGCGGTTATCTTTGGGTCAATTTTGATTGGGAGATGAAAAAAAGTTATTTTTTGAGAGACCTGGCATTTTGATATGATTAGCGCTGCTACTTGATTTAAGCGTAATTAGTGTGTTCTTAATATCATTATACTGCTGCTATTTGCTACGTTGTCTCAGCTAGACTGGAACTTTGAAAATTTTGGAATTTTGCAGCTTACAGTTTGAATGAAATAGAAGATAAAACGAAGTCTTTCCGCGAATCAGTGAAGTACAGTGCAAGTGATAATGCCACTGCCTTGGATGTGAGTACTCCTGAAGCTTTCTAGACATTCTGTCTTATTTGTTAATTCTGCGACTAATATCTCCATTCTTAGCATTAGTTTTTGAGTTTTGTACAAATAATAATAATATGGATGTTTGGTAAAGTGACTCTGAGAAATATTGTTTCTTTTTGTAAATGCTTTTGGTGGACCTTAGTTTAGTGGTGAAAGCTATATCAAAAGGTGCTAAACCTATATCCAGTGGGTAACTGTATAGTTGGTCCTGTTCTTAAGTATTTCAGCCACAAAGAAAATTTAAATGAGTAGACCTAACCATAACTCTTGGTTTGAGTTTGCTAGACTGTTTCTGCTTCTCTTCAAATTGATTTTCAGAACTTTTGTTGTTGTTGTTTTAGATATGGAACTCTTGAATCTTTATTCTTGAGAGCCTGCAGTTTTGTAAAATTATGTATTTTACCTTAACTGAATGCTAGGATCTTCAATAATAGATCCCTTCCACCTCATCTTTTGTGGGACAGAGTAACCATTTTGGTTTCTTTGTGGGCGCAAATGGATTGTTTCGAGGAGATTCAATTATGGATCTCCAAAGGGATTGGAAGGCTCTTTTGAGTTGAAGTTTTTGTTTTTCTTTTGCAATGTTATTTTTGTTGGTTTTTATCTTCTTTCTTAGAGGACTCCCTGTCCTCTTTTGTACTTTCTTTCTTCCTTAATATTTCTTTTCCTATTTAAAAAAATGGTTTCTTCAGCCACAATACATTTTTTATACACCACCACATTAGTAGGTTGACATGTGCTGGTCTATATTTTATGCAGAAATTTCAAGGGTTGCTATACTCAACTGCAATGACAGGTGAGTTGCATGAGCTACATTATGTATATTGCTCATCTGATAGTAGTGTTGTTCTTTTTAAGTTAGTCTTTTATCATCTATAAAGAAAAAAAATTGATCTATTCCTGTTTTAATGAGATCCTGCTCTTTTTTTTTCTTTTCTTTATTATTGAAGTGTTGATTTTTATACGAACGGCCTTGGGTTTGAGTAGGTCAATTAGATGACTTCTCTACTTTTTTCTTTTTGGGTTCTGTTAATTAGGGAAAAATAAATTATATGCATCTGTGTTTTATGTTTTAATCACTTTGACATTCGTCTTTAGTATTGACAACATGCTGTTCTTTTTTCTGTAACATCTCAGTGCCTGCTAAAGCAATAGAAGTGTACTTGGATGCACGAAGGCTAATTGAAGAACAGATTCAGGTATGTGCCTGTTTTTCCTGTGCTGATTTTCTATTTAGCCATTCATATTCCAGCTAATCCTCTTTCTTCCTTTATTGTGATACTGTGCTCTTGCTTCATTTTAGAGTTATACAGAACCATACTCAGACAAGCTTCTTCCAGATTTGCTTCCTCAGGAGCGACATGTGTTTACACTTGTTTTAGATCTCAACGAGACATTAATTCACTATACTTGGACGGTAAGACATGAACTGTACATAGGAATATGCATCTGTTGGTAGAAAATAAGTTCTGAAATATTCTATACTAACAATATAATTGATAATGCGAACTGTTTTATACATTGTAGTTTGTCACATGATAATAGTGCTTGATCCCTTATTGTCATAAAATATTTTATAAATATTAAAAGTGCTAGAGATTGATATGGTGTTATGTATTTTTTCTTGTCATGTAAAGCGAGATACAGGCTGGCAGACTTTCAAACGACCTGGAGTTGATGCTTTCTTGGAGCACCTAGCACAGTTTTACGAGATTGTTGTGTACACTGATGAACAAAATATGGTGATCTATCTTCTTTTTTCATTCTCTATTCTGAATGGACGCTTATTATTTTTTGGGTATTAATAAGATCCTTTTGTTTCATGCAGTTTGTAGATCCGGTTATAGATCGGCTGGATACTAAGCACTGCATAAGATATAGGCTAGCAAGGCCAGCTACCAAGTATCAGGAAGGGAAGCATTATAGAGTATGTTTATATTATTCTTTCCAAATTTATAATTTTTTCTTTGTAATGTTCTTTTTTCTGGGTTCCTATAGCCAATAGGACAATTGGAATTATGATACATCAATGTCAGAAAGCCTTAACCTTGAAATGAAGTAGGTATAATTGTAGATAAAGAGTGGAGATAGTATGGGATGTTTCTATGACAGTATGGGTTACCCAATTCCCATATCACTGTATGGGATGCTTTGGTGCGTCTGATGTTCTTTTAACAAGATGTTGTTCTCTGATTATTTTTTATCCCGTTGCCTGGCAGGACCTTTCAAAACTAAACAGAGATCCAGGAAAAGTTCTTTATTTGAGCGGCCATGCTTTGGAAAGTTGCCTTCAACCTGAGAATTGTGTCCCTATTAAGCCCTGGCAGCAAAATGACAAAGAAGACACTGCTCTCTTGGATTTTATACCGTTTCTTGAGTGTAAGCAATTTCATAAGATATGTCAATCAATTCATATGTGAACTTACTGTTGACTTTACATGCTGGTGAAAATTGCATTATGTTCTTCATTTATGTGCAGTTGTTGCCCGAAGCAGTCCACCTGATATAAGACCGGTTTTGACATCTTATCAAGGATGCGAGATTCCATCTGAATTCATTAGGCGTTCGAAGGAGCATCAGAGGTAACGCTTGAACTTTGAAGTATTGTTTAATTTTTTTCTGGATCTGAAGCTATAACAATCTTTATGGATCATTCTTGTTTGGTCTTTATGTCTTTTAATTTGGTATAGTGGAGGGCAGAAACCCAAAAACTCGATCTTAGTACTTTTAAGTTCACAAGGAAGATTATTTTCTCCCTTTTTCCTTTCATTTAATTTGAGGTTATTGTCTCTTGAACTTGAGTAACCATGTCTTCTTTCTTTCCCATTTTTTTTTCTACTACTGTTTCAATTTATTGTATGAGTGTATGGATCTGGATCGGCTAAAGTGACTTCATGTGAAGTGCACTTAAGCTGACAATCCGGATCGTTGATCGGTTAAGATGCATTTTGTTGCAATCGATTAATGGTCAAGATTATCGGCTTGGATATGATTGATTTTATAAGGGGGATTATTTATCCATAAGTCACAACCATTTGTCAGTAGTTTAACTCCTTTCCACCTTAAAATCTGACATGTTTAATGAGGATATAAATGATGTAAAATTACTTTGATTTTGTCCTTTTCTAATAACAAAATTTATTTATGTGATTTGATTTGTAATCCAAATGATGCAGGAGAATGCAAGGACAGAAGCGTGGCTTTTGGAGACATTGATACCAATAACACAAAAGTAGATAAAATATTTTATCTCCGTGGCTTGGAAAATTAGGAGATTGTCATGGGAGCTTCGCTGGAGTGCCATGATTATATCTTTTTGAATGTTTAGAAACAGAAATTTAGATTGTTTTACTCGAGTTTGGCTTTTTTGAATAACCAATTTTGTTTTACTCTAATCACGTTTGTGAAGAGTTTAGAGGGGTTGAAACCACCTATTTATGAATCAAATTTGTTTTTGATTTGGTCAACTCATTTTCAATTTTGCAACTAACGTTAACAGATTTAGTTGGCTATGAAAAAAAATCTGAGATTGTATTTATTTGATTTATTATCGCTTCACTATATAGCAAATTATTATAGTTTAGATTTCTGTCTAAAAGATGTTTGAGGATAATATTACATGAGGAATTGAAAGCCTGATTTATTTTGGTGAAACCACTTATAAACTTTTGTTATATTTAATTTAAGTATCTGACTTTATTGTTTGTATATGGTATCAATATCCACTTGCATGAATTTGATTTAGGGCAAAAGATTCGTTTTGGTCTTTTATGTTTTATCGAAGTTTCAAATTAGTGTTTTATGTTTCAAAAGTTTTAAATTGGTCATTCCGTTCAAATTCGTCAATTTTTTAAGTTAATTGTTGATGTGGTGTGTCGAGTTGGACATACTATCTCTTTTACGTGTATCAAATAATTGACGTGGCTTTAAACACATTAAAAAATTTAAATGACATTATTTGAGTCAAAAATAAAATCATGCTGAGAGAATTAATATGAAATTTTAATGAAACATAAAAGATTAATATAAAACTTCAATGAAAAATATAGAACTTAAATGAAACATAAAGAATTAATATAGAATTTTAATGAAACTTAAAGGACAAATATAAAACTTTTGGAAAACATAAATGATCAATATAAAATTTTTAAAAGATAAATGGTCAATTTAAAATTGGAGTGAAAGATAGAAGACTAAAATAGACATTTATTTGACCATGTTGACTTTTCAAAATAGCTTCATACCACTCCACACCAACATATCAAGTTATCCTACTGTCTGATAGTCCATTGCCACTCTGGCTTGTTTTTTTAGAGACAAAATATTATTTAGTCCCTGAATTATTGGTCAAACTACTATTTAGTCCTCGAATTTATCAAAAATACTATTTAGTCCCCGAAATGTTTAACTATGTCAACTATTTAGTCTCTGAATTTGACAAAAGTACTATTTAGTCCCCGAATTTGTAACTATGTCAACTATTTAATCCCCAAACTTGGTAAAAATACTATTTAATCACCGAATTTGTAACTCTGTCAACTATAACGGGTAACAGTCAGGAGACTGAATAGTTGACAGAGTTGCAAATTCGATGATTAAATAGTATTTTTGCCAAGTTTGGGGACTAAATAGTTGACATAGTTACAAATTCAGGGACTAAATAATATTTTTGTCAAATTCGGGGACTAAATAATTGACATAGTTAAACATTTTGGGGACTAAATAGTATTTTTGATAAATTCGAGGACTAAATAGTAGTTTGACCAACAATTCAGGGACTAAATAGTATTTTGCCTCTTTTTTTTATTTTGTCTTGATTTTCGACTGTACACGAAAATTTTATAGACAAATTGATAATAAAAAGCACTTATAAATTAATTAATATTAAGCTTATGTTCCAATTAAGTGTAGCTGGCTGGCGTGGCGTGTAATGGTCATATATTGACCTCACTATGTGAAATATTAATTCAGATATATGATTGCATCATGCTCATGGCTTCACCCAATCACACCACACATTCACACACACTATTATTAATAAAATTCCGTATAGACATACTATATGCCTTTTTTTTGGTACATAGACATACTATATTTGGTACATCACCCAAAAAAAAAAGAATTACATACATAATATTGAAATTCTTCGGTATGACTAACTTCTTTTATTTTAAATTACAATAAGTTATTATTTAATACCCAACAATAAATTGAATTTATAATATTTTTTTTGTGATAGTATTCCTGTAGACAATTAATTAATAATGTTCCAGTTTTATATATTTTATTCTTTGAATACGATACTTATATTATGGATGAATTCATTTTGTTAGAAATTTAATGTTTGTAAAGAATTTGTAAGTGTTTTATTGATTATTCTGTTAAAAATAAATTTTATAAAAATTAGAGTAAATTAGAGCAATACCAATACTTTAACTAGCTATAAAGAAATAATAGTGTAATTTAGTCCAAAATTTAAGCATTTTGATAGCTAGTGCTGACCTGTGGTCTAAGGTATTAGTGAAATTTTCTTTTGATTAGTTAATAAAATATTTAATAATTTAACAGTTATGAAAAGTTAATAAAAATAAATTTTTTTAATATCTTAACATTTTATCAACCAATCAAATAAAATATGGAACTTGAGTATCCATTGCATGTCATGTAACTAGTGAATTGATCAAAATGTAATAAATGTCACTTTTAACATATTGTATTTATTGGCAAAAAAAAAACATATTGTATTTGTCTTGTTCTTGTAAAATTACAAGTTTAATATGTTTTGGATCCCAAAGTTTATGATGATTATATATATTTGTATTATTTTTTTGTTAAAAAATATTTATTTATTTGTTAATTATATTTTATATTTCAAATATTAAAATTTTTAAATATATTAAAACATTAAAAAAAACTCAACAACACAAGCATCCTTTTCACTTTAGAATCAGAATGGATACCTTAATTATTATTTTTTGGGTTCAATTTTTAAAGGAATAAGAATGGAATGTCATCTTTTGAGAGGGTTGTCCCAAGTATGTCCGTAATATTCAAAAGATTAATCATCATGATCACTCTCTGATGAATAAAAAAAAAGAATTGGTCAAACATGTGCAGTGCACATTTGTTATACATTTCAAAGAATCTTGGCCATTTCATTTAATTATGAAGTGAAGAAGACGCTTGCTTAGTTTTAATTTTTTTAATTATATATATAAATTATAAAATATAATAAATAAAATATTTTCAACAAAAAATAATAAAAATACTAAAAATATATTATTATTTCATTAAAAAAATATATTATCATAAATGTTAAATATTAAAATTAAAACATAAAATAAAGTTTTATAAAATGAGTCACCCAACTGCAAAACTTTTGCGCCAACAAATCCATAGACCAAACTAGAATTTGATTGGTTCCACGAATTTGGAGAAGGGACCCACTTCAACCAAAGAGTAAGTTACTAAATTCAGCTCATCCACGGCTTGCATTGCAGTACACACCCTTTTCACCAATTTTCCAATCTCATCTTCCTCGCAGTAAGTAGTAGTACAATACTCTTCCTTCTTTCCCTTTCTTTTCTGTGTAGTACAAACGTTACCTGCCAGCCTCACAATCTTCCAAAACCCATTGACCCTAATTTCCTATAAATCTGAATTCACCATGAAAGTCTTCTCCTCTGCCTCCCACAATGCCTCGCTTCCTCCCCTTCTTGTATTCTCTGCTTTTACTTCTTCTCGTCCTATCTGTTTCTGCCCACAGTGGCCACCATGACGACGGCGACGGCGATGCCGGCGAGGCTGATGGGGCAACCGATGACGACCATCCCGATCTCCGATCGAAATCCCTGATTCTGGCTAAGATTTGGTGTTTGATTATCATCTTCTTCGCTACTTTTATAGCTGGGGTTTCGCCGTACGCGTTGAATTGGAACGAGGGGTTCTTGGTTTTGGGGACCCAGTTCGCTGGGGGTGTGTTTCTGGGTACTGCAATGATGCATTTTCTCAGCGACGCCAACGAGACGTTCGGGGATTTGACTCATAAAGAGTATCCCTTCGCCTTCATGCTGGCTTGTGCTGGGTATTTGCTCACTATGCTGGCTGATTGTGTGATTTCCTCTGTTTTTGTGAAGCAGACTAATCGTAGGTCTGCCAATGGGACTGATCTCGAGCTTCAAGGTTCATAATTTAGATTATACTCATGTGTTTAAGTGGGATTTTATGTTGTTTGGCTACTGACAAAATGAGTTTTTTTCTGGTGTTTAATTCAACTTGCTCTAATCCTCTCATGGTCATGGTGTTAAGTTGATGAACTGTGTTATTAAACAACTAGTTTGCTGGGCTTAGGAGAAATGAACTATTGATGCTGGCTGCGCTGAACTAATTTTGTGTTAGCTTATATGCGTTTTGCAAGTCTTGAATCTTCTGAGAATTCGTTTTAAACTAAAAAACATTGGTTGTTAGGTTCTTTATATATAATGCCAAAATTTTGAATATGCCTAGTATGTATATATATAGCTACCCTTCAAGCAGATAGGTTATTTTCAGGATTTGAATGTGTGATTTTTAAATCACATGACAACACTGTTGCTCCAATTTTAGCATACAACAACAAAACAAAGTTTTTTCTCACTATATGGGGAGGGGTCGGCTATATAGATCCGGTAATGTTTTCGTGTTTTGTCTTTCTTTTTTCTTTTCTTTTTTTTTCATTTCCACAGTGAATATGGTTAGTAACTTAGTATGCCTAGGATAGCTTTGGGTTAGGTGAAATGTTAGCAAGGGTGCTTTAGGGTTTAAGCCTTAGAAAGCAAAAAGTATGAATGCCTATTCTGAAGTTTCATGACTTACAGAATGCCTAGATACATATGCAAAATTTGTTGCTTTGATTGTTCACCCACATTTGCATGTTACTGGTTGCACTCAATCTCACTATCTCATCTTTCCTATCTACACAAAATTTGTTTCTTTTTTCTTTTCTTCAGAATAGTTACATCAATTTGAATGTATTCATCTTGGATTCCTCTTTTATTTTCCCTTAAAACACAAAACTATATCCTAATTTTTTTTTCTGGTTATAGGAGCTGGCAAAGGAAGCAGCAATGGTGGAACTTCAGAATCTCAACTCCACGTTAGATATTCATCACCTAATTGAACTCTTTCATGTAGCCTTTGTGATCTAAGAATTTAGCAGCACTTATTAGTTTTCTTGTGCCAACAGGTCCATGCTGGAACCACCCACCACCTTGCAAACCCTGCTTTTGCATCAGCCACTTCACTTGGAGACACCATCTTGTTGATTGTTGCTCTATGTTTTCACTCCGTATTCGAGGGAATAGCAATCGGAGTCGCAGAGACAAAAGGGGATGCTTGGAAAGCTTTATGGACAATCTCTCTGCACAAGATATTTGCAGCCATTGCCATGGGCATTGCTCTTCTTAGAATGATACCAAACCGTGCCCTACTATCGTGTGCGGCCTATGCTTTTGCCTTTGCCATTTCCAGTCCAATTGGTGTAGCCATTGGAATCATAATTGATGCCACAACACAAGGCGCCGTGGCCGATTGGATCTTTGCTATATCGATGGGTCTAGCTTGTGGAGTGTTCATGTATGTAGCCATAAACCATCTATTGTCAAAGGGATACATACCCAAAAACCCTATCAAGGTTGATACACCCTATTACAAGTTTCTTGCAGTATTGTTGGGCGTTGGTGTTATAGCAGTTGTGATGATTTGGGACACCTAATAAGGTCATTCTGAAGAAAGAAACTTGAGATTTTTCTTCAGATAATATATAGAAGAAGCAAGAAGCATAGTTACAGATTGTAAATTCTCTCTACGTTTGAAAGCAGTGTGAAGTTGGGGAAAAATTCTGACTCAACCTCTTTTTATATGTTCAGTTTTTCTAAGATTTATTGGAAGTTTATTTGATGTTGGCTATGATCTTCTGTGAAGTTATTACAGTTCAGTATAACAATCTTACACCACAAAATATATAGCTTAATCAATCAGCTATTTGTTGACAAGCAACGTAAAACTCTGTCGAATCTTCCTAAAATCAATCATCTATCTGGGTTGGGGTGCTCTGTTTGTTATAGTGAGTAGTCATGATATTTTAAAGGTCCTTAATTTTTTTTTTCTTTCAATTTAGTCTCTGAATCATGAAAATATCATATTTAGTTTTTAAATGGTTCTACTTGTCTTAATTTAGCAAGTGAATTATGAAAAATTTAAATTTAGTCCCTGAAAAATATCTTGTATCACAAATTTGCCCTTGCTAGAAAAAGTAAAAATAGGAAATGCATGACGAAATTGCGACACAAAGTATTTTTTAAGGACTAAATTTGGTATTTTCATGATTTTCAAAGACTAATTGAATCATATGAAAATTTTAGGACCAAAACAGAAATTTACTTTGATTTTTTTAAAAAAAATCTTAAAGGGAAGAAAAAAAGAGAGAAAAAAAAAAAATGGCTGAACTTTATTTCTTTTGAAAATGATAAAGAAGAAATTAAAAGATGTTTCTAATTGTGGCAGATATGATCGTGACCTGCATTGTTATTCTATCATTTTATGGAAACATCATCAACCATGAAATATAACAGCTTCTCATGATCACACTGAAAATTATAGCAAATATATAGTTAATTAATCAATTCCATAATTGGTTAAAGAAATACAAGTATTTCAGAAGTCTCATAACTTGCAAAACAAAACACTATCTAATCTAAGGAAGCTCCTCGTGGTGATGCACTTCAGAAGGCTGGGAATTCTCACCAGACTCCAAGTAATGACTTCCAATATCACAGCTATACAACCGAAGCAAACTATGATTCCAAAGTAAATATTTTGCCACAACTTGTAAGAGTTAGAAATGGAGAAGCCTGTTGAAGATGGCAAGACCAATAACTCCATAGTCCATACCCAACAACAACATAATGGAAAATGTTCCAACTTCCAATACATTCTGGTACTTCCATTTCTGTTAGGCCTAAAAGCCAAAGCAGCCAAGATCCCAGGAAGAGAGCAATTCCAATGTATCCATGAATTTGAGATTGGTTTCCTATGTATATTCCAAGACCAAATCTCACATGCTCTATGCACTTGGAACCAAATAGATGCTTCTTCCTTATTAAATGCCTTTAAATAACGAGCCATCATTATTCCAATTCACATCAGAATCCCATGCCCTATCCCATTTAGTATTCTATGAACTTGTTCGAAATTTAATTTAATTCGTCAAAAGGCCAATCAAAGTGTTAATAACGATTGATATTAACTAAAGAGTTTTGTTAACCAGTAACCTTAGAACACTAGTTAAGAATTTTTTGATTAACTTAGAGGGATTATTTAGGGCGCGTTTGGTACGCAGAAAGAGAATGAGAATGAGTTTATGTAGTAAAATTTGAGAATGGAAATGAGAATGGATTAAAATTATTATTTTACCTCTTATATTAAAATATTAAATAAATGTTATGATTTATTCAAATCAAAGGACATAATAGACATTTTAATTTTACAATTTTTTTCTTATATTAAAATATTAAATAAATTTTTTCTATTTTCCTTTATAGTCTATTGAATATAAATGAGAATGAGAGAAGAAGTTTCTATTCGGCCTCTAAGTTACTAACTTTTCTCATTAAAATTTTCGAACTATCCAAATCATCATCGGGGAATGTGAACCAATAACAAGGTTGTGCGATTATATCTCCAATTTTTAATTTTCAGCTCATCTTTAATATATATACAATTGTAACGTTTGGTTATAATTTGGGCTAAACAATAGAGTTGATTTATCAAAATTAATTTTTTAGTTTAGAGAATTTTCATAAAGTTCAAGAATCTCAATAAATACATGGCAATTTTGTTGCCACTTAAGACATTCTTTTTGCTTCTGTTCTGCTTTCAAGATGGTTTCTGCAAATCGAGCCTTCATAAAAGCAACATGCTTTGCCTTCTTTGAACTTTCTTGATTGCTTTGTGCATCATCATCTTTCTTTTCATTACAATTTTTCTTCACTTTGTTTTCTTGCTCTTTTGATATTATTTCTCTATACAAACGCTTCCCTCCAACTTTTATTATGAGCTTCATGCTAACTTCCAAGATTCGAAACTAGAATATTGCTTTCAGAAATATTTAAATTTACAACTGAAACAAAATATATCTAGTGTTTACATCTATATATATATATATATATATATACTCACACGAGGTCTTTTCCTTATTTAATAAGGAATGGAATTGTGAATACTAATATATCTTATTTAATTTCTTCTTATTATCTTAATCTATTCATTGGTTACTTTTACTGTGGTTTTTAATTTTTTAATATTATTTTATTTTAATTTATAGATATGGATAATGATACTTGAGCTTGATTTTAAGTCTTGATTAATTATAATATAAAAATATAATTATTTTAATTTTTTGAATATCAGATTTAATAAAAATACTGTTCCCACAATTCATAATACAAAGTTAAATTTAAAAATAAGTTATCTGAAAATTTTATCGTTGTTAAAAAGATAATAATCCTCCAATAGAATTTAATTTGTATCCAAGAAACACTTATCCTGTAAAAGATAATAGATAATAATAATAATAATGAATAAAATGGTAATCTTCTAAGAATTAATAGATATAGTTTGAGTTTAAGTTAAAGTGGTGTACGCCGCCCTCCATCTACTAATAATAGGATTTCTAGTTTCCTATTCCTTGTACATCACTCTCTTAGCTACCACTATATATATACATATTCTTCATTCACACTATACTCTCTATCCAATATCGATCCTCTTAGTCGTCTATCACACTCTGTTTCTTCAATCATACTATACTGTCCCTCCAATACCGATCCTCTTGATCTCTGTTTCCTTTGATTTCCATGGATTATATTGGCAAGCTTCCTCTGTTTTTCGTCCTCTTCTTCACTCTCATGGTCACAGCCACTCCACAACCACAATCACAAGCATGTTCTTTGTACAAGTTTTCCAACGATGTCAAATTCTCTGCCTGCAACGACTTGCCTGTTTTAGACTCTTCAATTCACTGGAACTACCACTCTGTTTCTAACTCCATCGACGTCGCCTTCAAGAAGAGCAACGCCAATCCCAACGCTTGGATCGCTTGGGCCATCAACCCCACATCGACTGGGATGGTGGGCTCTCAGGCTTTCGTGGCCTTCAGGAAGTCCGACGGCGCTATCACGGCTTACACGTCGCCGGTGAACAGTTACGGAACGAGGTTGGAGGAAGGGAAGTTGAGCTTCCAGGTTGATGCTCTTTCTGCCACCTTCCAGAAAGACGCCATTATATTGTTTGCCACTTTTCGGCTTCCTGAGAATTCAAGTAGGGTGAATCATGTTTGGCAAGAAGGCTCTGTTTCTGATGATGTTCCTTTGATTCATGCTCTCTCTGCTTCCAACGTCAAATCTTTTGGACAATTGGATTTTCTCAGCGGCAAGGTTTCTGATCATGCCGCTTCTCACAACTCTCGGATTTTAATTGGAAAAGTAAGTAAATTTTACTACTGATAATTCCTATACTATTTATGGGTTATCCAATTTAATATTTAAATCATGCTTGTTAGTATCTTACTATCTTTGATCAAATAGAGAAAATATTATTTGTCTTCAAGTATTATCCTCTTCATATGAATTGTCTTGGGTATTAAATTCTTGCACCCTTTAGTAATTATTTCCTCAAGACGTATTATCTCTGATTCTCTGTTCATAATTTGTTTATTATTCAATGGGTTAATTCAATTTACTATTTGATTTATTAGAATAGGAGTTTGTTAAACAGCACATTTAAATGTTTGTTAATATCTCTAATCTGAAAAAAGTTTCATACAGATTCTTTGGGTGTTTTAATTTCATAAATGGTATATTAAAATTAAAAAATATGTTTTAGGAGTTTAATTATATTGTTAGGCAACATATAATTATTCAATAGATTATCCACTTTCATATTTGATTTACTAAAATTTAAAAAATATGTATTTTAGAGTTTGTTAAGCTGCACATTCTTATTTTAGTGTATTTTAAATTTCTTGTAGGGGCCGGTATCTATAATATTTATAAATTTCCTTGTTATAACTAAAACTATATGTATAATATATCAATGTATGTATCTATATATACATGTGTTTGTATAGTTTATGTACAATGTGTAGGGATGAATATATATCTTCCTAAATTACTTGATTAAGTAAACATCCTTTTAATACAAACAATAAATTTTGTAATTATAACAACTTTAAATATTAGTTCCCTTATCAAATTATATTGTCTCATCCAAAAGCACAAACTTATATATGATTGGCCTTGATTAATATTTCAGGTTCATGGAATACTGAACGGTATAGGATGGGGAATTCTAATGCCAATTGGAGTAATGCTAGCTCGCTATCTTAAGGCTTTTGATAACGCTTCACCTATGTGGTTCCACCTACACAGGGCATTGCAAATTCTTGCTTATTTCATAGGCACGGCTGGGTTTGGTCTTGGGATATATATGAGAAACTACTCTCACGTTCATGGATATACAGGAATTACAATATTCTCTTTAGCAACAGTTCAAATCTTCCTTGCTGTATTTTTGAGGCCTAATAAGGATCACAACAACAGAATCTTCTGGAATATCTTCCATTACATGGTTGGGTATGGAATCATTGGTCTTTCCATCTTCAACATGTTCAAAGGCTTCTCAATTCATAACTCCTTTAAGATGTGGAGAAACGTATACTTTGGCCTTATGGTGTGTTTGGGCTGTATTATTGTGATACTAGAAGCTGTTACTTGGGTTTTGGTGTGCAAGAGGAAGATGAAGAATATGGAGGTGGAGGATTCTGAAAAGGCTTCGGATGTCAGCCAACAAGACAAAGAGATTCCTCAGATGAGAGATATCAAGATTCAAGAAGTGGCCGGGTAGTATCAAGAAAATTCATATATTTGTAATTTTATTGTATGACAATTTTAGATTAGGCTGCTAGTTTGTAACTTTAAGTTATTTTTTTATTAATTTTTTATTCACATTGTAAAAAAAAATAATTGGATGCATAATTGATCACAGTTAAACAATAAGAAATATTTGTCCGAAAGTTTAAATGTTAGAAGCACTAAAGATACTTTTTTCTAAAAATATATTTTGCATAACACCAAACAAATTTTAAACAGATTCAATGATTGAGAGAGATGATGAATCAAGGCAAAAGTACTTTTCTTGCTCCCAACGTTTTGGAGGTCCTGTCACTTTGGCCCCTAACGTTTGTTCACTGTCAATTGTACCCTTAACGTTTTGTGTTTGTTTTTTATGACGCGGCATCCTATGTGGCCAACAATTCTATCTGAACTTAATTTTTTCACATCAGTAATCCATTTTAGGGGTATAATAGACCCAAAAAACTCAGTACATCAGTAATCCAGTACACCAAAATACTCAGTACATCAGTAAAATAGACCCCAAAAACTTAGTACTATTGACTATTGATCTGAAAAAAATTAAGTCCAATCAGAATTGTTGGCCACATAGTATGCCACGTCATAAAAAACCATCTAAAAATTGACGGTGTTAGCTAAAAGTCTGACATTGGGAAAAACACAAAACGTTAGGAATACAATTGATAGCGAAAAAATGTTAGGGGTCAAAGTGACAGGACCCTTAAACGTTAGGGGCAGGAAAGATAATTTTGCCATGAATCAAAACTCATGAGAGCTTCTTATATTTTTCAAAATACGAAATTAAAAATTTTGGGTTCTTAAAAAATAAATGAAGATTTTTATGAAAAAAATTAAAAATAAGATCAATTGTATTTTTTTAGAAAGAAAAGTGAAAATAGAAATACAAAGGTGAAAGAAAATTTGAGTGAATATAAAGGACGGTATACCAAATGAGACAATTGTAAAAAAAAAAAAAAAGACGTGGCAGTAAACCATTGGTATGTCCACGTTCAGAATAGAAGTCCGCGTCTTCTTTCTTGAGTCGAACCACATTCCTTCCTGCGTCACGGTGTTTCGTGACCATTTTCAGAGAAACCGAGAGGAGAGAGAGAGAGAGAGAGAGAGAGAGGCATTAGAAGCGATGAGCATAAGAAACACTCATCTTCTGAAGATCTTTCTCTTCCTCTTCGCCTTGAACTCCCTCTTCCTCTTCCTCTACTTCACCTACCACCACTCTTCCAAATCTCCACATCGCCGCCCCTTCTTCCCACACACCTTTCAAACCCACCAAACAGAAATCCGAATCTTGAAACCTTGGCCTATACTTCCCTCTTACCTTCCCTGGACCCAGTCCACCACCGCTTTGCCTTTGCGTTCTTGCGAGGCGTATTTCGGCAATGGCTTCACTCGCCGCCTCGATCTGCTCTCCTCCGATGTTCACAGCGCCAACTCCGGCGGCGGCGGCGGCTGGTTCCGGTGTTGGTACAGCGAGACTTTGCGGAGCTCGATATGCGAGGGATGGAAGCTTCGGATGGTGCCGGAGAGAATACAGATGTCGAAGGGAGGCGAGAGGCTGGTGGACGTCTTAGGGAGGAAAGAGGAGGATGAGCTCCCTGTGTATCGAGACGGTGCGTTTGAGGTTGACGGTGGGGAAGGGTTTACTGGAGAGAAGCAGCTCGTGAGCCAAGAGTTCTTGAATGATTATGTGCCTCCAGGTGGAATTTCAAAGCATACAATGCGTGAGTTGATCAATTCGATTCGGGTTGTTGGAAGGAAGGATTTCATTTGCGATGAGGTATGATTGACTTTTGATTACTATAATCTAGCTAATTGGCGTGTCTATGCAAGTAAGTTAGGTGAAATGAAACATCACCATTTCTTGTTATTAGAGGAATGGAACTTAGACAGAAGGATTTAAATTTAAATGCATTACTTCTAACGGTTAAAAGATAACATTGACTCAATTAAACTTCGGGAGACCAAAAATTAAAGAAACGAAAACTTTGAAAATACCAAATTGAAACTTTTACAATACTAGAGGATTAAAAGTGCATTTTTGTTTGTATTAGTGTTCAACTGTTCATTGCTAAATCTAAACATGTCAATCGTTATTATCTCATAAGAGTCTGACTTCAGTGTATCAAGAGCCACTGAAATACAAACAATGTCTGGTAAGACCTGATCAATGAGGATATAATGCAATGATATAGCTGCTCTTAATAACTTTAAAGATGGTACTGATTGTGTTAGTATCTGTGTTGTTTAACTCTATATGATACACTAACTTTAATCTCATGGTTATCATCTTTGACTCTGTAATTTCTGCTTCCGTGCTTCTGAAATGAGTGTCTGAACTTGCAGTGGATTGAGGAGCCAACACTTCTGGTGACACGCTTTGAGTATGCAAATCTTTTTCACACTGTTACTGACTGGTACAGTGCATATGTTTCTTCCAGAGTCACCGGCCTACCTGGTCGACCCCATGTGGTCTTTGTAGATGGCCACTGCATGGTATGCATCATTATATTAATTCTGTCATGGTTTTTGTGCTGTTTGACTTTGTGTATGATTTTACCACTGCAAACATAAATTGTGTAAATTTGCATACTGCATCTTCAATGTTGCTTTTGTTATTTTTCCACCAGCTGTTGAGTAAGAACAAGAAGACCAGGGTTTAGGTTTTGTGATATAGAAGTTGCAAGAACTACTAGGAATGTGAGAAATCAATTGAAGACTATTGAGTATTGACTATATGAATAATTGTAATTTTCTTTTATGAAACCTCGGTTGAACCTTATTCCTATTGTAATTAATAGCATGGAGATCAAGCCAATAGGTGTTGTTTAGTGGTGAAGGCTTTGGATAGTTTGCTGGAGCCAGGAGGTCTTAGGTTCAGTCCTCTATTCCATGTTACCATGTAGCAATATATGTATAGATTGGTATCCTCCTGGCTTAGTTTGTATTGACAAGATGCTAAACATGGTTTTCGTTTGTGATGTGATCAATCAATTCGATATGTCTCTTCTAATTTTGAGGCTACTACTAACTTCTTGTATTTATCATGCAGTTGAGCAAAGTGTAGGTACAACACCATTATCTTTCATTGTAGGTTGCTTACTAATAACCATGACTATGCTAAGTTTGGCTTTCATAGCTGACGACCCAAGCTTGTGATGAGGGTTGCGTTAGGTAGTCGACAACTAGCGTAAAACTCTGTCGAATCTTTATGAGTATGGATCAATGACATGAATGTTTGAATTAAAGAGAAAGTTGAGGTAACACCTATCCTAGAAAAGTTAGCAGAGATTTAGATGGTTTGGTCTTGTACATAGGAGACCTTGAGGTTCTTGTACGAATAGTTGACCAGATGGAAAGTAGACCAAAGAAAATAATTGGACTATGGGAGAAACTATTAAGACGGATTTAACTACCTAGGATTTAATTGTAGAAATGAGCAAAGATAGAACACGTTGGTACTTAGTGGGAAAAGACTTTGCTTGTCATTGTTGTAGGTTGCTTTCCAATGTTTTAATGTTTCAGCATGATAGTTTTCACATATTTTTATCAATTTGTGGAGTTTATGTTTAAGTTTATTCATTTCAGATAACTATGAAGTGTATATTAAAAAAATTTTTTTGGCAAAATTGTTTCCAAATCTATCTATTGTTTATTGAGATTGGGCATAAGAAATTCATCTTTTCAATAATTTGTTTGTGACCACAAATGTGGTTCATTTGTTCTTCATCGCTAAATTAAATGTATTTTAGTTAAATTAGTTTGTATATCTGTATTCCTAAGTATTAAGAAACAAGTATTTGCTCACTTATTTGTCACTGTCATGTGGCTGTCACAATCTCTTTCATGCCAAAAATTAGAGTACAAATGGTCAAATGCCGTAGTTTCGTATCTAAGTTCATAATATGAGGTTCTATCTATGGAAGTTCATAATATGAGGACGTTGATTTCTTTTTTCTTACTTCCATTCAATTTGTTTGTTTGTTTGTGTTTTCATCTCATCTAAGTTTATCCCTCTTGAGCCCATTTTGTAAAGATCCTATTGTTAGTTATTGCATTGGGAACTCATTACATTCATTGTATTATTATTTTCAGTTTAGACTTTAGATTACAACTTGCAAAATCATATCTGCTTAAATATGTTTGCTTTTCTGCCTTGTAATTAAGTTATATGAATATTCATGTTATATCTTCTACTTATTGATATGTTCTGCTTTTCTTGTTGAGAACTAAGGACAATGTTAGAAAGCTTTGTATATTAACTACTTCCCTCCTGTTGAAAAACTTTCAGACACCTCTAGAAGAGACATGGAAAGCATTATTCTCAAGCATCAGATATGCTAAAAACCATAGTGGTTCAGTTTGTTTTCGTCACGCTATTCTCTCACCTTTGGGATATGAAACTACACTATTTAAAGGTCTAACAGAAAATATAAATTGTCATGGAGCATCTGCAAATCAATTATGGCAAAACCCCGATAATTCCAAGACTGCACGTCTATCTGAGTTTGGAGAGATGATCAGAGCAGCCTTCGGGCTACCCTTAAACAGACACCATATTGGAAAACCAGTCTCAGGTCATAATGTCCTTTTTGTTCGTCGTGAAGATTATTTAGCTCATCCTCGCCATGGTGGTAAGGTTGAATCCAGGCTTGATAATGAGGAAGAAGTCTTCAACTCCTTAAAGAGTTGGGCATCTAGTTATGAAGGATGCAAAATTAACCTTGTGAATGGATTGTTTGCACACATGCCTATGAAGGAACAGGTCCAAGCCATTCAAGATGCATCGGTTATCATCGGCGCTCATGGCGCTGGTCTAACTCACATTGTATCTGCCCTGCCTAAAACCGTGATTCTGGAGGTCATCAGCAGCTATTTCATGCGTCCACATTTTGAATTGATTGCACGGTGGAAAGGGCTGGAGTATCATGCAATTCACCTTGATGGGTCACATGCTAATCCTCAGGTTGTTATCAATGAGCTAAGCAGCATAATGAAAAGCCTTGGATGCTGATGCTTTATTGTTTTGAACTGAAACTTTGATCTCTGACAGTGGAAGTTGATTGGAAATTCATTCCGCTTCGCCTTGTGTCGCAGTTTGCAATCCATTACCTACCGTTGCGATCAATTTTGTTACTTCACATGATAGAGTTATTATATCCAGTAGAAGCAGATATACTGAAACTTATTTTATCCAAGTTTAACTTGACATATAAATCCAAGATGCCGTGTTCCAAGGGTTTGATGAAGTAGAGAGCCATAAGGGAAGAATTCACTCCGCTGGATTAAATTATTGCTGCTTGTGGTGTGCTATCTTCCAGCATCAATCTGCTCCTTCATTGGTAAACTAAATTTCTACAAGGTATATATACAGATGCGCCCAGTCTCAATTTTTTCTTGTATATTGATTCTTGATTCTTCACTTATACGGCGGTGTAATATCATAGATTATTGCATATACTTATTTTTTCTTGACATGTTTTTGGTTTAGAAATGTGTAAAGACAGAATATGTTGGCGTCGCTTGATCCATATAACCGACGTCACCTAGTGGAAAAATTCTGTTACTTACAGTTTAGGTAACCGATGATGTCCGAAAATAAGAGTTAAACTTCTGGTTTGGGAGAGGTCTATTTATTGAATTTATCTTGCACATAATTCACAGACAGATTTTGATTTCTAATTGGTGTGCTTCATCGTAGCTACTAGATAGATAGGTGCACTCTGATGGGAAATTATATTTTCTAAACAGTGTGCTTAGACACTCATTAGACTTAATATGACACTTCAAATTATGCTTTCTAAATTATGTCATGTCACAGTATTAAGTATTTGTGTTGTGATTAATCTATTAAGGATCTTCAAAGAGATTAGAAGGATCTATTGAGTTAAAGTTTTGGATTTTCTGTATGCTTTTCTTGTTTTGTAGAGGATTTATAAACTTCTTATCCTCTTTCATTGTATTATCTTTCTTTCTTAATATTATTTCTTTTTCTATAAAAAAGAATTAATATAGCAATTTTGTATAATACATAAATAAAGACACTTTACATAGTAATTTTGATGTAATTCAAATACATACATATGATGTAATTCAATAAATATGATTACAATGCTTCTAATCATACTAAACAAAGTTTTTTTTTGGTAATTTCTGCAACTACATTATATTACAAGCATAACAAACACAACCTTACTTCGTATAATTCTTTTGTCAAATTTTTACTATTTTGAAAGCTTTATTACTATCTATGTAGTTATACGTCTTTTATGTATGAGAGCATGTGATGTGAGATGTGACTCTCCTCAACAAGTTTAAGTAAATAAATAAATGAAAAGCTTATTGGAATACAGTGTTTTTCAAAAGCTATATCAATAAAGGCCAAAAAATAGCTATATCAATATGATTTTAAAGTGAATAGGTAATCAACAAAATAATAAATTGATAGATCATATGAAGGGAGGATTATCTCAAAAATAGATGTAGTATTTGAGGGATTAGTGATGACTTACTCGGGGTGATCAAATCAAACTTAATTAGTAATTAAATAAATGGGCAAAAATATTTACATATCAATTTATTCATTTTTGGATATCCATTATATGAATTTAAAGACAATTGAATCCATATGCTTTTTAGTTGTAATTTAAATATTTTATATTATGTATAATACTTCCCTTTTATTTATTTCTATTTCAACTAAATAATTCTCAACCTTTAGAAAATTTTAAAAAGGAAAAAATTTAGGTCCATTTCCTTATGTCCATTACATCCAATTCCCCAATATAAATATGACACGTGGCAAAAAGTGTTTAAATGACCAATCACAATAGAGAGAGAATATAGAATATCACCTTTTATATAACCAATAATAGAAGAGAGAGTGTAAATACAATATATAATTGGTGGAATTGGATGTAATGGACATAAGGAAATGGACCTAAGTTTTTTCCTTTTCTTGTCAAATTCATGGACGTATGAGTCAAAGAGTTTTTCTTCTCTTTCTTTTTCTTTTTTTTTCCTTATGAAAAATCTAATTTAAAGTAAATTTCAATTACAGTGTAGTTCAACTATATTATAATGGAAAAAACTTAGGTCCATTTCTTTATGTCCATCTAATTCCCCAATATAATTATGACACGTGGCAAAAAGTGTTTAAATGACCAAACAGTAAAGAGAGAATATAAGAGACCACTTTTTATATGACCAATTATAGAAGAAAGAGAGTGTAAATACCATATATAATTAGTGGAATTGGATGAAATGGACATAAAGAAATGGACCTAAGTTTTTTCCTATTATAATTCAATTTAAAATTCTTAATATAACATTAATAATACTAAATAATTTTTTATTTTAAAATAATTTAATATTGGGTAAAATAAAGATAAAAAAATAAATAATAAACACCTAAGCATTAGGTGGCTAAATGTCTAAACTCGTCAACAGCAATTGCTTCAGAATTATGTTCATTTAAACATTTTTTACACGTGTCATATTTATATTGTACGTAAGTTTTTTCCAAAAGAAAACTCGTTGATGCCCATCAACATCAAGTGTGTGAAAGAAACAAAATGAAAATAGAAAGCCCAAGAGAGAATCTTCGTCTCTTCTTTCCACGAAACATTCTGATTTGCGAACTCAGCACTCCACGAACATCAAACCGTATCGGGAAAAAGCAGATTAAGTTTGCGTTGTGGCGAAGGAAGCATCTCTAGGTATAGTATTACATTATATGATATGCCTTCTTCCTCCTTTGAGCCATTGAAGCCAACAAGAGCAACTTCTGCAATCACTAGAGATGGCATTTCCAGATTCCAGTCACGTGATTTCTCTGAATGATGTCACGGCTGCTGCTACTGAGTTCGGTATGCTACTTGCTGTATTTCCTTAATCTTCTTAATGTTATGAACAAGATATAGGGATTCTTCATTAATGCAGGAATGAATGACAACTAGGTAGTATCATGGATTTCCATCAATATCTAACTAGCTGCATGAAACAATGAATGAAATTAGCACTTTTTTATTTGAAGACTAGGAGAGTGAAACTTGACAATTGAAATCTTCTTTATTTGAAGCTCTTTTTCATATGAGAACTGTGGATCCTAATTAAATTTAAGGGGGGGGGGGGGGGGGGGGGGGTTGCTTTATGTTAGAGTCTATTCAGTATTCAGTTGTTTGTACTTCATGATTTGCGTCTTAGATTTGGAACACATGATGTGTGATGTGACTATTTGAGTAAGTTCTTGAGCCATGAATATTCCTGTTTCATCGTGAATTCACATTTTGTTACTTTTATTGATGAAAGCTAGGGGATTTAACCACAATTACTACCAACCCTTGCACCTAGCAATACTCAAAGGTGACTGGAAAACTGCAAGGGCATTCTTTGATCACGACCCGAGTGCATTGACAGCGAAAGTCACTCCAATTGCAAGGACTGCACTACACGTTGCAGCTATAGGAGGGCAGTGGCAACTTGTAGAGAAGTTGGTGCAGCAAATGCCCACAGGAGAACTTGCAGCTATAGACTTGATGGGATGTACTGCCCTACACTACGTTGCATTGGGTGGAAACGCAGCGGCTGCCAAGGCATTGGTGACCAAGAATCCTTCTCTGACACAAGTAACTGATTTCGTAGGATTCACACCACTTCTGTATGCAATTACCTCTTCTAGATGTAAAGAGTTGGTATGGTACCTTGCTTTGACTACTACGGATGAGAGACCTAGCTGTCCTTTCTCTGGTCCTTCTTCTCGTCATCTTGTTGCTTTGCTTACTGCTACAGGATTTCATGGTAATTAAGATGTTTTGCTGGATTATATATTCATGGCATACAAATTTTTCTGGATGCCAGTTTGTGAAATTGAATAATTTCATCATGCCTTTAACTGATGAATAGTGTGACAGACAGCATAGTTTTTGTTAACATGTTATGTCATCTTAGAAAACAAATGTTGACAACATATAAGTCATCAGTTGTTATCATGGAATAAAAATTGGATCAGAAAAAAATTTGCATAAATGATTTGCTGTTACAAGTGGTGGTATCAGTAAAGTAAGACTGCAAGACTCATGCTCCTGAAAACTAATTAGATGAGAAGGTGCTTCACTTGCAGGCCTATAATGTATTCTTGATACCATCCTTAAGACTTAATTAGTACCATGGACTTTGAAGGATTGATTATCCATTGTCTGAGATTTGACAGAACCAAGAAATTTAACTAAAGTGCAATTTTAGGCATATCTTGTGCACTAAAAGGGAAGACTAATGTACATGCCTACGACTTCCACGGTTTCGTAGTCTCTCTCTCTTTCTCTCTCACACACTCTTCTTTTGGATAATTATGCTACTTTCTTATGTGCAGATATCACCCTGTTTCTTCTCCAGCGCTATCCCAACTTGGCCACTATTGCAGACTCAAATGGGAGTATTATATTTAATGTTTTGTCAAAAATGCCATCAAGCTTCCAAAGTGGAAGTAATCTTGGGTTTTTTGGAAGCTTAATTTACCGTTGTAAGTTCCCCCTTTTTGCGTAATTATTTTCTCTTTCCAAGCTTCATTTTGATACTCGTCTCCCTTTTATAAAATTTAATAGTCTTCTCCTACTACTATGTCAGTTGTTCCTGTGGAACTTGATCATTTACAGCCAAGTAAGCCAGGAGGAGATTTGGAGGATCCTTATGGCAAGTCAAGCAAGCATAAATTTTGTTTTGGAGGTTTCATTTGGAAACCAATTGAGAATATGGGTAGGTTTTATTACAATAGAAGTACATTGTCTGAGATCCTCAAGTTGTATTCTCTTAACTTCACTTTTCTATTTATATAAATTTACACATGCAGTTCCAAGAATAAAGCTAGTTAGAGAGACAAAGTTGAGACATGAATCTGCAGTGAGATTGGTAGAATATGTTTGCTCACAAGCTTTAACCCTGAATGATTCACAATTCTGGCAGTCTTTTATAAGCGCAGACATTCTGTACAGTTCCATATCATGTGGGATGGTTGAAATGTTGAGGATATGTTTCCAGTTCTTCCCTGATTTGGTTTGGACGAAAATTCCAAATGAAGGATATGTATTACAAGTTGCCATTAAGAGTCGGCAAGAAAAGATTTTTAGTCTTTTATGCAAGATGCCAATTGGGAAGATTTTAGTTCTTGTGGTAGATGACTCACAGAACACCACATCACATCTAGCAGCAAGGTTGACGACTTCTCCTCAGTTGGCATCAATTTCTGGTGCAGCATTTCAGATGCAAAAAGAGTTACAGTGGTTCAAGGTATGTTTAATCTTATAGTTCACCTCCATAATGAATTTTAAGTTTATTGTCATATAGATATGAAAAAATGGGACAATCCATTTTGACGTAGAACAAGAATGGAAATGGAAGAAAACAAAAGTTCTCCAAATTCAAAAATCAACTCACTATTTGCATATTTAAAGAAAATGGTAAGTTACACTTCCCTCCCATTTCTGAAAAATTATACTCCCTTCTCTAAAGAGATGAAGTTACAATTTCACCTATTTTAACCAACAACAAACCCTAATAATTATTTACCTAAAATTAAATAATAAAAATATCTTCTTATACGGAGTTCGGCTTGTAGGAAGTGGAAAAGTTGGATCACCCTCTTCATAAGGAAGTAAAAACCCAAGAAGGAAAAACACCTTGGCAGTTATTCAGGGATGAGCACAAGAGTTTGCTTGAACAAGGGGAGAAGTGGATGAAGGATACATCAAACTCTTGTATGTTAGTGGCAACTCTCATTGCCACAGTTGTCTTCGCTGCAGCTTTCACTGTACCTGGAGGCAACAACCAAGACAAAGGAATCCCGATATTCTTGCCGGATAATGCATTCATTGTGTTTGCTGTGTCAGACGCATTAGCTTTATTTTCCTCCATAACTTCTCTTCTTATGTTCTTATCGATCTTAACCGCATGCTATGCTGAAGAAGATTTTCTCCAGGCATTGCCTAAGAAATTAATTGTAGGCTTGGCTTCTCTATTCTTTGCTATAGCAACTACAATGATAGCTTTTGGTGCAGGTCTTTCTTTGGTGCTTAGAGAAAGACTAAAATGGGTGTCAATTCCAATAACTCTTCTGGCTTCTTTCCCAATTGCTCTATTTGCTGTGCTCCAATTTCCCTTATTTCTACAAATGATCAGATCAACTTATGGACCTGGCATCTGTCACCCTCAAAAGCTTTGGTAATTGGTAGCACTATCAATCTGTTTATTCCCTAGTGCAAAATAGATCAAGGGAGAATACAGGAAATTCCATGCCTAAGTGGTACCCTCCCCAAGTGGGTTTTATGAATACAGAAGATTGCATCACTCACACTGATCACTAAAGGTGGTGCTATTGCAGGAAGTTTCAAAAGATCACATTCTTCTTTTGCTCTCTGGTCTGACCTCTTTACCCAGTCAAGTTTCTAAGCAATAGGAAGTCTTGTTAAGAATTTGATGGAAGGCACTAACTCTCCATGGTATACTGTATACACACAGAAGAATAGAAGTAGCATCATCTCCTACCTGATCTGTATATTTCATTTTTATAGTGAGATTTTATGGCAACCTTCTTTTACTCTAATCCAGGCCAAAAAAAATTTCTTACACTAAATGTAGAGTTTAATACAAATGAATCAGACAAATAGTGGCATTGTTGAGAGTTCTACCAGCAAATACTGTAAACTAAAGCAAAATTTGTATTTGTATTGATATATTTTTGTTGGACTCTTAAGATAGAATACAATGACTTCACTTGATTTATGTAGTCAATTCCACCCAATGAGAAATTGTTTTATTTGTTGTATTTTTGTTGGACTAGCCCACTTGCCCTATGCTTCCTTTCCAAAACCAAAAAATAAAGGGAAGCTGAAGGCTAAGGACCTAACTCATATGTTTAGAAGAAAATGAATGTTAAATCTTTAGAAAAAATAAAACTTAAATAATTTGATATTCAAAAATTGCAAAGATATAAAACTAAGCTATTAATACTATGAATTATGTTTCAATTTTCTTTCAACTTTTATTTTTAAAAAATTATAATTTACTTTTTCAAAGTTCTAAACTTCTACATTTGGATTTTTAAATTTATCACTGTATCAGACCTAATCCTAATTAGGTATATATATACATATTTTAGGACATGTGTTCCAGAAATCTTAATTGAGTTTTTTAAATGGTAGGACTAAATTTAATGTTTTTTATATTTTAAATATTAAATTAAAATAAATTTAGATGATTAAAATGTTAATTTATTTAATATTATATCTATATTAATATAATTTTGTAAATTTTTTATGTCACATAAAAAATTAACTTTTTTAACTTCACAATTGTAACTTTTTAATAAATATTTTTTTTTAAAAAAAACTTCCTTTTACATACCTATATTTATCTGACTCTGGACGATGGATCATTTTCGTCAATGGTCTCTCAAAATAGTCATTTAATTAATTAAAAAAATAAAAATATGATGTGAGAAGATTATGGGAGAAAAAAAATAAAAATAGTTTGATAATTATAATTTTTTTAAAAGGATAATGATAGTGGTAGTTATAAAAAAAATTACTTCTTAATTTTTATTTTATTGTTTTAAAATTAATAATAATAATTTATAATATATTTTTAAATAAAAAAATTTGACATGTTTCGGTTTTGTGTGACTATTTCGGTGTTAATTCTGCAAGTTTTGTATATTGTGTCATCTTCATTCTTCCACACCTATCCCATGCGAACCTCCCTCTTCAAACTCAAAAAATGCTTCATCTTTCGCAATTCTTCGCCTTCGTACTCAACTCACACCCACCACTACCTTGATCGCCAACTCATTTCCTTCTCCAAAAAAATCTCTTCTTTCCAATCTCTCCTTCAATTCCACGCTATTACCATTACTACCGGCAACTCCAACAATGTCTTCATCGCATCCAAACTCATATCTCTCTACGATTCTCTCGACCACCCCACCTTCTCCACCTCAGTGTTTCATTCACTTGACGATTCTAAGGATGCTTTTGTTTGGAACTCCATTGTCAAATCCCACTTCTCCCGTGGAAATTTCCCACAAGCTCTTGAGTTTTACTCCCAAATGCGAGCTTCCGCTGTGTTGCCTAATCAATTCACTATTCCCATGGTTGTTTCTGCTTGCGCAGAGCTGATATTGCTGGATTATGGGAAGAACGTTCATGGGTTGGCTGCGAAACTCGGGCTTGATGAAGACTCTGCGGTGGGTTGTTCTTTTGTGTTCTTGTACTGTAAGTGTGGTCAAATGAATGATGCATATCATGTGTTTGATGAAATTCCTGTGAGAGATGTGGTTGCTTGGACTGCACTTGCAATAGGGTATGTGCAAAATGGGGAGAGTGAGAAGGGATTGAGTTGTGTTTGTGAGATGCATAGGGTTGGTGAAGTTGATGTGAAGCCCAACTTTAGAACATTGGAGGGTGGATTTCAAGCTTGTGGGTATCTCGGTGCTCTCTCAGAAGGCAAATGTTTACATGGGCTAGTGTTAAAGAATGGAATTGGATGTTCACAAGCCATACAATCTTCACTTCTCTCCATGTATTGCAAATGTGGGACCCCTCAAGAAGCTTACCAATCCTTTTGTCAAGTAACCAACAAAGATATTTTGGCATGGACAAGTGTAATAGGTATTTTTGCAAGGTCCGGGTTGATAAGGGAATGTATAAGGTTCTTTTGGGAAATGCAGGAAAACCAAATTTACCCGGATGGAATTGTCATTAGCTGCATCCTCTCAGGTTTCAGTAGTTCCATGAATTTATCTGAAGCAAGAGCATTTCATGGATTAATCATAAGGAGACATTATGTATCTGATGAGATAGTTCATAATACTTTGTTATTAATGTACTGCAGGTTTGGAATGTTAAGTTTAGCAGAAAGGCTTTTCCATAGGTGTCAACGGAGCAAAGAGTGCTGGAACTCAATGGTTTTCGGCTATGGTAAGATCGGTGAGAACGTGAGGTGTATAGAACTCTTCAGGGAGATGCAATATTCAGGTATTCGTTATGAATCGAACAGCTTAGTTTCTGCAATTACTTCATGTACCCAGCTTGGAGCAACCAAAATAGGAAGGTCAATACATTGCAATGTAATAAAGAGTTTTATGGAAGACAACATCTCTGTTTCCAATTCACTCATAGACATGTATGGAAAATGTGGTAAAATGGCCTTGGCTTGGAGAATATTTGATAGGATGGAGAGGGATGTTATCTCATGGAACACCCTGATATCATCTCAAGTTCATGCTGGGAATTATGAAGAGGCTATAAACCTATTTAACAAAATGGTTATAGAAGACCAGAAACCAAACACAGCCACATGTGTGGTGGTTCTTTCTGCTTGTTCTCACCTTGCGTCTCTGGAAAAAGGAGTAAAAGTTCATCACTACCTTAACGAAAGAGGTTTCGAGCTCAATCTACCCCTTGGCACTGCTTTGATTGATATGTATGCTAAATGTGGGCAACTAGAGAAATCAAGACAAGTGTTTAACTCAATGGAAGAGAAGGATGTAATTTGCTGGAACGCGATGATTTCGGGTTATGGAATGAATGGAAATGCAGAATCTGCTGTGGTGATATTTCAGGAAATGGAAAAATCAAATGTTAAACCCAATGAGATTACCTTTCTTGTTCTTCTCTCAGCATGTGCACATGCAGGGCTTGTTGAAGAAGGCAAGTGGGTGTTTGGCAGGATGCAGAGTTATTACTCTGTGAAACCGAATTTGAAGCACTACACATGTATGGTAGATCTTCTTGGGAGGTCAGGTAATCTGGAAGAAGCAGAAGCTCTGGTTTTGTCAATGCCAATATCTCCGGACGGTGGTGTGTGGGGAGCTTTGTTAAGTGCTTGCAAAACTCACAATGAAATTGAGATGGGAATAAGGATTGCCCAGTATGCTGTTGAGTCTGACCCAGAAAATGATGGATACTATATAATGATGACCAATATGTATAGTTCTATTGGGAGGTGGGAAGAAGCAGAAAGGGTGAGAAGGAGGATGATGGAGAGGTGTTCAATGGGAAAGAAAGCTGGTTGGAGTGTGCTCTAAGCTACAGTTATAAGAGACACAACACAATGGAATGCCAATACTACAACACAACAAGATATATAGTGTTTGACAAAAGTCAAGTGCAAAACATTTGGTTTGGCTCTGGTCTTTCAATCAGAAGAGACCAAATATTGCCAAACTGAAGTACCAATTGGTTGGATGATTGGTTTAATGAGTTCAAAGAGAATGAAGATTGATTTGTTCAATCAACTATTTCAATCATGATAATCTTGTGCAATATTTGGGAAGCAAGGAACAACTTACACATGGAAGGAATAGAGAGATCAACAGTATCAATCTGACAAGGAATCAAAATTCAATGAAAGCATCAATTCAAGAGCAAAATTGGGACACCACCATCCTTGAAGCAAGACGGAAGAATGGCAAGTCATCTCTATGATCTATCAAGACATGAAATCAGAAATGAAAACTGCATCTGGTTCTTCAAAAGAGGATCAACTGAGAGGCTTTCATATTATCCATCAAACTGCAGCAAGAACAATGGAGGAACATCCACATAGCTTATAATAAACTTTGTTTTATGTAACAGAAAATTCTTATTGGGTTAGAGAAGAAAGGGTAGATTTCTATGATTCAAAGAACAAGTACTTATCACAGCATTATTCACAAGATTACTTGAGATCTACATATATTACTTTCTTGATCACAAGATTAAAGTAAAACAAGTCCGTGGATGTTTTGAATGAGATGTAATTATTCTTTCTAGGTAATTTTTATTATCAATAAAAAAGAGTTATGAACATAACATACAATCTCAAACATAGTGGCTGATAACCAAAGTGTTAAAAAATCACCATTCTAAGATTTTGCTACTCGTCTGTTTTAGTGGGAAGTTTACTTTGAAATTTGAATAAGGGTTGAGAGTATGATGATTATGTTACAAAAAATGATATTCCCGTTACAAAGTTTACTTTGTTTTACTTGTGTGTTTTCGATCTTATTGCATAAAAAATAATTAAAAAAATTAATGTAGGTCCTTTATTATGAGATTGAGGATCAATTCTCTTAAAAGCATTGTTTCCCATAAAATCTAAACTTGAGATGTGTTGTAAAATACAACAATAAATAGCATAAATATTTTTTTTTTCTAGACCAAAGTATCCACCGTTGAACACAGTGATTAATCCCTTCGTTGGAATTGTAGGCACTTCCCTTTCAAAAAAAAAAAGCACCTCGAAAAGTAGGACAGCTGGCCCAAGGATTTAAATAGCTTAAATATTGAAACTACACCTAAATATTTTATACTGATTAATCACTGACAGATCTACTAAACAAAATTAAGTAAAATATTTTCAAGAAATGGATTGAATCATTTTTAGAATTAAGCCTAAATCTTATATTCTTAAAATTCAAGATCCCAAAAGCGAATCTTTCAAGGAAGGAAAAAAAACTATATCAAAACAATGACTGGAAACAAGATGATGAACTCTGATATCACATTCTTCATAATACAAGCTATGAAAGTCAAGGCACCAGAAAGTTATAATGGTAGACATTAATAAATTAAAACAGGTAAATATGGAAAGGCCTGAGCTAAAGCAACACCTTCCCACCGAAGTAAAAACAAAAATAGATCTTCTGGCAAAACTGATAATTTCATTGTGTCTACATGATAAAATAACTCTAACATGAAATTCTGATGTAAGAGACAAGATCTTAGGCAGCACCCTTGCCCTTTTTCCTTTGAAGCTTCTTCATGTAAAATTCCAGCTCTTTACCCTCCAATATGTACCTGTCAGAAATCAATTTAAAGCACAAACCACAAATTAGGAAACTTTAACCATTTTGCAATATGGCAAACCATACATTTCTCTTTCTTTTTATACTTTACAAGGAACATAATAGGCCACTAGAGAGATGCTTCTGTAGGGAGAGTAAATTTCATACATAATCACTTGAGATCTTCAAACGACTAAATTGGTTTGGGAGCCTTAATTTAAGAGAAGATATTACAAAAAAGTACAACTTCAGAAAACCATTAAAATATTACTATCTGACAGAGTGCTTGAAAATTAATGGTCAATAGTCTATAAGGTAACTAAGGGAATAGGAATGAAAAGTTACGTACCCATCGGCACGACCACATTGACCAGGTCGGGATGAGATGCAAGCCAATAGACGACCACCTCCAAACTGTTCTTCAATATGTGGATCAAGTGTACGGTTCTCTTGCCGCTTCTCCAACTTCCTCAAAACATGCTTGCTCTTTTTTACTTCTTCTGTTACAGCTTCAACTTCCTGTTTGCCAGAGACATAGAATGATGTAGAGAATGCTTTAGGACTACCTTGCTAAATACTATAAAGTAAAGTTATCTTGAAGATAAACATAGTGTTAGTCTAATATTTATATTTCATACAGCAACTTATTTCGCGGGCTTGTTCACAAAGACATAAAAATAAGAATGCAAATCAAACTGAGTTCGACTTAAACAGAACAGCTAGAATAATAACATAACATCAAATATCACTAACGAAAACACAAGCTTCTAATAGCTAACATTTAACATTATTCCATAATATCTAACGACACAGAATTTAACTTGGTAAATAACTAACGGACTAAGTTTAGCATTGAGCAACAAAAATAGAGTAGGGACTTATCATACCTCACCCTCCTTCTTGGCAGAAGTTGCACTCTTCTTCTTGCGACCAATGTCAACACCATAATGTTGGAGATACCACTGCTTAAAAGGTGCAGCATCAACCTGAACAATAGCACTTTTGACCAATGTCTGAGTTCGGACCAGTTCATTATTAGATGCATTGTAAACCACATCAAGGAGTCTTGTTTTGCGAGTCACGGCTTCACTTCCCCAGGAGTAATTTCCTGTATCAAGCCTCAATGCGCGCCACTTGACATTTCCACCTCGAACCCTAATCCTCCTAACTGTCTTGTTGCTGGATAACTTTGTGTTAGCGGGTTGCCTTCCAAGTTCATACCTGTATACAAGGAAATACATTATACAGAGACATAAGAAATCACTACCGTTCTTTAATTGACGAAAAGACACAAAATATTATACCCTCCACTCAATTTTCCATTATAAGATTAAGGCAGCAAACTCAATTTCAGAACCTCAGCTCTCTTGGCAAAATGCTTAAGAAAAAATGTTTTCCAATTTGTCAGTAGAAAAGGTTATTGTAAAAATTAGAAAACAAAAAGTATAGCAGAACCATAAGGCTTCGTCTTCCACAACCACTATGAAGAGATAATAGATACCATTCTATTCTTAAAAGCATCCCCAATATTTCATCCTATAGACATTGTATATGCTTAAAAGATCATGACGGAACTTCCTACATGAATTAGATCTTGCGACACTAGTATCTTATTGCCAACATATCGCCACGCAAAAGGAGCAAAGATTTTTTAAAAAAAAAAAACAATAAAAAATCAAAAGTTTGCTTTGAAGCAAACGAAAAACGCAAAAAAGAGTTGCAACTTACTTTCTCTTCTTCCTCCAAGCCTTCTTCTTGCCTCCAGTGGCACGCCTCTTGTGCATAGAATCACGAGAGATACCCATTGTGGCGGAAACAGAGGATTCGGGTGCCGCAACTTGCAGGCGAAGAACACCAAAGAGAGTGAGGCTATCTCTGATTCTGAAGGAGAGAAGAAAGTACTAGGGTTTCGAAGTTTTGTTATGATGAAAAAAACCTAGAGTATGGTGGCCCAATGGGCCCAACTATCTTCAAGATTTGGCCCACATTTATATAAACTTAATTGTTGTCCAGTTCAAAAAAAAACATTTTTGTTGTCTAATTTTGTTTTCTTTTTTGTTTACGAAAGATAAAAAATACTTTAAATTGTTTTTTTTATAGCAATACTTTAAATTGTTTAAATGTGTGTATTTGTTAGGTATAAAACTGAAAAAAAAACACGACAGAGTTTTGATGTTATATAAGCAAAACATATTTTATATATATATATATATATATAGTGACACAATAACTTAATAAAAATTTTGTTTAATAAAAATGCCCCATAATTAGGCACCACGAGAAAAGGTAAGAAATTAACCTAGAGATGAAAGGAATTAAAAAAAACCCACTAAGTATAAAATATTACAAGAAGACAAATTAAACACCACACTGTTAATCGTCTGACTTCTTCACCACATTAAAAAATTATCAGGACTTGTTTTCCTGATAGAGTAGATTTTGAGAGAGTTGGAATCACAATGAAATATAATTACATATAATTATATTTGGTGTAATAAAAAAAAATAGAATTGGAAGTGAGAATAAGAATAAAAAAATGATATAATGACCACTTTTTTCATGAAATTAATTCCAGTAGGCAGCGGCGATAATGGCGGTGGCACCGGTGAGCATTGATCAGGTTCAAGTGAGTTGGTCAAGTTAAATACTTAAGATCATATTGAATTTTCTAAAATTAAATCCGCCTACTCAATCTATTTAACCCTGAGTCAGGTTGCTATGAATTGTAATATTACTTTTTTTCTTTTTTTTTTAAATGATAAACAAATTACAAATAACTATAATACATGTATCAACCAATCAAATTATATTTAAAATTAATCTTTTTCTAAATAAATGACTTAAAAGTTAAAATATGATCTTGAAATTTAGAAAAAAAACACATTCAAAATTTTACTTGTAATAATTTAGGTTAAACATCATAAAATATTATATAACAATATTTTTTTTAACATTTTTATTAAAATTTGAAGAAATAGAAGGGTGATTTGATTAAAAAACACATGAACAAAGAATAAATATTATCTAGAAATGTATAAAATTATGGTATTTATATTATTTTATAATTAAAAACCCTAAAAATCAAAATAATATCGTTCGGGTCTCATTCAATTGGGTTGGGTTGGATGTGATGGTGGAGGTGGAGGTAGGGTGGATGGGAGAAACTTCTTTTTAGGGTGTCGTAAGGAGAAAAGATGAAGGAATGTGAATGAAAATGAGAATGTGAATAGGAATGGGAATGAAAAAAAATGAGGAAATGAAAATGTCATGTCAATGTGATTTGATGTGATGTGATTAGACCTGCTCATGGGCTGGGTAGTCCATGAGACTACCCAAGCCTAAGCTCATGGGTCAACTATCCAACATTAAGAATTGGGTATGGGTAGTACTTGGGCCTTACCCATCAAATACCCATTTTATTAAAAATATTTGGGCTAAAACTTGGATAGTACTTGTGAATAGGAATGGGAATGGAAAAAAAATGAGGGAATGAAAATGTCATGTCAATGTGATGTGATGTGATATGAATGGAATAAGAGTGGATAAGATGACTATTTTGCTCTTACTTAAAAAGTGAGAATGGGATAAAAATGAATAATAAAGTAAAGACAAAAATATAATTTTATCATATTACAAAAGGTGAGATCTATTCAGTAGAAAGAAAATACGAGGGAGAAGGTATACAACATTTCCACTAAAGCCCTAACATTCAATCTATATGACGAGTGTTTGTGCTTTTCCTCAAATATAGAAGATAACATTATCAATGGAAAAAGTAGTCTTATTGTTCATATATATATATATATATATATATATATATATATATATATATATATAAAGGGAAGTGATGCAAAATATATATATATATATATATATATATATATATATATATATATATAAAGGGAAGTGATGCAAAATATATATATATATATATATATATATAAAGTAATTTTAAAAATGAAAAGTGTGTTAAGAATATAAAAAATATGATAAAAATATGTTTAATATGAAAAAATATATAATGTAAAATTTATTAAGATGTACAATTTTATATTACATCCCTTCAATGTAAAAACTACCAAACATGACCCAAATATAAGTGTGAAAATCTATCCAGATTTTCATTTGCACCTCATCCTCAAACCAAACCGGCCTCTAGATTTACATTATATTCAACACTATGCCTTCACGGGCTAGTGCAACTGTGCAAGCAATACTTGAATGGCTCTTCCACTAACGAAAGCAAATCTCACAACAATACAAAAACCACAATCAGGTGACATATTGGTGATTGTCAAACAAGCCTCAACTAAAATATTCCATTTTAGTTAATTCATTAGCTCGTGATGGTCCTATTCAAGTCTTTTTGTTTGTTTTCTCACAATTAGCATCCCCACTTTTAATTCTAATCAATCTATTAAACCCATCTCGTGAACTTTGCACAGTCTGGCTAATTCACATGATACCCTCAAACAAAGAGAACTATAGATTATGCTAATTAATTAAAGATCACATTATTATTTTAATCCTTAAAAGATGTAATTTATCTCAATTTAGTCCCTGAAAGATGCAATTATATCAACTTAATCCTTAAAAAGTTTTCTTTAAGTCATGTTAATAAAGATTTTTAAGAACTAAACTGAAACCAATTATATCTTTCGGGACTAAATTTTATATTCCAATCTTTTAAGGACTAAAATAAAGACAAATTGTATTTTTCAGGAATCAAAATAGTAATTTACTCTTTACTAAACTAAACAAATGCAAAATATTCAGGTACAACACTTTGAACTTTCCCTATAAATTAGCATTCATGAAGCAGAGAATTATAGACCAAACCTAGCTCACCCAATATATATACACTAACTCACTATAAGTATGGCTCATACTATAGGAAAAGCTTTGGTTCTGTGGCTACTAGCAGCAATATTGGTTATTGGCTTGTGGGGTGGTGCTGAAGGTGTCTTGTTATGTAACATAGAGTCAAGTAAGCTGAACTTGTGCCGTGCCGCCATTACCGGGGAGAAGCCGCCGTGGCCGACACCGAAATGTTGCGCGGTTATCGGGCGTGCCGATCTGTCTTGTCTTTGCAAATACAAGTCTCTCCTACCTTCGGTTGGTATTAATCCTGCTAATGCATTGGCCTTGCCTGGTAAATGCGGTCTCAAATTACCTCGTGGATGTTAAGGTAATATAATATGATCTATATTATATAGGGTTTCGTTAACGAGTGTATATATGATTATTATGGATTTCCAACTTCAATATCTAACCTCCTTTATTAATCAAAGACTAAATTATTATTTTGATCTTAGAAAGATATGTAATTTGTCTCAATTTAATTTAGTTCCTAAAAGATAAAAATATCAAATTTAGTCTTTAAAAGATACAATTTGTCTCAATTTAATCCTACAATTTTCAATTAACACACAACTATAAACAAAACATTTGTCCACTAGGTGCAAAATTTCAATTAACATAAGTGAAAAGAAATTTTTTTAAGGACTAACTTTAGACAAATTGCATCTTTTACGGACTAAATTTGATATTTTCATATTTTAAGGATTAAATTAAGATAAATTATATTGTTAAGAGACTAAATTGAGACAGGTTATATTATTCACAAATTAAATTGGGATAACTTATATCTTTCAAAGATCAAAATATTAATTTACTCTTTGATGACTTTCGCTGGTCTTATTTATGACTGAAATTAAGCCAATTCATTTGACACAATTAGCTACTAATTAAAAAAGTATCTAATTAATTGGTACTTGATAGAGTATTTAATAGTTTTTAATTTAAAAATGGCCAAATTACTCTTTTGGTCCTCAACGTTTGCACGGAGTTTAATATTGATTCTCAACGTTTCAAAAAGTTATTTTAGGTCATCAACGTTTATTTTTTTTTGGTTAAAATTGGTCCTCTAGCGTAACATCTGTCTAGTTTTGCCATTAAATGCTGACGTGGAAGGCTTATGTAGCACACCCTCTCTGCTATGTGTCATATTTAAATGACATGGCACCTTCTCTCACTCAAATTCAGCAAAACGACGCCGTTTTGATTCATTTAAATGTTCTATTTTGAATCAAAACGGTGTCGTTTTGCTGAGTTGGAGTGAGAGAGAGTGTCATGTCATTTAAATATGACACGTAGGAGAGAAGGTATACCACATAAGACTTCCACGTCAGCACTTAATATGGCAAAACAAGACGGATGTTACGCTAGAGGACCAATTTTAACAAAAAAAAAACGTTGAGGACCTAAAATAACTTTTTGAAACGTTAAGGACCAATATTAAACTTCGTGCAAACGTTGAGGACCAAAAGAGTAATTTGGCTTTTAAAAATCATCAATAAAAATGACAACTTTTTCTAACGAATCAATGTTCAAATTCATACCAATTAAGATAAATACATATATTTAATATATTTGGCATAATCTTAAATAGAATTATCTTTTTATTTATGGGATAACAATTAAAAAAAAGTGACAACTTTTATTATAATACTTTGTCAACTAAGTAGACTCTTTTCAATTAGTATCAACTATTAAGGATACCAATTAGAAAAACCCTTTGAGTATAAATGAACATGAAAATATAAACTACTTTGGAGATTTGGAATTTGGATATATATATATATATATATATATATATATATTACCATTTTGGAATTTGGATAGTTTGATGTTAACTCAATCTTCTCAATTTGTTGTTGCAGCAAAGTGTGTGAAATGATTTTTGAAGGTCACGTGATCCATTGCAAGGGTGGGCTTGGTTTGCCTTCAATTTGTGTTTCATTAGCAATATAATGGAATAGCTTTTGATTCAGCATTTTGTGCCCCTCAAATAAACATATTACATGTATCTTTATTTACTGCTTTTTCTTTGTATGTGTACAAGCAGAAGTTGGTGTGTTAGTACGTGTATTGTTCTATAAGTTATCAAAAGGATTAATATAATCTACAAAAATATGTTCTTCGCCACATTATCTACAAAATTAATATCAAAATATCAATATACATCGAGAAGATATTAAGTAGTACAGTAGTACTGAACTTCAATACATCTTTTTAATCAGTTAATCCATTTAAAGTAAGTTCTTATTAATGTGAACTTTTATTAATATTAATAAATAATACTATATAATAAATGAGATGTACCTAATTTCAATATACCATAATACTTAACTTTTATCACCAATAAAGGTTAATGTGAAATGTACCCTAAGCAATTAATAATTAGGTTCCTAAGAAACACACACAAAACCATTATATACACTGCCCTCCGGATCTCCAAAGTCCAAAGCATATAGATGAGCTTGAATTATTTTGCTTTCAATTAATTTTTTAAAAGCTTTTTTTTTGTGAGAATTAATTAAATCTAGCATAAGAAGTTTATCTGCTATAGTTGATGACAGTTGTGAACCAATGTTTAAATCTTCCTTAAAATGATAACTACATTTAATGTTTAACCATGTCCAGTGCTTGATTGCGAAAATATTTTTAGTTTTTAGTTTTTATTTTCCTTTATTAAAATTATTTTTAAATTTGTAATATTTTTAATATATTTTGTTATATAAAATTAAAATTTTGTTCATATATTTATTCTAAATCAAATAACTTAAATAACTATAAATTGTTTAATTGATTTTTTAGTTTCAATATAATTAAATGATAATGTTTGTATGAAAAAAATAATGTATTTATTTATTTAAAAACTACAAAAGTAATATTGATTATTTTTAAAAAATACTTGAGAATATTTTCAAAAAAATATTTTCAATTGAGCTGTACAATTACATTTTTAATCGTGTTTTTTATTTTTAACGAAAATGAAAACAAGAAATTAACGGTGAAAGCAACATGGTCTCACATCACTATATATATATACTTTAATTAATTTTATATTTTAAAAATATAATGTTTAAAATTATTTTATCCTAGTACTTTACATTGTTTTGATCTCCAACAAAATAATCTATCTGACTTATCGGTATATCTTAACAAACACTCATTGTTAGATGTTTATTTAGAAATTACGTACTAGTGAAGGGTTTGTTAAGAACTTAAAATATACAAACAAGTCAAAAAATCCCGTAAATATTTGAGATTGTGCGAGATAGTATAACAAAAATAAATCTTTTAATTTTAAAAACAAAGAGGATGAAATTGTGAGCAAAAAATATAAAACATGTAAAATAAAATTGAATCTCAACTTAAAAAACAAATCAAGCAAAAGTGATTTTCTTAATTAATACAATTAAATTATATAAAATAATGTCTATAATCATGAAAATTTCGCACTCATTTATTGTTTTAGTAATTCTTTACATAATTAATATATATAATACAAGGTAGGTTTAGGTCGGTAATAGACTATCATAAAAATAACATGCTACATAAATAATTGAAAATTAAGTGATTTTATTGAAAGTGTTAAATAATTAAATCGAGATTATAATTAAAAATAACTTGTTAAGTAGAATAGCAACAAATAATGATATACATGATTCAAAGAACATCAATAATATTTCATTCAAGATTTTGAATGTCATGTGTCTTCCAACACCGAGATCTAGGTCGGTTTGGCAGGTATAAGGCATGGGGCAACATTAATTAACCAACAAGCATCATCACAATTTTTTTTTTCTAAAAAGAATTTAAAATCAATAGCCATTTTTATTAGCTAAAAATGACACTATAAATTTAAAAGACAATGAATTTTTTTGAGTTTTTAAATTTTATATAGAATACTATTAAACTTTGGCTACATACACTCATTGAGTTTCGAGTCAGGGACACGTACATCTCTTGAATTTGGAAACGTTGCATATAGACCCTCTGGTTTTTACTTTGGGACAGAGACACCCCTTCTGTTAGAGTTCCGTGAAAATTAGACGTTAAGTGCCACGTCAACAAGCATATGTGAGGGGTGTCTCTGCTCCAAAGTAAAAATTCAAGGGGTTTGAAAATACTAAATTACCCTCACACATGTTTATTGACGTGGCACTTAACGCCTAATTTTTATGAAACTCTAACAAGAGGGGTGTCTTTGTCCCAAAGTGAAAACTCAAGGAGTCTATGTACAATGTTTTAAAACTCAGAGAATGTATGTGCCTCTGACCCAAAACTCAGAGAACGTATATGCAATTTAACCTTAAACATTTAATTTTGGACATAGAACTTTCGTCTATTTTTTAATATAATTTCATTAAGTCAATAAATATATATTTTGTCATGTAAACATTTTTTTAGTTAATTAAATAGCATTTCAGTCATTTTAATGTTAATTGAATGAAATTGACAGTGTTTTTAGTTAAAATTTTTATTGTGGAATAACTGAAATAACTTTTATTTAGTTAAAAGAATATTCACGTGACAAAATTCTATTAAAAGTTAAACAAAATTCTCCACAAATTGTTCTATGTTCAAAATAAAAATTCAAAGATATTAAATGCATGATTAAAAAAATGATGTTCTGGCATAATCTAAAACTTAAGAACGTTATGAATATTTTAGTTTTCTTATTAATATTACTGAAAAAGTATTGAAAAAATCAAAGAAAAATTCTCGCATAATGAACACCCATGACAATTATTAGAAGTTTTAGGAGCTGTCTTCAATCAATCAATTAACCTTTTCTGGGTTAAGTATTATTAATAATAATTATTATCATTACATTTTTTCTTAAAATAACTAAAATATATTTATTTAAATGTTCCTTAGACGTCCAATTTTGCTCAATCTGGTGAAGACTTGAGGTATACTTCTTTACGTTCGTAAATCGTAATCGTATATACTGGAAAATCCGGTGTAAAATTCTCAACAAACAACGTGCCACAGAGAAGCCAACCCCACAACGTAAACAACAAAATCTCGTTGCAGAAAAGACCAAAAAGCAAGCCTACGAAGAACTGAGGTGTGAGAAACCTGAGGCGAGTCTCGCAATCTCGCGTACTCTCGCGCGTGTGGAAATGCGTCATAAAAAATCAAAGGTAAAACCCGATTCCTTCGTTCGTAGATCGTAGTAGTAGTCACAATCCGTGCTAGTCCCGAAAAACGAAACCGCCTCGTTCTCCTCTTCTCTCCCGCGAACAAAAATCTCAACGTTATTTCTCTTTCTCTCTCTCTCTCTCTCTCTCTCTCTTCATCTTTCTGCATTCATTGTGCTCTCGTGGTCATAATGGAAGCTGTTGAATCTTCGTTGTCTCTCGTTTTTACAGGTACGTGTGTTACGTAATGCCGCTTATTGTTACTACTACTGTTATTGTTGTTATTTACATGATGTGGATTTGTTTATTTATCGTTACATTTGATTTTATCATGTCTCTGTGTTAGATGAATTTTATGGAGTAATAATAAATCCAAGCACTCAAAAGTAAGGAGTGTGTTTTTATTGTTTTGTTGATCTTGTCTCTGCGATTTGCATATTAATTCGAGTAGTTCGTACTCAATTTGTTTTTTAATCTTACTGGACGGTATCGAGTGTTTGGCTTTGCTTGATCTGAATCTCGCCAGTTGGATTTTGTATTTAGTGTGTAAAAGTAAAACGCTAGAAGTATGGACTTGTCGTTATCTTATCAGCATTGTTAAATTTATGCGCAAATGTTCTGAGTGGGAAGATAGATGTTGAATATGCGACTTTCTTTAATTGCCTAGATTTTATATGAATACGTTTCTGGTCATTTTTTGGAAAATGGGCTTTTAATCTGTTAGTCTAACTAATTTCCATTCATATCTGCTCTGTTATCCTTATTTTTAGCTTCTCTGTTATAATTCCGTTGAACAGATTGGTGACCTCCGTGTGCTACACCGATTCTTGGTTGGCTTCTAAATTGCTGTTATATTTGAACCAGGACATCTATAATTGGATCTGGACTTCGGAGTCAGGTGTTTAGAATTATAACTTGTTCACTTACGGAAGATTTTAGCTCTTAACGGGCATTTGTATTGTGGGGTTAATTTGTAGATTTTGTTTGGCTCTCAATTCTGTGCTATTGATTTACAGAGATGTCCAGTTTCATGGGTGTTGTGGTCTCTGATCAATGGCTCCATAGTCAGTTTACACAGGTTGAACTTCGCAGCCTGAAATCAAAGGCGAGTACATTGATTTCATTCCTTCTTTATACGGTCAATGGATCCAATTTCAAAATATATTAAGTTTTATGGATTACATTGCTGTCTTTGTGACTAATTCGGCCTTTTTTTCTTCCTGGTATTGTAGTTTATCTCTATGAAAAACCAAAAAGGTAAAATTGCATTTGGAGATTTGCCTCATTTAATGCAGAAGCTAAAGCCATTTAGAGACTTGTACACAGAGGAGGAGATTAAGGGGATGTTGGATGTGTCAGGCACTGACTTGACCTATGAGATTAATTTTGAAGCCTTCTTAAGGGTTAGTAATTCTATGTATTTTGGTTTCCAATTTAACAAGAGAACTCGACCATGTCATGGAGTTACAAAAGTTCAATTGATGTTAGAGTTAAAATGATATAACATTAAACATAATGTAAGTTATGGAGTCAATGCAACCTTTAAATTATTCCATTTTCATGCAGGTATATTTGGATTTACAAAGCCGAGCTACAACAAAACAAGGTGGAACCAAAAACTCTTCATCATTTCTTAAGGCATCGACAACCACCCTTCTTCACACAATTCGTGAATCAGAAAAGGCATTTTATGTGGCTTACATAAACAGCTTCCTTGGTGATGACCCATTTCTGGAGCAATATCTTCCTTTGGATCCAGCTACAAACGATTTGTTTGAACTTGTAAAAGATGGAGTTCTTATGTGGTATATACATAAGTGGATTGTGTATTGCTTACTTACGTGTCTAAACAGTTTGTACTGGATTTCATTTGCCCATGCTTAATGCAGTAAGCTTATCAATGTTGCTGTGCCTGGGACTATAGATGACCGTGCCATCAACACTAAACGAATTCTTAATCTGTGGGAGAGGAATGAAAACCATACTCTCTGCCTTAATTCTGCCAAGGCTATTGGCTGCACAGTGGTTAACATTGGCACACAGGACTTGATTGAAGGAATAGTGAGTTTTAACAATTTTAGCTCTCCAAAACTGAAAATTCTTAATTTTCTTGGCATTTACATGTAACCTGAATTTTCCCAGTATTTAGTATCTATGAGATCATTGTTTGGTTGTTTATATTGCAGCCTCATCTTGCTTTAGGGTTGATTTCCCAAATCATAAAGGTAAGTACTTTTTTCCATATATTATATGTTTTTTTTAAGGTGTCTAAATTTGGCTGTATCCTGAGAATGAGTTGTTTCCCTAATTTCCTGATATTGGTCTTTTTGGCTTTAGATTATGATTACTTAGTTATTCCCCTCTTTTCCTCCCACTCTCTTGGAAATTTTAGATTCAACTACTGGCAGATCTCAACCTTAAGAAGACACCTCAGCTTATGGAATTGGCCGATGACAGCCAGGTAATCAAATATACAATTTGCTTCTTCCTTCTTTTAGAAAGAGTTTTTGTTTTGTGTTACGATGAAATCAAAATGTAGTGTTGCATTATTTCGTATTTTTTGTTTTCTATAACTGATTTATTATCATTCGCTTTTTGTCTCAGGATATTGAAGAGCTTCTAAGTTTGCCCCCTGATAAGGTTTTGTTAAAATGGATGAATTTGCATCTTCGGAGAGGAGGTTTCCAGAACACTGTCAAAAATTTTTCTTCTGATTTGAAGGTAGGTCACTCCTCTAGTTATGTGCATAGGAGTTGAAGTTTTAGATGGTTGGGAGTAAAACGTGATGTGCATATATTTACAACAATAAAATTAGTTGTTGTAAATAATTGCAATTCATGGAAGAGAGAGAATTTCCTATTTGAAAAAGAAGTTCAAGATCAATTTTTGTATATTTCTTAGGTAATGTTTGCCATATATGTAACTCCTATATCTACTTTATTATTGAATAATTTAAAATTGAATCTGTTCTATATTTTTCCCTTATCTTACATTTTCAATACAACCCATGATATTATATTATTGAATGATTTTAATATTTAAATACTTAACTTGAACTTGAAGCATATCTTGCTTAAGTGGCTATTGATTTCTCCGGTGGTCCTCATATCCTGAATGCTCCTCTATTACGTTGGTTCCCGTGTTTGGTGAAACCCTGTTATTGTCTGTTTACCTTCCATTTGAGGAAACAGACTGTGAAACATATTAAAAAGTTAGACTGTAAACTTCAAACTACAGACATATGGCATAAATTTGTGAAATTTTATCCCTGAACAACTTATTGTTTTAAATAAATTGGAAATTGTATAAATAAGTTTAAACAATTCAGAACGACCAAGGTGCTTGAAGTGAATATTTTGATGAAAATGTTCAAAGTTACTTTCAAGATTATTTTTGTTTGAATTATTGCAGCCTTAAAAAATTTGAACTTTAACAGAAAATGATCATATATTTATAATTAGTATTAATTGATAACTGTCACAAATTTATCATGCCATGATACCTACAGCTACATCTCCACCCTTCCTTCTATGCTATTTTTCTCATCAGAATTACACTTCTGTTCCAGTAATTGCATGGTATATTTGAGTCCTCACATTTTGAAATTAGATCAAGACTTCAAGTTATTATCAACTGATTATATTTACATATTGATGCCCATATATTTACAGGACGGAGAGGCTTATGCTTATCTGCTTAATGTCCTTGCCCCTGAACATTGCAGTCCAGTGACCTTGGATACTAAAGATCCTTATGAAAGGGCAAAACTGGTACTTGAACACGCGGAGAGGATTGGATGCAAAAAATACTTGACACCAAGGGACATTGTGGAGGGTTCCTCAAGTCTAAATCTTGCATTTGTGGCACAAATATTTCATCATAGGTATGGAACTAATTGCATAATTCATTGCACAAACAAAGATTGAAATTTAAGAATGTCATTGTGTATGCTCTAATGCTCTATTCTGTAGTGGAGGATCCTTTGTGGGTATTGTTATTATTATTGCTAAATTGATCCAATATACTTATGGTATGTGTTTATGTGCATGGAGTTAAGAAGACATGCAAAAATTTATTGTTGTCTCTTGAGATGAAGGATCGAAATCAAATTTTACTTCTTCACTGGAAACAGGATAACTAATAACTAAGGCGTTTTGTTTTGCTCATCAGAAAATATTTTGGTTTAGCATCACTTTATGTGTCTGTTTCTGGGATTCCTTCTTCTGTAAGTGCTCTAGTTGGTTAATTAGGGCCATGCACAATGCAGGAGTGGCTTATCTACAGACAATAATAAGATGTCCTATGCTGAGATCATGACAGAAGATGTGCAAACTTCTAGGGAAAAGAAATGCTTCCGGCTGTGGATCAATAGTCTGGGAATTTCTACTTATGTACATAATCTATTTGAAGATGTCAGAAATGGGTACGTGTTCCTTCTTTTGAAACCATATCTATTGAATTTCTAATGGGATTAAGCAACTTGTCGGATATTTGTACAGTGATTCTACTTCAACTTTTGTTGGTTTACAATACAAATGTATAGCCTTTCTATATCATTTGTTTTCATGACTTTTTACAAGTTTGAAGTCTATGATATCTAGGCTTCACTAAGTTCTTAATGTGTTGATTTTTGTTAATTTCATTTTAGTTATGTGAATAATCTGTTCGAAGATGTCAGAAATGGGTATATGTTCCTTCTCTTAAAACCATATTTATTGTTCTAGAAAAGTCCTGAGCCTTCTATATGAGGAAATTTAATGAATTTCTAATGGGAACAAGCCACCTGTTGGATATTTGCACAGTGATTTTACAAATATAAATATATAGCCTTTCTCTATAATTTGTTTTCATGAATTTTTACAAGTCTGATGCATATGATATCCAGAACTAGGCTTCACTAAGTTCTTAATGTGTTGATTTCTGTTCATTTTCATTCAGATGGGTACTTCTAGAAGTGCTAGATAAGATTTTCCCAGGATCAGTTAACTGGAAGCAGGCAACAAAACCTCCAATTAAGATGCCATTCAGAAAAGTAGAGAACTGTAATCAGGTCATAAATATCGGAAAAAAACTAAGATTCTCACTAGTCAATGTAGCCGGCAATGACATTGTTCAAGGAAATAAGAAGCTCATTCTCGGTAATTTTCCCTTATCTCAAAACGTATTAAATGGACGAAACTATGGTGTCGGTTCTTACATTTATTTCATTAATTTCTTTATTAGCTTTTGAACTTGTTAACAAGCCTTTAGTCTGAAATTTATATTTATTTTTTCAGCTTTCTTGTGGCAACTGATGAGATTCACTATGCTTCAAATGTTGAAAAATTTGAGATCGCACTCCTCAGTGAAGATCACTGATGCTGATATCCTGAAATGGGTAAACAGAAAAGTGAAGAGCACTGGCAGAACTTCTCAGATAGAAAGCTTTAAGGTTTTCATGTTTTCTCAAACAAAAATTTTCAACAATCATAAACTAAAATGATGAATTTTTAGCAAGGTAATACAATCTGAAATGTAATCTATTTGGCAGGATAAGAGCTTGTCTACTGGAGTCTTTTTCCTTGAGCTTCTTAGTGCTGTGGAGCCTAGGGTTGTCAATTGGAGTCTTGTCACCAAGGGTGAAAGTGGTATGACTCTTCCAAATATGGCATTGCTATTTCAGTAGCATCCCCAATTTCTTCAGTGCTCTTACTCTTTTGTTATTGATATTATAGATCATGAGAAGAAGTTAAATGCTACCTATATTATCAGTGTTGCCCGAAAGCTTGGTTGCTCCATCTTTTTGTTACCTGAGGATATTATGGAGGTATGGTTGCTAGCCCTACGTATAAAACTGTTTCATTCAAGTTTCTTATAGTATATAAACATTACCTAATGCTAGGCCTACAAGTGGGTATATTGATTGACTAGGGCAGAAGCTGTAGCAGTTGCCTTCCATTAAAGATTGTGTCATTATCAATTTGATACTAAATAGATATTTTCTCTTTCTTGAATAGGCAAAGTATGATTTCTTCCAATCCCACCCTTCTATGATACTTAAATGATACTGGCTCAAGACGTGAATGGATCCTTTGCCATTACGGCAGAGGATCTGAGGAGTGAGAAAGGAAGAATGAGTAGGACCCCCCCATTCTTCCTTTCTCACTCTAAGGATATCCTCTGCCGTTAACGGCAGAGGATCCTAACCCACCCAAGACACTTCAAAACAATACCAAACAAATAAAGTCTTTCTTATTAGGTAGGATCGGCTATATGAATGTAGGATCGGCTATATGAATTAAACGATTTTATTAATTTATGTGGTTAAATTATTAATTGTGAAGAGACAATACTATAGTCAAACATGATATAAAAAAAATCAATGTAGTATTGATTAAGTTGATTATGACACCATTCTTAGAGAACCAAACTAGAGTTTTTTTTGGGGGGTCTAGATTTACTGCCCAAATATCGTGATTCATTCCTTTTTGATCTTCTTATGGCAGGTTAACCAGAAGATGATTCTCATACTTGCAGCCAGTATAATGTATTGGAGCTTGCAGCAGCCAGATGAAGATTCAGATTCATTTCCTTCACCTGCTAACACCAGTACTAGTGCATCCCCTGCGCCATCAATTAGTGGCGAAGACGAAACCTCCTCCATCGGCGGCGAATTCTCCAATTTTACCGATGATGCCACCTCTGACACAACAATCTCCTCACAACTCGAGTATGAGGGTCTTATGGGAGATGAACTATAAGAGGGCTTCTTGTGTGGGATGCTATAATATAAAACCCTTTCACCACTTTGAGATCATACATAATGAAAAAAAGGAAAAAATATATATATGTAAACTGTTTTCGGTTTAGGGCAGGAAATTATAGAAAATCTTTAGAAGAAACTAGAGATTAGATGTGTGGATAAACTGTACAAATGTAGAGATAATTAGTAGAGGGTTTGAACTGCTTTTCGTTTAGTAGGTTCTAATTCTATTACTGCAAATGTATTAATTCTTTATGGATTACTTGGCTACAATAACACGTTGTTACCCCTGCGAGATGAAAATAATTATTAATAAAACTCTTATTCATAGTCCATACGTAATGGAGCGTTTGTTATACTTCTATCTGCATACCCTGGATATATACATCAGGATTCATGAGGCATTGAAATGTAATATTAAGGGCATGTTTGGTACGTGGTTTAGGTTTACACAAGGGAATGGAGAAAGGTTTGAAAGATTGCATTGTTTGGTACATGGCTTGTAATATTTTTAAGCTTCCATAGGATTTATTCTCCATTTTCATGTGTTTAGCCAAGGAATGAGACAAAACCTAGGGAATGGAGTAGTTAATGTCTATTTTGCCCCACTTTTTATTAATGATATTTTTGATATTTTAATGTAGAAGTAAAATAATGTCAATTTTTATATGAGTAATTTGCAAATCTAATATTTTTATTAATTTATTTATTAGTAATATTTTTTATTTATTTAAGATCAAAGTTTTAAAAATTACATATTTTTGGATTAAGAATTACCATTTTCGATCGAATGTGACCTCAATCTACTTGGACATACATTAGTTTAGTCCTATCAACAAACCTATCGGTGAACTATTCAGCATCGAAAAGCACATCATTAAGACCTAGGATTACTATTTAAGCAAACAACGATAGTAAGAGAAATACCTTAAGGACTAAGGAGAAAGCAACAAATTAATTAGATACAATACAAATATACACTCGGAGATCATGGATAGTGAAATCCGAAATTTGATCAAGGTATGGATCGAAACCATCTTATGATTATGCTATTGCTATTAGCCTATTACATTGCTTCAAGAATTCCAAAAGGCTTCTTAATTAAGGCAATGATCTCTCCATCTCCATCTTCTGCATCTTCCTTCTTCTTCCCCTAAATCTCCATTTCCACCACCTTAGCTTGGTGTAGCCACCATCTTCTTCCTGGTTTGGCTCTGCCCTTTTAGGCCACTTTCTTTATGAAAAAATGGAAATAAAAACAGAAACGGAAATGAAAACGGAATGCGTTTCTTGTGTTTAGTAGTAAAAGTTTGGTAATGAAAATGGAAAGGAAATGTATTAAAATGATCATTTTACCCCTTATATTAAAATAATAAAAAGAAAAGAATGTTATAATTGTGTCAAATCATGTCAAATCAGAGGGGTATAATAAATATTTTGTATTTTGTATTTTCTTTTTTCTTTTTTTTTTAAAGTTGATGAAAATGAAAAAGTAAAAAATAGGTGGGCCCCACTCATTCTATCCTCATTTCCTTTGTTCTTTCTTGTAAAAGAACATGACCTTAGGCTCCTCCTTTTTTCCCTTCGATCAAGCCCCTTTATCACCAGTTGCACGTAGGACTAAACTAAGGTAAAGTTCAATAAGTGCTTGTTATCAAGTTCACCAATCATAAATTGTATTTTTACTCTCTCTTTTTTTATTGGTTGTGTAATTTATTGTCTTTTATATTCTCTCCCTATAATGATTGGTTATACAAAAAAATTTTGTCACATGTGTACTTTTTATATAAAAGATAATAAATTATACAACCAATCAAAGAAGAAAAAGAGTAAAAATACAATTTATGATTAGTAAATTTAATAACAAACACCTAATAAATTTTACTTTAATTTTTTTTTCTTTTACGGTCCGGCCACAAATCCTGAAGCAAAGTGCAGAGATACGGCTTGTCGAAATGCGGCGCCATATCCAAGCCCAACACGGCTCGAGCCGGAGCCGCTTGGAGAGCTAGCACGAGCTCCATGCGGAGGTACAAGTGGCAGCAGCCAAGAAATAAGCTTACACGCGGGTGTAGGGTTTTACTGTAGTCGTCATTGCAGACGATCATAGCCACGAGAAGTACTTTGGATTTGTTTTTTGTGGGACGTGTTTGGTTTGATTATAATGGGGTGGGGAGGGAGGATAAGAGAATGAAACGGAGGGATGTTTGGTGGGCCTCCGGGCAGAACTCGATAGGAAAATGAGAGAAGAAATAGAGAGGTGGGATCTACTCTATCTTTTTTATTGATCACAATTTAAAAAATTTAATTGTTTTCTAATGATCTGCACTTATTAAACTAAATAAGTAAATATATGATGATAATCTTTTTTAGCACATGATGATCATTGATATATTTTTAGGTTATGTTTGGATTGAGGATTAAGGAAGAGAATGGGAAAGAAGGAGAGAGATTCAAAATATCTTTCTTCTTTTGGGAAGATGAAAATTGAATGGGAAAATAATAAAAGATCAATCTTTAATCCTACATCATCCTTTTCCTTCACAAATTTATAATATCCCAAATTAAATTGGAGTATTTTGAATGATATATCAATACTTAAAATAAAGAAAAAACATATGGAAGATCCTACATCACCCTAGGTACGTTTAATTATGGAAAAAACTTAGGTCCATTTCCTTATGTCCATTTCATCCAATTCCACTAATTATATATTGTATTTATACTTTCTTTCTTCTATGATTGGTCATATAAAAGGTGGTCTCCAATATTCTCTCTACTGTGATTGGTCATTTAAACACTTTTTGCCATGTGTCATAATTATATTAGATTTGGATGAAATGGATATAAAAAAATTCACAAAAATTCCACTACGTACACTTCTAATTCTGCTAAGTTAAGACACAAGTTTTCCTCGAACAATCAGTCCAAGTTTAAAAGTCGTGTCGTATTGGAATTAATCGATTTCATCGCAAAAAAAATTAAAAAAAAAAATATATATATATATATATTCCGGCCAAACGAATATTTTATTCTATATATAAATACATACTCCATCCTCCCACGTTAATGAATGTATGGATGTAAAGTGAAATAATGTAAAGTATTATGGAATGAAGAAAATAATGTATAGAAAAAGGAAAAGAGAGATAAAAAAAAATTATGAGAGAGAAAAAGTATGATAAAAGTATATTTGATATATATAAAATATAATATAAATTTTTTTTGAAAGTCGTAAAATTAGCATTGTTTGCAAAGCTTATCAAATGTGTCCGTCATTAATTAATTAAAGGTGAGTATTTGGAGTTATCAATAGCTCAAATTTACTAGTTGGAAGTCGTTAGATCTGTTGGTGAGCTTGAGCTAAGAGAATAAATCTACAGTATAAAAAAGTAAGGAGCTAATGATATATATGGGTCGTCTCACTTATATGTGAAACCCATTTATATGTTATTTTTTTTATGTTGTACAAGATCAAAGGTGATAGATATGTAGCATTACTCATTAATTAAACTCACCAATGACCAGACACACTCACATCAACAACCAATTGCTAGCTCAGCATAGAAAAAGCTCATCTCTGAGACTTCAATTCCGATTTAGAGAGAGAAAAGAAGCAAAGAAAAACAGAGATAGATCAGAAACACAAACAGATCATGGATCATGAAATCCAAAATTTCATCAAGGTATGGATCAAAACCATCTTATGCCTATGCTATTGCTATTTCATTGCTTCAAGAGTACCCAAAGGCTTCTTAAGGCTTCTCTCTCTCATCCCCATCTTCTACATCTTCCTTCTCCTTCCCCTTAACCTCCATTCCTTCCACCTCGCTGGGCCCACCACCCTCCTCCTCGTTTGGCTCTGCCCTTTCAAGCTTCTCCTTTTTTCCTTCGACCAAGGCCCTCTATCACCACTCCCACCAAACATCCTCCACTTCATCCTCTTATCCTCCCTCCCAATTAAAATCGAACCAAACGCGCCCTATCACCACAAAACCCCCCAAAAAAAGCCAGAAATACGCATCTCGCTGTTGACTTTTATCATAGAAGCACTTCTCTTGGCTGCGATCGTCTACACCTACGAGTTCAGAGAACGCCTGCACCCGCGCCTCATCGCGCTTCTCTATTGCTGCAACGTCTACCTCGGCTTGGAGCTCGTCCTGGCTCTCTTCGCGGCTCCCGCTCGAGCCGTGTTCGGCTTCGAGATGGCGCCGCATTTCCACAAGCCGTATCTCTCCACTTCGCTTCAAGACTTCTGGGGCCGAAGGTGGAACCTCATGGTTACGAGTATCCTGCGCCCCACCGTATACGATCCCATACGCCGTATATGTACGCCTTTCTTGGGCCTCACGTACGGCCCACTGCCAGCTATGATGGCCGCGTTCCTCGTGTCGGGTTTGATGCATGAGTTGATATATTATTACTTAACGCGCGTGCCGCCCACGTGGGAGGTCACGTGGTTCTTTGTGTTTCAAGGCACGTGCACGGCCGTGGAGGTGGTGGTGAAGAAGGCGGTGGGACGCCGTGGATGGAGGTTGCACCGAGCGGTGTCGGGGCCGCTCACGGTGGCGTTTTTGGTGGTTACGAGTGAATGGTGGTTTTTTCCGCAGCTTGTGAGGAATGGCGTGGATAGGAAGACCATAGGAGAGTATGCGACAATGGTTGGTTTTGTTAAGTCCAAATTGTTATAATTAATTGAATTGAATTGACTCCGGGAATGGGATTAGTATCAAGTTTGTGAGATTAGATGCACCTACTACCTTTGATAAATAGTATATTTATTTATTTATTGGTCTGAAAGATATTATATATTTATATTTTTTTACTAAAGATGGTAGTAAGGGAAGACATTCCTAAGTACTACCGGGCAGGGCGCCAGTGGCATGTTGGGGAGACCAACAGAGGCCTAATCCAAAGGATTACTGTACATGCCTAAACTGCAAGCACTTTTACCCAGTTACAGCTACTCAACTAGCCCTTGGGTGTCAGGGGATCTCCCTGAGGAGGAATGCCCACCAAAGCAGGATTTTGAATGGCTTCAGGGGGATTCCAACCCTCGTTCCTGGGTGAAGCGAGAATTTTCTTCCGAATCCTTAACCATTTGTACCAATCCACTTTGAGATATTTATTTAAAAGCTTGCAAGTGAGATATATTTTAAATTTTTTTTAGGAGTTACGAGATTATAGAATGTATGGTTAAAATTTTTTAACAAAAGTTTACAAATTTTCTCCCTATTGTGTTTGCTATCCATGCATGCACGTAGAAAGACTTAATTGCATAATAAAAATCTTTTAAGAATTTATTTATATAGCAACATAAATTTCTATGAATTAATATGTATAATTAATAATTAACTATTCAGATCAGCATTTTATAGTTAAAAACTTTTAAAGGTATAAGATAGAGAAATTAACATATATAGTATATCAAACTTTCAGGAATTAACTCATATAAACATCTTTTCGAGACTAAAATGTCAGCATCTATATATTTTAGAGACCAAATTATATATATAGTTTAAAAATAATATTCTAAATAATTGTGTTATTTTTTTTTAAAAAAAAAATCTTCACTTTGAATGATTCTTTATAATATTTTTTTAACATAATAAACTAGGATTTTGCTAATTAGTGAGAAGGTTTAAAAAATTATGATTATTAACTTTTTCACTAACTTAAAAAAATTAAAGTTTCTCTAAACCAATCAAAAAAAAAAAATTAAGAAGCGGCGACACCCATAAATTAAATGGACCCATATGAGTTAGTTATTACTTTGAACTTGACAACGCTATTCACCCTACACATCAAAACGAGAGATTCTACATAATGAGTTGAGAGTTGAGACACACTATATGTGGTTCATATGGCAACACATATCTAAGAAGAAAAGTTGAAACGAGGAAAAATGTTTGACTAAATTAATAGTATCTTACTTTCGTAATTTTATTTAAAAATTAAAATTTTATATTCATTTATGAAATATGTTAGAACAATTTTTTTATCTTGTAGTTTTGTCTCGTTTATCCTATAAACAAGTCTAACAAATTATTGTTAAAAGGACTGAAAATTAATTGCAACGCCCCATACATAAATGTCAATTTTGATAGTTAATTTATGGATAAAACTTATATCCATTTTTTTATGTCCATTCATCCAATTCCCCAATATAATTATGACACGTGGCAAAAAGTGTTTAAATGGCAAATCACAGTAGAGAGAGAAAAGAAGACCACCTTTTATATGACCAATCATAGAAGAAAGAGAGTGTAAATACAATATATGATTGGTGAAATTGGAGGAAATGGACATAAAGAAATGGATATAAGTTTTTTCCTTAATTTATAACCTTCATTTATTTTATAAAAAAAAAAAAGGAAAATGCATTTTTAAGTATTATCAATATAGTGCCAATAATATATTGAGGATTCTAACAGAAATCTAATTCAAAAGAATTATTAATATACATGCTTAATTATAACTATTCAATTTGATCAATTGTAATAAAATGGGAAATTTACATTTTATCTCCCTTAACTATGCTTATATAATACATTACTTCCCTCAACTTTAATTTGTAACAAATGACCCCCCTAAACTTAAGAAAAATTTGAAATTGTTAAATTTAAAGATAAATTTAACATATTAAGATTATGTGCATTGCACATGTTTATTATTATAATTTTTTCTGCCCGTTATACGGATAAGCGCTCTGCAACCCCAAGAACAAAGCAAAAAAGAATAAAATTGATTAAGTGCATGTGATAATTAAAAGAATATTTTGTTACTTAAATTCACGCATAGAAGTAATAAAAATTTCAAAAACCATTTTATTAAATCAATTCACACGTGATAAAGTCTAGGAAGGAGTCAAATACAACTAGAGTGGGTACTGCTTTTACTAGAGTAATATACTCGATCGATTTCTTGATAAAATCTGTACTGTGAATAACTCGATTTCTTGATTTTTTTGTCAAGACTCAATTGCTTGATCTATAAATTCCTTTCACAGATACAACCACAATACACAGATACTCAATTTCTTGAAAATAAAACTTTTCATAGTACAGAATTTAGAATGTGCCTGATGAATTCTATTAAACTTCTCTTAAGCTTTGACTTGATGTTGATGGGCGATTGCAGCCGGTTAGGTTATACTTTTGAAGTTAGATTAGGGAAAAATTAAATATAGATAATGTGATTTGCATATGTTCAATTAATTTTAACCCTAGCATAACTGTTTCAAACTTTTTAAAAGTTTAGGAGGGTAGGTTGTTACAAACTAAAGTTGAGGGGGGTAATGTGTTATATAGGCATAGTTGAGGGGGGTAAAATATACTTTCCCCTAATAAAATTATATAAAAGTCCATTTAACTACATAAAATTAGTATTTAGTCTTTGAATTGTTGGCCAAACTACTATTTAGTCTCCGAGTTTATCAAAAATACTATTTAGTCTCTGAAATTTGTAACTATGTCAACTATTTAGTCCCTGAATTTGACAAAAATACTATTAAGTCCCCGAATTTGTAACTATGTCAACTATTTAGTCCCTAAACTTGACAAAAATACTATTTAATCCTCGAATTTGCAACTCTGTCAATTATTTAGTCTCCTGACGGTTACTCGTTAGAGTTTACAGAGTTGCAAATTCGGGGATTAAATAGTAATTTTTGTCAAGTTTTGGAACTAAATAGTTGGCATAGTTACACATTTGGGGACTAAATAGTATTTTTTTCAAATTCGAAGACTAAATAATTGACATAATTACAAATTTTAAAAACTAAATATTATTTTTAATAAATTCAAAAATTAAATAATAGTTTCACTAAACAGAATTAAATAGTATTCTTGTTTTTAAGTGAATACTGCCTCCACCGTTTGTCTCCAATTACACAAGAAACGTACAGAACATACTCTACTTCTGGAAGAGAAGAGAAAACAGAACCAACATGTCAAGCCCGACGTCGTGCTCATGCATGGAAGATTCAGAAATGAAGAACCTAATGAAGGTGCATCTCACAGTCATAGCCTCTCTCTCATACTGTTACTTCATACCTTCAAAAATCCCCAAAGGAACACTCCGATTCCTCTCCATTTCTCCGATCCTCTTCCTCTTCACCATCCTCCCACTCCACCTCTCCTCCGTCCTCCCAACAGGCATCACTGCGGTTTTCATCACATGGCTTTCCTCCTTCAAACTCATCCTCTTCTCCTTCAATGTCGGCCCTCTCTCTTCGCCAAAATCCCTCCCGTTCTTCCTCTTGATGGCTTACTTCCCTATCAAAACCCATCGAAACCCTACGAATTCCCCCAAATTGCCTCTCAATTTCCCGATTAAGACCCTCCTCTTCGTTCTCCTTTTGCGAGCCCTAAACGACAACGGTAAACAAAATCTCCACCCCAAGGTACTTCTGCTTCTCCATTCTTGCTTGTTGTATCTTCTAGTCGACGTCGTTTTGGGACTCTGCAATTCTGTGATGAAACTGATTCTTGGAATAGAGTTGGAATTGCCGTCTAACGAGCCGTATCTCTCTACTTCCTTGCAAGATTTCTGGGGGAGAAGATGGAACCTCATGGTAACGAATGTTCTGCGACACACCGTATACAAGCCCGTGAGATCTTTTTTGGGCCCGATCTTGGGCCTCCAATGGGCTTCTTTGCTTGGTGTGTTTGTGACTTTTGTGGTTTCTGGGTTGATGCATGAACTGATATTTTACTACGTCACGCGTGTGGCTCCCACGTGGGAGGTCACGTGGTTCTTTGTGCTCCATGGGGCGTGTTTGGTTGTGGAGATTGGTGTGCAGAAGTTGTTGGGCCGAGAGAGATTGGGGCTTCATTGGGCCGTGTCTGGGCCCATGACGGTTGCGTTTGTGGTTGTGACGGCTGAATGGTTGTTCTTTCCGCCGTTGTTGAGAAATGGCGCGGACGAGAGAGCTGTGAAGGAATTTAGGAATTTTATTGATTGTTGTTTGATGGGAAAATTAGGTTTACCAAAGTTGAATTTTTAAAGAAATTATTTGGAGTTTATATCATAGGGTATAGTTTTTTTTTTTAGAACATATCATAGGGTATAGTTAGTTCCATGATGGAAATATAGAGATTTGTTAAATATTATTTAATTTAAAAAACTAAACGAAATTCATATCTTTGCTATCTTGCACACTTTTTGTCAATTGTCTAATGGGAAAAGTAGGTTTACCACAATCAAAATTTTATTACTTGATAGTTTTTACATCTTGGACAAATGTCTCATTCCTTGGTACACTTGTTGCATTTGCTCTGATGATATTACGATGTCTATATAATATGACGGATCTTTTAATTATTGGTGTCATAAAATAAATATTTAACAAGTTATTAAATACAAAACATATGAGAGAAGCATTGTGAGAGAAAGTGGATTTGATAGGTAACTATTATAAAAGTGAGAAAGTAAATGAATTCTCATAATTTAATATATTATTTTAAATTATACTTGTAATGATTTTATATTCTATTTAAAAGTTAAAAAACTATCAAATATCCTTTATTATTTTAAAATATAATAATAATTAATTTTATATTAGTTTTTTTAAAAAATAAAGAATAAATTATATGTATGTATGTACATATGAAACCTCTAGTATATAATTATGGCTGATTAGTATGCAAAATTTCTAAATTTTTCTACAAGTTTGATAATTTTTATAAATGGTTATTACTTGTAAAACTCATATATGCCAATTGTCTCATAATATTATCTTAAAATTGATCATAAAATAAAAACACATTTAAGTTTATCTAATATTTCATTTTTACCAAACAAATTCTTGATATATTTGTAGTATGGCAACATTTTTCTTAATAGGTCTAGCCTCACTTCAGCTTTTGCAAAACATGTTACCTAAAAAGGAAAATCCAAATGCAAAAATGAAATGCAAATCTTGTAATAAATATTGTGTTGCATTAGCCCAAAATAATATAAGCATAGTAACTTTTCCCATATATATATACTTCAAGTTTAGACATTGTATAAATAAATTTTAAGATTTTGGAAGATTAAGTTACCCCAATAACAAACGTTCTCTAAGAAACAGGTGCGCATGTCTTTGGTAAAGTCACTCTAACTATTTGTGGGTATTTGACAAAATGATTTATGCTGCAATACATCTCCATGGCCAAACCATGAAGAGAGACCATCAAATTACCACTAAGAAAAGAAACAAGGAGAGTAAGGAATTAGAATAATAGAAAGGTAGAATGATACACAACAATATAACATAGTATGAAATTCTCATCTTCGTCACTGTTCTCTAAACATAGTTATAAAGAAACATATCTTTCTTTCATCAACTTATTAACCCAAAATACATACTTCAGTACCTCTATCTACCGACTTCTCAAAATGAATGAGGATTATAAACAACAATTTCAAAAGGAGCTAATGCAGGGCAGTAATGCTAAAAATGCAAATCGAAATTCACTGTCCAAATACATACAGATCCACCGTTGGAAAACACAGAAGATTCACAAGAGTGAAAAAATATTCTCTCCAAGCACTCAATCTGTGAACACCATATTTTCTGACTTAGAACTACTTTCCATGCAGGAATTTATTCGCCCTCATTCAGGATAGGTACTATGAGCGGATTCATCTGTGCCAGATATACAATCGCCCACCTGATAACACAAAGGAAAGACCTGAGTGAGCTTGATGACAGCTAGAACAGAACATGGCTAATCACAACCTAGAATATTACTATTAAATCAAATGATAATATTATCATAAGCCAATTAATAAAAGTTCCTTAAGGCAGGCATACTTGGATATTTGGAATAAAGTACTAAAGAAAAACTAATTCATAGGTTAACATTTGGTTCATTCCATCCAGAAGATGTTTTTCCATGTCCTCTATTGTTACTGTATATAAGGTTAGACAGTGTGTGTGTGTGTTTTTTTTTAAAAAAATCTATGCGATGAGATACACGGCATCTTCTCGACTTGTGTCCATCCAATCTCATCAAGCTCCTTGTGGAAAAAAGCTTAATGATGAGATGTAAATCAAATTAATAAGTACATTAACAACTTAAAAATTATAAATTTTCTCGTGTAAAATGCTTTTACACGAAAACAGGTAGTCATATTATGAAATAAGCAATCTTCAAAGCTAGTTGAACCACAAACTACTCACAGTTCAAGACACACTTTCATGCAAATACATCACCAGAACTGTAATAGACTACAGTAAGTATGCACATTAGCACACGCCTAAGTTTCTTAGCACGTATCATTTTGTCTCCATGTGAAACATACAGTTGCACAATGCTCCACCTTAAACAGAGTAAATGCATCGATGCCTACAAATGTTCGGGCATGATTAACTAAACTATCCTGAATTTAAAAGTTGGCTATTTCTCTCTCATTACTTTTTTTTTTCAACTAGTGCTTCAATAAAACATGAGTAATAATATGACCAAGAAACCACATGTATTAATGTGTCAGTATAAGGGTCAAATGAGAAAAGGACAACTACGGTAAATAAACAGCTTTAGAAGCCATTGTTAAAGATGCACATCAGCCTATGGAATTATTTGGAGATTTTTTATAGGGTTTAGGTTTTTCCTTTCTCTAATTTATACACAAGCCATACATGTTCCAATTCCCATTTTGACAGATACAAACTAAAACAAGAATGCCACTCAAACATGCACTTACATCATCCAGCAACATATTGTTGCAGTGATAACCAAAGTTAGGTGAAACCTGTGACAAAATAATAGAATATCAGCAATGTGTAAATGATAATAATAAAAATTGTACAAAGAGAGTAATCCAAAGAGGAGGTACAACAAATGTTAAATAAGTAACATATATCATTTTGAATCCCAATTTAGTTAATAAATCTGAAAGTGTTTCATTACAAGTGCAGCAAGAAGTTGGGATAAATAATAAATGACAATATCAACACTACCAGTAAAGATGTGCGGGGGAATACATACATCAAGTAAAGGAAACAGTATTTAAGTTTCCCAGAAAAGAGTCATTACTTCCCTCAATGATACAAGATGGTAAAGACAGGTGCATAGAGGGACCAATCCTATAAAGCTTTGGTGGTTTAGAAGTTGAAATAAACGTTAGCCTCTCCCAAAATACAGATAATTAGCTTTTTTCCAGGTTTAGCAGTAATGTCTGCTTAATTTTATTTATTCATTTGCTAAAGGATAAAATTAAATCTAACTTAATTATTAGTAAGGCTTTTATAAAATCAATGGAGCAGTTAATGGGTTCTGTCTAGCAGAAAATACACATCTAGATAACTTGAAAAGTTATGATTGAGTTTTCCAGCCTCGTCTTAGCATTAGAAAAGGAAATGCAATCTTTCCTGATTAATTTTGAGGTATGTACAGTTCAAATGCCCCATAACAACATCGAATTCCATGTTTCCCCACCACATTTAAACCCCAAAATCTCTGATAAAAGTTAAAACTTCAAGAAAAAAATATACAAAACTTAAACAGAATAAAAGAGCAAAAGACAAACTTATATAAAATATTCTTACACCAAGAAACCAAAACCAATTATTTTGTTACTTCTATGATAGCACAAAACAGTTAATATAAGAATAGTGCATCCACTAGATACATGAACATAAATCAAATTAAAGAAAATCTGAAGAATAGCTATAAGATCAAATACATGATAAAAGCTGCAGAAAAGAAACGAAGACACGAAACATACAAATTAGCAGAAGGTCCTCTGTTGCAGCAAATTCTGGTACAAAGGGAAGCAATTATTCCAATTACTACGAAAATTAGCGTCGTTACCAAGAAACCCATGTCGATTGCACTAGATCAGACAAATTCCTGCAAAACAGTCAGGGAAACGAACTGATTTGACATTCCAGCAACACATGAAAAGTATAGATAAAATGTAAACAGAATTTCGAGATCGCTAACATCACGATGAATCGTAAAACGGACCCTTGTGTGGGTGTTTGGGTGCCGAGAAAGTGTAGGAAAAGAAAAGTGAAAACAAACGTAAGGATCTTACCCCCGAGATCCGAAAATCGTCGTCGTTTAGATCTCAAGGTACCGTCGCTTGATCGCCTCCTCCTATACAGCATATAGAGTATAGACGCTCTCTGATTTTTTTTGGTTTTTTGGACAAACATGCTCTCTGATTCATAACGAACCGGGTTTGAACTTTCGGCCCAAGGCTTCGACGTTTCCTATTTGGGCTTGTGGGGTCTGATTTTCATCTCTTAAAGCCCAATTCTTATTTGGGCTATCCAGGTTCAAAAGAAGATGAGAGAATTCTTATGTTAGTATCTCAAAAATGCATTTTGTCTCAATCTAATTATTGAAACATGAAAATATCTAATTTAAGATTTATATTTGGCATGTATATATTCATATCTATGCCTTCCTTACAATTTGGCCAAATATAAATATATCTATGCCAAAATGCAACAAATTCAAACCTCCTAAGCTTTAAGATTTGTACATAATAATATCACTTCTTAAAGACTTACGACATCATTTTTTATACTATTGTGTTAAAAATTATAAATATAATTAATTTTAAATTTAATATTGATTAAATACGTATTTAGTATTTATTATATTATAGAAATAATGAAATATTAAGTATTTTTCTCAAAATAAATAAAATGGTAATTTATCTTATAGAGCATTATCTCAATAAAATGTTCTATACACATGCCGTTTCTCAAGGCATTTTTTCAGGTAAGCACTCGTGTTTTTCTCTTTTTGAATGGTAAATATTTCTCCGAATGCTAATGAAACCCATGTTTGGATTAAAAATGAAATCTTCATGCAAGTTCTTGCATTATAAATTAGATAGATCATAGAACAAGCTAAATTTCACAAGTTTTGTTATCTATTCTGTATATTGTCCTCTCCTTTCAGTTCCTATTAGAATAAGAATTTGTTAGTATTTAGTCCTTTAAATGGGTCATAGCATCTCTTACACATCTGTTCGGCAAAAACTAATTTTATTTGAGTCAGAGAGAACAATAAAATTTTTATAGTCATATTCTCAAAATTCGAACCCGTAATTTTTGATTAAGCTGGACAAGAAATTTTATTAAAAGAATTGACTATTTGTCTCTTCATTCAAAGTGTTTCAAAAATGCTTTTAGAATATATATAAAGAATTCGCATAATTATTTAGAATTTCATTTCTAAAGAAAAAAAACTATTAATTTATTATTTTATGGTTCATGTTGATAAATGATAAATGGTAGTACTTCTACTTTATAGTCAAATCCATGAAAATTGGAGGGGAATGAAAATACATAAATATGTATGAAAATCTGTAAATTTATCTTCTTTTTTTCTTTTTCTTTGTCCTAAAACCCTACCCACGAGGTTAGTAGTATCCATTCTTCTTCATCCTTTCGGAAGAACGGAGAACGCAGGAGTCTCGTCTCGTATCATGGCGACGCTTCCCTTCACAAATCCCAATGAACTGGTCGCATCGTCGTCGATTCCCACACCATTTTACCCCGGTGCATTTTCTTACTCCTCCTGCGTTTCGTTTGACCCCAGAAGAAGAACAAGTGCTACTACTGAACGCCACACTCGTCGTTCACAGTCAGTGAGCTGCTCCTTCACTTCTATAGACAACGCCAAGATTAAGGTGGTCGGCGTCGGTGGTGGTGGAAACAATGCTGTCAATCGCATGATTGGTAGTGGGTTGCAGGTGGGTTTCAAATCTCCGTCTTCTTCATTCTCGCAGTTTCTGATGAAATTCGGTTTTTACAATGATACTTCAATGTGTTTCCAATCCAATAGAATTGTAATAATTTACATGCTTTGCTTCTTGTTTGGGAGAAGGGGATGAATAGGGTATTACAGGCCAAAGGGTTACTTATTTTGGAGATTTCATTTTACTATGGTTGTAGTTTTGGATGGATTTATCTAGAGTTTTGTTATACATGTATTATGATTAAGCCAGTGACATACTGAAATCATTCACTAAGCTATTCTCTAATCTAGAAGCCTTGGTGTTATGCTGCAACTGCAAGTGATTACTGATGAGAAAATTTGCTTCATTTTGGTTCAGGGGGTAGACTTCTATGCAATAAATACTGATGCTCAAGCACTATTACATTCTGCCGCGGAGAATCCACTTAAAATAGGGGAATTGCTGACTCGTGGATTAGGTCAGGCGCTCTCTTCATTGGAGATTCCTTTATTGCACTTTTTTTTTCTGAATCTAATCATTTGTACATAACTGCATTCTTATTTGATTATATACTAAATGATCAGTTGATGATAATAATGTGATTTGTGTACTTGTAACTTTTTCTGGCTATTTCCTTGTTAATTGTTGGGAATTTCTAAGTGTGGCCTTTGATTCAAATTACTTGATAGAGATGTGCAGGTACTGGTGGGAATCCACTGTTGGGGGAACAAGCTGCAGAGGAATCAAAAGAAGCAATTGCTAATGCTCTCAAAGGCTCAGATCTTGTGTTTATCACAGCTGGTATGGGTGGGGGCACAGGGTCTGGTGCTGCCCCAGTTGTAGCACGCATATCAAAAGAGGCAGGTTACTTGACTGTTGGTGTGGTTACCTATCCCTTCAGTTTCGAAGGACGCAAAAGATCCTTGCAGGCAGGTGTCATTTTGTTCTTTCTGCGGAAATATGACTACACTGGTTATTCATCAGAAAACATGCAATTTTTATTGCAGAAATTGTATTATAGATCTAGTTATCTGTTTAAGCAATCATATTTTTCCTTTCTCAAGCTTAATGAGAGCTAAAATTTTTCTTAGACATGAGTTCATTAAAAAAATTTGTCTAATCCATTGACCCTGAGAGTTTTCTGTAGGACTATAATCCGATTACAGATGTGATGTTTATTGCACGATATATTGGCATTGCTTGTCAAGAATCTCCTTAGAAAATGCTAGAGTCATTGGGACTGTTATGTGATGATTGATCTGGTGACTGGTGTTTATGATTAATGTTTCTGGCTGATAGTATACAACTGTACACTATCTAAACAATTTTTGTTATTTGAAATTTTAAAACAAACTGCCTGATTTATTTTGCTTTATCTTCAGGCACTGGAAGCCATAGAAAAGCTGCAGAAAAATGTTGATACACTTATAGTGATTCCAAATGACCGTCTGCTCGACATTGCTGATGAGCAGACACCTCTCCAGGATGCTTTCCTTCTTGCAGATGATGTTTTGCGCCAAGGAGTGCAGGGAATAGCAGACATTATCACAGTGAGTTTATTTGTAGATAATGAATTAATATTTTGCCAATGGGGTAACCAGTAAACTGAAAGGTCTAGCAGAGAAGTCCAAAATTCAAAATCATTCTAGCTTAGTTTCCTCCCTTGTCCTTTTGAGTGTTCACTTCATGATTGAACTTGCTTTCATTATTCAATGTTAAAGACGTACGTGCTGGTTTTTCGGGATGATAAGTATGAACTGTTTTGTTATTGGTTTTTAGATACCTGGGCTGGTAAATGTGGATTTTGCTGATGTTAGAGCTGTGATGAAAGACTCTGGAACTGCAATGCTTGGAGTTGGTGTTTCCTCTAGCAAAAACCGTGCAGAAGAAGCCGCAGAACAGGCTACTCTGGCTCCTCTAATTGGATCATCTATCCAGTCAGCTACTGGGATAGTATATAATATTACTGGGGGAAAGGACATAACCCTGCAGGAGGTGAATAGAGTGTCTCAGGTACTTTAGCATTTAGCACTTGCTGAATGAACATTTCATTATTACTTGATATCAGTATGGCAAGTGGCAACTATTCCTATAATATTGCTGGATATCCGATCATGTGACTTCAATTTGAGTGCTACTACATATGAATATGTTGATATGAATGCACTTTTAATTGTGATAATTTTAGCGCTACCTAGTGGGAAAAAGGCTTTGAGGATAGCCTTGGAGCAACAATAAGGTTGCTATCATGTGACCTGGAGGTCACTAGTTCAAGTCCTAAAAACAATCTCTCTACTTGCAAGGGTAAGGTTGCGTACATCTGACCCTCCAGACCCCACCTAGTAGGAGCCTCGTGTATTGAACTACCCTTTTTTAGTGGGGAAAAACTTCAATTGTTGTTAACATGCAGTTACTTGGATTCAATCAAGGCCTTTGTTCTTTTCCAGAAAAGGAATACAGTTGATTGCATATGAGGATCAATAATTTTTTCTGCTGATTACCTAATTTAATATATAACATGTACATGTCGTTGATTCATATTCATAAAGCTTCGACAAAGTTTTACGCTGTCTGTTGACTTCCTAACACAACTCTCCTATTTTATCCGGGCTTGACTGGCTTGATCCATATAGCCGACCCCACCTAGTGGGAAAAGGCTTTGATTGTTGTTGTTGTTGTTGTTGTTGTACCTAATTTAATTTATAATATTCTTTTATTTTGTTTGCTTGGTAACCTTGGGCACCAAGCTGCAGTTATCAGTGTTCTGTTCTGCATTCTTTGCCTTTGTGTCCTGTTCTTAACACAATAATTTTCAGGTTGTGACAAGTTTGGCAGATCCTTCTGCTAATATTATATTTGGAGCTGTCGTTGATGATCGCTACAACGGGGAGATTCATGTGACTATTATCGCGACTGGCTTCTCACAGTCCTTCCAGAAGACACTACTGACAGATCCCAGGACTGCAAAGCAGGCTAACAAAGTCGCTGGAGGTCAAGAAAGCAACACAATGTCTCCTCTTAAGTCCTCAAGCTCATCATCAACAGTTACATCTAGAGCATCCCCACGAAAGCTCTTTTTTTAGTTGCTTGTTTTGCTCTCTTAATGTGGCATTTCTATTTTTCACCAGTCATTTTTGTGTAGTCATTCTGTTGTATATTGATCTTGAAGCTTAATTGAGATATAGAGTAATCTGCTTCTTTGTTCTTTTTCTTTGTGCAGTTGGTTTTAGTCATGAATAACGTTATGGAGAGTTAGATTTTTTGAGAAGTCAAATCTCTATCATTAATCATCTTGAGATTTATGTACGATGATAAGTTTTTTTTTTTTTACTCAGATCTTAAAAAAAAATGAAGATAGAGAATTCAACTTCTTTTGAAGTCTAGCCTCTAGTGAGATTATTGTTTTCAAAATCCAAGTGAATGTATTTAGAATGTTAAAACAGTTCTTCCCTTCCAATGAAATTGATCAAATGTCACAATTGACATTGCTACTAATAGGATTGATTGTTATTTATACAATCGCCTAGCATGTTTAATCGTAATCATCATATATGTCGCCTAGATTATGAGATAATTTGTTAAATCCAATACCAAGTTTATAGCCCAAAGAAATAAATTACAGAGAATTATATAATTATAAAATATTTAAAAATCAATTTGACAGGTATAATTATGCTTTATCAAATAGCTTCTGAATTTATATCAGTATTGTATAATATACAATAATATACTGGCCAAAAATTAAAACTACTATTATCCAAGTGTTATACAATAAAACAAGGAAAAAACTTAGGTCCATTTATTTATGTCCATTACATCCAGTTCTCCAATATAAATATGACACATGGCAAAAAGTGTTTAAATGACCAATAACAGTAGAGAGAGAATATAGAAGATCACCTTTTATATAACCAATAATAGAAGAGAGAGAGTGTAAATACAATATATAATTGATGAAATTGGATGTAATGGACATAAGAAAATGGACATAAGTTTTTTCCATAAAACAATTAGTAGACATATTTATTAAGTACTAAGTAGTGATTTGACTGCGTATATCAAAATTTTTTAATTTTTAAATTTTTAAATATGAAATAAGAAAACAAATCATATATATTTTAAGATAATAAGTAGTTATTTACCTTATTTCTTCTTTGACATCTATTGATTCTAACTCACCCTTTTATTTTTACATGTATTTTAAACATATATATATATGATTTAAATGCTAATTACTAGAAAGCCCCAGTAATATATTACAAAAAGATATGAGAAAAAGTTGCACATCCAAAATATATTTACATGCTCTACAGAGTTCAATGGTTTTTGTCAACATAAAATCATAACACAGAGCAGCATATATGCCAAATAAATAAATTAGCTAGGACCAAAATTTTGGACTATGATAAAATTAATCCATGAGCAAATATTTCACATGCACTTGCACATGTAAAATAATTACCAGCATTATTACATCTTTCACAAGAACATAGATGCTTCAGCTTTTGGAATGAAGGAGAACACACTTTCGCCAAATAGTTCATGCAATGATGATAGCAAATGTCCCGCATCTATGTCATCTTTCCAAGCCTGAGCAAGAGTGGCAGATACCTTAACTTGCTGACCTCCAACATCTCTTCCTGGGTTTTTTTCATTTAATAACTGATGAGCCATTGATGATAGGCCAACAACGTTAGAAATCCCCATTGGAGTCGAAAATCCACCGGGTGTCCCTTGCATGTCAACAGGTAAGGAATTCATTGGCATCAAACCGCCCGTACCATCTGTAGCAGTTTTCTTCAGCGGAGGTTGCTGCATAATATTGTCCGAGCTGGCTTTACGTTTGCCTTCATTAATTGGAAAATAAGGATAGATCATTAGGAACAGAAGATAAAACTAGATATTCAATGGAAATGTAGATACATGAGTACTAGCAAGAGTTGAAGGACATCAGAAACTCATGCTTCCAATGAAAGTTGACAATACCAACGGTTTTTAATGTAGAGCTCAATTATTTGAACCTCTATCATATTTTGACGTTTCTCTAGCTTGTATATACTCATTTATTACTTTAAACTTCTTTCTGAAAATAAAACCCATCATCCCATAATTCTCAGTGTAAAATCAAAAGGAAGTCATACTTGGTGTTGCAGTCATAACTTTTCCACAGCCTCTTGGGAAAACACGTGTTGGAGGAGGAGAGAGCGTACTACTGAATATTTTGGCTCTTTCATGAATACATTGGCCTGCTGCTGACTGAAAGGTTTATGACTTCGGTAATTAGCTAGAGGGATGTTCAGGAGAAAAGGACCAGACTGATGTTCAATCAAAATTGGGTATTTTACAGAATTAGAACTAACCAGCAAGGCGCCATAAACTTGCCATGCTTCATGTCTCTTCATCTCGTTTTTTTGTTTCTCAGGTTGCATTTCTGGCTCAAGAAGATGCAGATACGGCTCAAGATTTGGAAGTATAAGCATGCGAACCTTCTCAAGTGAAAACAAAAACAAAAATTATACATTGGTTGAATCCAACATAATAAAGTTTTTACTTGCATCACAAAGAAGAAAAAACACTATATATGTTGCAATGAGAAATAAGCATTAATAGTTGCAAATATTTTAGAGTCCAATGGATATGAGAGAGTACATCTATTGTCCTTATCTACAATGCCCAAAGCAAGATAGTAAAAAGATGCCAAACTTGTATGTAAATCATCATATTTAGTCAGAAAAACAGTTAGATAGCTGTCTTCAATGAGTTATGGTCTGCAAGAAAGTATCAGATAGTCTATGAAAAGTTTCACAAAGGTCAGAAGATACCATGCGGGATCCAAGGGCTGCTATCCCTTTAATTGCACCATAATGTTGAGGTAGAGATTTTGTAGGGTCCAAGAAAGCATGAAGCAATGTCTTTGTAACACGAGATTGAAGATTGTGATAAACATGTCCAAATCTGCAATTTTCAGACTAGGAGAGTTGGACTCAGTACGTACAAAGGGAGCATACATGCTCCATATCTTTTTATTCTTTTAAAATTTGAATTTTAACTTTTAAGCTTTGGTAATATATCCTACTTGTCAATGACAAAAGAGGCAAAAAAAAAATAATAATAATGATTATGAACAGGAAAAAAAATGTTGAGGGATAAATAATATTAGAACTAGCAAAACAAATAATATCCAAGTCAAGAACCTCTCTTGTCTTCTGTTCTACGGGCTATGTATAATCCAATTCATGCAACTATACCACTAAGGCAATTATATATAATATTGCATTTGTTTCCGTGAATGTAAGTAACAGCCTCATCAACCAGCATAACACTCAGGTTTATGAACTAAAATCACATTGCATAACAGTAATTGAAGTCTTAGCACAGGTTCTACAAATTCAACCTGTCCTTGCAGTTTGCTATATTAAGGAATGATTAAAAAATAACTAGTCAGCATAAGCAACAAATGTCTACCAAGGAAAGATGTTATAGAGGCCAAGAAAAATAACATCCTAAGAATATGGTATCTGACAGTCATTACACTTATTCAGAAAGAAGCTCCACACCTTTTGCATACTGAAGCAACCAGGTTTGCACTGAAGTTTCTAAGCTCCCAATGATTATCAGATAGTCTATTCCCTAGCCTTTTGGCAACAAGGCAGGTAATAATAGATGGCATCAACTGATGTAACTGTCAGAATATAACAAAATATTAGAAGGACAATTAAACTCGAGGTACATATTACAGTAATGACAGCTTAAGTATTCGACTATTAGTAGAGTATCATGGCAAACCAGATGCAACCAAAAACGAATTGTTCTGTTTATGTAGAATCAATCACAAATAACTAATCACCCTCAGCAGAGTTACACACAAAAATGACAATGATCATCTGAAGTTAATACGTTATATATGTAAATGCATTTACAAAACTAGCACCACACTTACATAAGGCTCTATGTGTATGTGGGGATTTTGGGTAAGGCTCCGAACAAGACGCATCAAAGCAAATAAAAGACTTAAATTATTCAAATTTCGTGTCACCTGAAATGTTATTGGAAAAAGAGACGATCAAGTTCAATAGCAAACTTTTATTACAAACAAGATATAGTACAGAAGCTTAAGCATATACAAATTCAATAACATAACCTTATCAATACCTCATCAGCAATGAAGTACGAGAAATAAGGAACCAAAGGATGGAGGCCTGAGTCTGTTGCCAAGCTAATTAATGCTTTATTAAGTAGAATTGAGCCATGCTTATTCAATATCAACTCAGTTATTTTTGTAAAATACAGCTGTAGATGAAACAAAGTTTATCAGACTTTATCCTTGAAAATGAATCTCTAAAAGGGAAAAAAAGTGCATGCCAGGATATACCTGAAGCTCCCTTGATATTACATGTTTAACAGGTAATTTAATATCAACAGGAGGTCCATCTTCCTTATATTCAGATTTTCTGGTCTCAGAAGGAGCTGCAAGTAACCATAAAACGGACTGAAATGTTAAATGGATATTATAATACTAAAGGAACGTAAAAGAGCAAAACCAGGCAGATTATTAAAAGAACAAAATTTTGAGTAGCAGATTGCAGAGAGCATATAGTTAGCAGGTTTGATCAGTGCAACTCAATAGCCAGTGTAGTAGGGACATAAGTACAGTTTAATTGCACCTCAGCTGGGACAAATACCTTCAACAGGAGCATTTTCAGGAATTGCAGGTTGTACACCTTCAATTGCCAGCCAATGTGACGAAATTGATGTATCAAGGGGAGCTTTTGGTAATGGTGCTTCAATCACCTGTGGAAATCAAGAATAAAGTGAGAAATAAGAAAATAATGTTGGAAAACAACTCAACTATTTCTTTTAGACTACCAGTCTTGTACCTAATGAACACTTACATCCTTAAAATCAACATCTTTGTCGTCAATGTAGAATAAATCCTTGTGTCCAGCAGCTCTTTTGAACCGCAGAGGATCATTAGAGGCGAAACCATATATTGGCTGATAAAAATAAATGCAATAATAAGTAAATGAAACCGAAAACAGCAAAATAATAAGTAACAATCCCAACATACTGTGAGGCTGTGAGCAGATTAAAATTGGCACTAATGTTTTTATGGGTAACATAAACACAGACCATCAAATGAAGTAGTAGTGTGTTTGCTTACTTATAAGTGTGTGCCTGTGTGCTAACTTACCTAGCATGTTACAATTAACCACTCACATATGCCTATACTAGAGACATGAAATCTTCTCAAAGACAAATAAGGGCCTTTTGCAGGTGCACCACTAAAGCCTAGTGAGCTCCTCACTCTCACAGGCCAAGCCAATTAAAAAGGATTTCTCAGCTTGGATACAAGAAAGATGAAACTATACAAACCCATACACTAACGAGCTTAGTCCAATTTATACCATCTTCAGACCACCATTCCAAAATTTTTCACTAACCTACAAACTTACGAAGCACCCCAATGGTGCCATTTATTCGAATACAGTTCTCATACAATATCCGTACTTCTGACCTTAGGCACATACCAAGCATGAAGCATGTAGTGCAGCATCATCAAAATATTTAACTGAAAAGGTGTAATACAAGAAACATATCTAACACTTCCTGGTTCCTGCACACACCTTGTACCACTTATCATGAAAATTCAAAGTGGAGTTGGACATACCCAACAGAATTCTCACATGCACCTTTTTTGGCGTGTTTATGTGATAAACATCTATTCAAGTGCAAGAATCCCACATACTTTAGTTAATTTAAGATTCATCTATCATCAATGGTTAATGAATGGAATTCAGTCAATTTACAATTTCTTTGATTAATAACATAAAATTGCAGTGCTGTTATATTCTTGTTCTTTCTCTAGGCTTACTGATCCGAACTCACTTGGGGCATATTGTTAGTGTGTTTCAAAGAATTAAAGAAAATTTTGGTGCAAGGAATTGAGGAACACATCACAGGAGTGCTCGAATAAGTTCATTAATAGAATAACAAACATAATGCCAAAAGAGAAAAATACACCGACTAAGAAGGACTAACCCGCTTGAAAAAGATCTCTTACCAATTGAATGAAAAGATAGTATGAGAAATATCTTTACAAAGTAGAAAGTGTAACTACAATAAAAAAGCATCTATAATCTTTTCCAAATTCAATTCAAGGTTATCAAATATAAAGTGAATCTGAAATTATACTAATAATTTAAAAAGAAAAAGTACAGCAAATTACCTCCAAATTTCTTAATTTAAGTGCACTATCCACGTCGTCTGTCGTAAGAAGAGTTCGCTTTGAGTGGTGCATGCATTTTATGGACTCCTGTACATTCAGAATGAACAAACCCATATGTCATCCGCTAATACTTATAAATTATGAATTATGATACACATTTTAAAAGAAAAAACAAAACCTAAACTTCCAAAAACTTCTTTAACATCCTCATCCCATTCCAACCATCCTATTTCTAGGTTAATGAATAATGCCCCTTATTCTTCATTCTTTACTGTTTTCCATATATATACATACTATTCAATGGCAACTTTCTTCTATTTTCATTCAATTAACGAACTTCATGTAAAATGCAAACCGGGTATTGAACTAAATCGCGTTCTGAAATTAAAAAATTATATTCTAATCAAAGCCCACATATACATTTAAATTTGCATAAGCAAAACCATTGACGTAACTGCTTCTCCATACCTGCATGATTTCTCGAACCCGATACTCGACATCGGGAGCGAGAGCAAGGGCGACATCGGGGGACAAATTGGTGATGCCAATGCTCTGTGCAATGACTTCAATAGTTTCTTTCGGCACTGTACTCATCTCTATTCACCTTCTTTGCTTATCAATCAATTGCCCCGAGAGGCCTTCCAATTCCCACTGATTCAGCAGAACGATCAACGAAACCTAGCTTGAACACTGAGTATTATAAATAATCTAGATTGGGGCTTTATGGATGTTGAATAATTAGAAGTCTATATTTTGCCAAAAGGCTTAAATTGCCTTTTATTGTGAATCAAATTGGAAAATTGGGCGTGTTTGTAGGATTAGAACATTCAGAATTCACAATGGAGGGAGAAAAGAGGTCCAAACTCCCAACTGGTTAGTTTTTATTTTTATTTTGGCTATAAAGGCTTATTTTGTTCCTGTTGTATAAAGTTTAATGTTGGTCCTCAAAGTTTTTGTTTTTTATCGATTTTGGTCCTCGAGCGTAATACCGTTAACTTTTTGCTGTTAAATGATGACGTGTCATGCTTATATGACACACCTTCTCTCCTACATGTCATATTTTAATGACTTGGCATGACACATCACTGTCACATCATCCCAAATTGCCACATTATCATCTTCTCTCCTTCATCATCATCATCCGGGTGATGTGGCAATGATGTGTCATGTCATGTCATTAAAATATGACATATAGGAGAGAGGGTGTGTCATATAAGCATGTTACGTCATCATTTAACAACGAAAAGTTAACGGTGTTACGCTCGAGGACCAAAATCGACCAAAAATAAAAACTTTGAGGACCAACGTTAAACTTCATGCAAATATTAAGGACCAAAATAGTACTTTAACCTTTTATTTTTTATGTTCATGTATTTTTTTTTCCTCTTTGGATGTTCCAAATTGATAAATTAAATTAAAGAGAAAATTAAAATTATGTTACTAATTTCTTTTTTTTTTAATTAATTATGTTACTATGCAATTTCAATTATGAACTTGATTTAAATTTCCCTTGGTAAAAGGTCATTGGCGACGCTTGTTTAATTGTACCGGTAAATAAAATATTGGTCAAATTATTTTTTTGTTCTCAAAGTTTGTACGAAGTTTAATGTTGATCCTCAATATTTTAAAAAGTTATTTTAGGTCCTCAACGTTCTTTTTTGTCAAAATTAGTCCTTTAGCGGTTATCCGTCTGGTTTTACCATTAAATACTGATGTGGAAGGCTTATGTGGCACGACTTCTCTCCTACGTGTCATATTTAAATGACATGGCGCTCTCTCTCACTCAAACTCAATAAAACGATGTCGTTTTGATTCATTTAATGGCAAAATCAGACGGATGTTACGCTAAAGGACCAATTTTGATAAAAAAAAAAAGTTGAGGACCTAAAATAACTTTTTGAAACTTTGATGACCAATATTAAATTTCGTGCAAACGTTGAGGACAAAAAAATAATTTGGTCATAACATATTATATCTGAATGATTTTTTCGAGTCAAATTAGTCTAAAATTTTAGTTTTGACAAAAAAAATAATTTTATTTAAATTGAATTTTTTAAAGGAATTTTTTTATGAATGTTTTAATATCTTATTTGGTGATTAGCAAATGTTATTTGATATATTTTTTGGCCCTTAAATGTTATTTGATATTTACGAATAATTTGAATTTATTTTTTTGATCAATTATAGTTTCAACTTTTGTATATTTCAAACTTATAAATTATCTGTTAATCTTAGTTCAAATATGAAAGAATTTGTTTAATAAAACTCAACTAAAATTGTTTTTCTCTCACGTTGAAATTTTTTTGGTATAACAAATTATTCCTATAATGTTTACTTTATTTCAAATTTTTAAATTATATTTTTTTATGAATGTTTTGCTTTTTTTTTAATACTAATATTTTAACAAAGTTCGTTTCATTTTTGGAAAAAAACGTTATATAAATATTTAAGGTAAATGTTTATTTTGGTCCTCAATGTTTGTATGAAATTTAATGTTGGTCCTCAATGTTTCAAAAGTTTAATATTGGTCCTCAATGTTTTTTTTTATCGATTTTGGTCATCGAGCGTAATACTAATATCGTTAACTTTTTGCTATTAAATGATGACGTGGCATGCTTATATGGCACACTATCTCTCCTACATGTCATATTTTAATGACGTGGTATGACACATCATTGCCACGTCACCCCAGATTGCACATCATGATCTTCTCTCCTTCATTAGCATCATTATCATCATCATCTGGAGTGACGTGACAATGATGTGTCATGCCACGTCATTAAAATATGACATGTAGGAGAGAGGGTGTGCCATATAAGCATGTCACGTCATCATTTAACGGCAAAAAGTTAACGGTGTTACGCTCGAGGACCAAAATCGACCCCAAAAAAACATTGAGGACCAACATTAAACTTTTGAAACATTGAGGACCAACATTAAACTTCATGTAAATAGTGAGGACCAAAATAATACTTTAGCCTTTTTAATTTTATTTCTAAACATTTTTTTTTTTTGTGTTCAATTGTATCACAAAAGTTTTAAATTGTAATTTATCTCTCAAATTTCAAATTCCTTCTATTATTTAAAATTGTTTAAATTACTAATGACAAATAATAATATGACATCACATATATAATATTAATGTTAATCTATATTTTAAAAACGACGTCATTTTTTTTATATTATTCTTTTTAATACGAAGAAGCAACATCATTTTGATTAGGGATGATCAAAATACCCATACCTATTGGGTACCATGAAAATTTATCCAATGGGTCCGGGTACAAAGTCAACGGGTCCGAGTCTGGGTAAGGAGGTACCCTACCCGCAATAGTAATTATTTATTTTTATATATATAAAGTATTATTTTTAAATTTTTTTTGTATTGAAAAAATATATAATTTTAAGAAAAAATGTTAAATATCTTATAGATATTAAATTAATTTAATTGTACATTTATATTTATGATTTAATTTTTTTATTTTTTGTGATTATAGATGAAAAAAATTGATAAATTTTTTTTTATATTAATAAAATAATAATTTATTTCAATTTTTTTTGGGTCTGGGTATGAGGATTTAACTACTCGTAGGGTCCGGGAATGGGGATTAATTTTGATACCCGTTCAAGTCCGAGTCCGGGTCTGGGAATTATAGTACCCTACCCATACTCTACCCATGATCATTCCTAATTTTGATTGATGAATTAATATTAATATGAAGAAATAATGTCGTTTTGAGTGATAAATTAGTATTAATATTATATGTGATGCTATATCATTATTTATTGTAAATAATTAGGATAATGTTATGATGAAATTTAAAATTTTGGAAATAAAACTAAAAATTAAAATTAGTGTACTTGAGATGATAAAAAAAACACATTTTCCAAATTTATAATTGTGACGTAATGGACTCAAGTATGTATATATATGATAATAGTTTAGTAAAAGAAAAGAGAAAAATATGGGTGCAATTATAAGAAACTGAAATAGAAAGCAGACGAGAAGAGAAATAAATGTTTTCCAAATTTTGGTGCTACGAACACAAAACTAAATAACAATCCTTCTCCTTTGCCCTTGCTCAAAGCATTGTTGATAAAATGAATGGCATTCCCATTGAAAAAGACAAGAGAAATAAATTTCAACATTATTCAAACATAAAATGGAGACCCTAAAAAACTCGGGAAAAAAACCTAACAAATTAATTAGTACTAGCCAATTAGCATGACAGTATATGTTTTTTTTTATAATTAAACTTAATTGATCGATCAAAATAATAACAATATATTTATATACACATCTTACAAATTACAATCAATTGTTTCAAAAAGAATAATAAGTACTAATCTACTTCTATATTCCGGTGAGGATAGTTATAGAAGGAATTACACCATTAGTAATAAAAAAAAATATAGATAAATCATTCATGGAATAATAAATTTATACATTAAAAGACTTGCTCTAGATAAAAATCTAGATGCCTACGTACCCTAAAGAGGGATCAAAATCTACGTAATTCTAAAGTGTTTGATACATAGTCACCATATGAGAGAGAGTTACATAAAAAGCGTAGGCCCAATTATAACTAGGTATTTGTCATGGTTGATCATGAAGATGTAGTCTTGAGCTCAGGCTTCGCTAAATTCCACACTTTCAACAAACCAGCATTATCTCCGGTAAAAAAGAGACCACCAGGAGCTACTTGAATAGTATGAATTTCGTGCTTTGAGAATAATCGTCCTCTTTCAGAAAATCTAAAAAAAAAAAGACAAAATCAGGAAATTAAAAAAAATCGTAATTCATACAAGTTGCAACCAAAAAGTAATTTTAAGTTAACTTACGATGGTAATTCATATATGCCAACAGAATTGTCTTTGCGTGAAGAAAATAAAATAGGTTTTCCTTCTAAATCAACCATTCCGTTTAGTGCAACAATACCCTGTAATTATATTAAAAAAAACATCAATTTAGAGATCGAATGAAAATAAATCATAATTATGCAGAGACAAATTAAATTTGGCTAAAAAAGCTTACATGTTGTTCATTGTGTGTATATACTACTTTAAAAGTTTTCCCGCCGTCAGTGGCATCCCACACCTTAATTGTGCCATCCAATGAGGTTGATATCAAATAATTGCCCCAACAAATAAGGGATGTCACTGCGTCATTGTGTGCCTTCAATGTCGTTATACATTGTAATGTTTCAAGGTCCCAAACCTACACAAAATAACAATTCAATTAATTATAATTTAGCATAAAAAAAATCTTTTATATTATTCAAATACCTAAAGGAAATATAATGTACTCTGATAAATTTGCAGTTTGGAGACATACCTTTATGGTATGATCCATAGAAGCTGAAAATAATAAGTTGTTGTGAACTCCAAGAGTTAAGGAAACCACAGACTTAGTGTGTCCAGATAATGCAAGAAAAGGTTGAAATGGAGACTTTGGGTCACAAGTGTTATTCCATACATATATTACACCATCGGCTGCTCCAGCATAAAGCCTATTATTTGCAGCAGCCATAGAAAGGACGCCCTTTGGTATATCAAGAGTTTGATCCACAAGTGCTTGAATATTCCAAGCCTTTTCATTCACAATAATTAAGCACAGAATTAGGTAATTAATATGAAATAATATTTGAAGAAGATAATATATAGTTCGTTGAGAGATAGATCAGATGAAAGAAATAAAATAGAGAAACTAAAGACTTACTCTAATAGCATTTGGTAATGCAGCAAAAACCCATGAGCCTGCACTGATTAAAGATTTAACTTGGCCACCCGCATTGGTCATATCAGCACATTTGCCTGTGTGGCAGTTCCATATCCGAACTGTTCCATCAGTGCTACAACTGAACAGTTTGTCTGTTCCGTTTGGTAGTGAAATCCCAGTAATTGTCTGCTAGGTTCAATAAAAATATATCTTCAAAAATATAATTTAAAAAAAAAACATGTCTCTGTACTCTATAGTATTAATATTGTATTTACAGTTGTTATAACGATTGCACAATTAAAACACCTATTCCTAAATAAAGAATTCATGCAATTATTAAGTTTTTCAAACAGTCCATTTTTTTAAAATTTTTTAAAACTATTTTTTTAAAAGAAAATATTCATTTTAATTTACAATTCAAAATAATAAGATACGTGAATAAAATTTCATAAATAATTGATACAATTTGAGTTAATATAAAATTAAATCATGCACCTTATCCAAAAAAAAAATATATTGTGCAAATAATTCATTGTATAAATATTCATATTTTTTTTAGGGCAAGGTTGGGTTGACTGGTTTCAAATTAGAAAAAAAAAAAAAAAATCAGCCCAATCCTTTAAAATTTAAAAAGCTAAAGAGATTAATGTTGTTAAAATGAAAGGGTATTAGAGTGAAAGTGAAGTACCTTTTTGTGTTGATGTAAGTTGGCGAGTGGTGAAAAGCCTTTGCCGTAGAACCAAGAGTGCAAGTTCCAACATTGGTGAGCATGAAGGCAATTTCCATTCATCCAATATTTACAAATACTCTTTGATGATTTCTGGGTTGATATTGTTCCGTCTTTCCTATTTGAATTGGACTTGAGTGATGATGTTTGAGGAGAGGCAGAGGAATGATATTTACGATATGGGGTAGTAGTTGATGCCTGTGGTGTTATTTTGTGCAAAAACTTGCAATGACTTCGAGTGCATCTCCCAGCAAGCCAATATGCACAAGTTTCTCCGTAGCAAACTTCTATTTTTCTCTTTGCCTTTGTATCCATTTCTGCCATAAATCAGATCTCAAGTGTAATATCTATATATATACCAAAGTCAAACACACATCGCTCTTGATGAACTAATTGAATACATAAAAGATGGTAAAGGGAGAGGTATTGGGAAAAATCCTGTTTAATCTTTTCTCTTTAAAGTATTTATACATGAAAATAAGAAATCCTAATCAAATTTTTAGATTTAGATAACAATTCTAAACCTTATCTAACAAAATTCAAAATTAAATATAATATCCCTAAAGTTATCCAAAAATATTCTTTCGTAATTCGAATTATATATAAAATATTTTTAATTCAAATATACATATATCTAAATATATGTATATCCACAACAACACATGTTAGACAAAAGTATTACAACTAAATATACAAGTTTTGAGAGTTTGGAGAATATTTATAATTATTATTTATAGCATAAAAAAATTCAAGATTTTAAGATTTTATGATACCCTCTTACAATTTTATTTAAAATTTAAAGTTTGAAAACTTTGAATACCTTAGTTATTTTCTCAATTCGAACCAAACTACTTCGCACTCATTTGATTGGACTGATTCCAGTCGTCTTCACAACTTAATCTAAATGCATCACTGTAACATTCTGGAAAATATTTTACAAAATTCAACAACTTTTTTATATTTTCGAGAATAGTTTTCAAGAATCTGTGTAGCAAAAAGGCATCCTAAATTCTCTTAATTAAACTACTTCAAGTTACTTGGAGAAAACTTTCCAATTTCATCCAAACCAAAAAACTTTAAACCGACGTAAACATGAAAAATCACAAACACAAATCTTGGAACAAAAATCAGAAGAACAGTGAAAACGAATATTAGAACATCAACGAGAACGAAAATCAAAAGCAAAATTACTAACCTTTTGTGCTTAAGATTTTCTGCAAATTGTTGCGCCGATCACAAGGGAGCTTTTTCTTAGACGCAAACCTTTTTACAGTGAAGGAGGGAGCTAGCGAATTATAGGAAACACAAATCTTTGCGGTGAAGAAATCAACTATAGCCTTAATATTTATAGTTTTGCAATTAGACTTATAAGTGAGGTCGGTTTAAGAAATTCAATTCAAAATACAAGATAAATTATACACTAATTATACACGTGTCAATTTCGTAAGTGGAGAAACTTATGAATATAAAAATCTGCACTAAATTTTCTTTAAAAAAAAACAATTGTGTTTATCTTTTTAAGATAAAAACGTTAATATTTATACGGCATTATTTTGGTCCTCAATGTTTGCATGAAGTTTAATGTTGGTCCTCAAAGTTTTTTATTTTGGTCGATTTTAGCCCTCGAGTGTAACACCGTTAACTTTTTGCCGTTAAATGATGACGTGGCATGCTTATGTGGCACATCATCTCTCCTACGTGTCATATTTTAATGATGTGGCATGACACATCATTGCCACGTCACCTCAGATGATGATGAAGGAGAGAAGATGATGATGTGGCAATATGGGATGACGTGGCAGTGATATGTCATGTCACATCATTAAAATATGACACGTAGGAGAGATGGTGTACCACATAAGCATGTCGCGTCATCATTTAACGGCAAAAAGTTAACGGTGTTACGCTCGAGGACCAAAATCGACCAAAAGAAAAAACTTTGAGGACCAACATTAAACTTTTGAAACATTGAGGACCAACATTAAACTTCATACAAACATTCAAGACCAAAATAGCACTTTAGCTTATTTAAAAGAAACAAAAATCTTCCTTAGTTACAATTAATTTTCTATATAAATATTATACGGCCAAATTACTCTCAATGTTTGCACCAAGTTTAATATTGGTCCTCAACGTTTCAAAAAGTTATTTTAGGTCCTCAACGTTTTTTTTGTCAAAATTGGTCCTCCAACGTAACTCCGTCTGGTTTTTTTTGTTAAATGCTGGCGTGGAAGGCTTATGTGGCACACTCTCTCTCTCCTACGTGTCATATTTGGATGATATGACACCCTCTCTCACTCCAACTCAGCAAAACGACGCCGTTTTGCTGAGTTGGAGTGAGAGAGAAGTGATGCAAAACGACGTCGTTTTGCTGAATTGGAGTGAAAGAAGGTGTCATATCATCCAAATATAACACGTAGGAGAGAGAGTCGAGGGTGTGTCACATAAGCCTTTCACGTCATCATTTAACAAAAAAAACCATACGAAATTATGCTGGAGGACCAATTTTGACAAAAAGAAAAACGTTGAGGATCTAAAATAACTTTTTAAAACGTTGAGGACCAATATTAAACTTGGTGCAAATGTTGAGAACCAAAAGAGTAATTTGGCCAATATTATACTATGACTTAGAATATGGTTGGATAATTTTTTTTTTTGAAAATGGTTGGATAATTTTTTTAAAACATAATTTAAAGGAAAATTGAGTACAACAAATGTTAAAAAGAGATACTCATTTCCTTAAAAAAATACTCATAATAAAACTTAGGGCACGTTCTTTACGCAGAAAAGGAAAGAGAATGAGAATGCATTTGTTGTGTTTAGTAATAAAAATTGGGAATAGAAATGGAATGAGAATCTATTAAAATTATCACTTTGCCTCTTATATTAAAATAATAAAAAAAAGTTATGATTGTATCAAATCAAAGGATATAATAAATATTTTATATTTTTTTCTTTTTTTAAAAAAAATTGATAGAAATAAAAAAAAATAAAAAAAGTAGATGAGACCGTGGACCTTACTCATTCCTTCCTCAATTCTTTGTAAAAAACATACATTAATTCATGCCCAAAGAGGTGATAAATTTTAGATTAGATTTTGTATTACTTCTACGCAAGGTTTGTTTCAAAGAGGTGATCCTCTCCCAAAAGATATCTCGAATAATTCAAAAACTATTTTTTATTTTAGAACAACAATTCAAAAACTATTTGAACGACAACAATAATTTTTTTTATTAAATGAGATCGATTATATAGATCAAACGATACCAAAATCTTTAACATTTCTATACCATTTGAACAATTGTTTTTAACACAACCTCGTCTCTATCTTTAATTTTTTTTAACATGGTTAGGATTCATTTAACAAAAGTCATACAAAATAGAAAATTAGATATTTATTATCAGGTCCATAAATACTATTATCACGTGTGAAAGAAATTTTTTTATTAAGTTATAATGCGGTGCTAAATTGTAAAAAAATGTTCACATTCCATTATATTATTGAAGACCTCATAAGTCATAACAAAAAAAAATTCGATTTTTCTCTAAGCATTAAAGCATGCATAACATAAGAACAGATCATGGATTGGATGCTAGTGACTTGAACTTTCATAGAATTACAAAAAGGGAAAAACACGCATAAATCAACACTTAAATCTGCCAATGACATTGTTTTCTTACAAAGCCCTCCAACACCTCAACAAATATCAAGTCACTGACAAAATCACCCACACAGAAGTCCAGAAACAGAGTTATGATGTTTACAACAACTCACACATCCAGATACACACAAGGGATTAAGATAAGGCCATCAAGTTCCAGTATTATCATTGTCATCATCATTACAAATATTTGACCAACAACCATATGACAACAACCAAAACCACTATGCCAACAACTGATAAAAGCATGCACAAGCAGGAACAACCACCCTTAGTACGCTTATTCAAAATTGCCAAGTTCTTCTGCACCCGCTGTTTACAATGCAACAGTAACAGAACAAGTATGTGTTTAAGCAAGTTTCTATAATATTGAAAAATCACATTTCAGAAGAAGAAAGGAAGCAATGTGATTACAAGGCAACCGCGACAGAATAACTGAATAAGCATGTCTTATAAGCAAATCTCTATTATATTGTACACATGTTTGCACCCCTTTTTATATAAATCACATTCAGAACATTTTACATTATGCAACCTTATTACGCTCCAATCAACTTTGACATTGGCATAGATATGGATTAATGCAAGTTCATTATTACACCTGCCAACCACATGAATCTGGGTGGCTATTATATAATTATCCTTCTTCAGTATCCAATGTATAAGCCAGAAACTACAAATTATAAAAAAATGTAATTTTTTTTACTGAACACACTAGTTATAATATGCAGACATATTCTACTCTAAAATATTGATTGTCCTGAAACAAAGACAAACTGCAGAAGGAGTTTATATATTAATGGACTTCGAATTATGTAATTTCAACATCTTAATTCACAAATAACATAAGTTTTAGAAACTAAAGTTTATCCACTGTAAAACAAAGAAAGAAAAGAAAAGAGCAGATGTTTCAATGAGGATATTGCATGGTGTAGAGTGATGCTAAAAGTAGGTTGAGACATTGAGTACATTGCAAACATTTTTAATCAGATTAAAGTATAAAAGTAAATGTAAGTGTTACCCGCATCCGAGAATCTGTAACATCTACATGCTGGTCCAAGTCATCCTGGCAAAGGAAACGGAAGGATTAAGGATTCAACTTAAGAACAAATCAACAATAGTGGGCCAACGGAAGATATGAAGAAAGAAAATTTAAAAAGGAAGGGAGCATACAATGAGTCTAGTGTGAAGATCCAGTTCTTCATTCACAGCCAAAGCAATATGTTTTGTACTTGTTACAGTCTGCTCCAATTTCTCAAGCCCTTCATCTTGCTCTGTTTCAATATAATTCCATATCAAGATCCAATGTAAAAGACTACAAGCAATAAAGTTCCATCTTCAAACTTTTCAAATTAAGAGACCTCTCATAATTTGTCGTTGAAGTCCAACAAGCCCATTATTATCCAGGCCAACCGTTCTGCTCATTTCATCAGCTGGTTTTATGTCTGGCCCAAGCAAACTATCCCTGTTTGCAAAATTAGACATGTTCAATGCTGATGCCATCTGGTTTACTTTTGATCTCAAATTTGCAAGCATGTCCTTGCGACGATTCATCTCCTTGTCAGATCTGTGCATCATTATAAATGAAGTTTCAGATAAGAATAATGCAACTTCATCATACATCTTTACAGCTAGAAAAAAAAAAACGTATTGACTCTATTATTATTGACAAATATGTCCTTCTGGTTAGTACCAGAGAAGTAGAGCATGGCTCTGGACACTTCCCAACAAAGAGAAAATTAAGGTCAGGAATATTCTTCAAATCATTAATTACAAAATTAAAAGTTTCAGGAGACTGCTGTCCATAGTGTTTCAGGTTTAAATTGCTCTACCATGATAGCATGACCTTTTTAACTGACATAAATTAATTATTGAATACTCACATGGGCTGCTTTCCAGGAAGCTTCGACAAAAGAGACTGCAAGCTATCAAGCCTGGTCCCTAATATTGTTATCTTCCTTCTTATAGCAGATGCATGACGCTGGGTTTCAGGTCCAGATGAGGGAAATGAACTCCGTTCAGCAATCATGCCACTGATATCATCAGCAAGTTTCACAGCTTCATTATATTCCTTCATCCATGAGTCTGAAGAAGATGCCATTGGCCTGATAAAAAGTAACAAACTAATTAAGCACCAAGTGAACCAAAAGAATATGGTACCCATACATAACAAATGATAAATATAATATTACATAAAAATGATGTAACTTAGAATCCACGAAGGTCAATAGATCTTCAAAATATCGTCTGACACTACTTAGAAAACCTTTCCCCAATCCACATGATAAACACAGGACAAATTCTACCAAACTAGAAAACCCTAGAAAACCATCACAATCTACTATCCCCGTTACATTTAATGACCATGGAAACATTACAGAAAGCCTTGTTATCCAACCAAGGTATATTCATCTTGAATAATAGCATAAGCATTTACATTTCTCTCAGTCCCAGTAAATTTTGCAGGCAGCCTGGAATAAAGTAATGAAAATGAAACTACTTTCATCAATGATATAACAATCTGGTGATATTTATACTGAATAAATGAATTTAAACCATTCCTCCTTCACAGAAGTGTTAAGTAATATTACTTCTATAAGTAAAACATGGAATCTCATAGTTGTAAGTAGACAAAGTTAATGCATATCATCCGATTCCAATCACTAACAGAAAGCTAAAATTCTAAAACTAATGCTCCCTTTACTATTTACAGCAAGAAATAAAGAAACAAAGGGTAGATTGAGGATCGCTCTAACATTTAACACATCAACAAAATATCAGCCAGAGCTGTGGATTATTCCGTCTCCATAAGGCTAAGACCTAGAGTTCCCCATCACATTCAACATTCAATAATTAGTAAAGCCTGCTCAAAAGTGATATTAAATAATTGAAGTGTTGAACTAAAAAAATTGATCTAGTAGTAGTACTCTCCGCCCTGTATATTCTTTTTCTTTGTTTTAATCACGTTGGCCAAGAAGCGATCAAGCAAGAAAAAAAAGAGTATAGCACGTAAAACTCGTTAGCACCATAATACTGGATCACCAACAATTGACCTGACTACACCATTCATCTGCACTTAAGCGAGCTAACATCAGTACCCATATAATATACTCCGCTGAATCTCCACCAATATCTTGACCCATTAACCTTCAAAGGTTAGAAAACCAGACTTATCTCAAGTGAATGAGAGAAGGAAAATTCCACTGCCAACACTTGTGAAAAGAATGCAGAGGATAAACAATAGGGGTAAGGGGAAAAAGGAAGCTAAAAAATTTCCCAACTATCATGGGGGTACCGAGACAATAAACCGCCCTAAGCAGTACAATTGACATCAACACGGAAACAAAAATCAGAAATAAAACACATAATTCTCATAAAAACACCGTTCTCAGCACATTCATATAATAAACTACGAGTAAAATTGTACCCGAAAAAAGCATACATACCGCATCGAACGTCTCCAAATTTACAATTCACAGGGAAAATCACGTTCCCGATAGGAATTGATTGAAATTAAGCCGAAAAGGGAAACAATCGGAACGGGGTATACCTTTTAAGAAGGGGCTAATTCGTCCTTGGGGGATTTTAGGGATTGGAGTTCCGATGATAGCGATGAATATGATATCGTATACCGACAAGGGATCGGGACGTATATAGACAGTGGCGTAGCAGCAGCAGCACCAACCAGAAGCTTTTGATGACCCCCTCGTCGTCGTCGTCTACCTCGCACAATTGTGAAACTCGGCCGTTGAAACTTTCTATCACCGCGGCGTCGTCGTTTTTGGTGTCCTTTGTGCGATAAGCACCGTCCCACCTCTTGAAGTCGTTTTCTCGGGTTGTGGTGGTGGAACGCACAGGGCACAGATTGCTACTCCATTTCCACGTGCGTTTTAGATAATTAGAATTAAATTATTGATTAAAGTAATTATTTGATCCTTTAACTTTTGTTTATTTTTCAAATTGATCCTTTCAATTTTAGCTATGTTAAAATAGTCTTTATATTTTAATTTCATGTTACAATGTTTTCCTTTTCGAGAAACATACTTCTTTGTTATTAAATTATTAATCAACCTATTATTTAATCTCTAAATAATAAAAAATATATATTTAATTTATGAATTTTTATCCTTTGTCAACTATTTTTTTTTATAAAATTTTTTGTCAACTATTAAGTCCATAAATTTTCACTTATGTTAAATATTTAATCCATGAGACATTAAATATTATCTAACCCGTGACATAGCAACTTGCAACATGGCTTTCATGTCACATTGTTACGTTTGAGAAAAAAAAGTGTATTCAATTCCAATTTAAAAATAATATTTTTATCCAATTTGTAGTTTGTTTTCTTTCTTTTTTTAAATTCTTTTCAAAATGACGTGACAATATGATACGACAACACATGTGGCAAATTAACAGTGACACATCAATATTTAACGGTTACATCATTCGATTAGATAACAACTAACGTCTCAAAGACTAAATAGTTGGTAAAGATACAAATTAATGACTAAATAATTTTTTTTCAGTATTCAGGAACGAAATAATAGGTTGATCAATAATTCAATGATTAACAAGTAAATTTCCTCTCTCTTTATTACTCTCAGCTAATATCATTGAGATTTAAAAAATAATAATAAGTTACCACGGGTATGCATAAAATCGAGCTTAACTAAAGAGAAAAATTGAATGAACCCAATCAATTCTAGCTGGATTATATTAGATCTTATGACCTTTTTCGTTCGATCTCCGAATTAATTTAAACTCGATTTGTGTCATGCACCTGACTATGGTAGGAGAGTCTTCCAATGAAAATAACTATATTCACCTGTTTAATGTGTTTTTAAGGCTCGTTTGGAACAGAGAATGTGTTGGGAATGAGAATGAGAATGGGTATACTATGTTTGGTAGTAGGAAATGGGAATGAGAATAGAATAAAAGTTTATAAAATGACCATTTTACTCTTATATTAAACTATTAAAAAAAAGGCTAAAATGCACATACACCCCTGAGTTTTCACTAAGGGGCAGAGACACCACTTCTGTTAGGGTTCCGTGAAAATTAGGCGTTAAGTGCCACGTCAGCAAACATGTGTGGGGGCAATTTAGTATTTTCAAACCCCATGAGTTTTTACTTTAGGGGCACATACACTCCCTGAATTTTCACTTTAGGTGCTCATACACCCCATGAGTTTTTACTTTGGGGCAGAGACACATACTTGCTGACGTGGCACTTAACGCCTAGTTTTTACGGAACCCTAACAGAAGGGGTGTCTCTGCCTCAAAGTAAAAATTCAGAGGGTCTATGTGTAACGTTTTAAAACTTAAGGGGTATATGTGTATTTTAGCCTTAAAAAAATAAAATAAAAAACATCATTTTATCACATTGCAAAAAGTTAGGTATATTTAGTATTATAAATTTGCAAAGATATGTTGGATTACCTCCAACATTACCTTGCAAATTACATATACCAAACACACCCTTAGTTTTGGAGAAAAACTAAAAAACTATAACTTCTATTTCTAATAAAAAATAAAAGTTAAAAATTAAATACTTTAAAATAAAAACACTCTTGATAAAATTTCATAATTATTATTATATTCTTTTTATAGAAAAATAAATAACAAGATTTTATTGTTTAAAATTAATAGCTCATTTAATTACAGTTTTATGTTAATTAATACAAATAGTTTACTTAATTAATAAACTAATTAATATTGCATATTTTATTTAAATAATAAAAATTAACAATACTAAATACTTATAGCAATTCAATATTTAAACAACATAAATAACAAATAAATTTATAGATGCCATTTTTGTTTTGTAATTTGGTGGCCAAAAGTAAGGGTGTGACTTGTGATTATTTCTAAAATTTAGTCATTTCCAAATGATTCATTCTCAAATAGAATTTGTAGAAAAATACTATAAAAGAAAAATAATCGTTTATGTAAAATTTAGTTGAAAATTACTTTTTATGAACAAGTGATGAACAATTTATGTTAATTTTTTTTTTTAAAAAAACTTTTGGCCACCAAATTAACATAAATTGTTCATCACTTGTTCATAAAATGTAATTTTCAACTAAATTCTACATAAACGATTATTTTTCTTTTATAGTATTTTTCTACAAATTCTATTTGAGAATGAATCATTTGGAAATGAGTAAATTTTAGAAATAATCACAAGTCACAACCAATTCCTTGTGCTCGTTTGGTTACTGGAATTGAGACCATAATCTGTGATATAATTCAATATTTTATTGTTTCTACCAAACATATTTTACCTTTTTTAATGTGATGAAATTATGTTTTTGTTTTTACTTTGTTTACTCACTTTTATTCCATTCTCACTTTTAATATAAAGGTAAGATGATCATTTTTTCCACTCTTGTTCCATTCACATTATAGTTACATCACATTCTCATCCCCTCCAATATTCTGTTTCTCATTCCCATTCTCTCTAACAGTCCACTAACCAAACGAGCCCTTTGGTGTGTTTGGTTAGTGGAGTGGAAGATGTAATGAGAATGGTAATGGGAATAGAGGATGCAATGGGATTGCAAAAGGAAATGAAAAAAGTAATATGAAAGTGATATAATGTGAATGGAATAAAGTGTGTAAAATGACCATTTTACTCTTATATTAAAAGTGAGAATGGAATAAAGTGAGTAAAAAAGCAAGGGCAAAAATATAATTTCATCATATTACAAAAAGTAGAGTATGTTTGGTTGGAAGGATGTAAAAAGGATTACGTCTACAATTACGTTGACCAAATATTCAACCAAACATGCCATTAGTATTAGGATTATATCCCAAGAAAATCCTCAGTGATTTGCTTAAATTGACTTTGAGTTGTTTTTTAAATTTTTTCATGCAATATATATGTTTAGTCATGATATTTAGCTATAATCTTTTGTCAATTTAATCATAATAACATTCTCAATCTTATAGTGTTATAGTGATAATTGTGGCTAAATTAACGAAACAATACTGTTAAATATATGATTCGACATCACAATTAGCATTAAAATTCAAGAGGAGAGTCACATTTGCATATGATATTACTTACAAATTGAAAATTGAAAGCTTAAAGACACAATTAACAATAGAAAAATTTAGGGACAAAATTAACAGAAACCCTAAACCTTATAGTTTAAGGACTAAAATGGAACTTTTGCCAATGTTAATAATATATTGCAAAATAAAAATAGTCATTATTTTATATTTCCATTGTATAAATTTACTTATTTCCGAAAAATACTTTTATATTATTATTTATATACTATAATCAATATAAAATATGTACTTATCAATTTAAAGCATAAAATAGATAATATTAAAATAAAAATAAATATTTTTACCAAATTATACTACTGGTACAAAATTTTAAATTATATTAAACTTAAAAACTAAAATGAATTTTAAATTATATGTATCTATGAAAAAAAATCCATGGTAAGAACAAAAATTAGAAGAAATAATCAAACAAACATTCTATTTTATAAATATATTAAAATAAAGTGGCTCTATTGCAAAAACCTATATTGCGTTTGTAAGCCCAGCCAGGAAATGAGCCACAAACAGCGATATTATTACCAGTAGAACGAGAGGCGAAAATCTGTCTCAGTGTCCATAGATTCATTCAAGCGACGAAGGTAGAGAGTAGTGGAAGCTTCCCTCTCGTCTAGGTCCGGAGGAGGGAGATACTGAGGGAGAGAGAGAAGGAGAATCAGAGAGAAAGAGAGAGAGAGATGTCTGACCTAGACAGGCAAATAGAGCAGCTGAAGAAGTGCGAGCCTCTCAAGGAGTCGGAAGTGAAGGCCCTTTGTCTCAAGGCCATGGAAATTCTCGTCGAAGAGAGCAACGTTCAGAGGGTCGACGCCCCCGTCACCGTGAGTAGTCATTTCTTGTACTAGGGTCGCCTCCCTTTTTTGTAATGTCGTTTTGATTAGCTTGAACTAAATGCTTTCCCGTTGTCTTGAGCTCTAATACTTTATAGTTTTTATTGGTTTCTAGGTTTTGAGTTTTGTTTGATTGTCGATTTACTTGGTGGGTGGGTGGGTGGGTTAGGTCTCTTCCGTTTTATTTTGTTGCAATTTGAGCTGAACTGTAGGAAGGAAATTGCTGTGTCAAATATGATGATTTGTTGTCCTGAAGTAGGTTTATGGATCAAGAAGTTGGGCAGTTTGGATAAGTAGTGTAAATTTTTTGACTGTAATGTCCCTCGTTCAGATGAATCAGGTAGCTTTTGTGCCTTTTTTAGTAAGGTAGGGTGAATGTCAATCTATTGGACGCTGTAAGTTGAGGGAGGAACTGAGGTGGCTCCTGGCCTACTTACAAATTTCACTGAAGGTCAAAGTGTCTTGAATTCTTGATGCTTGCTAGGAAGGAGTTTCCTAACAGCACACGTTTGGTAGCACTGCCGCAAGGAAGGTGAGAGGGAAGTTAAGGTTGAAGTATGTTTGGTATGGTTTGAGAAGTGGGGAGGTGAGGTTGGGCTTCCAAGCTGAGAGGGAAGCTTGTTGCCATCAAAATTGAGAGGGAAATGGAGGGAAGGTGAGGTGAGGTTTGGTTTAAAGACCAAAATGCCCTTAAAAAATTTGTGACTTTTAAAAAAGTAAGGGCAAAAAAGGTATTTCATACTTTTATCTTCTATTTCCCTATCTTTTTCCCATCCTACCAAACAATATTACTTCTTTTGGCAGTAGCCAGTGGCCCTCTTTGTCTTAATGCTTGTTTTCAGCAAAGTACATATTTCGAATATGTAACAACTGTTGGGATTTGGTGTTGCTTACTTTCTCAATTAATAATCTGCCTGTGTGATTGTCGCTGTAAAACAGTTGATCAATTGGTTATCTTATTCTCTGCATAGATTTGTGGTGATATCCACGGGCAATTTTATGACATGAAAGAGCTATTCAAAGTAGGAGGTGATTGCCCAAAAACAAACTATCTATTCCTTGGAGATTTTGTTGATAGAGGATTTTACTCAGTTGAAACATTTCTGCTTCTTCTGGCTCTAAAGGTATCTTATATTCTTCTCTTGCAAATGTTTGTGGTTGATGAACTCTTAAGTTAGATGCATGTTGTGTAGTTATGTAACTGTTAAGCGTTCACTATTTATGCTTTTGAGTATGTGTTAGATTTGCCTTGTGCTTTGTAACAAGTTCAAAATGTTTTCAGTCAGTTTACCCTCCAACGCTTGTTAATAATGATCAGTGAATAGAATGTCATTGAGTAAACATTAGATTTTTAATATGCTGTACATGGAATTTGTTTGGGAATGCCTATTTTCTATTATTGGAAATTTAGAATAAAATCAACTAGTCTTTGTGTGGATTGATACATTAAAATGAAATATTAAATATATGCCTAAAGAGGCTTTTATGGGGGAGCTTTAGGGTCCCATTGTTATGGGTTCTTCAGATTAAAAAGTGTTCAGCTCCTTCAGGATTTGGAGAATGGTGACTGCACTATGGTTCAGAACAGGATTTTGGAATAATTGAAGGTAATATGATAATGGGCTCTCTGCAATTATGGGTTTGAGGTTTTTGGTGGATAGTAGAGGAATAGAGGACTTATTCTAGGATCCGTAAAGGGTTGCAAGGATAGAAGGAATAGGCTCCTGATTCTTTAAAACCGTTGATCCTCATCTGTTCAAAGATTGCGTCTCAACTCTCTTAAATTTGATAATACCTTAAACTTGACAAAAAGATAAAATATGATAGACCATGGTTAGACCTTGATAAAAACCCACTCCACAAAACAGTATGTTCTAGAGCTCTCCAATATCTCTTACTTAACAAATTGCCATAGTATTCATGACTCAGTTTCAATGACTATAATACTTTTCATGTAGTTACCCCAACAATAGTAGATATATTAGAATAAGAAAACTTATCTCAATAATAAACTAATCTTAACCCTAATCCAAATAATCATTGGAACCCTAACCTAATTAGTAGTATGAATTCCTGACTGCATAAAACTAAACTCTCATTCTGAAGTTACATTATCATCTATCATTATTGCAGTTATGAGTTATAATAAATAGTCTTATTTCATTCAAAATCAGGCTCATCCAGAAAATTGGGAATGTTAAGAACTTTATATAATGAATGAATTATTGAACTTACTATATGTGATTGGACTGGAGTATCTTTTAAGAGCTCTTTCTTTTGGACCTGTAGAACTTGTTTGTTGCATCACAGGACTTACAGGAAGGATTAAACTTAGATTAGCATAAACTAGATGGGGCTGCTAAATCACCACAAAGCCTTATTTATCATCATAAACTACTGCTAGTACTCAGGTGTTATTTGTGATAGAAAAGTACCACTTAAGCTCAAGGGAAAATTTTATCGCACAGCTATATAAGACCTGTTTTACTGTATGGTGCTGAATGTTGGGGATAAAAAGCCAGCATGAACACAAATTCAACGTGGCAGAAATGAGAATGTTGCGTTGGACTTGGATGAGCGGTCACACTAGAATGGATAGGATTAGGAATGATTGCTTTAGAGAGAAAGTTGGGTAGCACCTATTGTAAAAAAATTAGTTGAAACATGCCTTAGGTTCTTTTGTCATGTACAAAGATGGCTGTTAGAGGCTCCTTGTATGTAGAGTTGAATAGAAGATAGCCCAATAACTTGAGGTAGGAAAAGACCAAAGAAAACAATAGGAAAAACTATTAGGAGGGATTTAGCTATAAATAATATAACCATAGAAATGTGTAAAGATAGAGCATATTGGCGTCGCTTAATCCATATAGCCGACCCCACCCAGTGGGAAAAGGCTTTGATTGTTGTTGTTGATGAAGAATCAAAATGCTGTAGCAATTAGCATATTGTGTTTTATTGATTGGGCTTTGTGTAGTGACATTCTCAGCAGTTCAACTAATAATTACTTGTTTATAATTTTTATTGCCAGTAATGATTTTTCTCTCTGTTTATTCATTTTTTTTACAACTAATAAATGACATACAATCAGGTGAGGTATCCAGATCGCATAACACTCATTAGGGGGAACCATGAGAGCCGTCAAATCACACAGGTTTGCCTATGAGCCAAAGTGGAAGAACAAGATTCTCTTAAAATATATGTTGAAGTGTTAACAAAAAGAAGAAACTATGGCTTAGATTATTGTTTATTTAGAGTTCTTATCACTTCCATCTCATGACAGGTATATGGATTCTATGATGAGTGCCTCCGTAAATATGGATCGGTGAATGTTTGGAGATATTGCACTGATATATTCGACTATTTAAGGTCTGCTAATCCCTGATACGTATAAATGTACTGAAAACATATAGGCTAGCTCACTGCCCCTGAATCTGTGACAGTTAATAAGATTTAATTTTGTGCAGCATCTGCATCCAATGTTCAGGCCCATAAAAATTTGCTACAGTGGTTGATAAACCAGTAAATGTAATATATTTGGGGAGAAACTCCTTTCGGAAAAATGCTTTGGTGATGTGGGATAGGAACTAGAAGTTCTATTCATCCATCTCCTGTTTAGAAAGCTATGGCTATTACACTCACTTTTTCTTTGGGAGTGTGTGCAATGTATTTGAAAGCGTACTAGTTATCATGGAAATGATTGTATATAGTATCAGAGTATATGATGTTTTCATTACTGGCTGTAGCTTATAATTTTAAAAAACAACAGTAATTTGCTAGCAAAATTTATAGCAATTTCATGAAGATCATGATAATGATGGCAGAGAGACAGTGGTAAGACTAGAGACAAATGAAGGCATGTGCAACATGAGGTGCAATAAATGATTGAAAAGTATAATTGACTATTTTAAATGTTAATATTTTAAGTAGCCAAGCATGTATGTATATGCAAATTTTCTAAGAAAAAAATTAAGTAGCTAAAAATGAAAAACTGAAGCTTTAACTAGAACGAGTTTACTATTTATGTTGCTTATAAGAGAACATAAATGCATTTACTTGTGATATCTTCTGCAAATGGTCAATCAATATTGATGAGTTAATGCCACACTACAGCTTGTCCGCTCTCATTGAAAACAAGATTTTTAGTGTTCATGGTGGTCTATCTCCTGCCATCTCAACATTGGATCAGGTTAGAAACTCTACCCTAATAATTTGTTTCTTCAATATTTTAAGTTGTGTTTAAAATACTACTTATATCATCCATTTCCAGATAAGGACTATTGACCGGAAGCAAGAAGTACCTCATGATGGTGCCATGTGTGACCTCTTATGGTCAGATCCTGAAGATATAGTAGATGGATGGGGTCTGAGTCCCCGTGGTGCTGGTTTCTTGTTCGGTGGTAGTGTTGTTACTTCTTTCAACCACTCCAATAACATTGACTATATATGTCGTGCACATCAGTTGGTCATGGAAGGATATAAATGGATGTTCGGTAACCAGATAGTTACTGTATGGTCAGCTCCAAATTATTGCTATAGGTACATCAGCAGTTGTAAATTTCTGAGTTTGCATGTTTTCTGAGATTTTTGCTTTATTGTATCACATTTTTTATTTATTTCTTTCAGATGTGGTAATGTAGCTGCAATCTTGGAGTTGGATGAAAATCTCAATAAGCAATTCCGTGTGTTTGATGCTGCTCCACAGGTTGGTAGATGAATAACTTAAAATTGATTATCTTCACAAATTTAGTTCATCAAATAAGAAAACTAGTTTTCTCCAATAGCAAAATGAAACTATCATGTATTGCAGAATTCATAGATTCATGTGGTTGAAAGATGTGCTAATTGCAAAATATATAAGATCTCAAGGGTGCAGTACAATGAGTGTATTTGATCCTGCTTTACCATAAATACATATCTGTGGCATTTTCCACATGGACTGTACTACCCTTGCATGTTTGTGAATTGTGATAAACTCGTCAGGAAAACATTTTCCCATACCCATAGATATTATTGTTGTTGTTGTTGTTGTCGTCCTTGTCCTTGTCCTTGTCCTTGTCCTCGTCATCTCGAATTTGTAAATTGATATTTAAATGTATTTGATTGAACACAGGAATCAAGAGGGGCACCTGCCAAAAAACCACCCCCAGATTACTTCCTATGAAAGAGATTCTATTGTTGTTATATCCAATATGCTCAAATTGATAACACTAGAGGCTCAGGTGGAGGAGGTGACTTTGCCCGACAAAGTTATCAGAGCTCAATTGTCAGTACTTGAAGCAGGAGTTCATCGTCCCCAGTTGTGATCACTGAATGTTATTGGGGTTGCTTTTACTGTTTCCCTGCTTCATCCATTTTTTTCTTGTTATTGGTGTTGTGAATTAGTTGTGATTTGCAATATAGGGTATTTTAACCTTCGTTCTCCTCAAAGTTCTGGGAGATAGAGGTCATAGGGTGAATATGATGTTTGCATATGAGGAAAACTTTGATTAGGAAGAATTGGATTGAATTAGGGACAATTGGGATAGTACACTCCTGATAATCTGTGGGAAAAAAAAGCCACTAGTTGAATATTTATTGTCCTTTGGGCCATAAAAGATGATTATCTTCAATTTGCCTTGTTTGGGTTTGTAAATATACTTTTTCTCAAATTTCACACATGATCGTAGTTGTTGAAACTTGAAAGAATGCGTTATCACTTATCAGGAACAATAGCTGTGGTTTCAAAGGGTTAATTACTATATTTCTTTTAAAGAAAACATAATATTTGAAAATACTTGTGCGTTTAAAATCATATGATTAGCTCGTTTGAAAACAAGTAATTTGTCAATTGTTATTGAAAATTTTGATGGTAAATAAATAAGCTAAGACTTCTGAAAGTTTTATCCTTTCTCTTTTTGTAGCTGATCATGAAATTCTGAATTATGAATATCTTGCATTCTAGTAATAAATATGGAAAAAGAAAATTATTATAAAAAACATATGCTCTATCAATTAATTATGCTTTTCCATGACACATTAACACCTAAATTATTTTTACATTTTTCTATATAATAGTATTTTTTTAATACATATAACAGCAGTTTTTGAAAAACTAAATGATTCCCCAAAAATAAAATATTTTATTTAAATAATTTAAGAACGTACTCTCATGTTAATTTAGTATGTTGAGAATATTAATCCCATATTATTGCTTAAAAGAATCAAAATCATATTAATAAATAACTTTTTTCAATTTAAAATAAATTTATTGTAAGAAAAAAAAATACAATTTCATTACACAAATAATAGCAGTAAATTCTATGAAAAAACTAAATAGGTTCAATTTTCCAATATAAATATAGTTCAAAATTAGATTGTAATAGTAAAAAAAACTAGGTTCTGAATTATGGGAAGTTTTTAAAATAACATTTTCAACAATTTAATTGTATAGAAGAAAAGAAATATGTATATGAATTACGAAGGACCTCCAATTTAAATTATTGTACAATTTCATCAAAATTTAGATAATACATAATACACTCGCGAATCGTGATCTCCAATTCAGTGAGTTAAATACGATTCGGACCGAGTTGGACATCGACTCAGCGAGTTATATATATACTCCCAATCTCCTTTTTCGTTCCATCTCGGTATCGCTCTGCTCAGCCACCTGACTTCTCTCTCTCTCTCTCTCAAAACTCACCCTATTATCACTTACCCATATACCCAAATCTCTGTCTCTCCCAAATTACCCGCCAAAACCTATATATAATTTTACTCTTTCAATTCCCTTCTCTTCCTTTTTATTTTTCAAATCTTTTCCTCTCCCTCCTTCCTTCCCTCTCTCGCTTTCTCTCTCCTCTCTAGGGTTTCCTTTCCTCTCCTTCCTTCCCTTCCCTCTCCCTTCCGTTCTTGCAGCTCTCTCGCTCTTCACACGGCGTCGTTTCTCCACTTCTTCGTCCTATGGAAGACTCCGCGATGGCCCCTGAGGTGAAGGACTCCGCTGAGGAGGCTAAATCGGAGGGCTTGCCGGTGAAGAGGCCGGTTGAGAATGGCGGAGGTGAGGAGTTGGTGAAGAAGCCTAAGGTTGAAGCTGCTGCATCTAGCGGAGAGTTGAAGAGAGTGGCGGAGATTGTGTTGGTTTTGTCCACGATGGCCACAATGCGAGGCGGGAGGAAGCCGGCGGATGTTGAGATTGAGCTGATGAAGGAGGCAAGGGCGAAGTTGGTGGAGTTGTGTCAAGGACTCGCTCCGAAGGATATTGTGGCAAGGGAAGCTATAGGGACTGTGATTGAGGATCTTGGGTTGAATGGGAAGATTAAAGACCAGAGATTAGGGTTTCAACCTCCCAAGATGTCTATAGCTGAAAGGTTTTCACTCACCAAGTTGAAGGTAAGGTCTCCTCACCAACGATTATTCTGGTTGGATGGTGCATGTTTATTGGTCGTTTATTGCTTCAGTTTCGAGATAAATTGATTGCCTTATTTCAATTTGACTAACTAGAAAGATTTTGTTTATTTTTTGGAACTGTAAGATTTATAATTGAAAAAGTTTCTAGTGCGGTTTCTCCCAAATGACCTATATGATGTGTATGTTAGGTGCCCATTGGTTTATTTTACTGTAGGATTTTCTAGTTTTATCAAAACGACTAAAAATGATGTTTTAGGTTATTGGGTGATGGTAGCACTAAGGCCTCACGATTTTTATGATGGTTCTTTCTCCTTTGTTCTCTTACAATTTCATCTACTTTCTTTTTGGTTCCTAGATTGAAGAATCAAAGAAGTTTTCAGCACGTTCTGCAACATATACGTCTCAGCCATTGCAAACAAGCATTAGCGGAACGGTTGAAAGCCGTGGGCAACCTCATGCTGTTCGAATGTTTCCAGCAGACAAATCAAGCCATGCAGTAATCTCTTCTGCAGGTACCCCAGCATCTATGCCTGTGACTCATGTTTCTGCAGGATCTTCTGCAGCTTTACAACATCAATCAACTAGCAATGAAGTAAGACCATCTATAGTTTCTAGTGGAGTGCCTAGCAGTCACTTGGGTAGAAATTCTTCTTCATCAGCATTGCCTAAAGCTGAACCACCACACTTCAAAGTTGATGGAGGATCAAATGCGTCTTCTTATGTGCTGCAAGTACAAGGTAACAACCCTCCAAACTCCATTAACATCCCCCCACCCTGGAAAACCATAAAATCAGTTCCAAGGAGTGATGGAGTTATGTTTTCTTTTCCCCACCCAGTGGGAAAAGGCTTTGATTGATTGATTGTTGTTGTTGTTGTATTGTGAAGCTATTATATTAATTAAATGGTTCACTACTTTTTCAAAATACTTAATAAAAAAGCAGTTATTTTTAATCAGCTTAAAAAAAATTCTTCTATTTATTAAGTGGAAATATGCACGCCAAAGTTTAAAGGTTCACTGGATTGGTTTATATATAGAATATAGGTCTTTCTAGTCAGATGGTTAAATTAAATTCTATTGATAATGCAGACGCCTATTAAGAACTTTAAAGATAAAATTTCAACTTTCAAGGTTATAGAATCAAATGGCTATAGTATGTATTGTTTATATGAGGGTGAATGTTATGGAAGCTTTATTTTATGTTACAACTGGTCATTGACATTTTCCTTTTGGTTGTGTGATCTCTTCTCCCCCGGTAGGCTATTGTTTATTTATTATAAAATGTTTATCTTATGAAGCTTTAACCATATATTTGGGTGCTCAGTGTTGATAAATTTTAAATTGTAGCAAATACTTCAGCAAACCAACCTTTAGTGAATGCTCCCACATGGTCAATACAGACTCAATCTGCCTCATTAGCTAAAAGTGCTCCAGAAGACAAGGTGCCTGGTCAGAATACTGTCAAGCCTGAAGGAACAGGTGACCAAAGTGTGTCTAGAGCAGCTCAGAATGTAGCAAGGGATCAGAGCTTTAGACCATTTGTAACACAAACCGGACCTGGAAATGTGTCTAGCATGCACCAGCCGATGCAGGGCATGAACATTGTTCAGCCTCCTGCACTTGCTAACAACCACATTGAAGTTGCAAAGATTGTCCAGAAATTGTTACAACCAAAGCTTCCTGAGCATCCCACATGGACACCGCCATCAAGGGATTATATGAATAAGGCTTTGACTTGCCAGATGTGTGAGCTCACTGTTAGTGAAGTGGATAGTGTGCTTCTTTGTGATGCTTGTGAAAAAGGGTTTCACTTGAAATGTCTACAGCCATCAATATTGAGAGGAATCCCTAGAGGTGAGTGGCACTGCATGAGATGCTTGACATTAAGTGGTGGAAAGCCTTTGCCTCCAAAATATGGTCGTGTCATGAGATCCTCAAACACACCACCAAAATTGCCCTCTAGCTCTGGTGGAATTCAACCATCATTAGAGAAGAAAGCTGGAGTATTAGAACCAAAGGTTAGCTCACAGAAGTTAACGACTAATGGGAGCCCTGTTTCTACCGATGCCACTGGTATTAACAAAATTGCTAAGCTGCCATCTGATTCAAAGACCCCTGATACAAAAGAAACACAAGATAATACTTCCTCATCCAGCAGTAAACATATGGATGAGAAGCCTGACCCAAATATCTCGATAAAATCTTTTAGTGCAGCTAATAGTTCTTCTGTCATGCCAGTTGAAAGTTCTGCGGAACAAACAAGTTGTGAGGCATCTACCTGTAAAGACAGTGCCCCTGCTTCAGAACTGGCCACTCTTCCTAAATTATCTGATTCGGTTAAAATTAACAATTCGCAATTTTCACAAAATTTACAGGTTGATCAGACAGTGCTACAAGATAATGCTGAAGTTCCATTAAATAAATGCATTGACAATAGTTTGAAAGATAATAGCAAAAAGGAATCTAATGGGGGGGAAAGTCTGACATATGATATGAAGTGCGATGAGCGATATGTTGCACTAGCAAATTCTGATCAAAATTCTGGAACTAATACTGAAGGTAGACAGCACACTGCATTATATTCAGATGGTTCACATGCTGTAGAATGGATCGGTGATCTTATAAAACTTGTGGATGAGAAAAAGTTTTACCAATCTTGCTGTGTTGATGGAGTAACATATAGGCTGCACGATCATATTCTTTTCCCATCCAGCCATGGAAAGTTAACACCTTCTAAACTTCAGGTAAGCAAAACATTAGTAAAACTGTGATCTACCTCTTAATTATACCTGTAGAAATTTACCTATGAGATCACAAAACGCATACAAATCATAAAACAGTTCATGTATTAGTTGTACTCTTTGTTTCCCCTCTGAATTTGATTGGTCTTTGCACGCATATGTTGAACAGTTATTTTATAGGACTTGAGCAAAGTGAAATTGTTTCAAATTTTATTGCAGTCTATGTGGGAAGATAGCAAAACTGGGTTAAAGTGGGTACAGGTGACAAATTGCTACTTTCCTGGTGATTTACCTGGAAATATTGCCCATCCATGTATATCCGAAGTCAACGAGGTAAATTGCAATTTTTGTGTACGTTCTTTTATATGCCTTTCTTGAGCTATTCTATTGATATAAGTGCATTAAGTGTATGTGGGAAATTGTCATTGGAATCCGAGCTGAGTCATTGAGCTAAGCTATCATAGTTAGCATTTTAGGTTGTTGCACTTGTACTGCTTCAACTGTTTATTGCTTTAAAGCTACAAATTCTAGGTGATCAATTTCTGTTTTTATGGTGCGTCTGTCAAATGATAGATTTCCCAGATCTTGGACATATGGAGATTTTCTTATAGATGTTTTCATTTCTTTCTTAAAGGTTTATGAATCTAACAGTGCTAGAACTGAAATGGCTGGCTCTATTCGAGGTCTGTGTAAAGTTCTTCCATCTGATAAATTTAAACAAGAAAATGATAGGCGAAGCCATTTAGAACATGAGGAAACCGCTAGACTACAACCGATTTTCTTATGCAGGTTTGTCTCTAAATTTATCTATTATTTTAAACAATTTTCCTTGTTTTATACAATTTATAAAGTTGATAACGATTTTAATTTAGCCTTTTCAAATTTCAAGTACTAATATGTGGAACACTTGTTGCATTATGTTTTGAAAAAATTGGTTTAATCAAGATTCAGTTCAGTAATTTGAGGTTTTTATATAAGTTGGGAAATAAACCTATCTACTCCGGCTGAAGTCTCTGAAACAAATAAAAATAAGTTGCTTCAGATTTTTTTGGGCAACATAAAAGATATTTAAATGTTTCATTAAACCTGCACCTTGCATTACTCGGCTCTGCTTGTTGGTTTTATGCATTGCAGTCAAGCATCAGAATGTGGCACTTTTTATACATTGTGCTTTTAGGTGTTATATAATGATTTTTGGCCATAAGACAAACCTGTTGAACTTATTTTATTCTTAGTTCTTTGGTCTTGCACATATTGTGCACACAAATTTGCATTTCTTAAGTAGTCACTAATGGTGCAGAAAACCTACTGCTTGTAATCTCACCCCTTCAATAATCATTACAAACATTTGAATCTCATTGATGGGGCTGATATATTTATTTTATAGTTGATTGCTTACTTTTTAGCAATTAATACTTGTCCTGGATATTCTTTGAATCGGGAGGTCAATTTTGTTTTGCAGATGGTTCTATGATGAACACAAAAAGTTATTTCAGCCAGTTACCAGTTGAGGCTGTCCTGGACATGGCTATTCCATGGTGATCATTTGATCCTGTATCTGTTTAAATTATTTAGTCATCTTTTCTCATTTATCTACTCATCTGATCTATATAAAATATAACCGTGAATTAAACACTCATACATTATTATTGTGGGAATTTTTTTCGGGGTGTGATTTTGGGACCCTACTCTAGTTCAAGTTGTGAGTGACAAAGTAGGTGGGTTGCGAGGATAAACCAAGATAAGTCAGGGATTGCCACTAGATTGGAGAAAGTGGAATTATTCTTCCCTGCAGGGAAACAAGTTTGGAATTTGCCTCGCAATTCATGTGTTAATTTTTTGTGTTCTAAGTAATAAAAGGAGTGAGAATTTATGGATTGAAGTTATTTGACTTCCAACTCTCCCATAACATTCCACTCTCTTATATCGCATTTATTTAATTTGTTTTTTTATCATAGTTATTTACGGCGCACGGCGCACGGCGCACTGTTACGAAAAGGGCTCCTGGAGCCATGGCGCATTGCGTTGCGCATGGCAACATTAACGTGCGGCGCACATACATGCACACACACACACACATATATATATATATGAAAATTTTAATTTTAACTCATCCACACAGAACTTCTAATGCATTCAAATTTCAAAATATATTAAGCTTTAAGCATGATCATAAATTCTCCAAAATACATCAAGTATGATGACAAACTCATAATGTAAATTGCATAAACTCATAAGAGTATAAACTATAAAGTATAAACCATGTAAAAAAAAACTCTAATCATCAATCAAGGTAACTTCACAAATATTATTTTCTTCCAATCCCTCAATTTCCTCCTCTTCTTCAGTTTCTTCTGAGTTTGCCTCCTCTTCATCAAGATCCCTAAGAGTAGAAGAAGATGATGCTAATGCTGCCTTCTTTGCCATTCTTGGTGTTGGAGCTTGTGTGGAAGACCTCTTCCTACTATAACGTAGAGGCTCCTCAGCTCCACTAGCTATAGTTACATCTTCCAAGTTAAATCATCATCTTCAAATACATTATCATCCAATTCTTCTTCTACCTTTCCAAGCAACCACTCATTGCTATCATCAATATCTTTTAAAGATATTGGATCAATGGAGTCACGCTCATTGAATCTTCTCCTTAAACTCCTATTATACTTTACAAAAACTAACTCATTCAACTTTGATTGGGCAGAGAGCAAGAGGCACTTAATAAGAATGTATTTTATAATCTTAAAACTTATTTTTTAATGGTCCTTGGGCCTAGGGTTGTCAATAAGACAAATAAGTGCTTTTAAACCTTTTTTTTTTAATGAGTTATGGGTGGCACACTCAGCTGCATGACAATGGCACCCGTTGCACGCGCCATGCGCCATTGCCCATGGCGCACGTTGCGCGCGCAACACAGGGGCAACAGCAAGACGGCAACGCCACAGATGTGGCGTTGCCCAAAAGGCCATGGCGCGCGCCACAGGGCAATAGCGCGCGCCATGGCGCGCCATTAATAACTATGTTTTTTATTATGTAGTTTTGAGACCAATGGCTCGAATAGTCATTATAATACCTATAATACCATAGGTATTTCTAATTTTCTAATTCCATAAGCATTTTTGCGTTCTTCATATATGGTGGAGTCTCGGGTTTGCTGTCCATTTGTTTCCATTGGACATGAAAGCCTTATGTGTTGATTTGTTTGTTATACTTTTCCTTCCTATGGCTTTTTCCTTCTATTATTTCCATCTTTCCCTGTTTGATGATAAAATCCGATGCAATAAATCACAAGGTAAATTGTAGGATATGTACTATACATGTGGGGAAGCAGAAGATGAACTTAGATTTCTTTGCAGTTTTAACATATCCAGCTGCATTCATGCTGAAACATTATGCCTGGATACTGAAGCCTTCAAATAATATTAAATATATATTGACCGGTGATAGGCCAGAAATGTATTCTTAAGAAACAAAAGAAAACATGAAAAATTGATGAAAGCATTTGCAAAGACAAGAAGAAATGCATGTTAGAGTTATTTTGCCAACCCATCTGAGTCCGATTAGAGCTTTCCTTAGAAAAGATGAAGAAAACAAGAACACTTCTCTTACTCTCTTCATTTGCCAAAATAATATTTCTGCTTTGTTTTGTATGACACCACACCAGGCCAAAAAAAAGAAAAGAAAAGTATGACACCACACCGTGTTAATAAAACTCTTTTAAAGTTTTATTTGATTGGTGGAGAAAGTTTGGTATAGTTCAGTCTTGTTTTCATGTCATAGATGATTATCTTTGGTTTAAATTGGTATAATTCTGTCTTGTTTTCATATCATAGATGATGATATCTTTGATTTGTATGAATGCAGGTTTGTACTTTGTAGCCTTCAGACACTTCTCGAGTTCGAGTCTGTTTGATGTAAAATATGTAGCTGAAGATGCAACATAGGTTAGTTTTGCTACAATACTATTGCTGGTAGCTATTCATATTTTATGATTCTTTTGGGGTCTTCAGGTGCCTTAGGCCCACTAATCGCAGTATCATTTAACAAATAATATGTTTGTAGTCCACTTAGTATGCTGGAAATGTAAAATATTTCATTTGTACAAAAGCCATTTCGTCCTTTCCAATTATGTTTTTGGCCATTCAAAGCCACTTTTTCCAGAAAGCATAATGTGGGGAAATTTTTGTTTTTCATTGGAATTTCATTTGAGTGAGCAGTGAAAACATTATTAGCTGGAAAAGCCTAATATTTGGCCATTTACAATTGGATTAAGCTTTCAAAGCACAGCTTTTATGTACTGTCTGAAGATGAGTATACCAAAGTGCGTCTGTGAAATTCCTTTTTCCTACCATAACTGAACCTATCCAACAAAGCATACTCCCTGAACTATTTTTTGCTTCTCTTTGTCGTGCAAAAACGCCATCATCCTAAGGTTTTCTTTGGGCTGAAAAATCTAGCATCAATAATTTCTTCACTAAATTATACTTATCTCGAATGGGAGGGAATGCAAATCAGGGATCTGAAAAGTCAATTTTGTTATTCTTTTTAAATATTAATAATTTTTAAACGAAGGGTAAAAAATTATTTAAAAGAAAGACAAAGTTGACTTTTTAGACTTTACTTATTCTCGATTCCCATTCTCTCAACCAGATTTCACCAACTAAACGGGCTTAAGGTTTGATTAAACTGCATTTGTTTAAGTTAAAAAATTCTATTGATCACAGTTGAATAATATTGTGTTAGAAGTTAGAACGAACACATATTGTGTGAAATAAACTTTATTGATAAAAAATATTAAAAAGTTGTTGTAACATTATATTATACTTACTTTAGTAATATTTTTTATTTTTTATACTAAAAAGGTTATAAGTGTAATTTTGAATGATATGGGGGAACTTGTGTGTGTTTGGTTAGTGGAGTGGAGGATGTAATGAGAATGAGAATGTTGGATGTAATGAAAATGTCATGTCAATGTGATGTAATGTGAATGGAATAAAAGTGGGTAAAATGACTATTTTACTCTTACATTAAAAGTGAAAATGAAATAAAAGTGGATAAAAAAATATGAATAAAAATATAATTTCATCACATTACAAAAAATAAAGTATATTTAATAAGAAGAATGCTAAATATAATGTTGAATTATATTAAATATTACATTATCAAAACAACGTATCAAACCCACCTATGTTTCTTTTATTGGTTACGTATCAATATTTTAAAATTTAAACTACATGTTCATCCAATATTTATCTTTCACTGTGAAAGCATCTGTGGGCCAATTTGTGCATCGCGTACCCGATAAAGGACACTGACAATATTTGCTTAAGCAGATTGGTTGTTTTCTTTTTCTTTTCTTTTTTTCTTGAAGACGTTAAAAGGATTCTTACTCTTACAGTTAGTCCCCAAAAGATATTGATAATTTATTAATAGCAAAAATCTCATTTTGACTCTCATGTTTTATTCAAAATTTAAATTAGTCTTTTAAGTTTATAAGTTGTTCTAAATAAACTATTTTACTTAACGCTGTTAGTGTTATTTGTTAAATGATGATGTGGATAAAATTTTTCTCCAACGTAACCCTTAAATTAATGGGGATGATGACTCACTCATAGATCTTAAATATAGTCGTTTTGCCCAATCTCTCTCTCTCACAGAAGATGAATGGGTTTAAGTGTCAAGTTTTTAATTTTTGAGAGGTTAGAAAAAACTCTTGTTTAGGGTCTACAGGTGAATCATCATCCACATCAACTCAAAAGGACACGTAAGATAGAGATTTTGTTCACGTCATAATTTAACGGAGAATAGTGTCAGTCAAAAGTATTTATTTAGAACAACTTGCAAACATAGAGAATTAATTTAAAACTTTTGAAACATAAATGATTGATTTAGAACTTGAATGAAACACAGAGGACTAAAATAAAATTTTGGCCTTTATTAATTTATACTTTATAGCAAAAAAAAAGTAAACATATATTTGTAAATCCGAATGTAGTTCTTTTGATACACAAGCAAAACATCACAACACAGACCAAGCATTCTCATTGGACACTTTTGTTCTAATTCTACAAAGGATAATGCTTTTAAGTTCTTGAAAGTTTTGCTATTCCTATTCTTATTCTCTGTCTCCATAATGTTATCTAAATGGGGGCATACCAAGACAAGAAAGAAACTTAGATTTGAGAAGCAAGAAAAAGTAAGAAATAACTGTTAACTACCATCTTTTTGACCATTCCATTCCACCATGTCTCACTCTTTGAGGTTATTAAAGTCTCCCACTCCTTTTTAGCAAAGTGCCCTTAATTTGGTTACTTATGGAATGGAGTCCACATAAACCATCATTATTGTTAAATTAGTATAATATCTATTAAAATTTTCAATTTGAAAAATGTCAAACTAATCTTTTCTTTTGTCCTAAAAAAAGTGCCCTAAATTATTAAACCCAAATGACTTCTCAATAGGTAAGAGCCATAACTTCGCACGTTATTATAATATAGATTTATTTAGCATGTATTCTTGGGACATATAATAAAAATTTTTATTGGTGAATAAATATTTAATGATTTTAAAACTGTAATAATTTAAATAAAATTTTTTAATGTTTAAAAATCTAATTGATCAACCAAATGGAATCTCAGTATATATAGTAGAGTAATGTTATGGAGAAGTGGTGAGCTCTGTGCTTAAATATTTTATTTTTTTAAAATTTAAAATAATACAAATTTTGAGACATATCTAACATTTGAGAGCTAGTAAATCAAAGTTCACCGACTCTCCATAACATTACCCTTGATAATATAATTATGAGTTATGACTTGAGCATATTGTGTAATGATGAGGTAGTTAGATGGTTGCATGCATAGAAAGGTAAGTGAAGAAAATGGTTCGGCTTAGTTTCATGTGGACCGGTGATTATTACGGCGGTTCGGACTTTGAGAGGGGACCGACCATTAGCTTGATCCAAAATTTCCATTCACATTGTATAATTGTAAATTTATGTTATCATTAACATTCTTAAATTACCAATACTTTGACTAAGTCACATTTATTATTTTTATTTTTCAAAAATGATATTCGGCTCTCTTTTTAATTTGTTTTTATTAACAAAAACAAAGCATTTGCATAGTTTAAGGCTAATTTTATATTTAATATAGTAGTTAATGTTGAATTACAACATGAAAATTTTAATATAATAAAAAAATTTAAGTATTTTTTATATTAATAATAATACATTATATAAAATAATAATTTTATAAACAAAAATAAAATTTTATATTAATAATATTACATTCATCAAGTGAGTTGACTGTATAATTTTGAAATAAAAAAGATATTAAGTGTTATATGAAAGATTAATGAAATTATTTAATTAACTTATTCATGAATATTGTTTGTATCCAATTGATAAAATTGAGCTGCCTATTCGTTCACCTTAAGATTACATTCCCCTGCATTTGAGTAGATGTTTAGTGTTACGATAGTACTGAACTTCAGTACATCCTTCCAATCAGTTGGTTCTTAAACCATTCAAGGTGAGCCCTAATTAATGTGAGTTTTTATTAATATTAACAAATAACACTACATAATTGGAGAGATACACTGAAGTTCAGTACCCATTGAACTTTTATCCCCTGTATTTGCATATCTAAGATCCATCCATTCAATAATCAATAATGATTTCAGAAAACTAGTACTCTCTTAAACTTTAATTATTAATTTCCTTAATAATGTCATAATAAATCGTTAAACTTTATAATATTTTTCTAGTACTCTTTTGTTTTCACTTGGTTTTAGTTAGTGATTAATATACATATAAAAGTTACACAAAAAAGGTTAGCAAAACGCGTAAGGAACCTTGATTTCTGGGAGATGACTTCATTAACTAAGAAAATAATTAATCATCATTAGGATTTTTAATGATGCATGCACTTTGACTCTCTCATGGTGAAACCCTGTGTAAAATGTTAATTAATAACTGTAGAACTGAAAAAAATATAATTAAGTTGAAATTTATATGGCCTACAATTGGATTAAAGGGACATACCTCCCTTAAATAAAGTTTTGAATTTGACTCTTGTGCATATATAGATAAACATAATTTCTCTTAGTAGAGTTTTAACATGGTTATGGAATTAGTCAAAACTCAAAATCAATAAACTTCTTGATACAAGTAGTTTCGACAAAAAAATATGAAGAAAATGAAGTATAACCTTAGTTTCATTTAACAAAGTTTTAGATTTGAATTTTGTATATTAAAAAAAATTTTGTGAGAAAAATTCTATTCAGTTATAAAATTTTAGACCATTCGAGTCAAATTAATTAGAATTGAATCAACTTCTGAATATTCTAGTGATTTGGGGAAAAAAAAACCTAATTTTAGATTCTATAATATAGGTGAATTTGAAGTTCCCTAATAATCATCCTTATTAATTACTCAATGATTTAATGTTCATTAAACACATTGAATCTTAAACTAGCTACTCTAGCTAAAAGTAGGTTTTTCTGCATTGTGTCGGCGATGATGAAAAACTATTTATGCAAATAAATGAATTTTTCTATAACTTATTACTTCTTTTTGCACATTATGATCATAATTTGTAACATCTTTTTTAATAAGTCAAAGTATATATATATATATATGAATGTTTAGTTTGAATGGACCCACAATTTATAATGACATTTGAATAAACTTGAAGACCTTTTCAAATTTTTATATAGTCACTCTCTGCCGTCGTCTCAAACAAGAGATATAAAAAAAATACATATATTCAATTTTTAAATATATGATTGAAAATTATTTTATCATTATGTATAATTTCTCAACAAAAAAAAAATTGTATAAAATTTAGAATCAACAAATTAAACTATAATTCATCAAAATTTTAAATGTAGCATGGTATTATTAGAGTACTAGCTAGAAGTAGAACTGGCCATTTTCCAAACATAGCTTGTTTAAAACGTCTCCATCTTTTGCCATTACTATAAATAAATATAACACTTCCATTCTATAATTATTAATTAGTCCAGCATTTTATTTGTTCCCAAAAAATGATTAACCCATTTTCCAGAAACCACTCTAACAATAATCTTTTTTTTATAGAAAAAAAAGAGGAATAGGACGCCAAACACAGGCCAGCCAAAACTAACTATGGCTCATAGCTTGAGTTTAGGGTTTATATATATATATATATATACTGCAGAAGCTATAGAAGCAAGCATATCATTTTCTCCTAATTTTTGCCTATATATACTCTTTTCCAGAATTTTTCCATTCAGAGGCTACTAGTTCTGCTATATATATATATATATAAACACAAACTAAATGGAGTTAGAGAGTTTGCTTTCCATGAAAGGTGGTAAAGAAGAAGAATATAGCTATGCCAACAATTCCCAAGCTCAGGTGATCATCTCTTTATGATCTCAAATCTTTTTTTTTTTTTTTTTAAATTTTCTAAGAATATATATAATTTTAATTTAACGCAATCCAGTAAATTGAATTAATCTTGAATAAATTAACTAAGTTTTTTTTATATATTTATATGTTATTATGTAGGCCATACATGCTAGGTCTGTGCTTCACCTTCTCAAAGAAACCCTAGACATAGTTGAGCTTCATGATAACCCTAATATTCCATTTACAATTGTGGACTTGGGGTGCTCATCTGGTAGTAATACCATCTCCACAATGGATGTGATGATCAACCACATCATCAAGCGCCACGAGGCTCTAGGGTTCCGGCCACCGGAGTTTTCGGCTTTCTTCTCCGATCTTCCCAAGAATGACTTCAATACCCTCTTCCAATTACTTCCTCCACTACATGTTAACTATGGCGGTGGTGGTATTAGCATGGAAGAATGCCTGGCTGCCAGCAACCACCGCTCGTATTTTGTTGCCGGAGTTCCCGGTTCTTTCTATCGAAGGCTTTTTCCGGCGAGATCCATCAATTTTTTTCACTCGACCTTTTCCCTGCATTGGTTATCTCAGGTTAAGTCTTGTGATCTTACATTACTTGTAATAATTAGTTATCTTAATTCATTTCTCTCTATTTAATTTTTTTGTTGATAATATATATATATATATTCTATTTGTGATCTTAATTCACTCTAAAAAATTAATTTTAGTATTACTTAATCAATGTCATTTATTAATAACACAATCTCTGGTGTTAGTTATGAAACTAATAATCATCTTTTTAGTTTTATTCATAATTGATGCTGACGTTAAATTAAGTTATATTTTATATTTTTTAGTGATTAATTATTTATATGTGTATAACTAATTAAATATGGCAAAGCATCGTCTTTATTATTATCTTTTTCAAAAAAAAACAAAAGATTACTCTGCACGTAATTAATTAATTTCTACAATTTTTCATTGATTTCATTAATGTAATGTATATATATACTCTTAATTTCTTGTTCCTATTTGTATGCCTTTAATTTCCCAAAGCATTTGACTAGAACCCACTTTAAGGAACCTTCTTTTTGAAAACTTTTGCCTATTGACTGTGAAAATTTGCTATGCAATTTTCTGCCTTTTATCACTTTCTTATAGTTACTTACTCTCACTCCATTCACTCAAAGAATCTTTGTGTAGTAATTTCTACAATTAACTAACATCTCATAAAAGTGATACATGCCACTTCGCAAGAAAAACATATTAGGTGAAATGTGCATTTTAGTCCTATAAGTTTTACTTAAGTTTTAAATTAGTCCTTTATGTTCCAAAAATTTCAAATTGGTCTTTTGTGTTTCCCAGAAGTTCCAAATTGGTCATTCCATCCAAGTCCGTCCATTTCTTCCGTTAAGTGCTGATGTGGCGTGCTGAGGTGGATATATCATCTCTTCTACGTGTCCATTTAAGCTGATGTGTCATGCCACGTCATCTTCTATTAATCGTATGTGATGACGTGGCGATGATGTGGCAATGACGTGCCATGTCATGTCAACTTAAATGGACATGTCATCAATTAACTTAAGAAATTGACGGAAGTGGACGAAAAGACCAATTTGGAACTTTTGTGCAACATAAAGGACCAACTTAAAACTTTTGAAACATATGAAGGACTAATTTGAAACTTGGATGAAACATAGAGGACCAAAATGAAACTTTGACCAACATATTAAATTCAAATTAAATTAAAATCCTTTTAATATATGTGAGAAATTCTTATAGGTATATATCTATTTTTTTTAAAAAAAGTTCTTAATTATGATTAGCGATATGGTTGTTTTCATAAAAGGGATAAAATTTAGTACTACGGTATTACTGAACTTTGGTACATCCCTCTAATTATGTAGTGACATTTGTTTTTTTTTAACAGAAAAATTTGTTAATATTAATAAAAACTCACATTAACAAATAGGATTTTTTTTTTGGGTGCAAACACATACAAACGCCTACGTAGCGTATTTGTATTTGTCCAGTTGCAAAAATATAATTTTTTCAGAAAACTGTTTTTGCAACTAGACCAATACAAACGCAACGTAGGCGTTTATATAGGTTTGCACCCTAAGCCGTTTGCACCCTAGAAGGACCCTAACAAATAACAAGGACTCGATCACCTTGAATAGATTAGAAATCAACTGATTGAAAAAATATATTAAAGTTTAGTACTACCATACTACAAACACCTCCTCTTGTAAAAGGGTTTTCCTCATACATGCAAACTGAAGTCCTAATTATTAGTAATTATGGTAAAAGAAAAAAAAGAAAAAAGTTTAACGCATCAAATTCATGGTGTCTAATGACTAATCTCTAGGGATGAGCACTATCTAAGATCTATTGACGTATTTGGACAGTGGTTTTTGATGCATGCATATATAGAAAATAATTAAACCACATGACATTCTTAATCTGAGGCCGGCAAGATTTGGCTATACTTAAGATTGAGATTAATTAATATAGAGTTATATAAAAATATATATATATTTAAAAAAAGATTTTTTGGTGGGCATTTATGCAGGTGCCAGAAAGTGTGGTAGAGAAGAAATGCAGTGCATTCAACAAAGGGAAAGTGTTCATACATGGAGCAAATGAGACTACTGCAAATGCATACAAGGCTCAGTTCCAAACAGACATGGCTTCCTTCCTCAGCTCAAGGTCCTTAGAGATGAAGAAAGGTGCCTCTATGTACTTGGTTTTCTTGGGTAGGTCCTCTGTGGATCCCACTGACCAGGGCGGACCTGGCATTTTTTTCGGGACCCACTTTCAAGACGCTTGGAATGATCTCGTTCAAGAGGTAATTAATTATATATATATATTAAAAAAAATTAATTAAATAAAAAGAATTGGATATTTTGTTATAATATTGTGTATGGTAATTAACAGTCAAATAGAGGAATTGAAATCTATTTCAAACTTCAAAGATTACGTTTAATTATTTCAAATTGATCTAAGCCGTCCATTTTTGCATAATGAATTCATGATGGATGCCGGCAGGAATAGTTAATTATCTATATTAATATGGCTGTGGGGTCTTCCCGTCAACGGTCTCCTAAAATAGTCAATTAATTAATTAAAAAAGAAAATAAAAATATGATGTGAGAAGATCATGGGTGAGAGAAAATAAGAATAGTTATAACTTCCTAGGATTTCATTTATTATTTTTAAATATAATAAATATTTTATTTTATATTTTAAAATTTTAAAATAATTTAATATTTAATTTTTTATTAATTTAAAATATAATAATCATAATTTTATAATATATTTTTTAAAAAATTAAAAAAAAATTACATACACGATACGTGCATGCGAAGCTTCTAGTTAATATTATTGGCTTGTGGGTGTGGTCCATATGATATTGATCAACAATTAGGGTTTTAATTTTAATTTAATTTGGGATGTTTGAAAAAAACACAAAATCATGGTCTTAGGCTAAGCAAGCATGTGTCTATGTTAAATATAATATTTAAAAATCCTAATCAAAGTTGGAAAAATAAGAGGTTTTTAGGCTTGTTCACTTACTAGAAATGCATTTCATGGAAATAACTGGCCCCACTTACTTTTTCACTTTTTTATTTCCATTAACTTTAAAAAAAAGAAAAAAGAAAAAGAAAATACAAAATATCTATTATACCCCTTTGATTAGACATGATTTGATACAATTATAACCTTTTTTTTAATTATTTTAATATAAGGGGTAAAATAGTCATTTTAATACATTCCATTTCCATTTTCATTACCAAACTTTTACTACTAAACACATCAAATGCATTCTATTTTCGTTTTCGTTTCTGTTTCCATTTCTATTTTTATTTCAGTCTAATGAACGTGCCCTTAGAATATTCATAAAATATTGAGTAAATTGTACTGAGTTTTTTTTTAAATAAAATTGGTAATACGTGAAGAGACTCCATAGTTCAAAACTCCAAAGTACTACTGGTCAAACAGGATATCAGTGACATGTTAAAAAGACTAATAAAGATCAAATTCAAAGATTTACTGTACAAACCTAAGTTTCTTTTATATATAAATAAATTATATTTATATTTTTTATTTTAAAAAATAAATTATTTTTGTCAATAAAATTAAACATTTTAACTTAATGTGTATATTTCAAAAAAATTTTAAAAAATCAACCTTATTAGAATGAAAATTAATAATGGTGTGTGTATATTATGGCAGGGATTAATTAGCAGTGAGGAGCGAGACACGTTCAATATTCCTTTATATGCGCCGAGCCTGCAAGAGTTCAAAGAGGTGGTTGAAGCCGACGGCTCATTTGCTATAAACAAGCTTGAGCTGTTCAAAGGAGGAAGCCCACTTGTGGTGAGCCAGCCGGATGACGAAGCCGAAGTGGGAAAGGCTTTAGCCAACAGCTGTAGGAGCGTTTCTGGAGTCCTCGTTGAAGCCCACATTGGTGACCAGCTCAGCGACCAGCTGTTTTCTCGCGTGGCGCGCCGAGCCGCCCTCCATGCGAAAGAACTCTTGGACCAACTTCAATTCTTTCACATAGTTGCATCCCTTTCCTTGAAGGAGTGAAAATTAGAAAAGGGAGAATTTTATAAATATGAGATACACAAAATATAATTAAATTAAATTAAATTCATTATCAATGAATTTTAGCACTTGTCATCTAATCTAATAGTAATTGGGTTGTATTTATGAAACTTGTCTAGCTTGAGTTTAAATTAATAGATTAGTTATTGAATTTTTTTTTCAATTTAATTCCTAAAAATATAATATATCTCATTTGAAAAATAAATTCCTAATTAATTTTTATTTGATGATTTAAAAAGTTAATTATATTTAACTAAACACTGACTATTAAATATTAAATTGAATTATTCAACTAAACAATATGTAAAAAAATATGGCTGAAACTAATAATCTTAAATTTTTCTTTTTCTGTTTTTATAAATATTGGAGAGGGTATGTATATATAATATCACTTATGCGTTTGGTAACAATTGCAAACAGTACATTACATGTATTCTTACGATTCCCAAAAAACTTTACATCATATTTTATACATACCAAACACATGTTTATCATACTTTTTCTCCCTATCTCTCTCTTCACTTTTTTCTACAGTACTTTCTTTTATTCTACATTACTTCACTCTACTATACTTTCTTTACAATACTTTACATCCGTGCATTTATACCAAGCGCACACTAATAATATACCAACATTTAAAATAGTGATAGGAAATTGAAAAAGAGGCATTTATCAAAGTGATGATAATCATCACAATGTTTTCTAATTAATTTTTTTGGTACCAAGATGAGAGAATAGAAAATAAGATTTTCTGCATTATTAATAACATAATGTTATTTAAATCAACTATAAATTATTGCCATAAAACCTTACAACGTTGCTCATAAACCTTGAATTAACAATCAAGTAATAACGCTTTAACTAAACACAAGTATATTTTAAGGATCTTGATATTTTTTTTTTTCAAATTTGGATCCTTTCACGTGAGAAAATCATAGTGTTAATTATTTGAAGCGAGAGATAAACACAACTGATTGGTATATTTTTCATTTTGTATCTATTTCTCTCTTCACATGACACTATCATGTTATTCTCTTACGTAAGAGGATCTTGATCCTACTATATTGCTCTCTTTACTCTTCTCTCGGGACTTTACTTTTCAGTTTTAGTTGAACTCAGATTCTCTAAATTTGAAAGTAACATATTTTTCTAAAGTACGAAAGAAATAGATTAAAAAAAAAGTTCATAAACCATTTATGATAGATCCGATTAGAGTGGGATCTTTAATTTTTTTTCTTTGTTTATCTATCTCATACTTTAAATAAATATATATTTTTTAAATTTAGAGAATCTAAAATCACTGAATAGATTATCACTCTTTGGAATCTACCACCACCTGATGTGCTTGTGGTGGTGAACTCAAAATGATGATATCTGAAGCTTCTGGTAGTCTAAATCTCACCTTCTTCTTTTCCCTAACACTTTGGCTTCTAGGAAATGAATACATTATCTCATTTTCTTCAACCTCAAGTCTTGCATCTTTCAAAAGTTTCTCCAAAGAGATGGTATTTATAAAGTCCCTAGAATCAGAGTAATAAGACACAACACTTTCTGTGTCTATGGAGGTATTATAATCACTACTATTCAAAAGTTCCTCCAAGGATACACCACTGTATTCCCCAGAGTCATGACGAGACAGAGACACGTAAGCACTAATATTTTTGTCGCTATCCTCTTCCACTATTGGAGACAGCCTCTCTGCTTGCAGAGGTAACACTGCGTACATCTGACTCTCCTCCTCAGACTCTACTTGGTGGGAGCCTCGTGCACTGGACTGCTCGTCTTTTTCCACAGTTGGCGATGATATTGGAAGCCTCTCCTCCAATGTGATGAGACCCTTTGAATTCGCTATTTTTTTCGGTTGTTGATTTTGCTTCTTCTTCTTTTTCTTTTTCATTTTATTCTTCTTATTCTTCTTCCACAAGCAGCTAGGCTTCATATTTTGCACAATCCATGCCATTGAAGTGGCCTTTTCCTCATCATGGCCAGAATCTTGCTTAGGTCTTATTTCAGGACTAGAATAATGTTGTGAAGGACAGAATATTAACTTCATTCTGTTCTTGGAAATTAAGAAAAAGGAAGGATATATGAGAAGTGTGGGAAGTATGAACTTGTGTGTTAACAAACTATATAGGAAACCTAAGACGTATTTTCCGAGGAATAAGAATACATTGAATCTTGTTTTCTCTTTGTTAACATCAATCTGCAACTAAGGAGGAGCATACATAATGGAGTAAATATTAGCCCTAATTAGTTTAAAAAAAAAAACTGTTTCATCTGTTTATTCTAGCTATATAGTGAATAATATAATAAATTCATGGTCATAATCGAAATCATATGTAATGTGAATTATTGGACCATTTAATTAATGACTAAAACCATATTTTGGTCCCAAACGTTTAGCAATTTTTTTCAATTTGGTATTTAACCTTGGCACAGACTCAATTTGGTCCCTCACGTTTGTGATTGATGACAATTTGGTCCCTCATGTTTGCAATTGGTACCAATTTGGTTCCTCCATTATCCAAGTATTAAAATTACTTAACAAAATGCTGTCATAATAGATGGACCAAATTGATACCAATCGCAAACGTGAAGGACCAAATTGAAATTGAGCAAACGTTGGGGACCATAAATTGGCAACAACCGTAAACATGAGGGACTAAATTGAGACCGAGCAAACCTTATAGACCAAATTAAGAAAAGTGCTATCCGGACCAAAAATAGGGTGTTTGTCTTTAATTAATATGCATATCAAGGTTTTTAATTAATGGTTTGTATTTTGTAAGAGTCACCACACTATCTATGTCTTATATCAAAGATGAAGACAAAACTAATTAGCTTAACCACCCTCTGATTCTGGCATTCTAGTTTTTTGGTGATGAAGACAATGTTTACTAAGACAATACTTTAACTTTACTGTTAAGAACTGTTTTTTCTTGGTGGCATAAAAGGTGAAAAAGAAAGGTAGGTTTAAAACCAAATGCAAGTAGTGTTGAGATCAATATGATGATCCGGATTCTTGACAGAATCCTAAACTGGTAGGAACACGACAAAATTATGCAAGAGGACAAGCAGGACAAGGTGGTTTCATAAAAAGACAACTAGCTATGCTAGACTACATCCCAATGAGTAGAGAATAGGTTGTCTCTTTGGGAGCACGGATCTGTTAAAGTGCGGATCTGTGAAGTGCATCATCATACGGATCGTCAGATGAAAGTGCTACATTGTGGATATGGATCTTGATTCTCATTGGATGGTGGAAATAGTGCACTTGATACACTTTAGCGAATCTGTATTTGTCTCTTTTGTTATCTCTTTGAAACTGACGAAAAAAAGTATCATCATGCATTAGATCCTGATGCTCATTTGATAGTCCAAATCTTACACTTTATGCACTTTAAATGGATCCAAGTCCTTTTCTCAAACCTAAATCAAAGTCATATTTATTGGAGAGAATATGTGCAAGTTTTTATGCATTATATAGAATGGATGTATACAACCACCTTTATAGTTAAGGCTCACTCATGACTCACCTAAACTCACAAGGGCAAGGGTTTGAACCTCTAATCGATTTGAGAATTTTATTGGTAAGTAATATATAAATTCTCCCGTAAACTTTTAAAGAGGTTGGGAGATCTTCCCTAACTTTCGTAGGGTATTGTTGTTAACCCCGCCTAGACTTTTTTTCAAAAAAAAAAAAAAAAAAGAATACCCATTTCTGTCCAAGGATATTATAGCATTGCCTTCCGGTCTTGTATGGATCTGTATATTTTCATAGTATTTTGATGTACTTCTTGAGTTTTCTTGATGAAGTTCAGTAATTAGAATTTCTAATTTAGAATAATGCTGATAATCTAATGTGAACACAAATCTGACCTTTTGTTCTTTCTGTTTTAGGTACTTCTCTATGTTTCCACTTAATGTTGTATTTTCAATATCAAGTAAATAGAAAGGAGGAGAGCAAAAGATTTAGAAGGTTATATATATATTTTTGTTAGCGAATGTAAGAATATGGGCCAGTCCACCCTTGGTGGATTGGACCTAAGCCCAAAATTGATATTGTGGCAAATGTGCAAATAAAGAAAAGTGTGAGTTTTGGAGTGTGATTCACTCCTTTAAGAATATTTAAAAGTGGTGGGAACGGTTATTCCCAAAATTAACGTAAAAAAGCAGGGGATTAGTTCATTGGAGTACACTCTCTCAGAACAGAGAAAACATACTGAACCAAAACCTCCTCCTCCATCCATCTCTCTCCTTGCTCTCTTTAAATAGTGTATTTGCTGTGAAGATCGTAGATCCGAGTTCAAGTTCGTGACCGGGTCTTCGCGTGGGTACCTGCAGGCGAATCGAATTCTTCACAGGTACGCCCGAAATTCTACAGCGAGACAAAACGGTTAAGAATACTAGGAGAAGACAAAAATGAGGCATAGGACATTAGGACTAAAAAGATCAGCATGCAAAACAATTGAATTTGATAAGAGAATTTGAGAGGATCCATTTCTCTTTTTTGGTTTTGTTGGTACGAACCGAATATAAGGTGGTGTTCTTTAGGTAGAAACGGGGAAGGAAATGAGAAAGGAATGGATGGGGCTCACTGGATCCCACCTACTTTTTCACTTTTTCATTTTTATCAACTTTCTTTTAAAAAAAAATACAAAATATCTATTATACCCTTTGATTTGACACAACCATAACTTTTTTTTTATTTTAATAAAAAGGGCAAAGTGGTAATTTTAATACATTCCTATTCTTTTTCCATTCTCAATTTTTACTACCAAACACAGTAAATGCATTCACATTCACATTCCCTTTTCTTTTCCCTTTCCATTTCTGCGTAAAGAACGTAGTTCTTGAATAAATCTAATTATTAAAAAATTAGTAAATCAAATCAATTATTAATTAACAAAGTTAACATTTAACAAAAATTCCTTTCTATTTTCAATAAACCATAAAGTATTGCATATGATTGAGCATTTTTAACTTTTAAAGTTTGTATTGGTATCAGTAGGATATATATAGTGGTTGCATATGATTGATTCTTAGTTCTTGCCGGTTCTTTCTATACCCAAAATGAAACTCCTGTTAATCGGTCACAAATTATTTTGTCTTCATGGAATCAGCCTTAACACAAGTGAGATTCATAGCCGAAATCATCATAAAAATTGTAAAGAGTCACCACAGATTCATGGTTTGGCTTATGCAAATTGTCATAATGTCAACTGCGAAATTAGCTAATATTTTTTTTGCTATCCTCTTCCACCGGGAAGAGTGTCTTTGTTTCCGGGGGTAAAACTGTATACATCTGACTCTCTTCATACTCCACTTAGTGAGCCTCGTGCACTGGACCGTCTTTTTCCACAGTTGGTGATTATATTGGAAGCCTCTCCTCCAATGTGATGAGACCCTTCAAATTCGCCGGTTTTTTGGGCTGTTGATTTCGCTTTTCTCTTCTCTGCTTTTGCTTCTTTTTATTCTTCTTGTTATTCTTGTTTCCTATCCACAAGCATCATGGCTTCATATTTTGCACAATCCATTCCATTGAAGTGGCCTTTTCCTCATCATGGCCAGAATCTTGCTTAGGTCTTATTTCAGGACTAGAACAATATTGTGAAGAACAGAATGACAAGTAACTTCATTCTGTTCTTGGAAATAAAAGAAGAGGAAGGATATATAAGAAGCCTGAGACGTATTTTCCAAGGAATAAAAATATATTGAATCCTGTTTTCTCTTTGTTAACATCAGGAGGAACATAATGGAGTAAAAACTGTTTCAGCTATTTATTCTAGCTATATAGTGAATAACAAAATGGATTCATGGTCATAATCGACATCATATAATTGAACCATTTAATTAATATGCATATTAAGGTTCTTAATTAATGGTTTGTAAGAGTCACCACACTATGTCTTATTATATCAAAGATGAAGACAAGACTAATTAGCTTAACCACCCTCTTATTTGTCAAAGCAAGTCTTAGGATTCTGGCATTCTGTTTTTTTGGGTGATGAAGACAATGTTTCCTAAGACAATAATTTAACTTTACTGTTAAGAACTGTTTTACCTTGGTAGCATCTACGAATCACCCCCCATCAAAGGTGAAAAAAAAAGAAGTAGGTTTAAGACCAAATGCAAGTAGTTTTAAGATCAATATGATGATCCAGGTTCTTGACAGAATCCTAAACTGGTAGGGACAAGACAAAAATGCAAGAGGGCAGGCAGTATATCAGAAAAGACAAGACATGGGACAAAGGTGGTTTCATAAAAAGACACCTAACTAGCACTAGCAGGGTCTCACTATACAACATCCCAATGAGCAGAGAATAGGTTGTCTCTTTGGTTATCTCTTAAAAACTGACGAAAAAAGTATCATCATGCATTAGTGAAGGTCATTGTTATCCTTTTCTCAAACCTTGATCAAAGTCAAATTGGAGAGAATATGTGCAAGTGTTTATGCATTATGTAGAAGAGAGTTGTTTGTATAATGTATACAGTTCATCTAATAGAAAATCATCTCCTAAAGTTTCATAAAAACGCATTTCTGTCCAAAATAATCTTTAGATAGTATTTGAATTTTGAAGTACTTGGGTTTTCTTGATGAGGTACAGTTATTAGAAATTCTAATTTAGAATAATGAATAATCTAATGTAAACATAGATCTAACCCCTGTTCTTTCTGTTTGAGGCACTTCTGTATATTTCCACCTATATCTATTTTTATTTTCAATATTAAGTAAAGAGAAATATGGAGAGCAAAAGGTTTATAAGGTCATATTAGAAATTCTAATTTAGAATAATGAATAATCTTGGTTTTGTGCGTGACTGGAATCATTTTATGGGTCCGTTGCTATGAACCAAAGAGTCACCACAGAATCATAGTAGCTCTTATGCAGGTTGTCAGAAAGCCTAATGCCAAATTCCAGACACTAAGAAAATTTAAAATTTTACTGTCAGAATGACCAATCTTACCATAGTAGCAAGATCCAATATTTATATCTTCAAATAATAAAAAACAGCCTAACTCAAGCACCCACACTCCTTACCAGAAAAGGTAATTTCTTGTTGAAAAAATATTCACTGCTGCTATTAAATGGTTAAAAATTTTCTAGTAAGGCAAAAGTGAACAACATGTATTTCAAGCTGACATATATTCATTAATATCCCAAACAAATCCATTGATAAAATATCTATCTAACATAAAGCCAAATGGGATGCAGCACACTCGAGTTCAATATCATAATTTCTATTCATGTTGTGTTCATACTTCTTTGCATAATTGCTGAATATCTACAAAACAAGACACCATGGGAACCGCACTAGCTTTCAGTAAAATCTTACTGACCAGCTGAAGGATTTGTCAGCAACTCAAGTGATTTCCTCAAGTAGTCTACAGCAACTGACACATCATCAAATGCCAATGCCCCAACAGCGAATCTTGCAGACTTGTGGGCCTCTGCTATTTTTTCAGGTGATGGTTGGTAGTTACTATCATATTGGTAAGTCTGTGAAGCTGAGTGAGGTTCTGAGACAGCTTCATTTCTGCTTCTAGAATTTTGTTCGGCACTCGATGTGTAGTTAGTTGTTAGAGGAGCGGACTGGGAAGGATATGAAGCATCAGACCCTTGATAGTGAGTATAATTCACTGGTACTGATGGTAGGCTGCTTTCTGAGAAACTTGGATAAGACTGAAAATGGGGATAGGAGAAAGAAGAGGGAGTTTCATGAGAAAGGTAATTATTAGTAGCTAAATGCGGTGAGTGCTCCTGTGAGTACTGTTGGTGGTAGGTCTGAGAATAAGGACTTTCTGAGCTGGCTGGTGGAGGAGGATAGTAATCTTGGGATGGATAACTTGCACTAGAGTAGGCTGAAGATGATCTCGAAATATTGGATGATTGCTGACTATTATTTACTCCATCTTGGAACTGCATAGATGGTGCAATGTTTGTAGAATGCTGATTGTCAACAGTACCATGGAATTTAGGTGCCGGAGGAATGCTAGGCGAATGCTGGAAATTAACAGCATCATTATAATTATGTGATAAATCAGATTCTGGTCCAGCACTGGTAACTGAAGTTTCTGTAGTCTCGAGGTCCTGCAAGAATAAGCATGGTAATAATTAGTTTTCTACATTTATTTATCTTCTTGCAATGCAGTTATAAACTTGCTGCACAGAAATATTGTGCTCGCATCAGATTAGGGGGTTTGCAATTTATAACACCGATTCCCATTATGTTATTCAAACTTAGGACTAAACTAGGTAGTTTCAAACCATACATGTCTATTACTAGCAGTATCTGATGGAACTGACAGATCCTCATCACCAGCAGGTGGGCCAGCCGTGGGCTTCCTTCCTTCTTTCAAAGCCTTCCTTATATCTGCTGCTTTCCAGGCTGCATATTTCTGCTTCTCCTCCAGCTGTCAAGAAAAACTCGCAAAGGAGTAAATCAACCATCAAACTTATCAGAAGTTATATTTCTGTTGCAAATTATTTCCCAAAAAGGGAGTCTTGTGAAGAACCTTTGAAATGTTAAGAGAATCACAGACAATAAAGGCTTAATGCATTAAGCAGACACTTACATCAGGCTGAAGTGCCCCAAATTGGTTCAGAATCTCAAAAAAAATGCTAGCAGCATAAAATGTTTTTGCTGTATTCCTGCCAAAGGTCAAAGAAAATACATTAAAAAAAACGATTAGAGATTAAAAAATTAGCTTTCAAGAAGATTATGTCAAATATGTGAGAAAGGAATACAAGCTACTATTTGGCAAAAGGCAACATTTGTGTGTAAAGTCAAAAACCAAAAACAAACAGATCTTCTTCATGAGCAACAATTAACTATGAATTCATTTAGGCCAGAAAAACAAACAGAGAAAATTGAAACGAAGACAAAGTAACACAAGGAAGAAGGGAAAGCCTAATTCTTTCACCTCAAGAGTAAAAAATTAGGTGCTCCACCCTCTTACAATGATATTGAATATGGCATCAATCTCTACAGTTGTACTGCATAACATTCAGTATAACGTAAATTTCTATTTTTGTGTTGTCCCCCAGAAATAGTTAAAAGTAAAATTGATCTTGCTTTGAGATTGCTTCACCAAAGACTTATCTGAACAAAGTTTGGAGCTTTCAAGCCTCCAAAATCTTCCTTCGGAAAAGGAGAGATAAAAAATAGATAGAAAAAATGGAAGAATGTACTTAGTTTTGATGAATATAATGACATTGTTTGAATTTATGAAGAAATAAAAATTGCAATAATTCCAAGGCCTGAAAAAAAATGAGATGGCAGAAATTGAATGTGGCAGGATAGTGCCAACAGATAAGCTTTAAGCATGTCATAATTATTCTTTGCCTATTAAAATTGTTAGATGCATAAAAATGAAACACATACAAATCTGCTCGTCCTGCACGATCTTGTTTGTCTGCTTTCCCGAAAACATTTAAGGCAAATCCCTCAACGTGTAAATTATCTTCAGGTGTCAACTTGATTGACTTTTTATCCTGTAAGAATATGAAAAAATGTAACTTGTCAGAATAAACATGAGGATTGAATGTTAGAAAGCAACTGTTTTACTTGAAAAAAATAAACATTGTAGAAACATAAGCAGTAAAATGCAAGTGGCTGACATATAACTTGCAACACATTACATGGATATGGGAAAACCTGCACACTGCACAGTAAAACGTATAATTAACTAATTTAAACTGGTACGATTGGTAAGAATTATCATAATACAAACCTACACATACGATTTAAATTGATTATTTTTCTGACACATGGGACCAACCAAATGAAAAACAAAATTGAAAATTCCCTTTCATGATCTGAAATCAGGAACAGTGAGTCATCAATTTTATCATAGCAAAATAGGAAACCATAGTATGGGAATTAATCGCATGAAGGGACGTAGTTTACTGGTCAAAGATAGAAGGTGGATCCCAACAACTGTTTCAGATGATTGTGATTTTGTATAAACAAAATCAAGCTAAGAATCAGTAAGTAGGCATGTCTGAATGTGAACCTTAGACATCTTATTCCCCATTTACACAGCAACCAAAAAGCACAAGATAATGAAAGAATTATGTATAAAGTTCGATGTTGCAAACCTAAATAGCTATTTAAAAAAAAAAAGAAGTTAATCGAAATAACAGAAAAACACCATAGCACCTTTTCAAGCTGCTTCATCAGTGAAACAAGCAGGGAATTTGTGGTCTTGGTACGCTCATTCTGAGGAATCTTCAAACCCCGTTCCATAGCATATAATCGACCTTTATTTACCAACAAAACAAGCTAAATCAGGGCACTAATCCTAGTTTAACTGAGGTCAAATTTTTCATCTTACAAAACAAAAAACCTGAAATTGATAAGTGAGATTAAGAAGAAACGAATATTGAATCGAGTCAGGTATCCAAGTAAAAGCAAACTCAAAATCGGAAAAAATTAAATGATTTACAGTAATAAGCGACGAGAGGCTCGTGCTTTTGCAGCTCATCAGCACGTTGAAGGTAAGGTAATAGGAGCTTCGCTGGCTCGTTCTCACTCCCCATCTCTGATTTTCTCTAGACACAGCTGATGCAGATGCAGAGTCGTCTGCTTGATTTTGAGGGAGAGACGACATGTAATGGAAGTTTTTTTTTTTTTTTTTAAATGTCAAGGTTACTTAGGGAGAAAGGTGTTTATTATTATTATTATTATTAAATAATAAGAAAATTTAGGTGAAGTATGTTCTTTATAATAATAATATTAAATAATAGGAAAAAAAATTCTTAATTAGTGCCTGCCTACTGCCTAAAGAATTATTTTTCCTTTTAACAATAATATATTAAAAATATAATTTTTTTAAAAACTATCTTAATAATATAATAAAATGTAGAAAAATGAGAAATATATATAGTGCATGTCAATTTATTTTTAAGAAATATAAAATAAAAAGTTAATTAATATATTTCAGAATAATAAAATTTTTTTATGAATAAAGTTTTATTTAATTTTCTTGTGTTTTATTATTAAAATTTAAAAGTAACTTCTCAAGCTACATTACATAACCTTGGAATCCAATTAAACATAATAGAGTGAAATTGCTTACTAAAATTAATAATGTCTCTGCATATTTCGTTAAGGGCTGAAGGCTGAAGCTAGTGTAATTGCAGATTTTATTACTAGAAAGGTTAAAGTAGATCATAGAAATATTGTATAGATGGATTCTGTACATTTTTTTTTCTTAGGTTTTGTTTTTGATGAATAAATTTGTTCAGATACCGTCCTGATTTCTCAAAAAAAAAAAAAAAGTAACTTCTCAATACGTTTTTTTTTTTCTCTTCTCTCCTAACATATTTTACTTTCTATTTTATATAAATGTGGTGTCATTGTCATGTTGCCAACAAATTGATTGAAATATTATGTATTTCATTTTTCTTAATCAAATTTTCAGGTTAAAGTTTTATGTATGAAAAAAAATTCTTGTTAAGACACCTATACGCCTGTTATGAATTTTTTATTAGTTCGAAAGACTAATTAACTTTTACGTAGTGATGATTTGGGGAAAAAAGTTTCTAGTAAAATTGAAGGTATAAATTTCAGCTTCAATTTAGACTTTAGAGAGATTACTATACACAATTAAGATCTATACGTGCACTGCACGTTGATTCATTACATAAAGAACAAATTTGGACAAAAAATTTATAATCAATCAGCCATACATAGGAAATTTGATCAATCGAGTTCAACGAATCTTCTCCACTTGATACCTCTAACTCTAGAAGGAAAGACTTGTAATCTTGTAAATGAGGTAAAATATTATTTAATCCTTGAATTATTGGTCAAACTATTATTTAGTCTCTAAACTTGGCAAAAATATTATTTAATCACTGAAGATAGTAGACATAGTTACAAATTCGGGGACTAAATAGTATTTTGTCAAATTTGGGGACTAAATAGTTGACATAGTTAAAATTTTTGGGGACTAAATAGTATTTTGTCAAATTCGGGGACTAAATAGTTGATATAGTTAAAATTTTCGGTGACTAAATAGTATTTTTGATAAATTCGAAAACTAAATAGTAATTTGACCAACAATTCAAGAAATAAATAGTATTTTTTTTCTCCCTGGGAAATTGTGAGTGAAACTAATATTGCACCACCACAGTTCAAAGTTCACACCAATAGAATGAGTTATACTTGTAGATTCTATTTTATTTTTGTTGTTGCAATTTATATAATCGGTGGTTGTTTTTTTTAATAAAATATTTTCTACTTAGAAAGGTTTTAGATCTTTGAATTATTCCTAAAAGTTAAGGATGCATTTCTTTCATTGTGCTTTTTATATTAATTGAAAACACAAAAATGTTACTAGAAAGCATTTGAAATTTGGAACAATTTAATAAAATATATTTTTAAAAAAATAGGATAAAAACATAAAACATATAAAGAATTAAAGAAACATTTTCAAAGTTCTTACATGTTATTAGTGTAATTTTTGTAATTTTTTAAAGAAATAAATCTTTTTATCATATAAATATTATCATTTAACATAGTCAAACTAAAAAGTTAATAAAACAAATTATAATTAAATAAGTTACCTGACTTAAAATCAAATATAAAAAAAAATAATTTTACACAACAAACATATGTTTAAAATATTGACATTTAAAAAAACTAAAATATTTTCGAAAACCTAACTCATCTAAACTTTTGGACATTGTCAAAATTGAGATAAGATCTAAATCTCACATTGTATATATATATACTCAAATGGTCATCAAGACATTTAATGACACTAAACATAAGTTTCAAGGCGGTAGCCTTCATTCACATTAAAAAAAAGAAATTGTTTGTGAGAGAGCACATGAACTTAGCTGAGTTCAATGCTTCACTAATTATCATGTTTTAGTATTATATTGTTTTTTTTTTTGGGTCAAAAATTATATTTTCTATTGCGCATGACTAGAAGAGTATAGTACATACTACATAGGACTCTTCATTCACAATGAACGAGAACAATACGAGAGAGCATCTTAACAAAACCACATATACACTTGTGCAGGGTCGAATCCCTTTGCCCCTAAGCTAACGGCATTAATTTGTCGCGCTAAGATTTATATATATTGCTATAAAACATCTATTTGTAAATTGTAATCATAAATAAGTAAATCACTATCAATTTAGATATTTTAGAATTCATTCAGATTCAAATTCAAATTCCATATATTAACCGGCGAGTTGGTATAAGAAAGTCCCGAGTTTGAAACTTTGTGAATGCATCTATGCCCGTTAATAGACTCTCCCACCATAGTCAGCTACGTGACACAAGTCGAATCTAGATTAGTTGAAATAAAGACTACAAAAAAAACTCCATATATTAAAATGAATAAATCTGAACATAAGCTATTCTTATAATTCAAAATTTCAAATACTAGATTTTTAGATTACTCGATTGTTTAAGTTGTCAATTCTTTTTCGGCCACATATGCGAGTGCAAGTACATTTGAATCTAGGTTGAAACAGAAGATCTGCTTGAAAGGATGGAGCAACATGTATTAAGAAAACCTCCAAATGGCAAATACAACATAGGCAGCTTAGAACTTTTCTCTCTCCAATTACTTCTCACTGACACATTATATTTTCCTAAAGTAGCAACTAGTAATATCACAAGGCTACAGAGGTGAAATTATATGAGGTTGAATGAAAAATACAGATGTCATTATTAGGGTGACGCTGGGACTGGATCACTACCTGAAACATGGGAAGCAGCATCGTCTTTCGATATGGCGACGTAATTCACAGGAGCAGCTGGTCTAGTATTATCCTTTTTTCCGTCTTTCGTGGTGGATCGGGATCCATTATGATGAGAATTAAGAGAAAGCCGCCGGTTAGGAGTACCGTTGGCTCCTCCGTTAGCACGAGGTCCCACTACCTTCTTGTTGCCAACGGAAACTGGCCGAGCTGGGCTAGATTTTGAACCAAAAATGGTTTCCTGTTCTGTGTTTTGCTGCTCGTGATACTTCTTCTGGTCCTAGAGTATGCAAAGAAAGTATTTAACAAATATAATATGAAACTGTAATAAGCCAGGTGATAGCTTATTTTTGGAAACTTACCCTCAACCTGCGTTTTTCCTCTTCCCGTTCATGCCTGAGCATGGCATATTCATCTAACATGGCAAGAAGTGGAACACCATCATATGTGAATGATATGTCATGATCTTCTTCCCATGCACGAGTTTTGGCGACCAATGTGTCAACCAAAGCTACAATTTTCACCAAAGAAAATGATTTTAATTATTCAAGGATCACATGCATGCCAAGGAGTAAATGGACAATGTACACTACTATTTCATCACCCGAGCACAGATTCATTTATTTCCATCTGCTGCACAATTCAACAGTAAAATTTCCACAAGATGGGAATAAATTCAATCTTCCAAATCTTAATACAAAGACATCAACTTGCTTTATACAGTTCCACCAACTAATACTGGTGATAATCCATTCAACTTCAAATCTTGTAGAAAATGTATAATTCTCTCAAGCAATTAAACAGAACAGTTAGACATGAAATGAGTAGTTATATTCCATCCTTAATCTGAAATTCAGATAATAATGATAAGAATAACTTTAGTAATATGGTTTCTCTGCAGGAAATCTCATTCAACAAATATACCTGGGATTTTGTTGACCAGTATCCGAGCTTTCTCTGCACGTTTGAGGTTCAAGTGCGCACCTCTGCTTGCATTGTACCTGTTTTCATCCTGTTTTAAAAATCAGAGTCACAGTAAAATAAGAATTGTAAAGAGGAGTATTCTGGGGACATTATATATAATTTGTATCGACTGTAACTTGACATCAAAACTAGAGCTAAAATTAAATTGCTTTTCCATTTATAAAATGCCAAAAGGAAATAGTAAGTACCCGATTATAGTCCTCAAGCCAGCTCTCTTCTTCACAAGCTGACATCCATTTCTCTACCTTATCCAATATTTCTTTTCGGCTTAAAGCTTCTTCTTTTGCTTTTGCTATTTGATTATCCATGTCAGCCAGTAATTCAGCTGGTTCAATATTTCCAGAATCAATCAAAGCCATGATCTTCTCTCGAGCAGCTTCTGGATCTATTTCTATATGAGCACGGGCAAATATCTCTTCAAGTTCTCCCTGCTTCTTGAATGCAATTTCCTTCATCCTGCTGGCTTTCAGCTGATCAAGCCTTTCAACTTCCACTTCAGCCTATGTAACAAGGAACAAGGACATAACGTATCTGTTAGTATCAGTTTATTAGTTCAAATCAGAAAACTGCAGAAGGTATTATGTACCTGCTCAATCAGATCCAGAGCAAGGGCCCCAGGAACAGTGACTTCATCTACAGTAGCTGACATATTACAGGTAACATGGTCGAATAATCGCCTTTCTTCTTCAGGGGTATCCATTAAATTCCAAAGATCAATTAACTGGGAAGCCAATTCTTGGAGCTGCAAGGGATACAAATGTCAAAATCATTAGTTATTTTAAGATTGTTTTACGGGAATAAATATTAGTTCTGAGGTATCAATTATCGAGCTTAGAAGTGATAACTTCTAGACACCATACAGAAAATTTTTACATGTGCAAAAACAAGTTCATGCTTTTCCAGAATTAGTAAACCTCTGAAGCATATACTCCTAACAACCATAGTAGGAGTAACAAAGCATGAATTAAGGTGGTAAGAGATACAGAACAAGCTTTACCTTTTGCAGTCTCTGCTTTTTATCTTCCTTGAGTGTTAAGACTGTCTTAGCCAGTCTAGCTAGGGTGTCATTGCTGATGCTTTTGGATTGAACACCAGTAGAATCATTTAAGCTTGGATGAACCTCAGTTACAGTACTGAAGAAGTCCATCCCAAGGACTGCACAAAGATCATGCACAGTGCTCACAAATTCAAGAACCTTGTGCAGCCTCTCACTCTGCCAGATAAGCAAAATAACAACACCAACAACATGATGTTCAGTGAATCAACTTAAGTTTTCAAATTAAAGATCATCTGACATATTTGTTGGCAGTGTAGCAGAATTACCTTTTCCTTTTGAAGTTCCTGGAGTTGAGATTGATATTCATCTAACTTTTTGAGAGACAGATCAGACTCATCAACTGAAGGTGTTTGATCACCAAGGCTCAAGCTTCCAGCTATTTCTCCACATATTTTTTGGATCTGTGACTGTACATCTGAAAATTCCTTTATTCTCTCCTCCTTTTGCTGCCATAACTGTTCAAGTATTGGTGCTATAGCAGCCAGCTGTTCCTTGATGGTTTCAGAAGTGTTTTCAGGCTGTTAAGACAAAAAAATATGCATTGGATATTAGTTTGCTACTTTTCACCATAGATCAAAAGTGCAATTGCAAAGCTATAATTTCACTACTCGTAAAATGTCAACAGTAAATTTAATTAGTTACTAACAATTCCAGCTAAGCTCTTTTCTCCGAGGGCTGATTGAAGACTAGAAAGCTCATGTTTAGCATCAGATAAGGCTTGAAGTAGCTGTGCCCTTGACTTTGCAGCCTGTTCAACCTTTCTCTTGTACACATCCAAGCACTCTTGTTCTAACTGAAGAAGCATCTTGTCTCGTTCCTCATCACTCTCGCCAACCTCATCCCAAATTTCCTACAGAAAATAAAGATAACTTAACTGTTCTGTAGATAACGCATCTCTGCAGCACTACAGACGAAATGCTTAACCAAGTTACCTGCAGTTTCTTTAACAAGGAACCACAAGTGATTTCTCCAAGAAGAGGATTTTGAGAATCTGTCACTGCCATTGAGGTTCCAGCAAAACCCAACCTGCAATATAAAGAGATCATAAGAACTTCTGCCTGTTTATCAAGACCAAAAAAAAAAAGCTGAACATATCTCTTCTTTGAAGAACATAAGGAACAAGCCGGAATACAAAAAACAAACATCTAAACCTAATAAAACTACAAAACGCAGGATAATTGAATAAGTCAAAAAAAAAAAGGGCATTGGTATAAATGTTTATAGAGGCAGAAAACTAGCGGTGGATAGAAACTAGAAAGTCTAAAGTTAGGGAAAGTCTACTTAGGAAGGAAACAGGAAGTCCTAAACAGAACGGAATGACGGAAATAATTACCCATATTGATAAATATTTAGTGAACTCTACATCCATTATGGGTAATAGTGAACTCATGTGCCATGAACTACCCATCCAGAAGCAATGATGAGTTTAAAGCTTCTTCTATAAGTTACGCCAAAATTCTTTTTTAATTTGTTGAATATCTAAAATTGCATATGGTAAGCAAATCTCCAGACGATTTAACAAATCCAAACTCCATTCAGCGTATAACATTGAAAACTCAGTGATAGTAGCTAATCAAACTCCTTACGAAGAGGATCGCAACAAACTAAATTCATTTGACCAAACTTACAGCCACCAGTTAAGCAACGGGTAGCAAGCAAAACCAATTCTAAACCTCTGAAATGCTGCAAATTTTAGGCGAAAGAAGGATAACACTCGTGAAACTACCAGAAGTAGGACAATTCTTCCTTAGCAATAAATTGACTCAATGACAGCTCACAAGTACGGGCCAAAAACAAGATTGCGACCACATACTCAGACAACAACCTTGAGAAAACCTCACTGTCAAGCTACAGTGAGCATCCCAAGCAATGACGACTGAAAAAACTCATCAATGTGTTTGATCAAGCACGAAGAAGTAAGAAGCAACTAGATCTAAAGCAAAATAGCAGAGAAATCGAAGGCAGAGCAAGAGCTGCATTTGTGTGTGAAGGAAGAAGCAGGAAATGAGTTGAAGTAAAGAGAATGCTTACTCAGATCGTCCTTGGAGCTTAGGGTTCTAGCGGCTCTGTGGTTTCAGATCTAAGAAGCTCTCTTCTTCGCCTTCGGTAGTACCTTTGGCTTTGTGAGTTCGTGAAAGAGAGAGAAAGAGAAAGAGAGAAAGAGAGAGTGTGTAATTGAAGAAGGTGCAAAGGACAATGAAAGGGAAGAGATTATCAGAGAGAGAAAGGGGGGGAAATGGATGGAGGTGGGACCCTCGAAGACTATTATATCTGTGATTGTTCTGATGTTGAATTCCTTTATTGCCCGCGTCTTCGCGCGTAATTACGGAAATGACACTGTGGGATGGTTGAGTAGTGTGAACTGTGTCAGTGTGCCCATGTGGATCGATTGTTCCACCGCAGAAAACAGAAAAGGACAAAATAGGTATAATATTAATGATATAGCAAATATATTATTGACTGAATTCAAAAAATAAAATTAGTCATTTGTTTATTGTGTTTAAAATTGATTAAAAAAAGGTTTCAATTATGTATTACATGTCTTTTTTTAAAAAAAAAAAACATTTTTTGTGAGAAGTATATAATTCAAATTGTGTCATTTCTCTCATTTAAAATTTTTTAAAATTAATATTTATACCATTTCATCTGTGCAGTAGACTCTCTTTTTGTTGAATACATTTTTTTAAAACAATAGTAATTAGATAATATTTGATTTTTCTTTTTTATTTAAATGTAATTTTCATCTTAATTTTCTGTGTCTAAATTAATATATTTTCAAAATTATGTTTGTTCATAAAAGGAATTACAATTTTATGTCATTTCAAACAATGATTTGCAAATTGGCCAAAAAAAACAACAATGATTTGCAAAACATTTAATTTAAATTGATTTAAATTTAAAAAAATAACAAATTGATTAACAATTTCACTTATTCAAAAAAGTGTATGAAAAAGCACACCTAAATTAAAAATATAAAATAAAATGTATGATGGTCAAAAAAATAAAAATATGAATGAAAAGTTATAAAAATAGTTGAACTATCAAATATATTATAATAATTATAATATTAGCACTTTCATCAAATCTTAACAGTAGAAGCAAGAGTGTAATTAAAGGGAAGAATAAGGGGAATAAATGAGTGTGATGAAGTGGAAAGCTTTTTAATTTCTTAAATAATTCCATTATAAAATGAAAGATAAAATTAGAAAAGGCAAAGGAAAACCCTGAAAGAGGCAAAGGGTGAAGACTGAAGAGGAATCAAAGACGTGTTTGTGTGCGCAGTTATGAGTTATGACAAACATGAATGCGATGAGTCATGCATGAGTGAGAGTGGTGACAACTATTAATTATTGAGTTAGTTGCAATTTATTGCATGCATGCAATGTAATTTCGATCGATAGGATTGTGACACGTGAAAAATTACATTACATCTCAAATCATCATACCCACATGTCACAATTCAATCGGTTGAAATTACATTACATGCATACAACAAGATGCATCATAGACTCACCCTTAATTATTATATATATTTTAAGGAAATTAAAAAAGCTTTCCCAAACAGATTTAGATTTTTCTTCACTTTCTTGGACCATAATTAATAATTTGGTTTCTCCAACCATCCTATGTAACCTTTCATTATTGGCAAATTATGTATGATAATGCCCTCTTCAATCTTCCTGTATATATATGCCTTTCCCCAACTTGTTAGTAATAATTAAGTTGTATATGTATAATAAATAATATGACTTAAAAATTAAAAGATTCAGTAAATACACCAACCACATTAAGTGAGAATAAATATGTAAATATTATTTGTCTATTTTTATCAAGTTTTATAATTAAATAATAGATAAGTCAATTATTGGTCGACTTGCTTTTATTGGATATATAATTAAACTATTTCTTAAATTTTCTACTAAATTGATGTAGCATAAAATTTAATGATAAAGTGATTACATGGACCAACCAAGTTTTAGTAGAAAAAAATTTGCATCCATATAAAATTATTGATAGTTATGTAGAATAAAATTATTTTTTTAAATCATATTATTATCTATTTTATTTATTGTTTCTTTTTTTTATAAAAAAATTTATTTATTGTTAGTTGATTTATATATATAATTTATTTTGAGTTTTGTGTATACAAATTTGCTTATTTTGAGAGCTATATTTTTATTATGTGATCTTCACTAACTCTAGTTAAATAGGGCAGAATCTACTATTCAACTTCTAAATAGGGTTCTGCTATAGAGAGCTTGAGTTCTTAAAGCTCTAGCTCTCATTGGTCAATTATATTTTTTCTTTAAAACAAATTTGTCTCATCGCTCTTTCTCTCGAGCTCGACCTCTCCCCATCCAAACCCTTATGAATATTAGTAATTTTGGTATAAAAAATAGAATAAATTAATATTTTGGTCCCTAAAAAATGCAATACGTCTGAATTTAGTTCTTAAAAAATAAAAATTATTTTAATTTAATCATTGTAAAATTTTCTGTCAGTTATATTAATAAAAACTTCCAGTGACTAAATTGGGATAAACTATATCTTTAAATTATAAAATTTAATATTTTTATTTTAAAGAAACTAAATTCAGACACATTTTTTTTTCGAAATTTAACATTTTGTTTCAAAAACATATAATTTGATAGATTGGAGTCAGTAAATTTATTTGTCTGAGAATAACTCTTAGCTATAACAAATTGTGATGGGTAATTATAATTAAATAACATAATTAAAAAAAAGGACATATTGTTCATGAGGGTAGTTGAGTTGGCATCAACTACATAAACAAAGAGTAATGTTGGTTTGAAGAGAGATTTTTGACTAATGTTTGACTAAGATGAGACAGGAATGGATGTCACATTGTGTCCTTATGTATGATACATCATGTGCAAATCATGGTCACCTAATCAACTTGCCTAGTGTCTTACAAATATGGTGGCTCCATATGTTTCGTCGTGGTCCCAAACTGATCAAGTGATTATTGTTTTTTCAAAACCCTAATTATAATTATTATTTTTTGTTAAACCTCCCTTTACTTTGTATAAAGTATAACTTCTTTATAATTGCGTTTTGTTTGATTTGTTTGTATCTTTACAACGTTGTTTAGGAAAAAAAATAAAAGGATTGTGTTATTTGGAAGCAATTCTATCTATATGTAGAATATTAAGGGGATGTTGATTTGATGGAAATGAATTTTGGAAAAATGAATGAAAATGAAAAAGTAGGTGGGTTTCACTGGGTTTTACTTTTTTTTTATTAATTTTAAAAAAAGAAAAAATATAAAATACAAAATATCTATTATATCCCTTTAATTTGATATAATTTTAACTTCCTTTTCTTTTTATTATTTTAATATAAAGGGAAAAATAATCATTTTAATACATTTCCATTCCATTTCTATTACCAAATTTTTACTATTAAACACATCAAATGTATTCCGTTTTCGTTTCCATTTCTATTTCTACCGAATGAACATGCCCTAAACGAACCTTGGCATATTTACTTTTTATCTTTTTCAAAATTAATTTTCTTACACAAAAAACACAACAAGCCACCAAAAGACATCGCCAATTGAGTACTTTCTATTTATTTATTGTAAAGAGTAATGGGTGAGTAGAACATGATTTTTAATTTTTGTGTTTCTTTATTTTTCTATAAAGGGGCCATAATTTTTTATTAAGGGAGTCAATAAAATTATTTTACTATGTACTGCATATATATTTGTATCATCTTAGGGGACAATGACGAGAATGAATCTTATGCTGTACAACATAGAAAAGTAAAAAAAGAAAGTAACACATAATGAATTCTACATGTGGGACCCAGTATGTGTCACTCTATAGCATATGATTCATTCTCGGCCATGACACCCCCTAGCCTCCCTTCCTTATTAATATAAATATATTTTGTCTCTTTATACAAATATGGCAAACACAATTATAAATAGATCAAATTACTCTTTTGGTCCTCAACGTTTGCACGAAATTTAATATTGGTCCTCAACGTTTCAAAAAGTTATTTTAGGTCCTCAACTTTTATTTTTTGTCAAAATTGGTCCTCTAGCGTAACTCCGTCTGGTTTTTTTATTAAATGCTGACGTGGAAGGCTTATGTGGCACACCCTCTCTCCTACGTGTCATATTTAAATTACATGGCACCCTCTCTCACTCCAACTCAACAAAACAAATGCAAAATGACGTTGTTTTGTTGAGTTGGAGTGAGAGAGGGTGCCATGTAATTTAAATATGACATGTAGGAGAGAGGGTGTGCCACATAAGCCTTCTACGTCAGCATTTAACAAAAAAAATCAAACGGAATTACGCTGGAGGACCAATTTTGACAAAAAATAAAATGTTGAGGACCTAAAATAACTTTTTGAAACATTGATGACCAATATTAAACTTCGTACAAACGTTGAGGACCAAAAGAGTAATTTGACATTATAAATATCAAAGTTTTTGTGTGCGCAAACCTTTACGTTAATTTTTTTTAAAAAAATATAATATAAAATAATTATTATATTTTATAATAATAAATTAAATAAAAAAATTTAATTCTCTACTTTTTCTAGTGTAACTTTATATTATATTTTTATTTTTTCGTTCTAATTTGTTATCACATTATTTATTTATATTTTTTCTTAACTTAAATTAAATTCAAGATCAGGCCAAAAAAAAATTAAATTCAAGAGAAAAACATTGCTTATATATCCTTATAAGTTATAGGAAGAAATTAAAAGTTGATTCATGCAATTTGAAGGACATCGTTACGTGGAGCGCAAGTGACTCCGCAATATATAAGACGTTTTGCATTGTGTCTCTCTCTCTCTCTCGCTGGTTAATTATGCTTTCTCTAATTTTCTCGTTTCCTGAAGCATCTCTCTATGTATATATATAGCAAAAGCCACATTCAGCGGAAGAGCCTTCGTTCTCAACTTCATTTCCCCTTTCGCTCCCTCTTTTCCGTCATCGATCAGGTACGATTTTCACTTTTCATCTCCAAGTCATTGTGCATTCTTTTCAACTGATCATGAATTATAATAAGTATTCCACCTGATGCTCGATTCTGTGCAATTTCTGCTATTTCCTTGTCGGAGCGATCCTATTTCTGAATCGCGTTTTTCCACATTTGATGAGACCTGAGAAAATTACGTCTGATATCGTCAATGATCTGTTATTCTAATGTAAATTCATTTTGATGTTGCGTGCATTAATTAATTCATGTTGTTCGAGAATGTATCGGAATCAAACCCTGAAATTCACATTGGGATGTAGTTTGGAAAGATATCAACTCTGCTCGTTACTTGGCAGTTGGCACGTTGTTATACTACTACGGCTTAATGATGTTTGACTTGAGCTTTAATTCCTTCACAATAATGAATTTCTGTTGACTATTGTTGAATTCATTTGGATTTTGGGTTAACACAATGTATTTATTTGGTTGGGTTGAAAATAGGCAGATTGAAAATGGAGATTGGGAAAATTAAAGTGGAAAAGACTTCATATTAACCAATATGTGAAACGGTTGAAAAGTGGAATGCAACTCAGTGACTACAATTTTAATATATGGAGGGGCTCTCTTAATGATGATTTTCTTCCATTTTCTCCAATTTCCATTCTCTTTCTCTACCAATCACCAAGGAGTGAAAATTAATTTCTTACCATCCCACTCTAATCTTATTCCCTTCTTAATCATCCTCTCTCTGCATCATAGCCCTGGTAAAGGTGCTAAATTTTTAGGAATCCTCCACGTATATATGTCTGCTTTTATTAGGTTGTTTCTTTAAAGAATCCTCTCTGTGGATATTCCTGCTCTGCATTATGTAATCTTTTGCCATCTGATGTCTCAGGAGGGTTATTGCATATAAATGTGTATGTATTACTAGTTAAAGTATTTGAAGTATCACTTCTTCAGCAATGAGAGAGATGCACAAGGATCATAGCTGTAGTTCTCCTCGAACACCTAATGCTCGGCAAAGAAGACGCTCAAATGAGGTTGGTGTGGTCTCTCAATTAAGACATAATGTGCTTGCTTGTCTTTGTGCTAGCTAGGGACCTCATAATTCCATAAAATTTCTTGGATATCTATTATTAATGGGCACTTGGGCAGTAATTAACAATGAACTGTGATATTACTCAATAATAATAGTTGCTACTATCTGCAATTTGTCAGTTATTGCCTATATATAGGTAATTCCAACTATGAATGATATAATTTTAGTAGTCAATAATTATTTACTTATTGAGAACTAGGGATATGTCAACGATTACTTTAACTCAAAAGCTTAGACACCCTTGACCAATTGTTCATGGGTTTTTGATACTATATCAATTATCACTTTATCATAATTTTTATCGGAATGATTTTAATGCATGATTTATTTGGAAAGTTTTTGCTAAAATTTCTTTATAAATTGATCCCTTCAATAAATAGATAACGCCTAACATTCTGTCTTCCAACTTACATCAAGATATAATGTTTATGAAATCACTTCTTTTATACGTATCATATGGTGGATTTTTAAATGAAATGCCAGAACCTAACGGGTTGGGTTAAGAGAAAAAAATATTTTATTTTAGACCACTCAGAAACTAATCCTTACTTTTTGGTGACAGTTTCCTCTTGAGATAATCAAATCAAATGGAAACCATTTATTACTTGTCAATGATGAACTCAAATACAGATCAATGTGGATCCGAGCACACTCATCTCTGTGGATGCTTATGAGTGTTTCGGCTATGATATACTTGGGTCATCTTTACATCTGCGCCATGGTTGTTATTATCCAAATATTTATGGTCCATGAGCTCTTCAATCTTTTGAGAACAGCTCATCAAGATAGACGTCTCCCTAGATTTAGGCTCTTGAACTGGTAAGCTTTCATACTACACTGCTACTTCAATTTAAAATGACCCTTTACCCACAACCGCACGCCAATTGGACAATGCACAGAGATGAGATTCTGAATACAGTTTTCAGGCATTTTTTCTTCACAGCAATGCTCTTTGTATATGGCCGAATTCTCAGCCAACAGCTTGTAAAAACAGTGACCTCAGATAAATTCTTTTATAGACTTGTGAGCAGCCTGATCAAGTATCAGATGGCTATATGCTATTTCTTATATATTGCAGGTTTGTATTTTCCAAATTTTTGTTTCACTAACAAAATATATGTCACATGCTTGTTGTCCCTTGCTGCTTTTGAAGAACCAAGGCTTCATATGACAAGCAAACAAAAATGACTATATGTTAAAACTTCCCACAGGTCCTATTTTTATAGGATACATGCTTGGAAATATGAGTCAATTCAGTATTGTAACTGCTTTTGGTATTTGAAATCCATTTAGAGCGTATTTGGAATACTGGAGTTTTTTTGCCTTTTTTTTTCTTTTTTGTAAATAGCTCTATTTGAAAGCGATTTAACAACTTTCAACAATCAGTTTGAAGTGTGAATATTAATATTTGAGATTTTTTTTTGAGCTTGAATATTTATGTCCAAAACACATAAATTTCTGCCTCTGGTTCTGCTTTACTAGAAAAGTTCCAAATTCTAATTACTTACATCTTTCCCACAAAAGAAAAATAGATTTTTCTATAACTTATAAGAATTTTTGTGCCAGCCAAATGCAGACAGAAAATAAAATAATCTTTTTTCTTAAAAGCAGTTTTTTTTCCCCACAGCACGGCATACAGGCATTTATTCTAGTCTCCTGTTTCAAATGCCTGCCACTTTGCTGTAAGCTTAAATGATCATCTATAATTCTATAAATAAGTGATTTCATCTGTTTTGATTTCAGGTTTCGTATGGTTTATTCTTTCATTAAAGAAGAAGACGTATAAGTATCAATTTGGCCAGTATGCATGGACACATATGATACTTATTGTGGTGTTTACCCAATCTGCCTTTACTGTGGCCAATATATTTGAAGGGATATTCTGGTATATTGACTTCTGATATAATTCTCCATTTTCGGGCTCCTTCATTTAATTATTTGTGATTTTACTTATCTTCACAAACTTTCCCAAATAGGGAAAGGTTATTGATTAGTAATACTTAGCAAGATATTTAATATTTAACTAGCAGATCTTTGATGGCTACACAATTTAACATTTAACTTGCTTCACAACTTTTTATCTGCCATCTTTCTCTCTGGGCTTTTCTTCACACTCTGACTGAAGTTTTAAGTCTGAACTATTGTTCTGTTGTGGAAATAATTTATTTCTGTCTACAGAAGTATTGAAAAAAAAAATCAACATTTTCCTAAAATGTTGAATTCATTATTGTCGTGAAGCAGAGAAGGTAGATAGGAAAGTTTGGGTTGGTTATCATAATTTAATAATAGGATCATTTTGCTTAAAAAAGCTTGTGGTTAATTGAATGAAAATGACATTGGAGGGAAAGTAGAAGAAAAAAAGTACTTTCTAAAATCAGTGTTCACAGGAGTCATACATATTATGCTGACCTTTTTCTCAAAAGTGTTTCCTGTATAATCAATATGGAGTTCCTAATAATTATATGAAAACTTACTATTTGTTGTTTTTATTTTTTACATTTTCCTGCATGTGCACATTTTTTTTTTAAATTTATATACAATACAATCTAAAATATTAATATCACTATGAAGGTTTCTCTTTCCTGCATTACTTATTGCTACCAATGATGTTGCTGCATATTTCTTTGGTTTCTTTTTTGGGAGAACACCTCTGATCAAGCTATCTCCCAAGAAAACATGGGAGGGTTACATTGGAGCATCCATTGCCACTATGATTGCTTCATTTACAGTAAGTGTCAATTACTTGATGATACCATGATCTACCGGAAAAAATAAATTGTTTTGGTTCCAATGGAACAATAATTTTACTTGTTGGTTGTGAACTGTCAGAGAAGTGGTTTGTTCCTAGGGTAGTTGTTAACGGGTGTCTGATTAATATCTAAAAAAATGGGTAAATCATGATAGTTTACTGCAGATGAGGATAAATGATGTGAGATGTCACTTTGGCGATGATAGAATTATTGTTTCTTTGTTGTTCCTCTAAGGAGACATCTAATTAGGAGGAACACTAAAATTTAATGACTTTCAGAGTTAAGGCACCCCAAGTAGCAATCTTCCTTATACTTGTGCCATTGATCTTCACAAATTTGTGTCTATGATGCTTGTTCTGGTATTATTACTACGTAAAAAGACATGATTGAATTGATGAATAAATTATTTGCATGAATACTATTGAAAAGCTCCAATAGTTAAAAGTGTAACATTAATCGTTGAAATTGCTCTCCAATTGAAAACCCCTTTGAAACCTTTGGTTCGTAATCAAGATCTTTGAGTTTAGCTGTTATTCTCTGACTTTAAGTGTTTGGAGCTTAGTATTGCCACTAATGCTGGTTTCTAATAAGTTTATAACTCTCACCTTTGTAATTTCTCCCCAGTAATTATCATCAGAAAGTAATGAATAATTTTTAAAACGTAAGTCAGACTTTATTCATATCAACATGGTCTTGTATCTTTTTTTAAACAATAATGAATAATTTTTTGGTATTTCTTTTTTCTGATGATCTAAATATTCTGCTTAGTACCAAGGCATTAATTTTCATTGTGATAATCTAAGAAAACTGATAGCCCAACAGCATGAAAACCTCCTCATTATTTTGTGCAGTTTGCTAACATCTTGGGCCGCTTCCAGTGGCTAACATGTCCAAGGAAGGTAAACACTCTTGCTTGAGTGCAGTCATCCAGATCCAAAAAGATAAATTTGAACTGTTCTTAGTGGTACTCATTTGGTGGAACAAATGCAGGATTTATCAACTGGTTGGCTTCAGTGTGATCCTGGCCCACTTTTTAAGCCTGAGTACTACCCTTTACCAAGATTGATTTCTCATTGGGTAAGTAAGAAATCTTAAAAGTTAGAAGTTACTTAATAAGATGGTGCTTAAACGAACAGTAGCATGTAGCTGAAAAGTACGTTTTGTATTTCTGAATAAAGTATTTATACAAATTTGTACAAAAGATTTTACAGATGTAACGGAATCAGAAAAATACATACAATTAAATTTAAACTAGGATCCCTAAAATCACGGTGTAACTAACTAGAATAAATTAGAATGTAAAATCAAACCAGAAAGACAGTTAGGATCCTGAAAATAATTATTTAACTAACTAAATAATATATCAAGATTTAAATTCAAATAGAGAGAAAAAAGGGAGAGATTAGCCAAAGAATATTCTCCTAAGATGTAGGAGATATTTCTGCGCTGTTAGTGATCACGGCATAGTGGCCTTGAGCCGTGACTATGGTCTCAAGATCAGTCAGGATTTTGTCTTACATGTACGTATTTATGTATGTATAGAACACTTACGGCCAAACACATATTTATTGAACCCTTACAGCTGAATCTATTAAGAATATTTTTGGAGATGATAATTGTAGGCCCTGCACCACTGGGACTTGTTCTATCAAGAAAAAAGGAGATTTTTAAGTAAGAAGTGCTCTGCAGTATAGTCAATCCATGCACCAAAAGAAAATCTAATGAAAAATTCATTGTCCTACTTAATTGACTCATGCTTAAATGTTAAGTACTCTTCTTTGATATGTCTCATGAGGTTTATGAATTTGAAGATTTGTTTCCCCTTTGCAAAATGTTTAGCTTCCTTGGAAAGAGATAGGAATTTTACCAGTACAGTGGCACGCTTTATGGATGGGACTATTTGCATCCATCATAGCACCATTTGGAGGATTTTTTGCCAGTGGTTTTAAAAGAGCTTTTAAAATCAAGGTGCGTTTTTGTTCCTTTGTGGCAAGTTATTTTGCAACCATATCCATTTCCGTGCCCTGTGATCTTCTTCTATCAATAACAGGACTTTGGTGATAGTATACCTGGACATGGCGGATTCACTGACAGAATGGACTGTCAGGTACAAGATTAATCCTTGGTCTCTATCCACTTATTAGGCAAAACTCTGTTATAGAATATAACATTCATTGAATTTTTGTTTCACCGCTATAGTATTTGATTTTGAGCAATTATGGTACATTCCTTAAGATCTTTCTGTTTGTGCCTGTCTGTATCTGTTCAGTTTATCCCCATTGTTGCACACTGTTGATTGAGTTAGAACTTGATACGCTTCCCTTGGATTAATGCATGTGGTTGGGTAAAATCAAACCCTTTCCCCCTCCTAAACTGAATAGTTGAATAACTTATGCTTACTTTGAGGGGTTTCAAATATTAAATGCAATAGCTTATTCATGATTTCATGTACACATCGAGACTCATTCGCTTAGTTTCTTGCCTGCATGTGCTCTCGTGTTACGTGTATCGGTGTATGCATGTGTTTTGCTAATTTGTACCAAATGGCTATCATAGACTCGTGTAAGCATTATTCTTGTATTTTAATTTAATTCATTGAAATTCACTTATCCATAATCATTCATAATTGTTGGCCAATATTTGAAATTTTCATGCCTTCATGGCATTTACCCTAAGCAAATACTCTGCACTTGGCCATCTAACAGCCTTCAATATCACCAGAAATCTTGAACTATTTTATTGCTCTTTTCTTTTCAGTGGCTATATTACTTTATTTTTGAAATAGTGATCATAATAACAATTAACTATATTATATATAATTTATGAAGAATATTATTTTTGAGACTCTTGTGGTTTACATTGTGTGCTGCATGTTTTCAGATGGTAATGGCTGTATTTGTGTACATCTACCATCAGTCATTTGTTTTTTTCCAAGACTATTCAGTGGAAATGTTTCTGGACCAGGTGAGCTTTTCATTTAAGTAATTGCTCAGAACCATTTTCTATCTATTAATTCTATTCATGTGCCTCCAAAGGCACTATATTCCAAAACGATTCCTCATGAAATTCACTTTCCCTTCTGGTGTTCGGAATGGCACACCTTAGAGCAAAATAAAATCTTCATGAGACATGGTTATGAGTACTACACATCTACAAGCACCAAAATAATAATAATAATTTACTCTTTTTTTTAATGGTGTAGATAACTAGGAACCTTTCTTTTGAGGAGCAGCAGGCTCTTTATGGAAAGCTTGGGCAGATATTACATGAACAGCATTTTATCAAGCCATAAGCATTCTACACTGTTCATTATAGCCAGTTTAGTGTCACTGATGTTCATTATAGCCAGTTTATATATATGAGTTTATCTAAGGTCAGATACTAAGGTTTCACTTGATTTGTTAGTAATTTTTTTAAACATTAAAAATAATTTTTTTAATTGATTTTTCACATATTTCAAATCACTAAATATTTCATTGACCAATCAAGTGAAACCTATGCACTCATGTTGATCCTCTCAAATGCATTTAGCATAAGAAGCAATGCTTGTTTTGTATATATTGCATTACATATTTCCTTGCATGGCTTAACATCCAATCTTCCACATGTCTTTCACAATTGGAAATTTTTTCTGGTTTCTTCTGTGTATAAGTCTGTAACAGTATAGTTTTGGTTAATTATAACGTACTACTGTTGAGTTTTTGTCTTTTTATTGCTTTACATTTTTAATAATTTATTTTTAAATATTTTTCCTCATATCAACATTATCTACTACACCACTTATAAAAAAAAAAACATTATCTACTACACTTATTATAAAGGCTGCAATCCCAAAATAAGGGGGACTCGTGAGTATGGGGGGATTGTAAAGAGATCAGTAAAGAACTGCATAGTCAGATCAATGATGTTGATGTAAGAAATTTCTAGATTTGATTTTTTTTTTCGAAAGAGAAAAGTTGAATATATTAAAAAATAATGCTGTGCTAATAAATGTTTTAAGAATACTCATTAAGAATTTTTTATAATTATTAAAAAATTTATTAAATTATTTTTATTAAATTTAAAATAATGAATTTCCTCTCAATGTAAAAGAAATCTTAAAGAGTGCTTTTAAAAAAATATAAACCAAAAAAAAAAAATTTATGGAAGTCTCGGTATATAAACATGTAATTCAATTCAACATCTCCTTTTTCCATTACAGCAAAAGAGAAAAGTTGATATATGTCAGCTTAGTTGACATTCAGATCAATTAATTTTAATGTGAGACCAAGTTACAATGAATTTTTGTGTGGCGTGTACGGGCTTACTTTTGATCCAAAATTAGTTGCTTCAGCTGTATTTAAGTTGGTATGAACATTATTAGGCTGCAAAATTTCTTTTTTTATTCTCAACAACAATATTACACAAACATTATACATGAAAATTTATATAATTGATTCATTACAAAGTGACTCAAATTTAATTAAAAAATTTATTTAAATGACAATTTTTTGGGAGAATTGTTTAGACTAATATCATTTCAGAGTTAATGATTAATTCATGTTGTCATTTGTTAATTCAAAGAAGTTTGTCTAATATAAAGATATTTTGATTGACAAAAAAGGTCAACTAAATTGAGAGATACTTTGTAGAGTTAAATGAAAAGATCATGTGAATTGTGAAAGTCTCGTTTTTTATTGATATAATGTTGATAAAAAGTATATTTATATTTGATTTTCAAGCCTCAGACCCTTTAAATAACAAAAGAAAATCAATATAAATCACTATTTATTATATTAAATGTATAGATGCAAAAATTTCTCTCAATTTTATAAATTATATTTTATATATATATATATATATATATATATATATATATATATATTGTAAATTAGTCTTAAACTCCTATAAAAAAAAGTAAATTAGTCTTCAACTCTTTACTTTAATACAAAATGAGAGCGGGTATAGAGTATAGATAGTTTTTTGCTTTAAATTAATATGAATTTAATTAGTTTACACAGTTTTTTTTAAAAAATAAAATTATTACGCCATTGTCAAGAGAGAGGATTAGTTTATACAATTTGTTAAAAAAAAAATCAAATACGAATAGTGCAGATTACATTATTATTTATTATATTAAATATATTTAAATGGAGTCAATGATATTATTTTATAATAATATACAATTAATTAATAAATGGTTAGCTTTTTATTAAAAACTATCTTTTAAATGATAGAAGTTTTGTTAACTAGTGTTTTAATTCTTAAAAGATTTTATGTTTAATAGTATAATAGTAATAAATTTCAGTACATATTTTCAATTAGTTGATTCCTAAACGTAAGGTAAATAGCACTGCATAATTAAAAATATATATTAAAATTCAATAATATTATAATACCAAACTTTTTTTTTTATAAAAATATCACTAAACTTTTATTCCTTTTAAAGATATCACTAACACTGGCTAAGCATTTTCTTCAATAAAAAAGTTAATAAAATTTTATTGATTTTAAAAAAAATAAAATTTTTCCCAATTAATAAAATATTTCTGCAACATTGATTACTTATTAGATAAAGCCTTGAAAAAAAAAAAAAACACAAATAAAGGGATTGATATTCCTCGTTCAATCGGTGTCAACATATAGTTGGTTGTCAGTTCAAGCAGAAGCAGCTTTGCTATCTCCATTCTCTCCTGAGAGTCCCACCCACACACACACACACACGCATAGCTCTCAATTCCCTTCTTCTCTCAACCTCCTTTCTCCATTCTCCCCTCTCCACACCCACATGGAGGCCGTGGGCTCGCGCTTGGGCCGAGCATCGTCTCGCTACGGCACTCCCACCGTCTTCAGCGGCCCAGTAAGGAGGTGGAAGAAGAAATGGGTCCACGTCTCTCCTTCTTCCCTCTCTTCCAATCACAACTCTCATCACTCCCACACCAACACAAACACCAACGCCGCTGGCTCTCGCCTCCTCCTCTGCCGCTGGACCCCTATCACGCCGTCCCCCACCACAGCCTCCGCCACCGCCACCGCCGACGCCGACAATAGCTCCGATGAGCCTCCCAGGAGGAAGTTCCGCTACACTCCTGTGAGTAGATTAGTATACTTACATACTTACATGTGTGCTTGCTTGCTTGGTTTTGGGGTTTTGCAATTTTTGCAATTTTTGGGTGTGGTGGGAGTTGGGACTGTAATTTTTGAGGGTGAGATTTGTGGGATACGATATCACGGGGTTCGAATTGTTGATAGAGGAGAAGGTTTTGGGGATGATGAATTTTTCGTGCATATGGCGCGAATTGAAATTCGGGTTAGTGAGAAAGAAGCTCGCTGGCTTCTTAACACTTGCCTTGAGCTTGCTTCCATATCTCAAACTCAACCCGCTTGTGTATATTCAGGTTTTTACTTTCGTGGGTTTGAGATTGAGGCCTTGTCAGATGAAATATGGACAATATGATGTTATGGGATTAGAAATGTTGAAAGAGGAGGATGCTTTTGGTTGTTGAACTAGGACACGAAGATTGAGGCCTTGATCTTTTTTCTCAATATTCTTACTGGCATAGTGTTGCCCTTCCCTGCTTGTCCCCTTCTTGGCTTGGCTCTTTGGGTGTTAATACCTTTGGATTAAGCTTATGTTTTTGTTAATCCAAGAACTATGTTGTATAGATACGGGTATGGGTGTACCAACAATATATACTTAAAAAAATTTATATTATATGACAATTTTTATGATAATAAAAATAGATAATGACTATTTAATCATATATAATCAAACAGAATAATACTAAAATGATCTTAAAATCTATATAAATAGTATAATTAGTTATAATCTAATTTGATATTTAAGTATATATATTTGTCTTTCTCTTATAACCATCTAATCTATCAGACTAAAACTTAAAATTTTGCAAAGATACCAGTAATTCTTTCAATGAGGATTGAAATCAAACTTTTTTTAGGAAAAAAAAAACTATATCATATATATTTTGAAGTATTCAAGAGTATCCAAACACGCAACTAGCCCAAGAATCATGGACAGTAATACGAATACCCTAACCACTGCTGAATTTGAAGAGTAGTATTGTGTGTCTAATATGATATTCAACAAATATAATACAAACACGCAACCCCATTTCTGAGGTGTTTGTGCTTCATTACTATTAACTTGTAAGGTTTGCATTTTAGTTCCCAGCAGAACCAGGGTTTTAGCAAGCAGTGGGTCTGATGCAGTGTGTGGTTATTTATTGGTATGATTTTAGGTCAACAATTGGAGTTGGTGAAGGAAGTACCTTACACATGTCTAGCAAGTTTTATTCTTTATTTATGAAGAAAATCTGGCAGTGCATTATCTTTATCATTTTAACAACCCTGTTTTGTATACATCTTGATTTCATACAGATTGCTGTGCTAGAAGAACAGAGGAAGGTGGCCATCAGAAAGGCTGAAAATGAACCCACAACTGAAACTGGCCAAACAACTCCTAGACCAACAAATGTGACTAATGGAATGCATGGGAAGCTGAACATGAATGAAACTTTGGAGGAGGCCCAGGTAAGCAAAATGAATTCTCCATATCTGTCTTGAATGGTTCTAAACATCTCTTGGTTTCAAGGTGGGCATAATTCTCTCATTTGCATCTTTTCCACTTGTATCAAAACTGCTCTTAGGTAATTGAATTCTTATAATTGAGGGCATAATAAGCCATTGTCATGTTCTGTGATTATTTATTTTGTATTGCACTGCAGCTGATTTTTGGACGTATGAGGTAAGCATAATATAATATCATTACCATTCAGTATAGATGGATAACTTTGTTGTTCAAACTTCAAAGATCTGTAATGTGAGTCTAATTTTTTACCTATCCAAAATTGAGATTTTGGTTATTTTTTCTGGGCCTAGGTTAAAATTTGATGTTTTTTACCCTGATTGCGTGACTGAAATTGAGAGGGCAATCTCTACAAATTATTTCTTATTGATGAAAAAAGATTTTATTGTTTGATTGTCATGTTGACAAATATTTGGTCTACTCATGACAAAGTCTTAGAATTTATCATGTTGCTTTTGTTACAAAACCAGAGGCAACCTAAAAACACACACTCACCAACTCTGTCCCACAGCCATTGATTTGTTGGGAGGCTTAGAAATCAATGAGACAAGCAGAGTTGTGTGAGTGTGTGTTTGTTTGAGATTCTTCCTTTTTGTTACTTGATTTTTTAATCCATAAAAACAACAGAAACAACTTAAAAATTGCCAAACCATGAATCACCAGTATTTAATAAACACTGTCTCATATTTGATTTGATTCGGCACTTCAAACTGCATTCTAACACTCATATTGTTGTGTGTCACGGTGTTTGTAGCGTGTCGTGTCTTGTATTCATGTCCAATGCTTCTTAGCTGCTTGAGAAGTATGATGTATTTACTGGGTGATCAGTGATGCTTAGAACATGCATTATTTCAATGCTCAAAACAGCAATCTACTGTTTTGCACTTACAGAATGTGCACGCCTTCTGCTTGGCTTAAAGTATTGATGTTTTGGTGATATGCTGTTTAACTGATATAAGACGAATTCCTTTGGTAGTGTATAAAGGTCGCACATGATATGGTAATCATTTTTGGAAGAGATATGCAAACAAATTAGATCCATTTTTTTTAGAAGGATCCTTCTCTAACATGATTAGATTAGGCAATTTATTTTCCATAAACCAAATCTATCTAATAACTTTTCCTTTAGGAACTAAGATATAACATTAAAGGTAAATGATATTGATGTACTTTTATTGGTGTTGCAGGAATCAAATATGAGTCAGTTGGAGCTTGGTTTAGGCTTCAATGGTGACAACAGCCAGAACGCTGACGATCAATTGAAAAAAAGGAGTTCTAGTGGTCAATCCAAGAATTGAATTTCACTCACTGTGTGAATCTGGAAGATAGAAAATGATGCTGTGTAGAAGTTATGTATTTCTAGAAATAGGTGGTGGATGTTTTGTACCAATATCCGGTTCCTTTCTGACATGATATGGTTAACCAGTGTATTGTATAGATGAAGTACTTAACTAGCGTTAGTAGTATAGGATGACCACTTGTATTATATGCTGCCTTGTGCATGTATAATCTTAGACTACTGAATAGCAGTAGTGCGATAAATAAAATCTCCAGTTTCTCGTAATATGGTTAATCTAATCCTACTATATATGGTCTATTACATTCAAGCCAATGAAAACATACAATACTGGGTCTAAGTAATCTGTACTGACCATAATTAGACTAATTATCTATTTGGTTGGTGAATTAATTTTGAAAAAAATAGAACGAAAAATTGCGTTTGTATTTTACCGAAAAAGGAATATGATTTGGATTAATAATAGAAATAAAAATAAAGTATATGGATTATTCTCATGGAAATCATACCAATATCTCTTTTATATCAAAGAAAATATTGGGATTATGGAATTCCGAGAATCTTAATCACACCTTCTCAACGTCATCCCACTATATATGGTTAATGCAATTTAAGTATTGAATTACAAGCTTAAAACATACTATACTGCAGAGAATCTTAAAATGGCCTATAAATACCAGGCACTCCGTGGTAAGCTTCAAACATACTATTTGTCTGGGGGGCTAGTCAACGATTTTATACAAAGCAGAGCCTATGATGCTGTGCATATGTTAGTGTGTATATATAGGTACATGTTAGTGTTAAATAAACTGCTGTCCGTCACTTAATTATTTAGTTATTAAAGAACTGCACTAAACCAAAATCATTGGGTTTTGTATAATGAGAAAAAAAAAGGGAATGGGGTATATTGGTGATGTAGTGGTCCAACAAAACAAGGATCTTTCCTAATATGAATCTGTAAAGCTCAAAACAGCTCGATACAACCAAAACCTCAACCATCATCTTATGGCACTTGGTTATTACAAAACAATAGAAGTCTAGAAATAAGATTAAGATTGGGAGAAAAGAATAGTCTATAGGCCTGGCCTGTGAAAGAGAGAGCTGGTCTCCGTGAAGAGCAGATTATATGATTCTGAAGGTACATATTTCAGTCATTCCATACACTGGAAAACTTTGAAGCGTACTAATAAGATCCAAGTCATCCTTTTTTTGGGGGGACCTGCCTCTCATCAGCTGCTATTACCATTCTCGGTTGTATTGTTATCCTCCACAGAATGGGTTACACCAACTTCTGCCGGACGAATTACGCGATCATAAAGCATATACCCCGCCTGCAAACAATGGTAAAATTTTTATTCATATTACCAAGAACTAGGTCGCATTATTTTAGTTTGAAGGAAGAACAGGTCTAATGTAAAGACTTTAAAAGTAAAATGCAAAAAATCCTCAAACACCTATAAAAGCAAATGAACAGCATATTGATATAAGTATAACAAGAAGAAATTTGATGAAAGTAGTTATAGAGATCCAACTAGAGAAATAGACATAACATAGAAACTTGTGCAGTTCAAACAAATAGCATTAACTATATATATACAACAATAGATGTCAGGAGTTCTGAAGGAGATGAATTTATGAGTTGGAAAACTGAACCATTTTCCTTCCCAAACAGTCATGTAAATTACCTTAAGAACAGCTGCGACAGTGCCTGCAGGCTTGGAGGCATCAGGGACTTGGAATACGGCATTGTGCCTGTGTGGATCAAACGGCTCGTTTGTAGGATCAAATTTCTCTACACCAAACTTTTTAAGTACCTGAAGGCAGAAGCAACTGTCAGCATTAAATAGAAGGCTAAAGAAGCATTTTACTGTTGTAGCTAGAAGCACATTATTTCATACTCAGTGACAAAACATGAGTCACCAAAAACTTTGAGAAAAAGCAAATGATTAATATTGAATCAAAAAGAATTTTATGGACCTGGCTATTTCTTAAAGAGACACATTTTATCAAGGGGATTAAAAGAAAACACAAGAATCTAAGTATACTGTATATGACTTCATATATATATATATATAAAGGTTGACATTGGATCAGCTTTGAGTATTGCAACTAACTGCTGCTCCATAAAGTACAACAGTTTACCTCTGATAGTTGTTTGTCAGTCATTTCAACACCTTCAAGAAGTGTTTTCAGGAGTGGTGCTGCACCTGAGGAGTCCTTAGATGTATCAATTTTGGAAAAACTATCCTTTACAACTGAGGAAGCTCTTCCCAAATTGTCTGCAACATCTAGTAAACTCTTTGCAAAATTCTACAGCACATATTATGTCAGTCAGCACAAAGCTAAAGAGTAAATAATTTGGTATCAGTGACTCTAGCACAAAAACAAGGTAAAAAATTATACCTGAATAGCAAATTTTTTTGAATTCTCTGCTTCACGTCTAGTCCTGTCCATGACATTCTCCATTTCTGCCAAAGTCCGTAGAACTTTGTCCTGCATTTTTTCAATATCCTTTTGCTTTAACTTCAAGAGTTCTTCCTTCTCAGCTACCAGCTTTACTAGATCATCCCTGGACAAATCGGTTTCACTCTCTGAATCTGAATCAGAAAATGCAGTTCGTTTAGTAACTCTCCTTCTTTTGACAGATTCAGACTGAGATTCTGAAATGGAACCTGATTCTTTAGTTTGGGTTGCAGAATCAGAACTTTCAGCATCATCAGTTGTTTTTGCAGGATCAGCAGTTTTATTACCATTTTCTTTTTCATTAGGTTCGGGTGAGGCTGATGAAGAAAATCCACATCTTAGAGTCGAGGATGCATTTATAGGTAGCCACAATGAATTCACTTGGACTGGAATTACCTGAAATATTAGAAAGCATGTAGGGTACTTGATGAGAACTTTACAAAACAATACTAAATAATTATAAGAGAGAGAATTGACTCTTACAGCATAAAATATTGATCACTAAGCAATCAATTTTTCATAGTATTATTTTCATAAAAACTACATGTAATTTAACATTTTAACCCACTTAAACATTATAAAAACAATAAAATTGTGTGAGGAATATGAACAAAAGAATATGAAGACAAGAAAATATTCATATAAAAGCTCAAGGACAGCTTGTTTCATCTGAATATGAAGTTATGGTTGGGTGTCGAATTAAAGTCTTTCCACAAATCATATTTTTATATTTCAAAATTTAGCCAAACCGGGAAGAAGTTATTTACAATAATCATTTGTAAACCTTAAAGAAGATGTAGTAATAAAGTAATAAAATTAGACAATAAAATATTCATCAACCAACTCAAATATTTTATATCCTGCTATCCCAACAAAGAAGGACAGTCGAAATCATTAGCAACAAAAAAGTTTCAATCTTGATTACATTGTAATCCTACTAATAGTGAAATGAACCGTTAGAGACTTTACATTCTAAAATTGCTGTATTTCTGCAGGTCTCTTCTATACTTTAGTAGTTTAGCTGAATAACTAGATAAATCATCAAACAAAGATAATGTTAATGAAATTACTCAGCTCCAAAAGAGCAGTGAAGACTAAGACTAATGTATTTCCAAATTCTGTAAGGCAAATTATGGAATTGATATGCAATTGCAAACAAAAATAGACATGGAAATAAAACCAAGGCTATTTAATAAACAACACTAAAACTGATGTATCACCGAAGAGAAAACAACGTAGCAAACAAACCAATGAAAATCTGTGCTCAAATATAACCGAAATTCCAGTAAATCCTAAAACCCTAGCAAAACCCTACTGGACAAGAAGTGTGAAAAACCATCTATTTTCAGTGACTGTGGCGGCATACCGTATTAGGCGATGGATGAACAAGGGAATGAAACTGATTAGAGAGTATAGGCAATTGCTGGGGCCTTTCGGAGGCAGTTAGAAGCGTTGAGCTTCGAGAGACACTCCTGCAAACACGAGACAAAACCCTAGAGACGAACATCGCTCCAATAAGAAGACGACGAAGAAATGGAAAGCGAAAAAGATGAAAACTTGGAATTGAGGTTCAGTATGGAAGAAGGAAGAAGAGAACTGTTCTGAGAAATAGGGAGAGAAAGAAAATGAGGGAAAATAAGGGAGAAATGTGTGCTTGGCGAGAAAGAAAAGCAGAAGGAAGAGAATTAGGGATTTAGGGGTTTATCTTCAGTGACGATATTGCCCTTGTCGTTTGTGCTTCAAAACGACGTCGATTTTGTCTTTGTGTTTCAATTTTATGCAAGATTTCTATGGCGAGTTAGATAATTTGGACATTTCATTTCAACATAAAGGGAATAGCTCGGTTTATAATAGGGTTTCCTTTTGGCCTTAGAAAAGTCTAGAACACCATACTTGATTTCGACTTTATAATATATTTAAAAATTAATATAAATCATGAATTTATTTAGGTTAAATTTATTTTTTTTATTTAAAAGTTCTAAGCTGTAAAAATTGAAATAGTTCTAATTAATTTTATTTAAAAAACATTTCTAACGTTTTTAAAAGAAAAAAAACAATAAGCAGTCAGATAAATTACAGATTGGCCAAAAAAATATAAGTTACTGAGATTAGTGTATAGCTCAAAGCCTCAAACTTTTACAGCCTATTTTAAAAATCAAATATAATAGTAAAATATGTCAACTAATTAAAGGTAGCTTTAAACTAATCCGATATATTGGATGTGGTTTAATAGGATTAAAATTTTCAACCCATTATATTATTAATTAATTGGGATAATGGTTTAAATATTTTTAACATCAACCAACCCGATACTTCAAAAAAAAATTTGGAGAACAGATTCTTTAAAGTTGAAATTTCCTAAAATTTTTGAAGTTGTCTCTTGTATTTTTTTTATGTTTAATTTTTTTATTTCTTAAACTTTGGACCAATAAAAAATGAGTATCAAATCAACTTCATAAACTTTTAACTTTAGATGATCCAAACTCAAAATTTTGTTTATTTTTATTGATGTTTAAGACACTTTTTTATCATGTAATTAGCTTTTACATAAACACTAACACAGGTCCGTTCATTTACAAAGTTGGAAATGGAATGAAGAGTGCTTAGGGGTATTCAGAATCGAACAAAACCGTCGCACTTGAACCAAACCAAACCGAGTTAGCACAAATCGAACAAAATCGATCAATGTTTGGTTTGGTTCGATTTGGTATGTTGAAAAACCGAACCAAACCGCATACACATACATGTATATATATGTATATATTATGTTAAAACTTTTAAATATTTAAGTTTAAAATTTGTTTTTAGAAGATTAGATTAAATTTAGTCAAATCTAAAAATTTAATTTTAAAACTAAGTTGATTGTATATTGTAAGTAAATAAAATATTACTATACTTTTTTATTATTTATATTGAATAAAATTATATTTTTTATTAATAAACTTAAATATGTAAGTTTGATGACATAAAAGTTCTAAACGCCAAACCGAACTGCTCGTTTATGGTTTGGTTTGGTTTGATTTGACGCTATCAACTTAAACCGATAGGTGCACTAAATTTTCACTAAAAACCGCCCAAACCGCCCGCCGAACACCCCTAAGAGTACCCCCACCCACTTTTTACTTTTTATTTTCCTTAAAAAAAAGGAAAAAAATTAAAATACAAAATGTCTATTATATCCTTTGATTTGACACAATCATAATCTTATTTTCTTTTTATTGTTTTAATATAAGGGATAAAGTAATAATTTTAATACATTTCTATTCCATTTTCATTCCCAAACTTTACTAACAAACACAGTAAATGCATTATCATTCTCTTTTCCTTTCCTGTAAAGAGCGTACCTATAATACTTATGCCTCTTATTAGAAAAAATAAACAATGTGAGATTTTAGAAAAATATTTTCCCCTTTATTTATATTTAAAGTTTGACAAATATTAAACTTAAAAAATGTTAATGCTATTTATATAAATTACCATCCTATTAAACTTAAAAATTTTAGCTAGAAATAAATTGTTAAAAAACTTTTTTTTAACAATTTTTTTCAACCGCCAAACTTTAATTACTGAAAAAATATATTTATTTTTATAGTCACATTTTAATTGTTAAAAAAATTATTTTCCAACAATTAATACTTTAATAGTGTCCATAGTAAGATATTAGATATATACAACATCGAGATCATATTACCATTCTAGTAGATTTTGATTTTACCAAGTATCGATATCAATTTCTATAAATAAGATCATAAAATCATAAGATCTTACTAATAATAAGATCGAGATTATAACAATTTTAATACTACTTAATTAATATTTTCCAACATGTATTGAAGTCCAATTTTTATAAAATAGCAAATACTACATTATCCATGTTTTGAAATACTCAAATAAAAATACAGTTTAGTTTCAGAAATATCCATACTCCGTCTCCATGTATAGCACAAAACATGATAAAGTTCCGTTGCAAAACTTCTTGACGAACAAGAAAATCATCTTCTAACTTATAATATATGCAGTGAATGATGTTGAGAATGATTAGGAATCCTACTTTAACTATAATAAAAAAAAAATCTAAGAGATATCAAAATCACACACTATTATCACATGACATGCACTCCTTTTTTAAAAGATTAAAAGGTTATAATAATATATTTTTTAATTAAAATACCCTTTGTGAAATTATTAATTTTTTTTAAAATATATAATTTATAATAAAAAATGTCTAAAAAATATTATTTATTTCGAGTTTATAATAATAATTTTATTTTATTTTAAAATTTTCATAAAGTACTGTTTATATTAGTCAAATACTTATATTTAATTATATAAATACTAAATTTACATATTTTGGTTAAAATAAATGAAATTATAAACTTTTTTATCTCTAAAAAGAAAAGAATAATTTTTTAAAACAGAAAAATAATCTAAGGAGAATAAATTTTAAAAATTTCTCCAGGCGTGTCTCTAAATAACCAAAGTACAAAGTTTTTGTAGTAATTTATGATTTGAAATAATAAAATTATTGTTTTATCAATTCCTGTTATTCAAATTCAAATATGGAGAGACTTGAAATCCTAATTCTTTTGAAACGCAACATTTAAGATAAAATGGATAATCCAAATTCAAAATAAATAAATAAAATAGAGAAAACCTATTGTAGCTAGGAGAATGATAAAAGCGTCAGGATAACGGAAGAGTACTATAAAGCTATAAATAACTCTAGTTCATTAATTTATGGTAATTGAATTTATCTTGAGATTCATACTAAAATATTTTGACATATTCAATAATTTACTTTATAATATTTGTTTATCCTACTTAGTATTTGCTTCAAAAGTTGTTTTCGATCTGACGCAAGATATATAGTGGGAAGTATTAATTTGAGGAGGGCGATTCAGTATTGTGCTACCAAAATTATTTTCTTCAATTCACAGAAATCTCTCATCAATGACTAGGCTTGCGAGAAGAAAGGTTTTCACCCTTTTACTCTTATGTGCTAAATTTATAGTTTTAATTTTCTTCAAGTTATTTGGATTCATATTAACTTGGAGTTAATTTGAGAATTAAGAGCGGAATGAAAGGAAAGGGAATATTAACCTTTCTCCTCTTGTTTGGGTGATGGTACCTCTTCTAAAATAGGTACTTGAATTTGTTAAGGGGAAAGATAATGGAGAATTAAGGATTGATCTTACATTATCTTTCCCTCCAATTTTTATCTTCTCAAATAAGGGAAAGATATATATCTTAATCATCTCCCCTTCCCTTCTCTTCCTTAATCCTCAATCCAAACATAGTCTTATAAATTTGGAACAAAGCCCAATAAAATCTGTGGTTTTAGATGTGATCATGAACAATTTTTTTCCAGACCCAATATTTTAGTTTTTTTGTTTTTGAATTTTTCTTAATTTTTGGACGAGTCAAAATTTTTATCATCATCTTTATTATCTTCTAGAATTATTTTATTGAAATTTAACAATGTCCAACCTCTCAAGTTTTCGTGTCTATCTCTTTTTTTATTTTTATTTAAATAAAAATTTCAAATAAGAGATCGACAAAAAGAAAATATTCAACCTCCTATCAAATTGACCTTTTCCTATTTTTTTTTTTTTGGTCTGATAATTCAGGTAGGTTTGAGGCGTATTGATGCTGCTCTGGATCATCTCAGTGCCATGGGCTTCCCCAGAGTTTTAGTGCGTAAAACTGTCAACAAGCTCCTTAAGGTGAGGTTTACGTTTACATAATTAATTCATTATAACTTTTAAATTAACTTTAATTTTATTTTTATTTTTGTGAAAAACATCAACTTAAATCATATTATAAAAAAAGTCAAACAATAAGTTTAATTTTATTTGAATTTTATGGAGATGAGCCATTTAATAATCAAACTGATTAAATTAAATTTGTCAAATTCCTTTGGATATTTTTAAATATTTCAAAATATATATGACATAATATTTTTTCTGAAAAAAAGTTTAGTTTATATACTTATTGAAAAAATTAACTGGTATATATATCTACCAAATTTTAACTTTTAATTAATCTATTAGATTAGATAATTATAAGAGAAAGACAAATTTATCTGTATCCGTACCTACCTATGCTACATAATTTGTATAGTGGACATGATTAGAATAAACATTCACATTCAATTAAAATTAATTGAGTTTAATTTTAGGTGTATGATGGAGAATGGGTGTTCCTTGAAGAAGCATCATACAGAGTGGTTATCGAAGCAATTCTTGAAGAACAATACTCAAAACAAAACACTAAGCCAAAGTTGTCGGATCCTTCTCCATCCAAGAAGGTCAATATTTTTAATCATTTTAATTTTAACATCTCTATTTTATTATTCCTAATTAATTAAACAGTCTTAATTATTATATATAATAAATTGCTCATACGATCGATCTTATTGGCATTTTATTTTTCTTCTAGGTTATGAAATCGAAGATTGGTTCTGCAATAGGATCTAACTTTCGTGATGTTTCTGAAAGGATTAGCTATTCCCCACTATCAGATTCTTGTGGATGCTCTTTTATATCACCAAAAATGGTCACTACACAAGTAGTTCACTCTCAGTCTCCACATAATCAAACTCAAGCAGCAAGGACTAGTTCATATTCTCCTATTTCGGATCATCCCAATCCATCAGTGGATCCGGAACCATCAATCGAATCCGATCCATCAATATATCTAGAACCATTAGTCGAGTCGGAACTATCATTGTACTCAGAATCATCGGTCAATTTTGACCCATCAATCAAATCCGACCCATCAAGGGATCCTGAACCTTCAATAGATTCCAAACAATTTGATCCACTAATATATCCCGATCCATCAATAGAATCAGATCCTAGGTATTACATGTAATTTGATACTGTATAAGCTTGTTTTGTAAGATGCTGTACTGTACGCATGAGCATTGCCTCCCTAAAAAATATTTTTTAAATATATTTAACTTGGTAGTTAACTTGCTTGTATAAAGTTAATAGTTTTTAACTTTTCTTTGTAAGTTTCTTGTTTGATATTGTATTTGCTTGTTTTGGTAATTAATTAATGTGTATACATAAGGAGTAGATCTTTTGTTATTATTAAAATTTTTATAATAAATTTGTTTATGTCATAATTTATTCCTAAAACATTAAAATGTTCTTTTATATTAAATAACACTAACTTTTAATTATTTGGTCAAATGTTCATTTTGGTCCTCTATGTTTCACTCAAGTTTTATATTGATTCTTTATGTTTCAAAAAGTTTAAATTGATCCTTTATGTTTCTTAGAAGTTTCAAATTGGTCCTTCCGTCCAACTCTGTTAATTTTTTCTGTTAAGTGTTGACGTAGCGTACTGAGGTGTCACACACTCTCTCATACATAGACTACTTGGCTGACGTGGCTTAAGTTACCATACAACCAAGGACTAAAATGAAATAAAAAAATTATTCACAAAACAATAATGTAATTTTACCACTTTCCCATCTTCATCTTCTTCCTCATCTATCTCCAACGGTACTCCAATGGTGTAGGGGCAGCGGTGGCGGAGGAGAACCTCATCATAACAGGGTAAAAATCATATGTGAAGCTCATAATGAAATCTTCAATTGCATATATTATTAGTGATAGTTGAGGAAACAATAAACCTAGAAGAACATTGTCCTACCTCCCAACCATCGAAAGCCAGATATTCCTTTTTGCCCTTTAACTGTTGCTCTCCTTAGTTCGGATTATCGTATCTGCAACTGTAGATCGAGATGGCTGATGCGGCGTAGCCCTCAATCTTAATGCATTTTCCAGTACCTTCTTCTCTTGGTTCTAGGTTCTCCGAGGTTGTGGGTAAGCACCAATCAAGCTCCGATCCCACTGATATGCTGAGGTTCTCCTCCGCCAGCGCCGCCCCCTACACCCTCGGAGCACCATCGGAGATAGATGAGGAAGAAGATGAAGATGGGGAAATGGTAAAATTACATTATTGTCTTGTGAATAATTTTTTTTGTTTCAGTTTAGTCCCTGATTTTATGGTAACTTAAGCCACGTCAACCAAGTAGTCCACGTATGAGAGAGAGTATGACACCTCAGCACACCACATCAGCACTTAACAGAAAAAATTAACAGAGGACGGAAGGACCAATTTGAAACTTCTAGGAAACATAAAGGACCAATTTAAACTTTTTGAAACATAAAGGACCAATATGAAACTTGGGTGAAACATAAAGGACCAAAACGAGAATTTCACCTAATTATTTTAATTTTTTAAAAAGTAATATTAATGAAAATTTTCTTTGGAGGTGGAAAGATGCAAATTTGTTACCGAAATGTATATATAAGCATGTATACTGCCTATTAATCAATAGATTGTCCATCTAAGCCATTATGTTAAGTGATTTTAACACTTTTATAATGGAGAGACCAAATTATATCAATCGCAAATATGACAGATCAAATTGAGACTGATAAAACATTACAGATAAAAAAATAGTAAACGTTAGGGATCAAAATAAAGCTATCTAATTATTGTAAGGTTGTCCTTGGGTAGTTTCGGCTTGGGCCACTGTCTTGAACATCTTCACAGCCCAAGATAAGAATTAAAAAATTTTAAAAAATTGTAAACGTGAGAATATTATTTTTCCTCTCGTATATTAAATATGGGGTAAAGTATCTTTATTATTCTCAAACTTTACTGCAATGTTCATTCTTGCTTTCAATTTTTTTTTTTGGGTTCATACCTACCCCCAAACTTTCAGTTTTGTTCATGCCTGCCCTTTTTGCTAACACCGTTAACTTGCTTGACGGAATTTACTGACGTGGATGATGAATGTGTATTTTTTTTGCCACGTCATTGTCAACCTCGCCTTTAACTTTTTACTTTTATTAAAAAATTAACCTAATATAAATAAAAAATATATTTTAGGATAAAAGTTTAATTTTTTTAAATTTGGATTAGGTTAGTTTTTTTAAATAAAAGCAAAAAGTCAAATATGAGATGTAAAATGAGGTAGACAATGAGGTGGCAAAAGAGATACACATTCATAGTCCACGTCAGCAAATTCTTTCAAGCAAGTTAACGGTGTTAGTAAAAAGGACAGACATGAACAAAATTAAAAGTTTGGAGGTAGACATGAACCAAAAAAAAGTTTGGGAACAAGAATGAATATTGCAGTAAAGTTTGAGGGCGACAAGAGTCATTTAATATATTCATGACTTTGAATTAACTTGAGGGCTGAAGCTAAAGTATAATTAACAAGTCTTTCGTACTCATCAACTAATAAAAGAAAATAGGTGTGTCATGTTTTACTTGTGACTCCATGCAACACCTTTAATTTGTATCATTAATTCCTAAAATAAATCAGGAAAAAAAATTTTAGAACAAATCAGGAAAAATTATAACTAGGGTGTATATTAATACTCTATAGTCTATACTCTATAATTACAAAAGTTATATATAATCAATGCCTATATGTTTATTTTTCCTAGATAAATTAACAAAACAATTTCTTTGAAGATAAGTTAGAGGTATTCATATTTAATATTTGACAATAATTATAATAAAATTGTTGTTTGCAACTATTATGACATCAAATTATATATTTAGTAATGTTGATTTGTCAATTTAATTATAATTATCACGTTATGACACTATAAAATAAAAGTTATTATCATGGCTATTGATAAAAATTATTACCAAATATATAATTTGATATCACAATCAACATTAAAAGTCACAATTAATAGTAAACAAAATTTAAAACAAAATTAACGGAAGATTAAGGAGACAAAAACTACTTTTGTGGCCTCAATTATTACACCTTGAACTCAAACAAGTCTCTTATATATATTATATACACATAACAAAACGAAGTCAATGAGTTACAATTACAAACTAGTCATGAATTGGATGGTGATAATTATTATAGCTTATATTACTATGGGGTTAATTGTAATAAACAGTGTAAGCGTAGGGGCAAAAGTGGAAGCAATTATTGTGTTCGGAGACTCATCGGTGGACGCAGGGAATAACAACCATATTTGTACGATACTGAAGAGCAATTTCAGTCCCTACGGTCGTGATTTCTACGGTTCCGTACCCACCGGACGGTTCTCCAATGGGCGTCTGCCAAGTGACTTCATCTCAGAAGCTTTTGGGATAAAGCCTCTGATTCCTCCGTATTTGGATCCAAACTTTAATGTTTCTCATTTTGTGAATGGTGTTTGTTTTGCTTCTGCAGGTAGTGGCTTTGATAATCTTACATCTCATGTCCTAGTAAGTATATATGATTAGTGTTTTGATTTGGGTTTTTAATATTTTCTTTTATTAATGGGTGAGTCTATGATGCAACTTGTTGCATGCATGCAATGTAATTTCGGCCGATAGTATTGTGACATGTGGGTAGGATGATTTGAGATATAATGCAATTTTCCATGTGTCACAATCCTATCGGCCGAAATTGCATTGCATGCATGCAACAAGTTGCATCATAGACCAACCCTTCATTAATTATTAAGTGAGCTAGTGTTTATGTGTGAGTGACTATCTTGTAATTTTCAGTCGGTGATACCTCTATGGAAGCAACTAGAATACTACAAGGAATTCCAAGAAGAGCTCAATAACCATCTTGGGAAAGAGAAAGCAAAAGAGGTTGTGGGTGAATCATTACACCTTATAAGTGTAGGGACCAATGACTTTCTAGAAAACTTCTACATGCTTCCAAAGAGATCATCAGAATATTCAGTGGAAGAATACCAAAAGTTCTTGTTGGGAATTGCAGAGGAATTCATGGAAGAGCTCTATGGGATGGGAGCAAGAAAGATTTCAATAGTGGGGCTTCCTCCTATGGGGTGTTTGCCTTTGGAAAGAACCACAAATTTCATGTTTGGGAGTGAGTGTGTGGAAGAATACAACAATGTGGCCATAGATTTCAATGGCAAGTTGGAAGGTTTGGTGTTGGAGATGAATCAAAAGCTGCTTGGGATCCAATTGGTGTTTGCTAATCCTTATGATATCATATGGAACATCATTCAGAATCCAGGTGCTTTTGGTAAGGGAGGTTTTAATTGAAAGAAGTTTAGATCAGTCAATTGTGTTTTAAATTAAAAGATTGATCTTTCTTTCAATTTTGATTAAAAAATGCAGGATTTGAAGATGTGGAAAGAGCATGTTGTGGAACAGGATTATTTGAGATGAGCTACATGTGTGATGAGTTTAATCCATTCACTTGTTCGGATGCTAATGATTATGTGTTTTGGGATGCATTCCATCCCACTCAAAAAACTTATGCCATCATTGCTCATTATTTGTTCTACAATTATCTAATTCACTTCAACTAATTCATTCATTTTCCATATATCCCATTATTAACTTGTTGTATATTAAAGTGAGAGCCTCTTTTTTTTTTTTTTTAATTATGTAGAGTGAGAGCGTTTTGAGTAATACTGAATTTTAATACATCATTTTAATCAATTAATTTTTAATTCATTTAAAATGAATTTTTATAAATATGAATTTTTAATAGAGTATGAATAGCCTAAATTATTAATTTGTGTGTAATTTTATTACGGGAAGTAGGAACATTCTTTTTTATTCACAAGTGGTAATAGTACCTTAACAGACATGTTGGTTTCTCTCTTCCACAACACAGGCACACAGCACAAAATGTACATCTCGGTAATATTTAATTTATAAATAAGATATGTTTTATTTTTTATTTTAAATATGACCCAATTCATTATTTAGTAGTCAAATTAGTGCATCTGTTAATTTAATGACTTTGCCAGTTTACTTCTCATTCATTCAATTAATCAAAAGATTAAGTTGATTAAGAATCCATCTTGATTAAATTGAAACGTTTTATTTTTAAAGGATAAAATTGAAAAGATATAGATTAAATCATTAATTTACTAAAATAAGTTAATTAAGCTAAAAATTAAAAATACTATAATAATAACAATCAAAGCACACTTTTTTTTTTCATTAGGTGAGGTTAGTTATATGAATTAAACGACATAGTCTGTTTTTACATATTTCTATTATTAGGATAGATTTCGTATAAAATAAAATTTTCATATATAAGGAGCAAAGTAAAGATGTAATTGGAATTTGTCACAAAGAAAAATAGTTTATCTAATAAGAGCCCTATAATACTTGTTAAGATTTTTTATTTTTACTTTATTGGTGTAGAAAAAAATTATTATCTTGAAATTTGGTAAAAATGTAATAGAGATATCTTTTTTAAAACTTCTTATTGGTTAAAATGAATCTTTAATAGGGATGACAATCTTACCCGGACTCAACGGGTACCCGAAAAATTTACCCGTTAGGTCCGAGTCCGTGTATTAAAAATGGGTCTGGGTTCAGGTATGAGAATTTTAACGGATAAAAGTCCGGGTCTGGGGATGGATAAGGGTGTATTCACCCCGGACCCGGTGATATAATATATATAAAACTATTTTATATATAAATTTTTTATATAAAAAAATATTATATATCATATCAAATTGTGTGTTTGAAGTTTGTTTTTCTTAAATTTGGAAATAATTAAATTTATGAATGTGTGTTCAATACTTGTGATGAAAGTAGCAAAAATTGTAGAAAAAATAGTAAATTTTTCGGGTCCGGGACCGAGTCTGGGGATCTAAGTATTCGATGGGTCCGGGTATCAAATTTTATACCCAGCCGGAGACAGATCCGAAATAAAAAAAATATTAACTACCAGAGCCGAGAATGGGAAATACAGTATCCTACCCAGACCCCTACCCATTGCGATCCCTAATCTTTAACCTGTGTCAGTAAAATAAAAAATATATAAAAGGAAATCGTCATACATGTAAAACCAATGAAACATGGTGATGGTGTGATGAACTCATTGATATTCATGTTTTTTAAATGAAAATAATATATTTATAAGAAGAATTGGATCATTAAGATTTGTTCTAATGGGTATAACTGTATAAGATGTAAACAAAAAATTAAATTAATAGTATGATGATAGGATCACTGAACACTGAGTCCTTACCATTTTCCTGTTTTTTCCCTATTTTTGTTCTGAGTTTGTATAATATCAACATTAATGATAAGATATTTGAGGAAATTAAAAAAAGATAAGTGCAAATGAACTATTGCACTATTTACCAATATCTTACTCTTAGGATTTAAACATAATATTCTGTGCATAGAAAATTAGATGTGTTTTTTGATATAAAAGTAAATCCCAACAAAATAAAAATAAATATAACTCTAGCAAATCATTTCTCACCAATATTTTTTTCTAAGAGATATAGTTCCTAAATTTTTAGCATTTTATTTTAATTCTGTAATAACGCAATAAATTATTAGTTTTTCTAAAAAAACCTCTGCTAGCTAGCCAAACATAGGTGTTCCTAACCACCTGAACATGCTAGAAAGAACATCTTTTTGTTGTTTCTGGGAGTATTTGATAACATAAAATATTTCTGCAAAAATGCAGCCTACAGAAAATACATCAACATCTCCTTAGGAATAAAATTCACCTAGCAAAAAGTTCTAGTGCCACATAATTCATGTTTGGAATGACTTAAAAAAACAATATATCAAGGAAAAAAAATTAACAACTAGTTATTTATTAAAAAATATTTTTCATGATAGTGCATCAGCTACAAGTATTTTGTAATTTGTACAAACACGTGTTTTTTGAACTCAAATAACATATGAAAGGAGAAATAAATAATGAAAAAGGTAGGTCAATGGAGAGAAAGAGAAGATGCATTGTTTGGTTGGAGAGTTGAATGATAAAGAGGTGATGAATTATGTTGTAATTTTTCTCATACTTGCTTTTTCCTTTTCCTCTACTCACATCCTGTATTCTATTTTTTTTATTTTATATTATAAAATAAATAACTTTTGCGCATACCAATTTATTCTTTAATTTATTTTTTGAAATGTATAATATAAAATAATAAATTATAGCTAAGATGATGGTGGAAGCATAAAGAAACCAATTAGAACAAAAGAAATTTGATATTTCTAAGTGAAAAACAAAAGATATTTTTAGAGAAAGAAACCAAAGGGTGAGTTAAAAATATTAAATAAAAAGAGAAAAATATCTTTAAAAATTTAGAAAAAAAAAGTAAATATCAAATGATATGGAACAATAAAAAATGGCAATAACATAAAAAACAAGTAGAGAAAATATGTTTTTTATTAATAATATGTAAATAAATACATAAAAATAATACTAGCATAAATTCTCAAAATTAATTTTATAAAACAGCTTTCAAAAAATGAAAAAACAAAATAACATTCACTAGGTGGGATTTGATTACATGGATCATATTCTATCTTGATTCATTTGTGGACACAGAATCAAAATTCTAATAACATATTTTCTGATTACAAAATTTGGACAATGGCAAAACCACTAGTTGTAGTCTAAACTCTAGATTCAAATCTCTGCATCTGTCATGTTCTACAAAAATGCAAAAAGTAAAAACAAAAAGAGCAAGTCAAATTCTCATCTTGTATAAGGTAATTGAAGTGATCCACATCACTTGGGCGCTTTTGGAAAATGCAGCTTGATAAGTTCAGGAAGTTCTGCTAGCTCCACTTGAGATTTCCCCAACAAAATACTTTTCAACTTTTCATCACACTTCACCACATTCTTATTGTTTGGATCCTAAATCAGTTAAAGAAATAGATCAAATTAGTCACTTCCTGTGAGAATGCATATCATCAATATAAATTAAATATACTCAAAACATGGTTCATCTCAGAGATTTCTCTATGTTCTTTCTGCCTTTAGTTTTTTTTTTCCTTCGCTACAAACAGATGCTTAGATTTACAGCAAGATTTGTAATTTGAAAACAGGTCCTAATGCTGAGCATTGTACATCCATAACTTTCATTTTATAGAACTCCATACTAGTAAGTAGAAAAAAATTTGATCATGTAAGCTCAAAATTGTCAAAATAATTCTCTTCAGTTTTGAAATCATATTTCACTAACGATACTTAGTATGTAACACATTTCAACATTTTATTACTTCTTGTTCTTACCTCCTTTCTTTGTTTAACTTTTTACAAAGAAGAATAAAATACAGTAAGGATTTGATTCAAGGCTACAAAACATTATGGTATTGTTGAGAAAATCCAACCTTAAAAATCACAACTCACAGACACCTTTGACTCTTCATTAACTGAAGAAATCTTATATTTCTTGTCATCACAAATAGCAGAGTAAGAATCTGCAGCATAAGCAACTTTGGCCTGTAACCATAGGCCAACATGATTGTTGAAACAAGTAAAATCTTGGTTTTGCAAAGATGAGAATAGAATCAATGTCTTTCCTCAATTTTTTTACACCACACAAAATTTTGATTGTTTCAGCTCTATAAAATATTTTACGGTTTTACCCTGGAGAGCTTATCATTTTAGTATCTCTATAGATTTAGAAGAATGAAATCGAAAGAAAGCAAGTTCTTTAGTAGTCAAGTCTTTAATTTTTTTTCGAAAATGATTTAATCAGAGGGAAAATACAAAGAGGGGAGAAAAAGGAACCTGGAGATTATTGGTTTTGATGTAGGACCAAACACGCATAAAGCAGCCTAAACGAGAAATCTGAGATTGACCCACAAACTCTCTAAGTGTGGATGGAAGATTTACAAGGTCAATCAAGTTGGCGAGCTTCTTTGGGTTATCAGTGATGGTCTTCTTCAAACGCTGCGGAAGCATTTTCAAAATCCACGAATTGCCCTAAACCTGAAAGTGAAATAATATTCCTGATAAAGCATAACAGGCTGAAGATTCATGAAAGCAATCCATTTTGCAGATTTCACCTAGTGAGACGGCACTTGCGGTGGCTCATTCATGCCAGCAAGCAAATAATGAAATGGATAAAATGCAGAAGATCACGCCTCAGCTAGCAAGACCTTAAACTTTCATTAGGGTATAAAAACTTCAAATGCTACTAAACTCATGTGCGCAACAAATTTAAATGACACATCAACATCAGTAAAATTGTCAAATTGAATCTCATCCAAATTTCCCAAATTACACATCAGACTCTTTTCCCAACTTCATATAAACTGAATATATAAAAGCTTCTACCATTGATGCTCCTTTGACCTTTCAAAATAGAAACAAAAACAACAACAATCAACGGCTATATGAATCAAGCCACACCTTTCAAAATAGAAACAGCAATAGCTGTTATTAGTTGAGCTATATTCATTTTCCATTCATTTTGAGATTTTAGGGCGGTAAAACACGGGAAGAGAGGACGGATCCTGTTTCAGTACACCCCTCCTACCTTGTTACAATGAATTTAGGTTTAAAAAATTTGCAGTTCACGACAGTAAGAAAAATTGCACCACTCCTAAAAATTTCAGAAAAAGTTGCAGTATATGGAAGAAAAAAAAAAAATTGCAGTACGTTCAACAAACAAATCAGATTTAATATATGGCAGTCTAGAAAACTAGCAGCAAAAAAAAATTCCACAAAACTAACCCCTCAACGTCAACGGCGACAGAAACGGACGACGACTTATTCCGGCGACGGTGACGGCAGCAGCAGCAGCTACGTCCGTTCGGCGTTTGGGTGTGGCTGCGATGGGTTTCCACTTTGAGTTGTGCTGCTAAGGCTGAGTGGCGGTTGGTGGTAGCGAAATTGGGTTTTAGTCGGTAATTTGGTATAAAAGATTTGGGTAACTTGGTAATTTGCAAGCGCAATTGGGTTTCTTATTGTGGGCTTATTATTAGCCCAAGAGATATAACGGTGGGCCGGTGGTGTGGTTTAGGATGAAAGAGGCCCAAGAATGTTATCGTATGTGACCTAAGAAAAATCCATCATTAGCCCAAGAGATATAACTAAGCTCATTAGCGAGCATTTCAGAATGTTATTTTTTTATTGGTTATATAATTTATTGTCTTTTATATTCTCTCTATAATGATTGGTTATACAAAATATTTTTTTCACATATGTAATTTTTATTGGAGAACTTGATAGCAAGCATCTAATGAACTTTACCTTAGTTTAACCCTTTATGAATTGGTATTTTCTTACAACTAAATTATTGAATTTAATTAATTATATAACTTCTTTAATAATTACATAAACTAGTTATTTGAAAAGAAAAGCTTACATGTGCTTTCTATATTGCCTAACTTTTCATGAAAGTTTGAAAACTTAGTACAAGATATATAATAAAAAATAAATAACTACCTAATTTAATCATAACATATCTAATTTATCCTATATTATATAGCTTTGACGTACTTGGTCCCCTCGACCCTCTAAACCATGTAGAGATAGAGAATGAGAAGTTAGAAAAAGAGAAGGTTATAAAAAATTTGAAAAAAAAAACTTATTTAATATTCTATTTCTTTTATTCTTTAAAACAAATATTTATAAGATGGACACTTAACCTTGGCACAATAAAACTATGATCTCTCGCTAATTGTATTTTGTTCTCTCATTGGATTGATGATTGCAAAAAGAGGGAGTACATATTTAGAGAACAATAAAACTCCCTTCAAAAGAATAGGCTCATATTCATTGATACACTTATATTACAGATTGCTCTTTGAGAAGAACAATGGAGCTTCAGATGAAGACATGATAATATTCACCAGCTCACATCACAAAGTCTCCCTAGGGCATTAGTATGGTACAGTGTCTGAATCAAACCCATCTCTTTTATTTTTTATCGCAGCTCATTAACAATCATAGGGATTTTTAAAATTCTTCAAGAGGTTGGGAATGTCATAAGCTAGCATGTCATCAACTGCTTGTATCATTTTTGGTTTCAACCTCTCAAACTTGTCAATGTTGTATCCACCTAATACCTCTCTGAAATGCTCAACGTTTGGGAAATCACCAGGAGGTAGATGGAACTCCTTTTGTACCTGTTTCAAATTACACGGTTATATACATACTTTTAAAGAAGAAATGAGCAAAGACAAAACACGTCAATCGATCTATATAACCGACCGCACCCAGTAGGAAAAAGACTTTCTTTGTTGTTTTATACACACTTTTAAAGCATCATCAGATTTCAGAAAGAGATGAGCGCAGAAAATTACATGGTTTTACGGACCCAGACTAAATCCAGTCAATCATGAGTAAACATGGAAGCAAAGAGGATGAAACAATGGTAACATACCTTTCCAAATTCAGCTTCCAAGTTATTAATGAGCCTTTGCTGTGTTTTAGCCTTGCCTATCATAGAGGGCATTTCCTTTTTAAGATGACTGATAATATAAGCATGTATCTTGACGGCCCGGGCTCGTTTAACAAATTCATTTATCTGAAATTAAATGTCATCTAAATTTAGAGAAGCAACTTCAGTAAATAATCAATGCGTGAATAATTGGATACTGAGATAGATTCAAGAGAACTTATTAGCTTATTATTGCAGCTAGAAAACCAGAAACAAAAGGAGCCAAATTTGTGTATGGACAAAATGGAAATGTTAAAAGAACCAAGACTCGAACTCAACAAAACCATCCAATCCTTTGGAGATCCATAAGGGATACTCCTCTAAACAAACCATGTGAAAAAACCCAGACAGGGACAAAAAAGTCACTATTTCCCAAAGAAGACTAGGTGAAAGGATATCATTGTTGAAAGCTCTAGCATTCGACTCCAACTGAAGATATCACAAGGTTGTGATAACTGCGTGTTGCTAAAGGGCTTTATGCTCCCTATCCCTCCCAACTACCACAAACTTTTGATAGCTAGGAGTGTACCACTTGAAAAAAAAAAAGTTTGAATGCAAAATGCTCTTAAAGGGACAAGGAACTTTTCTAAGAATCTGTTTTTCCCTTTATTTCAGAGGGTAAATATTTCTCTTACAATCTCATCCATATCTATTATACCAGCCATCTTAAAATATATATATATATATATATATATTTTATAAGTAGCCATCTTAAAATATTAATCTATTTAGTTTTTTAAAATATTTAATCCTTTTAACTTTTTTTAAATTTCAATACAGATGATGATTCTTGCAGAGTTGCAGTAGATTTTTCTAATAACCACAAAATAGCATAACCTAATCTTACTTTAATGAAAATGCACTATTAATGAAGAAAACAAATTAATTAGAAAAGAACTCACTCTTCGATCGCAAGCCTTCTTTGGTATATCTTTCAGATCTGAAAGAAGGTCATCCTGTTCTTTTTCAAAGAGTTCCTTACCTAAGGGGCCACCAACAGCCTCGTTTACAGGTTTGTCGTTGAAGGAGCTGCCAAAAATAAGTAAGATGGTAAGGGAATCTCAATCAGGAGAAAGAAGTCAAATGTAAAATCTTAGGAACATAAATATTGATATGGTAAAAGGCAAAACCAATCAAAAGAAGAGTCTTCATACTAAGGAAAAGCAACAAAAAATAATGAAAGTTTCCATAAAACTAGAATTCAAAAACTTATACATTGTAGAGACGAAGTGACCTCCATTTCAGAAATGGTAAAGTACAAGCACAAACATAACCGACCTACCCAATATATACTCGCATAACTTCTGGAGTATTCAGCACTTTACCAAGTGACCACATCAATGCTCCATAAACCCTCATCAACTGCAACATAGTGATAAGCAGGTTAGGTGTCCTGACTACACTGCTATAAATTTGTGAATAAACATATAGAAGCTTAGCCATGCTGCGTCATACTTGTTGAGTATCAATTTGATCTGACTTGTTCAAAACCACCCGAATTTTGTCATCGTGCCCACGTAAGGATGATATCACACGTTTGAACTCATCACTAACATCAAGTTTGTGAGGATCAAATAGAAGGAGTATCAAATCACACTTTGCAGCAAACCAGGATGTTACACCAGTAAAATCATATTGTCTCTGTGTCCGTTGCTTTTCTCCAGACAAAACTCCAGGAGTATCAACAAACGTAATGTGCTCCAGTAACTATGGACAAATAAAACAAGTGAATTCTAGAAGCTTCAAAAGGAAAAATCCGCTTGTTTTACTTAATGGATCTAGAACAACTTACAGGATGAGGCATCTGAGAACACTCAAATTTTGACAAAAAAGATGTTCCAAAACTTGTGAGACCACTGAAGGGCATATCAGCTTGGACAGCAACAGTATTACCAGGAATACTTCTCTCATCAGGGCCAGACTGTAAGGAAGTAAAATTAATCTCATTAAACCATGTTCTTCATTCTAATTTATAGGACAAGTAATTGTCCACCGCCATTTTCATTTTAATTAAAAATGATCAGCCAGACTTGAAATACCAAACATAGATTTCATATTAGAATAAGGAAAGCCAACCATTTGACCGCCAGTAATTGACTTGTTGAAGATGTTTAATCTCATAAAAATTTAGAAGTCAAATTGATATATAAATTTGAAAATGAGGAAACCTTAAAGCTATTAGTGACACTTCAAGACTATATGGCAGCATGAGAGAGAAACAGGCTAGGCGCATACCATAACAACAACAAACCTATCAGTTGTAGGCTCAGGTCCAATATGAGCTCCTATGGACAATTTAGGAAAACAACATAAAAATCAGAAATATGTTACAGATATATGAAGTCCAACACACATATAAACCCAACGATATAAAAAGTGAAGGAACACTTGCCTGGATAACTACTTTGAAGTAAATGTTTGATAAATGTGGTTTTCCCAGTTGAGTACTGACCCAAAAGCATAACCATTGGTTTGGCATCAAAATCACTATTTCCCTGTGAAATGTTCAGAGTTTTCATCAATAAGGAAGCTACTTGAAACTGGAAAGGTGTTACATAAAGTAGATAGTCAACTATATAAAATAAACAGAGTCACCATCTCACCAGTGCTGGAGACACAAAATCATTAAATCGGTAAGTAACTTCTAATGGCTTCAACTTTTCAATATATAGTCTCTTCAAGCCATCAGTTATTGATGTCACAGAGGAAAGAGGCACCTATTGACATGTGCATAGAAAAAGTCAATTGAACTTCAAGGTATCTTCAACACAATTCATTTACTATCACTTCAGAAATCAAAATTTGGGTAAAACAAATTGTGCGTTTATAAATGTGAAACTGAAACATTAAGTATACAATAGTTAGCTATAAGTTCCACAAAAAATCTTTCAATTGGTCAAACTTTGTACAGTTTGAAGAAACAACAGCACTGTTCAGAGGCGAAAGAATTCATTAATGTATCCATCTAACCACCAACAAGTCTGGCATTCTGGAATCTAAACCATTAACTGTAAATTACTAAAAAAAGCACTGGCAATAAAAAACTGCATAACATGAAGAAGCTCTGATCAGTATGTTTAAGCTTTGTAGTTGTGTACGTACAACTTGCAGTATGTCTGGAAATTTTAGAAAGGGTGCAAAGTCTTTTTTTTTGATAGAAAGAAAGGGTGCAAAGTCTTATCTCCCTAATATATACTTTGCAAGACCATGATGACAAAAACTAGAACTTAATCGAGCACATTAACTAAACAATGTATATCAAATCTGCTAATGGTTGGAAACTTGGAATTAATCTTAGTAGCAGAGGAGGAGAATAATGCACAACCGGAAACAATTGAGGAATCAACAACACAATTATCACCTTTTTTGTTGACTTTGTCGAAAACCAATTTGCTGAAATTGATGGCTGCAATTGAGAACTAACTGCACGAGTGCCAATTATTAAAATTAGATTAAGGAGGAAATAATATAGAAATAAAGCATATTCAACAAAACAAGAAATATATTACCAATTACATCTACTTCTTTATGTTTATGCTTTTTCTTCTGGATAAAAAGATCACCAGTAAATACTTTCACAAAAATAAACATAAAAAGTTTAACATCTTCAAAAGAAAAAAAAAAAAAAACTTACTGCTAGTAAAACATCCAAACCCTCCATATTGGGAGGTTTCAGATTTTCCAAATCAACTGAAATACAAATTAAGCTTCCATTAGGTAAAACTTTATAAGATAAAGAGATATCTAAATACAAAAGCTTATGCAGCAAAATACTTGGCTCACCATCACTAGACAGCAAATCACGTGTTATCGCTTGGCCAGATTGTGCCAAAGAAACTAGCTACAATTCGAATTGGTAACGGGTAAGTTTTAGAAATGGATCAGAATTAAACACAAGAACGCATAACATTTTAGTACCTGCATAGCAATGATAAATTCTGTAAAACCAAGATATCCTTGTCGCTTTAAATCTGCAATAGCCCACACCTTATTCAAATAAGGGGAGCAATAAGAAACAGTTCAGTTAACAAAGAAGAAAGTGAAAAGAAACACTATGAAAGATTACCGACAAGGATCACTTAAGAGAAGAAGACAAGTAATAAATGATAAAACCATCATACATGACTGAATAAGAACAGTATTAAATTCCAATTCTTAATAAAATAAATGAGTAAATATTCAAAATACATGTAATAGTCACTCTATGACCATATGAACTCCTCATCTCCCTTATAATGATCACATTAGTGAATGCTTGATAGGAAAGGTCAAAGGTGGAAGAAATAGAGAAAGATTGAAAGCCAACTATATCTTCTTTAATCATGGTATAACCGATTCAGTTGCTATAGAAATTACTCAACATCGTTACGATCATGAAAAAAATTAAGCAATCACACAAATAAATACTATATTGAAGACGAGATTGAAGAGGCGGGGGGATTGTGGTATCAAACCTGCTTAAGATCCTGACGAGACAAGCCGGATAAACCGAAAAACTTAATGGCATCGGTCCCCGTAAGACGGCCATCGCTATCTGGGAACCCCAAATGGAAAAAGCAAACTCAGCATCAGAAAATGCAACCAAATCCGAAAATATCAAAGTGTAACACAAAATAACCGTACCAGAATCAGCATAACTGAACCACTCCTGGTAGATTTTTTCGTGCTCTTTCGGGACTGAACTGAGGGACATCGAATCGATCTCCATTCTCTGCGTTCTCCTGATTCGCGGGGTCTCCCAAAATCAGAAACTTCCGATTTTCTCCCAATCCTAAAGGGGACAGAGAATACATAAACATATATAATAAATCGATATCGTATATTTGAGGAAGAAATAGAGAAGGAGATGCAATTGGATTTGGAAGGGCACCAAAAACCCTGGTTTAACGTGCTTCTCGTTTTCGTTTCGAAGAGAAGAGAAGACGAGTGACAGAAAAAGGAGGAGTCGTATAATGGAAATCGATGTGTATGCATGTTATGTGATGTGGAAGTAAACTTCCACATTTCGTTGGCCAAAAAGGGAAAAAAAAATAATCTTTCGCATTCACATTTTCATTCACCTGAACGCCGCGCCAAAGCGTAGGAAGAGAAACGATGCTGCGTTGCAAAATTGCAATCTTTGAGTAATAGAAAGATAGGAAGAAAAAAAATTTTAGATCACAATGGATCTCTTATTCTTCTTCTTCCTATCTTTCTTTTAATTCAGAAAACTATTACAGAGAATAATAAGTGCAGGGGATTTAAAATCGTTGCTTTGATGTTCCTCCATTTTTTATGGGTTAGTGTGGGATGGATGTAATTAGAATTTTGTTTCTTTTCAATTATTTCTTATTTGTAAATTTTAAACTTTTTATTTTAAAAAAAGGATTGCATTTATTATATACCATTAACATCTTTTCATTTTATTTTTTAAAAAAATGTTTATTAATATTAGGCAAAAGTAATTTTGATACCCCCAACGTTTGAGATTATTGTCAATTATGTCCTCAATGTTGCTCTTTTACTAACACCATTAAAATAAGAGTAAATTACGCTGCCCTTCCTTGAGAGATGCTGAAATTACACTACCCTCCCCTCTCATTTGAAAAATGACACTCCCCTCCCCTCACACATAATAATGGCCTACAATTCAGTCCAAAGTGCACTTTTGGTTGACTTTTCCATCCAAATTTATTGATTTATGTGTAAATCATCGATTCAACTTATTTTTTTTACCATTTTGCCCTCACTTTGTGATTAAAATATTATGCTTACCCAAATGCTCCTTTGTGAATTCTCCAACATAATTTTGCTTCCTATTTGTGATTAAATATGATTCATTTGTCAATGTTATTATTTTTTTATTGTATTTTACAATAATAATAATTATTATTATTATTATTATTTTATTTTATTAAATTTTATGATAATTCTATATTAACTAACTAATTAATTAGTCTTTTTTTATGATACTGTCTATTATTATTATTTTATTAAATATATTTGCTAGTTTTTTACAAAAACAGTTAAAATGTAATTTTTGTAATTAGTCAATAATTTTTTATAATTTTATAACATGTAATTATTTTTACAAATTTGATAACATAATTAGTAATTTTTTTATAAATTATTTTCTTATAACTAATATACTGTATAAAATTATTAACATGTAATTTATGAAATTAATAAATATTTTTAAAAAAACTGTAACTTGTATTTACGAATTTATTATAACAAGACATTTACGTAATAAACTTTTTATAAATTTAAAATGAAAATAAAAAATAAAAAGGAATAAATATTTTTGTAAATTTATAAAAATTTTAATTACGTAAATTTTTTGTTATAAAAAATTTGTAAATACAAGTTACAGTTTTTTTAAAATATTTATTAATTACATAAATTACATATTAATAATTTTGTAAAGTATACTAGTTATAAGAAAATAATTTATAGAAAAATTATTAATTACATAAATTATTCATTATCAAATTTATAAAAATAATTACACGTTATAAAAATATAAAAAATTACTGACTAATAACAAAAATTACCTTTTAACCGTTTTTAAAAAAATTAAAAAATATATTTAATAAAATAATAATAATAGACAGTATTATAAAAAATGAGTAACTAATTAGTTAGTTAATATAGAATTATTATAAAATTTAATGAAATAAAATAATAATAATAATAATAATAATAATAATAATAATTGTAAAATACAAAAAAAAATAACATTGACAAATGAATTATATTTAATCACAAATAGGAAGCAAAATTATGTTAGAGAGTTCACTAGGGGCATTGGGTAAGCATAATATTTCAATCACAAAGTGAGGGCAAAATGGTAAAAAAAAAGAAGTTGAATTAATGATCTACACATAAATCAATAAATTTGGATGGAAAAGTCAACCAAAAGTACACTTTGGACTGAATTGTATGTCATTATCATGTGTGAGGGGAGGGGAGTGTCATTTTTCAAATGAGAGGGGAGGGTAGTGTAATTTCAGCATCTCTCAAGGGAGGGCAGTATAATTTACTCTTAAAATAATTAATAGTGTATGCTTATATGTCGTCACATGTGATAAAAAGAACTGACTATGTACCCGTTTGCTTGCCGGAATGAGCTCGGGAATGGAATGTAAAAAGTGGGTGGGTCTACCCATTTTTTTTTCTTTCCTCCACTTAAAATTAAAAAGAAAAAATACAAAATGTCTATTATACCATTTGATTTGACGCAATTATAACTTTATTTTCTTTTTATGTTAACTGTCATTATCAACTTTAGAGAGTAACTGTTCCAGCTGGAGACTGGGGTAAACCCTGCAAAAAGAATAGTGTCCATATAAATTGAAACATTAAGGGACAATATAACAAAAACTTTAAGGAATAATTTGATAGTGACACAAAATTTAGGAGTTAATTTGACAAATTGACATAAACTTTATAACCTAATTTGAAAGTGATAGTTAACATAAACTAACCCTAATCAGTTTTTTGGCCATTGATGACATCATCATTGTTAACTATTTTGATGGTGGTAATGAAAAGGAAAAAACTTAGTTCTATTTCTTTATGTCCATTTCATCAAATTTCACTAATCATATATTGTATTTACACTCTCTTTATTCTATGATTGGTCATATAAAAGGTGGTATTCTATATTCTCTCTCTACTGTGATTGGTCATTTAAACACTTTTTGCCATGTGTCATATTTATATTGGAGAACTTGATAAAATGGACATAAAGAAATGGACCTAAGTTTTTTCCTAATGAAAAAGGACAATATTAATAGAAAATAAAAGATTGTAAATACAATTAAAAGTAAACCATTTCTAAAAATATAATTAATAATGACCTCAAACATTGAGTTATCAAAAACTTTTTGTTGTCTGAATTAAAAAATATAAGACACGTTCTTTAGGCAGAAAGGGAAAGGGAATGGGTTTAATGTATTTGGTAGTAAAAATTTGGAATGAAAATGAAATGTGAATGTATTAAAATTACGACCTTACTCTTTATATTAAAATAAAAAAAGAAGGTTAGGATTGTGTCAAATCAAAGGATATAATAGACATTTTGTATTTAATTTTTTTTTTAAACTGTGAGAAGGGCCCCACCTTGGCCATATATATAAAGCTCATGAACTTAAGGTCAAGTAGTCTGATCCGATCCCACCCATGAATAGATCTAATCCCAATATATTAAATGGGTTGACTATATTTATCCTCATGTTTGTAATTTAATATGGACCGACAAAGCCCAAGCTGTAAGTGAAAAAGATAGCCCAAAATATACAAAACGGTTAGGCCCAGGTTAACGTTTTCTTGTAATTTTTGACAAAAAAAAAAGAAAGAAAGAAAGAAAGAGGTTTTCTTCTGTACATCCATTCCCCTTAATACATTCTCACATCACAATCCACTCTCAGTCATAGATCTACACTTCTCCTTCTCTCGACTCATCCACAACTGTATCTACACTTCCTTTCGCCGTCCTCTCTCTTCCACTTTGCAATAGGTACGTTCTCTTGTTCTCTCCGCTCCCACTTGATCTTCAGATTTCGTCTCCATATCTAGCTTCTTCGCATTTTCTCAAAATTTTGCTTTCGCTCGCTTTTTTTTTTTTTTTTTGCATTTCCTGCTACTTTATCTCCCTATTTATTCTTTTTACTCAATTAAACTTCCATTGGTGTGTTTTTCGATGCTGATATTGGTTTTTTTCTGACAAAATATTTGTCATGTGATAATTGTTGAATATGATTGTAAATAGGGGGTCATGGGGCGAGAGGATTCTTCTGAGAGTTTTATATTGTAACGGGAGCCTGGAAACATAGGGGGTCATGGGTATTGTAGTTTTGATTTTCCCTGGAGGAGTAAAACTGTAAAAGCTAACTTATAAGGTATGTTTGTTTTCTCAGTTATACTGGGATACTACACTTAAGAAAGCTATTTCATTTTGCTATCTAGATTGAATTGAGTCTTGTGTCTATGGTTCAATCATACGGTCTGGTTATATTGACTCTTTATTGTATTGTTTTAGGATGAATTCATTTCACATATTTGGGTGCAACAATTGATTTGAGTTTTAGGTTATGTTTGGGAACTAAGAGAGGTAGGGAATGGAAGTGGTTAAAGAGAAGGAAATATTAACTTTGCATATATTCTTCACTTGTTTGGGTGATGGTACCTTCTTCAAAATACCCCAATTTGGGGTATCATGTATTTGTAAAGGGGAAGGATAACAAAGGATTTTAATCTTCCATCATCTTCCCTTCCAATTTTCAACTTCCCAAACAGGGGGAAGATGTCTTGATCCTCTCCTCTTCCCTTCCCTTCTCCTCCTTAATTTCCAGTCCAACTATACCCTTTGGTTACTTCTTGGGATATTTATGAAACTAATTGTTTAAGTTATATGTATCTTGACAGAAATATGCCTCCTCAGAAGGTTGAAACGGGTCACCAAGATACAATTCACTATGTGGCAATTCATTAGTTAAGTAGGTTTTTCCATCTCAATAGCAGTTACTGATTCGAGCACCAAAGCTATTTGCATAGTTTGCAATGGAGGCCAGGATCTCAGCCTCTCTTGGTCTCCCATCATCAAATCCATGTAACATCCCAACTCTCACTGATTTCACTGGCCTCTTGAACCACTTCAACAACGAAATCCACAGGTTCAAGTTTTGCAACACACAAACTGCTGACCCTAAATTCGCTTCGACCTCCATGGCCACTCAGACCCAGATGATGCCTAGATCTCAGAAATGGCCGAATGGCAATTTGGCAAACAGCCCCAAAGCCCTGATGAAGAATCTAGCGGTCTTTGAGCGAGCCCTTATTGGTGCGGCTGGCGGGGGCATTGCTGGTGCTTTCACCTATGTCTGCCTGCATCCACTAGACACCATTAAAACTAAGATGCAGACCAAAGGTGCGTCTGAGATTTACAAGAATACCTTGGATGCTATTGTCAAGACCTTCCAAACGAGGGGAATTCTCGGGTTTTACAGTGGCGTTTCGGCTGTAATTGTTGGTTCTACTGCTTCTTCGGCGGTGTATTTCGGTACCTGTGAGTTTGGAAAGTCATTTTTGTCGAAGTTTGAGAATTTCCCTTCGGTGCTAATTCCACCAACGGCCGGGGCAATGGGCAATATTATGTCATCAGCAATTATGGTTCCGAAAGAGTTGATCACCCAGCGAATGCAAGCCGGGGCCAAAGGCAGGTCTTGGGAGGTTTTGCTGAAAATTTTAGAGAAAGATGGTATATTGGGTCTGTATGCAGGGTACTCTGCCACATTATTAAGAAATTTGCCTGCTGGGGTGTTGAGTTATTCTTCATTTGAGTATCTAAAAGCTGCAGTATTGAGTAAGACAGTAGAGAGTCATTTGGAGCCAATTCAGAGTGTGGTTTGTGGGGCATTGGCTGGGGCTATATCAGCTTCCCTTACCACACCATTGGATGTGGTTAAGACCAGATTGATGACCCAGGTTCATGGGGAGGCTACGAATAAAGTTGCTGCTGCTATGTATGGAGGGGTTTCAGATACTGTGAAACGAATTTTGAAAGAGGAAGGGTGGGTAGGATTTACTAGAGGGATGGGTCCTCGAGTTCTTCATAGTGCTTGCTTTTCAGCATTGGGATACTTTGCATTTGAAACAGCGAGGCTTGCTATACTAGACCAGTATCTTAGGAGGAAGGGTTTAGTGGAAACTTCTGTTTCTCTTAGCTGAGTTGACATCATTTACGGTATCTTTTTTTTTTTTTTGGGTTTTTAAATTGTAGCTTTATTTCTTTTGGCTAATGAGTCGTTTTTGTTTGGTATCTAGACGACTAGCATAAGGCAGTTGCTTCGGTGACATTTCCGTTGTAGAAAATAAGAAAACTACTGTTTGGTATGTTTGCAATTGGGATAATGTAATTGTAATTACATAAATTTCTACTGATTATAATATTTGGTATGTATTTAGTGATGAATTACATATAATCTGAGTTTATCTTTTATGTTTTAATCTCAATTAAACATAAGAAATATATTTTCTTACATTTACAAGTTTGGCTATTAAATTAGATTAGATATGAGCAACTAAAAAGACTAACTGCAACCAAACCTCTGCACTTAACGCAATTTGTAAGGACATATTAAATTTTAAAGTTAATTTTCAGGAAGTAATTTTAAATTGGATTTCTAGATCTTGTAATTTAGGTGCTGATGCGATTTCTAAGAAGGCGAAATTAGTTTGTCAGAATTTTGTATGGACCGATTCGGTTCCTTTATTCTTTTCTGAGGACTTTTTTCATTGATCAATAAAGTTTTTTCAGGTAACGTCGTGGTTTCTAAAAAAAAAAGTATAATGGTCATTTTCATCAATGGCATATATGTAATTAGATACAGGCATGTAATTTATTTTTACATTTTTAAAAATATAATATAAAATAAGTATAAAAATTATATTTTAAAATAATAATAAATTAAATATTTAATTATTTTTTAATTGTTAACTATGTTAGTAACTTCTCACTCATTATCTTGTGTTTTTCTTGCCTCCTTCTATTAACTTTTCGCCTATTATCTTTCATTTTCATTTCTGTTTCCATTTTCATTTCTGCGTAAAGAACGTGACCATTATCTTTCTTGTCTCTCTTCCACATTCTTTCATTATATAATTTATTTTGTATTTTTTAATTATATAATAATTGTTTTGAGACACAAAAAAGACAACAATCATATTAATTAACTAGAGGTTACATATGTGCATGTTATTTATTTTTTTAATTTTTAAAATTTAATATAAAATTGTTGTTACTACTTACTATATAGATATATAAATATAGATTAGTTATTTATTGGAAAGTTATTTTTTTGGTGTCATATTTTTTTTTGTGACACCAAAAATCTGCAAAGGGAAGTTTAATTTAGTTATTTATTGGAGAGTTAGTTATTTGTTGAAAAGTTACACTTGTGATATTGAGGGGGAAGTTATTTTGGTGTAATACTTTGCTTTTGTAACTCCAAAAAATTCAGAGCCATATTAATATAGAAGATTAGTTATTTATTGAAAAGTTATTTAGGAAGTTATTTTTTGTGACACCAAGAATATGCGAAGGGAAGTTTATTTTAGTTATTTATTGGAGAGTTAGTTATTCATTAGGAAGTTACACTTCTGATATTGAGGGGAAGTTATTTTTTTAGTGCCACACTTTAGTTTTGTGACACGCAAAAATTTAAAATCATATTAATATAGATAGATATATTATTTGCATAATTTTGTTATGGGTAAGAGTAAATGCCTATTAAAATTATTAGTTGTCTTAAAACAATATATGTTAATTTTTAAAATGTTTAATTTTAAATACAAATAGAAAAGTCATATAACTTCTACCTTTTTCATAACTTCTCCTTTCATTTTTTGGTAACTTCCCTTTTCTATTTTTTTACAAGTTTATTACTATATGATTTGAAGGTTAAAAGAAAGAAACAAAAGTTTAAAATATTCATCCTTATGTTTATTTAATATGGGCCGACAAAGGCCCATCTGAAAATGAAAAGGAGAGCCCAAAACAAAGGAAACAGCTAGGCCCAGGTGTTTAGGGAGGTTTTCTTCTATCTGACCAAAAACAAAAAAAGAGGTTTTCTTCTGTGCATCCATTTCCTTAATACCTTCTCACATCACAATCCACTCAAAGTCATAGATCTACACTTCTCCTTCTCTCTACTCATTCACAACTGTATCTGACACCGTCTACGGCGGCTCCGGTCACTTCCTTTCGCCGTCCTCTCTCTTTCACTTTACAGATAGGTACGTTCTCTCCCTCGTATGCCCCCACTTGATCTTTTCATGTTTTCTAACTAGATCTTCAGATTTCATCTCCATATCTAGCTTCTTCGCATTTCCTTAAATTTTTGCTTTCACCTACTGATTTTTTTTTTGCATTTTGTGCTGCTTTTTCCACCTATTTCTTCTTTTTACTCGATTAAACTTCCATTGGTGTGTTTTCCGATGCTGATGTTTTTTCTGATTTTGCTTTTCCTGGGTTTTTGTGTATACGATTTGGGAATTGCTTACAAGTTATGATTTAGTAATGAAGTACCGATCGCTCTTCAGACGAGATACTTTTCATGTGATAATTGTTGAATATGATGTGTAAATGGTTCCCTTTTCCTCGAAATTTTTATCTTGGGGCGAGTGGATTCTTCTGGGTTTGATGCTGATTTTTTTTGGTTGGGGGTCATGGGTATTATAGTTTGATTTGCACTGGAGGAGTAAAAGCTAACTTATAAGACATGCTTTTTTCCCCCTCAGTTATACTGGGATACTACACTTAACTTAAGAAAGCAATTTGATTTTACTATATCTAGATTCAATCGAGTCTTGTGTCTATGGTCCAATCATATGATCTGGTTATATTGACTCTTTATTGTATTGTTTTAGGATGATTTCATTTCACATAATTGGGAGTAAGTTTTGACTTGAGTTTTAGTTCCTTCTTGGTATATTTATGAGTCTAACTGTTTTAAGTTATATGTATCTTGACAGTAATATGCCTCCTCAGAAGGTTGAAACGGGTCACCAAGATGTAGTACACGATGTGGCTATGGATTACTATGGTAAACGGCTGGCTACGGCATCATCCGACCACACAATTAAGATAATTGGGGTGAGCAACACAGCCTCTCAACATCTAGCAACTCTAACTGGTCATCAAGGACCTGTATGGCAGGTAGTATGGGCTCACCCTAAATTTGGATCTCTACTCGCTTCATGTTCCTATGATGGGCGAGTCATTATATGGAAGGAGGGTAACCAAAATGAATGGACTCAAGATCATGTTTTTGATGACCACAAGTCGTCTGTCAATTCAGTTGCTTGGGCACCTCACGAGTTGGGTCTTTGCTTGGCTTGTGGTTCGTCCGATGGTAATATCTCAGTTTTCACAGCTAGAGCAGATGGTGGTTGGGACACCTCAAAGATTGACCAGGCTCACCCAGTCGGTGTTACTTCTGTTTCATGGGCCCCCTCAACAGCACCTGGTGCTCTTGTCGGTGCCGGCTTGCTTGATCCCGTCTATAAGCTGTGCTCCGGTGGTTGTGATAATACTGTGAAGGTATGGAAACTCTACAATGGGATTTGGAAGATGGACTGCTTTCCTGCTCTTCAGATGCATACAGATTGGGTTCGAGATGTTGCTTGGGCACCCAATTTGGGACTTCCTAAATCTACAATTGCTAGTGCATCTCAAGATGGTAAAGTCATCATATGGACTGTGGCCAAGGAGGGGGATCAGTGGGAAGGCAAGGTTTTGCATGATTTTAAGACCCCAGTTTGGAGGATCTCATGGTCATTGACTGGGAACATATTGGCTGTGGCTGATGGTAACAACAGTGTGACATTATGGAAGGAAGCCGTAGATGGGGAGTGGCATCAGGTGACGACAGTGGAGCCGTAGAATCTGAATTTTGAAGTCTTGCTTGTTAATTTGGTATAATGGTTAGAATTTTCTCCTTTAAGTATAATTTACATATACAGTTGCGTAATTGTGCTCCATAAGCCTTAGTTCCTTTGTGATGTATTGAACATTCTGTGCTTGCAAGAATGAAATTGAATAGTATGAGTTGTTTTTCTTTTATAAGTTAGAAGGTTGCCATTCAGTGATATAATGTGACAGACAGTGACATTTCTTAAGATCTAGATCTCTATCATGGTATCATGTGAATTTCTTAAAATGTGGCTGTTGCACACTGGCACTCATAATTGAAATCATTATTGCATATCTGGGAAGTGGGAAGTGTTCAGACTTCAGAAGCTTAAAGTATTTTGTTTTTCTTTTGTCTATAAATTCCTTTTTTTTTTCATTTTTTCAATGATACTTTTTTTTTGCTTAAGGCTTCTTGTAGTATTGTCTTATTTTCAACATTTTCTGCATGCAGGACTGGGTCTGATGATAAGTTTGTCAATGGTTTCCTTTCTAATTTTAATTTTTAATAGACTAAGTAGGCATCTCCAAGATAGAACTGTTGGATCTTTTCATCTATAGAGCCGACCCACAAAAAAAACTTTGTTGTTGTAGTAGACTAAATAGTCATCCTACTTACGAATCTAGCTTATATATACATGTTATAGTTCAACTAATTTTCTCATGATTGTTCAAGGCTGATCACTTTTTCAATGCATACAAGGATAATTCCCTTATTTTTGTTACTACCTTTTGGAATAATTCCCATCACTGCCAATCTCTCAAAGATGATTCTACATTGCATTTCAATTATAATTTTTTTTTCAATTATTAAATTAAGAAGGATAGTTATTTTATTTGTCTTAGAACTCTTGTGAGGCTCTGGACACAGGCCTCAGTTTTACAAATTTCACAATATAGTCATGAGACAAAATACTATTTAGTCATTGAATTGTTGGTCAAACTACTATTCAGTCCTCGAATTTATTGAAAATACTATATAGTCTCTGAAATTTGTAACTATGTCAACTATTTAGTCCCCGAATTTGACAAAAATACTATTTAGTCCCCGAATTTATAACTATGTCAACTATTTAGTCCCCAAACTTGGCAAAAATACTATTTAATCTCCGAATTTACAACTCTATCAACTATAACGGGTAACAGTCAGGAGACTAAATAGTTGATAAAGTTACAAATTCGATGATTAAATAGTATTTTTGTCAAGTTTGGAGACTAAATAGTTGACATAGTTATAAATTTCGGGGACTAAATAGTTTACATAGTTAAACATTTCGGGGACTAAATAGTATTTTTGATAAATTCGGAGACAAAATAATAGTTTGACCAACAATTCAAAAACTAAATAGTATTTTGTCTCGTCATTAGATCAAGGTCAGTCGCTTGAATTCTGGGAAAGCTTATATTTTAGAAGAACAATCTATGAGGGCACAAGAAGTACGATACTATGAGAGAAGCTTATTTGTTTATATTTGACTAGATGGTGTAAATTGTCTTTTTATCAATTTAATTTCTTACAAATTCGTGTTGTCAATTTCGTTTTTTACAAATCAAAACGTTATCAATTTGGTCGTTGGCATTGTTAATTTGATTTTCACATATCAACACTTTATTAATGTGGTCCCTTGTAGATTTGTATTGTCAATTTGATTGGTCACAAATCAAAATGTTAGGTTAGGGCACGATGAGGACTCAAAGAGGAAAGATTATAGATATTTTAGGAAGCCAAGCTGGAATTTTCATAAAATAAAAATAAGGGTAAAGTATCTTGTTATCCCTAAATTTTGTTGCAATGTTTATTCTTGTCCTCAAATTTTTTTCAGTTCATGTATACTCCCAAACTTTTAATTTTGTTCATGTCTGCCCGTTTTGCTAATATCATTAACATGCTTGACGAAATTTGTTGACGTAGATGATAAATGGATATTTTTTGCCACGTCATTTTTCACCTAATTTTTAACTTTTATTAAAAAAACCTAATCCATATTAAAAAAAATGAAGGTTGTAAAAATGAGTTAGGGTAAAAGTTTGATTTTTTTATTTGGATTAGGTTATTTTTTTCAATAAAAGTAAAAAGTTAAATGTAAGGTGGATAATAACGTGGCAAAAAAATACGCATTCATCGTTTACATTAGCAAATTTCGTCAAGTTTGTTAACGGTGTTAGCAAAAAGGGCAGACATGAACAAAATTGAAAGTTTGTGGTAGGCATGAATTGAAAAAAAAAATTGGGGGCAGGAATAAACATTCCAGCAAAGTTTGAGGACAACAAGGGTAGTTTACTCTAAAAATAATATATAACTTGAGTTAATTTTCTTAGTCTCGAGTTAATTACACACATTATCAACTCTATGAAGTATTTAAATGGTTGACTAATAAGGAATCAAATTGATAACATTTTGATTTATGAAGAACTAAATTCACAACATAAATTTATGAGATTAAATTAATAACGTTTTAATTTATGAGATACATAATCGATAACATTTTGATTTGTGAGGATATTTTGAAAGAAGAGGCATATGTCTCGTTTATATTTTGTTTATAATCTAAAGAGGCTTGTGCGAAAAACCAACAGAGGTTTATCATATTGATGAATTTTACTAACTTCAGTATTCGTTTTGATAAATTTTAATGGACTTGTTTGCACAATGAACCTTGCAACTCTGCATTATATCGCCCTGATCAGTCTTTGGATTATATGGCTCTTATAAGCGACTACACGTCATATCATATCATATATAATATAATTGAAGAGGCAGGGAATTTTTTTTTTTTTCCATGTAACTCATAAGTCGTAATTATGAAACCCCGTAAGTAGAGATTAACTGGTAAAAAAAACTATCAAAATTAAAAATAAAACAGATAAGAAGTATTAACTATTAAGCAACAAGTGGGAAAAAAAGAAGAAGAGATAATGAAAGTTTTTGGAGTGATCAAGAAATGCCTATGGTTTTGCCGAGGAGCCAAAGGACGAGGGATAGCTCAATTCCGAAGATGGTATGCAGTGTGCTTCTATCCAACATGAACCCAAACACCGTTATTCCTGCTTTGTTGTTCTCAAAGTAATTCACTGCAATCGCATAATAACAGTAATGTTAGTACTTAGTAGGATCTCATTTTTAATTACAAAGTTATTAAAACATTATTATTTTTAGTTGACAACTTAATTGGTATCAAAAGATAAATGAGTAATTTGAGGTCATCTTTCTTAAACAACCTTTAAATTATATTCGTCTCTTTTGATAAATAAAGAAATTTTTTATTTTTTTAATCAAAATATCCTTATATTATTAGAGAGGATTATTAATTTGGTCTCTGAAAAATACAGATTGTTTCAATTTAGTCCCTGAAAGATGCAAATACCTAATTCAATCCCTGAAAGATATTTTTTTGTCCCAATTTAGTCCTTTTAATTTTTTTGTTAGTATATTTGTGACTTTTTTTAGGGATTAAAAGGACTAAATTGGGACAAAAAAGTATCTTTTAAGGACTAAATTAGATATTTTCATCTTTCAAGGACTAAATTGGAACAATCTGTATCTTTCAGGGACCAAATTGATAATTCTCTCTATTTAGTATTTATATAATTAAATATATATATTTGACTAATATATTTTTAAAACATAAATTGTAAATATTTGACTAAATATATATTAATTAAGGGTATTGTAGTAAAAATAAGTATCAAAATGATAAGTTTTCAAAATAAAAAAAGAAAACAGTGTAAATTACTCAAGATTAGATTATTAGTTTAGTGTTTAATCTATTAACATTTAGCATCTAAATTCTAACTAAACAAACTGGATATCTTGAAAATAGTATATTGATTCCATGAAATGAGGATGAGGTGTCCACAATGGTAAGACAAAACGACAAGTTTCGAATTGCGTAGAAGAAAAAGGAAGAGGAATAATTGGGTATGAGTGACATACCAAGTGCTTGTCTCTTTTGGTAAGAGATAGTGCTGTAAGCGTATGATGGGATGAATTTGGTATTATCAATATCATCTTCTTCATCACCCGCATCATCGGCTTCGGATTCTCCGTCAGTCCCCACCGTGGGATAGAGTCTCTCGTGTGAAATCTGAGTGGGCGGTGTCTCGCCTTCCCCTACGCCGTCGAATGAATCCAACGTCGCGCAAGCGTGCCACTTGGAAGCAAGCCCCGTGATCGCCTGAGCTTTGTGTGTGATCTTCGTTGCACTACGTAACAACACCGACAGCGCAGAAAGTAGTGTCATCGAGCACAGCTGCACCCAATCAAAACCCGAAACAATGTTAGGCTGTCTTTGCCTCTTTGGATTGCTTTATTTGAAAATGAATGGTACTATGAAGTGACGTTTTAAAAAAAAAAATAGAGAAAATTTATATGTTGTTGTTTACTTATATTTTTAGGTTACTTTAAAATTCAGTGCTCTTTATTTATTCTTTTTCAGGGTGAAAGTTCAGTTCTCTCTTTCTGTCTTATCATTTTGGTATATTTTATGGAGAAAAAAAGAAGGAAGAGAAATATATGCATGATTCGTTCCACAAGCATGTACAATACACTAGAGTAAGTAAACTATTATTTAGATGATGATATTGAAATCAATAAATTTACCCTAATCATATATGTGCATCATTATACTCTTATAAATTTACCCTAATAAAAAAATAATACTTAGGTCTCTTAAATTTATCACAAATTTTAATTTACTCCATTAAATTTGATTGGTATCACTTTAGTCTATCTTAATTTCAAAAAATCAATAGAAAATTTTTTATCACTAATGTAATTAATTTTTGTGAAATTATACTTAGAAACCAATATAGTGTTTATTAAAATAAACTTTGAGTCAACATTTTTTGTCAAACAAATTAACAGTAATAGTAATTAAAAAATTATTGTTTGGATTTTTATAGTTAATATACTAAAGTGACACAAATCAAATTTAAATGACTAAATTAAAATTTGAGATAAAGTTAAGGGACAAAAAATATCATTTTGCTATTTAAATTATTTTATTTTATTTTGTAATTACATAATTTAGAGACAATATTCAAAGGCAACAATTTTATTGTAAAGATATATCTCAAGAAGATATACAATTATTAGTTTACATAAATCTTGTGTGTAATGTATAAAAAGAACAATGTTTTAATATTCAAATGTATGGAATGATTGTTAACTATTTCTAAATAGCTATATTATTGATTAAATAATAATAAAATTATATTAATTTTTCATCTTTTAAAATAAAACCACTCATATATTCTAAATTTTTCCCTAATAAAATATATTCTAAATTTTTAAAATTAATATTTAAAGAAAAAAATATTCTTTTTATTTGTATGACTATTTTTTAAAAATGAATTTAAGAACATAAAACAAAACAGAATTTAGCATAAAAGTTTGGTATTATTGAACTTCGGTTCATCATTCCAATCATATAATGTCATTTGGTAATATCAATAGAAATTGACATTATTAAAGACGCAATTGATTAGAAGAATGTAATCAAAATAAATATTACCGGAATTTAGTATAGAGGTGGCGAAAGGAGAAAAGAGGAGAGAGGGGCGTGAGTGACGTACCGCAAGTTCACCGGCCTTATAAACGTTAACATCTCTGGTATATTTGGTAGTGATGAGGAGGCAAGCAAACTGACTTCCCGTCACTAGCATGAGGGCCCCAAGTATGAATCCCCGGAAACGATGGCTGATGATGCGCATGTGCCTCCTGATTCGAAGGTGCTCCGACAGCACTGATGCCACGTCGGAGTCCATGTGGAACACCGTGGCGAAGTCCTGCAGCCGCAGGATCTGCAGCTGGCAGATCAGACGGAAGAGGACGCACACCAGGAAGATCACCGTGATGCGGTACAGCCACGACAACAGCTCCATGATGCACGCTACTGCGTCGCTCACGTACACATTTCCTAGGAATGGGATTTGCGAGGCTCCGGAGGCGTACCACCATATCTTGTATGCGCTCTCCGCGATTATGCAGGGGACTACGAATACTGATAGGATCTTCAGTGATCTCTGCGTAAAATTAAAATGCAAGGCAAATATAGTTTTAGTATGAAAAAAAATACAAATAAATATAATTTTACACAATAGTTCAGAAATGTCCAAAAAAGTGTAATTTTCAAATGTTTTGCTCATATATTTATTAAAAATTGAAACAATTAAATATAATAATTTTAGTTAATACAATATTACACTTTTTTTCAAAATTAAAAATTTGATACATAAATGGCAGCATTCATCTTTTTTTTTTTTAATTTTTTATGTGAGACAAAAGGAACAATATTATCTATTGATTGGACTCTCTCTCTCTCTCTCTCTCTCTTAATTCTCTTTTTAAAAGATAAAAAATCAAATTTAATTTTTTTAAAAAAATATATTTCAATTTAGTCCTGAAATTATATTAATAAACATTACCAATGACTAAATTGAGAGAATATGTATTTTTTAAAGTTCAAATTTAATATTTTTAATTTTTAAAATTTAAAGTAAGACAAATTACATATTTCAATTCAAATCTAGTATAAATATATTGTAGGGTAATGATTCTTTGAAATACATTTTGGCACGTCATTGATGATGAGCTTATTTTATGACAACAAGAATAAAGTGAGAGTGATCATCTACAAACCAGAGAATATCAAATGCACTGATTTTGTTTTCACGATCAAGGGAAACAAAATTCAGGCATTAATTGTTTCTCATAGTAACACATTATACTGAAGAAATTTCATTCTGCATTTTTCCAGCCACATTTCGAGCCCGAATTTCTCAAAGCCAAATTAAATCAGAAACTAGAGAGTGCAAAAAATGATACAGAAACTAGTTTTCTTTAAAAATTATTAGTTTAACTAAAAGGAATAAACAAGTATTAAGCACTCTCTGGATGCTTCTGAATAAGAATTTTATAATATTATATTCCAACTTCTAATTAGAAACTACAAAGTGCTATAGATGATGCAGAGATTCTGTAACCTCTGTTTCCTCATGATATGATCAGAAACACGATCAAGCGTTCATCTCAATAAAAATTTCGGTAAAAGTAAAATGAAAAAGTTTACTAGATGCTTCCGAAACCTGAATTCAAGTTCTTATAGATTATGAAATTGACGAAGAAAGAAACAGAGGAAGAGAAACAAACTCACATTGAGCTGCCATGTGTAATTGCTCCTCACAGTCTCGCTCACATCGCAAAGCTTATCGAAGAACAAGAACCTCCGGAGGCCGTACTTCTTGACGAACTTGGTGAGGCAGAGGAAGGAGAGGGCGGCGACGCTGCTGAGCGACAATTGCACAACGGCGTCGTACGGCCTGGAGTGCTTGGCGTCGCAGCTAGGGCAAGCGAGGAGGAAATGCGAGGTGGCGGGGACGACGACGGCGAAGAGGAGGAACATCGACCACGACATCAGCGCCGTCCAGAGGCTGGATTGATCCAGGCACATCCATCGGAGGTAGGATCGGAAGATGTGGAGCTCGTCGTCCGCGTAGGAGATGCAGCGATTGAGTTTCGCGGGAGGTTTTATCAGAGGCTGGGCATTGTCGCCCATAGCTATGGCGATTGGAGATTCGAGAGATGGGAGATTGGAGATTGGGGAATGGATGATTGGGGTTTGGAATTGAATGGGGATTGTTTGGAGTTTGATACGATGGGAATAAATAATGGGAAAGCGGAGAAAGGAAGAAGCAGTGGTGGAAGGGATTTTATGCGGTTTTTTCGATTGCTGTCGTTTTGCTAGAACGGCGTTGTACAGCAGAAGGGAAGGAAATGGAGTGGCGTATTTTGATTGGATTTGGAGATTGGGGAGTTTGGAATTTTTTTTTTTAAAAAAAAATAGGATGCTTGTTCATTTTGTGAACATCTTTGATCTTAAGACACTTTAGACCTCTGACTTTAAAATAAATTAAACGCTGCTTTGATTTCTATTTTTAAGAATAATTAAAGTTTTGAAAATATTGTTAACAAAAAATAAAGGGTTTAATACACTTTTGATCCCTCTAGTTTCTTAAAAATTTCAATTTGGTCATTCTAGTTTAGAAATAGATTATTATTATTTTATTGATAAAAGACGGATCACAAAGGAGGCCCAAAACTAGCCAACAAGCCTATTGGCAGCTAAGACCTTATTGTGGTCATCCAGAAATATGGCATTACAAAAGTCAGGAACTGTCTAACAAATAGATTATTTAGTTCTCTTATCTTGTGAAGGCTGGATTTATGATGTAACTTATTACATGTATGCAATAGAATTTCGGTCAATAAGATTATAACATGCGAAAACTTGTATTGCATCTCAAGTCATCCTATTCATATGTCACAATTCTATCGGCGAAAATTGCATTGCATGCATACAACAAGTTGCATCATAGACTCACCCTTCTGTGAAATGATCTAGTCTTGTCTTCTAACACATTATTTCTAGAGTAAATTATCATTCCGGTCAAAATATGAAATTTAACTTAATTTAATTATTAAAAAATATAATTTATTTTAATTTAATCTTTAAAAATAAAAATATTAAATTTAGTTATGAAAAAATTAATTCGTCTCAATTAATCCTTGAAGATTGCATCTCTCAAAGACTAGACTAAAACTGATTGTATCTTTCAAAGACTTGTATGCTCAATATGAGTAAATTAATATTTTTTGTTGTAAATAAATAATTGTTCAATCACCAAATTATCAAATTCAACATTAAAACTTGGATCAATTATATGATAAAAAGTATAAAACTAGATATATATTTTTAAAATAAAATAGGTGGACCGAATTGTTTATTTCTAAATAAGAGGGATCAAATTGAAACTTCCATAAAATTAGATGGATTAAAAGTGCATTCATACACACACAAAAGTGCTCATTTAAAAAAATCAGATCCGTTAATTTTAAAGTTTTTTCTCAAGAAATGTTATTAGATTTGACTATCATAATAAAATTTCAGAGGATTCAAGTATAGTTTGATAAAAAAAATTAAAAGCTGTTATATTCTGATTTATGATCAAAATATTTATTAATTAGAAAATACAAACTTATAATTTACCTTATTAATACAACAAATTTTGTTTAAAAAAAATCCCTCAAATTAATTTTAGAGTAAAATACACTTAAGATACCCACATGTGAGATCCACTTATGTGTCACTCTCTCTTTTTATTTTTCTATGCTAAGCAACATAGAATTTATTCTTTTGAATTTTACATATAATGAGACCCACATGTGAGATCCGCTTATGTATTTATTAGTAATTTTCTTAACATGTGAATCATCAATCATCATTCAAGTGAGGTGGAATGTAGGTTACTACTCCCATGATCACCGCAATCTTATGAATATTAAAATGACAAAATTAAATAAATAAATAAAAGGCCAGCTGGTCGAAGGACCGCCACATGGGAAGAGTAGAGAAAACAACAACATAAAATAGGGGGAACCAATGCTATGCATCCACGTATGATGACAATTTCTCATTATTGGATGTTCAACCATAATTAAAGCATAAAAACAGAAAATATTTTGGGTATTTACAAATTGTTCCTACATTAAAAATTTAGTCAAATTTTTGTTATTTTAAACTCTAGAGTTAAATATTATTAATTATTACAAAAATAAAATGTACCATCATGACGAGCACATGTTCAACATTCATTCAATTAGTTGATCCTAATTCATTTAAGGTAAAATTTTATTAACCTAAATTTATCTTAATATTAACAAATGATATTATATAATTGGAGGAATGTATGAAGTTTAATAGTACTACTGTAGTATTGAATTTTTATCCGACCATGACATGTATAGCATCGTTTCTTGGGATTGATCATAAAGAAATGAAAATAAAGCGTTATTTGGTGAGAATATAACCTCCATCAATAAGTCTCACAATATTCAAAAGATTAATTATTATGTTCGATGGATATTACTAGTGCGAGAAAAATATTTTTTTATCAAATTATTCATCAAAATAAACCTTATGACTAAATATTAATCTCTCAAATACTATGAGATTCAATATTAAAATGACTCTTTTAACGTATGATTAAATGAACACAAATTTCTTATGATATCATATGTATGACACTGAAAAATAACATGTTAGAATGTGTATGGTTGGTTGCTATCTGCTTTTCTGTGGGAATCCTTATTGGATCCAAACTATGAAGTCAGACACAATAAACAAAAGCAGTGGAGTGTAGCTTGGCTGAAGCTCATTTGTGAGATTTGCTTAATTTGGCTTTATCTCCCCAAATTGCTATCATCTCTTTTATTATTAATTTAATTAAGCGATGAACTGGAACATTGTGAGTGAAGAGACACAGATTGACAGCAACTAAGTTTACATAATCATTTGCGTGAGATTTAATATTAACATTGTTTTATTTAATTTATCACCTACTCCCAGCAAACCAAATAATTAAGTTTGATTGATCTTGACATTAAACCACTCTTTCACACTAACAAGGGATTCGTCTAAGTGATAAGCGATTTAATAAGATTATGAGTTCGAGACCTTTTGAATACAGATATTTCTGTTGGAGTTAGAGACTCTCCCACCGTAACCAAATACACAACGCAGGTTGAATTCGGATTAGTTGAGATAGTACATCGAAAATCGGACAAGCAACCAAACACCCCCCACTGTTCCACCAAATCTGAATTTTATATGCATAGAAATTGGAGATGGTAGCTTAATCAGGTGTTATTAAGTCAAATTATTGAATTAGTATATGTAAAGCTCATGTAGAAATTTAATTTGAACCATTATCTGCATGGCACATTTATCATAGAGTTTGTTTGTGGAAAAAACTTATATCTATTTTCTTATATTTATTTTATTATGTTTGTCTATCAAAACATGACATGTGTCATTTTCTTTCACTTAGCATCTTTTTTTTTTAATTTTATTAATATAAAAAATGACACATGTCATATTTTGATAGACAAATTTGACGAAATAAAGATATAAAATGGATATAAATTTCCTCCTCACTTTGTTAGTGACTGATCACATTTTACACTCTCATTTCCTACAAAAATATGAGAATAGATCATCTAAATTATAAATTAGAAAAGAGATAAAAAATTCAAAGAGAGAGGCGATGTTTATTAAATAAAAAAAAATTCAAAGTAAAAGTATAAAAGAAATCGACAATAATAAGGACCAATTCTTAATAGATTATAGACTATTTTTTTTTTATCTTTCATGCTTTCGAAAATCATCTACTTAAAATATACAAGCTGAACTATATATTATATTTATAAGCATTATTTATTTATTTTATATAGTTATTAGTTCAAGGCTCATACATATAATCTTTTGAGCTCTAAATCATATACAAATAATTACTTCAATTATAAACATTTACTTATAATTCTTTTAAATTTTGTAATTTTTGCAAAAAAAAAAAAAGAAAGAAAGAAAAGAAACTCTTTGTTAACTTTTCTATTCAAACCCTATGAGAGCATAAACACGTCAAATTATCTAAGAGTTGATTTTACAAAGTCTAAAGTTTATTGGGAGTTAATTATTTTCTACACAAAACCTAAAAGTTTAGAAGAGTATTTACACAAAGACTTTCAAAGGGGAATTTTTTTTATTTTTTATTTTAGTAGGACTAAATTTTATTGACAACCCTGTTTGAGTTTTGGATGAAATGGTTAATAGAAGTGATATTCCAAGAATATTGGCCCGACCCTAATAAATTTATATTTGTTAAGTAGTTCCACACTTCCACGTATTAAAAAATATAGAAATATAAACAATGATATTTTAAATATAAAATCAATCACATATAACACAATTATATACCTCAATAATATATGCATAAAATGAATTTCAAGAATTTGTTCTGTGAAAAGAATGCTATGAGTTTAAGAATTCATATGTTTCATTCTTATCTAAAAAAAATATATTTAAAGGATATGATATATACACAGAAAAGAGCGTTGTGGCATTATTAATGGCTTGCTGGACTTTTGCAATGAGATGTCCAGTTGGAAATTGGAATCCCACTTTTACTGCTACCCAAATTTCAGACCACTACGTTTTGGGCCAGCTTGCTACTTCTAATTTTACTCCTATTTTTAAATTTTCAATTAAAGCCTATCATATATAAACAATTATTTTATATTTTTAATAATTACAAGTTGTATTTAATATTTATAAGATTACTTGTATCGGTTACAATTGTAATCTACATAGTACATACTTATTTGGATTTTAAATATCGAACTAGTTAGTTAATTATTTCAATTTTAAAATTATAATACAAAGTTGAATATTTCTTTCTCTACCCTATAATATTTAGAAGTGTTTTTTTTAGTATTATTTTAGAGTAAAATATTATTTTAGTCCTTTTTAGATAGTATTTTTCTCAATTTGATCCTTCTTAGATGGCCTTTCTCAATTTAATCCTTTTTAGATTAATCAGTTATCAATTTGGTCCTTACCGTTAAAATTACTAACAGAGTTAGTTGAGGTGGATAATTTGAGGTAACTTTATAATTTTTAAATATTAAGAGGGTTTTTTAATGTAATTTTTTTGGGAAATTTTATAATTTTCCCAAATTGAAAATGGTACCATGTTTTTTTCAATTTGTGAAAATTACAAAATTGCCCCAAAATAATTACATTAAAAAGCCCTACTATTATTTAAAAATTATAAATTTACTCCAAATTATCCACTTCAACTAACTCCGTTAGTAATTTTAACGATAAGGACCAAATTGATAATGGATTAATCTAAAAAGGACTAAATTGAAAAAAACCATCTAAGAAGGACCAAATTGAGAAATGTATTATCTAAAAAGGACCAAAATGATGTTTTACTCTATTATTTTATCCGCAAATAAAGTACACATGTATATCCACATTATTTCACTCTTATATAAGACAAAATAATAATGTAGATATAAATAGGTAAGTAATTATTTCAACATTATTGGCAATCAGCATCACACTATAAGTGTCAATATCCCAATCTCACAACATTTTTGTCTAACACTCAAACATTGGCATCAACATGAAGATGGAACATGTTGAAGGGCAAGGCTCACTTATTTTGAGTGATAGAATTTTTACATTATTATTTTCGTTGATTTTCTTATATATATACCTCTAAAAAAATTAATCCTCAAATTCAGTAATATTTAAAAATTATCTATAAATATATATTATTTTTACAGTAGCGCCAGAAACTCACTATTAATTATGGCAATTATCTGAAAATTTTGCATAGTTAATTCAATCTTCACCACTTCGGTAATCGTCATCATTGATGGCGAGTTTCTGACATTATAGTGAAGGTAGTATATATTTGTTTATAGATTCTAAATGGTGCTAAATTTGAGGATTAATTTTTTTAGGTGTATATATATATATATGTAAAAAAAACCTAATTTCATTAAAATGTAAATATAAAATGCTACCAAATAATTAAATCGAAATAGAGCAAGCTGAAAGAGAATGACTGATTCTGAAATAAATCATTGGAGAAAAACTATAATTTATATATGAGCTTTAATAATTTGATATTCTGATATGAATGGGCTAAGTCCAATATGAAGTTCAGCAGCCTAACCAAAGAAAAAGCAAAGTATGACAATGCATCATTTGGGTGCATTATAGAGTCCAATTCAGTAAAAGCTGAAACTGAGGGAAGGCCAAGTCAGTTAGCGCGAATTATGAAGCCCTTGCCCTGCTACATGAATCATTTTTTTAGTTGTTGCCATTTAGTTTCCTGTTATTCTGTTATTCACAGCTTGATTTTAATATTGTAAGTATTTTTCTTGGAGTGGTTCTCCTTACTCGAACAGGAGATTTCTTATTGTATACTTGCCATCTTTTGGGCATTTGATACAATTTCATCAGTTATCATTCATTATCTGCCTACCATTTTCTCTTTTGTTCTCTATTTTGTGATCTTACCTGTATCATATTCTTTTATATATATATATATATAGAGAGAGAGAGAGAGAGAGGTTGGAAACACGATTGAAAAGAGCTGGGGAGAGGACGGACTTGACCTAAATTGATAACAGAATACCTATATACTAAAAAGTGAGATACAAATTCACGTAGTTCAAAGAGCTTTTGGTACCAAATGAGGAGAGAGAGAGAAGTAGTTAATAAAAAGGAGAAAGTAATGTGTGCGAAAATAAAATTGTGCCCTCATGGGGAGGCTCGACCTCCCCATCCAAAAACTTTGGCTGATATTAATGCAATAAACAAAAATTATGGTTATATTATATCATGTAGTAAGTGTGAAAACATTACAAAAATTATGGTGATATTATATCATTTAGTAAGTGTGAAAACATTCAATCATAATGATAACTAAAATACTATATGCATGATGAAATTATATATAAAAAATTAGGATAGCTTGTAATATATACAAACATATTCAATAGAAGTTAGGAAGATTTATTGAAGTTAAAGTACTTTTAATTTGAGACATTGGAGAAAATTAAAGTATTTTTTATGATTTTTGTCCACATTTAGCACATTTTTATTTTTTATTATCATCATTATCACTTTTCAAATCTTATTTTTCAATTTATGCCAAACGCACTGTTCACGTCCCAATTCACCGTCCCTAACGATAAGTTGGGATTTTTTTTAATTTCAATTCGCCGTCCCCAACAAGGAATTGAAAGTCAACGCCAATGCCTCTCAATTCGCTGTTAGGGAGAGTGAATTGGATTTGCTAGGCAGCAAAGCCTACGTGGCTTGCTGACTTGCCCAATTCGCCCTCCCTAACGGCGAATTGGGCACGTGAGGGCAACGAAATGACCATTCTCTGAGCGTTGTAGGACGTAGAGATTCTGGGAGCCCAATTGGCCGGTGCTAAGGGCGAATTGGGCTCCGAGAATTTGTTATAAATACCCCTCCCACCATCACCTTCACCTTCACCATTCCTCCCACTCACCCCCTCTCTCTCACACTCACTCACTTACCACCATTCTTCTTGTCATCCTCATATTTCATTCACGCACCATCACATTAGAATGCTAGCACTCCGAGTAATAGACGAATTCGGCTCGAGCATGTTGTCCTCACTCTTCTAAATTTCTCAACTTTGCCTTCTTCTTTCACGGTAGTTTATAAATTTTAGTAATTAATTATAATTGTAAATATTAGTTATTAATTTTTAGTAACCATTGATATTAATAGTAAATATTCGTAAATATATATAATACTACATAGAAGTACCTCATTATTTATGATAGGTTTGGTATATTGTAACTATTTTGTAGTGATATAATGTAATGAAACGAGATATAAATAAATGTAATGTAATGAATTTTAAAGACAAAAAACCTATAAAAGTAAAAACATGCAAGAGTTGAATAATCTTTTCATCGAGAACTTGAAGTACAAAATAAAAGATAAACTCATATTACATGTAATACAAATTATCATCAATAAATACCTACCAAACATTATAATCAGTTGTAATTTGTGCAATTACAATTGCATTGGCCCAACTACTTCAAACCAAATATAATAACTTTAGTTGATATGCTCATCAAGGTTTCATATACACATATTCAATAATAAAAACCACACAAACAAAACAACGCTCTCTTATTTGTCTTACTTTTATCATTACAAGGATTTTAAGTATGACTTCTCAAATGATCACACAAGTCACAACCACTATCACACCATTTCTCGTAGTTACTTCAACTTATATATTACATTTTCACATTAAACTTTTACTCTTTCCCTTATTTTTTTTTTGTCAAGATATTCTTCCCCGTAGAGAAATTGCTAGTTGCAACCATCAGGCCCAAACCCAATCCTTCCACGGCCCAAATCATAGCCCACTTCAAATCTTTTCTGCTGCAAATTTCCAAGAATAATCATATCATCGTCATAGCTATTTGCAGCAAAGCCCAAACAAACCTGCTTCGCACTCCCCACGTAAAGAATCCCCGACGCGTACAGCTCCAAATTCACCCCACCGCCAAACCACAAGCTTATCGTGGGGATGAAACCACTTCGTAACCGCTCAGATCGTAACACGTGTCCAGTATCGAAAGGCTATTACCCCTCGGATACTTGGACATCCCACGCCGAAACGCGTCTCTTAAGGGACCGTACGCCCCCGGCGGCAGCCGCGTGATCACGGTGCCGGAGTCGATGATCGAACTGCCGGCGGAGAACACGGAGGAGGAGATCGGTAACCTAGTGCCGCCGACGGAGATTCCGGTGAAATCGAGGCCGTAGAAAGAGTCGCCCACGGAGACTAACGGTGTGTATTGGACCTTGCCGGCCGAGGACCCGTCGCCGCCGAATTTGAGGAAGCCGGCGTAGCTGGAGGTGGAAGGGAGACAGTAGGAGAAGATCTTGCGGTACTTTTGTGCGGTTTGTTGGACGAAGGAGATGGAGTGGCGGCCGAGGCCGAGGAGCCCGGCGGTGGCGCCGAAGAGACCACGGTTGTTCTGGCCGCAGCCGAAGAGGAAGTTGCTGACGACGTCGGAGGAAGAGACGGTTAGGGTTTCTTTAGCGAAGTAACCGATGGAGAAGGACGAGTCTCCGTATTGAATACCGTATATGCAAGCCTTCGTAGCAGAACAGCCAGGTTCATTTCCTGCATTTGTTTCACTGAGTCACAGCAATTTCACCATTTAGCCTACTAAAGAATAAAAATTTCTGAAATTCCTCTTACAATATAAGAAGTTATGTAAAAAATATTTTATTTTTATTTTTTTAATGTAGATGAACTAGGGGTTATATTTTTTTTATTTGTAAAAAATAAGCTGACACATTTTTGTTAGCCTGCACACAGGTCTAGACGAACTAGTGTGAATTATAAAAAAAAATAACTAAAAATAAACCACATTCAGTATGCTACATTCATCCAATTAAATATCCAAATGCCACCATATTCAACATGCACATTTAACAATACCACATTCAAATATCATTATAACTTGCGCAACTTTTTTGAATTTCAAGAATTGTAAATCTCTGTCTTTAAATTTAAATGTTTTGAGTTAAGAGTTAGGATAGGAAGTTACCAGTAGCAGAAGAAAGCTGAGTACACAAGGTAGAAGTGCAGGAGATATTATAGTAGGTAGAAGACTTGAGAGGGTCAAACAAGGGTTCCTTTTGGTTGTAGCAATAGCGAGCACAAGGCTCACACTGAGTCCAAGTTAGGTCACTCCCTGTGTCAAATATAAGGGACAGCTCCTTCTTCGGGCTGCCTAGCCCAACTGTTACATAGTAGTTTCCTGACCCAATAAGGCTCCCTGACCTCGCCGGAATCACAAACTGCTCCAGTTGGGTGTGTGTCTTTGAGAGCTTGGCTTGGATTGACCTCACCCTGGCTTGGTCTTGGGTTAGGATCTCTGTGTGTGGAATTGATGTTGATGATGACTTTTCTTGCTTCACTTTGGAATTACATGGCCCATACTTGTGTACCACCTCTAAGTATCCCTTTCTATTACTACCTGAACGTTAATTATGCCATTAAACTTTTATTCAGGCAAAAATGTACTTGATGTCTTCAAATTTTAAGGTGTTTGCTGTATTGCAATCAATTTTGTTATTTATCTTAATTTTTTTTAAATAATTAATGGCACATATAAATGTGATTTTACTCGTGGCCGGCCTGTAATGATGATTGTAATGTCTAATTAACAAAAATTATAGTTGATTGTTGATGTAAACGAAGAGAATATATGATTTGACATCACAATCTATAAGGCCACAAAGAGAGTCATTATTTATAATCTGTTAATTATTTACACGAAATTTGGTTGAAGGACAAACTTGTTTGTAATTTAAAAGTTTATGACACAATTGAAAATTAAAAAAGTTTAGGGGTATAATTGAGGGACACATTAAAATTTAAGGGCATCAAAAGATAATTTTGTTCTTTTGTTTATGTAAATGTCATAATGAATAGATTTGATTTTGTTCCGACGAGAAAATTTGATTTTGTTTTTTTTCCCTATAACTGGTTAATTGGTGGTAATGGACTATGAACCTAAAGTAATCTATAGTGTGAGGTATGCTCATCCAACTAGTATAGTTTTGTATAGTTAAGAGTAAATTACTCTTTTAATTTTTAAAAGATGTACTTTATTGTAACTTAGTCTTTAAATGATAGAAGTGTTAAATTTAATTTCTAAAAAACATAATTTATTTTAATTTAATATTTGAGAATCCTTATAATACATGGCTGACAAAATTGAAAATAGAGTGAATTGTATATATAACTGTAAAAATAATTGAAATATCTTTCTCTGTCTTCTTTTTGGGTCCCTCATTCACTATATATTATTGGTTCAAACTTGTTGGAATGGACTTAACAGTTTATCAATGTCTCTCTACTCAACTCTCAAGCATCTATGATTACTTAGTACTCAGTATACTCACCAATAATCACAGTTTCTTTTTTACGTAATCTGTTAATTAGTACCCAATAAGACACTAATACAAAAATTAATTTCCAACTTAACTTATGCTAAATGACATAAGTAATTGACATAGGTGGTGGTGGGTCGTGAGAAAAGGACTTGAATGGGCTCTAACGATCATATATATTATATTATTTGTAAACATTGAATACTAAACCATGTGCCAAACTTCAATTAATAAAATTACAGTTCATCATAAAATAAATTATTAGTCTTCAATATATATTCTTTATAAAAGAACATTTTAATTAGTTTTGAAGTTCATACATCCACTAATGAATTAAAAGAGTAAACTTAGGTGTCGTTTGGTATCCGGTGAGTATTTTAGTGGGAAGTGGAAGTGGAAATGGAAGTGGAAGTAAGTGATAAAAAGTATGTTTGGTATGCAGGGAAATAGAAGTGGAATATAAAAGTAATTTTGTTTGGTATGGTGGAAAGAAGATAGAGAAATAGAAGATAAAAGTATGAAATACTTTTTTTGCCCTTACTTTTTTAAAAGCTACAAAATTTTGAAGGGCATTTTGGTCTTTAAACCTCACCTCACCTCACCACAACTTCCCACCCTCTTGAGATGGAATTAAACTCACCTAGTATGATGGAACTAAACTCACCATGGAACTAAACTTACTTGGTACCAAACAAAAATAAAGAGGTGAGCAAACTCAACTTCTCACCACTTCCCTTGTACCAAACGAGGTGTTAATCTTCATCCCTAAAAGATTAGGAACATAAAATTTAATCTCTGAAATATCATAATATAATTTCTAGTCCTTGAAAAGATTTATAAAGACAACTTGTAAACCTAAGCTATTAGTTGTTAATGGAGCACGTAATGTGATAATGTGGCTCGTAAAATGATGACACGTGACATCGTTACATGTTTTATTGAGCCAAATAAGATGTCTATATGGGAAAATAATGTTTTCTCGGCATGTCTTCTTATAAATTCATCTTAGGTTTAGCATCCCATAAAACACTAAATGTAATGTGGAGATGGATTTATGAAGTGACAACATACTATAAGATGACATTTTCTCATATACATAAACTTATTTAAGCGTTCAACAAAACACTTAACATTATTGTGTCATCATTTAACAAGTCACCTAAGTTGCTCTGTTAAAAGCTAACGGCTCAGAGATTAATGAGCTCACTATTATGACCAATCAATGGCTAAATCATTAGATGTACTTAAATCTATTCAGATCACATGACAACAATTTTATTGTTACTGCCCACCCTCTTGCATGTCCCTCTTGCATGTATACAAGTATAGACACTGATATAATTATTAAAAGAAAATTTTGTATGTTGAAAAATCAAGACAGAGAGATCAATGAAATGAAAGATATATATAGAACCTTTAGGAGGAGAGCTGCAAGCAGTGGAAGATGGAAAGAGGGAGGAAACATGAACAAGATGATGATGATGATGATCAGAGTGTTGGAGGTCATACTTGGTATTTTCACTGCCTTCTTTTATTGCAAAGGCAACCCTATTGTTATCGAAGAAGAAGCAAAGAAGAGAAAGAAAAGCAAAGAGGAAAGAAGAAGATGAAGCCATAGAAGGAAAGAAAGAAGAAGAAATATGGGAATATAGTGTTTCTGTGGCCAAATGTACCCTACACACACACTTCGTCTTGATGGATGGCCTTTATATATAAGCTAATTTCATGTCTTGGTCCTGTGATTGATGTTTTGCACTAGAAAGATAAAACAATATAAAATTAATCAACTTGATCCCATAAATTCAGTGCAAAGCATGATGTTTATCCCTATATTCTTCTACTGGTATCTTTTTATTTGAGATATTGTTAAGTACAAAATCTAAGTGTCTCTCTCTATGAAACTTTGAACCTTATTTGTTAATTATCATGTTATGAGAGACTAATTGTTAGATTCAATAGGCATATATGATTCATAGGACATTGAAATATTACAAGATAGGTAAAATGTGTACATGATATACCATGGTCCAAGTTGAATGAGAACTAGGTCTTCTTCTTTATTGCCTAGTTGTGCAGCGGTTACAATGTGGAAGTTCACTGTATTATGGTTAAAGAGGGGACGTAGCAAATATGAATAATTGTATCTTACTGGGCCCCTCATTACGAGCTTCAGTAAAACCCTAAAAGGCCTACATATAGTCGCTTATCAGACTTTATTATAATGTGTGCTAGGCATTGGCCCAATAGTGATTACTTTATACTTTGGGCTTCCTTTATATTTGACCACCTATCAACTCGATTTATTTAGAAAACTAAATAAAATATTTTAAACAATTAATGTGAACCCAAATATAAATTATTTTTCTAACACTAATCTCTTCCAATAAATCAAACTTCCGTTACTGTTTATGCCGATGTTTATAATTAAAAAATCTCCATAATTTAACCCTTTTCATTTTTTTCTAAAGGTATCATTTTACTAGAGGTAACCCTGCCTCTTGCGTTTGAGACAATGTTTTAAAAATTGGATCAGATAATCGAATCGGTTGAATCGAGACCCATTCAGTAGCCAAGTCCAGTTAGAGAAAAACCCAGTTGAGGGGTTAGACCGGGTTGACCCGAAGAAAAAACTAGTAACACGGTATTTAACTAGGAACTCAACCGTTTTTTTTGGGGTTAACTTGGTCTTTTTTTTGTTTTTTGCGTTTTTAATGATTAAACACAACATTTTGACTTATATTTGAGTATATGTATTATGTATTTTATGATATCAAAACTCTTATGATTATAGAGCAACTAACATATAAAAAAATGCATAAAAATATATAAATGCTTTAATTATTATTATTATTATTTTAGAGAACTAATTATTATTTGAGTTTACTTTATATATATATATAATTAAATCATATAAATTACTCATTATAATTAAAAATTATGAATAAAAAATATATTTTTCATAATATAAAATATATTATTTATATGAATATTAATAAATTATTATTATTTTTATATTTGTAACATCATCCGGTTCGACCAACGGTAGAACCGATTAACCCGTAACCCGGAAGGCTCTCTGATTCAATGATCAATCCGATTTTTAAAACATTAATTTAAGATACTGTCGAATATTAAATATCCACACTCTATTAATAGAAATTTGAACCCAATTTATCATATCATGTCTTTCTATTAAACTTAAATCCCGCTTCTAACCCTTCTCATTTGAATGCTAGCTTCGTAATGAAGTCCTAATTCCCATTCGTGCAAATCCTGCACTGTCTCTAGTCTTCCTTATCAGAAGCCATTAAGCACTTTATTAATTAATTATACAGAGCCATCCACTCGATCAAGAGCACTTCGATCTCTATATATCTTGACCACAGTGGAAAATTGTTGGAATATAATTAAATACATGGGTTATGGGTTAGGTATATTTCTCATTTTAATTACCTTTTACTAACTTATAAAATTATACGTTTTCCACATTGTAATGGATATGTTATTATTACACTCCAGATTAATGCCTACAAGTTTTATAGTCTAATTCTGAAGTGCTAAGTTTTATGATCCTGGGAGCTTCATTTTCCAGAGTCCATTAACAAAGTTAGCCACTAAATTCTTTTCTTAAATCATGTGTCTTCGAGAGTAAGCACTTTATGCGAATTCTCCTCACATAGTCACATTTCAAGACTAATAACAGATTACACTTTTTTTTATACACTACAATTACTTATTGTATATAAAAAACAAGTCCAATTTTAGGAGGATAGCATCCGACTTAATATATATATATATATATATATATATATATATATGATTTTGTCATCTTGACAAACTAGTTCAAACTTTATTGTGATTGTATATTTGAACTTTACATAATATTAAGCAATTTTCGTATTGTATTTTTGAACTCTTACCAACAATAAATAAACATGCCAAAACTAACCCTTAAAAGCCTAGCCTACAATAGTATAGAATAATATCGTCAAATTTTGATTTAAATTGAAGAATATCAATATTGTATCTGCAGTGTTAGTTATAAGTTTTTTAATTAAGTAGTTTTCTTAATTTTTTATGTGCATTATAACTATCACTACATGGAGTAGGGGTGAGCAAACTTGCGGATTAGTTCGGTTTGGACGATTTAGATAACCAAACCAATCCAATCCAATCCAATGACTAAAAAAGTCATTCAATTCAACCCGCTCTTTGGACATCAACCGAACTGAACCGATTATAATCGATTTGGTTTAGTTCGGTTTGATCGGTTTTTTTTAACAAAATTTTTTTTAAAAAAAAATTTACTATTTTTCTCTTCAATTTAAACTTAAAAAAATAAAAATAACTATTCCTAACCATGAAAACCAACAAACTAAAGTTATTAGTACAAGATTTTAATATTACAAACTTAAAATTACAATCAAACATCATAAAACCATAAAAATCAACATCATAAAATATTTTTAAAATTTTTAAAAAATTATAATCGGTTGGTTCGATTCGGTTCGGTTGGGATTGGACCTCATTGATCAACCGAACCAAACCAAATCAGTTGTCAAGAAAATAAACCAATCCATCCGATTATATAGTTAGTTTTAATCGGTTTAGTTTGGATCAGTTTTGCACACCCCTATACAGTATGACTGGTGTGTGTATATATATCATATAATGAGTGTGATGTGAGAACTCATTCATTCAATCGTAATGCTAACTAGAATATGATATGAATGATGAAATTATTTATAAACCCATGTTGGACGTTCATAATATAATAACTTATTCAATAAAAGTTAAAGTTAGGAAAAGTCAGAAATTTATAAAGAACATTTTGAAGATGTCTCTTAGATATTGGAGAAAATTAAAGTATTATTTTTATACTTTAATTATGAAGAGAGGGGAAATTATTTTTAATCTTTTGTTTTTGTAAGGGATAAAAATAATTAGATACTTTTTAATTTTGAATTAACAGCATTAACAACGATATATTAAGATAATAAAGATGCCAAAAGATAATCAAGAAAAACACTTTAAATAAGATTCAAAAAGTATAAATAAAGAAATAGAGATACATTTTGTAGCATGAAAGAATAAATAGAAAGAGAATATATAATAAAGAAAGAATCATTACAGAGGAGCAAGAGAACATTTCTGTATGGAATGGGGATATGAGAGGAGTTCCCTCCCTACGTTTCATCACAAACCTCACATTTCAACTTCAAAAGCATTCGATCCCGCCATACTTAAGACCCAAATTCTTGACATCGTTTTTAGTGACACAATTGTAACTATTGATGTAATCTAATTGTATTATATAATGCAATAAAATAATAAGTTTCATAATTTTATTGACTAAAATTGCATTGCCTGATGTAATAAATTATATCATAGACTCACCCTTGTTCTTAATTTACCTTATTCATTCTTTAATTAGTTTTCTTAATTTAGATATTGGAAAAAATAAAGTATTTTTTTAATATTTTAAAGAATAATACATACAATAGTTAAAATATAATCAGCTGTTGTTAATGACTTTAGATTTTCGGTTGAATTATATTCTTTGTAAAAGTTTTAAATTTACTTCATTTATTTAATAAACTGAAGTTTAATATTAGGGTGCTTATTAAAATTTTCATTCTTTCGTCATATTTGTCAAAATTAACTTTTATCCTTGAAATTTTATTTATTTATTCTTTAATTACAAATGGATTTGCATGTAACGATGGTCCACCCCATCAAATTAAACGTGGTTGATAGGATTAAAATGGAAAAGAAACTAAATTTATATTTATTTTGTTTTGGCTCTAAATTGAAAAATGCACATGTACTTAAAATAAATAGTTATTTTCTTTATTTTGTTTGATTTTAGTACTTAAAATAAATAGATCTTTCATATCTATATTGTCCCCCATTATTTTGGTGGTGTTTTCTTCCAGATCTATTCTGTGTTTTTGTCTTTCTTTGTGAAAGTTTACTCTCTAATTACTAGATCTTCTTAGATCTGGTAACTAGAGTTGGTTTTTGTTTTTGTTTTACGTTTGTGTAGAAATTTTTTGCGGATCTACATATTTTTATGTTAGAAAGCTTCAACTTCATCATGTTGTTAGAAATTTTCAAGGCACTATCAACTTTGAAGATTACTACAGATTTGATATGCAGGAGATCTAACAATAAAAACTTTGTTGACAATATTAAGAATAGTGAAGTTTTTCATCCCAAGTTCTTCTTACAAATGGGACCAGTCGATCTTTATTCGCCCTTAGTTCAACAATTTTTACGAATTCTTTCTTTTGTATTGTTAGGATGGAGTTGTTTGATTTATTGTAAGTGCCGTTGGGCTTTTCTATAATTTGATGAATTTTATTATTATAAAAAAAATGCACATGTACTTGTATATTAAATTCCTATGTAGGGTATTTAATTAAGATAGGAATATTAGTTAGACTAAGAGTAGTTATATATTATTTTGGTTTCTCACAAATATTTTTCTATGGAGGCAATCTTTATCGAAACACTATCGGTATTAAATGTGAGTACCTATTCCAACAAGAATTCAAATTGGGGTTCATCACGTTATGAGGAACTAATTCCTTCGACTAGATTCAATCCTCGTTCGTAGTAATAGTTATATGAGCATGCATTTAGATGATAATGTTTAGTTTCAATAATTTGACTTTTACATTGAGGTAAGATTACAAAGTAAGTGGTGTTCTTAACCATTGTTTAATCTCCTCAAATTCTTTAATTAACTAGAGCATTGTAAAAGAAATAAGTTAAGATAAAATATGATGTCATTTGATTTATATAACCAAATGTAAAATAAATTTGTTCAGACAAAATAAACCAAACAAGACCACACCCACTGTTTTTTCTTACTTTAATTTATAAGGATTTTAAATTCCAATCATACAATTATGAACAATTACAAATCTATCACACCATCCTTGGTAAATCCATATATTATTACACCTTGCACTTTCATTTTCTTCAATTATCTATAACACCATTAACCTTTTTTTTTTTCCTTATAAGATTTTTTTACTCCAAGACAATTCATGAGCTAGTCAAGGTAACTTCTTTCCTTCCCTAATCAGCCCAACTAAAACTAGACATCAACCTAAAAAAAATTCTTAAATAAACTCGGCCTTTAAAAATTAACACTTTAATCCCTTTTTTTAAAGACCTAGTTATCAAAGAATTTTTTATTTAAACTTATGAAATTTTGTGAATTCATTTTATGTGAAATTATTTTATACAATTGATCTGAATTGTTAACCGACCGCAACAAAATTATATTTGAGCAGATCAACAATCCAAATCGACGGTATAAAATTAGTTACTTCATCTGATACGATCCGATCTACTGGCAACCAGCAGGCCCAAACCCAATCCTTCCACCACCAACATCATACACCACTTGAATCGTTTTCTGCTGCACATTCCCCAAAATAGCCACATCGCTCGCATCACTATTCCCGGCAAATGCTAAACACACCTGCTTTTCACTCACCACATACAGAATCCCATTACCGTCCAACTCCAAATTCACCCCACCCCCAAACGACAAGCTTATCTTCGGAACGGCGATCGTTTTGTACCCGCTCAGATCGTAGCACGTGTCCAGTATCGAAACGGCGGCCGCTTTTGGGTACTTCGACATCCCTTTCTGGAACGCGTCTCTCAAGGGACCGTACGCCCCCGGCGGAAGACGCGAGATCACGGTGCCGGAGTCGATGATCGTGCCGGCGGAGAATACGGAGGAGGATACCGGTAGTTTAGTGCCGCCGACGGTGATTCCGGTGAAATCGAGGCCGTAGAAGGAGCCTCCCTGGGATACGGTGGAGAACGGCGTGTATTGGAGGTTGCCGGAGGAGGATCCGCCGCCGAAGGTGAGGTAGCCGACGGAGCTGGAGGTGGAAGGGAGGCAGTAGGAGAAGATCTTGTGGTACTTTTGGGCGGTTTGTTGGACGAAGGAGATCGGATGGCGGCCGAGGCCGAGGAGACCGGCGGCGCCGCCGAAGAGACCTTGGTTGTTCTGGCCGCAGCCGAAGAGGAAGTTTTGGACGACGTCGGAGGAAGAGACGGTTAGGGTTTCTTTGGCGAAGTAACCGACGGAGAAGGATGAATCTCCGTATTGAATACCGTATATGCAAGCCCTCGTAGCAGCAGAACACCCAGGTTCATTTCCTGCATTTATATATTTATTTTTTTTAAAACAAAAAATATCTTATTTAGAAAAAAAAAAAATTAAAAGAAGTGAAAATTTTGTTCTATTTTGGGTCTTCATTCCAAACATATTAAACAAGATAAAGTAGCCAAGTTGTATGGTAATTAAAATGATAAGAGGAAGAGAGATTAGGACAATGAAGAGTAAGGAGTTAAGAGTAATTTACCAGTAGCAGAGGAAAGCTGAGTACAGGTGGTAGAAGTGCAAGTGATATTAGAATAGGTAGAAGACACAGATGGGTCAAAGATTGGGTCCTTCTGCTTATAGCAAGAGCGAGTACAGGGCTCGCACTGGGTCCAAGTTAGGTCACTTCCTGTGTCAAATATAAGGGACAGCTCCTTCTTTGGGCTTCCCAGCCCAACTGTCACGAAGTAGTTTCCTGACCCAAGAATGCTCCCTGACCTTGCTGGAAGCAGGGCCTGGTCCAGCCCCTTCCCCTTCCCCTTCTTACTCTTCCTCGTCACCTTCTCTTCCTCCTCTTCTTGGGCTTGGGCCTGGGCTTTTGGGAATTTGGCGTGGATTGAATTAACCCTGGCTTGGTCTTGTGTTAGGATTTGAGTGTGTAGAATTGAAGATGACGATGATGATGATTTTTGGTGTTTCAGTTTGGAGCATGGTCCATGCTTATGTACCACTTCTAAGAATCCCTTTTTGTTTTCACCTGATTATTCATTATACCTTAATTTGTATTAGTTTAAAAGAACATTTCTAATATCTTTACTTTAAAAAAAAATTGAGTAAAGTATTGTCTTGATTCTTGAAAGATGTAATTTATTTTAATTTAATCTCTAAAAAGTTATATCTTTCGGTGACTAAATTTGACACTTTTTTTTTTGGGATTAAATTGACAAATTCCATGTCAAAGACAAATTTTAACATTTTCATATTTTATAAAACAAATTGAGATAAATTGTATTTTTATGGAATTAAAATAGTAATTTACTCCAAACTGTTTACTCAAGATAAACCATGTAAAAAAGTTTGATTTGAATTTAAAAGTTTTAAATTCCTTTTATTGTTTTAAGTATACAAAATATTAGAATAAAAATAAAAATAACCTCTTATTTTATTTTAATTTCAAGTATCATAATGAATTATTTTGATTCTTTATATAATTAGTTAATTAGTCTCATCTCATGGACTACTAGGTGTACTATGAGGCCTAATTAAATTAATCAAGTGGGTAAAGCTATACTTATCCAATTTGCTAGTATAAATAGTTAGGCATATTAAGAAAAGCAACAAAAAATAGAACGAACGATACAACTTTAAATAATTGAAATATCTTTTCTGTGTTTATCTTTTTCGTCCCTCACTCACTATACTGCTAATTTACATATATTATTTGGTTTAAACACGCTTTGTATCGCTCAGAAAGTTACGCTTCACCTAACTTTCTTCCACCACTTAATAATAATATAATATTCAAGTTTATGAAAACCTCGTGCAATAATTAATCAAATTCTTAAACTAACTTTTTTTCCTCAATAATTATGTGTGTGTGTGTATATATATATATATATATAAATATTATACTAGAACGTACACATGAAACTTCATCAATTTCTTCAAGCTATCTAAGACATGTGAAAATTCATGTGAAGAGGATAGAAAAATCAAGACATTATTTTTTTTTTATAAAAGCCTATATATTAATTTATTAAATTATAATAATAATTTTTTTGATCGTTTGTTGGATAATATCTTCAAAATCTTCAATCTGAAGCATCTATGATTACTCACCTATCACACAGTTTACTTTTTACTTAATTTGTCAGCACCAGACACTAATATTATAAGAGTTAATCTTCAAATTAATTAACGTCATGGTAGATGACATAATTAATGGACTAATAATACATAATAGTAACAAAAAAAATAATCCCCAATTATTGAATCATGGGATGTATGTTCATTACAGTTTTTTTTTTCAAATCATTCAGTTAATAAGTGATAGGAATATATATATATATATATATATATATATATATATATATATATATATATATATATATATATATATATATGTGGGTGAATGATAGCTCTTCTTCCTTTATCTGATCTATTTATTATCTTTAATATGTGGTGGTGGGTTCTATGTGAATATTCTGTTTATAATTATAAATTATTTTATTTCCAAATTCAGCCTTATGTGAGAAAACGATTTGAATGGGCCGAAAAAGAAACTACAACAACATGCCATGATTAATTCCTCCTTTTTCAATGAAAACAATTGCTTAGTTTTCTCAAAAAGGGTCAAAGATTTCTTATGTAAATTCACAATATTACCACCAAACATAAGCATATTGGCCAGAAAATTTTATGTTACTTATTAGTATATCAATTATATCATGTTTAATTGATAGCTACCTAGTAATTAATTAATATTGGATAATAATATATATATTCAATAATTGTAGTCCTAAAAAATGTCATAATTATTGCATAGAACAGAAGACATGGTTGTTAATTGGTTGTCTTTTATCAAGATGTTTTTAATTAGGATTAAATTTAGGTAAGGTTTCATATATCTTTACTGTAAGATTTTTCAATACAAAGAAGACACGTGACAAAAAATTTATGCATGATTAATAAAAAAAATTGACCTAAAATTTGTCCTTTTATATGTATAATGACATAATTGAAATTTGAAAACGTTATTTATATACGAAAATATTAAACCATATATGTCAAACTTAAATTATTAAAAACAAGTTCACGAGTTAATTTAATCACAAACCCGCCGAATTAATTAAAACAAACTTTCTTGACCGAATGGTCATATTTATATACTAATGACGACTACTTGAACTCTGCTAATCAAGCAATAATTAGTCAATAATAAACATATAAAGCATATATAGAAAATATGAGAATAATTAAATAAAGAATTATATATGTATTGAGAGAGATATGAAAAATATAGAACCTTTATTAGAAGGAGAGGTGCATGTGGATGATGGAAAGAGAGAGGAGAGATGAAGATGATGATGAGAGTTTTGGACGTTGCTACTTTCACTGCTAATTTCTTCTTTTATTGCAAAGGCAAAGCTTTTTTTCTCAATGGAGAAGAAGAAGAAAAGAAGAGAAAGAGAAGCAAAGAGGAAGGAAGAAGAAGAAGCCATAGAATTAGTTAGGTTGGAGGAAGAAGAAGAAGAAGAAGAAAAATGGGAAATGAATTATAAAGTGTGTTTGTAGCTGATGAGGCTGAGGAAGCCAAACATTAATGGCACACACTCTTTGTCTTGATGGATGGGCTATATAAAGCTAATTTCATGGGTGGAGCTGTACTATAAATTATTGTTAATTCTCACACGTCATCCATTATATATACACACACAATATCAATATCAGACACTAAGGAGTCTTTGTTCTTTTAATTATCACCTTTTAGAAGCGTCATCTTTTAAAAGGGTCGCCTCATTAATGAGTCCTATAGTACTTGAAAAATTAATCATCAAGTTCACTCTGATGTATACCTCGATCATAAATAAAAAAAAAATTTGATGATATATTATGCCGCATAAAATTTTAAGATTGACCAATAATATTTATTTATTTATTTATTTATTTTTGTCACGTGAATTATCTAATTTAAAAAATAAAAAATATTTAGGTGCATGTGCTTCGTCATATTATTTAAGTATTAATTAATCATATTTATTTATTTTTGTTTTATTTATTATATGAGTCTTCTAATATAAAAAATAAAAAAAATCATATAAATATTATTAAACAATTCACAAATATCATGTGAAACAATACTTCTTTCTGACTAATTTCCCACAATAACAGACAACTTCCATTTCTTTGAGCTTGGCTCCTATGTGGACACAACTTGCTGTTGAATTGACTTGTGCCAATAGAAAACAGCCAAATACCCCCATAAACCTATTCTTAATTAATTCCAAATGGTTAAAGAATAAATATTTAAGTGTAATTGTTAAATAGGATGTTGGTACAGAGGGTTTAAGATTTTTATTATGTTCAGTATTTTTTTAAATGGGATATTAATCCTGTCAGATTTATTATTTGAAAAGCTAACGAAAATAATAAAATATATATATATATATTAAACTTTGAATTTTTCATCATTAAATCATTATACTCTATGTATACTACAATAATGTAATTCACACAGAAATTTTATATGAAAAATCAAAGGTACGGTGAAAAAGCTCAATCTCATAAAAATTTTGAAGTCTTTATATCTTCAACCTTTAAAATATTTTTTAAATCCAAATTTGTTAATAAAAATATAATAAGTGAACTCCTTTTACAGTTCAATTATACTATCCATAGTATAATTGTGCCTAACTCTACACTAATATATGATTAATCCTCTTTTTTCCACAACCAATCCTCACTCTCTCAAATAGTGCCTATTAGACGAAATTGCAATATTGTTATTTGAGACGGAATTGGATTCTTTAGAGTAATTTTTTGTATTTTTTTTGTGGAGTTATGAGATAGATAGAGAGTAAAATTTTTTTTTTATTTTTTAAAATTCTTCTCTCTTTTATTTTTTTTTTCTCTCTATCTCTTTCATAACTCTATAAAAGTATAAAATATTACTTTAGAGGATCTATTTCCATTTGAGACAGCGACCCGTGAAGATTCTTTATTTTTCTATTATTAGTGCTGATTTTTCTCTCAATGGGATAAGATTTATTAATTATTGGGATAAAAAAGTACTTTGATGTAAGTTTTTTTTTTCTTCCAAAATTTTCAACCACAAAATAGCATTTTTAGGGATGTGTTGTAGATTTTACAACTATGATTAAATTTTTTAAAAAAAAAAATTTATTTTTATTAGGTAATAAATACTAGAACTATATATTAAAAAAATTATACCAAAATCTTGTCTTTATTTAATTATTATTTGTATACTAACGAAAAAAAATTAAAATTATAAGATATGAAGTTATGTTGAATGTTGGCAAAAAGAAAGGTTATATTGAAGAATTTTTTGGTCCCTAACAGTTATTTTTAATTTTTTAAAAAATTAGGAAATTTTGTGTAAAATTCGACAATATTGAAGTAGACTACCAAACAAAATTTGTAGTTCTTTATCAAAATTTAAAAATCGAAGGAATAAAATGCATACCTATACTAACGCTTGTTAAAATTTGGAAATATATATATATATAAAAATTCTCCTCAATTTGATCTCTAAAACATCAATTCTAAATCAATTTGGTAATTCAGTTAGTAAAATTTATAAAAATTAACAATGAGATAAGCAAATATTAATTTACTAGAGGCTTCGCATGTACAAAGGTGCATGTAATTTTTTAAAAAATTTAATATTAAAATATTTATATTATATTTAAAATAATAAATAATTTAATAACTATCTATTATTTCTATATCTTCTTTCACCATTTTTTTAACTATCTTATCCATGATCTCTTTCTCTATCACACCTTCTTCAGTCATATTTTATTTTATATTTTTTAATTATAAAATATAACTATTTTGTGAGTCCAATGACCAGAAGACTCAATAAAATATAGATATAGTTGTTTAATGAAATTTTCAATGTTTGTTAATGTCACATTGCTTAATTAACTTTTCATCTATCTCATTTACTAAAGAACCTACTAAATTCATTCATGTTTAATCTTTTCATAACTAAAGACATATTTTATCTTTTTATATTTTTTATCTTTTAATTATAAATTGAGAAAATGTATATCCTTTATCAAAGGGAAAATTACTTATTATAATAACATAGACAAATGTTATTAAGTTTTTTATTATAAACAAAAATTATCAATACTAATAAAACCAACCTCATAATTCAGTGTACAACATTATGTGCATCAGTGCATGGCATGTTTATAATTAAAGGAAAAAAAATATAAATTTTATATTTTTGTAATAAGATTTTTTAAACCAGACACTAGCATGTGTATAATTAATAAAACTAATATCTCTTTATGATTGGTTATTTAATTTTTAAAAAATCTATAATATAAGTATAAGCTTTAAAGAACAGAAGTATGGTAGCTCCATATTTAACCCTTTGGTCTAAACGCATTAGGCACATCCATGATACACGGGGTATGTTTGGTATGCTGTATTCAGGAAATATGAATGAAAATGAGAATGAAATAGGATAAGAATAGAATAAAAATGGGTAAAATAATCATTTTATTTTTATATTAAAAGTAGTAATAGAATAAAAGTGAGTAAAAAAATAAGGTAAAAACATAATTTTATCACATTGCAAAAAATAAAATATATTTGATAAAAAAATATTAAATTTTAGGTTAAAGGTTCATTTTGGTCCTCTATGTTTCACTCAAGTTTCAAATTAGTCCTTTATGTTTCAAAAGTTTTAAATTAGTCCTTTATGTTTCCCAGAAGTTCTAAATTGGTCCTTTCGTCCAAATCCGTCAATTTCTTAAGTTAACTGCTGACGTGACGTGCCGAGGTAGACACATAATCTTTCCTACGTGTGTCAGATAACTAACGCGGCCTTAGACACACAAAAAACACCCAAACGACGTCGTTTAAGCCAAAAATAAAATCATGCTGAGAGGACCAATATGAAACTCTAATGAAACATAAAGGACTAATATAAAACTTTATAAAACATAAAAGACCAATATAGAACTTCAATGAAACATAAAGGGTCAATATAGAACTTGAATGAAGCACAAATGACCAATATAAAATTTTAATAAAACCTGAAGGACAAATATAAAACTTTTGGGAAACATAAATGACCAATATAAAACTTTTAAAAAATAAAAGATAAATTTAAAACTTAAATAAAATATAAAAGATCAAAATCAATATTTGACTTAAATTTTATTTAATATCACCTCACAAATTTCGCGTGACAAACATGGTCATCGTACATAGTGATCCACTCGTGACTTGTGAGCACTTGTATCTTCACCACAATTGGAGACCAAAAAGTCAATAAAATTGTCCTATATATATACATTCCTACTTTACGGCAAAATTCTTCATATCTATCATCATATTGGAATGCAAATGGCTTATATGGGTTAGGTAAATTTCTCATTTTAATTATTATATTTTTAAATAACTAATACGTTTTTCAAATGTATGTATTTTCTTTTTTGTCAAATAAAATATATTACACCATATTTATATATATAAAAAAAATCATAGTACAACATTCGAAACCACAATAGTACAGAAAAATCTAAATATATTAAACATACGTACTACTTTAAGCACCCTTTTTTTTTTACCAGAGAGGTTTTCACATAAACAACAAAAATTGATGATCAGAAGTAGATCGAAGGAATACGATCAATTTTTAATTAAGTGTTACAACTTCAATCTTTAATTTTGGGTATGAAATAATTTAAAATTTTTAGAATAGTTGTCTATCTTTTTGAAGTTCTTATAAATTAGTGAGAGAGTTAGTCATTATGCTCAACAATAAATATTTCGGATTCTCTCTTCATAGCAAAAAAAAATGTCCCTATAAACTTTTCATGGTAAAAATTGTCGAATGGTTATAATTCTTTAAAATAGAGTGAAAAACTGTTAACCGGTAAAGGGGCTAATTTCTCATAACTAAATGAATTAAGAGGCAAAATATTATTTAGTCCTTGAATTGTTGGTCAAACTACTATTTAGTTTTCGAATTTATCAAAAATACTATTTAGTCCCTGAAATTTGTAACTATGTCAACTATTTAGTCCCCGAATTTGTAACTATGTCAACTATTTAGTCCCCAAACTTGACAAAAATATTATTTAATCTCCGAATTTGCAACTCTATCAACTATATTTAGTCTCCTGATTGTTACTCGTTAGAGTTGACAGAGTTGCAAATTGGGGGATTAAATAGTATTTTTGCCAAGTTTGGGGACTAAATAGTTTTATAGTTACAAATTCGGGAGCTAAATAGTATTTTTTGTCAAATTTAAAGACTAAATAGTTGATATAATTACACATTTCAGAAACTAAATAGTATTATTAACGTTTAAATCTCTTGGTTGAAAAGGTATATATTTATATTTAGTTATTGAGAATATCTTATTTCTAACAGTGAAGAATACATCTATAAAACTTTTTTTTAAGAGAATAATATAATAGAAACATAAACTGGGTTTATTTTGGTTGTTCTTTTCCCCCTTTAATTACAGATAAAAAAATCAATCAAAACACTTGTTTGGGACAGTTTAATTAGAGAAATATCTTTAAAATGGTTTTCAACATTTTCTTTTTTGATAACGGTTTTCAACATTTTCACAAAATAATTATATACTCGTATTTTTTGTAACTTTTTATATATAAAAATTCTTCAAACGTATGAATATTATCATTTAAAGATAATCTATTTAAGATACAATGTATAAAGCACTACATCTAAGTATGATTTGAATTACGATACATTGCATAAGACTAATATGTGACCTGCCAAGAAGGAATGTTGCCACCATATAAATTATAAAAGCTTAATCATTACTGAAAAAAAAAAGTTAAGTTCAATTTTTATAATTTGTTCTATATAATCCTCTATTAAAATATATATATATATATATATATATATATATATATATATATATATATATATATATATATATATATATAGTATACAACTCATTTCACTTATAATTAATTCAAGAAAAAAAAATCTGATAACAAAAATATAGAAATTATATAGGTATTTGTACTGTTATATACCAAATAAAAAATACATACACAAATTCAGCCACTTTTAAAAACTATCTACAGATATATACCACTTTTACTGTGCACGTTAAAAAACGCCCTCGCCGAGGGCGTTTATAGGGTCAAATGGTCAACCCTACAAACGCCCTCACTGAGGGCGTTTTTATTTACATAAAAATAAGTGTGATAAAATTGTAAAAAATGTCATCATGGGTTGACCATTTGACCCTATAAATGCCCTCACTGAGGGCGTTTTTCTTGTTAAAAATTACGAAAAATGCTCTCGGTGAAGGTGTTTTTCAATGTGCACAGTAAAAGTAGTATATATTTGTAGATAGTTTTTAAAAGTGGCTGAATTTGTGTATATATTTTGTATGTGATATATTTATGTTCAAAAGTCAAATTATATATAAGTTGAGTCCTACTGAAATATCCCATATATAATTGAGAATTATGAGCCTATGATTTTGTGGTTAATTACTTCAAATTATTTGATATTATATGTTTATACTATTTGAATGATAATTGCGCGTGCCTTTAATATATTACACATAAGATGTGTAATATAGACGTGCCGATAAGAGCAAAGACAAAATAATACTGTGTCAACTAGCCAATGCAAGAAATGAATATATTATAAATATCACGAGATTCTTTTTTTTATATATATATAAAAAAAATTAGATCAGTAATATTATACTTATAGTCATCGTGGATTTTACTTTCTGTTGATTTTAGGTTATAATTATTAGTAAGAGTCTTCCATGAAATCAATATTTTTTTGTGGGTTGCCTATCATATTTTGTCCCGATTAATCTGAATTCAATTCGTATTACGTATTTAATTATGGTGAAAGAATATTTTAATGAAAACAATTATATTTACAAAGTTTTAAACTTGCAACTTTATTTAAGCAATTGGTGAAACAATTTAGGAATATTTGTATGAAAATAATTGCTTTTACCCTTATTTAATCTTCTTTTTTTTTTTTGGGTGAAAACCCTTATTTAATCTTTAGAAGATTGAGATTCATGAACAAGTCAATGCACGGTGTTGTATGTGATAATATCTCTTTTACCATCCGTGAGAAATGAAAATAATTGAGGAGTGCAGAAGCAAAGTATGGAAAAAGCTTTCAGATATCAACTAAATGAGTATAAAGAATTGTGATTAAGTAGAAGAGACTCGTTTATTATTAATCAATTATTAAAAATTTAATTTTTAATTTTAAGTATGAAATGACTTTAAATTTTGTGGGTCAATTGTCATATCTTTTAAAGTACTTATAAGTAATAAAAAACTTTACAATACTCCATGATGAATATTCTAGTTGCAGAAAAGAAAAACTAAAAGAGTAAAGTATCATTTTAGATAACAATATTCTCAATTTGGTTCTTTTAAGATTTGTGTTCTCAATTTAGTCATTTTAAGATTTATCTTCTCAATTTGATCTCTCTTGTAGATTATTCTCAATGTAGTCCCTCTTAGATTTTCCTTCTCAAATTGGCACCTCTTAAATTGCTCATTCATCAATTTGGTCCCTCTAATATGTAATAAAGTATTACAGAAGTTTTTATTCTATTCTTTATCAATAGCTTTCCTACAAAATTCTAATAGATAAATATTAGATATTTTTCCTCTTTTTTGTAACTTCTCTTAATTTTCTGCTATTTTTATATATGTATACCATATATTATATGCATTCAAAACAAGAAGGACAAAGTGTCTAAAACTATATGATATGGCATAAATATTTAGATAAAGTTAACTAAATTAATAAACAAATAAAATAAAAAAATTAACAGCTTTGATACAAAATTAATACATAAATATTAATACAATATTATAAAATTAAGAGGAAAAGTTACTAAAATGAGAAAAGTTAATTAACTTTACATTGATAAACTATAATATTTTGTATAAAACTATTAATAAAAAAATAAAACTAAAACACTTCTAAGTGTAATACTATATTGCATATTAGAAGGCTAAACTGAGAAAAAAAAAATTAAAAACGACCAAATTGATAAAGGTGCAATTTAAGAATTAAATTAAAAAGACAATTTTTAAAAAATTAAATTAAAAACATTATCAACTAAGAACGACTAAAATAATATTTTAGTCAAAAGAAAAGCTTTATGAATGTCACATTGTCACTCAATATCATGGAGAGACTTGAAAGTTTCCTAATTAATCAGATATTAATAAAGAAAATCAATTATTGTATATCACCTATGAAATAATTAAATTGTTAATATAGTTAGTTAGGCTTTATTGCACTTGAATTTAGAGAACAATATGCAACCACCCAAACTCACTAATAAATATATTTTGCAAAAAGTATATCTCGTCTAATTGAAAATTATATTCAGGCCAAAAAAAAATTGAAAATTATATTTTAATTATATCAAATCAATTGACAAGATTTAAGGAGTCGTACTCAACACTACCTCTAGATATAATGGAGGAAGTTCACTAGTATTTGATAATTAATTAAGATTCTAGGAATTAATTAATTATTACTGGCTAACCACGAGAAGTGGCGTAGTAACAAAATTTTTAAATAATAATAAAGCTTATATTTTAAATTAGTTTTTAGCTTAACCAATTGACAATTGTATTGTTTATTATAATATGGCAGTGGACTAGTGGGATACTGGGATTTGAATGTAAATTCTATTAAAATTTAATTTAAAATATAAATAACAAGTTAAATAACCGTAATCTCACATTCATAAGTTTTACAAACGAAAAGAAGTTGGGTGTAATTTTTATATAATTCTCATAAAATTCTTTGGTAAAAAATACTTCATTTTTCTTCATGATTAGTTTTTCTCTAAAAAAAATACACATTTTATTTGGATTAACAAACATCAAAAAAAATTTTATATAACTTGAATGGGCGTTTAGTACTTGGACTAATTTTTTATTTTTGAAAATTTTAGTCTCAAAAATTACATTCTCAAAAATTCTTGTTTGTTTTAACTTTTAGAGAAACTATTTTACAATATTCTCATCCCATAGTTGAAAATAATCCCATCTCAAGAGAGTTCAATAGTACCACCTGGTACCCTCTTAGGTGGAATTCAAAAAGTAAAGAGATATGAGATTATAAAATTTCCAAACTTATTTTTCTAATTTGTGTACCCGTAGCTATTTTTTTAATTCTTGTACCAAACTTTCTCCTTATATACTCTCAACATTAATGATTTTATTGGTAGAATATGAAAGGATGCATTTCAAAGAAGCAAGGAAAGTCATATCAAAAACAAAAAAAGAAGCAAGGAAAGTAGAAAACTAAAGAAAGAAAATGAAAGGTGGAAAGTGATTTATATGTATTAAAAGATATTCATTGGCCTATAATAGTGTCATATATCAGCATGTATTCTCTTAAAAGCAAGTGATGCAAAAGCTTCCATTCCTAAGGAGTTTCAATCCTACACGTTGTTCATCATTAATTGTCCCTTCTATTATATAGCAAACAAAAATTCACAGAGATACACAAGACGTTCATGTTCATTATATACATCCATCCATCTTCCCATATATATGATTCCTCATTCCATCACTTGCTAGTGCAACTTTAACTCTATTATATGCTTCAAAAATTACTGACATAACACAGTTTTGGAAGGATTCTCAGTTATATTCAATCCACCAATAAAACAGATACATCAAATTAATAATGAATAGACCAAGGCTTGGAAGATTAAATTTGTAGCAGTAAGTTGTGATAATAAAGCTAATAACTTAAACTAAAAGTTCATATGACACCAAATATACTTTCAATTATACATCAAGAGTTGGATCCCCACTAAAGGCTCTTGATAACGGTCTATCATTGTCTCTATGAAAAATATATGGATGGCTAGCAAGCATGCCCTTTTGTGGGCATTATGGGTAAGATGGTGGGCTGGTGGGTCCCATAATTCCCATTCATACTTCCTATTGTGATTGGAATCTTGCCTGCTTGTGGACCAATGGAGGTTCTGGTTGGTCTGTAAGAATATAAAATAGTGGGGAATCTTGGAGAGAGAGAGAGAGAGAAAATATATGATAGAAATCTGCTTTGGCTGTAGGCCACAATATACTTCAAGTGGGTAGTGGGAGAAAGCTGGAACCATAGACAGAAAGAAGAAGAAGGGGAGAGAGAGAGAGGTTGATAATCTAGCTACCCACTAGCTTTCAAATTGTCAACGTTTTTCCAAGAGGGTCCCTAAATCATAATCCTCTTTCTCATTACTCTTTTCTTCTTCTGCACCCAAGTTCACACTGTAACTCTAAGGAAACAATAATGAATATCATATATGGGGGCATGGCTTTAAGTAAAATCTGAAACTACTACTCATAAATAAAAGCAATAATTGAACTTGCAACAAGGTGAAAACACATCCATGAAACATAGCACAGCATTAATTGAGGCGTGATGATCTGCCTAATTTGGAACTGACAGAAAAACAACCATTTGCCGAATAAAAATTGATTAAGAACTTGCCTATGCATGTATTTAACAAGATCTCTACTGACAGATATATTCAACTTATTTTGGAAACAAGTTTCTGCATACTTGGATTATATAACATAACTAAGATATATGTAGGTTTATTTACAGTCAAGTGAGTCTACCTTAACATTTCTACTCACTATATGTTAACCTAGCTACCAAAATCATACTTTAAAGACAGAATATAACAGTGGCTGGCAATATTAATACGAACCAAAAGAACAAACATCTGAAATCTTATATTAATGACATCGGGACGGCAATATCAAATGGTTTGCAATTATAAAGAAGTAGTAGAATTAAACTAAAGAGGAGAAAATGACAGGTTTGTGGGTTAAGAGTTTTCTTGCCTTTCTGATGAAGCATAGTTGCATCATATAGCCATGGACAAGAACGTTGTTGTCAATGCTACGTCAATCTCCAATAATTAGCTCTCAGGACTACTGTTCCTGATAGAGTCTTGCATAGCCAGTGAAGTTTAAAAATCTTTTATGTTCACACAGATGGGTCCTTATAATGACAATGCCTTCTCAACGATTACTTAGGAAATCCAGACAATAGAAGGAATCCACGTCTATAATTCTGTTGGGCAAGGGTCATTTCACCTTGGCGTGTTTTTAAGGTTTGATGTGTCTATCTCCCCTTACCATGGGAAAGAGGAAATCATTGATGTCCCTGCACAGTATCTATTAAATAAGCAATTGAACATGAATAAATTTAGGATATAGTAAAAACAGCACAATCTACACTGCCCAGTCAAAAATACATCATCCAGGAGAAGAATCCCTTTCATTTACAAGTAGTATATGACAGAGCAATCTGGAAATATCTAAAGGTAAGGTCCACCTGAAAAATTTTCCCTTTTCCTTTTCCCAGCATCATCGTAAGCACAAATGAACAGCATTATAATTTATAGTACACAAAAACCTAAAAAATTGAATCCTAAAACTTAAGCCATCTCTTCTCTTTTTCTTTGCTAACAACTGCATTTGAGGCAGAGGCATGAGCTGCTTCAGCTTCGGCTAAAGCCTTGCGGGTTTCATTTAGTTTTCTCATAGCCGCCTCATAAACTACCTTCTCTTTTCTGTTTCTATTTACCATTTCTTCAAGCTTTTCAATTCGCATCTTCAAGTCCTTCACCTCATCCTCATAAGCAATCAAAGCCCGCCTATCAACTTTTTTACCTTCTCCAGAACCTTTATTTTGCTGCTTCTTCATTGATCCACCACTAGAAGCCTCACCATGCATTGCCAGCTGGTTATTTATTAGTGTAAAGACATCTGACACTGATTCCTCTTCCTCCTTTGCTACACGAATTGCTTCTGCAAATTTCTTATCTCGTTTTCTCTTACCACCCCTGCTTCGTTTCTTACCTTGATTTTCTTTGCTCTCTTGTACTTTATGAGATTCCAGAGCATGATCTAAGGATTGCTTTGGTGGGAGGACCTTCACCGGTATGGGATTTACCATTCCCTGACCAGATACACCTAAGCCCATACCTTCACGGTAACCCATATTAGCCATCATTTTCGAAGCGACACCCCTAGTGTGATTCTCCCACTTAGCAAATATAGCAGTTTCAGTCTGAATTCCCCGCTGCAGATTGGTACCTTCCAAAAAGCCTAAACCTTGAGGATCATCTTCTTCATAGTCACTAGAATCAGATTGTTCTGAGCTGAAATAACTCTCTTCATTGCTCATTTCTGCATACTCAGATAATGCTAATGCGTGTGCCCCTAGCTTTGCAGAACTTCCATCATCCCGGAAAACAACTTGTCCAACTCCAGATAATTCGTCCCAGGATTCAAGCTCAGCTTCCTTCCAAATGCCAGCATTAACATCTGAGACTGCCCATATACTTGAACCAACCAGGGATTGCTTCCAGATAGTTGGGACATAATTTCTGAGGGAGGACAGAGGAATATCAATTCCTGTAGATATAAAATGTACATGAGATCTGATATGTTGGACAAGTACATTAGCACAGGACAATAATATAATGAACACCCGAGAAATGTTTTTTCCCTTCTTTTGGCATGATACCTAGAAAAACAACAAAAACCTGAATCTGGAAATAAGCTCACCAACAGAAACAATCCAGAGTAGCTTAATAAAAGGAGGGGTTTTAGCCCAAAAATATATATCATAAATAAGGTATTCTCAACAAGAAAAGTTAAGTCTATAAATAAGTCAGTGAATTTTCCTTTCATAAGCATTTGTTTATTTATTTGTGCGTGTCTCAAAGCTTATGCCAAGAAATTTACTCAAGCAAGCAAGCTGATTAAACAGTGCAACAGCTGTCAAACAAATGAAGCATAAAAGAAGAGCTAAACACAACTCCAGCAATGAATCTAAGAAATTTAGATATCATATTATATATCATGGAGAACTCCCCCATAATCAGGTGAAAGTACACACGTCACCTTCCAATTTCAAAAAATTATGCTGGCATTCAATCTTATCATAGAAATTATGACATAGAATAATCATGGTTAATTAAGCTAATTTATGTGCCAATTTTTTTTGTAATACTCAAAGAATAATGAAACTAGGATCCCTAACTTATAGTCATTTAGCATAACTCGACCCAAACTGACCAAAAACTTCACATCAAGTCACCTAAGAGACTAAGGTACAAATCGCAAGAAAACAGTTACAAATGCAAATGCCAATAGAATGTAATTGTGTCACCTATATCCAAAGTTATATAATTTGTTTAATAAATGCTGCTTACCATGTGATAGGCGACAGTTAGTACCAAACCGACACCGTTGTTGTAGAAAGAACTTGCACATCTGCACTTGGGTGGTGTAGCATTAGTACGCTGACATGAAAAACACCACTTGATTTTACTAAATAACTAAGCCAAACTTTGAGTAACAGTAATTAAATGGTTCAAAGGCATGATGTACGTCTCCAAATAAGCTATAAAAATTCCTTATCACTACAGACATAAATTAATACCAATAATATTCAAGCAGGATGAGCAACATTAAGTTCAATTATACAAAGTAATCAATGGTGTTCATTATTACCATAAAAAGTTATCGTAAATTCATTCACTTTTGATTAAGATAGTCTGTGTCCGTGTGAAGGAAGAGAGGGTAAGTCAAATTATAGGGATTTATCAATTTAAAGTGGCAAGTTTAACAAAATTCATGATGATTGCAATAAATTTGAAAGCTAAAAGTACCAAACATCTCCCGCAGCCTTTCATGGGCGGTTGGGGGCTAGTGTCCCAAGAGAATTAGCATTAAGACATAACTCCTATGACAATTAATTAGATCATCTTAATAGCTAAAAAATAACTCTTAGAGCAAATTACTCGCTCCTCCCCTTGGTTTTGCTGAGACAAAATGAACCTCCCCTATTTTTAAGAAAACTACACAATCCTCCCACGAAAAATGGTGGCTTGCAAGAAATGAAAATCCAGTAAAGGTTTGTATGGATCGTTAAATAGATGGGAGGCCATTTAATTTCAAGAGAACACAGTAGAAAAGCAAGAAATTTGCTACATTTAACTAACAAATTTCAGGAAAAGAACCTACAGTGTTATAGTACCAAACCACTAAACTTCTGTGCCAACAGCGTGATCATATCTTAGTGTAATATGAACCCTAGAAACAAGGTATTGAAACTATCAAAGAATAAGTTTATTCTTCTAAAAGAATACACATCAAATGTCTCATAACTTTTCTCTGATTCATTTTGTTTCTTGGCAGTATTTAAATTTTGCTATCAAAATGCTAGAAGCTACGCTTTGTATTATAATTTTGATGCAAAAGCTCCCTCCTAAACCTTGAATGCGTGTCTAATCATAACAGAGAGTTATTATTATGCATACTCTAGTGGCAATTCTTTTCATCCCCTAAATAATTACATATGGAAATTGGAATGCAGCTCGATTCCCTCTATATCAAATATATGCTCTATTGCCTCATTTACTGACCAAAATGGATCCAACATTGGCACCACTACAGAGGGGAAAAAGACACATGTAATGAGTCAATTTTTTCTATTTCAAATGCCTTATCTCATAGGTATGTAAAATAGAGAGAAGAAATGGGGAATGGCAAGAATATAAATATAAACCAATCATCACAATATACCTTTTGTTACCATGGTGGAACTAAATATGGCAACTTTTACATAAGAAAGATAATCACACCTACCAGCATATTCTCAGATGTAGGGTTAAGGAATGAAATCTTTGCTGATGAATTATTCATCTGCACAACTTGACCATTGTACCAACGCCCATCAGTATGACGAAATTTACATTTAGATCCAACAGAATAGTGTTGTTCCTCTAGTGGTTCTGGTTCAACATCTGTGGGATCAAGTGGCTCTACTTTCACTTCTTCAGCAAAAAGATTAGAGCTATGCAGCACTGAATCTGCTTCATGTAATAAACGAGCTTGCTTTAAGTGAAGAAGCCCTTCCTCAGCATCCTTGATAGCCTGAACAAGCTCCTCATGAACCTATGACAAATACTAAAAAAATTACCAGAATGTTTATTAAATTAACCACACAAATTCTCCTCTACCTTAGTTTCCTAGATACTAGTTAGTGCACATGTCCCTGGTTTTTGTCAATACAACCCAGGAGCTTTGATATAAAGCGGTTAGTTTTAAAAGAGCTTTGCAATAGGATTAAAGGTGTTTGGGTATAGGAGGATAGCATCTTCTCCTCCTTGGGCATCTTAGAAACTTAAAATTAAAATCAAGAGATAACCTAATTTATTGAAAGATTAAAAGAAATTACAGAGAAGAATTAGGCAACAAAAGACTTAACTTTCCCATTTATAAATCTTCAGAGTTTTAACTACTGTGGAAGACATGTAACCTAAATATTTAAATTATCCTAGCGGTCATTTTGATTAACTGACCTAATACTTAGAGCAAAAATTAATTCAGAGATTTCGAATAGCATTTTATGTATTGAGAAATTAATACCATCAAGGTATGGTCTAAGCAATGCACAAGAAATCTACTACTCAGTTACACAAATTGAACAGAAAATTTTCCCCAGATATCTCTATCAGTTGTAGAAAATAGAAACAGAAAGGCTAGAAGTTAAAATGAGTCTTCCGCCGTACTTGTTTCTTAAATCTAACGACTGCATACTCATAATGATTTATGTATGACCACAGTAGCAGACATCACATGATATGAGTTTTATTAAAGTGACTTGAGTAAGGTGAAACACCAAACCCTTGAGTTACAAGAATTAGTAATCCACATAAAACAACAACTTCAAATAGCACATCTCCCAAGCCTTGGTATTTCCTTTTCTGGCTTACAGCATTAAACCACATGTTTGGAATGATCAAATTATTTCTGAATTATACAAAACTACCAAAAAGAGCAAGAAAGATTTGTCAGTATCACTATGGTTGATACTTGATACTTGATAAGATCAGTTATACAGGTCTTATTTTTCAGAATATGGAAAAAGAGCACAATAGTATAGAATAGAACCAACAGCATAAAGCTCTCAAACTTTTTCCTTTGTCTAACCGAAAGCAACCATGTTTCCCCTACTAAGAAAACATTTCAACCCCAATTTATATTAGCTGCATTGCTGTAGAACTGAGGATAGATTTAACCAGTAAAAAGCCTCCTTCATATGATAGCAAGAAAACGAAAGCACTTCCCCAACTCAAAATTGTATACCTTACATCTTTGTAAAACCATAATACACATTATATAATTTCATCAATCTAATAAGTTTGTTTTCCAACCCTATTCACAAACATTCCGTCGCCTTCACATCACCGTCCGACTCCTACTATTGTCAGACAACTATAAGGGGAAAGGACCCAATATAGAAAGTTCATTCATTGGAGTAGTATTAAATTTCCACATCGCACAGAAATTGTCGAGCTATTAGCTGAAGAATTAGCTCGCGATATTGCACCAGCACAATTCTAGAGTACAATCATTTCTCCTTTTTTTTTAAAAAAACCAAAATTCAGAGCAATTGTAATTCAAACAAGAACATAACTCAGAATAGGTTAATGGAGACAGAGTTTGAAAGTAGGAAATGGCGTACCGCTAGAAGCTCGGGATTGTTTGGATCAGAGAGCAAAGCTTGATTGAGAGCGGAGATTGAATCCCTCTGCTCTTGCAATTGAAGCTCCAGCTGCGTCTCCAGAAGCCTCTCCTCTTCGCTAGCCATTGCCCCCACACACGACGACACAAAAACACTCTCCTCACGGAATGATATAGAAAGCGAAACCAATACAAAAATATTTGACCAAATTAATATTTCAGTCTTAAAAAGTACTATTTATTTCAATTTAATCCTTAATTGATAAAATGTGTTTTAATTTAGTCATAATGATATCAAATTTATTTTCTAAAAGATAAAATGTATCTCAATTTAGTGCCTGTAAAATTGTCTGTTAATGAAAATTGTGAATGACTAAATTGAAATAAATCATTTTTATAGGGATTAAATTTGATATTCTTATCTTATAAATACGACAATTTGTATTTTTGAGAGACTAAGTTTGATATTTTAATCTTTTTAAAAATAAATTAAGACAAATTACATTATTCATTAACCAAAATATTAATTTATTGAAAATATTTTATACTTTCAAATTATTTTGTATATCTCTTGTCGAGACCCTTGCCCCTGAATCGATCTCTGAATTGGATCCTTGTTTTTCTTTACCTATTTTTTCTCACATCATATATTTCAGTTTATACAATATAATATGTAATTTTAAAATTTTATTTATTTAAAAATAAATAAAATGTTAAGTTAAATAAAATAACTTTCCTTTTAAGTCTTCTTCACTAACTTGTTCTTTTAGTAAATTTAGTGCATGCTAATATTTTAAATATGTACCAGTTTAAAATAAAAAAATTAGGTATATTTTTTGGTCAAAAGCTTATTTTTGTTCCTATCTTTTTTACTTATTCTACATTGATCCCTTTATCTTTCAAAAATTTTAAATCAACCTTATATTTTTGTAACTTATTTTAAATTAAACCTTTTGTGTAATACTATTCATTTGTTCCATCAACTGCTGACGTAAAAATGTAACATGATTAAAACTTTTTAAAAATTATTTCAATCATTCTTCAACCATAAAACCTTAAAATTTTAATTTTAATTCATACCCTCAATATCTATAGTTTTTTTTTCATGCGAAAGGAAATTATATTGCATAAAAGCCCCACCGGGGCGAACAAAATAATGGAGAGGTAACTCCTGAAGAGATTCAGGTCCGAAGCATTACAGTTATCCGGATACAGAAAGAAAAAACTAGAAAAGCAACTGTTAGAGGTAGACCTCTCAAAAGTGATCCCATGAAGGTCAGCAAAACAATACATATTCAAAAAGGGAAGTGGGTCCTGGTAAACATTATAAGCACCACGAGACAAAAGGCAGTGCTTAGCAAGTTGATCAGCGCACTGGCTCCCTTCCCTTAAGGTATGTGACAACTTGAACCTAGAGAATCTCCGAAGGACAGAAGTGACCTCATCTCGTTTTGCAATTTTTTACGAGGGTGTGCACTGCGCTTGCGAAGATTGCCATTACAGAATCAACATATATATATATATAAAAGAAGAAGCGACGTAATTTAATTCATGGTATTAATATAATAATATCATTATAAGTAATGAATTAGTATTAATATTATATGCGTGATGTCATGATAATATTTTTTGTTATTAATTTAAAAAAATATTAAGTATTAGCACGAAATTCGAAACCATAAACCAATAACATTTTTTTTTTCTTTACTCCCTAAGTTCTAGGATTTCGCTGCTCTTTATTTCTTTGAACCCACTCAAGTATCTCTCTCACCCATGTACACTATGGATGTTCAACCCTTGAATCACACAAACTTTAAACTATATTCAGGATACATAAACTCAAGTTTTTATCTAGGTCAAATCATTCATTTCATAGATTCATCATTCCACGAATAATTTTTTATTTCTACAAATCATTTAAGTTATATTTCAATAAATTATTAATACATGACAGACTTACGTATAATACATCTAACATTACATTCCTTTATCCATAAAAAAAAACATTACATTCCCTTAATTGGCATTAATATACCAATAATAAACTAATATAAGTATATAACTTTGAGATAAACTAAAATTCTTAAAAGAATTCAAAGCATTTTTAAATGGTGAAAATACTATATATTTCTTGAATCTACTCTCATTACCTAATAATCAATCCCCACGGAATGGATCGACTTTATATAAGTTATTTTATTTTATTATTAATTAACTATAACAAAATTATACTATATTTAATAAGATTATCAAACAGTGAAATTCATATATTCTCACATTTTTTTTATTTTACATCATATTTTATATATAATAAACATACTTTTTCTTCCTCCTAATTTTTTCTTCTATTACCTATTAATAATTAGATTGATCACATGAAATAATTTCACTATTACATAATTTCACATTACCTCACCTTAACCAAATCCCACTCACCCTCCTCCATCTACCTAGAAAGTTCCAAACCCACAAAAAGAAAATCAGATGGAAGAAATACAAAGTCCAATTCCATGATAATGTTGCACGTTTATTATTGCCAATTGCCATTAAAGTGTCACCTCAAAAAAAAAAAGGCTTGAAAAAAATTGCATTTTCAAGTGTTTGATTAAGTCGGTGTTAGGTTTGTGTTGACCATCTTTTTTTTTACTTCAATTACTACACAAATCTTCGCCTATTAATTCAATCATAAAACAGTGAATAGAAGGAACAAGAGAAACATAGATCAGAAAAGATAATGCTGAAATGAAATGATAGATATATAGATAGATCAGTTTTAACGTTTTCATTCTTCAAACTTACACCACATTCTTTCTTAGAAGTTACTTCTCTTTTTCCACTTCCCAAAGCAAAAACCTAAAAACCCTCATAGAAGCCGATTCCTTTTTCCTTCTTTCCTTCATTCTTACACAGTGAATCATTTCAGAACATCACTATTAATGAAAAATACCCATAAACAAAAAGGAAAGAAAGAAATAGAAAAAGATAAGAAAGGAAATCATTTCCTCTTTGCCTAATGATTCAAACCCAATATCTAAATCCTAATTTCTAAATCGCCACACGCTGCCAAACAGATTCGAGTTGTGTGGAAGGCAAAATGATGCATCTTTTTTCTGTTTTCTATTGCTACCAAAAAAGAAAAAAAAAAGATCAATCTACCAAACAAGGAAGATCAATTCAAGCTCTTCATGGTTAGTTAGGAAGAAAATCCATAAATAGAACAAAATCCCTTTAATGAACAAAAAATCAAATAGCAAACCAGAAAGTAATGTTTCCCTCACACATCTAATCATCCACCCATTTAAACCAAGTATTAATTAGTTTAATACCATCATCATCAAGAAAATGATCATCATAGCCAAAAGGAATCAAACCAGAAATGGCAAGAGCTAATTCTAATTTTCTTAACTAATATTTATATATACATACAGATAGAAGAAGAAAGACAAGGATCTGCAGGATTGAAGTAATGGGTAAGAAAAACCCACATTGGAAAATGGATACCCAATACAATCTACAAACCCTAATCCATAAATTTTCTTGGGAAACAAACAGATCTTAATAAATAATTTTTTTTTCAATTTTTTTCTCTTCTAGAAGATGGGGAAAATCAAGTATCTATCCCCTTTAGAAACACCATGGCAGATGCTTACACTCACAGAATCAAGATCATATAATCATTCAGAGTCTCATATGTGATTATCATTTTTTTGGATTTTTTTCCGCATAATAAAGAGGAAAAAAAATTTAAGAGTAAAGAAGAAAAAATTTAAAAATCATTTCATTGATTCAAGGTCAGAGGCAGAGAGCGGTACAGTGAAGATCATCACTCGCCACGTCGGCACCATCCAACGGTGGGAAATTCAGATCGAAAGGCAACGGCAACGGCCGACGAAACGACGACGACGACGCGATATCTCCGCCGTCGACGTCGCCGTCTCCATCGATCACCGACGATGACGAATCGCAGTCGCTGTGGCAATCCTCAGGCATGACCGGTGGAGATCGCGGATATCTCCGAGTCGCCGCCGTTGACGGAGGCCGGGGCCCGCTGTAGGAGGTGCTGCTCATGCTACTGGTGGCCGGCCGCTGAATCTGGTGATCTTGGAAGCCGTGGTTGTTAGCGGCGGCGGCGGCGTACAACCGGTGATCCAAAACTTCGTCGTTGACGTTAGGGTTTCCGGTGTGATAGCAGAACGGCGAGAGGGAAGAAGGAGAGAGGGGGAAGTTGGTCTTGGCCTTGGGTCCACGGAGAGCTCTAGCGGCTGCGTCGTAGGCTCGAGCGGCTTCCTCGGCTGAATCGAACGTGCCGAGCCAAACACGCGCTTTCTTCAACGGGTCTCTGATCTCGGCGGCGAATCTACCCCACGGTCTCTTCCTCACGCCCCGGTACCTCGGCTCTTTTAAAATCGTCCTTGATCCGGATCCGTTGAGTTCGACCGCCGCGTCAACAACCGCCGCCGCCGGTTTGACAGCGGCGGCTCCTCTGCCTCTCCTCATATCCTCCAAGAATCTTCCTCCGGGAACGATAAAAAGACCAGATGAAGATGAAATCTGAAGAGAGGATGATGAAGAAGACGTTGAAAAAGGGGCAATCTCAGATGGTCCTCCTCCTCCGACGATGATTCAAGAACATCGCCCAAATCTGAGAGGCATTTCAGAGAATGAAGAAATTCATGGGGACTGTGTGAAATGAAAGGATTTCTTTCAAACTGCAAAAGGGATTGAAGATAATGGAGAAGATTTTTCCTTCAAAAAAAAGAATGAAAGAAAGGAAGGAAGAAGAGAGAGAAAGAGAGACAGGCAGGCACAACACCACATCCACATTCCACACCACCTTCTCTTCTTGCACACACAAAAATATAAATAAAAATGGGATATTGATTATGGAAATAAATAAAAATTCTAAAATAAATTATTTGTCGCAAAGTGAAAAGGAAACTAGATAAAAAAAATATCTTACCAAAAAAAAGTAGATAAAAAAACAAGGAAAGAGTCGAAGCATTGGCGACCACCACCTAACCCCCCAGAAGATCCCATAGCATTCGCCAATTAGCTACCGATGTTCTACCTCCCTCCTTTGGATCGAAGACGTTTACTTTATGCCATAGAGATAAAGAGTTCTTTAAAAATGTCAAGTTATCTCCTCATACCCCCTAAGATTGCACTTCTCCCAGCCTTCTTGTTGTTGCTTGATTCCTCTTCCGATGAGTCCCCTCTAACGTCTAACTCTTCCTTTGCAACCACTTTTGTCTGTTGGCACCCCCGTGTTGGTCTCCTACCTCGCCAACCACTCTTGGATGTCTAAAACTGAGAGGAAGACTCGTCTAACTCTTCCCCCTCACCACTTTACTTTCTTTCTGACTCCTCTCTCCCATTGCACCATTTCGTTTAAAAATAATACATCTTTCTAAAACAAGAAGGGATCTTCACCTCTTCTAAACCTTCTTTTGTCATTCTCGAAATCGACCACCAAAGCCCTCTCTTGAGCATTTAAACAACCGCACCTGCAACATCTATCCCCTGTAGCTCCTGCTAAAAACATTTCCTTTCTCTTTCAAAAGTTTCCTCTATTTCGTTAACCCCTCCCTTCCTCGTTGAATATACAAGCAATCCTCAGTTCCACATTGTTACTAACACAAAATCTCTTTAAGAAATTTGCACGGAATCCCCATCAGGGTTTCACGCTCCGAAGTCTTACCCTGCTCACGCCACCCAATTAGATATTTATCCATATCAAAATAAAGCACACTTCTTTTCCCTCATAAAATCTTGCTCCTTGTTTAAAAATATATAATTTATTCTCTCTTCTTAATTGTCCTACAATAATTAACCACTATGCCCTCTATTTAAACTCATCACTTAAGTTGGACGTCTTGTGTTACTGAGCTGCCTTTTCCAATCTTGGCCACTTCGATCATAGTTCGCACTTCACGTATGAAAATTAATATAGCCAATTCTTCCCATTTTCCCTCCACCCCCACCCTCTAAGCACCCCATCGACCGTTAACCCATTTGGTTATACCCATCCGTCGCACTCTCCTGACTAACATGGACACAGATCATGGACAGAGTTTGGGTACCCGGATCCGGACTTGAGCGGATATCAAAATCAATCCTCATCCCCATACCCTACAAATAGTCATGGCTTAGAACATCCGCATAGTAACTCACTTTGATTTCCCTTACTTCTTCCAGGAAATGCAACTAGCTCACCAACCTGATATGGTTATCCTCACGGAGAACATAATCAATGGAGTCATAGCCATGTTGATTCTGGGAAACCTAGGTTTCGATTGCCACCTTAAGATCGATACCATGGGTTTTTCTGGACAAATGTGGCTCCTGTGGAATCCCTTAAAGATCTACATCCAACTCCTTGGCTCGTCCTTTCAGGAATTTCATTGCATTTGCAAGGCCCTCACCTCCATCAGCTAAAATGTTAAGCTTGACTATGACAAGACCTCCCCTAAACTTCACCATGTGCACCTTCTCATATTCTTTTTCGTCACACTTCTCATCCTTACAAATTCGCCCTTTTGTTTGAATTTGCTTAAGCTTAGATTTACTAAATCCTACATTCTTTTCTTTTCATGCACAATCACGTCGAGTCCTGCTTCTTGCAAGTCAGCATCCCTTTTAGTTTTGTTGCCCCCCCACCCAACTCGTTGGAGGGACATTCCCTTCAGCATAGTATTAGGGTGTGTTTGGTTAGTGGGATGAGTGAGAGAATGAGAATGAAAATGTTAGAGAGAATGGAAATGACATGTCAATATGATGTGATGTTAATGGAATAAAAGTGGATAAAATGACTATTTTACCCTTACATTAAAAGTGGAAAATGGAATAAAAATTGGTAAAAAAAGTAAGGACAAAAATATTATTTCATCATATTACAAAAAGTAAAATATGTTTGATAGGAAGAATAATATGCCAAGCAAAAAAAGTTATTGTTGTAATATTTTTGTTGCTTAATTTAATATATTACACTATCCTTCACATTAAAAAAAAGGTGTAGGTTCTTCCCTCCATCTATCAGTATGTGTTGTTGTCTCTGTTCGTCTTTTCTTCTTTTTATTTCCTTTCATTTAATTCTCTCCCTCTCCATTTTGCAGCTTTTTTTCGTCATTTTTAAACAACTTTATCCAACATTATAAAAAATAATTAAATTCATTGTTTAAAAGAATTAGAGATATTTATTGTTTTAGGCTCTAAAAAATTAATGTATCTTAATTTAATATTTAACATATATAATTTATCTTAACTTAATTCTTAAAATTTTGTATTAACATAACTAATAAAAATTATAAAAAATTAAATTAAGAAAACTTATATTTTTAATAAATAATTTATCATTTTCATGTTTTTTGAAACTAAAGTAAGATTCATTACATCACCAAGATAATAACTTACATTTAAATTTATGTTAAACCATTATCTTATTCTTTTATCATATAGATGTTTTATATGGTGTATTATGTATTTATTAATTTTATTAATTATCCAATTTCTTAAACTTCAGACACTTATGAAATAAAACAGAATAAACAATAATTTTTAAAACGCTAAAGTGTTAAATTTTATTAATAGAATTCCTTGCTTAGAATAATCAAACATTTTGCTTGGCCATTGAAATAAAAAAAAAAACACGAATTAGAATTTTGGTTCAAATGAAATGACGAAAATGGGGTTGTGATTATGTGAGATATAAAATATCTATTTTCTTTTCTTTTATTAATCTGTAACAGTAAAGAGGTGAAAATGCAGATGCAGACGATCCTATCCCTACCTTAATAAATCATTTTTATTATTTACCAAAATAATTAAACAATTTTATGACAAATTTCAATATTACATATCTATTTCTTTTTATAGTATAATACTACAACTAATCTAATTGTTTTAATTTATTACTTCATCCATTTTCAATTATTGCGGCTGAAGGAGAGCGACCTGGCTCCGTGTGACGGCGTGAGCTCCAATAAAAGCCGCATAAATAGTATTATTTATTTATTCATTCCTAAATTTAATTATATTTCTTTACAAGTTTTTTAATAAAAATAAAGTTTTTAAAATTTTAAATTAATAATAATAATAAATTATATAAACTGTATATATATGTCAATGTTTTATTAAAAATACAATATAAAATTTGTATTTTAATTTAAAAAAATTAACCTTTGTAATAAGATAATTATTTTTGACAAAATCATTATTTTGGTCATCTATGTTTCACTGAAGTTCAGGTTTGATCTTTTATGTTTTAAAATGTCATTATGAATCCTCTATGTTTCGAATTTTGTCAAAATTAATCTTTATACCTCGTACTGTCAGTTTCTTTCGTTCAATGTTGACATGGACCGCTTACGTGGTTCGTGTTTGTCTCTTACGTGTCACTTTAAGCTAACGTGGCTGGTCACGTGGTCTTCTTCTTCTTCTTCTTCTTCTGTCTTTCTCTCCCCTATTTTTTCTCTTTCTCTTTTCTCTTTTCTCTTTTTTTCCTCTCACATCTTCTTCTTCATCACCCATGGCTCTTACCCTGTGGAACAACTTCATGAAGAAGATGTGAGAGGAAGAAAAGAGAAAGAGAGAAAACAGGGGAGAGAAAGAGAAAAGAGGAGTGATGAGGTGGCCAACAACGTCATTTTAAAGGGACATGTAAGAGAAAAATTCAGGTCATGTAAGCGACCAATGTTAACATTTAACATTGAAAACTGACGATGTGAGATAAAAGAATTAATTTTGACAAAAATTAAAATATATAAGACTTATAATGACATTTTAAAATATTAAGAACCCAAACTAAATTTCGATAAAACATAAAAGATTAAAATAACGATTTTGTCATTATTTTTTCTATTTTTAAACCTACTTTAATTTCGTTTATTCCAAACGGGAGGAATGACTCCTTCCATTCCAAGCTTCAATACTAGCTTTTATATATTTATATATATTGTTCCATTTTTTTTGTTATCTTTACATTTTATTTTATTTTATTATGATATCACATATTTTGTTTAATATTTATAGTTTATAATTACAATTTTGGAGGTCAATAATCAAAACACCAACAAAATATCATTATTGTCATAATTGTTATTACTGTTATACATGTGTGTAAACCTACGGTAGAGATATTTATTTTACAAAACTATATTTTTGTTTCCAAATTATAATATACCGGTTAACTTTTCTCTTGGATTTTGTTTCTTGTTTATCAGGTTCATAAAATTTCAGTTTTTAAGTAATTTTGTAGTTCATCCAAACTTCGTGTAAATCATTTTATATGTACATATAAATGTAATTGTCCACAAGACCTTTAATACATCCACTCTGGAGGTTGCTCACCACTTTTTGGCCATGTTTGGTATCACTTTCAAAGGGAATGTGAGAGAGAAGTTAAGGTTGAAGTATGTTTGGTATGCTTTGAGAAGTGGAGAGGTGAGGTTGAGCTTCCTAGTTGAGAGGGAAGCTTGTTGCCATGAATATTGAGAGGGAAGTGGAGGGAATGTGAGGTCAGGTTTGGTTTAAAGACCAAAATGCCTTTAAAAAGTTTGTGGCTTTTAAAAAAATAAGGGCAAAAAAAGTATTTCATACTTTTATCTTCTATTATTTCCCTATCTTCTTCTCACCCTACCAAACAATATTACTTTTACATTCCACTTCTATTTCCCTGCATACCAAATATATTTTTTATCACTTACTTCCACTTCTCACCTTATAACTTTCACAACTCTCCATTTCTGAGATCTCTCATAGACCACCTAGTCGTACACGGTGAACCCATTTAGATAAATTTCCCTTACCTATGGCCACCATGAACTTCTAACCCTTGAACTAGACAAACTCTAATCCATATTTAGGATTCATAAGTTTCTTAAGTTTTTACCTATGTCAAGTCATGTCTTTCATAGATTTGTCACGAATGACTTATCATATCTACAAATGATTTATCACCCATTCAATAAATCATCAGTGCATGACAGACTACGAAGAATTTTTATGAAATTAAATTTATAAAATAACAACCCTAAATAAAATGGCATGGGCCATGGCCCAATATGCTATACCTAGCCCATTTAAGAAAATAGATCTTGTAGTTGGAGTGGCGGTGACCCATTTGCTCTTGTAAGTGAATTGGGCCAATCTTTTATTAGACACTATCAGGCTATGTAAGGTAGAAATGCACAAATAAAAAGGGAATAGATGTAAAGTATTATAAACTAAAGAAAAGTACTGTAGAGAAAAGTGATAAAAGATATAGAAAAAAATTAGGAGAGAGAAAAAATATGAAGAGAATTGTGTTTGGTATATAAAAAATGGACAAAACTTATGTGATGTTGTTTACATGCTTTTGGTATGGTTAACCAATTAAAAAAAGACGTGTCAATTTTCGTCTCAAAAGTGACACATGTCTTTTTTTTAAAGGTCAACCTTACCAAAAGCATGTAAGCAACAGCACATACGTTTTTTCCATAAAAAATATGTAAAATTTAATTTCATTATACTTCCTTGACTTCTAAAATTATCATAAAAGGACTTTTCTTTTAGACCAGGTATCTACCGTCCTACATACTGAGTGGCTGAATTGTAGGCATCTCAAAGAATGGGATAGATGGCCTAAGAATTTAAAGTTATTCCATATTCAAAACGAGAGTGGATCCTCTAGAATAATTCTCTACATTTATTGGTGGAGTTATGAGAGAGATAGAGAGAAAAAAAATTGGGAGAGAAAAAAATCAAGAAAGAAAATATTTTCTTTATCTCTATCTCTCTCATAACTCTACCAAGAAATGTAGAGAATTACTTTAGAGGATCCTATCTCATTCAAAACCATGGATCGAATCCTTGACACTTAGGTGGCATTTGGTATCTAGTGAGTGTTTTAGTGGGAAGTGTGAGTGGAATGTAAAAGTAATATTGTTTGGTATGGTGGGAAGAAGATAGAGAAATAGAAAATAAAAGTATGAAAAACCTTTTTTGCCCTTACTTTTTTAAAAGCCACGAATTTTTCAAGGGTATTTTTATTTTTAAACCTCACCTTCCCAGCTGCTGAGCCTTACCAAACGTATTCAACCTCACATCAACTTCACCTTTCCAGCAAATGAGTGATACCAAACGAGCTCTTAAAAATGGATAACCCCCTTCTAGTCAACCACACAGTCTTGAATTTATATAAAGGACATTAGTTTCAACAAAATCGAAATTCTAATAATGCAAAAAAAAAAATATTTGTCATCCCATTTGTAATTTAACAAAAATATTCAACCAAGTTTTCTCATTTTATATTTAATGAACTCTTTATTTTAAAATTAAGAAAAAAAATGAATATTATTCGATATATAAATGAAGTACTACAATTAATACACCTAAAAATCACAAGGCATGGTTAGCCAAGAAGGTTATATGATCATTTATTAACGTGTTTTATTTCAAGAGTTAGATAGTAGATTGCATTAGTCCTTTCGTCAGTACCAAATTTCTAAAAATACATTACAACATGCAGAGCCTCTATAGAGATTTAAAAATGATACATCTAATATTGCATTCCTTTAATTGGTATTATAATATAAATGTTGGAAATACTTTATATTTTCCGAATCTATTCTCATTACGAATCCACACCAAACCCACAAAAATGGAAGAAATACAAAGTCCACTTGGGCACTTTGCATTTCATAAAAATTGGATGCCATATAATATTTAAATTCTTAGTCCATAAAAAATACAAATAATTTTAATTTATTTAATAAAAAATAAAAATACCTAACTTAGTCTTTTAAAAATGAGTTTGTCTCAATTTATCATTTCAAATTTTTACGTTAGTATATATGTGACATCGAGAAAAGAGAGAACCAAATTAGAAAAAAAATAATAAAATATATCTCTTTTAAAAAATAAATTATACATTTTCATATATCAACAACTAAATTAAAATAATCTATTTTTTTTAATGTTTAGGCAAAGGCCACATGGGATCCAAATTCCATAGAAACGCGATTCCTTTCTTCATTCTTTCTTACACACTGAATAATTTCAGAACATCCCAATTAATGAAAAAGACCCAAAAACAAAATGCAAGGAGAGAAAAAAGATAAGAAAGGAAATCATTTCCTCTTTTACCAAATGATTCAAACCCAATATCTAAATCCTAATTTCTATATCGCCACACACTGGCCACTGCCAAACAGATTTGAGTTGTGTGGAAGGCAAAATGATGCATCTTTTTTCGGTTTTCTATTGCTACCAAAAAAGAAAAAGCAGATCTATCTACCAAACAAGGAAAGATCAATTCAAGCTCTTCTGGGTTAGTTAAGAAGAAAATCCATAAATAGAACAAAATCCCTTTTAATGAACAAAAAATCAAATGGCAAATGAGAAAGTAATGTTTCCCTCACACATCTAATCATCCACCCATTTAAACCAAGTATTGATTAGTTTAATACTATCATCATCATAGCCAAAAGGAATCAAACCAGAAATGGCAAGAGCTAATTCTAATTTTCATAACTAAAATTTATATATATATATATATATATACATAAAAGATAGAGGAAAGACAAGGATATGCAGGATTGAAGTAATGGGTAAGAAAAGCCCACAATGGAAAATGGATACCCACTACAATCTACAAACCCTAATCCATAAATTTTCTTGGGAAACAAACAGATCTTAAGAATTTTTTTTTTTCAATTTTCTCTTTTAGAAGATGGGGAAGATCAAGTGTCTATCCCCTTTGGAAACACCATGGCAGATGCTTACACTCACAGAATCAAGATCATATCATATCATTCATAGTCTCATATGTGATCATCATTTTTTGATTTTTCCGCATAATAAAGAGGAAAAAAATTTTAAGAAAAAAAATTTGAAAATCATTTCATTGATTCAAGGTCAGAGGCAGAGAGCGGTACAGTGAAGATCATCACTCGCCACGTCGGCACCATCCAACGGTGGGAAATTCAGATCGAAAGGCAACGGCAACGGCCGACGAAACGACGACGACGACGCGATATCTCCGCCGTCGACGTCGCCGTCTCCATCGATCACCGACGATGACGAATCGCAGTCGCTGTGGCAATCCTCAGGCATGACCGGTGGAGATCGCGGATATCTCCGAGTCGCCGCCGTTGACGGAGGCCGGGGCCCGCTGTAGGAGGTGCTGCTCATGCTACTGGTGGCCGGCCGCTGAATCTGGTGATCTTGGAAGCCGTGGTTGTTAGCGGCGGCGGAGGCGTACAACCGGTGATCCAAAACGTCGTCGTTGACGTTAGGGTTTGCGGTGTGGTAGCAGAACGGCGAGAGGGAAGAAGGAGAGAGAGGGAAGTTGGTCTTGGCCTTGGGTCCACGGAGGGCTCTCGCGGCTGCGTCGTAGGCTCTCGCGGCTTCCTCGGCTGAGTCGAACGTGCCGAGCCAGACACGCGCTTTCTTCAACGGGTCTCTGATCTCGGCGGCGAATCTACCCCACGGTCTCTTCCTCACGCCCCGGTACCTCGGCTCTTTTAAAATCGACCTTGATCCGGATCCGTTGAGTTCAACCGCCGCCGCCGGTTTGACACCGGCGGCTCCTCTGCCCCGCCTCATATCCTCCAAGAATCTTCCTCCGGAAACGCTAAAAAACACCAGGTGAAGAAGAAATCTGAAGGGAGGATGATGAAGACGCAGAAAAAGGAGCAATCTCAGATCGTCGTCGTCGTCGTCCTCCGATGATGATGATTCAAGATCCTCGCCCAAATCTGAGAGGCATTTCAGATTATGAAGAAATCCATGGGAGGGATTATGTGAAATGAAAGAATTTCTTTCAAAATTCAAAAGGGGTTGAAGATAATGGAGAGGATGAAAGAAAGAAAGGAAGGAAGAAAGAAAGAAAGATGAGAGAGAAAGAGACAGGCAGGCAGAACACCACAACTAGACCACCTTCTCTTCTTCTTGCACACACAAAAATATAAATAAAAATGGGATATTGATTATGGAAATAAATAAGTAAATAAAATTAAAAGAAAAATATATGTATTTGTACGCGAAAGTGAAAGTGAAAGTGTAGGTTCTTCCCTGTGACCTGTGGGTTTCTTCTCTCTCGCTCTCTGCCTCTATTCGTCTTTTCCTCTTTTTCTTTCCTTTCAATTAATTCTCTCTTTCTTCCTTTTACAACTTCTTCCTCTGTCATTTTTAAAACACTTCATAAGTTTGGACCAACATTATAAAAAAATAATTAAATTCGTTTTTTTTAAAAACTTTTATTTTAATTTCTAAATAATAAATACATCTTAATTCAATATTTAAAAATATCATTTATTTTAATTTAACTTGCATTTAAATTTATGGTAAACCATTGTCTTATTCTTTTGTCATAGATGTTTTATATGGTGTATTATATATTTATTAATTATCCAATTTCTTATTAAACTTCATATTAAGACACTTATGATATAAAACAGAATAAACAATAATTTAAAAAACAATAAAGTGTTAATTTTTATTAATAGAATTCCTTGGCTTAGAAAAATCAAACATATTGTTTGGCCATTAAAAAATATGGTATTTGAAATTTGGTTCAAATGAAATGACGAAAATAGGGTTGTGATTATGTGAGATATACGTCATATTGCTGAACAAATCTGAAGCGTGTTGGTGGGTGTACTTTGGGTTTTGGTGAGGTCTCTTTCAGGATATCATATCTCTTCTCTCTTCTTCTACTCATCCCTTACCATCCTGCCTCTACTTTAAAAAATCAATTTTTTTAGGATGTAATATACCTCCCTTTTGAGTCATGTACATATATATACTATTTGAATACGAAGCAGTTTTAAAATTTAAGGTCAATTGTTCCCCTTTTTTTTATATATTTATAATTTAACGAAGAAATTAATTATTATATTTTATGAGAGACACTCTTGTCTAAACTAAAATAACATATATTCCATGAATTTTGAAATGTCGTACACAAACCTCATGGTCGGTCTCTTGTATATTTAAGTCGTTCCTATCATTTTATCGCAATTTTTAAGATGTTTTGATCATTTCTTATTTAACCCTAGGTTAGTGTTTTGGTGAAAAGTTAAAGTAAGTGATAATATGTATGTTTGGTATGTAGGGAAAGGAAAGTGAAAGTAACAAGGTAAATTATTCTCTCCAACTCACCTTCCCTCTCACCTATATAAGAACCAACATTTCTTGTGCAGAGGTAATAAACGTTCCCTACCCTTATTCCTTTTTGTGTTAGCTTTATATCAAACGTGTATAAATCCCTTTCTTCTTTCCCTTCTTATAATAAGGTACCAAACAGGCTCTAAAAATCCACTGTGATTATCGATGGTGGTTTTTTTTAAGGTTAGCTGAGTAATTATAATTAAATAAATTTTTTTACAATTTATGCTTATGCAATAATTATTTAAATTTAATCTTTGTTAATTTTTTTAATATGTCAATGACATATTCAATAATATTTATGAGTAACTTTTCTTATTATTCATTTTTGTAACAAAAAGATGATGGTGTTTTTATACTATAGGCCAGTTTTTTTTTTTTTTTGTAACGATACCTCTTTTATAACATAAAAGAGAAGCACATACACAAAATTTCATTATAGTGAGCTTTAAGAAGGTACCTATACGGCTATACGTGACATTCACTTCATTGTATGTATCACATGGTGGGATGGTAATGGCTGCTCATTTTTTATTATCTGAATATGAATTTGTTTATTACACTTAATACTCGAACCTTAACCGAATTAAAAAAAATTATATTTTTAATATTTGTATATGAAATTATTCGATATTCAAAATATTTAATATTTAAAATATCTGAAAAAAATAACAAATATAGGATATTGAATACCTTATAATCAAGTTAATTAATTATCCAATATCCATTATCCAATATTTATCAACTAAATAAATTGCTATAAAAAGTTAAATTTTATAAAAATATAGATAATTTTTATAAATTAAAATTAATAATAATAATTTTAATAATTGAAAGCATTAAATTTTATTTAATATTTAATATTTTAGTTTATAATATATATTATTTTGTATATTGAATATCGGGTACCTTATCCGTTCATTTATTTCGGATATAGGATATCTTAAAGTAACATCCACACCCCCTAATATCCAATAAATCATTATATTCTACTACCCGTTTTCTATCCGATATTTATCGGATATCGAATAATTTATTCAGACGAATACTATCGAGTACCCATAATCTAGTCCATTGCCACCCTTAATCACATGGCAAAACTCAAATGGAACTACAAAATAAATGACTGTCATCGAGCTAAATTGAATATTACAACTTACAAGTACTATAAAATTAAATAGATGGCGTCTGATCACAATTATAACTCTTTACTAAATTGAAGGTTATATGCACTACATTTATCAACAAAAAAAAGTTATATGCATAACAAAATAAATAGTATTTTTACCAAAGCTAAATTATAGGTTATATGTATCATAAAATAAAGGGACGAAATAAATTTAAGAAAATTATTTATTGTTATAATTGAGATAATATAACAAATTAAAAATAGAAAAGATTTGGCAAACTTGAAATAAAAAATTGAATCTAATCTAACAATTCCTCATGATCAAAGAAAAAGTTGTGAGGGTTGAAAATAATGATACAATATTAAGAAAGAAAGTGAGAAATGAATATGTATATATTCACTCATTACACATGACCCCATTAAAGTATCCCTTGTTCTCTTTAACTTCGGATTCCGTCCCACATGAGCATGTACCATTGGTTCCATCACTTTCATGAATGCACCATTTTATTTATGAGTATATAGACAATTTGGTCATTGAAAGATTCGGAATTTGACAATTTGTTCCTTGAAAGATCATAAGTGTACAATTTGGTCTCTGAAAGATTGCACCTTTACACAGATTGGTCTTTCTGTCATCTTCAGTTAGATTCTCTTAACGTACTTGCTGACGTGGCACGTTAATTGTAGACGAAGGCCATTAGTTGCTTAGTATGAGATGCTTACATGGCACAAACTAAAATCCACCTCCAACTCAGCACAAAACGCAGCGTTTTGAAGCTTCACTTTGCATACTTACACTAAGTTGGAGGTAGATTTTAGCTTGTGCTGCGTTTTTCAGCACAAGCTAAAATACACCTCAAACTTAGTGTAAGTATGTAAACTGAAGCTTCAAAACGCTGCGTTTATGCTGATTTGGAGGTGGATTTTAGCTTGTACCATGTAAGCATGTCCTACGGAGCAACTAATGTCCCCCGTGTGTAATTAACATGCCACGTCAGCAAGTCCGTTAAGAGAATCTAACTGAAGATGACAGAAGGACAAATTTGTGTAACAGGGCAATCTTTCAGGGACCAAATTATACACTTATGATCTTTTAGGGACTAAATTGTCAAATTCCGAATCTTTCAAGGACGAAATTGTCTATATACTCTTTTATTTATTTATTCATTGGTCTCAAATTTGCTGTAATATTTATTCTTACTTTTAAACTTTTTTTATTCATACCAACCCAAACTTTTAATTTTATTCATGCCTACTCTTTTTGCTAATACCATTAACTTGCTTGACGGAATTTACTAACGTGAATGATGAATGTGTATCTCTTTTACTACCTCACGGTCCACCTTACATTTAATTTTTATCTTTTATTAAAAAAATTTAACCTAATATAAATTTATAAACAAAAAAAAATAACCAAACTAACGTGAATGATGAATGTGACTTAATTATGTTATGTGAAATATATTCCTATTTAATTGACTAATTAATTTATTAATTAATGATAAATTGTGGCTAATTGGCATCATATAAGTTGAAATTGCGGCTTTCGCCTCTCAACTCACAAATTTCACCTAATGGGAGAAGTTGGATGTTCTCTCCTTTATGCTTACCAACAACATCACCTAATTTTATTATACATATTATTTTTATTTCTTTTTAATATTCAATCTTATTCATTAATTTGTCTTACCGCAACTAAACTACAAATTTAATCAACATTCTTTATAGGATAATTGAAAGTTATATAAACATTTTAGGTCATTCCATTTATTGGCTTTGACATTTCTATACCTTCTTTCAATATATAATGCCCATTATCATGGCATATTTTTCATTTAAAAAAAAATTGATTTATAAGTTCTAGTTTTAATTCTATTTCTTTTGTTTGGATAGGAGGGAAGCCAATAAGGTTATCCACATTTTGGCTCATGATTATGTTGTTTTCAAGCACTCTAGTTCACCTTGAATGCTTGAGTGAACTAGAAACCAAATAATTAAATGAATATACTAAAGTTTAGTACTATTATATCATTGAATATGCCCTCTCATTGAAGGGATTTTAATAACATGGGTAATATATTTTCTTTATAATCGAAGCAATTAAACAAAGAAAAAATTCATGTCAAATTCCATATAAAATATTGTCTTCTATTTTTTTTCTATCGTAATTGATCATAAAATACTTTTTGCCATGCGTGTTTTATTTATATTAGAGAATTTTATTGCAAAAATATAAAAATTTTACCCAAATTTAGACCTTAAACAAATAGGAGTCAATACCATCCTTAAATTCTAAAAAAGCAATTATGGACCCTAAAGTGGTCAAAAGGAAAGAATCATTAAGGCTAAGTATAATTGGCCTTAATTTATTTATTTATTTACTGTGAAATCTTTTTCACTCTTTCCCTAATTTTCGGTTTGATACTAAAATACAAGCGTTGTAAAAATGCCATTAAAACAAGTTGAATTTAGTTAAAGGCCGGATAGTTCTTCACAAGTTATAACTTAATGAATTTAAGTTTAATTTTTTATTGAAAAAAATGTTCACATTAGTGTGTCATGTGTGATACTGCCTCAAATAAAGTTTCAGCATATAATAGGATGATATCTAGTTTTGCATAGACAAAAATGTATGTTATTTTTATTTATTTTTTGAAATATTCTATATAATAATTATCATACACTAAAACAATAAATTTAAAAAATTATTTAATTTGATGTCACTTTTTATTATCTACACTTCCTCTTTTCTCTCTCTTTATAGCATTTTTATTTCTTATTTTATATTATAAAATATATCATTTTTTAGATCAATGGGCAATAGATCTATAGTTATTATAATTAATACAGATATGTAATTATGTATACAATAATAAATAAATTAATATACTCAAATATAATGTTTTGAGAGCAAAAACAATATAAACCTCCAAACTATATATCATAAATGTAACTAAAAAATGTGTTGTCATTAATAGAAAAATCTATTTTGTTATTGAAAAAAAAAGAGGAAAAGAAAAAGTATTTATTTTATTTTCAAAGAATGGCATGTTTGAGTCAAATATAAAATTCTATATTAATACAAAGTAGTATAGTATTCTTAGACAATTAAAAAAAACTTAAAATAGCCAAACCATGGTTGTGATCTAAAAGTTGATGATTTGGAGTTATTGCTTGGGATTATTACGAATTATTTGATTAAATAAAAAATGGGGTTACTTTTTTTGAATAAGGAGATATAAATAAAACGTGTAAGAAACACGCATTTTTCTGTCTTTTATGAAAACTCGTTTTCATTTGTGTCCCCTCTTTTCTTATTTTCCTTCTAAGTAAGACCAAACACTTCATGCATCTTCCTTCCTTTTTCATATTCTTATTCAAATGATGTCACCCCAATACAAATCTAAACACAATAGTTTAAAAATACTTTTTAACCTAATATATTATATATATGCACCATCACCAATTTCGGATTATTTCTGACAAATGTATATATAATTAAAATAAAGTTGTATATGAATTTTATTTTTTGAAAAGTAATTTAGTGAGTATTTTTACTGAAATAAATTTTTTTTGACAAATCTCCCTCAAATTGGTGCTTCGGATAAATAAAATACTGATTAAACAAATTATTAATTTTAATGAATGTAATTCTATTCTTAATTATTAATTAAAATATTTATTAATACTCTTTAAAATAATCGTAAAAGTAGTAGTAATTATTATCATTTAATTTGTTTCTATCAATTAATTACTTTTGTTAATACAAAAAGATTATAATATAATCATAACAAAAAAATGAAAAATACAAAATTTCAATAAAATAATTTGATTTATTGACAAAAAAAAGTTTTATTTCAAAATGTTGAAATCTTAATTTAAATTTTATATTAAAATTAAAAACTCAAATTTGAAGTTTGAACTAATGTGGAAAAGTTACAAAATGTATTTAAAAATAAATTTTCATAAATTTCACGTAACTAAATATTTTGTTAATTATTAAATTTTTTTTTTTTCTCAAGGTATCTCCCAGCTCGACAAGTCAAGAAGTAATAATCTGCGAATCTGAGCTCCATTTAAGGGTTTGTTACTGACCAATTGATTGTTGCATACACAAAGTGAGATTTGAACCCCCCAACACTTACTTAAATGACCTAGTGAACTAATCATTAGACCAACCAAATTTAATTTATTAAATTTTTTTTTTAACACTCTGATGAACACATGTTAATAAATGGTAAGAATTAAAAATGGAATGAAATTAAAAAGTGAAAGGTCATTTGAAGTTACGTGAGTCCGAACCTATCCTAACCCAAACGGACCCAACACCCACACACCTCTCTTCCTTCCTTCGTAGCCCCAACTTCTCAATCTCACCTGTGACCTGACCCTCCCTCACCCACACCAAATGACCAGCATCGGTATAAGCGTGGAAATTTCGGAACGCGTGCCTCTGGGTCCCACCCACCTCAAGGAGAGGGAGGATCGAGTATATCCGGTTCGACCCCAAACTCCCCGGTTCGGCGTGGGTTGTGTGGAGGACAAAGCGCAGGATCTTAAGGAGGGGTCCTCTCTCTCTCTCTCTCTACCGACACCTGTCTGTGCTTTTTTATTCCCGCCAATTCTTACCTCCACTGACACCTGTCATTATTTTATTCGCCTTTTGACTTCTTCCTTAATTATTTCTTTCCCCCAAATATATTTAATTTAATTTAATCCCGTAGTAGAGTGTTGTGGTGGTGGTAGAGAATAGAGATGGCTGGTGGGGGGAAGTGGGCCCCGCTGGATTCATTCATTTTTTGGGGGTTGTTCTCCGGTGCGGGCGTGTTTGAGGATAACGCCTAATGCTTATCCAGTAGTGGGGTGCCACGTGGGGAGAATGAAGATATAGAAAAATAGGGTGATTCTTTTCTTTGTGAAGGAAGGTAATTAGAATAGTAATAGAGACAGCACAGAAGAAAACGAATGGGGAGGGAGGGAGGAAGGAGCACATGCAGGAGAGAGAGAGAGGGGGGACTCGGGAAACGCATATATTAGATTACCCTCACAAACACGCTTTTTCCTTTGCCTTTTCTTTTCTTTGTTTATTTCGCGGCAAAATGATTCCCACCCACCCCTCCTCTCTCATTATAAAGCATTTCGTTTTTTTTTTTGGTGATTATAAAGCATTTCGTTTTAATGCATTGTATTCTATGCATGTATATATGATGTGTGTCTATGTATAATGTATGTATGTATCAATGTATGCTATGCATGCATGTATGTACCTCAGGTATGCTTTTTTATTGCATCCACACATGCCTACGCGTCTCAATTCTTTTACTACAACAAAACACAGATTTACTTACGGACAAATCCGTGGGTGAATGAATGGCGTTGGTAAAAAATGAATTTTGACCCCACTGACTCATTCGTGGCTATTTTTTCCCACGGAAGGGTCCGTGTGAAATCCGTGAAAAAATAGTTACGGAATTTTAATTTTACCCACGGGGAATTTCATAGATTAGATTGGCTGCGGGCGAACTTCATCGCTCTCCGGCAATCTCTCCTATCGTCGCCCGCCCGCCGTCGGCCACCTCCAACAACCCCTCCGGTGATCGGCCACCGACCACCGCCCACCGTCGGCAACTCCTCCGGCCACCACATTATTTCAGAAAAATGGTCTGTTGAGGATTCAAAGAGAGGACATCTTGCATAGTAATATTTAAAATTACCATTAGGCCATTTATCACATGTTGTTTATTTAATGTAAAATATTATATATATATATATATATATATATATCTAAAATTTAAATAATAAACATTTATCCATGGATTAACCACGGAAATTAATTCGTGACTAACTAACAAATTACCCACGGAAATTAGCCACGAATTTATAATTCGTCGTTAATTTTATAAAATTACCCACGGAATCCAATCAGTGAATAATTTTGAATAAAAAAAATTATTTTTTTCTATTTTCCCACGGATTATATTCTGTAGGTAAATTCATATTTTGTTATAGTGTTTATTGTCTATGGTTTTTTTTTGTATTAATTACGATAATAATAATAACTAATTGATTATTAACTGTAATTAAAAATTTAGGTATAATTTTTTGATTTGTTAGGAAGAAGTATCATCATAAGTAAATTGAGACAGTATAATTGCAAGAGCAGGGAGAATTGGCGTTCCACACCTACTCCTACATTATATTGCTTCTCCTTTCTCTTTCTTTCTTTTTTAATCCAATACTTGGTGCTGCCAAAAGTCAATCAATATTCCTCACTGTAGACGATATTTTTATATTTTCGATTTTCTTAAATATTCAATATATTGTAATAGATTCATATAATATAAGGTTATGTTTCGTTGGAAAGGAATTGTGGGTAGATGGTTTAATTGTGTTTCAAATTGTATTTGGTTAGAATGAAAAAGGGGAGATACAAAAATTTTGTTGTTTATGGTGAGATAAAGAATGTGCCGTAAGAAAGTAAAGAGAAATTTTTATTTAAAAAATTTATCAAAAGTGACATTTTGAAATAAAAGTAACATTTCAAATTTTATCTTTTATGTAATGTAATCATATTTCTCCACCTATAAAACATATTTTTTTAAGTTAATAAATATTTATTTTGGTCTTTTATATATATATTTTTGTTTTATATTTATTCTTTATTTTTAAAAAATTTTAAATCAATTATTTATATTGGTAATTTGTTTCAAATAAATTTATAAAATTTTTTAGCACAGTTAATTTTTTTTGTTAAACGATGACGTAGTATGAAATTTTAAAAATTATAATCGGGGACGGAAAACTTTAGCGTGGCGGGGCGGGGACCGCACGTAGCGGGTGCCATCTCTACATTTGAGCCATATTTGACCTACTTAATAGATTTAGACATAAGAGTCTAACATTTGGCCCACCAGGTAAAAATAATTTTCAGATGTTAGTGCAATAAACGTTTAAGTCCATTGGGTTCAAGCTTGTTCAACAAAACAATCCACTAAAATTTATTTATTTCTTGAATTTTAACAACAAGACTATATTTTGACCCAAACAACGCAATACTATATTTTTGTCTTATTTTAATCAATATAAAATAGTTATGCTTTATAATTAAAATAAATTAAATTTATGATCTTCAACCCCTAATAAGTAACAACAAAATTTACTTTTTTTTAATGGTTGAAATTATTTTAATTTTGAGAAAGAATCATATATATTTTAAAAATTGAGAGGAAAAATAAAGTGTGAGGGGACGCACTTATTATAGTTAAAGTTGGTCAACCTCCCCTTCTCTTCGTCTCTTGAATGGCTATTTTTACATGAAATTATATATGAAATGGAAACTAAAAAGGTAGTGCGCCCTACTAGAAATAAGATTTTTATCTTATAAATCGTAATGTATTTTTTTAAAAAAATATATAAAATGTTTATTATACTATTTTATTTTGACACAATCATAATATTTTCTTTTTACTATTTTATATAAGGGGTAGAATAATAATTTTAATACATTCTCATTTTATTTTCATTCTCAAATTTTTATTATCAAACACAGTAAACCCATTCCATTCTCTTTCTGCGTAAAGAACGTATCATAAGAGTATGTTTTGATATGATTATTAAGGAGGAGAAGAGAAGGGGATGGGAGAGATTCAAGATATCTTTCTCTTGTTTGAGAGGATGAAAATTGGAGGGGAAGATAATGGAAGATCAATCCTTAATCTTCCATCATCATTCCCCTTCACAAATTTATAATACTCTAAATTGCGGTATTTTGAATGAGGTATCAACATCCAAATAAGGGGAGGTTATATAGAAGGTTAACCATTCCTTCTCCTCTAATCACTTCACTTTCCTTCCCCTCTTGATTCCCAAACAAACCCTAATTAGAGGAGAAGGGAGGGGAAGAGAAGGAAATGTTAACCTTCTATATAACCTCCCCTTGTTTGAATGTTGATACATCATTCAAAATACCTCAATTTGGAGTATTATAAATTTGTGAAGGGGAATTATGGTGGAGGATTAAGGATTGATCATTCATCATCTTCCTTTCCAATTTTCATCTTCTCAAATAAGCAAAAAATATCTTGTATCTCTCCCTCTCATTCCCTTCTCCTCCTCAATCCCCAATCCAAAATAGCCTAAAATAATTATTTTTTAAGAATAAAAAGACAAAAATGGTCCTATGAAGGAAGGGAAGCTGGACCTTCTAAGAGACACATTTTTAAAAAAATAGTGTATGACTTTGCAAATCTCAATCTCTTGACAACTTCTCTATCTCTCTCTTATTTAAATTTTTCATTAAAGTTAAAATGAGATAAGAGAGAGAAGATTGAATTTTCTATAATTGAACTTTGTTAAATATAAGCCCATTAGCCTAACACCTAAAGGTCTATTCACTATTGTGATGACAAAATCCTAACATTCTGAAACCATTCAACCAAATATAAATAAGACACACAAAATTTTAGATTATGATTAGGAAGGGAAGAAATGTAAAGTATTGTAAAGTAAAGTGTTGTAGAGTAAAAAAAATATTATGGATAAAGTGAGGAAAGAAAACAAATATAATAAAAAATATGTTGTAAATTAAAAAAAACGTAAAAATAGAGGGAAAGTACTCGTTCTTGTACCAAACCTACCCTAAATGTTAAGGTGGATTTAGGCTTGTGTAGATATGGACTTAACCTACCCTAAATGTTAAGGTGGATTTAGGCTTGTGTAGATATGGACTTAATTATTATACTAATATTCTAAGACCAAGTCACGAAAGTCATTTTGATTTTTGAATTCTATTTTTCGTGTTACAATGTGATTTAAAAGAAAATCCACTTTGTTCAATTTTTCATGGGTCCAAGTCTTTGTTCGTTCGTAATTGTAACCTATGCATTTCATAATGAAGCCCAAGCACGACAAAAAAAAAACGTCCAACAGATTCTCTAATACATCCTACTATCTCGTTGATGCTGGGCCTAGGCCCAAATTATGTACAAAGACGTTAGTTAAATATTGGGCTCAATTAGAACAAAGAAACAATGTTTGTATACTGAAAGAAGCAATAGTGTTCGTCTAAAAAATAATCCTGTGTTTTTATTTATATTAAAAAATGTCTATATAAATGGGCCTACTCTTAAATATACATACGTAAAGAGAAATGGCTAAACAATAACATAATTAATAATAATAATAATAATAATAATAAATATAATGCAAATTGCTGTGGAATCATCAGCAGTCAGCAAAATCTGATCCATCCATTCAGTATCCTGTGGGGTATTCGCAATTTCCAAACTCTGCAATGCAAAATAAATTTTCCCATTAGCCCTCTATTTACTTTTATTTTTATTAAAAAGCATCATTTTAATATTGATCAATTCAGATTATGTCTTCATTTGTCGCCCCTTAGAAAAGAAAGGTTAATCAATCTGTCATAATTAAAAATTATAAAAATAAAATTATCATTTTGGCCCGTAAAAATACAATTTATCTCAACTTAATCCCTTATATTTATTTTGTTAATTATATTAAATTGAGATAAATTATATCTTTTAAATAATAAATTTATCATTTTAATATTTGAGGACTACAATAAGATAAACTATATCTTTGAAAAAAAAATACATTTGACATTTCTCTTTTAAAGTATTAAAATGATAATTTATTCAAAAAAAAATATTGTAAGAATATAAAATATTACCTCTTCTAATACTTTTTCACAACGTAGTCAAAATAAGTTATTTTCTTTCTCTCTGCCTACGGCTGCGAGAAAAGTTCGAAAACACTTTGCAAAGCGACAAACTTTACTAAGATCTTACGTTTTCCAAATTATATATAAATCATAATCTCAAGTTTTTAAAATAAAATAAACGTCGTTTAAACGAAAAGGAATTAAAAAAAAAAAAAAAAGACGCGAGAAAACAAAAGAGTCAACGACACAAGCTACATGAGAAACGACACTTACTAGGAGGCTGAGTGACTACAAACGCGGTCCCTCCGAAGTAGCACGTGCCGGCTCCACGTGACTTCTTCTGGTAGTAACTGTTAAACGCATAGGATGCATGCGCCTCCAACGAGTTAGGATTGTAACACGTGGCACCCGGCTGAATCGGACCGCAATCCGCGCCTCCTTCGCCGCACGCATAATCCAGCGCCGCCTGAAGCTTCTCCGCCGCGGAACCGCCGTTCGCCACGCACCACGTCTGGCCTCCGCCTCGAGACGACGGCGACGCCGCCGGAGTTTGACTCTTGCTCACGTTGGTCACCGTCGTGGACTCATTCGTCAATGTGAGCGAAATATCGTACACCTTCTGCTCGTTGGGGTAGAAGAGTCCATAATTCCTCTCCGATGTGGGACCCGATTTCTGATTCTCGTTGAAGAGGGCGAATAGGTAGACACTGAGTGGGTCCTTCTGCCTCAGAGGGGTCCCACCACCTGTGAGCACGCGCTGTACGAGATTTCCGTTATACGTCGCCGCATTGTCCGCGCTTGCCCCGACTTCGTTGGAATCGCCCTTCGATGGCCATCCCGTCTCCGATACAACGACCTGTACGTCGTCGTATTTAAGAGCCGACATCGCGGCGTAAACGGCGTCGAGCTGAGCCTCGAGGAGGCTCGCGTAACGCAATCCGTTCCCGGAGTCGACGACTCCCGCGTTCGGCTTGAACAGCGCGTAGTCCAACGACACCGTATCGGTGTTGGCTTCGTAGGCGAAAAACGGGTACGCGTTCACCATGAGGTAGGACCCGGTCTGGCGGAGGAAGTCCAGCATGGGCTTGATCACGGGTTCGGTTAGATCCGTTTTGAAGGATCCGGATGATGGCGGGTAGGAGGATTGGAGCGCCGAGAGGGCAATCGGCGAGGAGATTTTGATTTTGCCGTCGAGGTTGAGTTTTGTGAGGGAGGCGTGGACGTTCTTCATCGCGGGTACGAGGAATCGGGTCGTGTTATTCGGGTCGACGAAGACTTCGTTTCCCACGGCAATGGCTTCGAATTGGGTGGCGGGGAGGTGGGGGGAGATGTTGGATTGGACCCATTGGTCGGTGAAGGACTGGTCGGCGGCGGCGGAGGAGAGGAGCTCGTTGGGGAGGGCGACGACTGCGGAGATGCCGGAGTTGGCGAGGGCGGTGAGGACGTCTGCGTTGGTGTCGTAGAGCTTGACCCGGGTGATTCCGATGGATTTCAGAAGCTCCACCACCTTGGACGGCGGAGGAAGGTCGTTAGCCACCCTGCCATAGTTTATTCCGATGGAACCCGCATCTGCAAAAACAGAGTCATATATTTATACTGATGCAAATTGAAAGAATGAATGAAATGACATTATGGAACAAAAGAGTGTGTGAGTTAAGATACAAACCTGATGAAGCAGAGAATGCGAGAAGGAAGAAGAAGAATGAGAAAAGGAGGGAAGCCATTGCGATGCTCTGTTTCTGAGAAAAGCAGAGCAGTTAAGATGAAAAAAATTGGAATTTGTTAAATTGTACGTGTGTATTTTTATAGAGGGAAAACAGAGAAAAAGGGATAATTTATTTTATTTTTATTTTTAATATATATATATATATATATATATATATATTTTTCCGTAAGAAAGAAAAGTGAAAAACAGAGTGGAGAATAGAGTGGGGGGTGGGAAACATAAAAATGGGCTTCGTGTATGTAATGTTAATGGTATACGGTATGGTATATATACTGTATGTGGTATATAGGAAGGGTAGGACACGTGGCAGGGGATGAAAGGGCAAAAAATGAGAGTTTTGATTTTTGGCCAAGCAAAATATGATAGTTGAGAACTGTTGGTATTAGGTTTGATAATGTTAACGTAAAAGTGTGGTGAATCTAGTCAGAAAGAAGGGTTTTAATTTTAATCCTGGATGCTTTGTATTAGGTAGCCTAAGTACGACAAATTTAACCTAATTATATATATTTAGGGTTTTTTTTGGGCCTCATAAACCTAATTCTAATGTTTATGTATAATATTTAATAATTTTTATTATGAAAACTGAGATGAATTGAGGCATTACTTTTGAGATTGAAATATTATTTAAATCTTATATGATATATTTTAAAAATTAAATGACTATCACTTGTTTGATATAAAATAATATTATAACTTTTACCCGTTAATTCAATATGAACGGTTAAAAACAATTATTTTTCACCTCGAATGTTGTTACTTGTTTATCAAAAATATTTTTTTTTGTTATTTGATATGCTTTATTTTATTACAATAATGAAGGCTTCAAGATTTGTGGAGCAAAAGAGTGTTGATGAGAATTTGTGCGGGAAATTATTTTGTCTTGGATTTGTTACTATTAATTGTTTGCTTGTATATTTAAAAGTGAAAAATATGAGAAAAGATTAAAACTCCAAGTAATTACTGGAGTGAAAAAATGGAGTCTTACATGCTGGTGATCGCTTCATTAAATATTTAAATAATTTTTTTAGCTGATAATTATCTTGAGCCAGATTCTTCCCTGCTTATAATTATTTGGAGATATGATTCTTTCTTTATATCGAAATATACAATCACTTTGTGCAATTTCGCATTTCCTTACGCGGCAGTTTGGTTATTAGAATTTAGGACGTAAGTTTAGTTGTAATTTAATATTTTTTGAATATTCTTCGTACCAAGCATAAAATATATCTTACTTTTATAAATTAATGAAATTATGTTTTTGTACTTATTTTTTTACTCACTTTTATTCTATTTCCATCACATTCACATTACTAATTTATGCAATGGAGGTGTGTTTGAGAACAATTTCTCCTCTTTTTGGTTACTCGCTCGCTTTTCAAAGCTTTATTTTTATTAATTTGTACTTGACTCGTGTCACTAATTACCTAGTTATAGTAAGAGAATCTTCCAATAGAAATAGTTGCATATTCACAAGATTTTGAATTCAAAATTTTATTTAAACGATAACAAATCACTTATCACTTGTATCAATCTCTACCCTGCTGAATAATCTCGTCTTTTGTGCATTTCATTGTGCAACTTTTTGACCTCTCCGCCATATAAACAGTTAGATTAAGTGATTAACAAATTATTTAAATTCTTGGACATTAAATTCTTCATGTTTTCTTATATGAATAAGTAATATGAAGAAAAATGACAGCCATCCAATCCTATTTTGGGATAATACATGGGTACAAGTTGGCCGACATGGCACATATATATATATATATATCGTTGATAAAAATAACAAATATAAAATTAATACATCCAAATTGATGATGATTACAACTTGTAAGGTTAGGAAGAGCCAATGAATTAACAGATTTGTTGATTGGTTTTATTATCCAAAATTAAATAAATTAAGAGAAAGAAGAAAGATCAGAGTACTACTTCAAGTATATCACGTCTTCTTCAATTCATATATGAAATGGAGACATTAATTAACCTCTAATATGAAAACCCAAGGAAGCCGCAAGACTTCAGCAACAACAGAAGAAAGAAAAAAATTCTAATAAATTTATTATTTGGTGGTTTTATTAGTGTTTGAGATAATGGAAATAATAATTCTCTCCTTTGAAAATTAATTATAGAGAGAACAAGGCACAGCAATAGAAGCTGTTGGGTTTTGTGGACTCCAATGTTCAATTAATTAAGTGGGAAGATGACTCATTGACATTGAGTGTGATTCTTAACATTCTTATTAAGGCAAAATTAAGGGTGATATTAGTTGTTGTTTAATAAACAAAATATTTAAAAATTTTATATGTAAGGAATTAATAATAAAAACAGTAACTTTTATTAGTTGGATTTTTTTACTAACCAACTAAATTTTTTTATTAATTTTTTTCATAGTTATTCTCCTATTGGAGGTCATCTTGTTCGATATACTATCATACACTAAATGTGAACACCTCTCTCAAGGTAAATTCGAACACAAATTCATCATGTTACAAAATAGTAGTTTCACTAGACCCAAACCCCATTAAAAAATAATATTCTATTTCACTATACCCAAATATAATTAACTATCAAGATTTAATTTGGATGACTAGCCCTTTCATACACTAATTGGAAATCTACCCTAATTAATTTGGTCACTTTCTTCTTCATGCTTCAATGTCACAATGTGAAACTTTTCTTATATATATATATATATATATATATATATATATATTTTTTTTTCTATTGCACGGAAAGCAATGGAAAAGGGTTAAGTTATTTGGCTTGGCTTGATGAAGTATCATAGCCTTGTTAGTCAATATGAATTTGATTGCTTTAGAAATTAATTTAGAGTAAAATTTTAAATTTACTTCTAGTCATGAAATAATTTTTTTTTGTCTAAATAAGAGTATTTACCGTTGTCAATAGTGAATAATCTCCTCATCGCAGATATTTTACTTAAGAGTAAATGATTGGTTACAAAATATTTTTCATTTTGAAGGGTAAAATTTGAACCCTCGCCACTTAGTTAAATAACTAAGTAAGGAACCACTAGACCATAATCAGATCTTTTAGTCCCCCAAGGGTGGTGGTGCTTTGTCCAGATCTATTTATAGTTTCATTCTTTCTTTATGAAAGATTCTGTTTCCGATTACTAGATCGACACAGGTCTGAGCATCTATGCCGGAAAGCCTTAAGTCTCTTATCAAATTGATGGAGAAGTCAATGTCATCTATATATGTGCAGAATACTACTTATATGATATACAGGAAGTGTAAGGGTAAGCAATTTGTTGACAACACCAAGATCGGTGTGATTTTTCATCCGAAGATTATCTTCTTTATAGGATTAATTGTGCTTTTCTTTTGCTTTTTAGTTTCAACAATGTTTACCAATTATCCTTCTTCTGTTTAATTGGGTTGTAGTTCTCTGACTATTTGTAAGTACCGTTTGGCTTTTCTTTAAATTTAATTTGGCTTGATGCTTTTAAAAAAAAATATGATTCTTTTATGTTAAATTGTTGAAAGTTCTCATCATTAATACTAATTACTAATTAAGGTGATATCTAAACATTGAAGTTTCTAGCACACAAATTAGAGCATGTTTCGAAATGAGATATACCATTTATCTCAAGTCTTATAGATTAAGTTGGCCAATTTGAAGCAGGATGTAAATATATAATTCTTGTTAAGAAAATTATAATACACTTTATTATTGCACATTCATAAATAATTTTCAAAGTTAATCTAACTAAATACTCTTTAATTTTATAAACAATTATCCACTTGTTTTTGGCTTTTAGCTAGAGTGCGTGATGTAGTTTTAAATATGAGCGTGATAAAATGTCTCAATCTCATATGATTATGTGGTAAATAAATAAATAAATAAGATCATTTCTGGTATAAGAAGAGAATTAAAAATTTGTGATGGCTTAAATTAAACATTATTGTTGTCATTCTCAGCAATATTTTAATGGTTTCTTCTATACCGCAAAACTCTTATCCACAAAATTAATTCAAGCGGCTGATTATATAAAATTTTTTTCAAGGATTCAATTAATGTATAGTTCCATCCAAAAAAAAAGAAAGTATAATAATAATTTTTTATGACAAAAAATATAATAATGTTAGCTGGTAGCGTTCAAGTTTGACTTTTAAGAATGAATTAAAATACATTTCATCCATTTTCTATTAAGACGTAGAAAGAAAATTTACTTGATCATTAATTGGTCTACTTTAATTCAAAGGTTTTTTTAAAGGGAAAAATTTGGTATGCATTTTATATTTTTGTCACCAAGATTTTTAATCACAAAATTATAAATAAACATTTTTTTTAGTAATTCAACACTTTTATTATTATTTTCTGACATATATATTTTTCATTAAGGAACATAATAATAATAAATTAAAAAAAAATTAAGGAATTGTGCCTAGCTAGGTGCCTAGGTTTGATATTCTTAAAATAAAATTATAGAAAAGGGCGTTGGGTGAAATTGAATATTTCATAAAAGGTCAAAACTCTTAATTGGCCCTTTATGTTTGCACGAAGTTTTATATTGGTTCTTTATGTTTCAAAATGTCCAAATTGGTCCTTTATGTTTGCAAGAAGTTCCAAATTGGTCCTTCTGTCCAAGTCCGTTTATTTTCTAAGTTAAGTGCTGACGTGGCATGTTGACGTGGACACACCATCTCTCCTACGTGTCAATTGAAGCTGACGTGTCATGCCACGTCGCTGCCACGTCATTAGCCAATATCATATGTGATTACGTGGTGTTGATGTGGCATGACACGTCAGCTTAGAGGGACACGTCAGCATGCTACGTCAGCACTTAACTTAAAAAATTGACGGAAGTGGACGGAAGGACCAATTTGGAACTTCTTGCAAACATAAAGGATCAATTTAGACTTTTTGAAACATAAAGAACCAATATGAAACTTCGTGGAAACATAAAGGACCAATTTGAGGTTTTGACCTTTCATAAAACTATGTATATGTGTCTCAAATAGAAAATGTAAACGCTGATTGGCAATATAGAATTAAACACACTTTTATAATTCCAAATTTATAATATTTGGTGAAAACTTTGGATCCAAATTTGTTATAGTGCATAAATGATAGCGTATAAATTGTGGAATTTGAGTCGTTAGATGAAGTGTAACATGAATTTTAATTTTTATTTAATAATCTGAAACTTCATAAATTTTACACTTTATTAAATTTAAATGACAAAATTATTATTTTGGTCCTTAACGTTTGCACGAAGTTTAATATTGGTTATCAACGTTTCAAAAACCTTCCGCGTCAGAGTGATAGATCGGTGCCATGTCATTTAAATATGACACGTATGAGAGAGGGTGTGCCACATAAACCTTCCGCGTCAACATTTAACGACAAAACCAGACGAAGTTATGCTAGATCACCAATTTTGATAAAAAAAATTAAAAATCAATATTAAACTTCGTGCAAACATTGAGGATCAAGATAATAATTTGTCAATTCAAATTCGATAAAATTTGGATCTTATTGGTACTAGCCTGAACGTCCATAACTGACCCATCTAGAATTGTCTTCTCCGTAGACGATTTCCAAAGCGATTATATATGTCAATTAATTAGCACTATTGCTGTAAATCTCATGTTACATCACCATATTTAATCTCTATGTAAGGGTGTTTTTAATATCTAGTATACCACAGAAAAATTAGAGCATGATTGATATGTTTTACTCACATAAAAAGTGAGATGAGGTGAACTTGTTACATGTTTGGTATGGCTTTTAACAGAGAAAATGTGAGGTGAAGGTTCTCTATGCAGAGAGAACCTTGTTTCAGAGGGAATCTTGCTTCTCTCATGATGTGGAGGAAATGTGAGGTGAGGTTTGGTTTAAAGACTAAAATGCTCTTAAAAAATTTGTGGCATTTAAAAAAGTAAGAGCAAAAAAGATATTTCATACTTTGATCTTCTATTTCCTCATCTTCCTCCTACCATACCAAACAATATTACTTTTACATTCCACTTTTATTTTTCTGCATATCAAATATACTTTTTATCACTTACTTCCACTTCTCACTAAAACATTCACCGGATACCAAACGCCATCTTAATACTAAATGAAAGTATTCAGTATCACTCTATTTATTACTTGTTATTTATTAATATTAATAAAAATTTACGTAATTCTATAAAAATTGTAAATGATGTTGAATAACTAAATTTTTATCCTAGTATAAAATCTTTATAGCTCTAAGATATTCTTAGGGTACGCTTGGTATAAATGCACGAATGTAAATGACTATAGAATAAAAGAAAGTACTGTAGAGAAAAGTGAGGAGAGAGATAGAAAAAAAAATTAAGAGAGATAAAAAATATGATAAAAAGTGTGTTTGATATATAAAAAATATAATGTAAATTTTTTTTGTGAGTCGTAAAATACCATAATTATACTATTTGATATTCTTACTAAACATACCTTTAACTTTGGATGAGTACCAACTCAAATTAAAATTGTCCCTATAGAGATAGACTAATTTTTATAAAGTCAAATTACAAACAGTATTGTGAATCTTTTAAATTTGGTATAATTAAGTCAATGATTGGACTGTTTGAGGCCCATAGTCTAAAACAAATTAAGAAGATAATGTTCTTAATATTGAAAGTTGATTGCTTTCATATGCATCCCACTTAAATGTTATGATAATTATAATACATAATTAACCTCAATCTGCAAAATCATGTATACGTATGGCCGTACAATTTTTAATATCAAAATCTAATTTTAGTTCTATTTATTTTACTTGATTCATATTAGCCCTCTATTTTTTAAAAATTTTAAATTAATTCTTTATTTTTACAACTTGATATAAATAATTGGCCCTTTTTGTAGAAAAATACATGTAAAATAAAAAAGCTTTGACATCATTATCCATCCATCCTTATCAAAGTGACTACGCAATAGGGATGACAATCTTACCTAGACCTGACATATACCAGAAATTATACCTATTGAATCTGGGTCTAAGTATTAAAAAAATAGGTTTGCAAATTTTAACGAACAAAAGTTCAGGTTCGGGGACGGATAAGAGTGTATTCACCCTCGACCCCGGACATGATAATATAATATATATAAAAATATTTTATATACAAATATATTATATATCATATCAAATTAAAAAAAATTTACACTCATCCCCATTCACGAATCACGATTCACACATTCACATTTCACACCATATTTTATGTCTGTATTTGTTTATTTAAGGATGAACTTAGATTTTTTATATTTATTTTATTGTGTTTGAAGTCTGTTTTTCTTAAATTTGAAAATAATTAAATTTATGATTGTGATGAAAGTAGCAAAAATTTTGTAGAAAAAAATAGTAAATTTTCTGGGTCCGGGACTGGGTATGAGATATAAGTATTCGATGGGTATCAAATTTCATATTCGGCCGGAGACGGAGAAAATATTGACTACCGAAACTAAGAACGAGGATCACAATATCATACTCAGATCCTAACTATTGTCATCCCTAGTACGCAATCAAAACCCTTGGATATATAGGCCAATTAAATAAAAAACGAAATTAAATTAATATAAATAAGACAGCTTGTTGATAAAGATATTTGGTTACTAAATAGGATATGATGTAAAAGTATAGACACGCATTTTGACTTGTTGTGTGTATGATGTTCCTATTATGATTGAATCGTAGGCACAAAGAAAAATTAAATATGGATTGCACTATAAAGTTTTGTTGGTGTGAAATTAAAGTAAAGTTGCAGCATATAATTTGATGACAGTTTTTCAACTGCCAACAACAACGTAAAACGCAGGAAGTCGTTTGTGTGGGTATTATGACAAAATAATAATAATGTGAATCTCAGAAATTGAAGATTTTGATCACTTTTTGTTAATGCAGGTCGGTACAATTTGGTTTCTGTTCACCAAACACAACCTTAAAGGAGGGCTCTTTTGTTGGGAGCCATACATACAATTTGATTTTTCTTTCCCATCTATTGCTTATGGTGTATAAAATTTTGAGTAAATTACACTGCCCTCCCCTGAGAGATGCTGAAATTACACTGCCCTTCTCTCTCGTTTGCAAAATTACACTGCCCTCCCTTGAGAGATTAAAAGGCATTACACTTTGATCCAAAACACCATTCTCCAATAAAAAAAAAAGTCTAAAAGGTCAAATTTTTTTAACTTCTTATAATAATATTGTTTCATTTTTTTATTGTCTTTTATTATTTTATTAGTATTTATAGTAATTATTATTGTTAACAAAAAAAAATTCTAAAAAAAATCTGTAACTTAAAATAGTTTATAGATTTTTATATTAATAATGTAATGTATTATAAAACATCTATTATTTTACTTAATTTTCGATATAAGTTTAACATATATATATATATAATAATAAAATATATCAAAAAAATTTTGTTAGGTGTACTAGAATTCAGTTTTATAAATTTTTTTTGGTAAAGATTCAGTTTTATAAATTTCGATGAAGCATAACGTTAAACATTTTTTATCTTGTGTGAGGGTCAATTTAGTCATGAATATTTATTAGTCATTAATATTTATTATATTGACTTTTTAGACCTTTTTTTTAGTGAGAAAATAGTGTTTTGGATCAAAGTGTAATGACTTTTGATCTCTCAAGGGAGGGCAGTGTAATTTTGCAAACGAGAGGGGAGGGCAGTGTAATTTCAGCATCTCTCAGGGGAAGGCAGTGTAATTTACTCTAAAATTTTTAGTGTTGGTTTTAGTGTAATACAAAATATAGGCCCACTACTTTTTTTAATATGTTTAAAATTATCTAAAAAAAAATGTTTTCTTTCGGCTAAAACTAGAATGATCCGGGCAATGCACCGCAAAATTTTAATTGTTAGAATATGTATTGTTTTTTTTCCTCTATTTTTTTAGGTTGATCTCATCATAATAATTATCTCATTTCTCTCTAATTTTAGTTTTAAATTTGAAATAAAAAACTAATTTAAGTTTAATATTTAACTTATAAAATTTAGATTAATTGAAGTTCAGATTTAATTCACAATGGGTAAGCGTGGGCATAATGGGTAGTTACATACTTATATTCATTAAAAAAATAACAATTTTTTTTAAATGTATATCTTTTGTGGGTAACATGATGACGTGGGCAAAAGATCATTATGATACTTTTTAAGAAAAAAAATATTTGCATCAACTTCTTTATATTATTGTTATCGAGTTCTCCGATATAAATATGATATGTGATAAAAATTTTAAATGATCAATTATAGTAGAAAGAGAATATAAAAGACCATATTTTATATGATTGATCATAAAAAAAGTGTATAAATATAACATATGATTGATGGAACTTGATGACAGGTATATAAAAAACTTCACCTAAATTTTTTTTTGTTTTAAGAATAAGCTTATTTTGTATAAAAAAGTGGACAATTCTTTTGGAACGGTTTTCTTTAAAAGGTGGAGCAGCTATATGTAGAGATTGACTCTCGACTTTACTCATTTTATACATAGTATAGATAGATATAAAGAGGCAAACTACTATTTAGTACCTGAATTGTTGGTCAAATTATTATTTAGTCCCCAAATTGTTCAAAAACACTATTTAGTCCCCGAATTGTTCACTCTATCAACTATTTAGTCCCCGAATTTGACAAAAATACTATTTAGTCCCCGAATTTGTAACTATGTCAATCTCCAAACTTGACAAAAATACTATTTAATTACCGAATTTACAACTCTGTCAACTATAACGGGTAACAGTCAGTAAACTAAATAGTTGACAGAGTTACAAATTCGATGATTAAATAGTATTTTTGCCAAGTTTGGGGACTAAATAGTATTTTTGTCAAATTCGGGGACTAAATAGTTGACAGAGTGAACAATTCGGGGACTAAATAGTGTTTTTGAACAATTCGGGGACTAAATAATAGTTTGACCAACAATTCAGGGACTAAATAGTATTTTGCCATTACTTTTTTAAAAGCCACAAAATTTTTAAGGGCATTTTGGTTTTTAAACCTCACTTCACCTCACCTTCTATTAACTTTCCTCCCTATCATGAGGGAAGGAAGCTTATTCCCTCTTGACAAGGAAGGTCCAGCTCACCTTCCCATCTAGTGAGCCTTACCAAACGTATTTAACCTCGCATCAAGCTCACCTTCCCAACAGGTGAGTGATACCAAACTATGTCACCAATTAGTACACTGTTTTGTTTGAATAAATAAGAGTATGGTTAATAAAAAACAAAATTTTCCAAACTCGCTTTAAATAACATTCTTTTAGGCATAAGTGTTCAGAGAAGTAATTAAGTTGGTTTTTTTTTTTAAAAAAATTTTTATAAGTTTTCTTCAGTTAAATGACAATATATGATTTTTTTTAATCAATTATTAATTGATGGGTAATAAAAAGTATATATATGTTGTTTTTTTTATTGGATGAACTTTTTTCTTTAATTCTTAAAAACTAGTAGCTATATATGGGAGAAAGTAGTTGTAACCAATGTTTTTAAAACCGGACCGGTCATTGAACCGATCGAGGCACTGGTTCACGGTTCAATGGTCGAACCGTGGTCGAACCGGTGGCATTTAAAATATATATTTTTAATTAAATATACTAAAATATATCGTAAAAAATTATATATTTCATAATTATATGTTTCCATCTCGATCTAAACATGATAAGAAATAGAACAAGTTGTAAATTACCACAATATCATATTAAACTCTTCAAATAAGTTCAAGGATCAACATATTTAAGTCTCAAATCTTATCACAAACCCAACAATAAATACTGAAATAGAACAATCCTTACAACTACAAGTCACAACAAATTTTCAATAAATATTAAATCATAAACAACACAAATTTTTAAAAAAAAAATGAACAACCGGTCGAACCGTCTAAACCACCGGTTCTGACTGGTTCTGACCGGTTTTATATCTGACCGGTTCATTGGTTATTCCGGACCGAACGGGCTGGCGGTTTACCGTTTTTTCGGTCCGACCGGCCGGTCCGGTTTTCAAAACAATGGTTGTAACTTGTAACGACACATCTATAGCTAGGGCTGATCGTTGATTCGGATTGGCCCGCCAACCCGCCAAATCCAACCCAAGGTTTGGTTCGGGCTGAAAAATTCCAATCCGAACCACTACGGTTCGGTTAACGGGCTTCAAAAACAAAAGCCCGTTAAACCCGAACCGAACCGCGAGCCCATTGAATAGATTTTTTTTTTGCCATTTAGGTTTGGGTTCGTGTAGTGTAAATGTGTTATGTAATTTGGAGTTTATGGAGTATAAATATATAATATGTAGTTTATTAGGTGAAGATATAAGTCATTTGTTAAATTTATGTCAAGTAATACTAGATCTTGTCTTGAAATTTTGTAATTTTTTGTGTTAAATATTATCTTATCATTTTCAGTTAAAAAAAAAGAGTGGGCTGGCCCGCCAACCCGAACCAACCCGAAACCGCCAATGAATGGTTTGTGTTGAGTGATGCATTTTCACTAAACCCGAACCAACCCATCCCGATGCTTTTTTTCTCCGGTCCAAACCAACCCGCCCTAAACCCGAACCGAACCGTGAGTAGCCCTATCTATAGCTATAACTTCTTTCCTAAGAAATACGAAATCAATATTTTTAAATTGTTTTAATATATATTATGAACTCCTGATCTTTTATCTCAAAATCTTCATAATGTATCTTCAACAAACATCACACACTAACACCCCCCCCCCCAAATACAAATGTTCAAACTATAGCTAGCTTGCAAATTTCAATAAATATTTATCTTTAGTCCAATAAATTAAAGAACTTGAATCACATATGACTTTTAAGCCATGTGTGTGTGAATTCCCATATACTTAATAATTAAGGTCTAACATCTTTTAGATGGTAGATTTGAGGCTCTTAGACCTATAATAGTAGGCTAATTTTTGTTGTCGGACTAATTCTCTGAAAATATAATATTTTGATCACCTTCCTACCATAAAAAGATCATTATTTTTTGTGTTTGGTTGATTTGGGTGACCTAGTTATAATTTGTTGGATTTTGTTAATTAGAGTACAGTTAACTTTTTTTAACCAGTTAAAAAAGTATTTAATAGTTTTAAGTTTAAAAGATATTTTTATTAATGAAATATGTTATCAATTAATAAAGTATCTCTAGAATAGTAATTAATAAAATATTATTTGAAAAAAAAAATCTTTTAAACTACAAATCACGTAGAGTATGTGAAACACGCTATTTTACACATTAATAAATTAACTAATTAATATAAAAAAGTACATTTTGTAATTTGATTTGGTTGTGTAGAGGTAAGGATTTTGGGCATGAATTAATTATGCATCACAAAATGATTAGGTTTTGTTTTTGACTATTTGCCTAAGGAAGCATCTCAATTTGGAAGTGAGGACAAGCACATCTCTACAATAACCATATGGCGTGTGTCTTTGGGTGAATGTGGGTGGCCCATGTACTTGCAAAACTCATAATATTCACCCATGTTTCAATGTTTTTAATGTTATATTTGGTTAGTTGGGTAGAAGATGTATTATATTTAATTTTTTTATCAAACATACTTTACTTTTTTGTAATGTGATAAAAATATGTTTTTGTCCTTATTTTTTTATCCACTTTTATTCTATTTCCAAGGATAAAATTGTCATTTTACACACTTTTATTTCATTCGCATCAGATCACATCAATTGACATGTCATATTCATTCCCTCTAACATTCCTATTCCCATTCACATTTTCATTCCCTCACTTATATTTCACATTTGTCATTGATTTTCTTTAGAATGAGATGTTGTAAGAGATATTTATCTTTTTCAACATTGTTCCTTGGATTCGATTTTTGAGAGATAAAAATAGAGCGATATTGAGATGATTACCCTAACAATAAACTCAAAAATATTTGAGAAATTTGTAATCTAATTCAAACTCTAATGAACACTGTACTCAAGAAAAGAAAAAAAAAAGAGAATAAGCCAATAATGATTTGGTTTGGTTTCTATCTAATGATTTTGAATTACCAAAACATACCTTGTTTTGCAATTGTGATCATACGATTTATATTTTTGTTTGTATAGTAGGGATGGAATTATTTAAGATATTTTTAGTGATTAAATTGATAATATTATAACTAAAAAATTAAACTGAATATTATCATAATTCGAAAATTAAATTAAGACAAATAAAATATTTTTTGAACTAATTCGAAGAAGCCCAATTTCAAAATTGAAATTCTTAGATCTCTCAAGCCCAATTTCCTAATTTGAAGAAGCCCAAAGTATAGTATTTCACTATTAATGCTATATAATCACATTTTCTATTGGGTAAATTTTCTGAACTCTAGAACATTCTATTGACAAACCAACCACAAGCCCATAAAACCATTGAGCCCAATGGGCCTAATCCGAACACGTGACTCCCACTGATAGGCATAGCCGCATAGCCCATCGTTTTCATGTGACAAGAATCGAAACCGACTTAAGAACATGGAGATGAGAACTATAACGGATTGACCCGAAACCACATGTATTTTCAGCCGTCCGATCTAATCTGTACGTTCGAAATCTGAGCCGTCTAATTTTCATCTTCCTCAAAAGCCACGACCCTTCATCTCATCCCTCTATATATATTTGTCGGCGGGCCTTCGCAGAAGCACCCATCAGCGACCTCAGCTCCGTACAGAGATTCGGCTTCGCTGTGACTGCGATCGGAGGCGAATCGGTATTCCGTCGGAGAGTTTGGAAGTTTTTCGAAGTCGAAGCGAGTAGAAGAAGATGTCGGGCGTGACGAACGAGGAGGACAAGAAGCCTACCGATCAGGCTGCACACATCAACCTCAAGGTCAAGGGGCAGGTTCGTTTGTCTTTATTCCTTTATCTAGGGTTCCGATTGCGTTTGCAATTTCTCGTGACGTTGTACTGTATTGTAGGGAGAATCTAGGGTTTTGAAATAATTTTTTGGATCATGTTCTGTTGAAGTATTTGATATTGATATGTTCACTTTAGTTGTTGGCTCTTTGGAACTGGAGTTCTGTAGTTGGTTTTATTGTATGGTATGGTGATTGATGAGGTTCCGCTTGTTTTGGGGATTTTTATGTTTAGTTTGCTTTGATGAGTATTTAGAAAATTGTAGATAGCTCTCATGTATTTGAAAAATTTGTAGGATTTTTTCACTGGTGTGATCAATGATTCAAAGTCTTTGTTTTTCCATTATAAGTGGGGTGAACAATTTGCTGTTTGCACTCTAATACACAAAAAGGATCTTTTTATTGTTTGTTTATCGTCTCTGTTTGATTTTCTTCACAGTTACTACTTGCTGATAGTGAACTGCGGAGTTTGCTTTTGGTGAATAAAGAGACGAGTTATACTTTGGTTATTTTGAAATTGTGCGGTGGATTTTAACCTTTGTTATATGAGTTGTGTGAACTGTGAAGATTCTAGCTCTTGGTTGAAGTGGGGATTTTAACCTTTTGTCTTTTATCGGAGTTTAAACTGTGATTTTTTTGTAGTCACATAGACGGTCTATGACTTTTCTGGATTGGGGAAAAGGAAGCAATGTTTCCTGATTTGAAACAAAACACTTTAAGCTCACCAAAACTTGAATGTGTAGGCATGTGCCTTTTGATAATATGCTAGTTCATAGGAAAATCAAAGTGTGATATATCTAATTCAGCCAAGTTGCTATGCGTAAGAAATCTTAAATTTTGATGTTTAACCACTGACATCTTTGTTCTTAGTCAAGGTTATATGGGCTTAGAAAAGTGAATCAAAAGAGGAGAAAAGATAGGAAATAATGTAACTTTTGTAATATTATGTTCTGTGCTATAGTTTCCTGTCATGGACAGATAAAGATTGCAGCGTATTTGATAATGATGGAGTAAGATAGCATCATAAGATTAGCTACCTTGTGTAAGCAAGAAATGTTAAGATGCTTTCTACTTTGTTTGTAGGATGGGAACGAAGTGTTCTTCAGGATTAAGAGAAGCACCCAACTGAAAAAGCTTATGAATGCCTACTGTGACCGACAGTCAGTGGATTTCAACTCCATTGCTTTCCTGTTTGATGGTCGTCGTCTTCGAGCTGAGCAGACCCCAGACGAGGTATGTGCATTCATGCCTTCATGAGATATAATAACTGTTGGCTATATTTTTAGTTTATGACATGAAAATTCTGTTGGTGCAGCTTGAAATGGAGGATGGGGATGAAATAGATGCCATGCTTCATCAAACAGGAGGTGCTGCTGCTTAAAGGAAGTGGAGATCCTTCCTCATGCATTATTATTACTAGAATTAGTTTGACTTAAGGGGATGATGTCTGATGTATGCATCTTCCATCACCTACTATTATACAGCTATTGCTGCTTGACTTAGGGTATATGCTTTCTTTGTCAATATTATTATGAAGTGGATTTGACTCTCATACTTGATGTGATAACTTATGGGTTGCTTGCCTACCTTATTGCTATATAATGCTGTGCCTCAGCGGGCAGTGAATTTAATGCTGGCTTTTGTTGGATAATGGTGTTTTTGATTATGCTGCCTATATGGTTGATGCGACGAGCAATTTAAATTTAAATTTAAATCTTAAAATACGATGATTTTACATTTTCAAATATTGTTAAATTATATACAGTATCATTCTGGTACAACTGTAGAATTGATAGAATAGAATTAGGTAAAATCGCATTAAATTTCTGTTTTACTTTTTTATTCCAAGATTTTATCATAATTTAAAAGTTACTCAGTTGTTTTTGGCATGTTTGTGTTTGTATCAATAATTCGACCCAACTCAAAAATATCCATCGTGTTAATGTTATTTTTGTGATTAGTGTTGATTAATTGACTTTGTAGTATTTCAAATTTCAAATGATATATGTTTGGATTTACTTAATATTGGGAATGAAATATCAAGTGTTGATAATGATGTATGGCAGTAGTTGTGGCTGTAGAATTAAATCAAATGATGGTTATGTGAAAAGATTATTTGATTATCTTAGTTGAAAATATGGTTAATTTTTTGGTTCAATTATTTGTCTATGAATTACTAAATTATCAGTTATGTATTGCATTATCTACAATTATAACAAGGTGCACGATGTGTGTTCGTGTCCAGTTTAATAATTTAATGTGTAGTCCTTTAAAAAATATAATCAATTATTTATAGTTATATATAAATTAAATATTATTTATAGTTTAATTTGGTGTTTCGTTCATAAAAGAGAGTTGGTGTATATTTCTTTACAAAAAACACCCATTACTTATAGTTGCAGACTTGCAAAAAACTAAAGATTATATGAAATACTAGCGTGCACGGGATGTATTTATAGATGTTTATATAAAAATCGTCATATCAATATTAATATTTAATATCAATATCAATACTATATACAAAAAAGTTAAGTCAATACTATAACTTGACAGATAATATAAAGGATACTTTTTTTTCAAAAAAAAATCAAAATTGAGTCACTACTCAATTTCCATGTTTTAAAAGAATGTCCCATTTTTCATCCACTATTTTATCTCTACAAATAACCATCTCATTATATTTTTCAATCACTAACCAATTTCTATAAAATAACTACGTCCTATTTTTTAGAAAAATAAAAATATCCTTATTTTAATATTTTATGGCTTATAAACTGATTTTTAAATATTAATTTTTTCATAAATTAAATATATAAAATCAAATAATAATAAATTAAATTAGTTAATTGTCCCATAAATTTTGTAAAATAATTTAAAAACTATAAATATATATATAATAAGAGGGAGAAAAAAATAAAAATATCCTTATTTTAATTTTCATGACTTATAAATTAATTTTTAAATATTATTATTTCATAAATTAAATATATAAAATCAAATGATAATAAATTAAATCAGAATTAATTGCCCCTTATTTTTTGTAAAATAATTTTAAATTTAATTTATGAGTTTGAAATTCAACCACTACTTAATTTTCATTTGTTTTTAAAAAATATATATACCCCAATTTTTATCCACTACACCATCTTTACAAATATACCTCATTACATTTTTTAGCCACTGCTCAATCTCTATAAAAAATTGCTCCATATAATTTTTTTAAAATTGCCCCACTATTTCATTAAAAATATATATACACAAGAGAGAAAAAATTCCTCCATTTATTTATTTTTAAATTTGTCCCATTATTTAATTAAAAAATATATATAAAAGAGAAGAAAACAAAAATATCCTTATTTTAATTTTAATGGCTTATCCTTTCAAACAAAATTTAATGGCTTATAAATTAATTTGATATTATTAAGATGTTTATAATATTTGATAATATTTTTTAAATTTAGATGAGAATAGGAGAAGAATATATTAGGAGTATATAGTGCACTTATCTGTTTACGTTAATAGTGTTAAACCAAAGCAAATCATAAACAAGTTGTTTTGAGCAGTTCGCTTGACGGTTTGGAACTTTTAAGTTATTAAATTTAAATTTTTAAATTTTTTAATAAAAAATTATAATTTAATTGAATATAAATAATAAAAATAAATAATATTTCATTAACTTACAATATTAAATCAAATTAGTTCAAAATTAAAATTTTAGATTGACTAAATTTAATTTAACCTTCTAAAAATAAAATTTAAACCGTATTATTTAAAAAATTTAACATAATATATATTAAGTGAATGTAGTTTGGTTCGGTTTTTCAGCATACTAAACCGAATATTGATCAGTTTTATTCGGTTTGGTTTGGTTCAAGTGCGTCAGTTTTATTCGGTTATGAACACTCCTAGAATATACTTTCAGTTTTTTAGGATTGGATTAATTTTAACTTCTTTTACTTTAATTTAAAAAATCAATTTTTGAAAAAATTTTAGGGTAAAGTATCCTTGCTGCCTCTAAACTTTATTGTAATGTTCATGTTTGTTCTCAAACTTTTTTTTTTGTTTTATACCTATTCCTAAACTTTTGATTTTGTTCATTCCTACCCTTTTTGCTAACACTATTAACATGCTTGACGAAATTTGTGACGTGAACAATGAATATGTATTTCTTTTGCCATCTTACTTTCTACTTCACTAACAAAATTCACCTCACATTTAACTTTTAACCTTATTCCCAATCCCAATGTTGACGCCACCACCACCACCACCACCACCACACTTTCGCCTCCAAATGTGGCTGTCGGAGAAGAGGCTCAAGAGGTTCAGGCGCCGAACGACGGAACCTTGCCGGATCAGGAGTCATTTCCATCAGGTTTCTAATCGAAGCTTATGCCAAAGCTAAAATTTAATTTAGGGTTAAATTGGGATCACTTAATTTTAATATAAGCTAAAAGATCTCTAATTTAGCTTCTCTTATTTTCTTGCAAATTTAGCTTACTAAATTATCGAATAAACAAAAATTATAATTGATTATAATGTGCATGGTGTTGCGGGAGCCATTAAGGGCTTCCAAAACCACTCTTTCATCATTAATTCTAATATTCAAATAATATTTCTCATGTATTTTTTCTCTAACCCCACACCAAAAAACTATCAATGTAGATTGCAGATAACCTATTTATGGACACAAACCTCACATTATTATAACACATTTATAATCAATATATATATATTGATTTGTTTGACCTTTTATTTAATTAATTGCTTCTATTTTCACATATGCTTTTACAAAATAAGAAAACATATTAATTTAGTCAAAACCTATGGTCTATGGAAGAGCTATAAGAAATTAAGAATTGTTGAAAATTTAGGAAAAATTAGATTTTCTTCTCACTGAAAAGTAGGTTAAAAAAGATAAGAAAAATTTTATAGAAATTAAAATAATAATGAATTGAGTTGGCCTGACTTAATTTTATTTGACAAAATCAGGCCATTTTTTATATAAGTGGTAACTTTTCAACACAATCAGTAATTAATTTTGAAGGCATTGTTATGTGAGTTACTAAAATTACTAATGCATTTTACACAATTGGCAAAATATTTTAGTTATTATAATATTTCTTCAAATTACACAATACAGAAAAGATTTTCATTTAAATTAGCAGTAAAATATGTTGAAGGCCTTCCTTCTTCTTCCAGGCAAATTAAGGTATTTTATTTCATTTACACCTTCTAATTATGGCTTTGGAATAAAATCAACCAAGTTTAAGGAAACCCACAGTAAGTAATTTCACCATCCACGCGTATCACTCACGCGCCTCTATTCAAAACTTTTTTTTTTAAAAAAATTACTAATTCCATAAACTTCATAAAAATTAACAAAATAATTTATAATTTTTTTTGTTGGTTACAATGAACTCTTAATGGATTTATCTAATAAATTCTTTATGACTTTTAAGATTTTTTTAAGAGGGAATTTATTGTCTTGGTATTGATGATAAATTAAATAGAATAATTTCACAACCTCTTTCTCTAGTTGAAAAAAAATCTTTAGCGAAGTTAACAAAAGTGTTAATTAATTTTGTTCAATACAAAATGAGATTTACCAACGAGGTTTTCAATATAGTAGAAGTAACTAGTAAATACAATGTAATGAACCTATATTCAAATATTTGCTAAGAAATTAAAAAAAAAAAAAGTTTTATCTAACAAGTAGAACTTGTTAAGGGCTGATATGGAATGCACACAGTAAATTTCATGTATTCTCACTATTTTCAAAAAAAATTTCATCATATTTTTTACATACCAAACATATTTTTTTATCATACTTTTTCTCTCTCATATTTTTTCTCTCTATCTCTTTCCTCACTTTTTTCTACCGTACTTTTCTTTATTCTACAGTACTTTACTCTACGGTACTTTATTTACAGTACTTTACATCCGTACATTTATACCAAGCGTGTCCTAAGGTTTTTGTTGATTGGTGGAGAGGGAATAAATTTTTTTGAAATTAGTAAAAAGTCAACAAACACATTTTTTAAGGCTTTCTCATTAGTTAAAATGAAACGTTAAAGAATACCTTTAGTGCACTTGTCAGCAAAACCCAAAAAATAATTTCAGAGTTAGGAGAAAAAAAGTTTGATCCATATACCAAAAAGAAGAGATACTTATGAGAAAACAATTTTGAAAATGAGATTTTATTGGCGACATAAATTGGACAGCAACTTGAGCAGCCAATCAAAAGATGGATCCATTCCAATTCCCCATGCACACTACCCCATCCGATCTGCCCCTCCCTCTATCTACGAAACACAAAGAAACATACATATAAAAGAGAGAAAAAGAAACAGAGAGAAATTAGAAAGACAAAGTATAATGGAGGTAGAGAAGAAGACGAAGAAGAAGAGCACAGAAACATTCTTCTTCCTCAATATTAATGCTCTTCTCTTTCTTCTTCTCTTCACAACCTCCTCACTTCCTTTATGCCATTGCTTCAACTATACCCAAGCCCTCTCACACACCCTCCTCTACTTCGAGTCCCAACGTTCAGGACACCTACCCTACAACCAGAGGGTCACCTGGCGTCACCATTCTGCCCTCACCGATGGCCTTGAACAAGGGGTAGGCTACCCTTCAGAGGATAACATTTTCTTTTAAGCCTTTGTTATTATAATTATTATTAACATTTTTTGGTGTCCTTAATTTTGTGGGACAGGTGGACTTGGTGGGAGGGTACTATGACGCAGGGGATAATGTCAAATTTGGGCTTCCAATGGCATTCACCATAACGTTGCTCTCATGGGCCGTCATCGAGTACGGCGGCGACATTGCCGGCGCCGGCGAGTACGCTCACGCTCTCGAAGCCATCAAGTGGGGCACTGATTATTTCATCAAAGCACATACGCATCCTCATGTTCTCTGGGCGCAGGTAATTAATTAATTGTACACTAAAAACGACTACTGTATTATTACTCCACGCGCCGTCGTTTTTCGGGATGGAGAATTAGAGGATGGAGATTCCATGGTCGCCGGAGTAATCAGCGGATCCACCAAGAGTTTCAGTGCGGCGGACCCACCGTGATTGGCGCGTGTCTCACTCGCGGCGGCACATGGGGTTGAAAGAAATTACGGGGAAAATGGAATTGTTTCAACTTTGAAGAATTGATTTTGTGTAACGCTTTTATTTATTTATTTAATATTTTCTCAATAAATGTAAACCTTAGTCAAATTTTTTTTTTTCAGGTTGGCGATGGTTACACTGATCATTACTGTTGGCAGAGGCCGGAGGACATGACGACTTCCCGTCGAGCGTACAAGGTTGATGTTGACAACCCCGGCTCGGAAATTGCCGGAGAGACGGCGGCGGCCATGGCGGCAGCGTCTATAGTGTTTAGGAGAACAAACCCACATTACTCTCACCTACTATTGCAGCATGCACAACAGGTAAGTCAGTTAGTTAATAGGGCAATAATATATATATTTATATATTAATTTTTCATAACTATGATCTTTGAGAATTAATTTTATTTAAGGTATCGTCAGGATTTGAACTTGGGTTTGTGAGACCAACACGTTGATAGAGGGCAATTATATAGATGTATTAAAATATATTGTTGAGAATACACATCAGATCCTTAAGTTTTAGATTAGGAGTACATGACATTTATAAATTTTAAAGGCAAAAAGTATTTTTTTTACCTCAACGTTTGACTGTTTTGTCACTTTCGTCATTAATGTTTTTTTACTTTAATTGTACCCCTAACGTTTTGTGTATCTCCCAATGTCAGGCTTTTGTTAATACTGTCAATTTTTGGACGTTTTTAATTACGTGGCATCCTATGTGGCAAACAATTCTGGCTGGACTTAATTTTGTTCACATTAGCAGTCAATAGTACCAAGTTTTTGGGGTCAATTTTAATGATGTAATGAGTACTTTGATGTCCTGGATTTACTGAAGTACTGAGTTTTTGGGTCCATTATACCCCTAAAATAGATTACTGATGTGAAAAAAATTAAGTCGAGTCAGAATTGTTGGCTACATAGGATGCCACGTCATAAAAAGCATTCAAAAATTAATTGTGTTGGCTAAAAGCCTGACATTGGGAGAAACACAAAACATTAGGGGTACAATTGACAGTAAAAAAACGTTAGGGGCGAAAGTGATAGGACCCTCAAACGTTGGGGGCAGGAAAGGTACTTTTGGCAATTTTAAAATTTTGTACTAGACCCTCCTAAGTTTTCAATTTCGAGTGCTCAACATTCTTCCGTCGAGTTTCTATTTATTTTTTAATATTTTTTAATCATGTCAGAATTTCTATTCATATTAGTAAATGGTATTATAATAAATTTTTAATACTTTTTAACTGAAGTCGGTAATTCTATTTAGAATTTAAAGTGAAATTATCAAAATACTCTTCACTAATTTGAATAAAGATATTAACATAATTAAAAAAAATAGATAATTAAAAACCTAAGAGCAGGACGCAGAGTGCTCAAAATAAAAAATAAAAAAAACAGTGTAAAATTTTAAAATTTAAGAATGTTTTAGATGATTAGATGTTGGTTTAAAGGTAGTTGATGGAATTAGATGAATGATTTGTTAAAAAAATAGGTTTTGGTGTTGCAGTTATTTGAGTTTGGGGAGAAGTACAAGGGGAAGTATGATGAGAGCATTGGAGTGGCGAAAGGGTATTACACATCTGTGAGTGGGTACAAGGATGAGTTATTGTGGGCTGCCACGTGGCTATATAAGGCCACTAAAAGGGAAGAATATTTGAAGTATGTTTTGGAGAATGGTTATGACTTTGGTGGGACCACTTGGGCTATCACTGAATTCAGCTGGGACGTTAAATATGCTGGTGTTCAGATCATTGCTTCCATGGTAATTTCTAATTATCAATTCTCTAATCTCCTTATTTTATTTTATTTTTTTAATCTCAAAAAGTATTTACTTTTGGTCAACTTTCTCATGGTATTTAATTTGTCTTGCTTTTTAATTACCATTTCGAGACTCACACGAAGTTCACGCCTATTTATTCAATGATCAACGTACGTTGGACGTTGTATGTCTTTCATTTGGAACATCTTAAATGTTCATTTTGGTCCTTTATATTTTATTCAAATTTTAAATTGGTCTTTTATATTTTTTAAACGTTTTATATTTATCCTTCAGGTTTCATTAAAGTTCTATATTGGTCCTTTATGTTTCATTCAGGTTTCATATTGATCCTTAATGTTTCATTAAAGTTTTATAGTAGTCCTTTATGTTTCATTAAAGTTTTATATTGGTCCTTTTAGCATGATTTTATTTTAGTTTAAAGGACGTCATTTGGTTATTTTTTGTGCGTCTAAGGCCACGTCAACTATCTGATAAACGTAGGAGATATTATGTGTCCATCTCGGCATGTTACGTCAGCAATTAATTTAAGAAATTGACAGATTTGGACAGAATGATCAATTTAGAACTTATGGAAAACATAAAGGATTAATTTAAAACTTGAGTGAAATATAAAAGACCAAAATAAACATTTAACCTTTAAAAAATAATGTTTACACTTTACACTGTTTGTAATTGCTGAGATTTTCAAAATTTGTCAAAGATTCAAAGAAAAAACTAACTTGGTCGGATACTATTTTCAAGGATCCTTTTAAAATTTAAGGGCTTGTTAAATAATTTTGACCGGATAAAATTACTTACTTTGTGCAGTAATTATTTGAAGTAAATATAATTAAAATAACGATTTATTATATTGTGATGAATTAATAATTTTTCTTTTTCAGCTTCTAATGGAAGAGAAGCACGAGAAGAAAAACGAAGGCATACTCAAACAATACCGTTCAAAAGCGGAGCACTACCTCTGCGCGTGCCTCAATCAGAACAACATAACCAACGTGCGACGCACCCCAGCCGGCTTACTCTACACCCGCCAATGGAACAACATGCAATACGTCGCAACGGCGTCGTTCCTCCTCACAGTCTACTCCGATCACCTTCTTCGAGCCGCACACCCTCACACGACGCTCCACTGCGAACGCGGACAAGTCTCGCCGCAGCAGATCCTAGCCTTCGCGAAATCCCAAGCGGACTACATCCTGGGCTCCAACCCAATGGGCCTCAGCTATTTAGTGGGCTACGGAGCCCAATTCCCACTGCGGGTGCACCATAGGGGCGCGTCCATAGAATCGTTCAGAGGGAACAAGGGTTTTATCGGGTGCACGCAGGGGTATGATAACTGGTACGGACGGCGTGATCCTAACCCTAATGTGGTGATTGGGGCTTTGGTTGGTGGGCCCGACGATAAGGACGTGTTTAGAGATGAGAGGGGGAATTACGTGCAGACGGAAGCATGTACTTACAATACAGCCGCAGTTGTGGGAGTTTTTGCTAGATTGATTAGATTAGAAAAAGAAGGTGATGCTTATTATTATGATGATGATGATAATGATAATGATGGTTCTTTGCCTTTGATTGCTTCTAGTTGATAATTAAGGACACCACAGTATTGAAGAAAAATGTATTGAGGGTGGAGATAAAATAATAGATATGTAAAATTACAAATAGCAAATTATTATATTGATGGGAAAGAAAAAATGATATATTTTGGGGATGATTTAGCTTGTATATGAAAGTGCATTGATTTGAAAGGTAAAGAAATGGATACCATCTATATAGTAATAGTATATATACCTACAAAAAGAAGTCAAAAAGGTGGGTATAGATGATGGAGGAGAGATTGAATGATAGATATAAGCAGATTTAAAATGTGTGATGGGGATTTTGGAATTGACGAGTACTTTCATTTCATGCTAACTTTTTTGTCTTCCATATATATATATATATATATTTCTAACACTGTTAAAACGGGCCAGAGTCTGCGGGCTACTCCGACCCGCCCGCTAAATGGACGAATTTGGGTAAGTAAAAATAGGCTCGTTTAAAAACGAGGCTAAACGGGTTGGCCCGTTTAAGCCTGCGAGCCTCGCGGGTCGGCCCGCCAAAAAATTAAGAAAAATAAAATAAAACATTAATATAGATTTGTTTAAAATATGTATAAATATATATATTTTAGATAATTTTATGTGTTAAATAATAATTTTATTCTAATAAAGTATAAATAATTTAAATAATAATTAAAATTAATAAAATATTAATTTAAAGTTAAAAAATTACTAATTTTTAAGTAAATATATAATTTTATATTTAATTTTTTTAAAAAATATATTTAAAAAAAATAAAAATATTGGCCCGCGGGCTAGCCCGTTTAGTCCGCGGGCCATTACGGGCGGACTTGGACATTACTTCCCAAGCCTGCCAAATAAACGGGCCGGCCCATTTTGATAGTGCTATATATTCCCTTACAAAAATAAATATAATGTGGTGGTAAAAAAATTTGTGTTTTTGTTTTTTTTATGAGAACAAAATTTAGGTCAAATTACTCTTTTGCTACTCAACGTTTGCACGAAGTTTAATATTGATCATCAACGTTTTAAAAAGTTATTTTAGGTCCTCAACGTTTTATTTTTGGTCAAAATTGGTTCTCTAGCGTAACATCTGTCTGGTTTTACTATTAAATGCTGACGTGGAAGGCTTATGTGGCGCATCCTCTATGCTACGTGTCATATTTAAATGAAATGTCACTATCTCTCACTCAAATTCAACAAAACGACGCCGTTTTGATTCATTTAAATATTTTGTATTAAATTTGTGTATCTTAACCATTGTATCTTAATTTGAGTTTTGAAGAAATGAAAATAATTAAGCGTTAAAGAGAATAGTTTCTAATAATAAATTTGTAATATATATATTGTCCTTGATTAGGGGTAGGTGTGTTAAATGACAAAAACACTTTTTCAGAAAACTGAATTTGCGGTGGAAGCATGAGGGACTTGGAACCGACAAGCATGGAACATAGAGTGAAACACTCCCCAAAAACGAAAATCAAGCATTATTTTCTGCCATTTTTTATGTTTTCAAACAAAACTCAAGTATTTGGTCTCAGTCTCAGGCTTTACTCCTTGAATCAGGCGCCTCAGACCTTTTTTTTCCTCTCCCACTGTTCTCGCTTCTTTTCACGTTTGTTTGGAGAAAAGTTTGGAACGTCTTGTAAGAAAGGTGAGGTTTAGGTCAGTATTTTACACATTTGGTATAATAATACATAGGGAAGATGAGGTTAAATTTTTCTCTCCAAAGAGAAACTTTCTTCCTTGAAAAGTGGAGAGGATGTGAATTGAAGTGAAGTTTAAAAATTAAAATATTTTAAAAAAATTTATAACTTTTAAAAAAGTAAGGACAAAAAAGATATTTAATACTCTTATCTTCTATTTTCCTATCTTCTTTCCACCATATCAAACAATATTATTTTTACATTTCACTTCTATTTCTCTGCATACCAAACAATTTTATATCACTTACTTCGACTTCCATTTCCACTAAAATACTCACTGGATACCAAACGCCACATTGGAATTGGAATAGAATTAGAATTGGTGAGATAGAATTTGAATTGAATTATTTAAATTAAAAAATGTGTTTGATATAAAAAAATGAAATTGAAAATTAGTAAAAGAATATAATGTAAAAAGATAAAACTGCCCTTCATTAAATATTTAAGTAAATAATTTATTTTATTAAATGAAATAAATAAAAAATAAAATAAAATAAAGGTTAACCCAATTCCACCAAACGTAGCAGAGAAATGATGGAAAGATGGAGGGTATTGTCAATTGTGTTCGTGTTTAGTGCATAGGAATGAGGAGAGGAAATCTGTATTTTACTCCCAATTCCATAAAAAATACAAAGGAATCAATTACCAATTTTTTTCAAGCTTTTGTGAAATTCACCCAATTAATTCAATTCCTAATTCCGCGTAATCAAATCAAACTAAATAATTCTTAAGATATTATGTAATTTCATATAAAATTAAATTCTATAGCAAACCAAACATAACCTAAAATGTTTTTTTTTAAAGTTTAGCTAATTAATACTTTGATTAAAAAATTATGTGAAGAAGGAGAGATATGCGAGTCCCAAATTTATCATGATGGGTCTTTATTAGTTAGAACGGGTGAAATGGAGAACCCAATCTATATGGGTTAGCTTTCAACGGGTTGATAAAATGTGAGCCGGTCTGGTTTTAAAACGGTTCAGCATTTTTGAAATACTAGCAATATGTGGGACAGTATAATAGTACAAGGCATGCAAGGAAAGCATGAATTTTCATAATGCCAATTGATGAAGATTCTGTACACTCACAATTTAGATGGGCTCTTTCAAACAAATGCTACCAAAACTTCATCAATACCAATACATATATCGAAGTCAAATAGACTAGATGTTCGGTGGTACGGTAGTACTGAACTTCAGTACATCCCTCCAATCAGTTGGTCCCTAAATCATTCAAGGTGGGCCCTAATTAATGTGAGTTTTTATTAATATTAACAAATGTTACTACATAATTGAAGGGATGCACTGAAATTCAGTGGTACAGTACGATTGAACTTTTATCCACTTAAATAATAGTTATAGCATTAATATTAATTGGTTTGGTCAGAAACAGAATTTTTCACAACTACATCTATATATTGAGGTTGAACCTTCAATTCCTCCACAATTCAAAACCCAAATCCCAATTCGGCCAATTTGTCGGACTAGAGATTGCAAACAATACCAAATCACTATACATAAAAAGATTGTTAGTATATTTATACTTATTTTTCTCTGGGGATGATAGCAATTAAAATGAAATACTTTGTATTATTAACATATAGATGTTAATTAACAGTAGATCATTCATTAGGTAGGAAATTAAATTAAATAAAAAGAATTATTATTTTAGCTTCGAGATTCTTGAAGTGATCTATATGGAACAAATACTGATAAAAAGGTGCCTTTGTTTTGTATTTTCTTTTTTTGCCTTTTCCTATTTTTTTCATTTATCAATTAGCTAAATTCGATTACTTTTTTACACAATATGGATAAATGATAAGAAAAATTGAAGGAATGATAAGTTCATAACTTCAAATATTATAAATAAATTAGATATCATGACATGATTTTGACATTAATTTATCTTAGTTCTTGTAGATGAAAAAAATGGTATAGTTTTGATATTCATTAGTTTATCTTAGTATTTGAAGATGAATTAATATTCATTATTTTCTTATATTATAAATTTTATATTATTAAATTATTTTATTATTAAAATAAATCAATATATATATATTAAAGTCAATTGTTCAACTCGATCCAAACCAACCAACACAAGTATAAGCTAGGTTGGTTTGGGTTCTATGATAAATTTCATAGAACCCAGTCTAATTCCATTTACCGTTAATTGGTTTGAGTAGAAAAACTTTTTAATTCGAACCAACTCAATTTGTGAACACCCATATTTAAATAAGTAAAGTTTAGAAGGAGTAAAAGACAAAGAAAAATAATATTAATTGGAAAACAATCACGAGGGAGAGAACAATTAACTAGGCAAAAACTACAATGATATATGGGTGTGTGGCTTCAATTGAAAAATCCACATAAGCAAACTGGCTTCTAGCTAATTGAACAAGATCACAAGTGAACCTAAAATCACAACATGTGTGAAATCTCATATTAGCTAGCTATAGAAGGCTCTAGGTTTCCTATTGAAGCTAAGGCAATGAGTATATGTATATGTATATGTGTGTATATATATATATATATATAAAACATTATGACTCCCTCGTGCGCGGCCTTTGACCATATTTTATTTTGCAGGTTTTCAAAACCCTTTGCATCCAGTCACCGAATTCACCATTGGTAAAGCTCAATGCGCTTTATCAAAACATAACTCTGCTCAATTATGATCTCACAACTTTCTCCACGCATATCTACATTTAATTCTTCTCGTTAGCTTGGTATGGACGAATGAATGCAGAATTCATTTGCCAAACCTTGACTGAGGCAGTGACGATGGCCTCAGTGGCATTGTTGAACAAGAATAATCGAGTTGCTCCATAGATTGCCCTTGTTGGGTAAACCCTAGATGTCACAACTGTCCTTCCACCTTGTGCAAAGCTTTCAACTATAGAATGGTCCACCTGTATTCACATACAAATTAATTATTATATATTGTCTTAAAATCTATACTAGTTAACGAACCGAGGAGCCTGTCGAGTCACGAGCTAATCGGTTTACTTAGTTCTACTGATTGTTCAACTGGATGACGTCATAAATATATAAATAATAAGTCTTTTCATTCTAAAACAAGACTCAATCGTTCCCGATTTTATTTTGAGTCTTTTGGTTGGTGCCAACTTTAAATTGGTCCTTCGGGCCAATGGGTAGAAATGGATTAGACACACGAATGTATATCGGTGGGACTGTTCAGTCTGGTCTAGTTCTATACAACAATATGTTATATATATATATATATATATATATATATATATATATATATGTATATATTAATGCTACAAAATCTTAAACTCACCAATATTCTTACTGACAACTTTTCATCCTTGAGTACTGGAACAATGTTGCCAAATATTTGCTTATGAACATCAGCTGCCAGAGAGGACCTACATATATATATACATAACCAAATCCACATGAAAAAAGTATTTTCATTTTAAAACATGATTCACCAAGTCAGAAATTGTTCATTAATTTACCTTGATTGATCAGAACAAAAGGAAGTCTTAAGATTTCCATCGCTTCCTTTGGTGACATAGAAGTAAATTGGAGTGTATTCAGAGAGGGCATCATCAGCTAGAACCAAAAGACCAAAAGGTCCCAAGGCACCACGTTGTGCAGCTCCACCACTAATCCCACACATGTATTCCAAGTTGGAGGAGGATGTCTTCTCAAGGCTTTCCTTATTTATCTCGAACTCCGCAACGATATCCAACTGTTGCAATATCATATTCATCTCTCTCAATTAAAATAAAATATGTAATTTTTTTTAAAAAAAGAATCAAACATGAGAGAACCCAAACCTGGTTGGCTGTTCCGATGTCTAGGGGCACCACAGATCCTGGATTGACGTTCACATTTTTAAATTCGTTGTCTCTCAATCTTAATTTGTCCATCTCCTCAATAGGCCATTGAAGCAAGTTGGTTCCAGTCTTCTTATCAAGCACCACTGTTCTTGGGATGCTCTGTGCAATTCCAATCCAGGTTAGGATAAAAATGTAATTAAATGTTAAAATATTAGTATATATATATATAATTATGATGTAGTAACGTACAGATAAAAGTTCAATAGTACTGTACCACTGAACTTCAGTGCATCCCTCTAATATGTAGTGCTATTTATTAATATTAATAAAAACTCACATTAATTAAATGGTTTAGGGACCAAATGATTGAAGGAATGTACTGAAGTTCAGTACTACCGTACCACTGAACATCTACTCGTAACGTACCTGTAGGGAGGCCCAACCTTTGGAAACATCAGCAAATTCACTATCTGACTCTCCAATCCAACCCCACAACACTCTCGTCTGTGTACTCTGATCATAAAACGTCTTGGAAGCATAAAAGATACCATAGTCATACCTAAGTCCAATACCGACATCTTTCTTAACATCATCAGCTACAAACTTCACCTTCTTCTCATCGTATGTCCCAATACTATAATAATCATGTCTATCATCGTCCAAACTAACCTTAACCACGTGCTTCACATCTTCCCCTGCTTTCACCGATGTATCCAACCCTTTATCGGATTTCCTACTCACAGGGTAGAAATCCACGCACTCCCACATCCCAGTGCCCGCCACACCATTCATCACCCCCTCAATCCGGTTGAACCGCTTGAAATCCTTAGTCTCGTAAACCAACGTGATCCCGGTTTTTTTAATTTTAGACCCGATGGTGATCCGCCAATTCCCTTCTGAGGTTAGCCAAGCCGTGGTTGGGTCACGGAAGTCTTTCACACCGATGCCGGGTGGTGGGACTAAGACCGGGTTCCCTGCGTATTTGACCCACTTGACGAGAAGTGGATCGGCTAGGTCCGCGGGATATGCTAGATTCTGGACTTGGACCGACTCGTTGGTCGAACCGGTGTAAAGCATGATGATCTGGTCGTCGGGTAAGATGGTGGCGGACCCGGTCCACACGCCATGTGTGTCGTACCATTTATCGTTGACCATTGCTAATGGGAGGTGAAGCCAATGGATGAGGTCTCTTGACACAGCATGTCCCCAAACGATAACGTTGCCCCAAACGGCACCGTATGGATTGTACTGGTAGAAGAAGTGGTACCATCCCTTGTAGTACATTGGACCTGAAATGTTAAATCAAATTCCATTTCCATAATAAATATTAAATAGAGTCACTGAGAGAAATATTAATTTGGTCTTGGTCTTTGAAAGATATGAATTGTTTTAATTTAATTATTGAAAGATGAAAATGCTTAATGTATTTTTTGAAAGATGTTTTTTTTTCCAACGTAGTCCCTTTAGTTTTCTTCGTCAATGTATATGTGACCTTTTTTCAATGATTAAAAAGGACCAAATTGAAAAAAAGTTGGGACTAAATTAAGTATTTTTATTTTTCAGGGACTAAATTGAAATAATTTGTATCTTTTAAGGACCAAATCAATAATTCTCTATGTTGATTATATATATCTCACGAAATAATGTTTTTATTCACATTTAGTTGTGCCAAATGTATGTCGAGCTCTGTAATAAACCCCATTATATCACCCTATATATATATAGAGCGTAAATTATCATTTTGATATCTAAAAGATGTGTTTTAATTTAGTTTTTGAAAAAATACTAGTTGTCTCAATTTAGTACTCCCTTTAAAATAACTGACGAAATAATGTTTAGGGACGACTAAATTGGGACAAATTTATCTTTCATAAACTGAATTAAAACAAATTGAATCTTTTAAGTACCAAAATAATAACTTACTCTTAGATATACTAGAAAGTTGAATTCATACCGTTAGGATCTGAAGCACAGCAATTGAGATCGAATTCCGTCAGAACAAGCAGTTAAGCAAGACCCACAAAAAAAAAAAAAAAAGAGAGAGATGAAGAGGATAAATTAGGATGCCATTTGCTTTAATTTAATACGTTTGAATTAATCTTAGTTTCTTTGTTTCATATATATATATATATACCGTTCATCCAATTGTTCTGAGGCTGGAAATGAAAAGCTGTTCTCTGCCACGAAAGCATAGTATTATTCCAAGGAAAGAATTCCCCATTGATGTGGTGATGGCCTAATAACTTGTTTGTCTTATCCGACACTCCTTGGGCCACACCACGTGACAAAACTGAAGGTACTACATTGCTTTTATCAATGGTTGCGGATTGAGGTTGTGGGTCAATATTAACGTTATTGATGATAGGAGTTTTAAAGTAGCCACCATAATTAAAGACATCCAAGGAAACGAAAATAAGTAAGAAGGCAAGAAACACAACCAAGATGTGCTTCAGAGGTTTGTAATAATAATAATAATAATTATTATTATCTCCGGAGGAGTTTGAATCCAGAAGAGTAGTAGTGTACGATGATTTAGAGTCACTACGGAGTCCCATTTTGTTGCCGAAGAGCAATTGAAAGAAAAAAGAAAAGGAAGGTTAATTGAATTGAAGCCGCTGGGAATTTAATACGATAGGTCCCAGCAGGCAAAATAGCTAGTTAGTATGATAGAAAACAAATGAAACAAGATCGATCATGCAAGACCCATTTTGGGATATATATAAAGGAAGCTCGAGCTCACATCAACCTTACATTTTTGTTCAAAATTAGGGTATTGTTTCCCGTCGAACACGGTGATTATTTCATTTGCTGGTTTGTTGGCAATTGAAAGAGTGAGAAATTTGACCCGATGATTTAAAATTATTCCGTACCTTACGTCAATTTTACATTTTCTAATGGCCATCATTGATTAAATATTTACGATCCATTTTTAATTGATTTAAAATAATAATGTCAGTTGTCTGTATTTAGTTAACTGTTTTATATTTGTTTGTTGGTGAAACATCAATTTAGTGAAAAAACTTGATTGTAATTTTTGTGAAGAATAAAGTTAATTTATGAATTTGATGAAATTAAATTGTTTCAAGTTCAATACTTTAGCTTCGTATATTTTTGTAATGAAGTTTTTTTTTGTTTTTTTTGCATATATTTTAAGTTGCTATTTTTTCTTCCCTGATTTTGTTTTCTTGAGATAAACTACTATAGAAGGTCAACATTTGACTAAAATATTCATAAAAAAAGACATTTGACTAAAATACAGTTTTGACTAATTTTTTTTTTTAAAAAAATATAGGGCTTTCCCCAAAGAAAACAAGTTAATTTGAAGGTATAAATGATATTATTTTATTTTGTAATGATAATTATTTTATTAATTTTGAGTGAATAAAAAAAATGAGAGAAGGGTTGAGGAATAAGGTTTTATGATTTAGGACTTGGAGATTCAATATTGGGAAAGGTAATAAACAAAATTTGGCAAAAGTAAGTTTTGTTCCCAAATTACCACTGTTATCAATTTCGTTTTAATTCTTAAATGTAGTTTTTTTTTTCGTTTGAGTATTAGACTATTTAAGATTTTGGAAAAAAATTGACAAAATTAACCGTAAAAACAATCTAAAATTAAAATTTAAAATTAGTACAAAATTTTCACCTAAATAATTTGATTAAAAATAGGAAAAACTTCAAAAATACCTTATACTAATCCAATTGCTATGTAGTGGGCCAACTTATGATTACAACTTACAACTATGTCCAAAAACAAAACCCAACTTTCAACCAATATATATATGTTAATTTAAAATCCTTAAATAGTGCTCAGATCTACGGATGATTAATTCTTGGTCGGTCGAACTGGGGATACCTTGAAAAAAAATATATTGAATTTTGTTAATTATATATATATATATATATATATATATATATATGTATATATACATATATATAAATGAAAACAATGGCAACAGTATTTCAATGAATTCTCAAAATGAATTTTACAAAAAAAAGTTTTCCTATTTTATTTTTAAAATTTATTTTAAAAAAAATTGAGTTGTTGTATAAGTGGTGGAATATAGCCATTCAAAGTTGTGCAATACCTTTGCCTTTTGGCCCATTGCTTTACTGTGGGGTTTCCTCTCTCTCATTTCCTTTCAATCTTTTTCAAAATTGAAGATTCTCCCAACTGCTTACTACTCGGATAAGAACAACTTTACTACCAACCTACCTTTTTATTTATTTATTTCCAAACATATAATAAAATAATGTGACTATTATATATATAAATTTTCTCTTTAATCTTGTCCACTTGTCCTTTTAAGTGTTATAATACAAAGCGTTATATACAAGGGGAAGAAAGCTCCTGAAATGCCCACAAAATTCTTCATCCAACACAGACAAACAAAAAATACAGTAATATCAGATACCTTATTATATTTTAATGATTAAATTATCATTTTAATATGAATATGTCTTAATTTAGTCTTTAAAAGATAAAATGTTAAATTTAATTTATAAAAAATACAATTCATTTAGTCTTCAAAAGATAAGATATCCATTAAAATAACTGAAAAAAAATTTAAAAAGTTAAATTGAAACAAATTATATTTTTAAAAATAAATTTAACATTTTCATATTTTAAGAACTAAATTGAGATAAATTGTATATTTTAGAGAATAATTTTTTTATGTAAGTGCAAGACAACTAATTACTAAACCTATAAAAAGAAAGAAAAGCTTTCTTTGAAAATTTTCTGTTATATAAAAGATGAAGGTTCATGTACTAGGCAATTAAGTATAATAATTAATTCCTTTGAAGATATTTTCAAGTCAGGATTTGCATGAGCCGGCATTGAATTAAGAATAGTCAAGGTAGATGAGAATGACACATAAGACCACTAAATAGAAAACATTAAACAAAGTTATCAATAGTTTCATCTCTTCTCATACCAAAATGAACTCTTGAAACTAAGACAATCTTAATTTAACCTTATTATTACAGATACAAATCAAACAGCAGAATTTTGGCACTTTGGTCCCTAATTAGTAATTAATCTCCCTTCCTGCGGTAATCAGCTTGAGATTCATGTTCCTTGTGCCTGTTCTTCACTGATCCAACCTTGGAGTCACCCATGGCAGCTTCCCCTGCTCCATCAAATGTCTTGTCTGTGGTCTGACTTGCCACCCCTTGTTTTGCTGCTTCCTTTGCCTTCTCTTCTGCCACTCTCTCGAACTCTTCAGCTGTAGATGGTGCCCTCTCTTCCACCAAACGCCCTTTGCTCATTTCCCCAAATTTCTGACACACACCAAATGTTTTTCCATTCATTTCATGTGTACAACAATATGGTATGATACAATGTAAATTCAGTTGTATCTTAGTAGGACAGAGAATTCATGTAAGGTATGTTCTACCAAATATCATATCAGAGGTCACGAATTCGATTCTCAGCGGGGAGATTGTTGGCTAAGGTGTGGCAACAAATGTCTTATAGTGAAGGCTTGGACAAAGGCTAAGTCATAATCGCTTGGATGAGGCTGAATTAAGTAAAAAGAGTTATATCATAACTACCATAACTAACGGCTATAGCTTTTGGCCTAGGTAAAGGCTAAATTCAGTGTATATATATATATATTTTGTTGTTTCTTGTCCTGTGTCTGTCAAGTCAATTTGAATTCCTAGCTTGTGGGTTTAAATTCTACTTGATTTGATCCTGGATTAGATATAGAGATAAATTTGAAGTTCAAACTTGAGGAAGCACAGGAAATTTCCTTGATTATCCTCAATTTTTGCACCTCCAAAGTCCAAACAAATGGGTTATGCACAAAACCTACCTTCTCAAACAAAGCTTTAATTTCATTTCCAACCCACAAAACACCAAAATTCAAAATCAATCAGAACGAACCCACATTTTTTTTCCTCCAATAAAAAATTCCCAGCTCAAGCTAGTCTTACAGAACAAAGCAGATTCACAAAAGCAAGAAGCTAACAGAAACAGAACAAAAAACCCACAATTAGCAAAATCAGAACCCCACATTAGGGTTTTCCCCCAATCAATTTCCCAAATGTTGCAGAAGAAATAGATTTCAAAGCAAGAAGATAACAAGAATCAAGCACTAAGCATACATACATAACATATATATATATATATATGAAAAGAAAGCGAAGAAGTAGAGAAATAGAGAAGAGAGAAGGAAGAAATTAAACCTTGATGGGGTTGTAGAAGAAAGGAGAAGTGGGTTTGGGAATGGAAGATCGGGAGGAAGCATGAAGGAGAGTGAGGAATTGGGAAGCAGCCATGGTTGGTGCTTCTTGGTTTTTCCGGAGGTAAACAAATTTTAGATTCAAGAAAGCAAGTAAGGAGGTGTTTGGTAGAAATATATGTGCATTGTGGCTTGGCACGTGTCTATGGGACCACGCAGCTTCGAGGCACGTGCAGCTGCCAAAATCCACCACTTCACTTTCATTTCATAATATTAATATGCATCCTCAAAACAAAACTTTGCACCTCAATTGATACACTCATATTATTATTTTAATTTTTAAAAAAAAATACAATCTAGTTATCATTAAAAGATAAAATATTAAATTTAATTTTTAAAAAGTTATATTTATTTTATTTTTTAGAAATTAAATTGAGATGAATTATATATTTTTAAAATTAAATTCACACATCTTACATTTTTTATGGATTAAATTAGTAATATACTCTTATTTTTTTTGGGAAGACATTTATAAAATTCTTAATTTAAGAGATTAATTAAAAAAAATTTCTTTTGTTGCAATGAAAAATTTTGGGTATTATATATATATGTATAGGATATTATCTAATTTTGTTAAGGTCTAATTATTTAAATTATATTTTCATTGCAATTTATTACATAGGTTAATAATGTATTTAAGATTTTTTTCCATAGAATAATACTAAAAGGAATTAAACCCAAATCAATATATATACATATCTTAACAAGCTGGGTTTTGAGTATATCTGAAACATTGAAGAATTGTCCAATTTTAAGTCTATCCAATTAGTGTGGCTAAAAGGATGGATATCAATCAATATCCATAAAGAAATATCTTAACTTTAGAGCTACCATAGTTCCTAATTTCAAACTTGTTCTTGTTGTGTACCTTGTATTTGTCCAATGTGGATAATTCTACATGCTAATAGATAGAGATGAAAGTGACAAATGTATATGAATAATAAGCAATAATATCATAGAATTTCAAGAGCACAAATCAATTATGTTTCATTATATGCACATTCATAAATTTAGAAGTTCTCCCCAATTCCTTTAGAACTAAGCAATGAATTTACTTTTAAAAAGTGATAAAATAGACACAAATTGATTCCAACACTAATTAAGCATAAATGTAAATAAATGGATAATATATTTGTATGAAATGTCAAGTAATTATTACTTATCAAATTTTATTATATCAATTTAAAGCCAAATATAAAAATGGTTCGAATAAATACTACAAACATCACCTAAAGAGATAGATGGTTTAACAATTATTTATTATGTCATTTTCATATTTTAAACACAATACATTATTTTATTTTATATTGATTTTTTTTTTAAAGAAGAAGTACTTCTATAATTAGTTTTATTGGATAATTTTTTTGCTTTCCATTTCCTTATATGTAGTGGTTCACATCATTAAGCATTTTCAATTCTTTGTTTTTAAATGCTTTTAGATTAAGAATACTAATCACACTATGTGGGGATTGCATCATCATATTCATCAGCTAGCTCACATCCTTTTCTCTTTTGCTTTTTTTATTTTTATAATTTCTATTTATTTTTTATATTTTTATGAGATGCAATCCAATTCAACCACCATTGAGATGGCCATTATATTGGGTCTCATAAAGAAGACATAAGAATTAGTTCAATCATGAAAGTGACGAAGTTGAAGGCTTAGCTTATTAATTATATTGCATCCATAGCCACAAGGAGTTTACCATTTCCTAACTCTTTCTTCTTTTTATTTCTTATTTATCTTTTAAGCTCAAAGAGGTAATGTTTTTATGCTCTGTCTAATCTCATTACTTTATAATATGATTCCCTAACATCTACTCAAAGTCTCAAATGTTTAGCTTTTATTAAGAAAAATTATTTATATATATGAAGATGTAAATCTTACTTTAATATTACTTACTATTTATTTTTATATGTCTATATTTGAATAGATTAAGTGTTTTCAGGAACTTTTCTTTTTATTAATTAAAGTGAAGCGATCTATTATACATAATTTATTTTTGATATTCTTGTCGTACTAAATATTTAATATTTTTGTCATTCATGTTTGTAAAAATATATTTAATATTTCATGTTCCCATGTCAATATTCCATGGTTGTGGGAATTATGAGAATTAATTTCTAAGCTTCTTCATGAGTCCACATGTTTTAATTTTTGAAAGTCATGTTTATAGAAATATATAAGTTTGTATTTTATAGAGACAATATGAAAAAAAAATATTTGTATTATTAATTTAAACATCACAAACATCACTAATAAATCCATAGATCGGTCATTGTCTTATTAGAAGACTTTTAACTATCCACTCGTCACTTTTTTATATAATATTATTAATAAGGATCCCTATTAAATATATTAATAATTAAATAATATAATTAAAAGAATATATTAAAATTTAGTACTATACTATTATTAAATTTTGTACTAATTGTTATAACACGCGTCAAACGTTCTTTTTCTTAATCGTTTTGTTTTCGCTTTTATAGATATTATTTATTACCCACCAAAAATTGAGATAGGTAATTTGGATTTCAATCCTCCAAAATTTGAGGTGAATAGTTTGATATACTTCAATTTATGGTTTCATTGGAATTTGATTTATTAAGTGTTAGGAGGACAGGAGTCTTTGTAACTTAATTATAGCTTAATTTAAGGTTTTATAATATTTGAATGTCTGTTTCTTCTTTCTAGAGACGTTATTCAGATCCTTTTATATAAAGACCACATGTCCTTAAGGCTTAAAGTCCTCCACAAATTCCAAGGCTAATTAATTTTACACTTTTTAATTAATTAACGTCTTATTCTATCAAAAGGGATTTTTAGAGCTCAAACACATGATTACCACTAACCTCAAGATATGTTGTTGAGAAATAATTAACTATCAAGGCAACTTCAAACGTGCAAGCAAATTAAAGAGAGTTCCATTTGAACTCGGCACCAATAAGAATTTAAAAAAAAAAAACCCTATACAAAGAGTTTGTTTTTTTTTTATTTATTACCGTTTCCTGGATTCAATTCTTGGAAGGACAGGAGTTAAGTATCATTTTATTGAGATGATCGCTCCCAGTAATAAGCCCGATAATGTTCGAAAAATTAGTCATCAGACTTTATAAATTCTGAAAAAGTTTTCATATGGAGAAGCAACAGAACTTTCTAGGCTTTCCCGTATCGTCTCCTTTCTTGTAGAAATTTTCCAAACCCTCCCTTACTCTAACGTTCATCTCCTCCACCTTTGAATCAATTCCAGATAGTATGTCAAAAGTAGATGGCAATTTAGGACGTAAATTCGTCCACACACCATCAACTATGCTTTCAATCAGTTCTCCTTCGTCCCTACATCCACAAAAAAGGTATAATTCAAATAAATTAATAAATACCAAGTTTCATCAATTCTCTATACATCACAATTATTGTATATTTTTATCATCATTAAACATTATATATCCTCTTAATTAACTTGTTCATGAGAGAGGCTAAGTTGTTACTGTTCGGGCAAAATACACTTTATACCCTAAAGATTGGTCCAATTTGTTTTCTTGAGGTCGTGGCATTTGAATGTGTATTTTTTTAATAGAAATTTATAACTTAGTTCACTATGTTGCTAATGACACTTAACTCCTATTGATTGTTTCACACAAGATTTAATTTGCATATATTAGCACACCAAATTGTTAAGAGTAAATTAATATTTTGGTCCTCAAAAAAACGTCATTTGTCTCAATTTAGTCTCTAGAAGATAAAAATAAAAAATTTATCCCTAAAAATGTATTATTTTTTCAATTTAGTCCCTAAAAGATGTAAATGTCAAATTTAGTCCCTAAAACAAAAAAAAAAAATTTATAAGAAATTTCAAAGATTAAATTTGATGTTTCTATTTGTTGAGAACAAAATTAACACAAATTATATTTTTCAGACACTAAAATATTAATTTACTCAACTATCAATGCTTTAGTCCCTATTATAAACCATGCATGAGTTTGTAGGTAAAAATTAGGCTAAACTAGTATTTAGTGTATAAATATGTATATATATGAAATGTTATTAATTAAGAACTCACCTTCCCTCACATTGATGTCTATTACAAACTCTTGAACATCAATTTCTTGTATATATACATTAGAGGTTTTATATACATGTACATACATATGTTTTTTTTTTACTTTTGAAATATATAAGAAAATAATTATAATTTACTTTAAACAATAAATTAAAAATTTATTTATTTTCTCATCTTTTTTATAACTTCCCTTGTCTAGTTTTCAAACCTAATTTTAAACATTCTCAATTTTTACCAATTTTTTTGGACTACCAAATGAGTTCTTACTTTCTCTCTTCTATATCTTCTCATCACTTCACATCATATATTTTATTTTAGTCTATATTTGGATGAACCCCTGTTTGGTCTATGTTTGCAACATTTCTGGCTTTGTTTCATTCTCATGCATATAGGTCTGCACAAACTCTCCAAAATTAAAGTTATTGCAAGAATACTTGTAGAATCTTCCATGAAAAATCTAATGTCCTCCTACATGTTTCATTTCCCATTAATTATTATTTTTAATATAATGATAAAATAATTAATTTTCCCAACTTTTATTTCTTTCTCATTTCTATTCCTATTCCTCTATGCTACTAACCAAATGTGATTTTAAAGATTCTCATTCTCCACTAAATTTTCCTTACTACCAAATGAGTTCTTACTTTCTCTCTTCTATATCTTCTCATCAGATCACATCATATATTTTATTTTAGTTTTAAATTACAAAATAAGTTTTTGTGATAAAAAAAACAACGACCATATTAATAAATAAATAAATAAATATAATATTTATAGAAAATGTTATGAAGTAAATACTGACCTTCCCTTGGATTCCCATCCAGACAAGTTAGCAAGTTGAGTCAAAGCCTCCCTCCACCCCCTCACCTTCTCTTCTCCAAACCTCTCTTCATGTTTAGCAAAAGCTTCAGCGAAACTCCCTCTCTGGTGCCTCACATCAGACGGATCCACCCCATAAAACACCGGAAATACTCCCATCCCATGCACCTTCCTGCACTCCACTATCTTCTTCACCTCCTCCAGACACCACGTTGAAGAACCGTAGTTTTCCGACACAACAACGATCGAGAACAGAGATTCCTCGATTGCTCTGAGGAGCTCGGGAGCGATTTCTTGTCCCCTCTTTAGCCCTTGGTTGTCCATGAAGGTCACGATTCCTCTTTGCTTCAGTTTGGAGTATAAGTGGTGGGTGAAGGTGTGTCGGGTGTCTTCTCCCCTGAAGCTCAGGAAGACGTGGTGGGTACGACGTCGTTGGGGGATGGGGTTTGCCATGTTCAAGTTAATTGGGATTTGGTTTGGTTTGGTGAATTATTAGATTGATTGTTTCATTTATATGATTGGGTTTAGGGGTTAATTAAGAGGAGAGGATTTGAGTTTTCAACGTTGTACTAGGTCTCTGGTCCACGGATAAGAAACAGAGTGGAAATAGGATTTTGAAGAATAATCAAGACTTTTCAACTTTGAATGATTGATTGTCAATAGTCACACAAAAGTATTGTTGTAACAAATTGGAATCTGTAAAATCTTACATTAATTATTTATTATATAGGCAAAACAATAATGTTCACCTTCAAATAATCTTTAACCAGCCTTGTAAGTTTCGAGTAGATTAAGCTTTGAGTCTCTCACGCGTTGAAGCTCACGAATCAGCGTTTTCAAATTCTCGCGAGACGACCCGCCTTCTTCCACCGCTTCTCTCGCTTTCCTCCCGAGTTCTCTCGCGCGTCTTCTCATCTCGTCCCCTTCTCCTCCTCCCTCTCTTCCGTCCATCAGCCTCCTCACTCCTCTCTCTATGCTCTCTCGCCTCACCACCTTCTTCCTCTCGTCGAAAACCCACAGGCACCACTCCTCTGCGCCCACCTCCACCCCTATCCCCTGCACCCGCGTCACCAGCTTCTCGTTGAAGAACTGATCGCTGTGCAGCGGCCACGTCAGCATCGGAACCCCCGCGCCCACGCTCTCCACCACCGAGTTCCACCCGCAGTGCGTCATGAACCCCCCCACCGCCACGTGGCGCAGTATCATCACCTGCGGGGCCCACCCCCTCAAGATCTTCCCCCTCTCTTCCATCCCGCGTGGCAGCCATTTCTCCACTTCTTCGTCGTCTTTTCCTGATGGGACCACCCATACGAAGCTGTGACCCGAGGCGTGGATCCCACGCGCGATCTCGTGGAGTTGGGCGTCCGAGAAGTGACTCGAACTCCCGAAGCAGATGTACAGAACCGAGTCCGGTGGCTTCGAGTCGAGCCAACTCAGTAGGCGTGACTCGTTCTGTTTTTCTTCCGTTGTATTGGTTGTTTCCATCATGAGAGATGAGGGACCCACATGCCAGGCCTTGTGTCCCGTAATTTTCGCGTAATGCTTAACGAAATCGCCGTCCAGCTCGGCGAAGCCGTTCACGAGGAGCCCGTGGCTTTTCGATCCGATCTCGAGCCGCTCCTCCATCACCTCCATGAACAGGACCGGCGGCCTGGCGTTCATAATGATGGGAAGAGGAAGACCCGGGATGTTATACGGCTCCGGGGCATGACCCGGATCCGGATCAGGATCCGACTTGATGGAATGCAGTATTGCGCAGAGAGAGAAAACGCAGAAGCTGTTGAAGACGAGTCTAGGGATGGATAACCGGGTGGCGACGTCGTGGGCCCAGGGGAACATGAAGTCGGCGACGAGGCAGTCCGGCGGGTTCTGGAGGATGAAGTGCTCGATGGTTTCCCGGAGGAGGGATGTGGCGGCGTGGCAGATCTTGGCGGCGGTGTCGGAGTCGGTGGCGGCGACGAGATTCTCGACGCCGTGTGGGAGTTCGGCTTCTTGGGCAGGGAATTCGACGGTGTGGATGTTGATTTGGTGAGTGGAGGACGTGTCATTGTGGATGGAGTTTTGGAGGGTTTTGGCGTTGGAGGGAGTGGTGATGATGGTCACGTGGTGGCCATGTGCTGCGAAGGAACGAGCCATTTGGCAGAGAGGGGTGATGTGACCAGGTGCGGGAAAAGGAAGGAAATGAAGCTTCAATGGGGGATTAGGGGCGTCCATTCATGCATGGGTTTTGCACTAGGAGAGATAGATTGACGAGTTATATATATACAAGAGTGGAATAAATAAAGAATGAATTAAAAACAATGTTTAGATTCACTTTCTACTTATACTTCTCTAATTACAACGTCTTATATATAATTGGTATAATTGACACTTAGCTTTTTGAGGAAATGGTTCTACCACTAGCTTCCAAAAGTAGGCATTTTCATATGTGTTTTGTTTGATAATAGGTAATAGTTGTAGCGTTGGTATATATATCATAAGGGAATGAAGATGGGCAAACTAAAAGGTCTCTTGGATATGTATATAGATTCCAATACCACGATCTCGTGCTACACGCAGGCTCATTTATTTTAATATTTTTACTCGCCCGAGGGTTTTAATTTGTTGGCTTATGATTCCAGAGAAATTTTTAGATGCATTTTAAATATGAAAACTTGGGAATAAATGACTTGTCACTGTGAAGCTCACTTGGAGAAAAATGAAGGTGGATTCCATGTTTTTAAGATAACACAAGGCATATATATATATATATATATAGCAATTTCCCACCAACCCATTCACTCACTTGGCAACCAGAAAACACAGGAAGAAGAAAAGCTCTGTCCTTCTCTGTTTTTCAAGAAAACAAGGGTAATTAAGGGATAAACATATACAATCTAAAACCTTGGAGAAGTTCTTTTGTATACATACATAAAAACATATTTTATAAAACAACTAATTAAAAGTGCTCTTTGGTCTTTGCCATGGGGATTTGAGCCATTTAAAGTACATTTAGAGGTGAATTTTCTTAAAAAAGAAAGTCTGAAAACAGTAATGGAAGTGACTCCACAATACATGCAGATAGTTTGTAAAATACATTCTCCAAATTCATACACACACCCCTAAACAATTGAAGAAGTATGTATGTCATTTGGCATAACATATTATTATGTACTAGTACTTGATAGCTCATGTACTAGGGGAGCTTGTGATGCATTTCCCAAACTTGGGAAGTTTTTCCAATCTTGAGCATCCATAAAGAATCAACTTCTCTTACTCTAGGGAACTTGTTTTCAATTTTCTTGGAAGGGTCACAATATATATATATATATATTCTCACAATATGTCAAATTCAACTCAACTAACCATGAATATCATATATCTGAGAGGGTTGAGAAAATTACCACTTTTTCATGCCACAGAAGTCCAAACGAGAAATTAATTGACTGATGGTGATACGAGCACAAGACCTTGAAAGAACCACACTCTAAAAGCTATCTATTGGAATGGGAGAGCCCAAGGCCTTATTTCCTTTCCGATTCCTCTTTAACGTTGTCAAGAAAGCAACAAATTTCAAATTTGCTTTGTATTGCCTCAAATATAACTCTTGCAAGAGTTGTCTTGCCTAGACCACCCTTGCATGCCCCGTATTCCTATCTTTAAAATGAGGAATTAATTCATCTAACATTTACTGAATTCCAACTAAATTATCAAAATTAGATGGAAATTCATCAAGTAATTTCGTCCATACACCATCAGTAATTAATGACTTCAATGATTTTTGTTTCATGCCTACGTAGACCAAAGGATTAATATTATGAGGAATTAAATTTGCAGATTAATTAAGCAAGAGGACAAGACATGCAGATTAATATATTATGGGGGTTAATATTCTGATATTCTAAACCACACCACCCAAACTTGATAAAAACCAAACTAACTTCTCATGTATATATATAGTTAATGATAAGTATATGTATATTTCACAATGTGGGAGCCAAAACAAAATGACCATCAATGATGCAAAATTTAAGAGATTCAAAACTCACTTGTCCAATTATCAAAAAAAAAAAAAAAAAAATTACTTGTCCATGGTATCCCAACCAGCTAAATTAAGATTCTCTCCATTATTTCTTCACTTCATCATTTTAAATTTGAATCTTTTTTCATGGTCCTCAAAAGCTGTTGCAAATCTGTGCCAAGGGCTTTTGGGTTGACCATAAATGCGAATTCTTGTGTATGAGTGTGATGGAGACCTTTTCCCCAGCCTACTTCAAGTTTGAGTGTTCTTTATTAAACCAAGGGCTTCATCATTCTACTTTGTTTTTCTTTCATGTTAACTCCTTCATAATTATTTTTGGAGTACATCACTAATTTTGTTTAAGTTTGTATAAATTATTTTTAATATCTTATTATTTTAAAAATCACGCGTTATTTATCTAACATTTTTGACATAATAGTACAAATTTTATTATTTGTAATGCATTTTTCTGTCAACAAAATTATCCTTTTTACATAACATAAATTTATTCTAAAATAATAAAATTATTTGATATTTTTATTATTACATTGAAAATTTTATATTGAATTTTATCATGAATTTAACTATTTTTATTTATATTGTTATATAGAAATATATATTCTGAATTTGCATAAAAATTAATCTTTGTGACCAGAAAATAAATTAAGAAAATCAGAGTACAATTTTATTATTTTAACGAATATCAAGTATAATTTAATAAAATTAAAAAACATATGTAATTGACTCTTACTTTTAAAGTTAAAAAATGTAGAACAATTAATTAAAAAAATAAGATAGTAATTACTAATTAGTACCGTTTTTAGCGTGATGAGTGCAATTAACTCAGTGGTCCCACCTTCTTGATTGCTTGAGGGGCACGCCATTAATCGTTAATTCGTGATACTACTCTGATACGCCAACCGACCTTTCGCTTTATATATATATATACACTATACCTTCGATTTTCCAACCGTTGCGATTCTTCATTACCATTCTTTCTTAACCTAAAATTACACGTATTTTGTTTATGGTTTCAGATTCGATCTGGAAGCGCAGAGTTCATATCTATTGTAGGAGCAGGGGATCTCAGCCAAGAGAACCAGGTCAGAATTCTGAATGCGCAGATTTCATATATCTATTGTATACGTTTTATTTGTAGTCGAATGAGTCCATCTTATCTATTCTGGAAGCGCAGAGTTCATATCTGTTGTTTAACGTAAAATTGTGCTTATATTGTTTTTGTTTTAAATTTGATTGCTCTGTCCGCCGAGAGACGTTCTTATCAGATTCTGGAAGCGTAGAGTTCATATCTATTGTTTATGTTTTATTTTTAGTCGAATGAGTCGTATATATAAAGAGGAAATTGTAATTAAAACGAAGATGATATTGATGACATGATCTGTTCTTCAAACCTAGAGTGTGTTATTTAGTAAACAGTATACTTTTTTGGGGTAATCCTTGCTTCAACCAACTAGTTTCCATTAAAACACAAGGGAGAAGCAATTAATGCCTTCAATGTTTTTAAGGCTCAGGTTGAAAACAAATTTAGCAGGAAAATTAAGAGCTTACAATGTGATAACGGAACTGAATATACGCCCTTCATTCCTGTTGCGCAGTCATGTGGAATTGAACTTCGTTTTACCTGTCCTTACACATCAGAACAAAATGGGAGAGCTGAAAGAAAGCATAGACATATTGTAGAAATGGGATTAACCTTGTTAGCTTAAGCCTGTCTTCCACTAACCTACTGGGTTGATGCTTTTCAGGTTGCGGTTTTTCTAATAAATAGACTTCCGACACCTGTACTTGAACACGAGTCTCCTTGCAAGCTTCTCCTTGGTGTCACTCCAGATTATAAATCTCTTCAACCTTTTGGATGTGCATGTTATCTGTGCTTGAAGCCATATAATCAGCATAAGTTCCAATTCCACAGTCAGAGATGCATTTATCTTGGTCCAGCAGCTCAACAGAAAGGTCATAAATGTCTCAGCTCGACTGGAAAAATATACATATCTCGTCATGTGATATTTGATCCCTCAGTTTTTCCAAGCTCACAAGGGTTTCTGAATCGGAGAGGAAGCTCAAGTTCTGAAGGACAAAGCTGCATAATACCATTTTACCTTGATAATATGTTTCTATCTCAAAGAAATGAGCCTTCGAGTGAGTCTGACTCTGTTTCGCCCTCACAGAGAAATAGAAGAGATAGTACGATTAGCCCTGCAGCCCCTCCAACGGCTAGTAATCCAACGGCTCTTAATGATTCATCATCCAGTGACAGTACAACACGTGTCCGGCAAGAAGATGTTCCTAATCTGGTGTCTCAGACTCTCTCTTCTCATGGATCCTTGTCACCATCTCGTGCCTCACTTACTCAGTCACGTGACACTGAAGCTGGACAACAGACAACCAGTGACCTAGCCCGTTCCACTTCGGCCCAACAACAGCAAAGAGTATCTCAACCCAATCAAGGTGCTCATCCCATGATAACGAGGGCCAAAGATGGGATTCACTAGCCCAGGTATCCGTTCATTGGTCTACTTCAGAATGAGGATCCTTTTTCTGCAAACTTAAATACAGAGCCTTCATCAGTTTCTGAAGCTATGTCTTCTTCTCACTGGAAGAAGGCAATGACAGAAGAGTTCATGGCCTAAAGAACAATAAGACGTGGGAGCTTGTGGCACCTAATAACAAACAGAAGTTGATCGATTGCAAATGGGTTTTCAAAGTGAAATATAAAGCAGATGGTTCCATCTTAAAACATAAGGCGCGACTTGTAGCTAAAGGGTTTCAGCAGGCAGAAGGAGTTGACTTTGGAGAAACTTTTAGTCCAGTAGTGAAACCCACAACTATCAGAGTAGTGTTGACTCTTGCAGCGTTGTTTGGTTGGGAAGTCCGACAATTGGATGTGAATAATGCCTTTCTTAATGGCTATTTGCAAGAAAATGTTCTGATGAAACAACCAGAAGGGTTTGTTGATCCAAGGAAACCCAATCATGTGTGTAGGTTGGTTAAAGCGCTTTATGGGCTAAAACAAGCTCCAAGAGCTTGGTTTGACAGGTTGAGGTTAACTCTGATTCAATGGGGATTTGAGAGTTCCAAGAGTGATGTTTCACTATTTTACTTGTGTACTTCAAAACTGACAGTATATGTGCTGATTTACGTGGATGATATTCTTGTCACAGGAAACAATAAATCCTACCTAAAGTCCTTCATTCAAAGGCTTAATGATGTTTTTGCATTAAAGGATCTAGGTCCTCTTTACTATTTTCTCGGTGTGGAGGTTTACAGAGACAAAACGGGTTTTCACTTGTGTCAAGCCAAATACGTGTTGGACTTGTTAAAGAAGTTTAATATGTTGACTTGTGCGCCTGTTCCTACTCCCATGGTCACAGGTAAACCATTTGTTGTTTTTGAAGGTACTCCAATGCAGAACTCGTCTCTGTTTCGACAAGCTATAGGCTCCTTACAATATCTAGTCACCACTCGACCTGACATAGCTTACTCAGTCAACAAACTTAGCCAGTTCCTAGCAAGTCCTACTGAGGTGCATTTTCTTGGAGTAAAGAGAATATTGAGGTATCTCAAAGGAACTTTTCGCATGGGTTTGCATATCAAGCCATGTGAGGAGTTAAAATTGACAGCCTTCACAGATGCAGACTGGGCCACGGATCTTGATGACAGGAGATCGATGGGTGGAATTTGTGTATATCTTGGAGACACGTTAGTCTCTTGGTCATCACGCAAGCAACGAGTTGTTTCTCGGTCAAGCACGGAATCAGAGTACAGGGCTTTAGCTGATGGTGCTGCAGAAGTCAAGTGGTTCTACACTTTGCTTACTGAACTTGGTTTATACCTTAAACAACCTGTGGTCATTTGGTGTGACAATCTCAGCACTAAGGCTTTGGCAACTAATCCTGTACAACATGCAAGAAGCAAACACATTGAAATAGATGTGCACTTTGTCAAAGATTTAGTTATGTCTCGGTTTGTAGATGTCAGGTATATACCTTCAGAAGCTCAGATAGCGGATGCGTTAACAAAGCCATTAACTCAGTCGCAGTTTCAGTTTTGCAGATACAAACTCGGAGTAATATCTTCACCCTCTCGTTTGAGGGGGAGTGTTAAGACAAGTAATTAATATTGTGATTAGTTGATTGTATTTCAGGAATATTCTTGTACAGCTGTCCTAGTGTATATGTGTACTGTCCAGAACATTCTCCTGTAACAAATTCTGTTATTCATTCTCAATATAAGGGAGAGACTGTAGGTGTAGCTAATCACCACAGCTCATATTCAGAAAAATACTTTACCATAAATACTAATTTTATGGGGCAGTTCTAGAGAGAAAAGGAAACTTCATCTCATTGGGTGGGACAAAATCTGTCAACCAAAACCTCTAAGTAGAGGTTTGGGTTTATTTAAGAGCTTTGAAAGAAATTCTTCCTTTAAGGCCAAAGTCTGCTAGCTGAATTTTGGGGTCTTCTTCTAAGCTTTCAAATGGCTAGAGAGACTTAGGAATTGAGTACCTTAAGATTGAATCAGATTGCAAAGTGGCTGTGGATCTTTTGAAAAATAACAACATTCTGGACTGTCGCCCTTATGCCCCATTAATCTCCAATTGCAGATTATTTTTGCATCAGTTCAGCCAGTGCAACGTTAATCAAATTTTTAGGGAGAAGAATGGGTGTGCAAATTTTCCAGTGTTCCTACTTTCTTGTTTTCTGCTTTTTGGGCTGATAATGTAGGAATTAGCTCTTCTCGCGGTGTTCTTAACTTCCTATAGATGTTGATTCAGGCTGATGTTTGGTATAGTAATTTACTTTTAGGACCCTGTGTCCTAATGCTTGTTGTATTTGTTGCTTTTTATATATTCACTATTTACGGGAGAAAAAAATAGAGAGTAGTAGTAGTTTTGTTTGATTGATAAGGTGGAGTGAGATGGTGAAATGAAGATGAAAATTGTAAAATGTCTAATTTGTCCCCTTTGCCACGTTCTGAAGCATGGCATGCTCAATTTGGTTTATTCAATTGAACATCTAAGCATGAAGCATGGGCATGCTTAATCGGGGTTTTATTCAATTAACTACTTGGGGATGGATATACTCAATGTCTTTTACTTGTATGAACAATTAAGTATGAGCATGCTCAATGTCTTCTACTTGAACTAAAAATTAAGCATGGATATGCTCAATGACAAGTTACTTTGGAACGGAAGGCATGGATAGGTTTGATTAAAGGGTACATAATAATTGACAATTTTTTTAGGGCAAAAACGTCTTTTCCGCTCAACTCTCCTACAGCTTCTCTCCCCATATTTCCAAGCTACCAAACGCGTTCTAAGTTGGAATTGGTTCAATGGTTGAATATCTGATAACTTAGAATTATTATAATTAGAAGCATTAAAGTGCAGGTTGATCATGATATGAAAATTACATTTGAGGCTTGGAATTCGGATTTCCCTTCATCTCGCAATGGTGAATTTCCCTAGTCATCCAATAACCAAAAAAAAAAAAAAGAATGTTGAAGTTACGGTTGAATTAGAAAAAGGTAATTAAGGTAGAAGAGTTTAAGTTTGTATAAATTATTTTTAATATCTTGTTATTTTAAAAATCAAACGTGATTTATCTAATATTTTTGACATAATAGTACACAATTTATTATTTGTAATACATTTTTTCTGTCAACAAAATTAGCCTTTTACATAATATAAATTTATTCTAAAATAATAAAATTATTTGATATTTTTATTATTACATTGAAAATTTTATCATGAATTTAACTATTTTATTTATATTGTTATATGTAATATGTAATATACATTCTGAATTTGTATAGAAATTAATCTTTGTTACTAGAAAATAAATTAAGAAAATCAGAGTACAATTTTATTATTTTAACGAATATCAAGTATAATTTAATAAAATTAAAAAACATATGTAATTGACTCTTACTTTTAAAGTTAAAAAAATGTAGAACAATTTTAAAAAAAGAGATAGTAATTAGTACCTTTTTTAGCGTGATGAGTCCAATTAATTCAGTGGTCCCACCTTCTTGATTACTTGAGGGGCACGCCATTAATCGTTAATTCGTGATACTACTCTGATACGCCAACCGACGTTTCGCTTTATATATATATACACTATACCTTCGATTTTCTAACCGTTGCGATTCTTCCCTACCATTCTTCTTTCTTAACCTAAAATTATACGTATTTTGTTTATGTTTTCAGATTCGATCTGGAAGCGCAGAGTTCATATCTATTGTAGAAGCAGGGGATCTCAGCCGAGAGAACCAGGTCAGAATTCTGAATGCGCAGAGTTCATATATCTATTGTTTATGTTTTATTTGTAGTCGAAAGAGTCCATCTTATCTATTCTGGAAGCGCAGAGTTCATATCTATTGTTTAACGTAACATTGTGCTTATATTGTTTTTGTTTTAAATTTGATTGCTCTGTCCGCCGAGAGACGTTCTTATCAGATTCTGGAAGCGTAGAGTTCATATCTATTGTTTTTGTTTTATTTGTAGTCGAATGAGTCGTATATATAAAGAGGAAGTTGTAATTTTGTAATTAAAACGAAGATGATATTGATGACATGATCTGTTCTTCAAACCTAGAGTGTGTTATTTAGTAAACAGTATACTTTTTTGGGGTAATCCTTGCTTCAACCAACTAGTTTCCTGTTAAATCGTTCCGATTCCAAATTTATATGCATACAGCTGCAAGGATTCATCAGAAGTTGAAGCCAAAGGAAAAATCCTTGAAGCGTGGCCAGAAAATCGAAGTCTTTAAAATTGATTTTATTTAGTGGATGGTGCGCATTGCAACTTTGGACCTTCGATGCAATTTACCTTTGCCTCTAAGCGTGATTGATTCTGCAAAGTTTCCGTGATTTTATTGTGAGTTTCTTAATGTTTTTGGCTCTGATTTAAGAGATTTTCTGAGTATGAAGCAATATTTACCAGTTTGTACCTGTTGACTTACTGAGTTTGATTGGGTTAGTATTTAGAATTCTTCGACCTTATGGAAAATTTTCTTTCAATTGCTGTGTAAGATACATGTTTTCATTCTCCCTCGTAAGAAGGTGCTGAAACTATTTGCTCATTTCTTTAAAATATGCTATTATTTATTATTTATTTATTTTTTGAAGTGTAGCTTACCAATTTAGACCTGATCACGGGCTGGGCTTTAAAAAATAGGGGCCGGGCTTTCGGGCTTTTTAACTAAAAATTCAAGCCTGAGCCCGGCCCGGGCCCGTTTTTTTAAACTAAAAAACGGGCCGGGCTCGGCCCGTATTAAATGAAAAACGGGCCGGGCCGCCATATTTTATACCATATTTTTTTTATAGTTTATTTCATGTTTCATTTAAAATACAAAGAGATACTTTTTTTCTTAAAAATAGATAGTTAAAAGATTTTAATGTATTATATATATAAACATTTTATACGGATTGTATATAAAGATATACATATTTTGTATCCAAAATATATTATATATTTTGGAATCTGGATACAAAATATGTATATATATATATACATATTTTGGTACACGCATTTTAGGAAAATTAGTGTAATGCTAGTTAATTGGAAGTTGGAAGCTAGTCTCCCCTGTAAAATTGAATTTTTTAAATGTTCAAATATGTAAGATTGAATGAATCAAATACAAGACATTGGACATCAAACATTAAAATATGTTATCAATTAGGTTGGTATTTATTCTATATTAGATTGAGTTATTTATTTATTTATTTTAATGTATTATATATATAAAATAAAAATAAAATAAGTATATATAATACGGGCCGGGCTTTCGGGCCGGGCTTTAAAAAAGCCCGAGCCCGGCCCGTATTTTGCGGACTTTTTTAAAAAATGGGCTTTCGGGCTCGGGCTCATATTTTCGGGCTCGTTTTTGCATTTTAGCGGGCCGGGCTTATCGGGCCGGGCGGGCTTTAAGGCCCGTGATCAGGTCTACTTACCATATAATATGTTGTGTTGGGACTTTGGGCTTTTACGTGCTAGATTGAGTCTTGCGAGGATAGAAAGATTGTAAAGCCTTCCATTAAAGTTTGGGACCAGGATACATTTGAGTGATGTTGGCCCATGTTCATGTGAAGGTGCTCCTATTGATACTAACACTTCAAAGGCATGTGAACAAATGATAATTTTGAATTCAAGTTACTTGTTTTGGTCTATTATGTGTGTTTCATATAACAGTGCCTTTGGGTTCTATTAACCGTGCTGAACTCAAGTCCCAGAATCAAGAAAATCAACTACCTCTGTGATATGTGTTTAAGCCAAAGAGATAAAACAAAGTTGAATAAGCCACAAATTCATAACATGTGAAAGTTTGGAGAATTCAAAAAACATCTTGATTTCTGTTGTAACCTCAAGGCTGAAACTAAGAAGGAGATATTGAAGTTACAAGGTTCTCTCCCCCTCTCTTTACATACATAAATGATTCTCTAGTAATTGAGAAATGTGCAAAAAAACCTACAACAATCAATTATATTTGCCTAAATTTTTCTTTTGCATGTGAAGTCTTTGTCTTGTATGTTGTATATGTAGATGTGCACTCTGATTTGCATTTATGCTTGCATTTATCTTGGTAGTCTTTTATTGACTAGTTATGCTGGGAATGTTTAGTTGCCCTGGCGTGCATTATGCTCATACGGAATGGTTTGTTTCCCTTACGTACTTTGTGCTAATATGGAAGGGTTGGTTTCCCTTATGAGCATTGTGCCTACATAGAATGGTTGGCTGCCCTAAGGAGCTTCGTGCTTAATCGGATTATTTAGTTACCCTTTTGACCCCTTTGTCTTCAATTGGATTGGTTGGTTAACCCTTACGAGCTTTGCGCATTTCCCTTGTGAACTTTGTTCTTGTACGGAATGGTTGCTTTTCCTTTGTGAGCTTTGAGTTTTTTGCTTAAATAGAAATGTTGGTGTTATGGAATGGTTAGTTGCCCTTGCGAGCTTTATGCTCATACAAAATGGCAAATTTGTGTTCATTTAGAATGGATGGTTGCCTTTACAAGATTTGTACTCATATGGAATGGTTAGCTGCCCTTACGAGCTCTATCTTTATTTGTAACAGTTGGTTGCCTTTACGTGCTTTGTGCTCATACGGAATTGTGGGTTGCTGATTTGCTGTTTACGGAATGGTTGACTGCCCTTGCGTGCTTTGTGTCCATATGGAACGGTTGGTTGCCCTTATAAGCTTTGTACTTATGTTTGGAGAAGGCCTTTCCCTTATGAACATCTTTCTTTTCTTCATTGAATGCAATTGGACTGACTTTAGCCTCTGTTTTTGTTATATTTCTTTTGGACAATGCCTATTTCATGGAGATATATTTCTGGTCCTACATTAGGGGAAAAGTTCCAATCAAGTTGCTATTGGATAAGAACATGCTATCTATGCTATATCAAAGTATGTTAAATGTGGGCCTCTAGCACTAGAGCATGCTTTTGTTGACGATTCTTGTAGATTACAAGATATTGATGATGAAGGCTTGATTGTTACTAATTGTGCCTTGTTGGATGGGAATGATTAAGATCCTGTATGTATAGCAATACTGGAAGTAAAAATGGTTGGTTGTTTTAATGAGTTTTGTGCTCAAAAGTAATGGTTGGTTGCCTTTACGAGCTTTGTGCTTATATGAAATGGTTAGTTTCCCTTACGAGCTTTGTACTTATACGAAATGGTTAGTTTCACTTACGAGCTTTGTGCTTATACGAAATGGTTAGTTTCCCTTACGAGCTTTGTGCTCAAATGGAATGGTTAGTTGCCCTTACGAGCTTTGTGCTCATATGGAATGTTTAATTACACTTACGTGCTTTGTGCCCATACGAAATGGTTGGTTAACTTTATGAGTTTTGTGCTTTTCCCTTGTGAACTTTGTTCTTGTACGGAATGGTTGCTTTTCCCTTGTGAGCTTTGAGTTTTTTGCATACATAGATATAGATATGTTGGTGTTACGGAATGGTTGGTTGCCTTTACCAGATTTGTGCTCATATGGAATGGTTAGTTGCCCTTACGAGCTCTATCTTTATTTGTAACGGTTGGTTGCCTTTACGTGCTTTGTGCTCATACGAAACTGTGGGTTGCTGATTTGCTGTTTTGAGCTTTGTGCTTATACGGAATGGTTGACTGCCCTTGCGTGCTTTGTGTCCATATGGAACGGTTGGTTGCCCTTATGAGCTTTGTACTTATGTTTGGAGAAGGCCTTTCCCTTATGAACTTCCTTCTTTTCTTCATTGAATGCAATTGGACTGACTTTAGTCTTTGTTTTTGTTATATTTCTTTTGGGCAATGCCTATTTCATGGAGATATATTTCTGGTCCTACATTTGGGGAGAATAATCAAGTTGCTATTGGATTAAGAACATGCTATCTATGCTATATCAAAGTATGTTAAATATGGGCCTCTAGCACTAGAGCATGCTTTTGTTGAAGATTCTTGTAGATTACAAGATATTGATGATGAAGGTTTGATTGTAACTAATTGTGCCTTGTTGGACTGGAATGATTAAGATCTTGTATGTATAGCAATAGGGGAAGTAAAAATGGTTGGTTGTTTTAACGAGTGTTGTGCTCAAATGTGATGGTTGGTTGCCTTTACGAGCTTTGTGCTTATACGAAATGGTTAGTTTCCCTTACGAGCTTTGTACTTATATGAAATGTTTGGTTTCCCTTACGAGCTTTGTGCTTATACGAAATGGTTCCCTTACGAGCTTTGTGCTCAAATGGAATGGTTAGTTGCCCTTACGAGCTTTGTGATCATATGGAATGGTTAATTACACCTACGTGCTTTGTGCCCATACGAAATGGTTGGTTAACTTTATGAGCTTGGTGCTTTTCCCTTGTGAACCTTGTTCTTGTACAGAATGGTTGATTTTCCCTTGTGAGCTTTGAGTTTTTTGCTTACATAGCAATGTTGGTGTTATGGAATGGTTAGTTGCCCTTGCGAGCTTTATGCTCATACAAAATGGCAATTTTGTGTTCATTTAGAATGGTTGGTTGCCTTTACAAGATTTGTGCTCATATGGAATGGTTAGTTGCCCTTACGAGCTCTATCTTTATTTGTAACGGTTGGTTGCCTTTACATGCTTTGTGCTCATATGGAATTGTGGGTTGCTGATTTGCTGTTTTGAGCTTTGTGCTCATACGGAATGGTTGACCGCCCTTGCGTGCTTTGTGTCCATATGGAACGTTTGGTTGCCCTTATGAGCTTTGTACTTATGTTTGGAGAAGGCCTTTCCCTTATGAACTTCCTCCTTTTCTTCATTGAATGCAATTGGACTGACTTTAGCCTCTGTTTTTGTTATATTCCTTTTGGACAATGCCTATTTCATGGAGATATAATTATGGTCCTACATTAGGGGAGAAGTTCTAATCAAGTTGCTATTGGATTAAGAAATGCTATCTATGCTATATCAAAGTATGTTAAATGTGTGCCTCTAGCACTAAAGCATGCTTTTGTTGAAGATTCTTGTAGATTACAGGATATTGATGATGAAGGCTTGATTGTTACTAATTGTGCCTTGTTGGACTGGAATGATTAAGTTCCTGTATGTATAGCTATAGTGGAAGTAAAAACGGTTGGTTGTTTTAACGAGTTTTGTGCTCAAATGTGATGGTTGGTTGCCTTTACGAGCTTTGTGCTTATACGAAATGGTTAGTTTCCCTTACGAGGTTTGTGCTCAAATGGAATGGTTAGTTACCCTTACGAGATTTGTGCTCATATGGCATGGTTAATTACACTTACGTGCTTTGTGCCCATACGAAATGGTTGGTTAACTTTATGAGCTTTGTGCTTTTCCCTTGTGAACTTTGTTCTTGTACGAAATGGTTGCTTTTCCCTTGTGAGCTTTGAGTTTTTTGCTTACATAGAAATGTTGGTGTTATGGAATGGTTAGTTGCCCTTGCGAGCTTTATGCTCATACAAAATGGCAATGGCAATTTTGTGTGCATTTAGAATGGTTGGTTGCCTTTACAAGATTTGTGCTCATATGTAATGGTTAGTTGCCCTTACGAGCTCTATCTTTATTTGTAACGGTTGGTTGCCTTTACGTGCTTTGTGCTCATACGGAATTGTGGGTTGCTGATTTGCTGTTTTGAGCTTTGTGTTCATACGGAATGGTTGACCGCCCTTGCGTGCTTTGTGTCCATATGGAACGGTTGGTTGCCCTTATGAGCTTTGTACTTATGTTTGGAGAAGGCCTTTCCCTTATGAACTTCCTTCTTTTCTTCATTGAATGCAATTGGACTGAAGCCTCTGTTTTTGTTATATTTCTTTTGGACAAAGATGTCTCCCCTTTAAGGATCTTATGTGAGTTAATGGTGGATATTTAGCTGCCCTTATTGAATTAGTGGACGATGGTGCTGAAGTTTAGAGATGGGAGCTATGACTACACAAAGTCACAAACCCCTTTCCAAAACATAATCACCACCAATCCAATATATTTTTAATGGTGTGGACTATCATGATGAAAAGCATAATCATATGTTTGCCTACTGTGGGTATTATTATAAGTGGTATCAACCTTGAGATGCTAATAAAGACTTCTATATATATATATATACATATCAAAGGCTAATTGGTTCTTTAGTTGGTTTTAAACCTAATATTTGTACTTTGGCTTGTGGCGCTTGTGAGTTGTGATGATGTCTAAACTTCTAATTGTTTAGATCCACGAGTAGTAATTAGGCTTTGTTTTCCTACTAAAGATGCTCATTTTGAAGGTATGGCACTGTCCTCTCCTATTTGCCCATCTTTGGTCGCGACAATTTTCATTTTTTGGATAAATTTTGATGGTTGTATCAACATCAGATCCATGCTTTTTTTTTCCGTCCTTGGATTCAGATCATTATTAGATTATCTTTGTGAAATTTATTATATGCAGGCGGAAGTGATGGGGGAGAGATGGTAAGGGAGCATGCTTGTGCTCCCGTATTCGACCCCCAACACCTTCACTTTTAATATTTGTTTTCCTAAACTGGAGGGCACCGCGTGAGGCTGGTTTCACAGAGCAGCGAAAACCTCCGGCTCACAACAGTGGAGGGATAACAGGCTGCGACAGTCCTAGTCCACTATGCCATCTAAGCCTAGCTACTTAGACCATCATCTTTTTGTAATTAAATGATATGGATAAGGCATTATTTTTATGGCGTTGTCACCTAACGTGTGTGTGATGTGCTTTGGTAGTTCTGAAACGAACAGCCACCTTTTCCTGCATTGTGATGTGGCAAGGTTGATTTGGAATAAATTATTTAGCTATTTTGAAGAGAGCTGGGTTTGCCCTGCGGATTTGGGAGCCTTTCTTGCTATTAAGTTCGCTGGCTTTGGGAGAAATAAAGAGCATAAAGGCCTTTGGCATTGTGCAATTCTTGCAGGCCTGTGGTGTATTTGGTTGGAACGGAATGCCAGGATCTTCAATAACAGATTCCTCCCACCTCATCTTTTGTGGGATAGAGTAACCTTTTCGGCTTCTTTGTGGGTTTCGGCCCATGGAATGTTTAGAGGGGTTTCAGTTATGGATCTCCAACGGGACTGGAGGGCTATTATGAACTAATGTTGCTTTAGTTTTCCTCTTTGAGGACCCTTGTCCTCCTTTTGTGTATTCTATTCTTTTCTTCAATAATATTTCTTTTTCTATCCAAAAAAAAATTATATGCAACAACTGTGTTAGCAGTGTGGATTCCATGCATTTCCTTTCCCAGATAAAAATGACAGTATAAGAAATCTAATTAATCCATTTTCAGATTACGTTTACTTTGTCTCTGCCTTTCCAAGTGGATTTGACATGACAGAACCATTGTTATTGGCACACAAGCCGTGAGTAGAAATTTTATTTTTCTTACCTGACAGAGGAGTTGGAATTATTGCTTACGGAACAATTTCCTTACCAAATACAATGGACTGAATGGAGATTGCAGTAAGTGGTTGTCTTCCACAAGTTATGTTTGAGGATAATTCTCTCTTAAATAAATTTCCATTTGTCACACTGGCACTACTGTTTTTTTGGCTCTCTCTGCAAAATAAATGACCTTGCTAAGACACTCTGGATGCTTGTTCTTAGCTATTGGCCTTGGTTGTTGCAAATGCGTAGTGCTAGATACAGCCTTTCTTATAGTTCCTTGAGTTGGTACATTGCTTATTTGAGTCACAGGATATTTTAGGTTTTAAAAATTAAAACTTATAGTATATTTAAAATCAATATAAGAAATTTTAAAAATAAATTATTTTTTCTCAAACATGCTTATATATATCAGCTCCTTTAATTAATTCTTCGGCCTATGTTCTTTTAGCCCATTTAGAGGTTGTTCTTTAGCTTCTGTGAAGATATTTTTTTGGGTATATGTAATGAAGGCAGATAATATAGCATGTTAATTTCTGCATGTAATTGTGCCTCATCATCAATAGTCAGAAATATATGTCTTCTGCTGTTTTAAGGTGGCATTTGGTGGTAAGATGGATGATGTTTTGGTAGGAAAAAGAAGTGGAAGTGGAGAAGGATGTAAGTGAGAGGAAAATGACATTGGAAAAAACAAAAGTATGTTTTGTATGCTGGGAAATGAAGTTAGTTTATGGTTTAGGTTTGTAAAGTCGATGCCACAAATGTTCTTGGTTTTGAAACTCTTCCTAAGATTGGTAAATACTTGGGTTTCCACATCGGTGCAAATAATATAAGGAATAAGGAATGAGTACAATTTCATTGTCGATAAAATCAAAACTAAAATGAGTTTTCGGAAGACTAAATACTTGTCTTCTGTGACCTCAGATATTTCCTCTTATTTTATGCAATGTATTCCTTTTCCTAAGAGTCTTTCTTCTGAAATTGATAAATTGCAAAGGGACTTTTTATGGGGCAGTTCTAGAGAGAAAAGGAAACTTCATCTCATTGGGTGGGACAAAATCTGTCAACCAAAACCTCTAGTAGAGCTTTAGAGGTTTGGGTTATTTAAGAGGTTTGAAAGAAATTCTGCCTTTCCAACTAAACTTTTTTGGAGATCTCATTTTGAAAACGGGACATGGGCAAAGGTTTGTAGCTATCGTTTCAGCCTTGCTTCCAATGCTTCTTCTATGTTTGGGAAATGTTTGATTAGAGGGGAAATTACTTTTAACCTGGGGGAATACCATATTATTCTTTCAGGCCAAAGATACCAGGTTTTGGCTTTTGATAAATGGACCTCCAATCCCATTCGTTCCCTTATTCAATGTCCTTTTACATGGGAAGGCCTAAATATATCCTTTATTCTCCCAGACTTTATTCTTGATGCCATTAGAATAAATCCTTTGTGTATGCAAAATAATAAACTTGACGCTTTAGCTTGGACAGGGCGGAGCGATCTCCCTTGTGCTTCTCAATATAAAAGATTTGCTTGGATTTGGAAAGTTAAATGTCATTATAGATTTAAAATTTTTCTTTGTAAGACGATGAATGGTGGCCTTCCTTGTAATGTCTTGCTGTCACAAAGAAGCATTCCTATTTCCAGCTCCTGTTCCCTTTGTGTAAACAATGATGAAAGCATATCCCATTTGTTTCGTGAGTGCTGTTGTTCTCTAGAGGTTTGAGAAGAGGTTCATGGTAAATTTAATCTTTTAAATGCTTCTAATTTCTTTGACTGGGTTAGCATAAATTCTGCTTGCGGTAATGCTTCTGCTGCTTTTAATATTCCTCATGGGACCTTCTTTGTGTACCTTCTCTGGCATATATGGATTGCTAGGAACAACAAGGTATTAAAAAATGCTGATTTTTCTTCTAAGGTTATTATCCATATGGCTACCTCCAAAGCTGCAAAATTTACTTTCCTGTCTTCAGAATCTCTGTATAGATTCTGTTTTAGTATTGGAGAGGTTTTCATGATCAGTTTTTGTTTTTGGGTTTTATTTCTATGGTCTTTAAAGTTAATTCCTATGAGAATCTTTAGAAAGAGGTCTACCCTTTAAGGATCTTATGTGAGTTAATGGTGGATATTTAGCTGCCCATATTGAATTAGTGGACGATGGTGCTAAAGCTTAGAGATGGGAGCTATGACTACACAAAGTCACAAACCCTTTCCAAAACATAATCAGCACCAATCCAATATATTTTTAATGTTGTGGACTATCATGATGAAAAGCATAATCATATGTTTGCCTACTGTGGGTATTATTATAAGTGGTATCAACGTTGAGATTCTAATAAAGACTTCTATATATATATATATCAAAGGCTAATTGGTTCTTTAGTTGGTTTTAAACCTAACATTTGTACTTTGGCTTGTGGTGCATGTGAGTTGTGATGATGTCTAAACTTCGAATTGTTCAGATCCACGAGTAGTAGTTAGGCTTTGTTTGCCTACTAAAGATGCACATTTTGAAGGTATGGCACTGTCCTCTCCTATTTGCCCGTCTTGGTCCCCTGATAATTTTCATATTTTGATATTTGTATTAACATCAAATCCATGCTTCATATTGTTATTAGATTATCGCCCTTGGCTTCAGATTGTTATTAGATTATCTTTGTGAAATTTATCATATGGTGTAGCAGTGTGGATTCCATGCATTTCCATTCCCAGACAAAATGATGGCATAAGAAATCTAATTAATCCATTTTCAGTATACAATTACTTTGTCTCTGCCTTTCCAAGTGGATTTGACATGACAGAAGCATTGTTATTGGCACACAAGCGTTGATTAGAAATGTTATTTTTTTTCACTTGTCATGAGATTGCAATAAGTGGTTGCCTTAAGATATACTACAATTTGTATTTGTTGATGACAGATGTTCGAGGATAATTTTCTCTGCAAAATAAATGACCTTCCTCAGGCACTATAATAAATTTCCATTTGTCACAATGTCTCTACTGTGTTTTGGTGTCTCTGCAAAATAAATGACCTCCCTAAGGGAATATATCTTTAATTTTGCTAGCTCTTTAGACATTGGTTTTTTTAGATGCACAGTTCTGTTGCTTTCCAATTTCAGGATGTGTTAACGCATCCTACGCGGATGTACTTTCTGAACTCTATATAACTCTGTTTCTTCAATGCTCCAAGAAAAAAAAAGACCTTCCTAAGACATTGTAGATGCTTGTTGTTACCGATTGGCTTTGGTTGTTGCAAATGCGTAGTGCTAGATACAGCCTTTCTTATAGTTCTATGAGTAGGTACATTGATTATTTGAGTCGCAGGATATTTTGTATTCTGAAAATAAATGAAAACTTATAATTGTCCAACTTCATGATTCTTGATGCTGATGTATGCATATGGTATAATTGAATTGTACAAATGAATGAAAATAAAAAAATTGATATATTTTGGACAATGCCTATTTCCTAGATATATATTTTTGGTCTTACATTAGGGGGGGGGGGGGGGGGGGGGGGGGGGGGGGAGTTCTAATCAAACTAGTGTGCTATATCAAAGTATGTTAAAAGTGGGCATCTAAGCACTAGAGCATGCTTTTGTTGAAGATTCCTGTAGATTACAAGATATTGATAATGAAGGCTTTATTGTTACTAATTGTGCCTTGTTGGACCGGAATGATTATGATCCCGGAAGTAATAATTCAAATTGCATTTACGTTTGCTTATGGAGTTGGGAACCTAAAAATAATAAATATACTAATATGATTTTCTGTTTTAGTATTCGAGAGGTTTTCATGATCAATTTATTTTTATTTTATTTCTCTAGTCTTTAAAGTTATTTCCTATGAGAGTCTTTACAGATACGTCTACCCTTTAAGGATTTTATATGAATTGATGGTGGATATTTAGCTGCCCTTACAGAAATAGTGGACGACTTGGTACTGAAGTTTAGATATGGAAGCAATGACTACACAAACCCTTTCCAAAACAGTGCATCTATCCAATATTTTTTTTTTTACTGTTGTGAACTATCATGATGAAAAGCATAATCATATGTTTGCCTCCTGTGGTATTATTAAAAGTGGTATCAATGTTGTGATGCTAATTAAGATTTCTTCTATATATATATCAAAGGCTAATTGGTTCTTTAGTTGGTTTTAATCCTAACATTTGTACTTTGGCTTGTGGCGCTTGTGAGTTGTGATGATGTCTATACTTTTAATTGTTCAGATCCACGAGTAGTAGTTAGGCTTTGTTTGCCTACTAAAGATGCTCATTTTGAAGGTATGGCACTGTCCTCTTCTATTTGCCCATCTTGGTCCTCTGACAATTTTCATATTTTGGATAAATCTTGATGGTTGTATCAACACCAGATCCATGCTTTATTTTTTTTGTTCTTGGCTTCAGATCGTTATTAGATTATTTTTGTGAAATTTATTATATGCAACAACTGGGTTAGCAGTGTGAATTCCATGCATTTCCATTCCCAGACAAAAATTAAATGACAGCATTAGAAATCTAATTAATCCATTTTCAGCATACGTTTACTTTGTTGCTGCCTTTCCAAGTGGATTTGACATGACAGAACCATTGTTATTGGCACACAAGCCTTGAGTAGAAATTTTATTTTTCTCACCTGACAGAGGAGTTGGAATTATTGCTTACGGAACAATTTCCTTAGCAAATACAATGGAGATTGCAGTAAGTGGTTGTCTTACCCAAGATATACCACAAGTTATGTTTGAGGATAATTCTCTCTTTAATAAATTTCCATTTGTCACATTGGCAATACTATTTTTGGTCTCTCTCTGCAAAATAAATGACCTTGCTAAGACACTCTTGATGCTTGTTCTTACCAATTAATTCTTCGGCCAATGTTCTTTTAGCCCATTTAGAGGTTGTTCTTTAGCTTCTGTGAAGATAATTTTTTGGGTATATATAATGGGGCCTGATAATATAGCATGTTAATTTCTGCATGTGCCTCATCATCAATAGTCAGAAATATGTGACTTCTACTGTTTTAATGTGGCGTTTGGTGGTAAGATGGATGATGTTTTGGTAGGAAATAGAAGTGGAAGTGGAGAAGGATGTGAGAGGAAAATGACATTGGAAATAACAAAAGTATGTTTTGTATGCTGGAAATGAAATTAGATTATGGTTTAGGTTTGTATAGTCGATGCCACAAATGTTCTTGGTTTTAAACCTCTTCCTAAGAAGGAATGAGTACAATTTCATTGTGGATAAAATCAAAACTAAAATGAGTTTTTCGAAGACTAAATACTTGTCTTCTGTGACCTCAGTTATTTCCTCTTATTTTATGCAACGTATTACTAAGTCTTTGTTCTGAAATTGATAAATTGCAAAGGGACTTTTTATGGGGCAGTTCTAGAGAGAAAAGGAAACTTAATCTCATTGGGTGGGACAAAATCTGTCAACCAAAACCTCTAAGTAGAGGTTTGGGTTTATTTAAGAGCTTTGAAAGAAATTCTGCCTTTAAGGCCAAAGTCTGCAAGCTGAATTTTGGGGTCTTCTTCTAGGCTTTCAAATGGCTAGAGAGACTTAGGAACTGAGTACCTTACGATTGAATCAGATTGCAAAGTGGCTGTGGATAAATATAGAATATGGAAATGTGCATATATTAACTTCACTTGATTAAAGAACTTAGAATTATTATAATTAGAAGCATTAAAAGGTAATTAAGGTAGAAGAGTTTTTCAGTGTTTTGACTTTTGACCCCAATCTAACTGAGGAGTTTAATTTGCTGATTAGTAAAAGTACTTCATTAGAACAATAAGAAATGCTTAACGTCTTTGAACTCAAGAACTCCTCCTCCTCTGTATTTTGCTAGCAATCTTGACGCTTCTTCCTTCGTCATCTTCACCTTCACTCTGATCCCCTCTCCTTCACTGCTAATTCTTTTCTTAATCTCACTCTTATGATCCTAATTCTCTAAATCTCCCATAAATGTTGCCTCTGCATCTGCAAACCTCACACTTTTCTTGGGAAGACGAGATTGCCTTTTTGTTAACTCATCTCTGTGTACTACAACTTGAGATTCCTTCTTATCTGTTACTTTTCAAAATGATGCTAAGATGTAACATCACAGTAGATAGTACATGTGCCAAGTTAATATTGACATGTCGATATTTAACAGTTACGTTATCCAGATAGATAACGCATAACGTTACAGAGATTAAATAATTGACAGGGTGAAAAATTCAATAATAAAAAAGTCTATTTTAATAATTCAAAAACTAAATAGTAGATTGACAAATAATTATGGATCAAAAAGTAGATTTCCTCTATATAAAATAAGAATTTATGTAACATGTTTGTTTGTACCTGATTAATCAATAAAGTATTTATTGATTTAAAATTTGTGAAGACTGATAATTGTAAAAACTAAACATAAAAAATTCTTGTAAAATTTGAACTTATCTCTTAATAAAATGGACCCTGCAGTACCCGATGAATTAATCATCAAGTCTGATAGATATCTGATTATAAAACAAAAAAATAATTATAAAATGGGACGAACGATAGACAAAAGAAGGAAGGGAAGGGACAACTTGGGTGCGTTAATTACATGGAAAACATGAGATAGGGTGCCACGCTTCCACCATCTGCCGGCTTCCATGTTCTTGACGAAAAAAATATGAGAAATTAATGATGCCCCCCTTTTTCCATTATTAAATGTCTCAAATATTTTTGCCATACTAATAACAATTAACAAATGGTTGGTTAAAAGGATAACCGACATAGTATGGTTTATACATAATATTGGGTTTAAGATATTGTGAATGTAGTTATTTTTATTAAGAGACGACTTTTTAACCATAGTAATATATCTTATACGAATCGAGTTCGAATTAGTCGAAGTAATATTTCGAAAATTGGGCAAACAATAAATATTTTTTTGATATTTTGAGTTAAAAATAAGAATTATTTTATTTTACTTTCCTTAAAAGTAATATTTATACTATTTAAACATATACTTAATTAGTTATATAAATAATAAACGTAAGTGTACGAATGATCAAGAATTCAAGATATATATATATATATATATATATATATATATATATATATATATATATATATATATATATATATATATATATATATATATATATATATATATGAATGAGTCTCAATAATGAGCCTCTCATATACTTCTGTTTAATAGTTATATATTAAGGCAATGCACCAATAGCCAAATTTCCATGGCATCTAGCTCAGCTTCTACAGGATCAAGTCCTCCTCCTCCTCCTCCACTTAAGTATTATCATGTTTTCTTGAGTTTCAGAGGCGAAGACACTCGCAACGGTTTTACCGATCACTTATACGCCGCGTTACAGCGAAAAGGATTGATTGTAGTTGTAGAAATTGGAAGAGGAAAAAACAGGTAATTGAAAGCAACGTAAAATCTGATCCTCATTCACAAACGAAGCCTTCGTTTTATACTTTACAGAAGCAGAAAGAAACGCTAAAGAAACGAAAGAAAGCAAAACAGAATGCCACCTAATTCTAACTAACAAAAATTACCGTTGCCTATCATACGCTGCGTTTCACTAATTCACTTAGGTCTACATGAAACGCTGCGTCTTATACAAAAGAGAAACAGAAAGGAACAAGGGACAAAACGACAACGTTTTAGAAACTAAACAAGTTCCTTCAGAAACAAATAACAAAGCACCTCAGTTCTTCCAGCTTCAAGTTCAAGTAATTCAACATCCCCCCTCAAGTTGGAGAGGGATGTGTCATCAATCCCAACTTGGGAAGGAAGCGATCAAAGTCTGAAGGTGGAAGAGATTTGGTGAAGAAGTCCGCCAATTGTTGCTTGGAGGGGACGAAATAAGGCTTGATAAAACCTTCCTTGCTCTTGTTCCGTACGATGTGACAGTCAATGTCGAGGTGTTTGGTTCGCTCATGAAAGACAGGGTTGGAGGCGATGTGTAAAGCAGATTGATTGTCACATGAGAGAGGGATAGGTAAGGAAGGAGGAAGGCCAAAGTCTTCGAGCACATAGGAGATCCACATCAATTCGCAGACAGTAGAGGCCATGCTACGATATTCTGCTTCACAAGATGAGCGAGATACTGTACTTTGTTTCTTAGTTTTCCATGAAATAAGAGAGTCCCCTAAGAAAATACAATAACCAGTTAAAGACTTACGGGTGATTGGGCAAACTGCCCAATCACTATCACAGTATGCTGTAAGAAAAATATTAGAGTTTTGTTTGTAAAAAAGACCAAAGGAACCTGTTCCCTTCAAGTACTTTACAACCTGCATAGCTCCCTCCCAGTGAGTCATGAGTGGTGCAGCAACAAACTGACTTAATTGTTGGACGGAGTGGGATATGTCAGGCCTGGTTAGACTCAAGTACAACAATCTGCCCACCAAACGCCTATACTGATTAATCTCTGGATATGGAGGAGAAGAATCATCAAATTTGTGGTTTTTTGGAAGAGGTGTCCTTGCCAGGTTGGAATCCTGCAGTCCTAAGTCAGATATAATGTCTTGTAGGTGTTTTTTTTGAGACAAAAACATGCCTTCCGGTGTTCTAAAGATCTCAATACCCAGGAAGTACTTAGCATGACCCATGTCCTTGATGGTAAAGGTGGAGTGGAGAAACCTTTTCACTTTGTCAATCTGATTTTCATCACTTCCTGCAACTAAAACATCATCCACATATACCAAAAGAACTAAAAAGGAATGTGAGTCATTTTTAAAGAATAAGCAATGATCATGTGTGGATTGCCGAAAGCCAAAAGCTATAATTTGTGCTGTAAACTCTGAATTCCACTCTCTAGAGGCTTGCTTTAATCCATAGAGTGACTTTCTTAGTTTACATACTTGTCCTTGCCTGGCCTTAGTGTAACCTTCTGGAGGCATCATATAGACCTCTTCCTTCAAATATCCATGAAGGAAGGCATTATTTATGTCCAACTGATGCACACTCCAGCCTTTTATACAAGATAGAGCAAGAAAAATTCTCACAGTGACCATCTTTGCTACTGGAGAAAAACTCTCAAAGTAATCAAGACCCAAGGTTTGGTTATAACCTTTTGCCACCAACCTTGCCTTATATCTGTCAATGCTGCCATCTGGGTTGTACTTTACCTTATATACCCACTTATTTCCTATGGCTTGCTTCCCTGGTGGTAGTTCTGTTATCTCCCATGTTGCATTTTCTTCAAGAGCATCAAGTTCTCTTTTCATCGCATCCATCCATTCTTGTTCTTTAGATGCTTGAATGAAAGTGTAGGGCTCATACACTTTGCTGACTTTTGTCATGAATGCTGCATAGCCCTCAGATGGGGTGTATTGAGATGACGTTGATCCTTTTATTTCTGAATTCTTGGCTATGCAAACATAGTCCTTCATCCACGTGGGTGGTTTTCTATTTCTAGTACTCGGTCTAGTGTCTTCATGTTGATCTTGCACCAATTCTGGAATTTGTCCGTGATCTTCCAGTGAGTTGTCATTGTCCATTGGTTCTTGAGGTAAAGTTTCATGGGCTGCAGCAGGCTCATTCCTTATGTCCAACGGGTTTTGAGCTGTACTTGTTCCCAAATCTGCATTGATAGGGACGTTGGGCAAAGGCAGGTCCTTCCCTTCCATGTTATTTTGGAAGGGAAGGATATTTTCATAAAAAATAACGTCTCTAGATATGATGATTTTTTTATTTTTTAAGTCATAAAGTTTGTAGGATTTCTGCCCATTAGAGTAGCCTATAAAGATGCACCTATAGGCTCTAGGGTCAAATTTGTCCTTATGTGGAAGAGTATTGGTGCTGTAGCACAGACATCCAAATGTCCTTAAGTTGTCATAAAGAGGTTTTTTTGAGTGTAACACTTCAAAAGGTGATTTCCAACCTAGCATGTGAGATGGGGTTCTATTAATTAGGTGTGTGGCAGTCAATATAGCTTCCCCCCAGAATCGTTTAGGAGCATGTGAATGAAACATAAGTGCCCTTGCTACAGCTAATAGATGCCTATGCTTTCGCTCAACCACCCCATTCTGTTGGGGTGTGTAACTGCATGTCCTTTGATGTTCGATCCCTAGTCTATTGAATAGTCTAGAGCATTCAAAATTTGTAAATTCAGTACCATTGTCAGTCCTGATTCCTTTGATTTTTGATTCATAGTGACCAGTTATAAATTCGAAAAAATTTTTTAAAACTTGAAGAACTTGTGTCTTATGCTGAAGCAGAAAGGTCCAAGTTACCCTGCTGCAGTCATCTACTATAGTTAGGAAATAGTGAGCCAAGCTAAGTGAAGCATGTTTGTATGGTCCCCATAAGTCTATATGCAACAGTTCAAATTTATTTTTGGATTCAGAGTTACTAATATGGAATGGTAATCTATGTTGCTTTGCTATATGACAGACATCGCATGCATCAATCATATAATTTGCAGTATCAAAACAGTCAATATGTTTGAGAGCTTGTAGGGAAGGGTGGCCTAGTCTTTCATGCCATAGTTTGCCAGAAACTTCTATCCTTTTATTCAAATTATTCACATTATTACATATTGGAGTACCAGTAGAATTACTATCTCTCTTATTCTGTAATGCCAAATTTTTACAATCAGATGAATTGAGTTCTTTACATTTCAAGCAAAGATTCCTATCACATTTAGGGGAGTCTCCCTTATCTAAGTAGTATAAGCCTCCCAATTCCCTTCCCTTAGCAAGCAAGTGATTACTCTTCTGCTCCTGTACAATGCAATGTGAGGGGTAAAAAATGCAGATTAAATCAGAATCCCTACTTAGTTTATGCACTGATAGCAAATTATATTTGAAAGTTGGAATGTATAACACTCCTTCAAGTGTAATATTTTTATTTATTTTTACCTTTCCCATACTGTGAACCTGCTTGGTACTCTTATCAGGTAAGTGTACAGTTCTATTTTTGGTTATCAATTCCAGATCAAACATCAAATCTTTATTACAACACATATGTGTTGTTGCCCCTGTGTCTATGATCCAATGATCATATGTGAACTTGAATAAGTTTTGGTTAAGGGCCTTACCAGCAAAATCGTAGAGGTTTGCGAAATTTACTTGCTCATCCTTTGAGCTGCTAGCTTTGCCTTTGCCAAGTCTTTGAACTTCTTTCAGGAGGTAAGAAATAGCATTCGCTAGTTCTCCCTTGGAGCTCAGATCACTTTCTTGGGTAATGGGCGTATCTTTAGTTGAAGAATCCTGAGCTACTGCTGCAACTGGCTTCTTACCTGCCCTTTTCTCTCTGAGTTCTTTAAACCACTCGGGATACCCATGTATCTTGAAGCATGTCTCCCTAGTGTGTCCATTGACTTTGCAATGGTCACAGAACTTATCCTTCTTGGAAGAATCCTTTCTTTTGAAGCCATTTCCCTCATTCTTGGTCTGAAAAGCCTTCACTGCCATAGCACTATTGTCTTCCGCAGGCCCAGAGCATGTCATGTTTACTTCTCTCTGGGCTTCATCAGTTACCACCATATGAAAGGCTTTATTCACAGGTGGTAGAGGGTCAAGATTGAGAATCTGGGTCCTTACCACGTCATAGATCGGGTTCAAACCCATCAAGAACTGTAAAAGCTTGGTGGAGGCCATTATATCAGCAACCTTTCTTTTCATATCGCAAGTGCACTTTCCGCACGTACAAGTTGGTGTTGGCATTATTCTGTCCAATTCGTCCCAACACTTATGAATTTTATTGTAATATACAGTGATGGAGTCTCCACCTTGTCTTAGCAGGTTAGTCTGCCTCTGGACTTGGTAAAGTCTTGGTGCATTGCTCACGCCAAATCGTTCTTCCAGGATGTCCCACAGTGCTTTAGACGTGTGACAATAGACAAATGTGTCAGAAATCTCATTCGCAATTGAATTCACAATCCATGACTTGATCATGGAATCCACGGATTTCCATTCCGCATATTCTTCTTGATCCTCAGGCGCCTTGATAGTGCCATCGATAAATCCCACCTTCTTCTTGGCTTCCAATGCTGTCCTCACAGCAATGCTCCAAGAAAGATAATTCCTCCCATCCAACATTACATTGACCAGTGATACTCCAGGCTGGTCCGAGCTATGCAACCCGTAAGAAACACCATGATTCTTGGATTGCTTCGAGCCAGTGCTTCCAACTGTATCCATTTGCTTTCACCGAGAGAGGAAGGGATTTCTTGAGGAAAGATTTTAGGGAAGGCAGAGTTTAGAGATATTAGCTAAACCTGCTCTGATACCATGTAGAAATTGGAAGAGGAAAAAACAGGTAATTGAAAGCAACGTAAAATCTGATCCTCATTCACAAACGAAGCCTTCGTTTTATACTTTACAGAAGCAGAAAGAAACGCTAAAGAAACGAAAGAAAGCAAAACAGAATGCCACCTAATTCTAACTAACAAAAATTACCGTTGCCTATCATACGCTGCGTTTCACTAATTCACTTAGGTCTACATGAAACGCTGCGTCTTATACAAAAGAGAAACAGAAAGGAACAAGGGACAAAACGACAACGTTTTAGAAACTAAACAAGTTCCTTCAGAAACAAATAACAAAGCACCTCAGTTCTTCCAGCTTCAAGTTCAAGTAATTCAACAGTAGTCTTCAGGGATGACAAGGAACTTGAGAAAGGAGAAAATATTTCAGGTCAGCTCATGAAAGCTATTGAGGGATCTTTGTTTGCCATTGTGATCTTGTCAGAAGGCTATGCATTTTCGTCATTTTGTTTGGATGAGCTACAACATATAATTGGATCAAGAAAACATGATTCGGCTCATCAAAATGTTATTTTCCCGGTGTTTTATGGGGTTAATCCCTCGGATATAAGACACCAGAAAGGAAGTATTGCAAGGGCTTTTAAGAAGTATAAGAAGAAATTCAGGAAGAGTAAAGAAAAAGTGCAAAAATGGAGACAAGCTTTAACTCATGTTGCCAATTTAGTTGGTTGGGATACAAGGAATCGGTAAGTGTTTGAACATCCTTAATTAATAACCTCTTAATTTGCTCTTTCCTCTATATATATTTCTTAATTATATATGTGTTTTAATTTGCTGGCTTCAATAGTATATAATTATGAGCACTAGATAAATTAATCCTTTTTGTATGTGTAGGTCTGAAGCGCTTATTGTTGAAAACATTGCTGAAGCTATATGGACCAAATTAAGTGTTAGAATACCTTGTGACTTTGACTATTTAGTTGGAGTTCAACCAAAAGTAGACAAATTGATCTCACTTTTAAAGGTAGAGTTGGACCATAAATGCTTTGTAGGAATATGGGGGATGGGTGGTATAGGTAAGACAACTCTTGCAAGAGTTATTTATGAGACAATCCAAAGCAAATTTGAAACAAGTTGCTTTATTGCCAACGTAAGAAAAGAATGTGAAAGAAATGGCTTAGTTTATCTACAAAAGGAGCTTCTTTCTCGTCTAATCCGAAGCAAGATTGAAATACATGATTCCTATGAAGGAGTGAAGACAATAAAACACCTTTTACGTCGAAGAAAGGTTCTTATTGTTCTTGATGATGTTAGCCATATAAAGCAATTGGAGAATTTGGTAGGGAGAGAAGAATGGTTTGGTGAAGGGAGCAAAGTAATAGTAACTACTAGAGATATACACTTGTTGAGGGCGCATGAAGAGTTTAAAGAGTATGAAGTTGAGATGCTAAATGTTGATGAATCCCTCAAACTCCTATGTCAAAAGGCTTTTAAGAGCCAAAACCCTAAATTAGGGTTTTTGGAGTTGTCAAAGAAAGTAGTTGAATATGCTAGTGGCCTCCCTTTGGCTCTTGAAGTTTTGGGTCGATTTCTTTGCCAAAGAAGTGAATGTGAGTGGATGGACACTTTGGATAGAATGAAGCGAAATTTACATAAAGATATTCTTGAGACACTTCGCATAAGTTATGATGATTTAGAAGATGAGGAGTATAAGACGATATTTTTGGATATTGCATGCTTTTTCAACTTGGAGAAAAAAGTTGAGGTGACACAAATATTGGAAAATTGCGGTCTCCATCCAATTATTGGAATACAAGTTCTTATAGAGAAATCATTGCTGAGTTACAACAAATCCTCTCCTACAAGTAGCAAGGATTTTCTTTATATGCATGATTTGTTGCAAGAGTTGGGAAAGAACATTGTTATGCAAGAGTCACCAAATGATGTTGCTAGACGTAGTAGGTTGTGGTCTTTGGAGGACATTGATTTAGTGTTAAAAGGAAATAAGGTAAGCTATAAATTGAGTTTTTTAGTTAATTTTTTACAATAATCTTTGATAAAATTTACATGTTGGTTCTTAAAAAAATATAAACAATACAACAATTTAGTCTCCAAAAAATCACATCATTTAACTCGTTAGTTATTGAACTTTTAGCTGTTAATAACCCAAATAACGTAGCTTGTTAAATGCTGACATAGTGGTGTTAATTAAATACTTTTTTGGATAACCATGCTTACATGAAAAAAAAAAAGGCTTCTCATCATAATACATGTGGACTCCATTTGTCCTACTTTTTTGGGCGTAGTTGAAGACCATATAGTGTTGAATATAAGGTCATTTTTTCCTGTAGGTTGATTGAGTGTCCAACTAAACACTTAATGTCGCCAGGTCAGCATTTAATGGGCCATTAACGACTAATAGTTCAAGGACTAACTAATTGACTAATGTGATCTTTCAAATATCAAAAAGTGTATTATAATCTTTTAAAGACTAAATTATAGTATTATCTATCTTCAAGAGAACAAAATAGTAATTAAGTTACTCATATCTTCCCCAATTTCTACCTTAGGCTTATTTTTTCTCTCATTGCATCTTATAATTTGTTAATGTTAATTAGGGAACCAAGAAGATACAAAGTATAGTGTTAAAATCACATGAACCATATCAGGCAAATTGGCACCCAGATTGCTTCTCAAAGATGCATAACCTTATATTACTATACTTAAGTAATGTGCATCTTTCTCGTAGTCTCAATTCTCTTCCGGGAGGATTGAAAGTTCTTATATGGGATGAGTATGCTCTACAAAATTTGCCATCCATTGACCAATTATATGATCTTGTGCACATTCAATTACGTCGTAGCAAAATCAAACAACTTTGGAATGGAACTATGGTAATTTTCTCTTACCCTCTTTACATAATTATAAGGCAAAGTATCTTATATTCCCTAAATTTTACATGCTACTTTTTAATTTTGTCCCTAAACTCTTTTTTTAGTCAATTTTGTTTCAAAAGTTTTGAATTGCAATCAATTTCGTCTTCAAGGTTTCGAATTTCGTCGTAACATGTAAAGTTGTCCAAATTAGTTTAATTTCTTTTGGTGAACGAGTCATCCAAATTACTAACGACAAATGATAATATGATATTACACTTGTACTATTAATTAATGCTAACCCATCACTCAATCAAAACAACGCCATTTCTTTATATTCTTCTTTCTAATATGAAAACATGACGTCGTTTATGTGGTGAGTTAACATAATTAATATGATGATGCTAGTTGTTAGGATGAAATTCGAAACTTTGAGGAGGAAATCGATTGCTACTATTTGAAACTTTTGGAACAAAATTGGCCACAAAAATAGTTTATGGACGAAATTGAAAATTGGTGTAAAGTTTTTGAGACATAAAAAGTATTTTTTTTCCCAAGTAAAAATACTTTATCAAGATTTTGAATGAAACTAATATATATTTTGCCTTTAATCAGTTTTTAGACAGGTTGAAGATCATCAATCTAAGTTATTCTCAAGCTCTAACAGAAATGTCTGATTTCAGTGGAATTCCAAACCTTGAAAGCTTGCTTCTTGAATGTTGCATAAACCTAGTTACATTGCATGAATCTCTTGGACAGCTCAAGAAGTTAATTAAGTTAAACTTAAAGGATTGCAAAAATCTTGTGACCCTTCCAAGAAAGTTGGAAATGAATTGTCTAGAGGAGTTTGTGCTTTCTGGATGCTCAAAACTTGAAAAACTTCCTGAGTTTGGGGAAAACATGAAGAGACTATCCATGTGGGATGTGAGTGAGACAAATATCAAGGAAATTCCTTCCACTATTGTTTCTTTAATGGGTCTAAAAACACTATCTCTTCATGGATGCAAAAGCTTGGCTTTAAAATCATGGAGTTTATCCATCTTCTCTGAGAATAAGTTTTGCTCATTGAAGCAATTAGATTTAAGTTTCTGCAATTTGCATGATGGATCATTGCCTCATGATTTGAGTGGCCTATCCTCACTAGTTGAGTTGAATTTATGTGGAAACGAGTTTGTTAACCCACCTTCAAGATGCCTCTATAATCTTTTGAATCTTGAACGTCTTGAATTGTGGGGATGCTTTAGGCTTCAATCCATGCCTAAGCTTCCACCAAATTTATTAGTGGTAGATGCAGGTAGTTGTCCTTCCATGAAGCCCTTGTTGGACATGCAAAATCTCTTTGCCTCAGTTGTCTCTAAGGTATGTATGATGATTTAGAAGATTTTTTAAAGATTTTTATTTGTTTTAATTTAGTTATTGAATAATAAAAACTTGCAGGACGAAATTGAGACTTAAGATATCTTTCTGGGACAAATTAAAATTCGATATTTTGATCATGATTTATTGACTAAATGGAGACAAATAGGATGTTTTATGGACAATTTTTATGATTTAGGGACTAAAAGAGTAGTTTTTTTTAAGGCAGAAGTACATTTTATGCCCCCAAACTTTGTACCAATTTTTAATTTCGTCTCCCTAGATTTTTTTTTTGCAGTTAATTTTGTCCCAAAAGTTAAGAATTAACAATCAATTTCGTCTCAACTCTTAACGCTGTCTAAATTACTAAAGACAAATGATGACACGACACTACACTCAATGTAACATTAATGACTCATCATCAATCATATTCTCTTCTTATTCTTTTTCTTAATATGAAAAGCAACGTCATTTTAAATGATGAATCGATATTAATATAAACAAATGGCACCGTTTGAATGATGAATTAGCATTATTATTACATGCGTAATGTCATGTCATCATTAGCAGTAAGTTATTCGAACAATGTTAGGTGTAATGACAAAATTCGAAATTCGACAAAACTAAAAATCTGAGAAAAGTTTGGACACATAAAAACTGTTTTCCCTCTTCTTTTCTTAATTATTTAACTAAATACATTCCCTTTGTTTAATTACAGCATCGATCTCTTCTTCTATATGAAGTCATCTTCTTGCTAATCTCAGGGCATGAAATCCCAACCTGGTTCAAAAAGCAAAATCACCATGATGTACATTGTGATTACTTGAGGACAACTGTAAATATATTAGTGGACGTCCCCTATGTTCGTGATAAAAGAGAATGGTCAGGAATTGGTGTATGTCTTGCATTGGATGCCGATGCTGGTAAAGGTGGTGCCATTAGGTGGAAGTTCAAAGCTCCAAAGGAAGATCAATATTATGTCAATAGGTTTTTATCTGGTACAAGAAGGTCCTTGGTCCCTCAACTTTATATAGCATTTTTTCCCTTTAATACTCTCAATTGTTGGCAACATCTAAAAGGAGGAAGCCGTCAACTTCAGCTAGAAATTGTAGTTCCCAAACCCTTGGAACTAAGGGACTGTGGGTGGCGTATGATGTGTAAGAAAGATTTTGAAGCATGCAGTGCTACTTCTACTAGTACTAGTACTGTTCAGATTATGGAGATTGTTTAATTTAATGTATGAAATAACAGAAAATGTTTTTAGTGGAAAAAAGGTTGACTTCCCCACCTCTATGTTATGTTTCATAGGAGAGGGATAAGGGACCTCTATAAACGGAGAAAGGGATGGTCTTTCAAAAACTCACACATTGTTGGTGGTGATGGAGTTGGGACTCAAATGAAAATTTTGAATTTGAAGATGGGGTAAAAATATAATATTTGAAAACTTTTAACATGCCACACTATCATGAAAAAATAGACGGTATTACACAAAAGGATTGATTTGAAACAAATTACAAAGATATGGAACTGATTTGAAATTTTTGAAAAATAAAGGATTAATATGGAATTAGTGAAGATAAGGGACTAAAATAGGTATTAAACCAACTTTATATGTGTTCTTTTCTCTTTCTATCTATTTTTGTGTGGACCAATCACTTTCATACATCCAAATATATATTTCATACGCAAGAGATTCCTTTATAATCCAATGATGCCAATAATTTCATCCCATATCATCCCTCAATCTAGTTGTAATCTGCAATTGAGGCTATGGCGTGCACCTTTTAGAGGTTTCCTGAAATTCAGAGTATATTAAAGGCAGAAAATTTAATAAAAATTGTTTATGGGGGTATAATGGGTATGGGGAAAATTTTTCACTCAGAAATACACTCATAATACTTCCGTTCTTTACACCAAGCTGGGATTTCATCTCCTGGAATCTGCATGCAACACCATGTCTTTATATCAAAGACTGCAATGCTGTAACAAAAAAGTTTCTAGTTATATATGGTGACATCAGGAAGAGACTACTGTAAGAGACAAAGATAGAGTAAAGATTCAAATTCATTAGTTGTAATCATGATAATCAAGATCGCGATCTAGATCGTAAGATCGTTTAAGATGGCGATCTTGTATCGTACTTTCGATCTGGATCGTGCTTAGGATCGAAAAATTTCAGGATCGAGATAGGATCGCGATCTTGATCGTAAGATCGTAAGAAAGGATTGTAAAATCGTAAGAAAGAATCGTAAGATCGTATAAGTTAATAAAAAAAAGAGGCCCAAAACCCAGCTTTAGTCCTAGATATTTATGACTATGAATTTTGATATTTTGTTTATTGAATGGATGTATAGATATTGTCACTTTGGTGACTTATGAACTAATTTATGAAAATATTATGAAATTGTGATAATTTTATATATTTATTTAAAATATATAGATTAATTATTTTTTAAAATTGATAAGATCTTATGATCCTCAATCCGATCTTACGATTCGATCTATCTTATGCCTCTCCCGATTCTACTTAAAAATCTCGATCTTGATTACCTTGGTTGTAATAACAGTTTATAATTTCAGCTACTGAAATAATAGATTTTTTCAGCCATCAGTATAAAAAAGAAAACTCACCAAACTTCAAATAATCTGGCTCAAATTGGCAAAGGTCCTATAATACGGGGTAGAACACTCCCTGTAGGGAGATTTTCCATACACAATATTCGAAATTGATATCTTACTTGACAGAAATAAAGTACCTATCACTCAAACCAATTATCGTTGGTAATTGAAATTACGGATTTAATTAAAAATATAGAAGTTTCTGAGTTTAAGGTTATACTAGCTGATTGAACCTGTCGATCGAAGGCCATGTCTTTTCTTCAAATGTATAACCTGTCATCTTTCTTTGCTTGACTATCTGAGCCTCCTTTGACTCCTCAATTTTTTGCATCTTCTTTGTTTGGTTACTGATTTGCATAGTATTCACCGAAGATAATAACACAGTTTGTTACATTGTTGTATTCATAATCAACTTGATAGAGTTCACCGAAAAAAATAATCAACTTGATAGATAATTAACGTATGATTGCTACACCTAATTAATTATTCTCCATATAATACACATAAATTGGTTAGATAGCTAATTAAGTATTCACCATATACCTAATTAAGTATTCTCATTTGTGTTTGGGAATGACGAGGGAGAGGGAGAGGAAGGGAAAGGAGAGAAAGAAAGGTTAAGTGTGGTTTCTCCTTTATTTGGATCCTAATCTTTCAATTTTGGGTTTATTAAAATTACCAAAATGGAGAAGGTTAAAATACTCTAATTCCTTTCCTCCAAAATTTTAAAGACCGAACAAGAGAAAGGTTACTAAATTCCCTTTTCTTTCCCTTCCAAACATACTATAAAGTTGTAGATATTTGAGTCAATTTTAAAGTACGCTGTTTTAGAGGGAACATGCAATAGTCTTCCTCTGTTCTATTTTACAGAGCACGTAGCAAATGTTGCAAGATGGGTGAAGAAATGATTTGTCATAATATGATACCATCAAAACCCATGAAGAAGCACAAATGGTGAATCAAATAAGTCATGAAAGGTCATTTGTAAAGAACTATAGCTCTTTTTCCATATCATGCCAAACTCAAAACTTTACTTCCCTTCTCGTCCCCTCCATTTTCCTTAATCCAAACACACCCTCAAAATTTTGACTCAAGAGATGTCCATAAGTTTGTGAGTGTGGTTTCTTTTCATAGTCCAATAAAAGAAAATCTCCTTGGTATTTGAAGCTTCTCGTGCCTATACAATCTCCAAGAATCTGCAACACAGTCGTCATATCTAAGAAGACTGCAATGATGCAATTTTTTTGTTATATATGGTGACAACAGAAAGAGACTTCAAGAGACAAGAAGAGGGTAGAGATTTAGAGCTTAGGCTATGTTTGGATTGGGTTTTGGAGGAGGTATCAATACTTAAAAAAGGGGAAGGCATATATATAGAAGGTTAATCTTCCCTTCCCTTCCCCACCCCTCCCTTCTCCTCTAATCACTCCCCTTCCCTTTTCCCCACTTGATTCCCAAACAAACCCTTAGAGAGTAATGATTCATAGAGATGTTGTAGATATAGTAATGGTTTCATAGAAGAGCAACGACTTGTGAAAGCTTAAATCTAATTTTCTCTATAAGGAAAGTCCTGAGAAAAAAATTAGGCAGTTTCAGTCACACAGGAATTTGAATCCTTGTCCATATATTTTCTTGTATTAACAATGTAACTATTAGTTAAAATTACCGTTTATAATTTCAGAATTCTGCAACTAAAATAACAGATTTGATAAAAAAACTTGAATAGAAGTTTTTGTGGTTAAGGTTATAATAAGACTGGAGATCGAAGACCATATCTTTACTGTTTGAGCCACCCTTCTGTTTTACAACTTCTTTGTTTGATTCCAGACTTGCATATATGATATATAGTATCACCTTCTGAATCTCCATCATATTCACCAGGGCTTCATTAAATTTTCAAGGTCTCCTCCACTCTACTCTTTCTGCAACCCACAATATCAAACCATAGAAACTGATACTGAAATAATTAAGTTTAATATCCAAAAAAAATATATATCCAGAACCATTAATCAAAAATTGAAACACACATACATATCTATTGAAGTTGGCAGAACATCCTCTGCTCCAAATCTGCTTCACAAAGCAATATAAGTTAGATTGAATAAGTAAATTTTAATGGTTAATAATAAAATGATGTAGACTATAGTTTCCATATATCAATAATTAATATCCACTTCTAAACCAACAAAAAATGAAAACAGAATTCTAGCACCTACTGAATAATAGGAATTATTGGTAACTTGGCATCCAAAATGCTGGCTGACTTCAACTAGTCTTTTCAAAGGTTTATTAGTAGTTTTCAAATTTTCAATAGGAGAATTCTAGCACCCACTGTGTAATAGGAATCATTTGCAATTTGGCATCCAAAATATTGGCCTACTTCAACTAATACCCACACCTTAGGCGGTTTGGTCATGTACAAAAAGGTTCGTTAGAGCCTAGAAGCCTCTATACGTAGAGTTGACCAGATGAAAGATAGCCCAATAATTAGATGTAAGGAAAGACCAAAGAAAACAATAGGAAAACTATTAGGACAGATTTAACTATTAATAACCTAACCATAGAAATAAGCAAAGACAAAACACTTTGACATCACTTAATCCATATAACTGATCTCGCCAAGTGGAAAAGGCTTAAATTTTTGTTGTATTAGTAGTTTTCATCTTGTAAGATATGTTATAGCTTTAAACTGTTGCATCTACATTTATAGGAACTTACCATTTTGCTGCAGGAAGCATATGAATACAAGATTTAAGTTCTTTTCCTACATTTTGCAGGACGTGATTGCTCTTTTCATAAAAGCTAGTAGAAGCAGGACATTCTCTCACAAATTCATTACCGCATGGCTGATCGTTTCCAAGCTCTCTAATTTGAACACTACTAGCAGTAGCAGTACTAGTGCTGCATACATCAAAATCTTTCTTACATATCAGACGCCACCCATGCTCCTTTATTTTCCAAAATCTATGAGCTTCAATTTGTAATTCAAGTTGGCGGTGTTCACCTTGTAGATGTTGCCAACAATTCTGAGTATTAAAGGGGAAAAATGCTATATAAAGATGAGGTCCATGTCTTTCTTTCTCAAAAACGCATACCCGCCGTAGACAAAGTGCATGATAATCATCATCCGGGGCTTTGAATTCCCAATGAATTGTAAAATATTCACTAGGAGAATGTTTAAATGACAAGGTGTGAATCGCAAGGCATACAGCAATTCCTGTCCATTCAGTCTTATTCTTAATATAAGGGATGTTTACTGTTAGAGAAACACAACCAATGCTATCATGATATTTTCGGTGTTCAAACCAAGTTGGGATTTCATACCCCGGAATACACAAGCAAACAACTTCATGCGCAAGAAGATTGCGATGCTGTAACAAAGAAAAAGTCTAATTAAATTAAATAGAGTAATGACAAGAAAATTAAAGAGTTCAAAAGACAAAGATAGTGATGGAAATTAGAGAGACCTTTGAGATAAGTGAAGCAAATAGATGTTGCAAATCTGATATTGGTTCCATGGAAGAACAGCCTTTTGCATCAACCATATATAAATTTGGAGGGAGTTGCGGCATTGCCCGAAGCCTAGGGCAACCATTCAAGTTAAGACGTTCAAGATTTAAAAGATTAGAAATACAGGCAGTTGGCAGGTTAATAAAATTGTTTCCACTTAGATCCAACTTAAACAATGATGATAAGCCGCTTAAATCATTAGGGATTAATCCATCATTCATGTTGCAAAAGCTTAAATCTAATTTCCTCAACATGTGGAGACCAGATAAGCCAGAGAAGGCAGGTAAGCTATGTGAGTTGGAAGCTAGCCCAATGCAACCACGAAGAGATAGTTGTTTAAGATTTGTTAAATGAACCAGGGATGAAGGTACTTCCTTGATATTAGTTTCACTCACATCAAAGATGGATAGGCTTTTCATATTTGTACCAAATGCAGGAAGCTTTTCAAGTTTTGAACATCCGGAAAGAATAAACTCTTTTAGAGAATTCATTTCCAATTTACTTGGAAGGACTATAAGACTTTTGCAACCTTTCAAATTTAACTTAACTAGCCTTCTGAGCTTCCCAAGAGATTCATGCAATGTAACTAGGCTTATGCAACCTTCAAGGAGCAAACTTTCAAGGTTTGGGGTTCCACTGAAATCTGACATTTTAATAAGATCTCGAGAGTGACTCAGATCAATGACCTTCAGCCTATCTAAAATCTGTTTAACAAGAAGCACAATTACAAAACAAGGGAGAATATTATTTCCATTCAAACTCTTGCTAAAAGATTATCAAATTAGGTAAGGTAGAATAAAATTACCGTAGGTCCATTCCCAAATAGTTTGATTTTGCTAAAAGGCAACTGAAGGTGAACAAGTTCATATAATTGGTCAATAGGTGGTAGAGCTTCCAAAGCATATTTGTCCCATATAAAAACTTCCAATGCATTAGGAAGAGAGTTGAGTCTATGAGAAAGATGCACATTACTTAAATAGAGTAATTTTAGATTACGCATCTTTGAGAAGCAATCTGGATGCCAATTTGCATCATATGGTTGATGTAATTTTAAAACTATACTTTGAATTTTTTTGGTTCCCTGCATAAATGAAGATGAGATAAATATGATGAGTGATAACTACCAAAAAAGTGTGAGGTATAAATTTTGAAATATACATATCAAATTAACAAACAACTTTTTAGTACACAATGCTTACCTTATTTAATTTTAGAACTGGATCAATGTCCTTCAAAGACCACAACCTACTGCGTCTACTAATATCATGTGGTGATTCTTGCAAAACAATGTTCTTCCCCATCTCTTGAAGCAAGTCATGCATATAAAGAAATTCTTTTTCACTTTCCAACGTACTGCTATTATAAGGCGACTTAGAGTAACATAGCAATGATTTTTCAATAAGGACTTCTATTCCAATTGTCGGATGGAGACCACGGCTTTCTAGTATTTGTATCACTTCAACCTTTTCCTCCCAATTAAAAAAGCATGCTATATCTAAAAATATTGTTTTGTACTCTTCATCTTCTAAATCATCATAACTTATGCGAAGTGTCTCAAGAATATCTTTATGTAAATTTTGTTTCATTTTATCCAATGTGTCTCTCCATTCAGATTCACTTCTTCTACAAAGAAATTGGCCCAACACTTCAAGGGCCAAAGGAAGGCCACCAGCATATTTAATTACTTCTTTCGACAAACTCCAATATCTTGCTTCAAGAGCACTTTTAAAAGTCTTTTGATAAAGGAGTTCAAGGGATTCATAGAAATTTAACATTTCAATTTCATACTCTTTAAAATGTTCATGCGCTCTCAATAAGTGTATATCTCTAGTAGTTACTATTATTTTGCTCCCAGCGCCAAACCACTCTTTATTTCCAACCAAATTCTTTAGTTGGCATACGTGGCTTACATGATCAAGAACAATAAGAACCTTTTTATGACATAAAAAGTGTCTTATTGCCTTCACTCCTTCATAGGTATCAGTAATTTCAATCTTTCTTTGGAGAAGACGAGAGAGGAGCGTCTTTTGTAAGTAAACTAAACCATTTCTTTCTGATTCTTTCTTAACATTGGCAATAAAGCAACTTGCTTCAAATTTGCTTTGGATTATCTCATAAACAACTCTAGCAAGTGTTGTCTTACCTATACCACCCATGCCCCATATCCCAACAAAGCATTTATGGTCCAACTCCATCTTTAAAAGAGAGATTAATTTGTCTACCTTTGATTGAATTCCAACTAAATAGTCAAAATCAGATGGCAATTTGACAGCTAATTTGGTCCATATAGCTTCAACAATATCTTCAACAATACATGCTTCAGACCTGCATGCACAAACTAAGAAGATGAATTTTATGCGAAGTTCAGAAATAGGGGCAGAGTAATTGAGACACTTACCGATTCCAAGTATCCCAACCAACTAAATTGGCAAAATCAGCTAACGAAATTCTCCATCTTTGCACCTTCTCTTTATTTTCCGAGTATTCCTTTTCATACTCGTCAAAAGCTCTCGCAATTTCTCCCTTCTGGCGTCTTACATCGGAGGGATTAACGCCGTAAAAGACTGGAAAAACAGTTTGACCTAAATCTTTCCTCGATTCAACTATATATTGCAGCTCATCCAAACACCAAGACGAAAACGCATAGCCTTGAGAGAAAACCACAACGGCGAACAGAGATCCCTCTATGGCTTCCATAAGCTGCTCCGAAATAGTCTCTCCTTTCTCAAGTTCCCTATCGTCTTTGAAGGTTACGATTCCTCTTTGGCGCAACGCAGCGTACAAGTGATCGGTGAAGCCGTTTCGAGTTTCTTGTCCTCTGAAACTCAGGAAAACGTGATAATTCAAAGGTGGAGCTGAATAGGAAGAAGCATCTTTAGAGCTTATTAGCAGAGGCATGGAGTGGGAAGTTTTGGGTTTGGTTGCTAGAAACTGCAAGGGAAGGGAATAACAGTAGAATCATAGATATAAGAAAGAACCTCACAAGTTTGAGCAAATTGGTGGATTCTTGTGCAGTTGAATATTATAGAATACGCTCTATCTATCTTGTACATATACATTTCTCTATAATAACGCTCTATCTATCTTGTACATTACATTACATTGTATGCTTCGTCTAGCTTGTTTTCTCTGCGAGCATGCTTCGTCTGGTTTGTTTTGAGACTAAAAACTCATTTTGGTCCACCACACATGTTTTTGTTATTAATTTAGTCCCTTGCTGTTGCTGATCAAAACATTATCTATTTATCTTATTTCCTTGTAGCCACACTAAATCACTAGATTCAAGTTGTCAATTTTGTCAATTTGGTGGATTTTCTTAGTTAACAATTGTTGAGAGACCAAATTGATAAACTTTTTAATTTATAATATAAGGGACCCAATTAATAACTTGAATACGTGAAGGACCAAATAAAAAACATTTTATTTGTGTGAGACACAATTGATAATATTTTAATATGTAATGAAACAAATTGATATAAATATGTGTGAGTGATTAAATTGACAAAATAAACATTTATTTGTTAGAATGGACTATTTTAAAATAAATTATACTTTTATCTCTTAATAAATATTTTTTTTATAGAAATATGTTCAAGGATCATTAAATTACATATTTTTTTAAAAAAATAAAAAATATATACTGTCCACAAATAAAATTTTACTTATTTTAACCAAAATACTTTTATATTTAGTAAATAATAATGAAAATATTTTTATTATAAATAAATAATTATATTATTTTAAAGTCATCCTCTTTTTTCTTTTCATTGTTCCACTTTATTTATTTATTTATTTATTGTTCACATCTCTCCTATCTAGGTCATATCTTGATCATTACGTAGAAGATTAGACTTTTCGAACAGCATTTTTATGCTTTATAATGTAATTTCTCATATTCAGACACATAAATATATTCTTTAATTTGTGTTGGCCCAGAATTAAAAAAAAAAAATCTTTCTTTCTGGGTCAAAACCTGGGCTTTTGGCCAACATTTTAGTGGCTTTTGCACGTATAGAATTGATCATTTGATTCTATAAACGCTTTTACTGAAGACGTTTTTCTTGTTAAAGTTTTAGAAAAACGCCCTCACTGACAGCGTTTTTGCTCGTGCACAGTAAAAGTGGTATATATCTGTAGATAGTTTTAAAGGTAGCTGAATTTGTGTATATATTTTTAATGTGTATATACATGTGCAAAAGCCTTGAAAGAAGAGAGGTCATTGGACCAAAAAAAAAAGGGAAAGTAAACAGGTAGTGTAATGGGAAATGAATCATCTATATTAATTTTTTACATTTTGATGAAGTTATAAGAGAGATTGAAATAAAAAAAAAAAATCTCTATTCTTAATTCTTCTCTCTCGTGATTTTCTTTCTCTCTATTTCACTATCTCTCTTATTCCACAAAAAATATAAAATATTATTTTAGAAGATCTAACAAAGCACTTAATGCTACCATGTCAATATCTATCGGACCACATCACCTGGACGGTTAATGACTAATGACTCATGACTCATGACTCTTCCAAGTAAATTGGAAACAAATTCTTTGGAAGAGTTAATTCTTTCGGGATGCTCAAAACTTGAAGTGATTCCTAAGTTTGGGGAAAACATGAAGACCTTATCCAAATGTGATATGAGTGGTATTGAAACTTAAAGTAACTTGGGAAACACACCCTCAAAAGCTAGCTCGTAAGGAGGAAGAACCAAGCTTTCTTAAGTACTCAATTGAGTATCTTATTCTGTCAGATGTGGGACTTAATGTTTATCTCCAATACTCCCCCTCAAGTCCAACTAGTTTTTTTTCCTAGTTGTGACTTGTCTCTTTTTTTTTCATTATTCTTGGCTTGTGTTCTTTTGAGTCTCAGAGGCCTCTTTTTATTTCTTTCGGGCTTGTACTCTTTTTTTCTGAACCTCAGAGGCTACACATTTTTTTCACATCTAACACTTTGGATCGTCATGGGCCGTTAGGCCATTGAGCTCTGATACCATGTTGAAACTCAAAGTAACTTGGGGAACTCACCCTCAAAAGCTAGCTCGTAAGGAGGAAGAACCAAACTTCCTTAAGTACTCAATTGAGTATCTTATTCTGTCAAATGTGAGACTTAATGTTTATCTCCAATAAGTGGAACTAACATCAATGAAGAAATTGGATTTAAGCTTTTGCAATATCCATGATGGATCGTTTCCTCATGATTTGAATGGCCTATCATCGTTAATGAAGTTGGATCTAAGGGGAAACAATTTCGTTAACCTACCAATTGGATTTAGGCTGTTAAACCTCGAACGTTTTGACTTGAGTGGTTGTCCCTGGATTCAGTCAATGCCCCAACTTCCACCAAATTTGATTAGAATAGATGCAACTCGCTGCCCTTCTATGAAGTCATTATCATATCTGCAACATCTCTTTGAATCTAAGGTCTCTCTATCTCTATCTTTATCTCTCTTATTTTATTTATTATAGCTACAAAAGTACTCTTTTGATCCAATAACCCATAAACTTGGTTCCATACTTATGGAATATGAGCACATATACTCTCTGAGTTTTAAAACCCAGATTTCTTGACCTTTTAATTTGGGGTACACAACATCCTTCCGTCCATATTCAGCTGTTAGCGGTCATATAAGCACATTTTGCACTTTGTGAGGGTATTTTAGTCGTCACATAAGCACATTTTGTGAGGTATTTTAATCAGTATAATGTTATTTTAGTCATTTTAATCAGTCAATTTGTTACCGCTGAAGTGTGAAATGACTAAAATATCCTAACAAAATTTGCTTACATACTAGATAACAGCTGAATGTGGACAGAAAACTGATAGAAGGGTGCTGTGTGCCATAAATTGAAAGGTTAGAGGGTCTGTCTGTAAAGTTTTAAAACTCATGGGGTGTATGTGTTACTATTCCAAAACTTAGGAGGTCTTAGTACATTTTACTGAAATAATTAATTGCAAAAGCAAATGTGGTTGTCCTTCAATTTAGTCACAGAAAATGAAAGGTATTATCGTGACTAAATTGATAAAACACCGTAACTAAATATATGACCATCATTAATTATGTACACAGAGTTAGAGTGAAGGCAAATTTGCTTTTAAATTTAAAGTTTAAGGAGCCAAAATATATTTTTACATATTATAAATGATCAAATAATCATTTATAAATGCTACTTAATTCCACCTTCATTTATTAGATTTAGGACTTTATTAATCACTAACTATTATACTATAGTCTCTTCATCTATATTGCAACATCTCCTACTTGCTCTAAACAATACAACACAGGAAAGCTATTGCTATGAATTCTTGCTAATTGGCCTTTTATTTTGTTGGAGTCTCTAAACTAAAACTATTATGAAATAAATTGAACTGCCACTAGCACCTTGCACTTATTTTGCCAAGTTTTTACAATCAAAATTCAAAATGACATCTAAGTCATACTAATACTATTTGTAGGTATTTTATAATTATGAAAAAAGTTAAGGGACAAATAGTACTCGTATGCCAGAAAATAAATTAGAACAACGATTTGTATAATATTCTCTTTCTGAGTTTTGACTTTTTCTTCGTGGAAAAGAAGAGACGGGATTAGGGATGATCATGGGTAGGGTTTGGATAGGGTATTATAATCTTTAGACTTGGATTCGAACTTGAACGGGTATCAAAATCAATCTCTATTCTTGGGTAGTTAAATCCTCATACCCAGACCCAAACCCATAAAAATTTGAAATAAATTATTATTTTATTAATATAAAATTAATTTTTATCAATTCTTTTATCTATAATCACAAAAAAAAAAATTAAATCATAAATATAAATGTACAATTAAATTACTTTAATATCTATAAGATATTTAACATTTTTTTTTAGAATTATATATTTTCTCAACATAAAAAAATTTAAAAATAATACTTTATATATAAAAAAATAAATACTTACTATTGCGTGTAGAGTACGGGTAGAGTACTTCCTTACCCGACCCGAATCTATTGACTTTATACCCAAACCCATAAAATTTTAGAGTGGCCACTGGGGTAAGGGTATTTTAATATACAGGATACTTGTCCCAGAAATGGTCAAAGTCTAACTATATATTCCACCTCTTTGCATAAGAGTTAAAGCACAAGAACCCTCTCCTCTCATCTTCTTTCAATGCCAACGATTACTGCTACCAGAATTGCTTCTTCCTCCTCTCCCAAACCTTCAATCCCACGGTGGCATTATCATGTTTTCTTGAGTTTCAGGGGAGAAGACACTCGCACAGATTTTACTGCCCACTTGTATGCTGCATTAAAACGAGCAGGAATTGAGACTTTCAAAGATGATAATGAACTTGAGAGAGGTGATGTTATTTCAGACAAACTCCTGAAAGCCATTGAAGAATCTCTGTTTGCAGTTGTTGTTCTCTCTGAGAATTATGCTGACTCATCGTGGTGTCTGGATGAGTTGCAGAAGATTGTGGAATCCAGAAATGATTTGAGCCAAACAGTCTTTCCGGTCTTCTATAAGGTTGATCCGTCTGATGTGAGACATCAGAAGGGAGGTCCTATGGAGAGAGCTTTTGAGAAGCATAAGACAAAATTTACAGAAGAAAAGATGCAGAGTTGGAGAAGAGCTTTAACACAAGTTGCCAACATTTCTGGTTGGGATAGTCCAAGATACAAGTAAGATTTGAAGATTTCTTTTTTGATTTGCTTACTGTTCTTTTAATTTGATTTTTATCTTTATTTAACTAATTAGAATAGTAATGGATTGTTCTACGTAGGGATGAAGCAGAAATCACTGAGGAAATTGTTAAAGCTATATGGTCCAAATTAAGAGTCAAACTGCGACCTAGTTTTGACCATTTAGTTGGAATTCAATCCAAAGTAGACAAATTGATCTCCCTTTTAAAGATAGATTTGGATAGTAAATGCTTTGTAGGAATATGGGGTATGGGTGGTATAGGTAAGACTACTCTTGCTAGAGTTGTTTATGATACAATCCAAAGCAAATTTGACCACAAATGGTTTCTTGCCAATGTTAGAGAGAAATGGAAATGCACCGACAGTGGTTTAGTTTCCTTGCAAAAGGAACTTCTTTCTCGTCTTCTCCTAAGAAACAAGATTGGAATCTATGATTCGTATGAAGGAGGGCAGAAAATAAAGAACTTTCTATGCAATAAAAAAGTTCTTATTGTTCTTGATGATGTAAGCCATTTAAACCAACTAAAGAATTTGGCTGGAAGCAAGGAGTGGTTTGGTGATGGCAGCAAAATAATAATAACTACTAGAGATATAGACTTATTGAGAGAGTATGAAGAGTCAGAAGAGTATAATATTGGAATTCTAGAGAGAGAGGAATCCTTTAAGCTCTTGTGTCAGACAACATTTAAAAAGGATGAACCTGAAGAAGGTTATTTGGAGTTGTCATGGCAAGTTGTGGACTATGCTGGTGGTCTTCCTTTGGCACTCGAGGTGTTGGGTTCATATCTTCATAAGAAAAGTCAATCTGAATGGAAAAATGCACTGGATGATATGAAGAAAAATTTGAATGGAGATATTATGAAGACACTTCGCATAAGTTTTGACGGCCTAGAAGATAAACTGCAAAAAATATTCTTGGATATTGCATGCTTTTTCAACTGGGAGGAAAAGGTTGAAGTGACAGAAATATTGAAAAATTGTGGTCGTTATGCAGAAAATGGAATAAATGATCTAACAGAAAAATCATTGCTTAAGTGCTACAGGCCAGATTCGGTTTTAAATTCCTGGCAAAATGGCAAAGAATTTTTGTATATGCATGATTTGCTTCAACAGATGGGAAGGAATATTGTTACACAAGAATCTTCAGATGATCCTAGCTGTCAAAGTAGGTTGTGGTCTCAGGAAGAGATTGATGCTATGTTGAAAGGAAATATAGTAAGTGCTTGATTTTTAATTAGTTGCCTTAAAGTTTATTTTTTTTATTTTTTTTATTTTTAATACTTGATTCCTGATCTTATTATGACACTGATTTTCAATAGGGAAGCAAAAAAGTTCAAAGTATACATTTGAATTTACAAGAGCAGTATAAAACAAACTGGGACCCGGATTGCTTCTCAACTTTGGGGAATCTCATATTACTCTACTTAAGCAATGTGCATCTTTCTTGTAGTCTCAATACTCTTCCTAGTGCATTGAAAGTTCTGATATGGGAAAGATATTCTTTGCAAGCTTTGCCACACAATATTAGCCAATTATATAAACTTGTGGACCTTAGGTTGCGTTACAGCAAAATCAAATGTCTTTGGAATGGAACACCGGTAATGATCATGTTTCTTTCATAAAAATTGTTTAATGATGAGATTTTGAAGAGAACTGACATTAGTTTTTGTTGATTAGATTTTAGATAAATTGAAGTTCATTGATTTGAGTTACTCAGAAGATCTGATTGAAATGCCAGATCTCAGAGGAGTTCAGAATCTTGAAAGTTTGCTTCTGGAAGGTTGCATAAGCCTAGTTAGAGTCCACGAATCTCTTGGACAGCTCAGGAGGCTTGTTAAGTTGAATATGAAAGATTGCAGAAATCTTGTCAGCCTTCCAACTAAGTTGGAAATGAATTCCCTAGAGGAGTTGGTTCTTTCTGGATGCTTGAAACTTGAAGAGCTTCCTGAGTTTGGGAAAGATATGAAAAGCCTTTCAATTTGTGACTTGAGTGAAACTAGTGTGAAAGAAGTTCCTCCATCTATCATTCATTTATCAAACATTAAAGAGCTATCTCTTCGTGGAAGCAAAGGGCTAGTTTCCAACTCATCATGGGGCTTGTCACGGCTATTTTGGTTCATGAGGCGTCCAATTCATAAGGGATTGAGGTTGCCCTCTCTCTCAGGTCTCTCTTCATTGAAGAAATTGGATTTAAGTGACTGCAATTTATATGATGGATCAATCCCTGATGATTTGAATGGCTTATCATCATTGAAGACTTTAGATCTAAGTGGAAACAATTTTGCTAGCCTACCTGCTGGCTGCATCTCTAATCTTTCAAATCTTGAATATTTCTACTTGATTAATTGCCCCAGGCTTCAGTCAATGCCCCATCTTCCACCAAATTTACTTAAAGTGAATGCAAGTCGCTGCCCTTCCATGGAACCTTTATTAGATCTACAAAATCTCTTTGCATCACTTGTGGCTAAGGTCTCTCTCCATGCTTCTCTATATTATTTAATTTCACTCTTGCACACTTTTCCTTTTGTGTCATGGTATTTAATTAAATAACCAGATTTCTTCTTAATTTGTTTCAGCATCGCCACCTTCTGTTATATGAGGACATTGTGCTGCAGATTACAGGGGATGAAATCCCATCATGGTTTGAACAACGAGAATGTTACATTAATCACTTTCGTTCAGCTGTTTTAATAACAATGAACATCCCTTATGTTCGTGATACGAGAGAGTGGTCGGGAATTGCTGTTTGCCTTTTGTTGAAAGACATGATAAGTCCATCTGGAACGTCTCACCGAATTTACTGGTCTTTCAAAGATTCCGAAGATGCTATACATTATGATGTTAGATTTGGATGTTGGGTTAAGAATTCATCTGTTGAGTCTCAACTTTATACGGCATTCTTCCCCTTTAATAGTTTAAACTGTTGGCGACATCTTAGTGGTGGTCGCAGCCATCTTAAATTACTAATTGCTACTTTTTTACCGGGTCGATCTACTAGATGGGAATCAGCGAAAGGAAACATGAAAATTATGGATTGTGGGTGGCGTCTGATATGTAAGAAAGATTTTGAAGCGTATGGCGCAAGTAATGCTAGCAGTAGCCTTCAGATTACAGAGCTTCACAATGACTAGTAAAGGATCTGTGAAGTGCACTATTCAGGTTGCCAATGAAAGTGTTACAGTGCTAACATGAATCTCGATACTCATCCATTCGGATTGTGTACTTCATACACTTCTTGTATGTACTATATCTCTGTGGTGTAAATTGGGGTGGTCGTGATGAGATGACCGATGAGAGAGGACGGCCGGCGGCTACCGTAACAACGGTGGTGTAAGTGGGAAGTGGCTGATTGGGACATAGATAGCCATGGCTTAAAGAATAAATTTTTAGTCCTCTTTTTCTCTGTATAAAACGCCATGTATTGTTGTATGTATAATATCTTACTGCTTTGCTGGTTGTTTCCAATTTGGTCCACAACATTTGGACTTTGAAGACAGAATTCTGATTATGTAATGGTCCCAACTCTTGCTTCTATGATTTTTAAATTATGACCATCAAGTTTACAGTATAGAGTTTACTTTCTGGTGTGCTTGCATTGCACCTTTAGGTCACGTTTGGTACATGTTTTATAGGTGGGAATGTTCATGGGTTTTAAAAATTGCTAGTTTGGTACAAATTTTGAATTTTTGAGGGTTTGGTTCATTCTCTTATACAAGGGTTTGCACAAACCCTCTCAAAATGAAGGTTTAGTTATTTTCTTTAGTGGAATTTTAAGTAAAATATCCAATTTACCCCTCCTTTCTCAAAATGAGTATTTTGCCTATTTTATTAATTTTTAAAGTAAGAATAAAATAGTTATTTTATTAACCTTCGTTTTATTTTCATTTCTATTTCATATAATCGGGTCGAGAGACCAAATTGATAATTTATTTATTTATAATATAAGGGACCCAATTAATAAATTGAATCCATGAAGGACCAAATAGAAAACATTTTACCTGTGTGGGATACAAATGATAATGTTTTGATATGTAATGAAACAAATTGATCTAAAGTGATTAAATTGACAAAATAAACATTTATTTGCTAGAACGGACTATTTTAAAATAAATTACACTTTTATCTCTTAATAAATATTTTTTTTTATAGAAATCTGTTCAAGGATCATTAAATTATATATATATTTTTTAAAAATATATATATACTGTCCACATAAAGAATTTTACTTATTTTAACCAAAATACTTTTATATTTAGTAAATAATAATGAAAATATTTTTATCAATGTTGTAAGAACTAGACCGGACCGGACGGTCCGACCGGTTCAACCGCCAACCGAATACAAAGACGAGTCGGTTGGACCAAAAAACCGTTTTTGCAGTTGGACCGGATTGGGCCGGATTTAACCGGAGTTGGACCGGTCAACCGGGTTGGACCGGTCAACCGGTGGTCCAACCGGTCCAATTTTATTTTTTTTTAAAATTAAAAAATTAAAAAATAACATAAAAAAAATTAGAGAAATCTTAAAAATTAAAATTAGAAAAGTCTTAAAAATTAAAATTTAAAAGTTATGATTATCAATAATTTAATATTTGGTTTGATTAAGTTCTTTCAAAGCTTGACAAGTCTTAAAAATTAAAACTTTGAGAAGTTATGTAATTTAAAACTTCAAAATTATGTATATTGAAACCTAAAATTTGAGTGATGTCATTTTATATATTAAGAATATTTATTATTTATTATTTATTGCGTCATCTGGTTCGACCGACGGTTCGACCGGTTAAACCGATCAAACCATGAACCGAACACTTGTCCGAGTCTTTGTCCGGTTCGGTTCTTACAACATTGATTTTTATTATAAATAAATAATTATTTTAACGTCATCCTCTTTTTTTCATTTCATTGTTCCACTTTATTTATTTATTTTTTTCATTGTTCACATCTCTCCCATCTAGGTCATATCTTGATCATTACGTAGAAGATTAGACTTTTCGAACAGCATTTTTAAACTTAGGTCCATTTTCTTATGTCCATTTCGTCAAGTTCCCCAATATAAATATGACACGTGACAAAAAGTGTTTAAATGACCAATCACAATAGAAAGAGAATATAGAAGACCACATTTTATATGACCAATCATAGAAAAAAAAGAGTATAAATACAATATATAATTGATGAAACTTGATAAAATAGACATAAGAAAATGGAGTTAAGTTTTTTCCTTTCTCATATTCACACACATAAATATATATATTTTAATTTGTGTTGGCCCAGAATTATAAAAAATTCGTTTCTTTTTTGGCCAACATTTTAGTAGATGCATTAAAATTTACATACCACCAATACTCGGAGATTTCATAACTAGAAAATAATTTATAGAAGACAGGAAACTCCGTCTCTAATTTTCCCAACCTTAACCCATCCATGACAAATTGATCCCGAAGAAGAACTATAAATTCCGTCGCCAAATTTACCTTGAAGCATCCAAGATACACAGGACGTAGTGGCTATACTTGTGCATCAAAATCTTCCCTACATATCAGACGCCACCCACAGCTTCTTATGTCACACCATTCTCCAACTCCAATTTGTAATTTAAGTTGGCGGCTTTCACCACTTACAAGTTGCCCACAGTTTTGAGCATTCAAGGGAAAAAATGCTATCAAAAGTTGAGGCTCACAATGTGCACTAACTCCATTCTTAATACAATATTCCTGCTTCTGATTGGAAGGACTACTATTATCATCACCACCGGGACCTTCAAAACTCCAATAAAATGTGTGGCCTATGGGAAAATGTCTTAGGTTCCTGGGTTTTACCTCAAGGCATATAGCAACTCCCGACCATTCAATTTCATTAGAAGCATAAGGGGTGTCTAATAGTATGGATACACTCTCTCCAAGGGGATCAATCATACAATCTTGCTCTCTAAACCATGTTAATGGGAGTGAATCCCCTGAAATGAGCATGAGAATGACTTCATGTGAAACAACATCACGCCTCTGTAACAAAGATACATGATGTCAACAAAAAGAGATATAAGCAAAGTTAAAAGTACAGTTTATGTTCCCAAATGTTACGCAATCAATTTCATCATAGCCTCTGACGTCGTCCAAATTACTAAATGCAAATGATGATGTGACATCACATATATAGCATTAATGATTCATCATCACTCATAATCTTCATAAACACCAGAATGACATTGTTTCTTCATACCATCATTTGCCGTTAATAATTTAGACCGTGTCAGAGGTTGGGGTGAAATCGATTGCATTTCGTAACAATTTTAAAGAGTGCTTTTGCCGAGATACAATGAAGAGCATTACCTTAGAGAGAAGTGATGCAAAGAGATGTTTCACATCTACTAAGGGTTTCATAGAAGGACACCCACTTGCATCAACTGTCAATAAATTTGGTGGAAGATGTGGCATTGACTGAAGCCTAGAACAGCCATTCAAGTCAAGCCGCTCAAGATTTACAAGATTGGAGATGCATCCAATAGGTAGGCTTGCAAAATTGTTCCCACTTAGATCCAAAATCATTAATGATGATAAGCCATTTAAATCATTAGGGATTGATCCATCATAGAGATTGCAAGAACTTAAATCTAATTTCATCAACAATGAAAGTCCCGAGAAAGAACTAGGCAACTTCAGTCCCATAGGATTTGAAGTCCACTTGAACATAGACAAGCTTTGTAAGTTCCCAGATTGCCCTTTACATTTTGGAAGAGATAGCTCCTTAAGATTTGTCAAATGAATGATAGATGAAGGCACTTCTCTAATATTATAGCATCCCAAAGTATCAATGATGGATAATCTGTTCATATTTTCTCCAAAGGCAGGAAGATTCTCAAGTTTACTGCATCCAGAAAGAATCAGTTCCTCTAGAGAATCTGTTTCCAATTTCCTCAGAAAGGTTACAAGATTCTTGCAACCACTCAAACTCAACTTAATTAGCTTCTTGAGCTGTCCAAGAGATTCATGAACCTTAACTAGGCTTATGCATCCATCAAGAAACAAGTTTTCAAGGTCTGAAACTCCACTGAAATCTGGCGTTTCAATTAGAGCTTCAGAGCAAGACAGGTTGATGAACTTGAGGTTACCTAAAAACTGATTAATTCAAAAAGGGGTATCAGTTCTATACTACTTCTATCCAAAATCTAGTGTTAAGAGTACTGTGGAAGGAAATTACGTACCAGTTTCCTATTGCAAAGACGCCTAATGTTGCTTTGACACAATTGGAGCTCCACAAGTTCATACAATTGGTCAATATTTGGTGGCAGAGCTTTTAAAGGGCATTTCTCCCATATAAGAACTTTCAATGCACTGGGAAGAGAGCTGAGACGACACGAAAGATGCACATTTTTCAGGTACAGCAATCTAAGGTTACACATCTTTGAGAAGCAACTTGGGTGCCAATTTGCATTGCATTGTTGCTCAGGTTTCAAAACTATGCTTTGAATTCTTTTGGATCCCTGCTAAACATGATGAGTTATAATCCTCAATAAAAACAAATGTGTGTGTGTATATATATATATAGGTCAAAAACCCAAATTGGTCCCTTATGTTTGCACAAAGTTTCATATTGGTCCTTTATGTTTCAAAAAGTTTAAATTGGTCCTTTATGTTTGCAAGAAGTTCCAAATTGGTCCTTCCGTCCAAGTCCGTTTATTTTTTCCGTTAAGTGACGACGTGGCGTGCTGAGGTTGACATATCATCTCTCCTATGTGTCCATTTAAGCTGACGTGTCATGCCACATCATCGCCACGTCACCATCTACTATCATATGTGATGACATGGCGCTGATGTGGCAATGACGTGGCATGACACGTCAGCTTAGATGGACACATCAACATTTAACTTAAGAAATTGACGGAAGTGGACGGAAGGACCAATTTGGGGTTCTGACCATATATATATATTTGGAACCCACGTAATAGTGTCATTTACAAATGGTCAAAACCCCAAATTGGTCCTTTATGTTTGCACGAAGTTTCATATTGGTCCTTTATGTTTCAAAAAGTCCAAATTGGTCCTTTATGTTTGCAGGAAGTTCCAAATTGGTCCTTCCGTCCAAGTCCGTTTATTTTCTAAGTTAAGTGCTGACGTCGACGTGGCATGCTGACGTGGACACACCATCTCTCCTACGTGTCAATTGAAGCTGACGTGGCACGCCACGCCACTGCCACATCATCATTCAATCTCATATGTGATGACGTGGCAGTGACGTGGTGCTGACGTGGCATGCCACGTCAGCACTTAACTTAAAAAATTGACGGAAGTGGACGGAAGGACCAATTTGGAACTTCTTGCAAACATAAAGGACCAATTTAAACTTTTTGAAACATAAAGGACCAATATGAAACTTCGTGCAAACATAAGGGACCAATTTGGGGTTTTGACCATATATATATATATATTTGGAACCCACGTAACAGTGTCATTTACAAATTAAGCAAACTTGTATAAATAAATGTCCTCAACTTACCATATTTCGTGCCAACACTGGATCAACCTGCAGTTGAGACCATAACCTGCTGCATCTTGTAGCATCATTTGGAGATTCCTCCAAAACAATCTTCTTCCCCATATCTTGAAGCAAATCATGCATGTGCAGGATATCATCATTTGTTAAATGCAAAATCCTTAACAACGATTTTTCAACAAGGACATTTATTCCAATTGTTATCGAACGAAGACCACAATTTCCCCATATTCTGGTGGCTTCAGATATGGCCATGCCATTAAAGAAGCATGCAATGTCTAGAAATATTGTCTTGTACTCTTCGTTTTTCAATCCATCAAAGCTTATGCGAAGCTTCTTGAGGATATCTTCGTGGAAGTTGTGCTTCAATGTGTCAACTGCGTCTCTCCATTCAATCTGGCTTCTTTTACAGAGAAATGAACCTAAGACTTGGAGTGCCAAAGGAAGGCCACCAACATGTCTAACGACTTGTTTGGACAACTCTAAATAGCCTTCTTCAGGCTTATCCTCTTTAAATGCTTTCTGGCATAAGAGCTTAAGAGAGTCATTTTCATCTAAAGTTTCAATTTTGTACTCTATAAACTGACCATTTGCTCTCAACAAATGGATATCTCTGGTAGTTACTATTATTCTACTGCCATTACCAAACCACTCCCTATTCCCAGCCAAATTCTCTAATTGGTCTATGTGGTTTATTTCATCAAGAACAATAAGAACTCTTTTATTACATAGAAAGTTCCTTATCTTGGCAACTCCTTCATAGGAATCATTGATTTCAATATTTTTGCCAAGAAGAGAAGAAAGAAGCTTCTTTTGTAAGTGAACTAAACTATTTGTCTCCAAATCCTCCTTAACATTGGCAAGAAAGCAAGTAGCTTCGAAATTTCCAAGGATAGCATCATGAACAACTCTAGCAAGAGTTGTCTTTCCTATGCCACCCATACCCCATATTACTAAGAAATATATACCGTCCAAACCTATCTTCAAAATGGAAATAATCTCATCAGCCTTTGACTTTATTCCAACTAAATGTTCAAAATTAGATGGGAATTTATTGCGTAATTTGGTCCATACTCTTGAAATAACATCTTCAATGATTCCTGCTTCGTGCCTACAAAATCCAGTGTACTAAAGTAGATAAGAAGGTGATATATCTCATAATTTATCATATTTAGTACATATTCTATATTTGAAAGTTAAATTTGTATCATGTGAAGTCTTTTATTCATCCATAATTAAAAAAAAAATCTGTATGTCAAGCACATTTGTTTACGAAGTATTTTGAAAAGCTTCTGTTAATAGATATTATTTTATTTGTTTTAAAGGATATATTTTAACAATTTATTTACTTAACTTCACTTCATTTGCATCCGGCTTTAATTAGTTTGGCCATGTTTTCGTTTGAAAATGCAATTTCATCATTTAATGCTTGTAACTTTTGGATACTATGGTTGCTCGCTTCCGGGATATAATAAGGAAAAGGAAAAATAAAAATAGGTGGGACTCATACTTACTTTTATTTTTTTTTCTTTTTTTTAAAAAAAAATATAAAATAAAATAAAATAAAATACAAAATGTCTATTATACTATTTGATTTGACACAATCCTAATCTTTTTTTATTATTTTAATATAAGGGGTAAAGTGATAATTTTAATACATTCCCATTCCATTTCTATTCCAAATTTTTACTACCAAACACGTCAAACCCATTCTCTTTCCATTTTCCTTTCTACCTACCAAACGTACTATATGTTCAACATTGTTTTTGTGTTTATTCCATTTTGAATAATGCTATTATTAGTTGTTTTTATTGTAGATATTAATTTTTTATGATACAGGTTAAAAACTTAGGCTTGAATTACCGGATGTGGTGGACGTACATGATTAAATCTCATATTTTGTTTCCCACTTTGTTATGTGGTTGAGCGTATAAAGACTATTATAAGACTAGACCCTAATGTATCGGTCACTAAAAAATTGTTGCGTTTTAAACTTTTGAGGGAACAATGAAGTTGTGGCGACTCTTAAGAAGTTCTACGTTAAATACAATTAATTTGTTGTAGTTCTTATACAATATATTATATTATATATCAGGAATGTTCAAAACTCAAAAATGCAATATATAAACTCTACACATTATCACATTTATCATAATATATTATAATCCATACGTGTATATATTTTGTTTACTTCAGTGAAAGATAAATAATTATTGTATACACATAATTAAGTATAACAAACATATATAATTATCTATAAACGTAAATCGGACACAAATCACTCTCTAACTTGAGGTATATTAAATAGGATTTATAAATAGTTTGGCAAAACCAGAATTGACAATGATTAAGATGGAGTGAATCCTATTATATATCTATTTTATTTTTTACCTTAATCTTATATTTATAATTTTTTTTACGATTAACAATATATTAATTTTCGTTAGGATGTTTGTATGGTTGAAAATTTAATCGCTTTGTATTGTATCCCTGGGTCAAATTCTAGTTATAAAACATAGTCCACTTTCATATATAAGACAAATATATAGTTCACTATCAAAACAAAATAATTACATGCATGTTCAATTAATTAGTTAATTAGAATGAGGTAATTTAAGGAATTGAGAAGTGAAAAGTTACCTTCCTCTAGTATCCCAACCAGATATGGCGGCAACCTTAGTTAACGCTTGTCTCCATTTCCCCACCTTCTCATCTGTAAATTTTCCTCTGTGTTTCTCAAAAGCTGCTTCAAAACTGTTTTTCTGATCCCTAACATCCGAAGGATTTACTTCATAGAAGATCGGAAAAACATTTCGGTCCAAGTCTTTGGATTCAACAATCTTCTCCACCTCATCCAAACACCATTCGGAAAACCCGAAATTCTCGGAGATGACGATGACGGCAAACATAGATTCCTCGATAGCTTTCATGAGTTTCTCCGAAATGCGCTCGCCTCTGTCGTGCTCATTGTCGTCTCTGAAAGCCTCGATTCCTGATCGTTTCAGTGCAGTGTACAAGTGGTCGGTGAAATTTGTGCGAGTGTCTTTTCCCCTGAAGCTCAAGAAAACGTGATAATTCCAACGCTGTTGAATTGATGATGATGATGATGATGAGGGAGAAGCACTGATAAACTGATCCATTATTCAAAGGGCTTTATTTTGTGTGTGATTCACTTGAATTGTGTTGTGATGGATGGGATCCTAATTTCCTTAATCGTCCTAGATTTATAGGGTACACCGAATTGGTTAGAGTGATTTTATGTAAAGTGTATTTTAATCAACAATTTAAATCGCTAGTCAATTAAAATGTAATTATTGCAGCTCAACGGTCTAGTTAAAGTACACTTTACTTAATCTAAATTATACTACAGAGTCATTGTAACCTTAAAATTGTCTCTTGACTTTTTCTTTCAGATGTCGCTGTTTGATCTTGTTTTCCACGAAAGTTCCTAATTCAATATTTTGGTACCAATGAATTCTCAAATGGAATTAGAATTGGGCTGCTGGTTTTGCAATTTTTTGTTTGTTTTTGTGTTTGGTTAGTGAATAAAATTTTGTTTTTAAATTTCATTGAAATTTAGTATTATTTTCAATGGTGAAACATGTTTTTTTTTGTACAAACTATGTAATTTGGGGTATTCGTATCTTTTTTCTGTTATATTAAATAATTGTATTTTTAATTTTTCTACATACAAAATTTTTTTTCCACTTCTATTTTTACTTACACTTCGAATCAAAACACTCTCAATACCACCCAATTGATGAATGAGAATATTCTCTAGGGAAGCCTAATCCCAATTATATTACTATTCTATTATAAACTAGTAGATAACACGTCTTGGTGACTTTGTATTTGCCTATTTGGTGGTTTGTTTCAATATAATTTCTATTTCCTCTGGAAAAAAAAAATAACACGTCTTGTTGTATAATTTATATATTTTTTAAATGGCAATCAGATGGAAGGGAATCTCGCTAAACGACATTTATTTGTTTAATGGCAGACCTATTTTAGTTTCAGGATACATTTCTATTTCTTATAAATTTTAAGGATTTGTTTGGTCGGTGAAATAAGTGAGAGAATGAAAATGAATGAGAATAGGAATAGAAATGAAAATGTTGGAGAACGAAAATATCATGTCAATGTGATGTAAATGAAATAAAAGTGTCATTTTACCATTACATTAAAAGTGAGAATAAAATAAAAATGAATAAAAAAATAAAGATAAAAACATAATTTCATCACATTATAAAAAATAAGGTTTGTTTGGTAAGAAGAATATACGAAAGAATATTGGATTACCTAATTTTTTCCCTCATCAATTCTAGCAAATATACTATTAAATTACTTTAATATGTATAAAATATTTAAGATGTTTCTTAACTATTATATATTTTTTCAACACAAAAAATATAAAAATAAATAATTATTATTGCGGGTCGGATATGGATATGGTACCTTTTTACCCGTCCCCGAATTTATTAACTTTGTACCCGAACTCAAACTCAAACTCAGACCCATATAATAAAATTTTAGTGTACCCATTAAATATTAATATTGATCATCCCTACAAAAAATGCACGTAATATACTTTAAAATTTAAATGCACCTAATAGTATAATACTAAAGAAATGTTAGTAGTTAGTACTTACCCAATAAAACCGCCGGTTGAATGCCAAAAGAGATATATTTTTTAGGGTAAACTACAGTTTGTCCCCCTGTGGTTTGGCCTAAATTCAGTTTGTTCCTCTGTGGTTTAAACTGTGACGCTTAACTACCTTGTGGTTTGGCTTAAAATTAATGTGCCCCCCTGTGGTTTAGAGTGTGACACTTGACCCCCCTGTGGTTTATTATGTTATCACTTAACTACCTTCTATCCAAATTTTAGTCAAATTAATCATCATTTTTATACTTTTAATGTTTAAAATTTGTTACTCAACACTCTAGAATTATAAAATAATTCAAAAAAATTACAATTAATATAAAAATAAAATTTTAATTAATTTTAAAAAATCAATAAAATAATTTAATATTTATTGTTTACTTCATTGATTATTTATATTTAGTTATTTATTCATTTTATTGTTATTTTTTGTCTTCAATGTTTTATCGTGAAACACCATGATTGTACTGTTTGGTATCGTTACCAAAATAGTGTACCAAAATAAAGTGACAATCCAACTTCATATTATTTTAGAGATAAAATAAATATAATAAAATAAATAATTAATAAATAAATATAAATAAATAGGGTTTGAAAGTAGAAGATTAGGGTTTATTGTTTAGAAGAAAGAAAAGAGTTTGAAGGAAACACTAAAAAGAGTTGAAAGTAGAATATTAGGATTTATTGTTATTATTTTAGAGATAAAATAAACAATTATTTTTAGGTAATTTCTTTTATAAGTTATATTAAATATTAAATTTTGAGAAAAAAAATAATATAGGGTAGTTAAGTGATAACATAACAAACTACAAGGGGGTCAAATGTCACACTCTAAATCACAGGGGGCCACATTAATTTTAAGCCAAACCACAGGGTAGTTAAGTGTCACAGTTTAAACCACAGGGGACAAACTAGATTTAGGCCAAACCACAGGGGGCAAACTGTAATTTACCCTATTTTTTATTATAGTTAACTTTACGGCCGTTTGATCATGCTAATATTTTAATGATATTATAATAACATTTAATAAAATTAAATTTAATATTAATCATATTTTCACGAAATTAAGTACAATTCAATTTATAAAAAAGAAAGCTAAAGAACAATTCAAAGTAGCAAATTGTGTTGAAGTATTTATGATTTATGAATTAAAAAGAAAGGACAAGAGAAGGAAAATTGGGAAGAAATTTACACACCTAGATGATACAAGAATATGATACAGACGTCAATTTCATTAAAAATTGTTTACACACTTGGATGAGACAAGATTATGAACATTTCAATGGCACCGAAAACGAAAAGCAATTCCATGACAACACAAGACTTACCGTACGAAATTTACATGCACTTTCCTTCAATACTTCAAGTCCACCAATCTATGTATTTATATATATATATATATATATATATATATATATATATATATATATATATTAATATGGCTGTGATTCTTTTTGGTTATTGAGGTCATAAAATAGTCATATTTTTTAATTAAAAAATAACCAAAAAAATTTGATTGGAGGAAAGGTAAGTGAGAAAGTTGAGATATATAAAAATATAATTGAAGGTAGTGGGAGAGAGAAAACATATATGATGGTAGTTACTAAAAAAGTGGGAAAATAAATAACTTGCCATCATTTAATCTATTATTTTAAATTATGATAATAATTATAATTTTAAATTTTAAAAATTATGAAATATATTATTTTAAAATATAATAATTATATTTTAAAAAATTAATGATAGATTGCATGAAGGTGCATGCGAAGCTTCTAGTATATATATATAGGGGTGAGTCTATGATGCAACTTGTTGCATGCATGCAATATAATTTCGGCCGATAGGATTGTGACATGTGGATATAATGACTTGAGATGCAATACAATTTTTCACGTGTCACAATCCTATCGACCGAAATTTAATTGCATGCATGCAATAAATTGCATCATAGACCAATCCATATATAGGTATCTATATCCTATCGTATAAATTATAAACGTGAGTTGTACTTGTATATGCTATTGAGTGTTCTGGTCATGATATTTTAAAATAATTATTTAAATAATTAAAAATAAAAATATGTGGTTTAAAAAAATAATAAGAGAAAGTGGGGATGCTGATAATTTATTTTTATTTTAAAAGGAAAATAATAATAATAATAATAATCAAAATAATAAAAAAAGACAATTTCCTAAATTTTAATTTATTATTTTAAATAATAATAATAATTTTATATTATATTTTAAAAATTAAAAGAAAAAAATAACACGTACGCAACAAAAAAAAGATAAAGGTCGTATGTTAGGTGAGTTTCATGTATGAGTTTACTTTGAGTCTTTCTCTCTTTTTATGATGTATAACATAAAATCCATTCTCTAAAATGTGTGTGAATGGTGTTAGGAAAAATGAGGTGATTCTTCACAATAACTATATTTGTTTTACACCATGGCGGGTAGCCTATTTTATCAGATTACAGAATTGCATATGTTCCTAATGTCTAGTCCTTGCCCAAAAGAGCCATGGGCAAGGATACAGAAGTTGTAATGGTTGGCTTTTAAAAATAAGACGTAAGATCAGAAGAAAGAACAATTGTAATATGTGGATTTTTTTTTGGCTTGAGAAAACAAAAGAACAGCCAAAACAGAAACTCATCCAATCCCAGATCTTCCAGAATCTCTGCCCAACGACACTGTAATTGTTTGGGTTTTAACATTTGGGTTGGCATGAAAAGTAGTTGTAATGTTTGGTTTATAAAAAAACACCACAGAATCCGGGGGTGTGGTTAAATGAAAAGGACCTTATCCACCTCTAATCAAATGTCAGGAATTCGATACTTAGTCTTGGGTATGGAGTATTTTAAATCTTCAAGCCAGTTGTCCCGCCTTTCGAGGTGCCTACAAATTAACGAAAGAATTAGTCACTTTTCTCAACAATAGATACCTTGTTTCGACAAAAAAAAACAAGAATAGTTATAATTGTTGGCTTCAGAACAGTATCTTCGGATACATATTAGCTTCATGTAAGAAATCTAGGAAAATCATTCTTAAATCATCAATTAGATTGTATTTGCATCGAAACTTGGAGCAAAGTCATCTAAACTTCTTTTTAGTTATATCTAATCTATGTCCCCAAATTAGAGTTTGCAATATAGCCAATAACACATCACAAAGGACAATATTCAAACAAGATCCTTACTTTTCTCAAACAGAACACTCAGACCATTCAAACAGAGAAAGAAACTCCTACCTATGCCTGGAATTTACACAAGCCACGACTAAACCATCCAAGCATATCAAGTAGAACAAGCAAATGGAATTTCAAAATTTTAAACTCGTGAAGCAAAGTTAACTTGTTCAGAGGATCCATTTGCTTAGTGCCATATTTAGTCATATCCTCTGAATTGTATGAAAGTTAATGTATAAAAAATTATTGTTTTACACATTAACTCGCACACAGGTGAACATGTAAAATAGCATACTACACCCACTTCATAGAAAATGCACTACAGAGAATCTGTTTACCATGCACCACCCTTGTGGCGTGTGGTCACCACAAACTGCCCTCAATGGTCTCACCATGACTACCACCAACCCAAGAAAGTCATCAACCCTGCCACTGTCAATATAGACTCTCACCACTATTAAAGAAGAAAAAATCTACAATACATAAGATAAAAAAAATGAAGAAAAATTTTGTTTTGATACTTTTTTGAAATTTAAAATGAAATTTCACTTTTTTTTTTTCCTTATAATATGTTCGGATGGAAGACACAAATAAAAATTTTCACTTACATTTCAAACAAACCCTTGTAAATCCTGAATTAGAGAACTGTTTATAAAAAAAACAAATGTTCTCTTTTCAGTTTTTATTTTTTGTCAAAATCACCTAGAGGTTTACTAGAATTTGACTAATGTAACTCCATCTGAATAAGAACTCATAACAGACGTAAGACTCACCGAGTCTAAGGGTGTGTTTTTTAGAAAGAAATGGGGAAGGAAATGAGGAGGGAATGGGTGGGATCCACTGGGTCCCACCTATTTTTTCACTTTTTCATCTCCATCAACTTTTAAAAAAAAAAGAAAAAAGAAAATACAAAATATCTATTATACTCTTCGATTTGACACAATCATAACTTTCTTTTCTTTTTATTATTTTAATATAAGGGACAAAGTGGTAATTTTATTACATTCCCATTCCATTTCCATTCTCAATTCTTTCTACTAAACACATCAAATGCATTCCCTCTCCCTCTCCCTTTCCCTTTCCCTTTTCATTTCTGCGTAAAGAACATGCCCTAAGTATCATCATACTTGAACTTGAGATAGTGAAGGGCATGGCAGCGGCTAGGAGCATTCCATGCTTATTTCTGCTCCTATCCCCATTCCCTACAGAGACAAACGTCCACAATTACTAAAAGTAAAGAATTGAAAATTAAAGTTATGGGCACTTGGTGTATCTTACCTCCAAGCAATGACTGAGCCCTATAATCTAGGTTCTGAAAGCTACTGCACTGCGCGTACTTGAACTCTATACATCAAAATCTTTCTTACATATCATACGCCACCCACAATCTTTTATGTCCAAGTTACTCCCTTTTTTAAATTCAATATGTAATTGAAGTTGGCGTAGTTCTTCACCTCTTACATTTTGCCAACAGTTTTGAGCATTAAAGGGAAAAAAAGCTATATACAGATGAGGCTGATCAGGAAGTACATTATTCTTGGCATACAAGTTTCTCTTCTGTTGGGAAAAGCCGCTTTTATCTTCAAGGGCTTTGAAACTCCAATAAACTGCGTAATCTGTCTTTGATACATGATGAGGGTTCCAGCATTTTACCACAAGGCATACAGCAATTCCCCACCATTCATTATTCTCATCATCAATATTATAATTAGGGATGTCTACTATTATAGATACCCCTGCTCTCAAGGGATCAACGTAACATTCTTGCTTTTTCAACCAAGTCATTGGGATTGTATCCCCTGAAATGAGCATGAGAATGACTTCTTGCGAAAGAACATTGCGCCGCTGTAATAGAGAAAAAGTCTAATTACACTTTTAGTAAACCCTTGAACAGAAAAATTTTTAAATAGAGTAACTTACCTCCTTCCCTTTAAGAGATTCTTAAACTATACTTCCCTCTCCCCTGTTTTGAAAAAGTACACTTCATTCCTTGATAATGTCTTTAAAGGCATTTTGGTTAAAATGGGTAAAATTGTAAGTTCTTTGATCTTTGGCAAAAGCACTTTTTATGTCCCCAAGCTTTGCACAAAATTTCAATCCGCAAAGAAAGTTTAGGGACAAAATTGAAAATTGGTGTAAAGTTTGAGGACATAAAAAGTCCTTTTGTCTTAATCTTTCAAAGAAGGGCCTGAAGGGAAGTATAGGTTTTCAAAATAGAGAGAACTAGAGAAGAGAAGTGTAATTTTGACATCTCTCAGAGAGTATAATTATTCTTTAAAATAAGTAGTTTAGAAAAATAAATAAACAATTCTCCCTTCAAAAAGTTTGGCCAAATAGGCCAAGTCAGAGAAATGCAATGAGACATTACCTTAGAGAGAAGTGATGCAAAGAGAAGTTTCACATCTATTAAGGGTTTCATAGAAGGACACTGACTTGCATCTACTGTCAATAAATTTGGTGGAAGATTCGGCATTGACTGAAGCTTGGCACAACCACTCAAGTAAAACTCTTCAAGATTTACAAGATTAGAAATGCATCCAACAGGTAGGCTTGCAAAACGGTTTTCACTTAGATCCAAAATCATCAATGATGTTAAGCCATTTAAATCATTAGGAATTGATCCATCACACAGATTGCAGTAACTTAAATCTAATTTCCTCAACAATGAGAGACCTGTGAATGAATCAGGTAACTTCAATCCCACATGATCTGAAGTCCTCTCAAACTGAAATATTGGAAGGCCAAAGCAAATAGAGAAGCTCCCTGAGTTCAAAGCTCGCCCTTTACATCCTCTAAAAGATAGTTCTTCAAGAATTTTTAAATGAACAATGGACGAAGGTACTTCTCTAATATTGTAGCTTCCCCTAATATCAAAGATGGATAGTTTGTTCATATTTTCTCCGAACTCAGGAAGCTTTTTAAGTTTAAAGCATTCAGAAAGATCTAGTTTCTCTAGAGAATTCATTTCAAATTTCCTTGGAAGGGTCACAAGATTTTCACAACCTCTCAAACTCAACTCAACTAGCTTCATAAGCTGTCCAAGAGATTCATGAACTTTAACTAGGCTTGTGCAATATCGAAGAAACAATCTTTCAAGGTTTGAAACTCCACTCAAGTCTGGTGTTTCAATTAAAACTCGAGAATAAGACAGATTGATGAACATCAGATTACCTAAAATCTGATCAACAAAAAAGGGTATTAGTACTTAATTCTATTCAAAATCTAGTGTTGGATATCATATATAGTTCAAGAGTGTAAAAGGGAATTAATTACCGGTGTTCCATTCCAAAGATGATTGATGTTGCTATCATACAATTCAAGCTCTACAAGTTCATGTAATTTGTCAATATTTTGTGGTAGTGCTTGTAAAGGATATGTTGGCCATTTAAGAACTTTCAGTGCACGGGGAAGAGAATTAAGATTTTTCAGGAGATGCACATTTTTCAGGTAGAGTAATCTAAGATTACGCATATTTGAGAAGCAATTTGGGTGCCAATTTGCCTTGTATGGTTGCTGTGATTCCAAAACAATGCCTTGAATTTCTTCTGTGCCCTGATCATAACCATCATGAGACACAATCAGAAATAAAAATTAAATTTTGTATATATACTTGAAACAATGTTATAAATTGATTTACAACTTTAGCACACTTGAAAAAGAATAAAAAACTTACATAATGTCTTGTTAACACTAAATTAATGTTCTCTTGAGACCATAACCTGCTAGATCTTCCAATGTCATTTAGAGATTCTTCCAGAACAATGTTTCTTCCCATCTCTTGAAGCAAATGATGCATATATAGAAATCCATCTCTAGATCCCTCTGGTCTAACACTTAGCAATGATTTTTCAATAAGAACATTGATTACACGTTCTGCATCAAGGCCACAATTTTTCAATATTTGTTCAATGCTGTCTTTTTTCTTCTTGTTGAAAAAGCATGCAATATCTAAAAATGCTTTTTTGCATTCATTTCCTAATCCATCATAACTTAGGCGAAGTGTCTTGAAAATATCTCGCGGTAAATTGTCTTTCAAATTATCCAATAACATTTCCCATTCATGTTGACTTTTGTGACGAAGAAATGAACCCAACACTTCGAGTGCCAAGGGAAGGCCGTTGGCATATTCCACAACCTTTTTTGACAACTCCGAAAAGCCTTCCCCAGGCTCATCCGCTTTAAATGATGTCCCACATAAGAGCTTAAGGGATTCATCCTTATTTAACACTTGAATTTTGTACTTTATAAACTGACTTCGTGCAACTAGCAAGTTCACATCTCTGGTAGTTACTATTATTCTACTACCATCACCAAACCACTCTTTATTTCCAGCCAAATTCTCTAGTTGACTCATATCGCTTACATCGTCAAGCACAATAAGAACTTTTTTATTGCATAAAAAGTTTCTTATTGCCTTCACTCCATCATAGGGATTATTGATTTCAATGTTTCTTCGGAGAAGATGAGAAAGAAGCTTGTTTTGTAAATCAACTATACCACTGAATTCCCATTCTTCCCTCACATTGGCAAGAAAGCAACTGGTTTCAAATTGGCCTTGGATTATACCGTAAACAATTGTAGCAAGAGTTGTTTTACCTATGCCACCCATACCCCATATTCCTACAAAGCCTATGTCATCCAACCCTACCTTTAAAAGGGAAATCATATCATTCACCTTTGACTTTATTCCAACAAAATTTTCATAATAATGAGGTGGCAATTTAATGTGTAATTCGGTCCATACTGCTGCAGTAATGTCTTCAATGACTCCTGCTTCTTGCCTACATTTATATATTTCAATGGATTAATCTTCTATATGCTAAATAGAAATCACAATAAAATTAAAGGAACAACCGAACAATGAGAAAAATAAGAAATATCAAAAAACATTAATTGTAAATGATAAGTGTACAAAAGGAGGGGGAAATTTACTAATTACTAATTAATAATTTATTGTGTCATGCACATTTATTCTCTTATTGAGTCCCACTTTTGATTCGGCTTAACAATTTCTCATATATACATATATACGAAGATAAATATATATTCAGACTATCTGGAACCAAAACAAATTAACTAAATATGGATAGGCAAGATTTATAATGGATTGAAAACTTACTTATCCTTGATTTCCCAACCAGCTAAGTTGGCAGCCTTAGTTAAAGCTTCTCTCCACCTTTCCACGGTATTTTTTGTAAATCTTTCTTCATGTTTTTCAAAAGCTCTTGCAAAGTTTTGATCTCTTTGATGTCGGATATCAGATGGATCTACTCCATGAAAGATTGGAAAAACAGTTTGACTCAAGTCTTGTTTGGATTCAAGAATCTTCTGCAGCTCATCCAAACACCATGAGGAAGAAGCATAGTTCTTCGAGAGAATGATAATTGCAAACATAGAATCCTCAATAGCTTTTACAAGTTTCTCTGAGGTAACTTCTCTCTCAAGCTCTTCATCATCCCTGAATGTAATAATTCCTTTCCGCTGCAACGCAGTGTATAAATGGTCAATAAAAGTTTTGGTAATGTCCTTTCCCTTAAAGCTCAGAAAAACGTGATATCTCCAGCGTGGGATTGAAGACTTGGGAGAGGAGGAAGCATCAGTGGTAATCAGCTCCATTGAAGAAGTCAAAGATCTCTCCTTCCATCCACCACCTAAAGATGGTTCTCTGAGCTTCTTTAATTGATAGGTGGACCAAGGTAAGTCTCTAAAACTATAAGTGCCACTCCAGTTATAGAAGGGTAGACTTCTCATGTTTCTACTACCCAACCCAGGAAGGTGTTCAAGTTTTAAGTAACCAGAAAATTCAAGTTTTCTGCAGTCTTTCAAATTCAAATTAACTAACTTCTTGAGTTGTCCAAGGGATGGATGAATCGAAACTAGATTAATGCAACCTTCAAGAATCAAACTTTCAAGATTTGGAACTCCACCAACATCTGGCATTTCAATTAGGTCCGAGTGACTCAAATTGATGAACTTCAACTTACCTAAAAACTAATCAACACAGAAAGGTGCAAAAACAGTTAGTTGGTTGCAAAATCAGGTTGTAGCCAGGATATATAAAAATATATATAGAGAGAGTAAATTAGCATTTTAGTCTCTGAAAGATGCAATATGTCTCAATTTAGTCATTGGGAATCTTTATTAACATAATTGACAGAAAATTTCACAAGGACTAAATTGACTAAATTTGATATTTTCATGTTTCACGGATTAAATTGAGACAAACTGCATATTTTAGGAATTAAATTGAGACATATTACATCTTTTAGGGACAACAACAATCAAAGTCTTTTCCCACTAGGTGGGGTCGGTTATATGGATCAAGCAACGCCAACGTGTTCTCTCTTTACTCATTTCTATGGTTAAGTTATTCATAGCTAAATCCCTCCTAATAGTTTCTCCTATTGTTTTCTTTGGCCTTCCCCTACCTCTAGTTATTGGGCTATCTTCCATCTGGTCAACTCTACGTACAGGAGCCTTTAACGGCCTTCTTTGTATATATATATAAATAGCTTTTAAGTTACTCTAACATCTTTCAGGGACCAAAATGATAATTCACTCTCTCTCTCTTTCTCTCTCTCTATATATATAGCTTTTAAGTTGCAAAAGAATAAGAGGAATAAAATTACCGGTCTTCCATTCCAAAGGTGTTGGACTTTGCTATGACTCAGATTGAGGTCCACAAGTTCATATAATTGGACAATATTATTTGGGAGAGCTTGTAGAGGATATCTTTCCCATTTGAGAACTTTCAGTGAACCAGGTAGATAACTGAGACCACGCAAAAGATGCACATTACTTAGGGAGAGTAATTTAAGATTGTGCATCTCAGCAAAGCAATTAGGATGCCAAAATGCCTCGTATGGATGCTCTAAATTCAAAACTATGCTTTGAATCTTTTCCGTGCCCTAGTAACCATGACAAGAGGTAATTAATTCAAATTAATTAATCAAGAATAAGTTTGTGTATAATGTTGAAAACAATGTAATTAATTAACTAATTATATACCAACTTTAGCACATACCTCTCTATTTTTCATTACAAAATCAATATCCTCTTTGGACCATAACCTGCTGCGTCGGCCAGGATAACTTGGAGATTCTTGCCGAACAATATTCTTTCCCATGTCTTGAAGCAAATCGTGCATATACAAAAAATTGTCCTCACAAGTTAGCAACGATCTTTCAATAAGAACATCAATTCCAGTTTTCACATGAAGACCACAATTTTCCAATATTTTTGTCACCTCAGATTTTTTCTCGCCATTGAAAAAGCACGCAAAATCTAAAAATATTGTTTTGTACTCAGCATTTTCTAATCCATCAAAACTTATGCGAAGTGTGTCCAAAATGTCGTTAGATGGAATTTGCCTCAACTTATCCGACATATTTATCCATTCAAATTCACTTCTTTTATGAAGAAATGAGCCCAACACTCGTAGTACCAAAGGAAGACCACGACCACCAACAGACCCCACAATTTCCCTTGACAACATCTTATAATATCCATCAAGTTTATTTTTTCTAAATGCTTTTTGGCGAAAGAGCTCAAGGGATTCATCACTATTTAACATTTTAATTTCATACTTTTCAAACCGATCATCCAGTCTGAATAAGCGATGATCTCTAGTAGTAAGTACTATTTTGCTCCCTACACCAAACCAGTCTTCATTTCTGGCTAAACTTTCTAATTGCTTTATATTACTTACATCATCGAGAACAAAAAGAACTTTTTTATTGCATGCGAAGTTTTTAATTGCCCTCCTTCCTTCATTGATATCATCTATTTCAATGTTCTCTCTTAGAAGACAAGAAAGAAGCTTCTTTTGTAAGTAAATTAAACCCCTGCGACCTGATTCCTCCCTAATATTGGCAAGAAAGCAACTACTTTCAAATTTGTCTTGGATGGCTTCAAAAACAACTCTAGCCAGAGTTGTCTTACCTACCCCACCTACACCACATATTCCTATGAAGCGTTTTTCATCCGAGTCTATCTTTAAACGGGAGATCATCTGGTCTAGCTTTGATTGAATTCCAACTAGAACATCAACATTAGATGGCAATGTAACACGTAATTTGGCCCATATGTATTCAACTATGCCTTCGATGATTCTTGCTTCATGCCTATATAGACCCAAAGAAAGAAAATAAATACTGATAAATTAAATAGAAGTCAGAATCAAATTTAAAGGAATGAGCTTATAATAAGAAATCTGATAAACAGTAGCTGAAGACTTAAAGGAGGCCTTTACCAAAATATAAACAATAGTTGAAGATTTAATATTGATTTTGAAAGTTCACAAAAGTATCTATCTCAATATATGAAATTATGAATATAAATCATCAGAATTTTTTTCACTAATTAGGAGCCAAAAACAAAATAACCATACATGGACGGTGATTATTGAGGGATTCGAAACTTACATGTCCTTAGAATTCCAACCTGCTAAGTCGGCTACCTTAACAAGAGCTTCTCTCCATCTCCGCACCTTTTCCTTTGTAAACCTTCTTTCATGTTTCTCAAGAGCTGTTGCAATATTTCCCTTCTGGCGTCGCACATCAGACGGATTTACACCATAGAAGATCGGAAAAACCTTTCCGCTCGAGTACTTCTCAGATTCCACAATCTTCTGCAGTTCACTCAAACACCATGAAGAAGAAGCATACTGTTTAGAGAAAACGACAATTGCGAACATGGACTCGTCTATAGCCTTGGAGAGTTTCTCAGAGATCATTATTTCCCCTCTCTCAAGTTCTTCTTCGTCCCTGAAAGCAACGATTCCTTTGCGCTCCAACGCAGCGTACAAGTGATCGGTAAAATTTTGACGAGTGTCTTCTCCCCTGAAACTCACGAAAACGTCATAACTAATCTTTGGGGTTGAATATGTGAGAAGATCGGGAGAATCATATTCATCATCGGTTTCGGTAATCTTTACCATATTGAAGGGATTAGGGATTGAGGGGCTCTAAGGTTTATTGTAACTCAAGAAAAGAAGAAGGAATTGGGAGATTCTACTGCATTGAACTTGCTTGCTTGCTTGCACTATTAGTAATGGATTTCATTACTCTTTGACTTTTAATTTCTATAATCTATATTATCCTGATGCCTGGTCGTTGAGTGTCTTGTTTCCCACGAAATTTACTAACCCGTGAATGAAAAAAAAAAAAATTGAGAAAATTAATGGACAAAAATTACATTTTGGTCTCAATGTTTAACATATTTTTCAATTTGGTCCCACGCTTGCGATTGGTACCAATTTGGTCCCTAACATTTTCTTAGTTTTAATTTGGTTCTTCACGTTTGCAATTGGTACCATTTTGGTTCCTCCATTATTTAAGTATTAAAAATTATTTAACAAAACTAAGGGGTAAAAAAGGAAATGTGAGGAATCAAATTAGCACTAATCACAAATATGAGAAATTAAATTGAAACTGAACAAAAATTGGGGGCCAAATTGGCACCAATCATGAATGTGAAAAACCAAATTGAGACTGAACAAATGTTAGGGATCAAATTGAAAAAAGTACTAAACATTAAGGATTAGAATAAGATTTTTGTCTAAATTAATGGTAAATTTGTTTTTGAAATACGTAGATGTGAAATTTAGTATTTGTTAATAAAATTTGTCTCATTTTAATTTATAAAAAAAATTGATTTTAATATGCTTAAGTTTGTTGCCTAAGACTCTAATTACATTCTTTTATTTTGTCTTTAAGAATGCATGTAGACATGTGTATTTTCTATTTGATGTAATAAAATTTGTTGATGTTTATGAATGAGATTTCATTTTCTGACCAAAAAACATTGTGGAGACTAAATTATATTTTTAAAAATTAAATTTAATATTTTTATCTTTTAAAAGTTGAATTGACGAAAATATTAATTTGCTTAATGAAAAATTGCCAGGTGCCTTGTGGAGTCAGCTCATTTATAAGTTGATTAATAAAATTTAATTAAAAACTTATTTTATATATCATATGATTTTTTAAAATATATTTAATAACAATTTGGTTCCTAATTTTTTAAGGTGATACTTTTTGTTAATATTAATAAAAATTTGGTCTCTAATTCATTTGTGATGAATTCTTATTAATATGAGTTCTTATTATTCCTTCACAAATAAAACAAAAATATATATTTTAAAAAAGGCCAAATGACTCTTTTGGTCCTCAACGTTTGTACCAAGTTTAATATTGGTCCTCAACGTTTCAAAAAGTTATTTTTGGTCCTCAACGTTTTTATTTTGGTCAAAATTGGTCCTCCAGCATAACTCCGTCTGGTTTTTTTTTGTTAAATGCTGACGTGGAAGGCTTATGTGGCACACCATCTCTCCTACGTGTTATATTTGGATGATATAACACCATCTCTCACTCCAATTCAGCAAAACGACGCCGTTTTGCATCACTTCTCTCTCACTCCAACTCAGTAAAACGGTGTCGTTTTGCTGAGCTAGAGTGAGAGAGGGTGTCATATCATCCAAATATGACACGTAGGAGAGAGGGTGTGGCACATAAGCCTTCTACGTCAGCATTTAACAAAAAAAATCAGACAGAGTTATGCTGGAGGACCAATTTTGACCAAAATAAAAACGTTGAGGACCAAAAATAACTTTTTGAAACGTTGAGGACTAATATTAAACTTGGTGTAAACATTGAGGACCAAAAGAGTCATTTGGCCTTTAAAAAATTGCACATAAATTGTACAAAATCGAATTATATTAGATCCAATTTTATTTCCCTCCCCTATATTTGTGGGTCCAATCAATTCTCTCGGTTTGGGACTTCAGGCAGAATGTGACTTTGACTACTGCTGAAGAGGATTTCTATTTTCTATCCTTTTTTTTTCGGTGACATACGAGGATTTCTATCTAATGATGGCCACGTTGTAAATGATTGAGGTATTATAGATGCAATAAGAATATTCTTATCTCAAAGAATAATATATAGCATCAAATATAAAATATTAATATTAATTTATCACTCAATATAATATCAACTCATTATTTCATTTATTTCTTTTAAAAAATATGAAAAACACGATTAGATATTATGATAAAATTTGAAATTTTTTATATAAAATTATTTTTAATTCAAAATTTTTACAATAAAATTAATCACAAAATTAAAAATTAATTTTTTTTTTTTGAGAATTCACTTTTTCCATTTATAAGATGCCATGTGTAAATTTTTTCCACCTCGTCAACCTGAGATGGCAACTCACCTATTCATTGTCTGGTGGAGGTTATGTTCAATAGAATTTTGGATCATTTGTATTTAATATTTATTCTAACTCCGAGAAAGATAAAAAGGAAAATAAATTAGGAACTTACATTTGAATGGAACAAGAGCCATTTTTTTCTCTCTCTTTTTATTAAAGAGAAATGCACCAATTTAAAATCGCAAAATGAACAACGCAAGAAAGAGAAATTTGTAGCGGGAAGTAGGATTATTCAAAGGTTTGGTTTGATTCGATTTTACTTACAAATTGGTGAATTTTGTGGGTTTTGTATTTTATCGGTTTGGTTTGATTTTATAGTCAGTTTGATTCGATTTTTAAGGCGGTTTGGTTAATGGTAACTTCATTTTTTTTATGTTTACATATATTAAATATAATGTCAACCAAGCTTGGTTGGTCTAGTGGTTAGCTCACTAGGTCGCTTAAGCAAGTGTTGGGGGTTCGAATCCCACCTTGTGTATGCAGCAACCAATTGGCCAGCGGCAAACCCTTAAATGGAGCTCAGATTCGCGGAGGATTAGTCCTTGGCCTGTCGAGCTGGGAGATACCTTGGGAAACCAAAAAATAAAAAATAAATAAATATAATGTCAACTTGTTTACATTTTGTACATTTATATGACACAAAAATAATATTATTAAAAAGGTTAAATTTATAATATTATACTAGATAACTAATCTTATATTGCTTAATCAAGATTATAAAAATATTAATAAATACCATAAAAAAACTTACAACTAATTAATTATATTATCTAATAAAATCATATCAAATATTTTATCTACAAATTATGAATATATTCTAATATTAACTTAAAAATAATAATAAGTCCTATCTACCTAATATGATTATGAAAATTGCTTTAATTTCTATTATTAAGACATAAAAGTATTAAGATATATATATGTATATATATGTATGTATATATATGTATGTATACATATATATACATATATATATATATGCATCAGTTTGATTCGGTTAAAACTGACAAAAAAATTTCAAAAAATTAAACCAAATCAATCATTTTCAATTTGGTTCGATTTCTCATGAGTTTGGTTCAATTTTGACCACTCTAGTGGGAAGCATACCAATTTAATCACACAAAAAAAGGGTGACTTGTCATTTCATATTGATGATAGTTGAAAAACCTACTTATGCACATGACATTTTATAGAGTGAAGTAGAGGACTAGAAATTTATTCTTAAGGTAATATATTAGAGAAACATGAATAGACAAACAATAACTAAAATCATAATAATGTTGCAATGCAAAATATACTCTATATACATTTCAATATTTGTTTACAGTTGATATGATTTACCTTTTTCTATATACATACCACACAATCTTGGAAGCTGGCATTGAAATAGGTTTAATATCCACAATGATTAATCAAAACTTGAAACACAAACCTATCAAAGATACGCAGCAAAGCACTCTCAAATTGATAACATCCCTCTCTCAAATCTGCATAGGAAACTAGCAACAAGTCACACGGGTAAATAACATAACTTAGATACAATTTTTATGTGTTTGCTGTGAAGTTCTTCAATTAGAAAATTGTGAATGGTTTTAAAAAGTTTTGTCGACATATTTCATTTTTATTGGAAATGCCAATGGAAAAGATATATGAATCTATACTTGAGTTTATTCCACCAATATGGGTTGGCACAATGGTAAAAAAAATACAGAGAAAAACTCACCCTTTACCAATGGATGAGGGTTCTTGAAGTCTGGAATCCAAAATTCTGTTTGGTGAGCATCCCTCTCCAGAAAGATCTTTTAGCACTCAAAGGTTGGTTGAGTACTTGTGACCGAATAAAATTGCTTGCGATTTAGGTTAATCCTTTAGGTTGGTCCTCTCGGTAGTCCTGAGAGTGCCTTCCTTTACTACCACATTTTGCACCAAAAAAATATTAAGTTTCTTCCAAGTAAGAATTAGATCTAAATTAAGAATGTTAATTGCTTACCTCAATGCTCAATCAAAGGTGGTGAATCAGGAAAATATGCTTCATGCATCCAAATCTTTCTTACTTATCAGACGCCACCCACATTCCAATACTCTCAGGTTTCTAGATAAAGGACTTTTCCAGTGAAGATCTTCACTGTCCAATTTTGAAACAGTAATTGTCAAACCAATTTGGCAGCCTACACCAGTTGGATGTCCAGGACAATTTTTCTTATCAAAGGGAAAAAATCCTATATAAAGAGGGATAAAACATTGATTTTTAAATATCTGACGTCCCTGTCTTTCTTCACTGGGATGGCAATAATCTTTGAATTTCCAAATTATGGAGAAACCGCGCCACGTCGCTGGATTAAACATTGCTTTTTCAAACACAAGGCACACAGCAATGGCTGACCATTCTGTCTTACAATCAATGAAGTTATAAGGCATGTCAGCTATTATAGAGACAGATCCACAGCGAATTTTTTTCTTTTTGAAGAGAGGATGTTCATACATATCTAGCATATATTCCCTCTGTTTGAACCATGTTGGGAGTAAATTTCCTTGATAATCCAAGAAGATGTCTTTACATAGAAAATGTGCAGGACCCTCAAGAAAATGGGGATTCTGTAACAAAAAAGAAGTCCAGTTATAATTAAAAGAAAACATCAAAAGCATGATAAAATACTAGTATATATATAGTACATGATATCTATACCGTTTTATATACACAATGAATGCAACTTATACACACTTGTAAGAGACCTAATTTTAGTTGCATTTTTGCAAGTAACCTAAATGTTCTTGGACTTTTCACCTTTTACAAGAGAAACAGTACTGTAAGAGACAGATAGGGATAGAGGAGTGAGACCTGAGAGGCAAGCACTTCAAATGCACGTTGTAGTAGAGCTACTGAGGGTTCCATGGAAAGGCAAAGATCTGCATATATAAATAAATTTTTTGGAATCTTGGGTTCTACTGACCAAAGCCTGTGCCAACCACCCAAGTCAAAATGTTTGAGATTTGTTAAATGAATGATGGACCAAGGTGCTTCTCTGATAGAAGTTTCTCCAGCATCAATGATGTATAGGCTTTTCATATTTTTACCAAACTCAGGAAGCTTTCTAACTTTTGAGCATCCACAAAGCAACAATTCCTCTAAACTATTTGCTTCCAACTTACTTGGAAGAGTAACAAGATTTTTACATTCTTTCAAACTCAGCTTAATCAACTTCTTGAGCTTTCCAAGAGATTCATGAACCTTAACCAGGTTTATGCAATCGTCAAGAAACATACTTTCAAGATTTGGAGTTCCACTGAAATCTGGAGTTTCTGTTAAATCTTTGGAACCACTCAAACTGATGATCCTCAGCTGATGTAAAGACTGGCCAACATTTAAGACAGAGGATTAAAAAAGAAAGGGTTTTATTATTCAAAATGTGGTGCTTAAATATCTAAATTATGTAAGAGGAAGGAAATTAAGTATACCGGTTTTCCATTCCATAGTGTTCTGATTCTGCTATTACATAAATGAAGAAACCTCAGTTCATATAATTGGTCGATGCCAGGCAGAGCTTTCAAGGAACAAAAATTCCATCTAAGAACTTTCAATGCTTTGGGAAGAGAATTGAGACGATTTGAGAGATGCACATTACTTAAGTCGAGAAATCTGAGGTTATCCATCTTTGAGAAGCAATCTGGGTGCCATGTTGCTTTGTATGGTTGATCTATATTCAAAACTATGCATTGAATATTTTCCGTTCCCTAATAAAAATGATAATATAAGAAATGAATAATACATTCGGAAATTAATAATAATGTAATAAATTACCGAACAATTTTACCGCATTGGAAAAATTAAAGACAACTTACCTTATTTTCTTTCAACACAAGATCAATTTCCTCTTGACACCACAACCTACTCCGTCTATGTGCATGAGTAGATTCTTGCAAAACAATGTTTCTTCCCATCTCTTGAAGCAGATCATGCATATATAAAACTCTTTCACGCTTTCCTCTTGAAATAGAATCTTCTATGTGTTTACTTAGCAATGATCTTTCAGTGAGAACTTGTATTCCAATTGTGGGATAAAGACCAAAACTTTTCAATATATTTATCACTTCATCTTTTTCTTTCCAGTTGAAAAAACATGCAATATCTAAAAATGTTGTTTTGTACTCTTTATCTTCTAATCCATCAAAACTTTTGCAAAGTGGGTTGAAAATATCCTGATGTAGACTTTGCTTCAACTTATCCAACATATCTCTCCATTCATCAAATTCACTTCTTTTACGCAGAAGTGAACCTAAGACTTTGAGTGCCAAGGGAAGATCACTGGCATATTCAACTACACTTTCTGACAACTTTTCAAAACCTTCTTGAGGACAATCCTCTTTAAATGCTTGCCGACAGAAGAGCTTAAGGGAGTCATTTCTTTCTAATAGTTTCATTTCGTACATTTCGAACTGATCATGTGCTGTCAACAAGCGTGAATTTCTTGTAGTTACTATTATTTTACTCCCTGGACCAAACCAATCTTTACTTCCAACCAGATAATCTAATTGGCTTATATGGGTTACATCATCAAGAACAATAAGAACTTTCTTTTTACAGAAGAACTGTCTTATTATCTTCACTCCTTCATTCAAATCATCAATGTCAACGTGTCTTTTGTGAAGACAAGAAAGAAGCTTCTTTTGCCAAAAAACTAAATCACCACTTTCTGAATTCTCCCTAACATTGGTAAGAAAGCAACTAGCATAAAATTTATCTCTGATTTTTGCATAAACAACTTCAGCAAGAGTTGTCTTACCTATACCTCCCATGCCTGATATTCCTATAAAGCATTTGTGCTGTAACTCAATCTTTAAAAGTGACATCAATGTGTCTACTTTTGATTGAATTCCAATTAAATGGTCAAACTTAGGTGGCAATTTAACACGTAATTTGGTCCATATAGTTTCAGCAATCTCTTCAACAATTCCTGCTTCATACCTAACATGGACCAATGGATATAATTTTCTAGTAAGTTGAATAGAAATCACACTCAACCTACAAGGAAGAATGAGCAAATAGAAGTCGCATACATAAGCATTAAAACTAGAATTAAGGAAATGGTATAAAGCTCGGGAAAAAGGGCAAACTTTTTTTGTACACAATTAAGCAAAAGTTGGAATGTAGGATCCAAAAACAACAGCTCTAGTAATTCTGTCTCTATCTAGTGTCTACCAAAACAACAGAAAATATTTTAAAAAAATAGGGGCGGGTTAAAAGGTAGTGTCCATGACTTTCACATTCGACTCATATGACATATCATTAATTTAAGGCTAAAATGCGGAAAATCCCCAAAATTATAGATCATGTGCAAATAAAGTTAACAGAGAGGGTTTTGTGCACAAATTGCCTAGTTTATAAGGGTTTTTACCTTTATGTCACTTTTTTTTTTATAGTTGAGATGTGCATTTTAGTCTTAATGTAACATGTTGATCTCAATTAACTTAGAGTTATAATCTCTAATTCTCTGTGAGTAAAAAAACTCTATTTAAAGTTTAAAGCTATTGGAGAACAAATAAGATATTATGCATGCAAGACAGAGAGGTAATTATCTGGCCAAAAAAGAAAAGACAGGTGGTTAGTGATTACATTAGGGATTTAAGACTTACTTATCTCTAGTGTCCCAACCAGATAAGCTAGCAACATCCATTAAAGCTTCTCTCCATCTCCTCACCTTTTCTTCGTTTCCTGTAAATTTTTCTTCGTGTTTCTCAAAAGCTATCCCAATATTTCCATTTTGATTCCGCAGATCCGACGGATCTACGCCACAGAAAACTGGAAAAACCGATTGGGGCAAATCTCTTTTGCATTCCACAATCTTCAGCAGCTCATCCAAACACCACGAAGAAGAAGCGTAGTCTTTCGAGAAAATGACAATTGCAAACAAAGATTCTTCAATAGCTTTCTCTAGTTTCGCAGATATAACTTCTCCTCTTCCAAGCTCTTCCTCATCCCTAAAAGTGACAATTCCTTTTCGTTGCAACGCGGCGTACAAGTGATCGGTGAAGTTCTTGCGAGTGTCTTCTCCCCTGAAACTCAAGAAAACGTGATAATTCATGTTTGCGGTTGAAGGAGTAGTGGAAGTGGAGGAAGAAGCAGTAGTAGTTGATCTCATCGGTGCCATTATTGAATTTGAAGGGGTTTTGGGTTTATGGCTGCTGAGCAATGTTTTGAATTCTGAATATGTAGGGAAAGATAAGCATAAGATAAATCGTTGACTTGTTGGCCATGTTCTTTTACAAGAATTGGCAATGGAAATAACTATGGAATGGGTGGGGCCCACTGGGTCCCACCTATTTTTTACTTTTTCATTTCCATCAACTTTAAAAAAAAAATAAAAAAGAAAATACAAAATATCTATTATACCCCTCTGATTTGACATGATTTGACACAATTATAACCTTCTTTTCTTTTTATTATTTTAATATAAGGGGTAAAATGGTCATTTTAATACATTCCCTTTCCATTTCCATTACCAAACTTTTACTACTAAACACAAGAAACGCATTCCGTTTCCATTTCCGTTTCTGTTTCCATTTCCATTTCTGCGTAAAGAACGTGCCCGTTATCTTTTTTTCATTTCCTGCTCAGATAGTACAAATAGCTAAGAGTTATGTACCTTTTGTGATTTCACTTTTAGTTAAATTTTATGATTGCTTCAGCGTTAATGCCATATTTTATGGAATCTATCCGGGGGGCGCCAACGACTTCTAATTTCTAAACATATCTATATCTATATAATATACTAAGCCAAATCTATATATCTATATATATGTTCATTCTCCACCTACACATCCTCTAACATTCTCCAAAGCTTTTTTATATGTTCTTAAATGATTCTAATTGAATACCATTTAATACTATTTGATTGTGAGTTTTGAAATAGAAATCACACCATTACTGTCATTAATTAGAAATATCAACATTATATATATATATATATATATATATATATATATATATATATATATATGTTCATACCTAATTAATACCCCCTACATCTCACAAAAAAAAAATCTATCTATATATCTATATCTATATCTATATCTATATATCTATATATCTATATCTATATAATCTATTAAACCAACCTACAAACTCACTTTCTGAATGCATCCTCATATTGTCATCTAACACAACATTGCCACCTAGGATTTTGAGACCATCTAGCATACCAACTTTTTTACGGTCCAGATCGATTCCTATTGCTAGCAAAATTTTCAAATCTCATAAAATTGTAATATCAATGAATAATTAACAATTAAACATACATTTAATTCCATTTACAACATATGTTGGTTACAATTCAATCAAGTATATATCAATCGTTTCTTAAATTGATTCACCCATTAATTGCACATCAAATAAAAACAAGTATATATATTATGATTTTCTATATCGTTAACAGCATATTTCATTGTCATTTTTGTGATATGGTTAAGGATAGATTAACGTCATATTTAAAAAATAATAATGTAATGATCTAACATTTGGCCCATGCATTTAGGAAAAATGAACCAAGTGAGTAATGTGTATTTTTAATACAATTAGCCTTGACACACACTTTTTTTGTATTCATTCATAACTATCCTTTTTTTTTTGTCATGGCAATGAATTTCTCAGTAATTATTTTGTGAAGATATATTCCACTTTTTGAATTAACTCATACTCCTTGAATTACGCCCAAAATTATGATGTTAAGCAAAAATTTTTTTTGAGCTGTTTGTAGAAAGTAAGGGATGCATCATCTATTTCAATATTGATTCTTTTTTTAATAATCTATTTCAATCTATCTATATATATTACTAAAGGAGTGATATATGTAGTTGTTCTCAAGTAGACAATAACATAGTATATATCTAAAAATTGAAAATGGAATTTTCGGAATATGGGATCCTTGCTTTTGGCCTCATTTTTAGAATGCAATCTATATGTATTTGCTTTATGCAAGACTAAAAGCAAATAGCAACACTATGGTAGCTTTTATTAAAAATTTTAATTTTTTTTATAATCACGGTATCTACAGGGTGGGTCTGATGACTAACCTTTCGAATACTGCCGAATCCAGTATTACGGACAACCCTCCTAATGAATAACACTCAATTCCTATTTCTTTAGTCATCGAACATGAGAGAGAATAGTTAAGGGAATACAAACCCTTTATAATGTTATCTCATTGTCTGCATATGATGTCAAGGCAAAAATCAGCAACTGCTGCTAATGATTCAAATTCCATGGTGATTATGATTTCGTTGGATCTTTAATGCTATTGAGATTCATATATATTGACTTTGTTACTTCATTAATTATCTGCAGGGAAATGCGTGAACACCTAAAAGTACCAGGAGGCAAATAGAAACTTACCATAGAATTGAAAATTTTTATTTAAAAGTAAAAAGTCTGAAACGCCATGGAAATGAATAAGATGTTAGCAATGCTTAACTGAAACTGTGTCCACTTTGTTAATTTCTAAAAGATAAAGTATCCTTGCTATTGATATCCCCAAATTTTGTTGCAATGTTCATTCCTACCCCCAGACTTTTTTTAGGTTCATGCCTACTCCCAAACGTTCAATTTTGTTCATGCCTACCCTTTTTGTTAACACCGTTAACATGTTTGACGGAATTTGTTGATGTGGATGATGAATGTGTATTTCTTTTGCCACGTCATTGTCCACCTCACATTTAATTTTTTTTATTAAAATAAAACCTAACCCAAATAAAAAAACCAAAGTGTTACCATAACCCATTTTTAAAAAATGGGTAGTAAAAATGGGTTAGGGTCAAAATTTGGTTTTTTTATTTGTATTTAGGTTTGTTTCAATAAATGTTAAATTTGTGGTGGAAAATGAGGTGGATAGTGAGGTGGCAAAAGAGATACCCATTTATCGTCCATGTCAACAAATTCCGTCAAGCATGTTAACGGTGTTAGTAAAAAGAACAAGCATGAACAAAACTGAAAGTTTGAGAGTAGGCATGAACCGAAAAAAAGTTTGAAAGCATAAATGAACATTGCAACAAAGTTTGGGAGCAGCAAGGATACTTTACCCATTTCTAAAATGATTCAAATTCATTCATTTTGTTGGTTAGCTTTTCTATTATCTACCCTAATCAAGTCTTTCAACTTACTACACAATTACATAACTCTCAGTTATACAAGTATTTCCATCGGTTTACTTATTTACTTTATGTGCACACAGAAGCATCATATCACATTCAAATGGTACAGGAGATGAATAAAACAGCACAACAAAATAGAAGTCATTGTAAGTATATTATATCCATTACATCAAGTTCTCCAATATAAATATGACACGTGGCAAAAAGTGTTTAAATGACCAATCATAGTAGAGAGAGAATATAGAAGACCAAATTTTATATGACCAATCATAGAAGAGAGAGAGTGTAAATACAATATATGATTGGTGGAACTTGATGTAATGGACATAAGGAAATGGACCTAAGTTTTTTCCTATTATAAATCTAATATAAAATGTTCTTGATGCGTCATTAAAGAACCTCTTTAAATATAAAAACCAATTTGGAAAAAGGAGATATAAAAAAAGACTTTAAATATTTTATTAGAAATTATGCAACTTATGATATCATTAGTTTAAGTAAATTATTGTTATCAAATTTGGCATGTAACTGACGTACAATATGTCCAAACACAAAAAGCAAATATGAAAAAGCATCAAGAAACTAAGAAAGCACATGTACCAATAATTGCTTTGCTTTCTTTCATTGCATATCACAAGAGTGAAAATACAAATATTAATATTTGTATTTTATAATGGGTTAAAACTATAAAGACTTTCCTTGATATAGGTAGGGGAATTTTCATATTTTATACTAATTTATCGAAAATATTAATATTTAGGCGTAAATTAACTATTTTGTCATTTAAGTTCATATGTAGTTTTAATTTTGCTCTTTATCATTTTTTTTAATTTTTTAAGTTCAATTTTGTCTCTTATTTTTACTAGCTAATGCAATTTTTCCATAGCTATATATGAAACCCAAATTACTCCTTTTAGAATACAATTGAGCTACCATAAAAGTTCAATTGAGATCAAATGAGTGTGTCAAGTTAGTCCGTATGCAATTTTTAAAATATTTAGACATTCTTAATTCGAGGTTTCGAATGCCCAAATTAACATTACATGGCGTTTTAACTAGAGTTCATGTATGATTAATGACATTTGTTTAAAGACAGGATGAAATTGAAACCAAAGAAAGAAAAATGACAAAGTTGAAACCTCATAAAATTGAAGGATAAAAAAAATTGATTTTGGCCTTAAATATAAAATAAAAGTTGATAAAGACTGAGCATGCAAGGGGAACATTAAAACGAGCTTAAAAGAGGGAAGAACATGCCCCTAAATCCTAATGTAACATGAATCACTGGTGACCCATTGATGTTAGACTTCATCAAAGGTTTTTTTTTTTTCAAAATTTGTCTTGAAGAAGTTTTTCATAACGTTAATTAGTTTGTATCAATTCTATTCATTGTGTATACATATATTAAATATTTTATTTGGTATGTCTTGTCATCATATATATATATATATATATTATTGGGTTTATCATACTTTCTACATCAACCATCAAGCTTATACAATGAAACAATTAATATTGTTAAATGATTTTTTCAAATAAATTATTTTTATGTATTTTGTATTGTTATTACTATTTTGAGATTAATAGATAGGATGCACAGTTTTTAACAACAACATTAGAACCAATATAAGATTATTGACAAATAAAAAATAGATTCTATTTATTTATGAAAACACCAAAAACTCATATGTCGTAAATTATATGTTTACTTCTTAAAATGTACAAAAAGAAACTCAAATTAATATAAAATAATTTGTAGTCATATTCCGTGCATCGCACGGGTTCAATACTAGTACTATATAATATAATAAAGCCAAATACAGGTTAAATCTTGCCACGTACTAGAACGTCTATCATGTCATACTATCTCATCATCTAACTAATATCTTGATTCACATCCACGAAAATCATTAAATGCGAAATCTATATTAGTTACCGCATATCATAATTTACCAATCTTTCCTTTGCATGAAAAGGAGAATCACATTTATGACTCCGAAGGGCTTATGGCAAGTTTTCAATTGGGAAAAAAGATTTGGATGCAAAAACAGAATGTCATTAATGATGCAAAGTTGGCAGTCATGGGCATGTTGCTACTACTCCGTTCTCGGGATTCGTAGGGACGCCTCCTTCTCTGATATTCGTCGCACTGCCTATCGGAATCTCGCTCTGGTAAGTTTAGTCTATTCTTGAACCAAAGATCCTTCTCCTCTGTTTTTTCATGAATGAAAAAAAAGGATAATCGAATTTTGAATCCTTAATCTTTTTTTTTTTTTTGGCGGGTGAGAATCGCCCATGATTTAATATATATTTATTCCTTCCCATGGCTAATGCTGGAACTTTGCCATACTTTCTGCAGATGATAAGCAAAGGAAGGAGCTGAGCCGTGAATTAGGATTATAGCCATTGCAGGTCAAGTTCTCCCAGATGAAGGTAATTACAATATTCAGTATTCACAATTATTTAAAAGTTGAGAGTGACGTATCAGCTAACTGGGTGGAGCTCTTTTATTTTCCTTGCTATTATGCGAGTTAGTGATAATGAAATCATAGTTTGTTGAAAAACCAACGTGAAAAAATAATTATAATTAAATAATAATAATAATAATAATTGGGAGTTTTGCCAAATGTTAAAAACAATGTGCCAGAATGTATGTGCTTGAAGGATCATTGATCTTTCACTGGCATGCTTATCACGATATTGTGTGAAGGAGATGATAGGGGTGGGAGGGTGAAAAGCACCTTCATAAGCATACCATTGTTTTAGAAAAGCAGGACATTCTCAATAGTGCCCATACAATCACCCAATTAACAGTTGGAAGTTTAGGCCTAAACTAAACTTTGCGCTACAACGAGTAAGATATCTTTTAAGATTCAGTCAAGTCTATAATAAATCTCTGAGCTCATTGTTTGTCCCTGTCACCAGAGGAGTTAATATGACATAACTATTTGAGCAAGAAGGTATACAGAATTTTTTTGAGTGATGGGCCTCATTTACGTAATAAATATCATGAATATATGGTATGTTAAAAAAAAATCCACACTGCACCTACAACAATACATGGCGTTTTATACAGAGAAAAAAAGGACTATAAATTTATTCTTTAAGCCATCAGCCACTTCCCACTTACACCACCGTTGTTACTGGTAGCCACCGGCCATCATCCCTCATCGGTCATCTCATCACGACCACCCCAATTTACACCACAAAGATATAGTACATACAAGAAGTGCATGAAGTACACTATCCGAATGGATGAGTATCGAGATTCGGGATTCATGTTAGTATTGTAACACTTTCATACGACGGCCCAAATGGTGCACTTCACAGATCCTTTACTAGTCATTGTGAAGCTCTGTAATCTGAAGGCTACTGCTAGCATTACTTGCGCCATACGCTTCAAAATCTTTCTTACATATCAGACGCCACCCACAATCCATAATTTTCATGTTTCCTTTCGCTGATTCCCATCTAGTAGATCGACCCGGTAAAAAAGTAGCAATTAGTAATTTAAGATGGCTGCGACCACCACTAAGATGTCGCCAACAGTTTAAACTATTAAAGGGGAAAAATGCCGTATAAAGTTTAGACTCAACAGATGAATTCTTAACCCAACATCCAAATCTACAATCATTATGTATATCATCTTCGGAATCTTTGAAAGACCAGAAAATTTGGTGAGACCTTCCAGGTGGACTTATCATGTTTTTCAACAAAAGGCAAACAGCAATTCCCGACCACTCTCTCGTATCACGAACATAAGGGATGTTCATTGTTATTAAAACAGCTGAACGAAAGTGATTAATATAACATTCTCGTTGTTCAAACCATGATGGGATTTCATCCCCTGGAATCTGCAGCACAATGTCCTCATATAACAGAAGGTGGCGATGCTGAAACAAATTAAGAACAAATCTGGTTATTTAATTAAATACCATGACACAAAAGGAAAAGTGTGCAAGAGTGAAATTAAATAATATAGAGAAGCATGGAGAGAGACCTTAGCGACAAGTGATGCAAAGAGATTTTGCAGATCTAATGAAGTTTCCATGGAAGGACAGTTAGTTGCATCCACTTTAAGTAAATTTGGTGGAAGATGAGGCATTGACTGAAGCCTGAGGCAATTACTCAAGTAGAAATATTCAAGATTTGTTAGATTGGAAATGCAGCCAGCAGGTAGGCTAGAAAAATTATTTCCACTAAGATCCAAATCCATCAATGATGATAAGCCACTCAAATCATCAGGGATTGATCCATCCCATAGATTACAGTCACTTAAATCCAGTTTCTTCAATGAAGAGAGACCTGAGAAAGAGGGTAACCTCAGTCCCATAGAAATTGGACGCCTCATGAACCAAAATAGCCGAGACAAGCCCCATGAGTTGGAAACTAGCCCTTTGCTTCCACGGAGAGATAGCTCTTTAATATTTGTTAACTTAACTATGGATGAAGGAATTTCTTTCACTTTAGTTTCACTCAAGTCACAAATAGAGAGGCTTTTCATATCTTCCCCAAACTCAGGAAGCTTTTCAAGTTTTGAGCATCCAGAAAGAATCAGCTCCTCTAGGGAATTCATTTCCAACTTAGTAGGAAGGAAGACAAGATTTTTGCAATCTTTCATATTCAACTTAACAAGCTTCTTGAGCTGTCCAAGAGATTCGTGAACTCTAACTAGGCTTATGCAACCTTCCAAAAGCAAACTCTCAAGATTTTGAATTCTTTCAACATTCGGCATTTCAATTAAATCTTCAGAGTGACTCAAATCAATGAACTTCAATTTATCTAAATACTAACCAACAAAAACTAATGTCAGTTCTATTCAAAATTAGATAATTTATGCAAGAGTGAAAGAAAATTGATCATTACCGGTGCACCATTCCAAAGAAGTTTGATTCTGCTATGACGCAGCCTAAGGTCCACAAGTTCATATAATTGGTCAATATTGTGTGGCAGAGCTTCCAAAGGACATCGTTCCCATATAAAAACTTTCAGTGCAGTAGGAAGAGAATTGAGTCTATGAGAAATATGCGCATTGCTTAAGCAGAGTAATATAACATTCTGCAAACTTGAGAAGCAATCTCGGTGCCATTCTGTTTTATATTGCCATTGTGAATTCAAATATATACCTTGAACTTTTCTTGTTCCCTAATGAACATGAATGTCATAATAAGATCAGGAATCAAGCATAAATTTACATATAAATTGAAATTGTATTAAAAATAACAACTTTAGCACACAACTAATTTAAAATCGAGCACTTACTTTATTTCCTTTCAAGACTACATCAATCTGTTCTTGAGACCACATTCTGCTTTGACGGCTAGTATCATCTGAACATTCTTGTGTAACAATATTTCTTCCCATTTCCTGAAGCAAATCATGCATATACAAATATTCTTTGCTTCTTTGCCAGAAATATTCAACCATAACTGGCTTATGGCATTTAAGTAATGATTTGTCTATTAGATCCTTTATCCCATTTTCTGCAGAACGACCACAACGTTCTAATATTTTTATCACTTCAACTTTTTCCTCCCAGTTGAAAAAACATGCAATATCCAAGAATATTTTTTTCAATTTATCTTCTAATCCATCGTAACTTATGCGAAGTGTCTTGAGAATATCATCACTCAAATTTTTCTTCATGTCATCCAATGCACATTTCCATTGAGATTGACTCTTTTTACGAAGATATGAACCCAACACCTCAAGTGCCAAAGGAAGACCGCCTGCATAGTCAACTACTTGCCATGCCAACTCCGAAAAACCTTCTTCAGGATAATCTTTTTTAAATGTTGCCCGACATAAGAGTTTAAAGGATTTCTTTCTCTCTAGAGTTTCCATATGATACTCTTCTGATTCATCATACTCTCTCAATAAGTGTAAATCTCTTGTAGTTATTATTATTTTGCTGCCATCACCAAACCACTCCTTACTTCCAGCCAAATTCTTTAGTTGACTTATATGGCTTACATCATCAAGAACAATAAGAACTTTTTTATTGCATAACAAGTTCTTTATTTTCTTCACTCCTTCATAACAATTATAGATTTTAATGTTTCTTAGGAGTAGACAAGAAAGAAGTTCCTCTTGCAAGGAAACTAAACCAGCATAAGTGCTACTGCTTATAAATTTCTCTCGAACATTGGCAAGAAAGCATGTATGATCAAATTTGCCTTGAATTTCATCATAAACAACTCTAGCAAGAGTAGTTTTACCTATACCACCCATACCCCATATTCCTACAAAGCATTTGCATTCCAACTCTATCTTTAAAAGTGAGATCAATTTGTCTACTTTCGATCGAATACCAACTAAATTGTCAAAATTAGGTCGCAATGTGATTCGTAATTTGGACCATATAGCTTTAACAATTTCGTCAATGACTTCTGCTTCGTCCCTACGTATACCAATGCATTAATCTTCAGGTTAGTTAAATAAAGATCACAATCAAATTAATGGAACAATGAGCAACAAATAAGAAATCTTATAAGCATTAGAATTAGAGGGGGAAATTATAGTTGAGGAAAAAAGCTGTTTTCTGGCGGCCCAATTTTTTTTCTTCATATCTCTTCCTAGGATGCAAATCCTATATCTTTTATCAATTTGATTCATTCTACGTATGCAAAGAGTTTCCTTCTAATATAAAGCTGCCAGAATTTTTTTTCATATTTATAAAATAGCTATAAATAATATTATTGAAGAAATTAAATTTAGCCATGATATGAGCCCATGGCATGAAATTCTATATGAATCAAAGACAGACAAATAATGATTGCAATATGAACAATTTATCCTATTTTAAAGTAATTAATGAAGGGAAAAAACAAAGATTAAAGTAAATAATACGGATGCACAGGAAATGTGAATATTTAGGGATCCAAAACTTACTTGTATCTTCGAGTATCCCAACCAGCAATGTTGGCAACATCTGTTAAAGCTCTTCTCCAACTCAGCATCTTTGCCTCTGAAAATTTTGTCTTGTGCTTCTCAAAAGCGCTCTCCATATAATCTCCCTTTTGATGTCTCACATCCGACGGATCAACATTATAGAAGACTGGAAAAACTGTTTGATCTAAGCCTTGTCTGGATTCTAGAATTTTCTGTAGCTCATCTAAGCACCATGATGAATCAGCATAATTCTCAGAGAGGACAACAATCGCAAACAGAGATTCCTCAATGGCTCTTAGGAGTTCGTCTGAAATAGCATCACCTCTCTTGAGTTCATCATCATCTCTGAAAGTTTCGATTCCTGCTCGTTTCAGCGCAGCGTACAAGTGAGCGGTGAAGTTTGCGCGAGTGTCTTCTCCCCTGAAACTCAAGAAAACGTGATAATTCCACCGCTGGATTGAAGGTTCGGGAGAGGAGGAAGATGAAGCGGTGCTGCTAGCGGTAATCATAGCCAGTGAAAGAAGCTGATGAGAGGAGGAAGATTGTGGAATCATTTTCCTAATCCTAATCCTAAACGTATAACGAATTCATTCTTTTCCGTTGGAGCTATTGATTCAAAACTTTGATCCTAAAACCTAAACCCAACCCCGTTGAAAACTTGGTGTATGTCAATGACGGAGTCTTCCACCATTTCTGTTAGAGCTATTGCCTATTGACTAACGAGTATTGGAATAATGGAAACTGGAAAGTCAAGGCCGGCCGTACCGGTTGCCGGTTGGTTGGAGTACAGGTCCTTAATTTTATTTCAAGTTTTCTCTATAAAAAAAATATTTTTTGTTAGGAGACCTCTAAATTTCAGCTAGCTTGAAACTGTCAAGAAGAATATATTAACGAGTTTGGATCCTCTGAAGTTGGAATTTCTTGAAGTTTTTGAAATTGATTCAATACTCATTTTTTATTGGTTCAAAATTTAAGAAATAAAAAATTAAAAAATTAAAAGAAAAACATGTAAGAGACAACTTCAGTAACTTTAGGAAATTTCAACTTTAGAGGATCTGCTCTCCTACATAAACATAAAAAAAACAAAGTCAAGGCCGACCGTTACATTTTTTATTTTTTGTGATCTTCAAATTTATATTCTACTAATTTAGACTCCACTCTTATTATACACTAATTAATTAATTATACTTATAGAAACATATATAACGTTTGCTTCAAAATATATATGGAATTGGAATCCCAATTCCATAAAAAACAAAATTTTTTAGGCTACGTTTGGTTTATTATGGAATCCACCAAAGAATTAGAATTGCACAAAGTCCCATAAATTCTATAGTTTGGTTCAGCAATTAAACTTTGGAATCCAATTCTTTGGAATTGGATCAATTCTAAACTTTTTATAATATATGTGGAATCCAATTCTTTCTTTTTTACATGGAATTGGAGGATTGTTTGTGGAATTGGGGCAAGAAGACATTTTTGCCCTCCTCTGAATATGCTCTCTCTCTGCTATGATTTCTGGTCTCATCCCCCTTCCCTTTGGTTTGATGTCTTCTGCCGGCGGCGATGGCGGAGGTACCGGCGGTGGAAGTGGCAAATCAAGCTCCTCACAAAACCCCAAATCAAGCTCCATGAGTTTGGCCTTTGTTTTCTTATCTTCTTTCCAACTCTCTTGTTCTGCTCCATCTTCCAACCGTCGCCGTCGCAATCGGAGTCGCCGTCGTCGCCATCGCAAATCTGAGGAAAAGGTGAAAAAGAACCAGATCTGAAAAAAAAATCAGAGAGATCCCAAAATAGAAGAGGAAGAAGAGTGAAGAAGAAGAGGATGGGAAATCAAGAAGAAGAAGAACCTTTGGACACTGGAGTTCTAAGGCCACAACTACCGACGACGGCGACGACGAAAACGATGGTCGGCCATGGAGCTTCAGACAGAGACAGAGAGAGAGAGAGAGAGAGAGTTGAAGAGAGGGATAAATGGGAGTGAAGGTGGGTTAGAGAAAAAAATGGAGTGATGGTGGGGGTTGAAGAAATTAATGAGAGTGATGGTGGGTGGGGAATGGAGATTGTACTGTTGGAGAGAAAGAGAGAAAGAGAAAAGAAAAAAAAAAGTAATAAGATTTTTTACCTTAAATATTCTGGCTTTTTATTTATTTATTGCATTTAAATAAACAAATTATTTACTTAATAATATATTTAATTGAGGGGCAATAATGTCTTTTCATATTATATCCTTTTACCAACTTTCAATTACATCTTTTCAAACCAAACACATTTTTTTATTCAAATAATTCTTAGTGTTTGGTTCGCTTTCTAAAATTGAGAATTAGATTCCGTAAAATTAGACAATTTTATGAAATCCAATTCTCAATTCCATAAAGTAGATTTTATTTGGTTGGACGTGGAATTAGATTCCACATGAAATTGCACAATATTCTAGGAATTATTTAGTTTAGTTGAGTTATGTGGAATTGGAATTGAATTACGTGGAATTGGTTTTTTAAAATTGGGTGTATAAATTTTGTGGAATTAGATTGTAGGATATTTTTTAAAAATTCAGATAAATTTTGTGAAATTGGGTTTAAAAGACCTTTTTGTCCCAACTTTCTTTCTCTCTCTCTCTCTTACTGTTTTTTATTCTAAAAAAGTAATTATATACTAAAAAAAAAATTAAAAAAAAATTATTTAATATTAATTAAGGAGCAAATTAATATTTTTACCTCACATTTTTTTATAAATTTTCAATTACATCTTTTCATACCAAACATATTTTTTCAATTCAAATAATCCAATTTCAATTCCATCTTTTTATACCAAACACACTTTTTCAATTCAAATAATTCAATTCTAATTCCAATTCCAATTATAATCCAATTCCAATTCCATAATTTTTTTAACCAAACATAACCATATAGGGATAAATTTACAAAGACTTCAATCCAAACCACATCACTTGTTATTTGAACTAACCCCTTCGAAATGTCATATTTTTTTAATTTGATCATTTCATGAGAACATATAACTTGTGTCTCTTGTTAATTATTTATACAAAATTTAGATGAAGAACAAAATTAATTATAATTTAAATATTATGGACACAATTATCAGCAAATAAAATTTATAAACATAATTGATACTTGATTGAGATTTAATAATTTAGGATATCAAAGATATTTTTTACAAAATAATAATAATAATAGAGTTTTGTTCAGTCACTGTTCTAAGGATATTGTTTGAGGATTCCCTCTAACTTGTAAAAGAGTTTAAAAAATTATATATTTATTAACTTTTCACCAATTTTTTTTTTAAAAAATTCTTTATCAACTAATAATAATAAGTACCTTAGAGCACTAAATTCATAATAATAATAATAATAATAATATGTGCATTTTAATCTTCATCTAACATGTTGATCTCAATTAACTAGATTTATAATCTATATAAGTAAAAAAAAAATCCATTTTAAAATTTAAACTACTCGAAAACAAATAAGATACTATGCATGCAACACAGAGAGGTGATTAGTGATTACATTAGGGATTTAAAACTTAGTGCATGTTTGGTTGACTGTTATGTTAACGTAATCATAGACGTAATCCCTTTATTACATCCTTTCAACCAAATATATTTTGATTTTTGTAATGTGATGAAATTATATTTTTGTCTTATTTTTTTTCCCATTTTATTCCATTCTTATTTTTAATACATTTTACTTACTTTCATTTCAATCACATCACTTTCATATTACTATTTTCATTCCCTTCTGGAATCTTCATTCTCATTATCATTCCCATTACATCTTCCAATCCACTGGGCAAACACACATTGCTTATCTCTAGTGTCCCAACCAGATAAGCTAGCAACATCCATTAAAGCTTCTCTCCATCTCTGCACCTTTTCTTCATTTCCTGTAAATTTTTCTTCATGTTTCTCAAAAGCTATCCCAATATTTCCATTTTGATTCCGCAGATCCGACGGATCTACACCATAGAAAACTGGAAAAACCCGATTGGCGCAAATCTCTTTTGCATTCCACAATCTTTGTTGGATATTTTATAAATTAACTAAATTAATTAATTTAATAATTTATTGAAATCAAAACGTTGCTGGACATTTTTATAAATGATTGTTTTTAATTTGATTAAAAACATGAAACTGATGAGGCTAATGAATTATATTCATGTGTGAAAGTGATATAATTTATTATACAATTAATTATTCATAAAAACTTTGGCAATGGTACTCTACTAATTTACCTATATATATGTGTGAAAATTATGTAAGAGATATATAAAAGATTGGCGGGACGAATTTCAGGAAGTATAAAAATATATCATGTGTGTCATTTGGGCAGAGAAAGGTGTAGGAGAGAGAGTCCTGTCTACCTTTTATGTGCAGAGATTATAGACAAACAGGCAAATACTGAGTTGTTGTATCTGGAGGTTGCTGCTCCAACAATCTTTAGCAGCTCATCCAAACACCACGAAGAAGAAAGAAGCATAGTCTTTCGAGAAAATGACAATTGCAAACAAAGATTCCTCAATAGCTCTCACGAGTTTCACAGATATATAGCCTCTCCTCTTTCAAGCTCTTCCTCATCCCTAAAAGTGACAATCCGGATCGTTGGATGAATATCGAGATCCACTGAAGTGCATCAAGTACACAATCCGGAAAGTTGGATGAGTATCGAGATTCATGTCTGCACTATAATACTTCCATTACTCGTGATCGTGAAGCTCTGTAATCTTAAGGCTACTGCTACCATTACTTGCGCTATTCGCTTCAAAATCTTTCTTACATATCAAACGCCACCCACAATCCATAATTTTCATGTTTCCGTCCCTTGATTCCCATCCAGTAGATCCACCCGGTAGAAAAGTAGCAATTAGTAATTTAAGATGCCTGCGACCACCATTAAGATGTCGCCAACAGTTTAAACTATTAAAGGGGAAGAATGCCATATAAAGTTGAGGCTCCACATATGAATTCTTAACCCAACATCCAAATCTAACATTATAATGTATATCATCTTCGGAGTCTTTGAAAGACCAGAAAATACTGTCAAAATGTGACCTTTCAGATGGACTTATCATGTCTTTCAACAAAAGGCAAACAGCAAGTCCCGACCACTCTTTCTTGTCACGAACATAGGGGATGTTCATTGTTATTAAAACAGCTGAACGAAAGGGATTAACATAATAATCTCGTTGTTCAAACCAAGATGGGATTGCATCCCCTGGAATTTGCAGCACAATGTCCTCATGTAAAAGAAGGTTGCGATGCTGAGAAAAAGAAAAAAAAAATCAGTTAGTTAGTTAGAGGAACAATTTTTAAAAATAAAAGAATAAAGGCAAAAGTACATTTCCTGCCCCCAATATTTGAGCTCCTGTCACTTTCGCCCTTAACGTTTTTTCGCTGTCAATTGTACCCCTAATGTTTTGTATTTCTCTCAATGTCGGGCTTTTGGCTAACACCATCAATTTTTGGACAGTTTTTGATGACGTGGCATCCTATATGGCCAACAGTTCTAACTGGATTTTATTTTTTCACATCAACAATATATTTTAGGAGTACAATGGACCCCAAATACTCAGTACCATTGATTACTGATAAAAAAAAAATTAAGTCCAATCAGAATTTTTGGCCACATAAGATGTCACGTCATCAAAAACAGTTCAAAAATTGACGGTGTTAACCAAAAGCCTGACATAGGGAGAACTCAAAACGTTAGGAGTATAATTGGCAACAAAAATACGTTAGGGGCGAAAGTGACAGGATCTCCAAACATTGGGAGCAGGAAATGTACTTTTGCCAAGAACAAAAGATTCGTTTGGCAATTTATTTTCTATAATTGTTCTTAAAAACTAAAAAGCATATTTGTGTTTTTAAGAATCAACAAAAACAAATAAAAGTTGTTTTGTACTCTTGTTTTTAGTTTTTTTTTTTTAAACATGAAGATAAGAAAATGAGTTGACAAATTATTTGGCTAAAATACATATATAATAGGCATAAATATCTTTTATGTCCCCAAATTTTACTAGTTTTAAATTTTGTCATAAAATTTTTTTTGTCAATTTGGTCCCAAAAGTTTTGAATAATCAAACAAATTTTTTTATTTTTTTTTTGTAAAACATATTTTCAAAAACTGTTCGGAAAACTATTTTTAAAAACGTAAAACAAAAACAGTTGTCAAAAAGTTATCAAAAGGAAATGTGTGAAAGAGACAATCTAATTAAGATAGAGAAGCATGGATGGAGAGAGAGACCTTAGCAACAAGTGATGCAAAGAGATTTTGCAGATCTAATGAAGTTTCCATGGAAGGATAGTGAGTTGCATCCACTTTAAGCAAATTTGGTGGAAGATGAGGCATTGACTGAAGCCTGAGGCAATTACTCAAGTAGAAATATTCAAGATTTGTTAGATTGGAAATGCAGCCAGCAGGTAGGCTAGCAAAATTATTTCCACTAAGATCCAAATCCATCAATGATGATAAGCCACTCAAATCATCGGGGATTGATCCATCACATAGATTACAATCACTTAAATCCAGCTTCTTCAATGAGGAGAGACCTGAGAAAGAGGGCAAACTTAGTCCCATAGAAATTGGATGCCTCATGAACCAAAGTAGCTGAGACAAGCCCCTTGAGTAATTGGAGGCTAGCCCTTTGCTTCCACGAAGAGATAGCTCTTTAATGTTTGATAAATGAATGATAGATGGAGGAACTTCTTTCACACTAGTTTCACTCAAGTCACAAATAGAGAGGCTTTTCATATCTTCCCCAAACTCAGGAAGCTCTTCAAGTTTCTAGCATCCAGAAAGAACCAACTCCTCTAGGCAATTCATTTCCAACTTAGTTGGAAGGCTGACAAGATTTCTGCAATCTTTCATGTTCAACTTAACAAGCCTCCTGAGCTGTCCAAGAGATTCGTGGACTCTAACTAGGCTTATGCAACCTTCCAGAAGCAAACTTTCAAGATTCTGAACTCCTCTGAGATCTGGCATTTCAATCAGATCTTCTGAGTAACTCAAATCAATGAACTTCAGTTTACCTAAAACCTAATCAACAAAAACTAATGTCAGTTCTCTTCAAAATCTCATCATCAAACAATTTTTATGAAAGAAACATGATCATTACCGGTGTTCCATTCCAAAGGCATTTGATTTTGCTGTAACGCAACCTAAGGTCCACAAGTTTATATAATTGGCTAATATTGTGTGGCAAAGCTTGCAAAGAATATCTTTCCCATATCAGAACTTTCACTGCACTAGGAAGAGTACTGAGACTACAAGAAAGATGCACATTGCTTAAGTAGAGTAATATAAGATTCCCCAAAGTTGAGAAGCAATCCGGGTCCCAGTTTGTTCTATACTGCTCTTGTAAATTCAAATGTATACTTTGAACTTTTTTGCTTCCCTATTGAAAATGAGTGTCATAATAAGACCAGGAATCAAGTATTCAAAATAAATAAAAAAACTTTAAGGCAACTAATTCAAAATCAAGCACTTACTATATTTCCTTTCAACATAGCATCAATCTTGTAAATCTTGAACGGCTTGACTTGAATGGTTGTTGTAGGCTTCAGTCAATGCCACATCTTCCACCAAATTTATTGACAGTTGATGCAAGTGGGTGTCCTTCTATGAAACCCTTAGTAGATGTGAAACATCTCTTTGCGTCACTTCTCACTAAGGTAATGCTCTTCATTGTATCTCGGCAAAAGCACTCTTTACAATTGTTACGAAATGCAATCGATTTCACCTCAACCTTTGACACGGTCTAAATTACTAACGGCAAATGATGGTATGAAGAAACGATGTCGTTTTGGTGTGTTCTGAAGATTATGAGTGATGATGAATCATTAATGCTATATATGTGATGTCACATCATCATTTGCATTTAGTAATTTGGACGACGTCAGAGGCTATGATGAAATTGATTGTGTAACATTTGGGAACATAAACTGTACTTTTAACTTTGCCTTATATCTCTTTTTCTTGACATCATGTATCTTTGTTATAGCGGCGTGATGTTGTTTATCATGAAGTCATTCTCATGCTCATTTCAGGGGATTCACTCCCATTAACATGGTTTAGAGAGCAAGATTGTATGATTGATCCCCTTGGAGAGAGTGTATCTATACTACTAGACACCCCTTATGCCTCTGATGAAATTGAATGGTCGGGAGTTGCTATATGCCTTAAGGTAAAACCCAGGATCCGAAGACATCTTCACATAGGCCACACATTTTATTGGAGTTTCGAAGGTCCCGGTGGTGATGATAATAGTAGTCTTTCCGATCAGAAGCAGGAATATTGTATTAAGAATGGAGTGATTGCACATTCTGAGCCTCAACTCTTGATGGCATTTTTTCCCTTGAATGCTCAAAACTGTGGGCAACTTGTAAGTGGTGAAAGCCGCCAACTTAAATTACAAATTGGAGTTGGAGAATGGTGTGACATAAGAGGCTGTGGGTGGCGTCTCATATGTAGGGAAGATTTTGATGTACAAGTATATAGCCACTACGTCCTGTGTATCTTGGATGCTTCAAGGTAAATTTGGCGACCGAATGTAGGACATGTTCATCAGCATTGGAAAAGCCAATGGAAATGAAAAAGTAAGTAGGGTCCACACTTTTCATTTTCATCAACTTTTTTTAAAAAAAAAAAAAATACAAAATATCTATTATACCCCTCTGATTTGACATAATTTGACACAATTATAATCCTCTTCTCTTTTTATTATTTTAATATAAGGAGTAAAATGGTCATTTTAATACATTTCCTTTCCATTTTCATTACCAAACTTTTACTACTAAACACATTAAATGCATTTTGTTTTCATTTTCCATTTCTATTTCTGTGGGTTAAGTTTGGGAAAATTTGAGACGGAATTTCTTGTCTTCTATAAATTATTTTCTAGTTATGAAATCTCCGAGTATTGGTGGTATGTAAATTTTAATGCATCTACTAAAATGTTGGCCGAAAGCCCAGGTTTTGACCCAGAAAGAAAGGAATTCTTTATAATTCTGGGCCAACACAAATTAAAAAATATATTTATGTGTCTGAATATGGGCTCTTGTACACATATATACAAGAAAAAAAAGATATAAATAAAATTCAGTCATCTTTTAAAATTATCTATAGATATATATCATTTTTACAGTGCACACTTAAAAACGTCATTACGGATGATGCTTTTACGAAAATTTGACAAGTAAAACACTCTCACTGAGGACATTTATAAAGTTAAAAGATTAAACCTATAAACACTGACTTTTTTCTCGAAATAGAACAAATTTGCATTCATAAAATGCCAGCGTTTTACTCTTTGGAATCCTCTGTAATAAAATTGATGTTAACATTATAAATGAAAATAATATATATTGATATTCGTGATTGTTTATATGAAAAAAAAGATTAAATAAAGTAGAGAAGAAAGAGATTAATATATACAAGCTCTCCATCTTGCAAGCTTGTGGGAAGAACAACCTTGAAGAAGCGGCGGATAGCCTTTTGGTTGCCTTGAGATGACATGACTTCACTTTTAATTTTTTCATCCATCATCTATATATCTGTGACTCTTCTATTTATATACAAGAGATGCATGAGATGTGGAATAACGAAGAAGCAAAACCAAAAGAAACAAACTAATGCCTAAAACAGAAAGTTTGATCCTAACATCTCCATAGAATTGGAGAGAGACGATAGAGTGAGGGTATTTTTTATTTTGGTTTATCTAACAAGTGCCCTAATGTATTTTATTTTGATGGGTGGAGAGGGAATGAATTTTTTTTGAAGTTGATGAAAAATCAACCAACACATATTTTAAGAATTTTTCATTGATGAAAAACCTTAAAGAATACGCTAAGGACACTTGTTAGCAAGATCTTTTTTTTTTTTTGGTACCCCACCAAACGGTACATTAATTTTTTAATATTAGGACCGTTGTTGAATGTTGATATGCTCTGAACCCCTTATCTGGCTTTCTGCAAAATTACCAAAATCAACCACTGCTCCATTTCCATAGCCCATAATAGCTTTTATTTTAAACCTATAATTGTCGAAGAGGAAGAAGAAGAAAACTTTTTGCTTTTGTAAAACGCCTTGAGGGCGTTTTATGAATGTAAATTTAAGTTAGGATTGACCTTTTGACCCTATAAACACTCTCAACGAGGGCGTTTTATTTGTCAAATTTTCAAAAAAATGTTGTAATAGCGTTTTTAAGCATGCACATTAAAAATGATATATATCTCTAGATAATTTTAAAAGATGACTGAATTTGTGTATATTTTTTTTATATATAGCCTGAATATGATAAATTACATTATAAAGCATAAAAATGCTGTTGGAAAAGTCTAATCTTTTACGTAATGATCAAGATATGACCTAGATGGAAGAGATGCAAACAATGAAAAAAATAAATAAATAAAGTGGAACAATGAAAAGAAAAAAGAGGATGACTTTAAAATAATTATTTATTTATAATAAAAATATTTTCATTATTATTTACTAAATATAAAATTATTTTGGTTAAAATAAGTAAAATTCTATATGTGGACAGTATATATATATATTTAAAATATATATATATATATAATTTAATGATCCTTGAACAGATTTCTATTGAAAAAAATATTTATTAAGAGATAAAAGTGTAATTTATTTTAAAATAGTCCGTTCTAGCAAATAAATGTTTATTTTGTCAATTTAATCACTTTAGATCAATTTGTTTCATTACATATCAAAACTATCAATTGTATCCCACACAGATAAAATGTTTTCTATTTGGTCCTTCATGGATTCAAGTTATTAATTGGATCCCTTATATTATAAATAAAAAAATTATCAATTTGGTCTCTCAACTAAATTATATGAAATAGAAATGAAAATGGAACGAAGATTAATAAAATAACTATTTTATTCCTACTTTAAAAATTAATAAAATAGGCAAAATACTCATTTTGAGAAAAGAGGGATAAATTGGATATTTTACTTAAAATTCCACCAAAGAAAATAACTAAACCTTCATTTTGAGAGGGTTTGTGCAAACCCAGAATGAAACAAACCCTCCAAGATTCAAAATTTGTACCAAACTAGTAATTTTTAAAACCCATGAACATTCCCACCTATAAAACATGTACCAAACGTGACCTAAAGGTGCAATGCAAGCACACCAGAAAGTAAACTCTATACTGTAAACTTGATGGTCATAATTTAAAAATCATAGAAGCAAGAGTTGGGACTATTACATAACCAGAATTCTGTCTTCAAAGTCCAAATGTTGTGGACCAAATTGGAAACAGCCAGCAAAGCAGTAAGATATTATACATACAACAATACATGGCCGCCGGCCGTCCTCCCTCATCGGTCATCTCATCACGACCACCCCAATTTACACCACAAAGATATAGTACATACACTACACGATCTAAATGGATGAGTATCGAGATTCATGTTAGCACTGTAACACTTTCATCCGACGGCCCAAATGCTGCACTTCAGGGATCCTTTACTAGTCTTCGTGAAGCTCTGTAATCTGAAGGCTACTGCTAGCATTACTTGCGCTATACCCTTCAAAATCTTCCTTACATATCAGACGCCACCCACAATCCATAATTTTCATGTTTCCATTCACTGATTCCCATCCAGTAGATCGACCCGGTATAAAAGTAGCAATTAGTAATTTAAGATGGCTGCGACCACCACTAAGATGTCGCCAACAGTTTAAACAATTAAAGGGGAAAAATGCCATATAAAGTTGAGGCTCCACATATGAATTCTTAACACAACATCCAGATCTAACATTATAATGTATAGCATCTTCGGAATCTTTGAAAGACCAGTAAATTCGGTGAGACGTTCCAGATGGACTTATCATGTCTTTCAACAAAAGGCAAACAGCAATTCCCGACCACTCTCTCTTATCACGAACAAAAGGGATGTTCATTGTTATTAAAACAGCTGAACGAAAGTGATTAATATAACATTCTCGTTGTTCAAACCATGATGGGATTTCATCCCCTGGAATCTGCAACACAATGTCCTCATATAACAGAAGGTTGCGATGCTGAAACAAATTAAGAACAAATCTGGTTATTTGATTAAATACCATGACACAAAAGGAAAAGTGTGCAAGAGTGAAATTAAATAATATAGAGAAGCATGGGGAGAGACCTTAGCGACAAGTGATGCAAAGAGATTTTGCAGATCTAATGAAGTTTCCATGGAAGGACAGTGAGTTGCATCCACTTCAAGCAAATTTGGTGGAAGATGAGGCATTGACTGAAGCCTGAGGCAATCACTCAAGTAGAAATATTCAAGATTTGTTAGATTGGAAATGCAGCCAGCAGGTAGGCTAGCAAAATTGTTTCCACTTAGATTCAAATTCATCAATGATGATAAGCCATTCAAATCATCAGGGATTGATCCATCATATAAATTGCAGTCACTTAAATCCAGTTTCTTCAATGAAGAGAGACCTGAGAGAGAGGGCAACCTCATTCCCATACGAATTGGACGCCTCATGAACCAAAATAGCCGTGACAAGCCCCATGATGAGTTGGAAACTAGCCCTTTGCTTCCACGAAGAGATAGCTCTTTAATGTTTGATAAATGAATGATAGATGGAGGAACTTCTTTCATACTAGTTTCACTCAAGTCACAAATTGAAAGGCTTTTCATATCTTTCCCAAACTCAGGAAGCTCTTCAAGTTTCGAGCATCCAGAAAGAACCAACTCCTCTAGGGAATTCATTTCCAACTTAGTTGGAAGGCTGACAAGATTTCTGCAATCTTTCATATTCAACTTAACAAGCCTCCTGAGCTGTCCAAGAGATTCGTGGACTCTAACTAGGCTTATGCAACCTTCCAGAAGCAAACATTCAAGATTCTGAACTCCTCTGAGATCTGGCATTTCAATCAGATCTTCTGAGTAACTCAAATCAATGAACTTCAATTTATCTAAAACCTAATCAACAAAAACTAACGTCAGTTCTCTTCAAAATCTCATCATTAAACAATTTTTATGCAAGAGTACATGAAAGAACCATGATCATTACCGGTGTTCCATTCCAAAGACATTTGATTTTGCTGTAACGCAACCTAAGGTCCACAAGTTTATATAATTGGCCAATATTGTGTGGCAAAGCTTGCAAAGAATATCTTTCCCATATCAGAACTTTCACTGCACTAGGAAGAGTATTGAGACTACAAGAAAGATTCACATTGCTTAAGTAGAGTAATATAAGATTCCGCATAGTTGAGAAGCAATCCGGGTCCCAGTTTGTTTTATACTGCTCTTGTAAATTCAAATGTATACTTTGAACTTTTTTGCTTCCCTATTGAAAATGAGTGTCATAATAAGATCAGGAATCAAGTATTCAAAATAAATAAAAAAACTTTAAGGCAACTAATTAAAAATCAAGCACTTACTATATTTCCTTTCAACATAGCATCAATCTCTTCCTGAGACCACAACCTACTTTGACGGTTAGGATCATCTGAAGATTCTTGTGTAACAATATTCCTTCCCATCTGTTGAAGCAAATCATGCATATACAAAAAATCTTTGCCATTTTGCCAGGAATTTAAAGCCGAATCTGGCCTGTAGCATTTAAGCAATGATTTTTCTATTAGATCATTTATTCCATTTTCTGCATAACGACCACAATTTTTCAATATTTCTGTCACTTTAACCTTTTCCTCCCAGTTGAAAAAGCATGCAATATCCAAGAATATTTTTTGCAGTTTATCTTCTAGGCCGTCAAAACTCATGCGAAGTGTCTTCATAATATCATCATTCAAATTTTTCTTCATATCATCCAGTGCATTTTTCCATTCAGATTGACTTTTTCTATGAAGATATGAACCCAACACCTCGAGTGCCAAAGGAAGACCACCAGCATAGTCCACAACTTGCCATGACAACTCCAAATAACCTTCTTCAGGTTCATCCCTTTTAAATGTTGTCTGACACAAGAGGTTAAAGGATTCCTCTCTCTCTAGAGTTCCAATATTATACTCTTCTGACTCTTCATACTCTCTCAATAAATCTATATCTCTAGTAGTTATTATTATTTTGCTGCCATCACCAAACCACTCCTTGCTTCCAGCCAAATTCCTTAGTTGGTTTATATGGCTTACATCATCAAGAACAATAAGAACTTTTTTATTGCATAGCAAGTTCTTTATTTTCTGCACTCCTCCATAAGAATCATAGATTCCAATCTTGTTTCTTAGGAGAAGACCAGAAATAAGTTCCTTTTGCAAGGAAACTAAACCACTGTCAGTGCTTTTCCATTTCTCTCTAACATTGGCAAGAAACCATTTGTGGTCAAATTTGCTTTGGATTGTATCATAAACAACTCTAGCAAGAGTAGTCTTACCTATACCACCCATACCCCATATTCCTACAAAGCATTTACTATCCAAATCTATCTTTAAAAGGGAGATCAATTTGTCTACTTTCGATTGAATTCCAACTAAATGGTCAAAACTAGGTCGCAGTTTGACTCTTAATTTGGACCATACAGCTTTAACAATTTCGTCAGTGATTTCTGCTTCATCCCTACGTAGAACAACAATCCATTACTATTCTAATTAGTTAAATAAAGATAAAAACCAAATTAAAAGAACAGTATGCAAATCAAAAAAGAAATCTTATATATAAGGATTAAAGTTAGAGGGAAAAGGGATTTTTCTAGCTTAGCTGCTTTAGCCTTTTAAATTATGAATTGACATCTATAACCAACTCCAGGAACGACAATAATATGCAGTATATCTTGTACCAATTTGATTCATTCTATGCATGCAAAGAAATCTCCTTTTACTGTGAAAATGCCTGATATTTTTTCATAATTATAAAATACCTACAAATAATATTATTGAAGAAATTAAATTTAGCTATGAGCTAGCCTGTGACATAAAATTTTATATGAATCAAAGACAGATGTCATATGAACAATTTCTCATGTTTCAAATCTTACTTGTATCTTGGACTATCCCAACCAGAAATGTTGGCAACTTGTGTTAAAGCTCTTCTCCAACTCTGCATCTTTTCTTCTGTAAATTTTGTCTTGTGCTTCTCAAAAGCTCTCTCCATAGAACCTCCCTTTTGATGTCTTACATGAGACGGATCAACCTTATAGAAGACCGGAAACACTGTTTGGCTCAAATCATTTCTGGATTCCACAATCTTTTGCAACTCATCCAGACACCACGATGAGTCAGCATAATTCTCTGAGAGAACAACAACTGCAAACAGAGATTCTTCAATGGCTTTTAGGAGTTTCTCTGAAATAACATCACCTCTCTCAAGTTCATTATCATCTTTGAAAGTCTCAATTCCTGCTCGTTTTAATGCAGCATACAAGTGGGCAGTAAAATCTGTGCGAGTGTCTTCTCCCCTGAAACTCAAGAAAACATGATAATGCCACCGTGGGATTGAAGGTTTGGGAGAGGAGGAAGAAGCAGTTCTGCTAGCAGCAATCATTGCCATTGAAAGAAGATGAGAGGAGAGGGTTCTTGTGCTTTAACTCTTATTCAAAGAGGTGGAATATATAGTTAGAGTGCTACATTATAGAATACCTTCTGTAATTTGACTTTGACCATTTCTGTGACATTGACACCCTACATGGTATCCTGTCTCTTGTTTTCCACGAAGGGAAAGTCAAAACTCAAAAAGAGAATATTTTACAAACAGTTGTTCTAATTTATTTTCTGGCATACGAGTACTTTTTGTCCCTTTACTTTTTTTCATAATTATAAAATACCTACAAAAGTACTTTTTTAATACCTTGCACTTATTTTGCCAAGTTTTGAATTTTGATTGTAAAAACTTGGCAAAATAAGTGCAAGGTGCTAGTGGCAGTTCAATTTATTTCATAATAGTTTTAGTTTAGAGACTCCAACAAAATGAAAGGCCAATTAGCAAGAAGTCATAGCAATAGCTTTCCTGTGTTGTATTGTTTAGAGCAAGTAGGAGATGTTGCAATATAGATGGAGAAATGGCATGTCAGAATATGATACCGACAAAACCCATGAAGAAGCACAAATGTTGGTAGAACTATACACAGGAATCAATAGAGATTTAACTCAAATAATTACTACAGAAACAGACCAGTCGCAGTTATTCAACTAGTCCAAATTCTTGATATTTTTGCATATGTTGACAAAGGAGAAGGCACAGACTCTCTCAACACAAGGCACACAGCAATACCAGACCATTCACTCTTATGATCATGGACATAATAATTAGGGATGTCTGCTATTACTGATATATATAGCTGATCTATGGGGGTAATGCATATTGGGAAATTTTTCCCTGTGGGAAGGATAGACGTAATATTTTCGCTCTTTAAACCAAGATGGGATATCACCTCCTGGAATCTGCAACACAATGTCTTCATATCTAAGAAGAGTGCGATGCTATACGTAACACACAAAATGTCAAGTTAAATATGGTGACAACAAAAAAGAGACTATACTATAATAGTTGGTCCTAAACCTAATAAATGAAGGTGGAATATAAATGATTATTTGATCATTTATAATATGTAATAAATAAGATAAAGAGATTTTGGACCGAAAAATCTAAAATTTAGATTAACCCTATATATATAATCAAATGAATGGCCATAAGAGAGATAAAGATAGAGATAGAGAGACCTTAGAGACAAGTGATTGAAAGAGATGTTGCAGATATGATAATGACTCCATAGAAGGGCAGCGAGTTGCATCTATTCTAATCAAATTTGGTGGAAGTTGGGGCATTGACTGAATCCAGGGACAACCACTCAAGTCAAAACGTTCGAGGTTTAACAGTTTTGAGATGCAGGCAATAGGTAAACTAAACCGTTGCTTTCTGAATCTTCTCTGACATTAGGAAGAGAGCAGCTTGTTTCAAAGTTGCTTCGAATAGCATCATAAACGATTCTAGCGAGAGTTGTCTTGCCTTGGATTGAATTTGAACTAAATGGTCAAAATTAGATGGCAATGTAATTCGTAATTTGGTCCATATAGCTGCAGGAATTTCTTCAACGATTTTTGCTTCACGCCTAATGAATAGACCAAAGAATTATGGCAAGACTAATGAATAGAAATCACAACCAAATTAAAGAAACAAATTCTCCTCTGCATTATAATTAGGTGGAAATTAAACGGTGCTATGGAATTACAGAAAATTTTTAAATGCGCAGAGGTGCTGACCTTAAAATGATCAAAATGCCCTTTGATTGGCTACAAAAATGCTGACGTGACAAAATATTTATTGACATGGTGGACCTTTGTTAAAAAATAGATGACATTCTTTATAGAGGGGGTTCTGTGCTCAAAATAAAAAGTTCAAAAGGGTTGAGTGCAATATTTTAAAACGATGATTTTGCACCATGACCTAAAACTTAAGGACATTCTGTGCATTTTAGTTTAAACAAAAAGATAATTTTTTTCTAGCCTTGACCTAATTTAAAATTCCCAAATTGTACTCAATATATATACTAAGACGGTTCTAGTGGACTTTTTTTCTCTTACTTGGAATTTTTTGCAAGTCATTTTTTGCCCAAAACAAGAAACTCATAGGGTTTTGTTTAATTTGCTGGAACAAACTAAAATCTCAAAATAAAAGTAAAATTCTCTCAACAAGAACAGAGACCTTTTAGCCTATTTTTAATCCCTCTAGCCTCTATATCAAGGCCTTTCTGAAAAAAATTCCTTTTCTAGTTTTTTCTTGTTCATTCACTCTTCTTCCTTTTAGTCTTTTTCTTTTTTCTATGATGGGATATTTATAAGAACAAGTTTGATGACTAATCCTCGAGTACTGTGAAGCTCATTATTGAGAGCGATCCTCCCAATAGATGGCACTTCATTCTCATTCCTCTAGGATCCGAGAATGAATAGTTAAGAGTGTCGGAAAATTATTTTATATTGGGCTTAATTAATTGGTATTTTGTTTTATTTAAAATACTGGTTGGATGTATAGCCCAATTATGACCATGATACCTGTAACTGAATGTGATTAATTTGGTTTTGGTCTCACCTTGTAAATTGGGCTTTAAGCCCAATAATGATGTAATGTGATAAGTGTAGGCCTATTGGGCTGACTACCTATGATGGGTGGGTAATTGTCAACCCTCTATAAATACAAGGGCTGAGTCCCCTCTCCAATCTAATTTTTGACCTAGCCTCCCCATTAGGGCAGTCACATGAAAAAGATAAGGAGAGGAAGACCGGCCTCCACGTGAACACTTGATCACGTCCGATCAAACTATGGCATCACGAGGTACGTATATTGATTAAAATATTGTATGAGTGTTTTAGATTCAGCCTTTGATCCTGATGAGAATAATAATAGTTTATTATTCTAACAAGTGGTATCCGAGCCAGGTTAGGCAATCAAATCTAGAACCCATATGATTTATTTATTTTTCAATATTGTTGAATATGTGAATTGGATTTCTTGCGGCAATTCACTCCACCTACAATGCGTGCGATGTCAAGCAACAAATTGAATTAGTTGCTTCATGTTCACATTCAATTGCTTCACATGTTGACATTCAAGTTCACGGTTTGTTGTTTTTATTTATTATTATTATTAATTATAATGATAATAATAATAATAATAGTAATAAAATATCTAATTCATATGATGTGAAGCTGAATGATTATTCTGATGATGTTTGGAGAGTATGGAAATCTTATTTTATGATAAATATTAATTTTTATGTATATTACTCTTCTTATATGAAATTGATGCTTATTTAATTTTATTCTCCTGTACAAATAATAAGAGATTAAAGAAAACTAAAATAATTATCTAGTGAGAGATTTAATGTTAGTTGAAGAAACTGAAACGTGCAATATGATCCCCTGTAAAGATTGTTGATGAGACGGTTAGTTGTCACCGCAGTGGCCTACCCGTTGAATTAATGTAATCTTTGATAAATTATTATTTTCTAAATAAATTGAGGATAATCTTGATGCCCAAATTAATTTGTATATATCACTCACCTACAGGGGGTAATTATGTGAATTATTTGGGTATCATGGAGCAATTAATTTGTAATTTGGATTAAAATTCTTCTGCCCGCAGGTGTTTAATTTTTGGAATCCATTTTGAATTAATTGCTTGTTATTTAGATTCTTGATTACATGTCACTTTCTTCACCTACAGGGGAGTTTGTGATTGTGTGTCAAGGGTATCTAATGTATAAGCTTGCTATATTGAATTTTGCTTGTTTTGTTATCTTATTTCTTCTTCTATTATTTTTCAGCTCACTGTTCTCTTTCCATGAATAATCAAACTACTACGACTGAAACATTGACATTGGAAAGTGATTTCGTTTTGTCTTCCAAGGAAAGTTTTTTTTTTTTTTGGTGTCATCTATGAATACAAATTCAAATTTATCATCTAGACTAGATGATTGTGGATGAATTTTAAAATGAATTATTTTCTGATTATTGAGTTGTTGGCAATGTAAATATTTAAATGTGATGGTTTGTATAAATTGAGATTGATTCTAATTAATTCACCACCTTACATGTGCAAAGTGTGGGAGTTTAAATAGAATTGACAAAAGAAGACAATTATCGTTTATGGCGCATATTTTTGGGTTCAAAATTAAATAAATAATTAATATAGATGAAATGCTTTTGGCTGGGTTATTAAAGAATTGGTCATGTTTACCTAATTAGTATGTCTCAATCATTAGAAAGATGAAATTCATTTTGAAATACTAACTGGTGATTGGTGACTAAGCTGAAAGTTAATAGAGATGTTGTCTAGAAGTTTTCCCCCCTTTTAATTTAATTATTAAAATGGATGAAAATCAAATAGGTCAGTGTATATACCTTAAAATCAGTGGGAGCACGATTATTTTTGCTAACAATGATATGGACTTGCTATATGGAAATAAAGTCTTGCTATCATCATATCACCTTGATATGAAGTATCTTGGAGAAACATCTTTTGTCAGAATTATTATTCATATGGATATATCTATAAGTTTGTTAGGACTACACCAAATAGAAAATGGTTAGTAAAGTTTATTGTCCCAAATGAATTTGAGGAAAAAAAATGTTACATATACTAAGGGTTTTCGGATTGAGGACGAAATCAAAATTAAAATAGTCCTCTTCAAAATGGTCCTCCTAAGTTGTATAAAATGAAGTTTGGTATGTGAATACCATGATATTTTGTTTGTGCTCAAGAAGAACACACGAAACACAAAATTAATAGATGGCAATGTAATCTCCTTGAAGAATTTATTAATGAGATGGTTAGTTTGTCACCTCAGTGGCCTACCTATTGAAATTAATAATTTCTTTGTTAAATTAAATATTCATTGGAGATAATTATCTTGACATCAAAATTATTTTGGGAACTATACTCACCTACAGGGGGTAATTTTCTAAATTAATTTTTGATATCATGGAGCAATTAATTTGTTGTTTGGATTAAAGTTCTTCTGTCCGCAGACATTGAATTTTGGAATCCATTTTGAATTAATTTGCTTGTTATTAGAAATCTAAATAGTATGTTATATTCTTCACCTACATGGGCGTTTATAATTATACTTTTGGGATATCTAATGTTACTGTATTATTGCTCGTCTTATTAATTTGTCTCGTATTTTTAATTCTCAAAATACGTTTTCTTCCATTCTATTTATTTCTTTATTACCTTAACGCACGATAAATTTATGATTAAATTTTATTGTGAAGACTATATTTGAAATTATCATAATTTCATAATGCATTGTTAGAAATAATTAATACTATTTACGTGAATAGCCACATGGGAGGAACATGTGTTTTGGGCATGTGGCAAAATATTGTGAGTTTAAAAATTCTTGTGCAATAGCGATATGTTTTGGGCATGTGGCAAAATATTTTGAATTTAAAAATTCTTGTGCAATAACATGTATATATAAAAAAAAACACTGTGAATGTTGTTTTTTTTTTGTGAATAATCACATGGGAGGAACATATATTGAAGCATGTGGCAAAAGTATAGTAAGTTAAAATAATTATTAATAATAATAATATCATTGACTAAATGATATTGCATGGGAATTGTAGAAGCAAATCGTGTTTATTTGTTAATACCTTATGATATAAAATTGTGTACGATTCCCTAATGTAAATTTAGCATAAGGTGCTACATGAATTATTTCTCTTATTGTCATATATTTTTGTGAGTCACTTGAGTGATGAATTTTCTTCTGTATAAAGGTTTATTACAAGTAATAAAATTTTCAATTTTGAGTTAAGTATGACACAGAGAAAACAAATTCTTTGACAAAATTTTATCTCAGAGATCTTTATTAGTAAGTAAATGATTTTCATCGCAGTGACTCATTTATTGAACTAGTAGAGTTTCTTGTATGGGATGTATCTTGTTATCTAGATTGATTTATTCATTACCTACCCGCAGGGGGTACTGTATGAGTTATTTCTAGGTAGCATGGAGCAATTAGGGTGATATACAGATTAAATCTTTCTGCCTACAGGTGTTAGATTTGTTTTGTAATGAATCTGTTTATCATTTTAATTGGCTTGTTGGATTGACGTACTATATTTCTTATTCTCTACCCACAGGGGAGTCTATCTAATATAGTATTGATTTCTGTTTTGGTGATTATTATCGCTGATATTTGTCAAAGTCTACAAATTGTACTGATTTTACCCTTCAAATATTTAGTATACAAATCAATAGTAACTCTGATTTGAAATGTTTTTAGAGATAAGATATAAATTATAAGGATAAGCTATGCTTAAACTTGAACTATATTTATTTTGGATAGTTTGATGTTTAACTATCCGTTAGAATTCTATATTAAATTATAGAATGATCTAAAGTTGATAATAGTAACTCTGATTTGAAATGTTTTTGGAGATAAGATATAAATTGTAAGGATAAGCTATGCTTAAACTTGAACTATATTTATTTTGGATAGTTTGATGTTTAACTATCCGTTAGAATTCTATATTAAATTATAGAATGATCTAAAGTTGATATGAGATGTATTTATAATTATAATAATGATTATATGTGTATATAGATGAGAATTTGTGTAAGGAAGCTCATAGACTTTAGTATTGTAAATTGTGGGAGCTGTAGCTAGTCTCCACAGCTCAGTGGTAGAGCAACTGGAGCTGTATATATATTATATTGTGTATTATTTGTAACCTATATTTGGTTGTATACACAATGTTGATAATGTAAGGTCAAATTGTCATGAAATAGAGATGGCCAATTATCAGGTTGTTTATAAATAATTTACTCAAAAAATTAATATTGAATATAAATTATATTTCGTATTTTTTTTTGTCATAAGATTTATGACTGAGTTGTTTTAGTATACACTATATAGTTTATATTCAATAGTTTGATGATAATGAAACTACAAAAGATTGTAAATTCCATAATAATCAGAGTTATGATAAGAAAGGTGAATATTCTTGAAATTATAGGGTTGTTGTGATCTATTTTCATTTGATGATTTAGGATCAATCATTTAAGAAATTTGAAACTTAAGGTTTGCTTGTATTCTTATGATGTGATTGATGCGTGGGAGTTGTCAATTAAATATCTCTCTCTCATGCAAGACGTGATGAGAGATGGTGAATGGTGATATATTAGTTGAGCAGATTGATACAAAGTTTATAATTGCAGACCCACGTATCAAAGGACTCAAACCTATTATGTTAAAGAAACATGTAAGAGGACATGCATGTTCTCATTTTCTTTGATCTAATTGATTAGTGGGAGCGTGAGAAGACTTTTTCTGCTCAATGTTTCTTTCCCATTTTGTTTTTAAAAACCATGAATTTTATTTGTTCTTACATGTGAACATTTTGGTTTTGATTATTATGGATGAATTAATATTTTGGCTATTGCTGTATTTTGTTTATTTTATCCTTACCTCGAGGTTGGAAATGAAAGTGGCTTTCTTGGTGAAAGTGTTATTAAATATGTATCTCTTAATAGAGATGACTTTTGAAAATGAAAGTGACTTTCTTGGTGAAAGTGGTGCTAAACATGTATCTCTTTATAGAGATGACCTTTGTAATAAAGGTGTATTTTTATTGAATATAGCTTTCCTTGAGAAAGTGACTAATTATGAAAAATGAATTATAAAATGGCCTTATGGCGAATGCTATTTTTCATGTAAAAATTTGTGTTTCTTACAGAAACATGTGTGGTGTTTCATAAAGAAACATGTGTCTCCTCATGGAGATGAGAATTATTTCATAAGAAATAATTTGAAAATCTTCTTGGGAAGATGTCATATTTCTGGGGAAATATGATGAGGACTCTTGCACACATGCATAGAAGGAATCACATATTATATATGTATGAATGTGCATCTACACTATTGCATCATTGTGATTGATTGATAAGAGAAATAGTTTGTGTAATTAAGGGTGAAATGTTCGATCTTACAGTGCATCCTCGTCCTTAGTTCCGAGCTACCATCTTATTGGAATATTGATCATGTTGAGGTGATTTTATTGGGCTATGTTAGTGGCCACATTAGTTTATTCAACCAGAGAGTCGTTTTCAAAGCTATTTTTGAAATTATTTAAAACCCAATTAATGACGTCCAAGTGGGAGAATGTTGAAAAATTATTTTATATTGGACTTAATTAATTGGTATTTTGTTTTATTTAAAATACTGGTTGGATGTATAGCTCAATTATGACCATGATACCTGTAAATTAATGTGATTAATTTGGTTTTGGTCTCACCTTGTAAATTGGGCTTTAAGCCCAATAATGATGTAATGTGATAAGTGTAGGGCTATTGGGCTGACTACCTATGATGGGCGGGTAATTGTCAACCCTCTATAAATACAAGGGCTGAGTCCCCTCTCCAATCTAATTTTTGACCTAGCCTCCCCATTAGGGCAGTCACATGAAAAAGATAAGGAGAGGAAGACCGGCCTCCACGTGAACACTTGATCACGTCCGATCAAACTATGGCATCACGAGGTACGTATATTGATTAAAATATTGTATGAGTGTTTTAGATTCAGCCTTTGATCCTGATGAGAATAATCTTTATTATTCTAACAAAGAGAACCTAAATTCCTTGCCATCTGAAACCATGTTCCTTTTAGCCTATTTTTATTCCCTCTTGCCTTCTATGTCAAGGCCTTTCTAAATAAAAAAATTCTTTTCTAGCTTTTTCTTGTTCATTCACTCTTCTTCATTTTAGTATTTTTTTTTTCTAAGATGGATATTCATAAGAACAAGTTTGACTAATCTTCGAGTACTATAAAATTTATTAGTGGGAGCAACTCTCCCAATAAATGATACTTCATTCTCATTCCTCTAGGATCCGAGAGTGAATAGTTAAGAGAACTTAAATTCTTTGTCATCTGACACCATGTTCCGTTTAACTATGCCCTATTTAAACCCATAAAAAATTTTCTATTGGATAATAACCTAATATAAATTTTAAACTAATGGAAAGAGAAAAAAAAAACAAAGCAAAAAAATAATATTATGGAAGCAAGAGTGTGTGGGAGTGGGAGTGTGAGGTGAATTTGAAACTTACTTTCCTTTAGTATCCCACCCACATAAGTTGGCAACCTCCACCAAAGCATCCTTCCATCTTTGCACCACCAAGCTTTGATCTTTTGACAAGTTTTTTTCCTCATGCTTCACAAAAGCCCTCCCAATATGGTTGGTGTATTGTATCAGACGGATCTAACTACTCCATAGAAGATTGGAAAAACTGTTCGCCCCAAGTCACCTTCTCTGCAATCAACAATCTCTCGCAACTCACTCAAGCACCACGAGGAAGAAGCCTATATAGTTTTGGGAGAAGACAACAATGCCAAACACAGATTCCTGGATTGCTTTCTTGAGTTTCTCACAAATAACTTGTCCTTTCTGAATCTCTCTGTCATCTTTGAAAGTCACGATTCCTTTTCGCCGTAACGCAGCGTACAAATGATCAATAAAACTATTACGAGTGTCTGAAACTCAAGAAGACATGATAATTCCACCGAGGGATTGAAAGAGGAGTAGTGGAAAATGGAATTATTGGACATAGCTTCAATTCTGAGCAATGATAATAGAATGGATTAAACGTTGTTTGCTACTAAAACTTTATTAAAATTATTACTTTACCATTTATATTAAAATAAAAAAAAATTATGATTGTGTCAAATCAAAGGGTATAATAGACATTTTGTATTTTTTTTCTTTTTTTTTTAAAATTAATGGAAATAAAAAAATAAAAAATAGGTGGGACCCAATGAATTCCACCCATTCCTTTCTCATTTCCATAATCATTTCTTGTTAAAGAAGAAGACCATAGTCCTAGACCTTTTTGTAAACAAACTATATATATATATGGCAAATCTCAATATTTTGTTGTATTTGAACTAAAACTCTATTCTATGTCTATTTTCTCTATTTCATACCTCACAAATTCATGTTATCCATCAATTTGGTCCCTCAAAAACTAAATCATTATTAAGTTAATCTCCCTGTTTGGATGCTATTTAAATAATTAACGAATTATTAATTTTAGCATAACCTAATAAGCATTAAATAGTCTACTTCATTAAATATGTCAATTATTTAAACGACAACTAAAAAGTATATATATAGGAGTGTTCAAAGATTCGGTTTAGTTCGTTTTATGTCGAAAAATGAGTAGACTTTGTGTAGTCAGTTTGATTCCAATTTTAAATAAATTGTCTTGATTCATGCTAATTTGATTTTTTTTTTTATGTTGACAATATTAAATGAAAGAGTAAGTCTTGGACAGCTCAACGTCTACACAAAAATTTAACATCTTAAAAAATTGAGCTTTTTTAAAGTCCTTAAGCAAAATTCAAACTTAATTATTTACACGTTAGTTAAGATCTTACAATTCATTAACTGCATTATCTATAAAATTACATCAAATACATTTATCTATCAAATTATCAAAATATTCTAATACTTACTGTATAAAAAACAAATAAAAAGTATTATTTACCTAATATAATTATTAGAGAAGCTATAATGTTCATTATTTAGGATAAAAAAATATCAATATGTATAGAGAGAACAAAAAAACTTAAGAACCAAACTAAGTGATTTCAATTTAGTTTGATTTAGATTGTTTTAATTAGTTTAGTTCGATTATAAACACTCTTAAACAGGCCAAATATTGATAAGATTTTTTTTTTTGTTGTAAGACCAAATAGATGACGATGTGTTTTGTGAGTGACGGAATTGATGAAATGGATATATATATATATATATATACCAGAGGTTTCGTATGCACGTATCGTGCATGTAATTTATTTTTAAAAAAAATATAATATAAAACTATTATTATTATATTTTAAAATAATAAAATATTAAATATTTTATAATTTTTAAATTTCTAAAATAAAATAATTATTATTATATTTTAAAATAATAAATTGAATTATGAGAAGTTATTTGTTCCAGCACTAATTACTCATCATGTTTACTTTCTCTCTCTCACTCCTACTCCCACATCTTCCCATCATTTTTTTGTATTTAATAAATTATTAAATATCTATTTTGGTAGACCGTTGACGGGAATGGCCCAGAGCCATATTAATATAGATATATGAAGAATTGAATATAAAGGAGAACATGTATATACGAGATGGACTAAAATGGAAAAATAAATATTTTTAAGGGATGAAAATAGAGAGAGAAGAATTAAGAAAGAAAAAAAATATTTTTATCTCTCTCATAACTCCACAAAAAAATATAAAGAATTAACCAAGCTTGGTTGGTCTAGTGGTTAGCTCACTAGATCGCTTAAGCAAGTGTTGGGGGCTCGAATCCCACCTTGTGTATGCAGCAACCAATTGGCCAGCGGCAAACCCTTAAATGGAATTCAGATCCGCGGAGGATTAGTCCTTGACCTATCGGGCTGGGGATACCTTGAGAAACAAAAAAAAAAAAAAAAATATATATATATATATATATATATAAAGAATTAATATAAAGATCCATTTTCCTTATCTACTTTCTTTTTTTTTTCGGTCCAATGACTTCTCTTCTTTCAAAGTCAGCAAGTTATTAGGTATTATTTTAGTTCTGTCCAAAACTAAAAAATACGTATTATTTGAGTGGATTCAGAGACTTTTGGGAGGGTGATCCTCTTGAAACGTGTCCAGAAGAAGAGATAAAGAGAAAATAAATTAAAAGAAAAAAATTAAAAAAGAGAATTTTTTTAATCTTTTTCTTAAGTTTACTATTTAACTTTTGATTAGTAAACTTAAGAAGAGTAATGAGAACGAGAAAGAAAATAATATGATTATTTTTTATATAAAATAAAATTAAGAATTTAAAAAGAATGAGAACTCAACCAAATAGGCCATAAGATACGGGTCATTATATTGTATTGATTAATAGAATTTAAAATAAGACTTTAAATTGATTAAACTAAGTTATTTTTTATATTTATCAAATTAGCCAATTTAATAACCAATTAAATTTATTAAACTAATCCGTCCAGCCATTTTCTCAAATATATATTTTTGGCAAAAACTATTTACCAAAGTATAGATTCATTTACGTAACTATATTTAGCAAGAGGAAATATACTTTTTAGTTCATAAATTGTTAATCCTACTATTTAACTGCTAAAGAATGAAAATAGACTATTGAGTGCATAAATTTTTATTTTCATAAAACATTAGTGGTTAAGGGCCAACAAAAAAGACATTAGTTATTATTTAACTAAATTATGTCACTCTTAAATAATGACATATTACCTTTTATTTATTATTAATGTTGTTATGCCACACTTTCACGTTATTTTGAACATCAAAATAAACAAATAAACAAAAAAAAATAGTTGGACAAAAGTATCATTTGAACTGTGATGCAATGATAACGTGGTGCGACTCTAATATAATATTTATGCATCTTCATTCATTGCCAATTGATGTCGGTCATTCAATAGGTAAACTTGACCAATGAGATTAAAGTCTATGTAAAGGCCAGAGCCCAGAGCAAATTATGAAATATTAAAATCAGTTAAACGATAGAAATCAATTGATAGTAAGACGCGACACGTTATCGCAATATCATGATTTTGTTTATTTATAGATTCTTAGGGGGTGTTTGGTATTACTGTCAGTTTTTAGATTTATGTTTTTTGAAAATTGAAATCTGTGGTCTTTTTTTCTGTGTTCTGTTTTCTATTTTATGTTTCTTATTTTATATCTTCAGCTTTCTATATTAATAAAATAACAGAAAATAAATATTTATGGAAGTTCAAAATATACTTACATGGATGTTTTGGGAGTAAGAAGATTCATGCACATTCATGGTGGGTGGTCGGTGTTGGTGGCAGTCGTGGTATGCGATGGTGGTTGGTCGGCGGTTGATGGTGGTGGTGAGTGGCCGGATCGGTGGTGGTTGGTCGGTGGTGAGTGATCGTGGTGGTGGACGTGGTTGGTGGTGGTGGCAGGTGGTGGGTGGTGGTGGACGTGGCTAGTGGTTGGTGGTCATGGTGGTGGGTGGTGGTTAATGGTGGTGATGATGGGTGGTCATGGTGGTAGGTGGTGGTGACTAGTGAGTGGTGGTGGTGGTGGGTGGTCGTGGTTGTGGGTGGTGGTTGATGGTAATGGTGAATGGTGGTGGTAGGTGGTCATGGTGGTGGGTGGTGATTGGTGGTGGCGGTGGACGTGGTTGGTAGAGGTGGCATGTGGTGGGTGGTGGTTGATGGTGGTGGTGGTGGGTGGTCGTGGTGGTGGTTGGTGGTCGTGGTGGTAGACGTGGTTGGTGGTGGTGTGGTGATTGAAAAAAAAAACTGAAATGAAATTTGTGGAAACCACATTTTATGATTTCTTATATGGTGTTTTATGTTTTCATATTAAGTTCAAAATTAAAAATAAAACTCATTCAGCCAAACAAGTTTTCAATTTTTTTTCCAAAATAAAACTAAAAATTAAAAACTGCAACAATGCCAAACACCCTCTTGAATTTCTAATTTATATTTTAAGTTTTTAACGCAACATCATAGTTTAAACGCCATTTTTATAATTTTTTTTGTTTTTTTTTTATATTGACGTTGAAGATGACAGAAAATTTTTTTAATAAAAAAGCATAGGATTTGGAAAACAGGCCGGCTCGGTTTGTAGAAAAATAATGAGTTTTTATTTTTTGGCCATTAGAAAAATAACGAGTTTGGTGACACAGTTTTATGAAAAGAAATAAATTAGATAGACCAGCTGGTTGACTCGTTTGGTAGAAAAAGATGCCAAGAAAGCTGAAGCAATCATTATAATTTAGAGGGAAATGACATAAGTAGGCTATTTATTTTACATTCATATTTTGGACTATATGATCAAGAGGGAAAAAAGAAGAAGAAGCAAAAACAAGTCAACAAATTCATTATTCATCTTATGCTTATCTTTCCAGTTTCCACACACTACATACTACATACATAGTGAGAATTCAGAAGAATTCTGAGAAAGAAGCTAAACCCAAAAGCCAAAACTCCCTTCAATAATGGCTCCCACGAAACCCACTATTCCTTCTTGCTCCACTGCCACTACTCCTTCAAGTACCACAAACATGAACTACCACGTTTTCTTGAGTTTCAGGGGAGAAGACACTCGCAAGAACTTCACCGATCACTTGTACGCCGCGTTGCAGCGGAAAGGAATTGTCGCTTTTAGGGACGAGGAAAAGCTTCCCAGAGGAGAAATCATCTCCGACAAGCTCGTGAAAGCTATTGAGGAATCTTTGTTTGCAATTATCGTTTTCTCCAGAGACTACGCGTCTTCCTCGTGGTGTTTGGATGAGCTGCTCAAGATTGTGGAGTGCAAGAGCGATTTGCGCCAATCGGTTTTCCCAGTTTTCTGTGGCGTAGATCCGTCGGATCTAAGACACCAGAGTGGAAATGTCGGGGTGGCTTTTGAGAAACACGAAGGGAAATTTATAGACGACGAAGAAAAGGTGAAAAGATGGAGAAATGCTTTAACTGCTGTCGCTGAGATATCTGGTTGGGACACTAGAGATAAGTAAGTTTTGAATCCCTAATATGATCACCTGTCTGTCTTGCTTGCATTTTCTCAATAGATTACTACTCATAAAAATGACAAATCTAGTTAATTGAGATAAATTGGTTAAATTAATGAAGAGTTGTCCTATGATTGGGTAAGTCATGGCATAATTGTTAGAGCTGTTGTTCTTTTCCTCATCCTAAATTGCTACTTTTGCTTCATTGTTCTTTATAGTCTGAGTGTGATTTCCATTCAACTTACCAAAACAACTATATCCACTGGTCTATGTTAGGCATGAAGCAAGAATTGTGGAAGAGATTGCTAAAACTATGTGGACAAGATTATGTGCTACATTGTCTCCCAAGTTCGACCATTTGATTGGAATTGAATCAAAAGTAGACAGATTGATCTCACTTTTAAAGATTGGGTTGCAATACAAATGCTTTATAGGGATAACAGGCATGGGAGGCATAGGTAAGACAACACTTGCCAAAGTTGTTTATGAGAAAATCAAATTCAAATTTGATGCATTTTGCTTTCTTCCCATTGTGAAAGAGAATTCTGAGAGTTCTGGTTTAATTTACTTGCAAAAGAAGCTTCTTTCTTGTCTTGATATCGGGGACCTTGACATTGATGATTTGGATGAAGGAGTAACCATAATAAAGTATTTTTTCTGTAATAAAAAGGTTCTTATTGTTCTTGATGATGCAAGCCATATAAACCAATTAGATTATTTGGTTGGAAATAAAGATTGGTTTGGTCCGGGAAGTAAAGTAATAGTAACTACAAGAAATATCCACTTGTTGAAGGCACATGATCAGTTTGAGAAGTACGAAATGGAAATGTTAGACAAAGATGAGTCTCTTCAGCTCTTCTGTCGGCGAGCATTTAAAATGGATTATCCTCAAGAAGGTTTTGAGGAGTTGTCAGAAAGTGCTGTTGAATATGCTGGTGATCTTCCTCTAGCACTCAATGTGTTAGGTTCATTTCTACGTAAAAGAAGTGAATCTGAATGGAGAGATATGTTGGATAAGTTGAAGCAAAGTTTACATCAAGATATTTTCAACCCACTTTGCAAAAGTTTCGATGGATTAGAAGATAAAGAGTACAAAGCAATATTTTTGGATATTGCTTGCTTTTTCAACTGGAAAGAAAAAGATGAAGTCATAAATATATTGAAAAGTTTCTATCTTTGTCCAAAAACTGGAATACAAGTTCTTATTGAGAGATCATTGCTAAGTAACCACGTAGAAGATTCAAATTCAGAAGGAATTCACGAAACATTTATATATATGCATGATTTGCTTCAAGAGATTGGAAGGAACATCGTTTTGCAAGAATCTCCAGATGCATGTAGACGCAGCAGGGTGTGGTGTCTAGAGGAAATTGATTTTGTATTGAAAGAAAACAAGGTAAGTCTTTAGTTTTTTAGTTGTGGTAAAACTGTTAGTTAATTACTTAATTTATTACATTATTATTTCTAAATGTATTCTTCATTACTTATATTTTTTTCATTTTTATTAGGGAACGGATAGTATTCAATGTATAGTTCTGAATATAGAGCATCCATACAAAGCAATATGGCACCCAGATTGCTTCTTAAAGATGGATAACCTTAGATTTCTGGACTTAAGTAATGTGCACCTCTCTCATGGTCTCACTTCTCTTCCTAAAGCATTGAAAGTTCTTAGATGGAATTATTGTGCTCTGAAAGCTCTGCCAGGCATTGAACAATTATATCAACTTGGGGTCCTTCAATTGTGTAATAGCAGAATCAGAAAACTATGGAATGGAACACCGGTATACTTTCCTTCCTCAGTACTCTTACATAATCTAGATATTCTAACTACCACTAGATTTCGAATAATATATAAAATTGATATTGACCCCCCCCCCCCCCCCTTTTTCTATCTGTATGTTTGACCAGTCTTTACATAAGCTGAGGATCATCGATTTGAGTGGTTCCAAAGATTTAATTGAAACTCCAGATTTCAGTGAAACTCCAAATATTGAAAGGATGTTTCTTAATGATTGCATAAACCTAATAAAGGTTCATGAGTCTGTTGGACAGCTCAAGAAGTTGCTTAAGTTGAGTTTGAAGGGATGTAAAAATCTTGTCACTCTTCCAAGTAAGTTGGAAACAAATAGTTTACAGGCATTTACGCTTTTTGGATGCTCAAAACTTGAAAAGCTTCCTGAGTTTGGTAAGAATATGAAAAGCCTGTACATCATTGATGTGGAAGGAACTTCTATCAGAGAAGCACCTTGGTCTATCATTCATTTAACAAATCTCAAACATTTTGAATTGGGTGGTTGGCACAGGCTTTGGTCAGTAATACCAGAGATTCCAAAAAATTTAATTATATATGCAGATCGTTGCCTTTCTGTGGATCCCTCAGTGGCTCTACAACATACATTTGCATTGATTGTCTCTCAGGTCTCACTCCTTCTCTATCTCTGTTTGTCTCTTATGAATTTTGATCTTGCTTTACATGGTAAAATTAGGAAGAGAACAACAACAATAAAAACATTTTATCACTAGGTGGGGTCGGCTTAAATTTTAGAAAGAAAACAAAACAAAACAAAAATAAATTTAGATGAGAACTCCTGAAATATATGGGACTCCCATCCCTATAATGTCTATTTCTTTCTAACTTTTTTTGTTTAAAGTTCCTTAAGTATTTTTATAAATATCTTATACTATCATTTTTAAAATCAAATCTATTGAATGAAAAATTGTTAGTCTATATATGTTGTTATTAAAAATTACTTATATTATATATATAACAAAAACAATTAAGAAAAAGTTTTGGGCTTGTTTGAATGTCATTTTATTTTTTCATTGTTTAAAAGTTAAAACTGTTTTACAAAAGTAGTTGAGAATTCATGCTAGTATTGTTTTCATGTATTCATATTTATGTTTTATTTTTATAGAATATGTATTCATATTTATGTATATACTATTAATAAAATAACTTGCTTTTTGTATTTTCTTTGTTTAAAAAAAAACTAGAGTTCAAAACATCTTTTAATTGTTCTCCATTTTATTTTCCTAAAACACATATTCTATTCTCTACTATTTCTTAACTTGCATTTGTCCCGTGTATGAAATATGTAGGGTGCATGTTTACAGTATATTGTGATGGTGCTCCTAACTTGCATTTTATATATATACTACTAGTTTGTCGTGCATTTTATTTTTATTCCTTTATTATTATATTTAAAAGAAATAAAAAGAAGTAATGACTTGTTATTTTAAGACCAAAAAGGCACAGGGTTTAAAACGTTAAAAATATTCCCTATAGCTAATTATAAGTGGATTTCTTGTTTGTTACAGAATCCCCGTTCTTCTCAGGGTCCTACTCATCTTTTATGTAAAGACATTTTCTTGGAGTATCAAGGGAATCTAATCCCATCATGGTTTGAACAGCGGGAATATATACTTGATATGTATGAGCATCCTCTCTTCAGAAAGAAGAAAATTCGCAGTGGTTCTGTCTCTATAACCACTCACATACCTTATGACGTTACTGGTTATCGTAAGACAGAATGGTCGGCAATTGCTGTGTGCCTTGTGGTTGAAAAAAAATTGTATAATCCTGCAACGTGGAGTGGTTTCTCCATAATTTGGAAATTCAAAGATTATTGTCATCCCAGTGAAGAAAGACATGGACGTCAGAAAGTTAAAAATCCAGATTTTATCCCTCTTTATATAGGATTGTTTCCCTTTGAAAAGAAACATTGTCCACGACATCCAACTGGTGGTGGCTGCCAAGTTGGTTTAACAATTACTATTTCAAAATTGGATTTGGATAGTGATGAAGATCCTAAATGGAGAAGTCCTTTATTTAGAAACCTGAGAGTATTGGAATGTGGGTGGCGTCTGATGCGTAAGAAAGATTTGGATGCATGAAGCATATATTCCAGTTCCACCACCTTTCATTCTCATAGGCACAACCCTACGCATTGAGGTAAGCAATTACATTCTTAATTTCTATCTAGTTCTTACTTGGACTGGACTAAAATATAGTTTCATATATTTTTGCAATTAGTTTTTTAATAAAAATGAAATATGTCGAGAAAAGTTCTAAAAATATTTAATTATGAAGGGATGAATTGTAAAAATCATTCACATGACATTTTCTAATTGAAAATTTTGATAGCAAATACCTATACCTAAGGTATGTTACTACTAGGTCACCATGCGACTTGTTGCTAGTTTCTTATGCAGATTTGAGAGAGACGATGTTATCAAATTGAGAGTGCTTTGCTTCTTATCTTTGGTAGGTTTGTGTTCCAAATTTTGATTAATCATTTTCGATATTAAACCTATTTCAGTGCCAGTTTCCCTGGTTTCACTTTCACATGGTGTACTTTTAATCAAGAGTTACCAAGTTTGTGTGGTATGTATATAGGAGTAAGTATAAACCAAATCAACTGTAAACAAATATTTAAATGTATATTGTTAAATTGGTAAGGTTCTAGTAAGATTTACATTTAACATATTGCATGTCTATGGACTATTCGTGATTCTTTAATACATTGCTTCCCTCTATAAAATGCCATGTGCATAAGTTTTTTTCAACATCAAGTCACCCTTTCTTTGTGTGGTGGAGGTTCTGCAATGGTGTTTAGCTGATCGGGAAATTCAGGAACAGACGACAGCAAATTTAACAAGAGGAAAGCATAATACTTGAAAAGGGATCCGGCTTTGAATTTCACTCCACCGAGGGTGGCTGCCACTGGTGACGACATGGCAGCGGAGGTGGCAGCTTCGGCTCCGGCTTCGGCGGCACAGGAGGCAACGGGAGAGGCGGCAGAGGGAAGGGCCATGGTGGTAATGGCTGTGAATAACCACACAAACCAAACAAGCACAACTTCCCAGGGGGACATATTCTTCCACATCTACCACAATTGAAAGGGCTCACATTTGTATTGATGCACAAACCCCCACAGCACTGAAAGTTAAAGAGACATCTAACCCCACAAAATCCACAATTGTTTATGTCCGAACTCACGTTCACACAACGGTTACTGCAACACAGACTCCTCGGAGGAAACTCTCCTCCGCTGCATACCCACGGTCTGTTCCGACACCCACGTTGTCTCTGCTTCTGCTTCTGCTTCCCAACTTTTTTCAACCAACGAGACGAAGACAACAAGGATGACGATGATAATGGGGAGATTGTATTGGTGGTATTCTTGTAAGCTGCGTCTGTTTTGAAGAAGAGTAAGAGTAACATCAGAATTATAAAATATTCTTGAAGAGGCATTCTGGGTGTTGATGCACGAGTGTGGAATTAGAAATGGTAGGAATTTGGGAAACTACATATAATTAATAATAGTTTGTTGTGAAGAAGATTTAAGATTTATTTGATTTTGGTAAGAAAGCAGAGAGCAGTATATATCGTTGTTCGTTCATGCTTAGGTTACGTGTATTACAAAAGTGGGCACTGGTCACGTGCTTTGGGCGTGGACCTCGTGCTGGTGCAGGAGTTACAGTTCAAGATCACTCATTTGAAATGAACAATGAATAATATGTGAATGTGGATGATGACTATACGCCGATTGTGAAACTTCTATTTTTGTTCTTTGACTGAACAAGGTTTGGTTAAAAGTTGCTGTTCTTTAATCAATTGATTGAACAAAGTTTGGTTGAGAGTTAAAAGTCACTTGGCTTTTGTAAATTGTAATGGTTTCTATCGACTTTCCGTTAAAAGCTTAAAATTCATATTTTGTTCCTCTTTATTTGATTTTTTTTTCTTCACTAAAAGAAGTATTCGTATTCGAATTCATTACATTATGAGGAATTAATCTCTTATATTATAACCAACTAACTCCGTTGGTTGATGTTCAAAATTTGTGCCTTATTTTTCTTAAATGATAATATAATGTCTTTATTGATCAAATGGTGTTAGTCTCGTGGAACCAATACAGCATCACTGAACTGAGAGAAAAGTTCAAATGAAGTCAAAACGATTGAAAAGTATTTTAGTTTTTTTTTTGTAAATTGCTTCTGTCAATTTAGTCATACTATACCAGCAACAATTTTATGTTTTTATATATTTATGCCATTAGCAATATATAGAAATGATATTTGGCAAAAACAAAATAGGACAATTACTTTATTTAAAAAATAAGAATTAAAAAATTTTTAATTTTTGTTTCATTTTAAAATGGAATCCCCAAAAACAGAATAGCTTTTATAGAAACTTATATTTCATTTTATCAAAAAAGAAAAAGAAACTTATATTTCATGTATAAAGTGTACGATTCAGATAGTAAGATATTCGTGTCCGCATTGTAACAGATTTATTTAACGACTCAAACTGTGCAACTAATACACTTTATCTGATCTACACGTTACCAAATCCGCGTCCCGTAATGATGAGTGTTTGTTAGATGTGTTAATTCACCCTCCATTGATATTTGATGGCGTGAGGGGATCACATTGGAAGGATACTTAATCACATGAAAAAGGCAACAACTTTAAAACAGAATTGAGATTTCATCATCCAACACAACACAAAACCATCAAAATAAGCATACAACTTTATTTGTCCTAATTCCAACGTAATTATGATAAGTCAGAGGAAAGAGTTATTACTTATGATGTGAGATCTTTAGTTCCTAGGAATAATATGCTTATTAATCTATGTAGTTCTAATTGGTCATGTATTCCTAATTATGCAATCAACTATAGTCCCTAAAACATTAATTGTTGTCCAACTGGGTGATATAACCATTAAATATTGACGTATCACAGTTAATTTGCCACATGTATTGTCATGTGACATTGACACATCATGTTTTTTTTTGTGCTTTTAGACACATCATGTTGAGGAGGAAAATTTGTCCAATTTGTATTTTTTTTTAAAAAAAATTTCTCTTCAAAATAACGTGACAATGTGACATAATAGTACAGATAGCAAGTTAACGGTAATAGCATTTAACGATCATGTCACTCTGTTGGATAATAGCTAACATCCCAAAGACTAAATAATTGACAATTACTTTCATTATTTATAAATTAAATAATAAGTTGAGTAACAATTCAAATACTAAAAAAATAAATTTTTGTCTCCCTTAAAATTTAAATTGTACTGTAATCTTCAATTTAAAAAAAAAAGGGGGGGGGGGGGGGGGGGTTACATGCTACCCAATTCCAATAAAAGACAACAACCTTCACCTTCCTCAATCTCTCTTGATTTCTCCATAAATAATTATCATGAAAAAAGACGACAATAAAAATCTGAAGGACAAGTTTATATGCCATCACATGAAAATATATAGGAAACTTTTGAATTTACACTATTATAGGATAATATACTATTTTGTATCAATGTAGGTTGAGGAGGCCTCTTCTTTAGGCCTCCCACAATAGGCCGGAGTTGTATGTTCACTTGTCCACCATTTTAATAGATATATGGTTAGTTTAAATAGCAAATACTCTATTCTGTAAACAGTCTCGACTTGAGTTTTGTATATAGAAAAATTCCTACTCTTTGGCGATCAATCTGAGTCTTACTTTTGAATTTTATAAATAACTTTTTTAAATAGGTAATATTGATAGAGGTTAATAGGAGGAAAAGAAAGGCTATCTTAGTACTTTGACATAGTTAAAACTCCTAAATGTGGATAATAAGAAACTTATTGCAATGGGTCTCGTAGATTAAGATTTCAACTATAATTTTATTCAATGAGAAGGAACATTATAGTTGGGAGCAAGATACTAGATTTCTTGTAGTTTCAAGGGGAGAGCCACAAGGGATGAAGCAGCAGTATCATAAACATGATCACAACCATTTAACTTGGTGCTCAAAAAAGAGCAATTACACTTTTGTTCACAGAATACACCCATAATAGCAGTTTTAGCATTATCATACACATAATCACAATCATTAACAAGTGCTCATAAGGAGCAGTTATTACACTGTTTATTTCAGAGACCATGGAGCACAACCAAACACCACAACGCCACTGAGCATAGAATTCATGTCCTTAAGCACACTTCATACTATTGGAGACTCATTAAGCAACTACATCCATGCAGGAAGGTACTGACTTAAACATAAAGTAGATATTTTTACTACAGAATCACCATGAATGTGATCGTCAGAGCATTGTTTACTGGAGCACAAGACACTCATGCGAACCGGCCACAACAGAAGGACGGGAGCTCGAGTTAACCGGATTAACTTCCTCCAGAGATTGAGGAGTGGCGTCCGGTTCAGCAGAGGCAGCAATGGCTTCAAAGATGAGAGCATTGACTTCCTGAAACCTCTCTTCAGAGAGGGAGACCTCTGCGAGAAGCCTCCATGCATTGGCTTCTGATGCCTCATCATAGTCTGTCTTCCTCTTCAACACCATGTGGCCACTAATTTCCCATACAGCAGGATTCACTTGGGTGTCCAGCAGCTCAGCGCTCACTTCTCCAAGAGCTTGCTTCTCGGCATAGCACTGTTCATTCAGAAGAAAAAACTATGTGAGTTGTTGGTTATCAAATATCATTAATTCATTTAATGAATGTGGTTCTAAGCATACCAGTTGTCTATTTGGTTGTAAGATCTATTTCTCAAAAATTGATGCAACAACAAACCAGTTATTGTTTGGCCAATCACCTTATAAGCATTCATATATGTCAAATTACTGAAGAAAAAGGATAAGATTGGATAATTTTTGAAACTTACTGAGTAGTGGTGTTTTTATACAAAAGAGAAATAATTTTAGCTTTTGGATTTGCTTCAAAGAAGAAATTTCAATTCCCTGTTTCTCCATTACAGCAGAAAATAGATTCAGCAGTCATTTAAATTCAGATTTATGTCTTCCACAGAAACTTAAAAAAAAAGTACTTTCAAAAGAAAACAGTTTCTTTTCCTCCTTTCAGTGCTAGTGCAAACAAGTTCAAGAAAAAGTTTCACCTGTGGTAGGAGAAAGATTTGCCTTCCACAATCAGAAATAAGAACATTGTAAGGTATGTTGTTGTCTTGAAGGCAGATGCAGGCATCTGAAACAGTGTTTGCTAGATCTTCCAGAGTATTGCCACCTTCAAAGACAAGGCCTCTGACTGGATAATTAAGCAATGCAGATATCTTGACACCACCTTTCAAATTGGCTATTTTCTTAGTGGGAGCTTTCTCGATGGGAAAGGGCACAGCCAGATAGTAAGCCTGGGTATGTTAAAATAATCAAATTGCAATTCATTTATTGACTAAACACCCAATAAGAAGGTGCAATGATTAATATAAATGACGAGACAATTGGTTATTTGAAGTTCTTCAGAGCCCATCAGTACCTGGAAATGAAGGTGGTTAATAGTAGCAAATGCACCCAAGCTGTTGTAGCCGAGTCGGAAATATGGATTTCCAGCTTCTGCTGCCATGTGAAGTGCAAGCAGGAAGCTGTCACGATCAATCCTCTGAGGCAAACGCTCGAAAATACGGGGAATCAGCAGCACGTGCCCGTACTCAATAGGACTGACCTGTTAAGGGAATCATAAATAAACAGAATCATATAAATGATTATTCCTGTGAATCCTAAAGAACAAGAATCTATAACAAAAGCTGAAAAACATACATTGATGGCAACAAGACTGGGAGAATTTTCAACATCTATTGGCGCATTTGGAAAAAACTGAACTTCACCATCATCGCTGGCTTCAAATTGAAACAAAATCTCTTCTTGCCCAACTTTAGTGAAGTTGAACTTGTTTTCATCAAAAGGCTGGAGCACCTTATCAACCCTGAACTCAGTTGGCCTCTTCTTGAGGTGGCGACCCTCATTCAGCTGAGCAATGAAACCATACTCACCCGGAATAACCTATTCCAAAATCATCACACAAATATGAAACCATCCCCAAAGACACATATATCTACACAAAACCAAGTAGCACAGCACTCAGAAAGAGAGTAAAATTAGACCTTGGTTTCACAAGCAGTGACATCATAGCGAAAGAGCCCTCTCTGCATGCGATCTTCCCACTACCATGAAATAGTGAACAACTTCAGCATACAGCATGATAATACAAGCACAGAAATGGAACAGAATATAGTAATTATTCTTCAATTCTTCCTCATCAATTTTTATAATTACCTCTCCCAGAATGAGCGAGTCCAAAAAGGCCACAGGGGGCTCCATGCCGTCATGTTCAGAAAAGCCCTTTCCAATCCCCTTGGGAAGCCTTCTGAAAGCATACAGAGGGAGCTTGGCCTCTGTTTCAGAAACCCCTCATCATGTGAGCCAAAACTCATGAAACACACTATGCATAGCCATGAACAAGCTCAAATTTCACACACCACAGAGTCAACATGCAAAAGAGTTCCGAATCATACCTTCAATGCAACAATTTTTCAAGCAATTACGACCACAGCCTCCTACAGGGCGAGCAGCCTCTCCAGCCTCCTCTTTTTGATAATTCGAAACAACGGTGGGAACCCTCTTAATCCTCAACATCTTTTGTGAATTTTTTCAGTCAATTAAAAGAAGCCAAAACCAAATCCAACAACAATAAAAACCTTCAACGAGATCTTATTGCTTTTTTTTTTTCTTAATAGCTTAAGAGTCTTAAAAATTACTTACTAGAAAGCCCTAAACCTATTATACCACTACAAACCCTAAGACTAAAGACGGAGAGAAAGCGAAAGAACCACCGCCGGCGAGGAAGAGGAGGTCGGAGGGGCTACCGCCTTCAGAAGGCAAAGCGCCGCGCCCGCCGTGCGGCGAAGGGTTGGTCTCAATCACGCAACCCTTGCGTCGTACAGAACGGACATGAATTGGAGACCGAAGAACTCTGAGAATAGCCGTGATGTCTACAATGCGTCGAACCCGGGTTTTATCCCTCCGAAAAACCTCTTGCTGCGTGTGTTGTGTTGTGCTGGTTGAAGGAAGCACCAAGCGAGAAAAACGATGCGAGTGGGGAGGGGTGCTCTGAGCTAGAGTTGGATGTTGCTAGATGGAGGAGGTGATGTGGGAAAGTGGGTGATGAAGGAAGATGAAAGGAATGGAGGGGAAGGGGTTGGTTTTATAGATAAGAGGAAGAGAGAGAAGAGAGATGTGGTTGTGGTTGTGGTTGTGATTGTGCCATGCCGTTTACTGATTAGGAAATTGGGGTTTCTTTGTTTGTTTGGGTTAGCACTTCTTAGCAGTGAAAGGAAAGGAAAAACTGTGAGAAACAAACAATTATTGGCGATTTGTGAATGAGAGAGAGAGAGGGAGGAAGGAGAGAGAGCTTCCTATCACCCTATGCCATTGGCTCACTATATTAATTATTAAATTCTATTTTTATTTATTTTTTGGGATAAATTTTTTTTTAAGAGATGTCAAATTACACTTTTCTCTTCTTTTATTATTTTGAAAAGAGACAAAATATTATTTAGTCCCTGAATTATTGGTCAAATCACTATTTAGTCCCCAAATTTATAACTACGTCAACTATTTAGTCCTCAAACTTGGCAAAAATACTATTTAATCTCCGAATTTGCAACTCTGTCAACTATTTAGTCTCCTGACTGTTACCCGTTAGAGTTGACAGAGTTATAAATTTGGGGATTAAATAGTATTTTTGTCAAGTTTAGAGACTAAATAGTGACATAGTTACAAATTCGGGGACTAAATAGTATTTTTGTCAAATTTGGGGACTAAATAATTGACATAGTTACAAATTTCGAGGATTAAATAGTATTTTTGATAAATTTGGGGACTAAAAAATAGTTTGACCAATAATTCAGGGACTAAATAATATTTTGCCTCTTCAAAACTTGCAAAAATTACAATTTTTTTAGTTAAATATCCTTAATAACATGATTTATTTTTAAAAAAATTATAACTTATTATAAAAATATTAATCAAATAACACCAAAAATTTATTAATTAAATACTTATGTAATTATATAAATAATAAACATAAAAATATTTTATCAAAATAAGTTAAATTTACAATTTTTTTTATCCCTCAAAGAAATAAGAATGAAATTGAAGGAGACTCATTTTATTATTCTTTAATATATTTAATTATTTGTAAATGTTTTTTTTTTGTTATGTTGTCTTGCCACTCTATTCTTTTTTTTTCTAATAAGTGCCATTCTATTCTAATATGAGAATATCTTTGTACTTCTCTAATTTTATATAATCGCCCCTAAATTAGTTAGAGTCAGAACCAAAATTATCACCGAACTAGGTGAAGTTTCATAAGTGTACAAAGTTCTCTTGACAAACAAAATTTTATACGCAATGTCAATACCATTCTAACTAATTTTTAGTTAATAAATCATTTTTTCTTAAAATTTAAGATTTAATTCAACAAAAAGTATAAATTTTACTTTTTTATAGTAAATTTACTTTTATTAAAAATAATATTTTATTATTGTTAGGGATTTTAAATTTAATTATAGTAATTTACTAATTTGATTGGAGAAGTTAGTAACTAACATCTATGAATCAAATTGGAAAGTATTGTATATGCGAGAGAAAAATATTATATAAAATATGATGTAAATTTTTTTTGAGAATCGTGAAACATTACGATTTTACTGTTTGGATTTTACACCAAACATACCCTGAATGAGACTTTAGCCATCTTTGAGTTTTCACATGGTGGTTAGGGAGGATTATGGGTATTATATTTTCTAATCTTGGATTTGGATTTGAGGGAATATTAAAATTAGTTCTATTCTATGAATAATTAAATTTCTATACTCGAATTCAGACCGTAAAAATATTAAAATAAATTATTATTTTATTAATATAAAAAATTTTTGTCAATTTTTTGTCTATAATCACAAAAAAAATAATTAAATCATAAATATAAATGTACTATTAAATTATTTTAATATGTATGAAATATTTAAGATTTCTTTTTATTATATATTTTTTCAACAAAAAAATTTAAAAAATTTTTTTTATTGAGAAAAATTTTAAAATATTACTTTTTAATATATAAAATAATAATAATTACTATTGTGAGGATGGTATAGTTATCCGTTTTTTAACACGTTGATTTTATATCCAAACACATACTCAAATCCACATTATAAAATTTTTTAGTATCCATTAAATATGAGTATTTTGATTATCCCTAATGAATAATGATAGTGTCTTGTTGACCGTACACCCAATGGTGTGATGGTGTGATAGGGATTTTCTTTTCTTTTCTTTGTGAAAATGATAGGGATTTTCTACGGAATAAAGTGAGTTGATGATAAATAAATAATAAGCACACAGAAAGATGATGGCATATTCCGAAGGATTCTTTTTTTTTTTGGCCATTATTCCGAAGGATTCAAGTTAGACTTTTTCTTCTCTTTTTTTCTTAGTCTCTATTCAATTTTGTTAGAAAATCTAAAGGCAGAAGTATCTTTGAAGACCATAAATTTTAGAGTCTTCCTTAGTTATGTATCTACCTTTTTTTAATTGTAATCTCTAAATTTTAAAATTACAGTAATTTTATTTTTTATTTAAATTTTGTGTAAATAATTAACAGTATATATAAATGTGATTTTTTTTTTCGCGACCTCCAATATTGATTGTGACATTAGAGTATATATTGTTTCATCAATTTAACCATGATATCATTTTTTGATTTATAATTAGGGTATCCACCAGATCGGGCCTGTAACTAATCGCTCAAGTACTACGAGAATCATTTCTAAGGGCGACCCTCCCAACAAATGATGCTCCACTTTCATCCCTCCATATATCAAACCCAGAAGACAGTAGTTAAAAAAACACACACCTCTTGCCATCTCCATGTTAGTTAACTATTATATCATTATGTTGCTATAAATTAAAGAATGTTACCGTGGCTAGATTAATTAATGAAAAAAAAATTATCTAAATATATGATTTAACATCACAGTCAATATTAGAAACCACAAGAACGATCACATTTATATTTATTGTCAATTATTTACATAAAATTTGAATGAATGGTAAAAAAATAGTTATAATTTAAAAATTTAAAAGCACAATTGATAATAAATAAATTTTAGAGGCATAATTGAAAAATACACTACAATTTATGGGTATCAAAAGTAATTTTGCCAAATTTAAATTTTCTATTGGCCCCAACCACCTGTGGCTGCTATTTGCTAAGATGAACCGCCATGGGTACAGTACAAGTGGGCGGAAGACAGGTATTTTTTTTTAGGAAATTAATATTTTAATTTATAGCATTATATTTTTTTCCTTTTAGGAAAATAATAAGATTTGATTCATTCATTTGACCCTTTATAATGGATTCTTTTGAATATTATAGTCATGAATCATGACAAATTAGAGTGAATATGCGTCTAGATCCTGTATATGGTTGGAAAATATTGCACTTAATCATGTCTTTGTGCAATAATAGAGAGATTAAACATATTTATATTTAATTCATTTAAAACGTTGCACTTAAGATTAACTGTATGTCTTTATGTTATTAGTGCTCTAATCATGCCAATTAGTTGGGAAAACAGCATTTCTATCACCCCTACTTTGCTTCTAGAAATTGAAACTAATGCATGATTATTGCTGTTTCAGTTTCACCCTCAAATATTAAAAGTTAAATTAATTATAAATTTCATCCCGGTAAAATATTAAAATTATACTTCTTTCTCTCTCTTTTTTTTAAGAGTTACACTTTATAAATAAATAAATAAATATTATCAAGATGATGACATAATTGGATGAATCAATATATGAGTGTATATTTTTTTAAAAAAAATCAAATTATTTTTTGTTGAATATAATGATTAATTATATTATTGACTGTTAAGCACTTCAAATAAGACAATTTACCCAAAAAAATTAAAATTATTTCGTACTCAAATTTTAAAATCAAACTTTCAATAATAAATAAATAAATATTTTTAAATTATAATAGTGTATAATTATTAATTAATAGCCTAAAATTGACTTTTAGTCACTAGATTAAATCAGTCTAAATGCAGAGGCATCGTTAGTTTTGTGCCAAGGATACACACATTATTTGAGTTCTAAAATTTTGTAGATAGGACTTCTGAACTTTTATTTTGGACACTCAATACCCTTCTGTTCACATTCAGCCGTTATTTATTATGTAAGAATATTTTGTATGGATATTTAAATCATTTTATATTTTAACGGCTCTAAAATGAATGACAAAAATTATTAAAATAGCATTATAATGATTAAAATACTCTTACAAAATGTGTTTACATAGCATATAATGTCTAAAATACTCTCACAAAATGTGCTTGCATTGTAGAAAACAACTACAATACCCTCACAAAATGTGCTTGCGTGATAGATAATGGTTGAATGTAGGCAAAACTCTAACAGAAAAGTGCTAAGTGACTCAAATTAAAAGTTTAAATGATCTCTACAAGACTTTAAAATTCAGAAAATATATATGTTTAGGAGGTTTTTGTCCACTTTTATCACTTTCCAATTTCTTATTATTACTATTATCACTTTTCAAATCTTATTTTTTAATCTATACCAAACGCACTATTCACTTCCCAATTCGCCGTTAGCAACGGCAAATTGGGAATTTTTTTTTGTTCCAATTCGCCGTTGCTAACACCGAATTGGGAGTCAACGCAATCTGCTTCAATTCGCCGTTAACAACAGCAAATTGGATTTTTTGAAAAAAATGATCCTATGTGGCATGCTGACGTGTCCAATTCGCCTTTACTAACGGCGAATTGGACTATGTGAAAATTTTTAACCTATTTTTTGTCAGATCGTGATCCCAATTGATCATTAAAAAAAGCAACACCAATTCTCCCTTGAAAATGGCGAATTGGTATTGCTTTTTCAGTATACAGCCCCTACCTCCCCTCTAAATCAAATCAACATTCTTGAACCTATTTACTTTTCACTGTGCATGTAAATTATATAGCTAGTATGAAGTACTAAACCTACCTAAATATATTAATTTTTTCAATAGTTGACTGTAAATTACATTGTATGGAGCACTGTTCACTTCTCATTTTTTTAAAGATTTGTCAACACGTCTTGCTTTTTTAATGACCAATTGGGATCTCGATCTGACAAAAAATATGTTAAAAATTTTGTACAGAGTTCAATTCGCTGTTGATAAAGGCGAATTGGACACGTCAGCATGCCACATAAGATCAATTTTTTCAAAAAAAACTCAATTTGCCGTTGCTAACGGCGAATTGGAGCAGATTGCGTTAACTCTCAATTTACCGTTAGCAACAGCGAATTGGAACAAAAAATTCTCAATTTGTCATTGCTAACAGCAAATTGGAAAGTGAACAGTGCACTTAGTATAGATTGAAAAATAAAATTTAAAAAATGATAATAATAAAAATAAAAAATTAAAAAGTGAAAAAAGTGAAAAAAACCATATTTAGGACCCGAAATTTAGGAGGCATGAGTGAAATTTAGTATATTAATATTAATTAGACTACGTCAGTATGACGTAATAGAAAGGTGTAGATACCAATTGGACCACGGTGTCGGGTTTCTGTCTCTAATATTTGCTATTGCTCTGGACACGTCACACGTCATATTTTTCTAATATAAAACGCATAATCATTAAGGCTATTTTTGTTTATACGAAAAGAGAATAAAAATGTTGAAATTTGGAAGGAATAAAATATTATGTTAATGTAATGTGATCTGAATAAAATCAAAATAAATAAAAATATAATTTTATCACATTATAAAAAGTATAATTTATTTAATAAGAATAAAAAGAATAGACCTTATTTCCAAATATAGCCTAAAGGAAAAGTTATTTTACTGTATTATTAATTTCTTTTTTTAGTGGATTGTATTATTAATTTCTTAATCATGTCATCTTTGGATTTTTTTTAAGTCATCTTTGGTATCTTAGTATTATGATTAGATGATAGTATCTGATACGTTATTATATTTAAAAAAATTAAAAATAAATAATAATATTAACATGTGTGTTGAACCAATTATTTAATTATTTGTTCATAAACAATTCAGTTTGATTTAACCTTCCTTCATTTTCTCTCCCCCTCCCTTTCAATCTCTCTTCCTTCATCCCTTCTTAATTCTAAACAAACCCTAAGATTTATTGATTTAGTATTTAAATTGATATGTTGTTATTTAGACGTTAAATTTGTTTTTAAAATTAAGAATAGATATTATTATTGTTAGATATATATCACTATTACTTGCATTTCTATGATTTTTTTTTAAAATATTAAGTTAAATCATATTATAAAAAAATCAAACGGTATTTACAATTGTTCACATAACACCATCCCAATAATACACAAAAAGAATCATTTGTAAGCATTTTTTTTTTTCTTGTAGGAATACAATTAGTTGAAGGGTAATGTTACGAGGGAGTTGACGAGTTTTGATTCACTAGTTCTCAACGGTTGATTTTGTTTCAAAATCTGTGTTATTTTAAACATAAAAAATATATATTTTAATACAAATCTCAAAACAAATTCAACATCTAAAAACTTATGAGACAAAAATTTTAAGCTCCATATAGTATTAGGCTTAGTTGAAACATGGGTTCTCCCTCCTCTATGTTAGGAAAAAAGAATGGACGAAAAGCTCAAGATTTCCGTAATCAGGATTAAAACATGATGCATTACTTGAATGATTTCCCTGTTTTTCCTTTTTTGGAAGGATTTCTTGAAGAATGATTAAACTCAATTTTGGGCTCAATAATTTTAAACTCACATGATTTCACGTTCAATGGACCCCACTCCACGTTTTAAGAACTAACCAAATAGATCCACCAGTTTGGCTTCTTACACTAAACTTAGTCTCTCATATTCACATTATCTGTTTCATTGTATAGATGTGTACAGATTAAAAAAATTAGGTTAAAACTTTAAATTGGTCCTTTATGTTTGTACGAAGTTTCATATTGGTCCTTTATGTTTCAAAAAGTCCAAATTGGTCCTTTATGTTTGCAAGAAGTTCCAAATTGGTCTTTCCGTTCAAATTCGTTTATTTTCCAAGTTAAGTGCTGACGTGGACACACCATCTCTCGTACGTGTCAATTGAAGCTGGCGTGGCATGCCACGTCATCGCCATGTCATCATCTAATATCATATGTGATGACGTGGCAGTGACGTGGTGCTGACGTGGCATGGCACATCATCTTAGATGGACACGTCAGCACGCCACGTCAGCACTTAACTTAAAAAGTTGACGGAAGTGGACGGAAGGACCAATTTGGAACTTCTTGCAAACATAAAGGACCAATTTAGACTTTTTGAAACATAAATGACCAATATGAAACTTCGTGCAAACATAAAGGACCAATTTGGAGTTTTGACCAAAAAATTATTAGTTCACTTTAAACTTAAAAAAATATGAGATATAAAGACGAAATTATCCTTACTAATTAATTACTCTTGCTTACTCTTTTTTTAATTAATCTTATCTTGGGAATAAGTATTAGGAAGTGATAAAATTATAAAAAAAATTAATGCTTTATTGATTTTGTAAAACAACAGCTATTTTAAAATATAAAATATCCCCAAAACAAATATTGTGAACCGAAGAGTATACTATTTATTTCACGAACTGATTTTTTATTGCTATTAATAATCTTAGTCTCAAGAATTATGTTTTTGGGAATAAGATTCACGAGAATATTAGAAAAAATTGTTTATTTCAACTTTCACAGTATCAAAATTATTTTATAAGATTCTCATTATAAAGTTGAAAATAATCCTATCCTATAAAATTAGAATAATACAACCCCCTTTATATGGGATTAAAAAAAAATTAGAAACATGAAATTACAATATTCTCAGGATTGTAAGATTATTGAATTTATTTTTTCAATTTGTGTACAAAATGCAAGATTATAAAATGTCGGAACTCATAATTGATGAATTATTTTTTTAACTCTTGTACCAAACACTTCCTTGAATGTATGTATTACACAACTTCATTTATACATTAACCAATAAAATTTATCTATTTATTATATAATTCTTTTAAAATGAAAATCAAAAAAATATTATTAGTTAATATATAAGTAAGATAAGGCAAGTCACATACTTTAAAATTTCTCACCTTCTCTTATCAAAAAAACAAAGTCACCTTCTACACTACACTGATCACAAAACAGAGAAGTCCACCAAAGGAAATTTCTGTTCGGCTTTTTTGTCATTTCACAGGAAATTTCGTGAAGACGGGCCGAAATACCATTACGGGCTGGGCCCACATCACAGTGTATTGTTTTTGGTCCCGAATTCCACGTGATGTGCGTTCCACGACAAGAAAATCATAATAAAGTGATTGAGGGATGGGGGATGTGGGTCCCTTTCTTTTCTTTCCTTTCTGTTTATAGACGACACTGACTGGGTGCTGCGTTTCGCTGCCTTTGCGTCGTTTTGGACACAAATAGAGGACATTACTGTAGTTGATAAATAATAACTAGTGAATTACACTAATTTCTTTTAAATTAATTACATATATTATATTATATTTTTTAAAATATATATATTTAGTAGTTTTTGTATTTTATGTGGTTTTATAAAAAATTTAATTTATTTGTATTAACAAAATTGTTTTGAAATAAATAAATTTATTTAATTCTATCTACTATTAAACTAAATATTCCATAAAAAAAATATTTTTGTGGTACTTATAATTTCACTCAATTTTTTTTACTGAGTCCCTATAATTTTAAAACTTGCAATTAAGTCCCTGTAGGGTGACAAAATTTTAATTTAGTCCCTAAATTTATTCTTTTCTTTACATCTTGTTAAATTTATATGATATGTTATTTTTATGAATATATGATATGTTAAATATACATCATCTAAACAATATGAATTCATTTTTTCAAGCCAATTTACTCATATTAGTATATTATCCAACATAAATTGTATTTTATTCCATATATAAAAATTATTTTTACATCATTATTTATCTTTTTTCCCGTTTGTTTATATAGATTATATGTATTTACAGTGTCAATAATTAAGATACTATACATTGGTAATGTTAATACAAATTTACAATTTCAACAAAAAAAAATCACAAAAGTGTTTAATTTAAAAATGTATTGAACTTTAGAGAATCAATTATACAATTTTAAATTATAGAAGGGAAAATAATTTAAATTAAAAAATAACTCTGCCAATGAAAAATGGCACAGTTAGTTAAGGTTCGAACTCTTACCCATAAGGGCGAGGATTCAAATCTTATGACCGATGTTAGGGTCTTACTGTTGGGTGATATGTAAATCTTCCCATAAACTTTCAAAGAGGTTGTAAGGTCTTATCTAACCCTAGTGGAATACCGGTGCTTACCTATACCTAAATTTTTCACACAAAAAAACTCTCTTCTTCACTACACCAAATTATTTGTATTAACAACAAAAAAATTAGAAAAAAAGGGAATATATTTTTTAAAGAGTAAAATATAATTTATTCTCTATAATTTGACTTAAAATCAATTTGTCCTCCTATAATTAATTTATTTTTTTAAGAGTAAACTATAATTTATTCTATGTAATTTAGCTTAAAATCAGCTTATCCTCCTATAATTTAGAATATAATACTTTATCATCATGGGATTTAGCTTAAAATTAATATATCCCTACGTGGTAAATAGTGTGACATTTGACCCCTCTGGTGTTACCACTTACCACTGAACTATTTTGTAATATTTTTTATCCAAATATTCACATACGGACACGATGATTTTAAACCAAATCACAATATAGTAAAGTGTCATACTCTAAATTAAATAAAAAATTAATTTTATATCAAATCCGATGAGAACAAATTGTAGTTTACCATTTTTTTTAAATTACAAAATTATTAAACATAATTTGACAGGTTTTTTTGGTCTAGATCAGGGTATTCACCGTCGAGCACAGTGACTAATTTTCTCGCTGAATTGTAGGCACCTCGAAGGGTGGGACAGCTGGCTCAAAAATTTAAAGCTGCTCCATACTCAAGACAAGAATCGAATCCCTACACTTAATTAAAAAAAGATGAATTCTTTTCACACAATCACACCTTGAAATTTAGTTTTTTCTTTTTAAGTTAGTTCGTGATTGATAATTTGATGTGTGTGGTCAGAAGACGTTATTCTTATGGAATCATATAGAATAGAGAAACCAAAGAAAATGATTCAAAAATCAAATGTTGAATCATTGCAATATATCGAATCTAAGGCAGAATCTTTTCTGTAAGGCATCCTTTTTGTCTTTTTCCAACTTCTCAATAATTATTGCATTCTAATTATAAAGTGACAGAAAAGAAATTGGAAATTATATTCTGCAGGCCAATTATTTGGGAGGGACCGTACAGGAGAGGGTCTTTGTTTTGTAAAAATATGTTTATATTAAATACATATAACTTAAAATATGTAATTATTTTATAGATTTTGCACAACCAGGCCACTCTTTAAAATTTTCTATTAACAAACGAAAAATTTTTATTTTAAAGAGAAAATAAAAATTCATAAAATAATTACATATATTAAGTTATTAAAATAATTTTTCATTAATTTTTATTGATTTTGCACAATAATTTTATGGATTTTGCACAATAAAAATAAAAAATTTTCGTTAGTTAATAGAAAATTTTAATCACAAGGACACATTGCTTTTAAGCTAAACCACAAGATGATAAAGTATCACATTTTAAATCACAAAAGAACAAATTAATTTTAAGTCAAACCTCATATAAACTAAATATAATAGCATGTTTGATTAGTGTTATTTTGGTCCTTTAGCTTTGTCTCAAGTCTAGGATTTTTAAAGTTCGATTGGTGTTTTTTTTTTAATTTTAATTTTTTAAATTTAATTAAAGGACTAAAGTAACACTAATCAAATTCAAGGGATTAAAGTGCTACTTAAGGCAAAGTTAAGGGGCTAAAGTGAAACTTTTGAAACAAAGTGAATGGACCAAAGTGACACCATTCAAATATAAATAATTAAAGTGAAACTTGAGACAAAGTTAAAGAATTAAAATCACACCAATCAAACTTAATAGATTAAAATGAAATCTAAAACAACATTAAGAGACAAAAAATACTATTTTGTCATTTTTTTTTATGTTTTTTGGTTTGCATGCACCTATCAAATAATTAACTATATTAAGCTATTAAATTTAATTGCAAATTTTATACTTTATATAAGAAATATCATTTAAAAGTATAATATTATTTTATATTTATATAACCATAATGCATCATATAATTTTCATTCTTTTTTGGTCGATAATTTTCATCGTTTAGTACAATTTACATATTGCCCAAAAGAATGAGACTTTGACAATACCTTATAACTATGGTATTTAATTTGTATTTCCTGATTGAAGGTTGAAATGGGTTAAAAAGGGGCTCTTAGCCTTTCACAAGTCTTATCTAAAAAACGACTCAAATAATTAAATGTGAAAGGAATAAACTATATTCACGCAAAATGAGTCAAATTGTCAAATGTGAAAGGAATATACATCTATATATATAAAAATTCGTCTAAATATCATTTTTACTACTACAATTTTGGCTCTTTTATATGTCGATCACCTTATCTAAAGCGATCTCAAGTGAAAATAGAAAAGTGTGAAAAAAAAAAAGCTCAAAAAGCATATTAACATTTATTTATAATAGTATTTTAATAGTATTAATAAACTATAAATATGTCTAAATTTAACAATAAGCAAAAATATTGGGGGTGCAAAAATTAACGGCCGTAAAAAATATTGATGGTAAAATTTACAATGTTGACTAATTATATTTACACAGTTAATATTAGCCTATATGAATAGACACATTTATATATGTCGTTAATTTTTTAGATTAAACTAAAAGTAAAGAGCAACATATTTGCAAATAAAAAGTTTAAACATAAAATTTACAACAAATAAAATTTAAAGACAAAAGTAAGAAACACTAAAAAATTTTGGACCGAAAGGTTCTTTCAAAGTTAATTGCACGTGGTTTATTATATTATTATAATATATTAAGTTAGATTGGGGGGATTAAAGGAAGCTTCTGGTTAGAATGGGAAGGTGCAGTTTGCACATGGTTGTTAGAGAATATTATAATAACAAAGGTTGACACTACAATACTGATGAAATATGCTTATCTCCATACTCCATACCGGATTTGTCTTGTTGAAACATAGCCTAATCTATTTAAATATATTTTTTCAAAAAATATATTTTTTTTATTATTTTATATGTTTTAAAAAATAATTATTATATTATTATATTATAAATTTAATTTCTTAACATATTATACCTACATATATTTTTTTTAAATTTTTTTATATTATATGTGTTAATGCATTCACCTTATAGCACGTGAATGAATTGACATAGGGTCTTCGCCATACTGTAGGGCGAAGGCCCCTTGGCTTTATATATATATATATAAAATTATGAATTAAACTAAGGTAAAGTTCATTAGGTGCTTGCTATCAAGTTCTCTAATAAAAATTACATATGTGGAAAACAAATTTTGTATAACCAATCATTATAGAGAGAGAATATAAAAGACAATAAATTACACAACCAATCAAAGAAGAGAGGGAATAAAAATACAATTTATGATTGATGAACTTGATAGCAAGCACCTAATGAACTCTACCTTAGTTTTTTGCTTTAATTATTGATGAGTAACTTTGAGGAGAGTGAATTTGAGTATTTATTATTAGAGTAATATAAAGCGAGATAGGTAGAATAGTTTATAGAAATTATAGAGTAGTGATAGTAAATATTTTAATATTATCCTTATAATTTATAATTAATAAAAAATTTTAAAAAATAAGTAGGTTAAAAATAAATAAAATAATATATAATATGTAAATTATTTTAAACAAAAAATTTTATTAACAAATATATATATATATATATTAATCACAGTAGGTCTTCTAATTTCATCTTTAAAATGATATGTTTTATATGTAAAATATAAAATAAAATGCGTAATATAAAAAGAGAGAGAAAAATAAAATAATAAAAAATTAAATCAAAAAGTGGGATTTAAAATTAAATAATTTTATTTATTATTTTATAATAATTAAAATAATAAATATTTTATATTGACTATATATTTAATTATTTAAAGTTATTATATTTGATGTAACCTATTTATATGTGTATGAACTCATGGGTAGTTGAGTAACAATTAAAAAAAATTGTTTATTTTGAATTTCTTTTTGGGTTCGATCCAAATACGAGGACCGAAGAATTTGAAGAGTCTAAAAATAAAATATCCACTCAAATTCGTGTCTAAGTACAATGATTATAACACTCTATTTAGACCTTACTCGTAATTATCTTAAATAGATACAGGGAGTTAAGCAAACTTTATTCGATCTATTTTATTTTTTTAATATAAAATCTCGATCTTAATAACACGTTTCGCACAAAGTTAAAGAGTGGTGATGCGTTAAAGTCCGTAGTTTAAGCAAATTTGTTGTAATCTCAACCGTCAATTTCAACCATAATAAATATGCTTAAACTGAAATTGCAAGACTTCAGCGGATCAATTGAATGGGTGAGATGAGTGAAAATGTGTGAAAGTAAAGGGTTGAAGGTCGTCCCAATGAGGTTGTTCCACAGAAACTATGTCCTTGAGTTCACATATGTGTGTGTACCTCACATTTTGAGAGGCCTTTATCCCTTCACATGCATGAGATTGTAAGATACTTGTCTTCTACTCCAAACTTGCAAGTATAGCAGAAAATTGTCTTGTACTCCATATATCTTGCATTTCATTTTCCTTTTCGTCTTGTCAACACCATCCTCTCATCACATCAATACCCTTCACTTTTAATGGATTTTGTGCGTGAATTTTCTGCACATCATCTCATTTATGCTGTTCGAGTTTAGTCACGATAATAATTATGGTTAAATTAGACAGCACAACCGTAAATAACAGAGAATCTGAACTCATAAACTTTTCAATTTTTTCTTTATAAAATATATTCTATAATACTTTTATTCTCAATTAGGTGATTAACTATACATACTCAGCAGCTATGTGTTAAAAGTTGGATTAGTTATTAAATTGAAAATTTTGTCAAATTACGAGTTGATCAATTTTATTAATAATCAATATAGGATAATGTCATAAATATATAAAATAATATTAATTAAATATTTTTAATATCAATAATATATTTATTTATGACTTTTAAATGAAATAAGTATTTTATGCAAATTAATTATATATATGAAAATAAAATAAGTTCAAATAATCAAATTATATAATAAAAAACTTTAAATTTTCAAATCTACAATATAATTCATTTTTTTGGAACGAATATAATTCATATTAAAACACTTTAATTATAACTAATAACAATAATATATGGGTTCCAACTATTGGGTTTAGACTGATTGTATCTGGTCTGATTGACGATTTAGGCCAATTATAAGAATCGGACTGGACACTTGAACGATTACCTGCTCAACTGGTTGGACCATCCCATTCCTAAAATATTGCCTAGTAGAGTTGCTAAATGTTTCTTGTTGGTAAAAATGAGAAGTAGTTTGCCTTTAGAATATTTGTATAAAAAAAATCTCTGGTTGTCAAATTTTCAAAAAAGACACACGTGTATATATATATATATATATATAATGTTATTTAAATAGATAAATAGTTGTAGATACTTATTATTGTTAATTTTTATTAATTAAATAGAATATAAAGCAAAGGGTTTTGTCAAAATATAAAAGGACATAACGTTAAATGTAAAAACTTTAATAAGGATACTTTTGTCTTCAAATATTTAATTTCAAACTTCAATTTTAGGCTACATAAACTTAAACATCTTGTATTTGCTTCAAAACTTTTTAAAAAAAAAGTACTTTTGTTACCACTCAAAAGCAATTTTAATACATTCTCAAACACCTTAAAATTTAAAATAATGCTTTTTATAAAAAAAACTAAAAAAAATAAAAACATTTCTTCCCTTCCCATAAGTTTTTCTAAACAAGTTCTTAGGGACAATAAGTCAATAACCTCTATTATGTTCGGTTGCCTTTTCTATAAGTAGACCCAACCTCCAATATAGTTAAGTAAATGTATAGTAAGTATCGTTGGATTTTTTTTTTAAAAAAAATTTAACAAAATTTTTGTTCTTCAAAAATTAAATGTGTAATAAATTGATCAAAGTCAAACTATAAAAAAAGTACCCCAAATAAAATTACATCGTTCTTCGTCTCAAAAATACCTCACCATCTTTGCTTAGCTTTCTGAAAAATGTTGTTAATTTGGATTTAATATTGTTTAATTAGTCTTACTTGGATTTGATTTATCAAAATTTTGTCATGTTATTGTCAAATAATTGTCCTCTTATACCCAATATTTTCGTTAATATAGTTAATAATGGCTATGGAAACCGAACGAGATTAAACTTTTTTTAAAAAAAACAAAAATTAAATTAAAATTTGACCAATATTTTGAAGACTACAAAAAAACTTTTTTCGTTGATTGTAAGAAACTTGGACACTAAAGTATCAATGTATTTGAAGTTTCCATATCATCAGAAGAAATGTATTGAAACTTCCAAGTATCTTCCTATGTCCTATTAAATGTCCAAACTTGAGAATGGTGGCATCATATATATATTGAGTCACGAAAGCATGTATGATAATTCTCTAATTTTTTTTTTTTAAATTTTACGGTCTAATTTGAAGGAGGTTACTTTTAAAAAACTTACCTTATAAGATTTTGGGCTTTTCAACTTCAATAACTAACTTTTGTGATGTAAATCTTCTAATGACTTGTGCTTATATTAATTGATACTTTCTTTGAAAGTCGACTGACTGAAAAAGACTACCTGCAAAAGTTACCTTCAAGTTGGATGAAGTTTGTTAAAGGTGAAAATAGCTATAAAATTAAAAGACCAAGTGGCACAGATCGAACGACAGCCTCGCGATGGACTTCAATCCCATCTACCAATCGAACGGTCGATTTGCGGTGAGGATGCAAGCAACTTACGGTCAAGACGCTAGCATTAGATATGTGTTTTGTTTTTCTTAATGGAACCCTAATCCCTAAATCTCCTTTTGATTTTTCGGCCAAGGCACAACGACTTGTATCTTTTAGTTAAAAAACTCTTTTGTCCATCTGCATTTTGTTTTTTTTATTTATCAAATATTAAGATGACGTGGCACATATCTTGGTATCTCAATTGATGATTTAACGGTAAAATGTAAACACTTAACGATTACGTCACTCGCTAGATAACACGGTAACGACCCATAGACTAAATAATTGACAGATATGTAAATTTAAGAACCAAATAATTTATTTTTAAAATTTTAAAACTAAATAGTAATTGAATCAATAATTAAAAAAAAATTCCTATATATAATTTTATAAACGCATAAATGTACTTTCCGTCCATCTAATTTTAAAGAAGAGAATAAATAAAATCAGCCCAAAGCATGGGAAAAGCCCGAGACAAAGTTGGGCTAAAAACAATAACAAAAAAGAAACTAGCCCACGCTCCAAGACAAGGAGTTTATATTAAAAAAAAACGAAAAAACAATTTAATTATAATATGAATTAGTTTTTTTTTTCTGGCCTAACCTTATTTAAATATTAAGACGAACTGCCTATTGTAATGGCATTACCCCATGCCCACTCAAGCTAGAATTTTCTTCCATGGAAAGGGTTTTGGTTTAATTTAAAAATCCATAGGAAAGAAGAATCTTGAGTTTAAATTGTGTTGTGAAACATTTATTTTGGTAAAAAGAAGTATTTTAAAACGATTTATTAATGTATACAAGAGGCAGTTTAGTTTTTGGTGTTTATATTGTTATGTTATGACTTATGAGGACTAGGTGCTAACTACTTCTGTCCGTTTTAAGCAATTCAACTTTTTTTTTTCTAGGGGAAATTATCCAAAAAGATATTAACATCAGTATTTTATACTATTTCAAATATGTATTAAAAAAAATACCTAATATAACTATGGTTGTTTTTGGTAGCTTTGCACTACAGTACATATAATGTAATCTCACACTTTTTTAAAAAATTTACATCATATTTTTTACATACCAAACACACATTTCATTAATTTTTTAACATTTTTAACACACTTTTCTCTACAATACCTTCCTTTTTTTTTTGATAATAAAAGAAACGCTAGGAAAAATCCAGCAACGAAACAGAGGGCACTAGCCCTTACAATCTTCCTCAGCTATACTACTACAAAAAGTAGGACACTCCTCAAATATAGACATCTCAAGAGAAAGGGAGTGACCATGGTGAGCTAAAGCATCAGCTAACTTATTACTATTCCTACCAGAGTGGTTAATCACAATATAATTCCAAGTATTCATTAAACTTCTAATCTTCCTAAAGAGAAAATCAAGAGGATGAGGGTTGGGGCACCCTTGTTGAATCATCTGCATCACCACAAAGGAGTCAGTTTCAATGATCACTTTGGGCCAGTTCCTATCCTTGGCAATTCGGAGGGCCGACCAAACCGCCCACGCTTCAGCTTGAAAGCTGTTGCTTCTACCAATTCGGTGAGCAAAGCCAAGAATCCAAGTGCCATTATTGTCTCTAGCAATCCCCCCACAAGAGCTGCTATCAGTATGAGGACAGTGGGAACCATCAATATTGAACTTGATCCACCCTTCATTGGGAGCCTTCCATTTAGGGGTAGCATTACTGGTCCTGAGAAGAGAATTAGTAGAAAAATTAGGCAGGGATAAAGCACACAAATAGTCCTTAATATAGCCATCAATCATTGGAATAAGATTCAAAATATCATTTTTCTTATGGTTAAAAACTTCATCATTCCTATGTTTCCAAATACTCCAGCAAGTAAAGCTACAAACAGTATTTCAAAGTTGGTTACTATTCTTATCAATATCTTTAGAAAGATTAAAACAAATCCAGTCATGAATATTGAAAGTGAAAAAATCAACCCAATACTCCCTTTTCACAAGGTTTTTCCATAAAGGAACAACCGTGGGGCAATCACGAATGGCATGAAGAGTAGATTCACTTGCTTGATTGCACCTAGAGCAAACATCAGATGTTATGAAATGACGTTTCATCCGCTGACTTTGTGTCATAATACTGTCATGTGCCATGGACCAAAGGAAAAAACGAATCCTTTGAGTGGTTTGGCATTTCCAAATTTTCTTCCATATGTGCAACATGTTGGTCGAATCCAAGCTGATTAACTTCAAATAAGCTGATTTAACAGTAAAATTCCCGCTGGGCTCCAAGTCCCAAGAATACTGATCTGGACCTTGATCATCCCGAGGAGGCTCAATGCAAGCAATAGTATTAAGAACATCTTGAGGGAGGAGATGGGAAAAAGATGACCAATTCCACTCCCCGCTTATGGAGATAAATTGATTGGTAGCCATATTAATCATATCTTGGGGTATAGGAGCAAGGGCTATGGATTCCAGTGTAGGGAAGCCGGGAACCCAATAGTCCCGCCAAAACTTGATTCTAGCTCCATTGTTGATGATATTGATCACAGAGCTATACATGTGATCCCAAACCTTCACTACGCCCGACCAAAGATTGGAGCAAGGCCCTTTCTTAAGACTAGCGGTCACATTCACCGTGTCACACTTATACTTGCTTCTCAGAACTCTAACCCAGAGCGCATCTTCTTTAGTAAGGAGACCCCAAGCAATCTTCATGAGAAAGGCAAGGTTAAGATCTTTAAGACGTCTAATATTCAATCCGCCTTGATCCTTAGGGGTGCACACACTACTCCAATTGATAAGATGGGGCCGAGAAGAGTCATTGCTCGAACCCCAAAGGAAGTCACGAGCAAGCTTATCGATTCTGGTCAGAACTGAAACAGGTAAAAGGGCCGATTGCATACTATAGGCAGGAATAGCAGTAACCACAGAATTAATTAGAGTAAGCCTCCCAGCAGAGGAGAGGGTTTGCCTTTTCCAAGAAGAGAGTTTGGATTCCACTTTGTCAATAATGAAGCTATAGGTATCCTTACTAACTCTAGAGTGATGTAAAGGGGCACCCAGATAGCTCCCAAGGTCATTTGTGAGAGAGAAACCGAGCATATCACAGATCTGGTTGGCTTTGTTTGAATCAACATTGCTAGAGAAGAACACTTTAGTTTTCTCATGGCTGATCTTTTGACCGGAGCAGCGACAAAACTTCCTCAAGGTTTCATTAATCACCCTAGCTTGATCAATGCCTACATCAGAAAAAAGAAAAAGGTCATCAGCGAAGAAGAGGTGAGAAATAGGAGGACCATCTTTACTTAAGGCTATGGGATTCCACATTTTATTATTGACTTTTTCAGAAATAAGATGGCTAAGCCTCTCAATGCAAAAGACAAAAAGATAAGGGGAAAGAGGATCTCCCTGTCTCAGCCCTCTAGATGGCTTAAAGCCATCAAGCTTTTCGCCATTCCAAAGGATCTGCATAGTCGAAGTAGAGACACAGTACATAATAATTGAAACGATCTTACCAGGAATGCCAACAGAAAGCAAAGTATCCTCTAAAAAGGCCCACTCGATCCTATCATATGCTTTCTCGAGGTCGACCTTAATTGCCATCAAACCTTTCTTCCCTTTCTTGATTCTCATTGAATGCATTACTTCTTGAGCAATAATGATGTTGTCCATCCCTTGACGTCCAGGAATGAAGCTACATTGAAACGGGGAGATCAAGTGATTCATATGCGGCTTAAGGCGATTAGCTAAAACCTTTGTAATGGCCTTGTAGATAACATTGCAAAGGCTTATGGGTCTGAAATGCTTGATGTGATCGGGAGGAGAGATTTTTGGAATTAACACCAAGAGAGTGTGGTTAATGGCAGCCACCTTGTTCGGGTTTTCAAAAACATCCTTGATTAGCTGTATTACAGAGGGACCAATCTTATCCCAATACTGTTGGAAAAAGAACGCATGTATACCATCATCACCAGGGGGTTTATGTGGGCCCATTTGGAAGATAGCTCTTTTAATCTCTTCATCAGTCACTTCTGAGCTCAAAGAATTCACCACATCCAAAGTTAAGGCAGGAAAGTTCACATGACATTCCCAATTATCTCTGCTGTCCCCTTCGGTGGTAAAGAGATTCTGAAAAAATCTATTAACCATCACTTTCAAGTCATCTTCATCCCAAATCCATTCCCCATCATCATCTTTCAAACTCTCGATCTTGTTCTTGTTTCTTCTAGTAATTGTAGAGCTGTGAAAGTATTGAGTATTTCGATCTCCGAACATAAGCCATTTGCTTCTAGATTTTTGGAACCATACCAATTCCTCTTGTAAAAGAATCTGCTCATATTCTCTCCAAATCTCATCTTTAAGCTTAAGAAGATCAACATTAACACCATAGGCAAGCTTCTTTTCGATTCCCTCAAGTCTTCTAATTAGCTTCCTCTTTTTATGAAACACATTTCCAAACGTAGAGGAATTCCACTCGGATATAGCTGAAGTAAATTCTGGAAGAGCTTGTTCCCAAGGCTTGGTAGGGCTCCAAGCTTGATTAATAATATTCATGAAGTCTGGGTGGGTCATCCAAGCAAGTTGGAGGCGGAATGGCTTATCATTAGAATGATGGGAGTAAGTTGACGAAGGTTTGATGACAATAGGAGCGTGGTCACTTTTAAAGTGAGGGAGAACCATAAGCAAGTATTCAGGGAAGCGTTCCTTCCAGAGAAGGTTACCTAAAGCCCTATCAAGTCTCTCCATCAAGTCATTTCTTCTCCAAGTGAAAAGGGGACCCTTATACCCAAGGTCAATAAGATTACACTTGTTAATGCAGTCCGAGAACCGCTGCATATTTCTGTAATTTGGTCTTCCACCACCTTGTTTTTCACAAGCTTGAGTATAGCAGTTGAAGTCACCCATGATAATCCATGGACAGTCAACATAAGGGGCAAGGCCTTCTAGACTTTTCCATAAATATTCTCTAACCTGCTCATTAGGGTTAGCATACACAAAAGTAGCAAGAAAAGACACATTAGAAACAGAATTATTAATTTTAACATGCAAAAACTGAAAACTAGAGTCAATAATTTCAATATTGAAAGAGTCATTGCGCCACATCATCCAAATACCTCCTGCAAAACCATCACTTTCAATTCTCACAAAATGAGGAAAATTGCATTTTTTAATGATAGAGTCAGCATTACTACCCTTTGTTCTTGTTTCCAAAAGCACTAAAATATCAATATTATATTGCCTAACAAGGTCTTTAATCAAGCTGGGAAAATTTTTAGAGGCAGCCCCTCTACAATTCCATGACATAATATTCATAATAAAAGAAAAAAGGAAATTAAAGGTGGTTTGTATACACCTGGACAGCACCTAATTCAGAGAGAATTGTATCCTGATTGTACATTTTTTCAGCAATTTTTATCAAAGCCAAAGACTCATTATAATCTGGAGGTTTCTTATGTTTAACCTTACTTTGGTCCATACTCTTATTTACTGGGTTTTTACTCAGACCTTCCTTTCCTTTACTTGGGGATTTTGAAGGAAGTTGGGTGGGGGAGGGCCTTGTATTTTGAGGCTGAGACGTGACCACAATATGGTCATGTGCCTTTTCTGAGGGAGTTTTATTACTCCTTCTAGAGTTAACAGAGGCGACAATAGGAGGTTTTTTAGGTCCAATGCTAATTTGGTCACTTTTCTTAGGCTTAGGTCTGGGTTCATTACTTTTCAATTCAACAATATTATTTATTTGTTTCACAGCAGTCTTGCCACGGCTGACATCACTCACAGGGGGGGGCAGGTTCCCCTTCTTCGCCCAAAACATTACCTTCCATCTCATCTTTATTTAAAGAGGCAAGGATGTCAAACCTACTGTTGGTTTGGACAATAGTTTCCTGATTATTTGTTGAATTCGAAGCCTTATCCCTATTATTCAGGTTATTTCTAGGCTTTCTTCTAGTGTTTCGATTGACCCTCATCCATGGTCCGAAGGCTTCCTGCCCTACCTCAGGGCGTTTATCTTGATTCAAGACATTATTTGTTCTTAAATCATCACTATCTTCTTGAGACCCTGTTTTCTTATTTTTTGGGTCTTCAGGACAAAGATCTTTACCATGCCCAAACCTACCACATGTGAAAAATTAGCCCTTTGCACCTCTAGTGTCCCATTTTTCTCAAGCAAAGTATGGTTATCTATTTTTAATGTTTTACCAAAAAGATTACCTAACCTCCATAAAATATGCTTCTCATAAAACTCCACCGGAAGACTGGGAACCCGAATCCAGACTGGAATTCTTTTGTATTCCACATTGTAAGGGTCAAAGTTTGGGCGCCATCGTTGCACTAGCACTTGGTGTTCCGCTATGATCCACGGCCCCTCATGTAGAGCAAATTTATAATCAGCAATTTCAGAGAACACAACAGCATTGAAACCATTGCCGATGTCAATGACACGGATAACACCTGTCCTTTGCCACATTTTTTCGAGTCTCGTTTGGAGGAATCTGAATGACAGAGTCTTCCCTAAGATTTTAACAATTAAAGCAAGCTTCCAATCCTTATACAAATCCTTCCTTTCTTCTGTCGTTATGACAAGAGTTGGGCAGTATAGGTCTTCCTCCTTCTCGCATCTTTCCTCCATTTCGGCATCATCATCTGAGACGTCCAAAATCGGGCTCTGTTCATCGTCACTATAATGGTCATTGCCCCTGCCATTGATGCCCAACAATCTTTCTTTATAGGTGGAGACCCTAGGAATTGCCTCATCGAACAAAGATTTCCTGGCCTTCGACTCGCCCAAGGGGGTAGCATCTTCCAATTCCGGCATGTCTTCATCGGGACTACCATTTTCCTTCGCTTCTGGGCTGACATTCATCGGTTTAGGGTTTCCATTCCCACCGTTGTGCTCTGCCTCTTCCATTAGCTCTTCAACTATTCCTTCCATCATCTCCTCCGATGGGTGTTGTTCATTTGAAGTCTTGATTTTTTTATTGGAGCGCTTCAATTGATCTTGTTCTTCCGGTGATAGTGGGGGCTCGGATTCTTGGAGAGAATCTTTGGACACCATCTCGTCATTAATATATTGAAAAATATTTAGATATATTACAATACCTTCCTTTACTTTACACTATTTATATCTCTTTCCTTCCTATTCGTTCATTTCTACAAAAAAAAAACTTATGTTTCAAAGTGAAAATCAACAGGACAAGATTTATATTAAAAAATACACATAATTTGACAACTTTATTGTTATGGGTGCAAGGCCCAAAAGTTCTAATGTTCATTGTCCAAAGATGAGGCTCTTCATACGTTTTTCTCATTACCCTTATATTGGAGGCAGTGTAGAAGTTTTTGGAATATGGGATTCGATCCACTAACGTGTAAATGCATAATGTGTACAATTTGAACTGTCAAATGATATAGTCAGACATGAATTTCAATTCTCATACGACAAATTAGATCGTACATTTTATATACTTCATGTAGAATGTACTTTAACATATTCAAGTCCAATTAAGAGAAATAGTGAAAAAGGTCAAGGAAGAGGATGGTAGTGGTAAAAAAAAGAACAGAGATAGTGGAGGGGGATGCCCTGTATATATCAGTATGTATATTAAATATTTAATTGTCTATGTTAATATTTTTTTAATTATTTTAATACTCGAATAATATAGAAGAACTAAATTGAAGATCGAGCAAATATTAAGAATTAAATTGAAAAAAATAATATATATAAATAATCAGAATAGAGTTTTAATCTATTTTTGAATATCTATTATATATATTTTTAAAAAATAAACATTAAAGAAATAGAATGCGAAAGTTATTAATAAAAATAATAAAATGCATGGTGATATATTAAGTTAAGGTACGAGAATGTCATTATTTTTAAAGTAATTCACACCTATAAGTTAATTTTGACATATCACCTACATAAGACTTTACTTTGACATGAATTGAGGATATACTATGATGTAATAAAATTAGTCAACTATTATATTACATGAAGTCTCCTTTCAAATCCACCTCTGAAAAAGTCAAAAAGAGAATGCACTTTGAATTTTTGTCCAATGACTAAAAAGTAAAGAATATTTGTTCCACCTCATTGTCATAAAGGATGATGAATCTTTATTCTGCCAACACAGCAAAAAGATGAGATAAAAAGGGAAAATTATACTTTATTGAATCTGAAACCCACTGTGAATGCTTCTAATTAACACAAGGTTACGTGTGTGAAACAAATCATGACTCATGAAAGACATAGAGTGAACTAATTCTGTTTTCAGATGGAATTGATCAATTTTGGGCTTTAACAGGACGAGTTTATGATGTAATTTATTGCGTCATGTAATGCAATTTTAATTAATAGAGTTGTAACACTTGTTAGTATACGTGTATTGTTAGATTTGGAGCTATGGCCTACTTATTTTTGTTTGTTTTTTTATTAATTTATTAATTATTAATTGTAGTTTCATGTGGGTTGGGTTGATAACAAAAGGATCAATATTTTTAGGGTGTTTGTGGCCCATGGACAATGGCAATTGAACATCTTTTCTGTTTATTGAACATCTTTTCTCAAGAAAATCTCTTAATACTCAATTGTTATTTGAAGTTATTGGTAAAATTATTTGTGGTTTAGGTTTGAAATGGATTTTTATTGGTCTCCCTGATATGTTATTGACGTTCCGCAAGCAGAAAATTCCGTTCTTTTCCGCCATTGTAGGTTGGCAATTGGCACAAATGATCAAGATATGGAGGAAAACTCTCATTTTACTCTTTGACAAAGGTTTAAATTCTCATGAAATCATTTAAAATTTTGTTTGGTGAACATTCTTCTCTTAAGAGATATTAAGATACCCAATTATTAATTGAGTAGTTGTCCCAGGTCAAATTTCTTGCAATTTAGTCCTATACACTAAGCATTCGAATTGAATTTTCGTTAGTTTCTTTGTTATGCCATTGACGCTCTGCAAGTAAAAAATCCCGATCTTTTCACTATTTTGCTTCGAATAGTTATTCCTTTGTACCAAAGGATGAAGAAATAGACTCCTACTCATACTTAGGCGTGTCTTCCTTATTATCACATTTGTTAACCCAAAACATTTAGACAATTTTTTTTTTAAAAACCAAAACATTTTTATATATATATATATATATATATATATATATATGTGTCAATCTATTCACAAAAAGCAATGGATAAACACAACATCATCATCAAAAGAATAAACCATAGCTATATCTTTTTCTTGGCTGTGGATGGAGGGTATTTTTTTTTTTTGGGTTTCTCAAGGTATCCCCCAGTCCGATAGGCCAAGGACTAATCCTCCGCGGATCTGAGCTCCATTTAAGGATGGAGGGTATTTTTATTAAAGTTAAAACTGTCTTGACATTTTTTGTTTGTTTGTTTGGGTTCTTGTTTTTTCTGCTAAACCGGATGTCCTTTTTCTTAATCTACTTTGTCCTTATGGAAGGCAATATGCTTAACTGAATATGAAAGTAGTGTGAAACTGAGTACCATAGCATGTGATGATAGGGAAAGCAGAAAGCTTACAAAAAAACAAAAGGATACTGTATTTTTTTTTCATAAAAGAAATTGGTAGTTAGGAGAAACATGACACCAATAATATATTAGGTAAAAGTACTTTTTTTGCCCCCAACGTTTTGGGATCCTGTCACTTTCGTCTTTGATGTTTTTTCGCTGTCAATTGTACCCCTAATGTTTTGTGTTTTTCTCAATGTCGGGCTTTTGGCTAATACCATCAATTTTTGGACGATTTTTTATGACGTGACATTCTATGTGATCAACAGTTCTAACTGGACCTCATTCTTTTCACTTCAGCAATATATTTTAGGGGTACTCAGTACATCAGTAAATTCAGTACACCAAAATACTCATTACATCAGTAAAATGGACCCCAAAAACTCAGTACTATTGACTGCTGATGTGGAAAAAATAAGTTCAGTCAGAATTGTTGGCCACATTGGATGTCACATCATTAAAAACCATTCGAAAATTGACGGTGTTAGCCAAAAGCCCGACAATGGGAGAAACACAAAAACGTTAGGGGTACAATTGACAGCGAAAATACGTTAAGGGCGAAAGTGACAGGACTCCCAAACGTTGGGAGCAGGAAAGATACTTTTGCTAATATATTAAGAAGATAAACATAAGCCAAATCCAAAAATTATTATACGGGCCTAAATTATAAGCAATTTTATCCAATTATAGTTACCCAATCAATATTTGAATAACAAGATTGGAATTTCCTTGGGAGGACATCTACCAAATGAAATTATTCTTTATCATTTGTAGCAATGCAAGTTGGGAAAAGATAGTATAATTCTCTCACTTAAATTGACATTATTTTTACCTTCTCTCCCATGTAATAATTTATTGTAGAGACTAAAAGTTTACTTACATAACTTATTTAAGAATTAGACTTGTGCAATTTTTATATATTTATTATTAGGTAATCTAAGAAAAATAAAACACTTCAAAGAAACTTTTAAAAGAAGAGAAGTGAGTTATATACATATATATTATTTTTTAATTAAAGAATATGATGACAATAGCAAAAAAATTGCACCAAACACATATTGTTCTAGTAAAAAAGACAACAGGGTATCTACCGTCGTACATAGTGATTAATCTCCTTGCTGAATTGTAGGTACCTCGAAGGATGAGACAGTTGGCCCAAGGATTTAAAGCTGCTCCATATCCAAGACAGGGATCAAACCACTGACACTTAGTTAAAGATAGATGAGTTATTTCCACTCAACTATACCCTTTAAGTTTAATGAAGGCCTCTTTTGATGTACCATTTACAATAAAAATAATTTGGTTCATCACGGGAATGAATTAACCCATTTTACAATATTCAAATTCATCGATTTAATTGTATACATTTTTTATACCATTCAAGAACTAAAAATAAATTTTCTTTCTATAGTTGCCAATTTGTAATAACTTGTGGAGATTTAATCAGCCACAAGTGCCATAAGGTAAGGACTTTGAATTTTTTAAAAAAATAATAATTTAAAAAAAGTGGCAGTGTCCAATAGGCAATAAGACACAGAGAAGTCCTAAATTTTATGGTTCTATTTTTTTCTCTATTTTATGTATTGTAAATTTGTAATCCAATGGTGTGTTCCACAAAGGTAGGCCCATTGTTGCCTATATATAAGATATTGTTGCCTTCTTCCTCTAAACATCAAATCAATTTTTTTTTTCCAAAATTTTATTTTATTTTTTTAAAGAAAGTGAAAGGGAAATGTAGAAAATGGGAATATGCTTTCACCGACCTTATCAAGCAAGATCCAATAGCCATTCAAATGAATTTCTCTCTAGCCTTCATCTTCCCTCTTGTCTCTTCCTTTATCTTATCACCTAATTTATTTTAATTATTTCCTTCAACTATTCCCTTTAAGGTCATCTTTTAGCCAAGTTTTAGAGCCACTACTAATTATATTGGGTTAGTTTACAAATCGTTGGATCTTTCTGATGGTCGAACATTTCATAATCTTTTTGTATTTATTATAGAGGATCAAATTAGACTCGAGCTCCCACTTGTCACACCCAATTATATATATACATATAAATTATCAAAACTATTAACTTTTTTTGGTTGGTTAGGTTGAATTTTGCTGATATTAATAAGGTTTTGAATTTTCCCTACTTTATTTCAGCTAATGATCATGTTTTGTGGATTATTATTCACTTTTTTTTTTTGGAGAATTTTCAGCTTCCACATTTGTGTATGTCCTTTTGTCATATGACATTTGCAATGAGCCAGAGATTTGTTAGCATAGCATAGTAATGATGGACAACTATAATTAATGAATGTCAATACATAAATAAAATTATTTTTATAAATATCCTTCTCCCCAAATTACTTTCTTCCTCTTGATCCTCTTCTATTCTTCAATCTATTGATTAATTATAATTTTGATTATATATAATTGTGAAATGATCTCTTTTATACATCAATAAAGTACCTAAGGTGTATTTTAATTAATTTTTTTATGATAAGTGCAATTCTATCACAAATAACACTTAAAGTTTTTTTTTTTCCATTTCATCCCATCCAATTTAGATCTTATGATTTACGCCTTTTTCTATTTCTCCAATATTTTTTTTACAATAATTCCCAAATACTTAAATCTTTCAACTTGTATGGAATGATCTTCAAGTTTCACTTTCACTCTAAATTCAATGTACCTTTCTTTAAATTTATACATCCCCTATACTTCTTTTTACTTCGATTTATATAAAAATTAAATGTTTCCCGAGTTAGTCTCTACATTTTTAATTTTTTGCTTACTACTTCTAAATCTTTAACAATGACTATATCATCAACAAAAACATGCACCATAGTGCCGTCTCTTCGATATGTTTAATGAACATGAAACTAAACTTCGATGTAGTTCTATATCTAAAAATCCTTCCTTACTCCATCTGTGTTCTCACACAAATTATGACCTTATCATATCTATCTTTGATTACTCAAATATGACCTACAAGAACTTTTTTTTGTCTCCGAAAGCCATATAAGATAAATACAAAATAAATAAATAAATAAATAAATAAATAAATAGTACTTAACATGCTTAATATCTTTTATGATTAATTTATTCTATCTATTTAGCTAAGAATTTTGACTGAGCTGTGATATATATATATATATATATATATATATATATATATATGTCCTCTTACTCTTTCTCATCTTTCTTCTTAAACCTTTCCACTTTCACTACTTCTGATCCATTGATCAAAAGCCATGAACAAGTTCAACAAGTCTCAACTTCTTGTGCTCTTAGTGATAATTCTTCTCCTCATCATCACACCCTTTTTACCATCCTCTCTAAAGCCTACTTTTCTCTACTTCATCTTCAACTTGCTCATCATAACACTTGGTGCTGAGGCTGGTCTTCTTTCAGCTTTTCCAAGGCCTAATTTGGAGGACAAGAAATTTTCGGCTTCGGCTTCCATTATAGCCATTCCTGAGAAAAGGGAAGGTTCCACTTCAAGTAGTGGAAGTTCTGCCTTAGAATTAAGTGAAAATAAGCCCAAGATTGTGGTTGAGAAGGAGAAGAAGTGTCCTTCAATGCCAAGCCTTTTCTTAGTAGAAGCAAAAGCAGAATTAGAAGCAGAAGCAGAAGCAGAAGATAATGATATGGAAGAGGAGGTTGAACTTGAAGTGGAAGATGAAGTTGGAGGAATCAATGGGCAAGAGCTTTTTGCAAAAGCTGAAACCTTTATTGGCAACTTCTATAGGCAGTTGAAGATGCAGAGAGATTAGTCTAATTGGAACAAGATCTCTACTAAGATCCTATTGTGAATTTTAGGGGGGAAAATTACATTTTGATTCCAGAAAATTAAAGATGTGTCACAATTAATATGATTAATTAATTAATAATATTTACATATTGTTCTGTTTTGCTGGTTTTTCTTCCATTGGGATTGTACAGGCTTAGTTTCTGATTATTGAGGTCAAGTTTGTTAAGACTAGGTCCTATGAGACACCAAGGAAATCATAAAATATTAATTAGGCAAAAGCACTTTTATATTTCTAGACTTCTCACCAATTTTTAATTTTTGGCTTAAATTTTTTATAATCAATTTTGTCTCATAAATTTCGAATTGTAATTGATTTTATTATATTCTAGTATCATACATTTTTCAGATTAGTAACTAAAATGTAATATCAATCTTAACTCATCACTTAGATTAAAGTAATGTCACTTCTTTACATAATGTTGATTTGTTACTCAAAACGACATTGTTTCTTCATGTTAAGAAGAAGAAGAAACAAAATCGTTTTGGTACGTTTTGGGGACTATAAGTGATAATTAGTCATTAATATTACATATAGGCTAAAAGTCTATTTTGGTCCTCAATGTTTACATGAAGTTTAATGTTGGTCCTCAAAGTTTTTTTTTTGGTTGATTTTGGTCCTCGAACATAACACCGTTAACTTTTTGCCGTTAAATGATGACGTTGCATGCTTATATGACACACCCTCTCTCCTACGTGTCATATTTTAATGACGTAGCATGACACATCACTGTCACGTCACCCCACATTGCCACATCATCATCTTCTCTCCTTCGTCATCATCATTATCATCATCATCTAGGGTGACGTGGCAGTGATATGTCATGCCACGTCATTAAAATATGACACGTAGGAGAGAGGGTGTGCTATATAAGTATGACACGTCATCATTTAACGGCAAAAAGTTAATGGTGTTATGTTCGAGGACCAAAATCGACCAAAAAAAACTTTGAGAACCAACATTAAACTTTTGAAACATTGAGGATCAAAATCGACCAAAAAAAAAACATTGAGGACCAACATTAAACTTTTGAAACATTGAGGACCAACATTAAACTTCATGTAAACATTGATGACCAAAATAATACTTTAGTCTTACATATATTATTCCATGTTATTATTTATCGTTAATAACTTGGATTAGGGGTTGCAAAGTAGAATTTTTGGGACAAAGTTTGAAAACACAAGTCAAGAATCTGTCACATTCATTCTATTGAGAATACAGAGAATTCAAATAATAAATGTGTGACATCTCAATCCCATGCCAAAGCATCAAGCTTCAATCTAAAGCATGCAGGGGACAATGTCTTCATCTGATGGAATGGCATGTTTTCTGGTCCCATTTCTGATTTCTTCAAAATCCATTGGCAAAATGAGTGAACCATTCTTGTTTGTCTGGTTTTTTTTGCTTCCAAGATCATTTCTTATGCAGACCCCATATATTCCCCTTTTTTTTTTTAAAAAAAAAGAAAACTATATTTTATACTACTAATAAAAAAATTAATCATAAAATTGATATCAATCTTTTTTGTTGCCCGTTCGGTCTTCAAAGTTTTACCTCGATTATATTAATCCGGACTTGACTTATGTCGCACATCTAGCTATGGTGAGAAAGTTTTTCAATGAGCTAGCTTCATTCACAAAATCTTAAATACGAGATCTTACTTAAGCTATACCAAGCTATTTACACTTGGACCAATCCCTTTTAGTTGATATCAACTTTAAATGTAATAAAACAACCCTTAATAGTTGATATCAACTTTAAAATGTAATAAAACAAATTCTTGAACTTTGAACGAAATTTTTTTTTTGTCAATATTATTATCCAGAAGCCTATTATTGGGCTCTAACAAATCTATCTCAAACTAGTGAAAATTTTATAATGGGGATAGATTTATCCTAGCACAAAATTTTTCATACACAAGATTTGAATTCGAGATCTTACTTAAAAAAATATATATATATTTACTATTCCAACCAACCACTTGCTAGGAATTTTCAATTTTAGTTCAAAGTTCAGTTTAGAATGATATTTTGTTACATTTTAAATTTTATTTTAAAAAGATAATGTGTTGTCCTTATCAACCTCTTATGCTGCACACTGATATGTTTTCTACTTCTGCAAAATCAGATTTACTATATTATGTGCTATTGAAGTTATCTACGTGCACAAATATAGTCTGTTTTTGGCACTTTAGTTCTTTCTTTTACCTTTTCCAGTTTAAGTTTGATGTTTTCATTAACATTTATGACATTATAGAAAAGAATATTTCAGTACCATACACTAAATTATGTTCAGTAATCTAGCACTCTAGTGCTTACCTTACTTTTTATTACATTTTCAGGTATTTTCTTCCTCCTACCGGAACTAATCTTGTTTGAAATACTGTCGGCACTAAATATGAATATGTATCTCAAAGAGTATTTATTTGAACATTGATTCACAATGTTATAAGAGACTAGTCCCTTTCACTAGAACTAACTCCGATTAATAATTTTTTTACTACATTTGAAAATGTAGATACTTCAATATCATATTGAAGAGTAAATCCGATTTTGCAGAAATAGAAAACACCTTAGTGTGTAGCTCTAGAGGTTGATAAGGACAACACATAATATTCCACTCTCATATGAGAAAATTCCAAGTTTTCCTGCGAGAGAATTCATGTGGTTCTACTGTTACTAGACCAAAGAAATACGTAGATTTGTCCTTTATAAAAAAGAACTAAATATTGTGGTTTTTAAAATTGGAGGATTGGCTTACTCAGTGGGAAAGAAAAAGGTGAACTAGCTTGTTTCAAGGGTCAAAGAACTAAAGCAAACTAGTTAATTAAGCACTAGTATTACTTATAAGTTATAACTAAAGGTGTTTATAAGTGTGCTTTCGATTGATTTAGTCACTTAAACCAACAAAATCAATCTAATGGATTGGCAAAAAGAATACAATCAATAAATATAAAGATCTAATTCAGCAATCAATTTTAATTGGACTGATTTGAATAAGTTATTAGATAATTTGGCATATAACCAAAAAAAAATCATATTTTGAAGGAAAACTTCATTGTTAGGAATCAAACTCAAACAATGGCAATCACTATGGCGCACTGCCACAACTGAAGCCAGTAATTGCTTGTAATCTTGCGCTATTAATTGAGCATATCTTAGAGTATAAAAGCAACTCTTTATTAAAATAAAATACATTAATCATAAATACAATTATAGAAGGCTATAAACTCAAAACTAGAAACAATTTATACTTCATGTTAAAAGAGGGAAGTGGGAAGAGGGGTCCACATGGAGGAGAGACCGAGAGAGGATGCTCGTAAAGATTCTTATCTCACTTTTCATGGATGACTGATGATTCCCACTAATCTTATTCAACCCCCTTGCACATGCATATGGTAATAGAACCAGAGTTTCATATTAGGTTCATGGACCCATCTCTTTTTGACAGATATAGACTACATGTCATTTGTAAGTAGGACCAATAGATCTCTTTGTATGTGAGAATTTGACCAAAAATTAAATGTATCTTTCAATTGTAGTTTGGCCCACTTTAGGGTCTTTCAAGAAACTCATTCTTGAAACACACATCTGAAATCATCTTAATAAAAATCACTAGTCCTTGTGACTCTTCCTATGACTCACCACTGCATCCAACCTGTTGCTTTAGGGTTTGTTTGGGAATTAAGAGGGGAAGGGAAGGGGAGAGATTAGAGGAGAAGGAAGGGGAGGGGAAGGGAAGGTTAAGCTTACATATGTCCTTTCCTTGTTTGGGTGTTGATACCTCATCCAAAATACTCCAATTTGGAGTATCTTGAATTTGTGAAGGGGAAGGATAATGGAGGGTTAATGATTGATCTTCCGTTATCTTCCCTTCCAATTTTCATCTTCCCAAACAAGGAGAAGATATCTTAATAGTCTCCCTTCCCTTCCCTCCCCTTCTCCTCCTTAATCCCCAATCTAAACATACCCTTAATCTTATCAAGCATAGCCTTGAGCAATATATAAGTAAGTCATCCACTCTGATATATGCAAATATGTCCATTCATAATCTATAAATTTCTAAGAATGTCTCTAACTTGGTAGGTACCACAACCTCCCTCCAAGAAGAATTGGAGTAACATTAAATTACCATCAGCCTGACCATTCATCAACAACAACAATAAAAGCCTGACCATTCATCAAGGGGTTAAAAAAACCTTGTAATTAAATACATTTAATTAACCAGGAACACCATCTAACATCATTTAATAATTACAACAACTAATTTATCTCAAGTTAGAAACATTACATAGAATTTTTCCCTTTTTTGGACTGAAAGCACCATTGTGTAGATAAAATCGAAAATGACTACTTAAAACTGAACCAAATTGATGATAGAAAGACCATCAACGAAGAGAATCAAATACTCACGACACCATCATATGATCGAAACCTCCTCCAGCTTGTAGTGCAGGAACTCGATTCACTCCGACATTGAGAAGCAATTGCTGTAGCCACCTCCTGGTTGTAGGGTCTTCCTGCATACATATTGGAGACCACAAATGAATACAGACTAAACACACAAATCGCTTTATAAGAGCAAATGGAAAACCCATAATTACTTAGGGTGGAGCTTACTACACTTCTCTGCAACCCATTATTATGTTGTTAATCAAACTCCTTCACTCTACTAATAAAATTATATTTTGTACACCTCTAAGTATGTAACTAAGTACTTACACGGAGGCAGCTACTGAAAGTAGCATCTCTTAGCATATCTGGAAGACAACTTCTTAATGCATCACAAGCCCTGCTTCCAGAATCAGAAAAGGTAAGATTACCATGGAAGGAAAGGAAGTGAAAGGTATTGGCATTGGAAACTTGAGTTTAAGTCACAAGCCCTTAAAGGAAGGGGAGTTTCCATCTACTAAACCAACCTTGGATTGTCTGATAGGCGAAGATAACATCGAATGATATGTTTCAATAGACGAGACGAGGGTTGCTCAGCAAGAGCAGCCACCATGTTCCCCAAAACTCGACCTACTGCAAAAAAGCGCTCTGCTGTAGTACATATATAGTCCAAGCCCACATCATCCAATAGAATCTTTTGGACTATAAATGTTGCAACCTGCCAATGGCATATATTTAATTAGACAATTATGTCCATTTCATTTACAGAATAAAAATATCACAAGTGCAAATATTATTTACACATAACTGTTTCATATCATTTGAACTCACACCAGGAAACTGTGAAGCTGTCACTAATCAGCTCAAGGATCAAGAAGTGAACTTGATCCCATATAGTACAAAAGACCATATTCAAATTGCATTTTATAGAATCAAACATACCAGTAAGTGTTCAACTTCAAACAGTTCGACAAATGATTAAAAAAAACCATTCTAATCCAAAGACAGCTAAAGTGCTCATAAGGGGGATCCCATATTTTCAAATTCTCTTTTTCCAAGCAGCTAATTAAATCTTCATTGATCAAAATATAAATGCACTAGTAGATAAATCACAAGCTAATCACCCAACACTTTCCTGCGTACCACTGTACCTAAGCAAAGCAAGATAGCTTCACATGCATTGATGTTAAACAAACACAAATACTGTAGCGCAGAATGAGATATGAAGAGGGGAAATGCAGCCAAGTTGAATTCATCCAGACAAAATACACTATTAAACCATAATGGCATAAGCTTGAACAAGATAAAAGCAAGAATCAGTGAACCGAACTGTTTTTGACAATTCACTGCCCATTTCCATGGTGCGTAGGCAGAGTGGAATTATCTCTGTTGAAAGAAGGAAGCTTATAACTTCTGTATCATCAACCTGATGATTAAAAAACAAAGAACAAAAAGTTATTACAAATGAAAAAACATAATAATAAAATATTAATGCCATATAGAAGATAACTTCCAATAATTGTGATTGTGAATAGGAATCAAAATAGTTTGGGACTTCAGTTAACTCATAGATAAGTGATAACTGTGAAGGAATACTCATTAAAACATGTTAAATCTGAGTGTTCCCATATACTTCTCACAAGATTGCAAGTGTGCATACTCAAATGTCAATTAACCAATTGTGTGACAAGTTTCATGCAACGTAAGAATAATCAAGGATACTTACCTTCACCAAAGCACCGATGACACCAAGACTGGTAAGCCTCAAATACTCAAATGGTCTTGACTTGCTTGTTGTATTAAGGAAGGGATACAGATAAAGAGGTATATGAGCTGCAGAAGAGAGAGGGTAAGTGCAAAAAATTATACAGGTTAAATGTATGAATTTTAGACACTTTAAGACTTACGAAAAAAACCGGGCCGAAGAAAAAAAGACTTAAGAAAATCATACTGAGGCAGATGGTAATGTCAAAGAAACCTCCTTATATTCAATATCAAGAAAAGTAATGCCTTTCAGGTTGACCCAAAACTTCTGCCTACAGATGCTAGTGAGAGTATATTGGAAGTAAAAGGTCCAACAACCAAAAGGAAGAGGTATGACAAGATAACCTTTAAGTTGTTGGACAAAGAAACTCCATTTGGAAGCAAGAAACACTGGATTCAGGAAGTAAAAAGCTTCAATGACCAGGAAAGGCAACAGCAAGGGTGCATAGATTCATTTTCCTCATTGACACTGGTTTCTGGGCAAAAGAAGTGGACCTTCCAGGCAGACCACCTTATATGAATAGAACACAAGCTACTTCTATCATGAGAAATTACGCCAAGAAGACAAGTGCAACATCAGACATAAGTTTTAAATGCTTCCCATGACCAGGAAAATGACATTACCATTGAGAAATAGCATCCTTGTATCCGGATGAGAAGCCACACACTGTAATAAAAAGCATCAGAATACAAACCCTTAGCATCAATATTTATCTTTCCTTTATTTCTTTTAATACATGTCAAATCGCAAAATAAAAAAGGAAGCAGGAAATCAAAAAGAAGGTGATAATTCATATAGTGGGTTCATACCCTGAGAAATAAATTTAGGAAACACAAAAAGACTGCAATATAATAACTTGAACTTTTGCCATATATTGCAAAAGCAAGAAAATTGGTCATTGATGAGTCAAAAACTGTTTTGTGTTATAGTCTATGTAGAAAACATATGAAGCTATCCTCAAGGCATACAGAATACAAGATATTAAAGCTGAGAGGACTTTCTATCAAAAAAGAAAAAAAGCTGAGAGGACTAAAAGCGTCTGACCTGAAGAAGGGCAAGAGCATTGCACACTCTATTTGATTGTGCTGGAGTAAGATTTGGTGGTGACAGAACAGGGTATATTGAAACTATTTCCTGCAAGAAAAAACTTCAAATTAGCTAGCCTAGCTGTCATAAACATTACTAGCATAATAACAAGGTTCTCTTGCCAATTTTTAGAGATACAAATAAGAAAGACTAATTAACTTGATCACATCATCACCTTTTTACTTTTATTACTCCATCATTTCATCAGTCACACCAACTTTAGTCATATTACACAAATAAAAAGTTGGAAACAAGCAAAATATTAACATGGTGAAAGATTTATATGATTAAAAAAAAGACCAAAAGGGGCAACCATCATCAAAGAGTGAAATTTTCATAAGCTAAATCAATATTTAGGTTCAACGCAATTAGAGGTTTACAAAAAAAGATTAATGAAAGTAAGCTAACAGAGAAGGAAAATGTAATGCAAGTCAAATAGCATACCTGTAAAAGTGCAGCAATAGTACCAAATGAATTCCACAGTAATGGAGCGAGATCTTGAAATAACTCTCTCTTCTAAAATAGAAAATGGAGAAAATATCATGCGATACCCAACAGCAGTAACAAAGGTTTCCAAATAGAATGAATCAAATAATTAAATTTTATTATCCTTTCCCCTAGAGAAGGCATAAATGACGGATTAATCATTAAAGTAACGTAACAGCTTTAGGTCCTTCAGAAACTATAGCAACCCCATTACAAGGATTTTGGATTCTCTGCATTTGATAATTGGTGCTGCATCAAGAGAGAGATAGGAAGAAGAAAAAAAATAAGGAACAACCCAGCTGAATGGATTAGTGGCCAATTTTTTTCCTTCCTATCTCTCTTAATACTTAGAAATGCACCATTTCTCACCTGTAGAGTCCGGAAACCATTACAATATATAGGCTACTACTTTTCATCAAATGATGAATAAGAATAACCCATTAAACCTTCAGCCTCAGTTTGCACTAAAGCCCTTCCCCAAATGTCTCTAACACGTGAAAATCAGGCTCATCCCAATGCAGCTATTTCCCCCAGAACTCAAAAGTTATAAATTGAAACAAAAATGAAAAAATAAAATAAAAACTCCCCCAACATCTGAAAACTATGACAAAAGACTCCGACACAAATTCATACCATAAAATCCAAAACTTTCACCAACTTATCCAGAAAAACACAGAATCGCTAATTTAGTATAAAAAAGGTTAAGTATCTACCTTGGAGAGCTCAAGAAGAGCATTTTCTCGGAGATCAGGGTTACTGAGTTCGAGAACCAGGTGCTCGGCAGACGCCATCTTGCGATCCTTGTTGGCCTGAGAAGCGGCGGCGTTTTGGGCGGAAGCACCAGGAGCCCCGAACGCGTTCATAGAAAGCGATTGGGGCAAATTCGCCATTGAAAGGAGAATCTGCGAAAATTTTCTTCCCTCACTCTTTCGATCTCCCTTCCCCTTTACTATCTAAACTATACAAGAAGACAGAAAACTATTGTGTGTTGACGGTTTCGGGTTTCGAAGGAGTGACGACGTACTGCCACGTGCTTTCCATGCGCGTGAATGCGTGATGACACAAAACCAGAGCCTAAACCGAAGGAGCGTGGTTGCTTGAAGGCCCAAAGAAATTGCTGATAATTGGGCTGGGCTTGAGTAAGGCCTTATCCTTTTTTTTCGCTTTCGTTTTGTTTGAAGTATTTTCTTTCTCAAATCGGTAGGAGTACATTTGGATTGTTGATTAAAAAGAAAAAAAAAACATATAAAAAGTTAACTTTCTATATACCTTTTCCATAAAAAAAAAAAAACTTTCTATATACCTTTGTTTATAAAAAATTAAAATAATAAGTATATTAATTCCTCCTTAAATTTTAAAGGGCCATCAACTATTGCACTTTTTTTTTTGTTGTGAGAATGGGGCCTATGGCCCAAGGACAAAATCCACTAGCCACCTGGATCAAGAATAATATCCTTCCAAAAGAGGAAGAAGAAAATTCCTCCTTACGAGGAGAGGAAAGTACAAACTATCTAAAAGATAAAACAAAAAGAAAGGAAAGACGGAGAGGGAGGGGTTGCCACTGACGCCGGCAAAGGCTGGACGACAACCCCTCAACATTTTTCTAACCTTGCTGTGGCTGAGGAGTGAGAGAGGAGAGCGGCAACTCTAGAGGAGAGCTACTTCCATAATCAATTTTTTTTTGGCAAAAGTAACTTTCCTACCCCTAACGTTTGGGGATCCTGTCAGTTTCGCCCCTAACATTTTTTCAATGTTAATTGTACCCCTAACGTTTTACGCCAATGTCACCCTTTTCACTAACACCGTCAAATATTTAACCGTTTTTGCTGACGTGGCATCCTATGTGGCAAAATGTTTTTTTTTTCTGTCAATTGTACCCCTAATGTTTTACATTTCTACCAATGTCACCCTTTTCGCTAGCACCATCAAATATTTAATAGTTTTTGCTTACGTGACATCCTATGTGCCAAAAATATCTGACTTGGCATATTTTTTTTCACACCAGATTTTGTACTCATCTTTTTCCCATCAAAACCGTGTCGTTTTAGCCTCACCATATTCCTTTTAAAATATAACTCAAATACACGTGCCATTTGCAGAAAAAAACATCGGAGACGTTACCCATTCTCTACTTTATCGGGGACGTTACCCTAAAATAGAGAATGGATAACGTCTCCGATGTTTTTATGAGCAAAATAGCGTGCGCGTTTGAGTTATATTTTAGAAGGAATAGGCCGAGGTCAAAACGACACAACTTTAATGGAGAAAATAAAAGTAGGAAATCTTATGTGAAAAAAAATATACCAAGTCAGATATTTTTGCCACGTAAGCAAAAACTATTAAATATTTGATGGTGCTAGTGAAAAGGGTGACATTGGCAGAAATGTAAAACGTTAGTAGTACAATTGACAGAAAAAAAACATTTTACCACATAGGATGCCACGTCAGCAAAAACTGTTAAATATTTGACGGTGTTAGTGAAAATGGTAACATTGGCAGAAACGTAAAACGTTAGGGGTACAATTGACAGCGAAAAACGTTAGGGGCGAAACTGACAAGACCCTCAAACGTTGGGGGTAGGAAAGGTACTTTTGCCTTCTTCTTTTTCGCATCCTCACTCATCTAAAACTCTGTACAGAAGGATTAAGCCTCGGGCCTAACTTTTGAATGGATACATTACGGACTTCTTTGACAGACCCAGAATGTTTAGGCCACCCACATGATTGGCTTTATTTTTAAGGGTTTGTTTGGAAATTATGTGGGGAAGGGAATTAGGGAAGGGAAGTGATTAGAGGATAAGCGATGGGAGGAGAAGGAAATGTTAACATTCTATATATTCTCCCTTATTTGGTGTTGATCCCTCCTCCAAAATACTTAAATTTGGAGTATCTTGAATTTATGAAGGGAAAGGATAATGAATGATTAAAGATTGATCTTCCATTATCTTCCCTTTCAATTTTCATATTTTCAAATAAGGGGAAGGTATTTTAAAAGTCTTCCATTCCCTTCCCTTCCCTTCTCCTCTTTAATCCTCAATCCAAACATTTCCAAAGTCATGTATGATTATTGAAACCATTTCTCTATTAGGACCAAAAAAAATTCTCTGTTGACCCAAAAAAAAACCATTTCTCCTTTTATCTATTTTAGTCCCTTGCAATATGTTTGTTATTTTTAAGAATGTGAAGGCCACTACTCTCTATTAGGGATTAATTTTGTCAAGAACAAGAAAGAGGATGGCGGACAGAACTAAGAGCAGAGGTTCCTTTGGGCATTAAAGAAAAACAGTATAGCACATTGCATAGTAAGTATGGAGATGAATAAAATAATGGGGAGACTGATAGGTGCTTTGGCCCAAATATTTTTAGCAAATTAGATATTTGATGAGTAAAATCTAAGTGCTATCCATATTTAATTTTTAATGTTGAATGATTGACCTATAAATTTGGGTTTGGGTAATTTAATAGATTACCAACTCATAAACAACTCTAGTAATAAATAATTCCTTGCAGATTCTCACTCCTTTATTTAAAGGTAAATAAACAATCTTATGATATATTGTTTGTTTTCGAATTTCTATCACTTGATTAAAGAATTAAATGATAAACCACCGGATACGTTCATGTTGTCTATATATATTATTTCGGGAAATATGAATTACAATTAGACCTGTTCATGGGTTGGGTAGTCCATGAGACTACCCAAGCCTAAGCATATGGATCAACTATTCAATATTAATAATTGGGTATAAGTAGTACTTAGGCCTTACCCATCAAATACCTATTTTATTAAAAATATTTGGGCCAAAACTTGGGTAGTACCTGGGCCATACTCATCACTTACCACCATTCATTACCTACCACCATTACCTACTACCCACCACCAACACTATGAACCACCTGCCGCCACCACCACGAACCACCCACCATGGACCATGCCACCACGCACCACCACCACCACAACCTACCAACCACCACTACGAACTACCACCACCACCACGAACCATCCACCATGCACCACCGCCAAGTACCACCACTCACCACTCACCATCCACCATCGCCACCGCCACCACACCCACCACAAGCTGTCGACCAATCACTATAGCGTACCACCACCGCCACCCACCAGAAATGTGCATGAATCTTCTTACTCCCAAAACATCCATATAAGAATATTTTGAGCTTCAATAAATCTCAATTTTCAAGAACTATAATATTTAACTATCCAAATTAATTACAATTAAGTTTCTTTGTACATAAATTAATATATTATAATATAAGTTTATCTAAGATACATGTGTGTTTAGCCCATGGTTTTGGGTAAATACCTAGCCCATTTTAATGGGTAGTAAAACATATAGGCTATGTGAAACCCACGGACTTAAGTCCAAGCCTGACCCGGCCTGACCCATGAACATGTCTAATTACAATATAGGCTTACATGTATTTATCAATGTTTTTAAAACCGGACCGGTCATTGAACCGGTCGAGGCACTGGTTCACGGTTCAATGGTCCAACCGTGGTCGAACCGGTGGCATTTAAAATATATATATTTTTAATTAAATATACTAAAATATATCAAAAAAAAATTATATACTTCATAAGTATATGTTTCCATCTCGATCTAAACATGATAAGAAATAGAACAAGTTTCAAATTACCACAATATCATATTAAACTCTTCAAATAAGTTCAAGGATCTACATATTTAAGTCTCAAGTCTTATCACAAACCAAACAATAAATACTAAAATAGAACAATCCTTACAACTACAAGTCACAACAAATTCTCAATAAATACTAAATCATAAACAACACAAATTTTAATATTTTTTTTAAAAGGAACAACCGGTCAAACCGTCTAAACCACCGGTTCTGACCGGTTTGGACGGTTATTGACCGGTTCTTTAGTTGTTCCAGACCGGAATGACAGCCGGTTTACCGGTTTTCCGGTCCGACCGGCGATCCGGTTTTGAAAACAGTGGTATTTATATACTTTTCCCATGTTTAAGATATTAAATATTTAGAATTATTTATCTATTTATATAATATTAATAGTAAAATAAATTATTTTTAATAATTTAATTTAAAAATAATTTTTAATATAAATTAATCAAACACAAATTATTTTTAAAATGCTAATTTAAATATAACTATAAAAAACTAATTTAAATATAAAATGCAACATTCTGAGAATTGAGAAGTGCAATCCGTGCCCAACAAATTTCCATTCTCGTGTGATTCATTTCCGTCGCAAATTCTCATCCCGTTTGGACACACATTCGCGAAATGAAAGCGGGAACGAAATCGCTTTCCCGCTTCTCATCTATGAAATCTGACCCAATCTTCAACTCTTCAAATAGAGAGGCATCGTCCACATTCCGCCATGTTCGTGAACAGATAGTTGATACAGCACGTCTTCGGCTTTTCCGGACAGTGTTTGAGGCATATCCTCTGCTCAGGTACGCCATCAGTGGCTTCGTACATTTAGGGTTTTTCTTTTCCGTTTGTTATTATATCGCAATTCTTAAGCTCTCTACAATACATGGATATGTGCTTCCCTGTTTCTAGTAACTGCTTGGAAACACAATGACTTGCAAGTAAATATTGAGTACGGAGTGTTTTTTGAAAGTACAGGAACAGCTTCTGTTCGTTTGGTTGCTGTTTCTTTTGTCTTTAGCCGCTGAGAGCTATTCAACGAGGTAGGTACAAATACTTATCTGAATTTCAATCCTATTATTCCTTTCTTAAATGGTTGATATTCTGTTCGTCTGGTTTCAAATGTAAGTACAGCGTGTGTTTTCTGACAAAAATGTAGTGATTTAGTCAACGCTGTTGTTAGAGTTTGTAGAGATTGAGAGAAGTTGAAGATATGCTGGGTTTGAAAGAGAAATGCATAACTGAATTTATAATTTGTTATAGAATATGCTAAACGATTATACATTATGTAAGATACCGTAATCTCCTTTTTCTTATAAAATATGTAAATTCGAAATTTCTCTTCTATTTGCTTACCCAACCTGAGTGAGTGCCTTGATATCTCTGAATAGTATTTACTGGTGTCCAAATCGGAGAAGGTGGAATTGGGTAGAATTATGGTATTTACAAAGCATATAATGTATACAATTTTGTTTATTTGAAGACCTTTGGGGTCTGTGCTTTTATTTTTTCTTCCTGGTTTTTTGTCTTATGATGCTGCCGCCTGCCGCTGTATATTCAAATTTCTGTCAAGTGTCAAGTTGATGAGTCCTCATTGTAGCTGATCTTGCTCATGAATATGTATTAGATATAAACTCCTTTTGGTTCATATACTTGAATTTGCATTTGGAAGAGCATCATTTCTAGGGAAGTAGAGTAGTAACTTTGAAATTTGGATGACATCCTATTGAAGATTTTATAACATAACAGTATAACCCTTTTAATTAGTTATTAGTAAAAATATATAACATGCCTAAGCAATACCTAATGAGATAATGTAACTCATGAGACAATGTCATCAGATAGTTAGATGCCCTCAAGCTTTTATAGAACAAGGAAAATGGTTTCAAAATTGAGCCTATTATCTGGGGATTGATTGTTGTATTAATGGATGTATTCATCAAACTGGGTCATTGGGACTAAAATGAGGAGCACAATTGATACTCCTACCACTAAGATTGACCATGGGGCATATCAGGACATTGATGATTCATATGAAGAAGTGGATAGATCATTAATAAATCAACCAACTAAATGTGGACAAGTCAGAATTTTCTTCAAAGTTGAGGAAGAAGGTGAAGATGCATTTGATGATGGTGATTCAAGGGATGATGATGATTAATCCTTAGATGATCATTGCGAAAATGAAAAATAATATAATTTTCTAATAGGTGCATTAAATGGAACAAAATTGTAGTATTCTATATATATATATATATATATATATATATATTTTTGTCATGTTTATTATATATTGTCACATATCCTGCATTATCTTATGTTCTCTATGATTACTTATTATTTGAATTTTTTTGTTCTTATGTACTTTGCATATTAATTATTAAATTTATGCAAATATAGATGGTAGGTGGTAGAACAGGTATAAGGAAGAGGGGTAGAGTGGGAAATAGAAGTCAAGCCAAGAGGCAGATGGGTGGCCATCAACAGCCCTGTACTAGATCCAAGACAGGTCCTAGTTGTCCCCCAGCCCCAGTAACAGTCCCTTGTCCTTCCTTGTCTCCTACACGAAGCTGTTCTCCGGCATCGTCTGTTCATTCTTACACCCCACCTTTACATACTTCACGTGTGCCTTCCACTTCACGTGATCCCCCTGCTAATTTTCCCCCCCAGCCCCAGTATCAGGACCACCCCCATCCTTCTCAACCTCAATCACACTTGCATGGCCTTGCAAATTTATCTAGTAATCCAGAGCTCCCTGGTAAACCTTGGGGTGTAGATCCCACTGATGGACGAATGTGGATATATCCAGATGGAGATACGTAAGTACAAATTTCCCTTAGCTTTTAAATTATCAGTTTTGAAATTTATTTCTTAACATTGACTTAAGAATTAATCATTTTTGGTAATATACAGATTCTATCCTGTAGTTGATACTGTTAGGGACATTACACGGATTATCCAGTTGAATTTTGATAGGCCATGTTACACTTGGAGTGAGGCAGATAATGAAATAAAGGAGTTGTGGTTTAAGAAGTGGATGGTTTGTCTACCAATCCCATTCCCATATTAGTAATTAATTATTCAGTATCTATGTCAACTTCTGAATTGTATAAATTTTTATATAGGTTTTACTTTACTCTATGTTTTAATGAGTATAGGAACGTTATAAGTGGCTACCTCAACATGATCTACAAATTCGAAAACATTGGAAGTTTAAAGCTGGACAATTACTAAGGAGCATGATGCACAATGTTCGGAATAATTTGGAAGATAGGCCCATATGGATTCCAGAGGACGTGCTGAATACAATGAAAACTAAATGGAGTAGTGAAGATTATCGGAAGAAGCAAGAGCAAGCAAAGAAGAATAGGGCCTCTAATAAAGGAGGGTCGATTCATACTGGTGGCTCCATTCCTCTTTCAGAGCATAAGAGAAGGATGGTCAGAATTATATATTTGCTACATCTTATTGCAAAAGATATTTATTTAAGTATAATTTGAATAGTATCTTGGTGAGTGTAAAGAGAATTTATCTTTAACTGACAATTGCAGAAGAAGGAAATTGGGAGACAGCCATCTATAGCTGAGCTTTTTGTGCGCACCCACAAGAAGAGAGGCACTGATGAATTCATTGATAAGAGGTCAGCTGACGTATATGTAAGTTTATGGAAATTATTTCCTTTGTGCCATTGAGCTTCTGCACTTGGGATGCTAGGAGTTTTTATCTGAGTTTTAAGTGGTTCGACTTCTGATTTATGAGTCATTTATTTCTTTGGGAAAAGAGAAGGCAAAGTGGTGGAAGAAAGAGAATAATGATGGAATATAAATAATTTGCTTGTCTTTATTTAAAATAAAGAGAAGATTTATTTAGGATTTACCTCACTTTTGGAGTAGCATATGTTGAGAAAATTCCTCTCGAAGTGTCTATAGGCACCACTATTTTATACAGACACTTGCAGAATGTGGGGCTGATTTTTTTCCCCCCCCTCTTTTTTCCTTCAAGTTTTTTTGAGATCCATGGAGGTGAGACTAGGTATTCATATGCCTATTGTTCTATTACATCCCTCAACTGATTTACCATTCATCAAATCTTTTCAGATTCTAAGACAATTTTTTTCCTGCTTTGGCCTCTATTGTAGCCTCTGCTGTTATGGAAATCATTGCCTATGATTTCATTTAACATGAACTTTTTAGCCTTTTTAACTCCAAACTCCATTAAATTTATTGTCAATTTTCATCAATCACTCTTTTTAGTTTCCTTTGTGCTGCATATATGAGTAACATGACTTGCCTAGGTTCCTATTACATTTTAGAAAGGATCAAGTTGAGAGCTACTTGCCATTGGTTTCGGTAAATCCACAAGTACAGGCTGATTCCACTTCTGACTTCTCTAATGGTTCACCACTTTGATTTTTGACAACATTTTATGCTAGAAAAAACCAAGGTATCCCTGATTATATGTTAGTAAGGCTGATGTGGGAGTAGAATATGCAAATTTAATGATCTTATAAGGAGAACATAGTTTTTTTACGAATTTGTTGTGCTAATTTGATATGATGACTTGTTGACCGTCTTATGAGCATTTCGTAGTGTTTAAGAGCCATTACGATTTATTAACAACCCATTGAGAAGGCTAGAAAACCTTAAATACAAGCAAGCAAATTCTCATCCTTTATATTCTAAACCTCGAACCTTTTGATCAAATATATTCTCATTTTCTCTTATTTTAATGTCTTCTCCATGAGGCATAGGTGTAATCCTTATTTCATTCAAATTGCGTCCATACTTTGTCAATTTTACTTTGTCAATTTCTGCTTTTTCTTGGCTGAGAGTGAACTTCTCTGACATTTTATTACTATTTTCACATATTAGTAAGTAGTACACTGACTACACTCGTTGAATAGAAAACAACAGCTTTGCTAGGCTTCATACCGGTGGTGCTATGTGTACTTCAAAGCTTCGAAGTAGGATCCTCTGAATTGTAAATTCTGTGAAGTGCATATGATTTTGCACATTAACCTGTCCAAAATCGTTTTATATATTAACTTGTACTTGTACGTAGGTTAATGTGCAAAAATAGATGCACCTTAAAGGATCCCACCCTCTGATGGAGGCTCATGACTCATAAGACGCAGAATTCCAAATTGAGTTTATAGTCTTTGTTGTTAGTGATGTCAACACACCAGTTACATGAACTTTTTGCCAACCACAAACTTGCAGGCTGAATTCAATAGGCTCAAGACAGCTAGATCATCTAAACCATCAGTTGCGGGTACGTCTGGCAATATTGATGAGGGCTCCAAAGACACTGCCATCTGGCTGGAGGCTGTCGGTGGCAGAGACAAGAAAGGTCGCATTTTTGGGGCAGGATCGGAGAGAGGCGTTCTTGGAAGTTCTGCGGGTAAGACGTCCTCTACAGCATATGAATCATACCTCCCATCTTCAGGTAAGAGTGCATATGAACCATGGCTCCAAAAATTTAAAAAAGAGCTTGAGATCAAAGACCAAGCTCTAGAGAGACAAAGGGAGCAGATAGCGGAACAACAGGAACTGTTAAAAACCTATGAGCGTGCCTTGGGTCTCCATGATCGTATGTCGAAGGAGTTGTTAACTAAATTAAAGGTTCCTCCTATTGATGATGATAATGAGAAGGGAGAAAATGAGGAAGTTGAGACTGGAGATGACGCAGCGTCTCAAATGTGAAACATTTCCGTGGCAAATTCTATCTGAACCTATTTTAGATGGACTTTTTATGTATTTAGTCATTTTTTTTTTTGCAGTGTTAGGACTCATGAGATCATTGCTATTAGTTATGCTTTCTTTTGGCCGAAGTTTATTATATATATCTTGTTTATATCATGCCTACTAGTCCAATTACAAATGAATTAAATGTTGTCATTTTATGTATCCCAAACTAGCTCAACTCCTGCTGGGATAGGCAAAATATTATTTACTCTTTGAATTGTTGGTACTATTATTTAGTCTTTGAATTTATCAAGAATATTATTTAGTCTCCTAAATGTTTAACTATGTCAACTATTTAGTTTTCGAATTTGATAAAATACTATTTATTAGTCTTCAAATTTGTAACTATGTCAACTATTTAATTCTAAAACTTGACAAAAATATTATTTAATTATCGAATTTGCAACTCTGTCAATTATAACGGGTAATAGTCAGGAGACTAAATAGTTGACAAAGTTTTAAATTTGATGATTAAATAGTATTTTTGCCAAATTTGAGGATTAAATAGTTGATGTAGTTTCAAATTCGGGGACTAAATAATATTTGTCAAATTCGGAGACTAAATAGTTGACATAGTTAAACATTTCAGGGACTAAATAATATTTTTGATAAATTTAGAGACTAAATAATAATTTGACCAACAATTCAAAAACTACATATTATTTTGCCGCTTAATTTAATTAAAACCTTCGAACTTTTCTTGGAATTGGGAGTATAACTCAACTTCTCAGTTAAGGACTACTAAATCATCTTGTTTGAGACGTTGGTACTAAATGTTGAAGGAGAAAAAATGTTACATTTTAAAGTTAAAGTATTCTTAATTTTTTAAATTATCATACATAGAGAGGATAGATCAGATATCAAAATAATTTAATAGTAAAATTTCAAGCCAAGGAAAGATCTATCTTTTTGTTACAAAATATTCTATGAAGTGAAGCTTTTATGAGGGATGCATGTGATGAGAGACCCCATTTGCATTTTGCAGTGAAAATGAAGTTAATTCGGCCATTTTTTTTTAATAAACTGCATGTGACTGTGATAAGCAGATTTCCAGCAAAATCCAAAGCCCTTTTTTGCTTACACAAGTTACTTATCAGATGACTTCATTCTTCAGTAACTGAAGAGCCGTCACAAAGCTGGATTTTGCTTGTGGAAATCAAAAGTACTTCTATTAACTTAAGCTAATATTTTGCATATATATATAAAATCTTAGAAATTAAGTTTCAAGAAAACCAATATTTTTTTTTCTTCTTTTCTTTTTATTAATGTGCTCGCCATTTTAATTATTTAAATAAATTTGAGATCAAGTATGTATAAAAGATAATTAACCATTTTTAATAAATCTATCTACAAATTCTCTTAAAAAAATTTAACAGAAATTGTGAGGCTTTAATTTATTCATTAATTAATTCGTTGCTTTTATATAATCAATGAACTTTAGCTAGAATTAATTACAAATTTATAAGACTGATCAAGTCATATTTATACGTAATATAATACACTTGCAAAATAACAAAACAAATGACATTCATAATTTCCTTGTAGCCTCAACCAAAATCAAATTAAAACAAAAAGAAATCACAAGCCATATTATATATATATATATGCATGCATATTCTCACAATTCCGAGATCAATATTTATAAATATAAGATGACTTATTCGTATATAGGAATGTCAATATTATTATGTTTTACATTTCAAAATTGCAAAGTAATTAAGTATACTATTGCAATTAACAGTAAAATTAACTACATAAATATAAATTCCTTGGTTGTATTTGAGAATTGATCAATCAGCCACCAAATCAAATGTGGCTTCACTTTATTGTATATATATATCCTTGAATAATAATAATTAAAATTAATCACGAACCTTGATTGATCTCCATGATTAATAATTAATACCAATTAATTATGCATAATTGCACAATCCATAGACACAGTACTCCCCAGGCTCACACCTATGGTTGCAATAGCCACAATGCCTCTTATCATAAGCCAATTCAACACACTCTCCTCTACAACAAGTTTGTGTGAACTTGCATTTGTTCTTGCAAGCCCCGCAATTCTTGTCGTCGTAGGCCAAATCCACGCACTTGTTGTTGCAGCAGGTCGAGTTCTTTCCATCCGTAAGATAGCAAATTTCGTGGTCCTTGTGGCAGTGGTCGGCCGCATTAGGGTTTCTGGCATTGAGATTTTGGGCCAAGAACCGGCTTACCCTTTTCGAGGGAAGTTTTAGGTCAAATTTGTCCTCGAACGAGGGAATTAAGGTTTTCTCCTGTTGTTGTTGTTGTTGTTGCTGTTGCTGGTTGATGCCTTGCATGGTGAGAGTGATGGACAAAGACAAAGCCATGGTCAGGGCTACGATGAATAGAATTACACCTTTCAGGTACATAGCCATGGCTTTGCCCTCGGATGAAGATTCGAGAGCGATCGAAAAAGATCAAGAGAGATTGGTATGTATGTGGTCTGAGAGAGAGGAAGAAAGAGAGAGAGAGAGAGAGAGAGAAAGAGAGTTTGTTTTTGTTGTGTATGTGTTTGTTTGTGTAGAAAATGAAGGGAGGGAGAGGTAGGGTTTATAAAGGGAAAGAGAATAGGGGTTGACGCGAGAATAATGGGAAAAAAAGTGAGAGAGAGGATGCATGAGGAAGAGTAGTGAGGTGGGAATCTACTATATATGATATTCTATACTTTTTTACTATATATTTTTAACTTGAAGAAACTTCAGTTGTATGAAGTTATTAACACTCCAATCTCATTCATCATTAAGTCAAACCTTTTTTTTTTGGGGTATATATGTTAATTTTAATGTCTTTTTTTTTTTACCCTTCATATGTGTGCTATCATCACTTTTTACTGCATACAATAAAATTGCAAATATTTAGGTGTAATTTGACTAATTTCATATCATGATAAGAGTAACATATATTATCAAATAAAAATATTATTTTTGCTGATTTTTATTTTAAAATATGTATAACTATATAAGTGCTTTTGACATATTTTACTAAAATTTGCTCATATCCTTCCTTTCTCTGTGTAAAAATCCATATGTCTTCCTCAAGGAACCCTTTTCACCCTAGTACATGTCTTTGGATAAATATATAATGTTGATTGTGCAAAATATCAATAAAAATTTCCTAAAAAAAGTGATTTTATTAGTATAGAATTCTTTTTACAAAGATTTATATTCTATAATTAGTGGTTTTTTTATACATACTGTTAATGTTGTAATATTAAAAACTTAACCCAAAAAAAAGCAATTAATTATTGTCTAAAATCTAAAATTCAATTCGACCATAATTAAAATTAAATTAGATAACTTTTATTACAAAATAAATTAAATTATGTGTCAAAATATTAATAAATGCAGTACTAAACGAGTACAAAAACAAAATCCTACCTATTTCTAGCCAAAGAAAAAAAAAAAGATCGATCCAATGTCACATATATAACCACTAATCAAAGTTTTATTTTATTAATGATTTTTATAAAGTTCCATTATATTCATTAAGGATACGTTTGATAAGAATCTTCACAATAAAATTATGGTGTTTTACGGTTCTCAAAAAAATTTTACATTATATTTTATACATATTAAACACACTTTTTATCATATTTTTTTTCTCTCCTAATTTTTCTCTCTTCACTTCTCTCAACAATACTTTTCTTTATTTTACAGTACTTTTTTTATAGTACTTTACAACCGCCTATTTATACCAAACATACAAATGTTCTCTCAACTTTCATAAAAAAAATGTGCTCCCAACTTATAAAAAAAATTAACCAATGTCCTAATAGTTATAGCAATCTCAGCAAAACTACTCATATATAAATATAAAATATAGTATGAAGTAAATACCTAAAAACTTTCTCTTTGTTTGGTTGAATTTTATGCTTCACTTCACAATTCACATACATGAATGGGAAAAGTCAAAGGGTATAAGTGAGATTTGAGGTTGTCCGTCACATGCGACGCCGTTTTGTGGCCAATGATAGAAACGCAGTGGCCGACCTGAGAGAAATGAGGCATACCCTTTGGTGAAGCAAAGCGAATTTGCAATTAATGATCTTTCAATTCAACAAATTAAATTAAATTAAATTAAAACCACCTTCTATACGCTTCGCGTAATACCAAAATTAAATAAAGGAAATCAGGGGTGTAGTTGAGTGGAAAGAACTCATTCATCTTTAACTAAGTGTTAAGGTTCGATTCCTGTCTTAGGTATGAAACAGCTTTAAATTCTTGGGCCAGCTGTCCCACCCTTCGAGGTGCCTACAATTCAGCGAGGGGATTAGTCACTATGCTCGACGGCCATGGTCTAGGAAAAAAAAATTAAATAAAGGCAAAATTATTTTTGATGCCCTAAATTTTAGGATTCCTTTCTATTATGTCCCAAACTTTATTTGATATTAATTGTGCCTTTAATTAAACTTTCAAATTGTAACCATTTTGGTCCTTAATCCAAAATTTCGTGTCAATAATTAACGGCATATATAAATGTGGCTATCTCTGTGACCTCTAATATTGATTGAGATATCAAATCCTATATTTAACTACAGTTATCCATCAATTTAATTAGGCACGATATCACATTTTATTTTGTAGTGACAAATTGATAGTCGTGATTATAAATTGACGAAACGACATTACTATATACATAATTTGACATCACAATCAATATTATTGGTCACGATGAGAGTTACATCTGCATATGCCATTAATTATTTACACGAAATTTGATTGAAGACAAAATTATTTGCAAATTAAAAGTTAAAAAGCATATAATTGACACCAAATAAAGTTTAGGGTCATAATCGATATAGATACTAAAGTTGAGGGGCATCAAAATACGTTTTTCTTAAATAAATTATAAAAGCTTTGGATTTAATGCAAGTTGACTAAGCTTTAAGAATTAATTCTATAATGCTACACGTATACACTTAATGCAATCACACTAATTAAGTATTTGGACCTTTAATTAATATTAAGAACAAGACTTGCAATTCAAAGTACTGCGATGTCGCCATGCCTTTAGGTTGATAGTTTTAGACCCTATTTTTATTAATTAAGTAGTTCTTACACATTTAATTTATGTGTTCTCAATTTTTTTTTAATGTTTTGACTTTAGGTCTTCTGGTTTAGAATAATATTGCAATCCATATATATTAGTCTATAATGCTACACGTATACACTTAATGCAATCACACTACTTAAGTTATGTTGTTTTCATGTACCTTGTTCTATTAGAAAGAAATGCGTCAAATGCAAACTAGCTATATATCTACCCTATACCTAGTAATGAATCAAGATTACATGAGAAGAGACCTCTAATATATATATATATATATATATATATATATATATATATATATATATATATATATATATATATAAAATTAATCCATTGGTCCCTATATAATTTACTCCAATTTTTAATTAATCAAGTCTCTGTAATTTTAATTTTTGTCGTAATTGAGTTCTTGTGTACTTTATCTATTATTTAATTGTAATTAGATCCTTATATACTTATATATCATTTGTAATTATATTTTTTTCATTAGTACTCTTTGTTTATCTAATACTAACATCACTTACACAATCAGCATTCAAATTTCGCCATTACAAGAAATTAGTTATTAGATGACATCATTTTATTAGAGAACACAATAATGATACAATTTTGTTCAATTACACTTGCATTGTGTATGTATAGTGTGTGATTATAATATTAACGATGAAGTCTAATCATCAATCTTCAATCGTATATAAGCGTAAAATATTAAACAACAGTTAATTAACTCCAAATTATAATGATAAAAACTTAATTACAAATGACATATAAGGATCTAATTACAAAAAATGAAACTATAAGGACTTAAAATTGGAATAAAATGTTTAGGATTCTATCACAGTGAAAATTGGAGAATAAAAAAATTTCAATAAAGAAATTACCAAAAAAGTGTGGTCAAATACCCATTTTGGTCCTCTATGTTTCACCCAAGTTTTAAATTGGTCCTTTATGTTTCAAAAGTTTTATATTGGTTCTTTATGTTTTCCAGAAGTTTTATATTTGTCCTTCAAGTTTCATGAAAGTTCTATATTGGTCCTTTATGTTTCATTGAAGTTCTATATTGGTCCTTTATGTTTCATTGAAGTTCTATATTAGTCCTTTATGTTTCATTGAAGTTCTATATTAATCCTTTATGTTTCATTAGAGTTTCATATTGGTCCTCTCAGCATGATTTTATTTTTGGCTTAAACGACGCCATTTGGGTGTTTTTTGTGTGTTTAAGGCCACGCCATCTATTTAATACATGTAGGAGAGATTATGTGTCCACCTCGGCACGCCACGTCAGCAGTTAACTTAAGAAATTGACGGATTTGGACGGAAGGACCAATTTAGAACTTCTGGGAAACATAAAGGACTAATTTAAAACTTCTAAAACATAAAGGACTAATTTAAAACTTGAGTGAAACATAGAGGACCAAAATGAACTTTTGACCTTATATTATCTTTGAAGTTTAAAGAAGTACAAACTACAAGCCCATAATAATAAAAATGAAAAAAAGATCACAAGTTTAAAATTGTCTTATATACTTAAAATGTTTAAGTGGTTTTTTTTTCGCTTGACATTTAACTTTACGATTCTTTAAATTACTTGAGTTTTAATAATTAAATTTTAAATGTATAACAATTTATTTGAAATTTAAACCATATTTTTTAGCAAGATTTGTTGATGGAAAGGGAGAGGGAGAAGCTTTCTCCCTCCTCTTTTTTTTTTTTTTTTTTCTAACAAACAAACTTCATTTTTTACAATGTGATAAAATTATATATGTTTTCGCCCTACTTTTTTACCCACTTTTATTCCATTCTCACTTTTAATGTAAGGGCAAAATGGTCATTTTATTACTTTTATTCCATTCACATCACATCACATTACGTATACGGGCACGTTCTTTACGCAGAAATGGAAATGGAAACAAAAACGGAAACGGAATGCGTTTCTTGTGTTTGTTAGTAAAAGTTTGAGAATGGAAATGGAATGGGAATGTATTAAAATTGAAATTGGATCAAGTGCAATTCCCTTCAGTGCAATTCCGGTGCAATTCCTTCAAAATATATATTTTTACTTCATTTTTGAAGCACTAATAGTCTAATACGAACTTACTCAAACAATAACCCACTATAAATGGATTAAGGACGAAATTATTATCAATTTTGACAAATATCATCACTAAATAGCCTTGTGAGACTATTTTTCAATATCAATAACAATTTGGTCCCTAATTCAATATTTGCCAATATTGATAATAATTTGGTCTCTAATCTATTCATGGTGGATTATTGTTAGTATAAATCCATATTAATTAGTACTTCAAAAATGAAGTAAAAATGTGCATTTTAAAGGAATTGCACCAGAATTGCACGGAAGAGAATTGCACCGGATCCAATCTCATTAAAATGACCACTTTACCCCTTATATTAAAATAATAAAAAGAAAAGAAAGTTATGATTGTGTCAAATCAAAGGGTATAATAGACATTTTGTATTTTCTTTTGATTTTTTTTAAAAGTTGATGGAAATAAAAAAATAAAAAATAGGTGGGCCCCACCCATTCCTTGCTCATTTCTATGGCCATTTCTTGTTAAAGAACATGGCCTACATTGACATGACATTTTCATTCCCTTTTCTTTTTCTATTTTCATTCCCTCCTTTTTTCCACAAAAAGAACATACCTTAGACTGACGTCACAAATATTAAATTTGGATGAAATAACAATAATTGTAAAATTTGAGAATAAAATTGACTATAACCTAGAAAAAAGTGATTTCTATTGACTCTTATTTTATTTATGTTCTTTGGTAAAGCAAATCGATCAATCTTGGGTCAAGTATAATGGGATCCTATGCAATTAGAAATTCTGCAATTAAGCCAAAACTTTTTCAAAAAAAAAAATTAAAAATTTGCTCAACCTAACGGTAACAACTTCAACTTTCCAAACGTCGTCAATCACACAAATTGGAGATTTCATTGCGACACTGCAGCAGAGTCTGTCTACGGCGACCCACTCCGGCGGCGGCGACTTCTCAACCTCCTCGTGCGTTAGCAGCTTCAACTTTCCAAACGCCATCCATCACACAAATTGAAGATTTCATTGCGAGGCTGCAGCATGGTCTGTCTACGGCAACCCACTCCGGCTACCACGACGCAGGCAGGACACGGCGGCGGTGGGCGGAGTGTAAGTTGAAGTTATTTCCTATCATGAAGAAGCTCAATAATTTTGCTGATATTGTTGTTTCAAAATTGGTTCTCTATGCTTAATACAGTAAGGATTCCACACAATTTTCCTGTCCTTGTTTATGATGAAGGGAGGCCACGATTTCTTGCATTCTGTTGGCATTGGGAGGCAATCTTGTTGATGGTAAGCTCAAGTCCATGCCTTAAAGTGATATATCAACACAAAGATGTGATGGAATTTGGGATTTTGTAATTGAGTTGGGAAATGGAATTTTTGTAGTTGGGAATTGATACTCTGAAATATTGATTCATTTCAATGTGAATTTATTGTGAATATACAAAATATTTTATCATTGATATTGTACTTCATAGAATTCTCTCCAATAATATTGATACTGTACTTCATTATTGGTCTAAATGAGAACTATATTTACAATTGACATTTTAATTTCGCAATTCCTTCTAATCTCACCTCGATGATTAACATAAAAATCATCATCTCTTTTATCTTTTTCTCTTATCCCTTCCTTGCAACATATATAGGAATCCACAAATTGTTACTGACTCTTGTTTAATTTGTAAACTTTTTTCTAACACCAAATCCAATTCTTTTACTATACTCACCCCAAAATTTCCAAGCTTCCTCTATAGTGTCAAACTCCATTCCTATACGAGTTGATGCTCCTCCTATCCTTCCCTAAAATATATAAATACAAAATTTTTTCCTCAAATCTATATAAATATAATGTACTTTAAATAATGCAAACTAACTCAATAATTATAATATGCAATAACCAATTGGCCAGCGGCAAACCCTTAAATGGAGCTCAGATCCGTTGAGAATTAGTCTTTAGCCTGTCAGACTGGAAAATACCTTGAAAAACCAAAAAAATAGAATAAAATTATATAGTGAGAGCAGAGAAAATAAGTGTGAGATGTGAAACATGGGACTCGTGGTTACATTAATGTCCTCTCAACAGCTTATTAGTAGTTATTGTCCATTTACTTTACTTAATAAGCAAACCAACAAAATCAGGAAATTGGATCAGTACAATAAATTTTCGTGTAATTACAGTGTAATTACTTCAAAACACATTTTTTACTTCATTTTCGTGCTATTATTTCAAAATGCACGTTTTTACTTCATTTTAAAAATAATTTTAGGGACCTACACTAATAATGATATACCATGAACGGATTAGGGACTAAATTTTTATCAATATTGACAAATATCATCACTAAATAGTCTTGTGAGACTATTTATCAATATTAATAACAATTTAGTCCATAATCTATTTAAAACGATGATATTTGTTAATATTAATAAAAATTTGGTCCCTAATCCATTCATGGTAAGTTCTTATTAATGTGAGTCCCTATTAGTACTTTAAAAATAAAGTAAAAAAATGTGTTTTAAAGTAATTTCACCGTAATTACACGAAAATTAATTACACCGGATCCAATTTCCAAAATCGGCACACTAAAAGAAATTTTGCTAAAACGAAAACAGTGATTGGATTTGAATACCAATCTTAATTAGTACCAATAATTGAAAGGTAGAAGAGTTTTCACACGGCTTATACAATATGGATATCTATCACATGTAGTGTGGAACATCCTCTATTGGTGGGGTCTCTCTCGTATCTTTTTCAACATTTGCGGTTGGATACATTAGAGACGTACATATGTATATATAATTTATTTTTTTAATTTTTAAAAATTATAATATAAAATAATAATTATAGTTTAAAATGTAATATATTAATATTTAGTAATTTTTTCTTAACTACTAAAGTGTTTTGATAACTTCTCATCTACTATCTTTCTTGTCTCTCTTTTCACTCTTCTCATAACTACTATCATACACATAATCTCTACAATTTATCTCTTATTTCATCTCATTATATATATTTATTTTATTTTCAAATTAAAAATATGTATTTTGTGACATCAGACAAAATATTAGGCATAAAGAAACACTCAATAACCATATTAATGTTGATCCCTATCTACACTACTTTCTATTTCCTATATATATATATATATATATATATATATATATATATATATATATATATATATGAGATTATTTCCACTTCTCACCATTCATATATATATATGAATGATGATATATATAGAAGAACTTAATTAACAATTGCTAATATTTCTTTCTTTCATTTTTAGATAAATCCACTATTCCACTTTATGAATTATGATCAGATAATAGCTAGCTGGAAGCCATAAAGCCAATCGAAGGTGCATGCATGATGCATGCATGCATAAACGTCTCCTTCTCCCTGAGCAACGTGAACATATTTATATGCAGTCAGATAATAAAGTTGCAGGGTGGATCCTACTCTTCCAGATAGACATATATAATCATTGGTTCAAGATCAATTTAGGATTTTACCGGGAACATATAGCATTGAGTTTTAAAATGTTACATATAAACCCAATGAATTTTTACTTTGGGAAGAAACTAAAGAAGGAATAGGTGTGTGAGGGGTGTCTGTGCCTCAAAGTAAAAATTCAAGGGGTGTAATGCCCCTAAAGTGAAAACTCAGGGGATTTAAAAATATTAAATTGTTCTCACACATATTTGTTGACGTGACACTTAAATTATATATATTTTTTGATTTGAAATGAATAAAATTATTGTAAATAAATTATATATATTTTAAAAAAAATTATTTAAATTTTTTCGAGTATTGGTCTGGATATAGAGGTACCTATAGGGTCTGGAATGGAAATTAATATTCATACCCGCATGGGTACGGGTTCGAAGGCAGGAATGATAATTTTGTATGGGTCCGAAAACGAAGATCAAGGTACCCTACCATGAACGAGCCTCAATAGGTACAGATTCGAAGATAGGGATGATAATTTTATACGGGTCCGAAAACGAAGATCAAGTTTCCTACCATGAGCATCAATAGGTACATTAATGCATGGGATCCACCACTCTTTCTATTCTCTCTCTTCCTCCAATTTAGTGTTGTGTAATTTGATAGATGGGTCATGGGGAGGCTATTGGATGGGGGTGTCTCTGATATCTTTTTCAACATTGGCAGTTGGAAGCATTTAATTGAACAACGCGTTCATAGTTGTGAAGATGATTCAATTTAAAGCTTCCTCAACCACACTATTGACTATACCTAGCTGCTAGCTATATAGCTACTTTCTATTTCCTATATATATCACTATGATTGTTTCCACTTCTCATCATTCATATATATATCCACTCAATTATATATTCTAATTATGACCAACATTATGGCTTCTAGTTCTAGTTCTACACTTGTTCTTCTCCTTCTTTGTGCCCTTCTTTCCTCCATTGATGCTTCAAGGAAGCTTACTGTACGGATTGATCATCACAAGGCTTCCTTTGAAGACCAGAAGAATTTTCATCCAGGCTTTGGTGGTGGGGGTCTAGGTGGAGGCGGCGGTGGCGGTTTTGGTGGTGGTGGCGGTGTAGGGGGCGGGGCTGGTGCCGGATTTGGTGGAGGTGCTGGTGCAGGTGGGGGTGCTGGAGGTGGACTTGGCGGTGGTGGAGGGTTTGGTGGCGGCGGTGGTGGTGGAGTTGGGGGTGGATCAGGATTTGGTGGAGGAGCTGGGTTTGGTGGTGGTGCCGGTGCAGGCGGTGGGCTTGGTGGTGGTGGTGGAGGAGGGTTCGGAGGTGGTGGCGGTGGTGGACTTGGCGGTGGAGCCGGAGGTGGGTTTGGTGGCGGTGCTGGAGGTGGTGGAGGACTTGGAGGTGGGTTTCATTGAAGAGGAGAAGATACATTATTAATTAATTCTTCATTATGTCCCTATAAAAGAAGACCAAATCATAAAAAATGTAATAGTAACGTAATTATATATATGCTCATATTGTTTGATTCTGTATGTGTTTTATTTCACTCCAATAGAGTGAAAATATTGTTAATTGAAAATAATTATTATTTTCAAGAAAATGAATGCATGTGATTCTTCTTCTAATTTTCGTAAAAGAAAAAAAAAATAAGATCTCTCTTTATTTATTTATTTATTTGAATTTGTTTCCTTATGGCTTGAGCTCTCATGGGATAGATGCATTTAAAATATATTATATATATATATATATATATATATACACCCTAATAATTAATAGTATATATAATATAATTTATTTAGACAATAAAATTATAAGCTAAAATGCACCGAAATTGCTTGAGTTTTTTGAGTTTGGGTACCTACATCCCATGATTTTTAAAACATTATAAATAGGCTCTTTGACCTTTCAATTTAGAACATTTAGATCCAACATTCAACCATTATTTGCCAAGTTATTACATTTTATGAGAATATTTTGATAATTTCTTATTTAACTTAAAATCTACCCATGTTTCATTTAACTTGACTCGAATTTGACGATTCACCCATATCATGAATCAACTCATCTTCTTAAAGTTCGTTTGGTTATTAGATTTATTTTGAGGGAATGAAAATGATAATAAAAAAAGGAATAATGAAATAATTATATTTAGTCGTAAGATGTAAAATTAAGAATGAGAAAGAGATAATAGTGGAATAATTAGTGAATAGAAGGATATTTGATCTCAAATAAGATGAAGTCAAGGATATGCTGGTAAAGAGTATATATACCCATAAAGGAACCTAATAAAAGAAGAGGAAGAGGTGTGGAGAGATTTCAATATTTAGCTTAAAAGATAGTCAACCGATTTAATTATTCAACATATTGATTGTTTTTTAAATGTGTAGTTTTGGTTAAATCAGTCGAGGATATTCAAAAATAAATAAATTTCGACGTTGGTTTAAAATAACAACATTTCTCATATTTTTGGCATTTTTTATTTAATTAATGACATATTTATTATAGCGGCGGTTCCAACTATCACTATAAATTTTTATATGTGACAACTTTTTTATTTAACAACCTAATATTAAATAAAACATTAGTTATAAATTCATAAGGAACAAGAAAGGAATGGTAACTCGAGCTAAATTATATTATGAAATTATGAGATTGTAAAGTTATTACAATGGTTGATAAGGAAATCATCGCTAAATGATAAGGTAGTATTAATTATGACCAATTGTAAAAAAGTTTTAATAAATACGAATTTAAAATATCTACTTTATATTATATCACTATTTAATAAGTTCCCGTGGCGATTCTAATTGAAAATGAGAAAAAAAAAACTTAAATGATAACTTTTAATTGTTTTTTTACACGAAAAAGTAAAATTAGGCTAATCTCATCTGACCTGCTCTGTACTTATTTAAACTCATTTTCATTATTGTATCAATCATTAACCTTTGAATTTTCGCCTTACATTTTCTCGAAAGGACATTCACATTTCTTGGTGAAATCGACTTTGCTTCTTCTCTCGCAATCTTCAGCAATAAATTTTTATTAATTGAGCTATCCATTTCACTTACAGTTAAAATGATTGTGTGAAATAGATCAAATTTTTCATTGAATGAAACTCGAACTTGTTTCAAGCTCAAACCCTTGAAAATTCAACAAATAAGTCACTGCACTCTTGCACATGATCTGACTTGAAGGTACACATATTTGGATAGCTGATAAAAAAAATATCTTTTTTTTTTCTTTTAGTTGTATGATAAAAGTTGTTGATATGGAAAATCCAGCTTCTAATTAAGACCACAAATATTTTTGGTGATGGTCACAAGGAAGAAGCAAAGAGGGTTCGAGTAATGGAGGTCCCTATTAATGTTTGTGAGAGTGTATAAGCTATATCATTGACATTTTACCTCTTAATGTTCTTGTTTGGTTACATTTATTTAAGAGTATAAAAGAATATGTGAAGGTGGGCAACTTGGAGAAGTGAAAGTGATGGAATAGATTATATTGAACAAGATAATGCATGGCACTTCTGCATGCCCACGGATCCAATCCGTCGGGAATTTGATATATTTTTGAAGAAAGGATATCATGGATAGTAATATTTAGAATTATCATTAGGTCATTTATTATTTGTTGTTTTATTAATATAAAATATTTTATATATATATACATCTAAAATTTAAATAATAAACATTTACTCACGGATTGGCAACGGAAATGACCCAAGAAATTCAATCCGTGGTTAAATCTGTGGGTAATTTTAAATTTTTTTTTTTCGTTTTCCACAAATTAGTATATTCTGTGGGTAAATCTATATTTTGTTGTAGTGTGTAATTAACAACCTCCTGTTTCAGGATAAAAAAAGATTTCAAGATTTGAATGAAAAGAGAAAACAAGAAATAAAGAAAGTAAGACTAAAACATTTAATTTGTTTCCTTCTCCTGTGCCTACAACAAAAGTATTTACGTACAAATGAAGAGAAGAAGATGCTAATAAGTAATAATTAAACTAAAGCTTGACTAATGCAAAGCAGAGGTTATCATTAGGAATTCTGAAAGACCAAAGGTGAAGGGTGTCGTTGCATTGAAATTGGTTATCTCTCACAATAGAATTCCAGTTGCGAGTGAGATTGTAGACTGAACAACTTGTCATGTCCCACTTCTTCAGCAACGAATCATACTCTCTGAGAAAAGGATCCACAATCTTCACATTAATACCAACTACTTTATTATTACTACTCACTCGTCTTTCCAGAACCTTCTTCTCTTCTTCTCTCAGAAACTCCTTCCAAATCTTGTTGATTGGAATGGAGAAGCGATTATGTTTAGAGCTCAAATCAGTTGGAAACAATTGCTTCTCAAAAACCAATTTGATGTCGAAACCGCCCATCTGGTCTTGAATCTTTCTCTTCATCTCCCAAGGCAGCAAGAAGGGCTCTATTAGATTCAACAACTTTGGGGATTCATCATCATTATCTTTATCCATGTTCTTTCTCTGCTTCTTGTTGCTTCTTTCATCATCATCTTCTTGTTCATGATGATGATGTGGGTTGTTTAGATTAAATAAAATCCTCTTCCTTACGGGAATAAGCGTAGAGGGCAAACCAGCGTTAGCATTATCACCCATTCAATTCAATTCAATTCAATATTTGCTTTTAATTTCTTCCCCTCTCTCTCTCACCAATGTCTTCTCACAACATATATCTTATAAGTGTTGTAACCCTAGGGGTGCCTTCTCTCTCCTATATATATCTGCCTATTCGCTTCCTTATAACTAGAGTTTGAGTAGGATTAATAAATAGTAATCCAACTGTCATTCTATTTTCTACTACATCTAATATAATTAATATAAACCTATGATTGTATTATATTAATATACTCGATCTTCCGTTCCCTGTTTAGATTTGCTTTCAAACAAATTTTCCTTTTCACATTTTCTCTGTGCAAAAGTTGTTGTGGAACAATGGCGATACAATCAGTCTCAAACAAGAATTACAATTATCCTCAGAAATTGAGAGTATCTTGGCCTCATGACTGTAATAGTATTGATCAAGAGTCCCAAGAATCTCTTAATAAGAGAAGCTTCTCGAAAGTGTTTGATGATAAGACAAGCAAGAAGGGCGCCGCCAACAAGTTTGAAGCAGGTGAAATCAAGAACACCATCTCTAATTGGAGGAACATTAAAAGGCAGAAACGAGATTTAATTTGTGGTGACAATAAACAAGAAATTGATGGAAGAAGCAAGATTATTATTGATGGCCAAAAACAAAATGGATATGATGAGTCAAAGAAGATGGACCAAACACAACTTGTGGGTCAAACGGAGACAACAAGAAGGCAAAAACAAAGAGAAGCAGCTCGGATTCAATTACAACAAATCAAAAACACTGCTGGTTTTAGTGACAACATGGATGCCATGATAGATTTATATAAACTTATTTTTCAAGACTAAATTACACTGTCCTTCTCTAAGAGATTATATGTAATACGCACGATAATTTTTAGATACTGTTAGTGATTCTTTGTAATACGTACGATAGTTAGGATAGTTATATATCAATTTGTATTGTTATATGTACGATTGTTTAATTTTTTATTTATGAGTATAAATTAACCCATTTTATTATGAAACATGTATGTATATTTTGGTCGTTTGTTAAATGCATATTTAATTTAGTGACGGTGTATTTTTTATTTTTTTCACTTGAAAATTGAACTTTTGTTACACCTTCAAAGAATCAAGTCAAAGTTGTGTATAGATCTTTCAATGCCAGCTTAACTCAAAACCAACCATATATAAATTTTAATAGAATCGAACTGAATTAAAGAAATCTCAGTTCTAAATAAAAACGGGCCAATCCAATCTATCACTAATAAAATAGGGCCAAAACGAATTAGAGTCAGACCAAACTTTAAACCCTCAACCTACAAGTAGAATACAAGTGAAAAACAATAAAAGAAATAGTGGACCAAGAATTTATATATTTATAGTTTATACACACAAACAAAAGTGATGTTAGAAGGATCAACTAATTAAAGCTTGACTAAGGCAAAGCAGAGGTCATCAGTAGGAAGCCTGAAAGACCAGAGCTGTACGGCGTCGTTGCATTGAAATTGGTTGTCTTGAACAATAGCATTCCATTTGTGAGTGAGATTGTAGATTGAACAACTCGTCATGGCCCACTTCTTCAACAAAGACTCATACTCTCTTAGACAAGGGTCCACAACCTTCACTTTAATACCACCTAATTTATTATTCCCACTCACTCGTGTTTCCAGAACCTTCTTCTCTTCTTCTCTCAGAAACTCATTCGAAATCTTTTTTATTGGAATTGAGAAGCGGTTATGTTTAGGGCTCAAATCGGTTGGGAACAATTGCTTCTGAATAAGCAATTTGATCTCACAACCACCCATCTCCTCAATCTTTCTCTTCATCTCCAACGGCAGTAAGAATAATATTGGCTCATCAATTTTGTCTTGGTTTTCAACGCACGTATCATTCTTACTCTTCTTGTTCGAAGAAACCACGTCCGAATTAGCACTATCAGACACTAAATAATGTGGGCATCTCTTTCGGCGCGAATTCAAACACCGGAATATTGGCTCAGTTTCGTTTTGGTTTTCAACGCTGATATCCTCTTTATCACAGGAAATCATATTCGAAGCACTATCAGACATTAACTGTGGACATATATTCCAGTGCGGATCCGGATCCGGATCCGAACACGGGAAATTATTATTTCTCTGGTTCTTGGTTCTTTCTTCTTCTTCCCTGAGCTCCTTTAATATTCTTTTCTTTATGGGAAGAAGAATTGAGGGCAAACCATATATTCCAGCGTTACCCTCACCCATTATTTTTCTTTCTTTCTTTCTCTCTCAAATTAAACAAACTATATATCTTGTGTGTGTATGTATATATATATATATATTCACTTTATCATTTGAATTTTAGTAGGATTAGTAATCCTTTCCTAATTCCTAAGTGTGATTATGTTTTGTAGTATATATATCTATTAGTCTCTGATTATATTTAATTTATTATAATATGCTTTTAACTACTTATAGATGGGATTCTTTAATTGATTGGTTAGGATTTGAGTAGCGCTTCATTTAATTTAGATAAAGGGTGACGATTATAAATTTAAATTTAAATTTAATTAACGTGAGTTTTCATTAATTATGAAAGAATTTATTACTAAATATAAAATATTATACCAAGAATATAGCAAACTTCATCATCCAAAAATATGTTCCTAGGCGCTAGTCCTCAACTCCTGTGTAGCAGGCTACGTGGATCGTCATGGACCATCTACTATTGTTTGCAAATGACTAACACAACACTTGCTTACATTCCATTCACATTCCAAAATACAAACTTAAGAAACTTTAACAAAGCAGAACCTCGGTTTGATTTAAATTTTTTTATGTATTAATAGTTAAAAAGCTTCAGTATGAGTTATGAATAATATTTCTATATGCCAAAATTAATCCTACACACACCTAGACATGTTAATCAATGATTCTAATTAAGATCCAGTGCAATTCCCTTCCGTCCAATTTAATCAAATTGAATCCTCTATCAATCCATTTTGATATAATTAAGCGTAACATCTACCTGTGAGCAAAGCAGGATTTCATTACCAAGCATCACCATAGGTTTTAATACAACAAAAGTCATAGTACTGGTTAACTTAAGAACCATGTGCAATTACATATTTCACCCCTTAGACCCTATTTATCTATGACATAGAAAATAGTTCCTTTCACTTGATTAACATGTTTGGGTTATTATCAAGTAGCGTTGAACCCACTTTTTTCAAAACAAAGTGAGTTAATGTGAGCTATTCGAAGTCACCAAAAATATTTTTATTAAACCAGTTTTAAATTACAAAAGATCAAAAGATAAGCATAAAGCTATACTCCCAAAAAATGCAGAATACAGGCACGAAAAGAAAAGTGATCCATCACAATAAACGAAGAGTAAATGATTCATGGAACCAAATCCAAAATAAATTCTACCCAAAAAAATCCAAAAAGAGAAAAGAAAAGAAAAATTATTTACCTCCAAGTTGCTCCCACAAAAAAGAAAAAATAACATGTTAATTTTTCTTCAATCCAAACACGCCTTTAATAAAATTGTATTAAAGTGAGAAACAACTTTATTACCTTTCAAATATAGTTTCACCAATATCAGCATTTTGGGAAAGTCAAGAGTACTTGCATGATTTCATGAACTAAATTCTTCAAGAATATTGTTGTCATGTTATCAAGAAAAGAACAACCAAAACAGAGTTCATTAATTTTCTTAAGGGCTAATAAATTGTCAATTCACAAAGGTAACAATAAAACACAATAATTTTTATTTTTTATTTAAAATAAAAACTAAGATGGATAAATTACCTTGTTAACAATCATATATAATTAAAAACCCTCTCGCATCATATAAATTAAACATGGCTGTTTGATTTCTTGAAGATTATTAGTTTCTTTTTTTTTTACTCTTATTAATTTACTTTAAATTAAGTTCTTAAAATAATTTAGTCCATATGTTATATCCCATTATAGTATACAAAATCTAATTTGACATAGTTTTTTTTTTTTTATGGAACATATATATATATAATATAATTAAATCATATATATCAAATGTTATCTTCAAAAACTTCTAATATGAGATAAAACATGCAAGACATTAATTTTAAATTTTTGGTGCTAGACATTAATATTAATTTTAAATGGTTTGAAGTAAGCAAAAAATTAATATTTTTAAAAATTAAATTGAAATAAGGTTTAATATTTTTTTATGAAAGGTTTAATATTTATTAATTCAACATCAAAATAATATATAATTTATATACTCGTTTAATTTATACATGCATCCAACAGACAAATTTTTTTTCCTTTTTTATATTGTAAATTGGATACATTTTGAGGTTAGACACAAATCATAGCACTATAATTGGGTTGACTCTATAATTAGATTATGTGATAATTAATCACTAATTGAATAAGTCATAATCTTCGTTAGTAATGTATCTGATTATGCGTCCACTTAATTTCACAAATCAAATCTAATCTAATCTAATTGGTATTCTAAACTGTATATGACCATTAATCTGATCTAACCAATAAAATCTCAAAGTTTTCATAGCAATCAATCTGATTTCAATTAAGAAATTACTCTACGGACTAAATTTGAGAGAATTGCAGATAACAGATCTTTCTCTCATACTATAATCAATAATTTTCTTTTTTTTTTTTAGAATAATGTGATTTATTTTTTAATTTATATTTTCTTTTACTAAATTTTGACACAAGACAAATTCATAAACCATTTGTTTAGATTCGAGTCCATTCCAAGTATTTTTTGCTATTTTTGCCGTTCATAAAGGTCGATCTAAGGGTTATTATTTCAGACAAGTCAACTTCGTTAACATGAAAGTACCATGAGGACTTCATAAAATTATCTTTAAAATCGTACGGAAAACTACCAATAGGCTTGAAGTAAAAAAAAATGGCTAAAATACACATGCACCTCCTATTTTTTAGATTAGGGGCACATACATCCCTTGAATTTTAAAACATTGCCACAAATCCTTTGAGTTTTCATTTTGGAGCAGAGACACCCCTTCTGTTATGGTTCCGTGAAAATTAAGCGTTAAGTACCACGTCAGCAAACATGTGTGATGGCAATTTAGTATTTTCAAACCTCCTAAGTTTTTACTTTAGGGGTGACACCCCCTGAGTTTTCACTTTGGGCAGAGACACCCCTAACACATGCTTGCTGACGTGGGTGTCTCTGCCCCAAAGTGAAAACTCATGGGGTTTATATGCAACATTTTAAAACTTGGAGGCGTATATGTCTCTGACCCAAAACTCAGGGGTGTATGTGCATTTTAACCCAAAGAAATTAACTAATTAGAATGTTATATTATATACAAATAGAGTAAATTACACTTATTTCCATTGAAATTTGGTTAAAGTATGTTAGCCATCCTTCTAATTTAAAACATTACATTTACCGCTGGTGTAATTCATTTTCTATCAATTAAGGTAACTTTATGAGAAGATTATTAAGATTATGACTGACCTTTTTCTTAATATATAATATCAAACACACTTCAATAATTTTATTGTTTAAACATAAACACAACGTACGTAACATACAACTTGAAATCAAAAGGGATGTTTGTGTATATGTATACAATTTTTAAGGTATGAATAATATTTTTTAAAATTAAAGGATTAGTAAGTATAATAATTTGACCGAAATTCATTAAAAAATTATGTAATTTTAAAAAATAAAATATTAAAAAAAAACCACCAAAATTTCTCATCAACAAACTCCTAAAAAAGCTAGAAAATCCATGGTAGTGTGTGTGTGAGAGTGTCTGAAGAATGCAGCTCCATAATTTTCTGCAAAAATTTCTCATCTATTATCCCTAAAAGGAAGTGATAAAACGTGGCATTTAAAAACACCATATCTCAAAATCTCAGCTCATTTAGTCTCATGAAATCTTTTTCTCTTGTTTTTGGTAATTAAGATCATGAAGTAATTTACTAATTATTTAAAGATTAAATTACACCCCCCTCCTGAAAGATCTTTAAATTACACTCCCTTCTCTTTTATTTGAAAAACCTACACTTCTCTCCCTTAAAAAAGTAAAAAAAAACTTACTATTTTATTATTTCTGACTAAAATACCCTTATTTACATAATTAATTTTCTAAAATAATTAAGGAATATTTTGTTAAAACTAACATTTCACAATTATATATTTTGTGTTTTTTTTATGAAATTATATATTTTGTGTTAAAAAGTAATAAAAATAATTTTTTATATTAATCAAGTGCATACTTAATTATATAACCAACAAAAACAAGGATATTTTTGTCAAAATGATTGAAATTGTAAGCTTTGTTATTTATGAACAAAAGAAAGTGTAATTTTTCAAAACAGAAGAGATGAGAGTATAATTTAAAGATGTTTGAGAAGAGAAAAGTGTAATTTACTCAATTGAATTGTCTTAATGGTTTCTCGATCTCTGGCACATAATATTTGGTCTTAGTCCAAACCCTTTTTATTGCCGAGTCCAGTGCATCTCTCTCTTCTTTATGACTTCAAACCCTTCTTTCCTTTCTCTCTCTAAATCCAGTTCCTTTTTAAATACATTTCTGCCACAACTAAATAGGACTCCTCTTTGATACTAATCCAACCACTTTCTTCCTCCCTTTATATATAATATTTAACCCCAAACAAACACACACTATATTCATTCTCAACTCTCTAAATCCATTATTAATTAATTGCGACCATTATCGGTCGTTTAATTAATTAATTACTATATAGCATCATCGTCGATTCGATTCGATTCGTCAAGTATGATGATGGAAGCGACTTGCAGTGATTCTATGGGAAACTCGAACTCCGATCGGCATTCTTCTCCCCTCATTTCCTTCAACGGGAAACGGCTCGTCGTCGATGAAATGGATTTCTTCGCCGATGAGAATTCCAAGAAGGATAGTATTAATAATAACACTAGTCATCAACAAAATAATAATATTGTTGATGATGAAGATCATGATCACATGCTCCACAGTATAGAGCTTCAAGTAGATGTAAATATACATAATTTTCACATTCATATTATTATTATTATCATTATTATTATTTTTGTTGTTATAATATAAATTTATTTTTCGTTTTTTGTTTGTAGACTAGTTTAGATCTTCTTACGAAGAACATGAGTGGAAGCAGATCGATTGTGGATGATGATAGGGCTTCCGATGAGCCTATGGATGATAATAATAAGAGAAATAATGAGGCACGTTTCTTTTTTTCTGTATTTTCTAAGAACTTGTAATAAGTAAAATTAGATGGATTTAATCTATACATAGGATTTTTTTTTTTAATTTTTTTATAATTTTGGTTTTGTGGGTATATATGTGTACAGTTTGAAGCATTGGTAGCTGAATTGGAGCAGATGAATGCTGAAAATAGACGTTTGAAGGAGCAAATTGATCAAGCTAACAATAACTATAATGCCTTACATATGCAACTTCTCAAGCTCATGCAGAAGAAGCAACATGATGATGATCATCATGGGGTAATTTATTTTTTTTAATTTTTTCCATGCTCTTATCAATTTTTTTTTCCATTCCAAATCAAATAATAAATATTCTTTTTTTTTTGTGCTCGAGTAAATTACACTCCCCATTAATTTTATTTTAAAAAATTACATTCTTTTCTCTTAAGATAAAAAACATACCATTTGATCCATTTTGATCAAAATACTCATTTTTTTAATAATTTGATCAAAATACTCTTATGTTTATATTTTTATATAATTAAATATATATTTGATTAATATAAAAAATTAATTTTTAGAAATTTAAAATAAAATGAAATAATTATTTTTAGCTGAATTAATATATATATTTTATAATAAATTATAAAGTTAATTATACTATTAATTAAGGATATTTTAATAAAAAGAATGAATATGTAGGTTTTTAAATTTTTAACGGCAGGGAAATGTAATTTACTTTTTTTAGAAGATTAAATTCTTTAAAAATGAAAGAGATGTGTCAATTAAATCCTTTGAATAACATTATTAATGATCAATTAATTCTAGATGTTGAAAAAAAGCTAATAATTAATCAGGCAGGTTATGGATACTTAATTATATTAATCCGCGAGTAAAAAATGATCCATTAATTTTTACTGATTCATTAAAATATTTTTTTTTTAAATAAATGATTTTATCCATAGCTTATAATTTTGTGAAGAGATTCTTTTATCTCTGTTAATTGTCCTGTTATTTAACATGGACGGGCATCCATTTCATTAAAACCATTAATAAGGGGTGCATTTGATTTGTTAAAATATTTTAAGTTTTTATTTCTATTTTTTAATATTATTTTTGAGTTAAATGTTTTCAATCATTTTAGATGAAATAAAAAATTTATTCATCCATATTTTAAAATCAAATTAGTCTAAATGAATATAAATTTTATTTGAATTTTAATTTCACCATTTTAAGAAATTACAAAAGTATATACGCCACCCTAAATTTCACAATTTTACAAACATATATCTGAACAATAGGTGGAATCAGTCTCATTTGTGGTAATGACGACATGTATAATTTCTTGTAAATTAAGAGATTATTTTCATAAAATATTGACTAAAACATATATGGAGAAAGAGTTAAAAGTAATATTAAAAAAAAAAAAACAGTGGACTGTTTGTCATATCTAATTTGGGTGAATAATATCAAAGTCATATCTATAATCAATTCAATAATAATCATCCATGAAGAAAATAGAGATCTATATGTATATATTTAATTTGCCACCCCCTACTTGACTTTTTTAATTTTCTTAAAATTCCACAGCACCCTCATCTCTTCTTCTTGGACTACACCAACAAAACAAAGCCTTAATTCTCACTAGGTGGGATCGGCTTCGTACATGGATTAAGCGACACATTCTACTTAGGGTCATTATAATTTATATTAACTCGTTCGCGTCGCTAATAAACTTGTGGATGCATCCATTATTTTGCAGATTAAGGAAACCCTAGATGACCAGAAGAGAAGAAATAATGGAAGCAAAAATATGGTTGCAATGCAATTCATAGAAATGGGTGTGAATGCTGACAAAAACCACAATAATTTTCTTAGGAAAGATCATCATCAAAGTGGAGAAGCAAGATTATTGGGAGAAAGCAAAAGCAGCAATAATATGGTTGAGTTGAAAGATCATCATCATCATGGTAATTATAATCATCATCATCATAATTACAAGAAGATGGTAGATGGAAACAAAGGAATAAGCAGATCATCAAGGGATCATCATCATAACATTATTACTGAGCAAGATCAGAGAGATCATATGAATGATAATGATCAAAATAATAATAATAATAATAATAACAACAACAACAGCAACAACAACAATAATGACCATTCGGAGGAAGCAATAGTCCCAGGGTGGCTGTCGAATAGAGTGTCAAAACTAAGCCCTTCGAAGAGAGATAACGTTAATGTGGATCATCAAACATCGAAGACCTTATCAATGATCAAGAAAGCTCGTGTTTCAGTTCGTGCACGATCAGAATCCTCAATGGTACGTTATATGTTCTAAACTTGCCACTTTTAATTATATATATACACACTAATTGTATGTGTTGATTAAGAAAATATGTTATAATAAATAATGAATTAATTAGGTAGGGTTTTTATTTGAATGACAGATTTCTGATGGATGCCAATGGAGAAAGTATGGGCAGAAGATGGCCAAAGGAAATCCATGTCCAAGAGCTTATTATCGTTGCACTATGGGGGCTGGTTGTCCCGTCCGAAAACAAGTATATATATATATACTCTTTCTACTATCTATGACATGTCTTTATTATACAATGATTTTAGGTGATTTTTATTATTGATCTCACACAACTATTTACATGCTATAGGTACAAAGATGTGCTGAAGATAGGAGCATACTCATCACAACATACGAAGGGCAGCACAACCACCCACTCCCTCCCACCGCGAAGACGATGGCTTCCACCACATCGGCCGCCGCCTCCATGCTCCTCTCCGGCTCGATGCCGAGCAGCGACCCCGGCGCCGGCATAATGAACCCCAACATTCTAGAAAGCGCCGTGCATTGCACACAAAACTTCGCTACCCTCTCAGCCTCAGCTCCATTTCCCACCATCACATTGGACCTCACAGCCCAAACCAATAATAATAATAACAATAACAACAATAATAATTCGTCGTCACAACCGCCACAAATGAGCAATGTGCTACCTCCAAGCCTTTTTGGACAATCACTTGTGAGTGACAAAACCAAGTTTTCCGGCCTACATATCAATGGGACCCACGCGAATAATAATAATAGTAGTAGTGAAGGAACGGCGTCGTTTGCCGACACGGTGAATGCTGCAACCGCTGCTATTACTGCGGATCCTAATTTTACGGCGGCTCTCGTCGCCGCCGTGACGACGATTATCGGGAGTTCCTATTCCAACAACGGCGGCGGCACCAATAACGCGTGAAGTTTTCGTGGCGGTTGAATTTTGTTGGTGTTGTTCGCTCTAGAAATCGATCATTGTAGTGTTGACAACATCTTTTTTTTTTGTCGTGTTTAATTTAGATTATATATAGAGATAGGGAAATTAATTAATTAATTAATTAATTATAGTGGATTTTTTTTCGATATCAATTATAGTGGATTTTGAATTTATTTAATTAGTTTATGTTTTGCTAATTAATTAGTTTAAGGTGAGTGGAGGGATTTTCTGCGTAAATGATCGATGAGTGTTGAAAATCTTTGAAATAATGTGGTTAGGCAGACTCAAATGGTTTGCATTATATTACTTGACCATGTATGGGAACGGGTTTCTTAATCTTTGTTTTCTTTTTGGACGATGTATGAGAATTATTAATGATTAATAGAAATAAATTAATTAAGGTTATTTGATATATGATTCTTTTTTTCAAATATTTGTTTATATGAGTTTGATGTTTTTAATTGGTTCAGTGTTATTTAATTAATAATTTTATGTATAAAAAGGATGCATTAAACATATATTTTCAGGGTTCTTAGCTTGATTAGTTAACAACCCTTGAACTAACGACGTAACCCATTAATTATAAGTTTTCTTTAAATTTTATAAGTTTATGTCTAAAAAATCATCTAAATTTTGATCTTTAACTAAACCCTTAAACTTCTAATTATTAGAGTGTAAAAAACTCAAAATGCTATTCGGAAAATGTTATTGTGAGGTTTATGGAATTAATTAGGAAAATGTTCTCACAATTCCTGTCCACATAATCTTATATAAACTTGGCATACTTTTTTTGAAACCGTCAAATACTATTATTATTATTTAATTAAACTCTTAAAACAAGTTAATGTTTAGTTTATATGAAGTCGAGTCCATTAGATCAACACTATTTGTAAAATTTAAAAGCTTTGGCTAAGATTGAATTTGGGATTTTTCCCTTGTTGATGTGTTTAATCAAGTCTAATATGTATATGATTGGCCAAAAAAGTCTAATATGCATATGAAAGTTAGTAGCATTTTTTTTTTTTTTACACTCTACTATAATGAAAGTTTTATAACTACGGGGTTATATGTTCAAGGTTTTTTTTTTTACAAAAATTAAAGTTTAAGGGCGCCCTTTACATTTTATCTTTTTTCATATAATTAAATATAAATATATATATATATATATATATATATATATATATTTCTTTAATACAAGAAAATTATTTTAAAAAAAAAATAAAAGAAAATAACTTTTATCATTTTTAATTAACTCAAAAGAATGAAAATAGTAATTTAAAAAAAATAAAAACATAGTATTTAGGTGAAAATTGCTGAAATTATATCATAAAAATATATATTTCTTTAATAAGTTATAAGTAGAATATTAGATAATGATTATGAAGTGGAAATAGAAATAAAATAAAAAGCAGAGTATATATTGAATTTAATTTGAATATAGTGGAAAATAGAATCGCGCATGATTAATCTATATAATAGGTGAAGCTGAAGCCACCCCCATACGATACGAATACCATATTTCTTGTGAGAAGAAGACATTGTTGATAGAGAGAGAGGGGGGGAAATTAAAGAAAAGCAGAGGATAATGGGTGAAGCTAACGCTGGACGAACTGGTTTGCCCTCTACAGTTAATCCAGCGAGGAAGAGGATTTTATTTAATCTAAACAACCCACATCATCATGATGATGAACAAGAAGACGATGAAAGAAGCAACAAGAAGCCGATCAAGTTGTTGAATCTAATAGAGCCTCTCTTGCTTCCGTGGGAGATGAAGAGAAAGATTCAAGACGAGATGGGCGGCTTCGAGATCAAGTTGCTTTTGGAGAAGCAATTGTTTCCGACTGATTTGTGCTCCAAGCATAACCGCTTCTCGATCCCGATCAACAAGATTTCGAAGGAGTTCCTGAGGGAAGAAGAGAAGAAGGTTCTGGAAACACGAAGCGGCGATGGTAATAAATTAGGCGGTATTAGAGTGAAGATCGTGGATCCTTGTCTCAGAGAGTATGATTCGTTGCTGGAGAAGTGGGCCATCACGAGCCCAATTTACAATCTCACTCACCAATGGATTTCTGTTGTTCAAGACAACCAATTCCAATGCGACGACGCCGTACAGCTTTGGTCTTTCAGAGTTCCTCATGATGAACTCTGCTTTGCATTAGTAGTTCCATTACGATCTTCTGATCCATCGGATTGTATATAAATAAATCTTTCTTTGCTTTCAGTTTTATTCTAGTTAATTGTAGGCAAAGGAGGAGGGAGGAAATTTGTACATCTACTTTCTTTTCTTGTATTTTGCTCTGTTCTTGAATCTTTCCTTCCACTATTCCCTTCTCTATTCTCCTTATGAGGACTTCTTGTATGGATGTTTCATGGTCAATTACCTCAATATATGCAAATGCAATCTGTGAGGCAGAAGTCCGTCTTTTAAGAAATAAAAGCTAATTCATCTCTACTTAATTCAGACGGATTAGCTATAGAAAATGACACAAAAGAGGTACATTGGTTATACTTTTTGTGGAGAGGGGTTTTAAAGATTTTTTAATTTCTTGCAATGGTTTTGTGTGAAATTCCCTAAAAAACACTAAAATATAACTACATACCAAACACACCCTTAATATGTTTCCTTGTATAGATTTCAACAACAACAAAATGTTCCCTTGTATATATAGTTTGCATGCATACAATTATTTTAAAATTTTAAACTAAATTATAAATGAATAATAATTAAATTTTCAAATATATAATATAAGTTAAATGATGCAAAATTATTTCACACTCTTGTGCTTCTTTAATTATTACCTCTTTCCACATTATATCTTTTATTATAATATACAATTTTTAAGGTAAATGAAGAAAAACTAAAAATAGTATAATATATTAAAAAATTGACAACAAAGTTATATATAAACTGTATAATTATTTATCTTGGAGTGTTTTGGTGAGAAGTGGAAGTAAAAGATTTTATGTGTATTTGGTATATATATATATGTAGGGAAAGAAAAATAAAAATAAAAATTATTTTGTATGATAGAAATTAAATAAGATAGAAAAATAGAAGTTAAAAATGCAAAAAGACAGATTTACCCTTCAAAATAATTGCCCTTCAAAATAGATGATAAATATTTGTGTAGGGTTTGATGGTAATAAGGAAAATTTAACAAGGGCATAATTAAAGAGTCTTGTTTAATTTACAGGCATTGCTTCCAAAGTTCAAACCATCTTCTTGATTTATTTGGTTAAAGTTAAAGAGTGCTGGCATTAAAGGATTACACACAAGTTTGATTTATTTCGGTCAAATTATACTTACTAATCCTTTAATTTTAAAAAATATTATTGATACCTTTAAAAATTGTACACATATACACAAACATCCCTTTTGATTTCAAGTGAAGTTGTATGTTACGTGTGCTTATTTTTAAACAATAAAATTATTGAAGTGTGTTTGATATTATATATTAAGAAAAAGTTCAGTCATAATCTTAATAATCTTCTCATAAAGTTACCTTAATTGATAGAAAATGAATTACACCAGCGGTAAATGTAATGTTTTAAATTAGAAGGATGGCTAATATAATTTAACCAAATTTCAATGGAACTGTAATTTACTCTATTTGTATATAATATAACATTCTAATTAGTTAATTTCTTTTTTACTTCAAGCCTATTCCGTACGATTTTAAGGATAATTTTATTTGGTACGTTCATGTAACGAAGTTGACTTGTCTGAAATAATAACCCTTAGGCAAAAATAGCAAAAAATACTTGGAATGGACTCGAATTTAAACAACTGGTATATATGAATTTGTCTTGTGTCAAAATTTAGTAAAAGAAAATATAAATTAAAAAAAATCACATTATTCTCAAAAAAGAAAATTATTGATTATAGTCTGAGAGAAAGATACGTTATCTACAATTCTCTCAAATTTCGTCCGTAGAGTAATTTCTTAATTGAAATCAGATTGATTGCTATGAAAACTTTGAGATTTTATTGGTTAGATCAGATTAATGGTCATATATATTTTAGAATACCAATTAGATTAGATTAGATTTGATTTGTGAAATTAAGTGGACGTATAATCAGATACATTACTAACGAAGATTATGACTTATTCAATTAGTGATTAATTATGACATAATCTAATTATAGAGTCAGCCCAATTATAGTCCGATGATTTGTGTCTAACCTCAAAATGTATCCAATTTACAATATAAAAAAGAAAAAAATTGTCTGTTGGATGTATAAATTAAACAAGTATATAAATTATATATTATTTTGATGTTGAATTAATAAATAATAACCTTATTTCAATTTAATTTTTAAAAATATTATATTTTTTGCTTACTTCAAACCATTTAAAATTAATATTAATTTCTAGCACCAAAAATTTAATATTAATGTCTTCCATGTTTTATCTCATATATTAAAAGTTTTTGAAGATAACATTTGATATATATGATTTAATTATATTATATATATGTTCCATAAAAAAAATTATATTATATGGATAATGTCAAATTAGATTTTTTATACTCTAATGGGATCGGATATAACATACGGACTAAATTATTTTTAAAACTTAATTTAAAGTAAATTAATAAGAGTCAACAAAAAAAAAAGAAACTAATAATCTTCAAGAAATTAAACAGCCATGTTTAATTTATATGATGCGAGAGGGTAATTTAGTTATTAATATGTTGCATTGAAAAATCTAATAATTAAAAATCACAATTTTCCCCCTGATAATAATAGTAATAACTAATAATACCCATAAAAAATAATAGTATAATAATAATGGAAAATAGATCAGAGTTTGGGTTGAAGGCATTTCAAATGTAAAGGGAAGAGAAGTGATCAGTGTAATAATTTCAATATTTGTAAAAAGAGAATATTGTAATTTTTCTGAGTAATAATCTTATGGTGTGAATCTATAATAATATGAAAAAAAAAAATCCAATTTTATCGGAGGTTTCCAAATTAAGGGACAAATAATTTTATTTAATAAAAATTAATTTAATTCTTCAAATTGATTGATAAGTACATGCATGATATATGCATGTGATTATAGTTATTAATAAGTCTAATTAAATTGGTATAATATTTTATATTTAGTAATAAATTCTTTCATAATTAATGAAAATTCACGTTAATTAAATTTAAATTTAAATTTATAATCGTCACCCTTTATCTAAATTAAATGAAGCGCTACTCAAATCCTAACCAATCAATTAAAGAATCCCATCTATAAGTAGTTAAAAGCATATTATAATAAATTAAATATAATCAGAGACTAATAGATATATATACTACAAAACATAATCACACTTAGGAATTAGGAAAGGATTACTAATCCTACTAAAATTCAAATGATAAAGTGAATATATATATATATACATACACACACAAGATATATAGTTTGTTTAATTTGAGAGAGAAAGAAAGAAAGAAAAATAATGGGTGAGGGTAACGCTGGAATATATGGTTTGCCCTCAATTCTTCTTCCCATAAAGAAAAGAATATTAAAGGAGCTCAGGGAAGAAGAAGAAAGAACCAAGAACCAGAGAAATAATAATTTCCCGTGTTCGGATCCGGATCCGGATCCGCACTGGAATATATGTCCACAGTTAATGTCTGATAGTGCTTCGAATATGATTTCCTGTGATAAAGAGGATATCAGCGTTGAAAACCAAAACGAAACTGAGCCAATATTCCGGTGTTTGAATTCGCGCCGAAAGAGATGCCCACATTATTTAGTGTCTGATAGTGCTAATTCGGACGTGGTTTCTTCGAACAAGAAGAGTAAGAATGATACGTGCGTTGAAAACCAAGACAAAATTGATGAGCCAATATTATTCTTACTGCCGTTGGAGATGAAGAGAAAGATTGAGGAGATGGGTGGTTGTGAGATCAAATTGCTTATTCAGAAGCAATTGTTCCCAACCGATTTGAGCCCTAAACATAACCGCTTCTCAATTCCAATAAAAAAGATTTCGAATGAGTTTCTGAGAGAAGAAGAGAAGAAGGTTCTGGAAACACGAGTGAGTGGGAATAATAAATTAGGTGGTATTAAAGTGAAGGTTGTGGACCCTTGTCTAAGAGAGTATGAGTCTTTGTTGAAGAAGTGGGCCATGACGAGTTGTTCAATCTACAATCTCACTCACAAATGGAATGCTATTGTTCAAGACAACCAATTTCAATGCAACGACGCCGTACAGCTCTGGTCTTTCAGGCTTCCTACTGATGACCTCTGCTTTGCCTTAGTCAAGCTTTAATTAGTTGATCCTTCTAACATCACTTTTGTTTGTGTGTATAAACTATAAATATATAAATTCTTGGTCCACTATTTCTTTTATTGTTTTTCACTTGTATTCTACTTGTAGGTTGAGGGTTTAAAGTTTGGTCTGACTCTAATTCGTTTTGGCCCTATTTTATTAGTGATAGATTGGATTGGCCCGTTTTTATTTAGAACTGAGATTTCTTTAATTCAGTTCGATTCTATTAAAATTTATATATGGTTGGTTTTGAGTTAAGCTGGCATTGAAAGATCTATACACAACTTTGACTTGATTCTTTGAAGGTGTAACAAAAGTTCAATTTTCAAGTGAAAAAAATAAAAAATACACCGTCACTAAATTAAATATGCATTTAACAAACGACCAAAATATACATACATGTTTCATAATAAAATGGGTTAATTTATACTCATAAATAAAAAATTAAACAATCGTACATATAACAATACAAATTGATATATAACTATCCTAACTATCGTACGTATTACAAAGAATCACTAACAGTATCTAAAAATTATCGTGCGTATTACATATAATCTCTTAGAGAAGGACAGTGTAATTTAGTCTTGAAAAATAAGTTTATATAAATCTATCATGGCATCCATGTTGTCACTAAAACCAGCAGTGTTTTTGATTTGTTGTAATTGAATCCGAGCTGCTTCTCTTTGTTTTTGCCTTCTTGTTGTCTCCGTTTGACCCACAAGTTGTGTTTGGTCCATCTTCTTTGACTCATCATATCCATTTTGTTTTTGGCCATCAATAATAATCTTGCTTCTTCCATCAATTTCTTGTTTATTGTCACCACAAATTAAATCTCGTTTCTGCCTTTTAATGTTCCTCCAATTAGAGATGGTGTTCTTGATTTCACCTGCTTCAAACTTGTTGGCGGCGCCCTTCTTGCTTGTCTTATCATCAAACACTTTCGAGAAGCTTCTCTTATTAAGAGATTCTTGGGACTCTTGATCAATACTATTACAGTCATGAGGCCAAGATACTCTCAATTTCTGAGGATAATTGTAATTCTTGTTTGAGACTGATTGTATCGCCATTGTTCCACAACAACTTTTGCACAGAGAAAATGTGAAAAGGAAAATTTGTTTGAAAGCAAATCTAAACAGGGAACGGAAGATCGAGTATATTAATATAATACAATCATAGGTTTATATTAATTATATTAGATGTAGTAGAAAATAGAATGACAGTTGGATTACTATTTATTAATCCTACTCAAACTCTAGTTATAAGGAAGCGAATAGGCAGATATATATAGGAGAGAGAAGGCACCCCTAGGGTTACAACACTTATAAGATATATGTTGTGAGAAGACATTGGTGAGAGAGAGAGGGGAAGAAATTAAAAGCAAATATTGAATTGAATTGAATTGAATGGGTGATAATGCTAACGCTGGTTTGCCCTCTACGCTTATTCCCGTAAGGAAGAGGATTTTATTTAATCTAAACAACCCACATCATCATCATGAACAAGAAGATGATGATGAAAGAAGCAACAAGAAGCAGAGAAAGAACATGGATAAAGATAATGATGATGAATCCCCAAAGTTGTTGAATCTAATAGAGCCCTTCTTGCTGCCTTGGGAGATGAAGAGAAAGATTCAAGACCAGATGGGCGGTTTCGACATCAAATTGGTTTTTGAGAAGCAATTGTTTCCAACTGATTTGAGCTCTAAACATAATCGCTTCTCCATTCCAATCAACAAGATTTGGAAGGAGTTTCTGAGAGAAGAAGAGAAGAAGGTTCTGGAAAGACGAGTGAGTAGTAATAATAAAGTAGTTGGTATTAATGTGAAGATTGTGGATCCTTTTCTCAGAGAGTATGATTCGTTGCTGAAGAAGTGGGACATGACAAGTTGTTCAGTCTACAATCTCACTCGCAACTGGAATTCTATTGTGAGAGATAACCAATTTCAATGCAACGACACCCTTCACCTTTGGTCTTTCAGAATTCCTAATGATAACCTCTGCTTTGCATTAGTCAAGCTTTAGTTTAATTATTACTTATTAGCATCTTCTTCTCTTCATTTGTACGTAAATACTTTTGTTGTAGGCACAGGAGAAGGAAACAAATTGAGAGCTTCTTTCATTTTTAGAATAGTTTTCAAAATAATTTTTGTAAACAAAAGTTTTGAATCACAAAAATAAAAGAAAAATTTGTTTCATGGGATTATTCTAAAAAATAAGTTTCGAAAACATATTTTCTTTATAATTTACCTGATCCAATTCTATATCGTTTAATTTAGTCCCTAATAGATTAAAATGATAAATGTAATCTCTAAAAAAATATAATTTGTCTCAATTTAATCCTTAATCTTTAAAAAATATAATTTGTCTCAATTTAGTCCCTCATTAATGAAAATGACAAATGTAGTCCTTACAAATATATTTTATTTCAATTAGTCCAATAGTTCTCCATTGTCGAGCTGTTCCGATTTGTAAGCTTCATTCGACACAGAAGACCTACAGTAGCAGTACTGGGATATATATACACAAATTCCTTTCCTATAAAAAATTACAAAAGAGAATAGGGTAAGGCTAAATGATTCAAAAACCCACTTAAAATGAAAATGTGCTTTTGATAAGTGAAAATGTACATATAAAATAACAGTGAAAATTTGAATATGTTTGTGATCAATGTTTTACATATAAATTTATCATTTTCAAGAACTAAATTGAGATAAATTTTATTTTTTAGGGAATAAATTTATCATTTTCATCTATCATGTCTCTAAATTGAGATAAATTTTATTTTTTAGGGACTAAATTTATCATGTCTCTAAATTGAGACAAATTGTGTTTTTAGAACTAAATTTGTCATTTCCATCTATTAGAGACTAAATTGAGACAAATTATATTATTAGGGACTACATTTGTCATTTTTATCTATCAGGGACTAAATTAAAATATTATATTTTTAAGGACTAAAATTATTATTTCTATATGACTTAATTGAAATAAATTATATTTTTATGGGCTAAAAGAATATAGAGTTTAAAGAAGATGAAATATATTACAATAATACTATTAATGAAAACAGAAAAATTGAGTACAAAACATTTTTTTTCTTGTTTTTTAGTTTTTAAAATTATGTTTTGTTTTTTGTTTTAAAAACAAAGATTAGAAACAAAATTATGAAATAGATTTTTTATTTTATTGTTTGTTAAAACAAAAAACTATTCTTAAAAATAGTTACCAAACCTGGCCTAGAGGTGTGTTTGGTAGCCGATGAGTGTTTTAGAGGGAAGTGAAAGTAAAAATGGAAGTGGAAGTAGAAGTAAAAGTAGGTGATAAAAAGTATGTTTGGTATGCAAGGAAATGGAAGTGGAATGTAAAAGTAATATTGTTTGGTATGGTGGGAAGAAGATAAGGAAATAGAAGATAAAAGTATGAAAAATCTTTACCCTTACTTTTTTAAAAGTCACAAACTTTTTAAGGGCATTTTCGTCTTTAAACCTCACCTCACCTCACATTCCCTCCACTTCCCTCCCTATCATGAGGGAAGGAAGCTTCCCTCTTGACAGGGAATTGGGTCCAACTCACCTTATCAAACGTGTTTAACTTCACCTCGAACTCACCTTCCCAGCAGGTGAGTGATACCAAATCGGCTGAGTTGCTTTCTTTATTTCTTGTTTTATTCACACTGATTTCATTGAAATTTTTCTAACATTACTAATTGGTATTTATTGGGTTCACCAGATATGGTACGAACTGTGCAATAATTGGTGGCATGAAACAGTTTATGTCCATTCCTTTTAGTTACTGTTTTATACCCTTTTCTTTAAAGATTTTCAGAAAGCTTCACTTTCTCTCACCTTTATTTATGACTTATAACTTATGACTGTCTTTTTTTTTTTGCCATAATAATTATTTATGAGTGTCACATTAATTATGACATTATGCTACATTTATATACGTTATTGGCATATATAAGAGAAATAAAGAAAAAGGTCTATTAAAACTCCACCCAAAAAAGAAGAAGAAAAGGTCTATTAAGAATATGCTTCTAATTAATGTCAAATTTCTTCTGAGTTCTGAGGTCTCATTGATTCAACATATATAGAATATAATAGAGTCTAATAATTGGGTATAGATCCTCTATATGTAGTAGTGCTTTATAAAGCAGAAGAGAGACATAAAAATTAATCCATACACTTGATTATTTTTTGTAACATTTTTTTCTTTATCTATTTCTATTTCTCTCCTTACTATATCATAATTTGTATATTGCATTTATTAAATTGTATAACACACAATACATTTTTTTTTTTAGGAACACAATACATAATTAATCGCCTTTAATTTGGATTATCATTTTGTTCATCCCTCTCATCAACGAATTAATTATTAATTAATTTGGGCAATATATATATGGGTACCAAATTACCAATGTTTAGAACAATTTCTTCTGATTAGACTAGATAATGTTAGTGAAATATTTAATAATTTAAAATTTGTAAAAAAATTAATAAAATCTAAAACTTTTAATATATGTCTAAAAATTTAACAACTAATCAAATAAAATATTAATTAGTGACCTAAAACATTGATTAACACAACCCTATGAATATATCCCGATCAATAAAAAAAAGGAAAAGTTGGTTATATAAACTTAGAACAATAATAATTAAACATGATCGGAATTAATTAAAGTAAATAAGAAGAAAATATTTAAGTGCACAAAGCATATCCGATCCGGTTGAAAACAATTATTTCCATTTGACAGAGAATTTTGAAGGGACAATAAATTTAAGATTAGAATACTTGAAGCAAATTAAATTAAAACAACATTGGCATTTGGCACATTACACTTACACATCAATAATTTTTATGAAGCACAAGAATTAATATTTAGCTAGCTATATATATAGCTTTTGTTCTCATTTTTAGGTTACGTAGGGTAAATAAATTACGTACATGAGGATGAAACTTTATAGCATCCTCTTGTACAAGCATATGTCTTTCATATATAATATGTTTCAAGGCAATCCACCTCCAAGTCCTCCACCAGCTCCGGCCCCACCACCAAATCCTCCGCCGGCTCCGGCTCCGGCTCCACCACCGAGCCCTCCACCGCCGCCACCTCCGAACCCTCCTCCACCGCCCCCACCAAGCCCACTACCTGCACCGGCACCACCCCCGAACCCGGCTCCTCCACCAAATCCTGACCCACCCCCAACTCCACCGCCACCGCCGCCACCGAACCCTCCACCGCCGCCGCCACCAAGTCCACCACCAGCACCCCCACCTGCACCAGCACCTCCACCAAATCCAGCTCCAGCGCCGCCACCTAAGCCACCGCCACCACCAAAACCGCCACCGCCGCCTCCACCTAGGCCGCCGCCGCCGTGATGGAAAAAGTTCTTTTGATCCTCAAAGGAATTAGCCTTGTCATGAAGGTTTCTTGAAGCGTGAATGGAGCAAAGAAGGGTACCAAGAAGGAGGAGGAGGAGGAGAAGCCTAGAAGCCATATTGGTGGTGAATAAGCTAAGACTATAAGAGAGTAAGAATGGTGAGAGAAGCGGGAAGAGTATGATATATATATATAGGAAATGGAATAGAAGAGGTATATAGTAGTGTGGTTGAGGATGCTTTAAATTGGGTCATCTTCTTAACTATGTACGCGTTGCCCAATTAAATGCCTCCAACTGCCATGGTTGAAAAAGAGAGACGCACCCCAACTCACCAACTCATCATCATTCAAATTATTGTCTTCCCTTCATTTTCATTTTTATACCGATAGAAGTGAAGAATTAATCATTCGTTAATTACTTAGTAAATCGACAATTATTTATTTTTCACTATTTGATAATTATCTTATTTATTATCATTATTTTCTATCTCATGTCCACACATTCTCATTTTATTTTATTTTTTAATTATTAAATATATATTTCGTGATACCATTTAATGATCAGAAGACCCAATAACAATTATAAGAAAAATAAAAATTTTCAACGATCTATATTACAACGATTACTTACTACTAATTAATGAAAAAAAATATGTTTTAACATTTAAATTTTATCTGTGAAAATAAATTGTTGACAGAATTCAATAACAGCATTTTTTAAGTTCTTGATAATATTTTTTGACAATAACAATTATTGACGGATAAAATAATTATTTTTTAATAATTTATATATTTTTTTTTGACTTGTTAAATAACCGTCAAAATATAGTCAAAATTCAAAAAGAAGTTTTTTTTTTTTTTTTGCGGTGAATGGTTATAATGTAGATATATATAATATGAATGTAATTTTGAAATGTATATACATCACTTAAATATATGTGGGATGATCAAAATTCGTCCTTTGAGATGGTTTTGTATGCCCATTACTAGTTATATATATTACGTACCAGCTAGCAGCTATAGGGTTTCAATTATTTTATATTTAATACTACTCATAGAAATCACGAGTCTGGTGAATACATGTGAATCTGATCAAAGTTTTGAATGGTTAATTACAGAATGAGAAATGCCTCTAAATTAATACAAACTCAATGTATTATTGAAGTTCAATACTATTCAATATCTTCTTTGTAAAAATTATAATTGTGTCTCCTCGCATCTCTCAATTAATTAGCTTAATGTATGAATCCCCACTAATTATGATGAACATATATAACTATAATTAAGACTACTTCAGTCATTATTGGATTTGACTTTTAACATTAAAATTATTTTTCTTATCTATTTCTAAAACTTAATATGCACTCTATATGATAAAAATATATTATTCTTGATTTAAAATAGGGTTCATTTCCAAGATAGTTCAATAAAAATTTAGAACATCAAAAATTATTTTTTAGTTGAGTTTTTACAAAGTTCAAGTTATTAAATATTTCATTAACTGATCTGATGAAATTTTTATATGTGTCTTAAGAATATATATTACATAAATTAAATTCTTAAAAATATTCTTTATTCTACAATCAAAATATATATCTTCAAATTTTGTTTTAAGTTATTCTCTCCGGAAGAAAATTAACTTGCATGTTCTGACCATAGAATTAGATGATCTTAACGAATTTGAGAAATGATACTTTTTTGTTTGAATAAAAATTATTAATTTATTTTAGGTCAAAAGTTCATTTTAGTCTTTTAGGTTGTATTAGTATATACACACACAAGTTTTATATTGATCCTTTATGTTTTAGAAGTTCTAAATTAGTCCTTTATCTTTCTCAGAAGTTCCAAATTGGTCCTTCCGTCCAAGTCCGTTCATTTCTTTCGTTAAGTGCTGACATGGCGTGATGAGGTAGACATATCATCTCTCCTTCGTGTCCATTTAAGTTGATGTGCCACTCGTCATTGCCATGTCATCTATTATTTCATTATCTGTGATGATGTGGCGATGACATGACGTGACATGCTAGCTTAAATGGACATGTCAGCAGTTAACTTAAGAAATTGACGGACTTAGACAGAAGGACCAATTTAGAACTTCTGGGAAAGATAAAAGACTAATTTAAAACTTTTAAAACATAAAAGACCAATATAAAACTTGGGTATAATATAAGAGACCAAAATGGGCTTTTGATATTTATTTTAAGACAAAAAAAAGAATAAAAAGTAAAAGGCTAAGGATTTATTTTGAGCTAATTTTTTTTATATAAGAAAAAAAAAGACTTTGATTGCATAAAGATAAAATATATTGATGTTTTAATCCATATAGATCTCACTTAATAAAAACATATTTTAATTGTCAGTTGTTACTCTAACAAAATGTACCGAGACTTGAATTAAATTGCCTCCTTGTTTTTTTTGTGGGAAAATGGGATTAAATAGCCTACTTTTTCTGTTTGGGTATGTACTGTACATGGATCCCCCTAATTAAATAGTTTTGGATTAGAATTACAAGTAAAGACGATGGATTGAGAAGAAGGGTGGATAAATCTTTTAATGTTTAAAATTGTACTGTTTGATTTAGTCACGATTATCATCGTAGTTATTGATTAAAAACTTGTGACTAAATTTTTAGTTACATTTATTAATCGATTAGTCATAATAATAATTATGACTAAATCGAACAACGCAATTTTAAACAACAAAAAATTTGGACTCACATGAAGGTGTGGGTCTGGTTCGGGTCTGAACATGCATGTGTTAGTCAATGTTGAAGCTCATGGTCCCACTTTATCAATGTCAGCTGGCCTCCACATTCCAATTAGCATTGCTAAGTAATAAGTGCTAACTGCTAAGATTGCAATGTCTGTTGAAGTTCTTCGTGTCACTATTACTTCCCTTTTCTGAATGTGCGGACCTATAAATTGCCTTGAATTTTTTTTTGGGGGTTTAGTCCCACATTTATCAATAAAATTAATATATTTACTTTTAATGTGTATATGTTATTGTCATCCTTTTTTTTTTGGGCAATATCAGAACATCTTATTGTTATTTATCCATAAATTAAAATAAAATCTAACATATTGATGACTCACACCTTACACTATATACACAAATTACGTGGCCTGAATTTCATGAAATTCAAGAACTCCTATATTGTTCAAGGTGTATTAATAAATATCTTATAATGGAAGATTATCTATAAGTATATTTACAAACAGTGAAAAATAAAGGGCAAAAAAAATAGTGAAAATGAATTTGTCATTTTTTTTATGAACGAATTTGTGTACATAAATGTCAACAGCTTGTAGTTGATTGGAATGATAAGTACTTTATTCTCCAAGATTCTGAATTATAGTTTTGTATATAAAAAAACTCTATTGAGAGAACTTTATTTTTATTATGAGACCTCAGTTATATGAGACTTTTAAGTTATGACTAAAACTAAAAGGAGCATTTAATCGTTAGTTATAATAACAAAATTAACAAATGATATTATTGACTAATGTCAGGTATTGACAAATGTTAATTAATTGATGTTAAAATTGATTTTTTTTAGCAATAGTAAACTGGAAAATAGTTAGTTGACAGGTATCATTATAAGCCCCGAAATGCTATTACTTTCCTATTTGATAAAACAATAATTCATCAAAGTTCGTTACAAAATTACTAACCAGAAACCTAGAATAGAAATTAATTTACAGTTATCTTCTAGGGGGGGGTGAGGAGGGCTAAAAAAAAGTCGTCCTCTCTGAGTTAAAAAGATGACGCTCAGGGGAACTTTGTTCTAAACAAGCGTCCAATCATTTTCAACACAAGGAGGGTTCTTAGTAGTATTGACTGTGCTTTCAGGCTTGGACTTCTTTGAAAATAAAGATGACTTGCTGTCTAAGAAACTTGAAAATGATTGTCGAATTGTGTTTTCTTCATTGCTTATCTTGAATTTGGAGATAGGCTTTGTTAGCAATTTGTCTTTGGCACTGAAGATAAGGCTGAGCCTCTTAAACCGATGCTTGAGCTCGCCGGTAGTCAAAGTTGGTTCTTCAGTTTGCCTCATCATCTTTAGTGCTTCCTCAGGATTCAGTAACATTGTCTCCACTGATTCATATACCTATACCAACATTAAAGTTACTATCAAACAATTCATCACAAACTCTTTAGAGAGAAAAAATCTCATCAAATAACCAGTATCTTCATCAGTTCATATAACCACAGTAATAGTTTTCATCTCCATGTGGTCAGAGGAGGAGATATCTTCAACAGAATGAATGAAAATCATTCAATCCAGAGGGTAGAGTTGATTAAAGTAAAATAAATAGATACCTAAACAAATTAATCACCATTAAATGTTCTTTTGATAAAAGGCTACAAATAAATAGTTCATATAATACCCTTGGCGAGAGCAAAATGTAAATAACTTAAGCAGTATCTTTATCAGTTCATATATCCAAAAGGAATTATTTAGGACAAAACTTTAGTTACTTCAAGTGTTTAGGGTTTAAGCTATGATGTTCTCCAATAAAAGCATAGCATGTGGAGAACATTTTCAAAAGAATCAATCAAGTAATGCTAAGCAGTAAAAAAATTCACATATGTTTTTTTTGGGGAATTTCATGAAAAAGATCTAAAATAACTGCAGCTAAGTTTTGTCTGTTCATTTTTCCCTATTTTGAATACTATGACCCTAAACATTAACAGAGCAAATCAAAGAGTCCTGGAAGGTAGAGTTGTTTAAAGTAAAATGTATAAACCCCTAGAAAACTTGATTGATCAAACAGTTCCTATATTCTCAGACTCTGCTATATATAGTAAACGACTTCAAATTTAATAGAAAACGAATATTTTACTTCATTTAGGGTGTGAACTAATACGTGTAATAATGGCACAAAAGGATCAAGGGAGCAACCACAAAACTTCATAAATTAGTAACTATGTCCACTAATACACACCTGGCAAAGGTCATCCACTTTCTCGCTCCAATTGTCGCCCTGACAGGTAACGAGGATGTACTCCTTGCAATCATAGAACAACTTTGAGAAGTCTTTGTTTCCAGATAGCATAGGTTCAGCAATTGCAAATCCTAAGCCAAGCTGTATAATTAAGAACAAAAAATTATGGTTAGCACATTCTATAAAAGATACATCAATCAATCAACAGATAATTTATTTTCAACCAGTTATCACTTAAATCTAGTCAACCTGTTTAAGAAAAAAAAATCAGACAGAACTTTTGTCAAGATTTTGTGAAAGGACGTGTAGACATGCGCCATTGACATGCTAATCTTACAATTCTATGTTAGAATAGTTAGTGATTAATATAATAAGTCCCGATAGATGAAGGGTGGAAGTAGTTTAAAAATGATTATTGGATCATCTATAATAGATAAGATAAAGGGATTTTGGAGAGAAAAATCTAAAATTCAGATGTGACTAAATATATATAATCTGACTAATTAATTCAAATTTATCTTCTCCTATCAAAGCCATAAAATCTTTTCGAACACTTTAAGCTCATACACATGCCTACACAGCCTATATATTCTATCATACAACCCTAAATTAGAGTAAAAATGTTCAGCTCTTAATCTGCACCATCATCAATCCAAGCCTACATATATTCTAGCAAAAATGTAAACTTAATTAAAAAAACTATAAATTTGAGTGCAGAGTTAGTACTTTGAAAATCCATTAAGAACATGCTAACTACCAAATTTTTATTTAAAGTAGAAGTACATAGAAAACAAATAAATAACTTACCAATGAAATAAACAATTGTTCAAACAGCTGACAAGGCTGGATGTTCTCAAAACCATTCAAGATGCCCTCCCTACATTAACGTCAAAAGCCATTCAAATAAAATGGTTGAAGAATAAAATTTATAGCAATAGTGTAATACCAAATAAGGCTATTTAATATCTTGACTTACGCTGCCAAATCCTCATCAAATAGAGGTGCCTGTTTAACAGCTGGAACTGGTTTAGCTGTATCCCATAATTCACGCCATAAATTACCTGCCATACAGATGCAATTAAGTTCAGAGAATCTTCCTGATATGATACCAAAAGAGCATAAAGCATGGGTACCCAACAGCTAGCATTCTTGTATCTTATAGCATGTAGATGAAGCTAAGCCACAAGAAGTTCTGCAGTAAAACTTATGAAACAATAAATGATGGGTAAAACTGATACTGAACCTTCTTTTTGCATCCGCAAACTAAGCTGACCCTTGGTGGACAATGACTCACTACCATCTAAAGATTCTTGTGCCTCGGTACTTGACTCACTTTCTATCCAATCAGGAGGAGAGTACCATCTCACAAAATCTTCCATAATGCAGCCAGGATTTGCAGCCTAAAGCATGAAATTAAATAGAATTTACTCAGATAGAATGTTTGACACATTGAAAATAGTTAGAACCATTCAGAATATTAGTAAGAAGTTCTCTTTGAGGGAGAGCTTGACCTTGAAAGCCTGCATATCGGAGAGGAGTTGAGAGCATGCAGCACCAACACTGACCATAAGAGATAAGGAAAATTATCAACAAGTGCCAAGCTGATACTAAGTCTAAGGCAATAAGCTATTACTCATAAATGCAATGAAATTCTAAAACAATTACTGAATCATCATGAATTAATCTATGAGCTATGGTCTCCAACATACAAATTTGAGACCATAGGAATTTTATCAAATAGTCAAGAACTGGCTCTGAGCCCTTGGTTCAGTCAGTGAATGGTAAGATTGGATTTCTTAGGTCTTAGGTTTCGATCTTCCCTTTGTAAAAGCAGTTAAAGAGCCCAAGAAGCAAGATGAATTTGCTTATTTAATCAGGAGGGCACAAACTCTTTGGTTTGTAACTCACGTGGTGAACAGAAATTTGAACACAAATAAAGGCATTTCCAATTATTTATATATGCATAAATACACATAGATAGGTGATGTAAACAGTAGTAGCTTTAGATCACATGTTAATTAACTGTATCAAATGGGTGTTAGTAGCCAGACCTTCCTGTCTGCAGCACAAACTCCTCTGTTTCTTTGATCAGATCTTCTGTAAGCAAAGGTCCTTCCTACATGTAATAATCATAAAGATCTCAGTAACAGGAGCAAGTTTAAGTAATTATGTTTAGCGCATATATCAACCAAACCTGGGTGACAGGAGAATACATAGGCTCTCCAGTTTCCAACAATGCCAGATTTCCAGAAGGGCAATCAGCACCAAGTCGAACAACCAACTCCCCAGAACTTAATTTAGCATATGGAACAGGGTTTGAAGTAATTCTGCCACTATAATCAGCAGATTCATCTAAATTTGAACTGGCTTTTAACATCATAGAGTCCAGGGATTCGGTGGCAATGATGCGATGCCTTTTCCGGGAGATGCAACAGTTAATTACTTGAAATTGTTGATAGAGGAGACATGACCTCAGATCTGGAATCTCATACATGGGGACTCCGGGTAAATGTTGCTCCTCAGACCAAAATTTTCTCAGCTGCATAAGTTTAGAAAAAAAGTATATGTGAAATCATTCTTTGCAGCTGAAAATGAAGGAGGAAAATGCAATAGTAAGCTAGTAGCATTACTGCATCCTATTTTAAACTCAAATTCTCAACCAGAAATTAGAAATTCTTATTGGTTTAACGTACTTCAACAACAACCCTGCACCAAAACAGAGCCATTTTTCGAAGGTTCTTGAAGTTTCCAATGACTTCAGCTAGCTTAACAATAAGGCTTTCAGGAGGAGCGCCATGAATGTCTCTTGGCAGGGATGATATGTCAGTTTCCTCACTACCATAGTTGATCTTCCTTCTGAGGAATTCTCCCTCTGCGAATAACTTGAAAATATTACTACAGAAGTGAAAGATCATCACAGGAAAATGGATTAAAAAACATAGAACATACAATATATCAGTCAAGTAAATTTATTATCAGCAAGCAACTTTACAATTCATATTACCTGGATAAAGCAGAGAATTAATCAAATATAGAACTTTCTCATCTTTACTAAACTCGGAGGTAAGTTTGCCCTCCTTTTCATTCAACACTAAAGCCTTCACTGCGGAGAGTTTCTCTTGAACAGGTGAAGATTCGCCTGGTGAAGCTATAAAATCTTTCATTGACTTTGTTTTCCTTCCAGCCCTGCACAAAAGGTCCAAATATTTTAGTAAGGATTTAGAGAATAAGGTAGTTGCATCATAATCTGTAAATCTTCATGAACGACAACTACAAGACTAAGAAATTTATGCTACTCTGATTTAGAAGTTATAACAAGATAAATAACAATTGAAAAGCATTTAATGCAGGATACCAAAAAGATGCACCCAACACTTGAATTCCAAATAGAAAAGGGCCTTTCAGTATAAAGATATTTTTGGAAAAAATCTTCCTCCCACTTAGAAATAGAATGCAATTATAGAGACCATTCATGGAGAAAGTAACAGCAAAATGAGGAAAGGAAGTGAAAGAATAAAAAACAAATATGACTTACTCAACAGCTGTAGCCAATTGCTTCAGCACAGATGATGAAGGAATGGGATCTTTAGTCGCTGCATTTAAACCTTCAACCAGAGGAACTGCTTCTAAAGCCTACATTAATTGTTTTCTCAAACATCATTAAAGCAATCCATGTATGAGTGAATCAGCAAATGAATGAGAAATGTCAATAACTTTGCAACTAGTTTGCAGTAAAGACTTTTCATATACTTAATCATGAAATTGATAAATAGGATACATTACTTATTCATCTCCATGTATTAAACCGTAATTTTATCATATGACTCCTTACTAGTCAAAGTTGAGGACAGAGTCCCACAAACACCATGTTGAATACATGATGTTCATAGACAGCGTACATCATCAGATTTTCCTTTATCTTAAGTACGAAGTAGCAAGATAAAAGGCTTGAATTAGAATGTGCCAAATCTTCTTACCTTGGCCTCAAGATCATTTTTCATATTCACAATGTACAAATTTTCATCATAAAATGGAACAGCCATGTTTGTATCTCCAACTTTATCTGTGTCTTTGACGTCTTTTCTCCCAGTTCGAATTTTCTTAATCCTCTCTTGCCAATCCTGCTTGATTCCTATATATGCAGGCCTCCACTTTATATTCTTCAATTCAATGTAAAGCTGCACCATTCCATTACAAAAATAAATCCGTTAAGTAAATAGCATTCATTTGATTATCTATACAACCTAATTAGAAACTAGACATACACAGAAATAGATAAACTTCTAATAATCATCTTGAGACCAAGAGGCATTTCAGAATGTAATGTTTTTCCTCTGCGGAAAGTTACAAGCATGGAGAATGAAAAATTACCGATTGAAAAAAAAAAAACTAACAATAATTTTGAACAAAACTGAGAAGTATTCTTCAAGCTTTGGGCCAATGTTAAGCCAATTTTCCGAAGGAAAAAATAGCAAAAGACAATGAAGGAAGGATTAAAATAGAAAACAGAGCTTAGTATATTCCCAAAATAAACTTCCATCTTCAACTCGCGAATCCCAATAAAATAAACTAGTTTTTCATATATTTACTTGTTCTTCAAACAAAGCAAACAATTACACGTCTAACTGGTAATTTAAATACAGTGCTCAGAAATGAATACGTTGGTGCCACCATCCCATGCTCTACAAATGGAAACGAAAAGAATAAAAACGATAAATGATTAACCACAGAAGAACCATAATCATTCCGATTTAATAGATATCAATAACAATCTTTCTTCAACGACGAAACTGAAAACAACCAAACGAAGAACCATAATCATTCCGATTGCCATTACCTTCGACTCCCACTCGCTCTGAGGAGATTCATCTTCTGGTTGCCTACTCAAATTGTCAGGCGATTCTTTATCAGCACCTTCACCACCGATCAACCATTGCGTCAATACTTCAAACACATTCCAATCAAAAATCCAAACTCCAAAACAAAAACCGCACACACATATATAAAAAATCCGAAATGAAACGTTGAAAACGCATACGATAAACGGATATGGAAATGACCAAATCGAAAAAAAAAAAAGGCATGTAGCAGCAAGCAGAACCTCGTTCGGATTTGAAATCCTCGATAACGCGCTCCGCTTTCGCAGCCGCAGAATGGAAGGCGGACTTCGCTTTAGACACAAAGGAGAGGGCCACCATTGTCCTACGCTTGTGACGCGCAGGTTAAAGCTGACTCAGATTCTCCCTATTTCAAGAGATTGGAAATTAATTAAGACTAGCGGAAAGAAATGAAACGCATACGAAAGTGAGGAGAAGCGACCATTACTTACTTGACGGTGGTGGTGTTGTGTATTTGTGGAGTGAGAAAAATGAATGAATCAGTCAGAGAGAAAAAGGAAGAAGAAGAAGAAGAAGAAGAAGACCGAGTACTTACGACGACGACGATGCTTACAATGGAGAGAAATAAGAAATGTGTCCGAAAGAGAGAGACTAGGCACATAGATCACACCACACACTGTACTGTGCTACACGAAAATTTTGGAGATGAAGACGTTTTCTTATATAGTCTTTTTATTTATTTATTTTTTAAAGGTTAATTATTTATTTCCCTTTCCAATAAAAGTATATTTTATTGTTCAATTACTGAATTTAATGATGTTATTATTATATGCATTTTTTCTGTTTCTTCTGTTTCTTTTATATAATATATATATACCAAGTGCTATACATGTATATAATTAAGATTAAAAAAAGAGATGTCCAAGATATTGTATTTAAAAATTAAATATGTTTGCGCGTATGTATAAAATAATATATATATATATATAATAAAGGAGAGATGCTATATATAACAATTATTTAACCTAAATTTATTTACATTCTAATTAAAAAAAAAAAAGGAGAGGAGAATGTATATTTGATGTCCTCAAATTTTATAAGTCTTTGCACTTCCAAATTTTTTATAAATAATTTACAGTAGATACAAATATAAAGATTTTTGTGACTTCTAATATTAATTCTGATATTAAATTATATATTTAAGTACAGACTCCACCAAAAAAAATATATTTAATTACAGCTATTTATCATTAACCACGACATTACCTTATGTTTGTAGTAACATAATAATAATCGTGATTTAATTGACAAAATAATATTTTTAAATATATGATTTAATATTACAATCAATGTTAAAAGACACAAAGACAATCGTATTTGTATATGTTGTTAATTATTTACACAAAATTTAGATAAAAATAAAAACTATTTGCAAATTAGGGGCATAATTGACATAAAAAAATGCAGGGGCATTTAAAATACTTTCACCAAAAAGTAATGGTCTTATACATCACAAACAGCCTTGGACGTATGGAACTAGCAAAAGGATTTTGTCTTTATAAACATTATTATAAAATATTAATTATAAATGGTCAACCCTTGCACAGTCATTATTCATTTATTTGTACACTTGAAGTCTTGAACCACCTTTTGAAGTTCAGGGGAATGGATCCTATGCTGTACAGCATATAAAAGTAAGGAGAGAAAGTGACATATAAATGGGTCTCATAAATAAGTGGGACCCACATGTGGGACTTACTATGTGTCACTCTCTCTCCTTACTTTTTTATGCTGTTCAGCATAGGATCCATTCTCCAAGTTCAGCTACATCTTTATGAAAAAAAAAAAGTTCAAGCTGCATTTGATTGGCTGATGCAATTTTGTTCGAATTAGCTAAAGTCTTATAATGGAAGTAGAGCTCTCCCAACAGAGATTTTTCTATACACAAATATTCTATTTAAATACTTTATTTTGATGAAGCTTTTTTAGCATAATTTTTTTTTGTACATTTTACAAATCTTATATCATTAAATACTTTATTAATTAATCAGATATTTTTCTAACAGAAAATTTCTTAATTAGTGTCCTATTTAAAGATTAACCTTTTTTGTTGTTGCCATAGTCAAGAATTTTAACACATCAGAAAAATAAAATAAAAATTGTGTACTTTTGAGGGAGATGTAAAAATTTTATTTCTTAATTTTTCTTCAACATGGATCGAGTCAATTAAATGTTTGATGAGCTTGTTGTGGAAAAAGTTTTGAAATAATTAAAATGAAAGCTAAAAAGAGGATTAATTTACTTTTGTGGTTTTCCTGTGAAACAGTAAATTTCTGCCTTTTAAAAAGCATTATATTTTCTTATCCAAAAAAAAAACCATTATATTTCTTTGTTTTAGATAAAGTTTTGACATCAGTCTCTATTTCATAAAATAATATAATTGACCTGGCTTTCCTTCTAACCTTACCTAGTCCAAGGTTTGGGAAGGTCAAGTTTCAGTTTTGCTACGTTTTTTATGTTCATAAAATTTTCTACCTTTGTTTTCGCCGCTTGTTTCTCAACTTAATCCGAGGACTCATATAAATAAATTAAATAATGTTTCTCAGCTTATCCTATAAAATATATTAGGTTGAATTAAAAAAATTTATTTTAGTTAAAAATAGATCAATTCAGTTCAATCATAAAAATAATAGGATCAAACCATGCTAGAATAGGATTGAACTGATATATTTTTATTTTTTTAATATTTATACATAATTTTTTTTAATTTATATTTATACAATAAATTAATTTCATGATGTTCACTTTAATTAAAATTATACTAATTATTATAATTTTTTATTAATCATTTTAATTCATATTTTATCATTATTTAGAACTTTAAATAAATATAAACATTATAGTATACACTATTTTATAATTAATTAATAATTTAAAATATTTTTTTAAAAAAAATGGTCAGATTAAATCCTAATAGGATAGGGTTGAGCTAATAAAATGTTAACTCACAAGTCAATTCAACTTAACACTAATAAAATAAATTGAAAACAAATTAGTCCAATCCGGCTTTTTTTTTTGTCCGCTCATCTTTGAGACTTTAACTCGATTATTTCAGATTCAATTCGCGTTGCATACTTGATTATAATAAAAAAGCCTCTAAAAAAATTGTATTTATAAGATCTCAACAAAAATGACATGCAATGTAATTTCGACCAATAAAATTGTGTAATATGAATAAAATGACTTGAGATGCAATTTAATTTTAGCCATCAATTATCCTAATTGTGCTATATACTCGTAATATAACAAATTACATCGTAGACTCGTTTGTAAATCTCAATGGAGGTGATTTTGACACCTCTTTTAAGTTATGATATAATAAAAGGTGAGATTACGTTCAATTCAAGGTTCCATCTCTTATTGGTTTATCTTTCAAACAAAAAACTTTTTAATTTGGTGCAACCATGAATCCAGCCTCGATTAGCGTCTCTGATCAGCAGTCTTCAAGTAGCAGGACTAATTAGCTTTTTCTTTGCTCGCACCTAACGCACATTCTTGGAGTTCAACGGGGGATCGTAACCTTCACGGTTAAATTGGTCTGACTAAGTGTCTGGAATTCGATTTCTGTTTTAGATATAGAGTAGTTTTAAATTTTTGGGTCAGTTGTCACACCTTTCGAGGTGCCTACAATTCAACGAGGGGATTAATCACTGCCTCGACGATAGATACTCTGGTCTAAACAAAAAAAAAATAGTCTGAAAGTCTAGAATATCACAAGAAAATAAAATCAAAATCTAAATTTTTATTTAATTTATTAAACTTTCTCAAATTATAATGTTACTATTTATTAATATTAATAAAAATTTACGTCATGTCAACCTATGATACGGTTCAAATTCATATCATATTTTCTCCTGTCTTACACTACACTAAGGCCTCATTTGTTTAAATAAATAGAGACCGTAATCTTGATTGTAATCTAATATTCTTTCTAATATTTTTTTGTTAAATATATTTTATTTTTTGTAATGTAATAAAATTATATAATAAACACGTTCTCATTCTCATTTTTATTACATTCACATGAACAAATAAGACCCAAAGACACATGGGCACATGGCCCCTTTTCCGTATCAACATTGCACTGTGTCCGTGAGAACTAACACTATAAATATGGCTTGATTCACCCATATACTTAAGTGCACCTTATAAGGTTGCTTAACTTTTGGCAAGGGAATGGGTTTGGAATTTTGATCCCATGTTTGGTTTAAAATTTGCAAAGTGAAAGGCTTGACACAGTCTCTCATATGAAGATTTGAGCAAAACTTTTCAAAATCAAGGTTTTATAACATTTTCCTCTGGAATCTTTAATAAAATGTCCAATTTGTCTCAATTTTCACACATTCTCGTGACATCATTTTTTTTTTAATTTTTAATAAAAGATAAAATTATCATTTTTACTGCTACTTTGTGAACATTGTCCACTGTCATTTACTTAAGGAAAAAACTTAGGTCCATTTTCTTATGTTTATTTCATCCAATTTCACTAATCATATATTGTATTTACACTCTCTTTCTTCTATGATTGGTCATATAAAAAGTGGTCTTCTATATTCTCTATCTATTGTGATTGGTCATTTAAACATTTTTTGCCACGCGTCATAATTATATTGGGAAATTGGATGAAATGGACATAAGAAAATTAACCTAAATTTTTTCCTTTACTTAACCCCGAGAAAGCATATTTAGGTATGATTCCGCCATGTATAGCTTTGTTGGTCAACTAATTAGTAATTACTCTTAAATTATGTAGACTTTAATATCATTTCATGATATTCAATTTTTTTTTTTGGGTCTATTCAGTCTTCAAGATATTGTCTCGATTAACGCGTCACGCAACATGATGAGAGAATCTCCCAACAAGAATAATTACATTCACAAAGTCTTAAATTTAAAATATTACTTAAGCAATATTAAGCTGCATACTACTTGAACCAACTCCTTGTTGCTTGACAGCTCTAGATATTTGTTTTATGTCAAATTTAATGTTGTCCTATAAGCTTTCCAAACATGTTTTAACGGAATCTGTTTTCCGCAAACTAGTCATGAGTTTTTTTTGTTTTGTTTTGGAATTGGGAGACAAGTACCCAAGAGACATTAAAATAGATAATAACCGAGTAAGAAAGTCTAGTAAATTACTGCCTACATTGGAGATATCTTCCACTTCGTCCTAGGAGCCAAAATTTTGTCTTGCACCCCTTTTATCCAGAATTTTTTTTTTAAAGAAAAGATAAGATAGAAATTTCATTACTAGAATGAAAGACAAAATTGACCTCTTTATATATCAGAAAAATAAAGTCAAATCTAAAATCCCAATGAGCTTGGACAAATGTCACAATGAACAAAGGTACGTTTAGAGACAAACCTAACGGACAAATCAAGAACTACAATAGAAACAATACAAAAATCTTCAGGGTCAAAGGCCTGCCCAAGTTATATAAATGAAAATGAAATTAAAAAATTCAGATACTAAATTATTAGTTTATTCAATATTATTATATATTTTATTTTGCTCACTAAACAAAGTTGGGACTAGTAAATTTCAGTTTTACTATCATAAGTTTTTACTTTCTAAAATTACCTAATTTTTTAATCAAATAAATCTATAGTGCTCAAATTTTCATTACAAAAAAAAATATTTTTTTTATCAGGAGAAATTCTTAGGTATACTGCATTTATAACCAATGGGAGATATTTTAAATTTTTAATTAAAAAATATTGGGGAAAGTATACTTTTTCCCAAAATTATTTACTTGTTAGCTTAGACTGGGCCCATAAAAACTTAAGGCCCAAATTGTTTTATGGGCCTTGTAGAACTGGAAAGCGCGAAACGGCACTATATACGAGGTTAGTTGGATCGTCATTTTTACGGCCCATGGAGATACCTATATAAAGGACTAAAGGGAGGCGCAAATCTCGCGCGCTCTGTAAGCACCGAGGCTTCCTTGCAATTCAAGTCAGTCGTCTTCTCGCTTTCGTTCTTGCTATCACAGAAGCAAGATCGCCTAAAATGGAGGAAATCGACGAGATCGAAGCCGTCCCTCAGGTCCATCTTTTACGCGTTTAGTTTTACTTCAAAATTTCTGTCTATTACTGTTTGGCTTCCAAGAATAACGGATAGAAAAAGGAATTTACAATTTCGGTTCCGTGAGTGTAAAATTTCAAACGACGCTATTCTTTATGTTAGGGAGATAATTTAAAATAAAAGGATAGATCAGGACGAGCATATAATTTATTTGTAGATTACACTCTTTATTTCTTAAAATCGATGAACTTAAATTGCAATTCAGTCGAATGAGTTAACTACTGTGGTTACGCTTTTCAACTGAATGAATGTTCTAAATCTGATACTTAAATTTATAGATCTGAAAATATAACACTCTAGTCTTTAATTCCTAAGGACTTTAAACTTTATTGTTGATTAAGGTAACTAGATTTTTCATATAACATTTACTGCCACCTTTTGAACACCAAAATAAATAAAATAATAATGATATATATGATTAGAACTGAAGCTCTGGGATTGGATAGTCGTCTTTATGGCAGGAGGCAGGATCTTCGTCTTTCAATTGACTGTAATGGATAATTTAATATTGAGCGTGATGCGTTTGTGTTTTTATTCAATAGTAGTGACAGTGTGACACGTAACTTTTATTCTTTAGTATGTATGTTTTGAACGTTTATAATAGTTGCCACGGGATTTTGGAGCGCTATTGGTGAATTGGTGACTGACGTCACTGCAGAGATGTAACTAACAAAAATAAATAAAAAGAAAGGAAAAGGGGGAAAGACTATCAAGTTTTTAAGGCCATTGTGTTGTAACTTGTAATTATGTAAAATAATAATAACTGTCATAGGAGAGATTACAAATGTGTAACTAAAGGGTAGAAACTAACTTAGAATTGCAATATTTAAAGGTTATTTTAATGTTCTATTCAACATCTTATTATCGTGTAAATTAAAGTGAACAGTGTCATTGAATGAGGTGCCCCAAATAAATTTTAATAGTATACAGAACATTATGTGTCAACGGATATATTGCTTTTACTTCTAAAAAAGAAGTCAGAGCTATAATTTGTGGTTGTGGATATCACGAATAAAAGAATCTGTTGGAAATTGGCATTATGCATCCAACTAAATCTTAAAGATCATAATACTTGCTACAATGAACCAATTTTATTATAATATAAGTATTTAGGAAACTTTACTACCTTGTCTTTCATATGATATAAGTCACAGCCAAGATAAGTTTTAGATGTCCACGTAATTCTTCTTGGGGAATTTCTATAATATAACTCCTTTAAGTTCACACTTCATTGTTGAACATCTGGTTCATCATAACCTTCTAATTATTACATTTGTTTATTGCAATATTTTATCCTAAATCTAACTTTTGAACTTCAATGCAGGTTTACATGACATGCATTCTACATGGTCATAGGTAAGCTACTTATTTTGTCAGAAGTATCTGTTTCCCAACCCCACATAAATCTGTTTGGTGCCAAACTAAAATTAAAGTTTCCTTGCATAGGCAGTGAAGAATGGTGTTGCAGGAAGGTCATCTAATATTGTGTGACAATTTTTTTAAGAGACTTTGGGAATAAAAAATAGTGTGCAATAAATGGAAACGATAGTGCCAAAATTAAGAAGCTTTAGTTTGCATCTGTATATTGTTAGTGGACTTCTTCAAGTATTTTCATGCATTCCATGAAGACCTTTCATCATTAGTTTCTTGTTATTACTTTAGTATTATTCACCATTCTGTGTTTGCTATAATTTCCCTCTATTCTTGTTTTTTTCAGTTCACTTTTATATATCTTATACTAATACAATGTATTTTCTGATAAAAAAAAGAGTCAAAGTTTGAATGGATTTGTTTAACAATAGAAAAATGAGATTCTATTCAATACAAGTTCCTTTAAGCATTAGATTCATTCATTTATTAATTTCTTTTGCTAGAGTGGAAGAAGCTCTAAAATAAATCATGAGAGAGAAAAAAAGGGGAATATAGTCCTAAACAAGTTATTAAGTTAATGTGGCTGAAGGTGTTTTCTTCTATTACATTTGTTTGCACTTTGCACTCTATTTTTCATTCTTCACTTAAAATGGAAAATGGGGACCGCATAAATGTGCCTGCTCCTGTTTCATGTTTTTTTTGTATTTTCTTTCTCTTCAAATTATCCCCCCCTCCCTCTTTTTCTCTTCTGACATTGATGAATTCTCAATCTACATTTTTCAGAATAGGGGTTTCTTATTATGATTCCAGCACTCGCCAACTTTATGTGCTTGAAGTTTGGGATGATGGTGACACAGGTTTCCCACTGATTGATCTGGGTATAGTTTCTTATCATTGTTATATGTGAATGTTGTTTCTATATTCCTCCAGGGTATCATGTTCATGATAGTTGAAATTAAGAGCACTGATATGTTTCTCTGCGTCTAAAGTCTCATTGTCACGTAGTTATGTTTCATAATGTTAATTTGTGCTCTTCTTGACTTAAGGTTTGAGTGTTTTCCTTAGTAGCTATTATTGTATTCTAGTATTTGATTTGCCTCATAGTTATAATGTCTCTGCAGTGAAATATCAAGCAGACCCTTTGGTCATTTACACCAGCACTAAATGTGAAGAAGCCTTCTTGTCTGCTCTGCAACGAAGTAGTATGATGCTTATCATATGGTTGAATTATGAAATATCAGCGGGGCCGTTTTACCTATTTTAGTGATGCAGATGATGTAGACAAGGCTCCTACAGTAAAGCTTGTGAAAAGTTCAATATTTAGCTATGAGCAAGCATGGCACAGGTATTAAAGCTGTCATGATCTTAAGGAGAATTCAATGTAAAGTGTTGGCAGTCCATTTGTCTATGATACCTTGAATTATTAGAGAACATGGTTTTCATCTTTAGGTATTTAAATATTTAAGATTTGAAACTTTGAATTCTGTTCATAATCATGTTGATATGTTTACTCTAAAGATGTTTTTATTCACAAAGTGACAAAGGACCTATGTTGTCTTCTAGGCTCTCCTTTAGTGATTTACGGATACCTTGACATTGGCTATTTAGGGTCATCAGCACCTCTCTGAGAGTGAATGTGCATGTGCTCTTGTGCGCACAGGAGGGGTTATTCTGTTAACTTTAATGTACATTAATCTATTGTAATGGTGAAATAGAAGCGTTAGCTAGGTCTTATGTAAAAATTTCTAGAAGCTGCTTCTAAACTTTCTCGACTCCCATATTTATTTTAAGTTCGGTTTAATTAGCACACTTGTAATTTTTCTTCATAGTATTTTACCTTTCTGATGAATTTCACTCCTCCCCTATCCCCAAATGGGAAATAAGTAAAGGAAGAACAAAAAGTCGGCTGCGATCTTAGTATTATATTGCTTCTTCCATTTTCTGATGTTACAGATTAATTTATCTTCGGGTAGCAGGGATGGTTGATGGTTTAAACGTCAAGGAGAGGATTTGCTATGTGAGTCAGAATATCTAATATTGTACTTTATCATCTATGCCTCAGGATATTATAATAATTCATGATCCATATCTTAAGATTGTCATCTTATATTCATGCATGCTTGGGATTGGCAGATGTAGTAATTGAAGTATTTGTTTATGGACTATTCTATAAACCCGTTCTTTTAGTTTCAGTTATTACTACAATATTTCTAAAATAGATGAAGACCCAACTACTGAACACTTGGGGATGCCTAATGTACATTTATTCTATCATCATTATAAATTCAAGTCTATTTTTCATTATTGTTAGAAGTGTCTTTTATTTTCTTAGCATAGCATTACGTTAATGCTATGTACTTAAAACAAAAGGCTATATATCTCAAACCTCCAGAACGAGTTGTATAAATTACTTATTTTGTAATGTGTTCTTTATGGAGACCACTTGTTAGCCTTCAGTTTTATAGTGTGCTCTAAATGTGTCATTTTACTTTGGTTTTCCCGTGGCTTTGTTTTGTTTGTGCTTGCGATTTTAGTATTCTTAACATCCTGTGTTTCTGTGTTTTTACTTGCTTGCTACAACTGCAGTTGAATTCCATGATGGACTTGGGAAGTGAAATGCAAGTTCGTGCCAGTGGTGGCCTTCTTGCAATATTAGAGAACGAGAGGATTGTAGATACTCTTGAGCAAAAGGAATCTGGAAATGCATCAATTGCAATAGATTCAATAGCAGAAGTTTCACTGTATCCTTTTCCTTATTGTACTTAATTCTTAAGGCAATCCATCTTTCACTACATTAATTTTTGTGAAAAGAGATATTTAGAACATTCCCTTTACTTTTGACGATACAGAAATAAATTTCTCAAACTTGATGCAGCAGCTCATGAAGCATTGCAGATATTCCAAATAGACAAGCATCCAAGCCATATGGGCATTGGTCGGGCAAAAGAAGGGTAATTGCTGACTTATCCTTGAATTTTTTATTTTCAATATATGAGAATATCTGAGCTCATATTTCCTGAATTGTAGGTTTTCTGTATTTGGGATGATGAATAAGGTTTGTTATACTTGTCAAAATTCAATTTAGAGTATGCCAGTATCTTAACATGCATTACTAATCATTTGTACTTCTTGCAGTGTGTGACTCCACCAGGTAGACGTCTTTTAAGGTATCTAGTGTTAAGACTTAAGACATATGAATTTAACATCTACATCACTCTAAGCTAAAAACTAATAGAAATTTTTCTTTTTCATGTCAGAAACTGGTTCTTGAGGCCAATACTTGACCTTGAAATTCTCAATTACCGTTTAAATGCTGTATCCATCTTTTGTTCATTAAATAAGCTCTGTCTCTGTGCTTTCATAAGCTGCAGATTCATTAGATTGAGGTTAAACTTCATTACTTTTTCACCGGAATATAATGTCCCATTGTAGGTTAAATACCTATTCCCCAGTTTTTCAACTAATAATGAAATGTGCAAAGTTTCTTTGATCGGAAACAGATATCTTTCTTTATTTGCTCAGAAGAACTAGTAGCTTCTTTACACGAAACCCTGAAATCTGTAAAGGATATTCCTTACTTGCTGAAGGTATCAAATGTCTACTCCTTTCTTCCCCTTCCACATTGAAAAACCGCATGATATGCGCACACTGTATATATTTGCTAATTGCACGGTTCTTTATATGTCTTGGTTGCAAATATTGAACATCTGTAAGTGTTGAAGTATGATGGTTTTCATTCCTGTAAGCTGGATTCTTATGTATATGAACATAAATTATCATATGAAGATAGAGCAGTATGATTTGGTACAATGAAAAATTATAATATGTTAATGACTATCCCTTTTGTTTCTTGAATTTTTGATGTGATATTATTTATTCTGGATTCCCTGTATACTAATATTTTTAGAGATTTAATTTCAATCATTAAAGAAATTTGACTCCCCAAGCTCCATATGCACCAGCTCTGATTGGACATCTCTTCTAAAGGTAAATTTTCCTTCAAACTTTGAGGTTGTTATTTGAACATTGACATGAAGACTGCTTTCTAATTTAATCTAGTTCAGTTGCTGTTTTAAATCCATGCTTATTTTACATGTTGAAAAGAATTTATTTTTGTTTTGATATTTTTTATCTTCTAGAGTATTCGTGCGCTGTTGCATATTAACAAGATATTTGAAGTTGGAATTTCGGAAGGTCTTCAAGAAGAATTGAAGTACTTGAACTTGGATATTGTTGATAAGGTACAGAATCTATAGATCTTTTTCTTCAACTGCAGATTTAAGTATGTCTTTGCTTAAATGATTTCTTTGTACTTAACATCATGGCAGGCAATTTCATGCATAACCACAGAGCTTACTTATGTCTATGAGCTGGTAAGTTTTATTTGTGTCTCCACTTGCTTCAACTTCTTTCAAATAGTGACTAGTATTTATCTTATTTTTCATTCTTCCTTAATAATATTTCTTTTTCTATAAAAAAGAAGTATTTATCTTATCCATGGATTGAGCGAGTAAAAATGTAAGTTGAGAGAAGCAACATAATTAAATATTGTTTGTATGCATTAAAGGAGCCAAAGTATAAAACTCAAATAAGGAGGTTAACAGGTCAAAGTTATTTGCCTTGATTATTTTCAGAAACAGAATTCATCCATTCTTTTCATCTAAAATTACACATTTCCTCTTATTGTCTTCCTGGTATTTGGCTCCTACTTCCAGGTGTAAGCTTAAGAAATTACAACGAGGACTAAATCTTATACTAATTACGTTTTAATTTGTTTTTTCTTTTCTACTGCTTAATTTGTTTTCCCTTCATAGTATACCATAGTTCCCTGTTCTTCAGTTTTCGACCCAAAAAGTAGTTGATAAAATATGTAACTATAACCTATATTCTGATTTCTTGCATGAATCATATTTTCAAAAAGATGCATGCTTAAAAGCATTTGATTTCATTAAAGCTAAAAGTCAATAGAATTGACAGACCATATTTGTTTAGATCAGGCATGACCTCATTTGACTGGATCTAGTTTTAAATGGTTATGTGCTTTGCAGGTAATTGGCGTTATTGATGTAAATAGAACAAAAGAGAAGGGATATGCGACAGTGGTCAAAGAAGGTTTTTGTGATGAGGTTAAATTTAATACCCTTGTTATTTGTTTCCATCTTAATGTTTCAATATAATGAAATGGTACTATATGCTCATTCTATTAAACTTCAACTACTATTTCTTTACATACAAGGCTTCTTGAATTAGATTTTAACAAACTAGAAAGCACAGACACACTGTTTTGTTGGTGTATCAGCGCGTTGGACATGGACACTACCATGAAGTTTTGATGAAACCCAACACATCTGTTTATGTTGGAATAGAAAATAATTTTTTTTTCTTTGACACACACTTATCAAGACTAGACACAGCCAAGGAAACTACAATTTTAAATTCTTTTAAAAAAATAATAAAACACCTGAAGTGAGAAAAGTATTTGTTTGTCTTGTAAAACAATTTGAAATTTAAAAAAAGAAAAGAAAAGAAAAAATGAAAAGAGGCTGAATGCATGCATTTCATTTAAATGAAGTCACAATCTCATTTCCCCATACTTCCTTTTTTCTCCCTTTCATCTCTTTTTTGCCGTAGCATCCATTTTTAAATTCCTCTTGCTAGTAACATTCTTCAAGAAAAATCCTACTTGCCTCTAGTAACATAGTATTGCTCTCATCCTCTCTCTTCTAAAGGTTAACATAGGAAACAAAGTGGCTGGTCATTCACATAAGGAATATAGTTTCTATGTACTTGTACATGGCTATTTCTACTTGGATCTTTTAGGAAATATTTTTGAAGATGATAGTGCAAAAGTCCATAGAAATTATGCTCTATGTTTTTCTGGGAAGGGGCTTATCATAGAGCAAGCACTGGCTTATCAAATGCTCTATTGTAAATCTTTTTCACACAAACACGCATGATATTATGATTTATGAGTCTCTTTACTTAGTAATGTTCAATTGTGTATTGTCTCTAATTTTAGATCACCATTGGAATTATATATACACAACACATATATATGTCATGTTGTGTCCTATTCTATAATTTTAAGAATTTGGTATGTCTATGTCCGTGTACATGTGTGGTGTAGCGTGTCAATATCTTTGCTTTCTTGGTAACAAATAATTTATTCCATGGATATTCAAAGTTTAATTTGTGCATAAAAGATCCTTCCTTCATAAGGTATACTTTATCTTTACTATTGCCTCTCTGTGGACATTTTTGTTTTTGGGCAGTTGGATGAGCTGAGGCAAATATACGAGGAACTACCAGAATTCCTGGAAGAGGTGACTTCTATACAAATTTTAATTAAACGGAAAACAATTTTATTTTATTTTTATCATGCTAGATATTCTTGCAGGTATCATTATTGGAACTTGCACTACTTCCTGATCTATACAAGGATAGGCTCGTTCCTTGTATTGTATATATACAACAAATAGGTAGGTTTGGCTCTCTGAAGCATAGTCATATTCAAGAAAAAGTAATAATGGATATTTGCCATTTCCTTCCTCTAGTATAGAAAAATTTGCTCAATCTTCTAAAAAACTCCCTCAGGTATTCATAAATCATAGGGTTGATGGATATTAAATTTATGTAACCTTTCCCTTTGAGACAAGATATATTCAAAAGATTATTGCTGTAATATTATGCATGAGTTCACTATTTTTTGTTGTTTTTTCATGTCAAATGCTAAAGCATGTCCATGAAAATAGCTGAAAGTAAAGAGCTGGAGGCTAGTAAAGAGTTTATAAGATTTGAGACTTTAGAAGGGCAACAGAGCCTGTTAAGTTGAGGATTCTTTAGGTCAGTGATTGCATTTTTAGACTAAAATTAACTACCTAAAGATTATGCCTGTTATATAAGCTTGTGCAGAAGTCCTATAGTTATATATTATACTTTTTTTCTGACATCTAGCTTTACCAGTAGTGTTTCAAATGTTGAACTTAGATATCGTATGTCCAACTTTGGCTCTTGAATATCTCTATCTGGGGTCCGGGCAGGAGCTTTCTTCTTTACTAAAGATTGGATTCAATTTTGACTCGTTCATTTTCTGATTTTCAAGGATGACATGATCATTTTATAAATACCAGGCTACCTTAGGTGTTGTGTCATCTAAATTGTTAGCTTTGATTAGCTTTTATTATTTCATATTTTGCAGGTTACTTAATGTGCATCTTTGAAGAAAAACTTGAAGAAACCACTCTGGAGAAACTTGAAGATTGGGAATTTACAGTATGTGCATCTTTGATTGGTTAATATCTGCAATGAATATATTCTGTTTCAATGATAATGATTTCAAATATAGTTCTCTGATGTAGATGGAGAGACAAAAAGATTCTTCTATCGTACACCAAAGACACGAGAATTAGACAGTCTTCTAGGAGATATCTATCATAAGATTTTAGGTATTTAAATAGTTATTTCCCTCCTTCTCTCTCTCTCTTTAAAAACTTACAATGTCTATGTGTTTTCATATAGTTTTCTTTACATAATGAACGTCAAAGTTTATCTAATAACATGTCAAGACTTTGAAATGTTTAACTCTTCAATGCTAAACATATGTCATGTTATATATTTCATATTGTGCAATATTATTTTAATGTTTTGAAATTTGAATATACCCTGTTGTATCTATATCCCACTTTTACAAAAAAAAAAAATGTATCATTTTCAGATATTGTTTTGTTTTGGATGTGATACATGCTCCTGTATCTGTCTGTGCATCATAAGATTTAGTAAGTGCACCATTTTATATTTAGACTGTTAAGGAACAAGAAATTTGGGCTTTAAGACAATTGTAAGAACTGAGAGCTTGCCTTGACAGCTGCAAATTTAGTTATGTTCATTGGTCTCTTATACAAATGTAATTTACTACTGAGATGTATTGTTTTAGATATGGAGAGGGCAATTACTAGAGATTTGCTGACACACATACTTGTGTTCTCAACCCATTTGATAAAGGCAACAAATTTTGCAGCTGAACTGGACTGGTAAGAGAAACTTTGTCATTGTTACGTTATGACTGGTACTTTGCATGACTTGTTCTTGCGTGATAACTTATATATTCTCTTTCAGCTTTTTGTCATTGGCAATGGTTGCTCGTCAGAACAATTATGTTAGGCCTTTATTGACTGAGGAAAGCTTGATCGACATAAAAAATGGAAGGTGCAAGCCATCTTGTTTGTTTGTGCTAAAAAGTAAAATGAATCTATTGAAATTTTAGAATTAATAGCATGGTTAATGACCAGTGTTTGTGCTACTTATAGGCATGTTTTGCAGGAAATGACAGTAGACACATTTATACCCAATGATACAAAGATTCTTCGTGATGGTAAACAGATGTAGCAATACATAAGAATTTCATCTAAATCACATTCTAGAAACTTGACTAATTAGATATATTTATTTATCCTTGATCTATTTATGTTCTTTATGTTTATTTCAGGAAGAATTAATATAATCACTGGCCCTAATTTTTCTGGGAAGAGCATCTATATAAAGCAGGTCAGTTATTAGTTCTGTATCTTTCTAGGATCTGTTAGTCTCCTGGAAATTTGATTCTACTTCAATTTATTCAGTTTATTATCTTTACCTCTTTTGTCTGTTGACACAATCAGAAATATTGATCTAGCATAAAGCCATAAATATATTTTTCATCATTGTTATGAGTTATATATATTAAATATGCTGACTAGAATAAATATATTAGTGATTGTATAGGCGTAAAATTAGGGATTTAGATTTCATTTTTGTTTCCTAATTTAGGGTTTCCCTCTTGTATATATATAGATGTACTCTGTATTGTGAAATATACACAGATATTCTTTTATTCTCTGATTCGATCGTATTATTAATGGATGAAAAAACCTTAATAAGTTAATATCAATGCACAACTTTGATACTTGGTAAATTGTTACATTTGTTGATGATTTTTTTAAGACCATTCATTTTACCACCAATTTTTATCTGACAGCACCATATCCTAAGCCACCAAATTATTTTGAATTGCTTATTTATAAAATATATGTCAAGTATCACTACTGATTACCATTATTTTCAATACTTGTTAATGTTCATCTTTTTTTCTTTTTCCGTGGCAAGTACTTGTTAATCTGATTTTTGTAGCATAGCACTAGATTTTCTTTTCCTACATAGGAGGTCCATGGCCAAGGGAATGGGAAGGTGTGTAGCAGTCTTTTTTTTAAAAAAAATTACCTTGAATCACCGTAAACCTGCCCCAATCCTTTTCATAGTTAAATTAATTTTAATAATAGGTATTGATAGGCCTGTGCTTTGTGTATTGTTTAAGACCAAAGGGCTTTTTATTTTGGCATGTTAAATATGGCAATCATCATTGGGCCTCTCCCAATCCCAACAGCTTAAGCATTTGGGATGGTTGGTTCCCTAACACATTTTCCCATATAAAGCTACTAAATGACATTATAGTGCATCCTTGTTTTTTGTTGCCGTGACAAAAAAGTATAGATGAAATTTGCTTTCAGGTGGCACTAATCGTCTTCCTCTCGCACATTGGTAGTTTTGTGCCTGCGGATGCAGCAACGGTGGGTTTGACTGATAGGTGTGATCCGCTTATAACCAATGTCTTTTTATGAAACTGTATTAGTTTCTCTGTTCTGTCTAAAATTACAATCTTAATGTTGCAGAATTTTTTGTGCAACGGGAAGTAGGCTTATGACAGCAGAACAATCAACATTTATGATTGATCTACATCAAGTAGGAATGATGCTAAGGTATAGTGAGAGAAAGGCTGGCTGGGGTAACTAAAATACATTGAAAAATGGCCATGATGAAACACATCTGCATCTCAGTCTCCCAGAATTTGAACTATTTTGTCGTGTGTGATGATCGAGGATCCCCACGTATCATTAATTAACTGAAATTGTACTTGTGCATGTTTTTCATCTGATTAATTGAACAGGTGGAGGGTTTTAATATAATCATATTTTACTAAAAGAATTGTAAAAGAAAAGCTTTCTTTTCAGATGTTTTGGAAATTTGCAGGCATGCAACTTCACAATCTTTATGTCTGGTGGATGAATTTGGTAAAGGTACTCTTACAGAAGGTTAGTTTATCCAATGTTAATGCTTTGTACATCATTACTATGAAATAAGAGTATCTACATTGCAGATGCTAGTTTCTAGCATAAATTTTTTAATCCCCTTTCAGATGGTATCGGCTTGCTGGGTGGGACCATAAGTCACTTTGTCACTTGCAATGAGACCCCCAAGGTTCAAGGACGTTTCTCTTCCTAAAAATATGTAAAATATATTTAGTTAATTTTCTAACCTTGCCACTCTTCTGGTTATGTATCATGAGGGCAGTTAGATTTTCCTTAGTATTGAAGATTCAACTTATATTACTTTATTGTGGTCTACCTCCTTTTTGCATTGTAACTGTCAGCCAAATTTACTATATTTTAAGTTGATTTAAACAAGATTGTAATTTCTTACTTTTCACTTCATTAATACATAGGCATCCTCGGCTTAAACATCTAACTTTTCATGAATCATATCCTCATTCCTGGACCGCAGACTTTGAACTGCTACATAGAAATTTGAAATGATGGTTGATGGGTATATTTTGCGCTGACAGTTATCCTCTTCTAGTTTCTATAAACTTACAACTAGGTTTTGATCAAAAGTCCTATTTTTTTTTCTCCCTTTTTAACTGGTCAGAGATCCTTCAATTGGCTTGCATTTTCCTAAAAATGTTAACTAAGATACAAGCACCAGCTTTTGGATCTGGTCATCCAATATCATATCCAGGAAATTTTTAATGTGGAGGAAGTGTTATCTCAAACTCTAGAATCTAATTCTAGTTTAAAATTGCACTTTCTAGATTCTTTGAGTTGTTTAATTGTAAAACTAGTGAAATAATTATATGCCTCATATATCTTTGTGGAGATTTATAAACCCTAACTCAAGAAGAGAATAATGGGGGACTCTAACTTGCTATGTGTTGAGTGAATTTCGTAATATGTAGGTTTTTGTGTGCACGCATCTCACTGAGCTATTGCAGGAGCGTTACTTAGACAAGGTTAAGCCCATGCATCTTTGTAAATTGTGGAGTTGAAGTTTTCAAACTATTATTTTTCAGTTATAAACGTGCAAATTTTTTTTTGTGGATTTCAGTCTACAAAGATTCAGTTGCAAACAATGAGTGTTCTGAGGCCTGACAACAATTCCACACGGATGGAAGACATTGTATTTTTATACAGGTAAGGTTATGTTGCCTCTGACAACGTATTATGCTAGGATTTCATTTACCACCAGATGGTCAATTTACTTTGAGGAATTTGGTAGGAAGATAATTGTTCATCAAACTCTGTAAATTCAAATAATCTTAACAGACATAATATATTCAAACTTTCCTGTAAAGCCGTTCCTGCCAAAGAATGAGGAGAGAGAAAACTTCATATCCAAAATGTATATTTTGAGCATGCATCTGTTAGTTGCAATAAGTTCATTTGTAATTTTCTTCATTTTTATGATGGCATTTGGTTCAATCACTGGTTGCTGTAACGGATCTGGATCTGCTAAAGTGCAGATTTGGTAAAGTGCACAACATGAACCGTTGGATGAAATTGTTACTGTATGGACAGGAATCTCAATTTTTATTTAACGGTCTGGATGATGCACTTCATACACATTACACATTTTGCACTTCATTTGATCCTCTTTCGTATTGTAACTACTTGCACAAGATTGATGTACTTCTGCTACTTTAAAGAGATTTTAGCTTTGTTTTTATTTCATTCAATGCAGGCTGGTTCCTGGGCTTGCACATCATAGCTATGGTATGTTTTTGCTTTCTTAGTCTAGGCATCTTCTGAAATGTTGATGAAATTGACGTGTAGTTTTTGGTATCCTGCAGGGCTTCACTGTGCACAACTTGCAGGTACTTCTATGAAGCAACTGGTGTCTAAATAATATCCCAACAAAAGAAAATATATTAACATAAGCTATCTTTTGTTTTTCCCATTTATGATTTATCATGTGTTGCAGTTCCGTGAGAGTAAGTATATAGTTTTAAAAGTATAGCAATGGTGGCGTGGGAATGAGAGTCTAATAATAGGTCTAGCAAAATTGACCTATGATCCAAATAACCAAATAATTACCCTACTGTGTCTATGACCACTTAAACCCAACTATAACAAATATATATACATACATGCAAATAAACACACAAGTAGTAAAGCATGTGTGTTTCTATATATAGACACACTTCCCACATGACACATGTACGCATTTATCAGGTTTCAAACTTAGACCTTCATTTGACCCCAAAAAAAAAACTTGGACCTTGATCAGAGGGCACATGATCTTATTTGTTATGAATACAAACAACATCATTCGTGCAGGTGTCCCAAATGAAGTTATAGAAAGAGCAGAAATTGTGTTGGATGCTGTTGTAAACAATAAGAATATTGAACGACTCTGCAATGAAAACATATCAGCTCAAGATCGTCTATATAAGGTGTCATTTTAGTGTTAAATTTCAGTTATATATATGCGTGGATATCGTTTACTTTTTTGTAGAACATCTAAACTTCATATTTCTGAGTTAAACGCAGGATGCCATGGAGAAGTTGTTGCATTTCGACATAAACAAAGGCGACTTAAACCTTTTTTTCCAGGATATGTTTCCTTAGCCCGTATGTTCTTTCAATTAGGAAAAAGGAGTGTTTTTTCTTGTAGGTTGTCTCATCTTTCCTTTCTTCCGTATGTTCTTTCAATTAGGAAAAAGGAGTGTTTTTTCTTGTAGGTTGTCTCATCTTTCCTTTCTTTTATTTCCTTTTAATTGATTTTCTGCACAGCATGGATTTATGCGCTCTTTTGAAATAGTTTGATCTTCATCCTAATATATCAGTTGTCACAGTCACTACCTGATAAAAAAATCTGCAAAATAGCTTTGTACTTTTCATGGGGTCTTTTCTATGCAAGCTTCTCTGGGAGTTCCAATTGTTCCATAAATTTGGATTGAGAAAGTAACCTAACTAAGAAATTACATCATCTCGTAACAACTAAGCATGCCATTGGGTAGCCTATAATAATTTAAAAGCTTGCCCCATATTTACCAGAAGACAACGAAATTAAAGTGATGAAGTTAACGGAGGGTCAATCCCTTCATAATTCTGGCTTAAATATTGGTGTCGGGTGCTTTTCCTGTCGAAAATCGAAATAGCTAGAGCGATATTTGCAGCCAAACACATTACACAGAATTTTTGGCTCACAAGTCACAACCATTGTTCTTGAAGATTCCAATTTTTTGAGAAAGAGATAAAAGCAGCAGAACGAAACGACAAGCGGGGATAGCTCAGTTGGGAGAGCGTCAGACTGAAGATCTGAAGGTCGCGTGTTCGATCCACGCTCACCGCAAGTAAGTTTTTCTGTCTTCTCATTTTGGGCCTTTTGTTTTTTGTCTTCTCAGTTGAACTTTGGGCCTTCGGGAGGAGTTCAGGTGCCCTAAGTAACTATTATACACCAAAAATGAAACTGCAATAAATTCTCAATTTAATATTTCTCAATTTAATATCTCATAAAAAAAATGTAAATATAAAATAAAATTATTATATTTTATGATAAAAAATTGTTTAATTCCCTACTCTTGTAAAACTTATTTTAAACTCACTGTCATATTCTCTCACTTTCTTTACATATTTCAATGTATATATTATATTATATACAGAAAATCAGAAATTAAGTTTGTGGTTTTAGAGGGGTATGTTTATTGTAGTTCAAATCATAAGGGTAACACTTGGGATAATTTATTCTCTTACATATATATATCAAGCTAATGTAATTGCTGCACCTTTAAAAATTATAATTGAAATATTCATATGTCTTCTATAAAATAAATAGTTGCTATCTCTGATGCCTTGCTTATCTCACAAGTGTAAATTCTTTCTGTTTTTTTAATTTTTGGTCTGGAATTTATTCTGTTTATGATGTTTGGTATGTCTGCTGCAGTCTTTTTGGCACTGTGAGCCTTTATGTCTGACATGATGTTTCTTACTTTCTTCTAAACAAATAAAGCAATCAACTGCAATTACATAATGACCTTAAGGGAGATAAGAAAGAAAGGAAAAAAAAAAGTTGTGCCTAACATTACAACCTCTAGGATGGATACATTGTTTTCATTGGCTCTTTCTCAGGAGCCCAATCTTCCATTTGATAGAAGCTGAATTTCAATTTGTATCATCAAAATACTTCAATAGTGAATGCCATCATTGACGTAAATGTTGGAAACTTTCAATTTTGCTTTCATTCATTTTTTCTGTTGCCCAATCAAAGAAAAAAATAGCAGAAAAAGTGCATCATAATCTTTTCTCAACCACCCACCGTTTTTTTTTCGGTTGCTTTATGATGACCAGAAGAAGCCTTGTAGTTTTCCAACAGGACATAACCATTAAGAAGCATAAGCATAATATGACTTTATAAACTTTTCCTTTGTTAGTGCTAGAAAGCATATGCATCTGCATCTGACACCCATGTTGGTATCCCTTTATGCTTTTCTTTGGTGACATCAACTATATAAAGAAGATCTTAGCTGGATGTATTGTAGGGAGTTTTATAGCATTTGTGTATTATTAATAAATGATTTTTTTTTTAAAATTAAAAGGTTTACATTATAAATAAAATAAAAATAAAAATTTAAATTTTATTAGTATATATACAAATGAACTGGCATAAGATATGTACCTTAAAATTTGTCCACCTATTTATATGCGGTTTCTTTATTTTATTTTTTATTTTTGGCTTGTATGTGGTTTCTTTATCAAAGAAAAGAAAATTGCTAGAGATAATTTGTTTCCATCACATACATACATAAAATCATAATATTATTTTATACAAAAGAAAAATTCTTTTGTAGAAGAAATGTGAGTATAATTTTTTAAAAAAACTAGAGTATTAAATATAATTTTTCTAATAAAGTAATTTACTCTATTCATTATTATACATGAAATTAGCCTGTGGGAATCAAAACTTTTGCACACACCATTTACTTCAAACTCTATAATTTCACGAGGAATTTTTTGGTTGTCCAACAATGCTTCAGTAGTGTGGATTGATTTGACTAATAATAGAATTTAGTTTATTAACTCTTAGAATTTAGGCAGTTTTCTAAACTAGTCACTCAAACAGGTCCTATATAATGAGAGGATAATATGAACTAGGACCTCTTGATAAATACAAGAATAAAACATAACTTGCAATATTGAGGGGCCTCAAAAATATGAATATTCTAACCATATGTTTATCAGGAAAAGCTTTACATTGCAACAAGCTGATCCTTCAGAAACTTCTTAAAGCTATCCTCTGTGCTTCCATTGTAGGACACCACCTTCAACTTAGAACAGAGTACTAAAACTTTGAATGGATATAATTGCTTAAGGATCTCCGGGTCCCTATCAAAATCCTGGAAAGATGAAAATTTTATGTAAGTGTATATGAGTCTAGGTACCAACATATATAGGACATATCTTTTCATTGGTTTATCACAAATTCTTCAGGCAATCCTGCTTGAGGCATCTCTTTGAACCTTGGTTCACCACGTTCTAAGGATTAAGAAACTAGCCCTTTCTGCTAGACCCAACCCCAGTTGGTTAGAAGTGAGAGGAGTCAAAAATACCGTTGCATCAAAATTAATGGTAAAGATCAAGATAAATTTTGCATAGGAAAAAATCAAGAAAACTAGTTTTCAAATATCTCTAAGTAATTATAAGGTGGTTACTCCACTGTATTAATAAGTGAAATTTAATCTTGATAGATAATTTTAATCCAAAGAGTAATTATTGACTCCACTCACAAAAAACATCTCTCACTATATATGTACCATATTTATGTACACACGCAATTACAAACAGATGAGTATATCTAGTCACCTTTTCAGTCACTAAGACAATTGGCTCGCAACCAAACTTGTCCTCTAGTTCTCGAAGTCTGGCTCTAATCATATCAATATCCTGGATTAGTTTAACAAATGATATTTAGCATCTTAATCAAAATGAAAGAGGGAAAGTAAACAAAATAAATAAATAAAAGCAGCACATAGTGCTTCTAGTTTAGTTTTCTGTACAAACTATTCTTTATTTTATTTTTTTCCAATTCAATAACCTAACCATAGAAATGTGCAAAGACAGAACATGTTGGCGTCGCTTGATTCATATAGCTGACCCCACCTAGTGGAAAAAGGCTTTGATTGTTGTTGTATTTATTTCCGGTGCAATAAGAACGTATGACATGATTTAACGATGGACAAAATTTATATGTTTTTTCTTCTTTTTCTGGTTCAAATATACAGAAATGTGTCCAAAAATAACATCCTGAAAGGCTCAAGCATCAAAAGAGACAATTATACCCTGGCATCAAACTTATGGTGATCACTAAAGTCAACTCGGTCAACATAAATGGCCCCCATCTGCATCAAGTTATCTGCAATTTAGAGGTAAAAATACATACAGAAGCAAAGTGAAGGCAAGTAAAACATCTACATGAATGAGCTAGAATATTAAAATTTAAAATGTTAAACATTATAACTGAAGATTGCAAGGTAGAGAATTCAGGTTGTTGCTTAGTCATGTCTGGGATACACAGTAAGAATGTCAGAAAGTTTCTACACTACGTAAATTAGTACGAGCATGATTGAGTATAAAAAACAATGTTATACCGTTGGAAAATTCAATTGGAAAAGAAAAATGTAATCCGTTTCTTCGTTCCATCATTTTCTTGCAATCTTTTGGATTAAAGGGATATAAAAACTCAACAGAACATGTTAGAACATCCTGAGATGACCGAAAAAATACCAAGAAAATACTTTATAAGCTATTTGTATGCATATATTAATCCATGTCTCTTGCATGCCTCATCTGTAAGTTAGGGTTTTAGCAGCATCTCCATGTCCAAATCAAACTATTTCATGCACTATGTAATGCACATGTTTATGTGTATGCTTGCCTTGGTGTGCCTCACTGATCACATGCACAGCTTCTCAGCATCTCAAAGAAGCAATTTTTACAGAAACAAACAAAGGAAAGAAAAATACCTTTTGGATCTGCTTGACAAGAGAATCTGCAGAACCGATGGCAGAAACACATAATACAAGAGCTTCATGCAGAGCTCTCAAAGGTATTTTGGAATTGATAACCCCCACGTCAAATAAGTAAGACGGATCCATTTTTGTAAAGAACATAGGAACAGACTTTTTGACCCCTTGAATGTTAGATTCAATATCCTTGAGGGTATCTTCAGAAACCTGTGAATCTCCCAAAACATTCATGTCATATTTTATATTTGCTGACCTATATACAACCTATATGAGCAAAAGCTGACTGACAGAACAACATACGAAATCAAATTTAAAAAATTTATATGCATAGCACTGGAAACAATTTTAGCATACCAAGTCTGCATGATGTACAACGACGACATCTGCTCGTCTAAGAGCAGTCAAGGGTTCCCTTAACGGTCCAAGTGGCAGTAGTTGAAGGTTACCCCAAAGACTCAATCCGTTAACCATTACAATCTCCAGATCTCGTCTCAAGCTCCAATGCTGCGTTAAGGCAATAATATTTTATTATCAAACAGTTATCTCAGAAACAGAAGTGTAGCTAACAAAAATGAGAAAGAACATAACTAATGGAGCATATCTTAGTTGGGGCATTCTCAATCTCAGCACAATAATATAGAAGAAAATCAGGTAACAATAGATCAAGGAAAAGGAGGGATGGGGAAAGAGAATTGTATTACCTGCATTGCATCATCAAGAACTACAACCCCAACTTTTTCAGATTCAGGATAACTCTGCATCTTCCAATTAAGGGAAAGCTCTTCATTCCATGAACTTTTATGGGTATCAACATAGCCATATTTTTGGATAAAATGGCTTGCTACAGCTGCTCGATTTGCACCAACACCAAACTTAGTTGGTGTCCCAAGAAAATGCCTTCGGAGCATGTTGACTTCATCCCCACCTCCATAGCCCTGCCAGAAAAAAGGATACATGGATTATGCAAGGCAACTTGCTGACCAAAAGTTGAAATGAATATGCATGGACTTCTATAATTGAGATAAAGAAGAGCATTATTTTAGTAGTAGTGTAGTCACAGGGCCATAAGGAAAACCTACTTAAAAGGGCAAGAAGTTTTGTTCTTATCGAAATAATAAAGTTCAATGACATAATACACTAATAAAGACATCGTAAGAATATATGCAAGGTTGTTATTCCATTTCTGACTCAGAAATGCAATGTTAAGACTACAGTTTCAAATAAAAAATAGCCCAACCCTCTACACTCTGCCTCTTAAGTCTTAACTAAACAAATTGTCTTCATAGTTTTATATTCTCTGAACTAATTGATTATTAGAAAAATAATAATAATAACAAAAACAAAATTCTTATAATCCCTAATATCAAGTTCATTTTCTAAAAAAATTTGGAATAGTGTTCAAAAGTTTAGAGTCAGATTTCTGGATGTTGTAGTTCAAAGTACATTCCCGAAGCCATTCTTGCTGGTTCAATTATGGAAATTCGCCATCAACTTTGCACTAATTTTCAACCCCATATTTTAGACATCAATGGAATAGTAAATCTTGTCTTAATCTCTGTAAAACTTTAATCAGTATTCACAAATCAAATAGCTTCATGTAAATTGTTTAGCTGAACTATTGGTACATTAACCTATAATAGGAGCAGAGACCACAATTCAGTCTTGACACAGAGCTCAGAGATTTCGTATTACTATCAGAATAAGCTCCTCGCACTTTTCTCAGTTAGCCAAACTCTATGTTTATAGCAGTGTTTATTTGGTAACAACACAAAATTGACGCTCCAAGCCACTAAATATGACTGAACTACAACCAGGCGTCTTTTGAGGCCCTCTATTTACCAGGACCATCCTCATCCTTTCAGCTTTCTCCCATTTTTCAGAAGCTGCATAGATATTTGACATTAGCACATTGTAAGAATTATTGCCAAAAAGGAAGTCCAAACTTTGTGCACTAATTTCCTTCATTACTTCTTCTGCCATTTTCAAATCGGAATGAATCCAGCATGCACCAAGCATTGCCCCCAAAACTGTGTCATTGGGTTCCATTGGCATTCTTTTTATCAACTCATCAGCCTCTTTTAATCTCCCTGCTCTCCCCAAGAGATCAACCATGCATCCATAATGCTTGATACTTATTTCCACACCACATGTCTCCATTTTGGATATTACTTCCAAAGCTTCATTGACCAAACCCCCATGAGCACAAGCTGTGAGTACAGTAAGAAAGGTGATACCATCAGGCTTTATGTTTGAATTCTCCATTCTGCCAAAAAACTCAAGAACTTCATGGCATTTTCCATTGATGGCAAAACCAGATAACATAGCATTCCAGCAGAAGATGTTCCTTTTAGTAAACTCTTCAAAGACCAATCTTGCATTGATTAAGTCCCCACATTTTGCATACATGTCAATTAATCCACACAGAACAAAGTGATTCATCTTGATCTCTTTATGTCTTATCATATGGTGGATTTTTTTACCAGAAGCAAGAAGCCCCAGCTGAGCACAAGCAGATAAAATACTAACAACAGTAAACTCATCTGGCTCGAATCCATCAGCTTGCATATCAGCAAATGCTTGCAGTGCTTCCTCAAAAAATCCATTTTGGACATAACCGGAAAGCATGGAATTCCATATCTCCATATTCCGGACCAGAACCCTTCCAAAAATGGCCCTGGCCTCTCTGACATTGCCTATCTTTGAGTACCCGCAAATCATACATGACCAAACAAAGAAATTTCGCTGAGGCATCTGCTCAAAGATCTCCCTAGCAGCTTCCATCTTCCCTCTTCTAGCATACCCATCAACCATCACAGTCCATGTTCTCACATTCTTCAAATCAGGAGGAACTCTATCAAACAATTGCCTAGCTGTGACAAGGTCCCCACTCCTTGCAAACCCATCAATCATCTGACTCCAAGTTACCGCTGTTTGTCCAGGCATCTTGTCAAATAGAATTGAGGCAGAATTTATATCCCCATTTTTTAAGTACCCATTAATCATGGCATTCCAAGTGACAACATTTTTCTGAGGCATAGCTTCAAATAACTGATGGGAATCAAGAACAGTGCCACACTTAGCATAAATATCAATTAGTGCAGTTCCAATCATTATGTCACTGTCTGAGCCAGCCTTAATGGACTCTGCATGCAAAGCCTTCCCATAATCAAGGAATGAAAGAGAAGCACAAGCCTTGAGCAACAAAGGGATTACACCAAAATAGTAGACTCCTTCATAGCGAATTTGTTTGTATACATCCAGGGCCTCTCTCAATGATCCTTGGTTAATGTACTTGCTTATTAAAACAGACCAATTTGGTAGATTCGAGATGCTTCTATTGGTGCAAAGTTGAGATAATTGATTGACACTTGCAGGATGCAAGAGCCAAAGAATTTGGAGGTTCTGATGTTGAGGTGCTATATTTAATTGACAATATCTAGTAAACTGTTGTAGGGGTCGTAGAGAACACTGTATTCTAGCTATTTTCATCTCCACAGCCTGTGCTAATATGCAGATATAACAAGGTTCCAGAGGGGACAACAAGAGGTGGTGAAGGAGGGCAGGCAGCAAATGAGAATGATGAGTTTGAAATCATAATCGAAGGCCCTGAAAAAGTGCCCCATTGGTGAGATTTTCCAAGTTAAGCAGGAGCAACCGCAGACTGAAACCGTCTAAAATTCTACCCATTTAGTAAGAATTGAAATAAGGAGTATATTATTGTTGCTAAGTTCTAATGGTTGTCTCACCTGCCCTAAGCACTGCAATCCAACCACATTCAGAGAAACTGTCCAATGTAATGGGTGCAACAGGTCATTTAATCCAACATGGCATACAGTGTCATTCAAATTAAGCCAAATATATTATTTAACTAGCTTAGCACTTAACCTATAAGTACATGAAATTACACTTGTTTATTAGCAACTGCTTTTCTTTTCTTTTCTTTTTTTGAATTAGGTGTAGAATTAGTTAAACTAATCCATTTGGCAGAATCTAAGTGGAATAGTATACAAAGTCAGCCCAATGACCGGGTGAAGATGTTACATAAGATAATATTTCCCAACTTAATGGTGACATGTCAAGAAATGAGGGCAAATCAGTGAAACCAGAAGAGCAAATTTTGGAAGGAAAGAAAAAAAAAGTGGCTAAACAACTAGCATTTTTATAGTAGTAATAGATTATACATAAGCAAGTTCATATTACCAGTCACACTGTATGCTCAACCATATGCATTTCAGAAAAATGAAAATCTGAGAACACGGAATCATAAAGGAAAACATTTCTTAGGTGGCTCTTTCAAATCTGAATGTGCTCTTTCAAATCTGAATGTGCTCTTTCAAGCAAAATATTTAAGTAATCCAGCTAAATTTCAATCAAGGTAGACCAGTAACATCTACAAAATTAGAAAACAATGAGATATATGAAAAATACCCTTGAAAGAATCAGAGGTGAAATTCCAGAATCAGCTAACCAGAGTGCTATGAATTCAACCATCGGTGTCTTCCCATTGCCTCCCCAAGTCAAATTCCCAACACTTATAACAGGAACGGGTAACCTTCCAGATTTAGAAAAGAAAAAAAAATACAGCATAAAACCCAACATTAATTTTCCTTTTCAATTTTTCTTACCAACCAAACAAAGCATTGAAAGAAGAAGAAGAAGAAGAGAAATAGGACTTACCGGTGCTTTTGGAAGAAGCCAAGCTGGTAGAGATGGTGGCGCAGAGAAAGTAGGAGTTTGTAGATAGAAGAAGCAGCAAAAAGTAAAGGAACGAGAGAGCGTCGAAGAGGAGGAAGCTTAGCGATACTCTGAGTGTAGGCGATCTCGTTCACTATTCTTCTCACTCCCTCCATGAAGACGGAAGAGGCGCAAAAGTGTAGTTTAACAGCTGTTGGTAAAATTCATATGTAATTTTTAGCACAAATGACTCTTTTGTTCCTCAACGTTTGTACTAAGTTTAATATTGGTCCTCAACGTTTTAAAAAGTTATTTTTGGTCCTCAACATTTTTATTTTGGTCAAAATTGGTCCTCCAGCATAACTCCGTCTGATTTTTTTGTGTTAAATGCTGACGTGGAAGGCTTATGTGGCACACCCTCTCTCCTACGTGTCATATCTAGATGATATGGCACCATCTCTCACTCTAATTCAGCAAAACGATGCTGTTTTGCATCACTTCTCTCTCACTCCAACTCAGTAAAACGGCGTCGTTTTGCTGAGTTGGAGTGAGAGAGGGTGTCATATCATCCAAATATGACACGTAAGAAAGAGAATGTGCCACATAAGCCTTCCACGTCAGCATTTAACAAAAAAAATCAAACAGAGTTATGCTGGAGGACCAATTTTGACCAAAATAAAAACGTTGAGGACCAAAAATAACTTTTTAAAACGTTGGGGACCAATATTAAACTTGGTGCAAACGTTGAGGACCAAAAGAGTCATTTGTCCTAATTTTTATGGTAAACTTCTGAGTCAGATTTTGAAAATTTAATGTTGGTGTCAAAGTTTTTTTTTTGGTTAATTTTTAACACTGTTAATTTTTTATTGTTAAATGATAATGTGGCATGCTTATGTGGCAACCCTCTCTCATACGTGTCATATTTTAATGACGTAGCACGATATATCACTGTCACGTCACCCCATATTGTCACATCATCATCTTCTCTCCTTATCATCATCATTTGGGGTGATGTGATAGTGATATGTTGTGCCACGTCATTAAAATATGACATGTAAGAGAGGGGGTGTGCCATATAAGCATGTCACGTCATCATTTAACGGAAAAAAGTTAACGGTGTTACGCTCGAGGATCAAAATCAACAAAAAAAAATTTGAGGACCAACATTAAACTTCATGCAAACATCGAGGACCAAAATAGTACTTTAGCCTAATTTTTATTCTCTGTTTTTACTTTTTTTTTAGGCAAACAATTTTTAGTTTTTGAATTACTATTTAGTTTTTGAAATTTGAAAACATATTATGAATTTGTAATTATGTCAACTATTTAATCCTATAAACGTTAACTGTTAGATAACTAAGTGACGTAGCCGTTAATTGCTGATGTGATGCTATTAATGACGATATGTGGGTGTCAGAAGAAGATTTTGTCATTAGGACGAGGCATGATATGGCCGCTATAACTGCACATCAAACAAAGCTTGGTTACGGGGACAGTGGAAAGGGAGTCATCGATATAGTGTTTTACAATGCGTGAGAGGAGGAGAGGAGTCCGATAACGTCAATAATTAATGATCATGTCACTCAGTTATCTAATGAGTAACGTGCAAGGGACAATAGTTAATAGAATTGTAAATTTATGGACTAAATAATATTTTTTTCAAAATTTGCGGGAACTAAAAATACTGCCTCTTAGTTTTTCTTTTCTTTTTTTTGCAATTTTCTAATATTAAAAAAAAGTTTTTTAGGAAATTTAAACCCCGTTTGTTTTCAGGAATTTATGGCGTAATTTTGGCTATAATCCAACATTCTATCTAATATTTTTTATACTGAAATATCTTACTTTTTGCAATCTTATAAAAATTATGTTTTTGTCTTTATTTTCTTACCCACTTTTATTTCATATCCCATTTTTTATATAAGGATAACTATTTTATCCATTTTTATTCCATTCACATCACATTTATATTCCCTTTAATATTCACATTCTTATTCTCACCAACATTTTTTATACCAAACAAGTCCTTAATGTTTAGAAGGTACTTTATTTATCAAAATTTAGCATGAGAAAAACCGAAGAATACAAATATTTCCACATTGAGGGTTATTTTTCCACTTTTCAAATAATTTTTATATGTATATATCTTTTGCCAATGTACTAATTTCAAGTTTTTTATTTTCAAAATTAAGTATCGAGCCGATAATTAATCTATTTGTTAACTTAAAAATATTGTAAAAGATAAAATAACTTACTAATAATTTAAAATTGTTTCATACTTAAAATAAAAAAAAATTAAACTTTTAACTTTGGATAGAGTTGACGAGTCATTTTCACTCAACTACACTTATAACAGACTAATTCCAAGACAATTTGAATGACAATTTTAGAAAATCAAATTCATATAAATCATAAATACACTCAACAAGTATTGAAAGATTAATTAAAAAATATGTAGCTAAAACAGAAAAATGTAATATATATATATATATATATATATATATATAAAATTATATTTAAACTATACTATTCTCAATTTTTTTACACTCTATAATTAAAGTATTGTGGCTGCAGATTAATTAAGATACATTTACAATCAACAGTATTTGCCCTAGCTGAATGGATTAATTCCTCGTAACATAATAAATTTGAGTTTGAATTTTTATTGAAAGAAATGTTTATATTTAGTGTCCGAAAATTTTTCAAACGAAATTATCTTCAATAAAAAAATACCTATATAAAAAAAATACATGTATTGACAATACTCAATAATAGATAATATTAATACTTTTAGCTAATACTACACCAAACACTTTAAATTTTGTCTAAATAAATTATAATTTACACGAAAATTTAATCATCTCTAAAAGATAACAAATTTGTCTCATCTATATTTAAGAATAAAATCCAAAACTGTAATCATATTTAATTAAATGCACAAAAGCATAGTTCTTACAAAAACTATAAATTCTTTTATTTAAAATACATCCAAACTATTTGTTGCATTAGTATATTTAGTATTTACACTAATTATTAAAATTCATCTATGCCAAGAGCATCAATCATACCTTTAGAATGGGACAACTCTACTCCCCTTACAATATATCCTCTAACTCAAAAATAAATAATTAGAGTCTCTTTGGTCAAGTTTATTTTGGTTTCAGAAGTATTTTTTTTAAACGTTTATTTTTTAAAATTGAGGTATTTAACAAATTATTCAAAAGTGCTTTTGAGTTGTAGTATAAGCTAGCGATTGAAGCGTATGCTACTAACCAAAAACATAAGTTAAAATTTAATTATTAAAAATAACAATACCCTTAGTAACATTTTAAGTAAACTGAATACTTGGTCTCAAAACATTGACAATAATGATTAATAAGGTTAAAACTTGCTAAACATTTCGAAGTTGAAGTTGACATAGTGAAGATATTATCAACATATTAATTAATTAAGGTGGCGTAATCTTACTTAGGTGACCATTAGGCTTGGATTAAGCATTTTAGTACTCATCAGTTTCTACAATAATAGATAAATTAAAGAAATATCGTAAACCAAGAATGTACCATCATATGGTATGTAGGCTAAGGTAGGTAATTTTAGGATTATATAGAATTGTATGAATAAATAATTAATCTTAAATATAAGTCACAATACAAAGCTATTATGTGAGTGAAAGTATTTGCGAATGAATAGATGGTACAGAATATTACTAACCTCTAGCATTAAAAAAGAACTTTAAATATGAAAGAAGAAATAAACTAGAATGCACATGACTTAAAGGGTGTTTTTTGCATTTTACTCAATAAAAATTTGTGTATTTATTCTAACAAAAAAAGACTGTACTTACTAAAAATGTTCAAATTAATGTAACTTTATTTTTATTTATTCTACCAATGAATATATGTGTACGGTAGTACTGAACTTCAGTACATCCCTCCAATCAGTTGGTCCCTAATTCATTCAAGGTGGGCCCTAATTAATGTAAATTTTTATTAATATTAACAAATGACACTACATGATTGGAGGGATGCACTGAAGTTCAGTGGTACGGTAGTATTGAAGTTATTTTTGAGAAACAAAATTAAATTAGGAAAAAATCTGGATTAAGATGGTTTTTTTTATATAAATGGATTAAAATGGCCGCAATTATATATGTATAATCAATTTTAGATTTTATATCTCTATTATGTATAATCAATTAAATTATTTATATATTTATTGGGGGATATTAGAAAAATATTTTGGTGTATATATGTAATTAAAGGAATATATTTGACAGAAGGGAAGTATTGGTTCCTAAAGTTTACCTTATATCTCAATTTTGTTTGATTAGTGTCACTTTAGTTCTTTAATTTTTAAAAAATCGATAAAAAGATTTTAACCACTAATAGTCTAACACAGTTTATTTATTTAACAAAAAATGCTGACTTGGAGTTCAATTGAATTCATGATTTATGTTAAATTATATTTAAAAAAATAATGAAGTATTTGTTAAAATGAAGTTTGAGATAGTTATTACTTTTTTAAAGTTAATGGATTAAATTAGCACTAATCAAATTAAGAAACTAAATTGTAAATAACATTCTTTTGGCCAATTTTTTTAATGGGTGCAAGTTCAATTTTGTATGAAAAACAAGATAATTTTTTTTTTAATGTTTTTATACTTTTAACAAATAACAACTATACATTTTGATTCATTAATTTAAAGAAAATCCCATCACTTTTAAAGAGACGTGTACATTGGGCTAATAAGCAATGTACGAAGCAGCCAACACTTCACATGTGATGTGTGAATTTATGTAACACCTCATCACTTAAAAATAATTAAAAAAAAAAGTCAAATTAATATGATGGTCAAAACCTCAAATTGGTCCCTTATGTTTGCACAAAGTTTCATATTGATCCTTTATGTTTCAAAGTGTTTAAATTAGCCCTTTATGTTTGCAAGAAGTTCCAAATTGGTCCTTCCGTCCACTTCCGACAATTTCTTAAGTTAAGTGCTGACGTGTCCATCTAAGCTGACATGTCATTGCCACATCATCGCATATGATAGTGGATGATGATGTGGCGATGACGTGGTATGACACGTTAGCTTAAATGGACACGTAGAAGAGATGATATGTCCACCTCAGCACGCCATGTCAGCACTTAACAGAAGAAATAAATAGACTTGGACGGAAGGACCAATTTGAAACTTCTTGCAAACATAAATGACCAATTTAAACTTTTTGAAACATAAAGGACCAATATAAAACTTCGTGTAAACATAAGAGACCAATTTAAAATTTTGAAATATGAGGATACCCCATAATACCCTCCAAAATTTCACAATCCATCCAATTTGTGATGACCTAAACCCATAATTTTATAGGGAAATAAATACTAAAATACAAATATACCCTATGAGTAGAAAAAACAAAAAAGAAACACTAATTACATCTATTGACTTTTTTGGTGGAGTTGATGAACAAATTAATTTAGGCTAATATGCATAAAATCTTTTTTTTTTTTTTGCCCAAATGCATAAAATCTGTTTGAATATATCATAAGTTGTATATAGATAATTTTTTTCAATTTTTATAAAAAATGAGAGCCAAAGTTTCCAAAATTTACATCAATTTTTAACACCATTAAGTTTAACTAATATAATTTGAGTTGATTGAGATTTGAATTAGAGATAGAACTCTTTCAATGAGAGTGTTTATGTACACTGAAATTAAATATCTACCAAAGAATTCTTGCAATCTTTAAATTATTGTAGCCTTTAAACTAGTTTTTAGAAATTGAATTTGTTCAGTTATTCTCAACAATAAATGTTCAAGATATAAAATGAGATAAAAGTTCAATGATACCGTACCACTGAATTTCAGTACATCCCTCCAATCATGTAATATCATTTGTTAATATTAATAAAAATTCACATTAATTAGGGCCCACCTTAAATGGTTTATGGATCAACTGATTGGAGGAATGTACTGAAATCTAATATTACCGTATCACTGAACATCTACTCGTGGTTAAGTAAGAAGTGCTGAATAAAGCACAAGAAAATTAAATAACCCACAGAATAATCAGAATTTCCGTATCGAGACATTTTTAAATGAAAATAATTTTTTGAAGAAAAAAACTGGTTCATTGAAATTAAAAACTATTATATATAAAATGGTTTCAAAAAAATTATTATATAAAATTGTTAAATAATTTATAATGGTTTCATTCCACAAACATGGGATCGATGCTCCCAAGGGACACAAAATGTAAAATCGTTGTTAATTGTTTTTGGGTAAATAAATTGTTAATGTGGCAAATAAGTTTTATAAAGCTGAGAGACATGTAATCTGTCTAAATTATGCTTAAAAATTTAAATACGGAGATATCCATTGAAAATAATAATTATGTTTTTGAATCAGAAAAAAAAATTGACTTATATTTAATTTTTTAAATGATTTCTTACCTCATTGCTCATTAGTTTTTGGAGTATGACTATTCCCTTTTTTTCATCTCATTTTGTAATAGATGAAAATTTTTAAACAGATTACAAGTATATTTATAAGATTAATTAAATTATATTTTTTAAAAATAAAAAATATTTTTCAATTTATTTTATGGTAACATAACATTTTTCTTGATAGTTTTTGAATCCGTGTATAGATATGATATGATTTTTATAACATTATATATATATATATATATATATATATATATATATATATATATATAATAAATGAAATGTGGGTTCGAAAGAATGAAAATATATCACTTATTGAACTAACATTTGTAATTTGTATCGTAGCCCAAAAGTTATTACTTCCCACAAAAGCAAGTGTATTAAAATGGATGGGTATGATATAATATCATTGATTAAGAGCAATGTTGCTTTCACACCATTCAAATCTGTATTTCATTTATTTGTATATCTTTTTGTGCATACCATATTTTAATACATAAATTACTTATATATTTAAAACTGTTTTTAAGAAAGTTAAATTGCATATTCAACGTCCTTAAGTTTTAGGAAGGGGGACGTACACTTAGGGCATGTTCTTTTACAAGAATTGTCTATGAAAATAGAAATAGAAATGGTGGGATTCACTGGGCCCCATTTATTTTTTCATTTTTTCATTTCCATCAACTTTTAAAAAAAAAAGAAAAAAATACAAAATATCTATTATACCCCTCTGATTTGACATGATTTGACACAATTATAACCTTCTTTTCTTTTTATTATTTTAATATAAGGGGTAAAATGGTCATTTTAATACATTCCCTTTCCATTTCCATTACCAAACTTTTACTACTAAACACAAGAAACGCATTCCGTTTCCATTTCTGTTTCTGTTTTCATTTCTATTTCTGCGTAAAGAACGTGCCCTTAGGGCACGTTTGCTTTGTAGAAATGGAGAGGGAGAGGGAGAGGGAAAGGAAATGAGTTTGATATGTTTGGTAGTAAAAATTTAAGATGGAAATGGAATGGGAATGTATTAAAATTACTACTTTATTTCTTATATTAAAATAAGGGTTTTGCTAACCAGTGCCCTTAGGGCACTGGTTAAGAATGCATTTATTGCTAGAAATTAGTCAAAAAGTTCATAGAATTCTTAACTTGCAATAAATGAGTCTGCATACTTTTTTTAAAGACATAAATACCCCAATTCATTTCTTTATCATTCAATATTATTTATTTACTATTAAACTTTACTATATATATATTAAGAATTATTTTTAATTTATTATTATAAATAATTTTATACATAATTAAAAAATAAATTAAAAATAATTCTTAATATATATAGTAAAGTTTAATAGTAAATAAATAATGTTGAATGGTAAAAAAATGAATTGGGGTATTTATGTCTTTAAAAAAAGTATGCAGACTCATTTAATGCAAGTTAAGAATTCTATGAACTTTTGACTAATTTCTAGCAATAAATGCATTCTTAACCAGTGCCCAGGGCACTGGTTAGCAAAACCCTTAAAATAATAAAAAGAAAAGAAGGTTGGGATTGTGTCTAATCAAATGGTACAATAGACATTTTGTATTTTTTTTTAAGTGTCAGATGAAACCATAAAGTAAAAGTAGGTGGGGCCCGTTCCTTTCCATACTCATTTCTCACAAGCGAACGGCACCTTATTGATTTTTAAAATTTCACAGATGCGTCCCCTGATTTTTTAGTTGAGGCACCCAACATACTTTTTCATTAACTTCATATTTAATCGTTATCTGTTATGTAAGTATATTTTGTGAGGGTATTTTAGCCGTTATTTGCCACATAAGCACATTTTTGTGAAGATATTTTAATCATTATAATATTATTTTGGCCATTTTAATCATTCAATTTGAGTCCGCTAAAGTGCAAAATGACTAAAATGCCCTCATAAAATGTATTTACGTGATATATATTAGTTGAATGTGAAATGAATACTAATAGAATGGTGCTAGCGTGTGTTTGGTAAGGAGAAAAGAGAAGGGAATGAGAATGGGAAAAGATGAGGGGATGTAAATGTCCTGTCAATGTGATGTGATGTGAATGAAATAAAAGTGGATAAAATGACTATTTTACCCTTATATCAAAAGTAGAAATGGAATAAAAGTAGGTAAAAAAATAAGGGCAAAAATATAATTTCATCACATTGCAAAAAGTCGGGGTTTGTTTGGTAGGAAGAAAAGAGGAGGGAGAAAGTCTCCCTCCCTTTTTCCATCATTATTTATCCATTCTAAACATAGCCTAAGGTCACGTTCTTTACGCAGAAAGTGAATGAAAATGTGTTTACTGTGTTTGGTAGTAAAAACTTGAGAATATAAATGGAATGAAAATGTATTAAAATTACCATTTTACCCTTTATATTAAAATATTAAAAAAATATTATAATTATATCAAAAAAGTATAATAGATATTTTATATTTTAATTTTTTTAAAATTTTTACACAATTTTCATAAAAAAAAGTGTAGAGGTACTGTGTCGATGGGGTCCATTAGACCCATATGTTTTTTCGTATCCTTTCCTTTAAACGAACGGCCCTAACTATAAATTGAAATATTAAGAAGTTTGTCCGTAAAATCTTAAAATTGAGGTGGTATATACGAAATTGGATCCAGTGCAATTCCCTCCCGTGCAATTCCGATGCAATTCCTATAAAATACACATTTTTACTTCATTTTTGAAGTATTAATACGGACTCACACTAATAATAATCCACTATGAATAGATTAGAGACCAAGTTAATATCAATATTGACAAATATCATCACCTTAAATGGATTAGGGACCAAATTGTTATTAATATAAAAAATAGTCTCACGAGGCTATTTAGTGATGATATTTGTCAAAATTGATAATAATTTCATTCCTAATCTATTCATAGTGGGTTATTGTTAAAGTAAATACGTATTAGTACTTCACAAATAATGTAAAAATATATATTTTATAGGAATTACACCGGAATTGCACTGGATCCAAACTCAGTATATACACCTATTATGTAGGTTGGGAGAGGATTTGAGGGTTTTAAGAATGATTGGTTAGTAATAACAAAATTAAAATGTTTGTAATATATAATTTGAATGCAACAACAAAACCTGCCTTCCCAACCAAATTTCCATCAATCTTTAGCTTAACAAAACTTGGTTTGACTTGTTGAACCATCCACAATATGGGTGTCTCCCACTCTTCGGATCACCATTCACAACACACACATTCTTATTAGCTTCAATCTCTTTCTCAATCAACTTGCAACATATATTGCAAATACAACATTATGCTAATTCCAGTATATATATATATATATATATATATATATATATATATATATAAACAATAGGTAAAAACTCCAAATGGGTCCTTTATGTTTGCACGAAGTTTCATATTGGTCCTTTATGTTTCAAAAAGTTTAAATTGATCCTTTATGTTTGCAAGAAGTTCCAAATTGGTCCTTCCGTTCACTTCCGTCAATTTCTTAAGTTAACTGCTGACGTGGCGTGCCGAGGTGGACACATAATCTCTCCTACGTGTATCAAATAGCTGACGTGGCCTTAGATACACTAAAAACACTCAAATGATGTCGTTTAAGCCAAAAATAAAATCATGCTGAGAGGACCAATATGAAACTTTAATGAAACATAAAGGACTAATATAAAACTTCAATGAAACATAAAGGACCAATATAAAACTTCAATGAAACATAAAGGATCAATATAGAACTTCAATGAAACATAAATGACCAATATAGAACTTCAATTAAACCTGAAGGACAAATATAAAACTTTTGGGAAACATAAAGGACCAAAATAGAACTTTTGAAAGATAAAGGACCAATTTAAAACTTGTGTGAAACATAAAGGACTAAAATGGGCATTTGACCTAAACAATAATATACAAAAATTATGGGAGGGAATGAGAATGTGATGTAAATGGAATTTGTAAAATAATTATTTAACCCTTATATTAAAAGTGAGAATAGAATAAAAGTAAATAAAAAGATATGAACAAAAATATAATTTCATCAGATTGCAAAAATAAGATAGATTTAATATGAAAAATTATATCCTACAAACAAGTAACTAAACTTTGGATAAAGATAATAACAATTTAAAAGTTTAAAAACACATGAAATAGAAAGAAATTTAATATTCTAGTGATTAAATTAAGACAACGCATAATCTAATAAGTAAAATTGATATACTTAAGAAACGCCTTCTTTTTCTTCAAATTAACTAGACAATACTATACACAATCTCTCTCCCAGAAGTAACATTTGAATCATAATTTGCCACAAACCTTATGACCAATCTCAACTTAAACAAAATACTTCCATGATTAAATCCCAATTTCCAGGATATAGCAAAATAGGAAGAATGGTATATATATATGAAATGAACATATTATGAGAGGGGTCCGAATCTCCATAAATTTTGCGAGGTGGTAGTATGGCCGACCTAACGACGGCCTCGTCCACTCAGGGGAGGCCACGTGTCCAGGAAGAAATGTCCAAAAAACCAACGTGGGACCCACCGCGAAAGTCACCAAGGAGCATCAATCAATGCTCACACCACCCAACCTGTTACCTGCCCTCGAAAATAATGGAACCAAAATCCATAGAGAGAGAGAGAGAAAGAGCCAAACGACGCTGAAGAGAAATTCTAGAGAGAGAAAGGAAAAGAAAAGAAAAAGCAAAAGAGAGACTGCGTGCGTTTCCACCAAACAAAGAAGAAAAAAAAAGAAAGCGAGTGAGAGAGAGTGAAGAAGAGAGAGAAACATAGAGAGAGAAAGATCGGCGATGGGTCAGATCGTGAGGAGGAAGAAGAAAGGGCGGCCGTCCAAGGCGTATCTGGCTCACCACCGCTCCGGCGAGTCTCCCGCCGAGGCCGATGCGGCGGCGCAGCCCGACCTCCGCCGCAGCCTGCGCCGCCGGAATGTGAGGTACAACATAGAGTACGACGACTACCTGGAGGAGGACGACGAGGAGGACGAGAGGAGGAGGGAGAAGAAGCTCAAGCTAGTGGTGAAGCTCAACCAGGATAGGGATAGGGACGAGGAGGAGTCGGCGCCCAGGCGCACGCGCGGCGGGGCGCGTGGGAGTCACTCGCGGGATTCTTCCGAGGAGGACGAGGAGGAGGACGGCGAGAGGAAGCCGCTCAAGCAGAGGAGGATCGGCGGAGTGAATGAAGAGGGGGAGGAGGAGGAGGAGGGGGAGGAGGAAGAGGGTGATAATGATGAGGAGAACGAAGAGGAAGATGAGAATCTTCATGACAATAATGATGATGACGATGATGGTTTGGTAAGTTCTGTATTATTGCCGCGAGTATTATGGCTTTGAATTGTCATTGTTATCTTCATAACAGCTGCATTTCGATTGCTGCAATTGGAATAAAGAATAAAGCAAAAAGACAGCTGGGGACTATAGATCTGAAGAAAATAATCCATGGACGAGAGCAGAGTGACTGGTAGAGCTAGAGCAGTACCGTGGGAGCTAAAGGGTTTTAGCAGAGTGTCCAGCTCAGCGAAAATCACTGAGTATTTTTATTTGGGTGTTACAATTGGTCCATAATTCAGTATCCCTCTCTATCTCTCCGTTTCTCTCTCTAGGTCTCTCTCTCTGTCTGTGTCGGGATTTTGGGGGAGATAACTAACGGGTCAACTGTCAAAAACTAACACCCACAGAATCTGATAAGGCTCCCACCCTCTCTCTCTACCCACCTCCACCTCTATATATCTCCTTCTCTCTCTTTCAAACCTAAGTATTGTATTGTCTGCCTTGTCTCTGTCTCTGTCTCCATCGAACACTCTAATAAACTCACCCTTTGCCTTTTGCATTTGTATTGCATTATTAATTATGTTCCTTGGGGGCTGTGGTTATGACAGGTAAAAGGCAGAAAAGAGGATTCGAAAGGGCTCCACTCTGTTACAGGTTTGTGCGATTTTGTGGGTTTTGTGTTGTTATTCTTGAATATCTCTTAAATGTGATACTGAGCTCAGCTCAGTGAGCTGGTTCTGTTTGCATCATCTTTGTTAGTTATTGAACTCCTTTTTTGTTTTATTAGGAACTCCGAGAAAGCCGTCATCTGGGATTCCGTTGCCTGATAAGAGGACTCTAGAATTGATCCTCGACAAGCTCCAGAAGTATGGGTTTTGTTTTCCATTTCTCCTTCTCTGTCTTTTTGTTTAGACAAGTTTGCCACAATTATAACAAGTGATGGGGATGGCAATCATCCATCGAGTAGAGATACTTGTATTGTCTATTCTTTTCTGATGCGAGCATTGTCATGGGTGTATATGATGGCAGGAAGGACACTTATGGTGTGTATGCTGAGCCTGTTGATCCAGAAGAGGTGTGCGAATGATTCCTGTAAATTGTTGATTTTGCTTTTGGAATATATCTTCTGAGTTGGGGGTTGAAACATGAAAGTATGTTTAAATGCAGCTTCCTGATTATCACGATGTGATTAAGCATCCAATGGACTTTGCCACAGTGCGGAAGAAGCTAGCAAATGGATCATATCCTACCTTGGAACAATTTGAGGTATGTCAATATGTCTACACAGCACGATTTAAGGAGATTTCTCTTCTTTTTCAAGATTTTGATTATTTTTCTTCCCGTTTAGTTGTTCCACGAGATTTGGATGCTAAAATGTGTTTTTCTTTTCTACTCAGCGCTATCATATATTATTTGTACTGAAGATTCTCAAGGGTTATATTGAGACATTTTTATTCAGTACTCTTTCTGGTGAATTCAGATAGGATCTGTTGTTACTTGTTATAAAGTATCATAAAAAATGAGCATAGTGAGCAGGAGGCAGTTGCATGTTGTTAGCATGTATACAGAATATATGAGATAGCTAATATGTCACAATATATTTATTGACAATGCTGTCAAGTGTTAACAGCCACACACTTCTATTGGATGAACATAACTCAATATTCCACTACGCAATAAGCGTAGCAGTTTTTTTTTTCTGTTCATAAATGCTCTTTGGCAGTGCGTCATCTTTTGCAAGTGAGAGGGAACAACTTATGAGATTTATAGCTTATTTTAGATTCTTATTGCGTCATCATCTTTTGCCTTTTGCTCTTACGACTTCCTGTGTTTGTTGCATTGTCAATGGAATGTTATCTGTTAGTATTTTGCTCATTGGTAACAAGTTCATACTGTAAAAGCTTTGCCGCAATCAATAGAGATGAATTGTTAAAAATTGAGCTAGGTTGCTATTTTTCAGTGATCTGAGTAACGTTCAAGCAAAATATCTGTAAGATTATAATTATGTGGGAGTATAGTATTGACGCAAAAATGCAGATCATTATAAGTTGTTGTGTACTTGTGTTCTCTTTTTAAAATTAATCTAGAATTGTATAAGATGTTTTTGGAGTATCATCTACAATTTGGTGTCTTATAAATCTTTTGCCCTAATATTTGTCTTTCAACCAACTGGTAATGTATGAATGTGGGTTTGGGCAAAGAAAGAAGGTAACTGAAGTGGAAAATATAACTTGCCTGTATTTCAACTTGTTGGTAATGTTGCAGCCACTATGGATAGAGAACCTGAAAAAAAAATTTCGCAAGGTGTAATCTTGCTTAATTTAGCATATGAGCTATCTTGATATTTTGTATACTAAAATTCGTTATGTTATGAATTATGATATTCTCAATGGTACCACCTCTATCTACACAGTATTTCCTTGGTATGTTGCTATGTAATTTAGATGTAGTGGTCTGAAGTCTTGATATCTATATCTTTCAGAGTCGTGACATCCACTTAATTTCTTCAGTGGGTGACTGGGTCTAATTCAGTTGGTAATGCACCACGATAGGATAGGCTAGATCATTAGTACAAAATCTTGATGTCTTTTTAAGGAAAGCAGTGGCAGTTCTGTATGGTATCCCTCGTGATGCATTGCCAATTTCTTAATCTTTAGTTTTATTTATAAAATTCTTAAAGTTTTCCTTGAAAATACAGTATATGCTACATGGTGGATTATAATTTATGTCAACATTAAAAAGCATTGGGGAATGCCGTGGTTTATATTTTATAGAAATTTGCTGTTTACTAGCTACAAGAAGGCCCTATTTTAAGGGTATATTAGTAACTTGCGTTTCACTTGCTACAATGACTTTTCTTTGATACAGTCAACTCCCAAATGCTTTTTACTTAAATGTGATTGATTGTGCTTAAAGCTCAAGAAGTTCTTGAATGAATTTACTCCTCTATCAATGGATCCCTGCATTATATAAAATTCATGAATTTTCTTTGCTCAACCATCTGAGCCAATTTTATACTAAACTATTGATATCATTATTAAGTTGACTTGTGAATTGAATTTTTGAATGCAGAGTGATGTATTTTTAATTTGCACAAATGCAATGCAATACAATTCACCAGAAACTATATATCACAAACAGGTATGAAGTCTACTATTTCTCCTTGTTTCCAACCTACAAAAAACCTTTTCAAGAAAATTTGGAATCAATAACCTATTTGTTGTGTGTGTTATGACCACTATATCTGTACCAGGCACGATCAATACAAGAATTAGCACGGAAGAAGTTTGATAAATTAAGGATTGACATTGAACACTCTCAGAGTGAGGTGAAGTCAGAGCAAAAAACAAGATCAAATTCCTTGGTCAAGAAGCAGGCAAAGAAGCCAGTCGGTCGTGCCTCACAGGAACCTGTCGGCTCTGATTTCTCTGCAGGTGCAACTCTTGCTAATATTGGAGATGTACAGCCAATTTCCCATCCAATCCACGGTGGCAGCTTTGAGAGGCTTTGCAACAATGATGGCCTTGCAGAGGGTAATGCTTTCTTGATTGATGCAAATCAAGATAAAGGGGAAGAATTTTTATCAGGTATGACAGTGAACAGGAAATGTTTCTCCTCTATCTGTTTGGTTACATTTTTCTGTGTTATATCAAGCTTTATGCATATTATCCTAGTAGCATACTCATGTCAAGATCCTGTTTATTTCCTTCTAACTTCATCACTTTCTTGTTTAAGGGAAGAGCCTGCTTTCTAAGTTGGGAAGAAAACCGTATGCCCTTGACGAGAATCGTCGTGCAACTTATAATGTCTCTATTCAACCAGCTGCCAAATCAGATTCAGTGTTTATGACATTTGAGAGCGAAATCAAGCAGCTGGTTACTGTATGTATTAAACAAGTGAATTCTAGTTTTTGGATAGTTGTCTTTCTTATTCATCTTATATAAAGCAATTTATGTTAAACTTTTTGGAAGCAGGTTGGTCTTCATGCTGAATATTCCTATGCCAGGAGTTTAGCTCGTTTTGCTGCAAGTCTGGGGCCTGTTGCTTGGAAAATGGCTTCCCAGAGGATTCAGCAGGCACTGCCAGCTGGCTGTAAATTTGGCCGAGGTTGGGTTGGAGAGTATGAACCGCTTCCAACACCAGTATTAATGCTTGATAATCGTGTCCCAAAAGAACCTAGTTTTTTCTCAAAGTTTCAGCCTACTACTGAATTAAAAAATGGGGACAAAAATGGTAAGATTCCAGAACCTTCCATGGAACATCATGTTCATGGAAACATGTTACCGGGAAAACAGCCTTCGATTGATCACGCTGGTGGACTTGTATCAGAAGGAAAACCATCTTTGTTCGGTTCTGCTGGAATGAGACCCAGTGCACCTGTCAATGCCCTTTGTCAGCAACAGAATGCTCAATCCAGGGGCTCTGGAAACAGTGGCAAGCCTGAGAATAAGGGTTTGAAACAAGTGGAGCTGAACTCTTTACCCCCAAGCAATCAGAATAATGCCAGCCCTATTGCTAAGTTTTCAAGTAATGCTCCTACAGGAGTGTCTAAGCCTAGAGAGATGGTACCTAGGAACATGAATATTTTGCCATCTATACCTTTCAAGGACCCAGATACTAATGGAGTTGTTAGTGGAGATTTACCCAATGGTAAAGTCATAAATTCTAGTTTGAATAGACGAGCAACTGGTCCACCCTCTGAAAGTACTTCAAATCAGACAGGTAGAGCTGCTCCTTTTGTTTCGCATGGGCAAGATCAAAGTCTTACTGACCCAGTTCACCTGATGAGGATGTTAGCCGAAAAGTCTCAGAAGCAACAAACTTCTAATCCTTCTCCAGTTGATACTCCACCGGTGACACAATCAGTTCCATCAGGACGGAGAGATGACCTGAGCAATGCTTCAGCAGCGGCTGCCCGGGCATGGATGTCTGTTGGAGCAGGAGGATTTAGACCGGGACCTGATAATTCTGGTTCACCAAAAAATCATATTTCTGCAGATTCGTTGTACAACCCTTCACGAGAGTTCCATCAGCAAATCCCACGAATCAGGGGGGAGTTTCCTCATGGTGGTATGCCTTTCCAGTCTGACAAGAACAATTTTCCATTTCAGGCGCTGGTACCTCAACCTATTCATACAGGTGGCATTCCACAGTTTCCAAACCGACCTATGGTCTTCCCTCAATTGGCAGCTGCTGACCTATCTAGATTTCAAATGCAGTCTGCTTGGCGAGGTCTCAGTCCGCATGGCCAACCAAAGCAAAAACCAGAAACACTTCCTCCCGACTTGAATATTGGCTTCCAATCTCCCGGGTCACCCGCAAAACAATCTTCTGGTGTCATGGTTGACTCACAGCAACCAGACCTGGCTTTGCAACTATGATATGGCATTGCAATTACTGGCTTCACGGGTATTGAACAGGTTATAAATTCTTTTGGTTCTCATGGGATTTTGAATTTTGATCTCGAAAGGGTACCTCCTGCATAAATGTGAAAAGGCCACCATATTGTTATTTATGGCAGAGATCAAATGAATTGAGTACCATACATACTATGCTTGGGAAGGTTGTTATCCAAGTCCTGAATGCTTGAGGACCTTAAGCAAAAAAGGTAAAAGAGGTTCTTCTGAGTCAAAAATGCAATATGAGTATGACAATAGATAACATAACATCATCTTGCTTCTCTCCTTTCCCAGACGATGTTAGACAAACTTCATTGCATCCACACGTCTGTATTCTATTCTAGAGTTGAAATTGTAGAAGAAAAATCCAATAGGTGAATTGATTATGGTCATTGGCTTTGCTTAGATTTGGTTAATTCAATCAGCAGGTAAAAAAATCTCGATGCCTTCTTATACATTGTTCACGGATGGATGAAAAAATGTTGTCTAGATATATTTAGTTCACTTGATGACTACTTATGTATTTGAATTGATGATGGTAGGATATCTCATATCATCACCCCATAATGCTTCTATTGTTCTGTACATGAGATTTTACATGTCATAACCCTATTTCTTTCCCTCTTTGTTACTCCATTGAGTTGCTCTAACAAGAACATGTTAGGTTAAATGGGTTTTTTCTTAGTAGGCTGAATCTATTGGCTATTATGGTGTTTATATTAAAAATGGACCCACAAAAATGAGTGAGTTAAACTTCTAATGTGATAGAATTCTTATGAAGTTTGTATGACAATAATTTTTCAGTGTAGTTCATTGGGTAACGATGAAGTTTGCTTATAAAAAAAATGCTTCGTTTATATATTGCTTTTTTACTTTTAAACCTATTTTTCATAATTACAATTTGTGATCACAATTCACAAGTCAGATTGCAAAGAAACCCAACGTTTATGTATATAGAGTTCTATACATTTATTTTAGGCAGCGACTAAGAAAATAGGACTCAATGAAAATCTCATAAGAATTAGATTTGAATTAAAACTGGCAAGTAATTTTATTTTAATTTATCCAATATACATACAAGACCACAGAATGAGAGGGAATAATCAAATTAAGCTGAATTTAACTGATTTTTCTTTTAAAAAGATATTATTTTTGATGAATTGATTTTTGTTGGTCCATCCCACATCACAAAACCTAACCCTAGAAAAAAAAAATTTATTTTGTTTGTGATGATGTCATTCATGTCATAAACGCTCCAATACTCTAGGACACCTCTTGCACAGATGTTCAAGATGAGAGAGAAGAAATTAATTGAACTTCAAAGTTAAAGAGAAAATTGGTTGAGTTAAGCTTCTAAGTTAAGTTTCCTTACTATACAAGAAAAATATTAAAATTTTGAAAATAGTCTTTTTGTTTGTAAAAATAAGATTGTCTACATATGATTCAAATTTTACTTGATGAAAATCTTCGTGCGTTCTAATTTGGAATATGTGGTTTGTTTTCTCTAGTTCTCTTGTTTGTGTATTTTGTTTCAACGATTTGGAAAGTTTGCTTGTAAGTTTTACACTTGGTATAAATGTATAGATGTAAAGTATCGTAAAGAAAGTACTGTAGAATAAAAGAAAATATTGTAGAGAAAAATGAGGAGAGAGATAAATAGAAAAATTAAGAAAGAGAAAAAGTATAATAAAAAATATATTTAATATATATAAAATATATAAAATTTTTTAAAAATTGTGAAATACCATTTGATATCCTTACCAAACATATACCCTAAGGTGGTTTCTACTTTCTAGTCTTTGCTTTCTCCATTTTTTTTATAAAGTATGATTATGATGTACATATATGTGCCAATCCAAACTTTGAAGTAATGGATCTAACAGAAGAACAAGACGTTCTATCAAACCTAAAATAAATTAATATTATGATTTATGAGACTATGTAACATTAATTATATGGATTAGAAAAGTCTATATGCTTGAAACTTAATAAATAAATGATTTTATCTTTGAAAGATTTATCATTAATTCTTAAAAAATAAATCAAGTCTTACATTTTAATATTTTAAAAAGTAAAGAATTACACTTGGGTCAATTTAGTCTAAATTTTAAAATGTTATCATTATTACCATTCTTGTGCGGTTGTGCCATATGCACCCAACCACCCACGCCTTTTATTATCTATGGATAAAAGTTGAATGGTACTGTCAGTATATCTCTCCAATTATGTAGAGTCATTTGTTAATATTAATATAAATTCATATTAATTAAGACTCACTTTGAATGATTTAGAAACTAATTGATTGGAGAAGTGTGCTAAAGTTTAGTACTACAGTATCACTGAACATCTACTCCTATTATGGCGTTTAGAAAAAAAATTACATCTTTTTGTGTAAAAAATTTTGTAAGAAGAGAAATAAACACAAACTAATTACTTAATTTGAAAGATGGATTTCATAGAATTATATCCTAATATTAAACATCACAATTTGAAGTATTACTTGATCATCATCATCATCATGAGGATGACGATCCCAATAATGAAAAGAATGAACAAATTCAAAGGTAAAAATTGCTAAGCTAAACCTATGATTACAATACCATATATAGAGAGAACAAAAAAGGAAAAAAATTACATCAAATAAATGAAAAATAGATACCAACGTAACTACTTGAGAAAATTACACTTCAAAAACTGACTTCTTGAATGTAACTTTCTCGATTTGTGACTCGTAACAATAATATTCTTTTGTAGTAATTAGCCACCAATTCCTAGGTGATCATATCATCATCAATGGCGAAGATTTTCTTGTAGAAAGTCGAACAACACCTCAAAAACTGACTGCTTGAATGTAATTTTCCCGATGTATGAACAATAATACTTTAACTAACAATTAATCACCAATTCCTATATGTTATATATAGCAAGGTGGTGATCATCATCATTAATGGCGAATTGGCGATCCATAATTCTCATAGAACGGGTGGAGCGGATTTTCTTGTAGAAAGCCGACATCGTCCGGGAAACGAAATCCGAATGCTTGGCTTCGGCTTATTACCGGGGATTTTCTGAGGGTTCTCCTTGTGGTTTCTCAGAACACAAACACCACCGTCACATGTGTATGATGATGGTGTTTTGGAGTGTGATGATGAGGAAGAAGAAGATGAAGAAGAAGAAGGAGAAGGAGAAGGAGAAGACAAACAGCCAAATATGTCTAAGGCCATATTATTGAAGGCAGAAAAGAAAAATGAGAGAGAAATGAAATTCTGAAACCAAAAATTTTGGAATCATAATTTTATAGAGAAGAGAGGTAGTTGGAAGCATTCATTTTTGGCATGTGTTGTGTTGGTCAATCTTGGTAGGCTCATTATCACAATCACAAATATTATTGTCTCTACTTGCAATTTGCTTTTTCAATTTTTATAGTAAATACTATTTTTTACGAAACTAATAATAATTCCCTATATATATATTTTTTAAATTGATTTATTTTTAGATAGGTTTACTTTATAAAACTCAGCTAATTATAACTAGCATATATATAGATTAAAATATTATTTTAAATTTAGAGCACGCTTGGTATAAATGCACAAATGTAAAGTACTGTAAAGAAAGTGGTGTAGAATAAATGAAAGTATTGTAGAAAAAAATGAAAAAATTGATAGTTATAATAAAATGATAAATTATGGGAGAATGCTTTATTTTTTTAATAATATATATATAACAAATAATATGCTAGCTCAGTAGTCACTAGATTATATATATATATATATATATATATATATATATAATGATAATATTGTTTCTTTTAAAATTATTTTATTTAAGAATTTGTCAATAGAGTTTAAATAAGACTAATTAAGGCCACACGTCTTGTTTTCCTTTGGAGAAAATTGGGAAGTCAAATGGTGTCATTAGTTTATTACCACTATATATGAAAACGTGTTACACCTGGAATATTCACCTTAATTTCTTTTTTCTTTGAGTTTATTTATAGAAATTTAGTAGAATTCAACACGTAATATTACATCTATTAATATTTTGATATATAATTTATATATTTAATAAAAGTCACATGATTTATTTTAATATTTTGATATATTAAGTTTTTCAATATTATTAAAAAAATTTCAATTTTTTGTACCATACATATAATATTAAATTTGAAAAATGAAAATATGTTAACGGAATAATATATTAAATAACCTTTTATTATTTTCCCTTATTTTATAACTTCATACCAAAAATATATATAATAACTCAAGAGAGTGGAAGAAATTGTATTGTATATATATTGATATTTTGGAAGACCCATATATTCAAAAATTACTTTATTTATTGGCCGAATATTAACGACGACTCTTTAATTATATACCACAAATCCAGATTTTTTTTTGAGGGGTGATATATGCCACAACTCAAGATGACGTACACAAATTGAATTGATTGAAAAAAATTTATGTCAAAATTCAAAAGTCAGAGTTCAAAATTTTTTTTTTCTGGTCGTATTCAACTAATTTAATTTGAGTTACTTAAAGTTTTATAATTGAACTAATAAAATTTTTTATGCACAATATTTAAAGTCGAGATCTTTTATATCTTAATATTAGTTTTTAATTTCATAACTTATTATTATTAATTGGGATAATTTATTTCTTTCAAAATATTGTTTGAAAAATCGTTATGAAAATGATTCATCCTTAGATGATGGACTTGACCTATCGAATATATTGTAAGGACAAGGATACAAATAAACAGATATAATTATTTAAAATAAAATCTTTTTTTTGCTTAAAAGAAGTCTCAAAACCAATTCAAAATACAGATAATTTTTAATAGCAAATAATCTAACAAACGTGAGAAAATAGAGATGGTAGGGCCATCAAATTTTTAACACGGAAAATTTTTTCAAAGTGACAAATAAAAATCATGAGACCTAGTCTAAAAAAATTCCACTGTTATAGATAAATGAGTACAGCAAAAGAGTTCATCACAATGTTAAATGACTCAAACTAGCTCATACTCACTATCAACAAAGTGAAATATCACCAAAGATGTCTTCCACAAACTCTAAAGACAAATATAAAAAAACCACCAAAATTAAATAACAAGAGAAAAATAATTTGACTGAACAGGCTTACATTCTCAAGAATAAACATACTAAAATTTCATGAAGAATAGATAACAAATAAACCTTCATGAAAAATCAAAGTACACAATTTTTTTTTTGTCTAGATCAGGATATCCACCGTCGAGCACAGTGACTAATCCCCTCGCTAATTGTAGGCACCTCGAAGGGTGAAATAGCTGACACAAGGATTTAAAGCTGCTCTATACCCAAGACAAAAATCGAACCCCTGACACTTAGTTAAAGATGGATGAGTCCTTTGACCACACCCCCCTAAAATTCAAAGTACACAATCTTGATCTTCTTCTTGGCCGCTGCAAGAACACAATTTCTTTTTCTGCTCCCAAAACCGTGAAGCGTGCACCATCACATTTTACTCTTTTGCTTTTAGCCATAGTCACGTGACACACACACTCCTTTTTCTTTTATTAATTTAATTCTATGTGTTTTATTTAATATGTGAATGTATCTCAACTTCCAAATGGATTGGACCGACAACACATATATATAAAGCTTACATATTTAAAAGATAAAATCCAAATAAATTATGGGAGAAACAAGATCATATATGAATATGCTAACATGAAAAGCCTAACCAAGGTACATAATGTAAGGTTTAATTCTTAAAATTTTGCTTTTTACATATTTAGTTGCCACGATTGATGATATTGCCACCCATCACAACTTTTAGTGCTCTATTGAAAGTTAGTTTCATCTTTCGAATTATTTTTTTTACATATTTGGTGGTGATTGTTGAAGTCGTCACCAACGATTACTTTTAGTGGCGACAATAGTGTCACCAAAAGCTAATTTTAATAATTTTTTTTCAAATATTTTATGTTAGATTGCGATTATTAATTTTTGCCAGTTATTATTCAAACTATCAATGGTGACTCTAAAGGTCACCAACTATTGTTCATCGAATGTTGCTTTTCAGTGGCAACATTTTGGATTGCCACCGAAAATACATTATTTTGTAGTGTTGGAGGCTCTAGATGTAGAGAGAAAGAGTTTTTTTTTTTAATGCAGAGAGAAAGAGTTGAAAAAGCTAGAGACTTAAGAAAATGTTAGGGTTTTAAGATATAAATTGCATGTATCTAGGTACCAAGTAGTGAATACTTATTAGAATTAGATCACGTATAAGCCCTTAATGCGTATCTTTGAAAGCACGTAATGCATTAAATAATTATAAAGAGATATGACTATGTACTCAATTTTAATCTATCTCCTTTAAACTCCTATACCAATAATTTCAAGTGAATTTTGTATATGAGTATATGACAATACTATTAAAGAGATAAGCAAATAGTGTTCGTGTAAGGAAAGAACTTGTATTAATTAGTAAAAAAATAAATAAATTTTATGCAAATTTAGGAGGAAAAATTAATTTTCACAAAGAAAAACCCAACAAATTCGATGGTTCTGATTTTTTTTCGTATTATTTGATGGACAATGAAGTGGTAAAAGAGATTTTTAAATGAGATAATAATATAACATTACAATAAAAATGACAAATTAACATAATATATTATCATCATTTAACCCCACGTTTTAAATCAACAGTGAATATAAATAAAAATATAAGAATGAAATAATATATTTTCAAGATGTAAATAGTAAAAAGTAAAAGTTTGGTCTAAATTAATTTAGTGTTAATTACTTAATTACTCTCTAGAATAGAAGTCAGTGTCCATCAAAAGTCACCTGTGAGACCCTTTATTGCCATTTCACTCTGTTCCTTCCTTTTCTGTCTCTGATTCCAAATTTTCCATTTTTGGCATTTCCTCCATTGACGCCCACAATTCCCTTGTCCACCCTGTTTCACCCTCACGCATTTCGTTGTAATCTCCAAAGTAATTCACATTTCAGACTGCGCAATGGAATCTGAGATGTGAATTACTCAAGAAGATTCAATAACCAGCTCAATCCAGATTAGCCTCGACAGGTAATCGGAAACCCTAACCCTAGAAATCCCGCCCCTTTTTTTCCCCAAATGTTTTCCACACATTCCCACATTCAGGATTCGCCTCTTTGGTTCTTCTTGTTCGGATTGGAGCCCCACAAGCCCTCCTCCTTCTCTTCCTCCAACTTCATCTTCACCCCCACTACTGCTTCTTATTATTCTTTCTTCGCGAAGACTCGGAGAGTATTTTCTTTTTTCGTGACCTACTTGTTGTTGGAAATTCATTCTCTCTCGATTTGATTCTGATTGGCGATTGGTGTCTTCAGAGTTGGAACAATCCGTTGTTTTAACTCTTTAGACATCGAGGAAGAATTTGTAATGGCAAACGCTAATGATTATGATGATAACAAAGCGGAGAATGATGATTCTGGGTTGGTTTTGGCAATCGGCAGTGGTGAAGGAGGTGGCGAGGGTGTTGGCGTAGCTACGGTGGTGGCGGCGGAGGAGGTGGCCTTCAAGAAGGGTCCATGGACTGCGGCTGAGGATGCGGTGCTTATGGATTATGTGACGAAGCACGGTGAAGGGAATTGGAACGCTGTGCAGAAGAATACGGGGTTGTCTCGATGTGGTAAGAGCTGTAGATTGAGATGGACCAACCATTTGCGTCCCAATTTGAAGAAGGGTGCTTTCTCCCCTGAGGAAGAGAAGCTTATTCTTGAGCTCCATGCCCAGTTCGGCAACAAATGGGCTCGAATGGCCACTCTTGTAAGCATTTTTACAAACACCTCGTTTTCATCATATATTACGTTCTCATTTGCTCCTAATTGGTTTGATTCTAATTCTACGGCCTAATGACATTGCCAAATTCAAACCCATTTACCTCTTTAAGAAGTACAGATATATTATTGACATGAATGCAAGATATGTCATGAAATTAATTTTCAAATATAATGCTCTGTGTGATAAGGATGTGGTGGCTGGTGGGACATGCATCTTATACTATACAACTTCATTTTTCATACTTGGATTGGATTGGATGCTTTATTGGCATGGCATGTTTTCCTTTTCTGGGTTTTCCCTCCTTTGATTGTCCATTTTATTTGTGTTTAATCTCTGTAATGTTTTTCTTTGTTGTAGCTACCTGGGCGAACAGACAATGAAATCAAGAACTACTGGAACACTAGGGTGAAGCGTAGGCAACGCCAAGGCCTACCTCTATATTCCAGTGAACTTGATTCGGCAACAATGCCAACTATGTGCACTACACCTGCCACCACCACTACTACACAATCGATCACTGCATTGGTTTCTTCAAATTTTGACTTTTATCATCAAAACCACCTTCCTCTATCATCACTCCACTCTGGACCTGCCTATTCTAATTGCACCCCTTTTGCAGATCTTAATTCTCTGCCTTCCCCTTCTTCTCTTTCCTTTCCCTTTCACCAATCTTCATTACACATCGCCCCACTTCGTCCCAAACGTTTCCGGACCTCCACAACACTATTGGATCAAACTTTACCTACCCCATTGGCTGATCATGATGGATTCGACTTTTCTGCTCATTTGAGTTCTAGTTTGTCTCAAAATTTTGGGACTCCACTAGAATCATCATCTTCAGTTCTTGGGGTTCTACCCCCCACTATTTTCTCAACGAAAATGGAGCTCCCTTCAATCCAATTTTCCCAATCCATAGAGCCAGATAATAAGCTTGTTATGGAAATGGAAGACCCTGCTTTACATCCCAGTAATGACATGCTGGGGGATCTTCTACTAGAAGCTCAAGCATTGGTATCTGGACAGAATTCGAAGAAACGAAATTACTCGAGTTTCAGTGAAGGAAACGGTGTCTTTGATAGATGCCAAGGCTTGGATGATTTGCCTCTTAGCTCTGTTTACTGTTCTTCTTCTGGTAACTCATTATATTAGTTTGCTCAATAATAATTTCTGTTTATATCTTAAATGCATTTGATTTGATTATTTACTTGCTTCTATGTGATTATTGATAGATTTAAACAGTTATTGCTTCTCGAAATACAACAACATAAATTTTTTTGGAGAAATTATTTTTGCAATTATCTTTATAATTTGAGAAACTCTTTAGATTTTTCAAGGTGCAAATGATGTTCATGTATTCTATTTTGATGACTTTGCCAAAATTGGCTTTTTCTCTGTTAGCTTATGCTTTCATTGCCACTAGGCTTATTTAGGGCTCTATGATCAAATGTTTAGGAGTTTGATTCTTACTGTCTCTTGTTCTCAGTATCAAGATGTACCAGTGTTGTAGTACGTACCTGTTCCTAATAGCCTATTGATAGTAATCGTGTAGACATTGTTTTAAATTGAATCTTGATGACTGATGAGCTTCTTTGAGTCTAATAATCATATTGTTGATAGTCTTTGATTGAATATATGCAGGATTGAAATCAACGCTAGAACCACAAGACCTAAGCAAATCCACGAATGACTTCTCGACACTACTTTATGGAATGCCTTCCACAATTCAAGTTCCAGATTGGCACATTGACATGCCTGCACAAGTGCCTGATGTCCAATCTTCTGGCGCCATCATGGAAGATGATAATTTTGAACTTGACTTCAAGGCCATTGCTTCATTGCTTCCTATTACCACCTCAACAAACCCTAATGAGAACCCTGGCCTCTACTCTTGGGACACCTTACCTGGACTCTGCTGAGGTTGGTACTTGGTTCATATAGAAATGACTGAAAATATGTAGCAAGATAACGTTTGAAACTTTCTTCGGTTCCTTGCATATCTTGCACCTTTTTCTTTAACAAGCCTATATTTGTAAGAGATGCTTAAATAGATTAAGTTCTCAAAAAAATGTAGATCAAATCAATTATGAAGAGACAAGTATGTCGGTATATCCAAGCACACTAGTTGGCAAAGTCTAACGTGCTTACGTGTTGGCTTAGTCTATCTAATTCTTTTAACTGGGACCAAATGAAAATTTAGGTATGGTTTTTGAGTTTTTGGTATGAGGTTTTCACTAAATGCATAGCATGTGGACATTTATTAAAACTCTGCATCACATCATTGATTGGGAACCTTGTGTGTAATTTGTAATGCTTATTCATGTGCAATACCATACCATAATATGATAGGAACCTATTTCTAGAACCCTAACAATCTTAAAAGAAATAATAATTGTGATTTAGGTTCTATTACTTAACTGGTGAGGCATTTTCGTCTTCCTCAGGTGAGCTGCACGACTGCCTCAATACACAATGAGGAAAAGATAAGCACCAAGATGTGGTGGCGGCAGCTTCGGCACGATCTCCGATGCTAAAGTTAGCTGTCCATGGTGAGAGAGCCTGAGTATTCTTTAGAGTCAGTGCTTAACATATTCATGAATAGTGTTGGTCGGTTCTGTCGTGAACTTCGACGATCAAATCACGCTTGCTTCGGTGGGAAGCAACTATAAGCATTGGCATGTCATAGAGTGGTCAGGTGAGCTCAAGGAGCAGGGTGTCACAGCTCGGGGCTCTTCATGTATCCATTAAGCTCATTGTTAACTTACATGCATCACAAATTGTTTATGGTTGTGAAGAAAAAATGTGACTAGAGAAATGTCTGCAAGGGAAAATTATAAAAGGCTAATTCTTTTTGATAGATATTTTTGAAGATTAAATTCTTACATTAAAAGGCTTTGATTGTTTTAAATTCTTACATTAACTGGGTTTATTTTAAGTTTTGAATTGAATGATCACATTGTGAAATAAACATCTTGATAGGTTATAAGTTATAACAAACCAAATAAGAAGAAACTTCCACCAGACCCAAGATAAATTTGCAACTTCCGTATTAGCAGAATGCTCATCATTGTAGGAGAAATTTTAAATTCTTTAGTTTAAAACAATTTAATTTTATATAATTAGAAGTGACAGAAATGTTGGTAAAATTACAACTTCCATATAGCACAATGCCCATAATTGGCCCACAATGAATTGGAAGGTTTCAATTTCAAGGGTGGAAAGGTTGAGGAAATTTCTAGTTTTATTCATGTTTAGAATCTTGATGTCTTTTTTGTGTAGGTAATTTATGTCAGTCCATATTTGGAGTTTAATTAAATATATGAGATATGATCCTCTAAAGTAATTCTCTACATTTCTTGGTGGAGTTATGAGAGAGATATATAGAAGAAAATTTGGGAAAGAATAAATCAAGAAAGAAAATATTTTTTTATCTATCTCTCTCATAACTCCACCAAAAAATGTAGAGAATCACTTTAGATGATCCTATCTCTAAATATATATGGAAGGATAATACACTTAATACTATTTTGGTAAACTTTATGTTTAAAATTATGTAGACTTGTATGAATTTAATACAAATACGGACAATAAATTGTACCAAAATCCTCTAAATTTTAAGAGTAAATTATATTATTCATATATGTTTTTTTGTTTTCAGAAAAATCATACATGCTTTTGTTATATTACATTTACACTTAATACCCATTTTATTTTAAAAATTACACTCTACTTCTCTTTCATTTGATGTATGTATATATAACTTTTTGCACAATATAAAATTGTAATTTTATTTTTAAAATATGATAATAAAGACAATTAAATCATAATTAATTTTTTTGGTAAGGGATGTATGCTGTGCATCATTGACCAAAAATAAATCAGGAGAAAAGTTAGTGTAATTTATATTTGATATGTATGAGAAGTTATTTATAATTTTTTAACAAAAAAATGTATTAAATATAGTATAATCAATTCAGGAAAGATGAGCATAGTTTACTCAAGTTTTAAAGAAGTTAGACAATGAAGTAATTTTTTTTTGGGGTAAGAAATGTATGCTGTGCATCATTGACCAAAAACAAAGTAGGAGAAATTTTAGTGTAATTTTTAAGAGAAATTATGTAAAACTTTTGAACAAAAAAATATTATGTATAGCTTAATCAATTCAAGAAAAATGAACATAACTTACTCAAATTTTAAAAAAGTGATTACTTAATTACTTGTATATTGAACATGTAATTGGCTGTGGATTAATTAAACTTATTTTTTTTTTTGAGACTAAATTAAACTTATTAAAGTGATAGTCTCTTCTATGTAAGTGCAAAATGACGTTTGCTTTGTTTCCAACTTAGAAATTGTATAATGTAGTAAATTACTTCCACTCAAACTTTGTGCTTCTATGTTTCAAAGTAGAAAGAATATTCTTTAATCAATTCACCACTATTTCATTTGCGCACAATAATTTATTTTTTTTTTTGGCTAAAAAGACATAATTCAAGTAGTCTAAGCTCAAGTGATACTTTCAATGTCTTTGTTTTCAATAAGGTATTAATGGTTTGGCCAAAAGTATTTTTATTTATCTAAAATGTTACCCTGATTTTTAATTTCGTTCCAAATATATCGCGACGTTTAGTTGCAGAAAAGATATTTTGATAAAAAAAATAAAAGTGAAAGTGAGAAAGGAAGTTAAATGAGAGAGAAATAGAATAGAATATAGAATAAGTATGTTTGATATGTAACAAAAAAAAAAGATTACAAGAGTAATTTTGTTTGATAAGATGGAATGAAAATAGAAAAATAAAAAATAAAAGTATGAAAAGTTAATTTTACCTTTATGTAACCAAGTTTTACATAAATTTGATATGTTAATAAGGGCAAAATAGACATTATATATTTAACTTTCCGAAAACTTGGTCACCTTCTCTATCTCAAGTAGTGAGATATGAGTTTCCAGAGGGAACTGTTGTTTCCTATTAACATGACAAATGGTTTACATTAAGGTGCTGTTTGGTATAGTTTGATGAGGGAAGGTGAGAGAGAAAGTGAATGCGTTGTATGTTTGGTATGAAAATGGAAGGTTGAGAGGAAAGGTTGAGGGAATGTTGCTTCCCTCTAAATTTAGAGGGAATGTGAGATTGAGAGAAGGAAGTATAGATATGAAAATACTATTTTGTCCTTCTCTTCTTATGTGAGGGCATAATTTTAGAAGGTAAAATAGTCTTTTTACACTTTTTAATTTCCACCTCCTTATCTCATTCCTATCATACCAAACAATTTTATTCTTATTTTCATTTTACTTTCCCTACATACCAAACACACATAAATCTTCTACTTCCACATCCATTTTCACTTTTATTTCCACTTCTCACTAAATACTCACCGGATACCAAACGTGCCCTAAGAATTGGAAAGAAAACTTTGTCCATAACAACAACTTCAATTAAGTTTTTCTTTAGAAGTGAATTTATTCTTCCACTGAGTTATATTTTGATAAAGATTTTTGGACAAAAATTCTTTTTTATCCTCAAAATTTGGAGTCATTCTCAATTTTATCTCCACATATATTATTATTTTTAAAAAAAATCGTAAGTGCATTTAATCAAACGTCAACATTGGTATAATTTATTTTTTAAAAAAATTATCAGCAGGGTAAATACTAAATAGTGCTCAATTATAAATATTTTTAATTTCTAATCATTGAATTAAAAAAAAAGAAGGAATATGAACACGTTATAAGCAAGGCTTCATTTGCATGTTTTGTTTTGACCAGGAACTAGGAAAATGATACCTGTCCATTTAAAAACAAATTTAGGTCAATTAGTGCAAATATTTCCTAAACTCTTATAGTACTTAAAAAATAAATAAATCTTTTATTTATATTTCAATAGTAGGTAATTATTACCTAAAATTTAACTAATAATTTCGAGGCAAAATATTTTTTAGTCTCAAATTTATTAGTCAAACTACTATTTAGTCCTCAAAATTCAAAAAAGTATTATTTAGTCTCTGAATTTATAACTTTGTCAACTATTTAGTCCCTTGGACATTTCTCGTTAGATAATCGAGTGCCGTGGCTGTTGACCGCTGACATGGCACCGTTAACGATGACGATGCAGGTGATGTAGGAGAGGGTCTTGTCGTGAGGACGAGACATGATGTGACCGTCATAGTTGCACATCAAGCGAAGTTTGACTCTAGGAACAAGGGGAAGGGGTTTATCGACCCAATTTTTGACAATGCGGGAATATGAGCGAAGAGAGAGGAGTCCGACTACATCAGCAGTAAACGGCCACGACTCGATTATCTAACGGGTAACGTTCAAGGGCTAAATAGTTTATAGAGTTACAAATTCGACGACTAAATAATATTTTTTTTTTAAATTTGAGACTAAATAGTAAGTTAACCAACAATTCGAGACTAAAGAGTATTTTGTCTCTTATATATATATATATATATATATATATATATATATATAATAAAAACAATTAAGTATTTATTTATATTTTGAAATGAAAATATTTTGAAAATAAAATTAAAATTAGAGAAGTTTGTCATTCTGTATGATTGATTGACTGATTGTATCAAACTCTAGACATTGAGTGTAATTTTATCAAAATTTAAACAAGATTAGTATAATTTACTAAAAACAGTACATAAGTGAGAAATTTAAAGGAAGCCTACTATATATCTATAATGTAGGTTCTAGGAAATTATATATGATTTTGCTTTTGGTGAGCAAAAACCATGGGAATTGAAAGAGACTTCTCATTAATTCACTTGTAATATATAATTAGAATAGATAGTAATAAAGTCTATTCTTTTTAAATAATAATAATAATAGTTGAATAAAATGAAGTTGTTGGTATGTCTCTTTCAATATTTTACCCTACTATACATGCTTCAATAATTTAGGTTCTCCTTAGTAGATATATGTAGTTATAAATTAGAGCTTCACCAATCATTTCCATTTCTGTTGAAGCACACAATTTATTCATTAATATTTCTTATCTATATAGTTTTTTAAATGTAGGTCTCAATTTGACACGTCCCGACCAAAACCTTCGTTTTTTTAATATTCTATCACCAATTCACAAAGCACAATCTTAACGATCATGTTGTAGACATCAAAAAAGAAAATTTAAGTTACCAAGAATATTCGTATTAAAAAATTGGTGTCGATTGAATAAAAAATAACTTATAACTTAAATACTATCGGTTAAAGTACTATTTTGGTCCTCGATGTTTGCATGGAGTTTAATGTTGGTCATCGATCAATGTTTGAAAAGTTTAATGTTGGTCCTCAAAGTTTTTTTTGGTCGATTTTGATCCTCGAGCGTAACACCGTTAAATGATGACATGACATGTTTATGTGATACACCATCTCTCTTACGTCTTCAATGTTTCAAAAATTTAATGTTGGTCCTCAAAGTTTTTTTTTGGTCGATTTTGATCCTCGAGCATAACACCGTTAAATGATGACGTGGAATGCTTATGTGGCACACCCTCTCTCCTACGTGTCATATTTTAATGATGTGACACGCTACATCACGCCACGTCACTCCACCATGGCAAAGTTTTTGCTTTGAAGAAGAAGATTATGATGATGATGTGGCCATGGTGGAGTAACGTGACGTGATGTAGCGTACCACATCATTAAAATATGACATGTAGGAGAGAAGGTGTGCCACATAAGCATTCCACGCCATCATTTAACGGCAAAAGTTAACGATATTACGCTCGAGGACCAAAATCGACAAAAATATAAACATTGGGGACGAAAATAGTATTTTTAGCCAAATACTATCTTATATTCTCGCGTATTTTCTAATATGAGACTTATCGCAAACTTTTACATACACACCAATTAGAGGTTGATTCAAGTAGGTAAGTAATTTGATATCCTTTAAGCAAAATCTCATGTTTAAGACTTTATAAAGACTCTTTCACTATAATTAAGTGCGCGCCATAAATTAAATCCGAATTAATTAAGGTAAAACCTCTAACGGACCGGCAACTAAAAAAAACTCACGTACACAAATAGAACACTCATAGAGAGAATTATAGTATTATTAAGGAGCTAATAGTTTACATAGCATGAGTCTTTTGACCTCTGATTTTGTTCTTTTGTGGAGAAAGAAAGAATCTTGTACTACTTCTTAAAGATTTATTATAGCTTCTATAATTCAACTTCTATTCTTATTGTCATTATTGCTCTCTATAATATATCAAACTCGTGAATTTGGAATAGTAAATAGATAAGATTTATTAAAGCTTCTAACTTTTTTTTGTCGTGTCTTGATTATACATGAATCCGTAATCGAATTCATGTTTACAAGTCACAAATGGTATTATAATAATTATGTTACATTGAAAAAAAAAATATTTGATATCATTTGTGACTTGCAAACATTAACTCGATTGCGAGTTAATGCATAATTAAGATTTGTTGTCTATTTTTTTTTGGTAAAGTATCATTGCTATCCTCAAACTTTATTGTAATGTTCATTTTTGCCTTCAAACTTTTTTTTGGTTCATGCCTACTCCCAAACTTTCAGTTTTGTTCATGCCTGTCTTTTTTGCTAACACCGTTAACTTGCTTGACGGAATTTGCTGACATGGATGATGAATGTGTATTTCTTTTGCCACGTCATTGTCCACCTCACCTTTAACTTTTTACTTTTATTAAAAAAAAATAACATAATTTAAATAAAAAAATATTTTAGGATAAAAGTTTTATTTTTTTTTTAATTTGGATTAGGTTAATTTTTTTAAAAATAAAAGTAAAAAGTTAAATATGAGATGTAAAATGAGGTGGACAATGAGGTGGCAAAAGAAATACACATTCATAGTTCACGTCAGTAAATTTCGTCAAACAAGTTAACGGTGTTAGCAAAAAGGGCAGGCATGAACAAAATTAAAAGTTTGGGGGTAGGCATGAACCAAAAAAAAATTTAGGATAAGAATGAACATTGCAGCAAAATTTGAGGACAGCAAAACTAATTTGCCCCTTTTTTTTTTAATTTCAGAGAACACATAAAATTTAGATTGCAGAAGATCCAAAACCATAAAACGTACAACTAATACGAAAAACACAAATACGAACACCACAAGTCAACATAGACAAGACCATTTTTTTTTCCTCCTCATAGAGAAATGTTAATGCCACAACCAATTTGAGTTTTGTTTGGTTTTTATTTTCTCCATCTTTTATACCCTTAATTAAAAGAAGCCATGAATACAATCTCCATTGCTAAGCAACAATTAAACCACAAAACTTCAAAACATATAAAAACCTACTAATTAATTACTATACATCACAATTTGTGAAAGGACTATAAGTAATTATAGCATCAAAAGAGACCCCCTTTTGTTTTTTTTCTTTTCCCCCATTGATTCTTTCATTTCAAAGAGATTCAAGAAATCCAGTTTTTGTGAGAATAGCATTCCTCACTTTGCTCAAATCCCTACCTTTAAGAGTTCTTCCAACTCCTTCAAACACAGAGAATGATGAAATCTGACTCCTTGCAAGCCTCCTTGCAATAAACTCATGTGGGGGTAATTTTGGATCATATTCATCATCTTCATCTTCATCTCCATCTCCAGATAAGAAGTCGCCACCATAATTGGCGACTTCTTCATTACCTTCACCATCTTCATCACCACCAAAACCATAATCTCCAAATCTTGAAACTGAAACCCTCCTGGGGATTTTGTTCTGCTTCTTGTTGTTGTTGTTGTTATAAATCTTGGACCAATCAGGGATGTTGAGAGGAGCTGATTGCTGAAAGAGCTTGGCTTCAATAATGGAGGAAGATGATGAAGTGTTGTTATTATTGTTGATGGGTTTTGGGATCATTCTTGATGCAGAAGGAATAGGCCTAGGAACAGAAAGAGGAAGAGAAGGAGGAGAAGAAGAAGAGAAAGAGTCATTTTTGGGCTTGAAAATTCCAGAAGTACCATTGATATACTCTGGTTTTTCTTTCAGAACAGACCAAACCTCTTCCTCTTCAAAATCCCCATCTCTTAAAGATCTCCATATCCCACTGTGCTGCCTCTGTAAATTACCATACTTCTCCTCCATTGATTAAATTCCTTCCTGCAAAAAAAAAAAAATTCCACAGATTCAATTGATTAATTATTCCCTAAAAGAAAAATCAAAGATTCAAGAATTCCCAGTCTTATTCACCCTTGGAGATAGATGAATCTGGTCTCAAATTGAAATATACCAGAATGATTCTGATTTTTCTCTTGATGGGTATCCCAAAGTTTCAATCTTTTTTCTAAAAAAGTTAACTTTTTTGGGAGTGAGCTTAGTGTATCTATGGAGATGAGTAGGATGGGGTATTTGAGAAGGAGCAGAGAAGGAAGAAGAAGAAGAAGAAGAATGGAAGGAGGAAGGGGAGGCCCCAAGGGGAAAGAAAAAGACAGATTTAGGTTTTGTGCATAGGGATCCCCTAATTAATGAATCTAAATGCTTTTGTTTTAACTTTTTAACAACAAGGGTAAAAAAGGAAAAAAAAAAAACAAGGAAGAGCAATGAAATTTGTTTTTACTGTCTCTAGTGACTTCATCTCACTTTGTTTATGTGGGAATCTTCATGTGTGAACCCCACATATATATATATATATATATATATATATATATATATATATATATATATTTTTGGTATAAATTCAGATAGAATGTATATGTATATTTAATTAAGAAGATCTGATTTCATTTAAAAAATATTAATTAAGAAATTGGAGAGAAACTCTCCTTTTACTTTAGGTCATGGTAAGATTTCGAATTTCTCTGTAATTATACAACATCTCTTGATATTTAAAAGCTAATTGAGTGATTACGATTAAATAAAAATACCTGTTATTTAACTTGTACAATAATATTTTATATTAAGTCTTTATTCGTGTTTATATATGTCGTTGATGTTGTACTTGATAGTATTGGCGTGTTCTCCTTAATTACTATCATTTTAAAAAAAATAAAAATAAATAAAAATACTTAGTTGGACAATGAATTAAGAAATATATTAATCAAAATAAATATTTTAAAAAGTAACATGTGATGTTGAATTTCATGTGATGACAATATGACATATAGATGAGAGTTGAGACAATTGAATGCTTAGCCTTTTTAAATTATTATTCTTTTAATAAAAGTACTAATAAGGAAAGACACCCTGAAAATTATCTAGCAAAACATTAATGGCATGTAAGGAAACAACAAATAGGATTAATTACATGCACATACTTCAAGTCTTCAACTATAATCAGTTTTACTTACCCATTTGTAACCATTAAATTAATCTCTTTTACGACTTAAGTTTGAATTAGTCGGGACAATGTTACGAAAATTGAACGGGCAACAAAAAAAATAATCTTTGATGTTAGCTTTTGTTTTAATTAAAAAAAAACTTTTAACTGATATAATATAACACAAAATAATAAGGAATCTCTGTTCTTTTAATTATAGGCTTTTGAGTTTGATCCTGAAGAGATAAGAACAGAGGAGTCATCCGTTAGAACAATCACTCTCAATAATAGGTCATACAATATTTTAAAAAATTAATCATTAAATTCACTCTAATAGATACCTGATTAAGATAAGGGAAAAAAGGCAACTTCTATAAATAAAAGTTAAGTTTCTCTTATTGATCCTACAAAGCAAAGTTGATTTCTCTTTATTTTACCCTTTTGATGATGTCAATTCTCTCCTACATTTATATCTTTCCTAAAGCCACTTGCCATGATCAATATATTTCATTTTATTATTGCCTTTATGAAGCATCAAAGTTTAAACCTGTGGGCTAATAATGGGAATCTAATTATTGCAATATAATTATATTTATATCCATCACACAAAAAAAAAGATATTTCACATATAAGAGTAATTAATTCCATGAAAAATAAAAAATCAAATATATATTACAAAATTAATATAATTAAATTTAATATTTGTAGAAAGGAGTCCAGAAATTAATGATGGTACAGCCATTTCTCTCGTGAATGGACGGCTATTACATAAAGATCAGTTATTGTCAAGGAAGCAGACAAAGTGTCCAAGTTTTCAACTGAAGAATACAAGTTTTTTTTTTTTAATTTCTTACAAGTTTTGTTTTAGTTTATTTGTTACTTAAAATAATATATAATTATTGTACACACAAATCCAATTTTTTTTTTAATTTTTTATGGTAGATGCCTATCATGTGAAGAAAGATACCACTATCTAATAAAATAATTATATAAAACATAGTATTATAGAGAAAGGAGAATAACCCACCTTTTAAGAAAATACAAAATTTTCACTCTCAAAATTATTTCAATATATATATATATATATATATATATATATATATATATATATATATATATATATATATGCAGTAAAAAAAATTAAAATTTTCTGCTCTAGAACAAAGTGGCTTTGTCAAAAAAATAAAATACTTATGAGAACTTCTTATATACATACCTTTAAATAGTAATGGAAATTACTTAGTATATGCAATAACAATTTTCAACCATTTTTTTTTTATAAAATAGCTGTCAATCTGTTACTAAGGGTCGTTTTCGTTGCGAGAAAGAATTTTAAGAAAATAAAAATAAAAATGAGAATGTAAATGTTATTATCACATTTTATTAGTTACGGAAAGAAAAATAAAAATATTACTTTAATTATGTTTGGTTGACAAAAAAATAATAAAATATAAATAGGTATTAGATAAAATAACAATTTCTTTTCATAATTGATAAAATAACAATTTCATTCCCTCCCTCTTACAAGAGTTTTAACTCTCCCTCAAATGACAGAGTTACGAAAAATGACGCTAACTATCTACCAAATATTATAATATTTCTTCTAATTCCATTCTCTGGCATCCAATCCTACCACCAAATTAGAGCGTAACTCTTTTTACTTAACAACATGAAGTTCATGTATCACACGCATTTCAGTTATAACTCCAATTTCCCTTCCCTTATTAAAACAATTGTTGCCACACTTTAATTTGATAAGGAAGGTTAAAGGAAGTTAAAGTCTTTATTGTTATTTTTTTAAAAGAAAAATTGTAAAATTATTTGATATTATTATATACAAATCTCGAGACTCATTATAGTATATATATGCTTTCCAAATTTGGGGCATAGCTAGCATACACAAGACATATGATGTTTGGTAAAAAGAAAATGCAAATTGCGTGGGAGAATTTTTGGTGTTTTGTGTCCAAATACGTTGAATGACGGTTTCAGAGTTAAAGGCTTAAAGGGTTTATATATATATATATATATATGTTTGTATGTCATGGGCTTCATGTTCAATCATCAATATTATTGCTTATCATCTTCTTCAATAATCCACCTAAGCTCCATCCAGCTTCAAATTGCGGCTCTAAAGTTTTTTTTTTTTCTTCAAAACTTGTTTACGTTACTTTTCAAATTATGTAATTGATTTTTTTTCTTTTTTTTTTAGTCCAAAATATCTGTTGCGGCTAACAGTAATAGTTAGTCTTTTTGCATTGTAGATTTCTCGAAAAAGAATTTTAGTGTTGAGCGTAAAACTCTTTCCATATATACCGTCAGGGGTTGAATCTCTAACTAAATACTTAAAGAATTTAGTTAATTAAGTACCAATTATATATGTAATTGTTTTTTGGACCAATTATTTAGTTAATTAAATACTTAAAGAATTTAGTTAATTAAGTACCAATTATTTTTAAAACATTGATAGAAACACACCTATATAAGTTTTTGTGACGCATTTGTGACACAATAAAGATTTGTCACATCTTTGTGACGAATTCATGACGAGTTAGCATCCTGTCTAAAATTGGTGACGAATACGTTTTGTGACGGATGATTATCCGTCACATATTTTGTACGGATTAGTATCAAGAAGAAATTAGTCAAAAAAAGTGACGGATTTACGACTGGTTAGCAATCGGTGACCGAGATGTTTGTGACGCATGATTATCCATCTCCGATTTGTGACGGATTTAGGTAAAAAAAATCCGTCAAAAAAATGTGATGGATTTACAACGGGTTATCATCTTGTCACAAATCGGTACGTACTTGTTTGCGACGGATGCTAATCCATCTCAGATATCGGACGAATTAGTGTTGGAATAAACTCTATCGTAAATCTGTGACGAATTTGAGACGGATAACACGTACACGTACACTGTCACAAAAGCCCGTCACAAATGCATATGTCGATCCCCGCCTTTTCTTTTGTCCTCTTACGACGGTCTTGGGATAGATTTGTGAAGATCTTGTGACAGGAAAATGTCCGTCACAAAAATTCCGTCACAAAAATTCCGTCACAAACAGCGTGTTTTCTTGTAGTCACACGTCAGCTTAGATGGACACATCAGCACTTAACTTAAGAAATTGACGGAAGTGGACAGAATGACCAATTTGGAACTTCTTGCAAATAAAGGACCAATTTAAAATTTTTGAAACATAAAGAATCAATATGAAACTTGGTAACAACATAAGGGACCAATTTAAAATTTTGATCAAAAAAATAAAAGGTTAAGGTGATATTTAAGTTGTGACACGCTCCTCACTCCTGTTTGATAAGTTATAATCTTTTGGAATTGGTATTTCTTATGACTTAAGTCATATCTTTTTATGTCAAGGACATTCGTGGACAATCTCAATTGTAATTATGTAGTTAATATGTAAAATAAGAGCAAATAGCTACAATAATAGGCTAAGTAAATAGTAAGATTGAGGATGTTTTATTAATGGGTTAATACATAATTTGAATTGAGTGAAGTGTATTTTATGTGAAGTGCAGAATATGAACCATCAAATAAAAATATTATAGTGTGACGAACACAAATCTCAATGTTTATTTAACAATTTAAATCTTACACTTCATGAACTTTTACAAATGCACTTTAACGCATTCATGTTGGTAAATACATAAAGGTCTGAAAGTATTGGCAGCAGTTAAGTGGTAGTGAGTCCCCACCAAGACAAAGGAAAATCAAAAGATTAGTTACTTGCTCTGACACATCCAACTTTTTTGCCCTTTTTTCAGAAACCTTTTCTCTAAACTAATGTGAATCATGGAGCACTATGGTTATCAACCATAAAAATTGCAAACTTTTTTTTTTTTGGAGTTTGTGCATTTCAATTATCATCATTTAGGTAAAAGGCATCTCACCCTCATTTCTGGATCCCCCTATCTCAATATACTTTTCTTCTTTTGGATTAATATTAGGGCATGTTCGGTTGGCATGAAATAAGGAGGGAGAAGAGGATAGAAAAAGAAAATATGTGGGTTCTACATGTTACTTATTTTTTTATTTTCATCTTGAAAAATGTGTATAATTAAAAAAAGAAAAAAGAAAATACAAAATATCTATTATACCCTTTGATTTGACACATTTATAATTATCTTTTCTTTTTATTATTTTAATATAAGGGATAAAGTAGTCATTTTAATACATTCCCATTCCAAATTTTTACTACCAAACACATCAAACCCATTTCCTTTTCCTTTCCCTCTCCCTTTCCCTTTCCCTTTCTAGCTACCAAACGTGCCCTTAATGTTTTGAATACACAGTACTTAAACAAATTCATCTAAAACATTAATTAATTCTAGGTAATATCACATGTCAAATATACGTCGTATAAAAATTACTTTTATTTTATTATGTATTTTATTTTGATAAAGATTATGATTATACCTACTACCTGTAATTTTTTTTTGGTGAAAGCTAGTTGCAATATTCATATACAAGTTGTTAGATTTCATACATACAATCAAGAGTTTATGCATGTTAATTGCGAATTTGGAGTTTTAATTTGACTATTATAAATTAAAGATGATTTTAGTAACAATTTTCAAGTTGTAATAATGATTATTCAAAATATATATAGAAGACAACAATATATTTTCTACCTATTTGAAACCTCTAGATTCCAATTTTCATTGGTGAGTATAATATCAAACAAGTTTACAAGATATGATTCATATATATATGTGATGCAAGGAAATGGGTACTTACTTCTCTTTCACTTTCAAAAGCTACAATGATAATAATTAATGAAGAAAATGTTATACAAAGCCACTTGTTTTGTTTTGGTACACTGAGTTCGGGTAGGATCTTTTGATATTGACACCCTCCATCACATTCAATTTTTAATTAAATACCTCAAAATAATTGACCATTATGGTATTAGTACTATATATTCATAACTCAAGATAAACATAGTTAGGGAAGATAAAAATATTTATATTTAACCAACAAATACCCTTTATTAAGACCTCTGCTGGGAGAACTTTATCCCTGTGAGATCTTAACTAGTTCAAAGGGAATTACTTTCAATAAGAGGATACTTATAGGAAACTAAAAAAAGATTCATATTTAATTTGAAATACCCATTAGATAATAGCTAATGTTCTAAGGACTAAAATAATTAACAAAAGTGAAAATTCAAAAACTAAATATATAGTCTATTTTTAAAATTAAGGAATCAAATAGTCTATTTTTAAAATTTAAAAATAAAAATATTTTTTTTTTTAAAAAAAGGTAATAATAATTTAGGAGGAAAAAATTATTTATCTGTTATTTAGTCAAATTATTATTAACCAAAGTGGCAGTTAGGGTACGTTACCTTATTTATTTATTTATTTTTAAAAGAGTTAACGTTACGTTGGCAGAGGAGAAAATGGAGAATTGGACAAAGGAGCACAAGGTAGAGCGAGACGTGTCACTATATAATGCGACGCCGTTTTCTCTCTGACTCTTGAGAAAAAGTTAGCTCACTAGTCACTACGTAATGCAGAACAGAACCTTCTTCTCCCTTCTCTTCGTCTTCTAAACTCTAGCACCTTCTTCTGCTATACAAGAACGATATCATCGTAACCTAACCTAACCTAACCTAACCTTCTATAATGCGCGCGAGCTTTCTCTCTATTATTACTTCCAAACCAAATCACCACTAAGCCAATTAATATTATCATGTACGCATATTCTCCCTCTTCTTCTTTTTCGTCTAATTCTTTCTCTCTTTCGCTACTCAAAAGAGCCTCTAAATTTCGCTCTTCTTCTTCTTCTTCTTCTTCGTCGTATCTCTCTAAACCCTATCCTTCTTCCATTTCCACCACTCCGCACGCCTCTGTTTCGTTTTCCGATCTAAGGTTTTCTCGGACATTCAGCTTCTCCTCTGCTCTCCGCTCACTCAGGTGCTCGCTGCCGCCGTGGAGCCACGGCGTCGATTGGCGCTCGCCTCTCAGTCTCCGTGTTCAGGCTAGAATTACTGCTGCTCGGCAGATTGCTGAACGATTTCAGAGAGAGATCGCTACTATGGGTACGCTTGTGTCTAAAATAACATGTTATTTTGGATGACAATATTACATGACTCAATTTGTTATGTTGTCATGTGATAACACAATGTTATTTAACATAACACTGCGTCATCACATGACTCATAAAACTAAAAATATTGTGTCAATGTGAGATGACACATGAAAGAATTTTCTCTTACCTTATCAATTTTATCGTTATTATATTTTATATTTTTTAACAAAAATTATTATATTTTTTTACGTTTATTTAAATCATTTTGTTGCATATTTAAATAATTGTTATTTTTTAAAACAAATAATTGTTATTTTTAGTTATATTAAATTATATGATTATTTAAAATATTGATTATTGACGGATTTTTTAATTTAAAATTATTATGAAATTTTAAAAATAATCATATAATAAATATGATAGTTAGTTTACTTAAATTTATAAGGGTAAATTTAAAAAATACAAAAATAAATGTCATGATATCTTAGATGACACCATTTTATACATCTTATTTCATTGCAATGTGAAGTACCATACCAAACAAGAGTATTAAATATAACATGGTATTTGAGATAACACTATTTTATACCATAGTATAGAAAATACCATGTTATCTGAGATTACACCATACCAAATGTACTCTAAGTGTGTGTAGTGGTCAAATGTTGGGATGTTTTGCTTTACTTTTGAATGTTCGAGAATATTGGTGACGAGTTCATGGTTTTAAAGAAGAGGAGTTTTCCTTTTATATTGAAAGATTTTAAGAAATTCAATTTCCTGTTTAATCGGCTACGCATGGTGATTGGAGTATCTAATTGTAGTCTACGAACCGTTGAATCCTGTTATCAGACTTTTCATGTTAGAATTGAAGCTACGAGCCGAGCCTATTTGTTATGATAAATGATAAATCAGCTCTATGAATATAAATTTAATATATAAACTTTGATATTTTCTATGTCTATGTATAAATGGAAACATTATAAAAATAGTAATTTTCTAATGATGTATTATTTATTTATTTATGTATTATTTGTACATTAAAATAATACTTTATTAACAATATAATTATTCATGAATTTAAAAATCTGAAAAATCCTAATTTCATGCTCAACTATTTAAGTAAGTGAGCCTACTCCTAGTATGTTGATGAAACTAGTTAATTCAATCAATGAGTAGAGCCAAATTTGATAATAATCTAAATCCGGGAAGTTCACAAATAATTCAGCTCATTTATACCCCTACCGTAGCTAGTAGCTTTCTGTTAATAAAAAGCTTCCTTGTTATAGCCTTTTATCAATTAGTATTCAATCCTTGGCTGCTAGTAATGTTTGAGATTTGAGGTTATAATAAGGGAAATAGATGTTACATTTTGTATATTAGGACTTTAAGTTGTAATTATTTGCTTAATAGATGGACAGTAGCAATTTGTTCAGGCACCAAAATATTGTAGTCATCTGCACTTGAGTTATTTGGTATCTTATACCCAGGATAATGCATTCTGTTTCATGTACACAGCCTTCGCATAAATTAATTAATGTAGACTTTGAATATATATTTTACTGCCTATAATGGTTGGAAATTGAAGATGTTTATGTACATTCTATGAATTCAGCTTCTGAGCATGCCTACAAGGGAATATTGACCAGTCTCCCCAAGCGTGAGGGTGGAGAATTTGGAAAGTTTTATAGCTTGCCTGCTCTCAATGATCCTAGAATTGGTATGTACAATTCATCTCCACTTAGCCTTATCCCTTGTTAAAGGTTTCATGTATATACTTTTACTCTGTTATCCTGCATTGCAGATAGGTTGCCCTATTCTATTAGGATACTTTTAGAATCTGCAATACGTAATTGTGATAACTTTGAGGTTACCAAGGATGATGTTGAAAAGATTATTGATTGGGAGAATACATCACTTAAGCAAGTTGAAATACCTTTCAAGCCTGCTCGTGTCTTATTGCAGGTTCGAATTGCGAGTTCTATCATTTTTGTTGGTTGGATTTTTGAAACTATTATTCTTTTCAATTTACTTGAGAGTTTGTTATCTTCACCAGGACTTCACTGGAGTCCCAGCTGTAGTTGATCTTGCTTCAATGAGAGACGCTATGAAGAATCTTGGTGATGATCCTAACAAGATCAATCCTTTGGTATGTAGCAGCATATGTACTTGTGCACTTGTTTCATGAATCATGCACTACTTGCTCATGAAGAAGAAGCTTTTTCTCCCTGATATGTTATTGCTACTTCTTAGTAGGAACAGCACATTTATTTTACATCTGTGATTATATTGTTCCATCAGGCAATACATGTTGAAGTCATCTTATTCTTAGAAATATCATAATTATTGTTCTAACTTAATTAATTTACCTGCATCTAGGTCCCAGTGGACCTTGTCATTGATCATTCAGTTCAGGTTGATGTGGCAAGATCAGAGAATGCAGTGCAGGCAAATATGAAATTAGAATTTGAGAGAAACAAGGAGAGATTCGCTTTCCTTAAATGGGGATCATCTGCTTTCCATAACATGCTTGTCGTTCCTCCTGGATCAGGAATTGTTCACCAGGTATATTCGCTTTCCTTAATTTATTCATTCTACAATTAATCCAATTGCTCAGTTTTCTTGTCATTTACCCTTGCTTTAAAAACCTGTCATATATTAATTTAACCCATGAATAAGAGTTAAGCAAGTTTCTATATTTCCCTGGTAATGAATGTTGGATTCGGTCTATTTAATCACAAAAATGACAAGATTTTGGCTGGGACACTGTGGTGAACTTGAAGGTCAATCTTGAATACCTAGGGAGGGTTGTTTTTAACAAGGATGGCCTGCTCTACCCTGATAGCGTGGTCGGCACGGATTCTCACACAACAATGATTGATGGTCTGGGAGTTGCTGGATGGGGTGTGGGTGGAATTGAAGCAGAGGCAGCAATGCTTGGCCAGGTACATAGTGCTAACTGCTGATTTATATAAATTAATAAAGATGCATGCTAGAAGCACATATTAGTGAAATCTAGTCACTCTTCTTTGAAGTGCTGAACAGAAAATTTGAGTTTAGGTTCATCCCTTGATACTGTGTCATGTTAATGTTCCAGCCAATGAGCATGGTCCTTCCTGGTGTGGTGGGGTTCAAATTGTCAGGGAAATTGCGCAATGGTGTTACTGCTACTGACTTGGTGTTAACTGTAACCCAAATGCTAAGAAAGCATGGAGTCGTTGGCAAGTTTGTTGAATTTTATGGTAAGTTCATTCTTATGAGACTGCATTAACTAGGGACTGTAACTAAACTCAAATATATTTCTCTAAAAAGTTTCTAATTTAGTTGTATGCATGTGTAGGTGAGGGCATGCGTGAACTATCAACTGCTGATAGGGCCACTATTGCTAACATGTCTCCAGAATATGGGGCAACAATGGGATTTTTCCCTGTAGATCATGTCACATTGGAATATTTGAAATTAACTGGAAGAAGTGAAGAGACAGTAATACTACTAACCTGCTACACTAGGTGAAAAGTGTCAACTTTTGACCCTGAAACTATAATGATATACTTATACCTGTCTTTTTATTCTTCTATTAGGTGTCAATGATAGAAGCTTATTTACGCTCAAACAAAATGTTTGTTGACTACAATGAGGTATATTTCTTACTCTAGATCTTCTTATACTGGTACTAAGTTTTGATCTGGGAAGATAGCTCCAAGTTAAAACGGAACTTCTTCTGTTATCCAGCCTCAACAGGAACGATTATACACTTCCTATCTGCAGTTGGATTTAGGAGATGTCGAACCTTGTGTTTCAGGACCAAAGAGGTATTTGTGATATTCTGGTACTCTAATTGTTCCCTTATTCTGAATTTCTGATGCATCACTTTCTTTACTTGTTCACTCTTGAAAGGCCCCATGATCGTGTTCCTTTGAAAGACATGAAGGCTGACTGGCATGCGTGCCTCGACAACAAACTCGGATTCAAGGTAAAGTAGAGCTTGCCAGGAACCTAGGTGGTTTGATGACTATATATAAATGAACTCGTTGTGTCTCATGACTATAGGATACAAATCAATGATAGATCATCTGTTATATCTTCATCTTTCTCTTTTTAATGGAAACTGCAATTTATTTGTTCCAAGGTGTGAACATGTACTATACTTATTTACCTTGCAATTTCTTGCAGGGATTTGGAGTGCCTAAAGAAGAACAGGATAAGGTGGCAAAGTTTTCTTTTCATGGACAACCTGCTGAAATCAAGCATGGTAGTGTTGTCATAGCAGCTATTACAAGTTGTACTAACACATCAAACCCAAGTGTAATGCTTGGGGCTGGTCTTGTAGCAAAAAAAGCTTGTGAACTAGGTTTGGAGGCAAGTTTTGGAAATTTCAACTTCCATTATATTTCAAAGAATCCATAAACAGATGCAAATATTACGAAAATTAACTGGGAACAATTAATTCTAGCAGGTCAAGCCATGGATCAAAACTAGTCTTGCTCCAGGCTCTGGAGCTGTCACACAATATCTACTCAAGAGGTATGCCTTACAGGTCTTATTTCTGCCATTTCTGAATATATTTTCATAAACATTGACTTGCTTATTGATATTTTTCTTAACTTCCTATTTTTTGAAGTGACCTGCAAAAGTATTTAAATCAGCAGGGATTTCATGTAGTGGGCTATGGATGCACCACATGTATTGGGAACTCCGGAGAACTAGATGAGTCAGTTGCTTCTGCAATATCTGAAAATGGTATCCTTCTGTCATAACTGTAATTATTGAAAATGAACACTAGTTATCTGCATCTTACTTCTTTTCTTTTAAAAATTTTACTTGTATTTTAGACTTTTAGGTAACTGATTATTCCTGTTCATTTTTTTCCAAATGGCATTATAATTCTTCTCCCTGCCACCTGTGCAGACATAGTAGCTGCAGCTGTTCTTTCTGGAAACCGAAACTTTGAAGGCCGTGTGCATCCACTAACAAGAGCTAATTATCTTGCATCTCCTCCATTAGTGGTTGCCTATGCACTTGCTGGCACGGTAGGAAAAATGAGTTTTTTTCTCTCCTTCTTCCTTCTCATGTTGTTGCTTCCTTAGTTTCATGACAGAAAAACCAAACTTAGAATATAATCTGGATGTTTGACATTTGATGCATGCATGAGTCTCCAAACTGCATCACATATGTCATGTAGTGTCCAATCATACTCTTTCATTCCTTTCATTATAATAGGTTGACATTGACTTCGATAAAGAGCCCATTGGAACTGGGAGGGATGGAAGAAGCATATACTTGAAGGATATTTGGCCTAGTAATGAAGAGATTGCTGAGGTATTGGAGAAAGAAACAGATGTGATGTCTAAACTTCATAGAATTATTGTCACTTATTCAGAATCTTAACAACTGTTTCTTCTCATACACATGTAGGTCGTTCAATCTAATGTGCTACCTGATATGTTTAAGATCACTTATGAGGCAATCACAAAAGGCAATCCTTTGTGGAACCAGCTTACAGTGCCTGCTTCCACTCTCTTCTCTTGGGATCCAAACTCAACCTACATCCATGAGCCTCCATATTTCAAGAACATGGCAATGGACCCACCAGGACCTCACAGTGTAAAAGATGCCTATTGCTTGTTGAACTTTGGAGATAGTATTACAACAGATCATATCTCTCCAGCTGGGAGTATCCACAAGGACAGCCCTGCTGCAAGGTACCTACTTGACCATGGGGTCGATCGCAAGGACTTCAATTCCTATGGCAGTCGTAGAGGCAATGATGAAGTGATGGCAAGGGGCACCTTCGCCAATATCCGCCTCGTGAATAAGCTTCTGAATGGGGAGGTTGGACCAAGGACAATCCACATTCCTACAGGAGAAAAACTCTGTGTGTATGATGCAGCAATGGTTAGTCCCATAATATAATCTGATGATGACATAGATAGTTGATACTCAGATACTTTAGTGGTGGTTCTCACTCACAGTGAATTTATCTTTAATGCTCTCAACAATGCTATCAGTAGGTAATAGCAGTAATGAGCTTTAACTATTATTTTCTGTGAAGTTGTGAAGTATAAGAAACGTTCACTGCTATGCTTTTGGGACACTATTTCTGGTATGGTCATGTTTGTCTTTGTCATTGACTATGTCCCTAAAATATCATGACATATTTGCAGAGATATAAGGCTGCTGGTGATGACACAATCATTTTAGCTGGAGCTGAGTATGGAAGTGGGAGTTCTCGGGATTGGGCTGCCAAGGGTCCAATGCTTCTGGTAAATTTAAGCATAATGCTCCTTTAGGACAAAACTTGTGCTAGAAACATATGAAAAGTGCACGAGTCTTCTTCTGCCATGTTTGCTTCTGCTAGAACTATTGATCATTTATGAAGGAACTCTTCTCTTTTATCAGGGAGTGAAAGCAGTTATTGCCAAGAGCTTCGAGAGAATCCATCGGAGTAATCTTGTGGGAATGGGCATAATTCCTCTCAGTTTCAAGTCTGGTCAGGATGCAGAAACATTGGGATTGACGGGCCATGAGCGGTACACAATTGATCTACCTCTTAAAATAAGTGACATTAGGCCTGCCCAGGATGTCACTGTTACAACTAACACTGGAAAATCCTTTACCTGCACACTTCGGTTTGATACAGAGGTAATTGCCTCCTCTTTTTTTAAGATTAAATTATCATGACTAAAGTACTATTTTGGTTCTCAATGTTTGCATGAAGTTTAATGTTAGTCCTCAATGTTTCAAAAGTTTAATGTTGGTCTTCAGTTTTTTTTTTGGTCGATTTTGGTCCTCGAGCGTAACATCGTTAACTTTTGCCGTTCAATGATGACGTGGCATGCTTACGTGGCACACCCTCTCTCCTACGTGTCATATTTTAATGACGTGGCATGACACATCACTGCCAAGATGAAGATGATAATGATGATGATGAAGGAGAGAAGATGATGATGTGGCAATATGGGGTGACGTGACAGTGATGTGTCATGCCACGTCATTAAAATATGACACGTAGGAGAGAGAGTGTGTCACATAAGAATGCCACGTCATCATTTAACGGCAAAAGTTAACGGTGTTACGCTCGAGGACCAAAATCGACAAAAAAAAAAAACTTTGAGGACCAACATTAAACTTTTGAAACATTGAGGACCAACATTAAACTTCATGCAAACGTTGAGGACTAAAATAGTACTTTAGCCAATTATCATTTTGATTCTTGAAAGAAGCACTCTGTCTCAAATTATATTTTTCAAGGAAAAATTTTGACATTTCCATCTTTCAGAGATTAAATTGAGACAAATTGCACTTTTCAAAAACTCAATTTAGCATTTCTATCATTAAACTTCATGCAAACATTGAGGACCAAAATAGTACTTTAGCCAATTATCATTTTGATTCTTGAAAGAAGCACTCTGTCTCAAATTATATTTTTCAAGGAAACATTTTGACATTTCGATTAAATTGAGACAAATTGCACTTTTCAAAAACTCAATTTAGCATTTCTATCTTCCAGCGACTGGAATGATAATATACTCATCAAGAATTCGTTTATCTGCTAGAATATATATATATATATATATATATATATATATATATATATATATATATATATATATATATATATATATGTTGAAAATATTGATAATAGAAAGCACTGTATAATTCTTAAAAGCTGATAGAATTTTCATCTACAGGTAGAACTGGCATATTTTGATCATGGTGGTATTCTTCCTTATGTCATCCGCAACTTGATTAAACAATAAGAAGAAGAATTTTAAGGTAGGTCTGATCTACAAAAAAAAAAAATTTATAGACCAAGCTAAATTATAAATAGACGTATAAGTATTTTATACTTACTTTTAAGTGAGACTAATCTTTAACACACTCATGTTTATTCCTGATTAACACATTTCAGGCATCTTAATTCTTATGCTTCTGCATTTGGTGATTCGCTCCTTGTGGTCTTTTGGTGGTGGATTTAGAAGTTGGATCATGGAAAGTTTCAATTTCAACGTAAATAACAAGGGTGTTCACCCAAACTATGTCTTTTTGTTTTGAATTATGTGGATTTTACAAGGCTTATTTCCTTTCACAAAGGTTTTTACATAATTGAAAACCTCATATAAAGTATGTATCTTGCAAAGAGAAAGTCGAATATGTGGTCTAATGATAATAACTTGGTAATTTTAAACTGCAATGTAATATAAAAATGTTGCTATTTGTTAGCACAGTGATATGCAATTGTGAAATGGCATCATTTGTTTGAGAGATATTGAGTATATTTTATTGTTCAATAATAAACCTAGGATGCATATTGTAAAAGGTAATTTCTAAAATGATCACTCTCTCATCATGTCGCTCTTGGTTGATGACTTTACTTCTAAGCATAAAAAGACAATTGGATCTCGATTAGATGCAAATTAGCTCAAAGGTAGCTATTAACTCTCTTACTAGATTATATACAATTCAGTATGATTTGGTGTTTAGGTCATATTCTTTGGGTTGAATTAAGGAAATGAAGAAGGAATGGGTGTGGCCTATTGGGTCTCACATATTTTTTTTATTTTTTCATTTTCATCAACTTTAAAAAGAAAAAAGAAAAAAATGCAAAATGTCTATTATACCCTTTGATTTGACACAATCATAACATTTTTTTTTTACTATTTTAATTTTAATATAAGGACAGAGTAATAATTTTAATACATTCTCATTCTATTTTTGTTTTCAATTTTCACTACCAAATAGCAAGTCATTCTCTTTCCATTTCCATTTCTGCCTAAAGTAAGAAGGTGACCTTAAATTTTCACTAGACACTATATCTGGGTTTTTTTTGTGAAAAGTTTAATCGTTGAATTGATTTTTTTTTTTTAAAAAAAAAATGTAGTTTTGTTCATAAGAGTATTGAACTCAGCTTGGTGCATTTTTGTTTTTTGGCCGTCAACTCAAAGCTATTACACTACACTATTGAAGTATTCAAACTTTTCTCTTAATTATTTATTATTTCCGGCTTCAAACTAAAAAAAAAAAATCACTTTATTTTAATTTAGTCAATGAAGAATTTTAATTTTATTATCAAAAAATTATTTCTCAAATAATATAATTCTTATAAGTTATACCTTCTAAACAACCAGAGTAATTTTGTAACGTCAATTTTTTATCAACCTTATAAAATGCAAAAGGCCAAGAACTGATAAATAATAATGCTACTTTTACTTTTTAAGTCTCCCTCTTCCTAACTGTTTTGAATTTTCTTTCCGGCAAAATTGTCCCAATAAAAATTTTAAAAAGAAACTAATTTCTTAAATTTTGTTTTTTTTTTAAAAAAAAATATCAAATTGAAGATTGGAGGGATCAATTTGATTTTTGAGGCTCGTCTTCTCGATGGTGTTTGTTGTATACTCGAAATTTTCAGCTTGATGCTTCTTCAATGCTTGATGGGTGAATGAGAGTTCTTAGCTTTCGAGTCCATACAAAATCCGGCAAGGACTAAGTAACGAAACGACGCCGTCTTCAACTCCGACGTTGCTTCAATGGTGAAGGGACTGCACGGCCAGAACCTCCCCGCCGATGTCACACAGGTCATCGATCAATTGGAGCGGCACTGCTTGGCTCCCGATGGATCTCTTATCTCCAAGCCATTGTATAACGATCTCCAACTCGTAATTTTCTCTCTGTCTCCGATTTCCCTAGTTTTTTTTTCTTTGTTTGTGTCAATTGATGTGTGGTGATGTTATATATGAGTTAGATATCGATATTGATTTGCTGAGTCTACTTGCAGGCGAGAGAGGAAATGTGCAGGGAGAGACTGCGGTACTTGGAAGCTATGGTAAATTGTTATACTGTTATTCATAAATATATATATATATGTGTTTGTGTGTGTGTTTTAGCCCTAAAGTGGATCTTTATTTCTAAATTTTATGATATTTGGATTTAAGAAAATGATTTGGGACTAATATTGGGTATTGGAATTGCTGGGCTAGAAGTTGCTTAATGTGTAGTGTAATTGTTAGTTTACTACTGATCTGCACTCATTTGGTGGTTTGGTTGTAGGCAATTTACTCTGAAGCCATTGCAATGGTAGAAGAGTATCAGCAAGCCATTTCTGTGGCTAACCTCGGGGGAATTAGAGATACTGCGGGTCTATATCCACAACTGGGATTGAAGAACTCCCCTCAGGTCTTGTATAATTTTATTGGAAACTTGCTCTTTTTGTCAAAAATAAAAATTCAGAAACAAACATGACATAAATGAACATATTTTGTTAAAACTGAGAAGTTTGGGAAACTGCTCTTTATAGGATTCCACAGTATATGGACCATCTCTTTTTGCAACATACATTCAGTAGTTTTGTGATTAATGCATGAGTTTTGATTTATGGATTCCAGGTTTATGAAACTTTAGAGCATCGAATGGTTGTGGCTGAAGCAGCTCAAAGACTGAGGCTTCCTCTCATCTCCAAAGATGGTGAAGTCCACAAGGAAGATATTGAAAAATTGAGTGTAATGTCTCGAAGCTCCCTGGACAGTACTAGTACCAGTGCCACGATCAACTCAAGCATTAATCCTAATGCTACCACTCCAAACAGCTCTATTGGCAGCAATGCTACTCTTGCTGCTACTGATCCAGTGGAACTTGGAGTTGGTGGTGTCCCCAATCGTTTTCTTGGAATTACACCTGCTTATTTGTGGCAAAGTCAGCTTCAACAGACACCATTATCTGTGGTATACTATGTAACTCAGCAAATGAATTAAATTTCAAGCACACACCTATCTTAGGTTTTACATTCAAGTGACTGACTAGGTTTCACTGAAGCATATAAGAATCTTCTGTTTTTAGGATATGACAGAATATCGCTTATCTCTCTCCCGTGAGGTAGAGTCTCGCTTGAAAGTGAAATGTGATAAATTATCAGATGCCTTTGAATTGGACGATATTGGTAAGTTTCATTTGTGCACAATATTCCTCTTTAAGTCACATCTATAGATTGTGCATAATATTTCATTGACTGTATACCACTGATCTTCAGGGAGATGTGGTGATGCATATACTGATATACCTTTCTTTTTTATATCATTTTTTTAATAATCCTCAAACTGATTCCTGGTTCAATTATCCAGATTCTTTGTCATCAGGAAGTCAAAGTACGAGTGCACGGCTTCCAGAAAGGTTTGAGTGAATTCCTTGATCCTCATCCTTTTGATTGTTTTTTTTACTTGTAACATGGAAATATTGCCTATTTCCATCATCAATCTAATGAATAGTTTTTTTTTTTAATTTGAAGCATGCAATATAGGGCTTGGACTTCTGATTGGGAAGTGTACATTAAAAAAAAATATATAGTCTAATTCTATGGTACCTAAAATCATTTCTGTATTTTGGCAGAAGTTGTCTGATCTCTGATGATGTTGAGTCTAAATCTATATAGATATTAAAAGTGTTTAATGATTGAAAATTGACCATTGTAACTAACCTTACTAATAAATAAACACCAACATTTTCTTTTTAGTTCTCCTGACCTGAATGTCATGGATGGAGATCTGCTGGTTTCTTTAGCTGTGTAAGATGGAGGATTTATCTTTAATATAACCTCCATTTTCTTTGGCTTCTATGTGATCACCCAGTTCATATTTTTCATTACTGATGCTAATTACAAATACTTGAGGTGTGAAGAGTCTTATTTTTAAAACAAGTTCCTTACTGGACCTATCTATAGACTGCAATTCCTCATTCTTCATTTTTGTTATTTTACCAGGGTGAAGTTGTTAATTGAGGAGATTGAGCGAGAAGAAGCAGCATTGCGGGATGACCTTTATTCTGCAGATAGAAAATTTGCTGAATATTATAATGTACATTCTTAGTCATTATGTAGAAGAACCGTCTTTCTAGCAGACATAGAAACACATTTAAACTCCCACATTCAATCTGTGTGTGTGTGTTTTGTGCATTTCAAACTAGATTTCTTTGTTGGGCTGCATGTTCATAATGGTATGGAGATACTGAAACCATTATTTTCATTTAGGTCTTGGAGCAGATACTTGGAGTACTTATTAAACTTGTCAAAGATTTGAAGTTGCAGCATCAACATAAATATGTGAGTATGTTATGCAAATTCACTTCTTTGATAGCTAAGGATATATATTGACTTAACCCAATGTTTATGTAGGATGAACTGCAGAAGACGTGGCTTTGTAAGAGATGCGAGACCATGAGTGCAAAATTGAGGTTTGTTTGTCATCCGCTAACTATATCATTTCTTTGTTCTTTGAAGTAATAATAGATGAGAAACGAATCATAAAAGAGTTTTCTGAAGTAAGAATTTTATCTTTTTTTCATGGCTGTAGTATTTAGAACACTGAAAGGGATTTAATATTGTACACAAAGTGGATAGAAAACATTGCTTCTAAAAGGTTAAATTTTTCAGAAAATAAAGTCTTTGGTACATAACATTTAGAAAATGTAAGACTGCCCTGTTTGACAAAAAGACGCAGTGTAATTTTGGATGTAATATTAATATTTTTCCTGAATTCATATAATTTAATTGCTCTCTTCTTGTGTTATGTATACTCCATAACTTTTTTTTTTTAAAAAAAAAATGCTTTATCTAACAGCTGAAGGATATTATGATTTAACAAACTTGCTAAGGATTTCAGTATTTTTATCCTCAACAAAACTTTGCTGGGATCTATGCTGTTTGAGTTTTGGTAATCAAAACACAAATCAAATATAATTGAAGGTTATATGGGAAGGCATAAGGCTTTGATTGTTGTTGTTATATGGGAAGGCAATGTTTCACTATTTCTGCGTTGAATACTGAGCTTTCAGTGGGGAAAATCTGAAAAGAAAAAAGTCAGAAATTGAAGGACTAGTAAATGGTGGGAAACATTTTAGGCATAATCCTTAAAAGTTCATAGTAAATGGAAGATCTCTCTATCTTCTCTGTTTTTTTTTTTTTTTGGAATCTTTTTAACAGAAATTTTATTTTATTTCCAATTTCTGTTATCTAATATATGTAATAATTGCCATTTCATATCAGGGTTCTGGAACATGTTCTCCTTCTTGAAACTTACACTCAGGAATCTATACCCGCCCTTCATAAGATAAGGTATAAAAGATGATAATACATTTGTAAGTTTCTTACATGTTCCTGGTTCAGTATTAGTCAACCTTTTTTCTTTTCATTCTAGGAAGTATCTTGTTGAGGCTACAGAAGAAGCTTCTATTGCATATAATAAAGCGGTATGTTCTTATTTCCTCGTGCAAATTTTAGCTCCAAGGTGACTTAGTGGCTATTAATTTGAGTTCTTCCCCTTGCATGTTTTACAACTATGTGATTTAGTGGCTATTGATTTTAGTCATTTTTAGTTTCTTGTCACGAGTTGAGCCCTTCATTAAAAAAAAAAAAACGTGTGAATGCAGTGAGACTGAGACATGAAGTAGCGTTGTGAAATTAGCAAATAATACACCAAGGAGTAGGTTCATTTTTCTTGTTTTCCTACATGTTCCGCTGTGATTAATAAAAGGGACATAGAGCTTTTAATCAGTTCATCGTAGCTTAGCTGTTCAACATTCGGAAGCTTATTTGGTTTTATATTAGAGACTTTTGGGTCTTCAATTCTCTGCATTAGTTTTTCTTAACAATCCAAATGTTTCAATCATCGTTCACATAAAAAAATGTAGTAAAATGAATCTATGGATATGAGAATATTTTGATGGATGCTTTAACACAAGATACGACTTAAAAATAAACGTGCACTGAATGGCAGGGGTGGTACATCTAAAATGTGAAACAAATTGCCAATTTACCATCCAGAGGGGGTTAATTTAGTTAGTAAGAGAAGGTAATATCTCTTCTTGCCAACCTAGGTTCTTTTCTTCTTAGGAGCACTTTAAATGTATTAAGCTGATATGAGAGAGTGCACTTTAAGATTTCTGGGAGATTTAGACTTCGGCCAAAACCCAGAGATACCCTAACCATGATATATATATATTGTGAGATTGTTGGTGAGCCTGGTGGTCTCCGTGCTAATTGGGATTTATTGTATCAAAGCCATAACAAGCAGCTTTGAGCTGTAAACCCAGACACAGTTGTGGATGGCGTCCTTGGAAACTCACTCATGACCCTGGTCCGAAGTGACTCTCTCCGTCCAAGAATGTAGGAAGACTTTGGTAGGTACCTTAAATTGAACCGTTGGTAGCCATGAGTTGTGCACACATTGGTCAGCCTTGGTGGTCCTGACAGTAAGTCCCTAGGACGGGTAGTGAGACCGTTGGTCAACCTGGTGGTCCTGTGGCCAAATGGGGTTTTGTGGTATCAAAACCTTGACTATTTTAACCCTTTTAAGTTTGAAGTTATTTGCCCAATGTTATATCAAAATCTAGAGTGTTAGTGGCCTGCATTGGTTTTGCTGCAGATTACTATGTTGGTCAACCAGGTTAAGCCAGGATTAGGTGTTAGGTGGTCCCACAGAACAGATCCTGATAGAGCTGCTAGTCAATTTTCTAGGTTATGATCAAATTTGAAGCATGATAATGGCTAATTTACTCTGAAGATTAAAGTCTAAAGGTATGACTGTGATAGACTTACCCCCTTCTACTTGTGTAATGATCAACATGATGACGAAGATCAAGACCAAGTCAACAACCAAGAATTAATTATATCAGAAGCTGAAAGAAAGATTAACAAATCAGTCAATAATCTTTACCTAATTTTAGGTCAAATGAAATATATACAGAATCTACTTTAGTGTTTCAACACATGGTGTTTATAGTATAGTAGAAACAATGAGAACGTGGAAACAATACAAGAAAATAAAAATTTTAGAAGGAGAACATGTAGATCAACACAAAGCAGATGGATATACCTTTCTGGATATACGATTGATAAAGTAGCAGTAAAACCTCTGCATAGGTCAGTAATCAATCCCCCAATATTTCTAGTTTTAATTATTTAAAAGATACAACAATTGAAGGTTTCAACAACTCTATTATAGCATTATTAGAGTCAAATTTGTGACATGTGCCAGTTTATTAAATTGTTTCTCTAATTTTTTAATAGCTTTAAGGAAGCCAAAAATTAAGGATGTTTTAGTAATGCACCTAAAAACTGTAGAAGGACTATTTAAGCAAAAGAGTAGATCATCTGGCAGTATGTATCATATTGGTTTCATCTGGTGTGAACACTATGATTATCACTGTTATGATTATTTCTGTTCTAAGGTATACTTCAATCTCTTTACCAGGTTACTCGCCTACGTGAATACCAAGGCGTTGATCCTCACTTCGACAATATTGCAAGGCAATACCATGATATTGTAAAGGTAATATTGGTTTAGCTATATTTTTTGGATTGTTACAAAATAGGCCTCTGGTCCTTGAGAGAAGAAAATGGGAAAAGGGACAGAAATAGGGTTTGAACCTTTGATATCAAGTCTACCTCAGAGTTTGAGGCTGCTTTGTCGTGTAAGCTATATGCTCATTGACAGAAACCATATTTCTTTGTTCCATCAACTTTCCAATTCATTAAATCTACTCAGTTCTTGTTTTGGTTTTGTCCAAAAATTTTCCATTTTAGGAGATTCTTAAGTAAACCTGGTTTATAAAATGAGTCTTGCTAATTAGGATACTTAGTATTGGTTAACAAAGTATCTGATTGGTTGATCAAAATTTTAATCAATAGAAGTTGTTACTCTTATTGACTTTTTTTCAAATTTAAAATTATTTAATACTCTATCAACTAATTTGATTCTTAACCAGTCTCTACGCATTGATTAACAAAACCCTTGCAAAATATAAGTAGATTAAATCAATTATAAATAAATATGTAATTTTATCAAAGGGAGATTTTACTGATGAGGTCAATTATATAGATCAAGCCATGTTAAATTGTTCTATCTTGGCTTGATCCTTCTTAGATAGAGTTTACTGAGAGAGAAAATTTTCTTTCATGTTTGGCTTGATAAAAATGGTCAATGTTAAAAACTGAGAATATAATACAAAATATACTCATTGGATATATTTAAAAACCCATACAACTTGAGGGCACAAAAATCAAAGATTAGCTTATGAATTTGATTATAGGATGTTGCTGTTGGAATTTCTGATACTGATTATTCCTTGCAGAAATTGGAGAATATGCAATGGACAATCCACCAAGTTGAAATGGATCTGAAACGTTTGCCAGATAACCCAACCTCATAGATTGATAGATACAGTGTATTATGTATGCTAGTCTTTAGTTTTCTGTTAAAAATGTTTTAACCATTTTATAACATGCTTTCTACCTGTTTGTAAATCACAATGCCCATTTATTTTCTTTATTTTTGTTCAATTTATAACATGTTTTCTGTTAAAAATGTATTATGTATGCCTATTTGAAGAAGATGATGTGAAGGAATTTGAAGGAAAAAGACATCCAAATATTCCACGTTATCAACAACTTGTACTTGTATCGACAATTATTGCATACAATGAACCTAACTTCACTTTTGGCCAAAAAAAAAAACCTAACTTCACTTCCACAATTCAGGAAAAAAAAAAAATCAAATCAAATACCCATTTTAGTCCTCTCATCTAGGTTTTAAATTAGTCCTTTATGTTTTAAAAGTTTTAAATTGATCATTTATCTTTTTCAAAAGTTTCAAATTGGTCCTTTTGTTTAAGTTTGTTTATTTCTTCCGTTAAGTGTTGATGTGACGTATTGAGGTGGACATATCATCTCTCTTATGTGTCCGTTTAAGTTGACATGTCACTTCACGTCATCATCTGTGATGACGTGGTGATGAACTAATGATGTGGCAATAATGTGGTATGACACGTCAGCTTGAACGAACACATTATCACGTCACGTCAGCAGTTAACTTAAAAAATTGTCGGATTTAGACAAAAGGACTAATTTAAGACTTTTGAAACATAAAGCATCAATTTAAAATTTAGATAAAACATGAAAATCAAAATGAACCTTTTATCTATTTAATCTCTCCCAACTGTTACGTCTTCTTAATTTTTTTTTTTGGGGGCATCGTTACCTCTTCATAATTAATCTCTATCAATAAATAAATAAATAAATAATTGTGGGACCCTCGTTATTGGATTGTTCGCTGTCTGATTGTGTGTCTGGAATTCTCCTACGCCCTGGATTCTTCTTTTGCTTTTGTGGGGCCCACTTCTCTCTCTTTCTTTTATATATATTCTTATATGCCCTTCGCTGCTGCGTGCATTCTACGCTTCCCCTGTCTGTCCCCATCATCTAATCTCATTTATTTATGTATTAAAAACTTAATTATCATTAATCATCATAAATTATTAATCATAAAATAAAATACCGATTCACTCGCCACTTGGTTTAGGACCATCCACGTGTCATGTGCACCATACCGAATTACCGACCTTCTTTTTATCTCTTACATCACACGCAAGGTGGGTCCCACAGCTCACATATCCATCCTTCCGCAACTTGTGGCTAGTGGCGCTTTAAAACCGCCCTTTCTTTCCCGCCTCTATATATACCCCACCCTTCTCCTTCTTTCCTCCTCATTCCAAAAACGCGCGCTCCTTTGCTCCCCACGCTTTCTCATCAAAAGCCTTCAGGTTCCTCTCTCTCTCTCTCTCTCTCTAGACTCTTCGTTTTGTCTGTCTTTCACTTTCCGATATCTACGATTTCACTTTGCTTCTGATCTTTTCTTCTAGGTTTTCGCTTAATTAAATCAATATCTCTTTGATTGTTTTTATGTTTTGGAAATCTATCTTGTTATTGGATGTTTTGATTTGAATTTTATTAGGGTGTTATGGAGTAGTGTTAGGTTTTGATCCCCGAAGAGTTTGTGCGTCGATGGATACTCTTTAGGGTTTTGTTTGGATTTTTTTTAAATTCCGTTGGTGTTTCTGTTTTTGCTTGTGTTCGGTGATGGATCACACGTGATTTTCTTGTGTAAAGCACTTGAAGAGATTTCAGACTGAAATTCTTCCCTCCTAGATGTATGTTCATGGAGAGATTCTTAGTTATATCCTTTCTGCGCAATATTAGATGAAATGCTTTCCTGTTTTTGTGATTGTCATAGGATTGAGCTACTCGTAGTTTCCAAATTAGAGCTTTCTACGGAATTATGCTTTTTTTTTTTTGTGGATCTACTAATAACAATGGAGTGAGGATTTTTCTGAACAAATTGAAGTTCTTTAGATATTTGTTATAAAATTCTTCAATTATATACTTAATTTATACTCTCTCTTTAATGATTGATTGATTGTATAAATTATTATCTGTTATATTTTTTTCTCTTATATGATTGGCACAAAACTTTTTATTATATTGGGGAACTTTATAACAAGTGAATTTACTTCAAGTTTAGTCCTTTCTCTAATTCATTGTGGTTGTTTAAGTGATGATGGTATTTATTGTTTGTTGCAGTTACTCTCTCTGCTTTCTCCGGGTCCACAAGAGTTCACCAAACAAGGTACATGGTTGATTTGGAAGTTCAGCTCCCCACTCCCTTCGATCCATTCGCAGAAGCCAAAGAATCTGATGCTCCGGGAGGCAAAGGGTATGTACATATCAGAATTCAACAGAGGAATGGGAAGAAGAGCCTAACCACCGTTCAGGGCCTGAAGAAGGAATACAGCTACGAGAAGATCCTCAAAGACCTCAAGAGGGAATTCTGTTGCAACGGCAACGTCGTGCACGACAAGGAGCTCGGCAAGATCATCCAACTCCAAGGTGATCAGCGCAAGAACGTCTCTCAGAAACTCGTTCAGGCTGGTCTCGTCAGGAAGGACCAGATCAAGATTCATGGTTTTTGAATTTCTGGGTTTTGCTTATTATTTGTAATTTGTGTGGGTTTTTGAGGTGGGTTTATTATTGAATAAACTGGGTTGTTCTGTTTGGTTTGTATTTTGAAGTTTGATGAGTGATTCTCATAAATTATATAGGTGTGTGACTAAGTATTTAAGTGGATGTAATGGTTGGATGTATGAAACCCACCTTATATATAATACGTAATGAATATATGGTTTTGATGATGATGTCTCTTGTGAATTTTTGATCTGGTGATTTTGATATAATGATTTTATTTTGGGGGTTAAGAAATATTATTCCACAGGAACAGTTGTTCTTGGTATTGTCAAATGGGTTGATTCGGTTCAAGTTGAAGTGTTATTTTTATGCCTGTGGGTTCAGATTAAAATACCAAATTTATTTGGTTTATGCATTAATTAATGAAAAAGAAGGCTGTATACACCATTTTTCAATTTCATCCTTGATCACACACCAAGCCAATCCGCATCGCGGAGTAACTTGGGGCTCATAACTCATTTGTGGCATGTTTGGTAGGGAGTAAGTATACGTGAAGTGAGGTTTTGATATGTTTGGTAAATAGTAAGGTGAGTGGAAATGGGAAGAGGTGAGTAAGATTGTTTGTATGTGAAGAGGGAAGTTGTGAGGTGATGTTTAAAGACTAAAATGTCTTTAAAAAATATGTAGCTTTTAGAAGTAGGGGCAAAAAAGACATTTCATACTTTTATCTTCTATTTTCTTATCTTCTTTCCATTATACCAAACAATATTACTTTTACATTTCACTCCCATTTTTCTACATACTAAACATACTTTTTATCACTTACTTTCATTCCACTTCCCACTAAATACTCATCGGATAGGAAATGAAAAATGTTATCCTTTCTTGTATGAAAGGAAAAAAGGCGTCTAAGTGGTCATATAATTTTTATTTTTTACTTTTATGCCTCTAAAAAATGTCCCTACCTACCAATTCCAATCCTATTCATATTTATGTCGTAGTAATTGTATCTGATTATATTTTACTCATTTTTATTTTCAGTTCTATTCTCAGTTTTTCAAATTCTAATATACCAACCAAACAGGCATTAGAGAATCAAACCAAATTTTTGGGTTTGAGAGGAGAACTGATTCTTTGATAGCTCGGAAGAGAGAGCTGAGAAGAATTGATTCTGGTTTGAGTGGTAGAATTGATACTACTTCCATCTGTACGCAATCGACTGACGAAAGAAAGGTAGAATTGATTCGATCTAACGGAAGGATATTTGTATTTAGGTAAGTGTTTATGGTTTAGTGGAAAAAGAAGTGAAAATAAGTAATAAAAATTGTGTAAACAAAAGTAAAAATAAAAAATAAAGTTGTTTGGTATGACAAGAAGAAGATATAGAAGTGAAAGATAAAATTATAAAAAAATATGTTTATTCCTACATGATAAAAATTGTAAAATTAATCAAAGGTAAAATATTTCAATCCCATCATCAACTTTCGTCTCTTCATGTGGCAACTTTTTTCCTATCTAAAGGGAATTATCCTCCCCTTTCCCTCTTCAAAACAAACATACCAAATGTAATACGATTTTGTTCTCTTTCCCTCTTTCAATACATACCAAACATGTCCTAAGACTTTGTTTGGTTGGTCATTTAGAATTAAAATTTGAGTGTTGGAATTGGAATTGCACAAAAATAAAAAAATTTCAATGTTTGGTATGATAAAAAATCTTGGAATTGCCAAATTCTAAGATTTCATGAAATTAGAATTCCAATAATGAAATCATAGAATTGTTGGTTGAAATTAGAATTGAGGTAGGAAAAGACTTTTTTGTCCCTTTAGTTAATTAATGTAATAAGGCATATATATATATTATGAAGGATAATTTAGTTTTTTTAATTCTCTTCCCTTCAAAAGTTTTTCATTTTATTTTTTTACGTATAATATATACTTTTTATCTTAAAAATTCAATTCAATTCCATTTCGATCAATATTAATTTCATTTTTCTTTTCAATGCAATTTAATTTCAAAACCCAAAATATATCAAAAGCAGTCTAAGCGTTGATTTATGAATTGTGACTTCCAGCCAATGGCTACTATTGATGATCTTTGATGGAATTTATGCTAATTCATCTTGTAATTATAGATATATATTTTTCAAAAATACCCATGAAATTGTAAAAATTTAGTCAATTTGACTTTTAAAGCTAATCTTACCTAAGGTTTAGGTTTTGAAAAGTTATAATTATAAGAAAAAATACTAACGGAATTGAGTTTAATAGAAGAGACTAGTCTCTCCAAACGTAATGTGAAAAACTTAAGTTGAAATTCTTATTGAAAAAAATGTCTACATTTAATACTCGACAGTACCTCGAATAAGATTGCTTCCAATAAAAAAATGCAGTGCGAAATCAAAAAAAGAACTCTAGGAGAAAATTGTGTTTAGAAATGAGAGCGGAAGGAATTAAGAGAACGGAAATTGAGAAGAAGGTAAGAAAGGAAAGGTTAAGTGATGGACTTCTTGTTTGGACCTTACTTAAGTTTGGAGTAATTAAAATTAAAGAATCCTTTAATCTCTTTTTCTTCCTTAAATTTAAAATTCTCCACAACACTCATTTTCATAAACAGAAGAATAATCTCTATACAAACAGTAGAAGCTCAGGTTTTAATTTCAAGTTTTATAAAACTGTATAAGCTATCTCTGAGAAAAAAAAAAGAAAAAAAACAAATAACAATTGAAAAAGGCAGAGAATTAGCTCACGGTTCAGCTTAATCTTGTAATCAAAACCAATCTAAAACTTAAGCTTTACATGACTAGGAACGAGATAATTAACCTGATCGAATATTACAATTGAAACGCCTCTAACTCCATAGTTCTTTTCACTATGGAGTCTCAAATGCTGCGAACCGAGTGATGTACAGAATGGTTCAGAATAACTTGCCTTGTTGGGTTCCACTCCTCATCATTGTACAGAATTCTTCATAATTGATTCTACCGTCCTGCAAAATCATGAAGTCAAGAAGTGTTTTTGATCATGAAACTAGAAGAAAAAATCTGCATCCATATGACAGAAAATAGGCTAACATTATCAGTGTCAACTTCTGATATGATGTCTCTGATTGTGGCTTCGTCGCCCATGCCATATTCTTTCATGGCTGTTTCAAGTTCATCTCTTGTAATGAACCTGCAATTGAATCAAATGAAAGTCAAATGGAAGTACATATTCTACTGAAAATCCAACCAAACTTGTTTAACATAATTTTGTTATCTATTGTGATCGTTTACTTTGTTATAGTAGTATGAATAGAAGGACGCACCCACTGTTATCTGTATCGAAATGTTGGAAGGCCGTGTAAAGATTCTCATCTCTTTCTAATTTATGTCTATGCATTGTAGCAGTGATGAACTCTATGTAGTCAATGGTGCCATTTCCATCTACATCAGCCTGAAATTTTGGCAAAGAAGTCTAAATTTAGAAGACTTAAAAAGAAAATATATTTTGGGGGTGTGAATTTGTTTAGTTACAATATCTTACAGCTTCCATAAGCTGCTTGACTTCGGCCTCTGTGAGCTTTGAGCCGAGTCTTTGCAGTCCCGCCTTTAGTTCATCATAGGTGATTGTACCACTCTTGTCGGTGTCCATATTTGTAAACATTGCTTTCAAACCTTGGATTTCTTCTTCAGAAAGATTTTCCGCAATGACCTACAAGAAGATTCATAGACTCACGTTACTACACATACACAGACTGGAGGAAGTCAGCATCATAAACCCAACAGCGCAACTCTTAAATGATATTCTTTCTCTCAATGTCTAACTAATGACATCAGACTATATTTTGGTTTACAATTAATCCTCATCTATTTCAATGTTGGTCCAATCCTACAGACCCAAGCAGTACCTTTATTCCACCTCAATATGCATTGAAAAACACAGTAGTCTCTTTATGCAACTTGTAGATTGACTTACCTTCAGGGCAAGTTTCTTCAGTTTATTCATTGCTCTGAATTGCTTCATCCTGGAAAGGACTGCACTGTCTATTGGTTTATCAGAAGCATTTCCATCTTCTCTAATCCACGGGTGCTCTGTTCAAGCATAAACAATTTGCTGAGAAATAAACAGGGAACTTGTATATTTTATTTATTTTATTATAAATAAAATATCCTGAAATAAACTTTGACACTGCTTCAATCATCCAGCATATTACCCATACAAAAGGTATTGTCTTAAGTCATAACCAATTTTTGCCTGTGTTTCCATATGATCTGTTCTTAGAGTTCTGGCCTTGTACACAATGGTACCTAAGTAGCGGACTCAGAGTGGTCTTATAAGAACCATTTCCAGCCCAATTAGGGGTAAATAAAGAAATATGGCATGTGGCTCAGCTTTGTGAAAGAACAATTTATAGAAGTTTTGAATAAGGAATATCATGAAACACATGGAGTAAGTTTTCATGCCATTAGCGTCTTCCCACTGAAACGAAGAAAAATATTCCATATGGATATGACAGGTTTTTGTCTTTCTTTAATCTTGGATTCAGGTTTTCTGGCATAGCCTTTTGGCTATAAAAATTTGAGTGTAGAAGAGATTATATATCAAGGCGACACTCAACACATATATATTTTTAATCGTGTGAAGTACACCCATACATGTGCATTTTGTGAAGAAGGTTGAACTAAGAAGCATCATTGGTATAAAATCTAGTATACTTCAAGTGGTTTATGAAGAGAAAAAAATAATAGAAGTTACACACCTAGAACCTGAGCAGAAGTAATGCGTTTACTTGGGTCCGGTGTCAGCATCTTACGAACAAGGTCCTTTGCACTATTTGATATGGTTGGCCATGGTTGACTTTCAAAATCAATATGACCTTCTAATATCGCATCAAATATACCCTTTTCCGTCTCTATATCAGGTATTGAGTAAAGTTAAGTCAAGCTATAAAATCATGGAGAAGATAAAGAAGTATGGGCTTCAATACAATACAAGGTGATAATCCTACTATGAAAACTGAAAGTGAAAAGTAAAGCGATAGTTTACCAGCCCAAAAAGGAGGTACACCACTGAGTAAGACATACAATATAACTCCTGCACTCCATATATCAATCTCCTTTCCATATTTGCGACGTAGAACTTCAGGAGCAACATAATAAGCACTCCCAACTATATCCCGATAAACCTTTCCTGGGAAGAATCAATTAGAGAATTTATTGCATATTACAAGAGGGTAAGAGAAAGTTTAGGAGAAACTCCTCAGAGAGATAACGATGGCATTAATGTTTCTAAAAATGCAATAGTTTTTGTTTCAAATAAAAATTTTGACGTTATGCCTGAATGCTTGAAGAATAAGTAAAGACTTCAATTTCAATATCCGCACAGCATTTGAAGTTCAAGAATTTCTAAACCCCTAAAAGCTTAATTAGTGTGAATTGATGCGTGGAAAAAAGAAAATTATTGATTCTAGTTCCATTAATCAACCATGTGAGCTTACTACTGAGTTCACAAACATGACTTTGTATGCATGATTAATTAAAATGGAGGAGCTTATAAATATAATTCCAAGCAGAATAAGACAGAGGCTAAAGGCCAAATTGAGCACAAACCTTCTAAATCAAGAGATTCAGATAATTTAATATTAGTTCAAAACTTCTTATCTTACCCAAAAAAACTCTAGCAACACTAAACCTTTGAAACGAACAGATAAAAAAATTTTACCTTCTTCAATAAAAACTGACAAACCAAAATCGGTGGCTTTGAGAAGTGCATTTTCATCCTTACTAGCCAGCAAGAAATTCTCAGGCTTAAGATCCCTATGCATCACACCCATAAAGTGGCATATATGAACAACATTAACAATTTGCCTGCATATGGAAGCAGCAGCTCTCTCACTATAATGCCCCTTCGCAATAATCCGATCAAAGAGCTCACCACCCGCACACAGCTCCATCACAAGGTGAACGGAAAGATAATCCTCATAAGCTCCTTTAAACTCCACAATATTAGGCTGCCCACTCAAATGCTGCATAATCTGAACCTCCCTCTTTATATCCTCCTTATCCGATTTACTCACAAGCTTCCTCTTGGAAATCGACTTGCAAGCGTAGGGTCTGCCAGTGGAATTCTCCGTACACAGATAGGTCACCCCGAATTGACCCCTCCCTAGCTCCTTCCCCATCGTATAGAAATGCCTCACGTCCTCGAACGGCTTCCCGAGAATCGTACTGCGAAGATGATGCTTATTATTAGGGTATGGCGAAGCGCGAACCGGAGGCTTCTCAGGTAAATTGGGCTTCGATTGATTCACATCGTAGGGTTCGTGGATCTTCTGATTGTTCACTCTGTGGACATTATTATTGTAGTCTCGCTCTGATTCTTTGCCTTTACTGAGACAGAGACCCATTTTCTTGAGAAATTGTTGGAAGCTAATTTAGTTATAATTGAGCAGAGATTCGAAGTAGAAAGGTGGAAATGAACGAAGGTGGTGAGTGAAAAGTCAAAGATCAGTGGGGGAAATGAGTATAACAGAGAGGCGAAGATAGATATATGGTTATGGTGGAGGAGATGAATAATTATGAATTAATGATTATATTCAAATTTGGAATAGGGAAGTGAAAATTGATATGACATTGATGTGCACAAGAAGAAGGAAAATGATGTTTGTGCTTTTTGTAAAAGTATGAAAGGGAAAGGGGAAGCCACGGAGATAGATAGAGAGAGAGAGAGAGAGAAGGAAGAAATCAAAGAAGTTGAAATTTTTCACTGTCTTGCTTAAGCTTGGCTTATGGATTCATCACTCATCTTCTCTGTGTTGTCCTGTGCAACAAAAAATCACTGGATTCATCCATTCTTTAAACAATTATAGGAACTCCATCCGTCATTTAAATTTTTGTATCAGTTATTTTATTTATTGTTTTTCTTTTCGAGGTGTCCCTAATCCAGCAAAGCATATGAATAATCAATATATTCCACGTTGAATATTCTTATCTGGTCAAAGAATAAAACAAGTAGTCTAAGATATAAAATCTATGGAGCACGATCACTTTGAAGTCTAGGCATGTGACGTGTAGAACATGTGTCTCTACGTATCTAATTTAAAATATTTTTTTCAGCCCAAACACACGTTGGTCACGGCTCGAAGACGTTATGGATATTACTTGGACACTACCGAACTTGGGTTGAAAATGACAAAATAAAGTTCTTTAAAACAAAAGTAGTAAAATGTGTCCGCTTTTATCATTTTTAGAGTTTTGATATTTTTTTTTTATTTAATGAAAGAAAACATGTGTTTCTTCTCTGCTCTTGTATGTATCTTTGACCTTACTCTTTTCATCTATTTTTTTATCTTATTCAACTCTATTCTTTTCTTGGACTGACTTTTTCATTCACTTTCTTTCATTGAAATTATGATTAATATATATATATATATAGTCTTGTGATTTTAAAATTTTAGTGTATCCTTGTGTTCCTATACTGAAGACAAAAAAAAAAAAATCAAACTCGTAATAGTTGATTAAAAATATATGAACTCCTGGTCAACCATACCTCCTACCTTACAAGGTAGAAATAGGAATGATTGAATGAGTGCATTAAGGAATATGAAACTACAAAATCATAGAAAAAAAAAATATGAACATATCATGGGAGCACAAGAAACTGAAGAACGTGTTACAATTCAATTCAGCTACTTTTCAAAATAACTCTGTAATTTTTTGGCGTAAACAAATGTTTAGTGACGAATTAATTTCCAACTTTGACACTAAACTTTTGGATAAAAATTAGGATTATTCACAAAATTATCTATATTATTTAAAAAAAAACAGAATTATTTATATTGTAATGCATGTGTATCACTGTATTTTTTTTTTGTCAATAATTTTTTTAAATATTATATTTTACAATTAAAAAACACATATGATGTGAAGATCAGTATTAAAAAAGAGAGAGAGAGAAAGAGAGAAAAATTAAAAATAACATGAGAAAATATAAACAATTTTTTTATATTTAATTGAGAATGACTATAAAAAGGTTAAGTAACCACAAGTCCAATTATCTATTTTTTGTCAAAAAAATTAAACACTTTTTCTTTCTTTCTAACATAAGAGATTATAAAGAAAGAGAGGTCAAGTTTTTTTTTTATCATTGCTCTTTTTCAATATTCTTTCAAAATATAATGATTATTATTTTATATTTTAAAGTTGAATTAAAAAGGAATTAATATGTACTTTTTGTATATGTTGGATTACATGTTAATGGTTATATAAGTAAGAGGCAAACTACTATTTAGTCCTTGAATTGTTGGTCAAATTACTATTTAGTTCTCGAATTGTTCAAAAACACTATTTAGTCCCCGAATTGTTCACTCTGTCAATTATTTAGTCCCCGAATTTGACAAAAATACTATTTAGTCCCCGAATTTGTAACTATGTCAACTATTTAATCCCCAAACTTGACAAAAATACTATTTAATTACCGAATTTACAACTCTGTCAACTATAACGGGTAACAGTCTGTAAACTAAATAGTTGACAGAGTTGCAAATTCGATGATTAAATAGTATTTTTGTCAAGTTTAGGGACTAAATAGTTGACATAGTTACAAATTCGGGGACTAAATAGTTCACAGAGTGAACAATTCGGGGACTAAATAGTGTTTTTTAACAATTCGGGGACTAAATAGTAGTTTGACCAACAATTTAGAGACTAAATAATATTTTGTTTCTCTAAGTAATTATTTATCTAGAAATTTTAATATAATGACTATTTTACTTTGTGAATTTGAATAATTTATGAAAAGAAGATTATGATTTGATGTGACATAATAGAAAACGTGACAACAAGTGGTTGTAGTGGATGACGTAAACACGCAGATCATGCAAAATGCATAATAAGGTGGGTAAGATTAAATGGAGTGTAAAATATGTAAAGTGTATAAAGTGTATTATTCAAATTGTTAAATCAAAATTAAAATTCGTATTCATAATGTAACAATTTCATCCAACTATTCATGTTGTGTACTTTATGCACCTTATCAAATCTGCACTTTAATATATTCGAATCTAGATAATAGCATGACTTCAATAAGATAGAGGTTGAATATTTTGTTACGGTGATATTTTGGAATTATGGTGAGATTCTGCTTATTATTATTATTATTTAATTATTGAATATATTTTGAGATTTGTCTTATTTTAAATTTTAAAATGAAAGACATTTATGATATAGATTTTTAGATAAATTCAACTACTAAAAATAATGATCTTTGGCTCATTATAACTCTAATACTATCTATTTTTTTATGTCAAAACTTTAAATTGGTCCTTTATGTTTGCACGAAGTTTTATATTGGTCCTTTATGTTTCAAAAAGTCCAAATTGGTCCTTTATGTTTGCAAGAAGTTCCAAATTGGTCCTTCCGTTCACTTCCGTCAACTTTTTAAGTTAAGTGCGGACGTGTCCATCTAAGTTGACGTGTCATGCCACGTCAGCACCACGTCAGCGTCACGTCACTGCCACGTCGTCACATATGATATTGGATGATGACGTGGCATGCCACGTCAGCTTCAATTGACACGTAGGAGAGATGGTGTGTCCGCGTCAGCATGCCACTTAGAAAATAAACGGATTTGGACGGAATGACCAATTTGAAACTTCTTACAAACATAAAAGACCAATTTTGGAGTTTTGAACATTTTTTTTTATTAAAGTATGAGTGATAAAAGATATAGATAGGCATAAAATTCATTCTCTTAAGGGTTGAGCTCTCAGCTCTCAGTAGAAGAGGTTGAACGAACTAACGTCATATTTGATAGATGGTGAGGTAAAATGAGAGAGTAACAGAACAAAGTTTCTTAACCAGAAAGAGAGACAGGTGAAAGAGAAGCCAATTTTTGTGGACTAAAACGCCCTTAAAAATGTGTATTTACATTATTAAAAGTATAAGTCACATTATGCATATGAAAAGTAGAGACAAATATAATATTGTATATTTTAATCTTTGAACTTTTTTATTTTTTTTAATATATCAAATTACATTACTTTTATAATTTAATTTTATTTTCTTGTATATTAAACACGCTTTTAAACATCTTTATTTCTTTTTTATGTCACTTGATTCCTTTTTCACTTTAATTTTCTATTGAACTTATTCTCCTTCTAGTCTCCTCAACTTAAATATTACATACTTGAGATCTTGAAAATATTTGATGCAATTAGAATATTAAAATTTTGAAATATTTTTTATTTCTTTTATTTATCAATATTAACAAATAGTTTGATTTTAATTTATTCAAAATGAATTCTTATCAATATAAGTTCCTCAAAATACTAATAAATAAAAATGAAAGAATAAATGAAACATGAGTTTTTTTGGTCTAATAATGAGATACGAGTTGAAACCACCACTTGACTTTTTACTTTTTTTGGTGCTTTCTAATAATATTAATAATTAATAGCTGGTGATCTAACATGTATCACTAACTAATTGGTAAACACGCGCTTTTTTTTTAAATTGTTTTCTATATAATAAATATTTTTTCCTTTTTTTGAAGTATTTTTCTTAATTATTTAATTTTATTTTTAAAAAGTTTTAATTGATTACTTGTTATTTTATATCAATTAAAAATAACATTATTTTGTGTGAACATTATAATTCTAGTTTACGTTCCCAAAATGGAGATATAGAAATGTGAATGCTTTCTCAAAAAGAGGAGAAAATTATGCATATATGAGAAACAGCAATTAATTTGACTAAAAATCCTTGAAATCGTCAATTTCATGTAAAACAACCCCTCAATGTTTAATTATGGTTTGATTTTGTTCTATATATATGTTTGAAAGATTTAGATTAACCTTCGCTTTTATAAAATAGTAAACAAGTAAACTAAAATTTTTGGTATATTTGAAGACAAATTTAATGTGCACATACTCACTAATTAATATTTAAAACTAAAATAAAAGTAACAAATTTAATTAAACCCTCTTTTTGTTTATCAGGCTGCTAAATGAGCTTATGAAGCAACCTTTGCATATTTTTTGTATTTTTGTGGAGAGGTCATTAATTTTAATTTGTTTTGTTTTTTTGTCTTTTTGTCTTTCCAAATAGTGTAATATATATATATATATAACTTTTAAAAAGCTCCCATCACGCTCTAAAAGTAATGAAGACATATGAAAAAGGAAAAAAAATGTTAATTAAGAAGCATAAAGATGCAAGAGATAAAATATAACTAAAACTAGTACATATGGAAGGAGCTTTATCCTAATTAATAATAATTAACAATAATAAGCACTGTGGGTGGTTTTATAGTATTCCCAGTTCTACTTATGGGATAAAAGTTCAATGGTACTGTACCACTGAACTTCAGTGCATCCCTCCAATCATGTAGTGTCATTTATTAATATTAATAAAAACTCACATTAATTAGGACCCACCTTGAATGGTTTAGGGACCAACTGATTGGAGGGATGTACTGAAGTTCAGTGCTACCGTACCACTGAACATCTACTCCTACTTATGTACCATGTGGCCATTATGATGTTTTTCTATAATTAACTTATTATAATAAAACCCTAGCTAGTGACTAGTGAGTGCTTTCTTAATTTATGCTTAAAATAAATGGCTTTTGCTAATCAAAGTCTTAAAGATATTCTTTAAGTTTTTTTTATTGGTTAAGAAAGAATTAAATAACTTCAACTTTGTTAAAAGTCAACAAAAATACATTTTTAAGGATTTATTTAACAAGTATTACAAGACACACTTGTTAAGATTTTCTTTAATTGATTGACCGAGAGAAAATCTATTGTCTTAAATTTAGTAAAACGTCAACCAAAATAATTTTATAAACTCACTCATTAATTAATAGGAATCCTGAACCAGTGCCCTAACAACACCCAAATTTTAATACATGAAAACTCTTTCATTGATTGAGAAAAAATCTTAAAAAGCATTCTTACTTCTTAGGGCACCGATTAACAAGACTCTAAAATAAAATCCATTAATGATTGAGGTTCCAGGAGCCGTCATAAAAAATAATCAATGCTGCCCGCCAAATGTGATTTTATTATTTGGGTAACGCTCTAAAGCTTTGTCACATTGATCTTTTATTTTTTATTTTTATCATTTGCTTGATTATAAATGATCATGAGCAAGTATTTATATTCTTTCAATTCAGACCCAGACTTAAGTGGGTATTCATATCTTCATATTTGGACTCAGATCTGAAAAATTCAACTTGATTAATTATTTTCTTTAAATTATAACTCATGTACCTATAAATTCATAAAAAAAATTATCAAATACATAATCAATATAAAATCTTATTAAATTTATCCTTATAAAATTATAAAATATAGTAATTTATAGATTAATATTAAATTTAAATTATCTTGTCAATAAAATTAAAGGAAATAATATGATTTACATTTATATTTTTTTAATATAATAAATTCAATATATGTATATATAATATATAAATAATTTTTATAGGGAGTGTCTAGGTTGAGTATCTCAAGTTCTCAACTTCTATCTCTGAATAACTAATAAATTTTACGGGTACTTGTATGAAATTATTAGTGTGATTATCCCTATGCTTGATTTCCAAATCACTTTTGGCTAAGTTTTTTTTTTTTGGCTAAAGTATTATTTTGGTCCTCAATGTTTGCATGAAGTTTAATATTGGTCCTCAAAGTTTTTTTTTTGGATCGATTTTGGTCCTCGAGAGTAACACCGTTAACTTTTTACCGTTAAATGATGACGTGACATGCTTATATGGCACACCCTCTCTCCTATATGTCATATTTTAATGACGTGGCATGACACATCACTGCCATGTCACCCCGGATGATGATGATAATGATGTTAATGAAGGAGAGAAGATGATGATGTGGCAATCTGGATTGACGTGGCAGTGATGTGTCATGCCACGTCATTAAAATATGACATGTAGGAGAGAGGGTGTGCATATAAGCATGTCAGTCATCATTTAACGGTAAAAAGTTAACCGTGTTACTCTCGAGGAACAAAATCGACCAAAAAAAAACTTTGAGGACCAACATTAAACTTTTGAAACATTAAGGACCAACATTAAACTTCATGCAAACATTGAGGACCAAACTACACCTTTAGTTTTTTTTTTTTTTTTTTAAACAAGTATCTTCTATTAAACTACTAGAGATAATTCTAATAAAGTTGAATGAAGACTCAAACCTTTTAATTCTTTTTTTTTTAAATTACCAATTCACATATCCTATTAGTTTTGTTTTTTTAATAAATATCCTATTAGTTAATTAATAGGCAAATCAACATATTCTAGAGAAACTAGGCCCAAGAATATATTGAATGCTTTCGCCTGTTTTAGGAGTTGTTGGGCCAAAGGCCCAATTTCTAAAATCAGAGGCCTTATACATTCCAAGTTATGTGAAGAATTAAATAAATAAAAGATATTTATGAACGTATCCATAATTTATATATTCATATAAAACAAAATACAAATAAAGTATATGATTCAAAAAATTTTATGGCAAATATATAAACAACTCAACCTAAATTTTGTTCACTTAGATATTAGAGAATTTATCATTTGACCAAAAAATATGATTGATTTAAATGTATTAAATTTTGACGCGGTTATACATTTTTCAATGAACATATGAAAAATATATTGAAAATAAAAGGCAATGTTAAAATAGTGTACTTTATCTTATTTAACCGAAAAATGAAATTTTTTTATACCAAACACTTTCTTTTAAGAATTTTTAATTTTTTTCAATATATTTATCGATTTTGTTGAAAATTAAGGTAACTTGGGGAATCCATCCTCAAAAGCTAGCTCGTAAGGAGGAAGAACCAAGCTTCCTTAAGTATTCAATTAAGTATCTTGTCCTATCAGATGTGGGACTTAATGTTATCTCTAATAGATTTTGCTAATGTGAAAAAATGCCATTAGTATTTGTTAAAGATATACTCTCATTATGAAACATCAGTTAACTCGAATTAAATTAATTAAAGCACAATATTTTGTTTAATATTAGTAATTTTGAAAACTATTAAGTTTTTTTTAAAAAAAATAAGCGACATTTGTTTATGGCCTATGGACTAAAAAAAAAACAAATCAATGTCAACATTTTTTATTTATATATATGGAAGTGACTCCATGGTCAACAATTAAAACATGGGATATGTCATCTTTGTCTCATGCTCATATATGTCTTTATGTGATGAAATTTGTTGTCTTACGTTATCTAATATTCTTACTTAACTTCATGTGCTCATTATAAGAAAAATGAAAATTGAAAAGGGGAAATATTTTCTAATTTCTCAATATTTTATTTGTTGCACCAACCACACAAGTATCTATTCCTTTTCGTTATTTTTAAGTTTTAACATAGTTGTTGATCATGAACAAGTTTCTTGCTCATTATTAGGTAAAAATTTCTAGTCACCAATTTTGCACTAACCCACAAAAAATAAGTCATGAAAATTGAACTATCATGTATTATTATTTTTTACTATCGAGTATAATAATTAATATCTTCGTTAGTTTATAGACACCTTAAGGGTGAACATTTGACCCGAGAATTTAAAAATAGAGAGGGATCGAATCTCTAATATTTAATTTTAAACTATCAGTCTTTCACTTAATTAATAAGGTAAACAAAATTTTGGATTCTTGAAATTTATATATAGACAATTGCTTTAATTAATTATCCTTCTACAACAATAAGAAATTTAAAAAAAAAAGCAAAAAATTAAATACATAATTAATAGTCATCAAAGTGATCAGGGACATAAGTCCTACACATAGGGCAAGATCCTTGTTGAATTAGCCATTTATCTATGCACTCAAAGTGAAAAAAGTGGTCACATTTGGGAAGTATCCTCACTAGCTCTCCATCCTCAAACTCCTGCAATTAATAATCACATATAATTAATTAGTAAATACCTATAATTAAACAAGAATTTAATTTAATTTAATTCAATTTAGTCCTACTATGATTTTGACCTAGAAAGTCATAAAAAAATTGGAGTCAAAAGTATGGCTTTAATTAATTAAGGATTCAATTCATTCAAAGTTTCTTGTGTATGTTTTATATTGGTGACCTAAACTATAGCAACTTCCTACCTGATATTTTTGCTTCTAATTGAAACTAATAATTTTCTTTTTTTTAAAAAAAAAATCTTGTGAATTTTTTCTTTACCTGGAAACAAATAGAGCAGCATGTGTCATTGTATAATTTTGATATTTTTGTGGGGTTGAATTGATGCAAAGGAAGCTTTTGAATAAGATTATAGGACAATCCTGGGACCCCCTTGATATCGTAAATATCTGATACTTCTCTGAAGAATGTTTCTGGTGTGCCAATCTGTAAAAAATAATAATAATAAAATTTTGGTATTAATTAATTTATACTTTATATAACTATACAAAAATATTTCTAATATGTTTATAGGTCTCTTTTTTTACTTACATGCCATTGATAGGCTGGGTATACCCATTCCATTAGGACCTTCCCATTAAATATATTGCTCAATAGGGCAACCTGTCAATTCCAAACCAAAAACAAAAAAACATGTAGTTTAGGACTATAAGGACCAATACATCTATTTTGATGAATTTTTAGAAAAATATGCAAATTTTGTGAAGTATTGAAGTATACAGGTGTTGCCTATATTAACTAACTAACTGATTAATGTGTAAATAGACACACTTCAGCACTTCACAAAATACGCACTTCAAATGATCTATTTTTAAATTTTTATTGATTTTTTACATTTGTGTAATAATTGGAGGAGGGGTTTTTAATACAAATCGTAACTTTCAACAACTCTATCAACTTTATAGTTGTGAAGGTTATGTGAATGGATTCTCTGTTATTAGAGAGAAAAAGAGAGTACGTATGAGATCCACATGTGGACTCCATTCACTTTTTCTCTCTTTCTTATAGTATTTCTATCGTATGACAAAGGAGTGAAACCCGAAGGTTATCTGCACATGACTTGTAATTTAAGAAATTATGTGCATTTTAGCCTAAATAAAGATATAAAACTTGAAACGTGATAAAATAGAGAGTTATTATATAGTTAACTACCTTGGACAGTGGCTCATTATCATCATCTTCATCTTGGTGATCACCTACAAGATCAAGCAATTCTAGGGCAGCAATGGCACCTGTGACAGCTCCTTTGCCAGCTCCATCAAGAATGCCTACTTCTGTGGTGTGACCCTTAATGCCTCCTGCAATTGTCCCCATTATACACCCTCCTGTGTACCAACACCAATTATATTAGACAAACTCAAACTTGTAAGTTACATCGAAATTTTGTGTTCAGCTCTCTCCCAAAAGAACTTTTAGTCTTGGGGCTTCTAATTGGGCTTATGTCGCCCTTTTGTGAGCTCCACACTCTTATATTGTCAAAGAGCCTAAAAAAGGATTATATGTGTTGGACAGGTAACAAAATAAAACTGAAAAGAAATCTAGAACAGACTGACAATATTAAAGTAACTTATTCTCGTTGCTATCTTCTTTACCCCAATTTAAAGAAAGAAAAAAGAAAAGAAAATACATTGTCATAACTCATAGCAAGGATTAGTTATATATATATATATATATCCTATTGTTATACAAACACTTTGTGTTCAATTCTCTCTCGGAAGAACATTAGCCCTCAGTCTTCTAATTGGGCCTCCGTCGCCTTTTTGTGGGCCCCACTTTCCTATAACGCTAAAGAGTCTAATATAAACTTGACAAACATGAAGAAAAAAAACTGAAAAGAAATCTAAAACAAATTGACAATATTAAAGTAACTTATTCTCGTTGCTATCTGTTTCATCCCAGTTTAAAGAAAAGAAAAAAAAAAGACATTGTCATCACTCATATCATAACAAGGATTAGTTATATGACCCTAGCTATATATTGTTAATTCCTGTGTAAAATTTTTGTTCTCTTTAGATTAATCTCACAATAGCTAGAATGATAGAACCATATATATTATACATACCTAGAGCCACAATGCAGGTGAATGCAGCAAGAAGAAGAGTGTCCAAAACTTTCATGAAAATCCCAACACACACAGAAGCAATCTCCTTACACCTTATAATTATCAATTCTGCTTTCATCATAGCTAATAATGGGCAATAACAACTCTGAGAAGAACTCATATTAGGCATTGATCTGAGAAGAAGAAGAAAGAAAAGAAAGAAAGAAAGGAAAATGGTTGAAAGTTGAATTAATAAATCTTGCTCTTCAATTGGAACAATGAATTGAAGAAGAAGCTTCACACAAAACTAGCATTTATACTAAAGGGTGAGGAAAGAAGATGCCACGTCACCTATATATATATATATATAGCTAGATAGCTTCAAAAGCATAAATATCTCTACGGAGTACTACTGAAAGACTCATGGAATGTAATATATATATATAAAATTATTTAAAGCATAGTGGTGAATCAGTGATTACGTGTGAGACTCTTGTGAAGTAGATAGAGAAGGCAAGTCACATGGGATTTATTATCAAATTTTTTTTAAAATAAATGAAAAAAAAATTAAATTTTCAGGAGCTCTGAGTTCTCAAAGTTTGGAGGATGAACTATAGTCACCTATTTTTTTAAAAAAAAAAAAATTTTAAATGTGCAGTAGTTTAATTTTTTTTTTTTTTGCATATATGATTTTGAAATAGGAAAAATATATAGTTGAAATGAGTGTATATATATATATATATATATATATAGTTTGGATTGGAATGAGAGTTAATGCTTATAGAGATATTATATGTGATTGCATTCAAAGAATGGTAGAAGAGAGAGAGAGAGAAGGGAAACAAGAGTAGAAGAAACAGCAGGCGCCACACATGGTGGTTTAGAAACAGTAATGGTTTTTTTCCTTCCTTTTTTTTTTCTTTGCATTAATTAATTAATTATTGTTTAATTTGGTTACGATCCAATGCCATGCAAAGAAAATGGGAATAAATGGGGGTTTTATTTCTTGATGAAAATTCAGAATTTCTCTTGGTTACATTAAATTTGGGACCAAGTTTTTTTTTTCCTTTTTAAAGTATCTTGGACGCTTATAAATTATTGAGTTTTGTATTAATTGTGTTTTTAAATTTTATTTGTTATCAACTGTATTCTTAAATTTTTAAATTGCAAGTAATTTTGTCCTTTACCCACATTTTATAGAAATAATTAACCGTAGATGTAAATGTAAATAGTTTTCATGGCCTCCAATGTTGATTTTGATATCAAATTATATATTCAGTAATGTTTTTTTTTAATCAATTTAGCCATGATTATCACCGTGTTACTATATATAAAATAAAGGGTGTTATTGTGACTAAATTGATAAAAATAATAGTTAAATGTATAATTTGATATTATAATGAGAGTGATGTTTGTATTGGAGGTCACAATGAGAGTGATGTTTGTATTTATTTTTAACTATTTTCATAAAATTTAAATAAAAAATAAAATTACTTGTAATTTAAAATTTTAAGAATACATTTGATAGACACCCTATACATAAAAAAAGGCATTTGTATGGGTATATACAAAAAAAAACTTATACACAAATCCAACAACTTTTCAAAACTATCTACAAATCTATACCACTTTTACTGTGCATCCCAAAAACGCCATTTGTGAGTGCGTTTTGTTGATTTTTTTGGAAGAAAAACGCCCTCTGTGAGGCCGTTTATAGGGTCAAATGGTCAACCCTATAAATTGCCCTCAGTGAGGGCGTTTTTCTAGTCGAAAAATTAACAAAACGCTCTAAGGTGAAAACGCCCTCACTGAGGATGTTTATAGAGTTGACCATTTGACCCTATAAATGCTCTCACTGAGGGCTTTTTCTAGTAAAAAAATCAACAAAACGTCCTCACGGATGACTTTTTGGGGGTGCACAATAAAAGTGATATAAATCTGTAGATAATTTATGTTTAACTTTTTTGGGTATATATATATATATATATATATATATATATATATATATATGTGTGTGTGTGTGCGCAAATGCCTAAAAAAAATGTTCTTGTCATTTTTCATTGAGTCCAAAAAGTTTTTTTTTGGGGCCAAAATTGAGTCCAAAATGTTAAAAGTAAAATCTTTTTGAGAAAGGTGCTTTTCAAATTTTGAACTTCAATCCATAATTTATCAACGTCTTTTGAATTGTGCATCATTTGTGAATGTTATTTTTACATGTTAATTCTAAATTAATATGCAAAATAAATAATTATTATGCCCTTTCTTCTTAATTATATTAAAATTTTAGTATTGACTTTTTTTTATGATTAGGGTATCTATTAGAATATGCCTGATAACAATTTTTTTGAGTACTACAAGGTTCATTATTAGGAACGACTCTTTTAACAGATAACGCTTCATTTTCATCGCTTTAGAGATCGAATCCAAAAAATGATAATTAAAAAGACACAAATCCATTTCTATTTCTAACATGTTTAGCATTGGCAATATAAGTCTATGTATTTTCACACTTTAAGATGTTAATACAATAATTAATGAACTTTTTCACTTAATTGATTAAACTTTTGAATTAAACTGATTCTTAACATATGATATATTTAATGATGATTTTTTAAATTGTTGATTAGCAATATTATTGTTACAATGGATCATATATAACCTAAAGATTGAATCATGATGTAGAAAAGTATTAAAAATTAAATTTTCTGTAAAATTACTCCCTTCAATATTAATCAATACCAGCGTAGTTATTGGTCTTGAAAAGCGTAACACATACTGGCCAAAAAAAAAAAAGCATAACACATAATTTAAAATTGAAAATTATTTGAGTATTTTTTTTTTTCACTAGGGATCTTCTACTAGAAAATAATATATATAAGGATGAAAGTATTTTTTTATGTCCTTGTACACTAATTTTTAATTTCGTTCTTAAATATTTATATAATCAATTTTGTTTCAAAAATTTTAAATTGTATTCAATTTCGTCCTCAAAATTTTGAATTTTATTCGATCCTAATATGCATCTAAGATTGTCCAAATTTTTAACGGAAAATAATAATACAATATCAAACATATAATATTAATATTAATTTATCACTCAAAGTGACGTCATTTCTTTATATTAATATTAATTTATCACTTAAAATGACATCGTTTCTCCATATTAATTAAAGAGAAGAATACGAAAAATCGATGTTGTTTTGGCCAATGAGTTAACACTAATATCACTAAAGGCTTCACATGTATATTGTCTTCTTTTAATAATTACTATTATTCTTGATTTTCCTTATCTTCTCACATAATATATTTTATTTTTTAAAATTATTTAAATGACTATTTTGGGAGACTACTGACAATAAGACCCGACAACTATATTAACATAGATATGTGTAATATCATGTCATTATTTGACATGAATAATTTGGACAATTTTAAAGGTGGGATAAAATTTAAAACTCTAAAGACAAAAGTGATTGCGATTTTAAATTTTTATAGCCAATTGACCGAAATAAATTATCAACAAAATTAAACATTGATATAAATTTTGAAAATATAAAAATTATTTTAATTTATATATATAAAAGATAAGATATTATCGAAAACTAAATATAAATACCTGACTAATTTCCTCAATTAGGCTCGTTGGTTAACCCTAGTGTTTGTGGCCAATAGTTGTTGAGCAAATGTTTGTAAGCTTATAATAAATGAGAGATTTTGGATTTTGAATGATAATACGAATGGTAAGTCTATGATGCAACTTGTTGCATGTATGCAATGCAATTTCGGTCGATAAAATTGTTATATATGAGTACGATGACTTGAGATACAATGCAATTTCTCACATATCATAATCCTATCGACAAAAATTGCATTGCATGCATGCAACAAGTTAGTTTATAGACTCACCCTGAAATGTATTGTTAGAAAAAAAAACACAATAAATGGGAAAGTAACCAAAACTAGGTGCTGGAATTGAAAAGTGGAATTCCCACTTATAATGTTTCTTCTTTCTTTCTGTGGGCTGAGATATGTACAGTGGTAATGAGTATTTAAAGAATATATTATTAAAAAAAAGAGACTTAATTACATTAACTCATGGGTAGATATGGCTTTTATATTTTAGCCTACTACACCACGTCACTTTTCACCCATAATTAGCCCTTTATTTTTTTTTTCTCTATAAATGTCTTCCAAAAAAAGAGAGAGGGCAATTTACTGAAGAATTTTTTTTATTTTTTAAAAAAAAGTTCATTGAGGTCCTTATAATTTCAATTTTTGTAATAATTTAGAGTTAATTATTGTTTAATTTATGCTTATATGGTTAAAGATTGATGATTAAATTCCACCATCAACATCCTAATTACACACTACATTCACAGTTTTATTTTTCCCCCAAATTTTTATTGATCAAAAGGGGAAAAAAGTTCTCCAATTTTGTACCTTCATTGTCATTTTTAATAATTGATTAAATCATTTCTTCTGGCCAATTCATCCATCTAATAACTAATTTTTTTTATAGTGAAGAAATCTAAGTGTAATGATAATTGTGTAAGTGATGCTAGGTTGAATTTATTTAAGCATAAAACACATTAATTGGAAGGATTTTAATGGTATATATGAACTTAATTCCAAATGATAAGTATAGGGATCCAATTGAAAAAAATTAAAAGTATAGGGATCTGAGTGAAAATTGGAGTAAATTGTATGGACCAATGAATTATTCTAAACTTTGTTTTTCTTTGATTAATTTGAGATGTTCTTATGAATTTGAGTACGAATATACATAAATCCGTCGTGTGCTAAGGGTTCAATAAACATAAAAGAAAAAAAAATGTGGTGAGTTGGCAGTTACAACAAAAAATTAAATTTAACTATTTTTAATTTTAATTTTAGCCACTTATAGCGATTTCACAAAACATTTGATAAACTCAAGCCCATGAGAACATTTATCCAAAATTAATATGAAAGAATGCATATTTCAATTTAAATTACTTTAAAAAATTAATTTGGGGCTAATTAATGTAATCATCATACCTCATTAATATCACATATAAACTCAAAAAAATAATAATAATAAAAGTTCAGTACTGCCCGTGCATCCCTCCAATCATGTAGTGTCATTTGTTAATATCAATAAAAACTTATATAAATTATGACCCGCTTTAAATGGATTAGAGACCAACTAATTCGAGGGATGTACTGAAGTTCAGTATTACTATACTACTGAACATCTACTAAAAAAAGTGGTTTTACTTGTATATTTGATTTGCAAAAATATGAATGCAGACAAAAGTTTGGTGAGATATCAAAGAACACAACAAGATTCTTAGCTTATTGACATAAATAAGAAAGGAATTAAAAGGAAGAATTTGTAGACTTAAGACGCTTGCTTACAACAACAAAAAGACATGTTTTATTAATTTCTTATTATCTCATGCAGAATTAATGGTGGACATCCCACTCCAACAAGCATTTTGTCTGGTTTAATAATACTATTATCAGTAACGAATCGTTGGTCCAAGTGATAAGTGATTTAGTAACCTTCAAACAAAGTCTCGTGTTTGAGACTTTGTGTATACAGTTGAAAGACTCTCCTACAATAACTAAATGCACGACACGTCCAAATTAATTGAGAGAGTATTTCAAAAATCGAACAAACAAGAAAAAAATAATAATGCTATTAGCAAATAGTTTATTTTTTAAAAAAAGAACATATTCTTTTGAATTCATGAAAACATTGGACTTGCATAGTTAAGTTTACCTTAGGCATGAATCATGATAACAAATAGTATGTTATATATGAGATATAATTCACTAGAAGGTTAATTAAAATTTAATTAATTATTTAAAGTGTGCTTGTTGATCATAAAGATGCAATGAATGAAACTATAAAATCAAATACTGAGGGCAATTTGCTTATTATTTATACTAGTAATATATATCTATAGGTCAAAATCATATCTTAGTATATAAACAAAATATATTTAAATTATGATATGACATGTGATGATAAAGAATAAATAAAATTTTATTTATTGTTTGTTTTTATTTTTAAAAACTAACATATATTTCAATGTATATCAAGATATTAGTTTATAAAAAAAAATTCCAAATTTATTTTTAATTTTTAATTATTAAATTTACTATTTTTCTGAATTATTAAATTTACTAAATATCCTAATTGTTTTCCTTAGTTGGGCCTGAGAAATTTGGGCTAGATCAAATAATACAAAATATAATATAAGGGGCCCATGAAGTTTATATAGGCTAGGCCCACAAGCATAAGGCTTGGACTTTCATACACTCTTCCTAAATTGTCCTTCCTTTTATTCCCTTTCTGAATGGGAGAAATTTCCTTTCATTCATGAAAATTTTCTTATCTTTACAAGTATTTGAGTTGATTAAGAAAATCGAAAAGATTTAATATTTTATTATATGAACATTTATATTAGAAAGGTAGGAATGAAGTAGCCTCCAAAAAACTATATATTTAATATTTTTTCCATATAAACAAGAAATATAAAAAAAAAAATTTAATGGCTATAATTAAAACTAAAATTTATTTTTTATCATAAAAGTGATAAATATAATATATTTTTTAATTCTTAAAAAGAGAACACAAAAAAATGGACACTCATGAGAAGAAATTCTCAGTTTATTTAATTTTATACTTATTTAATTAAAAAACTTATATAATAAATAAAATATTAAATAAATATAATAAATCAATACAAACTTAACTGTCATGCATAGGATACGTGCATAATAAATTTGGAAATATTTTTTTATAATTATCAGTTACCACTGTTATTATTATTTTCATAAAACAATATCATTATCACTATTTTTATTTTTCTTCTCAACGATCTTCTCACATTATTTTTTATTTTTATTTTTAATTAATTAAATGACTATTTTAAAAGACAATTAATAAAAATGATTGAAAGTCATATAAATATAAATATATATTAGATATTTTACATATAAATGTATATAAATTTATTCATTTAAAAAAATATAATATAAATGAATTATTATATTTTAAAATAATAAATTAAATTTAAAAAATATTTATTTTTTAATAACTATTCATCATATTTGTTTCTTTCTTCTACCTTCTCTCAACTTTTTTTTTTTCATTTTAATATTTATTAAATAAATATTTTGCGACTCTAAAACGGATGTATAAGGGTAGTATTGGAAAAGCAGAAATTATCACCAACCAAGTCCCGGACGGATACACTCTGAAGAGTACACACAACACACCGAGAGAGTAAGGAGTGAGTGCGAGACACACACATACATACAGAGAAATGGCCTGGTCTATTGTCAAATCTCTCCACGCGCCGCCGATGAGCGTCGCCGCATTTTGCAACCGATCACAACTTTCCGCCGGACTAGGCTGTATTTCCGTCGCCACCACCACCACCCTACGCCGCTCCTCTTTTCCCAACCTCTTCTCTTGCTCCGCCATTTCCACCGATTCCCGTACGTTTCGATCTTTTCTTTTAAATCTCTTTTACTAGCAAGTGCGTTTACTCTCTCTCTTTAGTTTCTTGATAGTTTTGGAAAATTTAGCGCAAGCGGCTTATCCAACCGATTTGTCAGTTTTGTTGTATTGGATTTTTTTGTTTTGTTTATTTTTCTAGTGGATGCCGGAACAGAATGGAAATTGTTCTTACTTCCAAGTCAATTAACCAAGAGAGCTACACAATCTTTTAAATTGTTCTTACTATCCTGTTTGCTACTCTACACTAATTGTCGGACTTCGAATTTGGATATAATAAGTATTTGACATTGTGATGTATTTTTTAAGTTGACTTTCAATGGCACTGAAAATTTTCCTTAGGTCTTTTTATCACAAGGCTTGATGATTTTCATAGTCTATCTTCTTTGTGCTCATAAAAGAGAAGAGGAAATAAAACTCCAGCTAAATGTTTATAAATGTGTTGTGTGCTTGTGTTACTAAAATTTAAACATTTTTTTTTTCCTTTTGGATGGAATGGAAACTTTTAGATTTTATTTATAGGACAACAAAGGAATAAATAATTGCTTCTGCAGTTTATCAGAATTATTGCTACCAACGCCATGTTACCAGAGCATCAACTTTTATGGTGATGCGTGAAATTTCATTGAAGTTGGTAGTTTGTGATGAGTATTTTTGCCTTTAGACTTTAGAGCTTAGGCTTATCAATGTTTTAACATAGCATTATGGATATTCAAAGGGATTGGAAGGGCCTACTGAAATAATGTTTTAGTTTTCGTTTACTTGTCTTCTTTTATTTTCTACTCCTGAGGACTGCTTGTCCTCGTGTTTGTAATCTTCTTTTTTCTTTAATACAATTTATTTTTTCTATAAAAAAAATCAATGTTTTAACATAGGCAATTAGAGGTCATCCAGCAGAAGTTGACATTTTGGCTAATTCAACATTGGTTACCTTAGCATGGGTGGGGCATGAGTGGAAGTATGTAGAAGAATTAAAAGAACCCTCTGATAGGTTTTCATGATCACAGAGAAAACTTAAACCATCAATAATTGTTCAGACTGATGTAAATGCATTGACCCTTGTTAATATATCCTTTGAAGTTTAGATGAGAGAGACTTTGCTGTCTGCACCAAACACATGATATCATAATTGTTTATTTTTGCTGACTGTAGGTGCCAAGGAAGCTGTTCAAACTGAAAAGGCCCCAGCTGCACTGGGCCCATACTCTCAAGCAATCAAAGCCAACAACCTTCTGTTTGTCTCTGGTGTTCTTGGTCTTGTTCCCGAGGTTTGTTACTGATCATTTGAGCTTTACTCATTCCTTCACTTTTCCAGTCTCTCAGCATCAGTTTTCTGTACATATATGTGCTTGTATGTTGGTTGCATGTTGAATTGAAACTTTACCCTGATAATGAGTTTTGTGCTCAAATGTAGACAGGGAAGTTTGTCTCTGACAATGTTGAAGATCAAACAGAGCAGGTACTCAAAGATACTTCTGAACTTGGAACATGCCTGTTGATTTCTCTCGTAGTATTAGTACTTTTAATGCCTTCTCTATGACTTGGTGCATATGGGCTTTGATTGCACATTTATGGCTTGTTCTTTTTCTCTAGCCCATAAAAGAATATACGCTGTTAATCCTGCTCTTGGTCTCAGCAATTACTAAATCAGGATTGTTGATACTTGCTTTTTCCTAAAATTTTAGGCATCTGGAGGACTTCTCTTCTCATTCTCGGAATGCTATAATATTGATAAATGGGACTTGGGCTTAATATTGGTTTACTTGTACTAGAGTGTCTTTTGTTATCTTGACAGGCTGATTCCTTGCTGTTAAATTTGAAGTGTGAAATTTGCCCCAATAAGAGTTCCTGTTGATTTTTTATAACCACTTAAGAATGAGAAAATCACCATCTGCATATATGTGAAACTGTGTATTACCAAAGAAATTGCCTAATAGTTAAGATATGCTAGGATAGGATTAGGAATGATTGCATTAGAAAGAAAGTTGGGGTAACACCTAACATAGACAATCTAAAGTAAACACGCCTTAGGTGGTTTGGTCATGTATAAAGAAGACCTTAAAGGCTTCTGTACATAGAGTTGAAAATGCAAAGAATACTAGAATTAGGGCTGACATTTTATGTAATTTCAAATGGCAGGTTCTAAAAAATATGGGGGAAATACTAAAAGCTGGTGGTGCGAGCTACTCATCAGTTGTTAAGACAACAATTATGTATGAAGTCTTCTCTCGTCCATAGTTTGGATTGTATTGAGTGCCATCTCAAGATGACTAGTTTCTTACTATTTAATGCCTGCAGGTTGGCAGACTTGAAGGACTTCAAGAAAGTAAATGAGATCTATGCTAAATGTGAGTTCTGCACTAGTAATATGAAAACTTTCATGAAATAGATTACATTCTTGTGTCTATAAATGCAACTAATTGTGCATGAAAGATGACGTGAATGTACTATAGCTGACCAGCATACTGAAAATCCTTCTGCTTCTTCTATCTGTATTTATATGTTAGGGTGAAAACTAGATTGATGCAAGAGCATCCTGCCTTTTGTACGAACAAAATTATTGAATATGCTCAGAAATATGCTGACTTGACATGATTTTCCACACTAATTGACATTCTTAATTTTGGTAGTTTGTTGAGTATTTATATATCATTAGAGGCTTCAATAATCATCATTAACATGTGGTTTTAATGGTTTCACAGACTTTTCTTCACCTGCACCAGCTCGTTCAACATATCAAGTAGCTGCTTTGCCATTAGACGCCAAGATTGAAATCGAGTGCATAGCTGCCCTCTGAAAATTTCTTTCAAGTACCTGACTCTGCAATAAACTAAGATTAATAATGCAGTACAGGACTTGAAGTTTTACTTTGGTAATGGTTTTTTTTCCCTTGGATGATTATGATGTTACCATTTTATTAGTTAGTAAAGTGAACCTGCTAGGGATGACTCGAAATTTGGTTTAATCTTTGAATCGGGTGACCATTAAAATTGAAACTAATTAAACTAGAGGAATTGTTTATGCATGTTGATTTGCAATTTTGTATCACGAGCACATGTTCAGTAATATAGTAGGTAGTTTCAATTTCAATACATCTTTTAATCGGTTAATCTTTAATCCATTCAAGATATGTTCTTATTAATGTGAGTTTTTATTAATATCAACAAATAGCACTAAATAATTCGAGGAACGTATCGAAGTTCAGTATACTATAATACTAAACTTTTATTACGACATCACTTAACATGGGCAATGTTTTAAATATAATGTCTAAGATCATTCAAAATAATACCAATTATTTTTCTTTGCACATTGCATAAAAGAGCTTCTGTCCTATAGTTAGTTACTTTCAGCTCGAGAAAATTCTTCGGTAAACATTTATTAAAAGAAATCCATTTCAAGAAAATGTATATAAGCATGTTAAAAGGTGGCCACATTGAAAGGCATGCTAGTGTATTAACGATGCGTTTGAATAAAATTTTTTTTGCACAGTGAGTTTACTTAAAAATTAGTGATGTTTTCAGGCCAAAAAAAATATATAGTGATGTCTTGCCTACTTTTGATTTGCTAGTGAAAATCATGATTAAATTAAAAATCCAAAAAGAAAAGATAAAGTAAAGTAAAACAAACAAGTATCACGTGATGAAATTATAAAGTGACGCCTCAATAAATTATTCTGCTTGCAAATGCAGCTAATACGGGTGCTGGAAGAGGTAGTTAAATTTAAACTTACCTATTACCTAATTTTTATTCAATATTTCTATCTCTTCATCTAACATTGACAATTAGGCCGCGATTGGTAAGATTGCCAAGGAGTAAAATTCATGTATTTTTTATGATTCTCAACAAAATTGACATCATATTTTTTATATGGGTGAGTCTATGATGTAAGATGCAATGGGTTATGTGGCACAATTATAGCCATTGATGTAATCTAATTGCATTGCATGATGCAACAAGTTAAATCATAAACTCACCCTTTTTACATACCAAACACACTTTTCATCGTATTTTTCTCTCTCATAATTTTTCTCTCAGTTTCCCTTCTCACTTTTATCTATAATACTTTACTTTACAGTACTTTATATCCCTTGCCTAGAGTGATTGCAGTGCAGCGTTTGGTTAGCTGTCTTGCCGTTTAACTATTCAGGAATCTTTCTTAGAATATGCAAATGCAATACAGACATAAATTTTTGAAATAGAGGTAATTAGGCTATGAGAATGATACAATATCATTGCTTGTAATTAGATGAAACGACATCGTTTCATGAGTTACCTTTTGTTAATTTCTTTCTTTGTATTATTCAATCTCAAAGGGCACAGTTCAATACAATCTTTTTTATTGATGGGATTGGATCGAAAGGAAATTCCTCACAACGCATCGAATTAGTGAAAGCTTAAAAAGAGATTTTCTTATAATTCGATAAATTTAAAGTATTCGATAATACTTCGAATTTAATAGAAAGATAACTATGTGAGAGAACCCCTTTTTTTTTCCCTCTATTTGACTTAGCCAACACATTCAAAATGAAGTGCGTGCATAGTTGAGACAAGCAAATATTAAAAAATTGAATTATTTCTATCATTTAGAAATAGATAGATATAGGGTTGAATGGTTTATCCCCTAATTATATGTCTCTTTAAATATATTAAATGCATCGCTCTCTAAATAGAGATAATTCATTTTCAAACTTTAAATATGGGATTTCCTAACTCTATATCTCTCTTAATGTACCAAATACAAGTTCACATGAAGAATTAAGATGTGCTAGTTTTATCCAACTACACATGGAATATATTCACCACTAAATACAGCATGTAGTAACTATTAAGACTTCCACAAATTATATTATTGTGTTATTTATGATAATTATTTTTAATAATTAAATCTCTATTAATATTATTTAAATAAATAATAATAAATCTGTATTATTGTTAGTATTTTTATTAAAAAATACAAAGAAAATCACAATATGATCACATCAAAATAAGATATAATAGAAAATAACAAATTTTAATAAAAATATATATTTTAAATATTGAAATTCTACCTTTTTTTTTCTAAAAGTAAAAACTTCATTTTTTAACTTTCACTTCAAAGTTAAAATATTACTTCTACTACAAACAACACAAAAAATATTGTTTGAGAATTACTCAAAAATTTTAAAATAAATACTTTTGATAAAAAAACATTTGTCTCATCTCAAAAAGAAAAAAAAACAAGCATTGACCTATTAGATTCTTACTCCATGAAAGTATTTGGTATGAGAATTAAAAAAATAGTCTTGAGATTATAGTTTTGGCATCTTGTAATATACGAATTAAAAAAATAGTTTTAAAAATCTTATAATCCCTTGTTTTTTCATTTTTTTAAACTTATCTAAGAAGGTGGTATTATGATAAGACTATGAAATGAGATTATTTTTAATTAATTATCACTCATCATTTAAATTATTACTTCTCTCTTCTTTATTAGGCATATTATTTTTTATTTTTTGATAATACTTCTAATTAATTATACATTTTGTATGCACTAAAAAAGATTTATGTAAGACTACATGTCAAAGTATTTTTTATTGGTTAATAATAGAACATTTCAAATCTTAAAATTTGTAAAATTTCAATTAAAATAAATAAATTTAAAAATTTTATTGACAAAAAATATCAGATGAAACGATGCAGTTTCATTTAATGACAGAAAGAAAAGCATGGATCAGTAAGAATCTGATAGGTGGACTCAAAATGTTATGTCTCACAGCCAAATTTGGTTGGTCTAGTGGTTAGCTCACTAGGTCGCTTAAGCAAGTTGTTAGTCAGAAAATAAACCAAGAGGGGGGTGAATTGGTTTATTCAGATTTTAAACTTTTTGAAAAACTTCCTTCTGGTTAGGACTCTTAGTTAATTTAGGACTCTTATGAAAATTGTTTTGTTTGAAGGAGTCAGAGTAAAGAAAGGATTGCACACACTATTTTGCTGGAGAGGTTCACTACCCAAGTTTGCTTGAATAGCTACGTCCTCTCCCCTTCTAACCAAATAGTTAGAAGGACTCTATTATCACAACTCAATTGTTACAACCAAGTAACCCAAACCCCCTTTGGGAAAGCACACTTGCTTTTACACTTCCCTTACAACAATATAGGACTCAACCCAGCAATTAACTTAGAACCTAATATAATAAGTTTCTCCAGGAACCTTCCTCAAGGATCAGCCTCCTCACTTGGCTTTTACCTCTAAGAAACTTAGTATATTAAATTCACTCAAATCCAATCTCAGGATTCTCAAGCACCGAAGACCTTAATATAAAGAGATCTTTCCACCAACCTTGTCTACCCACAAGGATCAGCTCAACTAGCTTTTACAGCAAGGATACTCAGTGTATTAAGTTCTTACTTTCACCTTAAGTCCTCAATAGGACTCAGCCAAGTATTTAATAATTGAATACTTATTTGTAACCTTGTTCACAACAAGGATCAGCCACTTCTTGGCTTTTACACCTTAAGATACTTCAATCTTTAAATACTTATCACAAGGAAGAGAGATAAATAAATACAGCAGCCTCCTAATGACTACTAACAATCTTAGTACATGATTCACAGAGAATACACGAGTAGGAGTCACACAGACAAAGGTTTTTCACTCAGAAAGTTGAATGCTCTCTTGAATGTTTGAACACCAAGTTCTTAAGACATCAGCTTCTTTCTTTGCAGCATTAAATAGATATGGCAAGAAACTAACCGTTGTACTTGAGAGGATTCAAATCTTCAGCCTCCTCACTCTTCATTAAATGTAGAGGCTCCTCATTAATTGCTTCTCATTTAATGCTCTGCCATTTTTCGACGTGTAGCAGCTTCAAGAGAAGAGAAAAATCTGAGAGAAGACGTTGCAATGTTTTTGAGCTTCTATCTCTCTTACTTCTTTGATGTTTAGTTCCTCTTGAAAGGGATAAAGCCTACAGCTTTTCTGCCTCAATTTTAGCCTGCAAAATTAGGTTCTACCAACCCTCCTTTTGATCTGATTTGACTTCCATAAATTAAGGAAAGTAGGTATGCTTTTGAGACCCATGTGATGCACCATTCCATAAATTAAGGAAGTAGAAATGCAGGAGCCAGAGAAGCTTTCCAGGACACATATTCAAGATTCAAAATATATGGGCCAATTCTTTATCTTTCCAGATTTAGGCCTAACCATTATTTGGGCTGAAAATCATTTATGCACAATTCCATATTTTATGCCCAATATTATCAAGTCCACAATACACAAAAATTGTTGACATATTAAAACTAAGGTTAAACCTTAATTAATCATTTTTAGTTCAACACAAGTGTTGGGGGTTTGAATCCCACCTTGTGTATGCAGCAACCAATTGGCCAACGGCAAACCCTTAAATGGAGCTCAGATCCGCGGAGGATTAATCCTTGGCCTGTCGGGTTAGGAAATACCTTAGAAAACCAAAAAAAAATTGCTATGTCTCACGAAATACCATGCAGTCAAAATAAAACCCACTTTTCAGTTTTCACTCAAACCCAAAAGAATCTGTTTGCCTACGTTGGTATGGATTTCAAACCCTAAAGTTAATGTATTTTTATATTTTTTTTAAAAAAATTTATATCCTATTTTTTTTATCCTTTTCACTTGTTTTTATGGTATTTTTTTATTTTTTATTTTTTCTTTTTTCTTTTCCTATCCGGTCATTTGTACCAAATAACTTTGATTTCATTGGTTTCCATCTTTTTCTTTCATTCTCTAATGACAATGAGAGGAGGTGTGAAGATCCTCTCTCATTTTGGAAATCAATGGGACACATGGCATTGGTTAGAGCTAAAGTTTATTGGATGAAATGGAGGGGGAGGAATGGATGGAAAAAAAGTAATTAATATAATTTAAATTAAAGTAAAAATTATAAAATTAATTTAATGTATAAATATTATAAATAAAATAAAAATTATTAAAAAAATAAAAAAGGGATAATTAATTTGGTTTGATTTAAGTTTGACTTACCTTTATTTTTTTTAAGATTGGACTGAATTAACCATTTTTAATTAAGATCTTAAATTCTTTATTTGAGTCGTATATCTATCTATATTAATATAGATGTCTCTTATATGGTCAATAGTCTCTCAAATAACCATTTAAATAATTAAAAAAATTAAAATATATGAGAAAGAGAGAAAGTAAAGAATGAAAATAATGGTAGTTTATTTTCATTTTAAAATATAAATAATAGCTTCTTAAATTTTAATTTATTGTTTTAAAAATTAATAATAATAATTTTATATTATATTTAAAAAACTAAAAAAAAAAGACATTGCATCATGTAAAACCTCTAATATTTTATATGGTTATTAGCCCGTTTTGGCACTTACCTTTTATTTTACCTTACGTCATAATAATTATATGATTTGAGTTCAATTCTATATATTTAATAAAGTATTTATAAGGCATGCTGCTCGCGTTAGACCGAGACATAATTCTTTCACCTAAATTTTCAATTAAAAAATTTAAATTATATTAAGTCATTTTTAAAAGGTCAAAACTCTAAATTAGTCCCTTATGTTTGCACGGAGTTTCATATTGGTCCTTTATGTTTCAAAAAGTTTAAATTGATCCTTTATGTTTGCAAGAAGTTCCAAATTCGTCCTTTCGTCCACTTCCATCAATTTCATAAGTTAACTGCTGACGTGGTGTGCCAAGGTGGACACATAATCTCTCCTACGTGTATCAGATTGCTGGCGTGGCCTTAGATACACTAAAAACACTCAAACGACGTCGTTTAAGCGAAAAATAAAATCATGCTGAGAGGACCAATATGAAACTTTAATTAAACATAAAGGACTAATATAAAACTTCAATGAAACATAAGGGACCAATATAAAATTTCAATGAAACATAAAGGATCAATATAGAATTTCAATGAAACATAAAGGACCAATATAGAAATTCAATGAAACCTGAAGGACAAATATAAAACTTTTGGGAAACATAAAAGATCAATATAGAACTTTTGAAAGATAAAGGACCAATTTAAAACTTGTGTAAAACATAGAGGACCAAATCATTTCACCTTTTTAAAATCATATAATTCTTTAATTTTATTCATCCAAATTCGAATTCATCCCGAAGCTGTGATAAAGGGCGTGACAACATTTTGTTAGAATGAAATGGGTATATATATGCGTTACGAAGGAGACAAGCATGAAGGTGGGTCCCATCCCATCAAGCATATCAATTATTATCCTTTCACGAATATTAGCATCCTGAAACGGTAACCTTCGCCGCCCGCCGTTTACCAAAACGGTAACCCTTCTTTTTCCTTCCCATATATTATCACACACTTCACACCCACAGGCCACAACCCAAGTCGGTGCAAATCGCTTTTCCGAGCTTCTGTGTGTGGAAGAAATTGAAAGATAGTAAGATACTATTACTTCCCCTTCATATATATATATATATATATATATATATATATATATATATATATATACGTATGTTCTTTACGTGAGAAACGGATAATACTTTTTTCTTTTTGGGTATTCTTGATTCTAAAGTAATTCCCTGCTACCGCCAACATAGAGCTTAGATCTGGGATTTTCTTTGGGTGTTGATATTTTCTTGTGCTATTCTTGCTTCGGGGTAATTTTCGAACTAATTGGCCTCTGGGTATCTATCATTACCGATTTGGAGCTGGCTTTATGTTGTAATTCTGCATCTGGGTGGCTTTGGTTTTTGCCTTTTATGTTATGCTTCTGCTCCTTCTTGTTTGTATTCAATTTGGATATGGTTGCTTTCGCGAATTCTTGTCAATGGCTCTGTATTTACCGATTTCAATTTCGGAATTGCCAAATTCACGAGTGATAAAGTTGGTTTAAGGTTACTAATCACAAGGGAGGATTCAACCGATGTGAGGTTGGGAGTTTTCCCACCCTGGTGGCTGGCTACTGGTGCTTGCTTACCCACCTAAACTTGATTTTACCATAAGAAAAAAAAAATTTTCATGGCTAGAATCTTGATACGTGTGGCTGCGTGCCAATTAGCGATTTTGTTGGGATCTTTGAGTTGGCTAATTTCTAGTTAAAGTCTGAACCTTTTGAGTGTGGCGTAGTAATGAATCTTGTAGATTTTAGTGTTGCTCTGTTCCTGTCTATGAACTTAACGAGTAAAAGATATCAGGGGGTTATTACATACAAGATGAAGAATTGAGAAAAGAACATTATTGGAAAATGTTAGTTTTATTATCAATTCAAGGCTTCTACTCTTGGGTGATTAGATTCAAATGTTAGTTTAACAATACTTTAAATTCTATACCAGTAAGATTGGTTTTCAAGGCATTAAAACACTGCACAATGACAGATCCCACAGAGCGAGCTTTTTAAATACCACTATACCAGTTTGGTCTACTTCTTCTCATTCTTTTAAGTTTTAATGATATGCCTTCTTTTTTACTCTTCTATGTGGCTTATTCATTTATCTATATCGGTAAGAATGTATTTCTTATAGTACATAGTATTGATGGTGATGTTGATTTGTTATGTATTAAGATAATTGCACAACCTCAATTTCAAGATTTTTTTCTTCTTACATTTTGATTAAGTGTTGTAAATAATTTCAGGCTTGTAGTTATCAACATCATGGAAGGTACTGTTGTGAGAAGAGTTATTCCCTCAGATAACAGTTGCCTGTTCAATGCGGTCGGGTATGTTATGGAACATAACAAAAATAAAGCTCCTGAGTTGAGACAGGTAATGTTTTCATATGTTATATTTACTATAAATATGCATAGTAAGTATCATTAAAATAATGGAATCTCATTCATCTGGCCCTTGAAATTTTGTCTGACTTGTTTTAGCTATTGATTGTACAGTGTTATGCTTTGCTTAGTATCAATTTGAATTGGTTTTCAAAATCAAAAGATGAATACAAAATTTTGTTTTGTTGTTCATGGGACAACTTTCCTTCAAGTACTTCTATATTAAGATGCAGTAAAAAGAAATATGAAGAAACTGAGGATTAGATTTTTCTATCATTAAAATGGTTAACAAGGAAAGCAATGTGTGAACCACTAAATACAACTATAAATACCTGCTGGACCCTTCTTGCAAACGATAGAACTCCAAATATTAGGTCAGAGTCAGACTCCTTCTTTGGTTTTTCTTTAAATCCTATGTAGGACTAAACTTCATATATGGACTCCATAGTTAGTTATCAATCCATCAAAAGTCGCTCTATATGGTCTGCCCCAACCCACACTGAACCACTAAATGCTGGCTATATGGCTATAACAACTAAAGTTATTAGTTGATATTTACTGTTGGGGTGGAGGATTCTTTATGTGGTCATCAAACTCAATATACTTGTTTTTATGCCACTGGCACCAAAAAGCATGTCATCATGAAACCACATTTTCCAAAAAAAGTATAGTTGTAGAATCAATATTTAAATCTAATCTTCTTAAGGATAATATTTGAACTTGTAGTTGTTCTAGTCTTTTCCTTCTAAAGTGTGTTACAAAGTAATGGTCATTATTGGAAATTGCTTCAAGTGTCATCTTATGCTGGCTTTAATTAGCTAAATCTATGAGAATGTGATCTTTCCTTGTATTTTGCTGGAAAAACAATTATGCAAGAAAAAGAGTGTTCACGTGAAAGTATGTAATATATGGTTTGATATCATGCCTGCACTTCATATCAAAGTTGGAAAGGGTTTAATAAGATTGTGACAGAAAATACTATAGTTAGTTGTAAGTTGAAGTTATTTCCTGTCTTGAAAAAGCTCAACAATTTGCTGATATTGCTGTTTCAAAATTGGTTCTCTATACCTACTATAGTTATCTTATGTTCAGTCTTTTGTATTTTTAATCTTATCCATCTTAAAATTGTTTTATGTTCCTCATGCATCTTAAACATGAGAATTGCTTTTATTCAAGTCAAAATTTGTGTTTGCTAGATTTCTATTACATGCGTAGAGCAATGATGATTAGATTTTTAGAGGTCTATGCCAAATTTTATCGCATGTTGTTCATAATATAACTTCCAGATTTGACAAAGTAACTTCAAATAAACTTTTATCCATCACAAGGAAGCACACGTTCGTATTATTTATCATGTAATGTTATCTTAACAGTATTTAATGTCTAATTTTCTGAAGGTTATAGCTGCAACAGTAGCAAGTGATCCAGAGAAATATTCTGAAGCATTTCTTGGAAAGCCGAATGCAGACTATTGTGCCTGGATACTTGACTCCGAGAAGTGGGGAGGTTAGTTACGCTATGCATTCTTAATCTTGGTTTTTCAATTATGATGTATTGATATTTAAAGGGTTTCCCATTTTATGTGTAACAGTGTCACCTTGCCCATTGAAACAGCTGCTTTTGGTATTCTAGTATGCCATTGTATGCATTTTCTTAGATACAAATATTCATGGTTGTTTCTGGGTGTTCAATTTGTAGGTCAAATGTGCCTAGAGAAATTGTCTTTGGTGGGACTTTAGTTGTGCAAATTCTAGACGAAGATGGCATAAAGATAAAATTATGATTATGGATATTGTATCTAAGCATAATGGAATTTTTTTTCCTTATTTTAAGAAGAATAATAAATGGGCTTTTTGTAGCATTAAATCTGTTGATTTATGTTCTTGGAAAGGGTGAGTTTCATTGAAGAACAATGGAAATGAAATTGCAAAATTTTGCATGGGTACTAGAACTTTTAGATGTTGCATTTTCAGCATTTGGCTTATGGCGAAAATGTTGTGGGTCCATATTTTGCAGTTGAATATACTAACATGAGTTTTTATCCACATTTCAATTTAATATTACAATGCTATTAATTTACCACTAGCTCTGTGCGCTAATTTTGCTACTTTTCATGCCTTTGTGAAGGTGCAATTGAGCTTTCGATCTTAGCAGATTACTATGGACGTGAAATTGCAGCATATGATATCCAGACAACACGATGTGATGTGTACGGTCAGGTTAGCCTTTCTAATTCATTCTACATCCTTCCCAGTTTGTTCAACTTCCTATGACAAATTTTCATTCTGTTCTTCTGTGGATAATTTTGACAGGAAAGAAAGTATTCTGAGAGAGTGATGCTAATTTATGATGGCCTCCATTACGATGCATTAGTCGTATGTGATTCCGATCATATCATCTTTTGTTTTTTGTTTATTATTCTTTTTTATATTGTCTGTTTGGAGGTTTATTTCCAAAATCCATGTAAGAGATTCAATCACTGCCCTTTGATGAGTCATGACCTAAATTTAGTTCTTATATCTTTTGCTATCAAGTTTTTCAATCAAAATAAAAGATGTGGATTTTTTTTTTTAAAACAATAACCATTCATAGGGAAAATGAGTTGTATAAACCATAAACATGATGGTTTCTGATTGGAGAACCTTATGGCAAAGAGATAAGAACTGCAGTTAAGATTTTTCCTTTCACTATCTGTCCAAGAACTTCATGAAGTTTTATTATGGTATATGACATCTTCATTTATCTACCCCATGTACATACACACACAATTAAGGTTCTAATAATCATGGTTTGTATGGATCAGATGTCTCCCGTTGAGGGTGCCCCTGAGGAGTTTGATCAGACCATATTTTCTGTACAGAAAGACAGAACCATAGGACCTGTTGAGGGGCTTGCTCTTAATTTTGTTAAGGACCAACAGAGGTTAGTCTTCAATTCTTAGTGAGACTTCATAGTAAAGGAAAGCTTGAATATGTAGAAAAATGTGGTGATTAGCATATTCAGATAATTGAAGTATATGAATCTTCATTAATTTTGTTCTGGGTTTCTTTGAAATACCTATTTTTGTATCCTTTATACGGCAACTTTCAATTGTCATACAAAATACAAAAAGCTTAAGTACTGTGATGTGTTATCCTTATTTTTCTCTCACATCTAAGTATTTTACAAGTTTAAGGACTTTAGCTTCCATTATTCTCTTAATCTTCATTTACAAGATAGAAAACGTTAACGTCACGTCACTTTATATAGCTGACTCCACCCAATGAGAAATGGCTTTATTTGCTGCTGCTGTTATATTATTGTAAAGGAAAAGTTTTTAGATAGAGCCGATGTACAAATAATAGATAAGAAGCAAGTCAATTATGATAATATAAGTATTCCAAGCACACTTTCTTAATGGAATAACATCTTTATTAATGAATTTTCCTCCTACAAATTCCCAGGAAACGGAGCTATACTGACACAGCCAACTTCACTCTTCGCTGTGGGGTATGCCAAATCGGTGTCGTCGGTGAGAAGGTCAGTACATGACAAAACACTTCGCTTCATTTTCTCAACTTGCATGGATATTTAGCAGATCCGATAAAGTGCGTAAATTGCACAGTCAAAGCCGTTGGATGAGATAGTTATTGTGTGGACACAAATCTTGATTTTTATCTGACAGTCTGGATCGTGCACTTTATGCACTTGCAATTCACTTGATCCAAATCCCAACTTGCATACCCACCTTTAACCCTAGTCTCTATTTTTCCTTCAATTCTGAGTACAGGAAGCAGTGGAGCACGCACAAGCAACTGGTCATGTTAATTTCCAGGAATACAGATGATGATGATGATATTAGACATGCATGCTGCTGAGAGAGATACAAATTCACAGGTCTTGTTGAACCAGTTGATTTGGTTGAAGCTTCCTCATACATAGAAAAGATCTTTTTACTGCTCATAATTGAAACTGAATAATTTCTGCTTGGATATTGTTTTGTTGTAGCAAATTGTATTTTTAGTGCTTGATCTTCTAACTCCCATGAGTTTACAAAAAAAAATTATGTCTTTTTTTCCCAATTTGAGGGGGAAAATTGAATGTGAAATAGATCATACATACAAGCATGCTATATACTAATATACTCTCTAATTAATCAAGCTTGATTTGTCAGTCATCCTTTTCAATAATGGCTTAATGGGTTTTTGAGAAATTATCTTGAATTAAATGTTTGAGTAGTTGGAAACTTCATTTCAAATTTTCCTGGATGGTTGGACATAAATTAGATAATAAGAGTTACTCAAAACATGCTTGAAAAAAATTCCATTTCTATTTATTGTTGATTTTGAAATGTAATCTTTTATAAATCTTCCTAGTGAAACTCAAGTTCTTAGCTGTCTAATTAAAAAACAAGAATTATGCACATTCTTGTTCTTAATTAGATCGGCCTCAATGGCTGGAAATGGAGGATGTTTAGTAGTATCATAACACTAAATTTTAGTAAATTTTTTCAATTATTTGATTCCTAATTTATGTAAAGTGAAACTTTATTAATGTGGGGTCTCTATTAATATTGAAAAATGACATTAAATAATTGAAAGGATGTACTGAAATTCAGTACTTTTGTAGTACTAAACTTTTGTCTGATTGGAAAGTAGAAAAAATGTCAGAAAATAACATGGAGACATTTATAAAAAACGAAGAAAAAAAAATTACAGCACAGTTTATTATTTAGGACCAAAACTAAATAGATTAAACTATTCTTAAAAATAAATGAATTCAAGGTTAAAGCTTTAGCCTCTTGTATGACTTGTGAGCAAATTTTTAAGAGAAGAGTAAACATTTCTTAATCTTGGATCAGGTAGTTATTAGTGTGCACGTGATAATTAACTATTGTTGAATTTCTGATATTTTGCGGATACTGCCACTTATCTGATATTGCAACGGCTACTGATATTGCAACGGCTATATTTCTTCTCTGTTTCATTTCTACGCAAAACGTTGCGTTTCATGTATTTTCCCTTTTAGTTAAACGTTGCGTTTTTGGGTTAGTTAGCTTGGTTAGCTCAGTTTCCGTTTTTACTAGTTTTAGTAGTTACGATTCTGTTTCTTTTCTGTTTCTATCTTCAAGTGTATAAATAGGTACCAAAGGTTAATGAGAAAATCCATCGAGTATTATTTTCTCGAAATAACTCTTCTCATACTTTGAAATTTTACATGGTATCAGAGCTTAGGCTCCTTTGAGATCCATTTTTTTTTGTTTGCTTTCTCCAAGAAACCGAAAGGGAGAAGTCTTTCTTTTCTGCGGAAAGCATTCTGAAGTTACGAAGCTCCTCTGAAGAAGGAGAAATCTTGAAGAATGGCGGACGAACAGCAACAAAGTAAAGGATTGAAGGCTGATTAGAATGCTTATCACCTTCATAGTTCGGATCACCCCGGAATGGCCTTGGTCAACACTGTTCTTGATGGACGAAATTACTGGGCTTGGAGCATAGGGGTTAAAACCGCTTTAGAAGCCAAAGACAAAATTGGCTTCATAGATGGTTCCATGGCACCTCCAAAAGATGCTGAGGAATTCAAGAAATGGAAGAAGGTCGACTCCATGATTAAATCATGGTTGACCAACTCAATCTCTAAGGAGATTTCGGATCTTTTTATCTTTTGCCTCTCCTCTAAGGCTTTATGGGACATCTTGGAGGAAAGATATGGGGTAAGCAATGCACCCCAGATGTACCATCTTCAGAGGCACACTAGTTCCATTACTCAAGGTGGAGATTCAGTAACCACCTATTTTAATAAAATCAACAGATGCTGGGATGAGATGGGAAGATTAATACCTTTGCCGACTTGCACTTGCGGGAAATGCACTTGCAATCTTAACAAGAGAGTTGCAGAACTTTGATGCCTGTGTTAAGCTGATGCAGTTCTTGATGGGATTGACTCCCAGTTACGATGTAATAAGGTCTCAGATTCTTCATCTGACCCCTCTTCCTTCCGTGAATAAAGCTTATGCCATGGTCATTTCTGATGAAACACAAAGACAAGTCAATCTTTCCTACTCTGCCTCTGGTGAAGGAAGCAGTGCTATGATGGTAAAAGGAAAGAATGATGGAAGTTACTCCAAGAAGAAAGAACAGTCCAAGAAAGATAAGTACTGCGACCATTGCAGAACCAATGGCCACACTAGAGATACATGCTTTAAGATCCACGGATACCCAGAACGGTTTAAGGAAATGAGGGAGAAGATAGGAACGGGCCAAAAGAAACAGATGGTTAATCTCACCAATGAAGCAGTGGCAGACACTCCAGTAAATCAAGAAGGTGAGTCAAACGCAAAGGGTGACCTGAGCAACATGGTTGCGTATTTGATGAAGGAAGTTCAGAAACTCAGTAAGAATAAAGCACCAAAAGAAGAACATGTGAATTTTGTGAATCTACATGACTTTGCAGGTAATATCCTAACCAAAACTAATGCTAAAATCTCTGGAAATACTTGGATTATAGATACTGGAGCTACATCCCATATGTGCTCAAATGCGTCCCTGATGAATAACTTAAGAACTCTGGCACATCCCAGAATAGTGCATTTACCTGACAAATCTAAAAAAAGGATAAATAGCATTGGGCTAGTCACACTTAATCCTCAGCTAACCTTAAAGGATGTCCTATTCATTCCTTCTTTTAAGTATAACCTTCTTTCTGTGAACAGGTTAGCTAAGGATAACAATATTTCTTTTATTTTTGACTCCACTTCTTGTATGCTGCAAGGACCAGAAGAGTAAGAGAATTCTGGCCAAAGGACAAGCAGTTGGGAATCTCTACTATCTTGATAATAATTTTGTTTGTACTACTGTTAATTCTGAGATGTGTAGTTCACATAATGACACTAAACTTGCTGAAAAAACTATGTTGAAAACTGATGAATGTACTGTAAAGCATGGTCCCATAAATAATAAAGTAGTTGTTACATGTGCAAAAACTAATGATCATGATTCAAATCAGGTAGCAAACAGGAAACCAATAGCTGCTAAAGTTTGGCATTTTAGACTTGGACACGCTTCTATGAATGCAATTAAACATATAAATCAGATATCTGTTTCGGACTTAACAAATAATCCATGTGAGATCTGCCACGTTGCAAAACAAGCTAGGATTCCCTTTAAGGATAGTGATTCTAGGTCTATAAATAAGCTAGAGTTACTTCACATTGATTTATGGGGGCCATACAAGCATCCATCATTGAATGCTGCACAATATTTTCTCACCATAGTAGATGATTATTCTAGGGCAACGTGGACCTACTTATTGCATAACAAAACTCAAGTCTATCCAACTTTGGAGGGATTCCTTGATTACTCACAGAAACAATACAACACAAGTGTAAGAATAGTTAGGACGGATAATGGAACGGAGTTTGTTAACCAACAATGCATGCACTTGTTCACAAAACTTGGTATTTTGCACAAAAAGACTTGCAGCTACACCCCACAGCAAAATGGGGTAGTTGAAAGAAAGCACAGGCACATACTAGAGGTAGCTAGGGCGATTATGTTTCATTCTAGTGCACCAAAGAATTTTTGGGGTGATGCCATACTTACTGCCACCTATATCATAAATAGACTTCCCTCATCACTTTTAGCTTGGAAGACCCCATACGAACTGCTCCATGGGAAACCACCAGAATACAATAACCTTAAGACTTTTGGATGTCTTTGTTTTGCCACTAACACTGTTCCCCATAAGGATAAATTCGAAAGTAGAGCTTTTAAGTGTGTGTTTTTAGGATATCCTAGTGGACAAAAGGCATACAAGCTATATGATTTAGATAAAAGGAGGGTCATTATCTCTCGAGATGTCATTTTCTATGAACATGTTTTTCCTTACTCAGCCCTGACAGAAAAGAAAGAAAGCACTGCACCTACAGTACGACTTCCTGTACCTGTCATTCAAGAAGAGGAAGAATCATACTCTACAGATGGAGAACCTATAGTACCCCTCAATGATGTGACCATGACAAATGAGCAAGATAACATCATGCAGCCAGAAAATGATATCTGCCAAGAACCTGTCCCTGAGCCTTTGCCCCAAAACCCGATGAATACTATAAGGAGCAGTAGCAGATCAAGGAAAAATCCCGCATGGATGCAAGACTATGTCTGCATGAATAAAGTTTCTGAGGCACTCCATCAAGATGGGACAAAGTTTACAATTTCACCTACTTACAAAGCTTTCATGACTCAGATAGAAAAGACACAAGAGCCCTATACCTACAAACAAGCAGCTAAATCACCTCACTGGGTCACAGCCATGGATCAAGAACTGAAAGCTCTTGAGGAAAACCAGACCTGGGAACTTACAGACCTCCCTCCAGGTAAACAAGCCATTGGCAGTAAGTGGGTATACAAGATAAAACATAAACCAGATGGACAGATAGAAAGATATAAGGCTCGACTAGTAGCCAAAGGATATAATCAGACAATCGGTATTGATTACTTTGAAAGTTATTCCCCAGTAGCTAAAATGGTCACAGTTAGAATATTCTTATCTATTTCCTGTATAAGGGGATGGGAAATTCACCAATTGGATATAAATAATGCTTTTTTGCATGGATTTCTTAAAGAGGAGGTATACATGACTCCTCCAGAGGGATACTCTAAGGCTCAACCAAAGCAAGTTTGCAAGTTAAAGAGATCTCTTTATGGGCTTAAACAAGCCTCTCGGGAGTGGAACTCTGAGTTTACCGCACAGATCATACAATTTGGTTTTGTCCAGTCACCACATGATCACTGCCTATTTTTTAAACAAACTATTCACTCATTTCTTGCTCTCCTAGTATATGTTGATGACGTATTACTTGCAGGAAATGATACAGAATCTATTCTCGAAGTTAAGAACTTCCTCCACACTACTTTTACTATTAAAGACCTAGGATTTGCAAAGTTCTTCCTAGGCATTGAAATCCTTAGAACTTCTTCAGGTTTATTTTTATCACAGAAGAAATATCTGCATGATATAATTACTGACATTGGTTTGGAAGACGCAAAAACCACCAAGGTTCCCTTACCCAAGAACCATAAATTTGATGATAAGTCTCCCCCCTTCCCATAAACTCATCAGTATAGAAGGCTCATTGGAAGATTACTCTATCTGAGTATGACCAGACCTGACATTTCCCATTCCATTCAACAACTTAGCCAGCATGTCTCAGAACCACAAATCACTCATTGGGATGGAGCTCTCCAGGTTTTGCGGTACCTAAAGGGCACCCCCTCTTTAGGCTTGTTTTACAAAGCTAATTCCTCATTTACTGTTTCTGCATTTTGTGATAGTGATTGGGCAGTTTGCCCCATCACTCGAAAGTCTCTAACAGGTTATTGTGTTTTTTTAGGAGATTGTTTGATTTCTTGGAAGACTAAGAAACAAAACACTGTTTCTCGTTCTTCTTGTGAAGCCGAATACAGGTCAATGGCCACTACTGTATGCGAGCTTCAATGGATCTCTTACGTGTTACAAGGTTTTGGAGTTCCTGTTTCTCTCCCCATTTCGTTGTGGTGCGATAATCAATCTGCGCTCAACATTGCAGCTAATCCTGTCTTCCATGAGCGCACCAAACACCTAGAAATTGATTGTCATGTCGTTCGGAACAAGACCAAGGAAGGTTTCATTCAGCCTCGGTATGTTCCTTCGCAATATCAACTCGCAGACTTCTTCACCAAGCCTTTGGCGCATCCTCAGTTCCAGAGTATGATCTCCAAGTTGGGTGTTGTGCTTACCCCACTCCAACTTGAGGGAGGGTGTTGAATTTCTGATATTTTGCGGATACTGCCACTTATCTGATATTGCAACGGCTACTGATATTGCAACGGCTATATTTCTTCTCTGTTTCATTTCTACGCAAAACGTTGCGTTTCATGTATTTTCCCTTTTAGTTAAACGTTGCGTTTTTGGGTTAGTTAGCTTGGTTAGCTCAGTTTCCGTTTTTACTAGTTTTAGTAGTTACGATTCTGTTTCTTTTCTGTTTCTATCTTCAAGTGTATAAATAGGTACCAAAGGTTAATGAGAAAATCCATCGAGTATTATTTTCTTGAAATAACTCTTCTCATACTCTGAAATTTTACAACTATTATTGTGAGACTTATTATTAGGATAATGTTATCGGATGACACTTTGTTCTCATTTAATTAAGTTCGAACCAAAAGGGGCCTTAGTATTTGTGCCAAGAAGAGTAAGCATTTATCATCAAGGAAGAAAAGTTTAAATATTGTAAAAGCTCAAATTTTCTGTGGTGTCTATTCCATGAATAGAATGAAGGAGGTGTGAAGTCAATTCACAAGGTTTACTTATCTATAGAATTATTGATCAAACAACCTAATTTTGATAATGATAGAGAAGAGATTTAATTTCCTCATATTTTGGATAGCAGGCAATCAGATTTTAAGAGTTTTATTAAATTTTGAGTAAATGTCTAAGTTGGTCCCTGAAAGATTAGAATTGTTCCAATTTAGTCCTTGAAAGATATAAATATCTAATGTAGTCCTTGAAAGATGATTTTTGTCCCAATTTAACCCTTTTTTATTTTTTCGTCAGGTTACTTAACAGCCAATGACACGTGGATGCTGACATGGCAAAGTAAAATCCATATCATTACATATAAGTGCCACGTCATATTTAATTTCTATTGAAAAATGAAAAAAAAAATCATCCATGGAACACCTTCTTCTCTGCTTAGAAGAGAAAAACAAGCATCCAACACCTTCTTCTCCAACTCAAATCCGCCGCCGCCCCCACCACCTCCGGCCGCTCCTCCGTCAGAGCCCTCATATCAAATTAAAGCTCAAATAGAAATAACGAGAATTAACTAGAAAGCCAATCGCAATCCCAAACAAAAAAAGAAATCCCTAATTCCCAGAAGAAGAACTCAATCCCACCAAAAGAGACGAATCCAATCAGAAATAACAATCGAAGGTGGAGAGCAAAAGAGAAATGAAAACAAAAAATTGTACCAATCAGTCAAGCCGAATGAGCGGAGAGTGAAAGAGAGGGTCAACAAAAAACATCAATAGGGGTCTGCTTTTGACAGTGCAAGGTGGGAGCTTTTTGTGTGTATATTACTATATTGAGTCAATGTAGGTTAAAGAATGGAAGGAAGGAAGAGGAAGATTAAGGCTTTGTTTAGCTTTTTATGTGTTGGGTTTGGTGGCACAGATCCACCACGAGCAAGTGGCCCTTCTTGCTTTGTTTCGTATTGACTCGCTGGATAATGACGTCAGAACCATCTTGGATCCGAGGGCTCCGGCGGAGGAGCGGCGGGAGGTGGTGGGGGCAGCGGCGGCAACGATGGATTTGAGTTGGAGAAGAAGGTGTTGGGTCTGACTTGCTTTTTTTCTCTATTAAGCAGAGAAGAAGGTGTTCCATCATCCATGGATGAATTTTTTTTTTCATTTTTCAATTGAAATTAAATATGATGTGGCACTTGTGTGGCAATGATATGGATTTTACTTTGCCATGTCAGCATCCATGTGTCATTGGCGGTTAAGTAACCTGACAGAAAAATAAAAAATGGTTAAATTGGGACAAAAATCATCTTTCAATGACTAAATTAGATATTTATATCTTTCAAGGACTAAATTGGAACAATTCTAATCTTTCAAGGACCAACTTGGACATTTTCTCATAAATTTTTATTACGAGACTTTTTTTTCACATATATCTTTTTATTGGAGGTAATCATGTTCGAGCTAGTTAAAATTTCATGACGCGGGTAGAGCTCTCCCAATAAAGTATTTTATACATAAAACTTGAACTCGAAATCTTATTTAAAAAAATAGATTACTATTACTTCAACCAAGTAACTCTGAGTTTCCAAAAGGGTTAAGTTCATATTTAAAATATTAGTTAAATTAAAAGAAAGTTCACAATAAGAGTGTAAACAAATACACCCTGATAGTTACACCAATTAAAACAAGTATTTTCCTACTTATAGGAGACGCGACGACGACGACAATAATAATAACAATAATTAATATAGATTTTATGTCCGACACGGATTAATATGTTCTTTTATATATTAAAATATAAATAATAAAGATTTGATTATTGATATTAATATTTTAAAAAAATAATTGCATATCAAGCTTTTAGTGTATATATTATGAAGCATAAGGAAAGAATTACTTTTAAATCATGATAAGAATATATTTCCAATAAATTAGCCAAATCTAAAATTACTTATCTTTTATAATAATATTTTTTAATATCTATTTGATAAGAGAATTATTTTAAAATAATAATAATAAATATTTCACTTAGTAGTAACATTGATGGATATATTCCCAAAAAAAATTGATGGATATATCATATATGTATGTGTGTGAATAAACTTTTATGAACTCTGTATACTAATTAATTCTGTGTAAGGGCACGTTCATTAGGCAGAAATAAAAATTGATGGATATATCATATATGTGTGTGTGAATAAACTTTTATGAACTCTGTATACTAATTAATTGTCTGTAAGGGCACGTTCATTAGGCAGAAATAAAAATGGAAACGAAAACAGAAACAGAAATGTTAACGGAATGCATTTGATGTGTTTAGTAGTAAAAGTTTGGTAATGGAAATGGAATGAAAATGTATTAAAATGACCATTTATTTCTTATATTAAAATAATAAAAAGAAAATAAAGTTATTATTGTGTCAAAAATCATATCAAATCAAATGGGTATAATAGATATTTCGTATTATTTTTTTTTTTAAGTTGATAGAAATGAAAAAGTAAAAAAATAAGTAGGACCCAATAAATCCCACTTACTTTTTTATTTTCATTGATTTTCATTGCAGGGTTCCAACTAATAAATACACCCTAAGTATTAGAAAAAAAATAATTGTGCAAGTAAATTGCATATAAGACTGGGCCAAATAAAGAATAGCATACAAGAATTTGTTAGAAGAATGTTTATTTATATACCTTTGTTTGTTCACTAAATCAAATTCTAAACCGCGTTCTAAATTATAGATCATCCAATACAATGTTTCACTATACATAGTCCAAATATGACCTATTTATGCTAATATTTTACAATTTCTATGCTAAGAGTTAGTTAAGAATTAGAAAGTTTCGTTATGACTTTTTCCCCCCTAATTCTTTGTTTTTAATTCCCTATCTTTTGAGACGGAAAGAATTTTACTAAAGATCAAGGCTATTTCACATACTTTGCAGCTCCTAATTAAAGTAATTAACTTGGTCAAATTGCTTTTGTATATTTGATATAATAATCTAAAGTGTCAATGAAAATGATCCATTTGGAGAAAAAAAAAATTATTTTGAAAATCAACAGTTTTCATAAGCTTGGCTAAACAGGCCCTTAATTACTTGAAGAGATTAACTTCAATTTATAATGAATAAAAGAACATATATTTTTTGAACAAGACTTCAATTTTTTGAAGATATCTTTTTCTTATTAGAATTCTTTAAATAAATCCGTATGAAATTATTTTTGTTATTTGTTATATGGTGATCCATGAACCATGATGATGAGCTTTGGAGTAACGATTACGTTGTTGTTACGTAGCTTGGTTCGGTCTGATCTTAGTTTGTTTTGGCCTATAATACGGGTTTTATATTGGAGAGGTTAATTTTAAAAAGAGCACAAGTCATTGGGAGAATCATACTCCAAAAACTAGCTGTTGAAGTTGAAGAGCTCTAGGTGTTATAAAGCATTTCTTTGAAGTTAATTTCTCCAATATGAGACTCGTATCACCCTGTTTTATCAAGGTTGAACTAAATTATTTTTAATATGATTACAAATTTCTCCAGTCCGACCCTATTAGGGGTAAGAGTTGGGTTAGCCGGATGTATTTTATTTTTTTCAAAAATAATATTTTAAATTATTAAATAATTGCAAAGTATTTTATAGTATAATATTTATTCATTTAAAATTTATATTAACAAGATATATTGATAATATATATATATATATATATATATATATATATATATGTGTGTGTGTGTGTGTGTGTGTGTGAAATTTCAAAATATCTTTTACTTGTTTCATGTTTTTTATTTTATTTTTGATTTGTTACAAGTATCTTTCTATTGGAGGCAATCTTGTTCGAGGCATTGTCGAGCACTAAATGTGGCACTTTTTTCAACGGGGGTTCGAACTTAAATTCATTATATTGTAAAGGATTAGTTCTTTTCATTAGACCCAACCTCTATTGATAGTATGTATTTCATTTTTAAAAATCAAATTTATTTATAAAAGCTGAATTTACATAATAAGTAAATAAAGAAAATTCTAATGGCAAAAAAAAAGTAAATAAGGAATTGTAAAGATGTCAAAGGCCTTGACAAGATAGTCGCGCACGCCTAATACCCTACCGCAAATGAGCAAGAGCAACTATCTGGAATGCGGGTCCCTCTCTTACAATAAATGGAGTAAAGTGCATAAAATGAAAATTTTATCAATATATTAAGAGTGATAATGAAATAAAAATGAATAAAAATATAATTTTATTATATTATAGAAAATAAAATTTATTTATTATGCAAAATGTAAGAGAAAATGTTGAATTACCTTCAATTTTACCTTCTCAAATCCACTTAACAAACACATTTCCTAAAAACTTACTACAAGCTTTGCATGCCATGTATGTAATTTATTTTATACTTTTTAAAAAAATATATAATACAAAGTATTATTATTTCTTTTACCAACAAAATATATTATTATTTTTCAAAACAACAAAATTTTAAATATTTGATCATTTTAAAATTTTAAATATTTGATATTTTTTAAATTTTAAAATACAATATGAAAAATAATAATATTTTAAATAATATATTAATTTATGTGAAGTTATTTTTTACCACTTTTATAATAATGATTTATTCTATTTTTTTATATGTATCTTCAATGCTTTTCTCGATTTTTATAAGAAGTTATTTATTGAAAAGTTACTCATAAAAAAATATTTATTGGATAGTTATTTTTAATTGAAAAATTATTATTTTTAGTGTCACACTTTATTTTTGTGATACCAAAAAATCTAGAGTCATATTCATATAGATAATTTTTCCTATTCTAACTAAAATCATTTCAATTACATTAACTTTCTTAAAAAATATTTATTCAAAATTATTATCATTATTCTTTTTTTTGAGTTAAAAATAATTATTGTATTTTAAATTAAAAAAATCTTTAATTATTTATGAAAGATGCCATGTTAGAATGGTAGCTAATACTCTACCAAAAAAAAAAGAATGGTAGCTAATAATGGCCAATTTTAATTAACAAATTAACAGATTAAACACTCTTTACAAAAATGTAAAATAATTCAACTTACGAAATTATACATGAATACCTTACCAAGTACTACAATTTCAAACAAAATTTCCAAGGTTGTCAACAAATAACCATTTAATTGAGTTCTTAAAAAATTTTGGCATCTCAACTCTCAATTGATACTCAGATCAGTTTGAGGGTATTATTAACACTTTCGCATATAAATAAATTTATTTTACATTTAATAAAGGATTTAATAACACTATATCATCATTTAAGAAATCATTTGAAAGTATATTATGATTCACAATCGTGAAATTATTTTATGCAATCGATTTAATTCATAGTGAGAATTAATGGATAAGTCTATAATGTAATTTATTGTATCATGCAATGGGTTATATGATACAATTGTAGCCATTAATGTGATCTAATTGTATTGTATGATGCACCAAAATAACAAGTATCACAATCCTATTAACTAAAATTACGTGATACAACAAAGACTCACCTGGATTTAATACATGTATTTTTATTATTATTATTATGAACACAAATCACCTTAAAATCTCTTGTAGCCAATTCTATAGCAGAAATGAACAGAACAGGGTACTCCATTTTGGTATATACACACAAAACTAGAAAGAACAAAACCTGTAAGCACCCTCCTTCAATGAATCTCTCCTACAAAATTTACCAAATTACAAAGAACAAAGAAAGAAGAAGAAGAAGAAGAAGCAGGATTGACCCCAATAGACCAATTCTCTCCACTCCATCTCCCAAACAATCTAGCGCCCTAATCCTAACCCTAACCCTAAAGCCCTCAATTCACCTCAGGGATGCTCTGTAGCGCCGGCCTCCACGACCGTTGATGCTGATTCACCTCGTACCCGGAACCACCGTAGCTCATCAACTTCGCCAACACCTGATCCGCCCTCATCTCCTTCACCTCCATCCTACTGATCAATTTCTCCAGCTCCTTCTTCGTGATCTTGATCTTCACCTCCGTAACCTTACCGCCGTTCTTCGCCGCAAAACCGCCCTCCGTCACCGGCGAGATCCAATCGGAGTCGGATTCGTAGTCGACGTCGGCGGCGATTCTCCTGGAGGCTTGCGGCTTCAAGCAATTTCCCATTGTATGAGTAGGATTTCGCAATGCGTTCGTTAGGGTTTCAATGGGATTTTGCAGAAGCTAGAGAGTATAGAGAGAGAAGTGAAGAGAGAGAGAGAGAAGAGGGCTTTTGGAGAATGAAGAGAAGTGGGTGATAAGATATATAGGAGAGAAAATGAGATGAAGAGAAGAGAAGAAAGAGTCAAACCTAATTTCTCATGCCACGTAGGATGACGAAGTGTCCTACGTGGAAAGTACGTAACTTTTGAACCTCACTACTTTATTGACAAGTATGAGAAGTTTTGTGTGTGAAAAGAACTATCAAATGGCATCTACTCACATGATTCTTTTTTTTCTTTCCAATAGTTTTTTTTTAATAATACTTTCCAATAGTAATTTGCTTTTTACAATTTTTGTTTTGTTGAAATTATTTCTTTCTAAAAGTTTATTAAATTTTGATTAATTTAAGGAATATCATTATAAGGTTGAGCTCTCTTAGTATGTGTTTTTTATACACAAAATTTGGACCTAAAATCTTGTTTAAAGAGCCTCCCTTAAAGTTTGAGACTCAATTGGCTGATGATTTGAGTTAAATATTCTTAGAGTTATCGTCTGTCGATTAGTCTATTTTACCTTAAATGAATCTTTAGCGTATTTATTTTTCTATAGAGCAATGTCATTTTAAGCAAATTTTCACTAAATTTTTAAACCATTTTAACAATAATTTAGAGCTTAATTAGGAAGATTGTTTGACAGTAACGTGGTGTGGTATGTGATGGAATAGTTTGGAGCTCTTAGGTTACGTTCGCTTCCTAGATATTACAAGGGAAAGCATAAATAAAAGTAGGTGGCGCCCACATGGCCCCACCTACTTTTACTTTTTTTTTCCTTTGTCACATATATATATATATATATATATATATATATATATATATATATTATATAATGTCTATTATACTTTTTGATTTGACACAATTCTAACCTTCTTTTTTTTAATATAAGGGGTAAAGTGGTAATTTTAATACATTCCCATTCTATTTCCGTTCCAAATTTTTACTACCAAACATATCAAGCACATTCCCTTTCCTTCTCCCTCTCCCTTTTTACCTACCAAACGTGCCCTTAATTCTTAAATGAGAGTTTACTAAATCACTAGTGCGATGATTTATAATTAATGGTTTGGCAATCATTTCAAATCCAACATTAGAATTTTTTTCAAATCCCTCTAAATTAAGAAGTTTGGGATGATTTGTATATTATATATTATTTAATTTCACTTTAACCATTTTTTTACTATTGTTATTTATTCGTTATGAGAATAAAATTAAAATTTTTACCTCCATTACTCTCTCTTTTGTTAAAATTATCCTAATTAGTAAAATGATTCACCCCACCTCACTCTCTTTAATCCTGTTCGCCGAAGCTTCTAGAGATCAAGCGGACGTGATCAAGAATTGTATTAAATAGGTATACAATTATGATTGAGATACAGATAAATCTTAAATATAAACATTTATCTCAATGGAGCATTTATTTTACCGAAGATTCAAACATTAGTTCATTATTAATAGAGATTGAGTCTAGTGAAATGGACTAATCCCTCACGGCGTGATGAACGAGTAAATGTTCAGTGGTACGGTAGTACTAAACTTCAGTACATCCCTTCAATCAGTTGGTACCTAATCCATTCAACGTGAGTTCTTATCAATGTGAGTTTTTATTAAAATTAACAAATAGCAATTGGAGGGATATGTATCAAATTTCAGTAGTACAATAGTAGTACTAAACTTTTATTCCTAATGAACCCATGTTCGAATTTCCATTTGAAAGAAGTACTAACTAACATTTAATGCTTAATAATACTTCGAATAGAATTACCTTTAATAAAAATATACCAATAACAAAAAGAACCTTGATTCATTATTAACAAAACAAAAAAAAAAAAACTATCCCTTCCATATATCATATCAACTCTATTTGTATTTATTGATTTGAGAATAAAGTGTGAACGCAAGTTAGGAAACGGAATCAAAAGGGAATTTTGTGTTTAAATGTTGGTACTTTATTAATTAATGCTCATTTACGTGCATTTTTCTCATTCATTCCTCCCACCACTTACTTCTCTCTCCCCTATAAATATTAATTAGGAGAATATTCATCACTTACTACTTTTTATCATACTTTTCAATAAACACATCATACATACACATATATATTTGCTTTTTTCTTTTTAATGAAAAGGTTAAATATTAATATTTTATTGAAAAGCTTCATACCTAACCTATTTTTAGAATTTAAATCATATCTAACTTATATTAGGTTTGAGATTAATCTTCAACTAGACCATTAAAATAAAAAACTTTTTAACAACTACAATTCTCAAAAAAAAAATTTCCTAAACAAATTAAAGGGCAAATGAACAACCTTAACCATTAATTATAAATATCACATCCCTTTAATTAGAAAATATTTTCTTATTAATTATTTGTTAGTAGGGCTAATATACGTAAAGAGATGAAAGAGTTTGAAAATTAAAATAAGTACATCATGTTTGTTTTATTAATGGCCAAATTACTCTTTTGGTCCTCAATGTTTGCACCAAGTTTAATATTGGTCCTCAACGTTTCAAAAAGTTATTTTAGGTCCTCAACGTTTTTTTTTTGTCAAAATTGGTCCTCTAGCGTAATTCCGTCTAGTTTTTTTTTTGTTAAATGCTGACGTGGAAGGCTTATGTGGCACACCCTCTCTCCTACGTGTCATATTTGGATGATATGACACTCTCTCTCACTTCAATTCAGCAAAACGACGTCGTTTTGCATCACTTCCCTCTCACTCCAACTCAGCAAAACGGCGTCATTTTGCTGAGTTGGAGGGAGAAAGGGTGTCATATCATTCAAATATGACACGTAGGAGAGAGGGTGTGCCACATAAGCCTTCCACGTTAACATTTAACAAAAAAAACCAGACGGAGTTATGTTGAAGGACCAATTTTGACCCTAAAAAAACTTTGAGGACCTAAAATAACTTTTTAAAACGTTGAAGACCAATATTAAACGTAGTGGAAACATTGAGGACAAAAAAGCAATTTAGCCTTTATTAATTATTAGATAAAATAAGTTGGGTTGTATTTGTACATAATCTTAGCTTTTTGACTCCTTTTCACTATTTCCGTACAACGTAGAAATTTGAAAAAAAAAATAATAAATAAAAAGTGAGTGGAGAAGGCCTCGCACGCACGGTAGGAGCAAACCGAATTAATTTCCATTATAATATGTGTGGGAATGGAATATATCTAACTTTTTTGTGACAAGAATAGTGAATAGACCAACGCCTATTTTGTGAATCCGAATTTATTAAAATGTAAATATGATAAAGTGCACATTTTAATTGTATAGTTCATGTATGCTTTTACTTCATTAAATTTAATTTTATATTTTATATAAAATGTCTAATTAATTAAGTGGTGGTGATTGTGACAATAGCAACCATAATGGTGGCGAGTGGTGGGATGGTGGTAGGTGATAGTGATATTGGTGGTGAGGCAGTGGTGGAAAGTGTAAGAGGCAATTTGATTAAAAATAAAAATAATCTTTAGAAAGTCTTGTTTTTTGGCACGATCTTTATGGAGAAAAAGAAGAAAAAAAAAAAGAGAAAGAGGATATATTTATGAGGCAAAATATGATTTATTCTCTGAATTTATCAAAAATACTATTTAGTCTTCGAATTTGATAAAAATACTATTTAGTCCCCGAATTTGTAATTATATCAACTATTTAGTCCTCAAACTTGACAAAAATACTATTTAATCATCAAATTTGTAACTCTGTCAACTATTTAGTTTCCTTACTGTTACCTGTTATAGTTGACAGAATTGCAAATTCGGTGATTAAATAGTATTTTTGCCAAGTTTGGAGATTAAATAGTTGACATTGTTACAAATTCGGGGACTAAATAGTATTTTTGTCAAATTCGGGAACTAAATAGTTGACATAGTTAAACATTTCGGGGACTAAATAGAATTTTTGATAAATTTGGGGATTAAATAGTAGTTTGACCAACAATTCAGGGACTGAATAGTATTTTGCCTCTATATTTATTGTATTTGGTAGTAAAAAATTGAGAATAAAAATAGAATGAAAATGTATTAAAATTATCATTTTATTCTTTATATTAAAATATTAAAAAAAATAAGATTATGATTGTCTCAAATCAAATAGTATAATAGACATTTTAAATTTTATTTTATTTTTTTAAAATGACACAATTTTCATTATGAAAATCTCATTTTCATCAATGGTGGGTTCAAGTGGGGCACTATATTTTGTATTTCCTTTCCATTAGTGTTTCATGAAAAGAACACCACCTTAATTTTTAGAATATACAATTTATTTTAATTTAGTTCATATAAGATAGAAATGTCAAATGTAATTCCTTTAAGATGAAATTGTCAAAATTAATTTTAATTCGTCTCAATTTAGTTCTTAAAAATCTTGATTAAGACAACTTATGAATTTTTGTTTTAAGAACTAAATTGAAACAATTTTTATATTTTAAAAAATTAAATTTAATATTTTTATTTTTCAAGAACTAATTTAAAACGAATTGCATTTTTTAATGATCAAATTTAAAATTTATATATTCTAGAACTTAAATTAAAATAAAATAAATTTTGGCTGTCCGCCCGATATCTGAGGCACTGCCTTGACTAATCTTGACTCGATCTGTGTCACATACCTAGCTATGGTGGGAGAGTCTTCCAATAGGCTGAAATAGTTGCATTCACAAGGTCTCAAACCCGTGACTTTATTTAAAGATACCAAATCGCTTACTACTTAGACCAATACTCCGTTAGTAAATTAAAATAATTTTTTTCTCAAATCAAAATAATGTACACAATAGTGAGTAGTTGGGGAGAGGCTTATTCTATCTCTTCACCAACACCAATCCACCTTCCTTTGTTTCGCATGTGCATGTCGCCACCATAGGGATTTCAATTTTATCAATTAGAAAAGTATACCATAACAAAAGAGATAAATACAAAACATATATATATATAATATAAATTATACAAAAAAAAAATATTATTCGAATAATATATATTACATAATAGAATCACTTTAATTTGTTGTACTTATGATACGATTGGTTGGCCGTTGTTTTGTTAATGTAGACCTAATCTGTTTAGATCCTTCTAATTAAATGTATTTTATTTTTTGTAACGTGATAAAATTATATTTTGGTCTTTATTTTGTACTCACTTTATTCCATTTTTATTTTTAATATAAGGATAAAATAGTCATTTTATCACTTTTTATTCAATTTATATCATATCATATCACACCACTTTCGTATTGTAAATCGGAAAGAGCATTCAATTAAACTAATATCACGTTCGGTTGCTCTAAGAAATAGGGAATGGAAAGGTAAAAGTAAGTAGGCCTCACCCTAAACCTTAAACCGGGCCCCACCCTAAACCTTAAAACGGGTCCTATCTATTTTTACTTTTTTGTGTCTTCTGACAATTTTAAAAAAAATTAAAAAAATACAAAATGTCTATTATATTCTTTAATTTGACACAATCTTAATCTTTTTCTTTTTTTATTATTTTAATATAAGGGGTAAAATGATAATTTTAATACATTCTCATTCCATTTCCATTTCAAATTTTTACTAACAATCACATCAAACCCATTTTTTTTTTTACCTACCGCCCTAAATATTATATACCGTATTTTTTTAATTTTTTTTAAGTTAAAACTGCAATCCAAGCCCTCAACTATTATTATTATATCTCACCGACACCGTACGTCATCATGTCTTGTTCCCATTTCGCCATTAATTTCTTTCACTTTTCCGAAATCCTCCAAATCAAATTTTGTCCAAATCTCATCACTATATTTATTCCTATTTAAATTTTTACAATATTTTATTCTTTAAAATTTAAATAAGATGATCTGTATACCGTTATTTTTTCTACAATAAAGAAAATCTTATTATTTTAAGAATGGTTGAAGTGACAGATGTTTTTATATTTTTGTCGGAGGAAATTTCATGTATTAAAAATAAAGAGCTGTCCAAAGCTTTTGCAAGCAATATAGTTTTTTGAAATTATAGTTTATATATAGAGCATGTTTGTGCATTTTATTTTTAGAAAATAAGTATTTATTTTTTTAATAATTATTTCTTTTAAAAAAATGTCTTGTTTGTGCATGCTTATTTCATAAAATAAGTGATTTTTTGTAGTAGTAGAATGCATTTTTTTAGCTTTAAACAGAAACTAAAAATTGGAGCTTCTTTTTCTAGCTAGTTGCAGAAGCTAAAATTTAAATAATTTAGGACAAAAATACCCTTACTAAAATTTAATATTTTCCATTATATCTTTTATTATTTTAAACCTAGCTTTAACCTATACAATCTCACACTTTACAATCAGTCCAAGTTCTTCTATTCATCTTCTTCCTTCACAAAATTACATTAATTAAAATTAATAATTATTTAATTAACATTTTAATATATTAATAAATAAATTAACATTATTTATTTATTTAATAATAATTAATTAATTAATTAATTATTGATATCCATTTATCTATTTAACAATATTAATAATTAACATCATAATTTATATATGCTCTTCTTGATAATTTTACAATCAAAAGCACTTATTTTATATAATTTTACCAAACACAAATTATTTTCCAGCTACTAATAAAAGTACTTCTCAACTCAATTTGCCAAACACAAACTGCTACTCATTCACAACACTTTTAAAGAAATTCCATTTAAAAAGAAGTCATTTGAAAATCAGCGGTTTTCATAAGCATGCACAAACAGGCCCATAGTCTTAACTCTTAACTACTGGCTATATTTAAAAGTAAGAAATAAGGATGCAAAAAATCGCTTATTTCTTTTTATCAAATAATTTTTTTTAATAATGTGATGAAATTATATTTTTGTTTTTATTTTTTATCTACTTTTATTCAATTATCACTTTTAATGTAAGGGTAAAATGATCATTTTACCCACTTTTATTCCATTTACGTTATATTGACATGACATTTTCATTCTCATTCCCATTCCCTCCTCTTTTCTCATTACCAAACACACCATAAGATTTTGCGTCTTGTTTATTAAATAATAATAAAAAATATTTTTTAATGCGAATAGATCATCATCTGATAAATTATTTAAGAAACAGCTAATTTCGTCTGTCTTCTGGCATTACGGATTAATCAATTACGACGCCAAAAAAAAAAGAATACTCAATTAAGGGAATAAAAAGTTTAGTAGTATCGGTATATCTCTTCAATCATGTAGTGTCGTTTGTTAACATTAATAAAAACTTACATTAATAAGCTAAGGACCTACCTTGAATGAATTATGGACCAACTGATTGGATGAATGTACTAAAGTTCAATACTACCATACTACTGAACATTTATTCCAATTAAAGAGAGTTTAAGATGAAAACACCGTTCTTATAAATAAAAAAAAAAAGATGGAAACCCCATTAAAAGTTCCATGTAATAGACAAAAATGTTTATTTCATGGTATATTTGTTGATATATAATTAAAATTATTAAATAGAGTGTAATTCGCTAGAAGTTATCCTAATAATAAGTCCCATGTATCAGATGAATTAGTAATCAAATCTATTTTAATTAATAAATACACCGATCATCCAAAAATGTTTAGTATATTAATTTGTTATTAATTCAATATAATGCATCAATTTTAAAAACGACACACACTAGTTAAGAAGGCCTCATACTGAATAAATTATTAATAAAATTTTTATTAATATTAATAAATAACTAATATAGAGAATACTAATATTTCAATAATCTTATAAAACATCTTATCAATAAAGAATCTATCAAAACTAATAACACTTGTGTGAGAATGGATCCTCTAAAGTAATTCTCTACATTTCTTGGTAGAGTTATGAGAGAGATAGAGATAAGGAAAATATTTTTTTTTCTTGATTTTTTTCTCTCCCAATTTTTCTTCTCTCTATCTCTCTCATAACTCTACTAAGAAATGTAGAGAATTATTTTAGAGGATCCACCACTTGTGTCATGCATGTCATGAGTTCTTTTTTTTTTCTCTCTAGCTCTTTCTTTAAATTGAGTAGATGTTCAGTGATATGGTAGTACTGAACTTTAGTACATCCCTCCAATCAGTTGGTCCCTAAACCATTCAAGGTGAACCCTAATTAATGTGAGTTTTTATTAATATTAACAAATGACACTACATAATTGGAGGGATGCACTGAAGTTCAGTGGTACGGTACCATTGAATTGGACACGAGATAAATTTTTACAAATAGAAGAATAAGTAAAGGATAACGAGATCTATTTTAAGATTTTTGTCATAAATAAATAATATATTTGAGAGCAAAATCAGTAGCTTTTCACTTTTTTTTAATTAAAATAATAATAATTTTATTGACTAATTGTGAAACGAAATTTACGTGAACAAAGCAACAACGTGCCGCCAATATTGATGCATGGAAATGTTGGGCGCACCTTCATTTTGATCAATTTGATTCACCACAAATTTCTGTCTTTACGCTTTGACAAGTGATTTTATAAAATTAAATCGAGTTTATATAAATTTGTAAAAACTAAAATAATAAAGAGTAAATGAGTTTCTCCACCACCTAATGATGTATAATATCAAGATATTCATATTAATTCATTTGTTGAATTGTATGTATCTCGAATGGTATGATAATTGGCTCAAAAAAAAAATTATTTCACACTTAAGATCAAAAATTAAACTCTTAACACTCAATTAATAAATTAAATATAAATGGAATTATTCGACTCCACCACCTAGAGAATTAAGTATGATTTGAGAAACTGAAGGACGTACATAAAGTATTTGTGTTTTATGTTTGGTAAGAAAACCAAACAGTAGAATCGTGGTGTTTCATGATTCTCAAAAAAAGTTTACATCATATTTTATATATACCAAACATATTTTTTATCATATTTTTTCTCTTTCCTAATTTTTTTCTCTATCTCTCTCCTCACTTTTCTTTACAGTACTTTCTTTTATTCTACAATACTTTCTTTACAGTACTTTACATTCGTGCACTATACCAAACGTACCCTAAAGTTTAATTTTGGTGAGTCTTTGTTGCGTTATATTATATTACGTGCGCAGTACGCACCGTTTTGTACGTGTTGTTTATATAGTGAAATAATATAAATTATTGTTGTTTTTCAACTTTCGAGTCTCTGTTCAAATGGTTCAATATAATGTTTGATGTTTGATTGTTGATTCATATAAATAAATATATTCAACACTAGTAACTCAAGTCATACCTCAAGTCTCAAACCAATCAAACATGTACAAACTCTTTTCCTTACTTTTAATATATATATAATATTAATTATTTTATTTTATTCTGATCTTCATTTCTTGCCTTGATTTGGTCTTCATTACTCTTTAGTCTCGGCCATCAAATCATCTTGTGAGTTGTGACTTTCTCGCTAACTAATCGATAAAGATCATTATTGTATAGAAATTTCACGTTGTTTAAATAAAAGAATTTACAAATTATATATAAGTCGAGGTAATTCTCTTTTTTTAAGAATTTTTTTTAGGGTTAGTTAGGTTTTTTAAGATGGTATTAGAGCGATCCTAGACATGCGTGGATGGATAGGCTTTACTGTGTAGGCTGTTCTGGAGATAACCCGTTGGCTTCACGTTCTTATGTCGGGCGTGAGAGGACGTGTTGAAGTTTCACATTGCTTAGTTAAAACTTAAAGGCTAACAAATTTTATATATATGCTGAGATAATCCTCTCCTCTTAAGGATTTTTTTGGGGTTAGTTAGGCCTCTTAAGATTATTGTAACAAATTGAAATTGAGAGGCCGAATGTCGATAGAGATAAGAGTGTCAAGTGGTCCAAATTAAAAGTTCAGAACGTCTGTTTGCAAGGTTTTAAAACTCAAGTAATATATGCATCCATAACCCAAAACTCAAAAAATCTCAATGCGTTTTAGAATAATTTTTTTTTATCTTTCAATTCATTAAAGTTATGTGAGGACTAACTTTTTTAATTATTTTATTATGCCAAAAATAAAAACAATGACGATCAATTTTTTTTTTCATTTAAGTGGGATCAAATATTTCGATTAGATGTCAATGTATTATGTTTTTATTCATTTTTGTAATTAGTTATTATTAGTATACCGAAAATAATCAAAAAATTTATTAGCTAGGTACCTATCTATATTATATCATCTCATAATGTTTTTAATAAAAATGTAATATGCCATTTTTCTTTTCTTTTCTTTATTTTTTATAAGACTTTTCTTTTATTTTTTTGAGTAACTCTTTTTTATTTTCTAATGGGGCCATTTTTTCTTAAACATATAAATTATAACTAATTTTTTTTCATTTAATTAATTATCCATTTGATTCATTTTTCCTGATAGTCAGCTGTCCCAAATTAATGCTTGTACGCAATTGATCCTTAATTTGACTTTCAAACGTAAATTTTAAGCAGGTCTTGCTCAAAGTTCAATTTCTAAATATTTTCTTCTTTTTTTTAGCAGTATTTCTAAATATTTTCAATTCCATATATACTTGTAATTAGGGTTTCAAATAAGAATTGTTTATAAGTGGATCGAAGAATCAAACTCTTGAAAATTTGAATTTAGTTGATCACCATATATATATATATATATATATATATGTATGTATTTTGTGCATTGCTTAAGAAACATAAAGTATAAGTTATACATTTATTAATTATGGTCAAAACCCCAAATTGGTCCTTTATGTTTGCACAAAGTTTCATATTGGTCCTTTATGTTTCAAAAAGTTTAAATTGGTCCTTTATGTTTGTAAGAAGTTCTAAATTGGTCCTTCCGTCCATTTCCGTCTAATTTTTCCGTTAAGTGAGATGACGTGGCCTACTGAGGTGGATCCTACGTATTAATAAAGGTGACGTGGCACTCTACGTCACTTGCCACATCACTCTCTCTCCCTTTCTCAGTTTCTCTCACCTCCCTTCATCTTCTCCATCGCTCCTTCCTCTCACTCTTCATCTTCTTCTCAGACAAATCAAGGTAAAGAAGAAAGGGGAAGCAGCAAGAGAACAAAGGGAAAAAAAAATGAAAAAACGAAAGGATGTGGTGGTGGTGGTGGTTCACGGCGGTGACGACCGCCGCCTTCGACTTGCCTTCGTGCTGCGATTCAACTTGTATACTCCGATTCCCATCCTCTCACTTCTTCCCACACTCTCATCAACAACCAGATGCCCAAATCCCCCAACTCAAACAAGCCGTCTCTGACCTCGTTCACGGATCTGACTTACCTCTACTCATCGGCTATGGTGGTCCAAAAGGAGCAAGAGGAGTTTGTCATCAATTACATGAATGGGCTCAAGAAAGCTAAGGGTTTTAATTGTAAAATTATATTAATAAATATAAGCATGGTTATAAATTCAATAAATTTCAGATTAGATTAGATTCATATATCTATGCCTGCAAATCCGATCCTTCCTTGAATCTGGAAGCTAATGGAAGGGTATATATATATACACACACAATACAAGGAGGGGAGAGAAAGATGAGAAGAGCATAAATAGATAATTTCCTTCATCCTCTATAAACCTCACAAACCCACACAACGAAAATCGCAGAGAGAAATTAGTGCTAAAGATTGAGATTTAGCATTTCAGAGTGTGATTGGATGCATTTGAGTTTGGACAAAACAAGCTCTATGGTTTGTGATGGAGAGAAAGTGGCGGTGGAACAGCAAAAGGGAGACACAAAGTGAGAGAGAAAGGAGCGATGGAGAAGATGGAGGGAGGTGAGAGAAACTGAGGAAGGGAGAGAGAGTGATGTGGCAAGTGACGTGGAGTGCCACGTCACCTTTTTTAACACGTAGGATCCACCTCAGCAGGCCACGTCATCACTTAACGGAAAAATTAGACGGAAATGGACGGAAGGACCAATTTGGAACTTCTTGCAAACATAAAGGATCAATTTAAACTTTTTGAAACATAAAGGACCAATATAAAACTTTGTGCAAACATAAAGGACCAATTTGGGGTTTTGACCTTTAATTAAATAAAGTGAACTAAAATAAAATTGAAATTTAACTAGTAGCTACTTTCAAGTTTTAACATTGAGGGTATGTTTGGATTGGGGATTAATGAGGAGAAGGGGAGGGAATGGGAGACTATTAAGATATCTTCTCCTTGTTTGGGAAGATGAAAATTAGAGAAGAAGATAATGGAAGATCAAGCCTTAATCCTCCATTATCCTTCTCCTTCACAAATTCAAGATACCCCAAATTGGGGTATTTTAGAAGAGGTATCAACACCCAAACAAGGAGAGGACATATGGAAGGTTAACCTTCCCTTCCCCTCTCTTCCCTTCTCCTCTAATCTCTCCCCTTCCCTTCCCCTCTTAATTCCCAAACCCTGTTTGTTTTTAGGATTAAGGAGGAGGAGGGATGGGAAGGAGAGATAAATTTAATCTCCTCCCCTTGTTTGATAAAATAAAAAAATTAGAGGAGAGATAATGGAGGATTAACTTATACTTCACAATTTTCATAATTTTAAAATACTCCAATTTAGGGTATTTTGAAGGATATTATAAACCCATTTACAAAAATGTCCCTCTTATAACGCGTCTCCTCATTGCCGTTTCTCGCACTTGCTCTCTTTCGATCTAAAAATGATTGTTTAGTCCCCCAATATCCTTCTTCTCATATTCTTAATTATCCAAACAAGGACAGGATTAATGGGAGACTAACCTCCCCTCCCTCCCCCTCCCCCTCCCCCTCCCAAAATCGAAACAAACCCTGAGTGTCATATGTGTAGGTCTCTACATGAGCAAGCCAAGTACGATATATATATATATATATATATAAATTCAATGGGTGTGATTGAGTGAAAATGACTCATTAATTCTTAACTTAGTGTCAAGGTTTTAATCCCTAATATTAAGTATGAAATAATTGTAAATCTTTGAGCCAATTGCCTTAGCTTTTGAGACACCTACAATTCATAATCAACGATGGGATTAGTCATTGTACTGTCAAAACGGGTCGCCCGGCTCGGCCCGCACCAGTATTAAACGGCCTAGCCCGACCCGTTTATTTGGCGGGCTTGGAAAGTGATACCCAAGCCCGCCCATATTGGCCCATGGACTAACCGGGCTAACTCACGGGCCAATTTTTTAATTTTTTTAAAATATAAATTAAAAAATAATAATTATAGAATTATATATTTACTTAAAATTGTATATATATTTTTACTTTAAATTAATATTTTATTAATTTTAATTATTATTTAAATTATTTATACACATTATTAGAATAAAATTATTATTTAACACATAATAAAATTACCTAATACATATATACTTATACATATTTTAAATAAATTTATATTTATTTTATTTTATTTTTTAACTCGCAGACTTAAACGAACTTATTTTTTTAAATGTTTAAACCCGTCCATTTAACAAGTAGGCTGAACTAACCCACAGATCTAAACCCGTTTTAACACTAATAACAATAGATACTCTGTCTAGACCAATATATATACAGTTGTCATTTTAATGAAATAAGAATCATAACTATTTGTGCTTCGACCAATTCAATCTAATAATTGAATAATTGATAGGTGTTCGGAAAATTGGACTGCATCTAGAACAATGAAATTGCTTCAGCCTTCAAAACTGAATTCTTGTTTTAATTTGGCGATATTTTGAATATATATTACTATTAAGTCAAGTAAAGTTGTGTTATATATATATAATTGATATGAATTATCATTATATTTTAATATAAATATATATATAAGGGGGAAATAGTAAATAAACAAAAGCTATACATTTGTCTTATAGCTAGGCTTTTCTTTTAATTTCCAAACCATAGTCCACGTGTTTGACCTTGAATTACATATATTTGCATATATATAACTTTTACTTGACTTCCAATTTTGTGGCATATTATATATAGAGGAAGCAACGTACAACAGAAAATGTAAAGAAATTTAATTTAATTTTCCGTGAAACAAATGATCGAAAGCATAAAAATAATATTTATAATTTTCAATTAATTTTTTGTTGGGAAAAATAAATATGTCCAGACTTCAAATTAACTATATATTAATGTGCACAATCCAAAATATTTTTAAAGCAGTTAATATTTCTCTTATTTATTGTGCCTTGGGCCTAATATATATAAAAGTAATAATAAATATCAATTTTTATCTTAACTTAAGCTAGCAATCAATTAATCTGAATAGAAAGCCTTGAACTCATGGTACGTTCTTCACGCAGAAACAGAAATAAAAAGAAAAATGGAATGTATTTATTGTGTTTGTTAGTAAAAGTTGAGAATAAAAATAGAATGCAAATTTATTAAAATTACCACTTTACCCCTTATATTAAAATAATAAAAAAAGAAAATTATGATTGTGTCAAGTCAAATGGTATAATAAACATTATATATATATTTTTAATTATACATATTTTTCAAGATAAAAATAAAAAAATAAGTAACATGTAAGACCCACATAATTTTTTTTTCCTTCCTTCTTTTCCTTGCTCTGTCTTGTCTAAAAGAACACAATCTCAGTTTTCACATTTTCATATATCTAACTTTTACTTGACTTTCTAGCGGCCGCTTTCTCTCTTCTCTTTACGTTTGTTCTTCAACCAGTTTCTTTTTTCAGATCTAACCAGAGGGGTTGTCAAAAATTTGGCAACCCCTCCCTATTTTTCTTCTTCTTTTGTTACCGTTGTTACGTTTCATAAATAAGGTAGATATTCATTCTCCCAATTTTGGTGGTGGTTTTCTTCCAGATTTACTTCTGAGTTTTGTAGTCCTCTCTTGTGAGAGTGTAGTCTCCCATTGTTAGATCGATTTAGATCTAATAAGTAGAGCTTGTTTTATTTTTGTGTGTATTTATTTTCTTTGTGAATTTTTTTGACAATCAGGTAATTCTGGATTCAAGATTTGTTATAATCATATCTAAATCTACGAATCATCTATGTTAAAAAATTTCACTCGTTTATCATGATGTTGGAAGAGCCTACGACAATTTCAACTTTGAAGATTACTTCAAATCTAATATGCAGGAGGTATGAGAGTAACAACTTTGTTGACAACACCAAGGACGGTGAGATTTTTCATCATGGAGAAATAGGATCAGCTGAGCTTACACTTTGTTTGCTTAATTCAATAATTGTTAGGATTTATTCTTTAGTATTATTAGATTGGAGTTTTCTAAATTATTGTAAGTGCCGTTTAACTTTTTTTACAATATAACGAAGCTTTAATATTTTTTTATTAAAAAAACTTTTACTTGACTTCCAATTTAGAAATGTAAATAACCTAATTTTTCTGTCACTTGATGCATTAAAAAAAAAAGAATAAAATTTTCTACGTGTTAATTACCCACAAATTTAATAGTTTAATAATGATGTCATCCACGAAAATGCATGGAAACAATAAAATTACATGGTATGCTATATATAATCAGAGTCTTTTCAAGACAATGACATAAATATTTTTAAATTTTATATTAATTTTTAATTTTCTTTATAAACTTTTTTTATCGTTAATTTTGTCTCCAAGCTCTTACTTATTGTCTCAAGACCCTAATGTAGTCTATTATGTTAATATAATCATATTTAAGAAGATCTCTAAAGTTGAAGTCTTAAACTTGAAATTAACAATCTTCATCGATTTAATTTTTAAAGCTAGCTATTTCTCTCTCAAGTTTCTATTTTTTATATTTCAAAAATCTTAAACTCTAGTAATTTTTTCCTTAACACAAATTTCAATCAAATTTTTTCTTTCTAGAAGTGTTTTTTTTCTTCTACCTTACTTGTTATGATGGAGATAATTTAAAAGTGTTACAAAGAGAAAATGAAGTTGAGAATTCAAATTGAAATAGAAAATAAACAATGGCGGTAAAGATAATTTCTTTTATCTCCCAAAACAAATTATTATCAATTTCATCCATAAAAATATAATTGTTGTCAATTTGTCTCAATTCTTAATAGGATATTCCATTTATCATAAGAACAAAAGTTTCAACTACCACTACAATAAATAAGGGTTTCGGTTGTCGCCACTGAACGTCCAAAAAAAACACAAAATAGACAAAATTTAAATACTTGATGACAAAATTGACTAAAAAATTTAAAAATAAAATTTGAAAATTAATGCAGAGGGACATAAATTTCTTTTTGTCATCATATATATAATTTTGTAGAAATAATTTTTTTTGCCGTGTTTATAAAGAGACTAAGCAAAGCATGAAAGGAATATGTCTTTTTTTTAAAAAAAAAAATTGTTCTTCTATTTATATATTCTTTAATCTGGTTATATAATACTCGTAACTTAATCAATTAATTTTGTTTCCAAAGAAAAATTAAATTACATTATAGCAACCCTTTTTTTCTGTTTCTGTTATTTTTGTTCTGTTTGATTTTTTTCTTCACGGTTGTTCATATTTCATGCGTAAGCCCAAAACTTCAACGACGAATAGTAGGCCCAAGACACAAGAAGCATATTCGGAAGGCCCAATAAAATTGGGCTGGGCTAATTTGTTAGGAAATGGCATGTAGGCATTAGCCAATATGATATTTGTTTTTTGTTTTCTTTTTCTTTTAAAGAAAACATTCTATCAAAAAAGACCTAACCTTAGAATTGCATAATTAGGTTCATATAAAACCTAACCTTATCTAATAGCTCATGTACCTTTTTAGCTCACTTTTTTTTATTAGAAATAACAAATTACAGGGAAATAGAGAAGTTTGTAGGAAGTAGGAAGACATTTTGTGGAATATAAGAAAGAACATAATTTCTATACGACTTTCTGTTTTCAGCTGTTATGATCCTTGATTGGATATTCTTTTTATTGGATATTTTTTTGGTTGATGAGAAAAAGAATATCTTGTTGCAACACACTGTGGTTGGTGCTCTGGCTCTTGGAGATTAGTTGTAGATGATCGTGCTTTTCAAAAACAAAGGTGGTGCACATGTCTACATAATATTTTCCCAATAACTATTAACAAAAACATATTGAAAGATAAGTTTTCATTATTACAAATTAAGGCTATAGACTTTAAAACTTGAAACGGCTGATGAACTAGAACAATATACTTTAAATCAATAAATTTGTTTTTAATCATTTCTTAGGGCAGAGAAACCCTAGCAGAGATAAGAAATTAAGAGCAAACTTTTAAGGAGGGAGATACCATTCGGTGCCTCTCTCCCCACTTTCTGTAGTTATTTGTTTTTCTTTTATGTTTTGTTCCATTAGGGGACTTCCCCTTCTTCCATTAGGGAAGTTGTTCACCTTCTTCTTCAATGAGGTTTTATGTCTTATTATGAAGATATTACTAAAGAATCCCCACAAATCTTCAGATCCACAACAACAAAAGTTGTGAAAAGAAAAAGAGCTAGAAAGGTTATTAATCCTCATAGAGAATTTGGTAGGCGCTTAGTGTTTTCTTGAAGATCTTCAAGCTTTTTTCTTTTATTTTATTTTGTTGTGTGAATGCCCAAATATATATAGCATCGTAACAAGACTAAACAATATTACAATAACTCAGAACAACAGTTAATAATAAACATGTATATAATTAAAGATTAGTGTTCGCTTAAAATCAGCCCAATTACTTTTGAATTTTAACATGTCAATTAATTTTGTTTATGTGGACTAAATATTCTTTGGGCCAAAAGGTGTTAAATGAATAAGCCCAATAAACTGCTGGCCCATAAGATAATCTTCAGAAAAAATGTTCACTCTCTGGCATTTACTATCCTATATATATCATGACTAATCTATGAGCTAGGAGTAGGAGACTATTCACTCTACAGGCTAAAGCACCAAGCAAGTCACATCTCCTGGAATGGAGGGAGCGTCCTGCAGCAACAAAGAAAAGGAAGAAGCAAATAGCTTCAAATTTTAAAAGGCATAACGGCTACTTGGGTGGTCATTCTCTTATTTAATGCCAAAGAGCAAGTTGCAAAAGTTTTTCAACTCAGTGTTCAAAGAAAATTCGAGATACAATTCAAGAGAAAAGAGATCAGGAAGCTGTCTGTGTGATTGCTGCTGCCATAAATTTTGTCTGAATCCTGATTGTAATAAGTTTACATTCTCTGCTTAATCTTCTTTTTATCTATTGGTGTAGTATTTAAGCATTGAACACTCTCAAGAGGTGTAAAAATTCTGATCCTTGTAAAGTGATACAAGGTTGCAGAGAAGTGTTCAACTCTTAAATACTCAGAGAGTCCTGATTTGGCTCTGAGAAAAGCAGGAACTTAATGCACTGAGGAGATTGCTTGTAAAAGCTAGCCAAAAGCTGATCCTTTACGAGGTTGCTGTAACTCCTCTTTACATTAAGGTTGTGCATAAGTTATCTTGTTGAAAAAGGGTTGTGGTGAAGCTTAAAAGCTTGTGTGCTTTCCCAAAAAGGTGTTTTGGGTTGCTTAGTTGTAAAACTGAATTTGAATTAATAGAATCCTACCTTACTCTAGAAAAAGGACTTGGTGCAAATCTCTACCTTACTCTTTGCTTTCATATTTTAACGATTTTGAGTCCTATTTGCATAAAGAGTCCTAACTAAAATTTGAAGTAATATCCAAGCGAATTCTAAAGAAAACCAATTCACCCCCTCTTAGTTTATTTTCTGGCTAACAATTAGATTGTTTGAAAATAATTTTGTTGGGATGAAATTGAAAAACCTGATGTATTTTTAAGGAGAAAAATAATAATATTTTAAAATGTTTATCCAAACTTTTTTTTTTTGCCTGAGTTTATCCAAACTTTAATACATCATGAATCATGATGTTTGCTTTATATTATTTTAAATATTTCATTATTTGCAGTTTGATCTTTTCCTGTTTCAACGTTTTATTTTTGTGTGTGTTAGAGATAGTTAATTAGTTTAAAATCAAGAAGCAGAAGCTAGCTATTATTCACATTTGGTGTTTAATTTGTGTTTTATACTTTTATTCACGATTTATTGGATTTAAAATTAAAGAAAACAAGTTTCTTCCTACTTCTATTATTCTATAAACTGGTTGCCTTGACAATTAAGGTATGCATTAGAAACATTTGAAGAGTATCTCTAAATATAAAAAATATTCATAAAAAAATAAAAATTATTATTCTTATAAAATTACTTTCATCTAGTTTTGAATGATTATTTTTAGTTTTACATTAAGAAATAGAAAAAAAAATGTATTTTTTCAATGAAGTCTTGAACTATACTTTGTTAATTTTTATTTTATTCTCATAGTTAAAGAATAATTATTCATAAATCATTTTCTACATTAATTAATTTAAAAAAAAAGTGTTTTAAAAGAATAATTTTAGACCAAGTTCGTTGGGATTCGGTTGCACCCTTAACCACTGCGAAAAGACCCTCTAGCCCCTTTGCTGAGTACGATTAGTATAATATCCAGTGGCTTTTTCGTCTTTTCAGGAGCGAACAACGCAAGACCCAAAAACCAACACGTACGTTATATCGAATTGACTTTTATACCCTTTGCTCCTGCGGTGTCGGTATAATTTCGTGTGGCTTTTTAGTCTTTTTCAAAAAATCCGGTTGGAAAAAAATAAACCGCCAAACGCCACCGTTTATATAGATAGATTAGACCACGCTCTTTCGCTCCGAGAGAATCATCATCCTTCATCCAGTGAGTTCCTTTTCTGCGTCTTCTTCTCTTCTCTCGCTCGTCAAATTCTTATTCTTATTCTTCATTTCTCTCACTCTTACTTAGGTATGTCTACAATTTCCTCCTCTCTCGCTCTTCCTTTCTGCTCAATTTTCTTTTGTTGTGTTCACTCTTTTTCGTATTTGTTGAAGGGTTGAAGATGAGTATTTGTACGGCAGGTATGGGTTGATGTTGAATTTTTTCTTTCGTTAATTGCGTGCCTGACTTAACTTCCTGAAGTTTCTTCATCCACACTTGTTAATAATTGTGGGTCTTGTCTCTTGTGACTGTGAGTTCTCTGGTTTCCATATTTTATAATTATATCTGCTTGCCAGTGGATATTAATGTCTTAATTAGTTTGTTACTTTGGAAGTTTCGAATATATTTATATGTAGGCACACAAAATTTTTTTGGGTGTTTTCTTGTAAGGAAATTGTAGGAAAATATCAGTGGAGAAAAAGAGAACTTCACACGAAATTTTTGGAAAAGGAAAAAGAAAAAGTATCAGTTATTGTATATTATATACAACAGCTGTTTATGTGTGTGATTGTGCAACCTGTAGTCTCTGTTTTTAATTTATTGCCATTCTGGCCTTATAAAGTAGACTTTTTCTTACAGTGGGACTAATATTTATCACAGTTGATAGTTTTATTTAAGTCATTTGGGGTACTTATGCTAGTAGTGAGAGCATATTTTCTAATATGTAAGACCTAGGAGGAGAGAAGGATTCTGACCTTATTTTTGTCTCTACTCAGTTGTAATTTTAGCTTCATAGGCATTTTTTTTCTTCCTTTCATTGAGTTTTGGGGAAAACGTAAAAGTTTTAGTCCATTTGGATGCACAAAGACTTTTTAATTATCTAGCTCTCGCTCAAAGTCTTTCTGTTTCGTACACACTACACACAATAATTTTTTTTTTTTGATAAAATAATTTTATAGATACTTTATGCAGTGAAATATGTCATTCTTAACTACGTTATTGGTTTCCTTCACATTTTTACCTGTTAGTTCTGGTACTGCCTTAGGATTAGGAGCATTATAATTTTGATTATGAATTCCAGAAAAGAAAGCTTATTTTGTGCAAACTCTTAGCACTTAGCAGCAACTGGAAGCGGTTACACCGCCATGTATTGTTCTGGATCTTTATGATTTGTGGGTTTAATTTTTATATAGGGGCATTTGATTTTTATTTATTACATCTTATACAAAAGAAAGCTTATTTTGTTCAATCTTTTAGCAGCAACCAGCAGTAGTTGTACCGCAGCATCCAGCTCCCTTCTGGTGTTTCTCTCACCTTCTATCTCCAATTCTACCAGAACTAAGTTACTCCCTTCACTTTCTCGATTTTCTGCAAAGCGCATTAGTTCCTTTCCCCTAACTCACCGAAGCCCTTCTGTCTGCAAGCCCTCCATGAATTTGTTGAACAAACTTGGGTTTGGTAGTGTAAGGTCTCCTGAGAGTATGGATTCTACAATTCCTCAGAGTCCAGATGATGACATACCTGCACCAGGCCAGCAGTTTGCCGAGTTTGGTGCAGGTTGCTTCTGGGGTGTTGAATTGGCCTTTCAGAGGGTGCCTGGGGTGACCAAGACTGAGGTTGGTTACACCCAGGGTTATTTGCATAATCCAACCTATGAGGATGTGTGTACCGGAACAACAAACCATTCAGAGGTTGTCAGAATCCAATACGACCCCAAAGCATGTAGTTATGACTCTTTGCTTGATGTGTTCTGGGAGAGGCATGATCCAACCACTCTGAATCGGCAGGTATGTACAGAGCTCTTTGTTTGTGTTATAAACCATTTCATGATCGGTAGAATTGATTTGATATTTCAGTAATAGTCTACTTAAACTTCAAGAGGGATGTCCTTACTTCTGCTTGTCTGCATGATAAGTCTAGACTTGTGAATTGTGGACTTAAATGGTTTTTGTTGATAACTATATGAAACATTACACATTACTTTTAGGGTTGTTTGATTTGCTAAATAACTTTGATTGCATGTTTAATTTGTGTAAAGCTGATATTGGTTGCATCTGTTGATAGGTGCATTTATGCTCGAAACAACTATCTGTTCTCTTTATTAGATTTTTTTTGCTTTGACCTATATTTTCTTCTTATGTGTCTGATTGAGTCTTTAACATGCTCATATGTGTTCTGATTTGCTTAAAAAATACATCTATTACTTGTTCATACTTTGAAGCCATAATTCCATATTGCTTTATAATCATATCAAGCATTTGATGTGTCAAAAGTGGCTAAATGTTTGCTGTGAATACATATATGGAAGAAATATAGAGATAGAGGAAGCGAGAAGAGAGTGACAGAGAGAACAAGATTTACAATTATGACTTTTTACGGAAGACCAAATTGTCTTCCAGGTCCAGGTTTTAGTTTTACATTCGGATCATGTGTTTCTTATGCTATGCCACCATACTACTATGGGCATACAATAGAGATCACTAGTTATTCCCTGGAGTTTGTGGTTTTGTTCTTATCGAGGAACGGGTGAGAGAACTATTAGCTTGAATTAGATCTTACATTGATCATATTCCTAGTGTTCGACTTCAAGTTCAACTTGTATGTATGAATCATATTGAAGAGCCAGTTTTTACATGGAATACCTCACAATCTGTAAACATAGCTGCATTCTGAATTAAATGAAAAAGTTCAGGTGGGGCCCTTGAACTCAGATGAAGCAACTCGTAGATTGCACTCATTTGTGAATGCAAAGACTGTGCAGGGGTTATTAATCTTCTAGTTCAGTCACATTTTTGTTTCTCCCTTTGCTGTCTCTTATGTAATGTTCTTGCATATCACCATGTTCTCTGTTTTCTTTGATTTTTGTTTAATTTCATCAAATCCATGCATGTATATATGACAACAATTCCCCGATCGTCCTGCGGTAATGCTTCCAAGTGTTGTGCATACTTCCTGTGGCCCAACACTTAAGAACTGTTTGTTTTTGTTATGTGACAGGGAAATGATGTGGGAACACAATACAGATCTGGAATATACTATTACACACCTGAACAAGAGAAGGCAGCCCGTGAGTCGTTGGAAGAACAACAGAAGAAGTTGAACAGGAAGATTGTTACAGAGATTCTTCCAGCCAAGAAGTTCTACCGGGCAGAAGAATACCATCAACAGTACCTTGCGAAAGGAGGCCGATTCGGTTTCAAGCAATCTACTGAGAAAGGATGCAACGACCCGATTCGATGCTATGGCTAAGCAGATTGATTGTGTTGCAGTAATTAAGGAGCAAAAGGACCAGTTCTTGGATGTTGAATGTCTATAGTTTTGTTTGTGATAGCAAGTATTTGTTAATATTTTCAGAGGGCTTGTGAACACTTCATGCTTTATGGTGCAGTTTGAGGGGGGTCATGAAATCAAATTGTAGAGATTATTTTATATACAAGCCATTGGTGTGGAATATTGAATTTTTATGTGTTAGTTGTAAGTTGGAACTTTTAATATTTTGGCAATGGTGTGTTTGGTAGATATAATTTATATGGTGAAATTTTAAAGCATTCAGATTGATGGTGTTAATTTTTGAGTAAATTACATTAATAGATTAAAGAATGACTATTTTTTACTAAAATACTTTTAATAGCATTATTAATTTTAAAAAGTAGTTATAATTTATGATAAAATCTATTTTTAAGTTTTTTAACTTATTATTTTAAGTTAAAAAATTATTTTATTTTTAATTTATGAATAATATATTTTTAAAATTAGTCAATACATATTTAATTATATAAATAGAAGGGTAGATTTTCTTATTTCTCAAAGAAGGGCTCAAAATATGAGAGTATAAGATAAGGATCTCTCAAGGGGAAAAAAATATAATTTACTCTATTTGGTTAAATGAATTAGGATTCTTGCATGACAATTTAGGATAAAACATTAATTTGAAGAAAAGGGTGAAGTTTTCTAATGGAGAGAAAAAGATTGTGTAATTAAAAGATTTAAATTTGATCTTTTATTTATATATTGGAAGATGGAAGCAGGAGATAGTGCTAATATAAAATAGAAATGTACATTGTATGAAAGGGACATTTATCTATATACATTGTACATTTCGTTCTTGCCATACAAATAATTTTGTATACTTGAATTAATTAATTAGTATTATATCAATTTCTATCGATGCAAGCAATGCCTCATATAATTAGAATTTTATATTAAATGCCAGCTTTCCTCGCCTCACATTTCTTAGAATATTAAATTAGTTTTCTAGATATAATTAGAATTTTATATAACTCAATTTACTCAAACTTACTAAGCAAAGCTATAGCCAATATAGATAATTTTTCTCTTTAGTTCGATAAGATTGGAGTAATTATTGTTTTGATCCTTGAAAAATTTAATTTATTTCACTTTAGTCCCTGAATGATAAAAACATCAAAGTCTAATCCCTTAAAAGATTCTACTTATTTCAATTTAATTTATAATTTATGAAAATACTAAATTTAGTCCTTGAACTTTTATAACACGATTTCGTTTATATTAGAAAAAGTAAAATATAAAATGCGAGGACAACATTACAACATAGTATTTTTTTTTTCAGAGACTAAATTTAGGATTTTCACAATTTAAAAACTAGATGAGATAAGTTGAATTTCTTAAAGATTAAATTTGATATTTTCATATTTCAATAACTAAACTTACATTACTAACAAAAATTTAAGACAAAAAAGTAATTTATTCATAAGAGATGCAACTTACAAAATTATAGTGTAACCCAACATTGGGCATCAATGTCATGTAGTATATAATATAGAATTGATTATTAATAAATGAATGAATGAAAAGTTCAAAAAGTACCCTCAAAATTAAAGGAAAGTGCCCTATAAAATTAGGTAGCAGAGGACACATAATGATGGCTGGACATCAATGGATTTTGTGAATTTCATCAAAACCTCCTTTTGTTAATCTCATATTTGGATTAAAGTTTATTATTATTATTATTGTATTACTAAATTTTAATATATTTCTCAGTCATATAATATTATTTATTAATAATAATAAAAATTTACATTAATAAAAATTTATCTTAAATAAATTAAAGACTAACTGATTAAATAAATATATATACTACTAAACATCTATTTTCCGTCTTCTTCTCATTCTCCCATGTGTCGATGCTCCATGCAATATTAATGACACTATCAATCATAATTATTAATTACTTTCGATCTTTTTTTAAAAAATAAAAGTCCTAATAGAAGTCAGAACTAAAATAGCCGTTATCTCCCTCCCTTTTTATAGACTTTTTAGATCTAATCTAAACTCTACTTTACTTACTAACCCAAAATAATAATAATACACAAAATAAATAATAATTGTGAGATGTGTGGGGGTCCGCAAAGTTTTCATATTTAATTTACATGCCCATGTGGGTGTTGTTTTGTCGTATTGGCGGGGGCAAATACTTGCTCCACCACGTGGCGCGGCCATGAGAGGACACGTGGAAGTGCCCTCGGATGCTTTATAGTTGGATACTAAAATAATGGAATGGAACAAATAGATGTGTGTGGTATGGTAATAGTAGTATTAGTATAGTACTCCATTGGATTGGATTGGACACCATTTGTTTGTGACCACACTTTGCCACATTTACAACGGATGCTACCCCACGCCCTTCCGCCCGCGCGTCGCTTGGAAAATTGCCACGTCTGATTTTTTATTTTTTATTTCTTTTTCTTTGGAGTATGTTTCATAACTATGTCAAATTTATAACTATGTCAACTATTTAGTTTCTAAAATTGGTAAAAATATTATTTAATCATCGAATTTGCAACTCTGTCAACTATTTAGTCTCATAACTGTTACCCGTTATAGTTGACAAAGTTGCAAATTCGGTTATTAAATAGCATTTTTATCAAGTTTGGAGATTAAATAATTGACATTGTTACAAATTCGGGGATTAAATAATAATTTGACTAACAATTCAAGGATCAAATAGTATTTTACCTCGTTTGATTAAAGAAAAAAAGTATATTGCTATTGTTTTGAAGTGACATTTTCAAATGGAAGATATTTTTAATTTTATCTTCTATATAATAGGATAATATTTTTTTATATACTAAATATATATATATATTATCGAATACATTGATTTAATCTTTTCGTTGAATTGTAAATACTTCAAAGGGTGGAATAGTTGACTTTAAAGTTGCACCATACTCAAGGTTAGTGATCAAACTCGTAATATTTGATTAAGAATGAATGAGCCTCTCCTACTTAATTGTACTTATTGAATTACCAAACACCACCTTGATGTTTATATGTTTTAGGTTTTATTTTGTTTGCCACTTTTTAGGTTTCACTATGAAATAATGCCATGGGTTTCTTGGGTGGCATCTAGCTGGCTCAAGTAAAAGTATGCCAGATTAATGTTTATATTCGGATTCGGATTTGTTAAAAAGTACAGATTCATGAAGTACGTAATATGAACTGTTGGATGAAATTGTTATAGTACAGACGCAAATTTCAATTCTTATTTAACAGTCTGAATCTATACTTCATACATTTTATAATTTATTAGATTTAAATCGATTTATATTGAGTTCATAGGGTCCTCCTTCTTGAAAATTCTATTGCGTCCTTAAAACTCCCACCTCCCGCCATTTACCATGTTCTGCTTAGAACTAAAACTTTCTACGCTTTCTTTTGTTTCGTTGTGTGCTACTTTGTCTATCTTTTAATGGACCCATGCTTTAGCTATAAGGGCTCATACATTGTCTTGTACTTATTTGGTTGCCTTATATCCGAGCTTTAATCTAATATATTCCCTTCTATTAAAAAAAAAAGATAGATCAACGTGGTAGATTATAAAATAATCTTTCTAATCATTTTTTGAAAATTATTTGTATAGCATTATATTTCACACAACTAAAATATAATATACTTTACAAATAATAGAAATATCTAAGAGTTGTAGATTATAAAATAATTATATTAAGACAACATAACCAAACATATTTTTTTCATGTAAAAAATATAAAAATGTAGAGAGATTGAAACTTCTTACATTCATATTATTATAGATGTAATTTTGCCTTATTAATTTGAAAAATTATACGATACAAGTGTTGTTTCTCATTGGAATTTGGAATATAATAAAATACATAATTAAATAACCGATCCATATTCCATACAGAAGCAAAGGAAAGGGGAATCCATTATGTGGGGAAGATAATATTCAAATTATAACGTCTTTTCGCCCAAAGCGCTAGGGGGAAACGACGTCGTTTGTCTTCCACCAGAGACCGCAACGGAATGGTACGGTTATTTCACCGCCCATAAGAATAATACAATATATACTTGTGAGAAGTACGTTGACCGTAGAAATATACGGTGAGACGTATGTATGCGTGTACGTATATTGTATCTGAGTCCGTCGTTTTCTCCAGCAAAATCCCTGAAAAACTCCTTCCCTTTCTCTCTTACTCACACAGGGCATAGCATATATCTCTCTCTCTCCCTCTCTCTCTCTCTTTGTACTTTCTCGTGTTCTCACACACACACTCGCACACACTTGCACATCCTCCATCACACACACACACACACAGATTCGTTCTCTATCTTTCTCTATATCTCTCTCTGTATCTTTCTGCATCTTCTCCCTCGCTCTTCCTTCCTTGCTTGCTTGCTATTTTGGGCATTTATGCAGGGAACAATACTTCGTCGTCAGGGTAGTTAGTGGCCGACACTCGCCGGAGAGGATGAAGGTTTCGGGCAAGTCGCAGCAGCATCCGCCGAAATGTCCCGACAGTATTCTTTTGAAGACACGAAAACCGTCGCCGGACTCAGATCTCCAACCACCCAAGGCGTCTTACCGAAGAAAACCCAGAACCCCATTGGCCCGGTTCAGGAAAAATGGGGCTCCGGCTGGTAGGCGGAGCCGACCCGAAACCCCCTTGCTCAAGTGGAAGACCAACGACAAAGGGAAGAATGACGATCCGCTCGAGGAGGACGAGAAGTCCAGCGCTGGATTCGGTGGGAGGGCGAAAGGGAAGAAACAGAAGGAAGCGGTTGTGTCAGTTAGGAAGCTCGCCGCCGGGCTGTGGCGGCTGCAGCTGCCGGAGATGGCGGTGTCTCGATTGGGATTTCAGGTAAGGTAACTTGGGGTATTGCTATAGATCCCGTTGGTTTCATTCACATGCGCATGTTTCTTCTTGCATTAGCTGTTTGTGAATGAAATTTGGTTTTGCAGCGCATATATAATTTTTTAGTTTTATTTTTATTTTTTTGTAGATGATTTGATTGTTTCTTAATGTTGAAGTCAGTTTTAGGTTGACTTGTGAGATTGGATCCTTATCATCATTCTGCTGGTTCCTTTTTGTGTTTGGGTACATACTAGACTTCCAAAGAAAGATATTCTCCTGTCATTCCGAGCTTAAAAAGTGTTTTCTAGATCGATGATGTAATTCTACTGAAAACTCCTTTACTGTTCCTTGTAATATTTGGGAAAGTATGTTATGTAGGGTTTATCCATAGAAATAAGGTGACCTTATATTTGACTTGATTTCTATGAAATAATTGCTTTTCCCATAGTTTCTGGCCTTGCCAAATGATTTTCTTAGAATGCATTTTCAAAGGAAAGTGTGCCTTAATTCAAACCCATATGTCCACATCCTTTATCTACTGTGGGTTCCGTTATTAATATCTAGGATTTTCTGGTGACGTTAGATAATTGATTTTCTTTGCTGTTCATCATTCCTGTGTCATACTTGTCAATGTGGTTAGCATCGACTGTTAGCACCAAAATTTGCATGATTAATTTTTAAGTTTCCTCATTTAGTTTATACATACTTCATGCTGATATCTCTTGTTGACAGCATAAAGTTGGCCATGGAGGCCTCCCATTTCTCGGTCGTCAAAATGGCATTACCAATGGTTCTGATCTGAACAATGTATCACAAAGTCCTCGTTCTATCTTTGGTGCAAAGAATGGGCACTTCTGTGAGGTATGGTATTTCTTATCTCTTAATAGAATTGCTGAAAGTGCTAACAGTCCCATATACTTGAAGATTATTAAGTGAAGAATGTATAGGTGTTAATAGCTAGAGTTAAAATTTACCTCTTTTATTGCATTGGGATCTCCTTGCCTGATCGGGCATGTGAGGACTAGTTTTAGTTATTAGTTTAAGCTTTATGCAAAAGGTTGCTCTCTCATCTGGTCAGGCTTAAGATATTGGGAAACTGTAATATCATAGCAATGTTCAGTTGGTGGTATAATAGCGTCGATATTAGTAATAGATTAAAGACCTGCACACATATGCCAATACATTTTGACATGACAACTCTAAATGAGATTTTATATAGATAATTAGAAATGGTATAGAAGAGAGATCAATTGGACAACATGCGTTGGAGTTGACTAATGAAATTGAGTGTTGCCTAAATCTATGTTATGTATTTGAACAAAATTTTTCCACATTTTTTGGGTGTAAACTCACATGGTGAAAGTCAAATGAAATTACCTGTCATAGGAGGAATGTTTTGTTGGTTGATCAAATAGGTTTCTAAATCTTTAAACTCACTATGTTCTTCAGCTTGAGCCTACTTTCCACTTTTCCAACACTGCAATGGAGGGGGCAACAAAGTGGGATCCTGTCTGTTTGAAAACATCAGATGAGGCGCAGCAAATCTATGGCCAAATGAAACTTCTTGATCAAAAGGTGAGTGCTGTATCTGTTGTTTCTGCTCTTGAAGCCGAACTGGAGCAGGCTCGTGCACGCATTCAAGAGCTTGAGACTGAACGTCACTCCTCCAAAAAGAAACTCGAGCATTTCTTGAGGAAAGTCAGTGAGGAAAGGGCCTCCTGGCGCAGCAGAGAGCATGAGAAAATCCGTGCATACATTGATGACATTAAAGGAGAATTAAACCGAGAAAGGAAAAGTCGCCAAAGGATTGAAATTGTCAATTCAAGATTAGTTAATGAGTTGGCAGATGCCAAATTATCGGCTAAGCGCTACATGCAGGATTATGAGAAGGAAAGAAAAGGCAGAGAATTGATTGAGGAAGTTTGTGATGAGCTTGCTAAAGAAATTGGAGAAGATAAGGCTGAAGTTGAAGCATTGAAGAGGGAATCTATGAAGATTAGGGAAGAAGTGGAGGAGGAGAGGAAGATGTTACAGATGGCTGAAGTATGGCGTGAAGAACGTGTACAAATGAAGTTAATAGATGCAAAAGTAGCTCTTGAAGAGAAGTACTCACACATGAATAAACTTGTAGCAGATTTGGAAACTTTTTTGAAGTCCAGATGTGTGGGCTCTGATGCAAAGGAGATGAAGGAGGCACAGTCACTTCGACAGGCTGCAGTTGCAGTGAACATTCAAGATGTCAAGGGATTCTCATATGAGCCCCCTAATTCAGATGACATTTTTGCCATTTTTGAAGATGTAAACTTCGGTGAATCCACTGAGAGGGAGATTGAACCTTGTGTTGCTTACACTCCAGCTAGTCATGCTTCAAAGATTCACACAGTGAGTCCGGAAGCCAACTTGATAAGTAAGGACAGCATTCAGAGGCATTCAGATTTATTTGTGGATGATAATGGTGATATAGAAGATGAAAGTGGATGGGAAACTGTGAGCCATATTGAGGATCAGGGCTCAAGTTATTCGCCGGAAGGGAGTGTTTCATCTGTAAACAAGAATCGCCGGGAGAGTAATGTCTCAGGAAGCGTGCTGGAATGGGAAGAAAATGGGTGCGAAGAGACACCAATAACCGAAATCAGTGAAGTCTGCTCAGTACCAGCAACTAAGCAATCAAAGAAGGTCTCATCCATAGCAAGGATTTGGAGGTCATGCCCAAACAATGGGGATAACTACAAGATAATCTCTGTGGAGGGAATGAATGGTAGGCTTTCAAACGGTAGATTATCTTGTGGGGCCATCATGTCTCCAGATCGAGGATCTAGTAAAGGCGGCCTAAGTCCCCGAGACCTTTTGTGCCAACTGAGTTCTCCCGAGTCAGGAAACCCGCACGTACATCGTGGTATGAAAGGATGCATTCCTCGCACTACGCAGAAGAATAGTTTGAAAGCCAGACTTTTGGAGGCTAGGATGGAAAGCCAGAAACTCCAATTGCGCCATGTTCTTAAACAGAAGATCTAGAGATTTAATCAGAGGCAGAGTTCGATCGCCGTTGTGACTGAAGAACGAGATAGACAACAGGAAGCAGATCATTTCATTTAGCAATGTGGAAGTACAAGAACCTTCTGGAAACTGCTTAGAAGTGATGAAAGGCCATGAATAAAACTCACATCACATTTCCCACCTCAGACTCAGACCATGGTCACACCATATTTTTGGTTCTTCAATATAAACTCACTCATACCAGGGCATTGAGCAGATAATATTTTCCATTCCATACTCTTTATGCCAAAAGGCCTCAATACCATGGAATGAATAATTGTCTTTGGGAAATATAGCCTGTTTTGTAATGTGTCAGGAATGGCCTTGCTTTCATTTTGTGCAGGATCAGGATGTTAGCAAAATGTTAGAGAGAAGCATGTTGCTTGTAATGTTGTATAATTTATGTCTGAGGACAAATATGAAAGGGAAAAACAGATCATGAAGTATATTATAGATGGTAGCATTAATATTATCCCTTCATTTATTATGCTTTCTGGTTTCTTTTAATAGATGTAGTTTGTAATTTGATAGGGTAGGAGATGATGACAAGAATAATTTCTGATCCCGGCACAGAAAAAGTGAAATAATCTCATAGTGTGGAACCCATGCCCATGCCCTATTTTTATTTCTCTCTCTTTTTGGTAAAATCCTAGGTATCGTAGTATTTGTGATCAAATATAGTAATTAATCTATTTACTAATTTGTAGGTACCTTAAAAGGTGATGAGATAGTTGACATAAGGATTTAAAATTTTATACCCAAAGTTAAGGATTGAATTCGTGAGACATAATTAAAGATGAATGAATCTATTTTATTTAATCATATTTCTCAAATTATTTTTATTTCTTATTAAATACACTAAATGAGTAAATGTACATCTCTTTCTAACGAGAGAGAATCAAGATTTTCCTTTCTATAATAGAAAATTTTTACCTAACAAGCGATGAGGTGTATATAACTAAAAAAGAATTGAAATATTAAAATGAATATCTTTGATCTCTATTTAATTTCGTACTGCTTTGATCTCTAAGCTGACATATGAAAATCTTGATGTATAGTAAATGATTCAATGCATGCAGCTGACGGAAAATTATAATATTAAACTAAAATTTTTTTGGCAGTAAGAATACTAAACTATAATTTATTCGTCAAAATGTGATAGTTTAAAAGCTTAACTATATTTGGCCAAAAAAAAGAAGAAGCTTATCTATTAATTTTAAAAATTTTAAAATATTATGAGTAAATCACTGTTTTTGTCTTTGAAAAATCTAACATTTTTTAATTTTGTGATGAAAATATTAAATATAGTCTTTCAAACAGACGAATGTTACGTTAGAGAGAGAGTGTGCTATATAAGCCTTCCACGTCAGCATTTAATGACAAAACCAAACGAATGTTACGCTAGATGATCAATTTTGACAAAAAAAAAATGTCGCGGACATAAAATAACTTTTTAAAACGTTGAGGACCAATATTAAACTTAGTACAAACATTAAGGACAAAAAATATAATTTGACCTAAAAATTATTACCAGTTACTCAAACTTCTCAAAGTTTAGCAATTTTTTTTCCTTCCAATTTTTCGTAAAATTTTGGAAGAAAACAAAACAATGTATGGATAGGATGGTGTGTTTTTTTTACCTTTTTACTAAAGTAAAAAAATGAACTCATCAAATTCGAAGCAAATTAATCTCAATACTAAATAATGTAATTACCAATTAATTACATTCACAGTCACACAAAGAATAGACTGAGCCAAACAATACAAAACAAAGCGAGTTTTCCAGAAAATCCACACTACCACGAGAAAAAAAACCCTAACCCTCATTCACGTGCCCGCCAAAATTATTTTACTTTCAATTCCCTCCATTTTCTTTCCCTCAAATTCAAAATCCCCATCGCAAAAATTCTCTCTTTTTCGTTTCACCTTCAACTCCAAATCCATACTCTACAATCCCACATCCATGGCGGATTGTGAAGCTCCCTCCTTCTCTCTCGGTCTTGATTTCGATCAACCTCTTCATGAATCGACCTCACATTCTCCGCGCGCGGAGGATGACGAGGAAGGGCTCGGCCCGCAGGTGGTAGAGTCCGATCCCGATGTGGGACCCGACCCACCGCCTCGGATTCTGAAGCGGCTGCGCCGAGGACCCGGTAATGGATCGCCGTCGGTACAGAGGCAAGAGAAGCGGCAATCGTGTCTTGACGGTGACGATGATATTGAGGAGTTCTCTTCGCAGGACGATCTTCTTGAAGGTAACAGCTTGTAATTTGTACTTTTCAGCATCTCCTTTCTATCTGAATTTGATCACTTTATGTTGAATTTCGTAATGTTGTTTTCAATAAAGGGAGGTTCTCTTGGTGGGGATGTTGGTGTGCTGTGCATTAAGTGATTATTTTAGGTGGTGTCATGAGACTAAAAAAACAGAAAATGTTAAAAAGGAATCAGATTGAATTAATAGCTGTTTCTAATTGAACTTAATTTTTTGCTAGCACAATAATAGGTAGTTAAATTTTTTTGAGGTGGGCATTTAGTTAGTCACATAGGTTAGGAGTCAGATTTTAAAACATGATAGGATTTAGAATCTAAGCCGCAGATTCTGATTGTAGGATGGAGGTTATGGGAATTAGGATTCAACTTTAAAGCCTTTTTTGAACAAAAGGTGGTAAAGAAGGGTCAACAGTTGCAAGATTCCAGATTATAGTTCCATCCTGTTTGTTGTACCTCTAATAGTGTCATACTCACTTGTACAAGAAGTTTTCTTCAATTTATTATTATACTTGCACTTGTTAACTATCTCTGTTGTCCCCTACATGGGCATGCTTATGTTCTTAGGTAAAACTTGTACTTAGACAATGGAGCAAGCCTCTTGCTTGCAAACATGTTTGCTGAGAACTGTCACTTAGTTTGCAATCATTGCTGGATAAATATCTTATTATTCTTGAAAAATGTGTTAGTAGTTAGTTCACCATAAGGAAATGGCAATGTCATTGTTTATAATTATATTTATATACAATTATGTTGGGTTGGTGAGAGTGGCATTTTGGTGGTTGTCTATGATTGAACCTTGAAGTATAAAGAATAATGCACTACATACAGGTTTTTTTACAAAACTTCTTACTGAACAGTGTGACGGTGGCTAGTAACCAAGTATCTCACTGAAACATAGATATAGGAATGTAGTTTGCTGTATCTTTTGCCAAGATAACTAGAAAGATCTGCAAGCTAGTCAGATTTAAGATTGTTTAGCCTTACTTTTCACTGAAATACAAATGTCTAAATGCAAAATGACAAGGAGCAAATAGGGATAGGAATAGAAGATGTGAGAATGGAAGATGAAGTGTTATTCCATGAGTTGGGACATCGGTAGCATTGGATATGGATTTATATTTAATAGAACTGCAAGCCACAAATATGGTTTAGGATAACAATAACTCTAATCAAGGTTCTTTTATTATATATATGGTCCAAACTTCTTGCGATTAAAGATTTTTGTATCACTGGTTCAGGGGTTTACTTGAATGGAGGATTTAAGAGCTGCTTCTCTGGTTCAAGTAATTGGGTTGCTCTGTTCGGAAGGTCATCATGGGATGCAATCATATAAATTATCGTCTTTTAATGGGGTCAAACCTCAAACTGTGTCTAATGAAACAGGATCTGGTCATTGTTATGTCCTTATAAATCCTAGGTTTCCATCCTTGCATTATGATCCCTGTTTCTGTTAATACATTCTGAATAATACCATGAATTACATATGCTGTATTTTCTATTAACTTTGTTTTCTTTAATATCAGTTCATCCATCCAAACGGAATCAGCCTCTTTGTAGCAGCTCAAAAGTTTCATTGAGTGGTTCTGGAGTTTTAGCCTCTAATTCATCAAGCAACTGGAAGGAAAGAAAAATAGAACAAACTTCTGATAATCCAGTTTCTGCTAGGTTGGAGGTGGGTCAGAGGGGGTTGATGTTTCCAAAGTTAACAACTAGTCCTCTTCGTAGGTTTCAGTTACTTGATTCTGATTCTGATGACCCTGAAAGTGAAATTATTGGTGGTGCCCACAAAATTGACCCATGCTCAAAGGAACCAACAAGTAAACCAAGTGAATCGATGACTTCTTTTGAGCAAATTAGAAATGCGTCATTTCAGATGCACCAAAATCAGGACCTATGGAAAGATTTTTCTCCAGTAAAGAGTTTTTCAATTCCAACACCTGCCCTGAATGAGGTGTGCGAAGAATACTTTCGTTCGATGAAGGGCAAGGAAGTGGAGGCATCAGTATCTGCAAATCACAAAGAGAGCTTGTTTGGGACTACTAGCTGTCATAAGGATGAACAAATATGGGATTCAACATATCCTCTTCCTCCTGCTCATCGTTATTTTTTCAATGAGGATCCAAGAGTTCAGAAATTAGTCCGGAGTCGCCTGTGCAATTTTTCTCTGTTAGGTGTTAACAGAGTGAATCAGCAATCAAATGCATCACATATTGATTACATGTAAACTATGCTTCTTTCTTAGCCAACCACTAACTTCTTTTGGTAATATTTTAAAAAGAAATGAAAGAATATTTTCTGCAGGTTATAACCCTTTATTTGCTTATTTTGTTTTCAGGGGACAATTTAGCAATGGAGACGCTTCTAAGAAAAAAGGAGTTCAAAAACCTGAGAAAAGCTCAACGAGGGGAAGAAAGAAATCAACAAATTTGATTGTTGAAGAACCATTTCAGGCTTCTGGGGGCTGGGTGGATCCAAAAAGTAATTCTTCCAGCAAAGGAGAATCTTCTAAGAGGAAAGCAACCAAAAAAAGTAACACAAAGAATATAACGTCAAAAGGAAGAAGTAAATCAAATATTCCAAACTCTACAGAAGACTTGTATGCTACTGGAAACTGGGTGGAACCCAAGAACTGTGTCAATATGCCAAAGGATGCAGGCAAAAGGCGTGTTCAAGCAAGTGGTAAATCTGCCGGTCATTGGTATACAGCATCAGATGGAAGAAAGGCAAGGCCACTTAAAATGTTTTTTATTAGTCTTTTATTCAATTAGCTAGTTGAACTTATATGCTTGTCTTATTATCTGGGCCATAGAAGCTATGCTGATTGATTAATGAAAATGAAAATTTTATAATTGAAATAATTGATCCTTAGAAGTTAGAACTCTTTTCTAGTTTTCTAATATAGCACAAGATCCTTGATTTCTCAATATTTTTGTCAACATCCATGCCAATATGATTAATTATCTTACTGTATCTGATATTACTACCATCTAAATCTAGATTTGTTACTTATTCTGCTGCCTTTGTAAGCATTTAGTAAGATACATGATATCTTGTTACATTTTATTTTAATACATGGCACTATGTTTACCAGCTTAATTTTTCAACAGATGGAAAAAATTCACATGGTAATAATGCTTTTCAATTTTTTGGATATTCTGACAGTCATGTATAATGCATGAAAGAATAGCTTTCTTAAATGCAGCTAACGCATCTCTGTCCAAGATGGCAATTTGATAGCTTAAACTGGCGACATTAGACTGTATGAACATAGGAAATGCAAATGCTGCTGACATGCATTCATCTAGTAGCCATTCTTGCAATTTACTTTTGTATTATCAGTAGTTGAAAGTCTTAATTATCCAGCTACTAATTCAAAACACAGTTTGGAATATAACATCGGATCCTGATTCTCTATTTCCGCATTGCAGGTCTATGTCACCAAAGGTGGACAGGAGTTGACAGGCCAAACTGCTTATAGGCATTATAGGAAGGTAATTCTGAATTACGTACTATTATCATTATGATTATTGTTCTTTTGGGTTGGATGTGGTTCGAATGACTTGGATTTTTACAGGAAAGTGGGTCAGCATTCAAGAAATCAAAAAAGAAAACCAGTGCCAAGAAGAAAAGAAACTGAATGGTGTCAAGGCATTTTTTTTGGCATTTATTCCTGTCTGGCTTTCCCCAAATGCTGTAAATTACTCATAAATCATCTAGTTAGCACAATTATGTTCAGTTACCATAAAGTTTTTTTTTCCTTGTATCTGGTGGTGAGGATAAGAGCAAGAAAGCTAGTAATCCAACATCACATGTGAGGAAACTGATTCAGGGCTCTTATTATTTGAATAGTGAAGTTACAGAACAAAAATTCTGTTTGCAAGTAGTCCCTTGTTATGTCGGCCATTTATTTTAGTGTTGAGTTGTCAACGGCTAGATTTCCACGTGCAGTTTCTCTTGAACTGTACAAAGTGATATAATTCTTTTTGAATTATAGTGTAATGGTAGTTTAGATATTTAAATTTTAATATGTAAAAACCAAGTGTAGTCAAATTGTTACATATCAATTACTGTCTCACTTAATTTTCGTTTTCCAACAATTATGGGGTTTAAGTTCCTTGAGATCATGGGGCGGTGTCCCTAATTGCAATAACTATATGATTGTAATGATAAACAGGTTTAATGTTTAAATTTATTGCTTCAAAAATAAATTATAATATTTTAAATATAATGAATAAATAAGAGGTGAAAAGTTATTTCACTAATTCCTTTTATATGATTCATTCTCATAATTTTTTTATTCTTCTATAATTATAATATAGATTCAAATATATATTAATTTAAGATTTGATATAATATAAATCTCAAAGTTATATATAATAGTATAGTGTATAGATAACAATAACGAGATGATGATAAAAAATCTGCCAATAATAGAATATATACATAAAATTTAAGCACAAATTTTATTTGAAAATTGTCACCAAGACTGTTCAAGTCATCAAGTGGTTAGTGTTGGAAGGACTTTTGAGTAAATATTCAGAGCAACTTTAATGTGCCAAAAGAAAAAAAAAAAGTCAGACAAAATACCAAAAAATACATGAGTCTCATGCTTAGAAGAACACAAACACAATGATTAACTAATGACTTCATCTACTTAAACCTTTTCACCTCACAAAGTAGAAAAAGAGAAAAGAAAGAAAAATTAAAATTTTTCAGGAGTGTAACAAAAATTTATGTCTTTTGCTTTATGTGGGTGTTATATAATCACATCAATGTCTTCAGTCTTCAAGGATCTCGCTTGTCTTACATTGAAGGAGAACCCTTGGATCCCATTATCTTCTGGCACATCCTGGAACCCCATAAACAATAGAATATTAATCATAAGAACAAATCAAGGATAATGACAAACAAACATGTTTGTTTGTGTGAGCAGATGTACAGAACAATGTTTTCCACGTGCAGAAGTATATATAATTCTGAATTTCTGACCAAATTGTATGATCATAGCCAGTGACAGCATGGATTTTAACCCAATTAAACCTGGAGATATTTTGTGTGTGTCTTTGACCAGTACCCCAGTATGGGCCTGATAACTAATCTATGCCGGGGCGACCCTCCTATTGGATGGTGCCCCATTCCTATTCCATCCAGGATTGAATCTGGGAGACGATGGTTAAGGAAACATATATTCCTTACCATCTGTTGTGGTGGCTATAACGCACTGTAGATATGATATCCCATGTGAATGCATAACCACCGTGGGTTCAACTTTTTTGGGGAACACTATGTACACCAAGGAGATGCAAAGGCTGATAAGTACCCTTGATAATGATATTGATATATATATATATATATATGAACTCTATACTAGTTAAGTAGAGATTAGCATTCTCCACATTTATTGTTGTGACCTTTCACTATCAGTATAGGGAAATGACTAATATTTTGTGTCAAAACACTTAATGTGAACATTACTGACTTCTAACTAACTAGCGTGGAGGTTAGCATTCCCTTTGGATATATAACTTAACCCTACAAGACTAATATTTTGTGTCAAAACACTTAATGTGAACATTACTGACTTGTAACTAACTAGCATGGAGGTTAGCATTCCCTTTGCATATATAACTTAACCCTACAATGAATAGTTTATCCCTTAACCATTTGATTTTATTTTTGTGACTTTGACTGATGAGACAGCAAAAATTGTAATTTCTAAACATCTATATTTCAAAAAAAAAAAAAAAAAAAGGAAAACAGACAGTGTAAAGAATCATACAATTTTAAGTCCTCAGCCTTGCTTTTGATATCACTTGACCAAATAATTGGGTCATTGTTCTTAGGCAATGAATCTTGTTGCTGTAATTTCTCTCTTAGCCACTGCTCAGCCTTATTGCACTCATTGATGATCTGAAACAAGAAAATCATATCAGTATAAACATGGTTTTAAGAGCCAAGTCACTATAATACCAAGAGTAAATTAACAAAATGAAAATGTCAAATATAGTCCCTAAAATATAGTATGTCTCAATTTAGTCATTGAGAATCTCCATTAACAAAATTGACAGATAATTTCACAGGGACTAAATTGAGACAAATTTCATCTTTCAAGAACTGTCCATCTTTAGAGACTAAATTGAGACAAATTGCATCTTTTAGAGACCAAAATGTTAATTTACTCTAATAGCAATTAGTATATGCTATTTTACCAATTCTTTATCTTGGGGAGGGAGCGAATCTGCAGACATGCGATGATCAACAATGCATTTCAACAGATCTCTTGTAGCTTGTGCTCTTGCTTCTTCATCCTTATATCGACTCTCAATTGGATCCACCAGCTACAAGAATTAAGAAAAAAGTTATAGTTATAATAATAATTGCAAGAGAGAGAGTATGTAAACATGTTTAGCAAGGCAAGAAGTGGCATCAGAGAAGCAAAAACAAACCTTCTTAATATCTTCAAGTTTTGAAGTATAAGCAAACTCGGTTTCATCATCACCTTCGTCATAAAGCCATTCCTCAGTCTCTTGCAGGCTCCTAGATATGCCCTCCCTCTCTTGCTCACTTGCAAAGCTCCGATACGTGTTAAAGAGCTATCCTCGTATGCAAATATATTTAAATGGAAGCTTGTCAAGATAATAGAAGCATACTTAAAATGTAACATGCCAGGAGATAATCAGTAGGCATGGAAAGAGATGCAAAGATAAACATTTTAAAATCTTGTGCAGATATGTTTACAAAGGACAGGTGTACAATACAATGATATGCTCGTTGTCCTAAACAGTGAGATTTAATGTTAATAAAAGGAGCACCTCCCAGTGATTGATACCAAAATAAATCAACATGATAGAATTACACCATAGCAGGAGAACCAGATGACTTCGTAAAAAATGTACCCTGAATGGCAAAACAGTCATACACTCATACTTCTACATCTCATGAATATATTGAACATGTATGTACCTTACTCCTCATGTCATAGATATAGGACTCCAAGGTATTCTTCTTGTCTTTGGTTTGCTCCACAGCTCTGTCCTGTTGAGCCAACAATAATTCCTTTTCTTGAGCTTCCTTGATCTCAGCCATGGTCATTCCACCATAGATATTCTCGCTCACCGGTACGTCTAGTCTTCTGGTAGCTTTATCTTTTCTTGCACCATCAGCCTGTAAAGATGCATGATAGTGTAAGATTTTCATTTCCTCAGAAGTCCAGATACCAATATGAATGATATGTGCAACCAAAACAACATCCACAAGAGAAAAACATAGACATACTATATATGGAGATTAGCAGATTATGGAAATCAATCAACAATGGAGATACCACAGAATTTAGCACCACAATCATTAACAATGAGATAAGCTATATATATATAGCTATAGCTATATAATCTTTTGTACTAAGAGGATAAATTTGCTTTGCCAAAGAGAGAAAGGAAAAAAAGGGAACAAAATAAAAGACAATGAGTCAAAAATGACAATACTTAACGGATTTATGTGGAGATTGAGGCTTCTTATTGATACTATCTTCAACACCATTTCCAACAGTCTCAGAGATAGGCTCAACATCCATTGCCTCAGCATTTGAATGATCACTACCCTTTGTATCATCCACATGATCTTCAATCAACTGAAACCATGAAAAAGTTTATGCACATTTCAAGAGCTCTGGGAGTAACACAAAATGGATAGACAAGACAACAGGCTTCTTACTTACTGTAGCTGATTCAATACTGACAATGCCATGCAGATTTAGTTGAACTCTAACTTTCACCCTTGTCTTACCACCATGAGATCCATGGAAAGGACCAATCTGAATAAAAATGGTCAAATGATACATAAGGCATAAAACAAGGTGCAGGCATGCAGAACAACCAATGCACACTAAAGCGACTAACACATGAAATAACAGTATCTTGCAATCAATCAGAATTAGTATACCATAGTCCTGTAATATTAATAAGGTGCACGCATGCAGAACAAGTGATGCATGCTACATCTAGAGCAACTAGGAAAAGCAGCGGCAGTATTTTGCTAGCCATCAGAGTTACTATATCAAGATATTATCTAAAAGTAACGCACATTAGCATATTTTAGATGAGAAATCTTAATCCTAGAAATTAAAGCTTGTCTTTTTTCCCTTTTTTTTCTTTTTGCATTACTAATTTTGGATACTTACATGGGGCGATTTTACATCCGTTGCACATTCTTTTTCTCCTAAATACATCATGATTTCATCAAGTTCATGCACATCTAGAGAAGGCTGATTCTGACTATTGTATTTCTGTATCTAATTACCTTTACCCATTAGTTTACTTAGAAATGTGAATACATTTAGTCTACTAGTCCAGTTGCTAATGAAATTGATCCCTTGTTGAGGAATAAGAAGGGGATTTTGTTTATTGCATGAACTTAAGATCCACTAAAATTAATGTTAGTGTGTTATAACTTAATGCATCTGACAAACTGTATTAGACAAAAATCTTGATGATGGCTGTATACATAAATATAGATGAGCTTCCAGAGTAGAGATTGCTGTATATTTTACAGCTCGAAAGTGGAAACTATTGAGTGTTGATCATGGTAAATAACTTATTGTCAACCTAATGCTATCAATTTTTTTGAAAATTCCAAATGTCTATAAGAATTATTTTGAGCAGAGCACATAGAGGCAATATAACAATCCTTGCACATACCCAATAAAAAAATAAATAGGATATCAAGAAAGATGTTTCATGTTAGCAAGATGTCCCGGGTGTTTTAAAGTAAGCATACCGTGAAGCAACTAATTTTTGGAGATGTCCCGGGTGGTAGTTCATTTGGATTAGCATAGAAAGCTTCCAAATGAAACAAATTACTTCTCTGAAATGTTAGAACCTTAACACTTGGAATCAGTTGGCCTTTTTGGAAAAGTATGCCATTTGATGATGCACAAATTGAGCCTTCATCTGATGAAAGTCCGATGGAGAAAGGAATTGAATCCTGGACCTGGAAAAAAATAGAAATTACTTTGGTTGGGGAGAATTCATTCAACTACACAAAGAGCTTATACAGTATATCTATGAGAGTAAGATATGAAAGAAATTTCAATTAAAAGAAAAAAAGAGTAGACATTGGACGACAACAGATGGAATCAATGTTTAGCACATAGATAGGATAAGAAATCAGAATCATTGGTTAGTCCCATTAGACAAACCTCATATTCTCTGACACGGAAAACAGGACTGAGCATTGCACACTGAAGAGCACAGCCACGAGCCACACATTCACTAGCATTTAAAGTTCGGCTGGGTTCTCTCTTGAATTGAGAAGTTAATAATCTCATTATAGCCGGAATCCTAGAACCTGAACCAACTAGCTCCACGGAATGAATCCTCTCTGCAGTCAACCCTGCATCAGCTAATGCTTTGCAGCAAGGAATACAAATTTTCTCCAATAATCCTGATGCCAGTTTCTCGAATTCTTCCCTCTTGATGAAGCCCTTCACATCTTTCTCATCCATCAAGCACTCAATATTTAAAGTTCCCTCATGATTTGCACTCAAAACTTTCTTCAACTTCTCACACGCTGCACGCAGCCTGACACAAGCCTTGACATTAGAATACACGTCAATGCTGTACTGTTCCTTAAACTGTGCTGCAAAATGACTAAATAGAACCTCGTCAAAGTCTCTACCCCCTAAATTCCTATCAAAAGCATGTGAAAGTATCTTCATTCTCCCAGCCTCAAATTCTGCAACAGAGACCTGGGTGTCACAGTGGCCAATGTCAACAAATGCAACATATGTTGCACCTCCACCAGCAAAATCTGTTTTGTAAATTCCATAACCAAGAGCAGTTGCAGTACAGTCATGGATCAATCTCAAAGGCTTCAACCCAGCAATTGTCGCTGCATTGAGATATGCCCGTCTCTGCAAGTCTGTAAAGTATGATGGGACACCAATAACACAATCTGAGATTGATGTTTCCAAATCCTTTTCTGTTATAATTTTCAAGTGAGCAAAGAGCATTGCTAATATTTGAACTGGCGTAAACGTATGAGTCTCCTTGAGATATTTCAAGTGAACCAAAATGCCACCATCTGGGCCTTCAGAAGTTTCAACAGGGAGCATTTTCAACTCTTTTTGAACGTCAACGTCGGCATATTTCCTGCCTATCAGCCTCTTCACCTGAGATATGGTGGACTTGGGGTTCATCACAGCAGATGCCGCACCAGCCGACCCCAAAAACCTTTGCTTCTCCCCAAAACAGACCACAGAAGGGGTTTCACGTTTGGATTCATCATTCAGTATAATATCAATCCCACGTTGCTTCACTACAGCAATGACACAGTTCTCATTTCCAATGTCAAAACCCACCACACTCATTTTAACCAACCCTAACTTCTACCAAACCACAAACAACTAATTCAATTCAATTCCGCCACTCTACTTCACCTACAATCCAAAACTTTCAAAAAACCACACCAAATTCCGAGAAACCTAAGCTTCACCTCCAATTACTACAAAAAAAGGGGGGCAAAACTGCAAAAACAATTCAGTAAAATGAGTACTTGTAAATTGTAACTAGAAAAACATAACAACATTAACTCTATACACTCGTCTTAACACTTCATACTTCCTCTGATTATCCATGACGTATTGGCAAGAAAAATAGAGGACAAATGGGTGGATAAGTCAAAGCAAAAAAAACTAACAATCTAAGCCAAACCCAGAAGGGAAAAACCAATATTGTCAATAAATTTATGTTATTTCCCAGCGATAGAAACTCTTGATACTTTCAATACAACAATAAACTTCAGAAAAAATGAAATTAATCCAATCTTGAAGAGTAGAAGATTAAGGAATGACGTAGAACACCTGATTGAGTGATGAGAGAAAGACGAATACCCGAATCTAGAAACATTTGGAATTCGAACTTTTACATTTTGCTTGAAGGCGATGATTGGAAATAGAAATTCTCCGCTTCGCACGCCCAAGCGAGACCAAAACACACACACAAATACCGTCCTTCAAACCCAAACACAAAAGAAAGAAGCAAAGCCTATTAATAAATCAATTTACTACTTTTACTTTTTACCTTTTTTGTACTTCAATATATATATGTAAATTGAATTATTAACAAACAAAAAACACTAACAAAACTATAAACATTTTCATGAAATTATTAAAAGTGTTAATTATTCTTATGATCCCTATGGTTCAATTTAATTTTTAATTAGGTCCTTATAGTTTGAAAATTTGTTATTGAGTCCTTATCTTTTGAGAGATCTTTAATTTAGTTCCTAAACTTAAATTTTGATGATATTTACATTATAAATTTACTTAATGCAAGTCAATTTACGCGAATTATCAAAGATAAGGTAAGTTTATTTTTTTAATGAAAAAATATAATAAGGGAAGTACTCTCAAATATTATTGGATAGAGCACCAGTGACATTGTTAGAACTTAGGAGATCAATAGAGGCTCAATCCCAAGAATTATTACAAAAGCCTAAATTGCAAGTAATTTTATCTAGTCACAACTACTCAACTAACCTTGGGTGTCGGGGGATCTCCCTAGGAGGGATACCCACCAAGTGGGATTTTGAATGACTTTAGGGAGATTCGGACCCTTACTTAAGGGTAAAGCGAAAGCTTTCTTCCGAATCTTTGACCATTTGTGTCAACCCACATTGACAACATAAGGTAAATTATTTTTACATCAATATTTATTTTTGTTCTTCCTTGTTGACAGAAGTTTTTCATATTTAGGGTTTTAAGATATTGTATGTTGGCAACATTAACAAAATTTATTATTATTTCAGCAACAATTTGACAGTAGGGACTTGTTTAAAATTTTGTTAAATTATAAAGACTCAATTACAAAGTTTGAAACTTGAGGGATCCCATTAAAAACTGAATGAAACTATAGGGACTATTAAAAAAGTGTGCTTCTTATATTTTTTTATTTTTTATTTATAAAAATATAGGAAGTTCTTAGAAATGGTAGTCCAATAACAAGTTCTTGCAGAATTTTCTGTTAAAACAATGGAGTGTTTTTTTCATTGACAAAAGTTGAACAACTTAGAAAATATTGAAGTTGAACTTTTTTGCACAATTATGTAAATTATGTGTTGTAAAGTTCATAAAAGAAAATTATGTGTTGTTAAAATATTAAGTGAATGATCATTTATCACATTAATAACTCATTATAATAAAATTTAAAAATTTTAACTAAAATGATTGAATAATTGTAGAAGTATGATTAGGTTATTTTTCAAAAGTGACTTTCAGAAAAGTTTATATTCTCACAAGTATAAAGATGCAAAGTGCATAATTGCACACAATACTCAACCTGAATTACACTAATAAGTAATATATCCCGGATCAAATAAAATTAAGAATATAAAAAAATATTTAAGTTCTGAGACACTTTTATCCATGTTATTTTTTAAGATGAGTTTTCTCGTAGTTTAAATTAATCACATTTTATGGCGATAAGAACATTCTTCTACAATCTCATTACAAATAGTATGATGTGTAAGTGATAATGTCTAGTTTATGGATTGTGGTGAAATATTAATGACCAAGGCCCGAGTTATATCACACTAATTAAGATTTCTTATGAATGGTTAATATATCATTTAATGATATAAAATTTGTAAGAAATTTTTTTAAAAAAAATAATGTCTAAAAATTTCATATCAACCAATCTGATGAAATATTAGTCAATGCTCTATGATTATTATTATTTATTAGTCCTTATTACTTATTGCTCTATTATTTTTTATTAGTTACACTTGTAATTGAACTCTTATAAATTATAATTTTAAAATTTTAATTTCGTCCTTATTGTTAAAATAAATATCCTAATACAACTGTGGTTTTCAAATTTCTTTGAACTTTCAAGCCATTCCTTTTTTTGTCACTTCTGTATTATTAAGAAAACATATGATTTCCTTATAGTTTTAAGTTATTCAATATATGACTGTGATTAGCACTTTTGAAACATTACTAAAACAAGGCCTTGCATTTAGATTTTTATTTTGTTCTGCTGAAAAAAAAAAAAGTGAAGTCTTTACTTTGTTTTAAAGTAAACAAGTGTAATCTAAAGTAAAACTTTAGAAAATTGAAATAAATTAAAAAAAAAATTGTGTATGCTTTTCTTGGGACAATTCATTATTTTTTTGTGATGAAATTTCAGGGGATTCCACTTTATTGGGCTCATCTGATAGATGGGCCTCAAGTAGGTTGAGTGATATAGGCTGAACAAATCACAGATAGATATGGCCCAGGCTTAAAATAGGACTTGGCCCACTTTCTAGTGCTTATGTACTCTCTTCATGATCCTTTTATATTTTTCTTTCAAAAAAAATTTGCTTTAGGATTTAGATTTAAGATTTATATAATAATGGTTTAGATTAAATTATTTGTATAAATAAGTTTATTCAATTTTTAATTGAGTATTTATAGTTCAAAACTTGTAACTAGGTACTTACCAATGTAAAAATTTTAGATCAATCCTTACTCTTAAATGTTCATTAATATTTTGTTGACATGAGTTTTTTTTTTTTTTTTCCCAACTTTGACATGAGTTAGTTGTAATATATATATATATTGGCAAAAGCCCCAACGTTTGGGGGTCCTGTTACTTTCGCCCTTAACGTTTTTTCGTTGTCAATTGTACCCCTAATGTTTTGTGTTTCTCCCAATATCAGGCTTTTGGCTAATACCGTCAATTTTTGGACGGTTTTTGATGACGTGGCATCCTATATGGCCAACAGTTCTAACTGGATTTCGTTTTTTCATATCAGCAATATATTTTAGGGGTACAATGGACCCCGAAAACTCAATACATCAGTAAATCCAGTACCTCAAAATATTCATTACATCAGTAAAATGGACTGTAAAAACTCAGTACTATTGACTGCTGATGTGGAAAAACTTAAGTCCAGTCAGAATCGTTGGCCACATAGAATGTCACATCATAAAAAATCGTTAGCCAAAGCCTGACATTGCGAGAAACACAAAACGTTACGAGTACAATTGACAGTAAAAATACGTTAGGGGCGAAAGTGATAGGACCCCCAAACGTTAGGGGCAAGAAAGGTACTTTTGCATATATATATATATATATATTTCCAGAGGTATCTTTCTATTGGAAGCAATCCTGTTTGAGTTAGCTGAGGTCCCATAATGGGAGTAGAGCTCTTTCAGCAGAGTTTTTTTATGCACAAATTCGAACCCAAAACCTTGCTTAAAGAGAATGGAGTACCTGTCACTCCAACCAATCACCTGATGGTAGTGAGTTGTGATATTTTGACACTGCAAATATATACATTTCAAGATAATTTAAACGAATTACTTAGCATAAATTCTATATTACCAAATTATGTATAAGTTATTTTTTGATTATTATTTTGTTTAAATAATGCAATTTATAATACTAAGATGATATACTTAGCATCATCTATAAAATTTAACATAATTTAAACAAGTTAATAACAGAATTTCAAAGTTCTAACCTAAACATACAAAAAAAATGAAAAAATTACAGCGAGCACAAAAATGATTTACTTTTTTTTAGCTTCAAGATTTAAAATGTATATAGACATATATTTTTTTTTTTTAAAAAAAAGACCATGACCTAAAAATTCGACCTTAACCCATAAAAAGTTTCTTAATATCACAACCATTATATTATTTATTTTGCTAATTAATTAATCTCCATTTATAAGAGAAAAATCGCTATCATAGTAACGTTGAAGAGTATATGTATAAAAATCATTAACGTCCCTATCATTAACATAGTATTGTTTTCTTCTCCCTGGGCTTATTAATTTAAATACTTAATATTTTTAATACTATATGTAAGCAAATCATACTTTATTTATTATTAATATAATATAGCAATAGAATATTATTTCTTCAGGATATGTTCAAGCTTAGTTTTAATCTTTTTTTCTTACCCAAGAATTTATATGCTTGTTTGTATTTAATGAACAATAGTTTTTTTTTAAATCAATTTCTTTTTTGTGAAAATACACTAGTATACAAAATGTCTAATAGACTATGACTAATTTATTAGTTCGAGCTAACCAAGATTCATAACCAAAGGAAGGTTCTGTTTGGTTGTTTGCAAAAAAGATGTAATTTTTTTTTACAATTTAATATTCTCTTCAATATTCTTTTTATCAAACATAATTTATTTTTTGCAATGTGATGAAATTATGTTTTTGTCCTTACTTTTTTATCCACTTTTATTTCATTCTCACTTTTAGGGCACGCTTGGTATAAATGCACAGATGTAAAGTACTGTAGAGTAAAGTGCTGTAGAATAAAGGAAAGTACTGTAGAGAAAAGTGAGGAGAGAGATAGAGAGAAAATTAGGAGAGAAAAAAAGTATGATAAAAAGTGTGTTTGATATGTATAAAATATGATGTAATTTTTTTTTGGGAATCGTGAGATTACATGTAATGTACTGTTTGGTAAGTATACCAAACATGCCCTTAATATAAGAGTAAAATGATTATTTACCCACTTCTATTCAATTCACATCACATCATATCACTTTCACATTTATATTCTCATTTCTATTCCCATTCCTTCCAATATTTACGTAACAAAACAAGCCCCAAAACTTCTAGTTGGATTTTTTGATATACAAAACTTGAATTTAAGACAAAACTTTTAAAAATAAAATACCTATTATACCAACGTGTATATGTAGGATATTAGATATATGCACAATCATCCAAAATGAGTAGTGTGATTTTAGAGGCTAAAGTGTCACAAAATGATATAATTTTGAATGGTAGTTTATTCTTTGTAGTTTGTAGTATCCCAAAAACCATAAAATCTTATCCAAGCAAACTATAAAATCCCACATAACTATTCTTCCAAGTTCTCTTGACGTGTTGTTTCCATGCAATATACAAATATGTGGTTAGTCGGAGAAATGGATGTTTTATTTATTTATTTATTTTAAGAAAGGTTTTAAGATAGATTCATGTACTCAAGGGGAAATGTCTATTAGGAGAGATTTATTTTTGTTATAAAATTTTTACTTAGTTCAAATTAGATTAGTCAAAATTCAATATATTTATAGATAATGGTGATTTAATTTCCAAAAAAGATATTAATCGTAATTGACCTTTTCTTTTTCAATATAAATTTTTTTTTTAGTTTCAGACTAAATAGATAGGATCAAGTACTTTATTACTGTTTAAAAAAGAGAAAGAGACAGACAAGTGGACAACTCCTGTCTCTTGAATAGAAATATGATAAAAAATAATTTTATATATTTTTTTTAGAATTATGAGAGAGATAAAGAGAAGAAAAATTTTCTCTTTCTTAATTCTTCTCTCGATTAATTTTCTCTCTCTATCTCTCTCATAACTCCACAAAAAAAAAACTCTAAGGCCATGTTTGATTTGGAGAATTGGGGTGAGAGAATGGGAATCTAGAGTGTAAAAAGTTAAATTTACCATTCCTTTTAAATATTAATAATCTTTAAATGAAATGTAAATTTATTTTAAAATTAAAGTTAAAATTAATTTTTTAAACTTTACTTAATCTCGATTCTCATTCCCTCATCCAAATTTCACAAACCAAACATAGCCAAAAGGATTCACTTATAAACATGACACACAACAAAGAATCTATTCTTGATAGTAAAATATTCGTCTCTACATGTCCTAAATAACATTGTATTCTCATTTTTTTAAAATTGAATCCAAGAGGAAATGTCAAGAAAACACAAAAATTTGAAAGAGTTAGACACCGTTTGATAAGATGAATTGGGCCCATAATTTTGACTATAATCTAATATTTTTTTTAACATTTTTCATACTAAATATACATTACTTTTTATAATATAATGAAGTTATATTTTTATTCTTACTTTTTATTTTTTTAATATTTTAATATAAGGATAAAATAACCATTTTACATACTTTTATTCTATTTCTATCCCATATTTATTTTTTACTATCAAACATAATGAACATATTCTCATTTCCATTCTCTTTCTCGTTACAATCACACTTACATAACCAACGGTGCCCTTACTTTCCTCAAAATTATAGGCGCTTAGTATAAATACACGAATGTAAAATACTGTAGAATAAATGAAAATACTGTAGAGAAAAGTGAAGAGAGAAAAATTAAGAGAGAAAAAAAGCATAATAAAAAATATGTTTAGTATATATAAAATATAATGTAAACATTTTTAAAAAATCGTAAGAATACATATACCAATCGAATCCTAAATAAGAGTCACTCACTTTTGCGCACCAAGTCAGCAAAGTAGCTTCTAGACCCCAAAATATAATTATGATGGCTGACATTAGCTTACAAGGAAATCTTTCTTTAATTTATTTATTAATTATTCCCTCTCCCACCCACCTTATTTTATCATAAATTGAAGTTTAGTATAATAAATTGTGTGGGGCAGCGTGTTTAAAAAAAAAGAGATAATTATACATATAATTTTGTGTTTTGATTAAATTATAGAGCAAATTAATGATTTGATTGTGAAAGATGTATGATTTTTTTTTAATTTGGTCATTAAAAAAATAAAATGTTTTAATTTGATTAATACTTGGATATAAAGTTAATTTAGTAATTAATTAACTATTGTCTCTATAGATTTGATCTTGAAAATATGAGAATCGAACGTTGTGGATCACCCCATTAATGAATAACGCAGTATTCAAGAAATTAGTCATTATATCTATTCTAATAGACGGATAAAAATTCGGTACTATAGTATTACTAATCTTTGGTACATCCCTCCTATCATGCAGCATCGTTTATTAATATTAATAAAAATTCACATTGATAAGGATAAGCTTGAATGGATTAAGAACCAACTGATTAGAGAGATGTACTAAAATTCAGTACTACCGTATTACTAAACATCTTCTCCTAATAGACACTCTGATCTAAGACAAAAATAAAAATTCTAAGATACAGAGTATAATTCTTCAAATAAAAAAGAGTAGTAAATATAATTTAACCAAATCTTACAATTAATTTTTTATATAAAAATAAATAAATAGAACACTTATAGGAATATTTGATTATAAGATAATACACTTAATTTTTTCCTTTTAAAAATTATTTGAAATTACCTTTTTATTTTATTTAATAAGGAAAATTCACCATGTCTAAAATTTGAGACCATTTAACATATTTTATTTATGGGAAAATATTGTAACATGAATCAAGAATCTTAATCCATATCTAAGAATTAAATGATAGGAAAAAGATTTCCCTTAGATAATAATAATATTCCATTAATACCATTCATTCTTGATCCCTAGAAAGCAAGTGATTCTATTTGCACAACATATTCCAAAAAGAGTACCACAAATACAATATGCATCACATGACATCCTATAACTGCCAAAAACTTCCTATTCCCATATTCACTGTATGCCACATGTTTCATTCATCCAACATCATCCACATAAAAAAAAATGTGATACACTTTTTATTTCCAATATAATATAATAATGTTTCTGAATATTCTTACTTGCTAATCATCCCTCATATTTAGAAATATAAAAAAATTATTAAAAATTAAAGGGTAAACTACAGTTTGCCCTCTGTGGTTTGGCTTAAATTCAGTTTGCCCCCTGTGGTTTAAAATGCGACACTTAACTACCATGTGGTTTGGCTTAAAATTAATGTGCCCCTGTGGTTTAGAGTGTGACACTTGACCCCCTGTGGTTTGTTATGTTATCACTTAACTACCCTATATTATTTTTTTTTCTCAAAATTTAATATTTAATATAACTTATAAAAGAAATTACCTAAAAATAATTGAATTAATTAATTATTTTATCTCTAAAATAATAACAATAAACCCTAATCTTCTACTTTCAACTCTTTTTAGTAGGGGTGTTCATAACCGAACAAAATCGATACCCCGTAACCAAACCAACCCGAAGCAATTTAAAACCGCCAAAAACTGACCAATTTTGCAGTTTAGTTCGGTCTGAGAAGTTCGGTTTTTTGCGGTTCGGTTCGGTTTTCGGTTCCAAGAGTTGTGTGACCGAACCGAACCGCATAGGTTTCTTTTTCTTTTTTATTTAATATTTAATATATATTATATTAAGAAAATAGGAATATATCATATAGGAAAAACGCACACGCTGCGTTTTTCCTAGGCTCCTCTCAGACTCTCAGTTATGAAAGATGCTGCGTACTGCGTAGATTGAACCCTAAAACAATTTCTCCCGTCGTTGCTCGTGTTCTACTCATTGCTCTCACCGGTGGCGGTCGCCGTTGCTTGTATTCTCACCGTCGTCGTCATCACTTCTCAATACTACGGCGACACAGGTAAAAAATATCAAATGGGGTTTAGCTTTAGTTATATATTTATATTATATTATTCTTTTACAATTTTATTTTGATTGATTTAATAATTCTAAAACATTAAAGATAAAAAATAATAATAAAATGAATAAATAATTAAATATAAATAATCAATGGAGTAAACAATAAATATTAAATTATTTTATTAATTTTTTAAAATTATAATTTTATTTTTATATTAATTATAATTTTTTTGAATTATTTTATAATTCTAGAGTGTTGAATAACAAATTTTAAACATTAAAAGTATAAAAATGATGATTAATTTGACTAAAATTTGAATAGAAGGTAGGTGAAGGTAGTTAAGTGCTAACATAACAAACCACATGGGGGTCAAGTGTCACACTCTAAACCACAGGGGGCACATTAATTTTAAGCCAAACCCACATGGTAGTTAAGTGTCGCATTTTAAACCACAGGGGGGCAAACTGGATTTAGGCCAAACCACAAGGGGGCAAACTGTAGTTTATCCAAAATTAAATGACTACAAGGTATGTTTCGTAAGGATACCAAATAGTAAAATCACGTTGTTTCACGATTTTTTTAAAAAATTTACATCATATTTTATACATATCAAACATACTTTTATCATACTTTTTCTCTCTATCTCTTTCCTCACTTTTTTTCATAACCTTTATTTACAGTACTTTACATCCGTGCATTTATACCAAGCGTACCCTTATTTTGGTCCTTTACATATGCTTCTTTTTCAGTTTGGTCCATTACAAATCAAAATGTTATTAATTTAGTCCTTCAGTTAGACAACTGTTTAAATACAATACGAATATGTGAAGCCATGAAGGACTACAATGATAACGTTTTGATATGTGAGGGACCAAACTAACAACACGAATTTGTGAGGACCAAGTTGACAAAAGAAGCATGCATATACGCAGGACTAAAATGACATTTTCGTCAAAATTAAACATAAAAATTTAAAGATAAAAGTAACCAAAATATGCATCTTCACCTTAAAAGTTACTTTTTTTAAAAAAACTTTTTATTAAAAATAAAATAAGAAATTTCAATTTATTACCCAAAAAGATCCAAATCACACACGTATATTAAATTTTGGTAAACTAACTGAAAAAATTATTGTCAAGAACACTGTCTTAAAAATTATATTATGCAAAAATGATTAATTGATTCTTAATTAACTCTCAGAGATTCTCAACAAGATGACTAATCGTTGTATTTGATGGTGAATAATGAATAAAATTGGACTAGTGAAGTGTATAGAGTATAATGTATATAAAATGCATTATAATTGAAATTCGTGTCTGTAATGTAAAATTTTCATCCAATGATCTTTAATTATGCACTTCACACACTTCACTGTAGGATCCGTACTCTAGCATATCCGTATCCCATAATGGATATCTTCTTTAAGAAAATAACAGTATATTCTGCAACAATTTTCCTCTTTCCCTCTAAATTTTGTTGCGGAAAAGTATAAGAAAACGAAAAATTGAACTCATATATCCAAACATATTTAGGACTCTATATTATATTGATTGATATTGAGCTTGAAAGCAATCCGAGCCTTTTCGACACACAAATTTTCCAGAGACTACGAAAACGAACGAAGGGCTCTCCTTTTCCTTTCCTCTTAGCGTGACGACCACACCTTTTTATCTATTCCACTTCTTTTGTCTTTCTCTCTGCCTCTCCATTTCATTTCCTTCGCTATCGTCTTCACTCCCACCGATTGCTTTCTGCGGTTTTCCTTTCACTTTCCCGACCTCATTCTGGGCCTGGCGGGAAGCAGAGTCGTTCAATTTTTCGGTATGCATTTTTAGTGGGTTTTGATTTTGTTGAAGCTCTTAGTGGGTGTGTTTGGTTGCTGAGAAAATTTGTAAAAGACAAAAAGGAACGGAATGCCTTGGAGAATGTTCGTCTGGAAGGTTTTTAAGCTTTTTGGACGTTTGTTCATTACTGGTTTCTCGGAAAATAGAATGGAATTTGATTTGATATTTGTGTTGTTGTTGTTTTTTTTGCCTTCTATTGCTTTATAATTTAAGCTTGAGTTCAATTTCTTTGACGAAGCTTTAGTAGCCTAAACCATGTTTTAGTTGAACTTGCTTCTTAATGGAACGTAGAAACATATTTTAGTTCAAATAGTATAATACTCAAACGTACGTGGTTTGACTTGCCAAACTGATAATTTCAAATTTTCTGTTATTATTCGGCAGATTTTCTCAGCAACCAAACAGCATTTGTTATTGATGATATATATATATATGCATTATGTATGTAGAGTAAATTATTGTTTTGGTCCCACGAAAGATACATTTTATTTCAATTTAGTCCCTGAAATTTTTTTTATCAGCTACGTTAATGGAGATTCCCAATGACTAAATTGAGACAAATTGCATTTTTCAGGACTAAATTGAGACAAATTGCATCTTTTAGGGGCTAAATTTGACATTTACATATTTCAAGTACTAAATTTAGACAAATTGCATCTTTCAAGGACTAAAATGACAATTTACTCATATATATATATGATTTGTTCTGTGATTTCCCTGTTCAGGTTGGACTCTGTAATTATCAAACTCTTCCAAATTTTTTAATAATTTTAGTTCATGGAGAATACTGGAAGTGGTGCCTTTATGAGGAACAGAAGGTTGGAGAGCTTCTTGAACACAAGCTCTGGCCAGAGGGTGGAAGAGAGTCCTAAAGTTTCAGTGAAAGATGAATCAGAAAGGCGGCTGAGAACCGACAAATTTGCAGATGATGATGATGGGTGGTTTTTGATGATCATATCATGGATCAGAATTATCATATGTTTTGTGTCTATGATGGTTACAACATTCATATGGGCATTGATCATGTTTGTGCTTATACCATGGCCCTATGAGAGAATTAGGCAAGGAAACATTTATGGCCATGTGACTGGTAGAATGCTGGTAAGCTACCTCAATTATTTATCAACTATCAAGTTCTGCTTGCTTCTGCTCATTTCTTGAGTTAATGGCCATGGAAGATTTTCTCTGGTTTCTTTTCTTTTATTGATGACTAGGTATAATTTTAGGTGTTTGCTAAACCTTCTCCAATGAAAACATGACAAATAGATGTTTGTTTTTTACATATTGTTGATGAGTGTTTCAAAAATTTTCGGGTACGTTTTATGTTCTTATTGGAGGATCTGATAGCAAACACTTTAAATGCTTAACCATATCTTCTCCTTGTTATATGTGGGATGATAAGATGAGAAGGTTGAATCTTGTTCAATAATTTGTTTGGATGCTCAGAATATCTACAAAAGCAAAGTAAGTTAAGTAAGTTTGAATCTTGTGCATTTTGACAATGCTTGTTTTAGTTGTGGTGATAATCCTGAATTAATGACCTTCATACTCTTTAATCACAAAGATTACTTCCAAAATAAAGTAATAATTTCATATGTTAGGTTGTGGAATCATTTTTTCAGTTATGTGAAACTACAGTGAGCAGATTAAATCACAAACATGTATCATAAAAATTCTCTCATTTCTTGGTTTGTGGACTCTATCAGTGATGTATTAAAGATTCTATCACTCGTGTGAGATCAGTACACTCGATTCTGACTTTTTTTTTGTTTCGTGTAGTTATTTGTATGAGAAAGTTTAGGGAGATTTGAAACTTATGATTAATATCTTAAAAATATTGTTAATTGCAGATGTGGATTCTAGGCAATCCTATAAAAATTGAAGGCTCTGAATACTCCAACAAGAGGGCCATTTACATCAGTAATCATGCATCTCCAATAGACATATTTCTTATAATGTGGTTGACTCCTACTGGCACTGTCGGTATTGCAAAGAAGGAGGTGTGTTTTTAATTCTTCAAGAATTTCTTCTTCACCATTTGAATGCATAATGAGAATTCTTTGGAGAACTTGATATCAAACACTTAAAAGAATTTAAGTTTTGTCCTTTTCCTATTCATTTATAGTTCTATACAACATTGAAAGCAGCAGAATCCAGAATCATGTATGAACATTATTAAGTTTATTACTGACAGACATTTCTGTGCAGATTATATGGTATCCTCTTTTTGGTCAACTTTACGTTTTGGCTAACCATCTTCGTATAGACCGATCGAACCCAACTGCAGCTATCGAGTCCATGAAAGAGGTATATATATATATATGTAGCATTCTCCATGCATCATCTACCATAGACTCAAATAAGGTTTTAATATTTGAATTGTCCTCCTTATCTGCTCAGGCAGTTCGTGCAGTTTTGAAAAACAATCTGTCTTTGATCATTTTCCCGGAGGGCACCCGGTCCAAGAACGGACGGCTACTTCCATTCAAAAAGGTAATTTTGTACCTTGTTGGATACGTTACTCTCTTTAGAGCTATAATGTAAGAGAAATTGTGCAGCATAGTAGAGGTTATGATTTAATCTTGTTAGAAGTATTCCATTGAGGACTTAACCTTCTTCGCTTAACTTTGCCTATCCACCAAAAAGGACATTTAGTCTTACGATAGTATACTGTAAATGCAATGCCCAATAGTGTCATGTTTTGGTTGTGACAATAAATAATTCACTAGTTGTTATCCTTGAGTTAAATGCAGATTGTGGATTTTATCTGTCAAAGGTATATTGGCACCTAATCTCTTTTCTCTCATAAAGAGAGACCTTTTATAAAGGTGAGTAATATTAGGACAAAACATAGGTAAAGTTCCTTCTGGGTTTATCATAGGTTCTACGATAAACACACGACGCTTGGAGGAGCTTTTTCGAAATAGGCAATTTCGTGAGGTTTATAGCACCTAGAAAATTAAACCTAAGTTTTGTCATTAATATTATTCAGATGATTTAAAGGGATCAATCTTAATGATAATGACTTGGCAATGTTATACTTGGCTGGCCCGTTTTTATATTTCTTTTGGCATACAGGCTGTTCCATTTTGACAGCTCTAGTTATATTGTTTATTATTGCTTCAACCATTTTAATGATAATGACTTGCAATATGCAGGGTTTTGTTCATTTGGCAATACAATCGCGCCTTCCGATCGTTCCAATGGTCCTGACCGGTACTCATCGAGCTTGGAGGAAAGGCAGCTTACACGTACGTCCGGCGCCTCTTTCCGTGAAGTATCTTCCTCCGATAAGCACCGAAAATTGGACGGTAGATAAGATCGATGACTATGTCAAAATGGTACATAACTTGTATGCTCAACATCTTCCACAGACTCAGAAACCTTTGGCTGAGGTACCTCTTGTGAAAACCATGGCTGAAGGTTCTTCTTTGTGATTAAATTAAATCTTCAAAAGGAAGTTATTTCAGTTATTTCAAAATTCAGTAAGTATAGTATTTAATCTTGTAAATTATTTCCTTTTGATTTTAGGGCTAATGTTATTAAATACCATTTCATAATTTATGGATACTGGATAACAGTTCTTCATTTTGTAGTTTGTAACTAGTTTCAATTCTGTGTAATATCTATATATATTTCTCTTTTGAAGGAATTTTTTTAGTAGATTTAATTTGCAAAAAAAAAAAAAGTATGATAAGTCAATTATAAATAGGCAAATAAATGTGTTAACAATATATTTCACTGAGAAGTATGTCTAAGATGTTTATAATATGTATGATTTGGTCTTGAAATTTTTTATTTAAATGCAAAGAATCTTTTTAAATTTTAAAGTTACTCTCTTTTAGTCTTTTTTGTGCAGTATACATTTTTCCTTGAATTGTTGTTTGAATATTTGTTCACCTTAGGAAAATTAAAAGAGTATATCACACTTTTTTAACGGTCCTTATAAATGTTTTTTTTGCTATTTATAAATAATAGTGTTGAATAAGAGAATATATTTTATATGACACAAATAAAATTTGAGAAAATCTTTTGGTAGTTGTGCAACTTTTAACTAATTTTTTAAAGGAGTAAACTAAGGTAAAGTTCATTAGGTGCTTGCTATCAAGTTCTCCAATAAAAATTACATATGTGGCAAAAAAATTTTGTATAACCAATTATTATAGTGAGAGAATATAAAAGACAATAAATTACACAACCAATCAAAAAAGAGATAAAGAGAGTAAAAATACAATTTATAATTGGTGAACTTTATAACAAGCACTTAATGAACTTTACTTTAGTTTTTTTTCTTTTTTAAACTAGAGGCTTGCATGCTCCCATATTAATAAACAAATATAATATAAAATAATAAACAATTATTTCTTTCTTTCTTTTTTTGAGGGAACAATTATTTATTTCTTAATTATTTTTGGCAACTATCATACTTATTATCTTTATTTTTTCTCTCTTATCTCCGTATATTCTATATATATATATATATATATATATATTTTTTATTAATTAAATTTATATTTTATGACACCAATAATCAAAACACCTAACAATTATATTTATATAAATTTAGGTCACTCAAAAGAATATGACATAAGAATAATAAAGTTTTTTCCCCTTTTGAATCATAAGAATTAAAAAGAGACATTATTGGGAAGGTATTCTGATCTATTCATCCCGAATTTAAGTTGTATATACTAATTTAACAAAATTCAATAAACTTGTGAATAGTAGTAGTTTCAATTTTAAAAAAAATCAAATTAGGTTCAATTCAAAATTTTGTGAAACATTACTTGGAACATAATACGTGCAAAAAGTTACCAAAAAAAAAATTCAATTTCGAATGCGAAATGAGTTAGTCTCCAAAAATATATATTTAATCTTTGACAATATCTTGAATATTCTACACCCGAACATTTGTAGAATTTTTTTAAAAAAACTAGGTTCAAATTTTTTTTTATGATAGAATATATTCCAATAAATTTATATTTATATATATATATATATATATATATATAATCTTTCATATTTATATAGAAAAGAAGTCTAGAAAGAGTCTTAATCATGACTTAAAAAAGCATTGAGATTACATCACCAAATAGAGATAAATGAAAAACGTGGGTGGCTGCTAAGCTTAGGGTAAAGGTGGGAAAAAAATTCAGTAAAACACTAAAAAGTTAAGGAGGTATATAGATACAACAATGAATATATATCAAGTAGAATCTATATGTTTATTTCTCTCTTTATTATTCAATATTATACAAGATCATATTTATTCTCGCGATAAAAGTTTAGTATTATTGAACTTTAATGCATCCTTTCAATCATATAGTATCATTTATTAATATTAATAGAAATTTATATTGATCATGATCCATCTTAAATAGATTAAAAATCAACTGATTAAAAGAATGTACCAAAATTTAATATTATCATACTACCAAACATCTACTCCCATTCTCGCCTTTGCGATGTGCCATGAGTTAGCTATGTATATCAATCAAAACTTAATTACACATGAGACTCTCTAGAGTCGCTTTCTAAAGTGGTTTATAAAGTGTGTTTAACAATAACATTGACCCTCTTTAATGCTTCATAATTAATAATGCATTCCTACTTTACTTTCCCACAGCCAAATGGAATACTTTAATGCTTTATAATTATTAATTGCTTACCTACTTTATTTCTTAATTCCTCCGATTCATAATATCTATTTCGTGGGATAAGTGTGCACATACCAAAAAAATTATTAGTTCATCTCAAACTTAAAAAAATATGAGATAAAAAACCTAAAATACCCGTACTAATTAATTACTCTTGTTTACTCTTTCTCTATTAATCTTATCTTGGGAATAGATATTAGATAGGGATATAATTGTAAAAAATAATTAGTGCTTTCTTGATTTTGTAAAATAGCATATATTTTGAAACATAGAAAATTCTCCACTCAAACAGATATTATGAACCGGAAGGAATATCTAATAAAGACATTATCATAATAAAAAGTAGACTAAAGTACTATTTTGGTCCTCAATGTTTGCATGAAGTTTAATGTTGGTCCTCAATGTTTCAAAAGTTTAATGTTGGTCCTCAAAGTTTTATTTTTTGGTCGATTTTGGTCCTCGAGCTTAACACCGTTAACTTTTTGTCGTTAAATGATGATGAGGCATGCTTATGTGGCACACCCTCTCCCCTACGTGTCATATTTTAATGACATGGCATGACACATCACTACCACGTCACTCCACATTGCCACATCATCATCTTCTCTCTTATATCATCATCATCTGGGGTGACGTGACAGTGATGTGTCATGCCATATCATTAAAATATGACACGTAGAAGAGAGAGTGTGCCACATAAGCATGCCACATCATCATTTAATAGCAAAAAGTTAACGGTACGCTCGAGGACCAAAATCGACCAAAAAATAAAACATTGAGGACCAACATTAAACTTTTGAAACATTGAAGACCAAAATAATACTTTAGCCTAAAAATAATAAAAGAACATTAAAAAGGGCATAATTGTCTTTTGGACAAATAAAGAAATGGAAAAAACTTAGGTCCATTTCCTTATGTCTATTTCATCCAACTCCCCAATATAATTATGACACATGGCAAAAAGTGTTTAAATGACCAATCACAGTAGAGAGAGAATATAGGAGACCACATTTTATATGACCAATCATAGAAGAAAGAGAGTGTAAATACAATATATGATTGGTGAAATTGAATGAAATGAACATAAGAAAATTGACCTAAGTTTTTTCCTAAAGAAATTTAGTATTTATTATGTCTTACGACCTTTTACTTATGAATCAGCTTTAAATGCCATTTTAAGTTAACCCATGCTATTGGAACATTGGTTAATCCAAAAAAAAAAAAGGTTAATGTTTGTTACTTTGTTACTAAAAATAACAAATTTTCATATTTTTTTATATAAAATAGACAATAAATTTATTTTTATTTTTAGATACAAATCATACAATAATAAATATAGTTAATTTTATCATAAACAGTTAAGTAATCTTATCATTTTCTTAAAGTGAATATATACTTTATAAAATGTTGATTGTATTCATAAAATAAAGGCCAAATTATTCTTTTGGTCATCAACGTTTGCACGAAGTTTAATATTGGTCCTCGATTATGTTGCGCACCTTATTTAGGTGATACCAAACCACTTATCACTTGGACTAATTCCTTGTTGGTTGAATTAACATTACTATTACATGTGTGATGTTATGTCATTATTTGTCGTTAATAATTTGAATAATTTTAGGTGTTAAGGCACATTCCAAACTTTGGATATAAAATCAATGGCCAAATTACTCTTTTGGTCCTCAATGTTTGCACGAAGTTTAATATTGGTCCTCAACATTTCAAAAAGTTATTTTAGGTCCTCAACGTTTTTTTTTGGTCAAAATTGGTCCTCCAGCGTAACTCAGTCTGGTTTTTTTGTTAAATGCTGACGTGAAAGGCTTATGTGGTACACCCTCTCTCCTACGTGTCATATTTGGATGATATGACACCCTCTCTCACTTTATTTCAACAAAATGACGCCATTTTGTATCACTTCTCTCTCATTCAAGCTTAGTAAAACGACGTCATTTTGCTGAGTTGGAGTGAGAGAGGGTGTCATATCATCCAAATATGACATGTAGAAGAGAGAATGTGTCACATAAGCCTTCCACGTCAGCATTTAACAAAAAAAACCAGACGGAGTTACGCTGGAGGACCAATTTTGACAAAAAAAAAACGTTGAGGACCTAAAATAACTTTTTAAAACATTGAGGACCAATATTGAACTTCGTGCAAATGTTGAGGATCAAAAGAGTAATTTGACCTAAAATCAATTGTATTCAAAACTTTAAAAATAATGTTGACTGCAAAAAAATTTAGGAACAAAATTAAAGTTTAGTATAAAATTTAAAAATTTAAAATTATGTTTTTGCAGAAATTAAAATTTTAAAAAATATTTTCCACCGATTTGTTTTGGGTAAAGTACCTTTGATACCCCCAACGTTTGCGCGTTCGGTCAAATATACTCCAAACGTTTGATTGCTGTCAAATATACCCCCAATGTTTCAATTTTTGGGCAATCTTACCATTTTCACTAACATCGTTAACGGTTTTTGCTGACTAGGCATAATATGTGGTATTAATATCTGATTGGGATCAATTATTTTCATGTTAGATATTAATGCCAGTCAGATATTAATGCCACATGTTATGTCTAGTCAGCAAAAATCGTTAACTATTTTAACGGTGTCAGTGAAAAGCATGTGAAAATGAAAAAAATTAATCCTAGTAAGATATTAATGCCATGCCCAGTTAGCAAAAACAGTTAACTATTTTAATGGTGTTAGTGAAAAGAATAAAAAAATCCAAAAAAATACAATATTGGGGGTATATTTGACAGCAATCAAACGTTTGAGGTATTTGACCGAACACGCAAACATTGGGTTACGAAAGGTAGTTTACCATTTGTTCTTTAATTTAAAAATATATTTTCGGTCCGCGGTGATGCAACCGAAATCATCTGGGCCACGTTTACACTTCCATTTCAACGTTCTCTGCGTAGTCAGACGTGGCGCACTCCTATTGGACCGTCACAAACCTTCCCTAACAGCCCGTCTCTCACTCTCGCTCATACGTTACACTCTCACTGTGTGCTTCTTAGTCACAGAGAGTCACAGGGCAGAGAGCACAACCGCCTCGCTCTCTCCGCCGGAGACGAAAACACTAACCGCTTCTTTCTTCTTCTTCACTTCTCTCTCAATTCATCAATCACAGATTCGTTTATCAGTTCAAGTTCGTATTTAATCCATCGTTTTTTCAGCACCCAACCCCCAAACGGTATGCTTTCTCGTAATTTCTTTCTCTCTCTCTCTCTTCTTCCTCTGATATTTGCTTCTATGGATTTTGCATGTCGTTTTTGTTCGGGTTTGTGTGAGGTTTATTTTATTCTGGGAGAATTTTTTTGGTGGGAAAAAGGGGCGAGGGAAGGAAGATGCTGTTTGGTGGTTGAAAGGGGGGAAATTTTGAATTTTTCGTACGAGGAGTTAAACCCTTGACGATTGGTGGTCTTTTTGGGATTTTCTTTTAATCAAACTGGTGGTTTGATTTTAGAGGAGTATATTGTACTTCGTGCTTCACTGAAATTTAAGATTTTTAAGGATTGGGCTTTAGTTATTGTTGCATGTGTAATCTGTTTGTGTTGCTTCCAACTTTACTGCAATGAAAGTGGTCTGGTGGCTAGAAAATTTTCACTTTTCAAGTTTTTTTATTTTGTAATGAATGGTTTGTGTATTCGTTGGTGATGCCCTTCTGGCCATTGAATAGCTTCCTGTAGCTTTGGTTTCCCATTTTATTGCATCCTTTTGCATGTATACACATTGCATTCTATTTAATGACTTCATGCTAACATATTGAATTGACTGGCATTTGGGCTATATTAAGCTTCCCATTTTTTTTCCCGTCTGTTTATATCATGTCAGAACATGTGCAGTTGGAAACTGCACTCAATGTTTTGGTATGTTTATAAATTTTTTTTGGAAGTCTGGATTCCCTATATCTTTGGTTATAATTCATGTTGTTGATATTTATGTATCTATGTGCTGTGTGTCTTTAATGTACCAATCTATGCACTTGCATTTGGTGCATAGACAATCTAATTTCCTAGGTGTTTGAAGATCTATTTATAAAGATTTGATTATGAGATATATGGAAAAAAACAGTATCGTTATGTTATTTAAGACACATGCAACACATCAATTTTATGTTCATAATTTTTATTCCCAACTATGAACTATCTATAATCAGGTTTCAATTTTCCAAGTACATGGGAATTAAAATTCCCATTACCAAACATCACCTAGGATCATGGTTATACTATAGACTGTACTTCGGTGGTTCAGCCACATGCACTATGGTTGTCTGTTTTGTGTTGCTTATTCCCTGTGAACTTCTGGAGGTAAATATAGAAGTTTATGCATAATTATGTTTCGTTTTTACCATGCTGATATTCCTAAATATGGGATTAAACAAATCTGGAATGTAAATGTTTTCCCTGCTTTCTTGTTGCTGTAAATGATATATGTCTATAAAAGATCATATTATTGTAATTAAAAGGTTATGTTGCATTGGCAACAATTGGCAGTTAGTGTTTCATCTCTTTTTGGAATGCTGGTAATACTGGATCATAGTTCATTACATTTTTGTGTTACGTGGATAAAAAAACTGTTGAGAAAATTTTGATCCTATTATGCATCAGTATTATGAACAGCTTTTTCTTCCTGCAGGGTAGGAAGAAGACGCTAGAGTAGGATAAAATCCAAGATGAACCAACCGAACTCAATTAACAATCCTGATAGTTCTGGAGATGTCCCTCTGAAGCGCAAACGTGGTCGTCCAAGGAAATACCCAAGGCCACATGTGGACGGAAATGCCCATATTCAAAATGTTCAGAATGTAAACCGGAACCCAGTTAGTGGAGTAAATGCACATGTTCCTCCTGTATTTGAAAGGGTTAGTGGAAACCAGCCTCATCGAAGGGACCTAGAAAATGATTTAAATGATCCCATGGTTGGTCAGGAAGTTTCTTGTGTAATTGAGGCAGTTTTTGATGCTGGATATTTACTCAGTGCTAAAGTGGGTAATTCTAATACTACTTTGAGGGGTCTTGTCTTCAAGCCTGGACATTATGCTCCTATTTCAGCTGAAAATGATGTGGCTCCAGGTGTTCCAATGATTCAAAGAAACGAGGTTCCTTTCCCTACAGGAATTTATACTCAGGTTCAGAACCCTCCCCAAAAAGAAAGAAATAAGAAGTATGTCAATATTCAAAGAAATGAAAGTCGTACAATGAAAGGGCCGCCCTCTGTCAGTCAGTTGTCTGGAGGAGCAGTTAGTTCTTGTAATTTGATTGCTTCTCAAGGAAAGAATGTGGCTTCTTCGGCAGAACAACCTGTTGATCTTCTATCTAGAGGCAATGTGGTTCCTGTTGTGCTTCAACCCTTTCATTCATCAAATGGGGTGTTGGTTTCTAATCAATCATCTCAAGTAATGACTCAAGCTGCTCAAGGAAGTGGATCAAGCGTCACTAAAGACATTCCAGCTCATGGAAACCAAGCGCCTCTTTCTCAAATTCAAACTAGCCAGAATGTGTTGCCAGTAGGCGTGAGCAAAGATGGTCCATGTAAACAATCTTTATCTGAGTTGCTGCACGAAGTGGAGGCGAAATCAATGAGACTGCCTAGCATGCCTTTTGAGAAGTTGGTTACTGAGGTTGATAAGAGAATCCAAACTCCTGAATCCATATGCACTGTCAATGACAACAGCAAGTCAGGTGACAAAATATTTGTGAAGGATTCCAGCGGTATGCAGGAGGAGAAAGATAATGAGGTGGGTCAGCCACTCTTGATAAAGCCTCTGCAAGCTGTACAGGCTGGTCCACAGGAACATTCTGCTTCCAGACCTTCTGAAAGTAATGAAACTGGCAAAATGACTGACCTATCACAGGTAAAACAAACCTTAAACTACGTACTTGTGTTTGCTAGATGCTATCAATAATCTGTTGATTGCCTAAACTGGGAAATATGTAGATATTTACTGAAGTGCTTTTAATGTAATATAATTTCTCAGGATAGCAAAATTGAGAACCAGGCATCCAAAGCAGAAGAGCTAGGTTCTGGACAGAAGTTGGACGGAACAAGCAATTCTGGAACTGAACTTGATGGAAAAACTGGTCAATCAACATAACTCTCCTGAGTTTCAACTTTTCTAGTGGTTGGTTGATATGATAGTTTTATCATTATCACCTCTTGTCCCAGTAGGCTTACTGTTTGCAAAGTAGGCAATTATATTTAAATATTTAGGGTTTGTGGGATCCTTAGTTCAAGTCTAAACTGAGGTGAAGTAGGCCTCATGTTAAACCTGCATGTCTTATCAGGTTTGTGGAGAAATGCTAAAGGTTAAAGGTTTTATGTCTAAACTGAGGGTAATACAGTGAAGTGAAGGTTGATTGTGAACTATTTCCCCTGCAAGGTCATAGTCATGTAAAATTTTGTTGTACTAGACCATTTATGCGGATAGTAACATTCTGTTCTTTGAGTTTTATACCTGTAATGTTAATTTTGTTCTTAAATCTTGTGAAATACAATTTGATCTTGATTTCTTAGCTACCTTCTGCTTTGAAATAGCAAATTAGCAATGCATAATTGTATATATTACCCACTTGTGCTTGACCTCATGGTAGAGAACTCCACAGAAACAACTTGGTCCTTAAGCAAAGCTAAACATGAGTGCCATAGAAACTACTGGATCCTTAAGCAAAGCTACTGCATGAAAAGTTTTACCCTCATTATGGGATTTCAAGCGTCAGATTAGTCAGAGTCGAATGAGATTTTTGGTCTCGATGAAACAACATGACTGCAAAAGGTGGAGTTGCTGGAAAGGCACACAATTTGACCTACTATGCCTCCTGAAACAGAACCATTAGTACAAAAAATGAAATCCCTATTTAGATTCTTCTGCCGCAAATATTGGAGTGTACTGTCCAAAAAACAATTGGAGCGTGAGAAATTTTTGCAAAACTACTACTGTACATGCTGTTTGTGTACAAATGTATAGATAACAATAAAGGCATTTGAATTTATTTATTTTTAACTTGCCTTGCTGCTTTGGAAATTGGTAATGAGTCAAGTTTAAGGGCGGGCTTGCTGAGAGTGGTGAGATAGCTGTTGCACCCTGTACATGAGCCAAATCCTTCAATCATGCTAATCATAGTCAGAGTTCAGACATTATACAGTACACTTTAAAACTGGGTTTAATCATTGCTGACATATTATAATCCAATGGTCTTTCCTTAATGCTTCTTGAATGTTGTCAGGAATGGTTTGTTCAGTTGTGAAGGAACTGTGTCTTACATGAGAAACTGGATGGACATACACAAAAGCTGCACCTGAACACAAAAGGAGAGGTATGTATTACTAAACTTGCATAGATGTAATTGACAGAGGATTTTTCATAATAGTAACCTCATCGATACTTTCAGGTTCTGAGATTTCAGAACCACTACCACCATTTCTTGCTGTCAAATGACCACATTGAGGAACCTTAATGTCCAAAAGAATTTATCATCAAAAGCTTTAGTTATGTCATATTATTCCAAAATATGCTACCCAATAATTTAAACTAGAATCTTTGACAACTAATTACTTAGTTGAATCTTTAAAAATAGATGTTGAAACTTGAAATGAAGGATGATATTTCCAAAGAGAGAGGAAAGGTGATAGATTACTAATTATGCCAAATGATGTACCATGATTTTGTGTGCTTTATTGAATTGATAATAATAGTGTACAGTACTCGCTAAAGAAAATCTTCACCATCATTACTTATATTTTAAAATAGGATTTTTCTAACATCTGCCCTTAGGGCACTCTTTAAGTTTCTCATCAATCAATGAAAAGCTCTTAAAACATGTGTTGGTTGACTCTTCATCAACTTCGAAAAAATTAATTCCCTCTCCACCAATCAAAATAAACCTTAACAAGTGAGCAAAACCCTTAGGGCACTCTTTAAGGTTTCTCATCAATCAACCAATGAGAAGTTCTTAAAACATGTGTTGGTTGACTTTTCATCAACTTATTAGATAAACCCTTTAAAATATAATAAATTAAATATTTAGTATTTTTTTAATTCTTAATTATTATTGTTACTTGTCACTTACTACCTTTCTTGTCTCTCACATTATTCTCATAACTATCCTACTCATGATTCTTACTTTCTCTCTCTCGTCACATCATATATTCTATTTTATTTTAAATTATAAAATAGATTTTTGTGACGCCAAAAAATCTCAACTATCATATATATATATATATATATATATATAATGTCTTAAATAAAAATAACAGATCGAATATTGCCTATTTGAAGACTCCTAGTCCCCCCTAAGTTTCCCAAGTAAAAAAAGAGAAACAAGAAAAATAATGTACCGAATAGGAAAAATCACAAATACAATTTTGAAGTAATATTTGGTTGGCATAAGAAAAACGAGTTTAATTAGTATGAAATAAATAATTGTAGAATTGTAAACATTCTTTTGCTAAATCAAGAATTGAGATATGTAAAGTGTACCTAGGCAGTGGTTAATTGGAAGTTGAAGACAAGTTATATTTTGGGCAATTCATTATTAGATGAAGCTGTTGGTTGTACTTGAAACTTGGGAAAATCTCTGTCATCTTTGGCAAATTTGAGAGATTCAATTTGGTAAGTTTGGAAAACAGTAGTTGCTCCTCGTGTCTTCCACCTTCATCATCACCAGCTTTGCCTTCAAATCCATCAACAACTCGCTCAAGTTCAGAGCAGCTAAATATGCCCAGTGTTTGTAGTGAGGGACAATGAGAAGCTAGAGAATAAGAGAAGAGGAACTTCAATTTGTTGCAACCCCATATATCAATGCTTTTAAGTTTAGGGAAGCAAACATTATAGTTGGAATTAGCAACAGATATGTTTGTTAGCCAGTCTGCAGAAGTGATTCCCTCTAATTCATAGCAGTAATCTGCACGAAGCGACCTCAACTCTGGTAGGCTTGTAACAATAGTGGAGGTGAAGATAGTTTTCAATTTTGAGCATTCACGCAGCACAATTTCTTTAAGTGATTGGAGGCTTAGAATTTGTGTGGGGCCCTTCCAAATGAATTCCAACCCTCTTAGTTGCCATAAGCTCAACTCAGACAAGTTTGAATTCAACTTCAAAGGTTCCTCATCTTTAAGAGAATTATTGCAATCAAACATTCCTCCCACTTGTAGTTCGAAAATACCTTGGAGTCTTTGACCACCGATTGAAATGGCAAATTTTGTTAAATTTAGGAAAGTTTGCAATGGTTGAGGAGGTCTTTGATTGCACAACTGGTTCAAGTTTGTGATACAAACCGTCCATACTATGTTCTTCTCCTGTAAATATATGGGTATACAATAATTAGATTTAGTCAAAGCAATGTCAGAGAAGTGGATTTCAAACAATAACATAATTTAATTTACCAATATTGTGGGGCAAAGGCCAATCAGACTAGGCACGTTCAGGAGGAGAAAGATTTGTAAAGCAGGCATTTTGATATCAATGTCTATGGATTTGTTGTCTGCTTTCCCTCCACCAAAAACATACTTTAAGTTACTACAAAATTTCACAATTAAAGACTCCAATCTTATGAGATTTGCAGCCAAAGACACGGGTAGAGTTGATTCTAACTGGTGACAATGAATAACCTCAAAGGTCCTTAAATTTTGAAATGCCAACAAGAGAGGACCATGATCACTATAATTATTATCTTCATTCCCATCTTCCTCTTCCTCTGCTAATATATGCCTCAAATTACGACATTCTATTATGTTTAATTCCTCTAGTGACACCAGAGTTTGGGCAATGGATGGTGTGAACAATGTTGTACATAGCCCTTCACAAAAAGACAAGGTGAGTGTCTTAAGGTTGTGCATACTTGAGCTCTTTGAAAAATGTAGCTTTTGCAATTGAAAACAATGGCTTATGTGAAGCTTTACTAACTTTTGGAAAGAGCAATTTATAGAGGAATCTCCAATGTTGGCATTAGCTTCAATCATATTATCAACAAGCAGTTTTATCTCTTTACATTCTTTGAGCCATAGGTAGTTTGCGTTGGAAGGGAAATTTGTGTTGCCCCCTATACAATACTGCAAACACAAGATGTCTGCTCTACAAAAGACATCTTTCATTGACAAACTTAGTGCAGAAACATTCGCACCTCCTATACATAATACTTTTGATGCTCCAAACCGTTGAGGCTCAACATCTGAAACATCATTCATGGGAGCAATTATGTGATATCTTTGTAATCTTGGAAGAGAAACACTTTCTTCGAAGATGGAATTATTTGTCGACAAGTACAATTCTTGTACTTGTATACATTTTCCTATTACTTCATGAGGGCTTTTTCCTATGAGACATTTAAACACGTCTAGAAGTTTCAACTTCTTCATATCTACAATCCCAATTGGCAATTCATCAAAAGAAGAACCCATCAAGTCGAGAATTTCCAAGCCTTTGAGACAACCCAGAAAAGAGATGTCACCCAATTTTTTTCCTCTTATGCATAGGGTGTGAAGATTTGTTAATGACTCAAATGATTGTGGCATTGACCAAGGAGCGTGCCAATTATTATATAATCCAAAGCTAAATCTTATAAAGGCTAAGACCTTAAGAGCTTTCATTCCTCCAAGATGTACATTGGGTTCTTCAGATGAATTTTTAGAATGAAGTAGTAGAACCTTAAGTGATGGACAGTGCAACTGATTGGAGAGCTTAAAATTCTTTCCCATGTTCCATAAGGATATTATCTTTGTGTCAATCTGAGTTTCGTTTTCCATCAACATTCTTGGAACCTTTTGGCTAGATACCATAAATTCTTGGCCTTCCTTTTTTGTGATCCACAATGCTACATCTCGAACTAGGTCATGCATTTTCACACATGCAGGCTTATTAGTAGGCATCAACAAACATGAATCTAAAAGGATGTTGATAGCTGCATTAATTTCTCTCCTTGCATCCTCCATTGTCTCAAATTTCTCACCTAGATCATCAAGCATCCCTTTGCCGAATCGAATCAAATCCTCCTCATTGATGTTATGATCTTCAGGAAAAATAGAGCACATTAAGAAGATGGACTTAGCTACAAGGTTTCTCAAATTGTCATAGCTCAACTTAAGACATGCATAAGGACTCCTCAAGCCCTCTTCAATGTCTATAGGTTGGGATTGTTGAAGTTTTGACAATGCTAACTCCCACTCCACAAAACTTCTTCCCTTTAATGTGCTTCCCACAGTCACAATTGCGATAGGTAGGCCTTTACATTCATCGACAATTTTTGCCGCCACATCTCGAAGCTCAATCGGGGAATCATCAGTTATGTTTGCACGTAGTTTGAACAAAACCCACGCTTCCTCTTGGTTTAAGAGGGGTAGTTCAATTATGCTTTGGCAATCCATAGAAACACATACCCTCCGAAGGCGAGTGGTTAACAAGACAACACAATCTTTGTTGAGTGGAATACCTATATCTTCAAGGTTTAAATTTCCCCACACATCATCCAAGATTATAAAAATCTTATCATTCTGGAATCTGGTTGCTAGCCTTTGAGCTCTACCAAATTCTGTTTCCTCCTTTAATTTCAGACCTATTTGGTCTGCTATTTGGCCTTGGATGTCTCTAACATTTGGAGGTTGAGAGACAACTGCCATGACAACCTTATCAAAAAGTTTGAGCTCTTCAACTTTCTTACCCACTTCCTTTGCTAAAGTGGTTTTACCTGATCCCCCTATCCCATACAATCCAATCATCTTGCTCTTCTCATCTCGAATTGCCTTTAAAAGCTCATCATAAGTTGAGTACGATATTGAATTGTCTCGTTTTTTATTTCTTTAAAATTTCCCCTTATTATATCTTTATTAATCAATGTAATTTCTTAACTAAATATCGTCAAACAGCAGAATCATGTATAAAGCTTATGTGGAATTACTCTTGTGATTCCATTGTACTTCACATATAGCGCTATATTAAAAGCATCGGAGATGAAATAGACGAGAAATTGACGATGGCTACCACGGCGACGGCAACGGGAATAACAGTGACAGTGAAGAAGGCTAGGGCTAAACGCTGAAGGAAAGGTGCGCGTTCTACTTAACATAAATTTATATTATTATTTAAATTAGATATATTTTAAATTAAATATAAAATAACTTTATTTTTTATTATTAGATGTTAAAATAAATTAATATATTAAGAAAGTGTAATTAAAAATAAAATCTATTTATTATAAAATATATAAATAAAATCTATCTTTTAAATGAATACTGCATTTATCAAAAATAATTATTTTTTATGGAGTCTATTTAATATTATATTAAATTTTAAAATAAATATAATATTTAAATTAATTATATTTTAAATTAAATATAAAAATAACTTTAGTTTTTATTATTAAATGTTAAAATAAACTAATATGATAAAATAATTAAAAATAAAATCTATTTTTTAATTAAATACTGTATTATAAAAATAATTATATGAAATCTATTTAATATTATAAGAAAATTAAACAAAAATGAAATATTTTTTTGTGAGAAGTAAAAGGGATTTTCTTATAAATTTTCAAAAAAATATTTATTTTATTTTAATTTATTTTTATATTTAAAATTATTTGAATAGTTTAATTAAATTAAATATTAAATTAGATTAATTAAAAATGAAATCTATTTAATAGAAGTAAAATAATGTTTTTTTTATAAATTTTTGTAAATTATATTTATTTTAATTTATTTTTATATTTAATATTTAAATTAATTAAATTTTAAAATAAATATATAATAACTTTTTTTTTGAAATCAAATTTTTTATTATTATTAAATATTAAAATAAATTAATTAAAATGAAATCTACTTAATATTTTTTTGGTGAGAAAGTAATTAAAAGTGATTTTGTTTTATAAATTTTTTTAAATTATACTTATTTTAGTTTCTTTTTATATTTAATATTTAAATTAATTAAATTTTAAAATAAATATAATTTTTATTATTAATATATTAAAATAGATTAATTAGAATTAAAATCTATTTAATATTATATGAAATTATATTTTGATATATTTTTAATTTAGTTAAATATGTAGGGTAAATTTAACAGCGGTTAGTCAAAACTGCCGTTAAATAGTGATGGTTAGACTTAACCTCCATTAATTAGCAGCGGTTAAGACCTAATCCACATTAATTTGCGGTAGTTGTGAAAGAATGCTGTTAATTAACAGCGGTTGGGTCTTTACCGCCGTTAACTAGTGTCAGTTAGGCCTAACCGCTGCTATTTATAACGGTGGTTTCTTTTAAATTGCCACTATATTTGAATATAGCGGCAGTTTCACAAAACCGCCGCTATTAATGTGTCACTGAATTACATTTTGCTAACCACATTTGGAGAAAGGATGAAATTGCATCAATTAGTAAATATAAGAGACAAAATTGAAATCTTAAGTAAAATTAATAGACAAAAAGTTAATTCTAATCTTATTTATAGCATGTTGATTACCCTTATAAAATTGTCTATATTGCCTCATATGATACTCCCTGTATATACCAATTCTTGCCAAGAATTTATGATATTAATGCTACTCCTGTCAATGAAACTAATGCTACTAATTATAATAGGTCAAAGGTTTATTTTGGTCCTTTATGTTTCACTCAAGTTTTAAATTAGTTCTTTATGTTTCAAAAATTTTAAATTAGTCCTTTATGTTTCCTAGAAGTTTTAAATTGGTCCTTCCGTCCAGATCCGTCAATTTCTTAAGTTAATTGCTGACATGACGTGCCGAATTGGACACATAATCTCTCCTACATGTATCGGATAGCTGACGTGGCCTTAGACACACCAAAAACACCCAAACGGCGTCGTTTAAGCTAAAAATAAAATCATGCTGAGAGGACCAATATGAAACTCTAATGAAACATAAAGGACTAACATAAAACTTCAATGAAAGATAAATGACCAATATAGAACTCCAATGAAACATAAATGACCAATATGAAACTCTAATGAAACATAAAGGATTAACATAAAACTTCAATGAAACACAAAGGACCAATATAGAACTTCAATGAAACACAAAGGACCAATATAGAACTTTAATGAAACCTGAAGGACAAATATAAAACTTTTGAGAAACATAAAGGACCAATATAAAATTTTTGAAAGATAAAGGACTAATTTAAAATTTGAGTGAAACATAGAGGACCAAAATGGACATTTAACCTAATAAAATTCATTGTTTTGCTTTAAAGCACCTTAGAAAATTCTAGCAAAACCAATTAAATTAAATGAGAGATAATGAAACTATAATTGTTTATATTTACCTCAAGAGTTTGCAGTTAATGTTGCTGTGGTTTGACTTATTTATGAGCCTGTGTGGTCAAATTTAGTATATCCAATAATTGTGCACCTTCAAACCTGAGAAATTAGAAATTATGCAAATATATAGATATAGTGATTCAATAAGACAATCTTAATTTAAATATTGATAAGATAATGAAATTTTATTGTATATAGTTTTTACCTGTAATTAATATATATTGGTAACCTTGATGATATTTCTGGAAAGACAAGAACAGAGAGAAATGTGTGTGAGGAAGACAAAGAAATTAAGACTCTCTTAAGCAAACAAATTGTGATTAATTAAAGTAAAAGATAATTTGTTCTTTAATTATAAAGGTACCAATTGTCCAAAGCAAGTAAAGTATATTATTCATTCTTCAACTTCTTGCAGTGAATGCAAAGTTATTCCAATGTTATTGTTCTACACTTCAATATTTAATTCCCATTGACATATAATTATATATTCAATTTAGTATATGTCCTTTTATATGTATTTTCTCATTGATTCAATTTAGTCTATATTATACATTTAGTTATTAATTTGTTAAAAGTGTTGATATCCATTGACTTATCTAAAAAATTATAGAATAATATAATGATTTTCTTAATTTTTTTTTTAATTTAATTCTCCGCAAAGATCTCTTAGTTTAGTCTCTTAATATATTTTTGTCAATTAAGATGGTTTGTTGTGTTAAGCAAAATTACAATCAATTTAATAAATTAGCTAACATGCCACAAATATGAGTTTATTTAGTGGATAAGTGATAATATTGTGAACAAACATACTTTAGATGTGGTTTTACTTTTATCTAATTTCTTAAAGTCCAGTAGATGTATTAACTTTTTAGTGTCAATCTTTTTTGCTTGCAATTTATCGTGCTTTTGAAAAAAAAAAAAGAAGAAGTTATTTTCATGAATGAAATATAAGAGTTGAAATAATATTAAGAGTACCGTAGGCTAAGGCTTATCTGCTTATCCACTAACTATATCTCAATCCTAACTGCTTTACAAGATATATACATATATAATATTTAAATGCAAATTTAAATATCTAAATATCTATCATTCAAAATATATATCCGTAATACTTGCATACATTACAAATGAAAAGTGGTTGTAGACTTGTAGTTATGGCAACATTAATATTTTTTTTAAGACTCTTAGCTCTTCTTCTTTTTCTCGTTGTTTGTATTGTAGGGAACTAGGGATATTGACCGAGGTGGCTTTTTTCAATAGTTGTTAAACTCTATATTTTAAGTAAAATCATGAGTGATATGTAAATTTATATCGTAAAATCGTATCGTAGAATCATAAGAGTTTATCTATGTTAGAATTGTAGGGCCAAAATTATAAATTATTTTTTTAAATGAAAATAACATAAAAATGAGATATTTATATGTGTATATATATAAGTGTTTTCACTTTCCACCAATCTAAAATCTCAACAAGTGGTATCCTAAAAACATATCAAATAGTACTCTAGAGATTTAAAGAGTGACGTCATAATAATTTGACAAGTGGTGCTCTAAAATGGAACTTCAGATTGTTTTTTAACCTAATTTAATTAATAAATTCTTTTCAAAATTTTGTATCATTAAAATTGATTTTTTAAATTAAAGTAAAAGAGTTGAAAGTATTCTTCTCCTAATCTCATCTAAATTTTAAAAAATAATACCAACTATAATAAGAATATTAATAATTTTTATTATTTTTAGTTATTTGCAACTACAAATAATTCAATGTCTTTTCTAAAGAATTATGCAGCAAATTAAACTATAAATAATCTTTAGTTATCTGCAACTACAAATAATTGATTGTCTTTTCTAAAGAATTATGTATTGAATTATTAATTCGGAATCTACCCACGTCTAGAGGTGTCAATAAGGGCCTAGCCCTATGGGCTGGCCTGGTCGGGCCGACATATTTTGGGCCTATTTTAAAAATGGGCTGGCCCGGCCCGGCCCTAAAATAATTAGGGCCAAAGCGGGCTAGGGCCAGGCTAGCCCGCTTTTTTTAAAAAAATTAATTAATTTAATTTGAGAAACTATACTAATGGTAATATACTTTTATATAATATCTAACATTTGATTTTCTTATTAATTAAATTACAAAAATGTCATTTATTGTCCTTCTATAATTACGTCTATTACAATAAATTTATAAATAGAACAACAATTATAAGCGTAAACTTTTGCTCATAGTCCTGATTTTCTTAAAAATAGGGGTGTCTAGTTAGTTCCTCTCCTTCTTCCACAAAAAAAAATATAGATGTTGAATTAGTTATTAAATAACTTATTGGATTTTAGTTAGTAATAAAAATAAATTATAACACATCATAATAATAATTATTATTAAAAGACTTTAAAAAAATTAAATAGGGCCGGGCCGGGCTAAAGAAAGTGAGACCCATATTTAAAACGGCCCGGCCCTAAATAATTAGGACCCTAAACGGGCTAGGGCCGGGCCGGGCCGGGCCGGCCCGTTTTGACACCTCTACCCACGTCACGCACCTTGCTATGGTTGCAGATAGTTCAGTACATAATTAATAATTCAATAATTCATAAATAAATAAATAATTAAACCAAAGAAATTAAACTATATTTTTAACTAAGATAATAAAATGATCTTTTCACATAACCATCATTTGATCTATTTCCACCATCAAATTACCACCATGCATCATTATCAATATTTGGTACTTCATTCCTAATATTATGTAAATCCAAATACATATCGTTTGAAGTACTACGAACTCAAACATTATCAACATTAATCAAAATATTATCGACAACATTAATACACAGAGTTTTTTGGGATTGGATCGGATTATTAATATCAACACAAACATGCCAAAAAAAAGCTCCAAACAACCTCAAGTGTTCTAGATTTTAACAAGGAAAAAATTTATGTGTTGTTGCTTACATGCTTTTGGTAAGGTTAACCAATTAAAAAAAGACATGTGTCAATTTTGAGAAAAAAATTAACACATACCTTTTTTTAATTGGTTAACCTTATCAAAAGCATATAAACTACAGCATATAAGTTTTGTCCGTTTAACTAGCACTGTCAAAACGGGCCGGGCCGGGCCGTTTATTTGGCGGGCTTGGGAAGTAATGCCCAAGCCCGCCCGTAATGGCCCGCGGGCTAAACGGGCTAGCCCGCGGGTCACTTTTTTTATTTTTTAAAATATATATATTTTTAAAATTAATTATAAAATTATATATTTATTTAAAAATTAGTAATTTTTTAACTTTAAATTAATATTTTATTAATTTTAATTATTATTTAAATTATTTATATACTTTATTAGAATAAAATTTTTATTTTACACATAAAATTATCTAAAATATATATATTTATACATATTTTAAACAAATATATATTAATTTTGTATTTTTTTTTTTTGACAGGCCGGCCCGCAAGGCCCACGGGCTTAAACGGGCCTATTTTTGCTTGCACAAGCCTGCCCATTTAGCGGGCAGGCCGAACTAACCCGCGGGCTCCGGCCTGTTTTGACAGTGCTACTTTTAACAACCTCAAGTGTTCTAAATACATAGGCTCAGTTTGGTAGGTTGCAATCAAGACTTTCCATGTAAAGTGGCACATTTTAACAATAGAGGACAAAGACTTCATTTTTCAATTGTCTGCAATTCTGCATCCATTCATTCATTCATAGCTTGTTCAGATACTGAAAGCTCAATAGAGAGATGTGTGGGACCCAACCAAACATACACGATGAGGTAAGGTATAAAATGTAACCAAAACACATTTGAGATCATAACTCTGCCATCAATAAGAAAATGACTGTTCACATTTGGTGCAGCTTGGACATTTTAGGCTTCATTTGATACTTGCCCATTACTTGTCACTTCCACCTGGAGTTTCTATTCATGAAATAAATGCACACATCAATAAAACAAACCAGAACCAGTTTTCCGATAAATTTGATTCTACATACGTACACAAAAACACAAACATATACATATATAAATTTGTATTTACAATTGAAAACTTCTATTAGCATTTAGCAATATCATCAATAAAAAACAATAAAATATACAAAAAAAAGTATCTAGTTTGCCAATTAAGTTTTCAGAACACATCCATCATAAAGACAAGTGAAATGGGTTATGAGTAGTACAACCACAATAAGAATCTTTTTCTTTCTTTCATTCCGTCTATATAATATTAATATCCACATTTTAAGGTGAGAATATAATGACAGTATTTAACTATCTATAATAATAATGAGTTCGGAGTAATTTGAGGAAATCAACTGCTTATAAAATATAGCTAAGAAATGATGGTGCATATTTAAATAAATTGACTATGGTGTCATATATTTTCAGTAAAAGCATCTTCAATTGAATAAGTAAAAATTTTCAAATATTGAAATAGAAGGCAAAATCCAAAGAAATTTATCAATTATCAGTACCTCTGTTCCCAGGTCAAGCAGAATCAATAGTGCCACTCCGAATACTTGGGCATTCACTAATGACCTTGCGAAGCCCCCTTGTGTCTAATCCTACGTCAACAAGACTTTTCAGTTCTTCAAGTCTTATTTCTTTCAAATTTGGAAGCATGAGTAGCTCTTCATCATTAGCACCTTCCTTACTACTACGTCTGAAAATCTCCTTTAACTGAGGAGCATCAATTATGGTTAAAATGCTTAGTTGTGGAAGCATTCTAGCTATGGCAGTAGAGAAAAGGCTTTTCAATTTGTTGCATCTCCTGACCTCTATCCTTGTAAGTTTTGGAAAGCACACTTGAGCAGTGGATACATTATCATCTTCTTCGTTCTCAGCAATAATTTCTTCCAGCTCCTCACAGTTTCCTACATATAGTTCCAACAACTCTGGCAGGCTTCTCTGGATAACTACAGAGAAGATGGATTTCAGATTTCTGCAGTTAGTCACACTTAAGTATCGAAGATACCGAAGGCTCAGAGTTTGAGTGAGAGTGGAATCCGTCCATATGAACCTCAATTCATGTACTTTTAGCAAGGACAAGTATTCTAATTTTGAGATCAGGCATTCCTTTCCAAGGTGAACTCCCTGTAATTAGAAAATGACATATTCTGAGAAATTTCAAATTTTGACTTTGTTTATAGTCAAGACAACAGATTATGGAAAAATCTTGTATTCAATAGAGTCATTGGATGATATGAATCAGACTCAAAAGAGACTAAGTGAGGATCCACAGCGTCGTTCAATAACAAAACTAGTTGGCAAGGTATACATTTCCTTCATAAACAATACAAAATAAAGGTTAAGAGACCCAAAGTATATATGGTACAACAACAGCCTACCATCTTGTTTGATTAAAACTTGTGGCTTTTAATGATTTTTTTATGAGATAAAACTTAATAATATATACTTCATTTCCGCAAACTAGAGTTATTTTCAACGAAAAAAAAATTAGTCCATGCTTGTGTCTGTAGATTCAAGCACGTCTTCAATTTTCTTCATATCAAACTTAGTTCAATTGCATTACATGAGTAGCATGATACAACATCATATGCATAATTGAAACTATACCTACATGCCATTAGTTATATTAAATTAAAGGAAATTCTTGAAAATAAATGCATCAGACAGTAAATCAATACCAGATTTGGAGGCAGCTCTCTATCTTCCGAAGCAAAATCCATACTGTAAGATGAATTTGTACTCAATTTGGGACAATTTCTCCATACTAGTTTCCTCAGACATTCCCAGCTCAAATGATAGTTTTCTGAGAAAATACTGAGAAGATTTGGGAGACTCTCGAGTTCTACTTCTTCTAGACAACGAAGTGGAGGCACCAACTTGGTCCTGCTGAGGTAAGATAATTGATCTTCATGGTCATTTTGTCCAAAAACATATTTCAGCTTAAAAACATCAGAAATCCGTATCTTCCGCAGATGCACAAGGCCTTCAACACAAGAAATTGGGAGTATAAATTCTAACTTGCCACAAGAACTGATGGTAAGTTCCTTCAGCTCAGGGAGTATCACACGAAAATTGTCTGGAACATTAACTATTACCTCCCCTGTATCTGTGCCATCTTTTTGTTCATTATTTATAATATGCCTCAATTCTGAGCATTCAGTAATGCTTAGATATTCAAGCTTCACCAGAGTTCCAGCAACAGACATTGGGAAGAGAGATGTCAGTGTTCGACATTTGGAGAGTGAGAGCCTCTTCAGATTCTGCAGGTTACATTGCCTTGGAAAGATGCTGCGCAATTGAATGCAGTAGGCCATTTTAAGAACTTGTAACTTTTCAAAGAAGCAATGCAGCAGTGGACCACACCACAATTGTTTCAAATTATCCATATGCTCCAGGTGTAACTCAACCAAGCTGGGGGGAGTTGCATCTATTGGGAATTGATCAGCACTACTGGAAGTGACATCTATGAGGCATTCCATCTCTGAACAATTTTTAAGTTGGAGATTCGTCAACTCATTCATGCATCCAACAGCTTGAACTGTGTCTGGGAAGATATTTCTGTATCCCCCATGAAGGTTATACAAAAGAACATCCTGTGCCCTTCGCAGAAGATACTTAACAAAAACATCTGAGGCAGAGGGGTTAAATCCATTTATGTATAGAAGTCTTGTGGTTAATGAATGCATCTTAGATGGATGGCTCATAAACGGCCCTATACATAATTTGTAACTTTGCAAACTTGGGGAAGTGATATCATCCTCAAAGCATTCGTAGGGACCCGTAATTCCAAGGCTTGAGCTATCACCATAGTTAAAGGCATATAACTCTTCTAGCTGCGAACATCTTCTAATTATTTTCAAACAAGACTCTTCAATTCTACATAGTGACAAATCCAGCAACTTCAACTTGTTAAGGTTTTCAATTCCATTGGGTAGTTGTTTGAATTTACTCTCTTGCAAATCAAGAATCTCGAGTCTTTTTAGGCTTACCACAAAAGAGATATCACCCAAATCCCATCCTACTAAGCGCAGTGTTCGAAGATTAGTCAACAACTGCAAGGATTGAGGAAATGATATTGCCACTTTCTGATAGATATATTTATTGATCAAAGCCACAACCTTTAGTGTTTTCATACCTTGAAAAGATGCCTCCAATAATTCACAGGGTCCTGTTAAACGTAGGGGGGTTCTATGACCAAAAAGATTTAGTAATAGAATCTGAAGCTTTGGAGCATCCAATCCATGAGGAAACTTATCTATTCCATTGTTGTTCCATGAAGACAGTGCAAAACAATCTTTTATAGCTCCGTTGTCTATGGATGCGTTCAGATCTTTTGCAAGATTTACCATAATGGGGTGATCTTTTGATGCTATCCACAAAGCTACATCACGAACCATATCGTGCATCTTCACACGATCATTTTTACGGCGAAAGACGAGGTCAACTTGACTTGTCTCACAAGGCATCAACAAACAAGAATTAACAAGTTTATTTATACACACTCTCAGCCGATTCCTTGCTAAATCAAAGCATTCCCCACAAATGCCCAGTGCCACTCCATATTTGAACAGGTCATCAATAAGGATTTCATGATCTTCTGGAAACATCGAACATATTAAAAAGAGCAACTTGGCTTCTTTGCTTTTCAAATACTCGTAACTTAATTTAAGACAATTGAAAGCATCTCTGACGCCTTCATCCACATCCATAGGTTTTGAATCTCTTAAACTCTGCAAGGCTACCTTCCACTCATCAACTGCACTAGATTTTCCTTTTAAGGAGCTTCCCACAGCGACAATTGCAATTGGTAGTCCTTTACATTCCTTACATACCTTCCGCTGAACATCATTTAATGGATTGGAAGATGATAAAGCATCTTCATCTATGCTTGCATGCTTTCGGAACAAACTCCAAGCTTCCCCTTCAGATAAGAGATTCAAAGGAATCCTCTTTGGACAGTCCATTAAATCACAAACATCTTGACGCCGAGTGGTTAGAAGCACCTTGCAACCCTTTTGATTTCCATCAACAGGAATCCCTATTTCCTCAAGGTTGAGCTTAGCCCAAACATCGTCCAAAATTATGAGAATTCGTTCTCCACTTTGTAATCTCATTGATATTCGCCTTGCTCTTCCAGCTTCACTTCTTTCATCCAATATCAGATCTAACAATTCAGCAATTTCATCTTGAATTTTCATGATATTTGGAGAATGGGACACAGTGGCAAATAAAACACGATCAAAATGCCTTAATTCCTTGGCTTTCTTACCCACTTCTTTCACCAGTGTTGTTTTACCAGAGCCTCCCATGCCATATAAACCAATAATATAGCCACTGTCATCTTGTAAGGCTTCCAAAAGTTGACCTGCAGCCAATATTGTAGACTGGAAATATTCAAAGTTTTCAGAAGAGAAATACTCTATATCTGGAATTGGGGCAGGCTGGGAAAATGGCTCAAATTCACTTTTTTGGTTCAGCTGTATCATAGCCTTTGTTTTCTTTTCCATTTTTTTGCACAGACTATATCTCTTCCTGTTAGGACACTTCCCTCGGAAACAACTGCTGCTGTGGGCTTCTATTTCTTGCTCCAGAAGCTCCACCTCTTCTATGAGTTCCTTCACGTCATTCAGCCACCCCAAAACAGCATCAGTGACTTTCTCTGCTCTATGACTAGCATCTTCAATCCTTCTCTGCACACTATCACGAGTTGATGCCAACGCCTTCTTTTCTTTCTCAAGGCATTTCGTGATTTTGTGGCCACAAAATAGATACTGCCCTTGACGTATTGTTAAAGGCACCAGATATTCCGAGAATTTGGCAACAATGGATACAATGATCTCTGTCATCTGACCCCAATAACCTGACATAAGAGTCAACTTTACTGGTAAATTCAGAATCTATAAATATGGAATGTAGGTTAAATAGAAAGTTATAGTTAGGTGATGGGAGAATCATCCCCAAACATATTTTTCATACGTAAATTAGAAATTAATGTTACAGATTGAAGGTCTAAAACCAAAAATATTGTTTTCCTCTGATTCTGTAGTGAACTGTAAGTTAAAAACTTAGAAAACTAATAGTCAGATAATTATTTATATATATATATATATATATATATAAACATAAGCATCATCAAAGATTTAATAAACTTTTATGATAAATTAAATTTATGATTTTTAACACAAAATAAATAAAATTAATATAACAGTTTAAAAAATATATTTTTCAATGTTATATTTTAGATCAAAGAAATCAGTATTTTTCTTTAAGGTATTAGTAATCTTTTGGTTTCAACGAAGGCCTATATATCTTTTCCTAATAATTTACCTATCTTATTTAAGCAACATAATTATGTGTTTATTTGATATACTAAAATAATAAAAAGAGAAAACGAAGCCAACCTCTCCAGAGGTTTGATATAATTATATTTTTTACCACTTTAGTTTTAGAAATTATCAAATTATACTCAATATTCCTAAGATGTGGTATAACATTAAAGTTCTTTTCGTAATTTATAATTTGTATAAAAAATTAATATTTTACATTATATGTGTTCATTTCAAAATAATAAAATCAATTAATTGTCTTTATTATTTTTATGTTAAAACTTAGTGTGAATTTAATTGTAATTATCACAATATAAGAAATAAAATTTTAGTTTTATTTTGTATAGAAAATAGCATGAAGGTACCATAGAAATTACAAGTATAATTTACGATTTTGAATCCTTTATAGGAGAGAAATGTGCACTTTTATGCAATAGGAGATAGGAAAAAAAGAAGAAGGAAAAAGTACTTTCTATATCTCTAACCTTTAAATAATTTTTTTGTTCCTAAAATTTTTGCTGTCAAATCTATTCCAAATATTTATTGCAATCAATTTTATTTCCAAAGTTTTCAATTTCTTTCCTCTTTGTTAATATTAATACTATTTCATTTTTTAAAATAATGTCATTTTTTTATATTTTTCTTCTTAACAGGAAGAAGTGACATCATTTTAACTTAGTAAGAATACAAAGAAATGATGTTATTTTAGACGTTGAATTAATATTAATATTACATGAATAATATCATTATTTTTTTGTTTGTAATTTAGATAAGGTTAAGTGTTAATACGAAATTTAAAACTTTATAGTCAAAATCAATTCTATTTTAAAATTTTAGAGACAAAATTAATTTTAAAATAAATATTTAAAAATGAAACTGAAAATTAATTTTTTAAAAAAAAAAAAACTCGGATTAAGGGTTAATTATTTTTTTACTGTACCTCTCTCTTCCTTTGCAAAGAATGGGATGCATAATTTACCGTGGAGGTTAAGCTAATTTTCTCTAATAAAAGTCACACAATGATAGGGACGGAGGGATAAATTTACATCACGAGATGATTCTAAACTATTCTGATTAAAAAATAATTAAAAAGTTAAATTAGGGAGGATTTATTTAGGAGAACAAAAATTAAAAATTAATAGATCAAATCACTATTTTACTTTTTCATAAAAGAGAAAAAAATAGAGATTAATGAATGAGAACTTGAGATTGTAGCTTTACCTAATTTGGCAAGATTTTCCTTCTCAAGCTTGACGACGACGACGACGATGGCGATCCCGAGCTTCTCTCTCTGAGGACGATCCGATTCGAGAAATTGTTTGGCAGGAATAGACGACGAGATTATCCGAGGCAGAAGGTGAAGAACTGAAGATATAGCGCGATTCAGCTTCGATTGAAGAGAAATAGCGAAGGATTTTGAGGAAGAGAGATTTGGGAAGGGAAGAGGATGATGAAATTGAAGGAAATAAACCCTAGAGAATGCCTGCTTCGATTTACGATGCAAGTTCTTGAAAAGTAGAATGCTGCTTCAGTGATGGAAATAGGAAGTATCCATCCTAAACGAAAGAGTTGACTTGGCCGACCCAAAGTCGCCCAATAAATTTGTAAAACTCAATCATTGGTGTTGTGATTGAAAATGGGATTTGAAAGAGAAATTACAATAAAATTACTTTTGAACTCATATCAATTTAACTACTAAATTCTCAAATTCTAAATAATTTTGTCATAAGGTGTAAATGTAATTATTTATGTGACTTTTAACTGTGATGTAAAATTATATATAATGTTATTTTATCAATTTAATTATAATTAACACTGTGTATTTGTGTTACTACAAATTCAGAATAAGCATCAGAAATCATGAGTAGAATGGCATTTGTATTTTTTAATAATTATTTAAATAAAATTTAAGTAAAAGATAAAAATGCTTGCAATTTAAAATTATAGAGATGATAGCAAATATGATTTATTGGCACAATTGGCATCAAAGATTGCTTGATATGGTGGAGAGAAGATAAAAAATTAAACGATAAAAATATAAAATATTTTTTTTGCTTTACTTTTGTTATCTACCACATATTTTTAAGGGCAAATTAATCATTTCACATGCAGTTCCCTTTCTTTCAATCAACTTTTCTCTCTCATGACAAGGAACATCTATTATCAATTTAAATGGAACATATAATCTGTTTTTCTCTTTTTTACACACCAAACATAATGACGAGGTTCATATCCATTTCCCTTCCCCTCTCTTCTACTAGTACCAAACATGCTCTATTAGCTCAAAGTTTCTCATTTTGTTCTTCAATTGATTGTGCTCTTCAATTTCAATCTTTTATCACTTGTTTGGTATGCCAAAATACAGGAAAAGGGAAATGAAAACAACATGAATTGCATGTTTAGTATGGCAAAGAGAAAGGAAAGAGGATTGTTGGTTTCTTATCTAAAGGGAACAAGAGTTCTCTGTGTGATTAGAGGAAAGTTAATTTGATAAGAGGAAAGTGGAGTTGAAAAATATCATTTTGTCCTTGGATGGGAAGGAAATAAGGGTCATGTGAGAGAAAATAAGGATAAAAATGTTTTTTTTACAATTTTATCTTCAACTTCCTATCTTTTTCCCATCACACCAAACAACTTTATTTTTTAATTCTACCTCCTTTTCTCTACATACCAAGTACACTTTTTTTTCCCACTTAAGACTTAAGAGCCTGTTTGGTAGATTATTTGAAGCAGGGAAAGGGAAAGGGAAATGGCCATTGCACGTTTGGTAGCTTTCTTATACATGGAAGAAGAAAGGGGTCGACTAACAACCTTCCCTCTGCATAAGGAAGGTTACTTCCCACATCAACTAGAGGGAAGATGAGCTGAAGATCGAAAATACCACTTTGCCCTTCTCAAACATTTTTAACTTATCATATAGGTGAGAGGGAATGGCAAAAAGGTCTTTTTACATTTTTAGCTTCCAGTTCCCTGTCTTTTTCCTATCATACCAAACTAATTTACCTTTTTACTTTCACTTTCCTTTCCCTACATATCAAACACACCTATTATCACTTCTACTTCCACTTCCCACTAAAACATTCACTGAATACAAACGTAACCACTTCTATTTTCCATCAAAATACTCAACTCATACCAAATGTAAATACTTATGTTGGTGTCTTTTTGTTATTTATATATTAATCCATAATATTTATTTATTTTTATTTTCTTTATCTATGTAAGTTATTTAGTTTGAAATAAAAATATAAATGAATATTATTTATTATAAATAATGTGGCAACTTATGCACCTAAAATGTTCTATTAATACCTTAAGGAGTGTGATTGAGTGGAAAAGACTCATTTATTCGTAATCAAGTGTTAGATGTTTGATTTTTAGCCTTAGATATGGATCAATTTTAAATTTTTGTACCAATTATCCTATCTTACGAGGTAACTATAAGTCAATATAAAAATTAGTCACGGTATTGGACGGTATATAAATAATACTTAATTTAGACAAAAATAAAATTTCCTATGAATTCATTGTGTGAACGTAAATATGAAATAGGATGAAAAAAAAGGATAAAGTACTCTTGTTGTCCTCAAATTTTGTTGCAATATTCATTTCTGTCTACAAACTTTTTTTTGGTTCATGCCTACTCCCAAACTTTCAATTTTGTTCATGTCTGCCCTTTTTGCAAACACCGTTAACTTGCTTGACGGAATTTGCTGACGTAGACTATGAATGTGTATCTCTTTTGCCACCTCATTGTCCACCTCATTTTACATCTCATCTTTAACTTTTTACTTTTATTTTTAAAAAATTAACCTAATCCAAATTAAAAAAAAATCAAACTTTTATCCTAAAATAATCTTTTTATTTAGATTAGGTTATTTTTTTTAATAAAAGTAAAAGGTTAAAGGTGAGGTGGACAATAACGTGGCAAAAAAAATACAGATTCATCATCCACGTCAGCAAATTTCGTCAAGCAAGTTAACGGTGTTAGCAAAAAGGGCAGACATGAACAAAACTGAAAGTTTAGGGTAGGCATGAACTAAAAAAAAGTTTAAGAAGAGAAATGAACATTACAGTAAAATTTAGAGACAGCAAAGATATTTTACCAAAAAAAAAATGAGAGTAAAGGACACGGAAAACGGACGGAAGTCTTTGTTAAAGCATGTTGTCGTGTACCTTTTTTGAGAAACGAGAAATTGGTTATTATAAAGAAAAAGTGAAATTGATTATGATTTATTTTAATGAAAGATTAAGGATGATTTGATGATTAAATTAATATTTAAAGGTATATTCATATTTAAATTTTAAATATAAGAAATTATATTAAATATATAATTAAAATGAATTTTTTGTAGGGAAATTAAAATGAAATTTTTAAAAATCAGATTTAGCAACCAAATAATTATTATTTAATACTCCATTAATTAATATAAATATGCCTTTTTTAAATATTAAATGAAATTATTAAAATTCTTTAATGCATGATACTAGATATCAAAATTTTAATACATAATAATTATATGCGTAGAGAAATAAAACTTAGATAAAAATATTTTAATTTTTATAGTGTATTAATAATGTGAAAACCTTTCACGATAACACATAAACATTTTTTGTTAATTACGTCAAAGACACTTTATACAAGTATAACATATTGATTATTCAAGTTATTAATTTAATTTAGTGTATATATATATATATATATTGTTATGATTAAATACTTTTCAAAATAATTTATAAGAAATTGTTTTCCTAAAATTATAATATTTAATTTTATTCCTTTCAGAAAAACTTATAATTATATTTGATAATTAATTTTTAATCTAATACAAGTTTAGATAAGAGAAATCATGTGTTTTTTCCCTTTATATAAAGGGTTGGTCTATGATGTAACTTGTTGCATGTATGTAATATAATTTCGGCCGATAGGATTGTGACATGTAGGTAGGATGACTTAAGATGCAATGCAATTTTTTACGTGTCACAATCCTATCGACCGAACTTACATTGCATGCATACAACAAGTTGTATCATAGACTCATCCTTATATAAATTATGGGAACTTGTGATTCTCTTGGAATCAACTCACCAACAAACAAAAATCAGATCCCATCTAACTTCTGGCAATTTTGCTTTTGTCCTGGATGCAACTTTTGACTTTTTTCACATCTTTGGTTTGACTAAATTTACAAGGTAGCTGTTTTCAGTTGTTAGAAAAAGTTATTCAATTTTAATTTAAAAATTAATGAATGTTTTAAATAACTTAAAAAATATTAACAAATAAAAATAAAATGTATATAATTATATATCTCAATTTAATTTCAATAAAATAAACAAATATTAATTTTATCCTCCAAAGTCCAAGATATAGTCCCAATCAATGTACGTTAATGTTAGTGGCACGGTGTACACATTGTCACGTCAAATTTGTTACCAATGGAACATCTAAATAAATTGCGATTAGCATGAAGAAATATTTTATGAGTGATAAAAGACTTATTTTTATTTTTATAGATAAATGTTTTTAGATTTATAATAAATCTGACCAAAAAACTTGTAAGTAGATGTTCTTTCATTATATCTATTATTAATTCGCATATTCACCTACTTTTTTAGATTTAAAATAATTTAATGTCTATACTAAATTATCAGAATCTCAAGGTAGTCCTTTTCTCATTATTATTTTAAACATTTAAGTATAAAATTGGCTTAGTTTATAATATTCACTCAATGGCTTTAATGACTAATCTATAAAATTAGAATATAGGTTCTTTAGACAAAAAATAAAAAAGGAAATATTTTTATTTCTTGTCAGATTTTTTTAAAAAAAATATAAAATATTTATTATACATTTTGATTTGACATAATCTTAATTTTATTTTTTTATTATTTTAATATAAGTGGTAAAATAATAATTTTAATACATTTCCATTTCAATTTCATATTATCAAACACAATAAACTCTTTCTCATTTATTTTTCCTTTTTTTTTTCCTTTTTCTTTCTGCCTAAAAGACATACTCATAATACCACCCAGGCACCCATTAAAAAAATGTGAGATTACAAAATTCTCAAAATTATAAAATACCAAAACTATTTTTTAAAAAATTTTTGTACAAGGCCTCATTTACTATAGAGTATTAAATTTTTTTTCTGGCAAAAAAAAAAAAATTTTTTAGTACATCCCTCCAATCAGTTAGTCCCTAAACCATTCAAGGTAAGCCCTAATTAATGTGAATTTTTATTAATATTAAAAAATAACACTACATAATTAAAGGATGCGTTCAGTAATAATGTAGTACAGTATCATTGAACTTTTATTCTTCGTATCTATTTCATTTTTTTGCATATAAAACGAACAGTGTCACACACGCGCACACAGACAATCAACACGTACGTTCCAATAATGATCACAATCTGAAATCTTATTATTATTTTATATTACAAATTTACAATACAGTCCATCCAATCCAACCCAAGTACATATATACTTCCCGTGCTCTTCCGGCGTTTTCCGGAAGATTCAACTCAACACAACACTGAAGAAGAACAAGAAGACGACGAGGTCACTGCTCATTGCTTCTCCTACAAATGAAACTCCAACTCATTCTAACTCTCGTCTTCCTCATCGTCTCTGCATCTGTCGCCGCCGATTACGTCCGTCCTTTGCCTCGCAAAGCCCTCCAGTTCCCATGGGATCCCAAGTCCTCCCAACCTCAGCAGGTGTGATTTTATATACAGCTCTTGTATTGTATGATTGCTTTTTTTATTGTGATCAATTTCAGAGACTTCGATTGCGCCTGGTTGTTTGTTTGTTTGTTTGTTTGTTTGTGATGCATCTGGTTTCTTCTTGCTTTCATCGGAAATGGCTTATCTGTTACGTTTCTGGAATTTCGAGGTTTTCTCTTTAGTTGACGCTTTATTGAGTATCGTTGATTTGATTGGATGTGCGGTATAATAAGCGAATAAGTTTCTCTACATATTCATATGTATTGTCGAATGTATTCGTGGTTACTGTAATTATTCAAAATATCATTGCAGCAGTCCGTTGCTGGTGGTGTATTTTTACTCTGAAGAGCATTTTTCTGACTGTTACTAAATTTTGTTGTTCTTTTCTTTTATTTATTTATTTTTGGTATGCTGGGTAACTCTTTGTCTCAAAGCTTCCTCCCAAATAATGTTAGTGGACAAAATGAGATAAGAAAAAAAAAAGCATATAGATCCTCTTGTGTTCTGGTCTGGAGCTTCCAGCTTTTTTACTAATTTTAGTAGTCCAATTTTTAGTTGCTTTTGATTATCCAGTTTCCAGTGTCTTGGTTCTTATCAAGTTTTTGCTAATTCTTGTTGAAGAAAATTTATCAAATAAAAAATACATAAAACTAATTTAGATATCAGTTTTAGTGTCCTGGTCATCATAGTTAGATATCACTTATCAGTTTTCTATTGTCCTAGTCATCATAGTACTTTGGGTTTGAAGGAACTACTCTGTTAATTAGTTCTTTTTGGTTTACTCACAATTTTTTTATATAAAAGTACATTATTATTTATCATATATGAGACAATGAGAATCTTGCTACTGATAATCTGTTCAAAAATTTATATTTTTGTTTGCCTTTTCTACTTTGTTATTATATTACAGTATGCAGAGGTATCTCTGATACTAAGACTTTACAAGTCAGTTGAGAGAAAAGAGGCTTTTTGTGAGGGCTTGTTATTCAGAAAAGATTCCTTATACTTTTCTTCTCGTTTTGATTGACTAGGTTTTTCAGACTTCTTTCTTCATTCTCTTTCTTTCTTTATTTTTTTGAATGAAATGAGATATCATTTAAAAAACAGTTCAGAGAATTTACCTAAACTCTGCTGAAAGTGATTTTTAGACATAAAGATGCCAAATGGTTAGCACTTAGCAGTTTCAAAAGGATACAATAGAATCTTTTCTGTGGCCTTAGCTTCTTGGTGCATATGATTTGCTTTGGCTTAGAGACCTGCTGACATCAACTACAGGACCATAAGAATGGTTGCCCTTAACTAACCTGAGATCATCTAGAGCAATTCAGAGTCAGAATCAAGAATTAGTTTCTGTTACTTATATAAACAACAATAACCCTTTCTTTTTGTTTGGTATTTTGATTATCATATCACTTTATTGGAATATGATGTATAGAAGTTTATATTGCTGTACAAGAATCGTGTCAGAATAATTTCTTAACCATATCTCTGTTCAAGATGCACCATTTGTGATTGACTCAAGTGATAACATTAAACAATGATCCCTAATTTTTACACTCTCCCTTATTGGGTTTATAGCACTTATTTGAATGTCTAGTCTTTTTATTTCACGATGGGGCCCAAATCGCATATCTTGAAATAAATTGTAAAGTCAAACTGCCACCTTCTATATGGGTAAATTATTTTCAATTCTTGGACAGCTATTCTGTGAGCCATGCTTCTCTGCTTTTATGCAGTCTTTTCGTAGGCCATCATATTAAACTCTATGTAATTTCTTATATAATACAGGCTTGCAGTTTAAGATACTTAATTGCAGAAGTCTTTGGTGCAGGTGCACATTTCTTTGGCTGGAGACAAGCACATCAGAGTTACCTGGATAACTGATGATAATTCATCACCTTCAATTGTAGAATATGGAACGTTACCTGGGAGATATGACAATCTAGCCAAAGGAGAAAGCACCTCTTATAGTTATCTGTTCTATAGCTCAGGAAAGATACACCACACTGTAATTGGGCCATTGGAGGATAGTACTGTATACTTTTACCGATGTGGTGGACAAGGTCTTGAATTCCAGCTCAAAACTCCACCAGCTCAATTACCAATTACTTTTGCGGTGGCTGGGGATTTGGGTCAAACTGGTTGGACTAAATCAACATTAGATCACATTGGTCAATGCAATTATGATGTTCACCTGCTTCCAGGAGACCTTTCATATGCTGATTATATCCAACACCGATGGGACACATTTGGTAAGCTAGTGCAGCCACTTGCTAGTACAAGGCCATGGATGGTCACACAAGGGAACCATGAAAAGGAGAATATACCATTGCTAAAGGATGGGTTTGAATCATATAATGCTAGATGGAAGATGCCATTTGAGGAGAGTGGGTCAAATTCAAATCTCTATTATTCTTTTGAAGTTGCAGGTGTTCATATTATCATGCTTGGCTCATATACAGATTATGATAAGTATTCAGAACAATATAGATGGCTGAAGGTTGGTTTGTTTATCTAATTTATGAAGAGTTAATTTATTTGGGTAATTTATTACCAGCTATAAAGTACTTAGATGAGATAATAAATATGGAAAGCAAAGCTTCCTATGTGTCATTCTTTTGGCATATTGATGTGCTCATTATAGGATTGGGGAAAATACATGGATAATGGAACATCCATATAAAGAAGATTAAATTGAACCTCTATGACAGCGATTGGGAGATTTAGCTTATGCTCTATGTGGTTCATGCTGAAGGATCATCATTTTGAAATATCTAGCAAGGCTATCTAGGCATTGGAGTCATTAGAGACTCCTCTTGTTGCCTAGCTATAAATGTCTGTGTGTACTGTGTAGATAGCTTTAGTGATTGGTATTGGTTCAGGATACGCTTAAAGTTAAAACATCTAGGAAGTTATTGTTAATACCTTGGTGTTGTATAGATGCATAGCTGCTGACGAAGGGTTCCATAAGTTTTGTGATGGATGTCAGCAATTTTAGATAATTCCGATTTTCAAGTGTTGTTCTAAGGAGAATATGCCATAAAAATATCTTCCATTGGAGATTCTGGTCTTCATGATATGTAGAGCTTTCTAGAATTAATTATTATAATAAAGGTCAGATCGAAAGACAACATCAAATTAGTTTGTCATGGTTTCTATATGCCCCCATATGTCTTCATGATCCCCTGCTTAGCATTTTTCATCATTTTATATTTATATTGTTATTTGTGGTATAGATTGCAAATTTGCTATGCTTGCAATATGAGAAATCATGGTTAACATACCTATACTTTTCCATCTTTGTTGCCTTTAGATTAATCAACAAATGAGAGAGATGTTTTGAATTTATCATGCTATTCTAGTAACAAGCATTTTTAACTTTACTATTATAATCTCAGTCTCCTGATTTGATTTCAACTTGACAGTCCTAAATGTACGATGTAGTATTGATTCTCCCCTTGTGATGGCCTCAAGTCCTCTATAGTCTATCCCATTAGTTTTTCATCTCATAACTAGCTTTAATGTGCACAGGATTAATTACATTACATCTTATTCTTATCTTATGTTCCATTGATAAAAACAAGGCCCATCTAAACTTCAGTTGTCTAATGTTCTTGTTATTTTTCTACAGACAGATCTGTCAAAGGTGGACAGGAAAAAGACCCCTTGGTTGATTGTGTTATTTCATGTGCCATGGTATAATAGTAACAAGGCTCATCAGGGTGAAGGAGATGATATGATGGCAGCTATGGAGCCATTGCTTTATGCTGCTAGTGTTGATTTAGTTCTTGCTGGTCATGTGCATGCTTATGAACGTTCGGTATGCTTACATGGTTTACCATTTCTTTCCTTTGTTAATATGATCTCATGGAATTAGGGTTTATTTACTAGTACTTTGTCGTGTTGACAGAAACGTGTGAATAATGGAAGATCGGACCCTTGTGGTGCTGTTCATATAACTATTGGTGATGGAGGAAACAGAGAGGGCTTAGCTTCTAAGTAAGTTATCACTGTTATAAACATTCCCAAGATTTTCTGAATTGTTCAGTATGCAATGAAAGCTTTATTGAGGCTGTCTTTATGTCATCAACATGCATGTTCCTTTCAATATGCTTATCTGGGTTGGGGGACCTTTTACTTTGTTGAGTGAGGATAGGAGGTTTTGATGTTAACTGCATTTCTATTATTATTGAACTCCGGATTCTGCATCTAAATTCATTTACATTTATACGTTATAATTCTAAATAATTCAATTTTTTAAGTCAGTTTTTGTTGAAGTAAATTCTAAATTCTACATAAATATCATTTAACATTCATTCTATGTCAATAATACTGCCAGGTGGGCGGAGGTACCACAAAACTCTTCCATTGCTTCATTGGTTTTTTTCGTATTGAATATAGGAAGAGGCAGATATAGTCAGTTTGTATATCTGAGGGATTATACATGCCAAACCCTCAGTCCTTAAAATCAGTTGTTTTATTCTCATTATATCTTCCTAGACCATAGCCGACCTCACCTAATAGGAAAAGGCTTCGATTGTTGTTTATATCTTCTTAGACCAAAGTTACCCTACATTGCCCTTTCTACAAGGAAAAAACTGGAAATAGAGAGAGGCTCGATAAAAGTGAACTAAGAAAGCTCTTAATCTATCATTTTAGATTGTCTCATACTAAAGAAATCTTAATTTTCTGCAATCTTTCTATGGGCATATTCTTTCTTAAGTGTGCATAATTAACAGTATTATGAAACTTAGTCATTACATTGATGCTTGTCGACAGATATATAAACCCACAACCAGAGTGGTCAGTATTCCGGGAAGCCAGTTTTGGTCACGGTGAGCTGAAAATGGTAAATTCCACTCATGCCTTCTGGAGCTGGCACAGGAACGATGATGATGAGCCAGTAAAATCTGATGATATCTGGATAAACTCATTGGTTAGCTCAGGTTGTGTTGATAAAAAAGGACATGAACTCAGCAATTTGCTTATGACACCTTAAAATCCTCAAGGTTTGCTTCCGGCGCATCCCTCAATTAGAGACAGATAGTGAGACAAACTATATACTACATTACCTCTAATAGCAACTTGAGTGGGTTTGGTTTCTATCTTGCAGTTATTGCACTTTTATGCTACTCAAGGACTGGGAATTGTGTCTCATGTAAGTGCTTTTAGGCTTGCTATTGCTTGCTTTCTCTAAAACTTGTGCTTTCAATGCAAGTTAAATCTTATATAGCTTATATATGTAGTTAGTGGCAAATGTTTCTTTGTCATCTTGTGTATATCTAAATGGAATTTATATTTAAATCTAATCTCGTTTAAGTATGGAAGTTTTAATAAGTCTACTCTTAAACCAAAATTAAGCAGATAAACACATCCTTGCCTTTAGAATTTTTTGTTGGGAAGTCTGTACTATATGGCAGAGACTGCTGTTTTTTGAGATTATTTGATAGTTTTTTTTTTTAAAGTAAATTAAATTAATGAATATTTAATATAAGCATCTTGAAAGTGGAACGTATAGAAAATTATGTTTAATAGTGTTTGAAATATATGTCTTAATAAATTGATTTTTGCTAAATGTGAGGCAAATGCACTGTTCAGAGTCATAAAAAAACATCAGAAAGCAGACTTTTTTCAGACATACGTAGATATAAGTAAATAATGAAATATATTCTTAATACTGTCTCTTAATTGGAGCATAAATATTACTTAAGCACAAAAAAAATCTCATCTCATGGGAATGCATTTTATTTACTGTCTGTTTTGTTTGAACAGCATTATGTATTTAGTATTAAACCTGTTTCTTTCTTTTCTTTTTAAATGAATTATTATAAATTAGATTTTGAGAATCGAATCATAGTTATACCGTATTCAAGATTCAATGTCGAAAACAGCTTAGGTTTGAACAAACGAATGTATATTACCATGAATAAGAATGGAAATTTTTTAAGTTTGTAAGGCAATATATTAGTAGATGCTTAAATTTCTGGATTAAACAAACGATAACATATATAAAGACGATTAATTTTAGTTTCATATTCAAATGTTTCATTCAGGTCTCAAAAAATGCAAGTGAACGGATGTGTGCTCCAGTCCTGCATCCTAACTGTTAGCTATAAAAGTACATAGATATCACAAGTGAATAATTTAAACTCTTCTAAAAAAATCTAATGTTATAATTCTATTAAAAAATAGTTAATAGACATCCAAAAACATCATCTAAATTTTCGGCCTAACTTACAGTTAGATGAATACAAAAGTTGACTAACAAATTCATGCTTAGCCACATTCCCTAGTAAAAAAAAATAGGTACCAACACTAGTATGGATTCAGATTCTCTAAATTGTGCATCTAAAAAATGTACTATTTTTGCACATTAAACAAGTCAATGTGCAAAACAACGCACTTCAAATGATCCACTATTTGTTAGTATTTCCAATATAACATTCAAGATGAACTGAACATTACAACCATTTTCGTGAAGTTCGTTCAAACACATCATTAACCCACTCGCATGCAGATGTGATTAATTTTATTCAATAAGCGAACTTCACATGACTTCATGAAAGTAAACTTCAGAGTCCTCTGACTTTCTAGCTAACATTGCAAACCCTTTCGCTGCAATACTCTATTGAGGATCTGAACACTGAGAGTTTACTATACCTCTCCAAAGGATTATCTGCTCATCCTTGAACAAGATAGGGACACATGGCACTAGATCCTGCAGTAACAAACAGCTAGAAGGTTGGAAACATCATGCACATGCTAAGTTCATATGAAGGATGGAAACTTAAAATTGAATAGTAAAACATACTTCAACCCTCCCCAGAATTTGACAATAATTACACAATCTCTCTGTATTTCTAAGATTTACAAAGAGGTGCATGAATGTTCATTCAAAAAAGACAAAAAATCAATGTATGTTCTCAAAATAGAGTGGGGTTGGTGTATATAGTGCTAATTCAAAGGAAGTCAAAGTATTTATAGACATACTCTTAACTTCACTCCAATCTTTTTACAGTCGCTTGTACCCACATGAGAGCAGTCCAGTCTAACAACCTCCTCGGTCTTGAAAGCATCCCTCACTTTCTCCACCACATTTACATAAACACCATTTCTTGCTAAACATGGAAATAGTAACTTAACAGTTAGCATATGATTGGATGATCCAGTGAACTACTTCAAAGTGTATCAGAAAAACAAGAGTCAATTACACTCTCCTCATTTGAGAAGTAATTAAACTCCCCTCCCCTCCCTAAAAATATTTAAAAACCTACAATTTCACCCTTTTTGACTAAAATACCCTTAGTGGCATTATTACTTTTCTAAAATAATTATAATTTATCACAACAACATATATGTTAAATGATTATTTTACTATTATTTGTTTTGAGTTAAAAATTATTATTTTATTTAAAATTTTTAAAACAAATTTTTATAATAGTTAAATACATATTTAGTTATATAAATAATAAACATAAGAGTATTTTGGTCAAAATAGATGAAACTATAAGTTTTTCTTCTCTCTAAGGGAAGAGAGTATAATTTTTCAAAGCAGATAGGAGAGGAGTGTAATTTACTCGAAAAATAAAAAGCAGCACCTTTGGTAATTCACTTACTTAGTTTCATCAGAGGTGGTGAGTTTAGACCTCTGTTTCTCATTTCTTTCATTTCTTCATGTGTCAAACCCTCAATTACATTCTTCACAAGCTTTGGATAAATTGGCGCATAGGGCTTCCATAGCATGACAGGTATAATTGGGCGATTCTTGGGATCGTAATTCCGTCCTCTGTATACAAGCAGGATATTTATGTTGCGATAGATTATTTTTCCACCAGATTTGTCCTGTAAATACAGCAATATGTACATCAGGGAAAGCATCCTGAAACTCAAGAATCAAGGGTTCAATTAATGAATAAGGGCGGTCCAGTGCACGATACTCCCACTAGGTGGGGTATAGGGAGGGTCAGATGTCCGCAGCCTTATCCCCTGCATGTAGGGAGACTGTTTACAAAATTTGAACTTGTGACCTCCAAGTTCAGCTAATCAATGCAATTAAGAAAAAACTGTTGACCTCAAGATGGAAGCAAACATTGTCCATGTCAAGAGTTGGCACGCCCAAGCACTTAATTCTCACAGCTTCAGCCCTTTTCCAATGATTGTGAATGTCATCCAACATGTTGTGAGTGACTCCCCCCTTCCCTAGCACAAAACAAAAGCATTAGCAACATGCCATCAGAAATTGATAAGAACTCACTTAGCCCTAGTTCAATAACAATCATTCACTAGAGGGGAGGGAAACACTCAAATGTCAAGTTAAAACAAACGGCCATATTGATATGAAGTCAAAAGCTATGAGACGCCAACACCATAAAAAAACAAAAACTTGGTGCTCTCAGAACTAGCATCAGACAAGATGAAATTCTTTAAATTACAAAAGGACACTTCTAAATTTTGGATTTGGATCCTCTAAAGGGTAAATTTTGGTGAATTGCAGAGACAGAAAAAGAAAGGAAAAATACAAGACTTGGATCCACTTAAGTGTATTATGCATGAAGTGCATAAAATGTACGATTTGGGCCATCAAATGAAAATCGAGATCTTCTATTGCAACACTCTCATCCAACAGCTCATTTCGTACATTTCATGCACTTTAGCGGATCCATATCCAAAAATATAGATGAGCCCTAATCCATGTAGGATGAGTCCTTAATTTATCTCTCTCTTACTATATTTCTTCCTTTCTCTCGGTGCACTTCACCAAATTTACACTCTAGAGCATAGTATTTGGACTCGACACGAACGGCCAGTCCAACCAGAGACCCGTGCACAAGGGCAATCCTACTCCAAATACTATGTGTTCTAAATTCCTAATTTTTAGTGTCAGTGTCTGTTGTGTTCTATCCAGTGTTTATTCGGTCAAAAGCAATGGTGAAGCAAAAAATAATAGTTCTTCCCTATATAGCACCCAACCATTCAGATAAGCAGCCAACAAGATTCTATTACATTAAGATCTGACTTTTAATTAATGAAAAAACTATCTCCAGTGCCTTTCTCAGTCTGTTCAATTTTACTTTCTTTTTTTTTTTACCTTCAAGCATTTAAACATCTGCAATGTAGCACAAGAATTTGAGAAACTAGAAGGTACCCAAATTGATCTGCCTAGCACAATCACTGTGACGAAAACGTTCAACGAGCTCCGCCACTTCCTCCTCCGAGAGAGGATCTCCAAGAACCCGATTCCGCTCCTCCGCCAACCTCTGCCGGTCCACATCCTCCTGAACCGGCGCGGAAGTCCCGGTCCATTTCCGGTCGAGCCGGCCCGGTCCAAATGGAGAGAACTTGGGCGATTCTCGGAAGCTTATGGGTTGGACGGAGTCGTCAATCTCGGAGTAAGAGTATTTGAAATCGAATGGAAGGTCCGATTTCAAAGGAAGTTTAGGGTCTTCCTTGACACTCACAGCTTCCTTGGAGGTTTTGTTTTTGGTTTTCTTAGGGTTTCGAGGCTTTGAAGGAGAAAACGGCGGGTCGTAGATGTCTTCCTCGCGAATGGATTGACTCAAAAAACGACGGAGGGAGAGGTGTGGGGTTGAGGTCGTGGAAGCTAAACGACGGCTTGAGCATGAGAAGAGCCTCAGCATTTGGCGATAAGGGACCGAAAACGGTGATCTTTGTGTCGCCGGCGACGGCGGAAGGTGGCGTACTCAGCTCCGACGATGTTGAGACTTGGATCGTGAAGGTCTTTTCAGAATGAAAAGATCGCTAATTCAAGGTTTGTAGGAAAGTGTAATTTTTTTCATCTTTAAAATGTAGGAAATAGTTTTAATTAATATTTTATTTCCTCTCTCTCTCTCTTTTTTTTTTCCCATTAATTAGTCTCTTACATTTGGATTATGTTAAAATGATTTTTTCTTGTACAAAAAAATGATTTTTTGTAAAATATTATATGCATTTTTTAAATTTTTAAATATTTGTTAAATTTTTAAATTTGTCTTGTAAAATATTATATGCATTTTTTAATTTTTATATTACTTTTTCGTAATTTATTATTTAAAATTTAATAGATATTAAATTACTTTGATTTTTGTAATGCATTTTTTATGTTGGCGTACAAAAAAAAAACCTTGATTTTTCCATTTTTTTATGTGGTATCTACTAAATTATGAGTAGGATATTATACATTATACATAACTACAAAAGTAATATAGAAATTAAATCTATACTATTTTTATATTTTAATTTAAATTCATAATCTTTAAGATTTTTCACCTTTTTAAATCTAAACTTCTCCCATTAAAAAGAAATCTAAACTGCTATTTTAGGCTAATTCTTACTAGGATGATAATTTTTTTTGGTACTTCTAGGATGATAATTTTTGTGTATGATTTATATTGTATACAATTTATTTATCTCATGATTAGTTTTTTTTTTCTAAAAAATCACATATTTTATTTTAGATGGAGAAACTAATAACAAAGTATAAGAAAACTCTATAAATCTAGTCTAAAGCAAGATGGGATTGGGATATTAACAAATAAACTTTCATCCTCAAATGCTTACAATATTAGAACTGCAATTAATCCAATTTTCATCTGTAGTACGAGTAGATGTTCAGTGGTACGGTAGTACTGAACTTCAGTACATCTCTTCAATCAGTTGGTCTCTAAATCATTCAAGGTGAGCCCTAATTAATGTGAGTTTTTATTAATATTAACAAATGACACTACATGATTGGAGGGATGCACTGAAGTTCAGTGGTACGGTACCATTAAACTTTTATCCTGTAGTACCATTAAACACGTAAAACTATAAATTACATTGGAACATTATTTTTTTGTGGTGCTGTGTGTTGCTGTGTCCAACCCATATATGTAAAAGTGTTTAAAATCGAACAAAATTGACGCTCTTGAACCAACCTAAATCAAAATTAGCACAAATCAAACAAAATTGATTAACGTTCGGTTTGATTTGGTATGCTAAAAAATCGAACCAAATCACATATACATATATATGTGCGTATATGTAGATATATACATACTATGTTAAAATTTCAAAATAATAATGCTTAAAATTTATTTTAAAATATTGGATTAAATTTAGTCAATCTAAAAGTTTAATTTTAGAACTAATTTAATTGTATTTTACAAGTAAATAAAATATTACTATACTTTTTTATTATTTATATTGAGTAAAATTATATTTTTTATTAATAAACTTAAATATGTAAATTTGATAACTTAAAAGTTCCAAACCGCCAAACTGAACCACTCAAAACTGATAGTTTATAATTAATTTGATTTGATTTGACGCTATAAATTTAAACGCACTAATTTTTCACTCAAAACCGTCCAAATCGGCCACCAAACACCCCTTTATATTTGTGTATCCATATTAGTATATTATATGAGCTTCTTTAGCTTCCATGCATTTCATAAATATTTCATCCCATTCAAAAAAGCCTTCAAAACTTTCCACTTTTCAGGATCTGATCATTTCTACAACTTCTTCCCATTCATGCTATAGCTATACAGCATCACCTATTGCAACCTCAAGGAGTCAAGGTTATTATCTCCTCTCCCAACTTAATCATCCATCATGTGATTCCTACTCTTCTCAGAGACAGAATCAGGTTGTGTCAACACCAAACCAGTATTAGCATTGCCTAGGCCAAGTTATCTGATCAAATGAAGAAAACTATGGAACAAAAATGCTTAAAAAATAGAACCATACCACATATTCATTACGTGTCTAACACTCAAAAAATATATATGAAATGACAGTGTTTGTACCATGTCAATGGTTATGTGTTTCATATCCTTATTCGAATCCGAATATGTTAAAGTGCAGATCCGATAAAGTGCATAAAGTACACAATATGAATCGTTAGATAAAATTGTTACAGTACAAACACGAATCTCGATTTTTATTTAACGGTCTGGATGATGCACTTCATACACTTCACACATTTTAGACTTCAATTGGATCCTCTTACATCCTGATTCAGTTAGGAGAGGATTTGGTCAGCCTCTCCTCTTTACAACGCCTTTGATCTCCTACCATGGACTCAAAAGCATCCAAGAGATTATCCAGGCCCTCATGATCATTCTCCCCCACAGCTTTCAAGGCATGAACAATACTCTCAATGGTAGACAAATAACCTGCTTTAGGCTGAGGCCTCACTTCACTATACAAGCTCGTCTCCTTCACTTCCAACTTCAAATGGGGCAAAATGTTCAACCAGGGGTTTTCACCATAAACTCTTCTTGCCTTAGCCCATGTTCCATCTAAAACAATCAAGTTCTTCACCCTAAAACCAATAGCATCTAGCTCGTTAACATCAACAGCTTTATCAGAAGGAAAAAGTAGTGCTGACCCAGGAGGAACCTCAAGTTCAAATTCACATTCTTCATCTTCTTTCAAATCAATGCTTCCCTCAAATTCACTCCTCTTAAACTTCTTCACCAAGAACCCTTTTGAGAGTGCTTCACATGCTTCAGGACAAGCCAAAATGTCACTAAAACTTGGCTTCTGGGATTGTGGTAGTGGTAGTGGCATCCAAATATGAGAAAGAGAGCTAATGACACCATTTTTGCCAATAATAGCAGTAATAGCATCAGACCCTCCATTATTACCTTCAGGGCCACTTCTAGTACAATCAGGATTTGAATGAAGTGGATGCATTTCAGCTTTATCACTCACATCTACTCTTTCTTTTAGAATTATAGAACTTTTCATAGCACCAATATCATTTTCCAAGCTACATTCTAAATTCCTTGCACCTTCTCTTCTAGAATCGGTTCCATCACCATTTTCAGCAATTGGCTTCTCGGTTTCTCCAATTTCCGAAGCTTGACGTAAAATCGAACTATCCGTACCATTTCTAACCAACCCTAACTTGCAATTCGGTTCCATTAATCGAATTACGAATCGAGCCTCAAAGTTAACATCTGAAACAGTCGCTATCTGGAGATTCTTGAGGCCTAGTCTAGCAATTCGAGTAGAATTAAGCGGGTGCTTACTCTCTAACGCGTGCTGTAGAATGGTTACGCTTACCGAATTCTCGATACCCGGGGTCAGGATCCGAGAACAGAGGCATGTGCGGGCGGGTTTGGAGCAAGATGGGCAAATGGGTCTCTTGGATTTGCCCTGCGACATCGAGACTTTCAAGCTTCGACGCAAGAGGAGGAGATTCCGTTGGTGGGAAGGGTTGAAGACGGCGTAACGGAATCGGGTCTTGGTTTGGACCCGGATTCCGATACACGCCATGATCTGGACAGAGAGAAAAACCCTAGGTGGAGGAAAGGAAAGAGGAGGAATAAGCTACGACGTCGTTTAAGTCATAAGTGGATCAGGACAATATCGTAATTATAGCTTGGATTTGTAAATCGTCAATACGACGTCGTTAAGTCAAGTGGATCAGGACAACAGAGTGATTAAAAGATGGTACAGGGGTAAACATGGAAAGTGAATAGCCTGATGTCCGAATACCGAATTCCAATGAGGTGGAATTGTTACGGTTGCGCTTGGTACACGGATATAAAGTACTGTAAAGAAAGTACTGTAGCGTAAAGTACTGTAGAATAAAGGAAAATATTGTAGAAAAAACTGATGAGAGAGATAGAGAGAAAAATTAAAAAAGAGAAAAAATATGATGAAAAGTGTGTTTAGTATGTATAAATATGATGTAAAATTTTTAAAAAAAAATGTGAGAATCCATGATTCTACTATTTACAATTCATATTAAACTCTAATTTGTCGAACGTTAATACGACGTCGTTTAAATCGGAAGTGGATCAGGCCAATATCGTAATTGAAAGATGGTACAGGGGTAAACATGAAAAAAAAAAGTGAATAGCTGATGTATGAGATGGAATTGTAATTTGTAAATCGATGATACGACTTCGTTTCAGTCGGAAATGGTCAAATGGATCAGGAGAATATCGTAATTAAAAGATGGTAAAAGGGGTAAACATGGAAAAGAAAGTGAATAGCTGATGTCCGATGGCGATGAGATGGAATTGCAAATCGTTGACCAATCGGATTCCATCCACACGCCACAGGTCCACTTCTAGAACAATAAATAAGTTTCCGTCTTTGATCTGCGAAAGAATTAAAAGAAACTCTCGAGAGTCTAGACTCATTCTTCCGATTCCGAGAAAATCAGATTTTCCCGGAAAAGAAAATGCACGATTTCTGTTTCACGATTCCCTATGGGTTGCTATTGGTGGCTGGAGGACTCTTCGGGTATTTGAGGAAAGGGAGCACTACGTCTCTGGCGGGTGGTGTTGGCTCTGGCTTGCTGCTCATTATTGCAGGCTATCTCAGTCTCAAAGCCTTTGGGAAGAAGAAGAACTCGTACCTTGCTTTGATTCTTGAAACGGGTATGGTTGGTTTAGTTTGATTTTTAATGATTGACTTGGTTCTGGTTCTTAATTCTATTTCGGAAAGTTCTTTCTATCTGTGAATTTAGATCCATTTCTTTCCTGTTGTATGTTTCTGATGAATATGGTGAACTGGTGATTTCGTGTTTTTTAGATTATTTGCTCTGATGGTTTTTTTGGTATCAGTACAGAGACTATATGTATTAACTATAAATAATCTAACGGATCATAGAAATGAACCGAAATAGAACATGTTGGCATGGATTGATGTATATAGCTCTAGCCGACCCTAGCTAGTGAAAAAAAGGGGTTTTGTTTGATGTTAACTTATTCTTGTTGATGTAAGTTCTTTAAAGAAGAAGCCTAACTTATTCAACACTAATATCAAATATGACATTACACTTCAAGTCACACTATAATGTACCTCGTTCCTGTGATTCTTAGTTCATGTGACATGAATCTTGTCTGAATCTGATCAAGGAAATGTATAATGTATAAGGAAAGTGCAAAATAGAGAAGGAAGTGAAATGGAGTGTGATGGAAAAATCTTGGGAAATTCTATGATTCAAAGCCATTTTCTGGTTTCTTTCCTCATTGACTTTCTTTGCTAAGTTTGGCTTTCATAGCCGATCCCAAGTCAGCTAAAATTTTGTGGAATCTTTATGTTTATGAGTATGATTAGCGAGTTTCCTCATTGATTGTGTTTTAACTTTCTATCCACTGCAATATTGTGAAATAATGAGTGCTTTTTTTGTTTTTTTTAAATCTCTTCTTAACTATTCTTTTGTCATGAATAACAGTTTGTGCAGCTGCACTCACTTGGGTTATGGGACAGCGTTACATGCAAACTTCTAAGTTCATGCCTGCGGGTCTTGTTGCAGGGATAAGGTAAGTGAAGGATTAATTACTTTCAATCATATAAGTATGGTTTTGAACTTGTTTTACGCTTTTTTTTTTTCTTCGGTTTTCACAGATTACTGACATGAATTCAAAACAGTTAAACAAATAAACAATTTTTTGAAACAAAGAATATATTGATTCTTTTGCTTGAATTAGCTCATGTGAATACCCTGTCCTTCTTGATTTTGGTGAAATTAGAGCCTATCCTTAAATATTTCTTTTAATTCTTCTGATAATACTATTTAGATTTTAGTAAAAAATTAGATCCTATAATAGCTTGCTCTGATTTGAACCTCTGACAAATTGATTCTGCAATGGCAGTGACATTTGAAGGCTAAGAACTTAGAAAATAATAATAGACTAGAAAGATGTATGCATCAAAGATGTTGATATGTTTTAAACTTGAACCAAATTGGTTCTGGAATCTCAGTGCTGATTTGAAGATTAATATTAATGTTTTGCAAGCAAGAACTGGAAGCGATTGTTGAATTTAGTTTTTCTTTGAACCAATTGTTCTGCTTCTGTGACCGAACACCAATGTACTAAGACATGATTTTTGGTAGGTGCTATTAATGGCACCTGAACTTCATATTTCTACATGTAAACATTTATGCTGGTTATGGTTTGTTATTCTCACAAATAGTGGTAAAGTAGCTGCCATGTGACCTGAAGGTAACGGGTTCAAATCCTAGAAATAGTTTCTCTACTTGTAGGGGTAAGGCTGTGACGTTGTGTACATCTGACCCTTCTTAGACCCCACTTGGCGGGAGCCTCATGCATTGGGCCACCCTTTATTGTTGTTATTCTCACAATTTGACCAATTTTTGGTGCAAAAGTTTTGGAAGATTAATTTTTTCATGAAAACTCTAGCTTGCTTCATTGTTGGATAACTCTTATTTGAAATTCCTTTGGTGTTAGTCATCACTTGTAGCATCTAGCTCTCTCATGGAAACATAAAGACTTTTCTTAGCTCAACATTACACTAGTCAGTCCTTTTTAAAAAAAAAACGTGGAAAAAGACTTCCACGTGTCATAACTCTATTGAAAAACTTGATAGCAAATACTTAAAAAAAAAAAAAACTCAGCTGCAATTTTTATATCCTTGCAATCAAGTTCTCTAACAAAAAATACGTAATAACGAGTATAGTTTTTGCAATTCATTATACCAAATTTGAGTCTTTTAAAAAATTGTTCTACATTTTTTATTGAAAAATATGTTGGCAAAGATATCAATAACTATACTGAGTCTAGTCTTATTAGAAATTGCACCATAGTTTTTTCATTTTTAAACTACTCATCACCCTGTCATTTCTGTGATTAAAGTTTAAGGGGGAAAAAACTTGGGTGCAGTTTTTGTATCTTTACCATTGAGTTCTCTAATAAGAAACCAGCACATATATTATTTATAATTTTATACAACTCATCTCTCCACGATTGATTCTTTTTTTTTTTAAAAAAAAAACTCCACATGCTTTATTTTGACTGAATAATCTGATAACAATGATATAAAGAATCGTATATAAGTCTATTCCTGGAGCTAAGACAATTTTCACTTTGTGTTACAGTGCTCTGATGACTGGATTTTATCTCTACAAACTAGCAACTGGTGGCAACCACATCCCTGCCAAGGCTGAGTGATAGTAAAACTGTTCTTCCTAACAGTCATACTGATTCGCTTATACAGTGTGTTCCACGCCACATGCCTTTGATGGATTGCTAATATACGTAACTGTATTTGTTTGCTGGGTTTTTTTCAGTGTAGAACTTGCAATTGTTTTTTTACTTCATATGCATAGAAGCGATCCACTATCACTTTAGATGAGTGATTCTTAGGTGGATTCAATTATGGATTTCTTACTTGAAGAGTTGAGATACCTTTGAGCAGTAAATTTTTTTTTTTTTTTGGGTTTCTTTTTTACTTTCAATATTACCATTGAGGTTATTTCCACCGTTTATTTTTTAGATGTCTTTAATTTATTAACGTCAATAAATATGTTTTTATTGAATGAATAGTGAAGATGTGCATTGTACCTACACTGTAGCCACAGTGCACTGTAGCCACAATGCACTGTAGCTGATCCGAGTCCATCTAAAATGTGGGTGTGATGATACCAACCCTAAAGCACTAGATCCGTAAGAATTCTGAGGATGCCCTAAACATAAGGTAGTTGATTTTGATTTGATTGCTTGCCGAAAATGAATCAATTAGAGATAATTAGGGGTTTGGTTTTGGACTTCAACAACATAATAAAATTTAGGTCAAAACCTCAACTTGGTCCTCTATGTTTCACCCAAGTTCTATATTAGTCCTTTATATTTCAAAAAGTCTAAATTGGTCCTTTATGTTTGCAAGAAGTTTCAAATTGGTCCTTCTGTCCAATTCCGTCTATTTTTTCCGTTAAGTGCTGACGTGGTGTGTTAAGGTGTAACATTATCTCTCCTACGTGTACTGCCTGACTGATGTGGCTTAAGTTACCATAAAATTAGGGACTAAAATGAATAAAATAATTTTTTGTAAATAAAAAATATAATTTCCCCACTTTCCTTTATTTGCAAACAATTATTTTGTTCATTTTAGTCCCTGGTTTTAGGGTAATTTAAGCCACGTCAGCCAAGCAGTACACGTAGGAGAGATAATGTTACACCTCAGCACACCACATCAACACTTAATGGAAAAAATAGACGGAAGGACCAATTTGGAACTTCTTGCAAACATAAAGGACGAATTTAGACTTTTTGAAACATAAAGGACCAATATGGAACTTGAGTGAAACATAGAGGACCAATTTGGGGTTTTGACCTAAAATCTAAATTAAATTATCAAACTTAAACAAATATGAAATATAATTCTTCAATTTTCTAAGTAAATATGGGTTAACTCATTATTTGGTTTGAGTTTTTTTTTTCCCCTCTTACTTATGGCTAGTAGGCCTTTCTATTCATGATTTATAAAAAAATATAAAGTTTAGGGTTTAGGCCCTTTTAAACTTATTCAACAAAATGTTAGGGATTGATGTTTGATATTGGATTAGTTGTTTTACCTTTTGATATATCTATAAGTTAGTGAAGGGATTAATTATCTTGTTTGATTGTGAATACTCTATTTTGACAAACAAAAAAAAGTTGAGTTTTGTAAAGGTATCTTATTTACATAGCCTAAAATGATAAAATTCTATGGAATACAAAATTCTCACTCCGTGAGAATAAAAATGGAAAGAACTATGAGAATGTTCTATTTTCAAAATGTAAAATTTTCATGACTATATTTTCAATCCATATATCAAATGCGAGAATACAATATGTTGGTAAGGGAAAAAGTGAGAGAGATCATATTCTATATTTGTTAATCCGTATACCAAATATTACCTTAAATTCACGACTAACTAGATTATTTTGCTAGTGGTGTTGGTAAGAAAAAAATTAAGAGAGATTGGTCCTCTGTTTTAATTTGTATATACACCAATATTAAAGAAGTATAAATTAATTATGAATCATGGTTGGTAAGAAAAAGAAAGACTTTTTGGAAATTGCCATTTGTCAAATTTCTGTCCATTTCTTTAACATTTTTTAGTCATGTTAGTATTTTTATTAAATTAGTAAAAGATGTTTTGGTGGTCTTTGTAATACTTTTTAACCACGTCAACATTTTTGTTTAGGATTTTAAGTGAAATTGCTAAAACAACATTCATGATTCGGTGGAAACTTAGGGTCCATTTGGTATGTTAAGTAGGGATATAAAGAGAAGTGATGTAAAGGGAAGTAATATATAAAGGAAAGGAATGTAACCCTTCAAACTGCCTACAATTCAAGGAGGGGATTAGTCACTATGCTCGACGGTGGATATCATAGTCTGGACAAAAAAAAATGCTTGGTATAAAATAAAATATAGGAGGAAAAGTTTATAATATAAATATGTCAAAAAGATCAAAATACCCTTATTATTATATTTAAAAATAAAAAATTTTAGGTTAAAATCCCAAATCGGTCCCTTATGTTTGCACGAAGTTTCATATTGGTCTTTTATGTTTGCAAGAAGTTCTAAATTGGTCATTCCGTCCACTTTCGTCAATTTTTTAAGTTAAGTGCTGACATGACGTGCTAACGTATCCATCTAAACTGACATGTCATGTCACGTCACGTCATTGCCACATCAGTGCATGTCATCACATATGATAGTAGATGATGACATGGCGATGATGTGGCATAACACGTCAGCTTAGATAGACACATAGGAGAGATGATATGTCCACTTCAGCAATTAACGAAAGAAATAAACGGACTTGGACAGAAGGACCAATTTGAAACTTTTTGCGAACATAAAGGACCAATTTAAACTTTTTGAAACATAAAGGACCAATATAAAACTTTGTGCAAACATAAGGGACCAATTTGACATTTTGACCAAAATTTTATATTAAAAAAGAAAGTGGTGGTGGGTGAGTGGGTGGTAGTAGGTGGTAGTAGGTGGTGGTGGTTTTAAAAAAAAGGCTTTGAGAGAATAAAGGAAAGAAAAAAGAATTGAAGAAGAAATTAGAAAAGGAGAAAAAAGAATAATGTGAGTTTTAGAGAGTCTGACACCAATTCAGCACGCACGTCACCTGATCGTTAAAGGAAAAAAATGTAATAGTGTTAGACAAAAAGACTGATTTGATATAATTTGTAAATATAAAAGATTAATTTAAAATTTTTAAAAAATAAAAAAATTAATATAGAACAAGTGAAAAAGAGAATGGACAAAAAAAATTTGACAAAAAATGTTAAAGATTAAATCATACATTTTTATAATTTATGAAGTAAATAAAAAATATATCAAAGAAATATTTTTATTAGTAGAAATGATCGTGGGTTAAGAATACATCAAAAATGGAATGGAAGAGAGAGTATAGTTGGTTCTCCATCGCTTATAAAAATTTGAGGTAAATTATTTTTTTTATCTTAAATTATTAGTTAAACTACTAATAAGTTCTTAAATCTTAAAATTAGACTTTTGGTCCATGAATTTACACTTTCATTAATTATATAGTCCTTGGAACAATATCTGACGTGTCCATTATATGCTGACGTGGTGCTGTTGATTTGTCACTATGTTGTCCCTCAGACCCTCACCTTGGCACCCACATCATCGAAATATATGTTAAAATAAGTCTCTATATTTACAATCATGTTGTTATTTTTAACTAATATAGAGATTACTTTTAAATAATATATATCAATGTTGTAAGAACTGAACCAGACAAAGATTCGGACAAGTGTTCGGTTCATGGTCTGATCGGTTTAACCGGTCGAACCAGATGATGCAATAAATAATAAATAATTATTATTTTTAATATATAAAATGATATCACTCAAATTTTAAGTTTCAATTATGCATAATTTTAAAGTTTTAAATTACATGACTTCTCAAAGTTTTAATTTTCAAGACTTGTCAAACTCTAAAAGAACTTAATCAAACCAAATATAAAATTTTTGATAATCATGGCTTTTAAATTTTAATTTTCAAGACTTTTCTAATTTTAATTTTTAAGATTTCTCTAATTTCTTTTTTTATGTTATTTTTTATTTTTATTTTTCAATTATTTATTTTTTTAAAGAAAATAAAATTTGGACCGGTTGGACGGTCTAAATTCGGTCCAACTAGAAAACGGTTTTTTTTTGTCCAACCAACTCGCATTTGTATTCGGTTGGCGGTTGAATCGGTCGGACCGTCCGGTCCTGTCCGGTTCTTACAACATTGATATATATTATTTAGTATTACTTTTTAAATATTTAAATGATGTGATGAGGTGAAGTGACAACATAAAAACAAATCAATAATGTTATATCATTTCACAATAATCACATCGGCCAAATTACTCTTTTGTCTTCAACGTTTGCACCAAGTTTAATATTGGTCCTCAACGTTTCAAAAAATTATTTTAGGTCCTCAACGTTTTTTTTGTCAAAATTGGTTCTCCAACGTAACTCTGTCTAGTTTTTTTTGTTAAATGCTGACGTGGAAGGCTTATATGACACAGCCTCTCTCCTACGTGTCATATTTGGATGATATGACACCCTCTCTCACTCCAATTCAACAAAAAGACGCCGTTTTGCATCACTTCTCTCTCACTCCAGCTCAACAAAACGCCGTCGTTTTGCTGAGTTGGAGTGAGAGAGGATGTCATATCATCCAAATATGACACGTAAGAGAGAGAGTGTGCCACATAAGCCTTCCACGTCAGCATTTAACAAAAAAACCAAACGGAATTATGCTGGAGGACCAATTTTGACCCAAAAAAAAACATTGAGGATCTAAAATAACTTTTTGAAACGTTGAGGACCAATATTAAATTTGGTGCAAACGTTGAGGACCAAAAGAGAAATATGGCCTAATCACATCACACAATAATTTAACGAATAAATAGTTGATAAGAGTAAAAATTTAAACATCAAATCACCTATTTCTAAAATTCTAATAGTTAGACTAATAATTGAAATACTGACACCCTATGGGCATGTTCACTTACAGGATAACAATTTCATAGAAATCAAAAAGTAAGTGGGACTTGAGTCCCACTTATTTTTTCACTTTTTCAATTCTATCAACTTAAAAAAAAAGAAAAAAAAAATATAAAATATCTATTATACCCCTTTGATTTGATACAATTATAACCTTTTTTTTTATTATTATTTTAATATAAGGGATAAAATAATCATTTTAATACATTCCCATTCTCTTCTCAATTCCCAAACTTTTATCACTAAACCCATCAAATACATTCTCTTTCCATTAACGTTTCTATTTCAATCAACGTGCCTATAAATCCACGCTACTTCACTCCCACACCATTTTCACAAGAGGACACCAATCTACTTCTTCTTCTTCTGGAATACGAAGACCAGAAAGAAAAAATCCACATTACTTCACTCCCTCACACCATTTTCACTATCTGGAAGAACCCTGTGGAGTTACATCTCCACCTTCTTTTAGGTGATCTTGTTGGACCATAAGCATGACTATTTTCCTCACTACCCTCCTTCTCTTAATTCCCCTTCCCCTTCTTCTGCTTCTGCTTCGCATTAGTCCAACATCATCAACATCGAAGTCGAATAGGATTCCTCTTCCTCCTGGTTCTCTCGGAATCCCAATCCTAGGTCAGAGCCTCGCCCTCCTCCGATCAATGCGCGCCAACACCGCAGAGAAATGGATCGAGGACCGAATCCGCAAGTACGGCCCGATTTCGAAGCTGAGCCTATTCGGAAGACCGACGGTTTTCGTGTACGGACAAGCGGCGAACAAGGTTATTTTCGGCAACGACGGCGGCGGCGCGCTGGGGCACCAGCCGCCGCAGTCCTTGAAGATGATCCTGGGAGAGCGGAATATGTCGGAGCTGAGCGGGTCGGATCACAAGCGGGTCAGGAAGGCGCTTGTGTCGTTCTTGAAGCCGGAGTCTCTGAAGCGGTATGTGGGGAAGATGGATGCAGAAGTGAGGAAGCACATCGAGATGCATTGGGAGGGAAAGGAGAAGGTTTCGGTAATGTTGATATACAAACTCGGTTTAATTGAACATCTTGATTTTTTTGAAAAACAAATTGTTTGATCTTCCAAAACTAGAATGATTATAAACCAATGTTGTAAAAAGGTCATTAAATCGAAAAGTTGGTTAAACCGATTGAACGGTTGGTCGAACTGTTATAAATGTAAAAATAATAATAATTTATTAATATTAATATAAATAATATATTTTTTATTTATAACTTTTAAATATAATAAGTAATTTATATGATTTAATTATACACATGAAAAAAAATAAGTTCAAGTAATAATAATTAAAATATTTATATATTTTTATGTATTATTTTAGTTGCTCCATAATCACAAGAAATTTGATATTATAAAATACAAAATGTTGAGCTCAATCATTAAAAAAAGTAAAAAAAAAAAAACTTTTTGATCGAGTCAATCCCAAAAAATTGATCCAATTCTTGATTTGACCTTGAGTCAACCCCTCATCCGAATTTTTTTATATAACTGGACCGGACTAGTGAACAAGTCTCGATTTGACCGGTTCAATCCAATTTTTAAAACATTGTTATAAACCTTTTCTCTAAAAAATATTTGTGTCCTAAATTAATATCAATTAGTTCCAATTTTCAAATAAATCTTTGGGTTGGAGGGATGTGCCTACAACTCTTGAACTCCAAGGATACTTGGGGCATGTTCGGATGGATGGAAAATGGGAAGGAGAAGTGGGTGGAAAAAAAAAACATATGGGTCTCACATGTTACCTATTTTTTTATTTTCATCTTGAAAAATGTGTATAATTAAAAAAAAAAAAAAGAAAATACAAAATACCTATTATACCCTTTGATTTGACACAATTATAACCATATTTTCTTTTTATTATTTTAATATAAGGGGTAAAGTGGTCATTTTAATACATTCCCATTCTATTTTCATTCCAAATTTTTACTACCAAACACATCAAACCCATTCCCTTTCCCTCTCCCTCTCCCTTTCCCTTTTCCTTTCTAGCTACCAAACGTGCCCTTGGTTTTTAAAAATTTAAAAAATTTTAAATTACGTAAAAAGAAAAAAAAAAGCTTAACTTAAATTTTTTTAATATTATAAATTAGCGAGTCACTATGTTTAACAATGAATACTCTTTATAAAAAAATAATGGATACTCTAGTATAAACAAAACAAAAAACTCCAATATTGAAGACTTGAGTTTGGATTGAGGGATTTGGAGGGAATTTAAAATCTTTTCTTTTGTTTGGTTTTAAAAATTTGAAAGAAAAAGAGAATGAAAGAATTTGTAATAATATTTTTTTTGTTAATTTTAATTACTTAGAGGGGGGTTTGAGAGTTTCAAGTAAGAGAAGTTATAACTTAACATTTCTTTCCTTTGGCTTCCTTCTCATTATGATTCCTTCCTCTGCTTGCTCCCAATTTAGGGTGTCTTTGCACTTTGGATGGAGGAAAATGGAGGGAAGAGAAGAAAATGTTGATAGCTACACCTTTTTCAAATTTCTAAATTTTGAGGGGAAATAAATTGAAGAATTTTTTATTAACCCTTTTTAACGTTTCCCTTTATTAATTTCAATTGAGTCTTGTTAGTTAAGAAGCATTAAATGTTCAATTAATCATTTCTTACATTTTTAATGAATATTTAATACTTCTTAGGGCACTTATTAACAAAATTATTTTTAATTAGGATTTATTTAACATGTGTCCTTAAGGCATATATTAAGATTTTACCACATTGATCAATAGAGTATTTTATATCTTAAAATTTATAAAAATTCAATTAAAAAAATAAATTCTAATGTTTGAAAGCAATTGGACCTCTGCATTAAGCAGTAAAGTGCTCAGTGAAATGAGGAGAAAAACCGATAGAGAAAAAATTGTGGTTCCCACTTTATCAAATCTTCTTTCTCTTAATTTTTCTATCTCATTATTGTTTTCTTTTTGTCTCTCTCCTCACTTCACTTTTTAATGCAGAGGTCCAATTCCTGTTTGAAAACCTATTAACCAATGAGATAAAACTTTAATATGTGTCCTTAAAACACATGTTAAAAGGACTCTTTTAATTATTTTAAATTAGAATTTTTTGAGGGATTCAAAGAAGGAGAAAATAATCTCTGATTTAAACTTTTCTCCTCTCCTCTTTTCTTTTCCTTTCCTTTCCTTTGATTCCTTTCCTTCCCCTCTTCATTTCCAAAAGACAAGCTTGAAGAAAAGGTGATGGATGTTATCTTTCTTAATACGGTAAAAAGATCCCCAAGTTGATTCTCTCTATAACAACATATTTGTCACTTGTCAATAACTAGGATAGTGTTATGTCCCTGATATCCCGAACACAAAAGCATAGCCTGCAACCCCATGATATGATTTCTCAAATTACATATAAATTAACACTTGGAATTAATTTATTACGTGAAATTGTTTGTGTTCTGAATCGCTCTTGCAGTCTTACTTCCTAACAAGAATTGAATGACAATGTTTCAAATTATGGACTGATACTTCAAATTTTGTTTATTACAATAGTTATATCTGTGGCTATCACTTGTCTAAATGTCAATGTTTTAGGATTAGGATCATGCAAGAGTTGAATGAAATGCCAATAACAAATCTTGCACTGTCAATATATATATATAGGTGTTGCCTCTGATGAAGACCCTCACATTTGACATAATTTGCTCTCTCCTGTTCGGTCTGGATAGAGGCAAACAAAGGGACCAATTTCTAACTTCCTTCCAGGTGATGATCAAGGGGGTATGGTCCGTTCCTCTGAACCTGCCCTTCACACCCTTAAACCGTAGCCTCAGAGAAAGTGCAAGGATGCAGAGCATGGTGAAGGAGCTCCTTCTCAAGAAGAAGATCGAGCTTGAGCAGAATGGCGCTTCCCCTCACCAAGACCTCGTCACTTACCTGCTTAGCATGCACCACCTTAAAGATGACGAAGAAAAGATGATGACAGAGGAGGAGATCGTTCACAATGTCATAGCTATCATGTTTGCTGGGCATGACAATATATCTGTTCTGCTCACTTTCATTATCAGATTGCTGGCTACTGAACCATCTGTATATGCATCTGTCCTTCAAGGTATGTGTTATGGAACAACGGAGTGATGTAGGACTAGATAACATAGAAGAAATTATATATGGGAGAGAAAGAATGAGGGAGGGATAAGATATGATTTATGTGCTTCTTTCATGATTAATATATCTTTTGTAGATTCTGTCTGTCCAAGAATTTCTCAACCTTTGCTAAACTGAATTAGTCTTGTCCAAGTTGGCTCATAGAAAACAACAAAGTAGCCCATATTTGTTTTGTTATTTGGGCGACTCTATTTTCAATCATAGTAATTGCGGCTTCTTTTGTTCGAAATGTTGATGGAATGGAATAGAAAAAGTAGTGAGGCTCAGGTGGGTCCTGCCAGTGAAGGAAAACATATTTCTTTAGGAAATCGTGTCATTTTTTTAAAAAAATACAAAATGTCTATTATACTCTTTGATTTGATACAATACTAACCTTTTTTTCTTTTTATTATTTTAATATAAAGGGTAAAATAGTAATTTTAACATATTTCAATTCCATTTTCATTCCAAATTTTTACTACCAAACACAGTAAACCCTCCATTGCTCTTTCCTTTTCTGCGTAAAAAACGTGCGTTGTGCTTTGATTGCAGAGCAAGAAGAGATTGCAAAAGGCAAGCATGCAGGAGAGCCCTTGAGCTGGGAAGATCTTGTAAAGATGAAGTACACCTGGAGAGTAGCATTGGAAACTCTTCGGATTGTTCCCCCAATATTTGGTGGGTTTAGAAAGACATTGAAGGATATAGAATATGAAGGGTACCTCATACCCAAAGGCTGGCAAGTAAGTCATATGTTAATGTGTTAAGAGATTACTGTAATATAAACTTTCTCTTTTCTTCTTTGCGTAAAGAACGTGTCCAAACCCTTTCTTGTTTTGATCTTGTTCAGATATTCTGGGTTTCAGCAATGACCCACATGGACAGCAGCATATTCCCAGAACCATCAAAGTTTGATCCAAGTAGATTTGAAAACCAAGCATCTATCCCACCCTACTGCTTCGTCTCTTTTGGAGGAGGGCCAAGAATATGCCCAGGAATTGAGTTTGCCAAATATGAAACTCTGGTGGCAATCCATTATTTGGTTACAAAGTTCAATTGGAAGCTATGTGCAGACAACACATTCACTAGGGATTTCATGCCAACACCCAATCAAGGACTGCCACTTCAAATCAGCCCCAGGGTACTGTCCTAAACTCCAAGATCTCTCTCATTTCAAGAACTACTAGAGAGAGAATAGAGGAAAGAATAAATTAAGTTGTCATTGATATTGTGTTTGGTTGGAGGCGAGTGAGATGTAGGAAAATGAATAAGAAATGTTTATTTTGTTCTTCAATTATTAAAAGTTATGTTTTTGAAGTAACATTTTTAAGAGTGAGGGCAAACGTGATATTTTCAATTATATCTTTCATATAATCAAATCAATTTTATTTCCTTACATACCAAACATATTTTTTTTATTTAAATCATATTCTATTTTCCCTCTCATTTACCTCACTTTCTTATCAAAATAACTTCCTCAGCAACCAAACACTATTCTAATATGGGCACTTATATACAATTAAATAAATTGTGGTCAAGTTTAAGGCGGGTATGTATCCTTCCTTTCTCATGCCTATGTTCCATGACCCTTTGTATATAAGAGAAAGTGATGTATTATTATGTGAAGCCTAATAAATAATTATGTTCTCCATATTTTGACAAAAACCCTTCTCTTTATGTTTTAGTTAATTAATGAAAATAAATAGCAATAATAAATGTATTTATAATTATTTATCTATTTAAATAACATTAATAAATATTTAATCGATTAAAATAATTAATAAAAAATAAGTTTTTTTATTAATTAAAAGTAATAACTTTTTAACTAATAAACTAATTAACATTTTCTTTTTTAAAAGACAAATTAACAATAATAAATATTTTTCACTATTTATCTATTTAAATACCATTAATACCAAAGTGAATTTATATTTATCATTTTGGTAATTTGATAATAAAAAATATTATTTTATACAAAATTTTTAAACACAAACCACTTCTCATCTATTGATAATTTTTTTTTCAATTAAAAATTTTTAAATACAAATAATTTCTCTCTTATAACATTTTTTTCCTTCAAATTCCTTTTAGAAAAAAACTCATTTGAAAAAGGAAAAATCATATTTTAGATGCATATCCAAAAGGGTTCTTAAAGGTAATATTTTATTTTCATGATTGCCTTTTGTCCATACTCTTTGTAGCAACCAACTCATGACATTTTTTATTGGATGGGACATCTTAAATGCATGATCACAATTCAATATTTATAAGTTGTCACATAATCAGATGTATAACGTGATAGATGAAATTGATTAGAGGAAGTAATATATTGTCATATTATTCCACTTTTTGCTTTTATGTTGTATATAAAAACTAAAAAGCTTGCTTCATCTGACACATTTTATTTTTAATAAGGGAAAGATTCTCAACCACTCAACTTTTGAGAAGTTCAATTATCATATGTTTTTTTTTCCCCTTATTTTTTTGTTTCAATTTTTTATTTAAAAAAAAAAGATAAACTAAAAAACTCAAGTGAAATCATTCAATATAAATAGTAAATCTCCATTAAGCAATTCAGGTGAACATGTGACACACGTGGGATTCTGGCTAAATTCAATAAAGCTAAAGAGCAAGGAATACTTATAAAATTTGGGTTAGAAATTTTGTGCAGTAAAAAAGTTTTTTTTTTTTGAGAGGGCTCTCTTTATTATACAAATATTATTTAGCTTGAGTAAAATTAGAATATTAAATCATATTTAATGGACTTCTAAATACTGGTAAAAATCAAATTGGTTTGGAGTAAGGGCATGCTTGACAAATTTTTTTTTTTTAAAAAATAATCTTGAAAGCTGTTTTTAAAAAACAATTTTAGAATGAAAAATGCTTGACAATTGTCTGATTTTTTAAAAATACAAAACAATTATCATAGCATTGTTATTATTTTTTTTAAAAAAAATATGTTTGACAATTGTTTTTGTTTTGTGTTTTTTAAAATATTCTTAAAATTGTTTTAAAAAACAAAAAAAAATATTATTTGGTTACTTTTCAAAAAAAAATTCACAAAGTTGTCATTAATTAAGGGAGAGAGAAAAAGTAAATTACGTAATTTTAATGAAAATACTTATATCAGACGAAGTACAACAAAAAAAAGTGTTTGATTAATTTTTGTGGGCAAATTATTTTTTTGGTTTTCAATGTTTACATGAAATTTAATATTGATTCTCAATGTTTCAAAAAGTTATTTTAGGTCTTTAACGTTTCTTTTGTCAAAATTGGTCATCTAGCATAACTCCGTCTCTGGTTTTGCCGTTAAATACTGACATGGAAGGCTTATGTGGCACATCCTCTCTCCTGCGTATCATATTTAAATGATATGATACCCTCTCTCAATCCAACTCAACAAAACGGCGTCGTTTTGCTTTTGCATCACTTCTCTCTCACTCTAATTCAGCAAAACGGCGTCGTTTTGTTGAGTTGGAGTGTGAGAGGGTGCCATGTCATTTAAATATGACAAGTAAGAGAGAGGGTGTGCCACATAAGCCTTCACGTCAATTAGGGGTGTACACGGGTCGGATTTTGGCTGGATCCGAGACCCGGCCTGGGTCGGGCCGCCGGGTCAACCGGATTTTTTTTTTTGGAATTTGAATTTGAGTCGTGGGAAATAGAAAATGGACATGGAAAATAGAGAGTAGACATAGGAAATAGAGAGTAAGTATAGAAAATGGAGAGTGAGCATAGAAAATGAGGAGTAATTAATACATGTTGACATTTTGAATTGATTTATTACCTAGTTTTTAGGAATAGATTAATAAGATATTAAATAATAGATATGATATCTTATTTTCAGCTATCAATTTTAATATTTTTTACATATAAAAATACTTAAATAATAAAAATAACAAAAATTTTAAAAAATAAAATAAAATGGGCCTACCCCGATTCGGCCCGAGTTTCGGGCAGCCCAACTCGTGCCCGACCCGGTGACCAAGCTGACCCGGCTCGATGGACTCGAATGTGTCCGGGCCGGGTCGGGTTGGCCGGGTCACATGTACAGCCCTAACGTCAATATTTAACGGCAAAACCAGACGGAGTTACACTAGATGACCAATTTTGAAAAAAAAAACGTTGAAGACATAAAATAACTTTTTGAAACATTGAGGACCAATATTAAACTTTGTGCAAACGTTAAAGACCAAAAGAGTAATTTAGCCAATTTTTGTTTTATAAGTTTTTTTTTTTCCAAAACAAGAGAACAACATCAAAACAAGTTTTACTTGTTCTGATTTTTGTTTCTAAAAACACCAATCTATTCTTTAGTTTTTAAATATAGTTATTGAAAACAAATAACCAAATTAATTTTTTATTATGTTATTTTTAAATATAAAAAACAGTTTTTAAACACAATTATCGAACTCGGTATAAATTTTTAAAAGATGAAATTAATTATATATTTTTTAAGAATCATAACTTGCATTTTCAAACATTAAAATTACAAATTATTTTATCATTTATATCTTAATATTGTCTTACAAGTTATTACTCTTTAAAAATAAGGTTAAAGTATTATTTTAGTTCTCAATGTTTGCATGAAGTTTAATGTTGGTCCTCAAAGTTTTATTTTTTGGTTGATTTTGGTCCTCGAGCGTAACACAGTTTACTTTTTGCCGTTAAATGATGACGTGACATGCTTATGTGGCACACCCTCTCCCTACGCGTCATATTTTAATGACGCGGCATGATACATCACTACCACGTCACCCCACATTGCCACATCATCATCTTTTCTCCTTTATCATCATCATTTGGAGTGACGTGACAGTGATGTGTCATGCCACATCATTAAAATATGACATGTAGAAGAGAGGGTGTGCCACATAAGCATGTCATGTCATCATTTAATGGCAAAAAGTTAACGGTGTTACGCTCGAGGATCAAAATCGACCAAAAAATAAAACTTTGAGGACCAATATTAAACTTTTGAAACATTGAAGACCAACATTAAACTTCATACAAACATTGATGACCAAAATAATACTTTAGCCTAAAAATAAAATAAAATTATTGAGAATGATGTTAGAGGTGTTTACCTTCCCATAAATTTTACTAGCTAAAAAAAAAAGTAAATTTACACATCATAAAAATAAAGAGAATAGATCTTATGCTGACCAGTAAAAAAAGCAAAGAGAGAATGTGACACATAAATAGATCTGTCACTCTTTCTCTTTATTTTTCTATACTAAACATTCAAGGAGTATAAAATTCAATCTTAAATGGGACCCACTTATGTGCCGGATAAATTCACTCTCCCTATCCACCATATAGAATCCAATGAGAGTCGAGATAGTTCTCCTTTCTTCCCGCGCTTATAAAAAGTTCATACTGTTTCACTTCCCTCACACCATTTTCCCCAGACGAAACCAATCTTCTTCTTCTTCTTCTTGTGGAAGACGAAGACAAGAACTATGACTATTTTCCTCACTACCTTCCTTCTCTTAATCCCCCTTCTTCTTCTTCTGCTTCGCATTATTCCAACATCATCAACATCGAAGTCGAATAGGATTCCTCTTCCTCCTGGTTCTCTGGGAATCCCAATCCTAGGTCAAAGCCTCGCCCTCCTCCGATCAATGCGAGCCAACACCGCGGAGAAATGGATCGAAGACAGAATCCGCAAGTACGGTCCGATTTCGAAGCTGAGCCTATTCGGAAAACCGACGGTTTTCGTGTACGGACAAGCGGCGAACAAGTTTATCTTCAGCAACGACGGCGGCGCGCTGGTGAACCAGCAGACGCAGTCCATGAAGATGATTCTCGGAGATCGGAATATGTTGGAGGTGAGCTGGTCGGATCACAAGCGGATCAGGAACGCGCTTGTTTCGTTCTTGAAGCCGGAGTCTCTGAAGCGGTATGTGGGGAAGATGGATGCAGAAGTGAGGAAGCACATTGAGATGCATTGGGAGGGAAAGGAGAAGGTTTCGGTATGTTCACACAAACTCAATTTAATTGAATATCTTGATTTTCCAAAAGAAAATTGATTGATCTTTGAAAAATAAAATGATTATCATTTTTTTCTCCTGAAAAATTTTGGCAAAATACTTTCCAAATCCCCCAAACTTTACACTAAATTCTAATTTTATCCTAAAATTTTCGGATTTCGTCCTAATGCCCCACAACAAAGTATTAATGACAAATAATTACACAATATCACACATATAATATTAATATTAATTTATTATTTAAAATGATATCATTTATATATTCGTATACTTTTTTTTAATAAGAAGTAGATATGTCAATGAGTGCATCTCATATCATTATTTGTATAGTTAGTAATTTGGTTTATATTTTTTTTAGGTGTTAAAATGAATTTGAAACTTTTGTTTGAAAATGGATTGCAATATAAAATTTTTGAACAAAATTGATTGAAAATTTTTTTGATATAAATTAAAAATTGACCACAAAAACTTTTACCTAAATGGAAAGATTTCGAATTAAACCTTCTTTTGAGGGACAAAAAGGGGAAGATAAACTATCCCTTTACTTTAAGGCTTTAACCTTCCTCCTCCTCCTTGTTCCCAAACACACCCTTTTGATGTTAACTTCCTTAATAAGGTAAAAGATCCCCTTGTTCATTCTCTCCATAATAACATATTTGTCAATAACTAGAATATGTTATGGCCAACCAATAGGTTGTTGGTTGGAGTGGTAGGTATTTCATTCCCTTTAAGTAAGGTCTCAAGTTTGAGTCTTGTGTATGGAAAAATTTATGCCAGTAGAGCTCTATCCCCGTTATGAGACCTTAACTAACTCGAACAAGATTACCTCCAATAGGAGAATACCTATAGAAACAAAAAAAAAAAGAATATGTTATGGCCCTAATATCATGAAGACAAAAGCATTTTATGTAGCCTCCAGCTAAAATCTAGCATGATGATATTGAACCTTAAATTTCTAAACAAAATGAGTGTAATTTCTGACTAAGAGCAACCCCATGAAGCAGAAGTGCAGCACACTTAACAATATAGCCGTGATATGACTTTTCAAGTTACATATGAACACTTGAAATTTATTATGTGAAATTGTTCGTGTTCTGAATTTTTCTAACTTCTTAACAAGAATTGAATGACATGTCAACTATGTGAAAAGAAAAATCAGTGTGAAACTGTGAATTGGGTCCACTGCAATTTGAACAATGGATTGACTTGTCTGTGTTAATGACAATGTTTTAGGATTAGGAGCATATATACCAGAGTTGAATGAAATGCCAATGATATATTTGGCATTGTTAATAGGTCTTGCCTCTGATGAAGACCCTCACATTTGACATAATTTGCTCTCTCCTGTTTGATCTGGATCGTGGTAAACAAAGGGACGAGTTGCTAACTTCCTTTCTGGTGATGAGTAAAGGATTGTGGGCAGTCCCTGTGAACCTGCCCTTCACACGCTTCAACCGTAGCCTCAGAGAAAGTGCAAGAATAGAAAGCATGGTGAAAGAGCTTCTTCACAAGAAGAAGATTGACCTTGAGCAGAACGGTGCTTCTCCTCACCAAGATCTCATCACTTGCTTGCTTAGCATGAACAATAAAGATGACGAAGAAAAGATGACGGAGAAGGAGATTATCCACAATATCAGGCTTATTATGTTTGCTGGGCATGACACTACATCTATTCTTCTTACTTTCATTATCAGATTTCTCGCTACTGAACCATCTGTTTATGCAACTGTTCTTCAAGGTATGTGTTATAACAACACAACGGGAAGAAGGTATGGGACTTGAGTCCCACATTAGAATTAGCTTTTCCGAGAAGTTCTTGAGAGATTTTTATACAGGGCTTATATATATATATATGTCTTATCTAATTGTCAGATAATGAATCATCTATTCAATGTTTGTTAGGTACCTAGTTTAGAAAAGATATATATTTAGATTGTAGACCAAACGAATTACAAAGACATTTAAAAGGACCCACCAACGACATATTTATGTGCTTCTTCATAATTAACCTAGTTAACTTCACTAAACTGAACTAGTCTTATCTAAGTTGACTCGTGAAATAACAAATTAGCCATGTTTATTTTGTGCTTTTTAGGATATTTTCGGTGAGTCTCTTTATTTCCAATCATAGCAACTGCACTTGTAATATATTGAGGATGCTTTGTTTGCAGAGCAAGAAGAGATAGCAAAAAGCAAGCATGCAGGAGAGCCCTTGACCTGGGAAGATCTTGTAAAGATGAAGTACACCTGGAGGGTAGCATTGGAAACTCTTCGGATTGTTCCCCCTATATTTGGTGGGTTTAGAAAGACCGTGAAGGATATAGAATATGAAGGATACCTCATACCCAAAGGCTGGCAAGTAAGTTATATGTGCTAGATATTATAATATAAACTATTCATGAACTTTTAACACTCTAGGATTTTGAGTTGAACCTTCGAAATTTCAGTACATTAAAACTACTAATAGCCTTTACTAAGCTTTTGAATTGAACTGAACCATCTAGCCATCAATAACTATTTATAAATATTGAAACTAAACCCTTTCTTTTCTATCTTGTTCAGATATTCTGGGTTTCAGCAATGACCCACATGGACAGCAACATATTCCCAGAACCATCAAAGTTTGATCCAAGTAGATTTGAAAACCAAGCATCTATCCCACCCTACTGCTTCGTCTCCTTTGGAGGAGGGCCAAGAATCTGCCCAGGATATGAGTTTGCTAAATATGAAACTCTGGTGGCAATCCATTATTTGGTTACAAGGTTCACTTGGAAGCTTTGTGCAGACACTACATTCAGTAGGGATCGCATGCCAACACCTAAACAAGGACTGCCAGTTCAAATCAGCCCCAGGGTACTATCCTAGACTCCAACATCCCTCATTTCAAGAACTACTAGTTTTCTATCCGTAAGTGGTAAATAATTCGTATACGGAAAGATATAAGGAAGTTATCTAAGTTTAGTCCTTTGTTTCTCTCTCTTTCATATATTTCTTTTCTTCCTTTCTGCGCCCTCACTTTACAGCTCTACCTCTCTTCTCACTTTAGAGGATGGTATTTTAATATGGGCTGAATTGTGCTTATTGCTTAAGTTTAATGCGGTTATGTATCCTTCCTTTCTCATGCCTATGTTCCATGACCCTTGAATATAAGAGAAAGTGATGTATTATAATGTGAAGTGTGTATGTCTCCTACGTAAGTTTGGTATTGTCTATTGTCTTTGTTATGTAAGATTCCATATTTGGCCCGGCTGAGGCCTTAGTCCAGGTTGATCGTATCTTTTATTGGACTGGACTCATCCATTTTTAATTTAGACAAAAAAATTTTGACCTGATTCTACATATTTTATTAGACTAGTCCCATTTTTACTCTCATTATAAGATACTTGTGAGAATTAGGAGTTTTTGGTGGGGAAAAAGTGTTCTTTTAAAGAAAGTATTTACTTTTAAATTTTATGGTGTTTGTGACACGTCAAAAGTGCTCTTGAATAGTAGTAGAAATAATATTTTATGTTCTTTATATTTTTTATGAAACCCTTCACTTTTTGTTTTATTTGATTAGTAAAAATAAATAAGAATAAAAGTATAAAACATATATGTATAACCATTTATCTATTTAAACAATCAACTAAAATAGAGAAAAATTCTAATTTTTTAGTATTTTTCTCTTTATGGTCTTTAATATTTGTTTAGTCTTAATTTGTTCATTTATGTTTGCACTTAGTATTAATTTTATAATTTAGTCTCTTATATTTATAATTAGTATATCAATTTGGTTCTTTCATTATCCAAGTGCTAAAATATTTAATAGAATGTTAATTATTTTAACACTTAAATAACAGAGAGATCAAATTGATACCAACTGTAAACATAGAGGATTAAATTGAAATTAAATAAACGTTAGGGATCAAATTGATATTATATTGCAATCATAGAAGATTAAATTGAAAATGGGCAAACGTTAAAAACTAAATTAATATTAATTTGAAACAAAATATTAAATTGAGACTGAGCAAATATTATTTATCAAATTGAAAAAATACTAAATGTGATGGACCAAAATGAATATTTCTATATTAAAAAAACTAGTAAATAAAAATATTTTATTGATTAAAATTAATTTTTAAATTTATAAACTTATTAACATTTTATTTTTTATGACAAATTAACAATAATACATATTTTTAACGATTTATCTATTTAAATAACATTAATAACAAAGTGATTCTATAGTTGTCATTTTGGTAATTCGATAGTCAAAATCATTTTTTTACAAAATTTCAAACGCAAAATACTTCTCATCTACTAATAAACTGTTTTTAAATTAAATTTTTTAAATGCAAATGGTTTTTCTCTTCTAGCCTTTGTTCTTAAACTTCATTCAGAAATAAATAGATTTTAGATTCAATTCTAGATGGGTTCTTAAAAATAGCATTTTCATGATTGACTTTTTGCCCATACTCTTTGTAGCATCAAACTCATATGCCATTCTTTTGATTCCATGGACTTCTTAAATTGGTTAGCAGATGTAATATATTGACTTATTGGAAGGAAAGCAGTATAATTTTAACATCTTTTAAAAAAGAATCATGTAATGTACTCAGAAATAAAGTATCGGTCTAAGTCATAGATAGACTACTAAAAGAAACAAAAAAGTATTGGGGATCATGATAAATTTGCTTCTCTTTTTTTCAGGAATTTGCTTTTAGTTGTTCTGATTTTTCAATTAAATTTTAAAAACACCAATTTATTTTTTAGTTTTTAAAAATAATTATTGAAAATTTAAATAAAATATTAGCTATGTAAATTTTAGTTTATTTAATTTATTTTTTAGGTACTCCATTCTCCTTAAGCAATGTTCCAAATTTGATATTTGCATATGAAAAAATCTTTACTAAGAGAGCTCTATTCTCGTTATGAAACCTTAGTTAGCTCGAACAGGATTCTCTCTACTAAGAAGATACCTATGAGAAACGGAAAAAAAATTACTAAATTCCTAAACTAAATAAAATATAGAGGGCAAACTACTTTTTAATTATCGAATTGTTGGTCAAACTACTATTTAGTTCTCTAATTTTGAAAAATTATTATTTAATCACCAAATTTGCAACTCTTGTCAATTATTTAGTCCATTGACGTTACTTGTTAAATAACCAAGTAACGTGGCTATTAACTGTTGACATGTGTGGTGCCATTAACGACGACGATGCGGGTGTCGTTGTCGATGTAGGAGAAGGTATTGTCATGAGGACAAAGCATGATATCATAGTTGCATATCAAGCGAAACTTGGTTCCAAGAATAAGAGGATGTAGCATTGTCAAAATGGTCTTGGACTCGCGGACGAGCTTGGCCCACCTGCTAAATGGGGGACTTGGACATTAATAAATAAGCCCATTTAAAAACGGACCTAAACGGGTTGATTCGTTTAAGCCTGCAGACTAAACAGGCTAGCTTGAGGGCTGGTCTGTAAAAAATTAAAAAAGAAAAATATATATATTTGTTTAATATATATATATATATATATATATGTTTTTAAGTAATTTTATGTGTTAAATAATAATTTTATTCTAATAATATATATAAATAATAACTAAAATTAATAAAACATTAATTTAAAGTAAAAAAGACTAATTTTTAAGTAAATATATAATTTTATAATTAATTTTTAAAAAATATATTTTAAAAAAAATTGGCCCGCAAGCTAGCTTGTTTAGCCCGCAGGCCAATACAGGCGCGTTTAGGCATCACTTCTCAAACCCGCCTAATAAACGGGCCGACCTATTTTGACAGTGCTAGGGGGAAGGGGGTTATCAACCCAGTTTTCACAACACGGGAGGAGAGGCGAAGAGAAGAGTCCGACAACGTTAGTAATCAATGACCACGTCACTCAGTTATCTAACGGATATTAAAAATAGTTGAAAGAGTTACAAATTCATGGACTAAATAATATTTTTTCAAAATTCGGGGACTAAATAATAATTTGACTAACAATTTTAGAACTAAAACGTACTTTGTCTCTAAAATATATATCAAATAAATTTTAAGAAAAAATTTAATTAATTTTCTTATATCTTTGCTATCAACTTCTCCAATATAAATATGATACATGACAAAAAGTGTTTAAACTTTAAATGACCAATGAAAATATAAAAAAAAAATCACATTTTATATGACTAATCATAGAAGAAGAAAGAGAGTGTAAATATAAGATATGATTGATGAAACTTATGGCAAGAATATAAAGAACTTCATCTAAATTTTTTCTTAAGCTTTATTATTATAAAATGAGGTGAGTCTATGATGCAACTTGTTGCATGCATGCAATGTATAATTTCGGCCGATAGGATTGTGACATGTGGGTAGGATGACTTGAGATGCAATGCAATTTTTCATGTGTCACAATCCTATAAACCAAAATTGCATTGCATGTATATATGCAACAAGTTGCATCATAGACCAAATGTGAATTTATGATACAATTTATTACATATATATAATGTGAATTTATGATACAATTTATTACATAAAAAATTGCATTGCATGCAACTCATTGAGCTTATAAAAATCCACACTACACTCCTTCACACCTTCTTCTTCTTCTAATTGTTGTAGAAGACGAAGACCAGAAGCATGACTATTTTCCTCACTTCCTTCCTTCTCTTAATTCCCCTTCTTCTTCTTCTTCTTCTTCTTCTTCTTCTTCTTCTTCTTCTTCTTCTTCTTCTTCTTCTTCTTCTTCTTCTTCTTCTTCTTCTTCTTCTGCTTCGCATTCCAAGATCAACATCGAAGTCGAATAGGATGGAGAAGTGAGGAAGCACATCGAGATGCATTGGGAAGGGAAGGAGAAGGTTTCGGTAATGTTGATATACAAACTCACTTTAAGTAATTGAATGTCTTGATTTTTCAGAAACGAAATGTTTTTTTTTTTAATCTTTGAAAACTAGAATGATTATCATGCTTTAATTTTCTCTAGAAAAATCAACCTACAAAATTTGAATTTTTCGTATATTTTATGCTTGAAAATATTAAAAAGCGACTAATTATAAGTACGTAGAAATTGAAGTATTCATATGCCACAGTAACCACAAATCACCTTGGGTTGAACTTGAATAAGGTTGAATTTGATTCTATAAGTACTTGTGGCTTGTTTGATTGGTCTGGTTAAATTTTAAAGAGGCAAAATACTATTTAGTCTCTGAATTATTGGTCAAATTACTATTTAATCTCTGAATTTATCAAAAATACTATTTAGTCCCCGAAATTTGTAACTACGTCAATTATTTAGTCCCCAAACTTGTCAAAAATACTATTTAATCCCCAAATTTGCAATTCTGTCAACTCTAACGGGTAACAATCAGGAGACTAAATAGTTGACAGAGTTGCAAATTCGGAGATTAAATAGTATTTTTCCAAGTTTGTAGACTAAATAGTTGATAACTTGATATAATTACAAATTCGGGGACTAAATAGTTGACCTAGTTACAAATTTCGGAGATTAGATAATATTTTTGATAAATTTAGAGACTAAATAGTAGTTTGCCTCAACTTTAAAAGAAACTAATTAAGTTTAATTTTGCACGATGAAGTTTGACGAGAGCACGAATTTAATTTGGTGATTAAATTAAGCCAAGCTCTTGTATGTGTGAATGCACAAGGATTTACAGTACAATTCTTTGCCGGTCGCCATATCTTAATATTTCAAAATTTGTTTATTACAATATTAATAGTTATATCTGTCGTCATCACTTGTCTGTGGTAATGTCAAAGTTTTAGGATTAGGAGCATACAAGAGTTGAATGAAATTGGCAATAATATATTTTGCATTCTTAATTAACAGGTCTTGCCTCTGATGAAGACCCTCTCATTTGACATGATTTGCTCTCTCCTGTTCGGTCTGGATCGAGGCAAACAAATTAAAGGCACGAATTTCTAATTTCTTTCACAAGATCATCATCTTAGTGGTACAAGATCCCTCATTTCATGAACTACTAATTTTCTATCCATAAGTTGTAAAGTGGAATTTATAGTTAAGCTCTGAGAAGTAGGTATACAGGCACAATATATAACTTTTATACAATAAAATGAAGATGACCTTTAGTGCAGGATTTCCTCTAATATAAAAATACCTATGAAAAAAAAATATTTTCAAACCAAACCCTAGTTTGTTCTAGTAATTAAGAAGCTAAACTAAAACAAAGGTCTTGATGGAATGAAGTCCCAAGTTAATTTCATGTAGGTTTAAAACCACTTTCAAAATTTCTCCCAAATGACAATTGACGAACTAAAGTTTGTAGTTGGCTAAAGTACTATTTTGGTCCTCAATGTTTGCATAAAATTTAATGTTGATCCTTAAGGTTTCAAAAGTTTGTTGGTCCTCAAAGTTTTTTTTTTGGTCGATTTTGGTCCTCAAGCGTAACACCGTTAACTTTTGCCATTAAATGATGACGTGGCATGCTTATGTGGCACACCCTCTCTCCTATGTGTCATATTTTAATGACGTGGCATGCCACATCATGCCACGTCACTCCACCATGGCAAAATTTTTGCTTTGAAGATGATGATGATGATGATGTGGCCATGGTGGAGTGATGTAGCGTGCCACGTCATTAAAATATGACACGTAAGAGAGAGGGTATGCCACATAAGCATGCCACGTCATCATTTAACGGCAAAAGTTAACGGTGTTACGCTCGAGGACCAAAATCGACAAAAAAAAAACTTTGAGGACCAACATTAAACTTCATACTAACATTGAGGATCAAAATAGTACTTTAGCCGTTTGTAATTTTTGCTAAGAGATGGGCTTATATTTATTAATGTTTCACTTTAATTCGATCAGATTTCCTCTAATAAAAGATACTTGTGGTAATCCAAAAGAGAATCACTTTTAATTTATGTAGTTTTATGTAAGTTTCAATTTAAAGTCATCCTAATTTTAAAATAGATAATTTGATCATATTATTTTATAGAATGATCTAACTTTTTTCTTTTATCATATCATTGATTCAAAATTATTACAAATTTGACAATATGTTGATTGAACAAAATAATAAGTTTTACAATTTTATTGGCCGAAATTGCATTGCATGCATGCAACAAGTTGCATCATAAACTCAACCATATATGAACTACTACTTTTTAGCCAACCATTAATCTTAACATCTAACTTTGACAAGATTGGATATTTCACGATAATGAGACATTGTCTATTTTCAAATTGTAAAAACTAATTAATACGTTTATAAAATAAGAATGAGCCAAAATTATGTTTGGTTCAAAATTTTTTTTTTTTTTGAAATTAGAATTGGAATTGGTCAGAATTGGAAATAGTGAGAATTGAAATTGAAATTAAAATCGCTGAGAATTGAGAATTGAATTGATTTTTTAAAATTGAAAAATATGTTTGATACATAAAAATAGAATTAAAAATTTGTAATTAATTTTTTTAAAATGTCCTTTGTCGAAAAAAATGATTTTTTTAAAAAAATTAATATTTAATGAATGGTATTAATTAAATATTAAAAAAATATATCATAATGAGACAGACAAGAGAGAAGTGCAGAACAATCGAGAGTAAAATGGTCTTTTCATCCCAATTCCATAAAACTCACCACAATTCCATGAAAAATACATGGAATTCAATTATAAATTCTTTTAACTAAATTCAATTCTAAAGCCAATTTCAAGAATTCAATTCTAAGCTACAGTAATTAAACTAAACATTAGAATTCATAGAAAAACGTGCAATTTCAATTCCAAATTCAATTATAAAGCCAACCAAACATTGGATTCCAATTCCAATTTTTAAAGCCAATCAAACATTGGAATCTAATTTCAATTCTAAAGCCAACCAAATGTTGAAATTTTTCGATTTTCGTATAATTCTAATTCTAATTCCAAAGAATTGAACCAATCATTAAAATTCATCAATTTCCATGCAATTCCAATTCCAATTATGAGTTGAACCAAACACAGCCTTGCCTTAAAAGTTTTAGTATTATTTTTGCAAGGAGTATAATGATAATATTTAATGCGTGACATGACTCCAACTTTGGGAGGCATTGAAACAAATGCACATATCTATGTATGAAAAAGCTTTAATTATACATAAATACCTCCTCATTACTAAAACTTTTATTTGTAACAATTTTTTTAACTACTACAAAATATGAAAATATGAAATTGTTATTTTTGGAGTTGGAATTTACAAGTTTAGCACTTACATATTATATCACTAAAAGCTTCACATGTACAACAACATTGACTGCTCATTCTTTTTATCACAAAACCAAGCCAAAAATCTAGAGGGAGGGCCTATTAATCTGGTGAAGCAATCAATCAACCTCAGAAGTGGAGGAAAAAAAATGCAAGGTGGCTAGCAATTTTCTGTTCTATAATACTTTGGAGGCAGAGATGGACACCTTTCATTCATATGAGGATATGGTTGCATGGTGTTGTATCCAGGCAACTCCATTCTATACTTCCCTTTAATCTGACAATATGGTAGCTTCACGGTGTCTCCGTCGTTGCACCATTTCGGCAATCGGCTCGAATTATTCTCAAAAAAATTGAGGGTGTAAGCATCTTTTATCTGCAATTGCACAGGACACAAACAAGTTTGTAAACTACAAGTTGTTAAAGGGATATGTGTTTTATATCCTTCACTCTTTGGACTAAAAACCTCCACAATCAAACAACCTAAGAGCACACAACTATGGATATCTGAACAAGCACAGATAATTTTATTTTTTAGATATCAGCCAAAAAGCAAAAAGAGAGAAAGCAAACTATCCCAGACGAACTCACCGTGAACTCTGTGACTTGAATAGAACTAGCAATTGGATCAAACAATCCTGCTTCCTTGTACATTTCAAGAACAAAAGCAATGCAGGAGGCTGATTTCCCATCACTGTAAGTCCAGTCATCCTGTTCTGGAACTGTCATGAGTTCACCAAAGGAAGATCCACGCTTTTCAACTTCTACTAAAATTTCGGGAAGGGAAAGTCCCTGTACAATTGTAGAAAAGTTGCGCAATTGACCCATTTTTAGTGAATGCCAGATTACTCGTAATAAGAAAGCAGTCATGACTATAAATAAGGGATATAGATGCCAATTATGCCAGATGTATTCGTCTTAAATGCCCTAAAAACATTTGCAACAAATATAGAGATGGGTTTCTATAAAAGATTGTGTTACTTAACTTATCTATACAATGGATAAAAAGCAGCTCATCCTTTTCATAAGAATTCATTGCCTCAATGCTTAAACTTATAGTGTCATAAGCCAAAATGTCCAATATCAAAATGAGATAAGAATTAAAGATTGCACCATACGTTAGTACCGAGTCGTCTGTTCAATGCTTCATTCCACATGTTAGCAGCATATTCAGGTTGAATTTGACTCCAAACTGTCATAACAGAAGCAACCTGCAGAATAACACAGCTAATGGTCAAAACACTTACGAAAAATCACATTCACAAGCTTTCTCAAAATCACTCATGAGAATAAAATTATTCTTATTAGCTATAGTCTCTCTCAGAGGGAAACAAGTAATTATCTGTGGAACCATATCAGTTGATGATGCTCTGCTTCGGACAAAATTTTTGAATTTTCATTCAACTTGTTTAAACTCATAGAGAAACAGTGGCATGACCATCATGGCCAAAAAACAGAGACATGACCAAAAAATATGGCTACTTTGATTCTATGTTTAAAAAAGGGAAGGCTATGATTGATAAAAACTTGGCAATTGGCATGTAGAGGATAACATCTCAGAGCAGCTATAATACTAAAGCAAACTTAAAAATATTTTAAAATTTTAAAACAGCATCAGATTAAGATGTATACCAGATGAGCATCCAAGGGGGGTGGATAATTCCCGGTTAAAGTATCTATCCAGCTGAATATCATGTTATGGTAACCATATGGTTTTCCATCCATGCTCCGTGCATACTCCCATGCAGCAGTTTCATTAAACTTGGCACGCATTTCAGGGTTCAAAGGAAGAAGGGCTATATGGGGGTTGGAATCATCTTTATTCACTTCAAATTCCCACCACTCATCCCAGGATAATACAGCAATAATATCTTCTCCCTGTAAAATAGAGGAAATTAACCACTTGCACACATCAACTCCAAAATGTATCATCTGTGCAGTTTCACTAGCCACTTTACTTTTAAAACTAAAATAGTAATTAATCATAAACAAAAATCTAACCATGAAGGAAGCATAACAATAACACTGAAGAAAAGTAGAAAACAAAGACTATAGTTTGCATTGTTCTTAGCCATCCTATACAGAGAGAAAAGAGGAAGTATAAAGACACCAAAACCCCAAAAAAAGGGAGGACCAGGACCTCAGAATTTGAAGACAACAGCAAATCATTTGGATGCATGAGTAAGGACAGTTAATGAAAACAATTAAGCAGTGTTGGTTCTCGTTATTCAAATTGGTCAAAGACTACTTTTATGAACATCTCAAGGAATGTCTATGAAATATAATACATCATGTCTCAAACATTAAAAACAAAGTATTTACCTCTTCATTTTCATGTCCTGACTCCCCAACCCATAGCTTTCCATCTGAATCCCTTAAGCAAACAGCAGTGTGACCAGCGTATGCTCCACTGACCCACTTCTCTAGAGTCTCAAAACCACCCCAGCGGCCTCGAATTTTCGAAACGGCAAGGAAATCTCCAGAGTGAATGTCCTCTGCACTGACATTTGTTACCCACGGCTGAGGGCGTGCTTCAAAAGTAGCTCCCATGTGTTTCTCCAAAAAATTAAGATTTGAGTTCTCACCCCATCCAGTATTTGTAAATAAGGGAAAGACATCCCAAAGGGCTTGAAGGGTCCCAAGCATTCCAGCTTTCATGAGGAAAATGGATACCCCTCGTTTTTTCACCTAATTACATAGAGTTGGGAACCCAAACAAATATGAATGTTTTAAAATTGTACTGAAGTATGTTCTAATGAAGATGGCCACTTACATACTCATACTCCGCTTTCCCTTCCCATTCTTTGAAATCAATTGTATGCTCCCGGGATAGGAAATAATAATCCCATGTTACACGATATGGGGTGGCAAAGATATAAAGATCTAAACACGTCCAGCTATGAGCTTTGCTAACCTGGATGAGCACATACATAGATACTCATCAGCAATTTCCTTCAAAGCCAACTCAAAAAGAAAAAATGTACATACAGAGAGAAATGCAATTATAGAATCTCATAGCCTAATAAAGACATCCACTTGACCCCCAAATGAAAATTTCTGAACTACTTCACAAGTCAACACTCAACACTACCAGCCAATTAATGATAATAATGACAACAACAAACAGGGAAAAATATAGAAAACTTTTAGAAGATAAACTAGAAAGTTTACACGCCAATGAAACTACTAACTAACAAGTATGAACTCGTGAAAAGGCGGGCCACTGCATGAGGCTCTCAGGGTCTGGTGAGGGTTTATACATAGGCAGCTCACATGACAGCAACCTTTTGCTCCAAGCTCATCCCCAACTAGTATGAACCCATAATTAGGGGGGGAAAAAGTTCACAGTCCCTCAACGAATTTGATATACTATTGACTAGTATAAAGCAACGTTTAAACCTACCTCAAGGTTATTAACATTTAAATAACATAATAGCATTAACAGTCTCTTAGTAGTTTCAAACCCTTATTAGCTTCAGCAAATGAAGTTTAATTAATTAAAACACTAATTACATGTTTCATTAAAATAAGTAATAACACTTGCCCCCAATCCTTTTGAACTTATCCAAAATTCCAAATTAGCTTCAACAACAAAGACAAAAAAGTTGAGCATCAAGTAGTAAAACAGCGAACTCCAAGCAAACAAGACCTGGATATGAAGCGTCCCGCCACCGAATTCGGTGCCGCTGTTATTGTGAAACTCCATCCAAGCCTTGTTTTCGTAGAAGCACGCGCCTTTCCATTGGAGCGCGTGATCGGGGGACGAGACGGCGCCGACGAAGGAAGGGAGAATATCGACGGCACTGTGGAGGGAGTTGAGGATAGGCCAGGAGAGCTGTCTGGGCAACAGGGGAAGCAAATCTCGGGGGTGAAATGGGGATTTGAAGGAGATGATGTCTCGGAGGCAGAAGGGAGAAGCGAGGATGGTGAAGATGGTGAAGCATGATGCTATCTTGCAGAGCGAAGAAGGTGAAGAGAGAAAGGAAGGCATGGCCATGGCGGAATGGGGTTTGGTTCGTGTGAGCTGTGAGTCTTAGTTGGTAGCTATTGGATTAGACTTGTAGGCAGAGAAAGAGAAAGAAAGGAGAAATCATGGCCAAATGGAAAAGGTGTACGAAAGGAGAGACAAATGGTGCAGAGAAAATGGTTAAGAAATATTTTCAGCATTCCAAAAATATTATTATGTTAGGACTACTAGAAGGAAATAAATAGGCGTAAGTTAGGACTAGAATAAAAAAAATCATTTGACATGATTAAAACCAATATAAATTAACTGAAATGTAAGGGCTTGTTGAATAATTTTGATTAGATAAAATTGGAATTGGATAGGCTAAATTCTAGAATCACAATGGCACTTTAAATGATAATTTGAACTGTTGATCAGTTAAGATGTATTTTGTTGTAATCGATCAACGATCCAAATTATACTTTACATGAACTACACTTTACTTAATCCAAATTAATAAAACTATATTGAGAAGATTAGTAAAACTCAATATATTAATATCATTGGTGTCATCTTTTTATAATATACTTGAAAGTGTCTTTCTTTACTTGTCAATTTGTAAAAAAAATATACAAATTATACTTTTTTTTCTTTAAATCTTTTAATATTTGGATCACATGAATCTTGCTCATGTTAATATTTACTTTAGAAAACATTATGTATTAAATTTGGACAAAAACTTTTCAAACTTTTGTCCTTATGGTTAGCTTAATTTTAATTTGATCTCTTATGAATAATTTTTTTTAATAAACATGAATAAAAGTTCGGTATTAGAAAAATATAAAAAAAATGTTTACAAAATTTTAATGACAAAATTACGTGCAACATATATAATATTTTTTTTAATGGCATATATAAAATTTTTATTATTATATCTTTTATTAGCAATAAAAAATATTGAGTAAATATTTTAATAAAAAAATTAAACTTGTGTTTTTAAAATTCATATTAGGTTTAGTTTGTTTGAGTTGTAGTGTAGTCAACGGCCATTTAGATGGTTGAGGAATGAGGATTGAAGAGTGGAATATTCCAAAAATAATTACAACTATATATCACTATCACTATTTATTTAGATGCTTCACGATTAAACATATGTATATTCTACACACAACACAAACACTAGTGTCCATTGTCCCCACCATTGCATGCCGTGTGGTGTGTACTTGATGTACGTTGCTTCCAAACTTAATGCTTCACGTAATATTTAGAGTTATCAAAAGTTTAAATTCACTAGTTATAAATTAACGGATCAATCTTAAAATTTATATCATCTAATACTTCATTCTATTAATCTTTTTATAGTTTAAATGATCACTTAATACTGACTTATAAATATCTCAAACAATAAATAATTATCTTAAAAATTGAGGCAAAATACTATTTAGTCCTTGAATTATTGGTCAAACTACTATTTAGTCCCCGAAATTTGTAACTATGTGAACTATTTAGTCCTTGAATTATTGGTCAAACTACTATTTAGTCCCCGAAATTTGTAACTATGTGAACTATTTAGTCCCCGAATTTGTAACTATGTCAACTATTTAGTCCCCAAACTTGGCAAAAATACTATTTAATCCCCCAATTTGCAACTCTATCAACTTTAGCGAGTAACAGTCAGGAGAGTAAATAGTTGATAGAGTTGCAAATTCGGGGATTAAATAGCATTTTTGCCAAGTTTGGGGACTAAATAGTCGACATAGTTACAAATTTGGGGATTAAATAGTTATTTTGTCAAATTCAAGGACTAAATAGTTGACATAGTTACAAATTTCAGGGACTAAATAGTAGTTTGACCAAAAATTCAAGAACTAAATAATATTTTACCTCCTAAAAATTTAATGAAAATTTTAGATAATTTTTTTATCTTTATCACAAGATTTTAATTATAAGCTCTATTTACACTATTTTTTCTTTAATAATTGATAATGTAAAATATAATCTCCTATATTCTTTTTATTGTGATAGGTCATTCAAAATTCAAATACTTTTTGTCACCTATTTTATTTTTGTTAAAGAACTTTATAACAAAAATATAAAAAATAATAACTATATTAATCCAAAATTTAAACATACTCAATAGTCAAAATCAAGATCGAACCCTTCACTTGTAGGGACCATCGGACATCGGTTGCTTGCAAACTTAATACGTCCTTCCACAAATTAATCATACATTTTATATATAGGCTAAAGTATTATTTTGGTCCTCAATGTTTGCATGAAGTTTAATGTTGGTCCTCAATGTTTCAAAAATTTAATGTTGGTCCTCAAAGTTTTTATTTTTGGTCGATTTTGGTCCTCGAGTGTAACACCGTTAACTTTTTGCCGTTAAATGATGACGTGGCATACTTATATGGCACACCCTCTCTCCTACATGTCATATTTTAATGACGTGGCATGACACATCACTGCCACGTCACCCCATATGATGATGATAATGATTCTGATGAAGGAGAGAAGATGATGATGTGGCAATTTGGGGTGACGTGGCAGTGATGTGTCATGCCACGTAATTAAAATATGACATGTAGGAGAGAAGGTGTGCCATATAAGCATGTCACGTCATCATTTAAGGGCAAAAAGTTAACGGTGTTACGCTCGAGGACCAAAATGACCAAAAATAAAAACTTTGAGGACCAACATTAAACTTTTGAAACATTGAGGACCAATATTAAACCTCATATAAACATTGAGGACCAAAATAGACCTTTAGCCTTATATATATTAATATAATTTTAAAATTTTATGATTACTAATTTTAAATCCCAATTCAATCTTATATCTAATCATCTATCAATTTCATATATTATTTTTGATAGTTTCCGCGAAGCAGCATCAAAGAAAGATAAACTAATACGATATATATTTTTAATAGTGAGATATCTTCCAACAATCAGAGTGGCGCAGCGGAAGCGTGGTGGGCCCATAACCCACAGGTCCCTGGATCGAAACCAGGCTCTGATAAAAGAGACAAGCTTCTTCCACTCTTTTTTGTTTTTTTTTCCGATCCTTTTTACATTTTAGCTTTTATCCAAAAGCATTTGTTCATTCTAAATAAGCACGTTATTTTTACACCAGAGGCTTTCAAGTTTCATGCACACACCTAGCCATTTCAAATATATAATATAAAATAATGATTATTATATATTGAAATAATTAACTAATTAATTTTTTCACTCTTATGTTAGCTATCATTATCTCTAATTTTTCTTTTCCTTATTTTTATATGACATATTTTATTTTATGTTATATAATATAAAATATAAAGATCGATGTTGACTCAGAAATTTGAAATAGTTTAACAGTAGGTTACTTTCAAGTTTCAACAGATTATTTATATTTGATCTGTTGGTTTTGTATATTAGTTCAATTTGGTTGCATGTAAATATTTGCGTGTATAAAATTGAGATAATTTTTATAATATAACTTAACATACGAGAAGTTTATATAGATTCCAAACATCCTAAATTTGAAAAATAATATATTTTTAAAAGTAGAATAGACATAAACACAAAAAATAGATGGTTCTTAAACGATTCCTTACTGCTGAAGGTTAAAAGAAAGTTGAGGGAGGGAAGAATTTTAAAACTAATGGCGATTAACTACTAGTAATGACATTTTTTTTCTTATTAATTTAAAGATGTTCTTCAACTATGTCAGAATTACTTGCTTTTGTGGCACATTCTTTTTTATTAGCTTGATGCATTTTAAGTGTGAAAAAGGAATTGAATGACAGAAAAATGACAAGTATAGTGAAAAATAATTTAAGGGGGTGGTTCGGTTGATAAGAATAAGATGAATGATGTTTTTCTTATCAGTTTAATTAATGATGAAAACTTGCCTACGAATAAACCATCCTCCAACTTCTGTGTGAAGAAAGATAAACCTGTTGATTGATCCCAAAATACTAATATAATAATAATAATAATAATAATAATAATAATAATAATAACTTATCTTTTGAAATTGAACAGTGATTGAAAGCCTATTAGCTGTGTACCAGAGTGAATGAAGCAAATTAGCCATATATTTATTTGACTGTAAAGATGTATTGATCTACTTCCTATGTTTCATGCATATAGTCAAAATTGTTATACAAGAGTATAAATACTATGTATTAATACTATCTATGTGAATATTTCCTATGTATTCTCCAATAAATACAACAACAAATAAAACCTTTTTCCATCCAGAGAGATCGACTATATGAATTAAACGACGTTAATATATTTTGTTTTTGCTAATTTCGATAATGAGACTATTAATTAAATCATTTCTAATAATTTTTCCTGTTGTTTCTTTGGTCTCTCCAATATATAAAGACATGTGGAAATTTTTATAACTATCATATACACAGAATAGATTTTTTTAAAAAGAATTTTTAGCAAGTTAAATCAGATTTATGTGTTGGCCTAGAACTTCCCTATTTATACCTGTAAGATATCAGCACCCTTAAACAAAGTAAGTCAATCCCCATTTGCATTGAAGTGGTCATGTTCTATGTTGATATTCCTGTAGCTTCCTTTGGTATCAGAAATAGGAACGCAACTGGAATGAAATTACAGAAGCCATGAATCACAAGGCCGAGGAGAAGATTGTCGAATGATCCAGAATCGATGTTTAGTAGGGAAGCCAACCCAGCTCCAACAAAAGATCCCACACTTGATCCCAGATTGTTTATTGACATGAAAAGGGCAAATAAGGTCCCTTCAATCCCTGGAGGGCATAGTTTTCCAGATAAGATCAAGAAAGGCATGAACCTGCAGTTTATTAACACAAGGATGATTAAGATTATAGTATTGAAGGAAAAAACTTAGGTGTGAGTCTTATATCTTTTCCATAAGGTTCTCCAATAAAAAACCGACACATGTATAGTTTATACAATTAATCTCTCGACTCTCATGATTGGTTCATTTTAAAAAGTTTTCCTACATGTTTTATTTTGATTGAAAAACTTGATAGCAAAGATATAAGAAACTGCATGTAAGTCTTGTTCAATATTAAATGCAAGAAAAGCTCAGATTTACAAGCATATTTTATATGCTCTTGTGGATGACCACTTTTTTATAACTTCCAACATGTTCCTTCACAAAATCCTTTTGGACATGAAATGTGAATACAAGAAAGTCAATCTTATGCTCAAATTGAATTTAACTACGAAAAATAAGGGCAGAACGGATGGAACACTTTTTACTTGGTAATAAAGGCTTTGATACCACTCTACTACTCAGTTGAGGGATTAAGCAATTAAGTGAAGGGCCATAAATAGTTCTATAATCTCTAACAGTTCTGCTTAGCAATAGTTTGCAGTTTTAATCAAAAAGAGTTAGTGAAGAAAACTAAAAAGAGAAGAAAAAACTTACTTAAACTGATTGATTCCATCAACAAGAGCAGAGCCAAAAAGCACTAAGATTCTGTCTGATACTCCTAAGACAATATTTATTCTAGAAACGACGACAATCTGCAGAAGATTCAAGAAGAACAAACCAATCTGGGTACACCTGTGACCAGGATATAACATATCAGGAAAAAAAAAATCCAAAAGAAAACCATCCACTAAAGAAAAATAACGCTTAACTACTTACATGAGAATTCTTCTTAGAGTCATATACTTCAAGTGCCGATTATAGATGAAGGTTCCCAGCATAAGTCCTAACCATCCAACAACACTAGCTGTCCCCAGGAAAGATGCTTCCAGCTTTAGAACCTCCGTTTGATAGTAGAAGTTGACTGTTGAAAGATTGGGAACTGTAACATTGGCAAGGAAAAACCAAGACATAGGTCTGCAATTTCCAACGGAAAATGAAGATTATTACTAACCATGATCGTAAAGGGAAAATTTTTTTGTTTATAGTAGATCTATTAAATGAACTACCTTCAATCTCTCAAATTAGCGATTCTGAGACTTACCCACCCACACAGTAGTATTTGAAATATCAAATTAGTGATTAGTGAATCATATCTCAAAAATGGATTAAAAAATTTGACACTTACAAACTGATACAGTAATAACTAAGAAGAAATATTCTAGATATCTAAGGTTGTGGTACTGCTGTGTAAAACCTTACTAAAACATAAGTTGTAACCAATAGAAACCTTTCCCCTACAGGAGTATTGAGAAAAATCAATTCATGGAATTTTTCAGATATAATGCTTGTCATTGGATAAAGAAGCAGAAACTATGTAAACTTCACACTTAAAACTACACATTTCGCATTAGGGATCTTGCCTTTTTAAGTGGGGAGCGGGGGGGGGGGGGGGGGGGGGGGGGTATATATCTCATAGATCTGCCCATTATTTGGTCATCTGAACTAATAAAATAGAATGGGTCTCTGATGCTAAAACACAATAACAGATTAGTTACCTCAAAATCATTGGCTGTCTAAAAGCCCGGCACAAGTCATAAACCGCTTCTCTGAAAGAATGAAACCACTTTAATGCCAAAGTATCTTTTTTCTCAAAAATCTCTAATCTCTTGGTGTTTACTGCTCTAGTTTTGCTGTTTTTCTTTCCCTTCTTTCTTCTTGTGGTGCGGCTGGAAATATTTTTCACTAAAGGACTATCTTCGTCTGGAGTACTACCATTTGTATGTGTATCTCTTATAGTTGAATTCTCTGGTAAAACTTTGCCATTTACAGAGTACTCATCCACAAAACAGCATGATAATAACTGTATAGTTGGAAGAACAGAATACAGAAGAAAAATAGTATATATCTGTAAATTGGATAAAGCATATCCTCCTAACAAACTCCCGCATATCCCTCCCAAAGCCATTGCTGACCAAGATATTGACTGGAGGTCTCCTGCAAATATGGCCCTGGACAACAAAAGAAAGTAATTAATCACAGAGTATGACAAAAGCATTCAGTAAAGACCGCATAAACCATGATAAGGTTCCACACTGAAAAGCAGACACATAGAAGGTATAGCCATCTGCTACTATAGGGAAACTTCCTACAGGCTAAAACTTATCTATGGATCAAAATCAAATAAGGCCAAGTTTGCAGGGTAGCCACAAAAGTTCAGAAACTAAGCAATCTGGTCTTTTTAACACCATTAATCTAACATTTGGGGAGATCAGAAATCCTAATATTACATAAAAAACCAATTAATTCAGTCATCCAGAAAGAAACATCTAATGTTAATATCAAATTATTATATCTTCAAAAGTCTTGTTTATGTAAACTTGAACAAGATGGCACAATTGGTATAGAAGTCCCACGATATGTCAAGTATCAAACCCCAATTAAGGAATAAATTATAAACATTGATCTTTTAGGAGTTATACTACTCTCACTTGATTTTGATCCCCTACCGATCTCAAATTTTCTTTTTTGGAAAGCAATAAATAACAAGCATACCATTGACATTGAGCACCTAGTATTTTTTTTTTTCATGCCCACCCTTATTCTAAAATATATTTTAAAAAAAAGTACACATAGGACTTAAGACAATTGCAACCAGAATTCCATTGATCTGTTTTATTTCCTCTACATGTGCTTTTTCAGATTCTTGTAAGCAGTAATCTAGGATAGTCTTCCACATTTATGCATCAGTGACTATATTTAAGCATATTATTCAATACACAGAAACTAGTGGGCAGATAATGAGAATAAGGAACTCAAGATGCATACATACCGGTCATTTCTTACTGCCTCAGCTATCATTGCATCAACAACGACATCTGCCATGGCTGAGCCCACATTTTGCACTGTCAAGAACATCATCAAGTGCCACCTTGAATCCCTAAATGTTGAATTTAAGCCTAAAACCAACCATGGTACAAGAGAGAGCACAGTTGCAATCACTAAGTATGGCATCCGTTTTCTTCCTTTAATTGGGATACAATCAGACAGTATTCTGCATATAGCTAACTAAATCAGATTGCAAGAGAGTAATATAAATTAATGCAGAAAAACAAACAAATAACAATACACAATACATATGCGAACTAAGAGGCAGATTTTAATTGTTAGCATAGCTTAGTGAGTTGAACAGAAATTACGAACTATTTCTTAACATTTCCAAACTAAAAGACATAAGCATAATAAGAATCAGAATAAAATTTCTAGTGTAAAGATCAGTGTTCTTATCCCCGTATGCATGTGAATACTCAATAAAAGAAACCTAAAATTATCCATACCCATATAACGGTTTAATGCTCCATGGGAAAAATGCTATTGAAAACACAAATTGGGACGCTGAGGGTGACAAGTTCAGCTTATCTTTAAGGTGGTAGGAAACCGCCGTCCAAACAAAAGATCTGAAACCCTGCATTTAAATAAATAAATAATTAATAACTCAAACGATTAAAATTAGGAATTAAACTCAAATGGCGAGAAGGCGTTTTCTATGATCAAAGAACGTGATTCGGCACTCCAATTGCAATTCATCTTCATAGATGACTTTAGTATCTTGGATCAAGAAAAACACTAATACCCTATCCGAAGACATAGGCCCAGACCGTATCTCAAATCATTTATACAAAATTTTTAAAATAACGATAACTCCAATAAAGTGCTACGAAATCTACTTGAAGTCTCTAAAACTGATCATAAAAATTAAAAACCAACCTGGGTGAAGTAAATCAAGCAAATCAGCCACAGAAATGAAGCTCCAAATGCAGCTCTCAACTGATTCATCCATTTCATCATTTTCGATGGAAGGAAATCAATCACTCTCTCGAAGCTCTCTTCGTGTGTATATATATATATATATATATATATATATCGCTTAACGTAAATACGTTACTTCATTCTATTTCTCTCTCTCTCTCTCTCGTTCTTTGCTTCTTTGCGCATTCGGAAAAGGAGGGAAGGAAGATGTTGAAGCTTCCCTCCCAACATTTTCGTTTTTCAACCTTTGGGCGTTGTTTTTTATTTGACAGTTTTGTCCCCGCTTGGCACTTGGGATTATTGTGGCTGCGTCGAGGGTTTTTACGTCATTTAATAGGCAGTCGTAAACAGTGAGCTGTTAAGTGTTAACACGTCCAACTGTCGAACCAGATTTTGCCACGGAGGCAAATGGGGCCCACAGAAAATTTCAGTGACATTTTTCATGACTCAGGGGCCAAGGCTATATAATTAGATTTTTTTTTCAAAAAAAAAAAAAAAACAAATTTGTACATTACATTTTTAATTATATAACTTAATAATCATTTCTTGAATACTTCTTCTTACTCGTTTGATAGATATGGGGATAGGAAGGATAAAAACAAGATCAAATTAAATATTGAATAGCAATGTTAATCTTATGATATTTTAAGATTGAGGAAAATTTGGTGTCAAATTCAATTTAACATTTTTCTTATTGCTATGTTAGTTTTTTATATATATATATATATATATATATTAAGGTTGAGGTAAATATCAAATTGGACTAACCGTTAGGAACATTTTTTATATCTTTATTATAAAGTTTTTCAATAGAAGATAACACGTGACAAAAAGTATATAATTGACAGTAGAGAGAGAATGTAAAAGATCACCTTTATATGAGACCAATCACAGAAGAAATACATTGTAAATGTAAAATATTATTAGTAAAACTTGATGGCAAGGATATAAGAAATTTAACCCAAGTTTTTTTCTCTTTTTTTTTTTTTGAAAGTGGATACATTGGTCCCTAAAAATGTCTAACCATTGCAAATTAGTCCCTCATCAAATGTATTATGGTATGGGGACTATGGGTCACCATTTGAACTAGTTTTTTAGTATCTCAATTCTCAACTGTGGAACCAATGACCGAGACTCAAAGCCTTCACCGGTTCATTGATGGGCAGATCCCAGTCTAAAAACTGCTTAAAATATCTCCAAGCATTCACAATACCAAAACAAAGCGTGGAAGCTTTTTTTTTTTTTGTCTTTAAATTGTTGTTATTTACTCCTTGAATAATAAAAATAGATTATTTGGTCTTGAATTTTTATTTCCATCAACTAATTAATTTCTGAGATGTTAGATGTTAACTAGGTGATGTGGTTGTTAAATACTGTGATGTCATTGTTAACTTGCCACTTGGACGACGTCACATTATCACGTCATTTTGCAGAGGAAAAATTGAATTTGTCCCCAATTTAAAAATGTTTTTGTTCAATTTGTGTTTTGTTTCATTTTTTTTTTCAGATTTTCCTCCGCAAAATGATGTGGCGACATGACATGACAACGCCGTGGAAGTTAACAGTAACACGTCAACATTTAACGAACGATTATGTCACCCAGCTAGATATCGACTAATATCCCAAGGAGTAAATAGTAGGTTGATTATCAATTCATAAACCAAAAACTAAGTTTCCTAGTATATAAATAGTACATAGCTCTTACAAAGCAAGAATAATTTTGCCATTTATCATACAGGATTAGACAAAATACTCCCCTTTTATTATTAACAAAGAACATATCCCTCTTACAGTCTTTCATGCCTGAACTGCTGGACAACATAAAAGTACTTTTTTTTTTTTTTCTAAGTTCTAATGATGCATAGGCAAAAACAATAATCCTCCTCTTGTCTATAAAACTCATAGAACATGGCCACACTCTGAAAAAAAGTTTCTAAGCAGACCCATTTATAAAATAGATAAATACTTCAGTGAAACCGCCTCTGATATACTCATATATCTTTTCTATAATTAGAAATTGGGTGGATTTAAGAATTTCTCCATCACCTTCAAACTTTGAGAAACTTTGTAGCAGTTTGGACGTCCTTGTCCCCTCGACCACTGCAGTTAAGAACAACCTTAGTTCCATCAGGAAGGGTAGGGCAGAGCTTCTCTAAATAAGCTAAAGCATGAGATGTCTCCAATGCTGGAATAATGCCTTCTAGCCTTGACACTCTCTTAAAGGCTGCAAATATGAAAGAAAACGGAATAAATGAGACAAGGAGACAAGGTATACAATAATGCAGGAACATAGAAACTTCAACTTCTAACCACCATGTAAACGTATTATATTTTATATATCTTTTTAGAGTAAATTACTGTTTTGATCCTTGAATGATTCCACTTGTCTCAGTTTAGTCTTTTAGTCATAAAAATATTAAATTTAGTCATTAAAAGATTGCACTAGTCTCAATTTAGTTACTAAATGATGAAAATACCAACTTAGTCCCTGAAAGCTACCTTGTGTTGGTCCCAGTTAGAAAAGGCAAAATATAAAATGTAGGGGTAAAATTGTGATACAAGATATCTTTCAGGGACTAAATTTGGTATTTTCATGATTCAGCGACTTAATTGACACAAGTGAAATCTTTTAGAGACTAAATTTCATATTTTCATGATTCAATGACTAAAATGAGACAAGTGGAATCTTTCATGGACCAAAACAATAATTTACTCTACCAGTTTATATTGCTGTATTAGCATCGGTACTAGTGCTTTTAGGTGCAGAGTCATAGAAGCATACGCACATCTACTAAAGATGAATAGAAAGTCTATCATGAATAGATACATAGACACCTCAAAGGCAAAATCCAGTAAAAAGTGTGCTTAACATGATTATATGCTTTTTTATGATTGGTAGTTAGCCAACTTGATAAACTTGTAAGGCCTGGCCGTTGGGGTCAAAAATGGTCCCAACATATAGAAACTTGATTTCAAGACTTTTTACTCCATGATATACATCAGATGTTGTAGGAACAAAGTCAAACAACTTCCAACAACGCTGATAAGGAGACAAGGATTCTAGTTCATCATAAACCACAAGTTAAGAAAATATCCTTGCAAATATAAAAGAACTTGTCCTTTAGCAGAGACATTCAACACCTAATATTGATATCACCTTAAAACAATTTATAGGGCTCCTAATGCAAAATATATGCTCAAACATGTTAAGGAGGGACCTATAACTATAATATAGGATTGATATAGTGAAATAAAGTATTGAACAAATGATTGTAATGCATAACAAGAGCTACCACTTATATACATTAGCATCTTAGCTAACAATATACCATATTTTGAAAAACAACTGTATATTGTACAAATGATGATGGATAAGTTAGTGAAATTAAATTTTAAATGGATAACTATGACAATGATATGAAAAGCATAAAGAAACACAATCCTTGAAAACCAAAATTCAAGAGCCATCCTATTTTTTCATTTTCTACCAGCAATATCATTATGTATTAGACAAAGCCAAAAACTCAGGGCAGTCCTACCTTCCAATGCTTCTTCATCGGTAACACTGTAATATTCAGCACGCCCAATATCTTTCAAGAAACTGTGCTCTGGCCCAACACCGGGATAGTCCAAGCTATTACACATTCAGAAGATAGCAGGCAGAATTAGAACGAGTGAAATCTGGATAGACAATAAGAAAATGGTAAGGAAGCATAATTTAATTACCCTGCACTAATAGAATGGGGCTCGATAATTTGCCCATCATCATCCTGCAAGAGATAGCTCATAGCTCCATGCAAAACCCCGACTTCTCCTTTTGTTAAGGTTGCGGCATGCTTACCACTATCAATACCAAACCCAGCAGCTTCCACTCCTATCAGCCTAACATCTTTGTCATCAACAAATTCATGAAAAAGTCCCATGGCATTTGAACCTCCCCCAACACATGCTACTAGCACATCGGGTTTCCCTCCCCATTTTTCCAATGCTTGCTTTCTAGTTTCCTTGCCAATCACCGCATGAAACTCTCTAACCATCATAGGATATGGATGCGGCCCGGCAACAGAACCCAAAATATAGTGAGTTGTCTCCACATTGGTCACCCAATCCCTTATAGCTTCTGATGTAGCATCCTTCAGTGTAGCAGTCCCAGAATGGACTGCTCTCACCTACATTAAAGAATTACCTTATTAGCAAGGCCAGAAAAGAGACCATATGCTTAAATTAAAATTATTACAATGAGTAGTTTAAAATTTAAAGTAACTGGATGCATGAACACACACTTCTCCAGATTCATAGGTGCATGATTGAATATAAAATCCCTAAAAATTCATCTAGGATACTAATGATTGATAATCTTCAGGGTCTCTATGATCTTTATAAGAAAGATGATCATAAACAAGAACAACTTCAACATTCAAACTATAAGATAATTATCTTATTCTTATACTTTTCTCTATTAAAGAATAAATAAAGGATGTGTCAGCCAAACTAAAAGACATAACTACATTAAAAACTACTTGTGCGAAGTAGACACATCCTGAAGAACACTTACAAGTTTCTATGAGATCATTCCCTTATACTTTTCTGTATTAAAGACTACAAAGGAAGTATCAGCCAAACAGAAATTACATGAAAATAACTACATTTAACATACCTCAGCGCCAAGAAGACGCATCCTGAAGACATTAAGTGCTTGCCTTTCCATGTCTTGTGCACCCATATAAATGATGCATTCTAACCCGAATCTAGCACATACAGTAGCAGTGGCAACTCCATGCTGACCAGCTCCAGTTTCAGCAATAATGCGTTTTTTGCCCAACCTCTTGGCAAGCAAAGCTTGGGCAACTGCATTGTTGATCTTGTGAGCCCCAGTGTGGTTAAGATCTTCTCTTTTCAGATAAATGTGTGGCCCTTCACCATTAGGACGCTTGTAATGCTCTGTCAGCCTCTCAGCAAAATAAAGAGGACTCTCCCTACCCACATAGTCTCTCAGAATCCCGTTCAACTCTTTCTGTAATTCAAACATATTGTCCCCAAAAAAACAAAATTCCTTTTTCAGATTATCAAAGCATAAACAGTGGATTTACAGAGTTGGTAAATATCAGATAGCAATTGAACAAAGAGGAAAAACCTTTTGTTTCTTGAGAAACAAGTGCACTCTCAATTTATCCTCCTATTCATTAAATACTTTCACTTCTGCCATTTTATCTCATCTAAGTCCAAGAATCAATGTAAAACCTAACATTCAGTTCATATAAAATAAGAAGCCTAATAGCCCAGCTTCTTCTAATGCCTTTGAAATGCAATGACTACCATAGAAAACATCTTAAAAGAATGAAAAAATAAATCTTTAAGTGACCACAAAACATATATATATATATGAAAGAAGAAAAGAGAGTTTTTATCAAGAAAACCTGAAATTCTTCATCGGCGGCTAGGGAATGGAACGCAGCCTCGAGCTCAGTGAGAGCATACATCAGAGTCTCCGGAACATACTTGCCACCAAATTTGCCGAATCGGCCAAAGGAATCGGGTCGCTGAAGCAGCATCGACCCATTACCGTCCTTCTGAGGGTCATCCATGAGAAGAACGGAAGCGGGGTCTCTGGTGAGCGCGGAGGAGACAGAAGAGGAAGTTCTAGCAATGGAGGAAGAAGGATAAGAAGTGGTAAATTTGAGGGATTTGGAGGGCAAATGGGAAGAAGAAGAAGAAGGGTATGGTTCTTTGTGAAGTCTGCAAGTAGTAGTGGCAGGGCTTGTTGTGAAGGAGGCGGCCATATTGCGAAATGTGAGCTTATATTCTTGTTTTGTAAGAAATGTTTTTGGTGGGTATCGAACTTTATGGAGGAGAAGATGAAAGATTTTGTCTTTTTTCGTTCACAAAAAAGGGATTTGGAAAATTAATTGACGTATGACTCATATGGACGCTTACGAAGTAGAGACAAAATACACATGATTTTTTGTAGAACAAATTTAGGTTAATTTATTACATACTATTATTTATTTTTGTTTTATGATTGCTCATATAAACTTTTTATTTATAATTGATTATATAAAAAAAATTTTGTCGGTGTCATTTTGTATTTAGAGAATCTCATAACGAATAGATAAGAAACTTTAGTTTATATATATATATATATATATATATATATATATATACAATTTTTGTTTTTATTTTCAAGTTGTAAATATTTCTTATTTTAAAATGATTTAATACAAAAAAAAAATCAACTTTTTAAACCTTACCAGAAAAAAGGTAGATTGAACATGAAACATAGAAAGTAGAGAATTTAATTAATTGGAAAAACTAAAGAATGAAGATGAGTGAAATTGTGCTAATTTTATAAATTCCAGTTTATATTATTAACTATATATATATTGGCAGAAAATTGGTAGTAAAGGAACGCATTCCTAAGTACTATTGGGCAGGGCATTAATGACATGTTAAGAAAACTAACAGAGATCCAACCTAAATAATTACTGCACAGGCCTGAACTATAAGCAACTTTACTCAATCTTTAACCATTTGTGCTAACCTACATTGAGATTTATATTAACTATATATGAACTCATCACATATTTAGAATTTAGTAAAGACAAATATATGTACATTAAAAATTAACAAAGAAATAAATTATATTAAATACTTTTAAAATTATATTATTCTTAATTTTATATATTTAATAGTTAATATATGAAAAAATTCAAATAAAGTTTAAGCTACTCAAATACTTGAAAACATTTCTTATTCATATGATGGATCCTTCCTATAACTATTTCTCTCTCTAGAGATCTATCTGGATCTTCATTTTGTGGTTTATAATTATAATCCAACAAAACTAGGGCCAACCGGCCAAATGATCAGCATCAATTGGTCCCCCCAAAATGAAAGCCATGCCATGCATTTGCATGGAAAATGATTCAATGGTACAATATTAAAAAATAAAGAGAGAGATCCTACACCCATTCATTTCTCTTCTATTTTTGAATACTATATAACACTAGATTCTATAAGCACTAATTATACAATTGCCAAAAAAACATATTTTTAAAAATAAAAAATAAAATAAAAGTATACAAAGCTGGATAAATTATTACTTGAATAAATTATGTTTATATTATTCGTGTATTAAACAAATATTTATTTAATTTTTTATTTTTAAAATTAGAAAACTCACGTAATAACTAGGGGTGTTCGGCGGGCGGTTTAGACGATTTTTTGTGAAAATTTAGTACACCGATCGATTTAAGTTGATAGCGTCAAACCAAACCAAATCATAAATGAGCAGTTCGGTTTGGCGGTTTATGACTTTTATATCATCAAACTTATATATTTAAGTTTATTAATAAAAAAATTTAATTTTATTCAATATAAATAATAAAAAGTATTGTAATATTTCATTTACTTACAATATACAATCAACTTAGTTCTAAAATTAAATTTTTAGATTGACTAAATTTAATCTAACATTCTAAAAACAAATTTTATCCTTTATTATTTAAAAATTTTAACATAATATGTACATATATATACATATATGTGTATGAGGTTTGGTTCGGTTCGGTTTTTCGACATACCAAACCGAACCAAACCAAACATTAATCGGTTTTGTTCAATTTGTGCTAATTCGATTTGGTTTGGTTCAAGTGCAACAGTTTTGTTCAGTTCTGAACATCCCTAGTAATAACTAAAAGAAAAATATTAATGTTGTCGGGTAATATATAAATGTCATTTGTCAGCACATGTAGCTAACTATTTTTCTTCAAAGCTGTGTGATTGAAGCCTTGTGAACAGTGTTGTGTGTCTTTTTGGGATCTAAGATATTCGCTATTCGGTAGGAAATTTGACGAAGGAAAGCAATGTAAAAAGTGGGTAGGTCTATTTTATCATTTTTTTTGTCAAAAATTTAAAATATATATATATATATATATATATATATATATATATATATATATATAAAGAAATTAAATGTCTTGAGGACGGTCTTGCGGGTGGATTCGAAGGAGCAGGTTTTGTTCGATGCGGAGGCCGGAGTCGGTGATGCAAGCGAACAAGGCTTGGAGGAAGTAAGAGGCGAGTTTCTGGTGGGTATTTGTTCTTTTTTTCTGATACATTTTCGGGGTATTGAAGAGGATTGAAGAAGAAGATGAAGAGAAAAGAGAGAAAAGATGAAGAACAAGAAGATGATGATGTGGACATGGTAGAGTGATGTAGTATGATGTGGCGTGTCATGTTAATAAAATAAGACATGTAGAAGAAAAATGTGTCATATAAGTCATCTACATCAGTACTTAACGGCAAAAACAAACGGGGTTATGTTAGAGGACTAATTTTGACAAAATAAAATGTTGAGGACCTAAAATAACTTTTTAAAACGTTGAAGATCAATATTAAACTTCATGTAAACGTTGAGGATCAAAATAATAATTTGGCCAATTGAAAAGATATTAATTATGTTTGATATATTAATATAAAAATTTTATTAATTATATTCTAGTTAAAGAAATATTTCATTAGTTGATACTTGATAGACTACTTTTTGTCAAGATAGACTATATTTTATAAAAACATAAAATTATTAAATATTTTTTCGGATTAAAATTGATGGTATTTAAAAATTTATTATATTTTGATTAATTTAAGCTGAAATCTCATAATAATAGATATAAATTTCTCACAACGAAGTATTTTTGTGCCTAAACTATACTTTAGAGAAAGATTATCCGTTCACAAATATTATAGTAAAATTTATGAAAAAAATTTTGTATGATTTTCCTTTGGATAATGTTTTAGTTTATGTTTTCTGTTCTCTAATAGTATATCTTTTTTATTTTCTATGAGAGTTCTTTCTCTCTTTTTTTTCATAAGAGTTTGAATAATGAAAAAAGTATTGCCTTTTGGTCTTTTTCAAAAGCAAAATGACTCTTCCCTTTACCATTGGGCCATTGGAATTTCTTTAGGGCTGATTTGGTAATAAAAAAAAATTGGTGGGAATGAGAATGAAAATAGAAATAAAAATGAGAATGTTTGAGATCATGTATGATTAGTAAAAAAATAAAAATACAAAAAAGGGAGATATTTATGAATTTTAAATAGTATATTTTTTTAAGTACATATTAATGTTCTTCTCCTCCTCCTCCTCAACTTACCAAAATCAAAGTTATTGGTGGGCCCACCCATGGTGGATTGGACTGATGTCAAAGTTTTTGCACTAAATGAAAATTCAAGGGATTTTCAGTCAAAGTATATAGTTTAGGGGGATTTTTTTTCATATTGATTAAAATTCAAGGGGTCTTTTGCATTTTACCATTAAAAAACAATGTCATCACTATTTTGATCACATTTCAGAATCAGAATCAAGAACATTAATATGTTGCATTACTTACTGACAAAGTCATCACTAATTTGATCACATTTCAGTATTTCGCACCTCTATTTTGACTAGGCTCTATAGAATTAGATATCAGAAGACACTACATATGCGCGCACACACACATATACATATATATATATATATATTATAGCATAAAATATTCTGATCTACTCTTTAATTTTCCTTGTAGTTCACCCAAGCACAGTCACTACTAGTTTTGCAGCAAGGCCAAAACACATCAAATGCAGTAAGTTGGAACACTTGAAGGTCGGTAAACAAAAGTTCTGACAGTGTGGGAGTAACCTGATGGGTGATTGTAGCTGAATTTCACACCTGTACTGCCCTCACCGAGATGCGTGCAGCGCTCGTGGAAGCTACTGATGGGCCGAGCAAGACAGGCATCCCAACGATCACTCTCAGGCATCGTCTCTGCCACGGTGTAAATCCCCTTGGCATCCGTGAATGCCTGGTAATTTAGAACTTCCCCTGACTTGGTGATGCAAAGAACAGCAACCTCAGCACCTGCCCCATATAAATCATAATCATATCTTTTAAAAATCTGAGTGAATATTGATAGACAATTATGTTAAAATTAGAAGCTAATCATTAATAATAATTAGCTTCTAATTAGAACATAATAATGATTATTATGATGGTTAATGTATTATGACTCTCATTAGAGGAGAGTGAGTCTGAACCATTTCTCTACAGTCTACAGATCTCAGTTATGTTCCTTACTGTGAGGATTGTGCAGTTGAAATTTCAACTTGACTCATTTGTTTTGTTTTTTGCATCTGTTTAGACTTTAGAGTACTAATGGGTGCTTTTAACATGTTTAACTTTTCTCTGCATATTCACAGTTAGAAATGGAGTTGGAGTGCCTTGAAGATATAGATTGAAATTCTTTCAATGAATGGCGTGCCCACAGCTATAATCAGTCTATCTTCCATCTTGTTGTCGAGTCTTAGTATTTCTTAAGCTTGGTATTAATTTGTACTTGTATTTCGTCCTTCTATCTACCTAGAAATGTGCCCCTGGAAGACTCTTTTGAGTGTTCTTTGACCCTCTTAAAAATTGGTTAAGATGAGTAAACTTTCTGCAAGGCATCAGAACAAAGTCCTTAGCTGCTGACTTTCCTTTAAAAGGTCATAGAATTTAGTTAGAGCAAATCCTAAGGAAAGCAACCCTTAGCTTAGGGGCCCCTTTTGTCAGCCGTGAGAATTAGGTAAAAAAAAGTTACTATAAAGTATATTAAAGAGTAAGGAAAGGACTTTCGTAACAATAAGGTCCTTCTTGTATGGCTTGGGCTTACTTAATATGACTTATTTGACAACTCAGTACATGGATGTCATAAATCCATTGACTTTGGCATAGAATGTAGAATCTTTTCTATATACTTAGCTATACAAACTATAAAGTTTGTTACAATATGATTTGAATATATTTTGTGTGCTCTGGTAGTCAAAACCAGCCAGGTTTTCATTAAACATGATAGTTGTTAACACTAAAAAGTAGTGTGAAAAACTAGCCAGAAGTGAGGTTCAACAACTGTCTTATTCATCAAATTCAAATCATAGAAATTTCTTAATAACCCGTATAGCTACAGTCCTTGCAGCTACCAACAAACTTTTCACAATTTAGACAGAAACTTGGCTGATTCTAGCTACCTTAGAAAATGCACAAATATACTCAGATCACATTGAAACATACTTTTGTACAATAGAAAAGCTATTATATTCAATGCCAGTGGACACATAACATCCATGTTTCGAATGATTAAATAAGCCACGTCAAGAAAGTCCAAGCTCAAGCAAGAAAGCCCTTATTGTCATGGTAGCACTTTCTTTACTCCATATATTCTATGATAACATTCTTCTGACCAACTCTCATGGCTTAAAGGAAGGTCTGAGATAATCTTAATCAATCAATAAGACTGTGTTGAAGAGAATGGAAGAAGAGTCTTAAAGTGTAAGCCAAGAGGTCGAGAACCAACAACAAATTTTGCAAATAGTGTCACACTGATCGTTTATTGATTACATCGATCCAAGATAACACTTCTAGATAGAACGATGAAGATATACTAATTATAAATCAAGACAAAGAGCAAAATAATAACAAGCCTAAGGACAATTAGACTCAACAAGATAAGACTTACACCTTTTTTTAGGCCAATGGAAGCCATCAAATAAATCTCTCAAGCTTGCAAGAACAACCAAGTTAAACACTAAATCATCTTAATCCGAAGACTCTATTTACCTATTTACAATATATATATATATATATAAACCATATATAAAATAAAATTGAGTAACTGTAATTCACATACTTCCAACCAAATATTGAGATTAAGAAAACTACAACGTCATCTAGAAAAGCAAATAAAAAGGCTGAAACTTCAATTGCAGTATTTATTAACATGAGAGGTAGAAAAACGATTAAATTCAAAAGTGCTGCAGTATCATCAGCAAGGTTAATCAATTGATGAAAAACGATTAAATTCAAACAAGCACATAAATTTCGGCGAAAAGAGAGAAACCCAGTTGAAACACCAAGTCAGAACACATAATCGAAAGGCAGTACTACCAATTGAAGAGAAAAAGAGAGAGTAGACCTTCGAGGACGTGGTCTTCAGGTCCAATAGAAGAATCACCACAGACATCACAAATAACTCTGCCATGGATTTCCCCTGTCCAAGCTCTAGCACCCAAAACGAAGAACAAGAATACAATAATGAGGTTAAGAAGACCACCCATCGCAAGCTTCTTCTGCCTCTGAGATTCTTCTTTTTCCTTTAGAAGGAAAACGCCTCCTTACCCCCTTTAACTACTATTCTCACTACTACGAGATGAGATGAAATCTTCTGCTGTTCACCTATAAACGATATCGTTTGGCGTGAAAATACGTCTCTTTAGATCTTACACACGGACAGAAGGCTTTAGTGTGAATATTATATTTGTGTATTTGGTATAAATTTTGTTTTACATTTAAGTCCCAATAAATTTATATTCTTGCAATATATAAAAATATATTTTTCTTTCCTTTTAATCCCAAAGCATGTATTCGTGTTGAATTTTATAGAGATACTTGCGCCTTAAAATTTTTTCTTCAGATTTTTATTTTCAATTTATATTTTTATTAACTTTAGTTTTTCTCAACCAATAATAAAAACATGTGTTTGGTATACGGATTAAAAAATAATCTTAAGATTATAAGTTCAAACATCTTGTAATCTCACGTTTAGTATACGAATTAAGAAAGAGACAAACTACTATTTAGTCCTTGAATTGTTAGTCAAACTACTATTTAGTCCCCGAATTGTTCAAAAACACTATTTAGTCCCCGAATTGTTCACTCTGTCAACTATTTAGTCTCCGAATTTGACAAAAATACTATTTAGTCCCCGAATTTGTAACTATGTCAACTATTTAATCCCCAAACTTGACAAAAATACTATTTAATTACCGAATTTACAACTCTGTCAACTATAACGAGTAACAGTTTGTAAACTAAATAGTTGACAGAGTTGCAAATTCGATGATTAAATAGTATTTTTGTCAAGTTTGGGGACTAAATAGTTGACATAGTTACAAATTCGGGGACTAAATAGTATTTTTATCAAATTCGAGGACTAAATAGTTCACAGAGTGAACAATTCGGGGACTAAATAGTGTTTTTGAACAATTCGGAGACTAAATAGTAATTTGACCAACAATTCAGGGACTAAATAGTATTTTATAAAATAATCTCAAGATTATAAACTTTGGCATCTTGTCATCCCACGTTTAATAAACATATTAAAAAAATAGTCATGAAAATCTTGGGGTGTGTTTGATAGGATTAATTCACATTTTCATTTTTACTAAAAACAAGAAATAATTGAAAAAATGCCTTTGGTTAATTGTTTTTAGAAATAATTTGTAAGGCTATTTTTGAAAACTCCAAAATGTTAAACAAATAAAAATGCATTTTTTAAATATAACATCTTTCAATTTGAATAAATAAAAATGCATTTTTTAAAGCTTATAATTCGAGCACTATTAATAGAGAAGTAATTCATCCATTATTAAATAATGATTTTTTCACAACCAACCGGAATTCAACTTGTAGCGAGAGCACTCCAAAAGAGAGTAAACACAGTCACAGACATCGCAACAAACCAAGACAATGTTCGCCAATATTGTGTAGCCATTATGAATATGGAACAGTTGATTCATGCATGCTGAAAAGATAGTCCTACACCTGTTAATAAGAAAACAATCTAACGGAAATAAATGGATACTTGAGGGATATCAATGTCATTATCCTCGTCATCTTCACAAGCCACAACTACGTCCAAGTGACGACGATACGGAGGCAATTCCAACTTGGCCACTTCCCTCGCCAGATCCGCCATTTTTTTGTCCATTCGCTCTTTGTGCCTAGCGAACATGCTATTATAGAGCAGACAACTTCCACATGAAATACTATAAGCGTTCAGCCCCTTTTCCTTCAGCCAATCAAGAAGTTGCCTCAGAGTAGGATTGTCTTTTACGATCCACCTATCCCACACTGTCCAACTCATATCTCGATGCTTTATCACCTTCGGTGGAACTGGCTCGGCCATTGAGAAGAGCGGAAGTGCTAGGTTCGCGAATGTATTTCGGTAGTCCTCAACTTTGTGACCTCCATCCAAAACTTTGTACAGCTCAAGGCAAACAAGACCAGTGGCCATGGCAGTAGAGGTTGCAATGGCAGGAATGATCCGTCCGGCAATAAACTTGGCTTTAAGCTTGTCAACCTCAGGAATGCTGTAATTTTTTGCCCTCATGTTGGCAAGCCCGGCTATCATGTCCATGTGGTAATTTGTATCGTCATCCTGCAATTTTACGGAATAACATCAACAAATAATGATATATCTGAAAAACAAAAAGTAGCAAAGTGACAATAGAGAAAACAACCGACCTTCTCAAACTGGACTGGTTTCATCCTATAACCTGGTGGCAGGTTTGCCCGGGAGCGTTCTAACTTGATGATTAGATCATTAATAACAGCTGAATCATCTACAGAAGCAGTAGAAAGACTTGTAGCCTTCTCATCTGTCACTATTTTCACATCTTTCTTGGGCTCAAAATCTGGTACTATCACTTTATCAACTGCTTCAGCCAATTTCTTAGGGTCCTTCGCCCAGTCAGGGATTGGGATGCCAAAAGTTTCGGCTCGCAGTATAGAAGCTGCCATCACAAAATTGAGATGACCTGGATCAAAAGCTGAGAACTGCAACGGATGAGGGAACCTTTTTGGAGCAGACCAGAATGGAGCTCCAGTACTGGTAACAGCATCCTCGGGAAAAGTATAAATCAACTGCTTTACCCGATTAGCAAAATAATCTTCAAACCTGTGAATTAGAAACCCATGTTTGAGTGGACATAGAAAAATATCATGCTCTCACTACAACATTTTATTTTATAGAAGAGAACATAAAGGTACAATAGAAGTAGCATACTTTAGCCGAGCCCACGTAATGCAGTCTTCAAAGGTCTCACACTTTTCCCTATCAAGGCACTCAAGAACACGCTCCAAGTTATCCCTTGATTGTGCATCACCAGCATTCCTCATTGCATTAGTATATTCACTTGGATTGGACAAATATGCATTTACTTCAGCTGGCGTTTTCTCGAGCAAACCCTCAAACTCTGATCGAGCCCATGTCAAGCAGTGGTCAATGTTGTGAGGGAATGAGTGTACAGTACACATTGGTGCTTGTTTCTCAGGAGGATCTCTAGAAGCACCATAATTTTCTGTCAAGTGAGGGATGACCATCTGGGTATTGCATTTAGCTCCAAGAGTTCCAGACTCAAGAAGAGGCTTTTGAAAATACAGGCATCTCTGGTCAACATACAGTCTAGCATTTACATTGTCCAGTGCATTAACCACAACACTCAAGTTTTCCCAAAACGTGTCATTAAACACATTTTCAGTTTCAGGGTTAACACGGTTTTGCAGCGCTTCAATATTCAGAGAAGAATTTATAGACAAAGCAGCGGATGCAGCAACTGTAGACTTGGCTTGTCCAATATTCCAGTCACGGAAGAGGAACTGCCGACTTAAGTTACTTTTCTCAATAACATCATCATCTGTAATTGTCAACTTCCCCTGACTCCCACAAGAAACTCCCATCAGTGCAAGATTCTTTAAGAATTCACATCCCAAAGCACCAGAACCAACAACAAACACTTTAGCATCTTCTAATTTCTTCTGTAACTTGGACCCAAAAACAGAAATCTGTGCATCATAACGGCTATTTACAGGTCTAAAATCATTGGGATCCAGCGGTTCTGTAGGAAGTGATTCCACCGAGTCAAAGTAGAAATACTGCAAAGAGGGAAGGACAAGTTAAAATCACAATCAATAACCAAAAAACCAAGAGCGTTATAAGATCTATAAAGAATGCTTGTATCACACAGGCCAATGACAAAACAAGCTAAACCACTAGTTTGCAGAGCATGTAACAAAATATTGTTTCGAAAATCAAAATAAGCATATAATTATTAGTAGATCATTCCATTAATTATAACAAAATAACCTGATCAGGTTTTGCTGTTGCCTATTGTCATCTAGGTTTTCTTAGTTTCCCATGAAACTAGGATATAAAATTGCTTTTTCCATATTGACTGCAGTACCCAAGCCATATTCAATTCATATACCCAGAATTAGAAGGGGGGATCCAAGATAAGATGAGTCCATCCATATCAAACACGTATTGGAGCCCCTTCCCGGGGGTATTGCACATTGGTACTTCACAGTAAGAATTAATCATAAAATATCCTACTAATTATTAAAACTATTAAAAGGAACTTCATTGCTCTTGATGCAACGTGACATGCAATTCCCTTCCAAAAAGAGACAATGTTTCTAGTTCGAGAATAATAATGCTGCGGATCATAGAGAGCTACACAATAGCACTGCAACATGGCAAAACTTACAGGAGTCCAAGTACATTTTGAAGTACACATGTTGGACACAGAGACATCTGCTTTGCAATAATTTGAAAAACACAGAACTCTACACACATCATTGATGTTGGCAAAGTCATGCAGCCAAATGTTTACCAAAGGAAAGTGGAAAAACCATACTCAAAATTGTGTCTCTAATTATACCCTATAGCCATAACAACTACAAAATAATAACCCTTATAGGCAACAAATAATACGAACTACATTTTTTTCATCAGCTCATACTCAATTGCATTGGAAAACTGGAACCAGGCACAAGTAGACAGTGTTTTAATCAGGGCGCAACATATAAAATGATCCTAACAATAGAGGATGTGCACTAACAAGAACACCCGGAAATCATACTAACCTGAAAAAGTGGATGGAACTTCCCAGAGCATGCCTTAACAACCTCTTGTCCAACAATTCCACCAAACATGGCAGCCATGGGGTTTAAAACTGCCCTAGCACCAAAGGCAAAGTGTCGCAGAAGTTTTGGGTTGATATCATCCAATTTTCCATCTCCCATGCTCTCATTAATATTGCTGGCAACAGATATAAGCTTCTGCGCATCATCCTCTGAACCAGCCACAGGGAAGCGACCCAACTCGGAGATGAACTTATCCAAAGCCTGGAATGCTAAATGCAGGAGAGGCGGGCGATCAAACTTAGAAAAATCACTGAGAAGAAAATCACCAGGATCAGCAAGTGCTTCTCTAAGTGTCTTAAACTTCAACACCTTTGGTTGTTTGACCTGTGTGACAATACCACCTTTCTCATAGGTACCATATTTTGTAGTGTCTTCTTCAAGAGTAAAGGAATAAGCTCTAGCATTTTTTATTTTCCTTGGCTTCCCATCATTCAATTCTGTCATACCATGTACTTCCGAAAAAACAACAAGATCTCCATCCTGAAATTCAAGCCTCTCATCATCAACACAGGATACTAGGGCAGGGTTGTCATTGCTAATTGATGCAATTATACCCGTATGGGGATCCTCTCCATCCACATCAAGAACAGTGAACTCAGGCCCAAAATCACAGAACACCGAACCAAAAAGACCTCTAACTTCAGATTTAATGAAAGCAATTGGAGGCTGATGACTATGGCAGTAATCATTGAATTCAATGGCTTTCTCAAGGCTTATATCAGTGAACACAACAGCCTGCAAAATAAAAAATAAGTCAGATAGAAATACATTTTTACCTGTCCATAACTAAATAAACTTCACATCAACTTATACTATATTACTATTAGAACATAAAGCTTGCACATCTTGAAAAGTATATCAGATTAACAAGATAAATGTAACACAAAACAGATCCATGGAAACAAGGTCAGCAAATTTCAAAGTTCCTCCTCAGAAACAGCATCATCATTCTATCTATAACAAGTAATATTAACCTACCAATAATATCAAACAACAGTACAATTAAATAATATTGAAGTTATGTTTAAGCGATAAACAAACATCTAATGCCATGGTAACAATGCAGTTTTCCTTTCCATTACATACATCCCAAAAAAAAGGAGTCTCCTTCGTTTATTACAACTATTTATACCACACAAACGGAAATGGCTTTTTTGGAGCCTTTACAGATGCTAAACTAATTAGCTTCCTTAAAGACCTTCAGTTTTTGAAAAAGAAAAATACTTTCAGACCCAAGGGAGGGGAGAATGATATAAATGAAATCTTAATGTTTATAAATACTAGGTTGATTATATAACTATTATTAACTAATAATAAGAGAATAAAAGTATCATTCCTTCGCAAATAATAAGTGACTTATTACCAGAGCATAGAACAAGGAAGTCAATTAACATTTAAACTATTTAAGACATAACTGGCAAATACAAAACTAGAAATGGTAATATGTGAACTACTGACTCTCCATTTAAGTTACAATAATTTTTGTTGCATTATTTATCATTATTGATTAGCGTGTATGCCATAAACATGAGCCCATACAAAAACTGAAAAGGTCATACAAGGTAATATTTTAAATGGATGACATTGAGATGCTTATGCATGTTAATTCATGGTTGACATGTATACCAACCTGAGGAGACCCTTAAAATCCAAACAAACCAAAGGACAACCTAAATTACTCCAATAAGTAGCAGATATACATACAAATACTTTTAATGGAACAAGAATGAAGTATGTAAAAAGAAATTAAGCAGTAAAAAGAAGGGCGAAGGAAGTACCTGGAAATTAGAAAGTTGTTCATTTGTCAGCTTACTTGTCAAGCTCAGTACAAGAACTGCATTGTTGAGTTCCTGCAATTTACTAACAGATGCCACTGCCCTGTTCTTACCAACATCATTCTCTGAAAACACAAAATTACTTGACAGATCCCAAAGCTCCACATTTCCTTCATCGTGCAGGGTCACAGATTTAACACCAGCAAGAACAAGATTCTTGGCTGGAAGAGGCCATAAAACACCCAATTATTAGGATACACAAGCATAATTGGGTATCACAGAACTGCTATTTGAACCGAATATCATGAAACCACAGAATAAAAAAAGTGATAAACCAAGAAAATGGTTCAAATTGCTTATGCATACCAGCAATGAAGTCTATAATTGAAGAGGGCTAAACATGAAGAGAAGATAACGTTAAGGGATAACTACAGGTAATTGATCATGAAAAGCAACTAGGTTTGAAACCAACACAGAAGCAAGAAGATAGATATAGTGCAAACGGAATAGACAAAACACTACAACCTTCACCTTCTTTCACAAACCACGTCCAAGATTGCTCAAAAATACAAGATAAAATATTTCTTGGAAGCAGTACATTTGTAATCAGATAATCAAACGGAAATCAGGCACCCAATACCATATATTCAAGTAATAACCATTGATATATGAACAAGCAATTGAAAAGGTGTTCGATGACTATACCAATCTCGACACCAAGACCCTGCATTCCGGAGACGAGGACATTAGATGCAAAGAGCCTCCTCATCGTCTCACGGCCATACACAGCGAGCTGACGACTGTGCAGATCCTCATCAATATCGGGCGGATTGGAATCACCCAAAGCCATGATCGAGGCTCCTTCAACTGAGTTTGCGCTACTGTGATTGTTGTTGCTGTTGCTGCTGCTGCTACAGAAGCTCTGTTTGCTGTTGTTCACCGTCGAATCGGCGGTATCAGCAGGCGAGGAGGCAAGAAAGCAACCGATCCGATTCTTCTTAGGGAACGATGCAGCACCTATGTTCCTGTTTTCAGTCTCTTCTACAACCACACCTTCGCAAGCTCTCTTACTAGGAAGCATAAAGTGCAGTAAGCTGCTGAACAAGCAATGAAATCCCACAGTCCAGATTATTAACACAAGAACAACAACAAAACCAATCAAGAAGCTAAACATCATAATCAGCAATAATAAGATAGCCACTTCCAGAGACAAAGCAAACAGACAACCAACGGTGCCAAAACTATAAACCCTAATCCCACCTCATGACTCACTCCAGCACAAGAAACCGAAGGCGCAAAGCCAAGAAGATTAATCTTGAAATGACACAAGGGAGTTAAGCAACGTACCGATTTGAACTTAGGGGAGGGGGAAGAATGGAATCGAATATGAAGCCGAGAATGAGAAAGAAGGATGTAGAAGATTGCTCCGATTGGTTTTCCTTTGGTTCTTCTGTCGTCGGTCTTGGGTTTATGAAGAGAGAGAGGGAGAGGGGCATTTATGGATTTCCATAACAATGGGCGTTTAGGGTTTTGGGGGCGTGCTGTTTGCGGAGATCTGTACCATTTCTCTCAGAGAGAGAGAGAGAGAAGAATCTGGATCGCTGTACTAAGCAAGCTTCTCATTTACTGTGCCAGCAAAATTCCATCGACACGCGTGGAATAAGGGACAGAAACGGAATTAAGCAAAAAGTTTAGGGACTGAACCGGTAATTCATCCCATAAACCTTCTTATAAATATCAGCCAAACCCTCAATTCTCAATCACTTCCTCGCGCCGTTACGTGTGAGTCGGCGCTTGAATCTTCATCTGAAGGAGAATTCGTGAATCGTAATATTATCCGATTTCTTAGATAATGTCTTCGATTTTCATAATGAAGCATTCAAAAGTTTTGTGTTAGTAGGTTCTGTATCTGTGATAATTGTGGTTGTGAAATATCGTCTTGATTCTTATATACAGGTCAAAATTTTCTCTGCGTAGTTGTTCATTTAGTGTTCTTTTAATGAATGAATCATCCCTCGAATGCATCCCTGTGATGATGATTTGTTTTTATGTTAAAAGTAGTGGACTGAATCTTATTGAAGAGAAATGGAATCTGAGGGGTGTTTCCTATCTCTTAACCTAGCTTCCATCTTTTTTCAGATAAACGAACATGCTTTTTGATTTGTGTATGTGCATGAAATTTCATTTCTGTGTTGTAGTTTTGCTTAGTGTATAAGCGCAGCCCTTAAGATCGCCTTCCTTATTACCCATGGAAGCGTTTTGAGTCATAGCTGCGCAATATTAACTCTCCAAAAATGGAGGTTTCTCTTTAGGGTTTTCCTTCTGAGTCCTCTTTTCTCCCACCTGATTCTAATCTTCATGAGGCATAGATCTTTTTACCTTTTGGTTCTGTAACGTGAACCCTATTTTGTTGAACTATATGGTGAATGGCTTCTTCTGGCCAATCTACCCTCTGTGGATTCAACTAATGGTGGTTCTGTTCAGCTCATCTGGTGCTTTTCTCAATGTCCCATTAGCAGGTGGGAAACAATTGCTCCAAATTTCATCTTTCATACCAATTCAAATGGTTTTCACTTTTTCTTCTTGTACTTGATTGTTTTACTTTATTGAGAAAACAGAAGGCAAGGATGATGAATCAATTAGATGTGTGAAAGGATAATTCCTTTCTGAACTCAATTTTTTGAGGCATATTCATATATCTGACTTGCCCATAATCTCTCTTTGGAGGTCTAAAGAATGAAATGTGCAACTGGTCATCAAAATTTTAAACATTGGTTTCTCATTGTAAAGAAAAAGCAAAAGTATTAGGATTTGTCAATTATGGTTTTGTTTGCATGTGTTTTCTTCAGCAATATTGTCTCCTACTCTAATTCTATCAAAACAGTTAAACCACATAAGCAAACAAATGTGATTGTCCATTTGATTATAAATATTAATTGGACAAATATAAGTAGCTAACATTTGTTATTGATAATTATGTAGACGGAATTAATTCAAGAATTGTTAACAAATCAAAAGTCTCACAGTATAAATGACAGTAGAAAAATTGTATAAACCCAAAAAACAATTTTAAAAAGTTGATTTGTAAAATGTTGAGTAATACAAGCTATTTATACTTTAATTTTAATTAAAGTTCGTCCAAAAACAATATTATCAGATAACATTACCAGAGACAATTACCCGAATAATTGACCCAAAAAATTATTAGAAAAATGTGTGTACTTTTTTTAGACGAATTCTATTAAATATCTATTTTTTGGTATCCATTTTAAAAAGGTTATAGATCATTTCTAGTTGAACTATACCCAGGAAAGCCCCATGCTTCAGTCATGTCAAATCTTGAAGACGGCCCTCTTCCCTTGATGCCCAAAGTATTTCCGTCAGATTGAGTTCGTCTTTGTCTTTCACCAAATGGGGCTTGTCCATCACCATTTCTTCCATACTTGGCAATGAAATATTCATCAAAGCTGTTGTACTTGCTAGGACGGCTACCATAACATCCATTAAACCCATTGAAGTTACCACCACCTCTACAACCTGATGAAACAGATATATCTTGTGCCATATCTTCAACTACTCTCTCAAGATCTTGTACTCTGTTCTCTAATGTTACTATTCTATCATGATATACACCCATGAAATCCTGCGAAATTGCTGTGATTTATCACTTACAAAGAGCATGCATACGTTAGAGCTAAAGTGTAGCCATAATGACTTATGAAGCACGGACACTTCAACTTGCTCATATCGTCATGTTGAATACAGACACACTGATGACATGTGTTTGTACGTGTCCAAATAAAAATATTATGCTTGGACAGGCACTTGGACACAAAAAGTTAAAATTTAAAAAAAGAAAAAAGAAAATAAAGGGGGTAATACAGGTTCTTTAATCTCGGTTTATCTTTATACTAAAGTTTACATTTTATTTTAGCTAAAAAGTGTGTCTTTCTCCAATTTTTCTTTTCTCGTTAATCTATCTCTTCTCATTTCTTCTTCTATCATCTTTGTCGTGTTCTTTTAAATGATTTTTTCTTGAGCATCTTTTTTGTTTGAATTTGTAATTTTTCTTACTCTTATTTATTTAGCTCACTATTGGTGATGGTATTACAATATATATATATATATATATATATATATATATATACTATTTTTAATTTATATATATATATATGCCGTGTCTGCGTCATGATTTTAAGAATTTTGTGTGTCCCATATCTACGTCGTGTCTCATCCATGTTAGTGTCTGCTATAGATAATACCATACCTGCATAATGTTCATCAGATGAGCTTGTTGTCTTTCCAGTTGTAGTAATTGCCTCTGGATAGCCAACCGGTTTCCTCTATTGTTTACGAAGGATCCTTCTGATTGACCATTGGTTTTAGAAAAACCTACAAGAATAGCTGAACTTTCCCTCTGATTGATTTCAATCTTATCATCAGCATCATATGCGTTTGTTCTCAATTCTTTTCCATTCATTTCCTTTTCAATGTATCTATTGTGAGCAAAATCTTCTTTCAAATCTAACACACCTGCTTCTGGTTCTTCCTCATTGTTTGAGGTTGAAGGATTGATACATCTACGAGGAACAACTACTTCTATTGGCAAGTCATCCGAACCTCTTTTATCAAGTTCTTGAAAGAATTCTGGATTTAGTTCTTTATCAAGTAAGGCCGGAGCTTTCTTTTCTAAAATTGCAATTGCCTTCTCTGATATGCTGATAGATTTGGCTTTGGAAAAAGAGTCCAACTTTGAAGAAGAATTAGCTGATAAATCCTGCACTGGAGGTTCAGTCTTATTCTCTCTAGGATTACTTTCTTTTAAATCACTTGTTTATGATGAAACAATGGATTCAGCATTCTCACCTCACCATTAAAAGAAGAAAAAGTAACTGAGAAAACCTTCAATATTATGGTTGATGAATAGATTATGACAGACAATAGAAACATTCTTACCACAAGTCAGCGGCTTTGGATCATCAAGAGCTCCATCTCCTATTCCTGAAATCTTTTTCCATAACTGCAATGCTTTTGTCATGCTATCTCTCACAGGTTTGATCTGAAAACCAATCACATTTTGATGAGAAATGACGAACTACAATGCAATTATTTGTCCTATATAATGAAGCATCAGCAAGGCACAAATCTTCCATGCTTGAGCAATTAACACTTTAAGGAGCAGAACCTCTGAAACATATAAGATAGCATTATATATGATATCATTGTAATTGGCAACCAGTCAAAATTAGTTGTTTATCATCAAGCATGCCATTTTTCTCTTTTAAAGCTTCACCTTCATACTTACTTAAAAAGATCCTTTAGGCAGAAATATAATTCCTTTTGTGTTTGATATATAATCCTTCCTATTTTGAGAACTGCATGGTCTTATTCTATTTCTTCCTTTCTACAAACAACACTTTACTTAAAAAAACACACTTACCTTGTCAAAACGGCATGACTCAAGCACTACCAGTGTTGATGCTGCTTCATCCCTAACCAAACTACTTGAATGCAAAGCTAAAGAGCTTAATGCATCAGCAGCTGCCTTACGTGTTGCCCAATCTGTACTGTTGAGGCATTCATGGATAATAGGTAGCAATTGTTCTAAGCTCTGAGGAGTAATTGCTCCAACCTGCAATTCAATCAGCGCTTGGAAATCAATATACTTGTTCCATTCTGTTGGTAATTCATAGCACAAATTGGTCATTTTGGAATTTCTTTTCCAATTTTGGGTGATGAACGTGAAAACAAGAAAGAATTGTAGCCTTTCAAAATACACAAACCCAATAAAGGACTTGATGGAAGAAAAAAGAAAAAGCACACTTCAAAGAACAAAAGTAGAAGTCAAATGCTATAGAAGGATGGGAAAAACTTTGGTAATGGTGTTTTCTATTAGTTTCTTCAATTGCATTATAAGTTATAACATGAAGATACTTTTCTGAAATAATCAATCATGTAATGCCAAAGTGTATGAAGGTATCCACGTAGCATATTATACTTTTATTGGAGAATCTAAAATCTTAGATTACACTTAACTTAAACGCTATCATATCTTTTTTTAGGTCTATGACTATGACTGAGGTATCTATTAGAGCGGGTCTGATGATCAATCTTTCGGGAACTGCGAGACTTATTACTAAGGTCAACCTACCCAACTCCATTCTCATAGAATCGAACAGGGGTGTCATAGTTAAGAGAACATAGATCATTGACTAAAAAATCTTGATTCTGGTCCAAAAATTTGAGAACAAAAATATAAATAAGTAATTGCGTTTAAGTCTAGTTAATCTTTATTGTTGCCAACACCATTTTCATAATAGGTTTCGATAACCAATATTCTTAGTACATGAGTTAAGATTTCTTCTCGTTATAATGATTTTAAATTTATAAAAAGTTATCAAAAACAATCTTAATGTTTACAAATTTCCTGAACCAATCAAATAACACCTTGACCATTAGCTAATGCAAACCTGGGACAAGCTAGCAACTACTGACAAGATTGCAGCCTTTGCCAAGAAGTTTTGATTATTAAGCAACTTGCATATCCTTGGACACATCTTTTGAAATGCCAATATGGGAGGATTTGAAGCACACTCCACCATCTTAACCATACACCTCGCAGCACCGGATTGCACCCCTTTGTCTTCCTCACCCATCGCTTCAAACAGAGGCTTCACAAACACCGAAACCACATCATAACCTTCAACACTTCTTTCCCCTTTCAAATACTGCATCGACAGCGCTCCAATCGCATCCCCGCACGCGTCCCTCACTCCCGAATCGGAATCCCTGAGCCTCCTCGCGACGGCGGCGGTAATCCTGGCCAAGTCGTGGATCGACGTGATCAGATCGCCGTGAGATGCACAAATCACGGTGAGCAGCCTTAGGGATTCTCTCTTCGCGATTGGTTTGGAGTCGTTGGAATTGGATGATTCGCAGAGGCAATTGAGGGTCATGGGTAGGGATTTGGGGGTTAGGGTTTGGATGGTTTTTTCTAGGTCTTGAATTGCGATGTGGTGGGTGTCTCTGTCGGAGAGGTTGGAGAGAGAAGTGAGGATCCGTTGCTTGAGTTCAACCATGGCGAAGTGAGAAGGGAGAGAGGGTGTGGAAGATGGTGGTGATGTGGGTGGAGGTGAAGATGGTGGTGGATGGTGGGGGTTTGTGGATTTCGATTGCTTGTGTGACAAGGAACTCATTATAGTTATCAATGGAGGTGGAAGGTAAGGAAAAATTAATGCAGGTAACTTTTTATATAATAAAGAGGAAATGCAGAATGACATGCATGCAATGGCGCTAAATACAAGTTGCAGCACAATTGAGAAATGAATTGAATGAATTATATTTATCAAAATTTTTAAAAAGAATTATAAGAAAGATATAAACATTACATGAAAACTTTAATTTGGAAATGGAAGAGATCTAAGGTTGTTTTGGTGGGATTTTGTAAAGGATGTGAGGTTAAGGGGCTATTTATAATTTATTATGTAATTTAATATTTTCTCAAATACTCATTTTATTTAGAGTCTGTTTGGATTAATTTTTTTTATTTAACAAGGACCTTTTTTAATTACAAAATGACTTTTTATAAACATAAAATCTTGTTTGAATAAATTTTTAAAAAAAAGTATAAGTTAAAAAAAAAGTTAAAATATGCATTTTTTAAGAAGTTGAAGAATGAAACTTCAACTTAAAATACTTGTAAAAGTTATTTACTTTAAATTTTATTGACTATTTTATCCTCAATGAAATTATAAAATGACATATTTATTATTATTGCTATCAAAACTCTATGCTCAATTCCTCGCCAACATGAAGATAATTGGCGCCAAACCTCTGCAGGTTTCCTCTCTGTATATATTACTATTGCTATCAAAACCCTACGCCTCTAATGCGCCAAAACCTTCCATTGAGCTTTGATTGTATTTTTGTGAGGAATTGAGCGCATGCTAGAGTTTTGGTCGCATGCTAGGTTTTTGCACATTCTCCTACCCTTTATTTATAGATATGCTACAATAACTTTTTAATGCATTATGTTATAAGGACTTTTATTTACCATGTCCTTTTTGGTCAATTTGATTAATTGAAAGTACTTTTGTTATTTTGTATCTAAATAAATTTTATATTATAATATCCAAACATAAAATAGAAGTCCTTTAGTTAAAATATCTTTTTCAAACAGTTGGGGTAAATAAAGCCCTTTTTTCACAAGCTTATCGAAACGGGTTCCAAACATGTCTTACTCTTTGTAATGTGATGAAATTATATTTTTGCCCTTATTTTTTACCCACATTTATTTCATTACCACTTTTAATAAAGGGTAAAATGATCATTTTACCTACTTTTATTCCATTCACATTATATCACTTTCACATTACTATTCTCATTTCCTCCTGCATTCCATTCTCATTCTCATTTCCATTATCATTTCCATTACATTCAATATTCATGTAACCAAGCGTGCCCTAAGTGCTTTTGTTGAATGTCTAGTTGGTTATTTATGTAAAAAAAATAGTTTATTTATTATTATATGAATTTTAACTAAATTTAAAAAATACAAAAAAGAGAAATTTTTACGCATATAAACTTTTTTATGTAAACAATTGATTGAATGTTCAACAAAGTACTTAGTGTTATCAGGATAAAAGTTCAATGGTACCGTACCACTGAACTTCAGAGCATCCCTCCAATTATATAGTGACATTTGTTAATATTAATAAAAACTCACATTAATTAGGGCCCACCTTGAATGGTTTAGGGACCAACTGATTGGAGGGATCTACTGAAATTCAATACTATCGTACCACTGAACATCTACTCGTATTATCATGTTAGTATTTAACAAGCAACGTCACCACAGTTATGAATGTCTAACCGTTCACAAACTAATGACTAGTGAGTTTAATAACATAATTTTTCAGAGACAAAAAACTATACTATAATATTTTTAAAACTAAATTGTAGTATTAACTATTTTTTGTGACGAAAACATATGTTTACTCTAAAAAGCACATTTTTATATACATAAATTCACTTTTCATCCGGCTGATTTTTCTCTCCCAACTCTTGATACATTATACTAATTTTAAGTTTAAGAAAGTGGTTTGAAATGATGTTAAAGTTCATAAACCTCTATTGTAACAAAAACAAAAAAAATTTAAGAGGACAAAGTATATTTTACTTTTAAATATGTCTTTTAAAAAAAACAAAAAATGTTCGTACATATGAAAAAAATATTGAAATTAATGGAAAATTAAGCATTGTGGCTTTTATTACTCAAAACAATTATTTTCTCAACAATGTAGACAAATTATTATTCTCATTTTATAATTAAGACATATTTTGAAGTAAAATGTTTTGGACTACACTTCCATACAAAAATTTTATGTTTGTACTATCAATTTTTTAATTAAAATAAAAAGAGGTAAAATATTATTTAGTTCCTGAATTGTTGGTCAAATTACTATTTAATCCCTAAATTTATCAAAAATACTATTTAGTCTCTGAATTTGACAAAAATACTATTTAGTCCCTGAATTTGTAACTATGTCAACTATTTAGTCCTCAAACTTGGAAAAAAAATACTATTTAATCGTCGAATTTGCAACTCTGTCACCTATTTAGTCTCATGACTGTTATCCGTTGGAGTTGACAGAGTTGCAAATTCGGGGATTAAATAGTATTTTTGCTAAGTTTGGGGACTAAATAGTTGACATAGTTACAAATTCAGGGACTAAATAGTATTTTTGTCAAATTCGGGGACTAAATAGTTGACATAGTTACAAATTTTGGGACCAAATAGTATTTTTGATAAATTTAGGGATTAAATAGTAATTTGACCAATTATTCAGGGACTAAATAGTATTTTTCCTCAAATAAAAAATATAAGAAAATTTTAGAAGGAAAAACCACGAGAGAAGAATTATATTTTATGCATACATTGATTTTTTATTAAAGAATCTAATAATAAAAATTAAGAAATTATACATATTTTCTAATTTTTTGTTTCTTGGGTTAAAACTTTAAAATGGTTATTTGACCCGGCATGACCCGAAAACCGTTGCTCCATGGAGACGCAGCATCCCCTTCTTCCTTCGTTCTTCAACCCCTCTCATAAACCCTGATTCTTTTCGCTGACCCCCAACACCAAAAAAAACGAACTTTTTCATTCCCCGCCTCCTATAATGTCTCCTAGTTTCGTTTTCGAACCTCCCAGCGACGAAGAGGTCGAACACTCTGAAGTTGAAGAAGACGAAGAAGAGGAGGAACAAAGCCAAGACGAGCAAGGAGAAGCGCAAGGCGAGGATGAAGATGAAGATGAAGGAGATGAAGAAGAAGGAGGAGGAGTAAAAACACGAGTTTCCAATAAGAAATCTCAAGCTCCATGGGACTTCGCTAAGTACTCTGAATCAGTCGCAGAGGAGCATGCCCGCCGAAGCACAACTTCAGTGGATCAGAAAATTGCCAAAGCCCTTCAAGAACGCTCAACCCCACTCAAAAAGCCCATAGATGATGAGGATGAGGATCAGGACTCGGAATCCGACAAGCAAGTAATGGGATTTCCTTTTTTTTTTGGGTTACCGTTGTTTGTGGGTAGTGATGGAAGCTTATGCTTATTTTAAAAACCTATGCTTTTGTTTCACTTTAGGTAGATTATAGGCCGGAAGAAGAAGAAGAAGAAGATGGCAATGAGGGCGAGAGCAAGTCCTTCTTTGCGCCGTCTGAAGGAGCTTCGTTCCATGCTGATTCGTTCATGGAGCTTAACTTGTCGCGCCCTTTGCTTCGGGCTTGTGAGGCCTTAGGATACGTTAAACCAACACCAATTCAGGTTTCTACCTTGATTTGGCTTTTTCTTCTTATTTTTGGTTCTTTTCGTTGTGGGTTGTACTTGTACTTCTATGCTTGCCTTAAGGAATACTTAGTTGTTTTTGGGATTTGATGCTAGGCAGCATGTATTCCATTGGCATTAACTGGTCGTGATATATGTGGAAGTGCCATTACGGGTTCTGGGAAGGTAGTTTTTCAGCTTTTTTCCTCTTCAATTGATAAGTGCTCTTTTTAGGATTGTATGATAGGATTTCTTATGTTCTTTCTTTATTTGATTCCCTTCCCATACAGACAGCTGCATTTTCACTACCTACACTGGAGAGGCTTTTGTTCCGTCCAAAACGCGTGCGTGCAATAAGAGTTCTCATTCTTACTCCAACTAGAGAGTTGGCAGTCCAGTAAGTATTCTCATTGTTGTTTCTGGGTTTCATTTGTAAAATAAAAGCATCTCAAACACGTAACTTTAATAAGAGAATAACAAAGGAAGTTCCGGATTAATGGCTAGACTAGAGGTGGTGCATTGGATGCACCTAATTGATTTATTTTGCTAGTTATGCCATGCGCTTCCAGTTTGTAAAAAGTTTTTTTCCCCCTATGGCTTTGCATCCATGTCCTTCAGCACTATGCTTTTAAAAGCTTGGAACTGCAGTGAGCATATATTTACTTTTACTGTATTGAGACAAACTTGTGATGCTCTTGTTCATAATAGGCTTCTTTGAAAATTTATTTTAGTTAATTACTAGAAATAAATACTTCCCAGGCAGATGATGCTTCTTTGAAAAAGTCTTTCTAAGAGACCTCTCTTTCTTCGATATTAATTATTTTTAGTTCTATGCTATTTCTTATCAATGAAATTAACATACCTGTTTGTGTTTGGCAGAGTTCACAGTATGATAGAGAAGCTTGCTCAGTTTACTGATATAAGGTGTTGCCTGATTGTTGGTGGTCTTTCAACAAAGGTTTGATTAATGGTCTAATTTCGTGATGGCTTAATTTTTAAGTTGTGTTGGGAGGACAGGATAGATTCACATGCATAATCTGATGCTTGCACTATGCTGTTGTGTGTCCTCTATGGAAATGCCCAATTACTGCATTTTGTCTTTGATACAGTTCCATCTATATGTACCTAACATTTTTTGGCCATGTCATGGACCATTTCCTGTTATTTTTGACTTGCAGTAATTATCTCTTGGCTTCAATTGACATTCTTTTCCCTACCGGTAGTACTCAAGTGTGTAATTTTTCTATAACATTTTTGAATATGGTATGTGTTTAAGTCTCAATGTTTATGATGATAGAATCCTCTCATAAGTTAGTAGGTAAATAACCTTCTGCAGAAATAGCTCACATCACAAGACAAGACTGCAAACTAATCATCAAGAAAGGATTTCATTCAATCAAGCATATATCAACAGTTCCATTTTATTTTTAACCGTTCTTAGGATATTGTCACACTGACACTAAAACTTATTCATTGAGGCTTTTGGTAGTTTTTGTATTCTTTTCCTATGATCCAATTAGTTGTTGATGTGGTTTGTTTCCTTCTGGATTCATTTATTATAATTTACTTATTTGTTTACAAGTGGTCATTTTCGTCTTAGGTGCAAGAGGCAGCCTTGAGAACAATGCCGGATATTGTTGTTGCTACTCCAGGACGCATGATAGATCATTTACGCAATTCTATGTCAGTGGATTTAGATGACCTTGCTGTTTTAATCCTTGATGAGGCAGATCGTCTACTAGAGCTTGGATTTAATGCTGAAATTCAAGAACTTGTAAATTTCACTGGCCTTATAATGCAAGAATCATTATAGTAAAAATACTGTGACAATTTATCTGCTTCTTGTTTTTGGAAATTCCAACAAGTTTGATTCTTCAACAGGTTCGGTTGTGTCCCAAGAAAAGGCAGACCATGCTATTTTCAGCTACCATGACTGAGGAGGTTGATGAACTTATTAAACTTTCCCTGACAAAACCTTTGCGCCTTTCTGCTGACCCATCTGCAAAACGTCCATCAACCTTGACTGAGGAGTAATTTCTTCATTACATCTCATTCTTTTTTTGCTCTGTTACTATTATTCACATCTCTTGATTAATGTACGCTATTATAGTTCAGCTTATGTCAGATAGAAGTGATAACATCACAATTTATTCTAAAAGTGAATTCAATGAGTAATACTTTTTCTAGAGTCCTCCCCTTTGGCTAATACCAATTCTGGTGGTCTGAACATTGAGACTTGTGTAACTTTTAAAGAAAACAGGGAGCACTAGGGTCACACATGTGGAGAAATATTGCATTGAACTCCTTGACAATTTTGTATGGTTGTATCCTAGCTTATTTTATAGTCCTTCGAGCTCTGTTGATCATTGTTTATTCTTTTTCAGGGTGGTTAGAATACGAAGAATGCGTGAAGTGAATCAGGAAGCAGTTCTTCTTGCATTGTGCTCCAAAACCTTTACTTCTAAAGTGATCATATTCAGGTTTTGTTCATCATCATACTTTTTTACTTTCCTACAAGGAAAATACTGATAAATTAAGTTGTTGATTTCATGAATTGTTTGTTATTTCTTGTGTCGAAGATAAGGGAGCTAGTTGGACCTTTTAATGTTCCATTCTATTTAGTTGTATTGTATGTCTATATGATTAATCTCAGAGAATAAAACTCATTGGCTATAAAATAATTGTTGGGATGATTTCACTAGTAAACGGTTCATACCAAAATTGGCATCTTATTCCAGTGATTTGTCAACACATTGATTGTCATGGCTTTCTAGTGACATTGAACTTGTTTGATGATTATAATAAAAAAAGTATTAGGGAATGAGAGGAATGCCATAATGATCAATTGTTCTTATTTAAGTTTGTTTTTCCTTGACACTGTTCTGCTACCCTTTCTCTTCCTTAACTGCTTAATGATATTTATTTTGGCTCATAGTGGAACAAAGCAAGCTGCACATAGGTTGAGGATTATATTTGGATTAGCTGGCATGAAGGCTGCTGAGCTTCATGGAAATCTTACTCAGGCCCAACGTCTTGAAGTATGCTTATTAGTTTGTTCTGTTAATTTGCGGTTGCCTGATTTGTGTGTGCTTTTCCCTTTGTTGAAAGGACTTGCTTTTTTGATAGTGGTTGTGCTAAAATTTCCATGATAAATCTCACTTATGGTTGTTTTTACAGGCATTGGAGGAATTCAGAAAACAGCAAGTTGACTTTTTGGTTGCAACTGATGTGGCTGCTCGAGTAAGAACCTATCCTTGAAAGTTATTTATTTTTCTCCTTGTGTGCATTGGCTTTGGTTTTCTTTAAAGAAACTCTATTAATCTCTCAAATACCTCCTATTTGACTCCTTATCCTGGGACATGGTAAGGCTTGTGAAAAACTTTGATTTAAGGGGAATTTACAAGCACAATGGATTTCTGTTTTTCAAAATTTATGTTTCACCATTTTGGATTTAGATTTGACACCATTATGTATGTATTTCATTATAGGGCCTTGACATCATTGGTGTTCAAACAGTAATCAACTTCGCATGTCCACGTGATCTTACCAGGTAGACGCCGATCATATTAATGACACTACAACTCTTAATGACTAATATTATGACCTATGCTTATATTAGCATTTTGCCATTTTATTTTCCTGCATCGCTATTTAGATGGCTATTTCTTGTACATGGAACCATGGTTACATCTTTAATGTTTTCTTTCTCTAGCCTTTTGGTGACTCAAAAATCTTATTTACCACTGCAGCTATGTTCATAGAGTAGGTCGAACTGCAAGAGCTGGCAGGGAAGGATACGCTGTAACATTTGTGACTGACAATGACCGGTCACTTTTAAAAGCAATTGTTAGTATCATTCTTTCAATTGCTGTACCTGTTTTTAGCTTTGTTTCTTGATTTCTATTCTACTTCATATATTTCACTGGGTCATTCCTTTATTTCCTAATAGGATATAGAAGTCTTGCTAGTCGATATGTCTGTGGGGTAGAGATATATAGATTCTTTATATAGGAAATGTTGATTATTTTTCCTACATTCGACAACTCAATGTTCGATACATGAGATGGTAATTTACACCAAACATGCCTAAAGCAGGCTTGATGATCCGCCAGGATGTGAAATGTACAATATGCCTTGTGTTGTTTGCATTAGTCGTTGATTTAACATGTTTTAATATATTAGGATTCTAGAGTAATTTATAAGTGATATATATTGGTTTTTTCTTTTTTCTATTTTTGGACAACAACGTATATATTGGCATAAAGTCCAAGCTTTTCATTTGGTAATAAAATCTCAAGGACTCAAATTGTTCTTCCCTTCTTTGAGTTTGCTTATCTAAATATTTCCATTATGCATAGAATACAACTTGTTTGTTCTCTACTCTTTATCTTTGTTGTATCTTGTAGAAACCTTGAAACATGCATTCTACTTTTCTTTTCTTTCAATTTTTACTCTTTTTATATGTACATGCCATTTTTCTTTTGGTTAAAACAAAATTAGTATATATCATTTGCATCAGCTGCTGGGAAATATTCTAATCTTAACTTTTAGGCATTCTTTTCCCTATGATATGGATAAAATGCACCTGTATTTTAATTACTCCACAACGTGTCTTTTTTTAATATAACTAACTTGCTCTCTCTACTCCTTTTCTGAATTTTTTTCCTGGGTTGTGTTTAATTCTGTCAGTAGTTTGGATATTTCGCATTGAAAGGTTGATTTATAAGGAATTTGATTTTTTAAGTGTTGGTTTCAATTGATTAGGCAAAGAGGGTTGGTTCGAAGCTGAAGAGCCGCATTGTTGCAGATCAATCTATAATTAAGTGGTCTCATGTGATTGATCAAATGGAGGATGAAATTGCTGCAGTTCTTCAAGAAGAAAGGTTTAGATCGGATTTAGTTGTTTAGGCTTAATTCTTATTCCTAAATATTGTGCTCTATTTAAGTAGTTGAATTTATGCAGGGAAGAAAGAGCTCTAAGGAAAGCTGAAATGGAAGCAACAAAGGTATTGATCCCCTAATCTTTTGGTCATGCTTGCTTTCAGTCCGATTACACCTCAATATTTTTGTTGGTTTTGTTTGTTAAAAATCTTGTCTTTAAAATAGTATTTCTGAAGTATCATGACAAGACAATTGTATTTGGTATTTTTATGATAATGCAGTAAATTCTTTGTGGATTTGGAGGCAGCCATATTTTAGTTAGCATTTTTTTCTTCTGAGGATTTTCCTTTTAATCAATTATGCTTCTATGATCTGGGCAGGCTGAGAACATGATTGAGCATAAGGAAGAGATCTATTCCCGCCCCAAAAGGACCTGGTTTATGACTGAGAAAGAGAAGAAACTAGCTGCAAAAGCAGTAAAAGTAAGATTTCGTTGCATGCTTCTGATATGCTTCTTAATCATTTGAATCTGCAACATTTGAGGTGGATTCCATAAAATTATGAAGTGTTAGAGAATTCATGAGCATAACATGGCCATCATGGATTACTTGAAATCTGATATATTGTTACAAACATTCTTCTTCCTCTATGAATGAGCCAACATATTATACATTGCTGACACTTGATCCATGTAGCCGATCCCACCTAGTGATGATTTTGTTTTTGAATGCTCCTTGAAAAATATAATATAGCTTAGTGATGAATTGATGATGAGACTAATGAAATAACTTTCAACAGACATCTAGCCAAAAGGAAAAGAGTTCTGGGAAGGAGGTAATTAGTGCCGAACAAGCTGAAGAACTAAGAATGAAGGAAAAGAGGAAGCGTGAACGAGAGGTAAGCGGGGTTGTTCCCCATTTCATTTGTACATACTGATTTGGTTTTTTTGGTACCGATATAAAACACCGATAAACTTGCTTTTTTCCGTAGTTGTATATTAATGGAAACATCTGTGGTGTAGAAAAATTTGCCCAGGAAGAAGCGTAGAAAATTGGAAGCCACTAGAGAGATGTTAGAGGATGAAGGGCATGATGAGAAGCCAGAAGTATGTACTCTTAACTTACTTTTTACATTCTGTTTTTGTTTTCAGTATCGGAACCTGACTGGCCCAGTCGGATTCTATATGAATTTATAAACAAAAATGACCGGTTTGCTTTTTGACAATTCGTCACTGCATCAATGTTTCAGTTCATTTTCAGTAAGACTTGTATATGCAGTTCTTTATATCTTTGCTTTGAGGCTCTCTAAACAAAATAAAACACGTGGAATTTTTTTAAGAACCAATCATAGGAGAGATGAGTTGTATAAATCATACATGTGTCAATTTCTGATTGGAGAACTTGATGGCAAGATATCATTTAAGTTTTTTTTTTTTTCAATAACTATGCTCCTTAATCCTTACTTTCTACACTTGAATACATAAATGTGCAGGCTAAAGGGCAAAACAAAAAAGAAAAATCTGGAATGTCGGTTGTTGATCTAGCATACCGACGGGCAAAAGCCGCGAAGGGCTTGAAGAAGGCACTAGATGCTGGCAAGGTTGTGAAGAAGGATAAAAAGAAATCTAATCATTCTTCCCAAAAGGCTCCTTCAAGAACAGACGAAATGCGGGAGCTTTTCCAAAGTGACATGAGTGAGAAAAGGCAAAGAAAAAGTGGTGGGAATAAGTCCAAGAGTTCGTTCAAAAGCAAGTCAAGGTATGTAGTCAATTCTCTTCCATTTTCTCATTGAATCTAATAGTATGTTACCAAAATCACCATTAAGCATCTTAGAAAATAGAATAAATGATTTAGTCCATTGAAAGATGCATGATCTCTCAATTTAGGCCCTAAAAGGTAAAATTTCTTGATTTGGTCACTGAAAGATCAATTCTCAATCAGTCCGCCCTTTGATTAATACGATGGATAGGAAGTTAACTCATAGTAATATTAATGGAGACTAACTTAAATGTTGAATTAAATTCTATTTATAACTAAAAATATATATATAGAGCGCTTTAACGATGTGTAATTTGCACAAAAAATTGCAACCAATGCTTTTTGATAGTGTTTAACCGTCAGTTAACCTTCATTAATAATATTGTGGGCCCACTTTTCATCTACCATGTAATCGAAAGACAATTGGATTAGAATCGATCTTTTTAGGGACCAAATTGAGAGTTTCCGGGACCAAATTATTAATTTACTCTAGAAAATAAGATGGATTGTTCATGAGTGACAAGAAAACCTATTGTTCAATTTCCTCCTTTTCAGGTACAAGCGCAGGTAGTCTCCCAGGACACCATAATATTTACTTTATCATAGATCCATACACATATCTCCAATGTCCAGTGCTTGAATTTACTGTTTTGACCTGAGGAAATTTTGGACACTCAAATCTGCATTCCTCACAACACATTCCACCATTAAAGCTGGTCAATGAAGCTGTGATTCTGAGTTCATGCCTCTGTGAGGGCACACGAACATGCATGCGACCGACCGACCGACGTGGGAGATTCCAGTTATAACTGTCATAATCCTTTGATTCTATAATGTCAGCTTGATTCTGCTTCTCCCATTTTGATATGTGATTTGATTCCAAATATTTATAGTCTCAATTTTGTAATCTTAGCATCAAACTGAGACTCAAATGTTATTGACTACTTGGTATAGAATTATTTATTAGAGAAACCTTTTTAAGTTGTTTCTTTGCCTGGTTTTATAGTGAAACAAGGAATGCAAAACTATATTACTCCATCCCCATTAGAAAAATTTTAAGTAAATTATTATTTTAGTTTCTAAGATATTCAATTTATCTTATCTAAGTCTATGAAATATGGAATTATCTAATTTAGTCTTTGAAAGATATAATTTGTCTAAATTTAATCTCTATAATTTTCTATAAAAATATGCAAAGATAGTACGCGGTGGCGTCGTTTAATTTGTATAGTCATTAGTAAATATCACCTAGTGTAAAAAGGTTTTAATTGTTGTTATTTTATGTGAATGGAGATTTTTATAAATTAAATTAAGATAAATTAGATGTTTTATGGATTAAATCTAACATTTTTATATTTCCAAGACTTAATTATGATAAATTATATCTGATAATTTTCTCAAAAAAACTTTTGCAAGACTCCGATTACAAAATTTAGATAAACTAAATCAGTCAGAAACATAAACAAGATATATTTTTAATAAATATTTTGATTTGAAATATATATTTATGTACTAATTGGATGATTATTCTAGTTTTACTATTTTTTTTTTAATCTTTTCAAGTATAATGCACTATCCCAATTCCCAACAACTCAACTTTTTTTAATAAATTCAAACATTTTTAGTATTTTTTTTAGTAAAGTTAGTTTATGTAAAATTACTTGGTATAGTTAATCTGAATAGTTGATCAATTAAAATAAAATTGTGTTATAATCGATCAATGGTCCAAATCATAAAATTAAGTAAAGTAACTTTACCTGATTCACTGTGACATTACAGACACACGATTGCTCTAAAAACACACCATCATGAATTCTCTATCGTTGGTTGTTAAATGTTACATCAAAGACAAAGACTTGGTTCATCATTACTTCAATGCCTATAACGAATTTCAAATGAGCCAAAACCTCAATATCCCCTCATAAAATTTTTATCAGAAAACTATGTTGTGTCCTTTTAGCAAATAAGGTATCATAGACAAATGAACTTTATAGATTATAATTCCATCTTCTTATTTACTATAAAATTATCATTCGACAAATTTAATTTTTTTTTTCTAAAAATAAAATGAAGGGTTAAAATATTTTTGAGTAAATTATGCTTACTTTTCTTTTTTTCCTTGAGGCTTTACTAAATTACATTTATCCTTCATCTATTTTAAAAAAATACTCTATTTTCTCTCCATGTTTAAAAAAAGTGTATTTAATTTAATATTTCCATTAAATTTATACTGCATTAAATTGTTGATATAAGAGTAAAGACAATTAAAATATATTTTTTTAAAAAAAAATTACACACTATGTAAATTATTAACTTTTCCATCAAAAAAAAATTATTAACTTCATCAAAATGAAATAGATATTTGTATAACATTACACCAAAACTTAAAAATACTCACTATAATATCAATAGATCATTAATTTGAGTGATAAGTATTTTATTTTTTTAAATAATAAACAAATTTTATCTCTATTATATGACATCATTTAACTCGAATAAAATTATTTTCAAGTAAATAACTCTCAGAAAGAACAAAAACTTACAATAACCATTATAAATGTAATTCACCAACCGTTTATATAATTTACTCATTACTGTTTTCCCAAGACAACAAACAAAAAATTTATAATTTTTATGTGAGAATTGGTTCTTTATCAGCTTCAATTCTCATAAAATAATCATATGAGTAGGTTTGAAAATTAACCTCACCGCGCCTAACCTTCAATAATGTTCGTCAAATCAACGACATCTGATCCGACACAATCGAGAATAAGACACAAAAAGAGTGTCCAAAGCTGAATTCCTTATAAAATAATAAGAAACAACACTTTTTGTCAAAAAGATCGCCTCCCAAGTTTCATTTTCAGCGATTTTGAGCATATGGGTTTATGACTTTGAGCATAAAGTTTGCCTTTTTATGATCCAAAATACAAACAAATTTGCCTCTCTTTGTTGGGTCGGTTTCAAATCTGCAACTTTCGAACTCTAGAGGAAGGGAAGCTGTGTCTATGAATGAAGGCAATGTCATTCTAAAATGGGTACCTTTTTTTCCCTTAACTCTCTCTCTTTTTTCTTCATCTTCTTTCTCTTAGATCTTCTCTGTACTTTTCTGGATCTGGATGATTTTGACTTTTCCACCTGCACAATGGTATTTCACTGTTGGAATCAAACTGTTCTATGAATGTGAGGCAGTTTGACTAAATTAAGGTTGATGTATTCATTGATTGTCAAATTTGATCATTTCTTGGGTTTAATTTTGTTGTTGTGTTTTCAAGTTGATTTGTCCTTTCTGGGTTTTGCTCTTTTTGTAACAAAATGTTTTCTTTAAAGAAGTGAAAATTTTGGAAGGTTAATGGGAAATCCTTCATTAAACAAAGGAAATACTTCAATGAGATAGTTTATTAGATTGAATTAGTATTATTATGCTTTATGGGTCAATAATCCCTTTTCCTTTTATTGTTTTTATCAAATTTTGATAATTTCTTGGGTTTAATTTTGTTGTTTTTTCAAGTTGATTTGACCCTTCTGGGTTTTGCTCTTTTTGTAACATTTTTTTTTTCTCTTTACAGAAGTGAAATTTTGGAAGGTTAATGGAAAACCCTTCATTCCTAATAATAACTCCCAAGCAAAGGAAATACTTCATTGAAACTTCATACCTTAGACTTGATAATTTATTAGATTGAATTAGTAATGTTCTGCTTTATGGGTTCTATCAAAAAAGAAAAAAAAATTGTTCTGCTTTATGGGTCAATCCCTTTTCCTTTTATTGCTTTTTTCATATATAAAAAAATTTCTTCTTTTAAGTGGACTCAGTTGCATAATAGTTGATAATAGTTTGTCATTCTCATCCTGAGAATGTGATATATACACTATCCTTTTGGCCTGTTTGGTGACCCGTATATGATTTATACAATAGTACAAGTTAATACATCCTAAGTCCTAACCCGGTCCAATGTTCCGCAGGCACGAAAGATTTTTACATTTAGTGCCTGACAGTATCTTGAATAGGGTTATTTTCAAGAGGAGGATATCTTTCGGAAACCAAAAATAAGAAAAAAGATTGTAAAAGCCTGGAAAGTTAGGATTTTTATACAACAAACAATCCTTTTTTGTTCTTTTGCTCCATTCCATTTTTGGTGTTACTGGATAATGGGTTTTTCTTCTTCTGCAGCATTTAAAAAATGTCTTGTAGCAATGTGTACTACATTCTATTTCATTGATTTTACACATTTTCTCCTCTTTCTGACTTCATCTTCTTGAATGATATGATGCTTATCTTTTATCTATTCATGGGCAATCTATAACCACTGACTAATTTTACTCAGATATATGATTACACATTTACACCATTGACCCTATAATTTTAACAGATCACTGAAGAACTCTGCTAGGAGTAATCTCATCTCCAAGATTTTCATATAAAGATTCTTTTTTGGAGCTAAGAGAAGTAAGAATGGCTCAGACCCAGACTCTTGAAGGCATCAAAGGAGGTGGAGGATCCATCAAGGTAGGGACCACAGGAACAATCAGTGCCTTAATGACAAGGGAATTGGAGCACAATATCTCTTCTGCATCACTGAAGCAGGTATCTTCAAGAACTAAACCCAGAACACTTTCTGTTTCAAGCAACAGTAATGGTAATCCCAAAAGACTACAACCAAGAAAATCATCAGATGAAGCTAGTAGTAGTAGTAGCAGTGGAAGCCATAGAACTTCTTCTGGGATTGCCCAGAAAACGAAGATCAACGGCCGACATAGCCACCGGATACCGATGCTTGGATCCGATGGCTTTGTGGTGGAGAGAACTCCAATGAGGGAGAAAAATGAGAAGAAGATACCTAACATAGTTGAAGTTGTGGACATAAAATGTGGGAATCCAGATAAAGCCTGGGCTACCCCTATAACTAATCGCCTCAAGAAGTTGGGTTTCTCAAAGCTTTCTCAGACCATTAATTAAGGTAAATTATAATTTTGGTCCTGTAAGATGCAATTTGTTTCAACTTAGTCCATGAAAAATTCTCCGTCAGTTATGTCACTGGAGATTCCCATTTCCCACGGACTAAACTGAGAGTGATTGTATCTTTTAGGGACTAAAACGATCATTTACTCATTAACTGACTAAGCCTGCAAATCCCTCATGTCAGACTTGAGGTTCTTGTAGCTGAAAGCAGATGTCCCATTTGGCCTACTCTTGTCTGATGATGATGATGATGATACATCCACCATAGAACACATGCTTGGTAGGAGCTTGCTGTTGCTGCCACTTCCTCTCTTTTTCTTTGTGCTAGCTGCATTATTGGATACATTACTGTCTCTTGAATTTGAGGAACCCTTGTTGGTGATTCGGGCCTTGTTCGATTCGATCTGGCTAAAAAACTCCATTTCTTGCATTACTAGGGACCCAACTGTGCCCCTTGTGCCTACTTCCACGGGAGGAAGCTCATCCATGTCTTCTTTTGTGTCACCTGTGGAGAAATTGATGGATTTGTACTTGTTTTGTTTGGTTGGTGTTATTGTGGAGAAACCAAAAGCTTCTGGTTGAAGAAGAGTGGTTTCTGGGTTTGGCTTAGTGGGGAAATTGAGGAGACTTTGGGGCATTTTCTTAGGGTTGAAGAGATGTGGTCTCACAAGAGGGTTCTTTACCTTATGTTCTTTATCTGAATTATGGAGGATTTGGCTGATCACATGTAAATTGCATTCATTCATGTGCTTGTAGTTAAAACTTGAAACATCAAGTTCCCAACTACTGTAATGTACCATCCTTTTAACTATGGATTTCATCAAGGAGAGATTCTCAGTGTTACAAAAGAAATTCATTAAAAATATGTCACTGTGTGTGTGTTTTCAGTGGACCCCACCAACTCAAACATTTATTTTATTTAGGGCACGTTGTTTACGCAGAAAGGGAAAGAGAATGCATTTATTATGTTTTTTAATAAAGTTTGGGAATAAAAATGAAATGGGAATGTATTAAAATTACTACTTTACCCCTGATGATTTCATGTGAAAAAATAACAATATAAAAGAAGATAAAGACCCAAGATTGATTGAAGAAAATGGATCCTCTATATTGGGAGAAAAAGGAAGAAAAAAAATGTACGGAGCCCTTGAATGAATTTGGGAGCAATTTTGTTTTCTTCCTATCTCTCATATTTTACCAATTTTATCCTTTTCTCTCTCAATATAGAGGATCCATTCTCTTGATTAAGCGACCCCATTTGCATGGATATAGATCTTCTCTGGTTCGAATTTGATGGAGTGTGTAGTTCACTATTTTACACATTAGCCCATATGCGAGTAAATGTAAAAAAAAATAGTGTTTTCTATTATAAAATAACGAACTAAACAGACTTTAACTAATTCGAACTGTAGAGTACAATTTTTCATTTACATAATGGAGACTATGGATGAATGCTATATTTTCACTTTGTGTCTATCTCTTTTATCATATAATATCGTCATATTATTTTTTCATATAAAAAAATTATGATCCGTTTGTTCATAGTTTAATGTTAGCAAGAGTTGCGCAAAATTGAATATGGTTATCTGATTGAAAGGCAATACTTGTAACTAATTCTTAGGCAAATCTTTTTATAGGCAAAAAATTAGTACTGCAGTAAGTGAATCTTAAACATTATATAAACATTTCAAATTCCCTTTTCAGTCTATTAATGTTGATAATCCTGAGGATAAACCTTGGATTTTACGGGTGTTCAATTGGAGTATTAAAAATCGAACAAAATCGATGTTCTTCAACCAAAAATCGAACCGACCAAAAATTGAACAACATTCGATTTAGTTTGGTTTGATATGTTAAAAAATCAAACTAAACTGCATATAATTATATCATGTATATATGTGTTATATATACACACTATGTTAACTTTACAAATAGCAAGGTTTAAATTTAGTCTACCTAAAACTTTATTGTTAAAACCAATTTGATTTTATATTATTAATGAATAAAATGTTATTACATTTTCTCATTATTTATATTGAATAAAATTATATTTTTTATTAATAAATTTAAATATATAAATTTGATAAGATAAAAATTCCAAACCGCTAAATCAAACTATTCTGAACATCCCTTTATGATTTGATTTTTGATTTGTACTATAAACTCAAATCGATATGTGTATTATTTTAGTACTTAAAATTAAAATTACTTAAACTATTCGTCGAACATCCCTAATTTAAATCTTAAAATAGTCTCTCGGTTTATATAGATAAATATACATACATCTAACTCTCCCTCGAATCTCGACTCCATCTAATGAAACTCTCGTGCACTTTTCTAATGTTCATAATCCTATATGCAACTGTGAAAATAACATGACTAGCATGGCTATTCAGTATATTTGAATCTCTCTGTACCTTTATTTTCTTCACTTTTGTTTTCTGTGTTGTCTACATTACTACCAAAAGAGAGACAAAAAGTGAATAAGCAATTTTAAGAAGTTGTGCCATTTGGAACTGTCACTACTGGGGGACCCTCTTTTTGGAGTCACGGGTAATTCATTCACATGTACAACCAAAACTGGGTAAGATGCCAAAATCATCTAAAACCGAGTTTCATTAAAGCAAATACCACTTTCCAACAATGAGTGACACAGTTAGTTAAGTTTCGGGCTCTTAATTTATAAGGGCAAGAGTTCGAACCATGTGAGTGATGTGAGAGCCTTATTGGTGGGTGATATATAAATCCTTCCATAAATTCTCAAAGAGATTGAAAGGTTTTCCCTAATTCTGGTGGGATACCGATGCTTACCCCCAACTAAACTTTTCTTTCACAAAGAAAAAGAAGCAAATACCACTTTTTCTTAGCCGATGAGTAGTATAATTGGATAAGATTTGGACTCTTATCTTGAAACTGAAGGTTTAAACTTTTTAACCAATGTAAAAACTTTATTGGTGAACATTACATAAATTTTTAAAGAGGTTAAGACGTTTTCCTGCCCTAATAAAAAAAATCACTTTTCTAAGCATCTATAATAAAAAAGGAACATCATAAACTCGTGTATATTTGTTGAATCGATATCATTAGTAAATTAATGATTTGGTTTTCCAAAGTCTGCAATTTTTTTTTAATTTGATCTCTAAAATATGAAATAGCTCAAATTATTCTATGAAAGATTAATATTTAATTATTTAATTAATTTGATCAATTAATTAATAGGATTAGTGAAATATAAATTGGTAGACTCATGTGACGTTAATAAACGTTAATTTGTCTATTAAATGATAAATTCAATATTTCATTTTTTTATAGAAAATAAATTCAATATTTCATATATTAACTCCAAAAAAAACACGCATTAAATTTATAAATACACATAAAAAATTGCAATGTTTTTGTTTTGGTTATGTTTATTTTGTAAATATTGATGTTTAAATTTTTTTTTTTTTAAATATGATATAATTTATTATTTGAACGTGAAGTTAGCATCATAGTTTGAAAACCCGGGCCGGCCCGATCAGGTTGACCCGGAACTCGGTGACCCGGGCACCAAGCCGGTTCGGGTGGTCCCTATGGATCGTTTTACAATTGACCCAGGAACGACCTGGGTTGATCCGACAAGTTTTAGACAAATCTGATGACCCGGTGATCCATGACCCGGTTCTATTTTACTTTTTTTTTTAAAAAATTTTTTTTGAAAAATATAGGATTGTTTGATAGTATTAATATTTTATTTTCTTAACCAACTAAATTGGCAAACTTTTATATTGTTTAAAGTGTTAGAGTAATTTGAGTTACGACTTAATTGATGTGTTGATTTTTAATTTAAATTTCATTTTTGTGGGACCAAAAATTAAGTGTTTAAGACTTATTATGTGTTATTATTTTTATATTTTAGACTTGTTATATTTAATTTCAGCATTGATTTTGAATTATAATAACTTATTATGTGTTTTTCATATTTATTTGGTTAATGTATACATATGTATATATATTTTTAAATTTTTTAAAAATTTGATCGGGCTAACCGATTTTTTAGTGACCCAACAATTGAACCAGTGACCCAACGACCCGAGTTCTTGACCGGGTTAATGACCGGTCCGGGTTTTCAAACATTGGTCAGCATATGTTAATACTTCCATTCGTTACTTTTTTTTTTTAATTTCATTAATCAAATGATCAAATTAAATGAAAATTAATCTTTTATCAGATTTAGAGATTTCGTATTTTAAAGATTAAATTTAAAAATAGTTTCATGTATTGTCATGTGAGTAATTATACACAATACTTGTTTCAATTTCTTTGTCATATAAAACATGTTTTATCATGAAATCAAGTTAATGGGCCTGTGACTTTGGTGTTGACCTGCTTTAGATGTGTTGCCTTCAAAGGTTTAGATCAGCTTTGCTTTAAATGTGTTTTCTTCCTTTCTTGTTCTTTTCCTTTTTCTACCTGTCTCAAAAAGAAAGCCCTAGTTGCAATATTCCTAATATAATAGTTTGTGTTACTAATGTTTTGTCCATCAACTTTAACATAATGTCTCAATTTCATCTCTTATCTTTCTTTTTGTTCCAATTTTGTCCCTTATCTTTACTAATTAGTGCAATTTTTTTTTTCATTTTTCAAATATCACAAGTCATAATAGAAACTCAAGTAAGACTACTCTAGTTAAAGCATAATTTAAGTTTACATTAAGTCAAAACACTACCAATTTTTTTGTTTGAAAATTTTCATTTGGATATGCAAAACCTAAAAAATATGAATTTAACAAAAAAAACCATTAAAAAAAATGCCTCAAACTATTAATAATAATTGCTAACAGATATTAAACCACAATGCCTCTGGATCACTTACCTTGGAGAGAATAAGAACCTGTCTTGAAATAGAAATTGAAAAGCAAACAAAAGGGGAGGGGGGGGGGGGGGGGGTGTCAGTGCACAAGCGACTCTTTGTCTCTTTCCATGATTTGAACCCATGACTTCCAGATCAAATGAGAACCTTATCGTTGTTCCAAGACTCACCCTCGAAATTAAAAGCAAGCAAAACTGGCACTAAATGCAATTTAACATAACAATGAGACATTTCAATATGATTTCATTAATAGATATTAAGGTCTAAAAAAGACTATCCTTTGCAATTCCATCAGTAAGTAGAGTGGCAAGTGTATCTCCATCATCATTTTTAGTTTCACTACTACTTTCATTAAAAGTGGCTGTCAATGGAGGAAGACCTTGTCTTTGCATACTCTCTGATGATAGTCTAGGGTTCTTAATGGAGACAAATGCCACCTTCTTTGAACAGGAATAAAGTTTACTGCGTGATGGTTGTGATACATTCGAGCCATTCTCCGATGGTCGTTCCTTAGAAGAGGCTCCTATGGTGCCCGCATTTTCTCCTCCTTCCTCCTCACCAGTGCCTCCAATTGCCTTTCCGTGATCACCCACCGAGGAGCCACTCAACAAATCATTAGTTATATTCTTGACATGAGAGGGAGAATCTTTGGCAGCAGATTCTGCATCAACCTTCTCAGACACAAGTTGGTCATCTGTGGACTCTGCACAGCATGCAGGTTTTCATGTCTTGGTCACACAGAAATAATCGAAGAAGCAAGGAACAAGACAAGACACAATATGGACACCAAGATACATACAACAAACCATGTAGTGCTTAAATGCAATTTAAAGTGTTGCCAAATCAAATCAGTGTGTTGAATACGTAATAGACACCATAGGACTCACTTTTTTAAGTTATAGTCCTTCATAGGAAACAACAGATATATAAACCATAAAAGTTAGTAAACCTTTCTACCAAGAAAAAAAAAAAAACTTCGGGCTTGATTGGAAGTTCTGAAAAGAGTAACTTGAAGCCATCATTAATGGGATGGGATGAAGTGGTGAGGAGTGGGGTGAGAAAGACAATCACTCCATTGATTGAAAGTTGAGTGGAAAAATGGATATTATCCCACTTTCCATTAATTAGATGTTTAACTCTTGTAAAAAATAGACAAGTAGAGAGGATTAGAAAAAGAAATGAATTTATAAAAAAAAAAATCATGAAAACTTAAACCATCCCGCTTCCCCCAATTAAAAAGGGTTTGAAAACTGGGGTGATAGATGGTTTAAAATAGTCTTCAAACCATCTTCGCCCACTGCACCCAATTAGGTTTTAAACATCTAAAACAATGGTTAAAATAATCAAACTGTCCCATCTCATCGCATCCGACCCCACCCCACGCTAAAACCATCATCCTAGTTCAGCTGTTAGAGTAAACCTATTTACTTGGCACACATCCAATTTTAAGCACAGATGACAAATGGACAGTTACCAACCATTGAGGTGCCTACTGATAAGCTCATAAGCCTAACAAGAGACCTCTGGAAACCAAAATAGCAAATGTAATGAAATTCCTTGGCAGCTCGATCCACAGTTTTCAAGACCATTCACATGAGCCTGTTTAAAGTAAACAGAGAAGACAGGATCGTGGCAACTCTCAATTACCAAATTTGTTCTATGTGAAACTCGATTGATATTGACAAGTCTAAGTTCCCATAACGCCAGTGTTAACTAAACAAGCAGAATATCACCCCAATTGAATATCACACAAGTAAAACGGTTGAAAACAAGACAAATTAACAAGTGTTTTCCTTGTTATACGCATTTATTTATTGCTTTGAAGTTGAGATTGAACTATCCAGCAAATAAGGATATAGAAGAACAAAGAAAACAAATAGTGGTGATGAAACAGAAAAAACAAGACATCTCCAAGTTTCTTACCCCCAAGACAAGATTCAATACTTTTGTAGTTAACTGCTGATGCTTGGATGGAGAGACTTCCTCCAGAATCCTCATGTTGACTTGCATCTTCACTCTTACACTTCCTCTCAAGTAATATAAACTTATCTGATTTCCAGACACACTCTAGTTTAACAAAATCCTCACTAACTGGGAAGAACTCCCTAAAAACCTGCAGAGTAGTGCATGTTAGAAATGAGAGTAATAACAGATTGGCTTCCAGAACATGGTTTTCTGTGTTGAACAGAAAATTCGGTGGAATAAACCAACCTCAAGTCCATCGTGATTTATTTTTATTGATTGTTTCTTTTGAGAGAGAGAAGAAACCATGTTGAACAACGTAACAACATCAAGCAATATCTGTAGAAAGAAAAAAAGGTTCCACATTAATTTCATCCTTGCTTACAGCAGGCAGCTAGTAAAATGCTTCCTGGTTAAATTAACTATCTAATGCAGAAATTAATTAATAACAATGTAACTTGCTACTCAATGAAATAAATTTCCTATGCATCAATATTTCACATTATGGTCATCTAATAGGACTTTCAACTTTAATAGTAGCCATTCTAGTTATCCAAGAATGGGCATTAATTAATTTATAAATCTTAGTCCACAGAACACACAACCTAGATGAAGATAAAGTGTAAGAAAAACTTCAGCTTGCAAAACATCATTTGATACAGAAAACTTACTTGTTGAACTAAAACCCGGAGACGAGCAAGCATAGCCATAATTGTCACAGAAAATCCCATGAAAAAGGACTGAGCAAACAAGATAGATATCTCACTATTGAATGGTTAAGGGGACTATATTTTGTTACCTTCTAAAATGATTACTAATATGATGTTCAAAACAGCAAGCATTAAAATAAACACGATACTGGTGTTAATGGGCATTAAATTTTCTAAGAAAGAGCTAAACTGTTTTCTGCCTTCAGTATAGAGCAAATATATTTTTCAGGTTTTGAATATGATAAGGGGAAATGGGTCAACTTAACAAGCAAAAGTTGCAAGGGCATAATGTCATCGTTAATGATACAAGTTAACAGTAAATGGGAACAAAATACTAAAATTATATTATGCATATGTTAAGTTATATATGTATCATTAGTCAATTCAAATAGGTGAAACTATAAAATGAAGTGAATGACAAAGATATATATGCCTTATGCCAAGATTGCAATGTGGCAAATTAATTAGATTGTCGCCATATATTATAACCTAGTGGGAAAAGGCTTTGATTGTTGTTGTCGCCATATATTATAAACCAAACAAATGTTACAAATAATTTGCAGACTACCAGTAGGATACATTGCAGCCTTCAGCATTGGCTCAACCATCTGCATGAAAAAATAGAACACAAATAAAAATGTGAAAACAGGTTGCAGTACATTTAAGCATTATGTTGCTAAATCTACTAAAATTCATAGGGAAAAAATAGCCATTAGATTTAGAATCAAGCAATTTGGGTGAAATCTTCATATATTATTAATGATAATATGGATTACTAGAAGTTGTTTTTAATGACAAATGTTGATGTCATAACAATAATATGTTTTAGAAAACTAACAAACACATTTGGCAGAATGGAAGCAACTAATGATCTATCCAAGTAGAAACATGATGACCTCTATTTAAAAAAGCAGCAACACAGTCAGTAAAAGAAACAACTGAGCAATCAGCAGCAATTCACCTCTGCTAATAGGCGTGCAGCTCCTATAATTCGCTCCATAAAATTATATTTTCCACCATCACATTTTCTCCTTTTTAAACTGTCATGAAAAGTAAAAGAATTACTACATACATGATAGAGTCTATAATTTTAACTCCTCCATGCACGGAAATTTCCACATGAAAATATTTCAAAAACACAACAATAATTCCAAAAGCAAAAAATAAGCTGAATGCATATTCAGTTTTACCATATCCATAAGTTTATGCCATCACACCTCTTCACATTTTCATGAGATCTCACTAATTGTTCCAATTTCTTCTTCTTTTTCTCCTATTTCCAATTGAATCATACAAGCCAACAGAAAGCAAAATTGGTTTTGCGAGAAAAAAAAAATTAATTCCTGAATTATTTCTGTCAATTTCCTGGGTCTGGTTGGTATTCAAATTGAAGGTGTTCTGATCTAAAAAAATTTTTATGTATTAGCTCTAGAAACCCAATATCTTCAACACACACAATAATGTTATCATATGGATTAATGGATTATCATTACATTTAGAGTTGTTTTGGAATTTGGATAATTTCATTTTTATTTGGACAATTGGACTTCCTGAGCTCAAGTTTGCCTTAGCATTAATCTATAAGCATAACCACACATAGTAATTGTACCATTATGCAAAGCTAGACACCTTTCACAATCAAAAAGTAAACTGTCAACTGAACTAAGATAAATTATTTACATATGCAAACAGGTACTGACAGGTGGATAGCTCTACCTCTCTAAAAGATGAACCTTCTGTTTAGGTCTATCTCCTTTGATAACTAGGAAGCAGGATATGACAAGCTCCTTCAAGTTTGTAGATTGCAGAAGTTTCAAATCCCTCCTCACCTAAAATACATAATCATATGCATTGCATAAAGTAAATCGAATTGTAGATATGTGCAAATTTAATTGTCATGCATATGCTCTTAGACTGCAACAAACATGAAAAAAAACTCACAAAATGACAAATTTTTTTAAAAGCAGTACAATTTTACATATATGTTGGTCTACTTTGGCTAACCACAAATCTTGTACCTTCAAAAGATACTTGAAATAAGAACAGCGCCTGTGCTGGTTTTTGTTCTTGTATACCATTCTTTCAAGTATGCCATGCTCAGCTTGAAGCTGATCAAGCAATGATGTTAACCTTCCCTCAATTGTTTCAACTTCAGAATCCATTAAGCCCCTGTGCATGTAAACCAATAAAACAGCAACTTCATATCATAATTCATCATCAAATTTAAGAACCATAGGCCATAGCAACCATTACCTATTGATGAGGACAGCAGCAATTATTATCACAGCCAATCCAATTGAAAGGGTTTTAGCTATAGCCTATGGTTCTTAAAGAAACACAGCAATAGTTATCATTCTACACTCAACTCCTCCTCTCGACATCTATTCAATCACCATAAACGCAAAAACAAAAAGCCAATCTCAGAAACCACAGAAGCAGGGGAGAGACTGTCATACCTTTCTCGGAATGACCGTGGCTATGTGAATGCAAAATGCTATGGCACCAGCGTGGGTAGTGGTGAGTGCGGCCTTCACTTGGTTCGAGTTGCAGCTGATTTCCTCTGGTCTATTGATGCGCCAGCGAGCACGGGAGTCCAAACCAGAATGGAAGATCTACGAAGATTTAAAGTTTGGAGGAAGTTTCTGCCGCCGTTGGCACTCGTCGCCCCTCGCCGCAGCCGTCGGAGACGAAGACCGGAGCTGCAGTTAAAGAGACACAGAAAGCCGCTTCACCGTCCGGCACGATTTTGTTGCAGCCACCGTGAACTGCTCTGTTCGTCCACTCCGGCGAGTCCGAGGTCGACCGTGAGGAAAGAGATAGGGTTTAGGGTTCTAATAATTTTGGGATTTTATTTTTAAAACAAAAAAGTTAAAAACTTTAACAGGTTATTAACATAGTAAGAAAAAATCAAAATACATTATTTTAATTTTCTATGTTTTACTCAAGTTTTATATTGGTTCCCTATGTTTTAAAAGTTTAAAATTAGTCTTTTATGTTTTCAAGTTGATCATGAATGGTCATTTAGCCTCTCACCGTTAGCTTTTTTTTTTATTAAATACTGACATGGAATGTTGACATTGACCAAAACTCTAATCAACATTCCAGGTCCACTTAGCATTCCAGGTCAGCATTTAACAGAAAAAGCTAACAGTGTGAAGCAAAATGATTATTTTGGACCAATTGGGAAACATAAAGAAGTAATTTTAAACTTTTGAAATATAGAGAACCAAAATAAAACTTAGATGAAATATAGAGGACCAAAATAGTGTTTTCACCGGAAAAAAAAACTAGTTTGTGTTATTTTCTAATTGAAAAGCTTCTTAACAAATAGTGAACTCAAAATAAATTCTCTCTTCAGAAATTTCGTATGCACAATTCAAATGTCAAATCCTCCAATCCCTTCTCTTCCAAATTTGTAAGGCCAAATTAATTTTTTGGTCCTCAACGTTTACACGAAGTTTAATATTGGTCATCAACGTTTCAAAAAGTTATTTTAGGTCTTCAACGTCTTTTTTTGGTTAAAATTGGTCCTCTAGCATAACGCCGTCTGGTTTTGCCGTAAAATACTGACGTAGATGGCTTATGTGGCGCACCCTCTCTCCTATGTGTCATATTTAAATGACATAGCACACCCTCTCTCCTACGTGCCATATTTAATTTTAGAACATTCCTATCGGTACAATGATGTTCAATTTTAGGTGACGTCCACTAATAATTGTGAGATTTTGTTTGTTCGTGGAGAGAATAATGTATGTGATGAAATTGATCTTCTTTGCTATATTGAAAGGATAACAATCTTCAAACATTCCTATTGTACAAAGAAGATGCAATGATGTTCAATATATTTTTTTGCCACAACTGTTAATAATTCTAGAGTTTTATTTGTGGAGCCAATGATGTATGTTATGAGATTGATCTTCTTTGTTGTATTGAAAGCATATAACAATTTGTGATCATTCTTATTGTACAAAGATGGTACAATGATGTTCAATTTTTGCCATAACCGTTAATAATTATGAAATTTTATTAATTTGTGGAGCCAATGATGTATTGCTCTTCTCTCCATTTTGAAAGGATAATAATTTGAGAAGATTCCTATTGTACAATTAAGGTACAATGATGTTCAATCATGAATTTTGATCGCAAGGATTTTAAAAAGTTCCTTAAAAGAATATTGGATAAATTTATGAGTCATTAGTAGAGCCAAATTTATTTTTTAATTCAATTATGTATGTTTTTGGATTGTTTTTTTTTTACCACATGAAATGATTTTTAAGTATAATATAAGAGAATTATTTTGGCCAAAATATATATATATATAAAAGAGAATTATTATAATTGTATTTTAAAATAATAAATTCAATAATACAAAATTATTTTTTATTTTTATATTAATTAATTATTTATATTTTATCTCTCTTTTCATATTACATTACATTTATAGGTTAAGAGTATGTTTATTTAGTAGAATGTTACGTTGGAGGGAATGAGAATAGGAATGTGATGTGAATTGAATAAACTTGGATAAAATAATCATTTTACCTTTACATTAAAAGTGGGTAAAAAAATAAGGACAAAATATAATTTAATCATATTGTAAAAAGTAATAACTTAATTATATTGTAAAAGATAAGATTTGTTTGGTATGCAGAATGTTGACAGTAATGTTGGATAACTTTTAATATTATTTCACAATTTCTTGCTAACAAATACACCATAAATATCCCATTTTGATCTTTTATTTTTTTTCACTAATTTTATATTAATCTTTTATTCTCAATAGCACTAAATTAATCATCTATCTTTACAATTTATTTTAAATCAATCATTGTCTCTAATACTGTTAACTGATAATGTGACGCATTGAGTTAGAAGAACAAGACATAACATAACACACTTTCTTTCTCTTTTTTCTCCTTTCCAAGATAATTGACTATTTGGGGCAAACTCAAACCCAATTTCTCATTATGGGATTATGGGCAAACCCAATTATCTACAAAATGTAGATAACCGGGAAAAGGAGAAAAAAGAAAAAATATATATTATATGCTATATTTACACTGAGAGATAAAAGGACTTATTTAAAATAAATTGTATACATAGATAATTGATTGAAACTTTTAGAAGATAAAAAGACTTATATAAAATTAATAGAAAAGATAAGAAATTAAAATAAATATTTGACTTTTTTTATATATTATAAAATATATAATTTTGTGAGATAAGTGGCTATAAATATCTTAAATTATCATAATTTACATATATGACTCGCCTGCTTATGTTTTTTCTTTTATAAGATTTTGGTTAGGAAGAGTTTCAACTTTTGAGAAATTGAATTGCATCATTGTTTGATTATTCTGAGATATATTTATATATAGTAATTAGAAAGTATACAATTTTTTTAGAAAAAAATTATATTTTAAAGATTTGGAATTATCCATATAAATCTTTTGATGCAGGCTTTTTAGTGGCAATATCATAAGAGGGATTGCAATTTAGTATTAAAATAAAATAGAAAATTAATAAAATTCTATCACATATATAGTTTCTTTGTATAATTATAATAATTACGATTATTTCAAAGCTAGGTTTTTGTTCCCAATCACAAACGATATATATTAGTTTTCTCATTAATACTTTTGGTCCATTAATTGGATATAGCCCTAAATATGCAATTTTGGTTTCTGATTTATTAGATAAATTGAGGACAAATTAATCATTCAAACTAATAAACTTAGAGTTAATTTTATAGTACTATTGAATCACATAACAAAATTTCTTTTGTCTCCTCAAATTATACCAATTTCCAAATTTTGTTCCAAAAGTTGAATTGTTATTGATTTCGTCACAACTCCCAACTCATAATGCTATCCGAATTACTAACAGTTGATAACGTGATACGACACATACGTCGACTACTTTTTCTTTTTAATATAAAGAATAATGTGATTTAAATAAACGATGAATTAACTTTAATATTACATATATAGTGTTATATTATTTTTTGTTAGTAATTTGTATAAATTTATATGTTAAGGTGAAATTAATTGCAATTCAAAATTTGATAAAATTGATAATAAAAAAATTTACATACAAAATTAAAAAATAATGTAAAGTTTGAAAACATATAAATGTTATTCATGTTAATGATACGAAAAGATTCATTCAAAATATATAAAAAGAAAAAAAAAACAATTGAATGGCTATTATTGTCATAAAAGTGTTTTTTCCCATCTTAACAATATGAAACAATTTCCTTCAAAATTACTTTGCGCAAAGTTCCATTACAATTAACGGGTGGCTCTGCCATTTTTTATGGAAGGTTGTCAAAGTCTAGATTTTAAGTAAAATCGTAGAGGGAGGTGTAAAATCGTATCGTAAAATCGTATCGTAGAATCGTAAGATTTTACCTATGATAAAATCATAAGAATTTTTTATGTTTTATATATATATATATAACATAAGTACCTAATTAATATAGTAAATCACATACAAAATTAAATATGAAATATAGTGATGCCGCCATGTAATACTCCTTGTTCATTTGCAACATATATATGTATGTTAGTTAAAACTTAAAACAATTCATTTATTGTAGAATGAATAAATTAAATTAGTAGTATAATGTAAGTAATTAATATACTTGAGCAACAATAGTAACGTCTAGAGTGGAATTCCCAAAGGGCAAAAAGTTGATACTTTGACATAATGACATTCAATTGTTATGGTAATGATATCAAAAAATGGGTAGGGTTTGTGATTGGGCTGGGGCATAGGCTGTATATTATTTTTTTTAACATCAAACAAGCTTTTTTTTTGGGCTGAGGTAAAATCGTAAAATCGGAGGTAACATCGTTGATTCCATCGATTTTACCCGATTCCACCATGATTTTACTCCAGCACGATTTTACCTACGATTCAACTCGATTTTAGTAGGTAGAATCGTAAAATCGTACGATTTTACGATTTAAATCGCGATTTTGACAACCTTAATTGTGAGTGTTGTTTCTATTTATTATTATTTAAAAATAATCAAGTTATTAATGACCGGACGAAACCGAGAAATAACTCCTTCCGTGCGAAATTATATGTGTGATAGCATCGAATCAAAGAATTTGTAAAAAAGTAAAAAAAAATGAAACAATTTAATGACTTTTATACATTGACATAAAAGTGTTTTTGTCCATGTTAACGATATGAAACAATTTCCTTCAAAAATCAACATAAAAAGAAAAGAAAAGAAAATGAAATAATTAGATGATGGGACACTACACATAAAATATTAATAATTAAATATTACTCACAATCTTTACAACTCACCAATATATTCAATAGTACTGAACTTCAATACATCATTTAAGTTTTAATCCATTCAAGGCGAATTCTTATTAACATAAGTTTTATTAATATTAACAAATGACACTATATGATTGGAGGGATATACTGAAGTTCAATAATACCGTAATACTAAATTTTTATCCCAAAACAACGACTTCTTCTTCTATTGATAAAGTCGTCATGTTACTAATAAGTGAATATTGTTGAGAATATTCTAGATTTATGTTGTAAATCAATTAGAATCATTAGGATATGATTTAGTCAATCAATTAGGAATCAATTGTATTTATTGTATTTATTCTTATTTCTCAGAATAGGTTTTTTCCTCTTGTATAAATATCTACACTATTTTCATAATAAAATACATAGCAAATTCTCTCATTCTACAAATATAATATCAGATTTAACATCGATTTGAATAATGAGTTAATATTCATATATTATATATATGATTTTACATTAATAATTTATACGATTTTAAGTGTTTGGGATAGAAATTTCTATTTATTTGGAACAAAATTGTCAATAAAAAAAAACTACATACAAATTAAAAATTAATATAAAATTTGAAGAAATAAAATTATTTTTGCCCCGTTAACAATATAAAACAGAATAAAAATCCCTTAATAAAAAACAATGTGAAACATTTTCCTTCAAAATTAGAAAAAATAAAACAATTGAATGGCTTTTTTGTTTTTGGGCCTTTCAATTGAATGGCTATTATATTATAGTCATCCAATTTCAGGATTCAAGTACCAATCTACAGTTTCCTTCTTTTCTTTTCTTTTCTTTTTTTCTTCTTCTGGGAACCATCACATTCACATAATAGTGTTGGAATTTGGAAAAAGATTTTTTTTTTTATTTGGGAATTATGATAGGAAAAAAAAAAAAAACCGACAATTGGGTCTTTAAATCTCCCTCGTCCTCCTCTCGTCTCTCTTCACTATTCATACACACCAAAATCTTCTTCTTCGTCGTCTTCTTCTTCTTCACTCAAATTCCGACACCCAAACCCATTTCTTCAACTGAAATTGAGCTCAAATGGCTTCTTCCCTCGCAAGCTCTGCTACTTGCAGAACCCACCTCAATTCTTCGACGATACTTCCGAAAGAGTTATACCCTTTTTCACATTTGCCCTCGAACTTCCTCAAATTTGCATCTTTCCCTTATTCCTCCGCTTCTCGAGCTTCCTCTTCCATCTCTTGCTCGCTGGCCAAAGACCCTACCTCTGTTCTCTCGAAGGACGATAATGGGTCTGTTCTGTTACAACGACCCGATTCGTTCGGGCGATTCGGTAAATTTGGCGGCAAGTATGTGCCTGAGACTCTAATGTATGCACTTGCCGAGCTTGAGGCTGCGTTCTATACCCTTTCTGCTGATGAAGATTTTCAGGTTTTTTTTTTCCATCAGTAAATATATATATATATATATATATATATATATATATATATATATATATATTTTTTTTTTTTACTTTTGGGGTTAGAATTGATTTATTGGATTTATTTTTTACCTTTCGACTTTAGAAACGAATTGAACATTGCATTGGTGATATCTATTTTCTTGATGATGATTTTTTGTAGTAAATTAATAATTTGGTGATGAAAGATGTAAACTATCTCAATTTAGTACTGATGGATGAAAATTGTCAAATTTAGTTGTTAAAGTGAAAGATGCAATTTGTCTCGGACTACATTGAGACAAATTACATTTTCTAGGACTAAATTGGGACAGATTACTGTGACCAAAATGTTAATTTACTGTTTTTTTCTCCTGAAATTAGCTTGTGTTTTGGCATGGCATTCTATATGTTAAATCTTATTTGTCTCTTGTGCTACCATTAACTTTTGGTGATGGGAATTACAAGTCAGTGTCACTCAACCTTTTTTTTGGGAATTATTGTTTCATTTTCTTCTTCCTTCTACTATGTGTTCCACTTGTTGATAAGATGTTCACTTTCGTTTATTCAATTGCTCTGAGCTATGAGACAGATAATTTGGAGAGTGAAGTCGGTTGGGAAAATTCATTAGATTGTTGAGTTTTCATCATGCTTTGAGTATAAATTTATATATGTTGCCATTACTTTTTAAGATATATTCTAGATTTTTTATTAACATGAAGCAAATATCAGAATTAGGAACTCCATCGAGGATTTCCACTCAGCCATGTTAAGAATAAGAATAACTCTGTCTCTCTCTCACACACAAACACTCTTTCTCTAACCCTTAATTAAATGTCAACATTCAGTAGCCACATTTATTTAGTTTTCTGAAACAAATGATGCTAGTCTGCTGAGATATATATTTGAAATTGCAGAGGGAACTGAATGGGATTTTGAAAGACTATGTGGGTAGGGAGAATCCTCTTTATTTTGCGGAGAGGTTGACCGAGCATTACAAGCGTCGTAATGGTGAAGGGCCACACATTTATCTGAAGAGGGAAGATCTTAACCACACTGGGGCTCACAAGATCAACAATGCTATTGCCCAAGCTTTGCTTGCCAAGCGGTTGGGCAAAAAACGCATTATCGCTGAAACTGGAGCTGGTCAGCATGGAGTTGCCACTGCTACTGTATGTGCTAGATTCGGATTAGAATGCATAGTTTATATGGGTGCACAAGATATGGAAAGGCAGGCACTTAATGTCTTCAGGATGCGTCTTCTTGGTGCGGAGGTAGGTCAAATGTAGTTGTTATTTTGTTTTGTTTGGGTAATGCATACTTAATTTAGACTTTAATAAAGAAAAGTATGTGGGACTGGCTTTATATGTTAAGTAGTTGGTGTGAATAATTATCTATCTTTCAAATAGAGTGCTTGAAGGTTTGTTCGTGCAACCCAGTTGCCGGAGATTGACTTTGAAGTTTAGAGTTTAAACTACTTAGTATTGTAACAATTTTTAAGCATGTCTATTTATCAGTTTTGCTAATAGCATGATTCCATAATGTAGGTGAGAGCTGTCCATGCTGGGACAGCAACGTTAAAGGATGCTACATCAGAAGCTATAAGGGATTGGGTGACTAATGTGGAGACAACTCATTATATTTTGGGTTCAGTTGCTGGGCCGCATCCATATCCTATGATGGTACGCGAGTTCCATGCAGTGATCGGCAAAGAAACCCGAAAACAAGCTTTGGAGAAATGGGGAGGAAAACCCGATGTGCTGGTTGCGTGTGTTGGTGGAGGCTCAAATGCTATGGGGCTTTTTACTGAATTTGTTGATGACAAAGATGTTAGGCTGATTGGTGTGGAGGCTGCTGGGTTTGGCCTAGACAGTGGCAAGCATGCTGCAACATTATCAAAGGGAGAAGTTGGGATTTTACATGGGGCTATGAGCTATCTTCTGCAGGACGATGATGGGCAAATAGTTGAGCCTCATTCCATAAGTGCAGGGTGATCTATCTGAATCTGATTGATATTTTTATTATTTTGTTATCACTTATCTTGTTTCAATAGACTCTGCTTGTTCTGATTGGGAAAAATTTTCTTTTATTAAAAAATTATGTGCAGCTTGGACTACCCCGGTGTTGGACCTGAACATAGCTATTTGAAAGATTTAGGACGTGCAGAATATTATAGCATCACTGATGAAGAAGCATTGGAAGGTAGGGCTACCTAGACTTGCTTTATCTAACAAAAACATGCGCGAGTAGTGTCTCGAGTAGAAATTGAAAATTGAATGGCTCAATTCAATTTTAATTGTTTTGATTTGTGTGTTCTCTCTCCCCTCTTTGCTTTGGCATAAACTATTACTTTATGCTTTATCCACTCAAAATGTTCATGCAACATAAACATAAATGTTCTTGAGATGATCTGAGAGGACAATAATATGTTAGTGAGTCTGCATAGTCTCCATTTACAATGTTGCAGTGCGAGTATAAGATAACAATCTTTTCTGAAAGGCTGATTCTTTTAAATTTTAGCGGCTAGAGTTACTTTCTAGCACTTATGATATTTTGATGAACTTGAAGTCTCAACTTCTAATTGGAGTTTCTGGGAATTTAAAATGTTTAAATCCAGTTGCTTTATATTGGTGTCATTCGGTGCCAGAAGGTTAGCCTTTTTGGTTTTATCCTAGCAACACATTGGCAATTAGAGTCTATTACAATTTATATGATCTTGCAGGTGATGTTTTCTTATCTCATTAGATATGTGCATGCTCGTATCTCTTACGAAACCTACCAAAGTGGAACTCCTAAAGGATTAGAAGTTTGTTAGTATCTAAAGTCATAGAGTATTTGTCTAGGTGTCTTACAATTATCTTTTATCATTATCTTTAAGAGTTTACGTTGTAGTTAATCTCTATTTTCAACGTATCGTATATAAAAGAAGAGAGGGGGCTGCCAGTCTGCCACAATGTGGCGAGAGTCCATGTATGAGCAAACCTTCCCATTCATTGTATTTCTGTTTTACAGACATTTGTGCAGTATGTGACTGTGTTGATATAAAGCTGTTTTGGGTTCTGATAGGAATGGTATTGAGGATTAAATTTAGGTAAAGTTCTGTATGTTTGGTTATCAGGTTCTCCAATAAAAACATAAAACATGAAGAAAGACTTAGATATGGTTACTGAGCTATAAAAGATATCCATTTTATCATGCTATTATTGAGAAACCTTATAGCAAACACTAAATAAGAATATGTTGTTTTTATGAGATGAAGTTTCTCTGCCTCATTCTGGGATGTTGTATTTGTGTGTGTGCAGCTTTTAAGAGAGTTTCAAGACTTGAAGGCATAATCCCAGCTTTGGAGACATCTCATGCCTTGGCTTATCTAGAGAAGCTCTGCCCGACCCTCCCTGACGGAACCAAAGTTGTGGTTAACTTCAGCGGCCGAGGGGATAAAGATGTTCAAACCGCCATCAAATACTTGAAGGTTTAAAGAAGAAGAAGAAAGCTCTCCATTTTCATACTTAAAGAGACAGGATTAGTTTAATAATTATGTAAAGTCAGTTCTGGTTTGAGGGAAAAAAAACTTATGCATATCTGCGTAGATGATAATTGCCCCAAAAAATAGTTGTAATTTGATTGTGCGTAGATGATAATTGCCCCAAAAAATAGTTGTAATTTGATTGTGTGTTAATAATAAGTGCCAATAGGGATTAAGATTTCAATCCTAATAATAATAAGTGCTTAGGGTTTTTACATGTTTATGGAACTATGTAATAATTATAGAACTATTTGCATAATGGTTCATTTTTTGTTTGTTTGTCACATCAGCTTCTCTTTTATCTTCTTGTCACATTTATCTTGTTTTCTGTCATTATTTTAGTGAATTTGACGATTATATAACTAAGTTTTCCCTCAATAAATAAGAATTATCAATTTATAGTCAATTTTAATTTTTTTTTCTTATGTCAATAGTCCTTTTCATTTCTGAATTTCATCAATGAAGACTCTCCTTATCCTATTTGATTTATTTAAAAGTTGAATTTACAGGGTTGAAAATATAAATGAGGTAAAGGAAATATAAAGAGTGAGAATAAATATGATACACTTTTTTAGGGGGATAGAAATAATACAAAACTTAAAAGAGTGATTATAGTAGATTATTTTGTTGAATGACGCTAAACCTTAGTACACTTGTTAATTTAGTTTTTTTTTATAAATTAATATGATAATTGTTTCTCACTAATATTTATTCAAAAAATAATTATTGATAATTATTTTTATTTTTAATTCAATTTATACAAATATTATTCTATATATATATATATATATATATATATATATATATTCCTTGTTACAAGTTGGAGATGAATCAACACCACATGATTAATCCAATTTCAATACCTATAAACAATACTTATATTGGATAGTTTATTTCTGGCCTATATCTAATCTAACTAAAAAATAAAAATTCTTATCCTGTTTTTTATGGGCTTCAATAACCTTAGAAACATTATCCACATCAAGCTAGATATATGTATTGTGTTGCACAATTGCTAAATTACTTTTAGACACTCCACTTCTATTAGCTCCTAACAATGGCTTTTAAGCCCATCTGATTCAAGTCTCATCTCATTGAAGGCTGAAGCATAGAGATGGAAGCTTGTGAAACTTTCACATCAATTACGAATCCTTTCATCCAAGTCTCAATGAAACTGGTTCTTTATCTTCTCTATCTCATTTTTTCTTTTCTTATTTCTTCCATATTAGAAGTTTAATAAATTTTTAGCTTTAAGACTATGTTTCAATTGAGGATTAAGGATGAATCAAACGGAGCGGAATGATTAAATTTCACTTCATGTCTATTGGAATGACTTTATGGTGAACAAAATAGAATGGCAAAGAATAGCCTTCAAATCCCTTTAAAGGTGGCCTTAAAATGAATAGATTTAAATCCTTCCAAAATTTTGTTAACACTTGTAAACATCTTTATCATACTTTGAAACTGAAATTTTTTTCAAGTAAATATCTTTAACCACCTTATTTATACATTAATAAATAAAATTTGACTATATAATTTTATTTTACTTGTCATGAAACTGACCAAAACCATAAGCTCAACCCTATATATAGATATCTCTGTATGTAGCTGCTAAGGCCACAAAAAGATAGGGACAAGAGGGCAAGATCCCCTTGGCCCTTTGTTAAGCCAAGCGTCACTTTCTCATTGGACAAGCTCACATGTAAAAAGCTAAAGGGCACAAGTTGCATAGCCACTTGTGTCAATACACAAGTAATGAATATAATCTGTGGATCAAAAAACAAGTGCATCCTCAAAATGTATCCAAGTGGAATATTATTACTTTATCATAATAAACAATATTCCAATAAATTTTCTTGGTAGGCTTGGACTATGCAGGAAAAAAAAAATTTATTAATCTGATTTCTGATAATTCAGAAACAGAACACTCAAGAAGTACTACCTACTACTACTACTACTTCTACTACCTAATCATATGTATAAATATAATTATCCTGGTTCCATAACAGAATTATTTTTATTGTTTTTATTTACAAAGTGGGGGGCACACACAGAGAGCCACATCATCCTAGTCTCAACAAAACTCAGCAGCCACATGTCTCTTAAAACTTGAAATAAGGTTTAGTTCCTCGTCCCTACTGTTTTGCCTGCAAAAATTATAGAGAAATCAGAATAAGTGTCCCCTCCAACATTTTAAAAAATATATATATATGTGGGTATAGTTCATTAATTGTATAATAACAGGAGGATTTTTTCCCCCTGACGTTTTATCAATACAACAACAAACAAAGTCTTTCTCCACTAGGTAGGATCGAGCTATATGAATCAAGTGATCTCAACGTATTATGTCTTTGCTCATTTTTATAGTTAGTTTATTAATAGTTAAATCTATCATAATAATTTCTCCTATTATTTTCTATGGTCTTTCCCTACATCCATTTATTGGGCTATTTCATCTGGTCAACTCTACATAAAACAGCATCTAATGATCTCTTTTGTCCAAGACCAAATCCATTCTCAAGTTTTTTCAATAAAAAAATGAAATTCCTAAAGGAAAACCACTTATATAGTCTATTCAGTAATTTACTCTCTCTCACCACCAAACCAAACTTGTCATTTTCATCCCTCTTCATTTCCCAATGCCCCACAACAGTTAGATCCAGCCTTGCTGTCAATGTCATTTTGGAGTGGTCAATTTTCAAGCTAACTCATGTTCAAATTGACTTGCAATGGGAATAAATGACAACGGATTCAAAGTATTTACAGTTAGGTGGCAATTCAAAGTCCAACTAACTACAAACCAAACATTGGATCACCTAACCAGATTAGTGCCACCAGATAAGTAGGCAAGACATTTGGAAACACATTGACACCTAACTCTACAATGCAAGTCTCAATTTTTTTTACCTTTTCTAAACTTACTAAATCAAAATTCTTTCACCCATCAGTATGCTCAAAACATAAAATAGGTAGTAATCAAGCAATGAGAGATATCAATATTATACCAGAATAATAAAAGAAATGCTTAACAAGAAAATACCTGTGAATACAAGAAGGTTCCAAGGATAGCGATGGCAGCTCCTAAAGCATTGACGGGCTGAACTGGCGTGTGGAAGATAATGATGGAGGAGACGATGACCGATATGCGTTTCATGGTGTTCCCAATGCTGAATGTCAAGGGAGAAATCTCATCCAGAGACATATATGAAACTTGGTTGTACAGATGATAGAACACGCTCTGAGCAGCCACCCACCTGTTGTGTACAATTAGCAGCCATGCATTTGGTCATAAAATTGAAGGTGCAGAAGCTTCCAGAACCAAGAGAGAATATACAAAAATGCCAGCTACTTCAAAATACTGAAATAGCCATCAAGAAGATTTCAAACATCTCAAGAACACCCTGATTCGGTTAAAAGTGAGATGGAGAAAAAGCCAGAAACTTTCAATCACAAAAGTAAAAGTTTAGGCAATGTCAAATACTAAAGTATTTCATTAAGAGGACAAACAAGATATGCACATAATCTTATCTGTAATATAGAAATAGATATGCATAAAGGCTAAGAGCGTGACCGTAGTAAAATCCACCAAAAGGGATCATCAGAATGAGCAATCATCTTATAATTACCATATGAATTGTGGTCCGATCTGCGAGAGGGCTGTTTGCCATCCGGCTGCCCACATCTGCGGTCCCTCCACAGCAAATGCAAATGGTGTGAGAATTAAGAGGGACAACATTGACAAGCAAGCATAGTAGTTCATTCCACTGACAGATTTTCCCTTCATGCCCCTTTTTGAAAATATATTCCGAAATACAAATGCCACATTTGATATCATGGCTCCCATAAAACCTGCAGAACAAAAAATCAAGAGATGAATGTCAGGGCAGATAGAACTAGTTTCAAGTTTCAAAAAAGAAAAAGAAAAATGCATTCCATCACATTTTCACAAAAGGGCTTCCCCTAATGACATAATCACCTAAGAGAGTCACTGTAAATCACCTCTGCAACATTGCCTTGACATAATTAAGAAGACACAAATACTATTCTCTGGATGAATCCAAAGCTCAATTTAGTTTATCATATGATCTCCAACTTCAAAATGTTATCAAACAGAATACTGAATACAGAAAATAGCATGTTTGTTCAAAAGCAAAGTTACTTCATTACCAGTCATATTGAAATTGAGCTCAGTCACAGCAGCAAGAGCACATCCACCGATGATCGGAACCAAGGACAGATAGACCGGCACTGGGAAGGTCTCACCCAAAAGAAATCTCGAAACCAGGACACTGAATGCCGGCTCACCACTCTTGATGATATGGGTGAATGAAACTGCAACTTTTGACATGCTAACTGTTGCCGCTACATGTCCTATTGTATGTGCAACAGCAACCTAAATGAAAAATGAGCAAACACTAAGGTCTCTATTCATTACAAAATAAGCAAGATTAGGGGAGAAAAACTGAACTATTAAATTTTTGTGGTATGGAACTCCAAATTTTCATCACTGATAAAAGAAATCTACATGTCTATGACTAAACGACCCCAATTCTGCTACATGATTGAAGTGGACAAAATTTCCACTTTTCTTGTAGAATTTTTACCAATGTCAGGGCTCAGGAGTTATGAGCAAACTTGCTGTAAAGAATCATGGGAGAAAAACTGAAATATATAAACTTTTGTGCTCTGAAACTTATTTTCATCACTAATAAACAAAAATCCATCTCCAAACTACCCCAATTCTGCTACATAATTGAAGTAGACAAATTTTTCACTTTTCTTGTACGATATTTGACAAATATCAGGAGATATGAGCAAATTTGCTGTAAAGAACTAGTCCTTAGAAGTAAAAACATATAAGCATAACATATTATCAAACAAAAGTTATTTTCTCTATATCCAAGCAATTTTCTCAGGAAACTAACAAAAAAACCATCAACTTACAGGGAACAAAGTCTTCCAAAACTCAAGATCAGTCTTAGGAGCCTCAGCTATCCTGGTGGCCCAAGAGATCAACATCATAAGAGACCCACAAGCAAGAGACAGAGTGGAAGTAAGCCATGGGTAAGGATATGCGTTCAGAACCTTCTTGTTATAGATATTAAACACCACATTCAGAGCCCACCAGGTAGCAAAGTAAATCCCAATTTTCACCTTCTTAGCTGCCTCTGATGGTGAGCTTGCTGCTTCTATCTCTGATCGCTCTGCCTCATAAGCTTTGCATGTGATCAAATTGTGTTCTTCTTGGGGTTTCAATGATCCAAAATTCCCAATAGAAGAAACGTGCAAGGGTTTTTGCAAAGAAATTGGACATCTCTGGGGTTTTGCTATGGGAAGAGAAGGTGAAAACGAAGATATCTGAAGTGGGTTTGAATGTTTCTTCCGGAGAATAGGATCAGAAGAACTAGTGATCACTATACTGGATGGTTTCACAGAGCAAATCATTGTGTACAGAAAATTAAAAAATCAAGTTTTGAATCAAACCCTTAATGAGTTTCTCAAATGTGGTAGCTTCGAAGTTTGAACTCTGGGAATTGAAATTGAAGGTGATGACTCTTATTATAACAATAGCAGCGATCTGGCCTTTTGACCTAACGCCTCCTTAGATCACGAAAGGCTATATTATATATATAAAATTTACTGCAAAAATATAAGTATAATATGCACAAAGATCTTTTGAGTTATTGGTTAGGGGTACATATATTTTATAGAAATTAGATTTTATGTTTGAGGAGAGATAAGAAATAGAATTGATCACATCTCCCATGTAAGGATCCGATGGGGTCCACACATGGAATCTACTTCTCTATTTATTATCGTTCATTGTTCGATCCAGGCGGCGTTGGATCTAGAGTCTATTTTATGAGTTTTAAAACTTAACAAACAAATTGTCTGGCCTTTTAATTCATATGCAGTCGTTATTTGTCACGTAAGCATACTTTGTAAGGGTATTTTAGTCATTTTATATTTGAACTAAACTTAGATAATATTTCTTACATCTTTGCAATAAGATTCCCCAATATAAATGAAACACGTTGCAAAAAGTGTTTTATAAACAATCACCGCAGACAAAAAATATAGAAGATTGCCCTTTACATAACTAATCATAGAAGAAAGAGAATGTAAATGAAGCCTATGATTAGAGGAACTTTATAGCAAAGTTATAACGAACTTGACTTAAGTTTTTTCCTATACATTTTAGCGATTCCAAATTGAATGGTTAAAAATGACTAAAATAACATTATAATAATTAAAGTATCCTCATAAAATACACTTAGATGGCAAATAATATCAAAATACTCCACAAAGTATACTTACATGACAATTAATAACTAATATATCCTTATAAAATATATTTACGTGATGGATAATAATTAAATGTAAATGAAAAATTAATAAAAAGGTGTTGAGTGCAAGATTTATATATAAAATTTTTAGTTCAAAATTGAGAAGCATTTTAGCCAAAATGAAAAGCTAAAAATTAAATTCAAGGGGTTTGGTTGAGTGGGAGGGACTCATCTATCCTTAACCAAGTGTCAGGAGTCCGATCCCTGACTTGAGTATAGAGCAGCCTCACTCTTCGAGGTGTCTACAATTCAATAAAAGAATTAGTTGCTCGACGGTGGATACCTTAAAAAAATAAAAAAGCTAAAAATTAGAGAAGAAATGGTCAAATACGGAATGATACCTCCAATAAGGACAGAAAATCACATGAAATTTTTCTTGGTTACGTAATGTAAAAGCCTAATAAAGGGAGAGTGTGTGATGAATTACGGCTTTGAAATCTACAAAAAGGGCCCTTCGAGATCTCAGTCCAACGTGAGCCCCCAAAATCTCATGTGCTTCCATCTTTTTGTACTAAAGTGGGATCATCAACTTTCCGGGAAAATTGATGTTTTCCTAACCAATGTCTACCTGCCACCTCATCATATCTTTTTTTTTTTTTTGGGGGCTACACTTCATCAATATCTAAAAAAAAAGTATATAACAATAAGATAACTTTCCAAAATTTTTGTAATTATATTTATTAGTGAAACACTTTCCCATTTGGTAATAGATTTTGATTCTCACTATCTCTCATGTTCCATCACTTTTATTATTAATATTTTTTTTAATTATTGTATTTTTAAAAAAGAAAGTATGTTTAGTAACACGGTAATATCAACTTTCAATTCATCTCTCTAATCAATTGAGACCTCATTTATTCAAAAAGTGAATTTTTGTTAATGTGAGTTTTTATATAATTAGAGAGATATGCTAAAATTTAGTATTACTATAATATTGAACTTTTTATCGCTTTAAAAGAATGAGAATAAAATATTATTATTGAAAGAGATATGCTAAAAGTAAAATTTTTTATTAATTTTAACAAATGATACTATATAATTAGAGAGATATGCTAAAATTTAATATTATTATAATATTGAATTTTTTATCCCTTTAAAAGAATGAGAATAAAACATTATTATTGAAAGAGATGGCTCTAACAATAATCCCTCAATTTATGTGAAAAAAGAATTTAAAAAAATGTACGTGAAAAGAATCTTATTTAATTAAAAAGATGGAAATTAGTCAAATTACTACTTTATCACAATTTTTTTGTACACTACAAAATAAGCTTAGAAACTTTAAGAATTACTTTTAAAAAGATTTTTTTTTTGTCTGTTTAGAGGCTTTGTCTTAATTAATTCGAACTCAACTTGTATCATGCACTTGGTTATAGTTAGATCTCTCAATAAAAATAGCTGCATTCATAATGTCTCAAATCCAAAATATTACTTAAACGATACCAAATTACATATTACTTAAACCAATTTCTTATTCCCCAATCAAATTCCACATGAGAAATTCACCAAAAAGAATCATAATGACTCCAAGAAAATGACAAACTGACATTAGAACATAGGACAGGAAAAAAAAACTCTGTTTTTTTGTTCTGTAAAACCATATAAAAATTGCTACTTTTTGTGGGTTTGAGTGTGAATGAATGAGAGAGAGAAGGGAATCAAATGCACAAATCAAACTGTTTGAAAAGAACAATATCACTTGAAAGTTTATAAATTATAATCATTTATATGCAATTAACAAAAAAAAAAAAACCCAACATACCAACATTGTATGACACATTTTAGATTGAGATTTCATAAAGTTTATGAAGTTATCTCAATGATTGGTTCTTAGTCTAAAATATTAAAAAAAAAAAAAAATTATTCATGTACATACAACTTTATGAATTTTAGAAAATTCTAATTTTATAGAATCTAATCATCATTTCTTAAGTTTGATTTTCATAAAGATGAGAATAAACCACCATTTATTGGCTGGATCTCTCCCACTAATATATACAATACTACACCAAGATTAATCATCGTGAGTGAATCCTCTCTACGATTATGACAAATGATCTTTAGGAGTGATAAAAAGAGAATGAATGGGTAGTTAAAAAAACACAAGAACCAACATGTCGTTAGTTGAAGTAGTAGTTACTTTATTTCTCTTAAGCAAGGTCCTAAGTTTAAGACTTGCGTATAAAAAAATGTCTCCTGAATGAGCTCTGCCCACTTCCGTTAACTCGAAATCACATGGAAAATCAACCCAAAAAAAAAAAAAAAGAAACACAAGAACATAAATACACATGTGGGACATAATTGCAGAATCAAACATCTGCCTCTTCATCTTCATCTTCTACTTCTGGTTGATTGGTAATTAATCACAATCAAAAAAGATTTCAAATTGAAATCATCCTGAAATTTACATATATCTATAGAATATGAACACTAATTAATTAATTACTAACACCCCTCCTCACTGAAAAGAAGCTTCTGAAAATCTCTCATGGCCTCCATGTTATGATTAAACCCACAAGTGTTCTTCATCTGTTGAATTTGAAGCCGACCCTCTTCTCTCTGTTTTTGCCTTTTTATGGCTCTCCAATCACACACTATCTTCTTTCTTTCACCATCAACTCCTTCACATTCGCTACCTTTCGCTTCGTGAATTCCATCCCTGTCCTCCAATTTCCTCTTCCTCGCAGATTCAGAAGCCCCTTCAACGAAGGGCAAATTAGTCATGTTGTAATACTTCTCGGCCCAATAAGAAGAAACTGTCTTCGCAGGAAAACCCCAATTTTCGTCGTTTAGGGTTTGGATCTCCATTGATGCGTCGAATCAGAAACTTGCAGAAGAAGAAAAAGAAGGAGCAATAGATTTAGCGCCAAATTATTTGGTCTCTGGAAAATAATATTGTTATAATTTAATTTTTAAAAGATGAAAATATTTTATTTAATCACTGAAAGATATTTTTTTGTTTTAATTTGATTTTTTTAGTTTTTTTTTCTGTCAGCGTATGTATTACTTTTTTTTTCAGGATTTAAAAGAATTAAATTGAGACAAAAGATATCATTTAGGAATTAAATTAAATATTTTTATATTTTAGAGACTAAGTTGGAACAATCCGTATCTTTCAAGAATCAAATTAATAATTCTCTCTGTATAACATTTTTTTGTCAATAAAATTTACAATGCAGTATGCACGTTGTAAAAGTAAAACAATAATTTTTTTTTGTTGAAGTACTATTTTGATCCTTAATGTTTGCATAAGTTTAATGTTGGTTCTCAATGTTTAAAAACTTTAATGTTGGTCCTCAAAGTTTTTTTTGGTCGATTTTGGTCCTCGAACGTAACACCGTTAACTTTTGCCGTTAAATGATGATGTGGCACACCCTCTCTCTTACGTGTCATATTTTAATGACGTGGCACGCTACATGACTCAACCATGGCCACATCTTCTTCTTCTTCATCATCATGATGTGGTGTGCCACGTTATTAAAATATGACACATAGGAGAGAAGGTGTGCCACATAAGCATGTTACGTCATCATTTAACGGCAAAAGTTAACGGTGTTACGCTCGAGGACCAAAATCGACAAAAAAAAAACCTTTGAGGACCAACATTAAACTTTTGAAACATTGAGGATCAACATTAAACTTTTGAAATATTGATGACCAATATTAAACTTCATGCAAACATTGAGGACCAAAATAGTACTTTAACCAATTTTTTTTTATATATATATAAAAACAGTTACACATAGTTGAGAGTATACAACTCTATAGGCCAATTAGAAGTATCAACTTCCATCCTTTGGTGGTTAAGACCAAACTTAAAAGAAATACAAATACCTTTGTACAAATATTATGAATATAAGTAATGATAGTTTGGAACCTAATATTAGAAATAGACTTATTGCCAGCTGGCCAACAAGAATCTTGTTGGGGATGATAATAGTAAGTCTGCCCAATTTGAGTCCTATCTTCATCCATAGCTTCAGTCCTGTTCATATTTCTTTTGCTATCTCAATGAGAGTCCAATTTGAAGAAGTGATCCTGATACTGGATATTCACCCAATTATTAATTTTTTGGTATTAATAAATAACTAATATTCTGAAATTAAGTATAAAGGAAAATTTGAAATATCACCTATTTTTATGAAATTTCAAATTCTCTTAAAATTAACTGATTAAATTATTATGGAAAATTTAAAATGTATTCCATTTTAATCCAAACATGAAATTTTGTAATGAAGCGTAATTCAAATTATTTACATATTATATAATATTTTTTTATAAATTATTTTTGCCAATAAAATTCATAACGTACGTTGTAAAAGTAAAACAACAAAATAATTTTTTTTTGAAATATCACCTATTTATGAAGAATTTCAGATATTCTTTTAAAATTACTTGACTAAATTATTATGGAATTTTAAAATTATATTCCATTTTAATATTCCAAACATAAAACTTTGTTAATGAAGATATTTCCAAATATTATTTCTTTCATCTTCAAATTAATTATCTCATCCAAACCCAAGTATTCATACACAAGTCTAATTACTTGATTAATTGGTTAATTTATACTCACAAATACAAAAAAAACATCCATATAGGAAGAATCACAGTAATAAAGTACATATAAATATAAAAGAAACTATCCTACAAGTTACATATGATACATTTTCCTAATTTAGAGAGTTTCATTAAAAATAAGCTTATAGAAATCTATCATGGCATCCATGTTATCACTAAAACCAGCAGTGTTCTTGATTTGTTCTAATTGAATCCGAGCTGCTTCTCTTTGTTTTTGTCTAATTGTCTTTGTTTCATCGACATGTTGTCTTTGCTTAATCTTCTTTGTTTCACGGAGTTCTTGTTTTTGCACGGTTTTCTTTGTACCATTTACCGCTATTTTTTGCGCCATCTTCTTTCTTTCGTCAAGTTGTTTTTGTCCAATCTTCTTTATTCCATCACGGTCACACTTTCGTGACTCCACTTGGTGGGAGTCTCGTGCAGTACTCGGTTGTTCTTGTTTTTGGACGGCAATCTTCTTTATTTCATCTCGCTCTTGCTTTTGCCCTTTAGTCCTGTTTACTCCATCAACTATGAATGGACACTTTGGCTTTGTTTCAACAACTTTTGGCTTTCGCCTGTACGACATAGTCTTTGCTTCAATAGGATCTTGATTTTGCCCAAGGATCATCTTCTTTGCTTCATCAAGTTGTTGCTTTTGCGCAATTTTCTTCGTTTCATCGCCCTCACAATCCCCAGACCCCTTATGGAGGGAGTCTCGTGCACTGGATTGTCCTCGTTCTTGCACAATTTTCTCTGTTTCGTCGCGCTTTTGCTTTGGCCCATCAATCTTGTTACTTATTCCATCGACTATCGATTGCCATGTTGGCTTCGTTTCAACAACCTCATCACGAAGAACTTGCTTTTGCACAATCATCTTCTCCGTCTCACCACATTCTTGTTTTTGCCTCTTGATGTCTCTCCAATTAGAGACAATCTTTTTTATTTCACCAGCTTCAAAACTATTGGCGGTAGATTTCTTGTTTGTATTATTATCAAATACCTCCGAGAAATTTCTCTTTTTTTGTGAAAAATTACAATTCTTGTTTAGGATTTGTGTTGCCATTGATTTCACACAAACTTTAATTTTGCGTAGATAAAATGAAAAGAAGAAGAGAAAGAAAATTTTCGTGAAGGCAAATCAGAGTATAGAATAAAAGAGTATATATAAATATTAAGATTTGGTTTTGAAATCCTAAAGTGAATAGAAATTGTAACGAAGGAATTGTATATGGATAAATATTAATTCGTATTAATCTAGGATTCTTTATTATGACAATTTCTTATTTAAAATATAATTAGTTTATTCAGTTTCTTTATTATTATTTTCAAATTATTTTGGATTAACGATACAGGTTTTATATCTACCTTGATCATTACTTGAACTAGTGGTTTCTTTTTTAATAATTACATTTTCTTTAAAGTTGATAAGTTACGTACGATCTTGCCCACTTGATTAAATTGCTTTTATATATATATATATATATATATATATATATATATGATATGATATGAAATTGATTAATATGTATTTTATTTGTATAAAGGAGTTATTTATTAAATTAAAATTAAAAAATTATTAGTTTTAACCGAAAAAGTAATATTGAAATAAGAAAGTTTAAATTATATTTTTAATGTTAGATTTAATTAAAATCATAATATTATATTTGATAATATATTAATCACTAAGTAAGTAAAGTTAATTTTTTTTTGTTGAAATCAGGAGAAATTTATTTGGCTTTGTCTAATATAATTTAAACCAGCAGATCTTATAATTAGAATAAAGCTCTTTTAATATATAAGATTTTAATTCAAGATCAATGAATAAACTACCTATCAGTTCAATCAACCAACAAACTGTTGATAAATTGGAGTTTACATAAAATAAACTTTGTAAAAGATAAAAAAAAAAAAAATTTTTGGTGCAAAAATGAAAATATATCTTACTAACAAAATTATAATTTATTTTTTTTATAAATTACAATATATTATTTATAAAAGCAAATGCTAATTTTTCTTAGATTTTTTAAAATAATTTTTTATAATTTAAAATATTAGTTAAAGAAGTAGTGAAAACATAGATAAAATTTTATCTCTCAATAAGGGAATGCTATTTTTTTATATAAAAAAAATCACTTTTAACTCCTCACTGTTTATAACAATTTCAAATTCCATGTCAATTTCAGTTCAAACACACTATTTTTTCTTTTAATGAAACAATCATATTATCTTTTGAATTTGTATTAAGTATAATTATTATATATTTTTTTTGCGATTATTTTTTAATTATATATAATAACTTAATAAGTTATATTTAAAATTGATTATAAATTGTATAAACTATATATATATATATTTTAGAGTTGTAAATTCGGTGATTAAATAGTATTTTTGTCAAGTTTGAGGACTAAATAGTTGACGCAGTTACAAATTTGGGGACTAAATAGTATTTTGTCAAATTCAGTCACTAAATAGTTGACATATTTAAAAATTTTGAGGACTAAATAGTAATTTTGATAAATTTAAAGACTAAATAGTAGTTTGATCAATAATTCAGAGACTAAATAATATTTTAATTTTTTTTTAAGAACAATTTTTTTTTTTAAAATAGTTCGAGAAATAGCATCATATATTCAAATTCAATTTCTTTTTTTTTTAACCAGAAAATGGAAATAATATAAATATGAATAAAAGGAAAATCCCCAAATCCGAAGAAAGATATCGGGGGTTCTAGAAGACCATTAGCGAGAGAGAAAGGGGTTCAGAGCCCTAAAAGGAGCGAGCCACAGAGAAACGGAGGGAAGCGAACAACGGGTCACACAGCCGCCGGAACCCAAGAACCCAGAATCGTAGTCAGTAGACGACGGCTCATTCTCCATTTTCATATCGTTGTCTTCTTCTTCGATTTTTATTGACATTTGATTTGGCAATCTGTCTAAACCTTCACTGTCTTGCGAATTTTCTAAGTTGTTTGTGTGATTCTGATTGATATGGTTCGATTGTAGATGGGGAAATCTGATGAAGTAATGAACCAAGCCAATGGGGAGAACACTGATCAGAACCCTAAGGAGAAGCGGAAGGGAAAGCATGATAAGCCCAAGCCTTGGGATGAAGACCCTAACATCGACCGTTGGAAGATTGAGAAGTTTAACCCTTCTTGGAATGAAGGTGGCATGCTTGAAGTCAGTTCCTTTTCCACACTCTTCCCTCAATATAGAGGTAAGGTTTGTCTTCTATAAATCAGGATGTTTATTGTTTTGTTTTTGATTGTTGATGAACAGAGGATTAGCTTTGCATTCTGAAGTTAATTTTTTATGTTACCCTCCTGCACATACCCCTTTTTCTCATCAATTAAATGAAGGACTCTTATTTCTAGAACACACGCAATTGATTTTCTGGTTTCAAGAGTGGTCATAGGGTTTGAAATTTCCATGGCATTTATATTCTTGTATAAGAAAAAGCTTTACCCATACATATCATCAGGAAGCAGCAGGACACCATGTTGTTTCAACTTTCAACCAGTATTTGAGCATGCTTGTTTGGAACATATTTGTTACTCTACTCTTCTGTCTATACAAGGTTCTCTTATATCCTGAAGCATTTTTTATTTTTTTTCCTCAGAAAAATATTTACAAGAAGCTTGGCCAATGGTAAAATCTGCTTTGAAAGAGTTTGGTATTTCATGTGAGCTAAACCTGGTAAGTGTTTTCGACTACCTCTGTGACTTCTCTAATCTAATTTCAGTTCTATTGAGCTTAATGTTTTTTCTTTTATTTTTCTGTTTGGCTCTCATTGTATGTTAGTTCTAGGAGGATTTCTTATTCTCTATCTATATACTTATTTTCTTTCTCTCTCTTTTTTTCTTTGGTTAACACACATTTTCTTGTCAAAAGTTTTGTTCTGGAAATTACTAGTCAAGGCTAAAGTCCAATGCTTCCCTAGTTTGCTCCACCTTCCAAGCTAGAGCTTTGGGTCATAAAGTATTATTACTATTAAATTATTTTGGTGTTTTATTCTCTTGCCTATTGCTTGATGATTTATGGACAGGTTGAGGGTTCAATGACAGTTTCAACAACTCGAAAGACTAGGGACCCTTATATTGTTGTTAAGGCTAGGGATCTTATCAAACTTCTCTCACGAAGTGTTCCTGCTCCTCAGGTGGGATTGCGTACTTTTTTGGTATTTGATTATGTTATTGTAAGGTAAAAACATGTTTATATTTGTTAAAGTTCTGTAAGCAAAGCTTTATTCAGAGTATCTTTACAATATTTGAAACTGATATTATATCAGTAATTATGTAGATATATGGAAATACCTGTAAGAGGAGAATATGATCTAGACAAGCTGTTCAAGAAACTAATTAATATAATTTATTGGGCAATACAAAGGCAAATATTTGGAGTTTGATTAGAAAGTTTAATATTTTTGTACATGCATTGCATCCCTGTTAAATCGTTGCCATACACTTTTGATGTGCTCTTTTTGTCATCACTAAAAAGTACTCTGTACTCTATAGCTGTTTGGTAATTAAAACTTAAAATTATATAATGCCCAGTTGTATGTACATACATCCTACTTTTGCCTTTAGTATGCATTATATATAAAGGGTCTCAGCATCCGTATTTAATGAATTATACTTTTCATAGTTTATTTTACCTGTGGATTTCATTGTCCTTATATTTTAACATTCAAAAACTCAATAGTTATTTTGTTTTTCTGCTTTGCAATATTTATTTAAGATATTTGTTACAGAGTTGATTCATTTTAGTGTTTATATGTTATGTTGATTGCAGGCAATAAAAATACTTGACGATGAAATGCAATGTGACATCATTAAAATTGGTGGCTTGGTCCGCAATAAGGTACTTTGGTTAACTTAATGGTTGTTGGTGATATGGTGTTTGTCTTTACTCATTTGGTTTTCTTGTCATTTTCTATAATCTATACACCATAACAAAATTTATATGTAGAGACTCGAACCAAAAAAGAAAAAGGAATTGTGAATTCAAAATTAGTCAGATCATTAGAAACTTAAAGTAATTATTTGATTGTAGGAGCGATTCGTGAAAAGAAGACAACATCTCCTGGGTCCTAATTCTTCCACTTTGAAGGTATACTTAAAGTTTTAACTATTTTTAGCACTGGCCAGTGAAATACACTGGTTGCATAATGTTTTCGACTCACTTTAACTCGAACTGCATTACTGTGATGCAGGCTCTGGAAATACTCACTGGCTGCTACATCCTCATTCAGGTAATTTGAATGACTTCTACTGTTTATGGAGCCTGGATTTTTGTACTCATTTGAGTGGTGGACTAGTGAATGAACTGACTTCTTTCACATGTCACTTGCAATTTCACAGGGAAACACAGTTTGCGCTATGGGATCATTTAAGGGCTTGAAGCAAGTCAGAAGGATTGTTGAAGAATGCATGCTAAATAAAATGCATCCTGTGTACAACATTAAGGTTAATAAACTTGCATTTGTTCTAGTATACGTTTAGAGACTTTGGGTGTAGAATCTATCTTAACTTTTTGTTTCAAATTATTAGATTCTTATGATGAAGAAGGAGCTTGAAAAGGATCCAGCACTTGCAAATGAGAATTGGGATAGATTTCTTCCAAAATTCAAGAAGTATGCCATTTTCTTTTTAGATTGTTTGTGCATCCAAGAATCCTCCCAGTTTCAGTTTTGTTTACTTTTTGTTGTTATTTTCTTTTCCAGGAAAAATGTTAAGCAAAAGAAGGTTAAGGCTAAAAAGAAGAAGCCGTATACTCCTTTCCCACCACCGCAACAGCCTAGCAAGGTGAGACGACCACTATCTTCTGAAAAACGTTTGATTTTTTAGTTTTTCTGTCATCAGTTTTGTAAGGTTCATGGAATATAACAGTGAATGATTCTTCTAAAAACGAAAAATGTTAACGGTACACATTGCGAAGAGTTATATTTCCATGATTCTTATAGTATTTGAGATTTTAAATGTCTTACAATTTTATTTCTGAACCTCCCTGTGTGACCTTAAATTAAATGTATTGATATTATTTGTGGTATATTTCAGGTTGATATAGAACTAGAAACTGGAGAATACTTCTTAAGTGACAAAAAGAAGTCAGCTAAGAAGTGGCAAGAGAAGCTGGAGAAGCAATCAGAAAAAACTGCTGAAAACAAAAGAAAAAGAGAAGAGGCGTTTATTCCACCTAAGGTTTATATTTGATCTTACTTTTGTAGTTTATGGAATAGCATATATCTTTTTGATATTTTCCTTGATAGCATTTGTCATAATTTTTTATTTGCATTATTTAGGAATCTAAAAAGCAGGAGGATAAATCTGAGGATTATAACAATGTCACTGCCATTGCAATGTCCTTGAAGGTAACAAAAACATTATTAACAAAATTTTCCTTTGCTTTGTTACTCTAGAAATGATATTTTTTGTTAAGGTGACAACTTTTCCTTATGAAACTAGTACATCTGTTCTTGAATTTTCATCTCTCTGACATGAAAATGGTTTGTCTTTAGGAAAAGACAAAGGAACTCGGAAAGCGCAAGTCCGAAGAAAATATAAACGCCGAAGCATATATTGTAGGTTCCTCAGAGCAAGCATCAAGAAAGAAATCAAAGAAGCAACGATCTTGATAGTTAGACAAGATGGGGATATCATTCATAAGAAATAGATCCTCAAATTTTGTATCAAAATTTTGTTGAGTTAATCTAGGATAATAGTTGACATATGGGGATTGATGCTTGAAAGATGGAGCTTATCATGTTCTATGTGTCCAATACATGAAAAATTACACAATGAAAACTATATATACTGTCATATTGCAGGTGTGAGTACCATTTGTGCTTCTTAGATTTTGATCTCATTTTGCATGTCTTTGTTTCATTCTCCTGTTCTTTGTACTCTTTTATGTTTTAACCATCTGATTACTTGTTTCAATTGATTAAAAGTAACTATTATTAAAAGCACTCTCATATGAGTTGATGTTACTTGTAATTATGGACCCAAAGTTTGCATTAACTATGAGTTTATGCCACCTAGAGATATATGATAACCATAAATATAATATGAGTAATAAGTCTCAGAATATATAAATCATTCCTATATATTAAACATAATATATAGTTTAAGTTAAGTAAGATTTTGAGTTCTAGATCTTGTTAGTGCAGTTATCCCTATTGAGGATCAGAATGAGGTGTGTTACATAGGCTGAGTCTAATTAATCGAGACAAAGTTTGAGAGACTGGGCAGAAAAAAAAAACGTTTTAAACACAACATTAACCACTAAAGTCAAAATCTTCATTCAGAAGTTGAGACTGGGCAGACAAAAAAAAAAAAACGTTTTAAACACAACATTAACCACTAAAGTCAAAATCTTCATTCAGAAGTTGGGTCTAGGCGTCTAGCTAAATATATAGTCTTTGACAATATGATATAAACTAAAGTTTGAGTTTTTATTTAAAAAAATGTTTATATTTAATTTTGAGTAGTGTCTTAAACATAATTAACTTTGATATGTCGGAGACAAAAAAATAGAATTCCCCAAAGATATAAGCAATGCTATAGTTTCTTTAAATTTATCAGAATTTCATAGAATGAGAAAACAAGTATATAATAACATACCATTAAAGTCGGTGCTAAATCTCTTATCTACATGAACTTTTGGTGACTTTAAATTAATTATATTTAAACTAAACCATTGATTTCCATAGCTAAGTATGAAGAAATGAAATATTGTAGTAGTTAAATAAAGGATTAAACTTAGGTAGGTTCCTTATATCTTTGTTATAAGGTTCCTCAATACAAAGGTGATACGCGACAAAAAGTGTAAGCATGACCAATTATGATGGAGAGAAAATATAAAAGATCACATTTTATATGATCAATCATAGAAGAGACGGAGTGTAAATAAAGTATATAATTGAAGGAACCTTACGACAAAGATATAAAGATACTCATCTTAAATTTTTTCCTTTCTTAAACTAGATTTAGATATTATTTACAATTTTTGTTGTCAACTTTTTCAAATAAAAATAAAAAGTATAAATTGTCTTTGAAAAAATAATTATCCATAGAGTGCTGATTTATAGAAAAAAATTTGAAAAAATGCATATGTCATTTTGTGATTGGACAATTTAATAAACTATACAAGAATTTAAGAAAAACCTTAAAAACAAAAATCGGGTCGGTTCCCCTAAACCTGATGGGTCCGGGTCATCCAGATCCAATTCTTTGTTTCTAAAATCCCAATCTCTTTTCCTAAAACCCTACATTTCCCTCCCATTCTTCTCCGAAGAGTGAAGATAGAGATACAAACACCGACTTCCACAGAGAGAGAGAGAGAGAGGAAGTTCAGAGATCTGACACGGCACGATGTCGATGTCGAAGAGTTCGAAGATGCTCCAATTCATAAACTACCGCATGCGAGTCACCATCCAGGATGGCCGTCAGCTTGTTGGCAAGTTCATGGCCTTCGATCGCCACATGAATCTCGTCCTCGGTGACTGCGAGGAGTTTCGCAAGCTTCCTCCTGCCAAGGGAAAGAAGACCAACGAAGAACGCGAGGATCGTCGGACCCTTGGCCTCGTTCTTCTCCGTGGCGAAGAGGTCATTTCCATGACCGTCGAGGGCCCACCTCCTCCCGAAGAGTCGCGAGCTAAGGCCGTCAATGCTGCTGCCTTGGGGGGCCCTGGTATTGGTCGCGCTGCCGGTAGGGGAATTCCAACTGCTCCGATAGTTCAGGCTCAGCCCGGTCTCGCGGGTCCGGTTCGAGGTGTTGGCGGTCCTGCTCCTGGGATGATGCAGCCTCAGATCTCGCGGCCTCCGCAGCTGTCGGCTCCGCCGGTTTCGTATCCAGGTGGGCTGCCTCCCGTGATGCGGCCGCCTGGACAAATGCCGGGGTATCCGGGGCAGGGTCCACCTCCGATGGCCAGAGGTCCGCCACCGCCGATGCCACCGGGTCAGTATCAGGCTGCAAGGCCAGGTGGACCACCACCACCACAGCAATTCTCTGTTCCGCCTCCGCAGTTTGGGCAGAGACCCATGGGGCCGCCCCCACCGGGACAGATGATGAGAGGACCACCGGGTCCCCCTCGGCCTGGAATGCCGGCGCCACCTCCTCCTCGTCCCGGGATGCCGCCTCCTCCTGGTGGTGGTGTTCCTGTTTATGGACCACCTCGGCCGGGCATGCCTCCTCCACCAAACCCTCAGAATCAGCAACAGCAGTAATTGTTAATTAGGTGTGTGTGTGTCTCTGCTTCTTTTTAGTTATTCGCTTTTAAATTTAATTTGTGAGGAGGTTTTGTATGTTTTATTATGGCTTCTAGATATGTAGGCTTTGCCTTTTGTTTTTGAGTCTAGCTGGTAGTGGTGTAAAAGAATTTGTGCTTGTTTATAACATGATTGTGATATTATGATAGAAAAATGGCCAGCTTGTTTTGTCAGGAAGAAAACTGTTTGTTTGTTGTTTTATATTTTAATTTATATTGCCCTTATAAGTACTAACAATTGGACCTTTCCTATCATATGATAAAATAAAATACCCTTGTTTGTAGATATTTGGCATCAAGATATGGTAAAGAATATCTTACTTGCCATTCATGTTGCTACATCTTAAAAAGTAGATACTACTATGCTAGGATGGGTTCTTGACTTATGTTTTCATATATGTTCAGTTCATAGATACTTATGAAGTGTGACAGAAACGAATTGAACTAAGATTTATTCGGCCATTTCTATCAAAAAAGATTTATTCAGCCATACAATTGTAAGTGAAGAAACATCTAATGTCAATGGAGACTGAGTCTAGTTGTAGGAGATGCTTAGTTTGATTTTCAGCGGTATTATTCACAACAGATTCAGATTCTTTTTGCTCTCAGAAAAAAGGTATATATATTTTCTTTTTGAATATACTGAATGGTTTTGATCTCTAATAACTTGCTAGTAAACTTGCTCCTTTAGCTTCATTAGAAACAATGTTTGATATTAGGCATATTATTCTCTTCTATACATTTAGGTTTGGCAGAGATTTGAATGTTATATATCCTATTTTAATAACCACCACTAGAGAAGGCTTTATTTGTTGTTGTATATCCTATTTTGAATTTGGTTTAAAGTAAACTTCCTAAACAGACCTAAAAATAGTTGAAGGTTGATTTTTTTTTTGGCCAGAAGTTGAAGGTTGATTGGAAATTAAAATCTAAGTGTAACGTGGCATGGCAAACTTTGCCATATGAGCCAACAGCTTGGGTATGATGTCTTAGATCCAGTAGCTTCCTTCCGGAGACCGTCAAGGAAAACAATAGGAGAAATTGTTAAGATATATTTAACATTAATAATCTAACTATAGAAATGAGTAGAGATAATACACATTGGTGCTGCTCCAGTGCGCCAATTGATCTATATAGCCGATTCCATCTCGTGGGAAGAGGCTGTTTGTTTCTTCATGTTTTTGTTCCAATATAATTGTTGAACAAGCCATTTTAGACTGGTTACAATTGCCAGTTCCTAGGCCCGGAAAATTAGAAATGGAAGTGACATGCATGCTTTTGTATTACCTTGTGCTAGAATCAGGATACGCATACTGCAGACAGCCTATGCTTGTTTGTAAGTTGTAACAATTGGCCTCTGAAATCTCCTCTTAACATCCTCCAATAGATTGTTGAATTGTCATAACTGAGGGTCTGTAAATTTTCCACTGGTTTAAAGTGGACCTCGTTCTCCCTTCTTGTTTCTGACTCCTCCTTGTCCTTTAGTGCAACAAAGTGATCTAACTTTAAGGGGTTTACTGAATAAATATTTAAAGTCATTGGCCTCTAATTTACTTGTTGCAGACTTGGAGTGCATCTTAACTCTACTTAGTAAAACTTCATGAGATTCTCAATCTTGAAAATATATATTGCCTTGTTCCTTTTTCTTAAGTTTCTTCATGGGTTGAAAATCCTTGACTTGTGTACTGGTTGGAGAGAATTATGCTGAGTGTAACTGTAGTTAAATTGCTCAAACCTCCGTTATAATTTTAGCTTAATAAAAAGTACTAGACTTATATGTAGTTCCTTATATCTTTGTTATCAAGTTTTTTCTAAACAGAATAGAACATGTGAAAAACCTTTTTAGAAAGAATCAATCATGGGAGAGACAAGTTGTATTCATACACGTGTTGGTTTCTAATTGGAGAACTTTATGGCAAAGATATAAAAACTCTACCTAAGTTGTTTCCTAATAAAAATCTTCTTTCATGCTTTTTTAAATTATGCTTACATCTTTGTTTCATATATAAACTCTCTATGAGTTGCGGCTTAGTTGGCAATGCAGGCTAAGTATGTGAGAAGAGCCCCCAAGTTCGATCCTCACATAACACACCTGTAGGAAGGGGTAAGAAGCCTTAATTGTGATTAAATCCTTAACCATATTAATTTGTTCTTGGTAATAGGGTCCGAATATCAGTGGTGCCACCAAAAAAAATTATGCTTACATCTCTATTTCATATATAAACTCCCTTCAATTTTTATGTTGAATTTTAAAATAAAGTCAGTGTAGCTTGATCCATATAGCCAATTTTACCTGGTGAAAAAAGGCTGTCTATTGTTGTAGAGGTCAATGTAATCTACACGTTTAGCAAGTTCTCTGAAATATTGGAAAATAATTGCCATCACAGCGTCAAGGAAGAAAATGTGATTTTTTTCCTAGAGTACTAACTAAACAGATTATTAATTTGTCTTTCGAACATCATTTTACATGTTATAATCATATTGCCTTGCTTTTTTTTATTAATGTGAGATAGTTAACTAGTGATTTTGATCTCTACACTAGTACTAACTAAACACAACTTTCACAATTATTGTGGCAGGCATTTTGTCGAACCAGCTTTTACTTGGGAAGAAGTATTTGCTTGGATTACCAAAAATCCTGCTGGTTAAATCGGAACAGTATCCACCATTTTAGAGAAAAAGGAGTTATGTTAGTGCCATCTGAACGTCATATATATAAATAGGCTGTGTAGATTGTAAAAATAATTTCAGATTTTCCCATTTAGTGTACTGATTTGTAAGTGTTGAAGCAATGTTATTTTTAACTATTTCTTCTTTTTTAGTTATTGCATTTCTTAGTATAATTACTTTCTACTACAATTTTGAATCCAGAAGCTGAGCTGTGGGAATGTAGTATCATTACTTTCAAGTACAGTGAAAAATGTATTAGGAATTTAGGATTAATAAATCATATAATTAGTAGGATATAATAGTATTCGGAATATTAGGTTCAATAGTTTTTTTTTCTTCTATGATTAGGGTATCTATCAGAGCGCGTCGGATGATTAATCTCTTGAGTTGTGGGTGATCTATGATTAATCTCTTGAGTTGTGGGTGATCTTTTTAACGGATAATGTTCTACTCTTATCATTCTAGGGATTAAACTCGAAAAGTAATAGTTAAGGATATACGATTGTGGGTTGGGTTCAATAGTTTAAATAACCTTTTTATTTTTTCTATAAAAAATAACCTCTTTTTTTAGGCTTTACAGGCATATATTGTATTTATTTTCCAAAAGAACAAGGGTTTAATAGCTTATATATCACATCTTTCTCTATTGAAGCTGAACCAGCGAACCTAAACAAGGAGAAATTAAACACCCAAGAGATTATTCTTCTCAGAGTAAAAGGTTATTTTTAAAAACAGCTTATTTTTAATTTATGATTTTTTATAAATAGAATTTGAGAGAAAATATTACAAAACAGAAATAATTTGTATTTGATGAATTTTTAAAAAATATTTTTACTAGTGATCCAAAACAATTTGTGTTTAATAAATCTTTCTACTATAAAAGTACAGGCTTGTTAACAAATTTTCTTTTTCGAAAATACTACTAACAGTAACAAAATAGCACAATTTCAAACTTTTTTTTTTGAAAGAGTCAACGGAACACACCCTTTTACGTGGCAACTTTTCGGTAGAGATTAAAAAAATCTGTCGCTAAAGAGCCGTCTTCCACAATGATAATTTGAGTTGTCAGCAAAGGTAAGTGGTGACAACTCGAAAGTTGTTACCAAAAACTCTTCGGTAGCACTTACCCTTTAGTTGCGACCTTTGAGTCGCCACTAACTCTTTGACAGCGACCTATTAAAATTTGCTACCAATAAGCCTTGTGTGACGAAATCTATGTCGTCACAAAAGATCCAATGAGTAAAACGTAATTTTTCCTTTTGCATAATGAGACGGGTTATAGAGAATCTACTGTGGGTGAAAACCATGTATATATATAGGAGTGTGTGGCGGGCGGTTTGGACGGTTTTTAGAGAATATTTAGTGCACCTATCGGTTTAAGTTGATAGCGTCAAACCAAACCATAAACGAGCGATTTTGAGCAGTTTGGTTTGACGATTTAGGACTTTTATGTCATCAAATTTACATAATTAAATTTATTAATAAAAAATATAACTTTATTCAATATAAATAATAAAAAATTATAGTAATATTTCATTTACTTACAATATAGAATTAATTTAGTTCTAAAATTTAATTTTTAGATTGACTAAATTTAATCTCACATTCTAAAAATCAAATTTCAAACTTTATTATTTAAAAATTTTAATATAATATATACATATATGTGCATGCGATTTGGTTCGATTTTTCGACATATCAAACCGAACCAAACCAAACATCGATCGATTTTGTTAGGTTTGTACTAATTCGGTTTGGTTTGGTTCAAGTGTGTCGGTTTTGTTCGGTTATGAACATTACTGTATATGTTTTCTTTCTTTTTTTTGGACTAAAATTACTGTATATGTTTTCAAATTGGCACTTATGACAATATTCTTGCATTATTAAACAATTTATTGAGTTATTTTCTTTTCTTTTTTAATGCCAACTTGTTATATTTTTTCGGTTAATGAATTTGTTGAAAATTTTCGTCTCCATGCATAACACCTTTCCATTCCCATTTATTTGGAATTGATCATAGTTAATTAATAACTTGAAATATTATATATTTCACACGATATTAAAATTGAGAAATTAAGCTTGATACAAACGTTGTAGAGAATATGTACGTTGAAGGTAAATTATACTTTTCTTTTCTTTAAAGAAATTATTTATATTACATTATTCTCTCTTCTCGGATTCAATTATAAGAATATACATAGACTGGGGTGCATTAAGAGAACATTAGAAGATATCGGTTGTCCAAAGGATTTAGGAAATGTTATAATTGAATTCATTACTTCCCGTGGTATCCGTCAAGGAGACCCGCTGTCATATGAAATGTTATAATTGAATGCAATAGATGATAATTTTATCAATTTGGTCCTCCATAAATTCTCCTTAATTTGGTTTATCATAAATTGAGATGTTGTCAATTTGATCCCTCTATCTGAATCGTGTGCGTAATTGCTTTGATGACTTGAACAGAATATGTTAATATTACTTGATTCATATAGTTGATTTTACTCGATTGTTGTAAATATCATTGTAATCTACTCGATTGGCAAGTTCTCTGTAATATTGGAAAATAATTGCCATCACAGCTTCAAGGAAGAAAATGTGATCTTTTTCCTAGAGTACTAACAAAACAGATTATTAATTATTCTTTTGAACATCATTATTTTACATGTTATATTCCATAGTTAACTTGTGGTTTTCATCTCTACACTCTAGTATCTGTGTTTGATGAATTTAATTTTAAGAAAATACTTTTATTAATAATTCAAAACAATTTGTTTAATAAATCTTTTTACTATAAATGTACAAGTCTGTTAACAAATTCGTTTTTCAAAAATTACTTCAATACTAACCCTAACAAAATAGCACCATTTAAAACTTTAAAGAAAATAACATCCTCAAACTTGAAAGATTGCACCCTTTGAAATAGTCAACCGAACGCACCCTTTCAGTGGCGACTTTTATAGGCAGACTAAAAAAAGTCGTTGCCGAAGAGTCGTCTTCTACAATAACAATTTGAGTTGCCACCAAAAGGTAAGTGGTGGCAACTCGAAAGTCGTTACCAATGACTCTTCGGTGACACTTACCTTGTCTTTAGTAGTGACCTTTAATTTGAGTCACCACTAAACACTCTTTGGCAACAACTTATTAAAAGTTGCCATCAATGAGCCTTCTGTGGCGAAATTTATGGCGCCACCAAAAATCTTTTGATTGCTGCCAACCACATAATTATGACGTAATGATCTTCTATAATTCAAATTTGATAGATTTCATATAATTCATTATTTTACATGTTAGTTTATATACGGGTTAATGAGATTAAAATAAAAAAAATTAAACTTAATACAAACGTTGTTGAGAATAACTTCCTTTTGTGAAACTCGAAAGTACTGATTATTGTTATTATTTTTCTTTTCAAGAAACGAATATAGAATATGAACGTTGAAGGTAAATTATACTTTTTTTTCTTTGAAGAAATTATTTAAATTACATTATTCTCTCCTCTCGGATTCAATTATAAAAATATACATAAGCTTTTAGATACTAAAAGTAAAAAATATATATTTTGTTAATTTCTTAAGGAATGTTTTAAAAACAATTTTCTAAATTAATATTATATTTAGAAGCTAGGAAACAATATTATATAATATTTCAAACTATAATTTTAATATCCAATTGTAACTTCTTCTCATTTTCTCTCAATGTTTCCATGAAGTTTAACGTAGGTTCTCAATGTTTCAAAAGTTTAATGTTGGTCCTTAAAGTTTTTTTTTGGTCGATTTTGGTCCTCGAGCATAACACCGTTAACTTTTTGTCGTTAAATGATGATGTGGCATGCTTATGTGGCACACCTCTCTTCTACGTGTCATATTTTAATGATGTGGCATGACACATCACTGCCACGTCACCCCATATTGCCATGTCATCATCTTATCTCTTTCTTCATCATCATTTTATCATCATATTTTAATGACGTGATAGTGATGTGTCATGCCACGTCATTAAAATATGACACGTAGGAGAGAGAGTGTACCATATAAGCATGCCAAGTCATCATTTAACGGCAAAAAGTTAACGGTGTTACGCTCGAAGACCAAAATCGACCAAAAAAAAAAAACTTTGAGGACCAACATTAAACTTCATGCAAACATTGAGGACCAAAATAATACTTTAGCCCCTTTTATATTATATAATATATAACTTGTGAAAAAAAAATGAAAAATAAGACATAAGAGCTACAGAATTAATCCTTGAAGGTGAGAAATTTATAATAATTTTTTTGACAAAGAGAAATTATAATAATTAGATATGAAGAACACGCAAGCTCGTAATAGAATAATATGATTAAAGTAAGGAATGGCTTAAAAACATTATTTAATTTTAGAATATTGGTATAAACCTTTATAAGAAACCAAGTAAAGAACTAATTCTTTTTCTCTTTACTTTATTTAATGTTTTGTTTATTTAAAGAGTCAAATTGGTTTTCTTCTCTTATTCACACACTTTTCTATATAATACTATAATCTTCTCTTGGATCTCATTGCCTTTCTCAATATTTATTACTTTCTTCAATTCCTCACAAAGCAGTTTCAGTCATCATTATACATACACTCCTACAAACATATATATATTAATTACATTACAGGTAATATATATTCAAATTCTTTATTTATATATTATAATCAAGTGCACGCCTTTGAATTTTTATTTAATTAATTTCTTATAGCTAGCAAATTAAAAGAACATTAGGGGAAGAAAACACTTATTAAGATGCATGTCTCATATATATGCTTTTAATTAATTAATTGATTGTTTCTATCATATATGAAGTGTTCATAAATATAATTATATATTCATATTAATATTATATTGAAAATTTCTGGTAACTGAATATATAATTTATTTTGGATACTCTAATTAATTAATTGGACAAACTAAATGTGCACTATATGTATTTTTTTTGGGGACTAAACAAGGGGTAGTTTACATTTATATTCTTAATTATAATTCGTATTCTCCCTAATCTTATTATCTTAGATAAATGTATGCATTGGCATAGCATTATTTAAGTGTTGACGTGGCATGCTGAGGTGAATATATCATCTCTCTTACGTGTCCTTTTAAGCTGACATGACACTGATGTGGCGATGACGTGGCATGACATGTAAGCTTAGATCGACATGTCAGCACGTCACGTTAACACTTAACTTAAAAATTTGACGGAAGTAGACGGAATGACCAAATTGAAACTTCTTGCTAACATAAAGGACCAATTTAAAGTTTTTGAAACATAAAGGACCAATATAAAATTTCTTGCAAACATAAGGGACCAATTTCGTGTTTTGGCTAGCATTATTTAAGCTCAAACATTTAGTTTATTAAGTTACTAATTTATAATAACATTAGATGCCTTTAACCACACAAAAGACTTTTAAATATTTATATTATAATGACTGTGTATTCTTCTAGTTATTAGTAAAAAAAATTACATAGTATGTAAGAAAAAATTTGTAAAACAAGGAGAGTGAAGAGATAGAATAAAGATAGAGTGAGGATTTAAAACAGAATAGTGAGGAATTAAATAAATTTATATAATTATTTAAATTATTATTTTTTAAAATCTGACAAATATTATTTTTCCTCTATATAATAAAATATATGCACAAATTTGTCTATCAAATCATTATTACTTAATCACAGAAGTTATATTCAGCCCCAAGAAACTATTTCAAATTTTTGTTAAACAAGAAGAAAAAACTTAATTAAACTGTGTTAAGAAAAAGCTCATAAACAATTTTATTTTATCATAGTGCCTCACATGTATATTAAAAAAAAATTTATACCATTAATTATATTATAAAGAAATAAGAATATCCTTTAATTTTTCTTTGGATTTCCTAAATTTTCAGGTGGGCATCACTCAATTTGATCTTGGGGTCACTCTGCTGCAGATTTTTCTTACCATCATCCACTGGTTTTCATAGCTCTTTGAGGTAAATAATTTGTGTTAAACTTGTTTCTTTTTCTTTTGGAGTCTGTTTAACTTTTTTATTAGGATGGATCTTGAGATTTATTTGGTTGTAATTTTTATTGATTTAATGAATTTTAACATATATACCCTTTCATTTTAATTACAATTGTGCATTTCAAAATTTTGTACTATTTTTTAGATTCAAATAAATTTTGAAAAGAACTTAAAAGTTTATGTATATTAATTATTTTTTAGAAAATAAATGATTTATTTAATAATTTATAGACCTTCTTAATGCATGATATCAAATATAAAAATTTTAATTCATAGTATTTAATCGATGAGTGCATAAAAATAAAAATTAGATAAAACTATTTATTGAATATTCAAATGTTCTAAAGGTATCGTATATATTACTTTAGTATTATATATATATATTAATTAGTTGACCTGAGATGCATTAAAGTGTATATGTTATTTTTTTTTAATTTCATTTTAAATATATGTAAAAAAGTTAAGAGCGTGTTTGTGCATGTTTTTTTCATAACCGAAGTATTTATTTTTTTATAATTACTTATTTTAAAAATTTGTGCAGTTTGTGCAAACTTTTAAAATGTTGAAAATTGATTTTGAGTTGTAGAGGATATAGTTTTTCAGCTTTAAATATAAGTTAAAAATTAGAAGTTCTATTTCTAGTCAGTAGCCGAAGCTTAAATTTAGATTAAGATAAAAATATCATTAGTAAATTTTCAGATTTCTCATCTATCTATCTAATTAAAAAATTACAAAGAAAATATTGTTTAAGGATGTGGGAGAAAGAAAACATGGGCAGTTACTATAAAAGTGGAGAAGTGAATAACATCCCATGATTTAATTTATTATTTTAAATTATGATAATAATACTATTTAAAAACTAAAAAAAGTATCTTTAATTTATTATTATTTTAAAATATAATAACTATTTTATATTATATTTAAAAAATTTAAAGAATAAATTGCATGTACATATGTGCATGCGAAGTGTCTAGTATCTTTAATTGTTTTACCAAAAGTTTGTATTCTTCTCTATTTAAATAACACTAATAAATATTTAATTAATAAAAATAATTATCATAAATAACAAATTTTCATTAATTTAAAAATAATAACTTATTTAACTAATTATAAAATATCTTAATATATTTTTGTAATTATTTTGTGATGTTCATTATAAATAAAAAATATATTTAATTATTTATAATAAATATTTGTCATTATTCTTTATTTAAATCATATTAATAGATGTTTAATTAATAATAATCATAATCATAATTTACAAAATTACGTAAATTAAAACTAATAATTTATTTAACTAATATTTTGTCAATTTAATAACAATTGACAATAATAAAAATTTATATCTATTTATCTATTTAATAATATTAATAACATCATAATCTAAAGATGCTCTTCTTGGCATTTTTTGTCAAAATCACTTTTCTATACAAATTTATCAAATATAATGGTTTGTCATGGCTGAATTTCTCAAACATAAAATTTTCTTTTCACAACACTTATAAGCAAACTCCATTAAAATAATTTTATTTAAAAATAAAAATTTTAAAAAATATGCACAAAACAGAGAACCAAAATAAAATTTCCTTCTCTCATAACTTATCCTCTTATAATTTTTCAAAAGTATGCACAAAGCCGTTGTCTTTCTTGCATGTCTATTTCATTTAAAAATAGGCTAAAATATACAGAATAGTCCTGAACTTTAAGCCATGGATACATAACTCCTCTGAGTTTCAAATCTTGCATTCAATCCTCCTAAACTTTCAACTTTCAGCATAAAATTCCCTCCATTAAAAATTTTGTCTATTTTAACAAAATTTTCCGACGTCAGCAAATACCTTGTCATGTTAATATTATTATTTTAGCTAATTGAAAGGCATTTAAGTCATTTTAGTGCTAATTTAATGAACTTAAAAATGATTTTAATTGGAGACATTTTGGGAATGATTCAAATGTTTATCAATTAGCTAAAAAATGTATTTCTTAACATGACGAAATTCTATTAAAAATAGATGAAATTATTAAAAAATGAACGAAATTCTTCACGGATGGGATTCTCAGTCATGTGCCCAAAATAAAAAATTCAAAAGAATTGAGTGTAATATTTTTTTTTTGGTAGAGTTTTTTTTTTTTTGGTAGAGAATTGAGTGTAATATTTGAAAACTCATAGATGTTATGTATTCATGTCTAAACACAAAGATATTCTATGCATAAACTATATATAATATCTCACATATGTATATTACTATATTTCATGACTGTTTAAATCACATTGTACTTTCTATTGGTTTTTATTTTTATTAAAAATATAATAAATGATTAAAAATGTGTTTGATATTAATAAAAAATACTTTAAAAATAAAATAAAAAGCATAAAATGTATAAAAGACGTTTTCATTGTTTTACATAATAGTAAATGTTTTGAACTAAAAAAAATAATAGAACATGTTATTTTTGTAATTTCAAAAGGAGGTAATAAATCTCATCATTTAGTTATAGTGAAGTTCAAAAATTAATATATATTTTTTTTTATAAAACATGCACATATTATGCATGTAATTTAATTTTTAATTTTCTAGAAATTTAACATAAAGTTCTTATTATTTTATTTTAAAATAATAAAAATTAAATATTTGATAGATTTTTTTAATTTTTGAAATAAAAAATTAATAAAATATTCTAATATTTTAAAATAATAAATTAAATAAGAGAAAGTTATTTGTCTCTCTACTTTTATAATAACTACTTTCCATAACTATTTTCTCTCTCTCATATCCCCTGTCATTTTTGTTGTATTTAATAATTTATAAAATATTTCTTACAAAGAAATAAAATATTTATTTTGCGATTTGAATAACTAGAAGACTCAATTGATCTATAACATATATAAAATTTTGTAATTAATAAATTATTAAATATCTATTATGTGAATTAATACTAAAAAACTCAACAATCATATAATATAGATTAGACGCTTGGCATATATACCAGCATATTTTTTATTCTTTAATTTTGAAAAAATACAATGTAAAATAATAATTATAATATTTTAAATAATAAAAAATAGATATTGAATAATCCATATATAAAAAGATATTTGATAATTTTAAAAACACCTGATTAAGCTTAATTAACATTGAAAAACACCAAATTAAATATTTTCACATAGGAAGTTATAAAAATTGTTTATATATTTTACTTTTCGTGCAGTTATTTTTTAATTTTGAAAATTTTAGTTTAGAGTAGTTATTTTTTATACAAAGGGATTAACATTGTTTCATACAAAGAGATCCAATTTTTTATATTTTTATTTTTGTACAATTATTTTTTAAGAAAATAAAAATAAGGTGACAGTTATACTAAGAGATATTTTTTCCATTTTATTTTAGAGCAGTTATATTTTTTTTGGTTTAAAAAATTTATTTTAGAGTATTTACATAAAGAGATCGACACTGTTTTTTTTTTATGGAAGATCGACACTGTTTATATTTATATTTTATATATGTTAATTTTTTTTACAAATTTTATTTTAGAGAACTTTTTTTTTTTAAAAAAATTGTAACAGTTAAACAAAGAAATTGGCTCTGGGCTTTACTTCATTACTATATTAAAAGTTTTTATTTTATAACAGTTATTTTTTTAATTTTAAAAAATTTGGTTTAGAGTAGTAGTTTTTTTTTTTTTGGTAAACAGAGTAGTTATTTTTTATACAAAGGGATCAACGTTGTTTTATACAAAGAGATCCCATTGTTTATATTAAGTAATTCATAAATGTTAATATATGTATATAAAACAAAATATTGACAAAAAATTAAGTTTAGGGGCTAAATTATTATTTTTTGAACTATAGGAAACTTAATTAAGAAAACTTTTAATCTAAAAGAACCCAATTAAAATCTCACTGGAACTATATCGTTTCTTCTAATATTTTTTTGAAAGCGTTTCTTCTATTATTTTGTAAAATGAGTGACATTATTTTGATGTATATATATCATGGTTTTGAAAACCGGACCGGACCGGCCGGTCGGACCGGAAAACCAGTAAACCGCCAGCCAGTCCGGTCCGGAATAACCAATGAACCGGTCAGATATAAAACCGGTCAGAACCGGTGGTTTAGACGGTTCGACCGGTTGTTCATTTTTTTAAAAAAAAATTGTGTTGTTTATGATTTAATATTTATTGAAAATTTGTTGTGACTTGTAGTTGTAAGGATTGTTCTATTTCAGTATTTATTGTTGGGTTTATGATAAGATTTGAGACTTAAATATGTTGATCCTTGAACTTATTTGAAGAGTTTAATATGATATTGTGGTAATTTGCAACTTGTTCTATTTCTTATCATGTTTAGATCGAGATGGAAACATATAATTATGAAATATATAATTTTTTTATAATATATTTTAGTATATTTAATTAAAAATATATATTTTAAATGCCACCGGTTCGACCACGGTTCAACCACGGTTCGACCATTGAACCGTGAACCAGTGCCTCGACCGGTTCAATGACCGATCCGATTTTAAAAACATTGTATATATATATATACAAGAAGGTTCACATGTGTACGGACGTATGCTATTATTTTTTTTAATCTTTAAAATAGAATATAAATAATTATTACATTATAAATAATAAATTAAATAATGAGAAACGATTTCTTTTATTTTTCTGATAACTACCCATTATTCACATTTTTTTATTAATTTTTTCACATCACATATTTTATTTTATTTTATTTTTTAATTATAAAATAAATATTTTGTGACACTATTTACCGTTCAAAATCATATTAATATAGATATAATTCAAGTATAATATTTAAGTATACTAAATTATATATATATATATATATATATATATATATATATTAACAATATATGTCACATATTTACTAAATGTTAAATATGAAAAAAAATTAATTAAAGTATATACAACTTATATATATAGCTGACACCTTTTTTTTTGTGATTACAGAGAAATGGAGGAAGTGACTAACATGGTAAACTGTCTTGTGGATCAAATCAAACTTCAAGCTAGTTATTTGCTGTGTCTCAAAAAATTTGATGAGGATCTTCGAGACGAGAAATCAGAGCTGGAATCGAAAATAGTGAGTGTGAAGGAACGCACAAAATTAGCCTCTAAAAAGAATGAAGATGTTACAGATGCTGTGAAGAAGTGGCAGAATGAGGCGGAGGAGATTTTGAAAGAAGTGCAAAAGCTGGAAGAAAAGGTGGAAAAAGCAAAAAACAAGTGTTTCCATGTGTCATTCAGTTATTCTCTTGCGAAACAAGTTGAATGCAAGACGCAACAAATGGTGAAGCTAAAAATTAATTGCCAATTTGTGACATTTTCCCGTCCCATTGAACTTAAAGAAGGCATGCATTACTACTCTTCCAAAGACTTTGTGTATTTCAAGTCTACCAAATCTGCTTGCAATGAGATTTTGAAGGCAATCGAAGATGGTGGGGCAAACATGATTGGATTGTATGGAATAGGCGGCTCGGGTAAAACTAGTTTGGCAAAAGAAGTTGGCAAGAAAATCGAAGAGTTAAAACTTTATGACAAGGTCATTATGGTAGTTGTCTCTAAGCCTTTAGACATACAAAAAATTCAAGATCAAATCTCAGACCTATTGGATATGAATTTTGATAAACAATCTATCGAAGGAAGAGCACATGAACTGTCACAAAAGTTAAAGGTTGGGAAAACTTTTATAATCTTGGATGACGTTTGGGAGGATATAAACCTTGAAAATATAGGGATTCCGTCCGATGATTATAAGGGTTGTTGTGTCTTGCTAACCACACGTCTTAAAAGGGTTTGTGAGTTTATGGATTGCCAAAGCATAATTGAACTATGTCCCTTAACTCAAGAGGAGGCGTGGGATTTGTTCAAACGACGTGCAAATATAAAGGATGACTGCTCGAATGAGTTGAAAGGCGTGGCGAGGAATATTACGGATGAATGTAAAGGATTACCCATCGCAATTGTGACCGTGGGAAGCGCATTAAAAGGAAAAGCTTTTGTTGAGTGGGAGTCAGCATTGTCAAGACTAAAAAAGTCCCAACCAATGGATATTGAAAAGCTACGAAACAATATTATATAATATTTCAACCAATGGATATTTCTTATAGCTAGCAAATTAAAAAAACATTAGGGGAAGAAAACACTTAAGATGCATGTCTCTTATATATGCTTTTAATTAATTAATTGATTGTTTCTATCATATATGAAGTGTTCATAAATATAATTATATATTCATATTAATATTATATGAAAAATGTCTGGTAACTGAATATATAATTTATTTTGGATACTCTAATTAATTAATTGGACAAACTAAATGTGCACTATATGTATTTTTTTTTGGACTAAACAAGGGGTAGCTTACATTTATATTCTTAATTATAATTCGTATTCTCCCTAATCTTATTATCTTAGATAAATGTATGCATTGGCATAGCATTATTTAAGCTCAAAGATTTAATTTATTAAGTAATTAATTTATAATAACATTAGATGCCTCTAACCACACAAAAGACTTTCAAATATTTATATTATAATAATGACTGTGTATTCTTCTAGTTATTAGTAAAAAAAATTACATAGTATGTAAGAAAAAATTTGTAAAACAAGGAGAGTGAAGAGATAGAATAAAGATATAGTGAGAATTTAAAACAAAATAGTGAAGAATTAAATAAACTTATATAATTATTTAAATTACTATTTTTTAAAATCTGACAATTATCATTTTTCCTCTGTATAATAAAATAAATGCACAAATTTTTCTATCAAATCATTATTACTTAATCACAGAAGTTAGATTCAGCCTCAAGAAACTATTTCAAATTTTTGTTAAACAAGAAGAAAAAACTTAATTAAACTGTGTTAAGAAAAGCTCATAAACAATTTTATTTTATCATAGTGCCTCACATGTATATTAAAAAGATTTTTATACCATTAATTATATTATAAAGAAATAAGAATATCCTTTAATTTTTCTTTGGATTTCCTAAATTTTCAGGTGGGCATCACTCAATTTGATCTTGGGGTCACTCTGCTGCAGATTTTTCTTACCATCATCCACTGGTTTTCATAGCTCTTTGAGGTAAATAATTTGTGTTAAACTTGTTTCTTTTTCTTTTGGAGTCTGTTTAACTTTTTTATTAGGATGGATCTTGAGATTTATTTGGTTGTAATTTTTATTGATTTAATGAATTTTAACATATATACCCTTTCATTTTAATTACAATTGTGCATTTCAAAATTTTGTACTATTTTTTAGATTCAAATAAATTTTGAAAAGAACTTAAAAGTTGATGTATATTAATTGTTTTTTAGAAAATAAATGATTTATTTAATAATTTATAGACCTTCTTAATGCATGATATCAAATATAAAAATTTTAATTCATAGTATTTAATCGATGAGTGCATAAAAATAAAAATTAGATAAAACTATTTATTGAATATTCAAATGTTCTAAAGGTATCGTATATATTACTTTAGTATTATATATATATTAATTAGTTGACCTGAGATGCATTAAAGTGTATATGTTATTTTTTTTTAATTTCATTTTAAATATATGTAAAAAAGTTAAGAGCGTGTTTGTGCATGTTTTTTTCATAACCGAAGTATTTATTTTTTTATAATTACTTATTTTAAAAATTTGTGCGGTTTGTGCAAACTTTTAAAAGGTTGAAAATTGATTTTGAGTTGTAGAGGATATAGTTTTTCAGCTTTAAATATAAGTTAAAAATTAGAAGTTCTATTTCTAGTCAGTAGGCGAAGCTTAAATTTAGATTAAGTTAAAAATATCATTAGTAAATTTTCAGATTTCTCATCTATCTATCTAATTAAAAAATTACAAAGAAAATATTGTTTAAGGATGTGGGAGAAAGAAAACATGAGCAGTTACTATAAAAGTGGAGAAGTGAATAACATCCCATGATTTAATTTATTATTTTAAATTATGATAATAATACAATTTAAAAACTAAAAAAATATCTTTAATTTATTATTATTTTAAAATATAATAATTATTTTATATTATATTTAAAAATTTAAAGAATAAATTGCATGTACGTATGTGCATGTGTGTCTAGTATCCTTAATTGTTTTACCAAAACTTTGCATTCTTCTCTATTTAAATAACACTAATAAATATTTAATTAATAAAAAGAATTATCATAAATAACAAAGTTTCATTAATTTTTAAAAATAATAATTTATTTAACTAATTATAAAATATCTTAATATATTTATGTAATTATGTTGTGATGTTCATTATAAATAAAATATATATTTAATTATTTATAATAAATATTTTTCATTATTCTTTATTTCAATCATATTAATAGATATTTAATCAATAAAAATAATAATCATAATTTACAAAATTACATAAATTAAAACTAATAATTTATTTAACTAACATTTTGTTTCTTTAATAACAATTGACAATAATAAAAATTTATATCTATTTATTTGTTTAATAATATTAATAATATCATAATCTAAAGATGCCCTTCTTGACATTTTTTCTTTCAAAATCACTTTTCTATACAAATTTATCAAATATAATGGTTTATCAGGATTGAATTTCTCAAACATAAATTATTTTTTTTTCACAACACTTATAAGCGAACTCCAATAAAATAATTTTATTTAAAAATAATAATTCTCAAAAATATGCGCAAACGGAGACCCAAAATAAAATTTCCTTCTCTCATAACTTATTCTCTTATAATTTTTCAAAAGTATGCACAAAGCCGTTTTCTTTCTTGCATGTCTATTTAATTTAAAATTATGCTAAAATATACAGAATAGTCCTGAGCAAAAGCTATGGACACATAACTCCTAAACTTTCAACTTTCAGCATAAAACTCCCCCCATTAAAAATTTTGTCTATTTTTTAACAGAATTTTCCCACATGAACAAATACCTTGTCATGTTAATATTATTTTTTTAGTTAATTGAAAGACATTTAAGTCATTTTGGTGCTAATTGAATAAACTTAAAAGTGATTTTAATTGGAGATTTTTTGGGAATGATAGAAATGTTTATCAATTAGCTAAAAAATGTATTTCTTAACATGACGAAATCCTATTAAGAATATATAAAATTATTAAAAAATAAACGAAATTCTTTACGAATGGGATTCTCATTCGTGTGCCAAAATTAAAAGTTCAAAAGGATTAAGAGTAATATTTAAAAACTCAAAGATGTTATGTATTCATGTCTAAAGCACAAAGATATTCTATGCATAAACTATATATAATATCTCGATCACATATGTATATTACTATATTTCATGACTGTTTAAATCACATTGTACTTTCTATTGGTTTTTATTTTTATTAAAAATATAATAAATGATTAAAAATATGTTTGGTATTAATAAAAAAATATTTTATTCTTAAAAAAATAAAAAATACTTTAAAAATAAAATAAAAAGCATAAATGTATAAAAGACTATTTCATTGTTTTACATAATAGTAAATGTTTTGAACTTAAAAAAATAATAGTACATGTTATTTTTGTAATTTCAAAAGGAGGTAATAAATTTCATCATTTAGTTATAGTGAAATTCAAAAATTAATATAAATTGTTTTAGTAAAAAATATTCAAAAATTAATGTAAACTAATAATTATAATATTTTAAATAATAAAAAATTAGATATTGAATAATCCATAAAAAATATTTGATAATTTTAAAAAATTATAAAATACTATATAGAATATTTAGTATATTTAAAAGTAATAAATTAATAACTCATGAGAAGTTATTTACTTTTTTATTTTTTAATAAATTTACTTTTTCATCTCACTGGAACTCCAATAAAAAAAAAAAAAAATTCTCACTGGAACTATATCGTTTCTTGTAATATTTTTTTTTGAAAGCGTTTCTTCTAATATTTTGTAAAATGAGTGACATTATTTTGATGTATATATATATATATATATATATATACAAGAAGGTTCACATGTGTACGTACGTATGCTATTATTTTCTTTTAATCTTTAAAATAGAATATAAATAATTATTACATTATAAATAATAAATTAAATAATGAGAAATGATTTCTTTTATTTTTCTGATAACTACCAATTATTCACACTTTTTTATTAATATTTTCACATCACATATTTTATTTTTTAATTATAAAATAAAAATTTTGTGACACTATTGACCGTTCAAAACCATATTAATATAGATATAATTCAAGTATAATATTTAAGTATACTAAATTACTATATATATATTAACAATATATGTTACATATTTACTAAATGTTAAAAATGGAAAACAATTAATTAAACTATATACAACTTACATATATAGCTAAGTTATTTTTTATACAAAGAGATCCCATTGTTTATATTTTTATTTTTGAAATATTATTTTCTAAGAAAATAAAAATATGGTGACAGTTATATATTGAGATATGTTTCTATTTTATTTTAGAGTGCGCAGTTATATATATTTTTTGGTTTAAAACATTTATTTTATAGTAGTTATTTAAAAAAAAGGTGATAATTATATAAAGTGTTCGGCACTATTTTTTTTTATGGAAATGGATATTTTTATTTTTAGTTTAGAGCATTTATTTTTTTGACGGAGTTCAGAGCATTTATTTTTTTTAGGGATATATCTAACACCTTTTTTTGTGATTACAGAGAAATGGAGGAAGTGACTAACACAGTGGTGACAAAGATCGTAGACTGTGTTGTGGATCAAATCAAACTCCATGCTACTTATTTGCTGTGTCTCAAAAAATTTGATGAGAATCTTCGAGACGAGAAATCAGAGCTGGAATCGAAAATAGTGAGTGTGAAGGAACGCACAAAATTAGCCTCTAAAAAGAATGAAGATGTTACAGATGCTGTGAAGAAGTGGCAGAATGAGGCGGAGGAGATTTTGAAAGAAGTGCAAAAGCTGGAAGAAAAGGTTGAAAAAGCAAAAAACAAGTGTTTCCATGTGTCATTCAGTTATTCTCTTGCGAAACAAGTTGAATGCAAGACGCAACAAATGGTGAAGCTAAAAATTAACTGCCAATTTGTGCCATTTTCCCTTCCCATTGAACTTAAAGAAGGCATGCATTACTACTCTTCCAAAGACTTTGTGTATTTCAAGTCTACCAAATCTGCTTGCAATGAGATTTTGAAGGCAATCAAAGATGGTGGGACAAACATGATTGGATTGTATGGAATAGGCGGCTCGGGTAAAACTAGTTTGGCAAAGGAAGTTGGCAAGAAAATCGAAGAGTTAAAACTTTATGACAAGGTCATTATGGCAGTTGTGTCTCAGCCTTTAGACATACAAAAAATTCAAGATCAAATCTCAGACCTATTGGGTATGAAGTTTGATAAACCATCTATCGAAGGAAGAGCACAACAACTGTCACAAAAGTTAAAGGTTGGGAAAACTCTTATAATCTTGGATGACGTTTGGGAGGTTATAAACCTTGAAAATATAGGGATTCCGTCCAATGATTATAAGGGTTGTTGTGTCTTGCTAACCACACGCCTTAAAAGGGTTTGTGAGTCTATGGATTGCCAAAGCGTAATTGAACTGCACACCTTAACTCCAGAGGAGGCGTGGGATTTGTTCAAACGACATGCAAATATAAAGGATGACTGCTCGAATGAGTTGAAGGGCGTGGCAAGGAATATTACGGATGAATGTAAAGGATTACCCATCGCAATTGTGACCGTGGGAAGCGCATTAAAAGGAAAAGCTTTTGTTGAGTGAGAGTCAGCATTGTCAAGACTAAAAAAGTCCCAACCAATGGATATTGAAAAGGGTTTGAGGAACCCTTATGCATGTCTTGAGTTAAGTTATAATCATTTGTCAAGCTCAACAGCCAAGTCCCTCTTCTTATTATGCTCTATGTTTCCTGAAGATTATAGCATCAATAAGGAGGATTTGGTCCGATTTGGCAATGGAATACTTGTGCTAGGTGAAAGTATTGACTCAATGGAGCAGGTAAGGACAGATATTGATGTGGCCATTAACGTCCTCTTGGATTCTTGTTTGCTGATACCTGATAGGAAAAACGAAAGAATCGTAAAAATGCATGACCTAGTTCGAGATGTGGCCTTGTGGATTGCAAGAAAGGAGAGCCAGGCAATTCTGGTAGATAGAAAAGCAGTTCCAAGATTGTTGATGGAAAATGAAACTGTGAAAGATACAAAAGTAATATCCTTGTGGGACTTGGAAAAGCATTTTAAGCTTTCCGATGAATTTCATTGTCCAACACTTACGAGTCTACTACTTCATTCGGATGAGCTGAAATTTGAAGAACCAAATATATATCTTGGAGGGATGAAAGCACTCAAAGTTTTGGCCCTTGTGAGATTTAGCTTTAAATGGTCTATAAATGAGTGGCATCACCCAGGGACTTGGTCAGTGCCGCAATCAATTGTGCAGTTAACAAATCTTCACACCCTGTGCCTTAGGGGAAATGCATTGGGTGACATATCTTTTCTTGTTACCCTAGAACAATTGGAAATTCTTGACTTACGTGGCTCTTCTTTTGATGAATTACCTAACCAAATTGCAGATAAGAAAAAGCTGAAGCTTCTAGACTTGTACATATGCTCAATTAAGAAGAGTCCATATGAAGTTATTGGAAAATGTTCACAGCTACAAGAATTGTATATTGATGAGAATGATAAGTCTCCTTGCCCAGAAAATGTCTCTTTTCCAAGATTGCAAAGGTATGCCATATCTGTTTCCTCGATTGCTGGTGTATGGTATTGGAGATCACATATCTCAGAGTATGATTTTGGAGACATTGAAGTGTCAAGGGCTTTATGCATGGAAGGTTATAATGTCTCTTCAATAAGTTCATCAATGAATGATCTCTTTCTTAGGGCAGAATTGCTTCAATTGCGAAAATGTAGGATTGATAATAAAGATTATTTGTCCTCCAAGCTGGTAAAGCGCTTAAACTTTGAGTTTTGTCCACATATGAAGTTCATTGTTGATGATAGGATAAAGGCCAAATCCAACAATCTTGAAATAGAACAAGTGTTCTCCCACCTAGTTACCTTACAACTTTTTGGAATGGGGAGTCTTGAACAAGTGTTTCAAGATTCATCCATAAATTGCTCTCTCCAAAACTTAGAAAGTCTGTCCATAGAAGAATGCCATCTATTACATAACATATCCTTTCCAAAAGACTCCAATATGTGCAACCTTAAGAAACTTAACTTACGTGGTTGTCCAATGTTAAAGTCCGCACTTTTCACTCCATCCATTGCCCAAACTCTAGTTTTGCTAGAAGATCTTCAGATATCTAAATGTTCAAAATTGAAGCACATAATAGAAGAAGGGAATGTTCATGGCAATAGAAATGGTGGTTCTTCCATGTCGGCATTTCAAAATCTAAGGAGAATTGAAGTTAGATTATGTGATGAGGTAGAATCAATTCTGCCGCTCTCTTTTGTTTGGAATCTATCAAGATTGGATTGTATAGAAGTGGGTGATTGCAATAACTTGAAGTATGTGATTGGTGAAAGAAAGGAAGATTGGGTTTCGTTGTATCAAAGGAAAGAAAACAAGTCTGTAGAGATTGAGATCAACTTGTCTGCTTTGAAAAAACTCTCTTTATATGATGTGCCTAAACTAATTGGCCTTTTTCCTCAACAATGTGGTTCAACAACAATGGTAATTAAATAAATGTTTTTAATTTCTTTAATTATTTCTAGGACTAATTAATTCCCTCTAATTAATTATTAATTACATGAATACTTGTATTTACAGGAGAAGAGCATATGGATGGAGGTCACCACGACCTTCGACCAACTGCACAACCAATACTTCCTCAATCATTGCAAGCTTTCCTGAATTGGGAAAGTCTTTTGATTGAAGATATTAAAGGAAGATTTGAAGGTATCTTTGAACTCAAAGTAGCCAATAGTGGTAACCTTATTAAAGAACAAGCACCTTTGAAGTTGAAGTTGAACTCACTCACATTGCTTGACTTTCCTGAGTTGGAATTCATTTGGAAGGGCCCCACACAAATTCTGAGTCTCCACAAGCTTTATGATGTCCACATAATAAAATGCTCAAAATTGAAAACTATCTTTTCTCCAACTATTGTTACAAGCCTACCTGAGTTATGGTTTCTTCTAGTTCGGGAGTGCAACGAATTGGAGAGAATCATATCTGCAGATTCAGATTCTTCTCTTCCAAACCTATCTGCACTTTCTTCCCACATTAATGCTTTTTGCTTCTCTAAACTTACCATCATTTATATTGAGAAATGCAACAAATTGAAATGTCTTTTCTCTTATTCTTTGGCATCTCATTGCCCATCATTAACTAATTTGCGGATAAAAGATTGCTCGGAACTAGAGAGGGTTGTTGACGGATTTAAAGGTAAAGATGTTGAAGAAAGTGGAGAACAGGAAGATTGCCCATTGTTTCCTGAACTGAGAGAGTTAAGACTTCACCGTTTACCGAAGCTAACAGAGATTTTCCCAGGTTTCAAGAATAGGAAGTTAACACTTGATCATGATATAGAAGGTTGCCCAAATTTAATGCGTCTTATAAGCATAATTCTACTTGAATAGATTGCCTCAGGTACATGCACACTTATCTCCTGCATAAATATTTGTTTTTATAAAAGTTTGAATTTTTTAAACAATATGTTATTAAAGGAATAATCGTATTTAAATTTTAGAAATAGCAAAATGTATATTTTGAAAACGAAATAGAGGTTTTAGTGTGTAACAATATGCATTTAATTTCATTATCACGATTTTTATCTATGGAAACGGTGGGGTATTTGTTTAAAAATGATCTTTTTACTTGTTTTATTTACATTTCTAAATTTTTTTGTGATCAATTTTTTCTTAAAAAATTTTAGATTGTAGTTGATTATTTGATTTCGTCCCCATAATTTCAAATTTTGTCTTGACATCTAATATCATCAAAATTATAATGACAGATGATCAATCACATGGCATTATACATGTAATAAATATTTTTAACTTTCAGTTAAAAATGAAAATAAGAATCAACAAAACCATCAAATGCTTCCTTTCCTTTCAAATTATCTTGTTTTCTAATTTGGTTCATATGTTCAAAATCACATGTTGATTAATTTTTTGTTTCTTTTTCCCAGATTTGAAGATCAAATCAGCAAATAAAATGGTGTGATGATGAGATTCGGACCTTCTAATGGTCTAAATTTCCATTATGTACCTCATTGATAGATATGTACCTGTGTCGTTATTTGTGATATATAGATTTGTGACATTGTATTGAACATTATATAAAATGTACATATACGATGTAATAATTATGATGAAAACATCATTTTAGTTTAATTTCTAATGAATGATAATTTTAATCAATTTGGTCCTCCATAAATACTCTTTCTTACTTTGGTTTCTCATAAATTGAGATGTTGTCAATTCGATCCCTCTATTTGAGTGCTGCTTAAATATATAATTGCTTTGATGAGTTGCAAATTAGGTACTGATTGGGCAAATATGTATTATCTTTGATGAAATGGTTAACACCGTCGATGACATGGTACACATGTACTATATATATTTGAATGATAACTAAACAATTTAAAATGAGATTAATTTGATTTTTTTTTATTTGTGTGATTTTTTTATTTCATAAATATTTTTATTTATAAGAGTTATAATTCACCAAAAGGTGACACTTTTAGCGTTGTCTCTATCCCAAATCCCAATGGTACTTAATTATATCCACGTTGGGGGAAAAAAGTGGTACACAAAACTAAAACTTCAGTACCAAATTAACAATGTCTTGATATGCAAGGAACAAATTTGATAATATAAATATGTGAAGGACCAAATTAATAAAAAAAACCACCTATACGGGATCAAAATGATGTTTTACTCATCAAATATATTTTAAATTAATATATAGCTTTATGTGAGTTATGTGTCACATCTTTTTTCTGAACCTAAATATTAATTGAGTTAAATTTAGTAGAAGAGACCAGTTCCTCACAACTTGGTGAATCAAAGTTAAATTCTCATTGGGAGATATATATCTATATTTAATATTTGATAGTACCTTGAGTAAAATTGCTTCTGATCTTATACGTGTAAGACCCGAAAAAGAAAGCTGACCCTAAACAATTACTTTGGCCAAAAATGTAAATGAATAATTTAATTGGCTTTTCTTCCTCCTCAAGCAATTAAAAAAAAACTAATACATAGAATTAGAAAAATCAAAATCGCATACCAAACGTGCTTTGATAATTACTTGCAATTTAGAATTGGTATTTAATATAATTTGAAGATTAACGATGTGAAGGAAAGAACAAATTCTTATTACTTTAATTAATTAATATTTTAAAGTACTAATCCTTGATCACCTTCGATACTTTAATTAACTCTTAAAGAAACTCTCTAATCTGTCTTTGTTCGTCTTCCCTTTGTTTTCTTAGCTTCCTTCAACTTTGAACTCATCCCATAATTATTTTCTTAATTTCCTTTCACTCATATTTTCTTTGCCTCCAGAGTTCACCAATACTACATAATAAAGACAGGTAAATATTTAAAACAATCTTTTCATTTTACGTGTATGTTAAATCTATATTATTTTATATTCGAAAACATTACTGCGTATATATATATATTCTAAATTAGTAATTACTGTATATGTTTTTACAATTCGCACTTGTGACAACATTCTTGCTTTATTAAACAATTTATTAAGCTATTTTCTATTTTTTACGGCAACTTGTTATATTTTTTCGGTTAATGAATTTGTTGAAAAATTTCGTCTCCATGTATAACATCTTTGCATTCCCATTCTTAGTAATTGATCATAATTAATTAATTACTTTGAAATTGAATATATATTATGAAGTTGAAAAGAAATTTATAATAATTTTTTTGACAAAGAGAAATTATAATAATTAGATATGAAATTATTAAATATCTATTATGTGAATCTAATATTCAAAAAACTCAACAATCATATAATATAGATTAGACGCTTGGCATATATACCGGCATACTTTTTATTCTTTAATTTTGAAAAAAATATAATGTAAAATAATAATTATAATATTTTAAATAATAAAAAATTAGATATTGAATAATCCATAAAAAGGTATTTTATAATTTTTAAAAAATTTAAAATAGTATATTTAAAAGTAATAAATTAAATCACGAGAAGTTATTTACTTTTTTTTTAATAAATTTATTTTCTCTCTCTCATCCTTTCATTCTATATTTTTCTTATAATTTTTAATTAAAAAATAGATAGTTTGTGAATTTAATAATTATAGATAATCATTTTGAAATTTGGTTGCTAATTAATTTGCAGGTGGGATTAATTGGGACTCTCTTTAGCTGTGTTTTGATTGCACACGTCTTTGAGGTAAATCACTTAATTGTCGATTTGTTTTATTTAATACCTCATTAAGCTTAATTAACATTGAAAAAGCCAAATTAAATATTTTCGCATAAGTTTTTTTTTTTATAAAAAAATTGTAACAGTTAAACAAAGAAATTGGCTCTGGGCTTTACTTCATTTCTATATTAAAATTTTTTATTTTATAACAGTTATTTTTTAAATTTTAAAAAATTTGGTTTAGAGTAGTTTTTTTTTATACAAAGGGATCAACATTGTTTTATACAAAGAGATCCCATTGTTTATATTTTTATTTCTGAAAAATTATTTTCTAAGAAAATAAAAATAAGGTGACAGTTATATATTGAGATATGTTTCTATTTTATTTTAGAGTGCGCAGTTATATATATTTTTTGGTTTAAATTATTTTTAAAAAAATAAGGTGATAATTATATAAAGAGTTCGGCACTATTTTTATTTTTATGTTTTTATGCAAATGGATACTTTTATATTTTAGTTTACAGCATTTATTTAGTTTTATGTTAAAAATTTTATTTTGGAGAGAAATGTTTTAAAAAATTGTTACAGTTAAACAAAGAGATTGGCTCTTGACTTTAATTTTTTTATATATTAAAATTTTGAGTTTGTAAATTTAATTTATACAAAAAAAATTTAAATCACTTTTTAAATTTAATTCAAGTATAATATTTAAGTATACTAATTTACTATATATATATTAACAATATATGTTACATATTTACTAAATGTTAAAGATGGAAAAAAAATTAATTAAACTATATATAGGGATGGCAATGGGTAGGGTCTGGGTAGGATACTGCAATTCCCGGCCCCGGTAGTTAATATTTTCCCCATCCCCGGACCCATCCCCGCCGGTTATGAAATTTGATACCCGTCCCCGGACCCATCGAATACTTAGATCCCCAGACCCGGCCCCGGACCCAAAAAATTTAATATTTTTTCTACAAAATTTGCTACTTTCATCAAAAGTACTTTAATCACAAGTATTGAACACACATTCGTAAATTTAATTATTTTCAAGTTTAAGAAAAACAAACTTAATTAAAACACACAATTTGATATGATATATATAATATATTTTTATATAAAAAATATTTTTATATATATTATATCATCGGATCCGGGTCCGGGGTGAATACACCCTTACCCGTTCCCAGACCCGGACTTTTACCAGTTAAAATCCCCAGACCCAGACCAGATCCATTTTTTCAATACCCAGACCCGGACCCAACGGGTAAATTTTCAGGGTACCCGTTGGGTCCGGGTAAGATTGCCATCCCTAACTATATACAACTTATATATATAGCTAACACCTTTTTTTTGTGATTACAGAGAAATGGAGGAAGTGACTAACACAGTGGTGACAAAGATCGTAGACTGTCTTATGCATCAAATCAAACTTCAAGCTACTTATTTGCTGTGTCTCAAACAATTTGATGAGAATCTTCGAGACGAGAAATCAGAGCTGGAATCGAAAATAGTGAGTGTGAAGGAACTCGCTAAAATGGCCTCTAAAAGGAATGAACAAGTTACAGATGCTGTGAAGAAGTGGCAGAATGAGGCGGAGGAGATTTTGAAAGAAGTGCAAAAGCTGGAAGAAAAGGTGGAAAAAGCAAAAAACAAGTGTTTCCATGTGTCATTCAGTTATTCTCTTGCGAAACAAGTTGAATGCAAGACGCAACAAATGGTGAAGCTAAAAAAGGGATGCCAATTTGAGCCATTTTCCCTTCCCATTGAACTTGAAGGCATGCATTACTACTCTTCCAAAGACTTTGTGTATTTCAAGCCTACCAAATCTGCTTGCAATGAGATTTTGAAGGCAATCGAAGATGGTGGGACAAACATGATTGGATTGTATGGAATAGGCGGCTCGGGTAAAACTAGTTTGGCAAAAGAAGTTGGAAGGAAAATCGAAGAGTCAAAACTTTATGACAAGGTCATTATGGCAGTTGTCTCCCAGTCTTTAGACATAAAACATATTCAAGATCAAATCTCAGACCTATTGCATATGAAGTTTGATAAACAATCTATCGAAGGAAGAGCACAACAATTGTCACAAAAGTTAAAGGTTGGGAAAACTCTTATAATCTTGGATGACGTTTGGGAGGTTATAAACCTTGAAGATATAGGGATTCCGTCCAATGATTATAAGGGTTGTTGTGTCTTGCTAACCACACGCCTTCGAAGGGTTTGTGACTCTATGAGTTGCCAAAGCGTAACTGAACTATGTCCCTTAACTTCAGAAGAGGCGTGGGATTTGTTCAAACGACATGCAAATATAAAGGATGACTGCTCGAATGAGTTGAAGGGCGTGGCAAGGAATATTACGGATGAATGTAAAGGATTACCCATCGCAATTGTGACCGTGGGAAGCGCATTAAAAGGAAAAGCTTTTGTTGAGTGGAAGTCAGCATTGTCAAGACTAAAAAAGTCCCAACCAATGGATATTGAAAAGGGTTTGAGGAACCCTTATGCATGTCTTGAGTTAAGTTATAATCATTTGTCAAGCTCAACAGCCAAGTCCCTCTTCTTATTATGCTCTATGTTTCCTGAAGATTATAGCATCAATAAGGAGGATTTGGTTCGATTTGGCAATGGAATACTTGTGCTAGGTGAAAGTATTGACTCAATGGAGCAGGTAAGGACAGAGATTGATGTGGCCATTAACGTCCTCTTGGATTCTTGTTTGCTGATACCTGATAGGAAAAGAGAAAGTATCATAAAAATGCATGACCTAGTTCGAGATGTGGCCTTGTGGATTGCAAGAAAGGAGAGGCAAGCAATTCTGGTAGATAGAAAAGCAGTTCCAAGATTGTTGATGGAAAATGAAACTGTGAAGGATACAAAAGTAATATCCTTGTGGGACTTAGCCAAGAATTTTAAGCTTTCCATTCATTGTCAAGCACTTACGAGTCTACTACTTCATTCGGATGAGCTGGAATTTGAAGAACCAAATATATATCTTGGAGGGATGAAAGCACTCAAAGTTTTGGCCCTTGTGAGATTTAGCTTTGAATGGTCTTTAAATAATTGGGATCGCCTAGGGACTTGGTCAATGCCGCAATCAATTGTGCAGTTAACAAATCTTCACACCCTGTGCCTTAGAGGGAATGCATTGGGTGACATATCTTTTCTTGTTACCCTAGTACAATTGGAAATTCTTGACTTACGTGGCTCTTCTTTTGATGAATTACCTATCGAAATTGCAGATAAGAAAAAGCTGAAGCTTCTAGACTTGTACAGATGCTCAATTAAGAAGAGTCCATATGAAGTTATTGGAAAATGTTCATAGCTACAAGAATTCTACATTGAGGATGACATGCCTCTCTGCCCCGAAAATGTCTCTTTTCCAAGATTGCAAAGGTATGCCATATGTGTTTCCTTGATTGGTGGTGTAGATTGGAGATTAGATATCTTAGAGTATGATGTTGGAGACATTGAAGTGTCAAGGGCTTTATGCATGGAAGGTTATAATGTCTCTCCAATAAGTTCATCAATGAATGATCTCTTTCTTAGTGCAGAATTGCTTCAATTGCGAAAATGTAGGATTGATAGTAAAGATTATTTGTCCTCCAAGGTAAAGCGCTTAAAGTTTGAGGTTTGTCCAGATATGAAGTTCATTGTTGATGATAGGATAAAGGCCAAATCCAACAATCTTGAAATAGAACAAGTGTTCTCCCACCTAGTTACCTTAGAACTTTATGGAATGGAGAGTCTTGAGCAAGTGTTTCAAGATTCATCCATAAATTGCTCTCTCCAAAACTTACAAAGTCTGTCCATAGCAGAATGCCCTCTATTACATAACATATCCTTTCCAAAAGCCTCCAATTTGTGCAACCTTAAAAAACTTGTCTTATTTGACTGTCCAATGCTAAAGTCAGCACTTTTCACACCATCCATTGCCCAAACTCTGGTTTTGCTAGAAGAACTTCATATATCTACATGTTCAAAATTGAAGCACATAATAGAAGAGCATGATGAAGAAGGGAATGTTCATGGCAATAGAAATGATGGTTCTTCCATGTTGGCATTCCAAAATTTAAGCACAATTTATGTTCATAACTGTGATGAGTTAGAATCCATTCTGCCGCTCTCTTTTGTTTGGATTCTATCAAGATTGGAATGTATAGATGTAGGTTTTTGCCATAACTTGAAGTATGTGATTGGTGGAAGAAAAGAAGATTGGGTTTCGTTGTATCAAAGGAAAGAAAACAAGTCTGTAGAGATTGAGATCAACTGGCCTGCTTTGAAAGAACTCTATTTATATGGTGTGCCTGAACTAATGGGCCTTTTTCCTCAACAATGTGGTCCAACTACAATGGTAATTAAATAGATGTCTTTAATTTTTTTTAATTATTTCTAGGACTGAGTAATTCCCTCTAATTAATTATTAATTACATGAATAATTGTATTTACAGGAGAAGGGCATATGGGTGGAGGTCACCACGACCTTTAACCAATTGCACAATCAATCACTTCCTCAATCATTGCAAGCTTTCCTGAATTGGGAACGTCTTTTGATTGAAGATATTATAGGAAGATTTAAAGGTTTCTTTGAACTCAAAGTAGCCAATAATGGTAACCTTATTAAAGAACAAGCACCTTTGAAGTTGAAGTTAAACTCACTCATATTGCTTGACTTTCCTGAGTTGGAATTCATTTGGAAGGGCCCCACACAAATTCTGAGTCTCCAGAGTCTTCGGGAAGCCAACATAAGAAGATGCTCAAAATTGAAAACTATCTTCACTTCAACTGTTGTTACAAGCCTACCTGAGTTAAGGGAGCTTCATGTTTGGGAGTGCAACGAATTGGAGAGAATCATATCTGCAGATTCAGATTCTTCTCTTCCAAACCTATCTGCACCTTCTTCCCACATTAATGCCTTTTGCTTCTCCAATCTTCTCACCATTTTGATCGGGAAATGCAACAAATTGAAATGTCTTTTCTCTTATTCTTTGGCATCTCATTGCCCATCATTATTTGAATTGCGGATAGAAGATTGCTCGGAACTAGAGAGGGTTGTTGATGGATTTAAAGGTAAAGATGTTGAAGAAAGTGGAGAACAGGAAGATTGCCCATTGTTTCCCAATCTGAGATTGTTAACACTTTGCCGTTTACCGAAGCTGACACAGATTTTCCCAGGTTTTGAGAACAGGAAGTTAACACTTCAACATGATATAGAAGGTTGCCCAAATTTAATTCTACTTGAATAGATTGCCTCAGGTACATGCACTTATCTCCTGCCTAAATGTTTAACTTCTAATTTCTTTATTTATGTGCTTTTCTTTTAATTATGACTAGTACTATCGAAATATTTGTTTCTATAAAAGTTTGAATTTTTTAAACAATATGTTATTAAAGGAATAATCGTATTTAAATTTTAAAAATAGCAAAATGTATATTTTGAAAACGAAATAGAGATTTTAGTGGGTAACGATATGCATTTAATTTAATTATTACGATTTTTATCTATCGAAACGTATATAGTTAGTGGGGTATTTGTTTAAAAAATAATGGGAAAGTAAATGATAAATGATAAAAGATTTGATGGTGATTTTTAGAGATTGAGTTGTGACTAAAAAAATAATAAATGGGGTTATTATTTGTAAAGATTTGGTCTTTTTTTAAAAAAAAAAAAATTATGAGAGAAATATTTGTAGAGATTGAGTAGTGGTTAAAAAAAGGAGGTAATTTTTTTTTTTAAAAAGAGATTGAGTAGTGGTTGAAAGTAATGTAGTATAAATGAAATAGTGGCTTTACTTCTTTTATATATATATATATATATATATATATATATATATATATATATATATATATATATATTATAGATTATAAATAGATGAACTTGATCTTCAGTTTGTCTAACAATATTCTGGCATTACTTTATATATATATATATACCGATTGAACTGGTCTTTTTAAAATCTTAGTTTGTTGTTTCTGGGGTATATCTATTAGTTCAAAATCACATATTGATTAATTTTTTGTTTCTTTTTCCCAGATTTGAAGATCAAATCAGCAAATAAAATAGTGTCATGATGAGATTTGGACCTTCTAATGGTCTAAATTTTCATTATGTACCTCATTAATAGATATGTACCTGTGTCCTTATTTGTGATATATAGATTTGTGAAATTGTGTTGAACATTATATAAAATGTACATATACGATGTAATAATTATGATGAAAACGTCATTTTAGTTTAATTTCTAATGGATGATAATTTTAATCAATTTGGTTCTCCATAAATACTCTTTCTTACTTTGGTTTCTCATAAATTGAGATGTTGTCAATTCGGTCCCAGCTTAAATACGTAATAGCTTTGATGACTTGCAAATTAGGTACTGATTGGGCAAATATGTAATAGCTTTGATGAAATGGTTAATACCATCGATGACATGGCACACATTTACTATATATATTCGAATGATAACTAAACAATTTAAAATGAGATTAATTTGATTTTTTTTTATTTCATAAATATTTTTATTTGAAAGAGTTATAATTCATCAAAAGGTGACACTTATTAGCGTTGTCTCTAATATACTCTTCAGATATACCTAGAAGCAATATTTTAGAAAGTAAGCTAGAGACCTCACAAACTTTCAAATTTGTCAACATATGCCCCTTCCATTAATATTTCTATCCCAAATCCCAAAGGTACTTAATTATATCCACGTTAGGGGGAAAAAGTGGTACACAAAACTATAACTTCAGGACCAAATTGACAATGTCTTGATATGCAAGGAACGAATTTGATAATATAAATATGTGGACCAAATTGATAAAAAAAAACCCACCTGTACAGGATCAAAATGATGTTTTACTTATCAAATATATTTTAAATTAATATATAGCTTATGTGAGTTATGTGTCACATTTTTTTTCTGAACCTAAATATTAATTGAGTTAAATTTAATAGAAGAGACCCGTTCCTCACAACGTGGTGAATCAATCATGGAAAGATATATCTATATTTAATATTTGATAGTATGGTGTGCCTGAACTAATTGGCCTTTTTCCTCAACAATGTGGTCCAACAACAATGGTAATTAAATAGATGTCTTTAATTTCTTTAATTATTCCTAGGACAAATTAATTCCCTCAACAATGTGACTTTATTAAAGAACAAGCAACTTTGAAATTGAAGTTGAACTAAAACTTGTCTTATCTATGGTTACATGACTTTCCTGAGTTGGAATTCATTTGGAAGGGCCCCACACAAATTCTGAGTCTCCAAAGACTTGAACTAAGTCTACATTACTCAATGCCCAAAATTGAAAACTATCTTCACTTCAACTGTTGTTACAAGCCTACCTTAGTTAATACAACTTTATGTTGAGGAATGCAGCTAATTGGAGAGAATCATATCTGCAGATTCAGATTCAGATTCTTCTCTTCCAAACCTATCTGCAACTTCTTCCCACATTAATTCATTTTGCTTCTCTATACTTTCCATCATTGTGATCAAGAAATGCAACAAATTGAAATGTCTTTTCTCTTATTCTTTGGCATCTCATTGCCCATCACTATCTAAAGAGTGCCCAAATATAATCCTACTTGAATAGACTGCCTCAGTCAGGTACATGCACTTAATTATCTCCTACCTAGCTAATTGTTTGATTATTTTTCCTGATTTATGCTTTTTTAGGTACATATAACATTTGATTTATGATTTGGTCTTCAGTTTGTCAAGCAATAATCTGGCATTACTCTATACTAATTTAACTATTTTTTTTCTTAGGGCAACCAAATATCATTATTTGTAAATTAAATTTGTTATTATGTGTATGTCAACTGACTACTAGTTAATCTTTCTTCAAGGTTTAAGTTACTAAATATATTTTTAGTGAAAATATAAATAGGAAGCAACAAAACCAAAGGCATCCTTATTTTCACCGTTTATCTTGTTTTCGTGTGTTAAAAATTTGTGTTTACTTTCTAATTTGGTCTTGTTCAAAATCTCATGTTGATTAAAACATTTCCTTTCTTCAGATTTGGAGATGAAATCAGAAAATTACATTTCACTGGTGTGGTGACGAAATTTGGAGGATCTAGTGGTCTAAATTTCCATTATGTAACCCATTAATATTTGTGTTCTACTTGCTTGTTAAATGTGATCTATGAAGCACAGAAACTGACACGGACACGCGACACGACACGGACACGGACACCTCGACACGCCGATTCTTAAAATTACAGGACACGACACGACATATATATATATATATATATTAATTTCAAGAGGACACAAAATATTTATAAATATTGATAAAAGCTTCAAAAATTACAATATTCATGATGGCATATATATTAGTTATATATATATATATATATATATATATATATATATATATATATATATATATATATGTATGCCTTGAAGAGAAAAGTAAAGACAGAGTGTCACAGGCATGTCGTATGTGTGTCAGCGTGTCGGACACACAGACACGCCATTTAACAGGCGTGTCCGTGCTTCTTAGAATGTGATAGATAAGTGATACCATAACGATTGAATTTTTGTATATGAATTAGACTCCAATTCAAATTTTATACCATAATGATTGAATTATTTGGTTGTTGGATATATTATTATCTTGTTAATTTTGTTATTTATTTTTTAAAAAAAATATTTAATGTTAAGGATAATATAGATTTTAAATTTTCTATATAAATGTGGTTCCAATTTTAAATTTATTCCCACCCTGAAAGAAAATGAATTCTCATCTCCATACAAGCAGACAAGAAATTGGATTGAATTTTTTCGTTTCCTACTCTTCTTTAATGCACCTCAAATTTGTAGCATTTATTAACTACATGCAAAACAATGTGAACATGATTGATCAGAAACCAAAATTTCCAGAATCAGAGGATACAAGAAAAGAAACAAAGAAAACCATTGATCTATCACAGCCGGTAGTAACCTACACCACCTACGGTATCAACTCAAGAAAAGAATACCGAAATCTGTATCTAATTTAATCAAGCATATTCAGGAAGAATACAACAGATATTCAATCATAGAAACTAGGGAAGATTTTATGAGTAATATTGTTGATCAGTTTCAGGCAATATATATGGAAAAATTGTTTTCTCCAGCCAACAAGCTTCAAAGAACTATGATATCACAAATTCAATAGGGGAACCTGAGCATGGGACTGCAGATATATGTCAGAATGCAGAGACGGCGCGCTACCCAGGAGGCAGGTACTAGCTGAAGACTACAGAAAAAGAAAAGTGATCGAGTTAAAGCCATTAGCCATTTTAATAAAATAAGTTCATCTCATGATTACATGTAGTCAAATGTCTTTACAAAGATGTTTGTGTCCCTATTAGGAGTGTAAACGAGTTGAGACGAGCCAGAACCAAAGCTTCGCATGATCAAGCTCGTTCATTTAAAATAAGGCGAGTCCAGACTTTTAAATGAACAAAATGTCATGTTGAATTTTTAATGTTAAATGCTGTAAATTATCGAGAGATTTACTTTGTAGTTGAATGGTGTTGTGGTAATGGTTTCAGAATTCAGATGCTATCTTCTTGCTCATCCATCTCCTCAAGGATAACATACTTTGTAGTAGAATCTGTTGCAAGGGACCCACCCAAATCATCTTCGCCTGTTTGGCCTTTCTGAAGCTTGCAATATCTGACATTTAAAAGAGCGAGTGAGAAAGAGTGGGACACTAACGACAATATGGAATTGAGAGGTGTGTGAAACATTTATCCAGCTGATTAAGCCAATGTGGATCAAAAAAGTAACATAGGGCCTGTTTGATTTCTGTTTTAATTTTTAAAAGCAGAAAAAAAAAACTGTTTTAAAGAATATAAAAGAAACAAAATCAAACAGGTCTAGTTGTCCAATTCCATTCCCAGTCAGTAACAAAATATGTGAGAAGGAAAAAAGAGTTCTTCATTAAAAATACAATCATTCCTCTCAAGTTTCAACCAGAATTTGAATGGAATACAGCCCTACTATTATTACTATGGCAAGCTTTCTAATGAAATTTCAAAATTTGGAAAAGTCCATAAGACCAGAATCAAATACGCCATGTCCCAGTTTCCTAACTGTATCAGAATATAGTTTCAACTTTCAAGGATCTAAATTAAAATTGAAGAAAAGTAACATTAAATACTATAATATATAGCTCAAAATATGTCTCTGCTCTTGACTTACTTGTACCAATTGAATAAACTAACACCAAAAATGATAGTCAAGAGACCAAGTCCTTTCAACCAAGTAAATTCATCATGAAAGTACAAAACAGCAACCTACACAAACAACAAGAATCCAAAAGGTTAAGTGCAAGAAATAGTACAATCAACAATATATGAGAAGATTTAACAATAAAAGTTAAATATATTTCAGTATATGTTCAAGGTAATGCAGCATGTGAGCTGAATAAACTAGTTTTACCGGTTCTAGTTTTACATTAACCTCGTAGGTTTTGACAAATTAGATTTTTCATTGATAGTTGTTCAAATTAGAATTGAAAGTCCATTTGTTCACTGCAGCAGTCTGTACCTCAGAATTTGGTAACCTTTTTCTGAAGTAAGGTCACATCTGGTAAGCGGAATTTGCGAGGTGATGTTGGAGGTAATCCAACATTCTGCATACCAAACAAACCTTACATTTTGCAATCATATGAAATTATGTTTTTGCCCTTACTTTTTTACCCACTTTTATTCCATTCACATCACATTCCCATTCCCATTCTCATTCCCTCCAAGATTCTTCATACCAAATATACACCAAGTTTTATGCACATAATTGCAACGACATAACATGTGAAAAAAAAAAAAAAACACTAATCAGTGTATCTGATTCTGCATGTAACTGCTGCATGAATGTTCATGTTTTACTCAATAAGGATCATATAATATAATATAAGGACAGAGTATATAATATTTCTTATTGAACACATGAAGAGTGGTACTTCATAATCAACTAGGTACTATAGAATTATCAGATAGACTGAAATAAAAAGTGGTAGCCATGGGATGTTCAGGTGAAAAAATTGATACCAATATTGTGACAGCCTCCTTAACAACCCCAGCTATTGTGACTGTGACTGCACTAGTTACTGATACAAGAATATATTCTGTTAATACCTGCAACAACAAAAAGATTCAAATGTTTGTAAACTGATTTGACGGGAGGAAAGAATTGAAAGTTAGTAGAGTCAAAGAAGCAGAAACTCATACAATAAATATCACAAGGTAATGTCCTTAGAAAAAGAACATATACTCATACCATAAAAAAGGCAAGTGAACCACCAAGAAGCATCAGCAAACAACTTCGAGTAATATGCCATGGATTATTAAAATATTTGTTTACTCTAAATTCATCCCACGGATCCAAGACAAGAGAGAGAACAGCAGTTGCTACTGACATTACTGGAGTTACATAACTCATCAGGGTAAGCGGATTTTTCAGACCTGAAAATATTTCAGAAAATTAATATACATTTGGCTAAAAATGTGAGAGGTTGTAAATTTCTAACTGGAAACTGGACATGGTTAAAGGAAAAAGCTTAAGAGAAGAAGAGCATTTGAACAAGATGAAATTAGAGAAAAACTAGAAGATGGCAATTTACAGACAATTTAGCCTCAACAAGTCTTCGAATTAATTTATCAACCTCTACAATTTTCAACAACCAAAGCACATCACATACTTGTCTGCAGTTTCACAGGCCCTAACATCTGAAATGCTAGAGCTTTCTTGCTTATCTAAAGATTACCCATCACATATTTCTTATCATTAACTATGAGACTCAATCCCAAGAGCATTGATGTAGAAACCTGCAACTAATTTTTGTTCCTACAACCTAATGGCCACCGGGATTAATTGCTCGCTGACCATTTAAAAATTCATATTCAAAACATCATCCTATATCCAAAATCCTCAAGAATTAACCTTTTTCCCGAAGCTGAATTATCAAAGAAAAGGCTTTGTTTTTTGTTTGCTGTTTGTTGTTGAACTATCAAGATGCTTGTGCTTAAAATCTAAGATTCCAAGACTGTAATATATCTTGTGATTGGTCCTATGCCTATCATTTTCCATTTCCAGGAGCAGGACCAAATTCAGATTTGAAGTTCTTATCAATCAAGATTTGTTTACCTTTTAAAAGCATAGTTGCTTTGAAAAATATGTCCAAAATTTATATCTGAGGCCAATCTTCCAAAACAATATATCTAATCGAAGAGAAGGCAATTTCCATGTATACTTGAATTGAGAATACCAAAATTTGCAACAATTGTAGCACCAGAATGTCTTTGCTTCCTTGTGGGTATCAGCTAAAGGGATACTAGATTTTTTTTTTTCCCATGTTTATTATGCAAAGGGACAGGCTTTCACTTTTGAGCTGATGTATTTTACTTTGTGTTTTTCACATTTGCTCCAGGTGAATTTCTGATCCATCTAGTTTTTCATATCGCTATGAATTCATTTATTAATAAATATACTTAAATAGGTATAAATTTATATCAAAATAGGCTATTGAATACAACAACAACAATCAAAGCCTTTTCCCACTAGGTGGCTCGGCTATATGGATCAAGCGACGCCAACATGTTCTGTCTTTGGACATTTCTATGGTTAAGTTATTTATGGCTAGATCCCTTTTAATCGTTTCTCCTATTGTTTTCTTTGGTCTTCCCCTACCTCTAGTTATTAGGTTATTGAATGAGTAAAATAAAAATTGTTCTGATTAAGAAAAATTCATCATCCAGTATATCATATAAATATACCAAAGTACTTTCCATAAAATGATTACCATGGAGCTATCCAGGGCACTTACCATAGGCTTCTTTCTTTCGTGTTGGTTTGGTGTCAAGATGCATGAAGAGAAAGAAAAACCAGGTCAAGCCAGCAAAATAGAGTAAGAATATTTAATTACTAAGGGTAGGGAAAAAATTATGTGCAAAACTGGAAAGAGATATAAATATAGAGAAATAATAATGAAAATGCGTACCTGCAGAAGGATCTGAGTCATGCACCAGCGAAACCCAGACATAACAGCAGCAAGCATAACAAGTACGAATCCCCAAAATTCAAACTCTGTCTCTTTTGCAACTGCATTTCATAGGAATTGTATTCCACATAGAAAGTACAAAATTCTCAATATGTATAAATTCCTAAGACTTGAAAATTGTGATCATCAAGTTTCAATAGGAATTAAATAATCAATAGAGTTCTAGCATTTTGCAAGCGTACAAAATAAAAATAACTTTAGCATTTCTTTCTCTTTTCTTCTTTGCTAATTTTAAGAGGCTTTTATCTTCCTCTGTTGAACTTCTCTTCCTTCTTAATGAAGCTTCTTTTTCTATTAAAAAGAGAAAGGAAAAAGACCGTATTGGCTTTTCTAAATTATGTTAACTGTTCCTATATATCATGAAATACTAGTTATGTGATTATCAAACTAACTTATCAATATAATAATCTATTCCAACCTCTCTTTAGAATCCACTCTATCTTAGTATTATTACCATCTTTGACAAAATGCTTCAAAAATAACAAATTTAATATAATATACTAAGATGGAAATATTCACAAGTAGTACACCACCCATTAATCTTCCCAAATTCCAAGGGAGTAAGAAATCTCACTCTTCTGAGATTGTATGCTGCCAGAATTGTTCTGATACGGCTTTCTTTAGTGCAAATCAATGCATACCGCAATGTTAAATTAAAGGCATGAAAGTCTCAGGTGCAATTTATACCTGTTAGTAATATCCCAATGGATATAACTAAGATAATGCCCGATAGTTTAAAGCTTGGTGTCTCCAACCTTCAAACCAAAATTTGCAATTAAATGGCAGAAAACAGGAAAAAGTTTGAAAATACATTTATCTTCATCCAGACAGTATACAACAGAACACGAGATGATTTGAGAATTAAGAAATATGAATGAAAAGTATTAGACATCATAGTAAAAAGGAATAAAAGATCAGTAAAAGATATGTGGCATTCCTACATGTAAGATGTAACAAAGACTAAATGAGATCAGTCTAATACTTGTGGCATCAGCAAAAACCATTACTTAGTTCAATCCTAGTTAAATGAGTTGGACTGAGAGAGCGTTGTAGAATAAAACAGTAGCAAGAGGATGTAGACTTATGACCAATAGACAATAAATATCATTATACCATTTATCATTCAAAACTTGTCTGGGCAATTCCTAGGCAGTCAAAGAAACCTCAGTGCCATTCAACTTTGAATGTGTCCAGATTTGATAAATTACTCTATGAAGCATCATTCCATCGAGGATCACATCATTCTCGTCATATTTATAAACAATTTAGAATTAAAAACTCCAATTTGGAAAACTACAGATTTTGGAACTTTATAGTAAGAACATTTATGCGTAAAATTGATCACTTAAGTGCCAATAAATCTGAAAAAGGCATAAAATTGCTTTCGAACTGACAATTCATGATAAGTGTTTGATAATTTCAGCATGAAAAGGAAGAAAGTAACTCTTCCTGAAAGCTGAGAAAGTTTTCTGTTAGAATTTGACGATCCTGGTCCAAGTTTGCATGGTGGAGTGCAGGTCCATCATATTGATGGACCTTGAGTATGAGCTTGAGTGTGGAAGAAGCCTTATGTCCAAAATGTCCAAGGCAATTTGGTCTGGCATCCTCATACATTATAAAGACCTTAGACTTATCTTAACTAGCCAATATGGAACCTTTTTGGTTTTACATTTCCAATCATTTCTAAAATTTTAGTCTCCTGGAGTTACTACTTACTAGTTATGCAGCTTTCACTCTCTCTTTAAAGCTTGATCTTGTCTACTGGCTTCCATCAAATGACATTATTCTACCTTGTCTATAGAGTCAATAACCTTTTTTATACTTAATAGACAGTACGAACACAATGTTGTATTATGGGAATTGCAAGAATTCATATATTTTTCCACAATTTATCTGAGTGACATTACTCCTTACATCTTAGAGTATTCAACATTTATCTCCAGCATTCACAAGAGCCACAAAATTAGAAAGAACAATTACAAAGATCAAAGGACTAGAAGTTCACCTGAAAGCAAAAGCAAACAGAAGAAGAAAAATAGGAGCAGCAGATTTACACTGCAAGAAAAAAATAGAAGTTTATGTAGATGTAAAGTATATTTATTTCCACAGAACAGAATAGGGAAAAAATGCAATCTTAAGTTACGTTACAAAAGAACATAGATATTATTTGATATTCTCTCACAATAAATAAAAAGGACAAGATCACCAACCATTGTAGCAAATGTCACAGAGATGAAAACAAGAGATGCATTACTCAAGTTAATATCCAAAGCTGTTCCAAGAGCAGTTGGTACAACTGTGAAAGGCAAATTCCATCTGTGGCATTAGTTGATAGAAAAGTTAATATAATAAGGTGTGATGAAGTTTTAATTAAAGTGCTGAAGAGTGGAGAGGAAATAAACTCGAAAAAGTGGCACCTTTAACCATCCCAAGTATCCTAGGATCAATTCATATTGCTAGCAAATGTATGCATGCAACTAAGAGAGGATGATAAAGATTGAACAATATAATCATCCATATGTACAAAGCAAATTGTCTGGTGTTTTAAGAAATTTAAAAAACTTTTGAAGTAACGGGAAACATCTAGATGTCTTCCATTCAATCTCTGTTCTACGGTGTAAACTGTAAATTATTGGGATATGAGGAAACGCAGAGGAAGAAAGTATAATACTAAAGGGGTTTTACTGTCTTCATACCTAGCCAAGCATCTTATATGTCTATTTATAATGGTCAATTAGGTCAAGTACAAGGGTTAGTACATGTAAAAACCCAAGCCCACTAGCCCCTCAAGATGAAGACTATAGATTTTAGCTTGTTACAACCAAAACCTAAAACCTTATTAAAGCAAAGTAAAGCATGAACAAACAAACCACTGCAACTAACATTGTCGCCCAAGCAAAGCATTACAACTCATGAGGTTGCCTATTTGCAATCACAATTGAAATTCAAGATCGTGAACAAGTAATACTAATACAAAATCCTCGGTAGAAAAAAGGCTCCCATAATTCTTCAACCTGCTTCCCTCAACATTCTCCTAGCTACTCTCCTTGACCATGTTGTCTAACAGCACAGCTTCAAAAATTTTTTTACTTAATCCCCGAGTGGCCCCTTCAACAATCTCGTAGCAGTTCTCCCAACTTGGGTCATAACCATGGTACCCAAACAAACATAATCTAGTGCAGAAATCTTCAATACACTTTTATTTACAACTAAAGTTCCAAGTTATACACCAAAAAGCATAAACAATTATATTCAAAATCTTAAAATTCTAAATCAAATAAAGAAAACCATAAAACTACTCAGATCAATAGATATATAAGAAAAAACCTAGGAAAAACTCAAAATCACATAAATCATCATGCTACATGCCAAACCAAAGCTAAAAACAAAGTTAGGATAACTGGCCAACCCTTTTTAGGCAATGTCTTCACCAGTTATTCAAATGCCAGCACATGAGTGAAGAATTAGAAGGATAGATGCAGTGCATTTGCGCACATGGCTTCTCAAGTGGACATTGGTTTCCAAGGTTAGGCCAATAAAAAACTTTTGTTGCCATAGAAGGATAGACATTTCAGAAAAGATTTTGCCAAAAATAAAGAATTATCACCATAAAATATATCAAGCAATGAATAAAGGAACAAACCTAATATTAGAGCTATACCAGAGAAATTGAAGCTTTGGCCCAAAAAGAATAAGCAATGAAAACCCTACTTTTTCCTCAAACCCTGCTCTAATACCATGTAGAGAAAGAAAGAATAATTCTAAGGGGGGTTTAATGACTTCATACCTAGTCAGACACCAAAGTTGTTTATTTATAATTGTCAATTAGATCAAATACAAGGGTTAGTACTTGTAATACAAGCCCAAGCCCACTAGTCACTTAGACATTTAGATTACCCACGTAGAAAAATAAAAGAATAATAATAAAGGGGATTTACTAACTTCATACTTAGATAGAGACCCCACATGTCTATTTTATTTATAATTGTCAATTAGGTCAAGATCAAGGTTAATACATATAATACAAGCCTAGACCCACTAATCACTTACTAAGTCTACCCTAACAATCATATACTTAAACTATTCTAAAGGAAAGATGTCCAAAAACAAGTTGTATAGATAAGGTTGTTGTAGAAGATGGCTAGCAAAATAAGAAATATAAGACTTCAATGGGATTTCCATTCTAAATTAAGATACTCTCAACATAATGGCTGAAAATTTCATGGAAGGGGTCAAAGAATGACATTAATGGATTGTATAATGACTTCCATAAAGCTGATAGAAATTTAGAAGTATACAGACATAGAGGTCAATTATCAAAGATAGTTCCAGAAGCAGCTAAAAGTCAATTAAGGATTTATGTGGCAAATTATGATTCTTTGGTCATGATTAACTAAAAAAATTGGAATACACAAAGCATATTTGTCTGCTCTGTGTATAAACAAGTTCCACCTCCTAAAATCCATTAAGCATAACAAAGTGAACAAAAAGAGTAAAGAAAGAATAGAATACAAGACTTAAAGTTTACCTCTCCATAGGTAATCCCTCCAAGACATAGAAACACTAGTTTTGAATCTATGAGACCAAAACCAAGTAATGAAGTTTGATAACACAGCTTGCATTCCAAAATGGACAGTATTCATCAAGAAAGGAGCTGGAAACTTTCCCAAGTCATCACCTAACAGACTTTTATTATACCTGTTTACGACTTCAGCATAAGAAAGAAAGAAAAAAATAATGGCATGATGTATAACATCAAACAATTCCTCTGTGCATGCAATAATTATTGGTTTATAGAAGGAACTTACAAGGTCAAAAACAGACTGAAAGTGTACCATACAAGTATGAAAAACAATGTCTTTAAAATATCCGCAGCAGAAATAGGATTTTTGGAGCCTTTTCCCAATGATCCATGACTATCTTCAGAAATGGAGGAATCAACGCCAACTTTTCCCCCTGAGGCCCCATTTTCAATATCAAAAGTAACATACTTCTCAGATCCATTACCCCTCAGATGAACAGAATCATCACCCATGGTACCAATACCATTCATATGCATACTCCTATGCTGAAACTTTATGTGCAGCTGGTCCTTTTCAGGAAAAGGTAATTCAAAATCAGAATCTTCTTCTACACTTGCATCTGCATTACCTAATTGATGATCCAAATGGACCATTACACCTTCATCAAACCAGCGGGAAAACGAAAGCTCTCTACGTAAACCAGAACCCGGTACTTTGCAGCTAATGTTGTCGATATCTGTGCGGTCAACCTCTTCTGAATCCAAGTCACTCTGTACCATTTCCTTCTATATAGCAACTCATTGCCATTTATCTACTGCAAGACAAACTAAGGCAGCCAATGACTGATTGATATTGCAACTTGCCACCAAATGAGACAACATTTGTTCACTTGTGTACATAACAAATCCAGCACATGAACCCCACTTCAAGACTTGCCTTCATAATCAAACTTGTCAAGACTACACCAATAATTACTAACTAAATATCGATGGTCTTCACTGCCTAACAAGACACCAAGATGTATAACTTTTTTTAAATTCCTCAGCTCTTGAATCGCGCTATACCTAGTTTAGATCAAACTGAAGACTCCAACAACTTCACCTGCACATTTGAAAAAGCACATATAAAAATAGCCAAATCAGCTCAGTTCACAGTCAAACGTAGTCATACACAAGAATACCTCACTCAGAAACCATAATGGACAAATCCACCTTTAAATCCAGCTCGTAATTACTCATAAAAATTTGCGATTTTCCCAAACACCCACATAATCAAATGCAACTTTAGAGATAACAGACGCCTTTTATGCATAAACTGAGAACATTCATCCTTACATTGATTCAATCAAATTACCACCGACACAATAAGGAACTCAGAGTCAAAGCAAGAACCATTCGTAGCAAGAAAAAAGCAGAGAGAAGGAAGAAGCTAACCTGAAGATGATTGAAAAGCAGAGAAAGAGAGAAGGAAGCAGAGGAAAATATAATAAAGGAAAAAGAGAGATCGGAAGGAAGTGGCTTTGGATCGAAGTTTAGGTGAAAAAGATACAAAAGTCAGAAGCGAACGTAAGGTGTTTGTGGAATTGGTTTCGATGTTATTGTCTGCTTGGTGTGGTATTGATGCTTCTCCCCCGTCCCTACTGTACCTTCCTGAGGAGATATTTCTTTCATTCAAGGTTAAATTTTTCACCTAACTTTTAATTTATGTCACTAATATAAAAGTTTTATAATTTTTTTCAAAAAAATTTAAGTATTAAATTATTTTTATAAGCTTTTAATTAAACTTTTGGATGTGTAGTTTATATTAATAAAAATAATTAATTTATGTAATATACAATATAGGACAGTAAGATTTAATAAAACGTTAATAATTTTTAAAAGAATTATAAATTTGGTCATAAAAATACAGATTTTTTTAATTTAATCTTTGAAATATAAAAATGTCTAATTTAATTCTTTTTAATTTAATTTTTTTTGTCGGTGTATGTGTGACTTCTTTCGATGACTAAAAAGATTAAATTAGGATAAAAAACATTTTTTAAAGAATAAATTAAACATTTTCATTTTTTTAGAGATTAAATTGAAACCATTTGTATTTTTTTTATCAAATTGATAATTCTCCCTAATTTTTAACATTGAAAAGAATAAATATAATTTTAATTGAATTTCAAAATAATATTTTAACTTTATTTTTGTTTTTGTTATTATTGTTGCGTTGATTTCAAGGAATTTGCCTTGTGCTTTTCGCTTGATCGATTCTTTTATTAATTAAGAATTAAAGATTGAGAAAATTGTAGGTAGATGAAGATCCAACATGTGTGGGTTATGTTGTTAGTTAGAATAATTTGTTTAATTTTATTTTTAAAACAATAAATAGTAATCATTTTGTTAAGGTACCTCTTTTAATTTAACATATAAAATCTTTCATTATGAGTAAAGTCAAAAAATATATTATGGATGTGAATGTATGCGTTGATTTGTTATGTCAATTTAATATTTTTATTTCAAAAATAATTATTTAAAATATATATCATTAAAAAATTAATTAAGTAAGGAGTAATTTTGATTTTAAATAATTAGACTCTCATGTGGGCTCTGGTTTTAGATTTATATATCTAATTAAGTAATTTCGAGAATGAAAATTGAAATGGAAAATTTTTGTTTTCTCCTAAACATGAATTTTGTATATATAATTCAAGATAATAAATTAGCTTCATATAATTAATTGTAAATCTGTGCATATATACTTAAATTGTGAATTACGTTTTTGTTATAGTTACATACCTGTGAATCTATCTAGAACCAAACTATAATTAGAGGCATATATATATATATATATATATATATATATATATATATATATATATAACATGTTAATTAACAAGGTGTCAGATTTATTGTCATATAACTATATATTAATTATCAATGAGCTGTTTCTCAAACTAACTTGAAATTGTGTCATTATATAAATGCCTTCTTCCATTGCAATTTTGCAAACCAAGAGCCATTGAATTTGAAATAAAAATATACAAAAGTTCATACATCAACTCTCAAGAAATTTAACAAGAACAATGGCAACAAGGGCTTTTTTTGTTGCCTTAATGATATTTGCATATCTAAACTTGATTGCAATTCCTTCTTACTATGCTCAACCTTTTCTATTTTCACGTCCATTCTTGAATCCTATCTTTTCGGGCTATCGTGGATTCTATGACGATGCTAATAAACAACAACCACCTTTAGTTAAACCGCAACCTAAAGTTGGCAATAAGAAACTAAAGAAGAGTCTCAATAACACACAAGAACTTGTGGAAGGATTCTACAGAAACATATGTCCGAATGCTGAACAGATCGTTGCTAATCAAGTTGCTGAGATTGTGAAGATAAATCCAGGCGCAATTGCTGCCCTTATTCGCCTTCAGTTCCATGATTGCTTTGTTGGTGTAAGTAATTATGATTATTTTGATTCTTAAAACACGGGTTTGCAAAACCCTTAAAAAAATTCATTACAATTAATAAACTAATTAAAACATCATTTTTTTAATTTCTTGTATATATTATGATTTTTTTCAAATTGGTCACTTATAGATTATCCTTCTCAATTTGGTGCCTCATAATTTGATATTATATCAATTTGATTTTTTCTGTTTGATTGTCATTTAAATAAGTAAAGGTTCTAATGATGACTTTTAATTAAGTTTGATGCTGACTAAATGACGTTAAAAGCTATCTCAAGTTTCGATTTGCCTCTCTTAGCTTTTTTTTGCACTTAGGCAATGTTTGGAGCTAACTAGGTAGCGTTTAGTATTGGTAACTAGATGCAACATTATTTTGACAAGTGGGAAACAATAAGAGAAAATATGAAACTTAGTAGGCTTTTATTGTTGCTCAATCAAACATCAAATGTCTAAATTATTAAAACTGTTACTTATTTAGACCCAAACGAAGGGACAACATTGAGAAAACCATCATCAACATGGGATCAAAATACTACTTTAGTCATTGACAAACAATATAACGCATATAATTGCAGGGATGCGATGCCTCTATTTTGTTGGACTCAGTGGCATCCGGAGACAAAGTAGAGAAATTGTCACTAACCAACGGCCAACTCCTAAAAGGCCCAAATCTAATCGACGACATTAAATCAAAGTTAGAGGAAGAATGCCCCGGCGTCGTCTCATGCGCCGACACTCTAGCATTCGCTGCTGCAGAATCCATGACATTAGGGGGTCTCCCACCTCAACCCAAGCTAGGCGGTCGTAAGGACGGACTATCCTCCCTTGCAACCAATGCAGAGGACAACCTACCTTTTCCCAACTGGTCGGTGGACCAAATGCTGAAACTCTTCAAAAAGAAAGGGTTCAATGCCGAAGACATGGTGGTTCTAAATGGTGCACACTCTGTTGGATCAGCACATTGCAACATATTTAGCAATAGATTGTACAACTACCTCAACACAGGGAGATCAGACCCTAGTTTGGGCCTAGGCGTGGTTGATGAACTAAAGATGGTATGTAAAGCTCCTGAGACAATGGAGGCAAGAAATAATCCAACTGTGAACTTCGATGAGACACCGACAGTGCTTGATAATTTGTTGTTTAAGAATATGGTGGAGAAAAAGAGGATGTTGCTAGCTACAGATCAAGCAATGGCAGATGATAGGAGGACGGCTATGTTTGTAAGAAGAATGGCAGAGGATCCGAATTTGTTTCCAATGAAGTTTGGTGAGGTGATGAGTCGGATGAGTTCTTTAGGAGTGCTCACTGGAAAGCAAGGAGAGGTTAGGACCACTTGCAGGTCCATTGTACTTTAACCTTCAACATCCCATGGCCACCTAGTGCCAAATTTTTTTCATTTTATTGTAATTCTTTGAGAAATTATTGTTTCGGTCGGAAAAGATTTTACTTATTTTAATTTAATCTTGAATTAAGAAAAATTCAAATTTAATTTTTGAAAATTTAATTTAATTTCATTGCAATTCATAATTTAAGAACTAAATGAAATAAATAAAATATTACATGAACTAGAACAATAATTTACTCTAATTATTTTTGCCTTGCTACTTCGAATCCCAATTAATATTTGTTATTGAATACCCTTTTGTTTTTGTTTTTGTAAATTATACGTATTAAAATACATATGTTTTTATTAACAAAATTTTGTCTGTATTATAATGGTTTTTATATAACTTTCTGGTGGTTGATTCTAAAATTCTATATATAGAATTTAATATAATTTTAAAGAAATATAATATGCGCAAAGTGAAGAGAGAACGATGAAAGTAAGAAATTAAATTAATAGTTAACACAATGATCTTAAATTTATTGCTAAAAATTAAATGAAAATTTGGCATTAGTGCAAGTCAAGCCACTACTAGTATTTATTTTATATGATATATTAGTCTTAATATGTTTTTTTCTAATATAAAATAAAATTTTTATCAGAAAAATGGGCCAAATTAAAGCCCAAACCACACCCTAGTCTTTAAATATATATTATGTTCTTGCGTGTCGATATTTCAATTTTTTTCGTATATGCTAATTCATTTTATTACTCTCACACGTATTATTACATGGCTAATTAATATTTAATATAATTGAAATATTCTTTATGATATGTATTAATTGTTTATATATGCTTTTACTATTGAAATTTTAAAAGATTAATGGGAGAAGGGACCGAAGAGAATGTGTGAAAATTACTTCATCAAATTAAATTCCAAATAATGTGGGAAGAGCAAGCTCATGAGAAGATAATCAATCCCTCTTACTAATTTGACATAAAATTAGTTAATGTGATATAAGGATTATAGAGTTTTTTTAGCATAAAATTTTTTAATTCAAATTTGACGTGATTGAAAAGACTTTAATAAAGAAAAATAGAGTGTATATATCACTCCAACTTAAGGAATTGGTATATAAAGCAATATATTTCTTAAATGAATAGTATTTGAATCTCCTTTGTTATATGATTTTTATACACACATAAGATCATTTTGGAATATTTTTTTAAAAAAAAATCTCTCAAATCTTATACAATATCATCATGAGAAATTAAAGTGAAGAGTAAGATAAGAACAAACAATTAAGTTATTAAAACAAAACATGTTTTTTAGCCTGGTCAAAGTAGGTATTTAACGGTGGTTTTGACCATCGTTAAAATGTCAAATGATGATTGCATGACCGTTGCTGAAGGCTGCATTGGGACGCATATAGCGACGGTCAGGGTAAGGGTTGGAACAAGATGGGGAAAGTAGCTATGGTTGAAACTGTCGCTATATAATTAAGATTCCCCATTTTACTATAGCGACGGTCTAACCGCTGCTATTTTGAACTACTAAGGGCATGTTTGGCAAACTTTGCAAATAGTACTTTACATGCAATCTCACGATTCTCAAAAAAATATACATCATATTTTATACATACCAAACACACTTTTTCTCATACTTTTTCTCTCTCCTAATTTTCTCTCTATATCTCTCCTCACTTTTCTCTACAGTACTTTACTCCACAGTACTTTCTTTACAGTACTTTACATCTGTGCATTTATACCAAGCGTGCCTTAAGACTTTTGCTTGAAAACTTGCGGTGGCTATAACTGTTGCTAGTAAACAATGACGACAGTTCAAACCGCCGTTAAAGTCACAAAACATACATTATGGTTAACGACGGTTACAACCATCGCGAGAAACTTAACAACAATAACAAAGTTTTGACCGTCATTAGACACCTTTTTATTTTAATTTTTTATTTACTTTGTAAAATTTATATTAAACCTATTCAAAAGTGATCAATGAAGATCCTGTGAGGTATTGTAAGAAAACAAATTGGGGTGGTGGGTTTCATAAGTGTGGGACCCACCTTATTTGTTCTCTCTCATCATGCAATATCGTGAAGGACTACGCGCACTTGATTCGTTTACATTTAAAAGTTTGCACAACAATAAATAAACTCCAATAATCAACATCTAAATTAGAATAACACTGAGAAAACTTCAACAACACAATAACAAAATTTTAATTGCATATAATCTCAAAATAAAGTCTTGGCAACATAAATTGTCAAAACATAAAGTTACACCGATAACAATTAAAAAGTTCAGTACTGACGTCAAAATGCAACTAGATTGGACTAATAAATTTGGTTAGAGAGTGATTTCATAAAAATAAAAATCAAAAGGGATTAAATTGATATATTTTTATGATTGATCTATCTTTTGTCATATAATTTTGGAACTAATGCCATTACATATATTTTTTTTTTTACATTGTAAATCTATTCGGGGAAAAAAAACTATCTAGAACCAAACTATTAAAAGTAAATATATATCTGTAAAATTAATTGTCATATACCTGTATATATTAATTATATATGAATTATGATCTGTTTTTGAAACTAACTTGAAATTGTGTCATTATATAAACGCCTCCTTCCATTACAATTTTGCAAACAAAAGCCATATTGAATTTTTTATATACACCAAGAAACACAAACATTAATATGGAGAGGATTTGCTTTGTTGCTATGATGATATTTGCATATCTAAACTTGATTGCCATTCCTTCATACTATGCTCAACCTTTTCTATTTCCACGTCCATTCTTGAATCCTATTTTTTCCGGCTATCGTGGATTATATGATGATGCTAATAAACAACCACCTTTAGTTAAATTGCAACCTAAAGTTGGAAATAAGAAACTAAAGAAGAATCTCAATAACACACAAGAACTTGTGGAAGGATTCTACAGAAACACTTGCCCGAATGCTGAACATATCGTTGCTAATCAAGTTGCTGAGATTGTGAAGACAAACCCAGGCGCAATTGCTGCCCTCATTCGCCTTCAATTCCATGATTGCTTTGTTGGTGTAAGTAATTATATATATTTATTTTGATTCTTACTAGGCAATTAAAACAAATTCATTATATATATATATATATATATATATTACAATATTGACAATTATTAAACTAATTAATTAAGACACCATTTTATTTCCTTGTAGATTATGATTTTCTTAATTTGGTCGCTTATAAATTCTCTTGCTCAATTTGGACCCTCATAATTTGATATGTTCTCAATTCGATCTTTCATAATTTGATATGTTGTCAAGTTGGTTCTTTTGTCTGGATGGCGTCTAAATATAAGTAATGGTTCTGATGACTTGTGCGTTTGGTGTTAACTGGGAAACATTCAAAGCAAGCTAAGTTCCAATTTTTTCCAACCGGATAATAATACAAATTTGGCAACATATATTAGCGACCCAAAAAATCATTTTGACCAGTTAAAAAAAAGAGAAAATTATAACTTAGTTGGCCTTTAATGTTGCTTGGTCAACACCAAAACATACAAGTTATCAAAACTGTTACTTATTTAGTTGACATCCAAACGAAATGACCAAATTGAGAAAACAATCATCTTTAAGGGGTTAAAATACTATTTTAGTAATTAACATATAACATGAACTTATAATTGTAGGGATGCGATGCCTCTATTTTGTTGGACTCAGTGGCATCCGGAGACAAAGTAGAGAAATTGTCACTAACCAACGGCCAACTCCTAAAAGGCGCAGATCTAATCGACGACATTAAATCAAAGCTAGAGGAAGAATGCCCCGGCGTCGTCTCATGCGCCGACACTCTAGCATTCGCTGCTGCAGAATCCATGACATTAGGGGGTCTCCCACCTCAACCCAAGCTAGGCGGTCGCAGGGACGGACTATCCTCCCTTGCAACCAATTCAGAGGACAACCTACCTTTTCCCAACTGGTCAGTGGACCAAATGCTGAAACTCTTCCAAAAGAAAGGGTTCAACGCCGAAGACATGGTGGTTCTAAATGGTGCACACTCTGTTGGATCGGCACATTGCGACATTTTTAGCAACAGATTGTACAACTTCCGCAACACTGGGAGATCAGACCCTGCTTTGGGCCTAGGTATTGTTGATGAACTGAAGAAGATATGTAAGGCTCCTGGGACAGTGGAGGCGAGAGATAATCCGATTGTGAACTTTGATGAGACACCGACAGTGCTTGATAATTTGTTGTTTAAGGATATGGTGGAGAAGAAGAGGGTATTGCTAGCTACAGATCAAGCGATGGCAAATGATAAGAGGACTGCTATTTTTGTAAAAAGTTTGGCAGAGGATCCGAATTTGTTTCCAATGAAGTTTGGTGAGGTGATGAGTCGGATGAGTTCTTTGGGAGTGCTCACTGGAAAGCAAGGAGAGGTTAGGACCACTTGTAGGTCTACTTTACTTTAACTTTCACCTCCCATGGCCACTTAGTGCCAAAGCTTTTCATTTCATTGTAATCTATCTTTTGAGTAAATTATTGTTTTAATCTAAAAATGTTTTACTTATTTTAATTTATTCTTGAATCATGAAAATTTAAAATTTAAAATTTTAATATAGTTTCATTGTAATTCAAGATTTAAGGACTAATGTAAATTGAAATAACTAAATTTTTCATGGTAAATTATTATAATTCTTTTTGCCTTGGAGCTTCAATCACAAATATTCGTTTTTCTTTATAACATATATACGTTATTATATTCGAAAAACTTCTATTTTTCTTTATAACACATATATGTTTTGATTTACATAAGTTGTATATGGTGGTTGATTTCTAAAATCATATATATTATCTTATATAGAAATTAATATAATTTAAAATTGGCAAAAGTACCTTTCCTACTCCCAACGTTTGGGGGTCCTGTCAGTTTCGCCCCTAACTTTTTTGCTGTCAATTGTACCCCTAACGTTTTACGTTTCTGCCAATGTCACCCTTTTCACTAACACCGTTAAATATTTAACAGTTTTTGCTGACATGGCATCCTATGTGGCAAAACGTTTTTTTTCTGTCAATTGTACCCCTAACGTTTTACATTTCTGCCAATGTCACCCTTTTCACTAGCACCATCAAATATTTAATAGTTTTTGCTTATGTGGCAAAAATATATGACTTGGTATATTTTTTTCCACATAAGATTTCCTACTCATCTTTTCCCCATCAAAGTTGTGTCGTTTTGACCTCGGCCTATTCCTTCTAAAATATAACTCAAACGCACGCGCTATTTTGCTCATAAAAACATCGGAGACGTTATCCATTCTCTATTTTAGGGTAACGTCTCCGACAAAGTAGAGAATGGGTAACGTCTCCGATGTTTTTGTCTGTAAAATGGCATTATATTTTAAAAGGAATATGGTGAGGCTAAAACGACACGGTTTTGATAGGAAAAAGATGAGTAAAAAATATGGTGTGGAAAAAAATATGCCAAGTCAGATATTTTTGCCACATAGGATGCCTCGTAAGCAAAAATTATTAAATATTTGATGGTGCTAGTGAAAAGGGTGACATTGGTAAAAATGTAAAACGTTAGGGGTACAATTGACAGAAAAAAAAAATGTTTTGCCACATAGGATGCCGCGTCAGCAAAAACTGTTAAATATTTGATGGTGTTAGTGAAAAGGGTGACATTGGCAGAAACGTAAAACGTTAGGGGTACAATTGACAGCGAAAAAACGTTAGGGGCGAAACTGACAGGACCCCCAAACGTTGGGGGTAGGAAAGGTACTTTTGCCTTTAAAATTAATATAATATGAGTAGAGCGGAGAGAACGAAGAAAATAAGAAATTAAAATTAATGTATCAATTAATTTAAATTTATTCATAAAAAAGTTTACACATCCTTGTATGTGTCTATACCTTTAATTTTTATATATTGCATGTATTACACGTACATATCATTACGTGTCTTTACCTTGCCATTACACATAATTCTTGCATTTTCATATTTTTTTTATTGCAGGTATTTTTACGTGTCTTTACCTTGCTATTACATGTATATCCTTGCGTGTCTATTCCTTTCCATTGCATGTATTCTTACGTGTCTTTACCTTGTTATTACAGTATTATTATGTGTCTTTACCTTGCCATTACACGTATATTCTAGCGTGTCCATATTTTTTCATTGCAGGTATTTTTACATGTCTTTGCCTTGGTATTACACGTATCATTAATTACGTGTGTGTCTTTACCTTGCTATTAATATCCTTGCGTAACGTGTCTGTTCCTTTCCATTGCATGTATTCATATGTGTCCTTACCTTGCTATTACACGTATCATTACGTGTCTTTACCTTGCCATTACACGTATATTCTAGCATGTTCATATTTTTCCATTGCATGTATTCATACGTGTCTTTACCTTGCTATTAACACGTATCCTTAATTATTACGTGTCTTTACCTTGCTTTTACACATATATCCTTGCGTGTCTGTATATAATTTATTTCCATTGCATGTATTCTCGTACGTGTCTTTACCTTGCTATTTGCACGTATCCAATCCTTACGTGTCTTTACTCTACTTTTACACGTATATCCTTACGTGTCGATATTTCGCTTTCTTGCATTCTGTATAAATATGTGAATATACTAACTCAGAGAAACCAGAATATCAATAAAACATATGTAATTGATTCGCCAAAACAAAGAAAGGAATAGATGGATGAAGATGATCTTCATAAAAGGTATGTTCTTGAATTTTCATTTTATTTGATACAATCTTATATATTTATATACGGGTATGAAATAAAAGAATTTAGTTTTGGAGAAAACATAAATACTCTTCTTAATTAATTGCCTTAAATATTTTGGGAGTCACAGGCAAAAAATGTATAGAACCGATTCCCAGTGTGAAGCTGAGAAACTAGCAATCTCTGTTGAAAAAGAAACCGTCCTAGAAGATGAATTGGAGGTAAAAAATACGATTTTTTGTGACAAATTATAATTATTGTTTAATTTAATTTGTTGATTTATTACAAGCCTAACAAATTTCTTTATAGTGACAAATTGTTTTTGTTGCACATGCAGAATTATTATCATAAGAATTTGATCATAATGTGTGGATCTCTACAAGAGATTTACAGGAAAAAGTATGGAATTCGTCCTGTTCCAAAAGAAAAAGAGGAAGAGGAAGAAGAAATTGTTACTCATAAAATGGAAGTGAGTTCATATATTATATGTTCTGATTAATTAAATATTTTATAATTGAAATATACTATATATATATATATTGCATTAATTATATGCAAATTTAAGCTTGTGATAGAAATATGTTTCCTCTAAATTATTTCATTTGAAATGAATTATATGTTATTTATTTCATATATATATATATCTTTTTTCTTCAGAAATCTGATGATTCTGAAGCTTGCATCGATGCTGCTGAGAAACAACCAGTTTTAACTGAAGAAACTGCAGATGAAGTTGCTGCTGAGGAACAAACAGTTTTAGTTAAAGAAACTGATCTTCATAATGTTCCTATTCAGATGAATGTGAGTTCATTAATTAATAACTTTATATAAAAAAAATTATGGATAAATTATTTGATTATATATATGTGCTGCATATATATATATATTTTATATATTAATTATAAATGTTTTACAATTGGAATTTTCAGTATGATCAGAATGTGGAATTGCCATCAAATTCTGGGTCCAATGTGCAGCATGAGGCTCATCAAAATTTACCCCTTCAAAATGTTGAGCCCATTCCAAAACAACATTCCAAGGTGAGTTTTTAATTTGGACCTTAATTTTACACAGATATCTCCTAATGTTCATTATATTAATTCATGAATAAAATTAGTTTAAGATGAATGCAATTCCTTATTTTTTACTATTTAATTCTCCAATACAAATTTGAAAAATTAAGCTAACGAGTTATACAAATCATACGTGTATATATAAATATATATATTCTCTTGTTATTTCTAATTAAATAACTTAATTAAAGATAAACATACGAAACTTCTAAGTTTTTTCCTTAGTTTTTTTGGGCTGCTCGTCCAGTCTTCAAGTTTTTGCAAAGATTAAACTTAACTAGACTCATATCGCACAGTTAATTATGATGGGAGAGTCTTTTAACAAAAATAACTATATTCATAAGGTCTCGAATTTATGTAATCTCGCTTAAGTAATACCAATTAGCCCAAAAGAATAAATGTTTATTCCTTAAGATTTAGCCCAAAAGTATGATTTAAAGGGTCCATTCAATTTTTTTGTTCCAAATTAAAACTATTTAACGTGAGTTCATTAACTTTATAATTTACAAATATGGTAATTGTGGTTCATTAATTTGTGGATAAATTATTTGTATAAACGAGTTTACTTTTGGAATTTTCAATATCAGAAGGTGAAAGTGGCATCAACTTCCGAATCCAATGTGCAGAAAAAAGCTGGTCTCACTCCAAAGGAACATTCCAAGGTCAGTTCTTGAATTTTTACAGATTTTCTATATAATTTTCCTTAATCCATAAATAAATTATTTTATGAACTAATTAAACTTAAGGTTTTCGAAATTGGATTCTATGAAGTAAAATTTGCTGAAATTAATATGCTGTACATTAACCTATTATTGAGTTAAAAAATAAAAATAAATTATATTTTGCATGTAATGAGTTAATTAATGGTGCATTTGATCGAACTTTACGGAATCTAATTTCTAAGTTCTTTATTAATGAAATAAACAAATTAAATTTACATGCGTTATTCTAATTAGATAACCTAAAGTTAAATATATAAAATAATTCACTTAATTTTGTTAGTTTATTCCTCAAGATTTAGCCCAAAAGTAATAAATTATAGTTACTACAAAAATAAATAAATATTTTAACAATTTATATTTTGATAGACCCGTAATTTTTGAAAAAAAAATTATATTTTTTAACAATAAAATTGTTTTCGTCTAAATAAGTTATTAAAAAAATAATAAAATAATTTTCAACAGTTATAATTATCGATAATATTTTTTTCAACAATATTTTTCTCAATATTCTTTTCATAATCGTTGTTGAAAAATGTATTGTTGTTGAAAAAAATATTATCAACAATTATTGACAATGAAAAAATAACATTATTGCCTTTTTTAATAATTTATTTAAAGATTAAAATTAAATTATTGAAAAAATACTTATTTCGAAGGTCAAAATAATTTAATTATTTAATAATGAATAGTGGCCATCACTATAAATAGTTGACTTGTAGTGATTATATATGTTCATAGTAAGATTATTATTCACTTAGTGCCAAGTGACATGGTGATTAATTTAATTATTCTTGATTTACCTAAAACAATTTAGTATGAATGAGTACATGGCGATGAGATTGTGTAATAAATCCCATTGTTTTATCAATATAATTAATATAAATAGAGTTGATTTTATTTATTTTCATAATTATATATTAGTACTATTCATCCTATATAGATAAACTAGTTATGGTTAATTATATATATTGGTTATTAATTACTCTAATTAAACTTTTGATTAGAATAATGGTGAGAGTAATAAGAGTAGTGGTGTACATGTGGAGGAGTTATGCATAAATAAAATAAATATATATTATAGTTAATTCATTAATTTGTGGATAAATTATTTGTATAAACGATTTTACTAATGGAATTTTCAATATCAGAAGGTGAAAGTGGCATCAACTTCTGAATCCAATGTGCAGAAAAAGGATGGTAAAAATTTACTCCTTGAAACTACTGATCTAACTCCAAAGGAACAATCCAAGGTGAGTTCTTGAATTTTTACATATTTTCTAATAATTTTCATTAATCCGTAGATAAATTAGTTTATGAACTAATTCAAGTTTTCGAAATTGGATTCTATGAAGTCAAATTGCTGAAATTAATATGTTATATATTAACCTATTATTGGATTAAGAAATTAAAATAAATCATACTTTGCATATAGTGGGTTAATGGTATATTTGACCGAACGAATTTCACCGGATCTAATTTCTTTTTTTATGAACCACTGGATCTAATTTCTAAGTTCTTTATTAATGAAAATGAACAAATTAAATTTACATGCGTTATTTCTAAATAGATAACCTAAAGATAAATGTATAAAAGAAATCACCTTTTTTTTTTAGTTTATTCCTCAAGATTTAGCCAAAAAGTATTAAACTATAGTTACACAGATCTCCTAATGTTCATTATATTAATTCATGAATAAATTAGTTTAAGATGAATGTAATTCCTTCTTCTTCTTTTTTTACTATTTAATTCTCCAATACAAATTTGAAAAATAAAGCTTTGAAAAGAATCAATTATGGGATAATGAGTTATACAAATCAACTAATTCTGTAATGCAAACTTATATATATATATATATTGACACAAATTTTTTTTTTGGTATATTTGGAAGATTTCAATTACTGAATACCCTTCGGGTTGGCTTTGTGAAGCTAGACGGCGAAAGAATGGTGTAGTGGATAGCAATGTTTTTAAAACCGGACCGGTCATTGAACCGGTCGAGGCACTGGTTCACGGTTCAATGGTCGAACCATGGTTGAACCGTGGTCGAACCGGTGGCATTTAAAATATATATTTTTAATTAAATATACTAAAATATATCATAATTATATGTTTTCATCTCGATCTAAACATGATAAGAAATAGCACAAGTTGCAAATTACCACAATATCATATTAAACTCTTCAAATAAGTTCAAGGATCAACATATTTAAGTCTCAAATCTTATCACAAACCCAACAATAAATACTAAAATAGAACAATCCTTACAACTACAAGTCACAACAAATTTTCAATAAATATTAAATCATAAACAACACAAATTTTTTTTTAAAAAATGAACAACCGGTCGAACCGTCTAAACCACCGGTTCTGACCGGTTTTGACCGGTTCTTGACCGGTTTTATATCTGACCGGTTCATTGGTTATTCCGGACCGGACTGGCTGACAGTTTTCCGGTTTTCCGGTCCGACCGGCCGGTCCGGTCCGATTTTCAAAACAATGGTGGATAGGATATGTATCCCAGGATTCACATGTACATACGTGATAATACTGTTAATAATATTTAAAATAATAAATTAAGTAATAAGAAATTATTTAATTTTTATTATAATAAGTGATAACTATTCATATTATAATTCCTTACTTTTTTTTCTTCTTCTCATATTTCATCTCATTTTATTTTTTAGTTATTAAATAGGTCCCAAAACATATTCTACTTTTTTGCAGTAATTCAAATAAGTTTTTTGTTTTGAAATAATCAAAAACAGTTTAAAAATCATTATTTAGAAAAATGTTAAATATGTTCTACTCTTTATTACTTTTTTTTTATATCGGTCCTCATTTTTAAAAAAAATGTTAAATATGTTCTTTATTTTTATAATTTATTTTATATTGATCTTTTTGTATAATATCATTAACTTAAAACATTAAAAATTAATGTGACATGTTGATGTGACATTTCACTAAATTTTACTCCCTCTTCTTTTTTAATATTTTAAAAATGCTAACGCTGGTCTTCTTCTTATTCTTATATATATATATATATATATATATATATATATATATATATATATATATATATATATATTTTATTTTTATTTTTAAGTTTTTCACAAGTATTCTCTTAATAGAAGCAATTCTGTTTGAGCTAGCTAAAAATATTACTTGAATTTTCATATATATAGAGAAAGAGAGAGAAAATAAAGAAGAGAAACCACAAAAAAAAAGAATTATATGATGAGAAAATTATTGTTTTGGTCCCTGAAAAATTTCACTTGTCTCAATTTAGTCATTGAATTGTGCAAAATGTCAAATTTAGTCATTGAAAATCTCACTTATCCCAGTTTATTAGTTTATATATCAAGAAAATACCAAATTCAATTCCTGAAAGATCATACATTGTGTCACAATTTCATCGAGGTGTTACTAACCATCAATACATATTGTAATAGATTAGCAGAGACAAAATTGTAATATAAAGTATCATTTAGAAATTAAATTTGATATTTTAATGATTCAAAGAGTAAATTGAAACAGCTAATTTGAAGGACTAAATTTAAAAATTTTATATTTAGGAATTAAATTAAGAAAAATAAAATCTTTCAGGATCAAAAGTGTAATTTAGTCTAATATATTGATAACAATACAATGCTCATATATAATTCAAAATTCATACACTAATAACACAAATTAATTTTATATACACGAAATTCATACATTTATGCTATAAATTTTATATATAATTCTAAACACGTTTTAGTTCATATCATCTAATTTAATTTGTCTTAATATGTTTAACTACAGATACAACACTCAGATGAAATAATGTCAGAGATTGAAAATCGATCCTCCTGCAATAATAAGCACAATTAATGAAACAATTGCTGCAGCAAACGAGGTATATATATATAGCTATTTTTTTTCATTTTTTACAATTTAGTCCCTCAATGGAAATATTAAATATAGTTTCTTAAAGATACCTTATGTCGCAATTTTACTGTCAATCAATTGTAAGTTTGTAACAGATTTGCAAAGATGAAAATGTAACACAATGTATCTTTTAGGAACTAAATTTAATAAATTATGGTTCAAGAATTAAATTAAAACAAATAAAATTTTTCAAAGTCAAAATTGAGACAAATGAATTATAAGAGTTCATCAATTTATAGATAAATTATTTGATTCCACACACACCTATATATATATATATATATATATATATATATATATAATTTTATTACAATTCCTTAATTTTTGTTACATGTGTATATGTTATAATTAGATAATGGCTTACTGTGTTCAATAATAAATAATTATATTGTAATGTTTTCTTTTTACAGGATACAAAAATTCAAGACTGCACTACTTAAATTAAAGAAGCTATACAAATGGATTAAATTTATAGCAGAAAAAATTAGTCATTCACAACGTGATGAATTCGATTGGGTTTGAATCTCTACTGGACGAGATTGTTTAGTGTCCGACATGTGACAGTACCTCGAATAGGATTGCCTCTAATAAGAAGATATCTGTATGAAAAAAAAATCAATGCTACACAAATGATGTATACAAGAATTCAAAAAGGAATTCTATATATTTAGAAGTTCATTATAAGTTCTCACTAATTTGATTCGAATAAGTTGAGAATTTGAGATCATATATATATATAACGTAGTAGAGTTTTTTCAGTATGAATATTTTAAAACAAAAAATTTAAATTTGAGATTTTACTTATAGGGAATGGAATTCTTATTAGTATTCCAATCGATGACTTGTTTGTACATAAAACAAAAATTTTCAAATGAATAGTAATTGTGTCTCTCCTTTTTTTAATATCATTGATGCATAGACATGATTTTGGGATATTTTATTTTTTATCTCTCAAATTATATATAATATCAACTTAAAAAGGTGAAGACCAATAAGAGTGAAAAAAAAATTAAGTAATTTTACTTTTTAATTATATTTAAGATCAAACTAACATATTGTAGAAAGAATATATAAAAATATATATACACACACATTATTTATGAAATTTAATTTAGCAAAAAAAAAAGAGTATGTCACATAAGTCTATAAATAAAAACAAATAAATTAAATGACAATTAAAATGTATTAAAAAAAGAAAAAATGTAAATCACAATATATCTTAAGCTTAGACCTTATCATTTTTTGTGTGCAGTGATGTATAGTTTACTTAATAATAAGAATTAATAAATACATAATTTTTTTGATAAAAATACAAACACTTAATATTAATTTTGGGCAAAAATAAAAAAATTATAAAAATTAAAAGTATAATTAATTAGTATAAACTTTGGGGGCAAAAACATAAAAATATTTTGTACACTTACCACATTAATATCATTGATTGACATTGCATCAAATGCAACTATTATACAAGTTGCAGTAGAAAGACTTAAAAGAAAGGTTTTAACTTTCATGTACCTCCCTTTTGATTTTTGAATGTTAGATAGAGAACAGTAAATTTCTATTATACACAATATTTTATATTTTATTTCAGAGTTTTAATTTTTTAGGGTAAAATATATTAATTGTAATAATTTTTTAAGGAGTTAAATTATTATATTTTTGTTATTTTTATTTAATTATAAAGTTTTATAGTAAATAATACCACGTTAAGCTAATTTTTACATTGTAAGTTATATTAAAAGAATTAACAAAAAATTCATAAAAAGCACTAACAAAAAGAAATATGCAGCCTACAATTCATTAGCCCATGAATCAAGCCATCCAATACGGCAATACCTATCTTTCTCTCACTAATTTCACACCTCTTCTTATCTTCACCAAAATATCTAATGGGCCAAGATCCAATACTTATTTTTCTCTCTCGTTTTACATTTTTTTTTCTAACTTCAATTCTATTTCTTTTTGTGTCATATCAAATATGACATTATTTTCATTCTCGTTTTCATTTTTTTCCTCTCAAAATTCTTTTTAGCAATCAAACAAACCATACAAATTTTGACTTTTTTTTTTTGCATATCTCACTCTCAAATTTTAAATAGGAAGAACGACACGATTTCTCTCACTATATATAGTGGTGGATACCCTGATCATTAAAAAAAAAGGAAACTATAAAACTCCAAAACATGCCTAAAGTAAAATTTCAGTACTTTTTCACTTATGTTCAGCCACTTAATTAAAGACTTTAAAACTAAATTACATGTCAAATAAAAATGAATATTTATTGATCCATGTACAAATTAAAAACATTTGTATTGGCAGTGTTCATAACTCATTATTTTCACTCGTTGAGACTTAACATTTAGAGTTAATTCATATATATACAACAGAAATTTGATTCTCTGGCACGCGTATATCACATTTTGTAGTAACAATGTGCTTCTAATTCATGTCTTTTGTTTGTCCATCCGATTTTTGAGACATTGACATAATTAATTCAGATTTAACCCGTGCCATTTACCTAGTTATGGTAGAAGAATATCTTTTGAGTAAATTATTGTTTTAATCTAAAAATATTTTACTTATTTTAATTTATTCTTGAATCAAGAAAATTTTAAATTTAATATTTAAAATTTTAATATAGTTTCATTGTAATTCAAGATTTAAGGACTAATGTAAATTGAAATAACTAAATTTTTCATGGTAAATTATTATAATTCTTTTTGCCTTGGAGCTTCAACCACAAATATACGTTTTTCTTTATAACATATATACCAATATTGTAAGAACCGAACCGGACAAAGACTCGGACAAGTGTTCGGTTCATGGTTTGATCGGTTTAACCGGTCGAACCGTCGGTCGAACTGGATGACGCAATAAATAATAAATAATAAATATTCTTAATATATAAAATGACATCACTCAAATTTTAGGTTTCAATATACATAATTTTGAAGTTTTAAATTACATAACTTCTCAAAGTTTTAATTTTTAAGACTTGTCAAGCTTTGAAAGAGCTTAATCAAACCAAATATTAAATTATTGATAATCATAACTTTTAAATTTTAATTTTTCAGACTTTTCTAATTTTAATTTTTAAGATTTCTCTAATTTCTTTTTTTTTATGTTATTTTGCCTTTTTATTTTTTAATTTTTTAATTTTTTTAAAAAAATAAAATTAGACCGGTTGGACCACCGGTTGACCGGTCCAATCCGGTCCAACTGCAAAAACGGTTTTTTGGTCCAACCGACTCGCCTTTGTATTTGGTTGGCGGTTGAACCGGTCGGACCGTCCGGTCCGGTCCGGTTCTTACAACATTGATATATACGTTATTATATTCGAAAAACTTCTATTTTTCTTTATAACACATATATGTTTTGATTTACATAAGTTGTATATGGTGGTTGATTTCTAAAATCATGTATATTATCTTATATAGAAATTAATATAATTTAAAATTGAGGTAAACTACTATTTAGTCCCCGAATTGTTTACTCTGTCAACTATTTAGTCCCCTGTTAACTTCCTGTTAGTTAACACGCTGACGTGGCCGTTAATCGCTGACGTGACACCGTTAAGTGCCATGCCATTTGACCTTCCGCCCAAAAATATGTCAGCAACACCGTCGGAACAACTGTCCACACTCCACACACTCTCAGACCAGATGGAGAGAGTAGGTTTGAAGGTTCTTCACAGAGGCAAAGAGAAAATCATTGAGAAAAAATCGGAAGAAAAAGACGAAATCAAGAGTGGAAAGTGAAGAAGCAAAAAAAAAAACTGAAAAAACCCTGTATTTAATCGTTAAGCCTATTGAGGACAACAAAAGTAGATAAAATCTAATCCCTTTGCAGAATTTTACACAGGACAGTTCCGACCCCAAATTTTTTTCCCCAAAATCTCACTTTACTTTCTCTCTTCAAACAGAGCTTTTGGTTATGCTCTTTGTTTGCTAGATTCAAATCTTGCTGTTTAACAAGTAAAAGTGAAATTTGGGAATTAGGGTTTGTTTTTTTGTTTTCAATTTTCATTTTAATGTTTTTTTAATTTGCAGTAATTTTATTTTAATTTAAGTGTAAATATCTGACGTGGCATGTATAAGTGTCAAATAACATGGCACTTAACGGTGCTACGTCAGCGATTAACGGCCACATCAGCGTGTTAACGAACGGGAAGCTAACGGGGGACTAAATAGTTGATAGAGTGAACAATTCGGGGACTAAATAGTGTTTTTGAACAATTCGGAGACTAAATAGTAGTTTGACCAACAATTCGGGGACTAAATAGTATTTTGCCTCTTTAAAATTAATATAATATGAGTAGAGCGGAGAGAACGAAGAAAATAAGAAATTAAAATTAATGTATCAATTAATTTAAATTTATTCATAAAAAAGTTTACACATCCTTGTATGTGTCTATACCTTTAATTTCTATATATTGCATGTATCACACTTACATATCATTACGTGTCTTTACCTTGTCATAACACACGCAAATTCTTGCATTTTCATATTTTTTTTATTGCAGGTATTCTTACGTGTCTTTACCTTGCTATTACATGTATATTCTTGTATGTCTATTCCTTTCCATTGCATGTATTCTTACGTGTCTTTACCTTTTTAATTATTACAGTATCATTATGTGTCTTTACCAAGGTAATCAAGATCGAGATTTTAAGTAGGATCGGGAGAGGCATAAGATAGATCGAATCGTAAGATCGGATCGAGGATCGTAAGATCCTATCAATTTTAAAAAATAATTAATCTATATATTTAATAATATATTTTTTAAATAAATATATAAAATGATCACAATTTCATAATATTTTCATAAATTAGTTCATAAGTCACCAAAGTGACAATATCTATACATCAATTTAACAAACAAAATATCAAAATTAATAGTCATAAATATCTAGGACTAAAGTTGCGTTTTGGGCCTCTGTTTTTTTTAAAATTAACTTATACGATCTTACAATCATTTGTTAACGATTTTACGATCCTTTCTTACGATCAAGATCGCGATCCTATCTCGATCTTGAAATTTTTCGATCCTAAGCACGATCTAGATTGAAAGTGCGATACAAGATCACGATCTTAAACGATCTAGATCGCGATCTTGATTACCATGGTCTTTACTTTGCCATTACACGTATATTATAGCGTATCCATATTTTTCCATTGCAGGTATTTTTACATGTCTTTGCCTTGGTATTACACGTATCATTAATTACGTGTGTGTCTTTACCTTGCTATTAATATTTAATATCCTTGCGTAACGTGTCTGTTCCTTTCCATTGCATGTATTCATATGTGTCCTTACCTTGCTATTACACGTATCATTACGTGTCTTTACCTTGCCATTACACGTATATTCTAGCATGTCCATATTTTTCCACTGCATGTATTCATACGTGTCTTTACCTTGCTATTAACACGTATCCTTAATTATTACGTGTCTTTACCTTGCTTTTACACATATATCCTTGCGTGTCTGTATATAATTTCTTTCCATTGCATGTATTCTCGTACGTGTCTTTACCTTGCTATTTGCATGTATCCAATCCTTACGTGTCTTTACTCTACTTTTACACGTATATCCTTACGTGTCGATATTTCGCTTTCTTGCATTCTGTATAAATATGTGAATATACTAACTCAGAGAAACCAGAATATCAATAAAACATATGTAATTGATTCGCCAAAACAAAGAAAGGAATAGATGGATGAAGAAGATCTTCATAAAAGGTATGTTCTTGAATTTTCATTTTATTTGATACAATCTTATATATTTATATACGGGTATGAAATAAAAGAATTTAGTTTTGGAGAAAACATAAATACTCTTCTTAATTAATTGCCTTAAATATTTTGGGAGTCACAGGCAAAAAATGTATAGAACCGATTCCCAGTGTGAAGCTGAGAAACTAGCAATCTCTGTTGAAAAAGAAACCGTCCTAGAAGATGAATTGGAGGTAGAAAATACGATTTTTTGTGACAAATTATAATTATTGTTTAATTTAATTTGTTGATTTATTACAAGCCTAACAAATTTCTTTATAGTGACAAATTATTTTTGTTGCACATGCAGAATTATTATCATAAGAATTTGATCATAATGTGTGGATCTCTGCAAGAGATTTACAGAAAAAAGTATGGAATTCGTCCTGTTCCAAAAGGAAAAGAGGAAGAGGAAGAAGAAATTGTTACTCATAAAATGGAAGTGAGTTCATATATTATATGTTCTAATTAATTAAATATTTTATAATTGAAATATACTATATATATATATATATATATATATTGCATTAATTATTTTTATATATATGGTTCTCTATTGAAATTTTCAGAAATAGGTGAGAATGTGAAAATTTCATCAAATTTCAAATCATATGCAATGAGCAAGCTTGTGATAGAAAGCACCAAGCTTATTTCATTTGAAATGTGTATTATATATTATTTATTTCATATATATATATATATATATATATATATATATATATATATATATATATATTTCTTTTTTTCTTCAGAAATCTGATGATTCTGAAGCTTGCATTGATGCTGCTGAGAAACAACCAGTTTCAATTGAAGAAACTGCAGATCAAGTTGCTGCTGAGGAACAAACAGTTTTAGTTAAAGAAACTGATCTTCATAATGTTCCTATTCAGATGAATGTGAGTTCATTAATTAATAATTTTATATAATTTACAAATATGCTATTAGTTAATTAAGGTTCATTCATTTATGGATCAAATTAAATTAGTCACACAAAAAATATTAAAAAGTCACCCATAAAAAAAATTATGGATAAATTATTTGATTATATATATGCTGCATATATATATATATATATATATATATATATATATATATATATATGTTATATATTAATTATAAATGTTTTACAATTGGAATTTTCAGTATGATCAGAATGTGGAATTGCCATCAAATTCTGGGTCCAATGTGCAGCATGAGGCTCATCAAAATTCACCCCTTCAAAATGTTGAGCCCATTCCAAAACAACATTCCAAGGTGAGTTTTTGGACCTTAATTTTACACAGAATAAATTAAATTCTCCAATAAATTATATTGTAATGTTTTCTTTTTACAGGATACAAAAATCCAAGACTGCACTACTTAAATTAAAGAAGCTATACAAATGGATTAAATTTATAGTAGAAGAAATTAGTCATTCACAAAGTGATGAATTCGATTGGGTTTGAATCTCTACTGGACGAGATTGTTTAGTGTCCGACATGTGACAGTACCTCGAATAGGATTGCCTCTAATAAGAAGATATCTGTATGAAAAAAAAAAAATCAAAGCTACACAAATGATATATACAAGAATCAAAAAGGAATTCTATATATTTAGAAGTTCATTATAAGTTCTCACTAATTTGATTCGAATAAGTTGAGAATTTGAGATCATATATATATATAATGTAGTAGAGTTTTTTCAGTATGAATATTTTTAAACAAAAGATTTAAATTTGAAATTTTACTTATAGGAATGGAATTCTTATTAGTATTCCAATCAATGACTTATTTGTACATAAAACAAAAATTTTCAAAGTGTCTCTCTCTTTTTTTTAATATCATTGATGCATAGACATGATTTTGGGATATTTAATTTTTTATCTCTCAAATTATATATAATATCAACTTAAAAGGGTGAAGAGTGAAGACCAATAAGAGTAAAAAAAAAAATTAAGTAATTTTACTTTTTAATTATATTTAACTTTTTAATTATATTTAAGATCAAACTAACTACACACACATTATTTATGAAATTTAATTTAGCAAAAAAAAAAAAGTATCTCACGTAAGTCTATAAATAAAAACAAATAAATTAAATGACAATTAAAATATATTAAAAAAAAGACAAAAATGTAAATCACAATATATCTTAAGCTTAGACCTTACCATTTTTTGTGTACAGTGATGTTTAGTTTACTTAATAATAAGAATTAATAAATACATAATTTTTTTTGATAAAAATACAAACACTTAATATTAATTTTGGACAAAAATAAAAACATTATAAAAATTAAAAGTATAATTAATTAGTATAAACTTTGGGGGCAAAAACATAAAAATATTTTGTACACTTACCACATTAATATCATTGATTGACATTGCATCAAATGCAACTATTATACAAGTTGCAGTAGAAAGACTTAAAAGAAAGGTTTTAACTTTCATGTACCTCCCTTTTGATTTTTGAATGTTAGATAGAGAACAGTAAATTTCTATTACTACAAAAAAAATTAAATTTAGTGACGGTTTTTTTGTTTTAGCTAAAGCACTTAACGGCGGTTTATAAAACTGCTGCAAAACCTTCCGTCGCAAGGTAATTAGCGGCGGTCTTGAAAACCGCCGTTAAATTTGTGGCGGTTTTCAAAACCGCCGTTAAATTTGTGGCGGTTTTGAAAACTGCCGTTAAATTGTGGCGGTGTACCAAACCGCCGTTAATGCTGAGTATATATACACAATATTTTGTATTTTATTTCAGAGTTTTAATTTTATAGGGTGAAATATATTAATTAAAATAATTTTTTTAAGGAGTTAAATTATTATATTTTTGTTATTTCTCTTTAATTATAAAGTTTTAGAGTAAATAATACCACGTTAAGTTAGTTTTTACATTGTAAGTTATATTAAAAGAATTAACAAAAAGTTCATAAAAAAAAAAATAACAAAAAGAAGTATGCAGCTTACAATTCATTAGCCCATGACTCAAGCCTAAGATCCAATACCTATCTTTCTCTCACTAATTTCACACCTCTTCTTATCTTCACCAAAATATGTAATGGGCCAAGATCCAATACTTATTTTTCTCTCTCGTTTTACATTCTTATTTCTAACCTCAATTCTATTTCTTTTTGTGTCATATCAAATATGACATTATTTTCATTTTCGTTTTCATTTTTTCCTCTCAAAATTCTTTTTAGCAATCAAACGAACCATACAAATTTTGGACTCTTTTTTTTTTTTTTGCATCTCTCAATCTCAAATTTTAAATAGGAAGAGCGACACGATTTCTCTCACTATATATGGTGGTGGATACCCCGATCATTAAAAAAAAAGGAAACCATAACACTCCAAAACATGCCTAAAGTAAAATTTCAATACTTTTTCACTTATGTTCAGCCACTTAATTAAAGACTTTAAAACCAAATTACATGTCAAATAAAAATGAATATTTATTGATCCATGTACAAATTAAAAACATTTGTATTGGTAGTGTTCATAACTCATTATTTTCACTCGTTGAGACTTAACATTTAGAGTTAATTCACATATATAAAACAGAAATTTGATTCTCTGGCACGTGTATATCACATTTCGTAGTAACAATGTGCTTCTATTTCGTGTCTTTTGTTTGTCCATCCGGTTTTTGAGACACTGACATAATTAATTCAGATTTAACCCGTGCCATGTATCTAGTTATGGTAGAAGAATACCTCAACGGGAATAACTGCATTCACAATGTCTCGACCTCAGATATTACTAGGGATGACAATCTTACCCGGACCTAACGGGTACCCGGAAAATTTACCCGTTGGGTCTGGGTATTAAAAATATGGGTCTGGGTCCGGGTTTGAGTATTTTAAGTTTTAGCGGGTAAAAATCCAGCTATTCACCCCGGACCCGGACACGGTGATATAATATATAAAAATATTTTTATATATAAAAATTTTATATAAAAATATATTATATATCATATCAAATTGTATGTTTTAAGTTTATTTTTCTTAAACTTGGAAATAATTAAATTTATGAATGTGTGTTCAATACTTGTGATTAAAGTACTTGTGATGAAAGTAGTAAATTTTGTAAGAAAATAGTAAATTTTCCGGGTCTGGGGATCTAAGTATTCTATGGGTCCGGGTATCAAATTTCATACCCGGCGGGGACGGGTCCGGAGATGGGGAAAATATTGACTACCGGGGACGGGGATTGCAGTATCCTACCCAGACCTTACCCATTGCTATCCTTAGATATTACTTAAACAATACTAATAAACCGCTTACCACTTGGAACAATTTTTCATTAATCTCAATATATATTGGATCTAAGTACAAGTTATCTATAACTCTTTAGGAGCTCAAGTTTTTTGTTTATTGCTAATTGATCTCTTTCATCAAATCTAGTAATTAAGATCTTCTCATGTTTATTTCCTTTAATTTTACATAATAGGTACTTAAAATTTACTATTTTTACAAATGTTGGAAAAATTATTACTGTGTTTAATTTACAATTATTTGGTGATTTGCTTTCATAACTAGCTAAACATTTTCTTTAAATAAAACAAAGACGATTATGAACGATTAGACGCTATGTTGGTCCTAGTGGCAAGTATATAATTCGGTATCGCTTAAATAAGATCCCAAGTTAGAGGAGTTTGTGAATGCAATTATAATTTTTTGGGAAACTCCCTCACCCACCATAATAAGAAATTGCAAATACAATGGGAATAGATTGAAAAAAAAAAGTTTTATAAAACAAAATTTCATTCAACCAAATCAAACCCAAGCTCGAATTTCATTTTTCTGTCTTAAACTCTGTTTTTACCTCTACTATATATGACACTCTTGTTTATCCAAAAATATATGTGCAAAAATTATAACAAGAACCCATTAATTTCAGTCTCAAATTTGGCTCTCAAATTGTAAAAATTCTACAAATGAGACTTAGAGAAAAAGAATGGTATTTGTCAACTAAGTAAAAAAATTTATTAAAACGTGAAAGAGTAGAGTGCATATTTGACAATATAAAATTTAATTCAAAAAAGTTGAGACGTCCCTTTATTGGAAAAAAAAATCTATTTATTAGATACATTAATCTAAAAAATTGGTTCTCGATCAATAACTTAAAATAATTGTTCACCTTTTTACCTTATAAATTAGACATAAATTAATCTTAATATGTTACATAATTTTTTCCTTTCTTACCCCCGATTAATTATATAAGTTTATTTGGTTCACAAGCATGCATATATTTATGTTTCTTAATTATTTTGGCAATATAGGTAGGATAGGGATGTTTCATAGCTTATGTGAAAGATAAGGACCAAAATGGAGTTTTGGCAAATACCAAAACTATAATATTCAAATCATCAAGCTAAGCTTAAATTGAAGATGGTTTATTTATACAAGTAACAAATAAATTGAAGATCCATGAGGGTAGATCAAAAGAGTCAGATCTAAAAACTCACAAGAAAATCAAATCAAAATTCACAGAAAAAAAAAGCTATGTGGATTGATTTACCACAAACAGAGTTATGTCAATTGTCATATTTCATTGCTAGAGAGACACTTGCTTCTCAAAATCTCACATATCTGAGTTAGAGAGCTCATAAATTGAGAAAGATAGGGCTCAAAGATGAAGAAGAAGGAAAAAAAGAGAGAAATTGAGTCAATTGATTTGCCAAAGTAAAGTAAGAAAACATTCTTATATGTATTGACCAAAACTTCATTTTGCTCCTTAAACTTTATCATTTTTCTCAATTCGGTCCTTAATATTTGTTCAATATCAACTTGGTCCCTAATATTTTCATAGTTTCAATTTGGTCTCTCAAGTTTGCAATTAGTACCAATGTGGTCCTTCTATTATCCAAGTATTAAAATTATTTAACAAAATGTTGTCGTAAATTGAAAATGGACAAATGTGAGGGACCAAATTGGTATGAAACAAAAATGTGATGGATCAAATTGAGACCGGACAAATGTTATTAGGGACCAAATTAAAAAAGTACTAAATATTAAGGACTAAAATATAGTTTTTGTCTATATATATATATATGTATAATGTACATATTGTAATTAATTTTTTAGATGTTAAAAAGAGAAAAAATGTTGTCGTAAATTGAAAATGGACAAATGTGAGGGACCAAATTGGTATGAAACAAAAATGTGATGGATCAAATTGAGACCGGACAAATGTTATTAGGGACCAAATTAAAAAAGTACTAAATATTAAGGACTAAAATATAGTTTTTGTCTATATATATATATATATATATATATATATATATGTATAATGTACATATTGTAATTAATTTTTTAGATGTTAAAAAGAGAAAAAATGTTGTCGTAAATTGAAAATGGACAAATGTGAGGGACCAAATTGGTATGAAACAAAAATGTGATGGATCAAATTGAGACCGGACAAATGTTATTAGGGACCAAATTAAAAAAGTACTAAATATTAAGGACTAAAATATAGTTTTTGTCTATATATATATATGTATAATGTACATATTGTAATTAATTTTTTAGATGTTAAAAAGAGAAAAAATGTTGTCGTAAATTGAAAATGGACAAATGTGAGGGACCAAATTGGTATGAAACAAAAATGTGATGGATCAAATTGAGACCGGACAAATGTTATTAGGGACCAAATTAAAAAAGTACTAAATATTAAGGACTAAAATATAGTTTTTGTCTATATATATATATATATATATATATATATATATATATGTATAATGTACATATTGTAATTAATTTTTTAGATGTTAAAAAGAGAAAAAATGTTGTCGTAAATTGAAAATGGACAAATGTGAGGGACCAAATTGGTATGAAACAAAAATGTGATGGATCAAATTGAGACCGGACAAATGTTATTAGGGACCAAATTAAAAAAGTACTAAAATATAGTTTTTGTCTATATATATATATATATGTGTATAATGTACATATTGTAATTAATTTTTTAGATGTTAAAAAGAGAAAAATTGCATAGATGCGAGATCCTATATATATTCCTTTCTTCATATGCACAATTTAATCATTATTAATAATTTAATATTAAACAAGTTCTTTCCTGGACTCGTGTAATAAGTGTGAATGGCTGCAAAACTTAATAGGAATGATGCCTATTTTGTGAATGAAAATAATATATAAAAATGAGATGAACTTACGTTTCATTAGATTGGGGAAAAAATTTCAAGAAAAAATTTCATTTGTTGATCCCAATAAATTAAACTATACTTATGTATGGGTGAGTATTTGAAGTTATTAAGAGCTCAAGTTCATTAGTTGTAAATCGTTGGATTTGTCTTGAGATCTGTGCCATCTTATATTTTAAAAAGAAAAAGTATTTTGCACAGATCTCCAAATAGATTCAACGATTGACAGATAGTGAGCTTGAATTTTTTATAGCTCTATAGCATTACCCCTTATATATTTCATTGTTTATTGATAAAATTGAAAAATAAGTTCAAGAAATATTTTTTTATTAATTTACTTTTTTAATAAACAAATTAATATTAGTTTTCTTTAGATTTTAAAATATTTGTATATTTTTCAAATAGAGGAGCATTTAGAGTAATTTATTAAAAAAAATGTATATACATATAATTCAGTGGAGACTCCTCATGTATATTAAAAATTTTGTCGATATTTTTAAAGTGCATGTATATTGAAATTTTTGTCGACATTTTTAAAGTTTAATTTTAAATATAGTTAGTCAGGCAAAAAAAAAAATGTAAATATAGTTAGGCCCCATTTAGTTTGTTGCAAAAATGGATGTAATAATCCTTCTTATAATCCAACATTTCCTCTAACTTTTTTCTTATCAAACATACCTTACTTTTTGTAATGTGATGAAATTATGTTTTTGCCTCTATTTTTTACCCACTTTTATTCCATTTCTATTTTTAATATAAGGGTAAAATAGTCATTTTACCTACTTTTATTCCATTCACATCACATCACATTTTCATTCCCTCCAACATTCACATTCCCATTATAAATCAGATGAGCCCTTAGAATGTTAAAAAATTAATTAAGTGTGTCTTGACTCCTGAGCATCACTAATAATTAACGTGCCATTAATAAGTAGATTATATAAGATATATTTGAAAGATTTTTTTATTTTTTGTTCCGTCTTTGAGATTTTGTCTCAATTAATACAGATTTGACATGTGCATGCACGTAATTATGGTGGAAAAGTGTCTCAACAAGAATAACTGCATTCACAAAGGTAGTTTCAAATCCAAGATATCTTAGACTATATAATCCTTCGATGTTATATAAAGATTAAATAGATTAATCACCTCAAAATTATTTATTTGAAGATAAATTATTATTTATTTTATTAGAACAAAATATTCTTTATAATTTAAGTAAGTTCTTGAATAAAACTTTTTAAAAAACCTGTCCATGAAATAATGAGTTGTAAAAAGTATGCATCTAACATACACATCAATTTTGTAATTAGACAACTTAAAAATATAAAAACACATCTAAATAATCTTTTCCTTTCTATAAACATAATTATCTTGACAAATTATAGATATATATAGAAATAGATTTCTGAATCAATAATCTATCTAAATTATATTTTTACCTTCAATAAATATAAATATTAATTATATAAACTTAAAGTATTCCTTTTCCGAACAAAAGTAGTGATCTAATTGTAGATGCGCACAAGAATATTTTTATCACAATAAATTCATTTTACTAAAGCAGAGAGGGAAAAAAAATTAATGAAAACGCCTCCTAAGGTAATAATTAATTAAAAATAATTTAGCATGTTTGTATATTTCAAATTAATAGCATGCATAGACCAACATTCCGAGTTTGAGACATTATTGTGAATAATACAGTTATTCTTTTTAGGAGACTCTCCCACCATAATTAGATGCGCGACACGGGTTGAGTTCAGATTAATCGAGACAGTATCTTAGAGACCAAACGGGTAACAAAAAAAAATTAATGACATAGTGTGCAACGACAAGATAGAAAAAGAAAAGAGATAAAATCATCGGTCGAACTTTGAAAGTTGTAATACAATTCAAATCAACCCTTCTTTATTCTCCCACCATAATCAGGAGCACAACACGGCTCGAGTTCAAATTAGTCGAGGCAGTGTCTTAGAGACCAAGCGGGTAACCAAAAAAAAAATTAATGAGATAGCATGCAAAGACAAGATAGAAAGGGAAAAGAGACAAAATAAGTTGAACTTTGAAATCAATCCTTCTTTATTCTCGCACCATAACCAGGTGCGTGACACGGGTTGAGTTCAGATTAGTCGAGGCAGTGCCTCAGAGACCAAGAAAGTAACAAAAAATATTAATGACATAGCATGCAACGACAAGATAGAAAGGGAAAAGATACAAAATCAGTTGAACTTTGAAAAGTTGCAATACAATCATTTTCCACAAATCAAGCCTTCTTTATTCTTCCATCATAACCAGGTGCGCAATATGGGTTGAGTTCAGATTAATCGAGGCAGTGTCTCAGGGACTAAGCGAATAACCAAAAAAATTAATGACATAGCATGTAACGACAAAATATAAAGGGAAAAGAGACAAGATCAATTGAATTTTGAAATTTGCAATACAATCATTCTCCACAAATCAACCCTTCTTTATTCTCCCACCATAACCATTTTAGTTTGGTCTCTCTTTGAGCTTCAACTCGAATTCGGCTTGAGTTCGATTTCAGGTAAGCGTGTTTCGTTTAGATGAGGCTTTCACTTTAATTTCTCATCTCACTACGTATCAATTTCCTGATTTTCTTTGCTCATCCATCTAATTCCATCCTTGATTTTGATTTGTGAAGAACAAAATTATGTCTAATCCAGCTGAAACTATATTCAAGCAACAACAAAGTCATTCAAAACCTGATCAGATGGTAAGTAATGATGAACTATATACATATAAATTGCTGCTTCAAATCAAATTTTCTAGGTTTACTCCTTAATTTTCTTTTCCTTTCTCTCACTCTTTCAAATCTGAATCTAAGATGACAAATCTTGCATCCCATTTGAACTAATCCAAGGGTTTATATCATCAATTGGATCCTAGGGTTCTTGATCTTGATGCACTAAATATATAATTGTACCCATCACCATTAATTAATTAGTCATAGCCATAGCTTCATTTCATATAACAGTCATCATTGATACTTAGCATTCTGGGGATGGCTCGAGCGGCGCCGCTCAACCCTACATATGTGATCTAATCTCGGTACCACACAGAGAATCGATTACTTCCTCTTGACTTGGGCTAAAACCCTCACATCATTATGGGGAATCTTACTCATTAAACCGGTATAATAGAGTACCTTTGTCATCCTTATCCAATACACTTTTAAGCCTACTAGAGCACACGGTAGTTCATGTGTGGCCTAGCATTTTACTCCCTCATTCTCTATTATCTAAAGCGAACAATGTGGACTTTGATCTCTTGATGAGTATGTAGGCTTTGTGTCAAAAACCTGACTCAACTCCTCTTCTTTCAAACTTTCATCATATAATGTCCTCCCCCTCTCCTTTATTTTCGACTATGTGTTAGTTTCAGGAGTATCAATACATGCGCATAAATGTGCAGAAGTTGACCAAGATTTGAGTGTTGCTCTTTATGTTTTGTAATTTTATCTACATTGACTTAATTTAATCGGATAAACAAATTAAGTTGAATCTATTAGTTTCTTTCGCTGAGATATCGATTTGATCTCCCTTCTTTCAAGATAATAAAGAGTTGGGATCAATCTCATGAATTTGGGTTCACTCACTCTGAGTTAACCATTAGCCATTCAATGTTATGTTATATATATTTAGTACAAGTTTGTTTGAATTGAAATAATGGCATAATATATACAATGCCAAGTCCTACATTTAACTTAGAAATGTAAATATAATTAACTCCATGTGTAGTTCATAAAATTTCCTAGTAATAGATCATAGCATATCTAGCATTATATATCTTGTATATTCTTGTGCAGCAATGAGACGATCACTGAAAAAAAAATGCTAAAATGCATATAACACTGCTGAATTTTAGGCCATGGCCTCATGGGCACACAATATATAATTCAGAATTTTCAAATATTGCACTAAACTCCCTTGAAGTTTCAATTTTGAGCACAAGACTTCTTCCGTGTAGAATTATGTTCATTTTTTTGATAGAATTCCATCTACTTTTTAGCTAATTAAAGGAAATTTTAGTCTTTTCACAAAAGAATTCAATCAAAATTACTTCTCAGCTAGCACAAACATGATAGAAATGTCCTTCAATTAGCTAAAAAAATTACTGACATTACAAGGTGTTTACTGACGTGAACCAAATTCTTAACGATGGGGGTTCTGATTGATCTACATGTGTTTCCTTAAACTTGATTTAAATACATGCAGAGTGATTCAAAGGCAGAAAAATCATCTACAACCAGTACAGATGATAAAGTGATTGCTGCTGTTCCTATATCCTTCAAACGTCCAGGGGATGATGTTATCTATACTAATCCAAGGAAGATGGTATCTATCTATCTTTGTATTTTATTTTCTGATTTTATATTATTTTTTGAATATTACTTAGATCAAGTTTTTAATATTTCTCTCTCTCTCTCTCTCTCTCTCTCTCTCTATATATATATATATATATATATATATATATATATATATGTTAACATATATATTGTTTGTGTTAATGGACTTAGAGGAAAACATCTGAAACGCCTGAGGGTTGGGAATGTGTAGCTAAACCGCGAAAGAATGGAATAATAGACAAGGTACTTATCTATTAACCAATATATTATTGAGGAAATCTATTTTTTTTTGTTATGATTGATATGTAATATTATGATTTAGTTTCTAGATACCATATGTTATAAACCCGTTAGTTCCTGAGCTATTAGTTATTAATAGCACAGGAGAAGTAGCATATTAAGTGCTAATGTGTAGTGGTGTTAAGTGTTTTTTTTTAGTACGGATCCTCTACTGTCCACAATTGATGATGTCTAGTTAGTCACTCGGAAGTCGGAACTATGGCTAACCGATTAAAAAATTTTGTCAAATTTTTATCTATGGTTATTGATCAATACCGAACAACATCATTTGCGGACAACAAAGAGGATTTGCATTCTTTTTTTTTTAATCCCCAATCAACTGCCTATATGTAAAAAAATGGCATACAGTGTAAGAAAATTCTTAGATGTATGTTTTGTGACACTTTATTTGTGCATTGACCGATAACGTTCATCTATTTACTCTCATTTTATTTGTTATGTGAGTCCGCAAGTCTAAAAACTGAAAAATTAGATGAATATTATTTGTCAATACATAAAGTACATTGAACAACACATGCACACAAGAATTCCTCTATATCATAACACATGATTAGGTGTCCAACAAAACATTAGCATTTAACATGCCACATCACTCGGACAATTAATGACTAATTAACTATTCAGAAACTGGCAAATTAACTGACATGTGATCTTTCAAAGACCAAAAATATATTACGAGTTTTCAAAGACTATATCATAATATTGCCTATGTTTTAAGGACTAAAAGACAGTTTACTCTATAATGTTTTTATTTCTTGGTGTATATATTAATATAATTAATTGCAATTTAATTTACTTATTTTTCTTTATAGTGACAATTTACTTTTTGTTTTTGGCCCGTGTATGCAGTTTTATTTTAATAAAGAGTTGAACTTGAAATGTAGATCTCTAAAAGAGATCGATAGATTTCAGAATCATGGAATTGTTCCTGGACAAAGAGGAAAACAAAAACTACACGAACAAGTTAATGTTGAGGAGAAGATGAAAGTGAGTTCATGAGTAATATATTATCAATCCATTTTCATTCATTATTATTAATTCAATTGAACACGTTTATAATATATATATATATATGGTTTACTATTGAATTTTGTAGAATTCAAAGGCGAATGAGAATGTGAAAACTGCGCCGGATTCTGAAACTTGAAGATATATATGAACCCATTGATCTCAATATTCCCAAAAATCATTCCAAGCTCTTGAACTATTGAAGAATATATATATATATATATATACACACACATATACATGCTATAGTTATAATTAATTATTTTAGCCCAATATTATCTTACTGTGTGATTTAATGTATCTAGCTCCTTCAACTATATTGTAATGATCAATGCCATTTTAAGTATTATATGGAATTTTGTAATTCAGTCTTGAAAATTTTCAATAACATATATATTGTTGGTTATGAATATATATTGTCCTAAAACGTACTTATTGTTGACAAATCCGAAAAAGAAAATTATCTTGATTTCAAGAAATTTGACATTAAGCAGATTGGTTCAACACTAAGCCATTAACTAACTTTTCATATTGGACGCTGCCATCAAGCTGTTAAGCAACTTAATCTTCACGTCACCCAAATACAAACAATATGACAAAACTTAGAATAAGGCAAAAGAGATTAAAAGCCTTATATAAGAAAACATACCTCACACAGATGAACTTGGTGATGGAATAAGTCTACTAGTACCAATAATGTTATTTTATGTTACCTGCTTAAAATAAATGTCTTCTATTGTGTACATAATAGATTTGGAACAAAAATATGAATTTAGGCTAAAAAACAATAATAAAACAGGGAAGTTATTTTATAAATATTAAATAGTATTAATAAAGCATTTTCATAATTAAAATTTGGTGATCCTTCCCTTTTTTTAGTTTTTAGTTTTTGAGAGAGAAAATTTTGATATTTTGAAAATAAAGAGATTGAAACATTTAACCTCTCTATCCATTCTCTTCATTTTTACAACTTTTAAACAATAATTAGGAAATAAAGTTCCCTTATTTTTCTCTCCAATGTTTCCGTCCACTTATGTGCATAAGCATAGGGTAAGAAAATATGTATATATATATATACTCATTATTATTTTAAATATAAGAGAATAAAGTGCTATTGCTCTCAATATTCTTACTAAAAGAGACTAGGTATGTTTGGAATGAGGATTAATGGGGAGAAGAGAAAGGGAGATAATTAAAATATCTTCCACTTGTTTAGGAAGATGAAAATTAAAGGGGAAGATAATAGAAGAACAATCCTTAATCCTCCATTATCATCCCCTTCACAAATTCAAGATAGCCTAAATTAGAGTATTTTGGAGGAGGTACGTATTAATACCTAAACAAGTGGATGACATACATAAGGTTAACCTTCCTTTTCCCTCGCCTCTCTTCCTCTAATCAATTCCTTTTTTTTCCCCTCTTAATTTTCAAATAAGCCCTTAGAGAAAAACGAATGGTATTTGTTAACTATTTCTAAAAGTTAATGATTATTTAGAAATGAAAGTTACATTATAATGGAAAAAGAGTAGAGTGCATCATTTTTTTATGTTATCTATATGGTCTCAGAAGTTTTGTCCCAACTAATCCAAGCTTGACCCGTGATGCACACTTGGTTATGATAGAAGAATGTCTTTTTGACAATATCAACAAACAATAAAATTAAATTCAAACAAAATTTGAGAATTAATTCCCTTTATAGGAAAAATAATTAAATAATTATTTAGGTTAAATTGCTATTTTGATCCTCTATGTTTCACCGAAGTTTAGTTTTAGTCCTTGTGTTTCAAAATGTCATTATAAAACTTCTTCTCTCTACCTGGTCCCACTCTCGAGAAATAAGATTGGAGGTAGTATGTGTTTAGATACCCATTCTTCCTCTCCTTAATGGATGGAAAGATTAAGGCATGGCTATATGATACTTTGGGGCGAGATGAAAATATTAATTGAAAGATTAATAAATCCTTCACTATCTCGTCCCATTCCGTTCTCGGTTCTCGTTCTTTACCACTCTCGCATGAAAAAAGCCTACATATATATAATACAAGAATTGGTCAAAATCCCAAATTGGTCCTTTATGTTTGCACGAAGTTTCATATTGGTCCTTTATGTTTCAAAAAGTCCAAATTGGTCCTTTATGTTTGCAAGAAGTTCCAAATTGGTCCTTCCGTCCAAGTCCGTTTATTTTCTAAGTTAAGTGCTGACGTGGCATGCTGACGTGGACACACTATCTCTCCTACGTGTCAATTGAAGCTGATGTGGCATGCCACGTCATCGCCACGTCACTGTCACGTCGTCATCCAATATTATATGTGATGACGTGGCGCTGACGTGGCAGTGACGTGACATGACACATCAGCTTAGATAGACACGTTAGCATGCCACGTCAGCACTTAACTTAAAAAATTGACAGAAGTGGACGGAAGGACCAATTTGGAACTTCTTGCAAACATAAAGGACCAATATGAAACTTCGTGCAAACATAAAGGATCAATTTGAAGTTTTAACCTACAAGAATTTGTCAACAAAAATTACAATACATTTATGAAACCAATATATATATATATATATACATTTATGAAACCAATATATATATATATATATACATTTATGAAACCAATATATATATATACTAGCATCCTACACGCACTTTCGTGCGTGTTGTCTGCTTTTTTTATGTGTGTAATCTACTTCTTTAAATATGTGCGCGTATAAAAAAAATATTTTTATTGTACGTGTTGTCTGCTTTTCCTATGTGTTTAATATAGGGGTGCCAGAGGAGGCAAAGTGGCAGTGATGGACGTGTTGGAAGCTGAAAGTCTATGTAGTGTCATTAGAGAGTGCACAATATATTATAAAATTATCATTATTATATTTTAAATTAATAAAAAAATTAAATATTAAATTATTTCAAAATTTTAAAATATAAAATAAAATATTTATTATATTTAAAATAATAAATGGAATCCTAGGAAGTTATCACTATTCTTATTTTCTCTCACTCATTATCTTCTCACATCATATTTTTATTTTCTTTTTTAATTAACTAATTGACTATTTTAGGAGACCGTTGATGGGAAGACCCCACAGCCATATTAATATAGATATATATTATTATAGGACGTGGATGAGAAAAAACGTACATGCATTATGGGTAGTTATTAAAAAGGTGGAGAAGTGCATAACTTCTCATTACTTCATTTAAAAATATAACAATTTTATTTAAAAAATATCAAATATTATAATTTTATATTATTTTAAAATAATATAATTATTATTTTATATAAAATTCTTTAAAAAAAAGAATAAATTGCATGCACGTATATGCATGCGAAGCCTCTAGTATATATATATGGCTTTGAACCCTTCTGGTCATTGGTATCACAAAATAGTTATATTTCATAATTAAAAAATATGGAATAAAATATGGTTGGGGGAGATATGAGAGAGAAAGAGATTATGGGTAAGGTAGTTAATAAAAGTGGTAAAAGACAAGTGAAAAATATAAATAGTTATTGAATTATTCATTATATTTAAAAATAATAATAAAAATATTTTTAAAAAATTATTGCAAAGGTGCATGCGAAGCCTCTAGTATCTATATATAAATGGCATTGGAGTTTTTGGTGTCACACAAGCAAAGTGTGACACCAAAAAAATAACTTCCCCCTCAACTTCTCAATAAATAACCAACTCCTCAATAAATCTATATCTATATTTATAACTATATTTTATAATTAAAAATACAAAAAAAATAATATGATTGGAGAATGTGGGTGAGAGAAAACAAGTATAATAGGTGGTTACTAAAAAAATAAAGAAGTGCATAACTTCTCATTTTAAAATTTTTTATTTTAAATTATGATACAAATTAAAATTTTTAAATATTTAATTTTTAATGGTTTTAAAATATAATAACTATTTTATATTATATTTTTAAAAAATTTAAGAAAAAATTACATTATTCACGTAGGTGCATGCGAAGCCTCTAGTCTATATTTATATGGCTGTGCACTCTTCTGATCATTGAGGTCACAAAAATAAATATTTAACAATTAAAAAATACAAAAAAAATGATTGTAAGATATGGGAGAGAGAAAACATATATAATGATAGTTACTAAAAAAGTGAAAAAGTAAATAACTTCCCACCATTTAATTTATTATTTTAAATTATGATAATAATTCTAATTTAAAATTTTAAAAACTATGAAATATATTATTTTAAAATATAATAATTATATTTTAAAAATTAATGATATAATTATTATATTATATTTTAAAAGTTAAATATTATAAAATATTTAATATTTTATTATTTTAAATCATAATAATAATTTTATCTTTAATATTTTTTTAAAAAAATAAAAAACAAATTACATGCACGGTACGTACAAGCGAAGCTTCTAGTATATATATCTATATCTATATATCTATATATATATGGCTTTGAGGTTTTTGGTGTCACACAAGCAAAGTGTGACACCAAAAAAATAACTTCCCCCTCAACTTCTCAATAAATAATCAATTTCTCAATAAATCTATATATATATATATATATTTATAGCTATATTTTATAATTAAAATATAAAAAAAATATGATTGGAGGATATGGGAGAGAAAAAGCAAGTATGATAGATGCTTACTAAAAAAATAGAGATGTGCATAACTTCTCTTTTTTTAATTTTTTTTATTTTGAATTATGATAAACATTCTATTTTAAAATTTTAAAATATTTAATTTTTAATGATTTTAAAATATAATAACTATATTATATATATATCTATATATATATGGCTTTGGACTTTTTGGTGTCACACAAGCAAAATGTGACACCAAAAAAATAACTTCCCCCTCAACTTCCCAATAAATAACTAACTTCTCATAAAATAGCTATATTTAATAATTAAAAAAATACAAAAAATAATATGATTGGAGGATGTGGGAGAGAGAAAACAAGTATGATAAGTAGTTACTAATAAAATAGAAAAGTGCATAACTTTTATTTTTTAATTTTTTTATTTTAAATTATGATAACAATTTTATTTTAAAATTTTAAAATATTTAATTTTTAATGTTTTTAAAATATAATAACTATTATATATTATATTTTAAAAAAGTTTAAGAATAAATTACATGTATACACGTAGATGCATGCGAAGCCTCTAGTATATATATATGCCTTTGGAGTTTTTGGTGTCACACAAACAAAGTGTGACACCAAAAAAATAATTTCCCCCTCAACTTCCCAATAAATAACCTACTTATCACAGAATAACTATATTTTATAATTAAAAAATACAAAAAATAATATAATTGGAGGATATGGGAGAGAAAAAACAAGTATGATAAGTGGTTAGTAAAAAAATAGAAAAGTGCATAACTTCTCATTTTTTAATTTTTTATTTTAAATTATGATAACAATTCTATTTAAAAATTATAAAATTACCAAATATTTAATTTCTTATGATTTTAAATATAATAACTATTTTATATTATATTTTAAAAAAATTTAAGAATAAATTATATGTATGCACGTAGGTGGAAGCGAAGCCTCTAGTCTATATATATGACTTTGGGGTTTTTGGTGTCACACAACCAAAGTGTGATACCAAAAAAATAACTTCCCCCTCAACTTCCGAATAAATAATCAACTTCTCAATAAATCTATATATATATATATATATATATATATATATATATATATATATATATATAGCTATAGTTTATAATTAAAAAATACAAAAAAAAAATAATATGATTGGAAGATGTGGGAGAAAGATAATAAGTATGAGAGGTGGTTACTAAAAAAATGGAGATGTGCATAACTTCTCATTTTCTAAATTTTTTATTTTAAATTATGACAAAAATTCTATTTACAAATTTTTAAATGATCAAATATTTAATTTTTAATGATTTTAAAATATAATAACTATTTTATATTATATTTTTAAAAAATTTAAGAATAAATTACATGTATGCACGTAGGTGCATGCGAAGCCTCTAGTATATATATATATGGCTTTGGTGTTTTTGGTGTCACACAAGCAAAGTGTGACACCAAAAAAATAAATTTCCCCTCAACTTCCCAATAAATAACCAAGTATGATAGACGGTTACTAAAAAAATGGAGAAGTGCATAGCTTCTCATTTTTTTAATTTAAATTATGATAAAAATTCTATTTAAAAATTTTGAAATTATCATATATTTAATTTTTAATGATTTTAAAATATAATAACTATTTTATATTATATTTTTAAAAAATTTAAGAATAAATTACATGTATGCACGTAGGTGCATGCAAAGCCTCTAGTATATATATTTGTATATCTATATCTATCTATCTATCTATCTATATATATATGGCTTTGGAGTTTTTGGTGTCACACAAGCAAAGTGTGACACCAAAAAAATAACTTCCCCCTCAACATCCCAATAAATAACCAAGTATGGCAGGTAGTTACTAAAAAAATGAAAAAGTGCATAACTTTTTATTTTTAAATTTTTTTATTTTAAATTATGATAAAAATTCTATTTAAAAATTTTAAAATTTTAAAATATTTAATTTTTAATGATTTTAAAATATAATAACTATTTTATATTATATTTTTAAAAAATTTAAGAATAAATTACATGTATGCACGTAGGTGCATGCGAAGCCTCTAGTATATATATATGGCTTTGGAGTTTTTGGTGTCACACAAGCAAAGTGTGACACCAAAAAAATAACTACTCTAACATACATGCATTATGGGTAGTTACTAAAAAAGTGGAAAAGTGTATAACTTCCCGTTACTTTATTTAAGAATATAACAATTTTATTTAAAAATTAAAAAAATCAAATATTATAATTTGATATTATTTTGAAATATAATTATTATTTTATATAAAATTTTTAAAAAATAAAAAATAAATTGCATGCACATATGTGCATGCGAAGCCTCTAAAATCTATCTATATATATCTATCTATATATATATGGCTTTGGAGTTTTTGGTGTCACACAACCAAAGTGTGACACCAAAAAAATAACTTCCCCCTCAACTTCACATGATTAGAGGAGATATGAGAGAGAAAGAGATCATGGGTAAAGTAGTTAATAAAAGTGGTGAGAGAGAAGTTAAAAATATAAATAGTTATTGAATTATTTATTATATTTTAAAATATAATAACAATAATGATTTTATACTTAAATTTAAAAAAATTGATTGCATGCACCTTGGTGCATGCGAAGCCTCTAGTATATATATATGGCTTTGGAGTTTTTGGTGTCAAACAAGCAAAGTATGATACCAAAAAAATAACTTCCCCCTCAACTACTTCCCAATAAATAACCAAATATGATAGGTGGTTACTAAAAAAATGGAGAAGTGCATAACTTCTCATTTTTAAATTTTTTTATTTTAAATTATAATAAAAATTCTATTTAAAAATATAATAACTATTTTATATTATATTTTAAAAAAATTTAAGAATAAATTACATGTATGCACGTAGGTGCATGAGGAGCCTCTAGTATATATATATATATATGGCTTTGGAGTTTTTGGTGTTACACAAGCAAAGTGTGACACCAAAAAAATAACTACTCTTACATACATGCATTATGGGTAGTTACTAAAAAAATGGAGAAGTGCATAACTTCTCGTTACTTTATTTAAAAATTAAAAAATATCAAATATTATAATTTGATATTATTTTGAAATATCATTATTATTTTATATAAAATTTTTTAAAAAAAGAGAATAAATTGCATGCACGTATGTGCATGCAAAGCCTCTAGTATATATACATGGTTTTGGAGTTTTTGGTGTCACACAACCAAAGTGTGACACCAAAAAAATAAGGGTAAACTACAGTTTGCCCCCCTGTGGTTTAAAATGCGACACTTAACTACCCTGTGGTTTGGCTTAAAATTAATGTGCCTCCATGTGGTTTAGAGTGTGACACTTGACCCCCCTGTGGTTTGTTATGTTAGCATTTAACTACCTTCACCTATCTTCTATTCAAATTTTAGTCAAATTAATCATCATTTTTATACTTTTAATGTTTAAAATTTGTTATTCAACACTCTAGAATTATAAAATGATTCAAAAAAATTATAATTAATATAAAAATAAAATTATAATTTTAAAAAATCAATAAATAATTTAATATTTATTGTTTACTCCATTGATTATTTATATTTAGTTATTTATTCATTTTATTGTTATTTTTTATCTTTAATGTTTTAGAATTATTAAATCAATTAAAATAAAATTATAAAAGAATAATATAATATAAATATATAACTAAAGCTAAACCCCATTTGATATTTTTTACTTGTGTCGCCGTAGTATTGAGAAGTGATGACGACGACGGTGAGAACACAAGCAACAACGACCGCCACCGGTGAGAGCAATGAGTAGAACACGAGCAACGACGGGAGAAATTGTTTTAGGGTTCAATCTACGCAGTACGCAGCATCTTTCATAACTGAGAGCCTGAGAGGAGCCTAAGAAAAACGCAGCATTTTTCCTATATGATGTATTCCTATTTTCTTAATATAATATATATTAAATATTAAATAAAAAAGAAAAAGAAACCTATGCGGTTCGGTTCGGTCACACAACTCTTGGAACCGAAAACCAAACCGAACCGCAAAAAACCGAACTTCTCAGACCGAACTAAACCGCAAATTGGTCGGTTTTTGGCGGTTTTAAATTGCTTCGGGTTGGTTTGGTTACAGGGTATCGGTTTTGTTCGGTTATGAACACCCCTACTAAAAAGAGTTGAAAGTAGAAGATTAGAGTTTATTGTTATTATTTTAGAGATAAAATAATTAATTAATTCAATTATTTTTAGGTGATTTCTTTTATAAGTTATATTAAATATTAAATTTTGAGAAAAAATAATAATATAGGGTAGTTAAGTGATAACATAACAAACCACAGGGGGGTCAAGTGTCACACTCTAAACCACAGGGGGCACATTAATTTTAAGCCAAACCACAGGGTAGTGAAGTGTCGCATTTTAAACCACAGGGGGGGCAAACTGAATTTAGGCCAAACCACAGGGGGGCAACTGTAGTTTACCCAAAAAATAACTACTCTTACATACATGCATTATGGGTAGTTACTAAAAAAATGGAGAAGTGCATAACTTATCGTTACTTTATTTAAAAATATAACAATTTTATTCAAAAATTAAAAAAATATCATATATTATAATTTGATATTATTTTGAAATATCATTATTATTTTATATAATTTTTTTTTAAAAAAAAGAATAAATTGTATGCACGTATGTGCATGCGAAGCCTCTAGTAATTATATATGACTTTGGAGTTTTTAGTGTCACACAAGCAAAGTGTGATATCAAAAAAATAACTTTCCCACTAAAAGCAACTTTTCAATAAATAACTTTCAATGATTTAATATATTATTTAAAATATAATTATTATATTATATTTTAAAAGTTGAAAAATTATCAAATATTTAATATTTTATTATTTTAAATAATAACAATAATTTTATCTTATATATATATTTTTAAAAATAAAAACAAATTACATGCACGGTACGTGCATGCGAAGCCTCTAGTATATATATATATATATATATATATATATATATATATATATATATGGCTTTGGAGTTTTTGGTATCACACAAGTTAAGTGTGTGACACAAAAAAATAACTTCTCCCTCAACTTCCTAATAAATAACCAACTGCTCAATAAATCTATATCTATATTTATAGCTATATTTTATATTTAAAAAATACAAAAAAATAATATGATTGGAGGATATGGGAGAGAGAAAACAAGTATGATAGATGGTTACTAAAAAAATGGAGAAGTGCATAACTTCTCATTTTTTAATTTTTTTTATTTTAAATTATGATAAAAATTCTATTTAAAAATTTTAAAATATTTAATTTTTAATAATTTTAAAATATAATAATTATTTTATATTATATTTTTTAAAAATTTAAGAATAAATTACAAGTATGCACGTAGGTGCATGCGAAACCTCTAGTATATATATATCTTATCTATATCTATATTTATATAGCTGTGGACCCTTCCCGTCAACGGTCTCCCAAAATAAATATTTACTAATTTATATTAAATACAAAAAAAATGATAGGAGGATGTGGGAGTGGGAGTGGGAGTGGGAGTGGGAGTGGGAGTGGGGAGAATGGATCCGGTGCAATTTTCTTCCGTGCAATTTCGGTGCAATTCCTTTAAAATACACATTTTTACTTCATTTTTGAAGTACTAATATGGGCTTATACTAACAATAACCCACCATGAATAGATTAGAAATCAAATTATTATCAATATTGACAAATATCATCACCTTAAATGAATTAGGGACCAAATTATTATTGATATTAAAAAATAGTCTCATAAGGCTATTTAGTGATGATATTTGTCAAAATTAATAATAATTTCGTCCATAATCCATTCATAAGGGGTTATTGTTTGAGTAAGTTCGTATTAGTGTTTCAAAAATAAAGTAAAAATATACATTTTGAAGGAATTGCACCGAAATTGCACGGAAGGGAATTGCACTGGATCCAATTTCTGGGAGAAGAAGTGGGAAGGAGAGAGAAAGTAAACATAGTGAATAGTTAGTGTTGAACCAAATAACTTCCCATAATTCAATTTATTATTTTAAAATATAATCTATATTAATATGGCTTTGGAGTCTTCCCGTCTCTTAAAATAGTCAATTAATTAATTAAAAAAGAAAATAAAAATATGATGTGAGAAGATCATGGGTGAGAGAAAATAAGAATAGTGATAACTTCCCAAGATTTTATTTATTATTTTAAATATAATAAATATTTTATTTTATATTTTAAAATTTTGAAATAATTTAATATTTAATTTTTTATTAATTTAAAATATAATAATCATAATTTTATAATATATTTTTTAAAAAAATTAAAAAAATAAATGACATGCACGATACATGCATGCGAAGCCTCTAATATATTGTGCACTCTCTAATGACACTACATAGACTTTTAGCCACTTTGCCTCCTCTGACATCCCTATATAAACCCATATATTAAACACATAGGAAAAGCAAACAATGCGCACGGTAAAAATATTTTTTTTATATGTATGGCTTTGAACATTTTTGGTCATTGTGGTTACAAAATAACTATATTTTAAAAATAAAAAATATGGAACAAAACATGATTGGAGGAGTTATGAGAGAGAAAGAGATCATGGATAAAATAGTTAATAAAAGTGGTGAAAGAGAAGTTAAAAATACAAGTAATTATTGAATTATTTTTTTATTTTATTTATTTATTTTTTGGGCCAGAATTATTAAATTATTTATTAATAATAAAAATATACATTGAGATCAAGGGTAAGGTGATGAGAGAGAAATTAAAAAGATACTTTGATAATAAGATTAAAAAAAGAATATATAACATTAAAGATTTAAGAAACGTTTTTTTCTTCCTTAAAACTAACAATACCTTTCGTTAATAAAAAATAATTGAAGACAATAATTCCCAAAACTCTTCTTTGCTTCATTGGTTAAACCAAATATTCCATCCTCTATAAGGTAACCCCTTCGAATCCTCGATGTGCAGGATTCTGAGCAACAAAGGGAGAATGACAACTTATCGGACACGATCAATACCAAGCTACGTGGCAAAATACATGTCGTTCTCCAAGCCTACGTGGCTGCCACGTCATCCACTAGGCCTACGTGGCGATATCCACGTCATCCAACAGGCTTACGTGGCGAGATCCACGTCATCCACCAAGCCTATGTGGCAGATGCCATGTCATAGAACAAGCCTACGTGGTAGAAGCACGTTATCCACCAAGCCCACGTGGCAGGAGGCGCGTCATCCACCATGCCTACGTGGTAGGGGCCACGTCATCCACCAAGCCGACGTGGCAAGGTACACGTCATCGAGCGCGTACGTGCAGTTGCAACGTCATCCACGAAGCCTACGTGGCAGAAGCCACGTCATTCACCAAGCCTACGTGTTAGGGGCCACGTCATCGAGCAAGCGTACGTGGCAGTTGCCACATCATCCACCTAGCCTATGTGGCAGATGCCATGTCATTGACCAAGCCTACGTGGCTGGAGCCACGTCATCCACGAAGCAAACGTGGCAGAACCCACGTCATCCACCAAGGCTACGTGGCAGGGCCACGTCATCCACCAAGCCTACGTGGCATTAGCCACGTCATCCACAAGCCTACGTGGCAGAAGCTACGTCATCCACCAAGCCTACGTGGCGGGATCCACGTCATCGAGCAAGCGTACGTGGCAGTAGCCACGTCATCCACGAAGCCTGTGTGGTAGATGCCATGTCATAGACCAAGCCTACGTGGCTGATGCCATGTCATCCACCAAGCTACGTGGCAGGAGACACGTCATCCACCAAGCCTATGTGGCAGGAGCCACGTCATCCACCAGGCCTACGTGGTGGGGGTCACGTCATTCAGCAAGCCTACGTGGCGAGATCCACATCATCCAGCAAGCTTACGTGTAGTAGCCACGTCATCCACCAAGCCTATGTGGCAGATGCCATGTCATAGACCAAGCCTACGTGGCTGGAGCCACGTCATCCACCAAGCCTATGTGGCTGGAGCCACGTCATCCACCAGGCCTACGTGGGAGGGGCCACGTCATTCACCAAGCCTACGTGGCGAGATCCATGTCATCCAGCAAGCGTACGTGGCAGTAGCCACGTCATCCACCAAGCCTATGTGGCAGATGCCATGTCATAGACCAAGCCTACGTGGATGGAGCCACGTCATCAACAAAGCCTACGTGGCTGGAGCCATGTTATCCCCCTAGCCTACATGGCAGGTGCCATGTCATCACCAAGCCTACGTGGCTGGTGCCACCACAACGACCTAGCCTATGTGGCATTTGCCACGTCATTCGCAATGCCTTCATGTTGTTAGTAGATGAAACGTGAAAACCCATTTGTTTATTAAAAAAAAAAAAAAAAGTTAAAACCCATTTGTATATATCAAGTTGTGGGCCAATTTTATTTTATTTTTTTTAAAAATGTCTGTATATTATTTTTATAATTATTTTTAATATGTTTAATAAATTTATTATTTGATATATAAAATTTATTTTTTAGAACTTATATAAAATTTATAATAGTTATACTCTTGACATTTATAAACTTTTTATATTTTTACTCTTAAACATATAATATTGAATTTATGTTCTTAAAGTTTTTTTATATTTATATTTTTAATATGCCTAATAATAAATTTTATAATTTGATCCCTACAGGCTACAGTTCATAAAAGTTATTTGCTTTCATAGTTAATTGGTCATTTTCAATTTAATTTGCATTTTTTTTAATGTAAATAAGACTATTTTGGGAGATCATTGACAAAAACAGTACTATATAAATATAGGAAATTGGATCCGATGCAATTAGATTTTGTGCAATTAAGATAATGTTATTTATCAATATTGATAAAAATTTGGTCCCAAATCTATTTATAGTAGGTCCTTATTAGTGTCGGTCCCTAAAATTACTTCACAAATGAAGTAAAAATGTGCATTTTGAGGTAATTGCAACATAATTGCACGGAATCTAATTGCACCGGATCTAATTTCTATTTGGTCCCTAATCCATCTAGGGTAGGTCCTTATTAGTGTATGTTCCTAAAATTACTTCACAAATAAAATAAAAATGTGCATTTTAAAGTGATTGCACCGTAATTAACTAATTATACAGAATCTAATTGCACTAGAGATTCCACCGAATCCAATTTCTAAATATCGATATATAGGTGAGCAAGTTGTTAAATCTAATTTTTGCATTTGGAAATTAAAGGAGATTTTCTCATGTATAATTTAGTCGTATTCTAGACGCCATTATCTTTGTGCGAGGCCATTTTGCAAGCTATATATATATATATATATATATATGAGTATAATTTAGAGTTATAAATTAAAGAGCATGCTCATTAATTCAATTTTATATTTTATTTTGACTTCAAGGTCATCTTATGTTTCTCCACTAATTTTGTAGCCAAGTCAATACTCCTTCTATCTGTCATTTTAAGTAGAGAACGTGACTGTTAATTAAGTATAGGCAAAATAGTGTTTCCAATAAGTTATTTTTTTTAAAACAAGGTGTATGGTTGAGTAAGAGGTACTCATCATCCATCCTGAACTAAGTGTTAGGGGTTTGATCTCTGACTTTAGGTATGGAGTAGCTTTAAATCTTTGGGCAAGTTGTCCCACCCTTCAAGGTGCCTACAATTCAGCGATGAGATTAGTAATTGTGTTCGATAATAGATACCCTGGTCAAGACAAAAAAAATAAGTATTTTTTTGTGGGCTTCTATCCATTATATGGGTATTTTATTAATTTAATAAAATTAATTGACTGAAGATTCAATTAGATACATGGGCACAAATTAAAAGTGATATAATTAAAGGGCTATGTGCACCTATGGTTAAAAGTGTAATTAGGCCGTAAGTGTAGACCTAATAACTTAGCTCAGTGCGTGATGGATGGACTATTTAGGTTACAAATTAGGGCTAGGTCCCTTTTCCACCTCACACACATAGTTGACTATTGAGTTAGTTTCCTATCAGAATGCCTATTATGAGTGCTGAAAAAAAGGACTAATTAGCATGCATTTTGAAGAAAGTTATGGCGATAGGTATGTTAATTTGTTCTTGATTTCTATTTTGGTATTCTAATTCATACACTATGATCATAATTTTCTATCATTTCCTATCCCCACATTTGGTGTCACTGTCAATTATGTCCCAACGTTCTTTTTTGTTGTCAATTATACCCCCAACTTCACAATTATGAACCAACGTTTCTTTAAATATTTGGCACGTATGTTTTTGTATATATGACGTATGTTTTTTACGTGCCCAAATATTTAAAGAAGTAGATTACACACATAGAAAAAACAGACAACACGCACGGGAGTACGTGTTGGATGCTAGTATATATATATATATATATTCTAAAACAAAAATGAGGTTTATTAACTCACAACCTTTGATCATCAGCATTGTATTACGTGGAAAAGAAGGAGAACCATATCTTGCATTCTCGTGGAATGGAACCACAGTGAAGAATTTATTAATCTTTGCAACTTTGGCCCCAAAGTGTCGTATAACCACAAAATTTGATCGCTCCCGTCGCAAAGTTGACCAAATTAATCGAATTAGAAAGCAATGTAGCAACGTAACTCGGATCGTTTTCACTCAAGGAGCCTTTATCTAAGATCCTAGGCTAAACTAAGTATAAAAAACATGCAATTAACAAACTAAAGTGAAGTTTTGGGATTTTAAGCTATTTACTAAATGAGAAAAGCAATAAAAGTAAACTTAAATGTAAATAAAGAGAACCTAAATTACTATTTTTAGTATTTTTCTTGAAAAGGCTAATTAAAAAGAGGTTGGAATTAATATTGAAAATGCCCTTGGAAATAGAATTATAGCTATCATAGTTCAAATTAATATGGGAATTAATATTTCACTAAGTCTTAAAATAAAACCTCAAGGTACCACTTGAGTCTTGTGTTCTTTCTTAGTAATTACTCCTACTACCATAGCTAGCAATTACTCCAAAAGACACAATTAAAAACCACTTAGTGTATGATTAAAATTAGACAAAAGCAACTTGTTCCTCTACTAAAAATTGCTCAACCGAGACAATCAAATACAAGCATATAAGATTATATCCTCTAGTCATGAACATGATAGAAAATACTTTCTAATTGCATTGTAAAGGTAATATTTCTATACAATCATCAAGTTGCCAAAATCAATCTAAATCATAATCACCCAATACACATAGACAATGTATCCATAAATCTAAAATTCTAAATTGCATAAAGATAAATCCTAAACCTAGGAAATCAAATATACAATTTAAAATTAGGTATTGAGATAAAATAACTCCCCTTTGTAGAATGGAAACTCAAGCCCTAATCTCCATCTCCAAGAAGCAAGGAAATCTAGCCACACATTGAGAGAGATGCTACAATACCCTTCCCTTCATCCATGGTGCAAGAAATGGAAATGTTAAGATGATGGTGGTGAGGTGGCGTGAGAAGAAAGTGGGTGAATGTGGTGAAATGATGAAATTGTAAGTGAGTAGGTGGAAGTGGGTGAGGAAAAGAAGAAAAGACAAGAAATGATGTGGTGAAATGGTGTGTGATGATGGTGATGGTATGAAGAAAGTGAAGAGGAGAAGAGGAAGTGGCGTGAAAAATGGAATGGGAGAAGTAAGTAGGTAGTGGAATAATGATTGAAAAAGATAAAAATATGGAGTCTTTTTCTTGCCCTGTAGCGCCGAAGACAGAGAAGGAAAATTGGGGAAAAAATTCTGATTTTCTTTCAAAGTGGCGTGAGGAGGTTGAAAAAATATGGGAAGGTGGATTTGGGTTTTGGGTATTTGACTTGAATATTGGGTGCTGTAATTTGGGCCTTGAATCTTGGGCTTCTTGAAATTAATTGGTCTTGGATCTTAGATTGTACAATTTTTGCTCCTCCAAAATTTTAAGATATCCTACAAAATAAAATTAAGCCCAATCTAAAATAATCATCCCAAAATATTTTAATTAAAAAGCAATCACAAAAAAAATATAGTAATTTAACCATTTTTAATATTATTTTTATGTAATTACTCTTAACCAAATTTATCATAATTGATGCAATTAAGCCCAATAAAATATAATAAGAACCCTAAAATAAGATAGGAAATATTATACAAAATAGGGACTTATCAGTGAATGTGATTATGATATGGAGGGTGTGTATTGGTGATGGAGTGATGATGGCTTGGTGGGAAGAAGAGAAATATTGGAGTGAAGAGAGGAAGAGATAATGATGGAGTGTCTATGAATGGCGTGATTCCCCTTCCTTTCCTGTAGTCGACGCCACCTTCCCTCAAATTAGGGATTTGTGTTTATTTTTTATGGTGGCTTGAATTGATGTGGGATGGGTCATGGATTTTGGGTATTTGACTTGAATATTGGGTGCTGCAATTTGGGTTTTGAATCTTGGGCTTCTTGAAATTAATTGGTCTTGGGTCTTAGATTGTACAATTTTTGCTCCTCCAAAATTTTAAGATATTTTACAAAATAAAATTAAGCCCAATCTAAAATAATTTATCCCAAAATTTTTAATTAAAAAGCAATCATAAAAAAATATAACAATTTAACCCTTTTTAATATTATTTTTATGTAATTACTCTTTAACCAAATTTATCATAATTGATGCAATTAAGTTCAATAAAATATAATAAGAACCCTAAAATAAGATAGAAAATACAAACTAGGGACTTATCAATATACATACATATATATATATATTCTAAAACAAAAATGAGGTTTATTAGCTCACAACCTTTGATCATCAGCACTGTATTACGTGGAAAAGAAGGAGAACCATATCTTGCATTCTTGTGGAATGGAACCACAGTGAAGAATTTATTAATCTTTGCAACTTTGGCCCCAAAGTGTCGTATAACCACGCCTTAATCTTTTTCCATTTGTTTTTAATTTCAAACCCTAACCTTGAACCCTCGTCCATAGTCTGCAATTTGCTCAAGTGTTTTTTATTCTTCAATTTCTAGAGGAGGAGGAAGAAGAAGGTGGTGACGTGGATGTTGACATGAGTATAAGTGGACATGTAGGAGCCACGTAACCGTTCCACGTCAGCGTCTAATGGAAAAAACTAACAGTGTTAAGCAAAAAGATCAATTTTGATAAAATGTGAAACATAGAAGACTTATAATGATATTTTAAAACATAGATGAACAAAATAGAAATTTAGCCCCATTATTTATTAGATGCATTAATATAAAAACTAGAATCTTGATCAATATTTTAAAATTAAATTTCACTTTTTACCTTAATTAGACAAATTAATTAATCTTTATAAGTTACATAGATTTTTTCTATGAACATATAAACATATATATATGTGTATTTTTGCTTCTGAAGTGTTTTGAAAACATAATTGGCTCACTCGCTCGAAAGTAATCATACTTGGCTTAGATTGAGTTTATAAACCCAAAAAAAAAACCACCAAATATGAAAAGTTAGGCTAAAAAATGTACCTTTCGCTTCTTAAAATTCAACAAAGAGAAGTTGTTGATCTAACTAATATATATCTGTGATGCTCTTGCAAATTGTGAACTTGTATCGTCTCACAACCTGTATAATACAAAAGGAAATGACAAGCTTTCAACAGACAGAGCTATGATGACTGTCAATTCATGAGTGGAGACACCTCTCACATCTCGAAATCTCATAAATCTAAGCCAGAGACTCATAAAATACAAAGCTAAGACTCAAAGATGTACCTCTCGCTTATCAAATCTCAAAGATTTGAACTAAAGAGCTCATAAAAAAATCAAGCTAATGCTCAAAGATGAAACTCTAGCTTATGAAAATCTCATAAATATGTCATCTGAGTTATAAAGCTCACAAACAAAAAAAGCTAGAACTCAAATATATACCTCTCTTGCTTCTCAAAATCTCATAGATAAGAGCTAGAGAGCTCACAAACTGAAAAAGCTAGACCTCAAAGAGAAATCTTCGGCTTTTCAAGAACTTTATAGAGACATTTTGTCCAAGTTAAATAAAAGAAACTAAGAAAACTTGAAACTTTTTGAAAATATATTTTACAAGAACATTATAGACACCAGGTTTTTCTATTTCAACTTAAATGAAACCAAATTATATCATGCTTGTCTCACTTCATGTAGCAGCATATACATCAAATTTTGAGCCAAAAGAAACATTAACATCAATGATTTGTGACTAAAAAAAATGAAATATTACCTCTACATTATTCCTGGCCCTTTCATTGATACAAGTCTCATATTTTCTTTTTACGAATAGAAATAAATAATTTACCTCAACCAACTGGTCATCCTTTCTCCAACTCCTATATAAAATAGGGTCTTATCAAGTACACAAAAAGAAAAAGCTGTAGCTCAAAGAATGCCTCTCGCTTCTCAAAATCTCATTGATATGAGCTCAAGAGCTCATAAATAGAAAAGTTAGGGCTCAAAGATGTACCTCTCGCTTTTTAAATCTCAAAGATCTGAGCTAGAGAGCTCAGTAATAGAAAAAGCTGGGGCTCAAATGAACTTCTCGCTCTTCAAAATCTAAAATCTGAGCTAGAAAGCTTACAAATATAAAAAGTTGGAGCTCAAAGATGAACCTCTCGCTTCTCAAAATCTCATAGATCTGACCTATAAAGCTCACAAACCAAAAACAAAGTTGGGGCTCAAAGATGAACCTCTCGGTTCTCAAAATCTCAGATCTGAGCTAGAGAGCTCACAAACGGGAAAAAAAAAGCTAGGCCTCAAAGATGAACCTCTTGCTTCTCAAAATCTCATAGATCTGAGCTAGAGAGCTTACAAATATAAAAAGCTAGGGCTCAAAGGTGAACCTCTCGCTTCTCAAAATCACATATATCTGACCTATAAAGCTCACAAACCAAAAAAAAAAGCTGGGGCTCAAAGATGAACCTCGGTTCTCAAAATCTCAGATCTGAGTTAGAGAACTCACAAACGGGGAAAAAAGTTAGGCCTCAAAGATAAGCCTTTTGCTTCTCAAAATCCTAGACATGAGCTATAAAGAACTCGCAGAAGAAAAGGCTAGAGCTTAATTATATACCTATTGCTTCTCAAAATCTCAAAGATCTGAGCTAGAAAGCTCACAAAAAAAAAGAAGCTAGAGCTCAAAGATGAACCTTTCGCATCTCAAAATGTCATAGATCTGATCTAGAGATCTCACAAACAGAAAAAGTTAAGGCTCAAAGAAGAACCTCTAACTTCTCAAAATCTAATAGATCTGAACTAAAGAACTCACAAGGAGAAAAAAGCCAAGGCTCAAAGATAAAAATGAGAAAATGAAATTAAAGGAATTGAGTCAATTGATGTGCCAAAGGAAAGTAAGAAACCCATTATATATAAATGTATAATATTGGTAATTAATTTTGTAGAGGTTAAATAGGAAAAATAATAAAAATCATAGATGTGAGATCCTATATATATATATATATATATATATATATATATATATATATATATTCCTTTTTCAAAGGCACAAATTAATTAATATTAATAATTCAATATTAAGCAACTTATCTTCTGGACTCATGGTAAGTGTGTGAATGGCTACAAAACCTAATGGAAAATATGCCTATTGTGCAAATAAAAATAATATATAAAAATGACATGAACTTGCGTTTCATCAAATCTAGTGATTTTTATTGGCTATAGCGGTGATTTTTAGCCACTATTAAATGATATTGTGGCGATAAAAAACCTTTGACAATACTTGTGTCAAAGTCTATCCCCTGTACAATCAACAATCCTAGCAATTCCCTTTTTCTTTTTCTTTTTTTTTTTGCCGAATTCTCTTTTACAATTTATATATTATATTAATGAGTGAGATTATGATGCAACTTGTTACATGTATGCAATACAATTTTGGTCAATAAGATTGTGACATATGTGGGTAAGATGACTTGAAATGCAATGCGAGATTTTCTACATGTCACAATCCTATCGGTCGAAATCTATATCTATATATATCTATATCTATATATCTATATAATATACTAAAGCCAAATACATGAGGCCAAATCTTGCCACGTGGCTGGAGCATCATATTTTGCAATTCCGACATGTCATACTATCTCAAAATCTAACTAATATCTAGATCCACGTTCGCATAAATCATTAAATGCGAAATTTATATTCATTACAGCATCTCAGTTTCGATTCACCAATCTTTCCTTTGCATAAAAAGGGGAATCACATTTACTCATATTTACTGTCTGCAAAGTTAACTCCGAATGCTTATGGCAAGTTTTCAAGTCATTAATGATGCATAGTTGACTCCGAATGCTCATGGCAAGTCCCAAATTTGAATTTGTGTATATGTTTCTTTTTCTTGTATATATGTGTTAAAATCCCAAATTTGAGCCATGTTATAATATATTTTTTAATATTTTATACTTAATATAAACTTCTATATATCTTTGACTATAGATAAATATATGAAAATTAATTAATTAAAATTGGAATAAACAATTTGAGATTCACATGATTTTTTTTCTCAATATATAAAGAAAACAAAATAAGGGACTCATTGAATTACGGGTCAATTTTTGTAAAACCAATTTTTTTTCTATTCTCCTTTTACTACAAAAAAAACATCATTTTTCAGCAACAAGAATCCAGACAAAACCCAAAAGAATGAAACAAGAAAATCAAAAGTCACAATATATGAAACTTTAATTAGTGGACCTACAAGTCGTCCTAACCTCTCCTTGCTTTCCGGTAAGCACTCCTAAAGAACCCATCCGACTCATCACCTTACCAAACTTCACCGGAAACAAATTTGGATCCTCCGCCATCCTTCTAACGAATGACGCCGTCATCTTGTTATTTGCTATTGCTTGATCCGTCTCCAGCAACGCCTTCCTCTTCTCCATCAAATTCCTATACAGCAAATTATCAATTACAACGAGTGTATCATCAAAATTCACATTTGGATTATCCCTCACATTCATTAACCTGAGAGCCTTACATATCTTCTTCAATTCATCAAACGCAACCGAGTCCAAACTCAGGTCGGGTCTCCCTGTGTTACTATAATTGTACAATCTTTCACTAAAAATGCTACAATGTGCTGACCCTACAGAATGTGCACCACTCAAAGCCACAATGTCTTCGGCATTGAACCCTTTCTTTTTGAAGAGGTTGAGCATTTGATCCATTGACCAATTAGGGAAAGGCAAGTTGTCTTCTGCTTCGGCCGCACAGGACAACAAGCTGTCCCTGCCGCCGCTGAGCTTAGGCTGAGGTAGCAAACCCTTTATCCAGCAGTAGGGAATGCTATGGTGTCAACACATGAGACAATGCCAGGACATTGTTCATCTAGCTTTGCTTTAATGTCGTCGATTAAATCTGCGGCTTTTAGGAGTTGGCCATTGGTGGGTGACAAATTTTCTACTTTCTCTTCGAATTCCATGGCATCCAACAAAATATAGGCATTACATCTCTTTAATTATATACAAGAACATATATATATGAAGTGTCAACATCTATATCACTCTAAACATATATTATATATATGTCAACAAAGAGGAGAAAAAAAACAATTATTTGATCATTTAAATATATGGAGCGAAATTCAATTTAGTTATGTTAGATAATATATATAAGTAGATTAAGATGAGTTAATTAAATTTATAATAATAATAATAATTAAGATGGTACGTAATTAGCATATCGACCAAATTTCCAAAATATTGATAAAATTTAAGCTTACTTAGGGACCAATTTAAAATTTTATTAAACTATTAGGATTCAATTAAAAACTGAGTGAAATTATAGGGACTAAAAAGAGTAATTTAACCAAAAAAAATTTTGGCCCCTACTTCCTTTTTTTCCTTCCTATCTCTCTCTTGTTAAACTGTAGGGACCAATTTAAAATTTTGTTAAACTATAAGGATTCAATTTAATATTTGAAAACCTAATTTAATTTCATTGTAATTGAAGATTTAAGGACTAATATAAAAAAATCAGTCAAGGGCATATTTCAAAAATTATCAAACATTTTTGGGGTTATAAAGATTGAACCAAACCCAAGGAGTATGGTTGAGTAGAAGGGACTCATCCATCCTTAACCAAGTGTCAGGGGTTCGATTCCTGTCTTGGGTATGGAGCAACTTTAAATCTTTGGGCCAGCTGTCCCACCCTTCGAGGTGCCTACAATTTAGCGAGGGGATTAGTCACTGTGCTCGACGGTGGTTACCCTGATATAAACAAAAAAAATCTTATAAAATAATTTTTAAAATAAATTAAATTTTATTTAATTATTATATATAATATTATATAAATTATTTTATAAAATAATATATATTATATTAATATAATATTACATATTATATATTTTTTTTTTTGGTTTTCTATATTACATATTATATATATATACATATCCGACCCTTCGCCCTCAAATCTCACAGCAGGGCCCATATAAAAAAAATTGTTTGTATTTATAACATGTTAGAAAATAAAAATTTTTATATTTTATTTTAATAATTATTTTTTTAAAAAATTATATAACAATAAATTAGTCTTGTTTTTGCCTTGCAGGTTCAATTTATTCGATAAATTTATATATTTATTAAAAAAATTGTTCTACAGTACTATATGTGTTTGTATTTTTTTTTTGTTAAAACACTGAATAAATTAAATTATCAAATTCACCAAATGAATAACAATCCAAATTAATTTTGGCACATGTTAGGAATCACAAAAAAATTTGTATATAATTAACATCTAATTGATGCATATAATAAAATATATACCATCTAATTTCTTACATGTCTTTACACGTATATATTCTTACATATCGATGTTTTATTTTCTTACTCAAACGTATACTTATTACATGTCTTTACACCGCTTTTACACATATCCCTTAGGTTATACCTTGCCCTTACACATGTCCTTGTATTGTATGTGTCTATACCTTTCTATATATTGCATGTATTACACGTGCATATCATTACGTGTCTTTACCTTGCCATTACATGAATATTCTTGCATTTCCATATTTTTCCATTCCAGGTATTCTTACGTGTCTTTGCCTTGTTGTTACACGTATGGATCCTTGATATTAATGTGTCTTTAATTACCTTGCTATTACATGTATATATATCCTTGCGTGTCTGTTCCTTTCCATTGCATGTATTCTTATGTGTCTTTACCTTACTATTACGCGTATCCTTACGTGTCTTTACCTTGCCATTACACGTATATTCTAGTGCGTCCATATTTTTCCATTGCATGTATTCATACGTGCCCTTACCTAGCTATATATTACACATATAATTAGTTATTTGTCTTTACCTTGCAATTAATATCCTTGCGAACGTGTCTGTTCCTTTCCATTGCATGCATTCTTAATTACGTGTCTTTACCTTGCTATTACACGTATCATTACGTGTCTATACCCTGCCATTACACGTATATTGTAGCGTGTCCATATTTTTCCATTGCATGTATTCTTTACGCGTCTTTTCCTTGCTATTACACGTATCCTTAATTACGTGTCTTTACCTTGCCTTTACACATATATCATTGCTTGTTTGTATATAATTCGTTTCCATTGCATGTATTCTCTTACGTGTCTTTACCTTGCTATTGCACGTATCCAATCCTTACGTGTCTTTACCCTGCTTTTACACGTATATCTTTACGTGTCGATATTTCGCTTTCGTGCTTTCTATATAAATATGTGAATATACTAACTCAGAGAAACCACGAGATCAATAAAATGTATGTAATTGATTCGCAAAAACAAAGAAAGGAATAGATAGAATAAGAAGATCTTCATAAAAGGTATGTTCTTGAATTTTCATTTTATTTGATACAATGTTATATATTTATATATGGTTATGAAATAAAATAATTTAGTTTTCAAGAAAACATAAATACTCTTCTTAATTAATTACCTTAAATATTTTGAGAATCACAGGCAGAAAATGTATAGAACCTATTCCCAGTGTGAAGCTGAGAAATTAGCAATCTCTGTTGAAAAAGAAACCGTCTTAGAAGATGAATTGAAGGTAAAAAATACGATGTTTGGTGAAAAATTATTGTTTAATTTAAATTGTTAATTTTTCATATATATACATATATTAATTACAAGCTTAATAAATTTCTTTATGGTGACAAAATTTTTTGTTGTTGCATATGCAGAATTATTATCACCAGAATTTGATCATAATGTGTGGATCTCTGCAAGAGATTTACAGAAAAAAATATGGAATTCAACCTGTTCCAAAAGGAAAAGAGGAAGAAGAAGAAATTGTTACTCATAAAATGGAAGTGAGTTCATATGTTATAAGCTCTAATTAATTAAATATTTCATAATTGAAATATACTATATATATATATATATATATATATATATATATATATATATATATATATATATATATTGTATTAATTATTTATATATGGTTCGCTATTGAAATTTTCAGAGTTCAGTGGGTGAGAATGTAAAAATCTCATTAAATTTCAAATCATAGGCAAAGAGCAAGCTCGTGAGAAAGCACCAAACCCTCTGAAAATTAAAAACTTTTCAGAAAGATCAATTAGTTCGAGGTTAATTATATTACTTAAGATCATTTTCATGAAGATTATGCATGTTACATTAATTTTATTTCTTATATGTTAGAGTTAGTTCATCTTAATTACTTAAATATTTTATTTGAAATATACTATATATTATATATGTATTAACTTTATATGTTTCACTATTGAAATTTTCAGAAATCTGATACGGAGAGCTGCCTCTCATGGTCATGAAGTTGTTGAGAAAATAAGCAAAACAAGTTTTGGTAGAAAGAGAATTTGAACTAATTGATCATATTTCCCTATTCAATTGAATTATGTGAGTTCATCAATTTACAGATAAATAATTTGATTTCATATATATATATATATATATATATATATATATATACTAAATTTAATTACAATTCCTTAATTTTTGTTACATGTTTATATGTTATAATTAGATAATGGCTTATTGTGTTCAAGAATAAATAATTATATAATTTTAATGTTTTTTTTTAATTTTTACAGGATACAAAAATGTAAGACTGCACTACTTAAATTAAAGAAGCTATATACAAATGGATTAAATTTATAGTAGATCAGAAAGAATTAGTCCTTTATAGCGTGGTGAACTCGGATTTGAATCTCTAATCTATTGGAAGAGAGATTCCCATATTTAGTGCCTGACAAGTGACACTAATAGTGCCGAACAGATTGCTTCCAATAAAATTAATTAAAGATATCTGTGTAAAAAAAAAAATTCAAAGAAGCTACACGAAAGATTCATACAAGAATCGAAAAGGATATATTTAGAAGTTCATTAAGTTTTGATTAATTTGATTCGAACAAATTGAGATCATATATATATATATATAATGGTAGTAGAGTTTTTTTAGCAGAATATTTTCTTATGCATAGTAATTCTCTCTCTCTCTCTCTCTCTCTCTCTCTCTCTCTCTCTCTCTCCTTATCATTGATGTATACACTTGATTTTGGGATATTTAATTTTTTTATATCTCAAATTATATATAATATCAACTTAAGAAAGTGAAGACAAAAAAAAATTTAGTCATTTAACTTTTTTATTATATTTAAAATCAAAGTAACATATGGTAGAAATAATATATTTATATATATACATGCCAATGAAATTTAGAGAAAATATTGTAAAAATCAAATATATATTCTGTTGAAAATAAAGTATACACTTGATTTTAGTTTTTCATATATTCTGTTGAAAATACCACAAAAATGTGATTTCCACAAATTTGATTTTAGTTTTTTTAACTACCACTAGGGGTCGCAATGGATGGGTACCCATTTATTTTTGTACTATCCGCATCTGAATTCACACAATATATCCAATACCCGTACTCAAATATGAAAATATGGTCATTTTTAATATCCGTACCCTATCTGATACCTGAAACACCCGAAATATTCAAAATATCCAAAAAATGGATTGGATAATATTGGATATCCTATAATCAAATAAATTACTCGATATCTGTTACCCAATGTCCATCCAATAAATAAATAATTATAGAAATAATATTTTAAAATTAAAAAAATACAATTGTTATAAATACAAATAAAAAACAACAATTTTACTAATATTATATTCACAAAATTTATTTAATAATATATATTGTATTTAATATTTAATATATTTTATGATATATATTATTTGGATATCGAATATCGGGTACCCTATCCGTCCATTCATTTCGGACGGATACAGGATACCCGAAGTCAATTTTCGCACCCGCCCAATACCCAATGGATAGTTATATTTTATTATTCGTACCCTATCCGAGATATCCGATATCCATAAAATATCGGGTAGTTTTTTCGGACGAATACCATCGAATATCCATTTCTTAGATACCTATTGCCCACCCCTAACCACCAACACCACACACAACCTGCCATTACCACCACCTATGTCCACCACCACTACCTGCCGCCGCCACTCACCACCACTAGCAACCACCACCCACCACCTGTCACCACGACCACCCATGTCCGCCACCACCACTTGCCACCACCACCCATCACCATGACCACCCACCGGCCACCTGCCACCACCACCAACCATGTTCACCACCACCACCCGCCACCAACCACGCCCACCACCACCCATCGCACTACTCACCACCCACCACTCACCACTACCTGCCACCACGAGTTTTAATTTTATATGAGTTTTTTTTTGTCCAAAATTTTATAAGAGTGAAATATATTAATTATGATAATTTTTTACAAGGAGTTAAATTATTATATTTTTGTGATTTTTCTTTAATTATAAAATTTTGGAGTAAATGATACTACGTTGATCTTGTTTTTACATTAATTGTAAGTTATCTTAAAAGAATTAAAAAAACATAAGCAGCCTACAATTCATTAACCCAAAACTCAAGCCCAAGATCCAATACTCATTTTCCTCTCACCAGTTTCACGCCTCCTTTGACCCAATTCACTTGGGTTTGTATGTTATATTAAATAGTACATAATATGTAATAAAAAAAACTTAGATCAAATTCTTTATAATTTTGCTATAAGTTTCTTTCAATTATATACTTTATTTACACTCTTCCTTATAGCAAAGATATAAAGAACTTTACCTAAGTTTGATCTCATATAATATATGATGACCAGTTGACCACTATGTAATAGCAATAGCTTAGCCTATGTTTGGTATGAATGCAGCATATAAGGGAAGGGATATAAAGTACTGTAGATCGAGAGAAAAGTACTGAGAGAAAAGTGAAGAGAAAGATCGAGAAAAAATTTAGAAGAAAAAAAAAGTATAATGAAAAGTGTGTTTGATATGTAAAAAAATATGATGTAAATTTTTTTTTTTGGAAATTGTGAGAATACATGAATTTGATCGGTAATGTTTTCACAATTTCAAACGTAGCCTTACGTGCTTAATTTTTGGTTCAATCTTAATTTGATCCTTAATGTTTTTACAATTTCAATTTGGTCTCTCATGTTTGTGATTAGTATCATTGTGGTCCTTCTATTATTATAGTATTAAAATTATTTAACAAAATTTTGTCATGATGGAGGAACCAAATTAGTTCTAATCGCAAACGTGAAAGATTAAATTGAAAATTGACAAACATGAGAAACCAAATTGGTATCAAACAAAAATGTGAGGGATCAAATTGAGTCTGTACAAATGTTATTAGTGACCAAATTAAAAAAAGTACTAAACATTAAGGACTAAAATTTAGTTTATATATATATATATATATATATATATATATATAATGTACATATTGTAATTAACTTTTTAGACGTTAAACAAAAAAATATTGCATAGATGCGAGATCCAATTATATTGCATGATGCAACAAAATAACAAGTGTCATAATTTTATTGGCTGAAATTACATTACATAATGTAACAAATTGCATCATAGACTCACCTATTATTAATTTAATATTAAACAAGTTCTTTTCTGGACTCATCGAATAAGTGTGAATGGCTACAAAATTTAATGGGAATGATGCCTATTTTGTGAATGAAAATAATATATAAAAATGAGATGAACTTACGTTTCATCAGATTGGGGACAAATTTCAAAGAAAACAGTTTCATTTGTTGATCTCAATAAAATTAAACTCTACTTATATATTTCCTTGTTTATTAATAATAAAACTGAAAAATAAGTTCAAAATTTTTTTTTTTGGTTTTCCACAGATATCCTTCTATTGGAGACAATCCTGTTTGAGCTAGCTGAGGTCCCATAACGAGGGTAGAGCTCTCCCAGCAGAGGTTTTTCCATACACAAGACTCGAACCCGAGACCTTGCTTAAGGAGAATGGAGTACCTACCACTCCAACCAACCACCTGTACGTTGGTAGAATTTTTTTTTATTAATTTACTTTTTTATAAATAAACAAATTAATATTAGTTTTCTTTAGATTTTAAAATATGTGCATATTTTTCAAATGGAGCATTTAGAGTAATTTATTAAAAAAAATGTAGATACATATAATTGAGTGGACACTCCACATGCATGTATACTGAAATTTTTGTCGACATTTTTTAAGTTTAATTTTATTTTATTTTTGAGAACTTTAAAGTTTAATTTTTTTGAGAACCAAAGTTTAATTTTAAATAGTTAGAATTTGAAAGATTTTTTTGTTTATCATTTTTTGTCCCATCTTCAAAATTTTGTCTCAATTAATAATACAGTTTCGATCCATGCATGCCATGCACGTAATTGTGGTGAGAGTGTCCCAACCAAAATAGCTACATTCAAAAGGTAGTTTCAAATCCAAGATATCTAGACTAACCCTTTGTTGCTTTAGAAAGATTATTAAAGAGATTAATTAACTCAAAATCATTTATTATTTGAAGATAAATTATTATTTATTTTATTAGAACAAAATATTCTTTATAGTTTTATTAAGTTCTTGAATAAAACATTTTAAAAAATCTAACCATGAAATAATGAGTTGTGGAAAGCATCTACATACACATCAATTTTGTAATTAGACAACTTAAAAATATAAAAACACACCTAAATAATCTTTTCCTTTCTATAAACTTAATTATCTAGACAAATAATATATATAGAAATAGATTTCTGAATCAATAAACTAAATTAAATTTTTACCTTCAATAAAAAATATTAATTATATAAACTTAAAGTATTCCTTTTTTGACCAAATGTAGTGATCTAACTCTGGATGCGCAAGAATATTTCATTCACAATAAATACATTTTTACTAAAACAGAGAGGGAAAAAGAAATTAAAGAAAACACCTCCTATGGAAATAATTAATTCAAAATAGTTTAGCATATTTGTATATTTCAAATTAATGGCATGCATAGACCAATGTCCTGGTTTGAGACATTATTGTGAGTAATACAATTATTCTTATTAAGAGATTCTTTCACCATAACCAAGTGCGCGATATGGATTGAGTTTAGATTAGTCAAGGCAGTATCTAAGAGACCAAGCAGGTAACCAAAAGAAATTAATGACATAGCATGCAACGACAAGATAGAAAGGGAAAAGAGACAAAATTAGTTGAACTTTGAAAGTTGGAATACAATTATTCTCCACAAATAAACCCTTCTTTATTAATTCTCCCACCATAATTAGGTGTGTGACACGGGTCGAGTTCAGATTAGTCGAAGTAGTGTCTCAGAGACCAAGCGGGTAACCAAAAAATTAATGACATAGCATGCAACGACAAGACAGAAATGGAAAAGTGACAAAATCAGTTGAACTTTGAAATTTGCAATACAATTATTCTCCACAAATCAACCCTTCTTTATTCTCCCACCATAACTAGGTGCGCAACACGGGTCGAGTTCAGATTAGTCGAGGCAGTGTCTCAGAAATAAGTCGGGTTAACCAAAAAATATTAATGGCAGAGCAAGCAACGACAAGTCGACAAGATAGAAAAGAAAAAGAGACAAAATCTGTTGAACTTTGAAATTTTCAATACAATTATTCTTCATAAATCCACCCTTCTTTATTTTCACCCCAAAATCATTTTAGTTTGGTCTCTTCGAGCTTCAATTCGGCTTCGGCTTGAGGTCGATCTTAGGTAATCGTGTTTTGTCTAGACGAGGCTTTCACTTTAATTTCTCATCTCATTATCAATTCCTTACCAATTATTTCTGATTTTATTTGCTCATCCATCTATTTCCATCACTGATTTTGATTTATGAAGGACAAAATCATGTTTAGTGTAGCTGAATTCAAGCAACAACAATTTCAGTCAAAACCTAATCAGATGATAATTAATGATGAACTCTCTCTCTCTCTCTCTCTCTATATATATATATATATAAATTGCTGCTTCAACTCATCTAGTTTTACTACTTAATTTTTTTTCCTTTATCTCACTTTTTCAATTCTGAATCTAAGATGACAACTCTTACTTCTAATTACACACATTCAATTAACACCGAAATGATCGAAATGTCTTTCAATTAGCAAATAAAAATACTGACAAATTAGCATATTAAATACTTATCAAAATGAAGGGATGATATCGATGTTATCTATAGTTCTATACTAAGCCAAGGAAGATGGTATCTATCTATGTATTTTATTTTATGATTTTATATTAATTTATGAATATTACTTGGATCGAGTTTTTAATTTCTTCCTATAAATATATGTTAACATATATTTTGTTTTGTGTTATTTATGATGTTATCTATACTAGTCCCTGAGTTATTAGTTATTAATAGTCCAGAAGATCAAAGTAGCATATTAAATACTGATGTGGTGGCGTTAAATGCTTTTTTGAGTGTGAATCCTCTGCTGTTCGTAATTGATACTGTCCGATTAGTCACGGCTATACAGTTACCATCAATTGTGGACAAATGAGACGATCCGCGTTCTACTTTTTTTGAATCTCCAATCAGCCGATATGTAAAAAAATGGCACACAGTGTAAGAAAATTTCTTTGTTGTAAGTTTTGTGACACGTTATTTGTGCATTAACTGATAACATTAATCTATTTACTTTTATTTAATTTGTTATATGGGTCATTTAGTCTTAAAAGTGAAAAATTAGAGTAATATTATTTGTTAATACACAACCGACATGGAACAACACATGTACACAAAAATTCCTCTCTATCATATAACACATAATTGGGTGTCTAACAAAACATTTAATGGCATCATATCAGCATCTAACATGCCACATCATTCAGTATCTAATAAATTCACAAACATGATCTTTCAAAGACCAAAAAATATATTACGAGCTTTCAAAGACTAAATCATAGTATTGCTAATGTTTTAAGTACTAAAAGATAGTTTACTCTATATTATTTCTCTTTCTTTGTGTATATATATATATATATATATATATTTTGGCCTGAGTGTATATATATATATATATATATATATTAATTACAATTTAATTTAAATGTTTTTCTTTATAGTGACAAATTATTTTTGCTGCGCGTCCATGCAGTTTTATTTTAATAAAGAGTTGAACTTAAGGTGTCGGTCTATGAAAGAGATGGAGAGATTTCAGAATCATGGAATTGTTCATGATTAATATGTTGAACAAATTAATGCTGAGGAGAAGATGAAAGTGAGTTTAATAACTTCTTAATTAATTAATATGTATTGTCGAAAATAATATTTTTGACAAATATCGATAATGGTTAGCTGTTGAAAATAATATCATTGATTTTTTTTAACAACTTAATTCTACGGCCAATTTAATTGTTAAAAAAATATACTTATTTCGACGGTCAAAATTTTATTGTTGAAAAAAGTATATATTTCAACAATTAATAGTGACCGTCAAAATAGAAGTTGTTGAAAATACTCATATTTTTTGCAATGATGTTCATCCAGTACCTTAATTTGGTCCCTAATGTTTTAACAGTTTCAATTTGGTCTCTTACGTTGCGATTAGTACTAATGTGGCCCTTCTATCATCAAATGTTAAAATTATTTAACAAAATGTTGTCATAATAGAGGAATTAAATTAGTGCTATTCGCAAACGTAAAAGACTAAATTGAAAATAGACAAACGTGAGAGACCGATTGATAGCAAATAAAAATGTGAGAGATTAAATTGAGACTGGACAAATGTTATTAGTAACCAAATTAAAAAATACTAAATATTAAGGACTAAAATATAGTTTAATTTTTGTCTATATATATATAATGCACATTTATTGTAATTAATTTTTTAGAGGTTAAAAAAAATTTGAATAGATGCGAGTTTAATTTTTGTCTCTATATATAATGTACATTTATTGTAATTAATATTTTAGAGGTTAAAAAGAAAAGAAATTGCATAGATGCGAGATCCTATATATATATATATATATATTCATTTTTCATAGGCACCATTTAATCAATATTAATAATTGAATATTAATAATGGCTGCAAAACTTATTGGGAATAATGTCTATTTTGTGAATAAAAATCATATATAAAAATGAGATGAACTTACATTTTCTCAGATTGGGGACAAATTTTCAAGAAAACAATTTCATTTGTTGATACTAATAAATTAAACTATACTTATATATTTCCTTGTTTATTAATAAAAATGAAAAATAAGTTCAAGAAATATTTTTTATTAGTTTACCTTTTTAATAAACAAATTAATATTAATTTTCGTTAGATTTTAAAATGTGTATATTTTTCAAACGGAGGAGCATTTGGAGTAATTTTTTTTTTTTGGAAAGCATTTAGAGTAATTTATTAAAAAAAATGTAGATACATATTAATAATTCAGTGGACACTCCTCATGCATGTATTCTGAAATTTTTGTCCACGTTTTTAAAGTTTAATTTCATTTTATTTGAGAACTTTAAAGTTTAAATTTAAATATATATAGTTAGAATGTTAAATAATTAAGTGTGTCATGAGTCATGACTATATAATAATTAACGTGCCATTAATAAGTAGACTAGATATATTTAAAATTAAAGTTTTTTTTGTCTCATCTTCAAAATTTTGACTCAATTAATACAGAATTAATATGTGCCGTGCATATAATTATGGTAATAGAGTGTCCTAACAAAATTAATTATATTCAAAAGGTATTTTCAAATCCAAAATATCTTAGGATAACCTTTCATAGTTTTATAGAGATTAAAGAGATTAATCACCTCAAAACCATTTATTTAAAGATAAATGATGATTTATTAACAAAATATATATTCTTTATAAATTTATTAAATTCTTGAATAAATCTTTTTAAAAAAACCTGACCATGAAATAATGAGTTGTAGAAAAGCATCTACATACACATCAATTTTGTAATTAGACAACTTAAAAAATATAAAAACACACCTAAATCTTTTCCTTTCTACAAACTTAATTATCTAGAAAAATAATATACATATATATATATAGAAATAGATTTCTGAATCAATAATATAATCTAAATTAAATTTTTACCTTCAATAAAAAAAATTAATTATATAAACTTAAAGTATTCCTTTTTCGACCAAATGTAGTGATCTAACTCTGGATGCGCAAGAATATTTTATTCACAATAAATACATTTTTACTAAAGCAAAGAGGGAAAAAGAAATTAAAGAAAACGTTTCCTATGGTAATAATTAATTAAAAATAAATTAGCAAATTTTATATTTTAAATTAATGGCATACATAGACCAACGTCCCCGTTCAAGACATTATTGTGAATAATATAATTATTCTTATTAGGAGAGTCTCCCATCATAATCAGGTTCGCGACACACGTTGAGTTCAAATTAGTCGAGGCAGTATCTCAGAGACTAAGCGGGTAACCAAAATAAAATTAATGACGACATACCATGCAACGACGAGATAAAAATGGAAAAGAGACAAAATTAGTTGAACTTTGAAAGTTACATTACAATTATTCTCCACAAATCCACCTTTCTTTATTCTCCCACTATAATCAGATGCGCAACACAGGTCGAGTTCAAATTAGTCGAAGTAGTGTCTCAGTGACCAAGCGGGTAACCAAAAAAATTAATGACATAGCATAGAACGACAAGATAGAAAGGGAAAGAGACAAAATCAGTTGAAATTTGAAATTTGAAATTTGCAATACAATCATTCTCCTCAAATCAACCTTTCTTTATTCTCCCACCATAACTAGGTGCGCGACACGGGTCGAGTTCAGGCAGTGTCTAAGAGACAAGGCAGGTTAACCAAAAAATATTAATGGCATAGCAGGCAACGACAAGATAGAAAGGGAGAAGAGACAAAATCTGTTGAACTTTGAAATTGGCAATAAAATTATTCTTCACAAATCTACCCTTCTTTATTTTCACCCCCAAAACCATTTTCGTTTCATCTCTCTTCGAGCTTCAATTCGACTTCGGCAAGAGTTCGACTTCAGGTAATCATGTTTTGTCGACGAGGCTTGCACTTTAATTTCTCATCTCATTTTCAATTCCTACAATTATTACTGATTTTATTTGCTCATCCATCTAATTCAATCTCTGATTTTGATTTTTGAAGGACAAAATCATGTCTAGTCCAGCGGAAAATATATTCGAGCGACAACAATTTCAGCCAAAATCTGATCAGATGGTAATTAATGATGAACTATATAAATAAATTGCTGCTTCAACTCAAATTTCTAGCATTACTCCTTAATTTTCTTTTTCCTTTATCTCACTCTTTCAATTCTGAATCTAAGATGACAAATCTTGCTTCCCATTTGAACTAATCCAAGAGTTTATATCACTAATTGGATACTAGGTTCTTGATCTTGATGCACTATATAATTGCACTCATCACCATCAATTAATCATAGATATAGCTCCATTTCATACAAGAGTCATCATTAAGACCTAGAATTTTGGGGATGGCTCGATCGGCGTTGTTCGGCCCTACATATGTGATCAGATATCGGTACCACACAGAGAATCATTACTTGCTCTTGACCTGGGCTAATACCCTCACATCATTATGGGGAATCTTACTCATTAAGCCAGTATAAGGGAGTACCTTCGTCCTCCCTATCCATTCCGTTTTGAAGCCTACTAGAGCGCACGATAGTTTTCATTTGGCCTAGCCTTTTACTCCCCACTTCTCTATTATCTGAAGAGAACTACGTGGATTTGTTGGTGAGTTTGTAGGTGTTGTCTCGAAAACCTGTCTCAAGTCCTTTTCTTTCAAACCTCTATCATATAGTGTCCTTCTCCTCTCCTCTATTTTTTACTGTTTGTCAGTTTTGGGAATATCAATACATAGGCATATATTTAGAGAAGTGGACGATGATTTGAGTGCTCCTCTTTTACTTTTGTAATTTTATCAATATTGACTTAATTTTGTGGGTAAACAAATTAATTAGTTGAATCTATTAATTTCTTTCATGATTGAGATATCGATTTGATCTCTCAACTTTCAAGAGATAATAAAGAGTTGGGATCGATCTCATCAACTTGGGTTCACTCACTCTGAGTTAACCATTAGCCATTTAATGTTATGTTATTTAGTACAAGTTTGTTTGAATTGAAATAGTGGCATAATATATAGAATGCTAAGTCCTACATTTAACTTAGAAATGTAAATATAATTAACTCCATGTGTAGTTCATAAAATTTCCTAGTAATAGATCATAGCATATATAGCATTATATATCTTGTATATTCTTGTGCAGCAATGAGACGGCCACTAAAAAAATGCTAAGATGCATAGAAAACTGCTGAATTTTAGGTCATGAACACATAATATTTCAGAGTTTTCAAACATTGCATTCAACGTCCTTGAAGTTTCAATTTTGAGCACATGACTCCTTCCGTGTAGAATTCTAATCAATTTTTGATAGAATGCATCTACTTTTTAGATAATTGAAAGACATTTCGGTCATTTCACAAAAATCCAATCAAAATTACTTCTAATTAAACTCATTCAATTAGCACCGAAATGTCTTTCAATTAGCCAATAAAATTACTGATGTGGTGTAATTCGGTTAAAAAATGAACCAAATTCTTAACGGAGGAGGTTCTGATCTATATGTATTTCTTTAAACATAATTTAAATACATATACAGAGTGATTCAAAGGCAGAAAAATCATCTACAAACACAGATGATAAAGCGATTGCTGCTATTCCTTTATCCTTCAAATGTCCAGGGGATGATGTTATATATACTAATCCAAGGAAGATGGTATTTATCTATCTATCTATTTTATTTTCTGATTTTATATATATTAATTTATGAGTATTACTTAATTGGATCCAGTTTTCAATTTCTTCCTATAGATATATATATATATATATATATATATATATATATATATATGTTAACATATATATTGTTTTGTGTTATTTATGGACTTAGAGGAAAACATCTGAACCGCCTGAGGGTTGGGAATGTGTAGCTAAACCGCGAAAGAATGGAAAAATAGATAAGGTACTTATCTTTTAACCAATATATTACTGAGGAAATCTCTTTTTTTGTCTTGAAAGATACGTAATACTATGATTTAGTCCTTGGATCATAATCATGTAAGTAATTAACTCGCTAGTCCCTGAGTTATTAGTTATTAGTTATTAATAGCGTAGAAGATTGAAGTAGCATATTAAATTAAATATTGATGCGGTGGCGCTAAATGCTTTTTTGAGTGTGAATCCTCTGCTGTTCACAATTGATACTGTCTAGTTAGTCACAGTTATACGGTTAGCATCAATTGCGGATAACTGAGACGATCCGCGTTCAACTTTTTTTGAATCTCCAATCAGCTACTGATGTGTAAAAAAATGACACACATTGTAAGAAAAATTCTTAGCTGTATGTTTTGTGACACGTTATTTGTGCATTTATTAATAATGCCATGGAACAACACATGTACACAAAAATTCCTCTCTATCATATAACACATGATTGGGTGTCCAACAAAACACTTAATGACATCATATGATCATCTAACATGCCACATCATTTGAACCGTTAATGACTAATTAATGGCTTAGCAACTAATAAATTCACAAACATGATTTTTCAAAGACAAAAAAAATATGTTAAGAGCTTTCAAAGATTAAATGATAGTATTGCCTATGTTTTAAGTACTAAAAGATAGTTTACTCTATATTATTTCTCTTTCTTTGTGTATATATTAATTACAATTTAATTTAAATGTTTTTCCTTATAATGACAAATTATTTTTGCTGCGTCCATGCAGTTTTATTTTAATAAAGAGCTGAATTTAAGATGTCGATCTCTGAAAGAGATCGAGAGATTTCAGAATGATGGAACTATTCCCGGTCAAAGAGGAAAACAAAAACCACAAGAACAAATTAATGCGGAGGAGAATATGAAAGTGAGTTTAATAACTTGTTAATTAATTAATATATTATCAATTCATTTTCAGTCATTATTAATTTCATTCAACATATATGTGTATAATATATATGGTTCACTATTGAATTTTTCAGAATTCAGAGGCCAATGAGAGTGTGAAAACTGCACCAAATTCTCAAAGTTGAAGATATATATATGAAGCCATTGAAGTCTATATATATATATATATATATATATATGCTATAGTTATAGTTAATTAATTTGGCCCAATATTACTGTGTGATTTAATATGTCAAGCTCTTTCAATTATTATGTAATTACTCATTACCATTTTAAATATTAGTTTCTAGCTAGCTAGAGTATTATATTATAACTTTGCGTTTCATCAAATTCAAAAAACGGTACTTGTTTGTAAATTATAACTTCTTGTTTATTAATGAAATAAAAAAATTCAAGAAAATATATATTGATTAATTTACATTTTTAATAAAAAAAATTAATACTACTTTCTAGCTAGCTAGAGTATTATATTATAGTTTCTTTTAATTAAAATTTGTGTATATTTTAAAAAACGAGGGGACATTTATAGTAATTTATTAAACAAAAGTCTCTGTTCATTTTATTTGAAAGATAAATATAATGAAAAGGAATGAAATAAAGAAAGGGATTAAACTAAATTTACTAATGTTAAAGAAGGGCAAAATTAATTTTATTATTACGTATAATGTCACATCAACACTCATCGTTGTATTTATTTTTATGGTGTTATTGAAAATAACAATATTGCTGAAAAATTGAAACTTTTAAAAATATAATTGACAACAATCAAATTTTAGGAATATAATTAACCAAAACAACAATTTTTTTTTTTGAGAACATCAAATATTGAGAGTATTAAAGATACTTTAATTATCTTCATATATATATATATATATATATATAAAGGGAAGATACTTTTACCTCTCTTAAATTATAAACCTCATATATAGCATAGTAATGGATGGTGCCATTGTGCATTATTGTTCCAGGCATGACAACTTTGAAGATTTGAAACCAATATATAATTATTAGAGGCTTCACATAAAGTCATAAACGTACATATCAAAAAAAAAATTAAATTTATAAAATATAATATAAATTATTATTATTAATTTTAAAATAATAAATTAAAAATTATAAAATTATTTTCTTTTATAATTATTACTACCACTATTCCTATTTTCTCTCGCCGATTATCTTTTTACATCATGTTTTTATTTTTATTTTTTTGGTGGAATGTTTTTATTTTTTAATTAGTTAAATGGTCATTCAATTTAATTTATATTTTTTATTTTGGGAGATCATTGACACAAAAAAATCAGAGCCATATTATAAATATAGATATAATTAAAATATAAATGAAAAGATAGAAAAAAATGATATGAAAACATTTTTTTTTTGTAAATAAGGACTAGTAAGTATTTTTCACTTCTGAAGTTTGCAACAAATTTTTACAAATTGCATATAAACTATAGTAATTTAAAATATATCACATAATGCCACAACTTGCAAACACAATTATATAACCTTACCTTACACATGTTTTGGCCACAAATGATCAAGAAGAAGAAAAGAAATTTTAGTAAAAACTAATTGGAGAAAGTAATTATAAAAGAAGAGAAAAATAATGGGATAAATAATCAAAGTGGTTAGAAAAAATGGACAAAACTTATAAAGTTGCCTAGATAAATGGGACAAAAATAACATGATTTTAGAATAGGAGAAATACGTATTTAGTTAAAGTGCCCCATTCACAACACACTAGTCATGGGCAATCATGAATTAGCTCTGATACCGTCCTAGTTCTAAAAAAAATCATGAATAATAATGCGTTATTAATTATTTGATTTGTGAGGTTAAAGATATTAGTCACCTCAAAATTTTTTATTCTAATATATATATATATATATATATATATATAAATAAATTATTATTTTTTTATGAACAAAATACTTTTATAATTTTGTTATTAAGTTCTTGAATAAAAATAGATGCGGATTAAACATTTTTAAAAAGACTTGACGATGTAGAGTAATGAGTTGTAAAAAGAATCCACACGCCATTTTATAATTAGGCAACTTGAAGGCAAAAATATGAAAAGAAAACACATTTAAATAATATTTCCTTTCTATAAACCTAATTAATTAGAAATTCCATATTTTTTGTTGGCCTGATTAGAAATTCCATTTCATCACCTCGTATTGTTGAATCTATCTTTTCAAATTTCAAATTTGTGCCAATTTTTAATTTTTAAAATTTAGAATGGCACAAATCTCAAATAAATCTTGCGACTTAAAAAGTGATAAACTTAAACACACTAGCTCCTCATAGCATTATCTATTTCTTTATTGATAATCTAAACTGTATTTTTACCTTAATTAAAAATAAATATTAATAACACTATTTTAAAAAAAAAAATTAAGGTGAAGCTATTTAGATGCTTGCTATGAAATTCGACTAATCATGTGCATTGGTTATTATAATTTAATCTTTTATATTCCCTCTCCCCCTATGATTGGTTATATAAATACTTTTTGTCACGTATCTTAATTTTATTAGAGAACTTCACAGCAAATACCTAAATAATTTCACCATAATTTAGTCCTTTTAATTATTCCTTTTGGAGCCGAAGAGGTGATCCAATTGTATATGTAAAGCATATATTATATTCACACTAGAAATTAAAGAAAACGCCTTCCATGGTAAGAAATATTCCCTCCGATTTATAATATCTGCTTCGTTGGGTAAGTGCGCACAGGGCAAAAATATTATTAGTTTACCTTAAACTTAAAAAAATATGAGATAAAAGACTAAATAATTAACTAGTCTTATACTCTTACTCATTAATTACTCCTATTTACTCTTTCTCCATTAATCTTATCTTGAGAATAGGTATTAATAGAGATAAAATTGTAGAAAATAATTAATATTTTATTGAATTTGTAAAACAACAAATATTTTGAAATATTCGGAGGGAGTAATTAAGAAAAGATAGAAAGAGAAGAAGACAAAATTTTGTTGGACTTTGGAATTTGGGGAACGTTCTTTATGTAGAAATGGAAATGGAAACAAAAACGGAAATGAAAACGGAATGCGTTTCCTGTGTTTAGTAGTAAAAGTTTGGTAATGAAAATGGAAAGGAAATGTATTAAAATGACCATTTTACCCCTTATATTAAAATGATAAAAAGAGAAGGTTATAATTGTGTCAAATCATGTCAAATCAGAGGGGTATAATAGATATTTTGTATTTTTTTCTTTTTTTTTTAAGTTGATGGAAATGAAAAAGTAAAAAATAGGTGGGACCCAATCTTCATTCCCATTATTCTTTCTTGTAAAAGAACATGACCTTGATATACAATTATTTTCCACAATTCAACAATTCTTCTTTCTTCTCACTCTAAACCCTTTTGGTTTAAACTTTAAATTGATCAGTGTTCCATAACCCTGAAATCATATAGGTCCATCTCATAGCATTTGCAGTACTTTGAGTTAATTTTCTAGCTACCAGCTTCAGCTAAAGCTTGAGTCCGATTTCAGGTAATTAAATAATCTTGCTTTGTTTTGATGAGGCTTTTTCACTTCAATTTTTTGAATTTCTCCTTTTGCTTGAATTCATTATCTAATTTTATATCTTCGATTTTTATTTATGAATTAGGATCATCAGAAAACCATGTCTAATCCAGTTCATATCTCCAAGCAAGAACAAGTTCAACAAATTGATGATCAAATGGTAATGAACAATATATAAATTAGCTTCAAGCCTTTAACTCCAATTTCTAGCTTCTTCACTCTTAATTTCAATTCTCAAACTTGCTTGATGCTTCCCACTTGAAACTAATCCAAGGGTTCAATTCACTGAGGATCCTAGGGTTGATGTATAAAGATTTGGTGTTGTTCTTAAATTATGCTTGTTTTATCAACATTTAATTTAATAATTCACATAAACAAATTTGAATCTAAGTTAATTACCTCTACATTAATTTAACATCTCTAGCTTCCCCTTTAATTTTTTCCATCTTGTCTTTATCATGTATATATATAGTGTTACAATTGGATGGACTCGATCTGAATTCGTATGGTAGAGTGTTGATCCATATTATTAGGTCTAATAATAATTAGAATCCTCATATTTTATATAGTTTTTAAACTTCTATTAATCAACCGATGAACTGATCGATCCTATGGTCGAAAAAATCAAAGGAACTAGTCGTCTTTAAAAACCGGTCAAATCGGTAAAAACTAATTGTTTAACCGGTTTGGTGGTTTGAAAAAAAATTAAAAAGAGGGATGAGATAACACTTTTCATCAAGTTGAAAGAAAAAAATGTAGCAAACCGAGAGAGAAGAGGATTTGTGTGAGAAACAAAGGGAAAAAAAGAAGGAGTGGGAGAAAAATAGTGGGAAGAGGAAGAAGAAGAATACCTAGTTATGTGTGAATGAGAGAGAGAGAAAGAGAAGATGGAAAGAAGAAAAAGAAGAAGAGAAGAGGAGGGAATGTGTGAGAATTGAGAAAGAGAGAGGGGTTGGAAAGAAATAGGTAAGAAAAAGTAAGTAAATATATATTATATTTAGTATAGGAATATGGAGGAAATAAAAAATAGGTAAAAATATATAATAGGTATGGAAAAAATAAAAAATTGATAAATAGATATAAGTATGGGAAATATAAAAAGTAAGTAAATACTAATAAGATAAGTATGAGAAAATAAATAGTAACGTGAAAAGAAGAGAGAGAAAAAGTATAAAAAATTACGATGAGATAAAATAAGTAAAATAATTCATGTTAAATATATTTTTTAATTTTTTTAAATTAATATCAATTGTCTATCCTAAGTGTGTTTCTTAATTTATTTTCCAAAGTGTGTTCCTTCTTTTTTTTAAAAAAAAAAAATTTCTGTGATTTATTTTCAGAGGTATAACTACTTGGAAAATTGAATTAGCATTGAATTTTTTCACTTACCAAAAAATTTAATCCTCATCAACCAATCTATTTAATCCGCAACCCGTGACGGGTTGATTCACCTAACCTACTTAATTTTAATTTTTTGTTTTTGAGTCTCATATTTATTAATTTGAAATTGTAATTTTCTTTTATTTTGATGATTAATGTTCATACATGACATATAACATTAATATTACATTAAAAATATGAAAAGCTACATAAAAAAAACACAACTATTATAGTTAAAATAATAATTAAGTGAGGGGCTTGGGGTTTTCAATGTGTGTGAGATCTAGTTTATGGTTATGCATGAGAGCCCAACGAATAATTTCTCTCTTTGAGTACTGATTTTATTGGTCTTTTTATATATTCAAATTTAGTTTTCTTTATATTAAAAAAATGACTTCAATATATATAGGATTATTCAATCATGTGTATTTCCTCTTACATAATAACAACAACAATAATAATAATAATATATTTAAAATGCATGCATGCAGCATCATTCAAAGAAAGAAAAAATGTGTACAAACACAGAGGATAAAGTGATTGCATCCTTCAAACGCCCAGGGGAAGATATTATTTATACTAATCCTAGGAAGAAGGTATTTAGTTATCTTTGTATTTTATTTCCTGATTTAATTTTATATTAATTTATGAATATTACTTGGATCGAGTTTTTCATATATATATATATTAACATATATATTGTTTTGTGTTATTTAATTTATGGACTTAGAGGGAAACATCTAAACCGCCTGAGGGTTGGGAATGTGAAGCCAAACCACGAAAGAATGGAATAATTGATAAGGTACATATCATAACTAATATATATATATATATATTAGGAAACTTGCTTTTTGTCTCCAAAAAATATGCAATTAGTTCTTAAAAGATCATAATATAATTTTTTATTCTGATAAAGATCACTTAAGTAAACTCATTAGTCCCTAAATCGTTAGTCGTTAATAGAGGTGATGTAGCACGTTAAATGCTTATGTGGAAGAGTTAATTGTGCTTTATTTGGACGCCCAATAAGCTTCCTGTATAAAAAGAATGGCATACTTATAATACATGTAGTGGTGTTATAAATGCCTTTTTGAATGTTCAATCAACTGCTTTTTTGGCTCAATTTGAGTCCATATAAAGCTGAATATAAATAGGTCATTTTTGGTCACACATACAACTAGTTAGGTGTAAAACAAAATACTTTACGCTCTAACGTCAGTATTTAATGGCTATCTAGACTGTTAATGACTAACGACAGCCAAGTTGGCTGACTTTCAACATCGAAAAAAAGTTGACTAACATGATCTTCTATAAACCAAAATAAGTATATTACGAGTTTTCAGAAACTAAATCATTGTATTGCCTATTGTTCAAAGACGTAAAGATAGATTCTGTCATTATTATTTGTTATTTCTTCGTGTATATATTAATTACAATTTAATTTACATGTTTTTCTTTATAATGATAAATTATTTTAATGCAGTTGTATTATAATAAAGAATTGAACTTAAGGTGTCGATCTCTGAAAGAGATCTATCGATTTCATAAATATGGAATTAATCCAGGAGGAAAACAAAAACTACAGCAACAAATTATTTCTGAGGAGAAGATGAAAGTGAATTCATAAGTTGTTGATTAGTTAATTATTTACAATATTAGAGTTTAATTCATTTTCATTCATTATTAATTTCATTCAATATATGTGTATATTATATGGTTCACTATTGAAATTTTCAGAAATAAGAAGCAAATTGACAATGTGAAGACTCCCAATTGAAGATGAAACCATTGATCCCAATCCCTAAGATCAATCCAAGCTTGGCTCTTGAACTTTTGAAGAAGACTTCCTATTATTATATTAACAACAAGCATTAATTTTTTTTATAAAAAATAATATGTTTGAAACATTATGAGGTACTAAATATGAGTATATACTTTTCAAGTAAGAATCTAATAAATATTGATTTATGACATTGCAAGGCATATATTAATTAGCCCATTTCGCTAAACTAACTCACATTAGTTTATGCTAATTTAGTATGATAAAGGTTAATTTTGCGTTCCATTAAGAAAGAAGAAGGTTAATTTTGTGCTCTAGTCACGGTTATTCAAGGCGCGTTGCTACACTTGGCATCGTGCAAAATTCTGACAACAGTTGACTTTAACCGCTGTTAAAAGCAGTTCTTAACCATATAATATTAAACACAATTTTAACTGTCGCAAATATTATAGCTTATGGTAGTGTCAATTATAGTCATTATGTTGATGACGGTTTAAACCATCGCTATATCATTATCTTTTCCATTTATTGATAATTTTAATTAATTTTCTTAAAATACATAAATACTCATTCAGCCAAAATATATATAATTTCACTTAATTAGCTTGTACTCAAAGTGTTAAGTATTCAAAACTTTTATAATATAACTCATCCATAATTCATATATAATCACCGGCCAACTATACAAGTTTTAAATATTCAAAATTTTTACAATATAACTACTAATTATACATATAGCAACCACAATTATATAAATATATATATATATATAATTTTAATAACCAAAATAAAACAAAATGTTCAAGATTATAAAATACTTTCAGAATCATAAAACTTGCTTCTGATGATCTTTGACACATGCTGGAGGTGACAAACTTCCCATATCAATTAGCTGTAATATATATATATATATATAAAATTTATAACTACTGCATAATAAATAAGCAAAATGAAAGATTAAAATCAAAGATTTGTAATTGAAAAAAAAAAGGAGATATTACCTTTATAGTCCTGGCCCCTTCATTGATATAAGTCTCATATTTTCTTTTACGAGTAGAAATAAATAATTCACCTCAACCAACTTGTTATCCTTTCTCCAACTCCTACAAAACAAATAATAATTAATTGTATTAATTAATATATACATATATAAGTAAAATAATTAAGTAAGTAACATATGCATTTAAAAATTGTAAATTACTATCTCGTGCTTCCTTCTTGCATTACTTTTTGAACCACCAATACGAGAGAACTTAAGCTTCTTACTATTCGATCGATCTCCATGTTTTGATTACTCATATCCCATCCTAGAAATTCATCTGCCCATGCTTTGTTTTCTTATATAAGGATTTTAGACTCTATATATTGCATTATTCTAAGTTTTGTCATACCGTGTTTCTGCCTACATTGCATTGGATGACTAGAAGGTCAAGCCTCATAATAGGTATTAAGCTAAGGATTTCATTGCCCAAAACCCTTAGCTTAATTCCTATTATATGCCACTTGATATTCTAGCCATCCAATGCAATTTAAGCACAAATACGGAATGAGAAAACTTGGAATAGTGCAATAATTCAGACCATGATCCTTATACAAGAAAACAAAACTCAAGCAAAGGAATTTGTAGAAAGGTATAGTAGCTCTTCTTCTCAATCATAAAAAAATTACTAATGGCGCTAGTACACTTATTCCATCACAAAATTCATCTGCACAAGCAAAATTTTCTTATACAAGTCTTTTATTCTCTATTGCCTTATTCTGAGTTTTTCCCAAGATGCGTTCAATAGGTATTAAGCTAAGGGTTTTATTGTCCAAAACCCTTAGATTGATTCCTATTAGAAGCAACTTAATCTTCTAGCCACCCAATGCAATACAAACAAAAACACGGTATGACAAAACTTAAAATGAGGCAGAAGAGAATAAAAGCCTTATATAAGAAAACAAAGCTCGCGCAGATGAATTCGGGGATGGAATAAGTCTACTAGTACAGTAGTACTAGTAATTTAATTTTATGTTGGAGAAGAAGAAATAGTAGAGAGAAACTCACTCAGTAAACTCAACCAAAAATTTATTATTTGAAATATAAGAAAATAAAGTGTTACTCGCCTTCAATTTACTAAAAGAGACTTGGAGAAAACAAATGGTATTTGACTATCTCCAAAAATTTATGATTAATTTAGAAATGAAAAGTACGTACATTATAATGTGAAAGAGTAGGGTGCATCTTTTCTTTGTAGGTTGTCTGTCTGGCCTCCGAGACTTCGCTCCGTCGACTAACCCGAACTCGATCTGTGTCGTGCACCTGCAGTGGGAGAGTGCATCTTTGACAATGTCAACAGACAAGAAAATTAAATTCAAACAGAATTTGAGAATTCCCTTTATAGAAAAAATATATCCAATATTTATTAGATACATTAATATGAAAACTAGATTCTTGATCAATAATTGAAAATTAATTTTCACTTTTTACCTTAATTAGACATAAATTAATGTTAACAAATTACATAGATTTTATCTATGAAAACATAAGCAAATAAATATATACACACATGTATGTATTTTTGTTTCTTAATTATTTTGAAAATATAATTTTTTCACTCGCTTGAAGTAATCATACAAGGCCCCAAAAAAAAACTAAATCAATTGAATTTAATTGAAGATGATTGTTCATACAAGTAACAAATAAATTGAAGATCCATGAGTGCATGTGGATCAAAAGAGTCGATCTCAAAATAAACTCAAGAAAATGAAATATCACAATTCACAAACCCATTAGGGAAAAAATAGCAAATAGAAAAGCTACGACTCAAAGATGTACCTCTTGCTTCTCAAAATCTGAAGAGAGAAGTTGTTGATCTAGTATATATCAGTGATGCTCTTGCGAAATGTGACTATGTATCATCTCACAACCGTTAATACAAAAAGAAATTGCAAGTTTTCAACATACAGAGCTATGTTGATTGTCATTTCATGGGTGGAGACACCTCTCTTCTCAAAATTTCAAAGATCTGAGCTATAGACAGAGCTCATAAACAAAAAAAGCTAGGGATCAAAGATGTACTTCTCGCTTCTCAAATCTCAAAGATTTAAGCTAGAGAGCTCACAAACAGAATAAGCTAGAGCTCAAATGAAGTTCTCGCTCCTCAAAATCTCAAATCTGAGCTAGAGAGCTCATAAATAGAAAAAGCTTAGGCTCAAATTAAAGATGTACATTTTGCTTCTCAAAATCTCAAAGATCTAAGCTAGAGAACTCACAAAAAATAAACTATAGCTCAAAGTTAAACCTCTTGCTTCTCAAAATCTCAAATCTGAGCTAGAGAGCTCACAAACAGAAAAATCTAATCTTCAAAGATGAACATCTTGCTTCTCAAAATCTCAGATCTGAGCTAGAGAGCTCACAAAAGAAAAAGCTAGGGCTCAAATTAAAGATGTACCTCTCGCTTCTCAAAATCTCAAAGATCTGAGTTAGAGAGTTCACGAACTGAAAAAGTTGGGGCTCAAAGATGAATCTCTCGCTTCTCAAAATCTCAGATCTGAGCTAGAGAGCTCACAAAATTAAAGAAAAAGCTAGGATTCAAAGATGTACCTCTTGCTTCTCAAAATCTCAAAGATCTGAGCTAGAGAGTTCACAAACAAAAAGAGCTACGGCTCAAAGATGAACATCTTAATTCTTAAAATCTCATATTTGAGCTAGAGAGCTCACAAAAAAAAGGGCTCAAAAGATGTACCTCTTGCTTCTCAAAATTTCGAAGATCTGAGCTGAAAATTAAAGCTCACAAATAGAAAAAGCTACAGGTCAAAGATGAATCTTTCGCTTCTCAAAATCTTATAGATCTGAGCTAAAGAGCTCATAAATAGAAAAAGTTGGAGCTCAAAGATAAACCTTTAGCTTTTCAAAATCTCATAGATCTGTGCTAGAGCTCAGAAACATAAAAAAGCTAAAACTCAAAGACAAAAAAAAAAAAGAGAAAATGAAAGGAATTCAGTGAATTGATATGCCAAAGGAAAGTAAGAAGCACTTTATATATTAATGTATAATATGGTAATTAATTTTGTAGAGGTTAAATAGGAAAACTAAATAAATAAAAAAAGATGCGAGATCCTATATATTTCTTTTTCAGGGCACAAATTAATTAATGTTAATAATTTAATATTAAGAAACTTCTTTTCTGGACTCATGGGAAATGTGAATGGCTGTAACACCTAATGGGAAAGTTGCCTATTCTGTGAAAAGAAAAATCATATATAAAAATGGGATGGACTTGCGTTTCATTAAAATTCAAGAAACATTTTCAACAAAAACAGTTTCATATACTAATCCCAATAAACCAATTTATCTATAATTCCCTGTTTATTAATAAAATAAAAAAATTATTAAGTTATATATATATATATATATATATATATATATATATATATATATATATATATATATATATTAAGTACTTGACGGTTGTCAGAGAAACTGCTGGGAATCTTCCGTCACAACGTTGATAACGACAATTTTCGATGACCGCTAGAATAAATCGACGTTAAATTTATCTTAGCGATAATTATATTACATGAAACTCTATATATTCTTACAACACTATATACGATTAAAGGAAATTACAAACAACCCATCCAATTGGTACCAAAAATTATTAGCCTCTCACTAAGATATGAGACTTACTAAAAAAAATACTTTTTTTTGCTTAATTTTATTTTTAAAAAAATTAATAAAAACTTGTTTGAATTATTATTTTAAAAAAATAAATATATATATGTTTTAGAAAAAAAAATATAGAAGAATTAAAATATATTTTGAACTACAATTTGTTAAAAATAAGAAAATATAGAAAGCAAGTAATTTTATTCACAGCACGAAAGAAATACATGAAAATAATACTTTTATAAATTCTCAAACTAATTTTATAAAATAAACTTTTTTGGCCTTTTTTATATAATAATTTTAAAGATTGAAATTAAAGAAACAGAAACAGGAACGTGTTTTCTCTATTATTCTTTGGTAATATCAGCATATTAAATGTTTCATTGAGTAGATTTCTTTTCTCAAAATTGTACAAATTTTCGTGCCATGTTATAATATTTTTAAAAATTTTATACTTAATATAAAATTCTTTATATCTTCTATAAATATATGAACAAAATTAATTAACTAAAATTGGAATAAACTATTTGACATTCACATGATTTTTTCCTCAATATATAAAGAAAACAAAATATGGGACTCATTGATTGAGTTACAGTCCAATTTTTTTAGTAAGCCAATTTTTTTTCTTTCTATCTCCTTTTACTACAAAAAGAAATACATCATTTTTCAATTACAACAAGAAGATCAAAGTCACAATGCAACTTTAAGTAGTGGACCTACAAGTGGTTCTAACCTCTCCTTGCTTTCCAGTTTGCACTCCTAAAGAACCCATCCGATTGTTTACTTTACCAAACTTTATCGGAAACAAATTCGGATCCTCTGCCATTCTTTTTACAAATGACGCCGTCCTCTTATCATTCGCCATTGCTTGATCTGTCTCTAGCAACGCCTTCCTCTTCTCCACTAGATTCCTATACAACAAGTTATCAATCACAGTGGGTGTTTCATCAAAATTCACAGTCGGATTATCCTCCCATTCGTTGACCCAGGAGGCTTACATATCTTCTTTAACTCATCGACTGCGACCGGGTCCAAACTCGGGTCGGGTCTCCCTGTGTTACTATAGTTGTACAATCTTTCACTGAAAATGTTGCAATGTGCTGACCCAACAGAATGTGTACCATTCAGGGCCACCATGTCTTCAGCATTGAACCCTTTCTTTTGGAAGAGGTTGAGCATTTGATCCATTGACCAATTGGGGAAAGGCAAGTTGTCTTCCGCTTTGGCCACACGGGACGAGAAGTTGTCCCTGCGGCCGCCGAGCTTATTGTTGAGCTTAGGCTGAGGTGACCCATATTGACAGCACTACATATAATATTAAACACAATTTTAACTGTCTCAAATATTATAGCTTATGGTAGTGTCAATTATAGTCATTATCTTTCAGGCCAAAAAAAAATTTATAGTCATTATGTTACGTTGATGACGGTTTAAACCATCGCTATATCATTATTTTTTTCATTTATTGATAATATTAATTAATTTCCTTAAAATACATAAATACTCATTCAGCCAAATTATATAGTTTCACTTAATTAGCTTGTACTCAAAGTGTTAAGTATTCAAAACTTTTATAATATAACTCATCCATAATTCATATATAATCACCGGCCAACTCTACAAGTTTCAAATATTCAAAAGTTTTAACATATAATTACTAATTATACATATAGCAACCACAATTATATAAATATATATATAATTTTAATAACTAAAATAAAACAAAATGTTCAAGATCATAAAATGCTTTCAGAATCATGAAACTTGCATATGATGATCTTTGACACATGCTGGAGGTGACAAACTTCCCATATCATCAGTTAGCTGTAAAATATATATATATATATATATATAAAATTTATAACTACTGCATAATAAATAAGCAAAATCAAAGATTTGTAATTAAAAAAAATGAGATATTACCTCTATAGTCCTGGCCCTACATAGATATAAGTCTCATATTTTCTTTTACAAGTAGAAATAAATAATTCACCTCAACCAACTAGTCATCCTTTCTCCAACTCCTACAAAACAAATAATAATTAATTGTATTAATTAATATATACATATATAAGTAAAATAATTAAGTCAATAATATGTGCATTAAAAAATTGTAAATTACCATCTCATGCTTCCTCCTTCCTACATTAGTTTTTGAACCACAGTACGAGGGAACTTCAGCTTCTTACTATTCGATCGATCTCCATGTTTTGATTACTCATATCCCATCCTAGAAATTCATCTGCCCAAGCTTTGTTTTCTCATAATATAAGGATTTTAATTAGTCTCTATATATTGCATTATTCTAAGTTTTGTCATACCGTGTTTCTGCCTGCATTGCATTGGATGACTAGAAGGTCAAGCCTCATAATAGGTATTAAGCTAAGGATTTCATTGCCCAAAACCTTTAGCTTAATTCCTTCTATATGCCACTTGATATTCTAGCCATCCAATGCAATCTAAGCACAAATACGGAATGAGAAAACTTGGAATAGTGCAATAATTGAGACTAAGATCCTTATACAAGAAAACAAATTAAAACTCAAGCAAAGCAATTTGTAGAAAGGTATAGTAGCTCTTCTTCTCCATCATAGAAAAATTACTAATGGTGCTAGTACACTTATTCCATCACAAAATTCATCTGCACAAGCAAAGTTTTCTTATACAAGTCTTTTTTTATTCTCTATTGCCTTATTCTGAGTTTTTCCCATACCATGTTCCTCCCTGTATTGCTTTGGATTACTAAAAGATCAAGATGCGTTCAATAGGTATTAAGCTAAGGGTTTAATTGTCCAAAACCCTTAGATTGATTCCTATTAGAAGCAACTTAATCTTCTAGCCACCAAATGCAATACACACAGAAACACGGTATGACAAAACTTAAAATGAGGCAGAAGAGAATAAAAGCCTTATATAAGAAAACAAAGCTCGCGCAGGTGAACTTGGGGATGGAATAAGTCTACTAGTACAGTAGTACTAGTAATTTAATTTTATGTTGGAGAAGAAGAAATAGTAGAGAGAAACTCACTCAGTAAACTCAACCAAAAATTTATTATTTGAAATATAAGAAAATAAAGTGTTACTCGCCTTCAATTTACTAAAAGAGACTTGGAGAAAACAAATGGTATTTGTTGACTATTTCCAAAAATTTATGATTAATTTAGAAATGAAAAGTACGTACATTATAATGTGAAAGAGTAGGGTGCATCTTTTTTTTGTTGGTTGTCTGTCTGGCCTCTGAGACTTCGCTCCGTCGACTAACCCGAACACGATCTGTGTCGTGCACCTGCAGTGGGAGAGTGCATCATTGACAATGTCAACAGACAATAAAATTAAATTCAAACAGAATTTGAGAATTCCCTTTATAGGAAAAATATATCCAATATTTATTAGATACATTAATCTGAAAACTAGATTCTTGATCAATAATTGAAAATTAATTTTCACTTTTTACATTAATTAGACATAAATTTATGTTAATAAATTAGATATATCTTATCTATGAAAACATAAGCATATATATATATATATATACACACATGTATGTATTTTTGTTTCTTATTTATTTTGAAAATATAATTTTTTCACTCGCTTGAAGTAATCATACAAGGCCCCAAAAAAAAACTAAATCAATTGAATTTAATTGAAGATGATTGTTCATACAAGTAACAAATAAATTGAAGATCCATAAGGTGCATGTGGATCAAAAGAGTCGATCTCAAAATTAACTCTAAAGAAAATGAAATCTCACAATTCACAAACTCATAAGGGAAAAAATAGCAAATAGAAAAGCTACAACTCAAAGATGTACCTCTTGCTTCTCAAAATCTCAAGAGAGAAGTTGTTGATCTAGTATATATCAGTGATGCTCTTGCGAACTGTGACTATGTTTCATTTCACAACCGTTAATACAAAAAGAAATTGCAAGTTTTCAACATACAGAGCGATGTTGATTGTCATTTCATGGATGGAGACACCTCTCGCTTCTCAAAATTTCAAAGATTTGAGCTACAGAGCTCATAAACAAAAAAAGCTAGGGATCAAATTAAAGATGTACTTCTCGCTTCTCAAATCTCAAAGATTTGAGCTATAGAGCTCACAAACAGAATAAGCTAGAGCTCAAATGAAGTTCTCGCTCCTCAAAATCTCAGATCTGAGCTAGAGAGCTCATAAATAGAAAAAGTTGAGGCTCAAATTAAAGATGTACCTTTTGCTTCTCAAAATCTCAAAGATCTAAGCTAGAGAACTCACAAAAAAAAACTATGGCTCAAAGATGAACCTCTTGCTTCTCAAAATCTCAAATCTGAGCTAGAGAGCTCACAAACAGAAAAATCTATTGTTCAAAGATGAACATCTTGCTTCTCAAAATCTTAGATCTGAGCTAGAGAGCTCACAAAAGAAAAAGCTAGGGCTCAAATTAAAGATGTACCTCTCGCTTCTCAAAATCTCAAAGATCTGAGCTAGAGTTCACGAACAGAAAAAGCTGGGGCTCAAAGATAAACCTCTCGCTTCTCAAAATCTCAGATCTGAGCTAGAGAGCTCACTAAAGAAAAAGTTAGGATTCAAAGATGTACCTCTTGCTTCTTAAAATCTCAAAGATCTGAGTTAGAGAGTTCACAAACAAAAAGAGCTATGGCTCAAAGATGAACCTCTTACTTCTCAAAATCTCAGATTTGAGCTAGAGAGCTCGCAAAAAAAAGAATAGGGCTCAAAGATTTACCTCTTGCTTCTCAAAATCTCAAAGATCTGAGCTGGAAATTAAAGCTCACAAATAGAAAAAGCTAGAGCTCAAAGATGAACCTTTCGCTTCTTAAAATCTTATTTTTCTGAGCTAAAGAGCTCATAAATAGAAAAACTTAGAGCTCAAAGATAAACCTTTAGCTTTTCAAAATCTCATAGATATGAGCTAGAGAACTCAGAAACGTAAGCTAAAGCTCAAAGATAAAAAGAGAAAATGAAAGGAATTGAGTCAAATGATTTGCCTAAGAAACCCTTTATATATTAAAGTATAATATGGGTAATTAATTTTGTAGAGGTTAAATAGGAAAATTAAATTAAAAAAAAAAGATACAAGATCCTATATATTTCTTTTTCAGGCACAAATTAATTAATATTAATAATTTAATATTAAGCAACTTCTTTTCTGGACTCATGGGAAATGTGAATGGCTGTAAAATCTAATGGGAAAGTTGCCTATTCTGTGGACAAAAATCATATATAAAAATGGGATGGACTTGCGCTTCCATCAAAATTCAAGAAAAGTTTTCAACAAAAACAATTTCATATACTAATCCCAATAAACCAAACTTATCTGTAATTCCCTGTTTATTAATATAGAGGAATTAAATTACTGCTAATCGCAAACGAAAAAGACTAAATTGAAAATAGACAAACGTGAGAGACCGATTGATAGCAAATAAAAATGTGAGAGATTAAAGTGAGACTGGACAAATTTTATTAGTGACCAAATTAAAAAAATACTAAATATTAAGGACCAAAATATAGTTTAATTTTTGTCTATATATATAATGTACATTTATTGTAATTAATTTTTTAGAGGTTAAAAAGAAAAAAAGTTTTACATAGATGCGAGTTTAATTTTTGTCTATATATATAATGTACATTTATTGTAATTAATATTTTAGAGGTTAAAAAGAAAAAAAAATTTGCATAGATGCGAGATCCTATATATATATTCATTTTTCATAGGCACAGTTTAATCAATATTAATAATGGCTGCAAAACTTATTGGGAATGATGTCTATTTTGTGAATAAAAATCATATATAAAAATGAGATGAACTTACGTTTCGTCAGATTGGAGACAAATTTTCAAGAAAACAATTTCATTTTTTGATACCAATAAATTAAACTATACTTATACATTTCCTTGTTTATTAATAAAAATGAAAAATAAGTTCAAAAAATATTTTTTATTAATTTACTTTTTTAATAAACAAATTAATATTAATTTTCGTTAGAATTTTCAAATGTGTATATTTTTCAAATGGAGGAGCAGTTAGAGTAATTTATTAAAAAAATGTAGATACATATTAATAATTCAGTGGACACTCCTCATGCATGTATTCTGAAATTTTTGTCGACATTTTTAAAGTTTAATTTCATTTTATTTGAGAACTTTAAAGTTTAAATTTAAATATATATAGTTAGAATGTTAAATAATTAAGTGTGTCATGAGTCATGACTATATAATAATTAACGCGCCATAAATAAGTAGATTATATAAGATATATTTGAAAGTTTTTTTTGTCTCATCTTCAAAATTTTGACTCAATTAATACAGAATTAATCTGTGCCGTGCATGTGATTATGGTAATAGAGTGTCCTAACAAAATTAACTATATTCAAAAGGTATTTTCAAATCCAAGATATCTCAGGATAACCTTTCATAGTTTTATAGAGATTAAAGAGATTAATCACCTCAATACCATTTATTTGAAGATAAATGATTATTTATTAACAAAATAAATATTCTTTATAATTTTATTAAATTCTTGAATAAATGTTTTTAAAAAAACCTGACCATGAAATAATGAGTTGTAGAAAAGCATCTACATACACATCAATTTTGTAATTAGACAACTTAAAAAATATAAAAACACACCTAAATTTTTTCCTTTCTACAAACTTAATTATCTAGACAAATAATATATATATATATACATATATATATATATATATACACATATATATATATATATATATATAGAAATAGATTTCTGAATCAATAATATAATCTAAATTAAATTTTTACCTTCAATAAAAAATATTAATTATATAAACTTAAAGTATTCCTTTTTCGACCAAATGTAGTGATCTAACTCTGGATGCGCAAGAATATTTTATTCACAATAAATACATTCTTACTAAAGTAAAGAGGGAAAAACAAATTAAAGAAAAGACAAAAATACTATTTTGGTCCTTTAGGTTTACCTTCTGTCTCAATTTGGTCCTTTACGTTTGCTCTGTTTCAATTTAGTCCTTTATGTTTGTAATTTGAATCAATTTGATCCTTCTGTTATCTAGGTGTTAAATAATTAACGGTTTGCTGACGTAGACAGTTAAATATGTACACTTAGGCATGCTGAGTTGGAATTACTAAATTTATATATTTATTAATATTACTTTTTAAATAAAAATCAATTAAAACTTAAATACTAATTAAAAAAATCAATTAAAACATGAACCCTAATTAAACCGTAGCCTCCATCTTCATCTTCAACAACTCTCACCCTTCAAAATTTTCAATCTCGAACTCAAATCTTCATTGCCACACTCTAAGATGGAGCAATTCAAAGTTGTTTTTGGGGACATTGCCTTTCATGGAAGTCGTCCATGTTCTTACAAATGAAATCTCCAATTGATTCTCGTCCAATGCCGCAATTGAAAAATCGATCCCATGGATTTTGCAGTATTTAAGTTTTAATTGATTCTTATTTAAAAAATAATATTAATAAATATATAAATTTAGTAATTCCAACTCAGCATGCCTAAGTGTACATATTTAACTGTCCACGTCAGCAAACTGTTAATTATTTAACACCTAGATAACGGAAGGATCAAATTGATTCAAATTACAAACATAAAGGACTAAATTGAGACAGAGCAAACGTAAAGGACCAAATTGAGACAAAAGGTAAACCTAAAGGACCAAAATAGTGTTTTTCTCTTAAAGAAAATGTCTCCAGTGGTAATAATTAATTAAAAATAAATTAGCAAATTTTATATTTCAAATTAATGGCATGCATAGACCAACGTCCCTGTTCGAGACATTATTGTGAATAATATAATTATTCTTATCAGGAGAGTCTCCCATCATAATCAGGTGCGCGACATACGTTGAGTTCAGATTAGTCGAAGCAGTATCTCAGAGACTAAGCGGGTAACGAAAATAAAATTAATGACGACATACCATGCAACGACGAGATAAAAATGGAAAAGAGACAAAATTAGTTGAACTTTGAAAGTTGCAATACAATTATTCTCCACAAATCAACCTTTCTTTATTTCTCCAACTATAATCAGATGCGCAACACGTCGAGTTCAGATTAGTCGAGGCAGTGTTTCAGAGACCAAGCGGGTAACAAAAAAATTAATGACATAGCATGCAACGACAAGATAGAAAGGGAAAGAGACAAAATCAGTTGAAATTTGAAATTTGCAATACAATCATTCTCCTCAAATCAACCTTTCTTTATTCTCTCACCATAACTAGGTGCGCGACACGGGTCGAGTTCAGGCAGTGTCTAAGAGACAAGGCAGGTTAACCAACAAATATTAATGGCATAGCAGGCAACGACAAGATAGAAAGGGAGAAGAGACAAAATCTGTTGAACTTTGAAATTGGCAATAAAATTATTCTTCACAAATCTACCCTTCTTTATTTTCACCCCCAAAACCATTTTCGTTTCATCTCTCTTCGAGCTTCAATTCGACTTCGGCAAGAGTTCGACTTTAGGTAATCATGTTTCGTCGATGAGGCTTTCACTTTAATTTCTCATCTCATTTTCAATTCCTACAATTATTACTGATTTTATTTGCTCATCCATCTAATTCAATCTCTGATTTTGATTTTTGAAGGACAAAATCATGTCTAGTCCAGCTGAAAATATATTCGAGCGACAACAATTTCAGCCAAAATCTGATCAGATGGTAATTAATGATGACCTATATATATAAATTGCTGCTTCAACTCAAATTTCTAGCATTACTCCTTAATTTTCTTTTTCCTTTATCTCACTCTTTCAATTCTGAATCTAAGATGACAAATCTTGCTTTCCATTTGAACTAATCCAAGAGTTTATATCACTAATTGGATACTAGGTTCTTGATCTTGATGCACTATATAATTGCACTCATCACCATTAATTAATCATAGATATAGCTCCATTTCATACAAGAGTCATCATTAAGACCTAGAATTTTGGGGATGGCTCGATCGGCGTTGTTCAGCCCTACATATGTGATCAGATATCGGTACCACACAGAGAATCATTACTTGCTCTTGACCTGGGCTAATACCCTCACATCATTATGGGGAATCTTACTCATTAAGCCAGTATAAGGGAGTACCTTCGTCCTCCCTATCCATTCCGTTTTGAAGCCTACTAGAGCGCACGATAGTTTTCATTTGGCCTAGCCTTTTACTCCCCACTTCTCTATTATCTGAAGAGAACTACGTGGATTTGTTGGTGAGTTTGTAGGTGTTGTCTAGAAAACCTGTCTCAAGTCCTTTTCTTTCAAACCTCTATCATATAGTGTCCTTCTCCTCTCCTCTATTTTTTACTGTTTGTCAGTTTTGGGAATATCAATACATAGGCATATATTTAGAGAAGTGGACGATGATTTGAGTGCTCCTCTTTTACTTTTGTAATTTTATCAATATTGACTTAATTTTGTGGGTAAACAAATTAATTAGTTGAATCTATTAATTTCTTTCATGATTGAGATATCGATTTGATCTCTCAACTTTCAAGAGATAATAAAGAGTTGGGATCGATCTCATCAACTTGGGTTCACTCACTCTGAGTTAACCATTAGCCATTCAATGTTATGTTATTTAGTACAACTTTGTTTGAATTGAAATAGTGGCATAATATATAGAATGCTAAGTCCTACATTTAACTTAGAAATGTAAATATAATTAACTCCATGTACGTGTAGTTCATAAAATTTCCTAGTAATAGATCATAGCATATATAGCATTTTATATCTTGTATATTCTTGTGCAGCAATGAGACGGCCACTAAAAAAATGCTAAGATGCATAGAAAACTGCTGAATTTTAGGTCATGAGCACATAATATTTCAGAGTTTTCAAACATTGCATTCAACGTCCTTGAAGTTTCAATTTTGAGCACATGACTCCTTCCGTGTAGAATTCTAATCAATTTTTGATAGAATGCATCTACTTTTTAGATAATTGAAGGACATTTCGGTCATTTCACAAAAATCCAATCAAAATTACTTCTAATTAAACTCATTCAATTAGCACCGAAATGTCTTTCAATTAGCTAATAAAATTACTGATGTGGTGTAATTCGGTTAAAAAATGAACCAAATTCTTAACGGAAGAGGTTCCGATCTATATGTATTTCTTTAAACATAATTTAAATACATATGCAGAGTGATTCAAAGGCAGAAAAATCATCTACAAACACAGATGATAAAACGATTGCTGCTATTCCTTTATCCTTCAAATGTCCAGGGGATGATGTTATATATACTAATCCAAGGAAGATGGTATTTATCTATCTATCTATTTTATTTTCTGATTTTATATATATTAATTTATGAGTATTACTTAATTGGATCCAGTTTTCAATTTCTTCCTATATATATATATATATGTTAACATATATATTGTTTTGTGTTATTTATGGACTTAGAGGAAAACATCTGAACCGCCTTAGGGTTGGGAATGTGTAGCTAAACCGCGAAAGAATGGAAAAATAGATAAGGTACTTATCTTTTAACCAATATATTACTGAGGAAATCTTTTTTTTTTTGTCTTGAAAGATACGTAATACTATGATTTAGTCCCTGGATCATAATCATGTAAGTAATTAACTCGCTAGTCCCTGAGTTATTAGTTATTAATAGCGTTAGTTATTAATAGCGTAGAAGATTGAAGTAGCATATTAAATTAAATACTGATGTGGTGGTGCTAAATGTTTTTTTGAGTGTGAATCCTCTGCTGTTCACAATTGATACTGTCTGGTTAGTCATGGTTATACGGTTAGCATCAATTGTGGATAATTGAGACGATCCGCGTTCTACTTTTTTTGAATCTCCAATCAGCTGTTGATATGTAAAAAAATGACACACACTGTAAGAAAAATTCTTAGCTGTATGTTTTGTGACACGTTATTTGTGCATTTACTAATAATGACATGGAACAACACATGTACACAAAAATTCCTCTCTATCATACAACACATGATTGGGTGTCCAACAAAACACTTAATGGCATCATATGATCATCTAACATGCCACATCATTTGAACCGTTAATAACTAATTAACGGCTTAGCAACTAATAAATTCACAAACATGATTTTTCAAAGACAAAAAAATATGTTACGAGCTTTCAAAGATTAAATGATAGTATTGCCTATGTTTCAAGTACTAAAAGATAGTTTACTCTATATTATTTCCCTTTCTTTGTGTATATATTAATTACAATTTAATTTAAATGTTTTTCCTTGTAGTGACAAATTATTTTTGCTGCGTCCATGCAGTTTTATTTTAATAAAGAGCTGAATTTAAGATGTCGATCTCTGAAAGAGATCGAGAGATTTCATAATGATGGAACTGTTCCCGGTCAAGGAGGACAACAAGAGAATATGAAAGTGAGTTTAATAACTTGTTAATTAATTAATATATTATTAATTCATTTTCAATAATTATTAATTTCATTCAACATATATGTGTATAATATATATGGTTCACTATTGAATTTTTCAGAATTCAGAGGCAAATGAGAGTGTGAAAACTGCACGAAATTCTGAAAGTTGAAGATATATATGAACTATTGAAGTCTATATATATATATATGCTATAGTTATAGTTAATTAATTTGGCCCAATATTACTGTGTGATTTAATGTGTCTAGCTCTTTCAATTATTATGTAATTACTCATTGCCATTTTAAATATTAGTTTCTAGCTAGCTAGAGTATTATATTATAACTTTGCGTTTCATCAAATTCAAAAAACGGTACTTGTTTGTAAATTATAACTTCTTGTTAATCTGTGCCGAAGGTTTAAGTGCCTTACTGACAGCCGGTGAAGGGAATGGTACATTACACGGTGTTAAAGTGGCTAGGTACGCCCCGAGTATCTCACATCTATTTTTTGCCGACGATAGTTTGATTTTTCTTAGAGCAAATGAGGAAGAATGCAACAACTTTAAAGTTTTGCTTAATTTATATGAAGTAGCATCGGGACAAAAAATTAATTATGCAAAATCAGCTATCTTCTTTAGTCCGAATTGTTCGGATCAGGTAAAATCGAATATTCAGAATGCTTTGCAGGTGAATAATGCAGCAGCCAATGAAAAATATTTGGGACTACCTACTATGGTGGGAAGAAATAAATATAATGCTTTTAAATCCATAAAAGAGAGAGTGTGGAAAAAACTGCAGGGATGGAAAGAAAAATTATTATCTAAAGCAGGCAAGGAAATCCTTATCAAAGCAGTGGCGCAATCAATCCCTACTTATTCAATGAGTTGTTTCCTTATCCCAAAAGGCCTGTGTTATGAACTAACTCAGATGATGGCAAGATTCTGGTGGGGTGATTCTCAAAATAAAAGACATATTCTTTGGCTTAGTTGGAAAAGACTTTCTCTTCCTAGAGGTAGAGGAGGTTTGGGGTTCAAAGACCTCGAGACTTTCAACAAGGCATTATTGGCTAAGCAGTGCTGGAGGATTATTCAAAATGAGCAGTCATTAATTTTTAAGGTGCTAAAGGCCAAATATTTTTATACGTGTGATTTCATGCAGGCAAAGGTTGGAAGTAGGCCATCAACAACATGGAGGAGCCTTATGGCAGGCCGACCCTTGCTATCAACAGGTTTAAGGAGGTCGATAGGTGATGGCGTGACCACTCGGATTTGGAAGGACCCATGGATTCCATTTGACGAACCCACTACTGTCTCGGCAACAACGCCTGGTGGGTTAGAGGTGGAGCGGGTTTGCGAATTAATGACAGAAGGAGGTACAAATTGGGATAATGACAAGATAAAGACTTTATTTGATGAGGAAACTTGCCAGCGGATCATCAGTATACCACCGAATGGGGATCAAGGAGGGGACAAATGGGTGTGGGAACTAGACAGAAGTGGAGTATATTCGGTCAAGTCCGGTTACAGAAGTGCGATGGTAGAAACCTGGAATCAACTCTCTCATAATGAGGAGCTTGATCAAGACGCGGTTTTTCGTTTTTGGAAGAGGCTATGGAAGCTTTCAATCTTGTCCCGATACAAGGTCTTCTTGTGGAGAGCATGTCTGGGAATTATCCCGGCTATTGAGTCATTAGAGAAACGAGGTATGAATATTAACGAAGACTGTGGTATATGCAACGTGGCTCCTGAAGACGTTTTCCATGCCCTGATTGATTGCTCGGATCTTCAGAACTTATGGATAGCAGCTAGCTTCGATTATAGTAGTAGACACTACCACGGAGATCTTCTAGAATGGCTGGTGGTTGAATCAGAAAAATGGAAGGAGGAGCAACTGAGTTCTTTGGCAGTAATGCTGTATTATATTTGGGAGAGGAGAAATAGAAAGAAATTTGAAAATGAGATGATTCGTGTTGATGATATTTGGCCAAGAGTTCAGAGATCAATGGATGAAATGCAAGTAGCCTTAATCGATGATGGAAGGAATGTGGTTGTACCAAGTGTGCTGGGATGGGAGAAGCCTGAGTATCCCTTCCACAAGCTTAATGTGGATGCACCAACAATGACGGAAGGTGGAGGTGTGATGGGCGGTTTGGTGCGTGATGGTGAGGGATGTATCCTAGGTGTATTTATGTGTGCGGTGTACTATCCACATGATCCCATATTATTGGAAGCATTGGCGGTTAAGAGGGGTTTGGAGTTGGCAAGAGAAATTGGAAGTCAGAATATTATAATAGAGGGAGACGCCAAATTGGTGTTTGACATGCTCAAGACTAATTGCAACCAAGCTTCTGCACTTAATGCAATATGTAAGGATATATTAAATTTTAAAGAAAATTTTCAGAGAGTAATTTTTAATTGGATTCCTAGATCTTGTAATTTAGCTGCTGATGCAATTTCTAAGAAGGCGAAATTAGTTCGTCAGGATTTTGTATGGACCGATTCGGTTCCTTTGTTCCTCTCTGAGGACTTTTTCCATTGATCAATAAAGTTTTTTCAGGTACCCGCCCTGATTTCTCAAAAAAAAAAATAACTTCTTGTTAATTAATGAAATAAAAAAAATTCAAGAAAATATATATTGATTAATTTACATTTTTAATAAAAAATTAATACTAGTTAATTTCTAGCTAGCTAGCTAGAGTATTATATTATAGTTTTTTTTAATTCAAATTTGTGTATATTTTAAAAAACGAGGGGACATTTATAGTAATTTATTAAACAAAAGTCTCTGTTCATTTTATTTGAAAGATAAATATAATGAAAAGGAATGAAATAAAGAAAGGGATTAAACTAAATTTTGTAATGTTAAAGAAGGGCAAAATTAATTTTATTATTACGTATAATGTCACATCAACACTCATCGTTGTATTTATTTTTATGCTGTTATTGAAAATAATAATATTGCTCGAAAATTGAAACTTTTAAGAGTATAATTGACAACAATCAAATTTTAGAAGCATAATTAACCAAAACATCAAATATCGATAGTATCAAAGATACTTTAATTACCTTCTTATATATATATAGGTCAAAGGTTCATTTTGGTCCTTTATGTTTCACTCAAGTTTTAAATTAGTCATTTATGTTTCAGAAGTTTTAAATTAGTCCTTTATGTTTCTCAAAAGTTTTAAATTGGTCCTTTCGTCCAAATCCGTCAATTTCTTAAGTTAACTGCTGACGTGGTGTGCCGAGGTGGACACATAATCTCTCCTACGTGTATTAGATAGCTGACGTGACCTTAGACACACAAAAAACACCCAAACGGCGTCGTTTAAGCCAAAAATAAAATCATGCTGAGAGGACCAATATGAAACTTTAATGAAACATAAAGGACTAATATAAAACTTCAATGAAACATAAAGGACCAATATAGAACTTGAATGAAACATAAAGGACCAATAAAGAACTTTCATGAAACCTGAAGGACAAATATAAAACTTTTGGAAAACATAAAGGACCAATATAAAACTTTTGAAACATAAAGGACCAATTTAAAACTTGGGTGAAATATAGAGGATCAAAATGGATATTTTACCTATATATATAAAGGGAAGATACTTTTACCTCTCTTAAATTATAAACCTCATATAGCATAGTAATGGATGGTGCCATTGTGCATTATTGTTCCAGGCATGACAACATTGAAGATTTGAAACCAATATATAATTACTAGAAGCTTGTACATATCAATTTTTTTAAAAAAATTTTACAAAATATAATATAAATTATTATTAATAATTTTAAAATAATAAATTAAAAAATAGGATTTTTTTTTTAATAACTATCACTATTCCTATTTTCTCTCTCCCATTATCTTTTTACATCATATTTTTATTTTTTTAATTAGTTAAATGGTCATTCAATTTAATTTATATTTTTTAAATGTGAAAGAAAATTATTTTGGGAGATTATTGACAAAAAAATTTCAGATCCATATTATAAACTAGAGGTTTCACATGCACGTACGTGCATGTCAATTTTTTTAATTTACAAAATATAAAATAAATTATTATTAATTATAAAATAATAAATTAAAGATTAAAAAGTTATTTTCTTTGATAGCTATCATAATTATTATATTTTAAAAAATAAAATTATCACTACCACTATTTTCCTATTTTCTCTCTCCCATGATCTTCTCACATCATCTTTTTATTTTCTTTTTTAATTAATTAAATGGTTATTTTGGGAGATCGTTGACGAGAAGGGTCCACAGCCATATAAATATAGAGATATAGATATAATTAAAATATAAATAATTAAAAAGATAGAAAAAATGATATGAAAGCTTTTATTTTTTTGTAAATAAGGACTAGTAAGTATTTTTCACTTCTGAAGTTTGCAACAAATTTTTACAAATTGCATATAAACTATAGTAATTTAAAATATATCACAAAATGCCACAACTTACAAACACAATTATATTGTAACCTTACCTTACACATGTTTTGGCCACAAATGATCAAGAAGAAGAAAATAAATTTTAGTAAAAACTAATTGGAGAAAGTAATTATAAAAGAAGAGAAAAATAATGGGATAAATCATCAAAATGGTTAAAAAAAATGGACAAAACTTATAAAGTTGCCTAAGATATCGTTCTGGTTCTAAAAAAAAGTCATGAGCAATAATGCGTCATTAATTATTTGATTTGTGAGGTTAAAGATATTAATCACCTCAAAATTTTTTATTCTAATGTATATATATGTGTAAAGATAAATTACTATTTTTTATGAACAAAATACTTTTATAATTTTGTTATTAAGTTCTTGAATAAAAATAGATGCGGATTAAACATTTTTAAAAAGACTTGACAATATAGAGTAATGAGTTGTAAAAAGAATCCACACGCCATTTTGTAATTAGGCAACTTGAAAGCAAAAATATGAAAAGAAAACACATTTAAATAATCTTTCCTTTCTATAAACCTAATTAATTAGAAATTCCATTTAATCACCGGCCTCTCAGTTGTTTGTTGAATTTGTCTTTTCAAATTTCAAATTTGTGCCAATTTTTAATTTTTAAAATTTAAAATGGCACAAATCTCAAATAAATCCTGCGACTAAAAAGTGATAAACTTAAACACACCACCTCCTCATAGCGTTATCTATTTCTTTATTGATAATATAAACTGTATTTTTACCTTAATTAAAAATAAATATTAATAACACTATTTAAAAAAAAATTAAGGAGAAGCTATTTAGGTTTTTGCTATGAAATTCGACTAATTATGTGCTTTGGTTATCATAATTTAATCTTCTATATCCCCTCTCTCCTATGATTGGTTATATAAATACTTTTTATCACGTATCTTAATTTTATTGGAGAACTTCACAGCAAACACCTAAATAATTTCACCTTAATTTAGTCCTTTTAATTATTCCTTTTAGAGCCGAAGAGGTGATCCAATTGTATATGTAAAGCATATATTATATCCACACTAGAAATTAAAGAAAACGCCTTCTATGGTAAGAAATATTCCCTCCGATTTACAATATCCGCTTCGTTGGGTAAATACGCACAGGGCAAAAAATTATTATTTTACCTTAAACTTAGAAAAATATGAAATATAAGACTAAATTAAAGACAAAACTTATATGTTGTTGCTTACATGCTTTTTCTCAGGTTAACCAATTAAAAAAAGACATGTGCCAATTTTTTTATGTCATCTTCTCACCTTTAACATGTGTCTTTTTTTAATTGGTTAACCTGAGAAAAAACATGTAAGCAACAACACATAAGTTTTGTCCCTAAATTCATTACCCTTAATCATTAATTACTCCAACTTATTATTTTTCCATTAATCTTATCTTGGGAATATATATTAGTAGAGATAAAATTGTAAAAAAAAATAATTAACGTTTTATTGATTTTATAAAACAACAAATATTTTGAAACATAGAAAATCTCCCAATAAAACAGATATGGTGAATCCGAGGGATTAATTAAAAAAGATAGAAAGAGAAGGAGACAAAATTTGTTGGACTTTGGAATTTGATATACAATTATTTTCCACAAATCAACAATTCTTCTTTCTTCTCACTCTAAACCCTTTTGGTTTAAACTTTAAATTGATCAGTGTTCCATAACCCTGAAATCATATAGGTCCATCTCATAGCATTTGCAGTACTTTGAGTTAATTTTCTACCAGCTTCAGTTAGAGCTTGAGTTTGATTTCAGGTAATTAAATAATCTTGCTTTGTTTTGATGAGGTTTTTTCTCTTCAATATTTTAAATTTCTCCTTTTGCTTGAATTCATTATCTAATTTTATATCTTCGATTTTGATTTATGAATTAGGATCATCAGAAAACCATGTCTAATCCAGTTGATATCTCCAAGCAAGAAGAACAAGTTCAACAAATTGATGATCAAATGGTAATGAACAATATATAAATTAGCTTCAAGCCTTTAACTCCAATTTCTAGCATCTTCACTCTTAATTTCAATTCTCAAACTTGCTTGATGCTTCCCACTTTAAACTAATCCAAGGGTTCATATCAATTCACTGAGGATCCTAGGGTTGATGTATAAAGATTTGGTGTTGTTCTTTAATTATGCTTGTTTTATCAACATTTAATTTAATAATTCACATAAACAAATTTGAATCTGAGTTAATTACCTCTACATTAAGTTAACATCTCTATCTTCCCCTTTAATTTTTTCCATCTTGTCTTTATCATGTATATATATAGTGTTTCAATTGGATGGACTCGATTTGAATTCGTATGGTGGAGTGTTGATCCATATTATTAGGTCTAATAATAATTAGAATCCTCATATTTTATATAGTTTTTAAACTTCTCTTAATCAACCGATGAACTGATCGATCCTATGGTCGAAAAAACCAAAGGAACTAGTCGTCTTCAAAATCTGTCAAATCGGTAAAAACTAATTGTTTAACCGGTTTGGTGGTTTGAAAAAAAAATTAAAAAGAGGGATGAGATAACACTTTTCATCAAGTTGAAAGAAAAAATGTAGCAAACCGAGAGAGAAGAGGATTTGTGTGAGAAACAAAGGGAAAAAAGAAGGAGTGGGAGAAAAATAGTGGGAAGAGGAAGAAGAAGAATACCTAGTTATGTGTGAATGAGAGAGAAAGAGAAGATGGAAAGAAGAAAAATTAAAGAAGAGAAGAGGAGGGAATGTGTGAGAATTGAGAAAGAGAGAGGGGTTGGAAAGAAATAGGTAAGAAAAAGTAAGTAAATATATATTATATATGGTATAGGAATATGGAGGAAATAAAAAATAGGTAAAAATATATAATAGGTATGAAAAAAATAAAAAGTTGATAAATAGATATAAGTATGGGAAATATAAAAAGTAGGTAAATATTAATAGGAATAAGTATGAGAAAATAAATAGTAACGTGAAAAGAAGAGAAAAAAAAAGTATAGAAAATTACGATGAGATAAAATAAGTAAAATAATTCATGTTAAATATATTTTTTAATTTTTTTTAAATTAATATCAATTGTCTATCCTAAGTGCTTCTTAATTTATTTTCCAAAGTGTGTTCCTTCTTTTTTTTAAAAAAATAATTCTGTGATTTATTTTCAGTGGTATAACTACTTGGAAAATTGAATTAGCATTTAATTTTTTCACTTACCAAAAAATTTAATCCGCATCAACCAATCTATTTAATCCGCAACTCGTGACGGGTTAATTCATCTAACCTACTTAATTTTAATTTTTTGTTTTTGAGTCTCATATTTATTAATTTGAAATTGTAATTTTCTTTTATTTTGATGATTAATGCTCATACATGACATATAACATTAATATTACATTAAAAATATGAAAAGCTACATAAAAAAAAACACAACTATTATAGTTAAAATAATAATTGAGGGGCTTGGGGTTTTCAATGTGTGTGTGATCTAGTTTATGGTTATGCATGAGAGCCCAACGAATAATTTCTCTCTTTGAGTACTGATTTTATTGGTTTTTTTATATATTCAAATTTAGTTTTCTTTATATTAAAAAAATGACTTCAATATATATAGGATTATTCAATCATGTGTATTTCCTCTTACATAACAACAACAACAACAATAATAATAATAATAATATATTTAAAATGCATGCATGCAGCATCATTCAAAGAAAGAAAAAATGTGTACAAACACAGGGGATAAAGCGATTGCTGCTGTTCCTTTATCCTTCAAACGCCCAGGGGAAGATATTATCTATATTAATCCTAGGAAGAAGGTATTTAGTTATCTTTGTATTTTATTTCCTGATTTAATTTTATATTAATTTATTATTACTTGGATCGAGTTTTTCATATATATATATATATATATATATATATATAGAGGTTAAAGTACTATTTTGGTCTTCAATATTTGTATGAAGTTTAATGTTGGTCCTCAATGTTTCAAAAGTTTAATGTTGGTCCTCAAAGTTTTATTTTTTGGTCGATTTTGGTCCTCGAGCGTAACACCGTTAACTTTTTGTCGTTAAATGATGACGTGGCATGCTTATATGGCACACCCTCTTCCCTACGTGTCATATTTTAATGACCTGGCATGACACATCACTGCCACGTCACCCCACATTGCCACATCATCATCTTCTCTCCTTTATCATCATCATTATCATCATCATCTGGGGTGACGTGGCAGTGATGTGTCATGCCACATCATTAAAATATGACACGTAGAAGAGAGGGTGTGCCACATAAGCATGCCACGTCATCATTTAATGACAAAAAGTTAACGGTGTTACACTCGAGGATCAAAATCGACCAAAAAATAAAACAATGAGGACCAACATTAAACTTTTGAAACATTGAGAACCAACATTAAACTTCATGCAAACATTGAGGACCAAAATAATACTTTAGCCATATATATATATATATATATATTATAGGAAACTTGCTTTTTGTCTCCAAAAAATATGCAATTAGTTCTTAAAAGATCATAATATAATTTTTTATTCTGATAAAAATCACTTAAGTAAACTCATTAGTCCTAAATCGTTAGTCGTTAATAGAGGTGATGTAGCACGTTAAATGCTTATGTGGAAGAGTTAATTGTGCTTTATTTGGACGCCCAATCAGCTTCCTGTATAAAAAGAATGGCATACTTATAATACATGTAGTGGCGTTATAAATGCCCTTTTTAAATGTTCAATCAACTGCTTTTTTGGCTCAATTTGAGTCCATATAAAGCTGAATATAAATAGGTCATTTTTGGTCACACATACAACTAGTTAGGTGTAAAACAAAATACTTTACGCTCTAACGTCAGTATTTAATGGCTATCTAGACTGTTAATGACTAACGACAGCCAAGTTGGCTGACTTTCAACAACGAAAAAAAGTTGACTAACGTGATCTTCTATAAACCAAAATAAGTATATTACGAGTTTTCAGAAACTAAATCATTGTATTGCCTATTGTTCAAAGACTTAAAGATAGATTATATCATTATTATTTGTTATTTCTTCGTGTATATATTAATTACAATTTAATTTTACGTGTTTTTCTTTATAATGATAAATTATTTTTGCACATAATGCAGTTTTATTATAATAAAGAATTGAACTTAAGGTGTCGATCTCTGAAAGAGATCTATCGATTTTATAAATATGGAATTAATCCAGGACCAGCAGGAAAACAAAAACTACAGCAACAAATTATTGCTGAGAAGAAGATGAAAGTGAGTTCATAAGTTGTTGATTAGTTAATTAATTACAATATTAATTAGAGTTTAATTCATTTTCATTCATTATTAATTTCATTCAACATATATGTGTATATTATATGGTTCACTATTGAAAATTTCAGAAATAAGAAGCAAATTGACAATGTGAAGACTCCCAATTGAAGATGGAATTAACCATTGATCCCAATCCCTAAGATCAATCCAAGCTTGGCTCTTGAACTTTTGAAGAAGACTTCCTATTATTAACAACAAGCAAGAAATTTTTTTTATATAAAAAATAATAAGTTTGAAACATTATGAGGTACTAAATATGAGTATATATTTTTCAAGTAAGAATCTAATAAATATTGATTTATGACATTGCAAGGGATATATTAATTAGCCCATTTCGCTAAACTAACTCACATTAATTTATGCTAATTTAGTTTGATAAAGGCTAATTTTGTGTTCCATTAAGAAAGAAGAAGGTTAATTTTGTGCTATAGTCACGGTTATTCAAGGCGTGTCGCTACACTTGGCATCGTGCAAAATTCTGACAACAGTTGACTTTAACCGATGTTAAAAGCAGTTCTTAACCATATAATATTAAACACAATTTTAACTATCGCAAATATTATAGCTTATGGTAATGTCAATTATAGTCATTATGTTGATGACGGTTTAAACCATCGTTATATCATTATTTTTTCCATTTATTGATAATTTTAATTAATTTTCTTAAAATACATAAATACTCATTCAGCCAAAATATATATAGTTTCACTTAATTAGCATGTACTCAAAGTGTTAAGTATTCAAAACTTTTATAATATAACTCATCCATAATTCATATATAATCACCGGCCAACTATACAAGTTTTAAATATTCAAAATTTTTACAATATAACTACTAATTATACATATAGCAACCACAATTATATAAATATATATATATATATATAATTTTAATAACCAAAATAAAACAAAATGTTCAAGATTATAAAATACTTTCAGAATCATAAAACTTGCTTCTGATGATCTTTGACACATGCTAGAGGTGACAAACTTCCCATATCAATTAGCTGTAATATATATATATATATAATTTATAACTACTGCATAATAAATAAGCAAAATGAAAGATTAAAATCAAAGATTTGTAATTGAAAAAAAAAAGGAGATATTACCTTTATAGTCCTGGCCCCTTCATTGATATAAGTCTCATATTCTCTTTTACGAGTAGAAATAAATAATTCACCTCAACCAACTTGTTATCCTTTCTCCAACTCCTACAAAACAAATAATAATTAATTGTATTAATTAATATATACATATATAAGTAAAATAATTAAGTCAATAACATATGCATTTAAAAATTGTAAATTACTATCTCGTGCTTCCTTCTTGCATTACTTTTTGAACCACCAATACGAGAGAACTTAAGCTTCTTACTATTCGATCGATCTCCATGTTTTGATTACTCATATCCCATCCTAGAAATTCATCTACCCAAGCTTTTTTTTGTTATATAAGGATTTTAGACTCTATATATTACATTATTCTAAGTTTTGTCATACCGTGTTTCTGCCTACATTGCATTGGATGACTAGAAGGTCAAGCCTCATAATAGGTATTAAGCTAAGGATTTCATTGCCCAAAACCCTTAGCTTAATTCCTATTATATGCCACTTGATATTCTAGCCATCCAATGCAATTTAAGCACAAATACGGAATGAGAAAACTTGGAATAGTGCAATAATTCAGACCATGATCCTTATACAAGAAAACAAAACTCAAGCAAAGGAATTTGTAGAAAGGTATAGTAGCTCTTCTTCTCAATCATAAAAAAATTACTAATGGCGCTAGTACACTTATTCCATCACAAAATTCATCTGCACAAGCAAAGTTTTCTTATACAAGTCTTTTATTCTCTATTGCCTTATTATGAGTTTTTCCCATACCATGTTCCTCCCTGTATTGCATTGGATGACTAAACGATCAAGATGCGTTCAATAGGTATTAAGTTAAGGGTTTTATTGTCCAAAACCCTTAGATTGATTCCTATTAGAAGCAACTTAATCTTCTAGCCACCCAATGCAATACAAACAAAAACACGGTATGACAAAACTTAAAATGAGGCAGAAGAGAATAAAAGCCTTATATAAGAAAACAAAGCTCGCGCAGATGAATTCGGGGATGGAATAAGTCTACTAGTACTAGTAATTTAATTTTATGTTGGAGAAGAAGAAATAGTAGAGAGAAACTCACTCAGTAAACTCAACCAAAAATTTATTATTTGAAATATAAGAAAATAAAGTGTTACTCGCCTTCAATTTACTAAAAGAGACTTGGAGAAAACAAATGGTATTTGTTGACTATCTCCAAAAATTTATGATTAATTTAGAAATGAAAAGTACGTACATTATAATGTGAAAGAGTAGGGTGCATCTTTTCTTTGTTGGTTGTCTGTCTGGCCTCCGAGACTTCGCTCCGTCGATTAACCCGAACTCGATCTGTGTCGTGCACCTGCAGTGGGAGAGTGCATCTTTGACAATGTCAACAGACAAGAAAATTAAATTCAAACAGAATTTGAGAATTCCCTTTATAGAAAAAATATATCCAATATTTATTAGATACATTAATATGAAAACTAGATTCTTGATCAATAATTGAAAATTAATTTTCACTTTTTACATTAATTAGACATAAATTAATGTTAACAAATTACATAGATTTTATCTATGAAAACATAAGCAAATATATATATACACACATGTATGTATTTTTGTTTCTTATTTATTTTGAAAATATAATTTTTTCACTCGCTTGAAGTAATCATACAAGGCCCAAAAAAAAACTAAATCAATTGAATTTAATTGAAGATGATTGTTCATACAAGTAACAAATAAATTGAAGATCCATGAGTGCATGTGGATCAAAAGAGTCGATCTCAAATTTAACTCCAAAGAAAATGAAATCTCACAATTCACAAACCCATAAGGGAAAAAATAGCAAATAGAAAAGCTACAACTCAAAGATGTACCTCTTGCTTCTCAAAATCTCAAGAGAGAAGTTGTTGATCCAGTATATATCAGTGATGCTCTTGCGAACTGTGACTATGTATCATCGCTCACAACCGTTAATACAAAAAGAAATTGCAAGTTTTCAACATAAAAAGCTATGTTGATTGTCATTTCATGGGTGGAGACACCTCTTAGCTTGCTTCTCACAATCTCAAAGATCTGAGCTATAGACAGAGCTCATAAAAAAAAGCTAGGGATAAAAGATGTACTTCTCGCTTCTCAAATCTCAAAGATTTGACCTAGAGAGCTCACAAACAGAATAAGCCAGGTAGAGCTCAAATGAAGTTCTCGCTCCTCAAAATCTCAAATCTGAGCTAGAGAGCTCATAAATAGAAAAAGCTAGGGCTGAAATTAAAGATGCACCTTTTGCTTCTCAAAATCTCAAAGATCTAAGATAGAGAACTCACAAAAAAAACTATAGCTCAAAGCTGAACCTCTTGCTTCTCAAAATCTCAAATCTGAGTTAGAGAGCTCACAAACAGACAAATCTATTGTTCAAAGATGAACATATTGCTTCTCAAAATCTCAGATCTGAGCTAGAGAGCTCTCAAAAGAAAAGGCTAGGGCTCAAATTAAAGATGTACCTCTCGCTTCTCAAAATCTCAAAGATCTGAGCTGGAGAGTTTATGAACTGAAAAAGCTAGGGCTCAAAAATGAACCTCTTACTTCTCAAAATCTCATATCTTAGCTAGAGAGCTGACAAAAGAAAAACCTAGGATTCAAAGATATACCTCTTGCTTCTCAAAATCTCAAAGATCTGAGCTAGAGAGTTCACAAACAGAAAGAGCTATTGCTCAAAGATGAACCTTTTGCTTCTCAAAATCTCAGATCTGAGCTAGAGAGCTCACAAAAGAAAAATATAAGGCTCAAAAGATGTACCTCTTGCTTCTCAAAATCTCAAAGATCTGAGCCGAAAATTAAAGCTCACAAATAGAAAAAGCTACAGCTCAAAGATGAATCTTTCGCTTCTCAAAATCTTATAGATCTGAGCTAAAGAGCTCATAAATAGAAAAAGTTGGAGCTCAAAGATAAACTTTTAGCTTTTCAAAATCTCATAGATCTGAGCTAGAGCTCAGAAAAATAAAAAAAGCTAAAACTCAAAGACAAAAAAAGAGAAAATGAAAGGAATTGACTGAATTGATTTGCCAAAGGAAAGTAAGAAGCCCTTTATATATTAATGTATAATATGGGTAATTAATTTTGTAGAGGTTAAATAGGAAAACTAAATAAATAAAAAAAGACACGAGATCCTATATATTTCTTTTTCAGGGCACAAATTAATTAATATTAATAATTTAATATTAAGCAACTTCTTTTCTGAACTCATGGGAAATGTGAATGGCTGTAACACCTAATGGGAAAGTTGCCTATTCTGTGAAAAAAAAAATTATATATAAAAATGGGATGGACTTGCGTTTCATCAAAATTCAAGAAAAAAATTTCAACAAAAACAGTTTCATATACTAATCCCAATAAACCAAACTTATCTGTAATTCCCTGTTTATTAATAAAATAAAAAAATATTAATTTATATATTCATAAACAAAAAAAAAAGCTAGGGATCAAAGATGTACTTCTCGCTTCTCAAATCTCAAAGATTTGAGCTAGAGAGCTCACAAACAGAATAAGCTAGAGCTCAAATGAAGTTCTCGCTCCTCAAAATCTCAGATCTGAGCTAGAGAGCTAATAAATAGAAAAAGCTGAGGCTCAAATTAAAGATGTACCTTTTGCTTCTCAAAATCTCAAAGATCTAAGCTAGAGAACTCACAAAAAAAACTATGGCTCAAAGATGAACTTCTTGCTTCTCAAAATCTCAAATCTGAGCTAGAGAGCTCACAAACAGAAAAATATATTGTTCAAAGATGAACATCTTGCTTCTCAAAATCTCTGATCTGAGCTAGAGAGCTCACCAAAAAAAAAAGCTCGGGCTCAAATTAAAGATATACCTCTCGCTTCTCAAAATCTCAAAGATCTGAGCTAGAGAGTTCAGGAACTGAAAAAGTTTGGGCTCAAAGATGAACCTCTCGCTTCTCAAAATCTCATATCTGAGCTAGAGAGCTCACAAAATTAAAGAAAAAGCTAGGATTCACAGATGTACCTCTTGCTTCTCAAAATCTCAAAGATCTGAGCTAGAGAGTTCACAAACAAAAAGAACTACGGCTCAAAGATGAAGCTCTTACTTCTGAAAATCTCAGATTTGAGCTAGAGAGCTCACAAAAAAAAAAATAGGGCTCAAAAGATGTACCTCTTGCTTCTCAAAATCTCAAAGATCTAAGCTGAAAATTAAAGCTCGCAAATAGAAAAAGCTACAGGTCAAAGATGAATCTTTTGCTTCTCAAAATCTTATAGATCTGAGCTAAAGAGCTCATAAATAGAAAACGTTGGAGCTCAAAGATAAACCTTTAGCTCTTCAAAATCTCATAGATCTGTGCTAGAGCTCAGAAACATAAAAAAGCTAAAACTCAAAGACAAAAAAAAAAAAAGAGAAAATGAAAGGAATTGAGTGAATTGATTTGCCAAAGGAAAGTAAGAAGCCCTTTATATATTAATGTATAATATGGTAATTAATTTTGTAGAGGTTAAATAGGAAAAATAAATAAATAAAAAAAGATGCGAGGTCCTATATATTTCTTTTTCAGGGCACAAATTAATTAATATTAATAATTTAATATTAAGCAACTTCTTTTCTGGACTCATGGGAAATGTGAATGGCTGTAACACCTAATGGAAAAGTTGCCTATTCTGTGAAAAAAAAAAAAACATATATAAAAATGGGATGGACTTGGTTTCATCAAAATTCAAGAAAAATTCTCAACAAAAACAGTTTCATATACTAATCCCAATAAACCAAACATATCTATAATTCCCTATTTATTAATAAAATAAAAAAATTATTAATTTATATATATATATATTTTAAAGTACTTGACGGTGGTCAGAGAAACTGCTGGGAATCTTCCGTCACAAGGTTGATAACGACAATTTTTTATGACCGCTAGAATAAATCGACGCTAAATGTATCTTAGCGATAATTATATTACATGAAACTCTATATATTCTTACAACACTATATACGATTAAAGGAAATTACAAACAACCCACCCAATTAGTACTAAAAATTATTAGCCTCTCACTAAGATATGAGACTTACTCAAAAAAAACAAAGAGTACATTCATGTAGCATATTTTTTTGCTAATATGTTAATTGACACACAAAAATAAAAATTGGCAAATTCTAAATAGTAATATGCTCGTCTGCTCGACACAATCAAAAATAAAAATAAAACAAGCTCCACTTACTAGATTTGAATCAATCTAACAATGGAAGACTACACTCTCACAAGAGATGACTAAAAAACTCAGAAGTAAATCTGGAAGAAAATCACCACCAAAATTGGGGGAATGAATATCTACCTTATTTATGAAACGTAACGACGGTAACAAAAGAAGAAGAAAAATAGGGAGGAGTTGCCAAATTTTCGGTTAGATCTGTAGAAAGAAATTGGTTGAAGACTGAACATAAAAATTAACTAAAATTGAAACAAACTATTTGAGTTTCACATGATTTTTTCCTCAATATATAAAGAAAACAAAATAAGGGACTCATTGAGTTACAGTCCAATTTTCTTAGTGAGCTAATTTTTTTTCTTTCTATCTCCTTTTACTACAAAAAGAAATATAATACATCATTTTTCAATCACAACAAGAAGATCAAAGTCACAATGCAACTTTAAGTAGTGGACCTACAAGTGGTTCTAACCTCTCCTTGCTTTCCGGTAAGCACTCCTAAAGAACCCATCCGACTCATTACTTCACCAAACTTTACCGGAAACAAATTCGGATCCTCTGCCATTCTTTTTACAAATAACGCCGTCCTCTTATCATTCGCCATTGCTTGATCTGTCTCTAGCAACGCCTTCCTCTTCTCCACTAGATTCTTATACAACAAATTATCAATCACAGTGGGCGTTTCATCAAAATTCACAGTCGGATTATCCCTCACATTTGTTGACCCAGGAGGCTTACATATCTTCTTCAACTCATCGACTGCGACCAGGTCCAAAGTTGGGTCGGGTCTCCCTGTGTTACTATAGTTGTACAATCTTTCATTGAAAATGTTGCAATGTGCTGACCCAACAGAATGTGCACCATTCAGGGCCACCATGTCTTCGGCATTGAACCCTTTCTTTTTGAAGAGGTTGAGCATTTGATCCATTGACCAATTGGGGAAAGGCAAGTTGTCTTCCGCTTCGGCCGCACGGGACGACAAGCTGTCCCTGCGGCCGCCGAGCTTAGGCTGAGGTGGCAAACCCCCTAACGTCATGGATTCAATAGCAGCGAATGCTATGGTGTCAGCACATGAGACAATGCCGGGGCATTCTTCCTCTAGCTTTGCTTTAATGTCGTCGATCAAATCTGCGCCTTTTAAGAGTTGACCGTTGGTGGGTGACAATTTTTCTACTTTTTCTTCGAATTCCAGGGTATCCAACAAAATGGAGGCATCGCATCCCTATAATTATACACAAGCACACACACATATATATAAGTGTCAACACTATATCACTCCAAAAATATATTATTTACATGTCAACAAAGAGAAAAATAAATAAATAATTATTTTATAATTTAAATATAGGGAATGAAATTCAATTTAATTATGTTAGATAATATAAGTAGATTAACTTGAGTTAATTAAATTTATTTAGCATATCGACCAAATTTTCAAAATATTGAAAATTTTAAGTTTACTTAGGTACCAATTTAAAATTTTGTTAAACTATAAGAATTCAATTAAAATTTGAGTGAAATTATAGGGACTAGAAGAATAATTTAACCAAAAAAGCTTTTGGCCCTTAATTTATTCAGGACTCTTTTTTTTACTACCTCTCTCTTGTTGTCGCAGAGAAAAATCATCGCAAAAGATCCAAAACCATGTAATGTAATGTGTATGTGTATATATATATATATATATAAAGCGAAATTAATTGCTTACACCAACAAAGCAATCATGGAAATGAAGGCGAATAAGGGCAGCAATTGCGGTTGGATTTGTCTTCACAATCTCGGCAACTTGATTAGCAACGATTTGTTCAGCATTTGGGCAAGTTCTTCTGTAGAATCCTTCAACAAGTAGTGTGTTTTTGGGATTCTTCTCTTGTTTCTCATTTTCTTCCAAAGGATGCAATTGCTCATCAGCATCATCATGATCATGATGGTGATGGTGATCATCATGATCATGATCATGATCATGATGGTGACGGTGATGGTGATCATCATGATCTTCTTTAATAGGATGAGATTGAATGAAAGGACGATGTTGATTTTGATCATCATAATCTTGGAAAGAACCAAAGCGAGGAAAACCAGGATTAAAAAGTGAATGTGAAAATAGATAATTTTGTTCATCAGCATAATAGGAAGGAATATTTGTGATCAAATTCAAATATGAAAACATGATCATAACATTAACAAAGCAAGCCCTTGCCATTGTTAATCTTGATTGTTAAATTTTCTTGATATTTATTTGAAATTATTCATTCAATGATTATGGGTTTTGGTTGCAAAATTTATTGCAATGGAAGAAGGCGTTTATTTATATAATGCCACAATTTCAATTAGGTAATAATTTATGACGATTATTATTTGAAAGCTTCTTTATATATATATATATATGCCTTTAATAGTTAGTCTATAGATAGAACAAGAGATAGTGAGATAGATATTAATTAGCCAAAATATATGTGAAAGCCATGCATGGAGTAATTAAAGACCTACCATAGTTTACCTTTGTGGGTCTAGATTGTGGTTGAAACTTGAAACCGTTGTTATATATTCAATTACTAATTAAGTATTATGTTATAACTAAAATGAGTAAACTAAACTGTCATTTTTATCCTTGAAAATTTAGATCGTGAAAAATGTTGGAATATATACAAATTAGTCTTTCAAGAGATTAAAAATTATGCACGTTAGTCCCTTCGTTTGATGCCATTCACAGAAACACTGATGTGGACCGCTAACTGTCTACATGCATGTACCGTTAATATATATATATATATATATAAGTCCCTAATAGATTTTATTGCCATAGAAATTAGTCTGCTAAAGATACTACGTAGATAATTAAAGGTCCACACGTCAACACGCACTTTTGCGAACGTCTTCAAATGATATAAGACAAAGGGACTAATTAACATGTATAAAGTTTTAAATTTTAATCTTTCAAAGACTAATTTGTATAGTCAATATCCTTTAAGGACTAAACTATCGTGAAAGTATCTTTTAGAAACTAAAATGATAATTTAGTACTCCAATTATTATCAATCAAGAAAAAAATTTATACGACATTCTATTTCTTTGCATATCAAATTAAACTTGTTTTTTGCCTCTACTTTTCCATTCCGTCAATAGTTATTCTTGCTCATCAAACACAACCTAAATATTTTAGGGAAAAAAACTTAAGTGAAATTTTTATATATTTGTCATGAGGTTCCTCCAATTATAAGTTTTTTTTATACTCTCTTTTATAGTTGATCGTGTAAAATATAATCTTTATATTCTCTCTTTACTCATAGTTGATTATACAAAATTTTTTTAAAATGTATATTATTTTTATTGAAAACTTCATAACAAATATATAAAAAACTTTACCTAAGATATATGTAATCCAAAATTTTATGCTTATATAATAAGCTAGTGTGAATTTCTGCCCGACCACAGTCATCGATCACCGGCCACCATTATCACCGCCGCACCGCCAAAGGATAAAAAGTATTTTTATTATTTATACTACAAATGTTTGCATTTTTCATAATTATTACTTTTAAATATCTTATAAATACATTTTAGATATTCAAAATATTAAAATTTATTTATACATATAAACAGAACCTAAAATATTGAATTTAGGTGAAACAAAAATTCAAATTTAAGTATATATTGCAGGGAAAAAAACCACTAAATTGTTTTATCTTACTAAATGCTCAAGATCCGATGCATTATTAATTGATCTAACTCCTTTTACGTCATACGGTTTTTGGGTGACCTCACAGCTCATGACCAAACCAGACTTTGTTGAAATATTATACTTTTTCTAATATAATTAAAAGAAAATTATATATATATATATATATATATATATATATATATATATATATACATGAGTTAAAAATGTTTAAAAATTAAATAAAAATTGAAAAATTTTAAACATTTTAATTTTATGGCATTGCAACAAAATAATTGTCTTTCCTTAAGTTCAAGAATTTAGCAGTTTAGTTTAAGAAAAAACAGAATTTAGGAGTTTTATATATGAAATATATAAAATAATTCAAATTGAAAGAAGATAATTATTGTCTTAAAACACAAATACAATTATTTTTCAATAAAATAATTATTTATATTTTTGACATTTTCTTTCAGGTTGTCCATTTATTAATATATAATAATCCAAAGCCATATTTCCAAATGATTTATAATTTAATTTTTAAAAGATAGCACCTGATGTCCAGAAAAAAAAGGATATTTTATAAAAAAAAAATTAAAGAAAAAAAAATCACGCACAATTCTTACAACCTGACATCCTGAAAGCTGCCCAAATTGGGGGAAAATATAATATAAAAATGAGTTGAACGGTTCCTTCAATTTTTATCAATTTAAGAAAATAATAATAATAAATTAGACAAAAGAGTTTTATTTATTTATTCCAACAAAATATAATTGTCCGTTTCCTAGTTCATTAATTACTTTTTCCATTTTTAACAAGGGAGTAAATATTTTCGGAAAAAACTTATGTCCATTTTCTTATGTCCATTTCCTCCAATTCCACCAATCATATATTGTATTTACACTCTCTTTCTTCTATGATTGGTTATATAAAATGTGGTCTTCTATATTCTCTCTCTACTGTGATTGGTCATTTAAACACTTTTTGCCACGTGTCATAATTATATTGGGGAATTGGATGAAATGGACATAAAGAAATGGACATAAGTTTTTTCCAATATTTCTCTCATCTTTTTTTTTGGCCAGTTCTCTCATCTTTTTTGAAATAGTATATTTATATACATCTCAAAAAATTGATACACGCACATACATATAAGTACTACTAATTAAATATGAATTAAAATTTCAAAAAATATATACAGTTATATATATGTATATTTTAATAATTTTGAAATTCAGAATAATATTTTCAAAAATAAAGAAATAAAAATATAAATTATTGTTTTCTATAATAAGTATTTTGAAATTAATAGAATCGCTACATAATGATCTATTCCTTACAAGAAAAGGTAAGTTACCATTTTACCTATTTTAATCCAGATATTTTATATTTATTGTTTTATATAATATCACATGCATTAAATATATATATATATATATATATATATGACCAATAACTTAATATGAATTAAATTTTAGATTTTAAACCCAAAATAATAATATATAAATAAAAACATTTAAAGATTTTATTTGACTGCTTTTCTGATATTTATCATTTTTTTTTGAAATCCGATATTTATCATTTTTTTGTTCTTACAGATGCTAATTTGTGTATATTTATTTTTAAAATAAATTTTAAAAAAGGAAATTCAATTAATCCAATATATATAGTTCTCTCTCTCTATATATATATATATTATTGAAAGTAAATATTATTTAATTAATTTTGACTAAAGGATAGAATTAAAGAAAAAGCAATTAAAAACTGGACCCTCAAATATGGTAGTAACTGAAGGTGGCACATGGTTTAGCATGCAAGTAAGTGAAAGAGACAAATTATGTTAACTTTGAGCTTCGAACTTTGAACTCTGAAATTATTATACATTTTAATTCATCTTTTTCATTCTCTCAATTATATATTCTTGTTAGATCATTTGAGTTTTCTTGTGCTAGCTTGAGCTGTGTGATTCTCAACTTCAATTTCTTTAAGCTCCATATCATCCATCTTCTTAATTTTGCAGCTATATATCAATTTTCTATGGACCATCCTCAGGTAATTAGTAATTATAATCTTTTTTTTGGAGTTCAATTTTTGTTTAATCTGGATCTTCGATCGATCGGATCGATCGATCGAGCTTATGAAATGATCGATCTTGTTTCGATTTTGTTGTTTAATTGATTTTCTAGCTTCGATCTAATTTTCTTCTATATGTTTTCTACAAGTTATATACTGTATAATTTTGCTTATTCATCTATGGTGATTCTGGGATTTTGAAGGACAAAACCATTCAACCAGCGGAGATAATTACTATTGAGGAAGAAGAAATTTTCGAGGTAATAATTAATTAATGTCCTGTAATTAATTTTCTTTTAAACTCTTTCAATTTTAATTTCTGACTATTGATCTGACTGAGACAAGCTTCGTTTAATTTCCCCATTAGAAACCCTAGCTAGCTAAGCTAGGGCTGAATTGAAAGTTTGAAACCCTAGGATTTGAGTTTCAATTTCAATTTCACTCTTGGATTTTCACAATTAAGATTATTCCAAAGTACATGATTGATGATGGGTCACCACCGGCTCACCAGAATCAAATCCTCGAGGTACCTAGAAATTAAGAGGATAATTCAAAGGTTTAAGACTCAGTGTCCTGTTTAAAGAGGATGTGGGGGTCTATACAGGAGTGTCCTGACAGGGGACCAGGTGGTTGGTGGAGAATGACATTTGAGCAGCTTTGAGTTATCTGAGATGTACAGTGTGACTGTCAAACTATCAAGCAGGTTCCAGGGTTGATTGGAGCTGGGCAGAGACTGAACCGATCACCGACCGGTCGTGTATTTAGCTTAATACCCTATCATTTGCATAAGCAAGTTGAATCTGATCTGTTTTCTTTCTCTTAAGTCTCAAACATGGATTATTTCACTACTTATCAATCTCTGTAATTGTCTTTATAATTCATTATTAGAGTGAGTTCAATTCAATTTGAATCAGTTTTATGATATAAAGGTTTAACTATATATATACGTGCAAGTACAGGTACCGATAGAGGAATCGGATCAAAAAATGTCTGAGGCTGAAATTCCTTACACAATTGCTGTAGGGAACGAGGTATATATATATAGCCGTTTTTGTTCTCTCCCTAATTATTTAAATCTTCGTTTGGCGTTTGATATAATATAATTAATCATTTTGTGATAACACAATATTCAAATCAGGGAAACTTACTTTAATTTTGATTCTTCAATTCTCGGTTAACCTATTATTTACTCCCTAGACTATTATAGTTCCTGAATTTTTACCTCTATCAAGTGTCAACTATTTAGTCCATGGGGTGCTAGCTGTTAACTCACTGGGTGATGTGTCTAAGTTAACTTGCTAACCGTGTTGCCAAATCATACTTTTTTTCTCTTTTCTCTTTTTAAATTGTTTTGTTTCTTTATTTTTTAATTAATTTTATTTACTCCTCAAAATGACATGGCACCATGAAATGGCATCACAGTTGACAAGTTAATAGTGACATGTCAGTATTTAACGGTCATATTACCAGTGAGTTAACCGTTAACATCCTAGGGACTAAATAATTGATAGAAGCAAAATTTAGAGATTAAATAGTCTATTTAAAAAAGAATCAAAGATTAAATAGTAGGGTTTGTCGATAATTCAAGATCCAAAAATAGATTTCCTCTTCAAATTAAATTATAACACATTTTAATTTATCATCTAATTTAATTTGTATTAATATATGTTTAACTACTTGCACAGGTACAATTTGACGAAATAATGTTGGAGATTGAAAATCCTCCGACAATTATAAGCACAACTAATGAACCAGTTGCTGCAGCAAACGAGGTATATATATACATATAGCTATTTTTTCCTCCTCATTTGAATCTTCATCATTTGGTATCTAGTTAATCTGTTTAATAACTTGCATTCTAAAGTTTAAATATCTTCCAAAACTTAATTTAGAAAGATTTATTAGAAAGAGTTATTGTTTAGCTAGACACATGAGATTCATTATTATGCATAGTTGATAGATAAACATATATTTAATTTTAATGTTGCTCTTTATGTTTGAAACCATATAGCTTCAACTCTAACCATTAACTTTTACGATATAGTCATCCTAAGACTTGTGCTTGTATCGTAAACACAAAAATAAAAACAAAATCCCGTAAAATTATACAAATTACTAGTACTCAACAGCAGCCAAGTGCTCCTAACCGTGGCTAAATTAATGACGGTTAAGAGAAACCACTGTTAGTCTGTTACATATCTTAACCACCGCTCTTTCACGGTTATGATCAACCGCCACTAAACATTTGACACTAAATCACTGCTTTTTTTTTAAGTGTTATACAAACAAAAAATATAATTTCTTCAAGTGCTTCTAATAGCAATTTCTGATTTCTCCAATGTGTATAAATTTTTAAAACACTAGTAGTACTAAAAAGATACTTCAATGTGTGAATCAGTTTTTTAGTTTATCCTCTAATTTTGTCTTAATACTTTTTTTTTTTCAGGTACAGCAATCTGAAGCAACTGCTGAAGAAAACAAGGTATATATATATATATATAGCTAATTTTTACCTATAAGTATAGTTGCCTTCAATCAAACTATCTAATTATAAACTGAAGTGGTGTTTGAGTAGAAGAAATTCATCCATCCTTAATCAAGTGTCAGATTCTCAGAGGTGTAATCCCTGACTTTGTGTATAAAACAGCTTTAAATTATTGGGCCAGTTGTCTCACCTTTCGAGAGTTTATAAGTCAACGAAGAGATTAATCATAACTTTTACGATATAGTCATCCCAAGACTATGCTTGTACCGTAAACACAAAAACAAAATCCGTAAAATACTCATTACTCAACAGCGGCCAGGTGCCTCCTAACCGTGGCTAAATTAATGGCGGTTCAGAGAAACTACTGTTAGTCTTGTTAGTCTGTTACATATCTTAACCACCGCTCTTTGACGGTTATCATCAACTGCCACTAAACATTTGACACTAAATCACTGCTTTTTTTTTTGTAGTGTTATACAACAAAAAATATTTATGGATACATTTTTAAAACACTAGTAGTACTAAAAAGATACTTCAATGTGTGAATCAGTTTTTTAGTTTATCCTCTAATTTTGTCTTAATACTTCTTTTTTCAGGTACAGCAATCTGAAGCAACTGCTGAAGAAAACAAGGTATATATATAGCTACTTTTTACCTATAAGTATAGTTGCCTTCAATCAAACTATCTAATTATAAACTGAAGTGGCGTAGTTGAGTAGAAGAAAGTCATCCATCCTTAATTAAGTGTCAGATTATCAGGGGTTTAATCCCTGACTTTGTGTATAGAACAGCTTTAAATTATTAGGCCAGTTATCTCAGCCTTCGAGAGTTTATAAATCAACGAAGAGATTAATCATTAACTTTTACGATATAGTCATCATCCCAAGACTTATGCTTGTATCGTAAACACAAAAACAAAATCTCGTAAAATATATTCATTACTCAACAGCGGCCAGGTGCTCCTAACCGTGGCTAAATTAATGGCGGTTAAGAGAAACCACTGTTAGTCTGTTACATATCTTAACTATCGCTCTTTGACGGTTATGATAAACCGCCACTAAACATTTGACACTAAATCACTGCTTTTTTTTTTTGTAGTGTTATACAAAAAAAATATAATTTATGGATAAATTTTTAAAACACTAGTAGTACTAAAAAGATCAATGTGTGAATCAGTTTTTTAATTTATCCTATAATTTTGTCTTAATACTTTTTTTTTTCAGGTACAGCAATCTGAAGCAACTGCTGAAGAAAACAAGGTATATATATTATTATATATATATATATATATATATATATTATATATATATATAGCTACTTTTTACCTATAAGTATAGTTGCCTTCAATCAAACTATCTAATTATAAACTGAAGTGGTATGGTTGAGTAAAAAAAATTTATCTATATATCCTTAATTAAGTGTCAGATTATTAGGGGTTTAATCCCTGACTTTGTGTATAAAACAGCTTTAAATCATTGGGCCAGTTGTCTTACCATTCAAGAGTTTATAAGTCAGCGAGGAGATTAATCACCGACACCGTACTTAACGGTGGATTACTCTTAGTGTAAACCGAAAAACGTAACTATCTAAGTATAAATCACATATAGTCTTGGAAATTAAACTCAATTACCTACTTGATCTGTGTTTTTTGGTTGCCCTGAATCTATATATGAACAGTATAATCCCAATGAATCTCTGATCTTAATCTATCAGTTTCATTACAATAATTGCATATTACTGTGTAAATATTAGATGTTAATTAAACATATATAACTTAATTGATTACGTGTATGTGTACATATGTAACATTAATCAACAAGGTGAATAGGCGTTTTTGCCCCTCCCCATTCGATTAGGGTTTGATTTCTGATCTTTCTATTAATTAAGACGGCCAAAATCCCATTTTAATACTCTATTTTTATCATTTCTTTTATATTGGTCCTCGTTCTTTTAAAAATTTTAAATTAGTTCTCTATCTTTGCAACTTGTTTCATATTGGTCCTTTTGTATAACATAATACCATCAACTTAAACTATTAAGTATTGATGTGGCATTTTCTTCTCTTCTACATGACAAATTTTCTTCTACAATGTATGGATAAATTTTTAAAACACTAGTAGTACTAAAAAGATACTTCAATGTGTGAATCAGTTTTTTAGTTTATCCTCTAATTTTTTTCTTAATACTTTTTTTTTCAGGTACAGCAATCTGAAGCAACTGCTCAAGAAAACAAGGTATATATATATATATATATATATAGCTACTTTTTAGTATGGTTGCCTTCAATCAAACTATCTAATTATAAACTGAAGTGGTGTGGTTGAGTAAAAGAAATCCATCCATCCTTAATTAAGTGTCAGATTATCAGGGTTTTAATAGAAAAAATCTATCCATCCTTAATTAAGTGTCAAACGATTATCAGGGGTTTAATCCCTGACTTCGTGTATAAAATAGCTTTAAATCATTGGGCCAGTTGTCTCACCCTTCGAAGTGTTTATAAGTCAGCGAGGAGATTAGTCACCGTACTTAACGCTGGATATACTCTTAGTTTAAACCGAAAAACGTAACTATATAAATCACATATAGTCTTGGAAATTAAACTTAATTACCTCCTTGATCTGTGTTTTTCATTGCCTGAATCTATATATGAACAGTATAATCCCAAATTCCCAATGAATCTCTGATCTTAATCTATCAGTTTCATTACAATAATTGCATATTTCATATTACTGTGTAAATTAGATGTTAATTAAACATATATAACTTAATTGATTACGTGTATGTGTACATATATAGTGTATGGCATTAATCAACAAGGTGAATAGGCGTTTTTGCCCCTCCCCATTAGATTAGGGTTTGATTTCTGATCTTTCTATTAATTACGACCGCCAAAATCCCATTTTTAATACTCTATTTTTATCATTTCTTTTATATTGGTCCTCGTTCTTTTAAAAATTTTAAATTAGTTCTTATTTTTGCAACTTGTTTCATATTGGTCCTTTTGTATAACATAATACCGTCAACTTAAACTATTAAGTATTGATGTGGCATTTTCTTCTCTTCTACATGACAAATTTTGCGCTCATAACCTGTTGATGTCATTTCTTTTCTTCTTCTTCTTATATATATCTGTATGTAACTATGTATATAATCCATTCAATTCTCTTCATTTATATCAAAAATGACATGAATATATATAGAGGATGAAAATAAATATCCATTATTTCCTTTGATATATATATATATATATAATAATAATAGTTTTGAATGCAGGATAATACAGAGGGTCAACTAATTGCTGCTATGCCTTTATCCATGAGACCCCCAGAAGAAAATGCACTCGTTCCTGTCTCACAAGGCCAAACCGAGACGGTATATATATATATATTTTTATTTATATTTTATGAACATTACTTGAATTTTCATAGATAGATATATATATATATATATATATATATATATATATATATATATATATATAGTTGTTGGGAGAAATTAATGTCTGGCTAAAACTCTGTAGAAAGACAGATATGTTAAATTATTTAAGGGATTTTTCTGTGCAAGACTTAAAATTCAAGGATTTTTTTGTGCAAAATTATAAAGTTGGTGAGGTTTTCTTGCACAAAGTCTAAGGGTATGTTTGGCAAGTAGAAGAGGGACAGAATTGAAGAGATTGAAAGGGACGAGAAGGGAATGGAAGGGGTGAAAAGTTAAATGATAGGTTATCCTCTCTTTGTTTAGGTTTTCTAAAATATTTTAATCTGTAGTAATTCAAATTAACAATAATGGAGAGGATTAACTTAAAATCCTCCAATATAATTCCCTTCCAAAATTTTAAAAACCAAACAAGATATTGATGTTGGTAATATTTTGAATTTGTGAAGGAAAAGATAATAGAGAATTAAGAATTAATATTCTATTATTTTTTATATCCAATTACTTTTCAAATAAGAGGGAGATATAAATATGTTACTTCTTTTTTCTTTCCTCCCTTCCCACTTTAATTCCCAATCTAAACATACTCTCAAGTTTAATAAGATTTTTTGCGGTTTGATAACGACTTGATTTTGTTAATATGTGACTACAACTCTATTAGAGTTTAGATTAAAAAAAAATTATGTGACAAAATTTTTATATAAATAATTAGAAAGTTTAGGGGAGAGTTTTATTCATTTTAGCCTTTAATTTTAAATGAGGGTTGGTAGGTACATTAATTCAACTAATTCTGTAATGCAAACTTTTATATATATACATTGACATTTTTTTTGTGGTATATTTGGAAGATTTCAGTCACTGAATACCCTCCGGGTTGGCTATGTGAAGCTAGACGGCGTAAGAATGGTGTAGTTGATAGGGTATGTATTCCAAACTTCGCATTTAATGTTATTTTGATATTTTAATTTTTAAAAATATAATATTGATATATTTTAAAATAATAAATTAAATAATAAGAACATCTCGATTATATTAAATGATAACTAACTACTTATGTCATAATCTTTATTTATTTTTCTCTCCTATATTATCTTATTTTATATTTTTTTAATTATTAAATATGTGGCAAAACATATCCTACATTTTGCAGTAATTCAAATAAGTTTTTTTGTTTTGTAATAATCAAAACAGTTCAAAAACTGCATTTAATTAAATAGGCCCCTGCTAGCTGAATCATTATTTTAGTCTATATATATTAATATTAATTTATGATTTCTTCCTATGTTTTTTACAACTTCATTTTTTTAAGTGCAAAAATTGTTTTGGTTGCAGTTTTATTTCACAAAGGGACGAGTGTAAGGTGTCGATCTCTACGAGAGGTCTCTAGATACGAACAATATGGAATTCGTCCCGGTCGAAAAGGAAAGAAAAGGAGCAAATAATTCTTGCTAATCAAATTCAGGTGAGTTCATATATATATATACATATATATATATAAGTTTTTAATCTTGTGTATATATTTGAATTATTCATTCACATTAATTAATTATTGAGTAAACCTATATTTTCTAATTTTTGATAGATTCGAAACCTAGGGTTTTAATCCTTGGAAGAGCATAATATACCTATATTTTCTTATTTTTGATAGATTCGAAGCCTAAAGAGCATAATATATTTTTTGGTTCATTGTGAAGGTCAACTTATTTTCAATCGTTGGTCCTTGAACCGTCAGTCAATAATAACTTAAGTGATGTGACCTGTAAAATGATAATTTTTGGAATCATTAAATGCTTTAATCAATTTTGTTAACGTCAAATAAATTTGTCTAACAGGTTGACACTTGACAGTTGACTATCATAATCTTTAGAGATCACAATGTATATATATTATGATATTTTAGACACAAACTTGTTAAATTTCTAATTTGTGAAGAACCAAAAATATGTTTCCTCTAAATTATTTCATTTGAAATGTATTATATATTATTTATTTCATATATATATATATATATCTTTTTTCTTCAGAAATCTGATGATTCTGAAGCTTGCATCGATGCTGCTGAGAAAGAACCAGTTTTAACTGAAGAAACTGCAGATGAAGTTGCTGCTGAGGAACAAACAGTTTTAGTTAAAGAAACTGATCTTCATAATGTTCCTATTCAGGTGAATGTGAGTTCATTAATAATTTTATATAATTTACAAATATATGCTATTAGTTAATTAAGGTTCATTAATTTACGGATCAAATTAAATTAGTCACACAAAAAATATTAAAAAGTCTCCCGTAAAAAAAAATTATGGATAAATTATTTGATTATATATAGGTGCTGCATATATATATATATATAATATATATATATATATGTGTGTTATATATTAATTATAAATAATGTTTTACAATTGGAATTTTCAGTATGATGATCAGAATGTGGAATTGCCATCAAATTCTGGGTCCAATGTGCAGCATGAGGCTCATCAAAATTTACCCCTTCAAAATGTTGAGCCCATTCCAAAACAACATTCCAAGGTGAGTTTTTAATTTGGACCTTAATTTTACACAGATTTCCTAATGTTCATTATATTAATTCATGAATAAATTAGTTTAAGATGAATGCATTTAATTCTCCAATAAAAAATTGAAAAGATTAAACCTAACTAGACCTATATCGCACAGTTAGTTATTGTGGGAGAGTGAGAATAATCATATTCACAATGTCTCTTACTTGTAATTTCGCTTAAGTGATACCAATTATCCCGAAAGTATAAATGTTTATTCCTTAAGATTAGCCCAAAAGTATGATTTAAAGTGCCCATTCAATTTTTTTTGTTCCAAATTAAAACTATTTAATGTGATCACTTCATTAACTTTATAATTTACAAATATGCTAATTGTGGTTCATTAATTTGTTGATAAATTATTTGTATAAACGATTTTACTTTTGGAATTTTCAATATCAGAAGGTGAAAGTGGCATCAACTTCCGAATCCAATGTGCAGAAAAAAGCTGGTCTCACTCCAAAGGAACATTCCAAGGTCAGTTCTTAAATTTTTACAGATCAGATTTTCTATATAATTTTCCTTAATCCATGGATAAATTAGTTTATGAACTATTTAAACTTAATTAAGTTTTTGGAATTGGATTCTATGAAGTAAAATTTGCTGAAATTAATATGCTGTACATTAACCTATATATTATTGGATTAAGAAATAAAAATAAATTATATTTTGCATGTAGTGAGTTAATGGTGCATTTGATCGAACTTCACCGAATCTAATTTCTAAGTTCTTTATTAATGAAATAAACAAATTAAATTTACATGCATTATTCCTAATTAGATAACCTAAAGATAAATATTAAAATAATTCACCTAATTTTTTAGTTTATTCCTCAAGATTTAGCCCAAAAGTAATGAATTATAGTTACTACAAAAATAAATAAATATTTTAACAATTTATATTTTGATAGACCCGTAATTGTTGAAAAAATTATGTTTTTTTCACAATTAAATTTTTCCGTTTAAATAAGTTATTAAAAAAAAAAAAAAATTTTTCAACGGTTATGATTGGCGATAATACTTTTTTTACGATACTTTTCTCAACTTTTTTTTATAATTGTCGTCAAAAAATGTATTGTTGTTGAAAGAAATATTATCAACCATTATTGGCAATAAAAAAATACCATTATTAATTTTTTTTAACAACTTATTTTAAAGATTAAAATTAAATTATTAAAAAATACTTATTTCGAAGTCAAAATAATTTAATTGTTGAAAAAATATTTTTTTTAATAATGAATAGTGGTATAAATAGTTGACTTGTAGTGATTATATGTTCATAGTAAAATTATTGTTCACTTAGTGCCAAGTGACATGGTGATTAATTTAATTATTCTTGATTTACCTAAAACAATTTAGTATGACTGATTACATGACTGATTAATATGAGTAGAGTTGATTTTTATTTATTTTCATAATTATATATTAGTACTATTCATCCTATATATATAAACTAGTTATGGTTAATTATATATGGTTATTAATTACTCTAATTAAACTTTTGATTAGAATAATGGTGAGAGTAATAAGAGTAGTGGTGTACATGTGGAGGAGTTATATATGCATAAATAAAATAAAGATATTATAGTTAATTCATTAATTTGTGGATAAATTATTTGTGTAAACGATTTTACTAATGGAATTTTCAATATCAGAAGGCGAAAGTGGCATCAATTTCTGAATCCAATGTGCAGAAAAAGGATGGTAAAAATTTACTCCTTGAAACTACTGATGATCTAACTCCAAAGGAACATTCCAAGGTGAGTTCTTGAATTTTTACAGATTTTAATTTCTATATAATTTTCATTAATCCGTAGATAAATTAGCTTATGAACTAATTCAAGTTTTTGAAATTGGCCTCTATGAAGTCAAATTGCTGAAATTAATATGTTATACATTAACCTATTGTTGGATTAAGAAATTAAAATAAATCATACTTTGCATATAGTGGGTTAATGGTACATTTGACCGAACGAATTTCACCGGATCTAATTTCTTAGTTCTTTATTAATGAAAATGAACAAATTAAATTTACATGCGTTAGTTTTTCTAAATAGATAACCTAAAGATAAATATATAAAAGAAATCACCTTTTTTTTTTAGTTTATTCCTCAAGACGTAGGCCAAAAGTATTAAACTATAGTTACTTCATCAAAAATAAATATTTTTAATAATGTAAATTTTGATAGTCACTTAATATGTTGAAAAAAAATTGTTTTTTTAACAATTAAATTTTGGTTATTAAAATAAGTTGTCGAAAGCAATAAAAGTATCTTTTTATGGTTAATAATAGTTTATAATAGTTTTCTCGAACGATACTCTTTTCAACATCTTTTCAGATTCATCATCAAAAAATGTATTGTTAAAAACAATATTATCAATAGTTATTACCCGTAGAATTTATCATTATTACTTTTTTTCAATAACTTATTTCAATGATTAAAATTTAATTATTAAAAAATTATATTTGTTTATTAACGAATATTAACCGTCAAAATATAAATAGTTAAAAATATTTATTTTTCGTGATTATATATGTAAGATTTAAAGTGTCCATATATATTCAACAATTAAAATCAATATTTCAAAGTAAAATTATTATCCACTTAGTGCCAAAGTGATATATGGTGATTAATTTAATTATTCTTGGTTTACCTAAAACAATTTGGCATGACTGAGTACATGGTGATGAGATTGTGTGATAATTAATCCCATTTTTTTAGCAATATAATTCATATTAATATGGTTGAGTCTTACTGATTTTCATATTTATATATGTATTACTACTATTCAATGTTAATTTTATATATATATATATATTATGGTTGTTAATTACTGTAATTAAACTTTTGATTAGAAAAATGTTGAGAGTAATAAAAGTAGTGGTGTGGAGAAGTTATACACAAACAAAATAAAGATATACAGAAAGAGTGAGGAAGACAAGACTGAACAAGAAATTGCTGCTGAAAAGGCTGTGGCTGAAGCTTGGTCCAATCTCATGCACCTTCCTCACAACAACCATGATCACTCACCCAAAGGTAAACTTTTATAGAAACAATTTCGAAATATTTTTTATATCTTTGTTATAAGGATTTTTAATAAAAATTTGTTACGGTTATGGTTAATCTATGCAAGTCTCCTTGGATTTTTTTAGAAGTCATTTCATATCATTTATTTTGATTGAAAAAACCCGGTAATAGAGATATAAGAAATTATTATATAACAGAAGAGACTAAATTTTTTTTTAATTTTGTGCAAAATATCTCATTTTTTAACTTTTTTGTCAAAAGAGTATTTTTGAAGTTGTGCAATTTACCTTTTTTTTCAATTTTAAATAATTTGATTAATTAACAAATTCCTCCATCTTTTTTTTTTTGTGTGCAAATTAGTCATCACCTCTTATAATTTTTTAACGTAGAGAAGTGTTTGAATAATAAATATATTAATAGAGTGGGCAGGATGAATTAATGATGAATGTTTTTTTTAAAAAGAAAATTAGCAAATTGAATAACTCATAATTTGAAGTTTTTAAGTTTTAATTAACCATTTCATTTTTAAATTATTAGTTGAATGTTTAAATTAAAGTATATCTCATTATCTCGCATATATCTCATTCTTCTATATAACCTCCTCTAACTATCTATATTTGAGATCAATAATAAGAATATTTATAATTCTTTTCAATCTTAATATGAGCTGGGTTGAATAATTAGTAGTTAATTTAATTTTGAACTTAATTCCATCATTCTTTTCCCTTTTTGATGATAATTTTGATTCAAATTGATTTTCAATCCGATCCTTCCATATATTGTTAATGTGAAGACCACTTGAGATTGAACTACTAAATTTAATTATTATTATTTTTTTCATTTTTAGGTCCCGATGGTGGTGATGCTCCTTCTTCAAGTGTCGTCTAATGGTGGTGCTATATACAAAACAAATGCAAGTCTGAATATATGCCATTTATATATGCATATTTTTTCTAATATTTAGCCTTTTTTAATTAAAAGCATGCATAAATAAACTACATGGAGACTCGTATATATATTTAGCCTTTTTAATTACTTTTTTATTGAAAAGTACTGAATTTGTAAAGGTTGTGAATAGAGGTCGAACTCTTGAGAAGTTGATTTCTCTAATTTGTATCAAAATCGTAATTAATCGTATTTCTTTTTGCACTTTGAGTTTGTTTCTTTATGTCTCCAAATTAGCAATTGATGGAACTAACTAGCTAACTCAAGGGTATGGTCGAGTGTATGAAATTCATTCATCTTTAATCAAGTGTTAGGAATTCGATTCTTATATGGAGCAGCTTTAGATCTTTGGGCCAGCTGTTGCATCCCATCCTTTAAGGTGTTTATAATTCGGCAAAAAAATTAATCACTATATTTGACGATGGATGCTAAACTAGCCGGCTAATTAGATCTAGATATTGCCTTGTTTAAATTCGTACCGTAACAAATTAATTTAGAGTAAATTAAACTTCCTTGATACTAAATTTGTAATTTTTTTTTTAATTTTGGAAAATCTATATAATTGTCTCTTTCTCATAAGTAGAGATTATTTTTAAAAAAAAGTATAACTTTACCAATTTCAGCCAAAAGACCATCAATGCATGTTGATAATACTTTTTTTAATATAATTTATTAAAGATTGTATTTTAAAAAATAATTGTTTTTATATTAGTGATCATACATATTTAATAATGATATTTTGATATATATGATTTTTTTTCACTTTTGGATTGGGCTTTTTGCCCTTTTCCTCAACCCATGTCGTTAATTCTTGGACCTTGAAAATGGGTTTGGACTAACCCCATATGACAAAAGGGCTTTTTGGTATACCAAAAATATTAAATGGGCTAGCATACCTCAACCGTTCATTTCTCTTCTTATTAAGGACAAATCTTGTAGTAACTTATTGCTTAGGATTTTTTCCTTTTTAATTTGAGTATTAACTTATTTACTATTTTAGTATATGATGTTTTAAAATATTTTTTTTTCGTAGAAAAGATAAATTAAATATACTAAAATAAATAAAATTTTCTATTATAAAATATATTAATTTAAATTAAGTTTCAGACTTTTAGATAGATTTGATTACAAATTCACAATTAGAAAAAAGGTTTATATATATCAGAAATTAAAATTGCTGCTAAAAATAATCAAACCTGTTACTAAAATTTATACCAATAGTTGCCATGATTGCTACCACTTAATCCACAGCTGCTGGTATATCTGTGTCACAAAAGATTTATAAACCTATTTTATAGCAGCAGTAGCCAAAACTGCTGCTGTATAGTCAAATTATGTCTTAAAAAAGGATTTATGTCTTAAATTATGAATATATATATAAGAAGATGAAGTTTATTATTACAGATGTATCTTTCGTAGAAAAGGATTTATGTCTTAAAAAGAGACCTAATATACAAACAAACCGTTAAATTTGAAGATTTGGGGATTAGATCGATAGAATTAAAAATAAAAATGTTTTTTTACTCATGTCATAATAAACAAAAATTTAATGTCATTTGAATAATAACTGACATTATAGTCAATAACCGTTAATTTTTTTTTTGACATTATAGTCATAACGATATATCATTTATTAATTTGGTTATTGTAATTTGTAACTAACAATAAAATGTTCTTGATATGATATTAACACAACTAATGTTAATTCCTCTAGGGCTGCTATATAAAGTTTACAACTAATATGTTTTTAATTATTATTATTGTAGTCTAAATCCAAGAATGGAAACAATTAATTATTTTCTAAGTTAAAAAGTAATGACTATATTAGAACTTTAACCAATATCTAAACACACTACTCATGATAAATCATAATTATCCCAATATGATATTTCTTCCAATCTCTTACAATAATTACAAGCTATTTATTATGTATGAAATTTTCATGTTAAACATGGATAAAAGTTCAATGGTACCGTACCACTGAACTTCAGTACATCCCTCCAATCATGTAGTGTCATTTGTTAATATTAATAAAAACTCACATTAATTAGGGTCCACCTTGAATGGTTTATGGACCAACTGATTGGTTTATGGACCAACTGATTGGAGGGATGTACTGAAGTTCAGTGCTACCGTACCACTGAACATTTACTCGTTAAACATATATAGCTATCTAGCGTGAAAACCCTAATTGGTCTGTTAAATATAATTATTCTACTAATTAATTACTCAAATTAATTAGGCTTTTCTAATATTAATTAGATGTGTCTCTCTCAACGACATTTACTTCTCTCATACTAGTATTCTATTTATGGAGCCTCTTTAATTAACGTGTATTAAAATATAATCTGAGTCATTATTTAACTTTATTGCCTCTCTCAACTCTTTTAATTATCCCTACGGCATAAAAATTTGCTTGGATATGGTATGTTTCTTAACTTGTTTATCTCTTTCATTAAAACAAAGTGATCTTATATCATAAAGCACTAAATTAGTCATATGTATATATGATTTTTTTTGGGTCAAAATATGTATATATGAATTATATGTATTTATCAACAGGCGGGTGATTGGTTGGTTGGAGTGGTAGGTACTTTGTTTCCCTTAAGCAAGATCTCTAGTTCGAGTTTTGTGTATGAAAAAACCTCTGTCGGGATAGCTCTTACTTCCGTTATGGGACCTCAACTAGCTCGAACAGGATTGCTTCCAATTGGAGGATACCTATAAAAAAAATGTATTTGATTTGTTCCAATTGGAGGAACGCACTACAACAAAATATGGATTTACCCACGGAATATAATCCGTGGGTAGCCCGTGGGAAACGGAAAAAAAAAAAATTTTGTTCAAATTACCCACGGATTCGATTCCGTGGGTAATTTCATAAAATTAGCCACGGATTTACAATCCGTGGGTAATTTGTTTATTAGCCACGCATTTAGTCACGGATTAATTTTCGTGGGCAATTTCTTAGAATTAGCCACAGATTTACAATCCGTGGGTAAATATCCGTGGCTAATCCGTGGGTAAATACTTATTATTTAAATTTTAGATGTATATATATAAACTATTTTACATTAAATAAACAAAATGTGATAAATGGCCTAGTGGTAAATCTAAATATTACCATCAAAGGTGTCCCGTCTTCGAATCCTCAAAGGACCATTTTTCAGAAATAATGTGGTTGCCGGAGGAGTGCCGGCTGGGGGCAGGCGGGTGGCGGCGCCCGGTCACCGGTCAACGAAGGGTTTGCCGGAGGTGGCCGATGGCCGATGACCGGCGATCGGAGGGTTTGCCGGCGACTGGTGAAGTTCGCCGGCGGCCAATCTAATCTTTGAAATTACCCACGGAATAATCCGTGGGTAAAATTAAAATTCCGTGGCTATTTCCCCACGGATTTCCCACGGACCATTCCGTGTGGAAAAATAGCCACGGATGGGTCCGTGGGAAATCCGTGGAGAATTCCCCACGGACTCAAAATTTCGTAGGTAAATTTGTACCCACGCCAATTTTACCCACGGACACACAGATTTACCCACGGATTTTTGTTGGATGGTATTAAGGGTGTCAAAATGGTCTCATTTAGTCATTCGTGGACCCACCCATCAATGGTTATATTTTTTTGTGAGTTGGGTCGGACTTGGATCCACCTTAGTATAAGATTAGGCAAAACTCCTTGCTCAGTCTATGACCTTTTTTATTTTTAAATATATATATTTTTTTGGTCGAATAGTAATATATTATCAATAAATATTACATATAGACATAGATTATGATTTTTATGTGACATAAAATATTTTTTAAAAAAAATATAAAATAAATCAACATGGGTCAACTCAGTTTTACAAGTCCACTATGAGTCATGGGTTTTTATTATGAATTGGTTAAAACTTAAAACCATTGTGTGAACTAATTAAATCTTTAATATTATTTTTTTTGAGGGAAAATCTTTAATATTATTTGTGCTATAATTTAATATTATTATATTGATGTTATTTTGGTCCACATAAATAAAATTGTAACTTTTTAATTTTTTAAGAAACAAGAATATAAATTTTCAAAACTAAAGAAGGAATGGTATTTCAACATCTCAAGAAGAGAATATAATTCACTCTATCTAAAAAAAAATTCTTGCCCGCCCTAAATTAAACATGGGAATTTGTTTAGTGATAAAAAGTTTGATTAATTAAATTTTAATTAGAAGCATCCATCTTCGTTAAGAATAAAAGTTCAATAGTTATTGAATTTTCCATTTAACCTCCAAATTTAACCCTCCTTTTGCATTAAATTAAAAGTTCTTTAAATAAAACAGTTACGCAATAAAATTTATATACATTTATTTAAAAGAGACTGGACTTATATATATATATATATATTTGGGCCTGATCTAGACTTATATACTTGATATAAGATTATGCAATTAAAATAAATATGCAAAAAAAAATTTGAAAAAAAAAATAATTATGAAAGAGAAAATGAGTTGTATAAATATATATATCTCCATTTTTTATTGATAAAGTTTATAGCAAATATAAAAAAAATACATATTAAATCTTTTTCCTTAATTTAAAAAACCATTAATATCAATATTTTATAATATTCTTGTAACCACAATAATAATTTGTCCTTTTCCACAGTTGGCTCCCTCATGACATATAATATTAAAATTTGGATTAAGAGATTTCAGATTATTTAAAAAGACCCACAAGCTTTCTCCATCGGTGCCTCGGTGGTTGCTTGATAATTCTATTAATTAATTATTGAAATATAAATGAAAAGAGTACCTCTTCTACAAGACACAACCTCTCCCCTTAGTTAGCAATTAGTAATTGGACTAGATTTATATGTACAACCTTTTTTTGGAAAAAATAAAGCATTAATATGTTGTATTATATAGTAAGATCATAAGTTGTAATTAAAGCGCACTTAATATAATATAAAAAATACATACATGTCATTATGAGATGCATGTTTACATTTTGAGCATTTAATATATAATATTAAAAATATTTTATCTAATTTTTATTTATACGCACTATAATTATGATGCATTAAGAATTTTGAAATAAGGCAAAATTAGCTTTCTTGTCCAACGTTTGAGGGTCCTGTCACTTTCGCCCCCAACGTTTTTTCGCTGTCAATTGTACTCCTAACGTTTTTGTGTTTCTCCCAATGTCAGACTTTTAGCTAACACCGTCAATTTTTGGACAATTTTTTATGACATGGCATCCTATGTAACAATTATGACTGGACATAATTTTTTTCGCATCAATAATCCATTTTAGGGGTATAATGGACCCAAAAACTTAGTACATCAATAAATTCAGTACACCAAAATACTCATTACATCAGTAAAATGGACCCCAAAAACTTAGTATTATTGACTGTTGATGTGAAAAAATTAAGTTCAATCAGAATTGTTGGCCACATAGGATGTCACGTCATCAAAAACTGTCCAAAAATTGACAGTGTTAGCTAAAAGCTTGACATTGGAAGAAACACAAAAACAATTGATAGCGAAAAAACGTTAGGAACGAAAATCACAGGACCCCTAAATATTGGGTACAGAAAAAATACTTTTGCCTTGAAATAATCTAGAGCCATACATTTTTCTGTCTAATTAAACAAAGGAATTTTATGGCCGATATTAGTTCCCTGGTCGCATATTCTCCTCTTAACAATTGGTCACAAAATATTTTTTATACTAAAAAATGATATTCAAATCTCAACCACTTAGTTATAAAACCAAATGAAGAATTACCAGGTCACAATGTGGTGACTAGATGTTCAGCTATCCCAATATGGTTAATTATCAAGAACCATATATACATACATTATATAGTATCAAATAATATATAATTATTTATATACAAAATCTAATTTTAAGAATCCCATATTAATTATATTTAATTGAAAAGATAGCATTTAATACACCATTTAATGTATTTAAAATTTAATTTATATATAAATATATATTAAATGGCTTATTATATAAATTTTAAATGAAATCTTATGCTATAAATTAAAGTAAGCCTCATGCGATACATGCACGTTAAAGAATAATTTATAGATAGGTAAAAGTTTTTTTCTTGCTCTTAATGTTTGAGAATTCTGTCAGTTTTGTTCCTAACGTTTTTTCACTGTCAATTGTACCCTTAACGTTTTACGTTTTTACCAATGTCACTCTTTTCACTAACACCGTCAAATATTTAACAGTTTTTGCTGATGTGGCATCCTATATGGCAAAAATATTTGACTGGGCATATTTTTTCCACATCAGATTTTATAACGTTTTTTGTTGTCAATTGTACCCCTAACGTTTTACATTTTTGTCAATGTCATCCTTTTCACTAACACTATCAAATATTTAATAGTTTTTCCTTACGTAGGATTCTATGTGACAAAAATATCTGACTTGGCATATTCTTTTTCACTTCAGATTTTTTACTCAGATTTTCCCCATCAAAACTGTGTTGTTTTGCCTCACCCTATTTCTTTTAAAATATAACTTAAATGCACGTTCCATTTTGTTGACAAAAACATCGAATTTACCCATTATATTCTCTATTCCAAGAAGACATTGTATGAGAGAAGTCGGAATCGATGCTCAGAAGCTCTCACGTTTTCTCAGTAATTGAAGGTTGAAGATGTCTTCCTAAAATAGAGAATGGATTACGTCTCCGATGTTTTTTTAGCAAAATAGCGCATGCATTAGACTATTTGAGTTATATTTTAGAAGGAATATGGTGAGGCCAAAACGACACAAGTCTGATGGAGAAAATCTTATGTGAAAAAGAAATACCAAGTCAGATATTTTTGCCACATAAGCAAAAACTGTTAAATATTTGACGGTGTTGGTGAAAAGGGTGACATTGGCATAAACGTATAGGAGTACAATTGACAGAAAAAAAAAACGTTAAGAAATCTAATGTGGAAAAAAAAGTATGCCGAGTCATATATGTTTACCACATAAGATGCCACGTCAGCAAAAACTGTTAAGTATTTAACGCTGTTAGTGAAAATGGTGACATTAACAGAAACGTAAAACGTTAGGTGTACAATTGACAATAAAAAACGTTAGGGCCGAAATTGACAGAATACCCAAACGTTGGAAACATGAAATATCCTTTTGCCTAAGTTATAATACCATATCTGTATTTTTTTTTCTTTTTGGAAAGTTGCATTTAATAAATCTGATTGTTTTTAATAAGTCATTTAAATTGTACATTTTACACCTTATTGGAAAACTGCATTTAATAAATCTGATTGGATAGAGGAACAACACTACTTTGAAAATAAAATTAAACAAAAAACTAATTATGAGAGTAATAAATTGTATAAATTATACAAGTTTTTTATTTACGAAACTCATTAGAAAAATATAAAGTTATATCTTCTATTTTTTTAGTTTTGATCAAAATATTCATTAAAACATGTCTAATAACGTATCCCTCTCGATATTGTTGAACTCATTAGAAAATGATTATATAAGGAGAGCTAAATATTTTGAAAGATTGAGTATTTTTTTTCTCTCTCTTATTAAAATTTTTCACTACAATAAATATAAAAGAATAGAGAAATAGACTCAAAGCCCAATAATATTTGGAATGACGCTTTGTTTTTAATTTTCTAAAAATAGCATTTAAGAGACAATAATTTTAAAAAACCGGCCCTCTTATTATATATGTCAATTTTTTTTAATTTACAAAATATAATATAAATTATTATTATTAATTTTAAAATAATAAATTAAAAAATTATTTTTTTATAACTACCACGATTATCTTTTAAAAAAAAAATATTATTAATTATTATTATTATTTCTCTCCCGTTATCTTTTCGTATAATGTTTTTATTTTTATTAATTAAATAGTCGTTCAATTTAATTTGTATTATTTAAAAGTTAAATAAAATTATTTTAAGAGATTATTAACGAAAATGTTCAAAATCATATAAATATAGATATCACACAATCTCTTTATATATATTTGAGTCCAAATTTTTGTTATTGTCGGATCATTCTGTCCATTTAGCTACGATTAAAACCAGACAACACGACTCGGAACGTAAAAGATCCAAACTCTATATATATGTTTGACTTGAGGCGTGTATGTAACGGATAGAAAACCAGAATTTACTCTAAGCGAAACGTTTCCATCTCTTTAACTGCTATGTGCGAGCGATAATGGTTCATCCGTTCATGAATTTGGGATAAAGCGCGTGAGGGACCCACATCAGAGTTCAAGAGTGAAGACTACGTAATATTTTATTAATTAATTAATTAATTAGTTTTAATCTCTCTAGTCTCTACCCTTTTTTTTTCTATTTAAATTCCAACCCAAATTCCATAATTTCCACCTCGTCTTTCTTTCTTTCTTTCTTCACTCTCCTTCTTTGCTTCTTTCTGTTTCTCATCCTCTTCATTCTCCACAATTTCGCCATATATATATAATGGCGAATTCTGGGTTATTTATGAGTATTGTTCTTAATATTCTCCTTATAAATGTGTGGTGTTGTGTGTTTGCTAATGGAATAAATGCGAAGGTGGTTACAAATGGAGGGAGTACTGAAAAGTGCGACTTGTTTCAAGGGAGTTGGGTGTACGACGAATGGTACGGTTCTTACGAGCCGTCGGATTGCGGATTCATCGAGAAACAATTCGATTGTCTTGACAATGGTCGTCTCGACAAGTTCTATCTCCGGTATAGATGGCAGCCATCTTCTTGCAACTTACCAAGGTATGTACCTCCATTCCATATATACTACCATAGCATTTTGTGTGGGTCCCGTTATAGGGACGATATTAGAAACAATGATTAAAAAAATACAAATTTCTTATTATCTGTGCGATGAAAACTCGAAAGTATATATACGAGCCAATAAGATGATGGTGGATATGCATGGTTTTGTTGTTGATGTGTATGTGTTTTTTTTTTACTTTATTTTTTTTTTTTCCCATGAGTTTGTTGAATGCGCTCATAGTTATTCTTTTTGGAAAAAAATTTTAAATGTGTTGCATCATATTATTAATATATTAATTATTAATCAATAATATTTATTTAAGTTTTTTTAGACGGAATGATCCATATATAATAAGATAAAAAAACAAATAAAATATTAATAATCAATATATAAATAATATGACATAAACGTGAAACCGCGGGTTATATTTATGGTTAATTTTGTTTGACTTATGTGCGGGGAAAAAGACAAGGACATTTAATTAGTTGAAACAAACACAAAAACAAATTTACTAAATGGGGAGGTTAATTAATTGATTGTGGAAGTGAAACTAAAACCCTTGGGAAATCAGCCAAATTGTTCTTGTGAGTTTGTGATCAAACGTTTTCTATATATATATATTAATTGCTTGAATCTTACAAGTGATATCTTTCTTGCTATTTCTTTGTGTCATAAGATTTGTATGAATAATTTTATTTATCAAAATGAAGATTATGTGTGTTTCTTTTTTAAGTTAAAATTTAAAGAGCATAACATTTCAATATATTGAAGTATAAGAAATATTTCCAGAGTTCATGAAACTTCTTATTAGATTGCACTATAATTAATTTAATTTTTTGAAATTTTTTTAAAGACTCCGAATCATATTTCTTTTTTGCCATTACCTATATATTAGACCTTTGGTAGTACTACAAAATTACCTAATTGAGGGACTCCACTTTTTTTTTTTTTTTAAAAAAAAGACTAACAAGTAGAAAAAAATAAAATAAAAATTGAATGATGTATTCCTAATTAACCAAATAGTTAAAACTCTAGTAGTTGTTCTTTTATACTTTGTTTCTCTAAAAGTGCATAAATTAAAAGTGCATGCACTTCTGATTAGGAGAGGGTTTGGATATTCAGAATTATGAAAATCAATTAATTAATCCTCCCTTTTGTAGGGTGAAAGACCATTGTCAAGTAATTTTAGATGTTTCCCAAAAACCCAAATTAATTATTTAGAAAATTTAGTAATTAAGAACCTTGAAATTAAGCTAAGAAGGCCAAAGATTGACAGTTAGAATTGCTTCTACACATCTTTCTCTATTTTATGATACCACAAGATTCTTCATTTGAGTGTGACATCTGATGGGCATTTTTCAATTCCTTAGGGCCCACTTGTTGATTAATTAATTAATTAAGGCTAAAATACAAAAAATGTCCATGAGTTTTAGGTCACCGATGTAGTACTGTCAAAATGGGCCGTCCGGCCCGACCTGTGACGGGCCGATCACGGGCCGGCCCGGGGTATTAGGCGGCGGGGGAATGAACCCAAGCCGCGGGCCCACGGGGGAAGGGGGAAAAAGAGAGGAGGAAAAAAAGAAGGAGAGGGGGAGGGAAAAGGAAGGAGGGGGGAGGGGAAAGGAGAGGGGAGGAGGAGGGAGACACAGGAGGAAAAAAAAGGATTATTTAACAAAAATTACCTAAAACATATATATATATACATATTTTAAACAAATTATATTATTTTGTTTTTTTTTTAAAAAATTTCGTGGGCCGGCCCGCGGGCTTAAACGGGCCTAATTTGCAATGTCCAAGCCCGCCCATTTAGCGGGCGGGCCGAGCTAGCCCGCGAGCCAAAGCCCGTTTTGACAGTACTACACCGATATAAAACTTTCATGAATTTTCAAACATTAATTGTACTGAATATTCCTGAATTTTTTATTTTGGTTAGAACTCTCTCCGTGAAGAATTCTGTCCACTTTTTTTTAACAGAGTTTTACCATATCAGCAAAAAATACTTGTCACATCATTATTTTTTAGCTAATTGAAAGGCATTTCAAAATAAAAATCTGAATCAAAATCACTATCAAGTTCATTCAATTAGTATCAAAATGACCAAAATACCCTTCAATTAGTTAAAATTTACTGGTATGACCGACCAAATATTTGCTGATCTTGACAGATTTACTAAAAATGAACGAAATTCTTCACAAAAGAATTATCTGTCCAATTAAAAGCTCAAGACTGTTAAGTGTCAGGTTTAAAAACTCAAGGGAATTTTACCCCCTATCACATAAAATTCAAGAACATTCTTTACATTTAAGTCATTAATTAGTTAGTGACTTCCATCAACACTAAGCCATATCTTACAAGAAATAATTTTGATGCATATAATTCAAAAAGGAGGCATAACTTGTTTTGAAGCCAACCTAAATGGCTAACTACCAATCATTTAGGCAATCATATATATAGGCACATGAATACATAATTGCTTACCTTTTTTTTTTTCCATCATGTAGCATATTTTCTTCATGTAATTAAAATAACGCTACTATTAAATGTGTGGCATTTTTTTCCTCTTTTCTTCACTCTTTTGCTCCTAGTACATAACATCTTAATTTTGTTTCACGCATAAATTCTGTCCCAAATTCTTAATTAAAAAATTCAAATAAAGAAAAGAAGAAATTAAAAAGAGGGTAATCTACTAGATATTATCTAGTTTCAATTAAGTTGTTTTTGTTGAAATTTTCTTGTTTAAGTTCACCTTATTTTTATTGATCAACAAAATTAATACTTTCATATTTTGTCGTATATATATATGAGCGAAATCACTAATATTTAAAAGAATAATAAAAAAGTGATGAACTTTATTTTATTAGAGTATTTTTTTCATAAAATTAAAAAAAATTTAATTATGAGTTTACGAACTCTAATTAATTTGAGTTAAGATAATTGAAGAATTATAAAAAGAAAATTGAGGTCTACAAATATTAAATATTTAATTACAGGATTTGATATATAAAGTGCTGTTGGTGAAGTTCCTTTCATGTGTTTTTGTCCTGAAATAGAGAGCACATGCATGGAAAATTGTAGATCCGAACAAAATAACCATTTAAATGAGGGTGATGAAGTTAATTAAAAATGGACCCACCTATGATACTTTATGAGTTGGAATTTAATTCATTCAATAATAATTTAATTTAATTTAACAGGTTCAATGGTGAAGATTTCTTAAGGAAATTTAGTGGGAAAAAGATATTATTTATTGGGGACTCATTGAGTTTGAACCAATGGCAATCACTCACTTGCATGCTCCATAAATCTGCCCCTCAAGCTCAATATACTTCTGTGAGAACTGGAGATGTCTCCACCTTCACTTTCCTGGTAATATTATATTATTCATTATTTAGTTAATTTCTTCCTTTATTTATATAAATAATTAAAATTAAATTATTGTTTATTAGTACTTGTCCTCCTCAAATATTATTGTCTCAATTTAATTTTTGAATGATTAAAACATCAAATTTTATAATCCCGGTAGCAATAGGTTCTACTTACCTCAATTTAGTTTTTGAATTTTAATATTATCAAATTTAATAATCTTTAAAAAATATCTTATATTGCATTTCGTCCCTTGGTTTTTTATACTTTTTCATTGATTTTGAGATGAAATTATGACACAATATTTTTTTTCAAGGACTAAAGTACATTTGATATTTTATAATTCACTAAAGGACTAAATGAAATTAGGGAAATTTTTAAGGACGACATTGACTATAAGGGTGATATTTCAAGGGTCAAAAACATAGTTTACTTATAATTAATTCATTACGGATAGATAAATTTAAATTTGTTAATCAAATATTTGTATAATTAGATTCTTTAATAAATAAAATATTTAAAAGAATCATTATTGAAATTTCCAATCATATATAGTTTGTACACGCAGTGAGACACATTATTTTGGATAATTATTAATTAATTAAGATATTCTTAAATTTTGTGTGTATAAACTATTTCCCTGAACGTACAATAATCTTATATAGTGTATATATATATATATATATATCATATATATATATATATATATATATATATTAGATCATAGTTTAATTACATTATAGCTAGCTAGGTTTACCCAAAAAAATATATTTTATATAGCTAGGTAGCATTTAATTTTCTGAAATGGTTCTATTAGAACTTAGAAGAATGGATGGTAGTGATATATATGTTAGTAGACTTCTTTTTTAGTTGAGAGTCTATATATATGAATATGAATCATAAGTATAACTAATATACAATCATGGAGTTGGTAATTTATTATAATGATACCTCCTAACTAATGGTCTCTTTATTAGATTGACTAATAAAGGATAAAAGATTGTGATTAATTATCTTTGTGAGAAACAAAAGATGGATGTGAGAAATAGCTAGTGAGAGAAGGTGATGCTGATAATTAATTAGTGTCATGAGTCCATATCATGAAGTTGAGAAATCATAAGTTAATTAGTTAAAGATTAGACACAAAGCAGAAGAAACAAACTATGTATTTTTGACATCACATGCACACCGACACCTAACTAAAAGAACAAACAAGTAAATTGAATTTTTTTTAATATTGAGAGAGCTATATATTTTACATATAAAAAAGTTATAATTTTATCAGTCTAAATAACATTAATGATTGGTTTTATAAAAAATATAATTTATTATAAATACAATATACAAAGTATTGTTTATTTTGAATAAACAAAAAATTATTTTATTATATTTTTTTATATTAATAAAAACATATTTAATTATGTAAATAATAAAAAAGTGTATTTTAGTTAAATTGAGTGAAATAATAGGTTTTTTTTTATTTCTTAAGAAAGGAGTATCATGAGAGTGTAATTTATTGAGAAGAAAAGAAATTATAATTTGTTAGCATAATTTAATTTCTTATAATTAAAATTAAGAAAATCATTTTAAGATATATTTAATTAACTGCTAATAATTTCTTATTGAAATTAAGGAAGTAGTGATTGTTAGATTTTTTTTTTTTTTGGTCTGAAGATTTTTTAGATCAATTGCACAAATTATTGTGAATTTTATATTTTCTTATGTGAACTTCTAATCATTATATTAAGCCTTAGCTTGGCCCACATCCACATGAATAATTGCTAGTTTAGAATTCTGATTAGTATTAAACTAAGGCGCTGAGCCGCGACCCAGTTTTGAAAAAAACAGACTGTATGTCATCTTCTACAATATAATGTATGGTCTTACAAATTCTAATAAGAAAAAGGATTTTCTTTTAAATTAAATATATTATATGGCTCATACCATATATTTAATTTGTTGGCCAGCTATCTTCAATTTTGTGGTTATTTATTAATATGAAATAAAAATATCAGTTATAATTAATTCAAGGTGAGTTTAATTTTTTATAATATGAATTTAAATTAATATTAACAAATAATATTTATGAATAAACGAAGGATGTACTGAAAATCTAATATTCACGTAGTATTAAATTTTTATCTTTTTTGTCACAAACAAGTAGGATTTATTCCGGGGTTTTGTAATTAATTGTGGTGTTCGTTGGTTAATTTTTTCTAATCAAAATTAAGGTCTTTACATGTTTAGTGACCTGCGTTTAGTGTTTATATTTAGTGTTTAATGATACTTTGAATAAGATTATAAAACCTCTAACAAAACAATACTTGTGAAAAAAAATAATAAAATAATTAATCTGAAATTTATAAAGTTGTTTAATACCAAGAAAAAAATAAAAAACTTAGCCTGGTCCTCGTGACATTCGTTTAAAGGTGAATATATAACCGATTTATGACCCATTAATAGTTATTAATCCGATTGGTCCATCTGTGAATATATCTGATTTAATTAACTAAGATTATACTCAACTTGTTTTCATATATAATTTTCTGTGCCAATAAGTATTATTTAAACAGAAATGTATTTCTTTTGTCTTAATCAAGAGGAGTACTTAAAATTTTCAAACATATAGTTTGGTTGAATTATATTTTTGGTTGTGCATGCATGTGTAAGTAATTGTATCTTATTAGGATAGGGAATTCTAGTCAAGGAGAATCACGTTAAATTGTCTGTGTTACGTTCATCTCATTTTTTCTTCTCTGTTTTCGAATTCTCATGATTCTTTGTGTACATGATCTGTGAGATCTGTCGGGAAACACTCCGAATCTTAACACTATGATTAATTTGCATAATTTGCAGGAGTATAATGTGAAGGTGATGTTGGCACGTAATGCCCCTTCTGGTAGATATTGTTAGTGAAAGAATTGGTCGAGTGTTGAAGCTTGATTCCATTGAATCCTCTAAATTGTGGGAAGGGATCGATGTTTTGATTTTCAACTCTTGGCATTGGTGGCTTCACACCGGAAGAAAACAACCGTAAGTCTTAATATTAATATATATATATATATATATATATATATATATCTATATATATATATATATATATATACTAGAGGCTTCGCATGCACGTACCGTGCATGTAATTTATTTTTATTTTTTTAAATAATATATAAGATAAAATTATTATTATGATTTAAAATAATAAAATATTAAATATTTGATAATTTTTTAACTTTCAAAATATAATATAATAATTATATTTTAAATAATATATTAAATCACGAGAAGTTATTTATTGAGAAGTTTATTTTTAGTGGGTGAGGTTATTTTTTTGGTGTCACACTTGGTTGTGTGACACCAAAAACTCCAAAGCCATATATATATATATATTATATACTAGAGGCTTCGCATGCACCTACGTGCATACATGTAATTTATTCTTAAATTTTTTTAAAATATAATATAAAATAGTTATTATATTTTAAAATCATTAAAAATTAAATATTTTTAAATTTTTAAATAGAATTTTTATCATAATTTAAAATAAAAAAATTAAAAAATGAGAAGTTATGCACTTTTCCATTTTTTAGTAACCACTTATCATACTTGGTTATTATTGAGAAGTTGAGGGGGAAGTTATTTTTTTGGTGTCACACTTTGCTTGTGTGACACCAAAAACTCCAAAGCCATATATATATAGACTAGAGGCTTCGCATGCACCTACGTGCATACATGTAATTTATTTTTAAAATTTTTTAAAATATAATATAAAACAGTTAAAAATTAAAATTTGATAATTTTAAAAAATTAAATATTTTAAAATTTTAAAATTTTTAAATAGTTTTTTATCATAATTTAAAATCAAAAAAATTAAAAAAAAGAGAAGTTATGCACTTCTCCATTTTATTAGTAACCACCTATTATACTTGTTTTTTTTCTCTCCCACATCCTCCAATCATATTATTTTTTTGTATTTTTAATTATAAAATATAGCTATTTTGTGAGAAGTTGGTTATTTATTGGGAAGTTGAGGGGGAAGTTGTTTTTTTGGTATCACACTTTGGTTGTGTGACATCAAAAACTCCAAAGCCATATATATATATATATACTAGAGGCTTCGCATGCACTTACGTGCATACATGCAATTTATTTTTAAATTTTTTAAAAATATAATATAAAATAGTTATTATATTTTAAAATCATTAAAAATTAAATATTTGATAATTTTAAAATTTTTAAATAGAATTTTTATCATAATTTAAATAAAAAAATTACAAATATGAGAAGTTATACATCTCCCATTTTTTAGTAACCACCTATCATACTTGGTTATTTATAGGGAAGTTGAGGAGGAAGTTATTTTTTTGGTGTCACACTTTGCTTGTGTGACACCAAAAAGTCCAAAGCCATATATATATATACTAGAGACTTCGCATGCACCTACGTGCATACATGTAATTTATTCTTAAAATTTTTAAAAATATAATATAAAATAGTTATTATATTTTAAAATCATTAAAAATTAAAAATTTTTAAATAGTATTTTTATCATAATTAAAATTAAAAAATTTAAAAATGTGAAGTTATACACTTGACCACCTCTCATACTTGTTTTCCCTCTCTCCCACATCCTCCAAAACTATTATTTTTTGTATTTTTAATTATAAAATATAGCTATTTTGTAAGATGTTGGTTATTTAGTGGAAGGTGATTGGGGAAGTTATTTTTTTGGTGTCACACTTTGCTTGTGTGACACCAAAAACTCCAAAGCCATATATATATATATATATATATATTATATATATATATATATATATAGATATATATGTATGAGATGAGAGGCTTTAATTTGCATCTATATATATATATACATGCATTTTTTTTATTCTTCTACCTTTTCTTTAATGAACTTCTTCAGATAGAGTAATTAAGGACCGAAACGAAAAGTTATACGATTAAAAAACAGGGTGAAAATATAATTTTTTAAATTTTTTTTATCATGTAACGTCAGTAATTAATGGTTCATGTTGATTGTGTATGTTATAAAAAAGATTAATATAGAACTAAGTTACAAATGCATATATAGGAATGATTTAAAACTTTTGAAAGGTTGAGGACCAATTTGAAAAAAGTGACAAAGATAGAGACACTAGATTTGGTTATCGAAATAATTTTATGAAAAAATGACAATAATAGTCTTTTGAACAGTCAATAATAATTGTCGATAATACTTTTTCCAATGGTATTTTATTTCATCCGGGCCGTCATCGAGAAAAGTAATTTCTAAAATAATATTATTGACACCTGAAAATATTGTTAATGACATTTTTCAACAACTTATTTCGACAGTAAAATTTCAATTGTTAAGAAACATGCTTATTTCGACATCAAAATTTAATTATTAAAAAAATACATTTTTTTAGCAATTAAAAGTGGCCGGGAAAATATAGATTTTGAAAATAATCACCTATAACGAGAGTAGCACTGTCAAAACGGCTCGGCCCGTTTATTGTGGCGGGCTTGAGAGTAATGTCCAAGCCCCGTCCGTAATGGCCCGCTGGCCAATTTTTTTTATTTTTTTTAAAATATATATTTTTTTAAAAATTAATTATAAATTAATATTTTATTAATTTTAATTATTATATAAATTATTTATATACATTATTAGAATAAAATTATTATTTAACACATAAAATTTTCTAAAATATATATATTTATACATATTATAAACAAATATATATTAATTTTTTATTTTTATTTTTTTTAATATTTTGGCAGGCCGGCCCGCGGGCTAGCCCGTTTAGCCCGCGAGCTTAAACGGGCCTATTTTTGTTTGTTCAAGCCCGCCATTTAGCGGCACGGACCGGGCTAGCCCGCGGGCTCTGGCCCGTTTGACAGTGCTAAACGAGAGGACTAGCTAGATTGTCCATCGAAGAACCCAATTGATCAGCAATTAATTTTTAAATATTAATTGAGATATTTTAAAGATTAAATTGAAAGAATATGCATTTTTTAAAGACTAAAATAATTAATTTTAATCCTTGATTATAATATTATTAGTTGTGGTTTTAATTTGCAGATGGGATTTCATTCAAGAGGGGGAATGTTACATACAGAGACATGGATCGGTTGGTAGCATATGAAAAGGCATTGAAGACATGGGCCAATGGGTTGATACCAATGTTGATACTAAAAAAAAACTACAGTTTTCTTCCAGGAATATCTCCCGATCACACAAAGTAAGTATATTTTATATAACTAAGTATGTATAAGAATTAAGCAAAATGAATATTAATATTAAGCTAAAATGTCAAAAATTCCCATGAATTATAATTCATATATATAGAGATAACACTCTTGATTAAAAAAATGATAAAAAGATCATCCTTATAACCTTTGCAATTTGTGTTAAAAAAAACCCTCACTACTATTAACTTTTTCATTCAAAGTAAAACTCTTAACAGAAGAGTGATAATTAAATCATACTAACATATGAAAATTTCCTTTTGAACTTTAGGGCTTATGTTTTTTTTTGAACTTTGAGATTTGTGCAGAAAAATCATTAAATAATTTGACATGTTATTCCTCTATTAAAGTTTTGGATAAAAAAGTTTTACATAAAGAAAAAGTTTTGGATGAAAAAGTTAACAGAATGAATTTTTTCTATATAAATTGCGAAATTTGATGGGATTCTATGTCAATTTTAACAATTGATGAGGGTTATTTACACATAACTTATAATTTAGGTAGGATTTTTCGCATTTTAAATTTTGTGTTGAAAATCTCCTTGAACTTTAAGACTCGTGCAGAAAAACCTCTCAATTAAATAATTTGAAATGTTCCTTCCATTAAAGTTTTAGATGAAAAGGTTAACAGAAAAGAGTTTTTTTTGCACAAATTATAAGTGAGGGCAAGACTTCTATGTCAACTTTCTAGGTCAATTTTTACAAATTGATTGAACTATAATTTCAGAGACTTTATGCATTTTAGCCTCAATATCAATTCCCTCTTCTTATAATTATCCAATTTTTGTCAAACACACTAATGAATCAATATATATAAAATATGTATTGAAGTGGGTCACAATGGGGAGAGGGAGGAGCAAGTTCATGCAATGGGCAAGTGAGGCCAGTGAGAGGATCCAGTTACCCAGGTGGGCCCCACCCAGCAGAGAAGGTTCTGGAGAAGGTTCTGGAAGGAATGTCCAAACCAGTGATGTTGCTGAATGTGACCACTCTGTCTCAGCTGAGAAAAGATGGGCATCCTTCTGTGTATGGGCATGGTGGTCACAGGGACATGGATTGTAGCCATTGGTGCCTCCCTGGGGTTCCTGACACCTGGAACCAACTCCTCTATGCATCAATGCTCAATCATGCTTAATTTATGTATGTGTTATGTATATGTATGTATCATCATGTATGGATGCATGCATGCATGGATGGTGATGAAATAACTAATATATATATATTGAATTCATGTGTTGTGTATTGGATTGAAAAGGAATTATAAGAAAATATATAATATGTTGTCTAATTATTGAGGGGTTCTCCTTAAGATATATCTACTTGGATGGATATCCTGATCATATAGATAAAAAAAAAAAAGGATATGCATGAATCACTCATCAAAGGCCTTGAGAAAGAGAATATGTACTAATTAAGCAAATTAAAATAAATATTTTGCATCTGTACAACTGAACCAATCTAATCAGATAACTAAAAAGGTCATCCAATCTAATTCGCTTTTTGGACATCAACCGAACCAAACTAAACTGATTATATATAGTCGATTTGGTTCGGTTTGATATATTTTTGGACATAATTTTTTTAAAAAAAATTACTATTTTTTTTCTCTTCAATTTAAACCCTGAAAGTTAAAAATAACTATTCATAACCATGAAAACCAACAAATTAAAGTTATTAGTACAATATTCTAACATTACAAACTTAAAATTGCAATATAACATCATAAAATATTTTTAAAAAATCATAATCTGTTGGTTTGGTTCGATTGGGATTGAACTTCATTCATAAACCGATCCGAACAGTTTTGATTGGTTTGGATCGGATCGGATCGATTGACTCGGTTTGGATCGATTTTACACCGTCATATATAGAGAGAAAAGGAGGATCCACTCCCGTTAATTAAGTAGGGGTGTAGACGTACAAGTAATTAAAATTTATTTAACTTTATTTTATCAAATCTCACAATTAGTCCCTAAGCATTGCAATCAACACATGATGCCTACTATTTCATAAATAATTTGAACTGTTCATAGGTAGCTAGCTAGTAACAAAATATTCATTTTCAGGAAAAAAAATATAAATAAATAAAAAGCTAAGGGTCCTGTTTTTTTCCATAAAATCTACAAACTAAAAAGAAGATTTTTCCATTAACCATTAATTGATTAATTAGCAGCGTGAACAAGACAAAACAAATTTCCTTTTTGGGCATGCAGTTGGAACCAATGTTGTAAGAATCGAACCGGACAAAGACTCGGACAAGTGTTCAGTTCATGGTTTGATCGGTTTATCCGGTCGAACCGGATGACGCAATAAATAATAAATAATAAATATTCTTAATATATAAATGACATCACTCAAATTTTAGGTTTCAATATACATAATTTTGAAGTTTTAAATTACATAACTTCTCAAAGTTTTAATTTTTAAGACTTGTCAAGCTTTGAAAGAGCTTAATCAAACCAAATATTAAATTATTGATAATCATAACTTTTAAATTTTAATTTTTAAGACTTCTCTAATTTTAATTTTTAAGATTTCTCTAATTTCTTTTTTTTTTGTTATTTTTCTTTTTTATTTTTTAATTTTTTAATTTTTTTTAAAAAATAAAATTGGACCGGTTGGACCACCGGTTTGACCGGTCCAACTGCAAAAACGGTTTTTTGGTCCAACCGACTTCGCCCTTTGTATTCGGTTGGCGGTTGAACCGATCGGACCGTCCGGTCCGGTTGGTTCTTCAACATTGGTTGGAACAATTAAAATTCATAGATTTAATTATCAATTCTTCTCAAAGTCATATTTACATATATATATATATATATATCAGCCCATGTTCAAATTCAAATTAAACAAGAGACATTAAAACCAGAACCAACATTAAAAATTAAAAAAAGCAAGCTAGGGTTTAATTTATTCAATTTACAGTACCATTATCCATCCTAGCTATTAGCTAGCTACATTATTCTCTCTATGGAACATAAACTTTTGGGTGATCATGATGATGATGATGAAGAAGAGAAGGAGGTGAATTATGAGCAATCTCATCACAATAGCCTTGAAGCACATCATCTTCTTCATTGGTAACCCTAGGGACTCCATAATGTTAGGCCAACAATCATGCCCTATTACCCTTATAGCTTGGCAGCATCCATGCCCTAAGTACGTCTCCACTATTCATGAAGAACATTACCCACCTCTCCACTACATGCTTGCAGCTCGAACAAAGAATCCCAACAGTTCGCCTCCGGCTCGCCCTCCAGCTTTAGCCGTGCCACCAGGCTACTCCTGGTCGTCCTCAGGCTGCCGGCCGCCGAGGGGACATTATTTGCGAGCGACCGAGCCGAGGCGGTTGCAACGATCATAGTAATTATTATTGCAATGAGGAAGAAGAAGTTGTGGGTGGAAGCCATGGGAGAAGTGGAAAATAATGAGAGGAATATTATTAGGGTTGATTATATATTCTTGTGTGTGGATGGATTTGTGAAGCTAGCTGATTAGGGTTTATATAGAAGAAAATAGCCAGATATTAACTAGAGTATAGTATATATAATTAATTTACAGTTACATAAAAATATGGAGATGAAGAGGTTCGAAATTATTGTGGAGTTAGTGGGTTTTCCAGAGATTTAAGTTACTTTTAAAGTGAAAAGATAGAGGAATGTTGAAAGGAGCCAATATGATAATATATATATAGCAATTTAATTTTTAATTACAATAATTTATAAGTTATATATAACTGATCTTCATCAGAAAATAAAAGGACAGAGAGGCTTAATTACCAGTAACCACACCAACTACAAGAAAACCGTAATGGACTTGAAAGAGTACTCGATCGTCTTGTGATGTGAGTGGGAACTGGAACTAATTAATCAAAGAGATAATTACAATTTTATTTTTTGAGAGATGTCCGAATTATGCTTTGATATTCTTTGTATTTTAAAACTTACATTTCATTTTTTTAAAGATCACAAAACTTACAATTTTACTTTTTTTTTTTACTAAAACACCCGCAATACCATTATTAATTTTTTAAAATAATCACAATTTATTATAAAAAATAAATTTAAGAAATTATTATTTCACTGTTATGAGTTAAAAGTAAATTTTTTTATATCAATCAAATACATATTTAGTTATATATATTGTTTGGTATAGAAATAGTATTAATGAAGGAAACTCCTAAGCAATGATCAATAGAGGCTTAACCACCCAAACGTTACTGTACACAACCACGCAGCCTTGTACCCTTAATCAAGTGGTGAGGGTTTGAATCACACATTTGAATATAAAAAATATTTTGTTTGTCAGTCGTTTACCTTTAAGTGGAGGATCCACAACGAGAAAATTAGTCACTATTGTCGATGGTGAATATCATTTCTTACAAAAAAAATATATTACTATATACCACATGGGTGAATTAATCAGGACCAACCATATAATTTATTTATTTATTATTTTAAATATTTACAAATATTTTATATCGTATATTATAATTATAATTTATGTTAATAGCTAATATTATTCTAAAATATTAACATATCAAATAAATTACTTTTTTGTAGTTTAATTTGTAATATATTATCCATCATATTTTATTATATGAAATAAACGACACCTATAACCTTTTAATTATTATTTTCTAACTTAATTTATAATATTTATTATTAATATGTTGATATCTAATAAAATAAAATAAAAAATTTCAAAGAAAATTCCAAAAAAATGGACCGATCCATATTCACAGTTATAAACTTTTCGTTCCATGTATATATTTTTTTTATTAAATTCTATTAGGCAAGGAGTACCTGAGCGCGCAAACACACACTTGTCTTCACGCTATTCTCATCGTCCTTCATTCCTACCGATCACTTTCTCTTTCATTTCTCCGTTTCATAATTCTCTTCGCTTCACATTCGCTGCGTCCTCTGAGAAACAATGGCGGTTGTCGCAGTGCACCAAATCTCTCAGTCAATCACTTGCCACGCTTGGAGTCCTGATCAATCCAGTAATTAATCTCTCAATCCTTCCTTTTTTTTTGTTTACTTTTTTTTTCCTGTTTTGGATGCTGAGAAAATTCCCCCTGCGTGTGGATGTTTTCTGATTATGATCTACGGAAACGGAATGTCGTTTCGTTTGTAATTTCGAGGTTTGGCGAAATTTTATTTGGATGGAATATTGGAATGTATATATCTGGTGATTTAATCTGATTTGGTTTTTGAAATCAAATAATGCATGCGGTTACGGAAACCTACTTTATGGTGAGTTGAATGGTTTTCGGATCTGTAGCTGCTGCTTATGCGTCGTGTTTTGATTGTTTAGAAAATGTATTCAGTAATGATTAATGAGAAAATGCCTCGGCATTCAGCATTTATATGTTCTGTTTGTATGTTTTAAACAATCAACAACGGATTTGTTACTAAGTTCATTATTGGATTAAAGTTCTATTCATGACTACATTTACAAAATTTAGCATGGAAGGTCAAACTTCTTATTTCTTATAATCTAATATTGATTAATGAAGTTCAATAATAAAATGTTGAGGGGTTTATAATTAAACGTCAAAATTACATTGATATAATGATCATCTCTCTCTCTCCCCCTATCTTTATATACTGTCTCTCTATATAATTATATTATATATATGTTTATTTATTTATCTTCTTTTCTAGTGATTGCTTTTTGTCCAAGCAATAATGAAGTTCACATCTATAAATTGCTTGCTGACAAATGGGAAAAGGTAAATGTTCTTCAAAAGGTTGTACTCTTCCCCATTTTCTACATTTAAACATAATTTAACAAACTTGTGGCAAGACAATTGAATGTTGACTAGTATCCCTATCTAATTCTTGCCTAAGGGGTCTTCACTAATTAGAAACTGAGAGACATGAATAATAAAATTAGACTTCATGGTTATGTATCAACTAATGGAGAGCTAGAGAATTTAAGTTTCAAGAAAGCATTAATTAATGGTGGTTCTAAGAAAATTTTAGCAGAGTGACAATTTAAGGAGACAAAATGGCGATTTAATGTCCCAAACCCAGGATTCATTTAAGACTATATTACATTTTTTTTTTTGGATACAAATTTAAGACTATATTACATTATTAACCTTCATAAATTACTTTTGACAATATTTTTGTTTCATAGGTTACACTTAGCTCCCCTTTAATTTGTCTCTTGTCATTGATAATTTTTTGCTCAGTTTAAAACCTATTTTTTTAATATAACAGTTAAAGTAATTAAGTTATTGTTAAACTTTTACATGAAATTCTTAATATGACAGTGGAAGTAGTTGAACAATTTTATTGTTTTGGAACGAATACATATTGTAGAATTTTAATTTCATTGAAAAGAATAAGGTAAAAGAAAGATTTCTATATTAGTATGTCAAATGTCAGAGTAGTTAAGTATAATTTTTGAAATGAAAAGCTAAAGCTAAACCTCAACAAAGATTAATCCATATGGTTCTATAACTTTTTTTTTATGAATGAAAAGAAAATTGAAATATATTTCTGTATTATCATGCAGTTAAATTTTGAAAAGACATATGGAGGATGAATTTTATTAAAGAATATATATGTAGTTTTAATGTATCTGTTTCTAAATTAGGAGAACTAATTTTCTTAGGGACTCCTTTTGAATATTTTAATTCTAATCAATTTCTTGACTCTGTCACAGCCATGACCAACTAGTTTCTGGGATAGACTGGAGTAATAAATCAAACAAGATAGTTACTGCATCCCATGATCGGAATTCGTGATTGCCTATGTTGTCTAAAAAATTGAACACTCAAGACGGATTCTTTAATATTTAAAACCTTAAGCTTTAAATTTGGTGTTAATAGTTTCTTTTTCAATTACACCTGATCAGAATATATTAAAAATTTGACCATATTTGCATGTAGATATGTCTGGAACCTTGAAGGATCAGGAATGGGTGCCAACTCTTGTTGTACTTAGGCTAAATCGTGCTGCTCTCTGTGTTCAGTGGAGTCCAAAAGGTAGGAAGCATTTTATATTTCCTAGTTCCTTTATGTTTTTCATCTTAGCAAATAGGTTATATTAATGGAGTTATTAAAATATAGATATGTGGGGCAAAGAATCAGTCAGAAGTAAGAATATTGCCTGTTTTCCAGAAATTTAATCACACAATATTAGTTATAAGTCAAGTAAGGATCTAAGACATTTTTTTCATGTTTGTTTTCTCTAGGAGTAATATCTCTCCGTAGAATATGAATTATCTACCGTTAACCAAGGAGTTAACTTGGTTTAGGAACTCATATTTGTTGTGCATTTTACCAAAATTTTGTGTTAGCAGAAAATAAGTTTGCAGTCGGAAGTGGGGCCAAAACTGTTTGTGTATGCTACTATGAACAGGAGAACAACTGGTAAGCCATCTCTTCTTTGGAACTCTAACTTTTATAATATGACACAAGTATAGGCTTTGACTTATTTGATACACATTATTTTATCCCTTTTTCTCCTATCACTTGTAGAATCTAGTCATATATTTGAAATTGACTAGGAAAATTTGTACCTATTCTGGCATAATATTTGTGTCTTTCAGTTTTTCAAGAACACGTTGGTATTGCTTGATCTATATATCTAACAACACGTTGTATTGTTGTTGATCTCAGATTGGGCCACTTCCACTCATACTTTTTCTATTTTGGGCGTCTTCTTTAAAAATCATGTTCTTTATGGGAAAACATTTTATGCATGGTCTGGTATCTGCTCTTAGCATGCTCTTAAATATGGATTTTAAGGACAAAACTTCATATTTTTCAGTTTATGAGAATGGGATCGTGAAAATAATTGCAGAACTTGTCAAGACAGAGTGGCTAGCATTTTGAAACCAAGAATCTATTACTACAAATTGGAAAAAAAAGCAGTTGTTTTGCTATATCAATGCATTAAAATATAAACTTCCTACATGCTTTTCAGTGTTTATTTCATAGATTTGTATCTCCTTTGCAGGTGGATGAGTAACTCATCAGGAAAAGACATGATTCTTCAGTGACAAGTGTTTCATGGCACCCTGATAATGTGGGCATTCCCACCTTTTTCTTTTCCTTTTATATATATCAAATCAAAATTATACATATAACTTCAGTAAAATTTTATATACTATGTCAGTTATTCCGGATGCACTTCTTGGTAGTTGCATGTTTCTTGAATCTTATGTTTAATAATAATAAAAAAAGTAATCTCATGTGTAATAATCTTAATTCACAATAGACTTAATAGGTGGAAAAACAGCTAATCAGTTAATGATATAATGGCTGCTGAAGTTGTCTAATTAAGTTTTACTAATAGCTACCTACTAAACAAAGATGATAGAGTTGTATGGTTGGTAAGTTTTATTATCAAGATATCAAGTCTGTTTGCATTTTTATACTTGTTAGTACTAATATATAATTTTCTCTTAGCCTGACATTTTCTGTGCTGCATAATTTTGTAGCCAGATATTGCCTTCGTCTACTAATCTTTTACTTTCATGATCAAATGGTAGATGCTTTTCTCATTTCCGGAATTGTTTGCTTTTCCTCTTAATATAATTTTTTGACTACAGATTCTTCTTGCAACAACATCTACAGATGGAAAATGCCGAGTATTTTATACCTTTATAAAAGGTGTAGATTCAAAGTATGATAAAAGAACTTTGAACACAACTGACTTTTCCTGTTTCCTTTTGATGTTTTCCTTATGTTGTTCAATGTTGCCTGATAATTTGCTACAGGGATACGAAAACGAATACTCCTGTGGATACAAAATTTGGAGAGGTTGTATATCAACTTAGTTTTCTCATATGAATTCTTGATAGTTTCTAATTCTGTGGCTTGCTCGAGTGCTTACTCACTTCTAACAAAACTAACCTTGTTAGATTTAGAAGCTAAATCAAGAAAATGCTTATCTAGTTTAAATAGAGCTCAGTTTCTCCTCTCTTCTCCCTAAAAAATTTCTTAATTTTTATGCATGATATTTGTGGCTTATAGTGTAGAAATTATGGTTCTTGATACATTATTGTGATAAAGATGGTTGCTAGTCTTAACCTTTTACAAATTAAAAGATGATATCATTATTAATTAATTTTCTTCCAAGGCTGCATTTTCTTATACTAATTTTCTCTACATATTTTTTATTTTCAAATTCTTTGCGTGTGAAGTTCTTGTTATTCTGTATCCTGTAGATCTAATATCTAGCTGCTGTTGATTCAAAACTCAAAAAACTGGTACTTGGAAGAAACAAGTACTTTATTACAGTATTATTGTTGTCATCATCTTTTTGTTCTGTGTTAACTGTCTTAAGTTTTCTCCAATATGTTGTTAATGACTAAAGATTTAATTTTTATAAGATTAAAACACAGTTAACTTTGTTTTTCTTGCATTACAGTTAATAGCTGAGCTTGATCTCTCTGTATCCTGGACATTTGGTGTCAAGTGGTCACCAAAGGGCAACACTTTAGCTTTTGTAGGTCAGAAAAACCCCTATTTGGAAGCATACATTTTGGCTAGCATAAAGTAAGGTATTTTTGTGATTATCTTACATTATTTATGTACTGACTATTGTCTCTTTTACTATTATACAGGTCATAATTCTATGATATATTTTGTTAATGACATTGGACCTTCTCCTGTGTGCCAAAGAGTTGCTTCTCGTGATCTGCCTCTCCGTGATGTGGGTCAGCATCCGCTTTTTCTTACCTCTAATAGTGCCTCATGGTTTTCTTTGCTGATAGTATACTGATATTTTGTGGAACTGGTTCATCATTGTATGACATGATTTCAGGTTACATTTATTTCTGAGAAAATGGTAATTGGAGTGGGATTTGATTGCATCCCCATGGTTTTTGCTAGAGATGACAGAGACAAATGGTATGTATGAGAAATTTTCTTATCTTTGTTTCTGAGAGACCTTATTTGAAGAAAGGGACTCTCAATAGGGCTGAGAATGCATGCTACCTTTCTTCTAGAACCAGACATTATGGAGAGTTGTCATCTCTAAATGATTTTTTTTGGTCAGGTAGTAGAGAAGTGACTGCTTTTTTATATCCTCATTCCGTTCTTTCCCTTTGTTTTCTGTGGTTATGTTCTATAGGATTTTCATCAGATACATTGGGGAAAAAAAGAAAACATTTAGTTCAAGATATGGCTCAGAGGTAACTACAGTTTTTAAGTTGAATTCTGTTGTTATATGCACAGCTGTTAGAAACGTATACCTTCAATTGAAAATCATATGAAATGTCTCATATTGAAAAAAATGGATGAATTTAGGTCAGATTCCTTAGGTTTTTGTTATTACTTAGTTCAATCCCTTGTCTCATATAATTTAGCACTGTATTATTGGCTCTCTAAGTTTTCTGTTAATTTCTTCTGCCTAATGATGTCTGTTTATCAGTTCACTGACGTCTTTGGGAGATTTTCTGGCCAATCCAATGATGAAGTACGGATTGAATCAGTTGAAACTTCAAAAACAAGTGGCAGCGCTCATGATAAGTGTATAAAGTACTTAGCTCCTTCATGACTTTCTATTCCTCCTACCAACTGTTGCTGATTTTATTCTATTTTCTATTTTTTCTTTGTGCATTGCTCTTCTTTCAATTATACTATGTGTTACTTGTTTTTTCAGTTTTCTTTCCCTGTATATGATTTGTCCTGACCTAATCAAAACACCAAGAGTGTGTCTGGGAATAAGGAGGGGAAGGAATCAAAAGGAAGGAAAGAAAATGTTAAGTGATGGTTTCTCCTCCAGTAGTTTGAATCTTCCAAGATCCCTCAATTTAGAGTGATTAAAATTAATGAACAGGGAAGGTTAAAAGAGGGTTAATACACCAACGTGATGTGGCACAGATGGTAAGGGGTCTGTGTTCCCTTAACTATTGTCTCCCGAGTTCGATCCCTGGAGGGATGGGAATGGAGCGTCATCTGTTGGGAGGGTCACCCCCAATAATGGGCCCCACAGTACTTGAGGAATTAGTCATCAAGCCCGCTTTGGTGGATACCCTGGTCATAGACAAAAAAAAAAGAGGGTTAATACAAAATCCTGCAATTTCTTTTCCTCCAAAATTTAAAAATTCAATCAAGGGGAATGTCATTCTTCTCAATCCAAACACACCCTAAGCAGAAGAATTGGACTAACAATAGAATTTAAGCCATATATGTCCACATTAGCTTATTATAGGTTAAAATGATGACTTGTGGCTTTTTTGGACTGCAGTTGTATCTTGCCTCTTAGGGGCCTTGGGACATTGATAAAACGTTTCAGCACATCTGGTTAGTGGAAAGAGTTTCTTTCTTTCTTTTTCTTCTTTTTTTTTTATTAACTTTATCTCAAATTTTATGTTATTTTTCTTAAAATCAATTCTGGTAATTTCACTAGGACCCTCCTTGCTAATGCTTACCTCTTCAACTGTAGGTTTGGATGGAAAAGTCATCATTTGGGATTTGGAGAAACAGGAAGACTTAGCTGAATACATTTTAGGTCCTCTATAGATTATCTCAGCTTCATGGAAATGCCATCATTTCAGGTCTTTTTAGTGTTAGTCATGAGTTGTGTAGCAGTATACTTGGTGGAATAATGTTATGGAAAGCTCTACTTCTTAAAAAATTAAGCCTTTCATATTTAGAAAATAATATGGCATACACTTTTAGATAAAGATAAAATATCTCTAGGCAGAGATGTCGAGCTTTTCATAATAACACCCTACTCAGTACTATTTTTTAATTAATTTATGAGAAATTAGAGTAATCTCTAATCCAGGATTGATAAGAGTTTAATCCTCTCCTCTGATCAAATGTTTACAAATTTGCACTTTCAATATACCATTTTTTTCCTTTCTGTTTATGAGGGAGATGAAGGGGAGGGAAGATGAAGGAGATTAATTTACTTTTTCTCGCGCTTTGTTTAAATGTCTTAAATTGGAATATTTTAAAAATTATAAATGATATAGATAATGGAAGATTAATTATTAATCTTCCATTATCTTTCCCTTAAATTTTTAACTTCCAAACAAATGAGAGGTATGCTACTTCCATCTCTTTTCCCTCTTTAATACTTAATCGAAACACAGTAATACTAATAAACATATAAAAATTGGCCAAATTACTCTTTTGGTCCTCAACGTTTGCACCAAATTTAATATTAGTCCTCAACGTTTCAAAAAGTTATTTTAGATCCTCAACGTTTTTTTTTTGTTCAAAATTGGTCTTCCAGCGTAACACCGTCTGATTTTTTTTGTTAAATGCTGATATTGAAGGCTTATGTGACACACCCTCTCTCCTACGTGTCATATTTGGATGATGGTACCCCCTCTCACTCTAATTCAGCAAAACGACACCGTTTTGCATCACTTCTCTCTCACTCCAATTCAGTAAAACGACGTCGTTTTGTTGAGTTGGAGTGAGAGAGAGTGTCATATTATCAAAATATGACACGTAGGAGAGAGGGTGTGCTATATAAGCCTTCCACATCAGCATTTAACAAAAAAAACCAGACGGAGTTACATTGGAGGACTAATTTTGACAAAAAAAATGTTGAGGACTAAAAATAACTTTTTGAAACGTTCAGAATCAATATTAAACTTCGTGCAAATGTTGAAAAGTAATTTGTCTTATAAAAATTGGTGCATTAAATCGAACTTTATGTTGGATAATTGATAAGTAGCTGTCATTCTATCATTGCTGCACATCCAGTACTAACTACCTCCTTATTACCCACACATGTCTAACATTCAATTTTCCATCGACGACACCTCAGAAATGACCATTATGCCTCCAGCCCACCAACTTATAAAATACCACAAGTCACTAGGTGTGAAATCAATAAAGGTATGCTTAAATTGGGTATTAAGGAGGAAAAGAGAAAAGGAGAAAAGAATATACTTAATTAGTTTAAAATAAAATATTTTTTTTTTGCCATCATAAAAGACAAAAGTAAAATATCTTTATCATGAAGAAGAGCGGCGGGCAAAAGATTAATTTTGAGGGGAAGGGTTTAATTGATGAAAGATAATTAAGGATAATTTAATAAATTTATACATAGCTAAAAAATAATCTTATCTCATGGGATATAAGAATCCCATTTCCTTATGTGGGATTAAAAAGGTGAAAAACATAAGATTACACAATTTTTGGGACTAATTTTGTATACAAATTGGGCCAGGCCATCTCATTATGGGCCAGCCCTTTTATTATTAGACCGGTCATTTCCATACTATTCACACGCAAAGCATCGTCACGAGAAACCCATTCCTTTTCCTTTGTGCCTCCTCCAACGACCACGCCGTACACAGCGTAGCCTCCCTCCACCAACCACCATCATGTAAGTCTACGTCTCTCTCTCTCTCTCTCTGCTTCTACTTTCTTCTTCTTTGTCTTCTTCACGCGTGTAATCATAACCTTGCTCCGATCTTCCTCCGCTTACTGTACCACTACTCCAACTACCACTGAGCTTAAGTGATCATAGCATCATTCCGAGGTTCATTATTTAATATTTTCGCTGCTCCTTTATTCGTAATTACTCATCCTATTGGGTTTAGTTCCCGTCTAACGCATAGTAACATGTATAACGCAGCAGCCATATCATTTTAAGAATACATTTTGAAGTTGAACCTTTTTCACTTGTCACCAATTCTATATGAAGAGTCATTGTTTCTGTTTTGATCCATGTATGCTCCTTAAGAGTAATTTGTTTTGGCCAATAATTAAAAAATAATAATAATTGTTATTGACTTTGAAGCAGGACAGAAAGATGATGATGATGATATTGGTATTTCTTTTATTGTTACTATTATTATAAATTTTTAGTTTCCTAATTTATAAATTAAAGGATTTCAACTATAATTTGATGAAAGTGTTTAAAACATGGGTGGGATTATGAATTTGAGGAGATTGTCATTAGCTATAAATAGTAAGTTAGTAGCTTTGAAATCTTGTGCATGGACAATGGATATTATCCATATCAGTCTTGTCATGTCCCAATTATCTTTGCATCTTTAGCGGTCTTTGGCTATTTAGTACTCAAAGTTATGCTATTTGAAGTTAGCAATGTAAACTAGGGGCTTCTGAATTCTAAACGCGGCCTCACCATTTATAGTGTCTAAATGTGGTGGTCATGAACTTACAATTATATAGCTAATTTGATTTCTTTTTTCTGATGGAGCAGGTGAAACACTATAAGGAAAAGAAGTAAAATAATGGATGCTGTTATGTTCTGAATCTGAATTTCTTTATCATAGACAACCTAATTTCTGCCCAATATGGAAACTGATGGTACTTCTATTTCAAAAGCTGAAGAATTCAAACTCCAGGCCAATGAAGCATTCAATGGTAATTAGTGCTCACAAGTTCCTATCATAGAAAACAAAAGAAGACAATTTCTTTATGATGTGATGATCCTTTTACTTTCTTTAATATCTCAGTGAGATTAGCAGTAATCTTAGTTGACTCATTGAATTTTACTCAAATTGTTCAGCAGAACTTTTATATTTCTTAATGTTAGCAAATAAAAATTATCAAATGGTATTTGCCATGATGTGCCACTGCGTTGATACAGATTTGTCTGTTAAGGCCTGCTGATACCCTGAGTTTTCTTTGCAGCTCGCAAATATTCCCAAGCTATTGACCTATATACACAAGCAATTGAACTGAATAGTCGAAATGCTGTATATTGGGCTAATCGTGCCTTTGCTCATCTTCGCCTTGAGGAATACGGTAGTGCATTACAAGATGCTACAAAAGCTATTGAAGTTGATCCTAAATATTCAAAGGTGGCTTGCATCCCTAAACTTAAGGAGACTTTCTTGCATTTAATTATCTGCAATATATATATGCGCTAATGATGGTTTTCCATTATACTTATAGGGTTATTACAGGCGAGGAGCTGCTCATCTTGCCATGGGGAAATTCAAGGAAGCTTTGAAGGATTTTCAACAGGTAGTTTATCTGCAATTATATTATATATTTCCATTGTCTCTAAAAAGTTGTAGCTGCATTTAAAGATGCAAGTATTTAAAAATTTTCCAGTGTCAGCACATCAAACAATTTGAAACAAATAATTATTAGAGAAAGTAGTCTGGATTGAAATAACATTTTAACATTAGTAGATCAATTCCATTGCAAGATTGAAGAACAAAGTTTGATAAAATGTTAATAGTCCTTCTATTAGGCTTGAAGATAATACCAAAAAGGAGGTTTGGGAGGAAAACAGGAAATCCTTTTATTATTAAGATCTTAAAGATGTCCATTTGGTATATTTTATAGCAGTTCACTAAAAATGTCACACTGAGAATATAGAATATTAATTGTTAGCATTCTGTTGCTAAGTGTACCAATTGAAATACTTCATAGTCTGCCTACCTTTAATTAGGTTGGTACTTTATGGCTTTTGAAAGGTAGTTTTGATAAGACTTAAGAGACTTAGTAATTTTGTTAGTCTATACTTTGATGATAGGTTTTCCTGGTGACTTTTTGTTGGGCTAACTTTTAAGCATTTGGTGTAAGGGAACAGTATTAGCCACTTGTCTTGCCCCTGTGAAATTTGAAGTTCCTGTAGAGCTGTGGTGCAAGAAAGTGGAGACATCTAATGATCAACTTTGATTCTAGTTTCAACTAATGCTGCTATTAGTTACCCATGGAACATGGACAAGAACATAATTAGGACAAACAAAATACACATGACAGCACAAAGATCCAATCATTATAATCGTACTGCATAATCATGCTCAAACGATTGAAATCAAAAGATGATATGTACATTGTTTTTAACTGCTAACTAACTTTTTAAATTTCCGACATCCAAATTGAAAAGTATACTTGGAAGTTCCTGTACTTTCTTTTGGAATATTTGTGAGTGACTTTATTTATTTGTTTTCCTCAGGTAACTTTGACTATCTCACTTATTTGATTTAATTTACTTATATTGAAATAGGTCAAGAAAATGTGCCCTAATGATCCTGATGCTACAAAGAAATTGTGGGAATGTGAAAAAGCAGTTACGAAACTTAAATTTGAAGAAGCAATTGCTGCACCAGAGTCTAAAAAGCATTCAATAGCTGAATCCATAGACTTCCACTCTATAGGTACTATATTATATGTGACATCTTATGCTAGTATAGTTAGTTTATTATCTCTTCTGTGTACCTGTCACCTTTATTTATTTTCTGGGTTTTATTATTTCTGTGTTGCCTTCTCTTTATTTTTATCTGCATGTATAATGGGGATTTGGACATAATTTATCATCTATTCGAAATGGTATCACATGTGTAATATGCTCTTAAATAATTGTAGCTGATTTTTTATTCTTCTATAAATTTTAATATCAGATCTCCTGTTATAAATATTTTCTTTCTTTGGCTAAGATTTCTTTCAGATGGATGTCTGTTCTGAAGGAAATGAGATGTAGAACTGTAACTAAAGAACTAGAAAAACACCACACTCTCAAATAAACATTAAATTAGTCTTTTATTACAATAAAATATGGTTTGGCTCTTTTTTTGCCTAAACCTATCAATCATGCTAATCTTGCATCCATGATTAGCAACACTTCACTTTTGTATAATGGAATGAAATTTATTAGGAGCAAGTAATTATTGTTTCTAGAGTATTTAGGTCTTTTTAATTATCAAGGCGATGCTAGATCTTCTAAGGAAGTTATGGATCCTCTTATATGATGCTTTTATGCACAAACCACAAAGATATATTTCTTAGTAAATTATACATTATTTAGTGAATTATGCCTATTTAGGATGTTTTAATACATCAGTCTTGGTTTACTATAAATTATCACTCTTTGTATATATTTTATCATTATAGGAAAAGGCCGTAATTCTTCGGTGTCCACCGAAATGGCCATAGCAGCAGTGACTGTAGCAGTTGTGGCTGCAGTGGTGATGTTGTTCAGGACATCAGTGACCACAGTAGTAGCTGCAATTATGGTGGGTTTGCTGTTGCTTCTTGGGGCTTATTGGTGGAGTGGCTGCAATACTGGTATATTTAGGAATTAGGAGTCATTTACATGACCTAGGTCTTAAAAGTAATCAAGATTTAAAAAGAATTGACAGTCATAGGAAAACTTTCACATACTAGATCTTAAACTTTAGAAAATTGAAAGAATTCTATTACAAGTCAATGGAAACTTACTAATAAGTAACAATGCATTAAAAATGGATTATATTATTCTTTATGATGTAGCATAATTGTATTTTTTTTCTATAAGAGAATAGGTGACCGGGCATAATATAGTTTGGGGCCCCATATACATTAGTGCATGGGTTCTTAAATCTTTCTTTTCCTTTTAATATTGCATTTATTATAGTGCAATTGAGATATGTAACCAAGGTTTGATGGGATCTGCTTAATCCAAAATCATTGTATCTGATGGTAATTCTGTTTTTGACTTTATTCTGAAGGTTGATGGCAGGAAAATCCTTTACTTAATGTCATCTTTCATCGTGGGAATAAAATTAATTATTTTTTTTTGGGGGGGGGGGGGAGTGTGGAGGAGGGAGATGAAATACTAGACTAGCATTAATCTAGGATCTTTAACTGTTGGAGAATTACTAACTTCCATTTTACAGTTCCATGGTTAATGTTGTTTGATGAAGGATTCATTATAAAAGACAAATTTCTGTTAAATAGGCATTTTGTCAAACTAGTTGATCGCTTTCTACTCTATGTTTGTTACCCTGGGAATTAGATGTCATCTCTATGTCTCTAAGAGACTTTCTAATTATTTTATATAAGAAAAGAAGGTCTTTTTCATTTTTTAGGTTACAAAGGAGGCACAAGGCCTTCGGAGTTGGGAGTGGGGAAAGGAGCAGGGTAGGGATTGAACCCAGGTGTATCAAGTTTTCTTGGCACTTAAGTCCTGGGAAGTTGCCACTGGAGCCTAGGCTCTTGGGCAGAAGAAAAGAGTCAGTTTATTTAGAATATGGTTACTAAACACCCTTAATCTTTTTTACGCCTAGTTTACTTAGTCCTATAGATTCTATCCAAAAAAAAAATACTTAGTCCTTTAGAAGAGCACTACAACTTGGCTTGATATGGTATTTTTTCTCATAAGGATGTAGCCTGTAGGTATTATGTTTATATTGGATTTTCCTTTGAAATAAACAAAAAGAAGATATCTTATTAGGCACAGAGGATAAAGAACTATAAGAAAGGAAAATAACTCATGCCTACAAACAAACTAACAAAAGTAATGTATGTTCTAGTATTTTTTTTTGTTTTTTGTTTTTGTTTTAATTTGTAGCTATTTGCAACTGTTTGACCTTTTTCATCTTATGTTTTTTTTTTTTTCCTTTTGGATGGAACTTCTTATGTGTTAATTTTATTTCCTTTCAATATGTATAGAGAAGTATTGATCATGGATTATGTAGATGTCTTCACGATTCTATTTGTATAAAGATGTCTTCACCACTTTTGGATTCTAGCCATCAACAGACTATTTTTCAGTTTTGTTGGTATTGGTACTTGGTAGTAAGACTTCAGAAATGGTGTTTCCTGTTGTGTCTGTAGAGATAATATAATTTCCTTAATCTCTACCTCATCTTGCTACTAATTTCATTTATGAATGTTTAAAATAATATATGGTTATACTTTAGCATTTGATTTCCTTCATGACCAGAAATGAAATTTTGGGATTTGATTTTTGCGTTTTAATGCTAGATGTCGAGCCACAATATTCAGGTGCTAGAATAGAGGGGGATGTTGTTACTTTGGATTTTGTGAAGAAAATGATGGATGATTTCAAGAATCAGAAGAGCTTACATAAACGGTATTGAAGCAAAATTGTTCAATGATATATCTGTTACTATCTTCAAGCGTTATAGAATTGGCTTCACATGTTTGAATTGTCCTACTTCAATGTTGTAGGTATGCATTACAGATTGTTTTGCAAATGAGAGAGATGTTGCAAGCCTTGCCTTCTCTTGTCGATATAAATATTCCTGATGCAAAACATTTCACTGTTTGTGGTGATGTTCATGGTCAGGTATTTAGTTTATATTCTTTGAATCTTTTTGAATAGTTTGTGGTTCTCAGGTTTGACTTTGACTTTAGACACTGCCGAAGTTGGTTAGAGACTTCTTGATAGGGTCACAGGGGATCACTAGTGAGAGCTCAAGCCTCATTGGTGGATTTCCAATCAAAAAAGAAAGAAAATATGCTGTATGAGTGTGCAGGGACGTGCTTGTGTGGTAATTTTGAAGTACTAGACAAAGCTCAATTTGGTGATAAACTATTCTAGATCTCCTGTAAATTTTTTATTTTCATTGTTTAGAATAAGAATCCAGTAAAATTAAGTTCTAAAGTAAAGTTCGACTGACTAGACCAATCAATGCAGTATTTGGGAATTATACATTTGCGTTCTTTCCAATTTGATGCCTCATATTCTTGCCATTTTGTACTATGTGGAAACCTTAATGAATTGCACACTGTCGGTTTGCTTTCCTGCTTTCTTATGTTTTACTATCTTTATTTTAACCTGTAAAACTCACCTTTTGTTTTATATCTATATTGCAGTACTATGATCTCTTAAATATTTTTGAGCTTAATGGACTTCCTTCAGAAGAGAACCCATACTTGTTCAATGGTGACTTTGTTGATAGAGGATCTTTTTCCTTGGAAGTCATCCTCACTTTGTTTGCATTTAAGTGCATGTCTCCGTCAGGTGAAACTCTGGTTAAATCTTTATCAGTCTGTAACCTTTTTCCTAGTTTTTCGTGATACATTGTGGTTATCCTTAAGCCAATCTGACTAGTCAGTCGATGATTATTAACATGTACAAGAAGACCATAAGGATTTTTTTTTTTTTTGTGACACTATAATTTCTCTTCTTTCTGAAATTCAGTTACATAAATTGCACTATTTGGTTCTTGGGTGTAAGTTATATTATACTTCTCGTGGTATTGGATTCATGTATTTTTTTCATGTACTCCTTTCCTCCTCACCTTGTTTAATTCATTTGTTAGAAGTAATAAAATTCTTATCTTTCCTGGGTATCATATCTTATTTTTTTTGTTATATAAATTTCAGCCATATATCTAGCTAGAGGAAATCACGAAAGCAAGAGCATGAACAAGATATATGGATTTGAGGGTGAGGTGCGCTCAAAGTTGAGTGACACATTTGTTGAACTATTTGCGGAAGTATTCTGCTGTTTACCTTTGGCACATGTGATAAATGGGAAAATTTTCATAGTTCATGGAGGTCTTTTTAGTGTTGATGGGGTCAAACTCTCTGACATTAGAGCAATTAATCGATTTTGTGAGCCTCCAGAAGAAGGTTGGACCTTAAAACCATATTGACATGATCTTGCACTACACAGTCCACAATCCCTCTACCCCTTCCTATTGATTCTTCTTTTAGTATGGCATTTTATGTATCTATTTTTGGTATGAGTAGGATTGATGTGTGAATTGCTATGGAGTGATCCACAACCTCTCCCTGGAAGAGGGCCAAGCAAACGTGGTGTAGGTCTTTCTTTTGGTGCAGATGTGACAAAAAGGTTTTTGCAGGACAATAACTTAGGTATGCTTATCGGTTTAATTTTAATACATTTCTTGTTCTTTAATCAGTGACTTGATATGCATTATCAATTTACAGATTTAGTTGTGCGATCTCATGAAGTAAAAGATGAGGGTTATGAGATTGAACACGATGGAAAACTCATTACTGTGTTTTCTGCTCCAAATTACTGTGATCAGGTAATTCAATCTGCATATTTTATGTAATAAGTTATACCAACCTTACTTGCCACTGGTATTTGCTTACCAGACTGTTAGGAGAGAACGGGTGAGGGGATGGGATTTGACATTTGAGTGAAAACCAAATCACCTTCATGTTAAATCCTTGTGTTAGAGCTTGACACGGAATGACACTGTTATCTATTTTTTAGATATCAAGCTTTGTTAATCCTTCCTATGTCTGGTCCATTCTTCTGTCAGAATGAACTGCTGTTCTTTACTTCTGTGAGAAAATATAATTGAAGAATTTTATACTTTTTGGCCATATCAGGAGAAAGGAAAAGAGGTTATCATTTTCATCTGTCCTTTCTGTCTGTTCTTTAATGATTTGTGTAGGCTGCGCTTTGTTCATTAAACATAATCTTGAGATAGGTTTGAAGGGAAGTAGTTATGCCTGTTGATCTGAAGTCATTATCTTTGTTTATTAAACAAAACCTTTTTCCCTAGTCGGAATCGGCTATATAGATCAAGCGATGCCAATATGTTCTATGTGGGCTTATTTCTATGGTTAGATTGTTGATAGTTAGATTCATTCTACAATTTTCTGTGATATCCCTCTACCTACCTCTAGCTATTGAACTATCATCTATGTGATTGACTCTTGGTATCGGAACCTCTTTGTTCTAGGCAAGCATAATACATATATATATATATATATATATATATATATATTTTAATCTCATTTTCTCCTAATGAAGTGTAATTTATGTTGGTGCTAGAATCTACAAAATATTGATCTTCTCATTTTATTCTGCAGATGGGTAACAAAGGAGCCTTTATTCGATTTGAAGCTCCTGATTTGAAGCCTAACATTGTTACATTCTCAGCAGTGGTTGGTATCTCATGTTTTGGAGTCCCTTCTGTTAGAATATGCCTCATTCATAACATTCTAATTCAATGTTTTACCAAACAAAATATCCTTGTTCATCATGTCCTTTTGCTGTTCTTCCTTAAAACTTGAATTTCCAATTCCTAAGAATGTTAAATGGGTAAGGGCTTGTTCAGGATTTTAAGAGGCTGAGGTCGGGTGGGATGGAATAGTGTGGGAAGGGAAATAGCTCCTTGTTTGGCAATTTAATTAAAAAAAGGGATTATAACCTTAATCCACTCCCTCTTGCTTGGAAGTTACAATGTCATGAATGGAATGTGGTGGGTTTGAAGAGTGAAATATTAGTTTCTTTTTATAGAGAGAGAGAGAGGGTAAAAGAGTCTATAAAAAATAAAGAGAACCCCCCAATTTAAAGAGATTTAGAAATTGAAAAACTAGTGTTTTAGAGGAAATTACACTTTCTTCCCCTCTAGATGTCAATATTACACTCTCTTTTCTTGAAAAAAAATAAAGAACCAACAATTTCACCTATTTTGACTAAAATACTCTTAATTGCATTATTAATGTTCTAAAATTGTTATAATTTATTATAAAAATATATTTTAAAATTATTATTTTGCTGTTATTTATTTGGAGTTAAAAATAATTATTTTGTTTTATTTTAAATTTTTATATTAGTCAAATATATATTTAATTATTTAAATAATAAATATAAAGATATTTTGGTCAAAATGAGTGAAATTGTAAATATTTCTCTCTCAAGGGAATGGAGTAACAAAAGGGAAGGGAGTGTAATTTATTTAAAGTTATATAGATGCTTGCTATTAAGTTCTCTAATATAATTATAACAACCAAATTGAGAGAAACAATAGTAAAATGCTCAAAGTTGTAAAAATTCTCGTGTCATAGAAAACCTAATAGCAAATACTTAACGAATTTCACTTATTCATATTTTTTCAACTTGACCATTCTATTCTATCTTCCAAAAGAGTCTATGTCCTCTGTAATTTTTATACATTAACTCGCATATGGGCTAACGTGTAAAAATTAGAACACGAATTTCATCAAAATTGAATCAGATGATCCACTCTCCTTCCCAAACGAGCTTAAGGTACTCCAATATTGATAATCTGAAACCTTTTTTTTGGGTCTGATTTACTTTGTTCAATTTGCAGCCACACCCTGATGTCAAACCAATGGCTTATGCAAACCATTTCCTTCGGTTATTCTCTTAAATGTATATATACAAATGGTTTGTGATGCTGCCCTGCCATTTCTCTGCAAGACTTGGAATGTGTCTACAGGAGAGGGCTTGGTGCTTATTGATTCCTCATGTTATATAAATTGTTTGTTATTGTTTATTAAAATTCATTTTTTGTCAAATGTCTATACTTTATTTTCTAAGAATCATTTGTAAGGAAATATGTAGTAACATTCATTGGTTTCATGAGACCCTCACGCTGGTTTTACTTGAATTTGCTCTTAAGTGAATGATTTTTTTTTTTTTTTGGTGCTAAACAAAATGGTAGGCAAGTGGTCACACTATGGGTTCATAATGAGAGATTTCTCAAGTGAATTATCTCAATTCTTATCTATCTTGATCTTTAACACGAAAAATAATGGTTAAGGGACATAAATCTCTTTGATCTATGCCAATTCACGATGGTGCTCTTTAATTAATGATTTCGCTCAAGGACATTTTTGCATTTTATTTATGATATATCAATGGTTTTTATTATTCAGCTAGTAATATTGACTTTTTCTTTTCTTTTTTTTTGAAGCATACTTTTTCTTTATTTATGTATTCCTTACTTTGCCAATATTTTCTGCTATCGTCTTTTGTTTTACTCAAGGGTAAACTTCGAAGCAACGGTGAAATACATGTGATCTGAAATTTAAAGGTCCACGTTTTAAAAATGATTTTTTTTTCTATTTGAAAGAGTAAGGATGAAAAATATATGGTTGGATTTTCATGAAGTTTGAGAAATACAGTCAACTGTAAAAGTAAAATATTTTATATTAACAGTATTAACCTCTTAAGTATGAATTGGAGTTTTACGTATAGAAAATTTTGTGTTAAAAAGTGTTAACGAAAGATGACGTGTCCATCTCAGTACGCCATGTCAACAGTTAACGAAAGAAATAAACAGAATTGGACGGAATGACCAATATAAAACTTTTAGGAAAGATAAATGACCAATATAAAACTTTTGAAAAATAAAGGATTAATATAGAACTTGGGTGAAAGATAAAGGACCAAAATGGAGTTTTGAACTAAACATTAAAAATGATCTAAATTCTAAAAGTGCTCTAATTATTTATAAGTTCTTTCTTAACTTTTGAAATTAAAAAATTATCCTTATAATTTGTTATTTTTAAGATTCATAACCTTCTGACAAGTTTATTTTCTCAATTTGATTCCTTACATATTCACGTTCTCAATTTGATTCCTCGCATATTCTCATTCTCAATTTAGTCACTCACAACAAATCGTTGTCAATTAGGATGTTGTCTAAATAATTAATGGATATGATAAGGTAGATTGCTTAGTGTTGACTGGGTAACATTTAAATTATATTAAAATAGTTCGTTAATTATTTAAACGATAGTCAAATATAGGGACCAAATTGAAGACAATTTATTTTTTAGGGACCAAATTGATAACAGTGTGTTTGGTGAGAGATAAAATAAAAATACAAATCTATGACTATGAGGGACCAAATTGGAGTTTTAATATATTGTTATTGTTATTCCCAAATGTTCCTTGCCCCTCATGCTTGGGCCTTAAAATCAAAGGATACGTTTATTTTGGGCCTAATATCTTTGGTCTAGCCCAACAAAATAGAATCCCCAATTCAAAGAAAGAAAAGCCCTTTATTGAGTTCCACAACTTTCGTTTCATTTCTTGCCCTCAACCTGCTAAGCTAAGCGACGACGCCGGTGGAAGTCGTATCGTGTTCGCCTCCATTCACTGTAAGCTTTCTCTTTCTCTTTCTTTTTTCTCTCTCTTTTTCACAATTCACTTATCTTCGTTTTTATTCTAAACGCAATACAATTCCAACCCAAAAGGCCATATAGATCTCTTCTTCCTTCTTCCTTCTTCCTTCTTCCTTCTTCCTCTAGTACTTCCCTCCTTGTCCTTACCCGGGGGGTCCCAATTTCTTGTGGACCCACCTGTGATTCCCCCCTTCTGGCTTGGTGAATTTGTTGATAATGCTTAGTTCGTGTTGAAATTGCTTGCTTTTTTGTGTGTGTGTGTATGTGTTTTTTCATGGAATTTCTGTTCGGGTTTTGGTTTGTTTCATCTGCTATTTTGGCGGGGAAAGACAATGGGCTTGATGGGTTATAGTGTGGTGAGGATGGAAATGCCATGTTATTGTTATTGCAAAGTGATTGTCTGAGTACGTTAGCATGTTCTTAAATTATGTTGTGGCATAACCCGTGATTGAGTGGAACCCTGGCTTTGGCGCCTTTGGCTATAGAGCAGCTCCATCGAGTTGCCTACGAGTCAGCGAAGCGATTAGCTATTGTACTAGAGTGGATACCTGGTTTCGGCCAAAAATTATGCTGTGTCATGTTATGATTATATTCGTCTGTCGTGAATCTTAACTGATGTTCTGAATGAAATGGGCGGTACATTAGCTTTTGTTGGTTTCGTAAGTGACAAAGATCAAGGGGAACGAATACTGTTTGTTTGTTCTGTGTTCAAAGTATTGGATAAGAGAGGTGAAAGTTTTGGAATTCTGGACTAGCTAGCAGGTGCTAGTTAATATGATATGCAAGCGAGGGTTTGCCATGAAGCTGATGATATTTGATAAGTTCAATTAAGCCTCATCAGATACAAAACATAGACATAAATAAGTTATAATGAAGATTTCGAAAGGAAGATGTTTTTGCCTTTTTGTTTAATGAACGGAGCTTATATTCTCATTCCTGTTGAGTAAAAACCAAACAATTAGAATTTATCTTTAAGGATTCCTCATCTTATAGGAGAATGTTGCTCATTTATGGTTTAAATGAAGGTGAATTTTTTTTTTTCCTGTTGTGGTAATACTTGGAATTGAAAGTTTAAGTTGTTCTTTATGCAATCAATTTTGTTAGGGCAAGTTCTAGGGGGTGAATTTTAAGCCGGTAGCTAATTTTTTGTAGCCTATGAAATTGCAATTCTGATTAATCAAAAAGGGACAAGAAGATGATGTACCAAAATGATTAATTAAGAAAGAGTATGAGGAGACCCACAGGCCACAACAAGCTATCTGCTTAATTCCTCAGTTATAACATGCATTTGTTACAAAAAAATCTTTGTTTGTGGTAACATAAAATGTCGTTTTGACAATTAAGATAAATCTTTAATCCAGAGCATTTTAGTCAACAGGATATGAACTGAGTTTCTGAATGTTAAGCTCCTCTATATTTCATGGAAACGAATTTCCTTTTTACCAGTATTGTTATATTGTAAAGCATGATGATTTAATTAATAAAAAGTGATCTTCTCATCTGTTGGGGTTGGGATTGGGAATCCTGAAAGAGTCAGAAAATGGGTACCCATTCTCTGACGCGAAAGCCATTTTTTTTGGTATTTATGTTTAAACCTTACATCTTTATGTTCCTACAATCACCACTCTTGTGCTTGAAGCTGAACCTCAATTTACCACCTGTTTGCTGGTTGCTGTTACAAGTCTGGGAAGGTACTTGCCATTCATTTGAATTCAGATGCTTGGTCAGCAAAATAAAACCACATGTTGCTTGTCACCAATCACTGTGTCTATTTTCAACTATCTTTCCTAATATGTTGGCTTGATGGCCACTTACTACTATATGTCAATACCAACTTACATGGGCAACCATTGCTACAAAAAACTTTCATTTGATTTCTTTCCTGAAATGCTTTCTATGTAACACTTTATTTTCTCTAACATAGTATGTTATAAAAAATAAACATTCAAAACTTCCCCATAAAACCATTTATTCCCCCATTGCAAAGAGAAAATAAACAATTAGGATGGATTTAACTATTAATAATCTAACTATAGAAATAAGCAATGATAGAATACATTGGCGTGCTTGATCCATATAGCTGAATCCACCTAGTGGGAAAAGGGTGTTTGTAGTTGTTGCGAAGATAAAATAAACAGTCTTAAATTCTTAGGGCCACCAGGTAATGACCATATTTTGAGGCCATTAGGCATTTGGGAAATGGAATAGATGGTGATCAATTGACTTCCTATTAATTCCTCATATATTATATATCATATCAACTAATTGCAATATTATTGTGTTTCCGCAGATTTTCTACTGTGGCAATATTCCCTCAGGATGTCCGTGCAAAGAGAGATAATTTAACTTAATGAAGCATGAATAGATGGCTGTCACAGTTGACGCTTCTCCTTATCTTATTAGTCACTTCCTCTGATTTACATGAAGGATACATCCTCAATATCTGCAGTATAAATCCTCCATAGATCTTTGTAAAGAGATTAAGGTATATCAACCTTTATTTATTTTAGTCATCAAGACTTGAGAATTAAAATCGTAGCACCAAGTCACCAACTAATGAAATGTTTAATTCGATTATGTTTCTAATATTACAAGCTTGTTGATACATTGAGGATTTTTCCCCATCCTATCCTTGTTGAAAGTGTCTTTAAGGTTCCATGAAACCAACATTAGCCAAATTCCATTGGAAGTTATAATTGCCTGTGGAAACTAAAAGTTGACTCATATTTCTGGTACCAAATGGGTTTAAGATACAGGAATTTTCCTGGTTTCACTTTTGAACTCCTCTTAGATTATACTGGTGTTTTTAAATTCTCTTGTAAAATCCCGAGATTGCATGATCTCATGATCTTGCAACCCAAAACGACTTTGATCTTGTGCAGGATTGAAATTTGCTGGGATCAGTGTTGGATTGCAATCTTATCAGATCATTCGATCCTAGTAACCTCTGCTTTAGATGGAAAAAAGGAAGACATAAAGCCCCAGAATGCACCTTCTTAGGCAATCGGCCTTTTTTTCCTGCTTATTTTGTTGTTTGTGCCTCTTCATGGGTCCTTTTCCTTCATTTGTCTTCTTCATTTGTTCCTTCTCTTCCAGGTCTGTCACAGTCATAGTCCCGAGAGAATAAGGGAGAAAATAGAATGAATTTCTTTTTCTGAGAGAACCAAATCCCTTAGCCAAGCACAGAGTTTCTTCATTCTGCACACACCACCCACATTTTCATTTCCCTGGTTTTCATTTTGCGCAGCCTTCTGATTTGTGAAAAAGAAATTTGGATTGGAAAAAATGAGACTCCTTGTTCTATTGTTTCTATTACGGATTGGAATGTTTAGAGGGGTTTCTATTACGGATTTAAAAAGGGATTGGAATGCTCTGTTGAGCTAAGCTTTTGTTTCCGTTTTTGGATTTCTCCTTGTTCTATTGTTTTGTTTGATTAGAGGACTGCTTGTCCTCTTCATTTGTACTTTCTTTCTCTCTCTTTTTTTTTGATAGAAAAAACTTTAGTATAAAGTGCATACTTTCTTTCTCTCTTAATAATACTTCTTTTTCTATCCAAAAAAAAAGGAGACTCCTCAGAGCAAGGGATTTTACTTTGGTGGGGACACATGCTTCTTTCACTAGTGTGGAAGTATATATAAAATATTAATTATTTTTTTCTTACAATTTGATGGTTTTTTTTTTCTTTCATCTATTAGAGATTTAATATATTATTTTTATTGGCGTGCATTTCTATTTTTCTTTACTACTGTCTCATTAATTATGATTTTCTTGTGATTTTTGTAATTATATATAATTTAAACTACAAATTATAAAATCTTACAATTCTCTATTTGATGTATTTTATCCCGTCACCTATATCTAAATCTTAACAACATTGATTATACCTCTTCTGTGTGTAGTATTCTTGCAGAATACTTCAAATTGAATTGATTAATTTATGTAATTCAATATGTTATTAAGGGTTAATGATTTTGGTGTAATGTTTCAAATAGTCTTTCTATAAAAAAAAATGTTTCAAATAGTCTGTTTCTCTGGATCACTGGGCCTCTGATGTTTTATTTTTCTTTCTTTATTTGTTCCTTGTTCCTTTTCCCAAGGTGCCTTATCTTCTGTAATTGTAAAAATTTATTTCCAATAATTTAATTTCTTTTATATAATTCCTTAAAGATGGGGTTATTGTTTCTTATTTTGCTTTTGCTTTTGCTTTTGGTGTTTATCATCAGTTATACTGATGGAAGTTTCAGTGGTGGATGTCTATGCAACTAATCCGGGACCGATTGATGGTTCGGTTCTTTATGATCAAGACAAGCACGTATCCACAGCAGTTTGGGATGGACAGGTGAATTTTGCTTTTAGAAGACCCTTTTTGCTTTTTATCTTTCTCTTCATGTTTCTTATGCTATCTTCTTGACGGATTTGTCTTCTATGTCTATGTAATTGTCCCCTTGCCAATGCATTAGCAGGAGCGTGGTGCTCTCAGATGTCATGAACATACTTCAAAGCTTGATCAGTGGGCACTCAATTCTAAACAGATTGAATTGGTAGAGAAGGCTGGGTTTGGGTACTTAAGAGCAATTCCAGCTATTAGTTTAGACAATCCGCTTATATCAGCCCTAGTTGAAAGGTGGAGAAGAGAAACAAATACTTTTCACTTGAACGTTGGTGAAATGACAGTAACCCTCAAAGATGTTGCTCTCTTGCTTGGTCTAGCTATTGATGGAGAACCTGTAATAGGTATAACATATACCACATGCAGTTCAGTTTGTGAAAAATATCTTGGCAGAACACCGGAATCTGGTTACACAAGTGGTGGAATGGTGAAGCTAAGCTGGTTGAAAGAGTTCTTTTCTCGCTGTCCTGAAGATGCTCCAATAGAAGTGATAGAGCAACATACTCGTGCTTATCTTCTTTATCTTGTAGGTAGCACCATTTTTTCGACCACCACAGGGAATAAAGTCCCGGTAATGTACTTGCCTTTATTTGAGAATTTTGAACGATGTGGACAATATGCCTGGGGTGCAGCGGCACTAGCATTCTTGTATAGAGCACTGGGAAATGCCTCACTTAAAACTCAAAGTACAATCAGTGGCTGCTTAACATTGTTGCAGGTAATTAAAATGTTTTTTTGACTACATCTAAAAACTTTCTAGCTACCTCCCCCCGCCGGAACAAAATGCTGGTTTAATTAACTACTACTATTTTGCAGTGTTGGAGTTACTTTCACCTAAATATTGGGCGACCAAAGCTTAATCAAGATCTGATGCATGATAGATTTCCATTTGTACTTAGATGGAAAGGAAAACAAAGTGGGCCAACAGCAAATCGTGATGTAGTTTTTTATCGAAAGGCTTTGGATTCTCTGAAACCATGTGATGTAAGTCCATTATCAAATGTATATTAATGCTGATCTGGACATAATCTGATATTTCTTTAGAAGAGAATATAGTTTTATTGTTATAACTTATAAATGTACAGGTGGAGTGGCTTCCCTACAGAAATATGGACAGTATGGTCATTCCAGAACACATCAAAAGTACTTTAATTATTGGAAGGTCAAAGACAATGTTAATATGCTTTGACAAGGCGGAAAGACATCTTCCAAATCGATGCCTACGGCAATATGGCATGCTTCAATCAATTCCAGAGGATGTGGAACGTTGGGAGAGGAAGAGTAGAGGAGTTGATGGTGGGGTTGATTTGTCAGGGAAAATGGAATCAGAGCTTAATGAGTGGATGGACCGTCAACTTCATATCGTCAATGGTGACGAGGGCATAGATGAGAGTGAGTACATGCAGTGGTATCTGAAAATCACTCGAAAGTTTGTGGGAAGGCCTATTTCTCTCTCATCTGAGTTTCAGAGAACAGTAAGGATATGATTAATGAATTTAATTTTATATCTTTTGGCATTTATAGATTAAGTTTGAAATGCTTTTTAAAGAAAAAAAACAAATGTTTGCAGAATGCTGGTTTGAGGGATATTGCGCACATAGCAGACACATTTTCAACAAAAGGGTTGGATCAACAACAAATTGAATCAATTTCTAGGATAAGATTCATTGCACATGAATGTTTAAGAGACCAAATCGGCGGTCCGGTCATAGTTTCAGCCACCCCACAAGTTGAACTTGGAAAAAGGATTAGAGGAAAGGAGAGGGTTAGAAGAAAAGGTACGGCGGCGGGGGGTAAACGATTACGGAAAGATGATGCTGCTCAGTATAATGCAGTTAGTGAAGATGATCAACCTCAATTCTATGGTACTGCTATTGAGGTTGACCAATTACATCTAAGTCATCTAGATGGAGAAGTAGATCATACCCAGTTATGTCCTGTAGATAGTGAAGTCAGTCATGTTCAGTTGATTCAAGCAGATGCTGATGGTGAGAACATGCATCATCATCATCATCATCATCATCTATGTGATGCAAATATTGAGGTGGTGGATCAAGCAGAGCTAGCCTATGCAGTTGTTGCTGAGGAAAACAATGTGGAGCCGAATCATGAAGAAGCTGCTCAAGTTAACTATGGAGAAGAACTACAGCAGCATGATGATGCAGGTGGTGAGGGAATAAAGGAAGAGCTTAGCCATATGACTACTGGTGAGGATAATAATATGGCCAGCAAGGTTCTTCATGCTCAACCTTCAGATACTCCCATGGAGGTTGATGCTTCATCACAACTGTGTGATTCTGCAATTCATGAGATGAACAATTCAAAGATTTCTGACGCTTCTGCAGAAACCAGTCATACTCATACACAACTTGATGGTGGTGGTGATGGTGGTGGTGACCCAAGTGAAGCTCAAGTTATGGTTACTGAACAGCCGTCTGCTAAAGCGGCTATGGAGGTGGTGGTGACTCAACAACATTCTTCTATTGAAACTCTTGAGGATAATAATATTGCACCCAAAGGTGATTGTAGTGTTGCTGTATAGTAGAAGCAATTTTTTTAAAAAAATTTCTAGGCACACTTAATTTTAAGATGTGATGATGATTGGTTCATGTATAATTATTTATATTCTTTTATTTTATTTTAAACTTTTCCTTTTCTGATGGATGTCTGTCTGGCTTGCATTTTCTTCTGTTATGACTTGTGAATGAATCTGGATGCATGATGAAATGAAGCTGGGTTGCCTCAGGCAGCCATTGAAAGTTGAGAGTTGAGACCAATGTTAAATATCTTACCATGAAAATAGTAAAATACATGTCAAAAGAGTGAGAAATTAATAATTTTTTTATATTTTAAAAATAAAAAATTTTATTGTGTATTTAAAATTAAAAAAATGCTTCTACAATAATAATACGTGGTTTTCTAATAAAAGACACAGGTAGAGAGTAATATAATATAGTATCAAATTATTATATTACTGTATGTTGAATGATAAACTTATTCAATTCATTCTTAAATTAAATATAGTTAAATAGTTTTGCTATTTTAAGATGAATACATATTATGTAAAAATTTATTTCATTGTGAAAAATATAATTTCATTAATTTAGAACATGAATGGAGTTGAATATAATTATTTCCAAAAATTATTAATTATATTTTTTAAAAAAGAAAAATGAGAAAAAAAGAATCCACAATTTCTTTTTGGACAAGAAAAAAAGAAAGAAAGAATACAATTGAGAAGAGTCAATGGAAACATGAAGCACATATCATATTCGGTTCAACCCGTTTGCGCCCATCGGCATCGGGTCGATCCGGAGTTCAGAAGAAAAAGCAGTGACGTTCAACTACAGTGTATAGCACACACTTCATTGCTTATTAATGCTCAAAACTTTCCTATGGCTTCCAATCTCTCCAATCAACTTCGAAATCTGAATAACGCTTCGATCCTTCGAATTCTCCTTCATAGGTTCCCCAAATCTCCAGCTGCAACCCCCTCTCGTTTCAGTATTAGGCGCTTCTCCAATGGCGCTTCTCACCCACTGCCACCCCTCGAGCCCTCTGCTTCTTCCCCCTCTGAGTTGCCACAACCCAAGACTATTCCAAAAGTCGGACCGACTTCGGCATCGACTTCATCTTTGAAGGAGATTGAGCTCGCCAAATTTGCTGCTATTGCTGAAACATGGTAGTTTCTTTTTAGTTTTTATACATTGATCTATTGCTTTCCCTTTGTTGTGTGACGTACAATGTGTGTGTGTTAAAAAGAGAGGTTTTGTTTCGAGTTTTGCAATTGGGGATTAGTAAATTTTTATTTCATTCTCATCATGACATTTGAAGCGTAGACATTAAAAACTGAGGCACCATTCTCTTGTACCTTTCATTTATCAGTATTCTGGAGATTATAGTTTTGGAAACTTAAGGAAGGGAGAGGGAGATAATTTGAAAATAATGGCATATTATTAGTTGATTAGTACAGCCTGGTCTGCTTGTTATAAATAATATATATATATATATATATTATGCCAAAATCTGGGTGTTTAGCTAGATGTAGCTTAAACTAGCTTGCGACATGGTTTGAAATCTAACGAGGGTCTTAATTTTAATTTGGATGTTTGGATGACATCTATTTTCCTCCTCTTGCTGTAATTAGGTGGGATTCTGATGGTCCATTTAAACCATTGCATGCGATGAATCCTACAAGATTAGCCTTCATTCGGTCTACATTATGTCGCCATTTTGGGTAAGCCACCACAGAACTTCTATTATTCAAAGTTCTATATATGTGTTTTTTTTTTATACGCTTCTTTTTCATCCCTTTTAGGCATTGTTAGTTGTTACTTCCAGTTTCAGTGTCAGGTTGTTTATTCTTGAAGTCACTTTTGTGGAAAGTGCTTGATATGTAATGTGTTCTGGCTCACAAAGCCTTGATATTATTTATATGATCATTAGGTTCTCATTGTTTCAGGAAGGACTCTACTAGTGCTCGGCCTCTTGAAGGTTTAAAAATTGTTGATGTAGGTTGTGGAGGTGGAATTCTTTCTGAGGTATATATTTTCTCTATTTTCTTGTGATGTCTGGAAGTCTTGGGTTTTATGTATTGTATATGGCTTCTAGATAATATATTATTGTTACAATTATAAGTGTTCTCAAAAGTAATTTGGTTTAGTATCGCATGTCTGTTATTGACTTCACCCTTACTTTTGTATCTTTATTATGGGTTGAGACTTGAGATATGACAATATTTGTTAGCCAAAAATGTGGAAACCTGAATTCCTTTATAGTTATATACTCTTCTTCTGTTAATTGAGTTTAACGTTGTGACTGGCTCTGAACTGCTACTTGTTTTTCAATGATGCTCTGTCTAATTATTAACATTTGCTCTTCAGCCATTAGCTCGGATGGGAGCTACTGTGACAGGAGTAGATGCTATAGAGAAGAATATCAAGATTGCTCGCCTTCATGCTGTATGCTTATTTTATATGCAATTTTTAACGATAAGCCTAACCCTTGTTTTAGATGAAACAATGTGCCTAACATACCTAGTGGGAAAAGGCTTTGATTGATTGAATGTGCCTAACATACTATATTCTATGGTTCTATCTACTAGAAAATGGTGTCTGCTATAGTGCTAAGATGTGAGAGAACAATTTGCTGCTTTAATTTGGCAACTTTCCTTTGTTTTCCCCCCCTTTTTTGAGTCATCAAATTCAAAGGAGAAAAGTTGAATAAGAAATGTTCTCATTTATAAATTATTTTTTCATTGATAAAAAGGGGGTATAAACTCACTTAATTTCCAAAACCCTTGTGTTGAATGTAATATTCCTCCACTCAAACCAATGCAATGAGGAATTGTCAACCAAACTGCAATTTAGTTTATTTCTATTTTTAAAGCATGCAGAACTTAGGATTTGGTCTATATGTATTTTGGAGTAAATTAAATTTAAAAGAATAGTTGTTGAAGGCATCTTCATTTTTATTTGTGTCTGAAGATTTTTTTAAATGCATGTACATGCTATATTGTTTTGTTTGGCTATAATTGTAACATAAAGAATTGGGGAATGGCAGACTCAATCTACCGGCATTAGTTGCCAAATTGAAAATTTTCATTATAGGTGGAATTAGTTATTGGAAAGTTAGTAGTATTTATTATATCATCACAGTTAGCTGATATCATAAGAGTGTTTGTTCACAGGATTTGGATCCAGTGACTTCAACTATTGAGTATTGTTGCACAACAGCTGGTACATATGGAAATCTTGTTCATTTCCTGTGTAGGTCAATCATTGTTTTATACTCCTGTTATGCATATTTACAAGCTTTTATAAATTGACTTTATGATCAGAGAAGCTTGTTGAAGAAGGGAGAAAATTTGATGCTGTGATGGCCTTGGAGGTACTATCTCTTTTCCCTCTCTCTCAGGGTGTCTTTTATGGACATGGGCGTACTGCATTCAAATTTATGAATATAAATACATGATAATGTATATATATATACACCTATATGTTAGTGTAAAATGCTATTATTTCTCAATTAAATACTACTGAGGGTGAGCCTTAGAGCAACAGTAATATTGTTGGCATGTGACATAAAGGTCACGGGTTCAAATCTTGGAAACAGCATCTCTTCTTGCAAGGGTAAGGTGGTGTACATCTGACCCTCCAGACCCCACCTAGTGGCTGGTGGGACCTCATGCACTGGGCCCCCCTTATTTTATTTTTCAAGTAAATACTACTGCAGTGGCATCATTCGAGATCCTCAGCTTTTAAGGCCAGGCCATTTAGCGCTACTAAGCATATTTTTCCTGACTTTGTGATTCCAAGGTTTCCATAATGTTATTTTTCTCACCGCTCTTATTTAGTGGTGCCTATTATACAAGTGTACTAGCAAAAAGTTTTCATCATGGTCACTATCAATCACAAAAATCAAAAGCTAGCCAAATTACTCTATTAAAAGTGGAGCATAGGTATTGCTAAACTGAATAGTAACTGCAGAAAGCTAGAGATGAATATAGGTCTAGACTGGCTTAATGTTCCCGTGCTGAGATGTTTAGTCCAAATTCCTACTTGAGATAACAGATTAGATATGAGGCCTGAAATAAATAATGCCTTTATAGGGTAAGTTCAGTTTACACCTTGTGTTGAACTATGAGGACCTTTTGTGGGTTTATCAAGTATTTGTCAATTGAAGTTGCTTTTAATATCTCCGCCAGTGTGTTTATTGAGCATATTATGCTGTTTGGGACTTCTATCCACTAGTATTCTTCGAATTTCACCAGGTAATTGAGCATGTAGCAAATCCTGCAGAGTTCTGCAAATCTCTGGCAGCATTAACTATACCAGATGGAGCTACTGTGTTATCAACAATCAACCGGTCTATGAGGGCATATGCTGCTGCCATTGTTGCTGCAGAATACATTCTCCACTGGGTATTATACTTTTGTTCATTTTACAGTTAAATATTAGGATTGTATATGCACTATGGTTTAAAATTAGTTATTCAATCCTCCATGTGGTTTGTTCTTTTGTCATTTAACTACTCTGTGATACTTGTAGTCTTAATTTTAACATAATCTGTCAGCGCTAAAACAATAAACAGTTTTTTGTTTAAAAGTATTTTTTGCTTATTATACATTGAAACAATTTTATGGAGTTCTAAGACTCTTACTGGAATTAAGCAAACATTTGAAAATTAAAGTTGTTCAATTAAACCCAAAATAGCCTTAAAATACTGTGAATGTTCAGTATACAATTGAAACATATTTCTACTTCAAACTATAACAAGTTAAACTATAGTTTATAATGATGATTCGCTAAGGCGCCACTTGAATTCTGAATTGTTATTAAGTTCCGTCGTTCTCTGAAAGTTTAACTGCTTTTCATTTCCATTGCTCCTTATTCCTTAAGTTCAATTACATCTGTCGTGTGTACCTCCAATCAGATGTCTTGACATGCTTGTTATCCTTATAAATACTGTGATTGCAACTCATATGTACAGATTGTATATTTACATGTAGTTGAAACTTTGCAGCTTCCTAAAGGCACACATCAGTGGTCCAGTTTTCTTACTCCAGAGGAACTAGTCCTCATCCTACAACGTGCTAATATCAATGTAAGCTAGAATGCTAGATGCATTAATGCTTTGATTGCTTTCCCTTATGTATGTTTGGAATGAAGATAACAGAAGAAAATAGATTGAAAAGGAAGGGAAGAGAAGAGATTGTTTCATTAGGACTATTCTTTTTTACTTGGATTTAAATTACACCTTTCTTTTTCTTCCATTTTTCTTCTACTCTCCTTGAGGGTGAGTTTTGGAGCGTTGTCAAGTGACCTAGAGGTCATAGGTTCAAATTTTAAAAACAACGTCTCTGCTTCCTTGCGGCTAGACTCCACCTGGTGGGAGACTTGTGTATTGGGCCACCCTTTTTTTTTTTCCTTTTATTCTCTTCAACCCAAACATACTGATATAAATCTGAGCTACTCGTGGACGTACTAATATATATATATATATGTATACTGTATACACTTGTGACCTTCTTAACCTTTTTGTTTTGTTGACTTATTGTACAGGTGAAGGAGATGGCAGGATTTGTTTATGACCCTCTGACAGGACGATGGTCTTTATCAGATGATGTTAGTGTGAATTTTATTGCTTTTGGTACTAAAAACTCTGTATAGAAATACATGCAATTAATTGTTCTTATTCTTGCCCTCAACGCTGAATGAAAGCAGCTGTTATCAGTTTTGGTTGGTCTATATTTCCTTGACTAAAATTATAGAAGTTGTTCATGTTTGATAAAAGAAAAGGTTATAGTGTACTTGAATTTAAAATTAGTTATTGATATTTAATTTAATTTTATAGAATTGTATTTGTAACACTGCCTTTGCTGTGTAGCCTCTTTTGCTATTTTTAAAGAAGTACCACCCTTATCCCCGAAACATTATCTCTTAAATTTTACAGATCAGTTTACACGAGTTATTTTTGTCATCGTTTTGCTTTAGAATTTGGTGAAGCAACGCATCTTTAATAATGAAAGAATTTTTTCTCCAATAGGATTACGTTACGTAAATCACATCTATTATCTATTTTAACGGTGTTAATGAAAATGGTAAAATTGTTCGAAAAATTAGACGTTGGTGGTATAATTAACTGCAATCAAACATTAGGGGTATATTTGATCAAGGATTTTGCTAACAAGTGTCCACATTGTTTAAGGATTCATTTTAATCAATGAGAGCTCAAAAAAAATTTCATGTTAACTTTTTATCAAGTCTAAAACAATAAATTTTTTCTTAACCAAAGAAAAAAACTTTTAACAAACTACTCAAATGTTAGGGTTACAAAGATACTCTACTCTTTTTTTTTTGGTGTCGAAATGAGAACAGAAACAAAAACAAGCAAAAACAAAAATTACTCCCTAACAAAAGTAGTCGATATAGGCTAGCAGGCTAAGTGAAACCTCACGAGGAGGCTCTTCTCAGATGCAGAAATTGATGTCGTTGCGAGTGCCTATTTTGGCTAACCACATTCGCGCACTGGTTCGCCTTGCGCAAAACATGAGAGACCCTATACCCTACCCTGGATGAGTGGCAAGCAAGTGTCTAATATCAGCTATAATGTTTTCAAAAGAATGCAAGGAAGCATTAACATGCTCTATCAACCGGAGAGCTTCAAGAGCGTCGATCTCAGCTCGATCCCACAGCATTGGCATCAATCCTTGTCGAATCGTCGTAAGCTCAGCTTGCATGTTAGCCGATAAAGCCTCGAACCCAGTTGCTGAGTCTGTCACGAACTATGAAGCACAAACACGGACACTAGACACGACATGGACACCTCGACACGCCGATTCTTAAAATTACATGACACGATACGACATATATATATATATATATATTAATTTCAAGAGGACACAAAATATTTATAAATATTGATAAAAGCTTCAAAAATTATAATATTCATGATATCATATATATTAACAGAGTATATATATATATCTATATCTATATCTATATATGACTGTGGCCCCTTCTGGCCATTGGGGTCACAAAATAGGTCTATTTTCTAATTAAAAAAATTACAATAAAATTATTTCATTGGATGATGAGATAGAGAGGATGTTGAGATTATAGGTGGTTACTACAAAAGTTGAGATAATGGGTATTGGGTAGTTATTTAACTTATTCATTTTAAAAAAAAATGGACAGCTATTTAAATAATTATTAATAAATTATAATTTTTTTGGCTTGAATTAATATATTATAAGGGTAGTTATTATATGGTGAGAGAATGATGGGCTAATGGGTAGTTATCTAAATCATTATTATGGCTAAAATGTATAGAACCCCCCTGAATTATAGGGTGTTTGCATATAACCTCCCTGAATTTCAAAAAGTTGCATAGCACCTCCCTAAATTTTTCAACTTTTGCACATAAAGGATTCTGTTAACTTTTCCATCCAATTTTTAACACTCAATGACACATTAGCTTCCACATCACATTTTAATTCCATGTCAGTTGGACAAATAAATAATTTCTCTACCATTAATTAATTAATTATTTATTTTTATAAAAAAAATTAATTATTTTTATAAAAAATTAATTATTTTATAAAAAAATTAATTATTTTTATAAAAAAATTAATATTTTTATCAAAAAATTAATTTATCTATGGTCTATATTTTAATTAATTAATCAATTTTTTTCATAAAATAATTAATTTTTTTTATAAAATAATTAATGGTAGAGAAATTATTTATTTGTCCAGCTGACATGGAATTAAAATGTGATGTGGAAGCTGATGTGGCATTGAGTGTTAAAAATTGAATGGAAAAGTTAACAAAATCCTTTATGTGCAAAAGTTGAAAAGTTTAGGGAGGTGCTATGCAACTTTTTGAAGTTCAAGAAGGTTATGTGCAAACACCCTATAATTCAGGGGGTTCTGTGCATTTTAGCCTTATTTTAAAAAATAAATTAAATGACCCACAAATATCAATTAATAAATACATTTTGTAAAAACAATTAACTTCTACGATAACACCAATAGAATTTTAAAAAAAAAAAATATACAATCTCATATGAAATTAATGTATGTTTTTTACGAGTACACATATTTAAAGAAGTTGATTACACACATAAAAAAAGCAGACAACACGCACGGGAGTGCGTATTGGATGCTAGTATATATATGGACAAAACTTATATGCTGTTGTTTACATGTTTTTGGTAAGGTTAACCAATTAAAAAAAGACATGTGTTAACACATGTCTTTTTTTAATTGGTTAACCTTACTAAAAGTATGTAAGCAACAACACATAAGTTTTAATGTATGTATACCTTGAAAAAGAAAGTGACAGAATGTCACAGGCGTGTCGCACGTGTGTCAGCATGTCGAACACACAAACACGTGTTTGACACGCCAACTCGCAATAAAACTGGTGCGTCCGTGCTTAACAACTCCTTCAATACCAGCCTTGTCCGGGTTTCCAGGTTTCCACTGAACGAGTCTTGGCTCACGCACATGCCCAGAGATGGTCTCACTGTTCCAGTTAAAAAATTCATTGTTGGAGTTGGACCCAAATCTATATTTATATAGCTGTGCACCCTTCTGGTCATTGGGTTACAAAATAGCTATATTTTGTAATAAAAAAATACAAAGAAATTATATGATTGGAGGATGTGGAAAAGAGAAAACATGTATGATGTGTAGTTACTAAAAAAATAGAAAAATGAATAACTTCGGTATTTAATTTATTATTTTAAATTATAATAATAATTCTATTTAAAAATTATCAAATATTTAATTTTTAATAATCTATATATATATGGCTTTGGACCCTTTTGATCATTGGTGTCACAAAATAGTTATATTGATAATTAAAAAATATGGACTAAAACATGATTGGAGGAGATTTGAGAGAAAAGGAGATCATGGGTAATGTAGTTAATAAAAGTAGTGAGAAAGAAATTAGAAATATAGGTAGTTACTGAATTATTTATTATATTTAATAATAATAATATTTTTATACTAAATTAAAAAAAATGATTTAGGTGCATGCTAAGCCTCTAGTCTATATATATGGCTTTAGACCCTTCTATATATATGGCTTTAGACCCTTCTGGTCATTGGGGTCACAAAATAATTATATTTGATAATTAAAATATAATAATCTATCTATATTAATATGGCTGTGATCTCTTATGGTCATTGGGGTCACAAAATAGGCATTTTATAATTAAAAAATACAAAAAAAAATAATATGATTGGAGGATGTGGGAGAGAGAAAACAAGTATGAGAGGTGGTTACTAAAAAAATGGAGAATTGCATAACTTCTCTTTTTTTTTTAAATTATGATAACAATTCTATTTAAAAATTTAAAAATTATCAAATATTTAATTTTTAATGATTTTAAAATATAATAACTATTTTATATTATATTTTTAAATAAGTTAATAATAAATTACATCTATGCACGTAGGTGCATGCGAAGCCTCTAGTATATGACTTTGGACCTTTCTAGTCATTGGTGTCACAAATTGCTATATTTTATAATTAAAAAATATGAAATAAAACATAATTGGAAGAGTTATGAGAGAGAAAGAGATCATGAGTAAAGTAATTAATAAAAGTGATGAGAGAGAAGTTAGAAATACAAGTAGTTATTGAATTATTTATTAATAATAAAAATATACATTAAGATCATGGGTAAGGTGACGAGAGAGAAATTAAAAAGATAATTAGTTAATTTGATATACATTAAGATTAAAAAAGAATAGGGTAAAGTAGGCAATTTTACTCTAAACCCTCTCAAAAAAAATATTAAATTCCAAAAACCCTTCCCAAAATAAAGTATTCTCAAAACACCTTCTTTTTGTTGCAAGTTCGTCACAACATCATACGAACTACATTATTTTATTTTTTAAATTTAATTAATTAATAATTTTTTAAAAAAATTATAAGGGAAGTTACGAACTTCCTTTTAATATATATATATATATATATATATATATATATATATATATATATATATTTAATAATATAATATATAATTATTATAATTAAATATATAATAAAAATTAATAATATTCTTAATTGTATATTTTTTAAATTATAATGAAAATAGAAGCTTTAAAAAAATTAGTCATGTTTAATTTAATAGGTTGCCTATCTAATTCTCGAGTTGGCTCACATAACTCGCATGTTATAATATTAAATTAAGTGACCCGGTTAAATAGGGCAATCTATTGGATTGGATTCATTTCGACGATTTTACTTAAAAGTAATTATACTTGAACTACTTTGGAGTACTGAACATGTAATTATTTAATTTTCTCAAATAATAATTATTAGATTTTAAAATATTAAATTAAATTTAAATGATTCGATTTGACCCTTATTATCTTGAATTAAAGTGAAAATGGGTTAGAATAATCATCCTAGGTTAGTTTTGGCTCATTTATAAATAAATTTAAATTCTCTTACAAAATTAAATAAGCAGTGACTAACTTTTTAATACTAGTATATTTTCATCATGATTCAAAAAATTTTAAAATATATAAATAAAAATATTATTAATTTTTATTATATATTTAATTATAATAATTATATATTATATTATAATATATATATATATATATATATATATATATATATATATATACATCTACTCACAAAACACACGTACATATATACACATACACACATGATTCTACCTTAAATATATCTATATTAATATGGTTGTGATCTTTCTGGTCATTGGGGTCACAAAATAGCCATATTTTCTAATTAAAAAATAACACAAAAAATTTGATTGGAGGAAAGGTAAATGAGGAAATTGAGATATATAAAAATATAATAGAAGGTAGTGGAAGAGAGAAAACATATATGATGGTAGTTACTAAAAAAGTGAGAAAGTAAATAACTTCCCATCATTTAATTATAATTAATTATGCTAATAATTCTAATTTAAAATTTTAAAAACTATGAAATATATTATTTTAAAATATAATAATTATACTTTAAAAAATTAATGCTAGATTGCATGCACGAAGATGAAGCTTCTAGTATATATATATGGTTCTCAATATATATATATATATATATATATATATATATATATATATATATATATATTAAAGAGAAGTTGGTCTGACTTTCAGACGAACTTCCCTTATAATTTTTTTTAAAAAAATTATTAATCAATTAGATTTAAAAAAACAAAATAATATAGTTTGATTGATCCTGTGACAAACTTACTTATAATAAAGACAAAAAAAGTGTTTAGATACTTTTTTTTTTGAAGGGTTTTTGGGATTTGATATTTTTTTAGGAGGGTTTAGAGTAAAATTGCCGGGTAAAGTACCCTTGTGTCCCCCAAACTTTATTGCAATATTCATTCCTGCACCCAAACTTTTTTTTTGTTCATGCCTACCCCCAAACTTTTAGTTTTGTTCATGCCTGCCCTTTTTGCTAACACCGTTAACTTGCTTGACGGGATTTGCTGATGTGGATGATGAATGTGTTTTTTTTTACACGTCATTGTCCACCTCACCTTTAACTTTTTACTTTTATTAAAAAATTTAACCTAATCTAAATAAAAAACTATTTTAGGATAAAAGTTTGACTTTTTTTTTTAAAAAAAAAAATTGGATTAGGTTAATTTTTTTAAAAATAAAAGTAAAATGTTAAATATGATATGTAAAATGAGGTGGCAAAAAAGATACACATTCATAGTCCACGTGAGCAAATTCCGTCAAGCAAGTTAACGGTGTTAGCAAAAAGGGCAGGCATGAACAAAATTGAAAGTTTGAGGATAGGCATGAATCAAAATAAAGTTTGGGGGCAGGAATGAATATTGCAGCAAAATTTGAGGGCGGGAAGGGTACTTTATCCAAAAGAATATATACATTAAGATTGGCTAAAGTATTATTTTGGTCCTCAATGTTTGCATGAAGTTTAATGTTGGTCCTCAATGTTTCAAAAGTTTAATGTTGGTCCTCAATGTTTTATTTTTTGGTCGATTTTGGTCCTCGAGTGTAACAACGTTAACTTTTTGACATTAAATGATGATGTAGCATGCTTATGTGTCACACTCTCTCTTCTATGTGTCATATTTTAATGATGTGACATGACATATCACTGCCACGTCACCCTAGATGATGATGATAAAGGAGAGAAGATGATGATGTGGCAATGTGGGGTGACGTGGCAGTGATGTGTCATGCCACGTCAATAAAATATGACACGTAGGGGAGAGGGTGTGCCACATAAGCATGCCACGTCATCATTTTACGATGACACCCTAGATGATGATGATAAAGGAGAGAAGATGATGATGTGGCAATGTGGGGTGACGTGGTAGTGATGTGTCATGCCACGTCAATAAAATATGACACGTAGGGGTAGGGATTATCAAAATACCCATACCCAATGGGTACCCTGAAAATTTACCCTGTGAGTCCGAGTATGAATCTGGGTACAAAGTCAATGGGTCCGGGTCCGGGTAAGGAGGCACCCTACCCGCAATAGCAATTATTTATTTTTATATATATAAAGTATTATTTTAAAATTTTTTTGTGTTGAGAAAATATATAATTCTAAGAAAAAATGTTAAATATCTTATAGATATTAAAGTAATTTAATTGTATATTTATATTTTTTATTTTTTGTGATTATAGATGAAAAAAATTATAAAAATAAATTTTATATTAATAAAATAATAATTTATTTCAAATTTTTATGGGTCTGGGTCCGAGTATGGGGATTTAACTACCCATAAGGTCCTAGGATGGGGATTGATTTTGATACCCATTCAAGTCCGAGTTCGGGTCTGGGGATTATAGTACCCTACCCATACCCTACCCATGATCATCCCTACGTAGGGGAGAGGGTGTGCCACATAAGAATGCAACGTCATCATTTTACGACAAAAAGTTAACGTGTTACGCTCGAAGACTAAAATCGACCAAAAAATTAAACTTCGAGGACCAACATTAACTTCATACAAAGATTGAGGACCAAAATAATACTTTAGCCCATTAAAGATTTTAAGAAACGTTTTTTTCTTTTATAAAACTAACAATACTTTTCGATTTATTAAATAATAATTGAAGACAGAATTTATAAAATTTCTTCTTTGCTTCAGTGGTTAAAGCTAATATCCCACTTTATAAGGTAACGCCTTCGAATCGTTGATATGCAGGTTTTCTCAGCAATAAAGGGAGGAAGACAACGTAATAGACACGTCACGCACAAAGCCTACTTGGCAAAATGCAAGTCATCCAACAAGCTTCCGTGGACTCATTACCCAACGTGGCAAATGACACGTCATCCAGGAAGCCAATGTGGCAGGTACCACGTTATCCACCAATGTCATCCCAAGGCCTATGTGGCAGATGCCACGGCATCCAACAAGTCAACGTGGCAGGCACCACGTCATCCACCAAGCTTACGTGGCAAAACCACGTCATCCTTAAAGCCTACGTGTCACGTGAACCACCAAGTCTACGTGTAGGACGCCAGGTCATCTTCAAAGCCTACGTGGCACAAGCCACGTCATCCATAAAGCCTATGTGGCAAGAGCCATGTCATCCACCAAGCCTACATGTAGGACGCCATGTCAGCCACCAAGTCTACGTGGCATGTGCCACGTCATCTGCCATGCCTATGTGGCAGAAGCCAGGTCATCTGCCAAGCCAACGTGGTATTTGCCAAGTCATCACCAAGCCTACGTGTAGGATGCCATGTCATCCACCAAGCCTACGTGGCAGTAGCCACGTCATCCTCCAAGCCTACGTGGCAAGAGCTACGTCACCGATCAAGCCTACGTGGCAGATGCCAGGTCATCCACCAAACCTACGTGGCAGTGGCCATGTCATCCACCCAGCCTACGTGGCAAATGCAACGTCATCCGCCAAGCCTACGTGTCAATTGCCATGTCATCCTCTGAGCCTATGTGGCAGGAGCCACGTCATCCAAGTCTACGTGGCAAGAGCCCCATCATACACCAAGCCTACGTGGGGGATGCCACGTCAAACACCAAGCCTACGTTTAGGATGCCATGTCATCGACCAAGCCTACGTGGCAGGACCATAAAGCCTATGTCGCATGAGCCACGTCAACCATAAAGCCTACGTGGCATGAGCCACGTTATCCACCAAGCCTATGTGTCAAGAGCCATGTCATCCACCAAGCCTACGTTTAGGATGCCATGTCAACCACCAAGCCTATGTGGCAGGAGCCACGTCATCCTCCAAGCCTACGTGGCAGAAGCCACGTCATCTACCAAGCCTACGTGGCAGTTGCCATGTCATCCACCAAGCCTACGTGGCATGTGCCACGTCATCCACCAAGTCTATGTGGCAGATGCCATGTCATCCACGAAGCCTACGTGGCTATTGCCACGTCATCACCAAGCCTACGTGTTGAATGCCATGTCATCCACCAAGCCTACGTGGCAGGAGCCACATCATCCTAAAAGCCTATGTGGCAAGAGCCACGTCATCGTCCAAGCCTACGTGGCAAGAGCCACATCACCGATCATGCCTACGTGGCAGTTGCCATGTCATCCACTAAGCCTACGTGGCAATTGCCATGTCATCCACCAAGCCTACGTGGCGAGTGCCACGTCATCCACCAAGCCTACGTGGCAGATGCCACGTCATCCACCAAGCCTACATGGCAGATGCCACGTCATCCGCCAAGCCTACGTGGCCATTTCCATGTCATCCGCCAAGCCTACGTGGCAAGAGCCACGTCATCCTTAGAGGCTATGTGGCAGGAGCCACATCATCCACCAAGCGTACGTGGCAGATACCGTGCGTCCACCAAGCTTACATGGCAGTTGCCACGTCATTCGCGATGCCTTCATTGATATGTCTTCTGTTTATTAAAAGTTAAAACCCATTTGTTTATCAAAAAAAAAAAATTAAAACCCATTTGTATATATCAAGTTGTGGGCCAATTTTATGGTGAAAAGTGGTATTTTATATTTACACTCGTTCTTTTTTTTTGTTTTAAAAAATGTCTGTATATTATTTTTATAATTATTTTTTATATGTTTAATAAATTTATAATTTGATATATATAAAATTTATTTTTTTAGAACTTATATAAAATTTATAATATATACTCTTAACATTATAAACTTTTTATATTCTTACTCTTAAACTTATAATATTGAATTTATGTTCTTAAAGTGTTTTTATATTTATATTTTTAATATGCCTAATATTAAATTTTATAATTTGATCCTAAAGTTCATAAAAGTTATTTGCTTTCATAGTTAATTGGTCATTTTCAATTTAATTTGCATTTTTTTAATGTAAAATAAGGCTATTTTGGGAGATCATTGACAAAAACAGTGCTATATAAATATAAAAAATTAGATCCGGTGCAATTAAGACAATGTTATTTGTCAATATTGATAAAAATTTGGTCCCAAATCCATTCATAGTAGGTCCTTATTAGTGTCGGTCCCTAAAATTACTTCACAAATAAAGTAAAAATCACTAAAAAAAATTAAATTTAGCGACGGTTTTTTTTGTTAGGCATAACCACCGTTAATTAGTGGCGGTTTTTGTTCAACTGTCATGAACTTAGCGACAGTTTTGCAAAACCGCCACTATTTATCTGACGCTAAATAATTTTTTTTTTGTAGTGAATGTGCATTTTGAAGTAATTGCAACGTAATTGCACGGAATCTAATTGCACCGGATCCAATTTCTATTTGGTCCCTAATTCATCTAGGGTAGGTCTTTATTAGTGTATGTCCCTAAAATTACTTCACAAATAAAATAAAAATATGCATTTTAAAGTGATTGCACCGTAATTATACGGAATCTAATTGCATTGGAGATTCCACCGGATCCAATTTCTAAATATCGATATATAGGTGAGCAAGTTGTTAAATCTAATTTTTGCATTTGGAAATTAAAGGAGATTTTCTCATGTATAATTTAGACGTATTATAGACGTCTTTATCTTTTTGCGAGCCCATTCCACAAGCTATATCTATATCTATATCTATATCTATATATATATGACTTTGGAGTTTTTGGTGTCACACAACCAAAGTGTGATACCAAAAAAATAACTTCCCCCTCAACTTTCCAATAAATAACCAACTTCTAATAAAATAGCTATATTTTATAATTAAAAAATACAAAAAATAATATGATTGGAAGATGTGGGAGAGAGAAAACAAGTATGATAGGTGGTTACTAATAAAATGGAGAAGTGCATAACTTCTCATTTTTTTTTAAATTATGATAAAAATTCTATTTTAAATTTTAAAATTATCAAATATTTAATTTTTAATGATTTTAAAATATAATAACTATTTTATATTATATTTTTAAAAAATTTAAGAATAAATTACATGTATGCACGTAGGTGCATGGGAAGCCTCTAGTATATATATATGGCTTTGGAGTTTTTGGTGTCATAAAACCAAAGTATGACACCAAAAAAATAACTACCCTAACCCTACTTTCTTATACTAAAATAAAAAATTTAAAAAAATATGATTGGAGGAGATATAAGAGAAAAGGAGATCATGGATAAGGTAGTTAATAAAAGTGATGAAAGAAAAATTATAAATATAAGTAGTAATTGAATTATTTATTATATTTAAAAAAATAATAATAATAAAAATATTTTTTATAATAAATTAAAAAAAGTGCAAAGCCTCTTATATATATATATATATATATGAGTATAATTTAAAGTTATAAATTAAAGAGCATGCTGATTAATTCAATTTTATATTTTATTTTGACTTCAAGGTCACCTTATGTTTCTCCACCAATTTTATACCCAAGTCAGTACTCCTTCTATCAATTGCATGTTATTTTAAGTAGAGAACGTGACTGTTAATTAAGTATAGGCAAAATAGTGTTTCCAATAAGTTTTTTTTTTAACAAGGCGTATGATTGAGTAAGAGGTATTCATCCATCCTGAATTAAGTGTCAGGGGTTTGATCCCTGACTTTACTTTAGGTATGAAGTAGCTTTAAATCCTTAGATAAGTTGTCCCATCCTTCAAGGTGCCTACAATTCAATGATGAGATTAGTAATTGTGTTCGACAGTGAATACCCTGATCAAGAAAAAAATAAGTATTTTTTTGTGGGCTTCTATCCATTATATGGGTATTTTATTAATTTAATAAAATTAATTGATTAAGATTCAATTAGATACATGGGCACAAATTAAAAGTAATATAATTAAAGGGCTATGTGCACCTATGGTTACAAGTGTAATTAGGCCGTAAGTGTAGAGTGTAAGTTTACAATCAGATTTTATTAAACTTAGTTATGGCCTATCTAATAAGTGAGCTGCCTTATATTCTTCTATGAAAAGTGTTTGATCATTTTTTTTTATTTTTGGAAGATGAGTTCCTTATGGGCTATGGCATAGTGCCTTTAGCTATGAATCATGTTAATTTCATGCTTCAATTTATGCATAATATTCCTTTTGTTGTAATTTATTGACTTCATATGTGTATGGAAATTTGCCTTCTGAAACTCAGTTAGCAGACTGGGAGTTTGCTATATCTCAGCATTCTGCTTTACCACAAGGATGATGATGATAATGATGTTGATGAAGGAGAGAAGATGATGATGTGGCAATTTGGGGTGACGTGGCAGTGATGTGTCATGCCACGTCATTAAAACATGACACGTAAGAGAGAGGGTGTGCCACATAAGCATGTCACGTCATCATTTAACGGCAAAAAGTTAACGGTGTTACGCTCGAGGACCAAAATCGACCAAAATAAAAACTTTGAGGACCGACATTAAACTTTTTAAACATTAAGGACCAACATTAAACTTGATGTAAACATTGAGGACCAAAATAGTACTTTAGCCTTTATATTATTATTGTTGACTTTTTATGTAATGTAATGTATGTACCTCTTTTTTCCTCTGTTTTTTTTTTTTCCTTCTGATTTAATCAAATGTGACCATAACTTAAACTAAATTTAGAATTCTATTATGTGTCCCAGAAGATCAATTATTATTAACTAATGGAAGGGCTTTTTCTTTTGCTATCATATGACAGATGTATTCAACAGTTTTCAACTTATCATTTGAAGCATATTAATTAAGTTGTCCATATCTTAAGTACAAGTTTATTTACCTAACGTAGGTTGCATGGGTACTTTTGAAATCAAGTCTTACCCGTATCAGTACTTTTTTGAGTACTTTTTAATACTTCAAAATATATATGATATAGTATTTCTTTTTGAAAAAAGTTTGATTTCAATTCTTATTGAATCAAGTCAACTCTAACGGATAACAGTTAGGAGACCAGATAGTTGACAGAGTTGCAAATTCGGAGATTAAATAGTATTTTTGCCAAGTTTGGGGACTAAATAGTTGACATAGTTACAAATTCGGGAACTAAATAGTATTTTTGTCAAATTCGGGGACTAAATGGTATTTTTGATAAATTTGAGGACTAAATAGTAGTTTGACCAAAAATTCAGAGACTAAATAGTATTTTACCTCTAAAGTTTAAGTAAGTCCAGAGAGGGAAAAAAAAGGAAGATTCTTTGTTTATTTCTTTCTGCCTTTGTTTATTAAGATATTCTTAAATGCACTCAAACTAGGAAAGTTTTAAGCCATCTTGTGTTAAACTACCAAAAACTAGAAAGTGTAGATATTGTCAGTTTTGAGGGGAAACTAGAAAGTGTATATAACATGTTTAGATGTTTATTCATGATTAACTTGAGATTTATCAAAAAGCTAAACTTAACCTTGTTGTAACAATGATGCTAGAAGGGTTTCCATTGGAGCATTCATTTTCTGTAATGAAAAGATTAAAAAATAAAAAATCAGAAGAGTCTTTATTATGCATTAACTCACAATCGGGCTAGTTTTTATTTTAATATGATATAATTAATTAATATTATTTGTAATTTACAAATATTAACTCGATTGCAGATTAATGTATAATTACTAATTAGGATTCATTGTCTGATTTTTTTTTTCTCATTGTAGAACACAAAAGAATGATGGAAGTTGCCGATTTGCAGCCTTCAATTTGGAATAGTGTCTTGAAGCATTTCAGGTGCCCATAATTTTTATTTAAACAAACCTGTAATTGACATTCTTTTTTTGTTGTTTTTGGATGCATGGGATAAATAAAATTGCACCCATATTTTCTCCTCGTCCTTTATTTTTAGTAGGATAAAAACACAATGGTTATCATAGCCGATTTCCTTGTCCATAGACTTTTCATGTTTGTTATATCTTCTTTTGCCCCACTACAATCATTTTTGTTATAATTTTATATGCTCAGACTAAATGTAAATTTGACCCCAGTTTTATTTATTTAATAATCTTGCAATTTTTGTGAAAATAAAAACTCCAATCTATATTCAATTTATTTTATTCATATTTAAAGAAAATTAACATTCTAGTGCATGTTATGCAATACGGGTGATAAAAGTCTACAGAATATTAATTTTTATTAATATTGACAATATAATGAATATCATCTCCCAATGATGATATTAGATATCCTATGTTACCATAAAAATTGTCAAGATTGTTTATATATAGCTTCTTCCTTCTTCTTCTTTTCTTTTTTGGGTCCAGAAAGGATCAAATGTATGCAGTCTTATCTTTGCAAGTAAAGATACTGTTTTCAATATTTGAATATATATTCTCCGGAGCATATGACACCAAAGTTACTGTTACTCTAACACTCACCCTCAAGAATAGAGGAAACTGCATTGTGATGATAAAATTGTATACAAATTACAAGTCAAAGGGTGAGAAAGATAAGAATCAACCTGGAAACCAGCAATATTTTTGGAAGTAGAAACCAAAATGAATGAGAAGTTGGTTTTTATAGAGAAATTAACTTATTAGAACAGATTGGAACATGCCTCTACTGCAGGGTAAATAAAACACAAGTAAAGAAATTTGAAAATAAATAATTGGCTCGCAAATGAGGCTGAGTTTTCCTAGAAATGGAGATAACTGAAGCTACAGTTGCGAATATAAAATAAATCAAATCATGATACACAGCATTTCTATCTTCCAAGCAGGACCATGACTCGCCAAATCTACTTCTCATATGTATATATTTATAGGTTTAGGCGTTTAGAAGTCGAACCATTTCCAGAAATGCCTCCTTTCTTGATTATGCTTGATGAACTGCAGGAGATGAAGCAATAGCAATAGCATTAGCATGAGGATTGTTGAGTAGGGCAGAGATAGAAGGAAAGGAAGAGAAAGGGAAAGAGAAAAATATCTCCAGAATCACTTACTGTCATGTTTCTTCATAGACAGTTAAACATTGTAAGTTGGATCACGCAAAATACAAGTTTACTAGATCAATGGGCAAACCAATACACGAGACTCACGTCAAGTGGATTCTGATGAGGGTCAGATGTACGCAGCCTTGCTTCTGCAAGCAGAGAGGCTGTTTCTAGGATTTGAACCCGTGACATGGCAGCGACCTTAGTGTTATTTCAAGGGTCACCCTTAAGCTTACAAGATCAAACGGGCGAACAATTCTCAACAAGAATCAAAGGAAAGGCCTGAAAAAAGCTTCTTGAAAAGCATAAAAGTGTCGTCATATGTACCTATTAGTTCTCTGGATAGAAGGTTTTTTCCTTATTGCTGCAAGATTTCTCACCTCAGGACTGGAAGAAAGAAAAAAAAAACTTGAAGTCAATGTTCAATGGAACATATTAAGATGCAATATTACAACACACTTACGCCAAGACAGAATTCTATGCACAATTCATAAGCTACTGAATTTCATTTTATATTATATACCATCTGATCATTATACAACAAGAAAATTACCTCTTCAGATATTCTATCCTTGACTTTTTCATTATATTGCTCTTCACATTTGATACATTATAGCCAGATCCGCCATCTACAGCATATCATCCTCAAAGATTTAATGAACTATAAAAGCTTCAACTCAATTAAACCATTAAAGCACATAACTATAGAACAATAGTATAGTGAAACAGAAGGTAATAAACATAAGGAAACAGAAGACTTACCAGCCCAAAACTTTCTTTTACTTGAAGGTGGAACTTTGGTGCATAGTCTTACTTGCTTACTCTGTCTCCCTACATAAAGCCAATCACTAGTAAGCATTCAACGGAGCAAACAGTAAAAGTATAACCAGAAAACTCCTTGCTGTTTAAGAATGCTAATAAAATGTAACAAATTGTCGCCGAGTTGGCGGTTTTATTGGCCATTGGATTCAGCATTCTAATTTGTCACAAGTCAATTACCAGTTTACTATGGAATATGGATACCATAGTATTTCACCAGAAATTTTATCAGAAGGAAAGAAGGGGATGTGTCATCCTTAAACAAAACAAAAAAGGAAAAAAAAAATAATGTTTAGGGTCATACGATCAACTTCTTTCTTGTATAGTTGCCTAATTCTATCAAATGATTTCTTCTCAGCCTCAGCCACCTCCTTTAATTTTGCCTGCAAAGATGTTACCTACTTAGCACAGCTGACAATTGGTGTTTCCAAGCAAAAAAAACTAGAATTCAGTAATCAAATACTCCCATTCCCCACCCCCACAAAGAAAGAAAATAGAAGCATAGTCAGAAAAACCACCTCATATAACTGAATCCATTTGTATGACACTTTCTTATCTCTCATCCTCTTAATTACTTGATTAGTGGAATTTGTACCAAACTGTTTCTCGAAAAATATCTTCCACAATTTATCAGTCACAGGACTCAAGTCTCTTCCCTGCAAAAGCATATTAGGGTAAGTAAACAAACAATTTGTTCTTGCTGCTTTCTAGCAATAATTAGAATTCTTATATATAATATCACAAAGTTTTCTTACTTCAGTTGACTTCTCCACATGCATCAATTGGTCCACTGTGCAGTGAGGCAAGATTCGCTCAAGCAGATGTGCATCAGTTTCACCAACATCACCCAAGTACCTCACATTATCTATTGTTTTCTGTACACAAAGATCAACCAGCGACGGCACCTTCTTACGCACAGACATGGTCTTCATCTCTTCTCGTTGTACCAAGGCTGATACAAAAAGCCAAAGATCAAAATGTCATAATAATATAATTTTCCATTCCATTCAAACCAACTAAAATTTTCTTATTCTGATGTAAATGTGGATTTGGTTTATTGCTAAGAGCTGTTTCCTTGTTTCAAAAAGGAAAAAAAGAACAACTAAAATTCAAACATAGACAACATCCTTTTGTGAAAGAGAGCTAGACGTAGTCTTTTCAGAACAAATTCTCTTTGCTTCTGAGTAAGTAAGAAAATCAAGACCATATTAACACTGAGACTATTAATTTGTATTCCATCGAGTGTTTATCACAAAATCAAAAAACTAAGCTTTTAGTCGAGGCGTGACTCTTTCTACTTGAAAGAGAATCTAATTCAAATATCACGCGATTCGACTCTAGGCGTAACTCTTTCTGCTTAGCTATTCAAGCACCACACAGTTTAATTAGGACTTGACCTCTTCTTCTTTTTTCATAGATCTTAGACCTCCGGACAATTGTTGTCGCATCTTAGCCAACAATATCACCTAATCCAACAAGTGATCTTGGGTTACTTTCTACTTAATTAAAGGCTGATCCTTAATTAAACGTGATAAAGCACGCCATGTTAATATTGATCTCTTGCAATTATCGATATAATTAACAGCAGATGAATAAATATTTCTCCGATTCCCAGCGGAAATCTCTTCTGTCAACCATTGAAATAACATAAATCCAAAATCATCAGAAAATCCCAAATTAAATTTACAAAAGGGCAATTTCCCAGGACCGAAAAAATCGACGAAATTTCATAAAGAAAAACTCCACCGAAACAGATAACGAGAACAAAAATCAATACAACCATACCATACTAATTCAGAAAAACGATAATCAAATCAAAAGATTCTTGATCCATCGGGGAAGAAATCAAATTAATAATTATACTTACAGATAAGATAATCAGACGAAAAGTAGATCAGATTCGAGAAACGAGAATCTCAATGAATCAATCAGAAACTGGATGAGCCGAAGAAGAAGGAAGAACGGAGGAAGAGAAAGTCCTACCGGAGGAGGACTTCAGAAGCGTGGGATTCACGCGCTTCCTTGAGTTCTCTTATAGCGAGTGGAATATGCTGTGCAGTGCGGGCATATAGAAAAGGTTTGGTGGCGTGATTTCTAACTCACGTGGGAATTGCGCGCGTGAGGTACCTTACTTCTGAGTTCTGACTTCTCTGTTCAGAAATTATTAAGTACAAAATTACGTGATGGATTTAAAACTACTTTAAATCATTATTACTTATTAGGATTTTGTTAGGATTTGTTAAGGTTTTGATTTTATTGATTGAAGTTGAAGTTGAATTTAATGATCTGAAATTAATAAGAAGTGAATAAAATTAATAATTTTCTGGCCAAAAATAAAATAAAATAAATAATTTTTAATATTTAAAAAACTTTAACCAATGAAAAAGAACCATATTATCTAGCATTATCTAATATTCGTAGTCGAAACTACTTGATACCTGAAATATTCGAAACTATCCAATATTCAAAATACCCATAAAAAATAACGGATATAGAATAATGGCTATCCTATAGTCAATTAAATTATCCGATATCCATTACCCAATATCCATCCACTAAATAAATTAGGATAAACTACAATTTGTCCCCCAGTGGTTTGGCCTAAATCCAGTTTGTCCCCTGTGATTTAAAATGCGACACTTAACTACCATGTGGTTTGGATTAAAATTAGGGTAAACTACAGTTTGCCCCCCTGTGGTTTGGCCTAAATCCAGTTTGCCCCCTGTGGTTTAAACTGTGACACTTAACTACCTTGTGGTTTGGCTTAAAATTAATGTGACCCCCTGTGGTTTAGAGTGTGACACTTGACCCCTTGTGGTTTGTTATGTATCATTTAACTACCTTCTATCCAAATTTTAGTCAAATTAATCATCATTTTTATACTTTTAATGTTTAAAATTTGTTATTCAACACTCTAGAATTATAAAATAATTCAAAAAAATTATAATTAATATAAAAATAAATTATAATTTTATTAAATCAATCAAAATAAAATTATAAAATAATAATATAATACAAATATATAACTAAATTTAAGTTTTTTTATTGTTCAAGTTCGGAACATACATACCTGAATTGAATGTTAACATTATTGAGCTGAGAAACTCTAACATTAAACAATAATTTTTTTAAAAAAATATCCAATTTATCCAATTATATAACGCTAACAGTGTACCAAAATAAAGTGACAATCCAACTTCATATTATTTTAGAGATAAAATAAATATAATAAAATAATTAATTAATAACAAAATATAAATAAATAGGGTTTGAAAGTAGAAGATTAGGGTTTATTGTTTAGAGGAAAGAAATAGTTTGAAGAAAACACTAAAAAGAGTTGAAAGTAGAATATTAGGATTTATTGTTATTATTTTAGAGATAAAATAAATATAATAAAATAATTAATTAATTCAATTATTTTTAGGTAATTCCTTTTATAAGTTATATTAAATGTTAAATTTTGAGAAAAAAAGTAATATAAGGTAGTTAAGTGATAACATAACAAACCATAGGGGGTCAAGTGTCACACTCTAAACCACAGGGGAAAATTAATTTTAAGCCAAACCACAGAGTAGTTAAGTGTCGCAGTTTAAACTACAGGGGGGCAAACTGGATTTAGGCCAAACCACAGGGGGGCAATCTGTAATTTACCCTTAAAATTAATGTGCCCCATGTGGTTTAAAGTGTGACACTTGACCCCCTGTGATTTGTTATGTTATCATTTAACTATCCTATATTATTTTTTTCTCAAAATTTAATATTTAATATAACTTATAAAAGAAATTACCTAAAAATAATTGAATTAATTAATTATTTTATTAAATGTTTATTTTATCTCTAAAATAATAATAAACTCTAATCTTCAACTTTCAACTCTTTTTAGCCTTTCCTTCAAACTCTTTCTTTCCTCTAATTAATCTCTCCACTATATCCAAGACTACTGTTATGTTTCTAGTCTAAGGATATTTTTCTAAGAAAATTATTGTTTAATGTTAGAGTTTCTAAGCTCAATAATGTTAACATTCAATCCAGATATGTTTATTATGAACTTGAACAATAAAAAAAAAACTTAAATTTAGTTATATATTTGTATTATATTATTCTTTTACAATTTTATTTTGATTTTGGTTTAATAATTCTAAGACATTAAAAATAAAAAACAACAATAAAATGAATAAATAACTAAATATAAATTATCAATGGAGTAAACAATAAATATTAGATTATTTTATTGATTTCTTAAAATTATAATTTTTTTTATATTAATTATAATTTTTTGAGTCATTTTATAATTCTAAAGTGTTGAATGACAAATTTTAAACATTAGAAGTATTAAACAATGATTAATTTGACTAAAATTTAGATAGAAGATAGGTGAAGGTAGTTAAGTGATAACATAACAAACCACAAGGGGGTCAAGTGTCACACTCTAAACCACAGGGAGCACATTAATTTTAAGCCAAACAACAGGGTAGTTAAGTGTCGCATTTTAAACCACAGGGGGCAAACTGGATTTAGGTCAAACCACAGGGGGACAAATTGTAGTTTACCCAATAAATTACTATAAAAAAGTTAAATTTTTTAAAAAATAAAGATATAATTAAAATTAATAATACTAATTTTATTAATTGAACCATAAAATTTTATTTAATAAAATATATTTTATTTAATATTTAATATTTAATATTATAATATATATTATTTTATATTTAAATATATATATATATATATATAATTATTAATATATATAAAATATTATATTTAATTAATATATTATATAAAAACGGATAGCGGATACTCTATCCGCCCATTCAATCGAACGAATATACGGTATCCGAGGCTAATATCCTAATTCAACTAATATTCGATGGTATTTCAAATATCCGATATTTGAAATACTCGATATCCGATATCCGTTGAATATGAATATTTTTCGGATGGGTACCCGCAGATACTCGAAATACCCGTATCCATTGCCACCCCTATATCTAAGTCACTCCCTTGACAAAATTTTCTATTTTACTAGATCTCCTTTGTCATAATGATACATTGTACAAATATAGAGAACTTCTAATATACAAATCATCATTTATATAAACCTATATAAATCTTCACATGTAAGAACGAATGGATCTTGTAGGATTCCCAAGAAATTCTTCGATTTCTTCCGGAAACAGATGATTATTCATCTGATTTGTATTTAAGTCCTCGCAAAATTTTGTATGATAATTATATTTTTGTAATTATGTTATTTAAAAAAAATTGATTTATATTATTTTATTTAGAGTTTAGGATTTAAGGGTTTGGAGTTTAAAATTTATGATTTTATAGTTTAATATTTTGAGTTTAGAGTTTGAGATTTTGAATTTATGATTTCGAGTTTAAGGTTAAGGGTTTCATATTTATGGTTAATTTCATAAATTTTTTTGGGAGAATATAAAAGTGCAAATTCCAAAACATAAGAGGTTAAGGCCACGTTCGTTTACTGGAATTGCTGATGGAAAAAGAATGGGTTTTGTCTTCTCCAGCGTTCGTTAGATAGAAATGGCGATGGAATGGAATCATGGTTTCCATTGTTGCACACGTGTGGTCTGGGCGGGAAGGAGAAAATAATGGGAAAATGTCTCTTTTGCCCTCAGCTGGAAGCGCTTATGACCACAAGTTTTCTTCATCTCTTACCCACCCACACAGTAGTACGACGCGAGCAGAAGCAGAAGTGGACATCTTGTCTGAATCAGTCTGAAAATCGGAGCACGGCGGTGGTGGGAAGACGCCGGTGGTTGTGTAGCTGGACAGGTTCTCTGCTTCGTCTTCTTCTTCTTCTTCAGGACCGCATCTGGTAAGCAACAATGGTTGTTCTTCCTATTTTAGGGTAGGGTTATGCAGCACTTGCTCCTGCGTTTAGAGATCAGTTTGGCCTCTCATCATTTTATTGAATTTCACTTTTAACTTTTATGATTAAAAATTGGGTAATTTTTTGTTATACTGAAAGAAGCTAAACAACTAGTCAAACTAAGAGCAGAAGTGTCTGAATCTGCAAACAAAGTACAAAAGGTAGGAATCCTATTAAAAAGAGTAAGCTCAGTGGAGAGTAACATGCCATGGGCTGCCATTCTATCAGCAACGTGATTCCCCTCTCTGTACACATGGGAAAACATGTTTATACTTTGTCAACCTTAAACTATGCTACTTAACTCTTAACTGAAATGCTAGATAAACTTGTTTTTTATTCCCATTAATTCCTCTTTCCATGCAAAATTATGGCATAATTAATTGTGTAGAGGTGTGTTGAGAGAGATGTAGAAAGAAAAGTGAATGTGAGGAGTATTAATGAGAATGCCGGTTGTTAGAGGCCCATTGGGGGTACAATTGCAGGAAGTGGGGTTTAGTTTGGGTAAAGGCGTGGAGTACTTGAGCTATATGGGTGGTGGTCCACTCTACACCGTCTATCACCGGCAAGCTACTCCGACTACGACTCCGGCGGCCACGGTGGTTGAAGTCGACGTTTCTTGCCTGCTCTGCTTCTCGGTTCCGTGCTCTGCTTCTCGGTTCCTCTCTGCTATGCACGCTTCGGGAGAAAAGGTAAAGCATATTAAATAATTAAAATATATATTTTAATTGTAGGGGCATATAAGTAATTTTACACCTCACTTTTTCTTTTCCATTTCTATTTCCATTCTCTAATTTTTACAAACAAACACAATAAACGCATTCCATTTCCATTTCCATTTCCATTTCTATTTCCGTTTCTGCCTAACAAACGTGCCCTAAAAGTGTAAATTTATATGGAAACTTACCTGGACACGCGATGCAACCTGAACGAAGTATTTTGTACCAAACCAAGATTTGCATAATAGAAGCTCCCATAAATATAAAAGGAAAAAGGTACTTTTACTTCTTTAGGGTATGTTTGGTAAGAATACTAAATAGTATAATTATGGTGTTTTACGATTTTTAAAAAAATTTTATATCATATTTTATACATACCAAATACACTTTTTATCATACTTTTTCTCTCTCCTAATTTTTCTCTTTATCTCTCTTATCACTTTTCTCTACAGTACTTTCTTTTATTCTACAGTACTTTACTTTACAGTACTTTACATTTATGCATTTATACCAAGCGTACATTTGCATAAATGTTCAGTACTACAATAGTACTTCAATACATCCCACCAATCATGTATATGCATATTAAATAAAAAGGAATTTATTGGGACTAAAGTGAAACCTAAGACATAGTACTTCAACACCTTCATGTCGTTTAATTTATTGTATTACTGAACATCTCCTCCTATATACACATAAGCATTATTTATTATATTAAATAAGTTTTAATTACAACTTATAATCTTACTTTAATATAATATATTGCTTTCTAAAGCATAATATGCTTTGGCACTATTTTTCTTAAACATGAACTTATAGATTTATTTTTAAAAAATTGAAAACTAAAATCTTAAATATATTTCAATGACAAAAATAGAATTCTATTCAAAGATTAAAATAGAATTCTAAGATCCAGTTACAATTTTTCCCCCTTAGTTGGGCTTTTTTCCTTACTCTACTAATGAATTTCATAGATATAGAATTCTAATATGAATCTCATAGATCATCATGACTCTTCTAAATATTGTGATGAATATAATAACAAACCAAACTTATTTTTTTAAATAAGATCAGTTACATAAATCAAACAAACGGGAACGTGTTCTAAATTCATTTCCAATGAAAAAAATTCTATACAATGAGTCAAAGAACACTTGGCAACATATTAAGACATGGTATCCAAGAATATTAAAGAGGCGTTTCGCACAAGAGTTAATAAAATAATTCTAAAATTAAGAGCTAAACATTTTATAATTCCATATTTGATATATGAATTAAAAAGGTAAGCTCAAAAATCTTACAATTTCAAAAATCTTGTACTCTCATGTTCTTTTACATTTTTTAATCCCACAGGGTCGTATTAATATAATCAATAAAATCACTATTTTAGTCTTCTATGTTTTATTGAAATTCAATTTTGGTCCTCTATTTCAAAAAGTCATTATAAATTCTTTATGTTTCGAATTTTGTCAAAATTAATCCTTTTGCCTAACAGCGTCAACTTCCTCCATTAAATGCTAACATGGACCGCTTACATGGCTAATGGCTCAAGTCTCTCTCCTACGTCTTGAACCAAAATAGTAATTTTGCCTAATAATCCCATGAGATGGGAGATTATTTTCAACTAAATAAGAATCTTATAAAATAGTCATGTCACAGTTGAAACAAACAAGTTTTCTAATATTCTTGAAAATCCTAATATCAGGACTCAGACAACTGCAATTATTATTCTAAACTCTGAAGTATTGGTACTTGATGTAATAATACATTTTCTCCAGCAAAACTCTCTGTCCTCCACACTTGATTATTAAATTAACAAGAATCTAACTAGCTTTACATTGAATGTAGAATTGGTACTGCACAATTTATCATATACAATTCTGAGTAAAATTTCAACTACTCAAAACCATTTTCAGGCATGTGACTGAAACGTTATCAGCTTCTTCAGAACCAACTCTTCCCCAAAATCAGCATCAACCACTGCAATGAATTGTCATGGATGGAATCCATTTCATCTATGGATTACCAAAAATGTATAGCAATTATTTGTACTCAGCATGGCACGTTATCGGCAATAATTGGTGGAACAAATCGGCAATCCTCGAGAGTTTGCTCGAAGATATGCCCCACTCTCAGCAGCTCTCCCTGCAAAATCCCCAGCAAAATGATGCTTACGTTATTTAATGGTAACAAAATTATAGTTACACATCACAATTGGGGCCCCAGCAAACATACAGCATTTTTCGGTTTTCCACTACAAAATATCAGTAAGACCAAATTATGTAACTTGGACCATGCAGTAAGTTGTAATGTTAAAAGCAAAGCAAACCTCAAATACAAATGTGAAAGTAGAGCTTTTCATGGACAAATATGAATGTCAATTGCATCCCATGCATGATATGTTACGTGATTCTGGAAACTTATGGTAGTTATTAACTTATTATTATTATTAATAATAATATGTTTGAGCTCAAAAGCACCTGTCAATCTTTTAGTAAAATGATGAATCAAATGCGCTTTTTTTTGGATGAACTAGAGCTCTTACTTTCAAGTGTATGTGGAATTCATGTCATTGACATTGATTATTTCCATATAGTTTTCCATGCCAATAAAAGAGAACTACCATACAGTTCTACATCACCAAGACATTAGACTTTTTAGAAGCACCATGACTCAAAATCCAGTAGAAAAGAGTAGAAGATATATAAGAACAAGATGCACTTCAGAGCCCAGCATCTAATTTAAATGAGTTAGGTAAGACAAAACATGCCAAGGCCTTGGGGCATATACAAGGCATGCTCACATCTGGTTTGGTAACTTTTGCACAACTATTTCATTTGATGAAAGTGACTGAACTTTCTAAATCTTCTCCCCTATTAATTGTATCTATCCATCTTCAGATTCATTTTCAAGGACTCCGACAGGTTCATCGTCTCTCTCTATTATTATGATTTGAAGAAAAAGGACTGAAAAATAAAATAGAGGCGACATCTACCTAGAGCAGCTCCATCAGATAGGGAAAGTCATTACCTCATTAAATGCTGCACCAATCATTTGCAGACCAATAGGGAGGCCTGCAGTTCCACCCTCAACAAATCCACAAGGCAAAACCAGAGCAGGTAGTCCAGCTAGATTAACGTTTACCTGTAAAAACAAAAACCACCAAGAAAGGGCGAAGACTAAGATTGGTCGTGTTTTCATGTATATCAAGCAGCCATAATGAAACTTCAGACAAATACACAAACAAGATAAAATTCCTCAGTTCATGGTGTGCATGATAGATTGACTCGATGCTAAATTCAGAAAGCTAGCTCAAAGGATAATAAAATACTTACAGTCATGATATCACCTGCGTACATTGCCAAAGGATCATTTTTCTTTTCACCTGTGAAAAGGCAATGGAAACGCTTCAGGAAGGAACTTAAGTATACAAATGCAAAAGGAAAAAGATGCTAGATATTTACCAATCTTATAAGCTGGTGATGGAGCTGCAGGTGAAATTAGGATATCATTTTGATTTAGTGCCTCCTTGAAGCTATTCCTAATTATGGTCCTGACCTGAAAATACAAAAGGCATACACATCTTCTTTAAGATCCTAAATTTCTGGAGGAAGACAAAGTTCAGGATACCAAAAATATAACAATCCTATGAAATGAAGGAAGAAGCAAGAGTATATATATATATATATATATATATATATATATATTCATAGCAGTATCCGTTATCATTACTGAAGATATTTGACAGGGTAACATATTAAAAAATGCACATCATTTTGGGTCAGGATTAAAATCTTGATATAACTTCTATGTGATACCATTAGTTTAAGCAGTATGGTTTACACCAGTTTTATGAAACCAAATTCTTCATCATCAAGTTAAGACAACTCTCATCCGCAAAGAAATTCAAAAACCAATGTTAGGAGTACCTGCTGTGCACGCTTGTAATATGCATCATAGTAACCAGCTGAAAGAGCATATGTTCCCATCAAAATTCTCATTTTGACCTGAAATATGTATTTAAAAACCAGCTCAACATAGCAATACAGGACAAGTCTGGACAGTATCTAAAAAAGTATAGATAAAAATCCACATAAGGAAAAAATCTACAAATGTCTGACAGATGTGTACCTCAGAACCAAACCCTTCAGCTCGAGAATCCCCATAAAGAGAGTTCAGCTCATCAGCAAAAACTTGGTTTCCATATCTGAATTTAAATAAAAACGGTTCATTGAAACCCTAAATGGTTTACCCATAATTTTTTTAAATTTAGTGGGGTAAAGGTGGAGCGAGAGCATTCACTGAGTTACCTGACACCATCATAGCGAGACAAGTTGGAAGATGATTCTGATGAAGCAAGGATGTAGTAGGCTGGCAAGCCAAGGGAAAAGGATGGCAGTGAAACCTGCAAGTTGATAAGTGAAAGTTAATAACTACAACAAACAACAAAGAAATCCTTTTCCCACTAGGTGGAAATATGAATTTGGAAAACATTAAGAATTAGGGAGAAGAGAAGGACCTCATTCACAGAGCATCCTAATTCCTCAAAATGCAAAGCAGCAGCACGAATTGCCGAAACCACTCCAGTATCAACACCGTCTTCAAGAGTTTCACGGATCAAACCAATTCTCAGTCCCTTCAAGGGCTTACTTTCCAAGGAACTCACAGGGGCAAAATGAGGTATAAAGTTTGGTACGTCCTGAGAGATTAAATCATACAACTTAAGAAAACAGCTAAGAAGTGTCAGATAATAAATAAATAAACTTTTTTCAAACCCATCTTGATGAGAGATTACACCAAACAAAGTTAAAAATCATTACTTATAATGAGAGATTATATGGCTCACATGGTGTACCCAACACAAAAGTAAGACCAACTATGGTAAGAAATCCTTACTTGCTTACTTGTTGTGGCATCAAATCTATCTTGACCAGCAATTGCATGAAGAAGAATGCCAGCATCAGCAACTGATGAACCAAAGCAGCCAACCACATCAAGTGATGATGCATATGCCATAAGTCCAAATCTTGAGACACGCCCATATGTTGGCTTTAACCCAACAACACCACAAAATGATGCTGGCTGCCTCACACTTCCACCAGTATCACTTCCCAGCGATACCATGCACTGCTTGGCAGAAACTGCAGCAGCTGAGCCTCCTGATGATCCTCCAGGCACTCTAGAAACATCCCATGGATTGGAAGTCACCTATTGAATGAACATATGCACCACCTGAGTAAACCAATCCCAGTTACAAATGGGCTATAGTAGGATTGCTAAGTAACAACCTTTGAGGTTTTCAAGTTTTATAAATAAGAGAGAATCAACAGTTCAACATTCTTAACACATCACAACTGAAACAAGCAACCCTGCAAGCCTCCCTTCCTCACATTCATGTACCAATTACCATCCGGGTTTTCCAATTACAAGAACACTAACTGTTTAAAACAAACAATTCGGCCCCTAAATTGTTAGGCTTGATTAAACAGTAAATAAACAAGTTAACTTTCTTTTCTTTTCTTTTTTGAACAAGTTAACTTTCAAAGATAACAAATTTGTTATAAATTAGTCCTCATCATCCTAACTTCTCGAGTTACTTGACAAAAGACTAATATACAACCATTTTTTTGGAACTAACTCATTCACTAATTCAGGAATTAAATCTTAAACGAGTCTAATAACTTAGGGACCAAACAGAAAAAAAAATGTAGCTGAAAAACACAATAACTGAGCTTCAAATTAAACCAAAAACCTGAAACGCAGAGTCTTCAGTGGTACTACCCATACCAAACTCATCCATATTGGTCTTCCCGATGACAATCCCACCCAAATCCTTCACTCTTTTCACGGCCGTAGCATCAAACGGCGGCCGGTACCCCTCCAGGATGCGGGACCCACCAGTGGACGGCATATCCGCCGTACAAAGATTATCCTTGACACCCACAAGCACCCCAGCGAAGGGTCCAACTGCCTCATTGCCGGCGATTTTCCTATCCACCTCCTGCGCCTCTCGGAGAACCGAATCGGATACATGAAGGAAGGACTTGAGGTGGGGCTCAGTGAGCCGGAGGCGATTCAGGTAGGACTCGGCGAGCTCAGTGGCGGTGACGCGGCCGGAGAGGAGGGCATGGCGCGTGTTGACGATTTGGGATTGTGGAGGCGAGGTTGAAGTGGGGGTGGATTGATCAGTGAGAGAGGCATAATAAGGGAGAGGACGTGAGGAGAAGCGGCAAGTGGAGGAAGAGTGGAAAAGGAAGGGCTTTGGGGAATGTAAGAGAGGGAAGCGAGAGAGGGAGCGAGGGGTTTGGAGTGCGGATAGCATTTTGCAGTTTGCACATACACAGAGGGTGGACTGTGGAGTCCGGAGTGTGTGTGATAGCGAATTTGATCTTTCTGTGAAGTGTGAAACGAATGCCCAACAATAAACGACAGTCTTTATTTCATGTCGCATGTGCCGAAACGACACTCTTATATCATAATATGTCAATTTTAGCAATTTGATAAAAAAAATCATGTGTTTTAAAAATACTTATCAAATTAATAATACTTTTACAAATATTTTATTAAATAATTTAATTATGATATGTTTTTTAAAATAAATTTTAATTTAAAAATGCTAAAAATTACATAATTACATTATTAACCTCTATTAAGTATTATCAATAAAAATTATCTAAACAATTTGAGAAAAACAAAATCTCTTTTTGTAAATGATAAAGTGAATGTTCATTGAATTTCTAAATGAATATCAATTTCATAAATTCAAATTGATTAGGAACTAGTCTTTAAGGCTGTGAAAACTCCACTCATTGTTAGTTTAATTTTTCAGAGTACCTAAATATTATAAATTTTGTAGTTTTTCTTCATATAATTAAATATATAAATGGTGATTAAACAGAGGTGTACACAAGAAATGTTAGTATTTTAAGAAGTTGATTGATTTCATTTTTTTTTTCATTTTGCCTATACTCTTCTTCTCTCTTTATCATTTTTACATATATTTTTATAACATTTTTGTTAATGTTTTCATCTAAAACTTTATGAATAGTACAATAGATTTCCCTACTATAACCAAAAGGATAAAGTATTATTTTGGTCTTTAATGTTTGCATGAAATTTAATGTTGATCCTTAATGTTTCAAAAGTTTAATGTTGGTCCTCAATGTTTTATTTTTTGGTCAATTTTGGTCCTCGAGTGTAACACCGTTAACTTTTTGCCATTAAATGATGATGTGGCATGCTTATGTGGCACACCCTCTCTTCTACGTGTCATATTTTAATGATGTGGCATGACACATCACTGACACGTCACCCCAGATGATGATGATAAAGGAGAGAAGATGATGATGTGGCAATGTGGGGAGACGTGGCAGTGATGTGTCATGCCAGGTCATTAAAATATGACACGTAGGGGAGATGGTGTGCTATATAAACATGCCACGTCATCATTTAACGACAAAAAGTTAATGGTATTACGCTCAAGGACTAAAATCGACCAAAAAATAAAACTTTGAGGACCAACATTAAACTTTTGTAACATTGATGACCAACATTAAACTTTTGAAACATTGATGACCAACATTAAACTTCATGCAAACATTGAGAACCAAAATAGTACTTTAGCCATAACCAAAATACCCATAAAATTTATTCGAGGTCAAGAGATGAGAATTGTAAATAATATTATAAATTTATAATATTCGATGAGTTCAGACCAAAATACCCATGTATTTAATCCATACTAGACCGATTCTATATTAATTATGTAAATAATATTCTTATATTATAAATTTATATTTGATAATTTAAAATAATGTATCTCTTTTTAGGAAGAAGGTAGAGATAGAACATAGAAGATTAGAAGTTAGGCTTGGTTCAAAATTTTTTGGAATTGAAATTGGAATTGGTAAGAATTGAGAATGATACGTAAAAATATAATTAAAAATTTGTAATTAATTTTTTAAAAATACCCTTTGTTGAAAAAATGATTTTTTAAAAAAATTAATATCTAATGAAGGGCATTAAATATTAAAAAAAATAACGTAATAAGACAGACAAGAGAGAGGTGCAGAACAACCGAGGGCAAAATAGTCTTTTCATCCCAATTCCATAAAACTCTCCTCACTTCCATGAAAAATACATGGAATTCAATTCTAAATTATTTTAACTAAATCCAATGCCAAAAATTCAATTCTAAGTTATAGTAATTGAACCAAACATTAGAATTCATAGAAGAGCATGCAATTCCAATTACAAACCCAATTCTAAAGCCATCCAAATATTGGAATTTAATTCCAAATTCAATTTTAAAGTCAACCAAACATTGGAATTTCTCGATTTGTGTGGAATTTCAATTTCAAAAAATTGAACCAAACATTGAGATTCATCGATTTCCGTGCAATTCCAATTCCAATTATAAGTTGAACCAAACACAGCGAAAGAGATACGTTTACTAAATTTTGCTTATCTCCTCTCCATAAGTAGGGATGGCAACGGGTAGGTCTGGGTAGGATACTGCATTTCCTGTCCCCGGCCCCGGTAGTTAATATTTTTTCCATCCCCGGACCCGGGTCCGAACCCGAAAAATTTACTATTTTTTTCTACAAAATTCGGTACTTTCATCACAAGTATTGAACACACATTCATAAATTTAATTATTTCCAAATTTAAGAACAACAAACTTCAAACACACAATAAAATAAATTCATCATTAAATAAACAAATACAGACATAGAATGTGGTGTGAAATGTGAATGTGTGAATCGTGATTCGTAAATGGGGGTGAGTGGGTGAGTAAGATGAGAGTCTGATTGAGTTTGTATGAATGGGTATAACGTAGACCTGATCACATGCCTTAAAGCTCGCCCGACCCGCTAAAATACAAATATGAACTCGAGCCCGAAACCCCTTTTTTTAAAAAAGCCCTCAAAATGGACCGGACTCGGGCTTATTTAAAGCCCAGCCCGTATATATACTTATATATATATATATATATATATATATATATATATAATACATTAAAATAAATAAAAAACTCAATCTAGTATAAAATAAATACCAACCTAATTGATAACTTATTTTAATGTTTGATGTCCAAGGTCTTGTATTTGATTCATTCAATTTTACATATTTGAACATTTCAAAAATTCAATCTTACAGGGGAGACTAGATTCCAACTCCCAATTAACTAGCATTACACTAATTTTCCTAGAGTGCGTGTACCATTTTCTTCACACAATCCATTAATAGCAAATTCAAGCTCTCTTAAAGTGGATAATTTGTTATATATTCTGGATACAAAATATGTGTATATATAACATATTTTGTATCCAGATTCCAAAATATATAATATATTTTGGATACAAAATATGTATATCTTTATATACACTCCGTATAAAATGTTTATATATATATATAATACATTAAAATCTTTTAACTATCTATTTTTAAGAAAAAATATCGTTTTGTATCTTAGAAGAAACATGTAACAAACTATAAAAAAATAATGGTACAAAATATGGCAGCTCGGGCCCGTTTTTCATTTTATACGGGTCGAGCCTGGCCATTTTTAGTTTTAAAAAAGGGCCTGGGCTCGGGTTCAAATTTTTAGTAAAAAAGCCCGCAAGTCCGTTCCGTATTTTTTAAAGCCCAGCCCGTGATCAGGTCTAGTATCACGTGATGGTTTTTTTTTTAAAATTTGATATGATATATAATATATTTTTATATAAAATATTGATATAAAAAATATTTTTGTATATATTATATCACCGGGTCCGGGTCCAGGGTGAATAAACCCTTATCTATCCCCGGACCCAGACCCAGACCCAGACCCATTTTTCCAATACCCAGACCCGGACCCAACATGTAAAATTTTCGGATACCCGTTGGGTCCGGGTAAGATTGTCATCCCTATCCATAAGTAGACAAAGTATAATTAAGAATTATCAAAATATCCATATATCGAGGCAAAATACTGTTTAGTCCCTGAATTATTTGTCAAACTACTATTTAGTCATCAAATTTCTCAAAAATACTATTTAGTCCCTGAATTTGTAACTCTGTCAACTATCTAGTCCCTGAATTTGGCAAAAATACTATTTAGTCTCCAAATTTGTAACTCTATCAACTATTTACTCCCTAAATTTAGCAAAAAATATTATTTAGTCCCCGAATTAGCAACTCTATCAACTATTTAGTCCCCTAATCGTTACTCGTTAGAGTTGCAAATTCGAGGACTAAATAGTATTTTTACCAAGTTTTGGAACTAAATAGTTGACAGAGTTACAAATTCAAGGACTAAGTAGTATTTTATCAAATTCGAGAACTAAATAATTGAAGGAGTTACAAATTTAAAGACTAAATATTATTTTTACAAAATTCAATAATTAAATAATAATTTAACTAATAACTCAAGGACTAATAATATTTTATTTACCTCTCTATTTATCATTTGAAGGCTTGGCTGATTTATTTTTAATTAAAATCAAAAGTTTTTTATCTTTCTAACTCAAGTCATATATTTTATAAGGAATTTATTTATTTATTTTTAATTCGGCCCTACCAAAGACGACTAATGATGATGATTCCTAAGCTAAGCATGACGAACTCAACTCAAGATATGGTTGAGAGTTGAGAGTAGAGAGGTGTGCAGCCGCATTTGGCACCCATTCTTCCTCTTGTGCGAGCTAATCATACTCAGTGACGTGATGCTGAAGAGATAGAAAACAGAATCCATCAATCAATCACTGTCTAAATCACCAACATTCCTTCCTTCACAACAATATTTTCTCCGTTGCTATAAATAAATAAAAGTCCACAAAACGCAACCATTCATTTCCTTTTTCTCTTTTTCTCATTATTATTATTATTATTATCACACTCCCTAACTTCTTAAATACTTCTCACTGCTAACCAAAACCTCCAAACCCCTTTTCCCACTCTCTCTCTCTCTCTCTGCATTTCCAATTCCTTCCAATTTCCATGGACGCCGTCAACAAGCCCCAACCTCGATTCCAGCTGGGCAAGCAATCCTCGCTCGCGCCTGAACGTCAGGCTTCTGGCGCCGGCGCCGGCGATTTCGGATCGATGGCCTTGCCGTCGAGCGTGAGGCTCATGTACTTGGCGAACGAAGGGGATTCGGATGGAATCAAGGAGCTCTTGGACTCCGGAAGCGATGTTAATTTCAGAGACATTGATGATCGCACTGCTCTGCATGTCGCCGCGTGTCAGGGCCGCACCGATGTCGTCGAATTGTTGATCCGAAGAGGTGCAGAGATCGAGCCACGGGACCGCTGGGGTAGCACGGTAATTTTTGTTGATTTCTGTCTGAGGCGCTTCTTTCTGTCTTCATGTAGGTCTCCTTTTGTAGTTTCTACAGTTTCGTGTGAAACAAAAAGAAAAGAGAATCGGTGCTAGACAATTCTCTCTGGCTTCAAAACTAAAAGTGATGGATCTTTTATTAAAGTTTAGCCAATGTTATGGCCTTATGGGGGCACTTCGAAGTCATTGATTTGGTCCTTCTTCTTTCTTTCTAATTTCTGTATTATTTTTATTTTATTGCCCCACCATTTGCAATAGTAGGTTTATGATTATGTTTCAGTAGGGTTGAAAGAAAATTAAATATCAGAAAATAGTGTAGAATTTTACGTATGAGTGGAGAAAGCTGTGTTACTTTTTGATAGAGATGCACCTTACTTGTTTCACTTATTGAGGTGCCATCAGACCCTAAAGTCTTACGTTCTCAGTAAAATGTGCACCTTTTTTTTATTTCTTTTCTTTCCTTTTTTTCAAATTTTATGGCTGCTCCTTGCAGGATGTGCATCCTTATGTTTGCCACATCCGGAATAAAGTTGTTTTTATATAACTTTTATTTTTTGTTTTTTTGGTATATGCTCTATACATTATCTCAATTTGAGAAATCTTTGGCTGGATTTTTACATACTAACTGTACGACCTAATATGAATTTGTGGTTTATATTATAGCCTCTAGCAGATGCAATGTATTACAAAAATCATGATGTTGTAAAGCTTTTGGAGAAACATGGTGCAAAACCTCCGGTTTGTAGCTTGATTTGACATCTTTAGTTCCATTGACTTTAATTTTTTAACATCATACTGAAGCATTTCTTTTCTCTCTTCCTCTCACTTATTATAGATGGCTCCTATGCATGTCCAAAATGCTCGTGAAGTCCCCGAATATGAGATTAACCCTTCGGAACTTGATTTTACAAATAGTGTTCACATAACAAAGGTATATAATTCAGTTACCTCTTTATATTGTTTAAATTTGTTCTATCCTTGGCTTCTCTAAAATCTCAACATATTTTTCTAATTTATTGTCACCAATTCCATTTTCTTTGCATATTTCATATTCAATAAAATTTCAGGGAACTTTCCGTATTGCATTATGGCGTGGAACTCACGTTGCAGTCAAAATGCTTGGGGATGAAGTATTCACTGATGATGACAAAGTGTGGGTTGGTCTTATAATAGAATATGTATTTTTTTCCCTGGTCAATATCACTTTGTTTATTCAGTTCAAAATTTGAAAGTTTTCTCGGTGGTTTTTGTATGTCCTGGTATGCCCCCACAGAAAGGCATTTCATGATGAACTTGCATTACTTCAGAAAATACGGCATCCAAATGTTGTCCAATTTTTAGGTGCAGTAACGCAAAGCACTCCAATGATGATTGTCACAGAATATCTACCTCAGGTGAGTCCCAATTCTATACTGACTAGGGAAAAAAATATTATTTAACGAATGTAGTGACTGCTTGAATTGTTGATGTGTTGTTGGTTTTATTTTTTAAAAATCTTAAATCTTATCTCATTGTTATGCTATCATTGATATTGTCTCATCATGTTTTTGGAGAAATTCTGTTGGTTTAGTTGACTATCGAGGAAAATGTTGTTGAGTGTATGTAATACTGCCTGCCAAGTGCCAACTAAAATTAATAGTGGAATCAAACATAAGGTGTTGAATTTTCTGGGTTAAAAGAAATTTTCATCCCTGAGCTGTAAGGTAAATGTTGGTTTTTCCCTGAGAGTGTATTTGCTTCAATTATATCCTCAACTTCTCAATTTCAGCACCAATGTTATTTATGTATTTTTGTTTAATGGAAGCTTTCGAACAAAGATGGGTAAATGACTAAATGGTTAATTAGAGGGTTTAATCTTGGGAGTACTGTTGAATGAAAGAATTTTGTGTGTATTGCATAATAGGAAGTACATGTATATATACAAGAGGAAACTCAAATCCTAATCAAATCCTAATAGATAACTAAATCTTAGTTATCCTTATCTAATTATCTCTATACAAATACGAATATATTTAAACAAATAATATATATATTCTCAACACTCCCCCTCAAGCTGGAGCATATAAATCATAGGCACCAAGCTTGTCACATAGGTATTTTATTCGAGGCCCTCTAAGAGACTTGGTGAGGATATCTGCCAGCTGATCATTTGAATTAACGAATCGAGTAGCAAGACACCCTGATTGAATTTTTTCTCTAATAAAGTGACAGTCAATTTCAATATGTTTGGTCCTCTCGTGGAATACTGGATTTGAAGCAATGTGCATAGCTGCTTGGTTATCACATACCAGTTCCATTTTACCAATGTCTCCAAATTTCATCTCCTGAAGAAGTTGTTTCAACCATAGGAGTTCACAAGTTGCTAACGCCATAGCACGATACTCAGCCTCTGCACTAGACCTTGCAACTACATTTTGTTTCTTGCTTTTCCAAGAAACTAGATTCCCACCAAAGAGAACACAGTATCCAGATGTGGATCGCCTATCATCTGGTGAACCAGCCCAATCCGCATCTGTAAAGCCAACGATCTGGGAGTTACCCTTGTCCTCATATAACAGTCCTTGGCCTGGTGCTCCCTTAATGTACCGAAGAATTCGAATAACTGCATCCCAATGACTATCACATGGTGATTGTAGGAACTGGCTAACTACACTCACAGCAAACGATATATTTGGACGAGTGATAGTGAGATAATTGAGTTTTCCCACTAGTCTTCGATATCTCTCGGGATTGTTTATCAGCTCCCCCTGTCCTGGATAGAATTTGACATTTGGGTCCATTGGAGTCTCAACTGGTTTGCAGTTTAGCATGCCTGTCTCTTCTAATAAGTCAAGTGCATACTTCCGTTGTGAAATAGCCACACCAGAACTAGATTGGGCAACCTCAATTCCCAGAAAATATTTAAGCTTCCCCAAATCTTTAGTTTGGAAGTGGTTGCACAGATGTTGTTTGAGCTGAGCAATGCCTAAATCATCATTGCCTGTAATAACAATGTCATCCACATAGACAACTAAGTATAAGCACTTGCCATTTGAAGTATGGCGAAAGAAAACTGAGTGATCAGCTTCACTACGAGTCATTCCAAAATCTTGAACCACGGAACTAAATCGACCAAACCAAGCTCTTGGTGACTGCTTGAGTCCATAAAGAGAACGACGAAGTCGACATACTTTCCCAGACTCCCCCTGAGCAACAAAACCAGGTGGTTGCTCCATATAAACTTCTTCTTCTAAGTCTCCATTGAGGAAGGCATTCTTAATATCCAGCTGATGAAGTGGCCAATGATTAATAGCTGCAATGGATAGAAAAACACGAACGGAAGCAATTTTGGCAACAGGAGAAAAGGTATCACCATAGTCTAATCCAAAAATCTGAGTATACCCTTTAGCCACTAAACGAGCTTTGAGTCGTTCAATTTTGCCATCAGGACCAACTTTAACTGCATAAACCCACCGGCAACCAACTGGAGATTTTCCAGGAGGAAGCGAAACCAAGTCCCAGGTACCATTAGAATGTAAGGCAGTCATCTCATCAAGCATAGCTTGCCTCCAACCCGAATGTGCAAGAGCTTCATCTGTAGTCTTAGGGATAGAAACAAAATCCAAAGAAGACACAAACGCATAATATGGAGTAGATAAACGATGATAACTCAAGAAATTATAAACAGGGTGAGGATTACGAGTGGAACGAGTACCTTTATGAATGGCAATAGGAGGACTAGCAGGTGGCGGTTGGACCGGAGTAGCGGGTGATTCAGACGAAGGCAGTGAGTCAGGAAGAGTGGATGTAGGCTCAGGACGGGGACGGCGATGATATGTCAGAAGAGGAGGACTAGGTATGTCTTGGGGTACGGCCTCTGGAAAAGGAAGAGAAGGAACAGGAAGGACTTCGATCACAGAGGGACTTACAGGCGTAGAGGATACAAAGAATGGGAAAGACTCAAAAAAGGTTACATCAGGAGAGGTGAAACAACGTCGAGTGGCTGGACAATAACATCGGTAGCCCTTTTGGAGTCGAGCATAACCGAGAAAAACACACTTGACGGATTTCGCTGCAAGCTTATCTTTCCCTGGGGTCAAATCATGCAAAGCAAACACAACCAAAAACACGGGGAGGAAGATGATAAAGAGTGTCGTTAGGAAACAATAAAGAATGAGGGATTTCATCATGCAAGGCAGAAGAAGGCATGCGATTAATCAAGTAGCATGCAGTGAGAACAGCGTCACTCCAAAAATTAGTAGGAACATTATGATGAATAAGCAAAGTACGAGCTGTTTCAATAAGATGGCGATTCTTACGTTCAGCTATCCCATTTTGTTGTGGGGTATGAGGACAACTGGTTTGATGTAAAATTCCTTGAGTGGCCATAAATGTTTGAAAAGGTGTAGACAAATACTCTTTAGCATTGTCAGAACGCAAAATAGAGACAGAGGTATTAAACTGAGTTTTTATTTCAGCACGAAAGTTTTGGAAAATGTTAAATACCTCAGAACGATTTTTCATCAAATACACCCAAGTACAACGAGAATAGTCATCAATAAACGTGACAAAATATTGAAAGCCAAATGTAGAAGTCACACGACTAGGACCCCAAACATCAGAGTGAACAAGTTGAAAAGGAGATGAAGATTGACTATTAAGACTAGTAGAAAACGAGCTACGTGTGTGTTTACCTAATTGGCACGACTCACAAGGAAGGGCAGACAAAGTAGAAAGAGAGGCATCCATTTTGCGAAGTTTTGAAAGACTTGGATGCCCCAAACGATTATGGATAATAGATGGAGAACAACTGGATGTGCACGCAACTGGGGATATAGGAGGTGAAAGGTGGTATAAGCCATGTGACTCTCGTCCTATGCCAATCGTCTGCCCCGTACTCCGATCCTGAATAGAAACACATTGATTAGCAAAGGTGATGGAGTAATTGTGAGATTTAGTTAATTTGCTAACCGAAATAAGGTTGAACGGAGATTCAGGGACATAAAGAACAGAATCAACAAATATGGACGGAAGAATTTGTGCTTTACCAATTCCAATAGCAGGAGTTTTAGAGCCATTGGCCAGAGTTACAGATGGAAGTAAAGATGAACTAGAAAGATGGGTAAAAAGATTTTTATTACCAGAGATGTGTTCAGAAGCACCTGAATCAAGAACCCATGGTCCAATGTCAGAGAAACGGGCAAAGCAAGTAGTTACATTACCGGTTTGCACAATAGTGGCAGTCACAGATGACTTGGCGGTAGTAGCCATGGCTGTTAAGGGATGAGAAAAGCTCCACTTAGAGAGGAGCGAAAATAAAGTGTGAGGAAACGGCAAACCAACCCCGGAAACGTGAGGAGAAGAGGCCGGAGATCACAGCGGTGTAAAGCACGGCGGAAAAGGCCGCCGGAAAAAGGCGTCACGCGCCGGCGCGTGGCAACTCCGGCGGACGGTCGGACGGCGCGTGGAGGCGCGTGCGGCGGCGGACGGCGACGGGAAATTGGGGTTTGGCCGGTCGGAGGCTTCTGAGCTCGGTGGTCCGGCGCGTGCTCCAAGTAGACGCCGGGAAGCCGTCGGATCTGAGGGTGGCCGAGATGAATAGTGGAGGAAGAGGTGTTTAGGGTTCAAGGCTGGAAAGAGAGCACAGCCGTGAATGCTATTTAGGATCGACAAGGCTCTGGTACCATGTTGAATGAAAGAATTTTGTGTGTATTGCATAATAGGAAGTACATGTATATATACAAGAGGAAACTCAAATCCTAATCAAATCCTAATAGATAACTAAATCTTAGTTATCCTTATCTAATTATCTCTATACAAATACGAATATATTTAAACAAATAATATATATATTCTCAACAAGTACTAATCTTGGACTTATAATTAGCCACTTCTATTTCTGCAAATGATACTTTCTATTTTATGCGCCTTTACTGGAGCAGCTTAAAGTTCTTGAGTTGAGGTGTCTTATTTGTTTTGGTAATAGTTCTAGTTGGGTGATTAGATGGTTAGACAACGTTTGGGTGTTAATTGCCGTTTTGGGATGTGGAATTAGCTCTTCATCATTGACCATGATTTAGACTTCATTTAGATCTGTTTTGATATCAATTCCTGCCACTGAAATAGTAGATATCAAAACAAATCTAAAATGGAAGTTTCCCTATTAGTATGAACTATGAAAATATATTAGTAAAACTAAGGTTTGTGAAGAAGTTGAAAATTTGGTAAATGGAGGTCTCTGGAGATATCGGGATTAAGAAGAGGTATGTGCTTAACGATGCGGAGGTTATGAAGTTTTCCTTGTGGATTTACAAAGGGATTGGCAAATTTTAAGTTTTTTATTTATGGTTTGGGAGGATTGCTTGTCTTGTTGTTGTGTTGTGTTGTGTTCTCTTCTCATTAATATTTTTTCTATCAATTATTTTTTTTCTAGTTATTTGAATTTGGTTATCACCTTCTGCAGGGAGATCTTTGTGCCTACTTGAAGAGGAGAGGTGCATTAAAACCAATAACAGCTTTGAAATTTGCACTTGACATTGCAAGGTCCGTCATATGTTTTCTTATAACCAATCTATCAGTAGCTTTCACTGGGATTGCAAGGAATGGAGTTCCTTAATTATTTGATTTTGAAGCATTGATTAGTAGATGTTGCCTTTGGAGGGTTTTGAATGTTACATGGTACTTCAGCTGATGCAGCAGTGCTGCTTTTGCTTTACATAGTACTTGATGTTCAAAAATGAGAAGAACAAGACTTCCTCTTTAAGGAAAAACAATTACTATAAACCAAGTCACTTCAAGTGTTATGCTTCTCTAAAGCATATTTCTCTGATAGAACTAAAAATATAAACTAGCCTCTCTTAATATAAAACTCCATTTTAATATTAGCTATACTCACTCTCTTACAGATGTAAGTCAACTTAAGAGAAGAAAACAGTGCAGAGAACAGAAGAAATAAGAGCAACACAGCACTATAGTAAATAGAAAATAGGAAAGAAAACGAAGAACACTAGCATTCGAGAGTGCTAGTACTCTCCCAAGATCCTTCCAAAATCACCCTTTCAGCTAACCACACTACTAAAACATTTCATGAATGGACCCCACTTCACACAAGCCCGCTGCTGAGTTAGTTAGAAATCCTTATCTCTCATCTGCCTGCTCATCCTTTTTATTTCTTCTAGAATATACCTTCAGTGTTGCTGCTTCAGTGGTATCACTTTTCTGATTCTCTTTCTTCTTTCTTCTATACTGCTTGTATTTAGTTGTATCATTTTCTTACTCCTATTTGTTTCTCCTCCTTTAGCCCTCTCTTACTGTAAAACTGTGCAATTGGGTGTTTTTCATAAATGCAATATCTCTCTGTATTTTGCAGGGGAATGAATTATTTGCATGAAAATAAACCAGAAGCTATTATACACCGGGATCTTGAACCTTCGTATGTTTTCTACTCTCTGGTTCCTCCAAGTTGATTTTTATTTTGTCCAGCATGCATATGAAGTGCCATAGATTATTAGCCAAAGACATGCATTGTTCATTCCTGAACGATTGAAACTGTTAAAAGTTCTTCATTGTACATGAGTAAGATAACAGAAATATACTGCGGGATGATTCTGGGCATCTGAAAGTTGCAGACTTTGGGGTTAGCAAGTTGCTCAAAGTTGCAAAAACAGTCAAAGAGGACAAACCTGTGACTAGCCAGGATACATCATGTATGTTTTCTTCCTTATTCATGTTATTTGGCACTATTGATATTTTTTCCAAAAAATAAATAATTCCGCATAATGGTAAGATTGCAAACTGTTATTCCATGACATCAGTAATTTGCATCATGTTTCATATTTTGCAAATAAATGCACTAAACAAGTGCTGTTTTCCATGAGGAGCTTGAGTTTTTAATCTTGGCATATAAGTGGCAAAATGTTGTTTCCATTGTAGCTGGGTTTGATGTGTAATTATTGTTGCTGAAGTAATTCAATGTGTTTAAGCAGGGCGCTATGTTGCTCCCGAGGTCTTTAGGAATGAGGAGTATGACACCAAAGTGGATGTATTTTCATTTGCTTTGATATTGCAGGAGGTAAGAAGCCTCTCCTTCCTCTTCTCCATTTGCAGGAAGGTGTGAAGTCATGATTATGCTTACCTTTGAATTCAAATTTCTCGTATTCTAGAAATTTTTCTTAGTAACTTCTTAATTTATTGTATATCCTTGTTACACGTTTGTGTCTGTGTCCTTCTCTTGATGAAAATATTATTTTCTTATTGATCAAAACCCTAATTTGGTCCTAAAGATTTACTCAATGTTTCATATTGATCCTAAAAGTTTTCTTTTTCCTAATAAATCCATTAGTTGCTAAAACATTCTAAATAAATCCCAAACCAACGTAGTTATCCTCCAACTGTTATGTATGATGTGGATTGTTTATGCCTAATCATCATCTGATACATCATTTTCATCCTCCAAATTGTATTTTTCAATTTGGTCAAATTTTTGCATTTCTAGAAAGAGTAATATTTTTTGAAAGTAATGGCTACTTTTGACCTCGCTACCTGGCTATATCATAAAATTAAAAAAAGAAAGAATGCAATTTTATCCAGCCTATTATATTAACAAAAAAAAGCCAACCCCACCTAGTGAGAAAAGGCTTTGATTGTTGTTGTATTATATTAACAAAAAAATAGTGACAAGGATGTAAGGTTCTCTAGCGTAGTAGCATGTGTTGGGTGGTGTACTGGGGAGTTGCTTTCAGCATCTGATTTGCATTAGTTTTGTCATTGGATTATATAGAAATCAAGATATTTCAGATCTCTTTTACTTTTCAAGAAAATATTTGCATATTGCAAGTAAGGTCTTCTTGACATGAGGCATTTAAGAAATTCATATAAATTCAAGTTATCAGCATCCAGTGCAAAATAAATGCTTATATTATGTATTTGAAGTTTTCAAACGCTTATAGATTGATGGTTGCATGGTTAACAATGTATAGACAAAATATTCATCTTATGTTTATGAACTGTTTTCATGGTACAGTTGGAAGTTTTTTAACTCCTCGCTTTCCCCACTCTCCCCTCATGTTTTTATTGTTATAATTTATTTTTTGTTAATATTTGTTTTTAAAGACTAATGATCAGAAGACTCCAAAGTAATGTATATAGTACTATAGTAGTATAAATGTCTCTAAAATATGAAGATTTACAACCATCAGTGAGCTGTTATTTGTAGAGATGGCAGACAAAATATTGACTGCAACATATTTGGTTTTCTGTTACTATAGATGATTGAAGGTTGTCCTCCATTTCCTAAAATGCCGGAAAATGAAGTTCCTAAAGCATACGTTGCAAACGAGCGACCACAGTTTAAAGCTTCACCTAAGCTTTATGCTTATGGACTAAGAGAGTGAGTCCTTTTAATGCATTTTATTTGCAGCAAATTTACTTTAAGTAGGAGATTCGGAGTATAAAGGTTATTTTTTTCGTGTTCATCAATAGGTTAATCGAGGAATGTTGGGATAAAGATCCACACAGGAGACCAACGTTTAAGCATATAATTAAGAGACTGGAAGACATCAGTAACCTTCATGCTTATCAGAAGCGCTTGAAGGTTTCTCTCTCCCTCTCCCTTATGTCTTTCGTGTTTACTCTGGTTTCTTTAATTCCTAACCTTATTATGGAATATATTTGAGCCTATTTCAAATTGTAATAAAATTTTATCTTATCAGAAGTAAATTTTGGAACCAAAAATGGTTCGTATCTGTGTTTGACTTTGACACATATTGGACATTCATATTAGATACTATGCAACACTTCAAATTATATGTTGATACTTCAAAATTCAATTTTTTTCATGTTAATGTATTTGAGTCAAGAGGATGAGCCTTAGAGCAACAATAAGGTTGCCTCCATGTAACTTGAAGGTCACGGATTCAAATCCTGAAAACAGATGAGTTTGATGGTGTTACATTTTAATAATTAATGGCATTGTCTTGTATGATACACAGGATTGCACCCCTACGTGCTTCTGGAATCTGAGGGCACTCTTTCAGCGGGATCGAACAAATCCGGGCAGCCAGTCATCTCGCTCAATGACCAGATAAGTAACTGCCATTGGAAAGCAAGCAGAGTTTCATATTTGCTGCAAATAAGGAATCCCTCCCTGATAGATCATTCTTGGTGCGATGATATTTGTCTGACAGTTCATGGGAAGCTGCATGTCCCTTCTGATCAAATTGTTAATAATTTTGGGTTTTGATTCTGGGACATGAATGTTTATGAAATATGTGGCTATATGGAGGTGTTTCCTAGAAGGCAGAACCAGGCTAAACTTCCTTCTTTAGGATTTAATGGAAGTGCTTTTACTTTGTGTATTTCTTCCCCAGTAATTAAGATGTTGAAGCAGAGGTGATTTCTATTGGCAAATTGCCTTTTATAAAGAGGAAGATTTTTAGGCAGATTTAGTTGGTCAATGAGAAGATACATGGGATAAACTATTCATGAATAATATATATATATATATATATATATATATATATATATATATATATATATATATATTTTTCATGATTTTAACTAGTTTACACCGGCAAGCTCGAAAATTGAATTTACCAGCTTTGTGGTACTCAAAACTCAATAAACAAAATATGTTGGTGTCACTTGATCCATATAGTCAACTCCATCTAGTAAAAAAAAACTTTGATTGTTGTTGTGGTAGTCAAGACTCAAGACACTGCATTGGCTTATCAAGGGCAAAGCCTAAATAAGATATTCTTTTTTTTCAATTTTTTTTCAATTTTTTTCAAGTTCTCTTGTCCATTTTTCAGGTAAAGTGAATTTGTACGGTGTCCTGCAATGTCAAGGAAATCCTGTCAACATTATTAGTTTGTTTTGTTCTGTGAAGTCAAAGAGATGTATTATTTATAGACAAAGACCTCTTTTTGAAAATATAAATTTATTGAAGAAATCTCTACTTCTTTTCGAAGGACTAGACTTTTACACTGGTCCTTTAGATCTTTGCTAAACTTTAATAGCAAAGGGGCATGGAGAAAATAAAATAGACATTAAACCTTCTCATAGAGCTCTTTGTTACTCTCACATCAACATCACATTCAATACTGCCATGGTGGAGAAATAGAAGCAGATTGAGAAGAAACATACACAAATAATGAAGCATCATTTTCCTTCCAAATGTTCAGATAGCAATTGAGATGGTGGAAAAAAAAAAGTAACTCTGCTTCATCTTCATTATTGTTATCTTCATCCGTTGCTTTGCAGCTAGCGTTAGGGTTGTGCCAACTACCTAGACCCAATCAATAATTACTTGTAAATTTTACCCATTTGACCCTGGATCTAAGCATTTTTCTATTAACTTTCCTTCCATAAAAAATCAAGACATCATCATCAGGTTACAAGTAATCATTCACATTTTAGAACTTCATGTAAATGAGTTTCGTCTTGAGAAAAGCTTGCCCATTTTGAAATTTCTTCATCTTAGGATCAGGGCCTTATGCTTTCATAACTAACTAGCATCCACATCTTCGTTATTGTGCTGAAGAGCAAAAGTTCTATAGAACTGTGAGACCTTAGGATCTGCTAGAATCTTTGAGCGAGAGAAACCTGATAAATGAAGACCCTCCAAGCTTCTAACACGAGAAAGAGCCACATACACCATACCACACCCAAATGCTTTTGCCAGATTAGTGTGAACTCTCTCAAGAGTCATTCCCTGACACTTGTGGATGCTCAAAGCCCATGACAGTATAAGAGGAATCTGTTTCCTCCAAGCAACAACTTCATCACCATCCATTAATGTCCACAATTCTGGTTCAACAACCATGGTTACTCCTGAATCAAATTTGACTATTGGAAGCAGCGGATGAGGGAATATTTCGTCATAATCCTCTGCCTGGGAAAACCCCACGACTTCGCCCGTAGTTCCATTGACCAATCCTTTCCAGGTGTTTAAATTCTTTATCAGCATAACTCTTGCACCTTCACAAATAGAGACTTCATTTGGTGCCATCCCTTGACTGAGCTGCCTCCTCCATGAATTCTCACCACCATCAACAGCTGTGTAAACAACAACCTCCTTTTTCAGGCTTCTGAGCCTCTCTTGATTCACTTTTTCCACATCTTTGTTCAATGGGAAAAGCTGCACAACAGAGGGATCACACTCAGATTCCGAGACACAAGATTTCTCCAGGAATTCCAAGTCTTGGGGATCAGTCTCCCCTGTCCTTATACCCTGAAGCAACTTGATGAGCAGAAAGTCTGACTGCCTGAAGATCTTTGTGAGTTCTATTTGTACATCAAAGCTCCCGTTCCAACATTTGGCTTCGAAGGCGAATTTCACATCACCCTGGGAAAAATTCCTGTTGGGAACGGGTGGTAGCTGAAAGAAATCCCCACTCACAATCAGCTGAATCCCTCCCCAAATTAACTCTTCACCTCTTACCTCTCTAGCAATGTACTCAAGACTATCAAACAAATTCCCATCTATCATGCTGATTTCGTCTATGACTAAGGCTCGAACCTTATTCCACCTCTTGCAGGCCCTATCGCTGCTCAAGACCCTATCTAACATTTCCTCAGGATCGTCAGTGTGGACTCCGATACCAGCAAAGGAATGTAGAGTTTGCCCTTTGAGAGCCCATGCTGCAACCCCTGTAGGCGCAGTAACAGAAACCCTGGAAGGTCCACATAATTTCTTTAATTGTTTGATTACCTGATGTAGGAGGTTAAAAAAATTAGAGAATCACAATTCTCAACACTCAATATCAAATCATCAAGAGAATAATACATTATTTCATACATGAAAGGTATACTTCCTAATGCTTTAATTCTAGATTTGTTGCTCCATGATAATCCTTCCTTTAAATCAAATTGTACATTCATTCTATTTAAAAAGATTAATTACATAGAGATATAACTCTAAGAACAAAATATATCTCTTCAGACCAAATTTTTTCAATTGTTAATTTAAGAGAGAAAGTTATAACTATTTTATTCTCCTAAAGTCCTAAATCCAACTAAAGCAATGAATTGTAAATCATAATCTTAATACTCCAAAGCAAGCTAAAACACCAAAATTGACATAACCTAATTCATCCTAAATCATTCCAGTGAACTATTACAAGTTCATAAATATTTCCAGTAATCAAACATTTCAAATCTTCATCTTCTACAACTTCGGCAGCATTACCTCTTTAAGCAATAGGGTTTTCCCAGTCCCAGCCGAGCCAGTGATGAACACCGAACGTCCCTGAGAAACTGCATCCAAGATACTATTCTGCTCGTCCGTCCATCGGATTCTAGGCTTGCGTTGCTTGCTCTCTTTCGCCTTATCCTTCTTCCTCAACTTACTGTAAATCCAATTCGGGGGTTTTCCACAATAACTCTTGGTGCTGTATTTCCTGTATGCAGCAACTGCAATGGCGAAAATTTTCATAGTTCTTACTTCTTAGCCAACAATCTGAGAGATGAGACACTTCCGAGGTATCGAGAGGTGAACTTGACCTGAAATTTTGGCCGAATTTGAAGCAATAACGATGAGGAAGAAGAAAACCAAAGAAAAAAAAACATAAAAGTGATTTCTCACAAAAAATGAGAAGAAAGAGAGAATGAATAGCGTTCTTTGTTTGAATAGTGAATACCTTACTTTGGGTATTATATTGGTAGCTATGTGTCTTGTTCCATGTTAGAAAATAGAAATGATGGCTAACCAAGAGAACTTCAGGAGAAGAAATGAAAATGTATCTCAATAGAATAAGGAATTTATTTGTGTGTGTGTGTGTATATATATATATTACTTCTCTCCCTGAAATTTCTCTCTAATCCTCTCAAAAATTAAAAACATAAAAAAAAAATTTATTTAGGTCAAATATTTATTTTGGTGCATTATCTTTCATCCAAGTTTCATATTTATCCTTCATCTTTCAGAAGTTATAAATTGATTCTTTATCTTCCTCAGAAGTTCTATATTGGTCCTTCTATCCAATTTCGTTCATTTCTTCCATTAACTGTTGATGTGGCGTGCTGAGGTGGACATATCATCTCTCTTAGGTGTCCATTTAAGCTGACGTGTCACTCCACGTCATTGCCACATCATCTTCTATTTCATTGTCTGTGATGATGTGGCGATGACATGGCGTGACATGTCAGTTTAAATGGACACGTAAAAGATATGATATGTCACATCAGCAGTTAACTTAAGAAATAGACAGAAGGACTAATTTAAATTTTCTAAAAAAATAAAAGATTAATTTAAAACTTCTAAAAATAAATAAATAAATAAATATATATATAATTTGAGTGAAAGATAAATGATCAAAATGAATATTTTATCTTTTATCTATTTTAAGTAAAATACTTTTATAATCTTATATATATTTTTAAAAAAAAAGTTCTAGTCAACATGTCATTTTATGAAAAAAAAAATTAAATATAACATAAAATAAATATTATTATATTATTTTGATTTAATAAATTAAGTAATAAAAAATTACTTACTTACACATTCTTTTCTTTTGTTAACTGTTTATTATCTCTTCAACATTTTCATTTTTTTTTATTCTCTCTTCTCTGCGCATCACATATTTTATTTTATATTTTTTTAAATTTTTAATTATATATATATATATAATACACATTTTATTTTATATTTTTATTAATTTTTAATTATATATAGAGATAATGAATAGTTAATAGAAAAATAGTTTTTTAAAAAAAAAAGAGTGTAAAATAAAGTATTATTTAATTTATTATTTCGAAAAAATCTTTTTATATTATTATGGCTTGGGGTGTTGACAAAATAATTATTTTATAATTATAAAATATAAAAATATATTTTTTTTTATTGTGACTCCATTCCTGTTCCTATCCTCCAAAAGTTTTCCATTTGGCTGGGCCAATTTTCTATTTGGTTTCTATTAATCAACATTCAACACCCATGACCCAACTCATTCCTATATCTAATTTAGTACTGAAAAGATATAAATTATTTTAATTTAGTCTTTGAAAGATATAAATATCTAATTTAGTTTTTAAAAGATATTTGTTGTCCCAATTTTTTTTTCAGCTTATTTGTGGCTTCTTTTAAATACTAAAATAATTAAATTGAGACCAAAAAATTTTTATTTTTTTTTGGCATGAGAGACCAAAAAAAAAAATAGTGACTAAATTAAACATTTTCATCTTTTAAAAATTAAATTAAAATAATTTATATTTTTCAGAGATCAGATAATTCTCTCTCTTTTTTTTCTTTTAATAATCAATGCATTGTTTTTTTTTTCCCTGATTTGTTTTTCATGTGTTTACCGTTCCTTCTTATTCACATATATGATTTTATGATTTCAATTTCCTACATATACATTATCATCATGCTTCAATTATGTTGATTCTTTTTTTTTTTTCAATTGACCTATTTTTAAAAACGTTATTTTAAAAAATATTCTATTTATTATATTTTTGTAAGTTTCTATTTATTAATTTATAGATTTGAGTATTATTATTATTAATTTTAAGTTTTAAATATACCATTTTTATCTAAAAAGTTCCAGTACTCTTTTATGTAATGGTTAATTGATATATACTTTATACTTTATAGGTCTACTTTAGTGAAATTTCATTAGTGAGAAGTACATTGAGAATTGTATGTCCAAACATATTTTATTTTAAAATGTATTTTTTTTAATTATGACATCCATGCATAAAATAACTTCTTATTATTTAATTTATTATTTTAAAATATAATAATAATTTTATATAATATTTTAAAAATTAAAAAATGTGCATGCCGAAATTTTAATAGTAATAATTATTTTGTTATATTTTAAAAAATTAAAAATTATGTGCGTGTTAAATATTTGAAAATTTGGTGAGAAGTTAAGTATTTTTTAAAAATTTTATTATTTTTATTTACATTTTTTGCATACATAGCATACATATATACACTTCAGTACATGTTAAATATAAGTTTAATAAATGCAAGAATATTTGAAATTAGTATGTTCAAAATCAAGGATTTGAAAAGAAATACAAATAGAAATTTATGTAAGGAAAAATAGGATTTGAAAATAAAAATTTTCAAAAATTATAAAGAGAAAAAAAAAACAGGGCTAGGGGCTAGTTTTGTTCTTGTTTTCGTTTGGGCTTCGGCCTTTTTTGTTTTTCTTTCTTTATTGAAACACAAAAAACTGAAATTCTTGTCAACACTATAACAATTTAAAAAAAAAACTTATATCTATTTCATCAAATTTATCTATGATATGTATCATTATCTTTCATTTATCATCTTTTATTTATCATTTTTTTCTTAACTTTGTTAACATAAAAAATGACACATGTCATATTTTAATAGAAAAACTTAATGAAATCAATGTAAAAAAATTGATATAAGTTTTCTCCTAACAATTCTATCTAACAATTCAAAAGGTACAATTTATATATTTTATTCAATTTGCATTTGAACTATCCGAATCCAATTATATATATGTTCAGGCCAAAAAAAAAATTATATATATGTTAATTTATTGTTTCAGGATAGTTAGGCTTCTTAAAAGCAATAGTTTAACCGCTTTGTTAATAGTAAGCCTAACATTAACAAGACAGTTTCTTTCACCAAAACCAGCCTTGAGGAAATATATCATGATAATGAGAATTGGAAAGTTAGAAGTAATAAAAAACTATTATCAAGGTATAAAATAATGACTTAGATTAATAAATAATTGTTAATATATAAAAAATTATTTCATATTTATACCAGATTATCATAGATAGTATTTTGTAATTTTTTTATAATTATTTTTCTTATAATTTTTTACATAAGACTATATATATATATATATATATATCTTATATCTATATTAATGTTATTTTGGATTTTTTGATGTCACAAAAGTACAAATGTGACATTAAAAAAATATCTTCCCCCTCAACTTCACAAGCATAACTTTCCAATAAAAAAATAACTATCAAAAAAATAATTCTAACTGTAACTTTCCAATAAATAACTAATATATATATATATATATATATATATATGTGTTAATATGACTCTGGACTTTTTGATGTCACAAAAGCAAAGTTTGATACAAAAAAATAAATTTCCCCTCAATCTAACCCTTAACTTTGAGTATGAAGCAATTGAATTCTCATATTAGTTGTCTAGACTTGATCATGAGTCATAAAGCTATTCGGCCCGAATTGCACAAAATGGGCTTGGGCTTGGCCCAAATAAAATATGGATAGTTCCCCATATTTTGTAAGTAATCACATAAAAAGCTTGACCTGTGATCAGGTTTAGACTTATCGCACACTTTGAGGTGCTATACAAGCCAATGAAAAAATTAGAGTAAAATATTATTTTGGTCCTTTTTAGATAACACTTTTCTCAATTTGGTCCTTCTTAGATGGCCTTTCTCAATTTAGTCCTTTTTAGATGAATCAGTTATCAATTTGGTCCTTACCGTTAAAATTACTAACGGAGTTAGTTGAGGTGGATAATTTGGGGTAACTTTATAATTTTTAAATATTAAGAGGGTTTTTTAATGTAATTATTTTGGGAAATTTTATAATTTTCCCAAATTGAAAATGGTACCATGTTTTTTTCAATTTGTGAAAATTACAAAATTGCCCCAAAATAATTACATTAAAAAGTTCTACTATTATTTAAAAATTATAAATTTACCCCAAATTTTCTACTTCAGCTAACTCCATTAGTAATTTTAACGATAAGGACCAAATTGATAATGGATTCATCTAAAAAGGACTAAATTGAAAAAGGCCATCTAAAAAGGACCAAATTAAAAAATGTGCTATCTAAAAAGGACCAAGATGATGTTTTACTCGAAAAAATTAATCACACATTGTTCTACAATGTAAAAAAATATTATAATAGGCCAGCCCTTAAAATAGCAAGGAGTAGACCAAGAAAATTTTGACACTTTTTAAGGAAGGGTTTTTAGTTTTGGCCTATTTACTCCCACAGGCCACAGCCCATGCCCCATGGTAGGCTTGCAAGGGCTGGGCTGGGCCGGGCCGACCCAACGGGCTTTTGTTCTTTTATTTTTTTAATAGTTAAGCTTTTTTTGTGTCATATATAATAGTATATCTTATATTAATATGTAATATTTATTCATAATATGTTAATATGTAAAATAAATTATATTTTATAGGTCAATTTACAATATGAATTCATAATATGTTGATTGATAAAATAAACTACACCAAATAACTTTTTAATTACTATTTTTGTGAGCACATTTATAATATTTATTCCTAATACGTGATTATTTATTCAAATAAAATAAATTCTATTTATAGAAAATTAGAAAAATTACACTTTAGTAGTCTGTGGTTTGACCTGATTTCATTTAGGCGCCATGTTGTTTATTTTTGTTAATCAAGTGTCTTAAGATTTGTACTATTAGCAACTTAATGCTTTATGGTTTAATCCGTTAATTTTTTAAGAAAAGTATCACATATGATGTCCCAAAACCCCTAAATCATTCTGACTCTTTTATTTTTCAAATCTAAATTCATTATTTCAAATTTATCTCTCAAAACCTAACCACAGGCAAAAAAAATTTTATTAAATTATATCTGTACTGTAATGAAATCTTTGTTGGATTAGTCTTTCAAAATATTGAACTCTCTCTCTGGCATATATATTATCTTTTACTGAGTCATAAGTTATTAAACATTTTACCGCAAAGAGATTCAATTTTCCGATAAATTCAGTTTGAAATTAACAGTATGGTCCAAGGATAAAAGTTTAATGGTACCGTATTACTGAAGTTTGGTACATTCTTCCAATTATATAAAGTCATTTATTAATATTAATAGAAATTCATATTAATAAGAACCCACCTTAAATGGTTTAAGAACCAACTGATTAGAAATGTACTAAAATTTAATATTACCATATTACTAAACATCTACTCTCCTCATGGTCCAATATATTGAACTCTTTCTTCACAAGACTTTTTCCTTAATCCAAGCAAATCGCTCATGTTCATGCAGGATTATAGCATTGGATTAATCTTTCTTTTTTTCCTCTCTCTTTTGGGTTGAATCCTCAAAGTCTGCACACTTGACCCTCCAAGAATTGGGCTGGAACAGTATTTTAGAGTTTAGACCCACTTAACAGGATGGGAGCCCAACTCAGCCCACCTAACATAAAAGCCCATGAGGACCGGCTCGTAACAATATTTTGTTGTGAGAAATTCTAGAAGCGCGTAAGGATGTAGAGAGAGAATTTTTTCTTCTCTTTGTCTCTCTCATAATTCCACCAAAAAATGTAAAGAATTAATGTAGAGTATCCATAATATATATATATATATATATGAATGAACCATCAGAACTGAGAAGCAAGCATGAACACACACAATTGTCTTCAGTTTTCATTGATAAACACAGTGAAGCCCATCAAACTGACCAAACACAAATTAATAATGAAATATGAAAGTCTAGTTTCTTAACTGGATATAGAAAGACACATAAGAGTAAAGAAACATCATTACATCAATATATATATATATATATATATATGGCAAAACTATCTTTTCTCTCCCCAATGTTTGGGGTCCTGTCACTTTCGCCTCTAACGTATTTTCGCTGTCAATTGTACCCTTAACGTTTTGTGTTTCTCCCAATATCAGACTTTTGGCTAACACCGTCAATTTTTGAACGATTTTTTATGACGTGACATTCTATGTGACCAACAATTCTGACTGGACTTAATTTTTTTCACATCAGCAGTCAATAGTATTGAGTTTTTGGGGTCTATTTACTGATGTAATGAGTATTTTGTTATACTGGATTTACTGATGTACTAGGTTTTTGGAGTCCATTGTACTCCTAAAATATATTGCTGATGTGAAAAAAACGAAGTCCAGTTAAAACGGTTGGCCATATAGGATGTCACGTCATAAAAAACCGTCAAAAAATTGACGGTGTTAGCCAAAAGCCTAACATTGGCAAAAACACAAAACATTAGGGGTACAATTGACAGCAAGAAAACATTAAGGTGAAAGTGACAGGACCCCCAAAAGTTGGGAGAAAAAAAATAGTTTTGCCTATAGAGATATATATATATATATATATATATATAGCCACACCACAAACACAGTGATGATCAGATATAACTCTGCATCACTGTAATTGCTTAGCAGGTTCTTAATGCAAATTCATGCATCGTCAATTAGCTATTATCTGTGGGTAAGGCCTTGGATCTTGTCCAATATTGAGCATTGATGTTAGAAACCTACCAAACAAAATTTGTGAGAGAACTCTCTAGACGTAGCTCTTACTAAATATAACAAAAAATGCACGATTCAAACTATATATATATATGGTTCAATTCACTGTGTTATATAGGATTAGTTCTTTCTATTAAATCCAACTTCGATCGTTAGTACTGGGGTTAGAGTTTGAGACCTTTAATTTATATGATTGGAAGTAGCAAATGACTCTCAAATTTATCGCATTACATTAACATATAAAAATATTGCATGTTTTGTTTTTTGGGAAAATCATGCATATATAATCCAGCACATACGTTAATTTCTTCTGAGATGGGAATAGCAAAATTAAAGTTGGTATTTTGTTGGATGTGGTTGTGTATGTACTATGTAGGCAATGCTCCCTTAGCTGGTAAGAAATGATTATGGAAAAAGGAAGGGAGAAAGCCTTTTTCCTCATCATATTTTTTTTTTACCAAACAAATTTTTTACTTTTTGCGATGCGATAGAATTATGTTTTTGTCTTTATTTTTTTATCCTATTTTATTCAATTTCCACTTTTAATGTAAGGGTAAAATGATCATTTTATTCTATTTACATCACATCACATCACATTGACATGACATTTTTATTCCCTCTAACATTCCCATTCTTTTCTTTTTTTTTTCTCCTTACTAAACTCACCCATAATTTGTGAATGAAATTACTGCTTGTGTTGCCTAGTGCTAAGTACGAAGTATTAACTATTTTGATGTTTCTATAAATATAGAAGTGATACCGAACTTATTGGAGAGTGCAAAGTCTTGTAAAGTTTTAATTTTAAGCTAATTTAATCAGCTAAAATTGTTATCCTTTTAAAAGTTAGTGTCCTCCCTATTGTATACTGCCACATTTAATCACTCGATTATGGTTTAGGGTTTTATAGATATCAAAAAAAGCTCATAAGAGTATCAATTGATGACCTATAAAAAAAAAGTATCAATTGATGAGGATGGTGGCCGGGGTTGCTATTTGGAGTAGATTTTAGGAGAGAAACTTAAAGTTAGTGAAAAAAAACATGATTCATTCATAGTGAATCTGGTGTTCTACTTGCTTCGGCAAAATGGAGTCTCTTCACTTCAAAAATGAGGTGTATTTAATTAAAAAAAAGGAATAAATATATGAGTGATTCCATGTAAAAAAAGCTCATAAATTCACTTCTTAATTATTTTCATCTTTTTATAACTGCACTAAAGTAAAAAAAAAAAAATTATTAACTATCACTTCAAAAAGGTAGATAAAAAATAGAGTATCGTCCGTTGAAAGTTGAAAGGACCGTTCTCAATAATAAATCTTACAATAGCAAAAAATTAATCATCAAATAGATATTCGATCATAGGAAAAAATATATATAATGTTCTCTCTTCGAAGAATGAGGAAACGCACACATATGTTTGGTATTTGATGAATGTTTTGGTGAGAAGTGAAAAAGAAAATGGAAGTAGATAGAAATAAGTGATAAAAAATGTGTTTGATATACAGAAAAATAAAAGTGAAATATATAAGTAATATTGTTTGATATAGTAAAGAGAATATAAGAAAATGAAAGATAAAAATATAAAATATTATTTTTACTCTTACTTTTGTAAGAATTAAAAGTGAGTAAATACTTTTATAAGAGATATTTTAGTCTAAAATAAATTGCTTCTTAGCAATTTCCTTAACTTTCTTTCATACATAGAGGGAACCAAACTTCTCCTCTTAAAAGAAGCTTCTCACTTAAACCAAACTAAATTTCATATCATCTCCTATCAAACACACTTAAACCTCATTTCACATACTTGAGTCATACTCATTATCTACCAAACGTGACCTTAAGTTTGAACAGAATGGAAAGCAAATTAAAGGGTGGAAACAGTAGTGTGCTTGTCTTGTCTGTGTAACTGTGGGACCCACATTGCAGCTTTTCCTATTTAATTCCAATTTGAGGGCCTCATGTCATGCTTGAACTTTCACAAGACCACAGCTTCCTTTTCCCACTCTCTCTTACTTATTTTTTAATTAAAAAAAATCATCAATATAGTCATTGACACGGGTAATTAGAACTTAATATGTGACGGGTTCATGTAAGAATCCGAGCCTATATGATCATCAATCTTAAACAAATATAAGCTCAATCAAGCTAAATAAGGGAGAGGTTAAGGATTTAAGTTTAGTAAAGTGTAAATGTATAAAATACATGATTTAAACTCTTAGATAAAAATTAATATTCATATTTACATTATAACACCTTTATCTAACGATTAAAAAATACATTTTAATAAATCTACACTCTAGTAAGTTGAAAGTAAGAGGACGAGGATGAGTGAGAAAGTAAGGAAAGAAGAAGAGTGAGATGCAGAAGCTAAAAAGCACCAGAACTAATGATTAGTTTATCAAAATCTTGTCTAAACAAACACACCAAAGAAAAAACTAAATAACAATCTCAATATTTAAATATTTGAAGAGTTTTCATTTAGTTTAAACGCAACCTAATCTAATTGCTGATTTTTTGCAATTTTTGTCCCCTTATGATGTACATTATGATTTTGTTAAGTAATAAAGAAAGAAACATTTGAACTTAATTATTCAACAAATTTGTCCCCTCTCTTAATATGCATTTGACCCATATATAAAAATTATTTTGATAAAATACTGAATAGGGTATTAAATTAAAAGAAAATAAATGTTAGAAATAGTTAATAACATCCTTCCTTACAAATATATATATATATATATATATATATATATATATCTTATTGTTCATATATGTAGGGATTATAGTTAATAACATCATCCTTCCTTATTTTACTTGTTAATTTAATTGTTATAATCAATATTAAAATACTTTAGACATGATTTTTAAATATTAGTTGTGAAAAAATGACACCACAACGGAGGATATATATAGGGTAATTAATGGTACCAACTACCAAGACTCCATTTAAAATAATGGAGTTTGAAAATTATGCAAATTATTAAAAATTAAAACTAACTTCAAACTTGGCAACCATATTGGATGCCTATCAAGTATCAAATTAACCACATGCTTCTATTATGAAAGTAAATAATTTTGTGATATATGGTCCCAAACACATGAATGGTACAATTAATGTAATCTAATAATTAGTATTGTAGTATACCTTTTAATTAAATTTGTTATGTAAAAAAATATGTGTGCATATTAACTATAAGTTAATAAATATACTATGTTATTTGAGATGCTATGTACAAAGTACCAAATGAGATTGGATTCTATCCATTAAACGGTAAAATGAGAAGAAAGAAATAGAGAATAACAAATTTGTAGGTTCTATCTTATAAAATTTTGTCTCTCTTAATTTTTTTTTCTCTTTCTTTATCCTCAATTCATCTTATATTTCACTTCTTAATGTAAATGATTCTACCTCATGTATCTTACAACAAATTTGTTGGTGTTGTTTTTTTTAATCTCTCAAATTCACATGTATTTTTTTTAAGCAAATTCTGATTCAAATATTGATGGATATTAAATATTAGCACATCTCTCTCAATGAAGTTTTATATTTTTTCATGTTATAAAAAAAAACTAATTTCTTTCACAAAAGAGAGACGAGAATTGAGAGAGATTAGAGAATGGTGGGAATGGCATACATATAGTTCGTTCATTATTTGAATGATTCAAGTTGAGTTGAGAGATGTTTGGTTTATTGTGGTGGGTGGGTCCCATGTGTGGTTCAAGTGGAATGCTTGTCGTTTTGTGTGGCAACATGCATACATGTTATTTGATGAGTGCCACATATAATAGATAAAATATTAGAGAAAAATATTTTGTGTAAAGTTATTTATATCTTTATTATAAGATTTTTTAATTATAAATTTTATTTATGTTATATTATTTTATGATTGATAATGTAAAATTTAGTTTTATATATATATATATATATATATATATATATATTTTGTGATTGGTGATTCTATATTTTTTTTCATGTGTTATTTTTATATTGAAGAATATTATAGAAAAATATAAAAAAATTTATCTATGTTTAGTTTTAAAATAATATATGGGTCATGTATTTTGGAGTATATATTAAAATTTTATTTGATTGCTCAACAAAATTTTTAAATATTAAAAATAATTTTAGTGAGTTTTTTTATATTTTAAATTATTAAATACTTTATTGATGATGAACTAAGGAAAATTTTAATATATAACTTAAAAACACATGTTAAATAAATATTATTTATATATATATAGAGAGAGAGGGGAATTCTTAAGTCTATGTGATGAGCTATATTGTTTGTGTATTGACTAGTATTTACTTAATTTTTTACATTTTAGATTAGAAGATTTATATGATAAATAATAAAATGGTAAATAAATATTATTACTTAATGTAGAAATAATTTGATGCACCACATTATTATCACCGTTTAATTGGTGAATTTATTTATGAGAATAGAAATACGAGAGATAATAAACAAAAAAAATAAGAGTTAAGTAAAATAATAATTATATCATTTATTTAAAAATTATTAATATTTAAATAAAAAAACAAAATAATTTTTCAAACTCTATCTAATTTCAAATCTCATTTCCCCACCCAAATTTCACAAACCACCTAAATAAATTTTCATATATTGAATGCCATATTGATATTGATATCCAAACTTATCTACTTGCCAAACATACAACCACAGGACAACCTATGTGCTGCCTAGCCTCAAGGAATAGGCTTTTCTCAATTTGAGTTTCACTTTTTTTTCTTCTTTGTGTTAATTACCCTTCAATTACTCAATTACCTCTAATAAAATTATCTTATCAAACAATACTCTACTAAAATTATATTTTACTTTGAATGTATGGTATTCTTATTTTAATCTGTGTATTTATTTAAGTTGTTGATGCCGCCTTTGTAAGCTTCTATGGTGATGAAATTGTTGATGCCGCCGTTCTCTCCGACAAACGTCGAGATCTGAAGCAAAGAAGATGAAGCAATAGGGGAGAAACTACGACAGAAGGGCAGTATAAATTATTCATTATATTTAAAATTTATGAATAAAAATATAACATTTGTAATATAAATTATATTATTGATATTAAAATTATTTAATTATTATTTTTATATTTATGACGTTATCTAGTTCAAGTACTACCCGTAACCTAGAAAGTTTTATAGTTCAATAATTGGTCCGACTTTTAAACACAGTTAAAATGCTTTAGAATTCTTATATCTTAAATAATGTCTAATAATTTTTTAAGCTAGGAATTGAAATAGATAAAGAACTTTGTGCATCATTTTCATACCACTTCAGCTGCATTTAGATATATCTACGTAATTCTTTTTCCCTTAACTTTATTAATTGACCATCATGGAATTCTCAAGATAAAGATTTATATTTGTAGTGTCGATATTGACTTATATTACATTCATATTATGATAATTGAAATTTCATCAATAAAGTTAAACTTTTTAGTTAATTATATTTATATGCATTCTTTTCAAAATAATAAAAATATTTATAATTAAATTAAAAATGTTATATTATCTTACTAAAACTGTTCTCTTAAAAAATTCAATATAATTTAATTTTTTTAAATGTAATATTGGGGTGAATTTAAAGAAAAGGAAAAAGAACGATGCTAATTAAAGAAATAAGAAGAGTAAATTGAATAATTAAGAGTATGGCTGTAAACAAACTGAAGTGATTCGAGTTTTAGTGGGCTCGGGTCGGACTCGTTTATTAAACGAGAACTCGGACTCGGCTCGTTTAGTTAAGCAAATTTAAAATTTTGATCAGGCTCGACTTATTTCGTTAAATGAGAGCTCGAACGACTTAGCTCGTAAAGTTCGCATAAAATTATAAAAAAAATATAATTAATTATAATTAATTAAAAAAAATATAAACCATAGATATATTATTTCAAAATTAAACATCTAAAACTTAATATCATAAAAGATATATAATATCATTATACATGTAAAGTATATAAGTAAAAATATTTTTTATTCATAAGCGAACCTTTTATGAACTAAATGAGTCGAACCTTAAATGCTTAAGTTCGATTCGTTTAACTAAACGAGCTTAATTATTATTCGGGCTTAACTCGTTTATTAAACGAGCCGGGCTTAACAAGCTTTTATACGAGCCAAGCCCAAGCAGTTCATAAACGGTTCGTTTCATTTACACCCCTAATTAAGAGTAAGAAAGTAATAATGAAAAAGGAAAGGTCAAAGCCTAAAATTGGTCCTTTATATTTAATTTGCACGAAGTTTCATATTGGTCCTTTATGTTTCAAAAAGTCTAAATTGGTCCTTTATGTTTGCAAGAAGTTCCAAATTGGTCCTTCTGTCCACTTCCGTCAATTTTTTAAGTTAAGTGCTGATGTGGCGTGCTGACGTGTCATGCCACGTCAGCACATATGATATTGGATGATGACGTGGTAGTGACGTGGCGATGACGTGGCATGCCACGTTAGCTTCAATTGACACGTAGGAGAGATGGTGTATCCACGTCAGTACTTAACTTAGAAAATAAACGGACTTGGACGGAAGGACCAATTTGGAACTTCTTGCAAACATAAAGGATCAATTTGGACTTTTTGAAACATAAAGGACCAATATGAAACTTCGTGCAAACATAAAGGACCAATTTGGGGTTTTGACCAAAAGGAAAATAGGTGCTAGCCAATGAGAAGTGACACAGTTAATTAAAGTTTGGGCTCTTATCCTACAAAGACGAGGGTTCAAACCCTAAAACTAATATTAAAGATCTTAAATTCTCAGAAAAATTAAATTGAAAAATATTCCCTAATTTTTATGAGATACCAATAATTACCCAACCTAAACTGAGTAGCACTGTCAAAACGGGCCGGAGTCCGCGGGCTAGTCCGGCCCGCCCGCTAAATGGGCGGGCTTGAGCAAGCAAAAATAGGTCCGTTTAAAAACGGGCCTAAACGGGTTGGCCCGCCAAAAAATTTTTTTAAAAAAATAAAAAATTAATATATATTTGTTTAAAATATGTATAAATATATATATTTTAGATAATTTTATGTGTTAAATAATAATTTTATTATAATAAAATATATAAATAATTTAAATAATAATTAAATTTAATAAAATATTAATTTAAAGTTAAAAAATTACTAATTTTTAAGTAAATATATAATTTTATAATTAATTTTTTAAAAAAATATAATTACGGGCGGCCTTGGGCATTACTTTTCAAGCCCGCCAAATAAACGGGTCGACCTATACCGACCCGTTTAACGCCAACCCGGCCCGTTTTGACAATGCTAACAGAGAGTTAAGGATGAGTGAGAGGTATATTATAAATCCACGGTCATCATCATGGGCACGTCAAAGTTCTAAAGTCAAAATCATGTGGTGGAATATTAAAGTGGCGTTTGCTTCTAGATGTTTTGATACAAAATAAAAAGATAAAAACTCTATTTTAATCCTTATTGTTTAGCATTTTCATTAATTAAATTTCTAATGCTTGTTCAATTTTAATGTAATCAATCACATTTGTAATATTTGTTTAGTTTTAATTTGGTTCTTTGCATTTATAGACTAAAATTTAGTCTCAGGGCACGTTTGGTATGAATATCAAACAATATATTATATGTAATCTCATGATTTTCAAAAAAAATTTATATTATATTTTATACATACCAAACACACTTTTTATCATACTTTTTCTCTCATTATTTTTCTCTCTATCTCTCTCCTTATTTTTTTTCTACAGTTCTTTCCTTTATTCCACAGTACTTTACTCAATAATATTTTTTTTACAATACTTTACATCTGTGTATTTATGCCAAGCGTGCCTGGAAGTTTGTAAAATAAAATTGATATAAGAAGAAAATAAATTGTAATAGTTCATTCATACATCGTGGCTTCATATTAATGTGACTCATTTCTTTTTCATTCATATATATATATATATATATATATATATATATATATATATTAAATAAAATCTAGGTTCGTCATTAATGATGATCAAATTAACATAACTATTTGTTAACTCTTCAATCCATCCTATAATCGTTTGGAAATTAATTCTTGGAGGATATTGAGACTTTTTTTTTTCAATGAGCAAACTATTAATTAACTGTAAAAGAAATAAAACAAGAAGGGAGTTTAAAAAGAAAAATTTTAAAAATAGAAAAAGGTTTGATTCCTCTGTTATCTTCAAGCAAACAATTCTGGGAATCTATGTACCTGCGGTGGAAATTTCGAATTTGAAGATAGTGGATGTGATGATTGTTTTGTATTCATCTTTTACTACACTTCATAGATTCCCAATTTTGCTCCTCTATATTTCAATCTTCTTCTTCTTCCTTTTTTTTCCCTGTATAACTTAATTTTCTTATTATATATTAGGCAATTCAATAGTACTCCAAAGCGATCAAATTAAGAAACAATTGTTCTTAATTAATAAACATTTATTTATTTTTTATCTGATTAATTAATAAACATTTAGGTAAAGCCTTGAAATACAAATGACAGATTTGCGGTGAGCTTTGAGGTACTTGAATGGAAAATTTAAGATAGAGAAGGCTCTCATGATAGAATTCTGATGTTAAGTCAGTAATTGGATTGTCCTGAGTAACAACAATAGATCTAGAGTTCAATACCGTACTTGGGAATTTTAGGTATTGAAACTCAAGTAATTCAAAAAACTATCTCTCAAAAGCTAAGTTATTAAAGAAGGATAATCAAGCTACTTAAGTACTTCATCTGAGTATCTTATTCTATTAGATGTGAGACTTTTTATGTTCAATACTTCCTCTCAAATCCAACTGGTCTTGGCCAATTGTGACCTATTTCCTTTTTAACTATTTTGTGCTTGTATATTTTTTTAGTCACATAGTTTTTTTTGTTTGAGCTTGTATTCTTTTTTTTAACCTCAAATGCCACGTATTTTTGTAATATCTCTAACAGGCTTTTTTATTTGCATCTTGGAGACTTCGACTTTGGATCATCATGAGTTGTAAGACTATTGTGCTTTGATACCATGTTGAAACTCAAGTAACTTAATGAATTCTTTCTCAAAAGCTAACTGTTAAGGGAGAAGAACCAAATTACTTTAGTACTCTATTGAATATGTCACTCTATCAAATGGGACATTGTATCTTCAATAGTAGGGAACATACTTATTTATATTATTTGAACAAAGATATTTAAGTTATTTATACTTAATAATAATTAGTTGACAAAGAGAGACATATCGACCAAAAAAACTCGATGGATTGATAATGCCTTAGGGTGTGTTTGGTTGGTGATTTTAATGATGTAATGTGAATGGGAATGTTGGAGGGAATGAAAATATCGTGTCAATATGATGTAATGTGATGTGAATGGAATAAAAATGGATAAAATGGAATAAAAAGTAATAAAAAAGTAAGTACAAAAACGTAATTTCATCATATTGCAAAAAGTAAAGTTTGTTTGGTAGAAAGAATGTTTGATGTAATAAGAGTGAGTCTATGATGCAATTTGTTGCATCATGCAATGTAATTTCAGCCAATAGAATTGTAACACTTGTTATTTTGTTGTGTCATGCATTGTAATTTGATCACATCAATGATTACAATTGTGTCACATAACTCATTGCATGATCCAACAAGTTGCATAAACTCACCCATGTAATAATAGAATACCTTGTGTACTTGAACAAAATTAGTTTAGTTAATACACAGTAATTACTAATTAGTGTACTTAGTTTAATGTACTAATAATCCGATGTGTAAGTGTACTTACTGCGTAAGTGAGTATGACTTAGTTTACTGGCCAAAAAAAGAGTATGACTTAGTTTAGTACTTTAGTGAAAATTATTATTATTTTTTGTTTCTGTTAGTTAAAGTTATTATAATAATAATGTAACAATTACAATTTCTCTTATGAATTGTTATTGTTAATAATTATTAACAATGGGTTTTATGAGATTGGGTTTCTTTTTATGATGTTTAAACATACGAGACTACTTCCTCTGAAGAAAAATATAAATTTAATAATATTTTAACGTTAATTAAATTGATTTCCTTAATTAAAAAAATAAAATTTGGTAATAATTAGTTAGTACTTTATAAATAGTTTATAATATAAAAAGTAGCTAGCAATTTATTTTTATTTTTTTTAATTTTGAAATTCTTCTAAAATATAAATGATATGGTTATATCATTTCATAAGTTCAAAATGAAAAAAGTTAAATAAAATTTATGGAAATTAAATCTGAGAGATAAGAAGAAAAAATATATACGGAAACTGTTATGAGAAAACAAATGTATATAGACAAGAGAATATTTATCCATAAAAATTTTTTTTTTGATAAGTTATCCATAAAATTTTAATAATAGGAAATTATATTAATCTTTTTATATTTAATCAAATCATATTTACTTGATATATATATTTTTAATTTCAAAAGCTATTATCCAGAATATACATTTCTTTAAAAAAAACTTTGTCTGATTGTTTTTCCAATTATGTTAAGAATAAGATATAAAAAATAATAGAAAATAGTTTTGTTTTACAGTAAATCATATATTAAAAAAATGAACATGAATAAATTTAGTCAAACTTTAGTCTAAGAATGATCATATAGGCCAAGAAAAAAATCGATAAGATAACCACATTTTAAATTTTACATTAAAAAAAACAATTTAAGGAGAGCGCGTGAAAACATTTCCCTGGATGCAGCGCGTAGGAGTGTCTATCCTCTTACAGCAGAATCTTTGTTTCTTATGACTACTCGAGCGTGGGCACACACCATAAATCCACCCCTTATTATTATATTACAGCATCCTTTTATTACGCTACATTGAAAAGAAAAGAAAAGAAAAAAGTAAATCCCGTAATTACTATTTAATTTTAAATAATAGAAATATACCATTTAGTTATTGACTTTTTATATAGGTAAATTATTTAATTTGTATGATGTTTATGATGTTTTTTTTAGAACTTAATTTTTATGATGTGAATGTAAGATATTAGCCCTCTCTATTAACTTTTTATCTGTGTTGCTATGTTAAATTACCAAGTTACTTTGAGTATAAAATTTGAGAGATATAAATAAATTATAAATTGGACAAAAACATTATTTTTAAATTGAAGTTAAATATATATTTTTCTCTTTAAAATGATTTGATAATATAACATAATAGTATATGTGATAAGTCAACATAAATACGTTAACTCTAATGACTAACTTCTCGTAAGCTAAATAGTTAATACAAGTAAAAATTAATTATCAAATGGATTATTTTTATTATTTAAGGACTAAATAATATTCTCTTTGGTTCACAATATTTGTTCCGTTGGAGATTTTTTATGTTTATTTTGTTATTTTACAAAATCAAAAAAGTATTAATTTTTTTTATAATTTTATCCCTAATAGTATCTATTCTTAAGATAAGATTAATAGAAAAAGAATAAGTAAAAGTAATTAATTAATAAGAATAATTTAATAATTTTATCTCATAATTTTTTAAATTTAAAGTAAACTAATAATTTTTTTAATGAAAAAAAAAATTAGGTCCATTTCCTTATGTCCATTTCATCAAGTTCCCCAATATAAATATGACACGTAACAAAAAGTGTTTTAATGACCCATCAAAGTAGAGAGAATATAGAAGACCACCTTTTATATGACCAATCATAGAAGAAAAAAAGTGTAAATGCAATATATGATTGGTAGAACTTAATGAAATGAACATAAAAACATGAAATTAAATTTTTTTCTTTTTTAATCTGTGTGTGTCTATTCAATAAAATAAATATTGTGAATAAAAGAAAATAAAAAAATTAAAAATAAATTTAGTCCTCATAAAAATAAAAGAAAAAAACTGAAAATAAGAATATAATAAATCCCAAAAAATAATAAATAAATCCTCTTTCTTCGTATTCACTCGCTCTCTCTCGTTTCTGATAATAGTAGTCTCACTCTTAAGCCTTCCCCTCCACATACACACACACTCTCTCTCATACGTCGCTTTCAGTCATAAATTAGCCAAAAGCAAAACGCTACGGAAATCGCACACTCTTCCATCGAGCGGGAAACATTATTGCCTTTTCTCTCTCCTCTCTCTTCTTCTTCTCCCTCTCCTTCCTCGTCTTCACTCTTTTCTCACTCTCGCTCTTCATTCTTCATCACTCTTCACCACCTTCATCGATCCGTCCATGCCTCTCTCCATATCGTCCTCCTAGTCGTCGTCGGCGTCTTCGCTTCTTCGATTGATCATGGCTGTTGCATTCGATGGATTCTCCATAAGGTATCTTTGAAATTGTGTAGATGTTTCTTTATTTCTTTCTTTTGTGGTTCCTTTTTTCTCTGCTTTACTTTTGCTACTACTACCGTGACTGTGGTTTTTGATTCTCTTGTTTGTTAATTTGGCGGCGGTTTTGATCTTCTGTGGTAGGGACTATACCTCCAAGATGAGGTCTATCGACGTCTTCAAGTGCTGGCCCTTTCGTACTGATGATGAGGTATCCAGAGAGGATGTGGAGTCGTGGCTTCCTCCTATGGCTGTTCCCAAGTCACGCTGCTGCTCGAACCAGCTCGAAGCTTCGAGATCCGATCGCGATGATGATGGAAAGCCGTCGGATGTGGAAATTTCTAGAAGCGAGAGTGATCAATCGGTGAAATCGGAGGAGAGATTAGAGATGGTGTGTCCGGTGTGTCGAGTTTTCAACGCCGCCACTCTGACGGCGGTGAACGCGCACATCGATGGCTGTCTTGCGCAGACGATGAGGGAGGAGAGGCGGCAGATGAGGATTATGAGTTTGAAGTCGAAATCGAAGGCGCCGAAGAAGCGGTCCATCGCTGAGATTTTTGAAGTCCAGGAGCAGCTGGATGAGGAGGAGGAGCAACCGAAGATTGAAACGATGTTGAAATTCTGGCCGTTTGGGGATGATAATCCGGATGAGGTGTCTATAACGGTCACTAAGTTCAAGTGGTGGTCTCGCCGGCTCGAGGCAATGAGATCCAACAAGGTTGATGGTGAAATTTCTGGAAATGACGCGGAACGGGTGAAATCGAATGAGCCAGCTGTCGCGGAGGAGGAGAAATTAGAGATGGTTTGTCCTGTCTGTCGAGATTTCAACGCCTCAACTGTGACGGCGGTGAATGCTCACATCGACGGCTGTCTTGCGCAGGCAATGAGGGAAGAACGCCGGCAGATGAAGATGCATTTGAAGCCGAAGCCCAAAGCTCCGAAGAAGAGGTCGATTGCTGAGATTCTAACGGTAGCGCCACAGATCAAAGCCAGGAATAGTGAGGTAGTTGAGGCTGATAAAGAGGAGGAGGAGGAAGAGGAAGAGAATAGAAAAGAGAAATATGATTATGGTGGTGGGTATTCAAGTGGGATTGATGCTTTTGCCAAGGTTTCGACAATCAAGAGCAAGAAGAGCACAGCTAAGAGGAAAAAGAAGAGAATGAAAAAGCCGAAGAGGAAAAGCAAGGAGGAAAATTACAAGGTTGTTGAATCTCTGAACAATGGGAAGAAGATAATGATGAACAAGAAAAAGAAGAACAGTCAGTTAATTGCAAAGAAGGTATGTGGTTTATATGTCATAAAATATAGTTAATCTTTAATATATGCAGGCTAGTTACTCAATTCCTAGCTGTTTCATGGGAACGCGGGATAGAATTTATGATTTATTTGACATAAAATGTTACCCATTTCTGTAGTCTTGTGTTGGTGTAGTTGCTTATGCCATGGAATTATAGATCTCCTATCTCTATGTTACTGTTTTTGCATAAAATTACTGCTGAAAAAGCTGGTTAGAGAGACAGCTACACATTTTTGGACGAAAGTGAGTGGTTTTTGTTTAGTACTGTGTGATGAAGGCGGCACTGAGGCTTCTTTGCGAGTAAAGGTGGGGAAAACAGAAAATACTAAGGTAAGGGCCTTCATGCGCGGAAGGAATCTAAGCAGCTGTATAATTAAGGGGCTGCAAAAATGTTAATCCAACTGGAAGCTGTATGGTTGGTACTTAGTATCGGTAGCCTATAAGGGGCCACTCATGGTTTACGAGGTAGGAGAGATGAGCCTAATGATGAGTGGTTCTCCTGCCCTCTCGCTATTTTGACTAGCAAAACGGGGGGAATTATCATATGGGCCATGGGTAGAAGAACAGATTATAATCTCATCATCTAATATGGTTAATATCATACTGAAAAAAAGACGGTGAAAGAAAAATGGTGGAGATGTAGGTTTTTTTTCTCGGCCAGCGGAGATTGTAGGTGAAGGTTCAGCATTTGAAGGATCATGTGATGACAAGGTTGGTTGGGTCCGACATATTTGAAGTTTACGTTTTGAATCAATTTGATGAATGTCTAGAAATGCAATGCCATATGGATATTTCATTTGAAAGTAACTCTGATTTGAGTTATATAGATCATCATCCATGGTCATTCATTAACCTCTCTAGTGTTGCAAGTTATTAGTGAAGTGGGGTGGCACTGATAACCCATCCTATATATAATATTGATTTGGTATTATGGCAGAGAGAGGAGTGAAATAAGTGGTCATTCAAATTTCATTCTTGAAGTTCTAGTCGTGGTGGCTTTGATATTTAACATCAGCTTGGTGAAAATCCCATGCTTTCAACTTATTATTTTGTAGCACTATTTACCTTTGGAACAGATAGTTAGAACTAAAACTACTTAATTTAGTGAGAATCACATTTCTTATGTCTTGGTAAAATGTCAAGTGACTTGTACTTCTTTTATGAGTAGATTTCTCTGAGATACAATCACATTAATAGTGTCCATCACATCAAAACCTCAGAGGGGAGAATATTGTCATGGGAAAGAGAAGATTGAAAAATATCAGTCAATCAATGAAATTGGATCCAGTGAAGTGCAGAAAGTATAAAGTGTATGAATTACATCATCCAGATCGTTAAATAAAAATTGAGATTCGTATCCGTACTATAACAGTTTTATCCAACAATCTTTAAGTGTACACTTTACACACTTCACCAAATCTACACTTTAGCAGGATCCGAATCTGTCAATCTATATGCCTATTCTGGCTGAAATTTCATCTATTATACTAATTTTTCTCTTTTGAAATTTAGTACTAAGATGATAAAATATATAATTTATTAAGTAGTTTTTTTTAAGTAACCAATAAACTTCTTTGTAACAACCGTTTATATGAATAAAACTAACTTTTGATATAGACTATAGTTACTTTATAATCATTGTATTATTAAAAGCTCTAGTATGTCTATTATAAAATAGTTTGTTAGTCAAATGCAATATAAAATCTGAAATTGGATATTCATGCTATGTGGAAATGCGTTTGTTTAAAATTGAAGTCCTCTTCAAGTGTAGTGCAAAATTTAGAGGCTCTGAAGTTTTACTGCATCATCCATTCCAAAGTAATGTAATTTGTTACTTTGTTTTATTATGGTTATTAATGTTATCACTTTGTAGACTATTATTTTCCCTTTTATAAAAGTATTAAGGATTTTCATGTTAGAGGGGTTTTTTTTTTTTTTTTTTAAATTCATCATTGCTACTTCTTGATTTAGCAGTCATGAAATACGCTTTAAATTAAAACTTTTTCTTGCACCCAAAAAGTATTTTTAAATGATTGTAATAATGTAAATCAATTTGCTAATTTTATATATGTTCTCCAAAATGATAGGTGGAGTTGGAACACAAGAAAAAACCAATTAGATTGTCAATTTTTCTTCAGCAGTCACTAAAGTTTTCGAAATTTTCTTACACTGATAAGTGTTTGGAAAATAATTTATTTCCCTAGAGATAATCAAAGGAGGGACTCAAATTTATTATGATTAGTTTAATTTTCCTGGAAATGTAATTGACCATGTGCCATTTGAAAATATCCCCACTTATTTATCATATGTAATCAGTGGGTAAAACCAAGAACATAACTGCTGTAATCTAACTAACCTTTTGATGAGGGATAAATTATGAAACAGAAGTACCGTTGCCTTGGATAAGTATAGGAGACGTGCATTTTGTGCACACTAAATTACCTAGTTTGCAAGCATATAATCTTTTCTTGATGAATATTAGCATTTTTATAAAATATAGATTTTTTTTTATCTTCTTTTTCTTTGGTTCACTGACTCACAAAGGAGCATAGGCTGCGCATAAAAGCCTTACAAACCAGTACTGATGTGTTGTATCATGATTATATCAATCAATTTAATATATTTTGGTCGAACATGATAGTGTAATGTGGCAAAGATAGACTATTGGCAGGCAATTTCATATTAATGACTGGAATAATTGGAGGGATACTAGAAGTTTCTTTCTGATTCTCTCTGACAGCTTATGAAAAATCATTTTGTTTTAACTATGTACATGAAATGCTATTGTGTTATTACTAATCTTATCTACTGCCGTTGTCTTTCATTTGTTAGATTTGTTACTGCAGTAACTTAGAACAGATAACAAAATTGCTTATAGTTCACCATTCATCTCATTTTTTTTTCCGGGATTCTGTATTGTTTCAATTTTTTTTGTTGATAATATTTTATGTAGCTGAAAATTACTAAATGTAATTGAAACTAAATTATAAGCTTCCACAATCCAGTTTTATAGCGTTTGTGTTCTGGTAATTTTGAAAACTTAGAGGCATTGAAAGCTTAGCCAAGTGTTTAATGAATTATGACTGAAAATCCATAATTTTGTTAATCTTATCTGTCTCAGGAAGATGCTTACAAGTACAAGGTACAAACTCCATTAAACAGTGGCAGAAAACTAAGAGGTCAAATTGGTAATGAAATAGTTGCACATGATGACATTGATACTACTGCCCATAAAAAGAAATCAAGCTTGAGGTCCTTATGTGTAGAAAAGAAGCAAAAAGTTAAAAACTCGGACTCAGCTGGAAAGCAACAAAAAGCCGTGACTCCAGCTTGTGGCATTGTTAGGAATCACTTGAAACATGTTTCTGGAAGGACATCAAGCAATTCTAATATACAAGATGGTACAGGTACTGAAGAAAGCTATCATGATGTTCAAGTGATGACATCAGACAGGCATGTGAAGTTCTCCGGTGAGGATGACATACTTGATCAAAAAAGCAGAAACTCATCTGACAAAATCAAGTTCAACTTATCTTCAGATTCTCTAGCTACCTCATTGGGAAAGAAGTCTTCTGGAAGTGAAGAAGCTGACAATTTGGAGGTCAACAAAAGTGATGGTAACATTGCCATTAGTATACACAAGAAAAAGGAGGTTTCTCCTATAATTGAAGATGAACAGTTTTCTTGCACTCCTAAACAAGTTGCTGTGCAACATCTTCCAAGGGCATGCACCAATCAAGAGAAGTCAAAGCATTTAGTAGAGAAGTCTGAATCCTTAACGAAGGAGGCACCTTGTGATAGCAATAATTTACACCTGTTTGAAAGAGGCAACATGACTACAGTGAATTATTCTCCATATGGTGGCACTCCTAGAACTCTTTCTACACCACAACCAGGGCAGATTTCCAGTATAAACACACAAATGTGTGATTCTGGAGCTTTCAGTTCTACTGTCAAGTTTGTTGATCATTGGAAGGATCCATCCTATCAGATTGCTGCAGTAAACTCAAATGCAAGTACAAGGACATTTCTGGAGCCTTCGTCGTCTTATTCTGCTTCGCATAATGAAGCACATCATAAAAGACCTCAGCTTGCATCACAATTTTATGGAGGTTATGATAATAATGGCCAATCTTTGGGTGACAGACCGTTCTCTCACATGTTTTCAGCAGGCATGGTAGATAATTCCTTTGCCCATCCAGGCTGGGGAAAAGGAAGTGTAAGAAATAACTGCACGGATGAAAGCGTTTTCAGTTTGCCACTCAATTCACATGGCGAATTAATTAATTTCAATTCAAGTGGAAAAGTTGCGGTGAATCAGCTGCAGACTTCCGGTACATCGAGAGTTACTTCCAGTGGCTTACCTCTTAACAATATTGTCTGTCAAAGTAGCGACGATTGTTTAAGCATTAACGAGAGGAGCTTTGTTCAGAAAACACTTGGAAAAGATCGTGAAGATTCACTTCCGCATTATCCAGCCAGGCTAGGTGTTACAGAATTACAAAGTAGTGAGAGATCAGAAATCCACTGGTCTAACTCTGATAGTAGCTCCACTTCCAATCTCTATGCCCGCCCACTTGATTCAGAGTTGAATCTTACAAGAAACTCCTTCATTGAGCAGAATCAACACAACCAGGTTCAGAAGATGAAGGAAAATCAGATGGTTTATCTAAAAGAGAGTTCAGATCGCATTTCACCGAGTTACAGCCAGCCGACAATGAGGTTGATGGGTAAAGATGTTCCAATTAGTAGAAGCAACAAAGAAATGGAACAGTTTGTGGAAGATGCTTGGGCTGATGAGGACTCCAGAAGACGGCATTGTTCTAAGCAGAATTTGGTATCCGGTTCACCATCACAAACATCAACTGAGAATGTCTTGCAGTCAGTGAAAATCCAAAGCAATCAGGCATCACGAAGTAATTATGTGTCTCAAAATGGAAACCTCGGAGTTAGTAGAAATGCTTCGTCTTATTTCTTTCCTAACACTCAAGCATCCTCATCATGTGCAGTATCCAATAGGGCACCTAATGACTTGCCGAAGCAGTTTATCTCCGGTTCGAAACCTCTAGGACTCGGCCAGCAGTTTCAGGGAGCAACTAATCCTTGCAATTTTACACAACCAGCCTATGGATTTTCCTTCTTCAATCCTAGTGTTGAAGAACATCCCCAAACTTCTTGGTTTCAAAGATCCTACAGAAGCATGCCACCATGGTTGTTAAGCACCACACATGAAAACCTATCTAGGACGCCTTCTCAGCAATTTTCCGGCATGAACAGTAGAAGTTTTCCTCATAATAAATGGGGAGGGAATTTTACTGCACCATCTGTTAATCATCCAGCAGAAGTAGTATATCCTAATCCTCTGACTTCTCACTGCGAAATGAAGACTCCACTTTGTCCAGCTTCAATTGTTCGACCTCCACATGTTCCGGTTACACAAAGGAGCATAATTACTTTTGCTGACAGAGTGAAGTTAGATGCCGAAGATAATCGATGCCGAAATCCCAGGAAGAGACCTGCAGCAAATCTTGAGGATTCCACAACAACACCTATCAAGTTACTAAATATAGAGGTGCAAGATAGTCCCATGCAATGGAACACAAGAGCAGTTGAACTTGATCCACGTGGGGATAGTGCAAGAAGTAAATATTTTCGCCCAAACGAGGCTCAAAGCATCCATCATAGAGGTTATCCTGGTATCGAATGTTTTAAACCGGACGGTATGATATCTTCAGGCCCCATCAGACTAAGTCCAGGAGCCAAACATATCCTAAAACCGTTGCAAAATACGGAGCAGGATAACTCGAGACCGATCCATTCTTCGATTCCCATTGCTGCAACTAGTGACCATGGTAGGGATCTAGAAGTTCAGAGAAGATTGACAAAAATATACAGATTGTAGCTAGGTGCAGGTCGGATCAGTTTATGATACCAGTTTCTGGCTTCATAGTATACTTGTAGGCGCAGGTCAAAGCAGAATCGTTCATGCACAACTATTGCCAGGTTGCTGAAACAGGTGGAAAATTTGATACAAATCCATCCAGTCTTTTTGATCATTCAACTCTTGTCTAAATTTATAATAACCGAGATAAGATCTTTCTTTTGCATTAGGCAGAGAAGTGCACGGTAAAGTGATAGAGAGAAAGAGAACAAAAATTAAGAGAGAGAATAAAGAAGAGACAAAAAATTTGATAACGTGGGATCCACAATTTTGTTTCTCTTTCTCTCTTTACTTTAGAATTTATTGTTTAATGCAGAGAATCCAATCTCATTATCACTTCATAGTTTTATGAGCTATTGATATCTTTTTTTTTTTCCACTTGGATCAGGTACTCTTTACATGGCATCTGGTTCCTAATGCTTGTCCAGCAACTTGCCTTTCATGCTAGACTTATAGGTGGCGTTCGGTACGTTACCAGTTTAATTTATTTTGTATTTGGAAACTTATATATAAATAGTTTGAGTATGAGATATATATAAGAAAATGATATCCTTAAATTATTAAGAAAATATACAACTCATTAATTCTAAAAAAAATTTATTTGTCAAGCCTAAATATTTATAATTAAATTTCTTTAAGTGTTTGATAAATTATAATTCTTCATTCATTCAATGTGATTTGTTAATATTAATAGGAATCTAACGTAAATAAATTATGTGCTAAATTTGTATTAATATTAACAAATAACGAGAATGAGTACTGAAATTTTAGTAGCATAAACTTCCTCATTCATAAAAAATTGTATAGTTTAAGGCAAAAGAACCTTTTATTTTATGTCTCCAAAGTTTTAAATTTTACATCAATTTTTAATTTCGTCCATAATTTTTTTACAATTAAATTTGTCTCTAAAGTTTTGAAAATATTTGATTTCGTCTTCAAAATTTACTTAAAATCGTTTAAATTACTAACGGAAAATAATGAAATAACATCACATATGTAGTGTTAATGCGAACTCATCACTCAAGACGATGTTATTTCTTCGTATAAAGCAATGGCATCGTCTTGAGTGATGAGTTAGCATTAATATTACATCTATCATTGTTTGTCATTAGTAATTTAGATGAATTTAAGTATTAGAATGAAATTCAAAATTTTGAAGACAAAATTATAGTTCAAAACTTTTGGGACAACATTGAACACGTGAAAAAAATAGGAACCAAATAAAAAATTAAAGATATAAAAAGTGTTTTTCTCATAATTTAATTTCTAATAAGTAGAATGGCCAAAAAAAATTTTTAGTAAGTAGAAATTTCATTGCCTCCTTAATTTTCGGGCAACCTTGCCCTTTCTCTCCCTCGCAATTTTTAGTTTATTAAAATCTGGCCAGGGGCTACACAATATGCGAGGAGTACTCATTAGTTATTAAGTATTTTAATTTAATAACACTTATTAAATGGTGATTCACAATGAAGTCTTTAAAAAAAAATATCATTACTTTTGTAAAGCATAATGATATATTTTTTAAAGACTTCATTGTGAAGCACCATTTTAGAATTCAGAACTATTTTCAAGTGTATTACGCATCTCCATCTTGAGGTTTAAACAGTGGAATAAATTAATGATTTAATTTAAAGACCATTCTTTTTAGTTTTTATTTAATAGTAAAGCTTTTTAATTTAATCTTTCAAAGTTTTTTTCTCAATCAAACTTCTTTTTCTATTAGAAAAATTTTCTAAATTAATAAATGATAGTCTTTGTAGTTATTTAACTATAATTTAAATTTGATTAGATAGTTTTTTTAATAGTCTTATTCAAGTAAATTTTTACTGAAAATTAAGTCAGTTTATTTCTTACAACTAATTAGCGTTATAAAATATGCACTTGAGAAGATCAATGAAAATTTAGCATCAAAGTTTAATATGGTAATAATTTTTAATTCTAAGATTAGATTAAATCTGAGTTAAATCTCTGTCCATATTTATAGATACTAGTAGATAGATAGTATATGCTTTGTACATGTTGTAATTCTCCAGAAGTAAAAATGCATAGTCATTCAATAATTCATAAAAACATGGCACTCAAAAGATTTAAAGTTTTAGTTATAAAAAAAAAAGATTTAAAGTTTTTTTTATTTGATGTATTATAATTAATCCCTAATTAACAAATCAAATTTGTAGCAGGTAAAAACAATATATATACATATATACAATTAAGTTGACATTGAAAAAATTCCATAACAATTTTTTTTTAATTGTGAACGAAGTCTAATTAATAATAAACATACTTAGCGTGTATATATATCTAAAATAAAGAACAAAAGTAATTATCAAAATTTTTTCCGAAATTGAGTAAAAAATTATGACTTTCTAAACCGATGGGCAATCGAAATATATATGCATTCATTTCTATCTTAAAGATATTTTTGAATTGAGGATTAAGGAAGAGAGGTGAGTGGGAGGGAGAAATTAAAGAGATTAATCTCTTAATAAAAATGAATATATTAACTTGGCATAATTTGCTTCAAAATATAAATAGATTCATAATGAAATAAGAGATATGACGATCAAATTCTTATAATTATTATGATATAACTCTTCAAATAAATAAACATAAATATATATCTTTTCAATTTAAAAATATTTTAACAATATAACATTTACAAGATCTCAAACTCGAAATCTTATTTAAGTGAGGCCAAATCACTTATCACTTGGATGTTTTCACCGCATTAAGGGCATAAAAGTGCTTATAAGTTACAAGTACACATATAAGCGAATGAACATGTTTGTTGTGAATAATAAGCCAATGAATATGTCTCTTTTAAATAAGCAAATCAACATGTCAATTTATTATGTATTAATTAAGAACATAAAATGACTGATCACGTAATTAAGGAACGAAAGATGAATATAATATAATATAATGAAGAGGTCTTTTATTTAAGCAAATATACATGCATGACTTTAAAAGTCATCATCAGTAGTGTGTTTCATGAGCAAAACTCAAGTATCAATCTGTCATAAATATATTAATCCATCAAATTCATCTTCACTGTTTTGTTGCTTCTTTCTCAGCCTGCAAAACAAAATAATAAAAAATATTAAAATGATTATAATTCGATCATATGATCATCGATCTTTCTCTTCATATATTTCATGAATCATGCATGCATATATATGTATATATACCGCTCTAATTACTCTCTCAAAAGCATCAGGACCAAATCTTTGTATGTAACTTTCCACAGCTTTTCTTGCATCAAAGCTCATCATTTGAAGGGCCTTCTTGTGTTCCTCACCATAATTATTATTATTGGAATAATTAATTCCATAGCTTCCTATATTCTTAATAATGTATTGCCTCACAAAATTCTCATATATGTAAGCTGCTCCATTGAACATTGGCAACACCAACCACAAGCAAAACACAAGCTTCAAGTATGGCCAAATAGGAAACCTATATATAGATAACCACAAAGATATTAATGTAATAATAATTAAATACTATTTATATATCATCTTAATTTCAAGTATATATATATATATAATGTATGTGTATATATTTCTAAATTCCAATAATTAATTTGAAAGTAGGTACCAAGGTAGGATTTTATGGCATGAAAGCTCAAAGAGGGTGATGAAGGAGTACAAAACCCAATAGGTTAGCCATTGCTGATCATCCAAGGCTGAAGGACTTTCAATTGCCTTCATTGATGCCAATCTGTATTAATTAATTAATTAATATAATTACTCAATTTAAATAATAAATCAGTCATTTTATAATTAATTAATACTTTTGTGTGAGTGTGTGCATGTCTTTTCTTATATATGAAAATGATACATAAAAGTGTATGTAGATATGTAGAATAACAATATATATAAGCCATTTTTTACTTACAAAGGATACACAAGCATAACTCCAGGCCTGATACAGAAAACAAAAATTAGAATGTTAAAAAGAACAAAATAATTTAACAATATTCTGTCTCTCAAATTCATATATATATATATATATATATATATATATATATATATATATATATATATATATATATATATCAAGCTTTTATTGATTTAATTTCATTCTTAATTTGTCTAATTAAAATTTGATGAGTCCTACATTAATGGGTTATCATAAGGCCATAACCAAATCGGATAAGAGGTAACTCCACATATTCATATTACTTTTCTTGGGGGACTATGGATCATGATAGTTATATTGTGTTAAGTGGTACCATGTGTCAATTATTCAGACATATCAGCTGTGAGTCGGGCGACTCATGCCTGGTCGACCCGTAGTATAAGAGATATTTTGTATCAAAATTAATTTCATTTTCATATTAATTTTTTGTTTCCTAAAACTAATACCTGTGATGATCATTGTGATCATTATCTATCTATATACATATATATATTCCCCTAGAAATTCTCAAAAATCATGCATGTGAGAAACTAAGATTTACAATATATAAATATATAAAATGAAGAGTTACCCTATCAATGTATCCGGATGTCTTGCCATTGATCCAAGAAGGCCCATGATGAAGAAGCAATATAATGCTGTTTCTGATCTTTCAATTTCTTGGTATAATAGATGGATATGGTGAGTTTGTGTGTGTATATATATATATAATAAGTAGGATAATTAATGAAGGAAGCAAAGAATGTTTATTTGGGAGATGAACCAAAAGTAGTGTTGTTTAGTCTTCTTTTCTGAAAGGTGAAGAAAGAAGAAAGAAGCATAATGTACTATGAAGGAAGCAAATGTATGCCAAAAGGTTGGGATTTGCAATTGCATGTGCTTTTAAACTCCACATTCCAAGCTAACCTTAATTCATTGCCCATTCTTTTCTTTTCTTTTTTAAATAAAAATAAATAAAAGCTTCAATAATTTGGCAAAATATTGTTGGAAAGAGTGAGTTTATTTATGTAATGTTAATTTGGAAAATTTTCTGTTAAACTTTTATTTTTTTTAAAACAAAAAACTTGACCAACTTAATTAGCTTTAAGGACTAATATATATATATATATATATATATATATATATATATATATATATATATATATATATATATAAAACCATCAGATAATATGATTAATTATTAAGTAAAATATAAGTAAACTAATTAATCATTAATCTCTTGACCATTGTGGCATATTTTGTGAGATATGAAATGTTATTTGCTAACTAAATGTTAAATTATTGTTTTTTCAGGCAGATGATAATTTATAAACTTTGAAACATAATTGTTTTTTAAAATTTAATGGTTCTCAAATGAAACGATTAGTAAACAAAATATGTTACTATTCAGTCAACAAATAAAATGTTATATTATTTATACTGGCAACTACTCAAATGATGGATTGAGGTTTACAATAATATCTCACACAGGAATTGACATTTAAAAACTATAGCTTGAAAAATATACTAACTTCTTATATATATATATACTAACATCTTATATGTATGTATGTATGTATGTAAATGAGTTTAAGTGAAATTACACTTCTCTGATCCAGTTAGTTTTAAGAATCAATTATATTAGATACAATGTTTAACATTTATTTATTTATTGTTTAGTCAATAAAATTAATATTTTACATGGTATATATTTGTTCCAAGATAATAAAATCATTTAATAAGCTTTAAGAAAAAAGTTAAGTGAAGTTTCTTACTTTGTTATAAAGTTTTTTTTAATTACAGGCTTTATTTATACTTCTTATCTTCATGTAAAAATTAAAATATAATTTTCTATATTCTTTCTCTAACTGGTTATGCAAAAAATTTTTATCACATATCTTATTTGTATTCGGGAATCATATTACAAACATATAGACGTAATTTGGTGGAAATGAAATTAAAAGTATGAAATATAATTTTTGCCCTTACTTTTATTATCTACCAATTACCACAATTTTTTTAAGGACTATTTGGTCCTATAAAATTACTCTTCTCTCCAACCGTCCAACGTCTATTTCCTTACATATGGCACTTTCTTCTCTCAGGAGCAAAGCTTCTCCTCTTTCTATCTCATTCCAATGAAACATATCAAACTCACCATTTGCCAAATAAGCAAATAAGCAACTTATATAGCTAAATTTAATTCTCCTTATTTTTACTATTATATAAAATATTTCATGTTAATTCTTATATTAAAAACTAAAATCACAATTCTATCTTGTAAAAAATCATTTCTGTTAATGAAAAATAAATGAAAGATAAGATAAATATTAAATTAAAAATATAATTAGTATAATTTAAATGAAAAAAAATTGATACAATTTACTCATATTATTAAAAAATTATTTTTTTTGAAAAGCATATCATTAAAAAAGTTGTCTTCCTCCTTATGAAAGACATCGGCAATCGGTTATCCTTATCCCGTTCCGTTTCAATTGGAGGGTGTTTTGGTAATTTGATAGACCTCTGTTCGCGCTCGCGTAATTTCCATTGCGCGCCTTCGAAACAGGCTTCGCTCTATATCTCTGAGCTAACCCCTTTTTCTCTCTTCTCTTCTCTTCTCTTCTCTATCTGCCTTCCTCACATCTCAACCCTAATTTGGAGTTCCGCTTTATCTGCAACCTCCATATTTGTTTTGCTTCTTCAACCACTGTACGCTCTCACAACCCTAATTTTCGCTTTTTGCTTGTTTGCCCCTTTCCTCTTCCTTGCTTCAATTTCTTTTGATCTCTTTTTATTTGTGTGTTTAGGCTTTAAACCCTAAATTCCGGTTCTGGGTCCGAGTCCAAATGTTAATTGGGGGTGGTTTGTCCGCTTTTCCAAGTTTCATGTGACTAAAATTATGTGCTTTGTTCCGATTCCGATCCGAGACCCACCGGGTGCCCCACCGGACAATTGACCCGATGGTTGTTACCCGTTTCGGATCAGTCGGGCCAGGCGGGTTTGGATGGGAAATTATCATGTCACTCGTATGAGATGTCAGTGGTCAACCTCCGGTTTGGCTACGAGGCGGGTCAACCCGCCTCCGTAAATTTTTCGTTTCCTTACATTCGCGGTTGTCTCCAACTCTACTTGGACCTCCGTTCCCTGTGCAGGGGTTCGAATGGGAATTTTCGACCCAATGCGTTTGAATATGATTATATACTAGTTTTTTTTTTTTTTTTAAATGACATGTGGTTAATAACTAACAAGTTGAATAAGCTCAATTTAGCTTCATCTATTTTAGTTGCTACTTAAGTGTATATAATTTTTTTGGTAATGCAAGTCAGGTTAAAACGTCTGTTGATATTAGAAAATCAAAGTATGTTTTTTGCCATTTGATGGTATTGGTAGCTCTCTGTTTCACTGTTCCCCTGTTCCTGTTGAATACTTCTCTAGTCATAAATTGTATTTGAAGATTCCATTTTTTTTGTCCACAAAATATTGTTGTTAGTGTAATTTTTAGTTAGCCTTTTTTGCTGCTTAGAGTTTGTTTTTTCATCCCAAATTTGTAGTATTTCAGAAAAGTCCTCCATTCAATAAATAATAAAAGAGGAAGATGATTTATTAATACAAATGTATGAGAAAAAGAATTCATCCCTATCGGTGCTCATTTTACAAGGCAAAATCATTGCCTTTTTTTTGCCTCAATGACTGAGTGAGGATAGCAATTAATTCAGTGGGTTTATCAATATATCAATGTAAATTTGTACAGAACAGAAGCTTCTAATTGAGTTATTCATCAGAATTCACTACCTGTGCCTGCTAAATGTGTGATACTAGTTACTGCCATTCAATAAAAACCTCTTATTACATGTGGCATGAGATTCGGGAATCAATTCACATGTTTCTGACCTTTGTTGACGTTAAGTGAACTTTGAGAACGGAAAAGTACCCCAGTAGCTTGGTTTTTTAGCATTTATGACTCTTCCCGTCATTTTGTGTCTTGAAAGTGAAATATTTATCAATCAAATCCTTTTTTGTTAGCCCAGAGAACGTTTATTGAATGTGAGTTGGACATTGTCTCTAAATTTATGCTATCTTGATTGAAAACCACCTGGAAGATATTAGTGTGTAGTAGTGTACTTGTTGTGAGTTTGAGCTTTTTTTGGTTTTCCTCTGTTTATTATCTACGTGTCAATCTGTACGAAATTCCTAATAGATTTTGTGTCTATAGTAACCAGATCTTCTTTGCATTAGTTGCAGGCTTCTTTTAAAGGTAATTAGTTCCTCTTGGTTGATTCACTGAGCGTTTTTAGTATATATCACTGTGTTTCAACTTCCGAAAAGGATCCTTCCCCTCTAAAAGCACTTTAATAGCCATTGATTGATAGGTTGGTGTTGGATTTTTAAAAGGGTTGTATATATATTAATGGTTTAGAGGATCCAATTACTGCTAAAAGATATTTGATGGCCACTCTGAAATCATGAGGAAAGCCTGATTTATTTTCTCTTTTAATGTGTATTCTTTTTCTATTTCTGAAAATTTCTAATTGTTTTGAATGATTAATTCTGGATAAATTTGCTTTGTTCCTACAACATGATCACTATCAATTTCATGTACAAAATATTACTAATACATTGGATTGACTTGCTGATTTCTCAGCATTGTAAAGGTTAGAGACAAGATCCATGGTTAAGAGCCTAGTGATTGTGTTTAGATGACTTACCAATGTAGAGAAATAGTGGGCCTACTTTTGTATTTGGGGCTTTAATGCTCTTCAAAGCTTTTACTCGTTATATCCTCCTATTGTTCCCCTCTTAATAAATTTCCACCGGCATTATTTATCAGAATCATTATATAATATGTATTGCTGCTGGTTGGAAAAGGTTTGGAAATGTTGTACTTTTTGAAGAAGTTGATATATGCATTATGTTTTGCTCTTTCTTTTCTTGCTATAGACCTACTAAGTTAGATTTTGCATTTTATTTTAAGGTAGCATTTTTTGTTCTTTTTTTTATTATTGAATATTCTTCGGAATTTGAAATTTTGCACACATGTTGACCCACAGAGTTGACTGCGCAAAGATGTTATCCTACTCATTGTATGTTTTCTTTTTCCTCTAAATGAAATGTGTTTGAATTGAATGAATGGCCACGCTTTTGTTTCAGGTTCATGCCATGGACATGTCCGATGCTGTAATTGTCAAATCTAGCAGGCTGAAATCTGTTGTCTGGAATGACTTTGATAGGATTAAAAAAGGTGATACCTTTGTTGCTGTTTGTAGGCATTGTAAAAAGAAACTGAGTGGATCAAGTTCTAGTGGGACATCACATTTGAGGAACCATTTAATCAGGTGTCAGAGAAGAGCTAGCCATGGCATAACACAATATATTACAGGAAGAGAGAAGAGAAAAGAAGGAACTCTTGCAATTGCAAATTTCAATTTAGACCAAGATCAGAAGAAAGATGATGCCCTTAACCTTGTCAACATTAAATTCGAACAAGATCAGTTGAAAGATGACACTGTCAATGCCGGAAACAATAACTTTGATCAGAGGCGGAGTCGATTTGATCTTGCACGCATGATTATTTTACATGGATATCCTATGGGTATGGTTGATCATGTTGGTTTCAAAGTGTTTGTAAAGAATCTACAACCACTGTTTGAACTTGTGTCCTTGAATAGGGTTGAGGCTGATTGTATTGAGATCTATGAGAAAGAGAAACAAAAGATGAATGAGATGTTGGATAAATTGCCTGGTAAAATCAGCCTTAGTGCAGATGTATGGACTGCTATGGGTGTTGCTGAGTATCTGTGTTTGACAGCAAATTATATTGATGAATCATGGCAGTTAAGGAGGAGAATTTTAAATTTTATCATGATTGATCATTCTCACACTGAAGACATGCTCTCAGAAGCTATCATGACTTGTCTTATGGATTGGGATATTGATCGAAAGTTGTTTTCCATGACATTGGATTGTTGTTCTACTAGTGATAACATCGCTATAAGAATTGGTGAGCGGCTTTCACAGAACAGGTTTCTTTATTGTAATGGGCAATTGTTCGATATACGCTGTGCTGCAAATGTTCTACATGTCATGGTTCATGATGCTTTGGGTGCAGTGAGTGAAATAGTCAATAAGATTCGCGAAAGTATACGGTATATCAGAAGTTCACAAACTGTACAAGCAAAGTTCCATGATATGGCCAAAGAAGTTGGGATTCAGAGTCAAAAGTGCTTATTTTTAGATAATCCACTGCGATGGAATTCAACTTATTCAATGCTTGAAATTGTCTTAGAATTCAGGGACGTTTTCACTCTTTTGCAAGAAAATGACTCTGCCTACACAATTAGTCTGTCTGACGTTGAGTGGGAAAGAGCAAGTGCAGTTACAGCTTATTTAAAGCTTTTTGTTGAGGTTACAAATGTTTTCACAAGGAGCAAGTATCCAACTGCAAACATATATTTCCCTGAGCTCTGTGACATTAAGTTGCAGTTGATTGAATGGTGCAAGAATTCAGATGAATTTATAAGTTCTATGGCATCAAGGATGAGAACCAAGTTTGATGAATATTGGGGGAAATGTAGCCTAGGTTTGGCCGTTGCAGCCATGTTAGATCCTAGATTCAAGATGAAATTGGTAGAGTATTACTATCCCCAGATCTATGGTAGTACTTCTGCTGGTCGTATTGATGAGGTCTTTGAGGGTGTGAAGGCACTATATAATGAACATTCGATCTGTTCCCCATTAGCTTCTCATGATCAGGGTTTGGCCTGGCAAGTGGGCAGTGGTCTACTTTGCCTACCCAGTTCTTCAAAGGACTCCAGGGATAGACTGATGGGATTTGACAAATTTCTCCATGAAACTTCTCAGAGTGATGGTGTAAAATCAGATCTAGACAAGTATTTAGAAGAACCTCTCTTTCCGCGTAATGTTGATTTCAACATTTTAAATTGGTGGAAAGTTCATACTCCCAGGTATCCTGTCTTATCTATGATGGCACGAAATGTATTAGGCATTCCGATGTCAAAAGTTCCACCAGAGTTGGCTTTCAATAATAGTGGAAGAGTGCTTGATCGTGATTGGAGTTCACTTAATCCAGCCACTGTCCAAGCTTTAGTGTGTTCACAAGATTGGATACGGAATGAACTGGAAAGTTGAGAATTGCTTTTCCCCTGCCTTCTAATTCTACATGTCAGTTCTCTTTAAAGTATCCCCTTGTAAGTTAGACCTTCTAACTCCACATGTTACTTCTCCATAATAAGTCCCCATTTTATTATCTCAGATTTTATTTAGTCTCTTATGTAATTGAGCAAGTTGGTCTTAGCTTAAGGATCTCTCTTTTGATCTCTCCATATGCAGTCATTTGTAAATGACTGTTTCCTTGATAAAAATGTATAACATATCAACTATATCATTCTATGAATTTTAAAAGCCTTTGTTAATCTTCTGATCCAAAAATCCTTGTCATTTGTCAGTCAGGTTGTATCAGTTTTCAGTTTTCACCATCTAACATATTGAGCATACTGAGTAAATAATTGCTTGAACTCTTAATTTTTTTTTAAAAAAAAATTTTGTATCACATAATCTGGACTCATTATTGACAGTTGTTTCCTATACTTTTAACTTGAGCACATATAGCATCAATCTCACTTTTTAAGATTAAGGTGAAGATGACGTTAAGGGTTGGATTCCTACCCTTTTTTATTTTTATTTTTCACTCTACTCTGAGGTTGAGGCCTCAATTGTAACTAACTTGTGATATATTGACTCTTGGATATTTAACTTAGGTGTTTGATCTGTTTGCGATCAAGAAAACATTGTGCCAAATAAATTTGCTAGCTGAGTTCGATCAACTACTTGTCAGTGTTTGCGTGCAATATGTCACACATCCTATATGAGTAATGATCCATATATAGAGCAGTCACATGGACTTGCCTAGATAGTTGGGGAAGTTGAAATATAGGTATTAGAAGGAAAGATTGACAATCTAAGTGTTTCCTGGAATTGCAGTGATGCTGAGGCAGCTGTATTTAAGGTTTTGGTTAAGATGAGATTGTCACTTGGAAATATTCACAAGGCCTTGGTGCATTTCTTGTTTTCTGCGAAGATCATGGTAATATTTAGAACCTTCTTCGTGCATTTGTTTTGTCTTGAAGATGACGATGAAATGTATCTAACCATTGAGATTTGTAGTTTGCAGTTCTAGCGAGAATAAAACTAGTGAGGGGAAGGTTTTGTTGTCTCTTTTTGTTTATTGTTGAAAGATTGTTTGGTAGATATGGTATTTTAAAAGGTAAGTAAATTGAGTTAACCAAGAAAAGAGATGTAATTGAGTTAACCAATATACACTTCTCAGTTAGATTCACTTTGAATATGTTGTGTATTTTTTTTTAATAATTGGTTAAACTTATTTTTTATGGACTGAATTTACTTAATAGTTTCATTCTGTACTAAGCCTTAAATTTACACAAGGATGTGACCTAGAATAGGTTACACCACATTAAATCACTTTCCACCTGAGTTTCATTGATTTTCTGGTTATTTTGTGGTGTTGGCTAGGTGTTGGAGTGGACTAGTAGTACATGTTATTTTTGTACCATCATTTTGTGTGAATGCTTTTCTTACATATGATATGTAGATTTTGTGTGTTGGAACATGTTAGTTTTTATTTTGGCTTGCTTTTGGCATACTAGTTGCTTTGCTTTGCTTTGCTGTAATACTATATAGACATTCATGTAATTAATATAGGAATTAAATTGTTTGGAAAACATTCTTTAGAGGATGAAATAATGTAGCTTATATTAATGATTTGATCCCCTATTTTTACCTTTAAAAAAAAAAAGAATAGAAAAGCGAGGATTCGGATTTGCTAAAGTATAAAATGGTTAAAGTGTATGAATTGTACTATTTGGGTTGTTAGATGGGAGTATGACAGGGCGGATAGAATCTCGATTTTCATCTGACGGCCTGGATTGTGTATTTTATGCACTTGCACTTTCTTGAATCCAAATCTAAAGAAGTGAAGGCTGTCCTGATTAAGTTCAGCTCAGGCTTTAAGAGAGAAGTTTGACTAGCCCCACTTACTCATTTTAGAGCTTGGGATTCAAGAGCTTGATGAATATGATCATGATATGAATAAAAGAGCGGTCCAAGTGCAGGAGGTTCCCATTATATAGGGTCTAGAGAGGTTTATATGTATACTGTTTTATCCTTGTAGGTAAAGTTGTTTCAGGATTTGAACCCATGGTCTTTAAATTACTTGACAGCTATGAAACTCACCCTCGATCATGATATGAATATGACCAAAAGAAGGGGGAAAAAGTAATGAGGTAGAGAGTGAGTGATGATATTTTCTGGAAGAAAGCATTTGAATTGCAGTACAACCTAATATTATGATGTGCTTAATTTTTGAAGGTATAGAGGCATGAAAATGGAGTATTTATGATTTACTGTGTAAGGCTGACCATATTGTGGGGCAATTATTGTTGTTTGGGTGAAATAGGAATAAAGTAGGCAAAGGGTTTAGCCTGAGCCAAAATTTTCAGTGCCCCAAAAGAAGCATTGCTTTGCTTCAATAATTGTGGGGCCATCATAAATGCCTCTTCTGTCTTCCTCAAACCTACCCTACCATCATTTACCAGGTGAATAAAGTATAGGAGAATTTCCCTATGAACTTTGAATCATTATGAATAGTATTTTAATATTCTAGATATATAAGTTTCTTTATCTACGTCTTTATTGATGCTAGTTTAACTTATTCATAAAATGTTTTTATAATCGATATGTTTTTTTAGGAATATAATCGATATGTCAACATTGAAGGCAAATGGAGTTTTGTTATGTCAATTACTAACGAGTCTAAAGCAGTATTTATTATTTAATTTAGTTAAGAGAAGAATTGACAAGGGGGTAAAGTTGAGAAAAAAAATTTCTATTAAAAATTGAGACATTTCCAAAACTCAAGGATTTTTTTTTTTGTATTTTCCTTAAAATTTAAGGATAGAGAGGCCATAGAGAAGGCAGAATTTTAAGTAATTGACAAGTTAAATAATATATATATAATGATATATTTATTTATATTTGACTTTACTTATCTTAATTTTGAGGTTAAATTGCACATAACCTCTCACCCTATTGAACTTTATGTCATGTATATATAATTCTCTTCAACTATAAAATTTGATTTAGAGTTCCTTCAAGATTTGTAATTTGTGCAAAAAAAAATTACTAATTTTTCATCTAAAACTCTAATGGATGCTAGTATGTATATCTAATTATTTGGAGAAGCTCTTTGCACAAGGTCTAAAATTTAGTAAAAGACTATATTTAATGTGCAATTAGCGGCAGTTATAAGGTGTCACGCTACAAATCACTTCTTGACTGTTATTCCTTGAGGATGAACGTAGGAGTGTTCAAAATTGAACAAAATTGATGTCCCGTAATCAAACAAACAGATTAAAAACCGACCAATTGGCGGTTTAGTTCGGTTTGGTTTGGTTTCTAAAACTGAAAACGAACCAAACTGCAGATATGTGTATATTATATTATTATAATATTTTATATGTATAAATTATTTATAATATTGAACAAAAGACCTTTTTGTGACTTGTATTATGTAAGACTTTAATCAAATACCTTCGTTATCTACAATTTCACATTTTTAGCATCTTAATTTAGTTATAAGTTCAGTACACTACATTTTTTTTTGGGGATTATTCATCAAACATATATATATATATATATATATTAGAAAGAGTCATCCAAAATATAAGGATACTACTCCAACTTGTGTGAAGTAATTGAGTGAGTTGTTATATATATAAATACGATTATTTGGAAAGTAATTATAATTTTTTAAATATATTTGGTTAATTAATTAGTTTATATAATTTTTTTAATTTGATTTTGGAACTAGTTTAATTCTATTTGGATTAAATTTGAAAAAAATAATGCAAGTGTTATTTACTTTGATTGTAATAGTGTTTGATTATTAATTAATTAAGATAATCAATGATTTTTTTTGTTAATGAATGAAATGTTCTTTTTCACAAAAAAAATGAAATATTCTTTCGTTTTCTTATTATTTACTGATGAGTTTAAATATCTAAATTTATTAAATTAAATCGCTCAAAACCGTTAAATCAAAACGTTTAAAATTGATTTTAAAAATCTCTTCAAATCACACAAATCAAACTGACGAACACCATAGATGAATGGCCGTTTGGAATGCTCGTATGAACAGTAGTTTGATAATCTATTGTGCTACATTTGGCAGCGATTAAAACCGCTGTTAAATATAGTATAACTGCCACTCAAAATAAAAAGCTTTAGTAATGTCTACATTTATTTATATTAATATAGATATTGATTTTTTTTGGGTGTTATTTTTCAAGTGTAATAAAAAAAATTTATAATTTAAAAATTAAATAGGATATATAAAAAGAGAAAATTGAGATAATAAACATAGTAATTATTAGAAGAATAAGGATGTAAATAACTTTTTATTATTTTAAAATATATAGTGATAATTCAAAATATTCAGAGTAAGAAATTAATTAACATTTTTATATTACTTTTAATTATTTTAAAATATAAAAAAATATGTTTTTAAGAAAAATATGCCACAAGGTTTATGATTTTCTTTTTCAATTATTCAAAACTATAAAAATAAATTTCTTATTTTGTTAAAATTAAAGGCATTTTGATAAAAATGTGGAAAAAAACATTTGTCTTAATTCAATACGTATAATTTTTAACAAAGCAAACTGAAATATAATTTAATTAAATATGCTGTAAATTCAAAATGGAGGCTCTTTGTCCTAAAAACAAAAAAAGGTGAGACTTGTGTTGTCCTTCCTGCACCCAAAATCTCTTTCCATGATTTTCTGGGCAAATAGTCACTTTCATTATATCAACATTCACTTCTACTTTCAGTTTCTTTTTAAAAAATAAGCTTCAATAGTTTGATTGCAGGAAAATTATTTAATAATAAACAAAAGTAAGATAAAATCTGTGAAAAAAAATGAAATATTATATTTAAAAAATTTAATATAAAAAATAAAATTACATTATACGAATAATAAAAACATTAAAAAATCAATTTTACCCTTATCTATTATGTTTTTACTTCCTTTCTTATCTTTTTCAACTAAACATGTTCTAACAAAAAATCTATCTTTTTTGTATTTACAACTCAGTTAATTCACAGATTCACGTATATATGCACATATACACACACACACACAAACAATAATGTACCTATCTATCTGTGTATCAATATAACACAACACATAACTACATGTTAAGTTTTTTAAAAATCTAATTTTAAATATAAATAAAAAAAAATTATGTAACTTCTTATTATTTTGTTCATAAACTTTCTTTTTTCTATTTTTGTGATTCTCTTATAAATTTATTACATATCTTAAAATAGAATATTTAATTAATAAAAAATAGTTAAATATGTTATCAAATTAAAAAAAAACAAATGTTTAATCTGTCATTTAGTGCCCGACAATGCCTCAAAAAAAATGGTCTGAAATTGAAATTATATGACTTGGCATAAATTTAACACAATCAGTTCGTTTTGTCACGTGCGATGTCACGTAAGCACCAAAAGTTAACTATTTTTACATTGTTATAGTAAAAAGTAAAGGACAACATTGATAGAAATTTTTTTTTTTGAAAGAAAGATCATTAAATTATAGAAAAGTCCAACGACACTTACAATATATAAGAGAACGCCCTTCTAAGAATATTGAAGAATAAAATGTAAACAACACAGTTGAACTAGATGACAAAAATAAAAGTCCAAATAATCCCATTTGCAAGATAGAACATTGATAGAAAAATAAAACATTGAAGATACAAATTATCCCGAATGAAGTACTGCCTCAACTAATCTGGACTCGACTCGCATCAAAATTGGCTAAGGTGGGAGAGTCTCCCAACGAGGATAACTGCATTCACAATATCTCAAACTCAGGACCTTACTTAAGTGATACCAAGTTACTTATCACTTGGACCAACCCTCATTAAATATATATATATATATATATATATACAAGTCAAAAGACATTTGAAGAAGCCCATGCTCTCTATTGTTTCTATAATTTCTCCCATACCACTTTGAGTTGGCTTACCAAAAAAGGGTTAGCTCCTTAAATATTTATGAGCTCAAATCAAACCAAAATGTTGAAAAAAATATGAATATTCTAACTAACTCCAATAATCAAATTCAATTCTATATATTAAATGTTAATGTTTCTCCTCCCACGAGCTTGCATTTTTCAACCTTGCTGTCTTTGAACGGCTTCACACTAATGGTTATGTTTTTCTTTTTCTCATATAAAAAAAATTTGATGAAAAATCATTAATAGAAAACTTATATATTATTTACATTTCTTTTAATTTTTAAAATTATCTTTTTAAAAAAGAAAATTAATATGCAGTTTGGTTAAGTTTTTATTCTTATTAATTAAAAGTATAAAGAATATAATCACAATAAATATGTAAAGCATTTTAGTCAATAGAAATAAGCAAAAATATATTATATTAAAATAATGATTTAAATACTACTTTATGAGATATATATATATATATATATATATATATATACACACACCCCTGTCTCTGTCTCTCAATAGTATTTTTTTAATTACCAAAATTAACGAGTCATGTTGTAACAAAATTAAAGTTTAAAAAGGTTTTTAGTCAACTCTTAGAATTAAAAAGAATAAATTATACAATACTTTATCTGTGTATCAGAAATTTTGAGTTAGGATGTACATCATATTCTTCTTTCCAATGTGAGGTGAGAAGGAAACTGATTTTCCTTAATTTCCTTTTGGAATCCCGACCAATAAACACAAATAAGAATTAGGGTTGCAATATAACAAGTATATATATATATATATATATATATATATATATATATATATATATATATTACCCACTAATTACTAATACCTAATAATACAACGGTTGGCCTTAATCTATTATGATTAAGATTCTCACTTGTTCAATGAATATTCTCTCCTACCGGGCTCTGGACCTAAATTGCTAGCTATTAAATCTCTCTCACCTAAACCTAGGTAAATCACAATATAACGAGACCTGGCTCCTCCTTCTCGTATATATGTATTGGAGTTTTCACGCTCATTCCTGTGTAATCTTACGTTCCTCCACTATTTCAGATAGCCCTAGAGAGCTCTGAATAGCTCTTCCTCTCGGTGACTCGCTCATCGGCCAACAAGTACATCCTAACTGTACACGGCATATATATATATATATATATATATATATATAAGAAACACCATGTAAAGTTATCGAACTTCACAGACTTAGTCATCTTCAGGATATATCGACACCTAAGTCTACTTAAATTAGGACAAGTCTATCCTCCCCTTAAATCTATCATGCATTCTATGATTGATTAATCGATATGTAATTGAGAAATACAAAATAATTAGAGATAAAACATGAAATTAATTAAATTCCTAATTAACTATATCATATATATATATATATATATATATATAAACAAAAATATGTAGTGAAGTTAATTATGACGTCAATTCAAAGTTTTAAGGTTGTTCCTTAATTGGTTTTGTGATATTGACAGGTTACTCTGCCATTAATGGTGCAAACTATTATCATTGATGGAATGGAAGGTATCATATATCTTATTTCATTCAATATCTTGGTTTAAGCATGCACATCATGCTCTGCTTGTGGTCCATGCATGCATGCATACATCATCATCATTAATTAATTAATTAATTACTATGAAATTATCAAAAGTTTAAGCTCACCATCTGTCGTCGTTGGATTTGTCTAGAGATCTATGCCAAAAACACTTTTTTTCTTTTTAGAATTTAAGATGGCACAAATCTCATGACAGATCCAAGAACTTGTAACTGGTGAGCTTGAGCTCTTGATAACTCTAAATACTCATTCATTAATTAATATCAATATATAGTTACATTATGATAGTTTGGAAATGCAGACAACTAATTAATTAGCTAGCTAGCTACATTATAGCATCTTAGTTAGGGTTTTGAATATGATTGCTTCACCTACAACTGTAATTTTGGGTCACTAATCACAATGTATCTATATTAATATATAGTTGTTGAATTTTTCAGTTGACTCACAAAACATACATATTAAATAATTAAAAATTAAAATAAATAGAGAATGCATGTGAGTAGATGGAGGGAGAGAGAAAGTATACATAGGGATTAATTTTTTTCAAATTTCAAAAATTTTAACCGTCAAAATATAAATTATTAAAAAAACATATATATATATATATATATGTGTGTGTGTGTGTGTGTGTGTGTGTGGTCCACAACGTTAGCTTTCAATTTTTTTTATTATGAAGTAAGGAGATCAGGACATTAATGGAGGGGCCAACCAAGTACATTCATAAATGAAAATTAATTAGGGTAAATTAAATCTGCGAAGAATGTTACTTTTATAAAATGTAGATATATCTATTAATTGATTATCATATTTAGAGATTTTTAACTTAATAATAAAAAAATAAGAGAAAGAATTTTAAAATACATCTACTAGTAATAAATTAATTTATGAAATTCTTAAAAAACAAATTCTGTAGGGTTTGGTTCTCTAAAAACAAAAAATCTACTACTCTCTATCCACTTATTTCCTATTATTTTAACTTTATTAAAAACAAAACTCTAACTTGACTTGAGGGGATTTCATAGGCTATTTTCGGTAAAAGATAAAAAAAGTTTCATCAATGTGAAAGATCTCAAAATAAGCAACATGAAGCCAAATAAGAGTTGAAAATTTTATGTCATTTAGCTTTTGGGAAAAGTTATATATATGATCAGTACAATTAAAATTTTATTTCGCCATTATTAGCAATTTCTCAATTGGAAACCTAGAAGGAATGAAAATTGGAGCACTTTAACTTTGGTTGATTCAAATTGGTGTTGAGACTATTTTCAGCTATAAATTAACATGATAGAATAAAAAAAAATTGAAAACTGGAAGCTTTAATATAATATGGCTAGCTAATATATATGCTAATTAATTAACTGTATGATTATAAAGATGGTTCGTTCTTTAATTTTATGTCTCAAATTTTTTTCTTTCGGTTATTTAAATTGTAATTTTTAGGGCAAAATATACAGTTTAGTATCCTTTAATTTGGCCCATCTATATACAATACTTCAATTCAAATTCTAATGTAAAAGTGTATTTAAATTATATTATTAGTATATGTTGGTTAATTAGTATTATTTTGTTAACTTTTGAAAGAACATTTGAATTTTCAATTTTTATATAATACATAAAAAATTTAGAAATTTTGCTGAAAAATTTTAACAAATTTCATAAAAAATATAGTTAATTAAAGAATGATTTATGAAACCTTTAAATTAATTTTCTGTGTGTGTATATATATATAGTGTCATATAGTATCTAAAATAAAATTATTTTCGGTAAGAGGATATCAAAAAATTTAATTTTGTGTTTATATTTGAAGTGTTTGAATGTATTCCTAAAGCTTGAAGTTTAGGTAGCATGTGATGCATGAGAAGAATGTCAATGGAGGAAGGTGATTGTATAGCCAAATTGCAGACAGCATGATTAGAGGGCAGGTAATGGTATGAAGGAATAATAATTGCATTTTAATCAATTAATGGGTTATTTTCAAAACCTTCTTTTGCAGGTTATAAGAATGTGGTCCTCATTAAACCACACACTTCAATGATTCAAATTTCCTTTTGTGATGTAAGGTCACCTAGTTAGGGCTATGGAATATATGGCCTTAATTAATAATTAATGCCATTAATCTTGTTCAGTTTGACAGATGGAAATCCAAGTTGTATATATATACACTATTGATAAGAGTAATTATGTTCTCTTGACCAATTTTTTTTAGATTTGGTCTTTCAAAGGATGACGCTCTATTCTGATCGATACTGCTTGATGGATTAGTCATCATAGGCTCACTCTGATAAAACCCAGATAAAAAAAATGCATGCCAAACATTCGAATTTCATTGAGAGAAATATATACTTCTAGTATTCGGTAAGTACCTCAAATAAAATTGTCTCCACCAAAAGGATATGTACATGTGGAAATTAAACAAAAAGAAAGTGCATGTAATTAGACATTACAAGTGTTATAAATTAATGTAATTAAATTTGAGATGTAAAAAAAAGTTCTAGTCTAGCCTAACAGTTCATAGAATTAAAAGAAATTAAAAATAAATTGTGCATGTTATTGATATATATATATGATAATATCATGCTGACCTAACCTAATTGAACCTATATGCATCATTAGCCTCAATCTTCACACTAGGCCTTTTTGCTTAAATTCTAGACACTTGAGGTTGCACACTACTCTAGATACTCTCTATGACGGCTCTAATATATATCTCTTTTTTTTGCCACTCACAAATATTAGATTTCGAATTACGTGAATTTTAATCCCTCCTCAAGATATATATAGACCCTAAACACTCGTTCTAACTAACTCAAATCTCTCCAATATCAATTATATATCCATTCCTCATAATGAATTATCAATATATATATATATATATATAGCCTCATTGATGAATGAACCTGGATAGCTAGGTCTTTGATGTCAGCAGCACGTCTAGAAAGTCGAAAAAGGATCAGTTGAAGTGTGATGGCTGATGTGTAATTTTACAGTGTACATCTTAATCATTGATTTCATGAAACTTCAAAAATTGAAGTGTAGAATTGATGAAACTAATGACTGAGATGTGCACTGTAAAATTGCAGATCAGCCAGCACTCCAGCTGATCCGTTTCCCTAGAAAGCCTAGACTCTGGCCAGAAAAATCTAGATTAGCTTCAATTTGTGTACAATATTGTACCAACAAAACAACTCATTGCATCAATTAATTGGTAGAATAAAAAGGAATAATTAGGAATTGAGAGAGAGTGAAAGAGATAGAATTCTTCAATATTTTTGATGAATGATTTCATTATATAGTACTACATGCACATACAGATTATTACAGAAAAGAGTGGGGACATATTCAACATCATAATTATTGCTTCTCCTTCTTTCTTTGCACAAACACCATTTTATTTTCTTCCCTTTCAGACACTCCTCAATAGGATATATATCATATAGACGTTACGCCAAATTAAATTTCAATTTCACCTATATTATATATATTGGATATATATATATATATATATGCAGAAGAACCAACCATAATTAATTAATTGTGTCCTTCCTTATTCATTCATTATATTCTTTAAATTCTTCATTCAACGTAGGGATTAATTGATGGGGTTTAATTCAATTGTACTATAGAAGATTGATATATAGTGTTTCTTCTTTAATCAATAATTATTAGAGTTTGATTTTTTTTTTTGTATGGAGAGAATTCTGAGGATGAAATAATCTCAAATGTACTAGCTATACAAAGGATTGTACTTTTAATTAATGATTTAGAAAAAGAAAAAAAAAGGTAAGATAAAGTTTGATGATACTCAAATGAAAGGAGTTTGGATCTCTTAATTAGCATGTATTCTTTAAGGTAATTATGAGTAGAGAGTAAATTATATTGCTGATATTGATCTTAATTAATAGTATTAATTATGAGAGATTATTCTTTCACTAGTGAGGTTGATATATTATATATGTTCTACATCGGATAAAGTTGAGAATGAAATATGATATTTAAGTTATGAGACACTCCTATCTAACAGGCCCTATTCTTTTGAAATTAATATAATTTTTCTCATAATTTAAATTATACCAACTGCATAATAATAATCGTCGAGATTGTGCATTGCAGAAAAATTTTAGAGACTAAGTATCACATGTGAATAACTATAGGTTAAGAAAAAGGTAATTATGCATATGAAAGCCATATCATTCTATCTAAAGTACTTGCTTTTTTTTTTTTTATAATTTGGTTAATTTGAGCTTGATATATAGGAATTTAAATATAAATATTTTAATCATTGAGACAACTTGGTACTATATATATAAGCTAAAGCTTTTGTTGGTAGAGAATATTGAAATTATATTTTGGCAATATTGGGTGTATCTAATTTAACTTTTATATATTTGGTATGTGAAAAGGGAAGCATTTAGAGATTTTGTCTAAAAATTCCTCATCAGTGAATGAAGATAAGATGTTGCAGTTGAGAATATGGCAAATAATCAATTAATAATTAATGGCTCTAGCTATATAGCTGTGGGCTCCATCAAATAAAATGCACCATGTGTTTAGGTGAAACCTCTTTATCAATATGCAAATCAAAATTTTTAATTTTTATTAGGATAGAATTATACACAACAAGGAACTCAAAGCATACATAAGAGGATATATTACTATAATAATTAAATTAAACGAGAAATTTCAAAACTTTTGTTATATATATATTTGGGTCAACTGCTCAAGTTGGTCCTAAAAATATAGGGTAGATTTTAAATTTGTTCTAAATGTTTCATTTGTTTCAAATCGGTCATGCCGTTATAAATCGTTATATTTTTCTGCTAAGTGCTGTTGTATGTTATCATTGTTCAGTCAACAAAAGAAATTCTAAGTCATCAAATCTTGCTACATCATCATCTTCCTCTTTCATTTTTCTGTGTTACGGAATGAAAGAGTGGTATTGTGTGAAGAGTGAAAACTGAATTAGAAGTCTGAAACACTGAAAAATGAAAGAGGAAGATGATGATGTGGCAAGAATTGATGACTTGAAATTCTTTTTGTTGATTGGACAATGATGACATCAGCACTACTTAACATTAAAATATAACGGTTTGTAACAGTAAGACCAATTTGAAACAAATGAAATATTAAGGACCAATTTGAAACAAATGAAACATTAAGGACTAATTTGAAACTAACCTATACCAATTTGAACATTTAACCTATATATTTGTGCATTAAGGCTCCATTTATTTTATTTTGAATCAGATATCTGAAAATGTGATCAAAGACATATATAAAAGGGGTTTTGGAGAAAAAGCTAATTAATGATTTTGGATGCATTAGAATGCCAATATTATAATAGAAAATTAAGATGTATATTGCTTAATTAGATATCATGATATGTAAGATACTATGTTATTTGAGATGATATCATAACAAACGCTCCTTAATATTTTTACAGAATTTGAGTATTTTATTTATATTTGAATAATTTTTAGTTACTATAGTCTATTTAAAATTAACTATATATAATATTAGGGCTTATAAGTTGGGAGTTTGTAAGAGAATAAGGTAAAATGATTATTAACGAATGATATGAAATGGGGTGGATTAAGAAGCTGTTTAACCACTCATGTTAAATGATAGTTTTCTAAAAATTCAATAATGTAAATTATCGTATTACTCACTATTTAGATGTTATTAACGGACCAAATTTATTGTATATATATAGTTTTCTTGGGTGCTTATAAGTTATATATATATAGTTTCTTTTAATTTCTATATTTCATATTTCATATCTCATCTTTCATCAATAATTTAATTTTTATCCATTTTTTATTGATCTCATCACTATTAAATAAAAAATAAAAAAGAATTGTGATCTAAATGAAAAAATTATATAACATAAGGAATATATAAAAAAAATGTACATAATATTATAAAAAAAAAGTTAGGGGAGGATCAAAATTAAAATCAAAATATAAGGTTGTGATTGGTATTTGAAAAAAAAAAAGGGAAAAAGAGTAGGAGAAACTTAAATTTTCGCATATTCTTCCTATCAAACAAATCTTACTTTTTGTAATGTAGTAAAATTATGTTTTTGCCCTTACTTTTTTATCCACTTTTATTTCATTCTCATTTTTAATGTACGGATAAAATGATCATTTTACCCACTTTATTTCATTCACATTACATCACATTAACATGACATTTTCATTCTCATTTCCATTCCTTCACTCATTCCACGTATCAAACACATCTTTATAAGAGTTGCATTTCTTGCAACTCGCCTACAAATTGCATTGTAGACAAATCTATTTACTTTGTCTACACGTGTCCTTTTAAATTGATGTGAATGATATTGAGTTACGTACGTAAAACTTAAAATAAATTAAAACAGAGGTCAAATATGTATGTATATTTATCAAAAACGAAGGCCAAATACACAAAGACTCAAAATAAACTAAAACAGAGCCCACATAGTTGAGAGTTTTTGTCCATATCAGTTATCCATGTTAAAATTTAACAAAGAATAATAATAGTGTTAAGCAAAATGACTTATTAAAATAACTTGTAAACATAGAAGACTTATTTAAAATTTTTAGATCATAAAAAAATAATTTAAATAATAGATAAAAAATAAAATAAAATTTTGACCTGTATGAATACGATCATGTTAATTCTCAGATTTGATAAAAAAAAAAAAATGGGACCGGTCTAATCATTAATTACAGATTATTCAAACTTGAAAATTAATGAAATGTTACATCTTGAAAATTAGGGACCAATAACTAACATTACAATTTTCAACGTTCCAAATATTTACGTTTCAAACATTTCTTTTTTTTTTTTGAGGAATAAGAGTTAAGTGGCAAGTGATTTAATATTATTTAAGTAAGATTTGAAATTTAAAATTTTGTGAATTCAATTATTTTTATTGAAAATTTTTTTCATCATAAATCATAATCAAATACATGATATAGATCGAGTTTAAATTAATTAGAACAATATCTCAAAAATTGAGCTGATAAAAAAAAATTTCTTCATGACTTTGCAATTTCATCACCTTATTAAATTATTAGCTACTAATTAAGTTCATGAACCTTAAATGCTGGATTACATGCATGTGTTTATAAGTTGGCGTGTTCCACATTAATTTCCATTTGTATAGATTTTCAAGGAATAAAAGTTTAGTCTTCTTTAAAAAAAAAACACATATTTTATGTTGGCTTTATTTAATGATTTAGTCAATAAAAAGTGAACATTTTTGAACTTTTCTAAATTTTAAAACCCACAAAAATATCAAGAATTAAATTAAAATTTTTTTTATTTAGTTATAAATTGGTTTGGTGGTTTTTTGAAATTTCCTAAATTAATGCTAGTTTTAGTTAATTTTTTATCTATTTTATTAATTAAGAAAATCAAATATTAGCTAGGAATTATCTTTCAAAGACGACTAATTAAAATATTTCATTTAAAAAAAAATTAAATTGTTCATTTACTCGAAAGCAACATTTAATTTCCATCTTTTTTCTTTACTATATGTATATAGCCTTTAAGCCATATATATAATTAAGATAACCAAAAAAAATTTTATAATTAATTGTATTATTTTTACATATTGAAGGACAAAATTGACTCAATAAAAATAATGAGTAAGCACCCATCGTTAATCATATATATAGTTTTATTTGATATTACTAATAATATATAGTAATTAATTATATAATAACCACATATATTTCGTCACAATTTTATACCTTTTTACTCACAATAATGACGAAATTTGATTATTAATATAGGTCACTAAAATCAGAGTTGGTGTATCATTTTTTAGGTGAAAAAAGAGTATAGGGATTGAAATGATAATTTTAAAGTTGAAGAAAGGGTAAAAATATAATTTTTTTAAAAAAAATTCAGCATTCCACAATAAAAAAGTTAAATGACAATGTTACACAAAAGAATTGATTTGACACAAATTGTAAAAATAGAGAACTAATTTAAAATTTTTTAAAAATAACTGACTAATATAAAACTGATGAACAAAAAGAAACCAAAATGAATATTCCAGCTTTCTTTTTGTTTTCACATCTCCACCCAACTTTATTTTAGATAAATTCTAAAATTTGTGGGACTCTCTTAATTATTTTACTTTTTTTACAAAAAAATAAATAAATAAAACCCACGGTATGGGCAACCTAATCTATAATAATTAAATATTCACTTAAAAATATCGAATAAAAATTCAATGGTACCGTACCACTGAACTTCAGTGCATCCTTCCAATCATGTAGTGTCATTTGTTAATATTAATAAAAACTCACATTAATTAGGGCCCACCTTGAATGGTTTAGGGACCAACTGATTGGAGGAATGTACTGAAGTTCAGTACTACCGTACCACTGAACATCTACTCAAAAATATCAAGTTTAGCATTAGTTATTTAATGAAAAATGTGGTAACGCAACTTAATCTATAATCAATATTGAACCGATCCTCATCAACTAATTAACTCATCACACAATGAAAAATTTAGACTATTTTTATTTTTTTAAACAAATATAATGACATATATATGTAACTTATTTATATAATCTGAAATATTATTATAAATAATATAAAACTAAAAAGGACTTAAAAAAAAGAAAAAGTGAACTAGCTTACAAAAGCAAAGGTGATTTTACTCGAAGGTTTCGCGTAATGACACGCTAAGATTAGTTTGGTAAACATCGTTATTTCTTATTTCAATTTTTGTTATTTTCATAAACTAATTAAATCTATCGTAATTAACTATTGATCATAAGTATCTATTTAGGTCACTCCCTATTAAATTAGGTTTGATAAGACCCATTAAGGTTTTTTTTTTATAAGTGAGGTTTTATTTGGAAGAGAGAAAAATATTATATGTATATAATAATATTAGAGGTATTTGGCAAATAAAAAAGTTTGCAATTTTTTTAAAAAATTTTAAAATATAATATAAAATTATTATTATAGTTTGGAATAAGTTAAATAGCTATCCAATTTTGTTTGATAAATTTCTTGGAATAGAAACCATAATGTTATGTCGTCTAGAATATTGTTTGATTGAAATAAAAATTCAAAGTGTGCCTTGATATATGTCTTTAATTGTTCCTGAATTTTTTTTCTTTTCCTTTATCCCTTCTGTACCATGGTGAAGAAGTGTTCCTTTACTATAAATTTAAATTTTTTATATTAATTAACAACCTATTTAAATCATATATAGCAGACTCTATTTTCTTTTAAGTCCAATATCCATCACACTGAGCCATCATTTAATTAGAATTGGTCCAATAAAGTTACATGAGCCATTAAATTAATCAACAAATATTTCTAATGTCTTCACCAATTTTTTATTAACCACCAATTATCATAGGAAAGTTGAGTTTACTGAAAGGAATTCATAATAAACAAATGTTCAAATTTAATTTATGCTAAAAAAAAATACTCACATTTAATGTTCAATAACATATACTTGTAAGGAACAACAAAAAGTCCAGACCAAATTTGAGATTGCCTAATTATTACATAATTATATGGTAAAAGTACCTTTCCTGCCCCTAACGTTTTTTTGCTGTCAATTGTATCCCTAACGTTTTGTGTTTCTCCTAATGTTAGGCTTTTAGCTAACACCGTCAATTTTTGGACGGTTTTTTATGACGTGGCATCCTATGTAGCCAACAATTTTTACTGGACTTAATTTTTTTCATATTAGCAGTCAATAATACTAAATTTTTGGGGTCCATTTTAATGATGTAATGAGTATTTTGGTGTACTGGATTTACTGATGTACTGAGTTTTTAGAGTCAATTACCCCTAAAATAAATTACTGATGTAAAAAAAATTAAGTCCAGTCAGAATTGTTAGCCACATAATTAGTTATGATACACATTTCATAAGGAGGGTAATATAAGTGTTTTCATAAACGTGAGATGTAGATTTTTTGTTACCAGAAATAAAATATCTAACTCTTACACTTTCATGAGACATGTTATCTATTTTTTCTTTGAGTATTAATTGGTAAGAAATGATTTGGGAAGTGATATCACTTTTTGGAAAGAAAAACTTATTGTGAGAGATTTCCTTATATATAATTGATTGAAAATTGACATATCATGAGGAAGAAATCTATGGGAGATCATTTTTCTTGTTGGATAGGGAATATTGTAAAGTCCGTGAGTTTGATGAAGAGAAAAACATGAGAATTTGTATGGTCAAAGTGGGAAATTTTAGGGAAAAAGCAAATTGTTTCAGACATAATAACCTTTTTTAAAAAAAAAAATAAAAAACCTGAATTTCTATACTGGTATTTCAGGAGCCTACGCTAAATCTCTTGTGTTATTCTCTAACTAACGTTTTCACCTATCTTGCATGACGAATCTCTCTCATTGAACCTATGTAAGGGAACTTCTTCATCTTCCTTTTTCATTTGCTCTTAAGCCTACCAATGCATACCGTAGTTCACGTGGCCTAGTCTTTTACTCTCTCATTCTCTACAACTTGGGAATCCTTACCTCAAGCGAACTACGTAGATTTTGATCTTTGTACGTAGGCGATGAGTCGAGAAGAACCTGGCTCGAGTCCTCCTCTTCTAGACCTCGATTGATAGCCGTTCTCTTTTCTCCTATTTTCGACTACCTGTCGGTTCATAGAGAATATCATCTACCATCAAACACAGTGACAACTAATTCTTTCGCTGGATAGGTATCTCTCGAATTCTCGGTGGGTGGAATAGTTGGCGTGAAATTTAAAAATACTTTATATTTAAGGCCAGAAATCGAATTTCTAATATTTAATTAAGGATAAATAAGTCTCTTTCGTTCAATGTTTTCAAATTTTCTAAAATATTGTTTAAAATATAATAAGAAAAATCCCCTATTTTCTAGTTTTAAAACTTGAATACCTGATTTGTAGAATACAATTATAACATTATTTCAAAAAAAGACCATATTCATGAATTTACCAAAAAGAACAATATAATAATCATGCTTATTCAACGAGATATATTATTGTTCATAAAAAAGAAACTAGATATTATATATATATATATATAGATGAAAACTGGAAAATGGTAAAATTATGGAAAACAGCCATTTTGGTTCAATAATGTTGAGGTAGCATTTAATTAAAGAGCCCATGAATCACGCAAAAGTTGATGAATATTTGAAAATTAATTAGAAGGGCCATCAAAATCAAATTAATTAATTAGTTCAGATTGCAAAATATTGTAACTGAAAATATCAGTCTGACTTTGCCATATTACCACAAAGACTTCCCAAATATAACTCTTAGAATTTAAGATTATGATCAGGACATCACGTGGTAAGAGAGATCAGATGCCTATTCACTTACGTCACATAAACCTTAATAAAAAAATTAATTAATTAATTAATTATTTTCTTAGTATTGAATATTTAGGCTCATAGTTTTAATTAATTACCTGTTTTTTTGGTACTCTAATTATAAGTTAAAATCAATTTTTTAATTTTTAATTTTCTATGAATTAGTTTCAGTTTTGTTGTTTTTTAATATAATCTTGTCTTATATCTATAAAAATATCACTTTTAATTTCTTTTATTGAATTAGGATATCCACTGTTCTGCACAGTAATTAATCTATTCGTTTTTTTATAGGTGCTTCGAGGGTGGGACAATTGGCACAAAAATTTAAAATTATTCTGTAAGTAAAGCCAAATCAAACAAGAGTGGATTATATGTAGTTATAGATGGTGGAATTAGTTGTGAAGTTAGCAAAGGGATAAAGAAAAACAATTCAGAAAAAAATTAAGAAATTTTTTTTTATATTTTTTAAACTACAGACAACAGATAACTATAAAAAATCTACTCTCGAAATACCTGGAATACATTTTGTTAACGATATATATGAGTCTTTTCCACTCATCTGCACACCCTTTAATGTTAATTTAATTGCCAGTCAAATTTATGGTATGTTTGTTTAGTAGAATGTTGGAGAGAATGTGAATGAATATAAGAATGTCATGTCAATGTGATATGATATGTATGAATAGAACAAAAATGGGTAAAATGACCATTTTACCTTTATATTAAAAGTGAAAATTAATAGAATAAAATTAGGTAAAAAAGTAAGGGCAAAAACATAATTTCATCAGATTGCATAAAGTAATGTTTGTTTGGTAGAAATAATGTTGGATGTAAATATCATGTATATATTAATTTGTGGTCCCTATTATGTATTTTCTTTTTTAGTTAATATAATTTCCTTTTTATATTACCTAAAAAAGTTTTCAAAACTGCAAGAGATTAAGACACACCATTTTAGCTGCATCTCTTAGCTTTTTACCAGCTTAACTGTGATTTAACAACAATAATTCTACATATGTTGGCTAATATATGAATTTACTATTAATTAATGGAAAAAATGAAACTATATATATATATATATATATATATATATGAGTACAAAAAATTAATTTTAATCATATAATTATAAATGATTTAGGTTAAAAATGAGATGAAAGTAAAAATGAATTAATAATTAAAGTAACCCTGTTATATAGCATATGATATTGAATTATGCACATATATTTGGAGAGTAAATTAAATTAGATGCACATATAACTAATTATAATCAGATAAGTAAAATTTAATTATATTCATCAATAGAAATTTAATAGCATGCATGGGCTACATTATTATTTTTTTAAACATAGGGATCAATTAATAAATCAAGTAAATTAACATGCATGGTTGACTAGAATAGTAGCTACTCAGATAAAAGTTCAGTACTACCGTATCACTTAACTTCAATGCATCCCTCCAATCATATAATACTATTTGTTAATATTAATAAAAACTTACATTATTTAGGACTCCACATTGAATGAATTAGGGACTAACTGATTGGAGGGATGTATTGAAGTTCAGTACTACCGTACCACTGAATATCTACTCTCTAGGAATTTGAGTCTTGTAATTAACTCTCACTAAAAAAAATTTAATGCCAATTAATTAATTTGTTAATAAGCTAATGTTAACATTAATAATGTTATTTGTTAAATTGGTTGTTATAAATAATATTAAAATATTTTTGACACAATCTCTAATATTTGTTGTAGAACTGACACTAGTTAGGTCTTTTAGCGAACAATCATAAATGGAGTTAAACATAATTTTATAACATTGGCAAAAAAAAGAATGTTATAACATATGCTAAACTCATCTTTTATATTCCCTTCGGTTCACTATATCTGCTTCGTTGGGTAGGTGCGTAAAGACAAGGAAATCATTAGTTCACCTTAATTAAACTTAGAAAAATATTAAATAAAAAGACTAAATTGCCCTTACTAATTAATTACTCCTGCTTAATCTTTCTCCATTAATCTTACATTGGGAATATGTATTAGTAGGGATAAAATTGTAAAAAAATAATTAATACTTTCTTGATTTTGTAAAATAACAGATATTTTAAAACATAAAAAGTTCTCCCACTAATTAAGCAGGTATATATTGTGAACCGGAGAGAGTAGTGTCTAATTGAAATTTTTAATTCTATTATGATCAAACTTCCACTAAATGGGGGCTAAATTAATTGAAAGTTAGTGAGAATTTCTAGACATTGGTGGATTATGATGTTTAGAAAATTTAAGAGAAAAAATGGATTAATCCGGAGTAACCCTAATAATGCAAGAGAGAGAGAGAGAGAGATGTATGGAATAATGGAAACTACAAGTTTGAGCAATGAAAGAAGGGGCATTATGGGGTCAGGCGACTCAGGAATAAGAAATGACCCATACATTCTAACAGTAAAAGGCCAAAACTCTGAATCCAACCCAAGAAAACCAATTAATATATATATATATATATATATATATATGAAATGGATGATGGATTGTATTTTAATTGATGATTTAAACCGATACTATTAATCGACTAATTAAAATATAATTTTATTACGATTGATCAACGGTTCAAATCGTTAGTTAAAGTGTACTTCATATGAAATCATTTTAATCGATCCAAGAGAGTACTGTAAAAAAATTTTTTGAAGCTTTTTTGGTGAAATAATATATATATATTGAGTTAATGAATTAATTAGGTCACTCTCATGGATTCACAAAAGTCACTTTCAAAAAGACCCTCTTTTTCTTCTCACCCCTCTCTCCTTTGCCTTTTACCCATACTCTTGAACAAAAATATTATTGGACGGTAGCTTCAATTCATACCCATTGAATCTCTCTCCTCCTTTATGATCCATACTTTAATTAATCACTAATTAATGCCACAATTATCTTTTACGCCCCTAAATTTTACATCAAATTTTAATTTTGTCCCCAATGTTACGAAGTTCTTCCTGATACTTAGCTAATATCTTTAAAATTACTAACGAGAAATGATGACACGACATCATATATGTAAAAATAATATTAACCCACCACTCACAACGAACACATTTCTTCATATTAGTCAATGCTAACTCATTTAACACGAGATTGCTTTTTCTTAGAGTACGTTTAGGATTTAGAATATGAAAAAGAAGATTATGAAATCGTTTTGAATGATAAGTTAATATTAATATTATATATTTGATGTATATGTCATCATTTTTTTGTTTCCCACAGATATCCTCCTATTGAAAGCAATTTTGTTTGAGCTAGCTGAGGTCTCCTAACGGGGGTAGAGTTCTCTCAGCAAATGTTTCTCATACGCAAGTCTTCGAGACTTTGCTTGAGGGGAATGAAGTATCTACCACTCCAACCAAACACCTGTTAGTTACATGTCATCATTTTCCGTTAATAATTTGAACGATATATTAGGAGTCTTGGGACGATATAATCGAAACTTTTAATTTAGAACGAAATGGATTGCAATATGGACCACTTTTGGGACACAATTAAAAAGATAATATAAAGTTTGGGGATACAAAAAGTGTTTTTCTCTTAATTAAATAATTTATTAATGATGTGGGGTTTGAATATGGTTGAAGGGTCTTGTTCTAGCCCATAAATAGCTGTCTTCTTCTTGGCCAACTATCACTTCCATAATTTGCAACCTTTTCACTCCTTAATCCACAAACCTACAATTACCTTTCTTTTCATTCCTTCCTTCCTTCCTTCATATAACTCTCTTATAATTATATATCATATATATATATATATATATATATATATATATATATATATATATGTATATACTACTTGAGAATATTAATTGAGAGGAAGAAGAGGTATATATATATATATATATATATATGTATATAATAATTAAATTAACAAATTCTTCATTTATATATATAGTTATTTAATTTCTTCCTTCAATCCAAAGTTGAAATCAAGAGTTTGAATTTAATTATTTCAGGTATTTACATATGGATATGGAGGTAGGAGGAAGCGGAGGAGGGGGAATGGGAATGGGAATGATGAGTAGTAATAATATTATGGAAGGAGGAGGGGCGGAAGGATCGTCGTCGATGGCGATGCAGAAGAAAAATGGGAGAGGGAAAATAGAGATAAAGCGAATCGAGAACACGACGAATCGGCAAGTGACATTCTGTAAGAGGCGCAATGGATTGCTGAAGAAAGCTTATGAATTGTCTGTTCTTTGTGATGCTGAAGTTGCTCTTGTTGTCTTCTCTAGCCGTGGTCGCTTGTATGAGTATGCAAATAACAGGTATAAATTTCATTTTTATTATTAATATTATTTTATTTATTATATATATATATGCATATAGTTTCTCTTCTGAATTATATTCTGATATTCAACATAATTAAATTGGAACTTGGAATTCATTCTCCTGAAAATTCTCTGAAAGTGTGTGATATTTTGTTCTGATTTTGGCTTTTCAAAAGTAGTGAATTAGTCTACATATATATATATATATACAATTTTTTGAAAGAAGAAATTATGTATACTTTATTAAGATGAATGAAGATAGTACTAATTAGGGTCGCTTTCCTTTCCTGCTATACTGCAAACTGAAAAGTATATATATTATATATATATATATATATATATATATATATATATATATATATATATATATATATATATATATATATATATATATATTTTTTTTTTTTTTAATTTTATCTTTCTGGGTTTCTAGCTAATCTGTGAATTATTCCAGAGGTATAGCTAGTTTTCAGTCCCAATTTAACCTTTCTTTCTTCATTTCTTGTTAGTCTAACTAATTCCTTTATAAAATTTAAGCTTTTTTGTGTTTGATTCTGTGTATATATATATATATATATATATATGTGTGTGTGTGTGTTATTACTTCTTCTACTTGTATTTTCCTGTGTTCTTTTAGGATGTAGATCTGTGGTAATAATAATAAATATATAGAAATAAACATTAGAGCAAAACAATATTAGGGTTGCAAAATTCTTTAATTTCTTGATGTATTTTCATATGATCAATATATTCTTTTCTTCACTCTTTCTTAATACTATCTTTTATATTCTCATCCGCAAGACAAATCATAAAACTTCATACATATATCCATCTGAAAACTTATGATGATGACCAGTACAATTTTTTTTTGTTTGAAAAATATAATTTGGCTCTCACTCAAATTTAATTTTTTAATTAATTTTGGGTTATTGTTATTTAGTTATGAATTTTCTTGGAAAAGAAAATTTATTACTTTTTCTCCTCCGTACGAGTAAGAAATGAACAAGAACGATCCAAATCATATATTAGGGTTTTCTCTTCTTTTTTTTTTTTCCTTTTAAATTTCAACAAGTTTTGCTTTAGGGTTCCCACAACTCATTGTCTTACAGTACGTCAGTACCCACAAGGAAATTTGGGTGAATGGTTTAGAATATATTACCTTTTTTCTTTTCAAATATTAGCTGAATTTCTTGATTATTTTTTTTAATAAATTAGTGGTAAAAGCATTATGGAATAGTACTAATTAGGGTTTTCTTCCATGAGTATGCACTTCTTTTTTTTCTCAATAAAATGAAAAGTCCATCCTCTTCTTGACTAATTAGAAAATTTTGTATCTTTATAATTAAATACACATGTTTGGTCATGTGAAAAGACCTCTTAATTTTTTTGAGATTTTATAAAGAGATTGACATATTACCCACCAATAAAATTTTCACATCGATAATTATAATATTCGAATCTTCATTTTTGGGATAAGTGTTTAAATCTTAACTAATTATACTACATATTTTAGATATCTCTATAATTCCTTTTTTTTTGTCTAATCCATTTCCTCCCCATTTCTTTTAATAATTTATATATATATATATAACCATAAAAATTCAAACGGATTAACATAATTTCTATCTTGAAATTTATTCTTTATTCTTTCTTGATCTCATTTTTCCTTTTACAAAAAAAGGAAATTGAGAGGGTAAAAGTAATTAACATCATTCATATGATATCATTTTCTAAGTACAGATAAATGGAAAAAGACATCTCTTCAGGATCAACTATACTATATTTTATCACGAAACTCTTTTACAGAGAGTTTAACCTTTCAAAGGATTGAGTTTTTTAATCTTTTTTTCGTTTATCTTTTTCTTTTTTAATAAAAAATTCAAATAAAAAAAGTAAAAGAGAAAAAAAAAAATCAACCTCTTAAAAAATTGAACTTTCCATAATCGTCATCCCTTATCACTGACTCTCTCTCTCTCTTCTATGACTTTCTTGTTACCAGAAATAAAGTTCGTAAATAATCCACCAACCCCACATTATGTGTTTTGGAAATTTCATGGAATGGGAATGTTATACTTATTATATCAAGTATTGCTACATGTACCATTTTATGTTAAGACTTCATTAGAATATAGGTTCAGAGAAAAAGTGGAAGAGGACTTCAGAAAATATCAGGGTTTTAATAAATTCTTTAGAGACATAAATTTTTTCAAAGTGAAATGAGATATATATTAATTTCATGATAAAATTTAGGGAACTTTTTACAAGAGCTTGTATGTCTTGTATATATTCAACTCAATATTTCATATTATTTACATAAGTCCTTGGCCAAAATGCAGAAAAACAAAAAATCCCTTCAACTATATATATGAGTTATGTGCAAATAATTCCCCAACTAAAAAAGTGACATAAAATTTCCCCTAAACTTTATAATTTTGCAAAAAAAAAAAAAAAAAAAACTAAAAACATTAAGGCCATGTTTGGTATCACTTAATTCCAAAGGGAAGGTGAGAGGGAAGTTAAGTTTGAAGTATGTTTGGCATGCTTTGAAAAGTGAGGAAGTGAGGTTGAGCTTCGTAGTTGAGAGGGAAGCTTGTTGCCATGAAAATTGAGAGGGAAGTGGAGGGAAGGTGAGGTGAAGTTTGGTTTAAAGACCAAAATGCCCTTAAAAAAATTTGTGGCTTTTAAAAAAGTAAGGGCAAAAAAGGTATTTCATACTTTTATTTTCTATTTTCCTATCTTCTTCCAACTATACCAAACAATATTACTTTTACATTCCACTTCCATTTCCCTGCATACCAAACATACTTTTCATCACTTACTTCTACTTCTACTTTTATTTCCACTTCCACTTCTCACTAAAACACTCACTGGATACCAAATGCCACCTAACTTGTTAAATTGATTGCCTCCTTAGAATTAAAGTTTTCTTCACAAGTTATGTAATTTACAATAACTTTGTCCTTGCAAATATAAAGCCCTAAAAGAACAAAGAGGAGCATAGGGAAATGGAAAGAAGTTGTAAGAGGCAAAAGAAAGAAGAAAAAGGAAGAAAGAGAGAAGGAAGGAATGGAGAATATGTGATCCATTCTCAGCTCAAAATTCTTGTGCATTGGGATGATCATACACACTTTCTCAGATTCTCACACCTTCACTACTCACTACTCACTACTGACACAATTCGTCAAACTCTTTTATTAACTTCTTTCAACACTCACAAAAAATCCAACACCAATAATATATATAATTTTCTGTGCAATAGTTATGGGCAACTCATACACTCAACAGAAATTCCTCACTTCCATAAATTTTTAGGGTTCTTGTGCCAAAATTTTTTTTTTAAAGGGAATAGAGTAGGTAACTTATTACTCCAACTAACTACCGAAAAACTATCTCTAGTATATTTGCCCAAAATATTGTCTCTAATGATAAAATTACAGATTTTATCCTCAAACATATATAAAATCCTCAGCTCCACAAGCATTTTCATCCTTCTTCCATTAATTATTAGTCTCATTTAACCCTCTTGAGTTTGAAATTAAAAGAGTCAATAAAAATAACAATGTCTATTTCATTAACTTCTAATTAGTGTCCTGATTAAAGACATTGATTAAAAGTATAAAATTTTCATATGTAGTCCTACAATAGATCAAGGAGTGGAGTAAAATAATTCTGAGATTTGCGATGATCAATATGATGCTGTTCTACCATTAATTAATTGCTTGTATTGATATATGTATATATATATATATATATATATATATAATTGCAGTGTTAGAGCAACTATAGAGAGGTACAAGAAAGCATGTGCTGCTTCCTCAAACACTGAATCTGTTTCTGAAGCTAACACACAGGTATTTTCTGTTTGGGAAGGAAAAATGGTTGAGTACAATTATTTAGGTGTTTTTTAATTTTTGTTCCTCTAATAATAATAAGTTTTTTTCAGGCAAAAAAAAAAAGGTTTTATTTATGGACAAAACTTATGTGTTGTTGCTTACATGCTTTTGGTAAGGTTAACCAATTAAAAAAAGACATGTGTCAATTTTCTTCTCAAAAGTGACACATGTCTTTTTTTTAATTGGTCAACCTTACCGAAAGCATGTAAGCAACAGCACATAAGTTTTTTCTTTATTTATACTCTTTTTTTGAATGATTGATCATATAAAATTTAATTTTTTGGTCATATAAACACTTTTTGTTAGGCCAAATTACTCTTCCGGTCCTCAACGTTTGTACGAAGTTTAATATTGGTCCTTAACATTTCAAAAAGTTATTTTAGGTCCTCAACGTTTTTTTGGGTCAAAATTGGTCCTCTAGCGTAACATCTGTCTGGTTTTGCCATTAAATGCTGACATAGAAGGATTATGTGGCACACCCTCTCTCCTACATGTCGTGTTTAAATGACATGACACCCTCTCTCATTCAAACTCAGCAAAATTAAACGACGTCGTTTTGATTCATTTAAATGTTCTGTTTTAGTCATTTAAATGAATTTTGGAGTAAAAGAGGGTGTTATGTCATTTAAATATGCAACATAAGAGAGATGGTGTACCACATAAGCCTTCCACGTCAGCATTTAATGACAAAACCAGACGGATGTTACGCTAGAGGACCAATTCTGACAAAAGAACGTTGAGGACCTAAAATAACTTTTTAAAACGTTGAGGACCAAAAGAGTAATTTGGTCCTTTTTGTTATATATGTTATTTGTGATGAAAAACTTTATAATAAATGAATGCAACGCCCATGTTTGGTAGGAGACTGATGGATTGAAGAGTTTGGGAGGGGTTAATACATGAAAAGACAAAAATGCCCCTCCATAGAGTAAATTTTGGTTTCTTTTAATGAAGGATAAAATTATCATTTTACTCCAATTTCATTCCTTTCTCACCTTTCATTTAATTATTTTATACCAAATATAATCATATCATTCCAATGCAAGAAATATGAGTATTTCCAACAACCTCTCTATATTTTGATGGCCACTATACATTTTTTCAACAATTAAATTTTAACTGTCGAAATAAGTACTTTTTTTTCAACAATCAAATTTTAGCCGTCGAATTAAGTTGTTGAAAAAAGTCAATGATAGTATTTTCGACGATCAACAATTGTCGATAATACTTTTTTTACAATACTTTTCTCAACGGTATTTTTCTCGACGGCCGTCATCAACAAATGTATTGTCAAAGACAATTAAGTGACCGTCGAAATATAAGTTGTTAAAAATACTCATATTTCTTATAGTATTCCTATTCCCATTTTCACTCTTGTTCCATCCCTACTTTCATTCCTACTCAGTCAGAATAAATTCCCCAAGGTCAATTTTGATAAGATATATATAATACATATTCATGGTTAATTTATTATTCTAAAAAATTACTGTTAATTTGCTTCTTCTTTTTTTCTTTTCAATGAGCTAATAATTAACTTTATTATACCAACGATTTATACTAATTAGTAATTACTTGTCTGAAAATTAGTTTTACCAGCAAGAATCATCCAAGTTAAGAAGGCAGATTCATGAAATTCAGAATTTAAACAGGTCAGTTTTTTAATAATAATAATATAGTTCTTCTACCATTTTCCAATATATTTTCACTATTAAATGAATTATTATAATATAATGGATTGAATTTGCAGGCACATACTTGGTGAAGCTCTTAGCTCTTTGAGTCTTAAGGAACTGAAGAACTTAGAGGGAAGATTGGAAAAAGGTTTGAGCAGAGTTAGATCTAGAAAGGTACCTTTAATCTTAATTACATCACTAACTAATTAAAAGGAATTAATTAATTTTCTTTGATAAATACAATAACCTTAATTTTCAAATACATAAATATTAAGAAATTTCGTTGCCTTTTATTGATAAAAATTGCGCATGGCTTAAATGATATTTTATTAATGGATTATCTCTATGTTTTCACTTTGAATTAGAGTCTCATTTTCTCACTTAATTTTTTTTTTGTATAAAAGAACATCTGAAATTTTTTGATAAAATTATAATATGAAAACAATTTTTCGTGTTAGAATGTCATTATTGGCTAACAGCCTTGGACAAGCTTTCTTTAAGGCAAGAAGCTAAGTGGTTTTTTTTTTTTTTCAAAAGCATTTGCTTTGAGATTATGAAGTGTCTGGACAAGCTTTTATGACTAAAAAATGCCTGAGTTGTAATTAAATATTCATGTATGGACTAAATTATTTTTCTTTAAAAAATTATAAAGATCTATTTACAAATTTCTTGATATATCAAGTTAAAAATGAAGTAAATATTGATAAAAATACAATAAATAAAATATCTTTTTTCCCTAAAAATAAATAAGAAAAAATAAGATGAAACATAAACACGACTATTGTCAAAGAGCATATATAACCCAAAAAAAAACACTATTTAAAGATTTTTATATTACACAATATTATTTTAAATAGTCCGTACCGACACTTTCTAAACTAAAACAAATATTTAACTAAAGTTTATTTAGGACATTTGTTAATATTTTTTTCTTTTAGTTGAAAAAGAATTTATTGTTTAATAAAAAATCAATAAAAATAATTTTATAAACTCCTTTAATTATTGGTTAAAAAGAATCATTAGGCAGTGGTTAACAAAATTTAACTAATTATACCTCACGGCAACTTTTTTTTCTTGGGCCAACTATTTAGGCTACTTTAAAATCGAAAAATAAAGAGAAATTTAAAAAAAAAAATACAAACATAAAGTGGACTTTGAGTTCTTTTTATACATGAAACTCTCTTCACCTTCATATCCTAAGCAAGAGACTTCAATTCCTATTTCCAATCAAAAAATAAAAAAAAATTAAACTATATTCTTGTAATTCCATTGAACTGAAGCAATCACTTTGTTTTGTTTCAGCATGAAACGTTATTTGCTGAAGTCGAGTTCATGCAAAAACGGGTATGTATACGGCCTCCCTCCCTATTCATTCAATAATTGTCTCCAAAGTTTTAAATTGATTGCGATCACAGTTGTAATTATGTTGTAATTATTGCGGTCGAGGGTATTGCGACCGTAAATTTTTTTTTGATGGGAAAAATTGTAACATTAAATATATACTATTTTTTTTCTTCTTTTCTTCTATGGATATACATTCATGAGAATGGATCTTATGTTGTACATCATAAAAAAGTAAGGAGACTTATTACGTGTCACTCTCTCTTTTTACTTTTCTATGATGTACAGCATAGAATCCATTCTTGTGAATCTACATTGCATCGCAATTGCGGTTGCCGCAATATGCATTGCGGAGTGCAATTTAAAACGTTGATTGTCTCCTAATATAATATAATGATATATATGAGCTTAAGCTTTGATTTAATTAATTATTTGTAGTTGTAATTAATATTATGGACTCGCATGCATGCATTGTGCAGGAAATCGAGCTGCAAAACCATAATAATTACCTGCGAGCAAAGGTAGTCTTTTCTCTTTCTCTAATATAATTAATATGTCTGTGACACTCAGAAATTAATTAAAATGTACGTTTATTCATATATGTCAATGTGGATTATTGAACTGATTGGTGAAAAATCTGGAGGACAACTCTCCTTTTATTTATGAGCGAGGATTCCAGTTCTCTAACACTCAAAGACCAGTTGAGTAGTTCTGACTGGATAAAACTACTTTTGATTTAGGCCAATGCAATAATATTTTGAATGGAATCTCTGTTGGTCCCCCAACATAGCAGTGGCACCCTGCCTAGCTAATAGTATTTGAGAGTATCTTCCCTTACTACTAATTTTTACACCAAAAAATCATGTTTATGCATATATATATATATATATATATATAGATTTGAGAGATGCATGAATGGATAATTATATTATTTGCAGATAGCGGAACATGAGAGAGCACAACAACAAGAAGAAGAGCAGGCAAATAATGTGATGCAAGCAAGTGTGTGTGACTGCGAATCGTTGCCTTCCCAATCATATGATCGCAATTTCTTCCCTGTCAATCTCTTGCCTACTACCAATAATCATCACTATTCTCGTCATCAAGACCACACTGCTCTCCAACTTGTCTAAGTATATATATATATTTCATAACTAACTTAATTACCTTCTTTAATACCAAATTAAATAACCCCCCTTAACTTTAAAAAAGGGACATAAAACTCTCTTAGTTGGATTTTGCAATTCCTGTACAAAAAACTCCATTTTTTAATTTTTCTATCCAAAATCTTAACAGAGACAGATAAATCAAATTATTTGAGGTTTTCTGCATGCGGTTTAAAATTTTAATTATTCTGTGTCGCTTTTTAAAATTGAGGGAGTTATCTACATTTGACTTATAAATTAAGAGATTTATGTACATTTTAGCTTTATTATTATTATTATTATGAGGAATTACTATATTTGATATATATATATATAACCATTTTGTTATATATGTTGGTAATCTTGTTCTGATAATAACTTGTTTTAATTATTGGTTTGGATTATGATTCTCAGGTAGCTGAAAATTAAAGAAGGAATTGAAGGAGCATGCAGTGCTGGAAGTGGCTTAATTTCACATAATGTTTTTTTAATTTTCGTCTCTTTATGATAATTAATACTTAAATTTGGAAGTGGTGAATAGTGATCGCCACTCATTTAATTTCTCACCACTTTTCTTATTTATGAGTGCCTTTAATTAGTTATATATATATAATTTCCATTACTCTCGTCTCTACTAGAAAATTAAAGAACCACCATTTTAATTGGATCCATACTTCACACACACACACACAAAATATTATATTGTTTATGTTTCTCCCGAAATATAACAACTATTAAATTTTTTAGAGCAGTGCACGTTCATACTCAGAAACACAATATTCTCACTCTTTAATTAGTTATTATATATATATAACACTTAAATGATTAAATTGAAAAATTTTAAATGATATGGAGAGAACTGAATAAAAATACATTTTTTCTATAGCTCACTGTGGAAAAGAACCAAATTTTCAGAAGGCAACAAGTATAATAGGGAAAAATTAATCCATATAATTGCAATCATGATGATCAATCTTATTACTTTATTATACCTTGATCCTAATTAGTCTCGCTAGGTTAAAGTAGACTTAATTAAAATCTAAACTGAAATCCTGGCAAAATTCTGCTAGCACTTTGGAATTAACTTAATTGAGCCATGCATGAATAAGGAATTAATCATCAGAACAATTAATTATCGCATATATATGAATCTTTTTATAAACTTTCAGCATGTATTTCACACTAATTTAAACTTTTCATATTTAATTAAACATCGTTTTGAAGACCACTGGATTATGCGAAGCTAGTTACTTACAAGTTATAATATGATGAACTAAGATTTAAATGTCTATTGGAAGAACGATGTCATATTTAGTATTGTTTCCAAAAGTTAATTAGTTGATAATGTTTGATACTACCAAGATTAAAAATGTTAACCCCAAGGGTTTATAACTTTGACTTACTACTCGATAAGAGGAAGAATAATTTATTAGTACCACGACTCTTTAACTTGAGAATGTCACTTATATTAGTAAATTTTTTTTATTGATTAATGACTTAAAAATTATTGATTTAAAATATTGAATTCGAAATGTGCTTGATTTGTAGGTGTTTGTGTTGGTGAAAATTTATATCGATAAAAATGTTTTTGACATGATAACAAAGGTGCTATCAAAATTGAAAATTGAAAATTAGTTTTGTTCTAGTAGGGTTGATTTAGTGGAATCCCCATTATAGTCGTGAGGGAGATATGTGCTAATGAATTGGATCACTTCTATTTGAAGCCGCATTTTATATACAAGTCTATGACTCCCATTTTTTGCTATATTTACTCTCTTGTGGAGCATTTTAGAGAGAGAGAAAAATAGAACTTCAATCTACAAAAAGAGTGCACACACGAGAATAAATAGAGCAAAAAATGTGAATCATAGGTTATGGGCTTAAACTTGAAAATAGAGGTTTTAAATAAGAGTGATCCAACCCAACATATTTGCATGGGTCTCACACTTTTCAATTACTTAATCGTAGTTTTAGATTTTCTTTTTCCCTATGAACAAAAGCCATTAATAAGCAATCAGGCAAGAATCTCAAAACAACTATATATTTTTTAATGTGACTCGCATCAAATATACCAACAATATTGAAATTGTGTTATGAAGAGCTTTTTGTCTTTTATAAAGTTGAGATTTTTCGTCACTTTGAGATTCTCACCTTACTAATTGAAAACTGCGACTAAAAATCACAAATATCACATATAATAATAAGGAAAATGGTCAACTTTTTGAGAGACTCAACCCCAAAATCTTACTGTGCAAATATTAAACAAGTATTTATTTATGCACAAACATGGAGCAGCCAACGCAAGAAAAATATCCAAAACAAACAAGGAACTAGTCCAAATTGAACAGAGTAGAAAATGCTAAAAATAAAAAGATTTTCCATTTAGAAAAGCATTTGTGAGCAAGTATAATATAATTTACAACATTGGCTTATGATCTGTACCCTAAAAATAATTATTATTATGATGATGCTTGTAGCTGTATCTCTCTCAAATATTAGCTGCAGATACTGTAGGGTACTGAGTGGAAGCTTTATAAATGACAATATATAGAATTGAATTTGTGAAGTTTGGTGAAATTACTATTTTGCATATTAACCCACTAGCGGGTTAATGAAAAAAAGTGCAGACTCAAGGCAAAACCAAGGCGACATGGCACAGATAGTAAGGACTCTGTGTTCCTTTCGTCTCTTGAATTTGATTTTTAGAGGAATGAGAATAGAATATCATCTGTTGAGAGAGTCGTCGAGGGACCGGTCATCAAGCACAAAACCTTCTTCCCGCTTATCTCATACGGTTTTAGTGCTGATTCAATCTCTCAAAATGAATAGATATTGGAGCCTAGGAGGCAGTACGTAGAATAGAACTGTGTCCATTCACTGTGTGAATCCACATCTCCTAATAAATTTGTCAGAGAAATTCACATATCTGTTCCATAGACTTCGAACTTCTGGGAATCCAATTTCAAGCCATGGCTTTGCAGGGCCACTGAAATGTATAACAGCAGCAGATTCCAATCTCTCTAGGCTAATTTCTTCTTCTAGAGATGTATGGTGATATCCTAAATCACTCACAAGCCATGATGAATCTATAGGATGAACTTTACCTTCGAAAGCAATCAAGCATGGAGGAAACACTCCTGGTTTCCATAATGTCAAACCACACTTGAAGTTCTGTGAAATCACATAAATACAGAGTTATACAGATCAGGATTCCAGAGGAATCAGCATTTTCAAGTATAGATAAAGCATAGGAGTAAGAGGTATGGATCTTCTAGAATAGTAAATAGAGTCGTAAACCCATCAAACTTGTTTTTAGTGTGTAAAGTTTTTCTCTTTTTCTATTATTTTTCTCTCCTACTGTACTCATCAAGAACTTTAGAGGATCCATACATTGACTTATTTTTTTTACTTACATTGAAACTTAGTATTGTTTTGGTTCCACTTATCTCAATTTAGTCCATTAATTATAAAAATATCAAATTTAGTCTCCGAAAAATTTTATTTTCTTTAAATGTCCACGATTCATGAAAATATCAAATTTAGTCCCTAAAAGATATTTTGTGTTGCAATTTTGTCCATATCGTAGAAAAAATATAGGGATGAAATTGTGACACAAGTATCTTTTAGAGACTAAAGTTAATGTTTCCATTATTTAGGGACTAAATTGAAACAGGTAAAATATTTTAAGGTTTAAATTTGATATTTTTATGATTTAGAGACTAAATTAAAACAAATAAAAATTTTCAGCTACCAAAACAATAACTTACATTTAATTCGTAAAATACGGAAATATCAAATTCATAATAAATTCAGACAAATTGCATCTTTCAGAATTAAATTTGATATTTTTTATCTTTTAAAGATTAAATTAAGACATAATGCATCTTTTAAGAACTAAAATGATAATTTCCTCAAAAAAAACATATACTTACGAGTTTCAACCACTCAAGGAATGTCTGGGTGATGTTTGATCTTCTCCAAGCTTCAAGATCAAATATATTCAAGCCATAGAGCCATACATTCTGATCAGGGTCGAACTTGGATGATATGAGAGGATGTGAAAAGTTCAAGTAGTTGATGTATTTACTTCCTGGGAAACCAGTACTGTCTTCTTCAGATGACTTGAATACAGAACCACAGACTTTGCCATTAAGATCAAGTTCCCATAAAGAAGATATGTCATGTTGTACTACAACATCATCTTCCAAATATACTATCTTGTTGAGATCTGGAAACAGCTGTTCATATGGTGATCCACCAAAAGAAACAAAAACAGAGAGATGATGAAGCAGCTATCAAAGCATTAATGAAGCTTATTATTATTATTATTAATCAATCAGAAGAGGGTAATATAAAAAATGAGCAGGTAATTAAATTACCTATAGTATTTCAATTATATGTAAAAACACTTTCTGTGTCTTTGAACTTTATATCAATTTTTAATCTCTTCAATTAACTTTTTTTGCGTCCTAAAAATTATAAATTATAATTGATTTCATTTCAATTCTTAATGTCATCCAAATTACTAAAAAATGACATGACACCACACATGTAACAATAATGACTCATAATCTCACTCGTAATTTTTATTCTCTAAAACACACCAAAACGACGTTGTTTTAAGTGATGAGTCAGTATTAATATGAAAAAGTAATGTTGTTTTGAGCAATGAATTAGCACAAATATTACATGTATGATGTCACGTCATCATTTTCCATTATTAATTTGGACAATGTTAAATGTTAGGATGAAATTGACTTCAAAACTTTAGGGACAAAATTGACTCCAAAAAAGAATTTAGAGACAAAATTGAAAATTAATGTAAAGTTTGAGCACAAAATAGGTGGTTTTGTCCTCATTATATTTTGCAAAATTTCAAATGTCTTCATTATATTAGTCTTAAAATTGTTCAATATACAAGTAAAACTTACTTTCAAGTTTCAACAATTAAGGTACTTAAGTAACAGAGAAATAAATTGCATATTTGCACAAGAACTAAATGAGATCTATTAAACTACATGTGATCGAACAAACTAATTTCAAGCTAAATCACAAGGAATTTACTGCAATACCCAAAATAAACACTACTTACCTCAGGGATATAAATGCAAAGATGATTCATCAAGGAAAGGCTGCTAGGCCTAAAACCCTCCATGTATCTGTATTCCTTTTCTTCAATATCATTCAAGTGATGCTTCCAAATCAAGTCATTAATTTCCAGAATATCTTGAACACCAACATTGACTTCTTTAGACCAGTCATATTGATGTAACCCCTTCACTTCCACCACAGCCGATTTAATCAAATTGGTGGCAAACCAAGCATGCATTGAAGTAAAAGTTTTCTTATCAGTGACAATGTGGAAAACTAGATTTTCTGGGTTGGCTGAATTTTCAACGGTGGAGTTTACAACGACTGAGGCAGCAAGAATATTGTCAGTGAGGAGAAGTAGGTGGTGGAAGGTAGGGTCAGAAAGGCGAGAGACGTATTCTGGAGGAGGTAGAGGAGATCGAGCCATGGAATTTACAGAGTATTCTTCAGCTAATTTCAAGGAAAGACAATGTAGGCTTTTGGGAACACCATGTGAAGCTAGATGCCAGTAAGCTGATTCCAGATGCTTAGCTGATTGCACCTTATGTTCCATCCGTGATAGCTGCAAGTGAACAGAAGAAAGAAATTGTTTGGTTTATTGGAGTCAACTATATCGATGAAGTCACATCAACGTATTCTATTTTGATATAATAACAAACAAAATCTTTTTTCACTACATCATAAAAATTTGACAAAATTTTATATTAACTATACTTGGGACTGACTATGAAAGCCAAAACTTAGCATTGGCAGAGTTATCCTACAATGTCTTCGATAAAAGGAAAAAATAGAAATACTGAAAAACCTGTAATTGGTAATTAGTTGATACTAAATTTTTCTGACATTGCATACCAACTTCTATAATAATGTAAAAGAAGGATTGAGGTATTAATATAAAAGCTCACAAATTTCAGGGATTAACTTGTGTGCTTCATGAATATTGCTTTCTAAAGATATAGATTACAAGCTAAGAAATATTTCATCTCAATTATTTCTAGAAACTCTGAAAATTCAATGATTATATGCAAGTTTGTTGTACTAGACTTGGGGGATTTGAAATGTCTCTGCCCTTGTACAGAACAAGAACATGCAGTTTCTCATTTTTATACTTTCAACACGTAAGTATTAAGTTTCCAACCAATGCCAAACAATTATAGCTAAATATATGCTAGTAGAAATAAAGGGGACCTAATCAATCCTTTGGCATGAAATCAAATCCTACAGTTCAAACTGTGCTAAGAGGGACCCACCTGTATGAATTAGGAGCCAAAATTTTTATTTCTTCCTATCTCTCTTCTACTTTACAAGCTTCACAACTCTCTCCTACTTTAGAGAACCTCCTCCCAGGTTATGACTGCATTTTGTTCCTCAGTTTAGTTGCTTTGGGTTTTTTCTCTTGATTCTTACCCATAAAATATGGACACTGACATCAAGCCATTCTTGTAACAAGCTTGATACAGCACGGTATTTAAGAGAATTATACTCCAAAAGCTAACTATTAGAGTTAAAGAGTCCAACTTTATAAGCCTTTCCTTGAAGGCAAGGGATTCATACCAAAGTTGTTGCTCGATACCAGAAAGAAAGAAACAAACAAGCTATCCAGAATCCACTAGGAAACTAAACATCATCAATATGGAAAGCAGTAAATGAGTGATTTCCGATGAGTACCATGGCTTTGGTCTTGAAAGCAAATGCCTCGAGGTCTTGTGGTCTAGAAGCCGTTGTTATCTCTGTCACAAACTCATTGAATGACTCAGCTCCTTCTTCTTCATTCACATTACTGTTCTTCGCTGCCTCTAGCAGCACTCTAGTCAGCTCATCTCTGAGTTTCTTAAAGTATATAGCATACATCAAGTCATGGACCGCCACAGTTTAAACAAAACACTAAAACATCGTTTTGGTCCCTCATAAGTCATAAGTCACAATTGTCTCTTTTGTCAATTTGGCCCTTCATAAATTTGCATTATCAATTTGATCCCTCACAGATTGAAACGTTATCAATTTAGTCCCTCACAAATTAAAATATTATCAATACAGTTCCTTAGTTAGCCAACCATTTAAAAGAAATGATCTCACCTTTAGGCTAGAGATAATTTGGAAAACCAAGCTGAAATTTTCAAAAAATAAAAATAATTTAAAACTTAGATTAATTTGCTTTGTCAGCAATTAGTTACTCACATTATCAATTCTTGAATCTTGACTATGTAAACGGTTATCTAACCAAGGGACCATTGATAACGTTTTGATTTTTTAAGGACCAAATTGATAGAAGAAGCAAAGAACCATCAAAACTGAAATAATACTTGATAAAATTGATTATTTTCACGTCACACCAATCGCCAAAAGCCCAAAACAATAGTGAGCTTAAAAATGTACTTATATGAAAAGTCAAATTTACTAGAAAGTCTTATGAAAGACGACTAACTAATAGTTAGCTTATATATAAATTAAATTCATTATTTTCATATCAGACCAAACACATTGATCAGAGTGTTTAGGGATTTGATTTGGACGATTTAAAGATATTTTTAAATATTAGACCGAATCGATCGTTCATAATGGGCGGTTGACATCATGGTAAACTTATAAATTTGAGTTTATAATATTATAATATCAAACCAATTTATATATAATTTGACTTTAGATGATTGGGTAATTGGGTTTAGACTTTAGACGGTTTAAAATTGATTATGTCTTTGATACCATCCTCCCTTACTAATTCAACTATATCACTACATGCATGAATATATATAGCTTAATGAAAATATTATGCATTCCATTTTCATAAAAATATTTTATGACAGGGCATCGTAATCAATTAAACTAATCACTGTACTAATACTATAACCTTTTAATGCCCAAATTAACTATACCAAGTCATGTTTTTTGTTTATTTATCATTTGTCAAAGGACATAATAATATTATATTAAAAAAGAAATAAAAAATTGAACTCGAAGTTAAAAAAAATTAAAATAAAACAAAAAGAAACGAGTATATCTTAGAGAACTTATCTTCTTCTTCTTTTTGGGTTGAGTAGAGAACTTATATATCTTTGAATGAACGAAAATAATTAACGGACATGTTGATAAATATCTTTCAGTTTCTTATTTTTTTTTCCACAAAAGTTCTAGAAGTTTAATGAGAATGTAAATTTGTAACTAGATTAAAAGTAAATTGGGGTTAAACGATAAATAAATACCAATCAAAGATTCAAGGCAATTCCAAAAAGGAGTCATGAATTAATTTAAAGAAAGAAATTAAAGGGCCGGGGAAGAAAACAGAAAGAAAAAAAAAATTGAGATTTAATATTTATAAATGGTTAAGCATTACTGGTCTATTTTGTTTTTCCTTTCTTGAATTATAGTGGATTATATTGAATGTTCAGTTTTTATTTTTCCTGTGCTTTCTCTTCTCTTCAATAATCTATTCTTTAGCACCTGACAAACAACTTAACATAAGAAATGGAGATTCCAAGCCAAATAAGAGATTCAAAATTGACAAGTCAATGAAAGAAAAGTACGAAGTTTATAAATGTCTGGACTCTATACTAGATATGATCCACTAAAAAATGGTTGGTCTAATTTTTTCCGAAATATATGATCTTTTTTGCATACAAAATGGTTTAACTCATTGAACAAAGTGAAGAATTTATTTATTCAAATTTGCTTAATCATAATTCTATTAGGTATTAGCTCTTCTTCTTTTTTTACCTACCTACATTTGATGCATATATAATCGCACATTACATTACCCCCTTGTTATCATTTATTTATATATAATCATAATTCTATTAGCTAAGTTATGTGCGGTCTAGAGTAGTTTACAAATGAAAAAAAGAAAGAGAAATTTTAATATTCTTATGCAAGGTTTTAAATTGCGGTAGTGTTGTAATTACTGCGGTTGCGGATATTGCGGTCGCTGCAGCCGTGAATTTTCTAAAAGAATTGATATATATTATAATATTAAATACATCAAATATATATTATTCTCTCATATTTTTTTCTCTTTTTCTTCCAAGAATATATACACTGATCACGTTTCAACTTCTTAAAGAGTCACAAACTTATACAATTAACCGCGTTTTTATATAAAACCGCATTAGCGGTAAGCGCTGCAACAGTAATATTGCGGCCGCAATATGCATTGCGGACCACAATTTAAAACCATGTTCTTATGAAATATCTGTCTATTAAAATAACAGCCAGGTATAAAAGTAGTGAGTAGTGAATAATGAGGTTCACAGCTTTAACCAACGTTAAAATAACAGAAAAATTATATATTTTGAGAAATAATCTAGACAGAAAGGTAGATAAAATAAAACGGATCAGGTTCTTATATATAAAGTTAACTAATCTCCGATATTTCCTGTCATAAAAAAAGAAGAAGAAAATCTATATTATTGTAATATAAATTCAATCTATATATTTATATTAACCTATCTGATGTTACAAACTTACAATTAGGAAGCTCGTTTTATTCAATTCTATAAATGGAATTTCTTTTTCGATATACAATATCTGTCTGTTATATTAGTTACGTTAATGTAAAAACATTTTATCTCAAAAAGAAAGAAAATACAACTTCGAAATTCTAATAAATAAGTTACTTATTGAAAGAACTTTATCTTAGCATACACTTCCAACATGATATTAATTAGTCCTAAATCTAATGTAGTTTATGAATACTTTGGATTTTCACTAAATATATGTGTGGGGGCAAAAGCTTATTCATGTTATTAATGTTTAATTTTGTTCCTAAACTTTTTTTTTCTATCAATTTTGTCACAAATATTTCAAATTGCAATCAATTTCGACCCTAATATTTTTAATTTTGTCTTAAAACTTAATATCGTTCAATTATTAATGACAAATGATATCATAACATCTCACATATAATATTAATGTTAACTCATTACTAACTAACACGTCATTTCTTTGTATTAATATTAATACTTCTTTATATTATAAGAAGAAGAATATAAAGAAATGATATTGTATTTGAATGATGAGTTAGCATTATTATTATTAAGTTTGATTTCATGTCAACAATTGTCATTAATGATTTTGACGATTTTAAGTATTAAGAAAAAATTTGAAACTTCGGAAATGAAATCTCCTACAATCATTTGAGATAAATTTGATTCTAAAACAAATTTAAGAACAAAATTAAAAATTAGTGTAAATTTTGGATACATAAAAAATATTTTTTGCTTCTATATATTTATCTTTTGCTTTATACATAAAATTATGAGGCACTGTATTTTTTTTTATTGTTGACTCATGCACTACCATAATATTCTCCAGAATCTCAAAGATACTGTTATGAAGTATTTGAAAGTCGGTGAATTTTACATTAATATTAATAAGTTTGTAAATAGATACCATTTTCAATACGTAGGATTTGGGCATATATTTGCCCATCTGGATGGTTGTAGTGGGGATTTGATTCCAAGACTTTTTGTAATGTTCTGTCTTATTTGATCTCTCAAAGAACCGTTTATAACATTTTATAAGACATTTAATCATAATTCTTGTAAATTTAATTTCTTCATTTTTTTTGGCCGATGACGAACACATTCTTCATATGATATAAAAACATGCAAGTTGGAAATAAATTTTAGAAAATAAAGGGTAATTTTGTAATCAGGATCTCAATATACATACCAGAGACGTGTCACCCTCGCTGAAGAACCTCCATCTTACACAGTCTGCAATTATGATTTCCAAAATAACAATTTTTCATTTTTCTCATTTCTAAAATACAAAATGCAAAAAATAAAAAAATCAAATCAACAAGAAATTGACGAGTAACTTTTTTTTTTGAAAGATTTCATTTGTTTTAGTTTGATTTTTAAAATATATAATTTATCTTAATTTTATTCTTAAAAATTTCAATTAATACAATTAATAAAATATTTAAGAAATAAAGTGTATCTTATAAAAAATTAAATTAAATATTTTTATTTTTAAAATTTAAATTAAAATAAACTATAATTTTAGACAAATAGGCATATCACCATATGGCCAAAAACAAAAAAGGCATATCATGATATCAATTATCACCATATCGTCGTGTGGGTCCAAAGAAGAAATTCTCGCGCTGAAAGATTTTGAAGGTAGGAAACAAAAAAAAAATAACATCCTGAAAATGTGATATTGTTGTACATCTTTTGCCTTCAGTACTTTTACACACAGATATTCATATTTGTTCATTTTTCTCATTAATGCCAATGCTACTATACTATACCTACGAGCTTAATTTTGGACTAGCTTAAATAATTTGAAAACAAGTACAGAAAACTGAAAGTTGCAGAGGAAATGATTTTTTCTTACAAAACTCTAGTCTCTACTCTCTACTAGACTACTCACTGATTTAAAACGTTCAAGGAAAGAAAATTACGAACGAAAACCAAAAAAAAAAAAAAAACGAAAAAGAAAGTAAGACTACTGTATTAGACAATTACTCTATTAGTTACCTGATGAGGAGCAAACTCTTGCAGATTCAAGCACGAGAAACGCGATTCTGACGAAGAGAAACGGCAGGACGATGCAGAGAACCAGAAACGCCGGCAGGAAAGCGCGTGCCGAAATCCGTCGGCCTGCGGCCGAAGTAGCACTCGCCGCCGTGATATCCTTCGCCGATCCTTTACCGGCGCCGCCGCCGCCGCTCGATATCGTGATCACTCTCTTTATTCCCGTCGCCGATATGTAGAACTTCATCCTCCGAGTTCCATTAATCAATCCGATTCCTCTTCCTTCTTCTTTTGGATCGAAACTGAAAAAGAGATCTGAAGCTTCATTGGCTCACTGCTCACTGGTTCAGTGCGATAGACGCAAAGAGAACAAAAAAAATTGAGAGAGAGAGAAAGAGAAGAGAATCTGTACTCTGTTCCGCGCAGTGTTCACGAACGAGATTTGAATTTTTTCTTTCTTCCCACAGCGAATCAATCTTCGCGAGAAAGAAAGAAAGAAAGAGAAATTAAATTGAAATTTCTTAGGAATTTTGCGTGAAATTGTTTTTAGTGAGAGAAAGAGGAGAGAGAAACCCAAAGGCGTGTTTGAAGCCGCGGGAAATCTTTGGTGCAACAAAATCTCTTCATATAAAGCGTTGGAGATATTTGTTTGCCATTGGTTTTAGGCCTTAATTACGGTTTAGCCCTTTTATTCCTTCTTGCTTGGCCACTCTCACCGACACAATCATCTCTCCATTTTATGGTGGGAACGTCCGTATTTTACCTGAATGTGACAGTTGTTAGTTAACGTATTTAGATTATAATCAATCAAAAAAACAAGTTAACGTGTTTAATTAGAAGAATTAACAAAATTATTAAACGTATTTACTAATTTTGTCAATTAATTTTCTTTTAACACTAACGTGAGGTCGGTGCCTCAGAATTTGAGCTCCCAAGATCTTACAAATTAAATTACTCCTTTTTCTCTCGGTGATGAGTTATGAATCGTTAATAAGTTAAAGTAAGATATATATATTCTTAACAATTAAAATAAATTTAATATTATCTTTATTAGGGTTGTAATAATATGGAACCGTAGAGGCAGTTCTTGAGATATAGTTAACAATAGAGATAAAAGTGAAGTACTAGTACTAAAATTCGGTGTATTTTTTTTTAATCATATAGTGCATTTAAACTCATGTTAATAAGGATCAATCTTGAATGAATTAGGAATCAATTAATTAAAAGAATATATTAAAGTTTAGTACTATCATACTATTGAACATGTTAGTTAATAAGGTGGTACAAAATAAGCAAATGAAATGAAAACCTTGATAGGGGAAGAATATTTTACAAAAATGGGGAAAACATTTTTGGAAAAAAATTGAGTATAATAAAAGGTAATAACTATAGAAATAAAGTTTAATAGAGGTTGATTATTTCTTTCTATCTCTTTCTTTTTTTTTTCTTTTGTTTGAACTTTTTATTAAAATAAAAGTAAAAAGAGAGAAAACAAACAAAAAACTCAATATCTTTAGAGGTTAATCAGAAGAACTCATAATAAAATTCAATAAAATCAATAATTGAGGTGAAAGCGTTCACTCTATAAGAAAAATGACATAAATTCAATTTTTTATAAGCACATTTTTTAGAATTAATTTATATTATCCTAACACTTGCAATTCAATAAAAATTAATTAGCTTTTGCTTTTGGTTAGTAGTAGAAGTTCCAATTTATAGCTTCTGATTAAAGCTAAAAATCTGCTTCTGCTACAATTCAAAAGCATTTCTGAATAATTTGTCAAATACTTCATTTTTTTTAAGAATAAACGCTTTTGAAAAAAATAAACTCAGCCAAACAAACCAGGAGTACAAAACAACTCTCTCATTATTCGATCGAGCGAGAGTTAGCAAGAGCAGCTCCAATCACAAGATTTCCATTATTAATATTGCAAGCCACACACTCAAGTGATTTTTTACATGGTTCATATATAAGCACGTAAGTTTAGTCCTAGATTTTACTCCCTTGAACGGCAGATATGTCTTCGACTTCGAGCACTAAACTCAAAGTAAATTAGATTTTAAGATTAATACATGAGTATGATTAATTAAGTTTAATTAACTATTGGAAAATTAGTGGGAGCCAGCCAGCCAGTTTGTAAAATTTGAACAACAACCACAAGCAAAGTACTAGAAAAAGAGGAATGTGATGTGATTGAGGGCGTCAAGTCAAAAGCTAAACTTATGGAGAACATATATATATAAATGATGAACGTGGTTGAATATTGGAGCAGCAAGCATGAAGCATATGCATGCATGCACATGCACATGGTTGAGCTTTTTAGTTTGTTTGCTTCTGTTGGAGCAGCAAGAACGTGCAAAAGTCCAAGTGGGCCCGGCCCACTTTATGCTTCACTTGTGTTCATTGCTATACTCATTTGTCGGCCCAAATAGTTCCTTTCCGGTGAGTCTATGATACAACTTGTTGCATCATGCAATAGGTTATGTGGCACAATTGTAGCCATTGATGTGATTCAATTGCATTGCATGATGCAACAAAATAACAAGTGTCACAATCTTATTGGCTGAAATTGATTGCATCATAGACTCACCCTTCTTTATAATACTAGAATAAACAATGTTATCTTAGATAATGTTTCGAGATGACATCATATTAAACGTCAATTTTAGAGATATGCTGAGAGGAGAAAATTAAATAGTAAAAATTTAATGTTAATATTTTTAATTTGTAAAAATTAATTTCCTTTATAATTATGATATGTTGTGATTTTTTTTTGGTAAAGGATATGTTTTGATTCAAAATTTTGATGAGAGTGAGAGAAAAAAAAATTAAATTTAATCAATGTGTAAGGTTTCTCATATATTTGTTATAAAGTTTTTTAATATAAAATAAGATATATGACAAAAAAAATTTGTATGACCAATATAATTATGATATAGAGATAATATGAAAGAATAAATTTTTTATGACCAATCATAAAAGAAAGAGAGTATAATAAAGTATGTGATTGAACCAGGCAAAAAAAAAGTATGTAATTGAAGATAACTTATAAGTCCTGAAAAAAATATAATGAACTTTACCTAATTTTTTTTAATTTAAATTTCATTAAAATATTTTCAATTTGTTTTTTTATTTTCATTTCCTAGCAAACCATTTAACTAATAACATGTTTGGTATAAGGGAAATTGGGAGGAAGGAATTTTAGTTTCATTTAGAGTTATGTTTGGGAGGGAGTGAATAAATGGAGAGAGAAACTAGATTCTCTCGACTTAGGAAAATTGAATTTTCTCATGTCTTGGAGGGAAGTGATAATTCGTTATGGGAAAATAGGATTTTTAGGACAATTTTGTCTTAAAAAAGTTAAAAATTAAACATGTGAATAAGGGATGCAGTGGATACTTATTAACAATGGATAAAATTGATTTTTCAACATCTTTATTTTCTATTTATCTATTTTCATTTCATTCTTCCAAACAATATTTATCTTATAATCAATTTCTATTGCCTTGCATATCAAACTTTTGTTATATCTTATTCCATTTCTCCGAACCCTACCTAAATCTTACTCATGTTTCAAATCCAAAGAGTTTATTTAATTTTGTTCTTCTTATATATATATATATATTTTTTTTTTTTTAAGAAATTTATTGTTTCATTATATTATTGGTCTGTTTTATGCAATTAGTTTGGGCTTCAATAAATGGGCCGAATCGAATAATAGGTTCTCCAATCCAAGCCTGTTTCTTCAAGCTTGCATTCACGTTACAATACTCGCCCCGATGGCGCGTGTCATCACGATCAGCAGAAACAGAACTGAATAGTATTATTCTATTCACTATTCAGTGAATACTTCACGATGTAAAATTGTAATGCTCAACCCCGCCTTCAGATCTTTGCGTCAACGATCTTCTGCTGCTTTAGTTTCAGTTTCAGGTATATATTTGGTGTTTTCTACCGTTAATACTCCAGAAATTTGGTCAATTATCTTCTTATTTGTTTGCGATTGATTCATAGGTTACTGCTTATCTTCAATACGTTCTGAGTTTTCAGCTTACTTTTCTGGAAATTGCATTGGATCTGTCTGGAATTTTGAATTTGAAAGTTCTTAATCTTAGTAAATTTTGTCTCTGGCTTTGAGTTTTTGCTGATTGCTTTGGTCGGTCATTACATTTGGTTGGTCTACAGTGAAAAGTCAGTATTGTAGGAGAATAAAAGTGAAATGTTGGAGGTTTCGTGTTACATAGGTGAAGAAGGATGCTATAGCAGTTATGTTTCAGCTTTTGTTGTGAATGAGGGAGAGGGTGGGAGGTGAGAGATTTTAAAATGATGAGGCATTGCAGATCCCAAAAGTGATCCTGGACTCATCACTCACTGAGGCAATGCTTGAATAGTTTAGATCTGGATCAAAGAGTCATCAGTTGGTTTATTAATCTTTGCTACTTCAACAGATGGTATATAATTTGTAGTATTTGTCTCGAGTCTTGACACGTAGCATTGAGAAACCTGTTTCTCCTTCTATATTATGTAGGAATTGTAATGTTTATCACTTTATCTCAAGCTAATATCAATGAAGATAGTATGATTCAGAAGAATAAAGCTTAGAAATTAGATTCTCCGTTTTACTGTCAAGATAGACAATAAACCTTGAGTTTGTGACCCTTGTCCTTAGGTTGTGATCATGGGAAAAAAGGTCCTTAGTTTTGATGGTTGAGAGTGATCTTAATTGTTCAGTAAAAATAAAATGGGGTTATAACTTACAACTTGATAGGAACTAAGAAAGATAGAAGGGATGAGGGAGAAAGAGGAGAGGAAAATGGAAGTTTCATCCATTTCACAAGTATGTACATGCACCCTGACTCTGGCCTCTGCCCCTCATACAGAAAACCAAATAACCACCAAACTGATAGATCTAACTATGTAAGAGATTTCTATCAAGCTCAAGACTAAAATATCCTTGCTAATCCATTTAGTGAATATCATAAGTGAAATATAAGCACATGAAAAGCACAAACCTGATTTCAGTTGTTTTTCTATACTATGTTTTGGGGTTTGGAGCACTGGGACAATGATTCTGGAGTGCATGTTAGAAAGTGATTTGAATATCAAAAGTGGTCAGGTTTAAATAAGTTCTGCAAATGACGAAGATGTAGATTTAAGTTTGAGCTATTATAAAATTGTGAAGAAAAGGGTAGACTTTTGAACCCATTATGCACCTAGAAGAGGGTTACAACTTACATGGCTGTAGACTTTTGACTCTTGAAGCTCACATTGTGTCCCAAGAAGCTAGCTGATTTCCTTTTTACCTTGGAGTTTAAAGAAATTTTAGGACTATTTCAGCATGTCTATAATGCACCTAAAAGAGGTTCATTTGGCCTGAAAACTTTATCTTTCTCTGATATGTTTTTTTCATCAATAATTATCAAATGTAGGTTTATGCGAGACATTTAGGCATTCAGCAGTTGATGTTAAAATTTCTTAACAAAAAAGCAGTCATTGAATTCTACTTTCTATTCCTTTTATGACCTCAAAGTAAATAATTTTATCTTCTATTGCAGCATGTTGAAACGTGGATACCAATCAAGGGCATGGAATAGTTCTCAGAATTGGCGGGTCCCATTACTTGTGGTGTCTCTTGTACTGATGCTAGTTGTTGTTTTGTTATTCTTCCAGAATGATGTTCAGAAACCCAGTTTAGCATATGGACTTCCAAAACAAAAATGGAAAAGCTTTGATTCATTGGTGCAGTTGCATCCAACAGTAGAGTTCCTGAATGGAACAGAAGTAATATGGCAAATACCTGAATCGCCCAAGGCTGTTCTCTTTCTGGCTCATGGATGCAATGGCAGGGCCATCAACTTTTGGGATCGATCTCACGAATGCCCTAATTGCATTGGGTTACCTGAGGAACGACTACTTGTACTCCACGGTCTTGCTCAAGGGTTTGCTGTTATTAGTATTTCAAGTGCAGGAAGATGTTGGACATTAGGTCAAGAAGCTTCAGTTGTTAAGAACATCATACAATGGTGGACTATTAAAAGGAAGCTTGAGAAACTTCCTCTTGTGGCTTTGGGTGCTTCTTCTGGTGGGTATTTTGTTTCTGTACTTGCTACCATTGTGAAATTTAGTAGCATCGTTATCATGATTGCTGAAGGGAAGTTTGAGCAAATTGATGTTAAAAAGGACTACCCACCTACCCTTTTTGTGCACATGCCCAAAGATGTTTATAGGCTGCCGAAAATAGATGAGTATATGGAAGTTCTTAAAGAGAAAGGGATTGATGTTGCTGCTATTGAATGCTTGGAATTCCCTTTATCACCAAACACTTTATCTGATAGAATTCCTGGTCTTGACCAAGCTCTTTCTGCAAGGTTATTTGAAGTTTTTCAGGAAAAGGGATTTATTGATAGGAAAGGATACATGAAGAAAGATGGACGTGCAATAAAATGGAAAAAGGCTCTTGAGGAGAAGAAAACTATAGTGCTAGATAAGCATCTGGTCCCTCACATCCAGGAGGAGCTAAACCTAGCATTTGCTTACCATGAGATGACTAGCGTGCATTCTGACCAAATTTTTAAGTGGTTTGAATCCCACATGAGCTGAAGAGACCTTATCTTTGCCACGCACAGGTTTTTCTTTTTTGTAATATAAACAATAGCCTTTATGACTCTTTTTGTTCCTAATTAACCATTCTTTCTTTTGTTTTCCTAGAATGAAGTCAGATATCCAGTATTTCACTTGTATTCCAGTGGTAGACATGTTATCCTTGATTGCCTTCCTGCGGTTAGGGGAGCGTCCTCAACGGATTGGATTGGATCAGTTGAAACATTTTTTTTTAATTGATCCAATTTGGATTGGATGATGAAAACATCATTCAATCAATTCCGTAAAGAAAGCTTCATCCGATCCACTTCAAATCAGATTGGATCGGTTAATCGGTTTTCTATGTAAAAAAAATTGAAAATCACATTTATTTTTCAATCTTCATTAATATAGAGTATACTTATGGTCTCATATCTAAATACAATCCAAACAAAATAAAGAGTACAAATTAAAATTAACAATTCTAATATTTATTACAACCATAATCAAATTTGATAATCTATTACTTTCCAATCCTACAAATTTTCAAGAGTGATACTTCCCGTTCGATCCATATTAACTGTAAATATACAACAAAACATTTTGATATATATTGCAAGCATATATTAATCAATCAACTAAAAAAAAAAGATAACTTAATTATCTCAATATTACAACTTCCAAATTACCAGATCTCCAAATCTCCCAAACTAGTATTAACTTTTGCAAGCTCTAAAATATGACAAGTATAAAAGAAATATGAAGTTATAATAAATTAAGCATATTTAAAACGTATATATATATATATATAAATTAAAATATTAATAAATGGATTGGATTGGTCGGTTGATACCTATCATCATCCATTAACCGATCCAATCCAATAGATTTTGTTCCTCATCCATCCAATTGATTCAATCAAAGGCTGATTTTCATTGAATTTCGTTAGATCAAATTGGAATAAATCAGTTGACTTGAGATTGGATTGAATTGGATTTGAACACCTGAGCAACAGAAACTTACCTCATGCTGATGTAGTGGGCATATTTGTTAGTTTGTAGTTCCTTTGTTTGGGCCTTGGCCCCATCACTTACCCAAAAAAAAGACTGGATCTTCTCATATAAAAAAACATAACATGAAGCCATATGAGGAGAGAGATGAAAATCGAGTGAGAATATACCATTCATTATGTGAATGTGATCTATCAATATCACTCAATTAATTTTGTGTCTATCTTTCTCTACACATGATTTAGTATGAGAATCCAAATTCTTAAAGGGCTGATTCCTGGATTTTTTCAAATTATTGCAACTGATAAAATTGGAGAGGCCTTTACTAAGAAACAGGCATGTATGTATATATATCACTAACGATAGAGTTGAACTGGCAGAAAAATTCAAATCAGACTAAAACTACTATTAAATTTGCTTTCATATAACTTCAAAATTTGTTTAGATTTCTTAACTTACGGTTTCAAATATCAATTGAAGAATTTTTTTTTAAAAAAAATTGAAGTGTTTTGACTTTATCTAAGCTTCAATTATGCTTTGACTAGAGTAATTTCATTACAACTTCTGAACTTTAAAATATTGTCAACCTTTGGAAAGTGGAAGGAATTGCACTGATCACAGTAATAAAAAGGAATAAAATTGAAATAAAACAGAAAAAGATAAAGCGACAAAATTAAAACTTCATTCAAAGTATATCATATTACTCAACCTGTACTCTTACCCTTAAAAATGCCCAAGAGATTTCAGTTTTACATTAGGTTTCTATGTATTTTGTAACATTTTTTGGCCATGCCAGCATTTCTTTCATATTAGTGAAGGGTATTGTTTTGGTACTTCTAATTCAAACTAAATAAAAATATTAACATACTAAAAAATTGTTAAAAATATTATTTATTAATTTGAATAAAAATACTCACGAAAGGTTAAAAATGTAAGTGTAAAATTTTAAAATTAAAATATATTATATATTATTGACCTGAAATTCGGACTCCTATGTATTTAGGGTATGTTCTTTTGGTAGAAAAGATGAGGAAATAGAAAGAGAATGGGAAAAGACGAGGAATGGAGATGTCATGTCAATATGATGTGATGTGAATGGAATATAAGTGGATAAAATGATTATTTTGCCCTTACATTAAAAGTGAGAATAAAATAAAAGTGAGTAAAAAGTAAGGACAAAAATATAATTTCATCGCATTGAAAAAAGTAAGATACTTTGTTTATTAGAAAGAAAAGAAGAGGAAAATGACTTCTCCTTCTCCCTTTTCATTATCATATCCACCAAAAGACATTATACAAAAAGGTATACCTATAGTGTTTGTTATGTGTGTTGACATGTGAGGATGTGACTACCGAACCACGTTGCAAAAGACATTATAAGAAAATTTTCATAATTTTGTCATTTAACATTGTTGACCTTGCTTTTGTCAGTCAAACACCCACTTGTCATTATGCAGTCGCTTTAATGCAATTCATGTACAATACCTACATAAAACTAATTGACACTAATGGCTGATTCTGTATTACTACGTCCCACAATATAATTTGTTTCAATTAGTAATTAAGCTGATGGTTAACAAGATTTATTAAGCAATGTTTTGAGTTAAGTCTTGTGTATAAGAAAATTCATGTTGGAAGAATTCTACCTTGTGATAAGATCTCAGCTAACTCGAATCACATTAGACAGAACCAAGTGGTATTCTAGGATATGAAATACCTCAAAACTTTTAACCAAAATATGGTTGAATAGAGTGATACGTATTTCATTATCTTTTAAACGATGTCTCGAGTTGAGTTTTATGTATGGCGAAAATCCTTACTAGGAGTTCTGATACTTTGCTTGATATCTATTTGATTTACTGAATGAAAAGATTTTGGATTATCAAACAAGAATTAATGAATTTAAGAAACCATAAAGCTAATTAACATTGATCAATAATGTAAAAAGTAACACAATATCCTTCTTAATATAAAGTAACACTTAAGAATCTAAACAGCACACATACACTTGCTGAATTCATAGACATAAAAATACTCTCAATTTCAATGAACTAACACACAAATTAATTAACCAAATGTAGACACATGGATCATCATCATCATCCTATCGATCAGGCTCGCGGCTTCATTCGCCCCTCGTTGGCCATCCTGAAGAGGTGAGCCTGTGCTGCTGCAGCCTTGTTTGATCCAAGTGAGGCCACAAATCTGTCTCTGACTTGGTTGGTTGTGTAAGGGAACTTAGTGTTCACCAAAGAGTTGAGAAATGAAGCTGTGCCTTCCCTATAGAGAGCTCCTAGCCCATCAGTTCTTGTGTTGGAAAGTGCTTGTGGCAAGCTCACACCAGCACCAAAGCCAGGAACACTAGTCACACCAAATGCACTCCCTAGTGTTCCCCACCAACCAAGCACTCCCCAGATGATTCCTGGGTGGTTCCTCCAGTAGCTGCACACATCACACCAGAGACATGAGCAAATATATATATATAAGGTTACTCACATGTAGGGATTCTAGTACTATATTGCATTTGATGTGGATACGTCTAACATAGATTTCTTCAGATCCTCTGAAGTGCGTATCTGGTGAAAGTGTGTGTTGTTTATATAAAACAAATGCACACTTTAACACTTTAAATCCTCTGAATTGCGTATTTGGTGAAATGGGTGAAGTGAGTTGTTTTTGTATATGAACAAAACAAATGCACACTTCAGCACTTCACACGACATGATGACAGTAGTAGAAACATGTGCATATATAAGGTTACTCATAATATATATAGGGACACTAGTATTATATATATATATATATATATCATATTTGATCTAAACACAGATTCAGATCCTCTGAATTGCGTATTTGGTGAAACAGGTGAAGTGCACACTTCAGCACTTTACAGAATCCGCACTTCAGAGGATCCGTTCTCTGGTATCAGACGTGACACGAGAGTTAATGTAAACACTCACCTGCAAGTGCCAGTGAAGGGAGAAGGGGAAGGAAGGAAAGGAGGTGAGGGGATAGTGGGGGTGCCTGGGTCTATGATAGGGGTGGTTGGTGGGCTATAAGAGATTGGTGTTGATGGTGGTGAGTTGTAGTATCCACTGCTACCTCCTGATGGAGGGTTTGATGGTGTTGATGGAGAAGGGTCATATGGGGGTGATCCACAATTCCCACCTGATGGTGTTGATGGGGTTGGGTTATGATAGCTTCCACTCCCTCCTCCATGTGATGGGGATCCATGAGAGGGTGAAGAGCTTCCATGAGATGGAGGACTACTACTACTACCACTTCCATGTGAGCCTACAAGAACCAAGCAAGAAAGTGAAAATTAATGCATGTCAATATATATATATATATAGAGAGAGAGAATGTTAATGCAGAATGATATATACCTGTGGGAGGAGATCCAGCATGTGGGTCAGGAGAATAGTAGTTTTTCTGGTCTTGAATGGTGGAGGATAGAACTGGGATTACAAGGTTCTGGGAGAGCAATGCTGAGAGAAGAGTGAATATGGCTAGAGAAGAAGCAGAAGTGGTTGTTTTCTTCTCCATGTCTCTTGAGTGTGTTTGGAAGAAGAAGAAGAAGAAAGGGTTTGAGGAATTGTGAAGTGTATGTGTGTGCTTTGGAGAAGGGAGCAGAGAAGGAATATATGATGGGTCACTGAGAGACAGAGTGAAGTTAATTTTTACAGGTGGAGAAGTGTGCTGTTAGTTGTTGTTTTGCAGGTTGCATTTACTCTTTCTATTTACTTCTTCTCCTCTTCCTCCTCCAATAATGCTTCATTGTTTTGATATAATCCAATTGTTTTTTGGTAGAGCTGATTCAAATATTTTGAACACACAACAAGACTAGGCTTTTAAGTTCAAAGTCTATAACACTTCAAAAAAAAAAAAAAAACTTTGGTATTAGACTAAATTACTAGGGTGAGTATTTGGAGTTATCAATAGTTCAAGCTCACCAGTTGCAAGTTGTTGAATCTGTCTTGAGATCTGTGACATTTTATATTTTAGAAAGAAAAAATATTTTGGCACAGATCTCCAAACAGATCCAACGGCTTGCAACTGAGGTAAGCTTGAGTTATTGATAGCTCTATAACATTACCCAAATTACTATATGGTCTTGACAAATTTTGCTTGTCTTATTTCAATGCATAAATGACAAAAATACTAATTTAATTTTTGAAAGATACCACTTATCTCAATTTAATTATTGAATTATGAAAATATCGAATTTAGTCCCTAAAAAAATTCTACCTTTCTCAATTTAATTAGTTTGTAAAATGTTAAACCATAAACTCTAAATTATAAACCCTAAAGGTAAGAATGGAATTGCAACATAAGATATATCTTTTAGGGATTGATTAATTTGATATTTTCATAATTTAAAAATTAATTTAAAATAAGTGATATCTTTTTAGGACTAAATTCAATATTTCATGATTCACTGATTTAGGGGTTAAATTGAAACAATTATAACTTTTCAGGGACCAAAACAATAATTTACGGTGCATGTTCTCGCTTTAATTTCATATCTTTGTATCTATATGCACTGTATATGATATTTAGGAATTTCTCTTCTTATTCTTTTCTGATGCATATAGTTTTTAAAATTCCATCATGAAAATTTCTAAAGTTAGATTAGAAAGTGTAGTTTTTAATTAAAGAAATCTCATAACCCCATGCTGGATTGTGTAGAAATTGGTCATCAGATATGTCAGTATCCCATGTGCTATGAATGGTACTAATAGTACGTATCCACCCCTACCTATGCTTATATATATTTTCAGGACTCACTAATTTAGGATTTTCAAAGTTGTGATATTATTAATTTGGGCACATCTATCTCTATCTCTTCTTCAATGAAATTTAATGAATCCCGCGTGATAATAATATCAAACACTTGTTAGGAAAATCTGTAGCGCCCCAAAATTTATGGAAAGTGATGGAGACATAGCAGAGGGGAGAAGAGGCTAATATTTTGGAGTTACGGTGAGCTAAAGCTCACTATTAGGGATGATTATGGGTAGGATTTGAGTAGGTTAAGGGTAGAGTACCTCTTTACTCATTTATGAATTTGTTGACTTTGTACCCGAACCCGTACCCAGACCCGCAGGGTAAAATTTTAGGGTACCAATTGAATATGAGTATTTTGATCATCCCTACTCATCACTGCCCAGTCATTGGATTCGTCTTTTAAAAAAAATTTGGTACAAATCTCAGGTTTGATCCAATGACTGAAAAATGGTGAGCTAAAACTCTCAATATCTTCATAACATTCATTACCTATATCGGGTGAAAAACCCTAATATGGAATCACACTCATTTGTTATGGTGAATCTTCACTTAGGCTTAATCAAATAGTAGGAGTTCGAATTTCACCCTTAAAAATATTTTGTGGTCAATCATTTAGTTATTTTTAATTAAATGGAGGATCTGCGGCGAGAAGAGTTACAAGAGTCGACGGTGGTTATTTTGTTGAGGGAAAAAAAACCATAATAAGCATTATTGGGGTATTAATTGTATCAAGTGACAAAAGATTTACGCTTCAATTCTTGTGGTTGAATTTCTATTGGTGGGCTTATATTAATTGCAGTATTACATTTCTAATAATTGAAATAGATGATAATGTCATGTACTTAAGAAATATTGACTTATTTAAATAATAGATCCCACTTGAACGGTGAACGATGAAAAAAAAAAACGTATAGGTTTTCTATATCTACTTTATGTTTATTTGTTTTGTCTCGGATTAAATATCCACCAATGTATATATATATATATATATATATTATATAATGATTAATCTCTTTAATCTGTATTACGAAACTTATTGTTAGAAGTAATAAGATCCAATGAGGTTTATTTCCATCCCTCGAGAGACGATTGTTATACCATATGTAATTAAACGTATATCTTGTTATCGTGTTACATAATAAGATTTATTATATGTAAATAATTTATTTCATTTTTGGGTTAAATTACTATATCGGTATGAGTAGTTTGATCATTTAATTTTTATTTTCAAGTTGGTATTTGTTATGTCACTATAAAAAGATATAAAATAAATCAGAGATACTATAAAAATTAACACAATTAAGTAATATTGTCAAGATCATTATTTAAATCGTAAGATTGTATTGTTTGATAAGATCAGACCTAATTCAATTAGGTTTTCAATTAATACACTACATGGCTTTCTTTAAAATCGCTAACATATTCATAAGTAGATGTACAAAAATGGTATAGTATTAAAACTGGCTGCATTATTATTAAATTGGATCTAACGAAAACAGTTAGTCCTTCATAATGTGGTCAATTAAGAGTTCAAGTTCCTACTAAAATACATTTAATATCCGACAATGTTGTGAACAAAATTACTTTTAATAAGAGATCTCTTCCTATTCTTTTATCTTTTTTTGGTTTTTTACAAGTATTCTCTTATCGGAGGCAATCCTATTCGAGCTAACTGAGGTCCCATAATTGAAGTAGAGCTTTCCTAATAAAAATTTTTCCATACATAAGACTCGAACTCGAGACATTGTTTAAAAGAAATGAAATACTTACTCCTCCAACCAACCAGCTGTGAGTCCTATTCCTTCTACCTATCTTATCACTTTTCTCCCAACAATTTTGCAGAAAATAATGTATGAACAACGAAAAATGAAAACATGATCATATGGTCCCTAAACAGCATAGTTCTTGGTTGGCTTTTTCTTTTTGGCCTATTAGTTCTTGGTTGGCTTTAAGTAGTGTGAAGTTGGTCATAAATAACAATGGTGGATCATGTTCCTTTCCAACACATTTCTATCATAATTATGAATAAAAGTTCAGTACTATTGTATTAATAAATTTTAATGCATTCCTTCAATTATATAGTGTTATTTGTTAATATTAATAAAAATTCACATTAATTAAGACTCACCTTGAATAGATTAGGGACCAGCTGATCGGAAAAATACACTGAAATTCAGTACTATCGTACTACTAAACATTTACTCCATAATTGTGTATATCTGTCTCGGCTTCAGTCTCACACCATTATTTTGGGTAATTCAACTAAGAATTCTATTCCTAAAATGTAAACTTTTAAATACGCAACTAAATTAATTTTAAAACATAAATATATACTCATAGAAACTATCCATGTGAAACATGACAAGTATGGGAGAGACAAAAACAGAAATTTTGAAGAGAGGAAATGAGAACCAAGCTGAGAGATAAGATTTCACAAAATCGTAAACCAAAGTTTAAATTATTAGTGAAAGAGGTATCTATATTTAATACTTAATAATAAGATTTCGTTAGAATATAATATTATTGCTTCCCGTGACAAAAAAGTAGAATAATTAGAATCTCTAAAGTATCTTATATGATAAAATTGGAGATAAGTAGAGGAATATATATATATATATATATGAGATATGTTGTATGGAACTTATACTTTTTTTGGTCTATTTTTTCTTCAATTGTGTGAAATTCTTTAAATTTTTTAGAAAATCTCAATGATAATGAACTAATTTTTTCGTTGTCCGTCTAGTCTTTAAAGCTTTGACCTGATTAATTTAGATTTAATAATTTGTATCGCACATTTAACTATGATAGGAGGATCTTTCAATAAAAATAACTGTATTTATAAGGTCTAAATAATATCAAGCAGCTTAACACTTGAACTTATTAATTATTTAATGGTTGATGTTGTAGATACAAATTAAGAGAAGGGGTAGTGAGTTAATAAATTTGGGAAATAAATGAGAGAGAGAGAGAGTAGGTGAGGTTGCACAAAAATAGTGGGAGAGGATTGAATAAGGGGAAGCAGATTTTGGTGCCACTCTTGGGACTACATTAAATTTTGTATCAAATTTTGCTTTGACTTTGGTTTTTCTCATTAAAAGAAAGGGAAACACTTTCTGCATAAAAACCATTAAAATTGAAAGATATAACTTATTATATCTATCAATGGCTTCCTGGCTGTGTACCAACATCACAGCTTGCCTATTGCCTTTCATAATTCATACATCATTCTTTGAGCTGTCACATTTAGCCACACACCAACCTCTCCACATGATAAAAATTTAATACTGAACTACAGTATTATTATAAGTACTGAAATTTAATACTATCATATTACTGAACATCTTCTTGTTTCAACATTCACAAATATATATATATATATATATATATATATATATATATATATATATATATATTAATATGAATTTTTTAGATGTTACAAAACAATTATTTTATAAATAAAAAATTAATTATTTTACTTTTAAACAAGGCAAATGCATGTGAGTGTGACCGATCCAGCTCAAGGTGCATGGAGAGTCTCTTTCTCTTTGCATTGTTTAGTATTAGATTTTGAACAAATTGAAACGGGTTTCAAAACCACGTTGAATTCGAGAAGAAAACAAACTGAGTAAAATTTTGCATTATTATCACCTGATCAAATAAATAAGGTTTATATTTTTTAAAGATTAAAAAATGAGGCAAAATATTATTTAGTCCCTGAATTGTTGATCAAACTACTATTTAGTCTCAAAATTTGTAACTATGTCAACTATTTAGTCCCTGAATTTGACAAAAATACTATTTAGTCCCCAAATTTATAAATATGTCAACTATTTAATCCTTAAACTTGGCAAAAATACTATTTAATCCCCGAATTTGTAACTATGTTAACTATTTAGTCTCATGACTATTACCCGTTAAAGTTGATAGAGTTGCAAATTCGGAGATTAAATAATATTTTTGCTAAGTTTGAGAACTAAATAGTTGACATGGTTACAAATTTCGGGGACTAAATAGTATTTTTGATAAATTTAGGGACTAAATAATAATTTGACCAATAATTCAGGACTAGTATTTTTGCTCTTAAAAAATTATATCTTTTGTTTTGAATTTCAATTTGTTTTTTTTTTCAGTAAAAACTAATATTTCAATATCATCAGTGGAGAATTGAAAATGAAGGTTTTCCTTCTCTCTCACGTTACACGTACATAGGATGAGAGTTTTCTCCTTATTCCTCTTGTAAGAGTTTTCTTCTCTTCTCCTCTTACTCTTGTTATAAGAGTTTTTTTCCCCCTCTCCAATTAAAGTAAATTATAGTTCATGATTTTGTTTGTATATTAAGCACAATATTAGCAAAGGGCATCTGGGTATTGGCCAACCAAATAATTTCAGATATTAGCTACACGGATCCGCACTTTAGTCGATCCGAGAAGTGCATGATCTTGGACGGCTATTGTAACACTTTCATCCGACAGTCAGGATTGTGCATATCATACACTTTCATGAATCTGTACTTGGACGGATCAGTGCCGGTAGCTACACATGTTGGACACACTAAAATTTGCACACACTAGCATTTGAGAGCAAATATGGACTTTGTATTTCAAAAAATAACTAATAAAAGGAACATACATTTTGATTTCTTTAAAGCCGTTTGGCACCCTAATATCTTAGTCCTATTATTCTACATATTATATCTCAAACACTTGAATTTAATTTCTATGTTGGGCATGGTATCTATTATCTAAGTACTGTAATACTAGTACCAAATGCCTCTTTCATCTTCAAGCTTTAGCTAGAAAAATAACTGCAAAAACAAACCTGAGGGCTGAGGAGATGAAATTAACCCTCTCTCCATTGAACAATCTATCAATTTGGCTTTCTATTACCAAAAGAAAGAAAAATGATCCATTTGGTGTAAAATGTAATGTCATCAATAATCAAACAAAAGATATTGACATTCATGGACTCCTATGGTTCACCATTCTCGAGAATCACGCAACGTCGTTGCTAGTTTTACCGAGGAGGTGGCTCTTGAACACATAGCTTGGGGTCAGGCAAAAGCTTGTGAGAGGGTGGCCTCAATCCTCTTTGACGCCAATGATTTATAAATGAAGTTTCCAGTTTCCTCACCTATCATTACAGTCAAATATATAAGTATTTCCAGGAAAAATAAAAGGAAAGATAGTGCATTCTTAAATTATTTGCTATCAAGTTACTCAATAGAATTATGCCATGTGGAAAACTTTTTTAAACTGTGAATAAAGAAATTCTGAATTTTTTAAAAATTTAATCTAAGCCTTGTCCTGAAAGAACACATGAAAAGAAACAGAAACATAAACAAGGGTAAGGTTAAAGAGCATATTAGTTTGGGTGAATATGCATTAGTTCAAATGTACTAAGATTACTTATAAAAATTCGACAAAGTGTTGCGCTAGCAAATTTACTAAGATTCAGATTCTGAAATGCTCAAAGTTAATCTCCATATGCATCTAGAAAGTTAAACAACAGATCGGGAAAAAAAAAGAGTTTAATCATGTATCTCCCACAGGAAATCATATCAGTGATATTAGATTCTGCAAAGAAACAGAACATAATCATGGAACTTCAGAAGGTCAATCATCATAAAAGAATAATAAACCTTGAGGCTGGAAAACCACTTGGCTTTGACCACACTGTCAAAAAACCATCAAGCAGAAAATATCTAGTGATCTATCTACTGACGCTTAATTGCTTATTTGGTGGTGACTGGTGACTTGTTCATCAACATGACATAAACATTTAGGGCTTTTTAGGCATCAAGTTATCCAAAGGGAATAAATTAAATTATAATAGCCTCCAGAACAAAGGATTAGGATGTCTGATCTGCATTTTGTACCGTGATTTGACAATTATGTATCATTCACTATGGGTAAATTTTTCTCCAGTCTGGTCCAACAATATTTCGTATGCTCTTGGCCCCTAATAAGGAAACTATGAAGCCCTATTTCGAAGATTTGAATAACAAAGAAAAACCTAGAAGAGACCCATAAGTTCAGGTATATATAATCCATTTCCAGCCAATCTAGAAATTATAACCCAAGTCAAAAGTTCAAGAATTTAAGAAAACCGAAGTGAGCTACTAGAGTTCTAATATGTAAATGTAAATTATTCTAATGTAAAAAAAAAAAAAAAAGTTCAGGACTAATGCAAATTTATCTTGCTCTTTCACTTTTTTGGCCCTGTATATACTTCCTCTATTTGTCCCTTCATCACTCACAAATTTACAAAAAAAAAAAAACCTGGCTTTAATAGATGATCTGCTGCCTCCCTTCTCAAACAGGGACCATCTCAGAAAAGTATATAACATTCCCATCAAGTCTTAAGGAAATGGGAAAAAAGAGAAATCCAACCTTACAAGAAAATAAAAGTTTATTGCATTCCTGCACAAATAATGGAATAAAATGAGCTACAGTGCTACACTACAAAATTGCACTCTTATGGTCTGAATATCCTGGAATCTATTTTTCCCTTCAACGGTCCCCAAGTTCACAGATCATGCCTCAGAAATTCTGATACAGTTCCTTCATCCGCAAGAATAAAATAGATGTTGACCTCTGTTTTGGCAAGTTTCTATACCTTTATTTTCCAAACTAACCCAACTGCAGCCAGTTTAATTCTTAAATAAAATTCCGGACTGTCAACCACACAATTAAATTTTCAGACCTAGGCTAGCCAACATTGGTGCTGGGGCTCAAGCCTTCCCTTCCCAGTTCCCACATAAATAACTGCAATATTGAGCACACTAATTCTACAGATTTTGATATTACCAATTGGTGAGACCAACACTGACATAGTGTGCTCAATATTGCCAATTGGCTATTTCATTTACTATAGTAGGATGTAGTCCTGACACTTCTTGATAAATGAAATAGCCAATAACTACATAGTTTCACATATACAAGCTCCTCCTTCATCAAACAAAATGTTCAATGATGATTGAAGGAAAGCAAGATAGACTGATCAAGATTGTTAACATCAGAAATGATATGGATGTCCCAACCCAAAAAGGGGAAAAAATACTATAAAAGGGTTAAAGGAAGCATCTAAAATGGATAAACTTGAACATAGGAGACATTAGAATTTGGAACAAGATACCACATGAAATTCTCAGCAGTGAGCAAAAGAAAAGTTCTAAACATTGGGATGCTGAAACCTAGGGGAAAACAGAGTATATGAGCATGTTGAACTCAGTTTCCCATCGATGTAGAGAGTGTGAGTATGTTGAGCTTATTTTATGATTTGAAGTGTATATGGACATTTTCAGATTGGAGTAACTTAGTTCATGCTAGAAATTTTAAGGACCATTCTCTCACTTCTCATATGCTTAGGAAGGAGATAGTCTTCTGGGACTGTTAATGGGGCATACTTTTGACTTTTTTACAGGAGTTTCATCAGTTGTCGCTTCAAGGAGGCAGGGGACCAATTTTGCTGGATGATTTTCTCTTTCTTATTCTGTTTTCTTCTTATATAATCCTCCATTAGCATTTTCTCATTTCTTTTTTAAAAAGAAAATTTTTCCTTTAATCAAAAGGAAAAAGAAAGCATGAAAAAGTTGTAACAGCTAGCACACTAAGAAGAAGCTAAATACAACAAGAAGCAAACCTGTTGAACGATTAATGGCTCCTCAGTAAGACTGAAAGGATCAGTCAAAATAGTAAGAAATCCATTTCGATTGCCGTAAACAATGTCAGTGAAGGGCCGATCACCTACCTGCCACAATATACACTTATGCTGAGACATGACCTCCAATAATATAGAACAACTAATTACCAACAAAACCCTACAAAATTCTTATCTACCATGATTAATCGTGAGGATTCACAACCAAAATGCTTCTCAATTTCTTCAGCTGTTCCAGCTGGTTTCTTAACCCCTACAGTATCAGCACCAGAACTAAATTATCAGTGGCATTTCCAAACAAACATTCCACATGCCTAAAGGTTTAAGAAATCAAAGACATGTCACAAAATTGAAGGTTTTGAAGCAAAAAAGAAAACAACACTTACTATGCCTTATGACTCTAATCCCAATAGCCTCCTCAAGTGCCATAGCTTTGGAACCATCATGGTCATACTCATTAAGTCCTAATTTCATCACACAAGTAAAACATAACATAACAAAACAATTTAGAACAAATTGGCAATGCTTCATAGTTCATGCCTAAGAAGACAATATAACAGTTGATGCTACAAATACCAGCAGAATTACTGAACACAGCAATATCAGGACCAAACTCCGATTTACAACGTTCCAACGAAGATGCAAGGGGAGGCCAAGGGGTCAAACAATAAGGCGCAGTAATAGTATTATCCTTATCAAACACAACCCCTTTAAACCCTCTTCTTCGAAGCTCACCCCAATCAATGTACCTCATATCGGGAACGGAAATATGAGGCAGAGCCAACTTGGGGTCCTTCACAAACACAAACGTCGAATAAACAGCCTCGAGGTTTATTCTCTGCCCCAACGCCGCTTTCACGTCTGCCCACCACATGTTTGTGAAAAGTACCCTCCTCTCGAACCCCTTTTGCTCGTCCTCCTGGGGTTGCTTCTGGTTTCTGGGGTCTTGGCTTCGATTATTGGGGCTATTGTAGTCCGTAGAGGGAAGGAATTGGAGAGACTGAGGATGGTTATGGCTGTGATTCGGATTGAAATTGATGGAATTGTGAGGGTCGGGAAGGGTTAAAGCGTGGGGATTTGTGATGGGGATGTGGGTATTTGTAGAAGGAAGTGATAGAGAGGTGAGATTTGGGTTGTGATGAGCATGATGACGACGATGATGATGGGGTTTGAGATGGTTTGGTGTAAGGTAGGAGCAAGTTGGAAGCTGAGGAGTGACTGTGGGAATTGCAGTAGTTGGAGGCATTTTTTATTTTTATTTTTTAATTTTGATTCATTTATTTTTCCTCTTAATTAATAGCTTCCCAGGTTACAATTTCGCAAATCGCAATGCGTATTTTTTTTTTTTTGGGTTTGGAGAAAATGGTTTCAAAGTGGTCTGTTTTGGGTAAGGGTGTGTCAAAATGAGTTGACTGATCTAACTCTAATTCGATCTAGTTCTATTTTATTAGGGTTAAATTAATTTGGCTTGTTTTTAATATAGGTCAGAATTTTTTCAATTTAACTCGAGATATATAGTTATATACATATAGATATACAATGATAATTTTAAATTCGACAAAAATTTCGCTATTTTGCAACCTATCTTTTTTGTTTGTTTTATAATGATCTTTTATCTTTTAAAAATTCTAAATCTATTATCTTTACACCTTGTTATAAATTAACCCTTTTGTATAATACTGTTAATTTGACACATCAACTATAATGACGTGACATAATAAATTTTTTTTTTCAGATATTATATTTTTACCCATTCTTCAATATAAAAATTTTCATTTGGATCCCAATAATCTATCTCCATTGTTTTATCTGATCTCTCTCTGTACACCCTCAAATTGGTCATAATATATTGTAAAGTAGAAAAAGAATCATTTTTATATATATACATATACCAACATTATTACTTTTTGGTATGATATAGTGCGACATTATAATCACATAACTGGTAACAAACAATGACATCAAGAAATTTGATGTCATTCTTTGTTAGACAGGTGTATAATTAATAATAATAGGAAGAAAAATTCTTACTATCAAAACCAATTAATTAACTCACTCCTTTAATTTCTTTCTAAAGAGAAATAATCCGTTTTCTTCATAGCTTTGAATTGCTGTGCTTACAATAATCACAATTCACAACAACCAATCATTACCACTTTTATTACACAAGTCCCCCAAACTCTCATATATATATATATATATATATATAGCATGCAAAAATCCTTGTTTTGAGATTCATATAATAATAACAATAACCAGAAGATCTAAAATCAAAATATTGAAAATGGCTTCTTATTGTAAATACCCCAATGTTTTCGTCCTCTTTGGTGTGTTATTGATGAGCTTTAGCAGTAGTGCTTTGGGTGGGAATTTCTATGAAGATTTTAACATTCTTTTTGGAGATGAAAGGGCTAAAATAGGAAGAGGAGGGGAGGAAATGTCTCTTACATTGGACAAATATTCAGGCTCGGGAATGGTCTCCAAATATGCTTATTTATTTGGACGTTTCGACATGCAAATGAAGCTCGTACCTGGAAATTCTGCGGGCACTGTCACCACATTTTATGTACGTATTAGTCAATTATAATTAATTACTTGTTCTTACTCTACATATGAATTGATGACACTAGGAGAAATAGACACAATTAATATTAATGACAAATATGTATACATATATCAACAAGGATCGGGGACTAGTAATTCATAATGCAATAAAAACTGGTTCAAATTTCATATTTAGTTTTGGACGTCAAATATGATTGCTTTGTAAACATATATATTGCTTGAATTAATTCATTGGTCCCTATAATTTATATCAATTTTCAATCAAGTCCTTATAGTTTTAATTTTGGTGATTTGATCCCTATATTTATCAATAATTTAATTTGTAATTAATTCCTTCCAAGTAACATTTTTTGCTTGAATGAATCCAACCAGCATTACTTATATAATAAGCTAAGCATTCCAGTCCATTATTTCCCACTTCATTATATAGAGAAGACAATAACAATACAAAATTTTCAACTAATTATATAATGATATGGACTTAATCACAAATAATAAGTAAGTATATATATACAAGGACTCAATTACAAAAGTTGAAATTATAGGGATCTAATTGAAAAATAGAGTAAATTATGTATAATAAGGACCAATAGATAAATTTAACTTGTTTGTTTTTAAGTAATTAATTTGTTGGAATATATATGTATATAATGCAGCTAAGCTCTGAAGGGCCACATCATGATGAGATTGATCTAGAATTCTTGGGAAATGTGTCTGGAAAACCATACGTACTGTCTACTAATCTCTTTGCAAATGGGATCGGAGGTCGAGAGGTGCAATTCTACCTTTGGTTCGATCCAACTCAAGATTTTCACACTTATTCTGTTGATTGGAATTCTCAGCGCATCATGTACGTAATTAACAAAATCCCCTCTCCATTATTACTTTATTTATGCAATAATATTGATACGAGTTTATATTATAAATCATATATGTTGAGAGAGTTTGGTTGAGGAAAATAAAACACTGAAATTTTATAGAAAAAGAATCAAGCGTAAAAAAAAAAAAAAAGAGTTATATACACTAGTATAGTTACAATTGATGGTTATAAACGTTGAGAACATATTAAGTGGTGGTTTGAGTTGCCACCAATTAATTAATAATATTTTGAAATGTGATGGGGAATTTGAATTTGGTGCGTATAATATTGAATAGTAAAGAGAGAAAAAGACACGGGGTGTTTTTTTTTTCTTTTTATTATCAACTGCTATATAATACTTAATCTAGTCTATGTGATGGACTTCTAATAATGATTATGATTACTACTAATTGCAAATTGGTGGCTACCAAACAGGCTTTTGGTGTGGCTCACCAGAAGTCAATTTTTCTTTTTTCCGTAGCAAAATTGTATTATTCTCAATTTTACTATTTAAAATTAATGTGTGACAGGTTTACATATAAGATTCGATAGAATTCGAATTCGTGAAAAATAACTTTTCTCATTAATTGATAACTCGCATATTTATAATCATTTTAAACACAAAATTAATAAATACTTTATCAACAAATTAATCCAATTTCGATCCGGGTGATTTTTAAATAATTTATTTGCAGAATCTTGGTGGACAACATTCCCATAAGAGTGATGCAAAACAAGGAAAAGATAGGGGTTAATTTCCCCACAAGGCAAGCCATGAGGGTATACACAACACTTTGGAATGGAGATTCATGGGCCACAGAATGGGGAAAAGTGAAGATAGATTTGTCTAAGGCTCCCTTCATAGCTTCCTTCAGAAACTTCAATGCCACTAATGCTTGCATCCCAGTGCCTGGGGTTTCTTGCACAGGCTTCAATGGTGGAAATAAGAATAAGAAAGGGATTGATGGTGCAATGAGGAAGAAGATGAAAGAGATTCACTCTAAGTGGGTGGTCTATGACTATTGTCGTGACTTTAGACGTTATTATCGCGGCCTTCCCTATGAATGTCGCAAGGCTAATATTTTATAACATATATAATATTTGTATTATCTATGTAATATAAATATTGTTTGGTCTTCTCATCAGTGATTTTTTAAAATTATTATATTTTATAATTAAAAAATAAAATAAAGAAAGAATATGAGATTATGGGAGAGACTAAATAGAAATAATTATTATTAATTTGCATTATATTTTAAAAATTAAACAATAAATAGCATAAGCTTGGGATACAAGCCTCTAGTAATTATTATTATTCAGGTTATATATTACTTGTTGTAAAGATGCATGTGTGTGTAAATTTATATATATAGCTCTTTTATTTGTATAATTTGATTGGTAAATATTTTTCACTACCATACTCGTAAATTACCGTATTTTGTATGGTTAATTATTAATATTTTCCTATATAAAAAATAATTGAAAAGTTAGATTCAAGTAGTAGCCATGCACTGACTCCATTACAATAAAAAAATTCGGATTGATTATACACAACAAATAACACTCTTGAAGAAGAGAAGAAAAGAGAGGGAAGATGAAGTTCTTAGTAATTTTTTTTTTTTACACAATGAATAAATTATGATAAGTTTCATATATTGTATCACATATGTAAACCACAACCTATTTCTCAGGTATAATTTTTTCCTCTTAATTTTTAATTTAAATAAAAAGGCAAATATATATTACACTTTATAAATCCACAAGTTTATGATTTTTGTACAAAAATCCCAAATTCAAATGGGATTGGGTTCAATTCACAAAGATAGACTAATCTATTTTTCTACAATAACATTATTAATTGCATTCCTTTAAAATTCTTTCGCATGCCTTGACAAGTTAACTTGAGAAAAACATTTTTAAAAAGAGACTTAAAATGTTGCCTTATTTGAATTAGTGAACATTTTTCTTCTAGAGGAATATGCCATTAAGACAAATTATCAAAGATTTTTTTTCGTAACAACTAATTTAAAGAATCAATTAAATGGAGGCAAAGTATATAAATTAAGGATTGAACTTTGAAGTACTAAGTTTCTAAACAAAATAACATTAATTTCAGAGAGTGCAGGGGAAAAAAAGTGTGAAGATTAATTATGAGCTTTATAGGATACATAATAGTGATGGTACTCATAGTTAAAGCTCTGAAAGTCAAAACTACTTGTCCGATTTATATAACTCGTTCAACTGAACAAGTTTTCTACACTTTTTGCAAAATTGTTACTTCAAATTGCAATAGATAAGAATTGAAAAAGGATCCTCATATATCGATAAATACTTACAACCACTAAGCCAATGTAATTTATGTTACAATTAATGCAACATATTATATATAATACAATATAAAATTATTTATATAATGAAACATATATATAGCTTATATTATCTGATGTAAAGTAAAAAATAATAATAATAAATTATATATTTTGTAAGAGTATATTTTAAAATTATAAAAAATTAATACTTGATTAATGTGTATAATATATTTTAATTAATATATGTAAAAATGCATAATAAATTTTATTTTTAATTAGTTATGATATCATCCGATCCAACCAATCATCAAACCTGTTAAATCGATTGATCCGTGACTCAGGAGCCAGTTCGATCTAATTTTGAAAACACTGCACAAAATGCATAGGTGAGTGTGAAGAACAACATTTTACAAAGGAGAATATGGAGGCTTTTGAGTTTCACACACAATTAGGAGGCGATTGAGTTTCGGAGCGAGCACTGATCTCAAAATCTCTAAGTACCCAAGGAAATTTTTTGAATTAAACTCTAGATCATACTAATACCTCTTATATTAATTTAATTTACTCCAATCTCTCATATCTTCTCATATTTAAGATCATAATAATTTAAATTACATATATAAAAATTAAATATACTTAACAATAAACTCTTTTATAGCTTTTATATATAAGAGACACGATAAATAAATGATTTAGTTCACGATCATGCAAAAGTGATACATAGATATACCTGAAATAGTAATGCGTTCCTTGTATATATTAACATATAAAGTTCATGATCAATCATTTCATTACTTACTCAATTAATCAGATTGAAAGGTAATATATATAATCATATGAATTAAAAAAAAAGTAACAAATTTGTTAAGACAAACTAAAACCAAATGTCAAACAAACCGATGATCATTTTGTCATGCCAAATGAATTGGCAATCTTATTTATTTATTTTTTTGGTTTTTTAAATGTATTTTTTATTTGAGATAATTTTGTTTGAAGTACTCTCAGGTATTAAATATGGGCACATCTCAACAGAGATTTAATTTAAGGAAAAAACTTAGGTCCATTTCCTTATGTTCATTTCAGCAAGTTGATCGCACCCGTCGCAAGGTTGACCAAATTAACCGAATTAAAAATGCAATATAGTAGCGCAATCCGGATCGTTTTCACTCAAAGAACCTTTATCTAAGATCCTAAGCTAAATTAAGTATAAAAAACATACAATTAACAAACTAAAGTGAAGTGTTGGGATTTTAAGCTATCTACTAGACGAGAAAAGCAATAAAAGTAAACTTAAATGTAAATAAATTAAAGAGAACCTAAATTATTATTTTTTGTATTTTTCTTGAAAAGACTAATTAAAAAGAAGTTGGAATTAATATTAAAAATGCCATTGGAAATGGAATTATAGCTATCATAGTTCAAATTGATATGGGAGTTAGTTCATCACGAAGTCGTAAGGGAAAACCTCAAGGTACCATTTGAGTCTTGTGTTCTTTCTTAATAATTACCCCTGCTATCATAGCTAGCAATTACTCCAAAAGACACAATTAAATGTCACTTAGTGTATGACTAAAATTAAACAAAAACAACTTGTTCCTCTACTAAAAATTGCTCAACCGAGACAATCAAATACAAGCATAAAAGATTATATTATCTAATCATGAACATGATAGAAAATACTTTCTAATTGCATTAAAAAGGCAATATTTCTATATAATCATCAAGTTGCCAAAATCAATCTAAATTATAATCACCCAATACACATAGATAATGTTCCCATAAATTTAAGATTCTAAATTGTATAAAGATAAATCTTAAACCTAGGAAATCAAATATACAATTTAAAATTAGGTATTGAGATAAAATAACTCTCCTTTGTAGAATGGGAACTCAAGCCCTAATCTCCATCTCCAAGAAGCAAGGAAACTAGCCACACATGAAGAGAGAAATGGAGAACTCCATCACTTCCACAATATTGCTAGATGCTGAGATGAGATGGTGAAGTAGATGATGATGATGATGGAAATGGTGAAATGGTGTGGTAATGTGATGGAGGAATGAATGGAATGAAGAGGAGAAGAGGAAGTGGCGTGAAAAATGGAATGGGAGAAGTAAGGAGGTGGTGGAATAATGGTTGAAAGAGATAAAAAAATGGAGTCTTCTTGCCCTGTACCGCCGAAAAACAGAGAAGGAATATTGGGGAAAATATTTTGCTCTCTTTCAAAGTGGCGTGAGGAGGTTGAAATGTGGGGAGGAAGATTTGGGTTTTGGGTCTTTAATTTTTGGCCTTTTTTTGAGCTTCTAATTTTTTGAATGAATTCTTTTCTTTTCTTTTCTTTTTCAATCTTTCTTTTATAACCTACAAAGCAAAAATAATTCCAATATAAAATAATCATCCCAAAATATTTTAATTAAAAAGCAATCATAAAAATATAACAATTTAACCCTTTTTAATATTATTTTCATGTAATTACTCTTTAACCAAATTTATCATAATTGATGCAATTAAGCCCAATAAAATATAATAAGAACCCTAAAATAAGATAGAAAATATTATACAAAATAGAGACTTATCACAAGTTCCACCAATCATATATTGTATTTACACTCTTTTTCTTCTATGATTGGTCATATAAAAGGTGGTCTTCTATATTCTCTCTCTACTGTGATTGGTCATTTAAACACTTTTTGCCACGTGTCATATTTATATTGGTGAACTTGATGAAATAGACATAAGGAAATGGACCTAAATTTTTTCCTTAATTTAAACAATGATTTATTACGTTGTAAGAGACTAGTCTCTTCCATTAAATTTATTCTCCATTGATAAATGGTACATGGGCAAATCAACACACCACTCTAACCTACTATTGGGCCCATATATAAAGGGCGAGATCTCCCAAGTGAGTAATCTTTTAAATATATAAATTATTATATTTATATTTGTTTCTTCTCTACATTGACAAACATATATATAACTAAATTAAATACGGGCAAAACTAAATTAAATGACTTCACATCTATTATTAAAAATTACATTATACAATTTGTAACTGTCGTTTTTGGTTCAGATGATTCATAATGTTAAATAAAGATTGTAAGGGGTTGTAACCTTGGAAGACTTGTCCTTAGGTGATGACATAGGTGCCTACGTACCCTTGTTGAGGGATCAAAGTCCACGTCGTTCGATGAAGGAATATCCATGGGAGCCGTTAGACATGAGTGTTACCTATAGTGGCCGTGTGCGGCTAGGACGTGTGTGTGTTCTCCGGGCTGGCGGGCAAGCCACCTGTTGGAGGTACCTCGTAAGTAGAGGATGACAGAACAAGAGTCTCTGGATGTTGCTTAGAACAAGAGGATGAGTGCATCTTGTAATGGAGTGAGTATGTACTGATATCTGCTAAGTAGACTTCAGATAATGAGGATCTCATGGTATGTTATTGTGTTGCGAATGTTGTCTTGTTCGCCTCCTCTAAATCCCCCAGGTGAGGGATATTTATACTAGAGGTAGAGGAGAACGTGGTCAACCCACGTTCTTGTGCCTGGGGTTTGACCCACGATTTGGAGAGCTCACCCACGATCTCTAATGCGGGAGAATACGCGAGTGATTGTGGGGACACTACAAAAAAATATAATTTAGCGGCAGATAAATAGTGGCGGTTTTGCAAAACTGTTGCTAAGTTCAAATATAGCTCAGAGAAATGTCCGCCTTTGCATTTGGGAGATTGGTACAGGTTATCATCTGAACCTTTTCTTTTCCAAGTTATAGTTCACTATTTCACTTGTGTAAACTGTAAAACTAGTTGGACAAATTCATTGATGTATCCTTGGAAATGATATTTTATTTGTTTCTTGATGATAGTTTTGAATCTGAAACATATGTTAATATGTTAGTCAAATTCTAAACTATTCCCTATTTGTAATTGCGCTTTATTTTAGCTGTTGGATTGCTACTGAAATGACAAGAATCTTTCTATTTAGATGGCAATTGTCAATAAGCATTCCTCTATAATCAGTTCATCTCTCTTGTAATTTATATATATTCACTAAATTGGACCTAATTATATGGTCACTTGCATATTTTCCTCTGCTAGTCTTGAAAAGAAATTAAATATGATCTGTGCAAAATCAACCCAATGAGTGTTATAAATTAGTGTAATTATAAGAAAAGTAGAACAATTATATATGGCTTCCATAAACTTTTTCTAGTTGTCAAAAGAGCCAAGGGTCATTCTCTTTTCTTTTCATTTCTCACGAGGATTAATATCTCCCACTTTTGACGGGAACTCTTCACTATATATATATATAGATATATATATGCCTTTATTCCCTTTTCAACTTCAATTCTTAAGTTTTTGTTGTTACTTCTTATATCTTACTTTAGCTGAGAATTGAAAGTGAGAAGGGGTTGTTAGCAGATATTGTTTAAGGTTTTTTTTTTTTTTTTTATGTAGGCATCTAATCACTACTTCCTCTTTAAAAGAAAGGACCAAGAAAACTAGAGCTGATTTTTACCATCACTGTGTGTGTGTCCTTGTGAGTGAGAATTAGTAGAGCATAATTTCCTACCTTTGTGTGAAGAAGATGCTGTGGAAGAATTAGAAGAGAAAGCAGCTTTAGATAAATATTTTTGGTTCCCCATCACACACCGCCACAAAAACAGAATCTCATAAGTAGGTGTGATCATTGGGTCGGGTTAACCCACCAACCCGCTCAACCCAATTTAACCTGTTAGTTTGGGTTGGATTGGTTCGGGTCTAAATTTTCAACCCGCTCATTGGTTGGTTCGGTTAGCGGATTTGGAAATTATGAACCCGTCCAACCCGAACCAACCCCCAACCCGCTCTAGTATATATTATTATTAGAAAAAGAATTTATAACACATTAAAATAATAAATCATTAGTACATAAGCAACAAATACAAATTGTTCATATATTTGACTTTTTCCTAAATGAAAATAAGTCTTTTTAACGAAGGTAAGTAATTTAAAAGTTCAAAAAAATTAAAAAAACAAGAAAAATAAATTTGACAGGTTGAACCCGAACCAACCCAACCCAACCCGCCCATTGGCGGGTTGGTTCGGTTCGGGTTCAACACTCTTTTTTTTTCTTTCCAAACCCAACCCAACCCAACACGTCAAATTTTAATTGGGTTGGTTTCAATTTTTCTTCAAACTCGAACCAAACCAACCCGCGACCACCCCTACTCATAAGAGATGATGAGCTTTTGACTAATTTTTTTATTTTTATAGATATAATAATAAATAAGCTAGATATGATGTAAGAAAGTAATTTAATATATGCTTGTCATGAGTTGAATAGAAGTCTTGAAATTTATTTTGCATTACCCACATGCTCTGTTTTTTTTTTTAAATAATTTTTATTATTATCCATTATAATTTACTTTGATTTCATTTTTCCTTTTCATCGCATGTCTTTGGAAATTTACATTTGGCATAGAAGAATATGTTATATTGTTTAGGGTTTATCTTCTTTTATTTTGTGATTATTAGTTAATAAATGAAATATTTTGTACATTTCAGGTTTTTAATGGAGCAAATGGAGCAACTGAAAAATTTATTTCAACTTGCAATCCAAGAAATGGACAACCACAATCTAAAGTTTAAATGGATAGCTATAGGATTCAACTTTTATGATAATTTTGGTTTATAAGCAAATTTATGATCATTTTAGTTTGCAAACAATCTTGTTTTAGTTTGAAACGTTTATTGTTTTGAACATTTGTATTTGAAATAATTGATCAATCTAAATTTAATTTTAATTGTCAATACTTTATTACGAATGTAAGTGTATTTCAGTTATATATAAAATTATTAATAAAAATTAAAATTTCTTCTTCAGCATTAGTGGCGGTTTAAACCGTCTCTAAAGAGTTGCTCTCCCAAACCGCCACAACTTTACCAACTTTAAAACCGACGCAAATGTAACGGCGATTTCAGAAAACCGTCGCTAATTGGCGTCGGTCTCCTAACCGACGCTAAATAATTTAGCGTCGATTATTCCAGCGATTTCACAAATTGCCGCTAAAGCACTTAACGGCAGTTTGTGAAACCGGAAGATTTTGCAGCAGTTTTACAAACCGCCGTTAAGTGCTTTAGCGGCGGTTTAAACCGCCGCTAAAGCAAAAAAAGTGTCGCAAAAACATTTTTTTTTGTAATGGGAGGAGCCACGTTCGAGGCCATCGAGCGGTGCCACGTGTTACTGATCCATAGTTCGTTTAACCTTCTAGAAGGCCAGTGCTATGTGTCCATAAGATGGTATATATATGGAATTACACAACTCTAATTAAGGTATTTTTTTCTTATTTTCAATGAAGGAGAGTATATAACTATATATTTTTAGGTTAAATTACATTTTAGTGGCATGTAATTTGACCTAATTTCAATTATGTGTCATGTAGTTTCATTTGTGTCGTGTCATGAACCTTGCTTCGTTAACAACTTAATGCCTTATAATTAAATCCATTAAATTTTTAACATAAGTGTCACATGTTTCGAGGACTCAACTCCCAAAAAACATTCAAATCCTTTTAGGTAATTCGGATTTGAAATTGTTGTAAGAAAGATCAAGAGTGACAAGTGAAGATGAAAAATTGACATAGTTAAGAGTTGGACTAATATTTGTTAATCCACAATAACCTGTGAGATTGTCACAATGAACTCCAATCCATGCACAGCAATCTTCTTCGTTAGACCATGAGAAAAGGCGATTGTAAGGATCTTCAACTCCTGCTTTGAATTTTGAAAGTACCCATCGATCTTTCTCATTGCACCGAATCACCTTCTTGTTGTTGTTGCTACACATACTTCTGCAGAATGTGGTAGCACATAGCAACAAGAACAGAACAAAGGAAATATTTGAAGAGAAGCAGACCATAGTGGTTGTTTAAGGGAACAAAGAATCACTAGGACTCTGCAAGTGATGACTACTTTTCTATTACTAGTAATTGTATATATATAGCTTGCAAATGCTTGCCTTTAGTAAAAAATCATTAATACATGATTTATATAAATTCAAATTCATAAAGTAGAGTAAAAGCCACGAAAAGAAATTTGATTATGATCAACAAGCAAGTTAAAATCTTCAACTTGTTTAGGTGTTCGTTCACACATAGATTAAACATTGTCTCTTCATGAGGTAAAGAAAACATATATAGAAACCGAAAGTTTGGTTGCAAATTTCCAAGTCTAATAAATATATGCATTTCACATTTTCACATTTTCTGGAAAGTGACGTATATTCATTCAATTCTTAATTTTTTTTCCCCTTTGAATATTCAACTTTCTCCATAAAATTTGTCATAAGGTAAAATGGAGTAGGTCATCAAAAGACCGGCATGCGGTCAACCCGGATATAACCCGGGTAGACCCGCCGGATTTTGCTTGATTTGGTAACCCGGGAAAAACCGTGACCGTGACCCGTATTAAAATTTCAAGGTAGGTCTCATTAGATTTTGTTTTAAGCTTTTGGTGCAAATAACAGATGTAGTTTTGTGTAAATTGGGTAGCCTAAATCGTAAATTGCGTACACTTAAATAGATCTAAATTCCGTTTTTTTTACACTGTTTTTTCAGTTTACGTTTACTCTCTGTAAATTTATGTAGGGTTTGTGTTGTAATTTAGCTCAGGAAATTATATGAACTTGGTTGGATTATAGTATACAAGTGAAATTGAACTATTAGATGACTTAAATTTGGGTTATGCATTATTATGGATAACTAAGTATAGATATCTTAGTTGATGCCTTGTTGTTTAGGAATTCTTGATTAGTGAGTGAAACAAAAGTGAATTTAACTTTTGAAAGCCATGATTCATTCCAAAACCCTGAAGAACAAAAATAGCGGCCTCAAACGTAAGGAGGATTGGAGGACATGACAAGTTCGAATCTAGGGCACGTTCTTTACGTAGGAATAGAAATAGAAACGGAAACGAAAACGGAATGCGTTTACTGCTTTTGTTAGTAAAAGTTTGGGAATAGAAAGGGAATGGAAATGGATTAAAATTATCACTTTACTCATTATATTAAAATAATAAAAAGAAAAAAAAGTTATGATTGTGTCAAATAAAAGAGTATAATAGACATTTTGTATTTTTTTTTTGTTTCTTTAAAAAAGTTGATGGAAATGAAAAATTAAAAAATAAGTGGGGCCCAGTAGCCCCCACCCATTTCTTGCTCATTTTCATGACCATTTCTTGTTGAAGAAGTACAAAACCTGAAAGTGCATTTGTTGGGAGGGTTTACCTTAAGCTCCCCACCTGACATGGATTAATCCTAGGTTCACCAAAGAAAATCTATTTCTCTCTAGATTGACATATTTTGTATATGGAAAAAATTTAGGTGCAATTTTTATATCTTTGTATCAAGTTCTCCAATAAAAAACTGACATATGTATGATTTATTCAATTAATCTTTTCTATGAGTGATTCTTTTGAAACTTTTTTTTATATGCTTTATTTTGATTAAAGAACTTGATAACGAGCATATAAGGAACTGCATATAAGTTACTACTTTTTTATATGTACTCTATTTGATTAAAAGCATATATGTATCATTTTTTAACTAGTAATTAGGTTATTAGTTAACAACATCCGAATTAATAATAATTATTGTGTGTGCGTAAAGCTTTGTGTTCCACCAATTAAGATGATCCTAAATAAGAAACAGCAACTATCACAATCTGTGTGGGCAAATGAATTGGGAAAATCTTTCCCAGGGAATTTGACTTCAGTATATATATATATATATATAATCCAAAATATGACAAATTGATCAAAGTTAATAAGGTGTACAAGTACATATTTGAGTATTAACACAAATACAGAGAGGATTACTTCCCAATTAAGCATACTAACCAGAATTTTTTCTCTTTGAATAATTTTGAACAAAAAGGAAGGATTTTCATTGAAAGAACACACACACACACATTGGATTGAGGACATTCCCTTGGAAAAGTAGTGTAACTGCAGCAAAGCTCCTTTATCTTCACAATATTGTATTGCAATGTTGCTGCACTTGGTTGTTTCCCAATGATAGAATGTATTGAAGGGAAGAAAAACAAGTGAATTTAATTTATATATACTGAAGAAATTGAAGCAATACTATAATTAAAATTGACAGCTTATAATATTGTGAGTCTTTGAAGTCTTACCTTTTGCTGGAGTCTCTTGTGTTTCCCATTCTTCATCAATAGCATCTTTTGAACATGAGGGATATAGCCACATAAACTTGATCTACCGCACCATCAAACCATCGGAAAAATCTATGCCTCCATGCTGTGATGCAGAATATAGAACCACAAACCACCCAAAACCCCACCGCAAATCCAACTCCCATCCCAAGATACAATGATTTCAAGAAAATCTCATCATCATCATCATCATTGTTTTCTTTACCCAACACTGGCTTCTTAGATTCTTCTCTTATGCAATTCTTGGTAAGAGGAGCTCCACAAAGTTCAGGATTACCGACGAAACTCGAGGCCTCAAAACTCTGAAGTTGGGTCCCCAGAGGAATTTGGCCAATGAAATTGTTGTATGACAAGTTCAGATAGCTGAGGAAAGACAAACCAGAGATGGACTGAGGAATTTCTCCAGAGAGTTTGTTGAAGCTAAGATCCAGACACTCCAAGCTCTTCAAGCCTCCAATTTGTCTAGGAACTTTTCCTAAAAAATGATTTCGAGACAAGTTCAAGGACCAAAGAAGGATTAGACTGAACAACTCTGGAGGGATTTCTCCTGACAAGCTGTTATATGAAAGATCAATACTCCTCAGCCTTCCATGTTCTGCGTAGCGCAGTTCTTTCCCTTTAGCAATCAAGTTTATATCCACATAATGCAAATTTTCATAATCCGAAGCCATGGCTGTCATGTTATATATGCAGTGAGGTATGGATCCAAAAAGCATATTATCAGCAAGATCTAGGACCATCAAAGAAGGGAGGTTGCATATACATGGAGGGATACTGCCTATAAATTGGTTTGATCTTAATTGAATCGTTACTAAACTTGGTTGCATGGTGTTTGGTAATCTTCCAGAAAACTGATTTTCTGCTAGAATGAGGTATTCTAGATTGCTGATGCTTAATAGGTTGATTGAAAATTCACCAGAGAAGCTATTATTTTGCAAATCCAGGAAAAAAAGATTGGATAATGTGGCCATTGAGGGAGGAATTTCACCTGTTAGTTTATTATTCCCCAAGTCTAGGTAAAATAATTGTTTCCAATTGGCCCAACAATCAGGAAGTTCTCCTGTCAAAAGATTATCTGATAAGTCCAAATTTTGTGTGGCATGTTCCTCATTACTCATTGTATGGCACAAGAAAGCAAAAGTTGATCCAGAGAAGGAGTTGTGAGATGCACTAAAAAAGATGACATTTGATGATATATGTGGGAGAAGTCCAGTGAAATTATTGCAATCGAGATTTATATAAGTAGAGTTCAAGGTTACCTCTGATAAGTCTCCACTGATTGAGTTGTTGGAAATATCCACATTCCCAATTCTTCCCAAAAGCCTCCAAAACATATCTTCATCATCTATGGATAAAATTCCACAGCTAGAAATATCCAAAGAATCTAGTGACTTCTGTGTATATAGCCATGTTGGAAAATTGGGACCTAGACTTACGTTTGCCAGAAATAAGTTGGAGAGTTGAAATGGGGGAACCCATTTAGGATCCAAATCAAATCCCAAACCAGTTGAACTTAATTGAAGTGTGTCTAGGCTTGAGAGTTTGGAAAAAGTCTCTTCTGTAATAACACCCACCAAGGAATTGCCTTTAAGATTTAAACTCTCCAAATTAGAAAGTTGACCAAGACTTTTTGGAAGATGACCACTCAGGTGATTGATTGACAAATCTAAGTAAGTTAAAGATGAGAGATTTCCTAGAGTTGAAGGAATTGATCCACTGAGTAAATTATCAGAGAGATCAAGAAGCTGTAGATGCTCAAGCTGGCCTAATTTATATGAAACTGATCCACTGAGTTTATTGCTCAATAAGTACAAAGATTGTAGGTTTCGAAGCCTCCACAAGGATATTGGTATTTCACCATAAAAATGGCTTCCTCTAAGGTCAACATACATGACACTGGTGAGATTGAACAACCAGTTAGGTAATTCTGAGTAGAAATTGTTGTAAGAAAGTTCAAGAAAGACAAGTGATGATGAAAAATTGAGATAGTTAAGAGATGAACTAATATTTGTTAGCCCACAATTACTCATGATTAAGTTTGACAATGAAGGAAGCATAGCCATGGGGTGAAGCCAATTGGTTTCACCTGAAAGATTAAGGCCACTAAGGTGGAGATATTTTAAGGAGGAAAGTGGAGAAATCCATTGAAGACTTTCCATCCCAAAAGTGTTGTATGACAAGTCAAGGTACTCAAATTTTGAGGTATAATTTGGTGGAATACTTATAGCTGTGAACACATTGTGGCCCAAGTCAAGGTGGTTTAGAGATTCAAGTTGAAGCAGATCAGAGAGGTTGATTTCACCAGCCAAGAAGAAACCTTGAAGATCAAGCATTGTAACTCTACCTGTGAGGTTGTCACACTGAACTCCAACCCATTCACAGCAATCTTCTTCAGTGGACCATGAGGAAAGGAGATTGGAACTGTCTAGAACTCCTGCTTTGAACACTGACAGCGCGGATCGATCCTTCTCGTCGCAACGAATCACCTTGTTGTTGTTGCTACACAAACATGGGTTGAATGTGGTAGCACATAGCAACAAGGATAGAACAAAGGAAATATTTGAAGAGAAGAAGCTAACCATAATGATTGTTTAAAGGCAACAAAGAAACACAAAGGATATTTTGCAAGTGGCCTGATATTTCCAATGAATCCCTTTCTTTTTATAAGTGTTGAGGTTCCTCCAAGTCCCACATCGCCAACATATGGGGTACAAAACTTGTATAATTACGGGGGTTGGATTTCCCTTTCAATGGGCTTGACCAGTCGTGTATCAGTGTGAGAGAGTTTTTTTTTTTTTTTCTTTTTTTCAAATTTTTTAATTTAAAAATTGTATTGAGGAGAATTTATAATTTATTCGTGCAAAAATTATAAATAATGAATTTTATCTCTGCCACGTATTAAATTTTTGTGTGTGTGTTCCTCGTTTAAGTTTCCAAGCCTCTTGGAAATATCTGCATTTCATATATATTTTCATATTTTCTGGAAGTGACATGTATTCATTCTACTTTAATGTAGTCGTACAAAAAATTGGTTGTATTGAAAGTGTAGTAAAAGAGACAGTTGGACAGCACTTTGAATGAAAATTAGAGTTTAGGATTGTAGTATAGGACATTTTTCATTTGTGAAGAGGAGAGAGTGTAATTTTTTAAATTAGAGGGAGAAGAAGTGTAATTTTATCGTCTAGTTTTTTTACTCTTTTGTTTATAAACTTCAGCACCAAATGCAAATATCTTTGTAGTCAACGGCCATTGTCTTAGCAGCCATCAAGACTCTGCAATCCTTTTAAGTATTAAACTGTCTCATATAAAAATAGTTTTTAAACTTTCGACTGATTGAATTAAGGCTAAAATACTCCAAGATCTCTGAGTTTTTTTGTTATGAGCAAATACACCTTCTGAGTTTTAAAACCTTGCAGAGAAATTCCCTGAACTTTCAATTTGGGGCACCTAGCACCCTTGTGTTCACATTCAGCCGTTATTTACCACGCAAACATATTTTGTAGGGATAATTTAATCATTTCATATTTTAACGGTTCTAAATTCAATGACTAAAATAGCTAAAATAGTATTATAAAGATTAAAATACCATTATAAAATGTGCTTAAATTGTAGATAACGGCTACAATACCCTTACACAATGTGCTTACGTAATAGATAATGACTGAATGTGGACAGAAGTCTGACAGAAGGGTGCTAGGTGTCCCAAATTGAAAGTTCAAGGGATTTATTTGCAAGGTTTTGAAACTCAAGGAGTATATGTGCCCATAGCCCAAAACTCAAGAGGTCTAAGTGCATTTTACCCTTAAATTAATTACTTCTTCATTGAAGAAAGAATTTCTATTAAGGGTGTTCGGTTTGGACATTTAAACTCTTCAATAAATAACAAGAAAATTAAATAATGTTCCATTCACTAACAAAATAAAATCTTAAATAATTGACCAAACAATCAAAATCTTATTTTGGTCTTCTACGTTTCACACAAGTTCTAAATTAATTTTTTATGTTTTAAATTAGTCCTCTATATATGTTTCAAGTTGTTTTAAATAAGCTCTTTTGCTTGACATTGTTAGTGCTCTCCGTTAAATGATGACGTGGACAGCTTATGTGGATAGAATCTCTCTCCTACATATCCTTTTTAACTGATATGGATAATATTGACTCCCGTAAAACCCAAAATAAACTAAAATAGAGACTTAATGTTTATGTACATTATTTATAAAAAATAAAGGTCAAATATACAAGAACCCAAAATAAACTAAACTAAAGGCCATGTGAGAGAAAGATTTTGTCAACATCAATTGTCCACGTCATTATTTAACGAAAAACAATAATGATATCAGACAAAATAACTTATTTGAAATAACTTATAAACACAAAAGACTACTTAAAAACTTTTAAAACATAAAAAATTATTTAGAATTTGAATAAATATAAAAAATCAAAATGGAATTTTAACCTTGACCCAACATTAACACTTACATTATTCTTTGGTCTTAGTCACTAGATAACGATTTTGTACGATTTTGAATTCCCATAATTAATTATTTTCATGACTTTCATATATATACCCCATCTCCGAAGGCAGGGGCAACTCCTACATGGTACAATATGTATATAGATATACATGTATAAAATGTTGTGCATATGGTCCCTATTAGAAAACAAAATTTAATAATATTTTAAAAGATTAAAAATTTTAAGTTTTTTTTTCACTTATAGGTTGATAAATTACTTTTATTTAGCATTTTTTTTCAAATTATCAATAAATTGTACTTTTCTTAATTTTTCATTTATAAACAAATTTATTATTGAGAGACAAATATCTTTTTCTTTGTAAAAAAGATTTTTATCATAAACGAGTGATATTATATAGAATAATGCTTATGATAAATATGTAATAAATATAGAATAATTTATGTAATATTATATAAACAAAAAGATAGTGATGTGCCCCCTAGAAGAAGGTACTCATTTATTTAATCTTATTATATTATATTATTTTTTATATAATATAATTTTATAAAATAACTGTTTCCAAAATAAAAAAATAAAAAATATTGTTTATTATATAATTTAATGTCAACAATCTTAAAGAAATTTTCGAACTCCTCCTATACCCTAAACTTTAAACCCTAACTATCTAAGTCATCATCTCTATATCCATAAACTCCCTAGGTCATATTTGAAAACTCGTCCACTTATTTGAGGTTGAGGTTGGAGATGAAGAGAGAAAAGAATGGGAGTAAGAGTTAATGTAATAAAAATCGGTAGGAATGGTAGCTGTCTGGAAATTAAGGAAGCAGGTGAGACAATGAGAGGAATTTATAAACTTCATTTGTGTCAAATTAACAACTGAACCAATTGCACCAATTCCACACTTCTTGAATACGTTAATAAATTATATAAAAATATATAATAAAAATAAAAATAATATAAAATTATAAAAACTATAAGCAAAAAGTTAAATTATCGCTGTACAAAGAATATATATATATATATATATATATATATGCATTACTACATAGCTACAAAAAAAGCGATCAAAGCTAAAAGGAAAAAAAAAAAAGTAGAAAAATCAATATTTTTGTTGATTAGTGTCAAAATTTTGTTTAGTTTATATCAAATGTTATTTTTTTAGGAAAACAAAATTGAGTTGTATAAAATAAGTATTCAAGTATATATCTAAAATATATATGGATGTCGGGATATGTATCTGACACAATTAGACCTGTTCATGGGCTAGGTAGCCCATGAGACTACCCAAGCCTAAGCCCATGGGTCAACTACCCAACATTAAGAATTAGGTATGGGTAGTACTTGGGCCTTACCCATCAAATACCTATTTTATTAAAAATACTTGGGCTAAAACTTGGGTAGTACCTGGGCCCTACCCATCACTTATCACGATTCATTACCTACCATCACTACCCGTATTAGCCCGCAGGCCACTTTTTTTATTTTTTTTCTAAATATATTTTTTTAAAAAAAATAATTATAAAATTATATATTTACATAAAAATTAGTATTTTTAAAGCCCGAAAAAATACGGGACGGGCTCGGGCAATTTTTTGTAAGCCCGGCCCGAAAGCCCGCAAAATATGGGTCGGGCTCGGGCTAATTTTTTGTAAGCCCGACCAGAAAGCCCGTAAAATATAGGTCGGGCTCGGACATTTTTTAAAGTCCGACCCGAAAGCCCGGAAAAATACGGGCCGGGCTCGGGCAATTTTTTGTAAGCCCAGCCCGAAGCCCATAAAATATAGGTCAGGCTCGGGCATTTTTTAAAGTCCGACCCGAAAGCCCGAAAAAATACGGGTTGGGCTCGGACATTTTTTAAAGCCCGACCCAAAAGCCATAAAAAATACGGGCCGAGCTCGGGCAATTTCTTGTGAGCCCAGCCCGAAAGCCCGCAAAATATAGGTCGGGCTAGGGCAATTTTTTTGTAAGCCCGGCCCAAAAGCCCGTAAAATATAGCTCGGGCTCTGGCATTTTTTAAAGTCCGACCCGAAAGCCCAAAAAATACAGGTCGGACTCGGGCATTTTTTAAAGCCCGACCCGAAAACCCAAAAAATACGGGCCGGGCTCGGGCAATTTTCTGTAAGCCCAGCCCAAATACAGGCTGGGCTCGGGCAATTTTTTTAAAGCCCGGCCCGAAAGCCCGTAAAATATGGGTTGGGCTCGAGCATTTTTTAAAGCCTAGCCCGAAAGCCCGGAAAAATACGGGTTGGGCTCAGGCATTTTTAAAGCCCGGCCCGAAAGCTCGGAAAAATACGGGCCGGGCTCGGGCACTTTTTTGTAAGCCTGGCCCGAAAGCCCGTAAAAATACGGGCCGGGCTCGAGCATTTTTTAAAGCCCAGCCCGGAGGCCCGCTATAAAGGACCAATATAGAACTTCAATGAAACATAAATGACTAATATAAAACTTCAATGAAACATAAAGGACCAATATAGAACTTCAATAAAACATAAAGGATCAATATAGAACTTCAATGAAACATAAATGAGCTATATATATATTTTTTATAAATTATGTATAAGAATAGGCTAAGCCCGGGCTTAGCCCATGGATTTGGATAAATACCTGGCCCATTGTAATGGGTAGTAAAACATGTAAGCTTAGGCTCAAGCCCAAGCCCATATATGTAAAGCCCATGGGCTTAAGCCCAAGCCCGGCCCGACCCATGAACAGGTCTAGACACAATACGAGAGAGGGTAAATGATGTAGCACCACTGACAACTGTAGGACAAAAAATTGATTGCAATTTAAAATTACATTTGGTAAGAAACTCAAATAGTGGAATCATGTATTCTCACGATTCTTAAAAAAATTTACATAATATTTTTTATAGGATTTTGCTAACCAGTGCCCTTAAATGAGGTTAGGTAGTAAAAAAGTGCATAAAAATCAGAATTTATATTAAATGTGCTTTTCTATTTTTCTTAAAGACACTAATACCCTCAACCTATTAATTAATAAACATCCATAATTACATCTCAATAATATTTTTTATATTTATTTCTCTGTATTTATTTATATTTTTTTATTTTTTATTTATCGAGTCATGTTAAATATATTGGTCACCTTTTTATTTAATTGTTTTATATCACATAATAAAACAACCGTTACTTAATAAACTATTAACTGCTCATATAATGTTGCTCATTTTTAGCCTCTAATTAACCAACCTTGTTTTCACGCTAACAAATCGAATATTAGTAAATAAAATTGACTATATATAGTATAATTAATTAAAAAGGCATTTTTCGTCAAAAAAAATTAAAAAGGCATTTAATATAATTTAATTTTTTTTAAACCGTTAATTTTAATTGCAGATAATTTTTTTATGTGATATAAAATAATTAAATAAATAAAAAAAATATTATTGAGATGTAATTATGAATGTTTATTAAATAATAAGTTGAAGATATTAGTGTCTTTAAGAAAAATTGAAAAGCACATTTAATATAAATTCTGATTTCTATGCACTTTTTTTATAAATTCTGGTTAGCAAAACCCTTTTTTATATACTAAACACACTTTTCAAAGTTTTTATCATACTTTTTATCTCTCCTAATTTTTTTTATCTCTCTCATTACTTTTTTCTACAGTACTTTCCTTTACTCTGCAGTACTTTACATCCTTTTTCTTCCCATATGTACATTTTTACCAAACGTAATTTTAGGGTATGTTTGTTTAGTAGAATGTTGGAGGGAATGAGAATATGATGTGATGTGAATGGAATAAAAGTAGATAAAATAACTATTTTACCCTTTATATTAAAGTGGATAAAAAAGTAAGAGCAAAAACATAATTTAATCAGATTGCAAAAAGTAAGGTTTGTTTGGTATGCATAATGTTGAAAGAAATATTGAATTACATCCAACATCACTTCACGGATTCTGTTAACAAACATCACCTAAAACTTTTAGGATAAAATTAATTGAAAAAAATTAAAAATGAAATTGAGAATTGATATAAAATTTAGAAATATAAAAAAATATTTTTGTCCTTAAATTATAAATAAAAGTAGTGGGGTAAATTGGTGTTTAAATTTTATTATCTTCCCCTTCCATGTGAAAATTAAAGCCTTTGTTTCTAGATATGATCACTATTGCCAAATCTTGTATCTTGCTTTTTCCAAGTCTATATCCTTTTGTTCCAAGTGGTCTTCTCGTGTTTCATATAATAATAATGGTTATATCTCCATTGTAATCTGTAAGTACCAGTGTGTTACACAAAATTCATAATTAATTAATTATATATATATATATATATATATTTATTTATTTATGTATATATTGTAACTTGTAAGTCAAATATTCCATACTTTTAAATTAATCATCACATATAAGTAAAAAAAAAAGAAACTTATTACTATTTTATTCTAGAAGCAAAACACTATTTAGTCCCTGAATTGTTGGTCAAATTATTATTTAATCTCCGAATTTATCAAAAATACTATTTAGTCTCCGAAATATTTAACTATGTTAACTATTTAGTCCTCGAATTTGACAAAATACTATTTGGTCCCTGAATTTGTAATTGTGTCAACTATTTAGTCCCCAAACTTGGCAAAAATACAATTTAATCACCGAATTTGCAACTCTGTCAACTATTTAGTCTCCTGACTGTTAGCCGTTATAGTTGTAGTTGATAGAGTTGAAAATTAAGTGATTAAATAGTATTTTTGCCAAGTTTGGAGACTAAATAGTTGACACAATTACAAATTTAGGGATTAAATAATATTTTGTCACATTCGGGGACTAAATAGTTGACATAGTTAAACATTTCGGGGACTAAATAGTATTTTTGATAAATTCAGAGACTAAATAGTAATTTGACCAACAATTCAAGAACTAAATAGTATTTTACAACTTTATTCTATCTGATATATTTTCACTTTCTGAACTACTCTTAACTTATTTTGAATAATGAATGAATGGTACAAGTTTTTTTTTGGCCAAGCATGAATGGTACAAGTTGAATATGCATTTTTGTAGGGATTAAATTTTTTGAAATAAATTATTTTTTTACTAATATAAAATTTATTTTTATCAATTTTTTTATTTATAACCACAAAAAATAAAAAAACCTAAAATCATAAATTTAAATATAATATTCTTTATGAATATAAATAAAATATTAAATTACTTTAATATATATAAAATATTTAACATTTTTCTTTATCATTTTATATTTTCTTAACACAAAAAGTTTTAAAATATTACTTTTTTATATATAAAAAATTATTATTATTGCATGTAGGGTACGGGTAGAGTATTCCCAAACCTGCTCATTTTGTACTCAAATCTATATTCAAACTCACATGATAAAATTTTAAGATGTCTATTGGATATGAGCATTATTTTGATAATCCCTACTACTAAGTCTAGCCCCATCAATTTTTTTAATTTATTTTTCATGATAAAATTAGTTTATACATATAAAAATTTTACTTCTTAACATAATATAATAAACAGAAATAAAGATAATGAGTTATTGTTAAATTTTAATATGATATTCATTTTAGTATGACAAGAAATTAGATAAATATTTTCATTTCCTGAAAATAAATAAATATTATACAAAAAATTACATCTTAAATATATCTTTGCAACTTTGTATGAAATATTACGAGAGTATTATTTTTTAAAAAAACAAAAAAAAAATCCTTTTATTTGGGATTGCTTGTCAGTCTTATTGTCTGAGGACCACACGTCCCGAACTACTAAGTACTAATTCCCAAAATTTATTTAAATGGAATTGAAACATCACTACTTCGACTATTGCCTTCTTTTTACACTTTCACATCTAATTAATACCTTCCAACTTCCGACTAATATTATTAAAGTAAAATTAAAGTTGAAATGGTAAGCGGTTTAGTATCGTTTAAGTTAAATTTTGAGTTCAAGCTCTTGTATATGTATGCGACTGCCCTGTTAAAAAATTTTTATACCATAATCAGATGCGTAACGTATGTGAGTGAAATTCAAATTAATTGAAGTAGTACCTCGAGAAATTGAGCGGGTAAACAAAAAAAAAAGGGTTATATATGTTCAATAAGTGTCTGATCTCTACTAATTAAGTTGTTTGATAAATTCACCTCATTAATTCTTGCTACGAAGCTCCAAAACATATATTCATGGTCTATGCATGAGTGAAATTCCTGAACGAGAAATTAACATCCAAATTAAATGTTCTAGTAATTAACTTCTGTTTATATAGCTACGTTGAAAAATTAGGACCTAGACTTGATGGAGAAACTCAATTAGTGTTGAAGATTCTCAATATAATTTCGAATCAAATTATAATGATATTGTTCTTTCTTGCAACCCCTCAATAAAAAAAACAACATTCTCTAGAATTAAATGATGAGTCATTCTTTTTGTCGTACAACAAGTAATCATAACAACTGAAAAGTAAGAAACTCAGATGAAGAACACGACAAGAAAATTCCATCAAATGTAATCAGAATACTGTGTTTAGCAACAAATTTGGAATGGATATTTTGCTATTAAAATTTAAAAAAAAAACAAGACGTTGCTATAAGAAATAAGAAAAATTAAAAAAATTTTGGCGCCCACCATTTTCCAGTCTCAGGGCAAAGCCCAAATGACCCAAAAGAAAATGAAAAACCAAAACACTTTTAGATTAGGGATTCCATCAACAAAACACATGTTTGGTTGGAGCTGGAGGGAATGTGATGGGAATGGAATAAAAATAGATAAAATAATTATTTTATTTATATATTAAAAATTGGTAAAAAAGTAAGGACAAAAACGTAATCTCATCATATTACAAAAAGTAAAATTTGTATGGTATGCAGAATGTTAAATTACTTTCAACATCACCTCGCACGTTATTGCTACCAAACAAGCTCAAAAATTTGGAGTTTCAATAATCTTGCGATGCTGTCATTAGAGGTTCCAGTAGACTTAGGTTAAACATACTGATATACTTCTGGTGGAAGTGTCTGATTTATTTGTTAGTTGTAAAATAGATTTTTGAGTACAAATTTGTGTAGACCAAGAGGAGGTTTGGTAGTGTAGAAGACATGTTGCTATAAAAATTATGAAATGATATTATTTTGTTAGTAGTAGCTAGTAAAGATCTTTGTTTTATATTATCATATAATTCATATTATTTCAGGTTAAATTTAGAAAAAAAAACGTATAGATCATATGATAGTTTTAGGATATGGAAGATGGAGATGTTATGGATGGAGAAGAAGTAGATGAGAAAGAGACTAGTGATGAGGAGAGTATTAAAGAAGATGATGCTGAATTTGTTAGTTATTACTAGTGCTTGGACGATTGAAGCAACTCGAAATAAAGGAAGACTTTAAGGAGTTGGATAAGATAGCACCACTTTTAATTTGGTATGGAGGTGACCAAGTCAAGCACCAATTCAGAAATATCATAATATTGATGTTAATATTTAGGATTAGGTCATTTATGTGAAACTAGATGTAAACTTTATATGTACATTTGTACATGTTATTTATTTTTTTAATTTTAAAAATACAATATAAATTATAAAATAGGTTTTTGTCATACCAAAAATCTCACAATCATATTAATAATATAAATATATATTTTATGTAATTTCAAAATATAACTTCCCATATTAAAAATTATTTCTCATATTCATATGATGCATAAATTTATTTAATTTATTTTGCAGATTTGACGAAAAACCTCATATCCCCAAATTAACCCTGAGTTGCTAAAAGCCTAAAACACCTACTGGCCGGTAAGAGATTTTAGTACTTATGGAAACTAAAATCCTTGAAATTCAATTTTTTTTTTTTCCTGGGTATGATCCTGTTCTTGTGTCTTGATGGCAGTTAAATGGTGCAAGCATAAGTTAGGTTGAAGTGGATAGTAATTCTTAGATATTATATTATACAGGACTAATGTAAAAAAAGTTGTAAAAGTAAATGAAAAATTAAATTTTTTTTTTGTTTTTTAAGAAAATGAGGATCAATATGATCATGATATAAGTGATAATGATAGATGAATAAAATAAAATTTTGACCAATTTTTTTTTTAAATAGTACTCTTTATAATTATGACATATTTTTCAACACATATAATTTTAGGATAAATTGTAATTTTACTAAAATAATAAGAATATAAGTCATTTCATTTTATTCTTGACCCCTCTCAATTTGGGAGGTAACAAAATAAAAATTTTGGATGTACAAGAAAATTTTGAGAGGCTCCCCTTCTATAAAATTCTTAAACATAAATGAACCCATTTAATTATTTTAGGTCAAAAGTTCATTTTGGTCCTTCATGTTGTCACTAAGTTTTATATTGGTCCTTTATGTTTTAAAAGTTTTAAATGGGTCTTTTATGTTTCTTAGAAGTTCCAAATTGGTCTGTCCGTCCAATTCCGTCTAGTTTTGCTATTAAGTGATGACTTGTCCTGCTGAGATGTAATATATCTCTCCTACATGTACTACTTGGCTGACATGGCTAAGTTACCCTAAAATCAGAGACTAAAATGAACAAAATAATTTTTCACAAATAAAAAATATAATTTCCCCACTCCATTCTATCTTTTATTAAACTCCCAAAAATAACGGAAGAATAAAAAAGAAAAACAATTAACGTGATATGATACAAATAATAAAGGTTCGTGCTCCTTCCAAATTTGATCTCTATTGATGTGAAAGGAGGTTATTTATTGAGAGAACAGTAATAAATCTCACATTACTCAAGAATTACTACCCACACTTTAGTGAATACCCGAATCACAAAAGAAACCAAAAAGAAAAAAACTACTCAGCAGTTCCATATGCTTCAAGAGGCTCGCCAGTTAACCTGCAAAACTTGGGCTCTTGCAAGACCTTCGCCCCCATTTCCTCATAGAACTTGATGGCATTGACGTTCCAATCAAGCACCACCCACTCCACTCTCCCACAACCCATCTTCACCGCTTGGTTCGCCACCGCCCAAAGCAGCATTTTCCCAAACCCTTTCCTTCTATAGCACTCTCTCACGTACAAATTCTCCACGTAAAACCCGGGTTTACCCAGAAACGTCGAGTAATTCGGGAAGAAAAGCACAAACCCAGCAACCACCACACCATCATTACCACATTTGAACGTCTCCTTCTCCGGATCCTCGATCGGATGGTCCGGATTAGAGACCCGAACGACGGGTTTGTAGAAGGGATTATCCGATGGAGATTCCGGGAAAGGGTTGGGGGATACTTCAAGGATGAAGATGGTGAAGGAATGGAAGGGTTTGGAATTGGAATTGAAGAGCGTGGAGGAGAGAGAGGATTCGGTGGCGGAGAAGAGGTGGGTGAGGCGCTCGAAGACGGCTAGTTGGTGGATGAGCTTGTGGATGTGGGGGACGTCCGATGGGGTGGTGAGACGGACACGGGAAAAGAGAGGATGGCCTACTATTGGAGTAATGCCGAAGTTGGTGGTGGTGGTGCGGTGGCGGCCATTGATATTTGGTTGCTTTTGAAATGGGAAAGAACGGAGGCTTCTTTTCGTACTTAATACAATTGGTACTTAGTTGAGTTTGTTAACCATTGTATGTATATATATAAAAAATTTTATGATCACAATTAAAATCCATTTTTAGAAAGTGTACGGTAGAAAGGGATTAAAACAAAATGTGAAGGTAGAGATAACAATGATGAATTCAGGAGGCTATTATACTTGTATAGCTCACGCTTGCATTCTTACCAAAATATTTAACAGATAAAATGTATAATGCGAAGAAATTGATTAGACAGGTTAATTAATTAATATTATATAAATAAAAGAGTGAATACCTAATTAAATAATTTTATATTATTTAATTTATCATTTAAAAATATAATAATAATTTCATATTGTAATTTGAAAACAAAAAATTGATATGCATTTCTGTACATAATTTATATATATACTAGAGCTTTTTTCATCTTTCTATAACTACCATACTTAATAGTTATTATCTCTATTTTTTCTCACTTAGTTATATCATCACATCACATATTTTTTCTTATTTTTTAATTTTAAAAGATAATAAGTTATATAATCAATAAAGAATTTTATCTTAAACGAGTCATAAAATTAGGCATTATATAAAATAATGCTTATGATGAATATGTGATAGATATATAACAATTTATGTTATTATATAAATAAAGATCGAGTGGAAGGTATTGATTTATTTAATCTTAATATAATATAATAAATTTTATATAAAATAATTATTTGTTATAATTGAATGTCTTGGCTGCTCTTGAAAAAACTTGTTGACTCCTACTATAGCCTAAATCTTAAACCTGATCGATGTGGCCATCTCTATATCCATAAACTCCTGCTCCACTTGTGTAAGTAAGCTAGAGTTAATGTAATGATTATGAAAGCTGTCTGGAAATTAAAGAAGCAGCCAAGCAGGTGAGACAGCGAGATGCAATATAACAAACTTCATGGTTCATGCATCTAATGCTTCTCTCAAATTAATTTAGCAGTTAGGCTGCTCACGGTTTGGGTCGGGTCGGGTTTGGGACGGGTTGGTTCGGGTTGGAAAAAAAAGATATCGGGTTGTGTTGGTTTGAGTTTAGTGAAAATGCATCATCCAACTCGAACCAACCCAAACCATTTATTGGCGGTTCAGGTTGACGGGCTAGCCCATTTTTTTTTTTTTAACTGAAAATGATAAAATAACATTTAACACAAAAAATTACAAAATTTCAAGACAGGATATAGTATTACTTGACATAAATTCAACAAATGACTTACCTAATAAACTGCATATTATATATTTATACTCCATAAACTCCAAATTATATAACACATTTACACTACACAAACCCAAATCTAAATGGCAAAACAAAAAAAAATCTATTCAACAGGCTCGCGGTTCGATTTGGGTTTACGGGCTTTTGTTTTTGAAGCCCGTTAACCGAATCGCAGTGGTTCGGGCTGGGATTTTTCAGCCCAAACCAAACCGTCAGCCCGAACCAACCCAACCCAACCTAACGGCTTGAGTTGGATTTGACGGGTTGGCGGGCCAATCCGAACCGGTGATCAGTCCTAACCATATATGTGCATAGAACACGTTAATAAATTATATAAAAATATATATTTAAAACAAATATATAATATAGAATTATAAAAATTTAAAAACTAAAAAGTTGAATTAGTGTTGTAAAAAGAAATAATGCAAATCTAAGAACACATAAATTAGAGTAAATTAAAATAATTAAAGAAGTTGATGAAATCAAAAGTAGGATGAAGATGGTGAAAGAATGTAAGGGAGGAGAATTGGAATTGGAATTGGAATTGAAGAGAGAGGATTTGGATGGCGGCAGTGGAAGTGACAATACTATTTTGTCTTTTAACACAAATTCAACAAAGCCCCAACATTTGCACAATTAATTAAATTGCCTCCCTCCAATTATATTCAAAACACAATCTATCATTTGCATCAATCTACAAAAGTCAACTAGCTAGCTAGGTAGCTTTTGTTTGGCTCTAAAATTTTGATTCCATCCCAATTATAAAATGAAGACATGCACATGCACATGCACATGCACATGCATTGAGGAATGTTGATGCCACGTAGTTAATTATTGCGCCATCCCCATGGCCGCCGGCGGCAACGCGTGGTTGTGCTTCCCTTCGCACGTTGTTACTAGGAATGTTCTGTCCTCACCACACCTTTGTACGTACCTCCACGCAATCACTAGTACTCACTCATTTCAATTTTAATTAATTAATTCAACTCACACAGATACATACATACATACAAAGTTCCACCCACTCGGTTTGGGTTGGGGTGACTTAGTTCAGGTTGGGAAAAATTATGAGCAAGTTGGGTTAGTTTGGATTCCGTAAAAATGCAACAATTAATCCAAATTATTTATTGGCGGTTTGGGTTGGCGGTTTAGTTCTTTTTTTTTTTGATTTTTTGAGCAGCACTAACCAAAATTTAAAAAATACTTAATATAAAATAATATATTGTTTAATGAATTATATTTGATAAACTTTTTAATATCACGTTTTATTCATTTATTTTCAAGTTTATTTGAATCATGATTAATCTAGCTAATTGTCATCTTGTCATTTGAAGTTTCAATGCGTTATGCACGGGAGTGGATCCTCTGCCATTATTTTTCTCTGTCATTCTCTACTATTAGCTTAAAATACTACTTTTTAATAGTTTTTTTTACAATAAAACAATTTAGGTGCTTCAAAATATATTTGAGATGAATAAATTTTGGAGTTCAAGTCATCTAAATTTGAGAAATGACAAACTTTTCTAAAATATGAAATAGATACAAATAAAAGTGTAGTCCCTAAACCATTCATGGTTGGTCCTGTAGGGTATTCAATTTTTTTTATTTATATAACTCTCATACTTTTGAGAAATGATAAATTTGAGGCACTCAAAACTTTTAATTGTACAAAAAAAATATCAAAATAAAATATTTTAGACTAATGGTAGAGAATAATAGAGGATCCATTCTCGTTATGCACACAGCATATTTATGATTCAACTATGTGGTTAATTAATTAATTTCATAACTGGAGAGATTTGCGTGTTGAGTAATGAAATAATAAAAAAAATCATGGGAGAATATTTTGAAATCAAGCTATCAAATAATTTTTTAATCATAAATGCATATAAAAAAATTTTGGGCGGGTTAGCGGTTTGGTTCGGTTTCGGCAGGGTCATTTCTTTTGAAGCCGCAACCTGAAACGCCATAGTTCGGGTTGAAAATTTTTAACCCAAACCAACCCGCCAATCCGAACCAAACCAACCCAATATGGCAGGTTGGATTGGATTTGTCGAGCCAACCCGAACCGATGTTCAGCCCTACATACGTATACACTATCACTATATCACTATAAAGTAGTATAGAGTATAGATATACCTCTTTTCTAACGTGGCCAATTTAGAGATGTCAAAATGTGCTAGTTCGGTTTGATACCAATCCGCTTTGGTTCTGTTTAATTAGGGTTGGGCTAGCCTGTTTTTATTTTTATTTTTAAAAAATATTTTAATTTATTAAATAATTACATCATCTTTTACAAAATATTTTATAAAATAATATTTATCTTCATTTAAAATTCAAAATACTAAGATATATTGATAAAATATAAATTAAAATAATTAAAAAAAATGATAAAATAATTAATACAATTTGAATTAAAGTAAAAATTATAAAATAAATTTATTATCTAAATATTAAAAATAAAAAAATAAAAATAGGCTAGCCTGACTCAACCTTAACTTGCTTTGGCCTTATTCTTTTTAGAGCTAGACGAACGAGTCAGGCTGTAGAGCCTAGTTCATTTTGACTGTACTAGTAGCTACAGTGCAGCGGTAATGTGCCCGAGGGCATGAGTTTGTTTGGCCATCTGTCTATTCTTTTTCCATTGACATCCATAACTGATCTGTTTAATTAATTAATTCATTAATTAATACTAAATTAAAAAGAAATTGAATAATTGTGAGATGGATGTCAAGTGTAACGCACCGTACTATGGGTGCCTCAGATCGAGCTCTAACTAAAATTCTTGTTTTCCTCATGGTGGCCAACACTTGATCATCGTCAACAACCCTGTTTGGACGCTCTCCTATTTTTTGACCAATTTGTTTGGATCCCTTTGGATTCTCTCACCTGAAGAAGGGGAACCCTCCTGCTGTTGCTCATCATCATCATCATATATTTTTTCATGTTTTCTGCTAGATATTCATTTAACTTTCCTCTTTCAATATTCAACCTTATCCATGAAATTAAATGGACACTTGATCCATTAGACCATTACCCCATATGTCACGCTTCAAAATTCTCCAAAGTGTATAAGAAACAACGATCATAACAAATTCTCTGGGAAAAGTAAATAAAGTGTATAACACAAATACAGAGAATTATTACTTCCCAAGCACACTAACCAGATTTCTTTTTTCTTTCAATTAATTTGAACAAAAAGGAAGGATTCCGTTGAAAGAGAAATTGATGAAAGCTTAACATATATGAATATGATCATACATCTAACAGAGAAACATTCACATACACAACTATTACAAACCCTTCTCCTCTCTTATTATTCACTAAATTTTGAAGTAAAATAAGGACATTGAGAAGCAAACATAAATAACGTCATTCCCTTGGAAAACTACTGTAACTGCAGCAAAGCTCCTTTATTTTTATGAGATTTGAAGACGAAGATCGAAGAAGCTACACCAATGTATTCAAACAAACAAAATAGATATTACATAATCAGTAATTATATATATAACTCAATGTATTCACTTGAAGAATAGAATTCTAATTTATATAATAGAAATCAAAGTAATACTTTAATTAAAATGGACAGCTTATAAAGTCATTCTCTTAAAAGTCTTACCTTTCTTGAAGTTTAGTTTGTCTCCAATATTCTTCATCAGAAGCTTTAATTTTGAACTTGAGGACCATAGCTTAGCCACATAAACTCGATCCCAAGATACAATGACTTCAAGAATGTGTCATCTTCATCATCTTCTTCTAATTGCTTCTGCTTTTGCTTTTCCAATTCTGTGCAGTTATTTAGAGGAGCTCCACAAAGTTATGGATTTCCAATAAAACTCTGAATTTGGGTCCCCACAGGAATTTGGCCAATCAAATTATTGTATGATAGGTTCAATTTGCTAAGGAAAGACAAATTAGAGATGGACTGAGGAATTTCTCCAGAAAGTTTGTTGTGGCTAAGATCAAGACACTCCAAGTTTTTCATGCCACCAATTTGTTTAGGAATTTTTTCAGATAAATGATTTCGAGACAAATTTAATTAAGGACCAAAGTAAGATTAGACCAAACAACTCTGGAGGGATTTCTACTGACAGGTTATTAAATGAAATTAAAGATCAATAATCCTTTGCCATCCATATTTATTGTATATTATATACTTCTCTTCCTTTAGCAACCAAGTTTATATTCTTAGAATAAGTGAATCCTCTATCACCCAAAAGCTTGGCAGCCATGTTATATACACAGTGAGGTATAGATCCCAAAAGCATATTATTATCAGCAAGATCTAGGATCATCAAGGAAGGGAGATTGCATATATATGTTAGTCAGAGAGTGAAGCCAGTTGGTATCATTTGAAAGATTAATGCCAGTAAGGTTGAGATATTTTAAGGAAGAAAGTCGAGAAAGACAATGAAAATTGTTAATGACCATGCTAAAATTGTTATATGATAGCTTTGAAGTTATTAAAGTTCAAGTCTTAGAAATTCAAGTTGAAGCAGAGAGAGATCGATTTCGCCTCCTACTAATAATTCTGTGTGCACCATCGATCTTTCTCATTGCAACGAATCAGCTTCTTGTTGTTGCTACACATATACTTGTGTTGAAAGTGGTAGCACATAGCCAAAAGAGCAGAAGTAGTGAAAGTTTTGAAGGGAAGCTAACCATAATGATTGGTATTACAAGTGAACCAAGAATCACAAAGGATTTTGCTACTGATTACTACCTCTCTCTTACAAGTATAATATATAACTTTTAAAACTTCATATGCTAGCTTGCTTAAAAAATCTGTTTGTCATTAGTTTTTTCTTTTAATTAAATTTGTATATATATTCCATTTTTAACCAGTTGTGTTATTGGTTCGGGTAAAAAAAATAGAGTCGATAACTAATCTCTTGGATATTATTAGGTCATTACTGAGGTCCATTTACTCAACAAATGACGTTATATTATATTCTCATCTTTTCAGGGATTGAACTCGAGAGAAATTTTGTTATGTTTAAAGATGTTCAAACTTTAAAGTGATATTTTATTATGTGATTAATTTTTTGCTTATGACTTTTATAAGTTGTGATTTGTGAGGTATCTTGTTTTTATTTAATTTATGTATATATAATTGATGATTAACTAATTATTAATATGTTTTTTAGTTTTTTATTGTGTAATTACATTATAGCTAACTATTTTTTTGTTTAAAATATATTATAACCCATTAATAATAGTAGTGATCTAATTTAATTTTGTGTTATGTATAAAATTTAGCCTAAAAAATTATAACAATATAATTGATAATGTAAGTACTAAGAGTCAACAAAAAGAAAGAAAGAAAAAAATAGAGGCAAAATACTATTTAGTCCCTGAATTGTTGGTTAAACTATTATTTAGTCCCCGAATTTATTAAAAATACTATTTAGCCCCCGAAATGTTTAACTATGTCAACTATTTAGTCTTTGAATTTAACAAAATACTATTTAGTCCCCGAATTTGTAACTATGTCAACTATTTAATCCCCAAACTTGGCAAAAATACTATTTAATCACCGAATTTGCAACTCTGTCAACTATAACGGGTAACAGTCAGGAGACTAAATAATTGACAGAGTTGCCAATTCGATGATTAAATAGTATTTTTGCCAAGTTTGGGGACTAAATAATTGACATAGCTACAAATTTGGGGACTAAATAGTATTTTGTCGAATTCGGGGACTAAATAGGAAATTGGATCTGGTGCAATTCGCTTCCGGGCAATTCTGGTGCAATTCTTTTAGAATACATATTTTTACTTCATTTTTGAAGTACTAATACAGACCCACACTAACAATAATCCACCATGAATAGATTACAGACCAACTTATTATCAATGTTGGCAAATATCATCACCTTAAATAGATTAGGGACCAAATTGTTATTAATATTAAAAAATAGTCTCACAATGCTATTTAGTGATGATATTTGTCAAAATTGATAATAATTTCGTCCCTAATCTATTATAGTGGGTTATTGTTGGAGTAAGTTCATATTAGTGCTTCAAAAATGAAGTAAAATTATACATTTTGAAGGAATTGCACTGGATCCAATTTCACTAAATAGTTGACATAGTTAAACATTTTGGGGACTAAATAGTATTTTTGATAAATTTGGGGACTAAATAGTAATTTGACTAATAATTCAGGAACTAAACAGTATTTTACCTAAAAAAATATGTTAAAGAAACTAAAAATATAGTCCAAAAACCAATCCCTTTCTTTCAATTTTCAAAGTCGTCTATGGAAATTTTCAGGTCTTGTAAATATACATGCATTTCATATATATATTTTTTCATATTTTGTGGTAGATATTCATTTAACTTTCCCCTTTGAATATTCAACTTTCTCCATACACTTATCCATTATTTGACCATTACCCCCCATTTCACGCTTCAAAATTCTTTCTCTCTATTTCTAATTATGGAATATTCAAAAAAGCTAATGGTGTGCAACTGTGCAGGCTGAGCGAGTCATTACTAAGATTCTTGTGAAGACATACCTAGTGTCAAATTCGAATCTAAGTGTCATGTGGAGATCTGGTCACAAATCACAAATACGAATCTATAACTTCACAACAAATTCACTGAAAAATGATGAAGAAGATTGGTAAGGAGGAACTCAAAGTTCTCACAATTGCTCTTTTGGAACTATCGTAGAGAAACTCTCTCACTTTGCAAAATGAATAGCGTTCCTTTAAACTGACTCATCAGTTAATTATATAGCCACTTCAAAATGGGTTAGTGGGTGAGATAGTGGATCCCTCCATTATTTTCAACTATCCCACTAACCAATTTAATTAATTATCTTATTAATTAAATATTACAATTAATAATAATTAAATAGTAATAATATTAATTAATTATTATTTAATTACGGCTTTGGGTGGGTCCTATCCACCAAGGGTGAACCCACATTCCCACACCTGGAAAGAAGGCATACATCACGAACACGGATTCTCTATTGTCTTAATTATGTTATTCGGGCTACCGTGACTAACCAATCAAAAAATCGTAGCCAAAATTTTTATCTAATCCGAACAATACAACCATAAACAACAGAGAATCAAAACTCATGCATCACACTAACTTGTTGTTGGAAACTTCTCATAAATTGCGATTTCCCAGTGGAGAGAAACTAATTGGGACACCATATGGTCACAAAACTAATAGCCATTATTAGAATTAGCAGAGGTTTGTACTCACTGCTATACTTGTGTGTAAATCGGTCGATGGTCTTCGATGGTTCTCGGCTTTGATAGATATGATTCTCAGAGGTCAGGTTTTGAAACTCAAAGTGTATATGTGTCTTTAGTCTAAAACTCAAGGGTCCGGTGAGTTTTAGCAAGTTTTTTTTTGTAGTTATTTTTTGAGAAGTTATATTTATGAAGTTAAAGAAGTTATTTTTTTCATGTCACACTTTAATTTTGTGACACAAAAAATGTGCAAAGCCAAATTGATATAGCTTGAAAAAAATACAGAGTATTACTTCCCAACTCCCAAGCGCACTAACCAGATTTTTTTTTCTTTTAATTAATAGTAACAAAAAGGAAGGATTACATTGAAACAAAAATAGATCATTGGTAACAACACAAACAAGAACACACATATAAACCCTTCTTCTCTCTTATTATTCACTAAAGTTTAAAGTAAAAGAAGGACATTATTGAGTAGGAAACATGATTAAGGACATTCCTTTGCAAAAGTACTGTAACTGCAGCAAAGCTCCTTTATTTCTATGAGATTTGAAGACGAAGATCAAAGAAGCTACACCAATAGTTGCTGCACTTGGTTCCTAATGATACAATGTATTCCGCAAACAAAACAGATAGTACTTAATCAGTAATTATATAACTCAATTTTCTCCCCAAGTGCAACAAGGCAAGAAACAGAATTTTAATTCATATAAAATAAATTAAAGTCTCTTAAAAGTCTTACCTTTGTTGCAGTTTAGTTTGTCCCCAATATCTTCAACAAGAGCCATAGCCACATAAATTCGATCCACCACACCATCAAACCATCGGAAAAATCCATGCCTGCATGCTCTGATGCAGAATATAGAACCACAAACTACCCAGAAGCTTACTGCAAATCCAACTCCCATCCCAAGATACAATGACTTCAAGAATATGTCTTCTTCATCTCCTTCTTCTAACTCTTTCTGCTTTTGCTTTTCTGGTTCTGTGCAGTTATTTAGAGGAGCTCCACAAAGTTCACGATTACCAACAAAACTCCATGCTTCAAAACTCTGAATTTGGGTCCCCAGAGGTATTTGGCCAATGAAATTGTTGTATGAGAGGTTCAAATAGTCAAGGAATGACAAATTAGAGATGGACTGAGGGATTTCTCCAGAAAGTTTGTTGTGGCTAAGATCAAGAGACTCCAAGTTGTTCATGCCTCCAACTTCCTCAGGAATTCTTCCAGATAAATGATTTCGAGACAAATTTAAGGACCACACTAGGATTAGACTAAACAATTCTGGAGGGATTTCTCCTGACAAGTTGTTAGATGAAAGATCAATACTCCACAGTCCTCCAGATTCTTTGTATCCTACTTCTCTTCCTTTAGCAACCATGTTTATATTCTCTATATAGTACGCAATAGGACCCGAGACCATGGCCGTTATGTTATATACACACCCAGGTATAGATCCTGAAAGCATATTATCTGCAAGATCTAGGATCATCAAAGCAGGGAGGTTGCATATATGTGTAGGGATAATGCCTGTGAATTGGTTTGATCTTAACTGAATCGCTACTAAACTTTGTTGCATGGTGTTTGGTAAGCTTCCAGAAAACTTGTTTTTTGCTAGAATGAGGTATTCTAAACTAATGAAGCTTGACAAGTTGAATGAGAATTCACCAAAGAAGCTATTATTATGCAAATCTAGGAAAACAAGAGTGGATAATGTACCCATTGATGGAGGAAGTTCACCTGATAATTGATTACTCCCCAAGTCAAGGTAAACTAATTGTTTCCAGTTAGCCCAACAATCAGGAAGTTGTCCTGTTAAGAGATTATTTGATATGTCCAAATGTCCAATAACATTTTGACCATGATGGCACAACACAGAAAAAAGCGTTCCAGAGAAAGAGTTGTGAGATGCAATTAAACTGATGAGATTTGATGATATATGTGGGAGCTCTCCTGTGAAATCATTGTAGCTTAAATCTATATAGGTAGAGTTCAACGTTACCTCTGATAAGTCTCCACTGATTGAGTTGTGAGAAATATCCACATCTCCAATTTTTGCCAAAGAGCTCCAAAACATATGCTCATCATCTATGGATGAAATTCTTGAGCTAGAAATATCCAAAACATCTAGTGACGTCTGGGTATATAGCCATGTTGGGAAATTGGGACCTAGACTTACGTTTCTCAAATGTAACTCGTGGAGTTGAAATGGTGGGACCCAGTTGGAATCCATGTCAAACTCCACACAAGTTGAACTTAGTTGAAGTGTTTCTAAGGCTGAGAGTTTGGAAAAAGTCACTTCGGTGAGAACACCCACCAAGCAATTCCTTGACAAATCTAAGTGAATTAAAGATGAGAGATTTCCTAGAGTTGAAGGAACGGACCCAGAAAGTAAATTATAAGAGAGATCAAGATGCTGAAGATGCTCATGCTGGCCTAACCAATATGGAATTGGTCCACTAAGTTTATTCTCCCATAACTTGAAAGATTGAAGGTTCCGAAGCCTCAACAAGGATATTGGTATTTGACCATAAAAATAGTTTTGTCTAAGGTCAAGATAGGAGATGGGACTGGTGAGATTGAAGAACCAATTAGGTAACTCGGATTTGAAATTGTTGAAAGAAAGATCAAGAGTGACAAGTGATGAGGACAAATTGACATAGTCAAGAGATGGACTAATATTACTTAATCCACAATAACTCAAGAGTAACTCTGACAATGAAGGAAGCATAGCCATAGAGTGAAGCCAGTTGGTTTCATTTGAAAGATCAATGCGACCAAGGTTGAGATACTTTAAGGAAGAAAGTGGAGAAAGCCAATGAAGATTGTCCATCCCAAAATTAGAGTTATATGATAAGTCAAGGTGCTCAAGTTTTGAGATATTTGGTGGAGATTTGGAAGGTGGAATACTTATAGCTCTAAAGTTATTAGAGCTCAAGTCAAGGTAGTTTAGAAATTCAAGTTGAAGCAGAGAGAGGTTGATTACACCTCCTATCCTTGATTGATAAGAATTACTATGAAGATCAAGCTGTGTAATTCTACCTGTGAGGTTGTCACAACGAACTCCAATCCATTCACAACAATCTTCTTTGGTAGACCATGAGGAAAGGCGATTGGAAGGATCTAGAACTCCTGCTTTGAACATTGAGAGTGCCCATTCATCCTTCTCATGGCAACCAATCACCTTGCTTATGTTGAATGTGGTAGTACATAGCAAGAACAACAAAACAAGTGAAAGTTTTGAAGAGAAGCTAACCATAATGATTAATTATTAGGGAACCAAGAGTAATATTACAAGGATTTTGCAAGTGTTGAATACTTAATTACATCTCTATTACTACTACTTATAGCTTGCACACCTTAATGCTTGCCTTTTTACCAAACAAATATTTTATAAACAAATATTAAAACTAAAATATTTTATGGGAGTAATTAATACAAATAATATAATTATATATTATATATGTTGACCCCATGAATTCCTGCCGAGGAACAACAATTTTCTTGAGTAGACCAATTAAGAAGCAAATTTGTGGCACGAAAAATGAAGCATAATATCCTTAATTAAATTTGTCGTCCCTTTCGCCATCTATAATATTGAATTAAGAACACTGATCCTACAAGTTGAATGTATCTTAAATGGCTCTAATTGTGAAGGATTTGTGTTTACCAATCCGCCTCTAGCGTATCATTTTGGGAGAAACACCAGAAGTACAAAATAAGCACAAGAATAAAAGACAATATTAGAGTAGTTAATAGAGAGTTATCAATCTTAAAAGTTTTACTTAATAAATTTGATGTTGACAAGAAGTTTAAAGTCTTGCCAATAGCTAATTTATATATTATATTGTGTTTGGAATATGTTGGCTGTGGAAATTGAAAAAGAAACTCCTCGCCGGCATCCATTTTGAAGATTAATTATGGGACTAAGACTTTGAAATTTGAATGGTAATAGTAATATAGATGGAAGGATTTGAAAATGTTTTTGGATAGGCACGATAGATGGAAGGATTGAGAAGGAAAAAGAAAAAAAAAATGGAAGATATTATTTTTAAAATTTTTAATGTTCAAGCTGACGTGGCATGTGAGGTAGAACATGTCTGGACACTTAACAATGCCACGTCAGTCGGTTATTTAACGAATAACGGTCATATGACTAAATAGTTAATAGAGTTGCATATTCGAGGACTAAATAGTGTTTTTGTTAAATTCAAGGACTAAATAATAATTTGACCAACAATTCAGGGACTAAATAGTATTTTGCCTCTATTTTTTTTTTGCCAGAGTATTTTGCCTCTATTATTTTAATTGGACAATGTACTTTTCATATTTAATTATGATATAAAATTAATAATTATTAAATATTAAGTAAATAATTACATTTCATAAAAAAAGTACATAATTACCTTTTTACAAGAAAATAAAAATGATATTTTATAAATGATTTATAATTTATAATTATCGTACATTCCACCAATATTTCGCTAGTATAATACAAAATTTGATAAATAAAGTAACACTGTCTAATTTTCTCGTAAATGATAACGTTAGGGATGACAATGAGTAAAATTTGGATAAGATATTATATTCTCCGTCTCTGTGATTGTGAAGCCTTACGTTTTGCATATAGCTAAGACGAGAAAGTTGGTGGTAATTGAGTGAGCAAGTGAACCACTGTCTTGAAGAGAAGAACTGAAAGTGAGTCAATTGAGAAGTATATGAAGCCACCCGCCGTATGAGTCACGAACGACCCGAAACTCCTCCCAATCACACAGTGCCACGCTGGTCCATACACCGAGTCAAACTCCTATATATAAATATAACTCACCATTAAAATATGAAATATATATATATATATATATATATATATATATCTCAAGTAATATTCTTTAATATAATTAAGTTAGGGATAGCAATGGGTAGGATCTGGGTAAGATACTGCATTCTTCGTCTTTGGTTTCGGTAGTTAATATTTTCCCCGTCCCCGGTCGGGTATGAAATTTGATGCCCGTCCCCGAACCCATCGAATACTTAGATCTCCGGACTCGAAAAATTTACTATTTTTTCTACAAAATTTGTTACTTTCATCACAAATATTGAACACACATCCATAAATTTAATTATTTCCAAATTTAAGAAAAATAAACTTCAAACACACAATTTGATATGATATATAATATATTTCTATATAAATATTTTTATATAAAATATTTTTATATATATTATATCACCGGGTCTGGGGTGAATACACTCTTACCCGTCTCCGGACCCGGACTTTTATCTGTTAAAATCTTCAAACCCAACGGGTAAATTTTTCGAATACCCATTGAGTCCGGGTAAGATTTTTACCTTTTCTTTTAACCTCAAAATTTTAATTTCATATCCAATTGCTTTCTAAAAATTCAAACCAACCTTCAGCAATATTTGAAAGGTTGGGCCTAAAAATTTCTTTCAAAAACTATATCTATATTAATATGAATGTTGAATTTTTTGGTCGATAGTCTCTTAAAATAGTCATTTAAATAATAAAAAAAATAAAAATATATGTCATGAAAAGATAATTTGAGAAATTAAAGAATAGAAAAAGATGATGGTCATTTAAACACAGAGGATTACTTCCCAAACGCACTAACCAAAAAGGAAGGATTACATTGAAAGAAAAATACAAAGCTTAACATATATAGGATCATACATTTAGTTCCAACACAAACAAGAACACACATATATATACCATCACTTACTCAACTATTACAAACTCTTCTTCTCTCTTATTATTCACTAAAGTCTACAGTAAAAGAACATTGAGAAGGAAACATAATTAATTAAGGACATTCCCTTGCAAAACTACTGTAACAACTGCAGCAAAGCTCCTTTCTTTCTATGACATTTTTGAAGACGAAGATCGAAGAAGCTACACCAATAATTGCTGGACTCCAGAATGTATTCAACAAACAAAACAGATACTTCTTAATCAGTAACCATATAACTCAATTTTCTCACCAAGGCAAGAAACAGAATTTTAATTCATATAAAATAAATTAAAGCAACACTTTATAATTAATTCACAGCTAATAATATGAGTCTATTAAAAGTCTTACCTTAATTTCTTGCACTTTAGTTTATTCTCCACATTCTTCATGATGAGAAGCTTTTGAACTTGAGGGCCATAGCCACATAAACTCCATCCACCACATCATCAAACCATCGGAAAAATCTATGCCTCCATGCTCTTATGCAGAATATAGAACCACAAACTACCCAGAAGCTTACTGCAAATCCAACTCCCATCCCAAGATACAATGACTTCAAGAATATGTCTTCTTCATCTCCTTCTTCTAATTGTTTCTGCTTCTGATTCTGCTTGTCTGATTCTGTGCAGTTATTTAGAGGAGCTCCACAAAGTTCTGGATTTCCAATAAAACTCCATGCCTCAAAACTCTGAATTTGGGTCCCCACAGGAATTTGGCCAATCAAATTGTTGTATGAGAGGTTCAAATAGGCAAGGAAAGACAAATAAGAGATGGACTGAGGAATTTCTCCAAAAAGATTGTTGTGGCTAAGATCAAGAGACTCCAAGTTTTTCATGCCTCCAATTTCCTTAGGAATTCTTCCAGATAAATGATTTCGAGACAAATTTAAGGACCAAAGTAGGATTAGACTAAACAACTCTGGAGGGATTTCTCCTGACAAGTTGTTAGATGAAAGATCAATACTCCACAATCCTCCAGATTCTTTGTATCCTACTTCTCTTCCTTTAGCAACCAAGTTTATATTCTCTTCATAGTATTCTATAGGACCCGAAACCATGGCAGTCATGTTATATACACACCAAGGTATAGATCCTAAAAGCATATTATCTGCAAGATCTAGGATAATCAAAGTAGGGAGGTTGCAAATATGTGTAGGGATAGTGCCTGTAAATTGGTTTGATCTTAACTGAATCACTACTAAACTTTGTTGCATAGTGTTTGGTAAGCTTCCAGAAAACTTATTTTCTGCTAGAATGAGGTATTCTAAATTACTGAAGCTTGATAAGTTTAGTGAAAATTCACCAAAGAAGCTATTATTATGCAAATCCAAAAAATAAAGACTGGATAATGTAACCATTGATGGAAGAAGTTCACCTGATAATTGGAATCCAAGTCCAATTCCAAACCTGTGGAGTCTAAGTTTAGTGTTTCTAAGCTTGAGAGTTTGGAAAAAGTCTCTTCTGTGATAACACCCACCAAGGAATTGCCTTCAAGGTTTAAACTTTCTAAGTTAGAAAGTTGACCAAGGCTTTTTGGAAGATTGCCATTCAAGTGATTGCTTGACAAATCTAAGTAAATTAAAGATGATAGATTTCCAAGAGTTGAAGGAATGTATCCAGAAAGTAAATTATGAGAGAGATCAATATAGGAGATGGCACTGGTGAGATTGAACAACCAATTAGGTAATTCTGATTTGAAATTGTTGTAAGAAAGATAAAGAGTGACAAGTGATGACGAAAAATTGACTTAATTAAGAGATGGACTGATATTACTTAATTCACACAGAGTCAAGTATAACTCAGACAATGAAGGAAGTATAGCCACAGAGTGAAGCCAACTGGTTTCATTCGAAAGATTAATGCCAGTAAGGTCTAAATATTTTAAGGAAGAAAATGGAGAAAGCCAATGAAGATTGTCCATGCCAAAATAGTTCATTGATAAGTCAAGGTATTGAAGATTAATAGAGATATTTGGTGGTGATTTGGAGAGTAGAAAAGGTGGAATACTTATAGCTGAAAAGCTATTAAAGCTCAAGTCAAGATAGTTTAGAAATTGAAGTTGAAGCAAAGAGAGGTTGACTTCACCTCCCATTTCAAAACCGCGAAGATCAAACATTGTAACTCTACCTGTGAGGTTGTCACAAAGAACTCCAATCCACGAACAACAATCTTCATTATTAGACCATGAGGAAAGGCGATTGGAAAGATCTAGAACTCCTGCTTTGAACATTGATAGTGTCAATTGATCTTTCTCATTGCAACGAACCACCTGTATGTTGTTGCTACAATTGCTTATGTTGAATAATGTGGTAGCACATAGCAAGAAGAACAAAACAAGTGAAATTTTTGAAGAGAAGCTAACCATAGTGATTAATTATAAGGGAACCAAGAATTACAAGGATTTTGCAAGTGATATGAATACTTGCAACTCTATTACTAGTACTTATATAGCTTGCAGACGGTAATGCTTGCCTTTTTAAAATTTATTTTTTAAGGAAATGTACTTTTCGATCTTGAATTGTTGATCAACTTACTATTTAGTTCTTAAATAATGAAAATTAATAGACAATGTGGTCCTTAGGGTTTGTTTGGGAATTAAAAGGGGAAGGGAATTGGGAGAGATCAGAGGAGAAGGGAGGGGAGGGAAGGGAAGGTCAAGCTTCCATATGTCCTCCCCTTGTTTGGATGTTGATACATCCTCCAAAATACTCCAATTTGGAGTATCTTGAATTTGTGAAGGGGAAGGATAATGGAGGGTTAAGGATTGATCTTCCATTATCTTCCCCTCCAATTTTCATCTTCCAAAACAAGGAGAAGATATCTTAATAGTCTCCCCTTCCCTCCCCTTCTCCTCCTTAATCCCCAATCCAAACATACCCTTAAAATTTACTCATGTCATCCATTTAGTCCCTGGAGCGTTAGCCGTTATCTAATTGGGCGACATGCATGATTGTTAAATGCTGATATGTCACTGTTAACTTGCTTTTGTCAAATTGGAGTTAAATACAAGAAAATCAAAATGACGTAACAAATTGACATGACAACGTAGGTAACAAGTTAACAGTGATATGCTAGTATTTAACGACCATGTCAAACAATTAGATAATAACTAATGTTTCAAGAACTAAATAATAAATTGAAGTAAAATTCATAGACTAAATAATAAGCTGAATAATAATTCAAGTGCGGAAAAGTTTCTGGCCAGGAACAACAATTTTATTCAGTAGACCAAGCATAATATCCTTAATTGTTGTCCCTTTCACCGTATATAATATTGAATTAAAAACCCATCGTTCTAAGAACACATCCTACAAATTCAATGTATCTTCAATGGCTCTTGTGAAGGATTTGTCTTTACCAATCCCCATCTAGCGTTTCCTTTTGGGAGAAACACACCGGGAGTACAAAATAAGCACAACAATAAAAGACAATATTATATAGACTATAGAGTAGTTAATACTAAGAAAGTTTTCAATCTTATAATTGAGGTCAAAGTACCTCTTATTTTCCTAATTTTTAATTTAAACTCATTTTCAATTTCATTCTTAAATTTTTTTTGTGGTTAATTTTGTTCTAAAAGTTTTGTATTATAATCAATTTTGTCCCCCAAGTTTCACATTTCATCCTAACGCCTATGGCCTCACATCATCCAAATTACTAACAGTAAATGATTACATGATATTATACATGTAATATTAATATTAATTCATCACTCAAAATATTATTTTTTATATTATATATTCTTCTTATAAATAAGAGATTGTGACATCATCGTTTTCGATGATAAGTTAGCATTAATATATATATTAAGAAATAATATCATTTTAAGTGATGATAAATTATATTATTGATAAATTCTTCTTAATTTGGACGATAATAAGTGTTAGGATGAAATTAGAAACTTTAATTTTAAGACGAAAGTGAGACTGTAATTTGGAATTTTTGGGCTAAAATTAATTGCAAAAAAAAAATTAGAAACAAAATTGAAATTTAGTTAAATTAGAATAAGTTAAAATGTGATCTTTTATCTCTTCTCTCAATCATGATTGGTCATATAAATACTTTTTGTCATGTGTCTTAACTTATTTAAATTAGAGAACCTTATAACAAAGATATAAAAAATCTTACGTAAGTTTATTCCATAGAAAATTTGATTACATTGTCCTCTTTAATATTCATATTCAAAATTATTCAAAAATACTTGAATTACACTCAAAATATTCAATAATAATAATATAGGATAATGCATGCTACTATTAAAAAATTAAGTAGCAGTACAATCAAGCAAGTCGATCAATTGATAAGAAATTATCTTAACTTAACAAAAGGTCTCGAGTTGAAGTCATAGAAAATTAGAGGATCCACGTGATAAATAAAATAAAAATAAATAGATGAATATTAATCAATACATAAATGATCGATGTGGTGCAACACAAGCATCAAAGTATTTTTTTCTCTAACTTTTTTTGTGGCCTCATATTGGACGAGAAAGAAATTTTTATGTCTATATATAAGTTACGCCCACGACATTTATGTATTGACCAATAGCTTTCAAATAAGAAAAAATAATCGCCACAGATTCTGTGGGAAAATGAATTTGGAAAATTCCCAGGGAAGTTGACTTCACTATATAATACAAAATTCTGATAAATAAATCAAACTAATTAAGTAAAGTGTATTATAACACAAATACAGAGCATTACTTCCCAGGCACACTAACCATAGCGATCTCTGTTTCTTTTAATTAATTTGAACAAAAAGGAAGGATTATATTCCACTGAAAGAAGAATTGATGAAAGCTTAACATATGAATATGATCATACATCTAACAGAGAAATTAAACATTCACATAACACAAATATTACAAATTAAATTACCCTTCTTCTCTCTTATTATTCACTAATTAAGTTTAAAGTAAAAGAAGGACATTGAGAAGGAAACATAATTAAGGACATTCCCTTGGAAAACTACTGTAACAACTGCAGCAAAGCTCCTTTATTATTCTATGAGATTTGAAGACGAAGATCCAAAAGAAGCTACACCAATAGTTGCTGTTCCCAATGATGGAATGTATTCAACAAACAAAACAGATGGTACAGAATTAGTAATTATATAGCTCAATGCATTCAATGGAAGAAACAGAATTCTAATTTATATAATACAAACTAAAGCCAATACTTCAATTAAAATAGACAAAGTGATTCCCTTAAATCGTACCTCTATTGCAATTTAATTTGTTCCCAATATTCATCAGAAGCTAGCTTTTGAACTTGAGGGCCATAGCCACATAAACTCCATCCACCACACCATCAAACCATTGGAAAAATCTATGCCTCCATGCTCTGATGCAGAATAGAGAACCACAAACAACCCAGAAGCCCACTGCAAATCCAACTCCCATCCCAAGATACAAAGACTTCAAGAATATGTCATCTTCATCTTCATCTCCTTCTTCTAACTCTTTCTGCTTTTGTTTTTCTGGTTCTGTGCAGTTGATCTTTAGAGGAGCTCCACAAAGTTCTGGATTTCCAATGAAGCTCCATGCCTCAAAACTCTGAATTTGGGTCCCCACAGGAATTTGGCCAATCAAATTGTTGTATGATAAGTTCAAATTGCTGAGGAAAGACAAATTAGAGATGGACTGAGGAATTTCTCCAGAAAGTTTGTTGTGGCTAAGATCCAGACACTCCAAGTTTTTCATGCCTCCAATTTCCTTAGGAATTTTTCCAGATAAATGATTTCGAGACAAATTTAAGGACCACAATTGGATTAGACTAAACAACTCTGGAGGAATTTCTCCTGACAAGATGTTATTTGAAAGATCAATAATCCTCTGCCATCCATATTTATTGTATATTACTTCTCTTCCTTTAGCAACCAAGTTTATATTCTTAATATAAGTGAATCCTCTATCACCCAAAAACATGGCAGTTGTGTTATATACACAGTGAGGTATAGATCCAAAAAGCATATTGTCAGCAAGATCTAGGATCATCAAGTTAGGAAGGTTGCAAATATTTGGAGGGATACGGCCAATAAATTGGTTTGATCTCAACTGAATTACTCCTAAACTTGGTTGCAGCTTTGGTAAGCTTCCAAAAAACTTGTTTTCTGCTAGATTCAGGTATTCTAAATTACTCAAGCTTGATAAGTTGAATGAGAATTCACCAAATAAGCTATTATTATGCAAATCTAGAAAAAGAAGACTGGATAATGTAACCATTGATGGAGGAAGTTCACCTGATAATTTATTACTCCCCAAGTCAAGGTAAACTAATCGATTCCAGTTAGCCCAACAATCAGGAAGTTGTCCTGTTAAAAGATTATTTGATATGTCCAAATGTTCAACAGCATTTTCACCATGATGGCACAACACAGAAAAAAGCGTTCCAGAGAAAGAGTTGTGAGATGCAATTAAACTGATGAGATTTGATGATATATGTGGGAGCTCTCCTGTGAAATCATTGTAGCTTAAATCTATATAGGTAGAGTTCAACGTTACCTCTGATAAGTCTTCACTGATTGAGTTGTGAGAAATATCCACATCTCCAATTTTTGCCAAAGAGCTCCAAAACATATGCTCATCATCTATGGATGAAATTCTTGAGCTAGAAATATCCAAAAGATCTAGTGACTTCAGTGTATATAGCCATGATGGAAAATTGGGACCTAGACTTACGTTTCTCAGACTTAACTTGTGGAGTTGAAATGGTGGGACCCAGTTGGAATCCAACTCAAATTTCAAACCAGTTGAATCTAAGTTAAGTGCTCCTAAGTTTGAGAATCCGGAGAAATTTGATTTTGAAAGAACACCCACCAAGGAATTTCCTCCGACTGCTAAGTCTGTTAAGGTAGTGAGATTTGCTAGAGTTGAAGGAATTGATCCAGAAAGTAAATTATTGGAGAGATCAAGATGTTGTAGCTGCTCATGTTGGCCTAACCAATATGGAATTGATCCACTCAGTTTATTGTCCCCTAACTTCAAAGATTGTAGGTCTGAAAGCCTCAACAAGGATATTGGTATTTGACCATAAAAATTGCTTCCTCCAAGGTCAAGATAAGAGATGGCGCTAGTGAGATTGAACAACCAATTAGGTAATTCTGAGTTGAAATTGTTGGCCGAAAGATCAAGCGTTACATGTGATGATGAAAAATTGACATAGTTAAGAGATGGACTAATATTTGTTAGTCCACAATAACTCAATCCTAACTTTGACAATGAAGGAAGCATGGCCACGGAGTGAAGCCAATTTGTTTCTTTTGAAAGATTAATGACACTAAGGTTGAGATATTTTAAGGAAGAAAGTGGAGAAAGCCAACGAAGATGGTCAATGACCATGCCAAGATGATTATATGACAAGTCAAGGTGCTCAAGTTTTGAGATATTTGGTGGTGATTTGGAAGGTGGAATACTTATAGCTTCGAAGTTATTAAAGCTCAAGTCAAGGTAGTTTAGAAATTCAAGTTGAAGCAGATTAGAGAGGCTGATTTCACCTCCTACTAATGATTTTGTTTGCTCCAAGTAATCTTGAGGATTATTGTGAAGATCAAGCATTGTAACTCTACCTGTGAGATTGTTACAATGAACTCCAATCCATGCACAGCAATCTTCTTCGTTAGACCATGAGGAAAGGCGATTGTAAGGATCTTCAACTCTTGCTTTGAATGTTGAGAGTACCCTTCGATCTTTCTCATTGCAACGAATCATCTTGCTTATGTTGAATGTGGTAGCACTTAGCAACAAGAGCAAAACAAGTGAAAGTTTTGAAGGGAAGAAGCTAGCCATCTTGATTATTGATTACAAGTGAACCAAGAATCGCAGTGGATTTTGCAAGTCACACTACTTACATCTCCATTACTGGTTTATATAGTGTAGTTTTCAAATTTGTTCCTTGATTTTTTTTTTTTTTAATTAAGGGCACGTTTGGTTTATAGAATAAGAGTGAAAGGATGAATAAGAATCCAGATTAGGTAGAAATCATTGTTATGTTTAGTTTGCTAAAAGTGTATGGGAATGACATTACCTTAATAATTTCATTCCCAAAAAATTCAGGGGTTGGATTATCACGATGGAGGGAGGGATTGGAATTACTAAAAGAAAATGGGATGAAAAAAAAAATACTAATTTTTCCCTTAACCTCCACCACCTACCACCATCCCACCAACCACTTACGACCACGGTCGCGCCACTACCTACCGCCACTCCACCACCCACCACCGATCCCTACCACTAAATTTAATTATAAGGTTAAATTGGTCATTATAAGTTTATAATCATTTATATTTCTATTTCCAATCTCAATCTTACCTTTTTTTTATACATAATAATCATATATCATCCCTTTTTTTTTTTTAATTTCATTTTCGTTCCCTTTTCTCTACTGGAAAGCACTAACTAACATACTATGAATTCTTAATGGGTGATGGTCATATATAATTTATATAAATTGAAATTCAAAAAAGCAATATCCCTTCTTTAATTTTATTAAAAAAATTAATGATAAAGATATAAAAAAAATTGTAAACTTATTTAAAATTGAGGTTGATAAAGCTGGTCCTGATATTTATATAATCACATTCGCCACTGGAAAGCACTCTCACTATTCAGTGGCGTTAGATGAGTTTGTATATTTTTTATAATAATCCTCTTCCATTTGAGCCATCAAAAAGAGTTCAATATAATTAATTAGGCAAACCATTTTTACCTAGTAGATGATGGGTTGGATTTATATTTTTCAGCATGTCAGTTCAATGTTGGTATTATTTGTAGTCTAACTCACTTAACTCATCAAACTTTGTTTTATAAATTGTAATATGTGAATATAAGTTTATGATATTGTTTGTAGAGAAAGGCACGGATTTACATGATTCGATTTGATCTAGGGACTTAAAATAAAAACAAAAAATAAGAGCCCATTTAAATAAGTTTAGTGAAAAAAATGGTTTTATTTATCAAACTTTTTACAAAAGATTTTTTAGCTAAGAGACTTTTATTTTATTTCTGAATATTATAATATAATAGTACTTTTAAATTATAAAAGTTAGTGTAATGTATCTATAAATATTCATAAAAACGAACATGCCCACAAAAGATAATAATTTTTATAAAATAAAGACACTTTTAATGATGTTGTGGCATTTGATCCTTAATAGCATCTCTTGTTTCTTCTATTTGTCTAATATCCTCTTCAGTTGTCTCCTCTCATCCAACTTCGTTACTCGTTAGGCATTGTTGAATTACTTTTATTGGAATCACGTTCATACTCTTCAAGTTCATCAATATTCTCAAAATGCTCAAGAAGACTCAAATGAGAATCCATTCTTCTAATATAATTGTGAAGAGTAAAACAAGCTCATATAATAGCAAATTGAGTTTCAATAGTAATATATATAGAGAGAAGAAACCGTACAAAAGTTTGGTGCTAATTATCTTCATTTCGGCGCAGCAGAGAAATTGAGCGAATAACTTTTTACATAATATAAAACTAAATTTTATTTCTTAACATAAGAATAAAGAAAATGAGATCATGTTAAATTTTCATATGACATTTATTTTAGTTATAACTTATAACAATAAATTAGATACATATTTTTATTTTTTTCAAAATAAATAATTATTATAGAAGAAATTAATTTCATTAAAAAGATATAAGCTATATATACAAATATCTTTGCAAGTTTATGCATGAAATATTATGAGAGTATTATCTTTTTAAACAAAAAATTCTTTAATTCGAAATTGCTTGTTAGTCTCACTGTCTATAACTACAGGTTACATTTTCTATGCAGAAAGAGAAAAAAAAAAGGAATGAGAATGTATTTTTTATGTTTGGTAATAAAAATTTGGGAATAAAAATGAAATGAAAATATATTAAAATTATTATTTTACTTTTTATATTAAAATAATAATTAAAAAAATATAATTGTGTCAAATCAAAAAGTATAATAAACATTTCATATTTTTTTTTTTTTAAAGAAAAAGCATAAAGTAAGGTGGGACCCTGGATTCATCTTACTTTTTGTTTTCTATCACCACATTTTCATCCTAAAGAAGATGCCACTAATTTAGGGGGCGTTTTTTTGGAAGAAACAATGAAAGAAAGAAAAAAATAAAGAAGGTGGTGCTCTTTTTTTTCTGTCAATTTTTTAAAAAATACAAAATATCTATCATATTTTTTGATTGACACAATTCTAATTTTTTTTTATTATTTTAATATAAGGGATAAATTCATAATTTTAATACATTCTCATTTTATTTTTATTCTAAATTTTTACTATTAAATACATTAAACTTATTCGATTCCTTTTTTTCTCTTTTTAAATAATAAACGTACCCTTAATTTCACAAGAAATATTGGAATTGAAACGTCACCGAATACGAGGAGCATCTACTAATCACTATATTGCGCTCTCTCTTCACTTTCACATCCAATTAATATCTTCCAAAATTCCAGATAATATTGTTGAAGCAAATAAGGTTTCTTTATTTATTCTTTTCCCTTCACAGGTAATATTTTATTGAAGGGGTTTATCTAACAATTAGAGTTGTTCAAATTCAATCACATCTAATTTTAATCGATTCAATTCAATTTGATCTAATAAAATATGATAAAAATTGATATTTGATTAGATCAATTGGATAGATGAGAAAACTAATTTGATTGGATCAATTAATGGATAACTGTAAGTGACAATCGATCCAATCGAATTCATCCAATCCATTTATTAATATTTTAATTATATATATATACATTTTAATATTTTATTTGTTAATATCACTTTTAATATTTTATTTATTAAAATTATAAAGTTATCCCGGTTTTCATTTATTAATATCACTTTTGCAAAATTTCTGGTGGGAAAGCAATAAATTATTAAGTTTGATTATAATTGTAATAAACATTAATATTTTTGTGTTTTAAATATTAATTTTAATTTATATTCTTTATTTTGTTTGGATGTGAACCATAAGTGTACTCTATATTAATGAAAATTGAAGATAGTGAGATTTGTTAACGAGGGAATTTCCTCCAACTACCAAATCTGATAAGATAGTATGGAGAAGAATTTTAGAAACTTTTAGTTTCAAAGACATTTTTTAAAATTTCACGGATCATTTAGTATGACTTTGAATATTTTTGAGATCAATTAGTATGATTTTTCAGTAATTTAGGAACTATTTAGTATGACTTTTGAATAGTTCATGGACCATTTTTATTTTGGTGACCTTTTTAATGTTAAAGCTTACGTGGCATGTGAGATGGCAGATGACTAGACACTTAACAGTACCACGTTGGCAATTAATGGCCATGTCAGTTAGTTATCTAACGGCTAATGGTCAAGGGACTAAATAGTTGACAGAGTTGCAAATTCGAGAATTAAATAGTATTTTTGCCAAATTTAAAAACTAAATAATAATTTGACCAACAATTCATATATTAAATAGTATTTTGCCTCTTATATATATATATATATATATATATATATAAGCACATTCCTATGGCCGGTGCTGGAGGATAACCATTCGCCACTGGAAAACACAAATCCTTTGCACGAGCAAATAAGCAAAAGAATAATATATAGAGATAATTAGAAGTTATTTGAGAGTTTTCAATCTTAAAATTTATAATCTTTTTCGAGTAATTTATAACTTTTCTTTAGTATGGTTTACTAAATTTCAATCTTTAAATTTATGTCATAAATAACATGGCACAATACAAATAGCTCAAAATTTAGAACGGATTCAATACTTGACTCTTTTGTGCATTAATATGTTGAGCTTTCTTTTCTTCACTTTTTTTATTTAAATTTAAAAAATTACAAGCCAAAATTTTTTTTGAAAATTTGCAATTTTTTCTAAAAATTATCTCAAGTATAAAAGATATAGATTAAAGAAATTAAAAACTCTACATAAATTGAAATTTATCATGAATGGATCAAAAACTAACTTTTCAGTCCTGATAAACGTAGTTCCTAATTTTTAGTTTCTGTGAAACTTAAAAAAAAAAATTGTATTTGTATCTCTCATTCTTTAGTTAAGAAATTAGAAAATATTTATTTAAAAAAAATTGTTTGTCTTTTAATTTAAAGTGGATTGGACTAGATTTTTTTTTTATTTGTTCCATGTGAAAAGCCTTTCTTTTAGATGTATCTAGCTTTTTCTAAAGTTGCTTTTGATAATCAAAATAAACCATGGAAAAAATTATGGTATGGGTGGGTAGGGGTGGCAATGGATACGGGTATTTTGGGTATCCGTGGGTACTCGTCCGAAAAAATATCCGATATCTATTAGATATCGGATATCGGGTATTTCGGATATCGGATATTTGAAATACCCATCGGATATTGGTCGGATTAGGATATTAGCCTCGGATACCCTATATCCGTCCGATTGAATGGGCGGATAGGGTATCCGATATCCGATATCCGTTTTTATATAATATATTAATTAAATATAATATTAAATATTAAATAAATATATTTTATTAAATAAAATTTTATGGTTCAATTAATAAAATTAGTATTGTTAATTTTAATTTATAAAAATTATCTTTATTTTTTAGAAAATTTAACTTTTTTATAGTAATTTATTTAATGGATGGATATTGGGTAATGGATATCGGATATTGGATAATGGATATAGGATACTGGGTATCCTATATCCGTTATTTTTTTCGGGTATTTCGAATATCGGATAGTTTCGGCTATTTCGGGTATCGGGTAGTTTCGGATACGGATATTGAAAATATAATTTTTTTCGGATTCGGTTAGGGTTCGGATATTGGGTGTAATGGGCGGATTCGAATTCGGATAGTGAAAAAATGAGCGGGTACCCGCCCATTGCCACCCCTATGGGCGGGCCACTTTTGATTGGTTGCATGTTTTTGGGAAACGTGCAACAAATAAAAAATATATATAAAAAGTCTATTATATTCTTTGATTTGACACAATCATAATTTTTTTTAAAATATTTTAATATAAAGAATAAAATGATAATTTTAATTTATTTATATTCTTAAATTTTATCACCAAACACAATAAATACATTTTAATTTCTATTTTTATTCCCTTTCTTCCTTTCTGCATACCAAACACAGTGAATCTCCTCTTATTCCAAAGTCGTCTTCTTTTGCTTATATTATGTCTCCATCTAGATGTGTCAAATGTGTCATGCCACAATAACGTAGTGGAAGTGGAACCATGATACAAAGGGATCAAATTGATACAAATCATAAACGTGATGGACCAAAATTAAAATTGAGCAAATGTATGTTAGGGAACAAATTGGTTGATATTGAGCAAACATTGGGACCAAATTAAAAAAAAATATTAAACGTTAATTACCAAAATATACGTTTTGTGAAGGAAAAAATTTAGGTCCATTTCCTTATGTCCATTTCATCCAGTTCCACCAATCATATATTGTATTTACACTCTCTTTCTTCTATGATTGGTCATATAAAATGTGGTCTTCTATATTCTTTCTCTACTGTGATTGGTCATTTAAATACTTTTTGCCACGTGTCATATTTATATTGGAGAACTGGATGAAATGAACATAAGGAAATGAACCTAAGTTTTTTCCTTTTGTGAATTCCTTGCAAATGTAACTTGGCTAGAGCAATTTCCTGACACTTTTATTGAAGCTCTTCTGATCCCCTAATCATGCTCCCATAATACTGAGTATGGAGCCTACACAACATAGAGGAATATGTATGATTTTTAACCAGTGACTATGATATTAGGATATACCATCACATACTCAACTATTACAAATCCTTCTTCTCTCTTATTATTCACTAAAGTTTACAGTAAAAGAAGGACATTAAGAAAGAAACATATATAATAAGTATTATGGGAGCACCAGAAACTACCCAGAAGCCCACTGCAAATCCAACTCCCATCCCAAGATACAATGACTTCAAGAATATGTCATCTTCATCTCCTTCTTCTAACTCTTTCTGCTTTTGCTTTTCTGGTTCTGTGCAGTTATTTAGAGGAGCTCCACAAAGTTCGGGATTACCAATAAAACTCCATGCCTCAAAACTCTGAATTTGGGTCCCCAGAGGAATTTGGCCAATCAAATTGTTGTATGATAAGTCCAAACTGCTGAGGAAAGACAAATTAGAGATGGACTGAGGAATTTCTCCAGAAAATTTGTTGTGGCTAAGATCAAGACACTCCAAGTTTTTCATGCCTCCAATTCCTTGAGGAATTTTTCCAGATAAATGATTTCGAGACAAATTTAAGGACCACAATTGGATTAGAGTAAACAGTTCATGAGGAATTTCTCCTACCAAGTAGTTAGATGAAAGATCAATACTAGACACGTATCCAATTGTTGTGTAGTCTACTTCTCTTCCTTTAGAAACCAAGTTTAAATTTACCACACTGTACATTATAGCACCCGAAATCAAGGTAGTCATGTTATATACACAACGAGGTATAGATCCAAAAAGCATATTGTCAGCAAGATCTAGGATCATTAAAGTAGGGAGGTTGCATATATGTGTAGGGATAATGCCTGTAAATTGGTTTGATCTTAACTGAATCACTACTAAACTTTGTTGCATGGTGTTTGGTAAGCTTTCAGAAAATTTATTTTCTGCTAGATTGAGGTATTCTAAATTACTGAAGCTTGATAAGTTGAATGAAAATTCACCAAAGAAGCTATTATGATGCAAATCTAGAAAATAAAGACCGGATAATGTAACCATTGATGGAGGAAGTTCACCTGATAATTTATTACTCCCCAAGTTAAGGTAAACTAATAGTTTCCAGTTAGCCCAACAATCAGGAAGTTGTCCTGTTAAAAGATTATTTGATATGTCCAAATGTTCAACAGCATTTTCACCATGATGGCACAACACAGAAAAAAGCGTTCCAGAGAAAGAGTTGTGAGATGCACCAAAACGGATGAGATTTGATGATATATGTGGGAGCTCTCCTGTGAAATCATTGTAGCTTAAATCTATATAGGTAGAGTTCAACGTTACCTCTGATAAGTCTCCACTGATTGAGTTGTGAGAAATATCCACATCTCCAATTTTTGCCAAAAAGCTCCAAAACATATCCTCATCATCTATAGATGAAACTCTTGAGCTAGAAATATCCAGAGAATCTAGGGACTTCAGTGTATATAGCCATGTTGGAAAATTGGGACCTAGACTTATGTTTCTTAAACTTAACTCGTGGAGTTGAAATGGTGGAACCCAGTTGGAATTCAAGTCAAACTCCACACCAGTTGAACTTAATTGAAGTGTTTCTAATTTTGATAGTTTGGAAAAAGTCACTTCAGTGATAACATCCACCAAAGAATTGCCTTCAAGGTTTAAACTTTTTAAGTTAGAAAGTTGACAAAGGCTTTCTTGAAGATTTGCATTCAAGTGATTGCTTGACAAATCTAAGTGAACTAAAGATGAGAGATTTCCTAAAGTTGAAGGAATGGACCCAGAAAGTAAATTATAAGCGAGATCAAGATACTGAAGATGCTCATGCTGGCCTAACCAATATGGAATTGATCCACTGAGTCTATTCTTCCATAACTTGAAAGATTGAAGGTTCCGAAGCCTCAACAAGGATATTGGTATTTGACCATAAAAATGGTTTCCACTAAGGTCAAGATAGGAGATGGGACTGGTGAGATTGAACAACCAATTAGGTAACTTAGATTTGAAATTGTTGTAAGAAAGATCAAGAGTGACAAGTGATGATGACAAATTGACATAGTTAAGAGATGGACTGATATTACTTAATTCACACATAGTCAAGTATAAGTTTGACAATGAAGGAAGCATAGCCAGAGAGTGAAGCCAGTTGGTTTCTTCTGAAAGATCAATGCGACCAAGGTTGAGATATTTTAAGGAAGAAAGTGGAGAAAGCCAAAGAAGATTGTCAATGACCATGTCTAGAGAGTTAAATGATAAGTCAAGGTACTCAAGTTTAGAGATATTTGGTGGTGATTTGGAAGGTGGAATACTTATAGCTGTAAAATTATTAAGGCTCAAGTCAAGGTAGTTTAGAAATTCAAGTTGAAGCAGAGAGAGGCTGATTTCACCTCCAATCAATGGTTCATAATAATTACTGTTAAGATCAAGCTGTGTGATTCTACCTGTAAGGTTGTCACAACGAACTCCAATCCATTCACAACAATCTTCTTCGGTAGACCATGAGGAAAGGCGATTGGAAGGATCTAGAACTCCTGCTTTGAACATTGATAGTGCCCATTCATCCTTCTCATGGCAACCAATCACCTTGCTTATGTTGAACATGGTAGCACATAGCAAGAAGAACAAAACAAGTGAAATCTTTAAAGAGAAGCTAACCATAATGATTGATTATAAGGGAACCAAGAATTACAAGGATTTAGCAAGTGATGAATACTTGCATCTCTATTACTATAGTACTTATAGCTTGCAGACCTTAATATATTATGCTTGCCATTTTTTCTAGTCCAAAGAAAAAAAAAGGTCTGCTATTTAAAAATCATTTTAATTTGTTTGATTATATATCAATTCTGTTTAATTATTTTTACTTTGGAATTAGGATATCCCATTTTAACGTTGTTTAAGTTAAATATTGCAATTACTTACTTGAGTATGTCAAAATTTATTTGGATTGATATATATATATTAACATATTATTTAGCTCTTGAATAATAGAAATATACTATTTAGTTTTTGAGACGTTAGTCGTTATCTAACTAGGTGACATAACCATTAAATACTAATCTATCATGGTTATCTTATCACATGTGCTGCTATATCACCTATTGTCACTTCATCTTGAAGAGGAAAATTAGAAGAAGAAAAAAAAAATCAAAATACAAATTCTTTAATTTTAATTTTTTCCTCCTATTGTTTTTTTAATTTTTCTCTTCAAAATGACATGATAATGTAACATGACGACACATGTGACAAGTTAACGGTGATTGACCCATCAATATTTAACAATCACGTCATTTTATTTGATAACAACTAACTTATTAAAAATTAAATAGTTGACCGATGTGACAAGAATCAAAGAATCTATTTTCATTATTCAAAAATTAAATATAAATTAACCAACAATTCAAAAAATATATATATATTTCCTCGTAGTGAAAATTGGCAAACATCGTCAAGAAGTTAATGGGTCTGAATCTTCAACCATAATGGCAGATATTCCTGAAGAGTGAGAAAGAGAGGAAATGTGGGACATCATGAACTTCTTCCGTAAGGCGAAGTTAATACACAAGTATCAAATATAATAATTTATAAACAAATATTAAAACTAAAATATTTTAGGGGAGTAATTAATACAAAAAATATAATTATATATATATATATATATATTATATTGTCCCCATGAATTCCTGCCCAGGAACAACAATTTTCTTCAGTTGAATTAAGAAGCAAATTTGTGGCAGGAAAAACCAAGCATAATATCCTTAATTAAATTTGTTGTCCCTTTCGCCATATATAATATTGAATTAAAAACCCATCGTAAAAATATCCGATATCCATCGAGTATCGGATATTGGGTATTTTGGATATCGGATACCTAAACTATCCACCGGATATTGGTCAGATTAGAATATTAACCTCGGATATCCTATATCCGTCCGATTGAATGGTCGGATAGGGTATCCAATATCCGATATCTGCTTCTTATATAATATATTAATTAAATATAATATTATATATATATATATATATATATATATATATATATATATATATATATATTAAATACAATAAAAAAAAAAAGTAAAAGATAAGGTTCTGAATCTACAACTTCCACCACACATTTTTGAATCTACTCCACAAGCTTAACCCTAACCCCCAACTCCAGCCTTCACATCGCACACCCAGCCTCTAGCTCTCCATCTTCATCGCACGGGCAAAGTCATCATTTTCATCTCTTTCTTTTTGTTTTCATCTCTTTCTTCTTCTTCTTCTTCACAACATCGCACGCCCAAATCATCATCTTCATCTTCATCTCTTTCTTCTCGTTGTTCTTCTTCTTCTCCACAACATTGCACGCTCAAGTCATCATTTTCATCTCGCCAATCGCCTCCTCCGCTCATAGGTATGCCGAAAAACACTGAACTTCAGGCTAAAATCACATGTTTTCTTGATTTTCTCCAAGTTTGCAGGATTTTGTGTTTTGCTACTATCTAACTCATTTTTGCTAAGTAAAATTTTATGATTTAAAACTGAGTTTAGCAACCATGGACTCCCCAATAAATTATTTTCTTGAAATAATCATTATAACTACATGTATTAAAGTATACTTAGGAATCTCACTTGGCCATCATCTCTGGCAAAGAGAAAGGACTCCTAACCTGATTTGGTGTGTTTGATTTTCTTGCTGCTTTTAGGGTGTTGTATTTTAAGGAGTGTGTGTTGTAAAGGGCTGTGTTTATCATTCCATTTTCTTTTACAAACACAGTCTTGAAAAAAAACAACATCCATATGAATGATGAATCTGGATCTGGGAATGTACTTATACAACAAGAAAAATGCTAGTTGAGTTTCTAGGGAATAATAGAATATGAGTGATAAACCCATATAAATCACGAAAGGAAAAGCAATCTCTTACATTTTTTGATTGACACCATTGAGAAATTAGGATAGTTTTTTACCATTTCTTTTATTGACTTGTTTTGAATCCATAATTTTTCTTGTTGTAACTTCTTGATTTTTTTTCCTTATGAAGAGATGGCTGATGATGAGGAGCTATATATTGTCTGCAATTCAAGAGGAGGGATGAAGAGGACAGAATAGCTATTTTTAGAGAATTGTTATTATTTTATTTGTTTTGTTTTTAATTTTATTAGTGATGTATGTCTGTTTGTAAATTGTAATAATTTTATTATTTAATATATTTTTTTAATTAATTATTGATCGGGTATTGGGTACTGGGTAGCGGGTACCCAATATTGAGAACATGATATCCAATACTCAATACCCATTATATTCGGGTATTGGATACGGGGTAGCAGATAGTCGGGTACCCAATATTGAGAACATGATATCCAATATCCAATACCCATTATATTCGGGTATTTCAGGTGTTTCGGGTAGTTCGGGTATTTCGGATATCGGATATTTTCGGATACGGATACTACAATAAGTTAATTTTTTCGGATACGGATAGGGTGCGGATATTGAATATTTCGAACGGATACGGATGCGGATAGTGAAAAAAGCATCGGATATCCGCCCATTGCCACCCCTACTTCTAAGAACACTGATCCTACAAATTCAATGTATCTTCAGTGGCTCTTGCGAAGGATTTGTCTTTACCAGGAGTACAAATAAGCACAAGAATAAAAGACAATATTAGAGTAGTTTTTTTTTTAGTAAAATATTAGAGTAGTTGATAGAGAGTTATCAATCTTAAAAGTTTTAGATAATCATTTCCGATAAATTTGATTACTTTAATAAGAGGTTAAGAGTTATGAATTTAAACTTAGAAAAGAAAATAAATAAGAAACAACAAAAATATTTTTTTTCTTCAAAGTTTAGAACCCGTTTGGTATCACTCATCAGTTGAGAAGGTGAGGTTGAACACGTTTGGTAAGGCTTACTAGTTGGGAAGGTGAGCTGGACCTTCCTTGTGAAGTGGGAAGCTTCTTTTCCTCATGATAGAGAGGGAAGTGAAGGAAATATGAGGTTTAAATACCAAAATGCCATTAAAAAATTTGTGACTTTTAAAAAAGTAAAGACAAAAAAGGTTTTTCTTACTTTCATCTTTTATTTTTCTATCTTCTTCTCGATCTACCAAACAATATTACTTTTATATTCCACTTTCACTTTTCACTAAAACATACTGAATATCAAACGCCACATGTTATTGTGAATCTTGTTTTGAAATTTTACTATTATTGTCAATTTCTCGCGTTCTGATTTTTACTGTGATTTTACATGTCATGACAAATAAATCACAGTAATTTTATTATTATTCCTTTGGGAGAGGAATATTTGAAATTTCCGGGGCAAAATAACCACAAGAATAATAGTGTGACAATTTGGAGAAGTCAATAGAGAAATTTCAATCTTAAAATTTATAATCTAATTTTCCGGTAATTTATAACTTTTCTTGAGTATAGTCTAAATTAGTAATATATAAATAGTGCATTTATTTAATTATTATGTGAAATTTTTTGTCTTAAAGTAAAAAATTAAATAAATCTTTTTTATAAATACATAAATGACCTGATACAATACACGTAAATTAAATAGCCAGTGAATTATCATATATATATATATATCTAAATCTCGTTAATTAATTTTAAAATATAATATAAAATATTTATTAATTAATATTTGCAATGACTTCCTTTCTTTTAATTTTCAAAGTCGTATAATATTTTCAAATCGTCCGATCCTTTTCATATATATTTTTTCATATTTTCTGGTAGATATTCATTTAACTATCCCCTTTGAATATTCAACCTTATCCATAAAATAAAATTATACTTTCTCCTTTATATAAATTATATTTAAATAATACATCAATAATTGAAACTTTTATTTATAAAAAATTCTTCCTATACATAGCATGAATTATATATGAAATTTTTAAGTTGAATTAAATTTTAACAAACATTACATGACCATCATTTGCTTCCCTTTCATCAGTTTGAACCAAAGCAACGCAACTGTTGTATCATGATTTTATTAATAAATTTATGTCAATTCACTCAAATTTCTTAACTTATAAGCCATCACCCCGGCCATTTCATATATATAGTTAGTTAAATATTAATGTATTGTATATTAGTAGACCATGCCCACATGTAATTTAAAATTAAAAAATTAGTTAAATCTTATTGAGTGATGTAATAATTAAATAACGGAATGCTAAATATATAAAAGTATAAAACTAGTCTTCTGCATTTTGGGCAATATTGTCTTATATATTTATATTAATATTGCTGTTGAATTTTTTTTATGTGATACTTGTTTTTGTATTATAAAATCTTATTTTATAATTTAAAAATAAAAATAAAAATAAAATATATGCTAAATATTCATTTTGGTTCTTTATCTTTTTTACCAGTTTTATATTGGTCCTTTATTTTTTAAAAGTTTTAAATCAATTCTTTATTTTTACAATTTATTCAAAAATAGTTTTGTTTTCGTGTAACACTTTTTGTTTTCGTTAAATGATAACGTGATATGCAAAAAATTTTCAAAAATTATATTTTTATCTCTTCTTCAACCTCAAAATTTTTATTTTAGTTCCAACTCTTTTCTAAAAATTCAAACCAACCTTTCCATATCTGAAATGTTGAACCTAAAAATTTCTCTCAAAAACTATGTCTATATTAATGTTGAAGCAAAAGCCCGATCCTCTAGAATAAGAAAAAGCGGCCATCACAAATTCTCTGGAAAAATGAATTTGAAAAATTCCAAGGGAAATTGACTTCACTATATAATGCAAAATCTGATAAACAAATAAAAGTAAATAAAGTGTACAAGTACATAATGAGTATTGACAAAAATACAGAGCATTACTTCCCAAACACACTAACCAGAATTTTTTTCTTTTAATTAATGTGAACAAAAAGGAAGGATTACATTGAAAGAAAAATTGATCAAAGCTTAACATACGATAATCATACATCTAATGGAGAAACATTCAACTATTACAAACCCTTCTTAATTATCTATTATATATATTATCCGATAAAGTTTACAGTAAAAGAAGGACATTGAGAAGGAAAATATTAGGACATTCCCTTGCAAAAGTGTAACTGCAGAAAGCTGCTTTATTTCATTGAACTTGAATGAATACCAGATTTCAAGACCAAGAAGAAGCTACACCAATAGTTGCTGGACTTGGTTCCCAATCATACAATGTATTCAACAAACAAAACAGATAGTACTTAATTAGAAACAGAATTTTAATTCATATATAAGAAATTAGAGCAATACTTTAAAATTAATTGATAGCTAATTATGTGAGTCTCTTAAAAGGCTTACCTTTGTTGAACTTTAGTTTGTCCCCAATCTTCATCAACAGCTTTTGAACTTGAGGGCCATAGCCACATAAACTCCATCCACTGCATCATCAAACCATTGGAAAAACCTATGCCTCCATGCTCTGATGCAGAATATAGAACCACAAACTACCCAGAAGCCCACTGCAAATCCAACTCCCATCCCAAGGTACAATGACTTCAAGAATATGTCATCTTCATCTCCCTCTTCTAATTGCTTCTGGTTTTGCTTTTCTGGTTCTGTGCAGTTATTTAGAGGAGCTCCACAAAGTTCTGGATTACCAACAAAACTCCAACCCTCAAAACTCTGAATTTGGGTCCCCACAGGAATTTGGCCAATCAAACTGTTGTATGATAAGTTCAAATAGCTGAGGAAAGACAAATTAGAGATGGACTGAGGAATTTCTCCAGAAAATTTGTTGTGGCTAAGATCAAGACACTCCAAGTTTTTCATGCCTCCAATTCCTTGAGGAATTTTTCCAGATAAATGATTTCGAGACAAATTTAAGGACCACAAATGGATTAGAGTAAACAGTTCATGAGGAATTTCTCCTACCAAGTAGTTAGATGAAAGATCAATACTAGACACAAATCCAATTATTGTGTAGTCTACTTCTCTTCCTTTAGCAACCAAGTTTATATTTATTCCACTGTACCTCATAGCACCAGAAACCAAGGCAGTCATGTTATATACACAACGAGGTATAGATCCAAAAAGCATATTGTCAGCAAGATCTAGGATCATCAAGTTAGGAAGGTTGCAAATATTTGGAGGGATACGCCCTGTGAATTGGTTTGATCTCAATTGAATTACTGCTAAACTTTGTTGCAAGGTGTTTGGTAAGCTTCCAGAAAACTTGTTTTCTGCTAGATTGAGGAATTCTAGATTGCTAAAGCTTGATAAGTTGAAAGAAAAATTTCCAAAGAAGCTATTATTACGCAAAACAAGCACATTAAGACTGGATAATGTAACCATTGAGGGAGGAAGTTCACCTGTTAGTTTATTATTCCCCAAGTTTAGGTAATCCATTCGTTTCCAGTTGGCCCAACAATCAGGAAGTTCTCCTGTTAAAAGATTATTGGATAACTCCAAATGTTGTATATCATTTTTACCATTTCTTACGGGATGGCACAACAAAGAAAAAATCGATCCAGAGAAAGAGTTGTGAGATGCACCAAAATGGATGACATTTGATGATATATGTGGGAGATCTCCTGTGAAATCATTGTAGCTTAAATCTATATAGGAAGAGTTCAACGTTATCTTTGGTATGTCTCCACTAATTGAGTTGCGTGAAATATCCACTTCTCCATTAATTTTTGCCAAAAAGCTCCAAAACATATCCTCATCATCTATGGATGAAATTCCTGAGCTAGAAATAAGCAAAGAATCTAGTGACTTTTGTGTATACAGCCATGTTGGAAAATTGGGACCTAGACTTATGTTTCTCAAACTTAATTTGTGGAGTTGAAATGGTGGGATCCAGTTGGAATCCAAGTCAAATTCCAAACCAGTAGAATAATCTAAGTTCAGTGCTTCTAAGTTTGAGAATTTGGAGAAATTTGCTTCTGAAAGAACACCCACCAAGGAATTTCCTCCAACTGCTAAGTCTGTTAAGGAAGAGAGATTTGCTAGAGTTGAAGGAATGGATCCACTGAGTAAATTATAGGAGAGATCAAGATGTTGTAGATGCTCATGCTGGCCTAACCAATAAGGAATTGATCCATTAAGTTTATTGAACCCTAAGTTCAAAGATTGTAGGTTTTGAAGCCTCAACAAGGATATTGGTATTTGACCATAAAAAGAGTTTCCACTAAGGTCAAGATAGGAGATGGGACTGGTGAGATTGAACAACCAATTAGGTAACTCAGATTTGAAATTGTTGTAAGAAAGATCAAGAGTGACAAGTGATGATGACAAATTGACATAGTTAAGAGATGGATTGATATTACTTAATCCACACAGAGTCAAGTATAACTCTGACAATGAAGGAAGCATAGCCATAGAGTGAAGCCAGTTGGTTTCATTTGAAAGATCAATGCGACGGAGGTTGAGATACTTTAAGGAAGAAAGTGGAGAAAGCCAATTATGAAGATTGTCCATCCCAAAAGAGTTATATGATAAGTCAAGGTGCTCAAGTTTTGAGATATTTGGTGGAGATTTGGAAGGTGGAATAATACTTATAGCTCTAAAGTTATTAGAGCTCAAGTCAAGGTAGTTTAGAAATTCAAGTTGAAGCAGATTAGAGAGGCTGATTTCACCTCCTACTAATAATTTTGTGTGCTCTAAGTAATCTTGAGGATCATTATGAAGATCAAGCATTGTAACTCTACCTGTGAGATTGTCACAATGAACTCCAATCCATGCACAACAGTCGTCTTCTTCGTTAGACCATGAGGAAAGGCGATTGTAAGGATCTTCAACTCCTGCTTTGAATGTTGACAGTACACATCGATCTTTCTCATTGCACCGAATCACCTGCATGTTGTTGCTGCAATTGCTTATGTTGAATAATGTGGTAGCACATAGCAGCAAGAACAAAACTAATGAAATTTTTGAAGTGAAACTAACCATGATGATTGATTACGAAGGAACCTAGCTAGAATCACAAGGATTTTGCATGTGATGTGATGACTACTTACATCTTACAAGTATATATAGCTTTTAAATTCATGAAAGGTAAGCCGTAAGCGACTTGGTATTATTTAAGTAAGGTCTCAAGTTTATAGAGTTTAAGGCTTTGTGAATGCAGCTGACTCTCTCAACATAATCAGGTGCGTGACACGAGTTGAATCTGAAATTAGTCAGAGCAAAATTAATCTCCATACTTATCTTTTTAACTGGAAAAGTAAACGAAAAAATGTTTTAAGATATAATTCTGTCTTATAAAAAGTGTATATAATTTGAATTTGTTTGATTATCAATAATTTTTTACATATATTTCTTTCTTTTACTTTGAGAATAGGATATCACGTACGTTGCACTTGTTGAATTTGCACTCATAATTAGCATGAATTAAAATTTTTTTATATTTAATTAGTATCATACATTGAGTTTTTTGAAATGTCATTTTAGTATTATTCAAAGAGTGTGTCTATATATATATATATGATTACATTAATTTGTGAAATTTAATTAACTTATAACATCAATATTGTTTCGGTACTTTGAATATATAAGACCAAATCCATTTGATATTCTAGTTTTATTTGCGATTCTGTGTGAATTGAACTTTGAATGCAAAATGTGGGAATGCCATATCTGTGATGTTAATAAATTTAAAAGGAATTTTGAAGCATTTACGTTTCTGGTTTGAGGACCACAATCCTTCTCCAAAGGATGAGCACGTATTGCACAACGCTATGTTTGGCACAGAAATATGCGAACGAGGAGGAGGGAATGAAAGGATCTAAAGTAAGAAAAAACTTAGATTAAGTTCTTTGTATCATTTTCATCAAGTTTTTCAATATAAATATAAGATATGGCAAAAAGTGTTTAAATGACCAATCACAGTAGAAAGAGAATATAGAAGACCACCTTTTATACTATCAATCAGAGAAGAAAGAGAGTATAAATACAATATATGATTGGTGGAACTTGATAAAAAGGATATAACGAACTTGACCTAAGTTTTTTCTTATGAAGTATTGTAGAGAAAATTAAAATATGTTCGGAATGTAAAAAACATAATTAAAAATGTGTTTGGTATATAAAAAATATGATGTAAAGTTTTTTAGAATGTGCAATGTTATTATGTAAAAGTTATCAAACCTAGTCCAAGAGCTCTCCCAATAATTAAAGTTTTTTCATACACAAATCTCAAACCCAAAATTTTACTTAAAAAAATAAAGTACCTACTACTCTAACAAATCCCAATCCCTTTTTATTAATTAAACCAATTAACCGCAAGACGTGGACCTTCCGGCTTCCTAGCTAAGGAGCCAGGGATCTGGCCAGTAAATACTTGAAAAATGGAATAGAATAATTCAGAATTTTCTAATATATATATATATATATATATATATATATATATAATTGTTTTTTAATTGGCATTGTAGAAGTGGCATTACGATTTACGACAACTTGAAGATTTTGGTTGAAAAGCTTAGGCTTAGCCCTTATGTCCATTTTGACTTCTTGCCTTCAACGGTGTTGCGACTATAGCGACCCACCCTCGTTTTATTGGAGAAAGAAACCATGAATTGCATGCACAATGCCAATACATGTCTCTAATTAATAACTCTAATTCTTTTTTTAGAGTAAAACATATATATATATATATATATATATTATTAAATTACAGAACAGTCCAGCACCACTTACTAAATGTGGGGATGAAAAAGGTCCCCGTGCTTGCATTGGTATCGTCAATAAAATGGTTATTTTTATATCTCGAGCATATTAGATTTGAAGTGTTCTTTATCATTGAAAGTGTTATAGATTAGATTCTTCTAACAACATAATATAAGAGTGAAAGTTTTTTGGCATATAAGATTCACCCATTTTAGCTTTAGATATCATAAATCTTTAATCTAGAAGTATCTGTTTGTCAAGAAAATTTTACAAAAAAAAAAAGAGACACACAATATAACAACAAACAAATTATCGTTATCAGATCTAAACCGATCTAATAGTTAGAGACTAAAACACAATAATCAAAACTAAATCTGAAAGAAAACCATCACTATATATTGAGGGACAAAAAAGATCTATTGATTTTTAAAATTAAAAAAAAACAAAATAAATTAATAATAAGGAGTGGTTGCCAAACTTACCAACAACCCCTCCTAGAGTGATTGCATAGCGAAAACAATAGAAAGAAGATGGAAGTCGTTGAATATCACATTATTATTTAATGAAAAAATGTGATGATGTTAAACAAAATGATTGATTTGATTTGAGATAAATTGTAAAGATAGAGGACTGATTTAAAATCTTGAAAACATAAATCAAGAGAGCATTAATTATTTTTTTACAATTTTATCCATATCTATTGATCTTAAGATAAAATTAATGAAAAAAGAGTAAGAATAATTTAGTAAGGGTAGTTTAGTCTTTTTATCTAATTTTTCTACATTTTAGGTGAATTAATGATTTTTTAATATAAGTCAAAATCCCAAATTGGTCCTTTATGTTTGCACGAAGTTTCATATTGGTTCTTTATGTTTCAAAAAGTCCAAATTGGTCCTTTATGTTTGCAAGAAGTTCCAAATTGATCCTTCCGTCCAAATCCGTTTATTTTGTAAGTTAAGTGCTGACGTGGACACACCATCTCTCCTATGTGTCAATTGAAGCTGACCTGACATGCCACGTTATCGCCATGTCACTGCCACGTCATCATCCAATATCATATGTGCTGACGTGGCAGTGACGTGATGCTGACGTGGCATGACACGTCAGCTTAGATGGACACGTCAGCACTTAACTTAAAAAATTGACGGAAGTGGACGGAAGGACCAATTTGGAACTTCTTGCAAACATAAATGACCAATTTAGACTTTTTAAAACATAAAGGACCAATATAAAACTTCGTGCAAATATAAAAGACCAATTTAAAGTTTTGACCTTTAATATATATGTATTTTCCTTAAAAAAGCAAATATTATGGGCGGGAGGACGAAGTATTGAATTAACATTGAATAAAAGAATACGTGAAATGAGAGGGTTTGAAAATTGAAAATAGCCCATTAATTCATTGGTTGAATGCACGCGGTTATATTACTCCTTCACACCTGCCTCTAGTCATGCTGTCTTGAATTAATTTGGGTGTACAATCATCTTCCTATTGAAAGGATTATTAAACGATAGTACTAAATTTAGTTAATTTTTTTATTTAATTTTTAATTTATTTTAAGTGAAATTTTATTAATGTCAATCTCTATTAATATTAAAAAAAGTGTTAAATAATTGAATGGATATATTCAAGTACTGTACTTCTATCACTTTTTTGGTTTCTCAAAGTATTTTTCAGTTCGACAAGTCAAGGACTAATCCTTCACAAATCTAAAATCTATTTAAGGGTTTGTCGCTGCCAATTAACATACACAATTGCTTGTATCACTGTATTACAAAATTTGTTATTCATTAATTGCCATTTATTATTAGTAGACTTTCTATCCCTCCTTCACAAAATGACAATCTTGTCGTTCATCACATGCTAGCTAGCTAGCCTTCAGAATTTTAGGAATATCAGAATACGAAGACTTCATACGTAAACACAAAGGCAATAAAGAAGCAACTATCCTCCAAAGAATTCTTTATCAATTTTTTAATAATTAAAAAAAAAAAAAAAAAAACTAGGACATGTTTGGTAAGTTGATTTGAGGAGGTAATATTGAAGATAATTCAACATTTCTTTTAACATTTTGCATATCAAATAAATCTTATTTTTTGTAATATGATGAAATTATATTTTTGCTCTTACTTTTTTATCCATTTTTATTCTATTCTTACTTTTAATATAAGGGTAAATTGATCATTTTGCTTACTTTTATTCGACTCACATCACATTACATTCAAATCTCATTCCCATTTCTATTCCTTTCAACATTCTTCATACTAAAAATCAAACATATATTATTCCAGTACAATATCATTAATTCCTTTGAAATTTCATATGAATCATTGCCCTATATTCCAGTATAATATTATTAATTCCTTTGAAATTTCTTCCGCATGTCTCACACATGCATATTGACTAAATTATAAAACATTCTAAAACACACCACCTAAAATATTGCCTGATTTGACTTAGTCAGCGCTTTTTCTACTAGAATACACCATTAAGACAAAGTATCTAAGATTTTTTCTTTACTCTAACAACTGATCTAAAGAGACTCCAATAAATGCACCCAAAGTATATAAATTAAGAATTGAACTTTTGAAGCACCAAGTTTCTAAACAAGACAACGTTAATTTCAGAGAGTGTAGAAAAAAAAAAAGTGTGAAGATACATTATGAGCTTTATAGGATATATAGTAGTGATGGTACTCATCGTTGAAGCTGTGAAAGTCAAAACTACTACAAGTACTACTTCTCATTCTATCTTCTCTTCTAAAATTGAAGGCTTTCAAGAACACACTAGATCATGCAAAGGTGAATGTGAAGAGCATTTCACGAAGGAGAAGAAGATGGAGGCTTTTGAGCTTCACGCACAATTAGAAGGAGATTCGGTTTCAGAGCATTGGGGAGTTAAAGGTCACAACAGAACAATGGAACTGCCATATTCACTAAATTTGAAGAGGATGTGTTTCCCAATTTTAAACTCCAATATTGGAATAATGTGAAAATTTATGGTTGTAATTTTGTAGCCTAAATTTTAATGGATTTGTGAATATGAGAATTGGCAATTTTACAAATGCTGTGCGATAGATATTAATTCATACTTTTCTTAAAAAAAAAATTTCATGTTATTTGATTTATTACAAGGAAAAAACTTATGTGATGTTGCTTACATGCTTTTAGTAAGGTTGACCAATTAAAAAAAGACATGTGTCACTTTTGAGAAGAAAATTGACACATGTCTTTTTTTAATTAGTTAATCTTACCAAAAACATGTAAGTAACAGCACATAAATTTTGTCGTTATTACAAACCGTTGTTTTAGGTTAGTATTTGCTGGGAGGAAGAAGATAGGTAGATAAAACCAATCTTCAACAATCCCAATGATGAAATTTTTTGAACAAATTAACGAAACAGAGAATACAGAGTCATTAATTAACTCAGTTTTCTCACCCACAGCAGAAGAAGAACAACTTCATTTAATTTAGATTAAATTTAGTCTCTAAAAAGTAAAATATCTCAATTTAATTATTGAAAGTTCAATTTTTAATCAATTTGATTATTTGGTTAATATGATGGGTAGAAAGTTTAGTGATAATTTGGTCCCTCCATGACAGAGGAAAAATGGATATAAACAAAGAGTTGTGAGATGCAATGAAACTGACCACATTTAATTTGATGATATATGTGGGAGCACTCCTGTGTTTGTGGCCTAGGGCTCCTAGATTGAATATGATGAGAATGAGAATGTAATAAAAATGAATAAAATAATTATTTTATTTTTATATTAAAATATTAAAAAAATAGATAAAAAAATATAATTTTATCAGATTATAAAAAGTTATATATATTTGATACGATTTAAAAAAAAATATTAAATTACTTCCTGAATTCTTGTTAACCAAAAAGTTATACATATTTGATGGGACCTACACTTTGTTTGTTTCTCAAATTTAACTTGTGGAATTGAAATGGTGGGACCAACAGAAATATTTGATTGTAAATTACTAGGCAATTTTCAAATTATAGGAATTTTAAACCAAACATACATTATAAATTGAAGTTTATACTTCTAGTTAAATAAAAAACTAAAACAAAAAATAAGTTTTAAATTGCGGTTGCGTTATAATTATTGTGGTTGTTATTATTGTAGCCGTTGCGACCATGAATTTTTTAAAAGTTATAACATATATTATAACATTAAATATATCAAATATATAATATTTTCTCATGTTTTTTCTCTTTTTTTATGGACATACACTCATCCTATATATCCGTATTTCAACTTCTTAAACGGTCACAATCTCACACAATTAACAACCTTTCTATGTAAATCCGTATCACATCACAATTGCAGTGTAATGCGACTGTAACAAGTACTGCAATAGCAATATTGCGACCGCAATATACATTATGCAGCGCAATTTAAAACCCTACGTGCACTATCATACGTGTCATTCAACTTATTATTATTATTGAAACACTGCTAAAGAATTCTTCAAAGGCCGGTTGCTTCTTTCAAAAGTAATTTTAGTATTTTGAAATTCAAGTTAATATTCATTCCAAAATCCTAATTGAAAAACTCAAAAAAGAGATCATGACATGTTTATATCCTTGCTTTTTTTTTTCTTGGTTTAAACGCACAAAAAAAAAAGTTAAAGAAACAAGAAGGTATTTATCCATCAAAATGTTTAAGATACAATGATACACCAAATTACCAAAGGTTTCTTAGCAAACCAAAAAGAAACATACATATATTGTCACCTTAAGTTAATTATATAAAATTTTTCTAAAAAAAAAAGTTTATATAAAATTTATATATGGCGCGGGGCCCTTTAACTTAACTCATCACCCTTTAATCAAACAAAATGCAAAAGTAAATAAAAATTATAAATATATAATTAACAAATAAGTAAATTAAAATTGAAGTATAGGTCATGTGCAGTGCAAATAATAGTGACTTCACTACAGTGCTTCGAGCAGAATTGTCTCCAATAATAATGTTCTCACAACCTCAATTATAAATAGTGACCTAGATAATAGATGGAGTTTCTGCACAAATTATAATTAAAGTTTGAGGGGATTTTATTTTAATTTTTATAGTTGAAGGGATTTATATATATGCACATGCATTACCCAAATTCAAACATATAATTATTGTCATTTTTTTCTGGGTTGAATTATAAAAAAAGTACCAAATTGGAAAATGATGACTAGCACTATTTCTTATCCACGAAAGAATTGAAAATTTAAGTAGAGTAAATTAAACTCTCCTTTCTTTAATAATGCTAAAATTATATTATCTATTTCTCTATTTTAAAAATTTATACTCTTCTTCCTTGAAAATAAGAAAAAAAATAATACTGTAAGAGTTGTATAATGTAGTTTTTGATAGCAGATGTGAAATCATTTAGTTATATGTTTGTCTGACTAGAGAAGAAACTAAAATAAATATAATAAGTGTGAATAATATATTTAAAAGATGATTTATTATACCCTCAAGATGCCATATTCATACCAATTCATTTGGCATGACAAATCATCCGTTTGTTTGACATCTAGTTTTTGTATGTCCTTAGCAAATTTGTTACTTTTTTTTTTATTCATATATGATTATATATTACCTTTCAAGCTTATTAAAATTGAGTAAATGTAATGATATTGATCATAAATTTCATGTTATTTTATAAGGAGAGGATGTTAAGTAAATATGGAAGTATATTGAACTTCAGTACATTCTTACCATCAATTAGACCCTACTTCATTTAAGTTGGATATTTATTAATTTGAATTTCTATTAATATTAACAAATAGATTAGAAAGATGTACCAAAGTTAAATATTATTACTGGACTTTTATCCATATATAAATAAAGGAACACATACTATTTGCATTACCCTTTCAGGCATCTGTGTATCACTTTGTATGATCGTTAACTAAATCATCTAATTACTGTGACCGGTAGATATAAAAGCTATGAAAGAGTTTTTTTTGGTAAGTATATTAGTTTGTATATATATAATTCAAATTATTATGATCTTAATTATGGGAAGATATGAGAGATTGGAGTAAATTAAAAGAATTTCAAGTATTATACTACAAAAAAATAATTTTTAGCGATGGTTATTTTTGGATCTAGCGACGGTTTTAACCGTCGCTAAAATATGTTTCATTTTTAAATTTAACGACGGTTTTAACCATTGCTGTTACTATCTAAAATTTAGTGGCGGTTGAATCGTCGCTAGATCACTATTTTTTTTATTTTTTTCTATTTATTGATAATTGTAATTTTCCTAAAAGACATAAATACTTATTCAGCCAAAATTGTTTTATTTATACTCAAAATGTACTTAAAGTTTTACAATCATAATATATCCATAATTACCAAGTGAACATTCAACAACTGTTAGTACTAAAAATATTTACAAGATAACTAATAATAGTCTAATACATAGAGCAACAATATTCATATTTGTAAAAATTAATATGAGATGAACAATCATAAATTCCTGCTCCTTCCCATCCCATCCAATCTTCTCATAAATCCCAATCTGGGTCATTTAATCCTCTCATAATGATCCATGTTTCCTCCATTATCATCTTCATATGAATTGTCATATATTTCTCCTTTTAAATTGACCATCACAATCTGCTTTCCAATAAATCAACATTAATTTATTTCACCATGGAACAAATGATCAGATAAATAAACAGAAGCAGAAGCAATTTTTTATGATTTCTTGCAATATGATGGAAATAATCAAATGAGTTCAGCTATTAACTCCAATTGGAAATTGCAAATTTGTGAAAATAAGATGAATATCTATAAATTAAACCAAAAAATCAGCATTTTGGGTAAAAAAAATTTAACAATTCAACCACTTTATGCAATTTAAGAAGCAATAGATTCTGACTTTCAATATATAAAACTACAATTCAAAGAAAGATATATAGTAAAAACTTACATCATAAGCCTCATTGATTTGGTTAAACTGCACACCTCAATCACTTTCTCTGCATACATCTGGATGAACTGAAACACCAATTCAACACAACCAATCAATATATATCCATCAAATAAAAACAATCCCAAATAAAACTAGAAATCGAGTGAGACAAAGAAGCATAATCCAAAAGCAAAATCAAAATGGAAAAAACAAGTTTAAGAATGAAAAAAGAAAAAAAAATGCATATATGATTTCATTGAAAAGAAAAAAAAATCATACTGTTTTTGTGAATTAAGATTGCAAAACTGAATCAAATACTAATTATTTAACTACATATTCAATAAGTGAGCCTAAAACAGCAGGCTCAACAGAGGCCAATCCACGTTTTGCAGAACCTTAAACTATACACATCTTGTGGATTTTCCTTCTTGTGCTAATAAATTATTGGCTTTAATTGAATTCCAGTACAGCAAATTTGAAATAGATTGAAATAAACAAAATAAAAAAAAAAGGCTTTATTCATCACAACAACTACAGAGGGAATGAAATTGATTCCTTTTAAACTCCAACATTACAAGTCTATACCATGCACGTTCTCCTACTTTCTCTGTCTTTTTTGGTGTTGAAACACTAATCCCATTATAATAATATAGTACTGTACATTGTTTAAGTTCAACCCAAAAGCATTTTAATATATCCAGGAACCTTTGTATTATAATGATATATACTTGAAAAAGCACTTTTTGTAAGATATATATCTACTTCTTTATGTACTCTGCCTCGTCAGCCCATTACACTAGTGCTTCTCTCTTTTTAAGTTTACATTTTCTAAGGATCACATGATGCTCAAGAAAATAAGATGTTATGGTGTTCTAAGGGTATGTTTGGCAATTAAAAATTAGAAATGGGAAGGGAGGAGAAGAGAAGAGAACTCGAGATTAATCTCCAATATTCTTAATTGACAAACATAACTTATCTTTAAGGTATGCTGTGTGTAGAATGATATCCATAGATGCCCTGAAATTGAACTTCAATTAATCATTTAAGCAACTTAAAAGAGCTAACTATATATGAGGTTATGGAAATAAGTATATAAAACTATTCGAGATTATGATGGAACCCAAAAAAAGGGCACTAGAATATTAGAAATTACAGTCTATAAAGCAGTTTAATAGAGTTTCAAATTCAAGGTCATGTCAAGTTTCAAATTACACTTTATCTTAACCAAATCGCCCAGAAAAGTATACAATAAAAAGTCTATTTCCAAAGACTGATCATAATAGCATCTAATTTGGAACTAAGAAAAGTGGAAATGGAAATCTTTTTGTAGTCTCAATTTCAAATGTGTCTTTTTCTTTTTTTACCTCTTTCAGTGGGACAATAAGGTAAGAGTTTGTCATTGGCTTCTTTTGAGTTGAAAAAGTATACACGAATGCAGAGCAGAATCGCAACCGTCGGTGGCTCACTCCGACGAACTTCTCCAGCAGCGGTGGGCAGTGAGCGGTGGCGATGAGTCGAGGAGGCACTCCTCAAATCTCTTTCTCTTACGTTCTCCACTCACATTTGCTAGGGATTTGAGGGGAAGAAAAAAAAAGAGTGGGAGAGGGGAAGACGAAGGGACTAAAAAGACTTAATGCTAATTTAGCCACGGTCAAAAACTGACTGTAGGCATTCTTTTAGACCTTTTAAACTTTAGCTACGGTTATATTATGATCTTCATTTGACAAGTATACTTTTATAAACATTTAAAGTTAAAAATATATATTATATACTTATTGAATTTAACACTATGTAAAATGTATTTTTAGTTAAAGGTAGTATAGTAAATTTATTTTGTTGTAGTACAACTCAGAGTGTTAGTCACGTGCAGTTGCTAGCTTATTCTATGAGGAAGAAGAAGATGGGAAAGTGAAAATTACATTTTTTATTTGTAAAAAATTACTTTGTTTCATTTTAGTCCCTGGTTTTAAAGTAATTTAAGCCACGTCAGCCAAGAAGTTGACGTAGGAGAGAGGGTGTGACACCTCAGCAGGCCACGTCATCACTTAACGGAAAAAATAGACGGAAGGACCAATTTGAAACTTCTTGCAAACATAAAAGACCAATTTAAACTTTTTGAAACATAAAGGACCAATATGAAACTTGGGTGAAACATAGAGGACCAATTTGGGGTTTTGACCTTTTTAAAATCCATGTTGTATTTAATAATTACCACCGCGGATAAAAAAACATGTTTATTTAAATTTTACATTTGATAATTTTAAAAATAAAAAATAATTTTAAGAAATTAAAATTAAAAATTATTTCATAACATTACCCAGAAAAAAAAGATTTCATAGACCAAGTATACCATTAATTTCTCACTAAAAAGAATGAATTAATGAAAGAAAAGAAAAAAGAATCTATAAAAAAAAGAAAAAAAATATTCAAATCTGACAAATTTTTTAATTTTAAAATTTAAATTTAAATTTAACATTTACATTCTTAAAATGCTTTTGGATTAGTAATCTTAAAATAAAAATTCAATTTCACTTTATTTTTCTTTCAGTCTTCTGGATCTAAAAAAACCTTATAAAGAACTATCACAATTAATTTTTAAAAATAACTAATAAAAATTGTTATATAATTAAAAGCTGATATTTTACGGGATAAATTCTTACCCTATCAATATTTTGAGATATATATGTATATCTGCCCATCCCTTTGTTCAAAATTTGAGGTGTACAACATCGTAAAATAAATTAAATTAAATCTGAATTTGTATATAGTATTATAAATAAATAAACATTGTTTTTTTAAGGAATTTATATAAGGGAAAATAATGACATATCGAATAGAAAGATAAATCAAATTTGAGATGCATGAAATAAGTCAAATAACGTAGCATTCCTTGTCTAATTGGGAAACATAGTTATATTAATATTAGATATTCAAACAAAAATACTGTATTTAATATAAATACTATTATTTGAGCCGGAAACACAGATATATCAAATACGATAAGTATTTTTTTTTTTTGAAAGACAAATCGGATAAGTATTATAATAAAAAATATTAAAATAACTAAGCTATCCAAATCCTAATTAAACGACGAGTAGTACTAATAAGTTAAGTCATATATGGTTTCCTTTCCTAACTCCATCACATTAATTTTACTCTTTATATATGTACAAGTAAATCGCGTGTTGATATCACATATTCAATTATCGATTAGTGAAAGAGATCTGTGAATTCAGTAGTTAAAGGTAATCTGAAAAATGTCGACGTACTTGAGTCTTGAAGATTTCAAAGGCCGGAAGTTCAATCCACATTGGACTCGCTTTGAGATTCTACTAGAAGTTGCGCAAGTTGCTCGTGAAAAGTTAATTGACGCAAGTATTATTGATGATTATGGTAATGTCAAAGTCACGAAAGAGCAAGTATTATTAAAGCCGCCTGAGGAGGAACCCAAACCCATTGATGCTCATGCTATAGGTAACATTTTGGAATAACTATTAATGAATTCAATTTGGCTTATAGGATTTTGCTCACAAGTGGTACTCTTTAAGGTTTCCTTTTAACCAATGAGAGTGTCTTAAAATATGTGTTGGTTGACTTTTCACTAACTTCAAAAAGATTAATTCCCCCCACCAATTAAAGGAAACCTTAACAAGTGCACTGGGACACTTGTTAGATAAACCCTTATTATTATTATTTTCTGGCAAACAAAAAGAAACTACCTTCCATTATTTGTTACTCCCTCTGGTTCACAATATCTGCTTGAGTGTGTGATTTTTTATGTTTCAAAATATCTGTTATTTTAGAAAATCAAGAAAGCATTAATTATTTCTTTACAATTTTATCCCTATCTAATACCTATTCCCAATATAAGATTAATGGAAAAACAGTGAGTAGGAGTAATTAATTAATAAGGGTAATTTAGTCTTTTTATCTCATTTTTTTAAGTTTAAGGTGAACTAATAATTTTCTTGATCTGTGCATACCTACCCAACGAAATAGATATTGTGAATCGGAAAGAGTACGTTACAGCTGAGTTTGAGGGAGTGGAAAAACACGTCAGCAAAAGACAAGAGCTCAATAACTCTTCTACCCACAGGTGTTTAATAAGGACAGATGATAACCAAAACAACAATGTAAATAAACCAGCATTGATATTTGATGATGAAGATTGTGTGATGGGTAACATTTTTAGATTACTTCTTATCTTTCAAATAAGTATTAAATTTGGTTTATAATATATATACTAGAAATTTAGTATGTTAAAATACAATATAATATAATAGCAGATCAAATATTAGAAAGTTGTTTAATTTCCCACAATTCATTATAACTTTTGCATTCTAATATTTTCTTTTGATGTATGATCACAGTTGAAACACCCAGCAAGAGACAAAAGTTGAACGGCTCTCCCACAGACACTAAAACTTCAGAATCCAATGAGAAGGCAAAGGAAGAAGCAAAGCATCCGAAATGAAACAACGTCATAATCAAACAAAACTTGCCAACCCAAACAAGACCAATATCGTTGGGCACCTCATCGTCACAACCTACTCTACCGCCAGAATACGAAGTAGAATTCATGGGTAGAATCGACATGACAAGACCAAAGGGCGAGATCAATCTGACTCGCCTAATCCAGAAAAACCTATTTCAGACCGACGTGAGCAAAGGTCAGGGACGACTCTCCATGCCGTTCAGCCAGATCGAGAACTTTGAGTTCTTGAAGGACGGTGAAAGGGCAGAGATAGAGCAGAAGAAGTCCGTCAAAGCAACATTGATTCACAAACCGATGGGTGAAGGTGAAGCGATGGCTGAATCGGATATAGAACTCACAGAGTGGGTGATGCACAAAGGGACGAAGCAAAAAGAGAGTCATATGTATGTATTGAGGAGTGGCTGGAACAAAATAGTGGAGAGTGATGGTCTCAAGTGTGGAGACCTTGTTGAAGTGTGGTGCTTTAGAAACCGTGACGATAGACTTTGCATAATTCTTGTGGTGTTGTAGAGAACAGGGGGTAAAGGGGAACTAATATCATCGGGTTCATCATCATAAAGTAGGAACATGATCAAAATTGAATCAAATGATGATGTTTAGAGAGATATATTACATTTAGTTTAAGTTTATTGACTTTTTAAATTTTGAAGTAAGCTATCTAATTACTTAGAATTCAAAAGTTCTTTTCTTCTATCTGTCATTTGTTTACTTTGTTGAATTAGGTAGTTCATACTTTATTATTTATTTATTTGAGTTAGCTTTGGGATATAAGACACATGGCATTCGCTTAAGCCCACACACTTAAAAGTATTAAACTTGAGATACAATCTATATGATACTTATAGATACTTCTCTATAATGCACTTTCAACATTCCACAAAGAGACTCACTCGTTGATACATATATAATTTACAAGGAACATTACACACAACAAACATATTGCACAAACAAATGATAATACATATATATATATATACATATGTTTTGATAATCAGGATACTCTTCGAGGTTTGTTCTCATTAATTAGTTTGACAAAGAATTCAGATACTTGAACTTAGTACAAAGTTAACAAGAATAATTTTTAGTACTTGAAAACTTCGTCATGGTTGAGAGAAAACTTAAAGAGTGTTCATACATAGGCATTGATTTGCAAAATATAACACAGTGGAAAACAACAATAGTACAATACTAACCAAACCAAGAAAAAAGGAAAGGAAGGAATGATTTTGTATAGAGAATATGCACCTAATCATTACGAAATTGCCTTCAGCGAAGTGTCCCAAGTGTTACTTTATACTTATACATCCTAGCCACCCAAAGAAAGACCCCAAAGTTAACCACACTGAGTCCAGTAGTGTGTATGTTAGTTTCAAATACACCAAATAGGGGGGAAATATTTACGGGCCAAAATCACCTTTTACCAAATAGTGGGAAAATATTTAATTATAACCAATACTTTTTCTATATATTTTGTCACAAAAGTATAAAACTGCAACTGATTCCATCTAAAATATTATGAATTTCATCATAACACCTAATAAAATCATCCAAATTATTAACAACAAATAATGACATACCATTACACATGTAATATTAATGTCCACTCATCAATTAAATGACATCATTTTTTTTGTATACTTGCACCTGTTATAAGCTAAAAGCAACTATACGAGCCAACTTTGATTGTGAGTGAATTTTTTGTATTTAGACGATGAAATTAGTAATAGAGTTAAAGAAACAAATAGCGAGAAGAAAAATTAAGAAAGAAAAAAAACTTATTTTATTTCTCTGTTAACTCTATCTTTTAAATTTTAATTATAAAGGATCCACCCTCACTTTGATTAAAAAATTTAAACACAAATTTTGTTTCCTCCGATAAAATACTTTGTGCACAATTTTTTTTTATTTTTTTTTATATAATTATAGGATAGCATAATAAAATTGAGAATAATGTTGGTTTTATCTTCTTCTTCTTTTTTGTCATTTATCTTTATTAATTTAAGTAATTTTTCTAGACGTATATGTGGAGTGTGGACCTAAAAAAGAATTACTCTAATAAATTTAAACATATTTAAATTTATAAGTGAGACTAAAACAATTTTAACAATATTTAAAACTAAAAATGCCAAAATTTTTCCAAAGCTAAATTAATGCAATGTTTTCCTTAATGGCTTAATCTCTTTTTTTTTGGTATCTGTTTTCCTTAAGTTCGGGTCCTTTGTTGTTCGAAGTTATGCTGGCCGATTTAGCCACGGTTATCGGACAGCAAAACTTCGATGAGTAGAAAATCCACGCAAGTTTTCCTTAATCTCATTTAAGTTGTTTTTGTCATTTTTTTAGTTCAATTAATAAAGAAATAGGGTTAACTATTATCACCTCAATCCGTTGGTGTGATCAAGCTTGCGGCTTCCTTGAATGGCAGACTCTGTATTCGCATCAATCTCATACAAAAGCTTACTTTCCTCAGGAACCTCCACCTTATACTTCCTCACCGACGCCACAACCACCTGACACAAGCGCGTGAGAGGGCTCCCTCCGGGCTTCTGGTGCCGATACAACCTCGTGCCGGAGAAGAACCTCACCACCGCAATCGCCATGGCCACCGCAGGGATCCCAAACCCTAATCCCCAACCGACATTTTCCTGGATCCAGACGAGCAGGGAAGCGCCGATGAGAGCGCCGATGTTGATGAAGAAGTAGAACCAGTTGAAGAATGAGGCCTTGTGAACTTTCTCGGCGGCGGCGGCGTCGTCGAACTGGTCGGCTCCGAAGGAGGAGACGCAGGGCTTGATGTCGCCGGTGCCGAGGGCGATGAGGTAGAGAGCGAGGAAGCTCACGACGTTCTGTGTCACTGTGGCCTCGCAGTTTCCTTTGTCTACGTCGCAGGTTGGTTTTATGCCGAGAATTGATGCTGATAGAGTCTATAGTGTCATTCCCTGTGAACCAATTCAAGAGATTTTGAATCTTCCAATTTGATACTATTTTTTTTTGTCAAAATCTTAAATTGGTCCTTTATGTTTGCACGAAGTTTTATATTAGTACTTTATATTTTAAAAAGTTTAAATTGGTCCTTTATGTTTGCAAGAAGTTTCAAATTGGTCCTTCCGTCCACCTTCGTCAATTTCTTAAGTTAAGTGCTGACGTGGCATGCTGATGTGTTCATCTAAGCTGATGTGTCATGCCATGTCATCGCCACATCAGTGTCACGTCATCATATGCGATGATGTGATGCTGACGTGGTGATGATGTGGCATAACATGTCAGCTTAAATGGACACGTATGAGAGATAATATGTTCACTTCAGCACGCCACATCAGCACTTAACGAAGGAAATAAACGGAGTTGGACGGAAGGACCAATTTGGAGCTTCTTGCAAACATAAAGGACCAATTTAAACTCTTTGAAACATAAATGACCAATATTAAACTTCGTGCAAACATAAAGGACCAATTTGGAGTTTTGATTTTTTTTTATTCATATAATTATATATATTACCTATCAAGCTGATTAAAATTGGGTGTAACTGTAGTTTTTAGTTCAGACAATTTTACTTTGTAAATAAGGACCGCAAGGGGTCGTAACCTTGGGGACTTGTCCTTATGTGAGGACCTAGGTGCCTACGTACCCTTAGGAAGGGATCAAAGTTCACGTAGTTTGTCACGATGATGTTCATAGGAGCCGTTGGCCTAGGTGTTTACCTGTGTCGGGCCGTGTGTAGCTAAGATGTGCGTAAGGTACTCCGGGCGGGCCAATCACTCGTAGGAGGTTGCCTTAGTTGTGAAAGAGCAAGGGTCTCTTAGAGCGGTCGGGCGCTCTACTTGTGGGAATCTTCAGGATGAAGATGTGCCGAGTGTTGGCCAAAAAGTCATCGAAGCTTGGTGCTACCGTGGACCAAGCTTCGGGGTCGCGAAGTGTAAGTTTGGGCAAGAATATGCCTGGATGTATTCAGAGTGTCTTGATGCTCTGACGTTCTGAAGTTCTATGTTTTTCTAATCTCTTTCTGAAGTCCTTCTCCTAAGTCCCCCGGGTGAGGGCCTTTTTATACTGTGTGTGGGGAGGACGTGCTCGACCCATGTTCTCGTGGGACTTGGGTCGTCCCACGATGCTTGGGGGGGTCTTCCCACGTCTCTTGGACAGGAGCCCCCGAGGAAAGGCGTGGATACTGGCCACGTAAGGGGCAGATGGGAGGTGTCACGTGTCACTGATGCGGGATACCGTGGAGCTTCTAGAAGCTTAGTGCCACGTGTCCAAGAGAAAAATATTCCGTAGTTACATTGGGGTAATATAATAATGATTGATCATGATTTTTATATGTCAATATATATAAGAAAACACATAATATATATAATTACCCTTCCAAGCATCTATGTATAACTTTTGCGTGATCCTTACCAAAATCATCTATTTACTGTGACTCTTATATATAAAAGCTATGAAATAGCATTTTTTTTGGTAAGTATATATGTATATATATAATTTAAATTATTGTGATCTTGATTTCAAAAAAATTATTATAATCTTAAATATGGAAAGATATGAGAGATTGGAGTAAATTAAAAGAATATAAGAAGTATTATTATGTTCTGCATCTTGACAAATATAATTTTATAAAATTTTGTAGTTAAGAATTTAGTTTTGAAGGTTGAGTTACAAGGATTTATAAAAGTGGGTATGGTTCATATGGGGTAGAAAACAACATGACTCTTGAGTACAATTTTCCTTTCAAAGGCGTTACACCTAGAGACATTACAATCGAAGACTTTTTTACTATTTCAGTATGCTCCTTCTTTAGTAATTTATTTTTTTGGTGACTCCTTCTTTAGTAATATATATATTAAAGGGAAGTTCGTCTGACTTTTAGACGAACTTCAATATTAATTTTTTTAAGAAAAAAATAGTAATCAATCAGATTTAAAAAATAAAATAATGTAGTTCGTTTGACTCTGTGACGAACTTGCTTATAATAAAGACAAAAAGAAGGTGTTTTGAGAATATTTTATTTTGAAGAGTTTTTGGGATTTGATATTTTTTTGAGAAGATTTGAGGTAAAATTGTTTTTTTTTTTAATCTAATTCAAATGCTCTTTGGACATGTTATTCAACATATAATTTCCATTTCAAATTAAAGTCATCTCATTTTATAACTATTTTTATAAATTTTATTTATCTAAAATATCCTTTAAACATTTTGTTTAAGATATAACTTTCATCTCAAAAGTCATCTCATCTTATAGTTTTTTTTCCCTACAAATCTTATTCACCTGTCATTTAAAATATAACTTCCATTTGAAACGTCATCTTATTTTGATATAACCTAACATAATTTATTTTTTTATATCATACTAGAAGCTAAAGCATTGAACTAACTTGAAGGTTGAAGATGGGAAAGATGTTTTGTATTTTTAAATTATAGTATAGTGATACTGACGATGTTTTATATTTAGTATGCTAAAACTTACAAATATAATGAATTGTGCTTAAAAGTCTAATTATATGAAGAAAATTTATTTTTTTTTGTGCATATAAAATAGATTCTTTTAGTATTTTTTTACTATCAAAATTCTTACCTTCGACGTTTTCTTCCTCGCTAGTTGCTACATGTATATGTATTTTTGTTACATTATTTATTGTTGTCAAAATTCTTTTTTGTTTCATAGATTGAATTATATATAGAACTAATTTGTTATATTTGGTTGTAAATATAATATGAAAGGAGCCAAAGACTACGAGGTAATATTTTGCTTATTCAAATTCATGATATTGCTAACTTGATGTAGCCAATGAAAAAAAATTTCTTGTAACTTGTAATGTGAAGATATTGGAATAATGTGAAAATAAATGTGTTGTGTCTACGTAGGGCCCTTGTTTGAAAACTTGTTTTATCTACCTAATTTCAAGTCTAGCATTTAGTTACACTTTTCCAAAGGAATGTCCTAATAAATCAAATAGACATAAAATTTTTTTAAAAAAAAATGTATGAATTTATATCTATGGTATACTACTGCATCTATAAAATTCCCAATTACCATATTCACAAAGCCATTATTACATTTACAATTGCAGTTTAAAACTTTGGCTACAAACAACCATATAAATTTTCACATTCCAATATTGTTGGGGTCTAAAATTGGGAAATGTGATTTTGGATTTTTCCAACGGAAAAAACTTAGGTCCATTTTTTTATGTCCATTTCATCCAATTCCATCAATCATATATTATATTTACACTCTCTTTCTTCTATAATTGGTCATATAAAAGTTGGTCTCCTATATTCTCTCTCTACTGTGATTGGTCATTTAAACACTTTTTGTCACGTGTCATAATTATATTGGAGAATTAGATGAAATGAACATAAAAAAATGGACCTAAATTTTTTCCTTTTCCTACTGGCACTCCATTTCTTACACATCCTCTTCACACTTTTCAATCCTTGCGTTATATTTAGTGCATGTTCGGTTTCAAGAAACAACTTTTATTTTTTTTTTCTTTGTCAAAAATTTTTAAAAAAATAATAATAAAATAAAAATACAAAATATCTATTATACTTTTTGATTTGACACAATCCTAACTTTCTTTTTTTTTATTTTAATATAAGGGGTAAAGTGGTAATTTTAATACTTTCCCATTCCATTTCCATTCCAAATTTTTACTACCAAACACATCAAACCCATTCCCTTTCTCTCTCCTCTCCCTCTCCATTTCTGCAGAGCAAACATCCCTTAGTAAATATGGCAATTCCATCGTTTTGTTGTGACCCATGCATCTTCTGTGATCTTCAATTTCGAAAGAAAAGATAGTAGTTTTGACTTTTACAGCTTCAATTATAAGTACCATCACTACTATGATGCTGTCAAGTTCATTATGTTCACACTTTTTTTTTTTCTCTGACAAGAATACGAAAAAGAGAGAATAAAAAATAAAAATGTGGTTCGTTCAATTAATCTATATTCACCTTAAGAACAAAGAACTTTAACTACACACTATTTGCATTACCATTCCCATGGCCACCAGTATTTGATACAGTAATTTATGTGTCTAGAAATGTTTCTAAAACTTCTTAGTGCTTACGCCCAGCAGGTCTATGAGAATGGGTATTTTGAATTGCTTCTGTACTTCATGTATAGTTTGATCTTAATATATTCCATAATTCTATGGAAAAGAAATCCAGCACTCTTGATAATAAAATTAAATTACATGGTACATTACATAAACTAAAAGTTATCTATATTTTTCAATTAGAAAAAGTTATATTTAAAGTAATACTTTATTTACATTATCTTCTATAATCATAAAAAATAATTTGAAAAAGAATTTTTTTTAAAAGAAAAAAAAACAAGCTAGTCCTAATCCGATTTGGCCCTATTTTTATAAAGCCGGGCCGGACTATTTTTTATTTGGGCCAAGATTTTGCTAGTCTGATCCTAATTTTTTTTATCGGGCCAATCCATAGGACCGAGCCCATTTTGACAGCTCAGAAGCATAAGGTCACGTTTGGTATGGGGTGAGTGTTTTGGTAGGAAGTGAAAGTGGAAGTGGAAATAAGTAATAAAAAGTGTGTTTGGTATGTAGGAAAATAGAAGTGGAAGTAAAAAGATAAATTTGTTTGGTATGATGGAAAATAGATAAGGAAATGGAAGTTTAAAATAGAAATGACTTTTTTGCCCTTCAACCCTAAACCCACACCTAATAAGAAAATGTTATTAAGGGTATTATGGTATTTGTGTGTTCACTTCCATGGAAGTTTTTGAACTTCCTTAGGTTTGATGCAGCAACTTTAGTTCCTTCATACCATGGAACTCTACTCACCATGGAACTTAACTCACCTCCTAGCAAACACAATTGAAGAAGACAACAAACTCACCTTCCCTTCATTTCTATGGTACCAAACGAGTTAACAATTTGATGTTTGTTTTGATTGGACCTCTTGCTTAATACAGGACCAAAGAACTAAAGAAATTTTTGCTACAACAAAGGAAAAAAAAAAAAAGCCTGTATATTTTGCTGCAAAAAGAATCATAAAGAAATATTTTAGTTGACAAAAGAAATTTAGCATTAATTGAATGCTTGTATTTCTTGGCATGAAAGGCCGTAGGACGACACTGCACAAAATGTGATCAAACATATTAATGTATTCAATGACAATGAATATATTTTTCCTTATGATTGTAGCCTATCATTGTGCAAAACAATAGAAAATTCATTTTCCCCAAAGGCAGTTTTTAAATTGTTACAATAGTTAATAACTTTAGCAGGACTACATGAGTTTACCTTATGCAAAACAAATGAGACATATTTGAGTTTTTTTTTTTTTTTTGCTATGATTGAAACACAATAAGAGAGGTATACTTCATAAAAAATCTTGCATTTACAGACCTGAACAAAATGTGGTTAACATAAGCATATATTGCAAGTTGCAAGAGCCATTTTGTTTCAAGCTTCTTTTGCCTAAACTATTTTGGGGTGAGGCAATCCTAACACCAATTTATCTTATTAATAAATACCCTCTAGTATCTTGAATTGGCAGACACCTTTTGAAATCCTATACAAAAAGAAGCCTCAATGACAATCTCAAAACTTTCAAGCGTTTGTGTTATGATGCTAATTGCTAATATACCGAGAAAAGATCCTATATTACTGTATTTTTGGGCCATTCAGTTAATCACGGTGAAAATCGTAGTTAATTGAACGACACCAAAATCCAACTGTCAGGATCCACGCTCTAATATACGAGAAAGATACATTTGATACAAGAGCATATAGGTCAACAACAAAATTATGTTGCCACTAAAAGTACATTTGGTCAACATATTGCAGTGACATTTAAGGTGTAAGGGCACTAATAATTTTTAACAGAATTAAGATTAATTATTTTGTTATTGGATGTTATAATAGATCAGTTGATATATATATATATATATTATGCAAAATAATGCATTTTATAAATTTTGGACGAAAATGCCCCTCACCAATCATCATAGAGCAATTTTTTATATCTTTTGCTCTCTCAGATTTATATGGTGAAAGGGACAAAAATGTTTCATGCCATCTCGCACTCCGTTCCATCTTCAATTTTTCAATGGCCAGGGTGGAGTAGATCTCAAAGATGAATGTTTTGATTTTATATTTTTATTATTGTTTTTAATTTTAAAATATCATAAGAAGGACAATTTGGTCTTTCGAATGACTTTCTTTTACCAATTTTCCATCTTTTGTTTACCTACCAAATATATCTTTTAAATTCCATTCCCTTCCATTCCATTCTATTCTGTTACTCAAAATATACCAAACATAACCTCAGTTGCCGGCAGTGAATGGAGTCCTCCTAAAGGCTGGGTAAAGATCAATGTGGATGACTTCATGGAATGGTTAGAAATGATAAAGCTGAATGGGTCTCGGCTTTATTGTTATTGAGACTGAATTTTAAACATTTTTATTTATGGATATGACATAATAATATATTTATAATTGTAAAAGGTCATGGAGCCCTCCGTATATGATTCTGAAATAAGAAATCAAATCCATAGAGGCATATGTTTATTATGATCCCTAAATCTTAGTTATAAGTACTTTCAATGTTAAGTTAAGTTGAATCAAGTAGTATGATAAATGTTATTATGTCCTATGTGTTATACTTTATATATCGGAAGAGTAAACATAGTAGCATACTCTTTCGTGCTGAACTCTTTTTTTTGTCTAAAAATTCACCTGATCCTGAACTCTTCAATTGTTAATTAATTAGATGTGGTGTTAAATAATGACGATGTGATATTTTACTTTGTTGGACATCTAATAAGCTTTTTTATGTAGAAAAAATATGATCTTATTGCCTGGTTGTGTCTTAATAATTATAAAAACAATCAGAAATAACAAAAACATTACTAGGTGATAAAATGACAATTTTTTTGGTGCTACATTATCATTTAACAAATTATATCATGACTGACAAGTTAAGAACTAATCGTCTGATTTTTTAAGAACTAAAGTATATTATGGAAACAATCAGAAATAACAAAAACATTACTAGGTGATAAAATGACAATTTTTTTGGTGCTACATTATCATTTAACAAATTATATCATGACTGACAAGTTAAGAACTAATCGTCTGATTTTTTAAGAACTAAAGTATATTATGGTCTTTTAATGACTAAATAGTTAAATTACTAATCTCACAATGAAAAATTAAGCTTACTCTATATTGTAAATATTTTTAATATATATATATATATATTAAACGTGGAAAGCGTAATGTGCAGTCTTCAGTTCTTTCGTTCTACATAATCTTGTACAATATTAGACACTTTGTTGAAACATCATTGCTATTGATGTCCCTGTTCTTTCAAACATTATCAAGCAGGGTAATCAGAGCAACTGAAAAGTGTTGTTACAATCAAATGATCTAAAGATCCAATAACTATCAAAAGTTCATAACCCTTTCCAATCCTATCATTCCATAAGATGAATAATTAACTCAGATATTTGATCTGTTCATGGAGGTGATTGGTAGATGTAGAGTTCTCCAATGTTATCTTCATTCGTAAATCAAGAAGCAAAACTTTTGAATAACTTCAATATCTGATTTTGGTTCTCATGTTTTGTACATATATATAAATTAGCAACACTCAAATTCAAGATGCCTCCAACTCCAAACACATCATTCTTAACCACTATAAACGTAGGAATATGAAACTGTGTGTTTGAGTAATAGCCTCTAACAATCTTCATAAATCTTAAACACATATGCATCTTATTTCAATTCCCAAGATATCTAAAATACTAGAAACTTAACATCTCAGTGCACCAAATGTCTCCTAGATCATCCCAGTCCCTAATCTTATTCCAGAAAACTAATATCAAATTGAACGCATAATAAACCACTAAAATAAGAACATTTCAAATAAGTGAAATGAACAGGTTAAACAGAAACAAAGAAAAATCAAACCAAAGTGAAATCTAAAAGCAGGAAACAGAAGCAACAATGTCAAGTGGCATGTAGGAGAAATCTCTCAACTAAAAAAATGCATCATTTTGTTCAACATTCTCTTATCAATTCTTTGATTAACTTCAGCAATCACCACTCACTTGTACCAGATAAATTGAAGCAGTCATTTTCATTACTAATATTATGGACTGTGCTTTGATTATAATTATAACATAAATTAGAAACAAAATCTTCTATTGAGAACCATTCTAAAAGCCCAAGCATAAGCAATATCAATAAATTTGTTAACAGCTAGCGACCAAAAAGGATGATAAGAAATACCATAATAATATGCTCAACAAAATCTGCTAGAGGACACAAGAAAATACCATACAATATTACACAAGTCCATCAAGCAGGAAAATCCATAAGCAAAGACTCTGATTAGCTCATGCAGACTTCTTACTTTTTCTTAGCTTTCACTTTCATATTTCCACCGTCTGGTTTAACTACTCCACTTCTCTTCATTTTCTTCTTGCCAGACTCTGCATCTTCAGAAGGTAATACATTTTCCTTCTTCCTTTTAGCAGACAGCCCATCTTTCTTACGTTTGACACTTTTATCCTTACCCTTGCTTGCCTTCTTCAATTCTTTCACACTATTCAGCTCACTAAGAGCCCCTTTGCCTGCTTCAACTCCTTTCTTTTTCTTCTTATCCACCAATTCGCCACCACTCGTTTCATCTTTCTCATTATCTTCTTCCTCTGTAACCCCATCATCTTCATCACCAAACTCATCTTCCTTCTTCCCTTTAGCAGACAACCCAGCTTTCTTACGTTTGACACTATTATCCTTACTCTTGCGTGCCTTCTTCAATTCTTTCACACTATTCAGCTCACTAAGAGCCCCTTTATCCATTTTAACTCTCTTCTTTTTCTTCTTATCCACCAATTCACCACCACTCATTTCATCTTTCTCATTATCTTCTTCCTCTGTAACCCCGTCATCTTCATCACCAAACTCATCTTGACTGGGTTCTTCATCTACATTATTATCCATGTACCGAACTGCATGAATCCTCCCTCTCTTCTTACCTACTTTAAGACCCTTCTTAGCCTCATTTTTAGCAATATCTTTAGCCTCCTTTTCAGCATCTTCCTCGAGCTTAGCTCCCTCAATCTTCAATTTCAAATCTGGAACAGTCTGATAAAGAGGCAAAGCAAGTGAATCAAACATCTTCAGATGAAAGGACCTTACATTCCCCCACTTTTTCGGTACAACCTCGACAATCCCATTGATGGCGGCAACCACATTCGCAACAATCTCATCCTCTTCCATTGACACTTTGGCAACTTTCACCACACAACACGTACCTGTCCTGAGGAACAACAATGCTGAAGAGTTTGCCTTCTCAATCTGCTCTTTCCAATTCTTATGCGTCAAATCCAACGGCACAGGAATCTTCTTCTTCTTAAAGAAATGCTTACCCAATAACCGCGGCAACAGAGGAATCACCTTTTTATCAGAGAAAAACATGGTGTACGAATCACAGAGCTTCCGCTTAGCCTCAAAAGGACGATAATTAGCCTTGAGCTTCGAGAGCTTCAGAACTTTAGAAACGGGAATATTCTCAGCTTTGATCTTCTTCTGAACGTCCTCTTTGGTAAGATTCGACTTGGGTCCGTCATCGATGATCAACAAGTTCTCCGAGAATTCAAACGCAAGAGAGTTCGGAAGCAGAACCTTGTGAGGCTTGACGCGAGCCTTCGGAGGGATTTTCTTGAGGGTGAGGATGAGGTAGAAGAATTCGTCGTCTTGATCGAAAAGTTTGGGTTTTTCGATCTGCGACTTGGAATTTCTCCATTTGAGAAGAGAATTTACAGCTTGTTGAACCGTCTTAGGGCTTACCCTTTCAACAGCTATGGAAGATGCGGCTGCTGGAATTTCCACAGCCATAGTGAACTCAGAGAAATAGGGTTTAGACTTTAGACAGCGAATAGACGACGACTAGATTAGAGAATTAGGTTTTAAGAGAAGAAATAAGAATTGGGGTTTTGGGAGTTTATAGTCATTTCTGTAATTTAATTTTTTTTTTGGACAGTTCAGAATTACTAGATTCATTTGCTATGTTTAGTGTAGATTGTTGGACTGGGCTACGGGCCCAAATTAACTATAACTAAAAACAAAACAAAAAAACAGATGTATCAGTAAATTATAACGCATATAAAGGCCTTTCTATGGTTAACATTAAAAAAATAAAAAACTTAGGTCAAGTTTAGGGTTTAAGTTCACGCCAAAAAAAAAAGTTTAGGGTTTAGGTCAAGTTCTTTATATCTTTGCCATCAAGTTATCGTAATATTTTTTTTTACCATTATTTACTATAATACTTTAAACTTATTGTTTTCTTAAAACTCTTCACAAATAAAATTGTTTTAACTTTTACGTATGAATTATACTTCTTTTTTGGAATAAATATATACATATTATTTTAAAACATATAAATCAAAGTATACAATATTTATATGAATGAATGTTTTTTAAATTATTTATAGTGAATTTATTCTTTATATGTCAATTTCATTCAAAAAATATTCTTTATATTTCAATTAATTAATAATAATAATTAATAATAACAAATGTTCATCTAATTTTAATATTAGATATAAATTCAAAGTTATGCTATTAAATTATATTTAGAAGACAGTAAATTATACGTTCAAAATGCCATATTATAATTTAGTTAATTATGTCAATTAAACAGGATACCAATTCATTTGGCATGACAAATTATGGGTTTGTTGTATATTTGATTTTAGCATGACTTTAGAAAATTTGTTTGTTACATATAATTGTTATTTTTTATTCATATAGTTATAAGTTATAACCTTTCAAGCTAATTAAAAAAATGAGTAAATGTAATGATCGATTATAAGGGAGCATAACTTTTGCATGATCATTAACCAAATCACTTATTTATTGTGACTTTTAGAGATATAACAGCTATAAATTTTTTTTTGTGTAACTATATATATATAATTTATATTATAATGATGTTTAATTTAGAAAGATATGAGATATTGGAGTAAATTAAATTAATATAAAGATTATTTGTAATGGGAGTTTGGTTTATCGCCTAGGATAGAAGTTGATATTTTTATAATTGTGAAAGGTCTTTGATTTATAGATTAACTTATTCTCCAGAAACTCATGAATTTTAGTGCAAACGAAAGAAAAAATACACAGACAGGTTGTTAAACTGCTTTAGTATTTACTCTATCAACAATAGGTTGTTAAACTGTTTTAGATTTTCTATCTCTTTTGTTGTTATTGAGCAGATTAAACAAGATATAAATTCTGATTTGGAAGATGTTCTTGCTTGGAAAGGTAATTTTAATGGGAATTTTTTCTCTAAAAGAATACCTATAAGTTAAATTTGAGTGATTTAGATAAAAATAAGGAGGAGATGAATGATCTTGATACTCCCTATTGGTCTTGGATCTGGAGATTAAATTGCCATGTGAAAATGAAATATTTTATTTAGAGATTGATTAATAATTTGATTCCTTGTTGAAAGAATCTCACAACAAGAGGAATACTCATTATTAATCAATGTCCTCATTGCTTGACAAATGGCGAAATAGTAGACCGTATTTTTAGATCTTGCCCCAAAGCTATAGAAATATGGGAAGAAGCTGTAAATCATGTTAATTAACCTAATTTTTTGAATTGGATTCAATATTAGTGTGAAAAAGAAATCTATTTTTCCCTTTTAAATATACCTTATTCATCTATCCTCTCCGACAAATATGGACCGCTAGAAACATGAAGATTTTTTAAAACAATGATTATCCTTCAAAAATTGCTTCAAAAAATGCTATACACAAGCTGTGGAATACTAGAATTCATTCATCTTAACCAGAAGAATGTTAGAAAAATCAGTCATGTTAATGTTGAGCTGTGTTGGAACCCTCCACCTGAAGAGTGGTTTAAATTAAATGTTGATGGGTTTTATATGGAAAACCAGGAGTGATGGCAGCTACTGGAGTTATTAGAAACCATTTGGGATATTGGATTTCAGGCTTCTCAAAGTTTATTAGACCAGGGAGTAGTCTTACTACTGAGTTTTGGGGTTTGGGCCTTGAATTAGCTAAGAATTTGGGAATTGATAAATTAATGGTTGAATCTAATTGTTTATCCGCCATAAATTTATTGAAGTGTGACGATACTCTTACAACTCACCATTTATCACCACTAAAATATGAGTGTAGGTCATTCCTACATCAATTCGACCGGTACAAGATCGAGCATGGATACCGCGAGAAGAATAACTGTGTTGATTTACTTGCCATAACTACAATGAGAACTAGGACTCCTTTTGTCATTCACCATACTGTCCTCGATGAGCTTTTCTTTGTTTTTTGGGCTGACATTTCTAGGGTTACTTAATTATTCACGTAGTTGTAGAGAGACTTTTGAGCCTGAGTAATCTGATTGTATTGGTGATGAGTTTGTATGTTTTGTCTAGGCTCTTTGTTATTTTTCATCTGATTCAAACTCTTGTTGTTTTATGAATTACCAATTTATGAAAAAAAACAACATACTCTCTCAACAAGGATATAGACATATAGTCCGACTACTGGATTCATGGAAAACATTACCAATAATGCTTTAGAGAATTAAACATTAATAGATTAGGGATTTAGAGAGTTTAGACTTGTAGTCATTTTAGTATTTTTTTTTTTTTGGTTTTATTCACTATGTAGTGTAGTATTGGATAGGGGTGACCATAACTCGATTGACCCATTTGAACCACCTAATAAAAAATGTGTTCTATCAGGTTCAAATGGATTGAAGGGGCCATGTTGTTAAAAAAACCAACATTTCGATTTTTGATAATTTTTAAGATTTTTTAAACTATAAAAAATATATATTCCATGATTTTGTACATCTATATATAATATTTAATCTTTCTTCATGTCTCTTTTAACCAAGTCACTCTTTCATTCTTATTTTTTAAAATTTTAATAAAAATGCTAAGAGAAATTATTGTTACATAAAATTTTATGATGATTAAACTAAATTATTACAAGTAAACAAAAAAAATTGATTGTCAAACATAGTTGAATCATTAACCGTGATGTTCAGGTTGCTTCTGAAAGGAAGACACTTTCTTTCTTTCTTTTTTCCTCAAAATTATTTTAAGAAACAAAAGTGTTTGACAAATTTATTCTTTAGTAGCAAAAGTAATTTCTTAATTGTGGAGCAGAAATTAAAAGTTATAACTTATGTCTTTAGCCAAAATTAAATATTTTAAGACAAAAGTATCCCTAATTAATATTTCTTATTTACCATAATACTTTACTTTTTTTTTCTTAAAACTCTTTACAAATACAATTTTTTCACGTATGAATTGTATTTTAATCTTGGAATAAATTATTTTAAAACATATAAATCAGAGTATATAACATTCATATGAATGAATTTTTTTTAAGGTTAAATTACTCTTTTGGTCCTCAACGTTTGCACCAAGTTTAACATTGGTCCTCAACGTTTCAAAAAGTTATTTTAGGTCCTCAACGTTTTTTTTGGGTCAAAATTGGTCCTCCAGCGTAACTCCATCTGATTTTTTTTGTTAAATGCTGACGTGGAAGGCTTATGTAGCACACTCTCTCTCCTACATGCCATATTTGGATGATATGACACCCTCTCTCACTCCAACTCAGCAAAATGACGCTGCTTTGCTGAGTTGGAGTGAGAGAGAAGTGATGCAAAACGGCGTCGTTTTGCTGAAATGGAGTGAGAGAGGGTGTCATATCATCCAAATATGACACGTAGGAGAGATAGTGTGCCACATAAGCCTTCCACGTCAGCATTTAACAAAAAAAATCAGACAGAGTTACGTTGGAGGACCAATTTTGACAAAAAAAACGTTGATGACGTAAAATAACTTTTTGAAACGTTGAAGACCAATATTAAACTTGGTGCAAACGTTGAGGACCAAAAGAGTAATTTAGCAATTTTTTTTATTATTTACAGTAATTTGTTTTTTCTTTGATTGAAAACAAAAGGCCCAAAGACCTAGCCTCCAAGATTGGGTTGCACAACGGACCTATTTAGGTCATTCAAGTACATAACGTTACAATAGCTCGGAGGTTTATCAAACAACTTCATACAACCCAATCTTTTCTCTCGTCAAAGGCAATCTTTAATAATCTCTGCTTGCTCCAAACCTGCCTTTGAGAAGAGAAAAAGATCGTCAGCAAAAATAAATGGGAGATAGGAGTACCATTCCGGCAAAGCATAATGGGCTTCCATTTTCTCGTATTAACTTCTTTATTGATCAAATGAGCTAAATTTGTATTTCAATTTCACTAAAAAAAATCTTTATATTTTAAAAAATTAATAATAATAGCTTAACAAAAATTAATAATAATAAATGTTTATCTAATTTTTAATATTAGATGTTAAGTCAAAAGTTATTCTATTAAACTATCAAAAAAAGTTATTCTATTAAATTATATTTAGAAGAGAGTAATTAAATTACACGCTCAAAATGCCATATTATAATTTAGTTGATTTAATGTGTCAAAATTAAACAGGATACAAATTCATTTGGCATGACAAATTATGGGTCTGTTGTACACATTTGATTTTAGGGTGATTTTAGAAAATTAGTTGTTACATATAATTGTTATTTTTTTAATTTATTCATATTTTATATCATTATTAATTACCCCTCCCAATCTGATTATAAAAATGGGTAAATGTAATGATTGATCATGAATCTAATATGTTGCAAGGGAACACATACTATTTGCATTTCCCCTTCCCGGTGTATGTATATAATATATGGCATAACTTTTGCACGATCATTAACCAAAATCACCTATTTATTGTGACTTTTAGATATAAAAGCTATACATTGTTTTTGGTTTTTTGTAAGTATATATATCATTCATATCATAATGATGTTGCATTTAGGAAGATGTGAGATATTAGAGTAAATTAAATTAATATAAATATTATTTTTCACGGTAGTAAGTTAAGTTTTTGGTTTTGATGCACCTAGGTGCCTACGTACCCTTCGAGAGGGATTAAAGTCCACGTAGTTCGTCATGGTGACGTCTATCAGAGCTGTTAGGCAAGGTTGTTACCTGTATTGGGCCGTGTGCGGCTAAGACGTGGTACTCCGGGCGGGCGAGCCGCTCTTAGGAGGTTGCCTTAGTGAGAGAGAGTTGTGGTCTCTGCGGGCTGTTGGAAACCCTGTAAACGGTGTGCTCCAAGGTGAAGGTGAGCTTGTCGGAGGTTGGCCGGAATGAGGGCCGGTGATAGAGCTCAAGATACGGAAAGGACTTGCGCGGGGTATCTGAGGATGCTCAGGTAGAGAATGGGGAGTATCGGGGATGGCTTACGATAATCCTCAAGGTTGTGTGTAGTATTGCTCTGACTAGATTGCTTGCTTAGTCCCCCGAATGAGGGTCTATTTATACTTGCGTGTGGGGATATCGTGCTCGACCCACGACCTCGTGGGACGTGGGTCGTCCCACGAGGCTTGTGGAGATCACACGTCTGATTCAGGGGAAGCTCCGTGTGGTGACATGGGCGAGGGCCACGTAACAGTTAGATGAGTGGTGCCACGTGTCTCCAGCGGGTGCTGGGGCCGTACTTTTAGAACGCCAGTGCCACGTGTCCCTAGGTGGATATTCCGTAGTTACAGAAGTTGATATCTTTTCATAATTGTGAAAGGTGCTTGAATTGTGATAAAACTATTCCCATAAATTTATGAGAAAACTTGGCCCAGATTTAAAATGGCCCAACCCTAAATAACTAGGGCCCAAAACCCGACCTATTTTCACACCTCTAACCATCCATTCTGGAAAGTATATATATTAGGCAAAGTAATTTCAGTCCCTAAATAGTAAATAGCAGATCAAGCTAAGAAAAGCCGAAGAAAAAGAAAAAGAAAGAACATACCTGAAAAGCTGAAGTGGCAGCTAGCCCACTCCAACTCTACGATTGTCCTAACAAAAATTTCTTTAACAAAGCCCAGCCCAAAATACCCCAATCCAACAAAACTCTTTTAAAACCGATAGAAACCCTTACAACAAAATCTATATATATATATATAAAGGAATCCCTGCAACATCTTCTAGACAATTAGGATTAGAGAATGCTTTGTTCATCTAACATATCATTACCTCAACTTTTAATCTCATGCATTTAGTCCACTTGTCAAGCCATGTTACAAGTGTTACATTTCTATTGGTCCACATAATTTATAATAATCCAGTTTGGTATTTCTGTCTTCCATGTAGACCCAATCAAATTGATTCGTTTTAATTATATGCAATATTATCTTGAAAAAATCACGAGTGCGTAGAAATTGGTCAATATGATTAGCAATTAATTTTAAAGCCTCTCCGTCAAAAATGTTTATTTCATCTTTCACTGCACAGTGCCACATAGATCATACTCTCCAGCTGGTCACATGTGCATGTGTTGGCAGCAATAAATCTCTTTGATTATATAATCGTGTCAGCAGCCTTGAAAGGGATAAAAGTTCACTGGTACTGTACACTGAAGTTCGGTACATCCCTCCAATCATGTAAAACCATTTATTAATATTAATAGAAATTCACATTAATAAGGATCCACCTTGAATAGTTTAGGAACCAACTGATTGGAGGGATGTACTGAAGTTCAGTACTACCGTACCACTGAACATCTACTCCCTTAAAAGAATGGATGCATATACATAAGGAATGTAGCAACCGCTGACTATGCATGATTTTAATGAGTGGAATTAATTATAATAAAATCTGATTATGATTCAAATCAGTTTTGATGTCCCAATTATTTTGAACCAAAAAAACAAGAATTTTGAATTTGATTATGAATGTATATAAATGCTATTCTTAATCAAATCCATGATAATAGCTCAATCTTCTCTTGAACGAGGATAGTTAATTGTTTTGTATCTTATTAGTCTTTTGTATTCTTTGTTGATTGGGTTAATTGGACCAAATCATAATATGCAAAATTGACCTTGTCTAAATTAATGAGATTGGGTTGATTCTATGGAGGATATTTGATCCTCATTTTTCTTTGAATTCTTTGTTTCCTTTTAATAAATTTTCTTCTTTGAATAAATAAAATCTATTACCACAGATTCTATTCAATGAAAACACGTCAATTCTATATAGGTAAAATGTTTTCTTTTCTATTATATATTTATAAAAAAAAATTCTGATTTTTGTTGTTGTGCAAGACTGGGCATTTTGGCAGTGCTTCACCTTGCTCATTCAAAGGAAAAAAAAAGAATATAATAAATTCTTCTAATGATCATTAGCAGAAATTGAAGTGCTTGTTGCATAGAAGAAGGATTGTCTTATCCCTTCTGGTTGTTTTTTCATTTATTTTTATTTATTTGATTGATTAAGCTTATTTGTCTATTCAGTGCACTTATAATTCTTTCACTTCATTCAAAGAGGAAGAAGCAATGAGGCTAAAGCTGAATTTGAGAAGCTTTTGGGTGGGGTACATGTGAAACCTACAATCAGTGAACTGTTAGGATCTGATAGAGGTGATGAAACTAATATGGTGAAACTCAGAGTTACTTTATGATCGCCGTTTAAAAGGTATATGTCATAACATTTTTTGGTTGTTTCTTCAAGATACAAAAATTGACATTTTCGTCCCTGAAAGATCTGGTGTACTCAACTTGGTCCCTAAAAGATTGGGCCGTTACACAATTTGGTCCTTCTGTCATGCCCAGTTAAATGCACTTAACGGAATTGCTAACGTGGCCCGTTAAGTGCTGACGTGGACTTGCTTACATGGCAGAAAACAATAGCATATACACAATTTGGTCCCTGAAAGATTCTAAAATAGACATTTTCGTCCTTGAAAGATTACTCCATTGGACAATTTGGTCCTCCGTATCTCTCAATTCATTTAAATTATTATGCTTTCCAACACAATACACAAAGCCAACAAACATGTTGAGGACATTGCTGTGAACTTAATCCTCTGTCACTTTAGTTCCTTTTGGAGGCAAAATATAGTATTTATCTTCAACTGAAAACTATTTATCTTGATCATAAAGTATTCTTATAGTATGCTATTAAAAAAAAAAGCTCATTATGAATTTTTCCCATTGTATAGAAAATAAGGTAGTGATTCTTACAGTTGAATCAACTTGGAGATCTTAATTAATGATGCTCATGTTTGCACCTTTCAGCTCTCTGTTCAAGGCTTTCCAATTCTTATGTATGGTTGTCATGTTTAAAAGGTAAACAACATAAAGCTTTTGTTCTGGTTCCATATCCATGCACTTTGATAACAATAATGAATCTTATTAGTATTTTTATCTCTTGCTCTACGAACATAAGCAATGTGGTAGTATCTTGGAGGTATGTTCAAGTCATCCACTTTGATATAATGTCCAAGGCAATGATTATATCCAACTAAGCTAATTCTTATTTGTATCCAGTCAAAGTCGTATAAGTGATTTCTATTAATGCAGGGAATTGGTCTATTGAAATACCAATAAAAAACTAACTAAAGCCTAAAGGTCATATATATAGATATATATATATATATATGTATGCCCTTTGGAGAAGGTACAAGAATATGTATTTGTCAATACTTAACTAAGATAATATGTGTATGGACTAAGAAATTTTCATATTAATTTATTTCATTATGCAAGAAATTTCAATGTCATTTAACACATTATCTCTCTTCTGGTCTAGTTGCCTTATTCAAGTCATATGGCTTTTACCTTACAATTGATTTGTGCAAGCATCGTATTGCAAAAGTTGAATGTATATAATATATTTTGCCTCCAAAAGGAACTAAAGTGAAAGAGAATTAAGTTCACAACAAATTTGTCCTCAATATGTTTGTTGGCTTTGAGTATTGTGTTGAAAAGCATAATAATTTAAATGAATTCAAAGATATAGAAGGATCAAATTGTTCAACGGAGCAATCTTTCAGGGACGAAAATGTCAATTTTAGAATCTTTCAGGGACCAAATTGTGTATTGTTTTCTGCCATGTAAGCAAGTCCATGTCAGCACTTAACGGGCCACGTGTGCATTTAACATGCAACGTCAGCAATTCCGTTAGGTGCATTTAACTGGGTATGATGGAAGGACCTAATTGTGTAACGGCCAAATCTTTCAGGGACCAAATTGGGTACGCCAGATCTTTCAGGGACGAAAATGTTAATTTTTGTATTAGGGACCAAATTGTGTATATAGTCATTATTTTTAAATTAGTTATGCTTTTGCAGTGATGTTTTTGCTTTATAAAGTTGATGAAAATGAAAAAATGAAAAAGTGAAAAAGTAAGTGGGGTCCGGTGAATCCCACCATTTTCATTTCTATTTCCATTGGTGTTTCTTGCAAATAAACATACTGTAAATATTTATGATTTTGCCAAAATGTAGGTCAATATGTCTCCAAGTTATTGCTGCATTTGGAGTGATGCATCTATCTGTTGGTGGCATGTTGACCTGAGTGGTCAAAGAGCTTAAACTTGAATGGGCAGGAAAAAGAATAAGTAACAATGAAGGATTATGTATGACTGCACAATGAAATACATTACTCTTCAAGTTTTTTTTTCTCTTGTGGAAATATTTGGTAATCAAGTTTAAGGAATTCGTAGAATAACATTCTTCATGTATTATCTTCCCATCAATCAATTTGATTATATCAAAATGGGAAAATGTATATATATTATCATTTATCAAGTAGTAAATATAGGTTTCAATCTCATACTAGGTGGAGAAACATCAGCAGTTAAGAATAACAAAATATTTGTGGTATTAATTTTCTTGCAAAGTGAAGAATTGAACATTATGAGAAAGAGCTCCACTCTTTTTTTTTTGCCTGAAAGAGCTTTTGACTTGCTTATGCTTAAGAGGGATAAAAGTATAATGGTACCGTATCACTAAAGTTTAGTACATTCCTCTAATCATGTAGAACTATTTGTCGATAGTAATATAAATTTACATTAATAAAGACTTGAATGGTTTAGGAACCAACTTATTAGAAGAATGTATTGAAATTCAAGACTACCGTACCACTAAACATATACTCACTTAAGAGGAAGTTATGAATTGTAATAAAGGAAATTATAGTAATTGGTTAGGAATGCCTCATAAAAGTTATGGGAGATTTTGACATGTAGGCTATGTTAATTATTTTATGTAAAAATATAATTGTATATTTAAAGTACTATATGTATATATAATATATAAAAAATTTACATTTTTATCAAAGGTTAAAAGTCCATTATCATTCATAAAAAAAAGAGTCCATTATCAAGTTAAAAAAAGTATTATCAAATTTAAAATATTTGGTTTATAGGTGCATTCAAAAGAGAAATAATATAAGAAATTTACATAATTGATATTTATCACACTCTCTCCACATTAACTTTTACATGATCTTTGACGGTATTAAATATTTTTTATTTTTTCTATTTTCAAATACATATTTTATCTTCTCAATTTTTGCTCTTCCACTTTTTAGGCTAACTTTTTTTTTTAAACAATCTTACTTTTTTATATTTCAAATTTAATTTTAAAAATTGGTATATAAAATAGAACTAATTTAAATTTTAAATTCAATTTAATTTAAAAATTTAAAAATAAATATTTAAAATTAAAAATTCAGATTTAATTTATAATTCTTACATAATCTCTTTAAATTATTTGTGAAAATACTTAATTTATCTTATGGTTTAATTTGAATTAAAGATTTTAATGACTATAATAGTAACTAGATCTCTTTTTTTTTGTCTAGACTAGAATATCCACCGTCGAGCACAGTGACTAAGCAAGTCAATAACTAATTGTAATTGCTCAATTGAAAAAGAATAAAGTCGAAATTAAGAATTTTAAATAATAATCATGAAAATTAATAATGACAAAAATTTCATTTTGGTAACTCACTTGAATAATGGAGGGACCAAATTGATACTAACTGTAAACCTGGGCAATTAAATTGAGACTAAACAAACGTTATGAACTAAATTGATAGCAATTGAAACGTGGAGCCGAAATTAACACTGACCAAACGTTAAGAACTAAAATGAGAAAAATAATAAACGCCTTTTGTATAATTATAATATCTTAAATTGTTAAAGTTTGAGATTTTTAAAAAATAGTCATAAGCTATTTTTAAAAGTTTATTTAATAATTATTATTACTAATAAAAAGTTTGATCTAATACACATGTCATTTATCGTTAATAAAAATTGATTGATAAGTAATCAGTTTACTTTACAACTTATAATATTCTTAATTTACTAAGTATGGTTATTATTGAAATTTTTTTAGTAATTGACAAATGCAATGTATTAGATCAAAATTACTATCATTGAAAGATACACATATAAACTATGGGTTCCATAGGTTTAAAGAAAAACTCACGTTTATATAATTCAAATGTCATTTTTAATTATTCTTTAATTTTTGAACATTGTTATCTACTTTTATGATTAAATGTTTGATTTTTGTTGAACTTTAAAATGATATATATATTTGTTTTTTTATAATAGCATATATTATTGTTATTATGATTTTTTATTATTGTATCTTTAATTGTTTAGTTTTTTTATTTATTTCAAAATAATGTTAAATATTTATATCTAGTTTACTCGGAGCCGAAGGTAGGTTTTCTCAGCGAAGGAGAAGAAGCAAATTCTTATCGCCAACAAGTTCCAACCATGGCCGTCGGCAAGAACAAGAGGATTTCCAAGGGTAAAAAAGGAGGAAAGAAGAAGGCGTAAGATTCTTATGTCTGTGATTTCTCAAATTTTACTAATGTGTTTTTATCTTCATCTCTACTGATTTTGTCCCTTCCCGTTTCTGTTTCGTTTGTTTTCAGTGCCGATCCATTCGCCAAGAAGGATTGGTATGATATTAAGGCTCCTTCCGTGTTCCAGGTTAAGAACGTTGGCAAGACTTTGGTCACCCGTACTCAGGGAACCAAGGTACATTCTAGTTCTAATCTTACCTAGAAGTTGCGGCTACTTGAGGTTTTACTTTATGTAGGTTTGATTTGTAGGAAGTGGTAAGATTTCTTTTTTTTCGTGCGTTATGTTATGATACTTGTTTGAATCTTACAGCTAGAAGAAAAGCCTTTTGTTTAGAGTTTCTGGCATTATATTGTGGTCCTTGTGTTCCTTCGAATGAGCATTCCTTTAAGCTACAAGTACTTTTGTTTAAAAAATTTCTGGCGTATGTTTCTTCGAATGAGGATTCCTTTTGGTACCTGTTTAATTACTCGGTTTATTTGTGCTAAACATTCAAACTTAATGTTCTGTTTTTTTGTGTACAATTATACGGGTGTAGATTTTTGTTCATTGAGATTTTCCCTTATGTAGGTTTGATTTGTAGGAAGAAGTCAGATTTGTTTCTTCGCCTCTTGGTTTAAGAGGCAGAGTGGAGAAATAGGGCTTTTGCTTGAATCTTGCAGATAGAAGAAAAACCTTAAAACATTACTGTCATATATTGTGGCCCTTATGTTTCTTCAAATGAGCACTCCTTGATCTGTGTACCTGTTTAATTAATTACCCTTTGGTTCATTTGTGCTAAACCTTCTAACTTGATGTTCTGGTTCACTGTTCATGGACATTTATACATTTGTAAAATGTAAATTTGTTTGTATGTCTATTCTCTAACTTTGCAGGTTATACTAAATACATAATGGTTTATTATTTTATGAATTTCATGTGTTTTGGATTTATTCAAATGGTCATTACAAGTGTGGTTTAAAATGTTAACTTCTATGTTACATGATTTAGGCTTATGGATATAGTTGTTTACTTTTGTAAATAACAGATTGCTTCAGAAGGACTGAAGCACAGAGTATTTGAGGTCTCATTGGCTGATCTCCAAGGTGATGAGGACCACGCATACAGGAAGATCCGTTTGAGGGCTGAAGATGTTCAAGGAAAGAACGTCCTGACAAATTTCTGGGTATGATATTTTGCATAAACTTATTTTTACTCATGCTATCATTCAATATCCTGTAAGTAAGTCTTTCTCTTGCAATCTCTAGGGAATGGACTTTACAACTGACAAGCTGAGGTCATTGGTTCGCAAATGGCAAACATTAATTGAAGCTCATGTAGATGTGAAGACCACTGACAACTATACTCTTAGGATGTTTTGCATTGGCTTTACAAAGAGGCGTGGAAACCAGGTCAAGAGGACCTGCTATGCACAATCTAGCCAGATCAGAAATGTAGGTTTATTCCATTTTATTGATTGGTGCATGCGTATAATTCTTTTAATATGAAATTATGCCATTGCAATTAGTTGAACGCTTGTTATTGTGTCCCGCACACATTTTTCATGGCGTGGCGTTTATTCTTTTATGGAGTACTGTAGACTCAGTGATTAGAAGATTATATCTTGTGTCAAATTGTATTCTGCTTCAAATGATCCACCAATTTAAAAGATCTTGTTGCTGAACTTAATCAATTTGTTGGGAGTGGGAATTAAGCTTGTGCTCTTTCTTTTATATTGTAAATTGAATCTTTATCTCTTTACAGATCCGCAGGAAGATGAGGGAAATCATGGCTACCCAAGCAACATCCTGCGACTTGAAAGAGTTGGTACGAAAATTCATTCCTGAGATGATCGGTAAGGAGATCGAGAAGGCAACATCAAGCATCTACCCTTTGCAAAATGTGTTCATTCGCAAAGTCAAGATCTTGAAGGCTCCCAAGTTCGATCTAGGGAAACTAATGGAAGTAAGTCACCGTCTTCTTTTAATCTAAAATTGTATTTTCCCTTTCAAATCATTCCCCTTAGTTGTGATTTATTGATCCTGTTCTGTTTCTTGTAGGTTCATGGTGATTACTCAGAAGATGTGGGTGTGAAGGTAGACAGACCGGCAGATGAGTCCATGGAGGCGCCAACTGAAATTGTTGGTGCTTGATGATTGAATTATAATGCTTTTAGTCTGATCTGGTAGTTTCTACTTCTATATTTTGTTAGTTTTGCATACAAATATTCAGTTTAAATTTGAGTACAATGTTACCAATTTTGTTTTGGCCTTGTTATGACATTTTGTACTCTTAATCTATATCTGCATTTTGTTGGAAGAACAATCGAAAAGTTGCGTTGGTTGCTTACATTGGATTGTGAAAATTTTGCTTACATTGGATTGTAAGAATCTTGAAAGTTAACCTTTTTATTTATTAGCATACTCTGAGCGTTATTAGTTTCTTAGAAATGATTATAGTATTATAATAAAATTTTGTTTTTAACTATTATTTGAGTATAATTTATTCTGCCAAAAAGGATAATTAGTTTTTTTAAAAATTTAAAATGTTTTATTGTAAAATAAATATTTAATTTAATACTTCACAAATGGTACTTAGGTTTATTATTTTTCAAGAGAGAAGTGTATTTCAATTTTCTAAAATTATAATGCTGGTGTTACTTCTAAACTCTTGAATGTTGAAATTATAATCGAATATGTTCAAGGGCCAAAAAAAAATTGAATTTATTCTATTTTAGAATGAATCTTTTTTATTTAGTCCAAAGAGATAGAGATAAGAATAATTTTTTTTTTGGGTTTCACGATCCATTTAATTCTTTCCTGTTGGTTGTTTATTGATTTGACATTAAAACTTAAAAGGATGGATTCCACTATCAAAGTAAAAAACTCATAGAATCTTATGAGTTTGGATAATGACCTGTTCAATTTTTAGGAGAGTGGATCCTTTAAAGTAATTCTTTATATTTTTTGGTGGAGTTATGAGAGAGATAGAGAGAAGAAAATTTGGGAGAGAAAAAAATCAAGAAAGAAAATATTTTCCTTATCTCTATCTCTCTCATAACTCTACCAAAAAATATAGAGAATTACTTTAGAGGATCTTATCTCAATTTTTAGAACATTGATAATTTTGTGGAAGCTAGAATTGAATTAAAAAAGAAAAAAAAAAGACAAAATTAATAATGACAGGCGATATTCTAAAATCTCAATCAAAGTGGTCGCTATTACACAAAATTCTTTTAACTAGAATGGTTTACATTACAAAATTTGTTGACTAAAACTATGTTATTACAGAGGAAAGTGCCATCAAAATCAATTTAGGTCATAAATTAATGATCACGTCAATTCCTCTTTATTAAAAGAAGATTGCTGTGAATAGAATGGAGTTACTCGTGATGAAGATACACAAAGAGTCACATACGCCTTGATCTTCAAAACCCTTCTCACAAACTTTCAGAATCCTTGAGAGGTGAAATCAACTTTTCTTCTTTACTTCATCTTGAATTTAATTCTTCAACACTTGGGACTTGAGTCATAATGACTTTCTAGGTATAATCATGCCTTCTTCTATCAATGATTCAGCTAATTAATACTTTCTTCTCTTATCTCTTACATTCCTTGACTTGTCATACAATTCTCATCTTCACATGGATAGCCTTCATTGGCTTTCTCATCTTTCTTCTTTGGAAACTCTCATCCTCAGTGGCATTGATCTTCATAAGCAAACTAATTGGCTTCACTCATTTGCTTCATTTTCTAATTCCTTGTATGAGTTAGACTTGAAAGATTGTCAACTCATAAACATTCGTCCATTAGACAAGAATATTTGTGACTGCTACTATGAACTATCTTAACCTCAGCTTTTGTGGTTTAAGAGGTCGAATTCCGGATTTGTCAGGCTATCAGGAACTGGAATGGTTAATCCTATCGAACAACGAACTCGATGGATCGATACCAGACTGGTTAGGTCAACTTGACTTGCTTTATCTTGATCTTTCCCATAACTGATCACTCCATGGTTCCATTCCTTCAAGTCTTGGAAACTTATCAGCCTCAGCTAGTTTAGATATTAGCTTCAATTACTTTAGTGGTGAACTTCCACAAGGCTTTGAGCAAATCTTCACCTTCCTTGGTTTGTCTCACAATTCAATTAGTGGGAATTTGTCAAACTTGATTCTAACATCTGAATATATATTTATGGCATATAACAAATTTGAAGGAGGGCTTCCTCATATATCAATAAATGTCAAGTACTTAGATTTATCTCACAACTCTTTATCTGGGATCTTTACCTCCTTTACTATGTCACTATGAGTATGAGGAAAATAATTTGAAGTACTTGCATATGTCAAATAATGTTTCATCTGGAGAACTCCCAGATTGTTGGAACAATTGGACAGTTTGTCTTACATTTATTTGGGTAATAATAGGTCAACCGGCGAAGTTCCTCCGTCGATTGGCTCGTTGCTTAGCCTTAGATCACTAGATTTGCATAACAATGGCTTGCTTGGACATGTTCCAAGTTCCTTCCAAAATTGCAAAGATTTGGTATTCATTAATTTGGAAAGAAACAATTTTTTTGGAAGTATACCAAATTGGATTCCACAAAGTGTATCAATTGTTAAATTGAGATTCAATCAATTCACAGCGAACATTCCATCACAATTATGTAGCCTCTCCAATATTGGATCTTGCTGATAATAATCTTTCAGGATCGGTCCCTCGTTGCCTATACAACTTAACTTGTTTGATCTCAAACTTTCCGAGTAATAACAACATCGAAGATGATGAGGACATAACGAAAAAGATTGGCTATGCTTTCAAAATTATGTTGTATACAATACGAGTACACCAAAAATCTGAGGCTCGTCTGTAGTATTGATCTTTCAAGTAACAACCTTTTCGGAGCGATCCCTTCGCAATTGTTTCGGCTCGTAAAATCGCTGCAGTCCTTGAATTTGTCTTAAAATCATCTGACGGGGAAGATACCAGAAGAAGTTGGAAGGTTGAAAGATATGGAATCTCTTGATTTCTCCCATAATGAACTTCATGGGAAAATCCCACAAGGAATCACTAGTTTGACTTTTCTGAGTTACTTGAACTTGTCGTTCAATGATTTTAGTGGACAAATCCCAACTTGGGACGCAAATCCAAAGTTTGGATGCATGGAGTTTTGTTGGGAATCCTAAACTTTGTGGAGCTCCTCTTATGAAGAATTGCACAAAACATGGAAAACCTAACATGAATAAAGGTGGCTCAAGGAAATCTTGAAGATGATGATTTTTTGACTTGAATCTTGGGAATGTAAGATTTCTGACTGTATTTTTTTTAAATCTCGTACCAAACACAGGATTACAAAATGTCAGAAAAATAATTTCAGGATTATTTTTCTAACTCTTGTACCAAACGACTCCTAAAGGTCTGAGGAACACCATAGAAAACAATAAAAAAAATTATTAGGGTGGATTTAACTATTAATTACTTAACTATAAGTCGGGATAGACCAAAGAAAACAATAAGTAATTTTGTTACTTGATCCATATAGTTGACCCTTGAAAAAAGGCTTATCAGTTGTCACTAGAAAACATAATATTTTCAGTACTGAGGATCATGTTGGTGGATTTTTGTTTGACAGTGACAGCCATGAGAAGGCTAAAGAAGCTGTGTTTTACTCTTATAACAAGCACATCAATGGTTTTGCTGCATTACTTGAAGGAGGAAATGTTAGAATAGTTAGTGAGTAAGTCTTACATTAGATAAATCAAGGATGAAAGTAGTATATATAAATAGTTAATGAATCATTTATAACAAAATAAATAAAAGGATCTTGGATAGAAAAATCTAAGATTCTGGTGTGATCCTAATATATATATATATATATGATATATTGGTCAAAGATTAGGCACTTGGGCTTAAAATTGGTAGCCCGGATAATTAATTTTTTATTAATTATTAAGTAAATTCAAATTAATTTGAATGAGCACAACGTTCAAATGCCAACGTTCATATCTGAAAGATCATATGTGAAGGATCATATCTATTCGGATTTTGTCTATAAATTCGCATCTTCCATCAGACAGAATCACAACAGAAAAATCGAAAACAATATTCTCTCTTTCTGATTCCCAGAAAATCGTGTTCTGAGATATTATAGGTTTGCTGACTATAATATAAGGCTTTGTATAATTTCGGAAGAAATCTGCCATAACAAACTCAGCAGCAACAAATAGTGGGGACTTATCCTTAAGGATAGTGACTACACTATCAAAGCCATCAAAATCTTTTCTAACAGGAAGAAGCAGCACAGATCAAAAGTTGGAGACCAGTCATCATTAATTTTAATCTTCTGCTTCTACTTAATTTTAATTTTTATCACAAAATTAACACTGGTTTAACTAGTATATATAGATAGAAAGAAACTGAAAAAAAAAATTAATGTTTGGAATCAATTAATAATGATGCAGAACATCCAAAAGTAGTGACAGTGTTCTTGAACAAAGTGCATAAACTACACACAACGAGGTCATGGGAGTTTCTTGGACTTGAAACAAAGGGAAGAGTTAGAGGAGACTCTGCATGGAAAAGGGAAGATTCGGTGAAGAAATGAATTTAGCCCCTAATAATGTTAGTTCATATAAAATATTCATGATGGATCCTGAGAATGAGGAAGGGAATAATATGACTATGTTTGGTATGAAATATTATTGAGAATAGAATGGAATGAAGATTAGGTAAAATGACAAATATATCATTCATTACATGAGAATGAGAGTTATGTTACCATACTATTTGGCCATCGAAAATAGAAATTTCATTCTTAATTACCAATTAAACATGAAAATAAAATCTCATTCCCTTTCCCTCGTCCAATTCCCTCGTCCAAAATAAAAGAACCAAATAACCCCTTAAGTTATCACTTATCAATGCAGTACAAGGAAAATGATTGTTTCCACTCATTAAAAGATTGTCTAACACTTGGGGAAAGAAAAAAAATGGCTACAATCCACCCTCTTGTCTCACTACAAAGAATAGTCCATTCCGTCAGAAATTCAGAATAAGCAGCGTCACAAAATATTTTTGACGGATTTTTGTCGTCCCTTAGAAACATCTGACGGACTATTAGTGTCACAAATCTCTGACAACGCAGTGTCCATCGGAAGTTGTTGATGAAAGCATCCGCCATAAATTTATGGCGACACAGATCCGTCACAAAATACTGATGGATCAGCAAAAAATTTATGTTAGCTTTTTTTGTTTGAAACCTTAAGGGTCCATTTGGTTTGTGGATTAGATTATGAGGGATTGGGAATGAGGCTAGAAATGGCCAAATGGAATATACCCTAAAGTTCATGATTTGAACTACCCTTCAATTACAATACCTAAAACAGGTGCAAGTCCTATGACTGTTAGTCGTACGGTAACGAATGTTGGGCCTCCAAGAAGACTTTGAGATTTGATAAAACTGGTGAAAAGAAGAACTTTAGGGTTGTTTTGGAGGTAATGGTGGGATTGAATAAGAGTGAAGATTTTGTGTTTGGGAAGTTGATATGGACGGATGGGAAGCATAGAGTTAGGAGTCGGATTGTGGTTTCTCAGGGGGATTCATTTTATTATAATCCATATTGTAATCTTGTGATTTATTCTCTCAAATACAGTTTTAATTAGAGAAGTAGTGATGTGAGAGAACAATTTATGTTTGGCTAATCTTGTATTATAAGAAAGATGTTTTCAAATTACGATGTCATCATCTGTGGTTAATAATTTGGACAATATTAAATACTAAGATGAAATTCAAAACTTTAGAACGAAATTAATTGCTTCAAAATTTTTGGGACAAAATTGAATATTTGTATGAAGTTTGAGAATACAAATGATGTTTTTGCCAAAAGAAAATCATTTAGTATTTTTAATGGTGTTTTAGTTTATTTGTCTAATATTTCATTGTATTTTCAAACTTTCTCTCTTTCAAACTGCTTCCTTGTACCAAAAAGGGGTTGATTCAAGTGATAAGCGCGGAAAGAAATGTTCAAACATCATCCTACATAAAATAATTTTTGCAATATTTCATCAATTTGACCACAATAACACCGTTTATTTTTTAGGTACTGCGGGGATAACCATAGCTAAATTGACGAAACGTGACTAAATATATGATTTAACATCACAGTCAACATTTGAGGCTACGTGGACAACCACATTTACACATGTAGTTAATTATTTAGATGGAGTAAGGGTGAAGAGCAAATTTGCAGACAAATTGAAAGTTTAAGGGCCCAATTGACAGCAAACAAAATTTAGGAGCAGCAAAATTGACAAAGACGGAAAGGATACTTTTGCGAAGAAATTTTTGTAGACTTATTGCTTGCTTTTCAGTATAAAGAGCCATGCTAGAGATGAATAATAAGGATCCATTTACAAAACCCTTTTGCATCCCCCTCCCCATACATCTAATTAATCAACCATCATGGTTAGTCTTACTTCAAAAGTTTCATTGGTTTTGCTGGTGTTGCTATTTGCAGTTACATTCAACAGAAGCATGTGTTGCAATGAGAAGGATCAAAGGGCACTGCTAATGTTCAAACAAGGTGTGGTAGATCCTTCCAACCGCCTCTCCTCATGGTCTTCTCAAGAAGATTGTTGTGAATGGCTTGGAGTTGCTTGTGACACCGACACAGGCAGAGTTACAATGCTTGACCTACAAAACATAAATCTCAATGAATCAGAATCCTTGAGAGGTGAAATCAACTTATCCTTACTTCAACTAGAATTTCTTAACTTCCTGGATTTAAGCTTTAATGACTTCGAATCTGTCAATGATTCTGTTATTGCTAATAGTTATCCACCTGCAAACATTTCAAAGCTTGAACAGCTTACCTTAAAATTCAATCATCATCTTCACATTGATAATCTTCAATGGCTTTCTCCACTTTCTTCTCTGGTATATCTGGATCTCAGTGGCATTGATCTTCATAAGCAAACCAATTGGCTTCAGTCAATCCATTCATTTTCATCCTTGATATGGTTATACATGAACAACTGTCAACTTACAAACATCCAACCATCTGTTGAGAATGTTAATTTTAGTTCACTTGTATTTCTTGATCTTGGTGAAAATGATTTTTACTCTGAATTACCTAATTGGTTATTCAATCTTAGCAATGACTTCAAAGTTCTTAACCTCAGCAACTGTGGTTTAAGAGGTCAAATTCCAGATCTGTCACGCTATCGAGACATGGAGTCGTTAGATCTATCTAACAACAAACTCAGAGGTTCACTACCAAAGTGGTTAGGGCAATTCAATGACCTAGATCTTGATCTATCCAATAACCTTTTCTATGGCTCCATTCCTTCAAGTTTTGGAAACATATCAGCCTCAAGTCTAGATACAACCTCTCAGTTTTTGGCTTTGTCTCACAACTCTATAAGTGGAGACTTATCAAACTTGTCGTTGACATCTGAATTTATATTTATGTCATTTAATAACTTAAAAGGAGGAGTTCCTCGTATATCAAAACATGTTAATGTTTTGGATTTATCTCACAACTCAATCTCAGGACACTTGTATCCTGCATTGTGTCACACAGAGTATGAAAATAATTTGGTGTATTTGGATATATCAGATAATTTTTTAACTGGAGAACTTCCTGATTGTTGGACCAATTGGACAAAGTTATCATACATTTATTTAGGGAACAATAAGCTAACAGGTGAAGTTCCTCCAACAATGAGCTCATTACTTGAGCTAAAGTCATTAGATCTGCATAACAATGGCTTTTATGGAGATATACCAAGGTTGCTCCAAAATTGCACAGCTTTGGTGCTCATCAATCTGGAAAGAAATGACTTTTTCGGAAGTATACCAAATTGGATGCAGCAAAATATCTCAATTGTTAAATTGAGATCCAATCAGTTAACAGGAAATATCCCACCACAACTATGCAACCTCTCTAACCTGACTGTATTGGATCTTGCTGATAATAAACTATCAGGGTCAATCCCTCATTGCCTATACAACTTAACTTCCTTAGTTTCAGGCTTTCCAAACAATTCTTTGAAGGTTGACCAATATGGTTATACTGGTGCAAGTGGAGATAGTGAGTATAGATTCAAAATTATGTTGTATACAAAAGGTCAAAACTTAGAGTACTCGAAAAATCTAGAACTTGTGCGGAGTATCGACCTTTCAGCAAATAAACTTTCCGGAGAAATTCCTCCGCAATTGTTCTTCCTCGTCAAAATGCAATCCTTGAACTTGTCGTACAATCATTTGACAGGAAAGATACCAGAGGAAATTGGAATGATGAAAGATATGGAGTCTCTTAACTTCTCTCATAATAAACTACAAGGGGAAATTCCTCAGAGCATCTCTGGTTTGTCTTTTCTAAGTGATTTAAATGTGTCATACAACAATTTCATTGGACAAATCCCACTGGGGACGCAACTTCAAAGTTTTGATGTGTGGAGTTACATTGGGAATCCTGAACTATGTGGAGCTCCTCTGATCAAGAATTGCACAAAACAAGAAAAGCCAAACCAGAAAGAATTAGCTAGAGAAGATGAAGATGACAATTTTTTGAGGTCTTTGTATCTTGGGATGGGAGTTGGATTTGCAATGGGCTTCTGGGTAGTTTGTGGTTCTATATTCTGCATCAGAGCAATGAGGCATAGATTTTTCCGATGGTTTGATGGTGTGGTGGACCGAATATATGTGAGTGTGGCCCTAAAGTTCAGAAGCTTCCACTGAATATTGGGAACAAAGTGCAACTGATGTAAGTAATAGACATTATTTGCTATCATTCACTAAGTTTTGTAATAATTACTTTTCCTTCTTCTTATTATTATTATTAATATTTCAATTTGTTGTTCAATAATGCCCCAGCGCCATATACAAGATGGACAAGGAAGCTTAACTTCAGGCAGTTGCACTTGGCAAGGGACAAGTCTGATAACTATATGTTGTTATGTCAACAAGCCTTTTGTCTATGAGAAGTATTCTACTGGATTCAGTCTATGAGATCATACATGAATCTAAAAGGAGTTGTTAAATCAAATTTTTTAAGCCATAGTATTTTCTATTCTGTTCATTAAATTGCTAACATGTGATTGGTTCATGTGACTCGAGTTTATTAAATTGAAAAGTGACTTCTTTTTTTTTAAAAAAAAGAGTTGGATTTTGATTGTAGGAGATGGAAAATTAGGTGGAAAAAAAATATACAAGAAGCTTCCACATCAAGCCACATCAACAACTTCCGTTAACATGACGACATTAGCAAAAAGGGTATGAGTGATCAAAAAACGAAAGTTTGAGGGTAGGCATGAACAAAATAAAAGTTCGGGACAGGCATAAACAATTCATCAAACTTTAGGGGCACCAAGCAAGAGTACTTTTGCCTATCTTTTCCTATTGTTTGGTAGTGTCCCCTAAAATTGAAAAGCTACAGTCTCTAGCTACCTCACATTCTCATCCAATTGGATACAATCAGTCACTCTATCCTCAAAGCAAGACCATAAGAAAATACAGGATGGAAGCAAAAGAGTGGAGGGATGAATGTTGGAAATGTTTCAGAAAAGATACCAAAGATATGAAAACAAAGCTTGAGCTTGATTATTAAAAATGGCATGTTCGAGTGTTTAGTTAGGTATCCACTTCCTGGTTCCTAGCATGGAAAAATGGGAGGTCCATTACGTACAGTAGTGTAATATATTTTGTGCTTCATCTCAATGTTTTCAAGTTTCTCAAAATTTTGAGTTTTTGACATATTACTATCAAAATCATTATAGTAACAGATTAATATACCTATATGAAACGATATTTAAAATTTTCATGTTTAATATCACAATTAATTAAATTCTAACAAAGAATGAAGACCATAAATATTTTATAGAAGCTAGTGCTAGATATTAAATAATCTAGGATGTTGAAATACAAGATGTTTTAAGAAACATGAGTATCGCATTTTAGAAAACTAAATAAGTCGTTTTCCCTTAAACTCTAAAATCATGGGAAAATATGGAGCTGTGCATATACAGAGTTTTCTGCAGAGATCCTATGCTTCACTTTACATAAACCAAAATTGATAACTCAACAATCAGGTATTTATTAGGGATTTCAGAAACAAAAAGTGAAAATTGGATTAAGGTAACAGTTCATTAAACTAACCACATAAAAACTAAAATAAACACACTCATTGCATGACATATCCCAAGAGGAGTTATATTAGATAGACAGCTCGAATCTAGTCTTGCTTGCCTTCATTTGGTTTAGGAATTTTCTTGTACTCGTAGTTGTTGATGTCCACCTTTTGCTGTAAGGCCTATGACACAAAGAATATTAGTAAATATAGATATCCTCGGCCACATTGATTTGCTAATTATACAAGTTAAAAGATATACCTTTAACTCCTCCTCGATCGAAATCTTTTTAGGATTATATGCATCTACCGGCCCAGTTCTAGACAGTGCTTTTCTTGTTTCAGTTATTTCCCATTCCTGATCATCTTTCACCTTTGCAATGTCCTTGCTGTATTGACACATTCCCATTACATTTTAGAAGCAGGACAGGATGAGGTAAAACAAGATTAACCTCAAACCAATAAGGATTAGATGATCCATCCTCAAACAAGATGATCATTAAATGTATCAAATCAAGTAAGGACCAACAAACCCATTATTATAGAATAAGCACACATGGACACACGGAATATGCAATGTCAAATTCATTGGCATCAATCCTCATATACTTCTGTCAACTAGAGCAGTTTAATGCTTCAACAATCTGATAATTTCAGACCCTAAAATAACTATATGCTATTCCATCTCTTGTTAGATGCAAAACCATTATGGCTGAGATCTAATCATAATGTAAGATATCATTTAGAAGAGTGAGATATATTACCATGTTTCAAATACTACTGATTAATAAACTAGCAATTCAATAGAGTGACAGTAAGAAGTAATCATGGGCAAAGCTGTTTACTAACCTGCCTTGCAAGAGATGACCAAGTCCAATAGCCCCAAGGACAGTAAGAGAGATCATTGGAAGCCCATATCTGATAAATGGATATTTTCTACCCCATCTTTTAAAGGAAGACGCTGGTTCCTTTGTCCTGGCAGTGTCTGTGCAAGACTCCAGTTTCTGCCCATGATCATCTTTCTGAATTGTAGTCATCGCTAGACAACACTTAGATTTGTCAAAAGATTTTCAGAAAATGATCTCAGAGATCTGGGTGATAGAGCAATATTGAGTTTCAATAATTGATTTCTTGAACTACTCAAAAAAGGACCTGGGCATGGATAGATGGGCCTGCTTATTCAGATTTCACAACTTGAATTCAACATCACATAAGAACTACTGAGGACATGCATGATTCATCTTCGAGATAATAAGTTCTGAGGTATGACTACGGACTGAGAATGACATTTGAAAGGTTTTCATTAAGAAAAGCATGTTGCCTGTCAAATGCTAACTGACAGAAGTAAATTACTACCCAAGTAAGGAGAAAAGAGATCAATATAGAAATTTCAACAACCTATATAAACAAGTGACTAGCAAAAAATGATGGGGGAAAAGCAATATTGCAAAGATTCAAACGAAGAATAACCAAGCATTATTAAAAGACAGAAAATGAATATGCTCAATCTTCAATTAAGATCATTGAATGAGAGGAAAGAAGGTGAATAAACAGTACGTCTGTTGAAAGATGAAGGAGCTTCTAAGACCTGTTTGTAGAGAGGAGTCCTTAGGAGAGCACAAAACCTTTCACCTCATTCCATTTATTGCCTATTGGAACAATGAGCGATTTGTAAAGGGTGCAAAGCAATTCAAGAAACAAGAAACTCAACTCCTAGCAAAAATATTTAATCCAAAAGCATGAGACACCAATACTGAAGCCACATAATACCCCTTTCAAAACCTGTGGCAAAGACTTAATAAAAATACTATGACATTCATTTACAAACACCTCAAGTCCCATTCTTTTTGGTCCTTCAAACCAGAGGTAAAACATGATGAAAACACAATGACTCATACACAAACACCACAAAATCCCAGTCTTTGTAATCAACCAAATCAGTGGCAAAAATATGATAGAAACACACATATATTCAGTGAACACATAAACAGTCTCTATTTTTAGGCTTCCAAACTATCACTTTAAACAAGATAAAAACACCATGACATCCACTCGCAAACCCACCCCACCTATTTTTTTTTTGTCCTCCAAATCAGTGGTAAAACATGATAAATGCACAATGAAATTCATTCATAAAAACCTCAAGCGTCCCCTATTTTTACTCAGACAAAACAGAGGAAAAATAAAGATAAAAATTCCAAAACCAAACGATTCCATCACGGAATCAACAAGCGAGATGACGTCTAAACCATAAAGGAACAAGTACCTGTCGACTTCGACAGAAAGCGCCACACAGAGGAAGCTCACGACGGAGAATACAAAGAAAAAGTGGTGCTTCAAGTCAAGCAGGTGCTTCCGGCGACTATCTTCCCTCCGGCGGTGTGGCGGTGGCTTTCTACTTTACCCGTTACGGACAGTCCAAAAGCGATAAAGGGTGTAATTATTACATTGCCAAAATGGGTCAGGCCCGCGCTAAAATGGGCTAGCCTAGGCTATTTTTTTTAATAATCTTTTAAAATAAATGAAAATTTATTTACATATATTATAATAAAAATAACATGTTTATTAAACTATCATATTTATTTTTAAAATTAATATTCTTTAAAAATTAGTATTATAATTACTTTAAGTTAAAATTTTCAATTTTTTCATATAACTAAATTTTTGTCTTCAAATAGTAAAAAAAAAAGTGGACATAACATATAGAACACCTTATGTTTATATTTTTATTTTATTTTAAATTAATTTACATTTTTTAAAATTTTATGCAAACAACCCACACTTAGTCCATTTAATTCACTGGCAGGCTTATCCGTTTAAACTTATTTTTAAAATGGAACAATTTTTTCTCACCACTTAATGAGTTAAATGGATTGATCTAAGTATATAGGTCCCGTTTGGTTTGGTTGCTTGTTTTGAGGTTGTAATGTTGATTGTAAATTGTAATTTAACATTTCCTCCAACGTTCTTCATATTAAACATATTTTACTTTTTACAATAAGATGAAATTATGTTTTTTATCTTACTTTTTTACTCTCTTTTATCCCATTTCCACTTTTAATATAAGAGTAAAATAATCATTTTTCCCACTTTTATTCCATTCACATCACAATTACATTATATTCTCATTCCCTCCAATATTCTCCTTCTTCCAACATTCAAATCCCTATTACCATTCAGATCACTTCAAACATTCATGTAGCCAAGTTTGGTATTTTATACTTTTTCGCTTGTTTCTTGCTCATTTTTGTTTGGTCATGCAAGTTTTTTGGTGCGTGTAACAAAGCTATAATGGATCAACCAACAAGGATTGGTCAAAGTGATAAACAACTTGGTATTGGTTAAGTAAAATTTTAGGTTTAAAATCTTATGAATGTAATTATCTCCGTGTTAAAAGACTCTCCCAACAAAATTAAGTATGTGACGCAGATCGAATTTGAATTAATCGGATAGTGCTGAGTAGGGGGAAAAAAAGCTACAACGGATGACAAGGCTTTGGACAATGCACGACTATACCCAGCTCTACATTCGTACGTAGTTAAAACTACAATTGAATTTTTGGTTTCTTGATGAATGTGAGAGTCTAAGCTCTCTTTTTAGTCAGGGAATCTAATTTTGGAATATAAAGTTGTGTGATTTGAAATTTGAGATTATTTTGCTTCTTCGTTTTCCCATAGTATTTTTTAGTACTGCATAAATTCATAACTGTTTAAGTGGTTTGATATGTGTAACAATTAATACAGAAAATATATTCATTATATAATATTTAGGCTTATCAATAATCTTCATTGAGATTATTTAAAAAAAAAATCTTCATCTATAAGATACTATACTTACTCCTTTATCTGGTCAAATATTTTTTTTTGGTAGATTGAAGCAATCTTTCAACATGTGCCTTTTCCCTTTATAATAATGTAGTTCTCAAAAGCATTATATCTGGGAGGATGATATCCAGATAAAGTCGTGTTTGCAACAAAGGAAAACAAGCTAACATAGTGTGGATTTCTAGCAATATTAAAAGATAATTCAGCTGAACAAAAAATAGCCTAGTTTTGTCTGCATTATGTTGTTCCCTTGCTTTATTATTAAAAGCTTTTTCAATTGGATTTGTCCTAGTAACTCTTCTTTTTCCCCAAATCATCCCCAGCTGGATTTAAACTTGTTGAACCCGTTGGTAAAGAATTTGGACTGGCCTTATTTTTTTAGTTGACTCACTAATTATTTTAGTTAACTCTATAAGATAGTCTTTGTTCATAAAAGTGCACCTGGTTGTTTAAAAAAGTGATTTTACTATAGAATAAGACCATTTAAAAATTCCTCGACAAAAATTACATTGCCAAGTAATATTTTCTTCTTTTTTGTTTTGAAGTATGGTAACATAAGCCTAAAGAGAACCACCGTCCTCCGATTGTCCAGTAACAAATTGATTTATTATATTGATTGAGGAAGACATATTTACAATAGTAAATTCAAAATTTAAAATTATAAATTTATAATACTAAACATATTTACATAAAATAATTTATAAATAAAAGGTCAAATTACTCTTTTGGTCCTCAACATTTGCACGAAGTTTAATATTGATCCTTAACGGTTTTTTTTGTCAAAATTGGTCATCTAGCGTAACATCCGTCTGGTTTTGCCATTAAATGTTGACGTGGAAGGCTTATGTGGTACACCCTTTCTCCTACGTGTCATATTTAAATGACATGGAACCCTCTCTCACTTCAACTCAGCAAAACGACGCCGTTTTGATTCATTTAAATGACCAAAATAGAACATTTAAATGAATCAAAACGGCGTCGTTTTGCTGAGTTTGAGTGAGAGAGGGTGCTATGTCATTTAAATATGACACGTAGGAGAGAGAGTGTGTCACATAAGCCTTCCACGTCAGCATTTAATGGCAAAACCAGATAGATGTTACGCTAAAGGGCCAATTTTAACCAAAAAAAAATTGAGGACCTAAAAAACTTTTTGAAACGTTGAGGACCAATATTAAATTTCGTACAAATATTGAGGACCAAAAGAGTAATTTGGCCTAAATAATTCCATAAAAATTAAATGTCAATTACTCAATTACATCAATTAATTAACAACAAAAGTTAAACAAAAGGGCAAAGACTTTCATAAAAGCTGGATCCGAACTCATACCCATAGTTTTAAATGGATAAATCTCTATATTTTGACTCATTCACTTTTTACTTGGACCCGAATCTAGACCCAACGAAAAAATTTGCGGGTACCCATATGGTATGAGTATTTTGATCATTCTATTGGTCATACAAATAATTTTTCTTAAATGAAGATTCCTCTAGACAAAGCCACAAAAGTTTGTTTTTACTGTTTGGTAGGTGGAATGAGTGATGAAATATGAATGATAATTGATAAACGGAATGGGAATGTGAATGTTGGAGGAAATAGATATATCATGTCAATGTGATGTGAATGGTATAAAATGACTATTTGACTCTTACATTAAAAGTAGAAATGGAATAAAAATGGATAAAAAAGTAAGGGTAAAAAAATAATTTCATCACATTACAAAAAGTAAAGTATATTTGATAAAAAGAATATATGATGTAACGTTGGATTACATCCTAATAACTTGAAAAATTCCCTAAAAAAACTAACTTGAAAAATAAAAATTGATAAAAAGAAAGATAAAGAATGTCAGAATGACATGGGCTTCTTAGTTTTTTTTTTTTTGGTGAGATAAGGGGCTTCTTTAACTTTACTTTAAACAAAAGTTTGAAAAAAGCAAGCTTCTTGCTTTCTTCAATGGCAGACAGAAAATGGAGGAAGACAACGTGAAGGTTTCAACTTTTATAATGTTTTTGGCTTCTTGCTTTATATTTTCTTAAACTTTTAATCCAAATCTTAATCAAAATCCACAAATTTATTTTTCCTAAAAAAAAAAACATATCCGTATTTTGGCGTAATTTCTAAATACATATCTAGTAAAGATATGGCCGTTCAGAAGTCGTAAATGTCTCAATGACTAAATAGTTGACAAAAGTAAAAATTCTGGTTAAATAATCTATTTCTAAAATTTAGGAACTAAATAGTCGTCTATTTTTAAAATTTTGGAATTAAATAATTAACTAAAGATCAAAAAAAAAATAGTTGACTAATTAAATTTTATCTTTATTTATTTTTAAGGACTGAAACGTTATCTCCAAATTACATATTTTATGGTTTCACATTATTGTGATGTGAGTGTGACACACTGATACTTACAATGGAGACATAACTTTACTATATATGAAACAGGAGAACTAGAGAAGACGGAAGACTCGGAAAAAGCAAGGTGGAGACTCGGCAAGTGTAGTAATTTTGTTTGAAAAGAATGGTAATTTGCATTAAGGCGACGCTTTTTGGTGAGTTTATTGTATTTGATAGTAAAAATTTAGAAATAAAAATAGAATGAAAATGTATTAAAATTATTATTTTATCTTTTATATTAAAATATTAAAAGGAATAGATATTATGATTGTGTCAAATTAAAAATATAATAAATATTTTATTTTTTATTTTTTTTTTAAATTTAACACGAAAATTGAAAGAGATTTGATCTCCCTCCTCATGTGGGCCCTTAGTGAGCCCACTCCTTTCTTTCCATTTTTTCCTTATAATTTTCGACTAAAGAACGGTCCATCAATTTTAAACTATAAGAGCCTAATTTAAAGCTTGAGTGAAAATATTGAGATCCCAAAAAAAAAAATCAAACTTGAATACAAATTTTCTTTATGATTAATCTATGTATATGTGAAATGATCTTTTTTATATTTTTTTTTCAAGAACTAAGTGAACAGTATCATATATCTATGTTATATATAGACCAAATTCAATAAAGACTAACAACACTGCACAAATATACAACCACACGTGTAAAATAGAAATTGTGAACAGTAACCTAAAGATAATATGAATAGAGTTACAAACACGCTCTTCTGGATCTAATTGCGAGATAAGTTACACGTCATCCACTGCTTCAAGAATGATCAAGTTGCTGCTAATTCTACTAGTAATCGGCATAGGTGTAGTTTCCCAAAGAATAATAGGCTTTTAAGTAATAATGTTTGTATTGTGAGTTGTGTTGTTATCTAGTTAATGGTTTGTACTAACGATGTTATATTTTTGTAAGTGTAGTTGTGTAATGTACTTTAATCTTTTCTTTTAATTTTAAGATTATCGTTTTTATCAAAAACATAAAGATATGAAAGATCAGTAAAAAGTAAATTGAAAATAAAATAAAGGCGTTCACATTTGTACAAAAAGACCCAAGCATCAAACATGAAATTTTCCTCAAGCCTTCACTTATAAATATTATATATATATATATAAACCTTGGTAGAGATATAACTTATATCCTCACTTGCCAATTTAGAACTCTTCATACCCTCAAACCATCAATGATGCTTAAAATCAATCTCACTTCACAAGTCTCAATGGTGTTGTTGGCGTTGGTATGTGTGGTGGTGACATCTAAAAGTTGCAATGAGTAGGATGTAATGGCACTCCTAACGTTCAAACAAGGCGTCATAGATCCTTCAAATCGCCTCTCAAATTGGTCTTCTCAACAAGATTGTTGTGCATGGCATGGAGTTTCATGCAATGAACAAGACAGAGTATTTCGGCTAGATCTACCAAATGAACGGCAAAATAATTCAGAATCGACCTTGAGAGGTACAATAAACTTACCCTCCTTACTTCAGCTGCAATTTCTGGAATACTTGGACTTGAGTTATAATGATTTTGAAGGCATAAGCTTGCCATCTGCTGCTGTCAGTGATTCAAACCTTGTGAGACTTGATTTATCATTCAATTCTCGTCTTCACATCCACAATCTTCATTGGCTTTCTCCACTTTCTTCCTTAGAATCTCTCTATCTCAGTGGCATTGATCTTCATGACCAAACAAATTGGACTCACTCATTGTCTTCACTTCCTTTCTTGTCTGACTTATCATTGAACGATTGTAATCTGACTAACCTCAATCCATATGATAAGAATGTCAATCTTAGCTCACTTTCCTTCCTTGATCTTGCTGAAAACAATTTCAACACTCAACTACCCTATTGGTTATTTAATCTCAGCAATGAGTTATGGTCTCTCAATCTCAGAAACTGTAATTTCATAGGTCAAATTCCAGATTGGTTAGGTAAATACAACAGCCTACAATATCTTCATCTATCCCATAACCTATTTCATGGCTCCATTCCTTCAAATCTCGCAAATTCATCCAGCTTACAAGTTTTAGATATTAGCTTCAATGACTTAAGTGGTAATCTTCCAAACAACTTTCAGCAGGTTTTTTTTTTTTTTTTAGATTTGTCTCACAACTCACTCAGTGGAGACATATCAAACTTTTTGCTAGACTTATAGATATGGCATTTAATAAATTTGAAGGAGGGCTTCCTCATTTGTCAATTGAAGTCGAGATTTTGGATTTAGCCCACAATTCCTTCTCAGGATCTTTATCTCCTCTGTTATGTCAAAGCGAGCACAATTCTAGGTTGGCTTATTTGGATATATCAAGTAATCTTTTAACAGGAGAGCTTTCTGATTGTTGGAACAATTGGAAAGCCTTATCTCATATTTTCTTGGGGAGTAATAAGCTACTTGGTGAGATTCCTCCCACGTTGGGCTCTTTACCTAGTCTTGAGTCACTAGATTTGCATGATAATGACCTTTATGGACACATACCACGGTCATTCCAGAATTCCTCTACTTTGGTGCTCATCAATTTAGAAAGAAACAATTTTTTTGGAAGTATAACAAATTGGATGCCACAATCAATTTACTGGAAAAATTCCATCACAACTATGCAGCCTCTCTAGTATTGTTGTGTTGGATCTTGCAAATAATACATTTTCAGGATCGATTCCTCATTGCCTACATAACTTAACTTCGTTGGTTACCGGCATTGGGAACATTGATTTAATTTCATATAACGTACTCACGGGAAGTGGTATACTTACTTATACATTCAAAATGACTTTGTCCTTAAAAGGTCAACAATTAGATTACTCGAAAACTCTAAGACTCGTACGGAGTATTGACCTTTCATTGAACAAATTATGTGGAGAAATTCCTCCCCAATTGTTTCAGCTCATTAAGCTGCAGTCTTTGAACTTGTCTTACAATCATTTGACGGGGAAGGTGCCAGATCAAATTGGAATGATGAAAGATATGGAATCTCTTGATTTGTCACATAATAGGTTTCAAGGGAAAATTCCTCAAGACATCTCCGGTTTGTCTTTTCTGAGTCATCTAAACTTGTCATACAACAATTTCAACGGGCAAAACCAGAAAAGCAAAACCAGAAACAGTTAGAAGAAGGATATGAAGTCGAATATTTTTGGAAGTCATTGTATGTTGGGATGGGAGTTGGATTTGCAGTGGGCTTTTGGATGGTTTCTGGTTCTATATTCTTCATCAGAACATGGAGGCATAGATTTTTCCGATGGTTTGATGGTGTGGTGGACCGAATATATGTGATTGTGGCCCTAAAGTTTAGAAGCTTGCATTGAATATTGAGAACAAAGTGCAGCAGAGGTAAGAGATAGACGTTATTTGCTATTATCCACTAATTAAGTAATGTTAATTCTACTTTTTTTTTGGTAATTAAACATGCATATTCCAATTTATCTGACTATTAATGTTAATTTGTTGTTCAATAATGTTCCAGCATCATATAAATGACAAGGGAGCTTAATTTTCTACAGAGATGAACTTGCCAAGGGAAGCAACTACATTCCTAGTTCTCTTGTGTTTTCTTTCGTGATTCTCTCCTTTACCTTAAAAGTAGTGGATTGTGATGAAAAATAAAGTTTTTGTATATAGTAGTTGATGTCCAGTCATTGTATTTGAGTTTCCTAGTTTGATGTATAATTGTATTTTCATTTACTCTCTGATAAAGGATTCCTTCTTGTTTGTGTAAATTTAACATAGTGGCTCCAAAAGTTGATGAGCATCAGTTTAATAGGAACCACTTACAACTTATATTCTATAATTATTATTATATCAGAATAATATATGAAACTTTGTGTAAAATACTTATAAGCTTACTTTAATTTCCTTGCCATCCCATTTCCTTCCAAATCTCTGATTTAAGAGTAGCAAGCTTCCTGTCAGTGTAAGCCAATTTCCATAATTGCCTGAGTGCATCGTGCGACACCAAAATAATGAGTTTGAAAGTTTGCAAATGAGAATAAATTATTCAAAAAATTAACTTATTTAGGAACATATACCTATTGGCTATTCTATTATTGTCTCTTTTCGGTGTTCAAAAAAGTCATTTATGTCATGTTGAAACTAAATAGAGAAGCAAGAAAAGACATATATTTCAGAGGAATTTTAACAAACACCTTGCAGGCATACAAATGAGCAGAAAACTTCAAACCTTGTTTTCATGTAGGCACAACCTTAAATAGGCAATACATCAATAATGGTGACAAGCCAAACAAAGTAATTTTGAAGATCATATTTAATACAAAATCCCTAACAATGATACGAGGCATGTCTTACTGCACGGACGGCGGTAAGGTCGGACAATCGCAGGCGGCAACTTGTCCCTCTTGTTCTATGGGACGGAGGGTAGAGATGATTAAAATAGTCAAATATAAAGAATTATCTGAAATTTTATTTTATAGATTTGGGTATGAATATAGCTCTCGGTACAAAGTTAGTGGGTAAAGAGGTACCCTGCTCACATTCTATCCGCAATAGTAATTATTTATTTTTATATATAAAATGTAATATTTTAAAACTTTTTGTGTTGACAAAATATATAATTTTAAGAAAAATTTTAAATATTTTATACATATTAAAGTAATTTAATAGTACAATTATCTTTATGATTTAATTTTTTTTTTTGTGATTATAGATGAAAAAATATGACAAAAATAATATTTATATTGAGATTATTATTATAACCAATGTCAATACAACAAAGTCAACTTTCAGTGACGACTCAAAAAAATCGACACTGAAAGTCGATCTTCAATGACGACAATTTTATATCGCCACTAAAAACTTTCAACGATGAAATTTTCAAAGTTGCCACCAAAGGGTTTTCAGTGGCCACTCTTTCACTCGCCACTGAAAATCTTTAGTGGTGAAATGTTCGCCACCGAAGGTAGAAAACTTAATAAATATATTAGAATGGAATTATATAACAAAAAGTGATATATGACTTAGTAGTTGTTGTAGACAATACTATGCATCATGTCTTGACTTTGAATCTATCCATATGCCATTTTTAAAAAAATATAAGGTTGTTTTGAAAGTGAAGGTCCAGCGCCATCCGTTAGGATTCCGACAATTGCTTTCAATGACGTTTAAAAGTTGCCACAAAAAGTAGTTTTTAATCGCTATAAAAGGTTTTCAGTGACGTCAAAATGAAGTTGCCACTAAAAATCTTTAGTGTCAACATCTATTTGTTGTAGTGGTATTGTAAGAGAAGACAATTAAATAAATGGGTGGGTTTATAATGTAACTTGTCGCATAAATAAATTGATGATTGGCCAAATATGAGTTTAGGTGGTGGAAAATTTTGATTGGAATTTATTTTACCGATTTATTTCTCTTTTTTTCTAGTGTGTTTAAGTCGTGGGCACTGGTTTTGCGTTGTTCATTTTTATCATTTACTTTATTTTAATTTTTGTTTATTTAGTTTCTATCACAAATTAAACTCCACCCATTTATTTTTTTAGTTCTTTTCTATTTGTATCCTAGTTATTTTAAAAGAATTTGAATTATCCAATCTTTGTGAGATCAATCACGCTCACCTCCTTTTGATTCATAATATCTGTTTGAGTGGAAAATTTTTTATGTTTTAAAATATTTGTTATTTTCTTATAATTTTATCCCTATTTAATATCTATTTCCAAGATAAGATTAGTGGAAAAAGAGTAAGTAGGAGTAATTAATTAGTAAGGGTATTTTAGTCTTTTTATCTCATATTTTTTCAAATTTGAGGTGAACTAATGATTTTTTTGATCTGTATGCACCTATCCAATGAAGCAAATATTGCGAACGGGAGGGAGTCTAAATCCAATCATTTTTTATCTTGGAAGTGTTGGCTGCCAATAGTTATGTCTACATTCAACCACCATCTCTTTGTTATTTTCTTCATTTTCTTCGACGAAAACCTACGATAGAAGTAACTATCTCGTCTGAGAATAAGTTGTTCTTTCATTAATAGAAGGAAATTTGGTTGTGTCCCCCCTATTCTCATGTGCGTCTTCTTTTATATCTTGGATAACACTACTAGGCCTAGCCCCATCAACCATGCATTAAAATTAATCTTTCTTGATCAAATTATTTCTTACAGAATATAAACCTAATTTTATTTCTTAGCATAAGGATAAAGATAATGAGTTAATGTTAATTAAATTTTAATATGATATTCATTTTAATATAACAATAAATTAGATAAATATTTTTAGTTTCTCCAGATAAATAAATATTATACAACAAATTAATTTCATTTATAGAGAATAAAAATTATAAAAATATCTTTTCATGTTGTATAACAAAAATTTCTTTTATTCGGGATTATTGCTTGTTAGTGTCATGTCCGAGGACCACAAGTCCTCAACTTCTGATTTAATTTCACAAGAAAGATTGATATAAATTGAAAGGGACGTAAGTAAATACACCATTTTTTACGCTTCCAAAGTCTTGTTCCCAAAATGTACTCATTAAGGTGGTATTTAGTTGCCTAGAAGTTACTTTGATAGAAAACAGAAATGGAAGTAAAAGTAGTATTTGATAAGAGTTGAGTGTTTTGGTGAGAAGTAGAAATAAGTGATAAAAAGTGTGTTTAGTACGTATAAAAAGGAAAGTAAAAATAAAAAAGTAAAGTTATTTGGTATAATGGGTTAGAAGATAGGGAAGTGGAAGATAAAATTAGCAAATGACATTTTTACCCTTCAAAATGGTATGAGCATATAAAACCAAAGGTAATGTAAGTGAGCGGAAATTAGAGTAGGACTTAAAAAATTCTATTTGGTATGTAGAGAAATAAAATTATATTATATAAAAGATAAAATTAAAAATGTCACTTTTGTTTTCATTTTTAAAAATGTTATTTTTGATAATTTATCCAATGTAAAATAGACATTTTCTTTTCACTTTCTTACAGCTCACTCATATTTCCTCTCTCACCATAAAGAAAAAAAACTTTTCAATCTCCTTCCTCTGCTCCAACCAAACAAAATAGGAAAGATAACTAGTTATTCCTATCCACAATCTTACAACCAAACACAACATATACATGGAATTGATCGTCATGGAGGAGTTTCCACTATTACCTTCTTTTTCCACTTTTATGTCCGATTAACATCTTTCAAATTTCGACTAATTAATAGGGTTATTGACTTGAGAACAGATCCAGTGCTGTTCAGCACCAGACTGCTTGAAGAGAGAGATGAAATAGAGTGAGTCCCATGTGTGGCAGGACCCACCTATCTATTTCATCTCTCTCCTTCTCTGGTCCAGTGCTGGGCAGCATTGGATCCGAAGACTGTTGACTTCAGTAACTTATAATACCCAATAAAGGAAAAAAATCAATCATATTTGAGATATTGTACATGGAACATAAAATATGAATATCTTTTCTTAATTGGATATTGAATTTTAATTCATAATATTGTGAGGAATAATTAGTAATTTTGACTACATCAAACTCTCGATGAAGTGATTCGACCAAAAAAAGTCTTAGTCGAAGCGAAAGATTGAAACCTAGCATTACTGTATACGCCTGAAGAAATAACAGCTAAGCAGATTGAAGACTTTCCAGCTATGATGGGAAGAATTAAAAAGAGGTCAGCGTGACCTGTGACTCTGTGAGACAAGTAAGAAAAGTATTGTGAGTGCGATTTGCTTGGATGAAATAAAGTTTAGAGGAAATTAGAGTAATAAGTATTTTTAATTAAATATCTTGTAACAAAGTTTATTGTTTGGCTAACAATTTTCAGAATTTTTTTAGAATGCACATGTATTTTTTTTAGTTTATGATCGGAGTATCCATAAGATGGATCTGATGACTAATCTCAGATCTCTTAGGTACTGTAGGATCTATTATTGGGACGACCCTCTCAATATGATGGATGACACTCCATTCCTATCCCTACAAGCGATCGAACTTAAGAGGCGATAGTTAAAGAAATACAATGCATAGGTAACATGACATGTGGCAAGGTGAGACAGTAACATGATGGCAAATGAATGGTAGTATGTCAGCATATAACGACCACGTCATGAAGTGACTTAACGGGTATTGTCAAGGACTAAATAGTTGATAGAAGGGTAAATTGGTCACATATCTATTTTCAAAATTCATGAACTAGATAGTAGTTTAATCATTAATTTAAGGACTAATAAATAGTTTACCTCTTATTTTAGAAATTGGATCCTCTGCATTAAGCAGTGAAGTGAGGAAAGAGACAGAGAGAAAAAAATTATGAGATAAAAAAATTAAGAGAGAGAAGATTTGATAAGGTGATACCCACAATTTTTTCTCTCTGTCTTTCTCCTCACTTTACTGCTTAATGTAGAAGATTTAATTTCCTTCAGTGGGTTACAAACTAAGTAGCCCGTTGAAACAATTAAAAAAATAAGGCTACATATACCGAAAAAATTATTTATTAATTTTTTATTAAATTTAAAACAATAAATTCTCGTTGAAACAATTAAAAAAACCTTAAAAAATAACTTTAGACATTGTTAAATAAACCCTACGTATACCGAAAAATATAAAGAAAAATTACTAAATGAGCAAAATATGAAGTAGAGAAATTTGAAACAGGTGATTGAATGGTTTTCTTTTTCTTTTCTTATTTGGTCTGTTCGTATTCAACTAGCCATCGAGAATAGACAATAGCAATGAATACGGGATAGAATCCTCTCTCATTTTTTAGAATGAGAAACAAAGAATGAGTAGGACTCTTGCAACAAAATTTCCACACGGAAAAGGATTAATGCATGCAAGACTTGGAAATATTAATTAGAAGACTTGGAAATTGGAAAATGAACAGGACATATAGGACCTTACTGTATGGTTTAAATCAAAGCAATAGGTGTATTTTTTTTCAAAATTAGTAGGTAAGCATTTATGTTCACAACTCGTATATATATGACCACCACCAAGAAACTTGATCCTCACCAAACCAATCAATCACAAATGGCTAGCTTGACCACTTCACAAACTTCATTAATTTTGCTGTTAATGCTATTTGCAACGGCACACAATAGAAGCATATATGGAGAAAGTAATAATAATAACAATGAAGTGGTTCGTTGTAACAAGAAGGATCAAGAGGCACTATTAATGTTCAAAGAAGGAGTGGTAGATCCTCGCATGAGCCTCATCTCATGGTCTAGTGAAGAAGATTGCTGTGCATGGGTGGGAGTACTCTGTGATAACATCACAGGCAGAGTTACACAGCTTCATCTTGCCAATGGTTATTATTTACAAGGTGAGATTAACCTATCTTTGCTTCAACTTGAATTTCTCAACCACTTGGACTTGAGCCTTAATTACTTTGAGGCTCTCACTATTTCTCACCCTTCAGTGAATTTCTCTAATAATCTTCAATACCTTGACTTGTCACGTAACTATTACTTGCACATAAATGATCTTCACTGGCTTTCTCAGCTTTCTTCCTTGACATATCTTGACCTTAGTGGCGTTGATATTGGGAATGAAACCAAATGGCTTCAATACATGGCTATGCTTCCTTCGTTATCAAAGTTACGCTTGAGCAATTGTGGACTAGGAAATATCATGAGTCCATCTTACTTTCCCAATTTCACTTCACTTACAACTCTTGATCTCTCTAACAACAACTTGGAACTAGAATTGTCCAATTTGTTGCACAATATCACCAGTGATATCTCCTATCTTTACCTTGGCATGAACAAATTCAAAGGTGAAATACCAATTGCCTTGTTAAGGTTTCAAAACTTGAAAGGTTTGAACTTATGGTCCAATCAACTCACTGGCCCAATTCCTTCATCTCTAGGAAACCTCTCTTCCTTGGTTTACTTGGATTTGTCATCTAATCACTTGGTGGGTATTCTTTCAGAAGCAAATTTTTGCAATCTGTCAAATTTGAAATCTCTGAACTTAGGTTCGAATGGTTTTGAATTTGACTTCGATCCCAATTGGGTCCCTCCATTTCAACTTGATGATTTCGGTTCAAGCAACACAAGTCTAGGTCCCAATTTTCCAACATGGCTATATACACAGAAATCACTGAACGATTTGGATCTTTCTAGCTCAGGACTTTCATTCATAGCTGATGACATGTTTTGGAGCTTTATAGGAAGGATCCAGACGGTGTATTTGTCAGAAAACTCAATCAGTGGTGACTTATCTAATGTTACAATTAACACAGCGAATATACGTTTAGACCATAATAATTTCACAGGAAGCCTACCATATTTATCACCAAATGTTGATGAATTTCGTGCATCTCACAACTCTTTCTCTGGATCACTTTTTCCTTTGTTGTGTCATCATCAAGAGAGTCATGCGCAAGAAAATATGTTGTCTACTTTGGAAATACCAAATAATCATCTCACTGGGTCGCTTCCTGATTGTTGGGCCAACTGGAAACAATTAGATTACTTGAACTTTGGGAGTAATAAGCTAACAGGTGAAGTTCCTCCTTCAATGGCTACCTTATCTAATCTTGGGATACTAGATTTGCATGATAATAATTTCTTTGGCAATTTCTCGTTGGACTTGTCAAATTGGACGAATTTGCAATACCTCCTTTTGGAGGGAAACAAATTTTCGGGAAATTTGCCAAACACAATGCATAAGGGTTTAGTTGTACTCGAATTGAGATCTAACCAGTTTACTGGAAATATCCCACCACAGATATGCGACTTCCCTTCTCTGATGGTATTGGATCTTGCTGAAAATAGGCTTTCAGGATCCATACCTCATTGTGTTTATAACATTATGGTCTCCATAAATGAACCTCTAAGGGCCAATATAATAGACTCAATAACTAAAGGCCAAAAGTTAGAGTTCAGAAATATTTGGATGCTGAGGAGTTTTGATGTTTCAGCTAACAACTTGTCAGGAGAAATTCCTCGAGAATTGTTTCGTGTTACTCAAATGATTTCCTTGAACTTGTCTCGGAATCGTTTGACCGGAAAGATCCCAGAAGAAATTGGAGGCATGAAAAACTTGGAATCTCTTGATCTCAGCTACAACAAGCTCTTTGGAGAAATTCCTCAAGCCATGTCGGGTTTGTCTTTTCTGGCTTATTTGAACTTGTCATACAATAGCTTCACCGGACAGATCCCATTGGGCACCCAGATTCAGAGTTTTGAGGCTTGGAGTTTTATTGGCAATTCTGAACTTTGTGGAGCTCCTCTTCTTCCAATGAAATGCACAAAGAAAGAAGGAAATAAAGAACCAAAGGCGGCTGAAGAAGATGATGGGTTTTTGAAGTCACTGTATCTTGGGATGGGAGTAGGATTTGCGGTGGGATTTTGGGGTGCTTCTGGTTCTCTCTTCATCGTCAGACCATGGAGGCATAGATTTTTCAAGTTGGTCAATCGTTTGGAAGATTGGATTTATGTTTCTGTGGCCCTCAAGTTCAATAGATTCCGTCGTGGTTGAATATTGATTTGGAATAAAGTGTAGCGGAACAGGTAATAATAATAGAATGACAATATTTTGAATATTGATTTGAGAGTAGCAAGCTTCCTGTCAGGGTAAGCCAATTTCCATAATTGCGTGAGTGCATCGTGCGACACCAAAATAATGAGTTTGATCATTTGCAAATGAGAATAAAGTATTCAAAAAATGAACTTAATTAGGAAGATGTACCTATTGGCTATTCTATTATTGTCTCTTCAGTCTTAATATATTTGAGTGTTAAAAAAAGTCATTTATATGATGTTGAAACAAAATAGAGAAGCAAGAAAAAACATATAGGTCTTCTTTGATAACAATTTTTAAAAATAGTTTTCTGTTTTTAAAATCAAAAGAAAAAAACTGTTTCACAAGTTTGTTTTGTATAATTGTTCTTAAAAACTAAAAAACACATTTGTGTTTTTAAAAATAAAAAAACAAAAACAAGTAAAAGTTGTTTTGTACTCTTATTTTTAGTTTTTTTTAACATGGAGATCAAACAAATGAGGTTACACGAACCTATAAATTTCAGTTTAATCCCCAAACTTTTTTTTCTACAAGAAACCTACAGGTTTTAATTTAGTCCCTAAATATTTTTTATGTCCCCAAATTTTATATAAATTTCAATTTAGTCCCTAAACCTTTTTTATGTTCTCAAATTTTACACAAGATTTCAATCTAGTCCCTAAACTTTTTTTGTCAATTTTGTCCTAAAAGTTTGGAATTGCATTCGAATTTGTCTAAAAAGTTTAGAATATCATCCTAACACTTTTTTCTTTGCAGCTGAAACAAATATAAGCTTGTAAATATGTGTTGAATGGTACATGTAGAATCAAGTGAACATAATATTAACAGTATTTTCTTCATAAATCTAGGTAATATTATGAAACAATAAGAGATGTTAATATATACTGTCTAAGAGTTACTAACGGAAAGGACTTTTTTTTTCCTTAAGTTTAACAATTACAACGACCAAATTTCAAAGTACTTAAGTTATAAGGACCAAATTATAATATTGATGAAACTATAGGGACTAAAAATCTAATTTAACTTAATAATTATCAATCATACACAAAGATCATTATTAATTGTTTACAAAACTTGATTTTTTAGAATAGTTTCATCAAACAATTTTTTTTATTCTTTTGTTTTCAAAACTATTTTTGAAACAAATATATCAAACAAGTTTTTTTATTTTGTTCTTTAAAAACTCATTTTTAAAAATTGTTTTCAAAATTGTTTTTAAAAACACAAAACAAAAATTGTTGTAAGAAGCCCTAATCTCAGAGGAATTTCAACAAACACCTTGTTTTCATGTAAACACAACCTTATATAGGCAATACATCAATGGTGACAACCCAAACAAAGTAATTTTGAAGATTGAAAGATCATATTTAATACAATATCCCTAAAAATTATATGAGGCGTGTCTTACTGCACGGACGGAATCTAGCGTTTGGAACCAAGAACTCCGACGAAAGAACGACGGTGGAAGGCGGATCAGGTGACGTAAGCGGCGGTAAGGTCGAACGATCGCAGGCGGCAACTTGCGCCTCTTGCTCTATGGGGATTGAGAGGATGATTAGGGGTGGAAGGACTAGAGTCGGAAAAGTGTTCGATGTCTATGTACTCTTGAGAAGATTAGAGTTTGTTGGTTTAAAAATGCCTAAGGTGAAAGACGCAGGAAGAATGATTATAAGAGCAGCCAAAAATGAATAGATGCATAAAAAGATCGATCTCAATAGGGTAATGATATAGAGAGATTATATCCTTCTTCAAGAGGTGGTCGTGTGGTTATAGCCTTCATAGTTGTACGTTAAGTCAGATGAGAAATGATTAGAAAAAACTTCCTTGCAATTATTTTGTTAGTGCTGACCACGGTGTGGTGCCGATCCCCTCATACTAATATTCTAGAAAAATTAATTATATGACAGATATGTTATATAAATAATTAAATTACATACCATCCTATACTATATTTTTTTTTTAATCCTATAGTAACTAAAACCATTCAGAATAACAGAGTTATCACAAACCATATTACAACCACTCATAATCGAAAACCTACTAGTCACATAAAAAATAAAAGTTCAAAACTCTAAATTGGTCCTTTATGTTCCACCCAAATTTTATATTGATCCTTTATGTTTCAAAAAGTTTAAATTGGTCCTTTATGTTTGCAAGAAGTTTCAAATTGGTCCTTCCGTCCAATTCCGTCTATTTTTTCTATTAGTGATGACGTGGCCTGCTGAGGTGTCACTCTCTCTCTCCTACGTGTACTGCTTAGCTGACGTGGCTTAAGTTACCCTAAAACCAGGGACTAAAATAAAACAAAGTAATTTTTTACAAATGAAAAATGTAATTTTCTCTTTCCTATTTTCTTCTTCCTCACAACCCCATCATCGATCTTCTGCCTGATTCCCTTCCTCCAATACCACACTATGGAGTCACTATCCCACCACACTCTCCTCGCTTCCCCTCCTCCTCTCTTCCGGAAAAAACCCCAATCCATATTCCTTCCTTCCTTCCTTCCTCAGTCATGGCCTATTACTGCAGAAACAGGGAATCCTCCGTTCTCGAAGGCTTCACTCTCAGTCCCCTGCCTTACCCCGTCCTCCTCTTCCTCTCCGTCCTCTTCGTCTTCCTCGCCATCTCCTCTTACTTCTCCTACGAGGAAGCCGTGGAATCGGCCGAGGATGGAAATAGGAGCGGCGGCACCGGCGAAGGCGCCGACGGTGGTGGTGGTGTGGAAATTCGCTTGGTGATATTGTACCCCATCGATTTGGAACTTGTGTGATAAGCTTGTTTCCTTTAGACTCCATGGAAATTCGCTTTCTGGGTCTCTTCAAATTTCAGGAGATGTTGAAAATTAGGGTTCATGTGTGGAGGATGTTCATGGCTGCAACGGAGGGGGAGGAAGAAGAAGATGGGAAAGTGAAAATTATATTTTTCATTTGTAAAAAATTACTTTGTTTCATTTTAGTCCCTGGTTTTAGGGTAACTTAAGCCACGTCAGCCAAGCAGTACACGTAGGAGAGAGAGAGTGTGACACCTCAGCATGCCACGTCATTACTTAACAGAAAAAATAGACGGAATTGGACGGAAGGACCAATTTGAAACTTCTTGCAAACATAAAGGAGCAATTTAAACTTTTTGAAACATAAAGGACCAATATGAAACTTGGGTGAAACATAAAGGACTAATTTGAGATTTTGACCAAAATAAAAATATAACTAAGCAAACTAAACTTAATACTAGTATATAACATTTCATCCTTCACCTGATAGAACCTCTTAATGCTCTCTAATAAGTTTTCAACAAACTGCTCCATTAAACACTAATAGATCCTACATCCATAATCATTCCCCGACCCCCATCTCAAATTCATAAAAGAAAAAAGGAAAAATAAAATAATTCCATTTTCAATATATTAGTCTAATAAAGTACCGAAAATCTGTTGAATGGTCTAGACGTTTCCAATTCATGTTGGTTAAGAGAAATTAGTCATTTTTATTAAATTTAATCACATTGGTACAAAATTTTAGTTGAAATTTAGAGATATCAATTGGATGTGAAAGTGTAAAAGGAAGGCAATAATGGAAGCTCCTCGTTGACGTATCAGTTCCATTTAATGTTTAGATTTTGGGAACAAGACTCTTTTTTCTTTGGCACAATGGGAACAAAACTTTGGAAGCGTCAAAAATGGTGTATTTACTTACGTCTCTTTCAATTTATACCAAATTTTCTTGTGAAATTAATAGTTGTGGTCCTGATTCCTGAGACACTGAGAAAACAACTTTTTGTTCTAAAAATAATACTATCGTGATATTTCATACAAAATTGTACTGATCTTTTACAATTTATTTTTTAAAAACAATAATTTTTTGTATGATATTTTTTTATTTTGACAAAATAAAAATATTTATCTATATATATATATATATATATATGGCTTTGGAGTTTTTGGTGTAACACAAGCAAAGTGTGACACCAAAAAAATAACTTCCCCCTCAACTTCCCAATAAATAACCAAGTATGATAGGTGGTTACTAAAAAAATGAAGTGCATAACTTCTCATTTTTTTTAATTTTTTTATTTTAAATTATGATAAAAAATCTATTTAAAAATTTTAAAATATTTAATTTTTAATGATTTTAAAATATAATAACTATTTTATACTATATTTTTTAAAAATTTAAGAATAAATTACATGTATGCACGTATGTGCATGCGAAGCCTCTGGTATATATATATATATATATATGGTTTTGGAGTTTTTGGTATCACAAAAGTAAAGTGTGACACCAAAAAAATAACTACTCTAACATACATGCATTATGGGTAGTTACTAAAAGAGTGGAGAAGTGCGTAACTTCTCATTTCTTCATTTAAAAATATAACAATTTTATTTAAAATTTTTAAAAAAATCAAATATTATAATTTGATATTATTTTGAAATATCATTATTATTTTATATAAAATTCTTTTAAAAAAATAAATTGCATGTGCATGCGAAGCATCTAATCTAATATATTGTTATACTAAAATAAATATCATATTTAACCAAAATAAATATCATATTAAAGTTTAAGATGATATCCTTGTCTTTATTCTTAGGGTGAGTCTATGATGCAACTTGTTGCATCATGCAATATAATTTTAGCCAATAAGATTGTGACACTTGTTATTTTGTTGCATCATGCAATGCAATTGGATCACATCAATTGTCACAATTGTGCCACATAACCCATTACATGATGCAACAAGTTGCATCATAGACTCACCCTTATTCTTATATTAAAAATAAAATTAGTTTTATATTATGTAAAAACTAATTTTATCAAGAAAAATAAATTAAAAAAGTTGATGGGGCTAGCCCGTAGTAGTGCTCATGAACAGAATAGTGAAAGCAAAACTGGCAGGAACTTGTTTATTATTGAGGTAAATTACTTTTTGATCTATCAATTAAATTATTATTTAATTTTTAAATTTTAGAAATAGACTATTTGATCCTTTAATTTACATTCCCTTCAACTATTTAGTCCATGAGACGTCACTCGTTAAATAGTTGCGTGACGTAACAGTTATTTGCTGGCGTGACACCGTTAATTTATCACAATGTTGTTACCTCGCCTTGTTACATCATTTGAATATTAAAATATAATATTAAATAGTCCTTATATTAATTAAAAGTAATACTAAGTAATATCTATATTATTAGTTAAAACTAGCAATATAGTGATAAACACGTAGACTATTTAGTATGTTTAATTGGATATTGCAGATAATGACAACAAATTTATGGCTCACAAAAAAATATTAACTCACGTAAATTAGTTCATTTAACCTGCAACCCTTAATGAAACAACCGCGTGAGTTAGATTGATTCACTTCCAACACCTCTAAATATTCAGATTATGAAACACGAATAACGATTTTGGAACTATGTGAGACTATAGGAAAAAAAGGAAGATGAGAGACTTGACAAGTTTAGTGATCATGTCCAAGAAGAAAGACTTTTCACATGGAATGGGAAGATAATAAAATTGAATGCCAATTCCACCCCTATATTTTTAAAATTTATAATTCATTTTGTTAGTTTTTTTTTGGTTGATTCGACATTTTATTTTATCAAGCATGAACTTTTCATTAAGTCTTCACCTCTCTCTCTATAAATATAAAAACCTTCCTAGTGAATCCTCCTCATATATATATACTCATAAACCATCAATGATGCATATTAATGTGACTTCAAAACTTTCATTTGTGTTGTTGGTATTGGTATATGTTGTGACATCTATAACTTGTTGCAATGAGAAGGATCGGAAGGCCCTCCTAATGTTCAAACAAGGCATCATGGATCCTTCAAATCGCCTCTCCCATTGGTCTTATGATCACCACCATTGTTGTGCATGGGCAGGAGTTTTTTGCAATGGCGAAGGCAGAGTTGAATGGCTTGAGCTAGGACGTACATGGCAAAATAATTCAGAATCATTGAGAGGTACAATCAACTTATCTTCCTTACTTCAACTTGAATTTCTGGAAAACTTGGACTTGAGCTGTAATGATTTTGAAGGCATAATAAGCTTGCCGTCTGCTGTCAATGATTCAAACCTTAGGTTCTTTGATTTATCATTCAATTCTCATCTTCACATCCACAATCTTCATTGGCTTTCTTCACTTTCTTCCTTGGAATCTCTCAATCTCATTGGCATTGATCTTCATGACCAAACCAATTGGCTTCACTCAATCTTAGCTTCAATTCCTTCCTTGTCTGAGTTATACTTGAAAGATTGTAAATTGGCCATTGTCCCTTCTCTATTTGTCAATGATTCTGCAAACTTTTCGTCGAATCTCTTAGTCCTCGATTTATCATTGAATTATCATCTTCACATGGATAATCTTCATTGGCTTTCTCCACTTTCTTCCTTAGAATATTTGGATCTGAGTGGCATTGATCTTCATGACCAAACCAATTGGCCTCATTCATTGTCTTCACTTCCTTCCTTGACTGAGTTATCATTGAAGGATTGTAATCTGACTAACATCTATCCATATGATAAGAATGTCAATCTTAGCTCACTTTCCTACCTTGATCTTGCTGAAAACAATTTCAACACTCAACTACCTTATTGGTTGTTTAATCTTAGCAATGAGTTAGGGACTCTTAATCTCAGTCACTGTAATTTCAGAGGTCAAATTCCATATTGGTTAGGTGAATTCAACAACCTACAATCTCTTGATCTATCCAATAACCTATTTCATGGTTCAATTCCTTCAATTCTCACAAATTCATCCATCTCATTAGCAGTTTTAGATATTAGCTTCAATGACCTGAGTGGCAACCTTCCAAACAGCTTTGAGCGGCGTTTCGATTTTTTAGATTTGTCTCACAACTCACTTAGTGGAGACATATCAAACTTTTTGCTATCCTCTGTCTATATATCCATGGCATTTAATAAGTTTGAAGGAGGGCTTCCTCATTTGTCACATAAAGTCAAGATTTTGGATTTAGCCCACAACTCTTTCTCAGGATCATTGTCTCCTTTGTTGTGTCAAACAGAGCACACTTCTAAAAATCGGTTGGTTTATTTGGATATATCAAGTAATCTTTTAAAAGGAGAGCTTTCTCATTGTTGGAACAATTGGAAATACTTATCTTCTATTCACTTGGGGAGTAATGAGCTAACAGGTGAGATACCTCCCACACTGGGATCTTTACCTAGTCTTGAGTCACTAGATTTGCATGATAATGGCCTTTTTGGACATATACCATCATCATTCCACCATTCCATTACTTTGGTTCTCATCAATTTAGAAAGAAACAATTTTTCTGGAAGTATAACCAATTGGATGCCACAAAATATATCAATTTTAAAATTGAGATCCAATCAATTTACTGGAAATATTCCATCACAATTGTGCAGCCTCTCTAGTCTTATTGTGTTGGATCTTGCCGATAATAAATTTTCAGGATCAATCCCCCATTGCCTAAATAACTTGACTTCAATGGTTACAGGCATTCCAAACCATGCTTTAACTTTATATGAAGTGAATATATCTAGTGAAGCAAAAGAGATTTCTTATACTTTCAAACTGAATTTGTCGATCAAAGGTCAACAGTTAGAATACTCGAAAACTCTAAGACTCGTACGGAGTATTGACCTTTCATTGAACAAATTATCTGGAGAAATTCCTCCTCAATTGTTTCAGCTCATTAAATTGCAGTCTTTGAACTTGTCTTACAATCATTTGATGGGGAAGGTGCCAGATCAAATTGGAATGATGAAAGATATGGAGTCTCTTGATTTGTCTCATAATAAGTTTAATGGGAAAATTCCTCAAGACATCTCCAATTTGACTTTTCTGAGTGATCTAAACCTGTCATACAACAATTTCAATAGACAAATACCAGTTGGGACTCAACTTCAGAGTTTCAATGCATCAAGCTTCATTGGAAATCCAGAACTTTGTGGAGCACTTATAAAGCATTGCACAGAACCAGAAAAGCAAAACCAGAAACAGTTAGAAGAAGGAGATGAAGATGAATATTTTTGGAAGTCATTGTATCTTGGGATGGGAGTTGGATTTGCAGTGGGATTTTGGATAGTTTCTGGTTCTATATTCTTCATCAGAACATGGAGGCATAGATTTTTCCGATGGTTTGATGGTGTGGTTGATCGAATATATGTGATTGTGGCCCTAAAGATTATAAACTTGCATTGAATATTGAGAACAAAGTGCAACAGAGGTAAGAGATAGACGTTCTTTGCTATTATTAACTAATTAAGTATTATTAATTCTATTTGTTTTTCGTATTATTTTTGGTAAACATGCATATTCCAATTTATCTGACTATTACTGTGAATTTATTGTTCAATAATGTTCCAGCGTCATATAAATGACAAGGGAGCTTAATTTTCTACAGAGATAGATGAACTTGCCAAGGGAAGCAACTACATTCCTAGTTCTCTTGTGTTTTCTTCCGTGATTCTCTCCTTTACCTTAAAAGTAGTGGATTGTGCAGCCTCTCTAGTTTGATGTCTATGTGTGGTGTTTTTGCCACAAGAAGCTTTTTGTATTTTTGGATGTATAATTGTATTTTCATTTACTCTCTGATAAAGGATTCCTTCTTGTTTGTGTAAATTTAACATAGTGGCTCCAAAAGTTGATGAGCATCAGTTTAATAGGAACCACTTGCAAAATTTTATTCTATAATTATTATTATTATCATATCAGAATAAAATATCAAACTTTGTGTAAATATATTTATAAGCTTACTTTGCTTACAGCTAGAGAAATTAATGCCAAGCTTAAAGGGGAAAGTCATACCAAAAGACATGAATATGAAGATTGAACTTGATTACTGGATAGTGGATACTTTTGGGCAAAAAAGATACTATTCTCTATTGATATATAAATCATCCACCACCGTCAATCAAGTGAGAGAGTTCATATCAATTCATTATAAGTACCAATCTAATACCAAAAAAGAAAGGAGCAAAAATACTATACTCTCCTTTCTTGTGATCTGTCACTACAAACTACAATGATCAAAGCTATGCTTCACAGCCACTGTTAGAAATCCATAAAGCTATGCTTCTAAATACTGATATCTAACATATATATCTTCCTTCACCTGATAGAAACCATTCATAATCATTCCAACCCCCCACAATTCTTTTAAAATAAAGGGAGAACACAAAACTATTCCATTTTCAATATATTAGTCTAATAACAAACCAAAAATCTGTTGTAGGGTCTAAGACGTTTCCATTCTATTTCCTCCCAAAGCTCTGATTTAAGTGTAGGAAGCTTCCTGTCAGGGTAAGCCATTTTCCATAATTGTCCGAGTGCATCCTGCGACACCAAAGTAATGAGTTTGATAATTAGCAAATGTGAATAAATTATTCAAAAAATTAACTTATTTAGGAAGATATACCTATTGGCAACTCTATTATTGTCTCTTCAGTCTTTATATTTGAGTGTGAAAAAAAGTCATTTATGTCATGTTGAAACGAAATAGAAAAGTAAGAAAAGACGTATATCTCAGAGGAATTTTAACAAACACCTTGCGGCATAGTAATGAGCAGAAAACTTCTAACCTTGTTTTCATGTAGGCACAACCTTATATAAAGCACAAATTTAAAACTGGTTCAGAGGTTGTTCGAAGAATAGCTAAAATAAACTGTGGCCTGGCATAGGAGGTTGTAATTAGTGGATTAGTTGAACGTGGTATGCCCCTTATCTTTTAAAAAGATGGTTAATTAATTAATCCTTCTATTAGATTTTTTATCAAATAAAACTAATAAACTTGTGTTGATACCAAGTTGCGAGTAGGGATGGTGTGGCGACCAAACTGATGTTGGCCTTTGAAACTGGAATTCATGAGATGAGACTATTGGTATTCATTTGGTATATTTGTTTTTTCTCCCTGTTTGTAGTTAAATGCTTGCCATTATCTAACTGTAGTCTAAATTGCAATGATTGTCAACGGATAAAATTTAATGTAATATTGAACTTCGAGATATATATATCTTTAATTATGTAATGGTTTTTGTTAATATTACTAGAAACTCACATTAATTAAGACCTCTTAAATGAATTAACAATCAACTAATCGGAGATATGTATCTCATCAATGACATTGTTACTTTAGGGGCAAACACGTTATTTTTCCTTCATTACTTTGCGACAGGAAATTGAGTTAGTATAGAAAAAACAATAAAGATAAAGTGGAAGGATTAAAATGAAAATTTTGAGATTGAAGAAATAAGAAAAAGTGAAAATATAATTTCTTTCCCGCAAGACACATAATCATTCATCGGAAGAAATAGACGGTGTTATACAAAAGAGCCAATTTAGAACAAATTATAAAGATAAAAGACTGATTTGAAACTTTTGAAAGATAAAAAACTAATATAAAATTAATGAGAAAAATAAGAGACCAAAATAGAAGTTTAACCTATATTTTATATAATTTAATTTTTTTAGTTTATATTGTATAATATATTTTAATTTATAATTAATTGAAATCATGAATTTAATTTAAAATAATTATTTATAAAATATAAATAGTAACAAAAATTATATTTTTGTGTTATAAGAATACAAAAAAATAATTTGTTAGCAATATTTAGTTCTGCATCAACAAGAAGACGTCAAAATGGTGTGAAAAATATTCCTTCAATATCTTGGTGGAACATCTTATCTCAATTTATTCTTCTCAAAGGAAGTAAAGCCAAAATTAATTGGATATGTTGATGCTAGATATCTTTTTAATCCCCTTCGTTCACAAACAATTTACATCTCTACATATAGAGAATTTATCATTTTGTGACAACCAGAGAAGCAAACTATTACATCTACATCATCAAATCACTAAGAGATATATTAGCTATTCATGAATAAAGCCGCGTTGTGGTTGAGACTTGAGAACCATGATTCATCATATTAAATAAATATGTGGGTTGCCTATAGTAATGTCAAAACAGGCTTTGACCCGCGAGCTAACTTGGCCCGCCTGCCAAATAGGTGGGCTCGGGGACAAAAATGCCCTTAATTGAAATGGGATAACAGGTAGATCCTTCAACAGATATTTAATACATAATTATGAATGTAAGATTTATAGATTTAGTGTTTAATGGAGCAGTTCATTATAAAAACTTATTAGAGAGCATTGAGAGATTCTACCAGAAGAAATGTTATATACTAATATTTAGAGAAGGCAAGATTGTAGTGCATGGCTTTGATCATTGTAGTTCGTAGTGACAGAAGAAGGGGAGGGTATAGTATTTTTGCTCCTTTTTTGGCTTTAGATTGGTATTTATAATGAATTGGCATGAAGTTATGAACTTTCTAACTTGATTATTGGTGGTGGTGGATGATTTATATATCATTAGAGAATGTTATCTTTCTTGCCCAAAAGTATCCCGTAATCAAGTTGAATCTTCATATTCATGCCTTTTGGTATGACAATCACCTTTAAGCTTACAAATATATTTAAACAAAGTTTCATATTTTATTTGATATGGTAATAACTATAGAATAAAAGTAGCAAGTGGTTCCTATTAAACTGAAACTCATTAACTTTTGGAGCCACTATGTTAAATTTACACAAACAAGAGGAATCCATTTATTAGAGAGTACATGAAAATACAATTATACATCAAAACCACAAAAAGCTTCTTGTGGCAAAAACAATACACATAGACGTCAAACTAGGAAACTCAAATACAATGACTGAACATCAATTATATACAAACACTTGGCAAGTTCATCTCTGTAGAAAATTAAGCTCCCTTGTCATTTAAGTTTCTACACTTTAGGGCCACAATCACATATATTTGGTCCACCACACCATCAAACCATCGGAAAAATCTATGCCTCCATGTTCTGATGAAGAATATAGAACCAGAAACCATCCAAAAGCCCACTGCAAATCCAACTCCCATCCCAACATACAATGACTTCCAAAAATATTCATCTTCATCTCCTCCTTCTAACTCTTCCTGCTTTTGCTCTTCTGGCTCTGTGCAATTCTTTAGAGGAGCTCCACAAAGTTCTGGATTTCCAATGAAGCTCGACTCATTGAAACTCTGAAGCTGAGTCCCAACTGGGATTTTTCCATCAAAATTGTTGTACGACAAGTTCAGATCACTCAGAAAAGACAAACTGGAGATGTCTTGAGGAATTTCCCCATCAAACTTGTTATGAGACAAATCAAGAGATTCCATATCTTTCATCATTCCAATCTCATCCGGAACCTTCCCCGTCAGATGATTGTAAGACAAGTTCAAAGACTGCAATTTGATGAGCTGAAACAATTGGGGAGGAATTTCTCCACACAATTTGTTCAATGAAAGGTCAATACTCCGTACGAGTCTCAGAGTTTTCGAGTAATCTAACTGTTGACCTTTTAAGGACAAAGTCATTTTGAATGTAAATGTAAACACAACACCCCCATCGTATACTATGTATGAAGTTAAACCATTGTTCCAAATGCCGGTAACCAATGAGGTCAAGTTGTTTAGGCAATGAGGGATCCATCCTGAGAGTGTATTATTTGCAAGATCCAACACAATAATACTAGAGAGGCCGCATAATTGTGATGGAATATTTCCACTGAACTGATTGGATCTCAAATTAACAAATGATATATTCTGTGGCATCCAATTTGTTATACTTCCAAAAAAATTGTTTCTTTCTAAATTGATGAGAGACAAAGTAGAGGAGTGGTGGAATGACCATGGTATGTGTCCATAAAGCTCATTATCATGCAAATCTAGTAAGTGAAGCCTAGGTAAAGAGGCGATTGTAGGAGGAATCTCACCACTTAACTTATTACTCCCCAAGTAAATACAGTATAACTCTTTCCAATTGTGCCAACAATCAGGGACATCTCCAGCTAAATAATTACTTGATATATCCATATAAAACAACCTATTCTTATGATTGTTCTGAGTGTGACATAGCAAAGGAGATAAAGATCCTGAGAAAGAGTTGTGGGCTAGATCCAAAATCTTGACTTCATGTGACAAATGAGGAAGCCCTCCTTCAAATTTATTGAATGGCATGGATATATAGGCAGAGGATAGCAAAAAGTTTGATATGTCTCCACTGAGTGAGTTGTGAGACAAATCCAAAAATTGGAAATGCCGCTCAAAGCTTTTTGGAAGGTTACCACTCAAGTCATTGAAGCTTATATCTAAAATCTGTATGGTGGATGAATTTGGGAGATTTGAAGGAATGGGACCATGAAATAGGTTATTGGATAGATCAAGATATGATAGGCGGTTGAGTTTATCAAACCAATCTGGAATTTGACCTCTGAAATTACAATGGCTGAGATTAAGAAACCATAACTCAGTGCTGAGATTAAACAACCAATGGGGTAGTTGAGTGTTGAAATTGTTTTGAGCAAGATCAAGGAAGGCAAGTTTGCTTAGAGTGACATTCTTATCATATGGATAGATGTTTGTGAGATTACAGCCCTTCAATTTTAACTCAAACAAGGAAGGAAGTGAAGACAAAGAGTGAGGCCAATTGGTTTGGTCATGAAGATGAATGCCACTGAGACCCAAATATCCTAAGGAAGAAAGTGGAGAGAGCCAATGAAGATTCTCCATGTGAAGATGAGAATTGAATGACAAATCAAGGCGAGAAAGCTTTGAATTATTGACAACAGATGGAAAGCTTATTGTGCCTTCAAAATCGTTATAGCTCAAGTCCAAGTATTCCAGAAATTCAAGATGAAGTAAAGAGGATAAGTTGATTGTACCTCTCAATGATTCTGAGTTTTTTTGCCATCTACTTCCTAGATCAAGCTCGTTAACTCTGCCTTTGTCGTTGCAAGAAACTCCTGGCCATTCATAACAAAGTAGGTGATCATAAGACCAATGGGAGAGGCGATTTGAAGGATCTATGATGCCTTGTTTGAACGTTAGGAGGGCCTTCCGATCCTTCTCATTGCAACAAGTTATGGATGTCACAACAGATACCAACACAAACAACACAAGTGGAAGTTTTGAAGTCACATTAATAAGCATCATTGATGGTTTATGAGTATATGTATATATATATATATATATATATATATGAGGAGGATTCACTCAAAAGGCTTTTTAATGAATTACCAAGTGAATGAAGCTAAGTCCTCTTGTTAATTATTTATATCAATAGGAAGGTTTTTATAGATTAGAGAGAGAGGTGAAGGCTTGATGAAAAGTTCATGCTTGATAAAATAAAATGCCGAATCAACAAAAGAAATATAGGGGTAGAATTGGCATTCTTCCCATGTGAAAAGTCTTTCTTGGATATGATCATCTTCCATTTTTTCCAATAGTCTCACATAGTTCCAAAATCGTCATTCGTGTTTCAATATTATAAAGGTTATGTCCCCATTTAGAGAGGTGTTGGAAGTGAATCAATCTAGCTAACGCAGGTTGTCTTATTACGTGTTGTTTGTGGGTTAAATGAATTGATTTACGCGAGTTAATATTTTTTGTGAGCCATAATTTTTTTGTCATTATCTGCAACATCTAATTGAACATACTTAATAGTTTATGTATTTGTCCGAGCTTTAACTAATATACAAAGACTACTTAGTATTACTTTTAATTAATACAAAAATTATTTAATATTATTTTTAATTATTCAGATGATATAGCAAGACGAGATTACATCATTGTAAAAAATTAACGGTGTCGCGTCAGCAAATAACGACTACGTCACGCAGTGACTTAACAGGTGACGTCTAAAAGACTAAATAATCGACAGAAATATAAATTGAGGGATCAAATAGTCTATTTCTAAAATTTAAAAACTAAATAATAATTCATAAACCAAGAAGTAATTTACCTGAATAATAAAATACGGTACAAGTTTAATATGCATTCTGTTCTCCAAAAGCTCCTCCCAGTTTTGCTTTCACTATTCTGTTCATGAGCACTACTACGGGCTAGCCCCATCAACTTTTAAAATTTATTTTTCTTGATAAAATTAGTTTTTACTTAATATAAAACTAATTTTTATTTCTTAACATAAGAATAAAGACAATGAGATCATCTTAAACTTTAGTATGATATTTATTTTAGTATAACAATAAATTAGATAAATATTTTTATTTTCTCAAAATAAGTTATTATACAAAAAAATTAATTTTTTAATAAAATAAATTGTAAAAAATCTGTACATACAACTTTGTATGAAATATTATGATAGTATTATTTTTAGAACAAAAATTTCTTTTCTCACTGTCTCAGGAGCCAGGACCACAACTATTAATTTCACAAGAAAATTTGGTATAAATTGAAAGGGACGTAAGTAAGTAAATACACCATATTTGACGCTTCCAAAGTTTTGTTCTCATTGTGCCAAAGAAAAAAGAGTCTTGTTCCCAAAGTCTACACATTAAATGGAACTGATGCGTCAACGAGTAGCTTCCATTATTGCCTTCCTTTTACACTTTCACATCCAATTGATATCTTCTAAATTTTCAACTAAGATTTTGTACCAATGAGATTTGATTTAGTGGAGCTGACTAGTCTCTCATAAAATAATAAATATTGAACCAAAAACGTATTACTTGATTTTAATATGTCAATCTTGTTTATTTTGGTTCTTGGGCCCAAAATCTAACAACTTTGGCCCATTAAACTTTGACCCATACAATATATCTTCAAAATTTATTTTGGTATCCTGTCAGCATGTTTGTTTCATGGAAAAGAGGGAAGAAAGGTAAGACTACTTTATTCTTACTTTTCTGCAAATCTTATCTAATAAAAAAGTTAAGTAGTCTTGCAGCATAGCTTGAGGAAAAAGAGCATGGTCACAACAGATACCAACACCAACAACACAAATGGAACTTTTGAAGTCACATTAATAAGCATCATTGATGATTTGATGGCTTATGAGTATATATATATATGTATGAAGAGGATTCACTCAAGGCTAGCAAGTGAATGAAGCTAAGTCCTCTTGTTACTTGTATATATCACTAGCAAGGTTTATATATATATATATATATATATATAGGTGAAGGCTTAATGTAAAGTTCATGCTTGATAATTTAGAAGTGTATATGCCCTAAGTGAAAATTCAGGGAGTTAGAAAATATTAAATTGTCCTCACACATGTTTGTTGACGTGGCACTTAATGTCTAATTTTCACGGAACTTTAACAAAAGGGGTGTCTCTGCCCCAAAGTAAAAATTCAAGGGGTTTATGTGCAACATTTTAAAACTCAGGGGGTGTATGTACATTTTAGCCTAAAATAAAATGTCAAATCAGCAAAAAAAAACTAAAAGGATTCATTATAAATTTTAAAAGTACAGGGGTAAAATTGGCATTCAATTTTATTATCTTCCCCTTCCATGTGAAGTCTGGTATCTTCCTTTTTCCTATTGTCTCCATTCTCTAATAGTTCCAAAGTCGGCTTCTCTCGTGTTTCATGTAATAAAGGTTACGTCTCCAATCTCCATTTAGTGGTCTTGAAAGTGTGAGTTTGGGTCAGATAGTCTCACCGTACCCACTTAATTGTTTTTATTAGTTTTTAAAATTATTAATTTTAAATTGTAATTTTTTTTCATTATCCAAAGATATATATTTTCTTATTAGAAGTAATTATATTCGAGCTAGTCGATGTCCCATAATAAGGATAGAACTTTCACATTAGAGGTTTTTCTATACACAAGACTCAAATATAAAATTTTACTTGAAAAAAATGGAGTACTTTAATTTTTTTAAAAATTTTGATAATTAATTTTTACACTAAAAGTACATAAACAATGCGTCAACTAACATGGTGTGTCACATATAGTAGTAAGGATTCTGTGTTCTCATAACTATCGTATCCCCGGTTCGATCTCTAGAAGAATAAGAATGGAGCATCATCTGTTGGGAGGATTGGTCCCAATAATAAATTCCGCAATACCCAAGAAATTAATAATCATGCTCGCTCAGATAGATACCCCGGTCTGTGTCAAAAAACAAAACTAACAATCACAATAACTAAATAATAATAAATTTCCCAAATTTTAAAAAATAACAAGAATTTGCGCTTTTTTCAAATTCAACTTAAGGTTGAATTTGTCCTAAATTTAGAGATGTTAATATTTAAAAACACATTTGAAGAAAGGCCAGAAATTTTCAAAATAATTAAGTAATTTAAAAACTTTAAATAAAAAAAATTAGAAACATATTTGAAGAACACATCTAACTCGTGAGTTTCGCCAGTCAAATAAATCGGGTTACTTTTAATTTATTTATAAATGAGCTTAAACTATCTCAACCTAAATAATCTACTAAGTTGAATTCATTTTGATGGCTATATCAAAGGTTTTAATTGTTGTTGTATAGAAGTATTACATAATTTTATATTAAAATTCAATTTTAAATATATTATATTAATTATATTTTTTATTAAAATAGTTATATATACGCAAAAATTCATATTAATTTCATAGATGTTTTTTTTTTTCAAATCAAATATTTGTTTTTCATATTTTTAAGTCATTACATATAAGTAAAAAATACTTGATATTTTATTCTATCCATGATATTTCACTTTCTGAGCTACTCTTAATTTATCTTAATGAAAGGTACAAGTTTAATATGCATCATGTTCTCCAAATATGTTGATGCCACTTTTGCTTTCACTATTCTATTCACAACTGAGATCTGATTCGATGCTGGGCGAACACCAAATTGGATGAAGAGAGAGATAAATAAAGTGAGTTCCATGTATAGTAGAGTCCACAAATAAAATCTGTATTTCTATTTCATCTCTCTCATCTTTCGATCCGGTGCTGAGGAGCAGTGGATCCAAAGGTTTCATGACCACTACTATTGGCTAGCCCAGTCAACTTTTTATAATTTATTTTTCTTGATAAAATTAGTTTTTGCATAAAAAAAGTCATTTTATTTCTTCACATATGAACAAAGACAATGAGATCATCTTAAACTTTAATATGATATTTATTTGATTATATAACAAAAATTATATAAATATTTTTATTTTCTCAAAATAAATAAATATTATAAAAAAATTAAATTTTTTAAAAATAAATTGTAAAAAATCTGTACAACTTCGTATGAAATATTAGGATAGTATTATTTTTAGAACAAAAGGTTGTTTTCTCACTGTGTCATGAGTCAGGACCACAACTATTAATTTCACAAGAAAATTTGGTAATAATTGAAAGGACCACAACCATTTTTGACGCTTCCGAAGTTTTGTTCCCACTGTGCCAAAGAAAAAAGAGTCTTGTTCCCAAAATCTAAACATTAAATGGAATTGAGGCGTCAATGAGTAGCTTCCATTATTGCCTTCCTTTTACACTTTCACGTCCAATTGATTTCTTCTAAATTTCAAGATTTTGTTAGTCTAAAATTTCAAGATTTTGAACCCAAATTCATTTCCATTATTGCCTTCCTTTTGCACTTTCACATCCAATTATTAGTATCTCATGAAATAATGAATTTAAGTTTAAATTTTCGCTAAAAAAAATAATCAAATTTATTGCTCGACACTCTGTCAAATATAATTACTTCCATTCCTTCTCTTTCTCTCTCCTTCAAATTTCACAAAGCAAACATAACCTCGTGGCTTGCTTGGTACAAAAGGCATGTTTGGTTTACGGGGTTTGCTAAAAGAACACTCATGTATGGTTGAAGAATGAACAAACCAAGGTTTGAAGATCACCTTCAATTGAGGGCTATGAAAAAACCTTCTTAGTATTAGGGTTTGAGTGGAAGCCAAGGGTTTGTAAAATTTTTAGACAAAACTACCCCCATGAAAATATGAAAATAACACCATATGGACAAATGCTATAGCACACAGTACGGAGAGAGAAGATAAGGATTTGGGATTTCTTATTATTATTTAATTTAAAGGATAAAATGGACATTCTATTATATTTTTATTTTTATTCTTATCTTTTTAATGTCATACAAAACGTAATTTTAAACATTCTCATTCTTATTCTCATTTACATTTCTCAAAAATCAAACTTTAAATCAAACATGCCAAAGTTTAAAAGATAGAGAATAAGAATAAGTAACTCATTCTTATATTTGGTATAAGGTTTACATATTCTCAAACTTGAATATAGCCCATATATGAGGGCTTCGCCAAACCCTCCTCCACACAAGGGTTTGAGAAATAAATTCTTGGGTTGGCTTTTTTTGGATCATTTTTCCCCCAAATGAAGAGGATGAAATGTGAGAGAAAAACGCATCTTGATATTGAAAAATAGATTTTTCTTTCAATTTAGTCCAAAGAAAAAAATAATTTTTTGTTTGAGTGATAAAATTATTTTTAAATAAGCTCTATTTGATAAAATATTAATTTATTATATTGGATAATTATAAAATAATTAATGTTAATATTATATATTATATTATTTAAATTATAGTAGGTTATTTTAATGAAAAATGATACTTTTTTCAACATAGCCAATCATAATGCATTTTTGGCTTTTATCTTCAAGTTATTTTTTCTTTTGGAATTTTGGCATATGCTACACTTCCAAAAATTCTCAAATGATCTACCCTCGGTTGCTGGAGACTTCATGCTTCTTCTGGTGTCATATTTTCAATTCTTTTGATTGGAAATTTATTCAACACGTAAGTTGTACAGGCAACTGCTTCTCCCCAAAATTCTTTGAGAATATTTCTCTCACGTAGCATGCTTCTCACCATGTTGAGAATAGTTCTATTTTTTCTTTCTGAAACTCCATTTTGTTGTGGTGTTTGTGGCATAGTAAGCTAATGAATGATGTCATTGTTTCTGCAAAAATTCTTAAATTCATCTTATGTGTATTCTCCAGCTCTGTCAGTTCTCAAAATAATAATTAATTTTTATAATTAATTTTTTTAAATAAAATTAATAGATATTTAATACAAATAATAATTATAAATATAATTTATTAGATTAATAAACTAATTGTCATTTTATATTTATTTGGGTAATAAAACTTAACAATAATAAATATTTAACAATAATAAAATTTATTAAATTTTTGGATTTAGCCCACAACTCTTTCTCTGGATCTTTATCTCCTTTATTATGTCAAACTGACCGCACTTCAGATCCAAATCGGTTGGTTTATTTGGATATATCAAGTAATCTTTTAAAAGGAGAGCTTCCTGATTGTTGGAACAATTGGAAATACTTATCTGCTATTCACTTGGGGAGTAATAAGCTAATAGGTGAGATACCTCCCACACTGGGATCTTTACCTAGTCTTGAGTCACTAGATTTGCATGATAATGGCCTTTTTGGACATATACCATCATCATTCCACCATTCCATTACTTTGGTGCTCATCAATTTAGAAAGAAACAATTTTTCTGGAAGTATAACAAATTGGATGCCACAAAATATATCCATTGTTAAACTGAGATCCAATCAATTTACTGGAAATATTCCATCACAATTGTGCAGCCTCTCTAGTCTTATTGTGTTCGATCTTGCAGACAATACACTTTCAGGATCCAATGCCTGAACAACTTAACTTCAATGGTTACCGGCATTTGGAACAATGATTTAACTTTATATGAAGTAAAGAAGCTAGGAATTGGTGCACTAACTTTTACATTCAAAATGATTTTGTATAACCATTAGAATACTCGAAAAATTTAAGACTCGTACGGAGTATTGACCTTTCAGTTAACAAATTATCTGGAGAAATTCCTCCTCAATTGTTTCAGCTCATTAAATTGCAGTCCTTGAACTTGGAAGGTTCCAAATGAGATTGGAATGATGAAAGATATGGAATCTCTTGATTTGTCTCATAATAAGTTTCATGGGAAAATTCCTCAAGACATCTCCAGTTTGTTTTTTCTGAGTGATCTAAACTTGTCATACAACAATTTCAATGGACAAATCCCAATTGGGACCCAGCTCCAGGGTTTTGATGCATCAAGCTTCATTGGAATTCCAGAACTTTGTGGAGCTCCTCTAAACAACTGCACAGAACCAGATCAAAAGCAAAAGCAGAAAGAGTTAGAAGAAGGAGATAAAGTTGACAATTTTTGGAAGTCATTGTATCTTGGGATGGGAGTTGGATTTGCAGCGGGCTTCTGGATGGTTTCTGGCTCTATATTCTTCATCAGACCATGGAGGCATAGATTTTTCCGATGGTTTGATGGTGTGGTCGACCGAATATATGTGATTGTGGCCCTAAAGTTTAGAAAATTGCATTGAATATTGAGAACAAAGTGCACCAAAGGTAAGAGATAGACCTTATGTATTTGCTATTATTCACTGATTATTGTTAATTCCACTTGTCCTTCCTATTATTTTTGGTAAACATGCATATTCCAGTTATCTTATTGTTACTGTTAATTTATTGTTCAATAATGTTCCAGAACCATATAAAGGAGAGACGAGCTTAATTTCCTACAGATGCACTTGTCAAGGGATTGAGGCAAACAACTACATTCCTAGTTCTCTTGTGTTTTCTTTCGAGATTCTCTCCAGGAGTGGATTATGACAAAGAAAAAATTGTTTATGTATAATTGATGTCAATGTATTTGAGTTTCCTAGTGTGATGTCTATGACTTGTTTGTTTTCACAAGCTTTTTGTGTTTTTGATGTTTAATTGTATTTTCATTTTCTCTCTATTAAATGGATATTTCTCGTTGTGTGTGTAAATTAAACACTGTGACTGCAAAGTTTAGGAACCACTTACAACTTTGATTCCATATTTACCGTCGTATCAGAATAAAATATGAAACTGTTTTAATATAAATAAGCTTACTTTGCTTGCAGCTAAGCTAAGAGAAATCTCTAGCTTAAAAGGAGAAAATCGTACAAAAGAAATGAAAATGATGATTGAACTTGATTAGAAAAAATGCATGTTAGATTATTTAGCTAGGAACCCACTTCCTAGTTCCTAGTATGGGAAAAGGTAAAGTGTCTCTAATTCTTTGGTTTTCCTATTTTATCTTCACTATGTAACAAGATTTGAAATAAAAAGCATCTGGTAAAAATTAATATTCATCACTATTGTCTAGTAATCAATGTCATCTCAAATATCATGCTACAGCCTACAGGATAAAGATGTATTAATAACTTGGATGGAAAAATTCACACTGGTAAATATGGTTGTTAAGCTTGGTTTTAAATGTTCTGTAAACTACAGAATCTGTGATTTTCACACTGGTAATGGCTAATCACATAGAAGATGACTTCAGAAACTGAAGAAAATGACAAGTGTTAATTACTACAATCATGGACACAATCATGTTGCATATAACTGCCATTTTTATTGAAGCTAATAACGATCATAACAAACACCGAGAAAGAAACCTGTAGTCTCACTTTTGCAATTTATGTAATTAAATCTAAACTTAGGATGTATCAGACTCTTAATCAATTCAAAAACCAAAAAAAATAACTAGCAACTGTAGTAATTAAGCCAGAGCATTCCTCCAATACACTAAACGGTTTTAATTCTTACTGCCAAATAACAAGTTTTCTTCTAAACACAAAGAATTAAAATGCAATGTAATAACAAATATCTCAACTTTGACATGAATTATAATTTATTGGGTCAATTAAAAAAAAAAACCCCTGAAAGCATTCTATTCATAACTAACAAAATTGAAGTAATTTGTGACTAATAAACTGAAAAATCCTAACCTCTCATCTTCAACTTCCAATTCATAATTCTCTCCCTACTCTGTCATTACCAAAAATCACCTACGTTTTCCATAGCATGCATACATTACAGCAGCTGCAACAGCAAAAGCTCCAGTAGATCCTGCTACCACAATTGGCCACTGCAAAAGCAATCCATCCAATCCTTTCATTTCACTATCTATGCCATTTACGCCTCCATTGACTGCCTCAAGTGCTTTTTCCTTTAGTGTTTTAATAACCTTCTCTGCTTCTCTTACTTCCTCCTGCAATTTTGAAATATTTGATTCCATCCTTCTTACTTTCTCCTCTGATTCTCTTACTGCCTCTTCCAAACTAAGTTTTTCCTCAATCCACTCCTCCAACTTGGATCCCCCCACTGTAGCAACCTTTTCCAATTCTTCAACCTTGTGCCTCAACCCACAAATTTCCCTCTCATTCTCACCAACTATCTCTCTCAATTCCTCCTCCACCCTAATCTTCTTACTTCTTTCCTCAATTTCCTTCATCCCTGAAATCCCAATTTTCCTCTCTAAATCCCTAGCTTTCATCTCATTTTCTGCCTTCTCTTGCTTTAACCCTTCTACTTCCCTCTCCAATTCCATAACCCTAGATTCCTTCTCCACCAAAACCCTCCTCAATTCTGCAGACTCTGCCCTAGCTTCCTCAGCAGCTCCCATCTCAGATATCGCGTCTTCCTGAAGCCTCGCGACCTCAGTCTCGAGCTCAGACGCTCTCGCTGCGATAGCTTCCGCCGCCTTCTTGGCCTCCTGAGATCGTTCGATCTCTCTCTCCATACTCTCCATCTTCTCTCGAATACTTGCGTCATTTTTTCTCAAGACATCGATCTCCAGAGTCAGCTTCTTGATTTCCTCCTTCCTCCCTGCAATTTCATTCGCCAATTTGTCTCTCTCGCGTTCCAGTGAATCGAACTTTTTCGTCAATTCCGCAGCATGGTCATTGCTGCTCCCGCGTAAATCTGGATCGAAGAATTCCTCGCTGGTCCCATCCTCGACACCCGCAGATATAACGCCATTGACAATCTTGCCTTCTTCCGCCATTATGTCAATTGTGCACAATGATAATAATCTAAAGGATAAACCAACCGAGTAATGTACGATTAACAAGAACTGAACTACACGATAATTGAAGTTTCTAATAAGATAAAGAAGCAAAAACCCTGAGAACTGGGGAGTGCGGAATTCGAAGTTGGCGAGAATGAGTCAGTGATAAAAGTTTCCGAGAAAATCAAGGACAGGTACGAATTTCCGGGAAAATTTGAGCGTTCGATTCGCAAGATGCTTTAAGAATTAAAAAACGACTTTTCCATTTTCAGTTTTCCCGAGAAAACGGTAAATAGAGGAATCCAGAAAAAGAGAAAACGGTTCAGATTTGATATGCTTCTCGGAGCAGGCGAGCACCGGCGGATATTTTAAGGTCTGGGCCGTAGAGAAAGTGGTTAATGAAAAAGCCCAAAGTTTCTAGGCCCAAGAAAATATTGTATAATTAATGTCTGACTTTCATATCTTATAGCACTCCCCTTGATATTTCATTTTAATTGTGGTTAATTTGTACCTAAATCAAATTTGTAATGTTTGAGTGACTATACAGATAATTACATTTTTCTTTTGATGATAGAGCAAGGCTGTGTAAACTTAAAATCTCTTACTAATTATAAATTTGCCTCTAAACAAATACATCAATTTTTTTTTTTAAAAAAAAGAATGCTTTATAACTAGACTACATAAGTAGATTATGATGTTGAGAGCTGTTTTTTGCTGGAAAAAGGCTACAACGTACAATAATTGCTGAAAATCCATAACTACGTACTTAGGCAGTGCTAAATCTACCTCTATATTGTGTGCAGTGAGATGCATCAAGATGGAAAAACATAATCAAACCAAAATAAATTTATTAAGGTCAAATAGTCTGGAATAAATTTCAAATTAATTTTAAATGTTTTATTTGTTTTACATTGGTCCTGTACATTTTCATCTAATTTCATATTAATCCAACTGTTGCAGTCCATCAACTTTTTCCGTGAACGTTGACATAGCACACTGATGTAGTACCATTCTCTCTCCTATTTGTCATAATCTCTCTCTTAAGTAGCAATTAAAAAATTAAAAAAAAAACTTGATTTTTAAAAGGAAAAAATTTAAGTCCATTTCCTTATGTCCATTTTATCCAATTTCCCAATATAATTATGACACGTGGCAAAAAATGTTTAAATGACCAATCACAGTAGAGAGAGAATATAGAAGACCACCTTTTATTTGACCAATCATAGAAGAAAGAGAGTGTAAATACAATATATGATTGGTGAAATTGGATGAAATAGACATAAGAAAATAGACCTAAGTTTTTTCCTTTTTAAAACATCCAATCGGTACAAAAAAGTTTATAAATAATTTTATAATTAGTAAGATTTTATGTGAGTAGGCAGATGGATGAATGGGATTAGGGTGAGAGATATGGTTCTCTAACCGAGGCAATTCTGTTGGAGGGAATTTAAACATTGGTTCTTTAACTCATGAGATCTCAGTTTTCATAACTATTAACTGCAAAAATGTTGCTTATTTCAGTCATCATCTAAGAAAGAGGCAAAGAATGAGAGGGAGAAGAGAAAGTATCAACAAGGCTCAATTTCAATTATAAAGTTTCTTCAAAGTGTAACCAAAGTTCGTAGCATCTGACCAGAGAAAGCTGGCTCTTTGAAGGGAATCACTGCCTCATGGCCTTGGCCACCCCTTATTTTACAAAACATACAAGAGACTGAACCGCCTTCCCTACAAAGAACCTATTTTTTCTCTCTACAAGGATTTCTCCACTTCACCAAAATATTCACCTCATAACACTCCTAAAACATCCTAGTCATACCATACTGCACAGGACCAACCTTTCTATGAGCAGTGGCCCCAGCAGTAGCACCACGAAGCCCGCCATATTGGGCCTTCGATGGCATTAAGTTTGCGTCAACTGCTATTCGATCATCCTGTTCGATCCGGTTCACTCCTGCCCGTGTCATAAAAAAAGGGTTTGTATCGATATTAATAGCTATGTCCGGCGATATTTTGGCACGAACTTCGCTATGGGCATGCTTGGCTTGCAAAGGCACACCCTTATCAGCTTCTGTCACTGACCTTTCTTGATTTCCTGAGTTCGATCTTTGGTAATAATATGCAGGGGGGACAGCTTGAGAAGGGAGCACAGAACCTCTGATAAATGCCCTTGGATCATAGGAATCCTTGACAACACTTGCATATTCATATGGAACAACTGGCCCCACAACTTTTCCTGGTTTTGCTGGAACAAGAAACAACATTAGCGCATGGGGTTATCCACAAAAATTATACTTAAAAACAGTTCTTTATATCTTTGCCATCAGATTCTCCAATCAAAATAAAACATGAAGAAACTTTTTTAAAAAAGATCAAATTATGGAAGAGATAAGTTGTATAAATCATACACAGTATCAACCTTATGGCAAAGATATAAAAACTCTACCTAAGTTTTATCCTATACATAAATGTACATGAATGGAACAGACTATGAGGATTGCATTCTTCCATACCTAGTGGAATTCTCTGCTGCCCCTGCATTGACCTTGGCATAGGAATTTCTGTATCTCTGGAGTTCTTATTATATTCCTCAGCTGTTTGCCTGTTTTTGCAGGAAGCAATATTTGATTGCTCTTTTGGAGGTACCATATTAGAATGTACAACTGTCGACCTGCCAAAAACTCAGAGAAATCAGTAAAACTAATTGTTTAGTTCTTACAAATGCACACAGATGTTAAATATGTACATAAGTGAATTACCTTGGAAGAGAAACGTGCTTTCTTTCAAGTGGCATAACTGGGCCATTTCTACCGTTATTTTCTTCAAGATGAGCAAACTGCTTCCTGAAGTGATCAACAGCACTGTAAAGAAACACCCAAAATGAATAAGGAGAAGATAATGAATAATAAATCTGAATTAACATTTATCAAATGGATAAAACATGACATAGCAATTGAAAATAAACAAAGATAAAACCTTGGGTAAAGAAAATTAGTTCTCTCTGTTCCATTTATGTAGTCTTTCAGTAGTTGTGGATGATACTCTAGAATTTCCCGGAAGATTAGCTCTCGTATTTCTTCCTTTGTGACTCTTCGCCTTTCAAATTCAAACTCCATTTTTGTGATAGGTTGGCAGGATGGTTCCCTCTCAACTTTTGCCAGTCCCTTGAAGTAAGGATCAGCCAATGCCTGAAACACCAAAGATTCAAAAACTATAAGCATCTGGAGCATGAAAATCAAGTTGACATTTTCCAGATTGATGTACACGTTCCTTAATTCATTAAGCCTTCTTTCGTTAAGAGGAATTGGAAAATAATTAATTATTAACCTAAAATACTTCGCAATGCACTGACATAACTCATAAGCAATAGATCATAAGGTGACATACCTCTTCAGCAGTAGGCCGGTCTTTCGGATCAAAAGCGAGCAATCTCTCCAGTAGGCGTAGTGCTAAAGGATCTGCATTAGGAAATTTTTGTGCAAAAGGCACAGGTTGCTTTTTCCTCATGCTAGTTAGATATCTCCTTGCCTTATCATTACGTACCTACATCCAACAAAGAATATTGTTACATGTGCAAAACAAATTTGGCACAAGACTATAGCAGGACTATGTTATCATGTTTTTCCACAAACACTAGAGGGGAAAAAAATTTACCCGGGATATAGTATCTAGTGAAGGAGTCCCAAGAAGATCAGTCATCAAATCCAACTGATGGACAACATTTTTTCCCGGAAAAAGTGGTTTTCCTGTTAGCACTTCAGCAAATATGCAACCTATACTCCAAATATCAATTGCTGGTGTATACTGAATCAAGACATAAAAAAAATTACTATTAGCACTTCAGCAAAGATTAAACCTATACTCCAAATATATCAATTACTGATGTATACTGCATCAGGACACAAATTTACCATCATTTGTCTACTTTTTCAAGGTCCATTACATGATATAAAAATTACAACACAAAATTGTCTTTTATCTAAATGTTTATCTATATTAATATGGCTATTGGGTCTTCTGGTCATTGGTCTCCCAAAATAACCATTTAAATAATTAACAAAGAAAATAAAAATATGTTATGTGAGAAGATAATGGGAGAGAGAAAGTAGGGATTATGCATGATAATAGTTCATTTTAATTTTGAAAGATAGATAATGGTAGTTATCAAAAGGCCAAAATGCACATAGACCCCCTGAGTTTTGGGTCAGGGGCACATACATCCCCTGAGTTTTAAAACGTTGCACATAGACCCCCTGAGTTTTTACTTTGGGGCAGAGACACCCCTTCTGTTAGGGTTCCGTGAAAACTAGCCGTTAAGTGCCACGTCAGCAAACATGTGTGAGGGTACATACACCCCCTGAGTTTTCACATTGGGCCAGAGACAGCCCTCACACATCCTTCCTGACGTGGAACTTAACGGCTAGTTTTCACGGAACCCTAACAGAAGGGGTGTCTCTGCCCCAAAGTAAACACTCAGGGGTCAATGTGCAACATTTTAAAACTCAGGGGGTGTATGTGCCCCTGACCCAAAACTCAGGGGGTCTATGTGCATTTTGGCCTTATCAAAATAAAGATAAAGAGAATAACTTCCAAATTTTTAATTAATTGTTTTAAAAATTAATAATAATAATTATATATATTTTTTAAAAATTAAAGAAAAAACATAGCATGGACGTATGTGCATGTGAAGCCTCTAGTATATGATATATCTTTTATACTGTTCATCTTTGTTGCTTTCCATTTAACTGAGAATAACATCAAAGAATTGTGATACAGTAAAATCTTAAAGTATAGTCATATATAAATAAACCTTAAATATAAGTCACAATGAAACGATAAGGTGGTCATCATATCACATTGTTTGCCAGGGACTATGGCCTTATAACCAGAGTATTAGCCAATCAGCACACAAATAGTGAGACACCTACATTACTAGTAGATTGACAAGGAATAACAGATAGGTCTTAGGTCTTTCAGTTTGCTAATTGATGGGAAACTGGAAAGAGAATAATCCACAGCCTGTATGTGGAGCTTTTACATGCAAAGCTAATGAACTTAAACTAAGGTACCATGAATCAAGAAGACTACATTTATATTGTCTCACATCATTCAAAAGAACCTGAACATAGACATACCTTTGAGTAAAATGATCCACAAAGCTCCGGAGCTCTATACCATCTTGTAGCAACATAATCCTACAAATGCATATTGAGTAAGAAAAAAAAACAGCAGCTCCTAAAACGAATATAAAGTAAAGCAGAGAAAAATGTAGAAAAAGAATCAGGAAGATCAAAGGCTTGAATGGTATACCGTCCAAAATATAGTTGTTGGTGTGTCACTGAAGGCAACTCTAGCTAAACCAAAATCACATATTTTGAGTTTACAGTTTGCATTGGCCAGTATATTCTTTGGTTTCAGATCTCGATGATAGACATTTGCTGCAATGTATATCCAAGTATCAGATAAGCAATACTGAAATAATACTAGCTAACACAAATTCAGAACAGGAAAAAAATCAAGTAAAAGGGAAAATGAATTAGTTTAATAAAGTGTAAAAAAAAGTCATGCAAATTCAGGATGCAACAAAATCTACGAGGAAGAAATGGAAATATTTAGACATTTAGACAAAACAATATGAACTATCCCAAAATCTTCCTTAGTCATACACTCATACATAAATATTACAACAATGATTATGTTTCACATATTACTAACAAAAGTGACTTTAAGTGAAAAACAAATGTTATACTCATGAATAACACAACATAAATTCAAGTAAAATATTCAAGAACAGGTGTATATATATTTGATATCAAAATGGCCAAAAAGAAGGATAACGAGGAATACCAGTGTGAATGTACTTTAATGCTCGAAGTAGCTGGTAAAGAAAAAACTGGTAGTGTTCTTTTGTTAAGTCATCATTTGCTTTGATGACTTGGTGAAGATCAGATTCCATGAGCTCAAAAACAACATAAATATCTTTAAAGTCCTTACTAGAAGGAGGCAGCATAATGTGTTTAATTTCAACAATATCAGGGTGTCGTAGAAGTCTGAGCAGCTTTATCTCACGAAGGATACGCGCAGCATCAGATATGTGCTCAAAGATGTCATGTATCTTCTTTATTGCCACTTTATCACCGCTGTGAGTGTCAATTGCTGAACATACAACACCATAACTTCCTTTTCCAATGACTTCTTGAATTTTGTATCGATTGGCATCGCCATAGTCAGAGAAAAATTCCATCTCTGTTGAACTCTGCAGCAGTGATATAGAGTTATTTCACCAAGTAAAATCAGGCAAGATAAATCAAGCTAAAGTGATAAATGAGAAGCACATCTGTTTATAGAAATTACAACAAAATATAAGTTTTCTCTCAACTGTCTCACTGGGAGTTTTTCAGATTGAAGAAATAACAGGCTTTCACAAGTCGCAACACTTCAAACAGTAACTACAGACGCCAATGACATGCTTCTTATAAAAGATTTATTAACATAAAGCTGGAGAGTTTAATTATATTATGAATATGATCAATTCACCATAAAGTGGAATAAATTAATAGGTTAAAAGAAGCACTGACCCATGCAACAGCCTCACTCCCCAGGCACAAAGGACCTCCACTAAATAAAAGGCCAAATGGATCTCAGTTCTTAAGACACACCAAGACTCCAACATTTCTATCTTATCCAATATATCATTTCTTCTCATTGCACATATATTAAAGATTTCAATCAAGCTAAATGTTCGGCCAAAAAAAAAAAGAATCAAGCGAAATGGCATTTGCTAACTTCTTTTGAACTTAGCAGCAACAAACAATTGATATTTAAGTATCAATACCATGGATAATGAACTTAAAATTCATATTTCTACAACTTCAATAGCAATTTTGGAAGTAGGATGCAGATAATTATACATAATTCATAAACAGTAAAACTCGTTCATACATTTGGAAAGAAGTAATCCCACCCAGAGAGAAGTATAAAAGGAAACGGAAAGATAGGAAGGAAGTAAGGTAGAAGAATTAAATATATTGGATAATTATTAAGAAAAAAACAAATAACAGTATCAGACAAAATCTGATCTGATGCCGGAATAAAACTGTAAGCATCTAATAAAGGAATGCCCTCATCTATTACGACAACGCAGGGAAAGCACATCTCAAAGAGGTAAAGGGAAGCAGAAAGAAGGGTAAAAAAAAGAACCCCCTATAAGCACGTTATCCTCTGTTCGTAACAGAATAGATAGAGAGGAAGAGAAACTACAGCACGTAATGAATCAAATATAAGGACCCCATTGAACCCACTTGGTTTAGGCCTATCCAAAATTCTCAGTACTAACTAACATAATCATATAATTGTATATTTGTATCACTCTGTTAATTCACCTTTTTTCTGTGATCTGGCTGCATTTTCTGGCGACACCAAGACAATCTCCAAAAAGGTCCTATGGAGTTAAGATGAGAGTAAACAACAACAACAACAACAACACAAAGTCATAAATAAAAAGCGAGGATCCTCAATTGGCCCCAAAACTCAGCCACATTTGCCCCACCTACCCCTGCTCCGAATCACAAACCCACAATCCGAGCGAATTCTCTTCCCCAAGAAATCCTTCAGGAAACATAGAATCCAAACGAAATCCCACATGCACTTTTCCTCCAATTCAAAAACCACACGCACCACCAACCAGAAGCAGCCGCCACCAACCACCACCACAATCATAAAGCGACCAGGCTCCAACCCAAACGAAGAAGAAGCGATGATGATGCTGATGATGATGACTCTCTCATTTTCACACCGCGAGATCTGCGTTCGGAAACCCCAATAGCTATCTTGTATCTTCCACCAGAAAAAAAAGAAAAAAGAAAAGCAACCACGATTAGGTACAGCTGAAGAACACAGTAGAGAGAGAAAGAGAGAAGCAAGAGCGTGGAGTGCGCGAGATCTGTACACCGACACGCGATGTGAGAGAGAGAGAGAGAGGAAATGAAGATTTTCTACGTGAAAATTATGAGAGCTTTGAGGCTTAAATCTAGGAAAAGCGAAGAAAAAGAAGGACAAGACGATGGGGTTAGTATAGTAATAGTATAGTGTAGTATACGCTATCCGGATCGTATGAATACAGAAATACGGGGATGATTATACACGAAAGTGGCGTATATGTTAATATTGTAAAGATGCGAGGGTAGTTTTGTAATTTGAGTATAGAAGAGCAAATGGAGAAATAAAAAGATGAGGCAGAGATTCTGTTTCTGGTGTGAAGGGATTTTCCTTTTCTAGAATTACATGTCTCCTCTTTCAGTTTTAGGTGGCATGTGAGGCAAGGCACATGCTGTACACGTAGCACCTCACTAGAGGCCAGAAGTGGTGACTAGGGCCCCACATCGGAGTGCACCTTAAAGTATACATTTTTTTTTTAAGAGTATAGCATCCCTATCAACTTCTGAATATGTCTTAAAATCTGCATAATCTCAAAAGAAATCTAACAATTAACGCAGTAATTAATAGGACTAAACTGAAGTAAAGTTACTTAGGTGCTTGCTATAAAGTTCACCAATATAATTGAAACACGTGGCAAACATTTTTTGTATAACCAATCATGGTAGAGAGAGAAAATGAAAAGCAATAAATTACATAACCAATCAAATTGGAGAGAGAATATAAATAAGGTTTATGATTGGTGAACTTTATAGCAAGCACCTAAGCAACTTTACCTTAGTTTTTTTCTAATTAATATTGTCCTTTTTTAATCGAAGCGTAGTGTTTATCTTATCTACTATTCAATCTTCATTATGTTTTCTTGTTTTAACTTGTGGCATATTGAGATTGAGTGAAAGAAACTTATTTAGCCTTTATGTTAATTAGGAATTTAATTTCTTATTTTAGGTATGAAATAGTTGAAAGTTTGATTCGTTATTTTAAGTGTATATGAATGAAGATGGTGATTCAAATGACTCTTATTCGTATGTAAGGCAAAAAAAGAAAAGGTTGATGAAAGTTAATGTAGATGTAAGTTTAGATGCAGATGGGGAAGATGGAGTTGGATGTGTGATCGCAAGTACACTAGGCGATGTCTCGCAGCAATGACTTGAAGAATATCAGGAAGTGTTGCAATGGATTGCCTGGAGACCTAGCAGTGTATATATCTTAAAATATTCAAGTTTAACTCAAAGATTTTCATTCAATTATTTGTAAGACGGTCCCTAATCCATTTAAGGTGAGTCCTTATTAATGTGAATTCTTATTAATATTAATAAATAGCACTGCATGATTGAAGGGATACACTGAAATCAGTAATGCGATAGTACTGAACTTTTATCCGGGTGATAAGATATATCTTTTAAGGTCCAAAATAATTATTGATTTAAAAAACTATAATTTCTATTTATTGAAAAGTTATCTATATGAGGGGGAAAGTGGAGCCACTAACATTCATGTATTATATAAAATTAACTATAATTGAGTCAATATAGGAGGCAGTAGCTAGTATCGGAAGGTTTAGGGAAAACAATTAGGGAGTTTTAAACTGATGAATCACCACTGACTTATCAGAATCAAGTTTTCAAATTCATCGAAATAATTTTGAAGATAAGAAAATTGTTTCATGAGAGATCAATGAATATTTATAAGAAAGTTAGGGGAGAAACCAAGAAAGTAATTAAGGATAGAAATATTATTTTAATTTTTGATTTCCCTGTCATGTATAAACCGATACAGACAACATAATATTAATCATGCATCGCTTGAAGCTATTGACTATTGATCGACCGGTCAAGGCGGTGCAAACTCGTCCGAGGGCCGGTCGATATCATCCTATCAAAAACAAAAAAAGGAAAAAGAAGTTGATGCAGCCAATTTCAATAATGTTATAAATCTTTTTTGGCAATTGGCATCCACTTGTGCTTTATGGCTGAGGCATGTTGAAGAATGAAGGCTTCAGTATCTTATGAGTCACAGTAAGCAAAGATCTTGATAACGACCCATCACAATTCACAATTCCTATATATTACCATTTTTTGCATTATAAATCTAGAGAGACAGAGAGTTTTTTTATTAGTATATATAGTATACAAATTTATAATTTATTTTCTTATTTTATTAGTTGATTACTCGTAGACCGTAGTACTACTTATCTATTTTTTTTATAAAAAAAAATTGAAAATAATAAATAGTTTGTATTGAAAAAATCTATCTTTTTCATATCTGAATTAAGCAGACATTTTTAGTGGAATTAAGCAGTCAATTTCAATCTTTAAATATGTCATTATAATTCCGACAGGGATTAATATTTACAATTATAAGTAAAACATACTTACGAAAATGAAATGACATCACTTCAACTTTTATATGCAATTATAAATTTATTAGATTAATTAGGATTGAAATGCAATATCCCTATATGATAGTTATATAGCGCTCGTTTGAAATGCCAACAAAACAAATGAGATAAAAGTTTAATTTAGAAAATTTGAGATCCTAAAAGAATTAATTAACATACTTATACATTATAATCTGTGCCATTAATTGAAAAGTTTGCCCCCATCATGTATATATAGAGTTAATTCAATTGTATCTCTTATTTTAATTACTAGTTCATGCAATTTCTTTCTTTTTTTCAAATGTCTCATGAGCCATATATATTATTCAATTTTTATCTTTTATTTTAATTACTAGTTCATGTGGCATGAAGAAATTAATTATATCAATTAGTATACAAATAAAAGATAAAACTAAACTTATATATACAAGGAACAAAATTGAAACCTCATACAAATCAAATGGACAAAAAAAGTTAATTTTAATATAAAAATAATTAATTACCAAAATGACTAAAATACCCTTCCCATAAAATAATGTTTTAACTTTTTTTTTATATTTAAAAATGAGAGGAAAACTACGTCTGTATATACAATAGGAGTCTTATAATCTAAGTCTTATATATATATATATATATATTTAAAATCTTACTTTTTTCTGTGGTATCTCTAATGACTTTATTAGTGACCAACCTAGCATGGGCACTAAATGCAGCACGAAGCTATGACTTTGTAGCTTAAAGCAAACATGATATATACTTTATTACATGGAAGTGAAGTTTTAAATGCTCAAGAGTTTGAGAGTCTAACGTTCATATATATGATATATATATATATATATTTTTAAAGGTGGTTTAATTAGATCATATAAATGGGACAAAAGTATGTGGCTTACAGATGTATACAATACATACACACACACACACACATATATATATATATATATATATATAAAAGTATACGAAGTTTAATATTGGTCATCAATGTTAAAGACCTAAAATAATTTTTTGAAACGTTGAGGACCAATATTAAACTTTATGCAATCGTTGAGGATAAAAAAATAATTTGGCATATATATATATATATTTCAATATTGAGATTTCAATAATCTAACATATAATTAATATTAATAAAGCTACCTCACATCATACATCAAACAATGAATGGTGGATTTGACAACATGAATGGTCCAATTATTATTATTATAGCAACACCACATGTTAATTGGATTTGATCCATACAAATTTCATCAATTTGCTAGCCTATAAGATGAAGTATAATATCTTATAGACACTGACTTCAATTCAATATTGTTTCTACATTTAATTAATTAGCCTCTAAAATTGGTTCGTTCCATAATTTTTTTTTTGGTGCGTCGTTCCATAATTAATTTTGCACCCGTCTTAAACCTTATATATTTATTACTAGTTTTTAATATGAAAGTGAAATTTTTAAGGTTTAGGGTTTTTCCTCTAAAACTTTTTCTCTCAACTATAATTCTTCTTATCTCTTGGTCTTCATGCATATCTAGCCGGATCCATATAATTTTGAATCTTAAATTTTACAAATAAATTAGATCTTTCGTCAACCAAATTTTAATGGTAAATTTCTTCTTGATATACTTTAATAATGCATAGTCATCTTTCCTTGTGATAATTTAGTCTCTAATTAATATATCGACTCAGATCTAGTAATTAAAAAATTTTTATTTTATTTTGTATATTAATTTTCTTTAATTAAATTTCCTTGATATAATAAGCATATACTTTTAGATTCCAAATTTGTTATATTTAGGTATCATCATTTGTGTCATTTATATATATATATATATATATATATATATATATATATATATATATATATATATATAAAACTTTGATTCTTTCATCGTATTAGTAGAAGAGTTCATGACATTTTTAACTTTGAATATTACTTTATATTTAATATACAAGAGTTATAAAAAAACAATTTTACTGTCAACACACGCAGAATGATAAAATTTTTAATTGCAGCATTATCATTTTTTTTATTTGTATCTTTTTATTGAAAATAATTATGTTCAAGGCACTATAAAATACTAAATATAAATATATCTTTTAACAAAATTCGAACATGAATTCATCGTGTTACAGAAAATTAGTCACTTTAAGTAAACTCAAGTTGCTTTGAAGCAGTATTATGGGTTGGTGAATTGATAAGCAATGAAAAATGTAAAACATTAATTGGGGCATGCCATTGGAACAGTATTTTGTACACAATCACGTGCAACGCGTGGTTTTTACACTACCTGTCCTAACCGACACGGTTTTCCTTTTTTGGCCAAATAACTGACACTCTTTATATAATGATATTTATTCTCAAAGTCTTCATTTTTCATTATTTTTTCATAGATTTTGTTAGCTACAATATCTTAAATTATCCGTTAAGATTTTATTTAGTGGCTGAATATTCATTTTGTTCTTTTTACTAATTTTATATTGATTTTTTATCTTTTAAAAATTTTAAATCAGTCTTAATCAATTACATTTCCATTTATATTTTCATTCTCATTCTTTTTTACTACCAAAGAAGTCTTTTTTTTATTTGGAACAAATCAAAAAAATATATAATTGATTTGAAACTTTTGAAAGATAAAAGAACAATGTAAAATTATTAAATAAGAAATATATTTTTGTTTATTTTTTTTAAAAATGTGATAGTTAACAAATTTTTTTTTAATATACTAGGTTTACCCTTGAATAAAATACGGTCAAAACCCCAAATTGGTCCTCTATGTTTCATCCAAGTTTTATATTGGTCCTTTATATTTCAAAAAGTTTAAATTGGTCCTTTATGTTTGCAAGAAGTTCCAAATTGGTCCTTCCGTCCAATTCCGTTTAGTTTTTCCGTTAAGTGATGATGTGGAAAGCTGAGGTGGAACACTATCTCTCCTACGTGTACTGCTTGGCTGACGTGGCCAAAGTCACCTTAAAACTAGGGACTAAAATGAAACAAAATAATTTTCACAAAATAAAAATGTAATTTCCCCACCCCATCTTCATCTTCTTCCTAGTTGCTGAGTATCAATGCCATTGATGTCCTGGTTGGTGTTCGTCTTATGTTGCCGGCGACATTGACATCGTCAACGGCACCTGAATAACGCTTATGTAACGAAGAGACTCATCCAGCTCCAGCTTTCTTAACTCCTCTTCTTTCAACGGCGCTGCCGTCGGCTTCGGAAAATTTGACTCCACCATTAACACAATCTCGGAAGGAGACAAATCGACATTGTGACTTTCCTCAATACTCTGTTTTTGATGCTCGTGGTGATCGCTACGTCGCGCGACCACGTCTCGACGATGAGTTGTGCCTTCTAGCCGCCGGCCGTGGCGGAAACGAACTCCGACACGCCTGATTCATGGAAAATCACACACTGCAAAAACAGATGAGGATGAGAAATTGAAGAGAAGGTTTCTTTCTATGTGTTTGTGATTATTGGATCTGGAGCAGAGAACATTATGGGGCAGCTTGATGATTTCTTTGATGAGATTGTGGAAGGGATGAAGAAGCTTCTCGATTTGTGTAGCCATAGGTGAACGAACATGAGTAAATCAAGTTAGAATTGAATGAAACAAGTAAAGGAAGAGAGAAAGCAACTATGTAGAGGAATATCTCAGTTGCTTGCTCTGCCCGATCTTGCTCTGTGACGAGGAAGAAGAAGAGGGGAAATTATATTTTTGTTTTGTAAAAAATTATTTTATTTCATCTTAGTCCATAATTTTTTGTTAACTAAGGCCACATCAGCTAAACAGTACATGTAGGAGAGAGAGTGTGACACCTCAGCATGACACGTCATCACTTAACGGCGTAACTAGACGGAATTGGACGGAAGGACCAATTTGGAACTTCTTGCATACATAATGGACCAATTTAAACTTTTTGAAACATAAAGGACCAATATAAAACTTGGTGCAAACATAAAGGACCAATTTGGGGTTTTGACCAATAAAATACCTTTTATATAAATATGATGAATAAAGTGAATATATAGATCTCTCTCTATATGAGTATTGGTTTAGTTATATTTATGGCACGTTTGGTATCCGGTGAGTGTTTAGTGGGAAGTAGAAGTGAAAGTGAAAATAGAAGTGGAAGTGGAAGATTTATGTGTGTTTGGTATGTAGGGAAAGTAAAATAGAAATCAGAATAAAATTGTTTGGTATGATAGGAATGAGATAGGGAGGTGGAAGTTAAAAAGTGTAAAAGACTATTTTATTCTCTAAGATTATGCCCTCACATGGGAAGGGAAGGAAAAAATTGTATTTTCATATCTACTTCCTTCCTTCAACCTCACATTCCATCTAAATTTATAGGGAAGAAACCTTCCCTCAACCTTCCCTCTCAACCTTCCCTCTTCATACCAAACATACAACACATCACTTTCCCTCTCACCTTCCCTCCTCAAACTATACCAAGCTATACCTTAGGCCATGTTTGGTATGCCTTCCTTACAGGAAAAATGAGGTGAGATGAACTTGCTGCATGTTTGATATGCCTCCAGTATAAGGAAGGTGAGGTGAAGGTTCCCTCTACAAGGGAACCTTGCTTCCCTCATGATATGGAGGGAAGGTGAGGTGAGGTGAGGTGAGGTTTGGTTTGGTTTAAAAACCAAAATGATCTTAAAAAATTTGTGGCCTTCAAAAAAGTAAAGGCAAAAAAGATATTTCATACTTTTATTTTCTATTTCCCTATCTTCTTCCTACCATACCAAACAATATTACTCTTATATTCCACTTCTATTTCCCTGCATACCAAACATATTTTTTATCACTTACTTCCACTTCTACTTCCACTTCCATTTCTACTTTCACTTTCCACTAAAACACTCACCGGATACCAAACGCCACAGTTATTAGTTTTCAAGATTTAAAGTTTCGATTTTAAATTTGTTGTGGATATAATTATAAGGAAAATTACTTCTAATAGATCATATTAACATTATTTAATTACCTATTAATTATCATAATTAAATTAATTAGATTTCATGTAAAAATATTATCGAATATTCAATATTACTAAAATACTAAAAATGGACTCGATTTCTAGAAGACAGTTTCTTTAGGTTTACACTATCATAATTAGTAATTAATTTGCATACACATGTTTATATACTATAGTATATTCACAATCCCCTAGGCTTAATTAACAGCAGTATATTCCCGCTTTACTATAATTAGGGCTCGTTTGGATAGAATTAATCTGAGTTATTTTCTGGTTGTACCTGAATTTGTTAGAGATTGTTTCTTTGCTGATTATTGTGAAGTAGGTTTTAGTAGAATAGTTAATCGTGATGTATAATTTATGTTGGATGGTTAGGCACTGGTTTCGTGTCTACAACTATGTTCACTCTCTTGATTTAGTATAATTACTTTTTATGAAAAAAGTTTAAAATGTCCAATTTAATCTTTGAAAGATATACTTTGTCTTCAGAAATCTACATACATTAACTCACAAAAATTAGTCCTTGAGACAAATTTAATGCCTATATCAAAATTTTAAAAACAAAAAACAAAAAATTGATGTACAACATAAATGTGTAAAGACATAACATGTTGACTTCGCTTGATCCATATAATTAACGCCACCTAATAGAAAAAGACTATGATTGTTGTTGTACAACCAAAAAATTTTCCTATTAATCTTAAAAATTACAGCCCCATTTGGACCAAACTCATCGTTTTTTCTTTCAAACATTAAATTGAACAATCTGAGGATAGGGATCCTTACCCTTTAAAAAGAAACAAAGTCATGATATAATTTGAAAGCAATTAACATAAACAATAAAACCTCTAGAAGGATCAGTGGCTCCATTTGGTACAAAATTTGGTTAGTAAAATAAAGGCTTTTGCAGGGAAAAGGCAACTTTGGAAAGTAAAAGGTATTACAATTTAAAAGAGAAAATTGTTTGGTCTATAGAAAAATGGAAGGGAAGGTGGGGTAAATAAACTATGAAATAATACTAAAATACCCCTCATAGATATGCAAATCAAACCCTAAAGCCGACGCCGCCTCCACCAACGGACAGATCTTATGGAAGACGACGACGACAATGAAAGAGAAAGATGATGACGGCGGCAGCGAAGATCTGATGGAACCAAAAGCCACAGCGATCGACAGCGATCATGGAAGCCGAAAGAAGACAGCGGCGGCGGCGGCGGCAAAGATCTGATGGAACCAAAGCCACAGCAATCGACGACGATGATGGAAGCACCCTAGACGACGATGGCGGTGAAGATCTGATGAAGAGAAACAGAAGAGTTTAGTAAAGAGAAGCCACTGTGAGAAAACAAGAAAGAGAAGAGAGAGGCGGAGGGCTCAAATGCCAAGGGTAAAATTGTCTTTTTCAATCACATTCCTTCAGTAAAGCTAAACACCCCAACTCTTTTTATGTAAAATTTTGGCCACAGTTCATTGTCTTGCAATGCAAAGTAAATTACCAAGCCTTTTTTATGATACCAAACCATTTCAAATTTGTGAAAAACGTGCCCTTTTCCATTGCAGACCTTTTTGTGCTTTACCAAACGGAGCCATAAGAGTCACACGACAATGCAGTAAACATACAATGACAATATTAATCTATATTCATACAAAGTGAACCTGTCTGCTGATGGTCATGAATGGTACCTCTTGTCATCAACATGGGGTTTAAGAAACAGAATTCACAGAAAGTTCAATTTTCCTGTGATTTATGGGACCCACGTGTTCTCTTTTCCTCAATACCAGACTGTGAAAATCTCTTTCGAAGAAGATTCAAAACATCTTCTATTTTCACTTCTTTTTTTGACAATAGAACCATAGCATGATACAGTACATCTGCCATCTCCGAGGCAGCACGCGACTTGCTCTCGTCGTTCTCTAATGTTTGACACAACTCGTCTGCCTCTTCTCTGCCAGTAGAAGAATCAAGCATGAAGTATTATAAGGGGGAAAAAAGATTCTGTAAAAAGCTTCCATACAGAAGCAATTTTATAATATTGCTACAATACAAAGCTTGTAAACATCAGCAGAATAACATGATAACAAATACTGTACCGGATTTTGGCGCACAGCAATCTGTTGTCGAGCAATAATCGCTTTGTCCATGAAGGCTGTCCACTTTCACCTTCTGCTAACTCTGCTTTGCGCTGGGAGATTGTTGATTCTAATGCATACAGAGTGGTTAAAGCCAATTTACTTCCTTTGGCCTGCAACAGATGGTCCAAATGACTTTGAATTCAAGCATATCTTTTTTCACTTTGAAGTGAAAGACAACAACATGCAATCATAATTGATTGAAGCTAACCTCTTGTTCTTTCAACAAGTCAAAGACCGATGTATAATAGCATGTTTCAGTACCCGTGTGGCAGGTAGGCCCATCAGGCTTCCCAAGGTATATAATCTACAAGGTAATTAGTACAAGAAAAATGCAATTCCATTCCATGAGGAAGCAAAAAAAGAAAACTTAGATAATTCAATAGGGAGGGAAAAAAAAACTTACAGAATCACAATCACAATCAAGAAAGATATCATGAACATTAATAAAATTATTAGAAGTCTCTCCTTTGGTCCACAATGTTGACCGTGATCGGCTATAGAATGTTGCCTTCTGAGAGGATATGGTTGTAGCCACTGCTTCTCTATTGGCAAAACCTTGCATTAGTATGGCTCCTGTGTCAACATTCTGAGCTATTGCCACAGCTAAACCTTTACTGTCCCATTTCACACGGTCTAGTAGTGATTCAACCTGAAGTAAATTTGACCAATAAACATTACCGCATGATAAAATACTAAATAAGGTAGCTGACTAAGTCATTGTGCAACCTCAATTCAGGAATATGCACAAGTATTGTGATAGCTGCTTATGCAAGTGTTCATGTATGAAAATCAATGTAAAGCCAATCCTTGTCAGTGTTACTTTTATACAATTTTATGTGTTACAAAAACGAAAGAAGAATCAACTCAAATGACTAGTAGATAACAAATACTACTAAAAACAAAACAAGAACAGCTCTCTGCTATCGCAGATACTCAAAAAAGAACCAATTCTTTTTATTTTCTATCTTGCGGTCTATAGCCTTAATCATGCATTGACAAAAGTCAATCAACAAAGCTTACAACCGGGAGGGCTAAAGCTTACAACAACAACAAATAAAGCCTTTTTTTCACTAGGAGGAGTTGGCTATATAGATCAAGCGACGTCAACGTGATGTCGTGATCTATCTTTGCTCATTTCTATAGTTAGATTCATCTTAATAGTTTATCTGATTCACCTAGGATGGGTTATACGTTGAAGGTATCAATCAATCAATCAAAGCCTTGTCCCACTATGTGTCGGCTATATGGATCAAGGGCAACTCAAGAATTTGGCCAAATAACCATCTCTGACTGTGGCATAGTGGAGCAGGGATGTGAGGGAGTAACATAAAAAGGCTGGGAGGGTGTGAGGTGATCCTTAGGTTAGAATTTGGATGATGAAAGGAGAGTTCTAGCCTCTTGAAGAGCTAGAGTAGTTTCTCTACTATTTATCTAGGTTATTTTTCAGTAATTGATGACTGGTTGCTTCTGGCTGTTTGTGAGCGGGGTGCTGTGTTTTCTTTTCGTTTCCTCTTCTATTAGTTGTGTGAGAGCTTCTCTGGCTATAGTAGCAGTGCTGTGTTTGTGTGGTAATTTCTTGTTCAGTGCTATTTTATCTAGTTTAGTGTTCTACACAGACCTTGTGGCTGTGGCAGGGAATATATTTCAGTGTTTTCTTTCATTTTGTGTGGTGCTTCATCTCTCCTATTATTTTCTTTGGTCTTCTCCTACCCCTAATTATCACGCTAGTAATCCATATTAGTAAAGTTTTCACTCCATACACTAAACGAGGTCTACAAAATCCAAATGTTAACTTATGCCACTCAAGTGACAGAAAGCAGAGAATGCCTATTTCATAATTTCTGCTTCAGCATATATGGATGAACCTACTTAGAAATGACACATATATAACAAGGGATTTGGGGATTATGCATTGCTATGCCCCAGTGATAATACAGAGAACGAGAATTCGTGACTTGACACCAACATCAGAGTAATTGATACTAAATGAATTCCGAGGGTCCAAAAGAACGCAAGTCACTTTGACATATAAGTACCTTTGGGTCGATGGAAGTGTCTCTCTCTGATCTTTGAATCGAAGCAAAAGCTATATGAGGGCTTCTCCGCTTATCGCAGTCATAGCGCGAAAGATACAGATTATTACCCTTGCGAAAAACTGTTGCAGGTTGAAGCATGTGAACAGATGGAAGAGCCATTCAATTGAACACAGAAATGCAACCTCCGACGGTCGTGTATTGGCGGCGCTGTCGAAGAAGCTCCCGGTGATTGACGATGTTGGTGTGCTTGAGGCTGAAGCGATCTTCCTAGCGCTGGAGATGGCAAAGTGATAGCAAGGTGGTGCTTCAGATGCTCTCGGAGAAGACCCCCAATCTAGCGCCGATCGGATCTGTGTTGGAAGACATTAGGGCTATGTTTGGTTTGCGGAGGGAATAGGAAGGTAGAGTCAAAAAAAAATTAATTTTATCATTTATTTTAAAATAAATATAACATTTATTTAAAATTTATTATTATTTAAAATGAGAGTAAAATTAATTTTTTATACTAAATTTCCATTTTCTCATTTCAATTTTTTAAACCAAATATGGCTAAGGGGTTTATTTGCGAAGAACAAGGGTGAGGGATGGGAATTGAAAATGCGAACAAAAAAAATGTTACGTTAATGTGATATAAATAAAAAAATAGATAAAATAATTATTTTATTTTTATATTAAAAATAAAAATAAATAAGTAAAGTAAAAATTAAAAAAATAATTTTATTACATTCTAAAATTAAAATTTATTTAATAAAAAAATATAAGAATGTTAGATTATTAAGTTTTTTTTTTACCAACTCTAGCAAACAAAAACACCTGTGTTCAAGCTTTTCTCTTTTTGTACTTTTTTTTTTCCATAAAATTCACTTGTGTACTTCAACTGGGTCCATCGTCAAGCCAATAGTGTGAAAATAGATGCAGTACAATACCGTTGTATTCTAACATTACTTTGTCCAAAATTAATCATTTGATATATATTGGACATGAATAGAGCTGTCAAAATGGGTCTAATTCGATAGGTTGGCCCATTTAACCCACCAATTAGGTGGGTTGGGTTTCAAAATCTTAACCCGTTTATTAAACGGGTTGGAAGAACGGGTTAGGTGGGTTGACTCGCTTGTTAGGTGGGTTGGCCCGTAACCCATTTAACTTAAAAAAAATTAAAAAAAAAAACATAATTCCTAATCATGTTTCTTTCTTTTTGTGATATTTTCATTTTTCACCACATTTGCAGGAGCGAGAAGAAAAAGAAATGAATAATGTTGTGATATTTTGACTATGTTTCATACTTTCATTGTTTTATTTTTAACTATTTGTGAGTGACATAATGAATGATAAATTTTTTTTTCTTTTATTATATTAAATTTCTTAGATCATAAAAACATGTACAAAAAAAGTATAGATTTTTTTTTTAAAAAAAAGTTGGAATTAAAAAAATTTTAAAAAAATTTCAAAAAAAATAAAATAAAATAGGTGGGTTGGCCCAGTTTTAATTAGGGCTAAAAATTTTCTAGGCCGACCTTATGTATTTTTTTAAAGCCGAACGGGCTAGCCTGTACGGCATAATCCATTTTGATACCTCTTAGTATTATGTAATATTTTTAAAGAAAAAAAAATATTTGATTTCAATAGTTACTAAAAAAAATATAAGTATATCTACAAAATTTTAACTTTGGATCTTAATTATACTTATCACAACTAATTATTTTAGCTATATTAATTTTAAGAAATTTTTATATTATATTATTTTGATTAGTTGGTTGAAAAATTAGTGGATTGATTTAATGGCTTTTTGTTTCAGCAATCCTATTTAATCAGTTCAATTGGTCTCGAATAGCTAAAACATAATATATATTTAGTAGAAATAATGTTTAAAATTACAAGACAAATTCTAGCAACCAAACATGGCCTAACATATTGATTAAGCAATACCTAATTAATTCTTCTACACTTGTATATATATTACTCTATATATATGCCTTAAACAAAATATGCCATCAACTTTTATATAACGTATAGTTTGTTTGCTTGATTTAAATATGAGTGACAATCAACCCAATTAAGCAGGTGTCAGATGTTCAATTTTTAATTTGAATATAAAATAATTTTAAATTTTTAGATGAATTGCTATCTTAGTTACTATACTCCATTCCCTTATTAAAACCAAAAAATACGAGTGACATTCACACAAATATCATAATAAAATGGAAATTTTCTGATGTCGGTCGTCTAAAGTGAGACCATTCACATTTCTTCAACAAATCTATATTAATATGGCTGTGACGCCTTTTGGTTATTGGGTCACAAAATAGTCATTTTGTAATTAAAAAATATAAAAAAAATATATGATGGTGGGAGAATGTGAGAGAGAGAAAATAGATATGATAGGTAGTTATTAAAAAAAATAAGGGAATAAATAATTTCATAATATTTAATTTATTGTTTAAAATATCATTATAATTTTTATATTGTATTTTAAAAATTCAAAAATTATATATCAAATATCCAATATGTTATTATTTAAAAATATAATAATTATTATTTTATATTATATTTTTAAAAAATTAACGAATAAATTACATGCACGTACGTGCATGCGAAGCCTTTAGTCTATATATATGGCTTTGGAGCCTTTTGGTCATTGGTGTCACAAAATAGTTATATTTTATAATTAAAAAATATGGAATAAAACATTATTGCAGGAGATATGAGAAAAAAAGAGATTATGGATAAGATAGTTAATAAAAGTGGTGAGAGAGAAATTAGAAATATAGGTAGTTATTGAATTTTTTATTATATTTAAAAATAAAAATAAAAATATTTTTATACTAAAATAAAAAAATGGTTGCATACACCTTAGTGCATGCGAAGCCTCTAATATTATATATCTTTTATATAAAAGTTTAAGACAGCGGGCTCCTTTAATATTAATATAACTATATAATTAAGTTAATTTGTGATATATATATATATATATATATATATATATATATATATATATACATCATTTGATTAGGAGAAAATTTGCATAATTATAATAAAGATAAGTGACATATAATTGAAAAAATGAAAAAACTAAAATCTTATGCAAAGTTAAGGAACAAAAATGGTTGATTTCCTCAAAATATTAATGTAATTTTTTATAATTCATAATTAGTATGTTATATAATTCCATTTGAATTGAATTAAGGGCTTGGTTGGGGATGGTTTGAAAGTGGTATGGAATTGTTTAAATTTATAAATCTTTGGTTGAGAGTTTAAGTGAGCAATGGAGTGAAATAATTTAGGATGGTTTGAAAATCTTTCCAAACCATCCAACACCTCAATTTTTAAACCCTTCCAAATTGGAGGTTTTAGGATCGTTTGTGTTGTTTATAAAATTTAATTTCATTATTAACCCCTCTTTTATTCTACTTTTGTTCATTCATTATAAAGACAATATTATCAACCACCCACTTTATTTTTTTATAAACTCCCAATCAATGGAATGGTTTGTTTGAATCATTTCATCCCACTTCACTCCGCACTATTCTATTATTAACCACCACAGCCCACTCTCTTCAAAACTTTTAACAAAGTGTTAAGTGTAGTTTAAAGAACATAATTATAGCCACTTTATAATGATTATGAGAGTAGTTAAGTATAAATTACTAATAATAATAATATTATTATTATTATATGAGAGAGAGTTAATTAATATTTATGAGGTTGAATTGAATTGAATAAAAATAGTGTGTGTATATATAATATAGGGTACATGAAAAGTAATCCACAACCTCTAAACATGGACATTTCATCAACCTTGAAGCGTATTGGTGGCACGTGCTAATGCAACAACTACTCTTCTTTATCCTATCCACGTGTATCTTTCTCCTTTTCAATTATGCAAAATATATAAATGAGTGAAGAATTCAATTGGGCAATATCAATTATTAGATTAATAATGACAAATAATAATAATTATTAGATGTCATGCACGTTGTCAAATTATTTTGCTATAAGGAAATTGGCATACTTGCAGCTTGCAACTAATAATTAAAGTCAATCTTGTGAATGTTGCCTGGTCTCTCAAATCTTTATATATAAATATATGATGTCTTTCATTTAATTAATCTTTCTAAATATTAATATTTTATATAAAATGTTTCCGTAAAAACATAGTTTTACATTTGATAATTATATAACTTGGACTAGGTCAGTCAATTTGAACTCATAATGAGACCTGAAGTAAGGTAATGTTTTTTTCCTCAAATTTACAGCATTTTACACGGTAATATTAAATTTTAGTATAAATTTTTTTAATTAATTAGTTCTTAATTGATCATAAGTCTTTATTGATGTGAATTTCTATTAATATTAATAAATGACATTATGATTTGAAGGATGTACCAAAAGTTCAGTATCATTGTATAGTACTGAATTTTTATCCCCTCAAAATTTATACTCCCTCCAGTTTATAATATCTGTTTCGTTTGGTATGTGCGTACAGACCAAAAAAATCATTAGTTCACCTTAAACTTAAAAAAATATGACATAAAAAGACTAAATTACCTTTATTGATTAATTACTCATATTTACTCTTTCGCCATTAAGCTTATCTTGGAAATATGTATTGGTAGGATAAAATTGTAAAAAATAATTAATGCTTTTTTGATTTTGTAAAATAGCAGATATTTTGAAACATAAAAAATCTCCAATGTTACTGGTATCCGGTGAGTGTTTTAGTGAAAATTGGAAGTAAGTGATAAAAAATATGTTTGGTATGCAGGGAAATGGAAGTGAAATGTAAAAGTAATATTATTTGGTATGGTGTGAAGAAGATAGAAAAATATAAGATAAAAGAATGAAAAACCTTTTTCTACCCTTACTTTTTTAAAAGCCACAAATTTTTTATTTGGTCTTTAAACATCACCCCCACCTCACCTTACGTTCCCTCCACTTCCCTCCCTATCATGAGGGAAGGAAGGTCCTGTTCACTTTCTCAGTTGCCCAACCTTACCAAACGTGTTCAATCTCATTTCAAGTTCACCTTTCTAACTGGTGAGTAATAATTGTTAAGTGAGTGATAGCTAGAAAAAGTATTTATATTTTTTCTTAAAAATAATATTAAATAATTTTTATATTAGTTAAACGTGATGTCATAGTGACAAATACTGGAACTAAATATTTTCTATATTAATTACTGAAATCTAATTATTATTGTTATTTTTTAATTAAAAAAAGAGGAAGAGAGAGAAAGAAAGGGATATGCTTAGACTGGATGGCACGGAAGGCAGTATATCCGATTCCAATGGGGGGATCCCCACGTGGCCACGTGAACCTTCGTTGCTTGCTTTGGAATTAGACAGATAAAACTAAGTTTGGTTGGTCTAGTGGTTAATTCACTAGGTCGCTTAAACAAGTGTTGGAGGTTCGAATCCTACCTTGTGTATGCAACAACCAATTGGCCAACGACAAATCCTTAAATGGAGCTCAGATCCGATTAGTCCTTGACCTGTCGAGCTGAGAGATATCTTGAAAAACCAAACAAAAATTGAACAGATGACCAACAAGCACGTGGACCCCCCGTGGGATCCACCCCTTTTGTCTTTGGTTACGTTGTATCTACCCGACAAAATAGGAACGTCACATTCTTTCCTTCTCTGCCCCTATTAGGGTATCCAATACTTATTAAGCACTAACCACGGATTTAGGTTTTGTTTGATTCAATTTTTTTTTTTAGAAGTGCTCAGATACGATTAATAGTGTTTTAAACAAGAATATCTTCATAAAAAATACATAAGAAAAAAAAACAAGAATTTATCATGCACAAATCGAGAGTGAATTTTTTACAATTAGTATTAGAGGTATGGAGTTAGATCTAGTAGAAGAAATTAATCCATAATGTGTTTTGTAAAATTTTTTAATACAAATAAGATATATAAAAAAAAGTATTTGAGTAATTAATCATGGGTGAAGAGGAAATATAAAAAGTTAAATTAATTTAATATATATATATATATATATATAATGTTAAATTTTACATGACTAATTATTAAATAAATAAAATATAAATGAACCAACAAATTTTTCTTGTTATTGTCAAAATTGGCTCAACTTGTTGAATTGCCTCCTTTAACTAAATATTTAAGTGAGTTGAATTTCTATTTTTTGATCTCATATAATATTGATATTATTTTTTATTTTATGTACTTAATTCACAAAATAATTTGTTATATATATATATATATATTTATAATGTCGTTATATATGAGTTTATTAGATTATTGTATACTAAACTTCTCCTGAATCCAAAGTTAATACATATTGTTAAATTTGACTTTAAATTTTAGATAGTGATGTGATGACACTAAAAGTATCTTAATAATTGTGGGTCTTAATATATATATATATATATATATATATATATATATATATATACGAAAGACCACTAAATTTAAAAGTAGCCCCAAATTTAAATGGTAAGAGTGTCATCAAGGGGCCGGAAAATATAATATTGTATTAAAATGGGGTTAATGCTTTGAAAGTGAAAGATGAAGAAAGAAAAAGCAATGAAACCCATAAATTAAAGCTGAAAAGTAAAATATTAACAATTTATTTAATTTTCTTCCTTTTTAATTAAAGTAGCCCTATAGATATGGAAGCCATGCGTGCATGGTATTTGTTTCTCATCACTTCACTTCCATTATCAGCCCTTGATTCCTCACTATATATATTGTTAAAGTTTATTCAAAATCCAGTATTTTATTTAAGAAATTAATTTATTTGGCCAAGCTTTTAACAAAAAAATTGTTATTTCTAAACAATAATATATAACTAATGAAAGTAGTTTTTCTATTATAGAACGATAAGAAAAATTAGAACTTCTCTTAAAAAAAATTAACTATGGTTATATGCATTGTAAATTTGTAATTAAGGCATAATTATTGGTTATGCATTGTAATTAAGGAAGCATTTGTAGCTAAGCCACTTGTACCTGATCAACAAGACTACTCATTAAGTGATTTATTGAATACATGTGGCTACAAATCACATCCCTATTGAGGAGTCTTGTTGAGTAGTGAGTGAGTACAAGTGGTTAGAAATGCTTCCATCTTTTTGCTAGAGAAGCTCAAAATGCTTCTTATATATAGAGACAATAATTATAGGTGAGTTTTGTTTAATTCATAGCTTAATATGAGTCTCTATACCTAATTTTATACTAAATTCCTAATTACATTAGGGTGATGCTGATGAAAGGTCGAGTTTCTATTTATTTGTTTTTTAACAAGAAAAAAAATTTATATTAAAACATCACTCTTTCTCATTTTTTTTTAAGAGGAGAGAGAGTGAGAGAAATCAACCCTGTCGCTTTTCCTCTGTGTTTATCCATCACAATAAGTACAAGTGAATGAAAAAACATAATAAACATTTCATTTTAAAAAACAATACTTCATATGTTTGCTAGAAAAGTGTATGAAATATCATCAATTTTTTCTTTGAATGGATCCATTTTGCCAACGTAGTCTTTACTTCAATTACGACAATGCCGGAATTGTATTCCATCTTAAAAAAATTTCAAAGTTTTTTCACTAAATATATGTAAAAATATTACCATAAAAAATCTAAAAAAATTATTAGCTATTTCTCTCTTCATCAAATAAATATCTAATTATAGGAGTTGCAGCGAGGAGATTAATCATTGTTGTCGATGGTGGATACTATTCCTTACGAAAAAATGACTAGGAATTATGATTATACTGAAATGTTAGACTGTTCCTATATATATATATATATATATATATGAATAATACATAATTGGTTCTAGCTATGCACTTTTTTTAACACTCAATATATCTTGTTTCTTGCTTGTAAAATGCCTTGTCATGTTCAAGGCACTACGCAAATAAACCCAACGAAAAATATGGCTCTCTCCAACGTTGTCTTCACTTTTGGCAATTTCCTTATATCCTCCAACATTTGTGATATACACATTGTGCTGGACATGTCATATGGAGTCTAATACAAATGGCTTCTAGTAAATTTTCCCAAAACCAAAGGCATATAATAATTATTTTAAGATCTAATATTTTGAAGTGCATATGAAGTGTATATTATTTTGCACATTTAAAAAAAATAACACCCTTCATGAGATGTATAATTTAGAGAATCAAAATGTGATTGTTGTTATTGGTACTGTATACCACAACCTATAACTCAATCATAGTTAATGAAGAGCGGTTAGTTGGTTAAGATTCAGATCTTTATCCCAGACAAAAAAAGGTTTAAATCCTCTTATTCATACGAGAGTTTTATTGATGAATGATATGCAAATCTTCTCGTAAGTTCTCAAAAAAATTTAAAGATATTTTTTTAGCTTAATAAGATACGGATAATACAATAAATACTTATCCATCTAAACTTTTCTCGTAATAAAAAAACAAATATATATATATAAGTCAACCACGGTAGTAAAAGAAAGGTGTGAAAACTTTTATTAATTCTGACCGGCCAACTAAGACGTACTTGCTTTAATGGTTAGTTATTAGTTTTGATCAAGTAACAAATATAGGTACTTCCCAGATTTCATAAAAGAAGGTCCATCAACAGATTTGTAAAACAATCACATTGTTCCACTTCCACATGAACAATCCACTGTTTCCTACTTTTTATTAATATATACCAAATATTGAATACTCCAAATACCAAATAATAATAATAATAATAATAATCGATCAACAACCAACCCGACTCGTTGGTTCAATTCTATCAATTGATTAATTTGGTTCCAGTCATTGTTTTAAGCTGAACTAATAAGTCAATTCGTGGACAAATATGACCCTCTGAGTCTCACTATTTCAAATTTTCAATAGTCTTGTAACAACAATTTTCGAGAAGTTTGTTCATTTTGGATTTCTGAACATGGCTAGTACAAGCCACAAGGGTATTGATTCAGAAGAAAAAGGCTAGTCTAGCTAGCCAGCCTAGCTGGATAGCCCAGGCCTGGTAATGAATGACTTGGGCTTCAATTTAATGCCATGGCCCACAATTACGGCCTCATGGAAATGTACCAAACCTGCCTAAATTAAATAACATATATATATATATATATATAAAATAAAAAATAAACGTATAGAATAGAACACACCATATAATACAACTCACTTCTTTTATTACACCATCCGTCAATTTTGGGAGCTTTGTAGTTTCACTATCATCCTCAATTTTTCATTCATCAATCTTCACCACATTTCACTCTCTGGGTCTTTTGACTTCAAAATTTTTTTTAAGTATTAAATTTATAAATAGTTTATAGTTCTTGATATTTTTATTACCGAGTTGTCTAATAAAATATATATATATATATATATATATATATATATATATGCAATTCTTTTTATAAAAATAATTGATTATGAAAAGAGTAAATTACACTCGCATCTTATGAGATATCACTATTAGGGGTATTTGTCGGGCGATTTGGACATTTTTTTGTGAAAATTTAATACACCTATCGATTTAGTTGTTAGTGTCAAATTAAACCAAGTCAAATCATAAACAAGCGGTTTTGAGCGGTTCGATTTGGCGGGTTAGAGCTTTTATGTCATCAAACTTACATCTTTAAGTTTATTAACAAAAAATATAATTTTATTCAATAAAAATAGGGTAAAGTACCTTTGCCGCCCCCAAACTTTGCTGCAATGTTTATTCCTGCCCCTAAACTTTTTTTTGTTCATGCCTACCCCTAAACTTTCAATTTTGTTCATGCCTACCCTTTTTGTTAACACCGTTAACTTGTTTGACAGAATTTGCTGACGTGGACGATGAATGTGTATTTCTTTTGCCACGTCATTGCCCACCTCACATTTAAATTTTTACTTTTATTAAAAAAATTAACCTAATCCAAATAAAAAAACATTTTAGGCTAAAAGTTTGGTTTTTTTTATTTGAATTAGGTTAATTTTTTTTAATAAAAGTAAAAAGTTAAGTGTGAGGTGGACAATGAAATGACGTGGCAAAAGAGATGCACATTCATCATCCACGTCAACAAATTCCGTCAAGCAAATTAACGGTGTTAACAAAAAGGGCAGGCATGAACAAAATTGAAAGTTTGGGGGTAGGCATGAACAAAATTGAAAGTTTAGGGGTAGGCATGAACAAAAAAAAAGTTTGGGGGCAGGAATGAACATTGCAACAAAGTTTGGGGGCGGCAATGGTACTTTACCCATAAAAATAATAAAAAAGTATAGTAATATTTCATTTACTTACAATATACAATCAACTTAGTTCTAAAATTAAATTTTTAGATTGACTAAATTTAATTTAACCTTCTAAAAATAAATTTTAAACTTTATTATTTAAAAATTTTAACATAATATGTACATGTATATATATATATATATATATATATAAAAAACCGAATTAAACCAAACATTGATCGATTTTATTCGGTTTAATTTGTCCTAATTCAGTTTGGTTTGGTTCAAGTGCTTCGATTTTGTTTCCTAATCACTATTACACTCCCATTCTCTTGAAAAGTTGAAAAAAATTTACTATTTCACCTATGTTGACTAAACTACTTTTATTTTAATTTATTTAAAAATGATAAAATATATTAGTCAAATAAATGTTTAACTACATAAATAGTAAAAACAAGGATAATTTAGTAAAAAAATATGTAAAATTATAAAATCAAAAAGAAAAATATGTAAAATTATAATTTTTCAAAATAAATAAGATCGGATACGAGTCTAATTTACTCTAATTATGAGAACGAAGGTCACATATACAGATATACTATGGATATACACACACGTAAGCTTCTAATTAAACAACTTAATAATAAATATATAAAAATTGCACTTGTTTTTTTTTTAATTGAGGAGAAAAAAAAGAACCTCATGAAATAGTTGGTATATTTTTTCTGGGTACTTCATCAATGACAATAACGACGAGTGGGATTCGTCATTGAAATCTGTTTTTTTTTTTTTTGTAAAAGGAAATATGAGAAGCATGAATGATGAATGAAATGGAAAAACAAAAAAATAAATAATGAAGGAAGGAAGGAAGAAGGAGGAAAAAAAACAAAATGAGAGGTCAAAGATATGTGAATGTTGTTAATGTTTGCATGCAAAATATGTGCATGGAACAGCCATATCAAATGATTAAGTGCTTACCAAACCCATAAATGACAATGACATGAATTCATCTTCTAACAACCAAACACAATCAGCATTCCTTAGCTTCCATCATTTTTGCTTCTTTCTTAAGATTTTCCAACTCATTTACATAGTCATGCATGCAAACAAAATTTAACCAGGTTAAAATGATAAAATCTATTACATAAAACTTATTACTCCCTCCCCGGTTCACAATATCTGTTCCGTTGGGTAAGTGCGTACAGACTAAGGAAATGATTAATTTACTTTAAACTTAAAAAAAATATAAGATAAAAAGATTGAAGCACCCTTATTTATTCTTTCCTATTTTCAAAGGATACTTATTACTTGTTTATGAATATGTAGGGATAAAATTGTAAAAAAAATAATTAATGCTATCTTGATTTTGTAAAATAGCAGATATTTTGAAACTTTAGAATTCCACTCATGCAGATATTGTGAACCAGATGGAGTAACTTTTTAGGGTAATACTTCGGAGATATGGTGAGCTTTGGCTCTCAATTATTCAGTTATTAGATCTCTCTTGAGATCTGTGTCATCTCAAATTTTATATAAAAAAATGTTCAGTATAAATCTCGAGACATATCCAATAGCTGGACAATAATAAACTTTGGCTCACCATAATTATATAATATTACCCATTTTTTTATAAAGTTAGTTGCAAGTATTAATTGCTTGTTAAAGAAGATTATATTTGAGACATTATTATTTATTAGATATTAAATATTAGCACATCGATACAAATGAAATTGGCTAATTTCAGTTTTTATTATATGTATGTCTTTTATAAGTGCTCTCTGGTCTGACTATATATACTACTTTTCTTACTTTATTTCACTTATGTAAGAGACTAACTTTTTTTTAATCCAACCGGACATTAACAAATTTAAATCAAAGATCTTGTTATACCAATGTCATATAAAGACACCGACTAAAAATATTTAATAAGCTAACAAAACATTTAATAGTTTTTTTGTTTAAAAAATAATAATAAGTGATAATTTGTACTATTAATTAACAAGACCCTTGAATAGTTTAATCAATTATTAATAAATATTTTTTTTAGAAAAATAGGTGGAAGAACGAAAGTGTGGAAGTTCCATTATATTGATTTCTCTTTATGATCCTTCTTCAAGTGTCAATGGCCTTGGGAAGACACACCAATTAATAACAAAGTCAAATTGTTATTAGTATTACTACTACTAAATACAGGTCAAATAATTTGACTTTGTGATGAATCAGAAATTGTAATTAAAAGTCAATTAATCAGATGGGTATGGGTGATCTAACTAGCCAGAGATAGATTGATAGAAAGTGTTTGGAAAGGAAAAAATTTATGTCCATTTCCTCCATTTCTACTAATCATATATTGTATTTACACTCTCTTTCTTCTATGATTGGTCATATAAAAGGTGGTCTTCTATATTCTCTCTCTACTGTAATTGGTCATTTAAATACTTTTTGCCACGTGTCATAATTATATTGGAGAAATGGAGGAAATTGACATAAATTTTCTCCGTTTGGAAAACCTCAAAGATGAAAAGAAAGTTCAAAACATTACATTTCCCAAAGCTATGAAAATAAAAAGTAGACATATAATACACTGTATTTGTAGAAAATAAACTATGACTCTCAAAGGCGGTCACCAACAATTAAACCTACCTATTTATATATGTCAATGCCAAACCAAAATCTTACATCTTTGTAATATTATGATATCATATATAGTTCAATATATTTCATAATATTAGAAGTTTTTATGTTTGATATGATACTTTAGAAGAATTTGGTATACGGATTGATTTTTTATTTTTAGGAAATTCTAATATTGAGAATCACATTCTCGAGAATCCTGTTAGAAAAAGTTGTTTGATTCGATTTTTATATTTTTAAGACTATTTTATAAGATGGGATAGTTGAAAATAATCTTATTCCATGGAACTATAATAATAACACCCCCTCAAGCGAATTTTAAAAAAAATAAAGAAAGATGAGATTTTAAGCGAATATTTTTTTAATTTGTGTACCAAACATAATATTACAAAATGCCATAACTCGTAATCTCGATGTGAATTTCTTAAGAAATTGAAAAAATCCAAACCCATTGCACCGACATTATGTATATGTATGACATTTTAATGTAAGGATCAAAGGTAAGATCTACCAAGAGATGAACAAAGGCTCACCTAAAAGAGATTAAGAGCGATTCCAAAGCAAAACATTAATCAAATAAAAGTTAGTAATTAAACTTAAGAAAGGACAGGACATATATGTGATGCATGTCCATAATTTTGTGATGACACAAATTAAAATGATCACCTGAAACAGTGACACCATTTTATAATACACCCCAATATTTAAAATTAAATACCACCTGATGAAACTTGCATGAATGGGAAGAAAAAATGGTATGAATCTTAAAAAGAAAAAAAAAAAAAAATTTGTTGTGAAAAGATGAAGTTAATGCTAGCGGTGTGGTTAACCAAATGCACACAGTCAACTTTCTCTTCTCTTCTCTTCTCTCTGTACACTTTTAATGACTCTTATAAATATTCTCTGCAACCTCTTCTCTTTTCCCCACAAATACCCATTCCCTCTTCAATCTCACCCTTTCTTTCCATACCCTCTTTCACAGAAAAAGATTTCATTTCCATAATCCATTCATTAGTAATAATCATGGTTCTCCTAATGGTTCTCCTCAGGCTTCTAGCAACCTCATGCCATTCTGCTGCAAGAAAAATGGGCAGTTATGGCTTCCACTTAAGCAATTTCATCTCATTTAAGCCATCACATTCCCCATCTCTTTCTCCATCATTTCCTAGTATTACCAAATGTGGATTAGAGGGTAGGAAGTCACAGACACTAGCTTGTGACATTCATAGAGTCCTCCTGAGGTCCCACTCCTTCTTCCCTTTCTTCATGCTTGTTGCCTTTGAAGGTGGGAGCATTATAAGAGCCTTCCTCTTGCTCCTTTCATGTCCCATCTTGTGGGTTTTGGACTATGGCCTTAAGATAAGGGTAATGACCTTTATAACCTTCTGTGGGCTGAGGGTGAGGGACATGGAGAGTGTTGCAAGGGCAGTGTTGCCAAAGTTCTATATGGAGGATTTGAACCTTGAGGCTTGTGAGGTGTTGGGTTCTGTGGGGTGGAGGGTGGTGGTCACAAGTGTGCCTAGGGTTATGGTGGAAGGGTTTCTGAAGGAGTATTTGGGTGTTGAGGAGGTTGTGGGGACAGAGTTGCAAAAGTTTGGGGGGTATTTCAGTGGTTTGGTTTCTGGGTCTTGTGGTGTGGTTGTGAAGCATAAAGCTCTTAAGGAGTGGTTTGGAGATGGGAAGCCTGATGTTGGACTTGGATGCGGTCACTGTGTGAATGATCTGGTTTTCATCTCCCACTGCAAGGTAAACTTTGTTTGTGTTACTTTTTTTTTTCTTGTCAAAATAGTATCCGGAAGTCCACTGGGCTTTGCCGGATTTGACTAGAGCTAGCCGAGGTCCTGTATCAGAGGTAAGGGGAATGGAGTACCTACTACTCCAACCAATCACCTGTTGGTGTTTGTTTGTATTACTAAGTGCTTGTTTGAGTTGATGGGTCATGTAGACTTGGATGAATTTACTAAGTGTATTTACTATTTACTCTTTAATCCTCTCACTTTCACTTTCATTTGGTTTGCATGAGGGTAATAATATTGAAAGTTTCATTTCATCCTTTAAATCCATTTCATTTCACTAATGACATTGTGAATTCTAAAACCGTAGTAAATGTTATTGCAATCTGGTTTTTCTTTTTCATTTTCCCCTCATATTCCTCTCTTTGCAACCTCCAAACAAGTCCTAAGCTTCCAGATGTCTCACTTGGATAAGAATATGAGACCAAAGCTTGAAATCTATACTGTTTTAACTGTTGTCTTTTATGGTTTTATTTTCCCCACATTTTCTCTATTTCTGTTGCCCATTAAGGACCTTGAAAACACTCACAAGCCAGAAAAAAAAAACAGAATTGAGACCATTTAGGCAAACACAAACACATAGATGTCAATTCTATAGAAACCTGTGATACTCCCCCAGGTGTAAATTTCTTTCAAAATGAACCAATCACACGTGAGAGATGAGACGAATTGTATAAACCATACACATACAAGAGTTTATTTTAGAATGTATCTAATGTGTTTTTAATTCTCATGACATGACAGGAAGCATATGTGGTGAAAAATGAATGCTCAGTGATGCCAAGGGAAAAATACCCAAAACCCCTAATCTTCCATGATGGAAGGCTAGCATTCTTGCCCACTCCTTCAGCCACACTCTTCATGTTCATGTGGCTCCCAATTGGAATCCCCTTAGCCCTATACAGAATCCTCCTAGGCATCCTCCTACCCCACAAGCTAGCCCTAGCCCTAGGCAGCCTCAGTGGAGTCCACATCAATTTCAAAACCCACAACCCCCAAACCCCCCCTCAAACCAAAGGTAGTAGGAGGGGTGTCCTATATGTTTGCACACACAGGACCCTATTGGACCCTGTGTTTCTCAGCACATGTTTGGCCAAGCCATTAACTGCAGTCACATACAGCTTAAGCAGATTCTCAGAGATCATAGCACCCATAAGAACAGTAAGACTCACAAGAGATAGGAACAAAGATGGGGAAGCCATGGAAATTCTCCTCAAAGAAGGTGACTTGGTGGTGTGCCCTGAAGGGACAACTTGTAGGGAGCCATATTTGCTGAGGTTTAGCTCTCTATTTGCTGAATTGGCTGATGAGATAGTGCCTGTGGCTATAAACACTAGGGTGAGTATGTTCTATGGGACCACAGCTAGTGGGCTTAAATGTTTGGACCCAATTTTCTTCTTGATGAACCCAAAGCCATGCTATTACATTGAGATACTGGAGAAAGTGCCCAAGAATCTCACATGTGGGAGTGGTGGCAAGTCTAGCTTTGAAGTGGCTAATTATATACAGAGGAAGTTAGGGGATGCTTTGGGATTTGAGTGTACTAGTCTTACAAGGAAGGATAAGTACTTGATGCTTGCAGGGAATGAAGGGATTGTTCAGCAAAAGAAGAGGAAAAAATGCTAGAGTGGACTGCAGATGAATTATGATGAGAGGAAAAGAATTACATTTTCATCTTTTGCTTTTTTTCTTTCTTTTTTAACCTTTCTGTCATCATCTTGGAAATTAATTATATAGTTTTTTTAAAAAAAATTATGGCAAAAAACCCATTTTGGTCCCTAACATTTAGCACTTTTCTCAATTTGATCCCTAATGTTCATTCTGTCTCAATTTGATCCCTTGTATTTGTAATTGGTACCAATTTGGTTCCTCCATCGTCCAAGTATTAACATTACTTAACAAAATGTTAGGGACCAAATTGGAATTAATTGCAAACATAAAGGATTAAATTGAGATGTTAGGGATCAAAATGAGAAAAAGTGCTAAATTGTGGAGACCAAAATAGGGTTTCTGTAAAAAAAATTATTGCTGTCCATTTGTGGTTTTGTTTCTTTTTTTTTTTGGTTAGATTTTACCTATGATGATGATGATAGTGCTGAATGGGAGTGTCAGGGAAATTTATGTTTTGACTGAACATATATTAAATGAAGGCACAAATTCAAATGGGAGAAATGAATTTATTTGCACATCTTTCAATTTTTTCAATACAAAAATAATAATAATTATGTAAATCAATTGTTTATAATTTTTATATTTTAACTTTTATCAAATATTAACTTCAGAATATGTTAATGGAGTTAGAAATAATGAATTGATATTAAATTTTGTAGAAAAAATATTTAGATTAGAATTTCAAATCTAATAAAAGCAGAATTTGTAAAATATACATCTTATGAAGAAATTACCTTGCAAGGACATTAATATTTGCTATAGATTTATAGACTAATCAGATATGTAAACCCAAAATCACAATCTCAATGCTTCAAAATCGAGCCCAATTAATATCAATTAAACATATCCTTAAAACTCTAAGTAGGCAAGAAGAACATTAACAACAGAGTAGATGTTCAATAGTATAGTAATATTGAACTTCAGTACATTTCTGAAATTAGTTGGTTCCTAATTTATTTAAGGTGTGTCCTAATTAATGTGATTTTTTATTAATATTAATAAATGACACTATATGATTGGAGGGATGCACTGAAATTCAATAGTACGATCCTATTGAACTTTTATCCCAACATAAGAATTATACAGAAGTCTCAAAGAAATTGATTGGGATTATACTCATATTAAGTAAATTTTATAGAGTTTGAATTTTATGTATGAAATACTACGTATAAGTATAAGAGAGCCTTACATTTAACTCTGTTATGAGAGTTTAATTAGTTCGAATCAGATTAATCAGAATCCAATAAACTTTAAGATAAGAATAGTTTCAACAAAGGAAAAAAAAAACTAAATACGACATAATGCAACCAACATATGTAATTTATTTAAGAACCACACTAAACCATGGAATTAAGAAAAGTCCACATTTATCATGTGCATTCCATAGATAAGACAGATATAATTATAAATATGGATTAATTAATGATTTTAAGATAATATAGAGAATAGGCTGGCAAGTTTTAAGATAATCATGTATTAATCTTGGCTAAAACTTCATATGTAGTAATTTCAACATCATTTTTTTTTACTATAAAAACAGATATCCAAGCAAGCTATATATGACTTTTAATCTTGAGGCAAAATATTATTTAGTCCCTGAATTGTTGGTCAAACTATTATTTAGTCCTCGAATTTGTAACTATCTCAACTATTTAGTCCCTAAACTTGACAAAAATACTATTTAATCACCGAATTTGCAACCCTGTCAACTATTTAGTCTCCTGACTGTTACCCGTTATAGTTGACAGAGTTACAAATTCGGTGATTAAATAGTATTTTTGCCAAGTTTGGGGACTAAATAGTTGACATAGTTACAAATTCGAGGACTAAATAGTATTTTTTTCAAATTCGGGGACTAAATAGTCGACATAGTTAAGAAATTCGAGAACTAAATAGTATTTTTGATAAATTCAAGAATTAAATAATAATTTAACCAAAAATTCAGAGACTAAATAGTATTTTACATCTTTAATCTTTGTACATTTTCTCTTCAAACAATTTGTCCATGGTATTCTCTAAGAACGCCTACTAAATAAAGCAATATAGGGTAGGTAGCTTACCAACATTTTTACCTATAAAAAACTCAATGGGAGGACAACTAGAACAACGAATAACATGAACTTAAGTGATGATGATTTAAGAGTAAATTAACATTTTAATTTATAAAAGATGCAATTTATGTGAATTTAATTTTTAAAAGATAAAAATATCAATTTTAGTCAATAAAAGATATAATTTGTCTCTCAATTCAATCCCTAAAAGATAAAAATATTTAAAAGATATAATTTGTCTCAATTTAATCCCTGAGAATATCTATTGTTAATTTAACATAACTGTAAAAAAAATCACAGGGACTAAATTGCGAAAATTTAATCTTTCATTAGCTAAATTTGATATTTTCATCTTTTAGGACTAAATTGAGATAAACAACAAATTTAAGGGAATAAATTAGACATTTTTATCTTTTAAGAATTAAATTAAGACAAATTATATCTTTTAAAGATCAAAATATTAATTTAGTGATGATTTAAAGTGGGAATTTCGAGAGAAATCAAGAGTTATGCAATACGTAGGCCGTTAGCATAACCGGTTATCTTTAATTTTAACTAATATGAATGTTTATAAAATTATTTTTGTTAAATTTTCAATGAGTTTAAGACAAGAAATTCTCTCTCATCAATCAAAGATAACTTAGTTAGATAAACCCTAAAAATTTTAACAAGGAAACCTACTTTTTGATCCCTGAATTATTGATCAACTTACTATTTAGTTTCCAAATAATGAAAATAGATTATTTGGTTTTTAGATTTTCACCTCTATCAACTATCTAGTCTCTGGGATATTAGCCGTTATCTAATAAGATGATGTAGTTGTTATATGCTAACGTGTTTTAACTTGCCACCCATACTGCCATATCACATTGCCACATTATTTAGAAGAGAAAATTTCAAAAAACAAAAAAGAAAAAAAAATTAAAATTGGACAAAAATGTCATTTTTAAATTAGAGCTAAATAGAAAATTCTTTCCTCTAAATAATGTGATAACGTGACATGACAGATGAGTAACAAATTAATGATAACACATTAGTATTTATTAATCACATTACCTGATTAGATAATTACAAATATTTTAAAGACTAAAGAATTGACAAAAATGAAAATTTAATAACTAAATAATATATTCTTATTATTTAGAGCCTAAATAATAATAGAAAGATTAATAATGAAGTTTTCTCATTCTATCGTTAGTAGAGACACAAATTAGTATTTGCCAGTGATTGGAACTTCGAATTGAGGTAGGTGAGCCGAAAGACTAGCTCCACTTGAACAAGTTAACACGTTTAAATCACTTATTCACAGTTAATTTAGTAAGCTCATGGAAATTTAATTTCACAATTTGAACTATGAAGTAATTTCCATTCTCATTCTGTTCTGTGTAACAAACGTGCTCAATACCTCTTTAAGGGGGTTAAATTGTTATCTTGTTCCAGTTTATTTTGATCCTTTATATTATATAAAATTATTATAAGAACTCTATATTTTAAATCTGGTTAAAATTGATCATTTTGTCTAACACCGTTACTTTACTCCATTAAATGTTAACGTAAACCGCTAGCATAGCTTGAATATCTCTGTCCTCTAAACTGACGTGACACTCCACGTGGATCCGTCTAGTCATCTTCTTCTTCTCTTCTCCTTCTGTTTCTTTCTCTCCCACCACAGAGTGTGACTGTTGCAACAGATCCTCCTCCCCCAATGCTATCAACTTCATCTTCAAAAACTCCTTCAGATTGTGTTTGATGTTGCACTTTTATGTATTGGTAGTTCATTGATTTTCTTATTTTTTGTCCTAAATTCCTCAAACATTTTTGCTAAATAAATGATGCGGAAGAATGTGATGTTCTTGTTGGGGATTGGATCCCAAATTCCCCGGGTCCAGTTTATAACAATGAAAGCTGCAAGTTCATCGAAAGCCATCAAAATTGCTTAACAAATGAGAAGCCTGATAGAGGACATATGTATTGGAGGTGGACTCCGCAACACTGTGAGCTACCTCTTTCTTCTTCTTCATCAGTAAAGAAAGAGAGAGAACGGGAGAGGAAGAGAGAAGGAGAAGAAGATGATGACGACGACGTGGCAAGTGACATGAATTGTCATATTAACTTAATTAGATACGTAGTCACATTAGTGTTTAATAGAAAAAACTAACAATATTAGACAAAAGAATTAATTTTGATAAAATTTGAAACATACAAAATTTATAATAATTATTTAAAAAATAGATGACCAAAAGTAAACTTTAATAAAATATAAATGACCAAAATAACAATTTAACCTCATAATTTTCATGAGAATTGGGATAAAATATCTTTTTTAATCCACCACTGCCACGGTTGCCCACTTGCCACCACCATCCTCAGTCCCTCACCCCTTAGTTCCTTACCACCGTTATCAATCTCACTGTCGTCACGAGATAATTATATAAGGGTTTATCTAATAAATGTCATAGAGCATTTGTTAAAATTTTTTTAAGAGCTTCTCATTGATTGATTGATAAAAAATTTTAAAAAATACCTTAAGAATACTTGTTAGCAAAACCCATTATATAAATAAATTACTCATTTCTCATCCCAATTCATTTTTATGTTATACATCAACTAATGAAAGTAAAGATTAATTTGGTCACATCTTTTAAAAAGAATAGTTATAAAGCATAAACTAAAAAGGAGGGTACACTTTGATTCCAAAAAAAAAAGGAGGGTACACTATTATGGTGTCTAGAATCAATGAGGTTTGTAGTAGAGGCTGCCAAACATGCCTGAACCATACCCACCAAAAAATTGGAGTTTTGATATTTTAAAGTTAGAATTTTATACTTATTTTTAATTAGTCCAAAATTTTAAAAAAAATTAAAAAACATTTAATAGACAACTTTAGGAACTTTAAAAAATCTCAACTTTAGAGGATCCAATCTAGCAAATTGCAAGATTGGAATGAGGATCTTAAGATTCTATTATTTTTATAAAATAAATAAAATACTTTAATAATATAAATTCTTTTTTTACAACAATAAATTTAACAAAAAACTATCATACTTTCAAGAAATAGATCAAATATATTGAATAATTTACATTAAAATGATTTTTATAAAGCAACTCTTATTATTAATGTGTACTACTAATGTGATGTTTTATTTTATTTTTTTAAAAATGATAAATTTTTAATATTAAATCGTAAGTTATGTAATATGCTAGATCGTAAGATCAAATATATAAGATTGTAATCTTATTACTATCTTATTAAATTTTAAGTTTACCTAATATCAAAATTAATTAAATATATTCATAAAATCGCAAGATATTAACAAATATGATCTTACGATTCCCTATCCTTTTTCAATTGGCTATTGTCCTTCGGAATATATATACTTCTCCAAAGTCCAAACACTTGTTTTCTATAAAGTTAGTCTTAACTTATTTTTTTTCAATGATAGAATTGTGTAGTATATTACTTGTGTATAAGCAATTTTTTTTCGGGCCACAAGCAATTATTTATTTATCATATAAATACTCTTGTTTAACAAGTAAGGTCATAGGAAAATTTTAGGAAAAAACTTAGGTCCATTTCCTTATGTCCATTTCATCAAGTTCTACCAATTATATATTGTGTTTACACTCTCTTTCTTTTATGATTGGTCATATAAAAGGTGACCTTCTATATTCTTTCTCTACTGTGATTGGTCATTTAAACAAATTTTGCCACGTGTCATATTTATATTGGAGAACTTGATGAAATGGACATAAAGAAATGAACCTAAATTTTTTCCAAAATTTTATTGCTTATGGATATGGAAGTTTTGTTGTTTAAGAGATAATGTGAGTGAGGTGCAAGGATTAAGGAAAAGTAAAAAAGAAAATGTCCATTTTATTCTTGACAAAATATCAAAAGTGATATTTTTTAGGTGACAATTCTAAAAAATAAGGATAAAAGTAACATTTTTGATTTTATCTTTCATACAATCTAAAATTAACTTCCGCTCCACTTACTTACAATCTAATTTGACATTTTTAATTTCATTTTTAAAATCATATTCCATTTCTCTCTTCAATACTTCCGCTCCCACTTGTGTTTTCTATCAAAACAACTTTCCTGTTAACGAAAGATATTAATTTCTCAAATAAACTCAAGCTCAAATTTTCTCTAAGAAATGTACCACTTTTAGTATTCAACAATACTCCGAACATGATTGACTTCCATTAAAAAAAAAAAAATACATGTAACAAAACAAAGAAATCATGTAATAATCTATTTTTTTAATCTTGCTGTCATCTTCACAAATGTAATTTTTAGATAAAATATTATATGCATAATTCATTCTTCAGTTGCTACTAACAAATACTTATATAGGATTAGTGGATACAATAACTCACCCATGCGAGCAAGCTGATAGCCTGAGAGAGTAAACAAAAAAAATGGCCATGGAAATTCAATCCGGCTCGCTCCAAGACCGAGTTGCCATTGTCACCGGTTCGTCCCGCGGAATCGGTCGAGGCATTGCTCTCCATCTAGCTTCCCTAGGCGCCAGAATTGTGGTCAGCTACACCACCAATGTGGCTCAAGCCGAGTCCGTCGCCGCTCAGATCAACACCAACTCTTCCGGCGGCCCCACCCCACGCGCCATCGCCGTCCGGACTGACATCACCGACCCCACTCTGGTTAAGACTCTCTTCGACGAGGCCGAGAGAGCCTTCAACTCGCCGGTTCACATCCTGGTCAACTCGGCCGGTTTTCTTGACACTAAATTCCCCCCCATAGCCCAAACCCCCTTAGAGGATTTCGATCATACGTTCAGGTATCATCGAAATTGAAATTGAAATTGAATTTGAATCGAGATCTCTGATTTGATTTGATTATTGATGTAGAAATGAATGTTTCCAGTTTCCTTTTCCTAACCCTAATTTCTTCCCCCAGCGTGAACGCGAGAGGTGCGTTTCTGTGCTGTAAAGAAGCAGCTCAGCGTCTGAAACGCGGGGGAGGAGGTCGAATCATAATGCTATCTTCGTCGCAGATGGGAGTGCTGTCACCGGGGTTCGGGGCATACACGGCGGCGAAGGCGGCGGTGGAGACGATGGTGAAGATTTTAGCGAAAGAGCTGAAAGGGACGGGAATCACGGCGAACTGTGTAGCGCCGGGGCCGATTGCGACGGAGATTGGGTTCGATGAGGAGACTGAGAAGCACGTGAAGGCGACGATTGAATGGTGTCCATTGGGGAGAATTGGAGAGGCGAAGGATGTAGGTTCGGTGGTGGGGTTCTTGGCTAGCGACGGCGGAGAGTGGGTGAATGGTCAGGTTATTCGTCTTAATGGTGGCTTAGTTTGAGTTTGAGGATTTTTCTCGTTAGTGCTTAGTGTTGTGCTGTGTGTTCTATGACGACTTTTAGTTTGTAATGTAGAAGATGAATGAATAACTGGAACAATTAGACTATGTTTGGAATGGAAGTTGGATGATGGTAATTCTCTTCCATGTAATTTTGTTGTAATTTTTTTAAAATATATATTTTTATTTTATTTTTTAAATATTAATACGGATTCACACTAACAATAATCTATCATAAATGAATTGGGGACGAAATTATTATTAATTTTGACAAATATCATCACTAAATAATTTTGTGAGACTATTTTCAATATTAATAACAATTTGGTTCCTAATCCATTTAAGGTGATGATATTTACCAATATTGATAATAATTTAATCTCTAATCTATTCATGGTAGATTATTGTTAGTGTGAGTCCGTATTAATACTTCAAAAATAAAATAAAAATATACATTTTAAAAAAATTATATCAAAATTACATGAAAATGAATTACACCAGAATAACTTGTCAAACTCAAAGCCCAATTGCAACGTAATTTGCACGGTATTCCCAAGAAGCATGTGTTTGGTTTCCTTAAATGAATGTAAATGTGAATGAGGATTGTTCCGTCCAAGTGGTTAAAATTTTAATATCGCTTAATCTTAAATTTTGTGAATGCATGTATTTTTATTGGAAGGCGCAATGTTGATTAAGTCTGATTAATTGAGACAATATCGTAAAATATAGATTGTAATGTAATTGGCGATAAAATAACAAAATTGTCCCTCCTATTCTTTAGAATTCCCACCCAACACCACTGTCACTATCACTTGGTCATTTCACCACCACTACTCTCGCCACCCCTATCACAATCAAACATGAAACATATAACATTGTTATTCAATTGCTATAATATATAAATAATTTTATTTCCAAATAATAAAATTACTCAGGTGTTACTTTTAAGAATGTAATGTTCTTATAAAAAAAAAGAATGGAATGTTGAAAATTTAGCATAAATGTACGTAATTATATTTATTATTAGATTAAAAATAAAGTCTCCCTAAAAAAAATAACGTCACAAACATTCTATTCGAAAAGTATTTATATTGAAAGAAAATAAATTAAAAAAATAAGCATAATTTTTCAAACTATCAAGCATTGAAAAAAGTAAAATAAAACCATCTTGAGACATTTAAAATAGCAAATATCTGTATTATAGTGGAGGAGAGGGATAAAAGTTTAATATTAAATATATTTCTCCATTTATTTATTTAATGCAAATTTGTTAATACTAAATTAAATTTACTGTAAATAAATTATAAATCAAAGTAGTATTAATATTGACAAATGACAAATAACGAACGGAGAGTATTTTGTACTTACATAATAGTACTAAAGATCCTCTCCATATATATATATCAAGTGAGAGTATTTTTCAGAAATGAAGGGAGTTTCATTTAGATTAAATTAATATTAAAATATTGTTTTAATTAAACTCTACATATTATAGTTAGGTCATATCTAAAATATATCATGTGAGAGCTATATAGTGTTTCAAGTAACGTTTAAATCTCAGTCATTTAATTTAATCTAAACAATTTAAAGAAAATTATTTTATCTTTCACGTGAAAAGAGTGCTCTCATTTAATATACTACTCTCTTATAGTTTCTTGTCTATTTAATTTTTAGGCTTTATAGAAAATTTATCTTTAAAATTATATATTATATCATATAAAATATATCAAAATGCAATTTACCCTCTCATTTATAAAAATTGAACAAAGGAATTTCTTTAATTAATAAATTTGGTGTAATTCATTTTATTTTTTGTTTTGTCTAAATCAAAGTATAATGGCTAATTTTCTCGTTGCTCATCCTCCCACTTAAGAGTACAAAAATGCTAGCTTTTCATGCCTAAAAATATGATTCAAAACCCATCACTTTTTTTCTTGGTCTATGACTACGGTATCAACTAGAGTGGACATGATTAATTTTTTAAATACTACAGAATTTATAACTGAATATATTCTACTTCATTTCCATCCCGTAGAATTCATTTTCTTATTTGAATATATTCTACTTTTTTTTCTTCTATCAAAAAAAACTATTCTACTTTTTTCTCACTGTTTTCTTTTTCCCTCTTAAGCTGATTTTTGAAATGAAATCCGTGAGGAAGATGGAAAGATTTGAAATTACAAAATTATTCATAACAATGTAAGCTGACATATAAGTTTTGTCTAAAAAAAATTATTCTCCAGCCTAATTACAAATGACAAATCCAAAACAGCATGTGATAATTTCATGCGCAGTCGTTTTAACTCCATAATTGCACATGTTGCCACTTGGCATTCCATGTGACCCAAAAATGTATTCTTTAAAAAATTAAAATGTCAAGTTTTGTGAAGAAAAAAATTACATGTCAATAATTAATATGTACATATATATAATTAAATCATCAACCACCAAATATTTGGTTGCTCAAATATCACAAATAATTTGGTTTGATTTTCAATTTCTATAATAAGAAAACTTATAAATTGATAGCGTAGCTTCACCCAAATTAATCAAAACAAATTCCCAATTGAAAAAAAAAAAATTAATAATTAACCTTTAAAATAAAATTTAAAAAAGAAAACAATTTCCAGATCACATGGATCAGGAGGAGCAATGTACTTCCCTTCTTATTGTGTGGCCCAAGAAGCATTGTAAAAACCACATAGCCTCTTCGCTGGCATTCCCAACGCTTCATCCACAATCCTATCGTGCCACGTGTCCCTCATGGCTTCACTCAACCGTCGGATGAACCCCTCCTTGTATCCTTCACAACAACGCAAGAAACGTGCCACGTCACTTGCCCCTTTATCCTCCCACCAATCACCATCCTCCTCATCCTCACGCACCGGCGACGGCGATTCCTCCTCGCCGGCGCTGGACACTCCGCCGCCTCCGTACCCAGCCATCGCCGCCACGTACTCCACCACGCCGTCGATTACCCTCGCCGGAGCCCTATTATCGACGTCGTTGCGGATCAACCATACCCTAACCATGGCGCGTAATACCGCGGCCTCAATCGCGTCTCCACAGTTCGCCTCTTCAAGTAACGACGGACTGAGATCAATCACGAAGTCGCCGGCGCCGTTGCCGGAGTCGTGTTTTCCGGCGACGGAGGCGGCGGCGTCGAGATTCCGGCCAGCGAGGCGGAGGGTGACGTGGCGGATGTGCTTCTTCTTATGATCAGGATCGTAGAGAAGGTTCTGGACGAAGGAGCTTGCGTTTAGGAGTACGCGGGTGGCTCTGTCGTTTGAGACGTAGAAGAGATCGAAACGACGGCCAGAAGGGGAATCCTTAGCGTCGTTTATAAGCGTTATATCAAAAGTCTTGGATGCCTCGTAATTTGCCCATAACGAGATTGCTGCAACTGACATAACTAAAAGCAGCCTAATGATCACACTTTTATCGTTGTGATGATGTGAAGATAAAGTGGCGGTAGTGATGGCGGCGGAGGTGGCGGAAGAGCGGCTGGTGGCGGCGGCACGGGCGGTGGCGGTGGTGGTGATTGGTAAGAATGGTTGGAGGAGGGAGTTAGGGTCGTCCATGACCATGAGTCCATGTGATGGTGGGAAGGGGAAGGGAAAGAGAAATAGTTTGTGATGAGATAGCATTTACATAATGATGATAATAATTAATAAAAATCAAAAGGTGATGACCAGGTGAATAATGGTGTATAAAGAAATATTGAGTGGTTTCAAGTGGGGTAGGGACAAAGACAATGGCATGTGAGGAAAGGCCAATATTCCTAAAAGATATATAATTTTTTTTAGGAAACTTATTTTAAATGTTTGAATTATTGATTGATATATTATTTAGTTTTTTAAAATTTTAAAAATAGATTATATAATTCATGAATTTATATATGTATAAAAGAAGTGTGGAACATGGACCATTATCTAACAAGGTGATATATTTATTAAATTATTAAATGCTCATATATTATTAATAAGTTGTTAATTGTATTGTCATGTCATGATGTATTCTGAGTAATTTATAAAAAAAATTTATGTATTTTTTTCAAAATGATATTCGGATAAGAGGTTGCACATTGTACACAAATAAACTGCGTGTAAAGATGCACAAATCAAGTGTTTTCTACTTTTTTTTTTTTAATTTTACTCTTCAAAATGACGTGATATTGTGACAAGATAGCATAGTTAACAAATTAATGATGACACATCAGTATTTGACGGTTATATCTCTTGATTAAATAATTATTAACGTCTCATGATTAAATACTTGAGAGATATAAAAATTCAAGGATCAAGTAACCTATTACGAAAATTCAAGATAATTGGTTAAGACAAAAAATAGGTTTCCTCAAATTTTGTTGTTAAAACAAAAGAAGAGGTGAAGAATTCTAAATCCATATAATGGACCTAATTATGGGATAATTAGTTAGATCAAATCGGGTATATATTAATGCAAGTAGAATTATTATATCTCAGTATAATTAATTAATTAAGCAAAATGACGATCACGTTGTGTACTTTTTGAAACAATTGACGAGGTCCATTTTTGGACAAGTGGAAATATAGAAATATAATGTATATATAATGATGACCACATTTTTGGACAAGTCTTGTGTAATTATAAGATTGCAACTTTATCTAAAAGAATGCGGATAATATTTGAGTCCTAAATTATTACGGAAGTTAAAATTAATTTTTTTTTTCCATTTAACTTGTCTTTTAAATTTTATTCTTTATTTTTATTAATTATTGTAATTACTTTATTTCTTTAAATATTGTTTTTTTTTTGCCTGATTTCTTTAAATATTGTTGGTCGCTTTGAAAATCTCATAAAAATCTTTATTTATGTATTTAAAACTTAAAATTTCAGAATTTTTTTTAAAAAAAATCTGAATTTGTGTATAGATTAAATCATTATTTTAGTTTTTTCTGCTGTTAATTCACTATATATAAACGACATTTGGTTAAAAAAATTGAACTATTAATAAAAAAAAAATTTGAACTAAATACTAAATAGTATCCATAAGAGACAAAAATATTCATACAAAAGTAGCTAGGGAGGGATACAAATTAATTTTCCCTCGCTATATATATATAAATAAATCTATCAATAATTCAATATATCATAGACCACAAATATGGGATGGAGACGTGGAGTTCGTACTATCCATGTGTGAATGAAAAAATACCTTTTTTTTGTGTGTGTGAACTATGAGTATCTTCGGTCTATCCGTTTTAACGGTCTAAGCGAAGACTAATCTCATTCGAGTCGGGTTGGATCATAAAAGCAGCAAAGTTCTCCCAACTAAATTTTAAAATAGTTGCATTCTCAAGGCTCGAACTTGAATAAAAAAAATACTTTAAGTATATATATTATTACGTGAAATTATTTATGCATTGAACATAATATTTATTTATTTATTTATTATTATTATTATTATATGAGTCTCTAATTAGAAAAAGGACGAAACTTATATGCTGTTGCTTACATGTTTTTGGTAAAGTTAGCAATATCACATAAGTTTTTTTTTTAGAAAAAATAAAAAAAATTAAATTAATATTATTCTTTAATTTTGTGATAGATAACAAAGGTCAAATATTCAATATATCATAGACCACGGAGGGCAGCTTCCTTCCTAGAAAGGGGAGAGAAAAGTTGGAGAAGGAAGAGAGGAGTAACTTTTTAGGATAAAAAATTTTGTAATAGATAACAAATATCAAATATTCATTTTGATCCTCATTTTTTTTATTAGTTTTATATTAGTTCTTTATCTTTCAAAAGTTCTAAGACCGTGTTTGATTTGAAGAATTAGAGTGAGAGAATGAGAATCCAGAGTGTGAAAAGTCAATTTTATCCTCCCTTATAAATATTAACAATCTTTAAATGAAGGGCAAAATTGACTTTTCAAACTCTATCTAATTCCGATTCCCTCGTCCAATTCGCAAACTAAACATGGCCTAAATCAATTTTTTATCTGTGCAACTTATTCTATATATTGATCATTTTGTCTAACTTTATCAACTTAAACTGTTTTGTAATTTGTTTCCTCCTTGTATCGTTTTTTTTTAATAGTATTTATGAAAAAAAAGAAGTTAAAGCGTTCTGAATGAAATGATTTTAGAAGGGAATATAAGTTAGACAGTGCCTTGTACTCCAATATAAAATATTTTAACTTAAAACAAAATATTTCAGTAATATGTTATTTATGGAATTTTCATCTATCAAACTAATATTTTTTTTTTGATGAAATCTATCAAACTAATATTGGTATTATGAAGAGACAAATTAAAATATTTGCAAGACATTAAAAGATCAATATACATAACAAATGAAAGTTTGATTAAAAAAATAATGAAAGTTAAAGGATTTATATGAAATAATAATGAACGTTAAAAGGTTAAAATAATAGTTATTTAAAAAACATATAATTAACCTATCATGTTATAAAAAAAAATTAACCTAACATATTCCACGTGTGATATGATCACTGTACTATCACACGTGGAATATGTTATTTTTTTTGACAGTTGCAAACCACATTTGTTTGACTAGGAATGGAATAATGACAGAAATTTAGTTTACACAAAATTTTGTTTGTTTATTTCATAATATTAATACTCAAATCATGAAACTTGTTTTTCATTTTAATTAGTTCTAGAATTAATGGTGATTTTTTTAAATTTTCTAAAGCTACTTTTAGTTAAAATAATTATATTCGAGCTAACTAATGTATGAAAATATAACTTTTCTAAAAAAAATTATATTTACGCAAGAAAACTCAAATTCAAAATCTTATTGAAGAAAAATAAAATACATTCTACTCTAAATTAATAGTGACTTGAGAATTAAAAAAAATAGTGACTTGAATGGATTTTGATGGAATGGATCCTTTTTCTTATCAAAGAAAAAATCCATATACAAAAACTTGTTAACATCCGATCTTGAATATTTTGAAAGTTTGCAATAATGCATAGAATTAATAGATTGCCCTTAGTCCTAGTTTTTAAGACTTTATTCGACTCCCAATAATTTAACTTTAATTAGTTAACGTCACGCAATAAACGTAAAATTCTTTTATTAAGAATTTTTTTAAATACAAAATGCGTAATCGAAATCCAATTTAAAGAAAATGGACTTAAAATTTATATTAATAAAGCAACAACAAATTGACCATATTAATATTTCTCTTCTGGCCCAAAAAAAAAATTGACCTTATATTTTCCTTTGTTTCAATCATTGAATCTGGATTAGAAGTGAATTGAATTGGGCCGGTTTTGACTCTAATGATTAGAACTAAATATATAAATCTAGTAGACTATGGGTCCCTTTGGAGAATTGGGAGTGGATAGGTACATGGTTCAGAACCGAACAAAATCGACGTTCTTGAACCAAATCAAATTAAACTTAGCACAAATCGAATAAAATTGATCAATGTTCGATTTGATTTAGTATGTTGAAAAATCGAACCAAACCGCATATATATATTATGTTAGAATTTCTAAATAATAAGGTTTAAAATTTATTTTTAGAAGATTATACTAAATTTGGTCAATCTAAAAATTTAATTTTAGAACTAATTTGATTGTATATTGAAAGTAAATGAAAGTTACTATATTTTTTTATTATTTATATTGAATAAAATTATATTTTTTATTAATAAACTTAAATATGTAAATTTGATAACTTAATAGTTTTAAACCGCCAAATCAAATTGTTCAAAATCGATCGTTTATGATTTGATTTAGTTTGGTTGATGCTATAAACTCAAACCGTGACTTCTTTCAATTATAAGATTTGGGTTTGGAATTTTACTTTTTGAGGTAATTTCAATACCTTCATCCATTAAATAGGGTTGTGAGTTATTTTACTAAAGGTTTTTGATAAAATGAGTTGGGCCGACCTAAAATATTGGTCTAACTCAATTCTTGAGGGGTCAAAGGCAGCTATAAGATTTTCAAGATTTTTTTACAAAATATTTTATTTTATTTGATTAAATATTAATATATGAAGCATGAATATTATATTTTGACTTAGACAAATAAGATTTAGAAAGTTATTTGGTGTCATTTATTTTATAAATTAATATATTATAAATGAATATTACAAATTGACATATTAAAAATGTAATTTATTTACATATTAGCATATTACGAATAGATATTACATATTAACATAAATTATAATATTTTATATAGAATTTAGGCTATAATATTGTATTTATCTCTTTTTGATATTAACATTATTTTCTTATGAACGATATTAACATTATATTGTGTGAGATAGAGATGACGACAAAAAAAATAATTTTTGAGTTTTTTTGTTTCTAGTGAAGCACATGGACCTTGGTCCCAAATGATATCAAAGCCTTCGGTAAGATTAAGTAATAGGGAGTGCCTAGAGCAACCTTAATCAATGTATTTACTATTTACATTGTGAATGAAAGTCTATAATTTAGAATTATATTAAATATTTATTTATAAATTTATTTGATTTTATATTATTTGAAATTTATTTTATTTAAATTAACTATGATAGATATTTAATTGCTATTTATTATTGTAGATAAATACGAATTTATAAGTCAAATATAACTTGTTTGAGTTTGACAACCTTACCTTATTAACATCCATAAATTAAAATATGTTAAATTTATTAAGCCAGCCCGCTTAATCTACCGGTTTATCAATTAAGCCGGTTGGATTTACACTTTTAAAACTCTTATAATACTATTAATATGATATTATTTATTTGTTTGACATGTTAGAATTAATATTTTTTGTCAATTTCAATTAGAAAAATTAATTTTCTTACAAAAAAAAAAGTGAAAAAAATTTTGTGGTGAATTGATGGACTAGCCTATTCAAATATTAAGGCGGGTCAAATTAAATATTTCTAACTCATTTAAAATTGAATCTGTTTAACTAGTAATTTCAAATGAACTCACTCGTTTTAACAGCTCTGCATAAGAAGTTTTGGTTACTGAAACAATATGTATCTCAAAATTGAATTTGGTGAGGGAAGCAAGAATGAAATGTAATTGTGAGATCTATATATTATAGAGACAAAGTGTTTTGCAAGAATGGTAATATCCATAGAAATACATAAGAATGTACTAGAAAGGAATTTGATAGTGAAGGTGCACCAGAAGAAGATGGGGTCATGGGCACTGGAACTGAACCAAAAACATTTGCTCCTATTGAGTTTGTTGTGTTCAATACTGATGAACTTGTACTGCAATTTCAACACACACACCATGAGTTTTTTTTTTTTTTAAATTTTTTTTATAGCTTTTAATCAAGTTTTAAAAAATGAAATTATAAAAAAAAAAATCACATAAAATAGGTCAATAAAAAACCAAAGAGATGAAAGATCTAAAACCATGTAATATACAGAACAAATTTAGACAATAATAGGTACATTACACTTTTTTTTTTTAATGATTTGCCTTAAAATTAATTTATTATAAGAGTATAATTTAATTGTCTATAATTTATTTTGTTATCACTTAACTACCAATCAACGATATTTTCTATCCAAATTAAAATGTAACAAAAATAGTCATATAAAAATTATAGCCAAAATTAGATTGCACTTAGCACCAATGTAATCTAAAAATTATCCCTCAAATCCCACAGGTGGACTAAAATGAATTGTACAAGATGTCAACACATAAAAATGATTGTGATTTGAAGAATTTATGCTTCAATCACTCTTTTAAGTAGCAAAATGATATTATTTTTATATGAAAACTTTGCATTCAATGTGTGCCAGGAGGAAAAAAAAGAGAGTAAACTTAGGTAAAATTTATTAAGTACTTGTTATGAAGTTTGTCAATGTAAATAAAATACGTGGTAACTAATTTTTATATAATCAATTATAGTATGAATAGAAAGAGAGAATATAAAAGATAATAAATTATCAAAGATGAGAGAATGTGTGTATTATTTTTTTTTCTGTTTTAATTTGTGGCAAGACTGCAAATTAAAGCAGATAAAGGCAGAGGAGATCACCTTATGGATGGATATTGACATGTCCCAGAACCTGAAAAACAAAATAAAGGCAAAGAAAAATACACCTAATTTAATAAAAAGAAGGTGGAAAATAAAGATATATATATATATATATATATATATATATATATATATATATATATATATATAAAAAGGCCAAATTGCACAATAAGTATTAAATTTTAAGTAATGGAACAAAACTCCGTAATTTTTTTTTTCAAATTTCATAATCTACTCTCTCGAGCATTTAATTTTGAACGCATAAGCTCGTTCATAAAAATTCTAGCTATTTTTTAACAGAGTTTTGTTATGTCCATAAACATTTTATCGTATTAGTATTTTTTTAACTAAAAGACTTTTCGATCATTTTAGTATTAATTGAATGAATAAAGTAATAATTTTGATTTGTTGTGTGAATAAATTGAAATTATCTTCAATTAACTAAAAAAATAAAGTATTTAATGATACGATAAAATTTTGTAAAGAAATGGATGAAATTTTTAACAGAGAGAGTTCCATACTCAAAATTAAAGATTTAGAAAATTAAGTGTAATGTTTTAAAATTCAAAGAATTTAGTGCCATTACACATGTTTAAAAAAAACAGAAAACATAACTAGACATTAGAGATTAGTGAAAGTTAATACAAGAGATAAAATATTATTTAGTTCTTGAATTGTTGGTTAAACTACTATTTAGTCCCTGGATTTATCAAAAATACTATTTAGTTCCTAAAATGTTTAACTATGTCAACTATTTAGTCCCCAAATTTGACAAAATACTATTTAGTCCCTGAATTTGTAACCATATCAACTATTTAGTCCCCCAAACTTGGCAAAAATACTATTTAATCATCGAATTTGCAACTTTGTCAACTATAATAACTTAATAAGTAACGGTCAGGAGACTAAATAATTGACAGAGTTGCAAATTCGGTGATTAAATAGTATTTTTGCCAAGTTTGGGGAGTAAAAAGTTGAAACAGTTACAAATTCAAGGACTAAATAGTTGACATAGTTAAACATTTCGGGGACTAAATAGTATTTTTGATAAATTTAAAGACTAAATAATAGTTTAACCAATATTTCAGGGACTAAATAGTATTTTGTCTCTTAATACAATATAAGATTAGGAAGGCTTTTGAGGTGCAAGCTTCCCAAAATTTGAAAAAGATAAACAAGTTTGACTTCTGCTTCACTCAGGTGCCACTTTCTACCACCTATTATATTCCCAAATCATAGCCCACTATTATCTAAGGGATTTTTTTTAAAACCAAAAAAATTTATGAATTTTTTTTTGGTTATGACAAATATATTTATCAAAATGAGCTTGATGATTAATCTCTTAAATATTATGAGACTCATTATTAAAAATTATTTTTTAAATAGATGACATTCTAATTTTATCCTTCTAAACTTGAACTCGAAAGATGATTTACTCAATAAAACGAAGTTATAACCGATTAATAGAATATTTAATGATTAAATTATAAATTAAAAATTACTTATTAAGAATTTCTAATTGCCGCCGAAAGGCTATTACCGACAGGAAGCTACAGAATCGAACTTTATTATATTTATTTAATTACTTTGTTCACAATTAATTCATATGCCCATCTCTTTCAAACAAAATCCTCCCAAAAACCAATGCCATTCAGATTATGAATAATATTATAGTTTGCATATGTATAACTGCATAAATTATGTTATTGTTTAATATTATAATAATATAAAATTATTTTTAGTCCTCTAAAATAATTTAATTTTTTTTATAAAATTATATTTAAAAGAAAATTAATGTAAAAATAATAATATTCTAATAACCACTAACAATAAATATTTATAAAAAATAATAAGTAAAACAAGTCGGTCCATTTAGGCCAGTTTCTAAAATGAGTGAATTTTAATTTTTATAAGCTTATCCATTTAACAGACGGACTCAGCAAACTCGCAGTTCTGATACTATTTTAACAGTGCTAGTAAACATGATGTCTTTTAAAAGAGAATAATGAGAGAGAGAGAGGAGAGAATTACTTGGATTAGTGCTAGTAATGAGAGCAGTCCCCCCAAAATTGCAGCTATTAGGAAGAGGATTCTTATGATAATAGCTATTGAAGGCAAAAGAAGCATGATCCCTTATAGAGCTTGGATTATAGCATCTTCCAGAAGGCTGAATCTCACTGCAATCAGCACCTCCATACCCACAAGCATAGTCCAAAGCCACTTGTAGAGCTGTGATTGAGGCACTGGGGCTTGCAATGCACCAGCTCACACCTGATCCCACCACTTCTGGGGAATTATTATTGGGACTACTACTACCATTATTATTACTAGTGTTATTATTGGTGATGGTGGTGAATGGGAGTACTGTGGAGGCTGGAGATACAGTAGTGTCTGGATTGGAATTAGGGTTTAGAATTGGGGATGATGATGATGATGATGATGGAGTGGGGATTGTGGGGACTAAGTTTGGGATTGTGGTTATGGGAGTTGTTATGTCCTTTTTGGATGTCATAATCCCATGTGCTTCCTTTTGTGTCCTCATGCTTGACCCTGTAATTCAAGTAAGGAAATTTGTTTGTTGGGGTATTTTTTGTTGTTGTGAAAGATAGAAATTAATGGGTTTTCAAATCAAAACTTTTAAGTTGTGTCCATCATAATATATTTTTAACAAAAAGTTTAGGTTGGGTAAGCATCGAAAATTTATTGGGATCCAGAAAGACCTATTTAGGTTTTTGACCCATCAATAAAACTCTCAACATCGTTCAATGGATTCAAATCTCACCATTGTGGGGTACATATAGGAACTTAACCAAGTGGGACATTTTTTATTGTCCAACCATTCCTACTATTGAGTAGATGTTTAATAGTATGGTAGTACTGAATTTCAGTACATCCCTCCAATCAGTTTGTCTCTAATTCATTCAACGTGAATCCTTATTAATATGAGTTTTTATTAATATTAACAAATGGTATTACATAATTGGAGAGATGCATCGAAATTCGATAATATGATACTACTGAATTTTTATCCCTTAATTTTACTAATAACTTCTTGATTCCTAATTTTATTTGGGGCAATATTTGAGTATGTTTGAATATAAAGCTCTAAAATTTTTTTATTCTTAAAAATGAAAAAACACAAATAAATCTATTTTAATTAAATTTTTACTAAAAACAAAAGAATAGAATATGTATCAAGAATAATAAAACATAACAAGTATAAAATGTTTTCAACTCTAGTTTTTTAAAATAAAGAAAATACAGAATACTAAATTAAAAGATGTTCTAAACTTTAATTTTTTAAAATAAAGAAAAAATATAATTTTTTTTATTAATAACATAGACATATACATGAAAAAAAGTATTAGCATAAATTATTATGATTAATATTATAAAAGTTAAAAAAAAACAAAAAGACTAGATGACATTCAAAGAGGCTCCTGGTTTCTTTATATTATTTATTAGACTATTAATTTTTTTTTTAACTAGCTCAATCTTATACCTCTAATTATTTAGAAAAAATAGTGATTAAAAATAAATTTAAATTCCATAAAAAATCTAGGATATATTTGTTAGGGAGAATGTTGGAAGTATCCAACATTACCCCTAACATTCTCCTGCCAAACATACTTTATATTTTGTAATGTGATGAAATTATGTTTTTGTCTTTTTTTTAATATTTTAATATAGGGATAAAATAGTTATTTCACTCACTTTTATTCCATTCTTATTTTTCAGTACTAAACATAATAAACCCATTACCATTCTCATTACATTCCGTCCCTACCAAACATATCCCTAATTCTTATGAACAAATTAGATGAGCAACAATATTTTTTAATTTGATTGATTGTAAAGGGACTAAAGTGTTATCCTCACTAAATTTGGGTCAAATCAAGTCAAAAAATTCAAACTAAATAGTTAAAAACTAATAAGTGCATTCAAAGTTAATTAATTATAAATGCAAACTTGCAATACATTTTTGCTTAATGTGAAACCCCAGAAAAATGAGCAAGAACTAAACATATAAAAAAAATTCAAAAGTAAAGCTCCATGATTACAGGTTGAAGGACTCGAGGAAAATGAACCCAGCTGGCCTTGTAATTATGTTTATAAGCAATTAAATTAATTAAAACTGTGGAAAGAAGAGACAACATTTTTCAAATAGGACAATTACTTTATTCACTAATACTTCCATGGATAGTGAAAAAAAGATGGCCAATTAATAAACTATATTCCAACCAAGACAATCCAAAATGGACCAAATCAATTTTAAAACAAAAAAACAAGATTTGCATCCTTTTGGTCCAACATTTATATATATATACTAAAAAAATTTTAAAAAAAAAACTTAAATTGTTTAAAACTCCTAATAATTGCAGAGCAGGAAATTGTGCATTATGTTCAAGAATTCAGAAGTAGGGGTGACTAAGAGCGACAATTTCTTGAAAAATTTGTTTGATCAACTCATTTGAACTCACCAGAACCCGAATACACACATAATTTTTATCGGGTTCGATTGGGTTCAAATGAGTCAGTCGAATTATGCTCCTAACATTCTAGTTAGAGATAAAAGAAGAGAAGAAATAATGTTATATCCAAGACAATGGAGAATAAGAAGAAGAAGGAGAAGGAAATTACCAGAACAGAAGAATTGGGGCAGTAGGAGAAGTATTAGAAAGTAATTTACTCTATTTCTCATCTTCAATCTTCTGCTTCTTCTTCTATGGGTTTTTTCTGCTTCTTCTTCTTCTTCAATAATCTTAAGTAGGTGTAACTTTTGTGAAACAAAGAAAGTGGAAGGAAAGTGTAAGTATATATATATATATATATATATATAGTACTAGTGGAAAGAGTTTGTGTGTGTGGTTGTGAGATAGAGAGAAAGAGGGAAGGGGAATAAAGAAGAAGGAAAAAGTGAGGGAACAAAGGTTGAAAAGTAAGTAAAGGAAAAAAACTGTTTGGAATTCAGGTTTGGTGTGTGGGTTGCTCAGTGATCATTGTAAATCATGTCTCTTATGTGTGCTCTGTGCATTTTTTCACCTTTTTTTTCTTCGTTGTTTTTTTTCAAATTACTATTTTGGTCCTCAACGTTTGCACGAAGTTTAATATTGGTCTCCAACGTTTCAAAAAGTTATTTTAGGTCCTCAACGTTTCTTTTGGGTCAAAATTGGTCCTCTAGCATAACATCCATCAGGTTTTGTCATTAAATGCTGACGTTGAAGGCTTATGTGGTACACTTTCTCTCCTATGTGTCATATTTAAATGACATGGCACCCTCTCTCACTCCAACTTAACAAAACGACGCCGTTTTGATTCAAAACAGGACATTTAAATGAATCAAAACGGCGTCATTTTGCTGAGTTTGAGTGAGAGAGGGTGCCATGTCATTTAAATATGACACATAGGAGAGAAGGTGTACCACATATATAAGCCTTACACGTTAGCATTTAATGGCAAAATCAGACAGACGTTACACTAGAGGATCAATTTTGACCCAAAAAATAAACGTTGAGGATCTAAAATAATTTTTTGAAACGCTGAGGACCAATTTTGACCCAAAAAATAAACGTTGAGGATCTAAAATAACCTTTTGAAATGTTGAGGACCAATATTAAACTTCGTGCAAACTTTAAGGAACAAAAAAAGTAATTTGGCCTTGTTTTTTTTACTCTTCAATTTTTTAGGGGTAGGTGTGTGGGTTGCTCAGTGATCCTATATGAACCTACTAATGTATTGGCCCTAATGAATTTCTGTATTAAATGTTCTTAAATCTCAATAGAGAAAACTCTATTTTGGTCCCGCATGTTTAGTATTTTTTTTCAATTTAGTCCCTAACGTTTGTTAAAAACTTCAAGTAGTTCATAAAATACTGACATGGACAATTAAACACTGAATGTACATGTTGATATTTACATTTAGATAACATATATGCATGATGAGTGTCCATCCCTAAAAGAAAGTTAACAATAACTTTTAATCTTAAATTTATGCTAGTGGCAATGTTTTGTCATTATCATAAAATGGATTTTTTGTTATTCTAAATACAAAATCTGAAATTTAAACAATGTCATGCATTAATACAATAGTAAGAAGTAACCAAACAGAATTCTATATGTCTATGTTCAAAATGAACAAAAAATATAAAAAAAAAAAAAAATCCTCTGCCTATTATTTTGTTTTCATCTAAGATTTGAATCTCAAATTTTGTGTTTGTTCTTGTCCTAGCCTATTCTATATATTTTTTGTCTTGTCATTGCAAGTAATATTTTTTTCTTTCTATTTTACACAAGAACCGTCTATTAAAGACAATCATATTTGAATATTAAAGTATTATCAAATATTAAATGAGAATATATTTTTTTAGCCAAAATTCACACATTAATTTGTAATATTATAAAAAATTTATTCTTTTTACTAGTCTCAACTCCTCGCCCCTCATTATAAGTGTGATATGTCATGTAAAATATGACAAATTATTTTCAAGGAATAAATAACATATTCTATTTCTTAAATTCTTAGTTGTTGATAATTTAATATGTTTTTTTTTTTAAAAAAAACAAGGTGTAGTATGAATATATGATATGGTTGGGTTGTCATGTGAGTGTAAGTTTTGAATGTGGAGAAGAAAAAAGTGTGAGTAGCTATTATTGTGATTTGGTTTGTAGTACTAACTTTTAAAAAAAAAAAAAAAAATTCATTGCTTTTCTGATTACTTTTTAATTAATGTAAAAAGAGGAGGGACCATTAGATGGCAACCCAACTCATGAATTGTGTCACAATTTGTCTCCCAAACAGATAAGTCAAACTTTCTTCTACTCATCACTTTCAGTCAATTGTGTCTAGTCATTGTATTCACACTACAATATTTTAAGAAAAATATTTATTGATTATGATAGATTCTTAATTATTATATTTGTATATTGTTATATTTTTTATTTTCAATAAATAAATAATTAATTAAAATATTGTACTTTGATTTCATTAAGCAATTTAATAATAAATATGCTAAAAATTATATATTTTTCCCCTCTTTTGTGTTATGCCAAGTCAAGTGAGAGTGATGAGGATTGTTTTTGAGGAAAATAAATCAAACATACAAGACATTGCATTATTTGGGAAAAAAAACAAAAGAATATAGGAAGTAAATTATGAAGAATGTTGCAATTATGTTCTTCTAGTTATTATGGCTAGAGCATTATTCAACTTTGACTGAACTAAATGTTTTTTTTTTTTTTTTTTTGCTTTAGAAGATATTAAGGATGTGTTCAAAAGTTTATTCTTAGAATGCTTTTTAATTAGAAATTTTGAATAAATCCAAGTTCTTGAGCTGCACAATCATATATATATATATATATATATATATATATATATATATATATATATATATATATATATATATATATATATATATATATGTAAATTTGATTAATATTTATTTATCCTTATTTTTATCTTTATTGTTTCCTATTTTATTAATCCAAATAAAAACTTTAAAAATCATTGAAAAATTCCAAGTGTTGAATAAATAATAATCATAGTAATTTAGTTAAGTTTAATATTTAATATAATTATTATATCACTTGAGATATGATAATTAGAGTTTGTTTATTATTTTTATGTGAAAATTTTTTGGTGGAGTTTTCTTGACAAGCATGAGTTTCTGGATCCAAAATCTGTGACATTTAGAGTTACAATTTACGGATCTTCTGTAAAAAAACTTTTACTCCTTCATCAAGTTATTAGAAGAAACTACGGCACTTTCAATTATGAAGATCACTTCATATCTAATATACAAAAGGTATAAAAATAAAAACTTTGTTGGCGACACTAAGAACAGTGGTGCTTATCATCCCATTTGATCTTACAAATGAGATGACCTGAGTTTTTATTTACGATTTACTCTTAAATATTATTTAAATGATATTTTATCTAAGTATCGTTGAGTGAGAAACCATTGAATTCTAAGAAATTTGAAATAGAATTTTTTTTTGCAAACTTGATCACTCTATACTCTAACATACAAAAGTAAAAGCAAATAGAAATGAAACCACTTATGTGTTTAGCTTTTTTATTATCATTATAATTGGTAGGAAGGGTAAAGTACCCTTGCCGTCCCCAAACTTTGCTGCAATGTTCATTCCTGCCTCCAAACTTTTTTTTTGTTCATGCCTACCCCTAAACTTTTAATTTTGTTCATGCCTACCCCCAAACTTTCAATTTTGTTCATGCCTGCCCTTTTTGCTAACACCGTTAACTTGCTTGACGGAATTTGTTGACGTGAACGATGAATGTACATCTCTTTTGCCACGTCATTGTCCACCTCACACTTAACTTTTTACTTTTATTAAAAAAATTAACCTAATTCAAATAAAAAAAACCAAACTTTTAGCCTAAAATGTTTTTTTATTTGGATTAGGTTAATTTTTTTAATAAAAGTAAAAATTTAAATGTGAGGTGGGCAATGACGTGGCAAAAGAAATACACATTCATCGTCCACGTCAGCAAATTCTGTCAAACAAGTTAACGGTGTTAACAAAAAGGATAGGCATGAACAAAATTGAAAGTTTAGGGGTAGGCATGAACAAAAAAAAAAGTTTAGGGACAGGAATGAACATTGCAACAAAGTTTGGGGGCGGCAAAGGTACTTTACCCTTGGTAGGAATTATAGCCGCTCATGTGAGTGGACCTTATGTCACTATCATAAATTCATAATACTTAAGTTTATAAAGCAAATTAATTAATTTGAGTTAGTGAAAGTTAATCCTCAAAGTTAGCCGTCCAAATTAAACTTTATCCTAATTGAGCTCCACTTTAGACCAATTTGCATTTGAAAGATACCTATGTCATCTAAGCATATATACAATTAATCAATTATTATATAGACCCCTTCTAGAAATTCTTTATAAATTAATGCAAGAAACTAAGATTTTAATTATTGATTAGTTAATAAATTTTTTGGACAGTAAATTTATTTTTGATAATGTTTTATAAATTTTGAATCATTACATATTTTATCAACCAATTAAATAAAAATAAAATCATTTATATTTATATGACTGGTGAGTAATAGTCACATAATACATTATACATATGTAATAATTAAAAAATACAAAAGAAAATATGGTGGGATATCATATGTGGGAGAGTCAGAGTAAATATATATGATGAATATTTATTAGAAAAGTGGAGAAGTAAATAAATTTTTATAATTTAGTCTAATAATATTAAAATTATCAAATATTTATTTTTATTATATATATATATATATATATATATATATATATATATTAAACACACATGTTATTGGAGGCCATGTTCTATTCCCTCACAACCAATAATCTTCCACCCATCTTTGAAAACGAAGGACACCTTTTATAGCCACCCTATCCTATACCCACCAATTTAGGAGAATAAATATGCACTTTGTGGTATTATTATATATGTACATAAATCTTAGTAACATTTTTTAAGAATTAAAAGGTGATCATATGTTTATATGTGTATATGAATCTTACCATTAGGTTGATAGCGTTGTAATTATCATTGAATTTTTCAATACTTAAATGGAAGTTAGCTAGAATAAAATTTTTAAGTTTTTTTTCTTTTCAGATTTTGTTATCCTTTTCGAAATACGAGTAAAATATTATTTTAATCTCTCTTAAATAATATTTTTTTCAATTTGATCATTTTGAATTTTTTTTTAATTTGATCCATCTTAAATTTTCTTCCTACAATTGGTTTTATTTTTTTAAATTGTCCCATTAACAATTTAGTCCCTCTTAGATTTGTCTTCTCAATTTGATACCTCTTAAATTATTTCATTATCAATCTAACACTCGATTTAATATGCAGTAAACTATTACAACTGTCTTTATTTTATTTCTTATTAATTTAGTTAACTTCATTTATTTATGCTATATCATATAGTTTAGACATTTTGTCCTTGTTGTTTGAAATGTATATAATAATATATGGTATAAATAGATAAAAAGTAGTACAAAATTAAGAGAAGTTACAAAAAAGAGAAAAATTAATTTAAGATGGACCAAATTGAGAAGACCAATCTAAGATTAAGAGGGAGCAAATTGATAATGGAACAATTTAAGAGAAAAAATTGTGAAGACCAATTTAAGAGGGACAACATTGATAATAGAGCAATATAATAGGACCAAATTGATAAGGCAAACGGAGGATCAAAGTCAGAATTCTCTCGTCTAAGAGTTTGGAAAAAACATTTTTTAAAAATAAATTAAAGGCAAAAGTATATTTTTTGCCCCTAATGTTTGGGGGTCTTGTCATTTTTGTCTTTAACGATTTTTCGCTATCAATTGTACCCCTAATGTTTTGTATTTCTCTCAATGTCAGGCTTTTGGCTAACACCGTCAATTTTTGGACGATTTTTGATGGCGTGATATCCTATATGGCCAACAGTTCTAACTGGACTTCATTTTTTCACATCAGCAATATATTTTAGGGATACAATAGACCTAAAAAACTCAGTACATCAGTAAATCCAGTACACTAAAATACTCATTATATCAGTAAAATGGACCCCAAAAACTCAGTACTATTGACTACTAATATGAAAAAAATTAAGTCCAGTCAGAATTGTTGGCCACATAGGATGTCACGTCATAAAAAACCGTTAAAAAATTAACGGTGTTAGCCAAAAGCCTGACATTGAAAGAAATACAAAACGTTAAGAGTACAATTGACAGCGAAAATACATTAAGGGCGAAAGTGATAGAACCCCAAACGTTAGAGGCAGAAAATGTTACTTTTGCCTAAATTAAAAAAAAATGAAAAGAAATTTAGAGTACGGATAATTTTGCTTTTTTGCGAAATGTGTGTACATATACTATATATATGTGAAATTGAATCACTATTTTTTTTATGATCAAACTAAAAAATAAAGTAAACTACAAAGCCATAAAAATCAATTTAATTTGAAAATATGATTATTAAATTTGTAATTGTCCCAAAAACAAAATCTAAAAACTTAATAAATAAATAGATATGATACAGATGGGAAAAAAAAAATAGATATGATACAAAATAAATAAATAAATACATTTTAGAAAATAAAAACTGAAAATATTTTCCAAGGAAGAGAAGCCAAATCCTCTCATGTCTAACTTCATCTTTCTCACCAAAGAAAAACTCTGCTCAAGAATAATACTACAGGGACCACAAGAAAATGGTAACACTCTGTTTCGCACTCTCCCCACCACCATCACCATCTTCATCATCATCATCATCACCTTCCATTTCCAACTTCATATCAGACCATCCATGCCTCACCATGCTAGAAAAGCAATGCTCCACCATGAAAGACCTCCAAAAGCTTCACGCACACATCATCAAAACCGGCCTAATCAACGACCCCATTGCCGCCAGCCGCGTCTTGACCTTCTGCGCCTCTTCCTCTGGCGACACCAACTACGCCCACTTGCTCTTCACTCGCATCCCAAACCCTAATCTCTATTCCTGGAACACCATCATCCGATGCTTCTCTCGTAGCTCAACCCCACAAATCGCGATCTCGCTTTTCGTTGAAATGCTGTACTCCGAGGTTCAACCCCAGCGATTGACTTACCCTTCGGTTTTCAAAGCCTGTGCTCAAATGGGTATTGGCCATTGTGGAGCTCAGCTTCATGGGAGGGTTGTGAAATTGGGTCTTGAAAATGATGGGTTTATTCGTAATACTATCATACACATGTATGCAAATAGTGGGATTTTGAGTGAAGCAAGGAAGGTGTTTGATAGTGTATTGGAATTTGATGTTGTAGCTTGGAATTCAATGATTACAGGTCTTGCTAAATGTGGGGGAATTGAGGATGCACAGAAGCTGTTTGATGAAATGCCTACAAGAACTTCAGTTTCATGGAATTCCATTATAAGTGGGTATGTAAGGAATGGGAAGCTAATGGAGGCATTGGAGTTTTTCCAGAGGATGCAGGAAGAAGGGATTGAGCCTAGTGAGTTCACAATGGTAAGCTTGTTGAATGCTTGTGCTCACATGGGAGCACTTCAACAAGGGAAATGGATTCATGATTATATAAAGAAGAATGATTTTGAGTTAAATGTTATTGTTATTACAGCATTAATTGACATGTATTGCAAGTGTGGATCTATTGAAAATGCTCTCCAAGTGTTTCAGGAGTCCCCCAGGAAAGGATTATCATGTTGGAACTCCATTATCATAGGGTTGGCCATGAATGGTCTAGAAAGAGAAGCAATTGAGCTCTTCTCTGAGCTAGAATCTTCTTCAAATCTAAACCCAGATTATGTGAGTTTCATCGGTGTTCTAACGGCTTGTAAACATCTAGGTGAGATTGACATAGCAAGGGACTATTTTACACTAATGGTGGATAAGTATGAGATTGAACCATCATTAAAACACTATACTTGCATGGTTGAAGTGTTAGGTCAAGCTGGACTCTTAGAAGAGGCAGAAGAACTAATAGAGGGTATGTCTATAAAGCAAGATGCTATTATATGGGGATCTCTGCTCTCATCTTGTAGGAAGTATGGGAATGTAGAGATGGCAAAACGGGCTGCGAAACGAGTCTGTGAGTTGAATCCTAGAGACTCCTCTGGTTATGTACTTATGTCGAATGTCCATGCTGCATCGAACCAATTTGAAGAGGCTATGGAGGAAAGGCTTTTGATGAAGGAAAGATTGACAGAGAAAGAACCAGGGTGTAGCTTGATTGAAATAGATGGGGAAACTCATGAGTTCCTTGCTGGAGGAATGCTGCATCCTAAAACTCCAGAGATTTATTCTTTACTGGACGATTTGATGGTAGAGCAGTAAGATGCTAGATGTGGTGCACTTTTTTGGTCTTGGATCAGGGTATCCGTCAGAGTCGGCTTGGCGATTCATCCCTCGGGCACTGTCGGGCCCATTGGTGGGAAGCGATCTTCCCACCGGATGACGTTTCATTTCTATATCTCATGGATCAAATCCAAAAAGGATGTTTAAGAGAACACAGACCCCTCACCAATTGTGCCATATTACCTTGGTTAGATATGATGCACTTGACAATGGTGGATTGGTAGGAATTTTAGTCTTTGGATAAAGCTGTTTAGAGGACTGTAAGTGACCTTTTATCCACTTATCCCTCCTTGTGCAATGAAGACATGTTTCTGTACATAAGTTTTATGGGAAAGCTCTCTGATGTAAAATTCATAGATGCGAAAACTAATATTGAGATTTTCTGCTCTGTACATTCATGCTTAAGTGATAGTTCTCTTCCATCATAAAGTATGTTTAGAGAAGGTTGTAACTTGTAGCTCACATTTTGATGTTCTAATAACCGGTTAATAGAAGTAAAATATAATATAAAGAAGTTATTTTAATTTAAATCTTCAGGTGACATATTCTTTTCCCTTCAAATTATCATATTATCATTTATTATATAATCTCCCTAAATTATTCCAGAGGGCTAGTAATATATTTAGTAAAAATGCGGTGTATTGTTAAACTATGTATGCTCATAAACTTTGTTTTAATAATTTTTTTATGAAATTCTAAAAACATTTTATAAACAAATATACGTGATATGTTGCAATAAAAAAAATCAGTGTTCCATGTTATTTTAAAAAAAAAACAGCACTTAAACTTTTTTTTAATTAATTCCTATTGCTTTAAAAATTAAAATTCACACATACCACAGACCCACCTAAATATTAAAGCACTCATTAATTTGTTACATCAATTGCTGCCACATCAGAATAAGCATACATGAACCAACAAAGATACCTGATAAAGTACAAGACCCAGCCACATAATATCCATTACTATATATATATATGGTGTGTGTGTATTTCATAGAAGTACTGATCATAATATTCATACCAGTCCAAAGTTTCATGCTTTTGAGAAGTTCCTCCCAGGTGTCCAAGAGTATATCTCAGGAGGCACACCACCATTAGTGAGCAAATTCTGTGGCATTCCATACAAATCTGACACATCAAGATGATGATGATGGTTATGATTATGATTAAGGCTTCTTCCATTCTGGTAATGCTGATTATTCTGCCCATTGATCTCATGATCATCCTCCATTAATGGCAAACGATCAAAAGTAGCATTCATGAATGATGCAGCCATGACCACCACAGGACCTGAGGCAACCAGAGCACCCACCACAGCACCACCCACAACCTGCCCCTGGGCCCCGGCTAGGTAAATGGTTAGACCGGTGATCCCCGGGGGTGCTGGTGGTGGGAGGATCGACCCCAGCAATGAGAGAATCTCGAACCGGCCGTGGAGGGTCACGGTTGCGCCCGGGGCGGCCGGTTGGCGTAGTGTGACATTTGTCACACAGCCGGTGCCACTTAGTATGCAAATCCCACGTTGTTTCCTCCTTGCAAAATTGAGCAAACTCTCATTGATGTCACACCCTGATGTGACTTCAAGTGCATGAGCCCTAAGTGCATTGGCACTATCCCTAGTGACTATAATGGGTGGTTTGGGCTTGTTTTTGGACCCGGCCGGCCGGCCACGCGGACGCCGGCCCCCGGTTTCCGGATCCTCGGCCGCGAAAGAAACCGGGGAGACCGCCTTTGGGATGTCATTGCTTGGCCTGTTTTGGTTCTTCCCCTTGTCTTGATCTTGATCTCTTTCCATTTCACCTAGCATGATGAGGTAATTTAAGGTGAATGTGGATTCAATTAGAAGAGGAATTTTGTGTGTGTTCTCTTAGATGGGAAGCTTTTTAAGTAGTAGTGAGTTTGGGACATGAAAATTTGATGGGGTTTCAAAAGAATGATTGATGTTTAGGATGGAGTTAAGTAAGACCAAACTCTTATTACAAAATAATTGTTTTGTGCATTTTCCTCTCACTGCCTAATTCTGTACTAACTTTGCATCATGTCTATTGCCTTCCTTAACAGACATCTCAAAGCTTTTATATATAATAATATTCTGATTCATAACTTCCTTCTTACCTTACAAGGAAATTTTAGTATTATAGGTTGATAGTGTACATACCTTGTGTTTGTGATTTGAGAATGAGAATTCTGTTTATTGCTCCAATGGGGATTTATCAATTAAAGGGAAAAATGGAAATTGATGCCCAGTAATGAGCAATCTGGTTTCGTCCTGAACATTCATGGCAGTAGAAGGAGACATATGGTTTGATATAGAAGAGTTATCCAGAGGGTTGTCCCGAGTAATCGGTCCAATAATATTTAATGAATTAATCATAAAGTCCGCTTGGTTTGGTAAATACTCATAAAAAAAATTCTATATTTTTACATTTTGAATATACTAAACATAGTGTCATGTTTAATTTTTGTCCAAGAAAATTTTCTTTTCGTCAAGACTTTTTTTTTTTAAAAAAATTATTCAAGTAAATCAATATCTAATTATTATTCTGTAACAATATATGAAAACGTAATTACTTCAAGCAAACATAATAATAAAAATTTCAATAATATTTCTATTTGTAAAAGAAATTATCACATTAATCAATTTTTATATTTTCTTTTGATCAAATATTGTATATATTATACGACCAAAATTAATTGGCTTAAATTCTCTTAAAGGATAATTTTTTTAAGAAAAAAACTTGGCGTTGAAGCATTCTTGTAGGTCCCTTCTAATCATGATATAATTGTTGTATTGTAAGTGTTATAAAAAAGTATTAGATTTTTATATGAATAACATTGAAATAATTTTGTTTTTTTTTTTGTTTTTACTGAAAATGATAATTACAAATATCTCACTCATAATAACCATAAGAGTCTAAACAACTTAGTGCAACATATCATTGAAACTCGTGAACAGCACCATTACATGTTTAAACTTATGGGCTTTAACTACGAAATTTTGAGTACGGATCCTTTGCTATCACAATTTTTAACTACAAAATTTTGAGTACGGATCTTTTACTATCACGGTTATACTATCTGGGTTTAGCCACAATAATAATCACGGTTATTTGTGTATCATTATGACTAAATTCGAACAGCATAACTCTAGCAACGTTCCAAAATTTTATATAAAGCATACAAGTAAAACATTGCCATATTAAGGCAATTTGACTATTTGAGCTTAATCTGTCATGACTCATGACTCTTTCTGCAATATATTGCCAATTCATTGAAGAACTAAGATTGGACTTTTTACAAAATTCTGAGCTTTTAATCTACATCATGAAAATCTTAAAAGGGACTACTACAGAAAATATGTTTCTACAATTGGACTTTTAACATTTAATGGAAAATTCTTTAATTCATCTAACTCCTCTTTGACAGGACTTCCAAAAACTAGCTGAAATGTTTTAATGGCCTTAGATGGAACAAGATATCAAAACATTTGTGCAGTTATGCTTAATATGTCAACAAACCAAGTATGTTAAATTACAGAACACTGTGATTTCAGAGAGCTCAAGAAAATCATCACCTCGCAAACCCAAAAGAGGTAGATAACCCCATGAACATTAGTTTATAATAATGAAAGCAACACAATTCATGAAAGCTCAAGATTATGGCATTGGGGTGAAGAGAAACATGAGAGTAAGATTACAAGAGTTGAAAAATTAAGTGTCGTGTCTAAAAGAAACCCAAGAGATACAGAACCTCAAGTCAAGCAGTGAATTGAGGTTTTAGTTTGACACATCGCTTCTGTGTCTAAGAATCTCAACACCTAAGTAATCAACGGGACCCTGAACCGCCACGTGAGGTTTCCCAACTTTCACACAAATAGCTGTTATCTGGTGGTGTTTCGTCAGAGTTGTGGTTGCAATTTGTTCGGCTGCTGATTCGAGAAGATCATGAGACGATCCTTCAATAACTTCTTTAACTATACTGCACTCACCAATTCATTACATCATCACTAAAAGTTCATGCATCCAAACATGTTTTAAAACTTCTTCCTAAGCCACACAAATATAAATGAAGTGATTAACCCGTGCTCACCGATATATATCTGTGTAACTAACTGTATCTGAAATGTTGTCTGATTTACCAGCTGCTCTGAGATCCATCCAAGCATCCACATCTACCAAAAATTTCTGACCAAGCTTCTTTTCTTCTGGTTTAACCCCATGAAAACCATGGAATTTCAATCCCCTCAGTATGAGTTTGTCACCCTTCATCAGTGCATTACCTTCCATTATTGCTGACATGAGAATGACTATTGTTAGCAGAAGTTCTATGAATCGCATGCTTACAATAAGCATAAAAAATGGCATGTCTTTCATGAGAGGCCAAAATGAGACAACCTGATATATCACTAACTAAATGCTGACAAAATCAGATAAACAATGGTCAGTAGCCAATGAATCAAAGATAATTCATCCTTTCATCGACCTACTAAGGTGTTTAGTTTCCATTTCGTTCTAGCCTAAATCTAAATATTGGAAGTATCAAAGTAGCTTTGGTAGGGAGAAACAAAAAAGAGCTTGAAAACCAAGTGCTTTATTTGAGCATGCTAACAAATACTCTCAACCTTCAAATGGTGAGATAAAAGAGATCTCATGCCAAAGTAAACCAAATAGGCACCATGTTTCCATCACTCATTTCAACTAAATGAACAGAGGATATCATATAAATCATAGTAAGCGTGCAGAGAACTCAAGAAGCACGACAAGCAAAAAGATCAAAGCCATAGTACAATTTTTAATACATAACAAAAGCATAGAAGCTCACTGTTTCAGACTTTCTGCTATGATATATTCCAACCACAATCTCATTTCTACAATTTAATCCAAAAATTCTCATCATTGTATGCCTTAAGGAAATCAGCACCCAAATATGAAGAGGCTCTACCAAACTAATCACCTATTACACCCCCTCCCCCCAAATTAAAGTCAAGTAAACCAGATTAGTGTCTAGAAAATTTGACCAACAGAGAAAGAACCAACAACCAAGAGGGCACTATTATGTAAGCCAATTTAGCAGAAAGAACCAACAACCAAGAGGGAACTATTATGTAAGCCAATTTAGCTTCTGAACTAGAGTCCAAAATCATAATCAGAGCAAGAAAACAGGCAAAACAAATTGATACTTCTTTGGTACATCAAACATGAATATTTAACTAAGAATCAAAAGAGAGAAACAAATTCCAGAAAAAAAACAAAAACAAAAACAAAGCAATTTTCCACTCATATTAATTTACAATAAGAATAGTACAACTACAAGGGTAAAAAGAAATTTTCAATTTCTAGATTAAGCCAACCCCATACAACAATTTGGCATTAATCAAATACAAATACAAGCAGAGACGTGATGGAACGACTTGGGGAACCCTACCCTCATCCCCATCAAGACCCCTCTTTAAATATAACTCATAACTCATAACCCAATATTTCCTTAAATAAAACAAATCAAGAGAAGGTCCCAACCAAGCATAAACAGAGGTATTAATATAATCAATGAACAGAAATTACTCATACCACGCACAATAAGAATTTTAATCAGGACAGTAGCAATAAGCATAATTTGGGAGATCCTAGTCTTGGAATCAACTTTTCTACACAAATAATCCTTCCAAATCATATATATTTACCTTCAACCCATGACATCGAGCAGAAATAATAATACAATAGTGAAATGGGAAGGAGAGATTGAGTCAAAGCAATACCTTTCCTCAGCTAAATCGAGACGCTTACAGCCCAGTAACGGCGGCGAGAAGCAACGGTTGTGTGGCGGCGTCTCGCGGCTTTTCCCTCTCTTACTCTCACACTCTCACTCTCACCCAGCTCTCTCCGTGTATGCTCTGTGTTTTTTTTTTCACATTTTTGTGCTTTCCATATTATCTCTTCTTTGCGTTTGGCTCTTTTCTCGTCTTCTATTCTATGGGTGCTGTATTTTTTTTTCCTTAAAAAAAATGGACCAAAACTTTGTAAGATGAATGAAAAGAAAAGTAGGACCTCAATGTTATGATAATATTCTAAACTAGAGATTTTAGATGTATTATGTGTATATAATTTTATTTTTTAATTCTTAAAATGTAATATAAAGTAAAATAATTATGTATTAAAATAATAATAAATAAATTATTTAATAATATAAAATGATTATTATTATATTTTTTATAAGGATTATTATTATATTTTAAAATAATAATTAAATAAAAAAAAATTTTACTTTTTCTTTTTTCTAAGAAAAGAGAGAAATTTCATATCAATATATCACATCAACACTTAATTATTTAAATTGAGAGTGTTATACAAAATGGCCATTATAAAGATAAAGAATTAAATTAAAAAATTAATAAAATTTTTAAAAAATAAAAAATCAATTTAAAATTAATAAAAAATATAAAGAACCAAAATAAATATTTAATTTTTTTAATATAAAAATAAAATATTTATTTTATCTGTCTTTTCATTTCAATTTTTTACTAACCAAACGTTACGTATTTCCAAACTCAATTCAATTTGGTCAAAACTCTAAATTGGTCCCTTATGTTTGCACGAAGTTTCATATTGATCCTTTATGTTTCAAAAAGTTTAAATTAGTCCTTTATGTTTGCAAGAAGTTCCAAATTGGTCCTTTCATCCACTTCCGTCAATTTCTTAAGTTAACTACTGACGTAGCGTGCCGAGGTGGACACATAATCTCTCCTACGTGTATCAGATAGCTGGCGTGGCCTTAGATACACTGAAAATACTCAAACGACGTCGTTTAAGCCAAAAATAAAATCATGCTGAGAGGACCAATATGAAACTTTAATGAAACATAAATGACTAATATAAAACTTCAATGAAACATAAAGGACCAATATAGAACTTCAATGAAACATAAAGGACGAATATAAAACTTTTGGGAAACATAAAGGACCAATATAGAACTTTTGAAAGATAAAGGACCAATTTGAAACTTGTGTGAAACATAGAGGACCAAAATGGGTATTTGACCTTTCAATTTTTATTCTTACCAAATTTGTATCACTACCAAAAGAGTCTTTGGAGAAGGAGTGACATATATGTGGGGTCAACATATAAATTTCACAAAATTGGATCCAGTGCAATTCGCTTCCGTGTAATTCCGATGTAATTCCTTCAAAATGTACAATTTTACTTTATTTTTGAAGCACTAATACGAACTTACTCTAACAATAACCTACTATGAATGGTTTAGGAACGAAATTATTATCAATTTTGACAAATATCATCACTAAATAGCCTCTTGAGACTATTTTTTAATAGGATAAAACTTATGTCCATTTCCTTATGTCCATTTCATCCAATTCCCCAATATAATTATGACACGTGGCAAAAAGTGTTTAAATGACCAATCACAGTAGAGAGAGAATATAGAAGATCACCTTTTATATGACCAATCATAGAAGAAAGAGAGTGTAAATACAATATATGATTGGTGGAATTGGAGGAAATGGACATAAGGAAATGGACATAAGTTTTTTCCTTTTTAATATCAATAACAATTTGGTCCCTAATCCATTTAAGGTAATATTTGCCAATATTGATAATAATTTGGTCTCCAATCTATTCATGGTGGATTATTACTATTGTGAGTCCGTATTAAGAGCCCGTTTTGGATAAGCTTGTGAAAAAAAAGGGTTTTGTTTATCAAACTTTTTAAAAAAGATCTTTTAGCTAAAGGACTTCTATTTTATATTTTGGATATTATAATATAAAAGGACTTCTATTTAAAGTGAATAGCTTTTACAAGTGCTTTAAGTTGAAGCTCCATTCTTCAACTTCTTAAAAAAAGGTATATTTTAACTTTTTTTTTAACTCCTACTTTTTCTAAAAAATTTACCCAAACAAGTTTTATGTTTATAAAAGGTCTTTTTTTAATTAAAAAAGTCCTTCTTGAATAAAAAAAGTCTATCCAAACGGGTTCTAATACTTCAAAAATGAATTAAAAATGTATATTTTAAAGAAATTGCACGAAAGCAAATTGCACCGGATCCAATTTTAAATTTCAAATTTCAGTTGATATGAGCTCCACCATGTGTCTCTCTTCTTTTAGTGCAACTGTATAAAATACTCAAATCCTAATAGATTTCACATGTGAGATTCACTTATATGTCTCTCTATTTTAGATGCTAACAGCATAAGATTCATTCTGTGGCGTGGAAATCGAGACCATTACACTTCATCCGACGACTTAAAACTAAACTGTGCACTTTACTCTATACATGATATTAAATCTACACTTTAGTAGAAGGATCCTCACCTTTACACATGCGGACAAATACACCACATTGTAGGAGGTGACGCTGACGCATCGCAAAATCTGCATGGAAACTGAGAGTATGGACGTTAGCTTTAGCAGGAGGAGCTTGTGTTCTTGGAATTGTGATACTCAAGTCCAATATACCTCAATCGAATCGGTGCCTTCCACTTCCATTCCCCTACACCTGTACACACACACGCACTCTCCCCCAGTTTCATCACGTGTCCACCGCTTCTGCGCCTCTTCTCGTCTTCTTCTCCCCTTGCAATACCATATATTGCGTACCATCGAGGTTTCGTGCTTCAAATCCAAGAGATAGTGATCATCGCGTTTTCGCAAAATTTCCTAAATCTCGATTTAATTTCTTCCGGTAAGTTTTTCTCGGTACGCTTTTCCTCGTTTCTCGATTTCTAGCTCTCTCTGTTTGTTTGCGCGGAAGATCTTGGAGAAAATGAGAGAAATAGGAAGGGAGAATGAAGATATAAGGTAATTAATTAATCGGTTGAAAGAAATTTCCGGAGTGTCGTTGATTGTATATTTTGTGCTATTTTGATAAATTATGCTCGATCGAGCTTCGAAGTGTTCCTTAGAATGCAGTCAATTATTGTGGAGGCTTTTAGGTTTTAGCTAATATCAGGCAGTGAGCTTATACATTCTTTCCAATTATGCTTATGTTGGGATGTGGAATTGATGTTGTTTTTTTATGTATTTGTGATTTTGTTGTGACTTGTGATGATGCAGTAATTATGGCTATTTAGAATATAGCTCTCCTGGAAATGACAGTTGAGGCTCTAATTCCTTTACTCGAGTGCGATATGGAAGCTGTGAATGAAAAATGTTCAGCCTCCCTAAGCAATGAAATGAAGAAGCAAGACATTCAGAAAATTCATCCCTCCTGGGATAAGATTCAGGGAGGGGAACTTTGGAATAATGGACTCATTTGTGCTTTTGAATTCATCCCTGGATCTCGGAAGATGAAGTCAACAGACGCAGTTAAAGAGGTGGCGAAAAGGAAAGTCTTACAAGGCAATCCAAATGATTCCTTAGGAAGAAATAATAGTAGATACTGCTCTAATGAATCTTCCTTACCAGTTGAATCTGGAGTTGGCCATCTGGATGCTATAGATGGCCAGGATGATGAGTCACGGCATATCTTAGGCAGAGAAGGTCTTCCAAGGAACTACTGGAGACCAATTGGTTGGGCAAGAATTTCTGAGCTTGTCCAGACAGTGCACACTGATGCTGACTGGGCCTCACAGTTGCTTGATTTCTCAGAAGATGAAAGTGATGTTACTATTGCAGAAGTAACAACTCCTTACTGGGAACGGCCTGTGGGTCCAACTTGGTGGTGTCATGTGGATGCAGGCCATCCATTTATTAGTGCATGGTTAAGTAGTGCTCAATGGCTTCATCCTGCTATTAGAATTGCTTTGCAAGAAGAAAGTAAATTAATCAGTGAGAGAATGAAATACCTTCTGTATGAGGTAAATTAACTACTTAGATGTGATAGTCAAATTAGCTATGTCTTCTTATTTGGAAATGCCAAGTTTCTTACCACAAACCAAATATACTGCAATTATTTGTATAATTGTATCCTCCCTTTTATCTTATTTCTTTCAATGCCATTTTAGTAGAATTGATGTAGAAAAAAGAAGGCAATAGAAGTTATATGAAAAAGTAATGATTTTTTGTTTTGGAAGGTTCCTGTTCGAGTTGCTGGTGGACTACTATTTGAACTTCTTGGGCAGTCTGCTGGTGATCCTTTTGTTGAGGAAGATGATATCTCCATTGTTTTACGAGCTTGGCAGGCACAAAACTTTTTGGTGACAGCTTTGCATGTTAAAGGCTCTGCATCAAATGTTAATGTGTTAGGTATTATAGAAGTTCAGGTCAGTCCTGATTTACTCAATAGGCAGTTCTTGTCAGATGCATGGTTCTTTCATTTCTATTCCTGATACATGCTGCTAAGATTTACCTGAATATTTAATTTCGAGTGTGTATGTACAGGAAGTGCTTGCTGCTGGGGGTACTAAAATACCACACTGCATTCATGAGCTTGTAGCTCACCTAGCTAGTCGTCTTGCTCGATGGGATGATAGGTGAAAATTACTCTTGAACCTTGTTAGTTGTTATATAACTTTTTAAATCATCATTGATTTCATCTTTGTATGTACGTTTGCTGCTTTCCATTTAATTTTTAACTTACTTTTTTACCCTTTTTTTCATTACCAAACACTAATGGAAAACAACCTAACATGGCTCAAACTTTTTCCCTCCTTATTGGTATATGACCTTACTATGAAAAATAAATAACTACTCTAGAAATCTATGAAAACTTGGAAAATGTTGGAAACAATACAATGAAATATAATGCTGAACTATGGATGACTTAAACTGTCCAACAGAACTTGCTAACTCGGTATCCTTGAAAATTGAAATAATATCTGCTTTATGAAGAAAATACAAAAGATGCAAGTAAACGTACCTTAGCATATTATCTCTGGGTTCAATTACTTGTTAGGTTCTCTGAAACTTTACACACGAAATTTTGAAACTTAGTTTTCTAGAATAAACATTGATATATAGAAATACATATCAAATATGGGACATATGTTAGATCTTACTTTAACAGACTAGGTAATGGTTTTTGCTCTTGAATAATATAACATAAAAACTTTTGATATTTAATTTAGAAATTAATTAGTATAAGATATTTAGAATATAGAATTCTGTTGGCTGCCTTTTTTAAGTATATCACTAAAAGAAAGTTTAAAATGTATATATATTCTATGTTTTTGAAGTTTGATGTATAAAGGTATACGTATCAATGTTTGTGCTGCATAGCTAAGCACCAAATTGTTTAGTAATTTAGTAGTTGGGTTTGCCTATTTAAGGATCTAATATAGTAGGGCATACTTGTATTTAGAATTGAAAACACTATTGACTTTACGTTTTGCATCACTATATTAGTAAGGTTTCTTTTTTTTTTTTAAATGATATGAAAAAGCTTCATTGCCATTATTAAGGAGTTTGATGTAGGTTGTTCCGTAAACACATATTTGGGGCTGCAGATGAAATTGAGTTGATGTTTATGAACAGGTGATTCCATGTGCTTTGGAGCATTATGCATTTATGGTAAAAGTTGAACTTAGGTGGTCATTTTGTAGTGTTTCACTAATAGCTCGGATTTCCAATGTCTTTTATCATTTGACAGGAGGAACCATGAGGACTTGCACCTTTTCAGTATAATATTGAACCAAGAAATTAGAAGATTTTCATCTCAGGTACATTTATCCAGGGATGATGGCAGAAAGCTAAATACTTTATTGTAAGAAAACATGTAAAAGACTAGTTTATTCTGGAAAGTAATTATATGGCCATTTCTATGTTTTTCAATTTATGTATTTGCTAAATGATTTTCTCATCATGGCTTAATACATATTACTGCATTAAAAGTTGAGAAGAAATCATCCTCCCTCCCTCTTTCTCTGTCTGTTTTAACCCTATCCTTATCTAAGATAACATTAAAGGATTTGAGTATTTGAATAAGAGGAGTGAATGGACTAGGGAGATAGCTTTTGCTCTCCAGTTAATTGTTTGTAGTATGAACTGTCAGAAAAGGATAATAAATAAAAATCATGACTTGTTTCTTCCTTTTTTCCCCCTCTTGAATAGGCAATAAAGAAAGTACAGATTGAATTTTTATATACATTATAATGTTTCTAGATGAGGGTGAGCCTTGAAGCAATGGTAAGGTTGTTGTCACTAGGTCACTAATTCAAATCTTGAAAATAGTTTCTCTGCTTGCAGAGGTAAAGCTACGTACATCTGTCTTTCTCAGATCCCACCTGGTAGGAGCCTATGAGCCTCATGACCTGAGCCGCCCCTATAGTGTTTCTAGACCAAGAGTGGATTACTGATTTACTATATGCATTTAGATCCAGTATTGCATCAGTATTCCTTATATGTGAGAACAATCTGTTTTCCTTTTCCAGTTGCATAATTCTCTGCACAATATCTATACCTTTATAAAAATATGCTGTGGGAAGTAAGGCTTGACATATCACACAGCTTTATTTGTTTCACTAGTTGTTTTGAGTTTTCTACAATAAAAAAGTAGCTCTATTATGTTACTTGTATGTATCTTTATATTGTCATCCATGTAGACCCCACCTAATGGGAATAGGCTTTCATTGTTGTTATTGTATCTTTATATTTTCTATTTGATCTACCAGGCTATAAGAGTTAAATGGTCACTGCATGCACGAGAGGAAATTGTTTTTGAACTTCTTCAGCAGTTGAGAGGAAATGAAACGAGATCCTTGCTTGAAGGAGTAAGAAAGAGTACTAGAGAGATGATAGAGGAGCAAGAAGCAGTTCGTGGTCGCTTATTCACAATTCAAGATGTCATGCAGAGCACAGTGCGTTCATGGTTGCAGGTATATATGTGTTATCTTGGCTAATCACTCAACTATAATCTATATAATGATTAGAAGGATACACATATTTCAAAATTCTAATTTATTTAAATAAACTTAAAAGGGTCTTGTACATGCTAGTAGGAATGTGAAAAAAAAAATGGTAATCTTGTTTTTACATGACTTTTTTTATAGGAATAAGGGTATTGAAAGTAATGCAATATCTCACTAATTTTTAGGCTAAAATGCAGGGCATCTAAGCTTTGGGCCCAGGACACTTACACTTTTTGAGTTTTAAAACTTTATAGACAAAATCCCTGACTTTTGAATTTGGGGAACCTAGTTCCGTCAGTCTTCCACTTACATTAAGCTATTATCTGCCACGTAAGCACATTTTTTTAGGGTATTTTAGTTATTTCAGACTTTAGTGGTCCCAAATTGAATGACTAAAATAGTATTACTGTATTATAATGATTAAAATACTCTCACAAAATATGTTTACCTTGCAGATAACTAGGGGCTCTCGGTGCATTTTAGCCTAATTTTTATAATGTCCATGCCATCCTTAGAAATGGAAATAGCCTCATACTCTTGCTTCTTGTTTTAGGACAAAAGTCTCAGAGTGACTCATAATTTAGGAGTGTTTGGGGGAGGTGGCCTTATTCTCTCCGTCATCACTGGCTTGTTTGGTATAAATGTGGATGGAATACCTGGAGCTGCTGACACTCCATATGCATTTGCTCTATTCTCTGGCCTCCTCTTTTTGTTAGGAGCTTTGCTAATTGGAACTGGATTGCTTTATCTTGGGTTGAAGAAACCCATCATTGAAGAAAATGTCGCAGTGAGAAAACTGGAGCTTCAAGAGCTGGTCAAGATGTTTCAACATGAAGCAGAATCACATGCACAACTGCGAAATACAGTTCCTCATAAGGACATTCCTCAAACAGAAGCAGGTAAGAAGCTACCAAATGCTGCAAATTATCTTTAAGTCGGCTAGAAGCAGTGCATCTTTTTACATATATAATATGGATTAGTATTGAACTTCAGTACATAACTCTAATTATGTCACTAAATAATTAGAGGAATATACTGAAGTTTAATTTATGTAGTGCAACTTTTATCTCTAAGGAGCATGAAGTTTAATTTATGTAGTGCAACTTTTATCTCTAAGGAGCATGTATCTCTAAATATGCATATTAAATTTATTTGTGTTCAAATATTAAAATATAATTATTATAGTTGAAATAATAAATTAAATTATGAAAAGAGATACTTAACTTTGTATGTTATTTTTTGTCGTAACTTTTCATTATGTTTACTTTATGATAATATTGACATAGTTGTTATTGAGTCCCTGCTCGATTTGAATCCTACCCTCAAGGGACTTTGATGCTCCCACTTACACTATACGGAAGTTATCTAAATCGGGCCAACAACCCAAGGCTACCACCAAGACTTAAATACGTCTCTTTGTCTAAACTATAGGCACGCTCTCATCAATGTACATGCACAAAGTACGTTACATATCTATATTAATATAATTATTACTTTTTAATGTCACAAAATACGTGTTTTATAATTTAAAAATAAAATAGAATATATAAATAATGTCATAGGAATGAAAAAGTAAGAATAGTGGATATGGTACTTATGAGAAGAATAAGAAAATAAATAACTTTTCATTATTAAATTTCTATTTTAAGATATAATAATAAGAATTTCAAAATATATTTTAAAATTTAAAAAATAAATCACATACACAAATGTCTATATGAAACTTCTAATTTATATATACATATATATATATATATATACACATTAAAATACAGATGTGGCATCTGCCGTGTCATCAAACAATCTTATGTGGTCGAAACCACATCAATGATCAAGCTTATATTTCATATGCATGTTCATAATGTGGCATATTTAAAAGCTGATGTTTTAATGATGTGGCTTATGTGTTCATGATGTAGCTAAATTTAATTATGACATGACATTGCAAAACTTAATCACGTGGATTTACGTTTTTGGACAGCATGTGAGTCGAACGCGAATCAATTCAAAATTATCTACTTAGTCAAGGAAGAGATCTTGTGCGGTTCATTTTTTGTGTTGTTCAGTTAGTTATAATAAAAATAATCGTTACTAACATTTAATCACAATTATTTGACCGATTAATCACAATAAAAAAATACAACTAACTGAACGACACAAACAAATGAACCGCAGAGAATCCACTTGGCCATCCATGTTTCCGTATGAAACGTCTTTGATATGGTATGCAATTTTTATGCTCATGAATATGATACACGTTTGTCTCGAACATTATATAATATACAATATAGAATATAAAGATAGTGAGAAACTAAAATAAAAATTAATTGTTAAATAATTTCTTATTATTTTAAATTTAATCATTATTATTTAAAAAAATAAAAAAGTGGCATGCTCGTATGATGACTGCACTGACTGCATGTCATTTTAAATATATATATATATATATAATAAAATTTAATTATTATATTTTAAAATAATAATTAAATAATGAGTTATCAATCCTAATCTCTACAATTTTACTTTTTCAATTCCTTCTATCCACACTACATATTTTATATAATATAATATAATATCCGGTTTTAAAAACTAATTAAAAATGTCAAAATCATTTACATGATTACATCATATTTTATATAGGATTTTACTAACAAGTACCTTTAGGACATTGTTTAAGGTTTCATTTTAATCAATGAGATAGCTCAAAAAATTATTCCTTTTGACTTTTCACCAAATTCAAGATAATACATTTTCTCTCAACTAATGAGAGAAAACCTTAACAAGTGCCGCACTTGTTAGATAAACCCTTTTATATATACCAAACATACTTTTTATCCTAATTTTTCTTTCTCCTAATTTTTCTCTCTATCTCTCTTCACTTTTTTCTCTACAGTACTTTCTTTTATTCTACAGTACTTTCTTTATAGTACTTTACATCCGTACATTTATACCAAGCGTGTTATTCCCAGCTCTCTCCCACCACGCGATTCTTCAGACACCATTATGACTTTAAGCTCCAAAGTCAAAACCAATATAATACACACACCAATCCACCATTCTTCTGGACTGACTTTTAGTTGAAGCCTTGACACCAGAATCCTCGATTCAACCGAAAAAAAAAATCTCTGATTGAGCCCAACTTCTGAACGCAAAATGCAGATTGATTCACCATGGAAGAACCCCTTCTCTCCCAGAAACTGGGAGGAATGGTAGGAGAGTCATCATCATCATCAAACAGGCCATCACCCATTAGAGACTTCCGATCATCTTACATTGATCTCATTACCAATGAAGAAGTCATTCAGATCCTTACCACACCCAAGACTAGCCCTTCTTATTTGAACCTCATAGCCAACTTGAAGAGAAAGAAGGAATTCGTCCATCGCTCACACTCTGCTCCATCAGTTTTCACTAACATAAAGGAAGATTGCCCTGATCCCTTTGACCCCAGAATTGCACAAAAGTCATCACCTTTTATAGTGAGGTTATCTTCCATAGGTGTCATCTTGTATGTGTCAATTGGGGTTTTAGTTTACTTAACAAGTGATGGTTTCAAGGGCACATCCACGTTTAAGCTTGTGGATGCAATGTACTTCACAATGGTAACTCTTTGCACTATTGGGTATGGAGATATAGTTCCTGATACTGATCTAACCAAAATCTTCACTTGTGGTTTCATTCTTGTGGGTTTTGGGCTTGTGGGTATTTTGCTAAACGGGTTGGTTACCTATATTTGTGATAGACAGGAGGCAATGTTATTGAGCACCATGGATGAGAATCAATTCCATACAATGGTTAGGTATCTTATGGTTGATAAAGAGAAAGGAAGGATGAGGATACGAACTAAAGTGAGCTTGGCTTTGGCTATAGTTATTTGTTGCATTGCCATTGGAACAATTGCGGCTTATTTTCTTGAGAATTTGAGTTGGGTGAACAGTTTTTATCTCTCTGTTACTTCTGTTACAACAGTGGGTTATGGGGATTATGCTTTTAAGACTCTCCAAGGAAGGTGTTTTGCAATAATATGGCTATTGGTGAGCACACTGGCAGTAGGTAGGGCATTTCTATACCTTACTGAATATAGTATTGACAAGAGAAATCGTACTATTACAAATTGGATTCTTCATAAAAAGATTACCTTGTCAGATTTAGTGGCTGCTGACCTCGACAATGATGGATCAATCAGGTATGGCTTTTCTTCCCCCCTATTTTACATAGAATAAATATCAAAATAAATAAGCATTTGATTTTGCAGTTACATTTTGCATGACTATTGAGTTGTTGGTAACCAAAAACTTGTCCTTTTTCAGTATGTTGTGTAGGTTACATCAAAATCAGTAAATTAGTTATTCAGGAGATTCTTAAGAAAGAAGTTGTTTGTTATCTCAGAAGAGGATCCCATTAGAATATATATCTAACATATTTGCATCTTACTATCATTGCTAAACTACGTCTACTTAGAATTTCACTTAATTACCACTGAAAGATATCAGCATAAGGAGTCAAGGAAGGATTACAAAGCAAAATTGGACAAAATATTGACTGAAGTTGACGGCCAACATCTGTTCTAGACTAGTTTCATAAAATGTGGATTAAGTAGGCCTGATGAAATATCAAAAGGAGGGAACCTAGGAATTACTATGTTTACCAAGTAAAAAGAGAATACAAAAGTGAAAAAACAGGAAGGAAGATTAGATGTAAAGAGTTTACCTGGTTCAACACTTCAACCGTAGGCCTTTGTCCACAAGTTTGTATACAGGCAAAGGACAAAGAAATTTGCAGTACAATGAAAACTCTAGGTTCTATTCCTCATTCACAATGTAATAGGCCCTTGTATAGGATACACAGTCGCATTCTAGCACAAGGTTATGTATCAGAATTCAGAATCATTATCATGCTTTCAGAAATCTTTGCAGTATGTAAAATATTGCGGAGAAAGTAATTATACTTTAGATGCAGCTAATATTTGTTTCAAGTTTTTATGTTGTATCAGAGACAAGCTTTGATGCTTTTGTAACCTTTTTCCTTTTATGAATGCAGTAAGTCTGAATTTGTCATATACAAGCTTAAGGAGATGGGGAAGATAACTGAGATTGACATTCAGCAAATAAGCAAACAATTTGATTCTTTGGACAGCACCAAATGTGGCAAGATCACTCTTGCTGGCCTCATGGAAACCGTTTAATAGAGAAATCAATTCTATCAGAGTATTAGTTTCGTAATCTTACTTGCCCTGGCAACTGGAACTCCGGCCTTTATCAGTGCAGATTAGACAGTCCAGTAGTATCAATGAACATGCAAAACAGTTCTCGATCCTTTAATGAGCTGTTACTGCATCCTCATAGAAAATCATCCTTGAGAATTTTTTTTTTTTCATTTATCATTGACAAGAACTAAGGGTGAGCCTTGGAGCAACGATAAGATTGCTACCATGTAACCTGGAGGTCACGGGTTCAAATTCTGAAAACCTCTCTGGCCTCTGCTTGCAAGGGTAAGGCTCCATACATCTTACCCTCCCAGACCCCACTTGGTGCGAACCTCATGCACTGAGCCGCCCTTTTATATTGACAAGAACTAAAGAGTAAAATGTATTCACGTTATAAGAGGGTTAATCATAATGTTTTTTTGCAGAGACCAAAATGAAGTACCAGGAGAGGCTACATGCTCCATTCCACATGTACTGTGAGCCGAGTATCTCTGGTAGTCTGGTGCACAGGAAATCTGGAATGTGATTGATTTTATTACATTTTAGCAACAAGTCTTTAGCAGTTGGAACAGTTTGAGTGACAAATCCAATTTTAGTCACAATTCAAGAATATAACTTGCAAATTTAGGATTACAGCATACATCTAACATCACGTTAGTGGTATTAGATATTCAACCAGGGAATATACTACTGACAAAACGGGCAAAAAAATGTTTTATTACTCAATGAATAAGAAATATGTCAACTATACTCACCGACACTTACAGCTACAATGAACTCAATTTACAATAGATTTAGATTTTTATCAATATTTTCAGAATCTCTCATAATCATAAGTAGGAAGAATGTCACTTCTGCAAATGAAATGAACAAATACATATTGAATGCGCAACTCAAAAGTAATCTAGGACACCATGTATCGCAAGGTGTCAGTGGATAAGATATGATAATCTTGGATGCCTTAGTTACATACTCCTAGAGCAAGACCATTTGAGCTGCACGAAACAAAGTAGACACATATTTCAATATACTATTAACTCAAGACAATTGTAAAATATGAACCAAATAGAATTGTGATTCGCTAATTGGATCTACATTTTCTAACAGTGACCCATTACCTTACACTGAGTTCATTCTCAAGGAGTCTTTCACCAAACCTACAGTGCTACATTCATCTAAGGGATAATAGAATGAAATTTTCACAGCGTAATTCACAGGCATGGGTCTTGCAACTTCACTTAACGCTCCTTAAATAGAGAATTAGATATTCAACCAGGTAATTTGCCCAAGTTTGATGCTCCTTTAATTTGGCAAAAGTGCAAAACAGATGATTGTGGCTGGCAGGTCTATAGCGCATCAATGCATCAGCATCTGATTCCATGGAGATAGTAAGCATCTTCAAATTTTTTTAATCTTTTTCCCACATGAAGTAATTAGGTGCTAGAAACAAATATGCACCAGATTTTTCCTTAAAATAAAAATTAGCCCTCACCTGGCAGGAGAAGATGAATTGAACAAAACAGAGAATATATCAGATCCTCACTTTTGCCTCCCCAGTACTTCTGATTCTGTGAGTTTAGAAATTGGAGAAAAGCTTTACATCAAGTTTTGTTCCTCTTTTAAAGAATATTCTTAAGAATAATATACAACTAAAAGCCCCTCAAGCAACAACAATAGTGGTATCCACTATCCAATTCATCGATGGAGACAATAAGTTTGATGCTTTGGCAGATCAAAATATATATGTACCTCTGTCTGATCTCCTGGATGCTCTCAAGAAGTTCCACTGTTTGCTGCAATCTTGAATTCTTTGGCTTCTCATCACCATCCAGCACCAAAGCTGAGACTTTCAAAACAGTGACAAGTTCAGCTTCAATTTCACTGAGCTTTTGATCTATATGTTCCATGAATGCCTCATAAGAAGAAAATTCCATCAATATGCTGGCTTTATTGTCTTCATTCCAGCTGCCAATGTCCAGGGATTCCTGAAGATCCTGTGTCTCCTTATCACTCATCAGATTGCGTTGACTTTCCATAGAACTGAATTTCATCACATTAGGGTCCAAGTCATTCTTTTTAATATCTTCTTCAAATTCCTCCTTTGGAGTAATAATTCGAACAGGACTTGAAACATCCTCTACTTTGTCCTCAATATCCTTAGAAACCTGGCCAATTAGCTGACTTTCTTTCAAAGATATTGCCTGAAACAATATCAGTCTCCTATTATATTTTGGCAGATATTACTACATGAAGTAAAAGAACCTAGTAGCTCCAAGAAAAAAATAGAAATTAAGAATAAATATTATATATGAGATAGTCAAGGCTACTCTGGCTTGGCCAGTATGATTGTGATTATTCAAGCTGTAATACGTATAATCAACTATATGATAACTCATTGGAAGAAAAAAAAAGTAACCATCATTGTAGTTAAGCAAAGTTTATTTGGCATTTGGATCTCATTTGGCATAAAATTTCTATGTCAATTGTTTACCTGTCAATAACTTATACCACCAGGAGTTGAGTCAGAAATTCAGAATATGCCAATTAATGAGGATTAGAAAAGAAATAAAAGAAGCAACTACATGATTTAAGTCTGACATCATTTCTCCAACCGAACCCCACTTACGTAAATCATTTCTATGCATTTTGAAGAAAATAATGCTAAGCACAAACCCTTATTATCTGAACAAATATTTACTAGGTGTTTGTCCATGGAACGCTGTTTTCAAAACTAAGCAAAACGAAGAAAGCTTGATAAGCTGTGGCAAGAAAGCTCAAACTGACAACTTTATTGTCAAATTCCTAAGCCTTCACTATTCAAGTATGCACACAACTTACTTAAATATGTCTTTACAGCTTTCGGATGCTGTAGCTATATTTTATGCATCTACAAGTGCTACTACGACGACCTCTACTTGCTAACCAACCAAAACCAATCACAAATTTTTCACATGTACTTAAAATAAGTCTCTCCCTGAAGAATATTTGCTAGGTTAAGAACCAACTATTTCAATAAAATGAATATTTAAAAATTGGCTAATAATATAGTTCTACCTAAACATATTGAAACTTATGGCGATACAATGAAAAGTGTATGTATGAAATATGAATATGACATTGTACTAGTGGTCTAGTAAGTTGTGACAATCAATTCATATTACCTCACAAAGCTTTGTCGAAAGCTCATCAAGCAATTCAATTCGAGTTTTAGACTTCTCCAAAGCTTGCAAGACCTTCTTCCTCTGAAAAAGTATTTCCCTTGCCTCTTTTTCTTTCCCCTTCTGAACACTTATAGCTGCTTGCTTTTGAAGCTTTTCTGCTGCCTCTGACAATCGCAAGAGCCTCAATCTAGCATTGTTTGCTGCTTCAACCATAGGCAAGTTTGTATATCATGTCAATAATTATATGTAATTTGTATGTAACAACAAAAGTGGTCAAATAGATGAACGAAGTTGTTTCAAAAAAAAAAATAGATGAATGAAGAGAATCATAAAGAATCAGAAGTAAATGCATGAATATTATCATGGAAATCTGATAACTAGCAAAAATCACCTTAAAGCAAAACTTAGTGCCCCATTGGAGCATTGCACAGTTTGCAGCCAAAATTATACTCAAAAGAAGGAAATTCCTGTTCTGACTCTGATAGCTTGAGAGTTGAGACAATAATGCCGATATATCATAAATTCATAATGTTATAGAAATTTGAAGTGGTATATAGGGTAGATCCTCATTTAATAGTTTTTGCTTTTCTTAACTACTTTTCATGATGCTTCATAAGTTCATATGAGAAAAGAAAAATATATATATATATATATAAAAAGAAAAAACAAGTTGTAAGGGAAGTGAACACTGGAAGATCGTTCAAAAAGAAACAAGATTATTTGTTTGGAGTTTGGACAGTAGCTATGAAGAGTAAGGACTATTCTCAAAGCATTCAGCAAGTGGAGTACTGACTAACTGATCAATGTTGAAATGAAGAAAGCAGCAAAAAAACTAGACTATGGGGCGTTTGGTATGGTGTCTTAGTATAAAACAGTGTCATCTCAGAAACCATGTTATCTTTGATACTCACGGAATAGTAAAAAGAAGTATAGCAAGTTAGCAACCTACCTATTAGCCATTAAAAGCAAACACTGATTATTTCGACCACGGTTCAATTCAATTTGTTTGCACGAACAGTAAGTAAAATTACAAAATTCAAATATTCTCATCATACGCCTCACTATTAATTGAATTAAGTAATTAATAACCGTACGTCGGACTGTAATCCAGTTCCAGAAAGTATGAATCAGGAAAACGATTTTCTAGGCAAGGAAAGCCATAGTGAAATAAATCAATTCCGAGAATAGAGCAAGAAAAGGAAAACTGGGGAGTGGGAGAGAGAAAGACGCGTACCCTTGGTTCTGGTGGTGTCGGCCTCTGCATGAAGCTGATCGAGGTGAGAACGAAGGTCCTCCGTTTTGAGAGTTGAAATTGAAGCGGAGGAAATGGGCCCACACAAAGGCCTACGAGGAATCGCCATTGCAATGGCTCTACCACAGTTCAATATCATCCTTCCCTCTCAAAAGTTCGATAAGGATCATGAAATGAGAGAAAGAAAGAGACCACCTGTAACTGCAAATACAAGTGTTAATAATAAAATTAGTCAAATTATTTTTTGGTACTCAACATTTACACCAAGTTTAATATTGATCCTTAACGTTTCAAAAAGTTATTTTAAGTCCTCAATATTTTTTTTTGGTCAAAATTGGCTCTCCAGCGTAACTCCGTCTGGTTTTTTTTGTTAAATGCTGACGTAGAAGGCTTATGTGGCACACCCTCTCTCCTACGTGTCGTATTTGGATGATATGACACCCTCTCTCACTCCAACTCAGCAAAACGACGCCGTTTTGCATCACTTCTCTCTCACTCCAACTCAGCAAAACGGCGTCGTTTTGCTGAGTTGGAGTGAGAGAGGGTGTCATATCATCCAAATATGACACGTAGGAGAGAGGGTGTGCCATATAAGCTTTCCACGTCAGTATTTAACAAAAAAAACCAGACGGAGTTACGCTGGAGGACCAATTTTGACCCCAAAAAAAACATTGAGGACCTAAAATAACTTTTTAAAACGTTGAGGACCAATATTAAACTTAGTGCAAACATTGAGGACCAAAAGAGTAATTTGACCTAATAAAATCCTACTTCTCTTACCTTCTTTTTTCAAGGAATTTTTTTTAAAATTTCAAATTTTTTATATTAAAATAAAAAAAATATTATAATTATATCAAATCAAAGTATAATAAATAATTTTTATTTTGTTTTTTTAAATAAAAAATAAAAAGTAGGTGGGACCATGTGAGTCCCACGTACATTTTAGTTTTCTAGAATTAGCACTGTCAAACGGGCCAACCCGGCCCGTCACGGGCTCCTTGCTAAACAGGCCGGGGCGGGTTGGCCCGTTTATAAACGGGCCACATTTTAGTTGTCCAAGCCCGCCCATGTTGGCCCGCGGGCCAACACTTTATTTTTTAAAAAATTTTGTTTTTATATTAAAAATAATATATATATTACAAAAAATAAAGATAAAAATAAATTATAAGTAATATTACAATTTTAATATGTATAGTTATGGTAATTATGTTATTATTTTATATTTTAACATAAATATATATATAAAATTATTTTTTTCTTGAAATTAAATTATTTTATACTTTAAAATAAAAAATATTATAAAAAATAATATATTAATAACAACAAATAAATACAAAATATATACTAATATTCTTTAAAATAATAAATAAAAGTAATAAAAATAAAAATTTAAATTTAAACGGGCCGACCCATTAACGGGCCTAATTTAGCCTCTCCAAGCCCGTCCAATTAGCAGGCGGACCGAGTCGACCCGCGGGCTTTAACCCATTTTGACACTGCTATCTAGAATTGAATTCTATGGCCAAAAAACGAAACCTAAATAAAGTATATTTCAAGTTTATATTTTGGTGTCAATGTTTAAATGAAATGACAATTTAATAATTTTATTATTTTAAAAAACGCATATTATATATTATTTGTTAATATATATTATGACAATTTAATAAATATGATATATATTTATTTGTTAGAATAAATTATATATATTTGTTCCAATATATACTTTAAAAGTAATTATATATCTTTAACATATTTGAATGTCCTTCATGCACCCTCAGCTATATTGGGAGTTTGGAAAGCAAGTGGAGTGAAATGGATAAATATGTTGTTTACAAATTTTAATGAAGATAAGATGAGAATGGACTAGATATAATATTATTTGGAAGTTTAATGGGAAGAGGGAGGGAATGAATTGGTTGATTAATTATTTTTTCTAATATTACCTAAGTTTTTTTTTTTTTACAATGTACAATATGATAGATTTATAATTTTATTAAGATATGAAAAGTAAAAGTATATTTTTATAATAGCAAACAAAAAATAAGTTATTCCATTCCATCCTTGAATCCCTAATTTGGGATCATAAAAATAAGCTATGAGGGCTTGGAGGCCTTTCCCTTCCACTCCCTTTCATCCTTAAAAAAATTCAAATACAAATTTAAGTTATTTAATTATTCCATTCTACTCATTTTCATCCTAAAATAAACATCCAAATATAGCCTTGTTATATAAATATAAAGATGTATTTAAATATATAAATTTAAAATAATATTATATTTTGAAATAAAATTCTCTATATTATCATTTGAATAGTTAACAATACATTGATATGTGTCTGTTTTAAATTACATTTGACTAGCAGGATTGATATGTTAAGTAAATTGTCTGCTGTTTAAACCAATTCGTGGATCGAGTAGTTTATGAGATTACCTCAATGGGCCAACTACTCAATATTTAAAATGTAATATATGTAGTATTTGAACACTACCCATCTCATACCCAAATTTTTAAAAATATCCAGACCTAAATCTAGGTACTACCTATATACTATCCATCTCATATCCAATCAGTGTTCATCGTTTTTCTCGCTCTTCTTCTCACGATCTTAGCGTCTTTGCCATTGCTCGTCTCACGGTCTTAGCATCTCATCGATGCTTATAATCGCATCCACAAGCACCATCATCGACCAACAGCTATGCTTGCATCTTTTCCTGTTCACATAATCTATCTAGGGCTCGATTTCAACACTTCTTTTTGTTGCTTATGCTTCTGCTCTCCTTTTCTATTTCTCTCATATTGATATTTTCAGCAAATTGATACTCACTCTTCATCGCCCATGTCTCGTCGTTGCTCTTTATCGTCTTTGAGAGAGAGAGGTTTTAGATTTCACACTTGGTTGAGATGACTTTTCTTTTCAAATTTTTACAATGGTAGAAGACACATAATCAAACGGTGTACAAGATGTTGTTTTTTAAATGTAATTACATATTAGGAACATGACGGGCACAATTAAAAAATTGATCAAAGTTTGGTGACAAGACAATCACATAATGTATCATATGAACCTCTCAAAGCCATTTGACCCTCCATGCAAATTGACCATAAAATCAATTAAAAAACAAATTATTTGCTAGTTGAACTTTGAGACCCTAAACTTTGGGCAGAATATCATGGTCTTATTCTTGCTTCCTGTTTAAAAATATTATAGTGGAAGATAATTCAGTGGTGGTCATTGATACATTAAAGGATTCAAAGTTTGATAATAATCACCATTTCTAAATGCAGGTATATTCTCTATCGTTTTGACAGGTTGATGATCCAATATGTATATAGAGAGGGAAACTTTTGTGCTAACTTGTTAACAAGAAGCTTCTATTTCTAAATATAATTTAGGATTTATTCAACAAGTTTCCCTTGATTTATTTATTAAATGAACCCTACATACCATTTCAAATTATATTACATGATTTTGTTTACGGTTGAACTTAATTTAAAATTGTCCCTGACTAATATCAATGTTAATTTTATTGTTAATAATATAAATTTTTATTGTTGAAATTGATAAATAGTTCATGTAAACCTTTTAAAAGTTTACAAGATCATCCCAAAAGAAAACCAACCTCCATTTCAATCCAAATGGACCTATCCCTATGGTGTAAGTGGTTCACCCAAAAAAAACATACATACATTTCAATGCAAGTGGACTTATCCTTATCGTGCAAGTGGCTTAAAGGCACGTTCTTTACGCAGAAATGAAAAGAAAATGGAAATGTGTTTGTTGTGTTTGATAGTAAAAATTTGGGAATAGAAATGGATTGAGAATTTATTAAAATTATCACTTTGCCCCTTATATAAAAAGAAAAGAATGTTATAATTGTGTCAAATCAAACGGTATAATAGATATTTTGTATTTTTATTTTTAAGATAGACACTTACTTATTTTTTTTCCTTTCCATCATGCATTCCAACAAGTGAACAAACCCTAAAGATAAACGCAACAGGAAAATGGAAACCATATTAATTCAGAGGAACAGTGTGGTATAGTACGAAAATTAAGGGTGTGAAAAATCAAAATAGTCCAACCTTTAAAATTTTAATTCCCTGTATATTCATATTTATTAAGATAAAAATAAATCATTTTAAAAAATTAAAAAAAAAAGTTCATAAATTAACTCAACTTAACCTTCAGCCCTTCAAAAATTAGGTTGGACGAGTATTTTAAACTTACAAACCAACTATCCTATAGTACCAACTACCAAGCTTGACGATGCAAATTATTCAAAAAAAATCTCCTTGGTGGGCTTACACATAGTGGCCCAACCCAGCCCATTTGAATACTTATTTAATTATAACTCAATATGAACAAGAGCGGATCAATATGATGATTCCAAATAGTCATCCAGTTAAACAACTTCAAGCTAGAGATGGTTTTTTTTAGTTGAAACACTTCTAATTGAAATTTATTTATATAGAATAATAAAATTTAGAAAAATCTCAAAATATTATATTAATTATCTTAACTATTAATACACAATCATATGTGTATAAGTCTATGGAAAGGTGAGTACTATATATGATATATCCTCCCTTATTTAAAGTTATGAAATTCTTTCCAATCTAAACATGAATAATTTTTTTAATATATATAATTAGATTTGATTAGTAAATTTTAATTTGGAACTACACACTAATGTTTTTTTTTAGCTTAGAGAGTATTCATCGTCAACAGGACTAATCTCCTCGTACCGTAGACTTTTTAGCTTGAAGAGTATTCATTGTCAGCAACAGTAACTAATCTCTTTGCACCGTAAATTTTTTGAAAAAAAAAATTTAATATTAGTCACAAAACCCTTTCGATATAATCACCAGAGATAAATTCATGACTAGATGTTTAAGAAATGATCTTGATATACTAATGTTGATGTATTGAGTAGTCATCTATTTTTATAAATTTTTTTTTTGAAATCATCTATTTTTATAAATTGAAGGTGGGGCATGAGGAATTTTATGGATTACTAAAAGAGGAATATTGAATTTTATATGATGCTTATTCAATTATTCAGTCTTTTTTTGTTTCTCTGTCATTGTGGGAAACAGGGAAACATTCATCCACTATCTATAATCTAATGTACCATTTTGAATTTGTTAATTGACAAATATAGTATTAGATTAACCACAGGAAAGAAACCCTAAAAGGCCATTTATGGCTGTTAAGGAATAAATTAATAAAAAATAATAGTTTGGAATTTGGGTTGTGATTTTACACAACTTTAATAAATATATTTAGTCATATAGGTTGAATTTAGCAAAAAGACTAAGACTTTATTTTTGAATAAAAAAAGACTAATATTTTATATACATTGAATTAACTAATAGAAGATGTGTCTTGTATAAAGAATTATGGTGAATCAATATTCAAGTTTTATTTGAAAGGGATATTTTTATTTAATATTTGACAATGTCTCATCCATATTGTCTCTTATAAAGAATATATCTAAAAAAAATTGGAAAAAATTAAAGGTGATTTAATTTGTAATTTGAATATTTATATACATTTATTGTTCAATAATAATTAGCTCGAGTCATATTAGAGTCTAATAAACGTTTAAATATTTGTAGTTTTGATAAAAAAATAATACCTATAAGAAACCAAAGATGTTATTAGTTTTTTTAGTATCTTTAAAAAGAATCAACTTAAAAAAAAAATATTCTAATACTCACAAAAAAATTCTGAGAAATTAATCGATTCTTTCACTATAGTTAGATGCGTAATATAATTTAAATTAATTAGAATAAAATTTTAAAGATTGGATAGACAAAAAAATAATATTACGAAAATTAATCTTTAGATCCTCCAAATAAATATTTTATCTAATAATTTTATATGAACCAGTCTCAACTTATAAACGAGACAAAGCTTTTACGAGTAACTTAATTAAAAAAGAAAAACTTCCATAAATAATTAGTAAAGGATAAAAAAGTTGTATTATAACGTGACTTGCACATGGTACACGTGAAGGGGATATGGTCATGTGGCAGAGCAATATGACATTATACTTTATTTTAGTTTAAGAATATGCGTTATTTTTAGTTTCTCAAGAGCAACATATCCATTTGATTTATATTTTATAGTATATTAAAGAGTAAATAATATAATTCAGTCATTAAAAATGACATATTCTTTTAATTTAGATTTTAAAATTAAGATGGTGATCAACTTGGACATTGTTCTGTTATTTTTTTTATTAATATGATCGATAAAAAGTTAACAACAATTATATTAATAGATACTGTCAAACTGTTACAAGATGAATTAAATTCTATTAAAAAAGATGAATTAAATTGTATACAGAAAAAATAAATAAATATTTGAAAAAAAACAAACTATGGATTTTGATAATGTTTAATTTGCAAATTTGATATGTTTTACTTTTTTTATTGTTTTTGGATAAACTACTTTATTTTTGTTTAACAAAATTTAATTCATCATTTAACATTCAATTTAGCATATATTAATGTTATTGGTTAACTTTTCATTTCTTCTATTAATGAAATAACCAAATTAATTTTAAAATTAATCATTTAGGGATCAAATTAAAACATTGCATCTTTTTTAACCAAATTGAAAGTAAATATATTTTTCAAAAATCAACTCATTAATTTACTCAATATTTAAATGGCATATTGTCAACTTAAAATCTACACCATTGGTGTTTATTAAAATTCCTAATTTAAATAATAAGCTATTAAAAGTATGATATTAAATTTTTAAAATATTAAATCACTGAAATGTAAGAAAGAAAAGGAAACTTATTATTTATGGAAGAGCTAAGTAGAATTAAATGAAATTATTCTCATAAAAAAATATAATAAACCTTTTAAATGAATTTTAGTCAACTTGTTTTACATATATAATTGATAATTTAAAGTTTCTACTTTATAGTTTCTACATTCTAGAGATCTATATTTTGTCAATAATTTATATTTAAACTTTTTTGTGTCATAAAATATAGGTGAGAGGATACCAATAGGTGGTTGGTTGGAGTGGTATGTACTCTATTCTCTTTAAACAGGGTTTCGAGTTCGAGTCTTGTATATAAAAATACTTTGTTGAAAGAGCTCTATCCCTATTATGAGACCTCAACTAGCTCGAACGAATTGTCTCTAATAATATATATATATATATATATATATATAAATGGCATCTCCATAGCCCAACCCAAGGTTAGGCATGTCCCCAAGCTCATGATCAAAGGGTTTAGTTTATTGATAGACGAATTAAAAATAATCTGGCTTACTGTAGATTGACCCATTTATTTTTGAAAAACAAATTTAATTACATAACTATTTTGGAAAACCCTAGGCTCAATGGTTTTGATTTGAAAAAAAGAAGAAGAAGAAAAAAAAAAAGCTTAAGTGATGTTCTTTAATTTATATGGTTGCTATGAACTTTTTCAATTATGAATTTTATTTATACTATCTCCATATGTTTAATAGTACGGTAGTATTAAACTTCAGTATATTTTTTTAATCAATTGGTTTTTAATCCATTCAAAGTGGGTCATATTTAATGTAAGATTTTATTAATATTAACAAATGATACTGCATAATTGGAGGAATGCACTGAAATTCAATAGTACAGTACATATTACTGAACTTTTATCCCTCTTGTATATGGGAAACCTCACATAAGTTTAATATATACTTTGTTTTTTTATGCATTTTTATGTATTTCTAATAATATATTTATATATATTATTAATGTAATTCTAGCATTAATCAACAATTCCTTTTGTTAAAAAATTACACTTTAAATCAATAAATTTGAAAATCTAAAATTAAAGAAATTAGGTGAGCTCACCAAAAATTCCACTTTTAATAGCTCTAAGTACAAATAATGCACTAAATGAAGAATCACCTATAATTAAATCTAAATGATATAATTATATTCTCATTATGAAGATGACCAAATGTACGGGTGAACACCGGTTCGGGCTGGCCCGCCAAATTCAATCCAACCCGTCATGTTGGGTTGGTTTGGTTTGGGCTGGCGGGTTGGTTCGGGTTGAAATTTTTCAGCCCGAATCATGGCGGTTCGAATTGCGATTTTATCAGAGCCCGTCGGAAACCGAACCAGACCGCCAACCCGCTAAAAATTACTTTTTTATTTTTTTATATACATTTATGATTAAAAAATTATTTGATAGGTTGATTTCAAAATATTCTTCTATGATTTTTTTATCATTCCATTACCCGACATGCAAATCTCTCCAATCATGAAATTAATTAGATAACCATATAGTTGAATTATAAATATATTATATGCATAATGCATTGAAACTTCAAATAATAAGATCACAACTAGTTAGATTAATCATAATTCAAATAAATTTTTAAAAAATGAATGAAAAATGATATTAAAAACTTTATGAAATATAATTTATTAAACTATATTTTATTTTATATTAAGCATTTTTAAAATTTTGGCTAGTGTTGCTCAATGAATCAATGAAGAAAGAAAGGAAAAAAAAAACAAGCTGGCCCGCCAACCCGAACCAACCAAAACCGCCAGTGAATGGTTTTGGGTTGGTTTGGATTGGTTGATGCATTTTTCTCCAACCTGAACCAACCCAACCCGCTGATATTTTTCTCTAGCCCGAACCAATCCGCCCCTAGCCTGAACCAATCCAAACCGTGTGCAGCCCTACCCAAATGCCAATCCTCATTGGCTTATCTTTAAATATTTTTTTTGGCCAATGGCTTATCTTCAAATATTATTCCATTACATACTTATAGTTAAATTATAAATATAACAAATTAAATTCAAAAGATGATTAATAATTTAATATGGGTTCCTAGAATCAGATTTAGAGTTTAGTATACAAGTAGTTATAATGTGATATTCTTTTTTTTTTTGTGTGGGAAAACGGGGAAAAGAAATATCTATTAATATTCGATATTTAAATATTAATTTATTCAAGCTATACTCGTATTTAAATTTTGAACATATATTAAATAATACTAAATATGATATTCTTAAGATGAGATTTTGTTCACAAAAATTATTATTTTATGCTCCAATATTTAATGCTTATATGCTATTTTGTAAATATTAAATGAAATTTCTAAAAATTTTTAATGTAGGATTATTATGAATACATAGAAATAAAATTAGATTAAAATAATTTATATTTTATGAAGCATTAAATTTCTAAATGATATAAAACTTCTCATAAATACTTGTATATATTTTTATTACTTTAAATACACTTTTTTTAGAACTACTTTAAATACACTTTATTTTTTTTTTGGCCCGAAATACACTTTAATTAAAACTTATGACTTTACTGTAATATAATATATTGATTTGTCTTTTAAATTTTAGAAATACAAAATTCAATTCGTAGAGGCTAGAAGTTTTATTGACTTGTTACTCATTAATATCTAGACTCTATAGTCTAGAGCATGTATCATAAGGACTAAATGGTAGCAAATAAAAAATTACTGAGTCATATATATATATATATATTATATATATATATATATATTTAAAATTTAAGAACCAAATATTTGAAATATGTATATATGTTAAAATTAAATCAAGTATTTTTAAAGATCAAATAATAGGTGCATGTGTTTTTTGGAATAAAAAATTACCTTTTTATTTTCAGAACTCAATTAAATATTTTTGTCATTAAAAATTACCAATCAAGGCTTGTTAAAAGAAATAAAATAACTTTTATCAAAAAAAAAGAAAGAAATAAAATAACTTTTTATCAACAGATTCATCCTTAGTTCTCATTTCCTTATTTATTTTTTTGATGAATTATTTTCTTTCTTTTAAATATACATACAACTTTAGATTCCTGTAAATCTATGGATGGTAAAAAAAATAATGTCAATATGTTTTTTTCAATTTAAAAAAATTAGGGAAAAAGTTGCAATGGATTTGTATGTATCATACTTATATTAAAAAAATTAATGTTTTACTAACTTGTGCTAGAGAATATTTATTAATATTTTTTATGAATAATAAACTATTCAATAATTTATAAATAACAATAATTTTATCAATCAATAAAATAAAAATCTTAAAAATTAAAATTCTATGCTTCACATCAAAACCTTTGATTTTTCCTCCACTGCTATGGCTTTTTCTAGCCCTGAAAGCCATAATGATAATCAGAAAAGAAAAGTCACAATTGTTTACTCTAAATTGAAATTCTTTCTAGTCTTCTCTTAACAAAGTTCTAGAAATTAGGTTTAGTCAAAATCATATTGACCAAACTACCCTTCTGAAAATCCACAGCATTATTTTTTGGAATTTTAAATACTAGTTGCAGAGTCAAACATTCTGAGGCATTATATTATCCACCAATAAAAAAAATTGAAAGCTGGTTAAAGTATAACAGGTTGATTAAATCTAATTAAAATATTATTATTTAGTTAAGTGGACAAGGAATTACTTTAGAATATTGAAAGTTTCTTTTTATATGGAATGTGATATCAGATATGAGAGTATAATTTCTCCATTTTTCTCTTTGTATATTTTTAAGTGCAACAAATTCATAATTTGCAAAAAGAATTATTTTTTTTTGTGTGGAAACAAAATAATTATTTTGAATAAAGCAAATTAGGATTACATGTCACATAATCAAATTTAATTTTTTTTTACATAGATCTGATTTAATATAATATTATTGACATATATAAGTAAGTAATTTTTATAACATTATTAATTTTTATATTTTACATGTTCATTTTATAATTTATTAACTTTTGAACTAATTAAACTAACTTAATTTTGCCTGTTTTAAACAAATACTTGACGAGGCATGATAATTGTTTTCATTTTTGTACAAAGAAATTTAAATGAGGAGTTCTGTAGTTTATAGTTTAACGCCAGAACAAATCTTCAAACTAATTGATAATTGTTTTCTTTAACTTTGAGACCCAAAAGATGCTATTTTTCTTTTATGAAAAAGAAAAAAACTTAGGTAGATATACAGCACCACATCATTTATGCATTAGCCAATAACATTAATATATTTTTTATTTTATTTCATATAGATGTCTGATTTGAAAAGTGAAAAAAATTTAATAAATATTATTAACCAATATATTAATAATAGCATACAATTTATACACATAAAAATCTATCCTTTCTTTACACATGATATGATGTCACACAACAGCAAAATTTTAATTTGTACAAGTGTACAACTAAAGCTTACATGTACAAAAATATGTCGAGAAAATTTTGGTAATTTGTACCTTCTCAATATCCAATAAATTTAAGCCAAATTATCCATTTTTCACTCACTCTTTACTCATGAGAAAAATAATAGTAATAATAATAATAATAATAATAATAATAATAATAATAATAATAATAATAATTTCACTAAAAATGGTTGGATGTTCCATAGATGAGAAATTGTACAAATCATGTATCCAAAATTTTTTTTAAATATGTAATATTGTGATATATTAATAATCATACACTGAAAAATTCCAAAAGAAGTTATTACTTATACTTGAATTATATCCAAAAAATTGCCCAATAAGGACATGAATTAAGGCTCATTAATATTGGCATTATGTACAAGTAAAGTAGGAATGAATGTAAAAGAGTTTCTTACTAGATTTCTGGGTGTGAAACAAATACTGAACTGTGAGTGAGAGTGCAATGACACAATTCACAAAGCATAATAAATATAATAATAAAAATACATATATATCTATATATTGTATGACAGCTAGAAATATTAAAAATGTGAAATTTCTCATTTCTGTATAAACCTTTGGAGTTCATGGATGTCCACAAACCCAAATTTGGCTGTCAATTGCAAAAATATTGTGCTGTGGCTTGTGGGGTGACAGAGAATAATGCCTTCTTTTAAAGATTTTCCCTTTAGATTTTTTCTCTTCACAGTTTTGGTAAAGAGAATGAATTGAGCAAAGGAAAAACATTTGAAGCCCTTCTTCTTCTTCTTCTACTTCTCTTCTTTACCTTTTTCCCTCTCAATCTCTCTCTTGGCTTTACTTTTCTTGCTTATTCAATACATTTCTTGCTTTTCCTTTACTGTTTTCTCTCTCTCTCTCTGTGGTGTCCTCCATTGCAAACCAAGCTTCCCTTTCCAGCTCGCTCAGGTCCCGCTCTTCCTCTTCTTCTTCTTCTCTTCAAGCACAATATCCACCAACCATTTTTGTCACTTTCCCTTTTCTTCTTTCTAAAATCCACCCGTTTTCCCTCTCTCTCTCTCTCTAGAATTTTCCGTGGAAACAAAATTTTTGTCTGGCGCTCATTACCCTCCATTTCATTATTACCCCACCTCAGGCCGCAACTTCGCGTGTCGTTTCACCTCGATTTTGTAGGGTTTGTTGGTTTTCTCGCGAATTTCTATGCTCATTGAGTCTCTATCGGTTCCGAGGGAAGTTCGTCTGAGCTTAGATCAATACCAAGGTTATCTTGCGCTCTGTCTCTGTGAATCTCTTTTTTTGGATAACTCTCGTTTTGCTTTTATCTTTTTCGTTTACTTGGATGATAAGTGATGCTTTCTGAATTTGCTTTTGCTGTTGATTTTTAGTGTACTGCTTGTGATTGGAAAATGGTGGGTTATTGGATAGGTATAGGCCTTTACTTTTCCTGGAAAATTCGAGTTTGATTCGCCTTTTTCTGATTAGGGTCACATAGACACCGATAGGTTTCTGATTTGTTAAATATGCTTGAGGTTGAGGTATTACATTGCTCTTTGGTGTATTTTTAGCTGAGAACCTAGTTCTTCAAATTTGACTGATGATGGTAGAGGTGCAAGTAGCGATAATTTAGCTGCCTGATTTTGGTCTCTGTTTATGGAGATTCACTGCAGAAACTGAAATGTTGCCTGCAAATTAGAATGTTCAAATGTGTGTTTCCAAGTCATGTCTAAAGGAGTTGCTTAACTTGATTCTTGTACTCAGGTGGGGATGCCTTAATTGCAGAAGCAGAAGAACTTGGAGGGCGAAATCTGTTGAGTAATAGCATCTAATTATGTCATCCGGTAGTTCTGACCCATTGTCGAAGAAAATTTTTGGTTTGGAACTATGGATTGTAATCGGGATTTGCATGGGTGCAGCTATAGTGCTGATTCTTTGTTTTATATCTATGTGGGCAATGTTTTGGAGAAAGTCGAGCCGTTCTCTGAAGAAATACTCTGCATCCCAAGTACCATATACCTTGAAAGATATCAAGGTTGATAAGGTTGGAGCAGAGAATTCTCATAGTCACCCTGAAAGTGTATTTATTCCTTTTCATGACAAGGCAAGTGATAAGAATTCAGACAGGGTGTTAGTTCAGTCCGGCATGAGTAAATCCAGTGATGCTGATAATATCAGTCAGTGCAGTTCAATATATCATCATGAGAGAGGAGGTAGTTCGATTTCAGGCGAAGATGGGAGCTCTGGAGCCGGTAGAAAGCACTCTACATTATCATATGGAGGGATGGTGACTGCCTCCCCTTTAGTTGGCTTGCCGGAATTTTCTCATCTTGGGTGGGGCCACTGGTTTACTCTTAGAGATCTGGAACTTGCAACGAATCGTTTCTCGGCAGAGAATGTGATAGGTGAGGGTGGATATGGGGTTGTTTACAGGGGAAGACTGATCAATGGGTCTGAGGTGGCTGTGAAGAAAATTCTTAATAACTTGTAAGCTTTTACTATTTTCTTGTTGTGCTTGTTGGCGTTATCTTAAACGACAACTTTGTTGATTCTTGCTCTATATTCCTATTGGTTTTTAGGGGACAAGCGGAGAAAGAATTCAGGGTTGAAGTGGAGGCTATAGGTCATGTTCGGCATAAAAATCTCGTGCGCTTGCTTGGATATTGCATTGAAGGAGTTCACAGGTAAATTTGGTTATGTAACGCCTGTATCAAAATCGAAGAACGTGAAATATTCATTTTTGTAAACATTGTACTTTCTTATTAATTTGCAGGTTGCTGGTGTATGAGTATGTGAATAACGGTAACTTAGAACAATGGTTACATGGGGCTATGCGTCAACATGGGACCCTCACCTGGGAGGCCCGCATGAAAGCTATACTCGGCACAGCCAAAGCGTAAGTTCAATTTTCAGCCAAAAAAAAAATATCATGGTATTCATTTCTATTCTTTGATGCCAAATTACTGAATAGGCTTGTCTTGACACCCTCAACTCCAACTAATGATGATTGTAAGCAATTCAATTTACCCCTTTTTTTGTGTTGCTTTCCATTAAAATCATAAGTCATCATTTTGTTTGTGTCAAAATAATTTATAGTTTGTTTCTGTATTTAGATTATATTCCCAGATTTTGTGATTCAAATGAGTCGATTAGGTCTCCTCCCTACAGAAAAATTAAGGCTATAGTCACTGGATTTCTGATTAAATTCCCAAATCCTAGGGAAGTAGTGCTGAAATAGTTGCCAAATATATTTCTTGGCAGTTTCAATCTTTCTCGTAATTGAATTTCAAATTTTCTATGAACTTGAAAGTTTAGGGATTTCATTTTATGTTGGACATAATAATACTGAAAGGTTAATTGTTTTACTCTGGCTGGTTGCAGGCTTTCATATTTGCATGAAGCAATAGAACCAAAAGTTGTTCACCGAGATATAAAGTCTAGCAACATTTTGGTCGATGATGAGTTCAATGCGAAGGTTTCTGATTTCGGCTTGGCCAAACTCTTGGATTCAGGAGAAAGTCACATAACAACTAGAGTCATGGGAACATTTGGGTATAAAGAATATATCATTCTGTCTTCCCTTATGTTTGATTACACGAATTGTACACCCGAAAACTTACTTCTATTCTAAATTTCAGCTATGTGGCACCAGAATATGCAAATACTGGATTGTTAAATGAGAAGAGTGACGTTTACAGCTTTGGTGTTCTACTTCTGGAAGCAGTTACTGGAAGGGACCCTGTAGACTATGCACGACCTGCTAATGAGGTACCAAATCTTTATTATTAACTGAGCTCTGTCTGCCAGCTTGCCAATTCCAACTATGTCTTCCATTGGATTTTTTTGTCACTCTTCATTGAGCTGACGAGTGTTTGTTTATGCTCCTGTGTCCTGACAGGTTAATCTTGTTGAATGGCTCAAGATTATGGTTGGTGCAAGAAGAGCTGAAGAAGTGGTGGACCCTAGCCTCGAAGTTAAACCATCAACGCGTGCTTTGAAGCGTGCCCTTCTGGTTGCACTAAGGTGTGTTGATCCTGATGGAGAAAAGAGACCCAAAATGAGTCAGGTTGTGAGGATGCTTGAAGCTGACGAATATCCATTCCGTGAGGTACGTGTCAATGTTTTTTCTTCCCATACATGAATTCTATTAGGACCTTGAATTTGTTTCCAAATTTCTGCAACTTTCCGATGTCATGTGCATTCTCATCATAATTTTCCTGTATGCATATGTTTGCTGACTAATCATGTTTGCAATTTTCTTCTGCTTTTGTAATTTATAATCCACTCAGGAACTAGTCAATACACCATGTAATAACCATTTTATTGCCAGAAAAAGAATTATATAATTTATGTACGTGTGTTTTGTGTTAGATTGTAAGCATTTTGAATAATGGAAAAAACTCGGGTATAGTTTTTACCCAATTTGCTATTAGGTTCTTCAACAGAATTCTGACATGTGATGACAGTATTTTCAAGGACTCATAATGTGGTGCTGAGCTATATAAAAATGTTTACATGTTATATTTTTAATGGAGAACTTGATAGTTCATGAAATAATTGTCATGTTATACTTCATCTATTGGCATCAATCCTGGTTCCTCTCTAGGTTGTAATGCTGTTGGAAGCACTCAATTTTTAAGTTCAATAACTGATCGATGTAATCACTTTCAGGATCGGAGGAACCGCAAGAACCGCACACCGAGCATGGAAATAGAATCCGTGAAGGACCTTTCTGGACGAACCGATGCTGAGAAGATACCGGAGGACTCCGAGAGCCATATGCCAGACTCAACCCAAGGGTATGATTGATTGACAACCCCATGATGCATGACTTGGCTTGGGTGTAAAACTGCATTTGCACCCATTCTAGCAGCCAATGAATTCAATTCCATATATCTCCAAGTTTTTTCATTTTGAGAAAGAAAAAAATATATATTCTGAATCTGAGAAGAATCAGATCAGAGTCTCAGAGATGGTTTGTCCCATCCCATGGAAGGGTAGTAATTTATTCAAGTATGATCTCATTCAAGGATATGATAGTCCAAACCCAAACAGAGGGTAGAGTCACCAAACAGAGGGTAGAGTCAGATTGAATGAATGGATGAATGAATGAATGTTTATGTTGTACAGGTATCTGTAGGGCCCACCCATTGCTTGATTGTTAAATTTTTTTGGGCCCTTTTTGGCTACCCTTCCTTATGGCTCTGGAGAATGGAGAGATAGTGAAAGACTTATAATTATATTTGGCTTTTATTTATTTTTTCCATTTTGCTTTAGCTTTATCATTATGTCTAAGCTTTATTAAATAAAGTCATAATTAATATCATTCATTCCTTTGATTTTCTTTCCCTTTTTCTTTAGTTTTCTCTGGCTGTTCTGTTCTTCTGTGTTTTGTGATGAAATTTTTTAATCCATACATTAAACATTATACACATCTCTAAGATTTAGATTGTTGTTGTATGTCTAATTTTTTAGAAAATTGTGAATTTTTGTCCTAATTATAATCATTTTGTCAATTTTTATTTTCAATCCTTCACAACTCATGGCTTGTTTGGTTGGAGGTTTAAAAGGTGGTTTCTTATAGCCTATGTTTGGTTGGTGGTTTGGGTTTGAGAATTATATAGCCTATGTTTGGTTGCTGGTTTGGGGAAGTGGAGGGCTATGTCCAAACCCTTCATAGATAAGGGTTTGGGAGGGGTTTGGTCATTTGCCCTCCCACCACTACTAGAATTTAATTACAGGGATAAATTGGTCACTGTACTCCATTTTCATTTTTATTCCCAATCTCATTCTCACATTTTTTATATATCAAGTGTGATTTAAAACATTTCTCATTTCTATTCCCATTCTTATTCCTTTTACTATTTCTATTCCCTCAAAAATTAAACTTGTAATCAAACCGGTCATCAGTGTTTGGCTTATTGATTTTTTCCTAATTATAATCATTTTGTCAGCACAAAATTTATCAATATTATGGTCTCTGTTTCCACTAGACACGTTTATGTTTGTTACTATATCTCAATAGTTTAATTAAAAACCCATAATTTACATTGACTTGAGGACTAAAGTGATGATAATTGAAAAAAAAAACATTAAAAGATCATATATATTTTTAAAATTGTATAATGGATATTATTTTTATTCCTTTTCTTATCTTTTTCTGTGGATTGACTCTTATTCACCCATATGGAAAACCAGGAAAAGCATACATATTTGATATTTCACAATCATTTATTTGGCAGAAGGCAGTCAAAGAAACACATGAATACATGATTCATAATTCAAAGCTAAAATGCTTAATAATTCAATTTTTCTGATAAAGTAGTCCTTTATTCACGGACCACTGTTTTATGGCTTTTTGCTTTCGCCTAAAGATAAGAATATAGACTATACACCAATTTTCTTATCTCATGCTTCAATTATTTAAGGTTAAAATGCACACAATGTGACTAGGATTAGGTCATTGAAATTTAATTAAGGGCATATAAGAATTTTAAAATTTAATACTCAACTATCTTAACTTTTTAACTTTGAATACTTAATCCCTTTATATTAAATTTTATCTATTTTTTTAACATTTTTTAATCATGGCAGTATTTTTATTCAGACTAATGAAGGATATTTTAGTAATTTTATTCAAATTCTAAATAAAAATGCTTACGTAACTGAAAAAGTGTTAAAAAGATTATCAAAATACTTTTCACAAATATGAATAAAAATACTAACGTGGCATAAAATTGTTAAAAAAATAGATGAAAACTTGGCAGAAGAGAGTTGAGTGTCCAAAATTAAAAGATCGGGATTAAGTGTACAATTTTAAAATTTAAGGGTATTATGTGTCATTAGTATAAAATTTAGGAATTTTCTCTGTATTTTAGCTATTATTTTAAATTTTGTATGAATAAAATAATTTCATAAATTGTAAAGAAATCTTGAATTCTTTATTTTGAAAAAAAAAAATTAACCTTTTTTTTTTTAACTTGTCTCAATATTGTTCATTATCTTTATCAACTTATATAATTTCTTTTCTTGTTTGAATGCTATTTCAGTATTTCTACATGTCACTAACCGCAATGATATATATAGGATTTATGTTGAATTATGGTTGCTAAACTATAGTTGTAAAATCAATTATGTTTGTTTACCAAAAAAAAAAAATCAATTATGTTTTAATGTAAGTTATTTCTTTTTTGAGCACGTACAATTGATAACATTATAAGGAAAAAAGTCGCTAATAAAAATAACTTTTTTTTTCTTAAAAAAAAAGAACAGAGTTAAAAGTAAAACAAAATTAATTCAACACAAAATTTAATAATTTAATATCACATTCTCCATAACATTCTTTTTTTGCTAAAACTTAAAACCATACTTATCTTTCCGTTATGGCACAACAAAATTCACGAAGACTGAAATGATTAATTTAAATTTATAGCGTTAAACTAAATCAAATTAAACGTTGATCGATTTAGTTCAAAGAAGCATTGGTTTTGAATAGCCCTAGACCATACACACTTTAGGTGGATAATTATCATCACCTGCACCTTCTAACAGAATTAAGATAAATCATTTTGTTTTCAGATTTTGTTTTCGGTTAATCAAGTAATTAGGTTTGATAGATGATTTACTATAGGTTGAAAAATGATAATATATAGGTGATCAATTACTAATTAGCACTTTTTATTTAATTGCATAGGTATTCTCTCTAAGATACAATACATATTATTGTCGGGTACTAAATATTAGTACATATTTTAACGAAATTATAACTTTAATTCAGTTCGTTGGAAAGTTTTTTTTTCTTCAATTTATGAGATTTTTGTGGAGAAATTTTCTATTATTATTATTATTATTTTACTATTATTAATAAGGTAATTCCCTTTCTTTGCTTAAAGTCCAACCCCCTAACACATCCCTAATTAATAGGTATGTCTAAGTCTAAGTCTAAGTCTAACAACGTTGTCTTGAAAACCTATGTGTCTAGTAATTCTAACTTCTCATACACGTAACTAACAATTTGGTATACATCTACTATTATGAAATAAAAGTTTGAGAAATATTACTTTAAAACCAAAAAAAAAATAAAAAATTAAGTGACCAAATGGACAATTAAATAATTTAAGAGAGACATATATACATGATGTTATTATCATTTTAGTAGAAATATTTAAATTATTACATTTAAATCTTTGATTTTAATTAAAGGTTAATGTTTTTTTTTTCCTTTTCAAAGTATGATTGGATTGAGGAGAACGGAAGAAAAGGAAAAGAAAAAGGAAACTTTATTTTTAAAGTTTTTTTAGTCTAGATTAAATATAATTTTTTTCTCATATTTTTATTTTTACTAATATAAACATATTTTAAGAGTTAAAACATGTTAAATTTATTGCTGAGAAACATGTTTGTGTTGTAAAGAAGAGAGATTTTTACTAACGGCACAAGTTTCATCTCTTTCTCTTTTTAATTTCTTTTTAAATTAAAAATTATACTTAAAAAAATAATAATTAGTAGACGAAATAGTTTAGAAAAATCGTACTCTTCAAATTGCTCAAGCTAATTAACCATAGCAATAATTATTATCTTTTTACTAATGGAGCTTAATTAAGGAAACTTTGGACTACATGCAAAGAGTTAGGGACTAATTAATGTTTGTGTCAAAAGGAGCTAAAGGAGCTAAGGTTGAAGCGACGAAAGTTCAGTACTACTGTATTACTGAAGTTTGATATATTCCTTCAATTATTAATAGAAATTGACATTAATAAGGACCCACATTGAATGATTTAGGAACCAACTGATTGGATGAAATGTACTAAAGTTCAATACTATCGTACTACTGAACATCTCCTCATGTTGAAACAAATGGAAAAATAGAGGATATAGTAAGTTGTCTCTGGATTATTGTTAGTTTTTTTTTCTTGGATAGGATATCCATCATAGATGTTATATTGGGGCACTGTAGGGCCTATTGTTGGGATGTAACATGTACTCTCGATGATTCATTTCCATTCCTTTTATAGTCAGATTAAATTCGAGAAGTAATAGTTAAGCAAACACTGAATATTTACCATTTGAACCGCACTATGTTGATCTCTCTAAATTATTTTAATTAAGAACAAAAAATATATAATTTGTGACATTTAAATTAAGCTAATACTATACAAATGTTCGTAATTTTGGAGTCATATATATGTATATATACCATATATATATGTATACTCATATTGAGATTTGATGAGAATAACTGCCAAAGTGTAATTAAAAAATTTATAGACTTTTTTTTGTCCTGTAAAACCTTGCAGATTAAACTAAGCTAATTATACTATACAAATTAGAATTTCTTTTAGGAAACATTTGGTATATAATGGTATATATTGTTAGGCATGGTTGGTGTTGGTACTTTCCATTCCACAAGTAACATTGACAAGTATTGAAGTATGAGTGAGTCTATGATGCAACTTGTTGCATGTATATAATGTAATTTTGACCGATAAGATTATGATATGTGAGAAATTGCATTGCATCTCATGAAGTCATCCTACCTACATGTCACAATCTATTGACCGAAATTGCATTGCATGCATGCAACAAGTTACATCGTAGACTCACTTTGAAGTATATATATATATCACTTTCTCAAGCTACCACATTTTCATCAATTTTCAAAGGGGGTTGTTTTATATATATATATATATATATGAAGGAGAGTGGACCTTATGCTATATATAGAGAATTTATGATGTATTGTGCTTTAATTTACACTAAAATGACACTGTTTTGTTCTTTGTTTTTTTTTTACAAGTTTCAATCTTCATCTAATTAATTCTAATCATGACAGAAAAGTTAGTTAAGCTAAAATTTTATTGAAGATTCTGAATTCGATAAGGAATATATATATATATATATATATATATATATATATAAAACTCATTTGATTCATTTCCCTCACAAGTCCATATCCTTACTTTGTGAAGGATGAAAATCAGCTGCAACTTATTTTATTTGAAAACAGAAAAGTTTAGTATAATCAGAAGAATGATGATAATGAGGATTAACCTAAAATTTCATCAAACTAATTCTTTCTAGAAAGGAGGAAATTAAAAAATAATAATAATGAGAGAGAAAATTAAAACAGAACACACTATTATTCAACTTCAAAAATATATACCATATATTGTAATTATATTTAATAATAAAATAATAAGTAAACTTACTCTTTATCTTTTTAAAGATTAACAATCTAACAATTTAATCTTTAAAAAATCATAATATATACTTTTTTAATTCCAAAAAAATATGACGGATAACTCACTTTGTTAACTATTAACGTTTCAAATGGTGTGATCTATTAAATGACGACACGTACTACCACACTTTTTAAAAACCAAAAACGATATTAGTCTTTTAAGAACCAAAATCTAAAATAATATATAAACTTTTAAAAAAAATAGCATTTCTGTTTTCCTTCTTTGTTCTTTTATTTGAAGTATTTATCACAGCAAATTTGATGACTAAATTTTTTAGTATTGTAAGACTCATTATTAAAAATAATTCTCTTAACAAATGATATTTTATTCTCATCTTTTTTGGAATAAGAAATCGATAATTATAACAACATTGTGTTATATGATTTCTTCCATCTTTATTTGGGTAAACAGGAAAAACAAAAGGGCAACATTTCTTTTTTAATTTGTTTAAACAAAGAGTTGAAGTCAAAGTTGCATTTGCAAAGCTAATAATTAATGACTGAAAGATCATATTAAAGGACACAAAAAAGGATGACTTCAAAAGTGGGTATTTAACATAATTAATCAATTGCTCCCAGATTCAAATTGGAAATAATTAATTAGTAGAATTGAAAAGACATATATATATTATAAAAAAAAAAGTAAGACAAATTTTCCGGTCAGAAAGGTGAAGCTCATTCAAAGCATGCATGCATGGAGGCATGCCCATGACAACCAACAAGGAGGCACATAATGATTCTTTCATGAAATTAAGGCATTTTATTCTCTTCCTCTTATAATATTATGTTTTATTGCAGAAAATGAGTATTATAAATGAATTATATTTCAACGGTTAGTAAATAATTAAAAAATTAATTTTTTAATAATTAAATTTTGATTATAAGATTAAATTGTTCAAAAAGATAACAACACTTTTTCGACAATCAATAATTATTTATAATATTTTTTATGATTATTTTTAAAAAGTATTGTCAAAAATAATATTATTAATAATTATTAACTGTAAAAAAAATATTATTAAATTTTTAAATAATAATTATTTCGATGGACATATCTTAATTATTGAAAAAAGTTCTATTTTTTCAATTATTTCGACGGACATCTTTAAATAACTATTTTTTTTTATAATTATAGATTGTGAAAAATACTATTTTTTATAGTGTACATATTTATTTTAAAATAATAAAACTATTTTGTTAATTATCTTTCTAATATTGTCTTACAAATTTAATGTTTATTTTTATATTAATTGTGTTTATTTTTTATATTAAAAATAAAATTGCAATCTTATTTATTTATTTATTGTCAGCCCGAGCTCCGAGACTTTTCTCTAACTAATTTGAATTCGACCCGTGTTCTCGTACATCTCACTATGATGAAAGAGTTCCAACGAGAATGATTTATATTCACAATGTCTCGAACTCGATATAATATAATTGGAATCAAAGTAAAAAAAGTTAGATAATTCCCTGTTTTAATTATTATCTTAGTGTTTGTTCCGTTGATTATGGTAATGTAAGTTAATTAGAAGAGCAATAATGATTTTGACCTAATTGTGCGCTCAACAAAAACTGTTATGTCTCTGCTTTTCTTTAGTTTTAATTTCTTGGTAATCTCGCTATCAACCTTTCTTTCAAAAGGTGGGAAAAAGTATATTATTACATTATTATTGAATTTTGAGTATTTTATTTATTTATTTAATGTTATTTATTTGTTAATATTAGTAATGATCGACACTTGTCATAAAGATTACTCTAGATAGATTAAAGATAAAATTTTATTACTATTGACATATAATAATGATAATCAATACAATTGAGCTGAGTATCAAAATTTTAATAATCACATAGTACCAACAGTCTCTCTAAAATGTGAGAGTAATTATATTTAAGAGTAAATTATATTATTTTACCAACAAGTTATTAATTAAAAATACAAGTTTGAATATTCTTTTTTTTTTTTGATAGGACAAGTTTGAATATTCTTGAAAGTATACTTATTGAGAGGATTTTATCTTAATGCATGCTCCAAGCCTGATATATATGGTGATTATTTTTAAGTCTAATGTATGTGGTTTAATTTGGAGATAACTTGAATTTTCATTCAAAAAAAATTTATATCATTTTTGTTTTTGAATTTGTCTTAATTATATTTATTAGGGTTTTTTTTTTAAAAAAATACATTAGACTGTTATAATATTTGCTATGTTATGGAATATTTTACTTCTATGGTGTTTTCTGGTATTTTGAAACTAATAGTAAAAAGTTTCCAGACCCAATTTTGTTTATTGCTCACACAAATTATGTTTATTTGTCATGTATTTTTTTAATCCATAAAAGTATTTATTTTGTAATATAATTTTATTTTTAATATACAAGTAAATGCAATTAATCTTAAATTTAATATGAAACTTTAATTTTAATATAATAATAAAATAAATAAATAACTCTATTTCTTTAGGATGAATATATATATATATATATATATATATATATATATATATATATATATATATATAGTATGAGCAGTTCATTATCCTGAAATCATTAACAAAATAAATTCTCAATTATCGGACACGACCAAGTGAAAAAGTAATCATTAATTGTTCTTGGCCACTTCAAAATATGACTTATATATATAGTCGTATACAATATTCATAAAAAAGTTATACAAATTATGTAAAATAATCAATATATATAACTTTAACAAGTCTAAAACATTAATATTTAAATAATTTGTATAAAACGAATTTATATATAACTAATTAATAAGCCAAGGTACCATATACACTCTTTCATTTAGACTCATTCATTTAACAGTCGAACTTAAATTTAAATTCAACGAATAAATTATGGGTGTATACTTGATATTTTAGTCATATCCTCTATTAGTATTATATATACTATTTAGAATATAAATTAATTAATCATCCCTATTGTATTTTTTTATGAAAATATATTGCCACCTACATATACAATATTGGACCATAATCTATTGACAACAAATAATCACTCTCATTTTATTGATGGGTGAGTATTTCATTCTACTTTAAAATTATCTAAAATTTTATTTGATAGATATATATTATTTTTTAGAGAAATGTTTTAATATCTAAGAATTAATTTAATAGTTATAAATGAAATGAGTAAAATTTTTGTAATTTAGATTTGTGTAGTAATTTTTAAATTAAGCTTCTATTAATTTTTTAATATGTTAGATAATATTTAAAATGTCTTCTCTTATATTATCATTTTTGTCCCAAAAAAAAAATAGATTATAGATAAAAATGATATGTGCGTCAAATTTCAAATCAATCAAAGGCGTAGGTATTTGATTTTGATATCTAGCTACATATTAAATATTAAAATATTGTCCTACTAATTTGAGCACTTATTCAGGTTGGACTTGATGGATTTTTAATGAATGGTCTGGAATATAATTCCGAAAGCTTCTAATTATTATGATAAATTAAAAAAGCTTCTAAAACATTTATATAAATTATAATAAAATACAAATAGAATAAAGGGTAAAGTACCCTTGTTGCTCCCAAACTTTGCTGCAATGTTCATTCCTGCCCCCAAACTTTTTTTTGGTTCATGCCTACCCCCAAACTTTCAATTTTATTCATGCCTACCCCCAAACTTTCAATTTTGTTCATGCCTACCCTTTTTGCTAACACCGTTAACTTGCTTGACAGAATTTGCTGACGTGTACGATGAATGTGCATCTCTTTTGCCACGTCATTTTCCACCTCACATTTAACTTTTTACTTTTATTAAAAAAACTAACATAATCCAAAAAAAAAACCAAACTTTTACCTTAAAATATTTTTTTATTTGGATTAGGTTAATTTTTTTAATAAAAGTAAAAAGTTAAATGTGAGGTGGACAATGACATGGCAAAAGAAATACACATTCATCGTCTACGTCAGCAAATTCTGTCAAAAAAGTTAACGGTGTTAGAAAAAAGGGTAGGCATGAACAAAATTGAAAGTTCAGGGGTAGGCATGAACAAAAAAAAAGTTTAGGGACAAGAATGAACATTGCAGCAAAGTTTGGGGGCGGGAAGAGTACTTTACCTTAGAATAAAATAATATAGTTGCTTAGCTATTAAAATATTATTATATTGTTTTCCCATTTGATCTTTAATTTTTTTAAATATTTTCTCAATTCATAGTCAATACTTGTTTAAGGTGATACAGTTTCCCAAAAATATAGTGTCATTTAAGCCAATTTTTACTTAAACTTTTGTTATTTTAAATTAACTGACTTTGAAAAATTAAAATTTCCAATATATATATATATATATATATATATCCATTTAACCATTTTCTTAAGCATTCAGCCTTTAATTTTCTTGATTCAATTTAAAACTCAGTATGTTTGATTCAAAGATTATCCTTCGATTATTTATAATAGTGATTATTCTTGATTAATGAATTGATCCAAGTATTTAATTTATAAAAAAATTAATAAAAGGGAAAATTGGAACATTCACGTTAAATCATTTAAAATTTCTCAACACATCATTGAAATATTCATTTGAAGGATCTAGAGCTCGATCCTTCTATTTGATTTGAGTGATGATGTTAAATAATGTTGTTTAAACTTTATGAAGTTTTTAGTTATTTAAAGTCATTTGTTAATGATTGATATTATATTCAATAGCTTCATTTTATTAATAATGCTATTTGTTAATAATATTATTAGAAGTGATATTAATATGTTATCTATATAATATAATTAACGTCAGTTGTGAAAATAACGTTAATTCCTTTAATATCAACCATAACTCACAAGTACCAATACGTCCACTTAGAATCGACTCTTGTGCATAGGCCGAAGCTACCCAAGTGAGCCATTTACCGTTTACCCCTCCCCCTCTAAAGTTAAATGTAATTTTCAAGTTTCAACTAATGGTAAAATTGTATTTTTTTTTGTAGTGAAAGTTTTTTATGATAATGACACTTATATAAAAGTCAAATTAATTCAATGAAAAACACAATTAAATATACTTACAATAATAAGTTGATAAAATTACTAAAATATTATATACTAAACTTAACAATTTATTACTATATATTTTATAAAATAAATTTGAGTTCATTATATTTTATCACCATTTATTAATTTGATTCATCAAATAAATAAACCAAACAGGTGTGATCATCAATAATGGAAGTGAAAGTTAGGTATGCATCCACAAATCAAACAAATAAAAAAAAAAAGTTTAGAAACTAAAAAGATAGAAATATACATACACACGCAAAGTCGCCTACAACACATGCATTGAAAGCTGAAAAGTGGAAGTCTAGTTCACCATTCAAATTTCAAAGCCTTCCAAAAAATTCTTAAATTTCTAGTATTTCAATATTGTACGCAAAAGATATATACAACTAATTAAAATTATATAAATAATTAAGCACTAATTAATTTATATGTTAATTAGAGGACTCCATAACCTAGCTAGTTAGTGGTCCATGAAAAACCCTCACTACTAAGGAGTAAGGACATGATTGAATTAATCCAGTTTTTATTAAAAATGCGTTCTTTAGTTTTAAAAAATTATTATTATTATTATTATATTTTATAATAATAATAAATTATTAGATATTTGTTAAATTTAAAATACAATATAAAATAATAATTATTATATTTTAAAATAAAAATAAATAATGAGAAGTTATTTATTTTCCTATTTTAATGTTCAAATAACTACGTACCAATTATTATTTTTTACTTTCTTTCTTCCACATCTTTTCATTATATCTTTTTATGTTTTTTTATTTTTTTATTAAATATGTATTTTGTGATGAAATACCAACAACCATATTAATATAAATATATAGATATATGAAGAAGTAAAGAACATATAATTAATTTTTTTTATATAGAACATATAATTAATTAAACACAATTTTGAACTCTAATTTTTTAAAATAATTAAAGAAAAATAAAAATAATAATTTTTATAATTAATAACATGTACATAAATAAAAAAAAGACAAACATTTTTTTCTTTAGGTACGATCAATTATATGGATCAAGTTAGGCCAATGTTTATATCTTTGCTCATTTCTATAGTTAGATTATTAATAGTTAAAATCTATCCTAATAATTATTCTGGTAATGCTATAGAGCTATCAATAACTCAAGCTCACTATCTCTATAGAGCTATCAAGAGCTCAAGCTCACTATCTATTAGCCGTTGCATCTGTCTGAAAATCTGTATCAAAATACATTTTCTTTTTAAAATATAAGATGACACAGATCTCAAAACAGATCTAATAACTTGTGAGCTTAAGCTTTTGATAGCTCCATATACACACCCTAATTCTTCCTATATTGTTTTATTTTATTTTTCTTACTTCTAGTTATTGTATTATATCTTCATTATGTCAACTTGGCACACATTTTCTGGCCAAAAAAAAAAAAACTTGGCACACATCAATCTCCATATGTACACATATATATATATATGAAATATATTAGCTAAATATTTATATGTAATTAATTTTATAAAAAAAATTTTAAAGAATGAAAAAACAAATTAAATCCACATTGAAACACACCACATGTCTCTTATCTCAAATTCTTTCACTATGATACATCAACAATCATGGTAGACAATAATAATTTTGTCAGATATATATACTGCCTTTCACTTCCTTATAATTGGCTACTTGCAACAATAATATACTACTTCATTCATTTCTTTTTTGCAATATTCAACATTATTTATGATCGCTGTTAGCTGCAGTAAGAATTAACTAAATTAATTAATATTTTAATGCTTAATTAGTTACCAACTACTGCTACCTGTCAGCTGCCTTCCATATATACAAAGTCTTTAAGTACTAAATATACATATATATAAGGGATGGAATGAGAAGTTAATTATAATTTAACTAGACTAATAAATATAAATAATAATTAATCATATATATATATATATATATATATATATATATATATATATAACACATGTTTTTCATCAATAAAATTTTACAAGAAATTGTACAAGTTAATAGGGTTCACTCTTGTTCTCTAATAATTATAAATACAATTTGAGATTTTGATCAATATTCACCTTACTAATTAAAAAATCAGAATGAGAATTATATCAATCTCAAAATGTATATATCTAATAGCTAATAAGTAAAAGAACTCAGTCTATCGTTAATTAAGGAGTAGCTCAGCACATATATATATAAAATCATCAATTTTAATGGGCCAAACTCACACATCATACTTACATGTCATACATGATTAAAAATTTGGTCTTTATATTTTTACTAATTAGACCGGCCGGTTCACCTGAAAAATATCAATCCAGACAACGGATTGGATCGGTACGTAATTATATTCATGGCTCTTGTCTACCGGTTGGGAATGATGATGATGATGAAGGTAATAGGTCTTGCAACAAGCCATAGTCATGGGGGAGTTGGTGTTGCTGCTGGTGATGATGATGATAATTGTGGGAATTAGGGTTTTGGTGGAACAAGTTTAATGGATGATTTTGGTGATGATGATGATGATGATGGTCATGATTATCACTTTGGCTATAACTTGGAAGCAATTGAGCAAGAAGATCAGGAGGTAACAAGCTTGTCCTCCCTATTGATGAAGAAGCAAGAAAGGAATTGGGCATCGATAACGGGGAAGACGATGATGATAGCATCATGGCGGCGCCGGCATGACCTCGGAGTGTCGCCGGACAATGGTGGTTGTGTTGCCCTTCATATGTTGTTATCACAATTGATGGGTCTTGGTATGACCTTTCTACTCTCTTCTTCACAATGCACTTTTGAGTAGTGCATCTATAATAACTCCTACATAATAATTAATATTATAGCAACAAAATTATTAAGTGCATGTACATATATATGTATATCTATTATGCAGATGAAAGCCTATTACTATACTCATACATATATATCCCTCCATTCATCAATATCATTTATTAATATGAATATGGAACTACAATAAATAGATTAAGCACCAAATTTTTATTAATATTGTCAAATTAAATTACAAATAAAAAATGGTAAAAGCACAAACTAATATTAAACTTTTAGTACTTTCGTAATACCGAACACCTCTATCCTAATTAGTAGATGATATTTCTTCTGAGACAGACACATACATATAGAAAACTTGTTATTTTGGCATGTAATATATATATATATATATATAGTTACTTTCATATGATCATAATTAATCCGTACATTCAAAAAACACAATTCTCACATAACCTCTAGAAATAATTAAGCGAATATCAATATATATATATATATATATATATATATATATATATATATATAGTATAATAAGGATTAAGGACTGATTAATATTATTGCATCAGAATCATATATATATATATATGTGTGTGTGTGTGTTGTGACTAAAAAACAAGGACTTTTTGACACCCAGATATACATATATATATAGCACACAGTTTCATCATTTTGCTTTTGATCAGAATTGAGTAGATATATAGCAGTTTAGAGAATAAGAATATAATATATATGGAAATTAAAACAAAACAAAAAAAAAACTGGAAAACTTGAATTGAATATAAATAATTATATATAGTTAAAGAGAAGAATATATATATATATATATAAAATATATAACCTTGGGTAAGGACTATTCTTGACTGCTTTTTGTCCATATTTTCTCCATCTATATCCATCTTCTAAGTGATCAACCTCACTTTTAGTCAAGAATGCAAACCTTGGCTGTCTTGCCTTTTTCTCCTTCTTATTTCCTTTTCCTTTGCTCCTGAAATTCAATTTCAAATAAACCCCAATTTTTCTCAAAATTAATATCTACACCAATTAATTTATTATTAAGTTTCATACACACACAATCACAATGTTAGGGTTTAATTAATTAATTTTCTTATTCTAACATTTTTTTTATAATTATGTACTTTAAAACCAGTGTGGCTAGCTAGCATTCATATAGTATACCAGATTAATTGACCAAAACCCATATCATAGGAGAGACATGCACTGAAAATTATAAAATATATATTAATTTCTTAAATTAAACTATATTCAAACACATTAATTCAAAGTCTTCTTCCAACAAGAAAATAGTACATGAATTGACAATAAACAAATTTTATATTCAGAATTTCAGATCCTTCCTCATCAATCAATTATATATATTCCAACTAAATCAAACCTGATAATTTTTCACCTGAAATGTTTTTGATTATGGAAGAATCTAATTGTAAATCAAACACTTAATATTAGAAGCAATAATACATAATTAATCAAAATTAAATGAACATACTCTTTCTTATTTGACTTTTCATCATCCTGATCTTGGTGCTTGATGATCTCTATGCTTTTGGCTGAATCTTCTTCTGTAACTGCAGCCTCAGATGCTTCAATGGAAGAAGAATTGGAGATGGAGGAATTGGGCCCCACAGAAGTAGTGGGCCTCTTTGATGATGATGAGTTTAATTCATCATTATTGTTAATGGAGGAAGAGATCACTACTTCAGATGCTGAATTAGAGCAAGACAAGTCAAAAGCTCTTGAGAGGGTATTATAGTCCATAAATCCACCATTTAAGCAATCTGTGAAGCTTCCTTGAGAGGGATCAAACCCTAATTGAGGGTTGTAATAGAAAGGAGGATCATATTGATGATGATGATGATTATTATTATTCTCCATGGAAGAAGAAGAAGAAGAAGAAGAAGAAGAAGAAGAAGAAGAAGAAAAGAGAGAGAGAGAGAGAGATAATATAAAGGAAAGTCTTGAGAAAGAAATTTGAGGTATAGCTAAGACTTTTATTATTTGATGGTTGCTTAATTGATTCTTATGGGAAAGCTAGCTTTTGGGTTTTGATTTTTGAACTTTGTTTAATTACTTTTTTTTTAAAAAAAAAAAAAATTTGCTCAAAATGAAAAAAATGATATGTAGTAATTATATAATTACCTTATTATTTAGAGAGTTAATTGTTTTTTTAAAAAAAGTTACTCAACTAATTCCGGATGTAAGAATATTTCTTTTAAAAAAGATTGATTACTAATTAAGCAATAGATTCTAATCTAAAAAGGAATTTGAATTCATCTTTCTACATGATACTTAGTAATATTCTTTTTTTCCTAGTTATATCACCGTTCTAAGGTAATTGAATAGTATTTCTCTACTAACACGTGATAAGTGAGAAATGAGAATAATTAGGAAGTACTCTACTTTTTTGTTAAAGGAAAAAGTGTATTTTATGTCCTCATATTTTACACAAATTCTCAATTTCAATTCTAAATTTTTTTACAATTAAGTTTGTTTCAAAAGTTTTCATTCACAATCGATTTTGTTTCTAAAGTTTTAAATTTCATCTTAACACCTAAAATATCTAAATTACTAACTTTATATAATGATATATTATCACACATGTAACATGTGTTAATGTATTACTTAAAATTAAAGGACACCATTTCTTCGTATTCTCTTCTTCTTAATTTGAAAAAAGACACCATTTTCATTGATGAGAGTTGGTATTATAATATAGTGCGTCGCTATAATTGATGAATTAACATTAATATTACATGTAATATTATGAAAATAATTTTTATTAGTAATATGGACGATATTAAGTATTAATTAAAAAAATTCAAAATTTTGAAAACAAAATTGATAAAAAAATAGGGATAGAGTTTAGAATTAATGTAAAATTTAAGACACAAAAGATATTTTTGCCTTTTTTTAAAATAAGGTTTCAGGTTTAAATGTTCTATAATGAACAAATTAAAGTATTTGCTGGGAGAGCTTACAAGATCTTAATTTAGTGATTAATTAGTCAAGAGCCAAATAAACTTTAAGATATTAGTAATATTGACTATTAGTATGTTAGTCTTAATGTGTATAATTATATTTTAAAGTTAAAATAAAAGAAAAGAAAAGAAAAGAAAGTGGGAATAATTGTGATCTGTATTTGAAGCGTGAATTGTTGATGTTTTAGTGAGAGAGAGAGAGTAGCCACTATTATTATTATTGGTTGAAAGACTTATTAACATTTTTAGCTGAAATTGATAGCGACCTATTTTAACAAAATTTGGTTGGTCTAGTGGTTAGTTCACTAGGTCGTTTAAACAAGTGTTGGGGGTTCAAATCACATATTGTGTATGCAGTAACTAATTGGCTAGCGACAAATTCTTAAATAGAGCTCAGATCTGCGAATGATTAATCCTTTACCTGTTCGACTGAGAAATGCCTTGAGAAAAAAAAGAAGAAGAAATTGATAGCGACGTCTAATCAAAGACATGAAAGAAAATAACATGTAGGGTGATGAATGCAAATTAAAATGCTACGTAGGTGACTTTTTCATATCATAATCTTTTTAATTTTTCATTAATTTATGTAAGAGAATTTCTCCTCATGACTTATACTAATTAACTTATCCCTAACGTGCTCTAATTAACATATATAATAAGAGATTAATTTGTATTTATTTAATTATTATTGTTTTCCAAGTTTAATCTATATAGAAGATAGAAAATTCTTGGCGTATCATGTATATGGATGTCAAGCCATGACATCAGATTCAGTTACATTTTAATTTTTAGTGCATATAGTTTTTTGTTTTAATATTTTTGTAATTTAAAAATAGTGAAAAAAAGAATGATAGAAATTAAGTTAAATAATTTTTGTTATCTCTTATTTATGTTTCAACAATTTTTTATCATAATATTTTAGAAATACTATATGAGCAGTTCTTGAATTGAAACATATTTTTTCACAGTAAATAATTTTTTTTTCTTAAAATAATTTATGGCAACTTTTTCATAATACAACACGACAATTAATAATTTAATATTGAAGAATATAAAAGTCCAACCTAGCTAGGTAGGTTATTGACCAATTATTGTTTTGCCGCGAAATATATATTTTACAATTATTCTCAAATTTTTTAAAGCTGCACAAAAGGAAATTAAAGTATACATATACATTTATAATTATTTTAGCACAAAACAAAATTTAAAACAAGTAAATGATTTTTTTAACTTACAATTAAATTATATATTTGAAAAGGTAAACTATATAATAATTCTATCTAATTAGAAACAAAAAAAATTAACAATAGTACCAAAATTAAATAAGGGAATGATTTAATTGTTTTTAATGAATTAAATGTTACTCATTGTAATTTTTTTATTTTGCATAAATATTATTATTTATTATATAATAAATATGAAAAATTTGTTCAAAACACTAATTGTTGTTAGCAATGGGGGTTGAGTCTATTGAAATAGACAAATCCCTCATAATATAATGAATTCGAGTTTGAATTTTTGCTGAAAAAAGTGTTTAGATGATCTAATGTCCGATAGTATCTTGAACAAGATTATCTCTAATAAAAAGACACGGAAAAAAAGTTTAAACCTTAAAGATTAATTAGCAATACTAGAAAATGAAAATATGTTTTATTTTTATATGAAAAAAGTGATATATATAAGAAAAATTGATGTCATAAGGAGAAGGAGCCGTGAGTCAAAGATTTGAACTCTACGGAAGTGTGGCATACAAATAGGATGACGCGTGTGAGGAAACGGGCAGTCGGGCACCGTCATTTGACCGGGAATTGGCACGTGCGAGATTGAAGAATGGTCCTATATTAGAGTGTAGACATAGATGTTACTGACTTTCTTTTTAGAAGTATCTTTTTATTAGGATTGTTTTTTAATTAATTGAGATTTTATAATAAAAATAAATTAGTTCAAATTTTTAAAATCTTACATGTTAGGATCTGTTTGGGATTACTTTTAAAAACGATTTTTTTTAAACGAATCTTGAGAAAAAATATTATAAGAAAGAAATCGTTGGTGTTTGATAAATAGACTTAAAATATATTTTATCAATTGCTTAAAAATAATTTATGTTTGACAAATTTGTATAAAAAAGTGTTTTTGATTGTAAAATAAATAAATCATCAAGAAGGATATTAATAAATTTATAGACTTATAGTGTTATTAATGCTATTAATAGATAAAAAAGTATAATTTTTATTAATTGAATAAATATAAAATTATAATTATTAATTTAATAAAGTATTAACAAATAATTAATTTTAATTAATAAAAACAGACAGGAATGAGCAACACGTGAAAGGCATGGAAAATATTAAGTTTATGAGTATAAGATGAGAGTTTTAAATTTTCAACTTTTTATTTTTGTTAGAAGCAGAATTTTCAATTTTAAACTTCTTTTTAAAATTATTTTGATTACAATTTAAAAATACTTGTAATAAAATTTTTAAATATTTTAAAATACAAAAGTATAAATACTTTTGAATAATCCATAAGATGTATACTGTTGGTGATCACGCGTATCTAAGATGCTAATAATGTATAGTTGTTAAGTCCACGTCAGCATCCGAAGTTTGTGCCACACATCTTGTTATCTCTCTCCTTTCATCATTCATGCATTCATTCAAACTTTTGCTTGCACCACTATCTAAGATCATTTCTTAGGGTATCTTTGGTATAGATGCACGGATGTAAAGTACTGTAAAGTAAAGTATTGTAGAATAAAAGAAAGTACTGTAGAGAAAAGTGAGGAGAGAGATAGAGAGAAAAATTAGGAGAGAGAAAAATTAGGAGAGAGAAAAAGTATGATAAAAAGTGTGTTTGGTATGTATAAAATATGATGTAAAGTTTTTTTGAGAAACGTAAAACACCACGATTTTACTGTTTGGTTTTATTACCAAACATACCCTTAAAGTAGTGTTTGGTAACGAGAGAAATGTGAAATGAGAATTGAAATGAGAATAGAGAATGAATGCAAATGTTATGTCAACGTGATGTGATGTGAATGGATTAAAAGTGGGTAAAATGATCAATTTATCCTTACATTAAAAGTAAGAATGAAATAAAAGTTGGTAAAAAAGTAAGGATAAAAACATAATTTAATCACATTGCAAAAAGTGGAGTTTGTTTGGTAAGAAGAAAAGAGGGAGGAAAAGTTGTCTCTCTCATTTTTTTCATAATGTTTTTTATCTACCAAACACAACCTAAGTTTTAGAGCAAGGCAGTGACAAAAATAATGTGTCTAATGTATTTCTCCGTAAAATTTCAGACATGAAAGGTTAGGCACATCATTTTTATCATTGTTTTGCTCTGAAATTTGATAAATAGGGGCATCCTCAACTATAGAAGAAATTTTTTTTTAACAGTATCACATTAAATAAGTTACAATAGTTATTTATTTCAATGGCGTTAGTGAAAAAAATAAGATTGCTTTAAAAAAAACGTTGAAAACATAATTGATCACAATCAAATATTAAGAACATATTTGATTAAAAACTCAAACATTAAGGAATACTTTATCGAAAGTGTGATTATATATCTTGACTGGAATACTAGATAATATTTAATTTCTTGCAGATGAAGACTAATTTTTTAAAACTTTAATCTGCTAGCCAGCTCCAAAACTTATGGTTATGGACTATAGTAATTTGGATATAGCTTGAAAAGGAAAGCTTCAAGGACAGAACTATATAATATGTAGTAATATTGATAATATAGAACTATTTTACAATAGCTACATGACTACTCCCTTGTTTATGCCTTAAGATCCTAGACAAAAGTCAAAAGCCTCTATGGAGAAAGAGTTTAGACCATTGCTTTTGCAATTTATTCAAAATAAGCAGTTTGGCTCTACTACAATATTTTATTTCATGTCACAACTCACATGAATTATTTATTAAGATTGGACTCTACTCACTTGCATGTATACTTTATACTATTCCTACTATTTGTTTATTTTCTTTTGATCATATGGTATATCTTCAATCGTCCCTTTTTGAAAAAAAAGCTTATTTATTAACGTAAATAGTTATAAACATATCTTTTTTATTTTCTTCAAGTATTATTCTATTGGAGGCAATCCTGTTTAAAATACTGTCAATTTGAATTCGAATCCATCAAGTTGTAAGTAACTAATTTCTTCTACTAGATCTGATTCTGATAGGCAGTTATAAACAGACAAATTTTGTAAAGTTAGAATTTGGGTAATTGAATAGTACAGGATTATCATTTCCAAACACAAGTTCCAGAGAGCTCCCAGTGAAATAATTATAGCATTTTAGGACCAAGTAGGAATTATCACGATATCTCAAAGATGTGGTTAGAGCACTATATATAGATATAGGGACAGAAAACTCATCCCAAGTCATGAGTCATGTAACCATGACCTTGGCAATGAAGATCTGAATATTTGCAGAAGCAATATTTTCTCCCTTTTTCCTATCTTTTTTCCGCCATAGCCTCGAGAAACACCGAGCTTAAGCGCTTCTCGCCCCTCCTCCGCAGCCCTTTTCCTTATGCTTTTCAATAAAGCAGTTCCTTGAAGAGTTTTACTGGTTTCTTCATCTTTTCCAGTTTCACATGTCTCTGTGCCGGCATTTTCCTTTGCCCTTTCCTCAACTTGACCCTTGTTGTGTTTGCTAGCCCCGGCACAATCCGGCTTCTTGCTTGCAGAATCATCAGGACCACTGCTTCCCCACCATTTATTTGAAGTAGTTGATAAGCCGTTCGATGGGAATCCAAACTTGAATTCTTCTAATGTAGTAGTCATTCCTTTCGTCAAGTTCGTGTTGAGCGCATTTTGCAGTCGCGCACTTTCAATGTTCTTGTTTCCTTGATGATGGGGATTGTGATGCGCTGCTAAGCCTTGTTGTGCCTTCGACCTCGGATCGTTGGCATGTTGTAGTGCACTGCATTGAAGAAAAGAAAAATATAGACAGGCTACAAGATCAATCAATCAGCATGGGAAGTTTGTACCAACCGTCTGATTTTTTTTATCTTTGATGTGTAATGGGAAACCAAATAAACAAACTCCTAGAGTGACAGAGTAACAAAAAATTCGACTAAATAGTATATATAAACTATGCATCATGCAAAAGTAATATATAAAGCTACAATCATTTAAGTAATAAGGGAAAAAGAAAAAAGTAACATGATCAACTAGATTTCAGAAATTATATATATCTCACAGAAGTCAGATCTAAGACAATGAATAACATATTTTTATGGAAGTTGTCCGATAAAGGCATATTTCAGTGAGGAGTTTCGTGTGATGCAATGAATTCTTGTTCATCATATTTTTCTGAGGCTCATATAGCTAATAGAATCAGATATCTATTATGCCTGTGAGTAGCTAAATATTTTAAATTGTGGAGCACAATACCAGATGTGGCTCCGCCACAATATTGCAGTCGAACTGGGTTCTATAACCATATCAGACCAAAATTGATCTCACTTTCCCTCAATAATCACTGTTGCAATTTGGAACCATGATTGCAAGAAATACATAGTCCCATGAAGAAAGGACCCCCCCCCCCCCCTTTTGGATGGAATGAAAGAAGAATTATCAAGAAGGAAATACACAATCAGTAAATCATAAGTCCTTTCATCAATTGTAACAAAGAAAAACCAGCCACAGGAAAAAAGAAAGAAAGAAAGAGAAAACTTGACAACAAAAGGAGATCAGATCTAGGAGCTGATGAATGAAGACAAGCCTGATTTCAATAAAACCACAAATATTCTAAAGAACGCATAGATGTTAGGGAATACTGAGGCTGACCTTTTGTTACTGCCACTTATCAATACCATTGTCACAGTTATCAACACAACACTTCTCAAACCTGGAGCATTAAATTAAGATTTATAATATCATTAAAATTTTAGCAATACTCGCAAAATAAATAAATAAGTATAATATACAGAATGTCTAACTTTTCACAAGGTTGTTGGTGCAGTCTAATAATAACTTAAATTCCTATTTGTAACAAAAAATTAAGATATGGTAAGCTGTTTTGAGAAACAAAATTAAGAACCTTATCTATATAAAGCAAAGAGCAAAGATAAGAACACTATAAAAATGACCTAGCTACATGATTCTGCCTTTTTCTGCCCTGCCACACCAATGGGAGTTCTTCCTATTAACAACTACCAAGCACCAACAATTACCTGAACTTTTTTAATGTATTATTTCAATAATTACTCTATGCCTGACAAAAATATTAGACTGAATCACTGAAGCAGGAAAATTTGTTCAAGATATCATGATTAAGACATACATAGAAATATAAGCAAACCAGCACAATTGCTACACCAAACAGCCCAGCATCTGTTGAACCAAAAAAGTAGAAGCCTCAAAATTTTCTCACTACTCCTGCTTATCATCCTACTAATTATTCTTTTAATTTATGGTCATTGTTCCTTAACAAGAAAAATGAAAGTGGAAAATCAAACTAAATACAGCTCGACAACAGCAAAGCTGGGAAGAAATCTAAGAATCAAGGGTTCGACCAGTTTTATACAGAACTAATTTAATATATTCAGTTGAAAATCTTAGTAAAATTTTGATAAAAGGTGAATAATATTCGTGAAAGAAAAATAAGCACCAAGGGAAAAAGAGAAATGTGTCAAAGATCCAAATTTACACAAAAAATTGCCCACATACACTTACAATTTCAAAACCCCAGTAAAAATTAAGCCCCTACTACACTTTCAAGCACACGAGAATTTGACCACGGACACTTACGATTTCCCAAATGAACTTCATTCCTGTGGCAAAATCTGGTCCAGTTATAAATCACATCTTTAAAACTCAAAGGAAGAAATAGAGTTAATTTGCAGGTTGCGTGCATTACCTTAGGGATTTGGTGTCGCGCGCTTGGGATTGAAAGAGATCAGCAGAAGTAGAAAAGTGTAGAAATGCGTTGGAATTTGGAAGAGGGCAAACCGGAGAAGGTGAAGTAGCACTAGTAAAGTAAAAGTTCTAAGTTGAAATGGCGGCTACGTTTTTCACTTTATTATGATTAAGTTAAATTAATTCATTGGTCCTCATAGATTACTTAAATTTTCAATTAGGTCCCTAAATTTAATTTTTATAATTTGTTTTTTGGTTTTCCCAATATATTTTGAATACTAAATGTGAGTACATCTCCAATAGGTATTTAAATTTGGGTTTATCAGGTTATAAGAGACTAATCCATTTTACTAGACTTAACACGTGTTGGTTTTTGTAATTAAATCCTCATATTTATCTATTATTTGTAATTATACTCATGTCAATATGATTTATGATTAACTATAGTTTAATTTATTCTTTCGTATTAAATTCTATCATCAATATCATGTTGATACACCAGACACATGAGTGCTAGAAATATGTTCAAATTGTGATTAAACCAAAAAAAAAAACATTAGAGTAATAATTTTGTAAGGTTCTTGTCTTTTCTGAAATATATTTTTTTAGGTTAACCTCTTCTATGGATAGCTCAAACTCTTAAGAGGTTAAATTTTTGTGTCTATCTCTCTCTCCTCTTACTTTTACTTTATTGAAAAACTTAAATAAGAGGAACAAAAGAAAAGAAAAATAGACACAAAATGCTCAACATCTCAAAAGATTAAGCTATCTGTATCTTTTCCCTTATGGTATTAGAAATATAATACCACTTGAGATTAAAAATACAATGAGATGTCGAATTTTGTTTAGATATAGACAAATTTTACATAAAATGATTTTTATGTTCAAGTTCTATTTGAATTTTCTTTGGAACACAAGGTAGACCTCCTCATAGAGTTTCCCATTCAATTATTCATTTATTTTGAAGTTAAAGATATTTCCCCCAAAAAAACTATATTGTGACAACGAAGCTGGAAATAAAATTTGTGATCATACATGATACATCTATCAATGAATTTATCATTCTAAAATCATATGTTATTATGCTGCAACAAGCTGGCTGAAGTAAAATATATGCTGTCATAGGGTGATTTTAGTAACAATTCCTTCTCTCTGAGATTGTTGAGCAATAAAATTTAGAGTAAATTAACATTTTTGTTCTTGAAAAATTCAGTTTATCTCAATTTAGTTCCTGTTAAATAGAAATTTTAAATTTAGTCTCTGAAAGATTAATTTGTCTGAATTTAGTCCTTAAAATTTGAAAATGCCAAATTTAGTCCCTAAAAATACAATTTGTATCAATTTAATCATTGAAAATCTCCATTAACATTCTTGATAGAAAATTTTTAAGGGATTAAATTAAGACAGATTATATCTTTTATAGACTAAATTTGATATTTTCATCTTATAGGGACTAAATTGAGACAAATTACATTTTTCAGGATCAAAATATTAATTTAGTTTAACCCATGCAATGATACCCCTGAACGTAATAAAGGGAAGGAAAATTTGAAAAGAACCCAGATTTTGAAACTGATGAGTGAAAAGGAGCAAAAGTAGTAAAATCTTAAAGCATAATACAAAGTCACTTGATGTAATATATACAGAAAAACGTAATAGGCCAAGACTAACTCAGGAAACTCAATAATGTCATGCTGATTTATCAGTGTCCTTCCCTGCAAGAATCATAGAAATCTGTAGCCCTCTACTAAATGCTTGATTGAACAGCAAGCGAGTTTGAAACTCTGACATAAAAGGGAACCAAGCAAAAGTGGCTGTAGGCATGAAGATTATTGATCCCATCACATATTCATAGGCTCTGGATAGCTCTTTTACTGAATCCCACAGTATTCCTCCCTTCAGCAATCCCTTACATGCTTGTGCAATCTTGATGGTACCCAAAAGAAAAAGAAGGAAAACCTCAATTGATTTCAGGTGAAAAAAGAGAGCAAGACTACAAAAAGTTTCTTAAGGGCTTGTTTGGATTAGGTATTAAGGAGGAGACGGGGAGGGAAGGGGAGAGAAGTAGAATATCTTCCCTGTGTTTGGGATGTTAGAAATTTATGGGGGAGATAATGGAGGCTTTTTATCTTTTACAATAATAAAATACCTCAATTGAGATATTTTGGAGTATCCAAACAAGGAAAGGAGAAAAAAGAGATTAACCTCCCTTAGTACTTGTTATGGGTTTTTCCAATAAAATTATTATTTGTAGAACCTAGCATCACATTATGGGCTCCTAAGTAAAAATTCTTCCATATATCATTATTCTATTGAATGGCCTGATACAAAAAGCCTAAGAAGTAGATCAAATTTTAGGACATGGCATCCTACCAGCATACTATTTCATTGACACTATCAGATGACAGAGAGAGTCTAGTAAGAAGACTCAATGGTACAGGCATGCAAATGATTCTCTAGAAAAGTATGCCTCACATTTTATGTATTTATTCATAATGAGTTTCATTAGAATTATTTTAGTGATCAAGTCTATCTAAGAATTTTTCTATCCCAAAAGGTTCAGAATTGAAAGTGGCATGCAGACCTAGAAATGCTTTTTTCAGAAAAATGCATGTAACTTTTAGGATGAGGAGGGATTTACCAGAATAAGGGCCCATCCGGAGGGCATGAAGGCAATGATAGCAGCAAATAAATCTGATATGGTGAGTCCAAAGACCACAAATAATACAGTCATTACTGATGTAAAGCCGAGGAAGAGAAGTGCCTTAAGAACACGAAACATGAGCTGAAAGTCGGTGCCGAATCTTCGTCTGCCCATGGATACCATCTGTGATGGCCATATAGAATTTATACAAAAAACTGTAGAGTAAGTCTACACATCCTAGAATGGCAGCAAAGGTAGTCTAAATGCTTCTCTAATTTAATAGGAACAAACTACTTTACATCTAAAATTTGCTTAAAGAGGAAAATCATTTTTTAAAGAGTGGATTAATTAGTTCAGGTTGGTACTTCAATCATTGTATACATCACCTCAATAACACAAATTATTAGTTTGACATTAACCAAGCCATTCCATCATTCCGTTTACCCATTTGTGATCTCCTCTTTTCTTGTTGGAGCATTGTGCATAACTAAATAAACAATGCAGCACAAATGGGTACTCATAGAATGACATTGAAGGGCCTGACAGGTACAAGATTTGTTTCAAGATGAACAAATTAATTCCGTCTTTTATACTAACTTGAAACTTATCATTAGATGCTATAGCCAATGAAACGCTTTCACTTCTAATATTTGAAGAGCAATTATGTACCTTTAGAGCAACAAGAACAGTAACCAAAACTACCCAAGAAAGTCCAAACACCTACAAGGAAAAAATAGAGGTAGTAAGATGGTGCTATAAAGATAATAGTTATTGATAGGATTGGAGAACACATAAAATGAGTGCAGTACCAGCAAATTTTTGCTATGATGAGCTATATCCAGGTGGTAAACGATTCCATATTGGTACATAAAGAAGCGAAATGCAAGAACTATCTCAAGTATTTTCCCCCTTAAATGTGAGTATTTAAGGTGCTCATTTTCCTCATCCCACCAAGATTCCCAACTCTTGTCAAGTGGGATACCTATACCGCCACGGTTTCCCATCCATCTCTTCCAATCTGTCCAATCATCCACTGTTTTTTGCCAATCGAAACCAGAAGGATTAAATAAAGATGGAGCAAACAACCAGGAAGTGGCCAAAAACCACATTGAGAATGTGATGAATAGATAAAGGTTTGAGCTTCTATATGATTTCCCATAGACTTCATATACAATCAAGAGAATAAGGATCTCCAGGCCCTTCACAAAATGACTTCTTGAGTACATCCTGTAGTTATCGGCAAACTTTGCATGGAACACAACAAACCCACGACCAGTTGGTCTATATTTAGAGCCTCCATGCAAGAGAGTTCTTCCATAATAATGTGCCTTTGTTCCAAGCTGGAAGGTGAAGAACACAGAGGCCAGCTGTAGCTGCATGATGATAAAATCACCCAAGGCCGCACGAAATCCCTTCTCCAGGCCAGTTTCCATAACCATGGGCAGTACAAGCAGTAAGCCCAACTGAAAGACAGACTGGGTTGCCAAAGCCTCTTCAAGGGCTCTGTGCTGATTTAGATTTGTACTTTGAAGAATTTCTCCCTCAACTCCGCTCAAAACCATATACAAACGTCCATACAAGAAGACGTACACAATCAACACAGTTACCTGAAAAAAATTATAACGTTCAACCTCTTCCATTGTACTCTCTTTCTTCCTTAATAATATTTCTTTTTCTATAACAAAAATTATAATGTTCAAATACAGCCATTAGTTTTGACCCCATTTTACAACAAAAAAGCAGAATTCTCTAGTCCTTTACCAAAAAAAAACTGTCCAGCTGCATGTGTGACAATTTGTACAGTTAACTTGTATAATCAGATAGTCATAAAATAACGGCACTTAAGGTGTAAGTAGCTTATCATAAACAACATTAAACTTGCGTTATCTTATTTCCTCACTTAATCCTTGACTAACCGAAGTGATTTTGATAGATAATATGAATTTGGTCCAGCCTCAAGATATTCATGCAGTCAACAAGGTCTTGAATGACCCTAATATCAACACAAATGAACTTCGTTTTCTAGTAATTCCATGATCTGTTTCATGCAAACCATGCTGAGCTGTTATCCATAGGATAAAAATCAGGTATAGTTTTTAGGTTTTCTATTAGATTATCCAATAAAAACATCACAAGTGGATCATTTTGACTACTCATCATCAAACGATCGGCCTTTCAAACATTTTCACCAAACGTTCTTATTGGAGAGCTTAATAACATACACTTGAAGAACTTTACCTAAGCCTTGACTTTATTTGTGTCATTCAAACCATAGTGGACCTTTTCTGAAAATAACTGGACTAAACTTTCTATCTCAAAATCACATAAGAGTTGTAATCCATTTCTAATCATTTTTCTTTTTATTAATTTAGTTCTTCTTTGTATTGTCAAACTAAGCATTTTCTGTAAGCTATTTTTCTATACAGATAAAAGATCATATAATCCAAACTATCTATGCACAGTGTATTTTAAAAAGAATGTGTAAAAAATAATAGCCATCAGCTAACAAGACAACATCCCACAAGGAAATTAAATTGATTACCATGCTACTGAAATAGAAACCAACTGTTGTGAAGTAGAAGGACAACATTCTGTAGAAGTCAAACCGCCGTCCAAGCCGATAAACATCACGGCTAAGTGTCTGTTCTCCATTTCCATTTGCAACCTTAGCCTCAAAGAGTGATATCTGATTCATGCCCACATCACGTCCTTTACCTACTTGGATGTATTCATGATGTGTGATAAAGCCTCCACGAAGAATTGAATTGAACCCTATCGACAAAAATACAATAAGTCTACAAATTCCATTCATCAATCAGACATTTTTGCTGAACCTCTAAATACCTGCAAATATGTCCTCGCTTAAGTTTATAACTTTTGAAGCTTTGCTTATGCCACCTATTGTTATATGGAAGATTCTGTCGAATATATCAGGATGTCCATAATGGAATCTTACCCTGTAAATTAAGGAATGTATAAAACTCAAGTAGGTAATAAAAGAAAAATACTCTGCATGGAGAAAAAAGCACCAACTTATCCAATATCACAAAAAAATAGTTTTGACTTTTGAGACATTTTGAATTTATTATATTTTTTTAATATTATTTTCTTTGTGAAACTAACTCAATGATTCAGTGAACAAATAAATAGCCAAAAGGCTCAAGTAGTTCAACCCATAGCAAATTAAATTGTGGGCCTTCAACATCTCTTTTTCACTTTTAGTGAAAAGTAAAACTTACAAGGAAGAAAAGAGAGCAAAATAAGGGACATGATGCCTTTCTAAAGTAAGAATTTAGTGAGATTAGATTACTAAGTAAGTTAAGAGTTAATACAACAAAATAAGCGCTATTCCATAGCACCATCAAGACAAGACATGCACTATGTAATTTTAAAGATAACATCCTTGTGCATACTAAAAGAAAACACGGGCTCAATCAGCAGCCAGCCCTCTCCCAATAGAATATAATTAAACAGTATCAGATTAGACAGATCAAGTGGCCTAAGAGGCAGCTGGGAAAGGTCAAGGAGGCTGTTCATCACAAGCAGTTTGAAGACATCTCAGAGGTTTTGTTTGCCTACTGAGGATGTCTCTATAGGAAGTACTAGTTACTATGAAGTTCTTGAGCCAAATTTGACTATGAGTGTGTGACCTTGTGAGTTGTAGTGTAGTGCCTAGGTGTACCAATCTAGATATATGTATTTTTTTCCAATTTTTTATTTGGGTACGGTTTTTAGGTGTCCCGTGCCCCAATCTAGATATGTTTTCATTTTTAAATTAGGTTTTATTTGTATTAAGCAAAGGTTTTTATAATATTCAGCATGAGGAAAAGTGTCGAGAAACCTATCTAAGTGGAGCTCCTAATGGATTAGAAATTTATCTTTATCTAGAATCTGAGTTTATCATTGTGTGTTAGAGTTTATTTATTGTTTAGAAGTCTTATTATCCTTTATCATTATATTTAAGAGAAGAGATGGCCTGCCACAGTAAGATGACTGTGAGTGCAGCCTTTCTATTCATCATAGTTCTATGCTTATCTTGAATTTTAGACTAACAATTAATTTCTGGACATGGGTATTATATCCTCTTTAACCTAGTGATTGCTTTGATCCTCACCAACCCCATTCTTGTATCAAATCTTATTTCAGAAGGGGAAAAAAAGGTAGCGGTAAGGGAGTGCTTTGTTCATGTTTTATGCCCAATGGACCTTTGCATGCTGTTCTAGAGATAAAAATTAAATAAATAAATAAATTCTTACCTAACATCCCAAGCTTTAGGAAGATTAGTTCCTTAACTACAGAGATCAAGACAAAAAGATAAAAGGGAGAGCCAAAAGAAAAGGATAAAAGGAAAAGGTTGTAGACATGCTCGCAACTGTCAAACCCCCTTAATATTAGGCTGACCAAGTGGAATAACCAAAGAAGATGGAGCAATAAAACCAAAAAAGAAAGCATACAAAAAAAAAAACCCAAGAATTTGTATTCTTTAATATGAACTACAAGCAAAATCACATAAACAGTTAGAGTGAGACAAATGGGGACTAAGTACTAACCTTAGAGGATTTGCTAATATTCGTTGGCCAATGGTCACAAAACTGGTCTCCTGGTTTGACATGAACCAAGCAAGTGATGAAACACTGCAAAATAAATAATAGACCTATCAATACATATTAATGAAACCAATCTTGAACTTCCAATAACTAGTTTAAATTTTTGAGTTGCATAAAATACAGGTTCCATTCTTTTATCATATGTTAATCTGTGATGTTTATATATATATATGAGGAAGGATCAATTGACACTAGTGACAATTAAAATCATTCTTATACATTAGAATAACTTTTTACAGGATAAATTTTTAGCAAATCTACCATTGGATTTAAAGTTCTAATCATAAACATGATATTTACGAAATTTGACATTAATCCAACATTGTTTAGTACCTCATCAGTATAATCTGAAATTAATGTCCACTTAAATTTCAAACATCAAGAGAATTAAACCATTTGATTACGTAGTTATTGTTATTCAATTTTTCTAAATTTGTCATGTAAAGATCAACATAATAATTACTTCTAATTCATCAGTTTGTCAAAGGCTTACCTTCCAGTAAATATGTGCTCCCTTAGACCCAATATGGTGGGCTTTTGTTGCCCACTATGAGTTCGATGGAATTCCTCCAACACATTTCTCATTTTGAAAGCTTCTTCATAATAATTATCCTTGTAAAAGGAAAAGAAACAGTAAGCAGATCAAATTACAGAGAAGATACAATGCATACTAAACTATGGTCTTAAGCAAAGCTACCTGATTCATGTCTATTGTCTGCAAAGCTTCTCCACGAGTAAATATAATAGCATGATTTTGATTTTCAGGCTTCCCTTCACCAAATTCAGTTGGAGAACCTGGAAGCTTGATGCGATATATTTCCTAGTATTGCAACAAAAATAATTTGTTTCGGAGTTTCATGATTAACAAAGTAGGACATTGACATTCAATTAATCATCAACCGTTTGTATATGATCATTATTGATGTGAACCCCATATTCCACAAAATGTGTTTAAACAAAATGCTATATACTTCTATGCCTTCCCCATTCTTATACTCCACATAAAAAGCAATTCAAACCTTTAGGCAGAACCCATTACACAGGAAAAAAGGAGGTAAAAGGATGCAGCAACCAGATAATGAATATGCACATGACACACTGTTTCCCTATCATTTTTACAAAAGCAACATAACCTGACTTTGACCAAATCCATTGCCTTAAATAGATAAATTATCTTCTTTTAGAATCTTTACTCTAAATCTTCCAAGTAAAAGCTGCAATCCCTCGCTAGATAAAACCTCTAACATGTTTTTTTATAGAAAAAGAAATAATATTAACGAAGAAAGATAGTACAATGGGAGAGGAGAAGAAGTCCACTAAGAGAAAGAAAAAAACAGCAAAAGGAAAAAATAAAACTCTAGCTTAACAGAGCCTTCCAATCTCTTTGGAAATCCATAATGGAAACACCTCTAAACAAACCATTCGACAAAACCCAACAAAAAGGTTATTCTATCCTACAAAAGATTCAGTTTTAACAGAAAGCTCAGGAATGCATTAATATGTCACTTTTTCCGTTGGGTCAGGAAGGGAGTAATTTAGATTGATCAAAAGTATATGAAGTCTTTTATGGACTGGGAGATGCTGAACATTAAGTTAGGGAATCCAATTATATCCATTGAAAGAGCCACAAATCCAAACCAGATATCTATAGCAGAAAAATGAGTTCTCCAGGAAAACTTGTTTGTATTTTCATTCCCCATTTTACAATGACTTTTCACATTTTTAAATTAACAGTAGAAATTTCCTACAAAAAGAAAATCAATATGGAATTTCTTTTAACAAATTTCATGAAGCAGAAATCACAAAAAAACATCTATATTTTTTTCCCCATAAGGCCATACCTCATCATACTTGTCCCCTCCTTTGACAAGAACAGAGTAATAAACTTTCTGAGTTTTCCCACCCACTGTCTCTTCTTTTTCATCTATGTAAGCAACACGTAGAGCTGGGTACCTGTATGGCATCATATGTTTTTATTGTGGATGCCAAGGATATCTTATATTACGGAATTATTTACAGAGCCAAACGGTTATATTAACTCACGTTAACATTAGATTGAGAATATTAGTATAGCAGCTTCGGTCTCGAGAATTCTTTGATTTTTTCTGAGAACCATAGATCTGACAGGAAACAACATAGGTGAACTTTAAATCAGCCAGAGCTTGTGCACGGTCCAGATGAATCCTCTGATCTGTTTCACTGAAGTCTACAGTTCGGTAGCCACTAAAGATAGCTGCACAGGGAACAATATTTAATTCATTAATAAATGAATGGCTTCTTCCAGATAAAAGAATTTGGATTTGAAACACAGCATATAAAGTAGAAACCTAACCCTTGTCTCCAGCATACTCTAAGAAGCATTGAAGGTCCAGAGCTTGCCTATAGTACATCATTCCTCTTACTAGCAAAAGAGGAATAGAAAAAAAGTTTAAATTGAAATTTATATACAAATATAGAAAGTAAATAATATTCACTACGATATTAACCTGTTCGATAGAGTGTTTGCCCTCTGTAAGATGCCCACTGACGAGTTAACTCACCCTCATCAACTTCTTCAGGATAATAACGTTTTAGTTCTTCAATGCGTTCATGGAAATTGGTCCATTCATCTGCAGTGCATTTAGGTAGTACAATGAAAGCAATTACCAAGTATTAAAAGGATAGGGAATCAAATGAACGGAAAACTCACCAGGATATATCTTCTTTAAGTAGAACAAAATTGAAATCCCATCTTCATTTTCTTTATTGAGTTCCTCATCAGAATAAAGAACATCCTCTTTGTAATATGGGGTCAGAACACTAAAAACAGAACTCAGGTAAGTTCCAAATTATGGTAGCAAGAGGTGGAAAAACCAAAACAATCATCTATATAATTGGGACACTCAATAAACAGTAGATAAGGTCACACGACTGTTTATATAATATGGAAATTGGGAAAGACAACCACAAAAGCCACTGGCACCATAATAAATAAAACTTGGTAAGCACAGTTATTATTCATCTCTTTTGACAGATTACAAAAATAAGAAGAAAAATGGCTCTTAAAACTGATCTTTAGGAAATCAATACACTTTGTACAAAATGTACCTGTCTTCTGTCTATATGAATATTGCAAATTGTAATCCATTCTTTAATAAATTAGTCCATCACAATGACCAACCTGAAGGACAGCATATCCTGCACTTTGGGAGCCTTTGGCATGTTCATAAATAAAGAGTTTGCAAAAAATGTAATACGCCGGCGAGCATCCAGATTTTGTGGCACATTTATGGCTGACTCCTTTACTGTTAAAAGCAAACAAAGCCTAATAACCTATAGAGAAGAAACAAAGAGATCAACAAGCAATTAAGCATGCAAAAGGAATTAATAATGTGTTAGGCCAAGTCTAGTTGTCGAGAGTTACCTTCTCCTTCCATGATTTGTCAAGTGTAAGGGAAGTGTCAATGTTGACAAACCTCACTTTCCTGGTATCATCTACAATATTATGCTGGGATGCTTGCAGGATTCTAGAAAGAGCAAAGACAAGCCAATATTACAAAGCAGTGGGGCAATCATATTATAGTGTTAAAAGGAAATAATACATCATTATCAACAAACTTACAAATGGCCATCAACCATAACATCCTGTATGACAATTTCTACTATATCCTGCAGTACATTGACTATTTGGGGCTTCAATGACTCAACTTTGTGATCATCTGATTGCTGTCAACGGAATAAATATCTAGGTTGGTAAGCTATAAATTGGTTCACAAAAATATGATCCTGAAAAGTATACTTAGAAAATAGAAACCATGGGGAAAAAGAGGCACAATGGAAACAAGATACCAATAGAGTTAAAAAAATTTCCATCTTCTCACTGAGTGAAGGCAAGCCACTCATCTTGAAATCTTTGACAAATGTGTGCTGCTGTATGCTCATCTCCACTTTATAACATATATACCTCACAACCCTGTTTCAAGGCCAAACAGTCATGAGGAATCTATAAGTAGAAAATAAATAGGCAAGTAGAGGGTATGGAAACGTGAGTCTTTTTTCTCTCAAACTATACTTCACACATAATGCATAATTTATTGGGAGAATTGTTAAAGAGGACCTGTGGGATGAAAAATTTGTAATGAAAGACCAATTAACTAAGAGTATGGTTCTGTTATCCTGTCACGGGTCATTTTATTTAAATATCATAAGTACATAATCCACTGATCTCTTTCAATACTTATCAACTTCTTTGGTCAGGGTGGGCTGGGGCCGGGGATGCTATTAAATTGCTTCTTACTTACGCCTTATCATCTTCATCTAGCAGGAGGTAATATATAATACCCCTAAGTGTCTCATAGCATTCGACCACTGCTGAATACATGTACTCATCACTCTTAATCTTTTTAACTAAGTCAGCGTCGTCCTTCCCCTTATAATCTTTTGCCATGTCCAGTGCTATTGGAATCTATCATGTATGGAAGAGAGTTAGGAAGTAAGTAAAAATCACAGGAATTTCATTCATGGTTAACTTGACAGATCCATTCAAAACACACACCTTACTAGCAAGCAAAAATGGAGGCCACTGGATTACAGAAACATCGCTTGAGCGATAGGGGACAAGCAACAGATCTCTATCACTGTACAATTTATAGACAAATGATAATCAGAATCTTGAAATCCATGCATAAGATCCAAGGACCATCAAATAAGTACAAGTTTGGACCTATTGCTGATCAGGTCTTCATCTCTCATGGAATTTATAAACTCATTCCAAACCTGAGAAAAGTATGCAATATTTCTACGTTCATATGATTCGTCCTGCGACAAAAATTATTCTTTAGCCAGATATTCAACATTCCCAATTAAATATCCAGTATTTATATTTTTAAATTATTGAATCAGAAACAACAGCTTCTGAGATTGTAAAAATGAAATGCAGTACCAAATCCTCTGGTTTAGTGTCTCTGTTTCTTCCAGGCAAAAAGCACTCACTGAAAGCAGACGGTATAGATTCAAATCTGGAACGCAGCATCCCAAGTGTCCTTATCTAAGAGATCCAAAATTCCACGAGATAATAATCAATGGAAAAGCTTTTGTATCACCAACAATACAACTTCATTACTCTTGTAAAAGAAAATTTTCAAATTTTCTGAATAGAAAATTCATATAAAGATGGGTTTCATGGAACATCTATTTGAATTGCAATTTTTATAATATATATATATATATATATATATATATATATATATATGTTTAAGATAGTTTATTGGAAGAAGGAAAATAGGACAAGAAAGATCAAGCATTAAAATAAATCTTTTACTAACCTCACCCAAATGGCTGAAGGCTCCAACAATCCCACCAAATAGAGTTGAAAAAATAGCATACCATATTTGAGTATCCATAAAGTAAACCTAGATATCAATGAAGCATATAATAGGGGCATTAATCACAAGCCAATACAATAGATCAAGATAAAGTCTGTCACTACAGAAATTTCATTTAACTCGACTCACCAGGATAATTGGAGCCCATATCGCAATCACAGTACAAATATTATGAGTTTCTGTAGAGTTTGAGAGTGTCAATAGATGCTACTATATCCATAAATATACAGTATAGATAACAAAAATAAGATATATAATGTTACCATTTCCTGGAAAGAATTCATGCCACTGGTAGTTTTCTATAGGCATCTCCATGATTAATTTTGTTGGTTCAACAAGGGGCAATATCTATAGAAAGATTATTTTAGTAGAACACATTTGAAAAAAAACGGTAAAACACAGTTAGTACCCTGTAGTTTGGCCCATTTTCACTCTAGTACTATGTGATTTAAAAGTTGACACTCAAGAGATTTGAGGTTTAAACCAGTAGTATGCTAGTACCACATGGTATCATTTCGTTGACTTTTTGGAAGAAAACACCACTTGCATGTCACATGACCAAAAAATTGTCCAATTTTACTTGAATTTCATGCCTAAAATGCCTCATTCTTAACCTAATCCCTTAATTCTTTGAATGAAGTTATAGATTTTATTGAAAAACTGAACATTTCGACAATATGGTTTAAACTGGGAATTTTTAGAGACAAAATTTAGGAAAAATATTATATTGTGGGAGTCAAATTGGAAATTTTGATTAGTCAAGGCAGGAATTATATAATAAGAATATATATCGAATTGAAAATAATATTTGAGATTCTATTTTGGTGGGCAAAAGTTGACAAATATTTTGTGTTGCACATCAAATTTGGGATTTTAATTAGCTAATGGAGGAATTTAAGTCTTCAATGCAAAGGAAATTAGGAATTTTGAAAGATAACTAGGATTTTGGGACAAAATTAGGGATTTCATTTTGGGGCAACATTTAGTGGATATTGTGTTATTTGTATGGAAGGTGCAAAGACAAAACATGTTGGCGTCGCTTGATCCATATAACCGACCCCACCTAGTGGGAAAAGGCTTTGATTGTTGTTGTTGTTGTGTTTATTTGTATGGAATATAAAATTCCATTGACTAAGGAAATATCAATCTTCAAAGCAAAGAAAATTAGGGATTTCATAATAAAATTTAACTGATTCCATCAAAAAGCTAATGGAATAATACCACAGGGTAGCAATGTGCCAATAGTTTAAAATAGAAATCTCTTACCACTCAACTTTCAACTTTAAAACTATAAGATACCAGAGTGCCAAAAAGTCAAACCACAGGGTACCAAACTATATTTTACCTAAAGTAAAATGACATAAATTTAGATAAAAGCATTTTATACATACACATAGGATAACTAAGAAACTACATGTAACATATGATGGCAAGAGGACGACAGTTTACACTATGGGGAATAGATATCCAGTATGAACATTTAGGCAGCAGCCACATTCTAAAATTTTAACATTACTAGAAGAAGGATTATTTCCAAATTTTAATTCTTCCTATAATTATCCTCATTCCTGAGCTCATCAAAAGAGTTAACACATATACATATGATTTTATCCTTCTCCTGGAACAAGTTCGGATTTTGATTGTTTCAACATGCATGAATGTATTCATACTATGCTTCTGGGAGCTGCCAAATTCAAGTGTAGAACATGAAAAAAATTAAAAATAAATAACAAAGACATATAATTGATCAGAGATTTACCTCCACGTAGTAGCTGAAAGCTAGCTTGCTAATTAGCAGCACGATCCAAAATAGGGTATATCTGCCATAATATATGCATTTTTTAATGCAAAGGCACAAAGGGACTTAATAAGAATCAGCTGTGGCAAAGATACACTGTTCCAACCATGTGATTGGTCCAACAGAAAAGAATTCCCAAGAATACTTTTGAAACAAGAATCATAGCTAGTCGCCTAGTCCCAAACCCAGATAAAAGAAGAGGGTTCCATTAGGTAGTTAGTAGCCAACGTAAAACTTTGTCGAATCGAGACTTCTCAAACAAGAAAAGAAAAGTAAATAGGAGAAATTACTACTTATAACAGGAAGAGAAATGTTCATGTAATTGAAGATATCACTAACATGAATTGGCCAAAAAGTTACAAAATAATGGGGTGAAAACTTCAAAAACAACAGTTTGAATGTGAAATAAACATTCTTCAGCATTTACTTAATTGAGACTGAAAAGATGGCTAATTTAAAAGTGGATTTCCACATGGCATTCTTATTGATTAACATCCGTCTGAAAATAACTTTTTTTCTAAGCACAGACGAAGCCCAAATACCTTAAGAAACTGGGTGATTAAATAAGAAATTTAACAAAAAAGTTTTACTCACTTAAGCAGTGATACCGCGTTCTCATGCATACCCCTGCCTACATACAATTTTGGCTGCAGAAAGGTAAATGTTAGATAAAGAAAATACAAACTAGAAAGATGTCAAAGATTTAATTCAAGCATCTTGTATGGGTATTTCTGAGAAATTTTTAAATGCTTGTCTTGTTCACCTGAGCCCACCGCATTAAAAGAGTAATAATTTGCCTATTTGAGCGCTCCAGTTGTCTCCGTAGAGGTGGAAGGAAAAATAGTATAGCAGCCACAATGTTTGGCAATAAATATATGGAAACAACGTATGTATAGAGTGACTGGTTACCCCAATCCCCGGCCCAACTGGTGAAGAATTTTATAAGCCCCGATGGATTCTGAAGAGAGCTAGAATAACTGACTGGCAAAACAACAACCCAAACAGCAGCTATTGCAAATTTCAGAAAATACCGTAGCAATTCGGAAATTTTCATATTCTTCAAGGCATTCCAAGTAAGAATAATATCCAAAGTGACTGCAAATAGAAGATATGGGAAACAGTTTAAAAATTATAACTAACTGATACACAATTAAAAAAAACTGATGCAATCTAGAAAATAAGACATGTACTGTTTTGTTTGCCAAGAAACTTTAGTTTCTTATGAAAGGAAAAACTTCATACGAAAAAGAGAAAGATATCATCCTTGAAAAAAATATATAGAAAACAGGAGAACATGCTCAAACATGTAGCAAAGCTGCCAATCCCTCTAGATATTAGACAGGACCACTCACTTAAAGAGACCTTGAGCAGAAAACCAGGAAGAGTCCACAGACATAATCCTATCACCTGATAAATTAACTAAATGTATAGAGGCACCCTAAAAATTGCAGGCATTCCTGGAATAAATTACATCAAACGAAGCCCATCGAAGATTGCTTATAAGAAAAGCCAAGTGTTGATTGAAAACCTGATACAAAGACCATGTCCATCCCTCACACTTGAAGACCAATGGACTGAAAGTGTCATAGCCCAACTCTTAAATTATTTTTCATGGGCTTCATTTACACTAAGGTTCTTGTTGGCATCCCACTCATTAGTATCTAAACCATACTATTGAAGTATTCTGTACTCTCTAGAGGAGAATGCCATAGCCACTTACCATCCAAATCAATCTTCTAGGACATCAAATTGAAGAGATCCAAACCCACTACTTTTCTGAAACACAACCAAGTCCAACAAGGCGATCTCCTCATTTTTTCAAACATCCAGGACACTCTCACCACAAACAGAAAGAGAGAAAGGTAATAAAGGAGAATACTGGATAAACAATTCTGAAAATTGAAGAACTCTATCGCCTCCAAATTATTTGATCTCCCTGTCTCTTAGATAAAACTTAGTTTTCATAGACTCCTTTTGGAAGATGGAGGAAATTACATGTTTAGTGCATATCTTTATATGGCGTTATTCCTTATATTTGATTGATATTCATTCACAGACCAGAAATTATCACCCACTAGTTTCTATAATGTGATCGGAGGAAATATTATCCTCCCACTTGAGTTCTTTCTGTACAATAAATATTCTTTTATGAAACATAATACAAAGAAAAGTTCAAGAACCTAGGAATCAAGTACCTTGCACAAAATTGAGAAAAGCATATGTAATAAATATGCTCATAACACTTCTAAAGACATCTTCATCATAAAACACAGCAAGAGGTCCCAAGGAACTCCAAGCAACAATAATCATAGCCTGAAATCAGTATCTTCAGTTCTTCACAAATGACACAGTTCTTGTATTGATGTTTTAAAACTATGTCATAGGTCCAACCATTGAGACTACCTGTAAAGCCAATACAAAGAAAATCCACATTCGATCAAAACTTCTGTAGATGTGCCAATATGTACGAACTTCCACAAAATTTGTTTTGGGCTTCTTCTTTCCAGCTCCAGAGCTAGCTTGCTTAGGACCCTGCAATTTGAATTTGTACTTCAACAGGGATCTCTAACAAAGTAATGTGCTTGGCCCAGGCCATGCAAGTATTTACATACAGGAAATCAATGTTCAGTCAAAAAACAAAAAGTTTTATTAACCAACAAGGTTTGCTCAGAAGTACTGAAGTTGTCTCCAACTCCAAGGCTAAGGATCCTAGTCAGATCCAAAATTTTTTTTAAAAAAAATATTACTAAAATCTATCAAGAGGTAACAACAATTTTTTTCTGGATAAGTATGTCAAATGGACCTCTAGGGAATAAAAGATGAATGAGAACAGAACAAGGAAAATAAAAAAGCAATTTGTTTTTTTTTTCTCTTTTATATAAAGAAAGAAGATTTCATTGGCTCCCAAGACAATCAAAGAAAAATAAATTTTGACATTAGGACCAGTATATACTTTAATAACATTTCAAAAGAAGTCTCACCCAAAGATCTCTAGTTCTAAGGTGAGAACCTGTAAATTTTGCATTTTCAATAGAATCTACTTAAGTTTGAGACAATTTCTTAAAGGTAGCAAGCCAATTAATATATCCCACCCAAAGAGCTACAGTGGTAAGGTGAGAACCTGTACAAGGCTTTTCTATTTTCAGTAGAATATACTTAACAACAACAACAATCAAAGCCTTTTCCCACTAGGTGGGGTCGGCTTCAATAGAATCTACTTAAGTTTGAGACAATTTCTTAAAGATAGGAAGCCAATTAATATATATCACCAATCACCATTGTTTCCTATTTCTCAATTTATAATTCACTGTCCTCAATGACCTTACTGGCAATGAGCAATATGTGCTGTAGAAAGGTCACTACACAGAAGCACACAAAATTAAAATTTAGTCGACATTTACAAATTGATATATGGCCACATAAATAAAGCGTTTAATAACAGTCTGAGATCAAAACACTATGAAGAAGAAAGTTGATTCAAAAAACATAACAAATATACATGTGTATATATGGACATCTTCGAAAATTGTAAACCACGCCTGTAGAAAGAACAAGAGGAGAAATACCTCATTTTCTGGTTGTGACTCAGCTGAATGCCTAAAAAAATCTGCTTTTGGGTTCATTGGCCACCCTAGCTGAAAACATCTATCAGACCTAGAAAAACAGAGAGTTGAACTTCTTTTAACATAAATAGGTACCAAACAAGGTTTTGCATTTTTGTCATTATTGAGAAAAATAAAAGCTCATTATAACATTTACCAAAAGTATTCATTTAGATCATCGTAATTTCTCCACTTGGAATGACTAGCCTTGCCTTTGTTGTTTCTTTGAGCTTCCTTTTCATTAAATTCAAAAAGTTTCAGCCGCACATATTTATAAAATGTATAAAACTAAAACAATTACTGCTGGATCATACTTACTTTTGCTAAAACTTCATAAATAGGAGTTATAACATCTCTCAAAAAGGATTCTTCATCACAAGCTGTTATTTGGTAAGTCTCCCCACTATGTAAAATCCCATAGACATCATGGCACATCTTTGGAAAACAAAATACCCAAGGGTTATTTCAACTCATGAAGTTCCAATGTGAACAGGCTTCAAGTTTGAAAATTAACGACTGAATAGAGATGAGAGTGACTCAAACAATTCTAGGACATTTCTCAAGTGAACATAGTATTTCTTTTTTTATTTGGGGATTTGGGGGGGGTTGTTAATTAGGATAGTTACCTCTCGATCAAGGAATAGTTAGAGTATTCATTTGGGTGTTTCTCTTAGGATATTTTTATCTTTCTGTATTCCATATAAATATGTGTTGCCCTTGGTGTTCAATAAGCCATCACCTTGAAAGAGGCAATCAAATATTGATCATTTCATATTTTTAGTGGAAACATAATGTCTGGGGAAACAGTGGAAGCAAGCTCAAGTGCAGAGCCAAAACAGAGGCATGAGCTGGCTTATACATGTCAAGGTAAGTACTTATTAGGGTCCATTTGGTTTGATTATTGTAATGTAAAGACTTTACATTACAATAATAAAGCTTACTATTGAATTAATATAGAGTAATTTGTAACATGCTTGGGGCATATGATATATATGCTCTACCTTGTGGGGAGTGTTAGAGTCTTAATGGTGGTGTTTCATGGAGTGATAAGCTCTAAGGTTATTTGTTTTCTTTTAGAGACTTATTAATACACATTCGACATAGGTATCTGGTATACCTTCACATTCAGAATATCTCTTGTCAACTCCCCCTTTTCTCTTGCCTACTCTATTTCTAACCAGATATCCTCATAAATCTCATACCAAGTTAACTTTTGCTTGTCCAGTGATCATCTCATGCCAAAGACTTATTATACATTCTAGGATTTTCAATACGATGAGAAACCCTATAAAAGTGAGATGCTTAATAATGATAGAGCATCAGACAAAACTCACATGATGGAAAATGTAGCAAAGACATTCAGGCATAAAACGAATATTTGAAGCTTCTCCCCATATGAGAAGATATAGAGCCATGTATATCAATTCTAACTGTTGTGTATTACGATCTTCTAGAAACCTGTAGTGCCAAAAAAATTGCACAAACCAAAATGATACAACCTGCTCATTACTTTAATTCAAGAAACATCTCAAAGGCTTCAAGCTCTGATCTCAAAATAATAAACTCACATACCTAATATTGGATTTACAACGCACATAATTACACCATGAATTATAATTCTTGAACATTTTACCCATCAGATGTGGCACAGTATCTTCATGAACCTACAACAATCTCCAGTTAGTCTTCAATATTATACATAGAAGAGTAATGTATAAGTGCAACTTAACACATCCTGAGCCTTAAAAATGAAGGGAAAAAAACACCAAGAGAAGCAAAAGCTGTATGTAGAAAATAATAGTTCACCTCATGAGATTCAGATTTCTTATTTCTTATATCAATGTTGGCGAGTAATAGTATGAGGTGCTCCCTTTGATTTGCCACATTTCCTTTCTTCATATCCCAGAGGAAACGAAATTTAGTCAGAAAATTCACCAATAATTTGTGTGACAGAAGTAAAAAGTTATATTCCTCATTGACAGTCAAAGTAATATTAAAAAAAACTAAAAAAGGAGCAAAAGCAAAACATTGATGCAGAATATTGAATCAATTCACAACTTTGAAGAAATCAACCAGTCGTTTATAAAAAAATTAAATGATGATACAGGTCAGTGATCCAGCACAAAGTTTTAAGGACTCTTGTGAAGAAAGGGGACAGTACTTAAATGATGTATCACATGAGAAATAAGTGACTACTGAATTACTTGATAAATTTGTAAATTTGGATTAAATACTTAGCGATAGTAAGTAGTAACTAGTAAAGGACTTTCAAGGTCTACAAGGAGGATTAGGATTTTTTTTAAGATACCTATTTAAGGCTTATTACATCTTTAGGAATCTCATTCTTTTTTAATTTTGAGAATAGTACTTGCAAACTATTTTAGTTTTCTGTCTTACTGACTTGTCCTCATCATTTGATGTATTTTGGACAAATTACAAAAGAAGAAATACAGAAACAAAGAAAGTACCGGTCAAAACAAACAAAAAACCCAGGGAAATAGCCCAAAAAGGTTACAAAAACTAACAAGGTTGACCTCAGGGAAATAGCCCAAAAAGGCCCAATCATGTGTTCATCTTAATTCACCTCATCACCAACATCCTAGACACTGGAACCATCTCCCAAGTATTCCTAGGCATAGGTCCTAATTCTTTCCAACATAATTAACCAACTCAGCATCCAATTTAGGGGAGCCAAGAAAGCAAAACAAAGAAAAGCATTTATTACCTGAAACCCAAAAACAGAAGAAAGCCAATCAAGTATGTCATTCACTTTTTTAACTCTCTCCATAGGCATTCTAGAACCATCACCAGAGGGATCAAGTGTGGAGCGAATTATGGGCATTGGAAGGTTTTCCACCTTACGTAGAGCATTAAGTGCTGCTTTGATCTATAATTTAAAAAGAAAGAAAAGACAAGAAGATGAAAAGGTTAAATTACAGATAATAGCAAAGGTAAAAATGCCACTGCAAGTACTTACAAAAATACAAACCTCAGGAACTTCCATGATTGCTGGTTTAACACCAACAGCATACAATGGAAGAATGTTGTAGTGCTCGTATTGTCCCCTTTTCTTCTCAACATCCATTGCATATGCTTTTGTCTGGTGATAAGAAAACATCCTTAGTCTACATCGCTACAATGTCTAAGAAATATCCTACAAAAATAACTCATGGTATTTATTATCGAATCACGAAAATCAAACCTTATCCTCAATATGTTGGGGAGGTACCACAGCCTTCAACACCTCATGCAATACAGTGGCAATTTGAACAATCTTAGCCATCTCCTCTCTTCAAGAACAATAAGAGAGAAATAAGAAAGATAAATGACATGATTCAAAAACTCATAAGGCAGAAGTTTAAAATCAAGCCTCACGGTTTCTTAGTAAATTCACCATCCCGAACATTTTGCTCATAGAATGATTGGTAGTACAACTGAAGTTCTTTAGGATCACTTCTTCTAGCAAATTTTCTAGTATATTCCCCTTCCTGCAACCATTTTTTTTAAATATCCAAGACAAAATCAGAAATAACTAGACTCATAATTCTTAAATGATTGACCTAAAGACCTGACTTATCTTATGCTAAAAAACTTTTCGTGACTGAAAAATCAAAGGGAAAAAGTAAAGTATTGCTGAGATTAATAATTAAGATATAAAACCACAGGATAGACATCTTCATACCAATTTATGGACATTAATTAGAAGAAATACAACAACAACACACAAAGCTTTTTCCCACTAGTTGGGGTCGGCTATATGGATTAAACAACACCAACCTATTCTATATAAACACTTTCATGTCAGTGATCCATACTCATAAAGATTCCTTCGACAAAATTTTACGTTGAGTACCTAACACAACCCTCCTCTTAAGAAGTAAGAGGAAATACCACTTCAAAATAAGAAAGGGACTGCAATGAAAAACAAGATTAGGCGATCTACCCTTTCAAGTCTGTGCAACAGATAGGTCTTGAATTGACGAACACCACGCCCACTTGATGTTGAATCCATTATATGAGCCTTCTCAAATGCATGGAAGCGGCCTATTTCAAACAAACAAACAAGACAAATTAATGTCACATTCCTCTACATGGTCAAGCAAAAGAACCTCAGACATATTGAACTCCATATACAGCATTTATTGGAGATAACAGTTTTCCTTCAACATTTTGAATTTTAAGTAGAAGACATTGAGAAATAAGCAGTTTGGAGATGAAATAAAAAAGAAATTTTATTACGAATAAAAACCAAATGCTAGATAATAGTACACGAAAGCAAATTTTTTTGGAGAAAGTGTCAATAGCTTTACACACAAAATAGTTATGTATGCATGAATAGAGAAATATTCTAAAAAGGGTAAAATAATCCTAATAGCTGGCAGCAATGTATATCATGTAAAGACCATTTTATCTTTTGTCATCATTGAGTAGTTCTGCCAAGAGAGCTAATAGACTTGAAAGAATTACAAGAGCTTTCTTAGGCCTGTAGATGGTAATAATAAGAGGATCATTTTGCTATGTAAGAGTTATATTGCATAATTAGGACCCACAGTTGAATGGTTCTACTAGTTTAGTGTCTAGGAAAACTTCTCTAGTGGCTAAGCCACTAAGGTGTCTTGCCCTATAGTCCCATCCTCTTTGCATATGGTAATTAGGGGTTAGTTTAGTACGGTCTAATATATATGGGATGCAGTACCAAGGTTGGAATCACTGCCATTTCAATTCTCTGATGTTTTATTTCCACCAATAGTAAAACAATGAAACAAGGTCAAATGATTCCCTATAAATAAGGTTGTTGAAATATCAAAGTTCTCAGGGAGAAACCATCCCAATAAGAAAGCTGGTAATGTTATTCTCAAATCTTTCATAGAGATTTTGCCTCTTTCTGTGTCTCCTTTCACCTAAAAAATAAAACAACAAACTCCAAAAACTTCATGCATAGCGTAGGTAGTAGGTACTATATCTTATTATCACCATATGTACTTCCTTCCAAAGCACCTTTTTATTATCGTTAGAGTTAAGTGTAGATGGTAATCTATTTATGGTTTTGAAGCAATCTCCTTGATTAGATTTGGTAGATTTAGTACAATGATTCAGAATTTGAAATGACTTGCAACAAAGCTAAGCTAGAGCTTAAGGTAGTATTCAAAATAAATGAAAAATAGTTAGCTAAACTTTAGTTTTCTTTAGTCCCACATTGTTTTTAGATGCTGCAACATAAGCCTACTATCTAATGTTTAACATATATGTAAGGTCATTAAGTAGGCAGCAGGAATACAGAAATTATGCAACCAATATCACAAACTAATACAAGAAAAGATAAAGAATTTGCACAGATAAAAAGCATCATCCATTATTCTATTTCACATCAATTTAAGCTATGATCAAGCAGAAAAGATGATAATATCCATCCAATTACTCACAAAGATAGGCAACTCTGGGATTCTCCGCCTCAATTTCATTAGCAGCACGAAGGATTGGGACAATGACAGCAAGCTTGGAAGGCACAGTCTCACTGTCAATAGCCCCCTCCTCATCCGGCAACTCCACATTCTTCGTCTGTATCCGTGTCATCCGCCGGGAAGGCAGCCGGGGGATGCTGCTATGCACACCCTTTGAGCCACTCGAGCTCGCCATTTCGCCACCAATCCCACCCCCCACCACCACCACCACAACCAATAATACAAAATAGCTTCCTCAAATTTCACCCCCAAAATTCCACAAGCTCCCAAATGCTCAAACCTAGCTCTAGGGTTTGCTATACGTCGACCCAGTTTGTGACGAGTGGCAGAGGAAGTGAAAGCGAACATGGATTTTTGTACTGCGGAAGAGAAAGTGGATTACGTAGTAGATTATTAGACAGGTACTTTGATTGTTTATAGGTGGTGGGGCAAAGGACGGAAAAAGATTTAGGGTTATAAAATTGAGAAAAGGAAGAAGGAATTGACCAAAGGCAAAAAGGGGTTTGGAATGGAAAATCAGCTAGACACAGAGTAAGTAAGTAAGTGCTTTTGCTTTTTCAAGAAAGGATTTTTGATAAACAAATGAACGATAGAAAACCAAACCTTCACACACTATGAAAATCTGTGTGATCGTAGAATGTGGAGGAAAAGGCCAAAGCTACTAGCTTTTGTGATCGTTTCGTCGTCTCTCGCTTTTGCTTTCTTCGTTTCGCTTTGCTTTGCTTTAATTCTCTTTTTGTTTCGTTTTTCGTAGTGACTTTCGAGAGGCGGGAAATGCTGGTTTTCTTTCTATTTAAGGAACGAGGAACCTGGAAGCATTGCGAATCAAATGATGCCACGTTATACAGCTATATCAATCTTTTTTTGTTTTTCTGTTTTATTTATTATTTATTATCTAATTTAAAAAAAAAAAAAACAAAAAACATGTTGATGTCTCAAAAGTTGTAAATTATTGTGTTGAAAGAATAAGCCCTCTTGGCCAAGCTTATTTGTATTCAGTTTATTTTTTTTAAAATGAAGTGTTTAGTAAATTACTCAAAAGTGTTTTTGAATTGTAGCTGAAGTAATTTTTTAGCTTTCAGCAGAAGCTAGAAATTGAAGCTTCTGCTACTAACCAAAATTAAAAAGTAAAATTTAATTATTTTATGACAAAAATATCTTTACTAACATTTTAAATTTTCTATTTTACCCTTTCTTATACCCTAACCCTATACCTTATTTAAATAATGAAGACAATAACAATAACAATAATAATTTATCAAAATAATAATAAATTTTTATAATTATTTTTTATTTAAATTAATTAATAGATATTTAATAAAAATAATAATCATAAATAAAAATTATATAAACTAAAGTTAATAATTTTTTATTAATACTTTATTAAATTAATAAATTAATTATCATTTTATATTTATTTGAGTTATAAAACTTTTTTTTTTGATAAAGAGTTATAAAACTTAATAATAATATATATTTATATAATTTATCTTTTTAATAATATTAATAACACTTAAATCTACTGTCTACATATACCCTTCTTGGTAATTTTACACTCAAAAGTACTCTTCAATACAAATTTGCCAACACAAATTGTTTTTGAAAAGTACTTCTTAACTTAGTTTGATAAACACAAACTGTTTCTCTCTCACATTACTTTTTCTCAAACTCCATTTGAAAAAAATACATTTGAAAATCAGCAATTTTGATAAACTTGACCAAGCGGGCCTTAAGTATAGTTTACAATAGAATTAAAGTAATTATTGTTATCATTTTTAATTTATTTTAAAAATAAAACAAAAGTATATTTTATCTCAAACTTTTCATCGATTCTTAATTCCACCCCTAAACTTTTTATACTATTAATTTTGTCTCAAAAGTGAAAAGTTTCAAATTCATTTCGTCTCTAAAGTTTTAAATTTCATTCTAACACTTTAAGATTGTCCAAATTACTAAGGCAAATTATTACATATGACATTGATATTAAATGTCCGATATCATGTTATCATTTGTCGTTAATATTAGTAATTTAGGCAATATTCGACATTAAAACAAATCAAAACTTTGGAGACAACATTAAATGCTGCTTAAAACTTTTGGAACAAAATTCAGGAATGAAATTAAAAATTAGTGTAAAATTTGAAAATATAAAATGGTGTTTTCGCCTAAAAAAAATATATACTTTTTAATACGTGGCAGTCAAAAATATTTTTTAAAAAAAATTATAAAACAAATTGCTTCTTAAAAATTAGTAAGAGTATTTACCAAATAATTAATCATATATAAATTATTAACCTCTCACATTAATTTTTTTTTTCCTTATGTCAACTTTATTTGAAATTAAGTTACTTCAAAATAAGCACAAAATATTTAACCAACAAAATTATAAATCTCTATGAAAAAGCTACAATATGTAAAGCATCCTTCACTATTTTTGATGTGGTTATTATTGAGGTGTCACATTATCTTTAATTTTTTTTTTGCCTTAACATTATCTTTAATTAAAAGACAAAGAAAAATAAACATTAAAAAAACATTTTTATCACTTAGGAAGATGTTAAAGCATTTTAAATTGCCTAACCCATAAAGATATGTCCCTGTTCCATTGAACCTTTAACTTTTGAACTTTTCACTTTCCACAAGAAAATAAATAAATAAATAAATAAATAAAACGAATAACCCCATCTTTAAGAAAAACAATTAAGTTCAAAGCAAACTGAACATTCTTCTTTGGTGCATGAATGTGATTTACACAAACTAATTTTAAAATGTAATTTTTTATATTAATTAGATGTATATTTAATATTTGTTATGTATAAATAATGAAATCAAAATAAATAAAGTTATAATAAAAAGAGAGAGCATAATTTTTCAAAATACCAAAAGATATCATATAATTTTGACATAAAGAAAGTATAATTTACCCAACTCCTTTTTCTTTTGGACAATAATACCAAACAAATATCTTTTTTTGGTCAAAACCAAACAATTTATTAGAGTAATCAGTAATATCAGTTAGAATATGGAAATGGGCCAAGTGGATTTTCATCCAATAAATTAAAGGCCCATTTTGCACAAATCTTTTAACCCTAATCCACCTCTCTTTTTTTTAAAAAAAAAAAAATCAACTTCTTCGGCCAAAAAACAAATAAACCTTTAAATAGCTAAGTGTTTGGTATATGAAGTTCAATAATTATAAATTTTATTTATATTTTTTTTAATTGGTCATATAAAAATTTATCTTCTATATCATTTTTTTATCATGATTGGTTATACAAAAAAATTTTATCACATAATATATATATATTTAAAAAAACTTTATAACAAACAACTTAATTAGTGAAATAATTCACCTAAGTTTAGTCTTTATTCATTATGTATATAATTAAACATGTATTAATAACGTGTGTAATAATCCATGTACATTTCAAAAGAAATGCCTTGCAACATACATTAAAATTTTCTGTATGTTCAGCTAGTGAGGTTAATACCAAAATTTTTTAATTTATCATATAATTGTAATAATAATAATATTAGCTAGAGGTAATAGCATTAATCAATAGATAAAGAGAAAAAAACAGTTCACTAAAAAAGGATCTAAATTTTCTAATATTTTTTTAAATTAATAAATTTTGTTTTTAATATTAGGTGTTGATTAGGCGATGTTATGACCAAATTCATGGTACAATATTAATATAAATTTAGCGTCTTTTGGTAAAAAAGAAAAAGTATATAGCGTCAATAGAGGTCATTGATTAGTGAGAATAATCTTCATATAATTGAGTACGCATTTATAAGTTTGGAAAAGATATACATATAATTTATTATAAAAAATTATCTTCGGAATTTTTTATCGGGTCATACATTGGTTTTGTTATATATCAATTTTTTTTCATATGTGTTCGAGGCACTATTAAATATTTAATATAGTCATATCTCTCAATAGTAATTTAAATCGGAGTTTATCATATTGTAAAAAATTAGTCTCTTTCATTAGACTCAATTTAACTATATTCATATGTTGGGTAAAGTACATTTGGTACCCCTAACGTTTGTGCGTTCGGTCAAATATACCCTAAACGTTTGATTGTTGTCAAATATACCCCCAACGTTTCAATTTTTGGGCAATTTTACCCTTTTCACTAACACCGTTAAAATAATTAACGGTTTTTGCTGACTGGGCATAACATGTGGCATTAATATCTGACTGTAATAATTTTTTTTTCATGTTTTCACTAACACCGTTAAAATAGTCGTTAAAATAGTTAATGTTTTTTACTGACTAGGCATAATATGTGGCATTAATATCTGACTGGAATTAATATTTGACTGGCATAACATGAAAAAAATTGATCCCGATCAGATATTAATGCCATATGTTATGCCTAGTCAGCAAAAATCGTTAGTTATTTTAACGGTGGTAGTGAAAAGGGTAAGATTGCCCAAAATTTAAAACGTTGGGGATATATTTGACAACAATCAAACGTTTGAGGTATATTTGATCGAACGCGCAAACATTGCCCTTCATATGTTATATCAATTTAAATATAGATATATAGTACTATATATCCAACGTTGTTGATAAATTACATGGCATGGCACTAATAACCTCAATTTTGAAGATTAAAGTGAATTAATTAATTGATATTAAGGATTTGATTTTCCATCCATCCATCCATCCTTCTTTATTTTATTTTCCCTTTTTTATCTTCAAGGTCTATATATAATTTTTTGTTGCAACTGAAAATAAAATAGACTATTAAATTTATTTACCTAGACTTAGCTGATTTGTGTATATATACGTAAGGAAAAGCAGAAGATCAGATGGCTTGAAAATAATTTTGCAGTCTATATAATGTTTCCTTAATTATTAATTAATTATTATTTTGGACAATATTGATATTAATTAATTGTTGAATAAAGTTGAGCAAGATACACTTTTTTTTCAACAATGGCAACTTGATAATTTATGTATTAGGGTTCCTTCCGATTGCATAAAAGGGACAGCCAATGCCAAAATCATATATATTTTATATAATTAAACAAATATGATAATGACATTGTGTGCGTGAGGTCTCATTATTAATAATGTACCATATATAAGAAAATTAGTGTCTTTATTGGATCCAATGAAAGTGACTAATCTTCTTAATATAATGAATTCAAATTCAAATTTTTATTAAAAGAAAAAAAATTATATTTAGTGTCGGAGAGTCTCGAATAATATTGTCTCTAATAAAAAAAATTAGTTAATTTGACATGTATTAAACTAATTAATTAATTATTGAATAATGTTAGTTTTTGAATAGAGCGTGAAGTAATTTGTTTACTTTTATATCTTTCCACTTTTTTATATTTTTATACTATATATAAAACATCTTATCTTTTCAGTCTCTAAACAAGGTCCCGATCCACTTGTAATTAAAATGTAATTTTTTTAGGGGAAAGTATATTTTATCCCCCTTAACTATGTTTATAATCTATATAACACATTACTCCCCTCAACTTTAGTTTGTAACAAATGACCCCCCTAAACTTAAGAAAAAGTTGAAACTGTTAAATTTGAAGTTAAATTTAACAGATTAAGATTATGTGCATTGCACATGTTTATTATTATAATTTTTTTCCTGTCCTTTATACGGATAAGCGCTCTGGAACCCAAGAACAAAGCAAAAAGGAATAAAATTAATTAGATATGAACGATCAAAAAGATCTAAGACCCAATCAAATGTGGTTGAATTGTCATTCACTGTTTCTTCTTCTCTAGTTGTTTGTTATTTCTTGCTATGTTCCTCTCCATCAAGTGCTACTATTTGTATCCTCTTTGCAAAAATATCATCATCATCAGGGCCTTCTAACCCCTCAAGCATCCAAGGTTCTATAGTTAAAATTGGCTCCACATCATTATCACTATTGTTTTTCTCATTTTCATCTTCATATCCCCCATTCATCATAGGCCACATTTGATTGGGTTTTAGATCTTTTTTATCGTTCACATTTAATCGTTTTTATTTCTTTTTGCTTTGTTCTTGGGGTTGCAGAGCGCTTATAAGGGATAAAAAAATTATAATAATAAACATGTGCAATGCACATAATCTTAATCTGTTAAATTTAACTTCAAATTTAACAGTTTCAACTTTTTCTTAAGTTTAAGGGGGTCATTTGTTACAAACTAAAGTTGAGGGGGGTAATGTGTTATATAGGCATAGTTGAGGGGGGTAAAATGTACTTTCCCTTTTTTTATAATCGGAGTATTTAATTTATTAAAATGGGCTGATGTCTAATATCTCACATATTGTAAAACTCATTATTAAAAATATTCTCCCAATAAATAACGCTTCATTTCTATTTTCGAAGTGATTGGACCATGGAGATGATAAATGTATATAGTTTAACTTGTAATTTCACTCTTCCATGGTTTTCTTTCATTCATATTTCATATAGATACTATATATTGTCTTATATATAGTTTAAGAGGCTTTAAAAAAAATCTAAACAAATTTTATAACGCTTAAGAAATTGAAAATTTCATGCACAAACAAAAGTTGAGAAAATTCTTTGAAACATCTAGAGCTTGGAATCTATCTTTCTTTTTCTTTGTTCTCTAATTATATATATATATATATATATATTTAAAATAAGCTAGAATCTTTGCAATATAATGAATCCGGGTTCGAATCTCTGCTGAGAAAGGTACCTACATTTAGTGTCCGACAGTGTCTCGAACATGATTGTTCCATAAGAGCAAACCTGTGGGAAACCAAACAAAAAAAAAGCTAGAGATGCTACATATTAGGGGGAGAAGCAAACAATATTAATTGGTTAATTAAGATTAATTACATTATTTAATGTTAGTGAAATAGGTTGCTGCGTGCCCTTCATGCCCTTCCATTTCAATTTTCATAGTCATATAACTACGTCTCCTATATATTATTTGTAACTTTATGTTCATTTTTTATTCCTCAAAATTAATCTTAATTAGTGATGAATAATTGACCAACATCTACTTCTCCCTTGTAAATACAAAACACTGCATTTTTCCTTTTGATAAGCCTCATACTTTTAAAATGGCACCTAGAGAAACAGAGTAAAAACAGAATCATTTCACTGTATTGAAAATTATTGAAAGAGAAGAGTGATATATTAATTTTCTTTTATTTTTTAATTTGGAATTTAATCAATAATTTAAATGCATGGAATTATATTATAAAAACTAGCTTTTTTGAAAAACAAAAAACAAAAATTGATAATTTTTTATTTACTTACTTAGTTGTGTAAAAATCATTTATATATAAATAATTTAAGAATCATATTAAATTTTTTCTAAAATTTAATCTCCCCTACTTAAATCTTAATTAGGTGTAAAAACTTAAATAGATAGACTGTGCAAATGGGTTATTAATTGATTATTATAAAAGATTAAAGATATAATTAAGCAAATAGACATCATTTTCAAGCATCTCTTTCAAACATGTCTTATTACTACTCTCGTTCATCAATTTCCCTCCATCTTCACGAGCATCCACAATTCTCACACAAGACATAATATATAAACCTCACAACCTCCCTTGAATCCTCCGAGGTGGGAGTAAATTACAAGGCGCCAGTTGTATCAGAAATTGACATTTCCATTAATCATTCTCCTTCTTCTTCTTCTTCATCGAAACCATCACCAATATGGCAAAGAAAGATCATAGTAAACATCATCATCATCAACAAGCATCATCATCACTGAAAACATCAAAGAAAGATCATAGTAATCATCATCATCATCATCATCAACAATTCAACAACTTGATCAAAGTTCTGAAGCCAAAAGTCTACATCATCGACCCTTCAAGCTTCAAGAAACTTGTACAAGACCTCACAGGCAATATCGATAATAATAATAATAATATCGATATTAATATTGGAACTACTTCTTCTAATTATTCTTCATCATCATCCTATTCATCTCCTCCTTCTTTAGAATTACCCAAAGTAGCTCAATTAAATCATGTTGAAGAAGTTGAACTACCTTCGGTTTCTATTGAAGAACCCACGAGTCATAATTCATCATCATGCAATATTAATAATTATGATGAGTATTATTATTCTCAATTGATGATGATGAATAATAATATTAATAATATTAATGTTGATCATCATGGTCATGAAGAACAAGAGTGCTTTGAGCAATTTTGCAAGAGTGGGCTGGAGGAGCTAAACGACGCCGTTTTGGGAGATTATTATGTGAACAGTAGTAGTATATATTGTGATCAGATGAATTATGTTGAGTCTCTTCTTTTTGATGATCAATTAGTTGAAGAAGAAGAAGGGCCTAATCCTTTTTACACACAGGTTCAGCAAGACATCAGCATTTATGACTATGACTTTTGACTTCAGGATCGGACTCATATATATTTATATATATAAAGTTGTTATTTTGTTGAGTTTAATTTTCCTGTTTATGTATATATATATAGAGAGAGAGAGAGTGATTGTATTCTTTTGTATATAGATTAAAAAGCATGTTTAATTAATTTGTTATGTTCATATCAATTAATGTGCATGGATGTGTGTTTGTATATATATATGCTTTAATGTGCTTTGAAGAAGGTGAGATTTTGTTCCTGTAGATTGATTTTCAATGGGAGGGTGCTCCAAATTATTGTTATAAGAAAATCACAAACTATAGAGATTGATGATAGTGGTAATTAATAGAATAAATCACGTAACCAACGCGATGTCACGATACAAATGATAAAGGATCTATGTGTTTTTTTAATTATTGTTATCCAGATTTGATTTTTAAAGAGGAGTGAGAATAGAGCGATATTCATAGAAAGTCGCTTCAGTAATGAGCTCAACAATATTTGAGGAATTAGTCACTAGACCTACTTTGATAGATACTCAGGTCCAATATCCATAAATAGACTAAATAACATAAGATCAAGTTACATTCTTTATGATAATTATATATAAGGCTTTATTTTGTGATTTTGTTAAGTTACTTTACTTAATCACATAGCCACTGTGATATGGGGTTTGTATTTTCTTAATCATTATCTTTCAAGTATGATTTTTAGAGATATAAAAATAGAGCATCATCTATTGTGGGTTATCCTAATAATAAGCTAATAGTACTCGAAAAATTATCATCGGATATGCTTTAGTGGATACACAACGAATCATGTAGAATCAAGTTACATCCTTACAATGGTTACGAGGGTTTAATTTAATTTGTTATTTTCTTCAGTTACTTTAATTTTCTTGTTCAAATTAATGTATATATATATATAGCTTCTATATATATAAGTGATAGTAGTAATTGTATTAATTACTAATTACAGTAATAAAAACACAATTACCATTTAAAAAGCTTGTTTTAAAATTAATAAGAGTTAGATTTAAGGTGCCGTTGGCTAGTTAAAATCATCAAGGCAATGGAGAAAGTAAAAGTACGTACACCTACTTTTACTTTTTTCTTTTCACTGACAAATTAAAAAAAAATACAAAATATCAATTATACTCTTTAATTTGACAGAATTCTAACTTTTTTTTATTATTTTAATATAAGGGGTAAAGTGGTAATTTTAATACATTCCCATTCCAAATTTTTACTACCAAACACATTAAACCCATTCCCATTCCCTTTCTCTTTTTCTTTCCCTTTCCCTTTCCCTTTCTACCTAAAGAACACTATTTTTTTACTGAATCGTGCTTAGAGTTGGAGAGCTAGCAACGTTTTGTATAGATTATAAAAAAAAAACGTTTTGTATAGAATTGTTTATAATAAAAATATTTGTAGAAAATCTGTTTCATATTTCTGTTCTGGATTAGTTTTTGAAGGTTAAGCATAAAGGAATTAAGATGGTTAATTTTAAATGGTATATAATTGTGTTTAAAGTAAATTAAAATTAATAATTAAATTACATTGGCTTCCTCCAAAACTTTTATACATTATGATGATCTTCATTCTAATTTAATTATTAGTTTTAAAGATTAGACTGATCTCTTTATTTTATTTATTTTTATTTTACTTATAATAAATGTCGCACTCGAGACAACTAGCTAGAAAATAATTAAATAACAATAATAAGATATTTGTCTAATTAGTGTATTTTTAAAAGCTAAGAACAGAAAGCCTACAGCAAAAAAGTTAAAGTAAATTACTTCAATGTTAATTATTTAAGTGGATTTTTACATACGCTATTCGAACTTTGTTGCCTAAACTTCATTAACTAATTAATATAATATCTCCCATGCTTATTATCATAATCATTATTTTACAACGTGCTATAACACAGATAATAAGAGATTTATATTCTCTTAATTAATTATTGCCTCCCATGCATATTCATTCCCTAAAGATATAGGAATGTAGTGTCATTCGTTGGAAGGATTGCTCTCAGTAATGGTCCCCGCAGTATTCAAGAGATTAATCAGGACTACTCTAATGGATATCCCGATCATAAATTTTTTTTTTCAATATAATAATAAATTTCCATCCTTAATTAATTATAGCTTCATGTTGGAATAATGTGAACAAAAGATTGAGACTGCTGAAGGGCATGATGTGTCACACTCTTTAGTTTAATATTTTATCTATCATTTAAAAAGGAAATAATTTGCACTCATATGAGTCATGACATAAACTTTCAAGAGGCAGAAAGAAGACAAATTATTGAATCCTTAACAACGTGCCTATAAAGTCCTTCTATCTTATATAACTTTTTTTTTAATTTTTTTTTCCATATTATATACCCTGCCTCCTTGAGGGCAATAAACATATATATAGTTTTTCTTTTCTTTCTTGAAAATCACCCGTATTTATAAACTCATTTGATTAATTTAACTCGAACTAGTTGAAATCTTATTAAAGAAATAAAGCTTTTCTAAAAGGATATTTTCATAGAACATTATTGTAAATATAGCTATCAAAACGTGCTTGGTGGTTCTCGCTCTTTAAATAGAGTGAATTGAGTAAAGAAAAATTGATTAATTTTAATTAAAAATTTTTTTTAGTTTAATACACTTTAGATCTATGTTATAAGAATTAGACTGAGCTAATCCTCGTGAGTTTTTCATGTTGGCCCATATGGGTTTTTTTGTTTTTCTAATTATTTTTTAAATATTTAAAAATATTTTATGTTGGATAACTATATTGATAAGTTATATTCATTTTTAATACGATAAAATATAAAATAAATTATATTTTTTTAACTCAATTTAAATTATTTATTTATAATATATTTATGCATAAAAACCCAATCCGACCCATACAATGCAAAGCCCTTTAACATATGTGTGTATATATATATATATATATATAGACTATAGTCATTGAACTATTCTACTTTGTACAAATTTCATGTCTAAATTAAATGTGTAGCTTCAAAATTTGACACGGTAATATTGAACTTCACTATATACTTTTCACTCAATTGATCTCTAATTCATTCAATATGAGTCTTAATTAATGTGAATTTTTATTAATATATTAACAAATAACACTATATAATTAGAGGGATGCATTGAAGTTCAGTAATACAGTAGTATTGAACTTTAAATATTTTATGTCATAATAACCAAACTTGGGATATTTGTTAATATATAATTAAATATGCCGTGTGACGTGTCATGGAACCGAATTTCAAAGAGTTTTGGCGCTTGTGTATTGTATAAATTGACATGAATAAAAAAACGAAATTAGAAATTAGAATACATTAATATAAATAATTTATTCCGTGTGGCTAGCTTATTTCATTATCTTTTTCCTTCTATAAAGTTAATGTTTACAATGATAAATAATACAGAAAAACACTACGGGCACGTTCTTTATGCAGAAATAGAAATGGAAACAGAAACAGAAATGGAAACAGAATGTGTTTTCTGTGTTTAGTAGTAAAAGTTTGGTAATGAAAATGGAAAGGGAATGTATTAAAATGACAATTTTATCCCTTATATTAAAATAATAAAAAGAAAAGAAGGTTATAATTGTATCAAATCATGTCAAATCAGAGTGGTATAATAGATATTTTGTATTTTGTATTTTCTTTTTTTTTAAAGTTGATGAAAATGAAAAAATAAAAAATAGGTGGGCCCCAGTGGGCCCCACCCATTCCATCATCTTTTCCATTGTTCTTTCTTGTAAAAGAACATGACCGTACAAAAAATTATAAAAAATAGGAAATAGACACGTTTCAAACAGAATAGGACAAAAGATAAAGGGATCCAAAGTCACATTTTATTAAGGCTAAAGTACTATTTTGGTCCTCAATGTTTACATGAAGTTTAATGTTGGTCCTCAATGTTTCAAAAGTTTAATGTTGGTCCTCAAAGTTTTTTTTTTGGGTCGATTTTGGTCCTCGAGCGTAACACCGTTAACTTTTTGCCGTTAAAGCATGCTTCTGTGGCACACCCTCTCTCCTACGTGTCATATTTTAATGACGTGGCATGACAGATCACTGCCACGTTACCCCATATTGCCGCATCATCATCTTCTCTCCTTCGTCATCATCATTATCATCATCATCTGAGGTGACGTGGCAGTGATCTGTCATGCCACGTCATTAAAATATGACACGTAGGAGAGAGGGTGTGCCACAGAAGCATACCACGTCATCATTTAACGGCAAAAAGTTAACGGTGTTACGCTCGAGGACCAAAATCAACAAAAAAAACTTTGAGGACCAACATTAAACTTCATATAAACATTGAGGACCAAAATAGTACTTTAGCTTTTTATTAATAAAAGTTTTATTAACTTTTATATTTAATAAGAAGAAAAATAGATATTACCTTTTTTTGAAAAAAAAAAACAATTTTTGGAGAAAAAAATCTCTGTGGGCCTATCTTAAATTTTATTACTGACCATTAATATCCAATTATTAAAATTCATGAGTGCACGATCCATTGCACAGGTTATTTTCGTTTTGGGTTACATTATTTATAAATAATTAGTACTTCCTTTGAGTCCAATCTATTCTTAAACTAGTTATTTCAACTATAATAATCACAAGGCTTTTTTATTTCCTCTCCTAAATTGGAACATTCTAAACACTAATTTTTGTGTGAGATACACAATTCTGTTTTTCATTTGCTAATTGCAATAACAATTCCTAAATACACTAGTATATGCCTAGGCTAAAGCTCATATACAACCACAATACTCACTCACTCTCTTTTGGGACTTTTCCTGATGTTGAGAAGATGCTCAAATATTTTATATGATTGAACGAGTAGAATGAAGAAACAAAACAATGGATTTTACTTGATCAGTGATATGTCATTTTCATTCCATCATTGTTATAGGTCTCCTTTTAATAACTTTCACACAATTATTATACATTTAAAATGTTATTTTACCCGTAATTACATTTTAAATAAATTGAATGAATAATGCATTTTGTTTGATGAATCACTTGTCACTTTCATCCAATCAATGTTATACATCCACTACTAACAATTTTCATACAATTGTTACATATATATATGTAAAATGTCATTTTCCCCATGATTGAATTTTAAATAAACCGAATGAACAATGCCCAGTCACTTGTCACTTTCATCCAATCATTGTTACACATTCATTACTAACAACTTCCATATGATTGTTACCTATACATGTAAAATGTCATTTCTCCCGTGATTGGATTTTAAATAAACCGAATGAACAATACATCTCACTCGGTCAGTCACTTGTCACTTTCATATGATCATTGCTTCAAGTCCACTACTAACAACTTCCATACAATTATTACCTATACATGTAAAATGTCATTTTTCTCATGATTAATTTTAGATAGATCAAATGAGCAATACATTTAGCTCAGTCAGTTACTTATCACTTGCATCCAATCATTATTACATGTTCACTACTAACAACTTTCATACAATTATTACCTATGTAAAATTTTGTCCATGATTACATTTTTGCTAGACCGAACAAACAATACATCTAATTCGATTGGTCACATGTCCCTTTCATCCGATCACTTTTAACATACAACTATTACCTACACATGAAAAATGTTATCTTCTCCGTAATTGCATCTTAAATATAACACGCCTTAGGTAGTTTGGTCATGTACAAAGCCGTCCGATAGGTAGGGGAAGACCAAAGAAAATAATAAGAGAAACGATTAAGAAGGATCTATCCATAAATAACCTAACCATAGAAATGTGCAAAGAGAATATGTTGATGTCGCTTGATCCATATAACCGACCCCACCCAGTGAAAAAAAGACTTTGATTGTATTGTATACTCTTAATAGATCACCCTTTTAAGTATTATTATAGGGCATAGGCTCTGAAATCTTACTGATTGTCGTTACTATACTACATTGACAAGTGACTTAATCATTGAAAATTTACTTAAACTAGTAATTGGCAATTCTAGGTTTATCAGATTCTAAACCTCAAGTCTATGTAGAAAGCTGAGGAAGATGTGCACCAAGCAGAAAAAAGAATGACTTCATTTCATTTAAATGACACAATTCAAAAAAAAAAAACATACAAAAAGAAATAGTTAACTCACAAGAACAAAATTTATTCAAGAACCTGTGTAATATACATGCAAAAAAAACGAGTTATTTCCACCACCAATTTTGTTTTTCGGATAGAAATCCCACCACCATTATTCATCACTATGGCTTTCCTTTTCCCTTTGCCTGTGTAATTTGTGTAGAAGCCACTGTATATAAAGACTTTAATTGCCTACTAATCAGCTTGCTATTATGTATAGCAAGCTGGAGCTCCGCGTCACTAGACCACCATTGCTCCAACCCGTGCGCCTCAAGAAACCTCTGCTTCTCCTTCTTCGCCACCACGAACAGCTTCGCCGCCGTTTGCCCCGTGCCCACGCTGCCGCCGCCGCCATTTGCGGGCCCCACATTCTCCTTATCACCATCCTTCTCTCTCGTTCCACCACCACCATTACTACTACCACTACTATTATTGTCGCCGTCTGGATCCGTATAAGAACAACAAATGTAATCACTATTATTCACATACAAATGTGGGACCCATTTAGCTGACGGACCCTTCAGGCTCGCCAATCGGGTCATCCAATTAGTATTGGGATCCGATCCAGATCCAGATCCGGGTTGGGACCCGGGTTCGTGACCCGAATTATTGGGAATTAGGGATTTCAATCTTCTCCACACAACCTCAGCCTTCTCCCCAATGTTCCTAAAACTCATAGCCAAGGAAACAGAGGGCGGATTGAAGAGATGCGTCTCCACGAAGATCCCTTCCTTCGCCATCGCCTTCCCCACCTGAAGAGCGAACCCAGCGCCTAAGGAATGCCCCGCGATGCACACATTCCCGCTTCCGTACGAATCGCAGGCGGATCTGAGCGCGTCCATGGCAACCCTAAACCTAACGGAGCCCTTGAGGCTCTCCCAGGCGAGGAAGCGGAGGTCGTCCTCGATGTCGCGGCGGATGGTGGGGGACTTGAGGAGGGTGCCGCGGAGGGCGAGGACGGCGCGTGGGGCTCCGGTGGGACGGAGGAGGACGAGATCGGCCATGGCGGAGGATCGGTCCCATTCGAGGATGGCGCCGAAGATGGAGGAGTCGCGATCGTCGATTAGGGTTCGGGTGAGCTTGTACTTGAATGGGGTCCACCAGTGGGGGGCGAGGGCGGTCGAAGCGGTTCGGTTTTCTTGGCGGTCGAGCTCGAGGAGGTAGACGGATTGGATGAAGCAGGCGATTACTGTTCTTTTGTAGTTCGCGTCTTTCCTGTGTTGAGGGAAGAAGAAGATGATTAATCTCAAATTCAGGAGGAGGAGGCTAAAATGTTTTATGCAAAAAAAATTACAAATATCAAATTTAATTTATTAAAAAAATATCAAATTTAATATTTAAAAAATATTTTGTAGTATAATTTTATTCTTCTCAATAAATGGAATATACATATTGAATTATGACGCAAAATTTATTTTAAAGATTAAATTTAATATTTTTACGATTTAATAACTAATTTCAAACAAGTAAAATCTGACTATATTTGATATTTTAATGGTTAAGAAATTAAGTTGGAATAAAGAGAATTCTTTATGAATAGAAATAAAAATTTACTCAAATATTTTTATATTCATTATTAATAAAATTGAATGTGTATTTAATTAATGAGAAGTTTAATTTTTTTAATTAAAATAAATTAACTTTGTCATTTTTAACTTAAAATAAATATTTTTGAAATAATATTTTCAAATTTTCTTTTCAAAAAATTGTAAGACTTGCAGTTCAACTAATTTTTGTTGCCTAAGAATCTAGGATCAAGAATATTTAGAAAATCCATAATAATAGTCAATACTTTCACAGCCAGAAGTCAAACTGAGAAGATATTAATACTACTATTATTATAATATTATTGGTAATAGAATAAAGATGGCTAGGGAAGGGATATGCTGTCAATTAGGGTCTTCAAATGTCTATTTCCCTTATTTTAGATGCTTAATATTAAAGCAACTATGAATCAAATTTCAGAACTATGATTTAACATCAAGAGAGTGTGCCAATTCAAATATTACCAAAATTATAGATTGAATTCTATATATAAGTATTAAAGTTAATCATCAATCACAGCATAACAATCATAAATAAACCACACCCTTAAGATGATTTATTTGAATAGATATATATAAGGAAAACTACAAAAGGGAAATATATTTTGTTGAAATCTGCATATATGGAAAGAGAGTAATCAAACACATTTCAAGTCATACTTCAGAAGTTGTTGGCAATCATATAAATATATAATCATAAGAAACAAATTAATGAACTCAAACAAATTACATATCCGAGATTCCAGTAGATGTTCAGTGGTATGATAATATCCTAATCAACTCAGAAACAATGATTTTTCTTGTTGAAATAATAATGAGTAAATTCACATTTTAATCCCAAAAAAATCAATTTGTTTCAATGCAAAATTTGACATTTTCATTAGGGAATAAATTGAAACAAAATGTATCCTTGAGAACTAAATATAATATTTCCATATTTCAATCAATCAAGTAAACTGCCACACATTAAATCAGGACCAAAATGTTAATTTGGTCATAAAAATTCCAACCCTATCTACAAAGCTTTCAAACACTGCTAAAATCACTATTATGTTGAAGTATTAAAAGAGTGATCAAGATCTAATCAAATCCATGAACAAGAGAATCAATTCAGATCAAATTCAGTAAAATTGAATCAAAAAGTAAAAATGGGTACTCATCAGCTTCAAAATCCATTTGAAAATCTTTCAACTTCACATTCATATCCTCAAACCCATTCTCCTAAAATCCACAAAATCGAAAACAGAGTACCCAAAAATGGAAAACAGAGTATTTCAAAACCCATTCAAAAATCTTCCAACTTTACATTCATAAATTCAAACCCATTCTCCTAAAATCCACAGAACCAAAAACAGAGTACCCAAAAAAAAAGAAAACAGAGTGTTTCAAAACTCATTACTACCAGAATCTTCTCGCACAGTGTTCAAGAACAGTGAAATCCATGTACAAGAGGCTCAATTCAGAGTTTCAGATCAAAATCAGTAAAATTGAAGCGAGAAGTAAAATGGGTACTCATCAGCTTCAAAACCCATTTGAAAATCTTTCAACTTTACATTCATATCTTCAAACCCATTCTACTAAAATCCACAAAACCGAAAACAGAGTATTTTCAAAACCCATTTCTGCTAGAATCCATGAACAAGAGGCTCGATTCAGAATTTCAGATCAAATCCAGTGAAATTAAAGGGAGAATCGAAATGGGTACTTACCAACTAGAATTGATAAGGTCTCTCCAATTAAGGGTCGTCAAATTGCGAGGACCAGAGACATGAAAGGCGTAAGGATGAGCTTCATCTTCTGGCTTAACCACCGCCTGGTTTGGATTTGAAACCTCCTCCGAAACGCGTTTCGCCATTAACGCAATAAAAATCCCACCTTTTCTTCTTTTCTCACTTGGTTTCTTTGCATGCTGGAGAGAGAGAGAGAGAGAGAGAGAGAGAATTTATGAGAAGTTAAAGGCTTTCCTTTGTAGAAGAAACTTATCTGATGCTTCGCATATGATTCTAGGAGGGCTCTATTGGTGGAGAATAAATTAAAAAAGGGACTTTAAAGAAAATAAATTATTCAATATGGCCCTGGCTCCAACGGCTATATTTGCTTTGGCCTTCAAGTCGTCCGTTTCTTTGGACTCAAATGACCAAATTAACCTTTTTTGTTTTCTTCTTACTTTTATAAAATTAAAGTGCATATAAATGTTGAAAATTTAATAAAATAATGTGTAGTTAAGGTTGAGATTAAAGAACCGAATTGTATTAAACTACTTTTTAAATTATATTGTGTTCAATTTTTCGTGTGATTTTTTTTAAAAGGCTAAAGTATTATTTTGGTCCTTAATGTTTACATAAAGTTTAATGTTGGTCCTCAATGTTTTAAAAGTTTAGTGTTGGTCCTAAAAGTTTTTTTTTTGTCGATTTTGGTCCTCGAACGTAACACCGTTAACTTTTTGCCGTTAAATGATAACGTGACATGCTTATGTGACATACCCTCTCTCCTACGTATCATATTTTAATGACCTGACATGACACATCACTGCCATATCACCCCAAATTGCCACATCATCATCTTCTCTCCATCGTCATCCTCATATTTTTAATGACGTGGCAATGATGTGTCATGCCACGTCATTAAAATATGACACGTAGGAGAGAGGGTGTGCCACATAAGCATGCCACATCATCATTTAACGGCAAAAAGTTAACGGTGTCACGCTGAGGGATCAAAATCGACAAATAAAACTTTGAGGACCAACATTAAACCTTTGAAACATTGAGGACCAGCATTAAACTTCATGCAAACATTGAGGACCAAAATAATACATTAGCCTTTTAAAAATATATTAAAGTTTGTTTTTTGGATAGGAAAAATATATTAAAGTTCTATTTAGCTTATCAGTTTTTATCACCTTAGTATTTATTTATAATTATAATTTTATTCCAATTTGGTTTCTCAAAAAATAGGATTTGAAAAAAAAAACTACAATATTAAAATTGAAATACAATATCAAACAGAAAAATATAATAAAAGTAACAAAAGAATTTGCATTTCAGAATTTATCCCTCTTTAAAATTGAGAAGGAAAATATTTGATCATAAATGAATTGAAAAAAAAAATAGATTCCTTCTATTTATTTATAAAAAAAAAAAAAGTGATATGGAATATGCTTTTTGGAGGTTCATAGAGCAATGCAATGCACTTATAAGAATTACGCATCACCGTTCATTTTTCAAGTTTTCAAGAATACCCCTTGAACTATATTTTCATATAATTTTATTAAAATTACTTTTTTTTTTTTTTTGTGTGATGAGATATATTAGCTACAGCTCGGTGAAGATCAGACCTACAAGGCAGTGAGGCACCAAAGTTTAAAACTACAATAGAAATTTGAGACAAAGGGTTAGAGCCACAATTAAGCTCATTTTATTTTTATTAAAAAGGTGAAAACCTCAAATTAGTTTTTTATGTTTGCCCAAAGTTTTATATTGGTTTTTTATGTTTCAAAAAGTTTAAATTAGTCCTTTATATTTGCAAGAAGTTCCAAATTGATCATTCCGTCCAAGTCTGTTTATTTATTCCGTTAAGTGCTGACGTGTCATGCTGAGGTGGACATATCATCTCTCCTACGTGTCTATTTAAGCTGACATGTCATGCCACGTCATAATCTACTATCATATGTGATGACGTGGCATGACATGTCAGCTTGGATGGACACGTCAACACGCCACGTCAGCACTTAACTTAAGAAAGGTCAAAACTCCAAATTGGTCCCTTATGTTTGCACGAAGTTTTATATTGGTCCTTTATGTTTCAAAAAGTATAAATTGGTCCTTTATGTTTGCAAGAAGTTCCAAATTGGTCCTTCTGTCGACTTCCGTCAATTTCTTAAGTTAACTGCTAACGTAGCGTGCCGAGGTGGACACATAATCTCTCCTACGTGTATCAGATAGCTGACGTGGCCTTAGATACACTAAAAACACTCAAACGACGTCGTTTAAGCCAAAAATAAAATCATGCTGAGAGGATCAATATGAAACTTTAATGAAACATAAAGGACTAATATAAAACTTCAATAAAACATAAAGGACCAATATAGAACTTCAATGAAACATAAAGGATCAATATAGAACTTCAGTGAAACATAAAGGACAAATATAGAACTTCAATAAAACCTGAAGGACAAATATAAAACTTTTGGGAAACATAAAGGACCAATATAGAACTTTTGAAAGATAAAGGACCAATTTAAAACTTGTGTGAAACATAGAGGACCAAAATGAACATTTGACCCTTAAGAAATTGACGGAAGTGGACGGAAGGACCAATTTGGAACTTCTTGCAAACATAAATGACCAATTTAAACTTTTTGAAACATAAAGGACCAATATGAAACTTCGTGCAAACATAAGGGACCAATTTGGGATTTTGACCTATTAAAAAACATTAATTAAATTAGAGGTATGAAAAAAGTAAGGGTAAAATGGACTATCAATAAACATTCTCCTAGGAGAGAAGCAAAACTTTGAATTTAAGAGGTTTTACTTTTATGTTTTATCTAAGGATTAAACTTAAGTAAGATTTTTTATATATTTGCATAACCAATTATGGTAGAGCGAAAATATAGAAGACTATCTTTTGCATAACCAATCATAAAAGAGAGAGTGTAAATAAAACATATGATTGGAAGAACCTTATAACAAAGATATAAACAATTTTACCTAAATTTGTTTCTTTATCTAAACCATCCTACGAGGGTAAGGGGCAAATATTGATATGATATAAATCTATACTAAACATAAGTTATACCTCAAACCATGTCCATTCCCATCTCGGAAGTTCGTACCAATTACCAAACATAACCCTATGGACTCTAATTATAAAGTCATTTTTTTGTTGCTTATCCGATTTTTAAAGTATTATCTTGAGTAATTCGAACTCAATTCAAGATACCTAAATAAAAAGTAAACTCTACTATGCAGATCTACCTCTATCTTTATCTGTCTGTTTCCAAATGCAGATCTTTCTATAAGTGGAGAAATCCATTTTTCACACAAAGAAATGGAAAGTTCATAATGTGAGATAATCAAGGGTGGGTCTATGATGCAACTTATTGCATTAACAATGGGTATGTGGTACAATTGATATCGTTAATCCGATTCTTATTGGGTATGTGGCATCAATAACGCCAATTATGCCACATACACATTACGTGATGCAACAGTGATATTTATACTTTAAGTAGTGTAATTACTTTATCCAATTGATTTTTCAATAGTAAGATTTATTGGGCATGGTATAGAATATTCTTCAGCTATTTGGATGATATTGATACTGTTTAGTAGTATCAATATCAGAGACAATTTTGTACTAAACCATTAAATCATGATCTAATTACTTCACTGAGTTTAAAAAACATTACTGTAACATGGGACCAAATTATAATATATTAAAAAAACAAAGTACTAAACTGAAATATTTTATAAAATTAACGGACGAAAAAGCATATTTTGCCAACAAACACTGTATTATCAATAATGAAAACTTGGACATATATGTATAGCGGTTAGCTTAATCCATATGGAATAACCTGGAAAATCCAGATATATATATATAGAATAAGAATAGAACCCCATAAATTATTTGTGGCGGTGAATCACCGTCTTTGCCCAATCAAATTCAGACCTAGAAAAATCGAATTTTGATTTTGATTATGGAATTCCAAACTCAAGTCTCAGCCTCAAACCAAAACCCATGGGAATCATCACAACTTCCACTCTCGCATGAAGAAAAATTCTATGGCCGTCAATCTCAGTACTACCGCTTCTTCTCTTCACCCAAAACCAGCTTTTCCCGTCCGAAAACATAATAGCCTCCTCAAATTCTACCCTCTTTCTTCTTCTTCTTCTTCGATTAGAACTTCTGCTCAGTCTGAAGGGACCGAGACTGGAGTTACAGAGGACGATGCTTCTTCTGGTACGTTAAGAGCTTACGGTTTTAGGTTTGGGCCTGGGTTTTCACTTTAGCGATTGATTCAGCTTCTGAATTTCTTTCTTTCTTTCTTTCTTTATTGGTTAATCTTTCTTTGCTTATGGCATGTAGTTAGTGATATTTCCTGTATGTATTAAAATGCAGTTATGTTATCATTCATTAGTAATTTGACTAATTTGGACGATCTTAGGTGTTAGAAAGAAATTTGAAACTCTGGCAACGAAATTAGTAGTAGTTCTAAACTTTTGGGACAAAATTGACTCAAAAAAAGAACATTGAGAATTGGTGTAAATTTTGGGATATAAAAGGTGCTTTTGCACCAACATGTGGTTGGATGGAGTGAGACTTGTGTATGAAAAACCTATGCTGGAGAGTTTTACCCCGTAAGCTATCCTAGAATAGGATTGCCTTCAATAGTAGGATACTTGTGAGAAAAAAAAAAGGGCTTTTGCTATGCATGTATTAGCAGAAGGAGTGGTTGATGTTAGATTCTTCATTCAGAACTTTACACAAACACTTGGAGGGCAGAAAACAGGGAGAAATTGGTGTTGGAATCATGCTGATTGAATTTCAGCAAATGTTATGCTAGATTTCTGTCACAATTGACCTAAATTTCTGGGAAATTTAGCAAGTGTTCTTACATATTGTAGTTGTAGTTCATATCCTGTACCACATATTGTATGTTGTTATAATTATTACTTATTAGTGCCTTCTTATAGAAGTCTCTGACAATTTTTTGATGGATTCTATTATAGGATCTTTGTCCTCTGCCCGCACACAGCTTGATCTCTTGGAGCAACTTACATCAACTAGCTCATCCATCAATGGTAGGTCAGCTTTTGTCTAATTTACATCAGTGATTTGTGTAGGAGAGAAAAGGTATTGTAAATTTGTTTATGCCACTTTATCACTTCCTATTGCTAAATATTCCTTTCCTATTTGTTCAGCTTAAATGAAAATGTCCAAAGATATACTCATGCCTTAAGGTAGATGTTTTGATAATATTGACGTCGAAACTAACAAGAAGAAATGACATGACTTGGATAAAGTATTGAAGTTCTTTAAGTGCTTACTAGCAGGTTCTCCACATATGGAAGAAGACCCAATTAGGATTAGCTGAGCTGTGAAAAATTTGCAATTATTTTATTGGAGAACTTAGTAGCGAAGACTTCAAATTTGTACCTAAATTTTCTCCAAGGAAAAATTTTGAAGACAGAGCAGTAGTACAGTACCCATTGAAATTTTCAGATGCTAGATGACTCTGTTTCTCTCACTTTAATAAAATATATAAAGAGAAGAGGTTAACTTCAAAACATTCTTTGCCCTCCATGACATACATAAGAAACATTCGCACCAAAAAGAAAATGTGTTTGAGTTATTATAACTTTTTGAGCATTAAGCTTTATCTGAAACTAAACTTTGAAATATCATTTTTAGAAAATTTAGAATTTAACTTCTAGAGGAATCAGACCAGGGTTGATGAAGAGATATACCATGTCCTGTGTAAACTCCCTTGGGTCAATTGTGTTTCAACTAAGGAATGTTGTTATGCATAGACCAACCTCAGTAGTAACTAGTTAACATATTTATGACGAAAAGAAAAAGTTTATGTCTCCCCACATTGCATTTTGTAACTTCTGAAATATTCCCAAGCCATTATATGTTGTTATGCATGTATTACTTCTCATGATCATTTCTGTCGATGGCTTAGGAGCTAGAAGAAACTCCTTTACAATAGGAAGAGAAACTTCAAAACCATCTCTATCTGGAGCCTCATTCTCAAATTTGGTTCATCTTAATTTTGTTGAGTTTTGGGGATATGCATGACAATAATGGTGACGTTTCTGTTTTCTAGGATATGAAAGTGATGGCAGCTCTCTTAGACCTTCGATCCGTGAGCAGCTTGCGCAGTTGGTAGGGGACAGAGATGATGATTTCAGCATACCCTTGGGTAAAAACCTGAAGAAAGTAAGCGCCAAATTCCTGACCATTTCACAAAAGAGAAATATTAGAAGGCAAGCTTATCTAAACGAAGTGTCTCAAAGAAATGATTCAGTATTCTTCGCTACCATAGGAGCTTTTGTGCTTCTTCCACCTCTTATAATACTAGGAATTGCAGTTTTAACTGGTTATGTACAGCTTTTTCCATGATATATGGTATATGATATAATGACCACATATTATAATATCCTAGCTTATGGCTTATTTTCTTCCCTCTCTAGTCCTATTATTGTGATTGTATTTATTCTACTTTTGTTAACCAAGTGGAGAGGATTCCCTCCATGTGATTTGGAGGGTCACGATTTCAAGTCCAGCCTTTTTGCCTGCAGGAGTAAGGCTGTGTATATATCTGACCCTTTTCAGACCTCTAGCTGGAGGCCACCCTTTTGTTAACCAAGTGGGCATAGGAGATAATACAATGCAATGCTTGTTGAATAGATTTTTAAATAGATTAAGTTAATTGTGAATAGACAAGCTATTATGTAGAAATGGGCTATAAAGAAAAGAGGATTAATAATTAGCTGAATCTAACTTGGAAGAAACTGACATGATAACTAGTAGCATGCTGTAACTTGATGTAAAATGGACTTCCATTTATTTTCAAAGAACCAGACAGAAGGAAGCAAAGTACTTAAACAAGGGTGATTTATAGCCATAGAAACTTGGCGCCACAGAGTCTCTGATGTCAATTTATTTTTAAGATGATTGGTTCAAATTAATCGCAATGAAAATTGCAGAAATAAACATATGATTTGAGTACATTACAAATTCCTTAATTTACTTATGAACTTCTCATCAGTAATACTGCAAATTCTATAGATTTCCCAGATTCATTTAGTGGAAAAAAAATGATATTCTTAAGTCGGTAATATGAACTTAAAATATTTTTCCTAAAAAAAAGGAGTCATGTCCATATTTGACACATGTTAGCCATTCATATCTGATAAGCTTCTAAATGAGATAATATTTTCTAAAGTAATTCTCTACATTTTTTGGTGGAGTTATGAGAGAGATAGAGAGAAGAATTCTCTCTAGAGGATCCACTCTCCTTCTAAACTTTAAAGGCAAATTATTTGTCGGTGCCAACTTTGGACTCTAAATTTTATTTATTAATTACATCCACAAAATTTTATTTTTCAAGTAATTTTGCTTTTTGCCTTAACTACGGCAAATAATTGATAATAGATGTAAACATAATTGTCCACGACTCCACGTAGCTTCTAATGCTGAATGTGATGCTAAGTCACATGTTATTGTATTTTGTAAATTTAGTCATATTGGCAAAACAACGTAATTAAATATATGACATGGCATCACATTAAACATTGGAAGTTACATGGACAACCACATTTACTTCCGTCGTTAACTATTTAGACAGAGTTAAGGAAACTTAAAACCGCTTCCAAATCAAACATTTAAAAATGCAATTGACAACAAACGGAGCAATATTGATAGTGACCCAAGAGTATACAAACAAAAAATGTACTTTTTTGCCAAACTACAAATTATGTGTGGAAACTTCACATTTTGTTGTAACATTGTGTTTGTCTAACCTATCCATGATTTTTTTAGAGAGTAAAGGCATTGCTTAATTAGTTCATTGTCCTCAGCAAGATTCAGCCTTCAATTCTTTCTGCTTCTTGTCATCTCCACAGATTTCTTGAGAAGTGGGGTTTCTTGGTTCATTGTCCAAAACCAGTCCTTGGTTTTGGATGTAGCTCCATTTGTCTTGAAAGAGGTAGAAGAACAGTATGAAAGTAACTTGAGCAGTGAAAAGTATATTCCAAACCCTAACACTTTTTGATGTCTTCTCTTTATAGGCTTCTAAGCCTGAATACACACTCAGGACTCCCAGGAAGGAAACTGCAGTTCCTATTATCCAATGTGAAAAGAACCATACACTTCTTCTTTTGGATCCCCTGTGTGAACACCAAGAGGTTGTGTGAAACAGAATATTGGAAATGTCAAAAAAAAAAAAAAATTATTAAACATCATTTGTGATGAGATTTTAAAAGATTAAAACATTGTTTTGGTCCCTCTGTCTGAATTCTGTCATGGTTTTGATGACTTGAACGTTTGGTGTTGACTTGACAACGTTAAAATCTAGCCAAGTTCAAAAAAATTTCCCTCTTTTTCTCCAATTGGGCAGTATTTTGTGCTGACTAGGCAATATTTAATATTGGTGACTAGATGCAACATTTTGTACTGGTTCGAAAAAAGAGGAAAAAATTTGAAATTTAGCTGGCTTTTAACGTTATCCAATTAGTACTAAACATCCAAGTCACCAAAATTATTGCTTACTTAGATAGTTAGATGACATTCAGAAAGAGGGACTAAATTGAGAAAAATTAAGAGGGCAAAATTTCAAATTTAGCTGGCCTTTAATGTTACCCAATTAGTACCAAATTGAGAAAACTATAATATTTGGGGGACCAAAATGATGCTTTAGTTGATTTTAAAATTGAAATTACAAGAATGAATGATGAGGATAAAATAGAAGGCACTGGTTTACCTTTGAGGTCTAATAATACCAAGAAGAAGTTGGAGCCAGATAATAGCATATAATGCTACTCCTACTCTCTGATGATTATTGTTGAAGGAGTTGTTAAAATTTTTTATGGACATGATTGCCCCTGCTGTGGCAAGAAGTACAGCAAAGTTCTGTTGAATACACAAAAAAAAAAAAAAGAGTTAAAAAAAGAGTAAAATATATATACTTCTAGCCATCATTTTCACTTTAAGATTATTTCACTAGATAAGATAGCTTGATATAATTTTTTGATTGACAAATTGGGGATAACTTGGTCCAACTCTTTAACGAAATGTTAGTTTATTTAAATTCGATGAAATATGACATGACACTTTAAATTATGTGTAAATTATCATCTTAGTTTTTAAAAGAAGTAATTTATCTCAATTTAATCATAAAAAGATGAAAATGTCAAATTTAGTCCTTGAAAGATGTAGTTTGCATTAATTTTGTAATTTTTCTCAGATTAGTCTTTAGGAATTTCCATTAATATAAGTGACAAAAAATTTTTCAATGACTAAATTTAGACAAATTGTATCTTCGAGGGACAAAATTTGATATCTTAATTTTTCAGGGACTAAATTGAGATAAATAATATGTTTCAGGGATTAAATTCGGCATTTTCATCTTTCAGGAATAAAAATAGTAATTTACTCTTAATATAAGATTAATGTTTCCCTCTCTTATCGCCCTCTTCACCATCACTAAAAGATAATCAGTGAGACAACAATGAATATTCTATTAAACAAATATGAAGCCATGAATAATAAATCTTAATTTGTAGATGTTGATGGTGAAGCAAAATACACAGAAATTTCTCATTTCTGAAGAAAATGGCAAGGACAATAATTGAGTTCTTGATATATATATATATATATATGAAATTATATACTTGCCTGCAAAAATGCATGAACATAGAATATGTGTTTGAGCCTTCTTTGATTCTTTTCACTGTTTGATAATCTGATTGCAATTATACCAATAGGCATCAAGAATCCCATTGAAGCCCACAGAAGAAATCCATGTACTGTAATTTCAAACTCCAATTTGGGATTCATCTTCACCCAAAAAGAAAAAAAAAAAAACAAACTTGACATTAAAAGGTTATGAGAAAAAGAAGTGACTTCAAATTACACTATCAGATCGTGTCTCGTGTTAGTGCCAGTGTCAGTACCAAAAAATATTAAGAATAGTTAGAAAGTAGAGTTAATACCTCTTTGTTGCTTGAATGGCTGCCTTTAATTTTCTGGTGTCTTTGTGATGAGCAAATTACAAGAGGCAGCATGATAGAAGCAAGACTTGCTTGAAACAAGATAACAAGTTTTTTCTGAATTCCCATTCTTTGTTTTTATGGTTAACTTCAATCTCCAATGGTGGTGAAGCTTGAAGACAAAAAAAATAATAATAATAATAAAAAATAGAAAACTAAGGCATTTTCAAAACTGAATGTGTTTCTTCATTGGCTGGTCCAGGTACTTATTCTCTCTCTTAGTGTGTGTGGGTGAGGATTCTAGCCACTTTTATATATCTTTCTGCAACTGCTTATACCACATATAGACACTGTGAAAGAAGACACTAACTTAAAATAATAAAGTCACCCTGCTATTTTAGCACAGATAGTAAGGAGTCTGTGTTCTCTTAATCATCATATTTCAAATTCAATCCTTGTACAAATGGGAATAAAGCGTTATCTATGGTGAAAGGATCACCCCAACAATCACTACAACAAACAGCAAATTAGCCACAAAAATATTCCCCTAGACACTTCCGTGCGCACATATTAGCTACGGACTATTCCGTGACTAAATTAATTTAGCTACGAATTTTCACGTTTTAGCCACGAATTTTTTCGTGACTAATATGTTATTTTGTTGTAGTGAATAGATTCTGCAGTACTTGAAAGATTAGTCACTAAGTCTGTTTTAGTAGATATTCTAATCTAAGACAATAGAGTTTATCCTAAACTACATATCTTAATCTCACATTAAAGAGAGTTAGTTTGAATGGAATAGAAGAGGTTGGTGCATATATATATATATATATATATACATGGAAATTAATGGGTAGTTCAGAAGATGAGAAAAGGGAAAGTGGGTTGAAATGGTGGGATTCACTTTTTGCAGGCTTTTTTTGAGTTTGTGGAAGAGAATGTGGAGTTTCAGAGGGAAAAAAAGTATTTGTTATATGTCAGAGATTTCAATGGAGGTTGAAATTTTATATATACTAGAAATGAAGAAAAAGTGGATCTTGGTAGTAGATTTCTCTGGTACACATTTTCTTCTGCTACCCACTTTTGAATACACTATTATCATATGCTTGAATATAACAAATTGCATCCTTCCCTCTTTTCTTTTTAAGGTATAGTCTTTTGATAAGTGATTAATATATTTAATTTTTATGAACACTTTTAGAAATGGAAATATTATGTGAATTGTATTACATATGAACTAACATCATCAAATGGTTATACTATCTTTTTTTATCAACTTCTTACTAAAAACAATCTTATTTAAGGTCTTGTCAAATATTAAATATAGATATATATATTTTAGCAAGAATTGGAATCTTAATTTGTTACACGGTAAGAGACTAGTCCCTTTTAGTAGATTTAATTTTTTTTATTGGTATACTTTTATCTTTATCTATATTAATATTGTTGTTAGGTCTTTTAATCCGCGTGGTCACTCAAAATAATCATTTTATTATTAAAAAATAAAAATATATGACGTGAAAAAATAACTAGAGAGAAAAATAGAGATAATAATACTTTATTTTTATTTTGAAAGGAGAACAATGATGGTTATAAAAAAATAAAGAAATATTTTTTTAATTTTTAATTTATTATTTTAAAATTAAAAAAAAGAATGACATGCATGCACGGTATATAGATAGAATTATAGAAATTGTTATGTTTATGTCATAATCTAGGGCGACCAATTTGGTTAAGTTAATTACACTAACAAGGTGAATTTCAAAAGATATATAGGAAATCTAACTAATTATGAATAGACTTTTAGGTGCACATTAGTCATGACATCTTCTTTTATATATGTTTATGATTTTTTTGTAACGATAGATTTACTTAATTTTATAAGTTTGCTTTTTCTAAAAAAGAAAAAAGAAAAAGAGAAACCCACTTACAGTTATGGGAATACCTTTTTACCACAAGTCTGTGTGCCTGTATGATGTTAATGTGTGCATAGATTCGAGGAGCTAAAGGACAAAGTTTTTGTCTATTATATCTATTATTGTTGCTACATATGGATGATGCCTTAATCTTTGCAATATCTATTCTTAAAAGCAATAGTAATTTAATGTATCTAACAATCGATGAATTGCTTATTTATTTTATCTTATAATCTAGTGATGGGTTATTGATCTATTTGAAGTTTTTATAAAAAGTGTATTGAGTTAAATAATAATTAATAGTGTAAAATTATATACAACTATATATATATATATATATATATATTTTTCATTTTATATTAATTAATTTAGACTTTTTTTAGAACTATATTAATTTAGACTTTTAATAATTAATGTCTAGTAAGTAACTATAGTTGTTTGAACTTCGAACTTTTAATATATTAAAGCATGAATGTCCTCACTCAATCATATATCCTTTGAAATGCAGATACTGTGAAGTGCGGTGAAGTATAAAAACAAAAGGAAAAAAAAAATTTAAGACTCTAATTAATGTATTCAAACTCAGTTTCTATTTTAATTTTTTTGTCTTTGTTTTTACTTTTTATCTATAGAACACTAGAGTCTAGAGCTACTGCAAATTCACATGAACCATATTCCCTCTATGGCACATCTTAAAATGTCTATTAATTGTCAAAAATATAATTAAAGTTTCTCATCATAATATTCCCCCGTGAACTTTATAAAGGAATGTCTTTAAATTTGGTTTATATATATATATATATATAGGGACTCTACCTACTTTAAAATCACACATCATTGGTATTTGATAGGGTCTTGCTTTATGTGTGCTATGTTAAGAAGAAGCACATGTTAAAAGAACTAAATAGAATCTGCATTTTCTTGTTCTATTTTTTCTTTTATTATCATAACTCTTTATATATATATACACACACAGAGCGTATTTTTTCGTTGGAGGCCGTAACACTATCAAATATTAAATGCGAGCATTTAAACTCATTTGAAAGTTGTTTTTCTCAGAGAAAATTTATGAGATGGATTGATCCAAGTACTAAGCAACTTGGTATACCTTAAGCAATATTTTGAATTCGAATCATTGTGAATTTAGCTATTTTTATTGGGGAGATTCTCCCACTATAACCATATGTGCAATACGGGTCGATTTCAAATTAGTTGAGGCAGTGTCTCAGAGACAGAGCGAAAAAAAAAAACTACATGTCATTAAAGAGCTGGTTAAGTGGTTTTGTTTAGATATCCAAGGTTCTTAAAGGCAATTTTCTGAGTTTACCAATTGTAATCATGAGTATACAATATATATATATATATAACTTGTACCTAAATGCTAAATTGTTTCCTATCTAATTTTTTTTTTGGCCTGTTTCCTATGTATTTTTGAAGTATTAATATTTCATAAAAGGAAATTAAGGGGACCAAGAAAGAATAGCCAATACAACTTTTGATTTTAAGAGTAAATCCAAGATTGGTGCAGAAAGGCAGTGCATGTGGTCCTCTCTTGTCTTATTATTTATGAACCATTGCACTTCATTGTAATTTGGAAGCTAATGACCGAATTTGGATCAGGACAGTGAAGTGTAAGCGCATGAACTAGTATACCATTTAAATTGTTAGATAAAAATTGATAGGTTAAAGGTTTATTTTGGTTCTTAATGTTTGCATGAAGTTTAATGTTGGTCCTCAATGTTTCAAAAGTTTAATGTTGGTCCTCAAAGTTTTTTTTTGGTTGATTTTGGTCCTCGAGCGTAACACTGTTAACTTTTTGCCGTTAAATGATGACGTGGCATGTTTATATGGCACACCCTCTCTCCTACATGTCATATTTTAATGACGTGGCATGACACATCACTGCCACGTCACCCCAGATTGTCAAATCATCATCTTCTCTCTTTCATCAGCATCATTATCATCATCATCTGGGGTGACGTGGCAGTGATATGTCATGCCACATCATCATTTAACGGCAAAAAGTTAACGGTGTTACGCTCGAGGACCAAAATCGATACAAATAAAAAACTTTGAGGACCAACATTAAACTTTTGAAACATTGAGGATCAACATTAAACTTCATGCAAATATTAAGGACCAAAATAATACTTTAGCCAAATTGATAATTTGTGTCTGCACTATAACAGTTTCATCCAATGACTCAAACTATATATACAATTTACGCACTTTACTAAATATGTACTTTAGCATATTCAAATCCGCGATCATTTTGTTGTTTTTTGCTAGCTGCCCTTTAATTAGACAGTGCATTGACATTAGAATCATTTATTGCTCTGTTTTACATGTGATTCACCTTATGGCTTATGCAAATTGCAATATTGTAATATTGTGCTTCCTAGCTATTACAACACCATTATGATTATACAAATATTTTTCAAGTATTGTTAGCAAACTTCTAAATATTTTCATACTTTAGCATTTTCTTTTTGGGTTTTAAATATTAGAAAAATGTTTTAAACAAGGGTTCACATTAATTGATTGAAATGTTTTCAAGGTTGGATAAGTGGTCTAATAAAAAGAAAGGTAAAAAATAAAGTAATTACTATTGAACTATATCAGACATTATATTATAAGTCTGTCAACTGAGTACATAGGTCATTTAAATTTTATTGAAACTCGTAATGAGAGGATCTAATTATTAAACAAATTAAACTCAAATACAAGCTAGGTCCACTCTTTAACCCACGCCTTGTGAGCATCCCCATTGAACATTGTAGTCACTGTACAACTAGGACACGGATAAAAAGACCTAATCACAACATGTTCTAAGAATTAGAATTAGAATTAGTATTATGCCATCCAGAATTTAACATTAAATATTATTAGGTAGGTATTTCTAAAGAGTATTGTAGCTTATAGAAAACGATAAAAAAAAAAGATGACCTAACATACTAAAACATAAAAGAGTCATGCATCGAATTCACTCTCGAGAACCTCTCTAAAAAGTACTTGTGTGATTCTTCTTTCTTGTATACTTTACTTTATTACTTTTGCTAATAGGAACCCTTATCATTTAAGAACCTAACTCTTGAAGAGAAAAAAAACAAGTATAAATAAAATTTATTCTAAACACTTTTACTGCTTCAAAAATAAGTGTGTAGATAGTGTTCTCAAAATAAATTAAACCCAAGTCACTTTATATCAATGTTCAGACCTAGATACGATATTTATATATTTTCTATAGAACTTAAAAAAAAAATCAAACAACGAAAAATCTTTAAAAATTAATAAAAAAAATTTGCATCCATCTATTAATTATACGATTGATCAACTATATCAAATTACCAATCCTTTGTGTCCCTAAGAAAATTAAATAATATGTTTCGTGAATATAATTTATTCATTAAAAAATATTGACTTCGGTAATAAAAAATTAGTTATCATTTGTGTCGAATATTTGATGAATTATTGAACTCAGGATATTAAAAAAAATATTAGAGCCATTTTTTTTAACAAACTAAAGTATATAATCAAAAGAAGGATGAGCTTATATATATATATCTCATCTCTACTCATAAAGGCGAGACTTTCATAACCAATCTGCAGCTTGAATTCCTTTTTTATTTCTTTATTGAAGAAAAAAAAGCAACAATATATAATTGAATGATTATATTAATTAATAGAACAATAATGATGAAGATAAGCAGGGCTACTACAAAGTGTGTACAAAAAAAGATACAAGTAATACATATATATGGGCACTTTAAAAACAGATCTAAACTATGATCAATATGAGGAGGGGCTACAAATTAAATTAAACAACATATATATTTGGAATATGTTGTATCTTGTGCCAGTCTTCTCCACTCCCTTCCTTACATCTCTCCTTCAATATTGGACAAACACTTAGGGGTCGTTTGGTACGCCGGAAGTTCAAGGAAGTTGAGTTTGTTCACTTACTCAAACTTGTTTGGTAGGAGGTGAAGACACTTCCAAGGTGACTAAGGTTCCAGGTGTGGGAGGAAGAAGGTGCCTGGGGAAGAGGCAAGGAAGTGGATGATGCTTCCATGGAAGTGAGAATAAAAATACTCATATACCCTTAATAGAGAGTGCTTGTGTGTTAATATTGTGGCAAAAACGTGAGGTAGGGTGTGGGTTTAAGGTTGAAGGGTAATAAAGTATTTTTTACTTTTAACTTCCACTTCCTTATCTATTTCCCATCATACCAAACAAATTTATCTTTTCACTTCCACTCCTATTTCCCTGTATACCAAACACACTTTTTATCTTCCACTTCCACTTCCACTTCCATTTCCAATTCCACTTCCACTTCCCATAAAAACACTCACATCCTACCAAACGTGACCTTATACTCAAACGCTCAAGTGAAGTGAGGTGTTGAATAGCTTCAGGCAAACACTTCAATGCTCTGCACATATGAATTTCCAAAGTTCGAAGAGAGTTTAGAGCTTCCAACACTTGCTCTGGAATACATTCAAGCTCATCACAACCAAACAAAACTAGTTCCTCCAAAGTATGGAGACTCTTGAGTTGAGTTGGCAATTCCTTTAGCTTTAAGCATTCAAAGATTGTCAAGGACTTAAGACCACACAAACTAGAAATGGACTCTACTAATTCTTCTTCGCAGCGACTTATAAAGAGCTCTTCAACAGATGGAAGGCATGGCAAGGTGAGTTTAGGACAACCGAAAATGCGCAGTTTATGAAGATGTGGGAACATCTCCCCTCCATCTCTTTTCAACAACCTCTCTAACTTTGGCATTCTATATAATTGGAGTGTTTTCAAAGATACGAAAGCTTTCGCCTCCACGCCATCATAACATTCATCATCATCCATGTATTCCACACATTCCATCCCCTTTATTTCAAGCTTTTCCAGAGATGGTAGTTTACCAAGTGCTGGAAGTTGCACACAGTTGCTGAAATCTTCAAGCTTTAAAGAAACTAAATTATTGATACATGAAACATCTTTCATCCAACTGGGGAAGTGTGATCCTATGTACCCCCATACCTCTAATTTCATGAGGTTTGAATGAGGTTTAAGGGCTTCAATCACTTGCTCAGCATCAACACCCATCGGTTTAATTTCACTTCCACTATAAACATAGCCCCATCGCAAGCTTAGAACCCGAAGCTCTTTTTTTCCAATCAAATTCACCCCTTTAGCTTCCTCGACATTACCAACACACTCAAGGCCTTTGATGCTCAGTTCTCTTTGACATAGGTTTAGGTCATGTAACTCTTTCAAGCTATGCCCTTCCTCAGATCTCACAATGAACAAATTTAATGTTCTTAAGCCAGATAGTTTCCCAATGCCTGGGGGCATATGGGATAATCCAGAACACAATATAATAATGAGATGTCTGAGATTCTGCAAGTTGGTTAAGCCTTCTGGAAGACGACCAAGATTACGGCAATGTTCAAGTTTGAAGATTTCCAATTTCCGCAAGCTACAAATTGGCGTGGGAATGCTACGTACATTCAAATCACACAGTGCCAAGTACCTCAAGTGTATTAGATAACATAATAACGGTAGCTTGGGTGACCCTGTGGATAATACCTTAAGAGAACAATGTGTTTGAAACTTCTCAAAATCTAATTCAGAACAACAATTCATGTTAAAAAATGTTCGCAAGGACTCAACATTTTTCAAGTCTTTTTTGTTAAATATTAGGTCATGTCGACCAACGTACCCTATATGACGTGTGCTTCTTGGTAAATTAGTTATGTCTCCATCCTTCATGACACAACACTCTTTCTCCGTGATAGATTGGGCAAGATCATGGACTAAATCATGCATCTTGAATCTCATGCAACCATGATCATCGGTCGTGACTTCTTGAAAGAATGATTTGTGGTACAATTCATTCCAAATTATCATCACCAACATCCTCAATTTCCAACTTTTCCCGAGATGAGATGAACCCATTTGCCATCCAGAGATGAATCAATTCCTCCTTATCCATAACTGTATCTTTGGGAAAGATAGCACAAAAAGCAAAACACCGCCTTAAGGTTGGTGTTAAACTAAAGTAGCTCAATCTTAAAGCGGCCAAAACGGAATTTTCACCTTTTAGATTCCAAAGCTCACTTTCTTTCACTTCACGCCACCGATTTTCATCACTATTGGATTGCAAAAGGCTTCCCAATGCTTTAGCTGCAAGTGGCGAATCCCCACACTTCTTAACAATCTCCCTTCCTATCTCTTCAAGCTCTTCACTCACCTCTGCATCATTGGGGAATGCACGTTCTTTGAATAACGGCCAACAATCATCATCAGATAAATTTGATAAATCGTGGGTAGAGTCACAAGTTCTCATGAAGGATGCAATGTTGGAATCACGAGTGGTGACTAAAACCGAAGCACCATTTGATCCACATTCTAGCACACATCTCAATTGATACCATCTGTCTTGGTCTTGGTTCCACACGTCATCTAGAACAAGCAAATACCTCACACTTTGTAGCTTTTCTTGAACATCTCTTTGTAGTGTGGCTAGATTCGAGGTGTCACACTTTTGACTTGTGAGAGATTCCATGATAGATTGAAGAATCCTTATCACGGAAAAGTCATCAGAAATACAGATCCAGATTCTGAAGGAATTGAAATGGTTGATTACCTCTGGATCGTTGAAGACCAGCTGAGCAAGTGTTGTTTTTCCAAGTCCACCTAGCCCCACAATTGGATACACGAAAAGGCCCTCACGATCATGCTTGAGAAGCTCCACGATCTTCCGTTTGTCACCATCTCTTCCATATACTTTTTTTGATTGAATAACAAAACCAGTATGACGCCATTCAGGAACTTGGATTGGCCCTTCTCTTATCACTACTTCACGTTGAAAAAAATGATGTCTGTTCCTATCTTCAGAAATTTGATCTAATCTCTGTGAGATGTCCTTCAACCTCTTACCAATCCGATAACGGAACCATATGTTGTTTGGTTTAAAAGAGGATAAGGAGAAACAGTACTGTGGAGGTGAGCGTATGGAATAGTCATCAAGAATATCATCAAGCACGTGAGCTGCATCTTTAAGTTGCTGCAGCCATATCTTGATGGATTCATCTGTTATCTCCTTCTTCTCAGCATCTACAATCACAGCCTGAATAGTTGTGAGAGACCTTGTTAGCCTCTCAATCTCCCCATTGACGCCGCAGAATGTTGCAAGCTCAGAGCGGGCGAAAGAGTTCAAGTTCTCAACCAAAATTTCAAGTAAAGCCTCAGCCATTTTTCACAAGTTTTCCAGATGAGGGATTGGTAGACAGAAGTGGGATATGTGTGAAGATAGAAACTTGATAGAAAGGTAGTTTCCAGGAAACTACCTAGAAATAATTGAAGACACAACTCATCACAATACTACGTACAATTATTAAAGTCGGTATTGAAATTTACAAAATTTTGACCTCTTTTTGCAAATTGCTTTCTTTTTCATATAATATTGATGATTGGAATTGCTTTCTTTTTCACACTTCATCACAATATACTGCGTTTAATTATTCATGTGTGCACCACGCCAATCAAAATTAAATTCAGAAAAAAAATACTATTTAGTCCTCGAATTTACAACTCTGTCAACTATTTTTTCCCTAAATTTGAAAAAAATACTATTTAGTCCTTGAATTTATAACTCTGTCAACTATTTAATCTCCAAACTTGGCAAAAATATTATTTAGTCCTCGAATTTGTAACTCTATCAACTCTCACATGTAACGATCAGGGGACTACATAGTTGATAGAGTTATAAATTCGTGGACTAAATAGTATTTTTGTCAAGTTTGGGGACTAAGTAGTTGAGAGAGTCGTAAATTCGGAGACTAAATAATATTTTTGCCAAATTCAAGAATTAAATAGTTGACAGAGTTGCAAATTCGGAGATTAAATAATATTTTTGCCAAATTCAAGAACTAAATAATTTATAGTTGAAAATTATTTATTTATATCTCTATTTTTATAATAACTATACTTATTATATGTACTTTCTCTCTCATATATTTTCTTATCATATATATATTGTATTTTTTACATAGTTTTCATAACCGGACTGGCCGGTTGAACCAGTGAACCGGTCACTAGTGTGGTCCGAAAGAACTATAAAATTGGTCTCCCAAAAAGTTAGTCAAGAATCGAGAAAATCGGTCAAAATTGGTTAAAAGTCGGTAAAAATTGGCTAGGAATCAATTTGCTTGAAAATGAGGGAAAATGAGGGAAAATGAAGAAAATAATAAGAGGATGAAAAAGAAAAAAAAGGTGAAAGATGTTAAAAAACTATATATTTAATTTATGGGCTCACATTAATTATTTAATGTATTTATTTTAGTTTTATAAATATACGGGTTGATAGGTGGTCCAATAAAAGGGAAGGCCAAAATATAAAGCAATTACTTGGGCTTTAGCACACATTATATTAAAAGTCTGGTAGGCGGCTATGTGTAGGCCTTTTAAGGTTTTACTGAAGCCCGTAATGAAAGGGCCCAGTAAGACACAATTATATATTGTCTAGGTCCCCTCACTAACCCTGAGTCTCCCCATTGTAGCCGCTGCACGACTAGGGTAATAGAGAGGAAAACATGGAATATCAGGTACACGTTTCGCTTCTTTACTTGATATTATCTCAATGTCCTATGAATCATATATGCCTATTGATTTCTTACAATTGGTACCAGAGCCTCCATATATGATTATAGGACTTAAAATTTGTTTGAAATTTCATAAATATGATATTTTTCGTGGAACTCTCGAATATGGTTTTGATATTTTTGAGACCTTTTTAATCTAATTAATTACTATATGAATCATTTTAGTATGCATACTATACCATATTAGTACACTTTAATTAGATTAAAGGTGATTAAAATGTGAAATATGAATTTGGAACAGTAAAAAGAGGACGTTGAAAACTTCGGGTTTGTGAAATCAAACTTAATCGCAAATCATATTTTACATATTAGGAATGATTTGGAACAGTGACGCAAAGATATGAATGATTTGGAACAATAGTAAAACCATTGTTCCAGTATGATAGAGTTTAAATCTTGAGCGTATATCTTCGTAATTTTTAATTTGTTTGGGGTTTTTCTTAGATTAATGACTGGAGATGGGTTTGTGCTCTATGCAAAAGCTTGACGCTTGAAACTAAAATCCACGATTTCCTTTTTTCTTTTTTTCCTTTCGAACTATACTGTTCTTAAATCAATTGGGTTTTAGTTTCGATTATCATAGGAAATTTATAAATCGTGAAAATCTGAATAAAATGGTCCCGATTTCACTTCTTATTGATGTGAAAATCAATGGGTCAGATTTTGTGCAAAAAAAAAAAAAAAAGAGTTAGGTTAATAACCCATCTCAATGTTGAAGATGATTATTAGTGTTCTTGGGCGAAGCTTACTCGCAAGGGGTGGCGCGTGTGGACCAACCCCACCTTTGATGGAGGTGTTTTAGCGCCATTTTTTTTCTTATTTTTCTTGATTTTTTCATAATTGTTATTTAATTTTTAGAGACCTATAAATATTTATTTTGAATGTCTTAGTATATATTGATCTAGAAATTCGAAAGAAAATATTTTTAAAGTTTTTTTTAGCATGAAAAAATCATAGAAAAATATTTTTTAACCCTATGAACATGATGGAGACCTTCACTTTCCTCAGTTGTGTGTATATCTATTGTATTCTCTAGCGCAACGTTAAGAAATATATAAAATGCCTAAAATTGTGTGAATTTTGGTGAAATTTTATGTGTCTATTTATTTCTAAGTATGTTGAACTAGATATCACTAGTATGTGAACCGAGTAAGAGGATCAAAGTTTTAGAACACGATTCTAACATTGCATGGTGTGGCTTGCTAAGGGAATCAATTTAATATTTATTAATAATTGATGCATAATTACATATTTAAATTCCTTAAAAGGGTGCATAAATTGTTGTTAAAAATTTAAGTAATGCATTGGCTAATTTTTATGGTGCTTCTTAGTCTGAAAATTTATTTTAATTTTTTGGATTGTTGAGAATACATATCACTAAAGTGATATATTCATCAAAATCCTAAAAATTGTTAAATTTTCTTGTTGATGGGAAGTGGGAGGCAATTTTGTGAATTCTAGTCTGGAATAATTTTTATGAATTGTTGCGACCATTACCATTAAAGTGGTGAGTCATCAAAATTCATAAATGAATAAAATCCGATGTTGATAGAATTGGTTATTAAATTAATATGTATATTAATTTCAGGATAGCTTGGAGCATATTGATGAGTATATATCATTTTGAAAAATTATTCTGCCTAAAGGTGATTAAATTTTCTAAATTGTATATTCTTATTGCCTTGGGATATAAAATTTAAAGAATTTTTTCTGCCTAAAGGTGATTTAATTCTTTAAATTTTTATAGTTTTTATTTTGCTTCATAAAAGGAAAGAAACATATGGCATGTTATTTTCTCTGCCCAAAGGGGAGTCTATAATGATGCAAAATATTTTTCCTTCAAGTTTAATTGCCTCACTAATTTACCATATTAATTATGTCCAAATTGTTACTTTCACTGTAAACAACAATAGTGCCACCATGTCTAGCTCAGATTATAAGAAATGAAATATGGATACAAAGACATTGGGCCAAAAATGAATTATCCCATATCCTATATTAATTATTAAAAGCTTCTGCAATATAATTTTTCTGATAAATCATAGATGTCATATGTCATTTTGTCGACAATGTAATTATGTATGCCATATTTCAAATTAAGGATATAGTTATAAACTTCAATAAAATAAAACTATTTAAAAAAATATGGTTGAAGAACAAATTTAAAAAGAATATGGAGAGAATAAGAAGGGTTTTTGCACAGGTATATACACATTATAAATTTATAATATATATATATATATACAAATTTAGCCATTTTTAAAAATTATCTATAGATCTATACTATTTTTACTGTGTATGAGCAAAAGTACCGTCAGTGAGGGCGTTTCTATGAAACTTCAACAAGAAAACGCTCCCAGTGAGGGCGTTTATAGGGTCAAATAGTCAATCATATAAACGCCATCAGTGAGGGCATTTTTAAAGCTAATATTTACATGAAAATAAGTGTGATAAAATTGTAAAAAATGCCATCACTGATGACGTTTATAGTGTTGACCATTTGACCCTATAAACGCCCTTACTGAGGGCGTTTTTCTTGTCGAAGTTTCATAAAAACACCCTCACTGACGGCACTTTTGCTCATGCGCAGTAAAAGTAGTATAGATCTATAGATAATTTTTAAAAATGGCTGAATTTATATATATATTTTGTAATGTGTATATACCTGTGCAAAACCTGAATAAAAAGAGAATGAAAAAGGAAGTAGTAAAAATAGAAGAAGATTTAAGAAGACAAAAAAGTGATGGAAGAGTACTATTGGAGATGGTAAAGTATAATTATGGCGGTGACAAGTCATTTAAAACATCAATATAAAAAAAATGAGAAAGTAATGTTTTGAATATTTGAGGTTGAATATTAATAATATTTTATAATATTATAATTTATTTATATCTAAAGAATTTTTTATATATTTCTATTATTTTTATAAAATTAATTTTTATTTACTGTAATAATATTTTTATTATATATATATATATATATATATATATATATATATATATATATAATTAATATATATTGTAAACAATATAATGCCTCTTAATTGCAGTCCTTTCACAGATACTCTTGGCAAGTGGACCCCCCGAGGAAGGATGGAATAAAATTGATGTGGAAGGGTTGTTCATAATCAAATAATGCCTTAGAAATATCAGGAAGGTTATCGAAATCGCAATTTAAATCGTAATTAAAGTTAGCGTCGATAATAATTTTAGCGACGTTTGATATAAGCGTCGGCAGTAATCGTTGTTAAACCTTGCGACGGTCAAAACCGTCGCTAAAGTCTTTTAAATAGACCATTGTTGATTTATATTTAACGACGGTTTAAACCATCGTTAAACCAATGACGGTTTACTGTTTGAAATTTGGCAACGGTTTAAACCGTTGCTAGATCACTTTTTTTTTAAAATTTTTTTTTTCAATTTATTGATACTTTTAATTTGCCTAGAAAAAGTATAAATACTTATTCAACCAAAATAATTTCATTTGTATTCAAAATATATTTAAAGTTTTACATCCAAAACATATTCATAATCACCAAGTCAATACTAAACATCAATTTTTGGAGTTTGGATCCAGTGCAATTCTCTTCTGTGCAATTTCGGTGCAATTCTCATAAAATACATATTTTTACATCATTTTTGAAGTACTAATACGGATTTACTATAATAATAACCCATTATGAATGGATTAGGAATGAAATTATTATCAATTTTGACAAATATCATCACTAAATAGCCTCGTGAGACTATTTTTTAATATTAATAACAATTTGGTCCCTATTCCATTTAAGGTGATGATATTTGTCAATATTGATATTAATTTGGTCTCTAATCTATTCATATTGGATTATTATTAGTGTGAGTCCGTATTAGTACTTCAAAAATGAAGTAAAAATGTGTATTTTATAGGAATTGCACCGGAATTGCATGGAAGAGAATTGCACTGGATCCAATTTCCAATTTTTGTGGTTGTTACACTACTACTACTACTAAAAAAAAACATTTTAGTAGCAATTTTAGAATTTGTTAGTACAAATATAAAACTGCTACTAAAAACAAACACTTTATCTTAGACACAGATATTTCTGTCAAGTTTGTAGAAAATGAAATATGTTTATTTGCATTGAATGTAGATTGGAAAGATTCCTCGTCTAGGAATTAACCTTGACTGTTATAAAAAAAAAGAAGAAATTAACCTTGAGTGAGGCACAGTGGTCGTTGATTAACCAAGGTTTTTATAGAATTCTTTCTATGAATGTTGAAGTATAAAAGTATTTGTGTTTGTGAAAAGTTGTTCTTGTAAGATCTTTTAAATAGTTGGTTAGATGAAGAGATGAGGTAGGATTGAAGGCAATTTTAGTGTGAATCTCGAGGGTGGATCCACTAGTTAATTTTTTTGTGTATTAGTATGTTAGACTGTCTCTTTTGTATTGTTTTTTTTTATTTTTTATTTAAATTTAAAAAATTATATATTTTTTCTAAAAAATAAGGGATATAGATACAAGAAAATATAAATAAAAGTTTTAGACAAATCGGGATCCATCTTAAATGGATTAAGGATTAAAAAGTTTGTCTCTAATCCATTTATATGTGAAGTTTTTTTTTAAAAAAATTTTCATGTCGGTATTTTTTGTACTTCAGATAAATGTATTATTTTTAAAATTCAGAGCATTCAAAGTAAAAAGAAAAGTAAAGAAAATAATAAAAAAAGAGATGATCTAACATACTAAAGCACAAAAAAGTCATATACCGAATCCACTCTGGCGAGCCTCTCCAAAAAAAGTACTCGTGTGATTCTTCTTTCTTTTATACTTTACTTCGTTACTTTTGCTAAAAGAAACCCTTATCATTTAAGAACCTAACTCTTTAAGAGAAAAAACAAGTACAAATAAAATTGATTTTAAACAGTTTTACTGCTTTAAAAATAAGTGTGTAGATAGTGTTCTCAAAATAAATTAAACCCAAGTCAGTTTATATCAATGTTCAGACCTAGATACGATATTTATATATATGTATCATCTCTACTTATAAAGGCGAGACTTTCATAACCGCTTCAATTCCTTTTTTATTTCTTTATTGAAGAAAAAAAAGCTAATAAAACAACAATATATAATTGAATGATTATATTAATTAATAGAACAATAATGTTGAAGATAAACAGGGCTACATAGTGTGTACAAAAAAAGATACAAGTAATACATATATATATATATATGGGCACTTTAATTTAAAAACAGATCTAAACTATGATCAATATGAGGAGGGGCTACAAATTAAATTAAGCTACAAATTAAATTAAACAACTCAGCTTCTAGATATATATATATTTGAAATATGTTGTATCTTGTGCCAATCTTCTCCACTCCCTTCCTTACATCTCTCTTCCAATATTGGACAATCACTTATATTCAAACACTCAAGTGAAGTGAGGTGTTGAATAGCTTCAGGCAAACGCTTCAATGCACTGCACCCTTGAATAGTCAAAGATCGAAGAGAGCATAAACCTTCCATCACTTGCTCTGGAATACACTCAAGCTCATCATAAAACATCAAATCTAAACTCTCCAAAGCATGGAGACTCTTAAGTTGAGTTGGCAATTCCTTTAGCTCATCATAAAAGATTTGCAAGGACTTAAGCCCATGCAGATTAGAAATTGACTTTACTAATTCTTCTTCGCAGTAACTTATTTCGAGCTTTTCAACAGATGGAAGGCATGACAAGGTGAGTTTAGGACAATTGCAAATGTGCAGTTGATGAAGACGTGGGAACATCTCCCCTCCTTCTCTTCTCAACAACCTCTCTAAATTTGGCATGCTATATAATTCGAGTGTTTTCAAAGATATGAAAGCTTTCACCTCCACGTCATCATAACATTCATCATCATCCATGTATTCCACACATTCCATAAAACGTATTACAAGCTCTTCCAGATATGCTAGTTTACCAAGTGCTGGAAGTTGCATACAATTTCTGCATTTATAAAACTTAAGACAAACTAAATTATTGAGATATGAAACATCTTTCATCCAACTGGGGAAGTGTGATCCTTTGTACCCATATACCTTCAATTTCGTGAGGTTTGAATGAGGTTTAAGGACTTCAATCACTTGCTCAGCATCAACACCCACTGCTTTCATTTCACTTTCACTATAATCATCGCCCCATGACAAGCTTAGAACCCGAAGCTCTTTTATTCCAATCAAATTCACCCCTTTAGCTTCCTCTACATTACCAACACACTCAAGGCCTTCCATGCTCAGTTCTCTTTGACATAGGTTTAGGCCATGTAACTCTTTCAAGCTATACCCTTTCTCTGATCTAACAATGAACAAACTTAATGTTCTTAAGCCAGATAGTTTCCCAATGCCCGGGGGCAGACAAGTTAAAGATACACACCCTGAAATAATGAGATGTCTGAGATCCTGCAAGTTGGTTAAGCCTTCTGGAAGACGAAGATCATAACAACTTTCAAGTTTCAAGATTTCCAATTTCCGCAAGCTACAAATTGACGTGAGAATGCTACCTTCATTCAAACCACGCAATGCCAAGTACCTCAAGTGTATTAGATAACATAATAATGGTAGCTTGGGTGACTCTGTGGATAATACTCTGAGAGAACAATGTGTCTGAAATTTCTCAAAATCTAATTTAGAATAAGACTTCATGTTAAAAAATGTTCGCAAGGACTCAACATTTTTCAAGTCTTTTTTGTTAAATGTTAGGTCATCACCAACGTACCCTATATGATGTGTGCTTCTTGGTAAATTGGTTATGTCTCCATCCTCCATGACAGAACACTCTTTCCCCGTGACAGATTGGGCAAGATCATGGACTAAATCATGCATCTTGAATGTCATGCAACCATCATCATCAGTCGTGACTTCTTGGAAGAATGATTTGTGGTACAGTTCATTCCAAATTTCATCACCAACATCCTCAATTTCCAACTTTTCCCGAGATGAGATGAACCCATTTGCCATCCAGAGATGAATCAATTCCTCCTTATCCATAACTGTATCTTTGGGGAAGATAGCACAAAAGGCAAAACACCGCCTCAAGGTTGGTGTTAAACTAAAGTAGCTCAGTCTTAAGGCGGGCAAAATAGATTTTTCATCTTGTAGGTTCCAAATATCACTTTCTTTAACTTCAAGCCACTGTTTTTTGTCACTCTTGGAATGCAAAAGGCTTCCCAACGCTTGAGCTGCAAGTGGCAAACCCCCACACTTCTTCACAATCTCCCTTCCTATCTCTTCAAGCTCTTCCCTCACCTCTGCATCATTGGGGAATGCACGTTGTTTGAATAGTGACCAACAATCATCCTCAGATAAACTTGACAAGTGATAAGTAGGGTGAGTGCGCATGATGGATGCAACGTCCAATTCACGAGTGGTGACTAAAACTGAAGCACCGTTTGATCCACAAGCTAGCACAGATCTCAGTTGATTCCATTTGTCTTGGTTTTTGTTCCACACATCGTCTAGAACAAGCAAATAAGTCTTACTCTGTAGCTTTTCTCGAACTATATTTTTCAATGGATCTAGATCCTTGATGTTGCACTCTTTTTTTGTGATAGATACCATGATAGATTGTAGAATCCTTATCACGGAAAAATCATCAGAAACACAGATCCAAATTCTTAAGGTGAAATGGTCACTTACCCTTTGGTCATTGTAGACCAACTGAGCAAGTGTTGTTTTTCCAAGTCCACCAAGCCCCACAATTGGATAAACAAAAAGGCCGCTAGACTCAGGGGCTTGCCTAAGAAGAAGCTCGACAATCTTGTCTTTATCACCATCTCTTCCATATACTGGTTGTGCAATATCAGAGAAGGTTTGACGCCATTCAGGAACTTGGATTGACCCTTCTCTTATCACTACTTCACGTTGAACAAAATGATGTCTGTTCCTATCTTCAGAAATTTGATCTAATCTCTGTGAGATCTCCTTCAACCTCTTACCAATCCGATAACGAAACCATATGTTGTTTGGTTTAAAAGAGGATAAAGAGAAACAGTGTGGCTGGCTTGCAGATCCTGAATTGTGTGAAGGTGACCGTATGGAATACTCATCAAGAATATCGTCGAGCACATGAGTTGCATCCTTAAGATCCTGCAACCATATCTTTATGGGTTTGCTTGTTATCTCCTTTTGTTCAGCATCTTCTACAACAGCCTGAATCAGTTTGAGAGACCTGGTTAGCCTCTTAATCTCCCCATTGACGCCGCAGAATGTTGCAAGCTCAGAGCGGACGAAAGAGTTCAAGTTGTCAAGCAAAATTTCAAGTAAAGCCTCAGCCATTTTTCACAAGTTTGCTAAATTGCAATGATAGAAATGGTGAAGAACGAAGATGGTTTCCAGATGAGGGATTGGTAGACAGAAGTGGGATATGTGTGAAGATAGAAACTTGATAGAAAGGTAGTTTCCACCTAAGAAAATAATTGAAGACACAACTCATCACAATAGTACGTACAATTATTAAAGTCGGTATTGAAATTTACAAAATTTTGACCTCTTTTTGCAAATTGCTTTCTTTTTCATATAATATTGATTGGAATTGCTTTCTTTTTCACACTTCATCACAATATACTGCGTTTAATTATTCATGTGTGCACCACGCCAATCAAAATTAAATTTTGAAATATTGTATTTAATCTTTATGAATTTTTAGTTTTGGACGTTGAACTTTTTTCAAATTTTACAAAAATACTATTTAGTCTTCGAATTTACAACTCTGTCAACTATGTTGTCCTCAAATTTGAAAAAAATACTATTTAATTCTTGAATTTGTAACTCTGTCAACTATTTAATCCCCAAACTTGGCAAAAATATTATTTAGTCCTCGAATTTGCAACTCTGTCAACTCTAACATGTAATGATCGTGGGATTAAATAGTTGATAGAGTTATAAATTCGTGGACTAAATAGTATTTTTGTCAAGTTTGGGGACTAAGTAGTTGAGAGAGTTGTAAATTCGGGGACTAAATAATATTTTTGCCAAATTCAAGAATTAAATAATTGATAGAGTTGCAAATTCAGAGATTAAATAGTATTTTTGCCAAATTCAAGAACTAAATAATAATTTAATCAATAATTTATAGACTAAAAGATATTTTACTTAATCTTTAGATATTTCAGTAGATATAAAGTTACTTTGAAGAGAAAAAGAGAAATCCACTTGGTGCTAGTGGAATATCTTTTACTGTTTACCCTCGTCTGTGTGCACTTTGATGAATGTTATGCAAAAGCAGCTTTAATGTTAAAGAACAAAATTTTTTAGGCAAAAGTAACGGCAATTTTAGCCAAAATCCTTGTAAGAAAAAAACAAAACCTAAAAACACCTATCATAAAAAATATTACCAAAACACTCCATTTTTGTCATTTTGTGCTCAGAAATTCGTCCAAAGCTAAGACGAATTTTTTTAAAAAAAAATCCAAAGAAGTTCGTCTTACCCATTGACGAACTTCATTCAAATTAAAAAAAAGTCAAAATTTCAAATTGGTCATTTATGTTTGCACGGAGTTTCATATTGGTCCTTTATGTTTCAAAAGGTCTAAATTGGTCCTTTCTTTTTGCAAGAAGTTCCAAATTGGTCATTCCGTCAATTTTTTAAGTTAAGTGCTGACGTGGTGTGCTGACGTGTCCACCTAAGCTAACGTGGCATGCCACGTCAACGCCACATCATCACATTTTGGCCACAACATATGATATTGGATGATGATGTGGCATGACACGTTAGCTTCAATTGACACGTAGGAGATATGATGTGTCCACGTCTGTACTTAACGGAAAAAATAAATGAACTTGGACGGAATGACCAATTTGAAACTTCTTGCAAACATAAAGGACCAATTTAGACTTTTTAAAATATAAAAGATCAATATGAAACTTCGTACAAATATTAAAAAATATTGTTTTTGTCTTTCCCTTTTTAATAATTTATTTTAACAGTCAAAAGTTAATTATTTTAGAAAAAATTAACATAAATTATTAAACAAAATATATAATTTTAGCCGATAATGTTAAAATATTTTTAGAATAGAGAAGAAGAAGAAGAAGAATACTTTCACGTTATTATTGATGATAGGAATAAAGTCTTTTATAGGCAATTATATAACAAACTATTAAATATAATAAACTTAAAAATCATGAAGAGATAAAGATATTATCTCTAACTACTAACAATAATTTAAAATTACGAATTGATTCTAACTACTAGATAATTTCAAATAATGATTTTGAATCAAATCCTAACATGCTCTCTTGATTTAAAATTTCAAAAATCTTCAACTTTTTATTTTTCAGAAGCACTTCTCTTCTCTCCATAATGATTCACCTCTCATCATTTTTCTAATGATGCACTTCTCATCATTTTCTTAATGATGCACTTCTCATCATTTTTCTATTGGAGCACATCTCTCCAAATTCAAAAATCTTGGTGCACTTCTCACCAAAGAGTCTCTTAATGTAAAATTCTTCAAAGTTGCAAAATCCCTTTTGAGAGTCAGGACTTTTATTTTCCTCATTCTTTCATCACCTTGATATGATTTCTTCAACATCTCCCAAGTTTTTTTAGCAGTTTCACAAGTCATAATTCTTATGAAAACTGTTTCAAAAAATTGCTGAATAAATTATAAATAAAACTCTTTTGAGCTTTCGATGGTTCTTCTTCTTCTTCTTCAGCCATAATTTTCACACAATCTCACAGACTCTCAAGAAGAACGTAACCAGGCTCTGATACCATGTTAAAATATTTTTAGAATAGAGAAGAAGAAGAAGAAGAATACTTTCACGTTATTATTGATGATAGGAATAAAGCCTTTTATAGGCAATTATATAACAAACTATTAAATATAATAAACTTAAAAATCATGAAGAGATAAAGATATTATCTCTAACTACTAACAATAATTTAAAATTACGAATTGATTCTAACTACTAGATAATTTCAAATAATAATTTTGAATCAAATCCTAACAGATAAAGTATATTGAACCTAAATTTCAATTTGGTATTGAAATTTATTGTAACCATACAAATTTTCTTAGTTTAATTTGACATATTGTTCTCTTTTCATATTGGTTGGAATTTGGAACCCTTCACCAAACTACGTATAGGACCAAAAGGTATTTTCGAAGAAACTTTTCAGAAATTAATCAGTAAGCAACAAATTAAATTAATCTTATATATATATTAATTATGGTATAGTATGATACTATGATGTTATATCAGAATCATGGAGTAGATGTTCAGTGGTACGGTAGTACTGAACTTCAGTACATCCCTCCAATCAGTTGGTCCCTAAACCATTCAAGGTAGGCCCTAATTAATGTGAGTTTTTATTAATATTAACAAATGGCACTACATGATTGGAGGGATGCACTGAAGTTCAGTGGTACGGTACCATTGAACTTTTATCCGATATCATGTCATTTATATATGGTATTCTATTTAATATAATATTTTACATATAACATGCAAATCTATCTTAGATATTTTATACTAATCATTGTTGTTTGTTTTTATAACTTTTAAATTTATCATTATAAATTTACGTAAAAAAACTAATTATATTTGTACTATTATTTTTTTAAAAAAAAATTTAATTAACTTTAAATTAAAAAGATTAGTCATCCTTCCATAGAATAATTTAAATTAATTATCTAGTATATTTATATTATAATTATTAAAACTTGTAAAATGCTTTCTTAGCTTGAAATGTATTCTATGTCTCTAAGAGCTGAGTGAGAATCAATTAAGTATCTATCTTATTTATTATAATTAGCAAAAAAAGACCTTCAATCCAACAAAATATTTTAAATAACAATTTTCTAAATATCCAATAAAATTTTTTGAGTAAATGTCCAAGTTAGTCCCTGAAAGATTAGAATTGTTCCAATTTAGTCCTTGAAATATATAAATATCTAATGTAGTCCTTGAAAGATGTTTTTGTCCCAATTTAACCCTTTTTTATTTTTCCGTCAGGTTACTTAACAGCCAATGACACGTGGATGCTGACATGGCAAAGTAAAATCCATATCATTACATATAAGTGCCACGTCATATTTAATTTCAATTGAAAAATGAAAAAAAAAATCATCCATGGAACACCTTCTTCTCTGCTTAGAAGAGAAAAACAAGCATCCAACACCTTCTTCTCCAACTCAAATCCGCCGCTGCCCCCACCACCTCCCTCAGTCAGAGCCCTCATATCAAATTAAAGCTCAAATAGAAATACCGAGAATTAACTAGAAAGCCAATTGCAATCCCAAACCAAAAAAAGAAATCCCTAATTCCCAGAAGAAGAACTCAATCCCACCAAAAGAGACGAATCCAATCAGAAATAACAATCGAAGGTGGAGAGCAGAAGAGAAATGAAAACAAAAAACTGTACCAATCAGTCAAGCCGAATGAGCGGAGAGTGAAAGAGAGGGTCAACAAAAAACATCAATAGGGGTCTGCTTTTGACAGTGCAAGGTGGGAGCTTTTGAGTGTATATTACTATATTGAGTCAATGTAGGTTGAAGAATGGAAGGAAGGAAGAGCAAGATTAAGGCTTTGTTTAGCTTTTTATATATGATGTGGCACTTGTGTGGTAATGATATGGATTTTATTTTGCCATGTCAGCATCTATGTGTCATTGGCTGTTAAGTAACCTGACAGAAAAATAAAAAATAGTTAAATTGGGACAAAAATAATCTTTCAAAGACTAAATTAGATATTTATATCTTTCAAAGACTAAATTGAAACAATTCTAATCTTTCAGGGACCAACTTGGACATTTACTCAAAATTTTTTAATAATCATTCAAGTAATTTAATATATAACTAAAACGGCTTAACAAAATATTTTAGATAAAAAATTGTGGTAATGAGGATAGAGAAGAGGGCGGTGTAGATAAAAAAAAGTAAGAAACTTCACAGAAATTGAATTGAGAACGGATATCTCTTTGACAAATCGTTTTCTTTTCATCATATTGATTGGAAATTTGGAACCCTTCAACAAATTAGACTACTTTTGAAAGAGTCATAATTTGGACAAAGAAGGTAGCTTCGAGGAAATTTCCCAAAAATTGACGTAAAAAATTTATTCTTTAATTTTTGTTTAAAAAATCTAATATAAAATAAAAATAATAATAAATTAGATTATTTGATATTTTCTATTTATATAATACACTATAAAATATTTATTATTATACTTTAAAATAATAAATCAAATAATGGAAAATTTTTTATTTATATCTCTATTTTTATAATAACTACTTATACTTATTATATGTACTTTCTCTCTCATATATTTTTTTATCATATATATATATATATATATATATATATATATTGTATTTTTTACATAGTTTTCATAACCAACCTAACCGGTTCAACCAGTGAACCGGTCACTAGTGTGGTTCAAAAGAACTATAAAACTGCTCTCCCAAAAAGTCAGTCAACAATCAAGAAAATCGTTCAAAACCAGCCAAAAGTTAGTGAAAATTGGCTAAGAACCAATTTGCATGAAAATGAGAGAAAAATGAAGAAAAAAAAGAAGAGGATGAAGAAGAAGAAAAAAAAAGTGAAAGAAACAAGTAAATTTTATTAGAAAAATTAAAAGAATGAAAAAGAAGAGAAAAAAATAGATAAAAATTTAAAGGTATCGTATTACCAAAAAAAATTGCAGTGCCTGAAATTATATATATATATATATATATATATATATATATATATATATATATATAGATGGATTGTAATATAATCATATTTTACATTACATATATTCATTTAGATTACGTTAAAATTATTAAGTAAAATAATATTTAATTAAAATTTTTTTGACAAATTTGTTCCTCATATTTTTCATAACCACCACCACTACTACTACAAAAATAACCTATTTTTAGTGACGGCTTTTTTTTTTATTTAAAACTGTCACTAAAGTTTTAACAACGGTTATACTGACCATAATAAAGGTTAGCACGTCGGGAATAATTCTAGCGACGCTTGACATAAGCGTCGGCAGTAACCGTCGTTAAACCTTGCGACGGTCAAAATCATCACTAAAGTCTTTTAAATAGATCATTGTTGATTTATATTTAACGATGGTTTAAACCGTCGTTAAACCAAGGATGTTATACTATTTGAAATTTGGCTAGATCACTTTTTTTTAAACATTTTTTCAATTTATTGATACTTTTAATTTCCTTAAAAAAATATAAATACTTATTTAACCAAAATATTTTCATTTGTATTCAAGATATATTTAAAGTTTTACATCCAAAACATATTCATAATTACCAAGTCAATACTAAACATAAAAAGTTTTACAATATTGCAGCAACGTAACAGTCATATATGCATATAAGTTCAATAACAAAAATAAAATAAATATTCAGCTTCAAGAATCATGACTTCCTTCTAATGATCTTCGACACGTTGGAGGTGATGCCTCTGTGTTTCCCATATCAAATGACGGTAAGAAATGTGAAAAAATATATATAAATAACTACTACATAATAAATAGTTTAAAATTTTTTAATTTACAAATTGCTATTTGGCTTGACCTAATAATACTACCAATTGTTTCATAGAGAAAGAAAGTTATAGTGTCATTACAATATCTTAATTACTCTCCAATTTCTTGAGATGCGATGATTTTTTAAAAAATGATATTAAACACATCAAGCAGTGAGTTTTAAAAGTTAAAACTAATAATCTTTTTATATTCTAAAACGGTAAATAGTTCAATTATGCTTCAAAATAACAAATGTTCAGATAAAAAATTCATAATATTGAGTTAATGCGAACTTGTCACTAGAAATAAACTACCAGTAGTAATTAGTAAATTTCATTTACTGCACTCTTGGGAATCATAATTCCCTTTGATCTTTTGAAAGTTGAAACTAGAATTAATTATATATGCGCATAAAAGTTCAATGGTACTGTATGATTGAAGTTCAGTACATCCTTTTAATCATATAGAGCTATTTGTTAATATTAATATAAATTCACATTAATAAGGACTCACCTTGAATGGTTTATGAACCAATTGATTGGAATGATGTACTGAAATTCAATACTATCGTACCACTGAACTTCCTTCTTCTTGATTTTGAACTATGAATTACGAGAAGCTAGTAAATGCCATTTACTGGATACTCTTTTGTCTTTTGTAATTCAAAATGCCCAAATCATTTTGAATATCTAATCAGTAAAAGTTTCTATCTCAAGTTCCGTACTTATCTACTATATATATATATATATATATATAGTGTTATGTTCTACCAAGCTCCACTCAATTAATTATTACACAATATATTTTCAATAAAGTTATTGTATGGATGGGTCTCTAGTGTACAGGACACACAAAACTAGTACAGCCCAATGTAATACATGCAATTTAAAGGCATAATAAGGCTACAAGCCTACAACAAATAAAGTTGATCATTTAAACATAAGAAATTTATTAAGGAAAAAAAGGACAACATAAAACTGGTTGAACATAGATATAGAAAAATTTTACCATGTCATTTTGGAAATCACTATGTCATTTGCAAATGGTTTTCTAAAATAGTATGTAACCTGAAACAATGAAGACACATCCTTTACATAAAGATCGATATATACATCATAAATAAAAGGCTAGAGGAAATGGAATTGATATCGTAGTCTATTAAAAATGCATATTTATTTGATATTCTCATCAAAGAAAAGAAAAACATGAAAGAAGTTTAAGCTTATAAAATAGCTCGTCCATAATCTTAGAATTCAATAGGCATATATGATCCATAGGACATTGAAATAATATCAAGTATGAAAGCAAAACATGTGTACCTTATATTCCATGGTTCATTCGGAAGAAGAACTAGGTTTTCCTCTCTTACTCTAGTCGTGCAGCGGCTACAATGAGGAGACTCACTGGGTTAGGGTTAGAGAGGGGACCTAACCTGTATTTATAAGTGTGTCTTACTGGGCCCTCCCATTACGGGCTTCAGTAAAACCCTAAAGGCTTACACATAGCCGCCTACCAGACTTTATTTTAATGTGTGCTAAAGCCCAAGTGATTGCTTTATACTTTGGGCTTTCCTTTTATTTGGACCACCTATCAACCCGTATATTTATAAAACCAAAATAAATACATTATATAATTAATGTGAGCCCACAAATTAAATATTTCTAACACATAAGGCATAAATACAACCAAAACACATCATAAAACAAATTCCTCTGATGTCACAAGGATACTGATCATTTAAACAAGCTTGATTCCAAAACAGATCATGGAATTGAGTATGAACATAATATCAAACAAAAGGAAATTAGCTCCGGTTGAAGTTAAACATAAGAGTATATATACCATCACTCACTACTGCTCTTATGGTAGTATTTTTGACACATATTTAAATCCTTCAAATATGTGTCAAAAATAACGAAAATGTTGGTAATGAGACCCAATTAGGGAAGAGATAATGGAGAGAGGTGAGTGTTAGAAAGCTCGACTTCTCTTCTCTCACAATTACAAAATTAAAAAATAAAATAAAATATAAATATATCATGGTTTTGTTTCCTGCAGAAGAGATATGTGCCCATATATATAAATATAGATCATCTATAAGAATTTATATTGGGCAATAGGAGAAATATAGGATCAATTAAATTAAAATAAGAAAGATAAATAAAGAGTCCATCACATTACCATCTTCACATTTTTTTTTTTTGGACCAAAACAGACCCCAAAATAATATATATAAATATAACACTGCTACTAGAAAAAATTAATGGTCAAAACCCCAAATTGGTCCCTTATGTTTGTACGAAGTTTTATATTGGTCCTTTATGTTTTAAAAAGTTTAAATTGGTCCTTTATGTTTGCAAGAAGTTCCAAATTGGTCCTTCCGTTCAAGTCCATTTATTTCTTCCGTTAAGTGCTGATGTGGACATATATCATCTCTCCTACGTGTCCATTTAAGCTGACGTGTCATGGCACGGCGACACGTCATCATTCACTATCCTATGTGATGACGTGGCGCTAATGTGGTAATGACGTGGCGATAACATGGCATGACCATCAGCTTAGATGGACAGGTCAGCACGCCACATCAACACTTAACTTAAGAAATTGACGGAAGTGAACGGAAGGACCAATTTAAAACTTCTTGCAAACATAAAGGACCAATTTGGACTTTTTAAAACACAAAGGACCAATATGAAATTTCGTACAAACATAAGGGACCAATTTAGAGTTTTGATCAAAATTAATTTAGTGGCCCAAAATTTGTCACTTATAATAAGCATAATACTTGGCTTCAAAATGATCAGCATAATATATATATATATATATATATATATATATATATATATATATATGTGGAATATGTTGTATCTTGTGCCTCCAAATTAGTAAAGTAATTTAGCATAATATTTTATACTAAACTAAATATATTCAAAAGAAGGATGTGCTTATATATATCAATTATCATCACTCATAAACGTACGTAGACTTTCATAATCAGTCTGCAGCTTCAATTCCATTAATATTTCTTTATTGGAAAAGAGAATTTAACAAAACAATAACATATAGTTGAATGATATATTAATTATTTGAACAACAATGATGATATTGTTGGAGGTTAGAAATGAGAAGGAAAATAAAATGGTTTGTCCAGAATACAGTGAAGGAGGAAACTATATTTAAATTGACAAGAAGTCATTTCTTAACAAAGTGTGTACAAAAAAAGATACTAGTAATACATATATGGGCACTTAACTATATATGATAAGCAGGGGCTTCAAACAACTCAGCTTCTCCATCATTAACTTATACTTATATTTGGAATATGTTGTATCTTGTGCCAGTCTTCTCCACTCCCTTTCTTACATCTCTCTTCCAACATTGGGCAATCAGTTATATTCAAATACTCAAGTGAAGTGAGGTGTTGAATAGCTTCAGGCAAACACTTCAATCCACTGCACCCCTGAATAGTCAAAGATCGAAGAGAGCATAAACCTTCCATTACTTGCTCTGGAATACACTCAAGCTCATCATAAAACATCAAATCTAAACTCTCTAAAGCATGAAGACTCTTGAGTTGAGTTGGCAATTTCTTTAGCTTTGAGCAGAAAAAGATTTGCAAGGACTTAAGCCCATGCAGATTAGAAATTGACTTTACTAATTCTTCTTTGCTGTAACCTAAGACGAGCTCTTCAACAGATGGAAGGCATGACAACGTCAGTTTTGGACAGCCAGAAATGTACAAATCATGAAGATGTGGGAACATCTCCCCTCCTTCTCTTTTCAACAACCTCTCTAACTTTGGCATGCTATATAATTCGAGTGTTTTCAAAGATCTGAAAGCTTTCACCTCTACGTCATCATAACATTCATCATCATCCAAGTATTCCACACATGCCATATTCACTATGCAAAGTGTTTCTAGAGATGGTAGTTTACCAAGTGCTGGAAGTTGCACACAGTTGCTGCAGTCTTGAAGGTTTAGAGAAACTAAATTATTGAGACACGAATCATCTTTTATCCAACTGGGAAAGCATGATCCTTTGTACCCACGTACTTCTAATTTATTGAGGTTTGAAAAAGGTTGAAGGGCTTCAATCACTTGTTCAGCATCAACACCTACTGCTTTAATTTCACTTTCTTCACTATTGTCCCATGACAAGCTTAGAACTCGAAGCTCTTTTATTCCAATCAAATTGACCCCTTTAGCTTCATCTACACTACCAACACACTTAAGCCCTTTGATGCTTAGTTCTCTTTGACATAGGTTTAGGTCATGTAACTCTTTCAAGCTATGTCCTTCCTCAGATCTCACAATGAACAAACTCAATGTTCTTAAGCCAGATAGTTTCCCAATGCTTGGGGGCATCCAGGATATTGCTGGACACTCTAAAATAATAAAATGTCTGAGATACCGCAAGTTGGCTAAGCCTTCTGGAAGAAAACGCAGCTTAACACAACGTATTAATTTCAAGATTTCCAATTTTTGCAAGCTACAAATTGACGTGGGAATGATCTCTATGTCCAAATCATGCATTTCCAAGTACCTCAAATGTATTAGATAACATGATAATGGCAGCTTGGTTGAATTAGTGGATAATACCCTGAGTGAATGTACTTGAAACTTCTCCAAATCTAATTTTTCATCTTTTAGCCGATTACAAAGAAATAATTTAGACAATGATTTCTTGGTGATTAAAAATGTTCGCAAGGACTTAACATTTTTCAAATCTTTCTTCTTAAATATAATGCCGTAACCAACGTACCTTATATGATGCGTGCTTCTTGATAAATTGGTTATGTCTCCACCCTTTATGACAGAACACTCTTTCCCCGTGATAGATTGGGCAAGATCATGGACTAAATCATGCATCTTGAATCTAATGCAACCATCATCATCAGTCGTGACTTCTTTGAACAATGATTTGTGGTACAGTTCATTCTAAATTTCATTACCAACATCCTCAATTTCCAACTTTTCTCGAGATGAGATGAACCCATTTGCCATCCAGAGATGAATCAATTCTTCCTTTTCGATAAGTTCATCTTTGAGAAATATAGCACAAAAAGCAAAACACCGCCTCAAGGTTGGTGTTAAACTAAAGTAGCTCAATCTTAAGGCGGGCAAAATAGATTTTTCATCTTGTAGGTCCCAAAGTTCACTTTCTTTAACTTCAATCCACTGTTTTTTGTCACTCTTGGATTGCAGAAGGCTTCCCAATGCTTGAGCTGCAAGTGGCAAACCCCCACACTTCTTCACAATCTCCCTTCCTATCTCTTCAAGCTCTTCACTCACCTCTGCATCATTGGGGAATGCACGTTGTTTGAATATTGACCAACAATCATCATCAGATAAACTTGACAAGTGATAAGTAGGGTGAGTTCGCATGATGGATGCAACGTCCAATTCACGAGTGGTGACTAAAACTGAAGCACCTTTTGTTCCACATGGTAGCACAGATCTCAGTTGATTCCATTTGTCTTGATTTTTGTTCCACACATCGTCTAGAATAAGCAAATAACTCTTAGTTTGTAGCTTCTCTCGTACTATATTTTGCAATGGATCTAGATCCTTGATTTTGCACTCTTGTTTTGTGACAGATACCTTGATAAATTGGAGAATCCATATCACGGAAAAGTCATCAGAAACACAGACCCAAATTCTTAATGTGAAATGCTCACTTACCCTTTGGTCATTGTAGACCAACTGAGCAAGTGCTGTTTTTCCAAGTCCACCAAGCCCCACAATGGGATACACGAAAATGCCGTCATGATGTTGCCCAAGAAGAAGCTCCACGATCTTTTCTTTATCACCATCTATTCCATATATTTGTGGTTGTGGAATAATAGAGCTAGTTTGGCGCCATTCTAGAACATCTATGGGCCTTTCTCTGATCACTTGACGTTGAACAAAACAATATTTGTTCCCATCTTGAGAAATTTGATCTAATCTCTGTGTGATCTCCTTCAATCTCTTACCAATACGATAACGACACCGTAAGTTGTTTGGTTTGATAGAGGATAAGGAGAAGCGGTGTGCTTGGCTTGTAGATCCAAAATTGTGTGGAAGCGATCGGATGGAATATTCATCAAGCATATCGTCGAGCACGTGAGCTGCATCTTTAAGTTGTTGCAACCATATCTTGATGGATTCCTGTGTTATCTCCTTTTGTTCAGCATCTACAATCACAGCTTGAATCAATTTGAGAGAATTGGTTAGCCTCTGAATCTCTCCATTCACTCCCCAGAATGTAGCGAGTTCATCGCGGGCGAAAGAGCTCAAATTTTCAAGCACAACACCAAGTAAAGCCTCAGCCATTTTTTTTCTGAAATATCGATGAGTGATTGGTAGAATGAAGAAAGTAGATAGAAATAATTGAAGTGTGAGAATAGCCTAATAATGATATGCACTGCAGGAAAGTTGTATTGAAACGAGATTAGTTAATAGTTAGGACAAAGAGAAGGTAGTTTTCAAGAAATTTCTTTGAAATAATTTAAGTATTTATTGTTTTTTTTAAAAAGAGAAAATGAGAAACCCACTTGTACTAGTGGGGATATCTTTTATAGCTTACCCTTATCTGTGTGCTAGTTTGATGTTCACCTGTGAATAGATTCTTTAAGCTAAAGAACAAATTATTTTTCTACTATCTATATTAATTATATGACTTGATTTTAATTTAGACATATTCTTTTATATATATATATATATATATATATATATATATATATATATTAATTACTGCTTTTCTTTTGTTATATTAACTAACTAAACTATGAGTACTTCTTTACGTAGAAACGCAAAAGAAAAAGAAAATAGAAAAAAAATGTATTTATTATGTTTGTTAGTAAAAGTTGAGAATAGAAATGGAATGAGAATGTATTAAAATTATCATTTTTTCTCTTATATTTAAATAATAAAAAGAAAAGAAAATTATGATTGTGTCAAATCAAAAAATATAATAGACATTTTGTATTTTGTATTTTTTTAATTATACACACTTTTTAAGATAAAAATAAAAAAAATGAGTAACACGTGGGACTTACATTCCATTGTCATTCCTAATCTTAAAATTATATATATATATATCTGTACATATGTATATATATATATATATACATATGTATACATATGTATGTATATATATATATATATATATATGTATATATATATGATTTTAGTATGATGCAACTTGTTTCATGTATGCAATGTATATTGTGATATGTGGGTAGGATGACTTGAGATGCAATGTAATTTTTCACGTGTCACAATCTTATCGGCCGAAATTATATTACATACATAAAACAAGTTGCATCATACACCAACTTATTTTTAGTAGTGGGCGTTTGGTACAGTGACAACGCCTCTAATTTTTAGAGTGCGATTGATGAATTGTGATTTGTGAAGTGGCGGGAAACTGAACCGGGCCTAAAAAAATATATTATTGCAATTTAAAATTTTTTAATTTTGGCAAATTATAAATTGAGAATTAGCTACAACCGTTTGTTTAGTTTATTTTAATAAAAATATTATTATTTTAAAATCAAGTATTCTATGCGTTCCGCTTTGTTTAAATTTCAACACAGTGAACCATTTTTTTTCTCACTATGGTTGCTTTATGCTGCTTTTAAGTTTTAACAATCAGTTTTTATGTTTATTGACCCAAAACACGCAGCTGTACAAATAAGAAAATCAAACATCAAAATTGTCCATTGAAGTTTTAGTTTAGTAGTAGCAGGTTTTAGCTCAAGATTTTTATGAGATACTTGGTAGGGATTATTAAAATACCCATACTCAATGAGTACCATGAAATGTTATATGATGATAAAAAAAATTTAAAATAATTTATTTTTAGATTTTTATGAATCTGGATCTGGGTATGGGGATTCGACTATTTGTAGGATCCAGGGATAAAAATTTATTTTGATACCCGCTCAAATTGAGTTTAGGAACGAGAAATATAGTATCATATCCAAACTCTACATAATCATCTCTAATAGTTTAGTTGGGGACTAAACTGAAAGATAAATATAATTTTTATTGTAAAATATATTATATTGGGACAAAAATGTTATAAAAATTATTCTTTATGCACAAATAAAATTTTGGCAAAAGTACATTTCCTGCCTCCAACGTTTGGGAGTCCTGTCAGTTTCGCCCCTAACGTTTTTTCGCTGTCAATTGTACCCCTAACGTTTTACGTTTTTGCCAATGTCACCATTTTCACTAACACAGTCAAATATTTAACAGTTTTTGCTGACGTGGCATCCTATGTGGCAAAAATATCTGACTTGACATATTTTTTTTCCACATCATATTTCTAATGTTTTTGTTTCTGTCAATTGTACCCCTAACGTTTTACATTTTTGCCAATGTCACCCTTTTTACTAGCACCATCAAATATTTAATAGTTTTTGCTTACGTGGCATCTTATGTGACAAAAATATCTGACTTGGTATTTTTTTTTTCCACATCAGATTTCCTACTCATCTTTTCCCCATCAAAGTTGTGTCGTTTTGACCTCAGCTTATTCCTTCTAAAATATAACTCAAATGCACGCGTTATTTTGTCCATAAAAATATCGGAGACGTTATCCATTCTTTATTTTAGGAAGACATATTCGACCTTCGATTACTGAGAAAACGTGAAAGTTTTCGAGCACTTATTTTGACTTCTCTCCGACAACGTCTTCCCGGAATAGAGAATGGGTAACATCTTAGGTGTTTTTGTCTACAAAATGGCATGTGCGTTTGAGTTATATTTTAAAAGGAATAGTGTGAGGCCAAAATGACACGATTTTGATGGGGAAAAGATGAATAAAAAATCTGGTGTGAAAAAAATGTGCCAAGTCAAATATTTTTGCCACATAGGATGCCATGTAAGCAAAACTATTAAATATTTGATGGTGCTTGTGAAAAGGGTGACATTGGCAGAAATGTAAAACGTTAGGGGTACAATTGACAGAAACAAAAACGTTAGAAATCTGATGTGGAAAAAAATTATGCCCAGTCAGATATTTTTGCCACATAGGATGCCATGTCAGCAAAAATTGTTAAATATTTGACGGTGTTAGTGAAAAGGTTGACATTGGCAGAAACTTAAAACGTTAGGGGTACAATTGACAGCAAAAAAACGTTAAGGGCAAAAATGACAGGACCCCCAAACGTTAGGGCATGAAAGGTACTTTTGCCTAAAATTTTCTTCAACAAATGACCAAATCCTTCACAATACACACACTAAGACCTCTAAATCATTGCACAAGACGACGCCGTATTGGATGGAATGCTTGGACAACATCGCCTTTGGACAGCCGAGATCCAATTTCAATTATACTCAAAGATCGAAGAGAGCATAAACCTTCCAATATATAGTGAAGGAGGAAACACCATGTATAGTACTAGAGGCTACATAAGTACATACATGCATGTCAAAATTTTTTCAATTTAAAAAATATAAACTAAATAATTATTAATTATAAAATAATAAATAAAGACTAAAAAATTATTTTTTATAACTACCACAATTATTATTTTTTAAAAACAAAATTACTCACTATCACTATTTTTCTATTTTTTTTCCCATGATTTTCTCACATCATTTTTATTTACTTTTTAATTAATTAAATGACTATTTTAAGAGACTATTGACGAGAAGGGTCTACAACCATATCAATATAGATAATAATATATAATTGTTGCAGTTTTAAAATTTTTATTTGGGCAAACTATATTTAAATAGAAAATTAATTAGTTACTTGGTGTTTTATTCTTTTTTTTTTTGGTACAACTTGGTGTTTTATTCTTAAGTACTCACAATATCTGCCAATTAGATACGCACAGAACAAGAAAATTATTAGTTCACCTAAAGTAGATGTTGTGAATAGGAGGGAGTAATTAAGTACTTCATCCGGTTCACAATATCTACTTCGTTGGGAGGTTTTCTATGTTTTTAAATATCTGCTAATTTACAAAATCAAGAAAGCATTAATTATTTTTTTATAATTTTATCTCTAACAATACCTATTCTCAAGATAAGATTAATAGAGAAAAAGTAAGTAGGAGTAAATAATTATTAAGAGTAATTTAGTGTCTTTATTTTATATTTTTCTAAGTTTAAGTGAACTACTCCCTCTGATTCACAATATTTGCTTGAGTGGGGGATTCTCTATGTTTCAACATATCTGCTATTTTAAAAAATAAAAATAGCATTAGTTATTTATTTACAATTTTATCCCTTTCAAATACCTATTCCCAATATAAGATTAATGGAAAAAGAGTGAGTAGGAGTAATTAATTAGTAAGGGTAATTTAGTCTTTTGATCTCATATTTTTCTAAGTTTAAGGTGAAATAATAATTTCATTGGTCTGTACATACCTATCCAACGAAACAAATATTATGAATTAGAGGGAGTAATAATTTTCTTGATCTACATGCACTCACACAACGAAACAGATGTTGTAAACCAGAAAAAGTAGTTAATTAGTGGTAGTGCTGCAACAATTAATAAAAACGAATTTTTTTTGGTAAAGAAAACGAAGATTTTATTACTTCTTAACATAGAGCGTACAAAAAAAAATAATACAAGTAATACATATATGGGCACTTTTAAAAAAAAAAGATCTAAACTATGATGAATACAAGGAGGGGCTACAAACAACTCAGCTTCTCTATCATCATTCTATATTTATATTTGGAATATGTTGTATCTTGTGCCAGTCTTCTCCACTCCCTTCCTTACATCTCTCTTCCAATATTGGACAATCCCTTATAATCAAACACTCAAGTGAAGTGAGGTGTTGAATAGCTTCAGGCAAACACTTCAATGCTCTGCACTTGCTAATACGCAAAGTTCGAAGAGAGTTTATAGCTTCCAACACTTTCTCTGGAATACACTCAAGCTCATCACAACCATTCAAATCTAGTATCTCCAAAGCAGGGAGTTGAGTTGGCAGCTTTGAGCCTCCTGTGATATTCAACCACTTAAGCCCATGCAGATTAGAAATTGACTTTACTAATTCTTCTTTGCCGTAACCTAAGTCGAGCTCTTCAACAGATGGAAGGCATGACAACTTCAGTTTTGGACAGCCAGAAATCTCCAGCTTATGAAGACGTGGGAACATCTCCCCTCCTTCTCTTTTCAACAACCTCTCTAACTTTGGCATGCCATATAATTCGAGTGTTTTCAAAGATATGAAAGCTTTCACCTCCACGCCATCATAACATTCATCATCATCCAAGTATTCCACACATGCCATATTCACTATGAAAAGTGTTTCTAGAGATGGTAGTTTACCAAGTGCTGGAAGTTGCACACAGTTTCTACAAGATTTGAGTTCTAAAGAAACTAAATTATTGATACATGAAACATCTTTCATCCAACTGGGAAAGCATGATCCTTTGTACCCATCTACCTCTAACTTCATGAGGTTTGAATAAGGTTTAAGGGCTTCAATCACTTGCTCAGCATCAACACCCACTGCTTTAATTTCACTTTCTTTACTATTGTCCCATGACAAGCTTAGAACTCGAAGCTCTTTTATTCCAATCAAATTGACCCCTTTAGCATCATCTACACTACCAACACACTCAAGCCCCTTAATGCTTAGTTCTCTTTGACATAGGTTTAGGTCATGTAACTCTTTCAGGCTATGTCCTTCCTCAGATCTCACAATGAACAAATTTAATGTTCTTAAGCGAGATAGTTTCCCAATGCTTGGGGGCATACAGGATATTTCTGGACACTCTAAAATAATGAGATGTCTGAGATTTTGCAAGTTATTTAAGCCTTCTGGAAGAGAACACAGCTCAAAGCAATTTATTAATTTCAAGATTTCCAATTTTCGCAAGCTGCAAATTGAGGTGGGAATGATATCCATATCCAATTCATGGATTGCCAAGTACCTCAAATGTATTAGATAACATTCTAATGGCAGTTTGGGTGAATTAGTGGATAATACCCTGAGTGAATGTACTTGAAACTTCTCAAAATCTAATTTTTCTTCTTTTGGCTGATCACAAAGAAATATTTCAGGAAAAGATTTCATGCTGATAAAAAATGTTCGCAAGGACTCAACATTTTTCATATCTTTCTTGTTAAATGTAAGGCCATCACCAACGTACCTTATATGGTGTGTGCTTTCTGGTAAATTGGTTATGTCTCCGCCCTTTATGACAGAACACTCTTTCCCCGTGACAGATTGGGCAAGATCATGGACTAAATCATGCATCTTGAATCTAATGCAACCATCATCATCCGTCGTGACTTCTTGAAACAATGATTTGTGGTACAGTTCATTCCAAATTTCATTACCAACATCCTCAATTTCCAACTTTTCTCGAGATGAGATGAACCCATTTGCCATCCAGAGATGAATCAATTCTTCCTTTTCGATAAGTTCATCTTTGAGAAATATAGCACAAAAAGCAAAACACCGCCTCAAGGTTGGTGTTAAACTAAAGTAGCTCAGTCTTAAGGCGGGCAAAATAGATTTTTCATCTTGTAGGTTCCAAAGTTCACTTTCTTTAACTTCAAGCCACTGTTTTTTGTCACTCTTGAATCGCAAAAGGCTTCCCAATGCTTGAGCTGCAAGTGGCAAACCTCCACACTTATTCACAATCTCCCTTCCTATCTCTTCAAGCTCTTGACTCACCTCTGCATCATTGGGGAATGCACGTTGTTTGAATATTGACCAGCAATCATCCTCAGATAAACATGACAAGTGATAAGTAGGGTGAGTGCGCATGATGGATGCAACGTCCAATTCACGAGTGGTGACTAAAACTGAAGCACCCTTTGTTCCACATGCTAGCACAGATCTCAGTTGATTCCATTTGTCTTGATTTTTGTTCCACACATCGTCTAGAACAAGCAAATAACTGTTACTCTGTAGCTTCTCTCGTACTAAATTTTGCAATGGATCCAGATCCTTGATGTTGCACTCTTGTTTTGTGATAGCTACCATGATAGATTGCAGAATCCTTATCACAGAAAAGTCATCAGAAACACAGACCCAAATTCTTAAGGCACCAAAATGGTTGATTACCCTTGGATCGTTGAAGACCAACTGAGCAAGTGTTGTTTTTCCAAGTCCACCAAGCCCCACAATTGGATAGACGAAAAGGCTGTCATGATGTTGCCCAAGAAGAAGCTCCAAGATCTTGTCTTTATCACCATCTCTTCCATATATTTGTGGTTGTGGAATAATTGAGCTAGTTTGGCGCCATTCAAGAACATCTATGGGCCTTTCTCTTATCACTTCACGTTGAACCAAATGATGTTCGTTCCTATCTTTAGAAATTTGATCTAATTTCTGTGTGATCTCCTTCAATCTCTTACCAATACGATAACGAAACCGTATGTTGTTTGGTTTAATAGAGGATAAGGAGAAACGGTGTGCTTGGCTTGTAGATCCAGAATTGTGTGGAAGTGATTGTATAGAATACTCATCAAGAATATCGTCGAGCACGTGAGCTGCATCTTTAAGTTGTTGCAACCATATCTTGATGGATTCCTTTGTTATCTCCTTTTGCTCAGCATCTACAATCACAGCCTGAATCAATTTGAGAGAATTGGTTAGCCTCTGAATCTCTCCATTCACTCCCCAGAATGTTGCGAATTCATCGCGGACGAAAGAGCTCAAATTCTCAAGCACAACACCAAGTAAAGCCTCAGCCATATTTTTTCTGAAATTCTCTATATCGATGAGGGATTGCTAGACTGAAGTGGGTGGGGTGTGTGAATAAACTTGATACAAATAATTGAAGGGTGAGAATAGCCTTATAATGATATGCACTGCAGGAAAGTTGTATTGAAACGAGAATAGTAGTATTGAGAATAGTCAATAGTTAGGACAAAGAGAAGGTAGAAATTTCTGAGAAATAATTGAAGTATATATTGGTTTTTTTTAAAAGAGAAAATGAGAAATCCACTTGTACTAGATAGAAATAATTGAAGGGTGAGAATAGCCTAATAATGATATGCCCTGCAGGAAAGTTGTATTGAAAATGAGATATCCACTAGTACTAGTGGCCTAGTGGGGGGACATCTTTTATAGCTTACCCTTATCTGTGTGCTACTTTGATGTTCACCTGTGATTCTGTGAATATATTCTTTAAGCTAAAGAACAAATTATTTTTCTACTATCTATATTAATTATATGACTTGATTTTAATTTACACGTCTTCTTTTATATATATATATTAATTACTGCTTTTCTTTTGTTATTTTAACTAACTAAACTATGTGTACTTCTTTAGGTAGAAACGGAAACAAAAAAGAAGAGAGAAAGAAAATGTATTTATTATGTTTGTTAGTAAAAGTTGAGAATGGAAATGGAATGAGAATGTATTAAAATTACTATTTTACCTCTTATATTAAAATAATAAAAAGAAAAGAAAATTATGATTATATCAAATCAAAGAGTATAATAGACATTTTGTATTTTCTTTTTTTAATTCTACACACTTTTTAAGATGGAAATAAAATAATGAGTAACATATGGGACTTACTTTCCATTGTCATCCCTAACCTTAAAATTATATATATATATATATATATATATATATATATATATATATATATATATTAGTCACTAAAATCAATTTTTTTAATTAACTTAAATATATATATATATATATGATTTTAGTAATTGATTTTATGTCTATCATAAATAGCTATAATTAATTGTAACTTTTTTAGGGGTAAGTCTATGATGTAACTTGTTGCATATATGCAATATAATTTCGGCCGATAGGATTGTGACATGTGGGTAGGATGACTTGAGATGCAATGTAATTTTTCACGTATCGCAATCCTACAGGCCGAAATTGCATTGCATGTATGGAACAAATTGCATCATAGACCAACTTTTTTTTAGTAATGGGCGTTTGGTACGGTGACAACGCCTCGAATTTTTAGAGTGCGATTGATGAATTGTTAAGTGGCGGGAAACTGAACTGGGCCTATAAAAAAAATATTATTGCAATTTAAAATTTTTTTATTTGGGCAAATTATAAATTGACAATTAGCTACAACCGTTTGTTTAGCTTTTTTTAATAAAAATATTATTATTTTAAATTGAAGTACTTTTTTTTGGGGTAAAAATATAAGTACTTATAATATAAAATATTCTGTTTTTTATTAAAAAAATATTAAAAAAGCTTAAAAATTCTTTTTTTTATGAAACCTATTTTTAAAAAGCTGGTAGATGTGGGAGAAAATTAGTGAACAAAATTGTCCCCTTTTTCCTTTTTCTTGATCATTTAAACATTTTTATTACATGTTTGATTTTTTAAATATTTATTATTATTATTTATTTTTATTTTACATATTTATTATTATATAAAATAAATATTTATTATATTATTAAAATATATAATTTAATATATTATATATGTATATAATATATATATATATATGGACGAACTAGACTGTATAATTTTTTTAAAAGAAAATTAAATCTAACCTAATTCATCTGATAAGGACAAAAATAAAATATTTTGGATATAACTTTTTGTAAGGAATTTTTAGAAAATTTTATTTTCTTAAGAGGGTATAGAGTGAAATTGCCCCATTTTTTTCTCACTATGGTTGCTTTATGCTGCTTCTAACGACCAGTTTTTATGTTTATTGACCCAAAACACGCAGCTGTACAAATAAGAAAATCAAACATCGAAATTGTCCATTGAAGTTTTAGTTTAGTAGTAGCAGGTTTTAGCTCAAGATTTTTATGTGATAATGGGTAGGGATAATCAAAATATCTATATCTAATGGGTACCCTGAAATGTTATATGATGGTAAGAAAAAATGTTAAATATTTTACACATGTTAAAGTAATTTAATAGTATATTTATATATATTTTTTATAATTTTTGTGCGTATAAATTAAAAAATTGATATAAAAATAAGTTTTATATTAATAAAATAATAATTTATTTCTAGACTTTTATGAATCTGGATTCGAGTATGTATGGAGATTCGACTATTCGTAGGATCCAGAGATAAAAATTTATTTTGATATCCACTCAAATTGAGTTCGGAGATGAGAAATATAGTATCTGATCCAAACTCTACTCATAATCATTCCTAATAATTTAGTTGGGGACTAAACTAAAAGATAAATATAATTTTTATTGTAAAATATATTATATTGGGACTAAATTGTTATAAAAATTACTCCTTATGCACAAATAAAATTTTCTCCAACAAATGACCAAATCCTTCACAATACACACGCTGAGACCTTTAAAGCATTGCACAAGACGACGACGTATTGGGTGGACAGCATTGCTTCTGGCTTCTGGACAGCCGAGGATTCAATTTCAATTATACTCAAAGATCGAAGAGAGCATAAACCTTCCAAAATACAGTGACTTAGAGGCTTCACATGTATAAATACATGTATGTCAAAATTATTTTAATTTATAAAATATAAAATAAATTATTATTAATTATAAAATAATAAATTAAAGATTTACAAATTATTTTTTTTATAACTATCACAATCATTATTTTTTAAAAACAAAATTACTACGATCATTATTCTTCTATTTTTTTTCTCTACCATAATATTCTTACATTATATTTTTATTTTTTTAATTAATTAAATGATTATTTTGGGAGACCATTGACGAGAAGGGTCCAAGGCCATATAAGTATAAAATTTTTAAATTTTTAATTTATAAAGTATAAAATAAATTATTATTAATTGTAAAATACTAAATTAAAGATTAAAAAATTAGATTTTTGGATAAGTACCACAATCATTATTATTTTTTAAAAACAAAATTACAACTACCACTATTCTCCTATTTTCTCTCTCCCGTGATATTCTCACATCATATTTTTTTTATTTTTTAATTAATTAAATAGCTATTTTGGGAGACCGTTGATGGGAAGGGTCCACAGCCATATAAATATAGATAACTATAGATAATATATAATTGTTGCAGTTTAAAAATTTTTAATTTGGGCAAACTATATTTAAATTGACAATTAATTACTTAGTGTTTTATTCATAAGTACTCACAATATCTGGCTTGATACACACAGATTAAGAAAATTATTAGTTCATTTAAAGTAAATATTTACTCACTCCGATTCACAATATCTACTTTGTTGGCAGGTTTTCTATGTTTCAAAATATCTGCTGATTTACAAAATCAAAAAAACATTAATTATTTTTTTACAATTTTATCTCGAACAATACCTATTCCCAAGATAAGATTAATGAAGAAAAAGTAAGTAGGAGTAAATAATTATTAAGAGTAATTTAGTGTCTTTATTTTATATTTTTCTAAGTTTAAGTGAACTACTCCCTCTGGTTCACAATATCTGCTTGAGTAGAGATTTTATATGTTTCAAAATATTTGCTATTTTAGAAAATAAAAAAACATTAACGATTTCCTTACAATTTTATCCCCATCAAATACCTATTCTCAATATAAGATTAATGGAAAAAGAGTATCTAGGAGTAATTAATAAGGATAATTTAGTCTTTTGATCTCATATTTTTTTAAGTTCAAGGTGAACTAATGATTTTCTTGGTCTGTGCATACCTACCCAACGAAGCAAATATTATGAACTAGAGGGAATAATAATTTTCTTGATCTGCGTGCACCCACCCAACGAAATAGATGTTGTAAATAAGAAAAAGTAATTAATTAGTGGTAGTGCTGCAACAATTAATAAAAACGAAGATTTTATTACTTCTTAATAATAATACAAATAATACATATATGGGCACTTTAAAAAAAAAAATCTAAACTATGATGAATACAAGCAGGGGCTACAAACAACTCAGCTTCTCTATCATCATTCTATATTTATTTTTGGAATGTGTTGTATCTTGTGCCAGTCTTCTCCACTCCCTTCCTTACATCTCTCTTCCAATATTGGACAATCCCTTATAATCAAACACTCAAGTGAAGTGAGGTGTTGAATAGCTTCGGGCAAACACTTCAATGCTCTGCACTTGCTAATACGCAAAGTTCGAAGAGAGTTTAGAGCTTCCAACACTTGCTCTGGAATACACTCAAGCTCATCACAACCATTCAAAACTAGTATCTCCAAAGCAGGGAGTTGAGTTGGCAGATTTGAGCCTCCTGTGATATTCAACCACTTAAGCCCATGCAGATTAGAAATTGACTTTACTAATTCTTCTTTGCTGTAACCTAAGTTGAGCTCTTCAACAGATGGAAGGCATGACAACGTCAGTTTTGGACAACTAGAAATGTACAATATATGAAGATGTGGGAACATCTCCCCTCCTTCTCTTTTCAACAACCTCTCTAACTTTGGCATGCCATATAATTCGAGTGTTTTCAAAGATATGAAAGCTTTCACCTCCACGCCATCATAACATTCATCATCATCCAAGTATTCCACACATGCCATATTCACTATGGAAAGTGTTTCTAGAGATGGTAGTTTACCAAGTGCTGGAAGTTGCACACAGTTGCTGCAATCTTGAAGCTGTAGAGAAACTAAATTATTGAGACATGAAACATCTTTCATCCAACTGGGAAAGCATGATCCTTTGTACCCAAATACCTTTAAATTCTTGAGGTTTGAAAAAGGTTGAAGGGCTTCAATCACTTGCTCAGCATCAACACCCACTGCTTTAATTTCACTTTCTTCACTATTGTCCCATGACAAGCTTAGAACTCGAAGCTCTTTTATTCCAATCAAATTGACCCCTTTAGCTTCATCTACACTACCAACACACTCAAGCCCTTTGATGCTTAGTTCTCTTTGACATAGGTTTAGGTGATGTAACTCTTTCAGGCTATGTCCTTCTTCAGATCTCACAATGAACAAATTTAATGTCCTTAAGCGAGATAGTTTCCCGATGCCTGGGGGCATACGGGATAAATATGGACACCATAAAATAATGAGATGTCTGAGATTCTGCAAGTTATTTAGGCCTTCTGGAAGAGAACGAAGCTCAAAGCAATATATAAATTTCAAGATTTCCAATTTTCGCAAGCTACAAATTGACGTGGGAATGATATCCATATCCAATTCATGCATTGCCAAGTACCTCAAATGTCTTAGATAACATACTAATGGCAGTTTGGGTGAATTAGTGGATAATACCCTGAGTGAATGTACTTCAAACTTCTTGAAATCTAATTTTTCTTCTTTTGGCTGATCACAAACAAATATTTCAGAAAAAGATTTCATGCTGATAAAAAATGTTCGCAAGGACTCAACACTTTTCATGTCTTTCTTGTTAAATGCAAGGCCATCACCAACGTACCTTATATGGTGTGTGTTTCTTGGTAAATTGGTTATGTCTCCACCCTTTATGACAGAACACTCTTTCCCCGTGACAGATTGGGCAAGATCATGGACTAAATCATGCATCTTGAATCTAATGCAACCATCATCATCAGTCGTGACTTCTTGGAACAATGATTTGTGGTACAGTTCATTCCAAATTTCATTGCCAACATCCTCAATTTCCAACTTTTCTCGAGATGAAATGAACCCATTTGCCATCCAGAGATGAATCAATTCTTCCTTTTCGATAAGTTCATCTTTGTGAAATATAGCACAAAAAGCAAAACACCGCCTCAAGGTTGGTGTTAAACTAAAGTAGCTCAGTCTTAAGGCGGGCAAAATAGATTTTTCATCTTGTAGGTTCCAAAGTTCACTTTCTTTAACTTCAAGCCACTGTTTTTTGTCACTCTTGAATCGCAAAAGGCTTCCCAATGCTTGAGCTGCAAGTGGCAAACCTCCACACTTCTTCACAATCTCCCTTCCTATCTCTTCAAGCTCTTCACTCACCTCTGCATCATTGGGGAATGCACGTTGTTTGAATATTGACCAGCAATCATCCTCAGATAAACTTGACAAGTGATAAGTAGGGTGAGTTCGCACGACGGATGCAACGTCCAATTCACGAGTGGTGACTAAAACTGAAGCACCCTTTGTTCCACATGCTAGCACAGATCTCAGTTGATTCCATTTGTCTTGATTTTTGTTCCACACATCGTCTAGAACAAGCAAATAACTGTTACACTGTAGCTTCTCTCGTACTATATTTTGCAATGGATCCAGATCCTTGATGTTGCACTCTTGTTTCGTGATAGCTACCATGATAGATTGCAGAATCCTTATCACGGAAAAGTCATCAGAAACACAGACCCAAATTCTTAAGGTACCAAAATGGTTGATTACCCTTGGATCGTTGAAGACTAGCTGAGCAAGTGTTGTTTTTCCAAGTCCACCAAGCCCCACAATTGGATAAACAGAAAGGCCGCCACACTCAGGGGTTTGCCTAAGTAGAAGCTCCACGATCTTGTCTTTATCACCATCTCTTCCATATATTTGTGGTTGTGCAATAATAGAGCTAGTTTGACGCCATTCAGGAACTTGGATTGACCTTTCTCTTATCACTTTACGCTCAACAAAATCATAATTCTTCCTTTGTTTTGCAATTTGATCTAATCTCTGTGTGATGTCCTTCAATCTCTTACCAATACGATAACGAAACCGTATGTTGTTTGGTTTGATAGAGGATAAGGAGAAACTGTGTGCTTGGCTTGAAGATCCAGAATTGTGTGGAAGTGATCGGATGGAATATTCATCAAGAATATCGTCGAGCACGTGAGCTGCATCTTTAAGTTGTTGTAGCCATATCTTGATGGATTCCTCTGTTATCTCCTTCTTCTCAGCATCTACAATCACAGCCTGAATCAATTCAAGAGAATTGGTTAGCCTCTGAATCTCTCCAGTCACTCCCCAGAATGTAGCGAGTTCATCGCGGACGAAAGAGCTCAAATTCTCAAGCACAACACCAAGTAAAGCCTCAGCCATTTTTTTTCTGAAATTGTCTGTATCGATGAGTGATTGTTAGAATGAAGAAAGTAGATAGAAATAATTGAAGGGTGAGAATAGCCTTATAATGATATGCAATGCAGGAAAGTTGTATTGAAAGGAGAATAGTAGTATTGAGAATAGTCAATAGTTAGGACAAAGAGAAGGTAGTTTCCAAGAAATTTCTGAGAAATAATTGAAGTATATATTGGTTTTTTTCAAAAAAGAGAAAATGAGAAATCCACTTGTACTAGTGGGTATATCTTTTATTGCTTACCCTTATCTGTGTGCTACTATGTTCACCTGTGAATAGACTCTTTAAGCTAAGTGTATCTGTGTGCTAGTTTTATTTTATCTCGATTCTCGAGCCCCTTAAAAAAATTTTTAGCGCCGTCCCGATTTGTCATCCTCAAAATTTTTTTCTTTATATCAATTGGTGTTTGGGGGAAACTTCTCAGAAATTGAAGTGAGAATAGTAATGATGTGATGTGAGGCAGGAAATTTGGTTTTGAAATTTATGTAACCATAAGCAATAAGGTTCGATACAGTTTGTAGATGGCTGGATCTCTTAAAAATGTCATCTTAAGAATGAATTAGGTCGTGTGTATGAAAAAAGACTTTATTTAAAGAGGTAAAATCTACTTCGGTGATCTCTCCGCCTCGAAAGGATTAGTCTCTGATTACTGGCTGGGAGATACTGCCTCATCTCTTAGTAAAAAAAAAAGAAATTTATGTAACCATACGAATTTTCTTTGCTCAATTTGACAAATTGGAACCCTTCACCAAACTACATTTGAAAGTCTCCATAATCAGGAGATAGAAGGTAGTTTCGAAGAAACTTCCCAACGTTAAATGATGGTCCATTTGGTTTTTTCTTGTTATATCCTTTAATTTGTTTATATAAATAAATATAATTATTCCGATTTTGAGATACGAATTAGAGTACAAATAATGAATATCTACTAACTCAAATAAAACCCAACTTGATTTTAGTTTTACCCGTTTTCCAATCAAATTCACCCCTGCCTTTAGCTTCGTCTACATTACCAACGCACTCAAGGCTTTTGATGTTCAATTCTCTTTGACATAAATTTAGAACATGTAACTCTTTTAAGCTATGCCCTTCCTCATATCTAACAACCAAAATGAATTGAATGATAATTAATTACATTAAAATTGTAAACGTTGCTGCCTCTTAACGTTCAGAATTGTATATATGGATTCATTTGTTTCATTTGTACACCAAGAATGCTAAGAAGAAAGCTTATACAAAAAAGAGAGAAAACACTTATGTCATATTTTGGGAACAGAAAAGGTCGGGGTGTGGATCGAGTCATGTCAACTTCTTTGTGTAGAAGTAGACTTAAAAAAGACGAATATTTAGCTGTTGTATTTGAGGTTATAAAATAAACTTCTACTCGTGAAGGGCGTGAATTACCTTAAAGAAAGGAATATAATCGTGCCTCTGCCAAATATCACACATATATTTTCTAACAATTTCATCTTTTATTTCTATTATTTTTCTTATTTTTACTTGTAGCCCCATCAATAGAATGGAACACTATAACAATATAAATTATATGTTTTAAACACTTAATTACAAATTTCTGATAAAAAATAACACTTAATTAGAAATGCTTTATGTCTTATAATAATCACCTGTTAGTCTTTTTTTTTCTCACATGTATATTCTTCTATTGAAGGCAATCATGTTCTAATTAGCTGAGGTCTCTTAACGGGGGTAGAGCTTTTTTTATGCACAAGACTCAAACTAAAAATATTGCTTAAGAGGAATGAAGAACCTACCACTCTAACCAACCAAAAATGATGTGAATGATGTTCTATTTGGTCGTTTCTATTAGTTCACTCACTCTTTGAAGTCTTGTTTTTTAATTGACAAAAATATCATTTTACTCCCTCAGTCACATACCCCTCTTTTGTCAATTTGGTTCTTCACAAGTTCAAATTATCAATTTGGTCTGACACAAATAAAAACATTATTAATTTGGTCCCTCACAAATTTGCATTGTCAATTTAGTCCCCCACAAATCAAAATGTTATCAATTTGGTCCCTCAATTAGCCAACCGTCTAAATACTTAATAGTTAATTACACACATCATCAACTCAATTATAATATAAAGCATGGATTATTTTGCTTAGACATCAGTTAATTACATACATCATCAACTCTTTTAAGTATTTAAACAATTGGCAGAAGGACCAGTTGATAACGTTTTGATTTGTGAGGAATCAAATTGACAATGTGAATATGTGAGAGAACAAATCAATGACGTTTTGGTCTGTGCATGAGGGACCAAATTGACAATCTGAATTTGTGAAGGGACAAATTGATAACATTCTGAACTTTGAGGGACCAAATTGAAAAAATGAATTTGTGAGGGGCCAAATTGATAAAAGAGACGTGTGAGGGATCAAAATGACTTTTTAGTCTTTTCTAATTAGTTCACTTTTCGAAGAAACTTGCGAGTAATTGAAGTAAGAAAATACGGGTTAATATTGTACACACAAAAATGTACGAATTTTAATTTTGTATATTATATATACAAAATATATATAATATAATTTTATTATTTTTCATAGTACAACGAAGTAACACATTTAAATTTTAGTTTAAGAAAAAACTCATTTAAATTTTATGTTCATAATCCTCACACTCCCGACCCGACTCCTCGCACATTTTTTAATTTCTTAATTATTATTTTTACGGGTACGTTTTTTATGCAGCTTTGGCTATGGAGCAGCTTTAAATTCTTGAGCTAACTGTCCCACCCTTTGAGGTGCCGACAATTCAACGAGGGAATTAGTCACTGTGCTCGACGGTGGATACCTTGGTATAAACCAAAAAAAGAAATGAAAAGGAAATGAAAAAGAGAAAGAGAATGGGAATGCATATGCTGTGTTTGGTAGTAAAAATTGGAAATGAAATGTATTAAAATTACTACTTTGCTCCTTATATTAAAATAAAAAAAAGTTATGATTGTGTCAAATCAAATGGTATAATAAATATTTTGTATTTTATATATATATATTTTTTAAAAAAAGTTGATGAAAATGAAAAAGTAGGTAGGACTCAGTGGGTCTCATCCATTCCTTGCTCATTTCCATGTAAAGAACATGACCTACATTTTTTTATAGCCAAAAGAGACGCTAAAATAATATAATTTAAACTTTTTTTTATTCATGTGTACCCAAAACTTTTAATTTTGTCCATGCTTACCCTTTTTGGTAACACCATTAACTTGCTTGACTGAATTTGCCAACGTGAACGATGAATGCGTATATCTTTTGCCACTTCACTGTCTATCTCATTTTTCACCTCACATTTAACTTTTTACTTTTACTAAAAAAAATAACCTAATCAAAATAAAAAAAAAACAAATATATAATTGAATGCTTATATTAATTATTAGAACAAGAATGATATATATTGTGGATGTAGGCTAGAAATTAAATGAGAAGCTAAGGAAAGTGTTTTATTCATAATAACCAATCAAGTAGTGGTACAGCTACAACAACACATAAAGGAAGATTTTATTATTTCTGAAACAGATCAGATCTAATCAAGCTATGATCCAAAAAAAAAATATACAAGCAATACATATATATATATATATGGGCACTGACTTTAGAAACAGATCTAAGCAATGATTATTGATTCATTCATTCATCATCTATCCCAGGAAGCGAAGAAATGGTACGTCCTGATGGAGAACAACATGTGGAACCCAATAAGCTTGTGACCCGAGAAGGCAAGCTGGACCGCACGTCATCATCATCAGAGCAAACCGATGTGTTATCCAGTTGCTCTGTGACGAAAACAGAGAATTCGTTTACATTATTGGCAGAGAAACTAGAGCCATGGCTAGAAGCCACAGAAGAGGTGGTTGGATGTTCATGCAGGGAGATATATGGAATGTGTTGTATCTTGTGCCAGTCTTCTCCACTCCCTTCCTTACATCTGTCTTCCAACATTGGACAACCACTTATATACAAACGCTCAAGTGAAGTGAGGTGTTGAATAGCTTCAGGCAAACACTTCAATGCCGGGCAATTTTCAAGCTTTAGAGAAACTAAATCATTGATACACGAAACATCTTTCATCCAACTGGGGAAGTGTGATCCTTTGTACCCGCGTACCTCCAATTTCTTGAGGTTTGAATGAGGTTGAAGGGCTTCCATCACTTGCTCTGCATCAACACCCACTGCTTTCATTTCAATCTCTTTACTGTTGTCCCATGACAAGCTTAGAACCCGAAGCTCTTCTATTCCAATCAAATTCACCCCTTTAGCTTCATCTACACTACCGACACACTCAAGCCCTTTGATGCTCAATTCTCTTTGACGTAGCTTTAGGCCATGTAACTCTTTCAAGCTATGCCCTTTCTCAGATCTCACAATGAACAAACTTAAAGTTCTTAAGCCAGATAGTTTCCCAATGCTCGGGGGCATATGGGATAATGCTGAACATCTTAAAATAATCAGATGTCTGAGATTCTGCAAGTTGGCTAAGCCTTCTGGAAGAGAACGCAGCTTAACACAATGTATAAATTTCAAGATTTCCAATCTCCGCAAGCTACAAATTGACGTGGGAATGGTATCTATACCCAAATCATGTATTGCCAAGTACCTCAAGTGTATTAGATAAGATAATGATGGCAGCTTAGGGGAATTAGTGGACAATACTCTGAGTGATTGTACTTGAAACTTCCCAAAATCTAATTCAGAACCATGATTCATATTAAAAAATGTTCGCAAGGACTCAACATTTGTTATGTCTTTCTTGTTAAATGTAAGGCCATCACCAACGTACTTTATATGGTGTGTGCTTCTTGGTAAATTGGTTATGTCTCCACCCTTTATGACAGAACACTCTTTCTTCGTAATGGATTGGGCCAGATCATGAATTAAAGCATGCATCTTGAATTTAGTGCAACCATCATCATCAATTGTGACTTCTTGAAAGAATGAATTTTTGTACAATTCATTCCAAATTTCATTACCAACATCCTCAATTTCCAAGTTTTCTCGAGATGAGATGAACCCATTTGCCATCCAAAGATGAATCAATTCCTCCTTACCGATAATTTCATCTTTGGAAAATATAGCACAAAAAGCAAAACACCGCCTCAAGGCTGGTGTTAAACTAAAGTAGCTCAATCTTAAAGTAGACAAAATGAAATTTTCAAGTGATAGATTCCAAAGCTCAATTTCTTTCACTTCAAGCCACTGTTTTTCATCACTTTTTGAGTGCAAAAGGCTTCCCAATGCTTTAGCTACAAGTGGCAAACCCCCACACTTCTTCACAATCTCCTTCCCTATTTCTTCAAGCTGTGGACTAGCCTCTTTGTCATCAATAAATGCACGTTGCTTGAATAATAACCAACATTCATCCTCAGATAAAAGAGACAAATGATAGGGAGGGTGATTACCCATGATGGATGCAACATCCAAATCACGTGTGGTGACCAACACTGAAGCACCCTTTGATCCAAATGCTAGCACAGATCTCAGTTGATTCCATTTGTCTTGATTTCTGTTCCACACATCGTCTAGAACAAGCAAGTACCTCTGATTTCGTAGCTTTTCTTGAACTTTCCTTTGCATTGCATTTAGATCCATGGGGTCGCACTTCTCATATGTGATAAATTCCATCATAGATTGCAGAATACTTGTCACAGAAAAGTCATCAGAAACACATATCCAAATTCTTAAGGTGAAATGCTCACTTACCCTTTGGTCATTGAAGACCAACTGAGCAAGTGTTGTTTTTCCAAGTCCACCAAGCCCCACAATTGGATAAACAGAAAGGCCGCCAGACTCGGGGGTTTGCCTAAGAAGAAGCTCCACGATCTTGTCTTTATCACCATCTCTTCCATAAACTTGTGGTTGAGCAATAATAGAGCTAGTTTGACGCCATTCAGGAACTTGGATTAACCTTTCTCTTATCACTTCACGCTCAACAAAATCATAATCCTTCCTTTCTTTTACAATTTGATCTAATCTCTGTGTGATCTCCTTCAATCTCTTACCAATACGATAACGACACCGTAAGTTGTTTGGTTTGATAGAGGATAGGGAGAAACGGTGTGCTTGGCTTGTATATCCAGAATTGTGTGGAAGTGATCCTATGGAATACTCATCAAGAATATCGTCGAGCACGTGAGCTGCATCTTTAAGTTTCTGCAGCCATATCTTGATGAATTCCTGTGTTATCTCCTTTTGTTCATCATCTACAATCACAGCCTGAATCAATTTGAGAGAATTGGTTAGCCTCTGAATCTCTCCATTGACACCCCAGAATGTAGCGAATTCATGGCGGACGAAAGAGCTCAAATTCTCAAGCACAACAACAAGTAAAGCCTCAGCCATTTTTCTCTGTATGGATGAGGGATTGCTAGACTGAAGTGGGTCGGGTGTGTGAATAAACTTGATACAAATAATTGAAGGGTGAGAATAGCCTTATAATGATATGCACTGCAGGAAAGTTGTATTGAAACGAAAATACTAGTATTGAGAATAGTCAATAGTTAGGACAAAGAGGATAGTTTCCAAGAAATTTCTGAGAAATAATTGAAGTATATATTGATTTTTTTTAAAGAGAAAATCCACTTGTACTAGTGGGTTCTTTTATAGCTTACCCTTATCTGTGTGCTAGTTTGATGTTAACGTGTGAATAGATTCTTTAAGCTAAAGAACAAATTACTTTTTCTACTATCTATATCATATGACTTGATTTAATTTAGGTCAAATTATACTTAACGTTTGCACGAAGTTTAATATTAGTCTTTAATGTTTTTTTTGTCAAAATTAGTCCTCTAGCGTAACATCTGTCTGGTTTTGCCATTAAATGCTGACGTGAAAGGCTTATGTGGTACATCCTCTCTCATACGTGCCATATTTAGATGATATGGCACTTTCCCTCACTCCAACTCAACAAAAAGACACCGTTTTGATTCAAAACAAAACATTAAAATGAATCACAACGGTGTCGTTTTGCTGTGTTTGAGTGAGAGAGGGTGCCATGTCATTTAAATATGACACGTAGGAGAGAGGGTGTGCCACATAAGCCTTCTATGTCAGTATTTAATGACAAAACTAGACAGATGTTACGCTAGAGGATCAATTTTGACAAAAAAAAACGTTGAGGACCTATAATTACTTCGTGCAAACGTTGAGGACCAAAAGAGTAATTTGGCCTTTAATTTACACGTCTTCTTTTTATATATATATTACTGCTTTTCTTTTGTTATTTTTACTAACTAAACTATATTCAAAGAATGATGTTTTGTCAACAATGGATCATTTGTTATAATTTTTTTTTGTTGTTATTTTTTACTATTAGCTTAAAATAATATTTTTAATAGTTTTTTTACAATAAAAAAATTTAGGTGCTTCAAAATATATTTGTAATGAATAAATTTTAGATTTAGAATGCTTTAAGTTTGAGAAATAGCAAATTTATTTAAAATAAAATATAAATACAAATAGAAACGTGGTCCTTAATCTTCACAGTTGGATTCGATTAATGTAAAGTATTTATTTATTTTTTATTTACATGCATCTCTCTTATACTTTTAAAAAATCATAAAATTAAAGTATTTTCTGAATTAGTCTGAGAGAGTTTGCCATCAATGGCGGAGGGAAGGGGGCTATAGCTAGCAGGTGCTATGGCTCTCTTAAGATAATATTAATATACATATAGTATATGGTAAAAAAAATTTATTGGTCCACTTAAAAAAATTTTAGGCAAAAGTACTTTTTCTGCTCCTAACGTTTGGGGATCCTATCACTTTCGCCCTTAACGTTTTTTTGTTGTCAATTGTACCCCTAATGTTTTGTATTTCTCCCAATGTCGGGCTTTTGGCTAACACCGTCAATTTTTGAACGATTTTTTATGACGTCGCATCCTATATGGCCAACAGTTCTAACTAGACTTCATTTTTTCACATCAACAATATATTTTAGGAGTACAATAGACCCCAAAAACTCAGTACATCAGTAAATTCAATACATCAAAATACTCATTATATCAGTAAATGGACCCCAAAAGCTCAATACTATTGACTACTGATTAGAAAAAATTAAATCCAATCATAATTGTAGGTCACATAGGATGTCACGTCATAAAAAACCATCCAAAAATTGACGGTGTTAGCCAAAAGCCTGACATTGGAAGAAACACAAAACGTTAGGGGTGCAATTGACAGCGAAAATACGTTAAGGGCGAAAGTGACCGGACCCCCAAACGTTGGGGGCGGAAAAAGTACTTTTGCCAAAATTTTATTGGTCTATTTATAGAAAAAAAAATAAAGAAAAACTAAAGTAAAAAAATCATGCTCTATTATTTTTGAAGATGTGATTATGTGATAGTCTTTGAAGCTTTTTTATATTAGGAACATAAAAAGTTAAGAGATAAATTTTTAAATTTTAATCTTTATAATAAATGAATAGAGAGTAGTCAAGTTTAATTTCAACTTATTTAAGTGTTATTTCTACTTATATATATAATTTTTTTTTAAGTATGACAAAATTACTTTTATTTATCATTAATACCAATATGTCAATTAATTTTATTTTATTTTTTAATTTATCATTTGTAATTAATTTATAAATCAATACATTGTATTTTAAAATAATAATGTGATAAATATTGACTAATTTATGTAACATTATATAAATTAAAAAAAATGGTGCCATAACCAATAAGGTCCATCATAATTTGTAGATGGCCGGGTCTCTTAAATATGTCGTCCTAAGTTTGAATCAAGCCGTGTGTATGAAAAAATTTTTGTTTAAAGAGATAAAATTCACTTCGATAATCTCTACGCCTTGAAAAAATTAATCTCTGATTACTGGCCGGGGATGTTTCTGCGTAAAAAAAAGAAATTTATGTAACCATACGAATTTTCTTTGCTCAATTTGACAAATTGGAACCGTTCACCAAACTACACATTTGAAAGTCCCATAATCAGGAGAGAGAAGGTAGTTTCGAAGAAACTTCCCCAACGTTAAATGATGGTTCGTTTTTTTTTTTTTTTGTAATACAGCTTCTAAAAAATTTAATCCTAATTGGAAAGAGAAGTCTTGACGCTGTTTTGATTCATTTTAATGTTTTGTTTTGAATCCTAATTGGTAATCTCTACATACCACACACAATTAGGATTAATCCGTTTTCCCAAAGAACTTAATTACAAATTTCTGATAAAAAATAACACTTAATTACAAATGCTTTATGTCTAATAATCATCTGCTAGTCTTTTTTTATTTCTCACAAGTATATTCTTCTATTGAAGACAACCCTATTCGAACTAGATGAAGTCCTTTAACGGGGGTAAAGTTCTTTCAGCAAAGATTTTTTCATACACAAGACTCAAACTCGAGACCTTGCCTAAGGGGAATAAAGAACATACCACTCCAATCAACCACTTGATGGTATCATCTGCTAGTCTTTATATATAGTAGAGATTGAAATTAGGGTAACCAAAACAGACAAAAAAATTAAACTTCTTAATTACTCAATGGTAAATGATGTTCTATTTGGTTGTTTCTATTAGTTCACTCTTTGAAGTCTTGTTTTTTAATTGACTAAACAATTGACAGAGGGACCAATTGATAACGTTTTGATTTGTGAGGAATCAAATTGACAATGTAAATATGTGAGAGAACAAATCAATGATGTTTTGGTCTGTGCGTGAGGGACCAAATTGACAATCTGAATTTGTAAAGGGACAAATTGATAACATTCTGAACTTTGAGGGATTAAATTGAAAAAATGATTCTGTGAAGGGCCAAATTGATAAAAAGAGACATGTGTGAGGGATCGAAATGACTTTTTACTCTTTTATAATTAGTTCACTTTTTGAAGAAACTTCCGAGTAATTGAAGTAAGAAAATACGGGGTTAATTTTTTTAGTAGTGGGCGTTTGGTACAGTGACGACGCCTCTGATTTTTAGAGTGCAAAAAAATATTATTATTTTAAAATCAAGTACTTATAATATAAAAATATTCTGTCTGGATAAATTTATTAAAAAAAAACATTAAAAAAGCTTAAAAATTCTTCTTCTTCTTTTTTTATGAAGTCTATTTTTCAAAAGCTGGTTAATTTGAGAGAAAATTAGTGATGTGTTATTGTACCGGACATAATTGCCCCCCTTTTCCCTTTTCTTAATTTTCTTAAATTTCAACATAGTGAAGTAAGTGAACCATTTTTTTTTCTCACTATAGTTTTTAATATTATGTTTATTGACCCAAAACACGCAGCTGTACAAATAAGAAAATCAAACATCGAAATTATCCATTGAAGTTGGTACTTGGTAGGCATGAAATTTTAGTTTAGTAGTAGCAGTTTTTATTCTCTGAATTTTAGAAATAGACAGTTGATCATTGAATTTACACTCCCGTCAATTATTTAATTCCTAGAACATTATCCATTAAGCCATCACGTGACGTGGCTGTTATATGCTAACGTAGCACTGTCAATTTGCCATATCATGCTACCCGTAACCTTACCACATCTATATATATATATATATATATATATATATATATATATACTTAAAAGTATTAACTAAATAGTCTCTGTATTTGCGTTGCCGCTCTTAAATGATACAGAGGCAACCTAGTATTACTTTTAACTAATACAAAAACTATTTAGTATTACTTTTAAATATTCATATTATAAAGTAATGTGAAATGACAACATAGTGACAAATTAACAGTACCATGTCACACAGTGGCTTAACAGATTATGTCACAGGGGTTAAATAGTTGATGGAAATGTGTATATTCAATGATCAAATAGTCTATTTTTAAAATTCTGAAACTAAATATTAATTTGATCAATAATTCAGGAACGAAAAAATAGTTTACTTCTTATAACTATTTTTATTTAAATATTTTTTATCCAAATAAATATTTTTGAATGTATATTTTGGTAATCTTACTTAATAACAAATACTTTTTTATTTTACATCCAAACATATATTTTTTAAAAAAAATATTTTTTAATCATAATATCTAAACATAAAACAACTATTATTTTTCATAAAAACAATATTCAATAAGTACTATTATAAAAAGTAGACTAAATTGTTATTTTGGTCCTTTATATTTTAAAAAGTCATTATAAGTCCTCAATGTTTTAAATTTGGTTAAAATAACACTGCTAATTTCCTTCGTTAGACACTGACGTGACTTAAATTTCTCTCCTACGTATCCATTTAAGCTGACGTGTGTGACATTTTTTCTTCATCTTCTTCTCTCTCTTTTTCTCCCATTTTCTCTTCATCCCCTCCTCCTCTAGAGCCCTTGTCTGTCTCCAGTATTTATCAATAACTTGTTGCTACAATCTCCAATGTCTGCCATTGAAATTTTATTGTGAGAACCTTGGGCTTCTTGAAATGCATGGTGATCAACTTTGGGATGTAACACAGGTATTAACTTGATTTTTTTTAAAAATTAATTAAATTTTTAATCTATCTAATATGTTCCTCTTCCTATTACAGCATTTAATTTCCCAAATTTAAGAGGAGTAATCTAGATTTGTGTGTGTGAGTACCTCTCGGTAGACTTTCACATCTCTCTCAGACACCAAATCTGGAAAATTCATTTGTGACTCAATGTGTAAATTTGGTTCAAATTCATTCTTCAAGTATGCCACCCAAGCTTCTATACGAAGAAGACACAAGTAATACATATGATACACACACACACACACATATATATATATATATATATATATATATATATATATAGGCACCTTAAAAACATATCTAGGCTATAATCACAATACAGGGGATACAAACAACTCAACTCAGCTTCTTTATATCTATATTTGGAATATGTTGTATCTTGTGCCAATCTTCTCCACTCCCTTCCTTACATCTCTCCTCCAATATTGGACAATCCCATATATTCAAAACCTCAAGTGAGGTAAGGTGTTCAATAGCTTTAGGCAAACACTTCAATGCACTGCACAAATAAATACTCAGAGATCGAAGAGAGCATAAACCTTCCAACACTTGCTCTGGAATACACTCGAGCTCATCACAATACTGCAAATCCAAACTCTCCAGAGCATGAAGACTCTCGAGTTGAGTTGGCAATTCCTTTAGCTTTGAGCATCTTGAGATTTTCAAGGACTTAAGAGCAGGCAGACTAGAAATTGACTTCACTATTTCTTCTACCTCTTCACATCTCCATATCATGAAGAGTTCAACGGATGGAAGGCATGGCAAGGTGAGTTTAGGACAATCGGTAATTTCCAGTTGATGAAGACGTGGGAACATCTCCCTTCTTTCCCTTTTCAGCAACCTCTCTAAGTTTGGCATGTCAAATAAAAAGAGTGTTTTCAAAGAGATGAAAGCTTTTACCTCCACGCCATCATAGCATTCATCATCATCATCCATGTATTCCACATGTTCCATACCCCATATTTCGAGCTTTTCCAGAGATGCTAGTTTACCAAGTGCTGGAAGTTGCACACAGTTTCTGCATTTATAAAGCTTGAGAGAAACTAAGTTATTGAGATGTGAAACATCTTTCATCCAACTGGGGAAGTGTGATCCTTTGTACCACCATACCTCCAATTTCATGAGGTTTGAATGAGGTTGAAGGGCTTCAATCACTTGCTCTGCATCAGCGCCCATTGGTTTCATTTCACTTTCCTCACTATCGTTCCATGACAAAATTAGTACTCGAAGCTCTTTTATTCCAACCAAATTGACCCCTTTAGCTTCATCAACACCACCAACACACTCAAGGCCTCGAAGGCTTAGTTCTGTTTGACGTAGGTTTAGGCCATGCAACTCTTTCAAGCTATGCCCTATCTCAGATCTCACAATGAACAACCTTAATGTTCTTAAGCGAGATAGTTTCCCAATGCTTGTGGGCATACGGGATAATGCTGAACACCCTAAAATAATAAGATGTCTGAGATTCTGCAAGTTGGTTAAGCCTTCTGGAAGAGAACGCAGCTTAGAGCAATATATAAATTTCAAGATTTCCAATTTCCGCAAGCTACAAATTGACGTGGGAATGGTATCTATATCCAAATCATGCATTGCCAAGTACCTCAAATGTATTAGATAACGTAATGATGGCAGCTTAGGTGAATTAGTGGATAATACCCTGAGTGAATGTACTTGAAACTCCTCGAAATCTAATTCTTCTTTCAACCTACGAAAAAATAATCCAGACAAATATTTCATGCTGATAAAAAATGTTCGCAAGGACTCAACATTTTTCAAGTCTTTCTTGTTAAATGTTAGGCCATCACCAACGTACCCTATATGGTGTGTGCTTCTTGGTAAATTGGTTATGTCTCCATCCTTCATGACAAAACACTCTTTCCCCATGACAGATTGGGCAAGATCATGGACTAGATCATGCATCTTGAATCTAATACAACCATAATCATCAATTGTGACTTCTTGGAAGAATGATTTGTGGTACAATTCATTCCAAATTTCACTACCAACATCCTCAATTTCCAACTTTTCTCGAGATGAGATGAACCCATTTGCCATCCAGAGATGAATCAATTCCTCCTTATTCATAACTTCATCTTTGGGAAAGATAGCACAAAAGGCAAAACACCGCCTTGAGGTTGGTGTTAAACTAAAGTAGCTTAATCTTAAAGCGGGCAAAACGGAATTTTCACCTTTTAGATTCCAGAGCTCACTTTCTTTCACTTCAAGCCACCGTTTTACATCACTATTGGACTGCAAAAGGCTTCCCAATGCCTGAGCTGCAAGTGGCAAACCCCCACACTTGTTCACAATCTCCCTTCCTATTTCTTCAAGCTCTTCACTCACCTCTGCATCACTGAGGAATGCACGTTGTTTGAATAACGACCAACAATCTTCCTCAGATAAACTTGACAAGTGATGAGTATGGTGAGTTCGCATGATGGATGCGACATCCAATTCACGAGTGGTGACTAAAAATGAAGCACCCTTTGATCCACATGCTAACACAGATCTCAATTTATCCCATTGATCTTGTAAGTTTTTGTTCCACACATCGTCTAGAACAAGCAAATACCTCTTACTTTGTAGCTTTTCTCGAACTATATTCTGTAATGGATCTAGATCCTTGATTTTGCACTCTTGTTTTGTGATAGCTACCATGATAGACTGCAGAATCCTTATCACGGAAAAGTCATCAGAAACACATATCCAAATTCTTAAGGTGAAATGCTCACTTACCCTTGAGTCATTGTAGACCAACTGAGCAAGTGTTGTTTTTCCAAGTCCACCAAGCCCCACAATTGGATAAACAGAAAGGCCGCCACACTCATCGGCTTGCCTCAGAAGAAACTCCACAATCTTGTCTTTATCACCATCTCTTCCAAAAACTTGTGGTTGAGCAATAATAGAGCTAGTTTGACGCCATTCAGGAACTTGGATTGAGCTTTCTCTTATCACTTCACGCTCAACAAAATCATAATCCTTCCTTTCTTTTGCAATTTGATCTAATCTTTGTGTGATCTCCTTCAACCTCTTACCAATACGATAACGAAACCGTATGTTGTTTGGTTTAAAAGAGGATAAGGAGAAACAGTGTACCTGGCTTGCACATCCAGAATTGTATTGCAGAAGTGCATCAGATTGTATGGAATAGTGATCAAGAATATCGTCGAGCACGTGAGCTGCATCTTTAAGTTGCTGCAGCCATATGTTGATGGATTCCTTTGTTATCTCCTTTTGTTCAGCATCTACAATCACAGCTTGGATCAGTTGGATAGAATTGGTTAGCCTCTGAATCTCTCCATCGACACCCCAGAATGTAGCGAGTTCATCGCGGACGAAAGAGCTCAAATTCTCAAGCACAACGCCAAGTAAAGCTTCAGCCATTTTTCACAATGGTGACCAACGGTGGTTTTTCCTGGATGAGTGAGGATAGTTATATTAATACGGACAGGAAAATTGGTATTGAAATTTACAAATTTATTGACCTCTTGGTTTAATTTACACGTCTTCTTTTAGATATTTCTTTCTTTTTTTCTTTTTTTCATAGAAAGGCATCGATTCTTTTTAGATATTGCACTGGATATAAAGCTACACTTTGAAGAGAAAAAGAGAAATCCACTTGTGTGTCACTTTGACGTTCATGCATGTGTGAATAGATTCTCCAACCTAAAGAACAAAACTTTTTAGGCAAAAACAGCTTAAATTTTACGATCACAATTGATTACATTCCTAAATAAAAAAATTTTATTTGTTGTTTCTTGTATTCCTAAATTTTTAATTTGTAAGTAATTTTATAATTCATTTAAATTTCTTATAAATAATTAGCGGTATATATAAATATAGTTATCCTCATATATATATATATATATATATATATATATATATATATATAGTTTCTAATAATGATCGTGATGTCAAATCATATATTTAATAATATTGTTTCATCAATTTAGTCATGTACGATAACTACTGTGTAACTACAAAATAAAAAGTATTATTGTGACTGAATTGACGAAAAATTGTAGTTAAATATATTATTTGACATCACAGTTAGCATTGACTGTTAGATGGATAATAATATTTACATTTGCCTTATGCAAATTTTGAGTGTGAAAGGGGAAAATTAATTACAATTTAAAAGTTTAATAAATATAGTTAACGATGACACAGAAAAGTTTAGGGACCAGTTAGATCACATGGCAGTGTAATATAGTATCAATGTGACAAATTAACGATGACACGTCATCATTTAAGGTATATATCATCTAATAATTAGACAATGAATAATGTCACATGAGCTAAATAGTTGACAGAAGTGATTTTTTTAGACCAAATTGTCTATTTTTATTATTTAAGAACTAAATAACAGATTGACAATACAAAATTTAGGGATCAAAAAATAATTTCTCATGTATTATGTTCAAGATGAAATTAACATTAGTTTAAACTTTTAACATATTAGAAACAGTCAATTCCATTAAAAATCTCTATTTTTTAACTTTCAATAAAAAAAATAATTAGCCGTAATTTCGAAAATTTGGGAGCTAATTAATGAGTGATGACCATTCGTCTTGTTCTTTAGCTATAACTGTCCTTTAAGAGTTTGCAAAGTCATGCACAATTAATCTTTTCTTTTTCATAATAAGTGTGTAATAATATCTATATTCTATATTTCTATATATCTATATATCTATATATATAAAGGAATACCCCTAGAGTCAATGCTTGACAACTAGAATTAAGGAGTGGTTTGCTCAATTAACACATCATTATCTCAACTTTTAATCTCAAGCCTTCAGTCCACATGTCCTTAAATGATCCATGTGCAAAACAACTATTGGTCCACGTATTTATTTGTAATCCAAGTTGGCATCATTGGTATCCACATGCCACGCGATTCATGAAGCATTTAAATTTGAATTTAATTGAGACAATTAATTGTGATTTGATTTCTCTCAATCGTTGACCTATATCACAATCACTATGTCCTGCAAATGTTGCACTAATTGATATCTGCAAGTTAATTCTAGTATCAATTTTCAAATTCTGGCTCCCGTGTAAAAGGCCACATATTTACTACATTGATTCATGCTTACTGCTACCTTTTTTATTCTTATTCGGTGCTCTGCTCTGCACAAAATCTGCACATCATTTGTGCGAGGGTTTACGTGTTGTATTACTTTTTAAATATCTCTTTATGTTTATATTTTGATACATGCTTGGAATGCAGATCACGCATGCCATTACATAAGTTCATGTTTTTTCTTTGTTTTGATATTCTTTTAAAATACACAGTTGTTATCTACTGGGCAGTTCAGTTCCAGGATCGCGGCCAGAGAAAAGAGGGTTGTGGATTCATGCTAAACTCCTGCTGCTGCTATGATGTCGGTGGCAGCGGTGGCTTCCAGAGTTTCGGAGAGCTTGACAGAGCCAACGGATGGAGACGCCTGGCGCGGGAGCATTAGCACTGCCGGAGTAACAGCGGCTTTGACAACGACGGCCGGCGTAGAAACAGGAGCGAGGGAGGCGACGACATGCGACATCATCGCCGGGAGGATCAAGTTGCAGCGCTGAAGTGGCTGATCGGAACCTGAAAGGCCAGGAAGCCGAGGACAATTTATTATCTGATTTGATAACAAAAATTATACCATTTCATCAAAAACTATTATGTAATATTAAGATTTTAAAATTTCCTTATGTGAGAAGTTGATTGGTAGGAAGAAAGGACTCTTCTCCGTAAGTTTGGATATCTGTTTATAGTTCCCTTGTGAGATTTACAATGAAAATTGTTTTCTACAGGTTTTTGTATCTTCACTCTTAATTTGTTTTTAAACTTGATCTCCCACCTCGCTTCTACCATTAAAGGTAATTAGGTAAGTTTGTACTTTCATTTATAACCCTCTTTTCTTTAACAACTACTACATTATATGTCGGAATTAGCACGTCGAAAACCAATTATTCAATTTATACTCAAAATTATTTCTTCTTCTACTGTCTACTGCAGGGAAAAGCCAACTTCAGTTGAACTGTTATGCAATGAAAACACGATTGGGGCATTGTAACACAACGCCTGTACGAATTCTCTCTGTTTATAGAGAGAATGTGGATTTTTTTACCTTGGTATATTTAGAGAAAAGTTGAAATTAAAGTTGAATTCTTATGTATAATATGATGCTTTACATTCAATGGCAAGGATTAAATCTCAACAACTGGGTCCCATGTCACATTGTTGAAATTAAATTCTAACCATTGTATGTACAAGCGCATTATATTGTTATGTTCAGCAAAAATAAATAAATAAATCATGTCATACCTAAAAATTTTTATTAGAATAAGTTATTCCATGAACAGTGAGTTTCTTTTCTTTTTTAATGGTTCTTAAGAGAAGGGAAATCATCTTTACCTTCTTGCTACCATTTTAGCTCATAAATCTGTTTCTTTTGTGAGGGATCAACTTTGAAAGTATGGGAATATTCAAGTAATGCATAATGCATAAGACTTTACACTTGAATATATTCAGATATTCATTAACCCATTACAGGTGCTGAGGTGCATCAATAATAATAATAATACTAGAAACGATGACAAAAGAACGCTACAATCAAACCCTTCAAGAACCATGAAAATGGTAGTTTGTTTGGTTTTGGCAGTTCAAAAAAAAATTTTCACAAAAATAAACCTTCATTATTTCATCAAGTATTTGACAAAAAAATTGTAAAATGAAAAAAAAAAGAAAAAAGAGGAATACCATGTGTGAATAAAGAAGAAGACGAAGTAGAAGAAGAAGAAAAACTATGTGTGAATAAAAGAATAGAAATAAAAAGAAAAAATACATTATGATGTGAGAAAGTGGGAGAGAAAGAGATGATTGGAAGAAGAAGAAGAAGAAGAAGAAGAAGAAGAAGAAGAAGAAGAAGAAGAAGAAGAAGAAGAAGAAGAAGAAGAAGAAGAAGAAGAAGAGAAGAAGAAGAAGAAGAAGAAGAAGAGAAGGAGGAGGAGGAAGAGGAAGGTGATGACATGTGAGGGAGAAAGAAAAAGAAATGGTGGAAAGAAATAGAAATAGAAAAAATAAAAGTAAATAGAAAAAGGTTTGGAAAAAATAAAAGTTAATAAATAAAGGTATGCATGGAAAATATAAAAAGTAGGTAAATAAATATAGGTATGGAAAGAATAAAATATAGATAAATAAATATTGGGTGGAAAGAAAAGAAAAAATATAAAAAAATATGAGTACATAAGAATAAACAAATGTTATATTTTTTATTTTTTTAAATTTTTAAATGAAGTATAATTTTTTATAAACAAATAGAACCATTATTTGATCTGATTTGACTGTGATTCAAATACGTCTGGACCAAATAATCAATGAACCGTTAATCAATGCGTCGATCTATTCAATAACCAATACGACTTTAAAAACATTGATCAATACTATATATCCCTTGTGAGTTGTGATATGATTTCTTCCGAATTATGATGCCACTTCACATATGCAATGATGAAAATAGTTTTTCAAGTGAACTATTTTTTATGAAAAGTGAACTTATTTCTAAACTCACAAAATAATTATTTAATTATTAATAAAATGTATGATTAGAGGAGAGGTAAGAAAGAAAGTAAAGATAATTGATAGTTAATAGAAAAAGTAATAAAAGACCAATTATAAATAATTAGTAGTTAACAAAAAGTTAAGATTGTGATAAAAAATATAATTAATCGGGCATGTGGAAATCAAATATTAAAAAGTTATGTAGATGAGAAAAGAGAAAATAATTTTTCAAGTGAACTTTTTTTAATGTAATAAAATAATTATTTAATAATTAATAAAATATATGTTCTCAGAGAAAATAATTAATAAAATATATGAAAAAAGAAGAGGTGAAAGAGAAAGTAAAGATAATTGATAGTCAATAAAAAATAATAAGAGACAAAATATAAATAATTAGTAGTTAACAAAAAGTTAAGGTTGTAATAAAAATGTAACTAAGTTATGTACTTATCAAAAAAAAAACAAGTTATGTAGAGATCAAATATTAAAAAGTTATATGGTACTAATTTTTTATTTATATTTTATAAGTTTTAAATTAGTATATATTTTTTAAACATGTTTACGTAGATATTGTACCAAAAATTGTTTTTAAATCTTAATCTTTAAATAATTTAAGTAAATATTTCTTTATAAATGATATCAAATACATTTTTACTTATTGTTAGCTTTTCAATAAAATAAATAAGCCACACACACAATCATTAGATTAATGATAATAGAAAACATATTGAAAGTTTATTAAAATCATTATACTAAAACTACATTATCCGTGCATAGCACGGGTCACAATCTAGTTTTATATATAGGATATATACATGTGAAAAACAAAAAAGATAATCCTTTTTATTGCTCTGTTTTACTAGTTATCCTTAATTATGCTAGACCAAAATAACTAGTGGTTGGATATTATCTTATTTTCTTAGATAAAACTATATTAATTTCTTAGAATTAAACAAAATAAGCTACAAAGTTTTGTTAACCATTTAAGATTAGAGATTTAGAGTGCTCGAGAGGGAGTAGAGTACATATTAAAAATATTAGAGAACTTTACATGCACAAAAATATGTCTATTTTTTCTTTAATTTAATTTTAAAATATAATGTAAAATAATTATTATTATATTTTAAAATAATAAATTAAATAGAGAAGATTATTTAATTATGTTGTAACTTTCTTCTTACTATCTTTAATTACTTTCTCTCTTCCCACTTGTATTTTAACTTGTTATATTATATAATAGATGGTAATACCGAGGCTGAACTGGGAGTCTTTGTGGACTTACCATGTTGGGCCCATGGCCTATAGGTCCTCATCAAGATTATATATAGATAGATATCGAATCCTAGAAATAACACGTTGTCTTTCATATTTAACTTACTCTTAAGAGTTGACTCTCTTATTCTCTTAACTACCCAAGATAAGAAATTGAATTACTATTTTTGGCGGCGGCAATTTTCCACATGGCCACGGCGGTGAGATCGAAGCGCCTCATGTTGGCGATTTTGTAATTGGAGGGTTTGTAAAACGCAGTGGAGGGGTTGTAGTTGAGGAGAACCAAGACAATGCCATCGATTTTTAAAGTGCGATTGATAAATCGTGAAGCGACAGGAAAATTGAAGGTGAAGATAAAATCGACGGATTCGTCGTGGATTTTTCTATGTTTCTCCATATCAAAAGGTGGATTTTGGTTGTGCTACAGTGTTGAAGTATAGTGCAGGGATTGAAATGAAGTTAACGGTGTTACTTAAAAGGACCAATTTAAAATAAATTGCAAAGAGAGTGGCCATTTTTTTTTCTCAGAATGGTTGCTTTATGCTGCTTCTAACTCGTTGTTATGTTTATTGACCAAAACACTTAGTTGTACAAATTAGAAAATCAAACATCCAATTTGTCCATTGATGTTGGTACTTGGTAGGCATGAAATTTTAGTTTAGTAGTAGTAGTTTTTAGTTCAAGAATTTTATGACGGAGGGTTTGCATTAGTTATATCTGAGGTAAATTAATTTTTGGTCCTTCAATTGCTAATTAAACTATTATTTAGTCCTTGATCAATTTTGAAAATAAACTGTTTGGTCTCTGAATTTACACTCCCAACAATTATTTAGTCTCTCGGACGTTATTTCGTTAAGTCATCATATGATGTGGCCATTATGTGCTTACGCATCGCCATTAATTTTTCACCATGTTGCTCCTTCACCTCGTTACATGATCTAAATATTTAAAACTAATCTTAAATACTCTCTGTATTTACCAACATGTTACCACTTTTAACTAATACAGAGACTACTTGGTATTACTTTTAACAAATTCAAAGACTATTTAGTATTACTTTTGAATATTCAGATGATGTAACAAGGTGAGATTTACATGGTGGAAAATTAATGGTGCCACCTTAGCACATAATGGTCACGTCACACCGTGACTTAACGAGTAATGTCTCAAGGATTAAATAGTTAACGAGAGTGTAAATTCAGGGACTAAATAGTCTATTTCCAAAATTTAGAGGCTAAATAGTAATTTGACCAATAATTTAGGAAAAAAATAATTTAATTCTATATCTATTTCTAAGTTTTTATAATTTCTTTTTTATCTATTAAACTTGCTGTAATGTTTAGATATGCAATTTTTGTTATTCAAGTAATTTTTATTCAAATAAATTACTTTTAAATGTCTATTTTGATAATCTTGTTTAATAACAATTTTTTTTTTTCATTTTACATCCAAACATTTCTTTTTTTTTACAAAGTATTTTTCAATCATAATATCTAAAAACAAAATAACTTTTACATTTTATAAAAACTCTTTTCAATAATTACTTTTTATAAGAAATTGAATCCGGTGCAATTCATTTTCCTGCAATTTCGGTACAATTATTTTAAAATGCACATTTTCACTTTAATTTTTAAGTCATAGACTCACACTAATAAGAACCTACCATGAATGAATTAAGGACCAAATTATTATTAATATTAGTGAATATCATCACTAAATAGCCTTGTGAGACTATTTATCAATATTAATAACAATTTAGTTCCTAATCCATTTAAGGTGATCATTATATTCACCAATATTAATAATAATTTTGTCCCTAATTCATTCATGGTGAGTCCTTATTAATATGAGTCTCTATTATGACTTCAAAAATAAAGCAAAAATAATGCGCATTTTAAAGTATAATTGCACCGAAATTTCAGGAAAACAAATTGCACCGAATTCAGTTTCCAATTAATTAGTGCTACATAGCTACAACAATGAAAGGAAATTGTATTTTTTCTCAACAAAGTATATATTATAGGCACCTTACAGACAACTCAGCTTCTCCATCCTCTTCTTATATCTATATTTGGAATATGTTGTATCTTGTGCCAATCTTCTCCACTTCCTTCCTTACATCTCTCTTCCAATATTGGACACCACCATATTCTCAAAATCTCAATTGAAGTGAAGTGTTGAATAGCTTCAGGCAAACACTTGAATGCTCTGCACCCAATAATATTCAAACATCGAAGAGAGCATAGACCTTCCATCACTTGCTCCGGAATACACTCAACCTCATCACAATTTCTCAATTCTAAACTCTCCAAAGCATCGAGACTCTTGAGTTGACTTGGCAGCTTCGAGCATCCTGCGATTTTCAAGGACTTGACCCCACGCAGACTAGAAATCGACTTCACTAATTCCTCTCCAGAGTAGCATATTTCGAGCTCTTCAATAGATGGAAGGCATGGCAATGTGAGTTCGGGACAATTGGAAATGTACAATTTATGAAGACTTGGGAACATCACCCCTCTTTCTCTTTTCAACAACCTCTCTAAGTTTGGCATGTCCCATAATGAGAGTGTTTTCAAAGATATGAAAGCTTTCACCTCCACACCATCATAAGATTCATCATCATCCATGTATTGGACACAATCCATCCCCCATATTTCAAGCTTTTCAAGAGATGCTAGTTTACCAAGTGTTGGAAGTTGCACACATTTTTTGCAAAATTCAAGATTTAGAGAAACTAAATTTTTTATACATGAAACATCTTTCATCCAACTGGGGAAGTGTGATCCTTTGTACCCATACACCTCCAATTTCATGAGGTTTGAATGAGGTTTAAGGGCTTCAATCACTTGCTCTGCATCAACACCCACTCCTTTAATTTCACTTTCACTATCATCGTCGCCCCATGACAAGCTTAGAACCCGAAGCTCTTTTTTTCTAATCAAATTCACCCCTTTAGCTTCGTCTACATTACCAACACACTCAAGGCCTTTGATGCTCAGTTCTCTTTGACATAGGTTTAGGCCATGTAACTCTTTTAAGCTATGCCCTTTCTCTGATCTCACAATGAACAAACTTAATGTTCTTAAGCCAGATAGTTTCCCAATGCTCGGGGGAAGACAGGATAAATATGAACACCCTGAAATAATGAGATGTCTGAGATTCTGCATGTTGGTTAAGCCTTCTGGAAGATGATGAAGACTAAAACAACATTCAAATTTCAAGATTTCCAATTTCCGCAAGCTACAAATTGACGTGGGAATGGTATCTGTATCCAAATTATGCATTGCCAAGTACCTCAAGTGAATTAGATAAGATATTAATGGCAGCTTGGGTGAACTAGTGGACAGTACTCTAAGTGATTGTACTTGAAACTTACCAAAATCTAATGTAGAAAAATAATTCAGGTTTAAAAAGGTCCGCAAAGACTCAACATTTTTCAAGTCTTTCTTGTTAAATATTAGGCTATCACCAATGTAACTTATATGGTGTGTGCTGCTTGGTAAATTGATTATGTCTCCATCTCGCTTCATGACAGAACACTCTTTCTCCGCGACAGATTGGGCAAGATCATGGACTAAATCGTGCATCTTGAATCTAATACAACCATCATGATCAGTTGTGACTTCTTGGAACAATGATTTGTGGTACAATTCATTCCAAATTTTAGTACCAACATCCTCAATTTCCAACTTTTCCCGAGATGAGATGAACCCATTTGCCATCCAGAGATGAGTCAATTCCTCCTTATTGATAACTTTATCTTTGGGAAATATAGCACAAAAAGCAAAACACCGCCTTGAGGGTGGTGTTAAACTGAAGTAGCTTAATCTTAAGGCAGACAGAATTAAATTTTCACCTTGTAGATTCCAAAGTTCACCTTCTTTAACTGCAAGCCATTGTTTTTCGTCACTCTTGGACTGCAAAAAGCTTCCCAATGCTTGAGCTGCAAGTGGCAAACCCCCACACTTGTTCACAATCTCCCTTCCTATCTCTTCAAGCTCTTCACTCACCTCTGCATCACTGGGGAATGCACGTTGTTTGAACAACGACCAACAATCGTCATCAGATAAATTTGATAACTCATGGGTAGAGTCACGAGTTCTCATGAAGGATGCAATGCTGGAATCACGAGTGGTGACTAAAATCGAAGCACCCTTTGATCCACATTCTAGCACAGCTCTCAATTGATACCATTTGTTTTGGTCTTGGTTCCACACATCATCTAGAACAAGCAAATACCTCTCATTTTGAAGCTTTTCTTGAACTCTCTTTTGTAGTGTAGCTAGATTCGAGGTGTCGCACCTTTCACTTGTGATAGATTCCATGACAGATTGCAGAATCCTTATCTCGGAGAAGTCATCAGAAATACAGACCCAAATTCTCAAGGCACCAAAATGCTTGATTACCCTTGGATCATTGAAGACCAACTGAGCAAGTGTTGTTTTTCCAAGCCCACCAAGCCCCACAATTGGATACACGAAAAGGCTGTCATGATCTTGCCCAAGAAGAAGCTCCACGATCTTGTCTTTATCACCATCTCTTCCGTATATTTGTGATTGATCAACAACAAAGCCAGTTTGAGGCCGTTCAGGAATTTCATGGATCGGCCTTTCTCTCATCACTTCACGCACAACAAAATCATAATCCCTCATATCTTTTGCAATTTGATCTAATCTCTGTGAGATCTCCTTCAACTTCTTGCCAATACGATAACGAAACCGTATGTTGTTTGGTCTAATAGAGGATAAGGAGAAACAGTACTGTACATGGCTCGCACATCCAGAATTGTACTGTGGAGGAGTTGAGCGTACGGAATACTCATCAAGAATATCGTCGAGCACGTGAGCTGCATCTTTAAGTTTCTGCAGCCAATCCCTTATGGATGAGCTTGTTATCTCCTTCTTCTCGGCATCTTCAATCACGGCCTGAATCTGTGTGAGAGAATTGGTTAGCCTCTCGATCTCTCCACCGACGCCGCAGAATGTTGCGAGCTCAGCACGGGCGAAAGAGTTCAAGTTCTCTACCAAAATGCCAAGAAAAGCCTCAGCCATTTCTCACAAGTCTGCTAAATCCGATGATAGAAATGGTGAGCAACGATGGTTGTGAAGAAACTTGATAAGAATTGAAGTGTGAGAATAGTAGTAATATATTAGGATCATTAGGAAAGTTGGTTTTGAAATTTAATGTAACCGTACAAATTTTGCTGACTCTTTCATAAATTGCTGTCTTCTCATAATATTGATTAGAACCCTTCACCAAACTACATTCAAAACTTAATTAAAAGACTCCATAAGGTAGGATCTACCCAGAAATAATTGAGGACACAACTAATCACAATAGTACGTATAATTATTAATGTGTGGTACGTAAGAAAATTTTGGTATTGATAAAAAATTTTAAGTTGAAACAAAAATGGGTATTTTTAAAATTTTGATTGTTGAAATAAATATTTTATTAATAATTAAATTTTGATCCTAAAATTTATTTATTGAAAAAAGTTATTAATAATTGTCAATAATATTATTTTTTACAATGATAATTGAAAAAAAAAATCGAGTCTAATTTCTTGTACTCAAGTCTACCCATTAGCTAAGGATTATTCAGGGATATAAATTTCCTAGCTAAATTCACAAAAATAAGTGGTGTCACATGGCGGCAAAATTTAACTTCAACTTTGCTACGGAATGGCTACGAACAATTTTATAGCTAATTTTATGGTGTAACTAATTTGGATTAGTTTATGGAATGTTTCCATAACAAAATTTATTGCTTTTCATTTTCTCTCTCTATCATGATTGGTTATACAAAAAAGTTTTGTCACGTGTTTTAATTATATTGGTGAACTTCATAACAAGCACCTAAGTAACTTTACCTTAATTTAGTCTTTATTTTTATGAAAGAAACATCTATTTTTTAAACAATCAATTATTTTTTAAAAATCAACAATTTTTAAAATCATAAAAAAACAAGACGTTATACTAAAAATTTTCAAATTAACTACAAATTAATTACCCAATAATTTTGTAGTAAAATTTACAAAAAAAAAAAAAATCAACTAGCTATGAATTAGCTAGACTGAAGTGGGGTTTGTAAAGAAACTTGATAGAAATTGAAGTAAGAGAATAGTAGTAATAGTACGAACAGCAAAGTTATAAATATTGAAATTTAATGTAGAATTGGGGCGTGATATAATTTAACTTTTTCTCTAATATTTTTTTAATTAAACATATTCTGTTTTTTATAATATGATGAAATTATGTTTTGCTCTTACATACATAGGAGAGAGACTCGAGTAAGCGATCCACATCAGCGTTTAACGGAAGAAGCTGATGAAATTAGGCAAAAAAACCAATTTTGACCAAATTTAAAACATAGAAGACTTATAATAATTTTTTGAAACATAAAGAACCAAAATTAAACTTCGATGAAATATAGAGGATCAAAATAACAATTTAGCCTATTTTTTATCTTTTTTATCACATCATAACTTTTAGTTTGTCTTTTAATTATAAAATGACTATTATTAAATTCTAATAACAAAAAGGCAAAAGTACCTTTTACGTCTCCAAACTTTACATTTATTCTTAATTTCGTCCTCAAAGTTTATTTGCGGTTAATTTCGTCCCCAAAGTTTCCAATTGCAATTAATTCCGTTCCCAAAACTAACACCGTTAAAATAGATAACGACAAAAGCCTATGTGGCACATGATGTGTAAAATATTTGCTGACTTAATATTCATTGTACCACATAGATGCCTCAGTTAATTTTTTTTTTGCCAAAACTTTAACCTTGAACAATCACAAAAAAGTTTAAATCAGTCTCTTAAATGGTGTCTATATATTTTCTTTTCCTTCAAAACAGTCTCTCCACTGAAGACGGAAGACTGCAATCAGAATCTCCATGAAATCTAACAAGTTGACGCCAAGTTGTTCATACCTCAATCGAATCAGTTGAAGACGTCATTATCTATTTTAACGGTGTTAAAGTTAGGCACGAAATTAATTGCAATTAGAAACTTTGAAGATGAAATTGACCACAAACAAATTTTGGAGACGAAATTGAAAATCGATATAAAATTTAAAGACATGTAATTTTTTTCAACAATATTTAAGGATTAAAAATACCCATATTTCTTGTGAAAAAACACTATCAAAATCATTCAGTTAGTATCACTATGTTCTTTAATTAGATAAAGAAAATGCCAATGCATGTGATAATTAAAACATTTGTTAATGTGACTGAAATTTATTAAAAAAAAATGGACAAAATCTTGGCGCATAAAAAATTCTATGACTAAAATTAAAAATTAAAAAAATTAAATACAATGTTAAAAACTTAGGAGAAATTCTCCGCCCATAACCTAACATCCAGGACGTTCTATTCTATTTCTACACATTTTAATGTTATATTTATATATAAATGAAACATCATTCATATTAATCTAGATGTTACTCTTTTTAGTGTCATATAATGATATAATATTATCTTATATTTCATTGCGTTATCATATAATACTGCAACAAATGGTGTTATTCAATTGTGTCATTCTAGATATATAATATGTTATCTTAAATAATACGATCATGATAATTACACTATGCAAAACACCTCCTTTAAGCGTTTATGTATAAATTAAAAGGACTGTGCTTTTAATTTATACATAAACACTTCAAATTTTTATAATATTAAAGTCAATAAAGATATAAGTTAAATAAAAAATAATAATTTTTTTGAATAAATTATTAGTTTGGTCCTCAAAAAATGTCTTTTGAGTTAAAATTAAAAAAAACATATATTCAAAAAATTGACCCTTTATAAAAAATATATTAAAATTAAAAGACATTAACCCAATTAATCAAATTTAGAAGAGAGAAACGACGCTCATTAATGCTTAGCAGTTAGCAGAGTTAACTTTTTTTAAAAATATAATTTTTAGGCCAAATGACTCTTTTGGTCCTCAACGTTTGCACCAAGTTTAATATTGGTCCTCAACGTTTCAAAAAGTTATTTTTGGTCCTCAACGTTTTTATTTTGGTCAAAATTGGTCTTCCAGCATAACTTCGTCTGGTTTTTTTTGTTAAATGCTGACGTGGAAGGCTTATGTGGCACATCATCTCTCCTACGTGTCATATTTGGATGATATGACACCATCTCTCACTCCAATTCAGCAAAACGACGCCGTTTTGCATCACTTCTCTCTCACTCCAACTCAGTAAAACGGCGTCGTTTTGCTGAGTTGGAGTGAGAGAGGGTGTCATATCATCCAAATATGATACGTAGGAGAGAGGGTGTGTCACATAAGCCTTCCACATCAGTATTTAACAAAAAAAACTAGACGGAGTTATGCTGGAGGACCAATTTTGACCAAAATAAAAACGTTGAGGACCAAAAATAACTTTTTGAAACGTTGAGGACCAATATTAAACTTAGTGCAAACGTTGAGGACCAAAAGAGTAATTTGGCCTAATTTTTATAAAGGGTCAGTTTTTGTTAGATATTTAAATAATTTTTAATTATGTATAAGAATATACTTTTATTGGGACTAAAATGTAAGACAAATTGTAACCCAAATACACAAATATATTATTACCCTTCAAAACCTTCCCATTCACAATACACTATTGTAGGTGTAATCTGGAAGTTAAAAAGTAACCCAAACGCCGTCGTTTGGAATGGACAGCAAGGAGAGCTGCAAAAATGAGATCTTATCTCTAGTAGGGATAAAAGTTCAATGGTATCGTACCACTGAACTTCAGTGCATCTCTCCAATCATGTAGTGCCATTTGTTAATATTAATAAAAACTCACATTAATTAGGGCCTACCTTGAATGGTTTAGAGACCAACTGATTGGAGGGATGTACTGAAATTCAGTACTACCGTACCACTGAACATCTACTACTCTAATAGACTTGCCCACATAAAAGAACTTTTTATCATGAATAATTAAAAGCACTATACTGTGATGAGCTGTGACTTCAATTATTGTTGTTCTTTTGCTGAAGGGTTCCAATCAATATTTTGTAAAAGAAAGCAATATGTTTGTAAATTACAATACCAACATTCCGGTTCCTATCACTACTACTATTCTCACTCATCCCACTTCATTCTAGCAATCCCTCATTGTGGAAAATGGCTGAGGCTTTACTTGGCGTTGTGCTTCAGAACTTGAACTCTTTCGTCCGCGATGAACTTGCAACATTCTGGGGTGTCAACGCAGAGATTAAGAGGCTAACCAGATCTCTCGAACTCATTCAGGCTGTGATAGTAGATGCTAAACAAAAGGAGATAACAAAGGAATCCATCAACATATGGCTGCAACAACTTAAAGATGCAGCTCACGTGCTCGACGATATTCTTGATCAATATTCCATACAATCTGCACTTCCACACTACAATTCCGGGTCTGCAAGCCAGGTGCACTGTTTCTCCTTATCCTCTTTTAAACCAAGCAACATACGGTTTCGTTATCGTATTGGTAAGAGGTTGAAGGAGATCAGAGAGAGATTAGATCAAATTGCAAAAGAAAGGAAGGACTATGATTTTGTTGAACAAGTGATCATAAGAGAAAGGCCAATCCAAGTTCCTGAATGGCGTCAAACTGGCTTCGTTGTTGATCAATCACAAATATATGGAAGAGATGGTGATAAAGACAAGATCGTGGAGCTTCTTCTTGGGCAACATCATGACGGCCTTTTCGTCTATCCAATTGTGGGGCTTGGTGGACTTGGAAAAACAACACTTGCTCAGTTGGTCTTCAACGATCCAAGGGTAATCAACCATTTTGGTGCCTTAAGAATTTGGGTCTGTATTTCTGACGACTTTTCGGTGATAAGGATTCTGCAATCTGTCATGGAATCTATCACAAGTGAAAAGTGTGACATCTCGAATCTAGCTACACTACAAAAAAAGGTTCAAGAAGAGCTTCAAAATAAGAGGTATTTGCTTGTTCTAGATGATGTGTGGAACCAAGACCAAGACAAATGGTATCAATTGAGATCTGTGCTAGAATGTGGACCAAATGGTGCTTCGGTCTTAGTCACTACTCGTGATTCCACCATTGCATCCTTCATGACAACTCATGACTCTGTCCATGAGTTGTTAAGATTATCCGACAAACATTGTTGGTTGTTATTCAAACAACGTGCATTCCCCAGAGGCAGAGAGGTGAGTATGGAGCTCATAAAGATAGGCGAAGAGATTGTGAACAAGTGTGGGGGTTTGCCACTTGCAGCTCAAGCATTGGGAAACTTTTTGCAGTCCAAGAGCGACGAAAAACAATGGCTTGCAGTTAAAGAAGGTGAACTTTGGAATCTACAAGGTGAAATTTTCATTTTGTCTGCTTTAAGATTAAGCTACTTTAGTTTATCACCAACCTCAAGACGGTGCTTTGCTTTTTGTGCTATATTCCCCAAAGATATCGTTATGGGTAAGGAGGAATTGATTCATCTTTGGATGGCAAATGGGTTCATCTCATCTCGAGAAAAGTTGGAAATTGAGGATGTTGGTAATGAAATTTGGAATGAATTGTACCACAAATCATTCTTCCAAGAAGTCACAATTGATGATTATGGTTGTATTAGATTCAAGATGCATGATCTAGTTCATGATCTTGCCCAATCTGTCATGGGGAAAGAGTGTTTTGTCATGAAGGATGGAGACATAACCAATTTACCAAGAAGCACACACCATATAGGGTACGTTGGTGATGGCCTAACATTTAACAAGAAAGACTTGAAAAATGTTGAGTCCTTGCGAACATTTGTTAACATGAATTATCTTTCTGAAATAGACTTTGAGAAGTTTCAAGTACAATCACTCAGAGTATTGTCCACTAATTCCCCTAAGCTGCCATCATTATCTTATCTAATACACTTGAGGTACTTGGAAATGCATGATTTGGATATAGATACCATTCCCACGTCAATTTGTAGCTTGCGGAAATTGGAAATCTTGAAACTTGAAAGTTGTCATAATCTTCGTCATCTTCCAGAAGGCTTAACCAATTTGCAGAATCTCAGACATCTCATTATTATATGGTGTGAATTATCCTGTTTGCCCCCATGCATCGGGAAACTATCTGGCTTAAGAACATTAAATTTGTTCATTGTGAGATCTGAGGAAGGGCATAGCTTGAAAGAGTTACATGGCCTAAACCTATGACAAAGAGAACTAAGCATCCAAGGCCTTGAGTGTGTTGGTAGTGTAGATGAAGCTAAAGGGGTCAACTTGATTGGAAAAAAGGAACTTCGTGTTCTAAGCTTGTCATGGGATGATCGTTGTGAAAGTGAAATTAAACCACAAGGTATTGATGCTGAGCAAGTGATTGAAGCCGTTCAACCTCATTCAAACCTCAAGAAATTGGAGGTATGTGGGTACAAAGGATCACACTTCCCCAGTTGGATGAAAGATGTTTCATGTATCAATAATTTAGTTTCTTTAGAGCTTGAAGATTGCAGAAACTGTGTGCAACTTCCAGCACTTGGTAAACTACCATCTCTGGAAAAGCTCAACATACATAGTATGAAATGTGTGAAATACATGGATGATGATGAATGCTATGATGGCGTGGAGGTGAAAGCTTTCAGACCTTTAAAAACCCTCTCATTGTCATCCATGCCAAACTTGGAGAGGTTGTTGAGAAGAGAAGGAGGGGAGATGTTCCCACGTCTTCATAAACTGAACATTTCCAGTTGTCCTAAACTCACCTTGTCATACCTTCCATCTGTTGAAGAGCTCATAGTAAGTTACTGCGAAGAAGAAGAATTAGTAGAGTCAATTTCTAGTTTGCGTGGTCTTAAGTCCTTGACAATCTCTAGATGCTCAAAGCTGCCAACTCAACTCAAGAGCCTTCATGCTTTTAAGACTCTACGATTGGAGAATTGTGATGAGCTAGAGTGCATTCCAGAGCAAGTGTTGGAAGGTCTAAACTCTCTTCGAACTTTGAATATTGCTGAGTGCACATCGTTGAAGTGTTTGCCTGAAGCCATTCAAAACCTCACTTCACTTGAGTCTTTGAACATATGGGATTGTCCAGTATTGGATAAGAGATGTAAGGAAGGAAGTGGAGAAGACTGGCACAAGATACAACATATTCCAAATGTATATATAAGTACAGATTATGAATGGTTTTAATATGAAATCACTACCAAAATATATGCTCATTATCTAGTTAGGTATATATAGCTTAATTAGATATGTTTTCAAGTGTCCATATATTATGTGTCTTTTTTATGCACAGACTTTGTTGACAAACAAATAATAAAGTCTCTATTATTTAATTTGTAGAACTAATTAATGAGTTGGTTATGAATAAAATACCAAGTTTTAGCTAGCTGATTGTCATTAGAGGTTTCATATGTATGAATGTAGTACGTATAATTTATCTTTGCTAGCGCATGCATTTCCATACTTTGCATTCCGGAGCCATTTGGAAATTAAACGGTTCGTTAACTGAGAGAATAAATTAATAATATTTTGATCAATGAGAGACTAAATTTGAGGTGTAGTCTCCAACGTCTTTCAAAACCAACACACATTATTTGAAGTTTATTTTTTAATAATAAAAATTAAATTATGGTATAGTGCATAAACTAAAATTTGTATTCAATATAATAATTATTTTCTATAATCATAAAAAGGATTTAAAAATAATTGTTTTAAAAGACAAAATAAAAGGGCTTAGCTATAATTCGACTTGGTCCTGTTTTTTACAGGCCAGGCCTACCCATTTTTATTTGGGCCAAAAATTTGTTAGTCCAATCCAAATTATATGATTGGAGCTAACGGACCAGCCCAAAGGACTATATATATAATTCATTTTGACAACTTTAAATAAAATTCTCACATCAATCAGTCAATGAATTCAAACTCTCGTCCGAAGTAACTAAAACTTTAACCAATTGTATTTGTACTTATTTGCAAAATATTTGTTGCATAATAACATTAGGCATATGATTTTTCACTTGAGCTATGTCAGTGTGATCTAGTATAATAAATTTGAGTAATTTAAACCTAGAAAAAAAAAAGTCATAGTTTGAAACCTTCATATGGTCAATAAAAAAAGTATGGTTTAAAAACTGTGGAAGATACATTTTGAGTAAGTATATATATATATATATAAAGCATGAGTTTGACCAACCATGAAAATGTTATTTGACAGAGGACTAGACTTTAAATACAATTTTTTATATTTTTGTTATTAAATTCTCTTAATTAAAATAAAATATATGTTTTTTAAAACAAAAAATAACCTAAGATTTAAATTGCCATACACATATATTTTATAGTAAATATATAAAAATTACACCTAAATTTGTTTCAAGAAATAAATACAATAATAATATAATAAAACAAGTCAAGTGTATAATGCAAACTTAATTTATACACTTGCAATTGCAATTTATAGTCATAATGATCTAAATTATAAATTCACATCATAAATAAGGCTTTACTTAAGAAGTGATAAAATTCCATGACATGTACACAGACCTCTTAAAAAGAAAAAAAGATTGTGCCAATTTATCCTTCATTTAAAAAAGAACATTTATATCTGTAATATCTTTTTTATGGTGATTAAATAGCAGTGTATATGTCAAAGTGGGTTGGCACAAATGGTCAAGTATCCAGAGGAAAATTTTTGCCTCACTCATGGGCGAGGGTTCAAATCCCCTGGCTAGTTGAGTAACTGTGATTGGGTAAAACTGCTTGCGGTTTAGGCCTGTGCAGTAATCCTTTGGGTTGGGCCTCTGTTAGTCTCCCCAACATGTCACTAGCGCCCTGCCCGGTAGTACTTGGGAGTGCCTTCCCTTACTACTATCTTCTTTACCAAAAAAAAATAGTAGTGTCCGAGTCATCATATAGACAAGAAAAAGAGTTCATTAGCATTTTATTTTATGAATTTTGCTAATCATATGAAAAAGATATTTTTTTTTGAAGTTTTTTCTTATTGATTTTGAGAAAGAACTTAATTTTTAAATTTAGTAAAAAAAAAAAAACAAGAATAATTATTTGTAATACTTAAACCCTTATTTTTAATGCTTATTTTATTAATTTTTATTATCATTTTATTTTGCTGTCAAATTGCCAAACTATCTAAATTGGTAGAGATGAAAAGTATACTATTGAGAGACAACGCAAACCTAACAGTAGAGTTGACATTTTCTTTTTATAAAAAAATAATTGGGACATGCCTAACATATGAATCTTTTTTTAATAATATATTTGATATGATGGGACACATAGGAAATTGAGAATCATTCATAAGCCATTTGAACATTCATACCCAAAAAAAAAAAAAGGTTATATTAATAAGAATGGTCCACAAGAAAGCAAAATACAACAAATTTTGCCAAAACAAAATTGAAAGAGACAATAAACACAAAATTGAAGAAGTTAAAATTGTGTACAAAATATTAATGCCTGATCGTTACAACACTATGTTGCTGCAAGGGTGACTATCGACCGAGGACACACAAGGCTCCAATGTCTAAAATAATCAGATGTACACAATTTTATTTCTATAAGCAGAGAGACCATTTCCTTCCATCTGATGGGGTATGACAAAGATTAGATGTATGCAAATGCAACTTTACCCTTATAACCAGAGTAAATCTGTGACCACTAGATCACATGACAGTAACCTCACTGTTACTCCAAGATTCACCCTTGAAGCCTACATCTATAATCACTTGGAAAAAATAATAATAATAATAGTAAAACAAAAAGAAAAACTAGTATGTATGTATGTGTATGTATGACTTTCCACCTAAACCAAAACCAGAAAACCCAAAGTCACTTAGTTTCAAAGAAGTCATAGATTCAAAAATCTCTGTATGTACCTTAAGAATTCAGAATTTCCACCATGTTTGTTTACACTTTTTTCCATCTATACACCATCCATCCAAATCTAGCAAGATGTTATTATTATAAATCAGCACACTTCATTGGTGCATATCCCAGTCTGGATTTCTTGATATCATACAGTACATGAAAATTCTGCTGCTGATAGTTTCCAATTATGGAAAGCCCGTTCCTAGGAGTCCCCAAAATTGCCAAACACACCACATCATCTGGCTCAATCTGGATGAAGTAATTCTCCACTGGGAAATTCCACACAGCCCCATCACCAAACAAGATCCCAAACTCAGGAATCTCCATTCTTTCAACCCCAGACACATTATAACATGGCCCTAGTGGAGGGTACCCTTCAACCATAGGGTACCCTTTAATTTTCTTCACAAATGCCTCCTTGATGATCTGATAAGCAGGCTCAGCAAAATAAGTCAAAGTAGTCCCAGAATCAATAATAGTACCACCTCCAGAACCTTCTGGAGACAAAGCCCAAGTCTCTTCTGGAATCTTCAGAATCTCATTTCCAACTAACACAGATTTTATCTGGAGATAGTAAAATGTATCAACTGGGTTTTCCTTCCCACCCACAAAAGTTGTGAAATTCAAACCTGGGTGTCTCAGAAGATCCTTATCCTCCCCAAAAATCAACTTGCTTGTCACACTTGTATTACTATTTCTATCCACAAGACAATATGAAAATGAATGGCCATAAAGGGATTGAAGCTGAGAAGCAAAAGACAATGGTCCTCTTCCTAGGCCTAAAAGCCCTGAAGCCCCATGAAAGAGTCCTCTATTCCAATGGCCACAACCAAACATGACATTCTCCACAAGTTTCAACTCTGATTTCCCATTGGAATCAGTGAGATTCACAGTGAAAGTTTCTAATGCAAAATCACCAGTAGTGTTTGAACTATCCCCATACCAGTAGAAATAAGGACAACTCTGGGTTTTGTCCCTACAAGGCAGGGGAGGATCAGGGGAGGACACTAGCTCACACCTAGGGTCATGGCAGCTTATGTTCTTGAAAGAAGATGAAGCTGTGGGGTCATAGTGGGGTCCATTTTGGTCAAAACAAGCATAACAAGGGACACATTGGATCCAATTAAGGTCACTACCAGTATCAAGAATTAGAGAGAAGTGTTTAGGAGGTGTACCCACAAAGACATCCATGAAGTATTCTCCTGAGCCTTGAGTCACCCCTGATTCCAATGTTGCCACCAGCTGGCTGGAATACCCACTTGCCAAATACTGCTCCGGCGGCGGCGGCGCCGCCGGAGATGGATTCTTCTGGAGGCGTGTGAGGGTGTTCTGGTTCTTCCTCTCTATGACCCTTTTGTGAAGAGTGTGGATTCTGGTCAGGTCTTTGACTGTGGAATCAATTAGGGATTTCTTCTTAGGGTTTGAGTGTTTCAAATGGAGTTTTAGGGATTCTTTCTTCAAACCCTCTCCTTCTTCTTCTTCTTCTTCTTGATTTTCATTCATTTTCATACAGTCAGAACTCTGAGAAGAGACGGAATTGAAGCTAGGGAGGCCAGGGAATGTGATGGCGGCGAGAGAAGAGGCATTCTTATTGTGGATTCCAGAAATGACTCGGAAAGCGCAGGATTGGAATACGAGAAGGATTAGAATGAAGGAAAACTTCATGATCATAGTAATGAATAATGAATGATTATTTATTTATAATAACTTCTTGTTGGAAAAGAACCCAGAAAACCAAAATCTCTGAGCTATGAGATAGAAAGAAGAAGATTAAGGATACTCTAGCCGATGGACTGTTTGGAAGCCGAGAAACCGAAAGAAATAAAAAAAGAATAAAAAGAATGTGGGATATTTGGAAGGAAGCGTTGGAATTAGGAAGAAGGGAAGTGTTAGAGAAGGAAAAATGAGAGAAAGAGAAGAAGGGAAGGGAGGGATTGTGGGATTAAAGTAGTGTGTATGACTTGGGTTATGGGGAAGAAGAAGAAGGAAGGAAGGAAGGAAGGAAGGAGAAAGGGTTGAAAATGAAGTTGAAAAGCCAAGTGTCAAAAGACACTGCCCGAAAACGCGGTTTCACAACAACACAATGTAAAGTTTTAATTTTTAATTTCTTTTATTTTAGTACTCAAATCAATTTCGGCTTTCTTACTCATTTATACAGGAAAAAAAATCACATTCAGCCATCTTTAAAAATCATTCACACATATATTATTTGGAAAAAACTTAAATTCATTTCCTTATGCCCATTTCATCCAATTCTACCAATTATATATTGTATTTACACTCTCTTTCTTCTATGATTGGTCATATAAAAGGTGGTCTTCTATATTCTCTCTCTAATGTGATTGGTCATTTAAACACTTTTTGTCACGTGCCATAATTATATTGGGAAATTGGATGAAATGGACATAAGGAAATGGACCTAAATTTTTTCCATATTATTTTGATAGTAGTTCACAAAACTCGCCTTCATTGTTAACACTTATTGAAAAATTTACGAAAAAAAAATTTTATTGAGGATGATCATAAGATCAGGCAGTCAACAAAAAAATTTTACAATCACTATTACGGATTCGAAATATGTCAAAAGTGATGGAGTGACAAATAAGTATCATCCATAAAGATGATTATAGGATTGACTACTTGACCATATAATCGTTTTCAACGAGAACATTTTTCTTTGTAAATTTTTGTCAAATTTGAGGATAATTTTTTTTTTGTATATATGAGTAAAAAAACCAATTATTTTCAATAGCAGTAATAATAATAAAGCAAGTTAATTACCCGACACAAATTGAATTCAATTTGGTCAGAGAAAATTTTAGAAGAGAGAAAGCAAATAAAAAAAAATTGAATGATAGTAAATTGAAGATAATAGTAGCTGCTGGTCTTCTTCTTCCGGCAGGAGATCTTCCTATGTGTTACGTCATTTTTTCGTTGACTTGAAAATTAGGTAGGAAAAATTACGCTTTAAACTGTGACTTAAATATGAAATTTTGATCATTATTATGAATTTACTTTTTTGAGGAAATTATTATTTTAATTTTTTAAATATATAATTTATCTCAATTTAATCTTTGAAATATATTATTCATCTATATTTAATTTTTAAAAATTAAAAATATTAAATTTAGTTGGTAAAAAATGAAATTTATCTCAATTTAATTTTTAAAATTTTTTTGTCATTTATTGTATTAGAAGATATCAAGAACTAAATTAAAATAAACTGTATCTCTCAAAATTTAAATTTAATATTTTCAAGAATTAATTAAGATAAATTATATCTATTAAATTTGATTTTTTATTTATTTTTAAATTAAATTAAAATTTAAAAATGGAAATAAAAATAAATTTATTATGTTTAATAATAAAAAATAAAAATAAATAAAATAATTATTTTATTTTTATATTAAAAATAAAATATATTTAATGTTACAAATATTTCTCGTAAAAAACACATCCTGTAATGATAATTTTATTTTATTCTTGGTTGTAAAAAAGAGTGTTGCGTGGGAAGTGTGGAAGAAAATAAAATAATAAAGAAAGGAAAAGGAAAGTGGGTTTGGGTTTCTTGGGGAATTGGTGGTCGTTGGTCAGAGTTATTGACTTGTCTATTCACATATCACTCTGAAATGGATTCAAATTTATTAAGTTGTCTTTCAATTTGTTATATGTATTTAATGTAATTTCGGTCGATAGTATTGTATATTATATTTTATGTCACAATTATATCGATCGAAATTGTATTGCATGCATGTAACAAGTTGTATTATAGACTACTCTTTCAATAAAATATATAAATCGTTAAATTGCACAGTTTATATTATTGAGTTAAATTTTTATGGTACAAATACGAATTCAATATTTATTTAATAATATAAATTTTATATTTTATACACTTACATTTACTTAATCCAAATATATTTCATCAAATCCCTCTTAAATCTGAAAGCAAAAGCAATAGAGAGAGAGAGAGAGAGAGGAGATAGTGGAATTGAAATTGAATAATGGAAAAACGCCATCGCCCATGAGGTGGGGAGACCACGTTTTCATCATATATAATGTCTATTCAATTTCAATAATTTTATCAACGTGCAGTGCTGTGATATTGTAGGGCATGTTTTTTACGTAGAAATAAAAATGAAAATAGAAACGGAATGTATTTTCTGTGCTTAGTATTTTTTGTGCTTAGTAGTAAAAGTTTGGTAATAGAAATGGAAAGGGAATGTATTAAAATGACCATTTTATCCCTTATATTAAAATAATAAAAAGAAAAAAAGATTATAATTATGTCAAATCAGAGGGGTATAATAGATATTATATATATATATATATATATATATATATATATATATTTTAAGTTGATAGAAATGAAAAAATAAAAAAGTAAGTGGGCCCAGTGGGCCCCACCATTTTTATTTCCATTTCCAATTGTGTTTTTTGTAGAAGAACATGTCCGTAGAAATAGTTACGATTTCTCTTTCTTTTAATTATCATCTTTTAAGTTCGACTTTTGTAGGACACAAATATGACAAATATATTAGCATGATCTCATTTTGATCTTTTAAGTTTTATTAAAGTTATAAATTAGTCTTTTATATTTTAAAAATTTTAAATTAAGTTATTCCAAATTTGTCCTTCCGTCTAACTTAGTTAACTTTTTTATGAAAATATGACCCAATTAACCCATTTAAATCAATTCAAATATGTTTGTCGAAACTGTAATCCCTTGCTAAAAAATATTTTTAAAAAAATAGAAAACCAATCCTCTATCTTTATCATTAAATTTTAGCTAAATTATCCATTTTCTGGATAATTATGTATGACTTTAATTATTAAGAATTTAAGATATTATCTCTCCTTCAATTTCTATCTTCTCTATATCTTTCAGCTCTCTTCCCTTCCTCTTTTCAATAGGGTATGTTTGACGGAAAGGAGAATGAAAGAGAAGGGAATAAGAAAAGAAAAAAAATTTAGGTAAAGTTATTTATATCTTTATTATAAGGTTCCGTTAATGATATGTTTTATTTACTCTCTTTTATGATTGGTCATTTAAAAGGTGCTCTTTTATATTCTCTCTCTTTTTTGATTGGTTATTTAAACACTTTTCGCCAAGTGTCTTATATATATATATTAGAGAACCAATTATAATAAAGATATAAGGAACATTAGTTAAGTTTAGTCATTATAGAATTTTAAAATTATAAGGGATAATCCTCCATTATCTTTTTTTAATGGTATGTTCGCATTGAGTATTAAAGATGGAAAAGGGAGGGAACAGAAGAGAAGAGTATTTAGTAACCCTCTCTTGTTTGGTTTTTAAATTTTTTAGGGGGAAATATTGTAGAATTTTATGTTAATCTTTCTTAATTTTCTCCTTTCATTAATTTAAATTACTACAAATTAAAATATTTTGAAAGATCTAAACAATAAAAAAAATAACTTATCATTTAATTTCTCCTTTCTCTCTCTTCCCTAATTTCTCCATCTTGATTACCAAACATACTCTTAAATGAGCCATAAGAAAAAAAAAAAAGTAGATATTTTCCCCCTTTCCCCTTGAAAATTGAGTTAATATGTAGATGTTGGGTTCACTATAATTATGTATGTATTACATTATGTGTATTTTAATGATATATTTTTTAAATACAAAATATAAAATTTTTATTATAAAAATTTTAAAGATTTAATTATTAATTTACTCTACAAATAAATTAATTATACAGTAAATTATGTCCAACACTTTGGCAATTTCGATTATATATTGAAATTATGATTTAAATAAGTAATAATAATTGCCTTACAACCAAGGTTGTCAAAATCTAGATTTTAGGTAAAATCGTAGAAGGGAGGGTAAAATCGTATCGTAAGATCGTAAGAGTTTACCTATGATAAAACCGTATGAATTTACCAATATATATACACACACATGACTATTATATCTTTCTTTTTTTTTTGAGAATCACCTGACTATTATATCTTGTTACATAAAAAAAATTAAACATATATAATTCAATATCCACAATTACTACAATTTCAACTAAGTTCATCAAATTCATTTGATTAATTTTCACCACTACAATTACTACTACCATCATCACAACTTAGTACTTCATTCCTAATGTTATGTAAATTCGAACACATACATGATTTGAAGTACTACCAACTCTATTATATATATAAAAAAAAAGAAGTACTACCAACTCAGACATCATCAACATTAAAACCTAGAAAGAATGGGAAGGAAATGAGTTATCCGGGGTAGGGGAGTCCGGGTCTGGACATTAGTTTTTAAGGAAATAGTTAGATTTTCTTTGAGTTGGAACAAGTTATAGATATCTACACAAACATAACCATTTTTTTGTAAAAAAGAAATAAATCCATATGAACTTTTTTTTGGACTGTGGTGAAATCTTAAAATCGCTAGTAAAATTGGAATTTTATGGGATTTTACCTGATTTTACCGATTCTACCGCGATTTTACACCAACACAATTTTGTACAAGATTCAACAAGATTTGAGAATGTAAAATCGTAAGATTTTAAGATTTAAATCTAGATTTTAACAACTATGCTTACAACCTCCCATTTTCAAGAAAATAAAAAAACATTATTAAAATATTATAACATTTTGGGTGAATAAATTAAATATATAATTAATGGACAATGAATGCGTTACACAAGGGCGGCTCTTTCCTTTAGACCGCATGGCAATGTTCATATGATTACATGATAGTTGTGAAACACATCGTTTTTTTAATAAAATAAATTTCCTTTTATTATTATAAAATTATTTTTTAATTTTTACTTATAATAATTATACATTATTTCATTAAAATTTAAAAATATAGAAAAATTAAAAATTGTTGACTTCTCGAAAGGAGAAAAAAAAGGAAGAAAAAACAATCTTCACTTAATTTAAAATTACCATATGAATATGAAAAAAAAAAAAAAAAAAGACTTCCTTCCTTGAAATGTCCCTTCCATGTTCAAACAAAGACTTTAAAGTTGGTCCACCAGTAATGTAAAATAGTATGAAATATGAATTACTTTTGAGGGTCAAAACTCTAAATTGGTCCTTTATATTTCAAAAAGTACAAATTGGTCCTTTATGTTTGCAAGAAGTTCCAAATTGGTCCTTCCGTCCACTTCCGTCAATTTTTTAAGTTAAGTGCTGACGTGGCGTGCTGACATGTCCATATAAGCTGACGTGTCATGCCACGTCAGTGCCACGTCATCACATATGATATTGGATGATGACGTGGTGATGACGTGTCAGTGACGTGGCATGCCGCGTCAGCTCCAACTGACACGTAGGAGAGATGGTGTGTCCATGTCAGCATGTCACGTCAGCACTTAACTTAGAAAATAAACGGACTTGGACGGAAGGACCAATTTGGAACTTCTTGCAAACATAAAGGACCAATTTGGACTTTTTGAAACATAAAGGACCAATTTGAAGTTTTGACCGACTTTTGAGATCATTAAAAAACACACATTGTCAAATTATATAAGAGTAAATTACACTTCATGTCGTCTATTTTAAAAACATATATTCTAATCTCTTTGTAAGATAAAAAAAATTTATACTGTTACATTTTTTATTAAAATACCCTTAATAAAAGTATTAATTTTTTAAAATAATTATAATTTATTACAAAGATATATTTTTAAATCATTATTTTACTATTATTCGTTTTAAGTTATAGTTGAATTATAAAATTTACAATGGGTTTATTTAAAGATAAATAGATTAGATATCATGTTCAAAATTTTTTTTGTCCAAATTATCAATATTAGCAAATTAATTTGATTTTAACTAATTTAATTCGACTTTTATAAAAAAGAACTAATTTGATTCGAGTGGAACTCTAATAATAATAATGATAAACTCTTTAATAAAATTTTTTTATATACAACACTCTAATATGTAATATTATTTAAAAAAAATAGAGTGTCCATCACACTAATCAGTAACCAACTTAAAATATTACATTGAATCATTGAATGTATAAAAATGAAAGCAAAGAGGGTCAAATAGTGATTTTCAGCTCCAAAAAACATGAATTCTTTATAAAAGATTATTCACTTTGAATGTGTAAAGCACATTGAAAACTGCAAATTGTGAATCCGTACGTCTTGCAAGTTCAAAATTTTGAAAGAATAAAAAATAACAATGCTTTTAATATGTTTGAGGCATCACTAAATTGCATAATTCCATGGATTTTGATCATACAGGAAAGTTATTTTGGTGGAAAAAAAAAGTGGAGGTTGAAGTGAAATTAATGAGAGAAAAGTGGAAATTGAATTAAGTGAGAGGGAGGTGGAATTAGTCAAAGGAAAGTAGAATAGAATTTAAAAAGAGACAATATTATTTAGTTCTTGAATTGTTGGTTAAATTACTATTTAGTCTTTGAATTTATTAAAAATACTATTTAGTCCCCGAAATATTTAACTATGTCAACTATTTAGTCTCCGAATTTGACAAAATACTATTTAGTCTCCGAATTTGTAACAATGTCAACTATTTAGTCCCCCAAACTTGGCAAAAATGCTATTTAATCATTGAATTTGCAACTTTGTCAACTATTTAGTCTCCTGACGGTTACCCGTTATAATTGACAGAATTGCAAATTCAGTGATTAAATAGTATTTTTGCCAAGTTTGGGGATTAAATAATTAACATAGTTACAAATTCGGGGACTAAATAGTTGACATAGTTAAACATTTCGGGGACTAAATAGTATTTTTGATAAATTTGTGGACTAAATAGTAGTTTGATCAATAATTCAAGGACTAAATAGTATTTTACCTCAATTTAAAAAAGTGTGTTTAGTAGGTAAGGAAAAGGAATTAAATTATATAAAAAATAAAATTGGAAATAACAATTTTGTACCTTACCCAATACAAAAAAGATAAAAAGTAACTTACCTAAATTTAATATCATGGACAAAATAGTCATTTTTTTTTGTTTAGGGTAGAATTGACATTATATAAATATTTCCCTATCCAATACACAACTTCCGTCTTCTACAGGCAACTAATCTTCTTTCTAAATAGGCAACAAAAGTTTCCAGTAATAAATTTTCCTTGTAAACCAAACATGCTCAAAATAAGGAGCCAAATTTCTCTACTTAATTTCCCTGCAACAAAACATATTAAAACAGGAAACCAAACTTTCCTGTCACTAATTCTATGCTACCAAACATGCTTTGGGTCCTCATGACTTATTGGTTTCGGTGTTAAAAAAAATTAATAAAGATAGAGTTAAGGTATAGTTTTTAAAATATTTATTATCACACTTTTTTTGGTCTTAGCTAGCTAGGATATTTATTAGAACGAATCTAATAGTTAATCTCTCGGGTACTATTAAATCTATGACTAGAAACTCATCTCTCTCAAAATTGAACTCAATAAATAATAATTAAGAAAATATAAATATCTTATTATATATATCACGTTGCATTAATATTATTATCATAATTCTTTAATAAAATATTAGCGTCACTTAATCTATATAATTGATTCTAAAAGATTTTTTTACGTGGAAATTTGCTTTTGAAAGATCATATGATGCTTAGAATTTATATATTACTTTTTTAGGCAATATATTTTTGTTTTCATTTAAGATTAAACCTTTTTACATGTTCATAAAATCATACAAGATTTTCTTTTTATAAGACCGACTCGTGTAGTCCATTAATGTAATTAAAAAAATCCATTTTTAAAAAATATTTTAGAAACGTACCTTAGTCCTTAGGTTTGTACTTTCTTTTTCTTCTATTTAATAATTTCACACTAATCACTGATAAAATCTAATGGATACAAGAATATTCAGTAACTTAAAAAAAAAATTCAATAACTTTGATCAGAAACATTCAATGTATAATTTAAAATTGGACTTAGAACAATAACACATTTCATTGACTAACTTTTAATTTCTCATTCAAATGCTTAATATGATGTTAGGCCACTTATGTTGACTGTTCTTATAGTTATATCAATTGCCACTATACGTAATTAATTAATTAATTAATTAAATTATATTATAGGGTTTAGTAACGAAAAAAAATAAGAATAGTAATAATAAAGTACGTTACGTTCAGTTTGGTTCCTGAAGTTAATTTAGAATTATTGGAAATATTTTATGGGATTAAATAATTATATTGAGTCATTTACTACTGAAAACATCTGAAGATGTTTATCTCAACAATATATAAATTAAACTATACGTTAAGAATAAAAGAAATTAGTTTCATAAAAAAAAATTAAAACTAGTTGCTTATTTCCTATAAAAAAACTAGTTGCTTATTAAAATATAAAATTTTATTTCAATATCATTTATTTTTATTATATAAAAATAATTTTTTTTAAGATAACTAGTTTATATCGGTTACATCTTTAATAATATTTTATTATATAAAAATAAATATTAGCCTATTTTAATTACAAGACTAATATTATTTTTTTTTTGGTGGGGACAAGAACTAATATTATAGTTGTGAACTTAATGTCAAACACGTTGATGTAACACATTTTTTAATTTTGGGGGGATAATATATATATATATATTGTAATTTGAATTACTCAAAAAACCTTTTTTTTAAGGGCGTGATCCCAAAACCTTTAGTTAATTCAACTGAATTATTTTTTTTAAGTAAAACATATATTATTAAATTATAGTACAGTTGAACAGCACTTATAAAAAATTAAATAACTCCATTCCAATAATACTAATAAAAGTAAAAATGTAAACACCGTTGAACTAGAGAAAAAAATAAAAGCACACATAGTCCATTTAAGATAAATGTGAGATAAAAAAGTCATCGTTCTGAGTACCACCAACAAAGTGGTTGATTATTTGTATACCTCCAGCATATCAAACTTGAAGTAATCTTCACCATTGAAAGTGTCATAGGTTGATTATGTTCTTCTAACAATATAGTAGAAGAGAGTTCTTTTACATATAAGATCCACCCATTTTAGCTTTAGATATCATAAATCTTGAATCTATAAGTACCTGCTTGTCAAGAATACTTCAACAGAAAAAAGATACGCACAATATAACAACAAACTCTAATTATCAAATTTAAACCGATCTAACAGTTAAAAACTAAAACACAATAAATAACCAAAAACAAATCTAGAAGAAGACCATCACAATAATTAGGGGACCTCCCAGAGAAAATGACAGACTGAAATGCGAAAACCTGCACCCTCCTGTGTAATTGGCGAGAAAGTTTTATCTTAGAACCAAGGAATTTTTTCTTTTTTCTTTTTCTACCTACCCATACTCCTTATGCATATAAAATTTACTGCAACAAAAATTTTATCTATGAAATAATATATAATTTAAAAAATATATATTACAACAATTTGAATATGCTAAGGTTGCTTACAATCCAACTTCATGAAACAACCTTAAGCAACTGGTCCATTCAAAACATACTAAAAAGAGGATCATCCTCATCTTGGGGATTGTTGAGGGCCAAAATATGGTTCTTGAATGAAACTGCAGCTTCTTCTCTTTCTTCTAAATGCCCCACTTTGTCATACACCATGGCCATCAAATACAATGCTTCAGCTGCCAATTCATGATACTGTGGACCACACAAGATATATTACTTTCTCACAATAATGAACTCAAAAGAAGCAAATGAACATTTATATGCAGGCATGAGCCCCAATTAACTACATAGAGAGCCTTTTTCTACTAGGTGGAATTGGCTACATAAATTTTTTTTTTCAATTGAAAAAGGTATATTATTAAAGAAAAAAGAGAGTACAATGGAGGAGGACAAAAAGTCCTCTAAGAAACAAGAAAAACAAAACAAAACTTTAACTCAATATAACCTTCCAATCCCTCTGAAACCCCTCTAAACATTCCATTCGCTGAATCGCTGAAACCCAAAAAGAAGCCAAAAACGTAAATCTATCTCACAAAGGATGAGGTGGGAGGGATTTATTATTAAAGATCCTAGCATTCCGTTCCCCAACCAAAGACACCACAAGGTTGCCAGAACTACACAATGGTAGCAATCCCGACATGTAAACATTTTTCACAACTCAACACCACATTATTAACTCCTTTTTTGTCATGTTTCTATTGAAGAACTGGATAGCAAAGATCTTGTATGTTTTCATTGAATATGGTATTTAATATGGAATATTCAATATCATACAACAAAGTATACATCTTGTATGTGTGAAACCTACGAAACGGCTTAAGACCCCACAGGCGTGCTTACTTGATTTTCACTTGCACTACATTTTCATCGCAATAGTCAATTTCTGTTTAATATTCAAATATCTTCAGATTCCTTTATGTAAAAATTTAGCATCACATGCAACATAAATACACTTCGCTGCATGCAAGAGTCATCACTTTTTTGCTAATGAATGGAGAAAGAGAAATCCACAGAAGTTTAAATAGAATAGTTCGCTAACCTCTAAAAGTTGGAGCTCATCTGATGCTTGTCTTAATGAATCTATCAGGACTTCATAATTTTCAGAGACTGAAAAGGACAAATCAGTATATGAGATTTACACATATATTTCCACCATAATGAGAAAGAGAAGGGGGAGGTGGGGTTAAAAGAGGGAAAGAAAAAGTATAAACGCATTAAACCCTAAGAACTGCCACAATGTTGGGTCTGGATCCTCTAAATTTGAGAAATGGTACATTTCTCTAAAGAAAGAACAGAAAGAAAACAAGTTTAGCCCCTAATTCATTTGTGGTGTATCCCTATCAGTATGAGAGCCTTTAATTTTTTTTTTCTCTATCTCTCTTATTTTAGAGAAATGTATCATTTATGAAATTTAGAGGAACCAAAACCCACAATGTTGCATATCTAAGCATACATAAAATAATCAAATCATAACATACTACCTCAGTGATACCACAGCAGGGCATACCCAAAAAGACAATAACATACTGAAGAAAATCCCAACATATATGTAGACAATAGCATACTAAAGAAAATCCCAACATACAGAGTTTACAGTTTTCACTTACCCTCAAAGTTTGAATCAGAGAGATAACATTTTGCTTCCACAATATAAGCCCGAGAACGGAGTTCCAAACCACCATGACCCAGAATCATTGGGAAAGCCCCATGGAGAAGATTAAGAGCCCTTGTTGCATGGCTTGATCCAAGTGAAAGCCACAACTCAGCAAGAGTAACAGTAGCTGAGGCTTTGAGAAGATCCAAGTTAAATGATTGGCAGAAAGAGAGGCTTGCCAATGCATATGGAAGGCCTAGAACTGCATTCCCTGATTTCTGTCAACCAATAAATGAAGGTTAACAGAAAAAACAGAGGAGAGACCACAAAAGAAGAAAACAGGTGCTCTATGACAGTGTTGTAATATTCAATAAATAACTTAAGCTGAACCAATATGCAATAAAAAGAAGATAAATGGTATTGAAGTTAAAAGAAGAGTGAAATGAAAACATGGCTAATCAGTCATGACTCATGCTGCGTTCTTTTCGGGAATAAAAGAGTAATGGCTGTGAGCTCCCATAAACAAACACAAAGAGACATTATCTACAATTCTACATAATCTTTTGCTCAAGATTATAGCCGATTTCCCTTTTCCGTGTATGAGGCAATGGATAGATTAAGAGGAGAAGCGATGGTCACAAGTTAAAACTCATCAACAACTTGCAAATAACTAACAAGAAAAATAGATTGATCCAGTGTCCAGACTTATGAACCACGTGTGTTAGACAATGTATGATCACATACCTTATGAATCTCAGCAAGCAAAAGAAGAACAGAGGCATTCTCGACTTGCAGATTGTATTTGTAACACATACAAAAGAGGGAGTGTGCCACAGTGGCTGCCTGAGAACAATAAAACACATGAAAATGAGATAGATATAAACAAGTTCTAGTTTCAGAATTAAGTGTAAATAGTAGGCTATGCTATAAAGATTATGATAGAAAAATAAAAATGTACAGTCCTTATCTTTCTATAATTCTATGATAGAGCAATGATTACATATGCACGGTACTTACAAGAAACTGGAATTAGCAAATAAGCAGTTGTCTGTAAAAATAGATAATTGTGTGTTTGTGTATAGAAAAATATAAACCTCTCTGAACTGATTTGCTGCAAGCAACGTACGAGCATGGCGAATGCCTGCTTCTGTCTTCAGCTTCATATCCACTCCAGTTACTGGTGATGCCAAAACTCCAAGCTCGTCACATACTTGTTGAGCTAGTTTTAAATGTCCCCTACATGAAGCTCAATACGTAATGATGAATGACAGCTTCTAACAGAATTTTAGATTCTGAAAGCAACCATGCACTGGGCTACTTACCGATGTAAAGCACGCTCATGAAGTAGCTGCAACTTGAGTAATAAAATTTGTGATTTTGAGACAGACAGAAACTTCTCTTCTGCTATTTTAAGGGCAGAGAAGGCCTCTAGAGACAGAGAAAAAGGAAAACAAATGAACAAGGATAAAACGGAAGGTACTTTTGCATCTGAGGGAGGGGGCTTTTTCACTCTATTTCTACTTCTACATCCACGAGGGAGAGAGACAGAGACCATTTGCTTTATCCACAATAACAAAAGCAGCTAGCAGATCTAATAATCATCATTAAGTTGAATTTATTGCATTGTTATCAGTTATCACTCATAAACAACTACCCTGGTGATTTGAAAACTAAATAAAAAGGTAAAACATTTGGAAACATATTATAAACACAGAATTAATAACCAGAAGTATAATCAATTTTAAGCATCCAGTCAAACCTCTGTATCCTTTAAAGACTGCCAAATGTTGAATGAGCTTTACATATGCTAATGCTGCATCTGAGGAGCTGGGACAATAAACAGGTCAAAGTGAAAAATAGAGAAAGAGAAAACAAGGTGATACAGATTTAGCAAACTTCAAATGTTATATGAGAAACGTTTAGCTTAGAAGCTACCTTGATGCATCAGCAAAGCAAGTGGCATGGACCAGCGCATTTATGCGAGCAAGAGGAGTGCTATTGACAAAAACAAAAATGCAATTAGATTATGAGACATTGAGACCTAAACCAGAAAGTTTTCAAGAAATTACAAAATATAAAATGCACACCATATATGCATATAAATGTTGCACGTTAACCTTTAAAAGAGAACACCAACCCCCCCCCCCCCCCCCCCCAAAAAAAAAAAACCCGATAACAGCTAACCTCTTGTCACTAAAACAAAGTTTTACAGAAATTCATGGAATGTTAAAATCACCAGCCCAGAGTTGTGCACCTACACATCATAGACAGTGTATTTGGACTGGATGGAAGGCAATGCCGGCTTATTATGACATGCAGAAGTCAGCTTCAAACATCTAATAATTATATTCTAGTAATACGTAAAATAATTTAATCAGCCTTACAGTATTTAACATATCTACAACTCATCAATTTTACCTGCCATATAACTCCCATGCAGTAGCACGGAGAAGATAAGATGAACCCAATAATTGCAATACAGATCCAGGAACAGAAGTTTGTTGTGCACAGAACTGGAAAGCCTTAGAACTACTGCTAGATCCATTCTCCTGAGACAAAATTAGAGAACCCATTGGCTTTTGTAAATTTTTTAGCCAAGCTGTACTAAAAGCACCATCAATTGTCATTGCAGAACTCTCCGAGCTAAAGTCACTAATTAGAAAGGAACTTAATCTGATTTCCTGCCGACCATATAACAAGAAAATGAAAAACTTAGACTTCAGTTTATCTCGCATGTAATGAAACAATACTGACCAAAACAATAATCACAAAGATATATACTACCTTGCATACGTTGACTGGGCTTGTTCTGAGCTTCATGAAAGCTTTTGGACCAAATGATAGCAAGGGCCTCTGTACATGCTGCAATGGAGAAGATACTACCATAGTTTAAAATTGCATCAGATAGAATTTTATGTTTTAATATCCATAAACATTATTCAATATGCAATAAAAATTTAAGTTTGCTTGATCTTGCAAAAACTTGAATAAGAGAAATACTGATATTTTATTAATATAGGGATGGACTGAACTAGGGATGCCGGTTTAACTGTAATGAGATTTCGATAGGGCGGGCTTATATATATATATATGAATGGTAGGACGTTTTTCATCCACATATGTATGAATGGATGAATGGTTTATTGTTTTGAGACATTTGTATGAACTTTCATACTAATATTGGCTCTGACCACATGCCTTAAAGAGGGATTCTGTCCTGTTTCAGAGACCTTTGATTAAACAATGGAAAGATTCTAAAAAGACATGTTTCAATTTAATTTCCTAGTAATTTTGGCTTCAGAGTATATGTTTGGAGTGGATGGTCATAGGAGAGGACTGCTTCTTGGCTACACTTCAATATTTATAAAAATGAATCACTTCATACTAGGATTAATTTTCAAAACATCAGGAAGGAAAATCCATTTAAGTAATTTTGGCTTTCATCAGTTCATGCCATTTTTTCTTCGCTTTTTCAAAGAGGATAGTTCATCTTCTATTTTTCTGTTTTCTCTTTATATAAATAAACTTTTATTTCATTGTTATAAAGTTATATTATAATGGAATGTCTTACACCAAATAAGCTGCTCATCTATTGTGTATAAGTACAAATTTATTATCAGAACATAAAAATTGGAAGAGAAAATAGAACATTTTCATATCCATACATCAAATTTTCTGGCAACAATTCCATCCAAAATGAATATAGTATATCAAAAAGCATAACAAGATCAACTTTAGTACTTTACATTTGATTAACTTCAAATACACACATAATTCTAACAATTTGGATACCAATTCTTCTTTCACACAAGAATAAAGCGGGGTAAAATGGTTGTTCTGATGTTGTATAAAGAACATCAAAATAACAAATTCAGCCCCATAATTTACCAGAATAAAGCAACTAAAGGAAGATTGTAGATTTTATGTGTTCATTAAGGGACTCCATGCATGCCAGTAGTGTTATCTTCACAGTTTTCATATAGAAACTGTACTAACAAGACAGAGTGTTTTATACAGACAGAAAAGTTCATTACCGTTAAATCAAACTTGGCCATTGCTAGATGATTGGAAGCGACCAACCGTTTTAACTTTAAACTTTCTGCTCTCTTCAAAGAACCTCTCAAGAGCACATATAATTGTTGTTGAACGGAGAGTGTAATACCTATACTTGTCAACGGTGAGTATGAAGATCCTAGAATCCTAGCTGTACTTGAGATACCATTTTCAAACAGCAAGTTTGAGATAACTGCTAAGGTATATGCAAGGCAGGTATCATTACTTTGCTGCACCAAAAAAAATGAAACAGTTGTCAGTTTTAACTGCACAAAATGTAATTAGAATAAACATAAGCCACTAGGCGCGGTGCAGTCTAGTGGTGAGGGGCTTGGTAGTTTATAGGAGGTCTTAGGTTAAATCTTCCAACCATCAAGATGACCCAAAAAAGATGACAAAATATATATATAACTAGTAAAGAAGGAATCAGTCAACATCCAACAAGCATTTAAATGTATATTGAAACAAGATACCACATAACCCAGCAGCTAAAGCATGAAAAGTAAACAAAGCAGCATGAAAGAACAAATTTTACAAACAAGGATCTCTTAGAGACCGACGAAACAATCTATGAGTAAAAAGCATATTCCATCATCTCTTACATTCTATATACTAAGTACCAATAATCTTTCTTCAAAGACCAGGTCAACATTCAAAATGGAATAGGATGGACAATGATTGTGAAATTCATTTTTCTCCTGGACAGATTTCAATAAGATATAACAAATAATAAGGATTAAGGTCTACAGAGAAAAAAAAATGATGCAGCAAAAACAATAATATTAAAATCGATCCTCCTCCCATGCAACTGTACTTAAGGTGAGATATAATGAAAATCAATTCTAAGTATCTTCTATAATGATTTACTGAAGGACCTATGTACCCAGAGTAAAAGAGTCTTGAATGGAGTGCAAGGATAATATTAGGTACAATAAGGCAAGCAGTGGTTATCAGCTTATGTTTGGGGCAAAGTGGTGGAAATTATAAGTTACAACCAGAAAACTTTAGGGAAAAGCACAATGTTTTGTATGATTACCTGCTGAGAAACACGAACTGCTTCTGTCAAAACCTAAGCATAATCAACACAAATAAGTAGCACAAACAAAGTAATACAAAGCAGAACAACTATAGGGTTTTGGCGTCAATTTAGTTGGTACGTAGCATATTCGAACATTTATAAAGCTTACCTCTAAAGCTAGCTTTGGATGCCCAAAGTGGAAATGCATCATCCCCAAACATAATAAAGCAACTTCATATCTTCCAAAGCTATTACTACCAGCTGGAGGAACAAAATCAAATCCTTCAGTCCCTGCACTTTTGTCCCACAGATAACAGATAAAATCAGCAAGAACAGATTATAATTCTCAAATTTCTCAGCTATTAATTCACTCAAAAGATCTGGGGTGAATGGTGCATGATAAGTCTGATTTTAGCGAGATTTAAAATTCACATCAAATGACAATAGGTGAACTCCTTACAATTTCATTTGTACAGATTCTAAAATTTGAAAACAATCAACATCAACACATTTGAATTTAGAGCATGATAGTCTAACAAGAGTTGATAAAGCAGTCTTGCAATCATCAGAAAGAATACCAAGAAACTGTACTTTTGTAACTAGTTCATTTACTTCCTTGGCAAAAATTCATTCCTCAGATACTTTATTTGACTTTTCCTTCAGCCGCTTGTGATGAAAAATTCAGTGCTTATCTATTATTTATGTGTCAACAGTATATTATTAGCTATCTAGAGCCATATATTGTGGACATGCTTGTAAATTGTAATATGATGTTGGGCTATATTTTGATAAAACTGAAAATTCAACCAAGGATATTGATGATTTAGTTTTTACTTCAAACAAAATAAATTAAAAAATCATTTGCAAAAATCAAGTTAAAGAGAATATGATTTGAGAGGAAATCCAGATTTGATAGATAAGGTCGAATGCAGGCAGGTCGGTGGCGGCCAGAGGCAATGGAAATTGGAATGGTGTAGATAATTCATAATTGTGTTGGGTTCATGGTCACAAACATGGAAGCCAGCTGCTGTGACTGATGTAACAATGAAATTCCAATTAAGATGAGGTAGCATATAATAAATCTTTTGTTTTGGTAAAAAGCATGTAAAGATAACAGTCAAGAAAATGACAAGTTATAAATCAACACTAAAATTTTGATGGGTAAGTCAACCTTCATTAACAATTTTTTATCCAGGGCTGAAATGGTGAACTTGGTTTATCTAAGTAAAGATGCAAAAAATTTAGCATCAGACAGCAGTGTTCCCTGACACATTGAAAATTTGAGTCAGTTCCGGGCCTTCCAACCCTTAGTTGTGATATAACAAACTTGACATTAAAGTTTGCCTTATGAGTTACAACCAGGACAAAATGAAGTTTTTTATTGATACTATGAAAATAGTTCCATATATCCCATGGAGGCATTGCATCAAGCAATCACCACGCCCAGTACTAATTGCAATAGCAGTAAGCAAGTAACTTGAAGATATTGATGCTTGCTTTTCACTTCTCTTACATGTGGTCAATCATCAAATGATTAATTATCCACCAAACAATATCAATACCTCCAGAGATTGGATAAAAGAAGAACTAACTTTTCAATTACCTGTAATCAAAATAGCAATGAAGATTCTCCAAAGCAGCAATATAATCATCATGGGAAAGGCCATTCAAGTAGCGCAAGAAGTGAACCTGGATTGAATTATCACTCAAAACCATCACTCTGAGAAGAAACGAAAAATGTTCTAGAGTGAATATTATTAAATATAATAAGTTAAACTTACCCGATGTAGTTCAGGTGCCAACTTTTGTAGCTGCTGTAGTATAATTTCAAACCCATTCCAAGAGACAGTGCTACCATCCCTGCAAAATGACAAGAATACAACCTGAAAGTTAATATACATGTACTGCTCTAGGATAAGCTCATGAACATAGATCCATGAAGTTCGAGGTGCACACGATGCATACTTTTCGATGATGTCAGCTTGCTCTTGTAAGTATCCTTGTATCTGCCAGTTTGTGCGGAGAAATATCCCACTACTGGAATCAATATCTCGCAGCATGTTACTTGAAGGATCTCCATAAGGACCAGTTTCTCTGCCTTTCCCTCTCTCTTTGGATAATGAATCAGCAGGGACATCAATATCTGTGCAAGTGTGTTTAAAACATCCTTATCAATTTTTTTAGGTCAGAAAAGTACCAGATATCAATATAATCTAGTTACATCAACATATAAAATGGTGGATCAGAAAGAGAAGGTTCAAAACGATGGCCCAAAAGTGAACTTGGAGATAAAAAAAAATGATAGAGGACACTGCGATTAAGTTAAATGGTAAAACCCTAGTCTTTTATGACAAAGGAAGAACTGAAAAGGTTTCACTGCCCATCAGAGACTCTAAAAGAAGTTAATGATGGCTAGTTCCAAATTTAAATCTTTATTTTGCATGAAACAGGATTTAAAGCAATTTTTAACCTTACTGTTATTTTAGCAGTATGAACAAAGATAATGTAGTCAAGAAAGTGATTTTGCATGAACCAAAGGAATAGAAGCAATTATCTTTCATTTATTAGTTAGCATCTAAGTAGTAGCATGGACAGAGATCACATAACCAAGAAAGTGATTTATTAGCTTCACACTCAATTGTAGATCACTTTCTTCTATGAGCCAAGCCCCCACAGAATTCCCAACTTAATTCGCTGAAATATTCACAAAATGATCCACAGAGTCTCTAACGAGGCCTAAGCCTTGACCAAAAGATCAAATAAGAAAATAAAACATCAAAAGGAGAATGAAGTCAGATGCTTATACCATCAACTAAACCCAAAAGTGTTTTTGGTACATGAAGATGAAATGGAACTCTTTCATTGGCCTCCTTTCTTGCCTCAATTTCTTCAGTAACCTTTTCATACACAAAGTTCTCCAGGTCCATGTTCTCATATTCTGAACATGTCTCAAGATTGCTACTAGAATCATCTAAACAAGGTTCTTCATAAGGATGACAGCTTGAGAGTGCTTCTTTACGATATATCTCTATGTTTGTCAAAAGATGACATACACCCTGCATATTCAAAATCAAAACAAATAAGCAACCTTTGGATTATAGATTCATAGAAGACTTTAAATTAATCAAGCTAGTTTTGATATTCTTTCTATTCACCAGTAATATAAGTAACATCCACAATAGTTCCATTAAAGAGAACACAGTTACCTTATACTCATTCAAATATTTTTTTTTTCCCATTGAATTTCAGATTTCAAATCATGTTCAGCTTAATGTAGGCCAAGTATACTATTTTGGAAAAGTTAAAAACTAGACAAATTTATTTCAGTGCTGAGAAGTCATTTATAAGAAAATTTTATTTGGAGACATTAAGGAGGGATAGAACTATAGAATGCTGAACAATCCCTTTGTTTAAAAATGTAATTATAGGAGAAAGGGAGAAAAGTTACTTGTTCAATTAGTCTTCTATGAAGTGCCATCTAACTCTATGTAAAACATTTTCTTATCAAATACAAATATTATTCACAGATAAAATTGGATTAATAAATAGGCACATGGCTAATAGTCACTGTATGCATTTCAGCCATTCATATTATCAGCGTCTCCTTTAATTGGTCCCCTAATAAGCAAGAAAAGAATTCCTTGTTTCAGCATATTTTTACCCTATTCTTTGCATAGTAAGCATGAAAACTGGTAAGAAATTTAGAAAAAGTGAATATTAAAACCAATAACATTCACTTCAACCCATTGGAAGAAAGTCGGAAAACATCAAACCTCAAACGATAGCAAATTGAATGCAAGTACACATCGCCTAAGAAATATCCCCAAGTTACTGTTTAGGTCCAACAACACCTGGTCATCATCCACAATACCTGACTCAGGACCTGCAAGTATTCCTGAACAGGGATAAAGTAAAATTAAGCAATAAAAAAAACAATAAGTACATGTATTAAAAATAAAATAGAAAGTTAAAAGGAGAAAGAAAATTTAACAAACTATGTAACTAAGATTAAGGCCAGTGATGAACATGCAAATCAACTAAACCAACCTCGCATTTCACTAAAGAAATTAAACAAATCATCAGGTGATGACAAAGATGACAGTCTACTCGTCAAATGATCAAAAAACCAATTTGAGTTGCCACCAATCACCCTCAATTGATGGAGGAGTTCATCCAATTTTGGCTCCAAGATATCATCGCAGGACTGCATTAGTAAGAGTACTTTCAAGCAGCAAGCAAACATGAAATATTTGACTGGTAAACATTAAGACAATTAGCATTGCAAATTACAAGTATTTCCACTCAAACCAAATCCTAAAGAAAATGAATGAATGAATGAATGATTAAAAAACAATCAAATTCCATACTCGTTTCACTTCAGGGTACCCAATAACAGAAACTAACAAAATGAGCTAATCAAAGCGAATACTCCTCATTCCAGAACATGAGAATTTCAGAATTTCCCTTGTAATACACCAACCCCATATAAAACTACAGCTTAGCGTCTCCAAATTGAAACCCATTTCCCATTACCAAACTGAAGAAAAGCGAATTTCTTTCATGTAAAGACGCACCTTGGTAAGGGCTAACAAGAACAACCCAAGGCGGTTGTGTTGAGCAACGGAAGAGAAAGGGAAATGCACCGCTATTTGAGCTGGTGGGGCGTAGACCTTGAGGAGTATGCACACGGAAACTTTGTGCGGTGTGATTGCGAAGGCACCTGGCTGTTTGAAAATGCCAGCCATAATCTGCAACGCTCTACTATATCTGTAAGACTATAATCTATATATCTTGTGCTTGCTAGGTGTTTGTGAAAATGCTTAGCCGATTGGTGCTCAAAGGAACAGAACTTCGTTCGGCGTTCTCGCTGAAGCTCCGGTGACTAATCTTTCACAGGAAGATGGGCATCCATAATGGAGGGTTTTCTCTTTTGAAAATGGTGGGGAAGAAGCTGAGCTTTTCATTCAAAAGAAACCGGACTATCAAAAGGTGGGTAAATACTAAATACAATTATACATTTTTCTTTTTTTTTTCTTTTTTTAATGTCCATTTTGGTCCTCTATGTTTCACACAAATTTTAAATTGGTCCTTTATCTTTCAAAAGTTCTATATTGGTCCTTTATGTTTCTTAAAAGTTTTATATTTGTCCTTCAGGTTTCATTGAAGTTCTATATTGGTCATTTATGTTTCATTGAAGTTCTATATTGATCCTTTATGTTTCATTGAAGTTCTATATTAGTCATTTATGTTTCATTGAAGTTTTATATTAGTCCTTTATGTTTCATTAAAGTTCATATTGGTCCTCTCAGCATGATTTTATTTTTGGCTTAAACGACGTCGTTTGAGTGTTTTTAGTGTATCTAAGGCCACGTCAGCTATCTGATACACGTAAGAGAAATTATGTGTCCATCTCGGCACGTCACATCAGCAGTTAACTTAAGAAATTGACGAAAGTGGACGGAAGGACCAATTTAAAACTTCTTGTAAACATAAAGGACTAATTTAAACTTTTTGAAACATAAAGAACCAATATGAAACTTCGTACAAACATAAGGGACCAATTTGGAGTTTTGACCTTTTTTTTACAAAATAATAATACTCAATCAATTAAGGCCTTGTTTGGTTGGTAGGTGGAAAAAAGGGAAGGAAAAAGATAATTCTTTAAACATTCTTTTTACTAAACAAATCTTATTTTTTGCAATGTGATAAAATTATGTTTTTCCCTTACTTTTTTACCCACTTTTATTTCATTCTCATTTTTAATGTAAGGGTAAAATAGTCATTTTACTCACTGTCATTCCATTCACATCATATTGATATGATATATTTATTCCCTCCAACATTTCCATTCCCATTCCCTTATTCATATTCTACCTATAAAACAAGCCCTGAATGAAAACAGTAAGACCACTCTAGAATAGAGCTATATAATTTCTTTTGTCATGTCTGATTTTTGAAGTACTGTCTTGAATAATTCAGATTATGATAAAAAAAAATCTCCCAACAAAGATAACTATTCATTAGAACGATACCAAACCGCTTATTATTTAGACTATCCCTCGTCTCGTTAGTGAGTTTTATCATATTCTAGGTAACTAACACTATTTAACATAACTGAGTTTTTACAAGCAAAAGTATTACAACCACTAATTAAACTAAAACTATAATTATAGTTACTATAACCACTAGCAACTTCAGGCCAAAATGAAAAAACCACCAGCAACATGGAATTTTTTTTTTTTTTTTGGAAGCCTCTTTGAATTCTATGCATGTGATGATGAATCAAGTTCCATAGCCACCTGCCCACCTCTAGAAGTTTGTCTCCCTGTTGATTTCATTGGTCGCTATTTTCTATGACAAACCCTTAAAGATTAGACAGAGTAGAAGCTAAACTGGAACAAGCTATCTTAACTTTGTATTCCTCATCTTGCGATTGGATCCAAAAGAGTGTTCTCAAAGCCGGTAAAAAAAAAAAGACTTGGATGATTTTGATGACGTCAGCACTAATTCTATCATTAATAACCTTATCATAACAAGAAGGCAAAAGTATATTTCCTCTCCCCAACGTCTGGGGGTCTTGTCACTTTCGCCCCTAGCGTTTTTTCGCTGTCAATTGTACCTCTAACGTTTTGTGTCTCTCCCAATGTCAGGCTTTTAGTTAACACCGTTAATTTTTATTTTTTAGACAGTTTTTGATGACGTAGCATCATATGTGCCTAATAATTCTGATTGGACTTAATTTTTTTTCACATCACCAGTCAATAATAGTACTAAATTTTTGGGGTCAATTTTACTGATGTAATGCGTATTTTTGTTGTACTGGATTACTGATGTACTGAGTTTTTGGGGTCCATTATACCCCTAAAATAGATTACTGATGTGAAAAAAAATTAGTTCAGTCAGAATTGTTGGCCACATAGGATGCCACGTCCTCAAAAACCGTCCAAAAATTGATGATGTTAGCTAAAAGCCTGGCATTGGGAGAAACACAAAACGTTATGAGTACAATTGACAGCAAAAAAATGTTAAGGACCAAAGTGACAGAACCCCTGGGAAAAAAAAAAGGTACTTTTGCACAAGAATTTAAACAAAGGACACCTCAAGAGTTCAAGTTATGCTCCATAAAGTCTTTAACTACGGGACTGACCTCAAAATATCTGCCATCATAAATGATAATTTGTTTTTATAAACTTGTCATCTTCTACCTTGTGAATACCTTTCCCAAACCAAGATGGAGTTGAGCTTAAAGAATTTTTGCTTTCACCATATCTCAATTGTTGGATATATTGGGGTCTTCGGGACTAAATATCCGCCCATGTTAGAGTCCGATCGGGTCAAGTGAGGATCCGTTGGAAAGCTTGCAGAGAGACAAAGAGAACGAAACGAAAATGACTCTAATCGGAGGTCACACGAGCCCGTTCTCGTGGCCCAAAGTGGGCTAGGTGATCATGATAGAAGTGAATATTTTGTTCACATTCCAAGTCCCACATTGCTTGCGTCAATGATGGGAGCTCTCTCATCCTCCTATAAATAGGAGTGACTCCACCCCTTTTTAGTTGCTCATTCCATGTGTTGGAAAGGGGGGTCCCGTTTGGGAACCCCACTCAGTATAAGTTTTCTCTTTCTCTTGAGTCCTCTTCCGCGCATCAGTCGTGGACATGTGGCTCTACCTCTCGTAGGTAGAGTCCTCCGTTTGGCGCGACCCTTTTCGGTGTTCGTCGTTTGGAGGATAGCCCTGGTAGAACAGAGGCACTAGCAAGATCCAAGGTCTTAGCATTGGTGTCCAGGTTAGTAGCTTCTGCAATATTTATTTTTGCCTGGATTTATTTTCGATTTTTCATTTAGGTCCCTGGATCGGGTCGGGTCATGTGGATCGGCCTTTCCCTACATCAATATTTCAAACTGAGCACCAAGATATAAGAGAATGGGTCTTGGTGACTAATTTCCATACCATATTTGTTAGGATAATCTCCATGAGAAAATTTAAAATTATATCAACTTTGTGAAGATTAGAATTATAATGAACTAAATTATCTAATTAAAACTTTGTGTAAATTAAATAAAATTACTCTTGTACTATTTAAATAATTTTATGTTAATAAAATAGTACAATAAGATTTTAATTTTGTTAAGTAATTTTATTATTATATAATGAACATATATTAATATTGTGTAACATGCTAATTTATTGATAAAAAAAAGATTTGTATGTATAGTATAATAAAACATGAAGGTTAATGGACATTTCTTTAAAACTTCTATAATATTAAAATTGCTTGTAGAAATCCTACAATTGTTTTCTTAAACCAACCCTACAATTAATTTAAGTCTAACCAAGTCAATTATTTTTCAAAAACAAAAAATTAGATACTTTCATTTTAATATTTTTTATTTGATCACAACAAAATATGGTTTACCTTATAATTAAATAAAAGGGGAAAGTACATTTTACCTCCCTCAACTATGCCTATATATAACACATTATCCCCCCTCAACTTTAGTTTCGAACAACCCACCCCCCCTAAATTTCAAAAAGTTTGAAACAGTTATGTTAGGATTAAAATTAACTCAACATATGCAAATCACATTATCTATATTTAATTTTTCCCTAATCTAACTTCAAAAATATAACCGACTATAAGAATTTTTCACCTCGGTCTAAGTATTTGTTTGTTTCTGAATGCATGCATTGATTATGTAATTTTTTTTACTCTACAAGTGAAATTCTTGATTTCCACATAGCGCTTATCTGTATAAGGGGCAGAAAAAAATTATAATAATAAACATGTGCAATGCACATATTCTTAATCTGTTAAATTTAACTTCAAATTTAACAGTTTCAACTTTTTTTTTAAGTTTAGGGGATCATTTGTTACAAATTAAAGTTGAGAGGAGTGATGTGCTATATAAGCATATATAGTTGAGGGAGGTAAAATGTACTTTCCCCTAAATAAAATTGTATAGTTTTTAATTTTACTTTAATTAAAAAAATAAATTTAAAATTTTGGGATCACAATACTTTAAGTTTTTTTTCCACTTAATTACTCATCATTTAATAATTTATAATAAAGTAAATTTATTTCTTGTGTCTTGAAGATTCGCAATCTGATGGTATTCTTGAAATATCATAATATGCTTTTTTTGTCTCTTAAAAATTATGACTTTCAACTTTTTAGTTCTTCAGTGATTAGTCATTGATAACTCAAGTCACAAAGCCTATTAAATATTAATGTGAGGCCTTAAATGTTTTCTTGAACCTAAATAAATTTGTTTATGTGAAAAATGTCATTTCAAAGTTTAATCATATTTTAACGAATAACAAAGAATAACTAATGACAAAAACATAAATAAGTGTTGAGATAATATTTTTTTACATAAAAAATTATTTTTTTACATAAATAATCTTATTTAACGTTTAACAAAGCACTTAATGACATTGTATCATTATTTAACATGCCATTGTTCTTGGTCATTAAGTGCTAATGGCTCAAGCTAATGAGTTGATTGTCATAATTTTTTAAAACAAAAAATATATATATTATGATATTCTATAAATAAACTGTTAAATATTAATTTTTAGAGACCAAAAATTTTATTTCTCTCTTTATAATCCTCTTTAAATATGTAACGTAGTGTTGAAAAAAAATATTTCAATCATATAATTTTTCTTTTTAAGGAAAATTTTGTTTCTTTCAAATGATTAAATTCTCTTCTTTTTGTTTAAAATGGGCTAGAACTTTATTTTGATCCCTCACGTGTACTTATTGGTTCAATTTGATAACTCATATACTTGCATTTTCAATTTAATCTCTCACAAGTTCATGTTTTTACTACGTTTCCTCGCTAAAATAAAAGGTTATCAATTTGACCTTATTGTTCGACTAATGTTTAAATAATTAATGGATGAACCTTATTGGTATTGATTAAACAACATTAAATATGCACAAACAAACAGGCTCTTAATGTTTATTAAAATAATTATTTTCCTATCTTTACTCCAAATCAAGAAAATCAATGCATTAAAATTCATCTAAACGTTGTGTTTAGTGATATTGCGTTGCATTATCAACAAAAAAGCGCATCATTTGAAACAAAAATAAAGAAAAAACATTATTTAACCGATTTTAAATGTGGCAAATTACTATTAATCAATCTACTAATCAAATCTATTAATTAATTATTAGAGGAGTTTCTTTCTTCAGAGCTTGTGTAGCCTAACCTTGTGCTTAGTCGTTTGCACCAAAAAAAATTCTTTAATGGGTAATAAGATATCGAATTAATAACTATTTGTTTTAAGAGGGGCTCAATTGAGGAAATGAGAATTGGTAAAGAATCAAATTGAAAATGCAAATATATAAAAAGGACTAAACTGAACAAATAAGTATATGTGAGGGACTAAAATAGGGTTTTAGTACGTTAAAATATTTACACATTTTTTCCTTTTAAAGAAAAAAAAAACCTGCAAGTCCAATGAACATACCTACCAGTCATGTTCATTTTTTAATTTTCTTATATTTTTCGTTAATCGAGAAAAAAAAATCAAATCTTCCCACACACACAGCATTCATCCAAAAACCCTTCTGTTTCAGCTCAGAAATTCCTCTTGATCGACGCATATGGCTTCCAATGGTGCTTCTACGGTCAGTCCTCTCTTTCTTCTCTGTTTTGCGTCCGTTCTTGTGTGCTTCACATGGTCGTAACATTCTATAGCTCAATTGCAATGTCACAGCGAGCTGCTTTGGATACAGAGAATAGCTTGGAGAAGATCAAACGGCAGTTAGCTTCCGGTTCTGGTAGAAATTTGCTTCAGGGCCCACTTCTCAAGCGATCCGAAACTGTAATTTGATTCTCTATTTAACTTTATCAATTGGGTATTAGTTTTTTTATTCTTCTTGCCAATTCATTATACAAGAACGTCTTAATATGTATGTTTTTGTGGGGATTTCAGGGAATAGAATAGTGTTTGTTTCTTGTTGAATTGTGTTCTTGTTAGCTAACTTAAGGAAATGGATTTTGTGTTCACAGCTAAGAAAATGGAACGAGCGTTGGGTAATTTTGGACCCAACAACGGGGAGGATGGAGTATAAGTAGGTGTATATATATAATTTATTCCTTTTTGAGTTCAATTTATGCTGTGGAAACACTTCGGCTTCTAATCTTTTATGTGGTTTTTCTCCGCATAGGGTACGGAGGAATGAACCAACTGTAAAGGGGACGATAATTTTCGATGCAAATAGCACTATTACTGTATCTCCTATTAATTTCCAGTAAGAATGATGGTTTAATTTTAAGTGATATAAGTCTGATTTCATCATTTGAATAATTTCCAATGACATGTCTGATAAGGAAAGCTCATTTTTTTTGTGCTCATTGAAATTAAACTCATTTCTCTCTGTATGTTTCAGTGGACTACCTAAGTATGATGGATGCTGTATCTGTATCCTATTTGTCTTCTCTTATCACTTTTAGTATTTCTGAATTACTAATTGACAATTGACATGAGTAAAAACAAAGGCCACTCTACTTCCATTTATCTTAACTATCTCCTTTAGATATTGGGACACCACAGAAAAGTGATTACTTCCTCTGTGCGGAGACTCCTGGTGCAGCTAGAGCATGGGTTTCAACTTTACAGTAAGCTTTCTAGTCCCATCCACTTCTTGTTTTCTCTTTTTTCCTTTCTGTTTCTTTGGGCTACAAGACATTTAATATATCTATTATATATAAGTAACATAATTTCGTGTAATATGACACTATATATGGTAAAATTATTTTGTCATTTGAGATTCCATACCTTAGGACTTAGGAGTGTTTGAAGAGGACTTTTCTGAGAATATTGTATTACTGCCAGTTTAATTTTATATTAATTATTTCAATTTAGATTGGATTTGATTTATATTTTGTGTAAGTGATGTTGGGGGGATTGGTAAAAATTGTTTGATTACTGTACCTTTTTTCAAAGATAGTTAGATGACTCAGGCCCTGAACAATAATGCCACATCCCAGCTATAGGATGTTTAATTCTTCTTTTAAATGGGATTAGATTGGAACTGATTGCACATAAATTCTTAAGTGTTGATGCTTGACAGTTAAGTTTAAAGTAAGGAATCACTCTTTTATATTATGTTTTTATTAACATTTGAAAGGTTTGAAGCTGAGAAGTCTTACAATATTAATCGAAAAGAAGTTATTTACGCCCGAAGAGACTTATTAATAAAGAATTAAAGATTATATATATATAATGGAAACCACTGTGTTGGGCCTCTGCCTTCTACCCCCCCCCCCCCCCCTCGTCTTTTCGAATCAATTTCGTATTTTTGTGTAGCAAATATGGTTGAAGAGCCTTGCTGGGTTATTAGAAAGAATGTGAAGTTTGAGGCTAAGGAGTCAAAATCATCTTTGGTATGATCGTTCTATAGAGTTTTACAAGTGATGTATTGACTGGATTTATTGGAAATGTGGTCCGTGAAAGTGACACTTCTATGGCCTAGTTAATATGTATTGGACAATTTCCATCGTTACTGCTTAATATTTTATTTCCTGATTAGTAGTTACTTAATCTGCATGAAGGAGCAATTAAGCCAGCTTCACATTAAAATAGTTGAAGTTTCCTTGTAGAGTTCAGCTTGATTGGATTAGGAGAGGTCTTGGTCATTCTTCCCTTTAAGTTTATGTAGTTGAAATCTTGATAAGAAGGAAAAAATGTCAATGAGAGAACTAATAACACATATTAGACCTCAGTGTTAGTTTCATTGATCTTCTTATCTTATTTTGCATTAACTAATTAACTTGAATCTTCTTGAGGTCTATTTCTATCATAGATTTTCTTCTGTAACTTAGTGAAATTATACAATGATCTGATCTATTTCACCATTGTTCAGTGCAACTCAGTTGGTTCTAAAAGCCCATAAGGAGGCTGTGAATTCCTTAAGTGGCAATGGTTCTGCAAAATTAGGAACTGTTGCAGCTGTTGTCGCTGCAGCCAATTCAACAGCCTTGGAGTGCTCTAAAGACATTGAAGCAGCAATGCAGATTTCTCTGCGAAATGCTTTGGGAGTGATGACAAATACGACTCCTGATGGTCTTATGGATGATTTAGCAATTATGAAGGTACAGTCTAATCCTGGTTAGTTCCATCTATTCCTGTCATTGCATGTTGTGGGTTTACTAAGTCTCTTAACTCCAAGTCACGTGCTCATTATCTTTTATATATTGGACTAATAAACTGTTCAATGTTTCCCTTGAGTTTCTCTTCTTCTTTTTTTTACCTTGGAAGAGCCTTCTTTTGTGTCTTTTTAGATAGTTCTTTCATTGCAATAGTTTTTGTGAGGACTTCACACCTTTGAATTTCTATCTTTATTTTTTCTTTTAGGCGGCCCTTTCAGAATCATATGGATAGGCCTTTTCTCTGGAATCAAATCTTAACTTCATCCCTCATTGGGAGTTTAGGAGAAGGGAAGGATTATTACATAATAATAGTCATAGAAGAACCTCGACAATGAACGCAAAAGCCAGTTATTACCATTTCTTATTTCTTTCCTATTCTGTCTCTCTAAAACTATTAAACGAAATCATTATAATCTTAGTATTGTAGAATATACCACGTAATTGGATAATTCTTGGCTGTAATACGTTTAAAACAAAATTCTTGTTTGTTCTGATGTAGTGAGGTAGGTTTAAGAACAAAAAACCATTGTTTATATGATTCTAAGATAATGGAGTGAGTGGGTTAGGATGGGTTCCGAAAATTTTCCTTCCTACCCTAAACCCAACTTCCAAATTATTTACCCTTTGTGCCCTATGGTTTTTTATTGCATTAGATTTGGTTTTAACAGCCCTACTTGTTCTGTAGGAAACACTACGAGTTAAGGATGAGGAGCTACAGAATTTGGCTCGAGACCTTCGTGCCCGTAATTCAACTATACAAGATATAGCAGAGAAGCTATCTGAGACTGCTGAAGCTGCTCAGGCAGCAGCATCTGCTGCTTATACAATGGATGAGCAAAGGAGAATTGCCTGTGCAGAAATTGAGCGTTTGAAAAAGGATTCAGAGAAGCAGCTGGACGTGTCTGCACAGAAGGTATTACATTAATCATAATGCTGCTGTGCGCTAAATTTTTTTTATAGTATTAAGGAAGATGGAGATTCGGATGTGCTTCAGTAAAATACTTGCAATGGCATTGCCTTTCGTGTTCACTTTGTCTTCAATTCTTTTTGCAGCTAAAAGAGTCTGAAGAAAAGATTATGGGCTTAAGCAAAGAAAAAGAGCAATTAATCAAACAGAGAGATGCTGCTATTCAGGAAGCAAATATGTGGCGTTCTGAGCTGGCAAAAGCCAGAGAGCATGATGTGATCTTAGAAGCCGCCGTTGTAAGGGCAGAAGAGAAGGTAAGGGTTGCTGAGTCAAATGCTGAGGCTCGGACAAAGGAGGCTTCACAGAGAGAATCAGCAGCCTTAAAAGAGAAACAGGAGCTTCTTGCATATGTGAACATGCTGAAAGCAGAACTTCAAAGGTTCAGTGTCTTATCTTATTTGGCCCATGCATCTAATTTCCACTAGATATGTTTGATTTCCCTGCTCTTTTGGAATTTATAACAATTGGCCACTACTGTTTTTGGAATGAGAATCAGTTAATAATGTGGACTTGAAGATGAAAATCATATATTAGGCATTGCATTGAGTGAAACAAGGAAATGAAAGTGAAATTGGACTGATTTCGCAGGTTTTAGTATTTTTTTTTTAATCTTAGTGAGTTAGTTCTAATAGCTTGGATGTTAGGCTGAACAGAAGATGTCTATGTTTGGTACACTAGCATCCAAGATATTAGAAGTCATAGGATAACACTGTTTTGGGTGCTATCTTGAATCTTCCAAAACCTGTAGGGATCTCATACTCTTGTACATTCGTTAACTTTTTATAAACACCTGTTATATCCTTTCTGTGACATTTTTCAATTATCATACCAAGTATGGAAATCTTAAATGCCATGATATCTTTTACGTTGTTATCCATAGATAACACCGTACCAAATAGCTCCTTATTGTGTCTTCTATGGGTTCATTGAGTTGCATCCTGGGAAATGCGTTATTTTCATGAAACTAGAGAGAATCATACTAGTTGTAACTGATACTGGTTAAGAAAAAAAGTTGATTTAGCAGATTAATTTTCTTGTTAACAGACAACACATTGATACAACTCAAGTTTTTGAGAAGACCGAGTCTTGTACAGATACAAAGCATGTTGACCCGACCGAAGGGAATGTGGATAAAGCATGTCTAAGTGTTTCTAGAGCAATCCCTGTACCTGCGGAGAATGTAGTCCACATGACAACAGATCAGGTGCATGTCCGGCCAGTAGGGGACAATGAATGGAGCGATATCCAGGCAACGGAGGCAAGGGTAGCCGATGTAAGGGAAGTAGCACCAGAAACCGAAGGAACCAGCTTGGATATTCCTGTGGTTAGCCTACCCAGCACCGATCACCATGAACCAGGAACAAATTCATTTCATCAGCCCTGATGTTATGCACAAATCCGCAGCATATTGAAATTTTCAACTGCGGGGAATGTAATTATTCCATTTTCTTTGGGTGAGAATGTAAACTATCTTGATTCCCTTATCAAAGCTGTGTTATGGTCTACCCTGAGGAAGGGTACCTCTTCCACTGTAATATGAGGTATACGAACTGGCCCGTTGTAAACTTTCAGTAATATGTAAAATTTGATTCTACTCGGAGCAAGTTCACTCTTCTTCTTTCCAGTCCACCATCTGGATTAGGTTCCCTTTTCTTCCTGTTGAGTATTATACCCTTGAAATTTTAGTTGCTTTTGGAAGCAAGGAGCTTCCAATTTCATATCTACTGAATCAGTTGTGACTTGTGAGTTTTTCTACCTGCTGCTATATACTTTTTTGCTAGTTCTTCAAAACTCTAGCCAAAACAAGTCATTTGGTCACCCTTAACAGATGATGCCCCCACCTTTCACTGAGAAACCTAACTACAACTTTATTACCATCCTCACATTGGAGCCTTCAAAAGATTCAGACCAAAACACCCCTCTTGTTTGTGATTTTAAATCTCTCTTCAACACCATTATAAGTAGCTTTGCAACATGTATTCCTGGTCATCCCCACCCTTACACAAAAACAACCCTTCTGCTCTTGACAAGACCAAAAACAATTTCTTCCTATCTTACCCTCACCACTCGACCCAACCTTCTCCAAGATCCCTCATAGTTCACCTTCTCTCTCCAAACAAGGGAATATTTCAAAATTCTCTTCTCTTTCCTTCCCTTCCCTTTCCTTCCATTTTCCTCAATTCAAACACACCCTCAAGGTTTATGTCAAAATGTTGTGTCAATCCATGAATATGATTCATCTTCAAAACCCAGTGAAAAAAGATCTCTCTGGTATTTAAAGAGTCCCTTTGCTTTTCATCCCTTCAAACCCACCCATTCCTCTATGAAAATCCTCTTTTGGAACATCATAGGCATCACTGACCTAAACTTCGAAAGTGTTCTCTTTCTTAGACCTTATCTCTTCCCAATTTAAAGACACTCATAAGCTGAGACAGAGCCCTCAACATCATCTTTAGCTTCAACTAATAGAAATTCCTTGATACAGACACCATGAACTTGCCACCTCCTTCATAGAAGCCTGATCATATCAGAGCACCTCTGTACATGCCTCTCTTTTCTCCAAGGATCCCAATGTTATGAAAACTATTCTTGCCTAGCAAAATCCTCTATTATGGCTCTGCATGCATGTCATTTTGGTTATTATCTGTATCTCTTTTTCCTTGTATGTTGCTGTTGGTAGCTTTTAGATTTTCTAGTACTTGTTTTGCTTTTCACTAGCTTTTGGTAAAAGCACATCCTATGAATGTCCTACCCTTTATGCTTTTCTTGGCTATTGTGTAGGTCTCCTCTTATAATGTGTGTTTCTTTTTAGCAATACATCATAGTAATTTTATATTAATATTCACAAAAACTTCATTTTATGTTTAATATACAGGTATATACTATATAGTACACTTTGTTTGTGTAGATGTGTTCACTTTTCCATGTTTCTCTTTCCTGGATCATTTATTCTCCTAACTTCACATCATCAAAAGTGTGAGTTGATTAATGATCATGCATTTTTACATACACATTCATGAACAAGCACAGATAGTAAAACACAAGTTAGAAATCAAAATGAGGATTCAAAACAAGAAAACAATGGTAAGTTTGATAATACATATACCAAAATTGTATAACCCTATGTTCCTACATCAACCCAATAAATAAGTAGGGTGCTGATACTGATACATACACACACACACACACACATATATATATATATATATATATATATATATATATATAGTTCTCTAACTCATAATTTAAACAGATTCGGTCTATAAAATATTTGTAAACAAAGTCACATAAATACATATGAAATACTTATGTGCCTTTTCAATTTACATATCTTTTATAGACCAAATTCATTTTTAAAAAAATTCTAAGCATCTATCTATCTATCTGTCTATTTAATGTACAATCATATATAGTGGAAGGATGATCAACAGCAAATTGAACCACAGATGTGAGCTCATCCCAGTTTCCATTTGCAAACACATCCTCCACACTCTGATGATGATTCATGAGTAAGCTAGGGTTATAGTAATTAGCCACCATTGATGAAGGAGGTTGAAGATGATGATGATGATAATGAGGAAGGTGACCCTGCAGAAATAAGTGGCTCCTTTCATCAACAGGTGGTTTTCTTTCAACATTAATATTCTGCTGTTGTTGCTGATGATTATGGAATATGATAGGTGATGATGAGTCTGATGTTCTGAAAGAAGAAGTCAAGTATGGCGTGCTGTTTTTGTTGTCTGATTCTAAGCTGCATGTCTTAGAATTGCTTGAAATAGTTTGGTAATTATTTGGTTTGGTGGTTGCTGCTGCTGCTGCTGTTGCTGTGTCTTTCAAACTTGGTGTGTACTTTTTGTAGGATGGGATTCGTTTGAATATTCTGCATAGTGTCCATACTTCCTGCAAATTGCATTAATTGCATCAGAAATTCTGTAAAGGAACCAGTGTTTAAATAGGTTTTATTTGATTGGTTGATGTGGTGACCTCTGGATACTTGTAGTTTTGACCAAATATATGGGTCTGTTTGTTTTGCGGAAATGGGAAGGGAAAAGAGGGAGGAAAGCATGGGACCTACATGGTAGAGGAAAGTAGCATTTCCTTTTGGACTCTGTGCAAGTTTGGTAAAAAAAATAAGGTGTGAAATGTTTATTATGTCCTTGAATTTAACACAATCATAATTTTTTTTCTTCTTTTTAATATTTCAATATAAGGGATAAAGTGATAATTTTAATCTATTTTTATCCATTCTCATTCCCTTTGTGCCTAACAAACAAATCCTATATGTAAATAGATTTGCTGACCAATGAACACATGTTCAGTAGTACAGTAGTATTGAATTTCAGTACATCCTTCTAATCAGTTGGTCCCTAATTCATTCAAGGTGGGTCTTTATTAATGTGAGTTTTTACTAATATTAACAAATTACACTATATGATTAAAGGGATGTACCGAAGTTCAGTATTACTGTAGTAGTGAACTTTTATCTCTGACCAATGCCTTAGAACACCGATTAAGATTTTATTTAATTGGTAAATGAAGTTTTTAAGCTTTTTTTTTGCTGGTTTTTACAAAGTTCAATTCATTAGATGTTCTATCAATCAATAAAAAAAAAAACTAACCAATACTTTAAGATATTGGTTAGCAAAACTCTATATATAGAATATTGATGAATGTTTCTTTCGATTAGTTCACATAGTATTTAATAATTTAAAATTTGTAGAAGTCAACAAAAATAAATGCTTGAAAACTTCATCTATCAATTAAATATAATCTTAATCAATGTTCTAGTGCATTCCAAAGCAAATATATATATATGGTCAAAACTACAAGTATCTAAAAATTAATTGGGTTCTGTCTAATTTAGTTTGAGCTAACTGAGTTCTCATAATAAGAGTAAGAAATTTTTTTCATACACAATATACTCGAATTTGAAAACGTTTTAAAGGTGTATATACTACTCTAATCAATAATTGCTCCACTTTTATATATAAGGGAGAGCAAAGTTATGATTCCTAATTAATCAATTTTACTGTTAATTAGAACGGGCCACTTCATTTCTCCAAAAAAAGAAGAAGAGAACCCACTTCATTTAATAATCTCCACATTTGTGTTTTGAATTAAAAAGTCTTCAGTCCTCACTTTATCATGAAAGACAAGAAAAAGTCCAAAAATATTTATAGTGAAAACATAATTGACAGAGAGATATTTAAGTCATTTTACCATGAATAATTCACACCCTCATGACCACACAGCATACAAAATATTAATAGGAGCATATGTTCGGTACACTTGAGAATTTTAATACATTTTTTAAATTAGTTGGTCCTAATTCATTAGGTTGTAATTAATATAAATTTTTATTAATATTAACAAATGACACTATATGATTAAATAGATGTACTAAGTAGTGAACTTTTACCCTATCAATAGACACTCTAAGGAATAGTTTACTACACTAATATATATATATATATATATATATATATATATATATTTTAATAACATAAATGCATGCCATATCACTCAAAAGAAAATTATCAATATGTATTAATATAAAACATTTTAATAAATTATTATTATTTTATTGATATTTGACATTAATTTGGTAATTAAGGGAGTGGGCCATGTGAGGAAATAAGAGAAGAAAGTATATATATCTTGACAGTTCTAACTTGAAACGTTCAAATTCAATTAGAATTTTAGTGTCAACAGAGTTGACTAGGTAGCAAAAAGCCATAAAGTGCATGGGACCAAATTGAAAACACATAAATGCAATTTATGTTAATAAGCTTTTTCAAAGTCAGCCACAATGGCGAAACTTATTGCAATTTCATCAAAGTCTTTTTGGGTAGGTAATCACTATTAATTTTGTTGTGTGTATATATATATATATATTAAAAGAAATTGTTGATATATTATTAATTTTACATCTATATAATATATGAAAATAATAAAATTCAAAATTGTAATGCGGACTATGGCATTAAATTAATCTTAAAAATTAAATTTTGATCTTATCATAATTCATTGTTCATCATAATATATTTCTTTAATATATATATATATAGTATAACATGCATAACTATCCCTTTTGGCATAATAAATAATCAAATGTCCTATATACACTGAGTCTTAAACGTGCTTTTGACCTTGAATATATATATATATATATAAATATATAATAGAATTTCTTAGTATGAATTTGACCCAGAATCATAGAAATTGTCATCATCAATTGAATATGTCTTTCTTTAGTTTTCTTGTCTTTATTTATTTTCTTCTAGATGAGAATGGGTTTACTATTCACACAATTATTTTATCTAGATTTTCAAACAAAAGAAAACAAAAAAGCAAGACTATTTTGTTTTTACCTAATGTCTTCATATATATATATATATATATATATATATATATAAGACACCGTATATATTTCCAACAATATTGATATGTCTTCATATATTTAATTTAATTCTTTTGGTATCATTAGTTATGAGTATATAATTATCAAATTAATTATGTTACAAGGCATAAGGCATTAGAGAATAGAGAGAAATTAATTAATTTGGTATCTCACAACCTATATTTGTGTGCTTGGTGAGACATTATTTAGAAAAGAGTAAATTATCATTTTGATTCTTGAAAGATACAATATATTTTAATTTAGTCCCTAAAAGATGCTATTTGTCTCAATCTAATCCTTAAAATTTTTTTCTATCAATTATATTAATGAAGACTGAAGGACTAAGTTGAGATAAAATACATCTTTTAAGAACTAAAAATTTGAGCATTTTCGTGTTCACACCATTGACATACAAGTTTTTCACAGAATATATGCATTATATATTCAAGTGAATATATATATATATATATATATATATATATATATATATATATATATATATATATATATATATCCTTTAATTTGTTATAACTATATATCTTTAATTTATACTACATGAAATGATCTAACAAATTATTATTAAATTTCGAATGGCTTGACAATATCTTTTGTAAAGTCTAAAAGGTATAATTAAATTAATGCATCACTAATTAGACCTGATCAGATATCCAAAATAAGGCTAATTATTAACTATTTTTTCCTATATATATATATATATATATATATATCATGCATTCTCAATGTCATTTAAAAAAGAACTCGGAGATCATTTGAATTGAAAGTACTGATTTTAAATTTGATATTTTCTTTAATTCAAAACTAAATTGTCATTTTTAACTCTTAAGATGTATTTGCATTATTAAAATTAAGCATATGAGAAGAAAAATTTGTTGTATTTAATTTAAATTGAAAAATTTAATGTCAAAATAAAAAAGTTCACTCTTCCTGATCTCTTCTCCTCAACCCTAGCTAGTTTCAAACAAATAAAAAAAAAAAACTCATCCACCAATAGACACGATCATGAATCATACAACATGCATGAAAGATGCATGAAACCATATATATATAGATTAATTGATTAATTTTAAAAAAATTAAATAACCAAGAAAACAAAGATGAATATATAGAATATATGATACTCATATATATAATTGTAGTAATAAATTAACTTACAGCTTCTTGAAGATGATTAGGGTTGGCATCACGATTAGCATTGGAGGCAGGAGGGAGACGAAACTCATGCATCATCCAGTCGGTTTTGGTGCCTTTTCCAGCAGTTCCTCTATAATACACCAAAGATTTCTTGAGCCCAATAATAGACTCCTCATCATCATCATAATTATTATTATTACCCTCTTTCTTCACACTGTGAATAGCTTTATCTATTCCTGTGGCCTTCCAAAATCCTGATCCTGTAACCCTATTTGGCCTTATGCTATTCCTATATTTCCTCCCTCTTTTGCAGAAAAAGTACCACTCCTTCTCTTTCTCCCCCACACTACCACTACTTGCTTCTTCTGCATGCAATTAACATCATCATCATCATCAAATCATACATATATATATATTGAGTAATATTTATTCATAGATTAAAAAAAAAAAGCAGCCTAGTGTAGGAGACTTCTACTGGGCAAGGTTTAGTGAGAATCAGATATATGCAGCCTTATCCTTACAAGTAGAAAGGCTGTTTCTAATATTTGAACCCGTGACCTTTCATGTCACATGCATGGGAGCAACCCTTACTATTACTCCAAACTCACTCTCTTAACAAAGGGTGATTTAGTGTATGAGGCTCCTATCAAGTGAAATCTGAAGAGGGTCAGATGCACACACACACAGCCTTACTCTGCAAGCAGAAAGGCTGTTTCGTGTAGGATTTGAGCCCGTGGCCTCTAGGTCTCACAACAACAATCATCAGGTAAGGTCTCAAGAGAATTAGATGTATAAAGGCTATTTCTATAAGATTTAAACCTATGATCTATAGCTCATATCAGCATGGTAGCAACCTTAATCACTATTACTCCAAGACTACTTACTCTCTCATCAGTCTCATGATTATTATATATAGATGTAGAAAAAAAAATTAAAGGAATACATACATATATATATATATATATATAAAATTGAAGAGAAATTACTTGGAAGATCCCAAGGATCGTATTTGTAAAGATCAATCTGCTTGATGAGTTCGATCCGAAGAGGCTTCTTGTCTACCTTTCTTCTCAGGTAAAACCCTACAAGCTCTTCATCTGTAGGATGGAATCTGAACCCAGGAAGCACTATTTCTTCTTCTTCTTCTTCTTCTTCTTTTTCTTCTTGATCGTCACCTTCCTTCTTCTTATTATTATCATTATCATTCACTATCTCCATACTTCTCTCTGTCATCTCTCCAAAACCTCACAGCCTATAATTTACTTTTTATATATATCATCGATCATCATCTCTATATATATATTATACTATACGTATCATTACCGTACTGGCTGCTACTTGCTGGAGTCAAGTCAAATATTTCGATTTTGACATGCACATCAACAATTCTCACCATGAAATTACGTAAACACCATTGAAAAATTAATGCTACTTTTTTTTTTTTTTTTAAAAGTTAGGTGTTTCCAAGTAATTAATTAATTCTCCGAGTGAGTTCAGTATTGGTCACAAAATTCTCTCTATATACATTGCCAGATATTTTAATTAGATGGCTAAAAAATAAGGGTTATAGACACAAAAAAAGAAAAAAAATTTCACACAAATAAGGACCTACCGTGAATGGTTTAGGGACCACCTTTATTAGGGACTAAAAAGTTAATCCCTAATCCACTCATAGTAAATCTCGATTTATGTGGAATTTTTAATTTTTTTTTTGTATCTATATCTTTCATACTTTAAATATTCTTTAGAAAAAGTTTATAATTTCTCAAATTTAAATTAAAAAATGAAGAAAATTATGAAGAAAAAAATCGGCATAGCATATTAATGCATAAAAGAGCCAATCACTGGATCAATTGTGAGACACCTCGTGATTATTTAAATTTTAAAGTTAGTATAATATCAAATTATTTATGGATAAATTAATTGCTGTATGAAAATATCTGGGCTCTGGGGTGAGCAATTACGCTAAAACAAACGTACGTGCTTAGGACAAGATTGATTAATAAATTAAGTTTTTGCTATTAAGTCCTATGATAGACTTTTTTTTTAATATTCTACTACTATATTATATATGTATATGTATATTGACTTTTACTTGTTTTAAAAAAAATTTTATCTTTAAATAAAGACTAATAATTTGAAGTTTTATGCAACATTAATTGTATGAAATTTTACAAGTATCAGGTATAGTTTATTTTTAGTCTAGATGAACATTAATAAATGCAATCTCACAAAATATCAAAGATTTTTTTTTTCATTTTTTTTAACTCTGTTTAAGCTAAATTTGATTTTATAGTCGATTTCAAATCCAAATAAAGGAGAATGATTGTGTTAGGATAGTCACCCTTATAAATATTAATGAATATATTAATATTAGTGTTATTACAACAAAGAGTATATATTTCAATAATTTATATTTTGACACTAAAATTTTTTTTAACAATTAAATTTCGATCATAGAAATAAATTATTGAAAAAAGAGAAAATAATATTTTCGATGATCAACAATTGTCAATATATTATTTTTTTCGATAATACTTTTCTAAACATAATTTTTTTCCACGGTCGTCGTAAAAAAATAATATCGACAATTATTAACCGTAAAAAATACTATTATTGACCTTTTTCAACTACTTATTTCGACGGCCAAAATTTAAGTGTTAAAAAAGTATATTTATTTTAACGACCAAAATTTAATAGTTAAAAAAATACTACAATCAAAATTTAATTATTAAAAATATATTTTTAATAATTATTAATGACCATCATAATATAAACGATTAAAAATACTATTTTTTTATTAGTATGTATTGATGCATATAACCGAATGAATGTAGAAATATCACTCTTTTTTTTTCTTTCTTATATTATAATAACCAAAATTTTGGTTGTCTTAAATAATTGGAAGTGATCCAAACCTGACAAGTTTGTGACCTAATTATGAGATTGATATTTTGTGGACATGAAAGGTTAATTAACTATATGGAAGGTGAGAAGCCAATGACATGGGAATTTTTGAAATCTTGGTACCCACAACCATAAAAAAAAGTCCATTTCAGTGGGTACCAACATATTTGACTATTTATACAAACAATGTATGGATGGGATCAATGTGATATTATATATAATATTAATATATGGAAACACATATTTTTCAACGATGAAAAAGTCAAAGAATATTTCAAAGACATCAATGTTCATGGTAGAAAATGTTTGAGAGCTTAATTATAACTTTAACAGAAAAAGTTTAATTCATGCCAAGAAATATGATAGACAAAAAATTACTATTTTATATTATATTAATTAATTATGAAGTTTTTATATCTTCAAACCTAATTTTTAATTAGGAAGTGCTTCAAAATCTGATTTTGATCACCTATAGCTGCTTCTCATATTGACTATATGCAAGCATTGTGTTATTAAGTTCAATCCCCACTATAATTAACAATAATTAGTATGATTTCTAATTATAGGATGATGATACCAACGGAGGATTAGTGGTAAGTAATTTGGTAACGATTAAATAAGATTTTGAGTTCGAGATCTTGTGAATGCAATTATTCTTGTTGGGAGACATTTTTAATATAGCCAGGTGAGCGATGCGAGTTGAGTTTGAATTAGTCAAGACAGTGTCACAGAAACCGGACGAACAACCCAAAAAAATACCAACAGAAGATTTTAAATTCACCCTCCATTAAGCCCTTTGAATTTCTAACTTCTCAATAAAGATGAGATATTCTAGCTTTATTTCTTCCCCCCCAAATTATCTTCTATATATTATCTCTCCTTTGAATTTTTAATTTCCCAAACAAAAAAGATGTTTTACTTCTTTTATTCTTAATAACCAATTTAAACAAACTCATAAAACATGTTGATTGAGGATAATGAAATGAAATAGGTAATTTAGAAATATTCTCCTTTAAAATTCTACTAACCCTTGTGTAGAAATATTCCCCTTATTTGGAGAAGAAAAATGAAGTATATATTTTAATTTGTACTTTAAGTTACACTTTAACTTCCACTTATATATGTACAAAGATAATATAATTTTTTTTTTTTACTTTCACTTCTATTTCTTGTTAAAATATATTTCACCATCTTAGATGTTATTTTAGGGTATATTTGACAATTAAGAATGAGTGAGAAGAGAAGAAACTAAAAGGGAGAGAAATAATAAAGGAAAAGGAATGAGATGTTAAACGATGATTTATTTTCTCCTTCTCTGGATATTCCAAGATTTTTTTAAAAAAAAATTTGGATCATAATTAAAAGTAACAAAAATTAAGAAAAATTAATATAAAATCTTTCAATTCTTTCCCCTTAAAATTTTAAAAATTAAACAAAAAAATTATTATTATTTTTCTTATTCCTTCTTCCCCTTCTCCTCGTTAATTTTTTAATTACAGTATAAACAATTACCCTTAATTTTCTATTATTTCTGTCAAGTCCTTTCTAACAAACAATTAAACATCAGACTTCATTAATAAGAACAATTAAATAATAAATATTATACATATCTTTACTAAGTTATCTATCATTGAATAAAAATATAATATGATTATAGTATTGAATCTTTCCTTAAAGCGTTATTTTTTAATATTAATAAAAATTAATACTAATAAAAGTTTTCTTTAAATAATTTAAAAATCAAATAATTAAAAAAATATTAGAATTTAATATTATAATCCTTGACAATGGAACCATTAATTAACCAAAACGTAGGGAGAAAGCCAAGTAAAATTGACAAATTAAACGTACATATGATCGTACACACACACATCTATATACTTTTATAAAACAAAAACCACTACTTGCCACGTGTCACTTTGTTATAATTTTTGTTTTTTAAATTAAATTTTTTTTATTTTTTATTCACATTTATATTTAATTAATTTAATATTTTTTCTCGAAATATGCACCATTACTTTTACTTTTTCTTTTTTTAATAATATATATTATGAAGAAAGCCAACAAGTTCAGATAATATATATATATATATATATATATATATATATATATATATATATATTTATACTACCAATATTTATTTACTTTATATTTATTCCACACAACAAAATAAAATTTTGAAACCCACTTTGCAATTTGATATTTATTATATACTATAATTAATTCAAATTAACATGACTAATTAATATTCAGTTAATTTATTTTAATAATTTTTTTTATTTTGTTAATCTTGTGCTATAATAAGTTAATAACTCAGCATTTATTCTTGGAGCAGTATAACTTCTTTTGTTTTTGTTTTTGTATTTGTATTTTTACTCATTATAATTATTTTTATATTTATTTAAAATTAATATTTGAGTTCTATTTTTTAAATTGATTTTAACTTTTATCTTTAATTATTGTGTAAAGTACTTTTAATACCCCAATTTTTGAGCATTTGGATAAATATGTCCTCACGTTTCATTGCTATAAGTTATGTCCCAAACATTTTATTTTTCAAACAAAATTTCTCTTTTCATTAACACAATTAAAATAGATAACAGTTGTGGTTTACATTGAGTAACACCGTTAGGACTTACATAGTGTGATACCATCAATTATGTCCCCAACATTTTATTCTTATAATTGTTTATAACGAATCATGTAATTGTAGAAAAAAAAAATTCAAAATGGTTAGAAAATTTTGAGTAGTAAAGTAATAATACATTAATAAAAAATTTATAATAGTTTTTACATTTCTATTTTTTTTATAGTTTGCAACAATATTTTAATGAAAAATGTACATTATATAGTCTTCAAAATATTTTTAATTTGTAATTCAATATGTGCGTTAGTATTGAATGGATGGCTTAATAAAAAAAGATTGATAAGACAATTATTCAAGTTGTTGAATCTTAACTTTCATAAAAAAAAGTTTTTAAACCTTATTCATTTAGTTTGTATGATGGAAATTACTACAAAATCACTCGGTAGGTATTGTTTGTTTTCACTTAAGAGCAGACCACCAAAAAATTGCCCCACAATACATATATGACAGAGATAATGAGATTAAGAATAAGGTATATCTTTGATTTTAGTTTGTTTCTTTACACTTTTATTCTTATTTTTTTTTCTTTAATACAAATTTTATTATTACACTTTTTTATTAATAAATTATTTATTTCTAAAATTAAATTAGATCATTTCAAATAGACCAAAATTTTGATTAAACGATTGTTTATTATTTGAATTTTTGTTATAATTATATGAGTAAAAATTAAATATAATTATTAAGTGATAAAATTTTTTAACTTTTAAAATAATTCGAACTCGTGCAAAGCACGGGTTGCAGTATATATATATATATATACACACACATATCACATCCATATATTTAATAATTTCTAACCCACAATTAATGTTATGACAGCCACTTGATCAGCTAAAAGATCTTAGAAATTAATTTCAAATTTCTGTGATGTAAATTATATATATATTTTAAAGTTTTAATTTCTTTCTTTTCTTTTCCTCCCTCTATAATACGTCACTATATATTAAGTGATTAATTTGATATCGTTAAACTAATGTTTAAGTTCGAAATCTTGTGAATGTAACTATTCTTATTAAGATACTCTCCTACCATAACAAAATACGTAACATGAATCGATTCTGAATTAGTTGAAGCAGTGTCTAAAAAATCAAGAAGCAAACCAAAAAAACATTATCACAAATGAATGACCACCATATTTAATATTTATGTTGACTATTTGAATTGCTAGTTTATCTTCCCGCGGTTAATATCAAAGAGTTGTACTTAGAATGATTTTGCTGGTCATCATTATACATATAATTTATCAAAGACATAATTTATCTGTTACATTACATATAACAAAAAATATATTATAAGATTTTGCTGACCAGTATCTTAGGATACTTTTTAAGAATGCATTTAATGAAGTGATATAGTAAAAATAATACATAGAAATGTGTTTTTAGCAAATTATCTTTTTTGTTCAAAAAATTTAGAGTCACTATTAAGTACTATTAATTATGTACCAGTTTTTTGTTCCTCATAATCCTTTATCTTTTTTATAAATGTACATTGTTGCCTTGACATATGACAAAGAATTGGTAAAAGAATCATTTATATCCCAGACTTTAATTTACACTCATTTTCAGTTTCGTTAATTACTAAAATTTGTTTCCCATTAATTTTGTTCCAAAAATTTTAATTAAATTAATTACAATAAATTTTGTCTTTAAAATTTTGAATTTTTAACACTTAACAAAATCCAAATTATCAACGAGAAATGATGATGTGACATCATATGTGTAATGTTAATGATAACTCATTACTCTAAACGATGTCGTTTTAAATGATTGGTTGGCATTGATAGTCTTTTTTTATGAATTAATTATCATTAATATTACATGTCTAATGTCATGTCATCATTTATCGTTAATAACTTAGACGATGTTAAGTATTATGATAAAATTTTAAATTTTGGAGATCAAACGAAGTTGATTTCAATTCAAAACTTTTGAATAAAAAATAATCATAAAAATTTAGAGATATAAAATATATTCTTAACACAAAGAATTACATATTGAAGGAGAGAAATATGACAAAATATTGCCTTGACAATCAATATTTGAAGTTGTCAATTTTCTTTGCTGTCCTTTAATGTGATGCCGATATGCATGTGAGAATGACATTTTAAAGACTTCAATTTGTGTGTACATTATTTGTTCTATTTCTATCTTGTTTTTTTAGCCAAGGTTGAATTAGGAATTGAAAAATCATATATATATAGTATCAAACTTTATTTTTCCACAAAAGTGACCACCCTATATATTCTTCCATTTCCTTATATCCATTTCATCTAATTCCACCAATCATATATTGTATTTACACTCTCTTTCTTCTATGATTGGTCATATAAAAGGTGGTCCGCTATATTCTCTCTCTACTGTGATTGGTTATTTAAACACTTTTTGCCACGTGTCATAATTATATTGGGGAATTGGATGAAATGGACATAAGAAAATGGACCTAAGTTTTTTCCTATTCTTTTTTGTTAAAAAGTCTACAATTCTTATAAAAATTAGTTGTTTCAATTTGCTCCCTCAAACATTTTATTTGTTTGTTCACTTTACCCTTGAATTATGAAAATATAAAATTTAATCGTTAAAAGTTTCACTTGTCTGATAATCAAAATATTAAATTTAATTATTAAAAGATATTTTATATTTTTACTTTTATTCTTGTGTTATTATTGAAGGGCCATAAAACATATATATAGCTAGCGATACAAGATATGTTCCAATGACTCAAGATAATTAAGTAGAATTTTTTATTGACGAAATTTTTCAGAGATTAAGGGCACGTTGATAGTAAAAATTTGAAATGAAAATGGAATAGAAATATATTAAAATTATCACTTTACCCCTTATATTAAAAAAAAATAAAATTATGTCAGATCAAAAGGTATAATAGACATTTTGTATTTTATTTTTATTTTTTTAAATCTAACAATTAAACAAAAAGTAAAAGTAAATAGGACCCACCTTTTTTTATTTCCATCCCTTCACCAATTCTCTCAAACAACCTAAATTAAAACTTTTAAGACCCAATTAGTAATTTACTATAAAATTATAGATTTTCAAGTTTGTAATATAAAAGTTATAATTATTAAAAAGAGTACAATTTTTTTGACTTAATCTTATTAAGTCATCTATAAGTGTTATATTATCGTCTCCCGAGTTCGATCCCTAGAGAAATGGGAATGAAACGTTATTTGTTGAGAAGATTGTCCTAATAATGAATCCCACAATATTTAAGAGATTAGTCGTCGGGCTCATTCTGATGAATATTTCAATCGATCGTAGACAAAAAAATCTAAAAATGTCATATTACCTTAATTTTCAGCCATTTTACTTTAGTTTAGGCACATTTTTAACTTAATTATACATCCTAGTTAATTTTTTTGTGAACCTAAAATATATATCATCAATAATATTGACTAATCTTACATTATAGACTTTCTAAAATAGAATTTTAATACTAACCTATTGACCTATTCTGATTGCTTCTTTCCTAATAATCCCTTACACTTTAAGACTCGAACCTTCACGTTATTTCTAGCATGAAATTAAATAGTTTAATTGTGATAAGACGTGTGTTAATCGAGTAGATGTTCAGTGGTACGGTAGTACTGAACTTCAGTACATTCCTCCAATCAGTTGGTCCCTAAACCATTCAAGGTGGACCCTAATAAATGTGAGTTTTTATTAATATTAACAAATGACACTACATGATTGGAGGGATGCACTGAAGTTCAGTGATACAGTATCATTGAACTTTTATCCGTGTTAATCTGAACACGTACTTAAAATATGAAAAAGAAAGGAAGAAAGAAATAAGAAATCAATTAATTTAAAGAGCATAAATTTCAAATTAAAATGACAAAAATGAATTAATGTTTCATAAAGAAGCATGCACACGTTACGTACTCTGAACTTTCATGACTTGCAAAATTGAGCAAGTCTTGGGCTTTCTAGAACACTCACGGAAGTTGGAAGGGAAATTTCCCTAAATATCTCATGCTCTAGAATTAGTAAGATATATTTATACATATATATATATATATATATATATATATATATATATATATTGTACAATTATATACCACATCGATCTTGCATATTAATATTTAAAAGAAGATTTAATATTTTCATTTTGACTAAATCCTTATTTTAGTTTCATATAGATGTACTTTTTGTCAATTTAATTTCTTACAGATTTGTATGGTTAATTTGGTTCCTTACATACTAAAATATTATCAATTTGATCTCTCACAAATTAAAACGATGATTATTTGATCTCTCATTAGTCAATTTGGCCCCTCACTAATTATATAAAATAATTATTATATTTTAAAATAATGATAAATTAAATGCTTAATTATTTACAACACTAGTTGTAACTTCTCTCATCAACTATATTTGTTTCTAAGCATGAGGTGTAACACAATTAGTATTAAATTAAGTTTCTTAAATATCTAGTCAAAGATTTAATCCCTTGACGGAGAAAATTGTATGACGAATACTAAAACTCCCTTTTGAAAAGTCTACGGTGCAAAAAGATTAATGACTGCTGTCAGCAATAAATACCTTGAGCTCACAAAAAAATTATGATACTTTTCCATATCATATTTTTATTTTTGATTATTTAAAATGACTAGATTTTGATGTCACTGACTAAAAAGGCCAGAGTCATATTGATAAGGGTGTGAATGTTTGGAGCTATCAAGAGCTCAAGCTCACTAGTTACAAGTCGTTAAATATGTCCTGAGATCTGTGTCATCTTAAATTTTAAAAGAAAAATATTTTAATAAAGATCTTCAGACAAATCCAACGGTTGACAGATGATAAATTTGAGCTCTTGATAGCTCGATAACATAAAGATAATAACAGAATCATTAAATGCACAAATAACTAACATGAATATCTTATACAGATCTGGTTAAGGATAATGGTACCTTCTTCATCATCATCATCATCCATAATTGAAGATCTTTGAAAGCCAAACCTAGTTAATCATCATCCATAACACTACTAACATTGACACAATACTGAATACCTACTAATAATTAATTTGCCCAAACATGTGCATCTTCTCAGCCTAAGGTGACCAATGATATAAAAAAGCAAAACTCAACTTCAATCAAATATCTATATCTTCTAAAGTTAAAATTTTATGAAGTTCCTAAAGTTGATTCAATACTTATTTTTAATTGGTCGAAAATTAAAAAAATTACATGTAAGAGACAACTTAAGGAACTTTAAGAAATCTCAACTTTAGAGGATTCAATCTAATTCCTTGAACAAGAATTGCAAAAATAAACCATTCTTCAAATTTGTTTTGGTCTTATAGACCAGAGTATCCACTAGAGCGAACCTCATGACTAATCTCCAGAGTACTACAAGGCCCAATACTGAAAGTGACCCTCCCAACAAATGACATTCTATTCCCATCCTACCACATATCAAATCAGGAGGTGATGGTTAACAAAATACTAATCCCTTACCATTTATGCTACAATACGTTGGTCCATGTCCATTCACCAGATTTTGACACAATAACTACAAATACAAAAACTATAATACAACCATTTTAAAGCAAGAGTCTGCATCTGTCATGACTAATGAGTGACATTTTGCTGTTATAACGAAAGTTTATGAAGATAGTTTGCTGTATTTCTTCTTCATTATGGGAACCAAGTGATGAACATTTCATCATTCAGTTGTTGACACGAAGAATCATATTTAAGTATAGGGACATCAACTTGAACACAGATCAGGATAAGCACAACATCACAATCATACAATATTTGAAGTGTGGCATCTTGTTTTATCCACGTAGACACAGAAAACTTGAACATCAACAAAAAGGCACCTATGATTTTTAAGTCAATGAACAAAGTTTGTAGTATAGCCATATACATGCAAAGTTACGGGAATCTACAAATGTTCAAGAGTACCATTAAACGACTCCTAACACTAATCCATCAGATTTTATCAGACAGTAAAAGAAAGAACAAAATGATTGATCAAATCCAACTATCAACAATCTATTATAGAAATGAGTAAAGATAAAAAATATATCGGCGTTGCTTGATTCATGTAACCAACGCCACCTATATATTGGGAAAAGGCTCCATTTGTTGTTATAAAAGAACAAAAAACAAACAATCTAAGGGCCTGTTTGAATGAAATTTTCTTTTAAAAAAAACCTATTTCAATTACTATTTTCAACAACAACAACAAAAAAAAGAAGGCAAAAATACATTTCCTAACCCCAACGTTTGGGGGTCCTGTCAGTTTCACCCCTAACGTTTTTTCGCTGTCAATTGTACCCCTAACGTTTTACGTTTCTGCCAATGTCACCCTTTTCACTAACACCGTCAAATATTTAACAGTTTCTGCTGACGTGGCATCCTATGTGGCAAAACGTTTCTTTTTTCTGTCAATTGTAACCCTAACGTTTTACATTTCTGCCAATGTCACCATTTTCACTAACACCATCAAATATTTAATAATTTTTGCTTACGTGGCATCCTATGTGGCAAAAATATCTGACATAGTATATTTTTTTCCACATCAAATTTCCTACTCATCTTTTCCCCATCAAAGTTGTGTCGTTTTGACCTCGGCCTATTCCTTCTAAAATATAATTCAAACGCACGCGCTATTTTGCTCATAAAAACATCGGAGACGTTATCCATTCTCTATTTTAGGGTAACGTCTCCGACAAAGTAGAAAATGGGTAACGTCTCCGACAAAGTAGATCAGAGAATGGATAACGTCTCCAATGTTTTTGTCTGCAAAATGGCATGTACGTTTGAGTTATATTTTAAAAGGAATATGATGAGGCTAAAACGACACGGTTTTGATGGGAAAAAGATGAGGAAAAAATCTGGTGTGGAAAAAAATATGTCAAGTCAGATATTTTTGTCACATAGGATGCCACGTAAGCAAAAACTATTAAATATTTGATGGTGCTAGTGAAAAGGGTGACATTGGCAGAAATGTAAAACGTTAGGGGTACAATTGACAGAAAAAAGAAACGTTTTGCCACATAGGATGCCACGTCAGCAAAAACTGTTAAATATTTGACGGTGTTAGTGAAAAGAGTGACATTGGCAGAAACGTAAAACGTTAGGGGTACAATTGACAGCGAAAAAACGTTAGGGGCAAAACTGACAGGACCCCCAAACGTTAGGGTTAGGAAAGGTACTTTTGCCAAAAAAGAACAATTGAAAGTTTTCCAAAGCAAAAAATACAGAAAACAAGTCTTCTTATTATTGGCATGTATATAAATACGTGAAGACTGAAGACAGAACTAACAACATTAATTCTCAAAACTAGTTTTATAAAACAGTTTTAAAGAATGAAAAACAAACAACATTCAAACAGGCTCTAATCCTTGCATTTGACATCCACAATGCATCATTCTGCTCCTCCAAATTATCAGCATAAAATACTCAATCAGCCGATCATATAAATTGCTAAAGTGAAAGTTTCATGTCATAACTTTAAGGGTAAATAATCTATGCATGACAACATTACATCAAAAAGAAGAATACAGTACCTTCAGATCACATGAAATAAATACAAGGGCAGTAACAATAAGTGAGGCTTGCTTTATAAACCATTTTAACATTCATGCACTTAGAATATCCTCTAAGATGGTTCTGAATTTCTTTTTCTTTTTTTTTATAGAAAACGAATTTGTATTAAAGGTAGAAAAGGATTACAAAAGGAGGAGGACCATCAGTCCTCAAAATAAAGAAAAGAAGAAAACTAGGAAGAGAACACAAAGCATTAGCATAGCAGAGCCTTCCAGTCTTTTTGAATATCCATTAATGGTTCTGAATTTCTTCTCAAGTATTTAATACATTTATTTATTAAAATTTTAAGAGATATATACATCCAAGTCTTGTAGATGACCATCAGAAAAAAAGGCATAAAATGTTTCAAAAACTGAACCCAGAGTAGTTGCAGGAGAAATTAAAGTACATTATAGCTAATAATTAGTCATTTTGTGTGCTTTCTGCATAAGTGATTTACTACAGAGTATTCTAAGCTAAATTTACTAACGACAACAACAAAGCCTTTTTCCACTAGGTAGGTACTTTAAAATAAAAATAAGTTCAATATTGGGGAATACTATAGAGTTGAAAATAGTAAGATTCACTAACAAAGTAGAAAATCATTAGAAAATAAATGACTTACCAAAAATTCTCTGTTCATAGACATATAACCTTTTTCTTCACAAGAAGGATCCAAAAATCATTGCAAAGGCTAAACTCATAATCATCAGGAGAAATGGAAATAAATTCAGCCTGTGTATGTATCCTACTCCTTTGAAACAAAATTTGGCAGTAAGAATCTTATGCTTCAGACGTTCATATAAACTACTATTTCTCAGAAAACATTGGCACTTTCAATAACTAACAAAAAAGAAATACCAACAGAAGTTATGGCCAAAAGACATTTGTATAAATTGCTTCAAACACTCATTCCTGAGTTATGATAAAAAGAAAATTGATTGATAACAAAAACTAGAGTAAGAATTTAAAGAACAGTTGAGTGATTATAATAAAGCTGGAATTCCAAATTCCACAATCGCACCAGCCAGGAAACTACTATGGCTAAGCTTCAGGTAAAGGCCGTTCTTCAACACCTTTATAGATGTTCAATAACTGAGGAACCCTTTCCTGAAATTTGGTAACAAATTTCTCCCGAAATTTTTTCTCACTTATTGCAACAATGGAAGAAAATGACGGATTAGTATTGATCAAACCCTTCATTTTCAAAAATTGAACTACAGAAAATCTAGGAATAATCCTCCGCTTCACGCCATAGCCAAAAACTGCCGGGCATTTTGCTATCTCTTCCATCCTTATATGCATTTCATCCATAAGGAACTTCAGGGTGCTTGTGATTTTCTCTTCTGATCGCAGCATGCAACGCGGATACTTCTTGAATACTAAAAGGGCTAAATCCCTGGACCAGCCGCACCTCTCAAAAGCTTTCATCTTCGATACCCAGGTCGATTTCTTTGTAGCTGACAAGACATAAAGTGCATCGATGAACGTAGCCTTACAAGGTTGAATTCCTGTTTCCTTAGCAAACATGACAAGTTCAACAAACTTTTCATGTTTCGTAAATGCTAAACTTGTAAAACAAGTGACAAATAGTGTGATTGAAGATTGAGGCACTCCTAGCTCTCTCAAAAGCTTTATGTTTGGAAAAATATCCGCCACCTCTTTGTTGAGAAATTTCCATCCCGTGCGTCGTGAAGTTACATTCAGTTTCTCATGGGGACCAAGCACACTCTTAAGGGCTTCAAAGCGGGGAATTATACGATTCTCTAAGCTACAATTTAAGAGTACAGGGTTAGTAATGATGAGTTTCGGAAGTTCAGAAGATGAAATCCCTATAGACCTAAAAAACCTTAGCTTGGGCAAAAGGGTCCTCTCAGGATTTACCAGAAGCGTCGACGGAAGATATTTCACTAATTTAGATATGTGGGTTTGTGAGAATCCGTAGCTCCTCAAGAGATTAAGTACCAAATCGGGATTTTTTGAGTCTTTAAAATGAACCCTTTTGGATACATCAATAGCGTCTTTGGCCGACAAGCTACACGAGTTCATGAGATAAGAAACTGGAAACGATTCATTGCCTTCTTGTTTTTGTTGAGGTAGATCTGATTGAGATATGGGTACAAGTGAAGCAAAGGATTTGAGTAAGGGAGAAGCATTGGGATGGAGAAACCCTAATAGGGTGCTCCTCCTGCATGGTTGTGATGCACGTAATCTTGTAATCACAAAATAAAGCATGATTGAAGATGACAAACTCACCTGAATTGCGTTGTGAGTTCCAATTTAAGCCCGCAAGTAGTACAATCCCTCACATTCTGCCTTCATCGAAGAATCAACCAAGAACAGTCGAGTGATAGACGAAACAAAACGGCGCCGTTTGTACCCAATCTTGTTTCTTTCGTAAGAAACGGATAATATTTGCCCTACATTTGGGTGTGTGGAAACTGGAGTGTTAACCGTTCAACCTCATATGAATAACTGTATTTTTAATTCCAAACCTCTTTTTTGTGACAAAATACTATTTAGTCTCTGAATTATTGGTCAAATTATTATTTAGTCCTTAAATTTATCAAAAATACTATTTAGTCTCTGAAATATTTAACTATGTCAACTATTTAATCCCCAAATTTGACAAAAATACTATTTAGTCCCTGAATTTATAACAATGTCAATTATTTAATCCCCAAACTTGACAAAAATACTATTTAATTACCGAATTTGCAACTCTGTCAACTATAATGGGTAACAGTCAAGAGACTGAATAGTTGACAGAGTTGCAAATTCGATGATTAAATAGTATTTTTGCCAAGTTTAGGGCTAAATAGTTGATATAGTTACAAATTCGGAGACTAAATAATAATTTAACCAACAATTCAAAGACTAAATAGTAATTTGCCAACCCTTTCTTTATTGCAAAAAAAAAAGTATAGCCTCAGCGGCGAATTTCATCATATAGCCTTGTCTAGCTTCCCCTCTTCCCCTCTTAAGTCTATCATCATGTCTGTTAAATGGATCCCACCTCAAGTTGGATGGTGGAAGCTTAACTCTGATGGAGCTGGCTCGGATGATCTTAGGCTTTTTGCTATTAGAGAAAATTTTAGAGATCATAATGAGAATTGGATCAAGGGTTTTTCTGGATTTATTGGGCATAGTACTACTCTAAAAGCGGAATTATGGACAATTATAATGGGAATTAAGTTGTTATTAGTTTCAATTGTAGTAATTTTTTAATCGAAACTGATTCGTTATTGGCCTTCAATTTATTGCTTGATAGTTCGGTACCTAACCTTTATGAGTATTGAAACCTTATCTCTTTTTACAGGTATGCTCTTCGAAGCTTTACTGATGTCAAACTGTCCCATACCTTCAGAAAAGGGAATCACTATGCTGATCAACTTGCTAAACTTTCTCTTTTGAATCATGAAGCTTATACTATTTACCAGGATTTGCCTTATTTTTTGAAGATGTATTTTTTAGTTAACCTTCATGGGTCACTTTTAATAGAATTACATCTATCTGTAATTCCTCTAGTTCATCTTCCTTGTACTTTCCTGCTTGTAATGTTGTATTGTTCTCATACTATTTCAAGACGTAGTCCTTCTTTGTATTGCCTCAGTGAGGCCTTTTCATCAATTTAATCCCATCTTCATGAAAAAAAAATTGTTAACTTTGAGCTATTAAATGTTATCCAAACATGTAATGTAATATAACGTAGTATCATCTGCTGATTATCAATATATATATATAAAAGAAGAGTTGGTTCAAATAATAAACAACTTAATATAATCTAATTAAGGTCCTGAATTCGAGACTTTGTGACTCCATTGAAATACTCTCCCACCATAGTTAAGTGCACGACATGAGTCGAGTTCGAATTAATCGAGGTAATGCCTCGAAAACTAGGTGAACAACCAAAAAATATATCGAGAAATTATTCCAAGTGGTAAGTAGCTTGGTATACCTTAAATAAGATTATGAGTCCAACATCTTATGAATACAACTATCCCAATTAAAAAATTCTCCCACAAATCAAATTTAAATTAATCGAGACAATACCTCAAAGACCGGACAAGCAAATGGACAACCAAAAAATAGCTATTTATTTCTCTAATGATTTTCTCACATCATCCTTTTATTTTCTTTTTTAATTAATTAAATGACTATTTTGGGAGACCATTGACAAGAATGGTCCACAACTATATAAATATAGATATATATATGAACATTAAGAATAAACCCAAAGTTAATAAGAGTGGCGAAACTTCCATTTAAGAGTAAATAGCTGACCACAGATACTTTCTATGCTTGAAGAAAACATTTGAAGCCTCACCACTTAGTTAAGAAACTCAAGAACCCCACCACTTGGTCAACACTGCAAATCTTATCATTTTTATTCATACTTTCTTGAACAATAAACATCAGACTAATGTCTCAATAAATGATGAGTAAGTTGATGATGCAATTTATTGCACACATGCAATACAATTTCGGGCTCATCCATAAATGATATCACATTTTCTTCCTCCCTCATCTCAATATTTAAGGTTTTCAACCTTTAAAAATTATATATATATATATATATATATATATATATATATATATAACTTTCACTTAACCCACAAATATATATTTACACACTTATTTATCAATTTCTTGTAAATAGATCATGAGCAAAACAAAATGACACAAGGAAGAAAGATGGTGGAGTCTTCGTTGATGTGTTGATGTTACAACTTACATGTTTTTTGATAGAAAAAATGTTAATAAGGAAGAAAGAGTACAAAAGTGAAAGATAAGAAGTTCTCTACTCAACACCGCAAGAAAACAAAGAAAAAACCAACAAAAAGAAAACAAAACTTAACTCAATAAACCCTTCGAATTTCTTTATAGATCCATTACATAAACTCCTCTAAACATTCCATTCGCTAAGACCATAAGAAAGAAAGGTGATTCTGTTGGGGATTCACATCATTTTAATGGCTTCGGATCGAGTCGCGTCGCAAGGACACTGTCCTAAAGAGATATTCTGCAACCCCTCAAAGAATAATTAGGAAGCGGCACTCTCACAGGATTAGACGAACCTTTCTTGATTGTCGCACAACCAAGGTAGCAAAACAACAAAAGACTTTTAGAAACTCATACTAGAACACACAAAATAGGAGAACCCAACTTTTCTAAAAGTTGTTTTTCCACATTCACGCAAGTCTTCCCTTGCTATATTGATCATGAACCAAAAACTTCCACACATTATATGGCTTCCAATATCTCTTTTATATATATAAATGACAAATTAAATATGACAATTATTTTGCATAACTCCTCACTAATGATACATTTATGTACCATTTAAAGTGATTTATGCAAATGATGTACACAATTAATTAGCATTATATATTATTTTATAACTTATGAATTTTATTAATTGGTTGAATTAATTTATAATAATCTCCACTTATTATTATAAATTAATATACATATACACTTGGGTCTCCTTTGTTCTAGATAATGTAGGACTTTATTAGACACACACATACACACATATGTATTAGAATTTACAAAAATCCCCCACATGTGTCAAATAAAGAACCACATTTCCCATGAGTCTCACTCACAGATAAAATCATTGTATCTAGTGTCTTTCCGACTATGAACTAGACCTAGACCAATAACACTTAGTACACAAAAATGTCAGTGAAGCCTGCTTCTATGAACTAACAATTCTTGATGTATACTAGAGGTGTTAAGAGTCAGATTGCTATTAACGACGTTTTTGCGTGTCACAACGGTCTTGCGCGTGCCTGTTTCATAACGAATGCTCTAGAGATTTTGCCAGAATCTTATAGGAGCGGCCCCACTCCACATTCGTAGAGGTGATTTCATTTAAGTGTATATGCAATTATACACGATCCCTTAGGAACATGAAATCATTAAGTGCCTTTGCACAGCCTCACCAAAATGCAATATAGCATTATCTCACACCATAGGAAGGGACATAATATTTAGTACTACCAGAACTAACAGACGACTTGTTCTTCCCATTGAACCTTATTCATGGGATCACCAATCACAAAGGTTGGGTTGCCATTGATGTTAATTTTCAAATTGGCTTAAGTCCCCATTCCCCTCGATGTTTAAGTAACATATTTCCTCTCCGGAGGTTTTGTAAATGGATTCGTTAGGTTCATTTCTGACCTCACGAAATCAATTGAGATCACATCATCTTTATGCAGCTGCCTCACAATTGTGTCTCAATTGAATATATATACTCTTACCATAAAAAATTTTTAGCCGTAGCTAACACACAAATTGGCTATCACAGTGTGATGATACAAATGTTATTGGTTTGTCACCCAAAGGGATATTCGCTAAGAAGTTCTTCAACTACTCAGCCTCATCAATTCTAGCCAGCTCAAAAGCAACAAACTCAAAATCCCTCAAGGATTTAGTTATAAGCTTTGTTTGGCTAACTTTCATGGGACAACACCACTATCAAATATAAACACATAGCCATTAATGGGTTTTGTCAACTCTGAGTCATAGATCCAGTTTTCATCATTGTATCCTCTAATACAACCGAAAATCCATTATAAGATACATACCATAATTTATAGTACCTCTCAAATATCTAAATAATTTTGTCTTCCACTTCTTCAAAGGAGATATCCATCTTTTGTTTGCACAAGTATGCTTGATAGTCCCAGAGACTACCAATCATTTTCTAACATTAGAAGGACTAGAGATACAATTTCAACAATAATCTCATCACTACTGTTATCATCTCCTTTAACCAAATTTATATTTGGCTTAGGAGGATTATCATCTCTTCTAGCCCTCTTACTACACTGTGCAGTATAATGTATCATGCGTGGTATAATTTATCAAATGCAACAAACTCCCAAACATATGGGCACACCCAATTTGTGCAATTGAATCCCCTTTATGCTTCTCTAAATGTACACTTGCAACATAAGGTGTACTAAAGGAGTTATTCAAACGTTCTAAAAAATTTTCAACACAATTATCTTGAGAGAAAAAAACACCTGTTTTATTTCATGTGATTTTAACACCTAAAATCACTTTTGCTTCACCTAGGTCTTTCAAACAAAAATTAGAAGCAAAAAAACACTTTCTTCCAATTATAGTGTTCAAACTAGCTAGTGCCAAATATAAGCATATTTAACAAAATTTGGCCTAAGGTTTTTATACTTGTTTCAAGCAATATAAAAATTTAATTACATTAAACACTTTATTTTCTTGCACAATGGAAACCACACACCCTTCAGGTTGATCCATATAAGTTTATTATTTTAAATTGATCATAGAAATTTTTAGAATCATCTTGCACAAACAAAATATAAAAATCACCTCAATATAATTTTTCCTTACATTTTTGGGAACATGCTCAATTTTCAAAGAAAATATAATTTTAAAAAGTTCTGCATCTTTAGTTTTAATAATTGTGTTTTGATTCAAAACACCACTCTTCAAAATTAAGAAACTATATGCAGCACTTTGTTGAGCATAACCAATAAAAATGCAATCAACAGTTTTAGAACCTAATTTTTTTTGATATTAGGTAATAAAACTTTACAAGACACCCCCACACTTTTAAATATTAAAATATATTATTCCACTACATAATAATATAATATAAGCTAATAAAATATAACATATATTGATTTAAGGAACTTCCCCAAACTCTATTATATGACCAAAAATTTAATATTATTTTACCTCTTTGTACAGTAATATTTACTCAATCATTAGTATCAAATCAACAATGAAAATATAATTATGTGTCACTCATTAAAATATCACATGTGAAATCACAATATATATATATATATATATATATATATATATATATATATATATGAATATTTCACTAAATTTACAATTATGTGTCACATAATTCACAATTAACTATAATGTGAAATGTAAATGTTTGCAAGTCTAAAAATATTTCACTAAATAAATATAGAGACACTCTCCAATTTATTATATTTTGAATGACTTAAAATTCCACAAAAAATATATGGCCATTAAAAATCTCAAAGATATAAAATATAAATTATGCATAAACATATCACTAATAGTTTCATGCTTTCTCACATATAAGCTTAGAAAAAGATAATGCAACACATTTGAGTCAAGATGCATAACCATCACAAATAATCATTTTTGTGGTCATCAATAATTCAGCTTAAAAATTTTATAGCATATAAACATAATAAAAATAATATGTTCCAACAGTCCTGAAAACCACAAACATTTAAAACCAAATAAATGGCCTCAAAGGAAATATAAAAATTGGAGTAAAAAACCAATATTTTATGTAACCCAAACTAATTTTCAACACAAGTCAAAAATTTTGCAGACATTTTTATAAAATCAAATAAAAGCCAACAATACTTTTATTCAATTAATCATAAAATTTAACATTTTTTTATAACAATATATTGATATTTAACTCTCTTTTTGTTATAAAAACGATATGATCTACTTTTTAAGACAATATGATATAACGTCAAATACTTAACCACAAATATATATATATATATATATATATATATATATATATATATATGATATTGTCTTGTATACCATTGACTTTATCAAAATCAAGTAAAAGATATTTAACATAATATAAGTTTCGGTCTCAACAATAATATAATAATTAACCCAAAAATTATATATTTATAATAAAATCATTTATCACATTTTTTCTTTTACTTGCTCCAAGTATTAGCAAAATTCTCACAAAGATGAGACATACCTTATTGGCATACTCTCAAATTCCTTCTGTTTTGGTTAGCGTTCAGATTGTGTAAGCGAATTATAAACAACACCGAATAAACATGTTCCTGCCATCGCTTGAAATTCTTCACATTGAATGCTTCGATCATAGACGCAGCAAAAACAAGCCTCGGAAGACAGTGAATTATACATTGATAGTATATCAATAGAAGCCATGAAATTCAATATCTCTTTAGATTGTTGGGGATTCTCAACATTCACGCAAGTCTTCCCTTGCTATATTGATCTCCTTCATATATATATATATATATATATTGAGAACATCAAACAAAACTTCCACACAAATTCTGGCTTCCAAGTTCCAACGTCTCTTTTATATATATAAATGACAAATTAAATATGACAATTATTTTTGCATAATTCCTCACTAATGATACATTTATGTACCATTTAAAGTGATTTATGCAAATGATGTACACAATTAATTAACATTATATAATATTTTATAACTTATGAATTTTATTAATTGGTTGAATTAATTTATAATAATCTCCACTTATTATTATGAATTAATATACATATACACTTTATTCTAGATAATGTAAGACTTTATTAGACACACACATACACATATATGTATTAGAATTTACAACAGATTCTATCCCACAAAAGATAAGGTGAGATAAACTTATTATTAAAGACCGTAACATTTCGCTCTCTAACCAATAGCACTACAAAGTTGTGAGAACTGTACCATACCAAAGAGCTTTATGTTTTTTATTCCTCCCAAAAACCCATAAACTTGATTGAAAGAAAACTTTCCAAATCCAGCGGGCACACCTAACTTTCCTCAAAATAACCAAACGATTTGTTCCAAATAAATCTTGCCATATGGCAATATAGAAAAATAGCTATTCCTCTCAGAAGTACCAAAAGCACATCACACATAGTTTTACAACTTACATTGGCATCTTGATCGATTAATATCCTTTAGTTATAATCAATGAACAAAATACCAACTTCTCTTATATGCTAAAACACCATCAAAATGTATTTGTATGTTGAGATATTTTCTCCAAAAAAGATTATGAAAATACAACCATTTGGTTTAGAATAAATAAAATATATCTGCAAATGTCCTCTTCATCAACAAAAGGCATCCTCACATCACAAATGAAAGATACCACAGGTCAACACTTGAGCAATAGATTACTTATTTTCGCAGGGTGAACTAGACCACCAAATATCAAAATGTAGAAATTGAAACTAGGCAAGGCTCCTCTACATGGTCATACCCATAGGCTTTCAAGCTATATATATATATATATATATATATATATATATATATATATATATCTCTAACTTCTTGCAAAGAGATGATTGGCTTCCTCGAACAGGGGTCCCATTCTCAATTCAGTTGAATTATAGAAATACAATTTCTCTCCCTCAGTGAACCAATCATAGGCACAAAAAATAGAATGAGAAATACACTCAAAAAATGTAGAGGAAACACATGGTGGACCAGCCCAACAATTTATTCACAACAGTCCATGTCATACATGGCTTTCAACTTCTTTCTTGAAACACACTTATCAGACAAGTTCCCCAATAGGTTCCCAATTCAAACCAACATGTCACATCAAAATCGAATAGATCACTATTCATATTTGGCTCCACAAATACCTCATAAAGTAATCCAATATTCTTTCACACATAATAACACTATCCAAAGAAATAAAAACACTTATTCTTTAAAGGAACCTTTATAATTCTTGTGATTATGATTGAACATAATTGTACCTTTACTGTATAGTAGGAATATTCTCAAATTATTATCCTTTCAAAACGGCCAAGAAGAACAAACTCATCACATACATCATTGGCTTCACAAGTAAATAAAATTTTATAATTACTTATGGCTATGGCAAAAAATTGAACATCATTGTACCTTCTTTGTACAAGAGGAATGAACATAAATTGTTATTCTTTCAATATGACAAAAAAGATCAATCTCATCACATCATTGGCTCCACAAATAAAATTTAACAATTATTAATGGTTGTGGCAATAAATATATTGAACATCAATGTACCTTTTTTGTACAATAGAAATGTTCTCTTATCCTTTCAACATGGCAAGTAAGATCAAACTCATCATATACATGGTTGGCTCCACAAATAAAATTTCATAATTATTAATGGTTGTGGTAAAATATTGAACATCATTGTACCTTCCTTGTACAATAGGTATGTTCTAAGATTGTTATCCTTTCAATATGGCATAGAAGATCAATCTCATCACATACGTCATTGGCCCCAAAATTTCATAATTATTAATGACAATAACCTAAAATTGAACCTCATTGTACCTTCTTCATACAATAGGAATGTTCTAAGATTGTTATCCTTTCAATATAGCAAACAAGAACTGTCCTAAAATTGAACAAAGGATAATAGATATAATCAAAGAATGCATATGGTAGAGTAATCTAGACACTCAAAATCATCACAACAAATGCACAGGATACACAAGGTAGAGCAGCCACAAAAACCATGTTATTTATGTATTTTTGCTTAAAAAAGTACATAAAATATCTTCTGAAAAATTTTCAAAACAACCATTCAGTTAGACTTTCTATTGTCAGTGTAAGATTTGATTTATTTTAAGAGCCTCATCTCAAGACCGGGTTTCGCGGGGCAATAAGCTAATTAAGAAGACAAAGTATATATTAAATAGGAAACTCCTACCTCACATGGCCAAAGACAATAGATAATGACTCTTTCCCTAGACACACCATGCTCTCTCAAAAACTTAATATCCACAAAAATAAAATAAATCTCATAATTATTAGTGGACGTGGCCTAAAATTGAACATCATTGTACCTTACTTGCACAATAGGAATGTTCAAAGATTGTAAACCTTTCAATATGAGATAGAAGATCAATCTCCTCACATACGCCATTGGCTCAATAAAGTAACAAAATTTATAATTACTAATGACAGTAGCCAAAATTTGAACATCATTGTACCTTCTTCGTACAATAGGAATGTTCTAAGATTGTTATCCTTTCAACATAGAAGATCAATATCATCACATACATCATTCGCTTCACAAATAAACAAAATCTCATAATTATTAATGGACATGGCCTAAAATTTAACATCATTGTACCTTCTTTGTACAATAGGAATGTTCAAAGATTGTTATCCTTTCAATATGGCATAGAAGATCAATCTCATCACATAAGTCATTGGCTCCACAAAGTAACAAAATTTCATAATTATTAATGATGGCAGCCTAAAATTGAACATCATTGTACCTTCTTCGTACAATAGGAATATTCTAAGATTGTTAGCCTTTCAATATAGCAAAGAAGATAAATATCTTCACTTACATCATTCGCTTCACAAATAACAAAATCTCATAATTATTAATGGACATGGCCTAAAATTTAACATCATTGTACCTTTTTTGTACAATAGGAATGTTCTAAGATTGTTATCCTTTCAAAATGGCAAAGAAGATCAATCTTCTCACATACATCCTTGGCTCCACAAATAAACAAAATTTCATAATTACCAATGATAGTATCCTAAAATTGAACATCATTGTACCTTCGTACAATAGGAATGTTCATTGTTATCCTTTCAATATAGCAAATAAGATTTGTTTCCTCACATACATCATTTGCTCTACATATAAATAAAATCTCATAATTATGAATGGACATGGCCTAATAAATTGAACATCATTGTACCGTCTTTGCACAATAGGAATGTTCTTAGATTGATAACAAGTGATAGTGTTAAAATACCAAGAACAAAGTGAGATGGACTGGTTAACCATGTGAAATGCTAATGATGCAACTAATTTTATTGTGTCTAACTTCTTGTAAAGATATTATTGGCTGCCTCAAGCTGGGTCCCATTCTTAAGTGGGTTGAATTAGTCAAGACCAGTTATTGCAAGCAGGCTGCTAAAATTGCCTTATTTCCCGTCTCATATGCAATGCTTCATTGTTTTAGAATTTTCCATCAGAATACATATAATCAAAGAACAAAGGATAACCGCCATTTCTCTCCCTAACGGAACCAATCATAGGCCTGGCAAATAGAATGAGAAATCTGGACACTCAAAATCATCACAGCAAATGCACAAGAAACACATGGTAGAGTAGCCACAAAAACCATGCTATTTATGTATTTCCGCTTAAAAAAGTTTACCAATTTATTCCCAATTACCAACATGTCATGAGTCATGACAAAACCGAAACTTTTTATTTGAAATATGTTGTTCGTGACCAGAGTTAAATATAAGTTTCTTCCGACAAACTAAAATAGTTCCAGGCACCACATAAAATATCTTCTCATAAATTTTCAAAACACCCGTTTTAGACTTTCTATTGTGAGTCTAAGATTTGAGAGATTCTGACGCTTAAAATACCCTGTTTCAAAACAACTTATAAAAGAAACAGGACAAGAATACCCCATTCGAAGACATAGTATATATAAAACAGTAAACTCTTTCCTCACATGGCCAAAGACAAAAGATAATTTAAAGAAACACCAACTGCATACCACAGAGACAAGCAAGATGAGAAATTCTGACGCTTAAAATCTTCTTAGAATATCTATAATCTAGATAAACATATCCAAATCAGAATTAGGGAGAGATGATCACCAAATCATGCTGCATGAAATACGACGCACCTTCAACAAATAGCAATATAACAGATCGTTCCCCCTCCCTTCGTTCTGGAGAAGCAGATTGATCTGAAGAGAATATATATAGACATATATATGTAACGGCCACATTGAAGAAACTGACCACCAAAATCTTATATCGCAAGTCGTAATGCCGCGATTTGGTGACTGAGAGAATATATAGAGAATACTAGATTGGGATTGACGGCTAGGATAGGCCAAGATAGGGCGGTGAACACATATTGACGGTCACGATGTAATGAATTCCAAGAGTCAATTTTATAGCCGCTTGGTGTGTATGATTTAATAAAATAAATGCTAAAATGCACAGAACTCCCTTTAGGGTGTTTGCACATAACCTCCCTGAACTTTAAAAAGTTGCATAGCACCTCCCTAAACTTTTCAACTTTTGCTCATAAAGGATTTTGTTAACTTTTTGATCCAATTTTTAACACTCAATGCCACATAAACTTTCACATCACATTTTAATTCCATGTCAGTTGGACAAATTAAATAAGTAATTTCTCTACCATTAATTATTTTTATAAAAAAAATTAATTAATTAATTAAAATATAGACTGTAGAGAAATTAATTTTCATAAAAATAATTAAATTTTTTTATAAAATTAATTAATTAATTAATGGTAGAGAAATTATTTATTTGCCCAGCTGACATGGAATTAAAATGTGATATGGAAGCTTATGTGGCATTGAATGTTAAAAATTGGATGAAAAAATTAACAAAATCCTTTATGTGCAAAAGTTGAAAAGTTTAGGGAGGTGCTATACAACTTTTTAAAGTTTAGGGAGGTTATGTGCAAGCACCCTATAGTTCAGGGGGTTATCTACATTTTGGCTTAAAATAAAATAGTGTTTGGAATTAGGGCAGTTGAATTGTGGGCTGGGCTGTGGGTTTGAACTTGGGCCGAGTTGGGTTATTTGTGTTTGGGCTTTACTGTGTGGACTGATGGCTTTTGTTGTGTTTCTACTTATGTAACGTCCAAGCTTAAAAATCTTCTTTCTTCAATGTTCAATCTTCTTAACTCTTGCATCGTCCATTAAAAAAAAAAAAAAAAACTCTTGCATCATTTTTTTCATTATTTAATTTGATGATATATCATTTTGTTTTCTTTTTCTCCACCTCGTATGATTTGGATGAGGTAAATGTTTTCCTATTCAAATTCTAACATAATTTTTTATATTTCAATTCAACGATATATGTACCTTAGAGTAAAACACTCTTTTTGGTCCTCCACAGATGCCTCATTTGTCAATTTGGTCCCCCACAAATCAAACTGTTAGCAATTTGGTCCTTCCGTTAATTAACTTGATGACATGTCAAGTTAAGTTGTGACTCAGCAATTTTTTTATCTGACTAGGCATTAATTAATTTAGAGTAATTTATTTTTTATTTAAAATTTTTAAATTTAAAAAAAAAGTTAAAAAAATAGCACAAATATACTTTTTGGTGTTAAAAAGAGGTATGTCAAAGGTTTTTTTTTTTACTTTTTTTAAATTTAAAAGGTTTTTTAAATAAAAAATAAATTATTCTAAATTAATTTATGCCTAGTCAGATAAAAAAATTGCTGAGTCACAACTTAACTTGACATGTTATCAAGTTAATTAACAGAAGGACCAAATTGCTAACAGTTTAATCTGTGGGGGACCAAATTGACAAAGAAGGCAACTGTAGAGGACCAAAATAGTGTTTTACTCTATGTACCTTATTTGTACAAAATATAGTAACAGAGCACCTAATTTCTCAACACCACAAAATATCAAAACGCAGAAACTGAAACTAGTCAAGGCTCCCCATGCTCCTTCCAATAGGTCTTCAAGCTGTATATAATAACCTGTTGGTTTCTTCTTCTTGTGGAGAACAATTAAAAAAAAAAGAAAAGAAAACAGAAGCACAAGGGAGGCTGGGGCCATCGTGCATTTACCATAATATTTGGAACAAAAGGGCAAGTACATAGTAAGAGAAAATCTACACAAGCTCCCAAGTGATTAGAGGGAAGGGAATTGTAAAGATAGCTAGTTGAATCTTCCTCTTGTACCAAAACAATATGCAGACTGCTGAGAAGACAGAAAAAGAGAACATTCTAAAGACAACCAAAGCCTAAACCCTAAACCCTAAACGAAATAAAACAACCAAAGTCTTTTCCCACTAAATGGGGCCAGCTATTGTATTTCACAAAATATTACGAAAAAAAGTACATGAAACGATTCCATGCCAGCACTCAGCTAATTACAGTCAAGAATACTTATTAGTCATTTTCTATGCATTTTGCATAAGTGATTTATTACCACACAAAATTCTATGCTAATTTGGGCTTAATTTCTTGCAGGGGCACTTTAAGTGTAAAATTCTCAATGCAACAAGCTAACATGGAAAAGTATACCTCTAGAATTATTTAAGAGATTTGGCCTGTACCAAAATTAGAAGATACCATTTATCATAATTTGAAAATCAAAGTTTCAAGAATCGAACCCACAATACCTCTATCTAATGAGAAGAAAAAAAAATGAAAACCTACTTTATAGATAATAATGCAAATATATACCTAAACAGCATAATATTTTTTTTTTTCTTGTATAATCCTCACTTAACAGAAGAAAGATGCCACAGGTCAATTAAAAAAAATGAAAGCACTCCATTGTTACTACACAACTTGTGGAGAACAATTAAAAAACAGATGCAGAGGCCTACAAGCATTTACCAAACTATATGGAAGAAAAGGGCAAGTACGTAGCAAAAGTAAATCTACACAAGCACCCAAGTGATTGGAGGGAAGGGAATTGTAAAGATAGCTAGCTCAATCTTTGTCTTGTACCAAAACAAAAGCCACAACAAACAGCAAGAACTGAGCACACAGTAGTTGTAGGAAAACATAACCCAATTGTTCAGGCCGTTCCGATTTGACTTCACAATCCTCGGTCAAAACAAGAACTAGATGATCCCATAATTGACTGTGGTATACAAAAGGATGACAGAGAAGTTATTGTTTCAGAAATATATAGAGCAGACAGAGAAAGAAAACATTCAACATACAACAGGTAGGGTTTGGGGAGAGTTAGATTTACACAGCCTTACCCCCTGCAAGCAAAGAGGCTATTTCCTAGACTTCAACCCGTGATCTCCATGTCACCTGATAGCAAACTTATCGTTGCTCCAAGGCTCACTCTCTTCATGTGAACATATTAAAGAGGAAACAAAATTATTACCTGCCCAGCACTCAGCTAATTATTATAACCAATAGTTGTTAGTCATATTCTATGGTTTGAGCATAAGCATTTACTTCAAAGAATTCAAAACAAAATAGTAAGATTCACTGACAATGAGGAAAATAATAAGGAAATCGAGCTAAAAGGAGTTATGTATGATGCAAAAAAAAAAGAAAAGAGCATTAATATCATACAGTAACAGACTAACAAAAAATTTTTCCTTTCCTATTATTTGGACCATTTTCTTCTCCAGAAGCCCTTGCTATGTAAATTTAAAATCTTCCAAAAACCATTCAAAATATTAAACACAAGCAGGTTAATCATGTAGCAAATTTACTCAGTGCAAGCATCATCTTCGTTTGAAACTATATTTGCCAATATGCATCTTTGGTGTCAAATATTTTTATATACTATAACCTACATATACCTACCCTACAAATTAATAGTTCAAATTGGGCAACCATAATACTGATAGAAATCATTTATAGTTATATGGTAAGCTGGAAAGTCTAAATTTATAATTATATGTTTATAACCTCCAAAAAATAACATATCACTGAACTTCAAGTACTGGTGGTGTAGGACCTTTATAGATGTTCAACAGCTGAGGAACACTTACTTGCAACCTGATCACAAATTTCTCCAGAAACATTTTCTCACTCATCATAAGATAGTAATATAAGGAGTTATCATAATTTATCAAACCCTCCATTTTCAAAATTTTAACTACAGAGCATCTAGGAATAATCCTCTGCTTCAAGCTATAGCCAAGTACTGCAGGGTATTTAGCTATCTCTTCCAGCGTCATATGCATTTCATCCACAAGGAACTTCATGGTACTTCTGATTTTGTCCTCTGACAGATACATGCAAATTGGAAACTTCCTGAAAACTGAAAGAGTGACATCCCTGGACCAGCCGCACCTCTCGAAGATCTCCAGCTTTGACTTCCAGGTCGATTTCTTTGTTGTTGCTGACACATGAATTGCAAGGATGAACGTAGGCTTAAAAGGTTCCATTCCTGTTTCCTTAGCAAACTTGACATGTTCAACAAGCTTTGCATGCTTCATAAATGCTAAACTTGTGTAATTAGTTAACAGTTTAGTGATAGAAGATTGGGGTATGCCGTGTTCTCTCAAAAACTTTATGTTTGGAGCTAAATTCATTACACCGTGTTGGAGAAAATACCAACGTAAGCGCCTTAAAGCTATATATAATTTCTCATCGTCATTAAGTGCACTCTTAAGGGCCTCATATAGCGGAATCACACGCTCCTCTAAGCTCCACTTTAGGAATAAAGGAGAACGAACAATAAGTTCTGCGAGTTCTGAACATAAAAACCCTATAGACTGTAAAAACCTTAGCTTGGGCAAAAGGGTATTTTCAGGATTCGCCAGAAGCACATATGGGTGCTTTTTCACTAATTTAGATATCTGGGTTTCTGAGAATTCGTATCTCCTCAAAAGACTAAGTACGGAGTCGGGTTTATCTGGGTCTTTCAATTTAACCCTTTTGGATACATCAATAGCTACATTAGCCGATAAGCCACATGATTTCATGAGATAAGAAACTGTAAACGATTCATTTCCTTCTGCTTGATTTGATTCGGATCGTTCTACAAGTGAAGCAAATGATTTGGCAATGGGGGAAGCAATGGGAAGGAGAAACCCCAATAGGGTTCTCCTCTTGCATGGTTGTGATGCAGATAGTCTCGTAATCAAAACGTTAAGCATGACTGATGATGAGAAATTCACCTGATTCGCGTTTGTGAGCTCCAATTAAGGCCGCACGTAGTACAATCCCTCACATTCTGCCTTCGTATTGTGAAGCTTGAGGTTCTCGCGCCACTGTGAAATGTGAATCGAGGAATCAACAACGAACAAAGTTACAAGTCAAAAAGTATCCTTCCTACCCCAAGGTTCGTACCCCCAACTTTTCGGGTAGTATCAGTTTTGCTCTAATACCTTTCACTTTTTACGTTTATAACAATACATCATTTTTATTAACACCGTCAAATATTTAACAGTTTTTGCTGACGTGGCATTTTATGTGTCAAAACGTTTTTTTCTGTCAATTGTACCCCTAACATTTTACATTTCTGTCATTGTCACCCTTTTCACTAGCACCATCAAATATTTAATAGTTTTTGCTTACGTGATATCCTATGTGGCAAAAATATCTGACTTGGTATTTTTTTTCCACATCAGATTTCCTACTCATCTTTTCCCCATCAAAGTTGTGTCGTTTTGACCTCGGCCTATTCCTTCTAAAATATAACTCAAACGCACGCGATATTTTGCTCATAAAAACATCGGAGATGTTATCCATTCTCTATTTTAGGGTAACGTCTCCGAAAAAGTAGAAAATGAGTAACGTCTCCGATGTTTTTGTCTGCAAAATGGCACGTGCGTTTGAGTTATATTTTAAAAGGAATATGGTGAGGCTAAAACGACATAACTTTGATGGGGAAAAGATGAGTAGAAAATCTGATGTGAAAAAAAATATACCAAGTCAGATATTTTTGCCACATAGGATGCCACGTAAGCAAAAACTATTAAATATTTGATGGTGCTTGTGAAAAGGGTGATAATGACAGAAATGTAAAACGTTAGGGGTACAATTGACCAGAAAAAAAACGGTTTGCCACATAGGATGCCACGTCAGCAAAAACTGTTAAATATTTGACGGTGTTAGTGAAAAGGGTGATATTGACTGAAACGTAACACGTTAGGGGTACAATTGGCAGCGAAAAAACATTATGGGCGAAACTGACAGGACCCCCAAATGTTGGGGGTAGAAAAGGTACTTTTGCCTAAATTTTATTTTGTGCCCTAGAGGCTAGAAGGAGAAGGGCTTATTGGTTTATTGAATTCCAGTGAGTATATCACAAAAATTATATATTTTTTTAATTGCTTTTATATATAATAAGTAATTTATACAGTTTAATTGTATATGCAAAATAAGAAAATGACAAAAGTATGTTTGATGCTCTTAAATTTTGATGTCAATTTTTAGGAAATTTTGTCCTTGACCCAAATCTCCGGTGAATAATTAATGGATGATGCAAATTAAACTCTTTGTATTCTCTAATAATAATTGTAATGTCAAATTATTATATTTTATAATGGTGTTTGCTTAAATTATTAATGTGCAAATTAACTTGGTAGCGAATTACAAAATAAAAATAAATCACATTTTAATTTACATATGAACCCACTACTAATTTTGTATTTGAACAAATTTGACAGAAAGCAAGCTTCAATTATCAAAACACAAGTTTCTCATATTTCTTATTCTCAATAACTTCATGGCGAAACTATTACACCTACTAAATGCCAAAGCACAAGAGATGGTGGAGCCTTCATTGATGTGTTCAAAGATTAAACTAAGGTTCAGGCAAAGAAAAAAAGATTAAATTAAAATAAAGTTTTTTGGGTGCTTGTTATAAAGTTCTCTAATCAAGTCTTCAGTGACATCAATTTTCTGCAAGTTTGGGGACAAAATTGTAATTTGTATTTTTAACCCCAAGTTGAGGTCCCAAGCCCTTGGTTATTAGAAAGTTTGGACTAAAAGAATGTCCAAGCCATAGCTTCTTGAATCATTCAACCAAATATGGGGTTGCCCAAGCTTCTAAATAAGAACCAAACATGCCAATAGTATCCGGAAGAAAAAGGCAATTAAAGTACATATCAAGAGTCTACACAAGGCACCCAATTGATTGGAGGGAAGGGAATTGTAAATGTTTAGCTAGTAAATTGTAATTGCAACATAAAGTTCCATTTTTTTTACACACCACCTCCATGACTTGACAAAACACCCAAAAAAAGAAAGAAAGAAACCAACACAATAATATCATATCCACTAGTAGCCTATTATTACACCTTATTAAACAGGGTACTTATAAAGTTCTAGAACCTTCTTCCAAGAAGGCCTATTACTAATATCATCCCACCAACCACTCACATGCTTCCTATCTCTAATCATATGCCCTTTCCCCAATTGATTCACCAAATAATGCCCAAAAGGAAGATGGCTCATATCAGCAAGACTAAAGAAATTCCCACTCAAGTACTTGCTCTTTGATAGCCTCTCCTCATAGATGTCTAGAACCTTCTCAAGCTTCTCTTCACATTCCTGAGCCACTCTTGTATCACAAGGAATGCCTCTCTTTGGGTTGTACAATGCTTGAATGACTAGGTCATAAATGGGTGCATGGAAGTTTTGTGCCTCCACTTCTAGCCATTGCTCCACTAAACCCTTGTCTTCTATTGTGTCACCAAGTAAGTTTGTGCCTTGGTTTTTGTATTTTTCTGCATAGTACCTTATGATTGCTCTGGATTCTGCACAGCATGAAAAGCATTTGTATGAGAAAGAAGGAGAATTATTTAGATACATGTATTATATATATCACGTTATTTGTGTATTGATTAATAATAAAAAATAAATATTATTAATCAGTAAACAAAAGACGTAACACTAAACTTAACCAGAGCGTATTAGAATATACAATTTTGGAAGTAAATATAAGAGGCAAAATACTATTTAGTTCCTGAATTTGTAACTATGTCAATTATTTAGTCTTCAAATTTGACAAAATACTATTTAGTTCCCGAATTTGTAACTATGTCAACTATTTATCCCCAAACTTGACAAAAATACTATTTAATCATCGAATTTGCAACTCTATCAACTATTTAGTCTTCTGACTGTTACCCGTTATAGTTGACAGAGTTGCAAATTCGGTGATTAAATAGTATTTTTGCCAAATTTGGGGATTAAATAGTTGACACAGTTACAAATTCAGAGACTAAATAGTATTTCGTCAAATTCAGGGACTAAATAGTTGACATAGTTAAATATTTCGGGGACTAAATAGTATTTTTGATAAATTCGGAGACTAAATAGTAGTTTGACCAACAATTCAAGGACTAAATAGTATTTTGCCTCTAAATATAACAGTTATATTAAGTATACAATTCTTAGTTGCGATAATGGCATGATTTTTTTAGGTCATTTTTCCTGGTATCATTTATTTTCAAAAGCACAGAAAGGAAAAAGGAAGCTAACCATACAGAGTGTAGTCCCCATCTTGAACTACAGGAACTACTCCAAAAGGCTGCAATTAGAGAGAGAGAGGAAAAAAAGTGAGGATTCAAACAAAAACACAATAATTGAGAGAGAGATGTTCAAATGAAAATATCACATCTCGGATTTGGATTGACTAAAGTGACTTCCGTTGTTGATCAGGATCGATCATCTCAGCCGATCTGGTTCATGACATGAGAAACAAAAATTGATTTTAAGGAAAAAGTTTGAAGAACCTGTAAATTGAGGAACTCAGGATCCTTGTGTTGTCCCTTGAAGAGATCAATTGGTATAGTTTCAAATTCAATTTCCTTCTCAATCAAACAAACAATCACTCTTTTTGGGCATCCATATACAGGGCCATAGACTTTCACCACCATTCTTCTTCTTCTTCAATTCCCAAATTTTTATCACTCCACTTTCTCTTAAATTCTCTCTTTCCCTATTTTATAATGTCTTATTCAACTTGAGAAATTACTTTTGACATCCTTGAATAAGACATAATTGTTTAGGATTGGTACATTAACTTTGAAATATTACACAATGGCCTATTGGCCTTCTAAATGACATTAATTCATTTATGCTAAAATTAATTTTTTGTAGTGAATTAATTTGTTGTAATATTTTGGATTCTTATTAATCTTTATAAAATTTTCATTTAACAATTTATAATTAGTTATTTAGTATATTATTATAAGTTTGATATTTTTAAAATTTATTATTTTTTAAGCTTTATAAAGTTAGAGTTTGTTTAATATATGTCAACATGAAAATATCAAATTAGCATGAACCAAACCGACTCTAAAATCGAACCAAACCGCTCGAAAATAAAGCCGACAAGGTTCGCGCATTTTGAAAACCGATTATATTGGTTCGGTTCATATTTTTGACAAAACCAAACCAAACCAAACCTTTGAACACTCCTACGGGCAAAATAATAATAATAATAACGCTTGCGTGTAAATATAGAACACTTCCATGTTTGGACTTTGGAGTCATATAATGCTATTTTCAAAGGTTTATTAGAGTTGAAAATTCGTTCTTTGAAGACGGATTTTGTGCACAAAAAGACAATAATTTGATGTGTCTCCATCTGAATCCATTAAAGTATAGAATAAAATTTAAGTACATAAAGTATGCAATCTGGTTGTCAAATAAAAATATTACACTACAACTACAAATACGAATTTTAATTTATATTTCACAATTTAAATCCTACAGTTTATATACTTACACTTTAATTTTATCATAGTTGATTATTTTTTAAAATAGTAAAATATTTTTGATACTTCTAATATTTTTTTAATGTCTAAATTTTCAATCAAATATACCTTTAAAACTCGTTCGTTTTGAAAGAAAGCAACAAAGAAAGAAAAAAATAAAAGAGGAATGGCTCACCTCCTTTTACTTTTTTTTTTCAGTCAACTTTTTTTAAAAAAAAAAATATAAAATGTCTGTTATACTTTTAGATTTAATACAATCCTAACCTTTTTATTATTATTATTTTAATATAAAGGATAAAGTATTAATTTTAATACATTTTTCTTTTAAATTTTTACTATCAAACACAATAAATCCATTCATATTCCCTTTCTCTTTTAGCGTAAAGAACGTCCCCTTAATGTTTGATTACGGTCAATTATACCTCCAACGTTTCTTTTTTTTATCACTCTTACTTTTTTTCAGTAACACCATTAAAATAAATAACAATTGAAATTTATGTGATAGAAAAAAAATTTTCCGTTGATGAAGATAAATCAATTTATTAAGTTTTTGAGCAGACAAAAATAATGTTCATAATCTTTTTATGTCTCAAATTTTTCATTAAAAAAAAGCTATCACCCCTTTAAGCTTGTCTACTTTTAATGAATGCTTTGCAACATCCTATATTCGTATCAGTATCAATACATAAATACATAATTGACTAAAGACAACACTGAACGAACAATTTGTTTACGGAACTTCTAAGTTCTAACTAAACAATTATTAATAAAGTATTTAGTAACTTTTGAAATAGAAACAAAATATAATCTGGCCACAAATTAATTTGTTTTTTCATAAAAAAACGTCAAAAACGAAAAAGAAAAAAGTTTAAAATTTTATCCAGTAAAAAATTTTAAATAAACAATTAATTTTACAAGCTATCAGTAAACCCAAAAAAAAAAAAAATCCTTGCAACATATCAGTGAGGTGTAAGCTACTATTTATTATTTCATAGTAAATCAACATTTTATACAAAAGAAAACCCTATTAATACACATTAAAATTTATAAATAATAAGAATGGTTTTATCTTTACAAAAAAACAATAAAATCAATACTGTCTATTTTTTGCCAAAAAAATATAATCAATACTATCTATAACTTATTTTGATTTTTTTCTAAACCAAAAGCTATTAGTTAAATATGTTCTTAATCACTATCCTTAACACACTTCCCAACCAGTGACAACTAACTAATGCATTCAAACGAAGACCAAAGACTTAATGCACCAAATATTTTAATATTTAATATTCATTCTCAAATAAGCCATACACTTACTAATACTTAAATGCCAAGAACTCTAGCCAGAAGAGTTAAACTTGGTTTCTGATACACTGAGAAGCATACCACAAAACTAAAAGGTGTCAGCATCATATGCTTGTAGTTCTATCTACTTACAAGAAACTTTTAACCACACATCTTGCACCAGTTGACTATAAGAAGAACTATCTGAAACTCACTAAATTAAGTGTACTAATAAAACCCTACTACCTATAACATCTCATTTAGTGAATTTTCATTGACAGAAACTCATCTGAAAGCTCATGTTTCCAGAATTTTCATTGGCTCCTTGTACAGAAAAAAAGCTGACCAAAATGGGTTGATAGGAGTAAGTTTTCATTAGTTCATTCCACAACCAACTGATACATAGTTTATTCTTTAATAATACCTGGGAATGGTAATTGGAGTAGCCAATTAAGCACCCTAGATAGGATATTGGTAGAGCTGAACAACCCTCTTCCAGGATGGCCTATTACTTATATCATCCCACCAAGCACTAACATGCTTCCTCTCCCTCACCATATTCTCTTTTTTCAATTGGTTCACCAAATAATGTCCAAAAGCAAGGTGGCTAAGATCAGCAAGGCTGAAGAAATCCCCAGCCAAGTACTTGCTCGTGGACAGCCTTTCCTCGTAAATGTCTAGAACCTTCACAAGCTTCTCCTCACTCTCTTGAATCAATTTTTGGTCTGGTTGAATCCCCAATATTGGGGCAAACAGAACATTGACGACTAAGTCGTACAATGGTGGGTGGAAGTTATGGGCTTCCACTTCTAGCCATTGTTCCACAAGTCCCCTATCTTCTATTGTCTTCCCCAGTAGGTCAGTGCCTTGGGATTTGTACTTTTCAGCATAGTACCTTATTATTGCTCGAGATTCTGCAGAATTGAGATCAGAACAATGTATGAGTAAGAAGTGACATGCAATGATACTTTAACACAATGAATTCTGCTTTGTAACAGTACATATCATCATGTTCTATTCCATCACAATGTATCCGTAAGAAGTCTGCAATAATAGAGTCACCTCAAAACAATGTATCAGTATGGATTCTAAAAGAACAACAAACAGCTTATAAATCAGAATGCATAGATACTTAAAAATTAATCATCTAGTATTTGGCATTTATCTAACACTAGCATTAGATGAAACAAGACAATTCAAATTGAATTTTCAGTGTGTTTTGTCATGTCACAGTATCTTTGTTGTGTCATATTCTATACTAATATGTATGGCACATAGATTTCGGGGGAAAACCATGAAAAATTAGGTAAACTGCTCGAGATATTGCAGAATATGGCTTGAAATTATAGATCAGTAAGAATACCATTAAATTAGGTACTGGTAGGCGGTAGCAACACATTGGGAAGGTGGTGTTTTAGCCTGAAGATTGCAATTTGCAATTTTGGAGATCATATAGTTAATTTCTAGACTGTTCCCAGGAAGAAAACAGGGGAATGAAAACTGAAGCAGGTTAAGTATTAACTCACAACTTAAATAAACATCTGGAATTGATTCGATTTCTTAATTAACTTCCATTTTGAGTCATCATTAGCAAGAAATTTCTAAACCCTAGTCAACATTTTGATCAAAGTTTGAGAACAAAGTGAATCAATCAACAGATCAGAGAGAAAAAAATCAAAATTACAAATCCCAGCCAAGTAACAAAGTACAACAGAAAAAGAAAAACACAGGAAGTAACTAAAGCCCAGAGTTAAGTGCTAACCATAGAGAGTATAATCTCCGTCTTGAATAACAGGAAGCACTCCAAACGGCTGCAAAATTAGAAGAAGCGAGCAAGATCATACACAAATTTTTTTTTTTTAAAAAAAAAAAGAAACAAAAGAAATGGATCTTGTGCTCAAGATCATTCAAATTAGAACCTGCAATTTGAGGAAGTCAGGATTCTTGTGCTCTCCCTTGAAGATATCAACAAGAACAACTTCAAACTCGATTTCCTTCTCGATCAGACACATGAGCACCCTTTTCGGTGAAGCGTAGGTCGGACCGTACACCTTCACCACCATCTTTCTCTACGCACGATCTCCGATTACAGAGATGAAGAAGAAGAAGAAGAAAAGTAGGAATTTGAGAGAGATTTTGGTTGAAGGGTTTTGTTTTGGATGGATCTTCTTCTCGGTCTCTGTGCTACTTCTTATATACACTTGACAGTGACGGAACGAAACCAAATGCTTCACATTTCTGCCACGTGGGCAGCACGAAGCGCGAGATTTGCACGGACGAACATAAAAATCCTGTGAAGTTTCTTGCGTGTGGCGGCACGCGCACACAGTATTGCATACATTAGAAAAGCAAACAAAAATGAAAACAAACACTCTTATATTTTTGGGTACCCTTCTTTGCCCCAAGTTTTGTGCAATGTTCATTCTTGTTTTAAATTTTTTTTTGTTTATGTCTACTCCCAAACTTTTAATTTTGTTTATGCCTACTCTTTTTGTTAACACCATTAATTTACTTGACAGAATTTGTTGACGTGAACGATGAATGTGCATCTCTTTTGGCACATCACTGTCCACCTTATTTTTCACCTCACATTTAACTTCTTACTTTTATTAAAAAAAATTAACTCAATCTAAATAAAAACAAACAAATCAAACTTTTATCCTACAATGTTTTTTTATTTGAATTAGATTAATTTTTTTAATAAAAGTAAAAAAGTTAAATGTGAGGTGGAGAATGACGTGGCAAAAGAAATATGCATTCATCGTTCACATCAACAAATTTCGTCAAACAAGTTAACCGTGTTAGCAAAAAGGATAAGCATGAACAAAATTAAAATTTTGGGGGTAAGCATGAACCAAAAAAAAAGTTTGGGGACAGGAATGAACATTACAATAAAGTTTGGGGGCTGAAAAATACTTTACCCTATATTTTTTTTAAAAAAAAGTATTTTAACAAATAGATCCACCATGAGTTAGCCTTACCCATGTTAGATATGTATCATATTTACTTTTATCACATCAAAGTGTTACAAAGCACATGCAAATTTTGATGATCATTTAAAGGTCAAGATCTTACACTTCTTTACACCTAATTGGTTAGATAGGTGTCATATTATGTAAATTATTTTTTAAAAAAATTATCAATTTGATCTCAGTAAGATATAAATTATTTTAATTTAGTTTTTAAAAGATAAAAGTTTAATTTAATCTCTGAAATATTTTTTTTCAAGTTGGTCCTTTTAATTTTTTTTGTCATTGTATGTGTAGCTTTTTGTAGGGACTAAAAGGACTAAATTAAGACAAAAAAATCTTTCAATGATTAAATTAAATAATTTTATTGTTTTAAGAACTAAATTAAAATAATCTGTATTTTTAAGAGACTAAATTGATAATTCTCTCTTATTTTATTGGTTTCTCATAGGTATTTTATTATTGAAAACAATTTTATTTAAGGTGTTGTCTTTTTTTTTTTTGCCTGAATTTGAGCATTATATTAAATGCGAGTATTTCTCTCATTAAATATTCAAACTCAAATTTTATTGTATCGTGAGAAATTAATTCTTACTTCTACTATATATCACATTGATCTTCATGAGATTAAGTGAACTATTTAATTTTGACTTGTATAGTCGATTCTAAGCCGGAATAATAAAAGAAGGCAATTAACATATAATTTTGTCAAATCCTTATATAATAGATTATGAACATCTAATTTATATAAATATATATAAGCTAGAGGCACAACTTGTTCCAGTCGCAGACAAAGCAAAATTTGGATTGAAATTAAAAGAGAAAATGCTTTCTTTCTTTCTTTCTTTCTTTCTTTGTTTTTTTTTTCCCCTTCAAAAAGCTTTCTTTGTTGAACGAGGAATAATACTTTCTTATAAATTTAATGAAATGATGCACACAAATTATTGTTAATGATTTCTTATCTGCTTTATCTTTGAGGTGAGGAAATTAAGGATGAGAAAAAAAAGATGCACTAAAATAGCTGAAAGTATTATATTATCAACATTTCACCCAAACTATGGATTCCTATTAATATTAAAATGATATAATGAAATTCAATATATTCTCGTAATTTTGAACTTTAATTCTTGAAGAGGATCAAGAGCTTCATGTGCATCGATTAAAAAAAGAAAGCAGCTTCATATATTCATTAGAAATTAATTTCTTACTTTAGAATATTTATCAATTTATATAACGTTACGTTGCATAATTAAGTGATTAATTCGAACTGTCCAATACAATAATTAATTCCTTCTTTGACTTTAGCACTTTAAAAGATATAACAATCGAATCAAGAATTTAAAACTACGTGATAATCCTCACTCCAAGTCTTCAAGTGGCCACACACAGATTTGGGAAAAGAAGAAATCAGAAGGCAAACAAGAAAAAAGAGAATTTTTCGCACCAAACATCGTTTTCCTTGATTAATCTGAATTTTGAATTTTGATGCTAACTTCTTTTGCAATTCCAAATCTTTGTGTAATATATCATCGTGTGTTGTTTACATCTTTAAATAGAGGTAGATAGGGAAAAGACCAAAGCTTCATTTTGGTCCCTCACACATTCATATTCTTAATTATTTGGTCCCTCACATATTCGTATTCTCAATTTAGTTTCTCACAAAACATTCGTTATCAATTTGTTTTTTTTTATTTGGTTGCCATTTAAATAATTGACAGATAATTTAGTGAACTTTAAATATTATCCAATCAGTATTAAACGGTACATTATCAAACCCGTTAATTATTTATACAACAATCAAACAGAATGACCACAAATTGATACCAATTTGTTTTGTGATGAACCAAATTGAGAATATCAATATGTAAAATTGAGAAAATATGGACATAAGTGTGGGAACAAATTGAGAATACGAATATAAAATAGACATCTATGAAGAAGCAAATGGATAATTTATGTTAGCAAATTATTACAAATGAGGTCACACATTAACAATAACATATGCACCTAAAAATATTTTCCTTATCTTCAACATAGATAAAAAGTTTAGTACTATATATTTAGTACTCCTTTTAATTATTACTTGATATTTGTCAGTATTAATAAAAATTTATATAAATAGAAAGCTACTGTGAATGAATTAAGATCTAAATTTTACTAATACTGGCAAATAACATATAACGAATTAAAGGAGTAATTGTGCAGATAAAAAACTCGCGAATATAAGTGAAATGGGATTAGAATCCCAAAAATTTCTTGAGCATCTTGATAGTGTCAAGTTTTAAAGATTAAAATTGACGAGAAGGGTGTGGAAGTAATACAACACCACTATCTCATACATTCCATTAAAATTTAATGATTAGGATAGGTTTGGTTTGGTTGTTAGAAGAAATTTTGAAGGAATGAGAAGTAGAGTAGGAATAAAATTGTTATTATCACAAACGTTAGTTATGAAAAGAAAAAGAAAAGAAAAAAAATTATTACATTAATTTTACTATGTTTGGGTAAGAGAAAATTAATGGGAAATAAATGAGTGTTTGATAAAAGATTATTTTATCATTGGATTAAAAAATTTAAAAGGTCACCATTTTGTACAAAGGAGAGTGTGTAAGAGGATGGGGAGGGACATTTTTATAACTTCATGAATTAAAGTGGGGACAAAATGGTCCACCAATTTACAAACTCAAGAATACTTTCACAAACTCTTGATCATTCGTGTATTCGGTGAAAACTCTAAAACAATTGTTAGTTTCATTCTTAGCCTTCTTTAATCTATTAACCAAACATGAAAATAGACAAACTCAAATTTATTTTCTACCCTTCAAGCCCACAACCAAACGGACCATTAAGTGTTCAATTATTAACTCCTCGCACAACTAACCTTCTCTTATTCTCAAATATTTCGTACAAATCACTAATTTCGTATATATATATATATATATATATATATATCTGACACTCTGACAGTACCTGCAACATGTCTGTTACAAAAATATTTGTGAAAGAACTAAAAGCAAACACATAGCTACAATTCCTCAACCTCACCTTATTCTTTTAACATTACTTTGGGATGATGATGATAATACCAATTAATTAGATAGGGTATTTGTAAAGCTCAAGAACCTTCTTCCATGATGGCCTACTACTTATATCATCCCACCAATCACTATAACATGCTTCCTCTCCTTCACCATACTCCCTTTCCCCACTTGGTTCACCAAATAATTGCCCAAATGGAATGTGGCTAAGATCAGCAAGGCTAAAGAAATCACCAAATAATTCAAGGGTTTATTGTTTTGGGTCTTCATTTTACCTTCATGCTTTTTATAGCCAATTTGCCTCTTCTCTTTTCTTTCTTTTTCTTTTTAGTTTTAGAAGGAGACAAACACATTAATGATTAATGTGAGTGGGGGTATTTGAAATTGGATCAAGTAAAGTGCAGAAAGTGTAAAGTGTATGAAGTGCATCATCCATATTGTTAAATAAAAATTGAGATTCATGTCCGTACTATAACAATTTCATCCAACGACTCTCAAGTGTACACTTCACCGGATCTACATTTTAGCATATCTGGATCCGAGATATTCATCCATTAAGTGAACTTTATTTGAGTGGCTGTTGAACTTTATTTTTAAACTATTATAAGAAGTGACATTACAAATAAGTAAAAAATGTTGAAGTAATATTTATAAAAATGAAATAGAAGTTATCTATATTTGTCATGCCACGTTATTGTCACGTCATCATAAATAATGAAATAGAAGATGATGTGGTAATAACGTTGCATAACACGTCAGTTTAAATGGACACGTAGGAGAGATGATATGTTCACCTCAGCAAGCCACGTTAGCACTTAACGGAAGACTTGAATGGAATTGGACGGAAGGACCAATTTAAAACTTCTGTGCAACATAAAGGATTAATTTAAACTTTTTGAAACATAAAGGACCAATATAAAACTTGAGTACAACATAAGGGACCAAAATAGGCTTTTGACTTTTTTTCTTATCAAAAATCAAAATACATACCCTTAAAAAAAATTTGTGATAGATAACAAAAGTAATTAGGGCAAAAATCAAATTTCATTTCTCCATCTTCTCTTCATTATACTAAATAACATTATTTTTCCATTTCACTTTCATTTTCTATGTACTAATCTATGGGTCCTTGATGTTTCTTCTCTCTTCTTTAAAATTTTTTTTTTCCGTTCAATTCTTTTAATTTGCTCTCTTTTTATGATGTGCATTTTGGCTCTGTAATTCTGATCTTGCTGTAACTTCTTGCTTTTCAATCTAGTCTCTCCTTATGAACTTTGTAATATCCCTAACTTATTCATATATAAATATCATAATCAATCAATCAATCAAAAACATTTTTCAATAAAAAAAAAATCATAAGTCAAAGAGGAGTGTCTAGCCATCATGGGAGCCAGCCTAATCTCATTCACTGTTTCATATAGGATGAATCCTTTCAAATTAGACATTAAGAAAATAGAAATAATTTTAAATATATATTTTTTTATTTTTTTATAAAAAAGTAAAGAGTAGATATTTTTTACAGCTCAACATCAAATTTTTTTAAAAAAATTCTGAATGTTATATTTTAAAATAAAAAATTCAATGGGTATATGAATGAGAATTAATTTTATTACTCATTAAATTTCAAGAGTCAAATTCCCATATTCAATTTTTGGAGGGATAAAAATATATTATCACCCGTTGAGGATGATTGTCACCGATATTGAGTCCTACAATATTCATTAGATTTACTTTAGCTATTCTAATCATAGACAAAAAATCCCAAGACTGAATCAAGAAAATAATTTTCTCTAAATCTAAAAATTATAATACCATATACATACCTTACATAAGATAATTATGTATTCTCTTTATGAGGTTAGAGTTCATTCTAATCATGTTCCTTTCAGCTTGCTTAACAAAATATAATTAATACATTAGATAATTAAAATAATTGCTTCAGAAAAAAAAAAGAAGTAATTTCTTGATCTTAAAAAGCATGCTAAACCCACAAACGCTATTAAACAAGAATCAAGTATGGCCTACACCCTCTTGTATAGCCATTACTTTATTAGTGATTAGACATAAAATCAATGAATTATTAATTAAAAAAGGTGATTTGATATAAAATCATGAATAAAATGGGCTTGAGCCCCACATTTATGTTTAATTTCATAATTACTTGATCTTGATCATGCTTTTGCAAAACTAAATGATGGTTGAATAGGCCATTTTGGAGAAAAATGATATAAATGTTACTCCTTAATTACTCACTTTATTGGCACCATCAAGCATTGGTTCAATGTATGTGGGATTTTACAACCTTTTCAAATTAAAAGAAATTTTACACTTTGGATCCAATGCTACAAATGATAAGTCTTTATGTGTGGGACCCACTTGATATAAGACCCACTCACGGTGTTTTGCTTTTTTGTAATATAGGATCCAAACTTTAATTTTTATATGACATTAATATATATTTAACCGATTAGACTAATAACTATCCAAGTGTTTAGTCTGATTCAACCAATTGATCCGAACAATTGGCCAAACTTGGTTAACCCGGTCAAAATCAAGCGACTCGGAGTTAACTTCGGAACCAGGACAAAATATAGAGAACATGTTAGATCCATTCATAAGGCAAATTTTTAACATTTTTTCTTATTTTCCGTGTCCATTTTTAAAAGTCCAATATATAATTTTTAAACAAAAAAAGTTAAGAGCCAAGCCCAATATGATTTGAATGAACTACACAATTTGGCCTTTATTGTTTTCTTTGTTCAATGAGAAAATTTTCAACATTTATGTATTGTATATGTGATGTGTGATTAGAATACTAATGGTACAACTTAATCATCAATATTGGACTATAAAATTGTAAACTAAATGGAAATTAACTTCATATGATAACTATAAAGATTTAAATACAAATGACAAGTATAAAAAAATCAATTGCAAAAATTAAAACTATAAGGACATGACAGAAAATCGAAGTAAACTATAAGTACCAATGAATTAATTTAAGGAAAAAACTTAGGTCAATTTCCTTATGTCCATTTCATCCAATTCCACCAATCATATATTGTATGTATTTACATTCTCTTTCTTCTATGATTGGTCATATAAAAGATAGTCTCATATATTCTCTCTCCACTGTGATTGATCATTTAAACACTTTTTGCCACGTGTCATAATTATATTGGGGAATTGGATGAAATAGACATAAGGAAATGGACCTAAGTTTTTTCCTTAATTTAACCTTAAATAGTTTTATCAAATACAAACCAATTCTTTCATACAGTACTCTTTTTTTAAAAAAAAATATATTTAAAATATTATTTCAAAATAAGCAAACATCTACAACTTAACCAAATAAACTCTTAATTTATTTGTGCAAGGTGAGGTTTGTCTTTATCCACTTTTTGTATTCTCCTACTTTAGATCTTCTATGAAACTTATTTATAGCTTTTATATCTTTATTATCATATTCTTAGATAAAAACATATCATGTAGGAGGGGGAAAAAAGCCTCACTAATATAATATACTAAGATGTAAAAAAAAATATCTATTTTAAAAAAAATGTTGTGACTAAAACAAGTGATTTTTTATTGAATATCTTCACAAATAATAAAGTGCCGTATTTTTTAATCAAGGTTCTAAATTATCTATATATATATATATATTATCACATATAACTTAAAATTAAAAAAAAAATTAAATATGATAACAAGGTATGGAAGTCAATACTACCAGGAATGGAAAAACAAACCAAACAGGAAATCCAAAACTCCAAATTCCTTAAAAGCAATTCTTCTTATTGCTTAACAGCTGATATAAAGCCGCCATCAGCATACATTAGCATATTGACTAAGGTTTATTCTGTTCAGACATGTTTCCATTCATTATAATAACAAAAAAAAAATGAAAGTTTGGATGATTTGATTTCTCTTCATCTTTTTTTGTTATTTCTCTCAAATTCTTTTAGTAAAAAATGACCAAAAAAGAGTTAGTCCATAGTATGCTGCATTGTAAGAAAAAGAAAACCTATAAGAACTCTTACTTCCGACATCCACTACAAGGTAAGGACAACTGCAATTATCATAATGACACAACTGTGGAAGGAGTTGAAGACTTGAAGAAACGTTTAATAGAGTTCAAGCACAAGATTGTCTGGATATAAAGGCAACCCAATGCACGAGACTCCCACTAGGTAGGATCTGAGGAGGGTCAGATCGACGCAGCCTTACCTTTGAAAGCAAAGAGGCTATTTCCTAGATTTGAGTCCATGAGCTCCAGGTCACATGACAGTAACCTTATTGTTGCTCCAAGGTTCGCCCTCTCAAGATTGTCTAGATAAATGGCAAAAATTGCAAGTTAGTAGACTACCCTATACCAAACTTGATAAGTAGCAATGGTTAACAAGGCATACCTTTGACTTTGAGAGATAACACTACTCTTCTCAGACAATGCCTTCTCCAACCTCTCTTCAAATGGTGTTGCATGCCAATTCACTTTCTGATCCTGAAAACAATCAGTATTGAGCAGATGCAACATTTAGATTTTAAACTCTCATAACATATAAATACTTAAATAGAATTACTCATACTTCCTTATACTTTTTGGTTGAATTCGGTATGCCATTGCCATCCCACCACTTAGGAGAAGGAATCTGAGGATCTTCATCTTCATTCGGGAGAGTAGCAACAATCCCAATAATAGGCCTTTCTGCAGGAGTTTTGCACATATGTGGGATCTGACTATTAGCAGTCTCCATTCTCCCATTTTTCTTCTCCATAATAACTGATGTAGGCTTCAACCAATAAGAAACGCTTCCTTCTACCTTAGATCCATTTTCATTTGAAATGTCCTTTAACCCATCTTTTGGTGTAGGAGTATCATTTTGAGGCTGCTCAAAAGAATTACTCATCTCACCTGAATCTTGTTCAGGATGAAGATTTTCTTCTTCAAATATCTTGGACTGAGAACCATTCTCACCCATGTTGTAATTTGAATACACAATCTGGGACCTAACTCGAGGCTTACCAATTTGTAGATCTTCCAATGTTGCAGGGTAAACAGTCCCAGGTGTTTGCATCTCGTCAGATAGTTTCAACGGGGTAGGATAAGGTGATTGTTTATATGCATAAGAAGTTGAGTCATTTTCACATTCAAAACGTACAGACTTGTTCCCCCTCTTGATGTCTGTGGCTGGTGACCGTGGTGAAGCAGAAACTGAATTATTTTCAGTCTCATTAGCACAAGTCCTATATGCAGTATGAAGGTTCACTGTCCTACTTCTTCCGTCCATTGAGCACAGAAGGTCACATTGGGTATCTTGTGCAATGGAGATAGAACTACACAATCCATGGAATTTATCATATGATCAGTTAAAATGTAATTTTTAGAAAAATGTCAAGTACAACACACCCAAATACATGTGCATCATTTGGTGAAAATCCCATACTATACAACATATTCTAATTTAAACAAAAAGGAAAAGGGGGAAGGGAGCATACAGCCGCCAAAATTTTTACGTAGACCCTCTGTTCCATAGAAACAAAGTTTCTTGAATCTTGGAATTGAAAAAACAATCATTACCAACCAAGTTTCTTTTCTATTTGTTATGATAAGCAACGGAAAATCTACCTCATAGGAAAACTGACTAAAACATACTTACATTCAATTTCAATATCATCATTTATAAAATTATGCAAACAGGAAAAAGATGGATAACCTGCTTGGTGTATGCTCTAAAGTATCCTTGCCATTTCCCCGTTCTTCATTAAACTTCATTGGAGTCGCATGTTTAGAAGGTTGATCTTCCAGCTGAAATTTTTCAATAGATGTCTTAGGAATCCGAGAACGAAAACTTGAAGACTCAAAATCTTTACTACAAGGTGACACTTTTGATTTCCCAGATGCTTTCCAAATTTCAGCAGGGTTCCCTGCTACGGAAACATAGGTATCCAGAAACTTGGCCTATAGAAAGAGTTTAATAATCAGATAAACAATAATCAAGTCCCAATACATAAACAAACCAGAATCCACCTAAACTTAAATAAATATTTTAAATACTACATTCATTTATCACAAACGAAATTCAATTTATATGTTGATAAGTGAGAACAATTTTACAGAATAATTCCTTACAAACACTTTCTCTTCCAGCAGGGCATCTACCATCTTAAAGGTGTTTAGTTTCAGCAATTTCATTAGGAGACCCCCATTCAGCAAGTGAGTAAAGACTAAAGAGGGCTTGGACCTAGAGACTCTTAACTCTAGCCTAGGTAAAAGAGGGAATTCTTGTGATATTCAAGGGAGGGAAAGGTGGCATTCAATGATTGGCATTGTAGAGAAACTGGTTAAGGGAGAGAAGATATTATAGCCGAAACATTTTCTATTTTTCTCTCTTTCCTTCGGATTTAACACTGATTGAGACATCCATTGCCGTGGAGCTGGAGGTGAGGAGGGATTTCAAAGAAGAATTGCAGTGGCCTATTGAGAGCAGTCTAGCTGCCTCAAATGAGCTTAGTTTATGTTTCCTCAGTTTTTGGGTCAAATTGCGGTGGTCTATTGAATTCACAGTAAGATACCTTTGGATAGAAATATAGAGGATTTCAATATATGAGTACTCCCTGAATTAGAAACAAAACAGAAACAGACTTACCGACAGCAAAAAATATACAAATTCGTTCAAGTTAGCCAAATTCTAAATCACGAACATTGTACCCTATAATCATATTTAATTGTGTTTCACTCAAGTCACATCAAAATCAATTCCGTTTCTTCCACAAAACCAATCAAAAATTGCGAGCAAAAGAAGAGAAATAATATTTCAGCAACGAAAAAGCAGAAAATCCTCCTGGTTTATTCGCAGCTCTCGGAAAATGATAGCAAATCAGGGGAATTCCAGAATCATACCCCAGATTTCGAACGAGAGGAATCGGGAACCAGGTGAGACGTAGGGAGATGGTCATCGTCTTGAGCCCTAAAGCAGCTGAGAAAGCAACCCATAGGTCCGGCGAAGGATCGGTGGAGGAATCGCAAGAGAAATGTGAAGAGAAACCCTAATTTTGGCCTCACCAGGAAGCATATCATGGAGACGAAGACACAGAGGTGGTGGTGATTGTGGTGCGTGCTAGTGCTACTGTGAAATGTTAAGTCGTTTTTGAAGTTTTGAAATATCTCTCAAGCGAGGGAATCATATCAATATGAATATCGGATTTTCCGTACTCGAGTATCGTTGAATTGAAAGCGTGGAAACTCGTCACCGGGGGGATGCCACGTGGAGTGCATTGCTTGCCTAGAGCTAAACGTCTATTTGGCCTTTTTAATTTTTTTGGTAAAAAAAAATAAAGAAGAATACATTTTAGTTTATTATTATTTAATCTATAAATTTTAAAAAAATACTATTTAATCTTTGAATTTATAACTTTTTCAATTAAGTCTACTGGACGTTATCCGTTAGATAATTGAGTGACATGGTTATTAACGGCTGACGTGGCGTCGTTAACGATGACAACGCGGGTGTCGCCGTTGACGTAGGAAGGGGTTCGTCGTGAAGACGAGGCATAATTTGACCGACATAACTGCACATCAAGGGAAACTTGGCTCTGGAAATAGGGCAAGAGAGTTATCGTTCCAATTTTTGACAACGTGAGGAGGGAGTCGACCGGCCACGTCACTCGATTACCGAACAAGTAACGTTCAGGGGACAAATAGTTGAAAGAGTTGTAAATTTGGGGACTAAATAGTATTTTTCTAAAGTTCGGGGATTAAATAGTAGTTTGATTAACAATTTGATGATTAAAAAGTACTTTGCCTAAAAAATTAATTTAGGTGGCGTAAGCACTGTTATGGCGGTACTCCAATAGACCTCCCAATCTTTTGCGGATTTGTATAGAGATTTGCATACCACCCACCAGGACACCAATAAGACAATCACATCAGTCATAAGGTTCGACCCCTTGCTTTTATAGAATAAATTTTCGAACCTTAACTGACTATGACACTCCTTATTTATAACGTTTTTAATTTAGTCTCTCAAAAATTAGAATTCTTAATTTCTCCCTCACAAACTAAATTCTTATCAATTTAGTTCATCTTTATGGTTATTATTTAAATAATTAATAGATTTATGAGGTGAATTTTTTGGTACTGGACAACATTTTAAAATTAAGAGAACACCAAATTAAAAAAAAAATGATGTATAAGTCATTTCTTTTAATTAATTGATAGAGAATTTAATATCTTAACATTTATATAAAAAAAAGTTAACAAAATAAATAACTTTTAATGTGCTGAAAAACATTATCAACCAATCAAATGAAATAATTATGTTAATAAAACTCTAATAATAATAATATGAAAAATGTGATATATTTTATATATAGAATTTGAAAAGTTTTGTGTTTGATTGAGTGTGTATATATATATATATATATATATATGTAGCCAAGGACATGATAGAAGGCATGAGGGTTTGAGAAAGTAAGATACAAAAGGTTTGATGAATTGTATATGGCAAAATCTCCATTTTAATCCACTATGTTTTACTCAAGTTTTAAATTAGTCTTTTATATTTAAAAGTTTTAAATTAGTCCTTTATGTTTGCAAAATATTCCAAATTTACCCTTTTAAGTTTTATCTAACACTGTTAGTATTCTCCGTTAAATGATGACGTAGATAGATGACGTGCACAAAACCTCTCTTTTATGTGTCCTTTAAAAGTGATTCTAATTCTTTTAAAGATCTTTGGAGTGTGTTTGATTCTGATAAAGATATTGTTAAGACAAGTTTTCCAAGATTTAAAGAGGTAAAGGAAATAATAGATAAATTTTGCCCATATCAATTTAAAAGGACACTATGAGTGAGATTTTATTCACATCAGCTGTCCATGTTATCATTTAACAAAGAACACTAATGATATCAAGAAAAAAAAGGCTTATTTGGAACAACTTGTATATAAAGGACTGATTTAAAACTTTTGAAATATAAAAGATTTACTTGAAACTTAGGTGAAAAATATATTACCAAAAAGGGATTTTGACCGATTGTATTTGTAGTGCTACTATGTTGCCTTATATGTGTACCATTAATGGGAATAGCACCAGAATCTAATGTAGTGTTTGGTATAGTTTGAGGAGGGAAGGTGAAAGAGAAAGTGAATGTGTTGTATGTTTGGTATGAAGAAGGAAGGTTGCTTCCCTCTAAATTTAGAGGGAAGGTGAGGTTGAGGGAAGGAAATAGATATGAAAATACTATTTTGTCATTCCCTTCCCATGTGAGGGCATAGTTTTATAGGGTAAAATAGTCTTTTACACTTTTTAACTTCCACCTCCCTATCTCATTCCTATCATACCAAACAATTTTATTCTTATTTCCATTTTACTTTCCCTACATATCAAATACACATAAATCTTTCACTTCCACATCCACTTCCCACTAAACACTCACCAGATACCAAACGTGCCCTAAGGCTTCAACACTCGCTATTTACAATTCTGCTTTGGCTCTTGGAATTGCTAAACAAGCCATATAGTATGGGTTCCCAAGTGAGGTTATAGGGAAGTGTGTTTGGTATGGTTTTGAAAGTGGTGAGGTGAGTTGAACCTTCCTTGCTAGGTGGGAAGCTTGCTACCATGAAGAAGTGGAAGGAAGGTGAGGTGGAGAGAAGGACAAGCTTTGTGAAAGGACTATTTTGCCCTTCTCTCCACATATATTCTACACAAAGAGTAAGGGTAAAATAGTCTTTTGGATATTTTAACTTCCACTTCCCTCCCTCCCTCATTCCTATCATACCAAACAATCTTAATTTTTATTTTCATTTTTCTTTCCCTACATACCACACACACATTAAAAACTTCCACTTCCACTTCCACTTCCAACTAAACACTCATCAGCTACCAAACGGCAAGAGATGTTGGAGAAGAGTAAGCTTCTTTCTTCCATTTCAAGTAAAATTGCACTTAATTAATATCTATCTTATTTTAAAAACTCAATATCTCTTATTTTAATCCACTTTCATTAATTTTTTCATTGAAAACTCTAAAACATAAAAGTGACACATCTACAAAATTAAGTCATATCAAAACGTTAAAAAAAAAAAATTCATTGTACTTTACGTTTTGTGCAAAAAGCTCCTGTAAACTTTTTAACTACTTCAGCCAAAAATATAACCCCCTTAAATTAAACTTTAGACTTTTTTTAAAAAAAAAATCATAAATAATTTGAAATGTCTATCCTCTATTGAAAATTTGGATGAGTTAACTAGAAGGGTGTTTTACACATGTGCAACTTGCAAAATTCTATATCAGTTTTTAGAGTTGAGGGGGTTGTCTGTACACACATGCGTATATATAAATATATAGTTCATGTGAGTTATATGCATTTATCTATAATAAAATAATCTAATTATCTTCATATATAATTATATTTAAAATCACATGCTATAGTTTAATATTACTTTAATTATATTTACTCTAGAAAACTTTTTACACAAAAAGTTATCTATTTGATAGAAAATAAACTAGAAAAGTATCAAGTGGATTTTAACTAACCAATTGTGACATATTTTCAATCTAAAATTAATGTTCTAGCAAAACAAACATGTGTCCATTTTTAAAATATTTAAACTATATATTCACTTAATTAATTAAGATCATACCTTTGGCATTCATTAAAAAATCATTCTATTACTTATTCCATTAATTCAGTGCTAGAAGAGAAGAATATATCTACACATGATGAGCTGGCACAAAGCCGACCTATCCAACGATGACATATTTCACGGACGAGTAACCGACAAGTGGCACAATTACACGAGTCAAATAAAAATTTAATGGTTCTATTTTTTTTCGGGCAAAAAAAAATTTGTTTGATTTTAAAAATTGAAAGCAAATTGTCAAACATATTTTTATTTTTTGTTTTTGTAAATAAAAAAATTATTTACAAACATACCTTTATTTACTTCCTCATTTTTATGATAATCACCTATTATATATATATATATATATATATATATATATATATATATATATATTTTAAGATGGTAACACAAACTTATTTTTTAAAATAAAAAATAAGATCTCAAAAATTTTAATTAATTTATATATATATATATATATATATATATATATATTCCTCGATCATGCACGTGTTGAAAATTAAAGTTTAATTTTCAAAAAAAAAAAACCCATTTCCGTGTCTGAAAATTCTAATTATGGATAACTTTTGAAACTTTTGATTCCATGTACAAAAAGATAATGACAAAATAAAATTAATAAAAATACCTTAATTAAGGCTGGGCGAGGTTAATTAATTAAATCCTTAAATATTCAAGATTCCAATCATGTATCTTGATTTTGCTTTGTCTCTTATAATACGTTACGACAACCAACAGTTCATTCTAATTAATTATGCTAAAAATGCACAAAACGAGGCACCCATTCAATAATTAATAAATTAAACTAGGAATGGTGACACTTGTGGCTTGATAAGAAGATAATTAAGAACTATTTATTTATTTTCTAAATATTTTGTTATTATAAAATTAAAAAAAAGGTCTTATTATAATTTAAAATAAAAAATGAAATAGAGAAAATTTGGAACTTTTTATGGTGGAATATGTTTTAGTAGAAAATAGAAATTAAAGATCCAATACTCATTAATTATTTTGGCTCTTTTATTTTTTATTAGTTTTATATTAATTTTTTATTTTTAAAAATTTTAAATCAGTCATCTATTTTTATAATTTGTTTTAAATTAGTTCTTTTGTGTAACATCATCTATTTTTTTATTAAATTGTAACGTAATATATTATAACTTCTTAAAAATTATATTTTTAAAACTTTTTAACTTCAAAATTTTTATTTCAATCCTAATTCCATCGCCAACGCTACTTTTGAAAGTATCTGTCCTTTTTATGGAACACATGTTTTCAATGTGGGACGTGACATAATATGCATGCATGTCCTTCAAAAACAATGAATGTGTACATTTGGAAAAAAAGGACAAATAATTTCTTTGAATCATTTAAGTATGTATCAACCTTGCAAAGAATATATTCTAACCACTTTCTTATAGCCTTTATTCTACTCACTTGAATTGGTGTTAAAAAAAATATCAATTGAGCACGCCAGTATATCACGTAAGTAAGATTGATTTTTTAAATAATTCAACTTATTGTTGTTAACGACGAATTGGGTGTAAATTGCATTGACCACTAACTTGTTGTTAAGAATGGCGAGTTGAAGAAAATAAAAATTTCTAATTTATCGTTGCTAACGACAAATTAGAGGTTGTATAATGAAAATGATATAGTTTGAATATTAAAATTTTAAACGTGTTAATTATTATAATAAAAAAAGGTGATATTTCATTAAAAAACTTCGAATATTTGTACGTTTTTTTTGAATCAAAACGGTGTCGTTTTGTTGAATTTGAGCGAGAGAGGGTGCCATGTCATTTAAATATGACACGCAAAAGAGAGGGTGTACTACATAAGCCTTCCACGTCAGCATTTAGGCAAAACCAGACGGATATAACGCTAGCGGACCAATTTTGACAAAAAAAAAACGTTGAGAATTTAAAATAACTTTTTGAAACGTTGAGGACTAATATTAAACTTCGTGCAAACGTTGAGGACCAAAAGAATAATTTAGCCTTATATTTCAGTACCTATATTTTATCTCCATTATTTTCTCTCTCTCCCCACACCAATTAAATCTCTTTCTTCTCTTCTTTACTTTTAATTCTTGGATCTACAATAAATGAATAATGTCTGGTCGTCTCCATGAAACTAAACCATCATCATTACTTCTGGACGCACCGACAATATTGTGTGCTCCACACCCTTATATTTCCCGCCTCTTCTTGGAGGGATAAAAATATAATTTGTAAAAATTTTTAGTATATTACGTCATCATTTAATCAAAAAAATAGACGATGTTTGACATAAGAATTGATCTGAAATAAATTATGAAGATAAATGATTGATTTAAAATTTTTGAAAGATAAAGGACTAATATGAAATTAGTGAAAAAATAAGAGACGAAAATGAGTATTTGGAAAAACAAAATGGGAAACAAAGAAGAAGATGTCTTAAAATAGAAGAAGAAAATATTAAAGATGGGGAATGATTAAAATATATATTAATATTTTAAGAATATTTTGGTAGAGAGAATGTGAGAAGAGGTTGAGAAAATGGGATTGTGAGATGACAATTTTCTTTTAAATATTAATAATTTTTTAATGAATTGTATAATTATATTTTATTTAATTTTTTTATTAGTTCTTTTATTCTTATTTTTAATTTTATTCTCTCAAAATAAATTCAATTATACTATACAAAAATTATCAACGGGATCCATGTGTATATAGAACAAGAGTCTAAATCTGTCCGCTATAAAAGAATTCTGAAATGTTTTGAGATCCGAGATATGCAGTTTAGATTTTTTTTTTTTTAAAAAAAGATATCATAGACAAAGACAACTCATCATTTTATTATATATAATTTAGTTTTTCTAAAAATTCTTTTGCCAATAAAGAGTGACACAGTTGGTTAAAGTTCGGGCTCTTATCCCACAAGAGCCGAGGGTTCGAAACCTATGATTGGTGTGAGGGCCTTATTGGTGGGTGATATGCAAATCCTCCCATAAATTCTCAAAAAGGTTGGGAGGTCTTTCCTGATTCCGATGAAATTATACCGATAATTATCTCACCTAAACTTTTTAAAATGAATAAAAATTCTTTCTATATATCATTATATTTAATTTTCAAAAAAAGAAAGTATTGACATCATGAGACACATTCTCAAAAACCATATATATATATATATGTATATATAAACAATACTTCTAGTTAGGCACATCTACTGTACAAAAGACTAAAGCAAAATTTCTTATATTCTTCTTAATTAATTTCATAATTTCTTGAGATGTGTGGTTTTCCTCTTATGGTAAGTGCTCATGGAGGAGCCAAAGAGATCAACACTAACAACTATTATTTTCTGGGTTTTGCAGGAACAAGTGGTCAAAGCAAAATTAGGCAAATTATGAGAATCAAATTTAGAAATAATAATAATAATATTTTTATTAGTAATTGTACTACTATTGTTTCTTCTATCATTTCTCCTTCTTCTTCTTCTTCTTCTTCTTCATCATTAAGTGCAATTATAAGATCTCCATCCTCCTCAGAGGAGAAGAGGGTGTATGAAGCTGTGATGAAGCAAGCTGCTCTTACTGAAGAACACAGAAGGAATGGTCATGGTATTACTGAAGAAGAACAAGGTGATCCTCCTCATCATCATCATCTTCTTCATGATTTGTTTATCAATGAGAATCTGTTGAAAGAGGCTTATGATCAGTGTGGAAAGATATGTTCTGAGTATGCCAAGACATTTTACATAGGTATGTGTTAACTAATCTCTCGGATACTGTTAGGTTTATTGTAACTGGGATGACACTACATCCTAATGGAACCAGAAGGCAATAGATGGTTAAAAAAATAGGATTTATTTAACAATACCAGAAGGCAATTGATGGTTAAAAAAATTTTCAGGTACAAAATTGATGAACCCAGACCTTCAAAAAGCCATATGGGCAATTGCTGGTATGTGAGATTACTGTTTATCAACATGTTGGGATACATATAATATATTTATATGATTAATTACCTCTAAAAGCTTAAATTTTATGATAAAGAAAATGTTTACGTATCTTTTAGGTGGGTCTATGATGCAACTTGTTACATGTATGTAATGCAATTTCGGCCGATAGGATTGTGACATGTGAAAAATTGTATCTCAAGTCATCCTACCCACATGTCACACTCATATCGGCCGAAATTGCATTGCATGCATAGAATAAGTCGCATCGACTCACCCATATTTGTTCTACTCAACTATTAATGCCTAAAGTTTTGTAATTTCATATATAATTTAAATAGATTTATATCCAAAATAGTCACTAGTCTTTTTGAAATGGATAAATTCTACAAGCTTCTAAAGCCAAAGAATTCTTAATTAATTTACATTAATTTTTTTTGTTTTTAAAAATATGCACAATTATTTGTAAATATATATTGGCAAAAAAAAATCAAACTGCTCGTTGAACAAGAAAATCTCTCGAATCACAATTTAATTGATTCAATCGATTGAATCGATGATCGAATCAAATAACATTATAAATATAAAAATATTAATAATTATCACATTACAAAAAATGAGATTTATTTAATAGAAAGAAAAGATGAAAGAAAATCCTTTTTCCATCACCATTTCCTTGTACCAAACACAGGGATTAAAACGTGATGTTAGCAATTAGAGGTGTTAAAGCGGGCCAACCCGGTCCACATGGGTTGACCCACCCACATGGGTTGAAAAAGTTAAACGAACTGAAAATCCCAACCCGACCCACCACCTTGGTGGTTCGAGCTAACCCACCTAACCCATTTTTTTTAATTTAATTTTTCTTTAAAAAAACTCTATACTTTTTTATTTTTTTTTTTCATGAATTATGAAATTTAATATAATAAAATGAAAGAAAAGATTCATCATTCATCATGTCACTTATAAATAATTAAATACAAAATAATGAAAATATGAAATATATTAAATAATTTTTTTTAATATATGAGATATAAGATATAAGATACGAAACTTAAGGCTTATGATTTCCTTTTAATTTTTATTAATATATTAAATAAATATTTTTTTAATAGTTAGATGGGTTACGGACCAACTCACCTAACCCGTGAGCTAAGTGGGTTGAATTTCTCCAACCCGTTTATTAAATAAGTTCGAATTTTACAACCCAATCCACCAAATTAATGAATTAAACATACCAGTGAATTGAACCGATTTTGACGGCGCAATGCAGTTTGGTGCAGAAGGACAGATGAACTAGTGGATGGACCAAACGCTTCACTCATAACACCAAACGCATTGGAAAATTGGGAGCAACGGCTATGTGATATTTTTGAAGGACGCCCTTATGATATTTACGATGCTGCCCTTTCTCATACGGTCTCCAAATACCCACTTCACATTCAGGTACTCCTTTAAATGCTTTTTTTTTTTTGTAGAATTAATAAACCTAAATTACTCTTTTTAGTTTTTTACTTGTCTCAATTTAGTGTATCAATTATGAAAATATTAAATTTAGTTTATAAAAATTGAAATACTCCGCTTGTCTCACTTTAATCATTGAATTATGAGAATATCAATTTTAATCCTTGAAAGATACTTTATATCATAATTTTGTTCTTAAAAGTTACTTTTTAATCCTTGAATTATGTAATATCAAAGTTTGCCTCTAAAAGACTCAGCTTGTCTCAATCTGGTCCTGAATAATAAAAATACCAATTTTAGTCTCTAAAAGATATCTTATATCACAATTTTGTCCATGGAAATAGAGAAGAAAATATGAAAGGAAGGGACTGAATTTTAACACAATATATCTTTAAGGGATTATTTTGGTATTTTCATGATTCAGGGACTAAAATGAGACAAGAGAAATCTTTCAAGCACTGAATTAATTTGATGTTTTCATGATTCATAGACTAAATTGAGTTGAATATAATCTTTCGAGGGACTAAAATAATAATTTAGTCTAAAAATAATAAGGTTAAAGTACTTTTAGTACCTCTAACATTTGAGCATTCGGTCAAATTCAAATATACCCTCAAAGTTTGATTGCACTCACTAATGCTCTCAAATTTTCATTTTTCGATCACTCTTATCTTTTTTACCAGTACCATTAAAATAAATAACAATTGGAATTTATATGACGTGACAAATGACAAAAAAAAAAGTGATTATATATATATATATATATATATATACTTGTAGCCTTTCAAGGACATGATAGAAGGCATGAGGGTAGATCTGAGAAAGTCAAGATACAAAAGCTTTGATGAATTGTATGTGTATTGCTACTATGTTGCTGGCACAGTGGCTCTGATGTGTGTGCCATTGATGGGAATAGCACCAGAATCTAAGGCCCCAACACTCTCAGTTTATAACTCTGCTTTGGCTCTTGCTACTGCAAATCAGCTCACCAACATTCTCAGAGATGTTGGAGAAGAGTAAGTTCATTTCTTTTTTCTTCTTTTTTTTTTTGTTAAAACAGAATTTAGGTGAGGACTAGGTTCTCAGGTTAAGAGAGTATTTATAGAGATTCTTATAGATCATTCATTAAATGAGAGGTTACCTAGAATCAAACCCAAATTATATAATTGTCATAGACGAAAAGTGACCAGATGAGACAACTCTTATTGACAGTTAATTGATTTTCAATATATATAACTAGTGTCTTTGAGGTGATAGTTTTAAATTTTAATTTTAAGGTTAAAGTATTATTTTGGTCTTCAATGTTTGCATGAAGTTTAATGTTGGTCTTCAAAGTTTTTTTTTTTTTGTCGATTTTGGTTCTCGAGCGTAACACCGTTAACTTTTGCCGTTAAATGATGACGTGGCATACTTATGTGGCACATCCTCCTCCTATGTGTCATATTTTAATGACGTGGCATGATATATCACTACCACGTCACCCCACATTGCCACATCATCATCTTCTCTCCTTCATCATCATCTTGGCAATGATGTGTCATTTCACGTCATTAAAATATGACACGTAGGAGAGAGGGTGTGCCACATAAGCATGCCACGTCATCATTTAACGGTGTTACGCTCGAGGACCAAAATTGACAAAAAAAAAACTTTGAGGACCAACATTAAACTTTTGAAACATTGAGGACCAAAATAGTACTTTAGCCTAATTTTAAAAGGGACAAAGTACATTTTTTTGTCCCTAAAGGTTTTTGCTATCAAATATCAATTGTTTTTCTAAATTAAATACAGCAAAATAAAGGAGAATTAAATAACTTTTTCATCCTTATGTTTTCAAAGAATTGTGGTGGACCTTTGGCATTCAATGAACACTCATTCTGTTACACTGACTAAATGTAGTGCTAGAAGAGGAAGAATATATTTGCCACAAGATGAGCTGGAACAAGCCGGCCTATCCGACGACGACATATTTTGCGGGCGAGTAACCGACAAGTGGCGCGATTTCATGAAGGGTCAGATAAAGAGAGCAAGAATGTATTATGCAGAGGCAGAGAAGGGGGTTTCAGAGCTGAATTCAAGTAGCAGATGGGCAGTATGGGCATCTTTGTTGTTGTATAGGCAGATATTGGATGCCATTGAAGCCAATGACTACAATAACTTGACAAAAAAAGCTTCTGTAGGAAAAGCAAAGAAACTCTTGTTGCTAAATGATGCATATATAAGAGCACAGAATTTCAATAAAATGGTTATGAAATCATGAATATGAATGAATAATGTATTTCTTTTTTTTTTAAAAGAAATTAGTGGATGGATTATGGATAGTATTGAGTGAATTAAGTTTAAATCCATCATGTCCCTATGTTCCGTGTTTTTTCTACCAAGGACGAAATTACAACACTTTTGTTTAGGGATTATATTTGATATTTCTGTGATTCAGAGATTAAACTAAGACAAATGAAATTTTACAAGAACTAAACTTGATATTTTCCATATTTATGGACTAAATTGAAACAAATAGAACCGTTTAGGGACCAAAACAATAATTTACTCGTATGAATTTCATATTTTCTTGATTCTAAATTAAGTGATTTTAAATCCATTTTAATCTGAATCACTTATTTCTAAATTATGTTTATCTTCATAACTTAAATCTTCATACCAATCACTGAGTGATTTTTTATCATACACAAGAGCACTGTACAAAGGGTTTTTTTTAAGGCTAAAGTACTATTTTGGTGATGAAGATGAAGAAGATGATGATGTGGATGGATGACGTGGCATGATGTGGCATGCCATGTCATTAAAATATGACATGTAGGAGAGAAGGTATGCCACATCAGCCTGTCACGTTATCACTTAACGGCAAACTTAAACGGTGTCAGCCTCAAGGACCAAAATCGACCAAAAAAAAAACTTTGAGGACCAACATTAAACTTTTAAAACATTGAAGACCAACACTAAACTTCATGCAAACATTGAGGACCAAAATAGTACTTTAACCTTTTTTTTAATTATACATGAATTGTTGATTTTAGTATGATTGCATTTTGGCTTTGCAGATGAGTTGAAAAAACAAATAAATAGATAAAATGCCAATTATATACAACCCTTTTAGTCATACTTTGATTAACACATGAGTGTTTCCATGCAAATGAATGGTACATTTTGCATGTGTAAAGTCATAATACTATTCTAAAGTAACAAATACAGTGTAAGAAGGTACATATTGCTAGCAAAAATATCCCACTTTCTTCTATCTATCAAAACTCAAAACCCTAATGCAAATATAGCATTTTATTGACAAACATATAGTACAGTTGCTATAATGCTATATATCCTTGTACTACAACAGAAAAGGAAAAGCCAAATCTTTTTGTTCCCGCTCTAGAAATATAGGGCGACAGTGCACGAGGCTTTCACCAGGTACGGTCTAGGGAGGATTAGATGTATACAGCCTTATCCCCCTAGGTCACATGGCAGCAACCTCATTGTTACTTCATGGCTCACCCTCTGCTCTAGAAATATAGGGACTTTCACTTTTTCCTCAATCTTTGGCTCAGACCTTTTCTGGGAGATGAGGATGATGAGGAAGAAACTGTGGATGAAAAACCTGAACCATTGTTTTCAGCCATGTCCTTATGAAATGCCTTCTGCACATCATCTTTCAGCTCCATGAAGCGCGATTTCTTCATTCTCTGCTCGTCTTCCGAGCCCTTATCTAGGAAGAAAACATCTGGGATATCATCTTCTAGAAACTTATCAAGGACCTCCGAGCAATGGGGAAAGAAGCGCCGGCCATTCTCGACTGTAGATAATTCAAAATATGCTCAAGGAGAACTAGTAACAAGTAACAAGATGGAAATAGAGGGAGAAAGAGAGATTATTTTTCTATCCAGCATTGCTAGTTGCATCAAATTCATTTCCATATGAGCATTCACAAAGTACAGTTAAGAGTGAATTACTAGTTTGATCCCTGAAAGATTCAATTTGTCTTAATTTAGTTCTTGAAAGATGTCTTGTGTCACAATCTCATCCATGCATCTTATGAATTTTTCAGAGACTAAATTTGATATTTTCATAATTTATGGACTAAAGTGAGACAAGTAGAATTTTTCGGGAACCAAAAGAGTAATTTACTCTATAATTAATGAAGCTTAGAAATCATGAACTTCTGTCAATGGATACAGAAGTCACTGGAGTAATCTCTCCCATTTTTATACACTTTATGAGTTTCTAAAAATCTAGGGTCTACTCAAAATTTCAACAAGAAACGAGAATTCCGGGAAGAGCTAAAAAATTTAGAAGCATAAATCCTAAGGCAATAACTGAAAGCAAGCTTTGATTAGGCTTATGATATATTTAGTTTATTTTGATGCTCTCTGTTTTAATCCAGATTTCAAACTTAATCGAAAAAGAGATTCATTTTTCATCTGAATCATGATTTGAAGATTATAAACAGAATAAATCATGTTTTTCATCATGAGAAAGCTAACATTATAGCTACCATCATAGCAAAGCAAAAATTAAGATAAATAGAACCATCGTAACAAAGCAGTAGCATCATTTCATACATAGTTCATGCCAAAAAGTCTTTAAACTGCGTTTGGTTGCAATTTGGAATTGGAATTGGAATTGCACGAAAATCGAGGAATTCCAATGTTTGGTATGGCATTTGGATTCTTAGAATTGCCCAATTCTAAGATTTTATGGAAATGAAATTCCAAGAATGAGATATGGAATTGCTAGTTGGAATTGGAATTGAGGTAGAAAAAGACTTTTTTGCCCCTCCTAGTTAATTAATGTAATAAGGTATGGATATATTTTATCAAAAATATATTATGAAGGGTAATTTGGTCTTTTTAATTCACTTTTCTTCAGAAGTTTTCCATTCTGTTTTTAACATACCAAACATACTTTTCAATTCCAATTCCAATTTTCTTTTCAATTCAATTCTAAAACCCAAAATATACCAAACGCAGCCATATATCTTCAATCCCACCTCTGATGTATCATATGCATAGCTAGGTAAACTTTATTAGTTTTCAAACCTTTGATATGTTATGTTATTTTCATGTTATTCAATTGCCAATATGCTAGTTTGATTTGGTGTTAACAAAATAAGCCATATCCATGTACTCCATGGATGCATGATCCATAAAAAGAAGCTACTTGAAGCATTCTAATTGCCATACCTGTTTTCTGAAGGGCATGCAATCTCGACTGGAGTTTTCGGGTTCGTGCCGAGGGTGTTTCGTTAAGATCAACTTCTCTTAAGTTACCACTTGAGCCCTTTGATGCCGGTTGGCTTGCATACAGTAGTGTCGAATCTGCCTCGGCATTCTCCATGGCGACCTTAGCCTCGGCAGGAAACAAAAGCCTCGCGAATGCAACTGCAACATAAAAGAGAACACCTTTTTTCATAATTCCAGTACAAAAAGCTCATTTCACCCTTGTCCATATATTCTCATGAAAATACTGAAATTTTTGGGGAAGAAATTTCTGAATCAATGTTGTATTGAACATATTCCGAAGAGGACATCAATGGGACACAATGACATCATTCTTTTTGGGTGGAGGGGAAGAGACAAAGATGCACCTTAGTCCTCAAGAGCAAGCTGAATTATAAATATCTTTAGAGTAAATCTACTTTTTGTTCCCTAAAAGATTATCAATATAAAGATTTAGTCCCTAGAAAATCATATTGTACTTTTTGGTCTCTAAGATTCAAGGCAACCAAATTTTTAGTTCCTTAACCGTTAGCCATTAATGACCCAAGCGATTTTGCTTGTTAAATGTTATTCTAAGTAAGCTTTACCTATATGGAAAAATGACTAGGCTCTGAGATAACATTTTTTCCCATTTCTAATTTAATTTTTTTATTCATTATTAAAATAAGATTAGGCACTGAGATGACATTTTTTTCACATAAGCAAGATTATTAGGCATCTAACAAGTACTTCATAACTTCACGCCATCATTTAACAGGCCACGTCACCTACACTGTTAACGACTAATGACTCGAAGACTAACGAATTGACTATCATGATCTTCTAGGGTTTCAAAAGGTATATTATGATCTTCAAGAGACTAAATCGTTAAATTGCTAATATTTCAGGGACCAAAAAGTAGGTTCACTCATATCTTTACGTATTTCCTATCCTTTGACAATATCATATAGTTAGGAAAATTATTAGAAGAAAAACAGTTTTTAGAGGTACTTACTCTCCATGGACCACGCAGGACATTAATAGTTCTGTATGTTAAACTGGGAAAGTAATTTGTCAAATAATGAAGGTTTTAAGTTCCCTTCAATATAATGGGAGAGGAACAAAAGAAATGGCCATTAAGAAATCATATCTCTGATAAGTAGTATGCAGGGAGGATGATCCTGAACTTAAACCCACACGCATGTCATTTTGCTCCATAAGATTCTATCCAATAATGCTTCTTCTATCATCTAAATGTGAATCTAATGCATGCATATTCCTAAGATGAAATGATAACCAGAACTCTATATTCTTTGAAAAGAAGTGACCTAGATAAGTAAGTAAAGTCTTTACCTCTATTTTCCAGGTAGTCAAGCCTCATGTGCAAATCATCGGCAGTTAGCTGAGACGAAACTGAAGCATTCACAGACATTGAATTTCTTCTCATCTCTCTCTCCAGGACATCAACACAGAGCTTGTCTTTGTTAGATTCCTTCCCCTGCACTGCTATCTCATTGTAATCCTTCGGTCTTGTCAACCTCCGAGAAATTGCAACCGCAGTTTGTCCATCAGATGTGGTATCCAACACACCAGCCCCTTTATTCAACAGTGCTACTAAAATCGTCGGCTCTTTTCGCCTAGCAGCCACGTGAAGAACTGTATATCCTCGGGGATTCCTACGGTTAATGTCAGCCAACCCCATATTAAGAACTTCTTGAACGATCTTAGAATCACAATAGGCACAGGCATAGTGTAGGGCATAAGCATCATCTAGAGTGACACTAGACTCGTTCAGAAGAAGCTTCATCAGCTCAACATCATCAGAGTCCAATGCCTTGTGGATTCTCCTGATACTCTTCTCAGTAGGATCTTCCACTTCCATTGCTTCAAGTGAGGATTCTGGCAGAGATTTGACTCGGAGGGATTTGATTTCACTAAAGACTTCATACGGGAGCTCTCTATCCAAAGTAGTGTTGTCGAGATCTGACCTCACTACTCTTTGGATGCAGTGTGAGAGAAGCTGATTTAATTGGCAGTGGAAGGCGGCCAAAAGAATCGGAATCACATCTTCCACAAGAGCCTTCTCAACAAAATTGAGGAGACGCCGCTGCATGAATTAAGAGATATTCAGATAGGATAATAGATTGAAGCCCTTTCCTTGTTATTAAACTTTGTTTGTGTGTGTATAACTAAGAGAAAAAGAGATTAAACAAAAGGGAAAAAAAGTGATCAGTATCACCATGAAGTTTCAAGCATCACACTCTACATAAATGCACCAAACTACTGAAAAGCAATTCAGTTATCCAGGTTGAAGCCTTTATTTCTTAAGAAACATTAAGGTATATGCGTAAGATTAGGCTACCAAATCACTATAAAGAAGGTCACCAATGATGTCAAAGAAAAATGTTGGATATAAAAGACACCAAAGTGATTATCTTCTTAGTCTCTAGAACCTGTGAACCAACATTTTTTATTTTTTCCTCGTGTCCTTGAAGAACATCCTCCCCAAAGGTTTCCCTTAATAGGATAAAAAGGCTATACCGGAAACATCATAAAAATGGTAAGATTAGGCTACCAAGTCAATATAAAGAAGACAACCAGCAAAAAGGAATTTGTAGCAAGAAAAGCTTCCAAAGATACTGGACTGGAAAAAAGAGTATAAAAGAACTCAAAAGTGTAGAAGACCGCAAATAGTAAATTGCACATACACCTTGAAGCAAACCATAGCCATTCCAAGTTAGATTCAGGTGATGTTTTAGATGGATTGGGAAGCCTTAAAAGAACGGAAACAAGAAGAGATCTAATAAAGAACTAGTATTGTTTTCCCGAACTTCCATGTCATGTCATACAATACACAATGTTATTTATATAAAAATTCTGCCGTTGTAATGGAACTTTTCAATTTGGTTACAATTTTCCCCGAATTCACGCCATTTACCCCCTTTTGCCTAGAAATCTTGGAAAAGAAACAGAATTGACATACTTGGAATTGCAAGAACAACTGACCTGGACAAGTAGAACGAGCTCTTTCATCTGAAATGTGGCAGAAGCATACATCAGTTCTAAAGCATAATTAATAGCAGGGCGGCACGCATCATGGGCACATGCTTCATCAACACACGTTGATACTTCCGACGGCGATGCCTTTAGCTTTCCCGTATACAAATAATGCAAAAAAACAAGGAAGGCTTCATGTCCAACTGCTCCATAAGGCACTAGATCAGACATGAGATACCTCGGCTTACCTTCCTTCACAGAACAATCATTCCCCTTCTTAAAAAGTTCATGGAAAAACTGACTACGCGAAGCCAATATACACCTATGAACACCCACAGGAATGTCCTCAACAACAATCTCAGCATCACTATAGTCATATCCAGTATCAATTAATAGCTTCTCAAGACTTCCACTAAGTCTACTCAGACTCAAATTTTCAAGATTCGCCACATGCTCATTGCTGGTAGAGGCAGACGGGTTGTGATTACTAGACCCATTTGATAAGTATGATGATGCAAAACTCAAGGAAGACGATGCTTCGTTTGCATTATCCATAACTGATGACCCCAAATATCCTGTTCTTATGACTCAAATGATTACAGAATCAGCACAATCTACAGATGTACAAAGCAAAGATGAACAAAATCCAAAAGGGTAGTGTTTCAGTTTCACCAATAACAACACCAAAGTTCAAGTCAAGAAATTAAACACAGATTCCCATAAACAAATGTTGGCTTCACTTATGTAATAGTGGTCCATCTGATCCATCAAATTTATTGAACAGAAACAGCAAAAATACCAAATATCTCATACTGGGTCAAGTCAACCATTGACTTAAGATTAGAGATGAACTCAAATAAATATTGAACCAGAATCTTCCACTGATGAAACCCAATTACCCAAAAGGCCACTATTTCACCAATAACAGCACCACCATCACTTCCAAGTCAAGCAATTAAACCTAGCTTTCCAGAAGAAGCCAAGATAGGCATCATTTGTGTAAGCGCAAAAGGGTTTGAACTTTTGGAACTTTAAACGGAGGGTAATACATCAAAAGGAAAAAAGAAGATCAAATACCACATACTGGGTCAAGCTTTGACTCAAGATTGGAGATGAACACAGAGCAGTACTATCTTGGTATAATGAATCAGAAGCAAATCTTGAGAAATAGATTTGGGTAATAGCTTAAGAGTTGACCCATGAAGCTTCAAATGGCAGCAAAACCAGAAAAAAGAAAAAATAGGGGAAGTGAAGAAGGAAAGGTGCTATAACAGATTTACATTAATAAAGTTTAAACCTTTAAGGGAGTTTGAGTATACTCTGCAAAAAAAGGCGAAGACTTGGAAGGGGAAAGAGCCAAAAAAGACAGAGTTGACTTGGAAGACCGAAAGAGAAAATACCCGGGAATTTAATCAATTTATCCTTTGAGGGGCTCCTGGAAAGTGGAAATGAAAAGAAAATATTCAAGAATTGAGACAGAAAAAACAGTAACACTAATGACAATATTTTCAAGTAAATTATTGTTTTAGTTTCAAAAAAAATTTGTTTCTCAATTTAATTTTTAAATCATAAAAATATTAATTTTTAATTTTTTTTAAAAAAAGTGTGCTTCTCAGTTTAATTTTTAAATCATGAAAATATCAAATTTAAATATTTAATCTCCAAAAAAAAATTTATGTCACAATTTCATCTTTGCGTTTAGGATTTTGGATTAAAATTTTAAGGTTTAAAATTTAGAATTTATGGATTAAATTCATGGTTTTTAAAATCGGACCGGGCATCGAACCGGTCGAGATACTGGTTCAAGGTTCATTGGTTCAATCGTGGTCGAACCGGTGGTAATTAAATATATACATATTAATTTAATATACTAAAATATATCATATTAAACAATAGTTACATACTTTATATGTGTTCATCTCCATCTAAATATAATTAACCACAACATTATACCATAAGTAAAATACTAGAATTAGAACAAGTTGCACACTTAACCACAATATCATGTCAAACTCAAGCCATAATATCGTATCAAACTCATCTAAGAAGTCCAATGATCAACATACCTACTACTTAGTACTCAACAATCAACACACGCAAAACTAGAATCAATATGTCCACATACTAAAAGACAAATTGACAATAAAATTCAATCATAATATTCGTTGACGTTAATTCCATCAAACGACACCAAGTTATGATCCAAAGAATGATAATTGCCAATAGTGTCATTATGAGATCCAGGTTCATCATCCACTTCCAATTTGCTCTTCTCTTGTGTGCGGTTGCTTGTGCTTGTGCGATTACACGGCAAGAGATTTTCATTCTTTTTTTAATTTTAAACTTTTTAAAATATATATATATCGATAATTCTAAACAAAAATATATATCCATAAAAAAAATACAGAAAACTGTGTCGTTTTAAGTCAAAGAAAAAAAATTTTAAAAAAAAGTCAGAACCGGGTGAACCGAGCAAACCGCCGGTTTGCCCGGTTCACCACCGGTTTATTTAAAGAGTGGTTTTATGGTTGTTCCAGACCGGAGTACCAACCGGTTCTTGGTCCAACCGGCCGGTCCGGTCCGGTTTTAATAACCATGATTAAATTAGGTAGGTAAAATTTTTTAAGGACTAAATTTGATATTTTTATGATTTAAGATTAGTATCTTTTAGGGATTAAATTTAATATTTTAATTATAATTCAAAGAATAAATTAAAACAAATGAAATATTTTATTGGCCAAATTAATAATTTACTCTGATTTTCTCTATGGATAATGGGATCATTATTCATTACTAAATAAGCCAATTTAAGAAATTTATATTATGTTTTTGGTAGTTTTGTTTGGACATGTGAAAGGAACTTATTCCTTTCATAGTTTCTTTTTCTCTCTGATTGAGATTTTCTTTTCATAGTTTTGGATAATATGAAAAATGTAGTCAGCCACTCAAGTTTATATATTGTGCAAGTGGGATTTGGATCCTTAAGTAAGAAAAAAGGTGAAATTTGTGAATTAAAAAGGAAGATAAAAAGAATACATTCTAGTTTAATAAATCACACTTTTTGATAAATTATCATGATGGTATGTTTCTATGTTCTTCTTTCAAAAGATTATTCTTTTTCTTTTTAAAATTTAAAAATGCAGGATACTTATTTTTCATATAACGAAAGATACATTATAATTTTACCTATTTTCATTAGAGATGACATAAAGTCTTCCAATATGATAACGCAATACCTTGCTTTAACGATATCAAATCGCTTATCACTTAAATTAATTCATTGTTGATAATTAATGTAAAGTTTAAGGATATAAAAAGTGTTGGGTTTCTCCACAAGTCCCGAACAACTTGTGAAGAGTAAGGGAAGGGAAACAAAATACATAAGCGGGTTGGATTTTCTTTTCTATACACTACAACTAGCTTATAACCAAATAGTGTAGTTGAGTTTGAATAGTGTGTATCAAGTGAGAGATTTTTGTATAAAAATTGTATTAAGGATAGTATATAATTTTTTATGCAAAAATTAAAATTAGTAAAATTTGTTTCATATCGTAATAATAAATTTTAAAGTATCGAATCATGTTAAAATTTTGTGAACGTTCTATTTTTTTTTTAGTTGAGTGAGGCCCAAGAAAAGGTGCACTTGCCATTAGAGATATTAATGCAAAATGGAAGTATGATTTGTATTTTTTTATGACCAATTTAATAAGACTTTAAAGATTCGCCCCCCAAATAAAGAAAAGTGGATAATATGTAGCTAACGAATAAGGAAAGTTTCCTTAATTATGTAGTAAATCACCTTTTGAGGATGCTTTTAGGATGATATGTCATCAATATATCATGATAATCAAGCATGGACAGTAACCATAGAGCCAGGTGTATTACCAAGAATCAATTAATTAAAGGAAACTATATAATCATTATATATATATATATATATACAATGTTGTAAAAATCGAACCGGACCGGACGGTCCAACCGGTTCAACCGCCAACCGAATATAAAGGCGAGTCGGTTGAAAAAAAATCGTTTTTGTAGTTGGACCGGATTTAACCGCAGTCCAACCGGTCAACCGGGTTGGACCGTCCAATCGGTGATCCAACTGGTCCAATTTTATTTAAAAATAAAAATAAAAAATAACATAAAAAAATAAATTAGAGAAATCTTAAAAATTAAAATTAGAAAAGCCTTGAAAATTAAATTTTAAAAGTCATGATTATCAAGAATTTCATATTTTTGTTTGATTAAGTTCTTTCAGAGTTTGACAAGTCTTGAAAATTAAAACTTTGAGAAGTCATGTAATTTAAAACTTCAAAATTATGTATATTGAAACCTAAAATTTGAGAGATGTCATTTTATATATTAATAATAATTAATATTTATTATTTATTGCGTCATCCGGTTCGACCAACGGTTCAACCGGTTAAACCGATCAGCCCTTGAACCGAACACTTGTCCGAGTCTTTGTCCGGTTCGATTCTTACAACATTATATATATATATATATATATATATATATATATATATATATATATATAATAGTATTTTATTTATTAATAAGATAAAATTATAGATGTTCTTATCTTTTTCTTTTTGGTATAAAAAATATTGCAAAACAAGTAGATAACAATTAGATATGATTTTTTTTTTTTATTGGAAGAAGAAGGCTACAAGGAGCTACACAGGAATGGATCTAGGGAGACAAACACCCCTATAGTCATCCTGAACCACATCTAAACAACCCAAAGGAGGTTCAAACTTAGTCCAAATAGTTATAAGTTCAAATTAGTTTTACCATTAATTTTTTAGAGAAAATATGATATAAACTAATTAATCCATTAAATTTTCAAATGCAAAATTGTTAACATTGCTCAATGGAGGAATTAATCGACCGCAATAATAGGTCATGCAGTATCTAATAAATTAGTGATTTGGTTCGTTGTGGATAACCTAATCATAAACAAATAAGAATAGTGTCACAATGAGCTGAGCCATTTATTGAACAGTATCTAAATATCATGTCTATATTTATCCATAGTGGCCCATGACTAAATGGGCTAATCCATGTTTTGACAATACTAAGAGAAATCAACCTAATACAAGTGAGAAAAAAGAAAAGAAAAGGAAACACTAATATCTAGAGAGAACCCTAGAGAGCAGAGCAGCGAAAGCAAAGGAAATGCATGGTTTTGATGGGAGATGTCGTCGGGCAGCCCCTCTCTTCTTTTTTCTTATAATTTTTAACATTTTCTTCTTTTCTCCATTAGGGAGGATTTCTTTTCCATTTGGGAGGTTTCCTTCCTCAATTAAGGATGGTTTCTCTTTCATTAGGAAAGTTTTTATCTTTTAAGTAGATGAGAGTGAAGATTTTGACAACAAATTCAAATCTAGATCTGCAGTTAAACTCTCAAAGACAAGGAAGCTACAAAATATAAATCCTCATAGAGGATTTGAGGTGTGTTCCCTCTCAAGATCATGAAGCTTCTTTCATACTTTATTTTCTATTTTGTTGTAGTTTTCATTAAATTTACTGTTGATCTTTGTAATATTATTAAATTATGATTAGGGGTGTGTTGCCTCTTGATATGGATAGTATTACCTCTCCATCTAAGAATGTATTTTCTGTCTTCTGCTTCGAGTGTTGTAGGGCAGTTTGCTCCTCTTCCTCTTTCTTATTGAAAGTTCATGGATTTGACCTAGAAAAATTAAACAATTATTTTGAAATTATTAACATCAAATATATATGCATAACTTAGAAAAATTAAACAAATCTTAAGTTGGAATAAGTAGATTGTTTTTTGGTTTGCACAAGTATTTTTTTATAGGAGGCAATCTGTTCAAGCTAGCTGAGGTTTTATAACGGAAGTAAAATACTTCTAATAGAATTTTTTTTATATGTAAGTCTCAAACATGTGATCTTGCTTAAGGAGAATTAAATAAATAGATTTTAAATATAATATGTTTCATATAAGGGAGATTTTTAAAATATAAATAACATATTATACTATCTGCAATTTTTGTATTTTTTATATGGAGTTTTTAAATTTGATGCATTTTATTTTATAAAATTAAATTATACATTGTCAAAATGTTTTGTTTGTATTTTTTTATTAATATAATTCAATTCATCATTTTTGAAGATGCATCAATATTAGTGAAAGTTATCTTTATAATACGGATACCTATCATTTTATTTTATTTAAAAAAAAGCACTTCTATATTTATCATATTTTAGAATTATTGTGTCAAATAAAATTGTCAAAACTCCATTTTAGTCTTCTGTCTCTTTCACATTTTTTATATTGATCTTTTAAATATTCCAAATCAATGATCTATGATTCTTTGCAAAAATAGAGGAGTGATTTAGAACATTTGAAAAATACTTAAATTGAGAACCAATAAAAAACTTGTGATAAGATAAAGGAAGAAAAAAGTGTTTTGGCCAAATAAAATAGTTGCTCCCTGAGTGCTACTAGTGATTTTTCACTTGGTGCCTTGACAAAGTGATAGGGATTCGAATTTTACCTTTTGGTATAAAAAGCATTATGTGATCGGCAGTTTATAGTTTACTCTTAAGTAGAGCACATGTGCTTAGAAGATTAGTCGATTAGGGGTGTAAATGAACGGCTCGGATTCTGCTCGCATAAAAGCTCGTTCGTTTATTAAACGAGCCAAATCTAAACATAAAAATAAACTCGTTTAATTAAAAGAGCCGAGCTTGAACATTTAAAGCTTGACTTGTTTAGTTCATGAACAGTTCGTTAAAGAAGAAAATAATATAAAAAATAATTTTTTTTTCTATTTTACATATATTAATCTTTCTACTGTAAAAACACAAGTTATTTACAAATTATGTTTTTCCAAAATTACCCTTATTTTCCTTAACCGCTAGCTTAAGAAGGAAGTATCTATTCCCCAATCATTGTGTCCTTTCATTCTTACTATTCTTTTGAATCAATACAAGCTTTACCCATTTCGCTTAATTGCTACCCATTAGTGACAAATGACATGTACAATGGTTGATATATAAGTGAACAAGATCAAAATTACTTTGATCTTTTTAAGTATGTTTGGATAAACAATGTAGTTATATATATATATATATATTTTTTTTTTCCCAAGTATCCCCCAGCCCGACAGGCTAAGGACTAATCCTCTGCGGATTTGAGCTCCATTTAAGGGTTTGTCGCTGGCCAATTGGTTGCTGCATACACAAGGTGGGATTTGAACCCCCAACACTTGCTTAAGCGACCTAGTGAGCTAACCACTAGACCAATCAAGCTTGGTTCAATGTAGTTATATTTAAATATATAATGAACATTCATTTTACACTGATATTCATTATATATATATATATATATATATATATATATATATATATATATATATATATTGAATTTATTATATTGTTGTGTATAAGTGTCCTTTAATCAATAAAATACATACAACAACTATAATTAAAATATTTTTTTATTAGTCATATAAAAATATAAAATTCATAAAATAATATAGCATATAAGTTTTTTTGATAAATATATAGCATATAAGTTAATTTCTCATGTATATGTATATTTTATAAAAGTTAATAATTGCTTTTGTGAATAGCTCTATTTATTAGACGAGCCGAACTTAATCATAATTTTTTATTCATTTAAAAGTTCGGACTCAAATTCGAGCTCATCTTATTTAAATAAACCAAACTTAAATATTTAAAGCTCGGCTCGTTTACAACTCTAAGGATACATTTTTTACGCAGAAATGGAAATGGAAATAGAAACGGAAACAGAAACGGAATGCATTTCCTGTGTTTAGTAATAAAAGTTTGGTAATGGAAATGGAAAGGGAATGTATTAAAATGACCATTTTACCACTTATATTAAAATAATAAAAAGAAAAGAAGATTATAATTGTGTCAAATTATGTCAAATCAGAGGGATATAATAGGTATTTTGTATTTTTTTTCTTTTTTTTAAAGTTCATGGAAATGAAAAAGTGAAAAAGTAAGTGGGACACAGTGAATCCACCATTTCCATTTCTATTTCCATTGGAGATTCTTGCAAAAGAACATGCCCTAAGTCTGATACCCTATTCTTCTTTCAAAAAAATTTGTTCCATAAGATTCATTCAAATTTCGTGCGAGCCTGATGTAAGAGGAATTAATGAATTATACAATGAAGTGGTCTGAATCGGAGCTTACTCCCTCTCAGTCTCACTTATGTCTGCGTTTCCTTTTACTTCTCTAATTCTCTTCTTTTTCGTTTTGGTTCTTTGTCGATTCTACTACGAGTTAGGGTTTGAAAAACCTTCAATGGCTTCGGAATGTGAAAGCAGAATGTGAGGGATTGTGCAACGCATAGGGTAAATCGGAGCCCACAACTCATATTTGGTGAGTTTCTCATCATCATTCATGCTTAATTTTCTTATTACACGATTATCTTCGTCACTGCCATTCTCGACGAGGACCCAGCTAGGGTTTCTCCATCGCAATGCTTCACGCACTTTCAATCCGTTTTCTTCTGTTGCGAAATTATCTGAATCAAAACAAGAAACACAGAAACAAGTAGGAAATGATCCGTTTACAGTTTCTTATCTCATGAACTCATTGGGCATGTCCTCGAATGTAGCTATTGAAGTGTCCAAAAGGGTTCAATTGAAAGGCCCAGAAAATCCTGATTCGGTGCTTATTCTTTTGAGGAGCTACGGATTCTCAGAAACCCATCTATGCAAGTTAGTGAAGAAGTTTCCGAGAGTAATTCTGGCTAAGACAGAGAAGAAACTTTTACCTAAGCTTAGGTTTTTCCAGTCTATAGGGTTTTCAGGGTCTGCACTTTCAAAACTCTCATTTCTAACCATGTGTTCCTTTACAGAAGTTTGGAAAAATGGACAATTCCTTATTATGAGGTCCTTAAGAGTGTGCTTGATGACGATGAGCAAGTTTATATGGCTATAAAACGCTGTAAGTTTCAGTTTGACACCCCTGGTTCTGCGGATTTGATAAAAAACATAAAAGTCTTGAGAGAAGAGGGAGGGTCTCAATCTTCCCTCTGTTTTCTGCTAACTACTTATCCAACTACAGCATTCTGTAATCATGCAAAGTTTGTTAGATTTGTCAAGTTTGCCAAAGAAGCAGGAATCGAACCTCATAAGACCATGTTCATTCAAGCTATTGTGGTTTTATCACATTTGAAGCAATCAACCTGGGAGTCGAAACTGGACATGTTTGAGAGATTCGGCTGGTCCAGGGATGCCACTCTTTCAGCATTCTGCAAGTTCCCACCTTGCATGCTTGTGTCGGAAGAAAAAATAACAAAGTTTATGAAGTTTGTTGTGGATGAAATGGGTTTCTCCTTGGATGAAATAGCTGGATGCCCAACAATTCTTGCCTATAGTTTGGAGCAGAGGATTATTCCCAGATGGTCCGTAGTTAAAATTTTGAAAATGAAGGGTTTGATCAAGAAAAAATTTTCCGTACCCTACATTATTATTGTGAGTGAGAAAAAGTTTCTGGAGAAATTTGTAATTGCATTTCAGGATAGTGTTCCTCACCTACAGGAAATCTATAGAGCTCCGAAAAAACGGTAACATATACGTATGTTTGATATTCTTAAGAACATGCTCATTTAAAAAATAGGATTGTAGTAGTATTACCTTTCCTGGGACATTGGTTGATTTCAGTAGGCTCATAATTTTGTTTTGCCCTTTTTCTCTCTTTTTAGCATATGATGAATTCGTGAAGCTGTTGATTAATTCATCTACTCATTTAGTACAGTGTTTTAAGTGGTGCACTTCTGAATTTGTTGTAGCATAATTGATCTTTTTTATTTCTTCCCTCTGGTTAATTTAGGCCTAAGAAATACTTTTTTTTCAAATAACTAGATAGTCAGATGTAAGGATAAGCCTTGGAGGTTGGAGCAACAGTAAGGTTGCTGCCATGTGACTTGGTGATCACGGTTTCAAATCTTGGAAACAGACTCTTTGTCTGCTGAGGTAAGGCTGTGTACATTCCTAGACCGCACTTGATAAGAGTCTCGTGCACTGGGCCGCCTTTTAAAAAAATGATAGTCTGATGTGAGGAAATTAAGCCACTTATTCCCATTTTTAGCGAGTGAGGAAAAGTTTATTAGTTACATAATCAATTATGTAATGGTGATCTATTTCTAATTCCATTCCCCTATAATATCTGGTTGTTTAGACTTTAGACTTGGAGGCTGGGGAAAGCAACCTTTTTATTTGATTTTGCTTATACAATTTTCTTATTAACCCTTAAGAAATTTCTATTATTTGATGCCCTCGGGTTCATCCCACTGTGTATTCTACTATTGAAGGAATTTTAGGCTAACTATATTCTATGTTATCAATATGACTAGAACACTGTATGACAACAACAAACAAAGTGTTTTCCATTTTATAACCTTGGTTATCTGAATTAAGCCACGCCTACGTGTTTTATCTCGATTTATTTTTTAGAATAAATTATTTACAGTTAATTTCATCTTAATAGTTTATTCTATTGGCTGTTTTTTCTTTGTTATCTATTTTTAGATTGTTGTTGGGAAAAGACTTTGATTGTTGTTGTTGTTGTATTTTTAGATTATCTTTTATATGGTCAATTCTTTGTACAATGATGCCTTGTGAAGGTTTCCTTTGTAGATGACCAATAATTACTGAGTCCTTTTTAGCTTGACCTCAAAGCTATTTTTTTCCACATTGTTGAGGAATGTTAGAATGTTACTATTGCCAAATCAGTAGATTTCACAAACTTGTGATGAATTTAACTTCTAATTGATTTAACTATAGAAATGATTCATGCGAATGTTGTAAGTAAAAGAACCATATGTGGAATTGAAATATTTTCTGGGTAGTTTTATAAGGAGCTCAATAGCTTTGGCTCAATAGCTTTGGCTCACCAGTTTACGGTAATTGAATCTATCTTGAGATTTGTGATAAATTTTTTTTTTAAAAATTTAAGATAACACAAATTTCGAAATAGATCTAATAATTATAAACTGATGAACCAAAGCCATTGAGCTCCTTATAGCATTACCTATTTTCTTTTGGGAAATGGAAGAGTCATTTATGATTGATTTATTGCATATTAGCAGTCACGCTATCAAGAAAACAATCTGTCTTGAGATTTGTGGTAAAATATTTTTCTTTTTTAAATTTAAAATAACACAAATTTCGAAACAGATCTAATGATTATAAATTGATGAACCAAAGCCATTGATCTCCTTATAGCATTACCCTATTTTCTTTTGAGAAATGGAAGAGTCATTTATGATTGATTTATTGCATATTAGCAGTCACGTTATCAAGAAAACAAGTATATTGAGTCTTGGAACCCAGATCGATCTGGCCACTAAACCGTTTCAAGTTACATATTTCGATTTTTTTTTTTGTACAAAGGAAAGCCACAGGGGCTAAGTAACAACTAAACTAGGGATCTCTAATCCATCAACATCATGTGCAAGATAGTTATCAGAACTCGCAAGAGGCTCCATGAAAATTTGCCTTTCCTCAAGACATGAGTGACTCATTTTAGCAAAACTGTCAGCGACACAATTTGCCTTATGGTGCACATGCATGAACCGAATATCCCAGTCACGAGCCCACAACTCCTTGATGGCGGACACCAGAGAAGCGTACGGGTGGGTGGGAATAACACCATGAGATATCAGGTTAACAGCATTCTGAGAATCCGTTTCAACATCAACTTTCTGAAATCCATGAATCCAGAGCATCTGCAATCCTTCGAGGATGCTGCGTAATTCTGCCCAAAGAATATCACAAGTACCCAAAGATTTGCTAAACCCCACAATAAAAGTCCCAATGTTATCACGAACAACCCCTCCAACGCAGCAGCCTAGAGAACCTATATTTCGATTGTTTTGGTACTTGAACCAAATAAAGTTTTGAGACATTAAAACACTTTACTATATATACTTTATAGTATTTCACTATAATGTGTATCTATTACAAAGTCAAAATGTTTCAACGCAGCAGCCTAGAGAACCTATATTTCGATTGTTTTGGTACTTGAACCAAATAAAGTTTTGAGACATTAAAACACTTTACTATATATACTTTATAGTATTTCACTATAATGTGTATCTATTACAAAGTCAAAATGTTTAGCAATCTTCTTCAAGCCCGCGAAAGTCTTGTAATAGATATAGAACTTATTGGTTTACCTAATTTTAACATATACACTTTATAGTATTTCACAATAATTTTAAGAAAAAAGTAATGCTTTACTCCCTAATTTATTTCACTATTATTTCAATAATTAAATTATGATAAATTACATTTTTTTAAATTAAATTTAATAATTTCATTCCATAAAAATTGATATATATAAAATGATAATTCACTATCTAATTTATTTATTTTCGTCAGCTGGCCCCAAAGAGAAACACACAACACAATAATTAGGGGCACACTTAGTATAAATGCACAGATGTAAAGTACGGTAAAGAAAGTATTATAGAGAAATGTGAGGAGAAAAATAGAGAGAAAAAGTATGATAAAAAGTGTGTTTGGTATGTATAAAATAGGCCAAATTACTCTTTTGGTCCTCAACGTTTGCACCAAGTTTAATATTGGTCCTTAACGTTTCAAAAAGTTATTTTAGGTCCTCAACGTTTTTTTTTGGTCAAAATTGGTCCTTCAGCGTAACTCCGTCTAGTTTTTTTTTGTTAAATGCTGACGTGGAAGGCTTATGTGGCAAACTCTCTCTCCTACGTGTCATATTTGGATGGTATGACATCCTCTCTCACTCCAACTCAGCAAAATGATGCCGTTTTGCTAAGTTGGAGTGAGAGAGAAGTGATGCAAAACTGCGTCGTTTTGTTGAATTGGAGTGAGAGAGGGTATCACATCATCCAAATATGACACGTAGGAGAGAAGGTGTGCCACATAAGCCTTCTACGTCAGCATTTAACAAAAAAACCCAGACGGAGTTACGCTGGAGGACCAATTTTGACCGAAAAAAAAAACGTTGAGGACCTAAAATAACTTTTTGAAACGTTGAGGACCGATATTAAACTTGGTGCAAACGTTGAGGACCAAAAGAGTAATTTGACCTATAAAATATGATGTAAAGTTTTTTTTTTTTGAATCGTGAGATTACATGCAATGCATTGTTTGGTAAGTATACCAATGTTTGCACGAAGTTTAATATTGTTCCTCAACATTTCAAAAAATTATTTTAGGTCCTCAACTTTTTTTTTTTGTCAAAATTGGTCATCTAGCATAACACCGTCTGATTTTGTCATTAAATGCTTACGTGAAAGGCTTACGTAGCACATCTCCCTCCTACGTGTCATATTTAAATGACATGGCACCCTTATCACTCCAACTCAGCAAAAGGACGTCGTTTAGTCCCTCACATACGACAAAACGGCGTCGTTTTACTGAGTTGGAGTGAGAGAGGATTCATGTCATTTAAATATGACACGTAATAGAGAAGGTGTGCCACATAAGCCTTCCACGCCATCATTTAACGGTAAAACCATACGGAGTTATGCTAGAGGACAAATTTTGACAAAAAAAATGTTGAGGACCTAAAATAACTTTTTGAAATGTTGAGGAACAATATTAAACTTTGTAAAAATATTAAAGACCAAAATAATAATTTGGCCGGATAAATTTCTTTACTTGATTTGTATTCCTTTCTTTATTAAAAAAATTGGAGAAGAATGATTTTAAAACCCTGTATGGTGTTAACTTTTTTACTATTTTTTTTTTGGCCTGAACTTTTTTACTAATTTTAAATTGACGTTTTTAAAAACATACTTTCAAGATCAAAAATAAAAAATGAGAAATAGAAAGGGAGTGACTGCGAAGAACTCAAGTTTTTTTAGTTGAACTCCCATTGGTCACTTCATATTCTTTTTTAAATTTAGTTTTTATAACTAATAAGGAGAGAGAGAGAGAGAGAGAGAGAGTGAAGGGAGGACACGGCAATAATTTCTATCTAACTTAATAAAAAAACACTTATTTTGTAATTATCCTTATTAAAATTACTTATTTTGTAATCATACTAAAATCAACAATTCATGTATAATTAAAAAAAAAAGCTAAAGTACTATTTTGGTCCTCAATGTTTGCATGAAGTTTAATGTTGGTCCTCAATGTTTCAAAAGTTTAATGTTGGTCCTCAAAGTTTTATTTTTTGGTCAATTTTGGTCCTCGAGCGTAACACCGTTAATTTTTTGTCGTTAAATGATGACATGGCATGCTTATGTGGCACACCCTCTCCCTACGTGTCATATTTTAATGACGTGACATGACACATCACTGCCACGTCACCCCGCATTGCCACATCATCATCTTCTCTCCTTTATCATCATAATCATTTGGGGTGACGTGGCAGTGATGTGTTATGCCACATCATTAAAATATGACATGTAGAAGAGAGGGTGTGCCACATAAGCATGCCACATCATCATTTAATGGCAAAAAGTTAACTGTGTTACGCTCGAGGACCAAAATCGACCAAAAAATAAAACATTGAGGACCAACATTAAACTTTTAAAACATTGAGGACCAACATTAAACTTCAGCCTATAATTTATAAGAAATGTTTTATAACTCGAATCAGGTCAGTTGAACCAAAAATTGGCTAAGTGTTCGTTTCGAGTTTAGCTATAAATCCAATTTTGGATTGATCCAAGTTGGACCAATCAAAATCAATTAAAATTGATGACTCGATAAATAACCGGTTAAAAGTGACATTATGGTGCCAAAACACGTGAGCTATTTAGATGATGTAATGATATAAGGTGATATTATAAGGACAAATTAATTATATCACCTTAGCAAATAACGATAATGTCACACTCAATAGATATTTAGATGATATGACAATGTAAGGCGATACCATGATAACAAATTAACCATATCATACCAACACATAATGTTGAAATCATATATGACTTTAAAAGATAAAATCACTGTTCTCAGAACCGGACCGGAAAATTGGTAAACCGGCTGCTAGTCCGGTCCGAAATAACCAAAGAACCGGTCAGATATAAAACTGGTCAATAATCGGTGGTTTAGACGGTTTGACCGGTTTTTCCTTTTTTAAAAAAAAAATTTTTTTTTTGTTGTTTATGATTTAGTATTTATTGAGAATTTGTTGTGACTTCTAGTTGTAAGGATTGTTCTATTTCAATATTTATTGTTTGGTTTGTGATAAGACTTGAGAGTTAAATATGTTGATCCTTGAACTTATTTGAAGAGTTTAATATGATATTGTGGTAATTTGAAACTTGTTCTATTTCTTATCATGTTTAGATCGAGATGTAAACATATAATTATGAAGTATATAATTTTTTATGATATATTTTAGTATATTTAATTAAAAATATATATTTTAAATGCCACCGATTCGCCACGGTTGGACCATTGAACCGTGAACCAGTGCCTCGACCGATTCAATAACCGGTCTGGTTTTAAAAACATTGGATAAAATTGTAGTGACTAAATAATTGAGTGTAAAGTTAAAGAACCTACTAGCCTAGTCTATTTTCAAAATTGGTAGACTAAATAGAAGTGGGAGAGAAACAATTGGCAAAAGTACCTTTCCTACCCCCAACGTTTGGGGTTCTGTTAGTTTCGCTCCTAACGTTTTTTTGCTGTCAATTGTACCCCTAACGTTTTACGTTTCTGCCAATGTCACACTTTTAACTAACATCGTCAAATATTTAACAGTTTTTGCTGACGTGACATCCTATGTGGCAAAACATTTTTTTTTTCTGTCATTTGTACTCCTAACGTTTTACATTTCTACCAATGTCACCCTTTTCACTAGTACCATCAAATATTTAATAGTTTTTGCTTACGTAGCATCCTATGTGGCAAAAATATCTGAATTGACATATTTTTTTCCACACCAGATTTTTTACTCATCTTTTTCCCATAAAAACTGTGTCGTTTTAGTCTCACCATATTCTTTTTAAAATATAACTCAAACGCACGTGCTATTTTGCAGATAAAAACATCGGAGACGTTACCCATTCTCTACTTTGTCGGAGATGTTACCCTAAAATAGAAAATGGATAACGTCTTCGATGTTTTTATGAGCAAAATATTGTGTGCGTTTGAGTTATATTTTAGAAGGAATATGCCGAGGTTAAAATGACATAATTTTGATGGGGAAAAGATGAGCAGGAAATCTGATGTGAAAAAAATATACCAAATCGAATATTTTTACCATGTAAGCAAAAACTATTAAATATTTAACGGTGTTAATGAAAAAGAGTAATATTGGCATAAAAGTAAACAGCCAAAAAACTTTAGGCCTAAACCCTAAACATTATGAGTAGAAAATGTACTTCTGCCAAAGTATTTCTCCAAAGATATTTACATCAGTTTCGGAATCGGACTGAATCCTTAGTTTAGGTTTTTCTGCTGTTTGTTGATTCTACGACTCAGGGAAGGAGAAACCTCCGTTAGCTTCAGAATATGAATTCCGATTTTCAGGGATTGGGGTTCATTCCGAGGTAATCATCATTCATTATGCTTTATTTTCTGATTGCAAGGTTATCTTCGTCACTCCCATGCCGTGCGAGGACCCATCTAGGGTTTCTCCATCACAATGCTTCCCACATTGTTTATTTGTTTTCTTCGGTAGTGAAGTCATCTGAATCAAATCAACTTAGACGAAATCAAGAAGGAAATGATTTGTTTACAGATTCTTACCTCACGCCTGCTAAATCAGCTATTAAAGTAGGAAAAAGGGTTAAACTGAAAGACTCTGATAAACGCAAGTTGTTATTTGATTTTTTTAAGAGTTACGGATTCTCAGATACACAGATATCCAATATTGTGAAAAGGTGTCCAAAAGTGCTTTGGGCAAATCCTGAGAAAAACATTGTGCCCAAGCTAAGGTTTATCCATTCTATAGGGTTTTCTAGTTCTGAACTCCCGCATCTACTCGCTTCTAACAGTATATTTCTTCAATGGGGCTTAAAGAGACGTATAATTCCCCTTTATGAGGCCCTTAAGAGTGTACTTGTTGAAGATTGGAAAGTAAATATACTTTTAAAACGCTCAAGATGGACATCTGTATACAAATACGATGTAAAGAATTTAGTTCCAAACATTAAGGTATTGAGAGATCTTGGTGTACCTCAATCTTCGGTCTTTCTACTGTTAAAAATATCTCCAAGAGCTGCATTTATGAATCATGCAATGTTTGTTGAATATGTCAATTTTGCTAAACAAATAGGAATTCAACCTTTCAAGACCATATTCGTTCAAGCAATTAGGGTTTTTGCACAGTTGAAGCAACCAGCCTGGGAGTCAAAACTGGATATGTTCGAGAAGTGCGGCTGGTCCAGGGATGTCACTCTCTCAGCTTTCTGTAAGTTTCCCTGTTGTATGCTTGCGTCAGAAGAAAAAGTGACAAAGTTGATGAAGTTTATAGTGGATGAAATGGGTTTCCCGTTGGAAGATTTAGCTGGATGCCCAACACTTTTTAGCTATAGTTTGGAGCAGAGGATTATTCCCAGATGGTCAATAGTTAAGATTTTGAAAATGAAGGGTTTGATCAAGAAAAATCTTTCCATGACCTACATTATTATTGTGAGTGAGAAAAAGTTTCTGGAGAAATTTGTAAATCCATTTCAGAAAAGTGTTCCTGATTTACTGGAACTATATAGAGCTCAATCAACAGCTCCAATAAACCAGTAACGTATATATGTATCAAGTGACGCGATTAAGTCAACAATTTAGTTTTGCCCTTTTCCCCAGCTCTAAGTATATGACGAAATTATGGTGCCTCCAACTGTTGATTTTAATTTATCTACTCATTTAGTACTGCATTTTGAGTGGTGCACTTCTGAGGCTCTTGTGGTTGAATGAGTGCCTTTTTCTTTTAAGCAGAGGGTCCTATGTCACACTAGGATAAACAACTTTCATATTTAATTTTGCTTCTAGTACAATTTTCTTATTCACCCTTGAGTGTTTTTTATTATTTGATACTCTCAGGCTCACCTGCTCTTTTATCCTTGTAGGGTTTTAGCCCAATAAGTATATTTTGTTTTATCACCATGACTAGAACACAGTAATGCTTGAATTTTTGTTTTTCCTAATTCATTTTGATATTTGTGTTGAGTAACTTGTTACTTTCAGAATTTGAGTACAGAAACTTTTCTTTTTTGTCTTGCTGGTTGTAAGTAGTAAAATTACTGTATGATATTAGTGTTTTTGAGCCAGTCTTCTTCTTGTTTCTTTGGAGCATTTTCTCTCTCTATTGAAATATTATCTCCTTTTATAACTACTGCCAACTCAGTATATATATGTGTGAGTATGATTCATGTTTTGAGAAAAGTACCGTTGACAAACATGATTCACATTTGCGGGATTGTGAGTAGGGATAATCAAAATATTTATACCCAATGGGTACCTGAAAATTTATTTTGTGGGTCTGGATATGGGTCCGGGTATAAAGTTAACGGGTCCTGGTCCGGGTAAGGAGGTACCTTACCCGTACCTTACCTGCAATAGTAATTATTTATTTATATATATATAAAGTATTATTTTTAAATTTTTTGTGTTGAGAAAATATATAATTCTAAGAAAAATGTTAAATATCTTATACATATTAAAGTAATTTAATTGTACATTTATATTTATGATTTAATTTTTTTATTTTTTGTGATTATAGATGAAAAAAATTGATTAAAATAAATTTTATATTAATAAAATAATAATTTATTTCAAATTTTTATGGGTCTGGGTCCGGGTATGGGGATTTAACTACCCGTAGGGTCCAGGGATGGGGATTGATTTTGATACCCGTTCAAGTCCGAGTCTGGGTCTGGGGATTATAGTACCCTACCTATACCCTACCCATGATCATCCCTAATTGTGAGAAAGTAGAGGTGTCAAAGTGGGCTAACTTGGCTCTGACGGGTTGACCCACCACGGGTTGGACCCGTGACGGGTTGACTCACTCGGGTTGATCATGTTAAACGGGTTGAGAATCCCAATCCGACCCACCAAGGTGGTGGGTCCTTGGTGGGTCAGGTCAACCCACCTGTTTTTTTTAATTTTTTTTAAAAATGAAATCTATACTTCTTTTATACATTTTTTTCATGAACTAAGAAATTTAATATGATAAAATGAAAGAAAAGATTTATTATTCATCATGTTACTCACAAATAGTTAAAAATAAAACAATGAAAGTATGAAACATAGTCAAAATATCACAATATTACTCATTTCTTTTCCTCTTGGCTCCTACAAATATGGTGAAAAATGAAAATATCACAAAAAGAAAGAAACATGATAATAAATTATGTTTTTTTTTTAATTTTTTTTTAAGTTAGGTGGATTACGGGCCAATTCACCTAACCTGCGAGCCAACGTGGGTTAGGTGGGTCGGGTTCCTCCAACCCGTTTAATAAACGGGTTGGGATTTTGCAACCCAACCCACCAAATTGGTGGGTTAAACGGGCCAACTCATCGGATTACACCCGTTTTGATAGCTCTACGAGAAAGGTTTGTACTTGGAAGGATAAAACGGAAGTTTCATATTTTTAGTTACGTACTATTAAGAATAAAAATATAATGTGTGATGGATTTTTTTCTCTTTATTTAGAGATTCATTATTTGAAATTTGGTAGAATCCTGCCTCAGGTGATTTGGTAAAATATAGAAGGGACATGTAGTAGTTCACATACCAAACAAATATAAAGGGAGAAACTGTTAAGATGAATTTTGCTCTCAATGGTTTCAATATTGAAATGATACATTTTCAATCATATTTTTTCCAATGTTGCCAACTCAGTAGTCTATTTTTATTATTCTATAAAAAGAGAACATATTTTTATATTTTCAATAAAAATATAAATAGAAAACAGTGGGACTCACTAAACTTATTGAAAAACTGTATGCATATATGTTATTAATCATGAGCCTTCAAAAATTAATGGCCCTCTGAATTATAATTTTTTATGTATATGAAATATTTGGCACACAATTTAAGGGTAAAATGCAAAAAATTCCTTTAAACTTTGGACTATGAGCAAGAAACTCCCTCTTTGACTAATAACCCCTAAACTTTCATTAATATATAAAAGACCCCAAATGCTATTTAAATTCTCTACACATCAGATTTAATCTACACAAGTATTAACGATGGATTGAAAAATAGTTTAGTAATGTTTAAATGAAGTTTTGGGTTTGAAATTTTGTGAATGCATTTATTTTTTTTGAGAGATTTTTTAATATAATCAGGTGTGCGACATGGATCGAGTTCGAATTATTTTTAATAATTATCCTTTTTCTCACAATTTTCCATGTAGAATCTAAATCCAATTGTTATCAACTTTTTTGTCTTATTTCTTCTGCAGTTTTTTTCTTTGCCTCAATTAAAACCAACTAAATTTATATTTTTGGAAAATAAATGAATAAAAATTAATTAATATTAATTTGTAAATGTTATTTTGACTTCTCAAAACGTCATATATTACATAATATTTTAAATTTATATTATTATTTATTAATTTAAAAAACATTTATTAAAAAAAAGAGTATAGTTCATATATATAAATATAGTGGCTCTTTGAATATAAAAATCAAGTTCATGACTAAATATCAATTTTGTATTGCTTAGAGATTATATATATTATTTTAGTTAGATATTTAATTTTTTATTTTTAATTATTTCACATAATATAATTATGACACACATTTAATTTAAATTTAATATTTTGAATATATTTGTTCAAATTTTTTAATCTAAACAAATTATATCAATATTTCAATGTCTATTTTGGTAATCTTCTATTAGATAAATACACTTTTTTTAAAAAAATTGACAAAAGTACCTTTCCTATCTCTAACGTTTGGGGTCCTGTCAGTTTCGCCCCTAACGTTTTTCGCTGTCAATTGTACCCCTAACATTTTACGTTTCTGCCAATGTCACCATTTTCACTAATACCGTCAAATATTTAACAATTTTTGCTGACCTGACATCCTATGTGGCAAAACTTTTTTTTTCTATCAATTGTACCCCTAACGTTTTACATTTCTACCAATGTCATCCTTTTCACTACCACCATCAAATATTTAATCGTTTTTGCTTACGTGGCATCTTATGTGACAAAAATATTTGACTTGGCATATTTTTTTCACACCAAATTTTTTATTCATTTTTTTCCCATAAAAACCGTGTCGTTTTAGCCTCACCATATTCCTTTTAAAATATAACTCAAGCGCACGTGCCATTTTGCAGATAAAACATCGGAGACGTTACCCATTCTCTACTTTGTCGGAGACGTTACTCTAAAATAGAGAATGGATAACGTCTACGATATTTTTATGAGCAAAATAACGCGTGCGTTTGAGTTATATTTTAGAAGGAATAGGCCGAGGTCAAAACGAGACAATTTTGATGAGGAAAAGATGAATAAGAAATCTGATGTGAAAAAAAAATATACCAAGTCAGATATTTTTGCCACATAGGATGTCACGTGAGCAAAAACTATTAAATATTTGATGGTGCTAGTGAAAAGGGTGACATTGTCAGAAATGTAAAACGTTAAGTATACAATTGACAGGAAAAAAACCGTTTTGCCACATAAGATGGCACGTCAGCAAAAACTTTTAAATATTTGACGGTGTTAGTGAAAAGGATGACATTGGTAGAAACGTAAAATGTTAGGGATATAATTGACAGTGAAAAAACGTTAAGAATAAAACTGACAGAACCGCTAAACGTTGAGAGGTGAGAAATGTCCTCTTGCCTCAAAAGTTTTACATCCAAATATTATTTTTTTTAATAAGTACTCTTCTTCAGCGATAACAACTAACTAGCCACACAGAAAGCCGGGTGAATCGAGCTGATTCACCAAGCTATGTCTAGGTTTTCTTCGATCTGTGCAGATTCTACGGCGCAGGGAAGGAAATCCTCACTTAGCTTCACAATATGAATGCCCAGTGCGAGATATTGTTGAACGTTCGGGGATAATCGGAGCTGACAACTCCTATGAGGTGAGTTCACAATCATCATTATTCGTTATGCTTTGTTTTCTGATTGCTAGGACCCGGCTAGGGTTTCTCCGTCACAATGCTTCCCACATTGTCTATTCGTTTTCTTCAGTAGCGAAATCATCTGAATCAAATCAACTTAAACGAAATCAAGAAGGAAATGATTTGATTGCAGATTCTTACCTCACGCCTGCCAAATCAGCTATTAGAGTAAGAAAAGGGGTTAAACAGAAAGACCCTAATAAATCCGAGTTGGTATTTAATTTTTTTAGGAGTTACGGTTTCTCAGACACGCAGATATCCAGGATTGCGAGATTGTTTCCAAAAGTGCTTTCGGCAAATCCTGAGAAAACCCTTTTACCCAAACTTAGGTTTATCCAATCTATAGGGTTTTCAAGTTCTGAACTCCCACAACTAGTCAGTTCTAACTGTATATTTCTTTCATGGAGCTTAAAGAAACGGATAATTCCCCTTTATGAGGCCCTTAAGAGTGTACTTGATGAAGATCAGAAAGTAAATATAGTTTTAAAATGCCCAAGATGGACATCTGTATACAAATACGATGCAAAGAATTTGGTTCCAAACATTAAGTTATTGAGAGATCTTGGAGTGCCTAAATCTTCAGTCTTTCTACTATTAAGATTTTTTCCATGTGCTGCGTTTAGTGATCATGCAAAGTTCGTTGAGTATGTCAATTGTGCTAAACAAATAGGAATCCAACCTTTCAAGTCCACATTCATTTATGCAATTAGGGTTTTAGCACAATTGAAGCAACCATCATCCTGGGAGTCAAAACTCGATATGTTCGAGAAGTGCGGCTGGTCCAGGGATGTCACTCTCTCAGCTTTCTGTAAGTTTCCATATTGTATGCTTCTGTCAGAAGAAAAAGTGACAAAGTTGATGAACTTTTTTGTGGATGAAATGGGTTTCCCGTTGGAAGATATAGCTGGATGCCCAACAATTTTTTGCTATAGTTTGGATCAGAGGATTATTCCCAGATGGTCTGTAGTTAAAATTTTGAAAATGAAGGGTTTGATCAAGAATAATGTTTCTATACCTTACATTATTATTATGAGTGAGAAAAAGTTTCTGGAGCTATTTGTAATTCCATTTCAGGAAAGTGTTCCTCATTTACTGGAACTATATAGAGCTGAATCAGCACCTCCAACAAAATAGTAACGTATATATGGATCAAGCGACGCCAGTAAGTTCACAATTGAGCATATGACGAAATTCTGGTGCCTCCAATTGATTATAATTTATCTACTCATTTAGTACAGTGTTCTGAAGCTGTTGTGGCTGAATGATTGCCTTTTTCTTTTATGTAGAGGATCCTATGTCACAATAGGATAAACAACTTTCATATTTAACTTTGCTCGTTGTACAATTTTCTTATTCACCCTTGAGAGTTTTCTATTATTTGATACCCTTCAGGTTCAGCGTGCTGTTTATCCTTGTAGGATTTTAGCCTAATAAAATATGTATATTTTGTTTTATCACTATGACTAGAACACAGTAATGCTGGAATTTTTGTTTTTCCATTTTCATGTTGATACTTGTGTAGAGTAACATGTTACTTTCAGAATTTGAGTACAGAAACTTTTCTTTTTCGTCTTGGTGTAGTAAGTAGTCAAATTACTGTATGATATTAGTGTTTTTGAGCCGGTCTTCTTTTGTTTCTTTGCAGCATTTTCTCTCTCTATTGAAATATTGTCTCCTATTTAGGTTGATCGAAGCCATTTTTCCACTTTGTTGAGGAATGTTACTACTGCCAACTCAGTATATATATATATGTGTGTGTGTGTGTGTGTGTGTATGATTTATGTTTTGAGAAAAGTAACGTAGACAAAACATGGTTTAAAGTTTCTTGGACTAAATCACATATGTGGGATAATGAGGAAGGTTTGGACTTGGAAGGATAAAACACAAGTTTGGTAATTCAAGTCACATACTACTAAGAATAAAAATATAATGTGTGAAGGATTTTTTACTCTTTTATTTAGAGATTCATTATTAGAAAACAATAGGAGAAATTATTAGGATGGATTTAGCTTTTAATAACCTAACCATAGAAATAAATAAAGACAGAATACATTGGCGTCGCTTGATTCATATAGTCGACTCTACTTAGTAGGAAAAGGTTTTGATTGGTGTTGTATTTAAAGATTCATTATTTAAAAATTGGTAGAATCCTGGCCTGAGGTGATTTGGTCAAATATAGAAGAGACATGTAGGAAAGAAGAGTAGTTCGGATACCAAACAAATATAAAAGGAGAAACCGTAGATGAATTTTGCTCTCAATGGTTTCATTATATATTATGTTATCATGTATTGATTCACCTAGTTCATCCCACTTAGGGAGGAAATGTTTTGTATGTTGTTATTGTAAAAGAGTTATTTATGCAGCATTGAAATTTCTTTTAGGTTTCTTTCTTTTTGGAAGTTATTTATGATGTACGCCATGTTGAAAAGGAATGCCTTTGTTTAAGTAAAGTCTCGGATTCGAGTCTTCAGTATGGAAAAGCTTATGTTTGGAGGGCTCTACTCCTTGTTATAGGATCTCCATTAGTTCGAGGAGGATTGTCTCAAATAGGAAGATACTTATGGGACGAAATTATAGAGTCTCCAATTGTTATTTTAATTTATCTACCCTTTTAGTATTGTGTTTTGAGTGGTGCACTTCTATAACTGTAGGTGAGAATGAGTGTTTTGTTTTTCTCTCTTTTGCTATGGTTTGTTAATGAAAAAAGAATAAAATTTCCAAACTTGTTATGCGAGCCAAATAACACAATGAGTTGAAAATTTTAACCCAAACCAATCCAATTTGGCGGATTGTTTTGGATTAAGCAGGTTGACGGGTTAATCCAACTCAATACACATGTCGAACTTTATAACATCATCTTAAAATTATTAAGTGAGTGATTAGTTTATTATTAAAAATATTATTCAAGCACCTATGTTTAGTGAAAACTTGCAACTTCCAATGAAAATATATACATTATAAAATTGGGTTAAATATTTAGATTATTTTTGTTAAATTAATAATTAGATTATTTGATTACGTAGTCGTTAAATTAAATTTTTTATTATTAATTTGTATGATATTAGAAATTTGGATGAATTTGAGATAAGAAATTGATAATAGATTTTCTTTAAATGATCCCAATAGAATAAATTTTAATTAGAAATTTTTATAATAAAATATATGAAAAACTGAAAACAAAGGCTTTTGGCTGAAAAGTGAAAACATATGAAATTAGAATTAGACTATAATTGTAGAGAAAGGAAAAGAGAAAGGGAATGTATTTATTGTGTTTGTTAGTAAACGTTGAAAATAGAAATAGAATGAAAATGTATTAAAATTATTACTTTACACTTTGTATTAAAATAATAAAAAAAAAGTTATGATTGTATCAAATCAAAGGGTATAATAGATATTTTTTCTTTTTTGAAGATAGAAATAAAAAAGTGAGTAATATGTAAAGTTTACTTGTTTTTTTTTATCAATTTTTCCCACCCTAAAGAACTGTAGAAAATATCACCGACTTATCTAGTGTGATGAAGATGTTCTAGAAATTGCTAGAGTTTGAAAAAACTCTAGAATTTGCTATGATATGGCGTGGGAAAAGTCTAGAGATTGTGGTAGTAAATGTGGCAGTAAATTAACAAATACTAGAATATATTAGAGAAATGTAAAAAATAAAATAGTGTGAGGCGGTGAAGAAAAGTAGCCGACATGCAACACCTATATATCTATATGTATATGATTTTAGATTTTTTGGTGTCATAAAATTAAAGTGTGACATCAAAAAAATAATTACTCTAATATACATGTATTATAGGTAGTTACTAAAATAGTGTAGAAGTGCATAACTTTCCATTACTTCATTTAAAAATTTAAAAATTTTATTTAAAAATTAAAAAATATCAAATATTATGATTTGATATCATTTTGAAATTTCATTTATTTTATATAAACTTTTTTAAAAAAAGAATAAATTACATGCACATATGTATATGCGAATCCTCTAGTATACATATATATGTAGCATTGTGTGTGTTGTTTAGAAGTGAGAAACACAAGTGTGTGTTGAGCATTGTTTTGAAAACCGAACCGGACCGGACGGTCGGACCGGTAAACCGGTAAACTGCCAGCCAGTCCGGTCCGGAATAACCAATGAACCGGTCAGATATAAAACCGGTCAAGAACAGGTCAGAACCGGTGGTTTAGACGGTTCGACCGGTTGTTCATTTTTTTTAAAAAAATTTGTATTGTTTATGATTTAATATTTATTGAAAATTTGTTGTGACTTGTAGTTGTAAGGATTGTTCTATTTTAGTATTTATTGTTGAGTTTGTGATAAGATTTGAGACTTAAATATGTTGATCCTTGAACTTATTTGAAGAGTTTAATATGATATTGTGGTAATTTGCAACTTGTTCTATTTCTTATCATGTTTAGATCGAGATGGAAACATATAATTATGAAATATATAATTTTTTTATGATATATTTTAGTATATTTAATTAAAAATATATATTTTAAATGTCACCGGTTCGACCACGGTTCAACCACGGTTCGACCATTGAACCGTGAACCAATGCCTCGACCGGTTCAATGACCGGTCCGGTTTTAAAAACATTGGTGTTGAGTGAGTTGTGAGTATAGAGTGAAAAATAGTGTGTGCGTGAGAGTGTTGAGAGCAAAGTGAGAAAGAGTGTAAAGTGTGGCAGTGACGTGAGGTGTGTGCCAGAGTATAAATAAAGTGTAAAAGAGTGAGAATTATAATTGTGTCTTATATAATATAAAAATTATTTCAGTTAAGTCCCTACTCTAACATCTTCCCAAGTTCTACCAGAACATGACCGAAGAAATGGGCGACACACACTGGCCCTGGTTTAACACAAAACGCCACCGTTTAGTAGAAATGCGGAAAAATGCAGAAAAACAGCTCCAGAGGATATTGATTCGTTAAAATCTAACTATGAGATAATTGTAAAACATGTCAATTACCCCTTTTAAATTATAAAATGTGACAAATATCTTATAAGTCATAGAATTTAGCAAATACAACTATACTTTTATATAATTAAATTTAGGATAAAGTACCCTTGTTGTCCTCAAATTTTGCTATAATGTTTATTCCTGCTCACAAATTTTTTTTTGGTTCATGCATATCTCCAAACTTTCAATTTTGTTTATGCCTATCCTTTTTGCTAACATGTTAACTTACTTGAAAGAATTTGCTCACGTGGACGATGAATGCGTATTTCTTTTGCCACGTTACTGTCCATCTCATATTTAATTTTTTTACTTTTATTAAAAATAATTAACCTAATCCGAATAAAAAATATTTTAGGGTAAAAGTTTGGTTTGTTTTATTTATTTGGATTAGGTTATTTTCTTTAATAAAAGTACAACGTTAAATATAAGGTGGACAGTCAGGCCAAAAAAATATATATATATAAGGTGGACAGTGATGTGGCAAAAGAGATACACATTTATCGTCTACGTCGGCAAATTCTGTTAAACAAGTTAGCAGTGTTAGCAAAAAGGGCAGACATGAACAAAATTGAAAGTTTGAGGGTAGGCATGAACCAAAAAAGAAGTTTGAGTGCAAGAATGAACATTGCAAAAAAGTTTGGGGACAACAATGATATTTTACCCTTAAATTTAACTCTAATTAGACAGAATTCAAAAAAATGAAAAAAAAAATGGAACCATGTAAAGTAACATTGGTAAAATTGAAATTGATTATTTGAATAAAATTGGAAGTCATAAATATTATGATATATATATGGAACTTTTCACAAAAATTAAGCGTACAGGGGTATTTGTCAAAATTAATATTGCAAGAGAACAATTGAGGATACTTGAAGACAGTATATGCATTTTTCTCTTATTTACCGGAATATGTTACATGTTAGCCTTGAGAATAATATAATTTAAAAAAATTTAATGTTTTTCGTCAATTAGAGGTAAAATATTAGTTAGTGTCTGAATTATTAGTCAAACTACTATTTAGTCTTTAAATTAGGTAAAAATATTATTTAGTTTCCAAATTTACAGCTCTGTCAACTATTTAGTTTCTGAATTTGACAAAAGTACTATTTAGTCACCGAATTTGTCAATTATTTAGTCTCTGAACTTGGCAGAAGTACTATTTAGTCCCCAAATTTGCAACTCTGTCAACTTTTTAGTTTCATGACTGTTACCCATTAGATAATCAGCTGACGTGGCCATTAAATGGTGATGTGGCATGTGCTCAGGCATTTAACGGTGCCACATCAACATTTAACAGCCACATCAACTGGTGTCTAATTATCTAACAGTAACTGGTAATACTTATTAGTTAGGACATTAAATAGTTGACAGAGTTGCAAATTCGGTGATCAAATATTATTTTTGACAAATTTAGAGATTAAATAGTTGACAGAATTACAAATTTGGAGACTAAAAAATTGACAGAGTTATAAATTTAAAAATCAAATAATACTTTTGTCGACTAAATAATAATAGTTATTTATTTTGCCCTCATTATATTTATACGGCACCCTAGAATTGAGTTTGTGAAGAATCATACAACGAAGCACTCTCCTTCCGCCATAACAAGTCACACGGAATTGAGTTTGTGAAGAATGATACAACGAAGCCGGCTGGATCGCATCTTCGATCTGTATTGATTCTACGACGCAGGGAAGGAAATCCTCCATTAGCTTCACAATTTGAAAGCCGAGTGCGAGAAATTGTTGTGCGTTCGGGGATAATTGGAGCTGACAACTCATATGAGGTGAGTTCGTAATCATCATTATTCGTTATGCTTTGTTTTCTAATTGCAAGGACTCGGCTAGGGTTTCTCCGTCACAATGCTTCCCGCATTGTCTATTCGTTTTCTTCAGTAGTGAAATCATCAGAATCAAATAAAACTAAACGAAATCAAGAAGGAAATGATTTGTTTGCAGATTCTTACCTCACGCCTGCCAAATCAGCTATTAGAGTAAGAAAAAGGGTTAAACAGAAAGACCCTAATAAATCCGAGTTGGTATTTAATTTTTTTAGGAGTTACGGTTTCTCAGACACGCAGATATCCAGGATTGCGAAATTGTTTCCACAAGTGCTTTCGGCAAATCCTGAGAAAACCCTTTTACCCAAACTAAGGTTTATCCAATCTATAGGGGTTTCAAGTTCTGAACTCCCACAACTACTCAGTTCTAACTGTATAATTCTTTCATGGAGCTTAAAGAAACGGATAATTCCCCTTTATGAGGCCCTTAAGAGTTAAGAGTGTACTTGGTGAAGATTGGAAAGTAAATGTAGTTTTAAAACACCCAAGATGGACTGTTCCAAACAAATTCGATGTAAAAAATATAGTTCCAAACATTAAGTTACTGAGAGATCTTGGAGTGCCTCAATCTTCGGTCTTTGTACTGTTAAAGTTATCTCCATGTTCTGCATTTACGAATCATGAAATGTTTGTTGAGTATGTCAATTTTGCTAGACGTAGAGGAATTCAACCTTTCAAGTACATATTCGTTCAAGCAATTATAGTTTTATCACAATTGAAGCAATCAACCTGGGAGTCGAAACTGGACATGTTTGAGAGATGCGGCTGGTCCAGGGATGTCACTCTTTCAGCTTTCAGTAAGTTTCCATCTTGTATGTTTGTGTCAGAAGAAAAAGTGACAAAGTTGATGAAGTTTATAGTGGATGAAATGGGTTTCCCGTTGGAAGATATAGCTGGATGCCCAACAACGTTTTGCTATAGCTTGGAGCAGAGGATTATTCCGAGATGGTCCGTGGTTAAAATTTTGAAAATGAAGGGTTTGATCAAGAAAAAGTTTTCCTTATCCTCCCTTATTTTTGTGAGTGAAACGAAGTTTCTGGAGAAATTCGTAATTCCATTTCAGGAAAGTGTTCCTCATTTACTGGAAATATATAGAGCTGAATCAACACCTCCAAAAAAGTAGTATCTTATATTATGTTTGTTTGAGGTCCTTAAGATTAAACAACAACAATCAAAGTTGTTGGTTTTTTAAAAAAATTTTAGAAAGAAAATTTGAGAGAGATAGAGAGAATTCAAAGTAGGTTGAAAGCTGATATATTTCATTCATAATTCATACTTGATTTATACATAGATATTGTAAATAACAAACTTTCTAATTTTGTGGGCCATCTAATTTGAATATGAAATCTAAAGATAATAAGAAATTTAAATGTTAATAAAAAATAAATAACCTAACAGCAAAAATCTTGAAAGATTTCTTATTTGAATTTAAAAAAATAATAAACTATTGGAGCTAAAATGCCATAATTCAACACTCCTCCTTGGCATTTTGGTGACAGACTTCAATATTTTTTGTAGCCTTCATAAGAAAATCAGAAAGTTGATCCTTTGACCGACCGTGAACCAATATCGCTTCTTTGGATTGTTGAACTTCTTCAATAAAATAAAATTCCAATGGTTGAATTTTGCTTTTAATAATAACATCAATCTCCTCCTGTGACACTTTTCTCTAAATTGGTGTATCACTTGTCTTGAAAAAATGTTTAGATTTTGAAGCAACAAGATTGCAATTTTTGTGTACATCTTGGAAAGTTCTTGTTTCTCCAAGAGATTCATTAAAAATTGCTTCACCATCAATTGTAGCTTTTGGCACATTCTGAACATTGGCTTCAACTTCATTCCATTCAATAGCAAATCTCTTACTTTTCATTGTTATGCTCAGTAATTTAGCACCATAAGCATCAAAGATGGTACAATAATTTCCTTTAAATTCAATAGAATATCCTTTCTCCAATATCTGACAAACACTTAATAAATTTTGACTTAGTTCAGGTACAAACAAAACATTTGTAATAAGTTTAATACCTGAAAAAGTATTTATTTCAACAGTGCCTTTGCCTTTCACATCCAGATATTCTCCATTTCCTATTTTCACTTTGGAATTAAAACTTCTGTCAAGATCTTTGAAAATCGCATCATTATATGACATATGATTAGTGCATCCACTATCAATAAGCCAATTGTTGTTGGAAATAATATTCTGAGAACATGAGGCAACAAATAGTTCATCCTCTTGAATCTCAGACTCAACTACTTGAGCATGTTGAGTTTGGTTCTTGGATTTACATACCTTTGCAACATGGCCTGTTTGCTTGCAATTTCCACATATGGCATCTGGTCTCCACCAACAATATTTCTCTAGATGTGTGGATTTTTTGCAATGCTGACAAGGTGAATACATTTGTTTACCATTGTTGCCTTCAATTTTGTCTTTGTTCCTCTTGCCTTTGTCATTGGTTCGTGCAAAAAGAGCTCCTTCGATGACTTTGTCTTCTCGAAATTGCCTTCTTTGCTCTTGCGCTTGAAGAGCACTCATTAGTTCACCTAATGATATATTATTTAAGTCCTTAGACTCTTCAAGAGAGGAGATTTTGGATTCAAATCTCTCATGAAGAGTTACAAGAACTTTCTCTACAATTCTTTTATCAGGAAATTCTTCACCAAGTAATCTAATATTATTAACAATAAGAGAGATTCGGTCAGCATACTCACTAATTGTTTCGTTCTCCTTTATGTTCAAAGATTCAAATTCTCTTTTCAAATTCAAAACCCGCATTTGACGTGTTCTATCATTGCCTTGATACTCTTCTTTCAATTTTTCCCAAGCCTCTTTCGCTGTACTACAAGCCATAATTCTGTAGAACACAGAATTAGCAACCGAATTTTGAATAAGTGACTTGGCTTTGGATTTCTTTGCTTTCTCTTCGTTATAAGATTTGATTTGGGCCGAGGTAGGATTTTCTCGAAGAGGAGGTATTGGTGTGTCTTCCGTCACGGTTTCCCAAAGGTCGTAGGCTTCCAAAAAAGTTTGCATCTTTACCGACCAAATGTGATAATTTTGACCGGTGAGAATGATAGGAGGATTTAGAATTTGGTTACTAGATGCCATTTGTTTGTAGGTTGAAAAAAAAGTGTTAGATCCCGAAAGATCAACTATGGCTCTGATACCACTTGTTGGTTTTTTAAAAAAAATTTAGAAAGAAAATTTGAGAGAGATAGAGAGAATTCAAAGTAGGTTGAAAGCTGATATATTTCATTCATAATTCATACTTGATTTATACATAGATATTGTAAATAACAAACTTTCTAATTTTGTGGGTCATCTAATTTGAATATGAAATCTAAAGATAATAAGAAATTTAAATGTTAATAAAAAATAAATAACCTAACAGCAAAAATCTTAAAAGATTTCTTATTTGAATTTAAAAAAATAACAAACTATTGGAGCTAAAATGTCATAATTCAACAAAAGCCTTTTTTCACTAGTTGGGTTCGGCTATATGAATCAAACAATGCCAGGAAGTCCACAATTTAGTTTTGCCCTTTTTATCTGCTCTAAGTATATATGAAATTATGGTGCCTCCAGCTGTTGGTTTTAGTTTATCTACTCATTCAGTACAGTGTTTTGAGTGGTGCACTTCTGAAGCTGAGTGCCTTTTCTTTTAATTAGAGGGTCTTAAGTCACAAAAGGATAAACAACTTTCATATTTGATTTTGCTGCTTGTACACTTTTTCTTATTCACCCTTGAGAGATTTCTACTATTTAATACCGTCAGGTTCATCCCGCTGTAATACTTGTAGGAGTTCCTAATAACTATTCTGTTTTATCACTACGACTAGTACACGGTAACAACTAAAACAATCAAAGGCTTTTCTCAGAAGGTGAAGTCGGTTATATGAATCAAACGATGCCAACATGTCTTATCTTTTGCTTATTTCTATGGTTATTATGAATAATTAAATCCTTCTTAATAGTTTTTTCTATTGTTTTCTTTTGTATTCCTCTACCTCTAGTTATTGAGCTATCTTCCATCTAGTACACATTAATGCTGGCATTTTTGTTTTTCCTACTTCATTTTGATATTTGAGTTGAGTGACGTGTTACTTTCAGAATTTGAGTACAGAAACTTTTCTTGCTGGAAGTAAGTAGTCAAAGTACCAGATGATATTAGTGTTTTTGCGCCAGTCTTCTTTTGTTTCTTCGGAGCATTTTCTCCCTCTATTGAAATATTGTCTCCTTTTTAGGTTGATCGAAGTTATTTTTCCTCCTTGTTAAGGAATGTTACTACTGCCAACTCAGTATATATATGTATATGTATATATATGTGTGTGTGTGTGTTTGATTCATGTTTTGAGAAAAGTACCGTTGGACAAACTTGGTTTAAAGTTTCTTGGTCTAAATCACCTTTGCGGGATGGTGAGATAGCTTTTGACTTGAAGGATAAAAACACAAGTTTTTTGATTGATTATAAGTTATAACAGATTAGAAGGAGAGAGTTTGAAGAGTTTACAGAATACATCCTGGAAGGAATAAACTGAAGTGCGAACTTCTTTATATTGTCTCCTTCTTTATATTATATATACACTCTAATTAAATGCAAAGGAATTTGTTGCAGCATGACACTAGTATTTTATTTAGAGAAAACAAAAGTAGTAGTGGTGATGGTCAATGGGACAACAACAGTGGTGGAGAAATCTTTCTTGTTCTTGTTTTGACTCTTAGGGCTCGGGCGAGTTTTTGAAAATTGCTTATTTTTAAATTACCTTTGTTAAACTAGAGTTTGAGGTTTGAAGAAGTTAATCTTGATGCGTCCTACGACAAATTCGATTAGAATTTAAAAGTTTTTTGGGATGGAATTGAAGATAGGGGTGCACAAGGATCCGGCCAACCCAGCCCGGCCCGGGCCCATTCGGGTCCATCAGGCCGGGTCGGGCTCCTCAAAACCCAGCCCAACCCGGGGTAGGTCCATTTCTTTTTTTTTGTTATTTTTATTATTTAAGTATTTTTATATATAAAAAAGATTAAAATTGATAGTTGAAAATAAGATATCATATCTATTATTTAATATCTTATTAATCTATTCCTAAAAATTAGGTAATAAATCAATTTAAAATTTAAAAAATCTATTCAAAATGTCAACATGTATTAATTACTCCTCATTTTCTATGCTCACTCTTCATTTTCTATGTCTACTCTGTATCTCTCATGTCTACTCTCTATTTCCCATGATTCAAATTCAAATTTAAAAAAAAAAAATACCCGGCTGACCCGGTCCTACCCGGGTCGGGTCTCGGGTCCGGCCAAAACCCGGACCGTGTACACCCTTAATTGAAGATTATGATTGATGAGTAAGCAAAAATTATATATGTAAGATGTTATGTCATTGTTTGACATTAATAATTTAGATGTTATGTCTATTTGTCATTAATAATTTAGATGGCATTAGGGACTATGATGAGTTCGATTGTAACTTGAAACTTAATAGATAGATTAATAAAAATAAATAAAGAAAGAAATTGAAAACTAATATAAAATTTGGGATTACAAAAATATGTTTTTGCCTAATTCTAAGAGAAGAACACAATATTTCAAATTATGTAATAAAATAAAGAAATCTGGATTATTTGTAATTTTTTTGGAGTTTTGGATTTGAAAAGATAAGACAAAATTACTATTTTTGTTGCGCCTACAAATATGAATTTTCTTTTCAGAATTTCTTGCAACTTCCTATGCCTCTCTCGTGAGTCTTTGCATCCCAAGTCCCAACCTTGTTTTGATTTGACACCTCAAAAACAACATCAAGTGTGTGTAAAGGAAGAGGAAGTAGGAACTTTGAGAGTACCATTCTGTTAACACCATCATAATCTTCATCTCTCAATATATATATATATATTAAAAGACCCAGCTTGCTGCTTTTACTAAGGCATTAGCTTTCTGGTTTTGTTCTCTGGCTTCTATCTGATCTTATGATTTCAGGGAGCTGGGTTCATCGGCTCTTCTGCTCCTTTTCTTGGGTTTTCTGGATTTTTGGTTAGAAAGCTGAGAGAGAAAACGGAAGAGAAAGAGAAGAAGATGACATGACTGTGATATGTAGCGATGCATTAGCTTAAACGGACACGTAAGAGAGATATTTGAGTCACGTAAGTCGTTCATGTCAGTATTTAACGGAAGAAACTAACAGTAAGTTTAGTCAAAAGGACCAATTTGACAAATTTCAAAACATAAAGGATTTATAATAATATTTTGAAACATACAGGACTAAAACTGAACTTCAGTGAAACATAAAGGACCAAAATAGTATAAAATACAAGTTTATTGGTTTTCTCACTAACGTACTATTAAAATAAAATTATAATATGTGAAGGGCTTTTTAATGATTTATTTGAAATAGTCACTCATGAAAAAGGATGGTAGATCATACCAGAAAAAAAGAAAGAAAGAAAAGGATGGTAGATGGTAATCTTTGAGACACATGTCCTCTATATAATTAGAATATAAATAAAATATATATATATATTTTTTTTTTGATAAAGTGAAACAGTTACATAGGATTAAGTGGATACGGTCAGGAAGTCACATTCCTTTCCCAGTTATACTGGTTTTGGCATAACTGAAAAGAAACATAAATCTTACGGTTAGTACAAATATTTAAAATGTCATTAATAATAGTTTGGAATCTAATATTGAAGCTGGTGATGTTAAGCATCTGGTTCACAATGGTGAAATCCGGAATGTGGAACATAATCAACCTCCTCTGCTCAGCGACATAATCTTCCAAGAAAAGGCGGATGCTCCGAAGCATAGTCAGTCTAATGTGTTGTTCATAATTCGTAACCAAGTAGCTTAGGATCTTTGACTCATGTTCATAAATAAAATATATTAACATCTCTTATTTAGATATTTATATTATTATATTAGTAACATTTGATAAATTTCATACAAGAATTTTAGTTTTATTTTTTTGACAATAGAAAGAAAATTTTAAATTAAAAAATCTTTTTTGTATTAATATTTTCATTCGTTTTCCCTCAAGTTTCTCCCACGCACTCTCTCTCTTACATAAGAAAGACAAAATGCATTTTTTTTTTTAAAAAAAAAAATCATCTAAAAAATAAGTATATATCTAATATCTCCGTTTCCCCTCCACTACCACTCTACCAGGAGTCCAGGAACCGTCAAAACGACGTCGTGGCGTCATTGTTAACATTTTTGCAATACGCGAAATCTTCCTCTTCTTTTCTCTTCCATTCAGTTTAGGGTTTGAACTTTGAAGAGCTTCAGAATATGAAAGCAGAATCTGAGCTGACGACGAAAATTGGGTGAGTTTCTAATCATTCATTCATTCATGCCTAATTTCATCATTGCAACATTATCTGCATCGCAAAATTGCAAGAGGAGGACCCATTTGGGTGTTCTCCTTCGCGATGCTTCCCACATTTTCAATTCGTTTTCTTCAGTTGCAAAATCATCTGAATCGAATCAACTTAAACAAAAACGCGAAGGAGATGAATCGTTTACAGTTTCTTATCTCAGGAACTCATTAGGCTTATCCCCCAAAGTAGCTATTGCAGTATCTAAAAAAGTTAATTTCAAAACCCCACATAAACCCGACTCGGCGCTTAATATTCTCAGGAGCTATGGATTCTCAGATGCTCAGATATCCAAAATTGTGACGAAGTATCCACCATTGCTCTTGTTAAAGCCTGAGAGTAACCTTTTGCCCAAGCTAAGGTTTTTCCAGTCTATAGGGTTTTCAAGCTCTGAACTTCCGGAACTCCTTATTAAAAACAGTACACTGCTAACCTCGAGCTTAAAGAATCGTATAATTCCCTATTATGAGGCCCTTAGGAGTGTGGTTAATGATGATGCGAAAGTAACTAGAAAACCCACAAAATGGCATTTTCTCTACTATGATGTGACGAATTTGATCCCAAACATAATGGCTTTGAGAGAGCATGGAGCACCTCAATCCTCTATCAATCTGCTGCTGAATAATTTTGCGAGTGCAGGATTTACTGATCATGCAAAGTTTGTTGAACATGTCATGTTTTTGAAGGAAATAGGAAGTGAACCTTCTAAGACTACATTCATCCAGGCCCTTAATGTATTAACATTGACAAAGAAATCATCTTGGGAGTCAAAGCTGAAAGTGTTTGAGAAGTGCGGCTGGTCCAGGGATGTCACTCTCTCAGCATTCAGGAAGTTTCCAGTTTGCATGTTTCTGTCTGAAGAAAAAATAACAAAGACGATGAAGTTTCTTGTGGATGAAGTGGGTTTCCCTTTGGAAGATATTGCTGGGTGGCCAACAAGTCTTGGCTATAGCTTGAAGCAGAGGATTATTCCCAGATGGTCTGTAGTTAAAATTTTGAAAATGAAGGGTTTGATCAAGAATAATGTTTCTGTACCATCCATTATTATATTGAGTGAGAAAATGTTTCTGAAAAAATTTGTGATTGCATTTCAGGAAAGTGTTCCTCATTTACTGGAAATATATAAAGCTGAACCTACACCTCCAAAAAAATAGTAACGTATACTACTATGTTTGAGGTGCTTTAGAATGTGCTCAATTAGAAAATAGGATTGTACAAGTAGTATTACCTTTCCTGAGACGTTGATTGACATCAGTAGTTCCATAATTTAGTTTTGTCCTTTTCCCTCCTCTATGCATATGACAAAATCATAGAGCCCCCAACTGTTGATTTTAATTTATCTTCCCATCTAGTGCAGTGCGTTGAGTGGTCACTTCTGAAGCTGTTGTGTGAGAGCCTTTTTCTTTCAAGTAGTGGGTCCTATGTCACAATAGGATAAACAACTTTCATATTTAATTTTGCTTGTTTTACAATTTTCTTATTTGTTCTGCCTGATGTTTATCCTTGTAGGATTTTAGCCAATAACTATATTCTGTTTTATCACTATGACTAGTACACAGTAATGCTGGAATTTTTGTTTTTCCTACTTCATTTTGATATTTGAGTTGAGTTACACGTTACTTTCCGAATATGAGTACATAAACTTGTATATTTCGTCTTACTGGTAGTATGTAGTCAAAGTACTGTACGATATTAGTGTTTTTGAACCGGTCTTCTTTTGTTTGTTTGGAGCATTTTCTCTCTTTTGAAATATTGTCTCCTTTTAGGTTGATCGAAGCTATTTTTCCACTTTGTTGAGGAATGTTACTACTGCCAGCTCAGTATATATGTGTGTGTGTGTGTGTGTGTGTGTAAGTAACATGTTTTGAGAAAAGTACCGTTGAAAAACATGGTTTAATCACTTTTGAGGGATGGTAAGGAAGGTTTGGACTTGGAAGGATAAAACAGAAGTTTCGTTTTGTTAGGTACTTACTATTAAGTATTAACTATTCAGAATAAAAAATATAATATGTGAATGATTTTTTAGCTTTTAGATTATGTTTTGATTGGGTATTAAGGAGTAGAATGGGAAGGAATGCTGGGGGGAGAGAATTTAGTAGTCTTTCCTTTGTTTGGTTTCTAAAGTATTTTAGGGGAAGGAATTAAAGGATTTTATCCTCTCTGTTAATTTTAATTGCCCCAAATTGAGAAATTTTGGAAGATCAAACAAGGGAAAAAGGAACCATCACTTAACTTTCTCTCCCTTTCCCTTCACCCCCTTTAAATCTTTTCCCTTTCCTCCCCTTCCTAATTACCAAAGATATCCTAAAGATTCATTAAAGAAAAGTTGGTAGAATCTCCTCTCAGGTGATTTGGTCAAATATAGAATAGACATGTAGATGCTCCTATGAGAAGAGTTGTTCAAATAACAAAGAATTTAAAAGGACAAATTGTTTAGATGAATTTTGCTCTTGGGTATGTTTGAATTTGGTATTAAGGAGGGGAAAGGAAGAGAAGTTGAATATTTTCTCCTTGTTGGGGAAGAAGGGCGAGATAATGTTAGATTAAAAATTAATCCGCTATTATCTCTATCTTCTATATTTTAAAATAATCTAATTTGGGGCATCCAAATCAGTGAAAGAAAAAAGGAAAATAAGCACCCCTTCCTTTTCCTTTCTCTCCCTTCAATCTCTCCTCTTCACTTCTTAATCGCCAAACATACCCAACATGTTTGGTTGCATGGAATTAGTAGTAGGGAAGTTTAGTTCCCTGTCTTAATGATTTATATATAGAAATGATTCACTGTAGAATATTGTTACCATTGTTTGGTTCATATAGTTAATCCCACTTGATGAGAAAATGTTTTGTATCTTGGTTATTGTAGGAGTTATTTATGCAGCATTGAAATATGTTTTCTGGAAGGGTCATTTATGATGTTTTCCATGTTCAAATGGAATGCCTTTGATTACTTGCATTAGTGCCCATATGATTTTAAAGGATTGGTGTGTTCATCCCTTCTATAATTCCCCCCAATGCTTTTACTGGTTATTGATGGAGACAATATGAAGCCTATTTACCCTAGAATTCTGCAATCTTGCTGATTCTGTTTGTTTGGTCTTTCTTATACTAGCACAAGAAATTTTTGTTTTGTATATAGCAGTATAGTATAGAACTTTAGATGACACTAACTGAAAATGTTGAAAAGAAAACATAAATTATTAGAAAATGTTAATCAGAAGAGAAAATTATTTAGAGTTTATTTTAAAATGAAATGATGATATTTTATAAAAATTTTAAAGGGAAAGAGTAAAAAGTTATCTCTCTTGTAAGTTTATATGTATGTATTCAAGGCAAAAACACTTTATGCATCTAAATTTTACATTGATTTTAAATTTTATCCCAATACTTTTTTACATTTAGTTTTGTTGATAAAATTTTGAATTACAATAAATTTCATCTCTAAAGCATATTCTTACTGACAAAAGATTTGACATCTAGGGCTTGTATTTTATTAAAAAAGACTGTGAGAATGGAAATAAAAAAGTAGAAATCAATTTTTCATCATAGAAAATTAGATTAAATTTTAAAATATATATATATATATATATATGTCTATTATACCTTTTGATTTGACACAATCGTAACATTATATTCTTTTTAATATTTTAATATGAGGGGTAAAATAGTAATTTTAATACATTTTTATTCTTAAATTTTTATTACCAAACACAGTAAACTCATTCTCTTTCTCTTTTTGCGCAAAGAGCGTGACCTAAGATTTATAATTTTTGTTGAGACAACAATGATAGTTTTTAATTGAATCTCAAATATTTGGAATTGCTATTACATCTAAATAAAACACATCAAAATGTAGCTTCTATTCTTCCTAATAGTATAGAACATATAAAGATCAACTTGATGAATTTAACATACATAAACTTCACCATTGATGATTATGGAAGTTGCACCAGAAATGTCAATTTTTTTGTTGTTCGCCCGATTTTTAAGATATTATTTTGATTAATTTAGACTCAATCTGCATTGTGTACTTGGCTATAGTGTGAGAGTCTCCCAACGAAAATAGCTACATTCACAAAATTTTAAACTTAAAACATTATTTAAGCAATCTAAGCCGCTTATCACTTTAACCAAAAACTTCATTTATAACCAATTTGTATATTAAAATAAGAGTAATCTATTCATAAAGATTGAGAATTTTCTTCTGGTGCAGGCAGCTTGTGCACGAGAATAGAAACAAATTTTAAATATATATATTCTCTCGTTTTCTTCCTTCTATCCTATAAAATAGCATTATTATTATTATTTTGAATAAACCTATTCATTATTATTTTTTATGATGATAAACATTATTCGTTATTGGTAACAATGAATAGTATTCAAATTTCCCTATCATTGTCAACGAAAATGGTTCTGCATATTTTTAGTATATTTCACCAATATTTTTTTAGTGAAATGTTAACCAATTTTGCTAATAGTATTAATGAGTTGTGGTTAGAAATTTTTTCCACCATGTTCATTTTATAGTTCTGTGATTAGTTTGAAAAAAAATGCCATTTTTAAAAATCTTTCAAAAAATAAGTTGGTCCCTAATATTTGTCTAATTTTAATTTGATTCCTCATATTTACAATTGGTACCAATTTAATCCTTACTTGCTTAATTTTAATTTAACCATTCACCTTTGTAATTGATACCAAGTTGGTCTCTCCATTATCTAATTATTAAAATTACTTAACAAAATATTGAGGACCAAATTGCTACTAATCACAATCACAAGGGACTACATTGAAATTGAACAGACGTTAGAGATCAAACGGTATAATCAATATGGTGATTAAGCGAATTAAGTATGGGGAAATGTTAAGGACCAAACTAAGAAAAATACTACAGTTTATGGACTAAAATGAGGTTTTTGTCTTCTTGAAATGTGCAAATTCTTCCTCTTCTCTTCTCTTCCGTTCAGTATAGGGTTCGAAGAGCTTCAAAATATGAAATCAGAATCTAATTGATTCGTTCTATGACATGCGCCAGTAATCGTAGCTGACGACGCAAATTTGGTGAGTTTCTCTTCATCATTCATTCATTCATTCATTCATGCTTATTTCTCTCATTGCAAGATTATCTGCATCGCAAAATTGCAAGAGGAGGACCCATTTGGGTCTTCTCCTTCGCGATGCTTCCCGCATTTTCAATTCGTTTTCTTCGGATGCGAAATCATCTGAATCGAATCAACTAAAACAAAAACACGAAGCAGATGAATCGTTTACAGTTTCTTATCTCAGGAACTCATTAGGCTTATCCCCCAAAGTAGCTATTGCAGTATCTAAAAGGGTTGATTTCAAAACCCCACGTAAGCCCGACTCGGTGCTTAATATTCTCAGGAGCTATGGATTCTCAGATGCTCAGATATCCAAAATTGTGACAAAGTATCCACCATTGCTCTTGATAAAGCCTGAGACTAACCTTTTGCCCAAGCTAAGTTTTTTCCAGTCCATAGGGTTTTCAAGTTCTGAACTTCTGGAACTCCTTATTCTTAACTGTAAAATACTAGCCTGGAGCTTAAAGAATCGTATAATTCCCTATTATGAGGCCCTTAAGAGTGTACTTGATGAAGATGAGAAAGTAAAGGCAGTTATAAAACGCTCAGGATGGAGTGCTGCATACAAATTCGATGTAAAGAATATGGTTCCGAACATCAAGTTACTGAAAGATCTGGGTATGCCTCAATCTTCAGTCATTCATCTGTTAAAGATATCTCCAAGTACTGCATTTACGAATCATGAAAGGTTTGTCGTATATGTCAATTTTACTAAACAAATAGGAATTCAACCTTTCAAGACCATGTTCATTCAAGCAATTAAAGTTTTATCACACGTTAATCAATCAACCTGGAATTCGAAACTGGATATGTTTGAGAAGTGCGGCTGGTCCAGGGATGTCACTCTCTCAGCATTCACTAAGTTTCCGATTTGCATGCAACTGTCTGAAGAAAAAATAACAAAGACGATGAAGTTTCTTGTGGATGAAATGGGTTTCCCTTTGGAAGAAATTGCTGGATGCCCAACAATTCTTGGCTATAGCTTGAAGCAGAGGATTATTCCCAGATGGTCTCTAGTTAAAATTTTGAAAATGAAGGGTTTGATCAAGAATAATGTTTCAATACCTTCCATTATTATTATGAGTGAGAAAAGGTTTCTGGAGAAATTTGTGATTGGATTTCAGAAAAGTGTTCCGCATATACTGAAAATCTACAGAGCTGAATCGACACCTCCGAAAGAATAGTAACGTATACTCTGTTTGAGGTCCTTAAGAATGTGCACAATTAGAGAATAGGATTGTACAAGTAGTATTACCTTTCTTCGGACATTTGTTTCCTTCAGTAGGTCCACAATTTAGTTTTGCCCCTTTTCCTTCCCCTAAGTATATGATGAAATCATGGAACTTCCAACTGTTAATTTTAATTTATCTACCCTTTTAGTACAGTGTTTTGAGTGGTGCACTTCTGAAGCTGTAGTTGAGAATGAGTGTTTTGTTTATCTTTCTTTCTCCTCTAGTTTGTTAATGACTAAAGAATAAAATTTCTCAAACATCATAACTTAAGAGTCCGATGTGAAGAAATTAAGAGCCTATTTTTCCCCATTGCTTGTTAGTTAGGATAAATTTATGGATGCTGTTATATCTGCAGTAGAGTTTTACATGATGATTATCCTCTATGTAGTTTGCAACAATTTTTTTTATACATTTCATGATAATAAGTTTTTTAGGCATTCTTTATTTAAGTAAATCTAGACATGACATTTTTTACTAATCAATTACGTATTTATAATTATATCTGATTCAGAAAGATTGTTTAGACTTTAGATTTAGAGCATAGATTATTTTCTTTCAAGTAGAGGGTCCTAAAATATAATAGGGTCAATAACCATCTGAAGCTGTTGTGTCAGAATGAGTGCCTTTTTCTTTTCAGTAGAGGGTCCTAAGTCATAACAGGTTATTTGATTTTGCTTGTACAATTTTCTTATTCACCCTTGAGAGTTTTCTATTGTTTGATACCCTCAGGTTCATTCTGCTGTTTATTCATGTAGGATTTTAGCGTAGTAACTATATTCTGTTTTATAATGCTTGAAATTTTGTTTTTCCTACTACATTTTGATATTTGAGTTGAGTAACATGTTAGTTGGAGAATTTCAGTACAGAAACTTCTCTTTTTCATCTTGTTGATATTAAGTAGTCAAGTACTGCATGATTTTAGTGTTTTTGAGCCAGCCTTGTTTTGTTTTTTTGGAGCATTTTCTCTCTCTACTCAGAAGATTTCACACACACACACACGCACACGCACATATATGTGGGTGTGTGTGTGATTCATGTTTTGAGAAAAGTACTTTGACAAACATGGTTTAAAATTCTTTGGTCTAAAACACTTTTGGGGGATGGTGAGGAAGGTTTGGATCTGGAAAGATAAAACACAAGTTTCATTTTTCTTTAGGTACTTACTATTAAGAATAAAAATATAATATGTGAAGGATTCTTTTTCTCTTTTATTTAAAGGTTCATTATTGAAAAATTGATAGAATCCTGCCTCAGGTGATTTGGTCAAATATAGAAGATATAGAGGAGACATGTTGAAGATCCTATTAGAAGAGTAGTTCAAATACCAAACAAAATATAAACGGAGAAACTGTTAAAGATGATTCATTATAGAATAAGTTATCATTGTTTGATTCATGTACTTGATCCCGCTTGGTGAGAAAATGTTTTGTATGTTATTGTAGAAGAGTTATTTATGCAGCATTGAAATATCCTTTTAAGTTTTTATTTGGTAGAGTCATTTATAATGTTTGCCATGTTGAAACGGAATGTTGTTTAAGCAAGGTTTTGAATTTGAGTCTTGTGTATGAAAAAACTTCTGTCGAGAGAGTTCTATTCCTATTCTGATGTTTAAGCAAGGTTTCAGATTTATGTTTGCCATGTTGAAAAGGAATGCCCATGTTTAAGCAAGATTTGAGATTTTGAGTCTTGTGTATAGAAAAATTTCTATTGAGAGAGTTCTATCATTATGGGACCTCTGCTAACTCGAATAAGATTATTTTCAGTAGGAAATTACCTGTGAGAAAAAAGAGCCTGTATGATAATAGGATTGGGGTGTTCTTCGCCTGTATAATTCCCCTAATGCATTTACTGGTCACTGATGGGGGCCAATATGAAACATACTTATCCTAGAATGCTGCAATCTTGCTGATTCTGTTTGTTTGGTCTTTCTTGGGCTATTAGTGAATTGTTATCTGATACAAATGAATTTGTTGCATAATGACACACAATTACAGCTAGTAAGAGAAAACAAAAAGTAGTATTATTATTTGATAATAAGAATCGTTAGCATTTGGTAACTAATGTTTTTTAATCTCTCTTTATCTGACTAACAACAAGTAATTTACACGATAAAACTGAAAAGAAAAAACTCAAAAGCACATGTAAAAATTGATTCAAAATATGCCAGAAGTGAATGGAAAATTATTAATGGTAATAATTTATGTATATATTTTAAAGGTAAAGAGTAAAAGGTTATCTCTCTTGTAAGTTTATATGTATAATTTATGCAAAAGTGTTTTTTATGGGAGTTGAAATATGGCGGATTAATTTGGATTGAACAGATTGACGAGTTAACCCAATCTAATGATCATCTCTACTCCCATTAATTATGTCTCATTCTTATTTAGTTCGATAATATTTTTAGTGAAATGGTAAACATTTTTTTAATAGGATTAGTGAATTGTACTCATATTTTTTGTCTACCATTTGTACTTATTGTTTTGTAAGAAAACAAAATGCCATTTTTAAAAAATAATTTAAAAACAAGTCAAAATTATCTCGTCTTCCCTCCATTACCAGAAACCCCTAAAAACGATGTCGTTTCATTGTTCACTCTTTTCTTCTTTTTTTTCCTTTGGGTATTTTGCAAATTCTTCCTTCTCTCCTCTTACATTCTCAGTTAACGTAGGGTTCGAAGAGCTTCAAAATTCAAAATTATGAAAGCAGAATCTGAAGAGTGATTCATTCTACGAAATGCGCAAGTAATAGGAGCTGACGACGCAAATTTTGTGAGTATCTCATCATCGATCGTTCATTCATTCATTCATTCATTCATGCTTATTTTTCTCATTGCAAGAGGAGGATCCATCTGGGTCTTCTCCTTCGCGATGCTTCCCACATTTTCAATTCGTTTTCTTCAGTTGCAAAATCATCTGAATCGAATCAACCAAAACAAAAACACGAAGCAGATGAATCGTTTACAGTTTCTTATCTCAGAAACCCATTAGGCTTATCCCCCAAAGTAGCTATTGCAGTATCTAAAAAGGTTGATTTCAAAACCCCACATGAACCCGACTCGGTGCTTAATATTCTCAGGAGCTATGGATCCTCAGATGCTCAGATATCCAAATTTGTGATAAGGTATCCTCCATTGCTCTTGGTAAAGCCTGAGAGTAACCTTTTGCCCAAGCTAAGGTTTTTCCAGTCCATAGGGTTTTCAAACTCTGAACTTCAGGTACTCTTGATTAATAAATGTGGAATACTAAACTGGAGCTTAAAGAATCGTATAATTCCCTATTATGAGGCCCTTAAGAGTGTACTTGATGAAGATGAGAGAGTAAATGCAGTTATAAAACGCTCAGGATGGACTGCTGTATACAAATACCAAGGTACTGAGAGATCTCGGTGTGCCTCAATCTTCAGTCATTCAGCTGTTCAAAATATCTCCAAGTGCTGCATTTATGAATCATGAAATGTTTGTTGAATATGTCAATTTTGCTAAACAAATAGGAATTCAACCTTTCAAGGCCATGTTCATTCATGCAATTAGGGTTTTAGCAGAGACGGTGAAGTTTGTTGTGGATGAAATGGGTTTCCCTTTGGAAGATATTGCTAAATACCCAACAGTTCTTGGCTACAGCTTGAAGCAGAGGATTATTCCCAGATGGTCTGTAGTTAAACTTTTGAAAATGAAGGGTTTGATCAAGAAAAGGTATTCCTTATCCTCCCTTCTTATTGTGAATGAAACAAAGTTTTCTGGGGAAATTCGTAATTCCATTTCAGGGAAGAGTTCCTCATTTACTGGAAATATATAGAGCTGAATTGACACCTGCAAACAAATAGTAATGTATATATATGTGTTTGAGGTCTATAAGATTGTGCTCATTTATACAATAATAGGATTGCCCCTTTCCCTCCTTTAAGTATATTATGACAAAATCATGGAGCCTCCAACTGTTGATTTTAATTTATTTATCTACCCATTAAGTGCAGTGATCTACTTCCGTTTTGAGGGTGAGTGGTCGGTCACTTCTGAAGCGGTTGTGCCAGAATGTGTGCTTTGTTTATCTTTCATTTTCCTCTTGTTTATTAATGCCAAATGAACGAAATTTCTTAAATATCATAACTCAATATTTGAAGGGCTCGGGTACAAGGATTCGAATATTTGAAGGGTTCGAGAATGAGGATAAACTCTCATATTCAGGTTCAAGTCCAGAGATTATAGTATCTTATCCTCGTCTTATTTATGATCATCCCTATATAAGTATGTATCAGAAAGTTAAGGTAATGTTTTGCTCAAAACCAATTTGTTTGAGTTTTCTTTTAAGGTAAAATCATTATTTTGGTCATCTATGTTGTTTCACTGAAGTTCATTTTTTGTTTTTATGTTTCAAAATATCATTACAAGTCCTCTATGTTTTAAATTTTGTAAAAAATGGCCTTTTGTTTAATACCGTCAGCTTTCTTCGTTAAACGTTGATATGGACCGCTTATGTGACTCAAGTCTTTCTCTTACGTGTTTATTTAAGTCACATAATCACCTTCTTCTTCTCTCTTTCTCTCCCTTATTTTCTCTTTTCTTCCTCTCCCATTCCCTTAAGCCCCAAAACCCTCTATACTAAGTTCATTAAATTAGCATCGAAATAATTAAAATGTCCTTCAATTAACTAACAAATGCCAACATGACATATTCTTTTAAAAATGGATAGAATTTTGCACGTAGAGCATTTTATGCCCAAGATTGAAACTTCAAAGGATTTTACACCCATTTTTTAAGGTCATGTTTGGTAGTCAGAATTAACTAAGTAATCTTAGAGGTAATTCAATATTTCTTCCAACATTTACCAAACAAATTTTATTTTTTACAATCTGATAAAATTATGTTTTTGTTCATATTTTTTTAATCACTTTTATTTCATTTTCACTTTTAATATAATAATAAAATGATCATTTTATCAATTTTTATTCTATTCACATAACATTGGTATGACATTCTCATTTACTCTAACATTCTTATTCCCATTCCCTCCAACATTCTACTAAACAAACATACTCAGTTTTATTAGAATTTTTCCTAGTCTTAAAATTATATATATATATATATATTTTCAAAACACATAAGTCATAAAGGAGTTAGATAATTTAAAGGTTAAGGTGATCTTCATTTTTCATATTTAACTCTGGAAAGCAAACCAAAAAGTGGGTGGCACTTTTACTTTTTGTCTCCCTCCTTTTTTTTAAAAAAAAAAGAAAAAAATAATAAAATACAAAATGTCTATTATACCATTTGATTTGACACAATCATAACTTTTTTTTATTATTTTAATATAATGGGCAAAGTAGTAATTTTAATACATTTCCATTTCATTTTCATTCCAAATTTTCACTACCAAATACATCAAATTCATTTTCATTCCCTCTCCCTCTCTAACAAGCAAACGTGGCCTAAATTAATCTACTTATGCCTATAGCGTACGCATTTTCAATTAAATCTTTCAATTTTTATAAATGAGTTATTATATTTAACTCTCATTTATAATTAAGTCTATACTCTTCCATTGGCACCTACATTTCATAAACTTCGCTACAAATGAATGAAATATAGAGATTTAATTATAAAATTTTAATTTAATTACCATTAAAGATCGGCTTTGAGCGTCGCTTTTTTGTTGCGTCGTGGGTGATGCTTCTTCGATTTCAAATTACAGCGAAGAACCTCCAGAGTTTGAAAAGATTAAGGCAGAATGTGAGGGATTGTACTACTTACGTCTTTAATCGGAGATCGAAACGCAAACCGGGTGAGTTTGTCATCTTCATCCATGCCTAATTTTCTCGTTACAAGATTATTTGCATCACAGCCTTGCAGGAGGAGCACCCTATTAGGGTTTCTCCATCCCAATGCTTCTCCCTTTCTCAAATCCTTTGCTTCACTTGTACCCATATCTCAATCAGATCTACCTCAACAAAAACAAGAAGGAAATGAATCGTTTACAGTTTCTTATCTCGTCAACTCATGTGGCTTGTCGGCCAAAGAAGCTACTCAAGTATCCAAAAGGGTTCATTTTAGAGACCCAAAAAATGCCGATTTGGTACTTAATCTTTTGAAGAGCTACGAATTCTCAGAAACCCAGATATCTAAATTAGTGAAACATCTTCCAGTTTTACTTCTAGCAAATCCTGAGAGGACCCTTTTGCCCAAGCTAAGGTTTTTTAGGTCTATAGGGATTTCATCTTCTGAAGTTCCAAAACTCATCCTTTCTAACCCTGTACTCTTAAATTGGAGCTTAGAGAGACGTTTAATCCCCCACTATGAAGCCCTTAAGAGTGTGCTTGGTCCCCACGAGAAAGTAAATTTAAATTCAAAGCGCGGATGGAATTTTCTCCATAACGAGGTGACAAATGTTGTTCCAAACATGAAGATTTTGAGAGAGCATGGAGTGCCTCAATCTTCTGTCACTCTACTGGTAGCTTCTTATTCAAGTATAGCATTTATGAATCATTCCAAGTTAGTTGAACATGTCAAGTTTGCTAAGGAATTAGGAATCGAGCCATTTAGGCCAACGTTCATTGAGGCAATTCATGTCTTGTCAATTACAAAGAAATCGACCTGGGAATCAAAGCTGGATATCTATGAGAGGTGCGGCTGGTCCAGGGATGTCACTCTTTCAGTATTCAGGAAGTATCCATTATGCATGGTGCGTTCAGAGGAGAAAATCACGAGCACCATGAAGTTCCTTGTGGATGAAATGCATATGACGCCGGAAGAGTTAGCTAAATGCCCAGCAGTACTTGGCTATAGCTTGAAGCAGAGGATTATTCCCAGATGCTCAGTAGTTCAATTTTTGAAGATGAAGGGTTTACTCATTAATGATAACTCCTTATTTTATTTTCTTAAAATGAGTGAGAAAGAATTTGTGGAGAAATTTGTGGTCAGATTTCAGGAAAGTGTTCCTCAGCTATTGAGCATCTATAAAGGTCATGTAGAACCTGTACCACAAACTCAATGATAGTAGTTCCCTGGCTGGGTACGGTTGTGGGATAATGCATGTGAAGGTTATCAATCAATGAATTTTCTTTTTATTATCACTCAGGAATAGATAAGTGCTTGAAGCAGTTTATGCAAATGTCGTTTGGCAATAACTTCTGTTGGCATTTCTGTTTTGGTAGTTATTGAGGCTGCTGATATTTTCTGAGAAATAGTAGTTTATATGAATGCTTGAAGCAGAAGATTCCTTTTGCCTAATTTTGTTTAGGATTCATACTCTGATGGAATTTGCTGTCCAATTATCCTTTTGATTGTGAGTTTAACCTTTGCAATGAACTTTGGATTCTTCTTGTGAAAAAAAAGTTCAATCACTCGTTGTCTAGGAAGGTAGAATTTTTGTGAAGTTGTTTACTGTAAAATATTACTGTTTTTGCTCCATAGATAACTCTCTTTTTAGTTGGATTTCCTAATTATTTTCTACTTTATTTGTGAATCTTACCATTTCTAACTCCATAGTATTCACAAATATACAACATCTTAATTCTTAGTTCTTACTGTTGACAAGCTTAGTTTAGATTCTTTGTGGTAAATGACTTCTGCAGAAAGCATTGAAACTGTTGTGTTTAAATATAAGATAAGCACAATACACATTTTTTAGTGTGCTTTCTCTCGCTCTGAAAAAAAAAAAAAAACAGGTTGTTATATATAGCTTGAAAACCTATTGGGCAAGACGATGTGGAGCCTTGACTAGTTCACCTTGAGAAAGGTAGGTGCTCTGTTGCTATAGTGTTGGTGATCTGTGGTATCTTTCTTTTATTAAGTGAGGATTATAGAAGAAACAATAACATTATCCTATTGAGTTCTTTGCATTATTATCTGTGAAGTAGGTTTTTCCATTTCTTTTTCTTCTCATTCAATTGAGGTATTGTACTATTTGATTGGTCAATTTCTGAAATTTTGATTTTCACATCATGGTAAATGGTATTTTCAAATTTTGCGATTTTGGTATAGGCTAAATCTATTTTGTAAATTATTTTAAAGGTATAGTCTTCCATTTTAGCTTATGGTGGGAGAGCCTTCCAATCGGGATAACTACATTCACAAGGTCTCGAATTTGGAACTCTGTTTAAGCGTTATTAAATCGTTTATCACTTAGATTGATCCCACGTTTGTGTGTAATCGTGTGTGGTGAAAATATTCTTTGGTGACAACGATTCGCCATTGGAAGAAGTTGTATAATTTAATGGTAAATTTTTTTTAAAAGAATAATAGTAGTGGTAGTTATTAAAGAAAATAGTTTTTTAATTTTTATTTTATTGTTTCAAAATTATTAATAATAATTTATATTATATTTTAAAAATTAAAGAAAAATTTGACATTCATTTACATTTATTTATGTGAAATCTCTAGTATATATATACATATACGTGCTAAAGGAGTTCGGAGGAGCTTGATTATATACATAAATATCCTATTCTACCCTACCAGATGTTAATTAGCGCTCCAAACACAAGTTGCAGATGAGAGAGGATCTTATGCTGTACAGCATAGAAAAGTAAGGAAAGATAGTGACACATAAATAGGTCTCATAAATAAGTGGGGCCCAATTGTGAGATATTTATGTGTCACTCTCTCTCCTTACGATCCATTCTCGTCGCAGATTCATATAACGAGTTTAGGTAAGCTTGAGGCGTTAAATTCTAAGATAGTTTTAGTAATAAAGAAAAGTGGAAGTGGACATAAGAGACAGGAAAAAGTAATATATAAAAAAGTATATTTTACATGTAGAGAAATAAAAATTGATTTTATAGAAGATGAATTATAAGTGTTGTTTTTTTAGGACAAAATTTTGTGTTTAATAACAATTTAAAAATTACATTTTTATCTAATTTGTATTTGTTTTTCTTGAAAATGACGTGGTAACTGGTAACGCGATATGTCAATATAAATTACAAGTTGAACAGGCTAATATATATATATATATATATAAGTTATAAGTTAAAGATAAGATTATATCACCTAATTAGATAATATTTAACGTTCTAATGATTAAATATTTAATAGAAGTAAACATTCATAGATTAGATTGTCTATTTTCAGGAATGATTTAGTAAGTTGACCAACAATGGACCAAAAAGTAAGTTTGGTAAAAAAAATTTATATATCTATCTATATGAATATGATGGGTAATTTTAAAATAGAAGGGAAGTAAATAATGTTTGAGTTTAATTTATTATTTTAAAATATAATAGTATGATTCTAAAAAAAATTTTATTTTAAAAATTAAAAATTAATCACATATTTAAATTATTTATGTTTTAAAACACACTAATAATTATTCTATATTATATTCTTAAAAAATTAAAAAGAAAATAAATTGCATGCTTACATTCAAAGCAGTATAATGGGTTTGATGGAAAATTAAGATGGGCTTTGAATTCGACCAAAAGAAAAAAGAATGGGCGTACTTGAACGGCGTCGTTGAGTTTCGTCTTTTCTTCTTGTTCATTCTTTGATTTCAAGTTATAGCGAAGAACCTCCAAAAAGTTTCAAAATTTGAACGCAGAATGTGAGGGATTGTACTACGTGCGCCCTTAATTTGAGCTCAAAACGTAAATTCGGTGAGTTTCTTATCTTCATTCATGCTCAATTTTGTGATTACTAGATTATGTGCATCACAGCCATGCGGGAGGAGCACCCTATTAGGGTTTCTCCATCCCAATGCTTCTCCCTTTCTCAAATCCTTTGCTTCGCTTGTACCGATTTCTGAATCAGATCTAGCTCAACAAAAACAAGAACGAAATGAATCGTTTACAGTTTCTTATCTCATCAACTCATGCGGCTTGTCGGCCAAAGAAGCTAATCAAGTATCCAAAAGGGTTCATTTTAAAGACCCAAAGAATCCCGATTTGGTACTTAATCTTTTAAGGAGCTACGAATTCTCCGAAACCCAGATATCTAAATTAGTGAAACATCTTCCGTTGGTACTTCTAGCAAATCCTGAGAGGACCCTTTTGCCCAAGCTAAGGTTTTTTAAGTCTTTAGGGACTTCATGGCCTGATGTTCCAAAACTCATCCTTTCTAATCCTAAACTCTTAAATTGGAGCTTAGAGAAACGTTTAATCCCCCGCTATGAAGCCCTTAAGAGTGTGCTTGGTCCCCATGAGAAAGTAAATTTAAATTCAAAGCGCTCGGGATGGCATTTTCTCTCTAACGAGGTAACAAATGTTGTTCCAAACATAAAGATTTTGAGAGAGCATGGAGTGCCTCAATCTTCTGTCACTCTACTGGTAGCTTCTTATTCAAGTATAGCATTTATGAATCATTCCAAGTTAGTTGAACATGTCAAGTTTGCTAAGGAATTAGGAATCGAGCCATTTAGGGCAACGTACATTGATGCAATTCATGTCTTGTCAATTACGAAGAAATCGACTTGGGAATCAAAGCTGGATATCTATGAGAGGTGCGGCTGGTCCAGGGATGTCACTCTTTCAGTATTCAGGAAGTATCCATTATGCATGGTGCGTTCAGAGGAGAAAATCATGAGTACCATGAAGTTCCTTGTGGATGAAATGCATATGACGCCGGAAGAGTTAGCTAAATGCCCAGCAGTACTTGGCTATAGCTTGAAGCAGAGGATTATTCCTAGATGCTCAGTAGTTCAATTTTTGAAGATGAAGGGTTTACTCAATAATGATAACTCCTTATATTATTTTCTTAAAAAGAGTGAGAAAGAATTTGTGGAGAAATTTGTGGTCAGATTTCAGGAAAGTGTTCCTCAGCTATTGAGCATCTATAAAGGTCATGTAGAACCTGTACCACAAACTCAATGATAGTAGTTTCCTGGCTGGTACGGTTGTGGGATAATGCATGTGAAGGTTATCTATCAATGAATTTTCTTTTTATTACCACTCAGGAATAGATAAGTGCTTGAAACAGTTTATGCAAATGTCGTGTGGCAGTACTTTCTGTTGGCATTTCTGTTTCAGTAGTTATTGAGGCTGCTAATATTTTCTGAGAAATAGTAGTTTATCTGAATGTTTGAAGCAGAAGATTCCTTTGGCCAAATTTTGTTTCAAAGGAATAGGATTCATACACTGACTGAATTTGATGTCCAATTATCCTTTTGATTATGAGTTTAACCTTTGCAATGATTTTTGGATCCTTGTAAAATATTACTGTTTTTGCTCCATAGATAACTCTCTTTTTATTTGGATTTCCTAATTATTTTCTACTTTATTTGTGAATCTTACTATTTCTAACTCCATAATATTCACAAAGGTACAACATCTTAGTTCTTACTATCGACAAGCTTAGTTTAGATTCTTTGTGATAAATGACTTGTGCAGAAAGCATTGAAACTGTTGTGTTTAAATATAAGATACGCATAATATACATTTTTTAGAGTGCTTTCTCTCATTTTTTTAAAAAAACGACAGGTTGTTATATATAGCTTGAAAACCTATTGGCAAGACGATGTGGAGCCTTGACTAGTTCACCTTGATAAAGGTAGGTGCTCTGTTGCTAAAGTGTTGACCTGTGGTATCTTTGTTTTGTTAAGTGAGGATTATAGAAGAAACAATAGCTTTATCCTGTTGAGGTATTTGCATTATTATCTGTGAAGTAGGTTTTTCCATTTCTTTTTCTTCTCATTAAATTTACTATTTGATTGTTCAATTCTTGAAATTTTGATTTTCATATTATGGTAAATGGTATTTTCAAATTTTGCGATTTTGCTACAGGCCAAATCTCTTTCTGTCTTTCATAAATCATTCTAAAGGTATAGGCTTCCATTTTAGCTTATTGCATTGAGAATTTTCTATGCTTTCTGCATAAATGATTTACTACAGAGATTCTATGCTCCTTCATAAATGTTTTCTAGACTGTAACTGTTGTGTTTAGAATGTTTTCTTTCTCTGTTTGCTCTCCATATTTTTGAAACTGGACCTTTTCTATCATCCTTTTGTATAACACCTTATCTTATGGGATTTTCTGTTTATTGTTTTGACAAAAAGTTAGCTATAGAAAAAGGGGGGTTATTTTCCCCGGTACAAGTAGTGTGTTTAGTTCTTGAAATTTCTTATGCCTTCTTGTTGATGTTTGGCTTTTTCATGTTTTGGTGATGTGTTGCACTTCTGCATTAAGTGCATTTGGTTAGATATTGAGGTTAGACATTTTGACTAAAATAGGTCATATGTCTTCTTATCAATGACACTTATATCAAACTGAGAGGGTTGGGTCTAGTAGATATAGGACTAATGATCAACCCGGGTTTGAATTTTCGAGGTGTTCATATTTAGTGCTCGATAGTGCTTCAAACAGGATTGTCTTCGGTAAAAGGATACTTGTGGAATTTTTTTTTTAAAAAAGACACTTTTACCAAAATTAAGAAATTTCGGGTATATACTTGGCAACCTTGACAAGATATCAGTAATTCAGTATGGTAGGGTGGAGTGGGCTGGTTTTAGTTTATATACTCGTGATTGGAAACTAAAGGGTGGGATCATTTAGATTTTTCTAAATTTTTTGTTATATTTTATACTCTCTTACTTTTTCTATTTTCATTTATTGTTTTTTTTAATTTTATTTAACTTTTTTTTATAATCTAATCATTTTGAAAGAATTATTCCTCGTTCCAACTTCTAATATGAAAACAAAAATTTGGTAGGAAAACGGACAACAACAAAAAAAGCAAAAAGAACTAAGGAACTAAGGTTCGAGAATCAGCAGCATTAAGGGCACGCTTGGTATAAATGTATGGATGTAAAGTACTGTGAAGAAAGTACTGTAGAGTAAAGTATTGTAGAATAAAAGAAAGTACCGTAAAGAAAAGTGAGGAGAGAAATAGAGAGAAAAATTAGAAAAGAGAAAAAGTATGATAAAAAGTGTGTTGGTATGTATAAAATATGATGTAAATTTTTTTGGGAATCGTGAGATTACATCTAAAGTACTGTTTGGGAGTTATACCAAGCATGCTTTTAAGGATACACTTGGTATAAATGTACGGATGTAAAGTACTGTAAAGAAAATACTATAGAATAAAGGAAAGTACTGTAGAGAAAAGTGAGGAGAGAGATAGAGAGAAAAATTATGATAAAAAGTATGCTTGGTATGTAAAAAATACAATGTAAGATTTTTTTAAAAATCGTGAGAATACATGGAATGCACTGTGTGCATTCCTTACGTGCCCTAAGACTGCACAGCATCAGGGGGCTCATTATTTATATTTTCTCTTTATAAAAAAAATAAAGCCAAATTACTCTTTTGGTTCTCAACGTTTGCACCAAATTTAATATTGGTCCTCAACGTTTCAAAAAGTTATTTTAGGTCCTCAATGTTTTTTTTTTGTCAAAATTGGTCCTCTAACATAACTCCGTCTGGTTTTTTTTGTTAAATGTTGACATGGAAGGCTTATGTGGCACACCCTCTCTCCTACGTGTCATATTTGGATGATATGACACCATTTCTCACTTCAACTCAGCAAAACGACGCCGTTTTACTGAGTTGGAGTGAGAGAGAAGTGATGCAATTTTGACAAAAAAAAACGTTGAGGACCTAAAATAACTTTTTGAAACGTTGAAGACCAATATTAATGCCACATGTTATGCCTAGTCAGCAAAAATCGTAACTATTTTAACGGTGTTAGTGAAAAGGGTAAGATTACCCAAAAATTGAAACGTTGGGGGGTATATTTGACAGCAATCAAACGTTTTTGGTATATTTGACCGAACGCGTAAACGTTGGAGGTACCAAAGGTACTTTACCCATTATAATAAATGGGGATTAGATGGATGAAATTGTTGATGCTCAAATTTTAAATGTGGAAAAAGAAAATGTAAATGAATAAATTAAAAAAAGCACTATAATTTTAGAAAATGTGTGCATAATAATTAATATTATTTAAATAAGGAGGAATAAACAGTTCTTTCTGATGCCGACCTTGATAGAGTTGTCGCGGATTTTGTTTCTGCTTCTGGTGATTGGGAATGGGGTAAGTTTGATTTTCTGCACCCTAATGAGATTTGTAGTTTGATTGCTGCTGTTCCCCTGCATTGTTCAGGGAGACCATGTTGCTTGGAGATATAGTTCGGATGGCGTTTTCTCTACTAAGTCTGCTTATCATGCCTTTACAAAGGAAGATGGTTCTGTGAGACATAGTTTTTGGAAGTTGCTGTGGAAGTGGAAGGATATGGAGAAAGTTCGTTCCTTTCTTTGGCTTTGTGGCCACGACCGTCTCCTCACTAATGTTGCGAGGAAGCGACGTGGTATGGCTGCTACGGATGTATGTACCCGTTGCAATGGATCGGCTGAAGACTTGCTTCATACTCTGAGGGATTGTGCTAAGACTAGGTGTATCTGGCTTAAACTGGTCCATCCAAGTAAGTGGCACCTTTTCTTTAATGCTTCTCGTTTGAACTGGTTGTCTCTGAATCTGTGGAGTAATATGGGTTGGCATGGGAGTGATTGGGGTGTTATTTTTTCTTATGCTTGCTGGTATATTTGGCGTATGCGTAATGCAGAGATCTTTGATAGCCCTCATTTTGGGAGTACGGACCCTGTGTTCGCCATTCTTAAGCTTTCGGGTGATTCTTCTCGGGCTATGAATAAACTGTGTGCTGGTAATTCTGGGCCTTCTTCTCATGTTGAGCGTTTTATCTGTTGGGAGAAACCGAATGCTGGGTGGATTAAGTTTAATGTGAATGCTGCTAGAAGAGAGACTCTAAACCTTACTGCGTGTGGTGGGATCGCCCGTGATAGTGATGGCCGTTTCCTTATTGGTTTTATGCGTAATCTAGGTGATGGGTCGGTGTTGAATGCTGAGCTGTGGGGTATTTCTTGTGCTCTTGAGGTTACTTGGCGTTCGAGGTTTAAGAAGGTCTTGGTGGAGTCTGATTGTCTGCTTGCTGTGAATTTGGTTAATGACTCTTCCTTCCCCTCTCATCCTTGTTCGCCTATTCTGGCTCGGATTCACTACTGGATTTCTTGCGACTGGGAGGTTGAGGTTGTGCACGGGAGGGTAATCGCGCTGCTGATACTTTGGCTGGTCATGCTTTCTCTAGCTCTTTGGATCTTACCATTCTTAATGACGCTCCTGCTTTCTTGTTTCCTGTTTTGTGTGCTGACTTAGAGGGGAGGGGAAGTTACCGTGTTTGTATGGGTTAGCTTCCTTTCTTCTCTCCTTCCCCACCAAAAAAAAATTATAGTGTATGTGTGTTTTTTTGTTGTCCGTCTGATTTTTTTAAGTAGTATTTCAATTAATTAATTTGGACTCAGCTTGTGTTGCATACCTGAAGAGTCTATCAATGGGATAGCTGCATTCACAATGTCTTAAATTCGAAAAGAATTTCCGTGAGGGAAGGTTTAATTGATCATTTTAATAGGAGGAGCTTGATTATGTGCATGAATCTCTTATCTTTATATAGTTCTACTTTACTAGACGTTAATTAGCTCCACAAACGCATTAACAATCATAAGTCACATATCCATATAACGAGCTCATTCATATGTATGGGGTAACCTTGGATCCCTCGAGACGAAAAGTTGTTTTAGTAAAAAAAAGAAAGTGGAAGTGAAAAAAAATAATATATAAAAAAATAAGTTGTATTTGTTAACTATTTAATTTTTGAAAATTTTGTCGTTATTTAGTCCGGTAATGTGTTACTATTAAAATATAATAATAATTATTAAATATTTTATTTTAAAAATTAAAATATTTAATTTATTATTTTTTAAAACATACTCTAATAACTATTTTATATTATATTCTTAAAAAAATTTAAAAAATAAATAAATTACATGCTTGCATGCAAAGCACTGAAAGCAGTATAATGGGCTTGATGGAAAATTAAGATGGGCTTTGAATTCGACAAAAAAAAAAAAGGGATGGGCGTACTTGAACGGTGTCGTTGAGTTTCGTCTTTTCTTCTTGTACATTCTTTTGATTTCACGTTATAGCGAAGAACCTCCAAAAAGTTTCAAAATTTGAACGCAGAATGTGAGGGATTGTACTACGTGCGCCCTTAATTTGAGCTCAAAACGTAAATTCGGTGAGTTTCTTATCTTCATTCATGCTCAATTTTGTGATTACTAGATTATGTGCATCACAGCCATGCAGGAGGAGCACCCTATTAGGGTTTCTCCATCCCAATGCTTCTCCCTTACTCAAATCCTTTGCTTCACTTGTACCCATATCTCAATCAGATCTACCTCAACAAAAACAAGAAGGAAATGAATCGTTTACAGTTTCTTATCTCATCAACTCATGTGGCTTGTCGGCCAAAGAAGCTACTGATGCATCCAAAAGGGTTCATTTTAAAGACTCAGAAAATCCCGATTTGGTACTTAATCTCTTCAGGAGCTACGGATTCTCAGAAACCCAGTTATCTAAATTAGTGAAACTTCTTCCATGGGTCCTTCAGGCAAATCCTGAGAAGACCCTTTCGCCTAAGCTAAGGTTTTTTGAGTCTATTGGAATTTCATCTTCTGAAGTTTCAAAACTCATCCTTTCTAATCCTATAATCTTAAATTGGAGCTTAGAGAAATATATAATCCCCCGCTATGAAGTCCTTAAGAGTGTGCTTGGTCCCCATGAGAAACTAAATATAACTTTTAAACGTTCGGGATGGATTTCTCACCACAATGAGGTGACGAATATTGTTCCAAACACAAAGGTTTTGAGAGAGATTGGAGTGCCTCAATCTTCTCTCACACTATTGGCAACTACTTATCCAAGTTTAGCATTTATGAAGCATGCAAAGTTTGTTGAACATGTCAAGTTTGCTAAGGAATTAGGAATCAAGCCATTTAGGGCTACTTTCATTCTTGCAATTTATGTCTTGTCAGTTACTAGGAAATCAACCTGGGAATCAAAGATGGATATTTTTGAGAGGTGCGGCTGGTCCAGGGATGTCACTCTTTCAGTATTTGGGAAGTATCCATTATGCATGGTGCGGTCAGAGGAGAAAATCATAAGCACCATGAAGTTCTTTGTGGATGAAATGCACATGATGCCAGAAGAGTTAGCTAAATGCCCAGCAGTACTTAGCTATAGCTTGAAGCAGAGGATTATTCCTAGATGCTCAGTAGTTCAATTTTTGAAAATGAAGGGTTTGATCAATACTTATCCGTCATTATCTTCCATTCTTTCAACAAGTGAGAAAAAATTTCAGGAGAAATTTTTTATCAGATTCCCAGAAAGTGTTCCTCAGCTATTGAACATCTATAAAGGTGTTGTAGAAACCTTTACCTGAAGCTCAGTGATAGTAGTTTCCTGGCTAGTGCGATTGTGAAATTTGGAATTCCAGCTTTATTATAATCATTCAACTGTTGTTCTTTAATTTCTTACTCTAGTTTATTAGTTTTTGTATAATGGTAGCACAATTTGAACTATTTGCTTGTAGGATATGCATGCGAAAGTTATCAATCATTTTTCTCTTTCTAATAAACCTGGAATAAGTGTTTGAAGCAATTTATACAAATGTCATTTGGCAGTAACTTCTTGGTAGTTATTGAGGGTGCCTATGTTTCCGAAGAAATAGTAGTTTACACAAAGTTTGAAGCAGAAGATTCCCACTGCCTAATTTTGTTTCAAAGGAGTAGGAATGTAGGATACATACGCCGACTGAATTTGCCATCCAATTATCCTGCAGTCCTGCTGATTATGAGTTTAGCCTTTGCAATTATTTTTCGGATCCTTCTTGTGAAGAAAAAAGGTTCAAAGTCTAAGAATTTTCCGTAAGACATTTATTTCCTAATGATTTTCTACTTTGTTAGTGAATCTTACTATTTTCAACTCTATAGTATTCCCCAATATACAACTTATTTATTTAAAATACCCCAACTAATGGGAAAAGGCTTTGTTTGTTTGTCGTTGTTGACAAATTTAGCTTAGAATTCTCGGTAGGAAATCACTTATGCAGAAAGCATACAAAATGTCCAATTAGTATTGGTGACAGTAATGAGCTGTGTGTTGATTAGAGAATCATGTCGTCTCCTTTTCTATTTTCATAACATTTTTTAAAATATGAAAGTTGTGTTTAGAATATTTTCTTTCTCTGTCTGCTCTGCATATTTCTCAAACTAAAACTTGTCTATAACCTGTTGGTTGAATATCTTAACTTATGGGATTTGGTGTTTCTTGTATTGACCAAACATTGTGCTGAGGAATTGGAAGGGGTTGAACACAAACCGTTATTAGCTATAATGTACTTCAATTTTCCCTGCAACTAATCTGGGTTCAGTTCTTGAAACAGTTTATGCCTTTTTTCTGATGTTAGGCATTTGCCTTTTTGGGATAGGTTAGCAAGCTATGACTATGAGGAGTGCTCATGTTGTTTTAAGTTTCTTAATTATTTGTTTGCCTTTATATTCCAGATATAATGACACATCTATGAAGGCTTCAGCCTCTCTTGTGCTTCTGCATTTAGTACAGATCCAGTTTCATATATTTTATCTCATGATCATCTGCAAGACATGGATATATATATATCTCTTAAATATTTTTATACTAAAAGTCTTAAATCTTAATACTTGAGAAGAAATTCGGAACCATCTTAGAAGATATATATATATATATATCTTGGGTATTTCATGTGATCTGAAGGTACTGCATTCTTCTTTATGATGTAATGTTGTCATGCAAAGATTATTTACTCTTTCAGTTATGACATGAAACTTTCAATTTAGCTATTTATATGATCAGCTGATTGAGTAATTTATGCTGATCATTTGGAGGAGCAGACTGATGCATTGTGGTTGTCAAATGCCAAGGATTACGACCTGTTTTGAATGTTTTGTTTTTTCATTCCTTAAAACTGGTTTATAAAATTAGTTTTGAGAATTAATGCTAGTATTGTTTTCATGTATTTATATTCATGCCATTAATAAAAATACTTGTTTGTCGATATCTGAATCAGATCTAACTCAACAAAAACAAGAAGGAGGTGAATCGTTTCCAGTTTCTTATCTCATCAACTCATGTGACTTGTCGGCCAAAGAAGCTACTCAAGTGTCCAAAAGGGTTCATTTTGAAGACCCAGGAAATCCCGATTTGGTACTTAATCTTTTAAGGAGCTACGAATTCTCGGAAATCCAGATATCTAAATTAGTGAAACTTCTTCCATGGGTCCTTCAGGCAAACCCTGAGAAGACCCTTTTGCCTAAGCTAAGGTTTTTAGAGTCTATTGGAATTTCATCTTCTGAAGTTCCAAAACTCATCCTTTCTAACCCTGTACTCCTAACATTAGGCTTAGAGAAAAGTATAATTCCCCGCTTTGAAACCCTCAAGAGTGTGCTTGGTCCCCATGAGAAACTAGGTATAGCTTTTAGTTCGGGATGGACTTTTCACCACAATGAGGTGACGAATATTGTCCAAACACAAAGGTTTTGAGAGAGATTGGAGTGCCTCAATCTGCTATCACTCTATTGGCAACTACTTATCCAAGTTTAGCATTTATGAAGCATGCAAAGTTTGTTGAACATGTCAAGTTTGCTAAGGAATTAGGAATCAAGCCATTTAGGGCTACTTTCATTCTTGCAATTTATGTCTTGTCAGTTACTAGGAAATCGACCTGGGAATCAAAGATGGATATTTTTGAGAGGTGCAGCTGGTCCAGGGATGTCACTCTTTCAGTATTTGGGAAGTATCCATTATGCATGGTGCGGTCAGAGGAGAAAATCAGAAGCACCATGAAGTTTTTTGTGGATGAAATGCACATGATGCCGGAAGAGTTGGCTAAATGCCCAGCACTACTTGGCTATAGCTTGAAGCAGAGGTTTATTCCTAGATGCTCAGTAGTTCAATTTTTGAAAATGAAGGGTTTGATCAATACTTATCCGTCATTATCTTCCATTCTTTCAACAAGTGAGAAAAAATTTCAGGAGAAATTTTTTATTAGATTCCCAGAAAGTGTTACTCAGCTATTGAACATCTACAAAGGTGTTGTAGAACCTTTACCTGAAGCTCAGTGATAGTAGTTTCCTGGCTAGTGCGATTGTGAAATTTGCAATTCCAGCTTTATTATAATCATTCAACTGTTGTTCTTTAAATTCTTATTAATTAGCTCTTCTATAATGGTAGCTCAATTTGAACTACTTGTTTGTAGGATATGCATGTGAAATTAATCAGTCATTTTTCTCTTTCTCATAACTCAGGAGTAAGTGTTTGAAGCAGTTTATACAAATGTCATTTGGCCATAACTTTTGTTGGTAGTTATTGAGGGTGCCTATGTTCCCTGAGAAATAGTAGTTTACAGTAAGTATGAAGCAGAAGATTCCTACTGCCTAATTTTGTTTCAAAGGAGTAGAATACTTGCACTGACTGAATTTGTTATTCAATTCTCCTGCTGATTATTATGAGTTTAGCCTTTGCAATGATTTTTGGATCCTTCTTGTGAAGAAAAATGTTCTATGTCTATGAACAGAGAATTTTTTATCAGTCATTTATTTCCCAATGGTTTGTATATTTTGCTAGTGAATCTTACTATTTTTGATAAGTCATTTATTTCCCACTTATTTTTATTTTAAAATAATGTTCACAAATTTAGCTTAAAATTCTCAGTGGTAAATCACTTTTGCAAAAAGTATAGGGAATGAATGACTAATTAATATTGGTGACAGTAATCAGCTGTGTCCTGATCAGGAAATCATGTCGTTTTCTTTTCTATTTTCATAACATTTTGTAAAAGATAACAGTTGTTTTCAGAATATTTTCTTTCTCTTTGCATATTTCTCAAACTCAAACTTGTCTATCACCCATTGGTTGAACATCTTAACTTATGGGATTTTCTGTTTCTTGTTTTGACCAAACATTTTGCAGATTGAACACAAACCATTATTAGATATAATGTACTTTAATTTTTCCTGCAAGTACTCTGAGTTCAGTTTTTGAAACATTTTATGCCTTTTTTCTGATGTTAGGCTTTTGCATGTTTGGGATAAGTTAGCAAGCTATGAGGAGTGCTTGTGTTGATTGAAGTTTCTTAATTGTGTGTTTGCTTTTATGTTCCAGATATTATGACTCACACATCTATGAAGGCTCCAGCCTCTCTTGTGCTTCTGCATTTTAGTACAGGTCCTGTTTCTTTTTTCTTTTTTTTTTCTGATGATCATCTACAAGATATAGATATATATATGCCTTAAATTTTTTATAAATAAATGTCTTAATACTTGAGAAGAAATTCAGAACCATCTTAGAAGATATTCCAAGTCCATGAATGTTAATAAAATGGTTCATAAAGCAAGCCTCACTTATTGCTACTGCCCCTGTATTTATTTCATGTAATCTAAAAGGTACTGCATTGTTGGTGTCAAATGCCAAGGATTAGGGTGTTTGAATGTTGTTTTGTTTTAACCAAGCTTGATTGGTCTAGTGGTTAGCTCATTAGGTCGTTTAAGCAAGTATTGGGGGTTCTAATCCCACCTTGTGTATGCAGCAACCAATTGGCCAGCGGCAAACCCTTAAATGGAGCTCCGATCCGCGGAGGATTAGTCCTTAGCTTGTCGGGCTGGGGGATACCTTGCGAAAAAAAAAAAAGAATGTTGTTTTGTTTTTACATTCTTTAAAACTGGTTTTGTATAATTAGTTTTGAGAATTGATGCTAGTATTGCTTTCATGTATTTATATACATGCCATTAATAAAAAGACTTGTTTTTCTGTTTTTTTTTTTAATTGAAATTCATAACATCTTTCAATTGTCTGTGTTTTGGGAAAACTTTTTTTTAATCGAAAACAGTAATTTATAGAGGTTTATTTTCTGTTTTTAAAAACCAAAAACAATTTTTAAAACTGCATTCAAACAGGCCCTTAGATTATTTGTTTTTTGTTCTTTTACAACAACAAATGGAGCCTTTTTCCAATATATAGGTGGGATCAGTTAAATGAATCCAGAGTCACCAACATATTTTTTTCCCGGCTCATATCTATAGTTAGATTGTTGATAGTTGGATTAGATCTATCATTTTGTTCTTTCTTGTACTGTCTGATAGGATCTGATGGATTAGTGTTGGTATTCGTTTAATGGCACTCTTACACATTTGTACATGCTTGTAACTATGCATGTATATGGCTATACTGTAAACTTTGTTTCTTGACTTCAAAATCATTTGTGCCTTTTTGTTGATGTTCAAATTTTCTGTCACACTTCAATTGTCAGATTGTGATTTGTGACCCTGTGTTCAAGTTGATGTCCATGTACTTCTTACTTAGATGTGATTCTTCGTGTCAACAACTAAATTGAAATAAATTACATCTTTTAAAGACTAAAATTTAATATAATCGTGTTTTAGAGTTAGATCAATGTTAGTGTTATGGACGATAATGAACTTGGTTTGGTCATCAAAATTGATTAGTAGATAAATTCCTTTGGTAAAGAAAATAACTTCTTATCACCAGGTAGAGTGGATTATATAAATCAAACGTGTTATATTTTAAACCCTAAATCCCTTGTATATTAGCATGAAATTGCTTACAATCTTACAAAACCAAATAGAGTGAGCTATATGAAATTATGAATCAAGTCTATTAGGTTCTAACTAATATGTTTTGACGGCTTGAGACTCAAACTCGAGACTTGGGTTGAAATGAATGAAGTATCTATTACTTTAATCGATTAAAATAACCTCTTTTATAAGATATTTTTAAAAGAGCAAGGGCACGCTTGGTATAAATACACAGATGTAAAGTACTGTAGAGTAAAGTACTGTAGAATAAAAGAAAGTACTGTGGAAAAAAGTAAGGAGAAAAATTATGAGAGAGAAAAAGTATGATAAAAAGTGTGTTTGGTATGTATAAAATATGATGTAAAGTTTTTTTGGGAATCGTGAGATTATATGTAATGTACTATTTGGTATTCATATCAAACGTGCCCTTAGTCTTTGAAAGCAACTCCTAACCTTTAACAGAAATTAATGACCAAAGACTAAATGACTAATATTTAGTTCCTATAAGGTCATAATATATTTTTTTGGGCTTTAAAATATTACAAAAGTTAACTTGTTTGTCTTTGAACAGTTAGATATGAGCATAGTAGATAATGTGGCTTGTGAAATAACGACGTGCATTGTGTGTTGTTAAATGTTTTATTAAATGTTAAATAAGCTTATTTACGTTGAAAAAATGTTATTTCCACACGTCACCTCATAAATTCATCTTATATCTTTTAAGTATGGGTCGAATTCATCTAATTTCAACCAAACTAATCCAACCAAAATCAATCAAAATTGACCATGATTAATTGGATGGAAAAAGATAAAAATTGATATGATTCTATCTATGAATACATATGTATGAAATAATAAAATTTTTTGTTTTAATAATTATTATGTTGCCCTAAATGAGTCCTTCAGGGCTTTACTCCCTGAGTCTTCGCTGCTCACCAGCGTCCTTTAGGACTTCTCCCTCATCACTCAAGGGCAAGTTTGGTAGATGAGAGAATGTTAGAAGGAGATGGAATGTGAGTGACAAAAGTTAATTTTATCCTTCTTTTAAATATTAATAATTTATTAATGAAGGGTGTTATTGTTATTTCACCTAATTCTCATTTTATTTCTCATTCTCTCTCGTATTCTCATTCCATCAAATAAATCCACCAACCAAACGGACCCTCAATCCTTCTCCCTCATCTGAAGTATTGTTGAATTTGTAATTAATATTTGTATGGTGTTTGGATTGATAATTTTAGTTTTTATTCTTTTTTTTTTAGTTTGATTTGTATGGTGTTCCGATTGCAATGAATTTAATTATAAGTATGCTTTATATCTCAGTAAATATGATTTTAATTTTTTTTAATATAAAAAATCAATTCAAACTGGTTTTGGATTAGTTCAATTGAAGCTCTTAAACTGTATGGTTTGGATGAATTTTTACATCATCCAATCATATCAGTTCGATTAGATAAATTGTCCAAATTTCAAACCGAATCAATCCAATACGTTCAGCACCCCTACTTTCAAGGGGCAAAAATTGTGTTATGATCTTTCAATAACTAATAGTTAGATTATTAATTTTTTTTTAGGGACAACAAATCGGTTTACTGGAACTACTAATTAAATAGCATTATTATATCCCTATAATGCCAATTCAAAACTCCGCAACTTCTTAATTATAACTTGTGAATATTAGTTAGAACTCCCTAATACTCATTAATTAATTACCCTTCATAAAAATAAGTAAATATAATAAACAAATAAACCTTAAACCAAAATATTGGAGAGCCAGTTCGCTTTCACATGGTATATTCATTTTATCCATAATCAAGATTCAAAAGTTAATTAATAAGCCATATATTACTCAAGGTTCAAGAGTACAAACAAATCAAGGGTAGGTAAGATAATAAAACAACAAATTAATCTTAATAAAATAATCTTACTTACTTAATTAAGCATCTAGCTAGCTAGCTAATTACACATATATAGTTTTTATTGAATTAGAAGAAGGAGAAAAAAAAATGCTAACATACATATATAAATTGAGTGAAATAATATATGAATTAAGGTAGGAGGATATAATTAATTAATAGAAGTGATCAAATTGTTAGGTCTAAGTTAATATAATTATTAGTGGTGATCCCAAGAGATTGTGTTGAAGTAGAATGAAGAAGATGGTGATTGGTGTTGATTGGGAATAAAAGATGATTGTGATTATCAAAATGAAGTGAGAGGTCTCCAAATGATGGAAGTATTCCACTTCCACTGCTTTCTTCTTCATTTGATGTCATATCACTCATATTTAAGCATCCTCTGTTTGTGTGGGGTTCCTGCATGTATGTATATATATATATATATATATATATATATATATATATATATATATATATATATTCATGTTAAACTATATATATTGTTGGGTTTTTTGGTCATTGGACTCATAAAATAATTTTTTTATAATTAAAAAAATAAAAAAAATTATATAATGGAAGGACGTGAGAGAGAGAAAGTTGATATGATTGATAGTTATTAAAAGAGGCAAAATACTATTTAGTCCCTGAATTGTTGGTCAAACTACTATTTAGTCCTCAAATTTAATTTATCAAAAATACTATTTAGTCCCCGAAATGTTTAACTATGTCAACTATTTAGTCTCCGAATTTGTAACTATGTCAACTATTTAGTCCTCAAACTTGGCAAAAATACTATTTAATCACCGAATTTGCAACTCTATCAACTATAACGGGTAACAGTCAGGAGATTAAATAGTTGATAGAGTTGCAAATTCGATGATTAAATAGTATTTTTGTCAAGTTTGAGGACTAAATAGTTGACATAGTTACAAATTCGGAGACTAAATAGTTGACATAGTTAAACATTTCGGGAACTAAATAGTATTTTTGATAAATTCGGAGACTAAATAGTAGTTTGACCAACAATTCAGGGACTAAAAAGTATTTTGTCTCTTATTAAAAAGTATAGAGGTAAATAATTTTTTATTATTTAATTTATTATTTTAAAATATAATAATTATTATTATTATTCTGGCCTAATATTTAAGGGTGTATATAAGTATAGTACCTGATTTAGATCATAATCAGTTTCTTCTTCACTGGTTTGTGAAAGCCCTTTGTCTAATAAATACAGTTGATCTGGCTTTCCACTGCTTCCATATTTTGACATTTTTACTACACTTCCTGGAGATCTGTATGAACATAAAGATAAATCCATTTTAGGCGTTAATTAACTTAATTAGTTTCTTATTTTTTTTATAAATTAAGTATAATTAATTCATGAAAATATGTAATTAATTAATTAATTATACCTGCTTTGGGGTGAACAAATAGAGCAGATTTGGAGATTATCATTAGCATGAGCTCTTCCTTTGTGCAATTGATCAACTGGAGATAGAATAGAATTATGTCCCTTCATGTTTCTGTACATCTAGTAATAATAACAACACAAAATTTTAATTAATAGAAAATTAAATATCTTAATTATAATTCATTCATTTATATTATTATTATATAAGAGAAAAAGCAAGAACATACAAGAGTTTTATTGCATGGATCCATATACAAGAAATTTCTTTTTTCACCACCCTTACATATATTATCTTATCAAAGACAATAATAATGGAGATATTATTTACACAAGTTTAAATATGATGCTACAGCATCGGATCGGACAAAGAGAGAAAATAGATAGTGAGTCTTACACGTGTAATTAAGTCCCGTCATTCTATCTTTTCTCTCTCTTCATCTAGTTTAATATAAACTGTACAACGCCTGATCCGAAGGCTAAATATCAACACATCTCCAAATGAGATGTCTAATTACAAAATTTTCATGTAAAGCCGTAAAGCTTCTCGAAATTTGAAGTTGAAATATTATTTCTTTTACATGTGCATTCACAAATATTCTTATGAACTCTATTCTTTTCTTGTTCAACAACCATATGCTGGCTATATATATATATATATATATATATATAGCTAGAATGCATAGGCTTTTCTTATATATTATATTGTTGGTATATATAAAATTAATATATATGTGTGTGTATATATATTTGTCTTGTTCAGATTACATAATAAAATATAATAATAGTAGTTGTAGGAAGAATGATAATGTATTCTTGCAAACCAAAGGAAAAATTAAAGAATTTCCCATTTTTAAATATCTTCCTTTTTCATAGAGCAAATGTACCTAACCCAAGTGTGTATATATATAAATAATGATTTGTATTATTAATTAAATATATATATGTTGCGCATGCTCGTGCATGCACGAAACACATTTTCATAATGCATATATATAATAATAATAATAATTAAAAAAGTATAATTTGTTTGTTCTTTTGATAAGTAAGATATACGGATTAATTATTATAAAATTAAAGTGAACAAATTTTCTGAAGTACGAAATCCCTAGAAATACGTCTCTTTCAATTTCCACATTAGTTTAACTATGAGCAGATTAATGTATAAAATTGTGATTTATTTTGTACATAAAAAAGATCTTTATATAAGCCAACATATATATAGCTCATCAAAGTTAATTTTATAATGTATACAAAAAAAATAAAAAGGGAGAAATAATTATAAGGAATTATATATATATATATATATATATATATATATATATATATATATATATATATATATATATATATATATATATATTGTTTATTTGTCAGCTACGGATTTTTCTGGCATAAAAATTGTGGTTACTTACTTTTTGATATGAAGTGACAGAAATAGAATGACTCTTGATGCATGAATGAAGTTTCGTACGTCTAATAAGAAAATAAAATAAAATACAAATAAATGTTGGCTTAATTAGTAATATTGAAATTATCTTCAAAATTAAAACGTTCAAATTAAATTAACAAAATAAAACTTATAAGTACAAGAAGAAGAAGAAAATTCCAGATGCATGCGTGCGTCTCATGATGAAAATTAAAGGTTCATTTTAAAAAATAATAATTTTTTTTCAAAGCATTAATTAGTACTTAAAGAAGCAGAGTACAAACTCCAAAAAAATGTATAATTCATGGAATAGTATTATATTGTCTTATGCTTTTATTGCTTTTAAGAAGGACCAAAAAAAAAAAGATGCGAGCTGAGAACTTTTTTCATTAAAAGTATTCCATAAAAAGAGTAAATTTTTATTATCTAGGACGAATAATTAACTATACCCACTATCTCATTTCAGGAATTTAAAGTACATATATAACTAAAAATATCTTTGAGATCTCTTTTTTCCCCTTAAAGAAAATAAACTACCCACAAAAATTAATTAAACAATCAGATTTTTAATTTATTGATGAAGAAAAAGAATATATATATATATATATATATGTACCTGAAGATGGCTTTTAATGTGAGAGATGCTTAATCCTTTCACACGCATCATCTGCAAAATACGCTTTGGGGTTGCCTCTGCAAAATAAACCAATTATATATTAATTTAGCTGATTAATTAGCAATATTAATTATTTGACCAAATTTATTAATATATATATATATATATTAATTCCTTAATTTCCAACACTAATTAACATATTTGTTCGATCATGATGATGGTGGAATTCTTAATTTCAATTCTTAAATTCTTTTAGGTCGGAAGATACAATTCAAGAAAGGAACTAGCTAGAAGAAAACAAAATTAATTAAGCTCAAATTATTTATTTATATATGTTTGGAATTGAACTTAATTAATTAATTACTTTGACAAGAGGATCTCTGAATTATTGAGAATTCAAATTAAAGGGATGGAGATCGAGTGTTGTAGCCAAAATATATCATAATAATTTGCAAACCCTAATTTTCATAATATATATATATGAAGGAAATTAATTAATATATAACTTACTCTCTCTTCCACCAAGAGTTTCCACAGCTTCAACAAAGTGTTCATGGAGTTCCGGTGTCCACCGGAGGCGAGGAAGTTCTGATTTGTGGTACGGCCGGACGCCGGTTCTCGGAGAATCCTTCATCATCGTCTCGATCGATCTCTAGCTAGAGCTTAATTAATTAATTTTCAAATTTAGTGAAATATATGAGAAGTAGCTAGAGAAACTCATAGCTAAAACCTTATATATATAAATAAATGATGAGATTGGTTTTGGCTTCAATATGAAAGCAGCAGCAACCACAGAATGTTTTCAAAAAAGTCTAAGGCCTAAGACTTTTGTTTTTTGAGAAATTTGTGAGAGAGAGAGAGAGAGAGAGAGAGAATTGTTTAAAAGTTAAAACACACTTTTCATATATTCTCAAATAATATCTTCTGTCTTTTTTTTTTCTTATTCATATATATCTTTTTCCTTGTCTAGATCTTCATAATATTCTTGAACATTCCAATTATTGTACCTCCTATGTATGTGCAAACAGAATGAAATAATGCATGTATTTCCTTCAAAAAGTGAACATCATTAAATTTAATAATAGTATTGCTTTAAGACTTAAGTGCATGCATATTATATATATATATTAGTTAATTTTTTCGGTTTTCTACTAGTACTATAGACCAGTCAAATGACGAACTCTTTAGATATTATAGAATTCTTTCCTTCAAAATTGAACTAAAAAACGACGATTAAAAGAACGCAGATTCCTTTAATTATCATCTGTATATATTAATAAATTTTATATCCATATATAGAGACAAGATATAAATTATAAAATTGGTTGCGTGCTTAAAATTGACTACAATAGATATATTATTTTAGATATAATTAATCTCGATGACTTTTAGTTCTATATTCTTCGCACGTAATTGAACTCAAAAAGAATACAAAACGGAAAATGAAAAACTAGGAGGTAAAAATTTCAGAAAAGCAATAATTATATACTACAGTACTACATATATTATTAATTTTTTCTAGTTAGTTCTTATCAATAATTGATATTCATGTTTAAATTGGAATCTTTGAGATAGTCAAGCATAAATACTATTATTATATATTAATTATGCGTGTAATTGAACTTGTCATCAATTCTAATAATTAATTATGTGTATTATATATATATATATATATATATATATATATATATATATATTGAGTGTTGCGGGGTTCATTATTGGGGACAACTCTCACAACGGATGACGTTACTCTATTCCCATTCCTTTAAATATTGTCGAACTCAGAAGGCGATAGTTAAGAGAACACAGACAAATTACCTTCTATCTGTACTACACTAAATTCATGCTTGACTATATATATATATATATATATATATATATATATATATATATATATAGTATTTTTATATAGATGTCCCAACTCCCACGTGTTAAACTAAAAACCATGTGGGAAAAAGCCTTAGAGAGACACATCACATGCAAGCTTTTAATTTGTGCTTGTGAAGTCATGGATGACTTTTTTGAACAAAAGAGGCACACATATATATGTAAAATACTAAAAAGATTAGGTCTAGTAAAAAAAATAAAAAACTAATTCTTAATGACATAGCGAACTAAAGTTAAAATTTTAATTTTATTGAAAAAAGTGTTCATATATATTTTGGGTTTGATAATATATACTTCGAATAAGATTATTTCAGCAGGAGTAAGGATGATCGCTGGTAAGGTATGAATTATAGTCCTCGGACATGAAAATTTTTAAATTGATTATTTTTGTCTTTAAATTATGACTCAATACATATAAATTTATAAGGAAAAAAAGCATAAAAGATAGATCATTTTGAATTATCAAAATATATATATATATAATCAATATAAAATCTTGATAAAATTATCTTTATAAAATTATTAAATATAATAATTTATAAATTAATATTAAATTTAAATTATTTTATTGATGGAATTGAAGAAAATAACATAATATATATATATATATATACTTGCTTCAATAGAAAAAATTAAATACATGTATTTGTAATATAAAATATTATTTTAATAATTTATATAGAGTGACTCTAGGTCTAAGGTAGATATTGCTGCACTTTCACCATACCTCTAAGAAAAATGAGTATTTTTAAATATTTATATTTTGACAGTCACTATTAATTGTTAAAAATAATATATATTTCAATAATTAAATTTTGATTGTTGAAAAAATTTATTACAAAAATTAATAACAATATTTTCAACAGTTATAATTATGAATAATATTATTTTTTATAATATCGTTATTGACACTGCCATGAAAAAAAATACTTTTAAGAAAGGTATTGTAAAAAAAATGTTGATACAATCAAGCACAAGTCCTTGAGATCGAAAACTCCACCTAAAACATTAACTATTGGAGTTAGAGAACTTAATGCCTTGTAAATTCATTTTTGAAGGTAACTTTTCTAATGCAACTCATGTGAGACTTATACCAAGTACCATAATATATGAGTGTATATTTTTTAAAAAACATAATATATGGATTTTTTTTTTGTTCGTTCGGTGTTTGAAACTAATCCAGACTCGGTTTACGCGCGTCGCACACCTGACTATGGTATGAGAGTTTAATTTCTTAACGGGTCTAACTGCACTCACAATCAAAAAGTCTCGCACTCAAGACTTCACTTCTCTCGTTGATAATATGAGTATTTTAATCATCCCTAAATAAAAAGATATTTATGGAAAATCAAAACAATTATATTATATATATATATATATATATATGTAAAATATTAATAGAAAAATATATAGAGAATAGAAGTTAAATATTTATATTAGTCAAAGGTTGTGAATAGAGAAGAAATGTAGGAAAAGACATGAATTTGGGTTTTCACTTTTCTTGAAATGAATCCAACGAATAATAATAATAATAATAAATAACGTCAATAAAAGACGGTGCCTACTTTTGGACCCATCTATATCCATCTTTTGTGCTGCCGTGTTCCATACTACACTTACCCTCCTTCTTTTTTCAAGCACCAACGAAAATGGAACCTAAACCCTACATTTTCTCCCAACTTGCATTATACACATGATGGGCCCCACTTCAATTTTCATTATTATTTTTGCCAACACCATTTAATTAATTAACTCACTTTCCCAAAAATAATATCAATTTAGTAATAATTGATATTTCAAGAATGAATCGATTTGTCAGTCGTCGGCCCCTAAAATAATTTGGTCGGCCTTAATTAGTTTGACCGTCATCTCATATTAGAAGGCTCCCTAAACCACTATATAAGGATCGATCTCATGTGTATAACTAAGGGGCATTATTCTCTCCTTCTCCTCCCATGCGAAGGGGCCCTGACCTAAGTCTTGAACTGAGATCATCAAGTCCGTCCTTCATCTGGGAGCTCTTTCCTCCCATTTTTGGCTGTCGACCATTTTCAAAAATTTCAATAATCAATTTGGAAAAAGACACCTCATAAAGTGATGAACCAAATTTTTTGAATTCTTACTGAGAGAAGTGTCCAGATTTAATAGTGCTAAACAATATCTTGAGCAGGATATTGCCTCAAATATGATATTTATAAGCTAGCTAGAAAACCCAAAAAATCATATTAAAATAATTGATGAAGATTGAGTTTAACATATCAAGGTTATATAGTCATCCTAAACTAAGGTTTAATTTAAATCCTCCCTAAAAGAATTAGTATGTCATCAATGTTTACTAATTAAGGATATTTATATGTAAAAAACAAAATTAAAAAATCCTATATAGTTTATTGGTACTCCTATGATTCATGTGTTCGAGAGCATCTTTAGTAGTATAGTAGTATTGAACTTCAGTACATCCCTCTAATCAGTTAGTCCCTAATCCATTTAAAAAGGGTTCTTATTAATGTCAATTTTTATTAATATTAACAAATGACACTATATAATTAGAGAAATGAACCGAAGTTCAATACTACTGTATATAGTACTGAACTTTTATCCCGTGCGTTCATGACAAATAAGCTATCTCTTAAATTTTATGAACCCAATTACTTAATTAATCATAACTTAAAATTAATTAATTATGTTATCTGAAGTTTTACCAAAATATAAATTATATTACTATATATATCATGATGTTATATATGAAATTTAGTATCAAGCTAGCACTCTATATATAGGACACATGAGTATTGAAAATGAATTTAGTTGTGTTTGTTGACTAGTCATCTCTAATAATATAAAAATTATTCTCTCATCATCATCATGAAATAATTTAGGTGGATCTTTACTAGCTAACTCCTCAATATATAATTAATAGGTGTTGTGAAGTTTGGCAAATATGCATGTATATATAGCTAGCTAGGAGTACAAAGGATTTTCATTTATGCCAATGATGCCCTAATTGATTATAATAATGATTTTAGATTTTTAAAAAAATAGAATGCTACATAGATGCAAAACGTCTGAAATATATTGATGTTATTAATTAGAGTAAATTATACTTTTCTCTTCTGCGAATATTTAAATTTTATTCTCCTTTTTTATTTTAAAAAATTATATTTCTTTCCTTTAAGAGATAATATAAGAAAAAAAAGTTCAATTCCATTCATTTTGATCAAAATATATTTATATTTATTTTTTATAATTAAATATGAACTAAAATAAACATTTATTTTTAAAAAATTTTAAAATAAAATATTTTTTATAGATAAAATAGAATAATGTTTTAATCAAGATTAATAATAGTGAAATAACAATTTTAAAAAATTCTCATAAATTATAATAATTTTAGAAAACAGTGGGTATATAAATTACGATATGCCTATCATAGTTGGCATGCATTATTTAGCTGAGTTTCTTAATTATTTATTCAAGAGTTCGATTTTAGTCCGTGTATACGAAGAAAATTTCTTAATTAGCTAGAACTAAAACCTCTTTAAAAAATTTACAATGCAAAAAAAATTAGTTACTGTCGTGTTTGTGCGGGGAAACATTACTTTGGACTTGCAAATTAAATCAAATAAATTTAGTTATCATTTTTTAGAACCAAAAGAAGAAAAAAAATTCCTATGCTTCTCTTTCTAGGGCAAATTTGGGAATTCTCCATTAATATAATGGATCACCATCCACTTAGATTTCTTTGATGATGATAAGATTTTGACATGCCCTAATTATTCAAACATCAAAAGGGGAATTTGAAGGTCCCACTTCCATGCACGTAAACCCTAACCCTAACCCTAAAATTGAGCATGCAAAGATATATATATATATATATATATATATATATATATATATATATTTCTTCATCATTTCACACCACACTTTAATCCAATTTTTTTTTTCTATTGGGTTAGGAATGTTTAGTAGGGTTCTCCTTTTCCAAGCAAAAACCAAACACGCATGAATGAGCCAATAAAATAAAGGGTTTTTATGCTTCTTTGCTTTGTGAAAGTGACCAAGATAATCTTAAATATTTTGCTAAATGACAATTTTGATAATTATATATAATAATAAAGCTTCTTTTTTTTTTTTGGTTTTGGGTGTTATCTGCTATACCACTCAACTTCCTCATAATTATTTCAGTCAAATGGAACTTTAATTCTTAAATATTCTTTTTCTAAATAAAAATTCTTTATGCCTTTGATAATTCTCTCTCTCTCTCTCTCTCTCTCTCTCTCTCTCTCTCTCTCTATATATATATATATATATATATATATATATATATTACTTCACCCATTATTGGTCCCACCATGACTTTGCAAAGTAACCACTTTTCAACTTCCTCATCAACCAAGCTAGCTAGCTAATTAATGAATGATTCTAACATATTTAAAGAAATTAATTAAAGCTTTTGTTGCTCACAACATTTTCTTCAAATTTGCTTGATTTAGGGAGAGTTATAAAGGAAAATTTTCAGTTAATTATAGAGAAACTTACTACGGCTAAAACTAACTTTTTGCCCCTTAAATTTATATAAATTTTAATTTCGTCCATTTGAATTATGCTAGATCAATTGTATTTTAGCAAGAGAACTTTCATATATATGATGATACCGTTAGTAATTAATATATACATGTAACATTTGGTTAAGAATAAAAATTACATCAAATAAAGATAAAAGACAATTTTTTTAGGGAAAAAAAACATATCTAAGGAATGAAATTGAAATCTCATACCAAATATAATGTTAGGTTGGATCAGCCGATTTATTTTAAGATCTTGCAAGAGCTATACATGAAATTTAATTTGAAGAAATTATTGAAAATATTGAAATTGATGGGAAATATATATATATATATGAATGAGAAGACAAAATCAATTTCAAAATTGCTTGGTATAAAATTACGGAAAGTAAGATTGCCAAGAATCGTATATCAATGAAACTATGGTGACGAAAAATAAAACGTTGCCGCAGGAATATTTTTCTACAACTATAATGGCCGCAATTGTTGCAGTATATTATTATTGCTGCAACTTTTTTAAAAAAAAAATTTTGTCACAATATTCTTTTTAGATATCCACTTTTTTCTTTGTTTTTTTTTTCCTTTGGTTTTACAATTGCAAAATTGATCACAAATTCACAACAGTCTTTGGTCTTACATAGATACGTAAAATGAATTTTTTTTAGAAAAAACTCATAAATATATGCTCCTTCATCCTCACTTATAGTTCACTCTTAAACTTAGAGTACATGGTAATTTATGTTGTTAAGTATATGAATATATATATATATATATATATATATATATATATATATATATTAATTAATTTAATATTGTGATACTGAAAAGTCAGAATATATAGAAGCATGTAATTGTAAAGAATATTTCAAAAAATTAAATTATGTATTCATCTACAAAAGTCTTGTGGTCCAATCTTTCAGAGATGGGATGGTAGAATTTAGACGAATTTCTCTTTAAGCTACGTATGTCTATATGTGACGACAGTGTGTGCAATGCATGCAAGTGTGTATTAATTATTGGAAAATATTTTCATACATTTTTTTTCTTTTCTATAAAAATTTTAACATATATATAACATGTTTAAATGTACCATTTACACATGGCACAGATGATAATTAATAGATATGGATTTTCTTAATTATCATCTCCTGAATTTGATCACTAGAGGGATGAAAATGAATTGTTATTTATTGAGAGAGTTGTCCACAAAAATAAATTTTATAGTACTTAAAGAATTAATCGTCAAGCTCACTCTGATCTGATGGATATCTTGATGATCATAAGAAAAACAGTCACAAGACTCTTAATTATTTAATTATTTAGCTACCATCAATTTGGAGCTTCTTTGATGTTTCCTCTTAAATAATTGGTTCCTTTTTTAAGTTTGTACGAATTTTCCATCCAAATTAAATGAATACTTGGCACTAGGATCTATAATTTTGTTCTCACTTACCGAAGGTTTTTTTTTTTTTGGCCTTTACTTACCCAAGGTTTGGTTGCTTGAATCTTAAAGAAATGTTGATGAATTTATTTTATTAAATATGTCTTACTTTTTATAGTGTGATAAAAATTATATTTTTGTCCTTAATTTTTTTAAATATTTTAATATAAGAATAAAATGATCATTTTATCTAATTTTATTTCATTCTTATATTCTACTACTAAACATAATCTAAATAATCTCATTCTCATTCTCATTAGTCATTAGTCATTACCATTCCTACCACATTCTCCGTGCCAAACAAGTTATTTTTAGATTCCGCTTATAACATAAATAAATGAACACGTAGGCTCTATAATTTTATTCATAATTTAAATATTTTTTATAAACTCTAAAAAATATTTTAATTCTATTATTAATTAAAATCTTGCTAATTTTATATTAATTTTTGTTGAGGGCATTAATAATTCAAGTTTATTTTACTCAATAACTTACCATATATAAATTGTATCTATAAGAGTAGATGTTCAGTAGGATGATAGTACTGAACTTCAGTACATTCCTCCAATAATCGGTCTCTAATCCATTCAAGGTAGGTCTTAATTAATGTGAGTTTTTATTAATATTAATAAATGACATTATATGATTGGAGGGATGCACTGAATTGAAGTTCAGTAGTACGGTAGTACTGAACTTTATCCTATAATTTAGGATACATATATGCAAGTTATTTTTACTTTATTATTATTTATTTTTGTTCTCATTAATTTTACTACTAACATAAATGATAGTAAGAAACCCGTTTCTTTAACCATCATTTTTTGAGTTCGATCTCTAGAAAGATTGAATTGAAGCATTATTTATTGGACGGAAGGTCACCCCACCAATGGGCTCGACAATAACCAAAGGATAATCAGCTCGCTTTGGTGGATATCATAATCAGGACCAACAAAAACTTAGTATACTACTTAGTCATATTAATTAAAAAAATTTAACATATATATCTAACAAGAAATTTATATAAATTTTTTGGCCTGAAATTTTTTTTTACAAGTTAACTAAATTAAAATTTTTAAATTGTAAGAAATTAAACAAGAAAAATTTTAAGCTATAAAGAGCGCGAATTAAAAATTAAGTGAAAATGTAGGAATTGAACCAATATAGTTTGCTTTAATCATAAATAATTTTGTAAATTATATGAATATCTCACAAAGTACTTCAGATAAATTACATTTGAAACTCTTTTATATATAATTTAAAATTTACACTGAATTCTATATTACAAAATTAATTTAATTTTTTATTAAATTAATAATTTTATTTTTTAAGAAGGGAAATATATTGTGTGGAAAATTGACTTTATTCATAATTAAAAAGAATTAATGAGGCACGTTTTTTTTTATTGCAGAAGATAATCAATAAAAAAAATCAGGAAATCATATATGTATATTAATATTAATTTTCCCAAAAAAAAAATTATGTATGACAAATCTATTTTTCTTAATCATGACTAGTTTGGTCTATCTAAATATGATATGTAGTGAAGAATTTTTCAAAGAATACAATTGTTGCTGATTTGAATTATATATATATATATAGCTGCAATTTGGATGCATGGCAGAAAGTGGTAGTAAAGTGTATAATGAAATGCCTAACGTTTACTTTTCAATTTATAGATGATTATCTCTTCATCATGCGGTCTTGTTACTTATAATTATAATTAATTATAATAATGATCAGTGCAAATTAATAATGTTTTTTGAGTGGTTACAATTGAGTAAAATTATTTACTATTTAAACCTGTGCAATAATTTTTTAAATTGTGTATGTTAGTTTCTCTAATATACTATTAACACTGTGCCCGATAATACATGAGAGTATTGTTTTCTCTTACTATTATTTTTGTTATAAAAAAAGAAGAAGAACGTTTATGGTTATGCCTCAGCCTCATTTTTTGAAAAGTTACACGCACATTCATTAAGGTATGTTCACTAGCAAGAAAAGCCAATGGAAATGGTGGGGCTCACTAGACCTTACTTACTTTTTCACTTTTTTTATTTTCATCAACTTTAGAAAAAAAAGAGCAAAATATACAAATATTTATTATACCCATCTGATTTGACATGATTTGATAATATTATAACCCTCTTTTCTTTTTATTATTTTAATATAATGGATAAAATGGTCATTTTAATACATTCAATTTCCATTCCATTACCAAACTTTTACTAATAAATACATCAAATGCATTCCGTTTCCATTTCCATTTCTATTTCTGCCTAATGAACATGCCCTAAGGGAATGTTTGGTAAGGATACCAAACACTAAAATCATGGTATTTCACAATTCTCAAAAAAATTTTATATCATATTTTATACATATCAAATATACTCTCTCTCCTAATTTTTCTCTCTATCTCTCTCATCACTTTTCTTTACAGTACTTTATTTTATTCTACAGTACTTTACATCTGTACATTTATACCAAACGTATCTAAATATTCCTTTCCTTCCAATTATTTTCCTGGATATATGTCATTCTTGCCAAACACACTATCACTTATAACACAGACAGATGAAATGAGATTGGGTGCAATTTCTCTTCTCTTTACAATTTTTATGAAGTTCTTTTAAACTGCATAATTTTATTTATTATATTAATTGTACGAAGTAGTCCTTGTGAGCATTTAGAATTTTGGTCTAAATTTTTTTTATCTTTTAATAATAATTTTTAGTTTTTGCTGTCTCCTAATTATTGAAAATAATATATTTTAAATTTTAAATATTTAAAATTAATTATCCGAGCACTTTTTGATTTTTTTCAAAAAAAAATCACAAGCCATATTAAAAAAATAAAAACTTATCCCTCACACTTATTTCATGAAATTCACAAATGAAATAAAATTATATATTTTGAAGAAATTTTAGAGAAATTGCGTTCGAATCCAATCTCCTAATATTTGTGCTGCCTTAGGTTTAATATATTAGCATTTAATTAATCTTGATACTTTAATTTGGCATTTTAACTTTTTTATTTTTTATTGAAGTTAAATTTTGATTACAAAAAAGAAACATTGTATCTTAAAAAAATTCATGTATCATATTAATTGAATGAATCTAAAACATAGATTCATTGTAAATAATATTAATGAAAACTAATAAATAATAATTATTGTTTTTGAATAATTAAGTATTATTCATTGTATTATTTTTATTAAAAACATTCAATGTATGATGGAGATAGAAAATACTTTATAAACAAGATAGAATATTTTTTAAAACCACACCCAACAATGGCTCCTCATTTAAAAGGTGTCACGAAATCATCAATAACGGATCAAATACGCAAAAAATTATGTGATGAGTAGAAGGGATATTTTGAAAATTGTATCTTATATAGTTATGTTTGTGTAAGTTTATATAATTATTAATTTATGATATTAATTAATGGAACCCTATATTTACATATAGTATTTTAAAAATATATTATCTTATCAAAATTTGTTAAATTTTCAATAGATCCAAATCGAGACAAAAAAAAGAATTATCTTAAAGAATCTATTAATTTATCAGTATCAATAATTTAAAGATGTACTGCAATAGCTGGTTTACACTTCATATATTTTCACTATTATATATATTGGCTCTAAATGCCAATGCTATATTTATTGTTTTATAAGCATAATTATTGCACTGTAATTAACCATCATAATCAGAAATACTACTTTATGATTCGTTTATTTTCTAATTAATTGATCATATGATTTGATTGATTAATCAATCGATTAACCAATGTTGTTGTGATCAATTTGACAAAATAAGCAAGCTTGTAGCACATAGATTAATCGGAGTCTAAATCCTCTGTTACAGGTTGATCGACAGTAGGGGTGTACATTCAATCCGCCTATCCGACTTGGTCACATTTAGGGGTCATTGGGCCGGGTCAGTTGGGTCTCGGGTTGGGTTGTTCAAAACCCGGTCGACCCGGAGTATGCTCAATTTCTTTTCTTTTTTTTTAAATTTTTGTTATTTTTATTATTTAAGTATTTTTATATGTAAAATATATAATATTTGTATGTATAATTTTGGTTTTATTGATTATTAATTGAAAATACACAAAACATAACATTAACTTAATTAAATTTATTTTTTAAAATTATTAAATATGTTAAATTCTAATTAATATTTTTTTTTAAAAAAAATGAAATACCCGGCCAAAGTCGGATCGGATCTTGGGTTCGGGCAAAACCCGCCCGACCCGAAATTTGTACACCCCTAATCGATAGCAGAGGATTCGCGTTGAATTATAATTGTGATCGATTTACATGAAGTATATATATATATATATGATTATTTGGATCTTCGGACGAGAGTATGTAGTGTAATTAAACACAAATTTTAATTCAAAATTCAAATAGTACACTTTATATACTCTAAGCAAAATACAATTTAATGAATTCAAATCTGATTTTATATATATATTTTTCAGGAAGATATGTTATTGCCACCACCCAAACATACATTCTTTATTCTTTCTTATATAATAAGGACTTTTCTATAGTGCAAATAGTTTAGGATGTAAATCCATGCAAACATCTACGTAGTGCGTTTATATTGGTCCAATTATAAAAATATAATTTTTTAATTGTATTGGTCCACGTAGATGTTTACACTCTAAGTCATATGCACCATACAACAACCCATATAATAATAATGAGTGTGTCTAAATTATGAAACACGCACATATATACAAACATAGAAAGCACACAAATATGGGTACCGATCTTTCCTCTTCTTCTTTTTGTCGAAACAAGTTATCTATCAATCACCGAATATAATTATTAATTTCATTCAAAAATTTTAAATTATTTCATATTCAAAATCAAGTGGTAAACGATTTGATATCTCGTTTAAATAATGTTTCAGATTTAAAATCTTATGAATGCAGTTAATTATTTTCGTTAAAAGACTCTCCCACTATAACTAGATATATACTGTATACTACAATCGAGTTTGAATTAATCGAAATAGTCAAACAAAAAAAAGTGTTAGTAGGTAGGATGTGATTTGAGAAATGACATAATTGGGCCCATTATTCAATTAATACTTTTGACAATAATTTACGTTACATCCATTCATGCATTTCTACCGGTATTCTCTTCTCTATCCCTTTCACACCAGCTGTACTATTTCTTAAATTCCAACCTCTTTTTCCTCTCTCTATATATATGTTTATTAGAATTTAGGGCACACACACTCATTATTCATTATTTTCAACACTTTTATTTAATGCTCATTATTAATTATACACATTTGTATTCCATTCAAAATAATGTTTACAATGTTTTTTCTCTTCAGGTCTATATTTATTTAGTGTGATAGTACTGAATTTTAGTATCTTTCAAATCAATTGATTTTTAATTCATTTAAGATGAGTGATCTTTATTAATGTGACTTTCTATTAATATTAACAAATGACACTATATAATTTGAGGATGTATCGAAGTTTAATATTATTGTATATAGTACTGAACTTTTTTTTTATTCTAATAGAGACAATAATACTTAAAATATTATATGACGTTAAATGTTAATAATTAATGATCCCCCTCTCAAGAATTTTATTGAAACTTTTTTAGAGGCAAAATACTATTTAGTCTCTGAATTGTTGGTCAAACTACTATTTAGTCCCTGAATTTTAAAAAAGATACTATTTAGTCCCCGAATTTGTAACTCTGTCAACTATTTAGTCCCTGAATTTGGCAAAAATACTATTTAGTCCCCAAATTTGTAACTCATTCAACTATTTAGTCTCTGAACTTGGTAAAAATACTATTTAATTTCCAGATTTGCAACTCTGTTAACTAATTAGTCCCCTAACTGTTACCCCGCTAGATAACCAGCTGACGTAGGGCGTTAAATGCTGATGTGGCATGTGGGTGGCATGTACCCAGGCATTAACGGTGCCACATCAGCATTCAACAGCCACATCAGTTGGTGTCTAGTTATCTAACGGCTAGGGGACTAAATAGTTGACAGAGTTGCAAATTCAGGGACTAAATAGTATTTTTGCTAAATTTAGGGACTAAATAGTTGACAGAGTTGCAAATTCAGGGACTAAATAGTATTTTTGCTAAATTTAGGGACTAAATAGTTGACAGAGTTGCAAATTCAGGGACTAAATAGTATTTTTGCTAAATTTAGGGACTAAATAGTTGATAGAGTTTTGTAGATTCGGAGACTAAATAATATTTTTGCCAAATTCAGGGACTAAATAGTAATTTGACCAACAATTCAAAGACTAAATAATATTTTATCTATTTATTTTATTTCACTATATTGAATCAATTACCTGATACAATACTGAAATATTTACCATTGATCGATGTATACATTATTTTTTTACACCTATTTTTTTTATTAGAGATAATCATACTTAAAATATTATTAAATATTGACACTTTATTAACGAAGATTTGAATACAAATTCTTACATTGTATAAAATTAATCCATTCTAATATATCTAACTCTCGTTAGTGTATATATATATATATATATATATATATATATATATATATATATATATATATATATATATATATATATATATATATATAGTGTACATGCACCCAAAGTGCCCTGTATATGGCTGTATTATATATATCTTTTTCATTCACTATGTTTAATTTGTTGGGAGTTCTCAAAAGTTCTCGATCACTACATATTTTTTTTAATGTAATAATATATATAATTAAATTTATATTAAATTTTAATATGAAATTCTTGATATAACGATAAAAATAATAGTAGAGTAATTTTATTATTTTAAAATAAATTTTATTAACAGAAAATAAATTATAATTAAAATATATATTTTTAACACTGTGTCAATCAGGTAAAAAAAAAACTGTCAAATTTTGAGATATTAATTAAATATAATTTTTAGAATTATATATAATAATGATAAATATAATTTCAGTACTATTCAATGTTTTATTGAAGGAACTCCACTTTTAAAAAGCCAATTTCTATTTGATCATTATTATTTTCATCTTGATTAACTACTTTTAAATTTGGCCTAACAAAATATATATTATCCTCTCAATTTAGTTCATCATTTATAATATTTTTCGATCATTTTCGTTTTTTTTTTCTATAAATCTTAACTCACATCAAAGGACAAAATGATTAAAGAAAATATTAAAAGGAGTAAATTGAAAAGTTTAATTATTGTACTTTGTATTTGTGTCTCCTAGTTTCCTGGCCTTTCTGGCTTTGCTTCGTTTAATGAATTATATCATCTTTAATTTGCCCAAAAGTATCTTATTTTTTTAGAATTCTAACCACACACTTTATAGCTTTTAATGTATATATTATAGGTAGTTGTTAACATGGATAATAACTTCTTATAAACAGATGATAATTAATGTAGGTAGTTAGTTATATTTAGGCTTTTAGCACAATAACTTGTATTTATTATGTTATGGTGAATTATTATTAAAGTAAATTATTGTTTTGATCTTCAAAAAGCAATGTGTTTAAAGATTGGACCGTGATTAAACTGAAAAATCTTTTGGATCATGGGTTGATTGGTTCAATCGATTGAACATGATCATCTAGTTTTAACCGATTCTAATCGGTCCAGACTGGTCTGACCAAGATCGAATTCGGGTCTTTGGTTAGAATCGAAACAGACAATTGAACTGGTCAAATTATTCGGTTTGATCTAGTTCTTAAAACACTGTTTGAAGTTTTAATTGAATCATGAAAATATACCATATCTAGTTCCTAAAAAATACATTTATGTATCACAATTCCGTTAGTGCAAAAACAAATTATATATAAAATGAAGGGAAGGATTTATAATATTAGATATTTTTTCAAAGACTTTATGATATTTTCATGATTTAAAGATTAAAATGAGACAAATAAAATCTTTTAGAGATTAAATTTAATATTTTTAAGAGTTAAAGACTAAATTAAGACAAATAAGATCTTTTTAAACCAAAACACTAATGCACTATTATTGTTATTTTTTAATAACAATGAAAAAATATTTATTCTTCCACTCTATGTGTTGATTATACCAATTGTCTCTACCTTCTATTTCATTTATCTTCCAATCACATATTTTATTTTATATTTATAAAATATATAATTTTAGTATACCAAAAGAGTTCAAAACCATTATTATAAAGAGGAAGCTGCCTAAGAACAATCTCCACTACTAATTAATTGCCGACATCTATAGAATAAAACTTTGATTTTAACATTAATTAAGGTTGGCTTTAGAGTCAATTTTATAATCAAATAATTTGAATATATATAATTTGATGAGGTTGAATCTTGATTATAAATTAATAGCTCTATATATTATGTATAACTTAGCCGAATTAATTTAAATACTTTCATATATATATATATACACACACACATGAAGTGCAGATCCAGTGAAATGTGTGAAGTGCACATTTAAAGGTCGTTGGATAAAAATATTACAGTACGGACACGAATATCAATTTTTATTTAACAGTTTGAATGATGCACTTCATATACTTTACACTTTCTGCACTTTACTGGATCCAATTTCATACGTGAATGGGGTTGGAACCTCGAAGAGATTAGTCTTCGTAATACTACGAGAAGATGTTTGATAATAAGAGTGTTAAATTTGATACTCTCTCTGTTAGTTATATGTTATTTGTTAATTTTAATGTACAATTTAGTCTTTAATTCATTCAAAGTGAGTACTCTTTATTAATATTAACAAATGACTTATATTAAATGAATGAAGGTATGTATTGAAAACTCAATATTTTCGTAGTATTAGACTTTTATCCCAACTCGATACTCAAAATCTAATTAAAGTCTCACTTAATTTATTCATTACTTATCATTTGTGAATACTTCATATATTAAATGAAAATTTATCTCTTAATTTATTCCGAGTGAGCTTCTATTAATGTGGTCTCTTTTTTTATCCTATATATCTCTATTAATTACGGTAGAAAATAAATAAGTGACCCATGCTAATAAAAATCTATCTTAAATGGAATTTTTTTAAAAAAAATTTGGCCTAATATTTATTTTTTAATAAGTGCAACATTTTTTTTGATAAATTACACTTTAGTGCTTTGTTGTTTGGCTCAATTTCAATTAGGTGCCCTATAATTTCATTTTTGTCAATTTAGTGTCCTGAAATTAACAACTTAGTACCCCAGCCCGTGGTTTAATCCGTTAATTCTTTAACGGAAATGCCTCCATGTACTGTGCAAGTGACCCCTAAAAAACACCCAAATCCTTCTACCTCTTCTATTTTTTGATCTAAACTTACAATTTCAAATTCCCAATTAATTTCATTCATTTTTTTAGGTAAATCACTCTATGCATAACATTTAATTAAAATGCAGCAAAGACATATCAGTTTGAACATTGATGATAGAACTGATCGATTGAGGATTAAAACTCCTTAACGTGTGTGATGGAAATTAATTAAAATCTCCCAATTAAAAATTGAAAGAATTTTGTGATGAACAATAAAGCAAAACAATAATTTTTAAAGTTGCTTAATTCCTTTAGCCTTAAATTTTGTAAAAAAAAAAAACAAGAAAAATAGAATCGATCGATTGAAAATCTAGGTTCAATTAAGTTATATTTAGAAAGCTCAGTTTGCCAAAAGCAGGATGATTACTATTGTCAATTAAAATTTTGAGTCATGCTTGGATGCCTAAATTAACGGATTAAATCACGAGGCATTAAGTTGTTAATGATACAAATCAATCTCATAACACTTAATTGATAAAAATAAAATCACAGAACACCTAATTAAAATTGAGTCAAAATACAGACTATAAAATGTAATTTACCTTTTTGTTTTTTGAATGATCACAATAAAAATGTTTATACAGTGCGACTAATCTAATAATTCAATTGAAATTTCAAAATAAAGTTGCTAGAACTATCCCAACAGTGACATTTATATACATAAATTTAAAATATTGTTTTAAGAAAAATAAATAGTATCTAGTATATATATATCTACTATTCCAACCATAATGTAAAATCTACTATTATTAAATGTATAAATGCTCTTACTTATATCATATCTTGTGATGAGTGATAGGCATGCAATTAATTAACCTCGCAACCAAAAGAATATAATATTTGAGGTATATATATCAATGTTGTGAGAATCGGACCAGACCGGACGGTCCGACCGGTTCAACCGCCAACCGAATACAAAGGCGAGTCGGTTGGACCAAAAAACCGTTTTTCTAGTTGGACCGGATTTAACCGGAGTTGGACCGGTCAACCAGGTTGGACCGGTTAACCGGTGGTCCAACCGGTGGTCCAACCGGTCCAATTTTATTTTAAAAAAAAAATTAAAAAATAAAAAGGAAAAATAATATAAAAAAAAAAAAATTAGAGAAATTTTAAAAATTAAAATTAGAAAAGTCTTGAAAATTAAAATTTAAAAGTCATGATTATCAATAATTTCATATTTAGTTTGATTAAGTTCTTTCAAAGCTTGACAAGTCTTAAAAATTAAAACTTTGAGAAGTCATGTAATTTAAAACTTCAAAATTATGTATATTGAAACCTAAAATTTGAGTGATGTCATTTTATATATTAAGAATATTTATTATTTATTGCGTCATCCGGTTCGACCGACTGTTCGACCGGTTAAACCGATCAAACCGTGAACCGAACACTTATCCGAGTCTTTGTCCGGTTCGATTCTTACAACATTGATATATATAAAAAGAGAGAAAAATATAAAAAAATTAAGGGAATTAGGTTAAAGCGTGTTATAAATAATCAAGAGGTAGCTAGTTTGTTGACTGCTGAATCAAATCTCTTGACAATAACTCATTAATAAACTCAACTTGAAACCCCTCCCCAATCATTTTCAATAAAAATATTGTCAATCTATTTAACTTGTAAACAAAAAAGATATAACTAGTATTTCGGGAACGGAAACATCATTTAGAACATCACCGTCAATCTAAGAATATCACCGTCAAAATAAATTACGTGGACTCTGATTTTATTCGAGTACGTAAACCTTGAATTCTGTACCTAGGTCAAGTTTTTCCTTTCGAAACTTTTCTCCGGAGTTGTCTCCTTCGTTTCAACCGCCTACAAGTTCACGGAATATTCTTAATTTCCATAAGCTATTTATGTTATATTAGAGAACTACCGAGATATAGATGGGTTTTAAGGCTTTGTTTGGCACGTTGCAATTGGGACAATATAATTGTAATTGTATAAATTTCAATACATTACAATGTTTGGTATATATTTGGTGATAATAATCTAGATTACATGTAATATGAGTTTACCTTTCATGTTATAATCTCAATTACTTCAAAGTGTGTATGTAAAAACTCTTTCCCGATGTAATTGAAAATATTTTGACTAAAGTGTTCCTGTCACCACCCACCAACACCGTCACTATCACTTTAGACATTAAACTTATTTTACTTTTCAACTTTTACATTTAATTTCTTTGTATACCAAATATATTTTTTTACACTAAATTTTCATTATATTATATTCATTTACATTTCACTTCATTAACATTGTATCCTTACAAAATCATTAGAGCATACCAAACCTAACCTAATAGTTTTGAACTTTTGATTTATAGCTAAAGAATGCTTACTTTGGTCCATAATGTAATAAATTTTTTTTTGGTAGTAAAGCAGAAGTATCATACTCAAATCCATTAGACGCATGAGAGGCCCAATATTATCATACCAAAGTTGGACTATAGGCCCAACAAGTTATTTTTCACAAAACAAAAAAATGTATCCATATCTCAGATGACCCGCGACCCGATTCATTCCGGGTTCCTTCGACGTTACGGGTATTAACCGTTGTTTCCGAGTGTCATCTTCTGACACATCAAAATTTCTGTGAATTTTCTCTCTCTCTCTCTCTCCATCGCTCGGAGCTCTCAGGATCACAGTCATGGATGGAGGCGGAGGAACCTTATCGGAGATTTACCAAAGTGCGAGGAAGCTCTTGTTGAGGACTCGCGATGGCCTCGAACGCCTCGAACGGCTCGAGTACTCCACCTCCGCTGGAATGGACACCGAGCTCACCTTTGCCGTCAAGAAGGATATCACTCAGATCCAATCCCTCTGCGTCGAGATGGACCGGCTCTGGCGATCCATCGCTGGCAAGGCTCAACGCGATCTCTGGAAAAGGTGATTTCTAATCCCCATTCTTTAATTTTCTGTCCCTATATCAGTCATTCGTCATTTGATTTGACGAATTATTATGATTCGGGGTTCAATTTGTGGAATTAACTGTTGCTTTGAGTTTCGAAGATTCGGGCCCCTTTTATCGAATGGTTTGTTCGCCGTTTTACGATGAAGTATTTCTTGTTGTACTTGAATAGTTTTCCAGTCACTTTAGGGTTCATTAATCAGTTAAATAGAAACTTTTAATTTGAGGAAGTTTGATTTATGCAGATGTTAACTCGAAATTAACTAGTTCAATTGTAGGAGATGCATAAGAAAATGTTAAATACTGTTTACTTATTCTATTCATGGACCATCGTTCTTTAATTTGAATAGATCCAGATAAGACATTTGAGTTTGCTTTAGTAGCTTCAAAAAAGAAATGCTGTTTATTTTTCGTTCCTGGCTTCCCCTTCCCACTTTTCCCCAAATTGATAGAAGAGAAAACAATAGTTGATTGAGAATTGCAAGCTATTATATTGGATTAGGATTGTGTACTTTCTCATTTCTCTATACATATATAACATGCATCTGGTGGAAGAATCTTGGAGTCTTATGCAAATTAATAGGAAACGTTGCTTAGGGATAGCAATGCTTGTAGTTGTGACTGTGAGTGATATTGACTTGATGATCTATCAATTATCATAAATTTTCAGCTTAGTTTACACAAGACAAGATATTCTACCTGGTCAATAAATGCATATTATTAGAACTATATCACAAACCTTAAGGCTATGTTTGGATTGGGGATTAAGGAGGAGAAGGGAAGGGAAGGGGAGACTTTCAAGATATCTTCCCCTTGTTTGGGAAGATAAAAATTGGAGGAGAAGATAATGGAAGGTCAAGCCTTAATCCTCCATTATCCTTCTCCTTCACAAATTCAAGATACTCCAAATTGGAGTATTTTGGAGGAGGTATCAACACCCAAACAAGTGGAGGACATCTGGAAGGTTAACCTTCCCTTCCCCTCCCCTCCCTTCTCCTCTAATCTCTCCCCTTCCCTTCCCCTCTTGATTCCCAAACAAACCCTAAGTGTTATACATTGGATGTGCTTTTGGAAATGGAAAATGTCAAATCAATACACCTTATCAGGAATCTTTAGGAATCGTTAATGATAAAAGTGGTTACCTGTCAAAGATTCTTCATGATCCCTCTCATTTGTTGGCAATGCACCTGATGGGCTTTAAACTTCAGGATCTCATCCTTCTATGCCTTTATTCTCATATTGGCGATTTTGAAAATTTTGAAGGTTAATTACTTAATGTTAATTGTCCTGAGTCTTTTTAATCCAGATTCATAGGAGATAACTTATGATTAAGAGTGGTGCCATGTGAACTATCAGCTCATTGGAAGATGCTTCTGATTCATTCCAATATTTTTGGCTTCACAAAGAATCTTGCTAGATCAATGAGAAGGATTTGACCATTACCCTGCATCATTGAACTTATAATCCAACATAAATTGGTCTTAAAGAACTTGCAATTGTTTCAGATGCCATAAGCTTGACGCTTCATTATCATGCTAAACTTCATTGATTTTCGATTTGGATGGAACCCATTAGCCACAGATGATTTATATTATACTTTATAGCATGTGGACAGATATATCAACTTGTGTATAGATTGCATTTCTTCAGTGAGATTAATCATTAATCCTTAATTCTAAAAGACTGTTGGCAAGTTAAGTTGGTTTCTCTTTTGAACTAATTTTTTACCTATTTATTTGTTGAAATAAAAAGCATATGTGTAATGAGTTTCTTCTTCCCTTTTTTTCCTCTTAGATTTCCCCTATTTCTCTTATTTGGTTAATTGCTTTATTCTAGTTACGTAGGATCTTGATGAGGTGTTACTATGTTTCTTGCATGCAGAAAAGTGGAACAAATAGCTGAAGAGGCTGAATCATTAAGAGAAAGTTTGGATAAATATAACCTAAGAAATCAAAAACGAACGAGGGAAGCTAACGAAAGGGCAGAACTGCTTGGAAGAGCTGTATGTATTTGCTGCTGTGCTCTGGTTTAGTGACTTGCTGTTTTTTGGCTATGCTACATAACAATTCATTTCATGTGCTAGAATGGGGAATCTGCTCACATTTTAAGAATCTTCGATGAGGAGGCACAAGCAATGCAGTCAGTTCGTAATTCTTCAAGAGAGCTGGAAAATGCTAATGCTCTTGGAGAAGCCATCTTGTCCTCAATACATGGGCAAAGGGAACGTTTGAAGGTATCCTCCATTCTACTTAACCCATGTTCACATATAACATAACATACGTGGCTAATAGAAGCATGTCATTTATAGATTAACTGGTGCTTAGGACTTGGACAGCAAAGAAAATTGATGCTTTGAAGTTTAACTATATTGTCTTCGCATGACTTTATTGTAAATGAAGATTTTGTATGTTCTACTTCATGGTTGAATCTTGTAAGAAGAGGTTTCTTTTCCCAGCGCCAGCAACTTCACAATTTATATAATTGTGCAAAAAGCTGCAGTCCAGTAGTTATAAGATACCTTGTTCTTTTTCTCTTTTTGGGCTGCAAAATATTTGGACTTCTTGAACTTTAGACCCTTCTTCTTTACCTTTTCCAAAATGTATACCTGAGAACTTTGAAAAATTTTCTCTTGCTTTCCATTGTGGATAGCATTTTAAACAAGTGGAAATTATGAAATCTGAATGAAATAACTTCTTGCAATACTAGAAGAGCACTGTTAGGAATTTCATGCTCTCTTTTGTTTGTTTGTTTTTTTTTAAACTTTTTTGACATGCTCAACTGTCTTGAGGTTTTTACTTATGCTCTCCATTGTAGTCTTATTCCTGAGAACATTTACACTCATGATTATTAGTGATGCCTTTTCTTTTATGACTTCGATCTTGGTGCAGAGTGCACAACGGAAAGCATTAGATGTCCTTAACACAGTGGGAATATCGACTTCCGTTTTGAGACTAATCGAGAGACGGCACCGAGTTGACCAATGGATCAAATATGCAGGCATGATTTTGACTGTCATTTTCTTGTTCGCCTTTGTTTTGTGGAGACGTTGACGCCATTAGACGTTGGTAAATGGGTATGTTTCCTTTTGGTTCAAGTTTCTGTGGAAAAAAGCATATAGAATTAGAATATTAGATTCAAGGTCTATCAGAGGCTGAGCTGCAGAGCAGAATATGTGAAGAACAAACTTGTGTAACCATCATAGCATATTATAGTAGAGAAGGCTACCAATATATCTTATGTTTCATTAATGAGTAATGACATATGCTATGTCTCTTGAATTTTCAGCTTTTGTTTCATTAATGAAACTAGATTATACCCTTATTCAGATGTTTATAACCCTCCAGAATTAGGGATGATCATGGGTAGGGTATGGGTAGGGTACTACAATCCCCAGACTCGGACCCGGATTTGAACGGGTATCAAAATCAATCCCTATCCCCGGACCCTACGGGTAGTTAAATCTCCATACTCGGACCCAGACTCATAAAAATTTGAAATAAATTATTATTTTATTAATATAAAATTTATTTTTATCAATTTTTCATTTATAATCACAAAAAATAAAAAAATTAAATCATAAATATAAATGTACAATTAAATTACTTTAATATCTATAAGATATTTAACATTTTTTCTTAGAATTATATATTTTCTTAACACAAAAAAATTTAAAAATAATACTTTATATATATAAAAATAAATAATTACTATTGCGGGTAGGGTACGGGTAGGGTACCTCCTTATCCACACCCGGACCCGTTGACTTTGTACCCGGACCCATATCCAGACTCACTGGATAAATTTTCAAGGTACCCATTGAGTATGGTTATTTTGGTCATCCCTATCCAGAATGTTGATAAAAATCCCTTTGGGATTTGATATTTGTTGGTTTTAATGTAGAAAGCGACGAGAAATATCATTTTATGAGGTATTAAAGCTATATTTTCTACAGAGGTAAGACACTAAAAACACAAGACAGGAAGTACACTTCCTTACATTACGCTCTTGTATTAGTTATAAGTAATATTAAGTAGTTTGTGTATTTGTTAAAAGTAATACTAATTAAAAGTGTAATATGATAGCAAATTTTGAGGACTATTTAGTAGTACTTTTAAATATTCAGATGATGTGGTAAGGTGAGATAACAATATGATGGCAAATTAACGGCTACGTCATGCGATGACTTAACGAATAATGTCTGAAGGATTAAATAGTGGGCTAAAAAATTGACGAGAATATAAAATTTAAGAACCAAATAATCTATTTTCAAAATTTAGGGACTAAATGATAAATATAGGGATAAAAAATTAATTTACCTCTTGAAAAAAGTCTGAAAATTTTCCTCAATGACATCTTACAACATTAAATTAAAAATTTGGTATCCAAATTATCAAATTGGAGAATCCCACGAAAAAGATATACAAATTACAGCTATTTTTTTTCTTCTAAAAATTAAGGTATTTATGATACTTCATATAGAATAAGTCACTAGAGTAATCCTTACGAATTACATTCATTCATTCCAATTGTATGAGAAGGCACGTGACTTAGAAAAGACTCAAGTAATGACTCCTTCTAACCTTGGACTTGTTCAATTAAACAAGCTGCGTTTAGGGTTAAGAATCGAATTCTATGACTGATGTGAGGGTTTTATTGGTGAGTGATATGTAAATCCTTTCATAAATTTTCAAAGAGGTTGGGAAGTCTTCCCTAACCTTAGTGCGATACTGGTGCTTACTCTCACCTAAACTTTTTTATCAAAAAAAAAAACAAGCTACGTAAGTTTAATCAACACAGAGATAATATACTTGAATAATAGAGGACCAAATTCGAACACAGAACATGCATACCCAAACCAAGAATCTATATGTAATTATGTATATAAGAGAGAGACTCACATTAAGCATACTTCATTTAGGATGATAGAAAAAGAAGAAAATAGGTCACATAGTGAAGGGAAGAGGCTACAATTTACATGGCGTCCATGTTTTCGTCTCTTGTGCAGCAGCCAAGAGAGTGAAAGTGAGCAAGAGAGTGAAAAATGAAATTAGGTTGAGAAATCCCCTAAGGGTATTCTTGGTATTTCAGGTCCAAAATTAGTGACTCATCTTAAATCTTCGAAATATATATAATATTATAAGAATACTTTAAATTAAATCATTTAAAGTTTTAATTCATTAATATTTGATTAATAATAATCCAATTAATTCCAACGAATTGAACTTAATCATATATGATTCGACTTGTTTAGTTTATGACCAATTCATTCAAGAATAAAATAATATAAAAATATTTTTTTTTTATTTTATATGTACAATTACATATTTGAATAATTGTTTAAATTATAATAGACACATGTTATATATATATATATTGAATTTGCTACATTTTTTTTATAAAAATATCCTCTAATCAATAAAATATATAAAAGAATAAAATTCATAAATTAATATAACACATAAATTAATTTTTTCATGTACACGTTTATTATGAAAGTTGATAATTTATTTTATTTAATTTAACTTTTATATGTGCGTGTATATATATATATATATATATATATATATATATATATATAGACAAGATTGATAATGTCGCTAGTGATTTTCATTCTCATTTCTCAAGAACGGTCTTAAAAAAGTGACTTGATATGATTGAAGTGAGAGCCCTTCGTGCTTAAACATGACCACTCCAAGTAAGCAAAGTAAGGGATTAATAGTTTGTAAATTTCTATTGAGCTTAAAACCCCCTTCCTAGCTACGTCAACATCACTAACTATTAAGTAGTTTCAGCATACTAGCATTGACTTCATCACATCTTACAATCAGACATGTCATTAATAATTGACACCTCATATATAAATAATCACGTCCACATGCCTTATGCGTGTATAATCTCATGTTCTTCCTAAGGGTTCTCGATGAACGGTTTGAATGATTTTTTTGTGAAAAATAATGCACTTATCAGTTTGAAGTTATAGTGTGAAACGAAACCAAACCACAAACGATCAATTTTGAACGGTTCGATTCGACAGTTTAAAAATTCAAGATTGTCAAATTTGTAGATTTAAATTTATTAATATAAAATAAAATTTTATTCAATATAAATAATAAAAAATATTAATCATTTACTAATAATATAAAATTAAATTATTTCCAATTTTTAAATAAATTAAGTTTAATCTAATATTCTAAAAAAAAATTTTAAACCTTGATATTTGAAATTTTCAATGTTATATGTATTATACATATAACATATTTAGACATATAAGTATATGCAATTTGGTTCGATTTTTAAAATATCAAACCGAATCAAATCGAACATTGATCAATTTTGTTCAATTTGTGCTTGATTCAGTTTGATTTATCTAAAAATCAAAATTTTAAATAAATTAAGTTTAATCTATATATACATATAAATATATGCAGTTTGATTCAGTTTTTAAAATATTAAAACCGAATCAAACCGAATATTGATCAATTTTGTTTATTTTGTGCTCAATTTAGTTTGATTTAGTTCAAGTACATTGATTTTGTTCGATTATAAATACCCCTAATTCTCCCCCTCCCCTCAAACTTCAACCCACTACTCACCTTATGCATATGTGATCTCATGATCTCCCACTACTTAACACTATTATTATATCAAAGAACGTATGTTATTACCCATCTTTTGAACACATAACCTATTAGCTAATAATTGACCCTTCCTACCTTCCACTATAAATAGACTCCCACCAGATATTCAGAGGGGAAGACCTTAGAGGGACTTCTAATGAAACTTTAATTTATTTACTAGCATTTAAATTCTCTTTCACCGAGTACTTCCCAATATCAGGTTCTTAAATTGCTTTGGACCTACCATGAAGTATTATCAAGAGCACTATACTATGTAAGAGATGTGAAAAACTACTTTCAATTATTAAATTAAATTAGACAGTTAAAATTAAAACATTACTTTAAATTTCACATAACTCCTGATGATACATTTTAAATTTCACAAAACTATATTTTAATCTTAACCATTCAATTTTGGTCTAGATTAAAAATGACTTCAAATTATAAAAACGAATTGAAAAGATATTAAAAATATACCAAATTAAAAACTAGACGGCACTATATGAAGTGCTCCAAATGTCCATATGCCTTGATTTTTAAAATTCTTTATTCTGCAATGCAATGTCAACTCAAAGCAAAGCTAAGATTCAGTACTCTGTCCTTGAAGAAAATCATCCAAAATCTATATCAAGACAATAATATATAAGAACCATTAAGATAATCAAACTCAAAGCTATAGGCCAAAATGAAAAAAAAAAAAAAAAACATCAAATGATAAAAGGAAACAGATTTATTAAGAGAACTTAATAATAAAAAAGAAAAGTCACATGCATGTTTGATAATTGATATGAATGTCATGAGATGACGATGGTAAAGGTATTTACAGGATTGCAATGATAAAGAAAGAGAGAGAAAAAACAAATAGAAATGAAAAAGGGGTTTGTCTTCTTTTTCACCTAATTAAGTTCCTCCATTGCAGTGGTGAAAGCCATTGGTTTGTGGCCTTTGGTACTTAAGATTAAGACAACTTAAGCCCCATATCCTGATAGTCCTATCATCACTGGCTGAAGCAAACATGTGGGGATTAACTGGATTCCAGCTCACACAATTCACAGCTCCAGAATGACCTCCCAATGCCTCTATTAACTCCCCTGAGCTTCTATGCCATATGTAAACCTACATATACACACAGGCCATGCAAACCCATCAAATTACTCTCATATTGAACTTCAAGTGTGGCTCAGTAGCCATAAAGTGATAAAACCTAAACCTAAATCAAAGAATGAGAAACTCTTGGGTAACAAATCATGAATATATATTTTACTAAGAGTATCTTACATGACTATTATTCTTTTTTAGTCTACATGTTTACCTAAGAATTTCTCCTAAATGAATAGAAATGGGGATTAATTAGAAAAGGTAACCAGAGGACTTGGACTTCCTCATTGTAAAGCATACCAGAAACAACTAAAGAGAGGACACCACACAAGGACCTATCTACCAAGTTCAGAGAATAAACAACAACAATCAAAGCATTTTCCCACTAAGTGGTCGGCTATATAGATCAAGCGACGCAAACATGTTCTACCTTTGCACATTTATATAGTTGGATTAGATTATTAATACTTACGTCCATCTTAATAGTTTCTCCTATTATTTTCTTTGGTCTTTCCCTATCTCTAGTTATTAAGCTATTTTCCACATGGTCAACTCTAGGTGTAAGACCCTTTAATGGCCTTCTTTGTACATGACCAAACCACCTAAGGCGTGTTTCAACTATAGTTTCTATGGTAGGTGCTACACCAACTTTCTCTCTAATACAATCATTTCTAATCCTATACTTTCTAGAGTGACTACCAAGTTAACCAGCAAAATGCAAATTTAACTAGATATCTCTATTTCTGTAAAGATAAACCAGAATAAACAAGGCTTGGGTTTATTACACCTTTAAGGAAGTTTTTGGTAAATCAAAGAACTGGTTTCAGATCTGTTCAAGATAAAGCTTGCCAAAACAAGTATAATAGTAAGTATTCTTTGGAAAGTATTGATATATATCGTAAGAATCATGGGTATCTTCTCTAAATATTATAAAAAATGAATTATTAACAAATATTTTTTAAAAAAATGAACTTCCAACCTTAAAATTGATACCTGTGAATCTTCACTTCCACTAGCAATAAAAGCTTGCTTAAGTCCACCAAAGCAAGATCTAATTACAAACCGGGTGCGTGCATGCCCTTTGTACTTACCAACAAGCTTCGGATTATGTTCAATGTTCCAAAGATGTATTTCTTGGTTCAAAAGATTAACCAGCAGGAATCTGTTATCCTTTGATAAAGAAAATGAGGTTATTGACTGATTCTCTTCAATAAATCTCTCATCCTTGGTTTCCCTATGGAACAATAGTATAGCATTTTCTTTACAAATACTTATAATATGTTCCCCATCACCAGTTATTTCCAAATCCGAAATCTTAAGGGTTCTTTGTCCTTTCCAGGTCTCCAGTTCCTTCCCATCTAAGTCCCACATGCAAAAGCTTTTGTCATTGAGGCCAGAAAGAATATATTTTCCATTTGGAAACCATGCACAGGAGACCAGGGCAGCACCGGTTTTTTCATAAACTTGGAGGCACTTACCAGTAGACACATCCCAACGCCTAATAGCCTCCTCTACACCACATGTAAGAACTTCTTGGTCATCAGGACTCCATGAAACGGATGAAACAGGTTTCTGATGACCAGATAATCTATGCTTTATGGACATTTCACCATTCGAACCGACCTATTAAAAATAAAAAACCAAAAATGAGAAATCTAATATGATATTAATTATGATACATTGCAGTAACTTTATTAGTAACAGAAACTCTAATGAGTTATATCTATATATGAGGGCCACATCAGAATTAGGTGATTATGAGGTTTGACTTGACTGAGGAGAATTTTTTACTGCTGTAGGCTGTCTGCTAGCATCCATATGAAAGCACCTTCAAAAACTTGCATAGAAGAAAGCAAAGGACCTAAAACCTCAAGTTTCTCAAATATTTGTAATTACAAGCCCCCAATGGGGCATATCAGGTTCTAAAATACATTGGGAGGGAGGGTGAGGTGGAGGCAGCAGAAGCAAGTATTGTTGTCTAGCCTAATTCAGAAGGACCAAGAAAAAGAATTCATAAATATGAACTCTAAATATGCATGGCATTAAAAGAAGAATCCATCAGGATGAGCAGGAGAAGACATCAAAACTCAAACAGGCTGGGCATACAGTTTAGTAAAAAAATGCAGTTATTGTTAATCATAAATTAATAATACACTGCAAGTATCAAGGGGCTGGAACCCAAGTTTGCAAGATGTGAACAAAGTTGCACAGCCAAGGCAGAAAAAAACACCTAAATAAGGCAGTCTTCAAATCCTTGAAAGATACACGAGTTAACAAATTGGCTGGAATTATATCAAGTCCATTTAAATAGTCCATTACACTGGAAAGGGAGACAGATCAACAGGTTACACTCCGGCAATCTGATCCAGGTTTTGCAAGAAGCTACTTGAAATGAACAAAATTTTACACCCAATAGTAGCTAAGGGGTTCAATTACGTATTGCATTCTTTTTATGGCAATGCAAGTACTGTATTCTACTTATCTTTGTGACATGAATAAGAAATACAATTGATATTTGGGCTTAGGATATGATGACAAAATCATAACACCAAAAATGCAAACACATTAGAGAAACAAATTTAAGTATGAGGTCAGAGAAGACAAAATTTATGTTTTCAGAGTAATATAAGATAATACCTCCCAAATGATTGCAGATCGATCATTTGATGATGAAGCTAAATATTTTCCATTATGTGAAAACTGCACAAACCAAACTTCATCTTCATGTGCTTCCAATATCTGTTGAATATATGCAGGATGATTAATAAATACATACTAAAATATAGATGACACTAATGCTATTGAAAGTAAATTTTAGATGACTGTAGCAATTGCTAATAAAATAGACTTTAGATGTCCATCTGCTCTCAACAGTATGACTGAATGTCATAATTTTAAGCTCAGAATAGCAGTAATGTTTACCTTCACCGAAATGTTGCTGGACATGCTTTTTAATATTATTTTTTTCTGGAGAACTAGGTCTTCCTGAACAACTTGGAACATTTTCTCACTTATTTATCCAATTTACAGGCTTTGGGAGGTGGAAGGACCACAAAGGTTTGTGCACATGTGCTTTGTTTGCATGATTTTGGTTTGTCTAGTTTAAAAATAAAAGGGAAAAAACCGGTGCCTTCTCCAACTTGGAATTAATTAGTCCCTCTACAAAATATTTCTAATCATTAAAATTTCTTCTGAGAAGCTATACAAGAAAACTGAATTTAACAAAGCCTCGTCAAAACCATTTGAAAGATGCCACATTTCATTATTTCAATATTCACTAAACCTAGCACTAGCACTACGCATGACACAACACAACTTTATAATGAAGTGAGACCAATAAATGTGCCATGAAAAGGCAATCACGCTAACGGTAATAACGGCCTGCTTCATTTAATTTTCCTTTTAAAAAAATAATAATAATGACAATTCTTGTCTCCAACAAGCAAACAAAAGGAATAGGGTTACGTTACGCCACAATGAACCACCGAACTAACAATGAGGAGCGTGATGATAAATAAACTGATTATCAAAGTACAACAGTCAAATATAAAGGTGCCCATATAAATCTTCAAGCATTTATTAGACACGTCAGTTTCTAACCTGTAAGGTTCTAGAAGGTATCTGGTCTTTTCCACACTGATGATCAGAGTATAATGACATTTCTTTATCTGAGTTGTGAAATTGGCAAGCCTCTCGTTGCAAAATAAGGGCCTGTTCAACTAAATGTTCCAACCTCTTTTCAGGTACCATTATTGTTGGGGGAAGCAGTTTCTGCAATTCCTCCAGCAGCTCTGACCTAGACCTAATCCTCACAGTATCTTGTTGAGTTGAACTAGCGTCCCCGCATATTGATTTGGATACTATGCAGGAAGAAAGTTCACGAATTCTACTACTATTAGTACATAGTGGTGCAACCTCAGTCCTCAAGGTCTTCAATGCATCCATGATCTTTTCCCCATTCAGAAGCTCAAAAAATTTCTGCTCCATTATTAAAAATGAGGCTGACCTGACAATGCTTTCGTCTACTAGGCCAATTTTACGCAATGTGTCTAAACTTCCATCCCAATTGCCATCTTGTATCTGCTGCATTAATAGATTCACCACAGATGAGTTAACAGGTATTCCAGACTCCTCCTCCAAATGTGCTCCACTCTTATTGTAACCAAGAGAATATAATGCCTTTGCAATTATCCTAACAAATTCATCTCGCTTTATAACTCCTTTAGAGCCAACAACTTGTTCATCCCCTTCGGATGGTAGGGGCCGAGCCATCAACTCACTCGAAGAGCCTTCTATAGGCTCCACAGAAGAACCGTTTGACAGGCCTACTAATCCTTTAGAGGATAACTTCAAGCGTTTCAAGGCTGGTTCTTCATCCTCCACACCTCCCATGAAATGTGCACCTCAGCCCATATATAGTTCCAGCGGTGAGAAAGTAAGCAATGCCTGCATAGAAAGCAATCAAGGAAACAGCAATCAATACCATAAAATCAAGCCTATGAATCAAACCATTGAACTCCAAGACATACTTCTCATCAAATGAAAACAAGAAATGAATACAATCAAAAACAAATGCAAAGTCACAAACAAGCTGTATTGCTTCAAAACCAAAATGTTTCCACCAATTTTCTTTCTACCTAAACATCCGCCTTAAACCGGAAAAGCGGCCTAACTTCACAAAATCGTCCACTTTTTCAGAGGAAACAAACAAAAACACGGCGAGAAAATCTAAGAATCATCCAAAAGGAGGATACAATACGATAAAACAATCAAAATCGGAAGTTATAGATCCATGAACTGCACAAAAAAATTAAGATAGCGATTCACCGACTTACCGAAGAAGCAAAAAAAGGATCCGAAGTTGGCCGGAGCCACAGTTAGAAGTGCGATCGTCAGTTGAAGGACTCCGGTTGCTTCTTCTTCTTCTTCTTCTTCAAACGATTCTTCGCTTCACAGTTCCGAGAGAGAGAGAGAGAGAGCAAACCGAAGGTGAAACTGAAAATCCCAAACTCCTCTTCTTCCTCTTTCTGGTTTCTCTGATTCCTGGATATTTCTCTTTATATATATATATATATATATATATGAGAAAATTCATAAACTATTCTACTAAATTTCTCATTTTTTAAAATAAAGATTTATTAATTTTTATTTTTTCTCTGATTGATTTCTCTTTTGCTCCTTCTATCTCGTGAAACGGTGAAATGACCATCTCCACCATTACCCCCTTTACACCTCATTTCTTTGGTTTTGGCATATACCTTCTTCCCTACTTCAACTATTTTCCATTATTATCATTATTATTATTAAGAAAAATATTTTTTTTTCTCGCCCGATATTCGAAATACTGTCTTGATTAATCCAGACTCGATTCATATCATACACTTTGTTATGATAAAAAAGTATATGTATTCATAACATCTCAAACAAGAGATCAACTTAAGCGATATCAAACTGTTTATCACCAGTCCACCAACCTCTCGTGGCTAAAAAAATAATTCTTCACATAAAAGAAATGCATAATGTGCTTTTCATATTTTGTGTTTATGTTTAAAAATTAGGGGAAAGTATATTTTTCCCCTAAATTATAGAGTGTTTGTCATCTTTGCCACTAGATTTTATGTTATCAATTACATTCAAATTTTTAATTTGTAAATAATTTTACCATTTAGTTTAAGTTCGCTTAAATAATTAGCAGCATATGTGAATATGGTTAGCTATCTATGTGATCTATAATATTAATTGTGATGTAACTACGAGGTCTAACACAGTTAGTACTTAGCTAGTTCCTTAAGTGTTTAGTCAGGCATTTGATCCCTGACAGTATGTATAGAGAGGGTTTCGTGGCTAACACTAAAATCGCCTTTTGGAAAGTCTACGCTGTGAGCAGAATAATTATTGTTGTCGGTCAGTGAATACCATAGACTCACAAAAAACAAACAGACATTAACTGTTATGTCAAATCAACTATTTAGTTATATTATATTGTTCATTAGTGTGACACTACAAAATAAAGTATTGTTACTATGATTAAATTGATGAAATATTTTAATTAAATATATGAGTCGACATCATATTTAGTACAGGAGGTAGCGTGAATAGTCATATTTGCATCTGCCAATTATTTAGACAGAGATGAAGTGAAGAACAAAATTGTTTGTAAATTAAAAGTGTACGGACATAATTACAATAAAATAAAATTTAGGAACCAAATTAACAGATATCCTATAATTTAGGAAAAAGTAATTTTGGCTAAAAATTTATAATGTATAAGTAAGACACTGAAGAAAATATGATGGTTTTAAATTTTATTAGCTTAATGTTGAAGTCAAATATGTGATGCTTCATATATAACACATTCCAAGGATAAGTATGTGGAACAAATTTAGCTTGGGGACAAAAGGACATGTGTTATCCCTAATTAGTGCCCATTTTGATTTGTTGATACATTTAAAATAAATAAATAAGTATAGACATTTTTGTGACTAGAATTTATATATTAGTTTATTACACATGTAAAAGGCCATTATCTTCGTCTATTAGATTCAATCCTTTTGATATAATAATAATAATAATAATCACAATATATAATTCAAATTAATTAACTTGATGACATCGGTCCCATACTTGAATTTTATTATGACTCACCATACTGATGTTCAACCTTTGGACAATTAAATGTCCATTTGTCTTATAGCAAAGCAAGTAGATCATTTTTTTTGATTGCTCGTCCGGTGTTCGAGGAACTGTCTCGATTAATTTAGACTTGATTCGTGTCGTGTACTAATTAATAGCCCCAACGAAGATAGTTGCACTCACAAGACCAAGCTTTTCTCTCTGTTTGTTTTTAAATTTTTTATTCAAGTCATTCCACACCCAAGTATATAATATTATATCAAAATTGATTAGAGTTAAAGATAATAATATTCATAAAGAAAGATAATAATATATGCATGAGATATGATATGCATATTACAATTGGGTAATTTTTATTGCAACCTATTTTAGTTTGTATAAGATGACTCGGATGGAATAAATATGTTGTTTTATCAAAATATATAGTTAATAACATGCCCACATTTTTCAGGTAAAATAAAATACAACAACAAAGAAAAATACACATACAAGTAGGAGAGAATCACAACCCAAGAAAAAAAAATTAATTTTTGTGTTAGTTAATTAATGTTATTGATATCGTTATAATAAATTAATAATTGATATTAAAATCTTTTTAATATAATGTTAATGAAATTAACATCAATTATACTCATAAGTCATAACCAACGTTCAAGATAATTTATAACTGAAAAGGATCAAGTTCATCTGATCTTAATTGGAGTGCTTAAGATTAAGAAGAGTCATGCGAGAATGTTGGGATAGAAAGTGACTTTTTGTAATAGTGTTCTATATTACAAGAAAAATTGTCAAAAAATACATTTTTTAATAATTAAATGGCCGTCAAAATATAAATTACTAAATATACTCATTTTTCTTACCACCAGAATTTATGTATATCTATATATATATATATATATATATATATATATATGGTATTCCAACTTAATGAGGTGAATTTTCTGTGTTTCATAAGGAAGTGACCCTAGAGAAGATTTTGGTTTATTTTTTGTCAATAAAAGATATTAATTCAATTTTTATAAGGGACATGAACATGGTGATTGATGCATGAGGTGATATATATGAAATTGAAGAGGCAAAGGATTTAATTAATTAGGCACATCCTGCTAAGAAGATAAAGTTGCATTTCCATGATTGCATTCTTCTGTTTGGATTTTTCCCAAGATGAAATCAAAGTGAAAAGTCTTTATTATATATTGGTTTTAATGGAAAGTCTTTATTATATAGTATCTTTTTATATTAAGGGCAATATCTACTTTAAGCACGTTATTTTTCGGTTGTCACATCTCTTTTCAGATTTGTATCATTTTAAATTCAAAAAAAAAATTTACTTTTTGGCACAAAATTTTAAAATTAAAAAAAGACAGATTCAACGATTGGATGTTGATGAGTTCAAACTCACCAACTTCTCATAAGATTTTTTTTTTAAATGTTAAATTATCTTCTCTTTCTTACACAGTTGAGAGATTTTCCTATCATATTCCGATGTATGATGAGGGTTAAATTCAAATTAGTAGGTGCAAAGCTTCAAAGATCAAGCAAGTAACAAACAAAATATCCTCAAACTGTTTTTGTTTTTGTTTTTCTTTCTTTTACTTTTACTTTTCTTCTTTATTTTTTACATTTTTTATTAAAATAAAACTGAGATAAAAGAGAGTAAAAGAAAGTAAATAGTGAAAATTCAACCTCCTAAAAAGTTTCAAATGTTGTTTAATTTGGGACAGTGGGAAAGAACCATAACTTGGATTTTTCAAGATTGAATTGTCTTCAGTATTAATGGCATGTTCTTTAGAAAGAATGAATGATGGAAAGGGAGAGGGAGAAGTTATCTCTCTCTACTTTTCTTCTTAATAAACAAATCCTATTTTTTTTTAGGCAAAAGTACCTTTCCTACCCCCAACGTTTGGGGGTCCTGTCAGTTTCGCCCCTAACGTTTTTTCGCTGTCAATTGTACCCCTAACGTTTTACGTTTCTGCCAATGTCACCCTTTTCACTAACACCGTCAAATATTTAACAGTTTTTGCTGACGTGGCATCCTATGTGGCAAAACGTTTCTTTTTTCTGTCAATTGTAACCCTAACGTTTTACATTTCTGCCAATGTCACCCTTTTCACTAAGACCATCAAATATTTAATAATTTTTGCTTACGTGGTATCCTATGTGGCAAAAATATCTGACTTGGTATATTTTTTTTCCACATCAGATTTCCTACTCATCTTTTCTCAATCAAAGTTGTGTCGTTTTGACCTCGGCCTATTTCTTCTAAAATATAACTTAAACGCACGCGCTATTTTGCTCATAAAAACATCGGAGATGTTATTCATTCTCTATTTTAGGGTAACGTCTCCAACAAAGTAGAGAATGGGTAACGTCTCCGACAAAGTAGAGAATGGATAACGTCTCCGATGTTTTTATGAGCAAAATAACGCGTGCGTTTGAGTTATATTTTAGAAGGAATAGACCGAGGTCAAAACGACACAACTTTGATGGGGAAAAGATGAGTAGGAAATCTGATGTGGAAAAAAATATACCAAGTCAGATATTTTTGTCACATAGGATGCCACGTAAGCACAAATTATTAAATATTTGATGGTGTTAGTGAAAAGGGTGACATTGGCAGAAATGTAAAACGTTAGGGTTACAATTGACAGAAAAAAGAAACGTTTTGCCACATAGGATGCCACGTCAGCAAAAAATGTTAAATATTTGACGGTGTTAGTGAAAAGGGTGACATTGGCAGAAACGTAAAACGTTAGGGGTACAATTGACAGCGAAAAAACGTTAGGGGCGAAACTGACAGGACCTCCAAACGTTGGGGTTAGGAAAGGTACTTTTGCCTTTTTTTAATGTGATGAAATTATGTTTTTGTCCTTACTTTTTTACCAACTTTTATTCTATTATCACTTTTAATGTAAGGACAAAATAATCATTTTATCCACTTATATTCCATTTACATCACATCATAGTTGTTTTTTTTTTTGTGAATGCAAGAATTTTATGTACCATAAATAAATGAGAGAACTTAATATTAAAGTTCTTTATTTGAAGGATTTCCAAGAGTTATTTTCAAAGAAAGGGTTTGAACAAAATTGGTGTACAAGAGAGAAGGTGAATTTTAGATCACGCTATTAAATACAAATATTTAGAATTCAAATAATGTATGAATTGCTTTAGACTTATTAGCCTAATACAGTTAATTAATTTTTAAGGGATATTTTTGTAATTAATTAGAGTTCAAGTATGTCTCTAATAAGTAATAACATTGTGCTTAATTATTAGGTAATATCATTTTCATTTTTCAAACAGACCTTATAAGATGACATAAAATCTAAAAAATTTTCATGTAAGCATTTAACTGTTTAAGTTACTTTCTATTATGTTTCTTTTAGTAAATTAGTAATATAATCCTTCAAAAATACATTTTATATCAATTTGTTTTTAAAAAATTTTGATTAATTTTTCCTTAAAATTTTTTTAAAAAAAAAATATTTTAGTCCCTGTGATAATTATCAATGTTGTAAGAACCGGACGGTCCGACCGGTTCAACCGCCAACCGAATACAAAGGCGAGTCGGTTGGACCAAAAAACTATTTTTGCAGTTGGACCGGATTTAAACGGAGTTGGACCGGTCAACCGGTGGTCCAACCGGTCCAATTTTATTTTTTAAAAAAAATTAAAAAATTAAAAAATTAAAAAATAAAAAGGAAAAATAACATACAAAAAAAAGAAATTAGAGAAATCTTAAAAATTAAAATTAGAAAAGTCTTAAAAATTAAAATTTAAAAGTTATGATTATCAATAATTTAATATTTGGTTTGATTAAGTTCTTTCAAAGCTTGACAAGTCTTAAAAATTAAAACTTTGAGAAGTTATGTAATTTAAAACTTCAAAATTATGTATATTGAAACCTAAAATTTGAGTGATGTCATTTTATATATTAAGAATATTTATTATTTATTATTTATTGCGTCATTCGGTTCGACCGACGGTTCGACCGGTTAAACCGATCAAACCATGAACCGAACACTTGTCCGAGTCTTTGTCCGGTTCAGTTCTTACAACATTGATAATTATACATATGTTCCTACATTAGCTAAGTAAGCACCACATTATTTGAAAAACATTTTTTTAGAGAACAAACTTGACAATTATTTATTTTTTAGGAATTAAATTGAGACAAAAATATATCTAGCTATTACACACTTCAAAAGTAATTTATCTAAACATCTATGAGAATTCAATGCTCAAATACCTTTTTGAACAGGAACTCGAATTCAATTTTATCATGTTATGAGGAACTAGTCCCTTCCACTAAATTCAACTCGGTTAAAAAAATGAGGTTTTAGTTAGAAATTTTATTCTAACATGCTAATTAATATTATCATGATAGTATATATATCCGACTATTTACATTATACCTTTCATTAAGTTTTTCTTATAATTGGCACATTTTATAGAGAGGACCATTTTGAAAATAATCATTTATTAGGAGTTAAAATGAAAAGTAACAATGAAATATCAAGTGTGAATGTAATTTACTCTAATTAATTAACAATAATAGTAAATAAAGGGGCTATTTGGCTTGTTGAATATGGAGTTCTTGGTTCCTATATTCAGCACATTTGTGGAAAAAAAAAAGTTAATGCTAATAAGGAATAAGATTCTTCAAAATCCTTTATCATGTTTCTTTCATCATTTTCACATATACTGCTAGTTGCTTTTTGTTTGTGAACAAAATTTAGGAAGCATAAGCACCGATATTTCATTAGGATCAGGAAATACCTCCCAATTTCTTTGAGGATTTATAGGAGAATTTACATATTACCCACTAATAAGATCCTCACATCGGTCATAGGTTCAAACCCTCGTTTCTTCTTTACTTTAGCTGCCAATGTCATATTTAGTGAAAATATATATATATATATATATATATATGGAGAGATTAGGTGAAGTAATTTTTCATAAAGTTATTTCATCTGATTGATTTAAATCGTTGATCATGTATAATAAATTGCATTGCAACAATTAACTATCTAGATGAATCAAATAAAGTAATTTCACGTGAAATTACTACCTCGTCCATTTTCACTACTATACCCATATGATATGACACAAATATGAAAATAGTGACCATTGAGTCAATTTCAATTTCTCCTTTCAAATTTCATTCTTCTAACATTTAAAAATGTTGAGATTTAGATTTAGGACCTTAGTAACATTAGTGGTTGTCATTGGCCCAAAAAATAAACATTACTAGTTGTGCAAGATTTTCTATTCCTATTTTAATTATATTTAGGCTTATTGGGTTTAATGAGTCTAACTTAAAGTAGCAAATGTTCAATTTTTTTTTTATAAAAAGATACTATTAAACAAACCAAGTTATAATTAAGTCCAACCGATCATAATTAATATATTTATTATTATTTTATTTATCATATAAGTCTAAAAAGTATAAAAAATATATTATCCCAAAGAATTTTTCCTAAAAAAACATCTTCATTTACTAAAACTGAGCCGAATGCTAGCTTCAAATAGAGGTAAATTTTAGAGAACTGTTTTTTTTTTAAAAATTTTGAAATTGAAAAAAAAAATGTTTGAATTGTAAATAACTTGAAATTAAAAGGACATTTATCAAAAAAAAAATTTTAAGGACATTTGCATTTTTTTCCTTATAAATATTTAATTACAGTTTAAAATATTACCTACACTAATAATTTTGGTTCTTAAGATATGTATTTGAACTAGATTTATATGTAACTTTTTATATTTTTTTAATCAAAATCAAGCAAGTAAAAAAATAATTAAAAAAAAAACAATCATGAGGGAGATAAATTATATAAATGTATTAATTTTTTAGTAGAAAATCTGATGGCAGAGATATAGATGGCAAAGTTTTTTCCTGTGCATATTTCACTGAGCTTCATATATACAATGATATACAGTATCCATGAGATGATTAGTCCCTTAATAATGACAAATCTATATAAACTTCAATCTTCTTTTAACTAAAGTTCTTCTATATTCTAAGTTCTAAATAGCTTGCAGCATCCTGATTAATGAATGCAACATAGAATAGAATGGTGAAAGAGAGAGAAAAGGAGGGGCAAATGGGAAGAGGAACTCTATATAAGTCCTTAAACTCCATGAAAATTAAGTATTCAGATGCTTAATCCAACCATCCCTCAAATTAATAAAGCTTGGAGACAAAAAGAGGGAGGCCAGACAAACAAACCTTAAAGATACATTAATTAACACTTGACATGATTTACATACAGATTAGAGCTTGCCTTAATTCCACCAATTAAGTTCTTAAGCAACACTGAAAGAACTTGCTGCGCTCTCCACAAATTTTCTTGCTCCCTTAAACCACCTCTTGTCCCCTGCTTGAGCCTTGCATATGTATAGCTTGCCGTCTTTCACGGTGGCCGTGATCAGTTGGTGCTTGCCGCCTTCATCTCCGTCGGCTGTCCTTGTCAGTACAGACACAAAGTAGTACTGTTTCCCTCCAATTACAGGTGTTGAGGTCTCTAAGATGTTTGCTGTTGCCACAGCATCTGGTTCAAAACCACCCTGAACAATTTAAGTTCACAATCAATTAGGAATCTTATCATCATAACATATAATCATTTCCAAAGCAATGATCCATCAAAAACAGTGTTTTTTCTGCCTTAGGCACATGTCAAACACTCTTACCACTTTCCACACACAATATGGCATTTTATATTTTTTGGTATACTATCAATGATTTTTAGAGAGGGTGAGCCTTTATTGCGATGGTAAAGTTGCTACCATGTGAACAAGAGATCACGGATTCAAATCCAGAAAACAACGTCTCTACTTGCAAGGGTATGGCTAGGTACATGTACACAGTAGATATGACCCTCTCCAGATCCCATCTTGGTGGGAGCCTCATGCAGTATGATTCTTAGGTTACAATCAGAATTATGCTTCATTTTTGGCTTTCCTTCAAAATCTTTGTTTAAAGGAAAGTACAGTTTTATGTTGCTATGTTTCTCAGGTTAATCAATTACCTCAGAATCAGTTTTGCCAAAGTAGGCCTGTTTTCCTAGCAAGTAATCCACCTGCAAAGAGGATTGAAAAGAGAATCTTGAATATTAGCCAGCAATTGTTGGTGTCTTCAAAAGTTCATATACATTAGGCTTTTAAAGGATGGAAAAATTATATAGCAAGATTTTGAAGTCTCCTTGATTACCTTAGAGAGGAACTCCTCAGGTGAACCGAAGTCGGTGATGGATTTCTTGTCAGTGTTGGTAACAGTTACGGTGACATAGCTGTTGGCATCGAAGTTGTCCTCGTATCTAAGAACCTGACCTGGGTACTCAACCTCTTTGCTTGGGTTCCATTTAGAAGGAATGTTGAGTTTGAATCCATCCCCATTGTAGGGCAAGAAGTCTGTGTTTGTCTTTGGCTTACCGAACACATTGGCTACAATCAAAATATTGAAATACAAATACAATAATCAACTTGTGTCTTTTTCCAACAGCCAAAATCTAGTTGCACAAAGGAAAAAGTTTGGTCTCCACCATATATTAAAATTCCTTCATTTGGGTAGTTCGTACCCCATTGTTACTCAATCTCTTCAAGTTCAAACAGAGTTTCAAGTCAAAGCAAAACTTTTGCAGCCATTAGAGTTTTCTATGAATTTATGGCACAAAAGAATAGTAGAATTTCTCTAAAGAAAGCAAAAGATCAGCTTCCTCAAAGGCCTAAGTTAGCTTTACAACCATGTACTTATCAAATTAAATCTGTTTCTCCATTACTCTGATCTTTCAAAGAGTTTAAAATACACACAAATCAGAAGTGATAATGGTCCGTGTCCATTTGTCAGCATCGATGAGACGATGACCAAGTCATTCAAAATCAGAAGACCCAAAAAAAACCCTTTGGTAAATTATCATTTTAGTCCTTAAAACATCCAATCAGTCTCAATTTCGTCCTTCAAGATGAAAATATCAAATTTAGTCCCTCAAAGTAGAAATGTAAAATTCAGTCACAGATACAATTTGTGGGAACATCCAGTGACATACATAACATAACTGATGAAAATTTTTTCAAGAACTAAATTGAAACAAATTGCATAGTGCAATAACTAAATTTAACATTTTCAACTTTCATAGACTAATTTTGATATTTTCTTCTTTTAGGTACTAAATTGAAGGAGATTGCATATTTCATCACCAAAATGATAATTTTCTCCAGAAAACAACAACCTGAACTTTCAAAATTAGCAATTAGACGTCTAAACTTGAGTTTTAAGCAAAAGCCCTAGGATCAAAATTAGGAGAGGCATCAGAGAAATTGATAACGCACGAGAATATAATTTCAATGGAACACAATCTATATATAGTATATACCGGCTTCCCCATAGGCGGCATCAGCAGGAGAGACCTTGGAGGCAACAGCAGCGGCGCCAATGAGTACAGTGAGAGCCAATCGGCGAGACAGAACAGCACCGTCGTCGTCCTGCTTCTGCTGGGCCCGGCAGACGATGTGGTTGGGCTTGGCGATCAGCGATTGGTGGCGGTGGGAGGAAGATCTGGCGGGTGAAGTAGTGAGGGCGGTGTGGTGCAAGAAGCATTGGGTAGAAGCCATTTGTGTGGTCACAGTCTCTCTCCCTCTCTGGTGTCTCGTCTCGTGTGTGTGTGGGATTGAGAGAGGTTAGTGGATGAAAGAAAGAAAGAGAGAAAGAAATTGTGGTTAGAGGATGATGGAGAGAGAGGTTTTGGATGAGATTTTTGATAGTGGAGGATAAGGTGGTTTCGGATCTCATTGGTGCCACGTGGCAGTTGAGACCCGCGTCTTTTCTTATTTCTCGTCGCTTCCTTCTCAATTCTTCGCGGCAAATTGGAATGGCTGCACTTCTTACTTTAAAAGCCTTGATTCTTTTTAAAGGTAAAATGCATGTTCTTTGAATTATGGATAGGTGAAGTTTTAAAATCTTAGAGAGAGGTTTTTTTTTTTATCTTATTTGGGGCATTTAATACCCTATTATTAGTCTTTTGTTTATATTTAATCGTCGTAAACATATTTTTGTGAGGTATTTTAATAATTTTATATTTTAGTAATTCTAAATTGATTGACTAAAATAACTAAAGTAACATTATAATAATTAAAACAGCTAGAATTTTATACGTAAGCATATTTTGAGAGATATTTTAATTATTTTTATAACATCATAAAATGTGTTTGCGTGACAGAAAACGGTTAAATGTGGACGGATTGTGCCAAGTGTTCCAAATTGAAAAAAAAAGGGACCTATTTGCAAAGTTTTAAAATTCAGTAGGTGTATGCATGTGACCCTAACCTAAAACTTAAAGGTCCTAATATATTTTAGCCTTTTTTAAAAACGTTTGTTTAGATATTTGACAAATTTTTTAGGCTAAAGTATTATTTTGGTCCTCAATGTTTGTATGAAGTTTAATGTTGGTCCTTAATGTTTCAAAAGTATAATGTTGGTCCTCAAAGTTTTATTTTTTGGTCGATTTTGGTTCTCGAGCGTAACACCGTTAACTTTTTGCCATTAAATGATGACGTAACATGCTTATGTGGCACACCCTCTCTTCTACGTGTCATATTTTAATGATGTGGCATGACACGTCACTGCCACGTCACCCCAGATGATGATGATAATAAAGGAGAGAAGATGATGATGTGGCAATGTGGAGTGACGTGACAGTGATGTATCATGCCACGTCATTAAAATATGACATGTAGGGGAGAGAGTGTGCCATATAAGTACGCCACGTCATCATTTAACGGCAAAAAGTTAACGGTGTTACGCTCGAGGACCAAAATCGACCAAAAAATAAAACTTTGAGGACCAACATTAAACTTTTAAAACATTGAGGACTAACATTAAACTTCATGCAAACATTGAGGACCAAAATAGTACTTTAGCCAATTTTTTAAAAGTACGTTTTAATTATAACAGAACTTATTTTTAATTTTAAACATAAACTAAAAATTAGAGCTTTTACTTCTAGCTAAAAGTTAAAATTTATAATTTATAGGGCAAAACTAACATTACAAAAACTTTGTATTTCACATTATATCTTTATTTATTTTATCCAAACTTTATATACCCCTCTATTTAATTATTAATAATAATACTAATTTATGAGGGTTTTATGGACCATGTTGTTCACAAATGGAATTCTATGTTATAAGAATGAGATGCAAAGTTTAAAATCTTAAGGGTATGTTCTTTTGGTGGAAAAGATGAAGGAATGGGAATGGGAAAGATAATGGAAAAAGATGAGTGAATGGAGATGTCATGTCAATATGATGTGATGTGATGTGATGTGAATGGAATATAAGTGGGTAAAATGATCATTTTGCCCTTACATTAAAAGTGAGAATGGATAAAAGTAGGTAAAAAAGTAAGGACAAAAACACAATTTCATCACATTGAAAAAAGTGGAGTTTATTTGTTAGGAAGAAAAGAAGAGGGAGATGACTTCTCCCTCTCCCTTTCCATCATGATATCTTTGTAAAGAACACACCCTAAAAGAGTTCTGTATATATAGTTTAAAGTTCAAGATATCTCTACATAATAGCCTAAAACGAATTAGGGAACTTTTCCGTGCCAAAGATTTCAATATGCACTCATAACCCATCATTTACTATACTCACTTCGGTCTTCCTCCATAGTCTTTGACCATTTTTTGTGAATTTGGATGGATCGAAGTGCAAGTGTATAAAATGTACAATTCAAATTATTAAATAAAAATTGAGATTCGTGTCTATATTGTAACAATCTTATCCAACAACTCAGAGTCTCAGACTATACAATTTAGTGATTTACGCACTTTAATAGATATGGATCTATTTTTTGTATTGCAAGTTTTCACAGCTCATTACATTGGACTACTAGATTCTCCATCAAACATAAATTTCTATTTTATGAGAAAGCAACAATTGGTTTTTCATCAATTTTTAGTTAAAATGTTTTTACTTTTTCATAAGAATATATTGTATAAATTAATTTTTTAAAACTTAACCTCAAGCAAAAAAAAAATTAGAAATTAACTGTTTTTTTTTTTGTGACTGATAAATATTAAATTTAATAAATAGTAAAATATTTCACCTTTTAAATTATTTTTAAGGTTTAAGTATTAATTTTATAATTAAGTTATACTTCAAGGACTAAAATGTACTTCTCCTAAACTAAATAATTTCTCTTTCTTTCTTTCTTTCTTTGGTAATTCAAAAGTAATTAATTAATTTGAATAAGTAATTTAATTTCTCTTTCAGAATTTGAATAAACTAAGTTTGGTTGGTCTAGTGATTAGCTCATTAAGTCGTTTAAGCAAGTGTTGGGGGCTCGAATCCCACCTTGTGTATGCAGCAACCAATTGGCCAGCGGCAAACCCTTAAATAGAACTCAAATCTGCGAAGGATTAGTCTTTAGCCTGTCGAATTAGAGGATACTTGGGAAAACCATTTTTTTTGAATAAATATCTCTATTAGTCTCTTTTACGTTAGTTTGAACCCAGGCCAATGCAAATCATATGCTTTTGGAGGCCCAATAGGTTGGCATCTTATTATTATAAAAATGGGCTGTATTTATAAATACAAAAACCAAAATATTTTCTCTTAACTACTAACTAACAGTCTCTTGCGCTTTTAAAATTGAGTAAATTACATTTTTTTATTGAAAGCTTCTTAAATTATTATTTTTTCTTTTATTTTGAAATATTACATTTTTATTTTTTAAAAGATTAAAAAATTTATAATTTCACTCATTTTGTCTAAAATACCCTTATATTTATTATTTATATAGTTAATATTTATTTGATTAATATAAAAAAAGGTAAATAAGAAAATGACAGATTTTTTTTCGATAGAGTCTTCAGATTAATTAGTCGTGCATATATAACTGCTTATTATTATTATTATTATTTTATTTTAATTCCAAAAGAAAATACTATAGTTTGTCCATTTTCATGAATTAAATAAACTATAAGAAAATGACAAAATTAAGAATAAAATTAAACGTGTGATTTTGTGCAACGTCTCGTTCTGAAATTGTAATATTGAATTACAGGAAACACTTGGAGGCAAGAAAGGCATCCTAATATGCCATTCTCCAAGCAGAACCGATAAGGATAAGGATACGAATATTTCTATAGTTTCATTTAATTGTTAATTTAATTTCCATGATTTACAAAATTGTAGTTATATCATTATCATTATAAAAAATAAATTAAAAGGGACTTTGTAATTATATATGTATATATATATATATATATATATATATATATATATATAGATATATATATATATATTTCCCATAAAAAATTATAAGGTAAAGTACCCTTGCTGCCCTCAAACTTTGCTGCAATGTTCATTCCTGCTCTTAAACTTTTTTTTATTCATGCCTACCCCCAAACTTTCAATTTTGTTCATGCCTGCCCTTTTTGCTAACACCGTTAACTTGCTTGACGGAATTTACTGATGTGGACTATGAATGTGTATCTCTTTTGCCACCTCATTGTCCACCTCATATTTAATTTTTTACTTTTATTTAAAAAAATTAACCTAATCCAAATTAAAAAAAATTAAACTTTTATCCTAAAATATTTTTTTATTTAGGTTAGGTTAATTTTTTAATAAAAGCAAAAAGTTAAAGGTGAGGTGGATACTGACGTGGCAAAAAAAATACACATTCATCATCCACGTCAACAAATTCCGTCAAGCAAGTTAACGGTGCTAGTAAAAAGGGCAAGCATAAACAAAACTGAAAATTTGGGGGTAGGCATGAACAAAACTGAAAGTTTAGGGTAAGCATGAACCAAAAAAAAATTTAGAAATAGGAATGAACATTGCAGTAAAGTTTGGAAGTAGCAAAGTACTTTACTCAAATTATAAATATTGAAGCAAAAAAAGAGGAAGAAGAAGAATGACAGTAGTGTTATATAATATTTCTAAAACATAAGTGAATCTTGATAATTTCATCATCAAGAGGTCAACGTTGGTCGTGGGGGACTAATTATAATTTTGTTCATTATCCATTCATTTCAATAATTTTATAATAACTTTTTTTTAATTTTTAGTGAGAATATATTTATCATTTTTTTAGTTTCAAAATTAAGTGAATTCTCAATCTCCTCCAACATAAAAACAAATTAAATGAATTACGTAGACTCTAATATATATATATATATGCTCTAGAAAATATATATAGTTCGAGTATGTTCTTCCTAAACCTATTTTCAAAAGCTCTCTCATCTTATTTCCGATTATCAACCATTTTCAGGAATATCACCCTCCATATTCTTAAGTTTTGATACAATATTACACAAATATCTCTTTTAATTTTTTTTATTAATAAGGATAGCATGTTAATTATATGGTATCATTGGTATGTATCCATTACAAACTAATAAAAAAAATTTTATTTACATTAATAATTTCACCTTAAAATCTAATATAAATTTAATGTATTTAATTAATATCTTAATTTATTTTACACAAATTTTTTTTTTATTTAACTCTGTTCTGAGAAATACAAAAGAATATATATTTTTTTATTAGAAAAAACAAAGTAAAGAGGATTTAAATGTAAATTTTTGAAATAAAAATAATAGTGATATAATTTAAAGCAAAATATTATTTAGTCCTTAAATTGTTGGTCAAACTATTATTTAGTCCTTGAATTTATCAAAAATATTATTTAGTCCCCGAAATGTTTAACTATGTCAACTATTTAGTCCCCGAATTTGACAAAAATACTATTTAGTCCTTGAATTTGTAATTATGTCAACTATTTAGTCCCCAAACTTGGCAAAAATACTATTTAATCATCGAATTTACGACTCTGTCAACTATTTAGTTTCCTGAATGTTACCTATTATAGTTGACAGAGTTGCAAATTTGGTGATTAAATAGTATTTTTTGTCAAGTTTGGGGATTAAATAGTTGACATATTTACAAATTCGAGGACTAAATAATATTTTTGTCAAATTCGGAGACTAAATAGTTGACATAATTAAACATTTCGAGAATTAAATAGTATTTTTGATAAATTTGAGGACTAAATAATAATTTGACCAACAATTCAAAGACTAAATAGTATTTTGGCTATGTAATTTAATCAATCATGGAAAAATTCTTGTTTAATTTTCTAATAATTTTATATACTAAAAAAAAACTGAAAAAGACAATGAAATAATAAAAAAATATGATAAAAGCAATGTAAGAAAGGACGGGATGATCACGTGGGCTTTGAGGTTCTGTGAGTTTGGTAGGTGAAGCTGAATTATACTCAACCAAGTCCATGCATTAGGCATTCTTGCATTTCAATTTCTTGCAGTTAGGAATTGAAACCCATCACTTTCTCTTCCATTTTTGCTTCGCTCATCTTCCAATTCCCCTTTTCTCTGCTCACTCTGGTTTGTGCATTAACTTTTTGATTTCGTTTTTACTTCTTGTCTGATCGATGCTTGTGTGTGGTTCAATAGCTGTTTTGCCTTATGGGTTGAGTTAAATTTTGTGAATTTCGCTTTGTGGGTTGTTCAATTTCTTGTAGGGTTCTGTGATTTGAAGATGGAACTAACTAATTGGGGTTAAGCTTTGTATTTGTAGTATTATTTTCGTGGTATTTCTCATGCGCTTTATGCGGGTGAGATTAAAAAAGAAGAAGGGGGAAACAAAATCTGTGGTGTGGGTTCTTGTGTTTTAACTTTTTTTCTTTTTTGCTTTCCCAATTATAAATCTGAAAGGGAAAGTTATGTAAGTGATCTTGGCCTATCAAGTTCTCTTTGTGGCCAGATATCATATTGTTTCCTTTTTCTTTTCACTTTTTGGTCAAACTTTTTTGACTTAGAAAGATGGCGTAATTTGAAGTGTTATGATTTGTGAAGTGTGTAATATAAGTGTTGGAGATGGATACGGCTTAGTTTTCAAAGTTTTCATATAGTGTTTGTTCTTCCCAGGTTTTGACCAGAAAAATTATAGCCATGTAAGGGATAACTTGACTAGTTGGTTGAGGTCTTGAGGAGAGGTGGATGAAATGTTTAAACTTTATATAGATGTCAAGGTTGCTGGTGTGAACTGAAGTAAACGTGCTCCTTTAAGCTGTGCGTGGGAGTAGGCTACTTTAATCTGAATGATGACTTTCTAGCTACTTTCCATGCTTAACTTATCACAAGACTAAAAGCTTTTTAATATTTTTCTCTAGTACTGAGTTGATGAGACATGGGTTGGCATGTAGTTAGTAGACCAATATAGTCAAGTGATTCCTAGCATCTCATCCTTTGCTCAAAGCAGCTTCTTTTCCAGTTCATGTTATTTTTTTACTATGGTTTCTGGCAATGTCATTCTTTGCTCAAAGCAGCTTCTTTTCCAGTTCATGTTATTTTTTTTAATGCACTTATAAAATGATTTTTGTACCACTACCCAATAAAAAGGCCGAATACCATTGATGGGGTAAACTTAATGAAGTCAAAAGTCAGAAGAGTTTCTTGCTCAACCTACAAGAATGCTGCATGAGTGTATTTTAGCTTTAGTGTACTTTGAAATGAGCAATTTGTATGATCTGTGATAATTGTCTATTAAAGTTTGTTACATTCAGTTTATGTGTATCAGTTTTTTTCCCTTCAAAAAGACAGGGACAATGTCTGATAAAATCACAGCCGAGGGACTTCTTAACAGCCTTGTGGAAACAATTGCTGAGAAGCAGAAATCTGGTTCTTTCTTTGAGGAAGAGAAATCAAGCTCAGTGAATTCTCAAATCAATAGACTGTTTGGACGGCAGAAGCCTGTGCACCATATTTTGGGGGGTGGAAAATGTATGATACCTTAACTCTGTGTTTCGTGGAAAAATACTATATCGGTGGCATCTAATGTTTTTTTTACCTTTGAATGTCATAGCTGCGGATGTCTTGTTATGGAGGAACAAGAAGATCTCAGCTGGTGTTTTAACTGGTGCAACGGCTACATGGGTGATTTTTGAATGGCTCAACTATAATTTCCTAACTATTATATGCTTTGCTCTGGTTCTTGGCATGATTGCACAGTTTCTTTGGTCAAATGCATCTGGCTTGTTTAACAGGTAATCTGAGAATATTTAGATCTCTGCTTTTTTTTTTTTTTTTTTGCTTTAATTTTTTTTTACATAAATTTGTGTTATAGAACTGCACATTCACACAACTCTAAGTGTGCTTTGTTCTTTTTCATGACAGCTCATCATCTAAAGTTCCTCGTCTTGTTCTCCCTGAAGATATCTTTGTAAATATTGCAACTGCAGTTGGCGCTGAGGTTAACCGAGGTCTGAGGTTTATTCAAGATGTTGCTTGTGGAGGAAACGTGAAGCAATTTCTTATTGTATGTTTACAGTCATGCTCTTTTCTAATTTGTTAATGTCATTTATCATCCAAAATTGTGCTTAAAACATACTTTTTGGGCTAAACCTTTACAGATTCTGAAACTAATTTTTACTTTAGTTTTCATTTTTGAACCAATTTGTGTTATAATATTGATATTGTGATGATAACCGCTTCATTGGCCTTCAATTTCATAAAAATTCAGTCATTATGACAAAGAATCGAGGAGATTTCTTTGGTAAAGCCCCGATAACTTAATCAGCTCAAGATTGTTCTCTGCAATTTTGCCCTTTGAGAACAAGATGTTCAGGTGTAATATGGTTGAAAATATGTGGTGTGCTGTGAATTTGAATTTATGTTTCAACTTTCAATCAACTTGCTAGAGATTTGTAGAAGATATTCTCAAGACACTTCTATTTCTTCATTAAAAAGAACAAAACAATTGAGAGAATAAAGAAATAAAAATATAGTTTTTGAGCATATCTTCTATATATATATATATATATCCAGTTTTTCCTATATCCTCTCCTTTATGCAAACTCAACAAAACACACTCCCAAGTACACTCCAACACATATATCCAACATGCAGAAGGCTAAAAAAGTTGATAGCTTGTAGGAGAGATGACACAGACTGAATTGGGAAAACAAGGATTTTAAGTTTCATGTGTCCATAATGAAATGAATTTACTATATTTCTTGATTTGGAATATTGAATGGCAAGTCAACCAACAGAGACTGTTATTTGAGGTGTTTTGAATGCATAACCATCACTCCATCACAATGCAGTTTCTATTGTACTGTCAATTGCAACTTGCTTTTCATCTTTTACATACATTCATTAATGTCTATTTTCTTATGGAATTTGTGATCAATGGTTGCCAGGCCGTAGGAAGCTTGTGGGCTGTCGCTATCATCGGGAGCTGGTGTAATCTTCTGACTGTCATATATATTGGTGAGCAATCTGCTTTGTTTGCATCAGTTGATAGATGCAAAACTTTCTATAACCCTAACAAATCTTTTCTCCTCAAAAGTCAAATATTTGAAATTGTATTGTACTTCTTTTCCTTGGATGGTAAAGTCCACCTTAAGCTTGTATGATATTAGAGCTGAATCTGATTACATTAACACACTAACAGTAAAGAGCATGTATTTAGCTGCTCAAGTACTGCCACATAGTAGGGAAACATGCTGAGTAATTTTTTTCATTTTGATAACTAATGCTTTACAAAACCATTATAGAAATAATTAAGTGAGGCTAGGGTTTTTTAAAATAATTAATTGATTAAAAAATCAATAAAAAATAAAAGGGCCAAGTCACCTAACCCGCGGGTTAAGTGAGCTCGGTCGCTTTTGACCCATTTATAAATGAGCCTAAATCCCCTCAACCTGGCTCGCTTTGTAAGTGGGTTAAACGAGCCAACCCACCGAGTTTGGCTTTGATTCAACACCTCTACTCTCTAGCAATGCTTGTTATATTGTTTTGTGGGATCTCTTGCTCCCCAAAATCCAAATGTATTAGGCTTAATAAACATGTAAGCATGTCATGTATATATACTTTTCAATGAGACTATAATTAATCATATGATTGGCTTAGTCTGACTTTTCTTTTTCTAGTTGAGCTATTCATATCATACTTGATTTCTTGCTGAAGTTTCTATTATTTCCCAAGGTTTTGTTGCTGCACACACACTCCCAGTTCTGTATGAAAGGTATGAGGACCAAGTTGATAGCTTCGTGTACAATGTGTTTGATCAGATGCAGCATAACTATAGGAGGCTTGATGCTGGTGTGCTTAGTAAAATTCCCAAGGGAAGGTTCAAAGGGAAGAAGCATGAATAGGAGATCATCATTGTTTTGTGTAAAAGGTTTAATTAGTGTAATTTTTAATGCTCATCCTTCATTTGTGATGGCAAAATATTATTGAATGCCTGGGAAGTATATTGACATATTGGCCTATATGGCTTTGACTGGAATATTTGAGATTGTATTTATATTAATATTAGCTTATTATTTATGTATTTTCTGCTGTCTTATCCTTGTTGGTTTGGTTTCTTTTAATGGATTCTTGAGGTCTTGAAAAATTGCATCATGTATTTATATAATTTGTCTAAATTTAATTTATGAAAAAAAGAAATGTCAAAAGTAGTTTTTAAAAAATATAATCTGTCTCCTGAAAAAGAAAAATGTCGAATTTAATATTTATTAAATTTTTTAGTTTTGAAGTACATAACTTCAAAAAAACAATGTTCTTCCGAGTTCCGATTACAAAATAAGGCAGTCATTTGGGGAGGAGCTTGAGTCTCCATTGGCTGTTTCTTTTTTTTTTTTGGTCAAACTATTTTTTTTTTTGAAAAAAAACATTTTCAATCTTTTTTTAAAAACGTAAGAGACCCTACAAAATATTAGGTGTCGTTTTTGCTAATACTTATTGGTTCTATAATCAAAATAAAATATGTATTTTTTTTAAAAAAATAATTAAAAAATAAATAAATTGAATAAAAGTGTAAATTTTTAATTTAAAAAACTTACAAAAAAGATTATAAAAAAAAAGTATTTGTCAATTTTTTTCTTGAACACTTTTTTCAGCAAATTAAAAGGACCCTGGATATGCTAATTGAGACAGCAAGTGGAGAATTAGATCATATTAATGATCAATAATTTGTTGTAATGTATGCCTCTGTAAGTTCTTCATTTATAGGATTTTCTAAAAATTTGATCCCTAATATTTTTTTAATTTGTTTTTTAACATATAACATTATTATTATATTCATAAAAAATTATTATAGTAAATTTAATATTTCATTGTGTGTTGAACATTCAAATTAATAAAATTAAAGCAATGTGACGCAAGAGAGTCAAATGTTGACGTATTGTGGTTAAATACTAAACAATGATTAACTAAAACCTTACTTTTGTCCATAAATGAAAATTTTATCAATTTAATCCCTCGTAAATGTTTGTTTTCAATTTGGTCCTCACAAGAAAGTCATTCTTATTTGTTAGCATGTTTAACTTTGTTATATATCATTATATTATTTTTTATACTATAGCACAAGTTAATAATATATCAATTGTATATTATAATAGTTAGAGATTGCTTTATAAAGAAATACAAATTTTCTTATGAAGTATATGAATATTTAAATGCATTTTTAAGCCATATATACAAAAGTATAAAAAGTCAGAAGAACGAAGAGCCGACACATTCAACTACATTACTTAATAATAATAATAATGATGAGGATGCTTTTGCTAAGAAAATAGTTAAAATTTCTTTTTATTGGCTGATGAAGTTTTTAATTACTAAAAAAATATTATTTTTTGTCATTTTTATAATTTTCATGTCATTCGGTATGTTTGATTGGAAGTTTGATTTATGAGAGAATGAGAATGTGAATATTTAAGACCAAGTTTGGTATGATATAAAAAAGGTGAAAATAAAGTTGAAAATAAGAATGTAAAAATGGTACAACAATCAGTTTACCCTTATAATTAAATTTTAGTGGTAGTATAGTTGAGGGTAAAATGAAAAAAAAAAAATCACTAAGGATTTAACAAAACCTCCATCATAATAGCATGTCTTGCCGTCCTCTTTCAAGATTTCAACTAAACATGGGTGATAGACAAACCCTCCTTCAAAACCTTAACCAAACATGCCCATTAAAAATTCCGTTGACTAATAAAACATAATTTTAAATAGCGCCTTTGCAAAACCCTAAGTGCCTCTTTGCTAGCAATTAAGATTTTTAAGTGTTAGGAAATGAGAATGAACTTAGAATGAGACAAATCCTCGAAAGGGAGAGGGTTTTAATCCTTACCCTAGTTCGGGTTTGAATATATTTAGACAAAGTTGCCCTTGCAAGTCCAAAAATATCTTAATTATAATCTAAGTCCAAATTACGTACTTTACTTTTATGATTTTTTAATTCAAATAATAAAAAATCATTTTATCCTGCTTTCACTCTCGTTCTCTTCTCATTATTTTTCTACCAATTTAATCAAGCATAGCAAATACAATATTTTTTTCTTCTCCATGACTAACTAAACATGATAATAAAATTCACATTCCTATTCTTTCAAAAATTTTCCTCCCAACCAAATGGGCCCTAATAATAATTATCATAGTTAAGATTTGTCCAACCCCTACACATGCAAATAATCATCAATCTAGGCCCCTTGACACAAAATTCAATACCTTTAGGCTTTAGTAAGTAGTGTGAGATTTCAGGGATAATTATCATAAGAATCTTTTATATATATATATATCGACCCACCAACGAGTGGTTAGTTTAAGTAATAAGTGGATTCGAGACCTTATGAATACAATTATCTTTATCATAAGAATCTTTTATATATATATATATATATATATATATATATATATATATATCGACCCACCAACGAGTGGTTAGTTTAAGTAATAAGTGGATTCGAGACCTTATGAATACAATTATCTTTATTGAGAGACTCTTCCATCATAATTAGATACGTAACATGAATTGAGTCTGGATTAGTCAGAGCAAAACCACAGAAACCAAACTGGGAACCAAAAGATACATATGGAGCCAGGTCATTGGAATAATGCATGCGAATGCAGTGTGGAAGAAGGGTGTGATACACAAGTGCAATGTGCAAAGCATAGAGTAAGCATGAGAATTGCTCAAGTTTGGGCCCTCACTTTGCACATTTGTACCATCCTATGGACATTACAATTACAACTCATCATCGAATCTTGTTTTGATACTTCAAATCAAACAAATACGAACTAAAGTTCTCCTTTTTATTATCAAAGAAAGAGACCCAACACCCCCAAAATTAAAGGGAAGTTGCTATTTTCTAGGGCATGTTTGGGAGTCTCGAGGAGAGGAAGGGAAGAGTGGGAACATTAAAGAAAAAAAAAAGGACTTGGAAAAGTAGCAATATATATATATATATAGCTAGGTAGTAGTCAATAAAAAATTCTTCATTATCCTCCTCACTGTTTTGGTCCCTCAATAATTCTATTTGTCTCAATTTAATTTTTAGATCATAAAAATATTAAATTTAGTCATTGAAAAATACATCTCGTTACAATTGTCTTTAAGGTTTAGAGTTAAGAGACTAAATTGAAACACGTAAAATTTTTTATGGACTAAATTTGATACTATCATGATTTAACGACTAAATTAAGTCGAGACAAGCGATACATTTTATTGTATTGACTAAATTTTATATTTTCATGATTCATGGATTAAAGTGTGACGGACAGAATCTTTCAGGGACTATATAGTCTTGATATTTTCATCATTCAGAGAGATTAAATTGAAACAAGTGGTATTTTTTAAGAATTTATAAATTTGATATTTTTATGATTTGAGTTGAATCTTTCAACGACCTTATTCTAATACTTCCCCTTGCAAAAATCCAAACATACCCTTAATTAATAGAGTATGAAGAAATCTTGAAATCGTCAGTACCAAGTGTCTTCTAGGTAGCTAGGTTATAAAAGGATGGACATAGGAATGATTATTTCATCATCAGTCAACCAACAAGAGACATAGTTTCAACTTCCAATTCATAGTATATATATATAGTTTCTCTCTTCTTACTAATATTATTATTATACATATATATATATATATATATACAAACAACTTCAACAAATAATATGGTGGTCTTAGGTTGCAACAATAATGATCTTCTTCTTCCCAAGAAGAAGCCCATTTTCTGGGCATCTTCTTCTCCACCACCTGAAATATTTCTCAGCTTTCGTGTGGAGAACGACGGCGACGACGATGACGATGACGACGGAGGAATTGATATAGCTCCAGCAGCATAGGAGCAGAATTGCTGCACAATTCTATATATATTTATGAGCAGATTATAATTATATAAGAGCTGGTTATTTATATATATATATATATATATTTATATATGATGTGCTAATTAATGTGGGAGAGTCTATAATAATCTTGCTCACACTGCTAGTTATTACAATACTATATATACTGATATTGAAATTATAAAATCTTCTAATTTATGCTTACACTACTAATACTATATACATATATATATATATATATATATAATGTTTTATATTTAGTATTTCTTCCTTCTTCTCTCTCTTCAAGTTTATATATCTTATAAGTTGTGATACTTACATATATAATAGTATAAATTAATAAATATATAAATTTTGATGTGTTTGACTTGCTTGACCTAATATAGTGTGTGTGTGTGTGTATCTTTTAATTTAATGTCTCTTGGAAAATCCAAATTCATGGACCAATTATATATATATATATATATATAGTAATTACTCACTTTAGACTTGGATAAGTTATTGAGCCACTAACATACATAAATATGCATGTATATTTTTTGATATTTCAGAAATGAGACGATCAATTTTAAATCTCATCTGTAGTTTAATTTTTTGCACACGAAGGACTAATTAAATTGGGAATTATTATATATATTAATATATAAACATTTAATTAACATGCAGAAGAACTTCAAATTAAATTTAGAATATGTATCATCAAAATCCCTCTTTTATATATATATATATGCTTTTGATAAGGATTAGGGTTTTATATATATATTACAGGAACACAAATGCAGGAGTTCATCTTTTTCCCAGTAACAGGTAGATATCTAAATATATGTGTATATATATATATAGTTTTTGCTCATTAATTTTAAGCTTTTGAGTTTATTGAATTTGGAATATATGTGATATTAGAATGTTTGTGATCAAGTGATTATTAATTAGGATTTGATTACTAGTACTGCTCCCTATTTTCTTAATTGAAATAAATTTAAGTTTCAATATAAGATATATTGTGATATGATGATGCTCACTTGATGTTGTTCTTACATTTCAAAGTCAAATTTGAATATGTGTGTGTATATATATATATTAAATATATCAAGTTTTAGTCTTATATATGTACCATTTTTTTTTTTTGAGAGAGCTTTATACATATTGAACTTTATTAATTATACAGTTAGCTAGCTCGAATTATATTAGTAATAGAAGTTTAATATACTTGTATGAAAGTATTAAATTTTTAATACATTCTCTCACTTTTATCAATATTATAATAGAGATAAGAGATCCACATTAACAAAAATTTACTTTTGAATAGATTAAGAACCGTATTTTTATATTAATATTAATAAATAACTAATAATAAAAGAAAGAAGTATTAAACTTTTAGTACTTTCTAATGCTGAACATCGTCTCCCAAATTAGGCAGAGCCTGATAGGTTTTTGGATATATAGTGGCAAATGATTTGTGGTAATATTGTTTCATATGCTTTTATTTGTTTGCTTTCATTTAGTTTTGAAGGTAGTTTAATTAATAAATTATATTTCTCTCACATGACATTTAATTAATAATTTCTCCGTATAAAATGATTTCATTCAAACACGTGCATTTTCTCCTAAATTAAAATCATTTTGACAATCATTAGATTTCCCTAAGTTTTCCCAAATTATGTTGGTTTTAAGGAAAATACTACCAAAGAAACTAATTAATTTATAATATCATGAGTTAATGATTATATATATATATATATACACTTTAATTTTCTGATTAATGATTATATGAGTTTGTGTTTGTTCTTTTTGGTAACTGTATGGTAATCTTCTGAAACAATTTAATTATTTATAAAAAAGGAGATACAGTAAAAAAGAACAGAAAATAATAATGACACAACATATAAGTGAAATTAGAAAAAAAATATATTCCGTTTTGAAAATTTATGTATAAAATGTAATTAACCTGTAATGTTATTTCAGTGAGGTTATCATCGTCCAAGCAAGAAATTTATGATTGAGAGAATATTTAATTATTTAAATTAAAATTTGTGAAAAAGAATAATAAAAAAATCTTAATTAATTACACTTTCAGCCAATCAAAATAAACTCTAGGGCATTGGTTAGCAAAAATCATATTTTAAAGAGTAGACTATGATTGAATTGGATAAAAGAAAGATTTCACAATTTATTGATTCCACATATATAATTAACTATATGATTGAATTGCATATAGTCAAATTGATCATAAGCATTCAAGTCTTTCTCTCTAACTTTTTTTTCTTTAAATTTTCTTTCATAATGTTTTTCAAGAACAGGAAAATGGTATGTGATCAAAATCCAAATATATTCTCCTTAAGTAGCTATTGATTTTTTTTTTGTCAACCTAAGTATCTATTGTGCTTTTGATATCCTTATTTCTTAAAATTTAAAATGGTTTTTTTTGTCAAAAAAAGGTTTTAAATGGGCCTATAATATTTTGAAAGTGGACTGGATCCTCACTTTATTGAGCCCAAAAAAGGAGGGTTGGACACTTCAACTCGTTTTATAAAAATATAATGAAGATAGGAAAGTTTTTTTTTTTTTCAAAAAGTGTAACATAAATTGCTTGATTTGCTTCTTAAACATTGATCAAAATGTTCACCTATCAAATGATTTAATTAATTAATTAAATAAATAAATATAAATGACTTATTTTTCATAATACTTTTTTTTTCAAAATAAAATCACTTATTTCAAGTCTATGTATATGATAATCCCTCATAATGTGATAAATAAAAGATTGAGTTCGTGCTGAGAGATATATTATTAAAATTTAGTACTCGACAGTATCTCGAATAGAATTGTCTCTAATAAAATAATACCCGTAAGAAATAAAAGAATAAACAACTTCCTCCTTCACCCAAAAAAAGTAAAAACTAATAGGCTATAAGTTGCCATGACTTGCACATACTCACAAATAACATTCAATGCTACTACTAAAGTTCAACTAATTTTGAAACACTAGTTAGGTAGTAGTTGGAGTATGATATATATGATTTAGGATCAATTCCTATCCATTTAATTAGTGTGGTGATGAAATTGGCAATAATTTCAATTTTTGAAGGTTGCTTTCATATATATATATATATATATATATATATATATATATATATATATATATATATATATATTTAATTTCCATTGTTTTGAAGACACCAAATTAAAGTAATTAACCTGAGGAAAATGTAATCAAGATTACTTGTGATGAACATGGGATATGATTGCCAATTCCTCAAGGTAAGCTTTTCTTCCATTAATAAATATTTATGATATATATATCAACTTCTTTATATGATGTATACTTTATCTGATTTTGACTTTCAGTTCATGTAAACCATGATTAATATAATTACCAGTCATATATAGATTCAAATTTGACGCATTCAAATTTAGGAGTAGATGTTCAGTGGTACGGTAGTACTGAACTTCAGTACATCTCTCCAATCAGTTGGTCCCTAAACCATTCAAGGTGGGCCCTAATTAATGTGAGTTTTTATTAATATTAACAAATGACACTACATGATTGGAGGGATGTACTGAAGTTCAGTGGTACGGTACCATTGAACTTTTATCCCAAATTTAGACAGGGAGGATTTTGGCATTAAATTTTGGCCTCTTTAATTGTTTTTTGTTTTTTTTTTTTTGGAGAAATTCACCAACTTTTTTTGTGGCTTAGCTTGTAGTTTTTTTTAATATAATGATCATTTATGTAATAAATTCAAGGATGAAATGTACATTAACTTCTCCTATTTATTTATTTTTTTTGTTTTCTCACAAGTAGTATTATATTGTGAGAGGTCTAATAATTAGTTGATTTCTAATCAATTTAATATAAGTTTTTATTAATGTGAGTTTCTATTAATATTAACAAATAACACTATATAATTTGAGGGATAAACTGTCACTGAATTTCAGTATTACTAATTACTATAGTATTGAACTTTTATCCCTATTGAAGGCAATCCTATAAATTGATCATAGAGTGTTTTTCACAAATTACAAAAGTTAATGAGTTCTAGATGAACTTTGTAGTTTAATTAAGGGAAGTTATCCACATGATCACCTGAAGTTTAATTGGATTTTTTTTTCTTTTCATTTTACGCTTTAGCAAAATTTTTGCATTTAATTTTAGCTTTAATTAATTATCAAAATCATGCCTTTTGTTTTTGTTCTTTAATGTAGCATTTGATAATTCTTAGATACTTAGAAGTAAAGATTAGGATAAAGGTTCAATAGGAACAAGATAAGTATCATATAGATAGGTCGTACAAGTACTAAACATAGGTTGAAACAAATCACATGTGAGTGCTTAAGTTTCAATTCCCTTATAATCTAAGTAAATAATTTTATGAAAAAAAAGTAATTTAATTATATCTCTAAAAAATTAATTTTTTTCCTGATTAATATATGAATTATGAATTTCTAATTAAAGAAGACTTTAATTTTTGTAGGTTAAATTAATCTGTCCATCTTTATATTCACTCAATTTTTTAATTTGATATCAATAATTTAAAAATTATTATTAAATCTTTATATTTTGTAAAATTATATTCTAGCTACTTCCAATCATTGATAAACCTTTAATTTATTAGTATTTAATTAAACTGTTTTGATGTGACTAATTATTAGAGAATGGATCGTCTGTCATTATTTTATGTGTCATTCTCTATCATTAGTCTAAAATATTATATATTTTTTTATAATTAAAAGTTTTAAGTTTATCATTTCTCAAAAGTATAAGAGAGATATAAATTAAAAAATTGAATATCCTACATTAATCAGGACCCATTATGAATAGATTATGGACCACTCTTTTATTTGTATCTATTTCATATTTAAGAAAAATTTTTCCTTTCTCAATTTTAGAGAATTCGAACTCCAAAATATGATCACAAATATATTTTGAAGCACATATTTTTTTTATTATAAAAAATTATTAAAACATATTTTTTTGGGCTAATGAAAAAGAATAACAGAGAAAAACAATAAAAGAGGATCACACCCAATTATGTATTATTTTTGCACTTTCAATAATCTTTGAAGACTTAATTTTAAAATTATAAGAATTAAATTTAAAATTGAATGAGAAAAAATAAATAAAAAGTTAAAATAGTAGTATAATCAATTTTGTGATTTTATGGGATATGTCTACACGATGTGGTGGACAAAGTCAATGAGTCACGTCTATCACATTTAGTAAGAAGCCTTCCCACTTGTCATTGTACAACCAAATAACACAATTCATTACATTTTGGACACACCCACGATCATCAACTTATATTACGATTTTTGTCGGGAGATATGTTCACATTTAGTGTCTGACAGTATTTTAAATATGATTATCGACTTCCAATAAGAAAATACTTGTAGCCTGTAAAAAAAAAAAAGACAAACAACATGTACGGCTAGACACGTGGACACATTTAGTTTTAGGAGTTCGGTATTTGATTTTGAGTATGGGTCGCCTTTTATTTTTTGGATATGCTATAGCACCATTTGAATTGTTTATAAGTTATAGAAAGAATTAGTGCTTGTTTGTCATTAACTTTTTTAAAAAAAATCAGTTTTTAAAAAAAATAAAAAAACAAGTAGAAGTTGTTTCGTACTATTATTTTTTATTTATTAGCTTTAAAAGCACGGAGATAATGAGTTGACAAAAATCTATAATATTAATTGGCTAAAATACATATAATGAATTAGCAATTATACTACAAAAAAAATTAGCGTCAATTCTATAATTAATGTTAATTAACGATTATGTGGAGTCGTGGAGAGCATATTAACATCACTCATCACTCATAATGACAAAATGAACAAATAACATTATTAATGAATGACACAATTGAATATAATGTCAATCATTAATAAATAAAATTAAATAACTAATGTTAAAATTGATTTGTTCTTGCAGTAAAATCATTATTAATGTTTTCTAAACTGTTTAGAAAACAAATTAAAAAACCAAACAAGTTTTTTTTTCAAAAATTATATTTAAAAACAAAAAATGTTATCCAACAAGATCTCTAGAAGAGAATTTCACAAATATTTGTGTGCATGTGATTTTTTAAAATTAATTTTATATAATATTACTGCACTATTTGGAGTGACATCCTTAAAAATTAAAAAGAATAATTATATTTTAAAATAATAAATTAAATATAAAAGATTATTTAATTTTTCATTGATATATTATAATTTTTTCACTATCTTTACTTTCTTTATATCTTTTTTTATATATTATAAAATAAATATTTTGAAACTGCCTAATTTTTTTTAAAAAAAACTCTATATTACTATAATTCTACACCATTCTATGTGTATTTGTTTTCTTTGTTTCTCTCTTTTAGTTAAGGAAATGTGAAAACTCGAGTACGTTAAATTAAAGGAGTCCCTCCTAGCCACTACTTCATCAACGTGAGACATGAGCCAAATAGGTCAATGACTTTGATTGACTAATTAGTTTCTACTTCAAAAAAATATTGAAGCTAACTTAATTAATGAAATTTTGGATAAACAAATTTATTAATTTGTTGATACTGATCGATAGTTTTGATTAAAACTTGGCCTTATATGACATTTGAATTTATCTAACATGTCCCATTAAAATACATGTTAATGTTTTACCTAATAGGTCAGTCAAATATTTAATGACTTAAAATTTATAAAAAAAAATTAAATTTTAATATTTAAAATTTTCACTTAACCTTTTTATTATAAGTCAAATTGGTTTAATCTGAGTCCAAAAACTTTACCAAGCGATTGTTCAAATTCTGCTGGAGTCCAAAAATAATGTTTCATTCACTACAAAAAATCTGACATACGGTGGCGACTAAAGTCGCCACCAAATGCTAAATAGTCGCCACTAAAAATCTTTAGTGGCGACTTTTAGGTCGCCACAAAGCCGCCACCTATAACTCCGTCGCCGAAAGTTTCGGTGGCGACTAAATGTGGTCGCCACCAAATATATACTTTTCAGTGGCGACTTTTGTCGCCACTGAAACATATGGTATCTTTCAGTGGCGACTTATGTCGCCACTGAAAGATACCACATGTTTCAATGGCCAGTGAAGACCTCTGCCATCGCTCGCCGGACCACCGCTATCGGACCACCGCCGCTGGCCGTCGAACCTCTGTCCCCGATTGTTGGACCTCCGCCTCCGCCCGCCGGATCTCCACTTTCATGACCACCTTATATTTTTTTTAAAATGGCGCATGGACGGATTCGAAAGCGGGACATGATGCATAGTAGTGTCCACAACAACCACTGAGCCATATATTACTTTTTGTTATATAATCTCATTATAATATATTTATTATGTTTTCTACCTTCGGTGACGACTTTCCAAGGTCGCCACTGAATATGTTGAAGGGTTAAACATTTCGGTGGCGACTTTCCAAGGTCGCCACTAAAGGTGTTGAAGGGCTAGACGTTTAGTGGCGACTTTATGAGGTCGCCACCAAATGTAATGAAGGGTTAGACGTTTTGGTGGCGACTTTTCAGGGTCGCCACCGAATGTGTTGAAGGTTTAAATGTTTCGGTGGCGACGTTTCAAGGTCGCCACCGAATGTGATGAAGGGCTAGACGTTTCGGTGGCGACCTCAAAAGGTCGCCACCGAATGTAATGAAGGGTTAGAGGTTTCAGTGGTGACTTTTTAGAGTCGCCACCGAATGTGTTGAAGGGTTAAACGTTTTGGTGGCGACTTTCCAAGGTCGCCACCGAATGTGTTGAAGGGCTAGACGTTTCAGTGGCGACTTTCTGAGGTCGCCACCGAATGTGTTGAGGGACTAGACGTTTCGGTGGCGACTTTTCAAGGTCGCCACCGAATGTAATGAATGGTTAGAAGTTTCGGTGGTGACTTTTCAAGGTCGCCACCGAATGTGATGAAGGGCTAGACGTTTCGGTGGCGACCTTTTGAGGTCGCCACCGAATGTAATGAAGGGTTAGAGGTTTCAGTGGCGACTTTTTAGAGTCGCCACCGAATGTGTTGAAGGGTTAAACGTTTTGGTGGCGACTTTCCAAGGTCGCCACCGAATGTGTTGAAGGGCTAGACGTTTCAGTGGCGACTTTTCAAGGTCGCCACCGAATGTAATGAATGGTTAGACGTTTTGGTGGCGACTTTTCAAGGTCGCCACCGAATGTGTTGAAAGGTTAAATGTTTTAGTGGCGACTGTTTGAGGTCGCCACCAAATGTAATGATAGGTTAGACGTTTCGGTGGCGACTTTGCAAGGTCGCCACCGAATGTAATGAAGGGTTAGAGGTTTCAGTGGCGACTTTTCAAGGTCGCCACCGAATATTGTACTTTGGGTGGCGACTTCCTCTTGTCGCCACCAAAAAGATATAAGAAATATAAATGGTGGCGACTTTATTTATTCGCCACTGAAAAGTAACTTTCAGTGACAACATTTTTAGTCGCCACCTATTGAACAATTTTTTGTAGTGATTCAACGATAATGTCAAAATGTGAATTTGGTGGAAATGAAATATATATATATATATATATATATATATATATATATATATATATATTAAAGTTTAAAATGGTTATGGGCTTTTCTAATAATAATTGGTCTCTCCAAATTATGTATTTTATAAAATAAAATATGTTATTGAAGGAAATGTGAAAAGAAAGTAAAGATAATAGATAATTAACAGAAAAAGAAAAAGTAGTAAGAGAACAAATTGAGATAATAATTTATTAATAAGTAGTTAATTTAATTATTATTTTAAAATATATAATAATTATTTTTGCATTATACATATACACATGCGGTGTACGATAATCTCTTAAATTGTCGAGATCAAATGATGATCTACTAAGATGTGTTAATTATACTCTTCAAAAGGCTTTAATGAAGTTGTGTCTAGTGAAAGAAACTAATCTCCCATAATTAGTCACAACATATATATTTGAATTTAAATTTTCGCTAAAAAATATACTCATATTTAATATTCAAATAAAATCATCTCTAATAAAAAAAATAGTTGTGGTATAAAAAAAAAAGCCTCAAAGCCTATACCCAAATTATATATCAAGTATGGATTGCTTTAATATATATATATATATATATATATATATATATATATATATATATATATATATATGTGTGTGTGTGTTGTGGGTCCAACTATGATTTAAGGTTGTGATTAATTAATTGGTTAAGTAGTGATGGAGTTCAACATAATCGATGATCACATCAACATTACATGTATTGATTTAATTCAAAAATAAACGATGTCGTTTATCGTATATGCCACGTTTTCTGTCTCATTACACTTGGTAATATCATATAGTAATTAAATTGATAAAATATAGTTATTTTATATTCATTTCTTGATTCTCCAAATAAAATCTTTAAAAAATTTCCTCTCTATTAAAATGATCTCTCCCTTTAACAAAAAAATTAATTAATTAATTAATTAATAAAAGTCTATATAGCTATTCTCATTACTTCAACTTATTTATGAACAACAATTCAATATTTTTCTATTTGTTAATTATGCATTAAATAAAAATTTAGACTCTAATCTACTCAAAATGAGTGCCTATTTATATTGACACGTGACAAATAATGAATGGATGGAATAAATTTGTTCCATAAAAACAACATTATTTGTGCAAAATAAGTGTATATATGTTGTGTGAATATGAATCTCAATTCTTATTTGACGGTCCAAATTAAAATCTCTGTCTATGTATATTGATGTTTTAGCATACTAAGATGCAATTTTCTATATTTGTTATATATATATATTTAAAATGAATCAAAGAATCCCACTCGAAATCTGTAAAAATTCAACAATTAGTGCAACAAGATAGATTTTTTATTATTTTATTTTTGTATGTGATGTGCATTGATATGGGAGATGAGGCAGTTGTATGGGAAGCAGTAGGTATGTTGTTGAAGGCAGTTTGCAAAGCCATTAATTTGGTTCCAAAATGTCATTTCAACACTCGAATGCTTTAATCTCTATTTAATGCGTTACGTTGAATGGTCTTCCTTTGAAATCGTGTGTCTAGAATGCCGACGACCCATTTTCATTTAACTTATATAAGAAATCGTGTGCCAAGCTAGAGTGCCGACTCCCGACTTTCATATAACTTACTATATTGGTACCCGTGCGATACACGTAGGGGTGGTTACGAATTGGTTTGGTTTGGATTTGAAGAAAAGATAGACTCGACAGTCGACACGATTAAAGTTTGGCGGCGGCGGTAGAGAGCTTGGGTGATGATGTAAGTGGAAGAGTTGAAGGTAAAATGGTGGTGATGGTGATGATGATGAAGAAGAAGAAGAAATTAAAGAAGAAGAAGAAGAAGAAGATAAGGGAAAGAAAGGGAGAAGAAGAAAATGATGATGATGATGATGTGGCCATGGTGGAGTGACGTGGCGTGATGTGGCTTGCCACGTCATTAAAATATGACACATAGGAGAGAGTGTGTGCCACATAAGCCATCTACGCTATCATTTAACAGCACAAACTAACGGAATTATGTTGGAGGACCAATTTCGACAAAAAAAAAAACGTTGAGGAACTATTATAACTTTTTGAAACGTTGAGGACCAAAAGAGTAATTTGGTCCTTTTAACAAATATAATAAGAAAAACAATCTCTATATTGAGCACTTGACAATTGAGCGAAGGGAGTTTCATGGCCTTTTACCTAAAAAATTGTGCAAAAGAAGCTAAAATAAATTAATTTTGTGATTTCAAATTACTAAATTTTGAAAAAGATAAATTAATTTTGTGATTAAAAATGGATTAAATTGGTTAATTAGCATGATTAAGTTATTTATTATAAATTTGAATGTCTAAATTAATAAAAATCAGTTCAACTTAATATAACAATTTTCCAAAATTTAGCTTTTCAAATTGATAAGAATCAATTAAGGCTTAATGACATATTTATAAGGGCTTCTCAAAATAAAGGATAAAGGTGATGTATGTTACTTTATATATTATAATAGAATAATAGATTAGAGATTTCACAGGTACGTGTATGCATGTTATTTATTTAACTTTTTATAAATATTTTTTTAAATGATCATATTTGAGGCACTATTATTTTTTAATTTATATAATATAATATAAAATTTTTATTATATATCAAAATAATAATTAAATCATGAGATGTTAATTGCTTCCTTATTTTTTTTTATAACTATCATACTCATTATTTCTATTTCCTCTTTCCATCTCATTCATCATATCATATATTCTATTTTATTTTTTAAATTACAAAATAAATTTTTATGATAAAAAAAGTGTAACACCATAATAAAAAGATAAGAATCATATTAATATAAATCAATGATTTTGTCAAGTATTAAAATTTTGACAAAAATTCTATTTTGGTCCTTAACATTTAGCACTTTTTCCCTTAACATTTGCCAGTCTCAATTTGGTCCTCATGTTTACGATTTGTACCAATTTGATCCTTAACATTTGCTCAGTTTCAATTTAGTCATTCACGTTTGCAATTGGTATTAATTTGATCCCTCCATATTATCCAAATATTAAAATTACTTAACAAAATATTCCCATTGATTTTTTTTTTCTATTAGTATACATGCCTATTAACATGTAGGTGATGATTAGAAGGAAAACTATGTTTTCATATTAAAATTTTGAAACTTCTATGATAAATGGTTTATGTCATAATTTATTTCTAATTAAAGCATTAAAGTATTCCTTTCATATTAAATGATATTATCTTTTAATTTGTTTAATTAATTTATTTAATTTTAAAAAAAATAATATTAATGAAATTTTCTTTTTAGTTTTAATTTAGAAAACTTGAAGGTCTAGAAATGCACAATTGTCTCCTAAATGTATATATAAGCATGTATACTAAGTAATACATTGTCCATATAAGCATTATGTTAAATTATTCAAATATTTGGATAATAGAAGGATTAAATTGGTATCAATCGTAAACATGAGGAATCAAATTAAAATTGAACAAACGTTAAGGACCAAATTAATATCAATTGCAAACGTAATGGTCTAATGGACCAAATTGAAACTGAGCAAACATTAAAAACCAAATTGAAAAAAATACTAATTAAACATTAGTGATTAAAATACGATTTTTGTCTTAAAAATTTAGTAAGATAAATTTAAAATAGAAAAAAAAGTTTTGCTAACAAGTGCTTTAAGACATTGTTTAAGGATTCATTTCAATAAATGAAAGAGTTAAAAAAATTATTTCTATTGACTTTTCACCAAGTTCAAGACAATACATTTTCTCTCAACTAATGAGAAAAAACCTTAACAAGCGCCCTATGTCTTATGGTACTTGTTAGATAAACCATAAAAAAAATAATTCGTTGCTATTTCCCCACTGAAGGATCCGTGGCTAAATTTTCCTTCCGTGGGGAATTACCCACGGACAATAAATTCCGTGGGAAAATCCATTTACCCACGGATTTGTCCGTAGCTAAATCTCTATTTTGTTGTAGTGAATACGCGTGTAGTTAAAATTAATAATTACTAAGAAAATTAAGATATTATATTATATTAAACTGTATTATTTTAATTTTAATTTATTTAATTAGTAACTTATGTTGTATAAGTAAGATTTGACGCATAGAATAGGTTTTCCAAAAATTCAGGAGTCATATATCTTCTCTTGGACTCTTTATTGAAGTAGTCAAGTAGGGATAAAAGTTCAATGGTACCGTACCACTGAACTTCAGTGCATCCCTCCAATCATGCAGTGCTATTTGTTAATATTAATTAAAACTCACATTAATTAGGGCTCACCTTGAATGGTTTAGGGACCAACTGATTGGAGGGATGTACTGAAGTTCAGTACTACCGTACCACTGAACATCTACTCGTCAAGTAGATGTGTTGATGAACACATTTATTAGGTATTTGGATGAATGAATTCTCCACAATCCTCATTGTGTATTCCATTTGTTATTTGCTTTTGACTTTTGAGCTATATATCCATTTTTTTGTTATTTTAAAGAAGTTTTTATTTTGAGAAATAGGAATTCAACGTTAAGAGGGTTGTATTTAATAATAAGTTTTGTAATATTTAATAAATCAATCATCACGTTCATTTTGATAAATATTATCACGATAAACCAAAAAAAAGTTTTTAAGAAAAGCATAATCTCAATGGCATTCATATATTAAATGTATACAATTTGAAGTATATTTATTTTCACATAAGAGTAAAAATAAATTACTTATATTTGTATATAACCAACTCAAATCCTTAAAAGTTTGAGTTTTTTATTCCATTTTTAATATATAAAAACTTTTTGGCTAAAACTAACTATTTTGTCTTTAATATTGTACGAAATTTCAATTTTGTCTTTTGACTTTATTTTTAATTGTATATTATTTGTATTACTCGATACAATTATTTTGTGAACAAATTTCATTTGTTTTCCTCGCAATCTTACGTGGTCAAATGTCATTTCATACATTTTTTAAAGTTCTTTTTGGATTTTACATATGCAAACAAAAAAATTTAAAATAAATTAATAATTTGATCATTAAAAGATAATTTTTGTTACGATATAATCTCTAAAAGACGCACTCCAATCAATTTGATTCCTTAATCAATATATTGAATAAAATAAATTAATATTGTTAATGACATAACTTTTTAGACTCTTTAGTTGTTAACTATATTATCACATCATATTCAAAATTAATTGGATGCTGATGTGACATCCTAGTTAATAATTAAGTGTCTAAAAATATTATGTCATAAATTGTGTAAATTTTTTCATCCAATAAATTGATCAAGTCACCACATTAATTGAAAGTACATCTTTCATGACTAAATGTGATACACAAATTTTTTTTTTAGACTAAATTATAAATTTACTCAAAATTCTAAGAAATTCTCGAAGTGTTTTAGCCTTATCCAAGTTTCAAATATATTTTGATTAATTAGAGTACTTTTACTTGCACGTATAATTGACGGTATTTTAAAAAAATTTATATAATTTGTAAAGATAAATGACAAAACTAAATATTCATACAAATATAAAACAAGAAAAATGTATTTTTACTGTCCTTAAAGTTTTGTTAATTATGTCTATAAACTTTGTTTGTTGTTAATTGTGCTTTCAAATTTTAATTTACAAAGAATTTTGTCCGTCACTCAAATTTTGTGTAAATATTTAAAGACATATGCAAATATGACTCTCATAATAGCCTCCAATATTAATTATAATATAATATATTATAATATATTTTGCGATGTTATTTCATCAATTTGGCCACGATTACCACTGTATTACTATAAAATAAATGGTGTTATCGCAACTAAATTGATGAAATTTTAATTATATTTTGATTAGAGTAAATTTACTTGTGAAAAAATGTATAATTGACGATATTTAAAAAAAAATTATATCAATTTGTAAACATAAATGACAAAACTAAATAATTCATACAAATATAAAATAGGTAAAAGTATCTTTTGTGTCTTTGAAGTTTAGAATTTTTATTAATTATGTCTTTAAACTTGGTTTGTTGTTAATTATATCTCAAAATTTTAAATTTACAAACAATTTTATTGTTCACTCAAATTTCATGTAAATAATTAACGACATATGCAAATATGACTTTTATCGTGACCTCTAATATTAATTGTGATGTCAAATCATATATATGTTTTACAATGTTATTTTATCAATTTAACTACGATTATCACTACGTTACTATAAAACAAAAGGTGTTATTATTATTAAATTGACAAAATATTATAGCTAAATATATGATCGACATCACAGTTAGCATTCGAAGCTACGAGGATGTTACATTTGCGTATGCGATTAATTATTTATACAAAATTTGGGTGAATGGTAAAATTGATTGTAACTTAAAATTTTAAGGAATGAATGATAGCAAGCAAAATTTAGAGGCATAATTAACAAAGATCCTATAATTTAAGAGTATTAAAAATACTTTGGCTATAAAATATTAAAAAAAAGTTAGTAGTAAGTATTAACTAAAACAAGTTAGGGTGTGTTTGGTATGTGTAATTTGTAAGGTAATGTTGGAGGTAAATAAGTAATCCAACATTTCCTTACAAATTTATCATACTAAACATACATTACCTTTTGCAATGTAATAAAATTATGTTTTTGTTCTTATTTTTTTTAAATATTTTAATTTAAAAATAAAATAATTATTTTACTCATTTTTATTCATTTCTTATTTACATCTCATTCTCTATATCAAACTTGTCCTTATTTCTAACTAATTTTCTTTCTTTTGTACTTCTAAAGTTAAAATTTTCATGTAAAAATCTTATAAATCATTTGTCAATTATTCAAGCTTTCAATAAAAAAAACACCTTGACCAATGCCACGTGAAAAAACCCATAACCAGAAAAAGAAAAAAACTACAAATAAATAATTGAGGTAGATAGAATGAATATATAGATGGATCTCATCTCATCTCAATTCTGAAGCTTGCATTTGCCACGTGGCATCCCCAGAATGCAGCTATAGATAACACCTAGCCTGAGCTTGAAGATACAGATTTTCACACACACAGAGAAAAACCCCCAAAAACCCAAATAGACGCAAAATTCTCAGAAAACACGAAGACCCCATCTCATTTATATCAATCGCCTTCCTCCCTTCTTCCCTGGTCCCGCATTCACACTCCAAAAATTTCTACTTTCACCTGCCACCTGTACACCCATGTTTTTCTTGCTGCTTCTTCCAACCCCACACACACACACATACACACACACACACTCTGCCTCTATATACTCTGTTTCCAGCAATTCCTCCCGAGAATCGCTCCCACACTGAAGAGCTCCTTCGGAAATTGAGGTGGGGTTCTTCTGAAATGAATCGAATTCTCTGCAATTTGTGTGATTTTTGAAAAAAAAAAACCCTTGGAATTTATGCCTTTCGGTGTGTCCTTTTGTGGGTATTTTGTGTATGTATGTATGTATGTAGGTATGTATTTATGTAGGTATGTATGTATGTATGTAGGTATGTATGTATGTATGTATGTATGTATGTATGTATGTGTATAGTGTGCTTGTACCTTTCAACTTTTTTTTTGGGAGTTGAAATTCCTTTTTGGGGCTTGCTTTATTTATATATAGGCAAAATTCGGATTGACAAATCAACTTGTGGTTGTATTTCTGCGGCCTTTGTTCTCTCCTCTTCTGCTGGTAAAGTTCCATACATACATGTTGTTCTTTCTTTATTTTATTTCTTGTTTCACTTTTAGAAATTGTTATATGCTTCTTTGATTATTCAGTTAGCTGTACTATACAGATTATTTTATTTTATTTTAGGGTAGGGACTAGGGACTCTTATTTTGATTGTGTTTCTGTACAAAACCTGAAAATTCTCTTTCTCTGTTGTTCCACAGATAGCGGGTTTTGGTTAACCATGAATAACAGTTTTCCTGGTTGGAATTTTGGGAGTGATGCTTGTGTCACCAATCAGAAGAAGCCCATAGGGTGTGTGTGCCATCTATATATATATATATATATATCAAAGCAGGATATTGTTCTTCTCCCATTCATTCATTAACCTTTGCTTTAATTATAATTCCTTCCCTCTGGAAAATTCTACAGGTCGGACCAAGGACTTGTGGAGCTCCTATGGCAAAATGGACAAGTAGTTTTGCACAGCCAAACGCAAAGGAAGCCGGTTATGAATAGTAATGACTCGAGGCAGATTCAGAGAAATGATCAATCTACAATCAGGGCTAGTGAGTCGTATGGGAACTCGAGTAATTTGATTCATGAAGATGATACGGTGTCGTGGATGCAATACCCGTTTGAGGATCCATTGGAACAAGAATTCTGTTCAAGCTTTTTATCAGAACTGCCGTCGTGTTCTGTTGAGTCTGATAAGCCAATCAGGCAATTTGAAGAAGAAAAGTATGTGAAATTTGGTCCCTACAATGCCCCCCATGTGACTGCAAGTTCACAACAAACTCCTATAAAACCCGCCTGTGCTCAGGAATTCTCAGGAAATCCTATGCCTGCTCCAAGATCTCATTTTCCTGATTTACCACAGAGAAACATTGACTTTGGTGGACCACAAAAAGTCCTCAAACTTTCTCAGTTTTCAGCACCCCCCAAGGTAGCTTCAACATCTTCTAATGCACACTTTGAAGAGAAAGGTAAGGGTCGTCTATTGCATAGTGAGGCTCGAGATGGCTCAGTGATGACTGTTGGTTCAAGTCACTGTGGCAGCAACCAAGTCCCTCAAGACCTAGATGCAAGCAGGGTATCAAGTAGTGGTGTTCAGACCAATACTACACATGCTGAGCCTGAACGCCTCAGGGATGATGTCCAGAAATCAATTCCTTATAGCGAAAAAGGGAAATCAGAGGCCATTGAACCAACTTTGACTTCATCATCCAATGGCTCAGATAGTCTTGGAAAAACTTGCTCTAGGTCTACGCAAAACCATGGCCAGAAAAGGAAAAAGACAGATGCAGAAGAGTCTGAGGAACATAGTGAGGTAAAGGCCCTCTTCTCCATTTATTTTCATGCTTAAAGGCTCGTTTGTTTGTTTTTTCATACTGAGCTATGCCTGTTTGTATAATAGGCTACAGAACATAAATCAGCTATAGAAAACAAGGCAGCACAGCAGACAAGGCCTTCCCGAAGGAACCGTGCAGCCGAAGTTCATAATCTCTCAGAAAGGGTGAGAGCTTGGTACTTTATTGGGAAACTGAATTTTTTTGTGATTTTAATTAACTCTTAGTGGTATGAGGGTTAGCCTTGGAGCAATGGTAAGGTTGTTGCCATGTGACCTGGAGGTCACGGGTTCAAATCTTGGAAACAACCTCTCTGCTTGCAAGGGTAAGGCTATGTACATCTGACCCTCCTCAGACCTCATCTGGTGGGAGCCTTGTGCACTAGGTCGCTTTTTTTTTTTTTTAAACTCTTACCAGTATAGTTTTACTAATGCAGAGACGAAGAGATAGGATCAATGAGAAGATGAAGGCATTGCAACAACTCATACCTCACAGTAACAAGGTTGACTTTCATAATGCCTATTGACTTGTTACTCTCTTCTTAACAGATTTTATTGGAGATGCCTGCATTCAGAGTCAGAAATAGCTGCAATTGTAATCCTCTGACTGCTGAGTTTCAATTTGATGCAATAAGTAGAGAAGCTATAAAACATGTCTAAATAGTGAGTATATAAAAGAGAGAGAGAAAGATTCAGTTGAGTTGATTATTGAAAGTATCATAAAGCATCTCCCTCTCCCCCATCATTAGGAAAAAAGGTCAAAATTAGTTACTAAAGGAAAAATTGTTCAACCCAGCTTGTCTTGTTTTAAACTCTTCCTTCTATTTCATCCTATCTTAGAGGTGTGCTAACTGAATGATGGCTGGTTTGCAGACAGATAAAGCGTCAATGCTAGATGAGGCAATCGAATACTTGAAATCACTTCAGTTACAACTTCAGGTACAAGAGCCATAAAAAACTTACATGTGACAATTGTCTTCACATTAATGAATTTGGTAACAACTAATCATTTTCATGCTTGATGCCAGGTAATGTGGATGGGAGCTGGCATGGCACCAGTAATGTTTCCAGGAATTCAGCAATATATGTCCCAGATGGGTATGGGAATGGCTACACCTTCTTTTCCTCCTATTCACAATTCCATGCAATTACCAAGAGCGTCTCTTGATCAGTCCATGTCCGTGGCTCAGATGCCAAACCAGGCTGCACTGTGTCAAACTCCTGTTTTCGGTCCGTTTACTTATCAAAGTCAGATGCAAAACCAAGCTTTTTCAGAGCAATATGCACGTTACATGGGGTATCATCTTATGCAAAATGCCTCTCAGGTTTTGGTTTCTTTCAAATAAACCTTAATTTCTTTCTTCTCTTTTACCCCATAGGGAAAGAAAAATCTCTTGTGCCTTCTTTCTAGGTTGAACGTAGTATTCCTGTTGAAATAATTTTCCTTTTTTCCCGTGTTGGTTTTGTCTTGTAGCCGATGAATTTATTCGGATATAGTTCCCAGGCAGTACAGCATAGTCAAACGCCAATTCCACCCAGCAGCAGCAGTGGACCCCAAACTGGAGCTGCAAATATTGATGACACAGTAACTGGCAAGATGGGTAAGCCAATTGTACTCTTGTGATTTCTTTGGCCACAATAATATGAGAACAGAACATCAACTATATGGAGAATTTCACTTTTTTCCTTGAATAAGCAGTTGGAAGTCTTTTTATGTAGTCAGTGCACGAAAATCTTTCTAAAACAACTACCGAGGATTTAAACGAGATAGATATATCTTCCCTTCCCAAGCCGACCCCATCTAGTGGAAGAAGGCTTTGTTGTTGTTCTTGTTAGATATATCTTCCCTCAATGATTCCTTGGTGTGGAATTCTCCATAATTCTCATGATTGATAGCTTCTAAACTGCAAAACTGGTATTAACGCACAGTGAATGATAGAGAAATGATTTTTGGCAGTTACGTTACTCTCAAGAATCGAAGTTTCTTGTTGAAATTTTCATGACATTCTTCCCTCAAGCCTCGAGTATTCTCATTCCATAATTTCACTTAACTGTTTTATGTTGTTCACTATTTACAGGTTAATTATTTTACAAGAATGTTTATCAGAATCTACAGTGTGATTGACAAGACAATCGCGAGATGATAGAAGCCATCTCACGCATTCCAGTATGTCTGCCTGCTCAAAAAAATGCTTGAATAAATATAGATATCTTCACATGATTAGCTGATCTCTTTTATTTGTCTGTCACTGTCAGTGACTGTACAATGTTCTGCAAAGCAAGAAAAAAAAAGAAGAAAAAAAAAAGGGGGAAATGGAAAGTAAACAATAAAAAATTACCAAGTGTAATTTAAGGTTTAGAATTGGAATAAATCAAGCAAAATCAATACCTACCTACATGTTATGCCATGTAATGCTATAAATGCAAAACTTGATTTTGGTTGAATAGTTACCTTCATAAACATTTAAGAGAAGGATTTATATGGACTCCTTTCCTCGAAGTTGAAACTTATAAGATGACTGCATTTTTGGCAATTAAGCCATAATTGAAGGGTCGACTTAATATGAGAAGGATAAAAATGAAATTGCATCCCTAGCTATAGCAAAAGCCACCTTTTGATGGAGATGACTTATCCAACTAGTTTAGCTGTAACACCTTTCTATCCTACTTTTTCTATTGCTTATAACATGCGCCACAGTGCTAGTCTAACTAAAGCATTGGATTCATTGAAAGCATTATGTTAGATTAGCATCATGAGTATGAATAGACTGGAGGTGCATGTTAACTTTTCTTCTTCTTTTTTCTGATGTAGAATTTAACTTCCTCACCTCTCTACTTTGTTGTCAGAATTCAATTATTTCACTGGCTTGTTTCTGAACTTAAACTCTACCTATGCTAAGTTTGGCTTTCATAGCCGGTCCCAAGCCCAAATAAAAGAGGAGGGTTGCGTTAGGTAGTCGACGCAGCCAATATAAAAATTTGTCGAATCCTTGAGTATAGATTAACGACATGAATTAGTGGGAAAAAGGCTTTGTTTGTTTGTTGTTGCTGTTGTTTCTGAACTTAATCATTTTGATTTCTCATCTTGAAACTGCAGAAAACTTTGATTCTATCAGCACCACTTTGAGAAATGCTCTATATCTTTAGTCAAGCTGCAATTAAATGTGCGGTAGTGGTCCCTTGTGTACATTAATGATAGTGAACTAACTGCTAAAATTTTGATACCATTATTCATCTGAACCAAGTTGTTTAGTTATCTTGTCATATGGGACCTCAGGAGGGAACAATCACTTGCTCAGTCTTTGACTTCTTGCACTTGTGGTCCCCTCAGAATATGTTTACCATCTCACTAACTCACCAATATGCTTTAAATTCATTGGTCATTGTTTTGTTGCATGTCATAGTCTATATCAATTCCATTCCTGATGATAAATCTGTGATGATAACCTATTTTGGTCCTTGAAATGTGACGTAATGTACGTATGTGATTATGTTCCAAAAGTGTGATTATGTTCTAATTCATCATTAGGGAGGCACTGAACTGATTATATCCATTTGCAGTTTTGCATTAGCTAGTTGCCTCCACTGTGCTATTATCTCTTCCTAATTCATTTTCTCTCTCTCTTTTTCTACTTTTCAGGTTCTTCCTCCATTAATGATTGCAGTATCAGAAACACTCTCAATTGGAGGTTTGGCTGGAGCCAATGCCCAAAGCATCAACATATAATCCAATTTCTCTCAATTGAAGGCCCATCTTCACTGTGAATGAAATTTAGGGTTTGATGCCTAACTGTCATTACTGGTAACCATGATTTAGATCTCTTAAAAGTACTTCACATGATAAAGTTGAAGATATCATGTTGAAGAGAGAGAAAGAGATCGATCCTCTTCGCTTCATCTATTCCTCTCCCTCTCTTCTCTCCATCCTTCGTAAAGTACTTTAGCAGATTCAAATTCTTTGTGTACGATTTGTTAATCTTCGAAACGAAGCGGTCTGGATCTTCTGCATTTGAGAAATGATGCATTTCTCTGCATTAAAAGAGAAATAGAGAGACTGTTTGGTGGAGTATGGGGACGGTGCAAGCATAGAGACTGTTTCTAGGAAATTAAGAGAGAAATAGACGAAGCGACGAAGCGAAGCGGATCGATCTCGAATATAAAGATCCAAAGGCATGGCATCATTTTTTATGGAGGTAGCAGCATTAAAGTGTCTCCCAAGCATTTGTAATTTTGGGTTTGAGTCTGGATTTGGTGATGTAAAAGTTATCATTTATTATTTATAAATTAATAATTTAGGGGTTAGTTGTTTAGGTAATTGGGATATAAAATCTTATATCCCAAATTGTATAAATATTTTTTCTTAACTTAATTTGGATTAGGATTCTTGGGTTGAGTCACTTAAAAAAGCATACTTTTTTGTCATAGGAATTTTATCCTTTTATTATATAGAATGTGAATAAAAGTATTGAGCAATTTGTACTACTTTTCCTTGGTCCACTACTCTTTGATTCCCCTATTCTTTCTTACTTTTTGCTTCTTTACTTCACTCCACTGATTGATGTAGTTAATTTCTTTAGTCAATAATTAACTCATAATTAATCACATAATCATTGGCTAATTAATTACTATGCGATCTTAATTCATTTGGTTGTCAAAAAGTAAGTTAATACTAACTGATTATTGATTTTATCAAGTTGTCATGTTTATCCACTTCAGCAATTCTATTTTGATTTGTTTTTATTAGTTTGAAGACAAAAATTCTATTTTGGTTCGTAATGTTTAGTATGTTTCTCAATTTGGTTCGTAATGTTTAGTCCGTTTCTCAATTTGGTCCCTAGGGTTTGTTTATTCTTAATTTGATCCCTCGCGTTTGTGATTGATACCAATTTGGTTCTAAACGTTTGTTCAGTTTCACTTTGGTCCCTCGCGTCGCGTTTACAATTGGTATCAATTTAGTCCTGCACATTCACATTTCCTTGTTTACCCCCAATTTTGTTCAAGTAATTTAAATATTTGATTAATAGAGAGACCAAATTGGTATTAATTGCAATCGTGAAGGACTAAATTGAAACTAAACAAACATAAGGGATCAAATTGAGATTGAGCAAAAACGTAGGGGATCAAAATAGAGTTTTTATCTTAGTTTTACTTTTGACATTTAATTTTCTAATTATATGCACATATTTTCTTCAAGCATGAATAATTAAGATAATCTCATTATAAAATTCTCCAAAAGAAAATTAAACTTTAAGATTGGATAATAGATAAAAGAGAGATACTTGATTAATACATAGATATATAGTTTGGAAACCGTGTGATTGAGTGAAAGGGACTCATTCATCTTTAACCAAGTGTCAGGGGTTCGATTCCTTCTTTGGGTATGGAGCAGCTTTAAATTTTCGGGCCAGTTGTCCCATCCTTCGAGGTGCCTACAATTTAGCGAGGAGATTAGTCACTGTGCTCGACGGTAGATAGAAAAAAGAAAAAGAAGATATATAGTTTATGGAAGGAGACATGTTATTTGGAGTGTTGTAATTTTCTTGGGAAAATGTATATCATGCTAAGAAAACATATATATAACATCTGACATACTGATAGTTATCATTCTTTTCACGTTTTATCAATTTCATTGGCATTAATTGAATGACATATATATATACATGCACCTTCCCCTCTTTGTGCATGTTTTTTTTGGGGTGTGAGTTGTCACATTCTATCCTGTATTACACTCTTAAATCAATCAAGACAACTTGCTTTTAATTATAATTTTGTAGAGGATTAATTTCTTAGGTTAATTTATATGTAGATTTTTTTTTAAAAAAATAAATTTTCGGTTATGTAATTCGTGTAGGAAACTCTCTGTTACTTTTTTTTTTCAAGGTTTATGCATGACTAATCACGATATAGAGATAATATAGAATACCATTTTTTACATGACATAGAAGAGAGAATATAAATGAAATATATGATTGAAGAATCTTATGGTAAAGATCGATATAAGGAATTTTACCTAAATTTTTGTTCTTTCGCAAACCGGTAGGCTGCTCAAAATGAGGAAGGAGACGATCCGGAGCGAAGTCTGCAGGGAAGGAAGAACTCGACCTTATGATGGCAGTATTCTCACGTATACTCAAATTGGTTGGTATTGAGTGAGAAATGATCTGGAGGAGATATCCGGTAATATTTAGGAGTGTTTTCTCTTATTACTATTCTTTCTTACCAAAAAAAGAAAAGAAAAGACAAGGTGGGGACTGCTTAACTTTGAACTAAAATTGCACATCTCACATCCCACCATTATCTTAACTTCTTCCACTTTCTCCTTCTCAATTATTTATATCAGACTTTGGTTCCACTTTCATATCACATCACTCCTCTCATTATTTTCCATATATATAAGGTTCTATAATAATGATGACTTATTCAATCTTAACATTGAATTTTTCTTAATAGTAAAGAGTAATTAATTAAGAATAATACCATTTAACTTAGTAGCTAATTCATAAAGATGTATAAATTACCATAATTTTTTGTTTTTAAAAATATACTAACAGAATAATTAATTTGACTATGTGTAATTTATAAATTTCATGTGATTTTATTTTTTATTGTTAAATAAAGTTTGATTCATCATTTGACGATTAATTTAAAGTCCGTTAATATCATATCAATTAATAATTTTTCATTAATTTCATCATTGCAAAAATCAAATATAATTTTAGTATCAGTTATAAATTATCTTTGATGTTAAATAGATTAACGCCAGTTTCACAATTAATGTTAAAGATAATGCTGACATTAACAATTAAATTAAGGATAAAATTTTAGTAGTATCGTACTACTGAACTTCAATGTAACCATCAAATCATGTAATGCCATTTGTTAATATCAATAAAAACTCACATTAATTAGCACCCACCTTGAATGGATTAGGGGTCAACTCATTAGAGGGATGTACTGAAGTTTAGTACGGTATTACCGTACTACTAAACATCTACTCATTAAATGGATAAAAGTTCAGTAGTAGTGTAGTACTATACTGTACTACTGAACTTCAGCGCATCTCTCCAATAATATAGTGCCATTTGTTAATATTAATAAAGTGTTATTTGTTAATATTAATAAAAATTAACAAATAATTTTATTTGACAATAATGTCAATTAGTTAATTATCAAATTATATTAATTAATTCACACTAATTTTTTTTTGTAGTGTATTAACCAAAAAGGACTAAATTGTAAATTGATATTTTAATAATCAAAACGAGAGAATATGTATATTTTAAAGACTAAATTATAAATTTATTTTAAGCCTTTTATATTAAATTTATATTTTGTTTTTTTTTACAAATTAACATATATAATTTTAACTCTAGAAAGAGATTATATATCAAAAGCCAATCAAGCAAAATAGTGTGTGAAACACAAAAAACACAGAAAATGACAGAAGAAATTAAAGAACAACAAAGAAATATGGGATCCGGTTTGAAGTGTAACTATAGTGCACATCTCAATCATTAAATTTATCCAAATTTTTTTTAAATGAATTAATGTAAAAAAATAATGACTGATATGTTCACTGTGATTACACTTTAATCACACAATGCACTTCAGCATATACGGTTCCATATCTTACCAATACAAAACAAAACAAAAGAGATAAAATAAAACTAATTCAAGCCATCCAATTGTTGGTTGGCATTGCATATACACTTTGTTTCTTTTCTTCCATCATTTTCTTGAAGTTTCATATTGGAAAATGATTTGAGATTTAACTCTCATGTACAAAACAGCATATATATCTCTTTTGTGGTCACATTTTTTTTTTCTATTATTTTTTTTCTAAAGCTTATTTTTTATATCCACAACTTTGATTTGAAAATCACTTTCTAGTGTCTATTCTCAGTTTCAAAAATCACTTGGAATCTTTTATTCCCACGCCAAATTAGATAGTCTATTGCCTATTGGAGTTATATGCGTATATATATATGATAAAATTATCAATTTGGTCTCTGAAAGATACAGATTTTTTTTAATTTAGTCCTTGAAAGATGAAAATATTTAATTTAGTCCCTAAAAGATATTTTTTGTTGCAGTTTAATCCTTAAAAGAAGTCATAAATATACAAACAAAAAAATTAAAAGGATCAAATTGAGACAAAAAGACATCTTTCATGGATTAAATTAGGTATTTGCATTTTTAAGGACTAAATTAAAATAATTTGTAAGAACTAAATGAATAATTCTCTCTCTCTATATATATAGTCATATGTATTATAATCATCTTTGGCTCTTTCGATTATTTATATTTAAAATTATATATTATCAAGAAATGAAATACTTAGGTCGTACTCATCAATTAATCATTGGCATTTTTGTGCATATAATTGTTAAGGTTTAATTTATAATCAGAATTAATAATTAATGACTTTGAAATATCAAACATGTCACAAGTCAAAATTGTTTCTCAATATATATATAATACAAATCTGTTTACTTCTTCACTATGTTTAGCTGAAGAAAGAAAAAATATTTTTAAAAAAATGGTATTTACACACACATCATTAATCACGTGTTTTGATTATTTAAAAAATTCCTATTTTAAATTATATATAATTTACAGATATTATAACCAACCCAATTAAGTAGTTGAAGTAGGTACAATCTATTTTAATTAAACACCACAAGACATATATAACGAAGAATTGAGTCAAGTGGAAGGGATTAGTCCCTCCGAACGTGATGAACCTGAATTTGAATTCTCATAGATAGATTTAGTGTCCGAGGATACTTCGAATAGAATTATCTTCAATAAAAAAATACATGTAAAAAACCTAAAAGAAACACCACAAGATAATAGTTTTTTTTAAAAAATAGAAATTTAATAGTTCAAACTAAAAAAAAATCCTCAAATTTTATATATGATCTTCTTGGGTTTTATACTATTTCCTTTTACCAAAAAATGGTTTGAATTGAAGCTCCACTCAACTTTTAGTATGACATATCATATACATGAAATCTGATAGTCTATTAAAATTTAATTAAAGTTTCGAATTCAAATTTTGTATATGTAAAAATAAGTTAGACCTTTACTCTCATTACAAAATTTTTACTAGCTCAAATAAATTAAATATAATTTAGTAATCTTTTGGACACTTTAGTGGTTTGGATAAAACAAAAATCTTACATTAACTATACAATATATTAAAAGTTCAAGATATAATTCAAAAGGATCCATTCTATAAGCAATAAAAGAATATATATATATATATATATATATATATATATATAGTTAAAATTACCAATATATTTTTTTATATATAAGATTAAAACCTGAGACTTCAACTGACCACACGTGATAATACTTGTATATTATAACATGATACTAGAGTTAAATTATAAATTTATCAAATTATAGGGTCATATATATATATCATACACATCATAATTATTAATTAAAACAAAAAACAAAAAGCCAAGAAGGTTGAGACAAAGGAAAGGTGGATGTGGGGTAGTTGCCTAGTTGGTGTAGGACGCAGTGGCCACTTCTTTATGGCCTACCTTAGATTTTCTTGGACACCCTCCTTTTTCAATATGTGGATGATAATACTCATAATAATAATAATTATTATTTATTTTTATTAATTAGTGATATATGTTATGTGGGGAAATTCAGCATACTTATCAGTTTCCAACCAAACGAACATGGAATGGGCATAAATATGTCACTTCACCTAATTATATGCACCTACCAACATGCTTGTCTACCTGTAAATATTTAATCTTCATATATTTTTCAATAAAAAACTATATATATATATATATATATATATATATATATATATATTAATATGATTGTTGGATTTTTTTAGTTATTAAACTCATAAAATATCTATTTTTTAATTTCGAGTATAAGAAAGTTTTATATGATGGGAGGATTTGAGAGAAAAAAAATATGATAGGTAGTTATTTAAGAAAAAATGAGGAAATAAGTAACTTTTATTTAATTTATTATTTAAAAATTAAACAAATATCTAATTTATTATTATTTTAAAATATAATAATAATTTTATATTATATTTTTAAAAAATTAAAAAAAATAAATTATATACACATGCGAAACCTCAATATATATATTAATATTGTTTTTCCATCTTTTGATAGTTAAACTTAGAAAGTTATTATTTTATAATTAAAAAAAAATCAAATGTCCACAATATCCAATTAATTTCAAGCTGTGTAGCTTATGGGCCATAGCTAAGATGGGCCTATTTTCTTGGGCTATCCTTTAAATGATTTTCATGGATAACTAGTTAAATGGCCTAAACAACACTGGGTCAATAGTGTATAACTAGCTAGACAATTTCTTATATGACTTATATTTCTATTATCATATTATTTTAGTTTAGTTCTTTCTTTATTTTCGTTCCCTTCCATTTTACTTCACTTCATTGCGTGTTTTTTAATTTTAATTAGCTGCTAGTTAATGTCTTAGGGACTAAAAATAGTTGATATAAAGATAAAAAATAAAGATTAAATAGTCTATTTCATTATTTATAGACTAAATAATTTATTGAGGTGAAAATTTAAGAATCAAAAAATCCATTTTTATTATTCATGAACTAAATAATAGGTTGAATAATATTTGAGGGGAAAAAGTTAACTTTCCTCTTAAAAAAAAAATTTAAAAACTGAAATAGAGAACATCTTCTATTGCTTTGTATAATCTGCTCTTGGCCAAAATATTTAACATAATCTGCCATAATATACTATTTATTTAATATGTAAAATTTAAAATTTTAAGATATACGATATACATACATATAATTAAATTTAACTCAAAATTTCAAACCCAAACATAAAAAAAAGCCAAAAAAACAACTTTTTGTTCGGTTCATTCAAAATCCGGCCAATACTCGATTTCGGGTCATCCAATTTTAACCGATAGGCTTGGTATTTATAAAGAATCCAACTAGAGACTTGAACGGTTACAAGTTCCAATTCTTAAAATGTTAATTTTTATAGAGATGGTAAAAAGAAATAAAAATAAATAGGTAAAGCAGCCTCTATATGTTGTCAAACAACTCTAGTTTCTCATCTTCTGTTGATCTCTTCAATCGAGCAACTGCATTTTCAACCTAAAAAAAAAAACTCTTTTGTTGTAAACTAAAGCACAATATATATAATTACAGAAGATAAAAAAATGTACATAATTGTTATGTATTGTAGTCACTACAAAAAATATGAGTATTTTCAATAACCTATATTTCGACCAAGATAATTAAGATCGAGATTTTAAATAGGATCGAGAGAGACATAAGATATATAAAACAAATTATTTGGTAAATAAAGATGTTTGGATGATAATTGAGAAGAATGGTTTACCTCTGCTTCCCAATTTGTTCTGATTGTAAGAATGATTAGAGTCACTGTCTGAATAAAAATACCAGCAATCATGCCCCACCACATGCCCTGTATACATAACCCAAAATGTAAATATTGATTAAGGAAAAATCATTTAAAATAATAAATGATAAAAACTCCATTTTGATTCTTAACGTTGAGCACATTTCTCAATTTAGTCACTCAAGCTTTCGATTGGTACCAATTGGCCCCTAACGTTTGTTTAGTTTCAATTGAGTCATTCACATTTGTAATTGGTATCAATTTGGTCCCTCAATTATCCAAGTATTAAAATTATTTAACAAAATTGAAGAGTAAAGAAGGAAATGTGAGGGACCAAATTAATTACCAATTGCAAATTTGAGGGACGAAATTAAAACCGAGCAAATGTTACTGCGTTAGGGACCAAATTGATAGTAATCACAAACGTGAAGGACCAAATTGAGACTAAACATAAATGTTAATGACCAAATTAAAAAAAGTACTAAATGTTAGGGATCAAAATAGAGATGATTGTGTCAATAATAAATTAATTAGAATGTGAAGTGTATATATAATTTGAAGAGGAAAAATACTATTTAGTCACTGAATTGTTGGTCAAACTACTATTTAGTCCCCGAATTTATCAAAAATACTATTTAGTCCCTGAAATTTTTAACTATCAACTATTTAGTCCCCGAATTTGTAACTATGTCAACTATTTAGTCCCCAAACTTGGCAAAAATACTATTTAATCACCGAATTTGCAACTCTGTCAACTATAACGGGTAACAGTCAGGAGACTAAATAGTTGACAGAGTTGGAAATTCGGTAATTAAATAGTATATTTGCTAAGTTTGGGGACTAAATAGTTGACATATTTACAAATTCGGGGACTAAATAGTATTTTGTCAAATTCGGGGACTAAATAGTCTACAAAAAATATAGAGAATCCACTTTCAAAGTGAAATAATCTAAAGTACTATAGAGTAAAGTACTGTCACTAAAATAAAGAAAGCACTGTAGAGAAAAGTAAGGAGAGAGATAGAGAGAAAAATTGTGAGAAAGAAAAATTATAATAAAAAGTGTTTTTGATATGTATAAAATATAATGTAAATTTTTTTTAAAAATCGTGAGATTACATGTACTATATTTTAGTATATATAAAATATAATATAAAATTTTTGTGAAGGACCAAATTGAAACAAATTGATAGTAATCACAAACGTGAAGGACCAAATTGAGACTAAACATAAACGTTAATGACCAAATTAAAAAAAATTACTAAATGTTAGGGATCAAAATAGAGATTTTGTAAATAATAAATTAATTAGAATGTGAAGTGTATATATATAATTAGAACTTACTGCTACACCTAGACTTGTTTTAAAGCCAAGGACACAGCCAAGAGGAAGACCAATCAAGTAATAAGAACCCAAATTCACATAAGCCACCAATGCTTGCCATCCACTTCCAATTGCCACTCCTAAATCACAAAACATAGCATCAATTTTGAAGAAATTTTTAAAAAAAATTTTCAAAGTTTGTGAAGAGAAAAGTTGAGTAGTGGATTTGATGGGTTAATTTAATTACCTGAGAGGACAGGTTGAATGCCATTGAGAAGAACAGAAATTGCAAGGAGAGGGAACAGATTGGAGACAGCATGAATGAGAGTGGCATCAGAAGTGAAGAGCTTGCTTAGTCCAACTCTAAATATCAGAATTATTGCACACAAAAATATGCTAATCACAAGGCTTGTGCTATTCACTACTATCACTGCAAATCTGGCTAAACGAGGATGACCTGCTCCTAGTTCATTACCAATTCTAACACTGCAAAATTAAAATTCACAAAACTCCCATTAATTACTTACTATATAATATATATATATCATCACATATTAATATTATTCTTTTCAGGGTTTTGCTAACCGGTACCGTAATATCAATGGGGTTAAAAATAATCAATTTTAATGTTTGAAAAATTTTATTAATCAATCAGATAAAACTTGAGTAAATTAATATTCTAGTCCTTGAAAGATGCAACTTATCTCTATTTAATCCATTAAGTATATAATTTGTCTTAATTTAGTACCTAAAAGATATAAATAGCAAATTTAATCACTAAAGATGTAATTTATCTCAATTTAGTTCCTAAGATTCTCCGTTAACATAACTGATAGAAAATTCGTAGGACTAAACTGAGACAAATTACATCATTTAAGAATTCAATTAAACACGCATTTTCATTTTTTAGGAACAAAAATTGACACAAATTGTACATTTGAGGGGCTAAATTTCATATTTCCTTCCTTCAAGGATTAAATTGAGATAGATTGCGTTTTTTAGAGACCAAAATAGTTACTCATAAACCGTCAGTCAATTAATATTATAGTCCCTTAATGATAAAAATGTCAAATTTAATATTTGTTAGATCAAATTTATCTCAATTTAGTTCTTAAGATTTTCCTTTGACATAACTGACAGAAATTTCTCAGAGACTAAGTTAAGAAAAATAGTATCTTTTAGTGATTAAATTTGATATTTTTATCTTTCAAGGACTAAAATTGATATTTTTATTTTGTAAGGATTAAATTGAGATAAAATATATCTTTTAGAGATCAAATTATTAATTTACTCATAAAACTTTTAATTAGTGCCCGAGGGCACTGGTTAGTTAATTAGCAAAACCCATATTACAAACCATACATGGTTATGTTTAACAAATTACCTGGTGGCTGCACAGAAACCCAGCATGAAGTTCATGTCCAAATTCCAGTAGTTCATACTGAAAGTTTAATGCATAAATTGAAAGTGAATTAATTAGATTGCATATATATATATATATATATATAGTTGAGTTTTATATTTATATGAGAACCAAAAAGAAAGAGTTTTTTGAGTTTGAAGTTACCATATAGAAAGAGAATCCAATGAAAGTGTTGGGTTGGGTAGAAGCCCTGATATAAGCACTAGTCCATTGCAGTACCATATCTCCAAACTGCATTCATTTCGAGGTTTTGGGATTATTAATTAATCATTCAAATAAAACCAAAAAAGGTATGCTTATATATGGATCACAACATTAATTAAACCTACAAATAATGGATCACAACATTAAGTAACAATTTAGCCCCTGAACTATATGGAATATTCCAATTTAGTCCCTAAAATATGAAAATGCCTAATTTAGCCCCTCAAAGAAGCTACACATACATTGATAGAAAAAAAATTAAAAGAACCAAACTGAAACAAAAAATAAAAAATCTTTCAGAGACTAAATTAGAGATTTTTATCTTTTAAAGACTAAATTGAAATAATTTGTATCTTTCACGAACCAAATTAACAATTCTCTCAAAATAAAATGTAGCCAAAGAAGCAGACCAGATCCTCTGCTGTTGTCCGGTCATGCTGTTCGATTAGCCACAATAATAACCGTAACCGTGACAAACCAATCAAAAAATCGTAGTTAATTTAGACAGAACAACCGTAAACACCAGATGATAATGTGGACTCAAAGAAGCATAATTTACATACCATAACATAACAGCAGAAGCAACAGTGAGCTTGAAATAGGGCCAAATTCTTGAGAAGGCTTTGACAGAGAACCCAGTCCAAGTCTCCCTACAAGATGGGCTTAGAATAATATAAAGCCCATTAATGAGCACCAAAACCCACCAAGAGAAGCTAAGAGTAAGAGCAAGCGCAAGAAGCCCATAGCCCAAAACATAGACCACAAGCCACGTGAGGAGAAAATGCATGCAGAAGACACCAACTGCCATGTAGGCCAGTGGGTTCACAATGTTTTGGGCCTGCAAGAACCTCTGCATTGGGCAGCTCAAAGCAAAGGCATAGAGCTGAGGGATAAGCCCACGGGCAAAGACTTGGCCATATTGGGCTATATCATCGGACTGGCCCATGAGCTTCAAGATTGGGCCTGAGAACAAATAAATGAATGTGAGAATAAATGCTGCTCCCAAGTGTAATAGGATTGCCCTTTGGCATATGATGCCCATTGCCTTGTATCTCTTAGCTCCATATGCTTGCCCACACACTGTTTGTACTGCACTTGCCATACCTATCTGCCAAAACCAAAAAGCTCTACATTTTAATCAAATCATTTTGAATTGTGGATTAAAAGAGTTTTTAGTATGATATAATATACAGGCTATGTTCCGTAGAAATGCACGGATGGGAAGGGAAGGGATGTAAGAAAAGTACTATAAAGAAACGTATGTCGAAAATGTAAAAAAAAATATAATGAGAAGTGTGTTTAGTATATAAAAAAATAGGTCAAAACCCTAAATTGGTCCTTTGTGTTTGCACGAAGTTTCGTATTGGTCCTTTATGTTTCAAAAAGTTTAAATCGGTCCTTTATGTTTGCAAGAAGTTCCAAATTGGTCCTTCCGTCCACTTCCGTCAATTTCTTAAGTTAAGTGTTGACGTGACTTGCTGATGTCTCTATCTAAGCTGGCATGCCATTGCCACATTAGCGTCACGTCATTGCCACGTAATCACATATGATATTAGATGATGACGTGTCATGATCTTAAATGGACACGTAGGAGAGATGATATGTCCACGTCAGCATTTAACGGAAAAAATAAACGGACTTGGACGGAAGGACCAATTTGAAACTTCTTGCAAATATAAAAGACCAATTTAAGATTTTAACCATAAAAAATATAATGAAAGTTTATTGAGATGTACGAGATTACATTGCATATACTGTACAGCGCAGAGCTACGAAACGCAGCCATGTATTAATGTAACATACCATAATTCCATAGGCAAGGCCTTGAATTCCAACACAGGATATGGAGGCTCCAGCAAATTGCACAGTCCCCAAATGGCCAGCAAACATGAGAGTGGCAAATGATAACATGTAAGTGAAAAGGGAAACCACAATAGAAGCACCAGACAATTGCCATAACACCCTTGACTCCCAACCCACCATCTTCAGCCACCCTCCAAACCCTCCTACATCTCCCTTCCCCAACAACTCCTCCATCCCGTCCGCCGTCAAATCCCGGCCACCCACTGCCTCCTCCTCCTCCGGCCGCCCCGGATCGTCACTCCCGACTATTAACGGCTCGTTGACCACCGCGCCCATCGCTATATAAAAAAAATGTGCTACCTTTGTTTCATGAAGTGAGTGATTCACACAAAATAAATGTGGAATGTGGATATATATAGTTTATTAGTGACACTTTAATTAGGTATTTTCAATCTTGAGCTTAACTAATTTTCACCAAAGTAAATAAATAAAATAATAGAGAAGGTATAATTATTGTAGTGTGGTATATATCTAATAGTCTCCCTAAACCATTAGTTGGAACTGAAAGCTTGAACTTAATGTAGTACATGTAGATTTTGACACCTAACTACTTAGCTGAGTTTTGGATTTTTTGTTAGATGTTTTTTTTTAATTATAAAAAGCAAGATCTAGGAATAATATTTATTTAATTAAAAGTGAGAATTAATTTTGAGAAAGGGGGCTATTGCATTTTATTTATAAACTTAATCCCCCCCCCCCCCCCCCGCCTAACACTTCAGATAGAATTAAATAATTATTAGAGCACATTTGTAAATATTTTTATAGTTCAACTCTAAAATTATTTTGTGAAAGTTTTTCTTAATTATTTATTTTTAACGTGTAAGATCAAATTATATTATTGGTGATTAATAGATGATAACGTTGTATATAATTTCTTATTTCTTGTAAGATTGTTGACCTTAACATTTATTTGAGATAGCATTATTAATGACATAAGACATGCTTTTGGCCTACGTCCAGATTCGAGTATGAGGCATGTTTGGAGCGAAGCAAATGTATCAATAAGTTGTAACACAGATGGTAAGGGGTCTGTGTTTCCTTAATCATCAAATGCAGCGTCATTTGTTGAGAGGGTTATTTCGAGCAATATGTCCAATAATATTTGAGAAATTAATCATCAAGCATTCAAGCATGCTATGATGAATATAACAAAAAAAAAAAAGAAAAAGAAAAAAAAAGGAGGAAAACAAACGTGTGGGGTGCAGATGTCCTGACAGAAATAAGTGCTAACCACAACACAACTAACTTGTGCGTTGGGGAAGTACCCTTTGAAGATTTTTAGGGCCCTTTTATTTTAAGTGCTTATTTTTAAATGATTTATTTTTAATTGGAATTTGAAAAAAAAAAATGCTATGACAGAGAAATAAGAAATTGGATCCAGTGCAATTCCGGTGTAATTCCTTCAAAATGTATATTTTTACTTTATTTTTTAAGCACTAATACGAACTTACTCTAACAATAACCCACTATGAATGGATTAGGGACGAAATTTTTATCAATTTTGACAAATATCATCACTAAATAGCCTTGTGAGACCATTTTTCAATATCAATAACAATTTGGTCCCTAATTCATTTAAGGTGATGATATTTGCCAATATTGATAATAATTTGGCTTCTAATCTATTCATGGTGGATTATTGTTAGTATGAGCCCATATTAGTACTTCAAAAATGAAGTAAAAATGTGCATTTTAAAGGAATTACACCGGAATTGCAGGAAGAGAATTGCACCGGATCCAATCTCGAGAAATAGTTTATGTTTGACAAACCGAGTTGAAAAATACTTTTATTAATAGTTCAAAAAAATATTTGTATTTGACAACTTTGTAAAAAAAGTGCTTTTAACTGTATAATCCGAGAAGGGCCCGTATAGATTTAGAGTGGTATTAGATAAATGGATATAAATATTTTTTATTGTTAAAATTTAAATTATTAAATATAAAATTTCCATTATTTTATTAATTTAATAAAATGAAAAATAAATAAATTATTATTATTTTTATTGAGAAAAAAATAAAATATTGTTTTTAATTAATGAGATTTTGTTATTTATGATTATTATTTTCATTAATTAAATATCTATTAATTTTACTTAAAAAATCATTATAAACGTGTGAAGCAAAAAGGGGTTAAAAAAGAAGGATAAAATGGTAATTATAAAATTTTAGTAAGGGTAGATTTTAGCCTCTGTTTTTGGTTAGAAGCAAAAATTTTAATTCCTAACTTCTGCTTAAAGTTAAAAAATTACTTTTGTTACGAGTCAAAAGCACTTAAAATTGTGTAGCCAAACAATATTTTTTTTAAAAAAAATAAACGGTTTAAAAAAAACTTTTTTTTTTTTTTAAAAAAAACAGTTTAGTCAAATAGGCCCTTGAAGCTCATTCTCTCTTTTTGGCCATATTACTATTACTTGATGAGTTTTGTTGTAGAGTTCGAAGGGTTGTAATTTCAATTTTCATCTTGTAGGAATCATGATATTCCCCACCCATCCGTTTAACATTTAGACAGACTAATTCTATTTGAACTGGGCAAACTATAAGGAAAACAAGACTTTCCCACATTTTAATGCAATTGCATGTACATAAAATCCTTTATTAAGTATTTAAATTGGAAGAACACCTTATTAGTTGATCCACATGTTCAAATTCTCTGAATTTAAGAAATAGTAAATTTCTCTAAAGTATGAGAGGTAAATAAAAACAAAGTTGATTCCTAATATATTATTTCGATTAATGAGAGATCTTCAATTCTTTTTTGTTTCTATCTCTAATACTTAAAAAAAATTAGCAATTCTCAAAGAGGATTTGAAGTCATATTTTTAGTGTTAGCTGAATTTTTTTTGGATGCAAAACCTTTTGTTTATATGTTCGCCTTTGTACTTTGCTTAATTGTTATTTAAATCTTACATTTTAAACTTCTTTCTACATCTCAATCACAACCTAATTAATTAGTTATATTAAGTTGAATGTATCTAATCATCAAATCTAAGAATAAAAACAATATGTAGTTTTTATTTTATTTTTAATAGAGTTGCACATACTTGATAGTCTAAGAGCCCGTTTGAATAGACTTTTATGAAAAAGTACTTTTTAAATATATAGAGCTTCCATAAAAAGTAAAAGTGTGACATCATCCTTTTATGAGAAAATTAATGCTCTCCGAGGGTGGAATTAGTTATTGAAAGAGTAGACACTAATATTTAAAGAGTAAACCTACTCTTTGCTCCTTGAAAGATTAACAATTTAGTCTAAAAAAAATCATAATATATTTTTTGCTCTCTAAAAGATCACGAAAGTAAACTCTTTAGTCCCTAAACCGTTAGCTATTAACGAAGCAGATGACGTGACATGCCTCGTTAAATGATAACATGGTGCTATTAAGTGCTTTATTAGATGTCAAATAAGCTTGCCTATGTAAAAAAAATGTTATCTCAATTCGCCATATCAGGTTTGGCATTCAATACAACACTTAATGTAATGTGAAAATGAGTTTATGAAGTAGTGTCACGCCGAGAATCCGTAATTACATGTTTTTCTATCTAAGCAAACTTATTTGACGTCCAACAAAGCACTTAATGGCACCACGTTATTATTTCACGAGCCCGTCACCTATTCCATTAAGGCTTAGGGACTAACTAGTTGATCTTTTAAGAACCAATAAGTGTATTATGATATTTTAGGACTAAATCATTAGATTGATAATCTTTTAGGGACCAAAAAGTAGGTTTACTCAATATTTGAAATAGTAATTCTAAAATGCTAACAAATTTTCATAAATACCATATAGGTGGCATAACCCTTAGAAAAACTGCAGTCGAATTCAATTTTTGCACCTAGAACATAAGTTCCTTTCCTCTTCTTATCCCCAACATATACCCAGTGCCAAATAATTTTACATTACACTACTAAAACATGTTTTGTTGTGATGAACACCAACCTTAATAGGATGTTGGGACTTGGGAGACATGTTTGATGGGCCCAAATATTTTAGAAAATTCAAGAATGTAGAAAGAGGGAAGGATAGGTATAGGTAGTAGTGTCAAAACGGGCCGATCCGTTTACTTGGCGGGCTTGAGAAGTGATACCCAAGCCCGCCCGTATTGGCCCACGGACTAAACATGCTAACCCGCGGGCCACCTTTTATATTTTTTAAAAAGTTATTATAAAATTATATATTTACTTAAAAATTAGTATTTTTTTATTTTAAATTAATATTTAAATTATTTATACACATTATTAAAATAAAATTATTATTTAACACATAAAATTACATAAAATATATATATTTATACATATTTTAAATAAATAAATATTAATTTGTTTTTTCTTTTTTAATTTTTAACGGGCTGGCCCGCGGGCTTAAACGGGCCAACCCGCTTAGGTCCATTTTTAAACGGGCCTATTTTGTACTGTCCAAGCCCGCCCATTTAACAGGCGAACCGGACTAGCCCGCGGGCTCGAACCCGTTTTGATAGTGCTAGGTATAGGCGTATAGGCAGTGTGTTTTGTATGGTAGGCACGTGTTGCTTTTTTATAGGGTGAGGGTGGTTATAAAAAAAGGAGGTAGGAAGAATGAGAAGGGCGTGAAAGGTTTTGGTGACTGCTAGCCTCTCGAATGCTTGCTGGTCATTGGTGTGTTTTGAGTCTTAGGGGAGTGCTGTGCTTATTTTTGTCTTTTTTCTGTCTTGTGCTGGGAGTGCCTTGCTGCACTGTTTTCTTCTGTTTTATCAATATTAACAGTATTATTCAGTAAATTAATAGGGTCCTATCACAGCCTCAAGACAATCTTCTTGGTAATTTCAGCCTGTTCAAGCAAAATGAATTGACAACAAGACATGATCCAATATATGTTATCACAGACATGAAGCATTTAAATGGATTGCTCATATAAGTCATTATAAAAAAAAAAAAAAAAACTCCAATATGTATAAAAAGAAACATCAAAGAAGAAACTCTTCTATATATGAAAAGTTGAGTTATTCTCATGAGTGTTATAGATGCTTTTACATTGTTTTAATTATCTCCACAAATATATAGGTGTAATTTTAGTCTGTTGGCTTAAATAATTTAAAAGACAAAGTTCAGACTTAAGTTTTGGTCGCACCTCTTTAATAGTAATTGGATAAATATATATCTCAGACCAGTGCTTGCTGCACTGGTTACTAGTGGAGAAAGAGCTAAGGCATGCATCAACCAATATCAGGTGTAAAGCACTATATCACCTTACCATTTTTCATACCTGTTTGAACCAAATGAAAATATGTAATCACCAATCAAGTCTATATCAAAATTATTCCACCCAGAAGAAACCAGCCTATGACCAAGGGCAATAAATAGAGTCTTCAGGAAAAGAAATCGTTCAAGTTTCAACATATGCATGCCAGTGCAAAGAAAGGTGCTTTAGTGAAGGGAACTCTGTTGTGACTTGTGAGCTTACAAGGTTGTGCCAGAGTTTGCCAAGCCCATGGCTGATAAATGTATATATGAGACAGACAAAAAATAAGTTCAAACTTTTCAATCCTTAAGTCACTTTCTTTAGGGAATCAGATGTTAAGGGGAAGAGTGCATTCCAACAAGTAAACAATAACAGAATAACTACGTAAAAGGCGAATTGAATGCAAATAGTAAAAATGATTATCAATATGAGCACATTTGCAAACTAATAGTATGTCAATATACACAAATAAATGAATGATGCAAAGATGCAGACTATTACAGGGACTAATTACCTTGAACCGATATGGTTATTTTCCTTAACACAGATTGGAGGCTGAAGCTTACTGCAAGAATTGCAAAAAAACTGGCTTCCATTTATAACCAGCTAACAATCAACCCCTCTAATAATCCATGTGATAAAAATCAATTTTATGCTTCAGCTACGAGAAACTTTCATGAGATGACTCAAATCCGTCATCTGTCAATGAGCAATTAAAAATTAATCTGCAGCCAAAGGCTGGGTTGTCATTTTCTCTTGAGAATATTAAGTTGACTCAAAATTGACCAGCCATGGCTAGTAAGATGAAATCCAGAGTACTAACAGACAACTCAGATGAGATCAAGGTACAATGTAAAAAGACCAGCATAGGCGAGCCCATCTTCCAAAAGATGAAGTTTTGAGATCTACCATATTAACCATAGAAGAAAGCCTTATTCCACCTGTTACTTTCTTTTACAAAACAATTTACCAATATGTACCAAGTGACCTCATTAGGTATAAACCCATTATCCACACCTTTGTATAAAAGTGAATATGCATCATTAAACAGACCCTCCTTGCATTGCCTACCTATCAGTGTGTTATATGTAATAGCATCAGGACAAATTCCTTCAGCCTGTAACCTGTCAAAAAGCTTCACAGCCTCCCGAACACAATTAATTTTGCAAAGACCATTTATCAGGCTGTTATAAGTGACTATATCTGGTGTCAATCCACGATGAATCATATCCTGAAGAAATTGAAGAGCATCGTGTACTTTTCCAATTCTACACAAGGCATTAATCAAAATGTTACATGAGATAATATTAGGAAAACCCCCTTTCCCAAGCATCTCTTCAAATAATTGCAATCCTTTTTCAATAGCCCCAACTTTACAGAAAGCTTTGATTAGGCCATTGTATGTAATATTGTCTAGAGGACAACCTCTAAATAACATTTCATCAACAAGCTTAAGTGCTAGCTGAATAGAATCTTTCCTAAGAAATGCATGAATCAATGTGTTGTATGTTACAGTGTTGGCAATGACACCCTCCAAGAACATGTCACGATACAAATGCAAGGCTTCTTTCATCTTATTGTACTCACAAAGACCATATATTATAGAATTATATGTATATATGTCAGGTTTACATCCTTTGCTGGACATTTCAGAAAACATTTGTAAGGCTTCTTGAACCTTCCCATCTTTGCAAAGAGCGGAAATCAGGCAATTGTATCCCACTGTATTCAAACTGAGACCCTTGGCTGACATTTCATTTACAACGTCAACAGCTTCCTCCAATCGACCTTCCTTGCAGAAACCGTTGATTAATATGGTGTATGTAATCACGTTGGGCTCAACTCCTTTTGCTACCATCTCATAAAAGCATTTACGAGCTGAGAATAAATACCCATTCTTGCAAAGTCCCTGGATCAGTATGTTAAATGTGAAGGCATCAGGCTCATGGCCAGCAATTAACATGTGATTGTACAATAAATCCATAGCTTCATCAACACGTCCATTCGTGACATAACCATTAATTAATGTATTATACATTATAGTATTTGGGTTAGGAATTTTGTTAAGACAGGCTCTTGCTTCTTCAACTTGCCCAACTGAACACCACCCATGCATTAAAACCCCATAAGTTACAGCATCAGCAGGGAAACCTCGAAAAAGCATTCGATTAAGCAATCTTTCTGCCTCATGAATCCGTTGGGCCCTACAGAGACCATGGATAACATCATTGAAGGTCTGAACATCAGGTGTACAACCCATCAAGGTCATTTCCCCCAAAAGTTTCATAGCTTCATTCACTCTATTATTTTTGGAAAGTGCGTGTATCAGGGTCTGGTAAACCACTGAATTTGGAACGCACCCATGCTTTGCCATGTCTCTTAGAAGTGAGCAAGCTGAATCCACCTCATTGATCATACAAAATGCTTTCATCACCACTCCAAATGTGTACACATTTGGGGAAATTCCTCTATTTAACATGTCATAGAAAACATTTGGTGCTACTCTGGGACAATTTCCAGCAACCAATATATCTAACACAACATTATAAGATCTAAAAGTAGGCTCACAAGAATAAACATTCTTCATATCCAACAAAAGCCTTGTTGCTTGACCAGGCAACTTAGCTCTACCATAATATTTCATAATCAAAAGAAAGAGAGATTCTTTAAAGACAACTCTTTCTTCTTTCATTTGCAATAACAACCTATCTATAATTTTGAACTCCCCAGCTGCTCCAAGCTTATCAATTAAAACGTAGTACACATCATAGGAATGACAATATCCCCTTTGAGTACCTGCCCGTTCGAAAATCTCCATTGACGTAGGTACGTCAAGTGGGAGCTCCAGCAATTTACAAAGCTGAATTGGACTTATTCGGTTTAGTGACCTTTGAAGCTGCTTAAGGTCAAAAGGTTTGAGTATTCTCTCCCATTCCGTCTCGTTCTCTGACTCATTATCATCGACGACTGAATTACTCCAATCCTTATTAACAGGAGCCAAGCAAATCGCAAAAGAATGGACTCTGAACAAAACTTGAATACTTTTACTCACATGGATTGGGACTTGTAATCTTTTCAACATCTCTCTTAATAAATAATCCAAAAATTAAAATCAAAGAAACAATAGTGGAGCTACCGAGTGTTGAAAGAGGCGAGGTGCTTACCAAATTGGCGAGCTCACACTTCGAACCACGATCTGAGTCGTAGAAGTAAAAGTGGTGAAAAGGGAACATGTTCTTTTATAGAACATCCTCTACTAAAAATTTTAAGCCGATGAGTTGATTCGAGGCAATAGTAGACATGGTGTGGTGTCTCAACTGCTCCGTTCGCTTTCTCACCTTTCGGTGTTCTCCAGAAATGGTTCATAGGAAGAAGGAATTACACGATGAGATGGAATGGAGATGAAAGATAGAAGTACACAAAATAGACACAGTCACAGTGCTTCGACGGCAAGGTAAGTGAGTCGCCGGCGCCGGAGTGCTTCGACGAGATGAAACAGCAACGCTTTGGATTTTTCCGGATCGGTTCGGTGGGAAGGTAAATTGGGAATTTAGGGGTTATAGGCTTATATTAGGTAGATTTTTCTATTAGGAGGCAAAGGATTTTTTCTGAAATTACTATTTAATTTTTGAATTAAAAAAATTAATATTTAATCTTTGAATTTTTAATTTGATCAACTATTTAGTTCTTTGAACGTTGTCTGTTAAATAATCGAGTAATGTGTCAGTTAACGGTTGAAATGACACCGATGATTATGCAAGTGTCGTGATTGACGTAAGAGAGGATTTTATGGTGAGGACGAGACATGATGTGACCGTTATAGCTGGACATCAAACAAAGCTTGATTCTGGGAACAAGGAAAAGTGAGTGATCGATCCAGTTGTTGACAATGGAGACATACCAATTTATTGTATCAAGATATACGGAGAACATATTGATCAATATTTGACAAGACAGAGTACCTTACTAAAAATTATTTAAAATCTTGTATAAATCTTTTAGACTTTTACTATATTAGTAGCTTTTCAAGTTCATGCTTGGTTTTAGGGTATGTTTGGTGTAAAATCCAAACAGTACAATCTTGGTGTTTCACGATTCCCAAAAAAACTTTACATCATATTTTATACATATCAAACACACTTTTTATCATACTTTTTCTCTCTCCTAATTTTTCTCTCTATCTCTCTCCTCACTTTTCTCTACAGTACTTTCTTTTATTCTACAGTACTTTACTCTACATCACTTTCTTTACAGTACTTTACATCTGTGCATTTATACCAAGCATACCCTTAATACTTATTCAAGCCCATCCTTGAGGGAAACTCATACATGATAGTTGATACCATCACAATGAAATTACAATTCATATATATATATATACATGCAATGCAAGATAAACAATTTACATACAAAGCTTCTTCTCTCATGATCTGGATTCTCTATAGTTTGAATTTGGTGAAGTGCGTATAATTTGATATTTTACACTTTTGCCCTTACACATTAACCCGCATACAACTAACAAGTAAAACAACCAATTACTCAGACTTCATCAAATTTGAACTACAAAAAAAATTCTTTTTCAGTCATTCAATAGTTGTCGGATGGTGATTGTTGGGAATTGATCCACTAAAGGCAATTTTGGCATGACAAGCTCATTGGACACTTGTTCCATGGTGGGACGAAGTTGTGGATTCTCATTCAAGCAAGCAAATGCTATTTTGGCAATCAACATAACCTCTTCTTCAACATTTGAATTTGCAGGCTGAGGTGGTCGTTGATCCAGCAAATCCTTCAATGGCAAGTCATAGGTTGCTGGTGTTTCTGTCAAAGAAGCAATGAGTTCTCCTGGATGCATTCCCATGATGATTTCCAATGTCAGAACTCCAAAGCTATAAACATCACATTTCTCGTTCACTTCCATTATGTAAGCAATCTCTACAATATAGTTATACTAGAAGATTAATGGATTTGCAAAGAATGTGAAAAGTAGTAACCTCAAATATTTGAGTTTTTTAATTAAATTTTCTTGCTATTAGCTTACAATAGCTTGTTATACATCAAAGTAGGCAAAATAGTACTTTAAGTCCCTACACTTTATCTCAAGTTTCATTTCAGTTTCTTAAATTTATTGGTGTTACTTTGGTCCCATAACTTTAAAAAGCAATCAAAATTTTCCTAACCACAGACACTTTTAGTTTGTTTGACAGAAAAAAAGGTTGACTTAGAATTCATTTTAGGAAATACTTCATTATTTTCTAAGCATAGTTCAACATAAATATGAATTATAATAATTTATGAGACATCATTTTCTATTTGATTCCTTAAAGTCTTATTAAGGGACTAAACTAAAATCTAAGGTAAAGTTAAGGACTAAAAATGCACTTTTTCCAATAAAGTATTATCTGGAATATTCCAACATAACCCATGTAATTCCTAATTGACATAAAAGAATTTTGAATTTCCTAACAAGGAACTAACAGATAGGAAATCTTAAAATGAAGTGATAACTTTATAAATTTAAAAGGTCAAAATACTATTTTGGTCATCTATTTTTCACCCAAGTTCTGTTTTGGTCCTCTATGTTTCAAAAGTTCAAAATCAGTCCTCTATATTTTCAAATTGGTCTAAAATGGTCCTTTTGTTTCATATCGTTAGCCTATTCCTGACTCAGAATGTTAACGTGAACTAAAACCCTCGTTAACATTACAGGTCCAGGTTAGCATTTAACGAAAGAGGCTAATGGTGCGAGGCAAAAAGACCATTTTGGACCAACTTGGAAACATAGAGTACAAAAACAAAACTTGAATGAAACATAGAGGACCAAAATGGTGTTTTGACCAATTTAAAAATTCAAAGTGGATTTTATGCAGTTCCAAAAGCACTCAAGAAAGAGATATTATGCATGCAAACTTTAGTACAAAAAAAATGAATTAGGCCTAATTACCTGGAGCAGCATACCCAAAAGTGCCTGCAAATGTGGTCATATTGTTTGAATCAGGCTTCAGAAACTTGGCCGTTCCAAAGTCAATGAGACGAACTTCTTCATACTCCGAATCCAGAAGAACATTCTTGCTTGATATGTCACGATGAACTACAGAAAATGAGCATCCATGATGCATATGGAACAAAGCATTAGCCACCCCTTTTACAATATTCACCCTCTTATGCCAATCAAGTTCAACAGCTTCTTTACCATTCTTCAAAATGTTGTCCAAGCTACCACCTTCCAAGAACTCATAAACCAAGAAAGAGACCTGCGAATTCGAACAAAACCCGTACAGCTTCACGATGTTACGGTGTTTGATCTCGGTCAAGGCTCGGACCTCACTCGTGAATGCTTTGAAGTCAGAGATTTCTCCATCCGGCATTGAATGGAGCTTCTTCACAGCAACAATGTGACCTGTGGACAGCTCTGCCTTGTAGACACTCCCTTGGCCTCCCTTGCCAATGAGATATCTCTTATCAAAAAACTTTGTGACTTCAATGACATTTTGGTACATGATTTTCCTATCAGAACTCCATACAAAGTGAAAATCCTGAGATTGTGCTTCTTCATCTTGTTTGTCAACTTTTCTTGCACTTCTACAGAAAATGATGTATGAACCTCCAATTGCTATTAGAGCTAATGCACCCAAAGTGAGGAACAATATCAGCAGTAGCTTCACTTTTTTGCTCTTTTGGCCATGTGAATTATTACTATCTTCTTTGCAATGATCTAAGCCCGGAACATCACCACATAAGCCTGAATTGTTCCTCAATTCTTCGAATCCGATGTCACGAAAGGCATCGTTGTTCGGAAGAGGACCCTCTAGTTGGTTGTATGATATATCAACAGAATTTAAAGCTATCATTTGATCAAAACTAGATGGAATAGTACCCGAGAGATCATTATGTGAGAGATTCAATGTGGTCAATCTTTTCAAGCCTCCAAGATTTGTAGGTATTGTGCCTTCAAACAAATTGCCACTAAGATCAAGTTCTTCAAGTTCTTCAAATTGGCCAAAATCAGAAGGAATGGTTCCCTCAAAATGATTTTTGCTCAAATTCAAGAGTGATAGCTTGTGTAATCCTCCAAGCTCATTTGTGATTGAGCCATTGAAACTATTTCCTGCTATTTCCAATTTTGTAAGACTCTTCAGAGATCCTATTACTGTGGGAAGGTTTCCTGCAAATTTATTATGACTCAAAAAGAGTTCACCTAGTGAACTCAATTTCCCCAATTCTTTTGGAATTTCCCCATTCAAATTATTTGAAGAGAGGTGGATTCGTTGCAACATCGTCGCCTCTCCTAGTTCCGGTGGTATGCTACCAGAAAGATTGTTGTTGGAAATATCAAGTGTTAATAGACTACTATACTTTCCCCAGTTTAATGATAGGTGGCCAAACAAATTATTGCCACTCAAATTCATGTAGCCTAAATCTGGATACACCCCAAAATCTTCTGTTATATTTCCAACCAATTGGTTATCGTCAAGCCTAAGTCTAACAAGGCTAGAGCAATTCTTCAAGCTTCTTGGGATCGGACCGGTGAAACGATTACGGGGGGAAGCACTAAACCTCACTAATGACCCACTTAGGCAAATATTTTGAGGCAAATGACCTGTGAAATCATTGTCACCAAGTTGCAAGTTTTCCAAATTGGTAAGTTTTTCCAATTCAGGTGGAAGACTACCACTGAATTTGTTCTCAAACAATTGCAAAGAAGTGAGCTTTGTCAAATTCCCAATGGAAGAAGGAATAGGTCCAGAAAGATTGTTGTGAAAAAGGCCAAGTTGGTCCAAATTGATCAAGTTTCCTAAGGAGGAAGGAATTGGTCCAGAAAGTTTGTTTAATGACAACTTCAAATCAACAAGATTTGTCAAGTTTCCCAAAGAGGGTGGAATTGGACCTTCAAAGTTATTACCAAACAATTGAGCTACGGTAAGAGATAAGAGGTTCCCAAGCTCATTAGGAATGACACCAACAAAACTATCATTATAGAGGTAAAGCAATTCTAACTTGCTCAAGTTTCCAATTATAGAAGGAATTGTACCAGATAGCAAAGCATTTTCTGACAAATCAAGCATCACAAGATTACTCAGCATTCCGATTTCTCGAGGAATGACACCCGAAAGAAAGTTGGTTTCGAGCATTAGATCCTTCAAATTCCTCAAGTCCCCAATCTCTTTGGGAATAGACCCAGTGAGATTGCATATCCCAAGATGAAGAAGCTCTAGAGTGCTCAATTTCCCTATCTCACTAGGAATCTGACCCCCCAAAGGATTCCCACTCATATCCAATGTCAAAATACTTGACAAGTTACCAATTTGAGGGGGAATGTTTCCATAGAACAAATTGTTACTAATATCCAAAAGCTTGAGGTTAGGGAAGGAAGAGAAGCTTAGGCTTTGAAGCTTACCTTGTAGCTCAAGGCTTGTGAGATTGATCATGGAGATTGATGTTGTCATGGTGGATTCATTACATGTGATCCCTTTCCAATTATCTGTGCAAGGACTTGTGCCATTCCTCCAAGAAGACAAGGTGGCTTGGCTTGCTTCATCAAGGCTGGATTTCCAATTCAAGAGAGCAATTTCTTCAGTGGGATCTCCTGAAGCAACTTGGGAACAAGAAGGATTCACACAAAAACAGAGGAATATGAAGGGAATTAGCCAAAAAGATGGAACTTTAGTGGAAAATTGAGTGAGAGTTTTGGTTTCTGACATGGTTTTCTCTGAGAGAGGAATAGATTCAGAGACTGAATAGTGAGTGTGGATTATTGTAAATGGTGGGTATTTTTGGATGCTGTATGAAGAAATATATATTATATATATATAGGCATGAAATTATGAATGTTGTGAATATTTTTCTTTTTCTATTATCTTATGATATTGTTGTTTTGGGTCAAATCTCTTATAATATTCATAGTGGGCATTGGAAATGTGTGCTTTTGCTCTGGTCTTCACACGGTGCTCCACTTCCAATTTTATGGGGTCCACAATTTTCCAACCACTTTAGAATTTAGATTAAAAATGAATTTTAATATTTGGTATGATCCGGGTACAGATAGAATAATGAGTCTAGTAAAAGAGATTAGTCAATAAACTCGAGTTCGAATTTCTTTAGAAGAGATGTTCACATGTAGCGTCCGACAATACTTCAAATATAGTTGTTTCTAATAAAAAGATATTTGTAAGAAACAAAGAAAACATATATAGGAGTATTTTTTTTAAAAAAAAATTTAATCATGTTTGTTGTCCATTAATTATATAGTATTGAGTTTTTTTTTTGGTCAAAATCACTATGATTCTTATAAACTTAAATTTCATAATGGGAATAGAAATTTTTTAATAAAGATTTTTTTTTTCATATACAAAACTGAAATGAGAAATAGAGTAGTCCAACCAATTTCTAATTGATAGGATTTTTTATTTTATCACAAAAGAAAAGTTTCAATTTCCTATTTGAATTTTGGCCAAGCAAAACTTAAAATATTTAAATAAATATTTTTTAAAATATGTAATACTTAAATATTACAATATGTTTTTTTTATTGGTGCATGTCCCATATCCAAAAGAGATATACATATACTTGCTTTTTGTCGGGTACTAGACTAATGGTCCTACTTCCATCTATATTTTTATATAATATAGGGAATGGTGTGTCATATTACAAAGATTTATATAAAGCATGATTCATGAGCACTATATATATATATATATATAAACTTTCATAATATTTTAGTATTTTTTTTTTGTCAAAACCTCAAATTGGTCCTTATGTTTGCACGAAGTTTCATATTGGTCCTTTATGTTTCAAAAAGTCCAAATTGGTCCTTTATGTTTGCAAGAAGTTCCAAATTGGTCCTTCCGTCCACTTCCGTCAATTTTTTAAGTTAAGTGCTGACGTGGCGTGCTGACATGTCCATCCAAGCTGACACGTCAACACCACGTCAGCGCCACGTCATCATATATTATATTGGATGATGACGTGGCAATGACGTGACGATGACGTGGCATGACACGTCAGCTTCAACTGACACGTATAGTAGGAGAGATGGTGTGTCCATGTCAGCATGCCACGTCAGCACTTAACTTAGAAAATAAACAGATTTGGACGGAAGGACCAATTTGGAACTTCTTGCAAACATAAAGGACCAATTTGGACTTTTTGAAACATAAAGAACCAATATGAAACTTCGTGCAAACATAAAGGACCAATTTGGAGTTTTGACCTTTTTTTTTTTTTACTTTTAGACAAAAGTATTTTGTTGTTCCTAAACTATATAACTTTTGTTAATTTTTTCTAAGTTTGGTTTGTTATCGATATAATTGTATTCCTAAACTTTCAAATTGTAAGTAGTTTTTTTAATTAAATTTCGTTTAAATAATTAACGACGTATGCAAGTGTTATTGTCTTTGTGGCCTCTAATGCTGGCTGTAATATCAAATTATATAATTAGCAACGCTGTTTCGTTAATTTAGCCACGATTACTATTGTGACACTACAAAATAAAGGATATATATTATCATAGTTAAATTGACAAAAAATTATAATTAAATATATGATTTTACGTAATATACGGTATTGGAAGCAAGGAGGACAATAACATTTGCATTTGACCTAATTATTCAAACAAAATTTGGATACAAGAATAAAATTACTTGTTAACTGAAAGTTTAGGGGCACAAATAATAACAAACAAAGTTCAAGGACAAAATCGACAGAAGGCCTATAATTTAGAAACCAAAAATATACTTTTGCGTTGTTTTTATTTTAATAAATAATTACATAAAAATTACTTTAAAGAAAAACTATTATAGATATTATCACATGATATATTGAAATAAATTTTAACATTAGCTTTAAACTTTTGAAAAAAAAATAAATTGTAATATAAATATTGAAACATACAAACATTTGAGTTTGACCATGAAGTTATTTGTCCTAGCTACTTGTACATCAACTTAAATATTATTATTAAAATTTGATTAAATTTAATATAATTTAAATGAAAAAAAAAGGAAAAACCAATTTCAAATAAGACCACATAAGGAAAAAAAAAATCTAACTTTTTATATAGCTATTTAATTTCTTGCATATGAATCATAAGAATTGTTGAGTCAAAAAAGGGATGCTCCCAAATAATAAGCAAAACTTGTCTGTCAGAAAAGTTTGGAATGTTGAGTCCAAAAAACATAGTGTGAAAGAGATGCGTATTTGTACGTAATTTTTTTTCCACGTGAACTTTAATTATTAATTATTAATTAAATTATTAAATATTAAGCTCGTTAGTATCTTTTAATTAAATTAGGTCAACTAAGAGTAGTTAGAGGTGTTATTTATGTAATTTGCTGGGACCTTCAATAATTAATTAAATATCAAACTCACATGGATCAAAATTAATATTAAAAGATTATTATTCAATTATAATAATGCCATTTTTGGGGTGGATGGGATTGGGATGGAATTGAAAGAAAAAGTATTAACGAAATATTTTTTTTTTCTTATTTAAAAATGTTAAAATGAAAGAGATGGAATAGAATAAGAAGATAAGTTTTTCAGGGCAAAAAAAGAAAGAAAGAAGAAGATAAGTGTTTCCATCTAGAAGTACCAAATTTTTATTTAAAAAAAAAAAGAAGTACCAAATTTTATTCATAAAATAAAACAATTATGCTCTTATTTTGGTGCAATCTATTCTTGACTATATATAATTGAATTACTACTCTAAATAGAATTATATTAATATGAAATGGAATTCAGATAATTCAAAATAAGAGAAAAGAATTCTGCCAAATTTAGATGATAATTAAACTTGCATGAATAAGCAATGGAGTGAAAATCAAAAGATTCAAATATAAGTATATAACACAAGAGGAGAGAATTTCATGGAATTTAGGGCATGTTCGGATGGATGGAAATAGGTAAGGAGAAGAGGATGGAAATGAAAAACATGTGGGTTCCACATGTTATTTACTTTTTTATTTTTATTTTGAAAAATGTGTATAATTAAAAAAAATACAAAATATCCATTATACCTTTTGATTTGACACAATTATAATTATCTTTTTTTTTATTATTTTAATATAAGGGATAAAGTGGTCATTTTAATACATTTCCATTCCAATTTTTTACTACCAAACACATCAAACCCATTCCCTTTTCCTCTCTCTCTTCCTTTCCCTTTTCGTTTCTAGCTATCAAACGTGCCCTTAAGACCCGTTTGGTTCGTGAAATTTGGGTGAGGAAATGAGAATAAAATAGAAATCAAGATTATTAGGTAGAGTATCAAAAATCAATTTTATCCTCCATTTTAAGTCATTTTAGCCTTCATAATTTAAAAATTATTAATAAAAAAACTCATTTGTTTTCTTTATTTATATAATTCTTTAATTTCTTTCTCCTTTTCCTTTTTCACCTTTCAACTTCATCATCACCATTTCTTAAGACCGGCCTGTTGAATTGGACTTTTCCAATTGTTTGCAATATAAAAGACAAAGAAAAGTGGAGAAAGAGGAGACAAAAATGACAAATGGTGGGAAAAAAATACATATATAATATTAATGTTAACATTAATATTATATATGTAATATTATGTCACCAATTATCACTAATAATTTATACGATTTTAAGTATTACAACAAAATTCAAAATTTTAAAGACTAAATAGATTGTAATTAAAAACTTTTGACACAAAATATTTTTTAAATATAAAGTGTGAATAATGAGTTGGTCCATGGAAATGGACACAACCCAAGCCTATTGGGCTTATATTTAAACTTAGTATGGCCTAACCCATCAACAATCAAATTTAGGGTTCTTCGGAAGAACCCTAGCATATCGGCGACAAACGGTGAAACGAGGTGTGTTGTCTTTTAATATTATGATGTAGAAGCATGTTTCATCTTCACGAGAGCGCATGCATGATGTTTTCATTGATTACTTGTAAGTCTCGCTAATTCTCCTGTTTTGTATGACTTTATGCCTTTCATTTGATATGAATGAAGACTGTCTCTTGACCCCAAAAAAAATATCTATCTTTAAATAAAAAAAATATTTGTTAATATTATTACTTGTTAACTTTTCATCAATCTCATTACCTAAAAGATCAAATTGAATAGAGATTGATATTTCACTAACTAAATTGAGAAATTTTATCTGTTAATTTGCACAAAATTAAAAGAATACGTATTATTGTATCTTTTGACATTTGACTTCTCTCTCAAATAAACTCCACCATTCTATATTCTTATCTCCACTCTCTCAATTCATTTGTTTTCTTTTGTGTTTTAATAATATTTGTTATTTTATTTTGTATTTTTTATATTTTATTTACCATGTTAACTATTAACCTTGCATATAATTAATTACTAGTAATATTATATTTATAAATTAAAAAAACCTCTTCCTCCCACAAAAAACAAAAATCCTCCCTCTGTGGGCCCTTGTTGATTGCTATACCAAAAAATATATATTTTTATGGACTTGAATCTATTTAATTTGATATGATTTTATTATAAGTTAATAGTTAAGTAACTATAATTTAAAAAATAATTTAATATAATTTTTTTTTAATAGTCAACTATATATAATTGTACCCATATTTTTTTTCTATTAAATCTTTAATAACAAATCTATATATGATTTACACATATTTGAATCCATAAGAAGTTCCTTGTACCAAAAGGCAAATGTACCCACCTAATATAATAAGATGCATGTATCACTTTGGTTACTTATTTCTAAATTTGGTCGTGATTCGTGAACTACTCTCGTCCCATAACGAGTATGAGATTTTTTTTTTTTAACAAAGTGAATTAGATTACAAATCCCTTAGATATAATTATGGGATTTATTATTAGAGACGATCCTCTCACTAAATAATAATGATGTTCTCTTCTAATCTCTCTAGGGACTGAATCCTATCAACGATAATTAAGGTAATATAAATCATCCCGGAGGGATGAGGATAGAGCATCGATCATTCGTTTGAAGGGTCGTTCTCAGTAATAGATCTCACAGTACTTAAGAGATTAGTCTCAAGTTTATTTTGGTGGATATCCTAATCATAAACAAAAAAAAAGTATGAAAATGCGTGTATGACTATGACTTCCATGCTGAATCTAAATAGATTGTGGGTGTACCAATGACAATATATCCCGTTTTGGTTACTTGAATTGTGAATTAAGATGATTCTCATGAAAATTCACTACTCTCCACTATCACCACCATTGTGCCATCGTAGTCACCTCTGCCGCCGTTACTAAATAATTACAGAGATAAATTTGTCATTATACTCAACTCTCATTTCAAACGTATTCGTATTCCATTCTCAGCTCACTCCTTCAAAATCAATCCACCAATCAAATAAACCTATATGTGTATTGGTTTGTTTGTTCTCCTTCAATCACTACAATGTAAGCATCAAGGGCCATCTCTTCCAATTATTCAAAGCCTCCACTATAACTATATGGTTTCCAATATATGAAATCTCATAGTACTTATCAAAGAGACACTATTGGTTGGTATTTTAACAAATACTTTTTTTTTGGTATTATACAAATTAAATTAGTTATAGAAACTGATATAATTAGATCCGCTAATTTATTTTCTATAATTATAGTTGTCAAACTCGCGAGTTGACTCGTAAACTCGTTCAAATCTACGTTTTTACCTTCAAAAAACGTGTTAACTCGCTTATAAACTCGGAATCGGGTAGAATCAGATAAATTCGGGTAGATTCGAGAGTTTGACATTGATTTTACGATTTTACAATTTAACATGAAAAAGGTCCCCTTTTTTTTCTTTAAAATTAAGTATGAAAATGCATTTAAATATGTTAAAATTGGTCCATTTTTTCATGTGTGGATTGAGATTTGGGTTTCAAATGTAATATACATAAAGAATAACTTGATCTTACTCATTTATCACTCGTTTTGAAATGCACTTATGTAAGTAAATATGGAAATTGATTATTTGATTTGGTATATTAGTTAGGTACGTATGCTATAAGAATATTAATAGGAAATACATATATAATGACATAGATAAATTTTTCCGATTCTACGGCAGGTAAACTCTTACGATTATACGATTCGAGTCTATCCTCCACGAGTTTACTTAAACTCTAAAGTTTGACAACCTTGACTATAACTATCAATATTCAATTTTTATAATCCATACTATTACATGTTATTTACTTATTTTACTATGCAGAGAAAAAATAAATAAATTTACTGGGAGTTGGAATGAGGAATTATACATTAGAGTAAAAAAAAATAGATAATTAAAAGTTTGGTGTATCTGCAATTTTTCTTTCCTATTGATTTTAGCACATGTACATTGTACACTGCTCACTACATGCATGTATAAAGACTCACCAAACCAAAAAGTATGTATAAAGACAACTCTGGATAAGGGAAAAGTGGGGGGCAAAAGTCAAATTAACAACTTTTAGGGCATGTTCTTTTACAAGAATTGCCCATGGAAATAGAAATGGAAATGGTGGGGCCCACCGGCCCCCACATACTTTTTTACTTTTTCATTTCCATCAACTTTAAAAAAAGAAAAGAAAAAAAATACAAAATATCTATTATACCCCTTTGATTTGACATGATTTGACACAATTATAACCTTCTTTTCTTTTTATTATTTTAATATAAGGGGTAAAATGGTCATTTTAATACATTCCCTTTCCATTTCCATTACCAAACTTTTACTACTAAACACAGGAAACGCATTCCGTTTCCGTTTCCGTTTCTGTTTCCATTTCCATTTCTGCGTAAAGAACGTGCCCTTAGAGCATTGATTTTAGCACATGTACATTGTACACTGCTCACTACATAATGTGTATGCACAAGAGAGAATCATGCATTAAACTTTGCATATGATCATAATGTTGGAGACAGGATGGATTCTCTGTATGCACAAAATATATCTCGTAACTTGTTAAATGATGACGTATAATGTTGTTAAGTTTTTTTAAACTTAGAGGCTTAGAAAATTTGACTATATGAAACAGAGTGTCATTTTAACACGTCACTATCTTATAAACCTATTTCTAGGTCACGGTAAGGTTACTTTTGGAAACGGAAAAGATGATGGAAAAAACAAGGGAGAAGTCTTCTCCTTCGTACATTCTTTTTACTAAACAAACTTCACTTTTTGTAATGTGATGAAATTATGTTTTTGTCTTTACTTTTTTACTCACTTTTATTCCATTCACATCGCATCACATTGACATTTTCATTCCCTCCTCTTTTTCCATTTTCAAACCTAGTCTAAGTGTTTTATATATTGGATAGTAAATATGAGATAGATTTATGAGGTAGAGCATTGAGATGACATTTTTTTTATATAGATGTTATTTTTTTATGTTCAATAAAACACTTAACGTTGTCACATTATTATTTAACGAGTCACATCATCTGCTCCGTCAACTGTAAATGGCTCAGAGATTAACAAGATGATTTTTATAATGTTTTTTTTGTAGTTCGCCTGATCTCGGAGGCACTGACCTGACTAATCCAGACTCTACCATATCGAGCACTTAGTAATAGTGGGAGAGTTTCCAACGTATATAACATGGGTTTACTTTAATAGTATTTGCATAAATATGGGATCATTTCTACTCATAAATTCTTATGATCAAGTGAGTAACAAAATTTCTTTTTGTTGCCATTTTCTTACATAAGGGGTTTTTTTTCTCCCAGAAGGGATAGAACTTTTCAAAAGCAAAAAGTTAAGAATAAATTATATTAACTTTTCTTAAGATTTGTCAAATTACATTAATTAAAATTTTTGTTTAAAAATTATATTTGTACCCCCTTTAATTAATTTATTTTTTGGCAATAAAGCTAACATTTTATGCCGAATAAATTAATTATTTTTATTTTCAGAATGGGATGCTAAATTCACTAGAAAAATATTAGAGTCAATTACTTTTTTCTCTTAAAAGATTTAACTTATTTCAATTTAATCCTTAAATTATAAAATTATCATTAGTTCTTAAAAGATTTTATTTGTCTTAATTTAGTCACTAAATTATAAAAAAAACTATAAAACTTCATTTTTGTCCCTCATAGATGCTTCTTTTGTCAATTTGATCCCTCACAAATTAAATTCACATTGTTAATTTGGTCCTACACAAATTAAAATGTTATCAATTTAGTCCCTCACAAATTTTTGTTCTCAATTTGAACTCCCATAGTAAACAAATTATCAATTTGGTTCCTCACAAAATCAAAACGTTATCAATTTGGTCCCTCATAAATTATTTAAAAGTTGGATTAATTTGCTTAGTCAGCAGTAATTAATTAACTATATAATAATAAACTATGTTAAGTATTTAAATGGTTGCCTAACTGAGGGATAAAATTAATATCATTTTAATTTGTGAGAGACCAAATTGACAAAAGAAACACCTATAAAAGACCAAATGACATTGTGGTCATTATAAAAATATCAAATTTTAGTTATGAGGTATCTCATTTTCCCCTATGTTTATTTTTGCTTTATCTGGCCCATTTTCTCTCTCTCTCACTCTATATATATATATATATAATTTGACTCATCAAATGACATATTTAATAGTCATATGTGTTTTGGTTAATATCTCGTTTGCAAATATGTTACCATGGGCTAACGATCATCAACACAAGAATGAAATTGCAATATTAAGGTTTTTTTTAAAAAAACCGGATCATTTATTAAGCAAAAAGCTCGAAAGCTATCATGGGGCAAAACATTCACAAGTTCATTGCAATGATTAAATTTAATTAATATTTTCATAATTCACATACTAAATTGCGATAAATGGAATGTTTTAGGAATCAAAACAATGACTTACTAAAAAATATTATATTTTAAAAATTTTTGAAACATTATATTAAATAATAAAAATACTAAATATAATTTTTAAAATTAAAAGTGTTTTAAATACCATTTACTAATTTTTTAAAAATCAATATGCTTTACTCAAAAAGTTAAGGAAACAAAAAGAATAAAGTAATTAAGTCAAGCAAAGCAATAGAAAAAAAAAATTACCAAAAAAAAGAACAATAGAGAAAAGAACAGAAATTAAATTTGATGACAAAGACCTGAAAATTACAACTGATTAAGATTTTTCCATAGAAAAATGGTTAGGTGTTTACTTGTAGCTTTAGGCCCTGCTAGTCTTGTCTAACGTTCGAAGTAATTTAATATTTTTTTATAAATTATTTTATTAAATATATTTTATTTTTTAATGTTATGAAATTATGTTTTTACTTTTTTTTAAAAAAAAAATTAATATAAGGGTAAAATAGTCATTTTATGCACTTTTATTTCATTCTCATTCCCATTTTCTACTACCAAATAGAGTAAACTCATTCTTATTTCTATTCTCATTCTTATTCCGTCTACAAAGATACCCTTATTATATATCTTTTCTATCAAATCACTTTAAGCATTGCTTTATTGATAATGCTATAAAATTGGGGCGCATCCAACATGTGCATTCTTATTATATTCATATATTTTTAAAAGGTGACATAATGGACAACTAAACAAAAAAGTGATGACTATCTTAGGTAGCTCGGGTGACGAGACAAAGAGGACATAATAGTATATAACTATATAATACAGAGAGGATAGCTTGAGTCCATGATTCAAAATTTCAAATGCACTAAAATAAAAGTGACAGATGTGCCAACATGAAGATGATACAAATGATTAAGAATATTCTAAGAAAAACTTATTCACAAAAACTCTATTTTGATTCCTAATATTTAGTATCTTTTTTCAATTTGATCCTTAATGTTTGCTTAGTCTCAATTTGGTCTCTCATATTTGTGACTGGTACCAATTTAATCCCTAACGTTTGTCTCTAGTTTCAATTTTTTCTTTCGCATTCACAATTGGTTACCAATTTGATTTCTCCATTATCGAGTATTAAAATTACTTAATAAAATTGAGGGGTAAAGAAGGAAATGTGAGGGACCCAATTGAAATTAAGGAAACGTTAGGGACCAAATTGGTATCAATTTTAAATGTGAGGGACCAAATTGAGATTGAACAAATAAATGAAGACGTCATGCCCATGCGGTCACTGCAAAGCACTAAGTATGAAATTAATGGGAAACAAAGAGATTAAACCCACGATATCTAATCCACCTGGGAGATGTAGAAAAATGGGTCAGTCCACCCTTGGTAGATTGGACCTAAGACGGTAAGACCATTTGAGTTTGGTTCTTTATGCAAATAACATAAAATTTGGCGCTACGATGTGTAATATTCTCCTTTAGTTTAAATTACATATTAGTGGGAAGAGTTATTTGGCACATTAACAAGAAATGTTTAATGTACGTGGGTAAGTGCAAAATTGATTTTATTCCGTACATGAAAGTTGAAACCACCAAAATTCTCTTCTCTTCTTTCTCTTTGTTTTTCCTACTATATTGTGCATTTGCTGTGTGCCATACTCTGAGCCCATAGTCAGTGACTAGAGTTCGTATGGGTACTTGCAATCGAGTCAAATTCTATAGGTAAGCTCGAATGCTTACAATAATTAAATAATATAAAATTTGATGAGTCCTTTGAAGTTGGATTGTAAGCGGGTCACTGGAGTCAAGTTCAAAGAGGGAGCTTGATGGTTAGATGGTATAGCTTCAAGGATAAAAAAACTTAGTGTTCTTCCTATGGTGTGCAAGGGGTATCTATAGGAGCTATGAGAGATAAAGTGGTTGTTGGGGAAAGACATCTAGGCGATTGTGAGTTTTTTTTTTTGTAAAAAAACGGGGCCGAAGCCCAAAGGGGGAAAACAACAAGAGACTAAGCTCTAACAACACAGGGCGATTGAATACCCATAACATCAAATAAGAGCAGTAACTTGAGATCAGCAGAGAGAGTCTCAATGATCACTCTGGTAGAATTGCAGGAAGTACCCAGGTTGGCAAGATGATCCGCACATCTGTTCGCCTCACGCCACCTATGATTGACCACACACCCCCGAAAAGACTTGGGCGATAACCTGACAATATACATTGGAGATTTGATTTTTGAATGATTGATAGTTAAGGATCCATTCAGTATAAGTCGAGTCCGTCAATCATATCCCATCAAAATTATAATTTAACTTTTCAATCTTTAGTTGTACCTTGTTTATTATTTCTATTCCATCTTCTTACATCACATAGTTTATCTTATATTTATATTATATAATATATAATTATTAGAGATGAATAGCCAAAAGATTTTAAATTCATTATATATAGCATATAGATTATACTAAATTTAGTAGTAATTATATTAATAACTAATAATCATACCAACTCAAGTTTACAATGAATCTTAGTTATACAAAATACTTATTAATTTGATTTATTATTATAACGATACTTAATAATTTTATAACATGAAAAATCTTAGGCATAGTTGTTTTATACTAATTATAATTTTTTTTGGTGACCATACTAATTATAATTTATACAATTCATTTTCCATGAAGTGTCTTCTTAATTAAAAGTTTTGTCAATGCCTCAATTTTTTTTAAAAAAAAATCTATAAATCTAAATCTAAAACTAATTCTCTTGCAAACATAATAGAATTTTATAAGCATGACTTGTAGGTATACCTCATCAGATTATAAATAATAAATCTAATCAATTAACTTTTTCCTAAAAGACAAGAAGAGACATATAGAGGTTTTATATATAAAGAGAGGAAATGGAGCTCTTATTTTCAATGTACAAACACCCAAGTGGAGAAATCATAATGATGGGTTCCTCCATTTTCTCTCTTCTTCTCTCATCATTTTTTCTTTTCACTTTCTTGCACAAACCCACTTATGCCATAAAAAAGGCAAGCACCTTCTTCTTCTTCTTCTTTGAAGTTTAATTTTTCATCATCTTTTGCTTTTCTTCTTCTTCTTGATCTAAACTTCCATAATCATTCATGGGTTTTTTGTTCTCTTTTTGCAGTCTTACATTGTCTACCTTGGATCACATTCTCATGGCCCAAACCCTTCTTCAGCCGACTTGGATTCTGCAACAAATTCTCATTATGATTTTCTGGCCTCTATCTTGGGAAGGTAATTGATGAAGAATTCATGAACTTCTCTTGAATGATGAACAATGTCATGATTTGGGAAGAGGAATTGTATCCAAATTACTTTGGAGTGAAATAATATTTTGATCGTTGAAAGATGTAATGTATCTCAATTTAGTCCTTAAAAAAAGATAGAAACGTGAAAGTTTAATTCTCTGAAGGTTGAAATTTGTCTCAATTTAGTCCCTATAAACTTTTTATCAATTATGTTAATAGAGATTTCTAGTTACTAAATTAAGACAAATTGCATCTTTCAGAGATTAAATTTGGCATTCTCATCTTTCAGAGACTAAATTGATATAAAATGCATCTTTTAAGAACTGAATTTAATATTTTTATCTCTTAGGGACTAAATTAAAACAAATAATTTAAAAATTAAAATATTAATCTACTCAACTGTTTAGGTCCCATTTGGTTTGCTTGTTTTGAGGTTGTAATGTTGGCTGTAATTCAATATTTCCTCTAACATTCTTCATATCAAACATACCTTATTTTTTGCAATTTGATGAAATTATATTTTTGCGGTTAATTTTTTACCCACTTTTATTCTATTTCCACTAAAATAGTCATTTTACCCATTTTTATTCCATTCATATGGCACACTCACATCACATTCCTATTTTCTCCAACATTTCCATTTCCATTCCACCTCATACATTTATGTAAAGTTAGGGTCCGTTTGGTAAGCATGCTCTACAATACAATCGTGGTGTTTTACGATTCTCAAAAAAACTTTATATCATATTTTATACATACCAAACATACTTTTTATCATACTTTTTCTCTCTCTATCTCTTTCCTCACTTTTATCTAACAGTACTTTCCTTTATTCTACAGTACTTTACTTTACTCTATAATATTTTTTTTACAATATTTTACATCCGTACATTTATACGAAGCATATATTTTCTTAATTGATAGATCATGTGGACAACTCAACTTTTAAGGCTCAAATCTGTACTCATTATTTTTGTTGTTGTTGTTGGATTTGACATTTAAAATAATTAATATGTTGTCATTATGTTTACTTTTGACAGCCATGAGAAGGCCAAAGAAGCTATGTTTTATTCTTATAATAAACACATTAATGGCTTCGCTGCATTACTTGAAGACGAAGAAGCAGAAGAGATCAAAAGTGAGAAAATTAACCATTTAATTTGTTCATATATATAATTAGTGTTTTTTTTCTCTGTTTTAGAAACTGAGAAAATATTAAATAATTAATGTGCAGAAAAGCCAAATGTAGTGTCTGTATTCTTGAGCAAAATGCATAAATTGCACACAACAAGATCATGGGAGTTTCTTGGACTTGAAAAGAATGGAAGAATTGGAAGAGACTCTGCTTGGAAAATAGGAAATTATGGTCGAAATACCATCATTGGAAACATTGATACAGGTAATTAAGCTTATAATTTTTATTGTTTTTTCACTTTTCTTTTTGTCTACCTGGTCTTCGAGATTATCCCCTGACTAATCTGGACTCGATTTGTGTTATGTACTTGACTTTGGCGAAAAAGTTATCGAATAGGAATTAATTCTATTCACAAAGTCTCGAATCCAAGAGACTTTTTGTTCAATAGAATCTGGAAGTTAGTTTTTTTTTGGGTACTTAATTATTCTCAAAAGCTTCAAAATAGAGATAATTATTTTTAAAAATAGACTTAAATACCTACCACTTAAACTATTATTTTGAGTCATAAAAAATTATGTGTGTATCTGTAATAGGTCTAATTGTAATATTTTAATGTGCATGTGGAGAACGACACAATTATTATTATAATAACATTTAACAACCTTCAATTTTAACAATTAAAATATGTAATTTTTTTTTTACTAGGTGATCACGTGCTTGTGTTAATGTAGAAATATATATAGTAGCTATCCTAATTTGACTTGAAAATTTGACAAATTTGTCTTGTATATACTTGGGAGTCTTGGAATGGGGAATTAGTAAAAATCAAAATGCCATTGTTTATGAGCTTCTAGATAATACCTGAAACTAAGGTTAAAGATTAAAATACACTTAATTTTTTTAATACTATGTTGTGAATATATAATTATTAATTACTTTAATTTTAATTTTTAACTATCAAAATGGGCTTAAAAGTAAACAAGTTTTTAAACTTTGTAATTCATGTAAAAAAGAAAACTTTTCCAAATTTTTTATTTAAAATTCTAACAAATAGTAGACAAATAAAATATTTGAGGAGCCTTCTTAGGGGTAAAATTTTTTTTACCCCTAAAGTTTAGAGAGGTTTTAATATTAAGAAAAATTTAGATATAAGTTTTATATCTTTGACATAAAATTTTCCTATAAAAAGTGGATATATACATGTCACATGTATGATTTATTGTATTAATTAATTTTAGCCAATTCAATCATAAATGACCATGATTCTAGATGTACCATATATATGAATATGAAATATTAAAATCAATCAAAATTTATTAAATGGATGTCATAGTGGCAGAACATGGTTGTGGTTGTCATTACACAAATTTTTTAAATGTATATTAATTTGATTTAATATATATATATATATACACACACACACATAGGTGTATGGCCAGAATTAAAAAGCTTTAGGGACAAAGGATATGGTCCTATTCCAGCAAAGTGGCGTGGGGGTGGAATATGCCAGATTGATAATTTATCTGCTTCCAATAAAACTCCCTGCAACAGGTTCATTTTTTATTTATTTACTATATTTAATTTCTATTTTATATATAGTTATAGATATACCAATATTTTAAGATCCAACAGGCAGTACAAAAAAAAATCAAGTTTAGCATTAGTCACGATATTTTATATCATTTATTAATGACTAACGTTATATTTAATAGCGTTATTAACGCTATTTGTTAATTTTGTTATTACACGTAATGTTAAGATGCTCTTCACATAATCGTTAATGTTGTCAGTTATGAAATTGACACTAATTCCTTTAGCGTCAATAATAACTTACATTAAAGGTAATTTTTAACTAATACTAAAATTATATATATATATATATATATATATATATATATATATATATGTAGTGCAAACCAAACGGTTTGACATATTAGACCAATAATTGTCTAAATGTCTGATCCATCTCAACCAAGTGACCTGGATGACAGGCCAGGTGGGATTGACCCCAATCAAAATCGAATAAAATCGAGTGACTCAAAATTAACTAATTAACTGGGATCCAAAACAAAATATAAGGAATTAGTCAATTTAATTAATAAGAAAAAATTTTAATACTTTTTTTTTCTTATTTTGGGTCTGAATATTCATATTTAAAAGTCCAATAATTTTAAACAAAAAAGATTAAGAACCAAATTTAATATGATTTAGTACTCTTTTGATTAAAAAAGAAAATTTAAGCCAAACTAGTGTTCGACCCGTGCATTTGCACGGGTATTGCTTTAGTCTTTGATCAATTTTAATAAAACTTGTTTTGATCAATTTCAAATTTCCTGCAATTTCAATATAATTAAGGTGTTTTAACATGGATTATATTGTGAATTTAAAATTTTAAAGTTTTAGATATTTGTTGACAAAATGATTTTCTTATTTAAACTTATTCTATTTTTATACTTATAATTAGTAAAATATATTATTAATATTAAAATATTTAATTACTATAGTTTTTTTTTGTATATTATTTGTATATATTTATGGTGTCACCTTTGCCATTTTTATAACATAAATATACATATTCACACGCACATGTAGAGACAAACGCTTATATATATATATATATATATGGAATTATGACATAGAGAAAGATAGGTTCCAAAACATGCATCAATTGGCATCAACTTCAAATCCAACAAATATAATATAATAATTAAGCACAGATCTATATATGCATCTATCTGAAACTATAATATTAATTTGATATGCTTTTGGTTATAAATAATATGATTACATCAAGGACTTAGATGATGTTAGTCTTTTAAAATAATACAAGTACATAGAGATAAGAGAGAGAGAGAGAGGAAGGTATATCAAAATATCTCAGGTCGTTTGATTGATGAATTTATTTTGAGAGAATAAAAATAATTGGGAGAATGAAAATAATATGATATTTAATATGATGTAAAATAGAGAGCAGAAAAGGAATGGGAATTGAGTAAAATTACAATTCTAAAAGTGAGGGTAAAAATGTATTTTTACCAAAATTTTCAATGGGAATCCTTTATTTCTTCCTTCAACTGTGGGGATCAAATTGCTTCATTTTGTAGGGATGGTTCTCCAAATGATAATTTGTCTCCTAATCACACTTTCTCAACCAAACATAGGTGACGCCAGTATTTTAGTGGGAAGTGAAAGTGAAAATAGAAGTGGAAGTAAGCAATAAAAAGTATGTTTAGTATGCAGAGAAATATAAGTGAAATGTAAAAGTAATATTGTTTGGTATGGTGGAAAGAAGATAGAAAAATAGAAGATAAAAGTATGAAAAACTTTTTTTGTCCTTACTTTTAGAAAAGCCACAGATTTTTAAAGACATTTTAGTTTTGGGTGAGTTTATGATGCAAAATTTTTAAACTTCACCTCACATTCCCTCTACTTCCCTTTCATCACGAGGGAAGGAAGCATCTCTCTATAAATGGAAATTCAGACTCACCTTCCCTCCTCCTAAACCATACCAAACATACATCACATGAAATTCACTTCACATTTCCTAGTCAGGAGTGATACCAAACGTGCACTAGTAGTACATCTAATCCTACCTTCCATTGCCTAAGTCCAAATTTTTGAACCAAACACCCTTACAACGCATCAATTAAAGGCAGAGAGAGATCTAGATTCAATACTATTTTAATTATTTTTTTCCGGTGAAAACTCCATTGATGATGATGTCTTTTTTTCCCATTCTTCCCTTTTCCCTTCGAAAACACCAAATGGTGACATTGAAGTGCTGCATTATTTTTGGGTGAGGTTTAGTACAAGAGTTTAAAAAATAATTTTGAAATTATGAGTTTTAACATTTTGTAATTTTGTATTTGATACAAGAATTAAAAATATAAACATGAGAATCTTACAATTTCAAGAATATTATAACCCCATATTGGTGATATTTGTAATTCTATCTAAAGAGTAATATTATTATAATCCCATAGAGATTGTAATAGAAAATATTATGGAGAATCTTGTCATGTAAAACAAACTCGTCATCCTTAAGGTACAACATTGGATCCATGGTCCTTGGTTGTCTTTATATATATGGATGGGATTGGGATGACTAGTCTTTTTTCTATCATATATGATATGGCAAGATTCTCCATATCCTATTACAATCTTGTTTTGAATTTTGACAAAATCATGCATATTATTTTTTTTTAATTTAAAAAAAAAATCCCAATTTGATTCTTAAAAAAATATAAATTATTTTAATTTAGTCTCTACAAATAAAAAGTAAAAATGAAAAGATCTAATTTAATTTATGAAACATGAGTTTTGTCTCAATTTAGTCTTTTTAATTTTTTTTAGTATATATGTGATTTTTTAGGGACTAAATTAAAATAATTTGTATCTTTCAAAGATCAAATTGGTAATTCTCCCTTTAAAAAATTATATTTACTTATTTCTTTCTTTCTTTCTTATTCGTATAAATAACTTTTTGTTTAAAATTAAGTAATATAATACTTTTATTTTTAATATAATAATAACTAAAGCTATATTTATAATAATAAGTTTCGATATAAAATCTTAATATATCAATAAAAAAACAATTATAATTAAGTATTTTTATTATTTTAAAAACCTGTAATCTCTTCATCTAAAATGTTAAAACATTTACATTTAGTCTGTTCTGATGAAATTATTAAAATTCTGAAATTATAATTTATCATATATATATATATATATATATTAAAAATTATTATTTATTTTGAGTTAAAGATAATAATTTTTTTATATTTGTTTGATATATATTTAATCATCAAAACAATAAATATAAGGGCATTTTAATAAAAGTAAGTAAAATTACAAATTTTTCTTGGAGTAAAATACATGTAATTAATTATATTTATGTAATTTCTAAAAAAAAATATTCATGTAATTAATTAATTAGGAAGCTAATTGGAGCAAGAGTGTTCTACAAAGGGTACGAGGCCCATATTGGTAAAATCCCCTCATCGGAGCGAAGCGCTCGTGACATCGTAGGTCACGGAAGCCACACCCTCTCCACCGCCGGCGGCAACTTCGTCCGCCGTGTCAGCGTCCTCAACAATGGCAACGGCACGGCCAAGGGTGGGTCCCCCAGGGCTCGCGTCGCCGCCTACAAGGCGTGCTGGTCTTCGACGGACGCCGGAGGCTGCTACGACTCCGATTTGCTCGATGCATTCGATCATGCGATCAGCGATGGCGTTGATGTGCTCTCTGTTTCGATCGGAGGGAATCAGCATTTTCCTGAAGATTTGTTGACGGATGGGATCTCGATTGGGGCTTTCCATGCGGTCGCGAAGGGGATCGTGGTGGTTTGCTCTGCAGGTAATGAAGGACCGGATCCGGGGACTGTGAAGAATGTGGCGCCATGGGTGTTCACTGTTGCTGCTAGTTCGATAGATAGGGATTTCAATAATAATATTACGCTTGGCAATGGGCAGAGTATAAAGGTATGGTTTAATTTCACAATGTTTCTTGTTTTGCAACCTTCATATATATGAATATGATCAGATTCAATTCTAGGGCAAGATGAAATTGTATCCGGTACAATTAGCTTTCGTGCAATTTCGATGCAATTCCTTAAAAACCTACATTTTTAATTCATTTTTCAAACACTAATTTGGGCTTACTCTATTCGTAACCCACTGTGAATGTGAATGGATTATGGACGAAATTATTATCAATTTTGATAAATATTATCATTAAATAGCTTTGTGAGACTATTTTCAATATTAATAACAATTTGGTCCCTAATCTATTTAAGGTGATGATATTTGCCAATATTGATAATAATTTGGTTTCTAATCTATTCACGGTGGGTTATTGTTTGTGTGAGTCTGTATTAGTACTTCAAAAATGAAGTAAAAATGTTTATTTTGAAAGAATTGCACTGAAATTACATAGAAGCGAATTGCATCGGATCCTATTTCGGGCAAGAGTACCAAAATTGTGGAAACAGATGGTCTCGAGTTTGGTAAAGTAAGATAGATGAAAAAAGAGAGTAAATTGACATTTTGGTGGTAAATTTGTCACAATTTAATCCTTTTAAGATAGAAATATTAAATTTAGTCTATGAAAAATATAGCTTGTCTCAATTTAGTTTATGAAAGAAGGAAATGTCAAATTTGATCCCTAAGAGATGAAATTTGTCTCAATTTTAGTCCTTATGAAATTATCTGGAAGTGTTATATTACTATTAATGGAGACTCTCAAGGACTAAATAGATAAATTGTATTTTTAAGGGACTAAATTTGACATTATAAATTGAGAATCCATATCCCAAAATTATACAATCAATGATTTCAATAATAATACTAATTTAAAGAATACTTAGTTTTAATTTTTCTATATTTTCTAATTAATAATTAATGTAGTTATAATTTTTAGTTTTTTGCAACTCATCATCTTTTTTTAAATTTGTTTATTAAAGAACTGTACTTCATAAGTTTATTTTAATAAATATAAGGGTGTTTTAGTCAACCTAGATAAATTATAAGAATTTCTTTTTTTTGGATGGGATTATAAGATTTTCTTATTTCTCCATGTAGAGGAGTGTACTTTTTCAGAAGAGAGGGAATAGAAATATAATTTACTCTTAATTCTATATACTTTAATTAGAAATGAAAATACCACATATCCATAAACTATAAAGTTAGATGATGTTAAACTGTGATTTACACATATCCATAAACAATGCATCATGTGGCCACATGATTTAACTGTATATTTTTTTGCCTACATGGATTATCAGGGAACCAGTCTTGCCACGGGATTGCCGTCTCAGAACTTCTTTTCTATAATCCGTGCTGCTGATGCTAAGCTTTCAAATGCAACAGTTGAAGATGCGTAAGCATAAATGTTCCAAGGCTTGCTTCAATTAGTTAATTAATAATTACATTGTTTCTTAGTTTAGTTATATATATATATATATATATATGTTTATCTATCTATTTATGCAGTCAACTTTGCAATGCTGGGACACTTGATCCTAACAAAGTAAGAGGCAAGATATTGATCTGCCAGAGAGGTAGGAGCCTAAGGCCTCTTGATAAGGGCCAGCAAGCTTTACTTGCAGGTGCAGTGGGAATGTTCTTGGAAAGTGATGCAAAAGATGGGGATACAGTTACTGCTGATCCTCATGTTTTAGCTACTTCTGGATCTACCAACAAAACATCTGGATGGGCAGGCAATGACTACTACAATACTACAAAGTAATTATCATAGTTATATTATTGAAATTGTTGGATTAATGTGAAAGTATTTGTAGCTAGCTAGAAACTGAAGGTGCTCCTTAAATATTGCAGCAACCCTATTGCATTCATGGACAAAGCGAAAACATTTCTGGGAATTAAGCCAGCTCCTGTTATGGCTTCATTCTCATCCAGGGGACCCAATGTCATTCAACCAAAACTGCTCAAGGTTCTCATTTTCTGTTCTCCATCATCTGTTATCCTTACATAAATAATAAGGATCTTGAATTCTTGATCCTGTCATGAGAAAATAACATGATACTGTCACGTGAAAAGAGAGAAAAACAGAGTATATGTACATTATACACTCACAAGTAAATTTGTGTCTTTCTTCTCATATGATACGCCAATTAATGTTGTATTGATCTTTGTTTTTTTTATTTCTTTTTCAGCCTGATGTAACTGCACCTGGTTTGAATATAATTGCTGCTTATACATTGGGTGCTAGTCCTAGTAATATACCATCAGATACGCGTCGGTTTCCGTTCAATGTACTATCAGGAACTTCTATGGCATGCCCTCATGTTGCTGGTATTGCTGGTCTTCTCAAAACTCGCTATCCCACATGGAGTCCTGCAGCTATTAAATCAGCAATCATGACCACTGGTATCACATATTCTCTCGAATCTCTTATTTAGTCATTTTTTTGCTTGTCCTATGAAAGAGAGTTTCATTGAAAGTGTGTGTGACATTCTTTCTTAACTATTCTTGAAATCTTGCCCTCTCAGCAACCATACTAGACAACAACAACAATTTGATTCAAGACGGTGTTGATGAAGAACCAGCAACTCCATTCGCTTATGGTTCAGGACATGTACGACCAGACCTTGCAATAGACCCTGGACTTGTTTACGACCTAAAACCTTCTGATTACTTGGATTTCTTGTGTGGTTCTGGATATGAGGAAACATTAGTTGCATCTTTCAATCATGAGAAGCACTACAAATGTCCAAAGTCTTACAGGATAGAAGACTTCAACTACCCTACAATCACAGTGTCTAATCCTGGCGCTACCCCTATAACAGTTACTCGTACAGTTACAAATGTTGGGCCTCCAAGTACATATTCTGTGAATGTGATAGCACCTATAGGAGTTAATGTTGTTGTTCAGCCAAAAGTTTTGAAGTTTTCCAAGACTCTTCAAAAGAAGACCTTCAGGGTTGTTTTGAAAACAATGGGTTTGTCTCAGAGTGGAAATACCACTTTTGGAGAATTGTCATGGACAGATGGGAAGCACAGAGTTAGGAGTCCTATTGTAGTTTTGCAATCTGAGACATGACAGTGAGGTAAGAAGTTTTATGTTAGCAATAATCAATTGTGCTTGTCGGAGACAGAGTGAGTATATGAGCCTACTGTATTGCTGTGTGTTTTTCCTATAATATCTAATTTGGATAAGGGATTGCAAGTAGGATTCTCATCATTTTGTAAAAGAAAAAAAAAAGAATGTGTTTTTTTGTTACTATTCCAATGTGGTGTAATGAACTTATTATTCATCAAAATAGTTCTCATGGATCAACATTAGGCTTTGATTTTTCCTTTTGACTCTAATATACAGAAAGAAACACAATACACAAAAATCATTGCCAATTGGATGCTTACTAAACCCTATTCACAGAATTAGGACATAAAATTTATCAATCATAACAAACAAATACCAGTACATTGCTTTACTTCTATTCAAGCCACAACTTACTTGAAACAAGAAGACTAACGGTATACAGCTAAAGGACACATGAATCACATGGGAAATTCAAATTTTCATGAGTTGTCCAAGTGTGATAGTGTGGAATGATAATGCATCATCTAATTGTGATATAGACATCAAAAGCTCATTAGATACTTGTTCCATTGTGGGACGAGATGGTGGATTCTCACTCAAACAGGCAAATGCTACTTTTGCAATTGAGATCACCTCCTCAACAGTTGATTTTGTGGGATGAGGAAGTCGTTGGTCCAACACAACCTTCAATGGCAAATTATAAGCTGTTGATGTCCCTACCAAAGAAGAAATAAGCTCTCCCGGATGTTCTCCAATAATGATTTCCAATGTCAGCACTCCAAAACTATAAACATCACATTTCTCGTCCACTTTCATAGTGTAAGCAATCTCTGCAACATAAAACAAAACATAGTTAACATAATACAACTTAATGGAAGTGAAGAGTTTTTGTAAAGTACAAACCAGTCTGACCTGGAGCAGCATATGTAAAGGTTCCAGCAAACTCGGTTATGTTGTTCGAATCGGGCATCAAGAACTTGGTTGTTCCGAAGTCAATGACGCGAACTTCTTTGAATTCCGAATCTAGAACGACATTTTTGCTCGATATGTCACGATGAACTATAGGAAGTGAGCAGCCATGATGCATGTAGGATAATGCATTAGCTACTCCTTTTACAATGTTGACTCTCTTCATCCAATCAAGCTTAGATGCCTGGTTCTGATTCTTCAATATGATGCTCAAGTTGCCACCTTCCAAGAACTCATAAACCAAAAAGGAGAATCGTGGATTCGAACAAAACCCATATAACTTAACAATGTTACGATGTTTGATTTCTGTCAAAGCTTGAATCTCAGCTGTCATAGCTTTTAGGTTGGAGATTTCCCCATCTGACATGGAATGAAGCTTTTTCACTGCAACAACCTCACCTGTAGGCAGCTCAGCCTTGTAAACACATCCTTGGCTCCCCTTGCCTATGAGATATTTGCCATCAAATGCTTTTGTGGCATCAATGATATGTTTATACATGATTTCTCTTTCTGAATTCCATATCATAAAAAGATCTTGAATATGTCCCACTTGATTTTTGGTTTTTCTTGCATTTCGATAGACAATTAATAGAATTCCAACCACCAGCATTAGTAGGCCCAGAGTTAGGAATAATATCCATAGCTTGAACTCTTTGCTGTTGTGACCATATTGTGGGTTATTCTGGACTTTTTTGCAGAATTCCAAGCTAGAGACATTACTATTCAAGCCTGCATTATTCCTCAATGCATCAAATGTGATGTTACAGAAGATTTGATTTTCTGGAAGGGAACCCACTAATTGGTTATATGATATGTCAACAGAAGTTAAGCTTACCATATTTTTAAGACTTGATGGGATTATGCCAGTGAGATTGTTACGTGAGATGTTCAGCACTTCCAACTTTGTTAACTCTCCAAGTGTTTCTGGTATTCTTCCCTTCAAAACATTCCAACTGAGATCAAGAACTTGAAGGGAAGACATTTTGCCAATGTTAGAGGGAATGCTTTCCTGGAATGCATTTTTGCTCAAATTCAAACTCAACAAGTTGGGCAAGCCTTCCACAATCTGCGGTGTGATCGAGCCACTGAAATCGTTTGCTGCAAGATTCAATCTTCGAAGATCTTTCAGTAATCCTATCTCTGTGGGAACACTGCCTGAGAATTTATTGTTGCTCAAATAGAGTTCAATCAACAAGGTTAACTTCCCTAGATCCTTTGGAATTTCCCCACTTAGGTTATTTGAAGAAAGATCAAGTCTTTGAAGATTTGTGGCTTCACCTATTTCTGGTGGTATACCACCAGAAATATTGTTGTTGGAAATCACCAAGCTTGTGAGATTACCACACTTGCCCCAATTGGATGAAATGTGGCCATACAATTTATTGGCACTCAGATCAATGTAATTCAAACTTGGGTACACACCAAAAGCATTGGTTATATTATCTACCAACTGGTTTTGCTCAAGCCTAGCTCTATGAAGGCAAGAGCAATTCTTCAAGCTTGATGGAATTGGACCAGTAAAATGGTTTTTATGAACAACAAGCCCTTTTAATGACCCACCAAGGCATATGTGTTGTGGCAAATGGCCAGTGAAAGCATTCTCAAATAGTAGGAAGTAAGACAAACTTGTGAGGTTATTCATTTCTAGTGGAATACGACCACTGAGGTTGTTCAAGTACAAGGACAAATATGAGAGCTTTGTCAAGTTTCCTATGGTGGAAGGAATAGGTCCAGAGATGTTGTTCTCCCCAAGGTTGAGAAGATGCAAATCAACCAAGTTCCCAATGGAATGTGGAATTGTTCCAGAAAGCATGTTATTGTACAAGGACAATCTGGTGAGTTTTGTGAGATTTCCTATGGAAGATGGAATTGGCCCCAAGAGTTTATTATCCCATAATCTGAAAATTCTAAGGGAACTGATTTCCCCAAGCTGATGAGGAATGGAACCATTGAGATTGTTGGAATGAAGATCAAGTTGTTGTAACTTACTCAAGTTTCCAACTGAAGAAGGGATCCTCCCAGATAAAGCATTCACAGACAGATTAAGTATCTGAAGATTATTCAACATTCCAATCTCCTGGGGAATGGAACCAGAGAGTTGATTCGATTCAAGAATCAGGCTTCTAAAATCCCTCAAATTCCCTACTTCTCTAGGGACAGGACCCTCAAAGGAATTGAAACTTGCATCCAGAACTTGGAGGTGAGGGAAAGATGAGAAGTTGAGAGAGTGGAGTGTACCTTTCAGCCCAAGACTTGTGAGATTTATCATAGAAACGGACATAGATATTGGATCACATGCAATTCCTTTCCAAGTTTTGCAATGGTTAGTTCCATTGTTCCAGGAAGACAAGGTTACTTGGCTTTGGCTGTGAAGGCTGGATTTCCACTTCAAAAGAGCATTTGCTTCACTGAGATCATCTCTTGTAACCTTAGAATCACACAACTTCACAGAGACACACAAGAATATGTAGAGAATCACCATGGTGTTCGCTACTTGATTTTATAATAGAAAGTATGGACACTAAAAATAAAATTGCATTTATATATTTGGCATGTGTGTTATGTAGCAGATATTATTTGTGTTATACATATCACTATCTTCCAAGAAAAAAATGTAGTTCTAATGGGTTGTTTCAACGTTTTAATGTTTTACTTTTCTTACGTGAAATATCCAAGTCAATGCCGGTCTTGATGACCTATGGAAAAAAAAAAGTTTTCCACCACATACATCAATTTTATTTTTGTCGAAATAGTGGTGTTTATATAATGAGAATTATGTTTTTTTAACAAAATTTTTATATATATATATATACTGAACTCGAATTTAAAATCTTATTTAAAGAATATAGTATCTATTATTTCAATCAATCATTTGTTAAGATTTAATTTCAAGTTATTAATTAGTTAAAATATTCAAAGTCGTTCAATAAAGTCAAAGAGTTTGAAGAAAATGATCATACTCACAGAAATTCACATGGATACGTTTCCTTGCTCGCTAATGGGAACATGCTAAAGTTTTGGGTTCAATTTCATGAAAATGGGACAAGAAGATTATTTTGTCCCGTTGTCCTGTCACTACCCCCTATTACCACCCATCACCGGTCACCACCACTCCCACCAATGACCGACCACCACTATTGCCATCTTCACCTACCACCACCACCACCATCCACACCCACCCGATCAAATGGATGGCTCGATTTGATGAATTTATGGAAAATTGCAGGCAAAAACTAATGACATTGTTGTCAATTTAGTATTTTTTTAATAATATAATATAGAGGCAAAATACTATTTAGTCCTTAAATTGTTAGTCAAATTATTATTTAGTCCTCGAATTTATCAAAAATACTATTTAGTCCCCAAATTTGACAAAATACTATTTAGTCCCCGAATTTGTACCTATATGTCAACTATTTAGTCCTCAAACTTGACAAAAATACTATTTAATCATCGAATTTGCAACTCTGTCAACTATTTAGTTTCCTAATTGTTATCCGTTATAATTGACAGAGTTGCAAATTCAGTGATTAAATAGTATTTTTGCCAAGTTTGGGGATTAAATAGTTGACATAATTACAAATTTGGGGACTAAATAGTATTTTGTCAAATTCGGGGACTAAATAGTTGATATAATTAAACATTTTGGGGACAAAATAGTATTTTTGATAAATTCGAGGACTAAATAGTAATTTGATCAACAATTCAAGGACTAAATAGTATTTTGCCTCTATAATATATCATTGTTTTTATAGTTAAATATATAATAAAAAAAATTAATAATATACTTTTTTTATAATAAAATTGATAATATACTTACTTAATTATATATTTTCTTAACATTTTGAATTATGATGAAGATGAGTTAGAGTCGAAAAATTAATCACTATTCACTTAACTTAAATTGGGAGAGTTTAGATTTATTTATAAATGAGTCAAAACTAACCCAGCCCATTTAACCTGCGAGTTAAGTGAACCAACTCGTAAGTTAAGTGAGTTAAACGAGACAACCTAATATGTGAGTTAAACAAGCCAACTTATCGAATTGGATGCGTTTTGATGACTTTACTTAAAAGTAATTTTGCTTAAAATGTTTTTAAACACTATTTAAATTTTCAAATAATAATTATTAAATTTTAAAATATTAAATTAAATAATCCGAATTAACCCTTATTATTTTGAATTAAGAGAACTAATTTAATTCCACTCCCAACTCATTTTTATCTAAATTCAAAGTGTGATGATGAGAGTAAGAGTAGGATAGATTGAGCAAAAAACCTATATACCAGCTTTAACTGATATAAGAAAGCAAAAAAAGCTGATTAGATACTTGTTCAAGCTTGACGGAATTGGAGCAGTAAAATGGTTTTTATGAACAAGCCATGTTAATGGAACCAGAGAGTTGATTATATACGAAACTTAGGCATATTTACTAACAAGAAATTAATTTTATGGAAATTAAAAAGTAAGTGAGACTGGGTCCACTTACTTTTTCACTTTTTCATTTCCATAAACTTTAAAAAGAAAAAAAAAAGAAAATACAAAATATTTATTATACCCCTTTGATTTGACATGATTTGACACAATTATAACATTCTTTTCTTTTTATTATTTTAATATAAAGGGTAAAATAGTCATTTTAATACATTCCCATTCCCATTCCCATTCCATTTCCATTACCAAACTTTTACTACTAAACACATCAAATACATTCTGTTTCCATTTCCATTTCTACCTGATGAACGTGCTCTTAGATTTGTAAGATTTCTCAAATTCCCCATCTCTCTAGGGACATGACCCTCAAGGGAATTGAAACTTATATCTAAGGTTAGGGAATGATACAAGTTGAGAGAGTGATCCCTATGTTAACGTAGGTGTGTATTAATATTGATAAATAGTATTATTTTTGTATTACTATTTTTATCCACAAAAAACAGAATGATTTTTCACTGCTACATACATTAATTCTATTTATGGTCAAAATAATATACTCGTATAAAAAAATTTGTAAGATCCTTAACAAATCTATCGAGATATTTGAGGTTATATAATTGGGATAGAAGCAAAGAGTTCTCCTAATATCCAAAAAATGATATTTAAGAACTATATAGTCCACTTTATTCAACCACTGGTAGTTGGTTTAATTCTATTTTGTATACTTGTTATCTGTGTTTGGTTAATTTTAAATTATTTGGTGCAGTTAATTTGAACAGTTGATCAGTTAAGATAAAATTGTGTTGTAGTCGATTAATGATCTAAATCGTAAAATTTAGGTAAAGTAAATTCACCTACAATCCATCTCTTTTAAAATATATTATTATATTTTAAAATAAATTATATATTAAGAAGTTATTTTATTACATATTTTCCTTTAAAAAAAAATTAAGGTGAAGTTACTTAGGTGTTTGCTACGAAGTTTCACCAATCACGTACTTCATTTTTACTCTCTTTATTCAATGATCGGTTATCATCATAATTTAATCTATTTTTACTACTCTGCATCTCACGTATCGGAGGAGAAGACACAATAATTTTTTTTTTAAAAAATAAAAGTTAAATGTTAAACGTGAGCATAAACCAAAAAAAAAGTTTGGGGATAAGAATGAATATTGCAGTAATATAATGTATTAAGTGAAACTATGAAAATCTTAAAAAACTACAATTTAAAATAAAAAATTCAAAAATCTAAATATATTTATAAATTTTAGGTAAATTAAACGAGCCAGCAGTGATTCAGATTGATATTTTTTTTTACTCATCTAAAATTCTAACTCATGATGACATGATCCACCTCCGAGAAATAAGATAGCATAATACATATAGTTGAAATTGTTTTGGGCCTAATCCATTATCCTTCCAGGCTCGCCTGATTTCTTGGGCCCTATAAGCCCAATCCCATAAAGACTATACATATACTCCAATAAAAACCCTTCCGTTTTCTTCTTTCTCCCGCGCGCCTCTCCATCCCATTTCATTTTCTACTTCCATTTCCCGCCCAAATCATAATCTCTTCCTCACTCACTCAATATATATATATATATATATAAGCTCATCCATACATTCACGAACTCTCCTTTTGGCCTTCGAATTCGCACATTCACGTCAAGAAAAGACTTATGGTTCGCCTAAAGTAAACTCGAAGCCCTTCATCTATATATATATATATATATATATATATATATATATATATATATATATATACATATTACTCTGTTTTGAATCGGAAATGAGTTGATTTAGGGTTTGACATTACCAAAATATTCAAATCGTGATCTGTCTATTCTAGGGATTCGTATGTTAGGGTTTATGAGATTACCATCGCTTCCTGTGGTTCATGTTTCCTTCTTTTCTCTGCCGTGAAGATTGGGGAATATGTTGGAATTCATATTGATTTGGCTTGTGTTTGATCAGTGTATCAGTTTCAGTTTCTAGGGTGCTGTGATTTTTACTGTTTTATGCAAATTATGGTTTATTGTTTGATTTGTATGTTGTTGGAATTGTTCTTTTTTTACTGTTTGGAACCCAGAGTCTCTCTTTTCTGACGCTTGAATCATTGGAAATTCTGATTATTTGGACGTTTGTGTGTTACTAATATTGCAAATTTAGCACCAAGTTAATTACGGCATTGAACTTTGGGAATGCTTTAATGTATATTCCACTATGCCTGTCTTTTGCATTGGGAAAATGCTCTTTATGGTGTTAAACTTAAACCCCTCTCTTGCAGGGAAAATGCTAATATGGAGTTTGATTGGAAACCAGGAATGGTATATGATAGAATGGAAGGTGTTTTGAGGCGTCTAAGCTTACCTATGTTAAAACAACTCACAGAAGTCTACACTCCCACATATTTTGACATGTTCCAAGATCAATTTGACTCAATGTGGGTTTGTAGTTTTGGTTATGGACATGGTGAATATACCATTGATATAGTTGACGACGAAATGAAATGGAGAGTCTTGTATCATCCTCAAGAGAGGTCAATTTCAGAAGGAGAGTCAATTTCTTGCAGTTGTATGATGTTTGAGTTTTGTGGTATAGTTTGTTTCCATATTCTAAAACTGTTGCACATCAACCGTGTCAAGAAGTTTCCCAATCAGTACATTTTGAAAAGGTGTACAGCGGATGCTGAAAAAGTTGTTATACTTGATGTTAATGGGAAAATAGCCGAGGAAGACTCGAAATTGCGCCGAACACTTCGATATAGAGACCTTTGCCAGCGTTTCCTCAAGCTAGCTCACGAAGTTTCGGGTAGTGAAGACGAAACCTCTTTCATTCTTTCAGGTATAGATGAATTAATGAAGGAAGTCTTGGCAATTCGTTCGTGGAAAATGCAAGTGACAAACGAGAGAGATGATCCTATAGAACCTCGTAGCATTGGCATGTCACAACCAACTGGTATCAAGAAGAGGCTTGTACTTAAAAGAAAGAGAATTCTAAAGAGAAAGGCTTCAACATCCAAGTCACAACCAACCGTCACGTGTTCTCAAAGTGAACAATTTACAGTAAGTACATCAATTTAGTTCATATCGGAGTTTTGGATGTAGAATCAATGTGTTCTCACTTTGCTTGTAGAACATTGGAAGTTCAAGTCAAGTGCAATTTGAGAATCTATGAGGAGATGGCCATCAATTTAGTTTTGCAAGATCATCCATGGTAAGATTTCTAGTGTCCATCAATTTACTTTTTTCTTGTAGGATATTGAGCATTTTCAAACTTATTCTTTTCTGTTTTATGTACATAGGAACCCCTTTAGGGAACAATCTCTGGGAGATTTGGAGTTTGGTGGTGGCAAGTTATGATGAAGTTGGGACTTCTTTTTTGATTGTTTTTTGGTTTTATTAAACTTTTGTATGGTTGTATACTATACATTATGCAAGTCAATGGAAAATATATATGACCAGTTTTTTGTATGCTTGTATACTATTAAACTGTCCATTCCCAATCCCTATCCCAGTTCCGAATTATGATCTTAATTCTTAATTATCATCCCATCCATTTTGAAATTACTTTATTGTCCATAACAAAAAAGATTCCACTTGATTTCACTTTCCACTGAAAATAGCATCAAGAAAGCATCAAAATGGCAGCTAAAAAAATAAGGACAACGTAACAGAACGACAATAATAATGTCTTTTTTTATTAGGTTATATTGGCTATATGTATTAAGTTATGTCAATGTATTTTATTTTACTTATTTTTATTTTTATAGTTAGATTATTAATAATAAATCTATCATTTTTTTTTGCCTTTCTTTATCTTTAGTTATTGGACTAGTTTTGATCTAATCAACTCTATGTAAAGGAGTTTCTAAAGGTCTTTTTTATATACAACTAAATCACTTAAGACATGTTTTAATCAATGTTGTAAGAATCGAACCGGACAAAGACTCGGACAAGTGTTCGGTTCATAGTCTGATTGGTTTAACCGGTCGAACCGAATGATGCAATAAATAATAAATAATAAATATTTTTAATATATAAAATGGCATCACTCAAATTTTAGGTTTCAACATACATAATTTTGAAGTTTTAAATTACATGACTTCTCAAAGTTTTGATTTTCAAGGCTTATCAAACTCTGAAAGAACTTGATCAAACCAAACATGAAATTCTTGATAATCATGATTTCTTAAATTTTAATTTTCAAGACTTTTCTAATTTTAATGTTTAAGATTTTTCTAATTTTTTTTTATTAAAAAATAAAATTGAACCGGTTGGACTCCGGTTAAATCCGGTCCAACTAGAAAAACGATTTTTTGGTCCAACCGACTCACCTTTGAATCCGGTTAGCGGTTGGACTAATCAGACTGTCCGGTCCGATACAAACAATACTGATTTTAACTAATTTTTTACAAAGAATAATAGACAACATAAAGAAACAGGAAAAAGAACAATAATCAGAAGCAAAACCAACAACATAATAGACAGCAAAATCAACAACAAACAGATAGCAAACATACATATTGCCAGGCTAAGAATGTAAAAACAACAGCAAAACTATAGTCTAGAGAAATATGTGAATAGGGAAGAACACAAAATTAAAGCAAAAAAGAACATATAAGCCAACTATCATTTCAATTTATTGTTATGTTTTACTTTTTATCGAATTTAAGGCAATAAATAAATTCTACCTTAATTAATTATAGAGAACTTTAAAAGTACCCAATGCACTTATTAGATAAATTCTTTTAAAAATTAAACTGATAATTAAACAAAAAAATACATGTCAAATCACAGAATAGTTGATTTATTCGATCAAACCAGATAATATTATAGATATAAATAATTTTTAATATCGAAATTTTAAAATAGACAATACATATAATCAAATCGTCATACTAGTCTATTTTAACAACAATCGAGTGCAGAAGTTGAAGATAAGTTTTAAGAAGTCATTAAAAATACTTTAATATTTTTAGCAAGACTACTTTTTTATCATTTTGATTCAGAAGAATGAGTTAGCAATTATGAATTTTGAGGTTAAAGAGAAGGTTAAAGGATTGAGTGGCCAATTGTTGTAGGGGAATGGGATGGAGCTTTTGCTAATGGCTCTTTCAACTTTCAAGATTCCAAAGATATCTGCTTTCTTCTTTTTTGAGTTTGAAATTTGCATTGCTTTCATATTTTGGGGTCCATTTCTACAATAATTCACAACTTCTCTTTTTCTAGAAAAGCATTCATTATTTTAATTTTTGTGTAAAGACCAAAAAATTATTTTTGTGAGTGTTCAAAATTGAATAAAATCGACGAATTTGAACTAAACTAAACTGAACTTAGCACAAATCGAACAAAATTGATTAATGTTTAGTTTGGTTCAGTTTGTTATGTCGAAAAATTGAATCAAACCGCATACACATACATGTATATATATGTACATATTATGTTAAATTTCTAAATAATAAGGTTTAAATTTTATTTTTAGAAGGTTATATTAATTTAGTCAATCTAAAAATTTAATTTTAGAACTAATTAAGTTGATTATATATTATAAGTAAATGAAATATTACTATACTTTTTTATTATTTATATTGAATAAAATTATATTTTTTATTAATAAACTTAAATATGTAAATTTGACAACATAAAAGTCCTAAACCGCCAAACCGAACTGCTCAAAACCGCTCCTTTATAGTTTGGTTTGACGCTATCAACTTAAACCGATAAGTGCACTAAATTTTCACCAAAAGTCACCCAAATCGCCCGCCGAAAACCCCTAATTAAAAGTACATTCTTATCTTTTTATTTTAAAATTTTACATTCTCCTCCCACAAGGCTAGTAGGCTACAACAAATAAAAAAGACTTATAATTTTATCTCTTTGTTGACCAAAATATTGTTATATGCATTTTCAATATAATTTTATATATATATGTATATATATATATAAACTAAACAATATAATTGTTTTATAAAAATTAAAATAACTTAATTTTATTATTTTAATTGAAAATTAATTATAATGAGATAATAATTGGTAAACATATATCTAATAAATTTTAATTTTTTTAAATTAACAATAATATTAAGGGTCAATTTCAGATAATAGAAATTGTTAGAAAGAAAAAGTAGTGGAAAATTAAAACAAAGAGTGGAAATTTGTGATTTGTCTGACTCACGGATCACTCCATTGTCTGCCATAGACTAAAAGCTAACTTTTGAATATCTCATAGTAAACTTCATATGCTAATGCTACCATAGTGCTTTCCTATCTATACATGAAATTTGTATAGAAGGGATTAAATGATTTCTATTGATTTATTTTTTTTACTTAATAAAAAAATTACACATACTCATCTTAAAATTTATTTCCAATTTTAATGTTTTTTTATAATCGAATTAAATACTTAAAAATGATTTTAGAGTGACTTAATTAATTATGGGCAAAAGTACTTTGAGCATAGTTTTATATTACTGTCAATTGTATATGCTCTAAAGTTTGTTTGCTGTTAAATGTATTTATAGTCTTTCATTCTTCTATCAATATTGTCCTTTTCATCAATACCGGCAAAATAGTTACAGTAGATTGTTTTAGCTTCACACGTGGCAAAAAATTTTGAGTTTAATTTATGCAAACGATCACTATCAACCACAGGGAATAGTTCTTACAGTGCTAAAAGTAAACCCTACAAAAAGGACGGTGACAATGACAGTATAAAGTGAAACATTATAGGTTAACTTGACGGTAACTTGACAATATAACAAAAATTTTATGAGTTAATTTGACACTGAAACAACTTTAGGGGTTAATTTGACATTTTGACAAAAATTTTAGGGGTTAATTTGATCGTGACAATTATCATAAAGTAAACCCAATCAACTTTTTTTTACCATGTGTGACGTCACATAAGTACACTCTGTTAACAATTTTGACGGTCGATGTTAATCAAAAGGAAAACATTGGTAAGAAAATAAAAGATTGTGAGTACATATTGACAACCAATTTTTTTTGGTTTCTCAAGGTATCCCCCAGCCCGACAGGCCAAGGACTAATCCTCCGCGAATCTGAGCTCCATTTAAGGGTTTGCCGCTGGCCAATTGAATTGGCCTTGGCCTGTCGGGCTGGGGGATACCTTGGAAAACCAAAAAAAATTAGTTGTCAATATGTACTCACAATCTTTTATTTTCTTACCAATGTTTTCCTTTTGATTAATATCGACCGTCAAAATTATTAACAGAGTGTGCTTATGTGACGTCACATGGTAAAAAAAAGTTGATTGGGATTTTGAGCATAATTACAATGATCTTAAACATTGAAAAGTACAAAAAATACTTTTATCATTAATTATGTAATTTATTAATAACTAATTTTAAAATTCCCTTGACCTTATCTTTAAGAATTAACAACACTAAAGATATGTCAAAATCATAAATGATAATTAAAAATAATTTATAATTGACTATCAATACTTTGATCTATGAGACAAAATACTATTTAGTCCTTGAATTATTGGTCAAACTATTATTTAGTCCTCGAATTTATCAAAAATACTATTTAGTCCTCGAAATATTTAACTATGCCAACTATTTAGTCTCCGAATTTGACAAAATACTATTTAGTCCCTGAATTTATAACTATGTCAAGTATTTAATCTCCAAACTTGGCAAAAATACTATTTAATCACCAAATTTGCAACTCTGTCAACTATAACGGGTAACAGTCAATAGACTAAATAGTTGACAGAGTTGCAAATTCCATGATTAAATAGTATTTTTGCCAAGTTTGGGAACTAAATAGTTGACATAGTTAAACATTTCGGGGACTAAATAGTATTTTTGATAAATTCAAGGACTAAATAATAGTTTGATCAACAATTCAGGGACTAAATAGTATTTTGCCTCTTGATCTATTTGATAGCAGCTTTTGATTTTTTTTAGTTTTAAAAAATATGAAAAAAGCAACACTTTCATAGTTGTGATAGTTTTATTTGCGGCTAAATTGTTATTTTGGTCCTTTATGTTTCACCGAAGTTTACTTTTGATTCTCTATGTTTCAAAAAATCATTATAAGTCCTTCATATTTCATAATTTCAAATTTGGTCAAAATTGGTTCTTTTGCCTAACTCAATTAGCTTTTTCCGTTAAACGCTAACGTGAACCGTTTACGTAACTTGAATCCCTCTCTTACGTGTCAATTTAAGATGACGTGTCACTCCACGTCATTGTCACATCATCGTCACACCATCTTCTTCTTGTACTTTAGTGATGTGATAATAACGTGGAGTGATACGTCAGCTTAAATAAACACGTATGAGAGAGATTCGAGTCACGTAAGCGGTCCACATCAACGTTTAACGGAGAAAGCTGACGGAGTTAGGGAAAATGGCCAATTTTGACCAAATTGAAAACATAGAGAACTTATAATGACTTTTTGGAACATATAAGACTAAAAGTAAACTTCGATAAAACATAGAGGACCAAAATAACAATTTAACATTTTGTTTTGTTTTTTGTTTTGTTAAAGCTACTAACGAGTTGTAATGATCACACATTCACACAGCTCTTCTTCTGTGTAATAATAGTGCGTGTACTTCTTTGCTTTCCTTTTTAAAAGAGTAAATATAAATAATACCAACTTTTAAAAAAGTTAAACAATAGTTTTTTATATTTAAAATTACACATAATATTCTTAGATTTTAATATAATGTAATGTTACACAAATATTTTCCATAAATAAAATTAGGCCAAATTATTCTTTTGGTCCTCAACGTTTGCATCAAGTTTAATATTGGTCCTCAACGTTTCAAAAAGTTATTTTAGGTCCTCAACTTTTTTTTTGGGGTCAAAATCCTCCAGCATAACTCTGTCTGATTTTTTTTGTTAAATGCTGACGTAGAAGGCTTATGTGGCACACTCTCTCTCCTACGTGTCATATTTAGATGATATGACACCCTCTCTCACTCCAATTCAGCAAAACGACGTCGTTTTGCTGAGTTGGAGTGAGAGGAAAGTGATGCAAAACAGTGTCATTTTGCTGCACAAAATTAAAATTAAAATCTTATTCTTTTTTTTTTGATAAAATAAAATCTTATTCTATATAAAATAAAATGTTATCTTCATTAATAATATATATATATATATTAATCCATTACACTTAAAAAATATGATTTTAGCGTGTTATGATTATATTACTAAATGAATTAGTATAAATTATATAAGTGATGTTAAAGATTGTGCCGGGACTACTTTAACATTAGTTACGTTTACATCAACTAATTAATTAACTAATAATATTATTACCAAAATATGTTATTGATTATTAACAAATGATGTTAATTAACTGATCTTAAAATTGAATTTTTTTGTTTACTCCATCTTCCAAATTTACTCTTTTTATCATGGAAGTAAAAGACGAGTACTAAGTCATAAAAGACTACTTTTTATCATGTTAATTAACTTTTTATATGGACCCCAGAAGGAAAGTGGAGGGGCTGTGTTACCAACCCTATATGTGGATATAGTTTTGCATTATATATAAGAAGAGTTATATTATAGTTAAATTACAAGTATCCTAATTAGCACCCTCTATAATTGAATCTCTAAATTCCAATTTCAAGAAACCAAATCATCATCATCATCATGAGGTTTTTCTTTGAAAACCCATTTCATTCCACCCATCACCTTCCATCCTTATGGTGGATTATTCTGATGATCATCTCCATATTCAATTTCAATGCCTTCATGAACCTCTCTTCATCATCATCATCATCATCATCATCCCACATGGTTATTGCTGCACAAGAAGATGAAAGTGAAGCAAAAGCTCTATTGGAGTGGAAAGCCAGCCTTAGCCCAAAAAGCCAACCTATCTTGTCTTCATGGCAAAATGGCACCAATCCTTGCAAACACTATTGGAAAGGGATTACATGTGATGAATCCACCAATATGCTTGTGTCCTTCATAAATCTTACAACTCTTGGCCTTCAAGGTACACTTCACACTCTTACCTTCTCTTCTTTCCCTAACCTTCACTTCTTAGATCTAAGCTACAACATGTTTTATGGAAACATCCCACCCCAAATTGGAAACTTGTCCTCTATTTCAACATTGAATCTGGGCTATAATATCTTCCAAGGTACCATCCCTAAAGAAATAGGGTCATTGACCTCTCTGAATAGGCTTGATTTGGGCTTTTGTAATCTCACAAGCCCAATTCCTCCTGAAATTGGAAAGTTGAAGAATCTCACTGATCTAATACTTGGGACTAACAAACTCTTTGGTTCTATCCCCCAAGAAATTGGAATGTTGAGTAATCTTCATCAGCTTGATTTGTCTGAAAACTCAAGGTTAGTGGGTAGAATTCCTTCTTCAATTGGAAACTTGACCAAGCTATACCAACTTTACCTTTATAATTGTAGTCTCTCAGGTCCCATTCCTAATGAACTTGGGAGGCTTTTTTCCCTCATTGATCTTCAATTGTTAGGTAATTCCCTCTATGGGCCAGTTCCATCCTTTTTAGGCAACTTGACAAATCTCACAGTCTTACGTTTGACTTGGAACAACCTTAACGGACCAATTCCTCCATCCATTGGGAATTTGGTCAACTTAGAAGTACTCCACCTGGGATATAATAGTCTTTCTGGAAATGTTCCTTCCACCATAGGAAACATGACAAAGCTCTCGTCCTTACAACTGTTTTTCAACAAACTAAGCGGTCACCTTCCTCTAGAGATGAACAAGATTACCAATTTGATTAACTTGCAAATAGGGGACAATGATTTCGATGGCCCTTTGCCACAACAAATTTGCCTTGGTGGGTCATTACAAAAGTTTGTTGCTAAAGCAAATCGCTTCGTTGGTCAAGTTCCGAGCAGCTTGAAGAACTGTTATAGTCTGACTAGATTGAGACTTGATGATAACCAATTGGTTCAGAATATAACCGAAGCTTTCAGTGTGTATCCAAGATTGAACTACATTGATGTAAGTGGCAATCAATTTTATGGCCATTTATCATCCAATTGGGGAAATTGTCCCGATCTCACAAGCCTTAGGATTGCCAACAACAATCTTTCTGGGGGTATACCTCCAAATTTGGGGGACGCAAGCAATCTTGGTGAACTTAACCTCTCTTCCAATAATTTGTTAGGAGAAATTCCAAAGGAATTAGGGAAGTTGACCTCATTGACTAAACTCTCTTTGAGCCATAATAATCTTTCAGGCAATATCCCTTCAAGTGTAGGGTCATTGCATCAACTTGAACAATTGGAGTTGCAAGGAAACAACTTGAGTGGCTCGATAACAAAAGATATTGGAGGGTTGAACAAGTTATGGCTCTTGAATTTGCGCGGAAACAAATTCGAGGATCGAATTCCCTTCGAGTTAGGCGAATTGCAATCTCTTCAATCTCTTGATCTCAGTGGGAATTTGTTGGAGGGAGCAATACCATCAACCCTTGGAGGATTGAAGATGTTGGAAACATTGAACCTCTCACACAACAATCTCTCCGGCGCCATTCCGCCAGGTTTCGACGAGATGTCGAGCTTGTATTCTGTTGACATGTCATACAACCAACTAGAGGGATCCCTCCCCAACAATCCAGCCTTTCACAAATTCCAAGCATTGAAGAACAATAAAGGCTTGTGTGGAAATGTCTCCGGTTTGCATCTTTGCACTAATTCGAAGAACAACTCACAACATGATCGAAAGATCAGAAAGGTCAAGTTGTTGATACTATTTCTTGTTTTGGGCACACTAATCATAACGCTTCTTGCAATTGGACTTGTATGCATCTTTTGCGGATGTGCAAGAAAAACAAAAGAGCAAGATAAAGAAGTGGAAGCTCAAGAAGATGATGATCTCTATTTTGCATGGAGCTCTGAGAGGGAATTACTGCTAGAAAACATCATTGAAGCCACAAACAACTTTGATGACAACTATCTCATCGGGAAGGGAGGGCAAGGGAGTGTTTACAAAGCGGAGTTACCCAAAGGCAAAGTGTTTGCTGTGAAGAAGTTCCATTCAAGGCCGGATGGAGAGATCTCCAACAAGAAAGCATTCACAACGGAGGTTCAAGCCTTGACTGAAATCAAGCATCGTAACATCGTGAAGTTGCATGGGTTCTATTCAAGCTCGCAGTTATCATTTTTGGTTTATGAGTTCATGGAAGGTGGTAGCTTGGATAACATACTGAAGAACGAAAAGCAAGCCACTGAACTTGATTGGAGCAAGAGGGTGAATGTTGTTAGAGGCGTGGCTAATGCTTTATCCCACATGCATCATGGGTGCACACGTGCTGTAGTTCATCGTGACATATCGAGCAAGAACGTTCTTTTGGATTCAGAATATGAAGAAGCTCACATCACTGATTTTGCAACGACCAAGTTCTTGAAGGATGACGCTAGCAATATGACCTCGTTTGCAGGCACTGTTGGGTATGCCGCTCCAGGTTAGGATTCGTTTTTGTTGCTTATATTTTTGTTAAAATACTTTAGGTTAAAGTACTGTTTTGGGGCTCACCTACTTTTACTTTTTTTTTCCTTGTCAGATTCTAAAAAAAAATAAAAAAATAAAAAAAATAAAATTCGAAATGTCTATTATACCCTTTGATTTGACACAATTCTAGTATTTTCTTTTTATTATTTTAATATAAGGGGTACAAAGCGGTAATTTTAATACACTCCCATTCCATTTTCATTCCAAATTTTTACTACCAAACACATTAAACCCATTCTCATTCACTTTCCCTTTCTGCGTAAAGAACGTGCCCTAAGTGTACTTCCTTAAAGTTTTCACTTGTCCCAATTTAACCTGAAAGATACCTTGTATCATTGCAATTTCATCCTTATTAGAAAAGAAGAATATGAAATGTAGCGGCGAAATTGCGGCGCAATGTATCTTTCAAGGACTAAGGGCACGTTCGTTTGCTAAAATGAGAGATGGAAAGGAAATAAAAAAGTATGTGTGCCCCACCAACTTTTACTTTTTCCTTTCCATCTGAAAAAAAATATAAAATATCTATTATACCCTTTGATTTGACACAATCATAACTTTCTTTTCTTTTTATTATTTTAATATAAAGGGTAAAGTGGTAATTTTAATACATTCCCATTTCATTTTTATTCCCAAATTTTTACTACCAAACACAGCAAACGCATTCCCATTCCCATTTCTTTTCCATTTTTGCGTAAAGAACGTGCCCTAAATTTTTGATATATTCATGATTCATGGACTAAATCGAGGCGAATAGAATCTTTTAAGGACCAAAATAGTAATTTATTCAAAAAAATTCCACCTATGTTTTTTTTCCCTAGTTCTTCAGAAAATATTACACTAGCTTCAATACCAACAACTCCAATGATGCTTTGAGCTTAATGTCTCAACTTAACCTATTGCAGAAATTGCTTACATGATGGAGGTGAATGTGAAATGTGATGTTTATAGTTTTGGAGTATTGGCTTTGGAAATCATAATGGGAAAGCATCCGGGAGATTTCATTTCATCATTGGCAGAGTCATCAATCACTTATGATTTTCTATTCAAGGATCTCTTGGACTCCCGACTTCCTTTACCCACAACATCAAATGTTGAGGAGTTGATGCTAATTGCAAAATTGGCATTTGCTTGCTTGAATGAAAACCCAAATTTTAGGCCAACCATGGAAGAAGTATCTACAAAGCTAGTGAAGCCAAACTATAATTGCTTGGGGGATAAGTTCCCCACCATCACAATTGGACAACTCATGAAAATTGAACTTAGTTCTTGAGTAATATTTTAGTTTGTGTGTTGTTTTATATTTGTAATAAACCATTTCCCCTTGTTTTGTTATGTATATATTAAGTAGATGTTCAGTTGTACGGTAGTACTAAATTTCAGTACATCCCTCCAATTAATTGGTCCCTAATCCATTCAAGGTGGGTTCTAATTAATGTGAGTTTTTATTAATATTAACAAATGACACTACATGATTGGAGATATGCATTGAAGTTCAGTGGTACGGTAGTATTGAACTTTTATCCGTATATATTGTAAGTTTGTTGGTATATCATTGTATATTTCTTGAGTTTGTGGCATGAATGAAGCTAAAGTTAATGTTCTAGTATTATGGTGATTTTCAAAGAGATTAAGTTATCAGCTGAAATCTTAGTTTTGGAAACAACTTTGTAAAAAAACTTTAGGTTAATATTGAGAGAGAATTCTTTCTTTACATCTTAATTAAGTTGGTATATGTCACACATATATAAGACCCTTGCCCTTTTTTAAAAAAAAAAAAAAATTTGAACTTCAAAATTCATTCTATGAAGTTAATTTATGCAAATTTATGTGGGCTTTATGTTTTTGGGATAAAACACTTGCTAAATTTCATTTCTAATGTGAAAATTAGTTTCTTAAAAAAAATATGGGCTAAGAATGTATATTTTGGGCTTTATTCTCAAAAGTCTTGTTTAGTTTTCTAAAAAAACAGTAACCCAGATGTTTTGTTGTCCAATTAAAAGGCCTAACTAATATTATGAAGGCAAAATTGATATTTTACAAATATATGAAGTTTCACTATGAAAACATTTTTTTAGGGTAGAGTTCTCTTGTCGCCCTCAAATTTTGCTGCAATGTTCATTCCTGCCCTTAAACTTTTTTTTTGGTTCATGCCTACCCCCAAACTTTCAGTTTTGTTCATGCCTGCCCTTTTTGCTAACGCCGTTAACTTGCTTGACGGAATTTGCTGACGTTGACTATGAATGTGTATCTCTTTTGCCACCTCATTGTCCACCTCATTTTACATCTCATATTTAACTTTTTACTTTTATTTAAAAAAAATTAACCTAATCCAAATAAAAATAAATAGACTTTTATCCTAAAATATTTTTTATTTAGAATAGGTTAATTTTTTTAAATAAAAGTAAAAAGTTAAAGGTGAGGTGGACAATGACATGGCAAAAAAAATACACATTCATTATCCACGTTAGCAAATTCCGTCAAGCAAGTGAACAGTGTTAGCAAAAAGGGCACGCATGAACAAAACTGAAAGTTTGGGGGTAGGCATGAACCAAAAAAAAATTGGGGACAAGAATGAACATTGCAGTAAAATTTTGGGACAGCAAGGTATTTATTTATTTTTTATTAAACTTGTTGGTACAAAACTATAAATATCCCAATTGCTATGTTGACTTAATCTTTTTACAACTTCAATTTTTTTTTTGAGATGTTTAATTTGGGCATTTAAAACTCCAAATCAAGAACATCCAAAAATATTCAAAATTGCATGGGTACTTATAATTTAATATACCGTTTAGATCTTCTTTTTTTTTTAAATGGGTCGTTTAGATCTTTTTAATTTGAGCCATTATGCTAGCTTAATTAAGTGTTTAACCATCCTCTAATATAATTCAATGTGAGCTTCACTGCCTTCATATATAATTGTGCTGTTAATTAGTGATCGATATATACAGGGAATTTGGGTGAAGAAAGAAATTGCATTGATTAGTAAAAAAAAGAAATTAAAACTTAATGGTATGTTTTTTAGAAAGAAATGGGGAAGGAAATGAGGAGGGAATGGGTGGGGTCCACTGGGTCCCATCTACTTTTTCACTTTTTTTTTATTTTCATCAACTTTAAAAAAGAAAAAGAAAATACAAAATACAAAATATCTATTATACCCTTTGATTTAATTTGACACAATCATAACTTTCTTTTCTTTTTATTATTTTAATATAAGGGGCAAAGTGGTAATTTTAATACATTTCCATTCCATTTCCATTCTCAATTGTTACTACTAAACAAAACAAATGCATTCCCTCTCCCTTTCCCTTTCTATTTCTACGTAAAGAACGTGTAATAAGTGACAAAATTAAAGCACTCATATATATGCAAAGGGATATAATTAAGAAAAAAACTTATATTCATTTCCTTACATCATTTCCATCAAGTTTGCCTATCAAAATATGACATGTGTCATTCTCTTTAACTTAACATTTTTTTCTTAACTTTGTTAACATAAAAAATGTCACATGTCATGTTTTGATAGACAAATTTGATAAAATGAATGTAAATAAATTGATATAAGTTTTCTCCTATAATTAAAGTTACACTGCAAAAAATTAAGTTTAAGTGTTTAACATTAGTTACATTATTTAACATTATTTGTTAATAACTGTAATTAATAATATCATTAGTTAATAACGTTATTTGTTATCTTAATTATTTTAATTGATGTTAAAAGGTTCTTGATATCTCTGGCGATAGTTGTAGAAGTGATATTAATCCTTTTAGCATAAATCATAATTGACGCTAAAGATATTCATTAGAATCGTAATTTATTTTGGTAGTGTTTATTTGAGTAAAAATATAGACATATAAACCAGGTATATTTTGCTTCTTATAAAAAGGGGTAACTTGTAGTTTGACAGAAATTTTGATTTTTCCTTAAACATAAATAATTTCAAAATGTTCAGAAAAAATTTTCTCATAATATTAGATAAAAATATCCCAACAAAATGCAAAATATATATATATATATAGATGTACAAAATGAGAATATATATAACTAACATAAAACAAATCATAAGTTTAAAATTAGGGGGAGGGTCAACAATTAAGGAGACCCTTCACTTATTTTAATACAAAAAGTTCATTACATCCATACAAGAACAATAAGAAACACATTAAAACACTCACACACACGAATAAAACTAGTTAATTAACGACATTGACAACAATGTTGCAAACACTAATTAATTAACATGAAAATTCTAAGAATTGATCGGATTATGTGTTGTACATCACTGAAAAATAGAGGAGAGAGATAACTCACCCCTATATGTATGTATCTGTGTCCCTCCTTACTTTTCAATCCTGTACAGCATTGAATCCTTTTTTAAAACTCCTCAGAGCGGTTCCGAATTCTCAAAACGCACGATCACAATAGGACTCCTCACGGTATGTTTCCCATCGCTCCACACCAGAGCCCCAAACGAAGAATTCGAAGGTTGACCCTGCAAATCACTCATTGCTTGCAAAACAACCCTAAACTTCTTCTTCTCACCAATTTTCTTAAAATTCAAACTCTTTGGCTGAACCACAACCTTAACTCCATCAGGTGCTTGCACACTCACAGAATATGTACTACTTGGAGGCCCAACATTTGTGACCACACGATTAACACTCACAGGATCCACACCCAATGAAGATAGTGTGATTGAAGGGTAGTTGAAATCTTGCATCCTGTATGATTTTGGACATTTATAAGGCTTGTTGTAATTGAAGGATGAAACCAAAGTGTCCTTGTAGGCTGAAGCACATAAGAAGTTTAGGTAATCGGAAGGTGTTAGATCGTAGATAAGACCAGGATCTATTGCTTGGTTGGGGCGAACATGTCCTGAGCCATAAGCAAATGGAGTTGCTGCTGAGTAATTTACTCCATCCAGAATTGGTTTGTTGGTGTTATCTAGTGTAGTTGCTGCAATTAAGGTATAAGAAATCATAAAAGAAAGCATCAAGATTAGTATAAGAAACCACAAGTATTTAGAAGTGTACTGGACTCTGACTAATCTGGCTCGACTTAGTGGAGGTCCCATCAGAGAGTAGAACTTTCTCAAGAATAGAATAGATTGTAGAGTGTGTTTCTATTACTCCAACTAATTGACCACCTATTAATTGATTCATGGTATCTCTACTCTTTTTAAGAGAAAAGATGAAATTCCATTATTGGATACTAAACTTACCAAAAATCTTGTTTTCTTAATGGTTTATTATATCCTTGTTGAAAGCAGATCCTCTAAAGTTGAAATTTTTTGAAGTTCTTGATGTTGTCTCTTGCATGTTTTTTTTTTAATTTTTAATTTTTTTATTTTTTAAACTTTGGACCAATTAGAAATGAGTATTGAATCAACTTCATAAATTTCATAAACTTTTAACTTTAGAGGATCCAAACTCATCTTTGTTCTCTTATATTCGAAAAAAGAGTTAAACTTTGGACGCACGTGTGTCTATTTTCTTCAATTTAATTTGGTACTTCACATATGCCTATTTTTTCAATTTGATCCCTTTGTTTCGTTGCTATTTAAATAATTAATGGTATATTATTTAGTACAAACAGACTAACATTTAAGATCTGCAAAAATAATCTGTTAAGTATTATATAGCAGTAAAGAAAGGGACCAAATTGATAAAGACTTTTTGTGAGAGACCAAATTAAGAATGTGAATCTTTGAGGGACTAAATCAAAAATAGTTTTACCTAGTCGTCATAGCTACTTAACTTCAACTAATCGAGATTTTTGATGGCTTCATAAAGATTTTAACCATTAATCGAGTCTATATATATATATTCATAAAAAATATGAAATAATTACCAGTAGTCATAATTGCAGATTTAATAGCTGCTGGACTCCAATTAGGATGACGAGTCTTGAGAAGAGCAGCAATTCCAGAGACATGAGGGCAAGCCATGGAGGTTCCTGATAGAATACTGTAATTAAAGCGACGTGTGTCTGCTAATAGATTTGTTGGGCTTGCCATATATGAATATGCAGCTATTATGTTCAATCCAGGAGCTGTTACATCAGGCTGCACAAATTTTAATTAATTAAAAATTGGTGTGACACAGATAGTAAGAGATCTGTGCTCTCTTAATTATTGCCTCTCGGTTCGATCCCTAGAAGAATAGGAATGGAGCGTCATCCCCAGTAATGAGCTCAGTAGTACCCAAAAGATTAATTATTAGGTCTGGTAGAAAAAAAAATGATGTGAATTAATGAACAGAAAAATTAAAACCTTGAGAATTGATGGCTGAATGACATTGGGTCCCCTTGATGAGAATGAAGCAATAACTGGGGCTGGTCTTATTCCTAGGAATGTTTTCCCATTATCCAACATTGCAAGAGGATTCCTGCACCAATATACATACATACATACATACATGTGTGTAAATGGAAGTGTAGTTTTGATACTACTAAACTTATTTTTTGGTCACGAAAGATCACGTTAGTCAACTCATTAGTCTCGTTAGTTGTTAACGGCTCAAGTGATGTGGCTCTCGTTAAAGCATTTAAAGTTACTGCATGTCTTATGACTAGATCATTTCTTCCACATAGCTAAGTAGTTAATTGGATATCTAAAAAGGCACGTAAATAATCCCGCCACATCAACAATTAACGGGCCATGTCATTTGGGCTATTAATTAATGACCAATGAGACTCGGGGACTAATATTAATGTAATCTTTTAGATACTAAAAAGTAAGTTTCGACACATGCTGTATTATTCATAAGACTCATTTCTATGTGTGTGATAAGTACTTACTTGTTGTGGCTGTAGTAGGAACTAGAGGGATCAGTATTATTATCTTTTCCAGAAGTTGGGCAAAGATGAGGATCAGCAGTTACAGTATGTCCACTTTGCTTATCATTTTCCAAAATCATTCCCACTGCACCTGCAAGTGTTGCTTGAAGGCCTTTATCCACTGGTCTTATGCTTCTTCCTCTTTGGCATATCAATAGTTTGCCTTTTACTTTGTTTGGATCAAGTGTTCCAGCCAAGCACAGATCACTGCACGAACAAACACACAACATCAATAATTTTAATATCAAATTGTTGGATCAGGTCCAATTCTTTTTCTTGCAATTTCTATGCAGTTGTTTCAAAATGCTTCATTTGTTAAGTAATAATGATTTTTTAAACATGAACTCGCACTAATTAATACGGATACGGACTCACAATGAATGGATTACAGAACAAAATGTTGTTAAGCATAATTAAGTTGAAAATTTGATATTTTTTATGTGTAATTTTGTTCTAATAAGAAGAGTTCAACTTCTAAAAGTTAAGTTAGAGAACGGATCCAAATGCTGGGCTCTTTTGTGCATTAATTAGTATGCTAAACTCTCGTTTTTCATTGTTTTTTTTTTACTTTTTTTAAGTTTAAATTTGAAAAATTGTAAATATTTTTTAAGAATAAGTGATATACACACACAAAAAAATAAAAATTTCACACAAATCGGGACTTACCATGAATGGTTTAGGGACTAAAAAATTAGTTCCTTATTCATTCATAGTAAATCTCGATTTATGTAGAGTTTTAAAATTTTTTTTGTATCTATTTTTTTCGTACTTTAGATATTATTTAAAAATATTTACTTCTCAAATTTAAATTAAAAAAAAAAACTAAAGAAAACAATGAAAAACGAGAGCTTAGAATATTAATGCACAGAAGAGCCAAACACTGGATCTGTTGTCAAAAAGTTGAGTTTTCCTCAAACTCTCTCTTTTTCAATTTTTTTTTTCTTTAAGTATGTACAAAATTTTTAATTTTGAAGACCAACTCAATGTAGTGGTAATTTTTTATTCCTCTCATTAATTAGAAAAACATCAAGTTAATTAGGTGTCCCTGATAATTTACTAAACATGCTAAGTAACAAATGAATGTTGTCACGGTGTTACACAAATAGTAATGAATTTGTATTTATTTTAACTATGGCCCCGTTCAGGTTTGATCCTTGAAGGGATGCGAATAGAGTGTCATCCATTGAGAATGCCGCTCTCAACAATAAACTTTGCATTACTCGATAGATTAATCATCAGGCTCGCTCTGAAGATCCTCTATATAAGGAAAAAAAAAAAAGGAGGTGTAATTGAAAATGTTGCACTTACGCATCTTGATAGGTGACATTTGGAAGGCGAGCATCACCTCCACGGATCATAGTGGCAAACCCATTGGGAGTGCCTGCGTTAATACTCGTTCCCTGATACAATCATCAATAATTCAAATTTATCCATAATTCTAACTCAATATATATATATACGTTTCACATGAATAAATGTACATACAATTTCTTAAAATTTTTTAAATCTATTATAAAATTATTATTATTATAATATTATTTTTTTAACAGTTAAATTTTAGTTATCGAAATAAGTTGTTAAAAAAATTCAATAATAGTATTTTTTACAGTCAACAATTATCAATAATATTATTTTTAATAACACATTTGTCGATGACAACGGTAAAAAAATACCGCTGAATATTGTTGAACAAAGTATTAACGACAATTATATTGACCGTAAAAAATTATATTATTATTATTATTATCTTTTTTTAACAATTCATTTCAATGGCCAAAATTTAATTTTTGCAAAAGTTAAAATATCTTTTTTCAATAATTAAGTGGTCGTTGAAATATAAGTTATAGAAAATATTCATTTTCCTTGTAGTGCAATAAACTCTACTCATTATATAATTTATTTTAATTTAGTCCCTGAAATTAGATAAAATGTCAAATTTAATTTAACCCATAAAAGATGAAATTTTTCTCAATTTAGTGGCAAAAAAATTTTGGTAGTTACATTAATAACAATTCCTAAAGATCAAATTAAGACAAACTGCATCTTTCAGTGATTAAATGTCACATTTCTATTTTTAAGAACTAAATTAAAATATATAAATACCTTTATGCGCTGGCCATTACCAAGAGTAATATTATCATTGAAGTCCCTATCTATAGAACTAGCCGCCACAGTAAACAGCCACGGCGCCACATTGCTGACCGTCCCATCTTCCGGCCCTTCGTTACCTCCCGAACACACTACCACTATACCCTTCGCCACCGCGTGAAACGACCCTATTGAGATCCCATCAGTGAACAAATCCTCCGGGGATTTTACGTGTCCATTAATCGACACCGAGATGACGTCGACGCCGTCACTGATGGCTTCGTCGAAAGCCGAGAGTATGTCCGTCTCGTGGCACCCTCCGCCTTCGGAGGGATTCCAACATGCCTTATAGGCCGCAAGACGCGCCCTGGGGGACCCGCCCTTAGCCGTGCCGTTGCCATTTTTAAGGACACTCACGTCCTTGACGAAGTTGCCCCCCGCGGTGGACATCGTGTGGGTCCCGTGTCCTACGATGTCCCGGGCGCTTCTGTGGTGGAGTGGGTCTACCTTGCCTATGCCGGACTCGTATCCTTTGAGGAATACTTTTGCTGCTAATAGCTTCCTGGTTGGTTAATGAAAGTTAATTTATTAGTTTTTGAATCGCTGTTAATAGAACATGTGACATAATTAACTTGATGATGTGATATCCTTAAGTATTTCATTAAACTGTCAAACTAGCTTATCTATTAGCACCCTTAAAAAAAATTACATTCTCCTCCCTAAAGAGATGTGCAATTACACTTGTATGTATAAAATTATCATACTCCCAAAAAATATAATTTTTCTTAATTTAGTTCTTAAAAATGTCAATTTTTTTTAAAAAAATATAATTTATCTCAATTTAGTCCCTGAAAATTTCTATTAACATAATTGACGAAAATTTTCTTATAGACCAAAATAAAACAAATTATGTCTTTTAACAACTAAATTTGATATTCCGTCTTTTAAAAACTAAATAAAGACCTATTATATTTTTTGGGGATCAAAATGAAAATTCACTCTAAATTATATTATAAATGTAAAATTTTAAATGATTTAATAGGGCAAATTACTCTTTTGGTCCTCAACGTTTGCACCAAGTTTAATATTGGTCCTCAACGTTTTAAAAAGTTATTTTAGGTCCTCAGCGTTTTTTTTTTTGTCAAAATTGGTCCTCCAGTGTAATTCCATCTGGTTTTTTTCTTAAATGCTGACGTGGAAGGTTTATGTGGCACACCCTCTCTCTTACGTGTCATATTTGGATGATATGATACCCTCTCTCACTCCAACTCAACAAAACGACGCCGTTTTCATCACTTCTCTCTCACTCCAACTCAGCAAACGGCGTCGTTTTGCTGAGTTGGAGTGAGAGAGGGTGTCATATCATTCAAATATGACACGTAGGAGAGAGGGTGTGCCACATAAGCCTTCCACGTCAGCATTTAAGAAAAAAACCAGACGGAGTTACGCTGGAGAACCAATTTTGACAAAAAAAAAACGTTGAGGACCTAAAATAACTTTTTGAAACGTTGATGAACAAAAGAGTAATTTGGCCGATTTAATAAGAGAGAGACCTGTTGCAGAGAGTTTTATTGGAAAGGGCGGGGAGATTGTTGATTTGGCATGTGGAACCTCCACGCCACTTTGATGGAACGGCGCTGTATCCTATGTCGTTGAAGCTTTTCGATTCCGGCCAAACACCTTTGTTCCACAAACAAAACACACCACAATTTCATAACAATATATCTTATCAGAGGCTTGATATGTACTTACGTGTGTATGTTTTTTTTTTTTTTAAATTATTAAAATATAATATAAATTTATTATTATTAATTTTTAATTACCAGTATCAATGACACCAATGATTGTATTTTGACCAAATCTTGCCTTGACCCAAGCAGAATTTGCTTTAACTTTTCCATTTCTTTCTTGTCCAAGAAATTCCCATGACCTGGTTGTGTGCACTGTCTGCACTTTGCTCAAGAACACAGATACTACATTTCCCTTCTCTGCAATAATAATATATACATTCCAAACATTAATTTTCTCACCAAAATATTAAATTTTAAATAATTATTATTATTGTTATGACAAATATTGTGAATGAAGCAGCAATAACTCTCACTTTTAATCTCATCAGCTTCTTCATCTTCAAGCAATGCAGCAAAGCCATTGATGTGTTTATTATAAGAGTAAATCATAGCTTCTTTTGCCTTCTCCTTGCTGTCAAACACACTTATAATCATTATTATATTATATATTTTTTACTACATTATCATTTTGCTCCATAAAATATACAATATGTCTCAATTTAGTCTTTCAAATATACATTTTGTCTCAACTTAGTCACTGAAAGATAGAAATTTTAAATTTAATCCCTAATAGATGCAATTTGTCTCAATTTAATCCCTATTTTTTTTTTGTCAATTATGTTCAGGGATTAAATTGAGACAAATTGTATCTTTCTTAAGAGGTTTAACTCACCCCAAAAGAGCTCTCAAGGAAACAGGATTACCTTAGTCTATATATACAGCTTATTATCCCTTTAATTAAACAATGTGGGACTTCAACACGCCCCCCTCACACCCGACATAGGAGTGTGAAGCCAACGGGTTATCTCTAAGCAACCCATAGTAAGGCTCATCCATCTACACATACCAAACCTCCCTCTGATACCATCTTAAGAGGTCTAACTCACCTCAAAAGAACTCTCAAGGGGAGAGGATTACTTTAGCCTATATATACAACTTATTAGCCCTTTAACTGAGTAATGTAGGACTTCAACAATCGAGAGTGTTGATTTGATTTCATTAATTTGAAACAGAAACAAAATGAAGGTGATGATGAATTTGTGTACCTTCCCAAAAGAGAGGAGAGGAAATCATAATGAGAATTTGTGGCAGAATCCATATCAGCAGAGGAAGGATTAGGGCCATGAGAATGTGATCCCAAGTACACTATGTAAGGCTGCAAACACAACATTATATATATATAAAAGGTGTTTAATTAGTTATAATAAGAAATTAATTGATAATGAGATTAATTGTGAAGAAGAACACTAAAAATTAAAAAAGATAGATTTAATTTGCTTGCCTTTCTTATGGCAAGAGCAGGTTGAAGAATGAAAGTGCAAAGAGGAAGAAGAAGAAGAAGAAGGTGGTGAAACATAGAGGAACCCATCATTTTTCTTCACTTGGATTTTCTGTGTGTGTAGTGAGCAGAGGACTCTGCTTTGTTTCCTTATATAATCCCTCTTTTTAAAAAAAAAGAAAAAGTTATTGTAGTTTATTGTTGTGATTAAATTAATGTATATTTCTTTTTTCTTGTTTAGAACAATTAATGTACATTTCTAAGTGAAAATGATTTTAAGTTTTATTGCCTGGTTAATTAAAGTAGTGGGTACTTTTAAGTGGGGGTTATTTTATTTCTTGTAAGGTACAGTTTTGTGTATGGAAATATTTACTTCGAGTGTTTAACAAAATAAATAATTTTACCTTCAACAAAATAAATAATTCACAGTAAATATAAATGTGCTTGTCCTCGTAGTTTTTAATATTGATTGTAATCATATATTTAGTTATAATTTTTTTATTAATTTAGTCACGATAATACCTTTTATTTTGTAATGACGCGGTGATAATTGTGACTAAATTAACGACACTGCATTACATTGTTAAATATATGATTTGACATCACAATCAACATTAAAACCTATGAAATCGAATAATTATATTTACATATGCCGTTAATTATTTACACGAAATTTGAATGAATAAAAAAATTACTTACAAACTGAAAGTTTAGAGATATAATTAATAATCAGTAAAATTTAAGACTATAATTAACAAGTTTAAACACTTTGGCTATCGACTAAAAATTGTCTTCATTCCAAAACCAATAAGTGGATTTCTAATTATTTTATTTATTTTTGTATAGTACTATTCTAAGAAGTGGAATCTAAGCTTTATTTACTTGGAAAATAAGATATCTTATGCGTAGGTAGTGCGATCGTGGAAAGAAAAGCAAAATATTCCCTAATAACATAAATATCACAGTTTGATATCTTATAATTAGTGAAAACTTTTCATAATGAAAAGCAAGGTACAATTCCTCAAAGAGAGTAGTACACTACAAAAAAGCAGAAAAAGTCATTGGAGGAGCACTTTTTACCACGGTTCCAAAGTAACCGCTACAACACTTGCGTGGTTCATTATTATTATTATTTTTTTGTCAATTCTTCATTTTGGTCCTTTATGTTTCACTCAAGTTTCAAATTAGTCATTTACGTTTCAAAAGTTTTAAATGAGTCCTTTATCTTTCCTGTAAGTTCTAAATTGGTCCTTCCGTCCAAGTCCGTCAATTTCTTAAGTTAACTGCTGACGTAGCATGCCGATGTGGACACAAAATCTCTCTTACGTGTATTAGATAGCTGACATGGCCTTAAACACACCAAAATGACGTCGTTTAAGCCAAAAACAAAATCATGCTGAGAGGACCAATATTGAACTCTAATGAAACATAAAGGACTAATATAAAACTTTAATGAAACATAAATGACCAATATATAAACATAAATGACTAATATAGATTTTAATGAAACATGAAGGACAAATATAAAATTTTTGAAAAACATAAAGTACCAATATAAAACTTATGAAAGATAAATGACCAATTTAGAACTTGGGTGAAACATAATGGACCAAAACGGGCATTTGACCTTTTTTTAAAAATCAATAACGCAGAAGAAGAATAATTTGTAATCGTTGTTAGACTAAAACATTGAAATAAAAGCACAATTGAGATAGTAAAATTAAGAGAACTTTAGGATGAAAATCCTCGCTGATCTTCTATTGTTAACAAAATATTTACTATTTCTACATACAAGAAAAGTTGTGTTCTGCATAGATGTAAATATCATATACTTCTCCATCAATTTGATAAAAAAGTTTTTCAACATAGATGCTGAAATCTAAATCAATCTAATAACAAAATCTTTCATAAAGAAAGACTAAACTCAGAAATAAATCTGGACAGAACCACCACCAAACTTGAAAAGAGTATTAAAGATATTATTTATTTAATTGATAAAGCAAAGAAAAAAGATAAAAGGTCAAAGGTTCATATTGGCCCTCTATGTTTCACTCAAGTTTCAAATTAGTCCTTTATGTTTCAGAAGTTTTAAATTAGTCCTTTATGTTTTCCAGAAGTTCTAAATTCGTCCTTTCGTCTAAATCCGTCAATTTTTTAAGTTAACTGCTGATGTGGCGTGTCGAGGTGGACACATAATCTCTCCTATGTATATTAGATAGCTGACATGGCCTTAGACACACCAAAAACACCCAAACGACGTCATTTAAGCAAAAGATAAAACTATGTTGAGAGGACCAATATGAAACTCTAATGAAACATAAAGGACCAATATAGAACTTCAATGAAACATAAAGGACCAATATAGAACTTGAATGAAACATATATAAAGGACCAATATAGAACTTGAATGAAACATAAATGACCAATATAGAACTTTCATGAAGCCTGAAGGACAAATATAAAACTTTTGGAAAACATAAAGGACCAATATAAAACTTTTGAAAGATAAAGAACCAATTTAAAATTTGAGTGAAACATAGAGAGCCAAAATAGGTATTTGACCAAGATAAAAATAAGAGAGAAATTATAATAATTACAACTTCTACTTTGTAGATCTAAAGAAAATGAAAAAAGAAAATAAGGCAAAACATCAAGCCACTGTAGAGCTTTCAGAAACTGTTGCTAGAAGAGAGTAATCGCTGCAGAACAGAGAGAGCGTTTTTGCAATCACCACTAAATGGGATAGTGACGGAGGAATTAGCAGTTTTTCCTAACCGCCATTAAATTATTACTCCTAATAAACCGCCGCTAAAAACCCTTTTTTTCTTTTGTATATGTAGTTGTGTTTAAAAGGTATAGAAGAACTAACACCCATTTCGTAAATAATATAGTTGATTTATTACAGTCAATAATTTCGTATATAGACTTTTTAAGGAGGAGTATACAAGTTAATTTTTTGCAATGTTTGCATTGATCATATAAAAATATTATTTAAGTTATATTATTCTTTTCCTCACATTCAATTCATTCTTGTAACTCCAAATATACACTCAAAACTCGTATATTCTTGAAGTGTCACTTATATATACTACAATATATTTTATCAAAACAATGCATGGTTTTTAATTCAATTATCTGTCACAAAGAAAATATGAAGTAATAACACTTTATTCTTTTATTTTACAAAATAGTGACAATATTGAGTTGTTAGTGACGTACCGGTGAATTATTGAACCGGTCTCTGAGCACCTATAAGGGGAAATCACGCCGAGAGGAGGACTCTCACGATAATACTTCGATGTCCAAATCAATATTTAGTGGCTCAGAATAGTAGTATAAGCAGAGAGAATTCATTGAGTTTATACATAAGCATGTTGAGGGTATTTACACTGATTTTTTGAAGGACATTTATGTCTTTTGTATTTGATAGAGACATGGTATATAAAATACGTGTTCATAATCGAATGTACAAAGATGATTAGTCGTGGGGAGAAGTAATGATTAGTTAATGTGACATTTGGTGCAGATAGAGAGAGGTATTGGACCTGTCTCGATCGATCGGTATATATGTTCGTACTTTATTAGTGACAAAATTTTTATCATTAAATCAGTTTTTTTAATAATTTCCGTAATAAAAAGAAATATAACATAATAACACTCTACTTTATTCCTTTATTCTTTATATATTTCCAATATACTTTGATCTCTTAGTAGGATCAATGATTCCTTTAATTATTTGTGTGTCAATTTCTATGCCTTTTTGTTTTAAAATTAGTTTCCTTAAGCAGATGGGTCCTATCTTAAATCTTTTAAAAAAAGGAAGCTCTTGCTGACATTGTACTGATGACGATAAAGAGGGATTTTGAGGATCATATACTCTCAATTATTAAGAAGAAAGTGTTTTATTATATGTAAAGTTTGGAATGATATTGATATGTGATACGTATAAAGGAGGCAATTAACAAAAGGATGCCAAACTTGTGTTTAAGAGACAAAACAATATTATCATTAGAATCAAATATACAAATAAAATTAGTAGGGAATGTCAATTTATTTATTTTGGTACATATCACATATCCACTGTCGAGCACAATACCAAATTCTTTCACTGGTTTGTGAGTACTTCAAAAAATAAAATAATTAATTTAAGAATTTAAAGTTGATCCATATTCAAAAAATAAAGAAGAAATTTTTTCCACCTAACCACAATCTCAATATGCTAGTAGAGAATGTCAATTTAAACAAGAGTAGTATAATATTATTTTAGTCTATGAAAGATTATATTTATTTCATTGTAATCCCTGAATTATAAAAATATTAAATATATTCTTTGAATTATAAAAATATTAAATTTAATCCCTAAATGCATTATATTGTGTCACAAATTTTGTTCATTCCAAAAAAAATGCAAAACTATTTTTTTAGACTAAATTTAATATTTTCATAAATTAAAAACTAAATTGAGGTAGATAAAATCTTTCATAAACTAAATTTAATTTTTTTATAATTTAAGTATTAAATTAAAACAATTAAAACTTTTAGGACAATTAAAACAAAGTTTTCTTTGTCTTTATCAAAATTCCATGAATAATTAATTTAATATGAGACCATGTGGTGCATGCTATGTTTAAAGCAGTGTAGAATAATGTAGAAGATGGATTATTATGGAACCGACAGGATTGAAAGTGATGGAAACAAAGCAATGTACTCACTTTTTTTATTTTGGGATTTGGAAAGTGAAAATTAAGATATCTTTTATTAGGTCAAGAGTCAAGACCCTGTTTGGCTATGCTTTTATCTTTATGGGATAATGGGAGAGGTTGTTACATTTATATGGACCAATCAAGTGTTGACACCCAAAAGGAAACTCAGAATTAAGTCACAACATATATGCTAACTTTTTTCATCTTCTTTCTATACTATCGTACTATTGAACATAATTTAATACATTCTTTCAATTATGTAATGTCATTTGTTAATATTAATAAAAACTTACATTAATTAAGACTCAATTTGAATGAATTAAGGACCAACTGATTGAAGAAATATACTAAAATTTAATACTACCATACCACTAAAAATCTACTAGTTAATTATATAATATATATATATATATATTAGTCCAGCCAAATTTGTAGACTAATAATATAAATTGTAGCCTAAGGAAACATATTAATTATATTAATATTTCTGTTTCAGTTGATATAATTGATAGAGCATTTAATAATTTAAAATTTTTACAAAAGTTATTAGTAAAAATTATTTTCAATGTTTAAAAATTTTCATCGGCCAATCAAAAAAAAAAAAGACAATATCCTAAACCAATAATTAGCATTTAGCAAAATCCTAACAATTAAAATTATATATATATATATATATATATATATATATATATATATATCACACTACTTGTTAAATTAGGCTTACAAGGTTAGCAAATTACAAGTATATAATATGAGAAGTTAAAAATATACATTTGGATTGAGTGTTTAGGCTTACATATTGTTTGAATGTTATGGGTAAAAAAAATTAATGAAGGCTCAATCCTTACAAATTCAAGCTCCTCAGATGATTTACCCCTTCAATTATCAGTGCCAATTATCATTTTGTTCATAAACAAACTCTTTTTTTAAAAGGCTAAAGCTAAGTTAGCCTTTGTTTCGTAGTAATTAATTTCATATTATTTGATGAGTAAATTATTATTTTTGTTTGTTAAAGATTTTAATTGTTTTAATTTAATATTTGAATAATGACAATATTCAATTTAGTCTCGCAATGAGTCTATTTGTGTACAATTTAACCTCTCAATCATAAAAATAATATATTTAATCCTTGAATAGGACAAGGTGTTACAATTTCATTCTTGAAATAAAAGCACAAAATGTGAAACGTAGGGACAAAATTAATTGGGACATAAGATATATTTTAAAAACTAAATTTAATATTTTCATAATTCAAAAATTAAATTAAAACAACTGAAATATTTTAGGAATCAAAATTACAATTTACTTTTATCGTATTTTTTTGTAATATATATATTAGCCTAAAAATCAAAATTGTCAATTGCAAATAAATGCGATCTTCATTAATTTTTCATTCCCTCTATGCTCCAATGAATGGCATATACATACACATGACATCGATTTACAAATTACACAGTACACTTAGACATTAAAGAGATTACAATATGAATTTGACAAAATATTACAGAGATAACATTGAATCTTCGAAGCTTATCAAGATTTTACCAGTAAGATTTTACGATTTTATTTAAAGAAAGTGATTTTAATTTTAAATAAAATAAAAATCTACTTCGAGGATAGCAATACCAATAATTTTATACTATTATTTGTATTTTTAATTATTTTATAAAAAATAAGATCTTACGATCCTTGATCAGATCTTGTGATATGATCTATCTTATACTTCTTCCGATCCTATACGCAAGATCCCATTCTTAACAGCATTGCCTCTACCAGCCATCCCATGTGAAATGAAGGCGAAAACTAAGAGGAAGAAGCTCTTCATTTTCATTCTTCCCTAAGGCTGGCTAAGTTCTTCAATTAATACGTAATGGGATTCTTCTCGTTTTACACTGCATTTTCAAATACATAAACACTAATCACTCCCAGAAATTAAAAGTCCATGATATCATAATTATATAAGCAATTAGGATAAAACACTCGAGTGTATATAAATATAATACACACGAAATAATTACCCGAATATAGTTATCAAAAAAAAAATACCCGTATTTAGAAACTTACTTTAATTTGCGTTGGCTGATCCTCTTACAAAAGATACCCAAACACTAATGTTCGCAATTCACACTTTCAGCTACAACGCGTAATAAGATGCTACTAATGTTTGGAATGTGAGTAAAAAATTGGTGGAGCTATCCAAATCTATAAAGCTGCAATATGAAAATCATATCCAGTGTATTTTTCATAGCTTGATTATTTAGTAGGATGTGAGAATCAAAACCACCCTTGAATAATTGGTCCATATCCTGCAAGATAAAGTGGTTTTAAAGGATTAAACAATAGTTAATTATGAGAATTAGTAGTTATTATATGATCATCAAATTAAAGATGTCATAATGATAAGTTTCTAAGAATTACAATTGTCATATGAAAGACTTAAAAGAGGTTTTTGCTTTAACTTCTTCAAATAGAAAAAAAATACCTTTAAAGAGATGAACCAGGCTATAATTCACGACAATTGTAGAAATCAATGGTTTTTCTCTTAGGAATCATGCAAATCTAGAAGGCTATAAATGAATAAAGAAAGAGCTTTGATATCACTCGTAAAAAAGGAAATTCGTTAGAGTTCTAATAGTGAATAGATATGTGTAGATCGTCATTAGGTGAACCTTACATTTATAAGGTTAAAAAGGGAAGGCGTTAAACATACATGAATCCGTTTTCAAATGTTTGTTAATGCTAGCCCATGAATGGCGTGAAGGATGACAAGGGCAGAAGAAAATGGAGGCTTTTCACGTTTTCGTTCAACTAAGTTTATCACATGTTAATGCAGACCCATAGATGGCGTGAAGGATGACGAGGGCATAAAAAAACAGAAGCAATTTTCACGTTTCTCTTAAATGTGATGAAGATACATGAACTGATTTTTAAATATTTGTTAATGCAACCCTATGGATAGCGTGAAGGATAACAAGGGCACAAGAAAAATGAATTGAAGTCAATAATTACATTTCCATTCAATGTGTTAAAGATATATGAATCAATTTTTTTTTAATATTTTTTAATGCAAACCGATGGATAGCGTGAAGGTTGATGAGAGCACAAGAAAACAGAGGCTTTTCACGTTTCCCTTCAACATGTTGAAAATACATGAATCAGTTTTTCATATGTTAATGTAGGCTCATAGATGGCATGAAGGATGACGTGGGAAAAAGAAAACGGAAGCAATTTTCACGTTTCTCTTAAATGTGTTGAAGATACATGAATCTATTTTTTTGAATATTTGTTAATGGAACTCTATGGATTCGAAGAGGTTGATGGATAACAAAGGTACAAGAAAAACGAATGGGCATGGGAATGAGAATGTTGTAGGGAATGTGAATAATAATATGAAAGTGATGTGATATGAATGGAATAAAAGTGGATAAAATGACTATTTTACCCTTATATTAAAAGTGGGTAAAAAAGCAAGGACAAAAATATAATTTTATCTTATTGTAAAAAGTAAGGTATATTCAATAAAAAAATGTTATAAGGAATATTGAATTATAAAAAGGTTCACGCTAATTTTCGCAAGCAACCAATAAGCTTTTTACGTTTCCATTCAACATGTTATAGATACAAGAATCAATATTTCAAATTTTGTTAATGCAAGCCCATTATATGGCCTGAAGGATGATGTGGGCCAGGCACAAAAACACAGAGGCAGATTTCAAGTTTTCTTTCCATGTAACATCCTTTTTTTACTTTTTTTTTCATAATTGGAAGCTGGAATTAACAAACAGAAACAGAACAGAGTTATTCAATGTAAATGTGAGAGTAAACGAAAGAAGTTATTGTCCCCTTTTTTTAAAAAAATTACACTACAGTAATATGTGATTTGGCCTAATTTTAATTGTCTTTTGATTTTATTTTTGTCAATTAGATGTCTTAGAGTTTGCACCGTTAATAACTTAGTACCTCGTAATTTAGTCTGTCAATTTTTTAATAGAACTGTATCATGTGCCGCGTATATGATCCTAAATTAAGCCAAACTACATAACACTAAAGTGTAATTTACCCTTTTTTTTTCCCTAGTAATTTTGACATCCGTTTCTTTTTTTAATGGACTTGGGTCTATGTTTTTTTTATGGGATCTATGTTAGTATAGGGGTTATTTTATAGTAATTTTCAAAAAAAGAAAGTTTATATTTTCAAAATAAAATAAAATAACTTTGACATCTCTTTGAAAAAAAGAAAAGACTATAATTTACTTTTAATCTAATAAATTATTATTATTATTATTATTATTTTCTTTACTAAGAATATGATATGCGAAGGACTTTTTTTTTTTAAATATATCTATCCATATATTGTGCTGTATTTAATTTGCAAAAAAAAATTCTGAATTGTTTACCAATTTAGTTTAAAAAATATTTATTTTTTATGTTCTTGAAAATGAACATTTCCTTCCAAACCAATGTCTCTTTCGGAAGGAGATCCTCTGCAAATTGCAAGTGCAGAGAGGTGCACGTTTTTTACTTTGGTGATCTGATTTTTAGCATGTCCAGTATAAAAAAAAAGATAAAAATAAACTGAAAATACAATAGAGTTAATTAATTAATTAATAAAAATAAATAAAATTACTAGAGACAATCCTGTTTAAAACACTGCAAGGCGTGCTGGAAACAAAAAAAAATATTCTATTTATTTTTAATGAATGGAGTTAAGTATTTAATAATATTTTAGTCATAGACACCTATACTGACAGTGTCTTGAACAAGATCGTCTTTAATAAAAAATGCCTATAAAAACTTTAAAAATAATTCTATTTATTTATATTAATTAATTATTTAACTCTTATAATTATTTTTAGCTTATCTTTATTTTTTTTTATGCTATAAATCAGATGATCAAATATTCTCTATACTGAGCATTTGGGTGAATGAGTTAAATTCCTTAGATCATCGTCTGTCCTTGCTGTAGTCAATATGTTCTCAGATTAAGGATTTTTGTTCTTGTTTTGATTGTATTTATTTTGAATGGGTGCCTAGGAACTGTAATAAGCCCGATCATGTTTTAGCTTGTTTTGCTAAAGCTACTCGTTTAAACTTTTGGTAGGAGAATCATATTCTTTTTTTTTTTTCTTTCAGATGTACTGAATTTTGATTTAGATAAATGAAGTCTCCAGGTATCACCCTGGTTCTCTAAAAAAAAAAAGGTCAAAACTCCAAATTGGTCCTTTATATTTGCACGAAGTTTCATATTGGTCCTTTATGTTTCAAAAAGTCCAAATTGGTCCTTTATGTTTGCAAGAAGTTCCAAATTGGTCCTTCCGTCCACTTCCGTCAACTTTTTAAGTTAAGTGCTGACGTGGCGTGCTGACGTGTCCATCTAAGCTGACGTGTCATGCCACGTCAGCACCACGACACTGACACGTCAGCGCCACGTCACTGCCACGTCATCACATATGATATTGGATGATGACGTGGCAGTGATGTGGCGATGACGTGGCATGTCACGTCAGCTTTAATTGACACGTAGGAGAGATGGTGTGTCCATGTCAGCATGCCACGTCAGCACTTAACTTAGAAAATAAACGGATTTGGACGGAATGACCAATTTGGAACTTCTTGCAAACATAAAGGACCAATTTGGACTTTTTGAAACATAAAGGATCAATATGAAACTTCGTGCAAACATAAAGGACCAATTTGAGGTTTTGACCAAAAAAAACTTAGAGTAAAAAACGTGCACTGCACCTAGACCTGCTCATGGGCTGGGTAGCCCATAACTACCCAAGCTTAAGCCCATGGGTCAATTACCCAACATTAAGAATTGGGTATAGGTATTACTTGAGCCTTACCCATCAAATACCCATTTTATTAAAAATACTTGGGCTAAAACTTGGATAGTACTTGAACCCTACCCATCACTTACCATCATTCATTACCTACCATCACTACCCGTATTGGCCCGCAGTCTGCACCCTGTACTTGTCATTTGCAAGGCAGAGGATCTTCTTCAATTCCGGAGTGGTAATTTATTTAGAAAAAGCACAATTATTTTTTTAAAAATCTAAAATATAAACCATGGTACCTTATATGCTGTTAATTAATGTTGGAATTGGATATTTTTTGTTTGTCACAATAGGCTTTAAATATTCAATGGATCTACGTTTTTGTTTGTCACAATAGGCTTTAAATATTCAATGGATATTTTGGGCAATGGGTTATATATATATTTTAATTATCTTAATTTAGTTTTTGAACAATAAAAATATTAAACTTAATCTTTATAAGAATTTACTATTATCAATTTAGTTTCTAAATAATGAACATATTAAATTTAATTATTAAAAACACTTTAAGAAAAATAAATATTTTCAACAATCTATAATTCACCAACGGGAGTTAGGTCTAGTGAAAGGAACTAGTTCTTTATAATGTAATGAACTCATGTTTGAATTTTCGCTGGGAGAAGTGTCCACAGCTCGACAGTGCCTCAAACTGGATTACTTCTAATAGGAGGATGTATGTGAGAAACAAAATAACAATCTATGTTTCAAGAGCACTTAATTGTTGAAAAAAAGGTAATTTTTTCAACAATTACATATTGATTGTTGGAGAAAGATAATAATAATATTTTTAACTGTCAATAATTATCGATAATATTTTTTTATCAATTCTTTTCTCAATGTACGGTATTTTTCAAAAGTTGTCGTCGAAAATAATATTATTGAAATTGTTGACTATCGAAAATTAAATACAATCATTAACTTTTTTTAACAACTTACCAAAATTTAATTTGTTGAAAAATGTACATTTTTTCAACAATTAATAGTGGCCATCGAAATATAGGTTGTTGAAAATAATCATTTTTTTTGTAGTGAAATATTTTATATGTTGAAATTTCATTCCTAAAACAAAAACACAAGATATGAAAAGTAGGAACGAAATTGCAGCACAGTGTATCTTTTAGGACTAAATTTGATGTTTTGATAATTTAAAAATAAAATTAAGACAATTGAAGTTTTTTAAGGATCAAAACAATAATTTACTTTTTATTATATCATTTCTGACTTTTCATAACGAATAACATTAATTAAATCGGTTTTATGATCAATACAAATTGATAAATATTTTCAAGTTTTATAAATAGGCCACCAAAATATGCATTTGAACAAAATGGTTAATTTCTTATAACCACAGTCTATATATCTCATATTTATTTTTCATTCCCTCTATGCTCCAATGAATGGCATATACATATATATGACATCATCTTAACAAATTACACAATATATTTATAGACATCAAAGAGATTACAATATCCCAACCTACGTAGAATTGGTCTAAGTAGTAAGCGGATTAATATCGCTCAAACAAGATCTTGATTAGCTGGGGAAGTGCTTCGGAGCCCGAACGGACAATAAAAAAAATAAAAGAGATTACAATATGAATTTAGCAAAATATTACAGAGAGATAACATGGAATTATTGAAGCTCCATGAAACTAAACTCTATGAAGATCTCAACCACAAGTCATTGGAAAAAAAGTTAAAAGCTTATCTTCAACTTCTTTCTTCTTATGGCTAAGTTCTCACTGCACTACACTGCATTTTCACATACATACTAATCACTCACACAAATTAAATGTCCATCATAATATAAACAATTAGGATAAAATACTCTAGTAAATATATATACACATGAAACCACCGGTATCTAGAAACTTACTCTAACTCGTCCTGGTTGATCCCATCACCAGAAACACAAAAACACTAATGTTCGAGGCCCGCACACTCACCTACAACGCCTAATAAGACGCGAGTAATGTTTGGAATGTGAGTAAAAAATTGATGGTTCGAAACCATATCCATTTTATTATTTTTCATGGCTTGATTTAGTGGAGTGTGAGAATCAAAATCACCTTTGAATACTTGGTCCATATCCTGCAATATAATGTAATTTTTAAAGTTAAAAAATAATAGTTGACTAGAAATGAGTAGTTGTTATATGATCATCAAAAATGTCATATAGACTTGAAATGTGCAAAAAAATTTAATGATTTTGCAATATATATACACAATACTTGTATAAAAGCATGCCATTAAAACAAAGAAATATAATCCTCTATATATCTCTTAATTAAACATAGTTACATTTATATGTAAAATAAAATTACAAAAATTAAGAAGCTTTACCAAGCAAAATTATCCTATGAAAGAGTAGTGAAGAAGAAGTATTTGTTTTGGCAACTTCAAATTGAAAAAATACCTTTAAAGAGTTGAACCAAGCTATTTCATGACAACTGTAGAACTTGACTATGGCTTTTCGCTATAAATGAATATGAAAGAGCTTTGATATCACTCCGAAGATAGAAAACTTGAAAGAGATTTAATGAATAGATGTGTGCAGAGTCATTAGATAAATATTACATTTATAAGGTTGAAAAGGGAAGGCGTTAAACATACATGAATCAATTTTTTAAAATATTTGTTAATGCAAACCATGAATGGCGTGAAGGATGATAATGGTAGAAAAATTTGAAGGCTTTTCACGTTTTCTTTTAATGTGTTGAAGATACATGAATTAGTTATTTATATGTTTGTGCAAACCCATAAATAACATGAAAGATGACGAGGGCATAAGAAAACCGATCGAGGCAACGAGAACGTGTAACATACATGAATCAGTTTTTTAAATATTTATTAATGCAAAAACCCATGAATGGCGTGAAGAATAACAAGGCTAGAAAAAAATGAAAGCTTTTCACGTTTCCTTTCAGCGTGTTAACGAAGATACATGAATCGGTTATTTATATGTTTGTGCAAACTCATAGATAACGTGAAAGATGATGAGGGCATAACAAAACCGATCAAGGCAAAGGGAAGGCATTAAACATACATGAATAAATTTTTTAAATATTTGTTAATGCAAACCCATAAATGGCGTGAAGGATGACAAGGCTAGAAAAAATGAAAGCTTTTCACGTTTCCTTTCAGCGTGTTAACAAAGATACATGATTCGGTTATTTATATGTTTATGCAAACCCATAGATCACGTGAAAGATAACCAGGGCATAAGAAAACCGATTGAGGCAATTTTCATGTGTTCCTTTAAATGTGTTGAAGATATACGTGATTTCTTTTTTGAATATTTGTTAATGCAAGCCCATCAATAGTGTGAAGGATGACAAGGACACAAGAAAAATGAAGGCAATATATATTCACATTTCCTTTTATTGTGTTAAAGATATTTGAATCGATTATTAGCACACGGTGGTGAGAAGGATGATGAAATCATAAGAAAACATATACTTTTTGCGTTTCCCTTTAACGTGTTAAAGACCTATGAATTGGTTTTTTCCGATGCAAGCCCACTAATAGAGACAATTTTGGGCCATGGGCCCAATCTATGTAGGTGCCTCATGATCCTACATGGGAGTGAAAATCCACGTTGGCGTTTGCCCATTACAATTAGGTTAACGTAATGTGACACATATGGTAAAGGATTTGTATTCTTTTAATTATTGCCTCCTGAATTCAATCCTTAAAAGAATGGGAATAGAGCGTTATCCGTTTTGATGGTCGTTCCCAATAATGAGGTCTGCAATATCCAAAGGATTAGTCATCAGCCCGTTCTAATTAATCTTGATCATTAAAAAAAATCTTTTCTTCACGTTCTCCTAACATTTTTTTATACATTTCTTTTCAATTTTTATCATCAAAACAAAATATATTAATTGAACCCTTTTGTTCCGTACCAATTTCATATAATGAGAAATTGAACAAAGGACCCAACCTAAGATCAATGCCTTTAGACTGTCTTATAATTTTCTATAGTTAATATATGTTGAGACTTATTAGTTTAATAGTTTAGGGTTTATTTATAAAGGAACAAACTAGATTTTCAATTTTTCATTTGGTTTGGTTTGAATTTATTTGATTAAAATGAATAATGAATTGAATTGATTATCTCGACCAACCAATTTTCAGTTAGATGACTTAAAAGTCATTCAAATTTCGATCATAACCTACTCTATCTAATTAGCTTTAATCGGTTTGAAATATTTAATGTTAAATGTTAAATATCCAAATTTTTTTTTAATCACACTAACATTATGGAAAAAAACTTAGGTCCATTTCCTTATTTTCATTTCATCCAATTCCACCAATCATATATTGTATTTACACTCTCTTTTTTCTATGATTGGTCATATAAAAAGTGGTCTCCTATATTCTCTCTCTAATGTGATTGGTCATTTAAACACTTTTTGTCACGTGTCATAATTATATTCAGAAATTGGATGAAATGGACATAAGGAAATAGACCTAAATTTTTTCCTAACATTATTTCGACATATATAGATTTAAGTTAATCCAAACTATAAATATGTAATTATTATAGTAAGAACAAAATTCATTGATAAGAAGTTCGATACAGCATCAATTTAAGAATTATAATTATTAAATAATTATACTTTAGCCCTACACTAATATTTAACTTTATATATATAACTCGGAGAAATATAATTTTAACGCCAGTTATAATTTATCATTAGTGTTAGTTATGATTGACGTTAATTAGAGATATAATGTCAATAGTATTTTAATGTCAATTATAATAATCAAATTAAAAAAATAATAGTATTAACAAATGAGTAAATGACTTCAATCAATTAAATTTTTTTTTGAATGAGGCAAAAAAAAAATTTTTGAACCCTAAGTTTGATTTGTTTGATGGTGAATAAATTTAAATATTTAAATGTTAAAAAAGTACTAAAAACAAACATTGCAATAATCCTAATGGAACACTTAATTAGTTGATAACTTTTTTTCTTTCTTTCATTTTTTATACTTTAAAAATAATATTAATTAGCAACACTCTGAAGAAGTTAATTAAATATTTTATAATTACAATAAAACATCTGAAACATTATTTTACATTAAAAATTTTAAAGTAAAATTAAAAACTTGAAATCTGGGTAGAATGTGTGATGAAAAATTAAGCTCCAAGGAATGTCTCAAATACTTCTTTAACAAAAGAAAAAAAATGTGAATGAAATCATAGGAACTAATTAAAGAGAGGGAATCTCATAATAACTCAATCATGATGCAATAAATTAAAGCACACCCTGGAGAGAGCTTCAAATGATAAGCATATATAAAAGTGTTTGAACAAGTTTTTGCCCTTTAACCAGTCCTTCCCACTCAAATTCTACTTTCAATTCCAAAAGTAGCATCACCTACCTTCTAATTCTTTGTTGAACTGTTATTGTTATTATTATTATTAATTTATTATTCAAGTGGAATCTAACCTTTTTGTTAAAAAAATATATTTATTATTTTATACTAAATAACTTCTTTTAAGAACTACACTAAATAACTTTTTAATTATTTTTTTAAGCTAATTTATAATATTTATTATTAATATAATAATATTTAATTAAATAAAATAAATTATTTTTTTAAAAAAATATTAAAAAGCCCATAGGCCAGCCTAGAGGTGTCAATATGGGCCAGGCCCTAAAAAATATAGGACTGGGCTAAAATTTTTTGGCCCGTTTTAAAAATAGGCCGGCCCGGTCCGGCCCTAAAATAATTAGGGCCAAAACGGGCTAGGGCCGGGCTGGGCTAGCCCGTTTTTTTTTAAAAAAATTAATTTCATTAATTATTATTTAATTTAGCCTAAATTCTTAACATTTTTTTATAAAAAATTCTTAACATATTTAATCTATACTTACTTAGTCATTTACTCATTTATTAGTTATTCACTCACTACTAATAAATCAACTATTGTTTTTTATGAAAGTAAATAAAGTAATTCATTTTTTTATTAAAAAGGAAGAAACACAAAACACATAACAATATGTTGAAAAATATTATTTACACAACTAAATTAATTTTGAATAGAGATATTTTAAAAAGAATGAAAAGATATTCTAAAATTTTTTTCAGCATTTTTAGCATAAATTTTTATATAATATCTAACATTTAATTTTCGTATTAATTAATTTACAAAATAATAAAAATAAAATAAAGCACATCATAATCATTATTATTATTAAAAGACCAATTTAAAAAAATGAAAAAAGGGCTAGCCCGACCTGCCTTAGGCCCTAAAAGGACCGGGCCGAGCTAGAGAAAACTTGGCCCGTTTTTAAAAGGGCCCGACCCTAAATAATTAAAGCCCAAAATGGGCTAAGGTCGAGCCGGGCCGGCACATTTTGACACCTCTAGGCTAGCCGACGACCATTCAAGAGTTGAGTTGGATCAGTATTTTAGAGTAATCCTCAAGCTCAGTCTAGCCCATTAAATTTAAAAATTCTTATACATCAATCCAGAGTCCTGTATATCAACCTGTTTTGACATTCATAAATATTATTTCTAGATAAAGAACCTATCTTAATAGCTTATTGGGTAGGGGGAAATAGAGCAAGAGAAAAGTTAGATTTCAGTGTTTGGTAAGATTAGGAAGTAAAAAAAATTGAGAGGACCCAATTTATGGTATTCTTTTTCCCTCAAATATGTCTTCCTGAATTGTTAGATTGATGATTGGGATTTGTTTTTGTATTAACACAAGGAGGAAGCAGCCAAGAATTCGAACCTCGAAAAATGATGCACTATTATTGTTGTTTGTATTTTCCTATCTTTAACATATTAATACTTTTCACTCAACGTGCTTTACTTTATTTGGCAGCCTTTACTTTATTTTGTATTTTAACTTTTAAGTGCCTTTTGTTTCCTCATGTGCCCACATCCCATGTCATTTTACTCATACTTTTATGTAGTGTTTGGTGTTCGATGAGTATTTTAGTGGGAAGTAGAAGTAAGTGATAAAAAATATGTTTGGTATGCAGGAAAATGGAAGTGGAATGTAAAAGTAATATTGTTTGGTATGGTGGGAAGAAGATAGAGAAATAGAAGATCAAAGTATGAAAAACTTTTTTTGCCCTTACTTTTTTAAAAATCACACATTTTTTAAGAGCATTTTGGTATTTAAACCTCACCTCACATTTCCTCCACTTTCCTCCCTATCATGAGGAAAGGAAGCTTCCCTTTTGACAGGGAAGGTCCAGCTCACCTTTCTAGCTAGTAAGCCTTACCAAACGTGTTCAACTTCACCTCAAGCCCACCTTTCCAGCAGGTGAGTGATGCCAAACAGGCTATTAGGGTATGGCTTTTAGCAGAAAAGAAATTACGGTGGAAAAAAGAATGGAAATAGTAATGGAATGGATTTATTGTATTTGTTAGTAAATATTTGAGAATAAGAATGAGAATAAATTAAAATTACTATTTTACCATTTATATTAAAATATTAAAAAATAAATATGTTGAGATTATGTCAAATTAAAAGACGTAATAAACATTTTACACTTTAATTTTTTTAGAATTGTTTGCGGAAATCCATAAGAGAAAATGAATTAGTGGGGCCCACTGGCCCATACCCATTTCATTCTTTTCTCCCTTTCCTGTGAATACAAATTAAAAGACGTAAATATGTTGAGATTATGTCAAATTAAAAGATTTAATAAACATTTTACACTTTAATTTTTTTAGAATTATTTGCGAAAATCCATAAGAGAAAATGAATTAGTGGGGCCCACTGGTCCCTACCCATTTCATTCTTTTCTCCCTTTCTTGTGAATGCAAACGAATGTGCACTTATTTTGCCCTTCTTTTTTGGAAGCAGATGCTCTATATTAGAGGGAGGAAGATAAAACATCATCTATTAAAAATTGGATCCGGTACAATTAGCTTTCGTGTAATTACAGTACAATTATTTTAAAATACATAGAAGTGACATGTTATTTCAATGCTATCTTCCATTACCCAAAAAAAACATAAAGGAAGTCTCTACGGCTAAAACCTAGAGGGGCGAAAGGTATATTGTAGAGAGAGAGACATATATTTCTTAATCAAAACTCCTATTTTCTATATTTTCTAATTTTAAAATGTTAGATTTTTTTTGACCCGTAAAATGTTAGATTTGAATATAATTTTTTATTGTTTTTCTATTTTTCATTCCTACAACTCATTTAATATTTGTTCCTTTTTACGAAAAAAAAAAATTACATGTTTTATTTTGATTGAAGAATCTTATAACAATTGTATAAAGAACTCCGTATTATAAGTCTTGTACTTATAGAAATTATACTACTTTTTGAGTTACTAAAGTTTTTTCGCGGGTGGGCGGAGGGTTTTCACCGTCACAATGATTAATTCTCTCATATCGTAAACTTCTTAAAATAATTTTAATATTGGTCATGAAACTCTCTTTATACACTTTGTGAAGATCAAATCCCATCCCTGACTAGCTATATGTTTAAAGAACCAGCTAGCTGAGTAATAATGGTGTTAACTCTCTCGTGATTGAGTTACTATAAGTTTAGGACATATTTGACAATGTTATTTTAAGGGCTCGTTTGGTTGATGGATTAATTTTAAGAGAGTGGAAATGAAAAAAAAAAAGAATGGGAATTAAAATGGTTACATTTGGTACATATAACATAAAAATGAATAGGATTGATCATGAAAATAGGAATGGGAATAGGATATTATAACTAATTTACATCCAAATTCTCATAGAAATTATTCCAATACATCCATTGATCGATAAATGTTAAACAGAGCCTTACTTTTCTTTTTAATTATTTAATTAATAAATAATGACAAAATTTTAAAAGAAGACATTTAAATAAATAATATATATTTATATGGATAAGACCTATATAAAATGTCTTACATGTTTATTGTATAAGGCTTTTCAATTAAAATAAAATATTTTAAAAAAAATTAATTAAAAAAATGAGTTATATAAACTATAAATCATAACTAATTTCTTATTAGAGAAACTAATGATAAAAATATAAAATTAGTACCTGATTTTTTTTTTCTATTTATTATATATCAATTTAAAAATTATCTATATAAATGATTAAGGATGGAGGCCTAATGGAGCCAGTGGCATGATCTCCATTTTTATCCTCACAAAAGACATATATATATATATATATATATATATATATATATATATATATATATATATATATATATATATATATATATATATATATAAAACTCTCCAAATATAATATTCCCCGAAAAAATTCTCAAATACTTTAATTTTTTTTTTCAATTCTTTGTTTTATTTATTATCTACTTTCTTGGTTGATTCTTTTTGCTTTGTCTCAATTCATTGCTTTTCATTTTTAAATTAGTCTCCTTAAATAAATGTGTCCTATATTCTTCAACCTTTTAGAAAAGCAACCTCTTAAGATGAATATAAATTATAAATTGATGACGATAAAGATGGATTTGGAGGACCATATCATACATATACTCAATTATTTAGGACAAAGCATTCAATTAATTATAATTAAACCAGTTTTTCATCACTTACGTAAATGAATGTGCCCTAAATTATTTATTGTATGGAATGTTAACTTAAAAACTTCCTTATTTTCTTTTTATCAAGCTTGTCTAATGTTTTTTTTTTGTTTAAATTAGAATATCTGCCATCAATTACAATGACAAATTCGTTCGCCTAAACCCTCTACCTAAGGGTTATGACTAATCACATAATACTTTTTATGCCTAATAAATAATAAGGTAAGATTTGATCGATCTCTACCACTTAGTTAAGGGATCATGAGGTTAAATGTATCTATATTAAACTACTACTTTACATACTAATAAAAAATGAATCTAGCTAGTTACAAATCCGTAAGTTTTTCTCTCATAAATTACAACATGATATAACAAATGCTCATATTTAGGTTATCTTCATTACATAATGGAAAAAAAAAAGAAGAGAAAGGAGGTAAAAAGTAGATGAGTCCACTGGCCCCACCCACTTTTTACTTTTTTATTATTTCTTGTCATAATTTAAAAAAATAAAAAATAAAATGTTTATTATGCCCTTTGATTTGACACAATCTTAACATTCTTTTTTTTTATTATTTTAATATAAAGGGTAATGTGGTAATTTTAATACATTTCTATTCCATTTTCATTCCAAATTTTTACTACCAAACACATTGAGCACATTCCCATTATCTTTCCATTTCTACGTAAAGAACATAGATTATCTATCTCAAATGGATTGTCTCTAATAAAAAATGTTTATTAAAAACACTACTATATATATATATATATAAGGCCAAAAAATATAGTCAATATATAATTAGTGTGAGATAATGTGATTCATGCTTTTTTGAAGAAGTGCAACACATGGATTATGGACCCTACACAAGAAACTGAGAAAGTGGAGGTAGACAGAGACCAAGAAAAACTGGCCACAATATATATATATATATATATATATATATATATATATATATATATATATAATTTAACTTTTTATAATAATTAATTTTAATTACATGCATGTTTTTTAAATAAACTTTTAATATATGATGGGTCTATATTTGATTTATAGGCATTTGAATCCACACAAATTAAACAAAGCACTCTTCCGGGTAAACCAAAAAGGAAAGTCCAAACACTTCTTTTTAAAGAAAAAAATTTCATGAATAATATTCTCACATCTTTTAAGTATTAAACAAATCTGGCTTGAAAATTGGGATTATTTCTCTCTTAAATAGTGCAATATTCACAATCTTTTCTAAATAAAAATATATTTCAACACTCCAAAGGTTTAAAACTCAAGTAGAGTAATAATTTAATTTATAGACTGAAATTTATCATCATGAATTCTAATTATAATATAATAAGTTACAAATTACAACATAGAGAAATATTTTATCAGTTTCATACTTTCATTAGATTGGTTTATTCTATTGAGAAATATTAATCATACTTATAAAACTTGTACTTATTTGGTTTTTAAGATAAATTAATAAGTATAATTATTCTAATAAATTTTTTTGAAACCAAGTATAACTATAATAATAATAATAATAATAATAATAATAATAATAATAATAATCAATTTTAAAAAATATAGTTGTACTATATTTATCCGTAAAATTAATTTTTAATTATAATTAAGGGGTTCACAATAATTAAACTTGGGCTTCATTACTCAAAAGTTTTGTGGGAGTAAAGCAAAGAGGCTAAGCACAGAAAGTGGAGGCAAGTTTGGAGCTTTTTGCATTAATATGGAGAGTAAGAACTATTTTTTAGGATAAGATATTCAATCGAGTACTTAAGGAGTTTGGTTCCAATTCTTTCCCGTTATGAGCTAATTTTTAAGGGTGGGTTCCTCAAGTTATTTGAGTCTCAACAGAAATTATCGATATTCAAATTAATCTCATTAGACTTTGCTTCATTTAGCTAGTAGCTAGAGCTAGCAGGAGTCTCATAATTAATGAGATATATATATATATATATATATATAGCTCTTTCAGTAAATTTTTTTATATATATAAAATTCGAATCGTCAAGAATTTATTTAAGAGAATGTAGTACCTATTACTCTAACCAACATGAGAAAAGTTTATATTAATTAGTAATTTGAACAAAATAAAAAAAGTAAATATTATAAATAAAACCCAATATATTCTCTGCCAATTACAGGGGAATTATTGCATTATATATGATTAACACTATATATGTAGTGTACTTATGATAGCTTCATCACATCCAAAACACTACACCATCAGAAAGAAACCATGGGTTTCTCCATTTTTCAGCTTCTTCCACCATTACTAATTTTTCTTTCCACTTTCTTCTACCAACAAACTCAAGCCATTAAGAAGGCAAGCAATTCAAAATTCTCAATATCATTTTCTTATATATATATATATATATATATCAAGAACATTTAATTAACATCAATTATTTGTTTGTTTCAGCCATACATTGTGTACTTGGGATCTCATTCTCATGGCCTAAACCCTTCCTCTCTTGATATGGATTCTGCCACAGATTCTCATTATGATTTACTCAGCTCAGTCTTGGGAAGGTACACTTAAGTTCTTAATTTGTTTAATGGTATTGAATTATATGTATTTATATAAATTGTTTAATTTAATTTGTTTGACAGCCATGAAAAGGCCAAAGAAGCTATCTTTTACTCTTATAATAAACACATCAATGGCTTTGCTGCATTGCTTGAAGAAGAAGAAGCAGAGGAGATTAAAAGTAAGTTTTCATCAACTACGGAGTAATTAATTAATGAATAAAAACATTGTTTTCTAAATTTTTGGTTTCACAGACAATCCTGTTTGAAACTCTGCCGAATGATGTTTAAACTTTGGTTTGTCACGTTGTTGTGAGGGACCGGTCTATTTCGCTAGATCTACGACCCTGATGATAGTGTTTTGGATTTGTGCAGAGAACAAAAATGTAGTGTCTGTGTTTGTGAGCAAGATGCATAAATTGCATACTACAAGGTCATGGGCATTTCTTCAACAAGAAAGGAATAGAAGAGTTAATAGGAATTCTGCTTGGAAGAGGGGAAGGTTTGGTCAAAATACAATCATTGCAAACATTGATACAGGTATTTAGCAAACTAATATTCTTTAAATATATATATTTGATATTTTGCAGATGGGTCGATCGATTGCTGGTTAATATTCTTTAAATATATTTGATATTTTAAAAATGGCCAATTGATTGACTCGGTTGATCTTAGGCTGACCGTCAATCATCATCCAAAATATGACCATACTTAAGAAATAAGATATGTTTTTAGAAAATTCATAAATTACTGTATCAGGATCCCTACACATATTTTAGGGACCTTATTCTTTACATCTCCCATTGAAGCAAATTCTTCAAATTACGTAGACTTTAATCTTATCATCGAGTACATGTAGGCACTAAGTCAGAAACTCAAGTCAACTTCGTCATCCTTCAACCTCTCTTCGAGAGCTCTTTGATCTTGTTTTTTAATAGAAAAAAATTAAGTTAAAGTTGCTTAGGTGTTTGCTATAAACTTCACCAATCATAAATATTATTTATATTCTCTCTCCTATTTGATTTGTTATGTAATTTATTGCTTTTTATTTTCTCTCTCTATCATGATTGCTTATATAAAAAAAAATTCACTTGTTTTAATTATATTGGTGAATTTTATAGCAAACATCTAAGTAACTTTACCTTAGTTTAGTTCTTTTGAATATTAACCATTTACGAAAATATTGATTCCTAAAAAATCCACTTTTACTTTCTCTAAATGCCATGTGTCACATTGTGGTTGGGTACAAGGTCAAGTATTAGGGTGATTAATCATTAAATTGAATTAACAGTTATTATTGATTGAATAATTAAGGAGTGGGGTCTCTCTAATATAGTATAGTATTAATGTGACCTCAGGTCTTTTTTTTTTTTTTTATGGACTTAAAGGTCTTTGATTAATTATATAATGATTTATATTTTAATTATAAGATTATTCTTTTTTCACTTTATTCTTGTCAATATGAAACTTTATATTTAATTTTTTATTAATTACTTTAATTCATTTTTTATTACAATATATCTTATTATGTTGAATTGTTAATGAAGATGAATACTACACATTATCAAGAAAAAAAAATTATTATCTATATTAATATGGTTGTGGCCTCTTTTGATTAATGATCTTTTAAAATAATCATTTAAATAATTAAAAATATGTTGTGAGAAGAGGATAATAGAGAGAGAAAATAAGAATAATAATAGTGATAGTTTTTTTAAAAAGAATAATGATAGTGGTAATTATAAAAAAATAATTTTTTAATTTTTATTTTATTATTTTAAAATTATTAATGATAATTTAAGTTATATTTTATAAATTTTAAAAATTTGACATCCACCTTATATGCATGTAAAACCTCCGGTACTAAAAATGATTTTGTAAAAGATAGTACAAATACAATGATGGTGGACAATGACTGATAGTGATTAGTAAAGAATAAAAAGTGAAGAGAAATTTATAATTCTTATTTTTTGATGTTGACTTGGTATGTAATGAATTAATGTAATATTATATATTTTAATAATTGTCATCTTTAGACTTTATGTAATGTATTTTAATTATGTGTGTTTTCTTGTTAATTGTAAGATTCTTTTAGAAAAAGTTATATATTATATGATCAATTATATTTTCATTATATAAACATCTATATTTGATAGTTTATAATTTTATATTTGTAAAAAAATAAAAGAAAAGAGGCCCTAATATAGTTGCTTGAAATGAAGAAGTTATGATCCATATTAAAAATAGACCAAATCAATTTGGCCTTATAAAAGAGTTATTTTGGACCAACCTATTTTGATAGGATGATATTCACAAGAGTTGGATTTCGAAAAAAATAAAAAAAAAATAATCACAAGAGTTAGAGAAGACCTAACCTCTTTAATTCGAAGATTTATCATGATAATTTACATATCACTCGTCAATAAAGCTCTTATATATATATATAGATATATTGGGACATTTTTTTTTGAATAACTAAATTTAGAGAAAGTAGAATATTTTTAATAACCAAATCATTAATATAATTTTTAAATGCACGTTTGTGAGAAAAGTAAAAACCAATTATAGAATATAGGTAGAATGAACAAATTACTAAATTAGTGAGATTGGACAGAGATATTTTAAACTAAATTTTCACATCATATTTAAGTACTCATTTCGGAGAATATGTTCAGTATTACGATAATTAGTATTGGACTTCAGTGCATTCCTTCAATTAATTAATCTCTAATTCATTCAAGATGGATCATTTTATTAATATTAATAAATACTATTATATAATTAAAAAGATATATCAAAATTTAATAATATTATAGTACTAAATTTTGTAGGACTCATTGTGTGTTGTGATATTGATAGGTGTTTGGCCTGAATCGAAGAGTTTTAGCGACAAAGGGTATGGCGGCATCCCATCAAAGTGGCGTGGAGGAGGGATATGCCAAATTAACAACTTGCCTACTTCCAACAAAACTCTATGCAACAAGTATTTTAATCTCAATTTCTCTCTCCATTTTATATATTTATACATTCTCTTTTACTTAGAACATCACTTTGGTCCTTTTTTATAAATAATGATTTTTTCAATATGGTCCTCATAATTTAAAATATTGTCAATTTAGTCCCTCTTTCTGAATGTTGTTTAAATAATTAAGAGTTATGATAATTTCAACATTTGGTAATGACTAGCTAAACAATATTACAAGCCAAATAAGTTTCGATTTCTTCTGACTGAGATTCTGGTCCCTCACTGTGACCGATGTATATTTTCTCAATTTGGTCCCTCGCATACACAAGTTCTCGATTTGGTCCCTTGCATATGTGCCCATTTTCTCAATTTGATCCATTACAAATCAAATAGTTATCAATTTGATTTCTTTGCTTGGCCGCCATTTATATAACTAATTGGTTATTTTAATAGACTTCAAATGTTACCGAGTTAGCACTAAACAATCTACCTCATTATAGATCTGTTAGTGATTTAAACGACAACAAAATAGAATGACCAAATTGATAACAAGATTTTTGACAAAGGACCAAATTGATTACAGTTTGTTTTGTACGGGACCAAATCAAGAAAATGGGCATTTGTTAGGGATCAAAATAGGGTTCTAGACATTATTTTTTTCTCCTCTTTATCATTTTCCAATTAGGCAATGTCAAGTGCTGACATGGCAACATTAATTAGTACTCGTGAAAATAAAAGCATGGAAAATTTGAAATTGAATTGACCTTTAATGTTGTTCAGTCAATACCAAATGTCCAAATCATAAAAATTATTACCTATTTAGACAGCATCTTGATCGACAGAAAGATCGGAACCGTCAATAAATTAAATTACGAGGGACTAAATTGAGAAAAAACAATAATTAACCTACCTAGGACGAATCAAAATGATGTTTTAATTTACTCAAATTCTCTTCACCACTCCTAATTCTCAACCTTGTTTTAATTTCAGCAAGCTAATAGGAGCAAGAATCTTCAACGATGGCTACAAGGCCCTGTATGGAGCCATAGACCCAGCACATCACAACAGTGCAAGAGACATCATAGGACATGGCACACACACACTCTCAACGGCTGCTGGGAACTTCGTCCGAGGAGCCAATGTGTTGGGGAATGGTAATGGCACAGCCAAAGGTGGGTCCCCACGAGCTCGTGTTGCTTCATACAAAGCTTGTTGGGACCCATCGGACGAAGGAGGGTGTGTTGAGGCTGACCTTCTGGCTGCTTTTGATCAAGCCATTAGTGATGGTGTGGATGTGCTCTCTGTCTCTGTGGGAGCTCACAAGGAGTTCCCTGAGAGCTTGTTGACCGATGGAATCTCCATTGGAGCCTTCCACGCTGTGGCCAAGGGTGTGGTTGTGGTTTGCTCTGCAGGTAATGAGTTTACCGGACACTGATATTGAGACTGACACTGATGCTTGACACGACGGACATGTTTTTTTGTAAGGAACACAATTGGAAATGGAAATAGAAATGGTGGGCCCCACTTACTTTTTCACTTTTTCATTTTCATTAACTTTAAAAAAAAAGAAAAAAAATAAAAAATATCTATTATACCCCTCTTATTTGATATGATTTGACACAATTATAACCTTCTTTTCTTTTTATTATTTTAATATAAGGGGTAAAATGGTCATTTTAATACATTCCCTTTCCATTTCCATTACCAAACTTTTACTACTAAACACAGGAAACGCATTCCGTTTCCGTTTCCGTTTCTATTTCCATTTCTATTTCTGCGTAAAGAACGTGCCCAATATGAACAAGGATATATAAGGATATGTTGACATGTTAAACTTAAAAATATATGAAATAGGACATTGCAAGAGTACTTTTGATGTTTAGGGTCTCTGTCAATTATGCCATCAAATTTTATTTGCTGTTAATTGTGTTCCTAATTAAACTCTTAAATTGCAATTAATTTTGTCCTTAATTCAATTTTTGTGTAGATAATTAACGACAGATCGATGCAGATGTGATTGTTCTCTTGACATCCAATGTTGATTGTGATGTTAAATCATATATTTATAGTTACAGTTTCTCGTCAAGATATCACTCTTCATTTTGTAGTGACACGGTGATAATTATGACTAAATTGATGAAATAAGGTTGCTAAATATATGATTTGACATCACAATTAATATTAAAGACGATGAAAAGAGTTACATTTGTATATACCGTTAATTATTTACATAAAATTTGAGTAAAAGACAAAATTGTTCGATGTCATTTAACTAACATATATTAATAACTGACATTATAATCAATTAGCATTATTTGTTAATAACGTTATTTGTTATGGCTTGGTATGTAGGTAACGAAGGACCTGATCTTGGGACTGTGAAGAATGTGGCACCTTGGACTTTGACTGTTGGTGCTAGCTCCTTGGATAGGGAGTTCGGTGATCTTGTCACTTTGAGTAATGGCCAACGCATAAAGGTTAATTAATTAAAACTCACGCTTTTTCCATTCTCCTTATTTCATTCTTGTTTTATATCTCAAAAGTTTGAATTTCTCAGCCAAGGTGGTGGGTAGGTATAAATGATCAAAGATTTGGAAGAAAGTTTTCGCTTCACTTATGGGCGAGGGTTCAAATTTCCTTAAAGTCATTTAAAATCCTTTTTGGTGGACATCCCTCTCCCAGGGAGATCCCCTGGCATCCAAAGGCTAATTGAGTGACTGCGATTGGGTAAAACGATTTAGGCCTGGGTTAAGCTTCTGTTAGTCTCTCCAACATGCTACTGACACCCCATCCGATAATACTTAAGAGTGCCTTCTCTTACTACCAATTTCTTTTTTTTAAAAAAAGTTTGAATTTCTCTAATAGTCAAACCAAAGTCTCTCTTTTCTACCAAACTTTCCTTTATCAATTTGGCCTCTCTATTTTGATGTCGCCTAAAAGAATTAAATTAGAAAGAAATAGACTACTTTTTGGAATAAAATTAATAGTAAACAAATCTTTAATCATTATGTTTTTGTCATAATGCTAATTCAAACTCTTTAATCATGATTCATCAGGGAGTCAGTCTTTCCACAGGCTTGTCAAAATTCTTCCCTTTGATCAGTGCTGGTAATGCCAAATTTCGTAATGCAACAATTCGAGATGCGTAAGTACAAATTGTTCAAACCCTTTAATTTTGGCCTAGTTAATCCATTCAACTATTTAAAAATTTTCCTTTGTTTAGTAGTTATTAGTATTTAATTAGTAGTAACTGAAGTCCCTTTTCACTCGTAATGATTGTATAGTTTAAGTTTGAATCTAAGTGATCGATCTCTCATCGGTTGGTTATTTATAAGTATTATATAAGTGCTCTTTGAGCCCGTAAATTTATGCTAGCCTAAACTCAGTGTTATCTATTACCAAAATTTTGAAAACACAATATACAAAGCAATGTTGTAAGAACCGGATCGGACCGGACGGTCCGACCGGTTCAACCGCCAACTGAATACAAAGGCGAGTCGGTTGGACCAAAAAACCGTTTTTCAAGTTGGACCAGATTTAACCGGAGTTGGACCGGTCAACCGGTGGTCCAACCGATCCAATTTTATTTTTTTAAAAAAAATTAAAAAGAAAAAATAAAAAAAATAGAGAAATCTTAAAAATTAAAATTAGAAAAGTCTTGAAAATTAAAATTTAAATGTCATGATTATCAATAATTTCATATTTGGTTTGATTAAGTTCTTTCAAAGCTTGACAAGTCTTAAAAATTAAAACTTTGAGAAGTCATGTAATTTAAAACTTCAAAATTATGTATATTGAAATCTAAAATTTGAGTGATCTCATTTTATATATTAAGAATATTTATTATTTATTATTTATTGCGTCATCCGGTTCGACCGGTTAAACCGATCAAACCGTGAACCGAACACTTGTCCGAGTCTTTATCCGGTTCGATTCTTACAACATTGATACAAAGTAGACCTATTTTTTGGTCCCTGAAAAATTAACAATTTAACGATATTTTGTCCTTAAAAAAGATCATAATAATCTTTTAGAACCTGAAAGACATTCAACGTGCCAGTCATCTCTGAGCAGTTAATTATTAATGAAGTAGGTGACGTGGCTAGTTAAACAATAATGTAGTGCCATTAACTGTTTTTTTCGGATGCCAAATATAATATAGCTTTGCCTTATGAAAAAAAAATCTCAGTGCTCCGTCTCTTCATAAACTCATCGTCTTGATCATCTCACGATATTAAGGGGGGTGTTCATTTGATGGAAATGTGTAATGGAAAAAGGAATGGAAATCAAAAAGTATGAGTCCCACTTTTTTTTTTTTACTTTTTCATTTCCATCAACTTTAAAAAGAAAAAGAAAAAAATACAAAATATCTATTATGTCCCTTTGATTTGACACAATTATAACATTTTTTTTTATTATTATTTTAATATAAGGGGTAAAATGGTCATTTTAATACATTCCCATTCCATTTCATTTCCATTACCAAACTTTTACTACTAAACACATCAAATACATTCTATTTCCATTTTCATTTCTACCTAATAAACGTACCTAAGTGTTTTATTGAACACTAAATCTAATATATATATATATATATATATATGTTGGTTGTGTTGTATTGTGTAGTCAACTTTGCAAGGCAGGGACACTAGACCCTAACAAAGTAAATGGGAAAATATTGATATGCCAAAGAGGGAGAAGCCTAAGACCAGTGAGGAAGGGGTTGGAAGCAAAGCTTGCTGGTGCAAAAGGAATGGTTTTGGAAGATGATGAAGAAAGTAGGAATCTATTTACAGCTGATATTCATGTTTTACCAACTTCCAATATCAAGAGTAAAGTACCACGAACTCGCAAGAATGATACAAATGGAGGCTCAGGCAATGGCACGTATGTGTATATTATATTATGCATCTCTAATTTCTTATTACTATTATTATTATGCCAATCATTTTTGAAAATCTGGTTAGGCCTAGCTAGGGAGGATAAGAGATGATCAATTGGATCATTTTGATCATAAAAAGACTATTGAATTAAGACTTTTATAGAATTAGAAGAATAAGTTATTATTTTAGATCTTGAAAGATTTTATTTATCTTAGTTTTTAGTTCCTAAATTATGAAGATATTTATAAATTTAGCCCCTGAAAGATTTTCATTTGTCTCAATTTAGTTCCTGAATCATGAAAATATTAAATTTGACCCTTATATATGATACCTTGTGGCATAATTTCATCTCTTCATTTCATATTTTTGCTTTTTTTTTACAGTGACAAAATTATGATGCAGAGTAATTTTCATGGACAAAAGTTTGTATTTTTCACGAGTCAGGGACTGAATTGAAATAATTGAAATTTTTAATAGTATAAATTTGATATTTTCATTATATCTAGGGCTAAAATGAGACAAGTAAAATCTTTCAAAGAGCAAAATTATAATTTACTCAAACTAGAGTGAGTAATTAAAAGTGTATTTAAACTTTTTTGAAAATATTTGAGCCTGAGAACTACAAATTTTTCTTAAAGATACCTTGTGTTGCCTTTTCGTCTCCACATTTCATATTTTTTTACTTTTTCTAGAAGGGACGAAATTGTGGTATAAAAGATTTTTCAGGGACTAAGTTGAAACAATTGGAATCTTCTAGTGACTAATTAAATTTGATACTTTTATAATTTTATGGATTAAATTGAGATAAGCATAATCTTTTGGGGACCAAAGCTGTAATTTACAAAAACTAGAGTAGTGACTAAAAGTATATTTAAACTTTCTGAAAATACTTAGCTTGAACCTACTAAAAATTGAAGGATCTAATTATAATATTTGTTGTTGTGCAGAGAGCCTCTTCTGTTAATAGGAAAAGCAAGAACATCTATAGGATTAAAGCCAGCTCCACTTGTAGCATCATTTTCAGCTAGAGGACTCAATGTCATTCAGCCATTAATCCTCAAGGTTTAATTTGCCATTAACTCTTTATATATCATTTCAGTGCTGAATTTCAGTACATCATCCTTCCAATTATATAGTGCCATTTATTAATATTAAGTCAAAACCTCAAATTGGTCCCTTATGTTTGCACGAAGTTTCATATTGGTCCTTTATGTTTCAAAAAGTTTAAATTGGTCTTTATATTTGCAAGAAGTTCCAAATTGGTCCTTCCGTCCACTTTCGTTAATTTCTTAAATGTTGACGTGCCATACTGACATGTCAAGCCATGTCATTGCCACATCAGTGCCACGTCATCACATATGATAATAGATTATGACATGGCGATGACGTGTCAACGACGTGGCATGGCACGTCAGCTTAAATGGACACGTAGGAGAGATAATATGTCCACCTCAACACGCCACGTCAGCACTTAACGGAAGAAATAAACGGACTTGGACGGAAGGACCAATTTGGAACTTCTTGCAAACTTAAAGGACCAATTTAAACTTTTTGAAACATAAAGGACCAATATGAAACTTCGTGCAAACATAAGGGACCAATTTGAGGTTTTGACCTTAATATTAATAGAAATTCACATTAATAAGGACCCACCTTAAATGGATTAGGGACCAACTACTAAATGGAGGAATGTACTGAATTTCAATACTACCGTACGTACTACTAAACATGCTCTCAATGAACTTATCATTATATATTGATAATGATGTTGATCGAGTTTAATTATTATTATGAATGAATTTGTAATTAATTACAATTATTAATTCAGCCTGATGTAATAGCACCTGGTTTGGATATACTTGCTGCATATTCAGAAGGAGCAAGCCCAACAAATATTGCATCAGATAGAACAAGACTTCCATTCAATGTGCTCTCAGGAACTTCAATGGCATGCCCTCATGTTGCTGGAATTGCTGGTCTTCTCAAAACTCGTTATCCCAATTGGACTCCTGCTGCTATCAAATCTGCAATCATGACCACTGGTAATTTTTATATATTTATATATAAAGTCTTTATATATAATTTGCTTTTTGATCCATCGTAAATGATAGTTTTCTCAATTTGATCTCTCATAAGTGGTTCTCCTATTTAATTTGATCGGCATCAATTTGGTCTCTCCATCTAGATACCATCGAAATAAGTAACAATTCTAATAGATTGGGTGTTTGGAGTTGATTGGGTAATGTTAAAGACTAGGGCACGTTCATTAGGCAGAAATAGAAATGGAAATAAAAACGGAAGCGGAATGCATTTGATGTGTTTAGTAGTAAAAGTTTGGTAATGAAAATGGAATGGGAATGTATTAAAATGATCATTTTAACCCTTATATTAAAATAATAAAAAGAAAAGAAGGTTATAATTATGTCAAATTATGTCAAATCCAAGGGGTATAATAGATATTTTATATCTTCTTTTTCTTTTTCTTTTAAAAAGTTAATGGAAATAAAAAAGTAAAAAAGTAAGTGAGACTCACTCACTTTTTCATTTTCCTTGCTATTTCCATAGAAAGATTCTAGTTAGTGGACATACCCTAAGTAAGTTCCAATTTTGCTCCTGAGGCAGTACCAAACATCTAAGTCATTAGAAATGTTACTATTAAATTATATGACATCCAGTTAGAGGGACCAAATTTATATATAATAACATATCAAAATGTGCATGAAGGATCAAATTGAGAAGGTGAATTCATTAGGGGTCATATTGATAACATGTGTTGAGGGACCGAATTGAAAGAAAAAAAAATCATCATCTTAGAAACTAAAATGATGTTTTAGTCTCAGGTCAATCTAATGTTATGTTTTATTTGGAGAATTGTCCAATTTACCTCCTTCAAATTCAAAAGTTGACAAAAGATACTCTCAGACTTTTAATTTGTGTACTATATTTTGTTCCATCCAATAAAAGTTTGAGGGGTCATTTTGTCAACTTTCAAATTAGTGAGTAAATTGCACAACCTCTGAATTTAAAAGGGAAGTTTTTACATTTTAGCCAAATTATTTTAGTTAAATTAAGAGTAAATTACTATTGCATCCCTGACAGATTTCACTTGTCCCAAAATTTAGTCCTTGAATCATAACAATATTAAATTTAATTTCTAAAATATACTTTATGTCATAATTTCATCCCACCGGTAAAAGCAAATATATTAAACATAGCAACAAAATTATGTCACAAAATACTTTTTAAGAACTAAATTTGATATTTTCTAGATCTTATATATAACTAAATTGAAACAAGTAAAATCTTTCAGAGACTAAAATTTAATACTTTCATGATTCAATAACTAATTAAAACGGAGAGACAAGTAGAACATTTTTAAGACCAGAATAGTAATTTACTCTTAAACTAATATTTGACTAATTACCATGTCCTATCAAGTGCTAGCATATACAAATTGTCAAAAAACTCTTTTATAGTCCTTAACTTTTAGCACTTTTCTCAATTTGATCCCTTATGTTTGCGATTGATACCAATTTGCTCCCTAACATTTGTTCTGTTTCAATTTAGTCCTTCACGTTTATAATTGGTACCAATTTGGGTCCCTCACATTTCCTTCTTTACCCCTCAATTTCATCACGTAATTTTAATACTTGGATAATGGAGGGACCAAATGGTACCAACTACAAACGTGAAACACAAAATTAAAAACTATGCAAACGTCAGAAACCAAATTGGTACTGATCGCAAACGTGACGTGAGGGACCGAATTAAGACTGAGCAAAACATAAAATTTCTTGTGCCCTTCCATGATATGCAGCAACCACAAGAGACAACACCAATAGACCAATCCGAGACCAAGCAAACAACGAAGTAGCCTCTCCACTAACTTTGGGCTCAGGACATATCCGACCCAACCTTGCAATAGACCCAGGCCTCGTTTACGACATAAACCCTTCAGAGTACTTAAACTACTTGTGTGCTTCTGGGTACGAGGAATCGTTAGTTGCATCATTCAATTTCAACAACCCATACAAGTGTCCCAAATCTTACAACATCATAGATTTCAACTACCCTTCAATCACGCTCTCCCACGTCGGCGTCACGCCGATAAATGTGACCCGTACCGTCACGAATGTCGGGTCTCCGAGAAGTACGTATTCTCTGAGTGTCCAACCTCCACGAGGAATTAAGGTCGACGTCGAGCCGAGGTCTTTGAGGTTCGGTAGGAGAGGGGAGAAGAAGAGTTTTAAGGTTGTCTTGAAGGCCATGGATTCGTCTGCGGGTGAGAAGTTTACTTTTGGGGAGTTTTCTTGGAGTGATGGGAAGCATATAGTGAGAAGTCCAATTGTGGTTCTAGGTGCTCCCAAATGAATGGTTGTGATGGGGAATTTGATGTTTCCTAAGTATAGATTTGTGTGTGTGTGTTTTCAATTGTGTTTTGTTGGATTAATGTTTTAGTTTGAATCTGATCGCTTTTTGTTAATAACAATTACATATTTGAGGTTCGAATTTAAGTAATTTCTTACTGGTGAGTTATCTAATAAGTTTTTTGTGTTTACCTTATTCTTGAATCAGGACGTCATCTTCTCGCTTAAATTTCCTTTCACAAAAGACAAAATTACACGGTGTATATCATACTAGACTATTCTTGAGTATGTGGCTAAATAAGCTAAATGTTTCATAATCACATGGTGCATATATAGTAGACATTTGTTGTGTATGACACTAAATTAACTAGCTAATTGTTTCATAATCTTGGAAAGTGAGGGTTTAATCTTGTTCCTTTCATGGAAGATCATGGATTGTCCATTTTTCTTTTGGTTTTTAGGAAGACTAATGTCTTTTTTTAAAAAAAAAAATCATCAATTTATAGGTTTTGATTTGTGAAGTTACTTGTCTCAACTTTTAAAGTTGATTAAAAAAGCTTGTAAAACTTTTAATTTTGTGTGACATATATCCACTCCATTAATTAATGATTGTGTTCAAACATTTGTCAATATTAAAAATTTGAGAGGATATACCGCACAAAATTTAAAAATAAAAAATTAAGAGGTTATTTGATAGGATTTTAATGTTAAGAAAAGTAAATATCTTGTTTTATTATGTAAGAATGTTATTATATATATTAAAAAACCCAGCCCATTTCTAAGAAATTCAGCCCATATTCTTACGTAATAAAAAGAGGACCTATGGCCCAGCCCATTTGCCCCTTGAAAAATTAGGTTTGGGTTTGGAAAGTGAGGCCCAATCCAACATGCTGATTATATATTTGTCGTCTGGTCTTAGTCTATAATTTCATGTTTCCATAATCTTCGTTCTACGTTAGAGTACTTGTTAGATAAATTCTTTTAATTGATTTTAGGATCTGTGCCAAATTTTTTTTTTAAATTTAAGATAACACAAATCTTTAAACAAATTTGACATCTAAGAAATAGTCTAATGCTATCTTTTTTTGCCTCCTTGTGTTTCATTTGTCCACTTCTCTCTTGGGAGAATAAATGTTCCTGTGTCACTCTCTTTCTTAAACAAAAATCTTAAGATGGCATTTGTAGGTAAATATTTTGGTGGAAAGTGAAAGTAGAAAAAGCTGAGGAAGTAAGTGATAAAAAGTGTATTTAGTATGTACGAAAAGAAAAGTGAAAGTAAAAAGTAAAATTGTTTGGTATGATAGGAAAAGTAAGAGTTAAAATTACAAAAAGACATTTTTACTCTTGAACATTTTTCCTCTCACATTAAATAGAATGACAAAATAATATTTTCAATCACCAATTTCCTCGCCTCTAAATCATCTTCCTTCTTTCGCGTAAGAAACCATTTCTTCCCTCTTCCAAAGGAAGCTTTGTTGAACTTCCCTTTCCCTATCTCTTAGCAAATTAACTTATAGCTACTTCCCTTTCCCTGTCATTTTAATATACCAAACATGACCTACAAGTTTTTGCATTTTTTCTTATCAACAGTTCCAACACTTTTTTATTTTTTATTTTGTCATTACGAATAAAAAAGCGTTGGAATCGTTGATAAGAAAAGAAAAGTATATAATCATACAAAAACCAATTTTAAGACATGACTTTTGTTTGAAAATATAATAATATAAAGATGAGCCAATGAGAAATTAAGCCCAAAGAGTTCAACTTTTCCATATTTCTGCCGAACTGTATTTTGGTTGCGATGCATATCTCCATCATAGATTCAGTAAAAATATAATTGTTAGCTTCAACAATTAAAAGATATCTAAATTATTAAATTAAAAGTAGAGATGTGTGCACATCATGTAATCCACTTTGAGTTCCCTACCCTCTAAAGTAATTTACGGATTCTTTCTATGGTAAAGGAGGAAAAAAAAAAAGAAATGGAAGGCCACTCACTTTTTACTTTTTTATTTTCTTTAAGAAAAAATATATATAAAATATAAAATGTTTATTATACCATTTAATTTGACACAATCATAATATTTTTTTCTTTTTATTATTTTAATATAAAGAATAAAGTGATAATTTTAATACATTTTCATTCTTAAACTTTACTAACAAATACAATAAATACATTGTCTTTCCATTTTTTTTTCGTTTCCATTTTTGCATAAAGAACTTACCCTATCTTAACAGTACGTGATGCCCTTAATTATGAGTCAGTCATTCTTTGGTGACATGTGACATTTCTTTTTTTTTTTCTTTTTTAATATCTGCACTCATGACATGTTGTAAGTTGTACTCAAGTGTTTACATTTTCCATATTTAAGGACTTATAATTTTAGGGTTCAAATTATAAAATATTCTACATATTAAAAATATAATTATTGAAAATTTTAAGGACTTGAGTGTAATATTATAAGAAATAAAAAAATTTTATAATTGTTAAAAGTTAATGGCCAAATGACTCTTTTGGTCCTCAACGTTTGCACTAAGTTTAATATTGGTCCTCAACGTTTCAAAAAGTTATTTTTGGTCCTCAACGTTTTTATTTTGGTCAAAATTGGTCCTCCAGCATAACTCCGTCTGATTTTTTTTGTTAAATGCTGACATGGAAGGCTTATGTGGCACACCCTCTCTCCTATGTGTCATATTTGGATGATATGACACCTTCTCTCACTCCAATTCAACAAAACGAAGCCGTTTTGCATCACTTCTCTCTCACTCCAACTCAGCAAAACGACGTCATTTTGCTGAGTTGGAGTGAGGGAGGGTGTCATATCATCCAAATCAGACGGAGTGAGGGAGGGTGTGCCACATAAGCCTTCCACGTCAGCATTTAACAAAAAAATCAGACGGAGTTATGCTGGAGGACCAATTTTGACCAAAATAAAAACGTTGAGGACCAAAAATAACTTTTTGAAACGTTGAGGACCAATATTAAACTTGGTACAAACATTGAAGACCAAAAGAGTCATTTGGCCAAAGTTAATTGTTATAAATTCTAGACGTCAATTTATAATATTATTAGATATAGATGCTAAAAATATAAATATAAAAAACTTTAAGTACTTAGCTTGAGTGTAATATTACAAGTTTAGGAGTAAAAATATAAATTATAAATATTAAAATAATTATATTTTTAATAAGTCTAATAATTTTATAATTTATTAATAAAATAAGAGAGAGATAAAAAGAGATAATTTTTTTTTTGTGCATTATTTATAAAATTATTGTTCCAAATTAAAAATCTTTATCATCGATTAAAGTAAATTTTACATGTCCGATCTAAATTAAAATATATTTCCATGACACAATAATAAAGCTGCCCTTGTGTTGTGTCTTTTCGTAGCATAGATTTTCACTTAATAGCTATGTTTTATTATAATGATTATGTGTAGGGTAGCCACAATTGCAATATAATAATCATAATTATGACTATTGATCAAATGACAGCTAACAAACAATTGAATGTGGATATAAGATTGATTGGATGGTATTGACTATTGTAAATTAAAAAGTCAAAGAATTTGTTTGTAAAATTTTAAAATTTAATCACTTAAAACTCAAGAAATTTCAGTATGTTTTATAAAAAAGGAAAAAAATTGTAGTTTAACTTTAATTGATGAGACCCTCTTAACCTCCTTGTATGTCCTTCTTCCCTTCATTGTTTTGTTATCTTTAATGTGTGGACATTTTTTTTCGATTAGACTTATATGGTTTTTTTGAGTAAATTTTTTTTTCTGTGAAAAATATTTAAATTATACTTTCTTTTTATCTATTTTAAAAACTTACATTATTTTCTTTTAAAAGATTAAAAAACCTATAACTTAATTTGTTTGGACTAAAATACCCTTAGTAATTTTATTAACTTTTTAAATAATTACAATTTATTATTAAAAAAAACCATTTTGTTTCCAATGATCATTTCATTATTATTTATTTTGAATTTAAAAAAAATTAACTTTTTTGTGGTATGTGAGACAATTAGAGTCCCATGCATGCATGTGGATATGTGATGTGAGAATGAAATATGAATGTTCAATATTTGGCATTGTTTCATAATCCAGTTAATATGTATGTATGATACAGTTAGCTATGATTAATATATTTATTTTATAAGCACGATAGTTCAAATCTTAGATTTATGTGATAACTTTATAAGAAATAAGTAATATATAAATTACTTTGTAAATCTTTAAATAAATTGAGAAGTCTTTTAATTTATGACCTTGATAATATATCGGTGCTTATAACTTCATCTAAACTTTTATTTGTCAAAAGAAAAAAGAATTGAGAACTAGAATTCTTGGGATCTTCTATTGGTAAAGGAATCGGGTGCGTGTGTATATATTTAAGTAAATTATAATTAATTTAATTATTTATTTAGTATTTAAAAGATAAAATTATCAAATTTAATATTTTAAAATATGATTTAATTCTTAAATTATTTTCACATTTTATTTATACATTGACCTATTAGACGTTTACATGCTATGTTGATCACTTTCTCTTTCTTTTGTTTGGATCATCCAAACTCTTCGATTTGAGTTAATTAAAATTAAAAAGTGATGGAGATTAAGGTAAATTATTGCAAATTTCTTTATTTTCTTTTCCTCTGAAATTTCAAAAAATAAACAAGGGTTTTAAAATATAAACAAAAGAGAAGATTTAGAGTGATGTCATTTTTCTTTCTTGAATCTTTTAAATTCTTCTCTCAATTTAGAGTAATTAAAATTAATAAAAACAAAAACGTTAAAGAAGATTAACATAATCCTTCAATTTTTTACCTACAAAATTTTAAAATATAAAAAGAGAAGATTAATTACTAATTTCTCTCTCTACTTCCACTCCATTGTCCCCCTCCCAAACAGACCATAAGAATATAGATTTTCACTCAAATATCAAATTTATTGAAGCTCAGGCTTCTTCTTTTTTTCCAAAGCTCAGGCATATTGATTAAGTTAAGTGAGATCAATCTTTTTTTTTTTGGTAAAAGTCGGGGTCCGTGGGACCCAAAGAAACCCACAACAAGACACCACACTAACCACCCAGATCACATGGTTCACTTGAGCAATCTTGGATATGAATTTAAATATATGCAAATAACGTGATTGTTATGAAGTTTTATCAATCACGTATTCTATTTATATTCTCTTTCTTCAATGATTGATTATCATAATTTAATCTTCTATATTCTCTCTCTCTATGATTGGTCATGTAAGTATTTTTTGCCACGTGTCTTATTTTTATTAAAAAATTCCACTGCGAACACTTAAATAACTTCACCTTAGTTTAGTCATTTTTGGAACTCGGATACATCATATCAAAAAATAACATGACCATGTTATTTGAGGAGTCTTAGACATAAAATTAATTGAGAAATAAGCCTCATTTATATTAAAAAAAATTATAAGTAAATGATTTATTCTCACTTTCCATATATAAGTAAATTATAAAATTAACTGATTAAGATATTGATAGACCTGTTCATGAGTCGGGTCAGCATGAGCTTAAGTCTATGGGCTTCATATATATGGGTTTGGGTTTACTATCCATTACAATGGGCTAGGTAAATACCCAAGCCCATTAGTATACATAATTATAAAATATATATTACTTTAAATTTTTGTTTTGTTTGCTTGGAACCAATGTTTTAAGAATCAGATCTATCTGATCGATAACCGATCAAGTGTTCGGTTTTTTTATGCAAAAATCTTATCTATGGTTGGTCCGTTCAAAATCAGTACTATTAATTAAGACACTAATTAAAATTGTATATGAATTGAATATTGTTTAATAAAGCATTATTCCAATGATTTGAAAATTATGAAACGTACTAAAAAAAATTAAAATACTAATTTTTCATTTTCAAAACTTTATCAGTTAATCAATCTGATTAAATATTTATTGTGCCCTAAACACACATCTATCTTAGATAAACTTATACTATAATATATTAATTTATGTACAAAGAAACTTAATTCTAATTAGGTCAAAACTCTAAATTGGTCCCTTATGTTTGCACGAAGTTTCATATTGGTCCTTTATGTTTCAAAAAGTTTAAATTGGTCCTTTATGTTTCCAAGAATTTCCAAATTGGTCCTTCCATCCACTTCCGTCAATTTCTTAAGTTAATTGCTGATGTGGCGTGCCGAAGTGGACACATAATCTCTCCTACGTGTATCAGATAGCTGACGTGGCCTTAGATACACTAAAAACACTCGAATGATGTCGTTTAAGCCAAAAATAAAATCATTCTGAGAGGACCAATATGAAACTTTAATGAAACATAAAGGACTAATATAAAACTTCAATGAAACATAAAGGATCAATATAGAACTTCAATGAAACATAAAGGACCAATAAAGAACTTCAATGAAACTTGAAGGACAAATATAAAATTTTTGGGAAACATAAAGGACCAATAAAGAACTTTTGAAAGATAAAGGACCAATTTAAAACTTGTGTGAAACATAGAGGACAAAAATGAGCATTTGACCTTCTAATTAACTTGGACAATTAAAAATTACAGTTCTTAAAAAGTGAGATTTATGGAAGTTCAAAATATTCTTATATGGATGTTTTGGGAGTACGAAGATTCATGCCTCATAAATTTAATTTCTGAAGAGATAAGAATGTAACATTATCTATTGAGATGATCATTTAATTTTCAACAATAGATTTGCCAGTATCCAAAAGATTAATCCTGAAGTTTGATCAATGAATGCATACTTTGATGAAGACCAAAATTTGATTTAATTAATTACTATTAATTAGCTAGTCAAAGAATGCGTTGCTTACGTTGCATTCATTCTATCAAACAGACAAACTGTAACACAAATTTAATTATTTTTGCATCTTCATAATCATACATGTTAAATGGTGGGTGGTGGTGGTGGGGCATTGCAGGTGGTGGTGGTGATGCGTGGTAGCGGTGATGTGTGGTGGCGGTTAGCGGTGGTCCATGGTAGGTGGTTCGTGGTGATAGGTGGTAGTAGGTGGTGGTGGCGGGTGGTCGTGGACCCGTGGTGGTGGGTTGCGGTGGGTAGTGGTGGTAGGTAATGAATGGTGGTAAGTGATGGGTATGGCCCAGGTACTACCCAAGTTTTGGCCCAAGTATTTTTAATAAAATGGGTATTTGAAGGGTAAAACTCAAGTACTACCCAGCCCATGAGTAGGTTTAGATATTGATCCCAACACTACAAAAAATCTGACATTCAAGTTGCCACCGAATGCTAAATAGTCGCCACTAAAAATCTTTGGTGGCGACTTTTAGGTCGCCACAAGGCCGCCACCTATAACTCCGTCGCCGAAAGTTTCGGTGGCGACTAAATATCGTCGCCACCAAATATATAATTTTTAGTGTCGACTTTGTCGCCACTGATGTAGAACAAATAATGCCATGGCATATCTTTCAGTGGCGACTTTTCATGAGCACCGCCTCCGGCCGCCGAACCTCCGCCTCCGGCCGCCAGATCTCCACTTTCATGACCACCTTATATTTTTTTAAAATGGCGCATGGTCGGATTCAAAGGCGGGATATGATGCATAGTATTGTCTACAGCAACCACTGAGCCACATATTACTTTTTGTTATATAATTTCATTCTAATATATTTATTATGTTTTCTACCTTCGGTGGCGACTTTCCAAGGTCGCTACTGAATGTGTTGAAGGGCTATACGTTTTAGTGGCGACTTTCTGATGTCGCCACCAAATGTAATGAAGGGTTAGACGTTTAGGTGGTGACTTTTCAGGGTCGCCACCGAATGTGTTGAAGGTTTAAACGTTTCGGTGGCGACGATTCTAGGTTGCCATCGAATGTGATGAAGGGCTAGACGTTTCGGTGGCGACCTTTTGAGGTTGCCACTGAATGTAATGAAGGGTTAGAGGTTTCAGTGACGACTTTTCAGAGTCACCACCGAATGTGTTGAAGGGTTAAACATTTCGGTGGCGACTTTTCAAGGTCGCACCGAATGTGTTGAAGGGCTAAATGTTTCAGTGGCGACTTTCTGAGGTCGCCACCGAATGTGTTGAAGGGCTAGACCTTTCGGTGGCGACTTTTCAAGGTCGCCACCGAATGTGTTGAAGGGTTAAACGTTTCATTGGCGACTTTCTGAGGTCGCCACCGAATGTAATGAAGGGTTAGATGTTTCGGTGGCGACTTTTCAGGGTCGCCACCGAATGTGTTGAAGGGTTAAACATTTCGGTGGCGACCTCAGAAAGTCGCCACCGAATGTAATGATGGGTTAGACGTTTCAATGGCGACCTCGGAAAGTCGCCACCGAATGTAATGATAGTTAGACGTTTCGGTGGCGACTTTACAAGGTCACAACCGAATGTGTTGAAGGGTTTAACGTTTCGGTGGCGACCTTGCAAAGTCGCCACCGAATGTAATGAAGGGTTATAAGTTTCAGTGGCGTCTTTTCAAGGTCGCCACCGAATATTGTATATTGGGTGGCGACTTCCTCTTGTCGCCACCAAAAAGATATAAGAAACATAAATGGTGGCGACTTTATTTAGGGCACGTTTGGTAGCTAGAAACGGAAAGGGAAAGGGAGAGGGAAAGGGAATGGGTTTGATGTGTTTGGTAGTAAAAATTTGGAATGAAAATGGAATGGGAATGTATTAAAATGACCACTTTACCCCTTATATTAAAATAATAAAAAGAAAAGATGGGTTATAATTGTGTCAAATCAAAGGGTATAATAGATATTTTGTATTTTATTTTTATTTTTTTAATTATACACATTTTTCAAGATGGAAATAAAAAAGTAGGTAACATGTGAGACCCACATACTTTTTCTTTTCCATCCACTTCTCCTTAGCTATTTCCATCCATCCGAACATGCCCTTAGTCGCCACTGAAAAGTAACTTTCAGTGACAACGTTTTTAGTTACCACCTTTTAAAGAGTTTTTTGTAGTGCAAACTTTGTATGCTAAGGTAAAATTGAGTTCATATATCTACCTTTCTCACTTTCCATATATATGGTATACCATACCACAAGTTTTATTTATCCCAAATTAATCCAATATTTTTTGTGAACATTAAACGGTCCAAAGCAATCCCAAAAAAATTTAATATTTTATGAATTGGAATTTTGAGATTTATAAGTTGCCAAAAGTGGACCTCAAGTTAGAATACATCCAACACTTCCTTCCAACTATTAGAAAACATACAAAATTTCGTAAAAAGCATGTATGGAGACATAACTAATACCTCCATTTTACGAACATTAAATTATCTTTTTAGTTATGTCTCCATCAATTAAAGGGACCATAAAAATTTAAATGCATACGTATTGATAGCATCATACAAATTCTCCCATAATTTTAAAATTAAATTATCCTTTTGGATCATAAAATATGTAAATTGTCTCAATTTAATCCTAAAGATGAAATATTAGATTTAGTATCTGAAATTTTTTTCATCAATTATATATGTTAATAGAAATTTATTCAGAGGCTAAACTTTTATTTTTTGGACTAAATTAAGATAAATTACATATTTCATTATCTAAATATGGGATTTTTATATTTTAGATATTAGATTGAGACATATTGTATATTTTAAGACCAAATAATAATTTATTTAAATTTTAAAGTTCCTAATAAAATATTGAGACATGATAAGAATGTAGAAAAAAAATCCTCAAACAAATTTTGAAACTTAAAGTAATATTTCTTTTTTTGGGGCCTGGTAAAGTAATATTTCTTTAAATAAAATCACGCCCATACATATCTAATATTATTATAAAACATTAATTTTGAATTGTTTCTAATAAAATAATATTTATATATAAAAAAAAAACTCAAACCTATCATAAGTTCTAATAATCATATTTATTACACTAATTTATTTTTTATGAAATAAAAAATTATAATTTAATTATAATAATAAATATATAAAAAATATAGTTATTTTTATACATAAAATTTATTTTATTACAATTCAGGTTGACAGTAAAACAATGGCATCTCATTACTCTTAGGGTTGTTTGGATTGTGGAATGAGGGGTGAGGGAGAGGATATGAGAATTGTAAAGTCAATTTTGTCATTTTTTTAAATATTATTAATTTTTTAATTAAGGGTATAATTGTTATTTCACCTAACTTTCATTCCATTTTCATTCCTATTCTTATTTCCATTTTCGCTCCTTCAAAATAAATCTATCAACTAAACAAAAAAAAAATACAAGTTTTTATTATATATATATATGCATTAATAGTGGAGACAGCAGAGTGTGTATGCTTTGAGAGGATATATGTGTAAATTATATTCCTAAGCTTTTAATTTGTGAATAATTTTGTCATTCATCTAAATTTCGTCTATAATTAAGGACAAATGCAAATGTGACAATTTTTGTAATTTTTAATATTGATTTTGATGCCAAATCATAATAAAATTGCGTTAATCGTGACTAAGTTGACGAAAAATTATAACTAAGTATATAATTTAATATCACAATCAATATAGGAGGCTATGGCAACATCCATATTTGCATTTAATTTGCCATTAATCATTTTGATAAAATTCGAATGAATGACAAAATTGCTTGCAAATTGAAAGCTTAAAAGTACAACTCACAACATAAAATTTATGGGTAAAATTGATAGAAGCACTATAGTTTAATCTATGCCACTTTTTACATATTGATCCTTAATATTTCAAATTTTTTGTCCCTTTTGTGTAACACTGTCCAATCAATCATTTATGGCTGACGTGACATGATAAAAACTTTTTAAAAATTATACTTTTATCACTTTTTCAACCTCAAAATTTTTGTTTTAGAAGATGAAAAAGGGTCTCACTTGAAAGGAATAAGGGTCTCAATTCCAGTAGCTCATATATAGTCCTCTGCTGCAAATGACTATATTATAGGATCCATATATGTTAAAATGTAAATTCGTTAAAGTGCATAAAGTACGTAATTTAATACTTTTAGCCATTAAATGAATGAGACTGTTATAGTATGGACACAGATTTCAACTTTTTAATCTGAAAACTTGAATTGTGCACTTTATACCAATGTTTTTAAAACCGGACCGGTCATTGAACCGGTCGAGGCACTGGTTCACGGTTCAATGATCGAACCGTGGTTGAACCGTGGTCGAACCGGTGGCATTTAAAATATATATTTTTAATTAAATATACTAAAATATATCATAAAAAAATTATATATTTCATAATTATATGTTTCCATCTCGATCTAAACATGATAAAAAATAGAACAAGTTGCAAATTACCACAATATCATATTAAACTCTTCAAATAAGTTCAAGGATCAACATATTTAAGTCTCAAATCTTATCACAAACCCAACAATAAATACTGAAATAGAACAATCCTTACAACTACAAGTCACAACAAATTTTCAATAAATATTAAATCATAAACAACACAAATTTTTTTTAAAAAAATGAACAACCGGTCGAACCGTCTAAACCACCGGTTCTGACCGGTTTTGACCGGTTCTGAACGGTTTTATATCTGACCGGTTCATTGGTTATTCCGGATCGGACTAGCTGGCGATTTACCGGTTTTCTGGTTCGATTTTCAAAACAATACTTTATACACTTGTCCTTGTACTTCACCGAATCTAAATTCCTATACTATTTATCATTATTGTACTATTATTGTATGATATATAGGTCGTCATTCCTCCATTATTGTACCATAACTTAACTTTTTCTTTCCACTTGCTCCAATAAGTTCAAGCCACTATTAAGACGTCAATTTGAAATTCCCTAATGATTTTCTTGAAGATCGTTTCTTTCACCCAAAGACCCAATATTGTTTAAATTGAGATGATTAAATTGGGATTATTTCTCTCTGCATAATATTTACTATCTTCTAAATAAAAATATATTTTAACACTCCAAAGGTTTAATTAATACTCATCAAATAGAATAAAAATTTAATTCACACTCAAATTTACTATAAATTCTAATCATAGTATAACACGTTAATAAACATAGAAAATTATTTTATAATTATCTCCCTTAAAAAAAGAAAATTATTTTATCATTTTCATTAGATTGATTACTATATTGAGAAATGGTCAAATTACTCTTTTGGTCCTCTACGTTTGCACGAAGTTTAATATTGGTTATCAACGTTTGAAAAAGGTTATTTTAGGTTTTCAACCTTTTTTTTTGTCAAAATTGGTCCTCTAGCAAAACATCTGATCTGTCTGGTTTTGCCATTAAATGCTGACGTGGAAGGCTTATGTGGCACACCCTCTCTCCTACGTGTCATATTTAAATGACATCGCACCCTCTCTCATTCCAACTCAGCAAAACGATGCCGTTTTTATTCGTTTAAATGTTTTGTTTTGAATCGTTTTGCTGAGTTGAAGTGAGAGAGGGTGCCGTGTTATTTAAATATGACACGTAGGAGAGAGAGTGTACCACATGAGCCTTCCAGGTCAGCATTTAAAGACAAAACTAGACAGATGTTACGCTAGAGGACCAATTTTGACCTAAAAAAAACGTTGAGGACCTAAAATAACTTTTTGAAACGTTAATGACCAATATTAAACTTCGTGCAAACGTTGAGGACTAAAAGAATAATTTGGCCATTGAAAAATACTAATCATACTTATAAAATCAAATTTATTTTTAAGAAATTAATAAGTGTAATTATAATAATCTTATTTTGAAACCAAGTATATTATATTCATACATAAAAATTAATTTGTTATAATTAAGGTTCACAATGATTAAACGTTGGCCTCATTACTCTTACAAATTTTGAGGGAGAAAAACAAATAGGCTAAGCAGAAAAGTGGAAACAAGTTTTTATTATGGAGCCTTTTGCATTAATGTTGGAGAGTATGTACTATTTAGGGGTATAATCATCTATCTTTTAATATTTTTAAGAAACATACAAAACTTATCCAAAATAAATAAATAAATAATTGAGAATATATATATATATAGTCCTTAGCTTCTATGCTGCAATCACCTTAATTGAGGGCATGTATACCCTTAAAAATGAGTGGTTCATATTGTGCCACATGACACTTTTGATTTTTTTATTTGCACTTAAGTCCTATTGAGATTTTTTTTTGTTTTGTCCTACCAAATGTTTTGCCTTTACACTTCAATCTCAGATAAAATGTTTTGCCTTTGGATGAAAACTAATGTCATCTAATATCCAAACCGATTGATTTAATCGGTTTTGACAAAATTTCATCCAATTCGTCCAATCAACATATCTTTGACGAAATCTCATCCAATTTATCCAATCGACATATCAAATTCGGCCCGTTTTAATTAGATTAGATTAAATCGATTTAATTCGGTTTAGATATTCTCAAACCCCTTGCCACTTACAGGGGAATTATTGCATTATATATATATGATTAACACTATATAATAGCTCATCCCACACAAAACACTAGACCATCAGAAACCATGAGTTTCTCCATTTTTCACCTTCTTCCACTTTTACTAATTTTTCTTTCCACTTTCTTCTACCAACAAGCTCAAGCCATTAAGAAGGCAAGCAATTCAAAATTCTCATTATCATTTTCTTTTATATATATATCAAGAACATTTAATTAACATCAATTATTTGTAATTGTTTCAGCCATACATTGTGTACTTGGGATCTCATTCTCATGGCCTAAACCCTTCCTCTCTTGATATGGATTCTGCCACAGATTCTCATTATGATTTACTCAGCTCAGTCTTGGGAAGGTAACAATACAATTTAATTTTTAACTTGTTTATAGATTCTATTGAATTAGATGTATTTATATTATGTTCTGTTTGGCAGCCATGAAAAGGCCAAAGAAGCTATCTTTTACTCTTACAATAAACACATCAATGGCTTTTCTGCATTACTTGAAGAAGAAGAAGCAGAAGAGATTAAAAGTAAGTTTAATTCATTTATCAACTACGGACTAATAAAGAATAAATAGTGTTCTAGAAAGATTGATATATATATATATGAGTGAGTAATGTTTGGATTTGTTCAGAGAACAGAAATGTGGTGTCTGTGTTTGTGAGCAAAATGCACAATCTGCATACTACAAGGTCATGGGAATTTCTTGGACAAGAAAAAAATGGAAGAATCATTGAAAATTCAGCTTGGGTTAAGGGAAGATATGGTCAAAATACAATCATTGGAAACATTGATACAGGTAAAAAATAAAAAATTCCCCTGATTTACTATTCCTAAGTTTTATCTTTATACACAAAACTAGGTGATGATTTTTTTTGTGTTGTTGATGATAGGCGTTTGGCCTGAATCCAAAAGCTTCAACGGCAGAGGATATGGCGGCATCCCATCACACTGGCGTGGGGGAAGGATATGTGAGATTAACAATTTGCCTGGTTCCAACAAAACTCTATGCAACAAGTACATCCTCAATTTCTTTTTGATCGCTGAGTTTACACTCTCAGTTAACTATTTAGTCCTTAGGACGTTATCCGTTAAGTCATTTCGTAATGTGGTCGTTATGTGCTGATGTGGCGCCGTTAATTTGTCACCATATTACTACCTCACCTTACCACATCATCTGAATATTTAAAAGTACTACTTCTGCTTCAAACCTAAAAAATCTTCTCAGTTGACACTTAAAAGGGCACTTCTTAATTAATAAAAAATATCCCGACACTTCAAAATTTTAAAATAAGTGCTTTCTAAAAAACACTTGTAAATCTCCAAGAAGTATGCCCAGGGCCCCGCACAAAAATATAAGGAAAAGAGAAAGAAGAACACACAAAAATTTTAACGTAGTTCGGTGCCTCAAGACCTACTACCACGACCCCAACTGAGACAAACTTTACTACTTGTAATTTTTAAACGGAAAAATTACAAACCATCCTCAATACATAAAATACCCAAAACCCAATACACCTAATAGTTATAGACTAGTATTTTTATGTGTGTTAGAACCTATATAACTCACACCTATTTATATAAACTCCTTACCCACTCACTCACACACAACACAAACATGCTCTTAAGGGATTGAATATAGCAGAGAATATGATTGTCTTACCTTTATGGCCCGTTTGATTGATAAATTTATTTTCATATATATCAGTAAGCTGATAGGAGCAAGAATGTTTAACAATGGGTACAAGGCCCATTTTGGAGACATAGACCCAGCCCACCACAACAGTGCAAGAGACATCATAGGACACGGCACACACACTCTGACCACAGCAGCAGGAGGGTTGGTCCGAGGAGCCGATGTGTTGGGAAACGGAAATGGCACGGCAAAAGGTGGGTCCCCACGAGCTCGTGTGGCGTCCTACAAAGCTTGCTGGGACACAACGGGCGAAGGGCGGTGTGTTGAAGCGGACATATTGGCTGCATTTGATCAAGCCATCAGTGATGGTGTGGATGTGCTCTCTGTTTCTTTGGGAGGAACCCATTTCTCTGCTCAAGATTTGCTGAACGATGGGATCTCCATTGGAGCCTTCCATGCTGTTGCTAAGGGGATTCTAGTGCTTTGCTCTGCAGGTAATTACCAATTCCCTCACCTTATATACTAATTTACATCAACTCAACTGTTTTGTACGGCACGCTTTATTATGGCCCTTAAAGTTTGTTCGGCCCGATAAAATACAAGCATGAGCCCCAAGTTTAAAAGTCCGTCTTTTAATAAAGTCCACAAAAATTAGGTCGGGCTCAAGCTTTTTTAGCCCGGCCCGTGTATAAACTCGGACAAGTGTTCGGTTCATGGTCTGATCGGTTTAACCGTCGGTCGAACGAGATGACGCAATAAATAATAAATAATAATTATTCTTAATATTTAAAATGACATCACTTAAATTTTAGGTTTAAGCATACATAATTTTGAAGTTTTGAATTACACGATTTCGATCTCAAAGTTTGAATTTCCAAGACTTGTCAAACTCTGAAAGAACTTGATCAAACCAAACATGAAAATTCTTGATAATCATGACTTCTTAAATTCTAATTTTCAAGACTTTTCTAATTTTAATTTTTAAGATCTTTCTAATTTTCTTTTTTTATGTTATTTTTTATTTTTATTTTTCAATTTTTAATTTTTTTTAAAAAATAAAATTAGACCGGTTGGTCCCCGGTTAAATTCGGTCCAACCGACTCGCTTTTGTATCCGGTTAACGGTTGGACCAGTCAAACCGTCCGGACCGATCCAAACAACTCTGCTCACACTTATTTTAGACTAAGAATTTGATTCTCTTATTTGATGTTGTCATAGTTTAAAAATTGTAAAATATTATTAAGCGATTATTACTGTAATATATATTCTCATGATTATGTATAATAATATCCTTAGTTGATGGAATTGGATAAATACCCATTGTAATAAGTATTAAATTATATAAGTTTGGGCTTCAGTCCAGGTCCATATATGCAAAATTTATGAGCTTAAACACACGAACAAGTCTAGCTAGAACAAATTACATATTAGTCTCTCAACAATTTGAAAGTGAAGTCACATGAAGTATACTTATTTAACATCATCCATTAATAAGTAATAACGTTATATGTTTTTTTGTGGCTGCAGGTAATCAAGGACCTAAATTTGGGACTGTGAAAAACGTGGCTCCTTGGAGTTTTACTATTGGTGCTAGCTCAATTGATAGGGAGTTCAGTAATAATCTCACTATGAGTGATGGGACTATCTATAAGGTAAGTCATGAATAGACCTGTTCATGGTATGAGTCGGGCCGAGCTTGGGCTTAAGCCTATGGGCTTTACATATATGAGTTTGGGCTTGAACCAAAACCTACATGTGTTTACTACACATTATGATGGGCCAGGTATTACCCAAGCCCATTATGATGAGTCATGACTCATGACTCATCTTAATTATGTTCGGTCTCTAATTAAGGAGAATGTTGCGGAAGAATTTTAAAGCTTGAAGGGAAAGAAATTGAAGAATTTTATACTATGATTAGATATAGACTAAATTGTCATTTTGGTCACTAATGATAATTTAGCCTCTCAAGAATTTTTACTTTACAAATTAGTCTTCGAAACACTATACACATTAGTCTCTCCGTCTGATTCGTTACAAATTGTTAATAAAAGTGCTGATATAGACCGCTAAATGTTTATGTGGTATCGTTAAATTGACAACTATACATATTAGTCCCTAAAAGATTATAGGCAAAAGTACTTTTCCTACCCCCAACGTTTGGGGGTCCTGTCAGTTTCGCCCCTAACGTTTTTTCGCTGTCAATTGTACCTCTAACGTTTTACGTTTCTGTCAATGTCACCCTTCTCACTAACACCGTCAAATATTTAACAGTTTTTGCTGACGTGGCATCCTATGTGGCGAAACGTTTTTTTTTTCTGTCAATTGTACCCCTAACGTTTTACATTTCTACCAATGTCACCCTTTTCACTAGCACCATCAAATATTTAATAGTTTTTGCTTACGTGGCATCCTATGTGGCAAAAATATCTAATTTGGCATATTTTTTTCTACACCAGATTTTTTACTCATCTTTTTCCCATCAAAACCGTGTCGTTTTATCCTCACCATATTCCTTTTAAAATATAACTCAAACGCACGTGTCATTTTGCAGACAAAAACATCGAAGACGTTACCCATTCTCTACTTTGTCGGAGACGTTACCCTAAAATAGAGAATGGATAACGTCTCCGATGTTTTTATGAGCAAAATAACGCGTGCGTTTGAGTTATATTTTAGAAGGAATATGCCGAGGTCAAAACGACACAACTTTGATGGGGAAAAGATGAGTAGGAAATCTGATGTGGAAAAAAAATATACTAAGTCAGATATTTTTGCCACATAGGAAGCCACGTAAGCAAAAACTATTAAATATTTGATGGTGCTAGTGAAAAGGGTGACATTGACAGAAATGTAAAACGTTAGGGGTACAATTGACAGAAAAAAAAAGTTTTGCCACATAGGATGCCACGTCAACAAAAACTGTTAAATATTTGACGGTGTTAGTGAAAAGGGTGGCATTGGTAGAAACGTAAAACGTTAGGGGTACAATTGACAGCGACAAAACGTTAGGGGCGAAACTGACAGGACTCCTAAACGTTGGGGGTAGGAAAGGTACTTTTGCCAAGATTATATTAGCATACAAATTAATACTTAAAACATCTCTATTGCTATGCAATTAAGTCTTTAAAATAATAATATGAAGGAAATTTATACTTGGTTTGGGTGTGAGGTAGGGTGGGATGGTATTAATTTAAGGACATAATTGTAAAATAATAAATATTTTTAAGGACTAATTTATACATATTATTAATTTAAGGACATAATTGTAACGTAGTAAAAATTTTTTAAGGACTAATTTGTATAACAATATCCTTTTTTTCAAGGACTAATATGTATAGTTTACAATTTAAAGGTGCACCATTTCCGTTAGAAGTTTTAAAATGGCATCAAACGGTAGGACCAGCGTGTATAGCGTTTCATATTTTTGGAGATTAATTTGTTAGCGAGTGTATCTTTCGGGGACCAAAATGATAATTTACTCTTAAATTTATATGCATACACTGGTATCTTTAAACATCATTAAATGTCAACGAGGAAATTAGTCACTGTATTTCACGGTGAATACCTTGATATAAAAAAAATACATCATTAAATGTGTTTCTAAAAACAATAATGAGACTGTCATTATTATTCATCAGGGAATCAGTCTTACCACAGGCTTGCCAGATTCCCTTCCTTTGATAAGAGCTTCTGATGCCAAACTTCCTAATGCCACAACTCAAGATGCGTAAGCACAAATTGTTCAAAACCCTTTTGACTAGTTAATAATTTGTTAAACTATTACTATTGTTTCTTTGTTTAGCTTTTATTTTGATGTTTAAAATATGAAAATGTCAAATTTAGTCCTTAAAAAATGTAATTTGTCTCAACTTAGTTTTTGAAAAATGCAACTTATCTCATTTTAGTCTTGGGAAGCTCCATTAATTAACAAAATTGACTAAAATTTTTTTGATGATTAAATTGAAACTAATTGCATCTTAAGGGTATGTTTGGATTGGGGATTAAGAAGGAAAGAAGGAGAAGGGCAGGGAAGGTGAGAGAATCAAAATATCTTTCCCTTGTTTGGAAAGATGAAAATTGGAAGAAAAGATAATAGAAGATCAATCCTTAATCATTCATTATCTTTCCTTTTCACAAATTTGAAATATCCCAAATTGGAGTATTTTGGAGGAGGTATCAACACCCAAACAAGATAATGACATATGAACATTCCGTTCCCTTCCCCTCCCTTCTCCTCTAATCACTCCCCTTCCCTTCCCCTCTTAGAGGAGGTTAAGCTTCCACGTGTCCTCTCCTTGTTTGGGTGTTGATACCTGGCCTCCTCCAAAATACTCCAATTTGGAGTATCTTGAATTTGTGAAGGGGAAGGATAATGGAGAGTTAAGGATTGATCTTCCATTATCTTCCTCTCCAATTTTCATCTTCCCAAACAAGGAGAAGATATCTTAATAGTTTCCCCTTCCGTCCCCTTCTCCTCCTTAATCCCAATCTAAACATACCCTTAATTCCCAAACAAACCCTAAAATGATTAAAATGAGACAAATTAAATCTTTCAAGGATTTTCATATTTCAAAAACAAAACCGAGACAGATTGCATTTCTATCTTAAGCATCAAAATAATAAATTAGTACTCTATACATTTTTGTGTTTTCTGTGTTGTGTAGTGAGCTTTGCAAGGCAGGAACATTGGATCCTAGCAAAGTAAAAGGCAAAATATTGATATGCCAAAGAGGAAGCAGCCTAAGACCAGTTGAGAAGGGGTTGCAAGCAAAGCTTGCTGGTGCATTAGGAATGGTTTTGGAAAATGATGCACAAAGTGGTAATACAATTACCGCTGATGTTCATGTTTTAGCAACTTCCGGTAACACTACACGTACCCTACCACATTCAGATGATCCATCTCATTCAACCAGTAAAAGGTAAATTATATATACATATTTTAGGGTAATGTTATAGACAACATCTATTAGCCGTTAAATTTTTTTTGAAATATATGTCAAAATATATATATATTTTTTTAAATTTAAGATAATTTAGATTTTGAAACAAATGTAATAACTGACAGCCGGTAAACTTAGCTTTCCATAACTCAAAATAGTTACCCCATATTTTATTATGCCATTCGTTTTTTAAAAAAAACAAAAGTTTAAACCCACATTTGGGGCACGTTTGGTATTATTACCAAACAGTACATTACATGTAATCTCACGATTCCCAAAAAAATTTTACATCATATTTTATACATACCAAACACACTTTTTATCATACTTTTCTCTCTCCTAATTTTTCTCTCTATCTCTCTCCTCACTTTTCTCTACAGTACTTTCATTTATTCTACAGTACTTTTTTTACAATACTTTACATCTGTGCATTTATACCAAGCGTGCCCTTGGTTTTCCAAGTGTTAAAGAGGAGAATGGACCTTTCTTTATTATTTAGTTTTTAAAATTTTAGAGGGAAAGATGTTGGAGAATTTTATATTAATCCTTCCTAAGAGATTGAAAGGGATGGGAGGGGGAAGAGGAGACTAATCCCCTCTTTCTCTTCTTCTTGTTTGAATATCCTTAAAATACTTTAAATTGGAGTATTTAAAAATAATAAGGAATAAGGATGTCTCGATTACTCTTTTTTTAAAACTTTTTAAACAATGAGAAGATGTTATATTTAATTTTTCTCTCCTTCTTTCTCATTCCCCTCTTTGGTCCCCAATCTAAACATAGGGGAAAGACAGAGGAATAGCACATCTTTCACTTGTTTGAAAAGTTAGAAATTCAAATTAAAGGGTAGATAATGGAGGAATAATTTGTAATCCTCCGTTATTTCTATCATTTACAATTTTAAAATACTTCAATTTGGGGTATCCAAACAAATGGAAGAGAAATAAGAGATTAGTCTTCCATTCCCTTCCCTTCCCTTCCCTTTCAATCTCCCCCCTCCTAATTCCTGGAGATTGAGATTAAGGAGAAGGAAAGGGGATCAACATATCTTTCCTTTGTTTGGAAAAATAAAAATTTGAGGGGAAAATAATAGAAGATTAATACTGAATTCTTCATTATCCTTTCCCTTCACAAATTTTTTTGGCCAAATTCCCTTCACAAATTCAAGATATACAAATTGGATATTTTCAAGGAGCTACCAATATCCAAACAATGGAATAGCACAAGAAAATTTAATATTCTCTTCCTCTCTTCTCCCTTCTCCTCTAATTACTTCCTTTCTCTTCCCCTCTTAATTTCCAAACAAACCCTTTAATTCCTAAAAACTAAGGAGGGGAGGGATTGAACAAGAGATGGATGAAAGGAGGGGACTAATATTCTTTTTTTTTTATATATCTTTTAAAATACTTTAAATTAGAGTATTTTAAAATTACAAGGGATAGATATAATGAATGGTTTAAAAAATAATCTTTTATTATCTCCCCCTTGATTTTTAAATTTTCTAAACAATTGGGAAGATATTATACTTTTGTCCCCTTTCCTTTCCTTTTCTTTTCATCTTTAATCCCCAACCCAAACATACTCTTTTAGACTAATAAAGGTTTATTTGATTTTCTTAATTTGAAAATAGAGTAATAGACTTAGTAGTAATATTTAATGAAATGATCTAATTTGTTCTTTTTATTATAGAGTAAGTTATTATTTTTGTTCCTAGAAAAATTCACTTATCTCCATTTCGTCCTTGAATAAAAGAAATATAAAAAATTTGATCTCTAAAAAAATTTTATTTTCTTAATTTAGTCCCTGAATCATACAAAAATCAAATTGCTACATCTTATATTTTTATAATTCATAGACTAAATTGTGAGACATTAACATCTCTTTAAAGATTAAATTGTAATATATAAGGTATCTCTTAAGTATTAAATTTGATAATTTTTTTATTTAAAGACTAAATTAATCAAACAAGTAAAATTTTTCAAAGACTAGTACAATAATTTACTCTTTATTATATCATCGATATACAATTTAGTAGTAAATTTGTCAATTTGCTGATTCAGCTTTTATTTATTTACACTAATCGAACTGTTATTCATACTCAAACATAGTATATAATTTAACAAAATATTAGTTTTGACGTCAAAATTTGGATGAAAATGTGATCAAAAGTACAAGATTGGATCATTTCACATGAAGAGATAAGAATTAAGATTACCTAATTTTGAATTAAGATGACTAATTTTGGATGAATTAACTGTTGTGCAGAAACCCTGAGCTGTTAATGGGTAAAGCAAAAACATTTCTAGGAATAAAGCCAGCTCCAGTTGTAGCATCATTTTCATCAAGGGGACCCAATGCTATTCAACCATTAATCCTCAAGGTTTGCCAATATTCCTAATTTCTTATTATTAAGATCTTGCCAAAACTACATTTTATATCCCTAAATGGCAAAAGTATTTTTTGGTCATATCAATTGTATATGATACTATTTACAACAAGAGCAAGACCAGATCATATACAAGGAATACACATACATCACAGAATTCCATAATTAAAATGATGAAGTCTAAAGATTATAAATTCATAGATCTTCTCAAAGATTTAACCCCAATAATTAATCACAATAAGTAAAAGGAAAATAACAACATACCTTGATCAATTGCTCTCTTAAACTCAAAGATCGATAGTTTCTTCTAAATTGTTAGATAGTAGTCAGAATTCTTTTACAAGATGAATGTAAAAGTCATCCCCTTAGCACAAATATAACTACTCACAAAATAACTACCCTACCTTGGGGAACCGCAACTTCAATAAGTATATGCAGCCCAAACAACCTTAGCCTATCAACAAGGTTGGGCTATGAGGTTTCTACGCATTAAGCCTAAACTCTACAATATATATAATTAGTCTAATAAAATAACCTTAAAGAGATTATCAAAAGAAAAAAAAAACCTTAAAGAGACTAATTATATTAAATATTCAATAGTCCATTACGTAAAAAAATAAAATTAATATGTAAGTCTACCTACAAAAAATTGTTAACATTGTACCCTCAAGCTTTTAATTTACAAACAATTTTGCCCTCCGCCCAAATTCTGTTTGAATAACTAACAGCATATGCAAATGTGATTATGTTCATGGCCTCCAATAATGCTAACTGTGATGTCAAATCATATGTTTAGCTACAGTTTTTTATCAATTTAGCAATGATAATTCCTTTTATTTTGTAGTGCCACAATGATATTTATGGCTAAATTGACAAAACAATCTTGGTAAATATATGATTTGATATCACAATGAATCTGGTAGAAAATGAGGACAACCATATTTGCATTTTTCGTTAATTATTTAGACAAAATTTGGTTGAATGGCGAACTTGCTTGAAAATTGAAAGTTTAGAACATAATTAATAGTAAACAAAGTTTAGGAGCAACTTGACAGAACCCTTATAATTGAGGGACCAAAAATGTATTTTTTTTTAATTTAATTGATGAGTTAAAATTAATATTATACATGTGATGTCATATTATTATTTGTCATTAATAATTTAATTAGACAATATTAAATGTAAGGATAAAATTTAACATTTTTGAAACGAAACTGAAAACTAGAATGTAGAATGTAGATACTTTTCTCAAACATCATCATTCATTCCTCCATTTATATTATTTTTTAATTACAAATTTTTGTGGTATAATTTCAGCCTGATGTAATAGCACCTGGTCTGGACATACTTGCTGCATATTCAGAAGGTACAAGTCCAACAAATATTGCATCAGATAGAAGAAGATTTCCATTCAATGTACTCTCAGGAACTTCAATGGCATGTCCTCATGTTGCTGGAATTGCTGGTCTTCTCAAAACTCGTTATCCCAGTTGGAGTCCTGCTGCTATCAAATCTGCAATCATGACCACTGGTAATTTATATTTATATATATATATATATATATAGAAGGAATTCTAAGATAAAACCAAGATTAAGGGAAAAATAAAATAAAATCTCAAATTTAATTATTAAGGCACGCAGCTTGTCTTAGTTTAGTTTCTGAAATATGGAAATGTCAAATTCAATCCTTAAAAGATGTAGTTTGTCTCAGTTTAGTTCATGTGAGTCTTTTCCCACTAGGCCAGGTAGGGTCGAGTACATGGATCAAGCGACGCTAACATGTTATGTCTTTACTATTTTGTATAGTTAGGTTATTAATAGTTAAAACTATCATGATAGTGCTCTTATTATTTTCTTTGATCTTCCCCTACCTCTAATTATTGAGCTATCTTTCATTTATTCAATATAATTGTTAGGGAATTTTCACAGGGACAAAACTGAGACAATTTTCTTCTTTAATGAACTAAATTGAGATAACTTTTAATGACTAAATTGAGATAAATCACATATTTGGAAACTAAAATGTTAGTTTAAAATAGATAACTTTAATTACATATATAGTTATTATTATAGATTAGTTCAATTTAAATATACGGTTTTCTTATTCTTGTGGTGAAATCAAGTTTTGCTTAATTTACCCTCTAGGTTGAAAAATAACCTTCTTGAACTTATAGTTTGTGTCAAAAATATTCTATCCATTAGCATCTTTTTTCAAAACATTTGTCCCATGCTAGCAAATTTGAGGAGAATTTTGCACAAAATTAAAAGTCTAAAGAGTATATTTTGCTAAGAAACTTAAGGGTACGCTTGGTATATAAATGCACGAACGTAAAGTACGGTAAAGAAAGTATTGTAGAATAAAAATAAATATTGTAAATAAAACTGAGAAGAGAGATAGAGAGAAAAATTAGGAGAGAAAAAAAAAAGAATGATAGAAAGTGTATTTGATATGTATAAAATATGATATAAAATTTACCCAATTTGGAGTATCTTGAATTTGTGAAGAAGAATGATAATGGAGGATTAAGGCTTGAACTTCCATTATCTTCTCCTTCAATTTTTATCTTCCCAAACAAGGGGAAGATATCTTGAAAGTCTCTCATTCTCTTCCCTTCTCCTCCTTAATCCTCAATCCAAACATACCCTAAAACTTTATTTGGCAACAAGGAGTAAGAGAAAAGGGAAGGGAATATTGTTAAGTGGTAATTTTGTTCTCCTCTAATTATTTAGATCTTCCAAACTTTCCCAATTTAAAGAAATTACAATTACCTAAAAAATAGAGCACGTTTGAATTAGGGAAGGGGAAGCAGAGAGAAATAAAATATCTTCTCTTATTTAAAAAGATAAAATTAGGATATTTCTATGAGGGAGAGAGAAAGAAAAGAGTAATCTCTCATTCCCCTTCTCTTTTTCTTCCTCTCACTCTCTTTTCCTCCATATTCCTCCTAATTGCCAAACATATTAGGAATTAAAGGGGAGAAGGGAACAGAAATAGAATATCTTCTCGGAAGATAAAAATTTAAGGGTTTGTTTGGGAATTAAGAGGTGAAGGGAAGGGGAGAGATTAGAGGAGAAGGGAGGAGAGGGAAAGGGAATGTTAAGCTTCCATATATCCTCTTCTTGTTTGGGTGTTGATACCTCCTCCAAAATACTCCAATTTGGAGTATCTTGAATTTGTGAAGGGGAAGGATAATGGAAGGTTAAGGATTGATCTTCCATTATCTTCTCCTACAATTTTTATCTTCCCAAACAAGGAGAAGATATTTTAATAGTTTCACTTTATCTCCCTTTCTGCTCCTTAATCCTCAATCCAAACATACCCTAAGGGTTTGTTTGGAAATTAAGAGGGAAAGGGAAGCTAAGTGATTAGAGGGGAAAGGAGGAAAGAGCAAGAGAAGGTTAATCTTCCATATGCCATCATCTTGTTTGGGTGTTGATACATCCTCTAAATTACTCTAATTTGGGATAATTTGAATTTGTGAAGGGAAGGATAATGGATGATTAAGAATTGATCTTCCATTATCTTCTCTTCCAATTTTCATATTTTCAAACAAGAAGAAGATATTTTGAAAGTCTCACTTTTCCTTCCCTTCTCCTCCTTAATCCCCAATGTAAACATATACTAAAGGTGAGATAATGGAGGATTAATTTGTAAGGGGGAGGAGGAGAAGGGGAGGGAAGGGAAAAAAATTAGTAGTCTTCCCCTTGTCTAGTTTTTAAAATTTTGGAGGGAAAAGAATTGAAGGATTTTATGTTAACCTTATCCATTTGTTAATTTTCATTACTCCAAATTGGGAGATTTTAGAAGATCCAAACAAGGGGAGGAGAAACCATTACTTAACCTCTCCTTCACTTCCCTCCCCTCTCTTTTAATCTCTTCCCTTCCTAGGGTATGTTTGGCAGTTACGAGGGGGAGCGAAGGGGATGAGAGGTTAAGTGATGATTTCTCCTCTCCTTGATTGCATCTTTCAAAATCCTCTAATTTGGGGCAACTAAAATTAACAAAAGGAAGAGGTTAATGAAGGTTAATATAAAATTCTCCAACTATTTCCCCTAAAAAATTTTAAAAATTAAACAAGGGAAAGGTTACTAAATTCTCTTTCATTCCCTCTCATTTTCCCCCTTAATACCCCATCCAAACATTTCCTCAAAAGTTTTAGAGAGTTTTTTTTTTAATATCAAGGGGGAAAATTGCACGGTTTTTAAAATTTGGGTAAACTACAATTTGCTTCCTTGTGGTTTGGCTTAAAATTAGTTTGCTCCTTGTGGTTTAGACTTTAGAGTGTAAAATTTATCACCCTATGATTTGGCTTAAAATCAATGTGCTCTCTGTGGTTAAGAGTGTGACATTTGGCGCCCTTGTGATTTGTGATATTATTATTTAATTACCCTGTGTTATTTTTATCCAAAATTTAATATAAATTAAAAAAAACTAAAAATAATTAAATTAATTTTTTATTTTATTAAATAATATTGATTTTATCTGTAAAATAATAACAAATTATATTTATTGGTACACTATTAACCCATTGTATAATTAAATAAATTTGATACTTTTATGAAAAAAATTATTTTTAATGTCTTATTTATTTTAAATGATAAGAATCAAATAATATGAAGGCTTGAATGAACGAGGAAGGGCGATGTGGAGAAAAAAAGGTGGATAGTTCAACGAGGGTGTAGAACGGTGGTCGACGGAGGTTGGTCGCTTATAAAGACATTGTGGCTGGAGTTACGATGGTTATAGAGAAAGGAAAATGAAGGAGAAGGAAAATATTGCATAATGTGTAAAAATCACAAAATTAATTTAAATAATTACACTAGAAAGTCCTATTATTGTTTTAAAATTATAAAGTTAGCCCAAATTGTCCACCTCATCATGCTCAACTAACGATTTTGATGGTAAAGACCGAATTGATAACGGAATAAACTAAAAATGACTAAATTGAGAAGGCACGTCTAAGAAGGATCAAATTGAGAAATATGCCATCTAAGAAGGACCAAATTGATATTTTATTCATTTTAAAATTGCATAAATACAAATTAATTTTATAAAACTTTCAATTATTGACTAATTTGACTAAATTTCATATGAAAAAAAAAATAACACAGAGTAATTAAATTGTAACATAACAAAGTACAAACCGCAGGGGAGTCAAGTGTTACACTCTTAACTACAGGGGAGAATATTGCTTTTAAGCCAAATCACGGGGTGATAAAATATCATACTCTAACCACAGGAGATAAACTATAATTTATCCTTAAAATTTTGGAGGAGCTTTCCCCTTATGTTAATTTAAATTAATACAAAAACAAATTAAGATATTTTAGAATATCTAAACAAGAAGACGATAAATTATCATTTAACCTCTCGACCCATCCCTTTCCGTTCCCTTTTTCTCCCTTCCAAGTTCCAATCTCTCCCCTCTCCTCTCCTCTCCTCTCCTCTTAATTGCCAAAGCGAAAGAAACGTTTTTTTTTTTTTAAATTTGCAATATAGCCAATTGTTTTAGCTAGATTCTTCTTTAGCATACATGTTTATTTATTATTATTATCTTGATCTACTTACATTTGAAATTATTCCCTTTCAGCAATTACAAGAGATAACACCAATAGACCAATTGGAGACAAAGCTAACAACAAAGTAGCAACTCCCTTTGCTTTGGGCTCAGGACATGTTCGTCCCAACCTTGCAATAGATCCAGGACTTGTTTATGACTTGAGTCCTTCGGATTACTTAAACTACTTATGTGCTCATTATGGGTACAATGAAACATTAGTTGGATCATTCAATTTCAACAAGCCATACAAATGTCCAAAGTCTTACAAAATTGAAGATTTTAACTACCCTTCTATCACAATTTCTGGTAATATTGGCGCGAGGCCCACCAGTGTTACTCGTGCCGTCACGAATGTTGGGTCTCCGAGAAGTACGTATTCTGCGAGTGTCCGATCACCACGAGGATTTAAGGTCGTCGTTAAGCCGAAATCTTTGAGTTTTGCTAAGAAAGGTGAGAAGAAGAGTTTTAAGGTTGTTTTGCAGGCGACAGATTTGTATGATGATGAGGCTGCACATTATGCATTTGGAGAGTTGTGTTGGAGTGATGGGAAGCACAAAGTGAGAAGTCCAATTGTGGTCATAGGTTCTTAATTAGATGATGTTATAGATGCATGTTTGGGTATTAGGGTTCCTAATTATATTGTGAGAGGGCCTTACATAGTATATAGCAATTTTCTACGGCCTCATCAGGACATTAAAATACAACTTACATTTGAATTCAATTTGTTCTATTTCTTCTATCTGGATTCCACTTGATTTTACAGCTTGTAATTGTATTAATTAGTTATGAGTTTCACATCTTGTCCAGCTATGGAATTGTCACTCTTATCTACTTCATTCCATGCTTCAATGTTAGGCTTAGCCTCTAATTTAGGCATGATCAAAATATCCATACCCAATGGGTACCCTGAAATTTTACCTTGTGGGTCTGGGTATGGGTCCGGGTACAAAGTCAACGGGTCCAGGTCCGGTTCCGTGTAAAGAGGTACTCTACCTGTACCCTACCCGCAATAGTAATTATTTATTTTTATATATATAAAGTATTATTTTTAAACTTTTTTACGTTGAAAAAATATATAATTCTAAGGAAAAATATTAAATATCTTATAGATATTAAAGTAATTTAATTGTACATTTATATTTATGATTTAGTTTTTTCTTTTTTGTGATTATAAATGAAAAAAATTGATAAAAATTAATTTTATATTAATAAAATAATAATTTATTTTAAATTTTTATGGGTCTGGGTCCGGGTATGGGGATTTAACTATCCATAGAGTCCGGGGATGGGAATTGATTTTGATACCCGCTCAAGTCCGAGTCCGGATCTGAGGATTATAGTACCCTACCCATGATCATCCCTACTCTAATTTCATTATATGAACCTTTCAATTCTCTATAAATCCTATTTTTCCAATTAAAATCCCATACACATTTCTACGGGAACTCAATTCAAAAAATGCATTAAGTCTAAGCTAATTAATCTTTGACTCCTTGAGACCCATTGGTTTATTCATATTTTTTGGGCGAATCTAGTTAATTAAGCAACTAATCAACCTAGAACAAGTGGTACTCAGCCCTAAGACTAAACTAAAGGTTCCTCTTCCAAGAAAACCCCCAATTCTCTTATTCCTTAAGTGGTGATCAAACAATTAGGCACAATGAAAAACAAGCTGAATAAACATCACTGACATTGAATCAAGTAGCAAAAGTATTCAAATCCACAATTTACAACTCTAGATTTAGGGATAAGACGATAAGGTGTTTGAGTCCCCATCCATAAAATGTGTGGTTCTCTACATTCAGCATGTTCGTACATTAATAATGATGCGTGGTATGAAAAGAACAACTCAATAATTGTCCTCTAAATTCAGCATGTTCATATGTTAATTAAGGCAAACATGCTTGCTTTAGTAAGCTCACCTCATCAAATTTCAAGCTTCCAAGTCATTAATTACCAAACCATGTCTTTCATCTTTGAGAATCTCATGAGTTCCACTCAATTTCCACCATTTTGGTGCATATTCTTCTTTTGTGTCATCTTTGTAATCCTTTCTTCAAATCAAGCTTCTTCTTCTTCTGCTTTTACAAAACATAGTGAAGCAAGTGCCTTATTGAAGTGGAAAGCAAGCTTTGGCAAAGAAAGCCAACTTGCCTTTTCTTCTTGGAAAAATGGCACTCGTCCTTGCAATGGTTGGGAAGGAATCACATGTGATAATCAATCTATGTCCGTTTCCAAGATACAACTTAGAAGTATTGACATACAAGGTACACTTCACACCCTCAACTTCTCATCCTTCCCTAACCTCAAGGTTTTGGATATATATAACAATTCCTTTTATGGAACTATTCCTCCCCAAATTGGTAACTTGTCCAATATTTTTTCATTGGATTTGTCTTTTAATTATTTTAATGGTTCCATTCCTGAAGAAATAGGGTCTTTGAACAATCTAGGTAATCTTGATTTGTCTGGTTCCTTTATTGCTGGGTCAATTCCCAAGCAAATTGGGAATTTAAGAAACCTGCAAAATCTCTCACTTCTTTATAACAGATTCTCTGGGCCCATTCCACAAGAGATTGGAATGCTGGGTAATCTTGTGAAACTTGATTTGTCAGAAAATTCTTTGTTTAATGGTGAAATCCCTTCTACAATAGGAAACTTGAGCAAGTTAGAATTTCTCCATCTCCATAACAACAGTTTCACTGGTCCACTTCCCAAGGAACTTGAGAAACTCACTTCTCTCAAGTCTTTTAAAGCGTCACGAAATAAATTCAGTGGGTCAATTCCACCCTTCATAGGGAACTTAACAAAGCTTACACAATTGCTCTTCTTCACCAACCAATTTTCTGGATCAATTCCTTTGTCCATCGGAAACTTAGTCAATATAGAAAGACTTGACCTTGGAAAAAACTCTCTTTCGGGACCTCTTCCCTCCTCTATAGCAAATTTGACCAAGCTCACCATCCTAAATTTGCTTGGCAACAAACTCAACGGCCAAATTCCACCAGAAATGAATAACATTACCCAGTTCGATGACTTGCAGCTTTGCGATAATGATTTTACGGGTCATTTACCACAAGACATATGTGCTGGTGGGAAATTAGTATGGTTTGCTGCTTGTAACAACCATTTCACTGGTCCAATCCCAAGAAGCTTGAACAATTGCTCCACCCTTTTTAGACTCAGGCTTGATGGTAACCAATTGACTGGAAATATAACAAATGATTTTGGTGTATATCCATCTTTGGACTACATTGACCTGAGTCATAATAACTTGTATGGCCACCTCTCATCAAAATGGGGGATGTGTCATGATCTCACAAGCCTTCTCATTTCCAATAACAATCTCTCTGGAGATATACCATCACAACTTAGGGAGGCAACCAAATTGCAAAAGCTTAATCTCTCTTCAAATCAGCTCACCGGAGAAATTCCCAAGGAGCTAGGGAGTTCAATGTCTTACCTTGATCTAAGCAACAATCATCTTTCAGGCAATGTTCCCAAGGAGTTGGGGACAATGAAGCAGCTCGAAATATTGGAACTTGCAGCAAATAATTTCAGTGGCTTAATTACAAAGCAACTTGGAGGTTTGCCCAAACTAAGGCAGTTGAATTTGAGCAATAATAAATTTGAGGGAAGCATCCCTTATGAGTTTGGCCAATTGAAAGATCTTAGGTACCTTGATCTTGGTGGGAATTTGCTAAACAATACAATTCCAACAACACTTGGAGCTTTGAAAAATTTGGAGTTGTTGAACCTCTCACATAACAACCTTTCTGGCGAAATTCCACCTAGTTTTAGCGATATGATAAGCTTGAGTTCTGTTGACATATCGTACAACCAATTAGAAGGTCCTCTTCCAGAAAATCCAGTCTTTCGTCACATTTCATTTGAATCAGTGAGGAATAATAAAGGTTTGTGTGGTAATATCACCGGCTTGGTTTCTTGTGGTTCTCATCGTAACAATAGGAACACCAACATTTTAGTATTGTCCCTCACTTTGAGCTTGCTAATGGTGATTATCGGAGGTTTAGGCATTCTTTGTTGTTTTGTTAGAAGAAGAAAAAGCAAGGCTAAGAAAGCACATGATCAAGATCTCTATTTTGTGTGGAGTTCAGATATAGAAATTATGTATGCAAATATCATCGAGGCCACAATGAACTTTGATGACTCATATCTGATCGGGAAAGGGGCACAAGGAAGTGTTTATAAGGCTGTGTTGCCCAAAGGTTTAGTTGTTGCAGTGAAGAAGCTTCATTCAATGCCAGATGGGGAAGTTACTAATCTGAAGGCCTTAACGAGTGAGATCCGAGCCTTGACGGAAGCCAAACATCGTAACATTGTTCGGCTATACGGGTTTTGTTCCAACTCCCAATTCTCATTTTTGGTTTATGAGTTCTTGGAAGGTGGCAGCTTGTATAGCATTCTGAGAAATGAAAATGAAGCAAGTAGGCTTGAGTGGAACAAAAGGGCCAACATTGTAAAAGGTTTGGCAAATGCATTATCCCACATGCATCATGGCTGCTCAATTCCTATAGTTCATCGTGACGTATCAAGCAAGAATGTTCTTCTGGATTCAGAATACCAGGAGGCTCACATTGCTGACTTTGGAACAGCTAAGTTTTTGAAGTCTGACTCTTCCAATATCACCTTGTTTGCTGGCACTTTTGGCTATGCCGCTCCAGGTTAGGCTCGGATCATTTGCTTCTAAATTATAATAGGCCAAATTGCTCTTTTGTTCATCAACGTTTGCACAAAGTTTAATATTGGTCCTCAACATTTTTTTTGGGTCAAAATTGGTCCTCTAACGTAACATCTTTCTGGTTTTGCCATTAAATACTGACGTGGAAGGCTTATTTGGCACACCCTCTCTCCTACCTGCCATATTTAAATGACATGGCACCCTCTCTGACTCAAACTCAGCAAAACAACGCTGTTTTGATTCATTACAGAACATTTAAATAAATTAAAACGGCGTCGTTTTGCTAAGTTTGAGTAAGAGGGGGTGCCATGTCATTTAAATATGACTGTTGCGTGTCGAAAACAAAAAATAAATATTTCCTACTTTCAAATAAACAAAACTTGAATATAGAGCAAGTAGGGTCGAACCCACAAGGATTGGCGATTTTGGATGCTTTCAAATAACTAGACACAATGGAAAAAGAAACGAAAAAATAAAGAAAAGGGGCGGGTTGAAATGTTTGGAACACAAATTAAACTAAAAGTTACTAAGGTACGAAAATGAAATAAAAGTAAACACTAAAATCAAAATGCAAGAATAAACCCAAATTAATTAGAATAAAGTTTCAAGGAGATTAAGTCTAGCCAAGGAGTAATTTCAATTTAATATCTTCTCAAGATGTTCATTGATGGATAATTTCACTCTCTTTACAACACATTGACCATGATAATTAATAACCACTAACTACCAAAATCTCTTCTAATTTAGTGGGTTAAGAAGAGCTCTATAATCCCACCCTAACCAACTAACCATCCCGAGCAAGCGTCTAGAATGCAATTAATTGATAGCATTAAGTTTTAAGAGATGTAATCAATGCAAAATATTAAAACCCACAAACGTGTAGCCTAAATATTCCGAATCCAAGTTCCTTGATATAATAAGAAAAACATTAAGCAATAATTTTCCCTACATCAATCACCACTTTTATCAACTCATTCGAACTATTACGTATCCGATAGAGACGATTGGCAAGAAAATCATTAAGCAAAATAAATAACGGGCCCGATCATTCATCCACTCAATGAAAATCAACAATAAAATCTGAAACAAGGAAATATTGTAAAAGAGAAGGAAGAAGATTCAATGCAAAACACATCTCACACACTTGATAGACATTAAATGAAGGTCAAATGTCCATTTTGGTCCTCTATGTTTCACACAAGTTTTAAATTGGTCCTTTATCTTTCAAAAGTTTTATATTGGTCCTTTATGTTTCCCAAAAGTTTTATATTTGTCCTTCAGGTTTCATTGAAGTTCTATATTGGTCCTTTATGTTTCATTGAAGTTCTATATTGATCCTTTATGTTTCATTGAAGTTCTATATTGGTCCTTTATGTTTCATTGAAGTTTTATATTAGTCCTTTATGTTTCATTAAAGTTTCATATTGGTCCTCTCAGCATGATTTTATTTTTGGTTTAAACGACATCATTTGAGTGTTTTAGTGTATCTAAGGCTACATTAGCTATCTGATACACGTAGGAGAGATTATGTGTCCACCTCGGCACGCCACATCAGCAGTTAACTTAAGAAATTGACGGAAGTGGACGGAAGGACCAATTTGGAACTTCTTGCAAACATAAAGGACCAATTTAAACTTTTTGAAACATAAAGGACCAATATGAAACTTCGTGTAAACATAAGGGACCAATTTGGAGTTTTGACCTTAAATGAAAATCTACTCCTTGACTAGATGAAAAGTTTAGCTACACATCATCATTCACAATAAACAAAGTAAGAAATCAATACAAAAGAAGGAGAAGAGAATCCCTGAATTTAGAACCTTCCTCCTTAGCCATGGCTTCAACTCAGCCTCCCCAAGGAAGATGAAGAACACTTAGGGTTTTCAAGAGAGAAGAAGAAGAAGAATGGTGAAATGTAGTATGTGTCTAATGTTTGCCCTATTTCTATCTAAATATACTTAGCCAATGAAACCCACTAATCCTAATGGGCTCCTAAGATGAGAGGATCTCTTTCCAGCCTCAAAAATTCGGATCTCCAAGTGCAACCACGCCTAAGAGAGAGAAAGTTCAGATTTGTCCCCTTTTTAACTTTGCTGTAAGTTCCAGACAACAACTTAAGGCGTGCCCACGGCTTACAATCCTGACTGGAAGAAAACTCTGCATAAAAACCACAAAAAACTAAGTTTCACCTATTTGATATGCACAAATCCAAAAAGAACACTATGAAATCAATTTCTATACAAAAAGTATCAATTAGGAGGTTAATTCATAGTGAATATATGTGCATTTTGCAACTTAACAATGACACGTAGGAGAGAGGGTGTGCCACATAAGCCTTCCACATCAGCATTTAATGGCAAAATCAAACGGATGTTACGCCAGAGGACCAATTTTGATCCAAAAAAAATGTTGAGGACCTAAAATAACATTTTGAAACGTTGAGGACCAATATTAAACTTCGTGCAAACGTTGAGGACCAAAAGAGTAATTTGGCCATTATAATATTCTTTCACTTACATCATCACTTTTCTTATTGTAGAGATGGCTTACTTTATGGAAGCAAATGAGAAATGCGATGTGTATAGTTTTGGAGTTCTGAGTTTGGAAATCGTTATGGGAGAGCATCCGGGGGAACTCATTTCTTCGTTGGCAGAGACTTCCACGAATTATAATATGCTATTGAAAGATTTATTAGACCCACGACTCTCTCAACCCACGAATCCAATTGTTGAAGAGGTGGTTTTAATTGCAGAAATAGCATTCTCTTGCATGAGAGAAAATCCACAATCTCGTCCGACCATGGAACAAGTATCTATGAAGCTTATGAATCCAAAATCAAATTTAGGAGAGCAGTTTCCTACCATCACAGTTGGACAACTTGTGAAGGATTGAACTTCTTTTGCATTTTGTGTGTTTTGAGTGAACATTTTAAATTTTAATTTCGTCCTCCTTTCCTTTGTTGTATGTCATTGTGTCATGTATGACATATGACTTGAATAACATTTTATTTACCAATGATGCATTTTATCAACAATATGTAAGTCACAATGTAAAATTGTATATTAATTCACCTTGGTCTTCTTCTTCCAATATGATTTTTTTTTTCAAGAGGTTTATGACTCAATGAAATGGAAAAACCTTCTGAAAGTGGCCTTTGGGCTTCGTTTAAATAATAATAATAATAATAAAAGAAAGCTTTGGCTTATATAACTAGAGATATATAAAAACTATCACTCCCATAAGAGGACAAAACAACATCTCTATATAGTATCCAAAAAGAAAGGCTTTTGAACATGGATATACACATTAAAAAATATATCCACAAATTCAGTCACATTTAAAAATTATCTACAAATATATACCACTTTTACTATACACGAGCAAAAACGCCGTCAGTGAGGCCATTTTCCTGATACTTTAACAAGAAAAATGCCCTCAGTAAGGGCGTTTTTTATAATTTTATCACACTTATTTTCATGTAAATATTAGTGTTAAAAACGTTCTCACTGAGGGCGTTTTTCTTGTTGAAGTTTCAGAAAAAAGTCATCACTGATGGCGTTTTTGCTCGTGTACAGTAAAAATGGTATATATATATATATATATATATATATATATATATATATATATATATATATGTGGCTAAAGTACTATTTTGGTCCTCAATATTTGCATGAAGTTTAATGTCGGTCCTCAATGTTTCAAAAGTTTAATATTGGTCCTTAAATTTTTTTTTGGGTCAATTTTGGTCCTCGAGCGTAACACCGCTAACTTTTTGCCGTTAAATGATGACGTGGCATGCTTATATGACACACCCTCTCTCCTACGTGTCATATTTTAATGACGTGGCATGACACATCACTGCCACGCCATTAAAATATGACGATATAATGATAATGATGAAGGAGAGAAGATGATGATATGACATTGTGGGGTCCACGTCATTAAAATATGACACGTAGAAGAGAGGGTGTGCCACATAAGCATGTCACGTCATCATTTAACGGCAAAAAGTTAACGGTCTTATGCTCGAGGACCAAAATCGACGAAAAAAAAACTTTGAGGACCAACATTAAATTTCATGCCAACATTGAGGACCAAAATAGTACTTTAGCCTATATCTGTAAATAATTTTTAAAGGTGACTGAATTTATGTATATATATATATATTTTAATGTGTATATACATGTGCAAAAGTCCAAAAAGAAATCAATTTTATGGTCGCTTAACCAATCTCATTTATCAATAACTAAAGTTAAGCACATTATTGTTCATTTTTGAAGATTATTTGTAGTCACTACTTACTTGGTTAGATTCAATCATAATTCACGCTAAATGCTAGTTAAAATTTTAAAAAAAAAAAAACCAACAAGATAAATGAGATTGGTGACGACATGAACCTTCATCTGTCATTTATCTTCATCTTTGACGACATCGGGATAGTCATTCTTTTAAAAACATTTTTCATTTATTTCTTATCAAAAAAAATTTTTCTTCGCCATTTTATTTCCTCATAAAATTTTTGTTCAAAAAAAAAAGCAATTGTTGGCCAATGATTCTATGCTTTAGGAAAAACAAAAAAAGCACAAGGCATTGCTGGCGTCAATCTGATTGTTGACGCCAACAATCCCCTATGCTTTTTTGTTTTTTCTATTGCGGCCGAAAACTTCAAATGTCCATAACTTTTTTATTTTGTGTCTGTTTTTGTAAATTTTATATCGATTTTTATCGTTTTTATTAATTTTTATAAATTTTATGTCCATAACTTCAAAGGATTTAATTTGGGACAACATTAGCTATGTAACACATAAGTCATGTCTTCTATATTGTTTTTGCAAAGAAAAAAAAATTTATTTGATTCACATAAATGAAAGTGATGCCTTTCTACAAATACACAAACATTTGGATACTAATTAAGTCTGAAAGATTTGGATCCTCTCATATCCATGATAGTATCATGTCACCTAATAAGAGATAGATACAAAATTGATAAGAGTGTTGGATCTCATTTATTCTCTCACATGAGATGAGAGGATCTTGGTCCAATAAATTAACATTTTGACCCTAAAAGATACAATTTATTTTAATTTAGTCTTTAAAAATGTAATTTTAGTCTATGATATATACAATTTATCTCAGTTTAATCTTAAAAAATGAAAATGACAAATTTAATCACTGAACAATATATTTATTTGTTTCAATTTAGTCCCTGAAAATCTTTATTAACATAACTAACAGAAAATTTTATAAAGACTAAATTGAGACAAATTTTATAGTCTAAATGCCACATTTTTTATCTTTCAACCATTAAATTGAAATCAACTGTATCTTTCATAGATCAAATTAAATTAAAATAAATTACATATTTTAAATACCCAAATATTAATTTATAATTACTCTTCCATAGTAAGGTGGACACGGTCATAGCTACCATATCATGTCCATCCACCTTTAGGCTTCAACGTGTGGTGTTGACTGTTGACTAAAAATTTGTTTTAAAAAGTATCTTTTGACTAAACTCAACAAAAAACCATGCTTTTTTCCTCTTAAATAATAATTTAAATTTATGTAATGACTAGGACTTGACTCTAAGTCTCTAACCGTCTCTTACATGTGAAAAATAAAATAAAATAAAATTTTAATTAATTTAAGTGGTTGTTATATTAATATGTTGGCAGCTAAACTTTTGCGCTCTCTTTTTTTAAGCAATATGATAGTAAAGGAAGGCACTCTCAAATAAATTTTTGTTCTTTTACACTTCTTTTACTCGACTTTGTCACGTAATATATAATATTGGAGCTTAGGATTTTAATTTGAATTTTTTTTTGTAAGAAAGATTAGTTTTTATCCCTTTTTGTATGGTTACATGCATGTTATTAAAATTTGTATATATATGATAATAAAAAAGTCCTTTTCAAAAAGTTAAAAATATATTAATTATTATTATACTGAAAAAAGAGATTAGTCGTCTTTATTTGAGTACTCACAGTATTTTTATCATTTTTTATTACCTCATAACGATTTTTCTTATACAGTCTATAAACTATAGAAGACTTGTATTTGAAAAATGATATTATGCATTATATATTTTACAGATCACTGCTTTATGATTTGATTTTTTTATATATTTTTATTAAAAATGTTAACAATAAAATATACATATCAATTGATAATTATAAATTTGGTGGAGTTGCGAAGTATGAGTAAGTGAGACTAAATAGCATTTTTTTGTCAAATATTTGACAAAATTGTAAATTCGGGAACTAAATAATATTTTTGTTAAATTTTGGGATTAAATAGTTGACAGAGTTGCAAATTTAGGGACTAAATAGTATTTTTGCCAAATTCAAAGACTAAATAGTAGTTTCACTAACAATTCAGTGACTAAATAATATTTTGACTTTAATATAAATTGTTCAATATATTTTATGAAAATAAAATTACCTTTAGATAAATTTATACTCTTAAAGAAGATTTTATATTATTATATGTATTTTATTTATTTTACAAACATAATAAAATCTTATGATTTTTAATTTGATTTTACGATTCAATCTATTTTATGCTCTTTCTAATTCTATATAAAATCTCATTTTCAAAAACTTTGTTCCTAGCTAATATTAAATTTTTATCCAAAGAATGACAATAATAAGAAACAATAACCGAGTAATCCGACTCTCCGAGTGCACATGGGATTTTTTTTTCTTGTCACTCTTTTGTCTTTTCACAAACAAATGAAACAATCAATAAAGTGTAAAAGAAAATGGCAAAAAAAAAATCTTTAATATTTTATTTTTTTTATTAATGTTATCATTTTCATTAATGTTGTTTAATAATTAACAATTTTTATTGATGTGGCATTATACGTAGCAAAATGAGTTGAGTGGGTAAAAATATATTCACATGTGGCAAAATGAGCTGACCAAGAAAAGTAAGAGTAACATGGCGCAGTACTTTAACTTGTTTGAGAAAAAAATATTTAAGTTTAAAAATGATACAGTATTGTGCATGTTAAGATAGAAAAAAATCTGAATTGAAAAAAGTATATGAATTATTATTAGATGCTTGAATGATGACAATTGAGGAGTACCCATTTGGAATCTGAAAAAAGTTTCACAATAAATGTTATTCATTGGCTACCACAAAATTAAATAGTTTTCTGGTTCTGGGTCCTCGTTGATTATTTACTTCAAAGCGAGGTTGTTAAATACATTTCTATATATAAAATAATAATAATAATAATAATAATAATAATAATAATAATAATAATAATAATATATTCTGTTTATGCATTATCAAGGGCCGCGTTCGGTAGCAAAATTGTTGAGTGAGAGCAATAAAAAAATTAGTGTGGCCCATTTTATTTATCATTTCTTTGTTAGAAATTAAAAAAAAAAATTAAAATATAAAATATTTATTATACTCTTTAATTTGATACAATGATAATTTTTTTCTTTTTTTTTATTATTTTAATATAAGGGGTAAAATGGTAATTTTAATACATTCCCTTTCTATTTCCATTCCCAAATTTTACTAACAAACACAATAAATGATTTCCTTTCCCTTTCTCTTTCCCTCTACGTAAAAAACGTGCCCAAAGCGTTGCTAATCAACTAACTGATGCTTAGTTGGAGTAGTAGATACTCCATTTCTTTTAAGCATTGTTTCGGGTTGGAGTCTTGTGTTTGGAAAAACCTCTAATGAGAGATCTCTACCTTTTTATAGGATCTCAGCTAGCTCGAATAGGATTGTCTGTAATAGGAGGATACCTGTAAAAAAATGTTGCTAATCAATAATACAAAACTATGTATTTTCTATATGGTGTGTCTCTTAAAACTTTCTAATTGTCAATTATGTTGCCAATATTTTTTTGCTGTCAATTGTACTCCCAAATGTTTTAATTTTCTACCAATGTTTCCTTTTTACCAACGCCATTAAAAAATTAACGATTTTTGCTGATGTGACATCACATGTAACAAAATGAGATAATTGGGCATAATATTTTCTAAGTAGAAAATGAATGAAAAATATGTCTTGAAAAATAGATAAAAAGAAATATGACTTGACCGCGTTAAATAATTAGATTTTGGTATAATAAGGTTTTGATCACTTAATTACATAAACTCAGATATTATAACAAGTTATCTCTAGATTTAAGGATCATTTGAGTCCAATCCATAAATGAAAAGGTTCTCTAAATTCAGCAAAGCACTGCTTTTACAAACAAACAAAAAAAGGTAAAGGAAACGAAAAATGCTAAAGTATAGTGCATTGTTCCGAATTCAGCTAAAGCAATTAAGCATTGACTATCTATTCATTATTCAATGTCTTTTTGAAGTCAATAATTACGTGTTTCTCATTTGGCACTTTGATATAATTGGCCTTTATATATAGATCCACACACGCATGTCTTAAGCATAACATCTCCTAAACACTTCAATTCATCATAATTTTCAGTTCCCAAATAATTACCACCAAATCAATTAAACCATGTCTTTCATCTTTGAGAATCTCATGAGTTCCACTCACTTTCCACCATTTTGGTGCATATTCTTCTCTTGTGTCATCTTTGTATTCCTTTCTTCAAATCAAGCTTATTCTTCCTTGGCATATTCTTCTTCAAAACATAGTGAAGCAAGTGCTCTACTGAAGTGGAAAGCAAGCTTTGACAAAGAAAGCCAACTTAACCTTTCTTCTTGGAAGAATGGCACCGATCCTTGCAATGGTTGGAAAAGAATCACATGCGATGATCAATCCATGTTCATTTCCATGGTAAATCTTTCCAATCTTGAGATAAAAGGTACACTTCACACTCTCAACTTCTCATCCTTCCCTAACCTCAAGGTTTTAGACATAACCAACAATTGGTTCTATGGAACCATTCCTCCCCAAATTGGGAACTTGTCAAGCATTCTCACTTTGAATTTGGGTTATAATGATTTGGTTGGCTCCATTCCTCAAGGAATAGGGGCTTTGAGGAATCTAAGTCGTCTTGACCTTTCTAATTGCTACCTTGTTGGGTCCATTCCCAAGCAAGTTGGGAATTTGAAGCATCTGAAAGATCTAGTACTTAATGACAATGAATTCTCTGGTTTCATTCCGCAAGAAATCGGAATGCTCAGTAATCTTGTGCAGCTTGAGTTGTCAACAAATGCTTTCACCGGTGGAATCCCTTCTACAATAGGAAATCTGAGCAAGTTAGAATTACTTTATCTCTATGACAACAATCTCACTGGTCACATTCCTAAGGAGATTGGGAAACTCTCTTCTCTCAATACTTTTCATTTGACATCCAATCAAGTGAGTGGGTCTATTCCACCCTCCATAGGGAACTTGACAAAGCTCACTTCATTGCTTTTGGAGAGCAATAGACTTTCAGGACCAATTCCTTCCTCCATTGGGAATTTGGTCAATCTAACACAACTTCTCCTTGGAGAAAACTCCCTTTCTGGACCAATTCCTTCCTCTATAGGGAATTTGACAAAGCTCACCAACCTGCATTTGAATGTGAACAAACTCAGCGGCAGAATTCCACCAGAAATGAATAGCCTTACCCATTGGAAGAACTTGCAGCTCTGTGGCAATGATTTCACTGGTCATTTGCCACAAGACATCTGTGCTGGTGGCAAATTAGTAAGCTTTACTGCTTGTGAGAACCGTTTCGCCGGTCCAATCCCGAGAAGCTTGAAGAATTGCTCCACCCTTGTTAGACTTAGGCTTGATGGTAACCAGTTGGATGGAAATATAACAAATGATTTTGATGTATATCCATCTTTGGCCTACATTGACCTAAGTCATAATAAGTTGTATGGCCACCTCTCATCAAAATGGGGGCAGTGTCATAATCTCACAAGTCTTCAGATTTCCAACAATAATATCTCTGGAGGTATACCACCACAACTTCCGGAGGCGACGAAATTGAAGCGTCTTGATCTCTCTTCAAATCAATTTACAGGAGAAATCCCCAAGGAGATAGGGAGGTTAAGCTCACTACTTTACCTTGATCTAAGCAACAATCATCTTTCAGGCAATGTTTCCAAGGAAATAGGTAAAATGAAGCAGCTTGAACAATTGGAACTCGCAGCTAATAATTTGAGTGGCTTAATTGCAGCACAACTTGGAGGATTGACCAAACTATTGAAGCTGAATTTGAGAAATAATAAATTCAAGGGAAGCATACCCTCTGAGCTTGGCAAATTACGGGCTCTTGGATATCTTGATCTTAGTGGGAATTTTCTCAACAACAAAATACCAGCAACACTTGGGGCTTTGAAAAGTTTGGAGTTTCTGAACCTCTCACATAATAACCTCTCCAGCACAATTCCATCTAGTCTTGCAGATATGATAAGCTTGACATCTGTTGACATATCTTACAACCAATTAGAAGGTCCTCTTCCAAGCAATCCCGTCTTTCGTCACATTTCATTCGAATCCGTGAGGGACAATGCAGGTTTGTGTGGTAATGTTTCCGGCTTGGCTTCTTGCAATGAATTGAGTATTGAACCTTTTGGTCATAGCAGCAGAAAAACCAAGATTTTAATATTGTCCCTCACCTTAGGCATGGTAATGATAGTGATGATTGGAGCTTTTTGCATTGTTTGTTTCTATGTAAGAAGGAGAAAAAACAAGGTTAAGGAAGCACATATTGATCCAGATTTCTTTGTCATATGGAGTTCTGATATAGAAATTATGTACGAAAACATCATCGAGGCCACAAAGGATTTTGAGGACTCATATCTGATCGGGAAAGGGGCACAAGGAAGTGTTTATAAGGCTGTGTTGCCCAAAGGTCTAGTTGTTGCAGTGAAGAAGCTTCATTCAATGCCAGATGGGGAAGTTACTAATTTGAAAGCCTTGACGAGTGAGATCCGAGCCTTGACGGAAGCCAAACACCGTAACATTGTCCGGCTGTACGGGTTTTGTTCGAACTCGCAATTCTCATTTTTGGTTTATGAGTTCTTGGAAGGTGGCAGCTTGTATGATATTCTGAGAAATGAAAATGAAGCAAGTAGGCTTGGGTGGAACAAAAGGGCCAACATTGTAAAAGGTTTGGCAAATGCATTATCCCACATGCATCATGGTTGCTCAATTCCTATACTTCATCGTGACGTATCAAGCAAGAATGTTCTTCTAGATTCCGAATACCAGGAGGCTCACATTGCTGACTTTGGAACAGCTAAGTTTTTGAAGTCTGACTCAACCAATATCACCATGTTTGCTGGCACTTTTGGCTATGCTGCTCCAGGTTAGGCTCGGACCATTTGCTTCTAAATTATGAAATTCTTACACTTACATTAATACTGAAATCACTTTTCTTATTGTTGTAGAGATGGCTTACTTTATGGAAGCAAATGAGAAATGCGATGTGTATAGTTTTGGAGTTCTGAGTTTGGAAATCATTATGGGAGAGCATCCGGGGGAACTCATTTCTTCGTTGGCAGAGACTTGCACGAATTATAATATGTTGTTGAAAGATTTGTTAGACACTTAGACCCACGACTCTCTCAACCCACGAATCCAATTGTTGAAGAGGTGATTTTAATTGCAAAAATAGCATTTTCTTGCATTAGAGAAAATCCACATTCTCGTCCGACCATGGAACAAGTATCTATGAAGCTTATGAATCCAAAATCAAATTTAGGAGAGCAGTTTCCTACAATCACAGTTGGACAACTTATGAAGGATTGAACTTATTTTGCATTTTGTGTGTTTTGAGTGAACATTTTAATTGGTTTCCTTTGTTTTCTTTGTTATCATTGTATTGAGGAGATGTTCAGTAGTATGGTAGTACTGAATTTCAGTACATCCTTCCAATCAGTTGGCCCCTAAACCATTTAAAGTGGGTCCTTATTAATGTGAATTTTTATTAATATTAACAAATGACTCTACATGATTGGAGAGATGTGCCGAACTTCAGTAGTACGGTAACCCATTGTATCATGTGTGATATTTGGCTTTAATATATCTAATAAAGTGAAATAATTGTTAATTAATTACTTGTTAATTGATAATTTTCATGTCCTAGCACGCATGTAAGAGGCAACAATTTGACCATTTATGGATAATGAAATTAAAACAATACTTGATGGCTGAGTAATTTTTAGGTTAAAAGTTCATTTTGATCCCTTATGTTGTACCCAAATTTTATATTGGTCCTTTATATTTTAAAAGTTCTATATTAGTCCTTTATCTTTCTTAGAAATTCTAAATTGGTCTTTCCGTCCAAGTTCGTCAATTTCTTATGTTAATTGCTGACGTGTCACACCATCACAGATAATGAAATAGAAAGTGACATGGTGGGATGACATGGAGTGACACGCAAGCTTAAATGGACACGCGTAAGAGAGATGATATCTCCACCTCAACACGCAACGTCAGTACTTCACGGAAGAAATGGACGGAAGGACCAATTTGGAACTTCTGGGAAAGATAAAGGACTAATTTAGAACTTTTAAAATATAAAGAATCAATATGAAACTTGGGTACAAGATAAGGAACAAAAATGAGCTTTTGAACTAATTTTTAAGTTGGCCATATCCTTGGATCATGAAACCATAATTTTCAGTAAGCATCCAATAATTTACAAAAACACAATAATTAAGTTAATTACGGATGATGTTATTTTGCACTTTATAAAGTTGGAGTGTGAAAAACTTTCTAAAAGTTGCTTTTAATTTGCCTTTGTCCAAAAAGAAAAACTTTGAAATGGAAAAACTCAAAGACTTGTTTTGAAAATTATTTTTAAAAATAAATTTTGAAAGAACAAAAATTAAAAATGTTGTTTTATTAAATTTGTGTATAGAACAGTTATGAAAACAATTCTATCAGAGTTACCATTAATGAAGTGAGAGAGAAGAAATAAAATTACAAATTATCATTAATGAAAATAATTCTCTCAAAGTTATTCTATATTTTTTCCACAAAAAAAAATTTACATGTTCTGATTTTTTGGTTTTAAAAACAATAAGTTTTTTCCTTTTTAAAAACAAATTGATAAACAGATATTTTAGTCTTTTATTTTTTAAAACACAAAACATTTTTTTAAGAAAAAAGCATTGTGAAACAGACGCTTTGTACTTTTTCCTCTTGTAATTTGCCAAATTTCTAAATTTGTTTAACAAAAGATGTAGCAGCAAAACATTTTGTTGCTGAAACTGAAAACATATTGTTGCAGGGAACGCATCCGCCGGCAAAAAAATTTAAAAGCAAAATAAAAGTCAAAATACTATTTAGTCCATGAATTATTGGTCAAACTACTATTTAGTCTCCAAAATTATCAAAAATACTATTTAGTCCCCGAAATTTATAACTATGTCAACTATTTAGTCCCCGAATTTGACAAAATATTATTTAGTCCCCAAATTTGTAACTATGTAAACTATTTAGTCCCCAAACTTGACAAAAATACTATTTAATCACCGAATTTACAACTCTATCAACTATAACGGGTAACAGCCAGGAGACTAAATAGTTGACGAGTTGTGAATTTGGTGATTAAATAGTATTTTTGTCAAGTTTTGGGACTAAATAATTGACATAGTTACAAATAGGGGACTAAATAGTATTTTGTCAAATTCGAGGACTAAATAGTTGACATAGTTAAAAATTTCGGAGATTAAATGGTATTTTTAATAAATTTAGGGACTAAATAGTAGTTTGACTAACAATTCAAGGACTAAATAATATTTTTGCCTTTTAAAAGTAAATAAGTAGATTGTGTCTGATTTTGCAGGGCTGGAAAAACAAGTTTGGGTTTATAGTATTGGAAAAAATAAGATTAAGAGTATTAGATTTAAGAAAATATTTTAAAAAAAAATTATAATATTTTAGCTGTTATAATACAAAGTAATCAAATTAAAATATAATATTTCTGAAAATATTAGGGAAAATGTTTTGGCTCTAGTTAAGGATTAATGTGAAAGATATCATCTCTTCTATCATAGTAGATTCTCAATCTACCTATAGGGATTGCCTTATTTTAAAATAGGTCTGATTTATGAACAATGAGTTGGTCCATAAGTAAAATTTTAGATTTGATTTAGTTTAGGTCTGATTTGTTTTGTTTTTTCTGTTTTTGCTTTGAACTGGTATTTGTTTCTCTTTATGTTTTTAATCTATTTGCATCTTTCACCGGGAAAAAAAAAAAGGCAAAAAGGATAATACAATCTATTTTGTTTTACTTTTGTTTAGGGTAATCTATTCGGTCAAATATCCCTCTAAAATTTTATTGTGATTAATTATACTTCTAATTAAATTTTTATTTTTCGAGCAATCTTTATTTTTTATTATAACACCGTTAAAATAAATAATACTTGGAACTTATGTGACGAGACACATAGTAAAAAAAATTGACTAAATTCATGTATGTCACGTCATATTTTACTCTTTTACTTATACGTGATATGTGACAAGAAAATATGACTGAATCATCACTCATAATTTTTTATAAGATGTAAAATAGACAAAATGATAACATGGAAATAAATAAATATATATATATATATATATATATATAAGGTGGCATACATGCATGAGATTTTTTTGTCACGTGTCAATAATTTTATTATTTAATTTATAATTTAAAAATTTAATCATTGTTATTTTATATAATCTTATAAAAAATTTAATCTAACAAAACTTAAAGATAGTGGAGTATTTATTCACATGTTTTGGACGCTAGTTGAACTTGTGGCTTTCTGGTTGTAGCAATTTACCTTCAATTAGTTGGTCCCGAGTTCAAACTGGCAGAGAAACAGAAAGCAGAAAAAGAGAAAAATATTTCTCTAATGAGGTATTTAAAAATACCTCTCTTTTTGGACTCTCATTTCATATCTTTTTGTTTCACTTTTTCTCCATTTATGACTTTTTAGGCCTCTTTTTATAGTACTAACAAAAAAACCTCTTTCTATACATGGCCAAAGAAAACCCTTTTTTCTTATATATAAAAAAAAACTTGTTACAATTAGTATTGAATTATATTATTTATATTATAATATATGAATTTAGAGTCTTGGCCGGTTATTGGCCATTAATATTATTATATATGTTAAAATATGGCTAAAATAAAATACAAATTTAATATAAAAATACTTTAAATTGAAAGAATGAATTAAATAACTTACAACTTTTTTTATTGATAAAATGCATCAAGTCCCTCGGAGTTTTGGGCTATGGGCACACACACCTCCTGAGTTTCAAAACCTTATAGATAGATCCTCTGAACTTTTAATTTGGGGCACTTAGCACCCTTCTGTCCACATCCAGTCGTTATTTAACACGTAAATACATTTTGTAGGGATAATTTAATCATTTCATATTTTAGCGGCTTTAAATTAAATGACTTAAATGACTAAAATAGCATTATAATGATTAAAATACACTTACAAAATGTGCTTAAATAGCATATAAAGGCTAAAATACTTTCACAAAATGTATTTATATCGCAGATAACAAGACTACAATACCCTTACAAAATGTGCTTATGTGACTGATAATGGCTGAATGTGGACAGAAGTTTGACAGAAGGGTGCTAGGTGTCCCAAATTGAAAATTCAGGGAGTTTATTTGCAAGGTTTTAAAATTCATGGACTATATATACCCATGGCTCAAAACTCACGAGGTCTTCTTATAATTTCAATAGCTTACAATGTGCCACTTTTTGGAAGAGGATTATCTACCAAAATGGGCCTAGTAATTAACCGGACGATTCTCTCACTAGATGAATAGATGATGTTTTATCAAAGATTAAATTAGAGTATTTTATCTTTTTTTGGGACTAAATTAAAATAAATTACATGTTATCTAAATTTAACATTTATATTTTTTAAGTACTTATAATTTTAGTTATTTTAACCAAACTATCCTTAACAATAATATTAATTTTTATAAAAAAAGAAATATGATTTATTATAAAAAATGTAATTTAAGAAATTTATTATTTATTATTTATTTTGAGTTAAAATAATATAAATAATACAAATGCTAGTATTTTGATTAAGTTAAATAAAATTTTAAGTCTTTTATTGATTGAAAAAAGTAAGTTTACAAATTAGAGGGAAAGAAAGTGAGAATTTATCATCTCACACGAAAAAGAAGTATGATTTTTACTCTAATATAGATGTAAGACATAACATATAAATTGCGAGAGAATATGAACATTTATTTTACTCTAATATAAATGTTCATATTCACATAAAAAGATTGGCCAAGCTCTCCTTTTAGTACCAAATGGCATTTTATCATAACTAAACTAAAATATTTTATTTTAACAAATAATATTTTTCAAAAATTAAATTTGACATTTTTATATTTTAAGTATTAAACCAGAATAAACTGCATCTTTTAGGACCAAAATGATACTTTACTATTTGTTAATAATTTTGTGAATTGTTGGCGCCAAAAAGACTCTTGGTTTGGTGGTTGGAGTGCTCCACTTCAAATCATCGAGGCAAGAGTTCGAAGTGGCATGGAAAAGAGTAAATTACTCTTAAACTTCCAAACATACCCCTTAAATCAATGAGGTATTTCAAAATACCTCTCAATTTTACATAAATTTTAATTTTAATTATCTCATTGAATTAATTTTCTTTTCTATTTATATGTTATTTTAAAATTTTTTTTGTCATATAAACTATATAATATATAGAGTAAATTATTGTATTCTCTTTCCACATATGTCAAATTTATACTAAATATTTTTCCTTAACAAAATTGTTAAAAAAAATCTATAATTTTAGTTATTTTAACCAAAATATATTTAACAATAATTTTAGTTATTTAAAAAATAAATATGATTTATTATAAACATATATAATTTCAAAATGTGTATTCATTATAATTTATTTTGAGTTAAAAATAATATAAATAATAGTATTTTCATTAAAATAAGAAAACTTTTAAGTTTTTTTTAATCTATTGAGAAATCTAAGTTTACAAACTAGAGGGAAGAAAGTGAATTTGGTCAAATACCTATTTTGGTTTCTTGTCTTTTTCACTAGAGTCATATCATATTGGTATGTTATCTTTTAAGAATTTTAAATTAGTTCTTTATCTTTGTAATTTTTTTTTAAATCAGTCATTTTGTCTAACACTATTAATTTTTTTAGTTAACTGATTATGTGGCGTACATGTTGAGTTGGTGGCACATCTTTTCCTACGTGGCAAACTCGATTGGCATAACATATGACTCTTTTCTTTTCTTTTTCTTTTTTTTTCTCATTTCCCAATTTATCATTACTTAAATAATAATTTTAAAATTAATCATTGTTATGTTATATATGTAATTTCAAAGTGGCATATATCCATTTATAAATATAATCAATTAGTTGATTCTTCTGTCAGTTGAGTTTGTGGCTTGTTGGTTGAAGCATTTTGCTTCAAATAGCAAGTCATGAGTTCGAACAGGCATGAGAAAGAAAGAACAAAAGAATATATGAAAATGATCATATCATCAATGAAGGTATTTTAAAATACCTCTCTTTTTGGAGCACAAAAAAGAATTGACTCTCACTTCATTGCTTGTTTTACTTTTTCTCAATTTATATGCCTTTTTTTTAATAAAAAGATCATTAGAATTAGTTTTAAATCATATTATTTATATTATAATATATGGATCTAGAGTCTTGGTTATTGGCCATAAAAATTATATAAATAAATTACAAGTTTAATATAAGAATATATATATACTTTTAAAAGCTCATTGAAATGTGACGAATATTAAATAACTTAACACTATTATTCTATTTGGTAGAAGATTTTATAAAGTATGAGGAACACATGAAATTGGTAAAGTAAAATAAATAAAGATAGGAATTGAAGAAAAGAAAATTTTATTAGTGTGTGCTTGTTTTCTGTAAGCATTTTTAGTTCTTTTTTTATTGAATGTTATATTTTATTTTTAAGTTTTCAATATTTTTAAAATATTTTTGTTATGTAAAATTAAAATTTTGTTTATATTTGTTTTAAGTTTCATAATTTAAATAATGATTGTTTCTCCTTTCTAATGTTAGAGAAGCAAACAATTTATAATCCTTCTCTACTGTATATAGCACCTCAAAGTGATGGGATAAGTGAACATGATTGTTGAAGAAGTGAAATTGGATTCGGTGCAATTAGCTTTTGTGCAATTATGGTGCAATTACTTTGAAATGCACATTTTTACATAATTTGGGAAGTAATTTTAGTGATATATACTATTAAGGATCTACCATGAATGGATTAGGAACCAAATTTTTATCAATATTGGCAAATATTATTACTAAATAGCCTTGTGAGACTATTTATCAATATTAATAACAATTTAGTCCCTAATCCATTTTAAGATGATGATATTTGTCAATATTGATAAAAATTTGGTTCATAATCCATTCATGGTAGGTCCTTATTAGTGTGAGTCCCTAGTAGTACTTCACAAATTATGTAAAAATGTACATTTCAAAGTAATTGCACCATAATTGCACAAAAAGCTAATTGCACCGGATTCAATTTCGTTATTATAGTTTTAAAAATCTTTTAGATCTATTTTATTCCTTAATTTAACTAACGGTATCTTCTAAATTTAATTTTAGTTCTTGTTTTTCTTAAATGTTTAATTTTTAATTAGTAAATTGCTTTGGATAGGATAAGAGTTTGTTTATTATTTTTTTGTGTTTCTTTTTCTTTGATAGAATTTTCTCACCAAACGTGATTTTGAATCTAAGATTTATGACATTTAGAATTATAATTTGAGGATCTTCGGTCAAAAAACTTTTACTCTTTATCAAGTTGTTAGAAGAAATTATAACACTTTCAATTGCGAAGATCACTTCAGATATAATATCCATAAAGTATAAAAGTAACAACTTTGAAGGGTGAAGCTTGATAAGATATGTTTTACTTTAAAAAAAAACATCTGGTCAATATGTGTTGTCCCATCATATATATATATATATCCGTTTTTAAGTATAATCAATTAGATCAATTTTGTGCTATTTGAGCTTGTGCCTTGTTGGTTGGAGCATTTTGCTTTCAATTAGCATGTCATGAGTTCGAATTGGCAAGTGAATGTTCAGAAACCATGAGTACATCATTAATGAGGTATTATAAAATACCTCTCTTTTTAGAAAGAGAGCCCTACAAGAACTCGTTAGAAATGGAAATGGTATTTGACCCTCATTTCATTTCTTGTTTTACTTTCTTTCTCAATTTATATACTTTTTTTTTATAAAAATATAATTATAATTTTTATTAAATTATATATGTTAAAATATGGATAAATAAATTAAAAGTTTTATATAAAAATATTAGAAGATTTCCATGCACCTTAGTTTTTGAAATTTAATATAAAAATAATATTATTTAGGTGCATGTAATCATTTTTTTTAGTTTTTGAATAATTTAATAACTATCTATATTTCTAACTCTTCTCTCACCCATCATCTCTTTCTCTCTCACACATCATCCAATAATATTTTATTTTATATTTTTTTAATTGTAAAATATAACTATTTTTTTAGTTCAATAACCAGAAGACCCGAAACTTATATTTCAATTGAAAAAAAAACAATTTGTGGAAGTAATAATCGCTTAAGTTTAGTTTGGTCATCTAACATATTAAAACTATTTGTTCATGAATTTGTGAACAAAAGACGTCAAAACAGCTTTTGGTTTGCTGGTTGTAGAGTTTTCCTTCTGATCAGTAAGACAAGATTTCGAATTGGCCTATATATTTTTCTTTATATATATATATATATATATAATATTAGAGTGAATTACGTTTTCATCCTTGAACCTTGATGACTAATTTATACTTTTTTTTTCATGTAACAAAATTATAGCATAAAAATTTATAATTTTAATTGATCGTCGAAAAGATTAAAATTAATTATTTAGAAATATATATATATATATATATATTTCAATGTCAAAAATTTAGTTTTTGAAGAAATATACTTATTTTAACAATTAAATTTTAATTGTTGAACAAAACATATTTTTTAATAATTAATAGTTGTTATCAAATTATTTAAATCGTTAAAAATACTTAATTTTCTTTAGTGCATATCTATATATATACATGGGCATACATCTCTTGTTATTTCTCAAATATTCTATATTATGTCACCAAAAAGAATTATACAATATAAATAGGTTAAAATGTACAGATATTCTTTTAGTTTTGAGTCAGGGGCACATATACTCCTGAGTTTTAAAATCTTGCATACAAACTCCCTAAATTTTTACTTTCGGACAAAGAATACTCTTTCATTAGGCTCTCGTCAAAATTCGACTCTTAAGTGTCACATGTCAACAATTTTTTTTAGGATATTTTAGTAATTTCCTATCTAAAATCTACAAAAACCCACCCATATTGATTTAACCATACCCATTTGATATACCCATCCCTTTCATATCTCCTTCCAATGGAATACCTAAATCACAAAAGAAACAAAGAAGAGCACCTCGCGTCCAAGAATCTCGAGTCGAAGAAAATCGCGAGCCACCGTCGACCACCGTCTCTTACCACCGTGAGGACCACCTACAAATTCCATTTCCACCCTCGCACTCAGTTGAAACTTTGTCGCGTTCTTGCCAACAAAACATTCTTCACGTGTTTGTGATTTGTAATTAGTAAATAATTAATCAGGGTTTTAGATAAGATTTAGTACACACATGAGATGGGAATATATATATATATATGGGATTGGGTTCAAACATATGTATGCAGTTGAAACATCATATGGAGAACAAAAATTTTCTCCTTCTGTGAACACTTGTGTGTCGTTACAACCTAATTAAGTTGCATAAATATAGATACGGGTATAGATATGGGTACTTGTGCAAGTATGGATATGGCTAATTTTTTTAAAATTTAAAGAGTCTATATGTAAGGTTTTAAAACTCAAGTGATGTATATGTTTATGATCCAAAACTCAGGAATCTAAATACATTTTAGCCATATAAATATAATATAGAATTTGTGAGGAAATGAAAGGAAAGAAGAGAGAAAATAAAAAACAGTATAAGAATTTAAAACAAAATAGTGCAAGGTTACATAATTTCAAATTAATTGACTCATAATTTTAAATTGTCATCATTATAATTTAATATTAATATTTAAAATTTATTTTATTATATATATATATATATATATTAAATATCTAATCCTTCAAGAATTAAAGGTAGTGGAGTAGTTTTGTTTTCTTTTTATATATAAATAAAAACAATTGGGTTACGCTTTCGCTGGTTGATATTGTGGCTTGGTGGTTGAAGTTTTACGACTTCAATAGCAAGTCACAAGTTCGAGCTGGCAGGCCAAGAATTGAGGATCAATATAATGAAGGAAAAAACTTAGGTCCATTTCCTTCTCATTTAATGAGGTATTTTAAAATACCTCTCTTTTTGGAAATTTAGATTAAAGTACTATTTTGGTCCTCAATGTTTACATGAAGTTTAATGTTAGTCCTCAATGTTTCAAAAGTTTAATGTTGGTCCTCAAAGTTCTTTTTTTGGTCGATTTTGATCCTCGAGCATAACACCGTTAACTTTTTGCCGTTAAATGATGACGTGGCATGCTTATATAACATACCCTCTCTCCTACATGTCATATTTTAATGACGTGGCATGACAGATCACTGTCACGTCACCTCAGATGATGATAATAATGATGATGACGAAGGAGAGAAGATGATGATGCGGCAATATGGGGTGACGTGGCAGTGATATGTCATGTCACGTCATTAAAATATGACACGTAGAAGAGAGGGTGTGCCACAGAAGCATGTCACGTCATCATTTAACGACAAAATATTATTTGAAATTATCTAGTAGTTAGAATCAATTCGTAATTTTAAATTATTGTTAGTAGTTAGAGATAATATCTTTATCTTTTCATGATTTTTAGGTTTATTATATTTAATAGCTTATTATGTAATTGCCTATAAAAGACTTTATTTCTATCATCAATGATAACGTGAGAAAGCATTCTTCTTCTTCTCTATTTTATTAAAAAATCTAACAGTACTTTAGCCGGAAATTTAAATTTGATTCTTATTTCATGGCTTGTTTTACTTTTTCTCCATTTATGCCTTTTTTTTTTATAAAAAGGTTTTTAGAATTGGAGTATGTTCAGCTGTTTGAGGATGTTTATTTTTATGAAAAAACATATGTTTTTTTATAAGGTCAAATGTCCATTTTGGTCCTCTATATTTCACTCAAGTTTTAAATTGGTCCTTTATGTTTCCCAAAAGTTTTATATTTGTCCTTCAGGTTTCATTAAAGTTCTATATTGGTCATTTATATTTCATTCAAGTTCTATATTGGTCATTTATATTTCATTGAAGTTTTATATTGGTCCTTTATGTTTCATTGAAGTTTTATATTAGTCATTTATGTTTCATTAGAGTTTCATATTGGTACTCTCAGCATGGTTTCATTTTTGGCTTAAACGACGCCGTTTGGATGTTTTTGGTGTGTCTGAGGCCACGTCAGCTATCTGATACACGTATGAGAGATTATGTGTCCACCTCGGCACACCACGTCAGCAGTTAACTTAAGAAATTGACGGATTTGGACGGAAGGACCAATTTAAAACTTCTGGGAAACATAAAGGACTAATTTAAAACTTTTGTAACATAAATGACTAATTTAAAACTTTTGAAACATAAAAGACTAATTTGAAACTTGAGTGAAATATAGAGGACCAAAATGAACCTTTGAACTTTTTATAATCACTTGATTTTAATAAACTGTAATGTTTGTACATGCTCAGTTTAAGAATTGAAATATTGAATTTTAGTTGTAACAGAATTTATTTTTGGGTAAACTACAGTTTGCTCCCCTGTAGTTTGGCCTAAATCCAATTTTCCCCCTTGTGATTTAAAATGCGACACTTAACTACCATGTGGTTTGGCTTAAAATTAATGTGCCCCCTTGTGATTTAGAATGTGACACTTGACCCCCTGTGGTTTGTTATGTTATCACTTAACTACCTTATATTATTTTTTTCTCAAAATTTAATATTTAATATAACTTATAAAAGAAATTACCTAAAAATAATTGAATTAATTAATTATTTTATTAAATATTTATTTTATTTATAAAATAATAATAAACTCTGATCTTCTACTTTCAACTCTTTTTAGCATTTCCTTCAAACTCTTTCTTTCCTCTAATCTCTCCACTATATCCAAGAATATTGTTATGCTCCTAGTCTAAGGATACTTTTCTAAGAAAATTATTGTTTAATGTTAGAGTATCTAAACTCAATAATGTTAACATATAATCCAGGTATGTATGTTATGAACTTGAACAATAAAAAAACTTAAATTTAGTTATATATTTGTATTATATTATTTTTTTTACAATTTTATTTTGATTGATTTAATAATTCTAAAACATTAAAGATAAAAAATAACAATAAAATGAATAAATAAATAAATATAAATAATCAATGGAGTAAACAATAAATATTAAATTATTTTATTGAATTTTTAAAATTATAATTTTTTTGAATAATTTTATAATTTTAGAGTGTTGAATGACAAATTTTATACATTAAAAGTATTAAATGATGATTAATTTGACTAAAATTTGGATTGAAGATAGGTGAAGGTAGTTAAGTAATAACATAACAAATCACAGGGGGTCAAGTGTTACACTCTAAACCACAGGGGACACATTAATTTTAAGCCAAACCATATGGTGGTTAAATGTCGAATTTTAAACTAAAAGGGGACAAACTGAATTTAGCCCAAACCACAGGGGGCAATAGTTTACCCTTTATTTTTTTCAATTTTAAGTAGAAGTTAAAAATTGGAACTTCTCTTTGTTTAGGTAAAATTACAACAAAATAAAATAAAAAAAATAAACTTGATAATTTTTAAGATAGGCAACACACCTCCTAATCTTTCTAAGAGTTTGACTTTTACAATTTCTTTTTCTTGAAAAGCTTTTCATTATTACAAATTAGACGAATTTGTTATCAATTTGTAGTAGTACTTTCAAAAACAAAGGAAACTCTTAGCTTCAATAGTTGAGAGAGACGAAAAAAGAATCCTTTCTAATGGAAGGAGTCACTTGCTATACTTAAGAAAAAGTAAAACAAGCAATGAAATGACAATAACTTGTATGAAAATAGTAAATAATTATTTTATATGGATAATACTAATATTTTTACCATTCAAATATATTTCTAGTATCCTCTTTATTTTATACAACTCCCAATCCAATTTGTTTAACACATTTCACCTCATATTACTCTCTTCAAAACTTTCAATTAAACCTTAAATCAAGATGTAGCACACCTCTTATCAAAGTCTAAGAACACGTCATAGATTAACAACATATTTAAGTAAAATTACAATAAAATAATTAATACTCAAAAGAAGCCTGATGGTCTTCATTATCTAAAACTTTAACCTCTAGAATTTCTTTTCCTTTAAAAATTTTCTATTGTTGCATGCTTCAAGAAGTCGTTGTCAAGTCAACGAGGAGTGACACAGTTAGTTAAGATTTGGAATCTTATCTTATAAGGACAAGGATTTGAACCGACGATCAATGTGAGAACTTTATTGATATGTGATATGTAAATTTTCTTGTAAATTTTCAAAGAGATTAGGATATATTTCTCTGACTTTGATGAGACGTACTTATCCCACCTAAACAAATTTTTTTTAGGAAAAGAAGTAGTTATTGTCAGTAGGATTTGTGAAAACAAAATTGAATATTTCTTAATGTAGGAAGAATAATAGATCTTTTTCAATAGGAGAAGGTAACATTCGTATAGTGGAATATTCTTTTATAAGTATAAACAATTGGCTATAATTTTCGCTGGTTGAAGTTGTGGCTTGCTGGTTTGAGTATTGTGCTTCCAATCAGCAGGTCACGAATTCGAACTGGCAGGGGAAGAAGCTAAGGGGGATGATCATATATATATATATATGTGTGTGTATGTATATATATCATTACATGAGGTATTTCAAAATACCTCTCTTTTTGGACCACCACAAATTCAAATTTGTCTCTTATTTCACAACTTCTTTTTTCTTTTTCTCCCAAAGCCATTTTTTTTAGGATAAAATGTACTAAGATTCCTGAATTTTTGCCATGGAACACATATAATTTTTTGGTTTTAAAACTTTGTAGAGAGAATCCCTGAACTTTCAATTTGAGGCACCTACAAAATGTGCTTACGTGGTAGATAATGGCTGAATGTAGATAGAAGTCTAACAGAAGGGTGCTAGGTTCCCCAAATTGAAAGTTCAGGTGCTAGGTTCCCCAATATAAATATAATACGTGGTAGATAATGGCTGAATGTAGATAGAAGTCTAACAGAAGGGTGCTAGGTTCCCCAAATTGAAAGTTCAGGTGGTCTGTGTGCAAGATTTTAAATATTTATATTGGTCCCAAAAGTATGGATTATATTTTAAATTGATCTTAAATATTTCATTTGCTTCACATTGATCTTGTATGTTTTTATCGTATTTCAATTTAATCCAACCATTTACAATCAGTCAGTTTTATCTATTAACTGTGATGTGGCACACTGATGTGATAACATTCTCTCTCTACTAGTTGGCTAATAATGTGAGATGACAATTAAAATTAAAAAACTTCTAAGTTTTTCTTTTTTAATTGTCACACCATGTTATTAGCCACCTAAGAGAGAGATTATGACAAATATGAAAGAGAGAATGGTGCCACATATGTATAGCACATCACACTTAACAAAAAAAGCTGACTCATTGTAACAACTGAACTAATTTGAAATAATATAAAATTGTACAAGACCAATGTAAAACAAACAAAATATTTATGACCAATTGACAATCCACCCATACTTTTAAAACCAATGTGAGTATTTGCCCAAAAAAGGGTGACACCAAAAAATTAAGGAAAATACTTAGATCAAGTTCCCCAATATAAATATAACACGTGACAAAAAGTGTTTAAATGACCAATCACATTAGAGAGAGAATGTAAAAGACCACCTTTTATATGACCAATCATAAAAGAAGAAGATTGTAAATACAACATATGATTGGTAGAGTTTGATGGCAAGGATATAAGGAACTTTACTTAAGTTTTTTTCTAAAATTTAAATGGCAAGAGCCATATATAATACTAGAGGTTTCACATGCACGTACGTGCATGTCAAAATTTTTTTAAATTTACAAAATATAAAATAAATGATTATTAATTGTAAAATAATAAATTAAAGATCAAAAAAATATTTTCTTTGATAACTATCACAATCATTATTTTTTAAAAACAAATTATTACTACCACTATTCTCCTATTTTCTCTCTCTCCCATGATCTTCTCACATCATCTTTTTATTTTATTTTTTAACTAATTAAATGACTATTTTGGGAGACCATTGACGAGAAGGATTCATAGCTATATAAATATAGATAAATACATATACTTTTCAATTTTTCGCGAGGAGATCGGTCATTATTGTCAGTAGTGATATTCTCGTTGGGACCAAAAAATATATATATTTCCATTTTAATAAAAAAATATTTAAAGATTTTGATAAAAAAATGAACCGTTTGTGTGAGTGGTTTGCCTTTGGTCATCTTACAAATATGAAAGAGAGAATGGTGCCACATATGTATAGCACATCACACTTAACAAAAAAAGCTGACTCATTGTAACAACTGAACTAATTTGAAATAATATAAAATTGTACAAGACCAATGTAAAACAAACAAAATATTTATGACCAATTGACAATCCACCCATACTTTTAAAACCAATGTGAGTATTTGCCCAAAAAAGGGTGACACCAAAAAATTAAGGAAAATACTTAGATCAAGTTCCCCAATATAAATATAACACGTGACAAAAAGTGTTTAAATGACCAATCACATTAGAGAGAGAATGTAAAAGACCACCTTTTATATGACCAATCATAAAAGAAGAAGATTGTAAATACAACATATGATTGGTAGAGTTTGATGGCAAGGATATAAGGAACTTTACTTAAGTTTTTTTCTAAAATTTAAATGGCAAGAGCCATATATAATACTAGAGGTTTCACATGCACGTACGTGCATGTCAAAATTTTTTTAAATTTACAAAATATAAAATAAATGATTATTAATTGTAAAATAATAAATTAAAGATCAAAAAAATATTTTCTTTGATAACTATCACAATCATTATTTTTTAAAAACAAAATTATTACTACCACTATTCTCCTATTTTCTCTCTCTCCCATGATCTTCTCACATCATCTTTTTATTTTATTTTTTAACTAATTAAATGACTATTTTGGGAGACCATTGACGAGAAGGATTCATAGCTATATAAATATAGATAAATACATATACTTTTCAATTTTTCGCGAGGAGATCGGTCATTATTGTCAGTAGTGATATTCTCGTTGGGACCAAAAAATATATATATTTCCATTTTAATAAAAAAATATTTAAAGATTTTGATAAAAAAATGAACCGTTTGTGTGAGTGGTTTGCCTTTGGTCATCTTACAAATATGAAAGAGAGAATGGTGCCACATATGTATAGCACATCACACTTAACAAAAAAAGCTGACTCATTGTAACAACTGAACTAATTTGAAATAATATAAAATTGTACAAGACCAATGTAAAACAAACAAAATATTTATGACCAATTGACAATCCACCCATACTTTTAAAACCAATGTGAGTATTTGCCCAAAAAAGGGTGACACCAAAAAATTAAGGAAAATACTTAGATCAAGTTCCCCAATATAAATATAACACGTGACAAAAAGTGTTTAAATGACCAATCACATTAGAGAGAGAATGTAAAAGACCACCTTTTATATGACCAATCATAAAAGAAGATTGTAAATACAACATATGATTGGTAGAGTTTGATGGCAAGGATATAAGGAACTTTACTTAAGTTTTTTTCTAAAATTTAAATGGCAAGAGCCATATATAATACTAGAGGTTTCACATGCACGTACGTGCATGTCAAAATTTTTTTAAATTTACAAAATATAAAATAAATGATTATTAATTGTAAAATAATAAATTAAAGATCAAAAAAATATTTTCTTTGATAACTATCACAATCATTATTTTTTAAAAACAAAATTATTACTACCACTATTCTCCTATTTTCTCTCTCTCCCATGATCTTCTCACATCATCTTTTTATTTTATTTTTTAACTAATTAAATGACTATTTTGGGAGACCATTGACGAGAAGGATTCATAGCTATATAAATATAGATAAATACATATACTTTTCAATTTTTCGCGAGGAGATCGGTCATTATTGTCAGTAGTGATATTCTCGTTGGGACCAAAAAATATATATATTTCCATTTTAATAAAAAAATATTTAAAGATTTTGATAAAAAAATGAACCGTTTGTGTGAGTGGTTTGCCTTTGGTCATCTTATCTTACTAGTATTTATTAAAAATTTGTGATATATTGGTGCCAGGACGACTTTTGGTTTACTGGTTGGAGTGTTTTTATTCTAATCGGTAAGGCAAGAGTTCGAATTGGCATGATGAAATGAGTAAATTACACTTTTATGGCCATGAGGTATTTCAAAATACCTCTCTTTTTCAATTTTAATTTTAATTATCTCATGTTTATTTATATGTTATTCTACAATTATCCTTTTTTATAGTCTTCAAAGCTATATAATATAGAGTGAATTACATTCTCTTATTCTTTCGAACATATGTCAAAATTATATTTTCTTTTCTTGACAAAGTATAGGAAAAACAAGAAACAATAATTTTAATCAAAATATATTCACTGATAATATTATATTTTTTTAAAAAAATGATTTATTAGAGTTAAGCGTACATAGAAGGATATTTTGATTAAAATAAATAAAATTACAAGTTTTTCTTTTCTATTAATGAAAGAAAGTGTATTGGCCAAAAAATGAAAGAAAGTGTAATTTTTACAATTAGAGGGGAGCGAAGTGAAATTTTATAATAAGCATTTAAGAGAGAGAAGTACAATTTACTAATACTACATAGATTAGCGACATATTTAAGTAAAATTAGAACAAAATGAAATTTTTTTAAAAAAAAGCTTGATAATTGTCAAGAGAGATAATATACCTCTTAATCCTCTCGGGAGTTTAACTTTTACGGTTTCTTTTTCTTTGAAAGCTTTTCATGATTGCAAATACGAAGATTTTGTTGTCAATTTGTAGTAGTATTTCCAAAAACAAAGAAAACACTTCTATAGTTAAGAGAGAAAAAAGGCTTCACTGAGATAAGGAAAAAGAATATTTTCTCATGGAAGAAGTCGCTTGCTATTCTAGGGTGCCACTTCTATCTGCTAGCGCAAACCTCGCCAAAACTATTCGCACCATACTTGTCTTCATCCTTCAAGATTTGATCTGTTAGTTATAGATCTAATTAATTAGTTAGAGTTATCCCAAATAGAAATGTTTAGAGCAACCACGAGACCTAGTACAATTGGTATTTAGTTGGGCTCCTTAAACATTTAGTCAGGGGTTTGATACTTAATGATGTGTATGAAAAATATTTTGTATCCAATATTAAAGTCTCTTTGAGAAATCTTCACTACGAAGGAATTAATTACTACTCTTAGGAGTAAAAATCTTAAGCTCACCAAAAAAAAAATTGTATGAACATTATCAAGTTCCAAAATTTGAACTTTAGCTTGTTCAGCTCAAATTAAATTTTTTTGGGGCCAAAGCTAAAATACAAATTTCCCTCTTATTTCAAAATTCCTATTTTGGCATTAAAATTTTGTCAAGCCTAAGCCCAATATATATGTATCTGAATTTCTTATTGGGCCAAAAAAATATTTTGTGTGATGGACTCACTTTGGGCAATAGTGGTGGTAGTAAATTGATTATAATGGGTTGAATTAAAAATGAACATGGTTGTCGCACTTTTTCTCTTCTTTTTCTTTCCTTTTGGGGAAAATGTTTCCTTGAAGAATTAATATATATCATTGGAAAATCAAGCACATGGATGATTCTTATATATAGTCCAAGACTTTTAAGATATCTTGTGTCGAAATTTAATTTATGTCGAAATATTAAATTTAATCTTTATAATATATATTGTATTACGATTTCATCTTTACCTGTATTCACTGTCAATGCATTCTAGATTTGTAAATGAATCATTGACAAAATTGCGCATGAATGCTAAATACCATGTCATTTGATAAAATAAATTAAATTAAAGCAAAAAAGAGAAGTAAGGGATGAAATTGCAATACAAAATACATTTTAAGGATTAAATTTGATATTTTTATAATTTAATTAAAAATTAAATTGAGACAGATTAAATTTTTTATTGATTAAATTTGACATTTTTTTTTGAAGATATTTTAATAATTTCCTATCTAAATCTAGAAAATCCCACCCATATTGATTTAACCATACCCATTTGATATACCCATCCCTTTCATATTCCCTTCCAATCGAATCCCTAAATCACAAAATTAAAGAAACAAAGAAGAGCACCTCGCGTCCAAGAATCTCGAGTCGAAGAAAACCACGAGCCACCGTCGACCACCATGAGGACCATCGTCGAACTCCATTTCCATCCTCGCACTCGGTTGAAGCTTTGTCGCGTTCTTGCCAACAAAACATTGTTCACGTGTTTGACATTTTCTCAACCTTTCTTGATAATTAATTATTTTCTCTGTGATTTGTAATTAGTAAGTAATTAATCAGGGTTTTAGATAAGATTTAGCACACACATGAGATTGGGAAACATATATGTATGCAGTTGAAACATCATATGGAGAACAAAATTTTTCTCCTTCATTGTTATTCAAAATTAGTTGTGTTTGTGTGCTGTGTGAACACTTGTGTGTCGCTGCAACCTAACTTCCATCCTCTCACTCCGTTACTGAATCATGAATATATGTTTCAGGAGCTATTATCTCTTTTAATTATATCATCCTATAAGGTATTATAAGTTTTAGATTGTTGTTTTTGGTACTATAGTTGAATTTCTTCCTCTAGGAAAGGATATGAGTGTTGTTTGCATTTTTCATTTTCAGAGATGGAATTGCAGAATTTAAGTTTTGTAAAGAGTTGCCATATGTTTTGTAAAGAGCTCTTTATTGTTACCTAATGTTGATAATAATGACTTTAATTTTATTGCTATCTTGCCGTCCTGGGATTAGCTCTGTAAATACTGTGTTTAATTTTTCATTTTTTGGCTTGAAAAATCTCTTGAAATCTTAGTTTCATATTATGTTTGCATTTATTGTTCGCCTTGTGGGGTTCTTGCATTTATTATAGTTGTTACAAAATACATAGCATATAACAGCAGTTTTTTCTTGCTGGTATAAAATGTGTCTATACTAACTATTTTTCCTTGCTGGTATAAAATGTGTTTATAGCAGCAGTTTTTGTTAATTATAGCAGCAATTTTTGTTATTTATACCAACAGTTTTTGCTTGTTACTATAGAAGAAGCTTATACCAACAGTTTGCATTCTGCTAGTAGAACTTTCTAGTGACAGGGAAATAGCAGCAGATTGGACCTTAATAGCAGCAGTTAAGACAATAGTTGGTATAACATTTAGTAGCAGTTTTAGTCATTTTTAGCAGCAGTTTAAGCTGCTGGTAAAGACTTTTTTTGTAGTAGTGGGATACGCGTATAAATATGGGTATTGGTGCAAGTACGAGTACGGCTAATTTTTAAAAAATTCAAAGGATCTATGTGGAAGGTTTTAAAATTTAATGAGTGCATATACCTCTGATCTAAAATTCAGGAAATTTGAATGTATTTTAACCATATAAATATAATATAGAATTTGTGAAGAGAGGATAGTAGAGAGAAAATAAAAATAGTAAGAATTTAAAACATAATAGTGCAAGGTTAAAGTTCTCAACAAAAAAGAAATAGTGCAAGGTTAAATAATTTCAAATTAATTGACTCATAATTTTAAATTTTCATCATTATAATTTAATATTAATATTTAAAATTTATTTTATTTTATATATATATATATATATATATATATATATATATTAAATATCTAATCCTTCAAGAATTAAAGGTAGTGGAGTAGTTTTGTTTCTTTTATAAATAAAGACAATTGGCTAACGCTTTTGCTGGTTGATATTGTGGCTTGGTGGTTGAAGTTTTATGACTTCAATAGCAAGTCACAAGTTCGAACTGGCAGGCGAAGAATTGAGGATCAATATAATGAAGGAGATATATATATATATAGCTCATTTAATGAGGTATTTTAAAATACCTCTCTTTTTGGAAATTTAAATTTGATTCTTATTTCATGGCTTCTTTTACTTTTTCTCCATTTATGCCTTTTTTTTTCTTATAAAAAGGTTTTTAGAATTGGAGTGTGTTCAATTGTTTGAGGATGTTTATTTTTATGAAAAAACATATGCTTTTTATAATCACTTGATTTTAATAAATTGTAATGTTCGTACATGTTCATGTTCAGATAAGAAATGAATTTTAGTTGTAACAGATTTTATTTTTTTTTTAATTTTAAGTAGAAGTTAAAAATTGGAGCTTCACTTTGTTTAGGTAAAATTACAACAAAATAAAATAAAAAAATAAACTTGATGATTTTTAAAATAGGCAACACACTTCTTAATCTTTCTAAGGGTTTGACTTTTACAAAACCGGACAAAACGGCGTCGTTTTGGTGAGTTGGAGTGAGATAAGGGTGCCATGTCATTTAAATATGATACGTAGGATATAGGGTGTATCACATAAGCCTTCTACGTCAGCATTTAATGGCAAAACCAAACAGATATTACGTTGGAGGACCAATTTTGACAAAAAAAAAAACGTTGAGGACCAAAAATAACTTTTTGAAACGTTGAGGACCAATATTAAACTTCGTGTAAACGTTAAGGACCAAAAGAATAATTTGGCCAATTAAAAATTTTCTATTGTTGCATGCTTGAAGAAGTTGTCAAGTTAACGAGGAGTGACACAGTTAGTTAAGATTTTGACTCTTACTTTATAAGGACAAGAATTTGAACTTATGATTAATGTGAGAATTTTATTGATATGTGATGATATGTAAATTTTCTCGTAAATCTTTAAAAGAGATTGGGAGATAATTCCCTAACTTTGATAAGACATACTTATCCCACCTAAACATTTTTTTTTAAGGAAAAGAAGAAGTAGTTATATATTGTCAGTAGAATTTGCGAAAACAAAATTGAATCTTTCTTAAATTGTAGAAGAATGAATCTTTTTCAATAGGAGAAGGTAGCTTTCGTATAGTGGAATATTCTTTTATAAATATAAACAATTGGCTATAACTTCCGCTGGTTGAAGTTGTGGCTTGCTGGTTTGAGTATTTTGCTTTCAATTAGCAAGTCACGAATTCGAACTGGCAGGGGAAGAAGGCTAAGGGGGAAGATCATATATATATATATATGTATGTGTTTATGTATATATATATTAGTTAAAAGTACATTTCTTAATCTGCCAATGTCACCCTTTTCACTAACACCGTCAAATATTTAACGATTTTTGTTGACGTGGCATCCTATGTGACAAAATGTTTTTTTTTCCTGTCAATTGTACCCCCAACGTTTTACATTTCTGCCAATGTCACCCTTTTCACTAGCACCATCAAATATTTAATAGTTTTTGCTTACGTGGCATCCTATGTAGCAAAAATATCTGACTTGGTATATTTTTTTTCCACATCAGATTTTCTACTCATCTTTTCCCCATCAAAGTTGTGTCGTTTTGACCTCGGCCTATTCCTTCTAAAATATAACTCAAACGCACGCGCTATTTTGCTCATAAAAACATTGGAGACGTTATCCATTCTCTATTTTAGGTAACGTCTCCGACAAAGTAGAGAATGGGTAACGTCTCCGATGTTTTTGTCTGCAAAATGGCACGTGCGTTTGAGTTATATTTTAAAAAGAATATGGTGAGGCTAAAACGACACGGTTTTAATGGGAAAAAGATGAATAAAAAATCTGGTGTGGAAAAAAATATGCCAAGTCAGATATTTTTGCCACATAGGATGCCACGTAAGCAAAAACTATTAAATATTTGATGGTGCTAGTGAAAAGGGTGACATTGGCAGAAATGTAAAACATTAGGGGTACAATTGATAGGAAAAAAAATGTTTTGCCACATAGGATGCCACGTCAGCAAAAACCGTTAAATATTTGACGGTGTTAGTGAAAAGGGTGTCATTGACAGAAACATAAAACGTTAGGGGTACAATTGACAGCGAAAAAACGTTAGGGGCGAAACTGACAGGACCCCCAAACGTTTGGGTTAGGAAAGGTACTTTTGCCTATATATTATTACATGAGGTATTTCAAAATACCTCTCTTTTTTGGACCACCACAAAATTTTTCTTAGGATAAAATATACTAAGATTCTTGAGTTTTTGGTCATGGGCAAATACATTTTTTGAGTTTTAAAACCTTGCAAATAGACCTTCTGAACTTTTAATTTGGGGCACCTAGCGCCCTTCAGTGCACATTCAGCCGTTATTTACTATGTAAGTACATTTTGTAAGGATAATTTAATCATTTTATATTTTAGCAGCTACAAATTGAATGACTAAAATGGTTAAAATAGCATTATAATGATTAAAATACTTTTACAAAATGTGCTTAATTAAATAGCAGATAACGGCTAAAATACCCTCACAAAATGTATTTACGTGGCAGATAACGACTATAATACCTTTACAAAATGTGTTTACGTGACAAATAATGGCTGAATGTGGACAGAAGTCTGACAGAAGGGTGCTCGGTGCTTCAAATTGAAAGTTCAGGGGGTCTATTTGCAAGGTTTTGAAACTCAGGGGATGTATGTGCTCACGGCTAAAAACTCAGGGGGTTTCAATGCATTTAACATTTTTCTTATAAAAAAGTTTGGTTAAATATTTATATTGGTCCCAAAAGTATGGATTTTATTTTAAATTGATCGTAAATATTTCATTTGCTTCACATTGATCTTATACGTTTTTATCGTATTTCAAATTAATCCAATCATTTACAATCACTCAGTTTTATCTGTGACAACATTCTCTCTCTCCTGGATGGCTAATAACATGAGATGACAATTTAAATTAAAAAATTAGAATTTTTAAATTTTAATTGTCATATCATATTATTAGTCATCTAGGAGAGAGATTATGACAAATAGGAGAGAGAGAATGGTGCCACATCAGTATAGCACATCATAGTTAACGAAAAAGCTGATTGATTGTAACAGCTGGACTAATTTGAAATAATATAAAAATGTACAAGATCAATGTGAAACAAACGAAATATTTAGGACCAATTTAAAATCCAGCCATACTTTTAAGACCAATGTGAGTATTTGCCCAAAAAAAGTGTGACACCAAAAAATTAAGAAAAATACTTAGATCAAGTTCCCCAATATAAATATAACACGTGACAAAAAGTGTTTAAATGACCAATCACATGTACGCTTGGTATAAATGCACAGATGTAAAGTACTGTAGAGTAAAGTACTGTAGAATAAAAGAAAGTACTGTAGAGAAAAGTGAGAAGAGAGATAGAGAGAAAAAGTATAATAAAAAATGTGTTTGATATGTATAAAATATTATTTAAAGTTTTTTTTAGAATCGTGAAACACCATGATTGTACTATTTGGTATCCTTACCAAACATACCCTAGAGAGAGAAGGTAGAAGACCACCTTTTATATGACCAATCATAGAAGAAAGAAATTATAAATACAATATATGATAAGTGGAGTTTGATGCTAAGGATATAAGGAATTTGACCTAAGTTTTTTCTAAAATTTAAATGACAACAGACATATATAATATAAATACATATACTTTTCAATTTTTCGTGAGGGGATAAGTCATTATTGTCAGTGGTGGATACCAAAAAATTTATATTCCCATTTTAATAAAAAAAATATTTAAAGATTTTGATCGAAATGAACAGTTTGCGTAAGTGGTTGCCTTTAGTCATCTTATCTTATTACTATTTATTAAAAAATTGTGATACATTGGCGCCTGAACGACTTTTGGTTTACTGGTTGGAGTGTTTTTATTCTAATCGGTAAGGCAAGAGTTCGAATTGGCATGATGATCAAAATGAGTAAATTACGCTTTTATATCCATGAGGTATTTCAAAATACCTCTCTTTTTCAATTTTAATTTTAATTATCTCATTGAATTTATTTCATGTTTATTTATATGTTATTTTACAATTGTCCTTTTTTATAGTCTTCAAAGCTATATATAATATAGAGTGAATTGCATTCTCTTATTCTTTCGAACAGATGAATTGCATTCTCTTATTCTTTCGAACAGATGTTAAAATTATATTTTCTTTTCTTGACAAAATTTAGGAAAAACAAGAAACAATTTTAACCAAAATATATTCACTGATAATATTAACTTTTTTTTAAAAAAATGATTTATTAGAGTTAAGCCTAATATAAATAATACATAATATTTTGATTAAAATAAATAAAATTACAAGTTTTTCTTTTTCTATTAATGAAAGAAAGTGTATTGGCCAAAATAAAATGAAAGCAAGTGTAATTTTTACAATTAGAGGGGAGCAAAGTGAAATTTTATGATCAAGCATTCAAAAGAGAGAAGTATAATTTACTAATACTACATAGATTAGCGACATATTTAGGTAAAATTAGAACAAAATAAAATATAAAAAAAAAAGCTTGATAATTGTCAAGAGAGATAATATACCTCCTAATCCTAGTTTAACTTTTACGGTTTCTTTTTCTTTGAAAGCTTTTCGTTATTGCAAATACGAAGATTTTGTTGTCAATTTGTAGTAGTATTTCAAAAACAAAGAAAACACTTCTATAGTTAAGAGAGAAAAAAGGCTTCACTGAGAGAAGGAAAAAGAATATTTTCTAATGGAAGAAGTTGCTTGCTATTCTAGGGTGCCACTTCTATCTGCTAGGGCAAACCTCGCCAAAACTATTCGCACCGTACTTGTCTTCATCCTTCGAGATTTGATCTGTGAGTTATAGATCTAATTAATCAGCTGGAGTTATCCCAAATAGAAATGTTTAGAGCAACCACTAGGCCTAGTACAATTGGTATTTAATTGGGCTCCTTAAACATTTAGTCAAGTGTTTGATACTTAGTGATGTATGAAAAATATTTTGTATCCAATATTAAAGCCTCTTTGAGAAGTCTTTGGTACGAAAGAATTAATTACTACTGTTAGGAGTAAAAATCCTAAGCTCACAGAAAAAAAAAATTTGTATGGACATTTTCAAGTTCCAAAATTTGGACTTTAGCTCGTTCAGCTCAAATTAAAATATTTTGGGGCCGAAGCTAGAATATAAATTTCCCTCTTATTTCAAAAATTCCTATTTTGGAATTAAAATTTGGTCAAGCCTAAGCCCAACATGTATCTGAATTTCTTATTGAGTCAAAAAAATATTTTAAGTGTGATGGACTCCCTTTGGGCAATAGTGGTGGTAGTAAATTGATTATAATGGGTTGAATTAAAAATGAACATGGTTGTTGCACTTTTTCTCTTCTTTTCTTTCCTTTTGGAGAAAAAGTTTCCTTGAAAAATTAATATATATCATTGGAAAATCAAGCACATGGATGATTCTTATATATAGTTCAATACTTTTAAGATATCTTGTGTTGAAATTTAGTTAATGTCCATGATCAAAATATTAAATTTAATCTTTAAACGATATATTGTATTACGATTTCGTTTTTACGTTATTCATTGTCAATGCATTATAGAAGATTTGTAAATGAAATATGGACAAAATCATACATGAATGTTTTTTTTTTGGACTGAAATCATACATGCATGTTAAATACCATGTCATTTGATAAAATAAATTAAATTAAAGCAAAAATGAGAAGTAAGGGATGAAATTGCAATACAAAATACTTTTTAAGGATTAAATTTGATATTTTTATAATTTAATTAAAAATTAAATTGAGACAGATTGAATTTTTTATTGACTAAATTTGATATTTTCATGATTTAAGTACATACAAAGAAATTTTTTTAAAAACCAAAATAATAATTTAGTTATGATCACATCATTCCTACAATTTGTGTATGTGAAGCGAAACGCCTATTATTGAATGTGTAATTGATTTTTGGGAAACATCATGAAGCATAACTTTTCCTGAGGACTAACTTTTTTTTTTCAAGTCTTTTAAAACTTTGAAATTTATTTAAAAAATAAATAAGAAAAAGAAGAAGATGGATGAGTAGAGTAAGGAGGTTTAACTCCCCCTAATATTACCCATAATTTTTGAGTCATTCTTTGCAAATCATGAACTTCTCAATAGTAAATATTTGCATGCCAAAATCCTTTGCCTTGATAAAGTTGTTGAAATAATGAAATTGTGCTTTGTGAGATGGAGGAAATGAAGGTATATATATATATAGGAAAATATGAATAGAGAAAATGATGAAACTATTATTGAATTATTATTTTTTTCCTATCTTAATCAGAATATCCACTGGACCGAGTATGATGACTAATTTCTCAAATACAATTAGGTCTAGTTTTGGGACGACCCTCCCAAGTCCCAACAGATGACAACTCCAGTCTCATCCCTTCCAGGGATTCGACTCAAGAGATGATTAAGAAAACACAGATCATTTATCATTTGTGACACATCACGTTGTTGTTAGTATTTAATTATTTAATGAATGAGAATAAAAACAAATTAATTAAGAAGATATGATACAAGTGGAACCTACGCATGCAAATCCAAAACTATGAGGAAACTGCCATAAAAGTGAAAGGGAATCCATAGAAACACAAGAAAGATGGGTTTGTGGCTTTATTTCCATCAAAGTGACTTGTGGTTCACATCCTTTATTATCTCTTTATCTTTCCCATTGCTTTCTCAGCCTCAAACTTTTTTTTAGTTCCCAAAATTTTGGTGCTAAGATTTTTTTTCCCCCAAGTAATTTCTTCCATTCATATAAACTTGGATTGTTCATTATTGTTGTCAAATCCGGATGCCCTAAAATTAATTTTAATACATTAAAACATTGAAAATAATAAAGGGTACGTAGATTTAGAGAAATCAAAATATCGGTAGCTAAATCTTCTTTTCTATATTCTGGTTGTGTATTTGTGAAGACGATAACATGGGTTATTAAAATTACGGTGAAAGATGAAACCTAATATATATATATATATATGTTTCTTAGTAAATTTTACCATGATTCACTTCAGTAAAATTTAAAAGGCTTCACAATATATTTCGAACTTGGTTTGAATTACCATAGAAATTAAATATGAGTATAAGAATTAACCATTTTACTCTCAACATATGTTGGTCCTATATTATAGTTTGAGAATAAAAATGTGCTTTGCCTTAATTATTTTTACCAAACTTCTACGGCTCCAACAATTATATATTTAAATCATTCATCAATGTGTTGAAACACTGATAATTTTTGGCTGAAAAGCATGGAATATTCTCGAGTTTCAGGTCAAATATAAACATAAACATTACACTCACCATCTCTTGAATTTTTAATTCTTGGCATAGAACGTCAAGATTTCCTCTGTGAAGAATTTTTGTCACATCATTAAATACTTTGTCACGTTAATATTTTTTAACTAATTGAAGAGTATTTCGATCATTCCACAAAATAACTCTAATAAAAAAATAACACTGAAATACCCATCAATTAGTTAAAAAATACTCAGTGACAAGGTGTTTGATGAGATTCTGTACAAAATTCTTAACAATAAGCATTAAAGGTTGAGGGAAGATTGGATGCAAGTTTGAAAATTTAATAGCCCGTTTGGTATCAGTCACCTGCTCGGAAGGTGAGCTTGAGGTGAGGTTGAACACATTTAGTAAGGCTCACCAGCTGGGAAGATGAGCTGGACCTTCCCTATCAAGAGGGAATCTTCCTTCTCTGACGATAGAGTGATGATAGAGAGGGAAGTGGAGGGAAGGTGAGGTGAGGTTTAAAAACCAAAATGCCCTTAAAAAATTTGTGACTTTTAAAAAAGTAAGGGCAAAAAAGATTTTTCATACTTTGATCCTCTATTTCTCTATCTTCTTCCCACCATACCAAACAATATTACTTTTACATTCAATTTCTATTTCCCTGCATACCAAACACATTTTTTATCACTTACTTCCCATTACACTTCCATTTTCACTTGCACTTCCCACTAAAACACTCATTTGCATCTAAGAATTTATGTGATGATAATTTTTCATTTAGATAAGGAATAGTTAAAAAAAAGGGTTTAAGGGAGCACACAGAGAGAAAGAGGATAAAGCTAAGAGGAGAGACTACGATGCGTGATTGTATAATCCAAAGGAAGGTAAGAGAGAGTGTGCGTGAGTGTTCCTTCTTCGGCCATCTCAGCCGCAAGATGCTCTCTTTCGCCTCCTCTTATCTGCCACGCCTGCCTCTGGTGGGCCACGCCTTCCTATTTGATTGGTTCTCCCGCGCTCTTCATTAACACTCATGGCGTTTCTTCATTTATATATAATCGGTTCTATTACACAAAGATGAGGTAAGGTGGTTCATCCCTCCTCTTTTCGTTTCCTCCAAAAAAACCCATTTCAAGATTCTTTTTTCTCTCCCTCTCAGGTAAACCCACTTCCTTTTTCTTCTCAAATTGGATTCAATTTTGTTTTGGTTTTAATCATTGCATGTGTGTGTGTTTAAGATTGGGTTCTTTGTGTGCTTCGATTGAATTCTTCAAGAATTTTTGCTTTTTTTGTCTCTGGATGAATTGATGCTTCCTATCAAATTGTTTTCCCAAAAGGGGGATTATTAGTAAGATGAAGTATGGGTTATTTTCTCTTGCTTTGGTAGTGTGCGTTTGTGTTCTTGATGTAAAGTTGAGGTGAAGGACCAATAAGGATTTCCATCTTATGGTTCTGATTGGAAAACACACACACACACACACACTTTGATACAGCTCTTAGGGGTTTGTTATTAGCTTCTTTTTTTTACTGAAGAATTATGACATGTAGTATAACTTTTTGTTTTTAAAAGAGTCAATCATGTGACTTTGTGTTACAAAAAAAATGTCTACTTGTTATATTTTTATCTAAGAATTCGATTACAAAAATTTCAGAAATGTTATGTAAATCTTGTTCGGCTTGAAATTGTAGTCGACTACGAGTGTAAAACTTTGTTGAATCTTTAACATGAATGTGTTAGAGCATGATAGAACATGTTGGTGTAGTTTAATCAATGTAGCCGACTCCACCCAGTCAGAAAAGCTTCTCTTTGTTTTTGTTGTTGTTGTTGTTTGGCTCGAAATCATGCTTATAGATTGTTTGTCAATCAAGCAATCAAATAGTTGAGTCCTTTTCTATGCTTTGCTCTTTTTGGTCATGTTAATCAAAAGTTAATCCCTACAATATCACTGCATAAAGAAGCAATCTCAGTTGTGTCTCAGTTCAGATTTCACAATTCACTCGTACTAGTTCAAGTTCATTCATTGTTGTGTCACTATGTACATCTATAGGTGATCTATAAAAGCTAGATAAGCACTTACATAACATACCAAACAAATATTAACTCATGGTTTTGAAAAAAAAAATATGACAAATGATTGTGAAAGGCTCCTTACCTTGATATTTTGTTTCTCTGTTCATGTATTTTAATCTCACAATATTTAACTGAAACCATTTTAGCTCATAACCTTGTCATTAACTTTTTCTCTTCTATTTCCCTTCACAAATTTAATGTTTAACAGAATTACATGTGATTTTTCAAATTTTAATGCCTTAGTAACTCATAATTTTAGGTACTAAATGGAGACGAAATAAGCCTAAATTTCACCTCATTTTGTGATTTGCAAAGTTGCATATTTTTGTTTCAAAATTTCCCTGTACATGTACTAATAAAGGAAAATCTCAATATTATAATTTCTATGGTTGTACTTTATGATCAACAGATCAAAACGTTGTGAAGATTGACTTTATTGTGAATTCTATATAGGCAACTCATTGGTGGGAGAACCCAAGAACTGCTTGAATTCAAAGAGATTGGAATTTCAAGCAGGGAAAGATGGATTATTTCTATGGACCAGGAAGGAACCACCTCTTTGTTCCGGGGCCGGTTAATATCCCCGATCCTGTCATCCGGGCGATGAACCGAAACAATGAGGACTACCGGTCTCCAGCAATTCCAGCAATGACAAAAACCCTGCTTGAGGATGTCAAGAAGATTTTCAAGACTACTACTGGAACTCCATTTCTTTTCCCTACAACTGGTACTGTATACATTGATATACCATATAATTCATGTTTTATCACATAAATTTATTATATTGCCTTGCCTTAGTTATCACTTATCACTTATTAGGATAATGATCACTATTGCTTTAAGGATAAATTGACTAAAACTCTATTTTGGTCTCTCACATATGTCTATTTTTCTCAATTTGGTCCTTCACAAAACAAATCTTTATCAATTTGGTCCCTCATAAAACAAATCGTTATGAATTTGGTCCCACTATATGATTGTTGTTTAAATAAGTAACGGATATGCTGAGGCCTGAGGTATACTGTTTGGTGTTGTCTGGGTAACATGTTCCTTTATCTTTCTATTCCTTTCCTTTCTAAATTTTTTGGATGTTACAACTATTGATGCTTATTAAGGATCGCAGTGGATAGAAGGAAACCTCATATATTTTACATAGTTATTCTGTTTTTTTTCTTTTGAACTAAAAGCTTCTACTTTTGCATCAGGTACTGGCGCATGGGAGAGTGCCCTAACAAACACATTATCTCCTGGGGATCGTACTGTATCTTTTCTGATCGGACAATTCAGCTTGCTTTGGATCGATCAGCAGCAACGCCTCAACTTCAATGTTGATGTTGTAGAAAGCGAATGGGGCCAGGGAGCCAACCTTGACATTCTGGAATCAAAAATTGCTTCAGATTCTTCACACTCTATAAAGGCAATTTGCATTGTTCACAATGAGACAGCCACTGGGGTCACTAATAACTTGGCCAAAGTGAGACAAATTCTTGGTGAGCATTTCATCTTTATTATCTTCTATGAATAAAGTGTAACTTGTACTTTCTAAATCAATGCTTCATCTGTTAATTCTAAAAGTATTATCTTGTGTAGCAATTTTTTGTCTCTAGCCATTGATTAGATACACAGTTTTACATCTTGTTAAAGTATCATCATACCTATGAATGTTATTGTCCTAATAATTGTCTACATGCTATTACATAATGTTAGGGAAATAGCAGAAAATTGGGCATTAGATACAGAGTTTTACATCTTATTAAAGCATCATTCCGTAGTTTGTTTCAAGGACAAGACTTATATGCAGTTGTTTATATCTTTGCTATAAGATTCTCCAATCAAAATAAAACATGTAAAAAAATTTTTTTTTTAAAAATAAGAACCAATTATGAGAGAGAGATGAGTTGTATAAACCATATATGTGTTATTTTCTGATTGGAGAACCTTATGGCAAAGAGATAAGAGGTTTTTTAAAAAATGAAGCTATAAGGTTCTCCAATCAAAATAAAACATGTGAAGAATTTTTTTTTAGAAGAACCAATTATGAGAAAGAGATGAGTTGTATAAAACATATACGTGCTAGTTTCTAATTGGAGAACCTTATGGCAAAAAGATATATGTTTAGATACTGCTGCACCTAAGTTTTTTCCTCGTTTCAATTCCAAGAAAGCACTATATGTTTAGATACTGCACAAGTTATGTTTGACTTGATAATGGTCATCCAGATGTTGGAATAGAACTTGACATAAATATGGTGTTATCTATTCCTAGTTTGGTCTTTCCTTTCTTTCTTTTTTTCAAAAAAAACTATTATCTTATTTTGCATTGAATTCTCAGATGACCACCGACATCCGGCCCTCTTCCTTGTCGATGGTGTCTCTTCAATTTGTGCTCTCGATTTCCGGATGGACGAATGGGGAGTTGATGTGGCCCTAACTGGCTCCCAGAAAGCTCTTTCCCTTCCCACTGGAATGGGCATTGTATGTGCAAGCCCTAAGGCTATTGAGGCTACAAAAACTGCAAAATCAGTGAGAGTTTTCTTTGACTGGAATGACTACTTGAAGTTCTACAAGTTGGGGACCTTTTGGCCATATACTCCTTCCATTCAGTTGTTGTATGGTCTCCGAGCAGCTCTTGATCTCATTTTTGAGGAAGGACTTGACAATGTCATTGCAAGGCACAGCCGTTTAGGTAAAGCAACCAGGTGAGGCATTCAAAATCATTATTAGTGACTTTAGCAAGTAAAAAGTTAATGACATTCATCTCTTACTAGTGAGCCAAGAATTTTTTTTAATGGGATTACAAAGGAGGCCTTAGGGGCAATAGGGATCTCCTTTACACCCTTACCTTATGGGTACCAGCACTATTTACCCCCTTAGGTCAAGGTAGGAAAATCGATAAATGGGATTTGAAGCTAGGTATTATTTTAATCATTTTTAACCTCTTTCAAGGTTTAAAACTTAATACCAATGCGATATGGCATAGATGGTAAGGGGTTTGTGTTCCCCTAACCATCGAGTCCGGGTTCAACCCATGGAGGGATGGGAATGGAGTGCCATCCGTTCGGAGGGTTGCTCACAGCAATGGGCTCTGCAGTACCCGAGGGATTAGTTATCAAGCCCACTCTGGTAGCTACTCTAGTCCAAGATTTTTTTAAAAAAGTTTAAAATTTAATGACAAAATTATAAAACGTAACAATAAAATACATGAAAAGATTATAAAATTGTTGTTTGAACTTTAAAGTTCTTTTTAATTTCGATATTATATAAACAGATTTCAACTAATCGAGTCGAAGCATGAGTACAATATAATCTAGTTTTAAATTTCTTTGCATAAATGGATTCTACTAAGGATTTGGGAGTTTAACTAAGATGGAGTTGAATCTTGAATTTGTTACCCACTGAGGAAGGGGGGTACGAATCAAATTCTTGACATCAAACTCACCTAATCACCTTAATCTTTGAGACTAAGGTTGGTGCAAGGAATCTGATGGGTCCTGGTCATCCGAAATGCAGGCTTGCAGTAGAGGCATGGGGTTTGAAGAACTGCACCCAAAAGGAGGAGTGGTACAGTGACACTGTGACCGCGGTGGTTGTTCCTCCTCACATCGATAGTTCTGAGGTAGTGAGAAGGGCATGGAAGAGATACAACTTGAGCTTAGGTCTTGGACTGAACAAAGTTGCTGGGAAGGTTTTCAGAATAGGTCATCTTGGAAACTTGAATGAGGTAATGTTATTTTTTTCCAAACTCCCTTTAGCATTTTACAGGACACTACTATGATGAACAGCTTTCTGAAACTAAATTTTGAGGATGTTTATGATATCTTGACCATTGATCAATTTAGCAATGCATTGATGGTAACCTTTCATAGCTTCTAATATGTTTACATGTTTATTCATAACTTACTCAATCTGATTTTTCCGTATTTTCAACTTACCATTCAATAGTAATTTATTATGAACTGTGAAGCTTAATATTTAGAGGAAATTACACTCTCCTCCCCTTTATTTTAAAAACTTATACTCTCCTCCCTTGAAAGATTAAAAAGACCTACAATTTTACTCTTTTTTTACTAAAGAACGCTTAATAGTATTATTAATTTTCTAAAATAATTATAATTTATTATCAAAAAATATATTTTTAAAATTATTATCTCACTATTATTTACTTTGAGTTAAAAATAATTGTTATTTTAAATTCTTAAAAAATAATTCTTTATATTATTCAAATACATATTTAATTATATAAATAATAAACATAAGGTAATTTGGTCAAAATAGGTGAAATTGTAGGTCTTTTATCTCTCAAGGGAATGGAGTGTAATTTTTTCTAATATTTAACCATTAATAATCTAACTATAGAAATGAGTAAAAATAAAACACGGTGGCGTTATTTCAAGAAGTAAAAAGCTTGTAGGATTGAAACTAAACTCATGGATGAGCCCTACTTGAGTAGTATTTGTGCTTTATCTTGTATAGGCTCATTAGATCTGTGCTACTACTCAATGACTGGGTAATTTTAAAGCCTACTATCTTGTTTCTATATTTGGGCATTTGACCCATTGGTTTGAAGTTTGAACTTGAGTAATATCATCGGCTACCTGGCCCATAAACAGCTCTAACTGACCCCACCCAGTGAGAAAAAGCTTTCTTTCTTTGTTGTTGTTGTTGTGAGGCTTGATATTTGGTTACTTTTTGAAATATTGTGGTTCAGTTACAACTCTTGGGCTGTCTTGCTGGTGTGGAGATGATACTGAAAGATGTGGGGTACCCAGTAAAGCTTGGAAGTGGAGTTGCTGCAGCTAGTGCATACTTGCAAAACTCCATCCCTCTCATTCCTTCCAGGATTTGAGTGAAATCACAAACAAGACCAGCCATTTTACTGTAACTACTACTTGTTCTTTCCTTTCAGGGTGTTCTGTAAAATATACATACATACATACTACCATTCCCTTTCTTGCACTCTCTTCTAAGAACATCTGATCTTTTTTCTATTAATGCATTGCTTCTTTCATTGCTATGTACATTAAATATTAGGAAAAAACTAAGGTAAAGTTGATTAGGTGCTTGCTATGAAGTTTACAAATCATAAACTTTATTTATATTCTCTCTCTTATTTGATTGGTTATGTAATTTATTGTTTTTATTTTCTCTCTCTACCATGATTGGTTATACAAAAATTTTTTGCCACGTGTCTTGATTATATTGGTGAACTTCACAGCAAGCATCTAAATAACTTTACCATAGTTTAATCCTAAATATTATGGCAACTCTCTAATCTTCACCTTTCTTCTTGTTTTTGTGTTATGAGTCATGACATCAAAGTTTTTTTGCCATGGAAAGCTCAATCTTTTTGGGAGGTGAAAATTTTTCATCCTTGGATTTTTCTTCTTTTGCCTAGAGGTTTTCTTCTTATCATATAAAATAACACGGAGGGTGTTGTCTTTGGATTGAGGAGAATTGAGAGAAAGGACATAGAAGTGACTCAATTTGAATGAATTAGGGTCTAAATTTTTATAAATATTGAGGCTTGATTACGTTGTTCGAAACTATTGCATGGTTTCTAATTTAAATGGAGTCCTTTTGTCCTAAAGTATTTAATTTTTATCTTTTGATTTTAGTTAAAAGTAAAATTTTCAATTAGTTAAAATATTATTTTTACAATTTTACTACTGCTTAAATGTAGTTCTAAGAATCAACTAGAGGTTAGTTCAAGTGATAAGCAGTTTGGTATCGCTTTAGTAAAATTTCGGATTCGAGATCTTACGAATGCAGCTATCTCCGTTGAGAAACTTTTTTACCATAATTAAATGCACAATATGGGTCGAGTCTGGATTAATCGGGACAGTGCCTTGAATATCAGGGGCAACAACAAAAAATGCACTTCTAAAAAATTTCTAAACACCCTATTTCTGACAAATAAATAAGTTTTGAAAATATAAACAAGTTCAGTAATATGAGAAACACTCCCAATTGAGGAAAAAAAATATAGTCTTAATTTTAATCTCTTGTATTGAAAAAAAAAATCTAAAATGGATCCATTTGCCTCCCAAACAGGCTCTAACTAACAATAATACATTCACAGCAAGATTTTGAACTACAAATTTGGGAGTTGAGACATGAAATTAGATCATCTAAATTGATTTTCTATTTACCAAAAAAAAAAGTGAAGTTCTCTTAAATTTGTTGAAATTACTATTTTGTATATATATATATATTTTTTGATGAACTACTATTTTGTATATTAATCTGTCAACAATTGTATAAAAATAAAGTATATGTTGCATTTTAGTTCGGTAATAGATTAATGCATTTGAACAACATAATTTTATAGATTATGAATTGAAGAGAATCAGAATCGATCCTCTTTATTTAAATAAACAAATAGAAATAAATCCCACGTCAAGGAGAGTATATAAAACAAAAAATATACTACTTTCTTTATAGATCTTCTAAAAGCTTTAGGAAACAAAAAATTGGTATTTAATTTATTTAATATATCATTAACGAAAAGTGATTAACACGTGGGTGATAAAATTATTAGGCTAAAAAACTATTTTGATCCTCAATGTTTGCATGAAGTTTAATGTTGGTCCTCAAAGTTTTTTTTTGGGTCGATTTTGGTCATCGAGTGTAACTCCGTTAACTTTTTGTCATTAAATGATGACGTGACATGCTTATATGGCACACCCTCTCTCCTACGTGTCATATTTTAGTGACGTGGCATGACACATAACTGCCAAGTCACCCCACATTGCCGTATCGTCATCTTCTCTCCTTCATCATCATCATCATTATCATCATATTTTAATGACGTGACAGTGACGTGTCGTGCCACGTCACTAAAATATGATACGTAGGAGAGAAGGTGTGTCATATAAGCATGTCACGTCATCATTTAATGGCAAAAAGTTAACGGTGTTACATTCGAGGACCAAAATCGACCCAAAAAAAATTGAGGATCAACATTAAACTTCATACAAACATTGAAGTCCAAAATAATACTTTAGCCAAATTATTATTACTCGTTCAGCATTGAAGAAAAGCACGTTGTTATAATAAATGTCTAAGTTAATAGTTTATTAATATATTTAAAAAAAAATAGGTGAAGGGATAACGTAACGCCCCATTTTAAAATTAGGAAATAGTAAAATACTTTTCGACTTAAAGAATACTTAAAAGATTTTTATAGATAATCTATTGAATAAAAAATTACCTAAAATTAAATTAAAATTATATAATTATTATGAATCTCTTTGTTTCTCGAGCCTATAGTGAGTTACAGACAGAGTTCGAAAAGGTCAGATGATGAAATGAGCCAATTTATTTGACTTTTTTTTTTTAATACTTTACAATAAACAAAGCCAAGCTGCAGATGTTGCAACTTGTTAAAAACCGGAAGATTTGCAACTGCTTGTTCTGGAAGCCCATCATAGTTCAAAACCTGGATTTAAAAAAAAAAAAAAACTTGTTGATCTTATGACACTCTCGTGATCCAAACATAGAAGTTAAATCATATAAATATATATTTTTTGGTAATTAAAAATATTAAGGGAAGACACTCCTAATTACTATAAAATATGGCGTTAATGGTACGTTAAGAAATCAACAGAGGTTCAACCTAAAGAATTACTGCATAAATCTAAACTGCAAACAATTTTACCAAATCAGCTACTATTTATAATTATATACTTTACTTGGGAAGCTAGATGACTACTCAATCCTCATCCTCTCTTATCCACCTTCCCCTTTTCTCCTTTATCATATTTTTATATAAAACCCCATTAATTATAATATATTGAAAACATTTCGTTAACTTCACTTCACTATATTCTCGAATATTAGTGTCGTCATCATCTTTATTAGACAAGGACTGGAATCTCCTTGAAAACTTGTTTTCATACTCTTTTCATCAAAACGCTAAAATATCGTTTTAGTCTATAATTAATGATGATTTTATCAAATTGCTCTATACATATATATTATCTTTCCCAATTTAGTCCCTTATAAATCATAATGTTTTGTATTCTCAATTTAATTCTTCTATTTAGATGTCTCATCTACATAAGTAATAGAGTTCTAATGACTTGAACGTTTAGTACTAACTAGATAATATTTAATATTGGTGAGCAAATGCAACATTTTAACCAAAACAAACATTAATATAGTTTTATTGGCCCTTAACGTTGCCCAATTAGTTATAAATGTTCAAGTATTAGAATTGTAACTTTTACGAGGGATCAAATTGATAACAAATCAAATTATAAGAGACTAAATTGGAAAAGAGAATACGTAAGATCCCAAATTGAGAAAGTCAATAGGGATTTGAGTCCTTTTGCAAAACATAGCTAAATGACACAAACACACGGAAGTTAATGAGTTTAGAATTAACACTTTAATTAAGTCTAATTTGTATAGAAATCTTTATCAATTTGTTATAACTCTTGTAATTGTAATTGTGTTAAATATAAAATATCTTTCAGCAATTTAAATAACTTAAATTTAATTTTAAAAGAATTACGTATAACATATTTACATTAAAATAATAATCATTATGTTACTAAAAAAGCGCAAGATATGAAGATACAAGTCGTATCACATTTGAAGATATGATATAAGCAGATAATTTATAGTATATGGTAAGGTATATTAGGTTTTTGTGAGTAACTACTCTCTCCAAAAAAGTGTATATGCAAAGTAGAATGGATGAAATAGACAAAAGTTGTTCTTTGTTCTTTGTTTGTTTAGGAATAGAAACTACCTCTTCTATTCTTTCCTCTCACTCAACATGTGTTTGTTATTTTGTGTTACCAACTTTTCTTTCATTTCCTCCCTTACTTCTACAAATAATATTAAATAAATTAAATAAACTACTTTAAAAATTCAGTAAAAATGTAAGTAAAAGTATTTTTTGACTCATATTCTAATTTTATTTATTGTAATTTTATGTTTTATTTGAAGTTCGTGTAAATAATTAATAGAAAATATAAGTATAACTAGCTTTATAGCTTTCAATATTGATGATTATGTCAAATCATATGTTTAACTATAATTTTTCGTTAATTTAACGATGATAACACAATTTGTTTTATAATAACACAGTGATAGTTATAATTAAATTGATAATATATTATTGCTAAATATATAATTTAATATCACAATAAACATTAAAAATCATGATGAAATCACATTTATGTATGACATTAATTATTTTTAAAATATTTAAATTAAAAATAAAATTATTTACAAATTAAAAATTAAAGAGTAGAACTAATTAACAATAAACAAAATTTAAAAACATAATCAACAAATCATTACTAATCTTTTCTATAAAAAAAGAAAATTATTACTAATCTTTTATCTCACCTCATTCCTTTCTCTCATCAAAACCTTGCTTCAAACTTCAAAGTCCCTTCATTCTTCATCTTCCTCAAATCCATCCCTTCATTCTTCATCTTCTTCCAATGGATTCTCCCTTTGATTACATACCAGACCATCTTCTCCTTGTCATCTTCAACAAGATCCGTGATGCCAAATCCCTAATTCGTTGCCTCTCTGTTTCCAAGCGTTTCGCCTCTCTCGTCCCCTTAAACGACGCCGTTTTCCTCCCCCTCTTCCTCCCTCCTCCCACCTCCCATGGCGGATCTTCTGGAAATTTCCTCAAGTCTCTCTTCAATTACGTCTTCATCAAACCCTTCCGCCTCCTTCGCCGCCATTGCCATCATCGTCCCCTTCTTCCCTTCGATTCGCCCACTCAGTGCCCTCCTCTCCTCCTCAACACCTTCCGCCACATCTCCTTCCTCCACTTCGAGCTTCACAGCTATGGCGGATCCGTCGATGCGGAATTCCTCAAGTGGAAGGCCTCCTTCGGGAGCCAGCTCAAGCGCTGCGTCGTCGTCTGCGCGACGTCGTTTCGTCACCGAGAAGAAGAAGAAGATGACGAAACGACGTCGCCGTCGGAGCGCGCGCTGGCGAGCGAGGATCTGAAATCGCGGATCATGTGGACGATTTCGTCTCTGATCGCGGCGTCGGCGAGGCACTTCTTGCTGAAGCAGATGCTCCTCAAGTTTCCGACGCTGAAGAGGATTGTGATTTCGGATTCGAAGAGGCAAGGGATGTTCAGAATGGGAGAAGTAGGACTCGACGAGTTGAGGGATTCGTTGTTGAAGGAAGAGGACGGATCGGCGGTGGCGGCGTCTCGGTCGGAGCGGCGGGTGGTGCCGGATTTGAAGATGAGGATGTGGTACGAGCCGGAGATGAAGTTGCCGGAATCCGGATGCGTGATGAAGGGGGCGACGATGCTGGTGATAAGCCCCGCCGGAGAGATGAGTGTGGCGGCGGAGGACGGCGGATTCGATGGGGATGAGGCGGAGACGGCGGTGTTTGGGGAAGCGGAGAGGGAGTTTGCTAAGAAGAAGAGCAGCCACGTCATGGAAATGACGTCGTTTTGAGCGGCAACTGAAGTAATTGACATTTTCCTTATAATTCTCTTTTCTAGTAAACAAAAATCAATGTATATAAGATAAAGTTATTATTCATATATCTTGTAGTTTTTAATATAATAAGGATCGTAATTTTTCAATAAAGAGAAGTAATGGCACAAACTGACAAACGAATTCCATAATCATTTTTTAAGAAAAAAAAAATAGTAACAAAGAAAGGCACTCATACTAGGTACTATTAGGGTGATTAGCGGTTCGGACCAACCCGCCAAAACCAACCTAACTGTTAACTTGGGTTGGGTTGGCTCGGGTTGGTGGGTTGGTTCGGTACAAAATTTTAACCCGCTCATCGATTGGTTCGGTTAGCGGATTTGAAAATTATGAACTCGCCAACCCGTTCTAATATATATTATTATTAGAAAAAGAATTTATAACACATTAAAATATTAAATCACTAGTACATAAGCAACAAATGAAAATAAATTTTTTTGGTGAAGATAAATAATTTAAAAGTTCAAAAAAAATTTAAAAAAGGTCAAAAAATAAAAAAAATAAATTTGACGGGTTGAACCCAAATCAACCCAACCCGCCCATTGACAAGTTTGTTCGATTCAGGTTCAAGACTCTTTTTTTTTTTCAAACCCAACCCGCCGAACTTTAATGAATTTGGTTTCAATTTTTCCTGAAACTACTATCAAGTATCTAGACATCTTAAGAAGATCAATCAAGATTCAACTCGAATTTTTTTGTTGAAGGTCTAAAGTCTAAACCTTAAGGCTGCCTGAGCATGGAATTAGACCAAGAATTTAAATTGCATAGATTTCAAGAAATTCTCACGTTTGGTACACAAAACATATCATGTTAAGAATTGATATAGATTTTTTTTTTTGAGAGGTTGAGTATTTTTTTTTTCCTTTTTTTATTTGAATTTTTTATTAAAATTAAGAGAAAAGATAATTAGACACAAAAACTCAATATCTTAAAAAAATTGGATTCTCTATAAAAGAGCTCTTCATGGAATTGAAGTTCCAATAAAATCTATCAAATAGACCAATCATCATTTTTGGTAATTTGGATTGAGGAAAATTCTACTATACTTGGGTCAATGAGTCATCCTCTCCATCAATATAGAAGGATACGTAAAAAAGAGATTTTATCTATATTAATTGCCTACGTTATTATTTAACAAAAAAATTAATGATATTAGGTAAAAGAGTTTATTTCGAACAATTTACAAACATAAAAATCTGATTTAAAATTAGAGTGAAACATAGAGAATTAAAATAAAATTATAACCTTATACGAACTATACTAATGTTTGCTTTAGCCCTATCTAAAGTTTTCTGTCAATTCAATTATATTCTCAAAAGTGTAATTTCGTTCAAGTCTTATATATGACTCTAATATATAAAACTTTAATACCAAAGTATTATTGAATTTTGATATATTTATTTAATCATGTAATATTATTTGTTAATATGAATAGAAACTCACATTAATAATGATTCATTTTGAATGGATTAAAAACTAACTGATTAAAAAATATACTGAAGTTCAATACCATCGTTCTACAAAAGATCTTCTTGACTCTATCGTTAGTGGTGCATACCAACAAGTGGTCGGTTGGAGTGGTAGATACTCCATTTTCCTTAAGTAAGGTCCGAATTCGAGACTTGCATATAAAAAAATCTCTACTAAGAGAATTTTACTCCGTTATAAAATTTTCGCTTACTCGAATATGATTATTTCTAATAAGAAGACAGAGAAACCAAAACAAAAATCATTTGTGGTGCATCAGTTAATAAAAATAAAATGAAATCTTGAAAAATAAAAACAAAATTAATATATAAGAGTCAAATTCAATGATCACATCAGAGGAACACGCGTTTTCTTGACAAAGAAAAGAGAATGACACTAGATAACACTATTCATTCAAACTTATGAACAATGAACACACAATTATTATCAATTTAAGTGAAACTATTTATGATAAGATATAATCTCATTTTAACTGTTGGTCTAATTTAATATTGATCTATCGTCCCACTTAATATATGTGCCTCATATTATCATATGTCAAAATCTAAACTTTTCTGTATTATTGGGTTGTAGTTCTTTGATTATTTATAATTTTTTATCAAAAATTTCGAAAAACGTTTTCGCTGAGGGCGTTTTTTAATGTGCACAGTAAAAATAATATATATCTGTAAATAATTTTTAAAAGTGACTGAATTTATATATATGTTTTTTATTTTATATATTTATGTTCAAAAACCTCCAAATTATTGTATCTCTCCTACCACCATTAGTCCCGTCTCCTCATATTTTTGTATATAGAGTCCGAATTTTTTGAAGTTATCATTTATTCGATTAAGTTCTGGTAAGTTTATGCTGATTCATTGAGCTGAAAACTCATTAATTTTTTTTTGTTTAATGTCCAAGGTACTATCTCGACTAATCTGAATTTGACTCGCGTAGCGTACCTGACTATGCTGGAGAGTCTTTTAACAAGGATAAGCTACATTCACAAAATCAAAATTGCTTACTACTTAGACTAATCACACGTTAGTAATTATATATAAATATAATTATATTGATTTAGATTAAATTTATATTTATCATTTAGAAATTAGAAGGAGGACATGTGAACAATTTTAAGCACTCTGTCTCTTCTTGGAGTTACAAGATGAGAGAGGCGCGGGAGGGTGTCAACGTGTCATTTTCTTATAGGCTATTGAACAATGCTTTTGTTTTTTTAGTGAAGAAGAAGTTATTCTGAACCGTCATTGGGCCTTTATTGGGCCAGGTGGAAGCTGTTTCAATTTCATTACGTGACATGGTCACACGGCTCGAGGCCCACCATGACCCACACAAAATAGACTCTATCTGAAAAAATAAACGAAGACAAATTTTCCTCCACTAGGCATGCAACACGTGTTATAGTATATTATACATCTGGTGGACCCACTGACAGTTATCACTTTACAGTTGGCTTCTTGATACTTTTGCGAGGGAATAACATAATTCTCAATCAATTTTTTTTATTATATATTTTTGAAATATGAAATAGAAAATATTATTATATTTTATTTTCATTCAACAACTTGACAATAAAAATATAAAGTAAATTTAGTTATTTCTGTATTTTGATTGTATGAATTAGGGGGTGTACACGGTCCGGGTCGGGCCGGGTTTTGGTCGGACCTACGACCCAGCCCGACAGGACCGGATCGGGTCGTCCGGGTCAGCCGGGTATTTTTTTTTTGAAATTTGAATTTGAATTTGAGTCATGGGAAATAGAGTGTAGGCATAGAATGAAGAGTGGGCATAGAAAATGAGGAGTAATTAATACAGGTTGACATTTTGAATAAATTTTTTAAATTTTAAATTGATTTATTACTTAGTTTTTAGGAATAGATTAATAAGATATTAAATAATAGATATGATATCTTATTTTCAGTTATCAATTTTAATCTTTTTTACATATAAAAATACTTAAATGATAAAAATAACAACATTTTTTTAAAAAAAATAAGCCTACCTCGAATCGGGTCGGGACGGGTTTTGGGGAGCCTGACCCGGATGAACCGACTCGATGGACCCGAATGGGCCCGGGCGGGGCCGAGTTGGCCGGGCCCTTGTACACCTATGAATATTACAAATTAAAAAACATTGACACCGCTAGCTTTACTTATTATGATAAATGTATGCATTTGATCCAAAAGTTATAATCTAAATTTTAATAATAATATTAAGGAAATAAACACAAAATATTATAAGATTAAAAAATAAAAATAACTATTAATCTATTATAAGTTTTTTATTTAAAAATTCATAAAGCATTTAAAAAACTACCGTGTAACAAAAAACAATTAGTTAATTTATCAAAAAAAAAAACAATTAGTTGAGTTAAACAAGTTTTTTTTGGTTTTAAAAACCACATTAATATACGTTAGAAGATGAAGTTAGAGGCATGTGAGATCTTTCTAATAAAGGAGGAATAAGGGCACTGAAATTATGTATTTCTTGTTTTTATATTAACCTAACTTAACTGAATCAACCAAATTCAAAATTACACTAAAAACATTCCGGTTAGTTGAGTAGAAGAGACACATTTATTTTTAATTAAAAGTATACCTTAAATTTTAGAGTTTATGTTAATTATGCTCTCAAATTTTCTTTATGGTTAATTGTGCCCTAAACTTTTAAATTGTATTCAATTTTGTCCTTCATCCAAATTGTATGTGAATAATTAATGATAAATGCAAATGTAATTATTGTTGTCGTAATCTCTAATGCTGACTATTTTACTGCGATGTCAAATCATATGTTTAGTTATAGTTTTTTAATTAATTTAGCCACGATAAGTCGACAATGCTCTTTATTTTGTAGTGACACAATAATAACTGTGGCTAAATTGACGAAATAGCGTTGCTGTATATATGATTTGATATCATTATTAATATTAGAGGTCACGATTAGAGTCACGTTTGTATATGCCATTAATTATTTACACGAAATTGAAGTTAACAACAAAATTGCTTATATATTGAAAGTTTAGGGATACAATTGACAGCAAATAAAATTTAGGGATATAATTGACAATAACCCTAAAATTTCAGGGCACCAAATGTAATTTTATTTCTAAATTATAAAGATTAAAACGATATTTATTTTTTCTGCTTTAAAATAATATAATGTTTTTTCCACTGTGGAAATCGCGCACCATAGTAAACCCCTTCACCGTATAAATTACAAAGACCCATTTGGTTCATAATGATGACAAAAGAAGTTGCTCTCAAATTATTGGGCTCTATTGGTGTTGTCGTTTCCATCTTTTCATTTCATCGCCAAAAAGAATTTCACGAATTGAGCAAAATGACCTGAGAGAAATTTCATGAGCTCATCGATGAAGGGGAGAAGAAAAAGATTGAAATTAGACTCAAAAGTAGCGATTTTTCGAGATGGGTATTTCTGAGGAGAATCTGAAAGGTGTTATTCTAGCATTGCTTTCAAGTGGGTTCATTGGGTCAAGCTTTATCATCAAGAAGAAGGGTCTTAGAAAAGCAGCTGCAGCTTCTGGTGTTAGGGCTGGTGAATATCTATATTTTTTTTTCTTTTTTTTTTGGGAATATTTATAATTGGGTATTTATTATGGTTATGTGTGCTTCTGTTCCTGATATTGTAGGTGTTGGTGGGTATTATTATCTCTTGGAGCCACTCTGGTGGTTGGGGATGGTCACAAGTAAGCTTCTAATGTGTGGATTCTGTTCTCAAACAAATTTATTTAGCTAAAATTTCTTGTACTTAAATGGGTTTTGCCTTAATAGTTGGTTTTGATTTGATACAATATATAAAGTACGGACACACCTATTGGACACATGACACTGTAGACACATGCATATATGTGTGAAAATTTAAATATATATATATATTTCAGCTCGTACACTCGCTAAATACAACTTGGACATGTGCTGAACGAGGCTCATATTTGACCCAAGTATAGAATGACCCCGAAAAACGGAAAATACAAGAAAATAAGTGAATGAAAATCTAGGGAACTCATTTTAATTAGATTATTAAAGTTCTTTTTAAATTGTTTTTGTTGTATATGAGATTAGTAAATTTGATTTTGAAAATATTAGTGTAAATTGCTTATAGAATATAGAACAATATTGGTATATCATTAAAAGAAAACTTAAAAAATATATATGTGCCGTCTCATGTCCAATTCTATATATTTTGAAGTTTGACGTGTTCGTGTCGTGTTAGTGTAAGTGCTTCATAGGATCCAGTCAATGTAAAATGAACTTACTGGTTGTTCTTGATTTGAATCCTCCAAGTCAAGTGGAATTGATTTGGTTTTTATATTGCTTACTAGAATCTGGATTTAATGCTTCATGTAACCAATGATTGCTTACTAGAATCGGGTTTTACTAGAATCTGCGTATTGTAATTTATCATTGGCATTTTGGTCTCTATCTGATTTGTTGCAGAATCTTTGTTGTTGTGTGGTTTCTGATTTAGTGATTGTTGGAGAGGCTGCAAATTTTGTTGCTTATGCATTTGCTCCAGCAGTTCTAGTTACTCCCCTTGGAGCATTAAGTATTATAGTGAGGTATTTCCCTTTTTAATTCTTAATATGAATTGAGACAATATTTTCTTCTAATATTGTCAACCTAATTGCTACTTACTTTTTTATGACTGTATATCGTCTAGTGCTATTTTGGCTCACCTTATTCTGAAGGAGAAGCTACACCAGCTTGGGGTTTTGGGATGTGTAATGTGCATTTCTGGTTCTGTCGTTATTGTTCTTCATGCACCTAAGGAGCATCCTATTGAATCTGCTCAGGAAATATGGACTATGGCTACTCAACCAGGTAAGAACAATCCGCCATTTCTTTTTAGAGTAAAACACCTTTTTGTTTCTTAAAAGATAACAAAATGTCTCTATTTGCACTTCGAAAGTGAGTTTCTTATATTCATTACTTAATCAATTTTGTCCCTTCGATTGTTAATCTGACGTGACTTTACTCAGATCACTGACATGAATTTAGTTGATGAAGTGGCCATGCTTAATGTAGAAAAGCCAAAGTTGGAGCATTATAATTATTAAATTCATGGAATTTCTGCAATTTCCCAGACATAGCATGGCCACTTTATCACATCACAGTCACATGAGCACTTTATTATGTCAGATTAGCAACTTGGTTAAATTCACTTCTACTTAACAAACAGAAGAACCAAATTGATACGGAGACGAATTTGAGAGGCTTACACTTTAGAGGATCAAATTGAGAATTTTGTAATCTTCCAAGGAAGAAAAATGTAATTTACTCTTTATTTTATAAATGTTTTGTGATAGTTCCCCACTAAAACAAGGGTATGCTTGTTGCTTTGCAGCCTTTCTGGTATATTTGTGCTCCGTTGTAGTTTTGGTTTTCATTTTGGTCTTCCATTTTGCACCGAGTTGCGGGCATACCAATGTGCTTGTTTACACTGGAATTTGTTCATTGATGGGTTCCCTCTCTGTAAGTAACTTGGTAGCTCTCTTTCACTTCAATCTTTGGACTAATTTGAACTTGTAAAATTTGCTTTCTCAAATTATTTTTGTTTACACACATAGAATCTGAGGAACATCATTTTATGCTGGAAATTGATAGGTTTTCATGAACTATATATTGTGAAAGTGCAGCGATGAATTTTGTAAAAAAAATAAAAAAAGAGAACAGACTTCTCTGTTACATTACATATAATTGGCACTTTTATATGTAGGAGGGTTTAATTCTGTCTTATTTGTACATTCCAATTCCATGGGTCTTCCTTCTCCCCTCTTTTTCAGGGAATGGAATATACTGTGGAGATTATTTTTCATCCTGATAACTGATGATATCTGCTGTCAAGATTTTTTTTTTTTTACTTATCACACTGCATTCATTTTTAAAATTTAGAATTATGGATTGTGTATATAACCATTTCTTTGCCGTTGTAATTGATATAATATTTTGGTCAATTGATGACTTATCTGTATGAATTTTTTTTTTTTTTTTCAGGTGATGAGTGTTAAAGCCCTTGGAACTTCATTGAAATTGACTTTTGAAGGGAAGAATCAGTTAATCTACCCAGAGACATGGTTTTTTATGCTGGTTGTGGCTACATGTGTCATCACTCAGATGAATTATCTTAATAAGGTTGGTTCTGCCTTTAAAGGTTTTCTAAACTAATAAAAAATACCTTTTCCCTTCTAGGAGAAATGTAATTTCTCTTTCTGTCCTTTGACCTTCCGGTTGTAGTTTCAAGATGTGAGGAACTTTTAAGTTTCAATATTCCTTTCCATTGTTATTACATATTAGTCATGTGATAACAAAGAAAAAGGCTGGCAAAAAAAAAAAAGATAACAAAGAAAAAGAGAAAAAAGAAGAAGATAAAAACCATCTTCTTTCTTTTTTTTGATTGGTAAAAACTATAGGAATGAGCATTATGTTCAGAGTTATTTATTCTGATGGGAAAATGCTTCCATAAGGGCAGCACTGAAATTGCTCTTCTTCTTAAGGGTATACTTGTACATAACAGGGTTCAAGATAGTTGAGCATCAAGATTTAATTTGGTTTGTTATCAAGAATCACTTTTTTTATCAAAGCATACCTGAAATTAAATAGATTCTCATATTTAGTAGTTTAGCTTTAGTACAGAAGTAGTGTCAATTTTAGTGCATTGTGACAGTTTTGACAGTCCTATTTTTTATATAGTACATCCCTTGAATATGTGACCAAGGAATATTTTTGTGCATAAATATACTTGCAATAGTTTTTATATAGGACAATGAGATTATATTGCAAAAATCACTGATTGAAAGCATGTCTCTGTAATATATAATCTTTCATATGTAATAATGGCTATCTCAATAGCTATACTAATCAATTATATTCTATGATTTTTGCTTTATTTTGTTCAAAATGATGTTTTGCTTTTATTCAATGGAAAAAGAAAACAATGCTTTAAAAAATTGCAAATTTTCTACTGAGTTGAATCAATAAATTCTCTAACGTGTTTCTAAATATTTCAGGCCCTTGACACCTTCAACACTGCTATTGTCTCTCCTATATATTATGTCATGTTCACAACACTGACAATCCTAGCCAGTGTAATAATGTTTAAGGTATTATCAGCTAGTTATGGCATCTAATTTAGGATATATAAAAAGTTTTTGTGGTTAATTCTATGTGATAAAATGAACCTAATTCCATTTCACACTTATGCTCACAGGATTGGGATGGTCAAAGTGGTGCAACCATTGTGTCAGATATATGTGGCTTTGTTATTGTGCTCTCTGGCACCATATTATTACATGCAACCAAGGACTTTGAGAAAAGCCCTTCTTTTAGAGGTATGGACAATTTGCTTTTATCATTTTTTTTTTTTGGGCTAAAATGTGGAAATCCCTTGAACTATAGATCATGTCCAGATAACCCCCTCAACTATAAAATGTGACCTAGAACTCCCTAACTTTGCAATTTGTACGAGAAAACCCTTTCATTAACTTTTCCATCCAAAACTCTATCAGAATAGTAACATATTAACAAAATCATTTCACACCAAAATGCAGACCCCCTTGAAATATAGTCTCAGAGCAGAAACCCCTTATGAACCTTAGATCTTGTGCAAAAAAAACCCCTAAACTTTAAGCCTTGTGCAGTAGAACCCATTAAAAAACTTGACATGCTTCCCCTCCGTTAGGGTTTTGGATGGAAGAATTAACGGAAAGTTTTTTTGCACAAATTGCGAAGTTTGAGGAGGTTCTATGTCACTTTTTGTAGTTGAGGGGGGTTATGTGAACATGACCTATACTTAAGAAGCCAAAGGGCTTTCATGGATGTGAAAAGGCATCTTAAAGATTATAATAAAACTACTCATGGACCTTTACTTAATAGCTTAAACTGTTGACTTGAAATGATTCATGACACATTTAATTCTGTGAAACCCCAATTGAATTTTTCCTTCATATTACTTCTGTTGAAATAATTGCAGGTAGCAACTGTGCATCATTATCACCTTCCTTATCTACAAGACTATGTAGTGGGAATGGGGAAAGTTTAAAGCATGATGAGGAAAATGTTCCATCACCTGAGAGTATGTGCTTAAAGCGACAAGAATTATATTAGACAGTTTTGTCTGAGACAAAAAAAAAAAAAAATCCTAATTCATTTACTTGTGGTGCCGCCGGATTCTAGAGAAGACGAGAGATGCCCATCGGACAATACCTTGCATATTATCATGTACTAATGAAACCAACCATAGGAGGGAAATTTCTGAAGGCTTTATGTTCATATGAGAACGTCTCAGAATTTTTGTCATGTAGATTCCTCCTAGTTTGGTTGATGATTCGAGAACCGGTCTGGCGTCTTGCTTGCAGGATGCATAGTTTGTACATTGTGTCCAGATTTGCTGGTTTTTGAGAGATAGTTTGCTTCACTTTGTGAAAATTTGGAAATGGGATGGAAGAAAGAATAGTTGGGTTAGTGTAGGCAAGGATGGAGGATTTGTGGTTCGTTTGTAAGTATTGAGATGTACAGGGAATCAAGCTTTTTTTTGGTTCAATGTTGTGTTTTTATGATTATGAATAAGAAAACATTTTAAATGAATTCTCTAAATTTTTATTTATTTATCTTGTTGGTATTTTCTTGTTTATTGAGTCATCCTATACTTGACTCATGTATTGGATCGTGTGTCCTAGCAGAATAAATCATTTCTTTTATTTTGGTGAACTTGTGCATGCATTGAGGTTACGTTTACGGATGTGAAGGGAAAGGGAAAGTACTGTAGAGAAAATTAATGAGAAAGATAGAGAGAAAAAATATGATGAAATATTTGGTATATAAAAATATGATGTAAATTTTTTTAAAAAATTGTAAAAATACATGAATTGTACTATTTGATAATCTTATAAAACGTAGCCTGAATATGTGTTTGCATTGTATTGTGGTGTATTGATATCTTGTCATATATGGAACAAGTGACATCGTGCTTTATAGATCATACAGAATTTTCTATTGGTAATGAGAGTCTTGGAAGTTGATTGAGGCTTGGAACTAGGAAGTAAACACATGCAAGAAAGGCAACCTTGCAAAATGTATCCCAAAGGGAAAAACATTTTGCTGCCATTTTAAAGTATTTTTTTAATTAGATTTTTCAATTAATACATGAGGAACTCCTTTCAAGGAGTGATTAATTAAAATGTTCAGTTGTAAAAAAACAAAAATTGTTAATATATTATTCTCTTATTGAAGAATTTAATAATAAATACAAGTTGTAATAGTTACTTATATTTATAATTTATGGACAACTAATGATTTACAACTGTGTTCATTTTCTAGTGCTTCTTTAAATAAAAAAATTTTATAATATCCATGGACAAATGAGAACATGATTCATCTAAAGTTTAGTGTTTATTTTATGGACTCAAATCCATATAAATTATACATGAATATATTACGTATGAAGAGTTTATTAAAAAAAAAATGCATGAAACTAAAATTGACAATTATAAAAAAAAGTATATTAAATTATATTATTTTCAATTTCATCTTAACTGTTTCCTCCAAAAATATACCATCATAATTATTACTGCAATAGCGCGTATAGAAAGAAATTTTTTTAAATGGGAAATGCTCAACTTTAGATTTTTTTTGGGGCCAAAACTCAACTTTAGATTGAACAGCCAATACTGTTGTGCATTATTGTGAATACAAAATTTCTATCGAACCTAGTTGCAATTGCAAGATATATAAACCAAACCAAAGAAGCTACTGATTACTACAGACACAATCCAACAACTCTACAAAACTTCCTTACATATTCGTGTCCTGATAATTTTCTTGGCAAAAGTACAGTTTTGTCCCCAATTTATTGGATCTATGTCAATTTAGTCCCTAAACTTTTCTTGCTGTCAATCACATTGAAACCATTAACCGCAAATGCAAATGTGATTATCAGCGTGATACCGAATGTGATGCCAAATTATATATTCAGTTATGGTGTTTCATCAATTTAATCCCAGTATGGCCTTCGTTTTGTAGTGCCACAATGTACTTGTACATAGATTGATAAAACACCATATATAACCTAACATTACATTTAGCATTGGAGCAATGTAAATAACCACATTTACATCTACTGTTAGTGATGCAATTAACAACAAACAGTTTAAAATGAGTAAAATTGACAGAAACAAGATGCAACAGTGCAACAACTTATGGCCAATAGATTGTCAAAACCTCGAACAAGCCAAATATAAGTCTTCTAATATCACATGTAAAACTGAAACATTGTGTCTACGCATAGCGCTCTCTCCAACGGAACAGTTAAAAATCTAGTGTTCCTACTAGAATATAAATTCTACTTGGAATCCTTAGGTACAAAATTGCTAAGTCAAAGCCAATGTTATGCAAACACAAATTTATGCACAAAATTAAACTCATTTATATAAGGCGTTTGGAGCTGCACAAGTATTGAGTAAACAAGCTCCACTATGTTCAACCCACCAAGCCTACACCTCTCTCTTTCGGAGTACATAATGCAGAAAGTTGATTCAGTGATTACCAGATTGTGTATCGATGCAACAATGGATACTGAATCACTGCTTCGTGAATACAAGAGCCAGATGAACTTATCACCGTAGTAACATCTAACTGTTTCACCTTCTCCTCCTCTTTCTTCGCCTTTTGTCATTGTCACTTTCATCAGAACTTGATGATTCTGACTCTGACTCGGAACTAGCTGTTCCCGAATCCGATGCATCAGAACTCCCTGACTCATCATCTGATTCTGAATCTGAGACTGGTTTCTGTTGTTGCATGATGAGCCGTGGCATATTCTTCAGATACTCACGGAGGTTTTCGGTAAGGCCACCAAGTCCAATGGATGTGAAGAAGTTAATGGCAAAACGTGTATTTTTAGGATTATCTCTTGGAAATATGGATTCAAAAGAGTCCTGCATTGTTGCGTCATTTAACCGCTCATTTAGCAGCCGGATGCCCAGATGTTCTGACAATTCCTGCAGCAGAAATAATGACAAGGTAAAATCAGGAGCTTCCACAAGAGGCATACATCTCATCCAACAGTTAGAATCAATACTACCAAATAGACTAGTTCCCTACAATATATATGGATTTCAGGGTCCATATCAGAGAAAGTAGGAGGTGACAGGTCAATCTAAAGTCCAACTCAAACATCCAAAACTTTCAACAAATTCACAATAACGGGACTGATATTAAACCACAGCTACAAAGGCATCACCAATCCAAAGGGAATCATGGACCCATATGTTTTTTATTTTCTTCAAGAGCATACACAGTGTGCCTTACATTGCTCATTCTATATTTTTCATTTATTAACTGAAAATAATTGATTACATAGCATACAAAGTGCAAGAGCTTGGCTGGGTGCCCATTATTGTTCATTTCAGAACCAAACTCCTTCCACTACATTTTAAATGATCTAAGAACAGAAGCCACAAAGTTTTCAACTTGTCACATACTAGGAACTTTATGTTTCCTAAACCTGCTAACATATATAATGACACAGGAAAACAAGTAAAGAAACAAAGATATATTTAAGTTTGGAGTTTGGACTGGTAGACCTTCATGTTTCTAAACCTATTAACCGAATCAAATTTGATAATACAGGAAAGCACTTGGAGCAGCAAAAAGAAATATTTGTCTTGTTATATAAAAAAACAAAGAAAATTTTAAATTTGCTTATCAGTTACCTGGAAAAGAATCTTGATAAATATACGGGAAGAAGAAGTAGTGTCCTCCTCAGTTAAGCGTATATATGATAAAACATGCCAAGGTAAAGCATCAGTGCCAAGTAAATGAGCAAAAAACTTGGCCACATTGCGCAATTTATTTGTTTCAAGCCGGTGAATCATTGAGTACTGCTGTACAAAGCACTTATCAAAATTTTCTTGGTAGACCTTGTTGATCATGCAGAAACGCTGTCCCAGAAGACCATAATACCGGAGGTAAGTTCTCTCTTGGCTGCAACATTCCAAAAGCATAATGCACAATTCCATCTGTCAAAATCCAATGCAACAAAATTGTAATATTATCAAATAGAATAAAATATTTTCTACATGAAGGAAAAATTACAAAATGATTTACCTATGATAAATGATAATTGAATCTAAGTAATTACTCAAAAATGCAGTTTATAACTGTTGAAATTTACAGTTAAAACAAAGATACAGTGAACAGAAAGGCTCACTCACTGGACAAATCAGAAGGAAAAAAATAAAATAAATAGGATATCCCTTCCAGAGGTCGACAAAATTTTACAATCCCACCTCCTAAAAGCTATTCCAATCCAACATAGGATCAAAAATGTCCGAGATGGAGGTAGAATCATGATCAAGATCACAAGATTGTGCAATCCTAGCTCATCCTAGAAGTTTGCATACATATATAATTTCTCTTCCTAATTTGACTCAAAATGCACCTTTCTAGCTATGTAATCTCTATTCTACGACTTCATATTGTGTCTTGACATTTGATTCTCTTAAATTGCAAGACTTATCCTCTAATAACTGATAGGTTTTCCAACAATTGAAGACATAATGCAATTAGAAATCTACTAAAGCAAGTATCAACACTGGAAGGCTGTCCAAAAACAAGAAGCAAAACCAGGTGAAACACAGTGAAAATTTAATCTAGAAACAAATAAACTCTTGGATAAAATCTAAATGAGGTGATATAAAATCCTTTAAAAGCAACATTAATAACTTCACAACAGCAAGAGAAACGAGAGAGCATTCAGCCTTTCAGTTAAATTATGTTAGATTCCCAAATAGGAGGGGTCTGTGCAAGAGAGAAAAGTAGTATTTTTAATAGGAATTGGCAGCAAAGGCAACATTAGTTGGCAGGAAGGGGCTTGGAAATGAATGCAGAAGGGGCGTGGAACAAGTGGAAGCTCTTTAGAATATTTTCCAGTGGAACTTTGTTGGGAAAATGAGGAAAACAAATGGAGAAATTTTACAAAAAGAGTATGTTTGTTATTCCAAACCTACCTCTTGACCTGGCTCTAGCTTGATTTTCAGAAGTTTATGACCAGCTTCCTCAAAATCTACACTGGACATAATTGTTAAGTAAATTGTTCTTCGAAGATTGATGAGATTTGTCTCAGTTTCATCTCTAATTTTCATCTGTTCCTCTTCCTCTTCATCAGAATCAGCATCTTCATCTTCATCATCATCTTCATCATCAGACCCTGCCTCAGAGCCTTCTTCATCCTCAGATTCCTCACCCAGAATGGTTTTCCTCACCTCTTCATAACGCTTCTCATTCTCCAGGAAATTAGGATCTTGCTTGAATATATCTGAACAGAAAGAAAAAATGAAAAAAGAACAAAAAAGCAAACAGAGAAGATAACAATCAGAGATAAGTTCAACTTGATCAGACAACAAACACAAATCAATTTTAACTCAGATAGTACCAAGGGAAATCTCTGGATCAATCTCCTCATCCAAGGAGACTTCATGTGTTAGTTGATCTTCCTGCTCCACCAGGTCTAGTTCTGGACGAACAGCTGGATAGCCCTGTAAATACAAGCATCAGACAGCACATCACTTTCTAGCTCATCTTTAAAACTACAATGCAAATTCATTGACACATCGTGCTAATCTGGTGACCTATAGAAGGGGGAAAAAGAAGTACCTGAAACTTGGCCTTTCTTATTGCAAATAAGCCTTCAATCAGGAACTGAACTCGTTTGTCAATTTCTCCTTCATGAAGAATTCCACGAAAACGCTCAAAGATACCTGCAAAAATACAAATTAACTAGAATCTCAGTAAAATATCCAGGTCAGAAGTTGATAGTTTAAAACATTTATTGCACATGTCCATATGTGTCTTGCATGTGCATATATCGGCAAGTATAAAGGGATAAATACTAAATAAATCAGTAGAAGACCTAAAAGTAGACTTGCTTTAGAAAATTACTTTTCAGCTGGCCTACATGTAAAATTACTTTCATAGAACTTTCCGCAATAAAAGATAACACAGAACTTTTGGTCATTTTTAAAAATAAATAAGGGAATTGATGTGACTTCATTCCCAATATTTCCGATGAAGCCTTCCAGTGGACACCTATGTACACTAGTATTACCCAGACTAAACCAAGCATCACTGAGTAATTATACTTTCAATACTTCAAATATTTTTGCTTGAATTTAATAAACTCTTTTATCAATGCCATTAATGTTTGGCCAACCTAAACCTCTATTCCACCTTGTTTCATAATCCTCAACCCATTTTAAAACTCAGTGCAACCACTTAAAGCATAAGCCTAGAGTCTTAAAACCTTGACTTCATTTTCCATCTTTATTCTTGTAGAGAGATAAGCAATATATAACCCAAATTTCATCTACTTAGCCGCACCATACTTTGTTAAAAAAAAAAACAGTTAATACCATGAAAAGGAGGAACTCGCAATGCAATGAGGACCAAAAACTATTCTGGATAATAATTGAAAATTTGCGTTATAGCAAAATAAAATCCAAGCATTTCATTAAAATTCAGTTCAAAGAGAATACCCACCATGAAGGCCTTTAGGTGAGAGATCTTGCAGTATTGATCCGCACTCTGTGACAAACCCAACAGCTACTTCAACACTGTCATCAGTAGGCTTTTCCAGTAAAACGGTGAGCAACTCTAAAGCAATGATCTCATGAGCCACTTGTTGGTTCACCAGATGAGCTATAAATTTAACTGCAGCTAATAATTGAGGCTACACATAAAGGAAGCCATATGAGAGGTACATAATAAAAAATATATTAGTAAAAAAATAAATGAAGACATTGTTCTTAAAACAAGATCACGCAGTAAAATAGTAGAAAAAAAGTGACTGAATACCTTGTCATTTCGTTTATAGGCCCTCTTAAGCTGCAAAACAATCCTTCTCAACAAAAGATCCCCCACCTCTGGAAATTTGGTGTTCACAACAGCAACCAATGCAGCAAAAACATCTGTAAAACCTGGAGATGCCATCTGTGACTTCATACATGACCGACAAAATAGACCTCTCCCCCTTATTAAATTCTCTGAAAACAGTTCTGGAATTATATTTTTTATATTAGCAGCATTGACCTTGTTCACAAGTCCATTGATACTCTTTCTAAGAGCATCCCATGTTAGCCGCTGGTATTCAACGCTGCTTTTATCTTGAACTTCTTTCATCATCCGAGCCAACTTAAATGGAGGAATGTAAACTCCTCCACTCTTACCCAAATTAGATGTATCACCATTCAGGTTTCCTTCCACGGTTGTTGACTGTCTTTGAGGTTTTGAATCCTCAACTAACCTCCCATTTCCATCCTCTTTCATCCTACTATTTTCCTGTTGCTTGCTCACATGCTTATCCCGATGGTTCCTCTCATCGTCGTCATCCTTATTAATTCTGTGCCTCCTATCCCTACCCCTATCTCTTTCTGATTTCCTATAAACTTCTTCCTCTGAATTATAACGTGAACGACGATCTCTGGCTTTATGTCTATCCTCAGTGTCACGCCGTCTATTGCCATTTTCACGTTCATAGGTCCTCTCTCGTCTATGAGAGCTTTTTCGCTCAGCATCTTCATCAGAACTTGGTTGAGATTCTTTAACACCATGACCATCTGTCTCTGTTTCTTGTCGACTATATCGATCATAATGTCGATGAGATCTCTGATCCTTAGCACTTTCTTTATATGTTATCTCTCCCTCTTCATCAGAGCTTTCAGATTCCTTTCTTCCCCTATGTTTACTTTCCCATCTCCCATCTCTCTCCCTATCCTCCTTCCCAATCGATCTCTCCCTGTCCTTATCATCACTTCTGACCTTCTCTTTTTTATCATCTCTTCTACTTCTATTCCTTCTTTCTGAATCTGAGGAATCACTAGTATCCTTACGATCATGATGAACATCTGATCTGGAACTCTTCTTACTATTACTATGATGGCGATATCTACCTCTCTCATCCTTCACATAATCTTCACTGGATTCACTACTGTGTCTTCTAGCCATGCCAATTTAACGGAGAAGCTTCCAAAATTATTGAAATAAATAAATAAGACAGAGCAAAGACTGATTCTGAGTGCTGATCACTTCCTCTATCCTGTAGCCACCAAAAAGAAGACGAAGTCAAGATAACTCAAGAAGCTTCAATTTTCCTAATGAAACGGCATTAAAAAGAAAATAAAACAAGCTAAAGCGAGAAAATCACAACATTGGAACTGTTAGAGCAAGGTTGACAAATAACTTCGAATACGAAAACTTTAATTTCTATATGTAACAATTATCTCCTACTTGAAGGACACTATTAATAGCTTAGGAAAGAATACGAAAGCTTCTTACGACAGATCAATATTCATTCAAGCTTCACCCCTTAAATCATTAGTAGAAAAAGGCAGAGAAAAGGCTATAGAACCATGAAATCAAAACCCTAACATCGCAAACTAGAAACGGCTAACAATTTTGCACATACATCAGTAGTATTTTTAGGTCAAAAATTTTTTTTACAAAAAAGAATGAAAAAGAAAAATTGCCGCAAAAAACTCAAAAACCAAAGTCCACTCACCTATCACACAACTAATACAGAAAAGAGAACAACGTCGGGAGGCACATATACTTCCCCTTCCGGCGAGCACGCGAATCGGAGACGGCGACCGGCAACGATAGGGCAAAATGGCATAACACAGAGAGATTGGAGAAGCAAAAGGGCTTTTCACGGGTTCGAGCTACTTTTTTTAAGATACAAGGATATCTTGGGAATTGCGGAATTTTATTAAGGGCTCTTTTGTCATAACACATAGTAAATTGTGTTTCTTACTTTTTAATACTAATTTAGAGGAAACATACTTTTTGGTTCCTAATGGAGTAATGGCCCAAAAAAAATATTTTTTGGACCCTGAATAATTGATTAATTTATTATTTAGTCCCTAAACATTGAACAATAATGAATAATCAATAATTTTTTGAATTTTTATTTTATCAATTATTTAGTTCTTATATTTTTACTTATGTCAACTATTTAATTCCTGATATGTTAATCGTTATTTAACTGGGTGACGTTGCCGTTAAAAAATGATGTGTCACTGTTAACTTGCTATATGTGCTGCCATGTTACATTTTCACATCATTTTGATGAGAAATATTTGTATTTGACTTTAATTTGAAAATAATATTTTTGTTTAATTTGTATTTTATTTTTTAAAATTTTTCTCTTCAAAATGACATGACAATATTTTTTAAAAGTATTAAGTCAAATCATATTTTTTAAATTTATAATACGATTTGGCTTGATATTTTTTTTTAAAAAAAGACATGACAATATGATATGATAACACAAGTGACAAATTAATAGTGACACGTCAATAACTAGATAGTTTTGACAAAGGCAAAAATTTAGGATCAAATAATTTTTTTTCCATTATGTAGGGACTAAATAGTTGGTTAGATCAAAAAGTAGGTTTACTCGATAATTTAATAAATTTTGTAACGGTCAAAAAAACCTCTTATATTATACTTATGGATCGGCAGAAACACATTATCCCGCTCGAAGCCAGATTCAAACTCTGTAGAATTCGTCGTCGTCGTGTTCGTTCATCTTCTTGCGCGTTTTCGTTCTCAAAGGTACGATTCGATTCTGTTTGTGAGGAGTATATGTTCAGATTATGGGAGTTTTTAGTAGGTAGAAACTAGAAATTAGGGAAAATCGAAAATTTCTTAGGGTTTTGTGAGGGATGGACCCAAAGATAAAAGAAAATTGGAGGAGAGTTTGGGAGAATAAAGAAAAGAAAATCCTTTCTTTACATAATATGGGTTTCTGGTTTTCATGAGGCTTGTTTATACTTATTGCATATATCTTGAATAAGGGCCTTCGAAATTTATGTTCACACCACAATCATGATTCTTTTGCCCTAATTTCAAAGGACGGTTAATCTCATACCTCTGTGGAACAATTTGATAATAAGTGGAACTATCATGGACACTACAATCACTCTTTAGGGTTTGTGCTGTTGCTTTGGTGTATTTTCGATTTTCATGTTGAAGTATGACAAATGTTCTTTAAAATCTCTGAGATGGGCGTTTCGTGGAGTAGTCAGTAATATTATGTGTGTTATGATTAATATTTGCTCATGCTTGCTGATGATGGAGTACTATGGAGTATGGGCATTAACCATTTTTTTTAACATAAAAAATTCATGTTAGTCTTATATTTTGTATGCAGAGCCCAGTATCCAAACCTTTGCTTTCTTCATAAAGTAAAACAAGATAATGGCCAAGTTTATCACTCCTGGGAAGCTGATGATTACAGATGAAAATTTGGGTCTTCACTCCAAAAACAAAAGTAAGGCCTACGTTTCTTTTATTTAACACTAATGTCCAGTATACTGTACATAGAGTGGACTCAGTGTAAGAACTTGCAAACCAGACAAGGTAGTCCATGGTGTAACTCCTGGAGTTTTCATCTAAAATGTCCTTATGAATAGACTAGAGTAAAATTATTTTTGCATTTTAAAAGATGTTAGTCTTTAGAATCAGAATCATAATGCATCCCTCTTGAGCTTATTTTCTTCTTTTCTTTGTTTCTTCTTTTGTTTGGTTATGATATGACTTGGGACAGAGGCGGTCTTGAATGGGAAGACAAAAAATACTAAGGCGGATGGAAAGAAAGTTGCCTTAGGGCCTGCAGGTCGAAAAGCTCTCAATGATATTACAAACAAAAAACCCCTTTTCCCTGAAGCCTCATCAAAGAAAAAGAATTTACCTAAGGAAGAAATTAATGTGAAGGAGGAAATGTGCTTGCATGACCACAAGAAGTGCATTGATGCCCACAAAACAGCAATGAGTACTTTAAATCTGGAGATGGTTCTTCCACAAGATGGTAATCATATCTTTCTAGCGCTCCTTCATATAGACATTATGTTGATTGAAGTAATTATTAACATTTATAATCATGAATATCAGTCTCATTTCTCATAAAGGAGACCATTCTTAAGAAAAAGGGGATTTTGTTTCTTTGGAGAATATGAAGGTTTAGGCATTTGACACTCAGATTTGCTTCAGAAACTGTTTACAAAAATATGTTTTTAAAAAACACAAATGTTGTGTAGTGGGATTTTTTGAAATGAATCTGAATATTATCCTTTTCCTCTTCCATTGGTGAAAAAAAAAAATATGATATTGCTATTTCTCACTACTACTTTATAATATGTTAGAAAGCCCTGCATTAGACTCCCAAGTCCTAACCTCATTTTATTCCTGCAGATTCCATACCTATTCTGGAGTTTAAGGTAATATTTCCCTTCTTGTCATTCTTTTTTCTTTTTTAGTTTTTTTCGAAAGTATTTGAGGGGGAAGAGTGCTTATTTCATAATGTCAAATCCATTTAAAACTTTGAGAAAACTACATTTTACCTCCCTCAACTCTAACTTAATTATAACATTAGAAACTGAATTTTAAAACATAACTATTTGTTTCCCTGAACTATCTCAAAAGTTAAAACAATAAACATTAATGTCTAATAATCATGTGAATAATAGAAGTTGATTTTGGGGAATTTGATGGTCGATGTGCCATTTGTTTTATCAAGAACAAATATTTTTCAAAGTGACATCAGCTGATATTGGCATTTAAAAATTTATCTTTTTTCTTAAAACAAATAGCAAAAGCCAACTTTCAAAAGTACGAAAGACCTTCTTTGTTGGTTACATAATTGTTAGACATTAAGTTAATAGATCATTTACTGCTTCACTTTTTATTATAGTTCAAGGAACAAATTGTAATTTTTTTTTTGGTCCTGGAGCAAATTGTTATATTTTATAGTTCAAGTATCAGTATTTTAATCAGGAGTAAACTACACCTCCCGAGAAATGTCAAAATTACACTATCCTTCTTTAAGATTAAAAGACCTACAATTTTATTCTTTTTTACTAAAATACCTCAATAGCTTTATTAATTTAAAATTGTAGGTTCTCTTGTCTCTCAAGGGGAGGGGAGTGCAATTTTATTCTTTAATTAAACTAGTTCCAACTTCCAAAAACTTTATGCTGTAGCTTGTTGCTGCATTTACTTCCTCATTAAAGCAATCATCCACATGTGTAGTTATCTGATTTATAAATGAGATAACTTTTTGCAGCTTTCTTCCCTTGGGCCAACATTCACTCTAACTTTCTTTCTTCTTGTGTGGCTTTAGGTCCCTCATTCCCCTCGTTGCTACCCAGAACCAGTGGAATTGCCAGTGTCCAACTTTTCTGATTGGTTGGACTTTTCAAAACAGTGGAGCTCTCCTCCATTGTCTCCATTACTAAGGGAGTCTGCGCCATCTTCTCCCATTCCATGGGATGATGAAGCATTTGAGCTTGTTCTGAAGGAAGTTGATGCCTAAATGTGACCTACTAATTGTTCTGAATCATCATCACTTTCTTTTGTTAACATTCCTTAGAACCTAATGACTGATTTTTGTTGTAGTGAATCTCTCTGACTGTTTACTCATACTTCATAGCTCTTGAATTGTATCTTAGATTCTTTTTCCTGAAGCTGCTTGCTTGTTTGCTTCAAGAAGTAATCAATGAAATAGTGAGTTTTGGAATCAACTTCAAAATTTTTTGCAAGGGTTTTGTATACCTGTGTCTTTTACCAGTGACAAGTTTTTTAGCATTAAAAATTTAAAATCATTAAATATATATATATATATATATATATATATATATATTTAATTGGTTGCTTAAAATTGGTTTTAGTGTTCTCATATCATGAAAACTTTACAAATTTCTGAAAATAACACTTGCAGTGTTAATATATATATATATATATATATATATATATATATTTGACACGTGCACTTATGATTTTTTTAAAAAATATATGATATATAATAAAATAAAATTTTTTAAATAACCAAAAAAAACTATAAAAATCATACCAAATTAATGCTAAAGAATCATACAAAATTTGATTCAAATAAACTATTAAGAGAAAATATATAATTATTTGCTAAGTCTAAGATAAATTAATAAATAAATAAATAAAAACTAGTAGATAACTAAAGCAACATAGTGAAGAAACAACAATAAAAAGCTGCAAAACAAAATACAATGTTTGAAACTTTAAAAAACACAATGTTTTGTCACGTATTTTAAAATAAAATACAAATATAAAAATGTTTGATTTGATGTAGCTTACAAAAAGAAATCAAATTTCGATCTTGTTAGTAAGATTCTACAATCTTACTTGCAAAATCGCAAACTTACTTTGATCCCACTAAATTTCGATCCTACAAGAGATCGAAAAGATTTTAGCTTGCAAGATTGTAAGATCATACTTAACAAACATTGGATTTAATAAATCTAAAGCATAACTAGCAAGTTATTGAGTCATTTAATTTCCTCCAACTATAACTTTTCTGGGAAAATAAAATAAATACATCCACCATAGCACTTGTCCACAGCTTTAAATATGAATGACTCATACAAACAACATTTTCCCTTTAAGCATGATATTGCTAATGCTAGGGTAATAGGTAGTAACTAACTAGTAAGAGCACAAGACAAAGAAAAACACCTTCAATATTATGAGCTTCTTCTCCCATGGCCAAAGGACTTCTATAAACGGCTTAGAAGAAAATTTTTCAAATGCTTTCTTTTATCACTTATGGAAATTTACATTGAAGCTACTTCAACAAAGGGCCAGCAACCTACTTGGAATTTACATCTCACCCTCAATCCCCCTTGCAAGATACATAGATAGGGAAAAAATAAAAAGTGAAATTAAAAAAAAAAGAAAAAGAAAAAATAAGGGGAAAATTACAATATCACAATCAAATTCCCATACTCCTATCATGCCAAACCTAACTAGCTAGCTTCCCTCAATGCTTTAATATTAGATGGAAGCCGAATGTATGACTAGCACCATATTGCTGTAAATCCAGCCAAAGTGCAGAAAAGGTTACTACTCATTTACAGATTGCTAAGTCAATGACTATGAGCCAAGTCCTCACTCCCAATACCAACAGCTGACTTGTCGGCCGTGCGCACATTGTACTTCTCGTAGACTCTCGCTCGATTCTCAGACCACCATTGTTCCGCCTGTTTCTCGCTGAACCGCTTTCGACTGCATTCATCAATGACAAGACGGTTATGTATTTCTACAAGGTACTGGATTAAAGAACAACAACAAAATCTTTTCCTACTAGGTAGAGTCGGCTAATAAAGATTCGATTAAGTTTTACGCTGGCTGTCGACTACCTAACACAATCCTCCTCTATTAGTCTTTGTTTTAGGCAAATGAAAGGCAGACATTTTTGGTTTCTTTGAATGCTTAATCTTGCGTAGATGAAAAATTACACTGTACTGTGCATGAACGAACCTAGTAAATAACTTCCTAACGTACCTCAAATGGTTAAGCAACAAATAAAGGAGGAGAGACACTGGAAGAATAGAAATGGATGGTAATCTATCACTGTTAAGAGCATGTGTAATAATTGTTTTCCTCTTCTAGAACAACCAAGAGTGCCCCTAAAGAAACATTGAAGTACCAGAACAGGAAAACAACTATTGCACATGCTCTTAACAGTAAGAGATTACCATCCATTTCTATTCTTCAAGTTTCTCTCCTCCTTTATTTGTTGCTTAACCATTCGAGGTCCATTAGAAGGTAATTTACTAGGTTTGTTCATGCACAGTACAATGTAATCTTTCATCTACACAAGATTAAGCATTCAAAGAAACCAAAAATGTCTGCCTTTCAATTGCCTAAAACAAAGACTAAATTGCCACAAGAATCAGGTTGTCACTAACTAGGGATGTTTCTTGAGAAGGACTTAACAACATGGATAACATATTCTATAATAGTCAATTGAGTGGATGAAGTTCTGCAATTTAACCAAAAAGGAAAACCCATAATGCAGTATATACCTGAAGCGAACTCTTTTAAGATCTATTACACCTCCTGGGAGGGAAGTGAGTGTAATATAGACACCAGGCTCATCTTGCTCAACCCATTCAGTCTCATTACGAGACTCACTTTCTTTTGTTCTGCTCCCATTTCTAGTTGTTGCATCTGACTGGCTCTGTTTGTTATGACCTGCACTTCGGTTACTGATGGTGCTAGATCCATTTGAAAGTGGTTGATTGTTTAATACAGCTAAGTCTGTTTCTAGGCTAGTAGCTTGAATATTTAATCCATCAATAGAAGAATTGCTGACTTCATTGGAACCTGGATTTGATCCAAGGGAAGCAAGAGAAGGTGACTTGAGGTTTCTGGATGCTCCTACAGGTAGCCTCTCAGCCATTTCCTTCAACTATTTAATACAAAAGAAAAAAACAAATAAATAAATGTAGTATCAGTTAGACTTGTTCGGTAAATCTTGCAACAAATTTGCAGTTCCCTTTCTAGTTCTTAGAAATGTCATTTTTACACCATTTCCGCACCTCCTTTTAAACTTTTACCCCTCTAAAACTGATTATATATAAAATAACATATCATGCAAGTCACTTTTTGTTATAAAATATTTTCCAAGCAAGAGAGGTGCGAAAGTACTGTGAAAATAGCACAACTCATTTAGTTCGCTTCTTAAAAACCAAGTCCAAAATGTGTTTATGGTCCAATGGCCTTAACCTATCTTACTTTCACTTCAAGATGCAAAAGAAAACCAAATGCTGAAGGAGTCAAGGTGCAATTATCATCTACCATGGGACTGATTTGTGAGAATGATAAACTTTTATGAACTAAATATTTTTCATTTAATCCATCAGAAGCAGAAGGGAAAAGGTTATATTGGAATAGGTTGATTATAAACAGTTAGAACATGTCTATCATTTCAATGTGTTTAGAAAAGGTTTACTTGTCTAACTTAAGATAACTAGCATTGCTCAATTGGTCTAAGAGATAGTAGATGATTTGTGTGTAAACTCAGTCAAATGCAAAGGAAATTCAATGCTGAACTTTTTGCTTCCTGATAGCAGAAGAGCTATAGGCTGTTAGAGGATTCTTGTTTCATGGAGTAACAACAGGGACTCAGGTTTGTAAAACTTTAATTGCTAGGGAGTTGTTCTGGTCCTATGGAGTAGATTATTTGAAGAACCACATTAAATTTGGTTGCTTGTAATATCCATTGTAACGGAAGCAAAGCAGATACAAAATCCAAGTGCCATGCATGATACTATGTATTATTATCCATCCTACCTGAGCAGTAAGAGACTTGATCACTTCCTTTGCAGCTTTGCATTTAGCAGTTTCTTCACCAGCATATGCTATTGCTTCTTTCAGCTGTTTACTTGCTCTTTCCAACTCAACTTCTTGATGTTTAGTTTTGCAAGTCATATTTTCCACCTAAAAGGAAAAAAAAAATGTGATCAGTTGCAACAAATAGACAACCAAGTAAGTTAAACATGTGATTTAACAAAAAACAAAAGGGTCAAAGAAAAAGAAGTCCTGATGTAAAATATTGTGTAAAAAACAGCCAACAAGTCCTTATGTTTTACCAAATGTTTCACAAATAATATGCATCTTGCTTCAACTTTTCAACAATCTAAGCACAACATTACGTTACAAACTGGAACTCCATTCTCGCCTTTGTTTTCACACAACTCATTTTCTTCAGACAAAATTCACACCATTTATATATATATATATATATATATATTTATATTTATATAAACTGATGTAAAAGATATAAGGGAGTGAATAGCTTGAGGGCCCATTGTTATTAAGATGCTTTTATAATATTAAAATAGGGAAGCGAGGACTGTTATTTGAAAGGGCAAAATCAAAATACCTGTGCTCTTAAATTAATTATCTCCTGGCTAAGGCTATCGTTTGTCCTCTTAACATCATCCACGGCTATCTTTGGGGAGGTAAGTCCTCCCAGTGTTGGGGTTGGAGTTGTTGAACGAGGTGGACTAGGATGTCTAGATATTGGGGATGTTGCTCGAGACACAATTCGAGATCCTGGAACAGAGGCTGAGAAAAACTTCTTTGTTGATCCAAAAACAGGATTAAAAGATTTAGAAATATTCAATCCTCCCCACTGGGAACCTCCATTTGGAATGGGTGAGACACGACTACTGTTGAATTCAAATTTCCTGTTTCTCTTTGAAGACCTGCTTTCCACTTGCTTCAAGGATTCCATGTTAGAAAACCTAGCAAGCTGATTACGAGATCTGGAATCAAATTTATCATCCTTATCAATAAATTCAGGTGGCCCTTGATTGATACTTCCTCTTCTGCTCACAGAATGGGATGAAGAATCACCTTCAATAGTTTTCCTTAGTTTATTATAGCAATTATCACAGACACGATAAGGTTTATTGGGATTTGGAGCCATCGAAGCCTTAAGAGACTTCTTACAGCTGCATGAATGGCAAAAAACAAGTCCACAATTGTAACAATTGTGACGTTTTCTTTTGAAATTAAAAGGGAGCCGACAACCAGAACACATGGACTGGTCAACACCAGAGACCCACTTATGAAGACAGATTGCTGCAGTGAAATTAGTACCACAAACAATACTCTTGACTTGTTTATCTTTCAGACCTTCCACTAATGTTGGAGTATTTCTATCCTCTGTATTCCCATGGCCTAACCGACCATTTGCACCCTTCCCCCATGTGTAAACTTCAGTCCTTGAAGTTAAAACTGCAACATGATACGCACCACAAGCTATCTCTTCCACAAAACTCTTTGAGATCTTTCCTTCAACACGTTTTGGCAACTTACCATCAGCTTGAAGATTTCCTAACTGTCCATAGACAGGACTACCCATAGTATAGACATGACCTGAGGTAGTAAGTGCAGCGGTCAGACTGTGTCCACATGCAACTTGACAAAAGTTAGGTTCGACAAGAGCTGCAACACAAGTAGGAACAAGTTTTGCTTCCTTGTCACCATGCCCAAGTCGACCTTTGTCTCCATCACCCCAAGTAAACAGCTTCCCTGAAGAGCAGTTGCTGGAACTTGAATTTCCAACCATGACTTCCACAACTGCAGCAGAATGCCAAACACCACAAGCAGCACGCACAGTACGAAGACCCTTAAGGGACTCTACTTCCCTTGGTATTGAAACATTTTTTCGGTCCCCATGACCCAGAACACCAAATGTACCATCACCAAAAGTAAATAATTGCCCAGCAGAGGTAACAACAGCAGTGTGCCATGGACCACAAGAGATAGATGAAACATGTATGCCCTCCAAGGGCCCATTCACTCTTTTTGGGACCCAGTGACTCACTTGATTTCCATGCCCCAAAAGTCCATAATTGTAAGTGCCATCACCCCACGTATAAAGATCACCAGAAAGTGTCACAGCACATGTATGGTACTCCCCACAAGCTACTAGTTCAATATTGGTATTACTTAGAGCTTCTATAAGCTTTGGATGGAGAACATCAGAATCAACACCATGCCCAAGCCTGCCTCCTGATTCCTCCCCCCAAGAGAACATTTCTCCTTGCTTGGTTACTAAGGCAGCATGTCGTCCACCACAAGCAATGTTCTGTACATCAAGTACTACTGCAGACTCCAAGGCCTTGGGCAATAGAGAATCCATTTTTATACCAACACAACTACCAGCATTGTGAGCCCCACCACCCAGAACACCATCACCTGTGCTTTCACCCCAAATGAAAACGTCGCCCAAGGCATCACCATCATCATGACCAGAACCCTGGCTGGATGAGCTGACAGCACTTGATAGACTTACTCTAAAAGCATCCATGGCCTTCATGTGACCATGTAAACTATCTGATCCTCCTGATGACACAGAGTGGACTGAAGCACTAGCAGAATCTGGAGGGAAGAAACCCTTTGGAGGAACAGCATAATAAATCACATCAGACAGTGCTTTGTCCAAACCATTCTTAGGGGGGCTCTCATAGGGGCTATGAAGGTGAAGGTGATCCCCACTGTCCTGAATAAGGCCATTGAATATCCTCTCAATATACATTTCCAACTAAAATGGAATGAAACAAGGAGAAAATGAAGCAAAAATTATGCAGTGATACCTTTTGCAAGCTCTCATTACTACCAAATGGAGAATTTAAAGGGGAACTTCTTCTAGTGTATGTTCTGGGGCTATTAACCTCAGATGGAAAACCATCACTTCTTGACTCTGTTCTCCACTTCCGGTGATGGCTGCGCGATATTAATGCTTTCAAACCACTGAACCAAACCTCAGCTTCATCTTTATCTTTGCAAATCTAGAAGAAAAGAAACAGAGCACCAGATCACATTATGCTTCTATAGACAAACTACCTTGATGTTGTTCATCATATCAAGATATCTGTACTATGAAAGCCAAAAGACTATAAGGGGAGCAATAGAAAAAATTCATACCAAGTCCAGTGACCCATCATTGTAAATAAGAGAAAAAGACTGGGATTCCTTCTCAGGTCGCGGATATCTTTGAAAGATTAGCTGAAAAAAGTAGTAGTTAAAACATAAATCAATATATGTCTCAATGAATTCACTGCAGATGCACCAAACCAATAAGAACATATGAAAACTGTTTACAATACACACCCAGAAGCAGGCACACCAAAAAATCATGGGTGTGATGTCTCTTTACATAAATAACATTTTATAAAAAATGGAACATCAAGATAGCAAATAACATCAGCACATAACAAATCTCCTAGAAAGATACAGAATAATCACTGGCATCAGTGACCGACTTCCAAAGAAAGACACAACTGACATATACTATATTATTTAAACAGACACATGGGAAAAGATTCAAGATTAAAATTAGAAAAGAAGCTTCCTACTAGAAGATGGAAAATCAATGAGAAGGTATGTCCACAAATCCTTCAAGCAAATTATAGTTCATAAGAGTTCATGTAGACAGAATAATTTTGTAATAATACATTACAACTAATTATCCAATTGGGACATAAATACCTTCAGCAAAATAGTAAGAATGATTTCACTGTCACTCCAAAACACTTACCGTACGTTGTCCTGATATAATTTTAGAAACATGGCTTAGTTTAAGGTGTTTCTCCTCTTTCCCTGAGAACCATATCAAAACAGATTCATCCTGAAAGCAATAGCAAAAGCAATTACTATCAATATTTTGCAGCAGTACAATACCTGACATCTGACAAATAACCTTATTGTAATGTGATCAAATAAAGTATTGCAGGTTATGCAAAATCAACCAAAAGAAAGATTATGGCAATGGCAAGGACGATTAAGACCTTAAAAGTAATTATTAATGAAATAAGAGCAAGCTGATTCCATATATAGCATGCATAGCCACTATATGAAAGAAGAGCTTTATATGGTCAACAAGAGTATATTATATTTGCTTAAATTCAAATTTCTAAATATTAGCTTATCAAGTTTTCAGATCCTGAATTTTTTTGAAGTGGTCAAGCATAGACACCAAAGTTTTCTTCATTATTTTAAAAAATGTTTGTGACTCCAAATGCTTTTAGCAAATCAAATCTCAAGATAATCTTGATCGTTGTCAAACTCAAGCCATAGATAGATATGTCTACAATATTTTTAAATTGTTGTTAGAACACAACTTGTGACTTCTGAAGTCCCCTCTCATGCACTATATATTTTATTGGATGAATACTCTTCAGTTTTTCTCATCTCTTCCACAAAGTTTAACACACTTCATATTTCAATGCCCCTCTTATCTTTCTCCTTCTTCCGTTTGCCAAAATTTGTCAATATTTATGATCAATAAAACGTTTAAAAGCTAGTCAACAATTAGAGACAAAATTATACCAAATACATTTCTTTAAGTAACAGATGCATTACACTTGTAAAAGAATTATATCTACTGAAAAGGAGTACCAAACTCACATTGGATAGCCGAAACGGGCAAAACTTGGGCTTCCCCCTTCTTCCATACTTCAGCAAGTAAGCCCCTTTCTTCAATGCAGTAATGGCCTGAGGTGGTTAAGATAAACAGAGGACCTAAGTCAGCATAGTCAACAAATTTAAAGATGGAACACATTTGCACTGTACAGCATTGAAGAACCAGCAGAGCATTAAGTTTAAAATATAATTACACTAAGGAAAAGAAAATATATCCATAGACAACAACGGGCCAAGATAGAATAACTAAGGGCATCTAGAGGTGTTCATGGGCCAGGTAGTCCATGATACTTACCCTGGCTCAATATAATAGGTTAACTATTCAACAAAAAATAATTGAGGCATGGGTTTTCTAATTATCCTACCCATCAAATACCCATTTTTATTTCTTGGCCCAAGCAAACACCCGGGTACTACCCAACCTATTCTCACAGTGCATCTCGTCACTTTTCTTCATCGTGCATCTGATGGAACTCAAGTGACTTGGGGAACCCTCCCTTAAAAGCTAGTTATTAAGGGGGAAGAACCAAGCCACTTATATACCCCAATGAACATCCCATTCTACCAGATGTGGGACTTGGGTACTGCCCCATCCCCATCATAGTACCGCCCCTGAAGAGCCGATGTCCCGGCAACTGCACTCTGCGACACTTCACTCGGCGTTGCTTCACTCTACCACGGTCAGCCCCTCCGCAGGTAGCGCTCTTCGCGCCGTCGGCAAATCAGCTATGATACCAAATGATGGAACTCAAGTGACTTGGGGAACCCTCCCTTAAAAGCTAGCTATTAAGGGAGAAGAACCAAGCCACTTAAATACCCCATTGAGCATCCCATTCTACCAGATGTGGGACTTGGGTACTACCCAATCCCCATCAGCATCTCATATGAAGAGGAAGATATAAAGAGATAAAAATTAGTAGTGTGAGCAGCCATTTTAATCTGGTTTGCATGCTCAGTGCTACGTGCTTAAGCGCTTTTATCATCATCTACTCGCACATACACCATACACTCTCCTCTCTTCTTTCTTCTTTTCCTTTTTCATCTTTCTTTCGTATTTAGTCCTTTTAAATTACAAATTTCATATTTACAACTCACCACTATATTCTGGATTCTTTTTTTATTTTACAAATATTTTCTTTATATACGCTATATTCAATTTATTCATTGACGTTTTGACATGCAAATGAGAAACCATTTGGGAGCTTGGTTGTTTTTTGTACTCTCCAGCTCTCATTGGTAGTTTTATTAAAAAAAATTTTGAGTTCTATTATTAACTTTTTTTACAAGTGTTAAAAAAGAAAGGTCCACATCTTTCTCAGTGTGATAAAAATCGTGTTTGTATTTTAACTTTTTGCTAACGTTACTTGTTTGTGTTTATAATGACTTTTTTGAATTTATATTTTCTTTTTTTCTTTCAATCATTTACTTACAAATCATTGTTTTTCCTTAAGTGCAAGATGTACTAAATTTGACTATATATTTCTTATAACTAGTGTTGCCTTATGCAGATGTTATTGTAAAAAATCATATAAAATTTTAAATATAATTAAAGTAATAAAATTAATAAAAAATTATAGTCTTAACCCATGGGCTTGGGTAAATAGCTGGCCCATTATAATGGGTGATGAATTATAGGCTTGGGCTTAATTTTAAACCCATATATGTAAAGCCCATCATGAGCTTAGACCCAGGCCTGGCCTAGCCTAGCCCAGGAATAAGACTAAGGGCATCCAGCCCAAAGTCTAATTTCCACATTACACGACAAATTTACAACAATACATGAATGCACATCAACTTACATCGAAAGAAGATTTTATCACGTAGTCTAACGAACGAAACTGGTACACGAAGAAAACATGTGCACTCTTATCTATTGTTCAATATGTTGGAAAAAGTACAATATATTCACCTTGTTTCTTCACAATTGAACATAGTATAGAAAGTTTAAATGGCACACAACACAAAAGAGAATGATAATCACATAAAATGATCCATGAATGATAAACTGAAATTTGAGACAAATAATTTAATGTCTCACATTGCCCGGTTGCGTAAAGATTTTGTCTGATTAAGAATTACCTAATCTTTAATGCAAAATTTTGAAGTCACAGAACACATCTAAGTGAATGTGAATTCATATTTCTACACCATCCTATTCCTGCTGACAAAATATTTGTGGTGCAGATATTTTGATATTTTTTATGAATGATGGACTTGTCCAAAGAGTTTGGAGCAAAATCTAAATGCCAATTTAGAGGTTTTGAGAGAAGTTCAGATGACACTTTTCTTTGGAAGTGTGCAATCTATGTTGTTATATGGTGCCTTTAGTTAAAGAAGGATGCTAGAAATTTAAAGGATATATTTTTCAGGTTACTTCTTTGATGGGATAAAGTCATCTTCTTAGCTTCTTTGTGGTGCTAGGCTAACGGTTATTTTAGTGGTGTTTGTTCTTTTAATATATTAGATTGACCGAGAAATTGCCTACTTGATGTGTTTTTCTCATTTCCCAGGTTGGTTTATTCTTGAGTTTCCTCTCCTCTGCTATTGTACTTCTCTCTTTCTCTTCTCTGACATGATTTTTTTTCTTTTAAACACAAACCATTCACCATTTACAGTTTGAATTTGAAGCAAAGTTTTCAAGCTCACAAGACACCTTCAATCATAGACTCGTTACTTTTGTGGAAAGTATGACTTCCAAACTCTGATCCATATTAGTTAGTTTGTAGCTTCTCTACAAACCAGGTGACAGGAAAATTCAAGAAAAATCAGCTGTAATCAGGCTTGACTAACACCAGTATTTTAAAGATCAATCCAGAATCAACACCAGACTAGAAAAGAAGACATACAGAACTGACAGTAGTTGATACACTTCTAGCTGGCAGTTTAGATATCAACCAATGAGAGTGAGAAGTTACAGTAACTAGACTGCTATTGACATGCCTATAATTTTTTGTCCAAGGAAACTATATTAAAATGACTATAGCCACAGAGTTGCAAAAAATCTCCAGCATAGGTCATAGGTAGTAAGTAGTAACATAGTAAACCATAGACTAAAATAGATAATAAGGGCATTTCAAAAAAGAGGAAAAAAAAAGTTTTTAATAAAGCAAATCACTGTATTAGTTGTTATTTATATTATATCCATATCATCCTTGTCCTTTTGTCCGCAGCCAAGAGAGAAAGAACATTGACTACACAGTACTGCAGAACAAGAAATTTTCAGTTATTTTTCTGTTTCTCTTGTTCCTGTCCTACGTCACACAGTCACTACACTATCTAATAAATTCTAATTCACTGAACTATGCATAGAAGAAATTACTAAATCGCTATGCTAGCTAGAATTCCGGTGAGTTTCCAAAGAAGTGAAGACATGAAGATACCTACCTGTTCAATGTCTCTTTCCACTGGACCAGTTCTGCTGAGATCCGAAGCCATTCTATCAGTCCGAGACATCACAGAAACGAAAAGGCACTCCTCACAAACAATTTCCAAATCTAAACACCAATCTTACACTAACCGAACCCTTCCATTCATCAATTGACCCCAAGAATTGCTTCCGAACCTCACCAAACCCCAAATTGCCACATTCCAACAGCTCAAAACCATCGCTCGCGCTCCAATCCACCATGATAATCTCCCCCGTTGGATCTTATTTCCTCGATTGAATACCCAAACCAATGCTTCATAACTTCATACCAGTACCACCAAGCGCAGTAGGAACCTAGGAGTGCTCCAGAGTGAACCTCGACGCTGATTGGCGCCAAAAAAAAAAAATTCCTCCGAGCCGACGAAGGACAGGCGATCGAGAAATGAGGAGAAAACTTGACAGATTCCAGTGATTGAGAGGTCACTGAGCTGAGGTCAGTTTGGCGGAGAAGAAATTCGCGGCGAGAAAGTGCGGAAAAATAACTAGAAAATCTAGGATTCTATGATCTGAGTAATTGACAGCTGCAGCAGCAGGAAGAGAAAGCGAGGTAGAGAGAGAGGAAGTGAAGAAGAGAGAGAAAGCACAGGAGAATTACAACTGTATAAAAGATACCTTCATATATATATATGGAGTATAGTATACTATAGGCAAATATCTGAGAAAGTGAGAAGTGAGAATCTGAAAACGGAAAATAAATGAGGAAAGTGGAAAAATTATTAAAAGAGAAGGAGAAGGATTGGAGTTGGAAAAGATTGGCCAAAAATACATTACATAGGGCGAATTTTCTAGCTTTAACACTTGTCAGCTGAATCTTTTCTCTTGTTTGGCTGACGAGAAAATAGAGATTAGAGAATTGCAATTTGTATGGGAAAGAAAAGACTAAAAATTGACTCATGAAACCATTTTCAAGAAATAAAATATTCACAAAAGTATGTACCTTAAATATTTGAACTATTAATTATGCACTTCAAATTTATATGTTATCAATTATACCATTAATATATTTTTTTTATTATTTTTGTCATTTTACTAACATTATTAGAATAATTAACCGTTGGTGCTTATGTAACATAACATGTGACAAAAAAATTAATTTTGTTTAATTTATGTCAACTGTCACCGTCAAACTGACAATTTACCCCTTTGTATCGATGCCAAATTGACCCGTAAACGTTATACTTTTAAATTAATCTTTAATGTTTCAATTTATATTGTTATTATCTTTTTTGTAGGGTTTACCTCTAGCACTGGAACAATAACTCTATGTAGTTGATAGTGACACTTTATATAAATTTTTTATTTTGCAACACTTGGTATAAATTATAAACAATTAGTTTTTTGTCACATATGACGTCACATAAGTACATACCGTTAATTATTTTGTGAAAAGAATAGAAAAGTAAACAAATTTTAAGAAATAATTTACAGTAGCATCAAATATCAAAGATATTTTTATCTAAAAATTATTTGGTGGTCTTTTGGTCACTTGTGAAGTCAATGCTTCTCCACAACATGTTATTAATTTAAGTAAATTACACTTCTTCTAGTTAATGATGTTAAAATTAGGGATACAAAAATTATTACAATTTCATTTTTTTGGATGAAAATATTTTTATATGTTTTATTTTATATAATTAAATATTTACTTAACTCATACAAAAAAATATTTTTATGCTTAAAATTATATAATTTTATCATTGTATTTCGATAAATAATAATGAAATTGTGATTTTTAAAATGTACTTTTAACCAATTATGATTTTTTTTAATTGAATAAAATCGTAAGTGTTTTTATTTCTCAAAAGTGGAAAACATAAGTTTTTCAAATTTACATTAAAAAAAAGAGTATAATGTTTTTATGAAAAAAATAGTATAATGTTAACATCTCTTTAAAAAATATAATTATGATTTACTCTACTAATTTTAACGTAGAAACTAGAAACTATACAAATTTTAGTAACAGTACATTCAAAATCAAAATATTTTCGTTCATCAAAAAAACAATCAAAATTTTTTAAATCAATAAGAAATTTGAAGAGTTGTCACACTTTACGATTTTGACTTGTTAGTATTTTTATAAAAAAAAATCAATATGTTTAATTTAGATACAATTTTCGATAACAATAATAAAAAATAAAAGCTTTTTTTTTTTTTAAGTTTCCTACCAGCAACTTTTCATTAGAAATAATCTTCCTTGAGGTATTAACAAGCATTAAATATGAATAAAGAATAATACATCTCTCAACAAAAAAATCCACCATAATTCACTAGTCCCCTTCATCAAATTCCATTTTACTTGTTATTATTAAAATCATTTTTGTTGCCAATATTTTTATTTTTAAAACTACAAAATAAATAGAGCCAAAATACTATTTAATCCCTGAATTGTTGGTCAAACTACTATTTAGTCTCCGAATTTATCAAAAATATTATTTAGTCCCCGAAATGTTTAGCTATGTCAACTATTTAGTCCCCGAATTTGACAAAATACTATTTAGTCTCCGAATTTGTAACTATGTCAACTATTTAATCTCTAAACTTGGCAAAAATACTATTTAATCACCGAATTTGCAACTCTGTCAACTATAACGGGTAACCGTCAGGAGACTAAATAGTTGACAGAGTTGTAAATTCGATGATCAAATAGTATTTTTGTCAACTTTAAGGACTAAATAGTATTTTGCCTCAAATAAATATAAATTAATAATGATTGACGGGTAAAGTAGGTAAAATGCACACTTAAGGACTGTTAGATGAAATTGTTACAGTACGGACACGAATCTCAATTTTTATTTAACGATCTGGATGATGCACTTCATACACTTTACACTTTCTGCAGTTCATTGAATCCAATTTCATAATCCAATTTCATAATGATTCCGAAGCACTTTTTCTTATTCTTGTGGCACAGCGGAAAATGTCGGATTGCTTTTTGTTGGTTGACATTTTTCTTGGCCTTCGTTGGTTGACATTGAATTAAAATGGAATTTGGGATCATGTGAGAGTATGGTACACTAAAGTTTAGATTTTAGTAGGCATTTTAGTCGCATGAGTGTAGCATGTGGTTCATCACTTTTCCTTAATCAACTGACTGGGTTAAATTTTATTTTTGAGCGTGAAAAATATTTTGTGGTCAATCGTTTATCTTTAAGTTAAATGGAGGAATCACGACGAGAGAATTAGTTACTGTTGTCAGAGGTGAATCAACACTTCACCATACAAATTTAAATCAAGAGTCAAAGAAAGTGTTAGATCAAATGTTTATCATTAGATCATAAGTTATAATTATCAATATAATGCAATTATTCTTTCTACTCAATGCAACTAGTTCAATTTATCACAATTTGATTATGAGTGGCTCTATCATGGAAGTAGATATTTAGTGGTATGATAGTACTAAACTTCAGTACATTCCTCCAATCAGTTAGTTCTTAAACTATTCAAGGTGGGTCCTTATTAATATGAATTTATATTAATATTAACAAATGACTCTATATGATTGGAGGGATGTACTGAATTTTAGCGGTACGATACCACTAAACTTTTATCCCTATCATAGGATAATTACTATTATAGCATGCCTAACAAGAAGAAATTACATCAATTAATAAAGTCAAGAGACATAATTTATTTTTTTTTTAAAAAAAGTTAAACTTTTGTGCAAATTTAAATGGGAAAATATTAATTTTCACCTTGAAATTATTAATTAAGAAACTAAATCCATGTGTACTTTAATTCAAATACTAGTTTTATAAGTCTACTCTTTTTTGTGCTAATAAAGGATTGTAGTATATATAAGAAATTGGAAATTATTTATTGGAAAAAAAAAGAATAATAAGAAAACCGATCCATGTGAAAAATATTAAATAATGAGAGGCTAGTGGGTTCTATCCTAAATAATAAAGATGTGTAAATTGCAATTTTAGTCCCTAAAAAATTTTATTTGTCTCAATTTAACCCCTGAATCATAAAAATATTAAACTTAATCTTGAAAAGATGTCTTGTAATTCTGTATCAAAAAACAAAGACATGAAACAAAGTGACGAATTTGTGACACAGAGTATCTTTCAAGAACTAAATTAGATATTTTTCATGATTCAAAGACTATATATCAAAACATATAGAACTTTTCAAAAACTAAATTTAATATTTTCATAATTCTATAATTAAATTGAAGCAAATAAAATATTTCAGGGATCAAAACAGCAATTTACTCCGACAAGAAACATGTTAAAAGAGATGAAATGATGAGAGGGGCAGTGGGGTCTCTTATCCTAAATAAGCAACAAATGAAGGGTTGCTTTCAGGCTTATTTTAATTTTGATGAAGTTGATGTATGGAAGATGGTGTGGCTATCAACTATGTACATAGAAAACTACATGTAATAAATAAAGTGAAATTTAATTGAAAGATGCAAATTAAATGGGGCTACATGCCCAAACATGCCATTGCTTCTGTGAAACTAACAACCGAAATTTTCATGTGCACACTTATGAATTATATATATGATGAGGATATATTTATCACTTATGCATATACAAAATTAATATATCAACTTAATATTATATATATAAAGACATTAAAAGATGAATAGATACTTAAATTATATATAATGTTTTATGTGTGTTGACAAAGTAAATTTCACTCTTCTAAAATTAAAAGATGTGTTATATTAATATCTGATCTCTTGCAAATTGCAATAAATAATAAACTTCAATTTTATCTATTTTAATTAAAAAAGGGTATAATTATTATTTATATAACATGAATAGTATAAAATATTTTTTTGAGATTGTGTAAAATATATATTTGATTAATGAAAATAGTTACTTTTCAAAACTTAGAATAAATTAAATTTAAATTTTGCCAATAAATTATGATTTTTATAACACACTATAAATAAGATTGAAATAAAAAATTGAAAAGAGAGCAATTGACTAATAAATCATTCTTAGAAAATTCTGCCACTAACAAATTTTCTAAATAAAATATTGACCAAACTAATTACAAAAAACACAATCTTTTTGGTTACTTACCTCTAACACACACACACACACACATAATTGGCTTAATCTATAAACACTTTGTAAATTATTTGCATTTCTAATTAATTAAGAATCTATTAATAATTATTTTTTATTAATATAATTAATTTAACATACATGATACATCTATCTTTTATATATAATAAATATAAATCCACTCATATGAAAAAAAAAATAATACGACATAAGATAATATAGAGGTGAAAGATATTTGAATTATAGGTCCTATTTAAATTATAAACCCTACAATGGAGTTTTCGGTGTCACAAAAGCAAAGTATGACACCAAAAAAATAACTACTCTAACATACATGCATTATGGCATTATGGGTAGTTACTAAAAAAGTGGAGAAGTGCATAACTTCTCATTACTTCATTTAAAAATAGGCTAAAGTATTATTTTGGTCCTCAATGTTTGCATGAAGTTTAATGTTGGTCCTCAATGTTTCAAAAGTTTAATGTTGGTCCTCAATGTTTTATTTTTTGGTCGATTTTGGTCCTCGAGTGTAACATCGTTAACTTTTTGCCATTAAATGATGACGTAGCATGTTTATATAGCACACCCTCTCTTCTACGTGTCATATTTTAATGATGTGACATGACACGTCACCCCAGATGATGATGATAATGATGATGATAAAGGAGAGAAGATGATGATGTGGCAATGTGGGGTGACGTGGCAGTAATATGTCATGCCACATCATTAAAATATGACACGTAGGGGAGTGGTGTGTTACATAAGCATGCCACGTCATTATTTAACGACAAAAAGTTAACGGTGTTACGCTCGTGAACCAAAATCGACCAAAAAATAAAATTTTGAGGACCAACATTAAACTTTTGAAACATTGAGGATCAACATTAAACTTCATGCAAACATTGAGGACCAAAATAGTACTTTAGCCTTAAAAATATAACAATCTTATTTAAAAATTAAAAAAATATCAAATATTATAATTTGATATTATTTTTGAAATACCAAAAAAATAACTTCCCACTAAAAATAACTTCCCCACTAAAAATAACTTCTCAATAAATAACTTCCCATGATTTAATATATTATTTAAAATATAATTATTATATTATATTTTCAAATTTAAAAAATTATCAAATATTTAATATTTTATTATTTTAAATCATAATGATAATTTTATCTTATATTTTTTAAAAATAAAAATAAAAATAAATTACATGCACGATACATATATACGAAGCCTCTAGTATACAAATATGTATATATGTATATATTTTTTGAGATCATATTAGTCAAATATACTTATATATCTCTTTATAATTACTTCCTTATAGTTTTTGTTATATAAAAAAAACAAGAAAGAAAAACTAATCTTTGCATGTGTGATTCCAACCCCTATTAGTGATTGAGACAAGTAGTGTCCAATGAATGTGTTGCACTTTATAGAAAAGTTGGCCTTGGGCCACAAGTCCTACAACTTATGGACTTATGGTCCCCTTTTGCCCAAAAGTGGTCCTCCCTTCCCCTGCCTTATATAGATATATTAGACTTTTTAACTTTTCGGAGGTGAATCCTCTAGAATAATTCTTTATATTTTTTGATGAAGTTATAAGAGAAATAGAGTCAAAGAAAATTTGTTCTTTTTTAATTTTTCTCTCCCCTAATTTTCTTTCTTTCTATCTTTCTCATAACTCCACAAAACATGTAAAGGATTATTTTAAAAGATTTACCCACATTTTCAATTATACTATTTGGTTGCAGAAAGAATGTTGTAAGAATGATAACACTATATTTAGTTAGTCATATAAATGAATGTAAAATATTAGTTGGAAAAAACTTAGGTCTATTTCCTTATGTCCATTACATCCAGTTCTCCAATATAAATATGACACGTGGCAAAAAGTGTTTAAATGACCAATCACAGTAGAGAGAGAATATAGAAGATCACCTTTTATATAACCAATAATAGAAGAGAGAGAGTATAAATACCATATATGATTGGTGGAATTGGATGTAATGGACATAAGGAAATGGACCTAAGTTTTTTCCATATTAGTTTTGGTATGTTTGGTTTTGAATGAGAGTTAGATCAAAAGACCATTTCATCATTGGATTAAAAAATCCTTCAAAATGGGAAAAAAACATGGGGGTAATTTTGTCCATGATTTATACATTTCCTAAATTGACATATTCTTCATTTGGTTTGGCAAAGGAATAATCTTTTACTTAAATTAGGGTGAGTTGCATTCTATAGTACGGGCATTCTTAAAATCAATTATGAGTTTGCCTCTCTTATTTCTGTTATCTCCAACTTTTTCTAGCAACCAAACACACCCTTAGTTTACCAAAAAAAAAAAAAAAAGATAGAGATGGTGATGTACATGTGACTTTGAGGAGTTAATATGAAGATAATTTTTATAAAGTTATGTAAAGTGTGCTCAAAAGTATTATTAATGATTTATTTTTATTTATTAACTTGTATATAAATTAATATGAAAAATAATAATTTCAACATATTTCACATCATCAAGTTTCAATTTTGACTTTGAAGCTTAAATGCCCCTAACCACATGATACAAGGGTCCTCAGCCCAATATCCATATATATATAGTGTTGGGTAGGCACGAACTAAATACTAATGTTCTACTTTGGGCTCAACCAAGCTTTTTAAATATTTATTATTTATTATTCTGATTAAGTTGTTAAAATACGGAGAATACAATCAAAATGAAATTACATAACTTTATATATATATATATATATATATATATATATATATATATATATATGTTCCAAAATAATTCATACCTAATTTTATGTAGTGTCAATTTCATAAAGCTATGAGTATTTTGGTAGATATTCTAACTATTTTGATCCTAAAATATTTAATTGTTAGATTTTATTTTTAATTAGAAGTAAAAGCTCTCCAATTTGTAATCTCATTTTCCAACCTAAGAAATTCTTTCTACTTTCTAATACCATTTTAGGCTACCTTTTTTTGTAGCATTATTTTGCGAGGGAGAAAAGGATGAAAAGGTTGAGGCCTACCTCTGAAACAGTGAGCACCACCGTCAAGAGGGTTTGCATGATTCCTTTCTTAAGATGCGTGCAAGGTTAAAAAAAAGTGTAAATTGTCCATTATATAATTTGATTTAACACAATTATAACTTTTTTTAATATTTTAATATAAGGGATAAACTGATAATTTTCATCCATTTTTATTCTCAAGTTTTATTACCAAACACAATAAACTCATTTCCGTTCCATTTATCATTCCCTTTCTGCATACTAAACGTACCTTTAGAAATTGATCAAACACCTCATTTTCTAAAAATCAATACTCATGGGACTAAATTGAAAATAAATGATTTATAGAATGACACTATTGTAAGCATTTTAATTAATACTCATGGGACTAAATTGAAAATAAATGATTTATAGAACACCAAATTTGAAATATACTCATTTAATATGGGATCAAAATATGGTATTCCTCTTCAAAATACAAGTGATACAAAACTTCGGGAAATAATTATAGAAATCATAAAATATAACTAGCTAGTTCTTCCAATAAAGGATCAAAATACTTACCAAAATAAATAAATGATCAAAATGAACCAAAATAGGATATGCCAAAGGCACTGCCAGACCAATATGGTGGGGGTTGGGTCCAGTAAAAGCAACTAATCCCTCACAACATGATGAACCTAAGTTCGAATCCTCGTTGGGAAAGGTGTCCACATTTAGTGTCAGGCAGTGCCTCGAACATGATTGCCTCCAATAAGAAGATAAATGTGTAAAAAAAAAACCAATATGGCAAAATGGCACAATAAAAGCTTCGTTTCAATACCTCCTACTACCATAAGCAGCTCCAAGGCTAACATTGACATGTTACACGATCACTTAAATAAAAAGGGCTTTTCTTTCTTTTTTGTACAAAGGCAAACAGGCCCTTATCACCACAAACATCAAACAGAAATCAATAGTGCAATGTGACTATTCCTGCTGGCTACAAAGAGTGCTTCCCATGTTGTTGCTGACTGTATATATACATGGCATGGCATGGCATAGGGAAAATCCTCACACTACTACTCTATCTACTGGGGCCGGCAATCGGTTGCTTAGTCCAGAGAGGAGCTGGTATTGGCAGTTTCATCCTCACTAAAGCTCGATGGCATTTCCATGGCGGATCTACACAATCATTCGTGAAGCTCTTAGAGAAGATGGGAAAAAATGGGTACAACTTAGTTTGTTCTTTAAGAATTTATCATAAGGTTCTCTAGGAAAAACACAACAAGTGGACAGTTTTTAGTTTTCATAACTCAGTTTCACATCAATGACTACTTTGAAAAAGTTTGTCATAATTTTATTGAAAAACCTGATAGCAAACATCTAAAAAGAGCAAAATTTGGGTTAAGGGAAACAACTAAATCAAATGAAACCTTCTCGTTCTTTTCCCATGAACATTAAAGCTCGATCATGAAAATAAATGCTAACAGATAATCCACTAAGAAATTATCAATCAAAGTGGGACACCAAAAAGAGGAAACACAAGCACAGTGCACAGACATGCACCTAGGCACACAACAAACAATAAGGAACTGAGTAAGCAAGTAAGAGCATGATAAATTACAAAAGAAAATAAATGCCAACCTCTGACTTTTCCGTGGTTGCATCTCGGCAACAGAATCTTGTTTAACATTATGTTGGAGAGGTAGGTCAACACCACGTTGTGCGAACTATGATGTATAATGTTAAAAAAAATAATAGTTAATAAGGTCACAAAGCAGAGTAGAATAACTTGTACATGTAAAAACTATAATAGAAACTGAAGTATGACAGAAGCATGGCTTAAACACACATAAACATGCATCATGGAAACTCCCTCTTGTCTTTTATTTATGATACTTTTGAAAATAGAGACCAACTTCAAGATAAACTCTTAGAAAAGAAGAATGCCACATACAAGTTTATGTGGCTAAAACTCACCATGATTTCATTTGATAGCATTCCTAATTCATCTGAATCATCATATTGTCTTCTTGCTTTTCTATCTCCACTAGACTTCTTTTCCTGCTCATGTGCAACCAAACAAAAGCACACCCATAAGGTGAATTTTTCTTATCATTAAATGCTAATCACACACATTGGATGAAAATCCTACTGGAACTTTACCATCCTAGCAGTTGGCCCTCTATCTTTGGTCTCCATGGAGACACAAGCATTACTGATTGAATTTGAAGGCTTCGATTTTACATATTCACTCCTCTGCACATTCGTCAAATTAACATTATCATAGCCATGCATCATCCAGTCTGTCGGGGTTCTGGCAATTCCTTCATAGTGATCACTATGGTTAGAAGCGGAATCAGATTTCATCCCTTCAACGCCGTGCTTAGTGCCAACTCGATGATTCTTATTGCTATTATAAGCAGATGCTTCTCCAGTAGAATGTTCGTACAAATCCAGTGAAGAGTTTCTACGAGGCACGGGATTGGTATAACTGCATAAAGGCAGCCTTTGCTTTGAATTGTGGCGAGATTTATTATCCTGGAAGTCCGAGGGATCTGGTCCTTCCATATGTGAATCTTGGGAACTAAATTTAGTATTATACAAATCATATCTCTGCAAATACACAAGAAAATGTAAAGGGGTAGGCATTAGATTTTCAAAATGGACACTTTATAGCTGGTTTTTATCAAATTGTTCCCTCTCACCAAAAACATCAGATAACTATTTATCAACCCACATCATCATATATTCATATAAAATACAAAAGGAAAGCATTAAAAAGTTCCACTTACAGAGCTAAGACTGGGTTGCCTTTTCACAGCATAACTTTCTGGAGAGTTGGGAAGAGCAGGATTTGCATTATAGTATGGTTCTGCCATAGCGACCACCAGATTAGAAATAATACAATCTATTCTTAAAGTAACTAATGCTGTTAGAAATAATATCTAGATTTACATTAACCACGAAAAATAAAGCTATGTTTCTTCACATTTAGAATTTTTTTTAAAAAAAAAATAAAGCATATTGCATAAAGATGAGCTTATCAAAGCCATAAGTTATGAAGTGATGCACAACTCCTTCATAGTGACTAGTGAGTAACATATAAAGAAACATTTCTTCTGGACATTTCCTACTGAAAAGAATATCAATGCATGGTACTTAGGAACTTCCAAGAAAGCATTCTAATGCATCTTAACTTGGAGAAGAACTTATTCCTCAAGAGGACACATAACCAAGATTTAGGGTTGTTAGAAACATAATAAATGCTGTTTCATAGGAAAAACTAACTCCCTATCATACCCTCTTGTATCCTTAGAACTTCACTAAAAGAGACAGAAATTATGCAAAAACTCTTTAACAGTTTCACTGAGTAATGCGTGCAACAAAACTTTAATTGTATTCGTTCAATAATAAACACCAATTTAGTCCAACAAAACCAATAAATGAGAATTCGATCAATAGAAGAACAGAATGTTTGTTGTACAACTTACCTTGAACAGGATCCATTTGAGACTCAAATGCCCCTGGAGGAATTGGATCAAATTCTATACCAAGTAGTGGACCATCTTCCCGATAATTCCTTCCTAATAGCTTCTTAACAGCAGTTATAGCAGGGTTTTCTATCTCTCCCTTCACTTTCAGATAACCTGATGGTTTATATCTCATTTTAATAGCACCCTTGGGATTTATTGGAGGCAGAGCTCCATTAGGCATTAGATATCTAGAAGGGTCAGCACCATATGAATCCTGATCTTGCAAAGATGAGCTACTTTCAGATGACGTGTCATCCATTGAACTAACATTTTCTGAATAAGGATTCCTACGTTCATGAGCCATATCTGCAGCTAAAATATCATTACTATAACGACCACGACTCTCAACCTCTTTGGGATCAAGATGCCTATAATCACCATGTTTAGTGCTTCCACATGAATCTTGCCCTAGTCCACTGCCACGATCCTGGATGACACCACTTGAAATATCTTGTCTCCCATTAGTACAAGCTTCATCTTTCAATAATCTTTTATCTTTTAGCCTTCGGTGGCAAAACCATCCAGATACTTGTTTTTCTGTCAACCCTAACTCCTCAGCAAGTTCCAATTTCATTTCCTCAGTGGGATATTTGTGCTCTGAAAACAAAAGGAAAAATTTTTCCTCAAATGTTAGGACTTACAAAAGATGCATTAACAGTCTTGTGACATAAGAAGTACTACTACCTACCAATATAAAATTTCTCCAAGGCCGAAATCTGAGCGGGTGTTTTGAGTTTTCTCTTCTTATTCTTCTCCACAGCAACTTTATTCTCATCTGATTGCATTTCACTTGATTCTAAACATCAAAATAAAAGCAAAGTTAGGTGCACATCTCAGAAATGAAATAATAATTACAGCATGCAACAAGAAAAAACCAATGTCATATCACCCACCAAAAATGATCCCACAAATGTTATCCAATCACATAGACGACGCATAATTCAACATGCTTAACCAAAAAGGTTGGATGCGTGGACCACCACTGTTATTGTTGAGCATAAAAGGAAGAAGTGAAACTACATTTTAACTTCTCCTGGATGCTTTACAAGTTACAACAATCCTTTCAAGTTAACTAATTTTCCAATATTAACTCATCGAAAAGAGACAAGTTTCATAGGAAATGACCATATGGATTCACATCAATAATTGAGGTTTCAAAAGCATTCAAATCAGTATTGCATTTATTAGTGGAGATAGAGTCCAGGGCATACAAACATTTAGGTCATCTCAAAACATTGCCTCTTTCCTCAAACCTTGAAGCAGAAGCTTCTTGTTTTAACCAATAATTCAAAAAGTGACTTCGTAATGACAATGTTCAAAAAGGAGCATGAATAATTGGGGAGCTGCTTAAACAATATAGATCCTCCACTAATACTTTCAAGAGACTAGGAAGTTGTTACATATAATCAATCATTGAAATGCTCAAAATGTACTAAAACATTAATGCTGAAATTAGTAAAATTGATGCAACCCCAGTAGAAAGCAAACTAGAAAATTGATGCCTAGTTTATAGTAAAATACTAACAAAAATCAATCATTGAAATGCTCAACGTGTACTAAAACATTTAATGTTAAAATTAAATTAGTTAACTTCTCAATTCTCATCCAGTTAATAGTACAACCATTTATATTATTCTTCACACTTCACATGCATAAGGGTTTGAACTACAGTTTTTCTTGCATCAAAAACTGAGAATAACCAGCTGAATCCCACAAAGGGTTTGATAAAAGAACAAATTCTTTCCCACGTGCACAAACACAGAACATCATAACAATTAGGTATACCCTAAATAAGTTCAAATAGCAACACGCTTCATTTATAAATGAAGAAACTAGAAGTTCCAATCAGATAATTATCCAAAAGAATTTTCATTTTACACCCGAAAAAAAATAAAGAAATAGCCAGGATTTCTCTTTGCCCTTTGCAAAAACACATGTGATGCAGCTCAAAAAGTAGATCCAAGTATAGACACCAGTCTTATGGTCATTGACAAGAAAACCCCTTCAACATTTGAGTTATTAGCTAAATGTAAAAGAGACCAACAATTAAAGACATTAAATCCTACATTTTCCTCATTTAAATGGCGCAATAAGATCCCAGGAACCTAATACCCAAATTATGACTAAAATACATAAACCCCAATTTTCCCCAAGTTTGGCGTACTTTCTCAGAACCTAATACCCAAATTAGGACTAAAATGCAAACAATTCATATATCCTTGAACCCAATCAAACCATTTATTCAATCCACGAAATTTCAACCAATCAGACAAAATCATTCAACCCCCATATGATGAAATCCCAAATCTCCGATACGACCAAAAGGTCGAGGAGAAAACACTGTACCTTCCATGGGAGTGCGAAATTCTGGCAAATCTCCTTCCTCTGCGCGCAAGATTTTGGGCCAAAGGTGGGAAAATTTTTTCTCACTTGCTTCTCAGAAAAACGAGACCCATTACGGCAAAAACAGAAGGAAAATGTAATATTGAGATCAATTTATGGGCTTCAAACGCTTCAAATTTAACCCCAAAATCGTTACGGGAAGAGAGAAGAGGAAAATTCTTCTTCTGGTGAAGGTGGAAAGGCATATAAGGGAGAAAGAAACAATTCGCTCTTTTCTGTGTTCGTTTTCCTTTTGCTTGCACTAGTCAACTTCTACAGTTTGTTTTCGTTTCGTTTTGATTGGAAAAAAAACCGAAAGAAATATTAAAAAAAAAAAAGCAAACAAATTTTGACTCAATTTTCAGTTTTACACTTTTATTTTTATTGCTTAAAATCAATTTAAGTGGAAAAGGACAAAAATTAATCGTTTCTTAAGAAAAAACTTTGAAATAGAATAATAAAAATTAGGGTAAAGTACTATTTTGGTCCTCAATGTTTGCATGAAATTTAATGTTGGTCCTCAATATTTGTATGAAGTTTAATGTTGGTCCTTAAAGTTTTTTTTTGGTCGATTTTGGTCCTCGAGGCTGACACCGTTAACTTTTGCCGTTAAGTGATGACGTGGCATGCTTAAGTGGCACATCTTCTCTCCTACGTGTCATATTTTAATAACATGGCATATCACATCATGCCACGTCATCCGATCTTAATCACATCATCTTCTTCTTCAATCCCTCTTCCTTCATCAATCATTCTCATCCTCATACAGTCATCCTCAATCCTCTACTACTAGTCACATCTATTTCTATCCTACTAATTCATTCCATCTCGATCTTCTATATAGTATAGTATAGGTCACCTAATTAACTTGGAATTGAGTATTGAATAATATTATTGCAGGAGTAACAAGAGACGGATTGAGCAGGCACTTCTTCCACAAGCCGTCCAAGGCCTACACGACGGGCACGAGAAAGAGGAGAAAGATCCAGAACGAGAGCGAGATACAAGGAGGAGGAAGTAGTGGAGGAGAGACGCGATGGCACAAGACAGGGAAGACTCGTGCGGTGATGGTGAACGGCAAGCAGAAAGGATGCAAGAAGAAGATGTGTCCATGGTAAAATTTCTGGGTTTAGGGTTTTGGTAAGAAATGAGGATGAGGATGATTGATGAAGAAAGAGGATTGAAGAAGATGAAGATGAACAACATGATGATGTGGCTAAGATCAGATGACGCGGCGTTGACGTGACATGATATGGCATGCCACGTCATTAAAATATGACACGTAGGAGAGAGGATGTGTCACATAAACATGACACGTCATCACTTAACAGAAAAAGTTAACGGTGTCAGTCTCGAGGACCAAAATCCACCAAAAAAAATTTTGAGAACCAACATTAAACTTCATGCAAACATTGAGGACCAAAATAGTACTTTAGCTTAAAAATTAAATGCACTTAAAAATGAAAAGTTTTGTTTTAATTTTGACTAAATATTAGAAGTTCGATTTTTAATTTTTGGTATAAAATAATTTTAAAATTTTCGGCCAATTATCTTTTTTTTAGGTGCCTACAAGTAACGATTAGTCACTGTGCTCGATAATAAATACTTTGGTATAAAAAATTGCCATAAGGTTGGATTTGACTTTTATATTTCATTTATTTCCTTTTGGACTTTATTTTACCACATTTTATTTATTTTCCAATTACAATCCTAAGTAACTATGTGTATGATTTTTTCAAATTTTTGTTTAATTTTAATTTTTGTAAAGTTCTTTTAAAGGTACACATTTTTCATATTATTCACATTTGGTAAATAAATAAATATGTATTGATTTTTCACTCATTTTATTTTGTTCAATCATTTTGACACTTTTTATTTTTATTCCTTAAAATCAATTTTAGAGGAAAAGGACAGAAATTAATCATTTTTCAAAACCTTTTGAAATAGAATAACAAAAATTAAATGCACTTCAAGAAGAAAAGGCTTGTTTGTTATTCTTTTTTTTTTTTGGGCCAATTAGAAAAGGTTTGTTTTAAATAGCCATAGGGTTGGATTTGACTTTTATTTTTTATTTATTTCCTTTTGGACTTTACTTTATCAACTTTTATTTATTTTCCAGTTACAAAACATTGAAGTTTTCATTTTTACAACTTTTAGGTCTTTTTTTTTTGGCCTGATACAACTTTAGGTCTGTATATGGTATTTTAGGAAAATATTTCTTTAATGTGTTTAAAAAGAATTTTTTTAAATGTTTCTACTAAATATAGTTAATTTTAATATAATAGACCAAAGGTTGGGCAAAAAAATTATAATAGATCAAAATGAACTCTTTTATTTTTACATGAACTTTTAATCTTATCCTTACTTTTTTTTTTTTAATTTATCTCTTATTTTTACTAATTGATATAATGTTTTCTTATTCAAATACTATTTGTGTATATACCACTAGCAACATAGTTTTATATGAATTTCAAATAAAATTATTGTTGTTAGTGCATTACAAACCAAAATAGTGTGCAAAATAATTCATTTTGCAACTTCAAAAGTTTTTTAACGTTATAATTTTTAGTTTCAAATATATGAGCATTTTATGTCCATTCAACTATACTGTTAGTATCAAGGCCAAAAAAAACTATACTGTTAGTATCCATTAAAAAAAACTCTATACTGTTAGTAATCACACTTAGCCTCCACTTATTATTAATAATATTTAGAAAGAGAACAAAAAAATATATGTTTACAAAGGTAAGGGACAAAATTGGAACTTTATATAAAATTAAAAGACATAAAAAGAGTTTTGAACTAATAAAAGTAATTATTAGGACTACTTATATAAAGTGATTAATTATATTTGGTTATCGAGTTTTCTAATCAAAATAAAGAATGTAATAAAAAATTAAAAAAGAATCAATTTTGAGATAAATTATTTATATAATTCATACACGTATTGATTTGTAATTAAAAACTTGATTGTAAATATATAAAAATTGTACTTAATTTTGTAATCATTAATTAAAAAATGTAAAGGAACTTCTCTTTTGAGTCTGAATCATAAAGGCTAATGTTTAAGTACATGTTTGGATTTATTTAAAAATAAATAAATGTTTTTATCGAGCACAAAAACATTTTGATTATCTAAAATAATCAACGAAAAAAAAAACTTTTCAACCTGTGAGCTAGAGTCTTTGAAATGATCTTATATACAAATGAAAGCCTTTATTTATTTATTTTATTTAAATTATGTGTAGTTAAATTCAATACATTTGGTTGTATACAAAATTACATATGAAAGAAAAGAAAAAGAGAAGGGAATAAAATGTTTGGTACATGTTTTTAAAATGAAAATGATCGTTGGTTTAAGGGCCGTCTATGTTTGGTAGAAATTTTGAATATGCCAACTGCTAAGGTTTGGCCCATTATCTCGTAGTTTAGACAAAACCTCTCAAAATTAAAATCAAAATCAAGGTTTTATAATTTTTCCTTTAAGATCTTGAATGTAATGTCTAAATTGTCCCTCCTTTTTATCAACATCAACACACTAAATCACTCCTTTCATTTTATCTTATATATCAAATATAATTATATCATTTTTATTCTTATTCTTATTTTCGTTCTCATTTTTATTTTTACTCCTATTTTTATTTCCTCAAAATATATCTATTAACCAAACGAGGAGTACAAGTGAAACTTCCAATAATCATGTACCATTTTTTTGTGGCTTTTTATATAGTAATTTTTCAAAAAATATTCCTATTTTGTTCTTGTATATTTTTGCCAATGCTAAAATGCATATGACCCTTATGAATGATTCATAATGTATAGACAATAATTTCTTCTACTATAAAAGTTAATTTAAAACCCCATAAATTTCACAATTTGTACAGAAAGTTTCTTCATTAAATTTTCCATTCAAAACCCTAATAAATGGTGCATAGGCCAACTTTATTGATAAAATTTTATGCATTCAACGCCTAAATTTAATAGGGATTTTCTTTATATAAAACCTAAAGTTCATTATTATTATTATTATTATTATTATTATTATTATTTGCATGATATCTAGAGTTTATGAAGAGTAGTTTTTTACATTTTAATATGACTTGATTTGCCATATGTTAAGACTTACAAATCACAACTAAGTTAAGTGACACATTTATACCCACAATAAAATAAAATGATTTTAAGTAGAAATAAACTAAATTTACGTTTTATTTTCAATACTCATAATCAAACTTAGACCTCATTTGATTACAAGAATGTTTGAGAGAATAGAAATGAGAACGTAAATGGAAATGTGATGTAATTGTGATGTTAGTGGAATAAAAGTGGGTAAAATAATAATTTTACTCTTATATTAAAAGTAAAAGTGGAAGAAAAGTGAATAAAAAAATAAAGACAAATACATAATTTCATAAAATTACAAAAAAGTAAGGTTTGGTAGGAAGAATATTGAAAAGAATATTGGATTACAAATAAGATTACGCCCTACAAATAAATAACCAAACAGAGCCTTAATAAACCAATTTTAGACATACCCATAAAATATACATATTTTATTCATTCGCAAAACAAGTGTGTACTTAACTATTATAAAATATTGCAAATAAAATTAACTTGATTGAAAATAAATTTTCAAATTACATGAAACTAAAAAAATATTCAATTCATCAATTCTTGTCTCTATTTATTATTTGGTAAGCATCTACACACACTCTAGCTATCTCATAATTGAAGCGTCTTATTATTATAATGTTTCTTCTTCTTTTTTGTAGGGAAGCATCTTATTACTAGAGTTTTGTAATGATAGAGTTGGTCGAATGGTATTAAACATGCCTCATCTCACAAATATGAAATATTTTAGGCAAAAGTAATTAGTACATATTATTTTCCTTAATTTTATATTAATTTTTAATTTTGTCTCTAAATATTTTTGGTTATCAACTTTATTCTAAATCTTTCGAATTACAAGTAATTTCGTCACTAAAATTTTAAATTGTATCCCAACATAAAAAATCGTATAAATTATTATAATGTTAAATGAAGATATAACATCACATTTATAATATTTAATCTTTCTTTTTATTTTAAAAACTTACCTTTGCATTTAAAAATAATAATTTAAAATATCCATCATTGATGAGGATTGGCGAATGTGAATAGGAACTCTTGCTTGTGTAACACAAGAGCGAGAGAAACTTAGTTTAAGTGCTAAGTGATTTAATATTGCTTAAGTAAGGTCTCGAGATTGAAATCTTGTGAATGTAACTATCCCTTTTAAGAGGCACTTCCATTATAACTAGGTGCACAACGCAAGTCAAATTCATGTTAATCCAGACAATGCCTCAAAAATCGAGCGAGAAAAAAAATTATAATTTTGCAAGAACTTGTGTCTCATCAAAACATGTGGGGTCAAATAGTTGTTATAAATTTATTATGCTTATATTTTAAATTTTCTAAATTAATTATACTAACATTTCAAAGGTTTAATAAAATTACATTTAAAATATATATCCTTTAATTTTTTTTTAAAAAAACGTATGTGTAGTAAAAACAGTTATTAGAAAATACATATATTTGTATATTTTTCATAACTTTAATAATATCATAGAGTATCATATCAAAAAATAATATATCATAGAGTACTATTAGAAAAATATTTTCATCGAGCAAATTAAATTATGTTTTTCAGCAAAAAAAATAATAAAATATTATTGAGATAAAGCAAGAACTAAATTTTTGGGTTATATTTTTAACAGAATAAATTAATGTTTCTAATAATATATTTTGATAATTATTTTTATTTTAAGAAAAGTATTTACATTTTAAAAAAAATGATTTGAATGGTATGGCCCAATTAATTCAGGGCTAATCAAAGAGATGAATCCGTAATAATGAGCCCAAAAGAAATCCCCTAGCAATGCTACTTGGGCTTGCAATTTGGGCCCATCCATATAAATATGTTGTTTCTTCTAAATCTCTTTAATTTCTTGGTACAAATTTAATAAAACACAATGGTGATTTAATTAAAACTGCTCAAGGATATATATTTAGTATTTTTCATTACTTAACAAATTTAATATTACTAACTTACTATGATTCATATTTTGAAAAATATGTTATTATATTGCTTAGACTTTAGGATCTAACTCAATCATATATAATTTAAAATTTTATTATGTGACTTTTGCTTTTCTAATAAATAAATTAAATTATTACATGCCATAATATATATGAATAGAGGTAGTACTGAATTTTTTTTTATCATTATTAAGAACTAAAAATATTTGTATAATATACATAAATTTTAGTTCTTATTATGTCCTTTTTCCTTACCATTAAGCCTTTTGCCTCATTTGCTATGGAAAAAAAAAGAAATTAAATAATAAGCCTTTATATTTGTACAATTTGCTCAGAATTTAGAAGAAAGAAAATATAATTAAACAAATAAAAAAATTGCATTGCCATGTTCAAATGTATGTAAATATTCATTAACATAAAATGAATAACCATTCAACGTTGATGATATCTATATATAATGAAGAACAATAAAATATACATTAATTTATAGCTCCCTAAATAAGATATTTCTAAAATTATTTAAATCTGGTCCATATTGGTAAGTTGATTAGCCATCATTTTTCATCAAAATAGAAGTCTTAATTTTCAATCCAAATAAACTACAGGAAATAATTAAAATTGAAGTAGTCACACACAAAATTATTATACCAACTTAATTAAATAATTAATTACATTTATCAAATTTAAGTATACGAGTGTGATGAAGTGTGAATGAAATGGAAACCTTTTCTCATAATTTTATCTTTTGATTTTTTTTTAAATTTGGAATCATATGTGTAGTCGGAACTGAATTTTTCTGGAAGCCTGTAAAATACAAAATAACAACACAAATTAAAACACGAGTATTAATTATAATTATATATAATTTATAATTAAGTAATTAATTAATAATTTCATCCCCTAGTCCTACACTTATCTATATACTCAAGTGTCAAATATATATAAGCATTAATTGTATATAAATGTGAAAGAAATTTTCCACATGCTATACTATTCAAATAATAATCTATCTTCATTATATAATTTGTTAATTGAAAATTTAATTAATGAGAGGCCGTACTCATTCATATTTGCATATAAATATATTTGTTAAGACATAAATATATTTTGTGTATATTTTGTATATATTTATTCTACTAGATATTAGCTGTATAGCATTATAGATTGTGAAAGGATCTGCAGACACGTGTAAGGTCCTCCACACTTATTGTAACAGATTCCATATTATTCAGAGTATAAAAGTTTACACTGTGCACCAAGAATAGGTGCTCAGAATTCATTCCCAAATTAGGTTTTCTATCTTGGTATCAGAGCTCTTAAATTCGCAATGTCGACTGTCAGTAGCGGCGCTTCTGCATCTACTGCTTCTTCTTCATCGAAAACCTATTCTCTCTTCAATTCATCGAGCCAAGCTGCCTCAGTCAAGCTGGACCGTAGCAATTACATTGTATGGGAGGCAAACGTCCTTCCGATGATCATCGGTAATCGTCTTATGTTGCATATTGACGACATTCATTCACCTCCACCAGAGTTTCTTACCACAAACTCTGAGAAAGTTCCAAACCCCGATTATGAAGAGTGGTTCATTATAGACAACTTGCTTCTCGGATGGCTGAGAAACAATATGACGCTTGAGATCAGTGCTCAGCTGGTTCAGTGCAGATCCGCACTTGCTATTTGGGAAGGTGCTAAGAGACTGACCAGTGCGTCAACTAAATCCCGGATTATGAACTTCAAATCCGACCTTCATCATGCTCGAAAGGGTACTCTGAAGATGGAAGAATATCTTATGAAGCTAAAAAACACTGACAATCAACTTGCCTTAGCTGGAGCTCCTGTTGCTGATGATGATCTCATCCTATATGCTCTAAATGGGTTGGAAGCTGATTTCAATCCAGTCTCTGTGAAATTGTCAGATCAAGTTGGACTGACATGGGAGGATGCATCATCGGCCTTGATGGCGTATGAGACCAAGCTGGAACATCAGAACCAATTTTCTGCTATGACGATTCCGCCTAAAGCGAATGTGGCTCAATCTTCGGATTTAGAGTCACCTAAGAATGCTTCATCCGACAAGACCCCCTGGCGTGGCTCTCGTGGACGTGGTGGTGGCAGAGGACGGTCACCACGTGACCGTGGCAGAGGAGGAAATAGCTCTAACAGTGGAGGTGGCCCAAAGCCCACGTGTCAGCTGTGTGGTAAGAGTGGTCACACTGTTGGTTCTTGTTGGCACAGGTTTGACAAGAATTTTGCTGAACAAAGTGGAAACTCTCAAAGCAATGGTCAGAGCAGCTCTCCCTCAGCCTTTTATGTAGGTTCACAGAGAGCGAATGACTCCGCTTGGTACATGGATAGTGGAGCTTCCTATCATGTTGCTCAAAATTCATCCCAGTTTGATCAGTACACCCAATATGCTCCCAGTGGTAAGCATTTTCTTTACACCTGTACTGGCGAAAAAGCTAATGTTATTGGAGTTGGTAATGCATCTCTTTCACAATCAAATTTAAGACTCAGAAATATTCTTGTAGTTCCCACTGCCACTAAGAGGCTTTTGAGTGTGAATAAACTGACCTCAGATAATCCGGTTAATGTTACTTTTACTCATAACTCATGTGTTGTGAAGGATATGAGGACAGGTCAGTCACTGGCTCAAGGGAAGGAAATGCAAGGCCTGTACCTGATGGGGGTAACTAAACAGTCACAGGGAGGTGCTCAAGCTAACATTGCTGTCACAAAGAAGGAGAAGAAACAACAAGAAATGAAAATGTGGCATTACAAGTTGGGTCATCCTAGTAATCGAGTCTTAGGACAAGTTTTGAATAAATGTAATGTCCAAATTCAGTTTGATACTAATTTTGTTTGTGAAGCATGTCAAGCTGGAAAATCAAAATTCTTACCATTTTCTCATTCTCAGTCTCAAGCATCCTCTCCACTTGAATTAATACACTCTGATTTATGGGGGCCATCACCTGTTCAATCTATTAATGGCTACAAGTTTTATATCTTATTTGTTGATGATTTCAGTCGTCACTCGTGGCTATATCCCCTAAAACATAAAGGAGAGGCTGTCCATGCGTTTGCCAACTTTCGTGCACTTGCTGAGAATAAGCTGAACACTAAAATAAAGGCAATTCAATGTGATAATGGGTCAGAATACAAGCCTTTTGTGTCCATTGCTCAAGAATATGGCATTGAGATGTGATATACATGTCCTTATACTTCAGAACAAAATGGAAGGGCTGAAAGAAAACATAGGCATGTAGTAGAGATGGGATTGACATTACTTTCACAAGCTCACCTACCTTTAACCTACTGGGTTGAAGCTTTTCAAACATCAGTATACCTCATAAATCGCCTTCCAACTCCAGTCCTTCAAGGTTCTACGCCGTTGTTTCAACTGCTGCATCAAGAACCAAATTATGAGGAGATACAACCTTTCGGATGTGCTTGCTATCCTTGTCTCAAGCCCTACAATACACACAAATTTCAGTTTCATAGTCAGAAATGTGTATATTTGGGGCCAGCACCACAATACAAGGGTTCAAAATGTTTGAGTGCTACTGGTAAAGTTTACATATCCAGGCATGTTATATTTGATACCTTAAATTTTCCATGCTCTGCAGGCTTTCTGAACAGACGTGCTCCACCTTCATCAAATGAGTGTATTGTTCCCTTCATTATTCAATCTACAGATGCAAGCTCTCCTCACCCAGCTCCTCGGGTTATAAATGCTACTGACCCAACGGCTAGTTCTAATTCAAGTCCGGCACGTACTTCAATGGTCAGTTCGAGTCAAAATCCTTTGCATTCAGATTCACGTGATTCCGTCAGGCATTCACGTGCAACGCAAAGCAACGTTAATATTGATTTGGGCTGAGACACAAGTCAAAGTTCTGAACATAGTGAAGTTGGGCCTACTTGTGAGCAAAATGATACTTCTCAACTCTCAGATCAAGCCCAACAACCGTTAAATCAGCACATTATGATGACTCGGTCACGTGTAGGGATTTACAAGCCCAAGACACCCTATATAGGTGCTGTCTCTTCTCCATCGGGCTCCTGTGTGCAAAATCCACAAGATTTGGAACCTAAATCAGTGTCAGAGGCTCTTGCCACACCACAATGGAGACATGCCATGAAAGATGAATTCCTTGCTTTGCAAAAGAACAAAACGTGGATCTTAGTTCCATATAGTGAGAAGCAGAAGTTGGTTGACTGCAAATGGGTCTTCAAGACCAAATTTAAAGCTGATGGTTCGGTTTTAAAACAAAAGGCAAGACTTGTGGCCAAAGGTTTTCAACAATCTCCTGGGGTTGATTACAGTGAGACTTTTAGTCCGGTAGTGAAGCCTACAACTATCCGCATTATTCTCTCTATTGCAGTCACTTAAAATTGGGAGATAAAGCAACTGGATGTTAATAACGCCTTTTTAAATGGTTATCTTCAGGAGGATGTGTTCATGAGACAACCAGAAGGATTTATAGATTCTCGACAACCACATCATGTATGCAAGCTGGTGAAGGCGCTTTATGGACTTAAACAAGCACCTCGTGCTTGGTTCGATCGTTTAAGGCTTACTTTACAGCAGTGGGGATTTCAAAATGCTAAGAGTGATATTTCACTCTTTTATCTCCACAATTCCAAGTTAATTGTGTTTGTCCTTGTGTATGTGGATGACATCTTAGTGACTAGCAATGACTCTAAATACTTAACAGATTTTACTCGACGCCTCAATTCAGTTTTTGCCTTGAAGGACCTCGGTCCATTGTATTATTTTTTGGGCATAGAAGTACGGTGTGATCAGTCTGGCATCTATTTAAATCAAAGCAAATATGCACAAGATGTATTAAAGCGGTTCAATATGGAAGGATGTGCCAGTGTAACTACTCCCATGGTCACTGGGAGAAAGTTTACAGCCAACGACGGAGATAAAATGACGGATCCTTCAGTGTATCGCAGAGCTATAGGATCGCTGCAATACCTCATAACCACACATCCAGACTTAGCCTACTCTGTCAACAGGTTGAGCCAATTCCTTGCTGAGCCAACCGAAGTTCACTTCCAGGGAGTTAAACGAATTCTTCGATATATTAAAGGGACACATCAGCTGAGTTTGCACATCAAACCAATGAGGAGTTTACAACTTGTGGCTTTCACAGATGCTGATTGGGCCACGGATCTTGATGACAGACGCTCAGTAGCAGGCATATGCATCTATCTCGGTGATAACTTGGTTTCTTGGTCATCTCGGAAACAGAGGGTGGTCTCACGCTCCAGTGCAGAGTCTGAATACCGAGCTCTAGCAGATGGTGCGTCTGAAATCAAGTGGGTAAATTCCTTAATGTCTGAGTTGGGGCTGCAATTAAAACAACCTTCCATGATGTGGTGTGATAATCTCAGTGCAAAGGCCTTAGCTTCAAATCCAGTTCAGCATGCTAGAAGTAAACACATTGAAATAGATGTTCATTTTATACGTGATATGATTCTAAAGAAGGAAATAGATGTGCATCATATACCTTCCAAGTTACAAGTTGCAGATTGCCTAACAAAACCTCTAGCTCAGCCTGAGTTTGAGAAGAATCGAAACAAACTAAGACTTTGCTACACCAAGTCTAGTTTGAGGGGGAATGTTAAGACATAAATATATTTTGTGTATATTTTGTATATATTTATTCTACTAGATATTAGCTGTATAGCATTATAGATTGTGAAAGGATCTGCAGACACGTGTAAGGTCCTCCACACTTATTGTAACAGATTCCATATTATTCAGAGTATAAAAGTTTACACTGTGCACCAAGAATAGGTGCTCAGAATTCATTCCCAAATTAGGTTTTCTATCTATATTTAGTTTAGTTTACAATTGGATCAAATAAATAATAATTAGTGAATAAAATAAATGTGCAAAAGATTGTAAGTAGTATATAGCAAATTGGTATTTATTTGTAGGGTTTGCCTTACGTCGTTCACTATATATATATATATATATAGTTTAGGGTCTGATAATTAATGATTAAAAGCTTGAGTTGATGACACTTTTGATTAATTATATTATTTAATTCATTATTGAATGAAATATTGAGATCCAAGTGACCTAGTCAACATGTATATATATCAACTTCATAAGATGTTCACACAATTTTCGTTTTGGTCCCTTGTGTTCACCCCTTTCCTAATTTGGTTCTTAGTATTTGGCCGGTCTCAATTTGATCCTTCTATCTGTTATATAAGTGCTAAAATAATTAAGAAAATACTGATGTGAACAGTTAAGTGACACATGTATATACATGCGTGCGTGCTGAGTTGGTATTCCTCCACCTCCATATTTATTGATATTATTTTTTTAAATTGAAAATCAATTTTAAAACTTAAAAGCCTTATTAAGGAAAGATGAAAATGAAGAGTGGATGAGAACATTGTAATAGTATGGTTTAGAGGTTTCACATGAGAATGGATTCTCTGTCATTGTTTTCTCTGTCATTCTCTATCATTAGTCTAAAATATTATATTTTAATATTTTTTTGTACAATTAAAAGTTTTGAGTGCCTCAAATTTATCATTTCTCAAAAGTATGAGAGTTATATAAATAAAAAAAATTAAATACCCTACATTAATTAGGACCAACCATGAATGGTTTAGGGACTACATTTTTATTTGTATCTATTTCATATTTTAGAAAAGTTTGTCATTTCTCAAATTTAGACGACTTGAACTCCAAAATTTACTCATCTCAAATATATTTTGAAGCACCAAAATTGTTTTATTGTAAAAAAAAAACTATTAAAAAGTATTATTTTAAGCTAATAGTAGAGAATGACAGAGAAAAATAATGGCAGAGGATCCACTCCTGGTTTCACACGTATTATTGTGCATGAATTTTTTTTTAATTTTTAAAAATATAATATAAAATAATAATTATATATTTTAAAATAATAACAAATCATATATTTGGTAGTATTTACATTTTTAAAATACATATGAAATAATTGTTATATCTAAAAATAATAAATCATAAAAAATTATTTACTTCCTCAATTTTTAATAACTATCCATTATATTCATTTTCTTTTTTCACATCTTTTTATTATATATATTTTTATACTTTACAAATTAAAAAATAATTATTTTATAACATTAATAATAAAACACAATTATATTAATATAAATAATGGTTATTGACTTTGTTCTCCAATCCTTTTTATTTCTTACATAAGAAAATAAAGTCCAACTTAGCTTATGATTTTTAGTCAAACCCATATCCACTATCTCTTAATTACCTCTGCTAACTACAACTATCTCATAATTAAGCAAAATGTTGTTATCTCCCAACCAAAAAAAAAATTAATTTTAGTGGTAACTGATCAAACAAATCATTAATTTCAAATTCCAACAAAAAAAAGGAAAAAAAGCTCACTATACAGAGAATTCAAACCCACAAGTTATATATAGTCTTTGTTTTAATTTCCATATTCACATATTAATTAAAAAAAAAAAGTGATTGTGATTGTGATGAGGCACCCAAGTGGGTATAGCGGCGGAAAGTGACGCTGCTAGTGGTAATTACTGTATATAATAGAAATAAATTTAAATTCAACCTTAGACAAATAATTATGATTATATTAAGGGTACATAACGTCACTTTAAACTTTAGATTTTTTGAAAGGACAATTTTAGTGTTGGCCACAAAACATTTCCATGTACCTAGCTACATCGCAAAAATTCAAACTTCTTCTCTCTTTGGTTGCCAATAATAGTAATAAGGGAAGTTACTCTCAAATATTATCGGGTATGGAGTCAGTAGCATATTAGAGAGGCTAATAGAGGCTCAACTCAAAGGATTATTGAACATGTTTAATTAATAACAAGCAGTTTTACCCAGTCGTAACTACTTAACTATTTAGCTCTTAGGTGTCAGAGAATCTCCCAGGGAAGGGATATGCCCATCAAGTAAGATTTTGAATGGCTTCAGGAGGATTATTCGAACCCTAATCCATAAGTGAAGTGAGAACTTCTCTCCAAATCCTTAATCATCACATCAACGGTAAATCAAATTTCCACTTACTACGTATCTAAGAAATCCAATTAATGTAAGTGCCTAGGTTATAATTATGATATATTACCCACATGTGATTGGTTAGAGTAATAAATACTTTATTTCCTTTAAACAAGGTTCCTACTTTGAAACTTGTGTATGAAAAAATTTTTGATGAGAGAGCTCTACTCTTATTATGGGACCTCAGCTAGCTTAAACAAGATTACTTTCAATAAGAGAATACTGAAAAAAAAAATTATGATATATTGATATATATATATATGTGTGTGTGTGTATACGTAGATAGATATTCATTGTGATAGTGATACTGATGATAATATATATATTGGCTCATAAGGATTGAACATTTCAAGATATTACGAACAACAACAAAAAATGTCTACTCATACTTGCCTTGTCATTGCTGAATTAATGGATAAAATCACATATATTTGTACATGGTATTGTATATACTTATTACAAGAGTTGAAATATAACAATTTTAATTACCATACGTAGCACACACACACACAGATATATATATATATATATATTGCAATTGGTCTATTTTCTTCTTCTTTCTGTTCTTTAAATGTGGATTTTATGAAAGACAATCTTATTTGAAACATACCTTAATTTGTTAGAAAATCCGAACAGATTAATTAGATCAGTAATTTTTATGAAATTCTTTTCAACTACACAATTTTGCTTCATTTCTAAAGTAGTCTTTGCAAATTAATGAAATAATTATGACTGAGTGACTGAGTGTGAAGGATGAAAATTTGGACTAAGTTTTTATTTTTTGATCAAAAGGTTTATATATATATATATATATATATATATATATATATATATATATATATATATATATATATATATATAAATTAAAGTGGTTGGATAATTGTTTTTAAATATTTAAAAATTTTTTAAAATAAAATCTTAGTAATCATTTGATTTAGAAAAAATTAGTTCAAATTAAATTATCATTGGCCAAATTACTCTTTTGGTCCTCAATGTTTGCACGAAATTTAATATTAGTCATCAATGTTTCAAAAAGTTATTTTAGGTCCTCAACATTTTTTTTTGTCAAAATTAGTCCTCTAGCATAACATCCGTCTGGTTTTGCCATTAATGCTGATGTGAAAGGCTTGTGTGGTACACTCTTTCTCCTACGTGTCATATTTAAATGACATGGCACCATTTCTTACCCCAACTCAACAAAATGACACCGTTTTGATTCATTTAAATGACCAAAAACAGAACATTATTTATATTTTAACATTATATAGTTTTATACAAATAATGAAGATAAAACCAAGGGTGTTTTATATTAAAATTTTTTATTGTCATAATATATACTAGAGGCTTCGCATGTACGTACGTGCATGTAATTTGTTCTTTAATTTTTTTTAAAATATAATATAAAATTATTATTATTATTATTATATTTTTTAAATAATAATATTGGATATTTGATATATATTTTTTGAATTAATATAAAAATTATAATTATATTTTAAAAAATAAATTAAATATTAGAAACTTATTTATTCTCTTACTTTTTTTATAACTACCTATCATATTTATTTTCTCTCTCCCACATTCTCCCACCATCATATATATTTTTATATTTTTTAATTAGAAAATGCCTATTTTGTGACCCCAATGACCAAAAGAGGTCACATCCATATTAATATAGATAGATGTAACAGTTCTTAAATATATTAATTAATTAATTTTGTAATACTTAAGCAAAAGAAAAGTATTCATAACATTTTTATTTGAAAATATAAATGCAAGCATATATAAAAAAAATAACAATAATGCACTAAATATTTGCTATACATGAATAAAAGAAGTACTTTCTATTTATTATTGGCATTTGTCAATATTCACTACAAAAAAAAATATAATTTTATCGTCGTTTATTATAACTAACACTATAATCAATTAATATCATTTGTTATAATATTATTATTAGTTAATTTAGTAGTTATAACTCTTAAAATGCTTTCTACACAATCAATCTCTAATATAAGTTGTAAAACTGATATTAAACTTAGCGTCGGTCATAAGTCATAACTGATAACTAACGTTAAGAATAATTTTTAATTGACTACACGTACTATATATGTTTTTTTAGTGATTAAATATAAATTGTGTCTCAAATATATCATCGATTCAAGATTAATCTCTATTATAAATCCCTTATTTTTATCCATTACGAATTTCTATTCAATACTTTCATAATATTAAATTTTTATCTCATATATATGACAAAAGAATTTTTTTTTTCTCCCAAACCTTTTCATCAATTCTCAAATTTTTCCTCAAATTTTAAATTTTATCATAACATCTAATATCGTCCAAATTACAAACGACAAATATTGTCATGACATTATACATAATATAAATGTCAAGTCATCACTTATATACTTCATATTAATACCAACTCTTCATTTAAAATAATGACATCACTTCTTCATATGTATTAAGAATCTAAAGAAATAACGTTGTTTTGAATGATACCTTATTAGCATTAATATTATACACACATATATATATATGATATAATGTCATTATATTTTTTTTGTTGCCCGTCCGATATTTAAGGCACTGCTTTAACTAATCCGAACTCGACACGTGTTATGCACTGGCTTTGGTGAGACTTCCAATGCGCGCGGATAGCTACATTCACAAGGTCTCGAACCTAAGAGCTTGCTTAAACGATACCAAACCGCTTACCACTTAGACCAATTCCTCATTAATATGTCATGTCATTATTTAACGTTAGCAATTTGGATGATTTTAAATGTTATAATAAAATTTGAAACTTTAAGAATGAAATCAATTGTAATTCAAAACTTTTAAAATAAAATTAACTGTAAAAAAAATAAGATGAAATTTAGAATTGGTATATAATATTTGAGATATAAATTATACTTTTGCATATTTATATATATATGGATAGGATTAAATGATTAATGGACACTAGCAAGTTGTTACATTAAATAAGAGTCTCTTCTTTCATTGAATTGTCTTTTTATTTGACTTAGTAATTATTTTGTTCCTTTCAACTTTCAAGTAGTAGACTTATACATCTACATAATAAATATGTTTACATGTAGCAGCAATTATTGCCTAGCACGTACGTAATAATATATATTACCTTCTTCAATATAATTAATTGTCTACATATATATATATTTGAGTTATAATTTCTAAGGAAAAGAAATTCAAAATTGACAAATCTTACGTAATTAAATTGATTTACAGAGACAACTGTAATTCGTCATATTTTTAATTGTAGCGACCCAATAAAAATTTAGACTTTTGTTTTGGGTAGATATTAAGTTTTGTTAATTATATAAAATTTAATTAATTGTTGGATTTCGTGTAGCAAGCTATTAGCACTAAATCTAATTTTTCATTTTTGCAACTTGTCAATGAAGAAAAGAAATGAAATGAGATGTGCACGCATATACAAAGTCAACCATTTATAGTAGTGCATTTCAAAAGTTTTTTTCTTCCACCTTTTCTATTAGTCTTATATTCAAAAGAGGGATAATTAAAGTTTAGTATTATTATATTATTGAAGTTCGGTATATCTCTCTAATCATATAGTTAGAGTCATTTGTTAATATTAATTGAAATTCACATTAATAAAGACTCACCTTAAATGATTTAAGAACCAACTGATTAAAGAGATGTATTAAAATTCAATGCTACTGTACTGCTGAATATCTTTTTATAAAAGAGACAAAAATGTATACAACTTTTATATTTTATGATGACATTATTTTCTTAATTACAAAATGACAAATGAATGCTTTTTATAGCTTAACACTTTATGATTTATAACTTGTTTGGCTAACTTTATTTTACTTTAAAAAATGCTTATATTTTTTCAAAAACTCTTATTTTCTTAAAATATTATTACTAATATTTTTTAATGAGTAAAATATTAATTTGGTCCTTTTTAGATGTCACTTTTCTCAATTTAGTCCTTTTTAGATGTGGGTTCTCAATTTAGTCCTTATTAGATCATTCCATTATCAATTTGGTCCTTACCGTTAAAATCATTAACCGTGGGTTAACTTTGTAATTTTTAAACATTAATAGGGTATTTTAATGTAATTATTTGGGCTATTTTTGTAATTTTCACCATTTGAAATTACAAACACGGTGCCCTAATTTTAATCCAACTGAAGCCGCCTCTTGCTCTTCCTCTTGGTGGTAGGGGTATGATTGATGATAGAAGGGGAGAATTCATCATGGTTCTCGGTTTTTGGTGAGTTGTGATGGTGCTTTTAATTCTAATCGAAAAAGAGCAGGTATTGGGGTCATTCTTAGATCTGATTCTGGAGAAGTGGTTAATGGGTGTATGAAGAATTTTTCTGCTTGTTCTGCATTCATGGCTGAAGCTTTATGCTTTTCTCGAGAGGCTCTTATTCTGATTGATAGTTTGAATTTACAGGATGTAAGCATCAATTCTGATTGTCTTGTGCTGGTGGAGGATGCCAATAATAACAAGTGCAGTGGGGATTGGAAATCTGCTATGATTGTTAAAGATATTGTTGCTAGACTGAGTTCCTTGCCTAATGTGTCGGTTCATCATGTTGGCAGGAGGTTTTCCATGGCAGCTGACTGGCTTGCCAAAGCCACTTTGAAGAGGATGTGTCCCTTGGATTGGGTTTGTAACCCACCATCCTCTTTGGCTTCATTTTTGGATGCTGATCTTGTTTTCTGGAAGAAGGGAATTGGTTGAGTTTGTCCCTGGTGTTCGGTTTTTGTAGGTCCTTGTTGCTTTCTTTTTGTGTTTGTTTCTTTTTCTTGTACTGGATGTTTCTCTTGTTTGGGATGTTTGTTTGGTGTTTTGTTGGTTTAATATTATTCAGTTTTTCAGATAAAAAAAAATTACATTAAAATACCCTATTAATGTTTAAAAATTACAAACTTAGCCCACAATTAATAATTTTAACGGTAAGGACCAAATTGATAACGGAATGATCTAATAAGGATTAAATTGAGAACCCACATTTAAAAAGGACCAAATTGAAAAAGGTGACATCTAAAAAGGACCAAATTGATATTTTACTCATTTTTTAATTTCCCATTTTATCATATCTTAAAATCTAACCCTTACCATTATTAATATTTTAAAATTTTTATTTAATTAAGACAATAATAATAATTTATCAAAATAATAATAATAAATGTTTATAATTAATTTTTTTGTTGAATAAAATTAATAGATATTTTATAAAAAAATAATCATAAATAAAAAATTATATTAATTAAAATATTTTTTAATTAATATTTTATAAAATTAATCAACTAATTAACATTTTATATTTATTTATGTAATAAAAACTAACAATAATAAATATTTATACAATTTATCTATTTAATAATATTAATAACGCTTAAATATAATCTATATATATTCTTCTTGATAATTTTACAGTCAAAAGTATTTTTTAATACAAATATGTCAAACACAAATTCTTTTTTAAAAGTACTTTTTATTTTTCAACTCAGTTTGTCAATAACAAACCCCTTCCCTCTCACAACACTTTTTCTCAAACCCTATTTAAAAAAGAAGTTATTGAAAATAAGTAATTTTCAAAAGCAATTCCAAATGGACCCTTAAAATTTTAAGTGTTCTTTACAAAAAATATATATATATATATACATCTCTTCTCATTTATTCTTATTATTGTAAACTTATCATAAAAATACGAGTGTTAAATTTAAATTGAAAATATCAAACTTGCATATCCAAATAAGGATAAAAGTTCAATGATACCGTATTATTGAAGTTCAGTACATCCCTCCAATCATGTAAAGTCATTTGTTAATATCAATATAAATTCACATTAATAAGGACTCACCTTGAATGGTTTATGAACTAACTGATTAGAAGGATGTACTAAAGTTCAATACTACCGTACCATCTCTGAACATCAACTCACAAACCAAAAGGCATATTATGGTAATTAATTGGGAATTTGGGATATTGATGATCAGATAGCAGCATTAATAATGAAACATTGACTTCGCATGTGCGTCATGATTTGGTCAACTACATCTAAAAATTTGTATTGAATTTGAATCCGTGTTTAAAAATATTTTTCTAAAAAATAATATTGAATTAATTATAGCTAAATTATGGTGATCAATTTTGACAAACACATGTAAAAGGTAAGTTATGGATAAATCTATGTAATTAATAAATGGTTGAATGTTTTTAATTAGTAGAGCAAATTATTATTTTAGTCTATAAAATATAAAAACATCAAATTTAGTCTCTAATATTACATTTTTATAATTTAGTTCCTAAAAGATAGAAATGTCCAAGTTAATCATTGAAAAATACAATTTGTTTCAATTTAGTTACTGAAAAAATTCATCAATTATGTTAACTGACATTACTAAAAATTAAATTGAGATAAATTGTATCTTTCAGAAACTAATTAATTTGACATGTGATTTTAATTTTCAAGGACTAAATTAAGGTAAAAATAATATCTTTAATTTTAGGGACTAAAAGACAATTCACTCTAATTAATATATATCGAATTATCCCGCATGCCATGATTAATTTGACTTTGATAATCTACATGTACTCGATCTAAAATATAAAATGAAAAATCATATATATTAAAAGGAGAAAATTAATTGGCACGTGAAATTAAAGTGATATAGCAAATATAGGAAAATAGCAAGCCAAGGTCATAAACCAACCACGGAGGTTACATTTAATTATACCAACCTATTGAAGGAATCCAAGTGGGGAAGTGGCTTTAATTTGAGACACTATAATTAAGACACATGTACACATTTTCTTGACCAACCTAACCAAAATGTTGTTCTTTTGCAAATTGCAATATTAATGCATTGGTCCAATATATATACCTTTAGAACCGACAAGGAAATTTGAATGTAGTAGAAGAGATTAGTCTCAGACAACATGATCAATTTTGGGTTGAATTTTATTTGAAGCGGTGTCTGATAGTTAAAGGTGTACATCCAACCCGGTAACCCAACCAACCTGGCCCGACCACATTTAGGGCCATTGGGTTGGGTCAGTCGGGTCCCGTGCCAAGCCCCGGGTTGGGCTTTCCAAAACTCGGTCCAACCTGGGGCATGCTCAATTTTTTTAAAATTTTTGTTATTGTTATTATTTAAGTATTTTTATATGTAAAATATATAATATTTGTATGTATAATTTTGTTTTTTATTAATTATTAATTGAAAATATACAAAAATTAACCTTAATTTAATTAAATTTATTTTTTAAAATTATTAAATATGTCGGTCAAATTTAAATTAATATAATTTTTTAAAAAAAATACAAAACCTGACTGACCCGGCCAATGTCGGGTCCGGGCAAAACCCGACTCGACTCGAGGTTTGTACACCCTTATTGATAGTGCCTTGAACAAGATTAACTCAAATAGAAAGATACCTCTAAGAAACCAATTATATATATAGTGTCTCTCTCTGGATTTGAATTCAATAAAATACAAGTATATAAAGTGCACAATTCATATTATCAGTTGAGAATCGAGATTCGCCTTCGCACTGCAATACTATATATGCGCTTTTAATTTTAATATAATAATATTGAATGAAATTGGTTGTGTATTATTAAAGACACAAATTATACAATGACCCTTTATAAAGGATAATAACTAATGGATTGTATATAAGCATTACATTGTTCTTTATAGATCTCTATATTATTAGATTCTCTTATTAAAATAGAATATGTAAGAAGATTAAAAAACTCATATGAGAGTGATGACTTGTATAAATTATATATTTTTTATAAGAGAACTTAATAATGACAAAAAAAAAATCAAAACTACATCTAATATATAGATGTTTTCTATAATAAATTAGTGGATTTTATCCAACTTAGTTAGATGCTTCGTGGATGGTTTTAGGTGGTTTCATGTTTTGAAGAATATTTATTATGATTAGGCTAATATATATATATATATATATATATATATATATAGTGAGATTAATTTGATAAGAATATATGATTAAAAAAATTGATAAGTATATATATGTCTGTCAATTAAGGCGCGTTTTTTCAAAGAAAAATAAAAATATTTGTCTTGATTATATAAATATATAAGTTTACTTTCAAATTGTTGCTATATTAATTATGTGTTCTTCAATGATTGCATACAATATGGGGGAAATGTTTTTTAAAAACACAATAGTATCAACTTAATTTTACACGTTTTAATTAGAAAATAATAATAATAATAATATAATAAATACCTAACATTATACTTACATTAGTTCATGTATATATATGCACAAATTATTGAATTAATTTGAATATATACACCCAATGACAAAAAAGACAAAATATTGTAAACCTTGACTGAATTAATTTTTAAGTAGTGTTTCTACCCAAATTAAACATTTATATCTTATTATTATTAATTATTATTATATCTATATATTTATATAGTAATTGAAATACAGTAGTACATCTACTATCCTAGTCCAATCAATAATTTTGTTAGTTTATGAATTTTTTTGAAGCTCATAGTTCAATTTTAGATGAGTTGTATCACATGTGTCATTATTAATTTGTTTTTTCTTAAAGGAGTTGTTAACTAATCACATCCAAATCATGAGCTCGGCGAGATAATTATATAAATTATCTTTTTAATGAAAAGATTCATCTTCCACTTTAAAAAAGTTATTTTACTGTAAATTAATTTATGTCACTTGTTAATTATAATTGACACTATAGTTAATAAAAATAACGTAATTTGTTAATAATATTATTTATTAATTTAATTATTTTTATTATTATAATTGATGTTAAAGCGCGATGCAATATTAGCTAGTTTTAATTATGAAATTGACATTAATCTCTTTAGTATAGTTAATTAAAGCTAAAAATAGTTTATAATTAAAATTAAAAGTTATATATATTTTTTGTAGTCTTTATAATAAAATTAAGCATACCTATTTTATTTTAAAATATGAATAGTATATATTCAAATTTTTATGACAAAAAGTATTTAAAAATTTTTTTGATTGACTGGTGCAACATATATTGTCTATCATTGTAGATTAATTAGTGGATATATCCCAAAGCACATTTGCTCAGTAGTTTGTAAGAAATTAACGAGAAAGTCTAATTATCACTTTAATTAATTAATTAATCTTTTCCCCTCCCTTAGTTTTATAAATTAATGTCAAAACCCATTTAATTACTTAATCTTCTCACCATAAATATGTCCAAATTCATGCATTACGTTGTACAAAAGCGAAATCATAAATATTTTTAGATTTGAATATTGGTATGTACAAGAAAAGGTGGTATAAAGTTTAATCTCTTTTGGCCTTTTATTTGTTTTTTAAGGTTATTTATTATATGGTCAAAAGGGTTAAGTAATTGTGATGCTATTATATAATTGAGTTTCTTACCAAGTATTATAATCTAAAGTATGCACTAGTTGGATATACATATATATATATATAGTTGGATAACCTCAATTTATAACTATTGATAAATTAAATCGTTTCAATAAAACAAAACAACTAAAATAGTAAGACATAATATATATATATATATATATATATATATATATATATATATACACACACACACACTTGTGAAAAATAACTTACTACAATACTATTGCTTTTTATGGTTTCTTAAAAATAAATATTTTAAAAACCATGCCAACCTATACTATTATTAGATATTCATATATATATACTGATTAATAAAAGAAAAATCACTATTAAAAACTGATTTAATTAGTAACAAAAAAAATATTGTCACCAATAATCAAATTAATTGTGTATACAAAATAGTGATGAAATTTAGTTACTAGTGACAAATTTTTAGTAATAAATTACATGACAAACAATTAATTCCACATATATATATATGTATATTTTTTATAAAAGAAAATTAATCAATTAATTAAGAATAACCCACTACAATATATATATTTATTGTAATTAAACTGTTTTAACTAAAAAATTAAAGTAAGCTCCCACATACATCACGAGATGATGCATATTTATGAGATAGAGAAATCCAAATTATTAAATTTCAAAGCCGTCATGGTTGACCAGACCATATCAACTTCTTACCCTCTCTTTCTCTCTCTCTCTCTCACACACTCATAGACTTTATCTTAGTCAATATATGCATCTTCTTTATTTCTCTCTATATATCTTCTTCTTCCTCTCATCCTCTTAGCTTCTCCGATCCAATCTATATATATAATTCCATTAATAATCCATTCATTTCTTCTAATAATATATCCATCTTCTTCTACAATCATGGGAAATGCAATTGGAGCACCTTGTTGTTTTCAAGTACAAAACCCTAATTTCAATCATTCCTCATCATTATTGGTCAAACTTGTGTTTTGGGAAGGAACCACGAGGACTTTGAGAGGCCAGAAGCACATCGCCGGCGAGATCATGTTCGAGTTCCCCGACATGATGGTATGCCATGCCGACTCGTTCTTCATCGGCCACCCTGTCCCGGCTCTCGGCATCGACGACCACCTCATGCCAGGCCAGACCTACTTCGTCCTCCCCATCGACCGGTTCGCCTGCAACGTGCTCACCGCCTCCTCCCTTGCCGCCCTAGCCTCCTGCCCTAATAACCGGTCCCCGATAAAATTCGGCCAATGCCCCTTCGAGTACATCAAGGGATCGAACGGAAGGGCTCTGATCAAGGTCATGCCGGAGTTCATCACGAGGCTAATTGCTGAGGGCGATCAGAATAATAAAGAGGTTATTATTAATGGAGAAAATAATAATAGTAATAATAATGATAGTCCTAGCAATGGGAAGAGCTTCTTATGTAGTACTCCTGAATTGCAAAAGCACTATGATCAACTTGTGAAGACAAAGGATCAAGTATGGTCACCTAAGCTTGAGACTATTTCTGAATATAAGGTTAGGTTTTCTCCATGCAGATTCATAGGATTAGAGTGGAAAGAGAAAGAAAAGTCATTGTACTAGCTAGTCTAATTTTATGTATATTTAATTTTCAAGTAATTAATTAAATGTGTTATATATGTAGCCATTATATTATATGAATTTGTGTAAATGTTGATATATATATATATATAGGAGATAATGAAATTCAAGTTATTGAAGAAATTGTGGTTGTTTTTCTGAATTAAGGTTTAAAGTAGAAGTTGGAAATTGTTCTGTTCTTAATTTGTGGGGGATTTGATGTTTAATTATCAGTATTTTGTAAATTCTTTAGTTTATATATAGCATAGTATATTATGAAATCACATTGATATATATATTAGTACTATATCAGTGTGCTCTCAGTGTCTTGCAGCAAAAAGAGACAGTACTTATGGATGGGTGCCTATGTTAATTTGCTAGCAGTAAATTAATGCTAGTAAATGTTTTAATAAAAAAATTGATTTTGGAACGTAATTAATAAATTTAATACCTTTCTTATGTATTATAACATGCATTTGATTTTGGTGATGGATGAAGGTAAACAAGTTATATGTATGTCTCTTGCAAATAGGGATAAAATTAAAGTGAAGCAACACATTTGTTGTTTGATATGATAAACTTTTGAGCATCTATATTGCAAACAATATAACTGAAGAAAAAAATCATTTTAGAGTTAATTGATGTTATTTGTTAAAAACTTAAAATGTTCTCAAAGCTATCTTTAATATTTGTTGTGGCATTAACACTAAAGAGTGTTAAGAAAATTCTAGCAGCTGCTTAGCTTTCTCTTATTTTTTTACGCGTTTATTCTTAAACCAGCTTCTTCCTGCAGATCTAATCGGAGAGGTTGTCAAAAAATTGGCAATCCCTACCTATTTTTCTTTTTTTTTTCCCTTTTGTTATCGTCGTTATGTTTTATAATAAATAAGGTAAATATTCACTCCCTCAATTTTTGTGGTGATTTTCTTTCAAATTTACTTCTGAGTTTGTTAGTCCTCCATTGTGAGAGTTTAGTCTCCCTTTGTTAGATCGATTCAGATCTAGTAAGTGGAGCTTGTTTTATTTTTTGTGTATTTGTTTTCTTTTGTGATTTTTTTTTTTACAATAAGGTGATTCTGGATTCAAGGTTTGTTATAATTAATCATATATAAATTATGCGAATAATCTATATTAAATCATTTTCACTCGTTCATCATGTTGTTGGAAGAGCCTACGACAATTTCAACTTTGAAGATTATTTCAGATCTAATATGCAGGAAGTATAAGAGTAACAATTCTGTTGGCAACACCAAGGACGATGAGATTTTTCATCATGAAGAAATAGGATCAGCGCTGAGCTTATACTTTGTTTATTTAGTTAAACAATTGTTAGAGTTTATTCTTTAGTATTATTATATTGTAGTTTTTTAAATTATTGTAAGTATCGTTTAACTTTTTCTACACTATAATAAACGTTTAATGCCTTTTATAAAAAAAACACTAAAGAGCGTCACTCGTATCAATAATTATAACTGACCCTAAAATTATTATTATTTTAGTAAAATTGGCATAAAAGTTAGGAAAAAATTTAGGTTCATTTCCTTATGTCCATTACATCAAGTTCTCCAATATAAATATGACACGTGGTAAAAAGTGTTTAAATGACCAATCACAATAGAGAGAGAATATAGAAGACCACATTTTATATAACCAATCATAGAAGAGAGAGTGTAAATACAATATCTGATTGGTGAAACTTGATGTAATAGACATAAAAAAATGGACTTAAGTTTTTTCCTAAAAGTTACTGTCTAAAAAAGCTAATATATAATAATACAAAAAATGAGTATTTTCAATAGCTTTTTTTGGCCATTGATGATAGTCACTTAGAAAAAATGTAATTTTTCCAACAATCAAAATTTGGTTATCAAAATAAATATATTAAAAATACTGTCATCGTTGACAAATTAATGTATTATTGAACAAATTAAATATCGACATTGACAGTAAAAAATAGTATTATATATTAACAATTTATTTCGACGATCAAATTTTAATTATTTAAAAAATGTATTTTGACAACTAATTAAACATATAATTTTCTTGTTCTGTAAGCTTATGAATGGATATAAAGTATAAATAATAATCAATATGTGGCCTTGTTAATTGATAAAATGGCCGGTAAATTAAATGGTTTGAAGATATAAAAGTCAATGAGCATATCTCTTATAAATAGGCGTATATGTATGTATGTATGTATTAAAAATTAAAAAATCAATATATGCCTATTACTTGATAGTCTTGCCAATGGCAATACTCATAAAAGTGATTTAAAATGTCTTTATTTGACAAATACCAAGTGTAAAAGTTAATCATTGTACATGTCTATTATTTATTAACTCTTTACATAAATTTGAGTATTTTCATCATCAATCTATATTTCCACGACCACTTAATTTTTATTGTCAAAAAAATTACATTACTCTTCCCTAAGAGATGTTGAAATTACACTACCCTCCCTTCTCGTTTGCAAAATTACATTGCCCTCCCTTGAGAGATCAAAAGTCATTACACTTTGATCCAAAACACCATTCGCCAATAAAAAAAAATTTAAAAGGTCAAATTTTGTCAACTTCCAATACAATAAATATTCATGACTAAATTACCCCCCACAAAAGTCTAAAAGGTCAAATTATAATAACATTGTTTCATTTTTTTTATTTTCTTTTATTAGTTTATTAGTATTTATAGTAATTATTATTGTTAACAAAATAAAATTCTAAAAAAAAAAAAATCAGTAACTTAAAATAGTTTATAGATTTTTATATTAATAATGTAATATAATATAAAACATTTATTATTTTACTTAATTTTTTATAATTAAGTTATATATATATATATATATATATATATATATATATATATATATATATTACTATATAATAATAAAATATATCAAAAAAATTTTGTTAGGTGTACTAGAATTCAGTTTTATAAATTTTTTTTGGTAAAGATTCAGTTTTATAAATTTCGATGAAAAGCATAACGTTAAACATTTTTTATCTTGTGTGAGGGTCAATTTAGTCATGAATATTTATTAGTCATTAATATTTATTATATTGACTTTTTAGACTTTTTTTTAGTGGGAGAATAGTGTTTTGGATCAAAGTGTAATGACTTTTGATCTCTCAAGGGAGGGCAGTGTAATTTTGAAAACTAGAGGGGAGGGCAGTGTAATTTCAGCATCTCTCAGGGGAGGGCAGTGTAATTTATTCTAATATTTTCAACAGTCAACAACTATATATCGATAATATTTTTTTCAGCGCTATTTTTTTCAACAACCGTCGTCAACAAATGTATCGTCAAAAATGATATTATTGACAAATATCGACAAAGATTATATTGACCGTTGAAAATACTACTATTAATGACTTCAATAACTTAATTCGATGGCCAAAATTTAGTTGTTGAAAAAAAGTACTTATTTCGACGGTCAAAATTTAATTATTGAAAAAATGTATTTATTTCGACGGCCAAAACTTTATTGCTTTTTTAATAATTAATAGTGACCGTCAAAATAAAGGTCGCTAAAAATACACATATTTTTTATAGTAAACGTAAAGTATAAAGTATGAACAAAAATTAACATATATATCTCTTGATTATTTAGTAAGAAACTGAAAATAGTTTAAAGAAATAAAGTCAATGCGAGCATGTCTATTTGTAGATAGGTTTGTAAAGTGAATAATGAATAGGTATATATAAAGTATAGAAGAGAATCAACTACATATATATAATGGGGGAAAATGTGAACATTTAGAAAGATAAAATAGCTAAACGAAAAAAAAAAACTTCTCTTATTCATATTGTTATTAATTAAATTCTATCATAAATTAAGTGTTAAATTTTATATTAGAAACAAGAACATTTATGTGACAATTCACGTGAACTTAATGTGCGCTGCCAACATGATTGGAAATTTTCGAAACTTTATGGAAGAAATTGTAAATTCTTATATAACTTTAGGGACTAAATTAAAAACTTGTTATAAAAAAATGACCTATGTTGAAATATTAAATCCATTAGAATTGCCAAATAATTAGTAGATAATACTAAATAAACGATGTTGAGGTTTAGGATGAAACCGATCGAAAGCATTGGTACATTTTGAAGACTAAAAAAATCAAGGATGAAATCAATATAATAATTTTAAACTTTGAGGATAACAAAACTATATTTTACCTTTTAAGTATTAATTGAATGCAAAAGCATATTTTATGCAATTTTCAAATGGAAAAAATTTAGGTGAATTTCTTTATGTCTATTTCATCAAGTTTCTCAATATAAATATGACACGTGATAAAAAGTGTTTAAATGACCAATCACAGTAAACAGAGAATATAGAAGACCACCTTTTATATGACCAATCATTGAAAAAAGAGAGTGTAAATACAATATATAATTGGTAGAACTTGATGAAATGGACATAAAGAAATGGACCTAAGTTTTTTCCTTTTCAAATTTATCCCAAATTTTTTTCTTGTGATTACTTTTGTTTTAAAATTTTCAATTTGCAATTGATTTTGTCCATGTACAGAATATTATTCAAATTACTAAAGAAAATAATGATAATATGACATTATACATGTAACAATAATTACTATTAACTCATTACTCAAAACAACGTAAAATCATATTAATATTAATTCATAATTTAAAAGGATATATTGTTTTTTCATATTAAGAAGACAAAAATTAAAGAAAGTGGTATGTCTCAGTTAATATAATTGATGATGAGTCATTATTGACTTATATAATATTAGATGTGTGGATATCGCACATCATCATTTGTCGTTAATAATTTGGACAATAGTGGAGGTTTAAAAAAAATACTTGTAACATAACCAACAGGTGGTTGGTTAGAGTGGTAGGTATTCCATTCCTTTAAGTAAGGTTACGGGTTCGAGTATTGCATATGAAAAAAATTCTACTAAGAGAGCTCTATCCTCATTATGGGACCTTAGGTAGCTCAAATAGAATTGTCTCAAATTGGAGGATATGGATATCTATGAGAAAAAAATACCGGTAACATAATTTGAGTGAAGGTGAGTATTTGGAGCTATCAAGAGCTCAAGCTCACTAGTTGTAAGTCGTTGGATCTGTCTTGAAATCTGTGTCATTTTATATTTAAAAAGAATATTTTAACACACATATTCACATAAATCCAACAATTAATAAATGATGAACTTCAGCTATTTCTATAGTATTACCTTTGAGTGATTACATAAATGGTGCTTTCTTTTTCTGTCAACCAGAAATAATAACTGTTCACTTTAAATTTGTTCACTTTATTTTTACTTTATCTAACGTTTGGACACTTTGGGCCAGGGTATAGCATATTAAAGTTTGCATATTGGACTGCCCAAAAGGATAAAGCCCATATATATCCTCATTTCATTGCAGCATTAGTGCATTACCATTCTTAAAAGCATAGCCCAAAAGATTCATTGGGCCTCTATTGGGCTTTATCCCAATAGTAAGTCTCCCAAAAAAGATCCGATAATTCAATTTGAAGCTAAAGGACACACAATCCATTATCCATTAACAAATTGTGTGTTTTTTTTTTCCTTATTTTGTTCTTTGGAAGAAGAAAAAATTATAAATACAAAACACTACCGTTCAATCTCATTTAACATGGTTCGTTTTATGTTTTCACAAAAATATGGGGAGCTATTTTATTAAGTTATAAAATAATTAAAGTATTATGTTTTTAGATTAATTTTTTATTTTGTTCTTAAAATTTTATGGTTTATTCTGTTCCAATAGCAAATGATAACATTATATATATAATAATAGTGTTAACTTATTATTGAAAACAAATGTTGCTTCTTTGGAATGAGAAGAAGAATAACAAGAAACAATATCTTTTTTTTTGTTTATAAATGTTGATAATTTATTAATGTTACATGTTTAGTGAAACATAATTTATTATTAATAACTTAGACGATATTGGGTATATTGAGACTAAATTAATTTCAAATCCGTAACATGTTGACCAAAAAACGTGATAATCTCTCAAATTAGCGTATAGTCTTTACCAACAAATAAGTAAAGTAAATAAAATATACGGAACTGGACAATGACTTGAACAAGTGATTGGTTCATGGTTTGATCGGTTTAATCGGTTGAATCATATGACATAATAAATAATAAATAATAATTATTCTTAATATACAAAACGACATCACTCAAGTTTTAAGTTTCAACATACATAATTTTAAGGTTTCAAATTACACGACTTCTCAAATTTTAATTTTCAAGACTTGTAAAACTCTGAAAGAACTTGATCAAACCAAACATAAAATTCTTGATAATCATGACTTCTTAAATTTTAATTTTCAAGATTTTTCTAATTTCTTTTTTTATGTTATTATTTATTTTAATTTTTTTTAGTCATTAAAAATTTGTACCGGTTGGACCGCGGGTTAAATCCGATCCAACTAGGAAAACATTTTTTTGAGTGTAACCAACTTGGCGTTGTATCCGATTAACGATTGGATCGATCGATTCGGTCCATACAACACTAGTAAATATTACATATTGTTGTGAGAAGAATCCAGTGATTAATAACTGTCGAAAATAATATTTATTTTATGTGACACATATCAAATTAGTTTGAGAGTATAATAGTAGCAAGGATAAATTCTTAAGGGAAAATTAATGTTCTTATCATTACTCCCCAAGTAGAAAATGCAACTTCCCTCCCTTATCAGATGGAATCAAATTCACTTATCCTAATGAAACTAAACTCGCCTGAAAAACTTTTTAACCTTGTATCAAACACCGAAACAATGGTGAGATAACTCACCATCCCACCCTTCTTTGGTACCAAACGTGCCATACATCTATTCTCTTCACAAACTAGTAAGACTACATTTTGTAACAATACCAAACAGTAGAATTTATATATTTTCACGTATTTATAAAAAAGTTTACATAATATTTTTTACATACAAAACACACTTTTTATCATTTTTTTCTCTCTACCTCTCTCACCACTTTTATCTATAATACTCTACTTTACTCTACAATATTTTACATATCTTTCCTTCTCATCCGTGTATTTCCAAGCTAGCCTTTACAATGATAGTGACATGTAATACATAGGGCAGCATTGGCGTGAGGGACCACCCTATCTATCCCTATTCTTACTCGCAGCAGATTAATGAATTCACACTCGTAGCTATGGGCCCAAACTAAGCCCATCCACATGTTCTGTTTGCCCTCATTCAGTATATATATAGGGTAAAGTACCCTTCCCGCCTCAAACTTTGCTGCAATGTTCATTCCTGCCTCTAAACTTTTTTTTTGTTCATGCCTACCCCTGAACTTTCAATTTTGTTCATGCCTACCCTTTTTGCTAACACCGTTAACTTTTTTGACAGAATTTGCTGACGTAGACGATGAATGTGTATTTCTTTTTCCACGTCATTGTCCACCTCACATTTAACTTTTTACTTTTATTAAAAAAATTAACCTAATCCAAATAAAAAAATATTTTAAGGTCAAAGTTTGGTTTTTTTTGGATTATGTTACTTTTTTTTAATAAAAATAAAAAAGTTAAATGTGAGGTGGACAATGACGTGGCAAAAGAGATGCACATTCATCGTACACGTCAGCAAATTCCGTCAAGCAAGTTAACGGTGTTAGCAAAAAGGGCAGACATGAACAAAATTGAAAGTTTGGGGGTAAGCATGAACAAAAAAAAAGTTTGGGGCCAGGAATGAATATTGCAGCAAAGTTTGAGGACAGCAAGATACTTTACCCTATATATATATATATCACATCTTATTATTCTTCTCAATTATGTTTCTAATTAAATAATTCAATTTCAAATTTAAGTTTGAGAAATTATGATAAATAATTTTTATCACTGAACAAACATTATTTATAAATTTAGATTTTTATTTTTTTAAATAAAAAATAGCCATTAATTTAGGATCTAATTATAACATTGCCTCTTCTATTACAACAACAAAAAAAGTATTTATTTATTTTTCAAATTTCGGTTTTTCTATTTATTTTAGTTTAAAACAGATATTTTATTGTCAATTTAAATGATGTCACTTTAAAACAATACATTTGTTTTTACAAAATAAGTACTATAATTTGACTTTTAAAGCTCCTAAATTGCTTAATATTGGCTCATTTTATTTATTTTCTAGTAAATCACTATTTTAATTTTTGAATTGTGTAAATTATCCCAATTTAATTTTTAAAAGATAAAAATGTATTTAGTATATAAAAGATGCAATTTTTCATATGTTAGTTCTTGAAATATAATTTGTCTCATTTTAATCTTTATAAATTTTGATAGACTAAATTAAAATAAATTATATTCTTAAAAGACTAAATTTGATATTTTTATCATTAGAATAATAAATTAAAATAAGTTGTATCTTAAAGAATCAAAATAGCAATTTATTCATTATTATTTTTTATATAAGATCTTGTGTTCTTTTGCCTAAATAATAATATACTTACTTTAGATTATATCAACTTTTTTTTTGTTGGAATACCAATTTTGGTACACATCAGCATGTATTCACAAGCCGCATTAATTAACTAGTTGAACCAAATTTGGCATGTGGGTCGGTGTGCCAAAGCTAGTATAGATAGGTTTGTACATTTTAAAAAATTGTTAGTAAAGTTTATTTTAAACTAGATATTATAATAATATTTCATTACCTTAATATATGTTAAAGTACATTTAAATTATTTAGAAATTTTGTTTTAAATGCAAATAATTTTTTTCAAAAGTCTTTTTTTTATAAATTTTATTTCTCATCTATCTTATATTTAAAAAAATAATAATATTTTAAGATATATATAATATTATATTAAAACCACCTATATCTAAAAATATATTGGAGTCCAACATCAATATTAACTATGCAGCAGGTAATAGATCGCCGAATTCACATTACAAACTAATTTCTCTAATCTTTTGGTGCCTTTTAATAATAAAGTTGTAAATGTATTTCGGATAATTTATTTTAATTAAAACATATCAGCAAAGTATATGTATATGGATGTGTTTGATAGGTGAAATGAACGGGGAAATAGTAATAGGAATGAAAATAAGAATGTTGGAGGAAATGAATATGACATGTATATGAATGAAATAAAAATGAGTAAAATGATCATTTTTTATTTTATTCTTATATTAGAAGTGAGAATGAAATAAAAATAAATAAAATAATAATAACAAAAATATAATTTTATCACATTATAAAAAATAAAGCATGTTTAATAAAAATCTTATTAAAAATATTAGATCTACATCCATCATTACATCCAATATAACTACACTTCTTTTTCTGAGTTCTAAAGTTCTAATATATTGCTTTTTATCTAATGAAGAGAACATATTCATTCTCAAAAGTCAAATGTGGTCCCCCTAAATAATTTAATAGCGGGAAACAACACATATTTATTATGTAGTACACACTATAATTTATGCTCAATTAATTATGTTTACTATCATATTAAAAAAATTAAATTTAATTAAGAATCAATTTATTTTAGATCAAAGTATAATTTATGTTTTCTATATTTTATATCAAATTTTCTTTTGAGATTTATTTCATCCCCCATTTAACACTATTCCAATAACTAAAGATAAATAGTGACATAATAATATTAATATTAATACATCAATCAAAATAATATTATTTCCTTATATTAATAACGTATCATAGATTAAAATAATTTTTTTATACTAAAAAAAGATGATAATTGTGATTTTATTTAGCGTATATTGAATATTATGAGAGATAATGAATTACTAATATTATGTGTAATATTATAGCATCATTTTTCATTAATATTTTGGAAGGTATTAAGGATTTGAACTAAATTAATTGTATATTTGTAATTCAAAATTTTTATGATATAATTATGTACAAAAGATATTTAAAGATGAAATAACTATTATTTATTAAATAACCATTTAATTTTCAAATTATTATTTCGATATTGATTATTTTTAGTTAGGAATGTTATTTTACTTTATTTTATTTTTTATATTAGTCAAATATAAATATTTAATTATATAATTTGATCAAAACAAATAAAAAATATAATTTAAAGTGAAACATACTCTAAAAGTTTATTTTATTTAGTAACTTTTAAAATAATGTTTTCACTTTTTTTTATGAGTAAAACATTATTTTGGTCCTTTTTAGATAGCACATTTCTCAATTTGGTACTTTTTAGGTGATCTTTTTCAATTTAGTCCTTTTTAGATGAATCCATTATCAATTTGGTCCTTACCGTTAAAATTACTAACGGAGTTAGCTGAGGTGGATAATTTGAGATAAATTTATAATTTTTAAATAATATTAGGACTTTTTAATGTAATTATTTTGGGACAATTTTGTAATTTTCACAAATTGAAAAAGAAACATGGTACCATTTTCAATTTGTGAAAATTATAAAATTTCTCAAAATAATTACATTAAAAAACTCTCTTAATATTTAAAAATTATAAAGTTACCCCAAATTATCCACCTCAGCTAACTCCGTTAGTAATTTTAACGATAAGGACCAAATTGATAACGGATTAATCTAAAAAAGGACTAAATTGAAAAATGCTATCTAAGAAGGACCAAATTGAAAAAAGTGCTATCTAAAAAGACAAAAATAATATTTTACTCTTTTTTTTATTATAGTTATGGAAATTTATCTAATATTTAAAAATAAAATAAATTAGATTAAAAATGATGATAAAAATGGAAACGTAGAAGAGAGAGAGAGAGGGAAATTGAGAGAGAAGTGGGAGGGAGTGGGGGGTCCAGTGAGGCGTGTACGGATGTGGTGCAGGTGAGGGGGAGTCGTACCCTGGTGCACCGTAGTGAGAGCCGCAGAGGATGAAATCCCCTTTTGCGTACCAAACAAACAAACCCCAAAAATCCTCTGTCGGCAGCAGTCTCGGCACACGCGCCGACTAACTGTCTCTTCTTCCTTCTTCTGTGGGCCCCACAAAACGAAGCAGAAACTCGGAAAGGGACAAAAGAACGCGTGTGTGGGCGGCGGATGTGAGAGGCGCGTGGGAATGCAACAGATTGTGCGCTTGCGCTGGGGAACAAACACGGACAAGAACAAGGTACCCAGATCGCGGGGTTTGTTCTTCAGTATTCAATTTTCTTTTATAACTTTAATTTTAGTTAAAGTACTATTTTAGTCCTGTTTGCATGAAGTTTAATGTTGGTTCTAAATGTTTTAAAAGTTTAATATTGGTCTTTAAAGTTTTATTTTTGTCGATTTTAGTTATCGTCTGTAACACCGTTAACTTTTTTACCGTTAAATGATGCTGATGAATAAGAGAAGATGATGATAGGGTGACATGGCAGGGATATGTCATACCACGTCACTAAAATATGACATATAGGAGAGTGTGTCATATAAGCATGTCACGTCATCATTTAACGGCAAAAAAGTTAATAGTGTTACACTCGAGGATCAAAATCGACGCAAAAACAAACTTTGAGGACCAACATTAAACTTTTGAAACATTGAGGACCAACATTAAACTTCATGCAAACATTGAGGACCAAAATAAACCTTCAGCCCTTTAATTTTTTACTACTTTAAACATTTATAATCTTAAAATTAATGAAGATAAATTTTAAAATTCTTTAATTATTTAAAATGAAGTTAAAAAAATATGAACTTTTGCTAATAAGTAGTGTTGTAAGGGTATTATTTAAATCTTTATTATAACTAATAAGAAAGCTTAAATAATTATTCTTTTTGATTTTTCATCTTCAAGATAATACAATCTCACGACCAATGAGAGAAAATTTTAACAAGTGCCCTAAGATACTTATTAGACAAAATACTAATGATAACAATAACAATATTAATAATAGAGACAAATTACTTTTTAGTTTTTGAATTGTTGGTTAAACAACTATTTAATTTATAAAATTTGAAAATAAATTATTTGATCATTAAATTTATATTCTTGTCAACTATTTTGTTTCTTAAATGTTATCTTTAAATCATTGTGTACGTGACATAGTTGTTAATTATATACTAACGTGACACTACTAATTTCTCATAACGTGCTTACCCCACTTTGTGTCATTGTTTGAGTATTTAGTATTATTTTAAATTAATGCAATATTAAGATCATTCTCTCTACATAGAGGATGTGTTTATTATATTTGATAGTAAAATTTGAGAATGAGAATGTATTAAAATTATCACTTTATCTCTTATATTAAAATATTAAAAACAAATTATGATTATGTGAAATCAAATGACATAATAAATATTTCATACCTCAATTTTTTTTAAAAATTTAAGAACAAAAATCGAAAGAAAAACTAAATCTGCCTGTGCTAGTGGGGTCAAATAAGCCCCACGCATTCCTTTCCATTTTCAATTTTGCCAAGCAAACACACCTTAAATACATTTTTAAATACTCATATAACATGATTAGTTAAGATAGCAATATATTATATATTGGTAAAGTAAAAATGTTTATTTTGGTCTTATATGTTTCACTCAAGTTTGAAATTAGTCTTTTATGTTTCAAAAGTTTTAAATTAGTCATTTATGTTTCTCATAAGTTCTAAATTGGTACTTCCGTTCAAATCCGTCAATTTCTTAAGTTAACTGCTGACGTGGCGAGCCGAGGTGGACACATAATCTCTCATACATGTATCAGATAACTGGCATGGCCTTAGATATACTAAAAACACTCAAACAACGTCGTTTAAGCCAAAAATAAAATTATGTTGAGAGGACCAGTATGAAACTTGAATGAAACATAAAGGACTAATATAAAACTTCAATGAAACATAAAGGATCAATATAGAACTCCAATGAAATATAAAGTACCAATATAAAACTTCAATGAAATCTGAAGGACAAGTATAGAACTTTTGAAAAACATAAATGACCAATATAAAACTTTTAAAAGATAAATGATCAATTTAAAACTTACGTGAAACATAAAAGACTAAACATTTGACAATTAATAAATTAATAATATTATGTTACCATATAACATCCACGTTAACAATAACTTAACCAATAATATTAGTGGGATTAAATAATTAAGAAAATTGTAAATTTAAAGACAAAAAATAATTCACCTTATAATAATAATGAGTTGTGTTCACAGGGCTCGAGGCAGGCAAGGCAAGGAGGGAAGACACCATCGTAAGGGAAAAGGGACCTCGTCATGTGCACCGTCCTGCTGTTGAAACTTGAAAGCCAAAACCAAATCAATAGAAGATATAATACTTATTTTGTTGGTCAAATTATTCTTTTGGTCCTTAACGTTCGTACGAAGTTTAATATTGGTCCTTAACGTTTCAAAAAGTTATTTTAGGTCATCAACATTTTTTATGGTCAAAATTGGTCATCCAACGTAACTCCGTCTGGTTTTTTTTTTGTTAAATGCTGACGTGGAAGGCTTATGTGGCACACCTTCTCTCCTATGTGTTATATGACACTCTTTGCTGAGTTTAAGTGAGAGAGAAGTGATGCAAAACGGCGTCGTTTTGCTGAATTGGAGTGAGAAAGAGTGTCATATCATTCAATATGACACATAAGAGAGAAGGTGTGCCACATAAGCCTTCCGAGTTAGCATTTAACAAAAAAAACCAGATGAAGTTACGTTGGATGACCAATTTTGAACAAAAAAAAACGTTCAGGACCATAAATAACTTTTTGAAACGTTGAGGACCAATATTAAACTTCGTGCAAACGTTGAGGACCAAAAGTGTAATTTGCCCTATTCCGTTCATAAGATCTGTTTTATTGGATAGATGAATATAGATAAACAAAATTTCACATAAAAATAGAGAAAATAAAATTAAAAGATCAAATTACTCTTACTAATTTACTCCTACTAATTACTGTTTCTCCATTAATTTTATTTTAGAAATAGATATTAAGTAGGGATCAAATTGTAAAAAAATAATTAATGTTCTCTTGCTTTTGTAAAATAATAGATATTTTGAAAAAAAATAAAAATCTCCAACAAAGAAGATATTGTGAACCGTATAATATTAATCAGAGAGAGTATTATTAAGAGTTTGTAAATTTTGGTTTAATAGCTCTCTGTTATTAGATTTGTTTCAATATTTATGTTAAAAACATTTCTTTTCAAATTAAAGTTAATATAAATCTCAAGACAGATTCAATGATAAAAAATTAATAAGCTAAAGATCACATGCTCCCCACATCATTACCGAGTCAATTAGTTGATTAATATTTGAGACGTCGCCTTGTTTGGTAAGCGTAATGTTTGACGTAATCCAATATTTTCTTGTAAATTCTTCCTATGAAATTAAACATGCCTTACTTTATAAGATTATATTTTTTTCCTTATTTTTTTTATCCACTTTTATTTCATTCCTATGTTCCGTCTTCCAAACATATCCTTATTTGTGAAAACATTTATTTTTAATAATGATTTATTTTACAAATCTATATTGTTTATGCATGCTTATTTGGCTCATTGCATGTGCATGTTTCTCTCCCTGCTGGCATCTTCTTCATCTAATGGTAAAGGATGTTTTGTAATGTAAAAATTCATGAAGTGATTAAGTATTTATATATAAAAGGAACAGTTTAATAAAAAAAATTTACTTATATTTTAGTCTATTAAGAGATTGAATTTGTATGAACTAAGGCATGTTCACTTGTAAAAAAACCAATTTTATGGAGACTAAAAAGTAAGTGGGGTTCATTTGATCTCACTTAATTTTTTATTTTTTCAATTTCATCAACTTTAAAAGAAAAAAGAAAAATAAAATACAAAATATCTTTTTACCCTTTTGATTTGACATGATTTGACACAATTATAATCTTTTTTCTTTTTATTATTTTAACATAAGGGGTAAAATAGTCATTTTAATACATTCTCATTCCATTTTCATTAGCAAACTTTTACCACTAAACACATCAAATGCATTCGGTTTCCATTCCTGTTTCTATTTCCATTTCTATCTAATGAACGTGCTCTAAAGTTTGCATTTTCTCCTTTTAGGACCTTTTTGAGATTAACTTTATGTTTTAAAAATTAAAATTGATATTCTAATTTTGGATGAGTCTATAATACAACTTGTTGCATGCATGTAATGTAATATCGGCCAATAGGATTGTGACACGTGGGAAATTGTATTGCATCTCAAGTCATCCTACCCGCATGTCACAATCCTATCAGTTGATATTACATTGCATGCATGCAACAAATTGCATCATAGACCAACCCTGTAATTTTTTATATTTTGCGGACTAAATATAAATAAACTACATCATTCAATAAACAAAATGTTAATTTACTAGAAAAAAAAATATAGATAAAATCATAAAAGACAAGATGATTTAATTATCTTCTTATTACATCAAGAGCAGAGAGAGATAGATAAATTAAAAGACATTATTATTATTATTATTATTAGGGTCTTCTAACGTGTGCCATAAGAACACATCTTAAAGTTTCATTTAATTAGTTAATTGAGTTTTAAAATATTAAAAATTATTTTTTAAAATGAACTTTCTTAGTTTTTTTTTTTTTATAAACTTTCGGAGTTTTCATGACATGAAATATTATATTATATTATATTAACTAATTAAAAGAAACATAAAGGTGATGTTTGATATGCTATGATCTCCTGTTATCTCAGATATCATAGTATCTTAGATAACGTAGTATATGATACTATAGTATAACATACTATAGTATTTATAATGCTGACGTTTGGTATAACAAAGAACGATATCTCATATGTCAGACATGTAAGATGCATATGTTTGGTATTTTTTATAATTAGCATAACTTATTTTTTTTAACTTCCTTATTTATCCTTATAAAATTTAATAAGCTTCATTTTTTTAAAACAATGTAAAAGATATTTCATTTAAAAAGAAAATATTGCATTAGTCATCAATTGAGGAAGAAGCCATAATAGATCATGTGCTAAATGTAGAACAACACCAAAAAATATAATTGATTATTGAAAGGAATATATAGGAAAAAAATTGGCTATTGAAAGAAATATGTAAAAAAAGTGGCGATTGTATATATGGAAAAAAAAAGTGGCGTCAAGTTTATAATTAGCGATTGGGTATATGGTAAAAAGTGACGCTAAATAAAAAATTTGCACCAAGTAAGAAAATTGAAAAAAAAAGGATAAAATTGGAAGTTTAATAAAAAAAACTTTTTTAATCATGTATGTGATATGAGATGACATAGTTTTTGAGTTGTCATCAGATCATACCCTTTTGGTTGTAATGTAATAACATGGTGTTATCTCAGATGTCATCATGTGATGAGGTTACAGCATACCAAACACGACATTCAACCCTGATATCTAAGATACTATGGTATGTAAGATAGCAGACATAAGATCACAGCGTACCAAATATCTCCAAACATGTGTCCTTTTAGAACATAATAGATAAATCTTTATTATTATTCTCTTTAATTTTTTAAATAATTAAATCATCTTGATCCGTCAAATAAGTCCAAGTTGTGCACAACAAAATTGGTCAATTCTAAAGATGTGTTTGGTACACGAATTAAAAAACTTGTCTCATAATTATAAGTTATAAATCTTATAATGCCAAGTTTAGTACAGAAAAAAAAATTTCAAAAATCTTGTAATATCATATTTATAAGTCCATTGGATGAGACTATTTTCAATTACATAAATTTATTAATTTATCTCTAACCTAATTAACATTTATGAATTAAACCCTTATATTTTTTCTTCACATAACATTTGCCTCTCTCTTATTATATTTTTAAATTTCACCTTATATTTGTTCTTCACATAACATTTGCCTCTCCCCCACATTTGTGCAATCATGTTTTAGTTTAATTAATTTGTATTTAATGTTTTTAGTTAAAAAAATAACTATTTTGTTGCTAACTAAACAGAACACTATGGAGAGACTTGGATCAGACATAAGAATTTAGTACTGTTGATTAAACGAATCGTTCTGCATGATAGTATGTATTGCTTTTTAATTTTTCACAAATATTTTCTTACTAAAAACAATGATTAAAATTAACTGGTAAAAGTTCTAGAACGATAGTAGAGCTTTATCAGCATAATTTTTTTTATATCAAAATTATCATAAATTTATTCACTTAGACAATATTTAAATTGAATTAATAACCTGGCAAAATTTGAAGGGATCAAATTGATAAAATCATCAACTAGGAAGGCCCAAAATGATGTTTTAATTAAATTGTGTGTTTGGCTAAGAAGAAACCTACAATTACAGAGAAAGAGACAAGAAAACAACTAAACCTATAATTACGGAGGTGGCGTGTTGTCTAACTACAACTATTGCCGTACTGTTTTCTATAATGAGATTCGTCTTTTTATTTTTTGGGTTTTGCTAACCAGTGCCCTTAAGGAAGCATTAAATGAGGTTAAGTAGTAAAAAAGTGCATAGAAATCAGAATTTATATTAAATGTGTTTTTCTATTTTTCTTAAAGACACTAATACCCTCAATCTATTATTTAATAAACATTCTAATTGCATCTCAACAATATTTTTTATATTTATTTCTTTGTATTTATTTATATTCTTTTATTTTTATTAAATGGTTTTTAAATTTTATTTTTGAAAAATGCTTTTTTAATTAAATATGATATATAAATTATTATATAATATAAAACAATTAAATAAAAACGTGACCAATATATTTAACACAATAAATAAAAAATAAAAGAATATAAATAAATAAAAAGAAATAAATATAAAAAATATTATTGAAATATAATTATGAATGTTTATTAAATAATAGGTTGAGGGTATTAGTGTCTTTAAGAAATATAGAAAAACACGTTTAATATAAATTCTGATTTCTATGCACTTTTTGACTACTTAACCTCATTTAATGCTTCCTTAACCAGTGCCCTAAGGGCACTGATTAGCAAAACCCTTATTTTTTATCGGTCCTTTTAATATGTCACTACAAGAAAAAACAGGATTAGCTAGGAAAAAATCCGTAGCTAATCCGATTAGCTACGAATTTTTCCCTAACTAATATTTGAACGCTAATTGTTAAGGATTTTTTTCGTAGCTAATCCCTAGTTAATCCGTAGCTAATCCGTAGCTAAATTCCCTAGCTAATCCCTAGCTAAAATTTCCTAGCTAATTCCCGATGGTAACATTTAGACCAACCACTAGGCCATTTATCACTTTTTGATTTATTAATATAAAACATTTTATATATACACATATAATAAATTAGCTAGGGATTTTTTCCCTAGCTACGGATTAGCTTGGAAAAATCCGTAGCTAATCCGTAGCTAATTTCCTTAGCTAATTAGCTAGGGATTTTTTCCCTAGCTAATTAGCTAGGGATTTTTTCCCTAGCTAATTAGCTAGGGAAATTCGTAGCAAATCCCTAGCTAATTAGTTAGGGATTAGCTACGGTTTTTTTCCCTAGCTAATTAGCTAGGGATTAACTACGGTTTTTTTCCCTAGCTAATCCATAGCAAATTCCTAGCTAAATTTTCCCGCCTTTTCACGTCAAATTTTTTTACCAAATTAGCTAGGGATTTTATGCCTAGCTAATCCGTAGCTAATTAGCTAGGGATTTTTTTCCCTAGTTAATCCGTAGCTAATTAGCTAGGAAAATATTCCCTAGCTAATTTTCGTAACTAAATCAGTTTTTTTTGTAGTGTGTCGTTAGAACATATATTAAGAATTTAAGATTTTATCTAATTAGTTAATTAATTTTTTAAAGAATAAAAGATTTTATCTAATTAGTCATAGATTCTAATATATGAAATATTTTATTGACCAATCAAAAGAAACTCTAAAGGTATATATTAAATAAATTCATTTTTTTAAAAAGTAAATTATTTCACTCATTTTTTATTTTTTTTATAAGATCACTCGTTTTTTTTAACTTTAATAAAAGAAATATTTTATAATTAAAAAATATAAAATAAAACATACAATAAAAAAAATATATATATAAAATAAAAAAATATTGAAAATATATAAATAGAAAGTTATTATCGTAATTAGAATAAAAAAATTTATTAAATATTAAATTAATTAATATCTTAAAATTTTTTATATTATATTTTTTAAATATTACAAAATAAATTACATGTATGTATAATTACGAAACTTCTAAAAAAAAATATATGGTAGAGATCGATCATATTACCAGTAAGGAGAGACAATAACGCTATGTATAAGTCAAGAGAGTGATAGATCTTCATTATCACATTCACATACATACACTAGTTACCTTGATGAAACTCAAAAGAATTTTATGAAATTTTTAATAACAATGATTAAATTGTTATTTTTAAAATTATGAGGACTTTATTACAAATATTGTAAGTATAGAAAGCAAAATATATAATAATTTAATCATATTTATTAAATAAACTTGGAATCTACTTTTATGATGTTCCCAAAACTAGCAAGCTTAGCATTCATCTACTTTTAAAGATATCAAAGTCTACGTAGTTTGTTAAGATAATATCAGAGCGAAGTTTCAAGTCGATGATAGCTTGAGATGACGAGGAGAGGAAAACCTAAGTTGGATATGTACATAAAAGCATTCGAGAGAACGTGAGTATAAGGAGGATAGTAGTTATAGTAATCCTTCCCTTTGAGGAAGGGGTAAGTAGTTCTCTATAAGTAATGGGTGAACAGAAGGGAAAGTGCGAGAAGTAGTTATGAGTTATAGGTTTCGACCGTATTTAGAGTCGAGCTTTTCCAATTGTGTTGCTCTCGACATATCACTTCATATTTTCACTTCATGTTTTTTCACGAGTATCATTCTTTTAAATATAATCATATTAGACACTACAAAAAAATAGCGATTTAGTGTCGAAAGTTTAGTGGCGGTTGTAAACAAACGTGACGAAAGTTTGGTTTAGTTGCGGTTCAACTAACTGTGATAATGTTGGTGGAGTTTAGTGTCGGTTAAACAACAAATCGCTACTAAGATAACGTTTAGTGGCGGTTTCTTTGAAATCGTAATTAAAAATTGCAAAAAAAAAAAATTACTGACAATTTTTGGGCAAAAAAAAAATTGAATAACCACGATTACTAGAGAAACCATGGCTAAATTAATGACAGTTATTTATAATCGCCGTTATATAATGACGGTTACTATAGATATTGTCTAACATTAAATTTAAATACTTAAATTCGAACAATTATTCGTGGTGTTGAGATAGTAAGTACCACCCTTTGAAGTCAATATTTACTCAAATTTCTAAAGTTCTCTCTAGTTACATGTGTAAAATGTACTATTGTTCTCAATTTTTTTATATATATTTTATAAACTTTGAGTCAATCAAACATTAGTATTTTTATCAATAGAAACCAAAGTGCCATGCACGTCACGTAATTTGATTTTATGTGAAACCATATTTTATCTCTTTAATTCCTTTATAGTTACAATTTAAACATAACGTTTTTTTCCTCACAGAACAATATTCACAAAAGTTTAAAACGTTTTATTAACTATTAATAATTTAAATCATGGTGGCTAATAGTCTTTTCCTAACACAAATCCTGTTTTTGAAGCTTCAATTGAAAAAAATCGACCACCTCGAGTTACCTATATTTCTATTTGATTATCAAATCAAAATATTGACAAACATTTAAGGATTTATTTGCTTTCACTGTGCTTTTTAGAATACAGTTTTCTAAAAAAAAATCATCTGAGAGGTTAATTAAATAAAAATAAATTTGTGATGAACATGAATTTATAATATAACGATCAGTGGATCACTATAGAAACAAATTGATGATGAGAATATAATGGACATATAGAAAGAAACAAATATATTCTGTGAATGACATTAATTATTATAGAATTAAAGATTGAAAAAGGTATCAGTACCACTTGTTTCAATGGTACACGTTCATTTTGGCAAGCTGTCTCCCATCAAATTAAAGATGAAAAAAGAGGAAAGAATATATATATATATATATAAAATTGTGTATATATATACCAACCCGGTTAAAAAATTTATATTTTTTTAATTATTATTTTTAAAATTTAAAATTTAATATTTAAAAATATAAAAATAGAATATTATTCGTTAAAAATTTAACACTTAATAATAAATCTCATAATACTCGAAAATTCAGTTATCAAACATATTTTGATGAATACTCTAAATAAATACTTGGCCATATATATATATATATATATATATATATACACACATGTGTGTGTGACCACTGAGCCCACAGAATGAGAGTTCATTATTTATTGGGAATTAATGCAACAGACAAAAATACTTAATTTCATCCCCACCAAAAAAAATACTTAATTTCATTGTCTAAAAATATTTTTCAAAATTTAATTTGAAAATAATCATTTTTTAAATAAAAATTGATGCTTAAAAAACAGAAAACCTCTCAATTTTATTTTACAATAATCATACACTTCCATTATTTAATATGATCATTCTAAAAAGTATTTTAATTAAAAATGATAAATAAATAATTTTTACGAGTGATCAACTAAACATTTTATTTTTGAAAAAGTAATTAAAATTAAAAGTATATCACAATTAATTTTTTAGAGTCTTAAATTATACTCTCTTAAGAGAGAAAAAATTTTACAAGTTCATCAATTTGATCAAAATACTCTTTTTTTTATAAGAAGATCAAAATATTTTTATGTTTATTATTTATATTATTAAATTAAATATATATGTATTTAAATAATTATATGAAAAATTATGTTTAAAATTGCATTAAAATTAATTATTTATTAGCTCACAATAAATAGTAGTAAAATAATAATTTTCTTAACAAAATATTGTTCTAATAAATTATAACTATTTTAAAAAATTAGCAATAGTATTAGAAGTTTTTTTGTTGACCTGATATAGTATTAGAAGTATTTAATTTTAAGTTATTTAATCTGTTAAAAAATAAAGTGTACAATTTTAAAATAAAAAACAAATGTTTTGTAATTTTAACATGTTAGAGTAATTTTACTTGAATTAAAATGATAGTTTGAGGGGTTACTGTTGGATGGTCAACGGCGCGTTTGGATTGATGAGACTTTAGATGACATTAACGTGTGATAGTGATGTGAGAGGCGAAGACGACTGAAACTGAGATAGCATAGCTAATTACCTATAACCTCTCTATCCCTATCCCTATCCCTATCCCTATCCCTATCCCTATCTCTATCCCTATTCCTATATTCCTATGCTCTTAGCTAGCTTCCCTACTATATACTCTACTTACTGCATGCCTACTTTTCTTTCTTCCTTTTTACAGTTTACTCCACCCAACTTCTTCAACCCTGTTTGGTTACAAGGATAAACCTATTCCCAATCATATATCCACCTTCACACAAACTACTACATACAAGTATCCATGGTTCTGGATAGGAGTATACATAGAATATTATTGTCTCCATCTAGGTATCCGTGGACTGCTATAAGGTATATTTGGTAAAGAATCTAAATAGTAAAATCTTGGTATTTTACGATTTTCAAAAAAATTTTACATCATATTTTATACATAACAAATACACTTTTTATCATATTTTTTTTCTCTCTCCTAATTTTTTTCTCTATCTCTCTCATCACTTTTCTCTACAGTACTTTCTTTTATTTTACTTTATATCCGTGCATTTATACCAAACGTATCCTAATTTTTTTATCCTAAAACTTCCCTATCCATAATTTCTCTTGTACCAAACGAGGCATAAAGGCACGTTTGGTTGCTTGTGAAAATTGACACTTGATGTTTTTCATTTTGTAGTTTAACATTTTCTCTAACATTCTTCCTACCAAACGTATCTTATTTTTTACAATGTGATGAAATTATGTTTTTGTTCTTTTTTTTACCCACATTTATTTCATTATCACTTTTAATATAAAAATAAAATAATCATTTTATCCATTTTTATTCCATTCCATTTACACACGTGAATTTGACATTATTGTTCCCATTCTCTTCTGTATTCCCATTCTCATTATCAATTTGACATGATGACCGATGAGAGCAATGAGCAAAATAACTACCCCTCTCTTATTAAGACTCAAAATAACTAATAAGCCTTTAATAATTACTAAAATAAATTACTAGTAATTACAATATATATAATTTAATAATAAAAGGCTTATTAATTATTAATTACAACATATAATTTAATAAATATTTAAAATATTTAATTAATTAATTAAATAAATGAATGAACGAATAAGTAATCAATTATTATCCTTATAAATTGCTCTCTATGTGAGTAATTTAATGGATTAATTACTTTTTTTTTGTTTTGGGGTCTTTACTCAATATATATGTGTATAATCGAACTCATCACGAATTATTACATATTGTATATATATGAACAATGAATCTAAATATTCATATCAAATATAAATTTGTGTATGTTCAAGTAAATATATATAAATATTAAAATATTATTAAATTTTGTTTTTTTATTAACTCTGTTAAAATAAATATTAGTCAACTATTAGAATTATCTTGATATATTTGTGTCATTTTAAATTTAAGAAAACATTTTTTTAATACTAGTCTTAAAATTAATTTAATGACTGAGAAACATTGAGTCAAAATTATGGCATTGTAGATACTAGTTCATTTCAAATTTCATCATACTCAACGTGTATACCAATTAATGGTAAAATTCTAATATACAAACTATGATACATATAAACTTGTACAAACTTTACATGTTTGGTCCATATTTCGTCACGTGTTCAGTAAATTTCTGACATTTGCCCTAAAATTCTTATAAAATTTTGTCTGATAATTACATTTTATGTATTTAAGTTATTTTGAAAAAAATTAATTTAAATTATTTTATTTTAGAGTTTTTGGGTTTTGAATTTTTTAATTTATGATTTAAGATTTGCGGTTTGAGGTTTCAAGTTTAGGTTAATAGAATTTGATGGTTTATGTTTTATAGTTTAAGGTTTAAAGTTTGAAGTTTCGGGTTTAAGATAAAATGTAAGGTTGATTTTATAAATATTTTTAAGAGAATTTGAGAGTACAAATTTCAAAACATAAAAGGTTAAAGAGTATAAAAATATGAGAAGCTAATTAAACACATGAAACAAAAGTTTGTATAATAAAAGTTCATGAGTTAATTGAGATTATGAATAAGTATAAAGTAAAAACATTGACGGGTTATAAGACTCATAAGTTCTCAATCGTTAAATATGTCTCAAAATTTGTGTTATATTAAATATTAAAAAAAATAATTTAAAATAAATCTTAAAACAAATTAAATAACTAAAATTAATATATGAGTCATACCAATAACACAGTGAATAATGGCCGCAAAAATGGTGGCTATTGATAAATAGTGGCAACCAATAATAGATGAGACATACCAATAACACAGTGAATAATTACGAAGTTATTATATCATTAATATGAAAATAATAATGAAATTATATCATTAATTGGACCGGTTATTATATATAAAAAAATCAAGTTGAAAAATGTTGGTCAAATCTAATTATATCATTAATATGAAAATAATAATGAAATTATTTTAATATCAATAATATATTTTATATTATAAAAATTAAATTTCTATTAATTAATTTTTAAAAACTACACTTAATTTTTTTATATATCAAAACGATAAATATAATTTTCTCTTTTTGTTTTTTTCTTACCAAAACACATTCAATAGTATAATAATTAAAGTAACGAAACTCCACAGCTTAAATGAACAATAATTAAGGGTATGTTTGGTAAAGAAATCAAACAGTAAAATCGTGGTGTTTAACGATTTTTAAAAAAATTTACATCATATTTTATACATATTAAACATACTTTTTATCATACTTTTTTCTCTCTCTTAATTTTTCTCTCTATCTCTTTCATCACTTTTTTCTACAGTACTTTCTTTACAGTACTTTACATCCGTGCATTCATACCAAGCGTATCTTCAAGTAATTAATGGTGTACATGAACAAAGGAGAAAATAATTAATGAATTTCAGAAAGGCACAATTAAATAGTATTAACTAAAGGGGGGTTTGAAATGTTGGAATGTTGCAGAATTAATTAATTAATTAATTAAAGAGACTTAATTAATGTAGGGTGTTGGAAGAGACATGCCTTGCCTAATTGTCTGGTGGTCTATGCCCAGAACTGATGAGAATTGAGAAAACAAACAACAGAAAAAGCAGAAGTCAGAAAGAGCAGTATCTTTAAATCACTTATTAAGATCATTCAAGAGATATATTTAAATGAAAATTACTTATTTATTCTTAATTACAAGTGTTGTTAGGAATTTGATTTTAGTTTTGGATATGGCACAACTTTGAAATAATTGATCATATGTTTTACTCGTTGAGATGCATATAAGTTAACGAGAGATTAGTCATTGTGTTTGATAGTAAATATTTTGGTCGAAACAAAAAATCCCTTGTATCAAGATCTATTGTAATTAATTGAAAAAGTATTTAATGATTTAAAATGAGTAAAAAATTAAGGGTAATACTATAGGGAGTTCGAGAGTTTTGGCTCTCTAGCTTTCAGTCGTTGGATCTGTATTAAAATTTGTGTTAAAATACTTTAATTTTTTAGATTTAAGATAAGATCTTGAGACAGATGTAATGACTGAGAGTTGATAAGCCAAAACTCATCAACTCCAATAGTATTATTACCCAAAAGTCAATTAGAAATAATCCTTATCATAAAAGTATCATTTATGTTTCCAAACTTTATACTAAATTTCAATTTGGTCCATACAAATTTTTTGCACTAAGATTTGTCCTTAGTTTTGAATCACAATCGATTTCGTTCTCTAGGTTTCGAATTTCGTCTTAACACTTAAATTCGTCCAAATTACTTGACATAACTTCATACATATAATATTAATACTAACTTATCACTCAAGACATTTTCATTCCATCATCTTTTTTCTTTTTTTCTGTTTTGTTCCTACCAAACACACCGGATAAATTTCATTGAAATTTATTTTTTTTTTATTTTATTCGATGGAAATGAAGAAGATGAAAATTCCTTTTATAAAGAAATGTAAATAAAATTAAGGAATTTTATCTAGCTATGCAGATTGATAGATAAAGAGAGAGTAGGTGGGTTAGCTCAAGACTTGGATAGTTGGATCCCCTAAATTAAAGTCGAAATTTTTTGAAGTTGTTTATATATATACATATTATATTTAAAAGAGAGTTACTTCATGATGCATGATTTGAGAAAAGAGGTTTTTTTTTGTCCTATTTGATCTTAAAATTATTGTTCCGACTAATTTAGATTTGACTCACGTCGCATACTTGATTATGGTATAGAAGAGTCACTCAACGAACATAGCTACAATCACAATTTCTCAAACTAAGATCTTATTTAAGTGATACTAATTAAAATTACTTACCACTTAAATCAACTTCTCGTTTAAAAAAAAAAATCGTTACTTTTTTTTTTCTTTAAAAAGATAGGATACTGAAATTAAACTTTGAGTCTTTCTTTTGAGACACGCTTCCAATTAACTTATAACTTAGAAGATGATTTTTTTTTTAATAAAACACACAAAATAAACAAATAATAAACTAATTAAAGAAATAACTGAGTGAATGAACCTAGAGAGAAGTGAGATTAATGGAGGAAAATTGGAGTTTGGTGACCCCAAAAGGGCAACAAAAAGAGAGAACAAGAACTCAAAAGGTGCCGAAAGATGCACCATATATGCATGAAAAAGCGCCATTTATATTAACATTCAATTTGATTTGATTATTGAAAGTTGAAACATGTATATGCCATATGTGTACACGTGATTGGCTCTTCTATGTATTAGTATGTTAGGTCGATTTTTTTTTTCATAGTTCTCTTCACTTTTTTTATTTAAACTTAAAAAATTGTAAACTTTTTCTATAGAATAAGAGTTAAAGATACAAAAAATAAATAAAAAATTTCACACAAATAAGGACATACCGTTAATGGTTTAGGGATCACCTTTATTAGGGACTAAAAAAAATAAAAAATTCCACATAAATAAGGACATACCCTAATACACTCATAGTAAATCTCAATTTATGTAGAGTTTTTAATTTTTTTTTGTATCTATATCTTTCATACTTTAGATATTCTTTAGAAAAAGTTTATAATTTCTCAAATTTTTTTTTAAAAAAAAGAAAACTATGAAAAAGAGTCGGCCTAACATACTAATGTATAGAAGAGCCCAGCACTGAATCCGTTCTCACATATTTATATTTGGAAATTATTATTTATTAACTAAATAAATATTTTTAAAAAAAAAATTTAAAGCCCATGTTAATTACATACTGCATTAGAACGAATTACATAAAAAGTCTTGTTAATAAGTATCTTAAAAGCACTTGTAAGGTTTTAATAATCCGAAAACCAATAGGCGATCAAAAAAAGAGAAGAGTGACTTCTAATTTCGTTGGTTTGAGATAAGTGCTCTCGAGTTGTGAAAAATAAGGAAGTGAAGGACTTAGGCATGTTTGGTATAAATGTACGGATGTAAAGTATTGTCAAGAAAGTACTGTAGAATGAAATATTTTAGAATAAAGGAAAGTACTGTAGGGAAAAGTGAAGAGTGAGATAGAGAGAAAAATTAAGAGAGAGAAAAAGTTTGATAAAAGTATGTTTGATATGTATAAAATATGATGTAATTTTTTTTTAAAAATCATAAGATTACATGTAATATACTGTATGTTAGTCTTACCAAACGAGCCCTAAGCCATGCATGCAAGTCTCCGGAAGACTTAGAGGCTCCCATTAAATAGGTTTAGAAGGTAAACAATATTTGTCAATTTATCATGCAAGAACGGTTCATGTGAAAGACTCCCAAAAAGGATATGAGTAATCGAAATAACAGGTTTTTTTTAGGAAAAAATTTATGTTCATTTCCTTATGTTCATTTCCTCCAATTCCACCAATCATATGTTGTATTTACACTCTCTTTCTTCTATGATTGGTCATATAAAAGGTGGTCTTCTATATTCTCTCTCTACTCTGATTGGTCATATAAAAGGTGGTCTTCTATATTCTCTCTCTACTCTGATTGGTCATTTAAATACTTTTTGCCACGTGTCATAATTATATTGGGGAATTGGAGGAAATGGACATAAATTTTTTCTTTTTTTATTGGTTAATAGAAAATTTAATAATTTAAAAGTTGTAAAAAACTAGCAAAAACATTTTTCTATCTTGTTAAAAAATGTTATTATTAAGTGATAGAAAGACAATGGTAAAAAAAAAAAAAGAAAGAGAGAAAGAGAGAAAGACAGTTTACTGAGTATTAAGAATACTAGCACTAGTTTGTTAGCATAATATCAATTTAAAATATTGTCATAGATAAATAACTAAATTGAGATAAGCCGCCGGCATCTTTAATTTCAAAAATTAAATTAGATATATTTTATTTTTTTAATGACTAAATTGAAATAATTATATTTTTCAAAAATTAAATTTTATATTTTTATTTTATATAAATTAAATCGAGACAAATTACATATTTTAAAAACTAAAAAATTTGTTACTCTATATTCTTATAAACCAAGTTTCTCGGGTTTAAGTGTTCAACCAACATTTTTGCAAGAGTATTGATACAAGTATTTTGATTATTCGTATAATTTTTTTATAGAAAGAATATTTATAATTAGTATTATGCGAGTATAAATAAATTCTTTCATTTTATTACTTATCATTTGTTAATATTAATAAAATTTGATTTTTAATTTATTTTGGATGAATTTCTATTAGAATTGACAAATATAAAAATGTATTGCAAATTCATTAATTATTTTGTACGTGGTATTAAACTTTCCTTTATATTTCATTATTATGATTATTTTGGCATTGTGGTCAATTAATATTAGCTTGAATATATGAACTGATTAATTTCTTTAATAATTCGCCAAAATATTAAAATAATTAAGATTGAAATCTAGTACAATATTTAATTCTGTAGCTAATTAATTAAATATATTCAAAGATCTAACATGGACGATTGAAAGAACCATTTACGTACGTAAATGACATATATATTAATTTAGTAAAATTTTAAAGAAATAATACAATCCATTTTAGCTTAAACATCATCTTCAAAACGACAAGTGACAAAGACAAGAGAATAGATAGATATAGTTTGGAAGGGCAAAAGATATCGATGACAATATAGATTATAGACTACAGTATCTAGACTATACTAGACTCCAACTAATATTATTGTTTTATATATATAAAAAAAACTATTATGACTAATATTTGTAAAAGAAAAAATAAAAACCACATGACAATATTTCTACTCTCATAACAAATTCAAATAGTAAAATTTATGTATTTTTATAGTTCATAATAAAAATTTAACATTATATTTTTTACATATTAAATATATTTTTAATCATATTTTTTTCACCTAATTATTTTTCTCTATTTCGTTCAGCGCTTTTTTTTATAATATATTTCTTTTATTCTACAATTTTTTTTACAGTACTTTTTTTTACTCTACATTAATACATTTCTTTCCTTCTTATACATGCATTTATACCAATTATTTTTTTTCTGATAAGCACGTAGCCTTTATTTGAGTGGTATGGCGTTTATTTTTATTTAAAATTTAAAATAATAATATATTATTAGTAAAATATAAATTAAAATAAATTAAAATAAAAATATTTAATATAATTTAATTTAGAGTAAAAAACATAAAATTAATTTAATATATAAATGTTACAAATAAAATAAACATAAAAACAGGTATTCTCTTACTCTTAATATATCTTATTTTAATTATAAAAAAAATATATCTTATTTTATGTTAAAAATTTGGGTACATATATTTTTTATCAAATTTAAAATATTATATTGAATTTAGTTATAAATAAATCACGTGCATTATTATTTTTGTTTCAACTTCAATTTACCTTGGTTTAGAATTCTAAAGAAAAGATTATACATTCACATAATATATATATATATATATATATATAAATCTATTTCTTACACTAGCAAATTATTGTAAATAAAGAAGGTGCATTCTCAAGAAAAACAGTGTGGTTGGGAAATGGAAGAATTGTGGGGTGAGGAATGCACCACGCGCCAAAAAGGAAGAATTCACAACACAAAGCAACCAGAATGCCTCATGTGACTTTTAGATTAGTGCCCACTTTTATTATCGTCTCATCATCCTATTTTGTTTAAATCAGATACTCAAAAATTTTAAAATTGGTTTTGAGAATGGTTGGTGTTTCATTTTTCTTAACAAAGTCTCGAGTTTAAGACTTGTATGTAAAAAATCTTTTGACGAAAGAGTTTTATCTCAGTTAACTCGAATAGAATTACTTCTAATAGAAAGATACATGTGAAATTTAAAAAGTTTTTTAAAGCTGTTCCGTACCTAAGATAAAAGATCAAACCCTTAACATTTAATTAAAGATAAATAAATCATTTCTACTCAATCATAACTATTGAATTATTGTTGTCCCATCTCTGAGACTTCATCTTAATTAATTAATTTAAATTTGATTTGTATTGCGCACTTGATTATAATAAATTTTTTTAATAAAGATAATTGCACTTAGAAAAGATTAATCTAAAAATCTTATTCAAGCGATGGTATTAAGATCAACTACTCATTTAATTTTTCATATAATTTACAAAAACTACACAACAATCACTCTTTAATCTCTTTATGCCCTTCCTTTTCTTCCTTCCCACACTCTCAGTACTCATCACTCACCCCACTAATATAATTGGAGAGAGAGAGAGAGACAATGGCTATCTAAGCTTCATGAGCTTTGCATCCAAAGAATCCAAATTCCAAATTCCACACACAACAAAGATCAAAATACTTATAAGTACACCGAAATAAATTAAAGCGAGAGAGAAGAAGAAGAAGAGTCCGGTTGGTTGGGTTGGATTTGAGAGCAAGAGAGAGAAGAAAAAGATGAATGGAAAAACCAATGAGATGATAAGAGAGAGAGAAACAGAAAATACAGAGTAAGTAAGAAGAAAGGTCGTTATTGGTGTTGCTTATAATTTTGCTCATTTTTTTTTCTCTCTGCTCTGGACGACTCTGCCTTCCTTCTGCCCTTTCTTTCCTTTTCCTTTTCTATATGTCTGTGAACAAAAGCCAAATTGACAGGCAGTCCTAGTAGTAGTAGTAATAGCAGCAGCGTCCAAACACCACCCAAAACAAAAGAGCACACACAAGAAGAAGATCATGGAAGAATTGCTGCCTTGTTTCGTTTTTCTCTCTCTTCCAAACCAAAAAGTCCACTCCTAACAAACAACTTCAACAACTTCCATCTCTCTCTCTCACCAAATTTGATATTATATTTCACACACAAGATCTATCCTTATCATTCTCTCTGGTTTCTTATTTTTATATATATATATAGATAGATAGAGAGAGATAGAAGAGAGAGAGAGAAAACTTGTAGTTGTGGCTACCACAAGGAGGTTGCCTTCCGATTCTGGTGCTTTTGCCGATTGGGCAGCTTCCTCCGCTGCCCGCGCTGCCCCAGCCGACGAACTCTCCCTCGGCTTCAATGCGGGGCCCACAGCATCAGCCCACGGCGCGGGACACGCCTCCGGAATGTGGCCCGCCGCGGCGGCTAGGTCAATCAATTACGGTCTCACGCCGGAGATGGGCGGCATGCTCGGCCTGCGCGACCTGTTCGTCGTCGCCGCGCCGTCGTCGTCGTTCCATAACCACCACCACCACCATCACCACGATCCCTCCGCCGTCGCCGATCCCGCGAATCAAGCCGCCACCGCGCTCGGCGTCGGCGTCATCCCCCTCCTCACCGCGACGCCGCCGTGCATCGAGAACGAGTTGATGACGACCAATCGGAGCGGCGGCGGACGCGGAATTCAGCTCTGGCAGCAAGAACAAGACTCCGACGAGCAAGGGCAGTACCTGAAGAAACAAGGCTCCGCGACAGCGACAACAACAACGGCGCCCATGTTCGAGCTGAACGAGGATTTCGTTCAGAACGAGAATAGCCTGAGCGTGTCGGGCGGCGGCGGAACGACGACGTGTCAGGACTGTGGGAACCAAGCCAAGAAGGATTGCTCCTACAGGAGGTGCAGGACTTGCTGCAAGAGCCGGAATTACGATTGCCCTACTCACGTGAGGAGCACGTGGGTCCCCGAGGCACGCCGGAGAGAGCGGCGCCTCATGGCGGCTGCGGCCGGCGGCGGAGGATCTAGTGGGGCCACTTCCGGTGGTTCCAAGAAGCCCAGACTCGTCACTTCTCACCAGCAACAACAAACCGCAACAACTTCTCACACTTCCACTTCTAATACCACTCCTCCTAGAAGCTTCGATACTAGCTCTAGCCATCAAGGTTTGTTAATTGTGATTAATTTTTTGTGTATTTTTCTCTAATTCTCTATATTTCATGTTAATTTTTTCATTTAATTTATTCTCTAGAAGGGTTGTAGGTGTAGTATGATATAATTAAACCCTGGAAATTAATCAATAAAGTAAACATTGAAATATCTAGTATTTGGAAAAAAAAAATTAGAGTATTTGAAGATCATTTTGTTTTTGCTTAATAGAGTTGAATTGAGTAGGGTTTTGGTTGAATTATTGTGTAGATGCCGGTTTCAAGGAGCACTTGCCGGGTCAAGTGCGGGCGCCGGCGGTGTTCAAGTGTGTCCGTGTGACGGCCGTGGACGACGGGCAAGACGAAATTGCGTATCAGGCGGTGGTGAAGATTGGTGGCCATGTGTTCAAAGGGTTTTTGTATGATCAAGGGGTTGAGAGTGGTAGAGATCATGTTTATCCTAATCTATCCGAGCTTCATTTGGGCGGCGGCACCGGCAGCAGTGGCGGCGGTGGTGACGGGAGAAATGGGGCTTCATCTTCTTCTCCAATGTTGGATCCTTCTGATGTTTATGCAGGTGGTGGAGGATTGCTTGGAGGTTCATCCTATGGTAATCCAATAAATTGACAAGAATTTGTAAGCTAATTTTTCTTCTTTTTGCTAATTATGGGAGGAGCTTTTGGCAAATTGGTTAATATTCATCTGGCCAGGCCTTGTATTCTTATTATTTGCAAATGTGTCACTCTTTTCTTACATTTTTCAACCCAACCCCTTGGTCTTCTCTAATTTCTCCCCACATTGCATTTGTCATATTGCATGAAATTAAAGAGTTTAATTAGAACCTTGACTAGAAATTAAAAAAAAAAATCAGTGAAATTAAACTTTTTTGCTTTGTTTTGTTATTTTTTTTGGATTTTAAACTACATAATATGCACTGTTTGGAGGTTATCTATTAAAATATATTACTGTTTTCTTCTTTTTTTCCAGCTACTGCTGATTTTATTTTTGCATTTCTCTTCCCTTAATTTCTTTTTGTTTTACATTTTATTTTGTCAAAAGGTAAAATCTACAGTGTAAAGTATAGTATTGATATGATTATTTTTCTTTCTCTTTTATATATAATATTTTATGAAAAATTGGTATTTCTGTACAAAGTATTGGGTTTGCTTCCTTTTGTTTATACAAGCATCATATGTTATTTTCATGATATTTACTCTTGGGAAGCTCATATTTACATTATTGGCACTTCTTGTTTCTAACTCTATAGTTTTTGGATAAATATAAATTAGCATTAAATGCCATTGCTTTATATATATTCTAGTGTTAATAGCAGCTGTAAGGTCATCCTCAACTATCTATGGCAGTCTCTTTCATCCAAACTTATTAGTCATAATATTCATGAATACACACTATGTGTTTTATACTACTTTGATTTCCTTTTGTTCATGCTTTGAATTCAGATCTCATAGCCATTGTGTAAAGCTTTGTCCCATCTATATATGATCCAACATTTTCATAGCTCCTTGACATATATATTTAGGTGTAATGAAATTTTCATGCTTGGTAAATAATATATACTTAATGTTTCTTTGGTAGAACTTTAATTTATGGGCTTATCTAACGAGTGCTCTTGTACACTTTTTAAGGTTTTCTTTAACTGGTTGAGAGAGAATTTATTGTGTTGAATTTAGCGAAAGTCAACAAAAATAATCCCTAACCAGCGTCTTAAGAGCACTGGTTAGTAGAACCCTTTATTTGTAAGGGGTGAGATGTGTGAGATTTTTGTAGTTTTTGGGTACTATGAGATATATATATATATATATGCTATGTACTTACAGGGGTTGGGTCTAGTGGAAGGGACTAGTGCCTCTCCACGTGATGAACCCATGTTCGATTGCTAGGAGAAGTGTCTACATTTAGTGATCGACACATCTCGAACATAATTGCTTCCAATATAAAAATACATGTGGAAAACCAAAATATATGCTTTGTGATATTTTGGATGACACTCGGTATTTTCGATGCGAGTTTACCAAACAATGATATCTTAGATGTCCTTGACATTTAAGATATCTAGGTCGAGATAACACTATACCAAACTTATGCCGAAATGATAGGGATGCTTTGTTTTGTTTTCTGATTAATCCCATCTTAGTGTTGTTTGATGCTTCACTTTATCCAGCACAGGCATCTTTTTTTCTCTTTGCATTATTGTGGATTATACGTTGCATTTGCATTCTTCAATTGTTTAGAGGATTTAAAATTCTAAAGCCTATCATGCTTGATTATATATGTCATTTCTGCATAACTTGATATAATTGTTGTTGTAATTTCCTTTTTCCTTGCCTTTTCAATTCTTTATTATTGCAGGAGAAGCTGCAGATTTTCACGTCTCAATTAAATTTTTGCTAGATTCTTGCTTGTCCTTTTTGCCAATGATAAAAAAAAAAAATAATTGAAGCATTGTCTATATCCATTGCATGTACTTGCATTATATATATATATATATATCATCTCTCGCACATGATGTCCCTTTTTAGTTGTCCGAAACTTATTATATATGTTGGTGGAATTTACCATGTGGATTGCAATATACTTGTTATTTTGTTTCTTTTTTTGCCCCATTACTAATGGTCATGAATCCTACATTCATACATACATATATGATTTTGACAGATTGCATTATATATATATAAATGGATTTTGCTAACCAGTGCCCTTAATGCTTGTTAACGTTTCATCTGATTAGCCAAGAGAGTAGTTGTGGTTCCTTCTGATCGATTTTTCACGATTTTCAAATTATTAAATACTCTTTCGGCCAATCAAAAGAAATGATAACTAGGGCACTGGATAGCACAACTATATAAATATATATGTTGTGTCCTATGTTTATATTATTAGTGTCTCCTTGCTTTTTTACAATTAATTGTATCCGTACCACTTTGCGTTCATTTATAATAATAATAAGTGTTTGTTATTGTTGGACATTTGCAAAATCCTTGTGCATTAGAATTTTGGTATAGCTTAATTATTTGGCGCTATTTATTTCTTTTGCTTTAATTTCTGAGATATTCTTTTTATTCTTTAAGCACTTTAATTAGGGTTTACATGTATTTATGAATGAATCTTAAGCTTTTGAACTTGACAATGAGGTTCCCCTCTGCATTTGGCAAATTTTGTCATAATTGGTCTATAGAACTTATGAAACATCACATTATATTGTAGGTTTAATGATACTGTTTGTTCTAATACATGCACTTGATATGTGAACGAATATATAACATGACGGTGTCATATCAGGAGAGAGCAAGACACTGTGTGTGTGTAGTATCTGTGTCTATCTCTTTCGTTATAACGCATTATGAACTTATTTTATGTCGGCCGGGGCCGGAGTTTCTTGAGTGTTGGTTAATGTTTGTTATAGAACATAGATACGGTTGAATTCGGTGAAACTATAACATGATAGTGTCATAGTCGAATCCGTGTCTATCTCTATCATTACATGACTTTGCGAATTTATTATATCCGACTGAGGCCGGGAGTTTCTCTAGAATTGCTTAATGCTTGTTCTAGAACATATTTATCGTTGGATATCGAGGAATTGTGAACTTATTACATGCCGGCCGGTCGGGGCTGGGAGATTCTCGATCGAGAGTGCTTAATTTCCATTTTTGCCCTTTGTCATAGAGGTATGGGCTAGATAGCTAGCTAGGCTCCGTATGTTACTACAAATTTTTGTGCAATATTGTACTTGCATGAGCATGTCTTCTTTGGACGTTATCATTACTATTATCCTTTTAACATCATAGCAGAGGCCAAAATTTCACCTGTTTTACCTTTGAACTCGTGTTTCTTTTTACCTATGTGCAATAATTTCTGAAACTGGTCAAAAAAAGATGTTGACTTAATGTGAGATGTACTTTAATTGATGATTCGGATCGTTGATCGTTTAAGATTTTATTTTGTTGTAGTCATCAAATCATTAATTAAAGTGCATTTTAATTGATCTATTTATATATATATATATATATATATATATATATATATATATGAAGTTGTAAAAAATGGATCCTTTATAGTTGTCTATATATATACCTGTGTTTCTGTCATGCTTGGTCAGAAAATGTCTTGTTATGTTTTATCTTTTAGGCTTTTTTTTTTTTAATTTGAGGAAACTAGTATAAAATATAACATTTCAATTTATTTATATCAACTATTGCATACAGTAGCCACGTTTTCCATTTATAATAATAATAATTTTTACTATTTAGTTGTGATTAATAAAGTTATGCATAATATCCGGGAATAATGTTAATTTTCCAGATTTTTTTTCCTTATTTTATTTTATTTTATTCTTTGATGGCTACAAAATTTAAATCTTGAACATGTACACTGTACCTGTCTCACGCACTGAAATTAAAGTATTGAGAAAGCTGAAGAAGGAAACTTCTATTAAATATGACATCATGTATCAATGAATGCCAAGAAAATTAGATTAATTCAAAATTTTCTGAAAATTATTATTTGTGAGTTAATTTATAATTTCTCTTCTCCGTGATTGGATTTTGTACAGTCAAATAATTCTGCGGACGTAATTAATTCACAATTTGGTTAATATTACAATTCGCAAAAAAAAAAAATATATATAAATTATGTCACGGTGACTATAAATAAAAATTGTTTTAACCTGATCATGGGTTAATGAATAATTAGGGCTCTTTAATTGATTCATTTCACTACTAAAAGAATTTGTAAAATGCAGTTCATTCCTTGCAATTCTTTGAAATGTTTAATTTCTGAAGAAGTAATTTTTAATTAGGATTCACACTAAATAGAACATACATAAATCAAATTATTATTAATATTAATAATTAATTTTATAAATAATTAATGTGTTATTTATGAATATTAGTAACAATTTGGTCCATAAGTCATAAGTCATTTCTTGTGAGTCATTGTTAATATTAATAACTGTTTGGTCCTTAATTCATTTATTTTATGTGTGATGTCTTATTTAAAAAAAATAGTACTTTGTAAATAAAATATTTTGATAGAATGACATAGAAATTGCAAGAAAATAAATTACGTGGATGAAATTGGATCCAGTAAAGTACAGATAGTATAAAGTGTATGAAGTACATCATACAACATTGCTTAAGTGTGCACTTTACACATTTTATCGGATATAACTTCTTAGATTTCGTCATAACAAATTTCTGGTTACAAAATCAGTTTTTTTTGTAGAAAATTATAATTGCAGAATTATTAATTCTTCAGAATGCTCTTCCTCCCCGGCCAATATTCTTTATGGAAGTTTGTATTGTAAGAAAGGAAAGGAAATTAAACCCTATTCATGATAGTGTATCTATTAGTGTTATCTGCAATCTTTCTAAAATTTTCTTGCAGTTTGTACAGTATTCTTCTGCTAGTACTGTAAAAGAAGATATATATACATATATATGATGAGAGAATGGAAGTATTGTCTTTTTGTGTCATATATATATAAATTAAATCTTCTGGCACTACAGTTACTTTATTCATTTCCATTTGCATTAACTTTGTGTATGTGACTTTGCTTCTGTCAGATGATCACCTCCATTTCATATCATTTCATTCATCAATCTCTTTTCCTTTTTATAACAGTAGTGGTAGTAGAAGCTAATTAAATCTATCATATTCAATTTCATGTCAGCTCTTGCTTATACCTTTTTCTAATTTGACCATGGTCAATTGTAGCTTCTTTTTCCTTTTTTTTAAAAAAAAATATAATATTTATTTATAGAGTCTAGAGACTAGAGGGGATCATGAATCTTCAATTTTGACTGTAACTTTTTTGGCCTCAATTTTGTTTGAAAAATTTTAAATTGTAATCTATTTATTTATTTATCTATAATGTTTTAAAATTTTATCAATTTAAAATATTATTATATTTACATTTTTTTTATAAGAAGCTTCTTCTTGATAACTAGTAAAATTGTAATATACAAATTTGTATAAACATCCATTTGTATGGTTTATATTATGTCACGTGTCTAATAAGTTTTCAACATTTGCACTCAAGTCCCTATAAATTATAATTTTGATATTTAGAGTTTAGAGTTTAGATTTTTTTTTTTTTAGAACAAAGTTTAGAATTTAGAGTATATAGGTTAGAGGTTAGAGGTTTTAGGGTACCGTAAAAATAATTTCATAAATACTTTTTGGAGGATATACAATAGTGGAAATTGCAAAATATAAGGGGCTAAGAGTGTAAATATTATTGGGCCTCGCACAAAAAATATAAGGAAAAGAGAAAGAAGAATACACAAAAATTTTAACATGGTTCGGTGCCTTAAGACTTATTACTACGACCCTAACTTGGACAAACTTTATTACTTGTAATTTTTGAACGAAAAAATTAGAAACCCTCCTCAATACATAAAAATATCCAAAATCCAATACACCCAATGCTTATAGGCTAGTATTTTTATGTGTGTTGAAACCTATATAATTGACATCTATTTATATAAACTCCTCACCCACTCCTCAAACAAACTAAGCAATATAGGACTTGGTATTAATACATAATAAATATGACAAGTTTATTTAGATACGGGACACAACTTGGACTATTTTGATTTGTACAGATTTGAGCCAAACCAACGCTTTTTTTTTATAAGGAAACCAAAGTTTGTATAATAGAAAGATTCAAAACAATGTCACAGGGAATATAATGGGGTGTGGTTGAGTGGAATTGACTCATTCATCTTTAATTAAATGTCAGGGGTTCGATCTTTGCTTTGGGTATAGAGCAGCTTTAAATCCTTGGGCCAGCTGTCCCACCCTTCAAGGTGCCTACAATTCAGCGAGGAAATTAATCATTGTGCTCGACGGTGGATACCCTGATCTAGACAAAAAAAACAATGCCACAGGCCAAAAAAAAAAGTCAATTTGATAATAGAAAACTCTACCTATATGCTATTCTTGTATAGTCAGTCTTAAGTTTATATAAAAGAAGAGGATTGTATTAAAAAATCAAAAATTAATGTAAAATTTTGTTGAATCTTTATGAACAAGGTCAATTTGATAGTAGTATAAAAAAGTCTTTTGCCTTTGATAAAAATAAATAATGGAAGAGTTGTACAGATTAGAAATTAGATTCAGTGCAATTCGCTTCCGTGCAATTTCGGTGCAATTCTTTCAAAATATATATTTTTACCTCATTTTTTAAGCACTAATACGGACTTACTCTAACAATAATCCACTATGAATGGATTAGAGACGAAATTATTATCAATTTTGACAAATATCATTACTAAATAGCCTAGTGAGACTATTTTTCAATATCAATAACAATTTGGTCCCTAATTCATTTAAGGTGATGATATTTGCCAATATTGATAATAATTTGGTCTCTAATCTATTCATGGTGGATTATTGTCAGTATGAATCCATAATAGTACTTCAAAAATGAAGTAAAAATGTGCATTTTAAAGGAATTTACCGAAATTGCACGGAAACGAATTACACCGAATCCAATCTCTACAGAAGATTAAGGTCAATTTGGGTCAGGCAAAAAAAGTCTTTTACCTAATTAATGATATTCATTTTCATGTCAGCTCTTGCTTATACCTTATTCTATTTTGACCATGGTCAAATTATTGTTCATTTTCCTCTTTTTTTTAACAAATTATTTTATAGGGCTTTTGAAGATGATCATCAAGCTCGTATAGTAGTTTTAATTAGATTTTTTAATAGATATATATGTAAGACGTGAAGAATTGTATTTAATTGGGTGATTTGTTTGGAATGTTGAGTGTTTTAGTTGTTAGTTTTATTTTTGTTTCCTTATAATTATTTGAACTTTTTCACAAATTATTGAATAGTTGGTTGTCTGGAGAAAATTGATTTACATGTTATTATATATTTTTATATAAAAAGTTGTGTATATATATAGTAAGCTAAAGTTTTAAAAACTCAAATGAAGGAAATTAACGACAAATTAAGAGTTAGCCTGAATTTATCTTTGCACCAAATTAAGATGAGTTGGTTGGACCAAAAAACCGTTTTTCAAGTTGAACCGGATTTAACCGGGGTCCAACCGGTCAACCGGTCTAATTTTATTTTTTATTTGAAAAAAATATATTAAAAATAACATAAAAGAAGAAATTAGAGAAATCTTAAAAATTAAAATTAGAAAAGTTTTGAAAATTAAAATTTAAAAGTCATGATTATCAAGAATTTTATATTTGGTTTGATTAAATTCTTTCAGAGTTTGACAAGTCTTGAAAATTAAAATTTTGAGAAGTCACATAATTTAAAACTTCAAAATTATGTATATTGAAACCTAAAATTTGAGTGATGTCATTTTATATATTAATAATAATTAATATTTGTTATTTATTGCGTCATCCGGTTCGACCGACGGTTCAACCGGTTAAACCGATCAGACCATGAACCGAACACTTATCTGAATCTTTGTCCGATTCGATTCTTACAACATTGGACAAATGTAGATACTATTTGATAAACATGATTCAACTTTAGCTTACTATTAAATATTTTGTAATTAATGTTGTTATTGAGTATAAATAACGTCGTTAATTTAATTATTACCCATTGATGTTAAATTGTTAATTAACTGACATTTAGTGTCATTCTATAGTTAAAATAAGTGTATTTATATGTATAAAAGTCACTGTTTTATACCAAACTGGTACATAGAAATTTTGTTATATACAGAGATAAATTACTTTTTATCTTTGAATTGTTAATCGTACATTTTGAAAAAAAATACTCTTTGCTCCTTGAATTTTTACTTTTCAATTATTTAGTCCTTAAATTTTAAAATTAGATTATTTAGTCTATGACTTTTAGAAATAGATTATTTGATTTTTAAATTTTTACTTCTGTCAACTATTTAGTTTCTGGAACGTTAGCCATTACATAACCTAGTGACGTCCACACTACAGAACAAGAGGAATCAGCTTCGTCTTCTTCAAGTTCGTCTTTTGTCTTCTTCAGCTTCATTTTCTTTAGCTTTGTCGATGCTAATGGTAAATCAAAGCTTAGATTAAAAAGTGGAGTCCGGTAAGTGTGGTTTAGATCAAAATAGATAAATCGATGTTCAGATTCATTAACTATTATTATTTGTTCCACCATTTCAAATCAAAGTTTCATCTTCTTTAACTTAATCGAAACGTTTTTGATGTCTTGCAACTGTGGAAGAAAACCCTCTCATCAACCTCAGAGTTTTGAAGGTAGTGGTAGCACTTTAACCAAGTATGGCGGGCAACTAAATAGTGATATGTTAGCATTTAACGGTCACGTTACTTAAATAGGTATTGGCTAACATATGAGGAACTAAATAATTGACAGAGATAAAAATTTAAGAAGCAAGTAATCTATTTCTAAAATTTAAAGACTAAATAGTTAACAAATATAAAAATTCAAAAAATAAATAATATTTTTTAAAATATTAAATAATAATTTAATTAACAATTCAAAATTCAAAATTTAAACTTACCCATTAAATTCATGAACTGTTTCTATGAGATCAGAATCCCGATGTCTGTTATGATATTTCAACAAACCCACTGTACAAAATATATATCATAAAAAAATATTACTATAGGGTTTTTTGATTGTTTAAGATATGGTTTATTGTCTTAAATTTAATAAAAAAATTATAAACTTTTTTATTAGTTCAAATTCGAAACTTTTTTAATGAATTTTAAAAGTTCTTTACTTGACAAGAGAGAGCATTATGAATAAAATCTTGCATTTCCTAAGCAAATTAATTAGAAAGATTGAGTAATGGTTATGGGTAGTGTTGGTGGGTTTGGTTGAATTGTCTCAAAAATCAAAATGCTTTTCCAATGCAAAATTTTGCTTGAAATAGGCAGGTTTTATCTTGTGTAGGCCTAAAGGGTATGGGCTCCTATATAAGGTAGAGCAAGGACAATAAAACTTTAACAAACAGAACCTAAACCCTAAAACCCTAGCTAGGTAGGTAAGTAGATTAGAGTAGCTATCTAGCTAGCTAGCTAGCTAGGTAGGCTATCTATTGCCTAGCTAGTCTCATCTATCACATGCCATTACCAAGCTTCTCATACATAACAATAATAATAAGGAAAAAACTTAGGTCCATTTCCTTATGGCCATTTCATCCAATTTTCCAATATAATTATGACACGTGGCAAAAAGTGTTTAAATGACCAATCACAGTAGAGAGAATATAGGAGACCACCTTTTATATGACCAATCATAGAAAAAAGAGAGTATAAATACAATATATAATTGGTAGAATTGGATAAAATAGACATAAAGAAATAGACCTAAGTTTTTTCCTAATAATAATAATAATAATGCATAGGGTATCTCCATGCATGTCACTTCTTACAAAGAGATACAACAAAAAAAGGAGTGAAAGATAAAAGTATGAGAGTAACTATTATTAAGCCTATTTTTGTTCAATGAATTTAAGTCTAATTTTGACAGTAATTTAATATTTTTTGTTTTGTAATATCACAAAATTATATTGTTGTTAATTTTTTTAATATTTTAATGTAAAAATAAATTTTTTTTTATTCATTCTTATTTTATTTCATTTCCATCTCATTTATTTTTATTTTTTACTAATAAACATAATAAATATATTTTCATTATCACACCCGAATCTAAATCAATGGTGTGTGGATGCGATTAAAACCGATCCAAAGTAATAATAATAATAATAATAATAATAATAATAATGCATAGGGTATCTCCATGCATGTCACTTCTGAGTTCTTTCAAAGAGATAAAACAAACAAGAGTGAAAAAGGGTTTTGAACGTGACCAATAATGTTCATGGTGAAAGATATGGATATGACATATGAGGGTAATTATATTGGGAGCTTTTTTTTTTGTTTTTTTTTAAGTTTATACTCACTAGTATTTTTTTGGAAAAAATTTATGTGTTGTTGTTTACATGCTTTTGATAAAGTTAACCAATTAAAAAATGACATGAGTCAATTTTGAGAAGAAAATTGACACATGTTTTTTTTAATTAGTTAACCTTATCAAAAGCATGTAAGCAACAACATATAAGTTTTGTCCTGTTTTTTTTTCTGGCAAAGAGTTAGGTTGTGTTTGGTAGATAAACATTATAATAAAAAAAAAGGGAAGATTACTTCTTCTTTTTTCTTTTTTTTTACCAAACAAACTCCACTTTTTGTAATGTGATGAAATTATATTTTTATCCTTACTTTTTTAACCACTTTTATTTCATTCTCACTTTTAATGTAAAAGTAAAATTGTTATTTTATCCACTTCTATTTCATTCAATCCACAACAACATGCAACTTTCATTCCCTCCTCTTTTTCCCTTCCCATTCTCATTCCTATATTTTTTCCCCCTACCAAACACATCCTTATTGGAGGTTCATATATTCTATAATGCAATGTATGAGTCATAGGTAAGGTGCAATCAAGTTTTTGGGCATGCTATGTTACTATAAATGAATTAATATCATGACATGTGGCATATCATATCTTTGAAGAATTTAGAGTCAAGTCTCTAAATTATTGATAATTATATTTTAAATATGTCTACAAATTTTATAATTTAACCTATAAAACTTATAATAATAGTTTTAGTATTTGTAAATTTATTATGTTTTTGTCTCTAATTTTATGATAATTATATTTTTAATATTTTTTGTAAAAATATTTATATTTTGGTTTTAATTAATCATATATAATAAAGAATATATATACTTTTTATAAACAATACTAAAAATATAATTATTATAAATATAGAAATAAAACATAAAAACTTTACAAATGTTCAAAGTATAATTATTAAGAATTTAGAGATCAAATTATAAAATTTTAAGACATGCTAAAAATATAATTATAAAAAATTTAAGAATTTAACAGTGACCCATTTGTGGGTTAGGTACGAGATACCTCCAAAACTATGATCACACCTTAAACTAATTTGTAATTACATATGAGTTATATATATATTCCATGTACCTATTATATAGCCAATGATAAAGCCAATGATAATTATATTTGTATTTGGATTCTTTTATTAAAATATTATTTATTTATTATATTATATATATATATATATATATATATATATATATATATTAATAAAAAAAAGGTTGAAAAACTTAATGAAAAAGGAAAAGGAAAATGAAATATGGAATAGGAAAAACAAAAATTTTTCTGTAAATGTGAAACACACATACGGGTAAGATCTTATTATTGCATGTATGGGTCAAAGGGATTTGGATAAAGAGCACGATTCAGATCGTTTGATAAAAATTGATATTTATATTCGTAATGTAACAATTTGAATCAACAATAAAAAAAATATGTAATTTATACACTTTATTGGATCTGCACTTGAATAGATCCAAAATCATGAGCAAGAGGTACACGCTTTCTTACTTGTGACAAAAGTAACAATAGTTTTTAAAAAAAGTAAAAATAGTTGATTGCTTGGAATAGTATATCCATTATATAATATACTAGAGGCTTCGCATGCACGTACGTGTATGTAATTTATTCTTTAATTTTTTTAAAATATAATATAAAATAATTATTATTATATTTTTAAATAATAACATATTGAATATTTGATAATATTTTTTGAATTTTTAAAATATAATATAAAAATTATGATTATATTTTAAAAAATAAATTAAATATTAGGAAATTATTTATTCCCTTACTTTTTTTAATAACTACCTATGATATCTATTTTATCTCTCCCGCATTCTCCCACCATCATATATTTTTCTTATATTTTTTAATTAGAAAATGCCTATTTTATAATTCCAATGACCAAAAGGGGTCACAGCCATATTAATATAGATGAATAACTAGGAAAATGGTAATGATAGTAGAAGAACACTTTTTTGGGCCTAATTTGATTAAAGGGCCTCAAGAATTTATACGAACATTTCATATCCCTTATCTAATTAACACAAAATGGCCCATTTAAGAAAAGTTAACGTACGTTTGGGTTCTTGTTTATATTTTCATTAAAGATGAAAACATTGTTTTGGTCCTCTATGTTTCATAGTTCTATTTTGGTTCTTTATGTTTCAAAAGTTCAAAATCAGTCCTCTGTATCTTTAAGTTAGTCCAAAATGGTTATTTTGCTTCTTCCATTAAATGCTGACATGAAATGTTGACGTGGATTAAAACTCTCGCCAGCATTCTAGGTCCACATAAGCATTTAACGGAAGATGCTAAGGTGTGAGGCAAAAAGACCATTTTGGACCAACATAGAGGACTGATTTTGAACTTTTGAAGCATAGAGAACCAAAACAGAACTTGGGTGAAACATAAAGGACCTAATTGGTATTTTGACCTTAAAGTAAAAAATGGGACCGGAAATATATTTGATATAATTCAACTAAAAATATTTTTTAAAAAGACTGTGAATAGAAGTGCCTCACAACGTGAATAGTTATGGAAAAAACCCATGGGTATGTTTGGGAAGGAGAAAAGAGGAGGGAATGAGAATGGGAAAAGAGGAGGGAATAAAAATGTCATGTCAATGTGATGTGATATGAATGGAATACAAGTGGACAAAAGGACTATTTTTCCTTTACATTAAAAGTAGGAATGGAATAAAAGTGCGTAATAAAATAAGGGCAAAAGCATAATTTTATGACATTACAAAAAAGTGAAGTTTGTTTGGTAGAAAAAAAAAGAAGATAAGGAAGACTCCATTTCTTCACTTTTTCCATCCTCTTTTCATTTTTCAAACATGGCCTAATTCTTAAAGACATCACAAATGAAATTTATATATTTGTTGGCCTTAATTTTTAAATTAAAAAATAATTTATTTGTAATTACTTCCAATAATTCTCCACTAAAATCTCCATTTCCTTTTGTTGATCATTCAAACTACTAATATCAACTAATGTTGGTTTGGTTTAGTAGAAGAGACTAATTCCTCACAAATGATGAACTTAAGTTTGAATACCGAGAGATGTACATATTTAATTTTCAATTGAAAAACCTTATAACAAAAATATAAAAATACAACTAAGTTTTTTCTATAGATAAACTATTTATTATACATTTATTTAAATCATTAAAGGGACTCTTCTCCCCTTATAGTTCTGTTGTATTTAAATACCCAAAAATAATGTTGAAGATTAATAGAAAAAAAATAAACGTTTAAACCCAGAAATTGTTTTGTTTTTTCTTTGGTCTGAGAAATTTTCTTGTTATATATAATTTAATTAACCGTAAGGCATGACTTAAATGGGCCAAGTAAAGTATTGGACATAAAAGGTGAAACTTTGGGCCCATTATCATCAATGGGCCGAGAAGCAGATATTTTTAAAGGAGATTGATCATTGTACTTTCCCTCTCAGAGGGGTTTCTTTCTGTCCAAAAAATCCGAAATAGGTTTCGTTTTTCACCTCACATTCACCTTCACCGATCTCACCGGCGATTCGCACCGGAACCGCCGCAGATCGATTGTCCGGCACCGAACGTCCACCGATCTCACTCGTCGGGCTCTGCTCTCACTCCGTTTCGCCGTCGTCATCGGCTCCGTAGGCGCATCGGTAGCTTCTCGCTCTGTCTTTTTCACTTTCGTTGAATCTTTTGCAGATAGGTTTGATAGAATAACTGCTGGACGAGAAAATATTCCGGAATCTTTGAGATCTTTGATCTCTTGGCAAACTCGCTGTCTCACACAGTTGAATTGAACGAGTAGATTGTAAATATCTTGTGTTTTTTGTTGATTGATTGGCTTCGATTTGCTTTTACAATCGCATTTCCTGTACTGTTTGAACGAGTAGATTTTATGTTTTTTCTTGACTCAGCCAATGTCCTGGTCTATAAATTTGATAGAAATTGCTCTTTTGATTTGGTAGATAATAGTGATGATAACCACTTGAAGTGGTTGATTGATGAAAAGAATTGGTAATGACTATCTGATTAATGTTAAATGGTTCGTAGTTAGAACAATTGTCTCTCTTTCCTTTTCATTATGCTTATACTTCTGTTTCTTGATTAGTAAGTTACTGCCAAGTGCCAACCTATTGATTTTAAGTTTTTTCGTCTATTCCTTCTTGTTCCATAGTTGTTTTGGTTTACCAATCTGAAAATATTTCCATTTTTTATTTGTTTGTGTTGAATTTTGAAGATGACTAATTGTATTTGGTCTATTTTTAGTTTACTCGATGTCATTCATAATCACAGCAGAACTAGATTCAACTTTCCAAATAATTTCTTTTAAGATCATGGGGCATGGCCAAAATATTCGACGTATCTTAAGCATTCATAATCAATTGAATAACAACTCTTGTTTTATAGGTATATAAATATAATAATAAGATTCAAAAAGAAAATAACATTCAAATTATATTAATCTTCTGTTTGTTAGGATGTCCCTTAACGGGAGTAAACTTTTATTGTTATAAATCAAACTGAGAGCATTTCTATTCAACTACAAACACTTAAAAAATTAAATCTTAACTTTGACCTAAAAGTTAATACTTATCTAATACCTATTATTTACAGTAATTTAGTGAGCGTTTGGTACAGTGTTATCTTAAATAATAAGATATCTTATATCATATCAAATATATATTTTTGCATTTGATACAGTGTTATCACACTAGTATCAAGAAAATGAGTTTTTAAATAAAGGAGTATTCCTTCCTAAATGATTTTTTATAAATATAAGAGAAAATTATATTGAGCATATTTGGTTAAAGTATATTTAAATTATTTCGTTTAAAAAATAAATTCGATTATCTTCTAATTTATTTTTCTATAAAAGAAGATGTTTTGTAGAATATATATATATATTAGTCAATAATTTTTTTTTATAAAAGTTTCTGTGTAAATTTAATAAAATATTCTTAATATAGTAGAACAAATAATTTAATACTAAAGAACAAATATGATATTTTTAATTTATTATGTAAAAGTATTTTTTTATTCAGAAAAAGAAATGGCACTCATAGTCATAACATGTAAAAATAAGCAAACGTGGCCCCATCCATTAGAGCCAGATGTCCGGGAGCTTCTTGCTGTCAGCATTTTTAAAGATCAGAACCTCAGAAAGTTTTTTCTTCTTTTTTTTTTTCAATAATTTTAGTTTTAAAAATGTTTGAAAATTATATTCTGGAGGCAGGTTTAATTTCATCCACATTTGAAATTTGTTCTCTGTCGTGAGGGCTTCACCAATAAAAATTTCGTCTTCCGCCGAATTACGTACCTTTTTACTGTTTCTTCTTTATATTGGTATCACAGAATTATTCTTTGGCATCTCCCCCGTTCCCCTCCCACCCCTTGTCTCTCTCTTCCTTTCCCTTCTTCGTATTTAGTTATTTTGTGTATGGTTCAAAAGCAGATAGACCAGTAGCTTCTACGTTTTTTCCCATACCCTCCGGATCTGTCACTATGACTTCACTCGTGAAGATCGAAAGCGAACAGCTCCCCGTCAATGATTTTCAGGATATGTCGCTCACAGATCAGGTATTTGTTCTTCCTCCGTATTGATGGGTTTGCAATTTTTTTTTCGAATAGTTGTCTATTTGGATGTTCTTGGGATAGTATGGTTGGTGTTTTGATGTTAAGCGATTTGGCTGTGGAAGAGATTCCTGGATATGGGGTCTCATCGTTCTTGCGGTTTCTTTGTTTTCTTTCCATATTTCTGCGATTATTGTAGGCGAATATTCGCATAGCATATAATTTTAGGGTGAATTTGTGTTCCGTCGCGATTGGATTATTTCTGATTTTCATGATCTTCAGAGTGAAATTCGAAGTGAAGCAGAGATTCTCCGGGTGGGATCTGGGAACCATGGGGGAATCTGTGCAATTTGCCTGGATAAGATAGTTCTGCAGGAAACTGCGCTCGTTAAAGGTTGCGAGCATGCTTACTGGTTTGTCTAAACAATCTCTTACTATTATGTTTCAGATTTATTTCTGGATATGTGCTTCGTAGATCTACGCAGTTCTCAATGGTTTTCTGCTGATTAGAGTTGGAATTACTATTACGTTTTTGTTGATTAAACAATCTCTTACTATTACGTTTCGAATATATTTCTGGATATGTGCTTCGTAGATCTACGTAGAGACATGAGTGTGGGACAAGCCTTGTGTTTCTGCATTTTGGATGTGGGTTTTGTTGTGGAGGGAACGAGGGGGATTGGGCGAAGGATTTTGGAAGGGGAATATAAACTCCTTAGGTTGCCTTTACCCAAAGAAGTGTAACGGGTAATTGGATTTTTTATGGCTTTAATTGTCATCTCCTTATGTGTCCGATAGTAGGCCGAAGTGGTGTGCCCACTTGTCCGATAGTTTGCTTCTGCATTTTTTGAATGGTATCACTTCTAAAGTGAAGATTAACTCCACTAAATGTTTCATTTTTGTGACTTGCTATTTTGTATGAAAAAATATTTTACTCGTTAATTTTAAAGACAAGTTAAACTCTAAACTTACGGTGTCATCTTTAGTGTGATCGGTTTATGGCTTAGAATAGAAACATAGAAACATTTGAATTCCGACTCAAGTTTGTAAATTCATGAAAACAATTACTACCATATCTGTAAGATACACTACACTCCCTTGAATAATATATTCTGTGTAAGTTTGTTACCACTCTAGGAATGTGTTAAAATTACATGTCAAGGAGTTCCACAAAGATGTTAATTTTTTTTATGATTTCTTATATAATTTAAAGATTACGTAGTAGCTTAGTTGTTATGAAACTCAACAAATGCCTATATTCACTATACTGTTCACATCAGATCTTTGAAGTAGGATTATTTGTTTTTGTGAGTATTCCTTTTTGCTTTTGTCAAGGCTAAAGTCCCTGTGGTTGAATTGTCTAGTTTGGCTTTGGAACCATTATTGTTAGTACTTAGGGTTTTACATTTAATTGCATGTTCAATGCTGAAAGATTAGTATCCCAAGCATTTCTTATGCATAAAAAATATATGTACACACAATATCTTAGTTGAAAATCTTATTTATTCAGTATAAGAAAGGATCACAAACGTCGTGTGCCATTGATAGAGTCTTATTTATTTTAATTTGCAAATTGCTAAGAACATGCTGTTGAGACATTAAGATGATATTGGATTAAGCACCCATTTACTCTTTTTTCTCTCTGTTTTATGCTTTGTTCAATTGTGATAACATTTCAAGTAGTATCATGCCTCACATTTGGGGATATATTGACATATAATGTGATGTATATCTTGTTCTTGAAATATTGTGCTGTTATAATGTTTTGGTTGTTGAAAATAGTAGAGGAAAAAGATATTTTTACTGACCAGCAGCAGTAATGATTTCAAAACTGTCATGATTCTTGAATCCTGATAAATTATTTGCAGCATAAATCACTTTTCAATTAGGATAAATTTCCTTGCATTTGGATTAAAAAGATGAAATGTCGTTACTTGATTACAAGTCATTGGCATTTATGATCTACAGTGTAGTGTTTTCTACCTTTAGTTCCTTGATACATATTTGACAATTATGGCAAGTGTTTTGAGAAATTTGTTTGTTCTTCACTTTTAACACATTGATTAAGCTTTTATTGATCATCATATTGGAGTATCTAGTTTTATATCTGTCTCTTTGATCTTTGTGATTCATGCATGCTTTTTCTCACCTGAACCCTTACACTTACTAGATTTGGAACTACTTGAACGATTGATAATGATTTTAATATTTTACGTCTTTCATTTGTTCTGCCTTTAATGTTGAGGTATGAGATTTCGTTACTCATGAATTTTATTTTTGTGTAGTGTAACATGCATCCTTCGATGGGCCACATACAATCCAAAAGTCACTTGTCCGCAATGCAAACATCCATTCGACTTTCTCAATGTCCATCGATCACTTGATGGCAGGTACGAAATGTATAATCACTCTCATTTGCTTTCCTATTTTCTGATGAATTGACTATCTTAAATTTTCAGTGTTGGCTTTCAGTACATGATGTCAAAACTAGTTGTTATTCTTGGACTAGTATAATGATTTGTGCAATTTATTCATGTGAATGTTGCATGGCACGTGGATTGTTTTCTACTGATGCCTGGCTGAATCAATCCATTTTAGCATTTCTAGCATTGAATTCTTTGTGTTCTTACTCTTTGATGTCTCATTCTGAAACAGCCTTCACGATTACATGTTCGAGGAAAGCGTTTGCCTACTTCTTAGGGCATCATGGTTTAAACCTCTGCCTGTGGAAGAACATGTTGAACACGAAGATATCTATGACTATATTGAGGACTACTATGACTACGAGGATGAGGAGGATGACTTGGATGATGCTTATTATGGTGGCTCATCAAGCATCCGTATCGGCAACCGGCGATGGGGTGACAATGGTTACGTTAGGGCAGGCCGTCAACAAGCTAGGCCAATACATCAACCGAACTCTCAAAATTCAGGGGCAAGTTCATCCCGTGAGCCAAGGAACAAAGAGGCTGTTAAAGATGCCGCTACCACTGGCCGACGGGCAAAGAGAGCATTGAAACGGGAAGCTGCTGATAAGGCGGCCGCAGTGAAGCATCAGCAACATTTGGTGCGGCTGGGCAGGAAGTGATTCTATTTATTTGAAATCAAGTCAAAACCTTGAAATAACCCCCTCTCACTTTCCATTTCTCAATCTAATATTTCTCATTTTTTTTTAACTTGTACAGTGGTGAACATGGATTTTAATCCGTGAAGCAATGTATCATAATGGGGGAAAAGATGTTTTAGAATAATGGCTGTTAGGTAGTGTCGGGTGTATAAAGTGGATGGATGAAATTCCTACTTCATTTGTAGTATTTGAACAAGTTAGGTTTTCAATCAGATGACTCATTCTCTTTTGTATATAATTCTTTCATGTGTCATGCGTGCATGGTGAATCATCTGTTGATTTTTTTTAAAAAAAAATTAAAAATTGAAACAAGAAATCTAAAAGGTCAAAATTCTATTTTGATCCTCTATTTTAACCATTTATTTTAATGTTACTCCTCATTCTTTTTAAGGTTTTGAACCAGTCCTCTATTTTTTTTTGATAATTCAGTCCTCTATTCTTATAGGGCATGTTCACTAACAAGAAACTAATTCCATGAAAACCAAAAAATAAGTGGGGTCTATTGGGTCTCACTCACTTTTTTACTTTTTCATTTTCTTCAACTTCAAAGAAGAAATAAAAAGAAAATATAAAATATTTATTATACCACTTTGATTTGATATGATTTGGCACAATTATAACCTTCTTTTCTTTCTTTTATTTTAATATAAGGGGTAAAATAATCTTTTTAATATATTTCCATTCCATTTTCATTACCAAACTTTTACCTCTAAACACATCAAATGCATTTTGTTTTCATTTTCATTTCTACCAATGCCCATAATGTGTTTAATGTTAGTTCATTTATAATGTTCAGTTCTTTTATAAGGAATCGTGATGGAAATTTTTAAAAAAATTATATTCTCAGTCTTTTAACGTCAAAATTTTATTTTAGCCTTTGTAGGAAAGATAGAAATGTCATATTGGCATCCCACAATGGTTAAGTTAATGGTGTTTCATAAAGGACTAATGTGGAATGAGGACCAATTTGAAAAAAGTTGTAAAGATAGGGGTCCAAAATAGAGTGTTGGTCAAATCCAAAAATACTAAAATGGTGGAATGTGGATATGGTCCAATATAGTGGGATGTATATTCTAGCAACAATTTTAGACTTGAATAATGTTTAATCACGTGGTTTGATTCACAAGGTTGTTCGTCTTTATAATTAAATTTTGTATTATCTAGTTGAAAAATCAATCTTGCTTTCTACAATTGACAAACAGGGACTAAGAATATGTCATTGAAGAAATATAGAAACTTTATTCTATATGCAATGTCAATATTAAGAATATATATATATTTTAAAGTTCTTTGATATGAATGAAATATTTGTCAATAACCAATTTGACAAGTTAAGTTCTTATTGATCTCAAATGAATTAATACCCGTTAAAGACTAAATTAACCCCTCACTTTTTTTTTTTAATGAACAGCCTCACTTTTTTCTAAAAGGTATATTAATTTTGATTTTTTTGAAATTCCACTCCCATCCCTTAAAACATAATTTTATAATTTTTGACTAAAATATCCATCACAACCTTATTAACTTTTTATAATTTGTTATTAAAAATATTTTTTAATAAAATTATATTTCACTAGTATTTATTTTGAGTAAAAATAAGTACTTTATTTTATTTTAATATTTTAGAAAATAATTTTTATTCTAGTCAAATACATATTTAGTTACATAAATAACTAACACAAGGGTATTTTGGTAAAATGCGTAAAATTGTAATTTTTGTTATCTCTCACATGAGGGAAATATGATTTTTGAGGAGGAAAGTATAATTTAAAAATTGGTTGAATTTTACGTTTAATAAGTTACATAAAAAAAATTGTAACCTGATTGGAAATCAAAGCAAACCTAGGAAAAATGAATGAAGAGGATGGGCGTTGTAGTTAGGAAAGACTAAAATAATGATGAGAATAGTGCTCCACTATAAAATGGCAGACAATGAATAAAATTACGAGAAACTCATATTTCTTTCTTTAATTTCACTTTCAATGTCTTCCTTATCATGCAACTTGTATTTTTTCTTTGGTTTTTTTTCGCCTCTAACTAATTCGAACTTAATTCGTATCGTACATTTGACTATAGTTAAAGAGTTTTTTAATAAAGATAGTTATATTCACAAGATCTCGAACCTACAACCTTACTTAAGCAATATCAAACCGTCCATTATTTAGAACTTATAAATTGTAATGCATATTATGGAGCATTAAATATAAACATATTTTTCAATAAGAATTTTAACATTAATGTCCTATACTAGCCCGATACTATTTCTAGATTAACTTTATACAAGTATATAAACTCTCTATTCTATTGAGGTTGGATCTAATAAAAAAGAATTAGTATCTCACGGTGTGATAAATTTAAATTCAAAGTTTTGTTGAAAAAAATATTCATATTTAACATTTAATAGTACCTTAAACCGGATTAGCTCTAATAATTAAAAGAATACCTGTGGAAAAAAAAACTCTATAATTTCTAATATATATAATGTATGCAAATTTCGTCCAAACTAAAACAAAGATAATAAAGAATCAAACAATTGAGTGAGCCACCAATCAAAGTTTGTGAATTGAAACAAATGTAAGCAAAGTTTTTGGTTAGTGATGATCTGTTAACGATGATGAAGTAAACGGTTAGGTAATTTGCATAGGATTTCCAATCAAGTCATTTTGAAATGACAGAAAATTTCAACGTTAGTTAAAGAAATTCATAGTTTAAAGTGACTTGTTAACACTTGAGTGAAGTTGGAGTGTAGGGAAACTATTTTAGTAAGGAAAAGATGTACATAGAGATGTAATTTTTAAAATTTTATAAGAATAAAATAAAATTTTCACCCCTACTCTCCTACTAAGGTGGCGTTTGGTATCCGGTGAGTGTTTTAGTGGGAAGTGGAAGTGGAAATGGAAGCGGAAGTAAGTGATAAAAAATATGTTTGGTATGTAGGAAAATGGAAGTGGAATGTAAAAGTAATATTGTTTGGTATGGTGGGAAGAAGATAGAGAAATAAAAAATAAAAGTATGAAAAACCTTTCTTGCCTAATAAGTTTTTTTTCCTCTGTGTGTGGGAGTTTTAGTGTAAGTAAAAACAGTAATAAAAATTATTTTGTTAGATAAAATTTATAATTATTCGCTTGCAATATTCTTTATAAATTATATTTTAAAATAATTTATATTAAATTAAAAAAATTATTTTCTTTTTCTTTTGATACACCAATTGTCCATTTGTGACAATTTAGACATTAGTCTCGAAAGAGTTTTAAAGAAATGAGAATGAGAATTATCACATTGGTTGGTTATAGAAAAGAAATAAAAATTAATATCTTTACTATGTTTGATTGAAAAACAAAAAAATAAAAAATAATGAGAGTTAATAAAATAATTTTATCTTAGATAAAAAAATTCATTAAAAAAAACAAGGAGACAGTTTTATTCACAAATTATACATTCCTTATATTGAAAAATTCTCTCTTGGTTTGCTTGCCAAAGGAATTATAAACTTTCCCTTGAGAGAAAATTGCAATTCATGATGCAGAGATTCTTGCATCTAAACATGAATTTATCTCTCCCATTTTTATTTTCTCTTAACTTTTTTTTTTTAATAATCAAACGCACTATAAAAACACGTTTGGTACACCAATTTAAGAGGAAAAAAAGAAAAGAAAAACAGTCTCATCATATTTGGTTAATTAATGTCCAGCAAGAGGAAAAGGGATTTGAGATACCTTGTAAATAGAGAATTGATATTCATGTGGAGAAAGAGGAAAACTTATAGCCCGTTTGATATCACTTATCTGCTGGGAAGGTGAATTTGAGGTGAGGTTGAACACGTTTGGTAAGGCTAGTTCACCAGCTGGGAAGGTGAGCTGGACCTTCCCTGTCAAGAGGGAAGCTTCCTTCCCTGATGATAGAGAGGGAAGGTGAGATGAGGTTTAAAGACCAAAATGCCCTTAAAAAATTTGTGGCTTTTAAAAATGTAATATCATATTTGAGAGTTTTAGTTTTAAAACATTTTAACTGAAAATTTTAAAACCTCCATAGAATTATTACCCCCAGAAGAAAAAAATGTCTTTCACTTTCATAATGTTCCCTAATACTCATGGACGCATGGGAGCATAATCTTAGTTGATGTTGGTAACAATATTATTTATATGTACCTTAAAATGACATTATCATTTCAAACCCATTAATTTGTCCTCTCAAATTGATAGCTAATTTAGCATTTAGGCAAGCCTGCCAACTACAACATTATAGGATTAAAATCATAACTATATATATATATATATATATATATATATATATATATATATATATATATATATTGTTGGGGATTCTCAATAAATATTTGGATTGAGTCGTATCTAGTGTTCTTAAAAGATATTATACAATTCCTTACAAAATTGAAAAGCGACACTCTCACAGGATTAAACGAGTTTTTCCTCATCGTCGCACAGCAAGAGAAACAAAACAGAGAAAGATAATTGGAAAAACTCAAGGGAAAGAAATCTCAGAGGAAGAGACCACAAAACAGTAATTTTCCGTGTATAACTCTTAGTGCCGTTTGGTAGCCGGTAAGTGTTGTAGAGGGAAGTGGAAGTGGAAGTATGTAATAAAAAATATGTTTGGTATGCAGGGAAATGGAAGTGGAATATAAAAGTAATATTGTTTGGTATGGTGGGAAGAAGATAGGAAAATAGAAGATAAAAGTATGAAATACCTTTTTTGCCCTTACTTTTTTAAAAGTCACAAATTTTTTAAGGGCATTTTGGTCTTTAAACCAAACCTCACCTCACCTTCCCTCCACATCATGAGGGAAACAAGCTTCCCTCTGCAGAGGGAAGCTTCACCTCACCTTCCCTGAAGGCATACCAAACATGCAGTAAGTTCACCTCACCTCACTTTACCTATGAGGAAGGCATACCAAACGAGGTGTTAAGGACTTTTCATCCTTTCATAGGCGCCGATCGACATGAGCACATGGACACGTCTCTTTGTAACGTTCCGAACGTTGTCGACCACAGGAACATTAAGACGCTTCCCCTCATTCAAGATTAAAAACATTTAATTTTTGAATGCCTTTAAAATAACATTAAAGATAGTTAAAATAATGTTTTACTGGTAATATTTTTAAAAATATAATTAATTTAGATAAAATAATTTATCGATGATTAATTAAAACATGAAACAAAATTATTTTCACCAAAAAGTCCATCATCATGTGCACAAGAGATAAATTGCCAATTTTCAATTTATATTTTTTCTTTTCGTGATCAATTGTTGTCTGTTTAAAATCCACCTTCCACTTAGTCCATTTACTTTCCCCTATTCTCACAACTTAATATATATCTAATCTATCCAACGTGAAATTTTATTTAATACACATGCTTGTACACACGTTAGCACTTATATTTACAACATATATTGAGGAAAATAATTATTTCATTGGTAAGAAGATATGTATTACTCTAGTTTTCTTTGTATACAAGTTTTAACTAACTAAGAAGAATTAAATTTACTAATTGTATGATGAAAAAAAAACATATATATATATATAATTATTTGGCGAAAGAGACAAGATGATGCATTTGTTTGACTAATATATATATACTAGAGGCTTCGCATGCACCTACGTGCATACATGTAATTTATTTTTAAATTTTTTAAAAATATAATATAAAATAGTTATTATATCTTAAAATTTTAAATTTTTTAAATAGATTTTTTATCATAAATTAAAATTAAAAAAATTTAAAAAAAATGAGAAGTTATGCACTTTTTCATTTTTTTTAGTAACCACCTATCATACTTGTTTTTTCTATCCCACATTCTCCAATCATATTAATTTTTTGTATTTTTTAATTATAAAATATAGCTATTTTGTGAGAAGTTGGTTATTTATTGGGAAGTTGAGGGGGAAGTTATTTTTTTGGTGTCACACTTTGCTTGTGTGACACCAAAAAGTCCAAAGCCATATATATATACTAGAGGCTTCGCATGCACCTACGTGCATACATGTAATTTTTTCTTAAATTTTTTGAAAATATAATATAAAATAGTTATTATATTTTAAAATCATTAAAAATTAAAAATTTGATAATTTTTAAATTTTTAAATAAAATTGTTATCATAATTTAAAATTAAAAAAATAAGAAGTTATGCTTGTTTTCTCTCTCCTACATCCTCCAATCATATTCTATTTTTGTATTTTTTAATTATAAAATATATCTATTTTGTGGGAAGTTAGTTATTTATTGAGATGTTGAGGGGGAAGTTATTTTTTTGGTGTCACACTTTGCTTGTGTGACACCAAAAACTCCAAAGTCATATATATATATATATATATACTAGAGGCTCTGCATGCACATACGTGCATGCAATTTATTCTTTTATTTTTTTAAAATTTTATATAAAATAATAATGATATTTCAAAATAATATCAAATTATAATATTTGATATTTTTTATTTTTAAATAAAATTGTTATATTTTTAAATGAAGTAATGGGAAGTTATGCACTTCTCCACTTTTTTAGTAACTACCCATAATGCATGTATGTTAGAGTAGTTATTTTTTTAGTGTCACACTTTGGTTTTGTGACACCAAAAACTCCAAAACCATATATATATACTAGAGGCTTCGCATGCACCTACGTGCATACATGTAATTTATTCTTAAATTTTTTTAAAATATTTTAAAATTTTTAAATAGAATTTTTATCATAATTTAAAATAAAATTAAAAAATGAGAAGTTATGCACTTCTCTATTTTTTTAGTAACCACCTATCATACTTGGTTATTTATTGAGAAGTTGAGGGGGAAGTTATTTCTTTGGTATCACACTTTGCTTGTGTGACACCAAAAACTCTAAAGCCATATATATATAGATATATATATATATATATATATATATAAAAAGAGTGCTCTTCAATACAAATCCACACATTATTAGTGGGAGAGCACTAATTAAAGACATAATTTCATTTTTTTAATTAAATGATAAAAAATTCCAAAGTAAAAAAATTTAGAATAGTATTTAGAGTGATATTCTAACGTTTTTATAATGTAAATACTCCTTTACGTCAAGGCAGTTCATATACAAACATGCATAACTATTCTAACTAGTGGATTAGCATGCATTTTAGTTCATGTCAATTTTTTCTTTATATTGTTGAACTATAAAATAAAAAAATATTATATTTTAAAAATTAAATAATACGAAGTTATTTAACTTTTCATCTTTTGTAGTTCATTAATTAGCAGAAACATATTTACATATAGTAAAAAGTTCGAGTTTTATTTTGAAAAATATATGTATACAATTAAACAATTAATTAGTCGGTAAAAAAATTGCTACTTTAAGAGGATGATATATGCATATTCAAAATTTAAAATTAATAGTTAGAAGCAAGGCATAACTATATCTCACTTTATAATTAAACAAAAATTCAGAAATTAAATAATATAGAAAATATATACCTCTAAAACTAAAAAAGAAAATAAAAAGAAAAATAATTTCCAAATTGTGTATTATAGTTTTCAAAAAAAAAAAATTTGTGTATTATAATTTATAAGTGTGGTCCCATATATAGTATTGGCCTCGTCTCTCCTTTAGGCAGCAAGTATGCATTTTCTTTGATTCTTCAAAATACATATCATTACGCTAAGGGAAAGTGATATGAAACAAATATTAGGCACACATTGGTCCAAAATGGATAAGAAAAGTTTGATTTTTGAGGGGAAGATTTTAATTGATGAAAAATAATTAGGTTAAGGATAAGTTCGTTAATTTACATATTACTAAAAATAAGTTCGTTTTATGTGATTACAAGAATCTTACTTTTTTAAGTGAGATTTTCGAGACTCATAATTTCAGATTATTTTTTCAATCTGTGTACTAAACGAAATTGGATTCAGTGCAATTTTTTTTCTTGCAATTTTCTTAAAATGTTTCATTTGTGAAATAATAATAATTTTTTTAATAGAAACTCTCACTAACAGGGATTCACCATGAATAGATTAAAGATAAAATTGTTATTAATATTAATAAAAAATCTTGTAAATAACCGACGTCTTTATAATTACATGAAAAAAGAATTGTATCGAATCTAATTTTATACTAAACCCTTGAGTAGGATTATCTTTAATACAAGTAAATGTGAAAACTGAAAAAGCCTTCAAAATCAAATTAATGGATAGTGTTTGATTAGAAGACTAGATTTAGCATGATTTTAAACATTTTTTTAGCAAATTCTTTAATAAATATATTATATATATGGGAAATTTTTTGTTCCTTTTTGAAACATCCAAATTACCAATTGTGTAATGTTGAACAATGAATAGTGTCCTAATAACTAGATGACGACTCACTTGAATGACAGTGGAATACTTGCAGGACACACAAAGTAGCAAAGCTCTAATTAATCATTTGCTACAAATTTGACAATGTAATTTAAAATCAACGGTTCAATTTTAAGTTTTGAGTATAAAATAATTTAAAATTTTTGGATTAGCAATTATACTTTCCAAGTGTTTACAAGTAACAGAAGAATTTGTCACCGCGGTACAATACAAAAAAAAAAAAAAACTATAAACTCTAGATCAAGCATGCTCTAAATTGTCATTTATCAATGATAAATACCTTAATTAAAATTGAATTTAAATTAAGAAAGTTCAATACTACCGTATTACTGAAATATTCAGTGTATTCCTTCAATTATGTAGTGACATATCTTAATTTTAATAAAAACTCACATTAATTAGGACACACCTTAAATAGATTAAGGACCAACTGATTGGAAAGATGTACTAAAGTTCAATACTACCGTACTACTGAACATTTACTCAATTTAAACATTTCCCTTATAATTAAGAGAATGGTTTACAGTAATTTTGGAAACCTTTATCACTTCCATTAGCTTCCTTCCTAGGTAATGTATATTGGACTTGTAAGGAAATTTTTTAAAATTAAGTTTTTAAAGAGCTTTATGAGATAAATATTAAAAAATAAATAAATGAAACCCACAAAAACATATGAGATTATTTGAATGATATATATATATATATATATATATATATATAAAATTATTTAAACATTTTAGGGAATGGAAATCTCCAAGAAAATATTCTATTTGATATGATATATTTTTGGTCAAAACTTCAAATTGGTCCCTTATGTTTGCACGAAGTTTCATATTGGTCCTTTATGTTTCAAAAAGTTTAAATTAGTCCTTTATGTTTGCAAGAAGTTCCAAATTGGTCCTTCCGTCCATTTCCGTCAATTTCTTAAGTTAACTGCTAAAGTGGTGTGCCGAGGTGGACACATAGTCTCTCCTACGTGTAACAAATAGATGACGTGGCTTTAGATACACTAAAAACACTCAAACGACGTCGTTTAAGCCAAAAATAAAATCATGCTGAGAGGACTAATATGAAACTTTAATGAAACATAGATGACTAATATAAAACTTCAATGAAACATAAAGGACCAATATAGAACTTCAATGAAACATAAAGGATCAATATAGAACTTCAATGAAACATAAAGGACCAATATAGAACTTCAATAAAACCTGAAGGACAAATATAAAACTTTTGGGAAACATAAAGGACCAATATAGAACTTTTGAAAGATAAATGACCAATTTAAAACTTGTGTGAAACATAGAGGACCAAAATGGGCATTTGACCTATATTTTTTTGTCCTTTTGATCTTTGAGACACTGTCTCGACTAATTCGAGTTCAACCTATATTGCACACCTGACTATAGTAAGAAAACCTCTAAAAAAGAATAATTACATTTATAAAATCATAAATTTAAAATATCACTTAAATGATATCAAATCACATACTACATTACATTATGTTCTCCTGGTTTATATATATATATATATGAGTATGAGGATTGAAGAAAGATGGGGCCAATTGGTAGGTCCTCCATTATCCTGAGTGGAGAAAATCAGTCACTAGAAGTGGAAGCTGTAATGTCAAGCAAAGCAAGAAAAAACCTTCCATTCTTTCTAATTTCTAGTCCCCACCCAACACCAAAACAAGACCACCAACCATACAAAAACAAATAACAAGATATACATTTTTTTTTTTAAAAAAAAGGTACAAAAGTTTCGCTATAATTTTTGTGAAAAATATGACAATGAAAATACAAGTTAATCACACTCATCTTTTTCTAAAAAGTCACTTTTAAAATTAAAATTATATTTTATAAAAAAATAATATTTTTAAGATATTCATCTTTTAGTTTTTTTATGGGCAAGAATGTGGATATAGATATGATCTTAAATAACGTCATCCTTGAATCTGACTCGATTAGGTTACATTTGGTTGTACTAAAATTTAGAATTGGAATTAGTGAGAATTGGAGGAATTGATGAGAAATGGAATTGAAATTAATTTTTTAGAATTTGAATTAGAATTGAAATCGGTAAGAATTGAATTAAATTGATTTTTTGAAATTAAATTTGATCAACCATGGTGATATTTCAACTCATAAGTTTGGAATTCTCATTGAAGACATTAGAACTATCATATGTTCAAGAATTAATTTTTATGTTTAAATTTTGTTATTTTACTTTTACTCATTGATACATTTTATTTCTCTCTCTCTCTTCAAATAATATTAGTCATGAGTGGACCCTAAATGTGATTACCCTCAAGCATAGTTAGGGAAGATCATGGGTAGGGTATGGGTAGGATACTATAATCCTCAGACTCGGATCCGGACTTGAACGGGTATCAAAATCCATCCCCATCCCCAGACCCTACGGGTAGTTAAATCCCCATACCCGGATCCAGACCCGTAAAAATTTGAAATAAATTATTATTTTATTAATATAAAATTTATTTTTATCAATTTTTTCATCTATAATCACACAAAATAAAAAAAATTAAATCATAAATATAAATGTACAATTAAATTAATTTAATATCTATAAGATATTTAACATTTTTTCTTAGAATTATATATTTTCTCAACACAACAAAATTTAAAAAATAATACTTTATATATATAAAAATAAATAATTACTATTGCGGGTAGGGTACGGGTAGGGTACCTCCTTACCCGGACCCGGACCCGGACCCATTGATTTTGTACCCGGACCCATACCCAGACCCATAAGATAAATTTTCAGAGTACCCAATGAGTATTGGTATTTTAATCATCCCTAAGCATAGCTAAGTTAAGTTGGCCTAGAATTCAGATAATTAGACCTTTGAACATTTAAAATTTCAAATTTATTCTCATATAAACTTTTCTATTAATTTAATTTAGTAATATTATGATATCAATAACTTTACATAAACTATATATGATTGCATTATATTTTGATCTTAATCAGAATATTGTTAAACTCATTTCTGAGTTAATATTTTTAACGAATAATGTTCTATTTTTATTTTTTAAATGATTATGATTGTGTTATTTGTAACACAAATATAGAGGTAATTTTTTTTTTGAGAAATATAGAGGGTAGTATTTGAACATAGGAAGAAATTATATCACTTAGTAAAAATTTAAAAAAAAAGAATAAAATTACAATTTCATTAAAAAAATAGAAAATTTGTGTTAGCCAAAAAGTAATTACCTGATAAGCTACCATCATAAAAAACTTTAAGATTTATTCAATAAGTGTCTTATAATATTTTTAAACATTTTTTTATTAGTTGAGAGATAATTTAGTATTTAAAATTTGATAAAAATTTAACAAAAATAATTTTATAAACCCGCTTACTAGCTCAAAAGAATTCTTAACGCAAAATGAGAACTCAAGAAACTCTTTAAGATTTATTCAATAAGTGTCTTATAATATTTTTAAATATTTTTTATTAGTTGAGAGAAAATTTATTATTTAAAATTTGATAAAAATTTAACAAAAATAATTTTATAAACTCGCTTACTAGTTCAAAAGAATTCTTAACGCAAAATGAGAACTCAAGAAACTCTAGTCAAAATTTTTTTCCTCATTCAATTAAGTAACCTTAAACCATCTTTATATTTAATTATATCCGACTTCAAACATATCACACTAGTGAAATAAAATCACATTCACATAGTGCTTTTTATAAGAGAACAAATATTACATAGATGATAAAAAATACATGTTCTTTAATCATCATTTATTAAATTTAATTTTTAAAAACTGAAAATAAAATATTATGATAGAGAGAATTGTCTTTTACAATAAATTTGAGAATATCTAACAAAATTAATTATCAGAACAATTATGATAAATAATTAAATATCCTGTTTAAAAAAAACACAGTGTTTCATCTTGAAAACAACATCAAACATTTGGTGGGATTGAAGTAAAAATGTACTGTCAAACATGAAAGTGACACAAATATAATTATATATTGTTTAAATGTGTAATATATAAAGTGGTTAGTTGGAGTGGTAAATATTGTATTTTTTTTAGTAAGGTCTCCTGTTCGAATTTTGCGTATAGAAAAATCTCTATGGAGAAAGCTCTAATCTCGTTAAAAGGCTCAACTAATTCAAATATGATTACTTCTAATAAAAAAAATTTACATGGACATAGGGAAATAAAAACAAGTGTATGTATATATATATACACACACACTTTATGACTTTGATGTAAATAAAAAAAGTGACATCCAAACAAACCCTTACATCATCATCGTCATCATCAGTCTCCTCTGTTCATTCTCATGCTTGCATTCTCCATATTCTCCATTTCCACCTATACCTACTCCCTCAATCCTCTTTTAACCTTCACCCCTTAACCACCTCTTCTTTCTCCCCCCATTACTTCTTTCATTCATCTCCAATTTTCTTTCTTCTCCACTCACTCACTCACTCACACTTTTTCCCCCAATCTTCTGCCTCAATCCATGGATTCTTCCGCCTAACGCCTTCTACATCTTGCTTTCCCACTGATTTTCGAATCTTCCTGTCCATATCAAGTTTGGAGGTTTTCAATTGTTCATACACGCCAAAGGAATCACAAGCAATTACTCTGTCTCTCTCTCTCTATATATATATACTTGGATTGTATGTGTTTATGCTTCTGAGGTGTTTCTTGTTATAATGGATTCGTTCAATCAGAGTCATCCTCAGACGGCGAACTTCAGATACAGTCCGAATTCGAGCACGATGAGCCACGGCGGCGGAGACGTCGACGACGGCGACGAACCCGAATTCTCGGGGATTCTGGAAATCTACGTTCACAATGCGAGGAATATTCACAACATATGCATCTACGAGAACCAGGACGTGTACGCCAAGTTCTCCCTCACGTACAATCCCGACGAGACGCTCTCGACGAGGATCGTCAATGGCGGCGGGAGGAACCCTACGTTCGAGGAGAACCTGAGGGTGACGATCGCGCAGAGAGACGCGGTTCTGAAATGCGAGATTTGGATGTTGAGTAGGGTGAGAAATTACATGGAGGATCAGCTTCTAGGGTTTGCTTTGGTCCCAATTTCGCAAGTTTTGGGCAAAGGGAAAGTGACGCAAGAGTATAGCCTTTCTTCCACTGATCTTTTCCATTCTCCTGCTGGAACTGTTAAATTGACTCTGTGTTTGATGAATTTGAACACAATCATTGATACTTCATCTGTTAATACTAGTAATTCTGTATCAGAAGGAATTGCCCTTAATACTACTACCAATTCTTCATCATCTATATCTTCTGAAGTAGTTTTGCTGGATAGAAAAATCTCAGAGGTTATGTTAGATCCAGTTGAATTCTCCAGGATTGAGTTTCCTGATATTAGTGTTGTGAAGGAGAATCAGCAAATGGTGTCTGAGTATTTCAATTTGCAATCTCATGCTTGTTCTTCTTCAGGTTTAGCTTCTTCAAGGCCTAATAATTCAGGAGGAGGAGGTCTTTTGCCGTTTCTTCGCCTTTCGGCTGCATCGCCGGATCAAGTTGAGGATTATGAAATGGCTGTGAATTCCCCTGAAGGGAATCATGGGGACTCCGTTAATTCTCCAAATGGAAGCATCCAGAATTCTGGGTTCTTCAGCTCTACCACCACCAGCTTGAGTGATGATAGAAACTCCGCCGACTCAATCGAGAAAAAGAGTAGTCATAGTCATGTTATTCGTGGTAGTGGTGGTGGTGGTGACTTATCGGATTCTTCTTCTAACGTGATAATAATCACAAGTACTAGTGAAGGTAATCATCAGAACAACTCTGGTTCTTCAACTTGTGGTCCGGATACTCCAACTTCCAAGAAAGGAAGTGATGAATCTGTAGTGGATGAGAAAGAAGCAAAATTCTCTGCCTCCAAGGAAAAGGAGAGCAAGAATAATAATAATGATGCAAAATTTGGTCAAGTTTTCTCAGCTCCATTAGGGAACATGAACATCAATCTTGAAGCTGAGCAATCTGCTATGCAAAAGCAGATAGTGGACATGTACATGAGAAGCATGCAGCAATTTACTGAATCTCTGGCCAAGATGAAGCTCCCAATGGATCTCAACAAACCAGACAGAGAAGACTGTGGTGATGTGATTCAAAATCATGGCAGCAACACCAAGTTAGAAATTGATCAGAAGAAAAACGATAGATCCCGTGTGTTTTACGGTAGTCGCGCATTCTTCTAATCGAACTCTTGATGCTTGAAAACTATGGGAGCATCAGTATCTAACACTTCAAATTGCATTTCAACAGCATATTTCTTGTCGTGTCGTAATATAATATTCGTATCGTATTACTGTGTCTTGTGTCTGTGTCAGTGCTGGTGCTTCTTACCTAGTAGCAAAACTAGAGTTTGATTCGGTGTAACTTCGGATTGATCCTACAGTCATATTTATTGCTGCTTATAAGTGTTTTTTTTAACCATTCCATTTTGTTGCAGAATATAATCTTACAGTTTTTAGGTGTTTCTAGCATTAATATACATGGTTATCTGTAGTAGTTTATTTCTTTTATTTTTTGGTTGACAAGAGGATAGTAAGGAAAGACACTCTCAATACTGCTGGACATGGCGCCAATGACATATTGGAAGGACCAACAGAGATTCAACTTAAAGGATTACTGCACAAATCTAAACTGCAAGAAGTTTTACTCAGTCGATTTTCTTTATTAGTTTATTGTATAGCTTTTCTAATACATTTTCATTTTGTGGATTTCTTGTGATTGCTGTAGTCATAATCTTTCTGCAGAATTGAATTGCAAGAAAAGCTGTCATTGCTTTTATATTGTAGTGGAAGAAGTTGAAACTAGAGTCATTATTCTGCTTCAAGCATGATTGTAGCATATTTTGACTTATACTTGAAGGTACCTTTTTTAGGTAATACCAACCATCAAGTATATTTGATCATGGGCTGGGTTATAGGCCCAGGCCCAAGTTGAACCGAAAATCCGACAAATATTTATGTAAAATAAAATCTCATTGGACAATGTGTTTTCTAATAATCTTTTCAAACATGTCCCAATCTCTATTTTGTTTGAGATTGTTAGCATCATCCTTAGGCCATAAATGCCTTCTTGAAATATTCCCTATTTTTTGAAGCTTGTCTTGGATGCATATATATGATAATGAGAAGATGGGAATGATTTGAGGCTCTTTTGTTTGTAATGATTTAGATTGATATTCCTTGTTGGACTTGGAACCATTAGCTAAATCTACATAATGGCCATCTCCTATCAATTATTTTCTCTATTCAATTTTTTTCAAAAATAAATATTTGACATGAATCAGTGCATTTTTTTAAGAATTATTAAAGAGATAATTGATATATGTAATTTCTTTTCTATACTATCAAATTCTCTTATTAGAGATGGGTGCATGTGCATGATTTATACAATTCATTTCTTTTATGATTAGTTTCTTTTAAAAGCTTTTTTACACAAACATTATTTCGATTAAAAAACTTAATTCTGAATATATATATATAAACAACTAATTCTTTTATTTAACAAATTCATAGCAAATACTTAAAAGATTTTTCATAAATATTATTAATCCATGAGGATATTTAAATGAGTGGCATATACGTGTATTGTTTTTGCTTTAATCAAGTAATGGCCCCATGTGATGATCAAAGATTGAGAAAAAGAATGGAGACCCAAAATTTGATTACATTGAAATTGTGGTGCCTTAGCTTTGGTGGGGACAGATTTGCACATTATTGTCAACACAATGTGCACCACGTTCATGAAATAGTAGGGAAATGTACTGAGAATTGGAGATTGGGAATCCAATGAGCATGTGAGAGAGAAAATAGAATTACTTAAGGGTTAAGACTTGAGATTAAAAAAATAAAAAATTTTGAGTAAAAGATTTTTTTTAATGGAAGATTTTGAGTAAATTATATGATCATTTTAATTTTATTTTGATATTTAGAAATGTTACACTTTTCTCTCTAAATTTAGAAGATAAACCATAAATATACTTATTTTAATTGGAACATCCTTGTATTTGTTACTTATATATAAAATATGATTATTATTATTATTAAATATATTTAATTAACCACTATAAAATAGTCACTTTTCTAAAATTTAAAGAAAAATTTAAAAAACCCATTTGATTAAAAAGCTAATTAATTATAAAAAAAACATTATCATAAAAAAATTTATGATTAATTAGATAGAATACTAATTTTTTTTTTTTGAACAGCAACATGCATGTGTATTAAATATATATTAATAACAGACATAAATATTGCCATAAATTTAATAATACTTAAAACAAAATAATTAACACGTAAATAAATTAATCTAGAGGATTCGCACATGCACGTACATGTCATTTTTCTTTTAATTTTTAAAATAAATATAAAATTATTATTAATTTTTAAAATAATAAATTAAAAATTAAGAAGTTATTTTCTTTTTCGATAACTATCATAATCTCCTTTTCTGAATAAACATAAATTACTATTTTTTTTCTCATTAACTTTTAACATCATGTATTTTTATTTTTTTAATCATTTAAATAGTTATTTTAATATATCACTGATTAGAAGACCGAACAATCATATTAATATAGATGTATATATTTCTTGGTTAATTTCAAGAAAAAAGGTTTGAGTATACTTTCATAATAAATTAAATAAGGACTTGCATATATTATGGGTGACATCTCTGAAGAGGGAAAACAAGAAACAAATAATATAATATATCAAAGAATTTAATGAATTTTTTTTTTTAAGAAAAAAGATTATTCATTTACAATCCCATGAATGATTATTATACCGTGTTAAATAATGTTGTAAGAAGCTTTCCTGCAGCTAATATTAACTCAACCACCATATTAATTATGTTTGTGTCAAAAGTTTTCAATGAAAAACTCACACCTTCCCTTTTTTTAAAGAACAAGCAAAGTCACTTGGATTTGGAAATTAAATGCTCATAGAAACTTTATGGGATATGTTTCGTGTTGACTATATTTTGTTACTTTGTTCTTACTTTTTTGATAAGCTAATCACTTTTTTAGACCATTATTATTGCTTTTCAATATTATGGTACCTTATTATTTCAACCTTGAAATAATGACCTATTCCTACCTATCTTCTTCACATTATATGGATTTTGTCACCTAACTTTTATATGATTTGTTCCGTTAATACTTAATTGTTATGTGATATTTTCTATATAAAATGTAGTTTAGTCTTGTAAATAACAGCAGTTGAATTTAGCGAAAAATAAATCAAAAAATAAAGAATTTGTTCTAAGTGAATACTTAGGTGCTTATGTATCTTACAAAAGAGATTTATGTTTACATAATTTAAGGTGTGTTACGTCCACAATGGCTATTAGATGGGAGTGAGGTATACTTGAGTTATTATGTGCGATTAAGACGTGTGAGTTGTGTATGAGAGGCAACGGATATAGGCTATGTTTTTTATTAGAATTGTACCTAAGGTTAGGTCGATGATGCGTATTTATAAGCCAATGAGGTTTGAGAGTACACTAATAGAATGATTGTGTATTTCAGAGGCCCATAAAGCATTTAGCCTAGTTAATAGACTCTAAAATATTTTAATTATTTGTCTCAATTTAGTATCTAAATGATAAAAATTAAATTTAAGTATTATTTTGTATTGCAATTTCGTTCATATAGTTCACATTTTTTATTTTTAAGATTATAAATGTTTTTTATTTGACTCATATGGAATTGAACAACATGTGTGATTTTGTCAATCCCTCATTTGCAAGTTAACAATGTACTGATAGTCAATACAGGAAAAAAATTGCTATCTTCTAAAAAATTAAATTAAATATTTTTATTATTTAGAGATTAAATTGAGATAAATATAATTTTTTTAGAGACTAAATTTCATATTACATAATTTAAAGACTATATTAAAATAAATAATTTTATTCAAAGATTAAAATAATAATTTAGTCAATATTATATTTTGCTTCTATTGCTTGTTCTTATTTTTCTTGGTTTCTATCTTTAACTTGGGCCAAAAGGAATCTAAGTCCAAAAATATGAGAAAAGTGGACCACAGTATTATTGGGCCCTCAAGATGGAGCTTTTATTGTGCTCAACTTTGGAAACATATTCAGTTCAAAAATAAGAAACTTTGGAAACATATTTAGTTGAAGTTTTGAATAAGGGGTAGAGGGTAATGGCCAAACCTTGGTGTTTTACCATTTTGCCTCCAATTATTACAACTAAAATTTAATTACAAGGGTAAATTGATCATTCTACCATTTAAACATTCTTATTCTCAACTCTATTCCTATATTTTTTATGTCATACCAAACATAATTTTAAATATTTTCATTCTCATTTTTATTCCCTCAAAATCAAACTCCTAACCAAACGGGCTAACTGTCTTCTTATATATATCTTAGTCCCAAAAAGAGGAAAGAAAAGAAAAAACATTTTGTGTTCTTATTATATCTATTTTCTTAATTTGTTTCATAACATATTCTCCTTATGAAATTCTAGCATTTCTTGTGTAGAGAATCTTTAATTTAAATTTGTTTTCACCATCTTACATACATTATAATAAAGGAAAAAAATTTAGGAAGTTTTTGGGCAATAACATTAATGGATGCTAATTAATTATTAAATGATAAATAAATTAAATCTTATTTCACAAAAAAGTATAAATAGTGCATTTTGATTAGGTATAATTTGTAAAATAAAATATATTAGTTATAAAGTGATTAAAAAATGGTGAAATTATTATTTTTAGATTTTTAAATATAATATTTATAAAAGTTATTTTATAATGATTAGATATATATGTACAACTTTATAATTAAAATTCATAACGTTAAATAAAAGTGTTTGATTAAAACTCGAATAGTGGTAGATAATAGATATCATCATATAGTACTAATCCTTTTCCTACTATGACTTCAAACTCCATGCTTTTCAATTTCCAATATAAATACCACACAAACCTACGAGAGAGTCACATAGTTTAATCTCCAAGACGTACGGAGCACTTTACTTCATTTTAAATTTGTCATCATTTTGTACATCATGGATTCTCCTCCCGAAAATTCACCATCTCTTCCCTCCGGCGTCGACGCCGATGACCACCACAACACTCTTCTAAAACCAAAGAAGCACGCCGGCAGGCCAAAGGGTTCCAAGAACAAGCCGAAGCCGCAACCATTGATCATAACCAACAATGTATCGTGGAAAGCCGATGACATCGATGTCATCAACGTCCCTTCTAGCGTTGACTTAATAGGGTGGTTATGTCAGTACTCATGTACTTGACAGAAGAGCATCACTGTCTTATCTGCCTCGGGATTGGTTTCTCAAGTGTCCATCCGTCACCCTTTTGGTTGTTCTCAACCCTCTTTATTTGTACCTGGACCCGTACCCGTGATGTCTCTCTCCGGTTCTATTACAACTGATGTCACGTCGTCGTCGTCGTCTCATTCGTTAGTTATTTGTGTTCCAGGGTGTCAAGGACAAATAGTTTATGGACTCATTGGCGGAAGTGTTATAGCTACGGGCACTGTAACAATAGTGATAGTGGTTGAAGATAACAAAACAAATAGAGTTTAGAAATTATATGATGGTAGATGATACTTAAGCATGATTTTATCACTAAGTTATTGAGAATTGATGTAATTTCTTTGGCTTGTAAGGATATGTGATTTTTTTTTTTTATTTATAAATTGGATGATTGGATATGATCAATAGAAGTTTATTCCAACAAAATCATCTTTTGTTATTTAATAAATGTTTAATTTCTCTCTATCTTTAGAATGAATTTCAACTGTCTAGTTATAAAGTTAAATCTTTATAGAGTTGCAAATATTTTGACCAAAAAAACATTAAAATCGAAGTGAAAAGTAGTCGAATATATATATTTAAAATATTAAAAAAATACAAAAATTCAATATGAGAATCCTGTGATACCCTGTCAAATTTACAAATAACACTTTGCGAAGGTTAGAAATGGTGCTTTGGGAGTTTTTCTGTTATATTATTTATTATTTCATCTTATTACAACTTGAATACTACTATATTAGAGCTCTACCCATTGATGGATTTTCTTATATATAATTTTATTTAAGGTTTTAAATTTGTTATTATGGGTAACTGTTTAAGTTTTTTATTGTTATTGACGTTATAAAATAATACTTTTATAATTAAAATTAAAATAATATAGAATACAAAAAAGTTTGAGAGAAAATAAATATGATGGACACCTAATTAAAAAAAAAGTAAAGAAATAAATAATTTTTTATTATTTAAAATATAATTATAAATAAATTATACTTTCTGTTTTTCTCCGGGGATTTCATACCTATACATCTCGTTCACCTCCATTTCTGTTTATTTCATTGATTCACTCATTCTTATTTTATGAAGCATTATCATCTTACTACGAAGGTGTTGAAATAGCTAGAATAAGATGATAAGTATTTTTGACGAATTAGGGATGATTAAAATACTTTTACTTGAAATTTTATTATGTGAGTTTGGCTATGGATTCAGGTACAAATTCAATGGGTATAGAAACAGATAAAAATGTATCCTATCTATATCCTACCCATAATAGTAATTATTTATTTTTAAATATGAAAAAGTAATATTGGAGAATGAAGTTTTGGATCAAAGTGTAATGACTTTTGATCTTTCAGAGGATGACAGTGTAATTTTACAAACTATATGAGAAAGTAGTGTAATTTTAACATCTCCCAAATAAGGACAATGTAATTTACTCTTTAGAGTATAAGGACCAAATTACATCTTTAATAAAATTATTGGGACTAAACATCTAATTTAACCAAATAAAAATTACATATATTATTTGGATAATTAATCCGCCAAGGGAAAGTTGATCCCTTAATATATAGTATTCAAGTTGTAATAAGAATATAAGATTAAAAAAAAATAGAGTAGGTTTCAAATTTAACAAAACTAAATTATATATTGTAATATAATAATAATGAAATTTGGTTTGAATTATCCATAAAAAAATTTAGTCGAATAAAGAAATTAAATAATACGAAATTTGATTTTTTTTTTTATCTCCCCATCAATTTAGTTACAAAATATCACGTGAAGTTTTTGAAAAGCTTTTTTAGTGATCTTAAACGGTCATTTTAAAAAAGTGATTATCCTTATTGAAACATTTTAATTCCTTAACAACTTATTATTAAAAGTCTTATCTCTTATGCAGGTATATAAATTCAAAGAATTTTTTCGTAACTATATAAAGTGATTTTAAAAAGGCAAAAAAATTACTTTTTTATTATTTTAAAAATAATATTTATAAAGATTTATTTTAAACAAAAAAATATTTTATAACGATTGGATATAATACAACTTTATAATTAAAATCCATAACGGCAAATGCAAGTGTTTGATTAAAACTCGAATAGTTGTACACTTGTACATATGGATAAAAGTTGAATGGTACCGTATCACTGAACTTCAGTACATCCCTCAAATCATGTAGTGCCACTTGTTAATATTAATAAAAATTCACATTAATTAGGGCCCACCTTGAATGGTTTATAGACCAACTGATTGGAGGGATGTACTGAAATTCAATACTACCGTACCACTAAACACCTACTCCATAATATCTAATCCTTTTCCTATTAAAATTCATAACTAATTCATGCTCCAATTTGCCTGTATAAATTGAATTTACTTGATTCTAAATTTTGCATCATTCTCCTTCTCTTCCGTCTTCTATTGTACGTCATGGCTCCTCCTTCTAAAAATTCACCATCTCTTTCCTCCGATGCCGACCACTACCTACAACCAAAGAAGCAGCGAGGTAGGCCGAAAGGTTCCAAGAACAAGACCACCAAGTCACACCCCCAATTATTTTCTCCCAACAATCCATCTTTGAAAGACTCCATCGACGTCGTCCACGTCCCGCCCGGCGCCGACGTAATATCGCGGTTGTCTCGGTACTCGTGCAGCCGACAAAAGAGCATCACCGTGTTATCTGCCTCTGGATTGGTCTCCCAACTCTCCGTTCTTCCTCTTCTTACTTATTATCCGGACATCGTATCCGTACCCGGACCTGTACCCGTGCTGTCTCTCTCCGGTTCTGTCCCGCTTGAGATGACATCATCATCGCGGGCGTTTCATTCGTTAACTATTTGTGTTCCGGGATGTGAAGGACAAATAGTTTATGGACTCATTGGAGGAAGTGTTGTAGCTACAAGCATTGTGACGATAGTGATAGTGGCCACAGAGTGTGAGATTGATAAGGATGAAGATAATAAAATAGAGTTTATCAATAACATGATGGTAGGGAATGAGCATGATTTTGTGGTTCGTCCTGATTTTGCTCTAGACTCTGGCTTATCCCTTGGTGATTACGGGTGGAATGTGTAAAAGTTTTGATTTTTTTTTTTTGAACTATTTGTAAAAGTTTTGATTAGTTATTAGAAAAATGTATGTAAGTTATGGAACAATCTGTTACTGGAAAATTATTTGCTATATTATTGTGCAATGAAATTTGATGAATAATCTCACGATCAACAATTTGTCAAATCATGGATATTTAACAAATTTCATTTTTATTTTATTTTTTTAAGTTAAAAATTCAATTTAATCAGTCAAATGGTTTCATTTTTCTGTCGCAGGCATAACAATTATGTTTATTTAATGAAATATAAAGATTGAATTGTCATTGAATGAACTAGAACCTTATGTATTTGAGATATTGGGTTGGTCTAAGTGGTAAGCGATTTTGTATGGTTTAAATAAGGTTATGAATTCAAGACTTTCTGAATGTGTACCTATTTTCTTTGTAAGAATTTCTCACCATAACCAGATGCGTGATGCGTAGGGGTGTTCAACGGATTGGATTGGATGGTTCAATTTTTCCAACCAATCCAATCAATCTAGTAAAAACGCTTCATCCAATCAAATTCAGATTAGATTGAATTGGTTGATCGGTTTTCTGTGTACAAAAAAATTGAAAATCACATATATTTTTTCAATTCCCAAGTCATAATATGAAGACTTAAGACTACAAACTAAAATTAATAAGGACTAAACTGAGGTAAAGTTACTTAGGTGCTTGCTATAAAGTTCACCAATATAATTAAAACACATGGCAAAAAAGTTTTGTATAACCAATCATGGTAGAGAGAGAAATTGAAAAGCAATAAATTACATAACCAATCAAATAGGAGAGAGAATATAAATAAGATTTATGATTGGTGAACTTTATAGCAAGCACCTAAGCAACTTTACCTCAGTTTTTTCCAATTAATAATTCAAGCACAATCCAAACAAAATAAAGACTTCAAGAGTACAAATTAAAATTAATAATGGCCAAATTATTCTTTTGGTCCTCAACGTTTCAAAAAGTTATTTTAGGTCCTCAACATTTTTTTTTGTCAAAATTGGTCCTCCAGCGTAACTACGTCTGTTTTTTTTTTGTTAAATGTTGACGTGGAAGGCTTATGTGGCACACTATCTCTCCTACGTGTCATATTTCGATGATGTGACACTCCAACTTAGCAAAACGACGCCGTTTTACTAAGTTGGAGTGAGAGAGAAGTGATGCAAAACGGTGTCGTTTTGCTAAATTGGAATGAGAGAGGGTGTTATATCATCCAAATATGACACGTATGAGAGAGGGTGTGCCAAATAAGCAAAAAAAAAAACCAGACGGAGTTACGCTGGAGGACCAATTTTGACAAAAAAAAAACGTTGAGGACCTAAAATAACTTTTTGAAACGTTGAGGACCAATATTAAACTTGATGCAAACGTTGAGGACCAAAAGAGTAATTTAGCCATTAATAATTCAAACACAATACCAATATTTAAAGAGTACAATCAAATTTAACAATCTTTTCCTTTCAAATTCTGAAAATTTGCAAGAGTGATGCTTCTAAGTCAATCATATTAACTGCAAATATAGAATAAATATTTTAACATATATTGCAATATGAACCAATCAATTAGAATAAAAAAAAACTTAATTACCTCAATCTTGCAACTTCCAAATTAACTAGGGCATCATCTAATTCCAACATACAAATGAAATATTAAATATTAAAAGGTATATTATATATATTATTAAAATATTAATAAATAGATTGGATGAATTGGATTGGATTGAATGACACCTATACTCGTCCAACAACCGACCCGACCCGATCGGTTTTACCCCTAAGCCATCCAATTGATTCAATCAAAGATCAGTTTTCGTTGGATTTTATTAGATCGGATTGGATCGGATCGATTGACATTGGATTAGATTGGATTTAAACATCCCTACGTGATGCGGATCAAATTCTGATTAATCAAAACAATGTCTAAAAATATGGTGAATGACCAAAAAATAATAATAAAAAGATGGAATTAATTTCAACAACTAAACATCAATTAATTGACGTTGAAAAGTTTAATATCAAGGCAATGGTTTTAACAGAAAAATAAGTCATTACGCAAGACAGAAAGGAGATTCCTAGAAGGCCCCATCCTATATCTTCATCTTATTATATATAGCCAAATACAATTTAATAAAAAGAAAATCACAAATCAATATAAGAATTCACTACAAAAGGTATACGATTCCAAGTTTAAACATGAAAATCTACCATCATCATTAAACTTTTTAACAATTTATCCATGACGTGAACTCATTAAGCTCTTTTTGCAGTATGCTAGCCACCTACAATGCTACATATTATTATATGATAGGGCTTTTTCACTAATTAGAAATGTATTCCATGGAAATGAACTGGGTTCTACTTATTTTTTTATTTTTTTATTTTCATCAACTTTAAATAAAAAATTAAAAAAAATAAAAAATATCTATTATACCCTTTTGATTTGATTTGACACAATTATAAACTTATTTATAAGGGGAAAAATGATCATTTTAATACATTCTCATTCCATTTTCATTACCAAACTTTTACTACTAAACACATCAAATGTATTCCGTTTTCATTTCTATTTTTGCCTAATGAACGTGCCCATAATATTTTCAGGACTAATTATATTGATATAATTATTAATTAACTTAATTTAATAATTAATAAATGCACATTAATCCAAATTGTCCTAAGTCCTAACCTAATATAGCACAGCCGAAATTATACTTTACTCACTCAAACTTTTTATTTTTAATGTATATTTCACCCCACTCAACTATTAACAAAAATGTAAAAAACATTAGATGAGGGTTAATTTTAATGGTCTTGTGCCACTCACATATCTCATTCTTCGTCATTCACCCACAATCGGTCATTTATGTTGAAAACATAGGAAAAAAGTATCCGTATAATTGTTTTTATTAAAAATTAATTAATAATGGTTAGTCATTAAGATTTTTAAAGATTGGACTAGTCATCGAATCAATTGAAGTACTAGTTCACAGTTCACTAATCTAACTGTTGTCGAATCTCAATTATCGAGTCGGTCTTAATATATAAATATATATATATATATATATATATATATATATATATATATATAATTTTTTATTATAATAAAGAAATAATTACATATGAATTAAAATATGTATACAATATATTTTTATTTTTTAAAATAATATTTCACTTATATTTCTTTAAAAAAATTAAAATATATAAATATCTATATTAATATAGGTGTGGTTTTCTTTTCATTAGATATTTTTTTGACAATTATTAAATCAAAATATCACATAACTTCTAAAATTAATTAATTAATAATATATAAATTTATAATTTTTCTCCGACCCAATACAGAACGTTCCCCACGTCCACTCGTCCAGTCACCACTACAAAAAATAATGACTTGAATCAGTTTAAAATAATACTCACATTCACTGTTATTTCTAGTAACATTTATTATTCTTATTTACTCTTATCTCATTATAATTTTTTTTATCCACTATTTATTTATTTACCTACTTTTTGTTTTGTCTATACCTATTTTTATTTATCAATCTCGGGATTGGTTTCTCGAGTCTTTCATTCGTCACCCTCTTGGTTATTCTCAACTCTCTTTATTTGTATCCGAACTCATACTCGTACCCGTGCTGTCTCTCTCCGATTCTATTACAATTGAGACCACATCGTTTACAGAGTGCCAAGGACAAATAATTTATAGACTCATTGGCGGAAGTGTTATAATTTATAGCTATGAGCACTGTGACAATAGTGATAGTAGCCAATAAGTATGAAGATAACAAAATATGATGGTAGGTAGGTGATAATTAAGCATGATTTTATCACCAAGTCATTGAGAATTGATGTAATTTCTTTGGCTTGTAAGGATATATGATTTTTTTTTTTTATAAATTGGATGATTGGATCAATAAAAGTTTATTCCAACAAAATATTTTTTGTTATTCAATAAATGTTTCTCTCTATTTCTAGAAGGAATTTCAACTGTCTAGTTATAAAGTTAAATCTTTATAGAGTTGCAAATATTTTGACAAAAACATTAAAATCGAAGTGAAAAGTAGTCGGATATATATTTAAAATATTAAAAATAAAATACAAAAATTCAAGATGAGAATCCTGTTAAAGTGTGTTTTATTTCTTTCTCATGCATATTACATGTGATACCCTATCAAATTTACACATAACACTTTGCGAAGGTTAGAAATGGTGCTTTGGGAGTTTTTCTGTTATATTATTTATTATTTCATCTTATTACAACTTGAATACTACTATATTAAGGGCTCTACCCATTGATGGATTTTCTTATATATATATATATATATTATTTAAGGTTTTAAATTTGTTATTATGGGTTCAACTGTTTAAGTTTTTTATTGGTATTGATGTTATAAAATAATTTTTTTATACTTAAAACTAAAATAATATACGAAGAGAAAGACTCGGATTCGTATGACTCGACCTGATCGAAGGACTGAAATAAAACCCAGGCATATATAAACTTGGACGTCATCGCTAAAACTTTGGATTTTGCCAGTGCCTCTACTCCACCAGGACTGGCCTCTAAACGACGAACTCCGAAAAGGACCGCACCAAATGGAGCACTTTACCTACAAGAGGTAGAGCAACGTATCCACAACTAATACGCGTAAGAATGATTCAAAGAGAGAGAGAAAAATAATACTATGAGTTTTTTTCAAATGAGATCCCCTTTCCAACACATGAAATGAGAAAATAAAATGGCCGGGAAGCACTCCTGTTTACAGGAGAATGCGAGAGCTACTAACATCAACCTATCATATGTGGGACTTAGAAAAATGAAAGTGTTCGAGAATTTTGTACATTATGTAAATTTTTTTAAGATCAAATTTTAGGCCCTTAAGTTTGTTGAAGTATTCACTATCTTTATCAGGCTTTACTAAATTGTTGGGAGGATCGTCTTCAGTAATGGGTTCCGCAGTATCTGAATGATTAATTATTAAGTCCGTTTTGATAGATACTCCAATTATAAAAAAAAAAGTTAAAAAAAGGTTAAATGAAGATTTCTACAAAATTCTTCAATTTGGGAAAAAATTAATAAATTATAGAAGGTTGGAGTAGTGTTTATGTAAAGTCTCTAAATTCTTTTTTATCCAAAATTTCAACCAAACACACTCTAAATGACCAAATTGATTATTAATCGTTCATGTCTAAATTAATCTTATTATTTATTTCGATTAACACTATATTAGTTTTTTTTATGGTTCAAAATTTAATCGTTTATTATAAATTAATTCAGATTAAAATATAAATATATAGAGGTAACTCGTACATTGCAAGAATCGAATACTAATTAATTATTAATCTTTTATGACTAAATTAAAAACTTTATATTTTAGAAAACTTAAATCATCACTAATGTAGCCAATTAATCATATGAAGAGTTAAAATAACCCAAATAATGTGAAAACTACTCAATTTTGTTTACAAACAATAAGAGATTATCAAAATACTTTTACTTGAAATTTTACCGTGAGTTTGACTATGAATTTGGGTACAAGTTCAATGGGCTTGGAGATGGGTTCCATATTTTACTCACAATAGTAATTATTTATTTTTATATATTGGAGAATGGAGTTTTGAATCAAAGTGTAATGACTTCTAATTTCTCACGGGATGACAGTGTAATTTTGCAAACTAGATGGTAACTAAATGGGAGGTTAGTGTAATTTTAACATCTCCCAAATAAGGATAGTGTAATTTACTCTTTAAAGTATAAGGACCAAATTACATCTTTAAGAAAATTATTGGGACTAAACATCTAATTTAACCAAATAAAAATTATATCTATATATATATGGCTTTGGAGTTTTTGGTGTCACAAAACCAAAGTGTAACACCAAAAAAATAACTACCCTAACCCCACTTTCTTATACTAAAATAAAAAAATTTAAAAAATATGATTGGAGGAGATATGAGAGAAAAGGAGATCATGAGTAAGATAGTTAATAAAAGTGGTGAAAGAGATTATAAATATAAGTAGTAATTGAATTATTTATTATATTTTAAAAATAATAATAACAAAAATATTTTATAGTAAATTTTTTAAAAAAAAATGATTGCATGCACCTTGGTGCATGCGAAGCCTCTAGTATATTATGTGGATAATCCGCCAAGGGAAAGTTGAGCCCTTAAGGCCTTAATATTTAGTATTCAAGTTGTAATAAGAATATAAGATAAAATAAAAAAATAATTTAGACTGGTTTTCAAATTCAAAAAAACTAAATTATATATTGTAATATTAAAAGAATGAATTTTTGTTTGAATTATCCATAAAAAAATTTAAATTAAATAATACGAAATTCGATTTTTTTTAATCTCCACATCAATTTGGTTACAAAATATATCACGTGAAGTTTTTGAAATTTTTTTTGGTAGTGATTTTTAAAAACTTTTTTAGGGACCTTAAACAGTCATTTAAAAAAAAAGTAATTATCCTTATATAAAAATCAAATACTATTGAAAATTTTCAATTTCTTAACAACTTATTATTAAAAGCCTTATGCAGGTATACAAAGTCAAAGAATTTTTGTTCGTAACTATATAAAGTGATTTAAAAGAGGCAAAAACATAATTATTTCTTTTATTCTTTTAAAAAAATAATATTTATAAAGTTTTATTTAAAACAAAATATTTTATAATAATGATGAGATATGTACAACTTTATAATTAAAATCCACAACGGTACATGAAAGTGTGTGATTAAAACTCGAATAGGTGCACATATCATATAATATCTAATCCTTTTCCTACTATGACTTAAAAATCCATGCATCAATTTTTCTCTATAAATACCAATCAAACATAGGAGAGAGCCACACAGTGAATAATCGGAGAATTTACTTGATTCTAAATTTTGCATCATTCTCCTTCTCTTCCGTCTTCTATTGTACGTCATGGCTCCTCCTTCCAAAAATTCACCATCTCTTTCCTCCGACGCCGACCACTACCTACAACCAAAGAAGCAGCGAGGTAGGCCGAAAGGTTCCAAGAACAAGACCACCAAGTCACACCCCCAATTATTTTCTCCCAACAATCCATCTTTGAAAGACTCCATCGACGTCGTCCACGTCCCGCCCGGCGCCGACGTAATATCGCGGTTGTCTCGGTACTCGTGCAGCCGACAAAAGAGCATCACCGTGTTATCTGCCTCGGGATTGGTCTCCCAACTCTCCGTTCTTCCTCTTCTTACTTATTATCCGGACATCATATCCGTACCCGGACCTGTACCCGTGCTGTCTCTCTCCGGCTCTATCCCGCTCGAGATGACATCATCGTCGCCGCGGGCGTTTAATTGGTTGACTATTTGTGTTCCGGGGTGTGAAGGACAAATAGTTTATGGACTCATTGGAGGAAGTGTTGTAGCTACAAGCATTGTGACGATAGTATTAATGGCCACAGAATGTGAGAGTGATAAGGAAGAAGATAACAAAATAGAGTTTAATAATGAGATGATGGTTGGGAATAAACCGAATGCTATTACTATTTCGACGACGAATGAGGTTGAAGATTATGTGGTTCGTCCTGATTTTGCTCTAGAGTCTAGCTTATCCATTAGTGATTACGGGTGGAATCTGTAAAAGTTTTTATTAGTTATTACAAAAATGTATATGCAAGCGTATGGAACAATCTGATAATGAAAACTTATTTGCTAAATTATTGTCAAACTAAATTTGATGAATAATCTGTATTGTGTTTACAATTTGAAGTTATTTGTAACTTAGGTTGTTTGTCTTCAACATCTTCAATTTCAAATCTCGCTATCTTCAATTTCAAATCATATAGATATTTAACAACTTAAATATTTTTTTTTTTAAGTTAAAATTTCACTTTTGTTTTGGTAGATTTCAACGCGGATCTTTTGTTGGGGATTCTCTCAAAAATTAAGTTCGAGTCGTACCGATTAGGACATTCACCTTAAGAGATATTTCGGTACTCTCACAATTTAGGTAACGATACTCTCACAGAATAAAACGAACTCGTCCCCGATGTCGCACACCGAAAGAAACAAGAACAGCAAAAGAATTTTTGAGACTCAAATAAAACACAAAAATCAAAGGAACCCAAATATTAGAGAGTATGTATATACCTCTTATTTGATGCCACACACTATATATTTATTGGTATATATATATATATATTAATTATGAAAGACGTGGGAAACGGCGAATGCATATTGTTAACAAAATTGTAACTACTTAGCAATATTTATCATCATAAAAGATGGAAGGATCTTTGACTCTTTCAAAGATGCAACAAAGTGGTTTCCCCTTTAACTAATACATACATACATATATATATATATATATATATATATATATATATATATATATTATATTAAATTATATGCATACACATTTTACCATAATTAATATATATATATATATATAATAAACATTTATCTAATTTATAGTAATAATAATAATTTAACAATTTATTATTATTATAAATTAACAAATATACAAGTTTTGGTCTCCTTTATTTTAGACAATATAGAATTTTATTTGACACACACTTGTAAACACACATGTGTACTTATTTTTACAACATCTTTTACCGTGTTGCTGTTGTGCAGTTCGGTTAGCTTTAACCGTGGCTTACCGAATATGAAATTGTGACTAAAATGTTTGTCACGGTTGCGTGACTGTTGATCCAATCTCTTAAAAATCGTTCTTCTTTCTGTCGACCTAGGAGACAAATAAATCATTGTAACAATTATATGTTTATTTAATAGACGTAAATCAAGATTGAATTATTTATCACTGAATAAACTGGAAACTTAAAATATATTTAATAATAAAGAGATTGAATTAAAGCAATGGTACCATTAATATTACAGTAGAAATCTAGAAAGAAGTCATTACACACAAGAAAGGAAGTAGGTTCCTAAAAGGCCCCCCCCCCCCCCCCCCCCCCCCCACCTATTATTCCTCATAGCCAACAAAATTACATAAGAAAAATCACAAATCAATATAAGAATTCAACGGAAAAGCTGTGCAACACCAAAAGTGACGGCAGTGATGATCAATCTCATAATAATTTTGACAGTTAAACCAACAGCAAAAGTTGATTCGAAACTCCGTGACCCGAGTACTATGTCGGTCTCTGAATAACTTGGACTAGGTTGAATCAATGTTGTAAGAACTGAATCGGACAAAGACTCGGATAAGTGTTCGGTTCACAGTTTGATCGGTTTAACCGGTCGAACCGGATGACGCAATAAATAATAAATATTCTTAATATATAAAATAACATCACTCAAATTTTAGGATTCAATATACATAATTTTGAAGTTTTAAATTACATGACTTCTCAAAGTTTTAATTTTTAAGACTTGTCAAGCTTTGAAATAACTTAATCAAACCAAATATGAAATTATTGATAATCATGACTTTTAAATTTTAATTTTCAAGACTTTTAGAAATTTTAATTTTTAAGATTTCTCTAATTTCTTTTTTTATGTTATTTTTCCTTTTTATTTTTTTATTTTTTAATTTTTTAAAAAAAATAAAATTGGACCGGTTGGACCACCGGTTGACCGGTCCAACTCCGGTTAAATCCGGTCCAACTAGAAAAACGAATTTTTGGTCCAACCGACTCGCCTTTGTATTCGGTTGGTGGTTGAACCGATCGGACCGTCCGGTCCGGTCCAGTTCTTACAACATTGGGTTGAATTCAACCCGAGAATGTTCCGGAGGATTTTCAACATAGCCGGTGACCCGGTTCTATTTAAATTTTTTTAAAAAAATACTAAAAAATAATGTGTTTCATCGACTTTGTGGTGAGCTTTCCCTTGTTCCTCTTATTCTTTCGAATCATTGTTTGCATCTATGACTAATGGATATATTATTCTCCACATGTACATTGACTTTGTCAATTGCTTAAAGCCTTATGGTTCATTGTTGTTGCTGGAGATTATATGTTAATGGAATGATTTTGTGAATTGCTTCATTGTTGTTGCTGGAGAATAATATAGATGTCAATGTCATCATCTAATCCTATTATCATGTGTTTTTCATATTTCTGTTATATTATTTATATTTTTTAATTTTTTTAAAAAAATTTAATCGATCTAACCGAACTTTTAGTAGTCCAACGATTGAACTAATGACCCGAGTCCTTAGCCAGTTCAATGAACGGTTCGAATTTTCAAACATTGCTTGACATGCACACTATTTTTTGAAATTTAAAAAATAAAATATAAATTATTTATAATTATATTTTTAAATAATAATAAATTATTTACTTTCCTAATAACTACCTAATATATTAAATTTTTTTCTCCCACTTCCTTCTATTTTATATTATTCTTAGATTTTTTTAATTATAAATTAAAATAACTATTTTATATAATAAAACACAACAATCATTATCATATACGTATAATTTGTAATAAATAAATTTTTATGAGTTTCGCCTTATGTGTTGAATTTAGTCCTTTAATTTAAACTTATTTAAAATCTCTAGTTTAATAATCTTGATAGAAAGATTCTATGAAGAGCTTGAACAGTTGAATCCATAATAAAAAATTTAAAGCCTAAAATAAATAAATGAATAAATATATATATATATATATATATATATATATATATATATATATATATATATATATAAAATATAATTGACCCCTTAAATATTCAAGTTGTAATAAGATAAAATAATAAATAATATAACAGAAAAACGGCCAAAGCACCTTCAATTTTGTAACCTTCATAAAGTATTATTTGTAAATTTCACAGGATACCACATATGTAATATATGTATGAGTAAATGTTCTTGAAAAATTAAGATTATTTTAATTTAGTCTCTGAAAAAAATGTTTAATTTAGTCCTTAAAAATAATTTTTTGTCCCAATTTCATTAGTTCTTTTTAGTTTTTCTGTCAATTTAATAAACGATCAGTAACATGTAGGAATATGACACAGTGAAGTAAAATACACAAAGAAGGGATATGTCACATGTTTATATATTACTGACCGTTTATTAAACTGACGAAAAAACTAAAAATGACAAAAATTAGGACAAAAAAACTATTTTTCAAGGACTTAAGGGTATGTTTGTTTAGTAGAATATTAGAGAGAATAGGAATGTCATGTCAATGTGATGTGGATGGAATAAAAGTGGATAAAATAACTATTTTACCCTTATATTAAAAGTTAAAATTGAACAAAAGTGAGTAAAAAAATAAGGACAAAAACATAATTTCATCATATTGCAAAAAGTAAGGTTTGTTTGGTAGGAAGAATGTTAGAGGGAATATTGAATTACCTCCAAGATTACCTAGTTGATTCTTGCTACCAATTATATGACCTAAATTAGATATTTACATCTTTCAGAGATTAAATTGAAACAATATTAATCTTAGCGGACTAACTTGATGATTTACACTATATATTTGATAGAAATAAACAGATTTTTCATCTTGAATTTTTGTATTTTTTTTAATATTTTAAATATCCGACTACTTTTCACTTCGACTGTAATTATTTTTGTCAAAATATTTACAACTCAATAAAGATTAAACTTTATAGCTAGACAGTTGAAATTCCTTAAGAAAGAGAAAAACATTATTTATTAAATAACAAAAAATAATTTTGTTGGAATAAATTTTTATTAATCCAATTTATAAATAATAAAAAGAAATTCAAATGTCCTTACCGCCCAAAAAAATTACATCAATTCTCTAAAATCAATATGAAAATTAAAGTACATCATATATTATCTTTAACCTCAGGGGTCGAAATAGTTATAGCATTCGGTTTATTATTATCAACCTCATGCTTATCACCTATCATCATATAATTCTTAAATTCTATTTTGTCACCACTATTACTTCTTTTATCTTCATCCTTATTGGCTACTATCACTATCGTCACAATGCTCCTAGCTATAACACTTCCTCCAATGAGTCCATAAACTATTTGTCCTTGACACCCCGGAACACAGATAGATAACGAATGAGGCGATGTGATCTCGAGCAGAATAGAGCCGGAGAAAAATAACACGGGTACGGGTCCGGGTACGGATATCATGTGTGGTGGAGAATAAGTAAGAAAGGGACGGACAGAGACTTGGGAGACCAATCCGGAGGCAAATAACACGGTGATGTTCTTCTGTCGACTATGTGAGTACTCGCGCAAACAATCTAATATGTCAGCGCCGGGAGGGACGTGGATGACGTCGATGGAGTCTCTCAAAGATGAATTGTTGGCAGAAAATATTTGTGGTTGTGACTTCGGCTTGTTCTTAGAACCTTTTGGCCTACCTCGCTGCTTCTTCGGTTTTAGGTTGTCGCCGTTGACGTCGGCGGCAACGGAGGGAAGAGATGGTGAATTTTTAGAAGGAAGATCCATGACGTACAATAGAAAAAGGGAACAAAAATATGAGAAATTTTGAATGAAGTAAAATGTTGTGCTCTAGCTCATAGCTAGGCTTGTTTGGTATTTAATATTTATATAGGAAATTGAAGTATGGATTTTTAAGTCATAGTAGGAAAAGGATTAGTACTATATATGTACAACTATTTGAGTTTTATAAATTAAACACTTAAAAAGTTGTACATATGTGATCATAATTTATTATAAAACATTTTATTTAAAAAAAGTTTAAAATATTAATTTTTATTAAAATAAAAATAATTATTTTTTTCCTTTTGAATCACTTTTTATAGTTGCGGAACATTTTCTTTGAGCTTTCAATAATAAATTGTTACGAAATAAAAGTATTTATATTTTATGTGTGTTTTTGAATTAAGGATAATTATTACTTTTTTAAATAACTGTTTAACATCACTAAAAATGTTTTTCAAAACTTAGTTGATATTTTGTATACCAATTTGATGTGGAGATAAAATAATCAAATTCAATATTAAATCATTACTTTATTCAACTAAATTTTATTATAGATCGATATTTATTCAAAAAAAATTATAATTAATCTCATAACATTAATATATTGAATTAAATATATATTATAAATAAAAAATTACAATGAGTTCTTGAATATTGATCCCATAGTGGTGGAGCACAATAAAAGCTCCCTCTTGTAGGCCCAATAATATTTTGGTTCACTTTTCTCATACTTTTGGACTTAGATTGTTTCTGGCCCATGAAGTACTTGGTTTCTTTGCTAAAGATAGAACTATAGAAGCCAACAAAAATTATTTTGTCAAAAGAAAAACAAACAGTATAGTGGTACCGTACTATTAAAGTTTAGTATATCCCTACAATCAAGTAGAGTAATTTGTTAATATTAATATAATTTCACATTAATAAAGACCCACTTTGAATGTTTTAAAAACCAACTGATTTGAAGGATATACTATAGTTCAATACTAATATATCGTTGAACATCTCCTCGAAAAATAAAAATAAGAATAGACGGAGACCTCACCTGAATAAAAAAAATTATATTTTTATTATTTATTTTGTAATTTAAATAAAATACATACAATTTTTTTTTTTGAATGAATAAATTACAATAGGTCCCTTATGATTTTTCCTTAAATAAGTTTGCTTTCATGTGATTAGTTTTATTAACATCTTAAGGTACTTTTCATAAAAAATTTAATCAAATTAATTACGTAGAAATTAATTAAAGGGTAAATTACATTTTAATACCATGTGATTTACTAAAATTCACTTAAATACCATGTGGTTCATATTTTTTTTACAAAGGAGTGCTCTGTGATTGTTAACACTTTAGAATACAAACTAGTTTTACTTTCTTTCTTTTTTTCTCACATGTATCCTCTTATAGGAGGCAATTTTGTTTGAGTTAACTGATGTCCTATAACGGGAGTTAAACTCTCCCAACAGAAATTTTTCACATACAAGACTTGAATTCGAAACATTGTTTAAGAAAAATAGAGTACCTATCATTCCAACCAACCACCTGTTGGTACAAACTAGTTTTACTAAAGTGGCTCAAATTAGTACCAAACAAAAAATATTAATCAATGACCTAGCAGCTTGTAATTTTCCCATGTATTATTACAATGTGTGAACCCACATAACATGCATTCATTGGAAATTAGATTATTCGAAGGACGAAACATAGATTGAAAATGATTTGAAGACCGGAATTAATCATTTTGATTCCATTTAAAGGCAAGGATTTATTCAATATGTGTTTTAAGGGTATATGTTAATTTTTTTAATTGATTAATAAAGTATTTAATGACTTAAATATGTGAAAATTTTAACTAAAATATAAAAATAAGTAGGTTTTTCAATTCTATTTTGTCTCCAACTTTGGTAGTAGTTTTCTTTTAGATTTATTTTTGGTTATTATCTTTTTTGTGAAAGTTTAGTCTATAATTATTATATTGTTTCAAATCTTAAGTGGAGTTTGTTTATCGTTACGGTGTATGTTTTTCTTCTTTTGTGGAGTTTTCTTGACAAACTGATGCTTCTAGATTTAAAATTTGTGATATCTATAGCTAAAATTTACGAATCATTTATATAAAAGAAACTTTCACTATTACTATCATGTTGTTAGAGGAAACTATGACACTTTTAAGTATTAATATCACTTCGGATCTACTATGCTATGCAGGAAGTATAAAAGTAACAATTTTATTGGCGGCATAAAAAAAAGTGAAATTTTCCATTTCAAATTTATCTTGCAAACAGGATCATCTGAGTTTTTATTTAATGTTTCTCTAGTTCAACTGTATTTATTATGATTTATTCTTTAATTTTACTATATTGGACTTGTTTGATCTATATATAATATATTATAAATGTTATTGAGCTTTTCTATAATTTGATTATATATGTTTTTCTATAAGCTTGGTATAAATGCACGGATATAAAGTACTGTAGAATAAAAGAAAGTACTGTAGAGAAAAATGAGGAGAGAGACAGAGAGAAAAATTAGGAAAGAGAAAAAGTATGATAAAAAATGTGTTTGGTATGTATAAAATATGATGTAAAATTTTTTTGGGAATCGTGAAACACCACGATTTCACTGTTTGGATTTTACACCAAACATACCCTAAAGATTCATTAAAAATAAAGTAAGAGCAAGTGAAAAGAAAAATTATATAATTAATTTGATAAATAAAATTATGAAATTATGGCTGATCTGACTTAATTTGACTAGATAAAATTGGAAAAAGACGCATGGGAACACTGAATTTGTACATCCTTCATAGCACATGATAATGATAATATCATTGAGTCCACAAGCATTTGTCTTGTGGCATATAAGGATAATGATAGGTAATTTTAGTCCTTATCTTCAAATTTCAATTTTTCTTAATCCTCAAATCATACTATAAAAAGTACCAAAAATAATATTTGTCCATTTTTCCTATTGAATTTCTAAATTTTCGGATCCCAATTCATTTATTCAAAGAATTTTCAAAGGAACGTTGATCTCTTTTGTTAAATTTTATCTATGTAAAAGTTGTTCATCTTAAACCACAAAATTAAAATAAAAAAAAATAAAAAAATTTATCACAATGGTTACTATATATATATATATTGGGTTGTGTTATGGAGAGCTTGAACGGCTAAGACTTAAATTTTTATTGGTTTATTTTATTAAAAAAAAACTTAAATGCCTCATCATTTCTTCTCTTTCCATCAAAAAACAGAGAGAGAAAGAGGAAGCAAGGATCGAACTCCAGAGAGCCTCCAAAATATAACAATAAATATATATACAATATTTGACAACACTTCTTTTTTTTCAAATGTTATTTATCATATCCAAAGCTTAGGTGGTGTTTGGTAGGATGTGAGTGTTCTTGTGGGAAATAGAAGTGGAAGTGGAAATTGAAGTAGAAGTGGAAGTGGAAGATAAAATGTGTGTTTGGTATGCAGGGAAATATGAGTTGAATGTTAAAAATAATGTTGTTTGGTATGGTAGGGAGAAGATAAGGAAATGAAAGTTATGAGTATAAAAAGACATTTATACCCTTATTACATTTATGTGATACAAAACCCTCCATTCTCTTCATCACATGTTAAGGGTATAATGGTACTTTTACATACACTTCTTTAGAACAACATAAAACTTCATTCCTCACCATGATGGCACTAAACTTCCACCCAATGAAGGAACCAAAGTCACCACAAAACATATCTCATTTGACCAAACAAAAATGAAGTGGTGAGCAAACTCACCTTACCAGTTCTTCACCATACCAAACTATTTGCGCTATTGATGTGTTTATCAATATTTTGATCATAACATATTTGGATGAAATCAAAATTTTGAAGAAAATAAATTACTTCCTCTTCTTATTTTTTATTTTTTTTTAAAAAAAAAAAAGAAAAAAAGTTTGAACTAGCCTACCATTTCAGTTTTTTGGCCAACAACTAGCCTACCAATTAGTTTTTTTTTTTGCCCAATTCTACCTAGAATAGAGTTTTACCAAACAACTACTATATATAGTATAAAGGTCAAAACCTCAAATTGGTCCTTTATGTTTGCATGAAATTTCATATTAGTCCTTTATGTTTCAAAAAGTCCAAATTGGTCCTTCATGTTTGCAAGAAGTTCCAAGTTTGTTTATTTTTTAAGTTAAGTGCTGACGTGGACACACCATCTCTCCTACGTGTCAATTGGAGCTGACATGGCATGTCACGTCATCGCCACGTCACTGCCACGTCATCATTCAATATCATATGTGATGACGTGGCGCTGACGTGGCAGTGCCGTGGTGCTGACGTGGTATGACACGTCAACTTAGATGGACACGTCAGCACTTAACTTTAAAAATTGACGGAAGTGGATGGAAGGACCAATTTGGAACTTCTTGCAAACATAAAGGACCAATTTGAACTTTTTGAAACATAAAAGACCAATATGAAACTTCGTGCAAACATAAATGACCAATTTGGGGTTTTGACCTAGTATAAAAAAGTGTCTAAAAAGTAAAGGGAGAATCTTTATATTGAAGGTCAATTCAACTCCAGACAAGAAAAATTATGGGTGTATTTGTTACCAAGAATGAGGAAGATAATGTTGGAGATAATTCAATTATTTTTTTAAAGATTTTGTATATCAAATAAACTTTACTTTTTGTAATTTGATTAAAATTATATTTTTGCCCTCACTTTTTTATTCACTTTAATTTATTTCATTCACATCTCATTACATTCTCATTCCCTCCAATAAGATTCTCTAAAACAAAGGTGAGTCTATGATGCAACTTGTTTTATCATGCAATGCAATTTCAGTCAATAGGGTTGTGACATTTGTTATTTTATTGCATCATGCAATGCAATTGGATCACATCAATGGCTACAGTTGTGTCACATAACTCATTGCATGATGCAACAAGTTCCATCCATAGACTAAGAGCTTGTTTGTGCATGCTTGTTTTTAGAAAAGAAACACTTATTTTTTTTAATAATCACTTCTTTTAAAAAAGTGTCTTGTTTGTGCATGCTTATTTCATAAAATAAGTGATTCTTAGTTGTAGCAGAATGCACTTTTTTAGCTTTAAGCAGAAGCTAGAAATTAGAACTTCTTTTTCTAGTTAGTAGCAGAAGCTGAAATTTAAATAATTTAGGACAAAAATATTCTTACTAAAATTTAATATTTTCCATTATATCCTTTATTATTTTAAACCTAGCTTTATCAACCTATACAAACTCATACTTTACAATCAGTCAAAGTTCTTCTATTCATCTTCTTCCTTCACAAAATTACATCAATTAAAATTAATAATTATTTAATTAACATTTTAATATATTAATAAATAAATTAACATTTTTATTTATTTAATAATAATAAATTAATTAAATATTGATATCCATTTATCTATTTAAAAATATTAATAACATCATAATTTATATATGCCCTTATTGGTAATTTTACAGTCAAAAGCACTTATTTATATAATTTTACCAAACACAAATTATTTTTCAGCTACTAATAAAAGTACTTCTCAACTCAATTTGTCAAACACAAATTGCTACTTATTAACAGCACTTTTAAAGAAACTCTATTTAAAAAGAAGTCATTTAAAAATCAGCAGTTTTCATAAGCATACACAAACGAGCCCTAAAAAAATTTGCTAATTTCTTATTGATTTTATAAGAGCTCATTAATTATAATCATTTTCCATTTTTGCGAAACCACTCCTTGAATAGTTTTTTCTCGATAAACCATGAACTCCCAATCTCATTTAATATTTTTTTTTAAAATTAAATAAAGAGGAATTTTCGTTACATTTTAAAGTTGATGTATTGAATTGCAATTAAACTTTAGTTTATAAATATAAAAATATGTTTTCTTGTTTTACTAATTATTTTTTCCCTTATTCTCTAAAGTTCAACATTCACTTCCTTGGTTGGAGGATTTTCCTCCTATTATTGTTGATGTTTTAATTAGTATTGTAATCATATTTTTTATTAATAAAGTATTTCAACTTTCAAGTACCGTCTTAATTTATCCAAAAAAAAACATGTACTTCCTCTTCTTTTCTTTTCTTTTTTTAAGCAAGAACCGGAAACAGTGTAATTTGATGGATGATATGTGATAATAATAGGTAGGGGTGTAAATGAAACGAGCCGTTCGTGAATGGCTTGGGCTCGTTCGTTTATTAAACGAGCCGAGCCTGAACATAAAAATAAGCTCGTTTAGTTAAACGAGCCGAGTTTGAATATTTAAGGCTCGGCTCATTTAGTTTATGAACGGCTCGTTTAAGAATAAAATAATATAAAAATATTTTTTTTCTCTATCTTACTTGTATTATTATATTTAAATATATAATGAACACTCATTCTACACATATATATATATATATATATATATTGAATTTGTTATCTTTTAATCAATAAAACATATATAATAACAATAACAATCAAAACATTTTCTTACTAAGTAGAGTCCACTATAATCAATAAAACATATAAAATGATAAAATCTATAAATTAATATAAGATATAAGTTAATTCTCTTGTGTTCATATATATTCTATGAAAGTTGATAGTTACTTAGCTCGGCTCGTTAAGCTCGTGAACGGCTCGATTAATTAAACGACCCAAGCTTGATCACGAATTTTTGTTCGTTTAAAAGCTCAGGTTCGAGTTCGAGCTCGCCTAATTTTAAACGAGCCGAGCTTGAACATCTAAAGCTCGGCTCGACTCGGTTCGTTTACAGCCCTAAGTATAGGTATCCGCAGGCCCTAACTCGATTTGGATCCTAATTATTTAAGGTCAGGTTGGCCCTTTTTTAATTTTAATTTTTTAAAAATAAAATTGATCTTTTAATAATAATAATTATGATGTGTTATATTTTTTTTATTATTAACTAAAACTCAGTATATTATTTAAGAACTAATTCAACATCTATATATTTTTTTTGTGAAAGAAGGAGAAGAACTAACTAGACACCTCTATCTTTAAGAAAATCAAGACCATGAGTAAAAGTTTGCACTAATTATTGTTGGTCTATTTATAAATTTATTGTAATAGATGTAATTATAGAAGGACAAGAAGTATTATGTATAGGGATGATCTTAGTAGTTTGCCTCTAGTAGGCCTGTATTATTGTTCTGTGTTTTGTGTTTCTTCTTTTTTAATAAAAAGATGATTTAGTTGATTTACTTTCAAAAAAACGTTGATTTATTAATAGTGAATGAATAGTCAGTAAATGACTGAATAAATATAGATTAAATATGTTAGAGATTTAGGCTAAATTAAATAATAATTAATTCAATTAATTTTTTTTAAAAAAAAATGGGCTAGCTCGGCCTTACTCCAACCCGTTTTAACCCTAATTATTTTAAGGTCTGACCCATATTGACAGCTCTAAAAAAAAATTAGTGAAACATCTCCAGAAGTTTCCCATTCTAATTTACTGGCACCAATCAATCATTAAAAAATTTCGAAGTCCATTTTAGTTTTACATAAAAACATTATTTGTTCTAATCAAAATATTTTTATGCAGACCAAATTTAATATTTCGTTTTTGGTCTAAACTATTGCTATTTCAATGTTGAGCTTTTGCTTAACTAGCTTAGATCTCGAATGCAATTCTTTCATTATAGATTTTTTTCATAGAAAATACTCAATTTTAAAATTTTACTTGTAAAAAATAGAGTATTAACTAATAGATGATTAATTAAAATAAGAGACAAAATACTATTTAGTCTGATCAAACTATTTTTTAGTCCCTGAATTTATCAAAAATACTATTTAGTCCCCGAAATGTTTAACTATATTTAATCCCCGAATTTGACAAAATACTATTTAGTCCCCGAATTTGTAACTATGTCAACTATTTAGTACCCAAATTTGACAAAAATAATATTTAATCACCGAATTTGTAACTCTGTCAACTATAACGGGTAACAGTCAGGAAACTAAATAGTTGACAGAGTTACAAATTCGATAATTAAATAATATTTTTGTTAAGTTTGGGGACTAAATAGTTGACAGAGTTATAAATTCGGGGACTAAATAGTTAACATAGTTAAACATTTGGGGGACTAAATAATATTTTTGATAAATTATAGGACTAAATAGTAATTTGACTAACAATTCAAAGACTAAATAGTATTTTGCGTCTTAAAATAATACCTCCATTCTATTCAAACAAAGTGTCACTTCCAAGTCTTTTGCATGGTTCATGAGATTTCAACTAATTTAAAATAAATTAGGCAGGATCTAGATATTGGTAATGGAAAAAAAAAAAAAACATGTTTGGTGTCATTATTTTAATTGGTTTAATTTTACATACAGAGAGTCAAAACACATGGAATTATGTTGAAGTCTCACATTTTTAGTTAAAAAGTTAATAAGCTTTATATATATAGACTAAGGTAATCCTCTCCATTTGAGAGCTCTTTTGGGATGAGTTAGGCCTCTTAAGATGATATCAGAGCCAGGTTGGATATGTGTGGATGGATGAGCCTTACTATGAACTGCCCTGAAGATAACCCGTTAGCTTCACGCTCCTATGTTGGGCGTGAGAAGACGTGTTGAAATCCCACATTGCTTAGTTAAAAAGCTAATAAGCTGTATATATAGACTAAAGTAATCCTCTCCCTTTAAGAACTTTTTTGAAATGAGTTAGGCCTCTTAAAAAAATTCTTTTACAAAATAAGATATAATGCAATTATCTTTATTGACTTTCACCAAATTTAAAATAATAAATTTTTTTTAACCAATAAAAAAACTTTAACAAATACCCAAAATAAACCCATTAAAAGAATGGTAAAAAAGACTAATTTACTACTTCTCTATCAATGATCTTATATTTGGGTAAAAGATTTTTAGCTCTCAAATTGAGAGCATTCATCAACCATCTTATGACGTAAATAATTAAGATTAAATTACACTGCCCTCTCCTGAGAGATGCTGAAATTACACTGTCCTCCCCTTTAGTTTGCAAAATTACACTGCCCTCCCTTGAGAGTTCAAAAGTCATTACACTTTGATCCAAAACACCATTCTCCCATTAAAAAAAGTCTAAAAAGTCAATATAATAAATATTAAAGAGTAATAAATATTCATGACTAAATTGACCCTCACACAAGATAAAAAATATTTAACGTTATGTTTTATCGAAATTTATAAAACTGAATCTTTACCAAAAAAATTATAAAACTGAATTCTAGGACACCTAATAACATTTTTTTGATATATTTTATTATTATTATTACATATATATATATATATATATTAAACTTAATTGCCGAAAATTAAGTAAAATAATAGATATTTTATAAAACTGTAAACTATTTTAAGTTACAAACTTTTTTTTAGAATTTTATTTTGTTAACAATAATAATTACTCTAAATACTAATAAAATAATAAAAGACAATAAAAAAAATGAAACAATGTTATTATAAGAGGATGAAAGTATTTATAGGTCACATTTTATAGAGTTTAATTCTTTTGTGAGAGGTAATTTAGTCATGAATATTTATTGTATTGGAAGTTGAAAAAATTTGACCTTTTAGACTTTTCTTTATTGGAGAATGGTATTTTGGATCAAAGTGAAATGACTTTTGATCTCTCAAGGGAGGACAGTGTAATTTTATAAACTAGAAGGAAAGGCAATGTAATTTTAACATCTCTCAGAGGAGAACAGTGTAATTTACTCAATAATTAAACTTCTTTATCCATAAAGGGAAGAAAAGTAATATGGTGTAGTAGTTAGCCACATTTCTAGCTACTCGTTTATATATTTATTAGATTTCCCTATAATGAATCAATGTTTTTAGAATACTTACTAAAAACTTGAAAAAAAAAAAGAATACTTACTAAAACATATCTAATTGATTTAGACATGTATACACACACTAAAGTATATGTTATTTTTTACAATATATATATATATATATATATATATAAGTAAGAAGTTAAATAACATCATACTCATAAACTGTTTCTCAAAAGTCTTCACTTTCTAAGAGACCAAACTAGTCTTATAATATAATATTGATTTAATAGTTTTGTGTCTAGAAATATTTAGTTAAAAGTGGCAACCATAATCCTTAAAATCAAAACTATTAAATACAGACCATATCTAAAAGGAAAAGACAATTTGTTGAGTAAATTATGTATTATTTGACTTCAATAATTCAAACTTTAATAACTTGTGAGATCCAGAATTCTAAAATAATACTAAAATAACAATATTTAAAAACAGTTTAAATCTATTATTCATATATATATATAGAAAGATAAAATACTATCTCAAACACATTTCAATTTCCGGTCAAATATATTTTTAATATTTATATTTTAAAGCAAAATAATATCAAACATAACATACCTAAAATGATTCTTTACAAAATTTAAAAAATAAAAAATTAGAATAAGCGGTGACATTTCATAATGACATAAAGCATGTTAAAAAAATATAACGCAGCATAAATAAACTCAAACTCAAAAGTATTTTATTAATGTTAATAAAAGTGATAAAATTATTAAAAATAAATCGTTATAATCAAATATTAAATATATTTAAAAGCTCAATCGCATAGAGGTATCTGTATATATATTATATTAAACTATAGAAACTCAATGGATGAGTACTAGCAACACAAAGGGGAGGTAGATTCGTGAAAGCATATTGATATATAACTTATTATTAATTTATGAATGAATGAATCTGAAAATAATGTGATTATTTGTGGCCCACACAAAGCAACGCATACCATATGCCATAACATGAGGCTTGTTTGGAGTTGTTATATATTCAAGAGTGAAGCACTGAAGAAACAGAGTAGGAATTTCAGACTAAATTAACCAAAACAAACAAACAAACAAACACGGCATGAAGCACCATGTTTCTGATGATTCAAGGTCCTGAATCTTCATCTCCTTCTCCCTCAGGATTTTTCTGCTTATTACATTTATTCATAGAGAAAAAGAGAGAGAGAGAGAGAGAGAGAAAGCGAAAGTGAAAGTGAATCTGATCTGAAGCTTCATTTTGAAATAGAGATAGAGAAAGAGGAAGAAAGTACAGGAACGATTTGAAATGCAGCAGAAGCGAACAGAATCACGAGGATTATTTCTACATTAACACAGATCTTCTTCGTTGGTGCTTTCAGGCCGATTTACCGGCGGCCGGCGGTTTCTTCGCCGGCGCCGGAGAGAAGGACATCGGAGGAGTCTCGGCCTCCTCTTTATTCTCTTGCCGATTGGAGTTAGCAAGGGAAACGGTACTAGTAGTAGTAGTAGTATGAGATGCACTACCACCGGTACTAACCTGATCGGCGAAGTCGAATGGCTTCGATAGATCTTCGCCGGCGGCGAGGATCTCCGGCGGAAGGACTTGAGAGGCTTGTCGCCGATGGCGAGACATGGATCCGTACGATACCTGCGTTTGTTTTTGTGAGGAAGAGAGAGAGAATCGAAGGAAGTGAAGAGTGCGTGTTGATGATTTATGGTGGTGAGGGAAGAGAGAGAGAGAGAGAGAGAGTAAGGGGCTGTTTGGTTAGGGAGAAAATTCTAGCCCACGCGCTCTTGTATTTTGTGACAAACTAGCTTGTTTATTCCTTTATCTTCTTGATTTGAGAGGGTCGCTTTTTGGAGTTAATTACATGTTCTTTGTACCAAAACGCGTTTTCATCGTTTTTTAGCTTAATCTTTTTTTTTATTATTAGAATCCATTATTAAATGTGAGTACTTTCTATTTGAACTTTTTTACTATATCCATGTAGAATTGGTTCAAGTAGTAAGGGTATGTTTGTTTGAGAGGAATGAGGAATGGATGAGAATGGGAATGAAAAAAGATGAGGGAACAAAAATGTCATGTCAATGTGATATAATGTGATGTGAATAGAATAAAAATAAGTAAAATAACCATTTTATCCTTATATTAAAAGCGAGAATGGAATAAAAGTATGTAAAAAAGTAAGGACAAAAATATAATTTTATCACATTGCAAAAAGTTTGATTTGTTTGGTAGTAAGAAAAGAGGAGGGATAAGTGGTCTCCCTCTTTTTTTCCATATTGTTTTTAATCTATCAAAGTATGTTTGGTATGCAGGGAAATAGAAGTGGAAGAATAAATGAGAGACCAAAAGTATGTTTGGTATGTTGGGAAATAGAAATGCAATGTAAAAGTAATATTTTTTCTTATGGTGGGAAGAAGATAGGAAAATAGAAGATAAAAGTATGAAATACCTTATTTGTCTTTACTTTTTTAAAAGCCACAAATTTTTAATGGCATTTTGGTCTTTAAACCTCACATCACCACAACTTTTCTCCTCACATACAAACAACCTTACTCACCTCTCATGAAGGAAGTTTCTTCCCTTTCCTACTCACCTCACCACATACCAAACATATCAAAACCTCACCTCACCTATACTCACTCCCTACCAAACATGCCATTAGTATTGTTTAAGTAAGGTCTTGAATTCAAGACTTGATAAATACAAATATCTCTGTTTGAGATACTATCTCACTATATCCATATGTATAACACGGATCGAATATGAATTAGTCGAAATAGTAATTCAGAAACCAAAAAAAAAATTCTATTAGAATCAATCTCCATTAATTATTTAATTTTTAAATAATGAAAATAAAGCATTGTCAATTGAAAGAACCAAGGTGTCGTTTGGTAGCCAGTGAGTGTTGTAGAGGGAAGTGGAAGTGGAAGTATGTGATAAAAAGTACGTTTGGTATGCAGGGAAATGGAAGTGGAATGTAAAAGTAATATTGTTTGGTATGGTGGGAAGAAGATAGAGAAATAAAAGATAAAAGTATGAAAAATCTTTTTTGCCCTTACTTTTTTAAAAGCCACAAATTTTTTAAGGGCACTTTGGTTTTTAAACCAAACATCACCTCACTTTCCCTCCACTTCCCTCCACATCATAAGGGAAGCTTCACCTCACATTCCCTGTACTAAAACATGCAGTAAATTTACCTCACCTCACTTTCCCTGTGAGGAAGGCATACCAAACGGGGTGTAAGTCTATCAATGAGTCTAGTATTATCCAAATAATTATTCATTAAGTTCTCTAGTGAATAATTTCAAGTTTTGACAAGAACAAATCGCATGTTCTAGGTATGTGAAGGAAGTCGAGTCACTTCTATTTTTTTCTTAGAAGTGTTTTATAATAAAAATTAATATTTTATCTCAGTCAATAAAATATTAAAAATTAATAACTTTATTAATATCTTTAAAAACTCAATTTATTGATAACTTAATACTCTATCATTCAATAAAAACATCTTAATTAGTGTCCTTCCCTTATTAGCAAAAAATTTATGTATCATGCCAATATATTTATTAAAACACTACCAAAAATTATATTTTTACTCAGTCATTTGTTAAAAATTAATGTTATAATCAATAATTTTATTCATTAATAATGTTAATTATTAATTTGATTATTATAACTTATCTTAGTATATTCTCAACACATTCTAGTGTTGATCTTTGAATTAACGGTAAATTATTTATGAGAAGATGTTTAGTAGTACAACAGTACCGAATTTCAATATATTCCTCCAATTAGTTAGTCCCTAATTTATTCAATGTGAATCTTTATAATGTGGGTTTATATTAATATTAACAAATGACATTACATGATTGTTGAGATGTATCGAAATTCAATAGTACCGTAATACTAAACTTTTATCCATCATTTTGACTTAGTTATTACCGCACTAAAGATAATTTATAACTCATGCTAAAGTTATACTATTTTTTTGTAAGTGCTAAAGTTATACTTTTTGTAGTGAAAATAAATAAATACCTTTTTTTTTAATTTCAAGAAGTTGATCACATAATTAATCAAAGTTTGAGCATTTTAAATCAATAGTTATTAATAGTTTTAATTAAAAAAATAGTTATTATTAGTTAGGATAGATTTCTTTTTATAAATTATGATCATTTCATTAAATTAATTTACGTGATTTTTAAGAATTAACACATTCTCTCTTTATACGTGTTATAATTTTTAAAGAATTGAAATAACAAATCCTTTTTTGATTCAATGGCAAGCAACACATTTTTATTGCTCAACTTTACATTAAGCCCTCTATTATGGGACAATATAATTAAATATTGCAACAACTTAATCAATAAATTAAATAACGTTGCAATTATTTCTATATAAGTCAACCAATTTTTTTTTTTTTAAATCAAGTTGTTGTGAGATTTGTAAAAGAAAATTTGTATAATTTATTCTAAAAATAGATCCCATTTTCTATTGTTGCTATTGATATGAAGCTTCTCATGACTACGCATAATATATATATATATATATATATATATATATATATATATATATATATATATATTTCTTTATAAATAACTTGTACATATTGGTAATTATAATGGATTATGGAAGCTAAGTCATGTGATTCAATTATCTCATATATAAAATTCTATGATGTTTTGTTGTTAGTTTGTTTATTAAAAATTAATGAGATATATAGGAATCTTTCATGATTTGTCCAAGATAGGTAACCCACGGGAGAAGATTGTTTTGCTATTTGTTTTATAATAAATTGGGTTATAGATACTTGTTTTAGTGATTATAAACCATACATTATTTTCCTTTATATATATATATATATATATATATATATATATATATATATATATATGGGTATTAATTAATTATAATAACTATTTACTTAATTAGAATTCTGACATTTATATATTTTTATTTAATTTGGCAACTATTAATCTTAGATAGGGTATATGTATGCATGCACATAGGTGAAGATTAATGTATCCATGAAGAGTCAATGAATGTGTACAAACTTTGGTTTGTCACATATATATTCTTAATTAGTATTGATAGGTTCTTTTATTTACAAATAGTCTAATATCTAATTTTATATATAGTTAAGAAAATTAAATGTTTTTTTAAATGAATTTAGGAGAAAGAGTTGAAGTTCGTGCTCAGACTGATAGGGGGTTAGGATCAATTTTTTCCTCTCTATCTCTTATACTTTACCAATTTCACTTTGCTCATATACTTTAACAAACAAAAAAAGTTAATTAACATTATTTGTTAATAGGTGTAGTAGTCAATATAATAAACATCATTTGTCAAAAAAAATTTGGGATTTGCACATGAATATGCACTTTTAGAAAAATATATATAAATTTAGCCTAATTTTAAAAATATCTACAGAAATATACAATTTTTATTGTGCACGACCAAAAAGTCCTCAGTAAGGACATTTTCTTGAATTTCGAGAAACAAAAACGCTCTTAGTGAGGGTGTTTATAGAGTCAAACAGTCAACCCTATAAACGCCCTCAGTGAGTAGTGAGGACGTTTTTTATCGTGCACAGTAAAAATTTTATATTTTTGTAGATAATTTTAAAGGTAAATTACATTTGTGTATATTTTTTCAAATGTGCATATTCATGTGCAAATCCCAAAAAAATTTGACACAATTTCCAATATCAATTATAAAACGGAACTAACGATAATGAAAAAGAATCTTATGGCAAATGTGCATATATATATATATTTGTAGTGTTTAGAGAATCTTATGGCATCTTTTTTATGCAGAAAGAGAATGAAAAAGAAAATGAGAATGAGAATGAAATAGATTTATTGTGTTTGTTAGTAAAATTTGAAAATGGAAATGAGAATGAGAATGAATTAAAATTATCACTTTATCCATTATATTAAAAAATTATAATTGTGCCAAATCAAAGGACATAAAAGACATTTCACCCTTATTTGGTCCCATGACCTACTCCATCCTCTTTTCCATTTGGAATGCAATGCTACCAACACCCCTTATTCTTCCATTTTTATTGTAAGAGTGTGTTTGGTACGGAGAAAAGATGAGGGAATGAGAATGAGAATGTTAGAGGAAATAAAAATATCATGTCAATGTAATGTGATGTAAACGAAATAAAAGTGGATAAAATAACCATTTTACCCTTACATTAAAAGTGGGTAAAAAAGTAATGGTAAAAATATAATTTTATCACATTACAAAAAGTAAAATATGTTTGATAGGAAGAAAAGATGTGTGAAAAATTTTCTTCCATGCTTTTTTCATCTCCCTTTTTTTTATTCCAAATATAGCCTAAATAATATAACTTAAACTATCAATAAGCTCTTAAAAAATACTAAAATTATATTGAGAGTTTAAAGCTTATCTAATTAAATTTGAAAAATATTTTTTTAATTTATAATTTTCCCATGAATTAAATATGTAGAAAAAAAACAGAAGACAGACCAACTAACCCTAACAAACTTATAGCTAACTTGGAAAATACAAGAAATAGCATGAGATGTGTAGGGGTGGCAATGGGCGGGTATCCGCTCGTTTTTTCACTATCCAAATTCGAATCCGCCCATTACACCCAATATCCGTACCCTAACCGAATCCGAAAAAAATTACATTTTCAATATCCGTATCCGAAACTATCCGATACCCGAAATACCCGAAACTATCCGATATCCGAAATCCCGAAAAAAATAATGGATATAGGATACCCAGTAACCTATATCCATTACCCAATATCCGATATCCATTACCCAATATCCATCCACTAAATAAATTATTATAAAAAAGTTAAATTTTCTAAAAAATAAAGATAATTTTTATAAATTAAAATTAACAATACTAATTTTATTAATTGAACCATAAAATTTTATTAAATTTAATATTATAATTTATAATATATATATATATATATATTAATAATTATAATATATATATATATATATATATATATATTATTTTATATTTAAATATATATATAATTATTAATATATATATAAAATATTATATTTAATTAATATATTATATAAAAACGGATATCGGATATCGGATACCCTATCCGCCAATTCAATCGGACGGATATAGGGTATCCGAGGCTAATATCCTAATCCGACCAATATTCAATGGGTATTTCACATATCTGATATCTGAAATACCCGATACCAATATCCGATGGATATCGGATATTTTTTCGGACGGGTACCTGCGGATTCCCGAAATACCCGTATCCATTGCTACCCCTAGAGATGTGTAACATACTAACATGTGTTAATAATTAATATTCCAAATCTGACTATTACACTGATGTTTTTTTTTTGATGAAAAAGCATTAAAGCTTCATTATATTGTAAAAAAAGCCAAACGGCACTTACAATAATTTAGAAAACTCCAATCTAATAATAATGAAGAATAAACCGTAACAATTATTGAACTAAGTAAACAAAGTGTAAGCTCAGCTGATCCTATTTCTTCAGGATGAAAAATCTCACCGTCCTTGGTGTTGCCAACAGAGTTGTTATTCTTATACCTCCTGTATATTAGATCTGAAGTAATCTTCAAAGTTGAAATTGTCGTAGGCTCTTCCAACATCATGATGAACGAGTAAAATTTTTTTAACATAGATAATTCGTAGATTTAGATATGATTATAACAAATCTTGAATCCAGAATCACCTTATTGTCAAAAAAATTTACAAAAGAAACTAAATACACGCAAAAATAAAACAAGATCCACTTACAGCTAGATCTTAATCGATCTAACAATGGGAGACTACACTCTCACAAGAGAGGACTAAAAACCTCAGAAGTAAATCTGGAAGAAAATTACCACCAAAATTGGGGGAAAGAATATCTACCTTATTTATGAAACGCAACGACGATAACAAAAGAAGAAGAAAAATAGGGAGGGTTGCCAAATTTTTGGCAACCCCTCCAGTTAGATATGCAGAAAAAAACTGGTTGAAGAACGAACGTAGAGAGAAGAGAGAAAGCGGCTGCTAGGGTTTTGACTACTATTACACTGATGTTTGAAGATGATGTTCAGTAGTATAAAAATATTAAATTTTAATACATTTCTTTACTTATTTAATCTTTAATATATTCAAGATAAATTCTTATTAATTTAAATCCCTATTAATCTATTACTATATAATAAAAGAAGAGGCATGAAGCCTCACACTGACACATAAGTTATTTGAGTGCTCTTCACTTTTTGACATGTGGCATCTATGTGGATTCTACTAGATCCACTTAACAAATCATATTATCACTCTAATTAATAATTAAATATTTCAAAAATCCTTTAAAATTTACTTTTGAAATATTATCTTTTTGAAATTCATATTAATTTGTATAATTAATTAGCAAGTCAGCTTCTAAATTTATATCATATTCTAAATTTGAATTTCTGAATTCAACTAACATATTTTATGCATTATATTATTAAATATATTTTAATAATATTTTGAATCCTTATCCGTATACTATATATATATTATGTTGAATTAATTTTTAAAATAATCAATAAAAATAATATATTTTATATATTACATTAATAAATAGATTTTAAAATATTGAATTGATTTATTACATTTTAAAAATTACACACAACTAAATACGTTTCATAATATAATGCAAATAGCCTGTTGGATATATTGGGGTCTTCGGGACTAAATATCCGCCCATGTTGGAGTCCGATTGGGTCAAGTGAGGATCCGTTGGAAAGCTTGTAGAGAGACGAAGAGAACGAAACGAAAATGACTCTCATCGAAGGTCACACGAGCTCGTACTCGTGGCCCAAAGTGGGCTAGGTGATCATGATGGAAGTGAATATTTTGTTCACTTTCCAAGTCCCACATTGCTTGCGTCAATGATGGGAGCTCTCTCATCCTCCTATAAATAGGAGTGACTCCACCCCTTTCTAGTTGCTCATTCCATGTGTTGGAAAGGGGGGTCCCGTTTGGGAAACCCCACTCAGTATAAAGTTTTCTCTTTCTCTTTAGTCCTTTTCCGCGCATCAGTCGTGGACATGTGTTTCTACCTCTCGTAGGTAGAGTCCTCCGTTTGGTGCGGCCCTTTTCGGTGTTCGTCGTTTGGAGGTCAGCCCTGGTGGAGCATAGGCACTGGCAAGGTCCAAGGTCTTAGCATTGGCGTCCAGGTTAGTAGCTTCCGCAATATTTATATTTTTGCCTGGATTTATTTTCGGTTTTTCATTTAGGTCCCTGGGTCGGGTCGGATCATGTGGATCCGGGCCTTTCCCTACATAGCCAATGACAGATTTCTTTTCAAAAGCATATTATAGATTAAAAATTTTCATCAAAATATTCTATTTCTAAAATATCAATACCAAATCTCTTTAAAAAAATGCTTTTAGAATATTCTATTTTTGAAATTATATTGTAAATTTCTAACTAGATAACGTAAATCAATTAATTAAAAATTATGATGCAAATAGCCAATGACAGATTTCTTTTCAAAAGTATATTATGGATTAAAAATTTTCATCAAAATATCCTATTTCTAAAATATCAATACCAAATCTCTTTAAAAATGCTTTTAGAATATTCTATTTTTGAAATTATATTGTAAATCTCTAACTAGATAACGTAAATCAATTAATTAAAAATTATGATGCAAATAGCCAATGACATATTTCTTTTCAAAAGCATATTATAGATTAAAAATTTTCATCAAAATATCCTATTTCTAAGATATCAATACCAAATCTCTTTAAAAATGCTTTTAGAATATTCTATTTTTGAAATTATATTGTAAATCTCTAACTAGATAACGTAAATCAATTAATTAAAAATTATGATACAAATAGCCAATGACAGATTTCTTTTCAAAAGCATATTATAGATTAAAAATTTTCATCAAAATATCCTATTTCTAAAATATCAATACCAAATCTCTTTAAAAATGCTTTTAGAATATTCTATTTTTGAAATTATATTGTAAATCTCTAACTAAATAACGTAAATCAATTAATTAAAATTGACAGAATATTCTATCTTATTTCATCTCATTTTCGTAATTTGAATTCAATCTCTATTGTTTTTTTTAAAACTCTCCAATCTACGTTTATTCTTTCTTCATAAAGTCCTCCAAAATGCTTCATCTTCCATATCTAATGCAAAGTAGCTACACGGGCAAATCGAACATCACTCCTTCCTCACCATTCAAACGCTAAAATTCAATAAAAATCAAAGGTTTTTCTATATTTCTACCAATGGACTCTTCTTCTTCTCTCTTTCTTTTTTTTTCATTATATTATATCAATGGATATTTCCCTTCTTTGAGCGGTATGAAATATGACTATCCTTATCCTCTTACTTGAGGTACATATGCTTTTCTTCCATCAATGATGGTTCATTTGGAGAGAATTTAAGGATTTCATAGAGCTTCCAAGCTAGCTTTGTTCATTTGATAAGCTAGATATTCTTTGCTTTTCTTTCAATTTCTTTCTTTCTTTCTTTTTGTAAATTCTTTCAATTTCTATTTACTTAAATCATGTTTCTCATCAAGTTTAATTAGAAATTGTAAACCCTCTTCTTTCAAAAGAACGTGGTAGGTATTTTAATTTTCTGTAAATTTCATCATATTGTTGAAGCCTATTTTCATATTCTCATTGTGTATTTTTCCATCATTGTAGATGTGGCTGAAACTACCTCTAGGAGTACTAAGCCAAATCATTATTCAACGTAAAACCATTCAAAAGGACTCTTTTTCAAAAGGGTTTTTATTGGAGCAATTTCCTCTGCTTATCAAGTAATTCTATAATTTGCAAGTTATTATATATATATATATGTGTGTGTGTGTGTTATGAAAATTTGGATTTATAGCAATTTCTTTTTTTTATGGATATTTATAGCAATTTCTTAATTAGTCATTTTAATTTTATTTTAAATTTCATTTTTCTGAATGAAATTGCAGCAAATATTAATGGCAGATGGCCAAATATATGGGTAATGTTTGCTTGCTAAACAACATCCAGGTGATCAATTCTCCTTAAATTTAATTTCTTTTTACATGATTACGAATAACGTGTTAAAAATATGTAATATTGTGTTTCAATATCATGAAAAGGCTTAATTAATTGTAGAAAAGAGTTTAAGTGAGAAAGATAGATAGTAACTACACAAATTTAATTTTGATATAAAATGAGTAGAAAAGATTCCAAATAGAAGGCTTATAAGTGCTCATCATCTTTGTTATTTTGCATTTTATTGCTTTTCGAGTTTGGTAGCTAAACATTGAAAGTAATATATATATTACTTTATCATTTTATTTTTTTTCACGTTTTTCAGTTTAAAATAAAGTTCGAGTTAAATTATATATATATATATATATGCATCTTTTTGATATTTTAATTGTTTCAAGTTATTACATATTAATATCTCAATTTGTAACTATATCTTTTCAATCACATTGCGATTTTTACTTTTTTTATTTTTCGGCTTTGGTATTCTTTGATTTCAAGTGCTTTATACGGTTTAGTTATCTTAAATATTTCCTAACATTTACTTCTTCTTCTTTTCTTGAATTAGTATATATTTAATAAAAATTAAAAAAAAATAGATTACTTTAACATACCTCTATGAGAAAAATTCGTAGGTACCAGTGGAATGACATTAACAACAAACACTTAACAGAAGAGATTAAATAAAAGCATCATCAACCATAACAATTCAGCAACAAGTCTAGGAGCTGTTATCATTTACAACAAGGATCATGTTTGGCATTATCATGTGAGTACATGTTTTTGTATAGATCATAAAAATATTGATTTTTTTTTGTTTTTGTGCGAAATTAATAGGCATTTTGGCTTCTTTTGTTTTTTGGGTGTTGATTTAGTGGATCTTCCGGGTGGGGTCATTTATTGAATAATCTAACAATAGGAGATTACACTCTCACAAGAGAGGACTAAAAAACTCAGAATTAAATCTGGAAGAAAATCACCACCAAAATTGGGGGAATGAATATCTATTTTATTTATGAAACGTAACGACGGTAACAAAAGAAGAAGAAAAATATGGAGGGGTTGCAAAATTTTTGACAACCCCTCCGATTAGATCTGCAGAAAGAAACTGGTTGAAGAATGAACGTAGAGAGAAGAGAGAAAGCGGCTGAAAAAAAAATCGATTTTAGAGTTGATTATCACTATGAGATTTTAATAAATTTTGAGATTCTAAAAAATTTGAGATTTTTAAAAATTAACAAAAAATATAATTAAGTTAATAATTATAATGACAAAAACTTCATTTTTGTCCCTCATCACTTAGATATTGGAGTGACTAAATTAATACTAAATGCAAACATGAGGGACTAATTGAGACTGAATCAACCTAAGGGACTAAATTGATGTCAATTGACAAAGATGGGTAACCAAATTAAGATAAAGCAAATATTAGGGACAAAATTGATACCAAATACAAATATGGAGACTAAATTAAGACTCACCAAATGTTACCAAATTATATAGGTTATGGGTATACTAATATATACTAAATAAATAAAAATTATAAGATATGAGTACGGGTATAGATAGTTGTGCGTGAGTATGACAATATATACTAAATAAATAAATTCTACTTAAATAAAAATTTTAAATTATCACATGTTGAGTGAACAATGTTGGCATCCTATAAAAACAATGATGGTGGACCAGCTAAGGAAGAGACAATGTGAGAATCTCTTTTAGAAGGGTTGTGTGGTTAGACAATTATGATACTAAAGTTAGGTCTGATTCTTTAGAAGATTTGTTAATTCTTAAAGTTTGCTAAAAAAATTATTAGTTGTGTTTATCACTTTGTTAGTTAAGATTATCAAATGTTTGATAAGTTCAAATTTAAACTTTGTTTACTTTAATATTTAAGGTATTCCAATTAATCAATTTGGTACATTATCTTTTTGATAAATTCATAATTTTAATCATCATATTTAAAATATTTAAAATTACTATATAAATATTTATAAACATAGTCCGTGCATTGCACGGGTTACCACCTAGTATTGAAAAATAATAATAAACAAATTGAAGAATTGTGTCAACCTAAATAAATCCATTCTTAAAAATATCATTAAGTGACCCGTTTTACAAACAGGTTAGAAAAACAGTAAACAGACTTTTGGCCCATTGTACACCACTATTTTTTTTTTTCAGAAAAGAGATTGATATACAAATAAAAAAGAAATAATGATAAATGCAAATAACATAATAGAAAATAGTATAATTCACAAACAATATAATAATAACATACAATTACTAAGTCTCAAACTCAACAACATAATAAATAACATTCAAATTAAATTATCAAACCAAACAACTTAAACAAATATAAAATAGAATTAAGGATTTTCAATTATGACTAATTGGCCCTTTTTCTTTAATGAAATAAACGTGTATTATATATATATATATATATATATATATATATAAAGATTTAAACGGGTTAATTACATTGGCTCCCTAACTTATAAGTTAATGAATTAAACAAATTTCATGGACTATAAGGTTTATATTTGAAAGAATGAAAACCCAACCCACCTCAAATTAATGATTTAATTAAATGGACCAATTTAGTGGGACTTATACTTTACCGCTAGTGACTAGACATACATTAGAATAGCCTTATCTACAATAATAATGTAACATAGATCGATAGTAAAAAAAATTTGTGTTTTCTTAACTCTGTCTCTTAGATTCAAACTTTAAAGAGATAAGATTGTAGTGTCATCTGTTTGAAAAGACATCTCCAATAATAGACCCTATAGCATATGAGGAATCGGTCATCAAGTCTGTTCTGATGGATATTCTGATTATAGACAAAAAAATCACTCAACAATAAAAAAAATTACATACATTTCAAAAAAGGATTTAAGAGACAAGAATTTAAATTTTTTAAACATCCATCTTTTTGCAGACAAATTAATAATAAAGTTTTGCTAACCAGTGCTCTTACCTAAGGGTACTGGTTAAGAAGCATTAATTGTTCATTTGAAATATAAAAAGTAACTGAATTTATATATATAATTCTTTCACATTTTAAAAACTAAATTAACCCTCAAAACCTATGTTAAATGTATCTTTAAAATAAAATGTTAGTATTAAATGTAATTAACCATTAAAACCAATATTTTTAATTGAAATATTTTACATGAATCTGCGTGCAAATCATTTGATGAGATTTGTGATTACACATTCAAATTAATTGAAATGAGATTTTGAAATAAATTTATGAGTTTATTTAGAAGTTTTCATAAACATAATTGATTATTTACCTAAAAAATACAGGTTCTAAAATCATTTAAATTCTGAATTAAAAAAATAAATTATATTAAACTATTCTCTTCCAATAAAAAATGTGATTTTTCAATTAAACTATTCTCTTCCTAAACATAGAAACAGAAACATATGTATTTTTTTTAAATGAAATTGATTATTCAATTAAAAATATGTAACACTTACAAAAACATTAAAATACGTAAAATATGTAGGAAGGTGTTCATTGAATTAAATACATTTAATACTGGTTTTAAAAAACTACATTTATTATAACATTTTATTTTGGAAATACATTAAATATGGGTTTTTAGGGTTAATTTAGTCTTTTAAAAAATGAAGGAATTTTATGTATAAAATCATATGTTTTTTACATTTTCAATGAACATTTAATGCTTCTTAGGACACTGATTAGCAAAACCGTTAAAAATATAATAACAATAATGAATTGAAAAAAGATTGACAGCGAGACAAGGCATAATCTAGATAAGTAATTGGGTAAGTATTTCGAGTTATAGAGATTTCAAGCTCATAAGTTATTAGTCATTGAATCTGTCTTGAGATTTGTGTTATCTTAAATATTTTTAAAAAAACATTTTAACATAAATCTCTAGACAGATCCAACGACCGATATATGGTGAACTTCTCTCTATAAAATTACCCTAAGAGCATGTTTGATTTGTAAAAATAAAGGGAGAAAATGGCCGAAAATCAATATCTACATAATCTCAAATCTCATTTCATTATTATTTTCTCGTCAAATTCCACGAACCAAAGAGCCCTAATTTAGTAATTTAGTTGAATGACTTATAAGGGGCTTTGGTTACCAAACTGACTAAAACACTAACCACACCTACTTCACTGCTTTAACCCATGCCATCAAAGCCTAGACTAAAAGGTTAGCAAATTGGACGGTGGAGTGGTTTTTTAAATTTTATATTTATACATTAAATTAGAGTTAAATAAATATTTATACATTAAATTAATTTTATAGTTTTACTTTAAATAAAATTATATTAATAATTTTATATTTGTATTTAATTTATCTAATTATGTTAATTCATTTTTTATCAATATATTTTATTATTTTAAATTTTAAATAAAATAAAATATTATAATATATGATATTTTGTAATTTTTCAATAATTTAAATTATGTTTTTAATCGCTGCCAAATCCTAAGTCTTAATGGAGCCGGAATGGGCTAGACAATTTTAGTCTATACTAAAATTATACCAACTCAGTCCTAATATAATATGGTCAAAGTGGGTTAAAGTCAGAACGGACCCATTTGACATTTATAGTCTCTGTCAAATTGGTTCTTAAATTTTGTTTATTGTCAATCACATGTGTCTAAATTTTTTATTTGCGAACAATTTTACTCTTCACTCTAACTTGTTTTGTCTAAATAATTATAAATATGACCATATATATATATATATATATATATAGCTATTGTTTTTTGTTAATTTAACAATGGTAATAACTTTGACAAAACATCGTAACTAAATATATGATTTATCATTACATTTAATATTAGATGCCATGTGGATATTTACATTTGCATAGATGAGATTAAGATAGAGATAAAAATTTTGCAAATTAAATGTTTAGACATATAATTCACATTAAACAAAATTTAAATATAAAATTAAATGAGACCCTAATAAAAAAGTATATATACTACTGCAGCCTTTTTTTAAAAAATTAATGTAAATTTCACCTAATTTAAAGGTTCGTTACAAAATGCTATATATATATATAATCAATTTTTTCGATGAATTTTAATTTTTAAATTTCAGGTAATATATATTCATGCTAACGCAACAAATTTATTTAAACTCGCCTGTTTTTAATCAAAGAATCTAACTGAAAATTAGTTTTTTATGAACTAAATTAAGATATTTTATTATTTAAAGATTAAATTAAAGAATGTGTATCTTTTAGGACTCGATGGCTCCAAATTTTATTAGAATTGAATCAAATCAATTGATTAAAAAAATAATTTTATTATATATATATATAAAATAATAAGTATACACTAAAATATTTGACCCTTAACCAATTGTTTTTAAGTAAAGGGGATTCATCATTTTTTTTATAACTGAAAATTCATTCATTGTAAGGACGAACTTTGTAATAAAATATATTAATTGTATTTTATTGATAAATTATATTAATTTTGAATTTTAAAAATTAATAAAATTAATATTTTTATCAATTAAATATTTTAACAATGAAAACTTAAGCACACTTTAAAATTGAATTGATTAGACATATGCACGCACATTAAATGTGGTTTTGAAACGTTTTCAATGTGACGAAGTGCAAAGAAATTGATGACTACGAATCTACCACCAGTTGGTCAAAATAACTAGGTTAAAATGCACAGAATCCCCCTAAATTATAAGGTGTTTGCACATAATCTCTTTGAACTTTAAAAAGTTGCATAGCACCTCCCTAAACTTTTCAACTTTTGCACATAAAGGATTCTGTTAACTTTTCCATCTAATTTTTAACACTCAAACCCACATTAGCTTCCACATCACATTTTAATTCCATGTCATCTGGGCAAATAAGTAATTTCTCTACCATTAACTAATTAATTATTTTTATAAAAAATTAATTATTTTTATCAAAAAATTAATTATTTTTATGAAAATTAATTTCTCTACGGTCAATATTTTAATTAATTAATCAATTTTTTTGCATAAAAAAATTAATTTTTTTAATAAAAATAATTAATGGTAGAAAAATTATTTATTTGTCCAGCTGACATGGAATTAAAATGTGATGTGGAAGCTTATGTGGCATTGAGTGTTAAAAATTGAATGGAAAAATTAACAGAATCCTTTATGTGCAAAAGTTGAAAAGTTTAGGGAGGTGCTATGCAACTTTTTGAAGTTCAGAGAGGTTATGTGCAAACACCCTATAGTTCAAGGGGGCTCTGTGCATTTTAGCCAAATAACTATTATGTGTTTTTGGTTCTGCTACAGTAGATATTCAGTAGTACGATAATATTTAACTTCAGTACATTTCTCTAATCAGTTGATTTATAATCTATTCAAGGTGGTTCATAATTAATGTGAGTTTTTATTAATATTAACAAATGACACTACATGATTGGAGGAATGCACTGAAATTCAGTGGTACGATAATATTGAACTTTTATCCCTGTCACCCTCCCATAGATTCTTGATTCGGATATGTTAAAATTCAGATCCAATAAAATACGTAAATTATATAGATTGAATTGTTAAACAAGATCTATTACAGTACCAACACAAATTTTTATTTTTATTTAACGATCTAAATTATATACTTGATCAAAATCTATAGAACCTTAGGTTGATAGGAAGTTGTGAAAGAGTAATCCTTTAATTTATATTAGATTTGGGCTATATAATTAAATTTTAGAGACAATTTTCAAAGGTGGCCGCTAAAAATTGATTTGGGGGCTATACAAAAAAATTGAGTTTTAATGGTAACTAAAATTGTGGTCACCGGAAGTTCATTTTTAGAGACAATTTTCAAAGGTTGCCACTAAAAATTGTCGATTTTTATATTTTTATTTGGTGGTTCTTCAACTAAAATTGTGGTCACATGAAGCTCATTTTTAGAGACAATTTTCAAAGGTCGCCACTAAAAATTGTCAATTTTTATTTTTTTAAATTTGATTTTTGGTGGTTCTTTAAGGGTGTCTTCTAAGTTCTAATTGAGGAGAATGACAGAGAAGAGAAGTGATTTTCTTATATTTTTTATTTAGATTAAATATAATATGATTTTTTTCAAATAATTTAATATCATTTTTTTAGAATTATAATTTAATATCATTAATTTAAACATATTTTAATGGTAAAAATGTTAAATTTAGATTTAAATTAAAAAATGTTAAATTTAAAATTTCACTTCCTTTCTTTGTCTCTTCATTAATTCTCCTCAATCCAAATATATTATAAAATTTTTATTTTTAAATGAGTTGTTTTCCGAAGAGTTCAGGGTGTTTAAATCTCTATTTACACGCTCTTATTTTAATAAAAAGAAAGAGAAAATACTTAATTTTTTTAAAAAAATTTGAGCTAATAATAGTCTTAACTTTCTTAAATTCAACTTTTCTGGCAACTCTCAAGACTTGGACCGCTGCTAAACATATTTTTTTTTAACTTAAAAGTTATTCCTACTAAACATACTTTACATTTTATTAAGGTTGTGTTTGGTAGATTAAAAATAAGATAGAAAAAGGAGGGAGACCACTTCTCCCTCCTCTTTTTTTCCTACTAAACAAACCCCACTTTTTGCAATGTAATGAAATTATATTTTTGTCCTTATTTTTTAACCCACTTTTATTCCATTCTCACTTTTAATGTAAGGGTAAAATGGTCATTTTACTCAATTTTATTTAATTCACATCACATCGTATCACATTGACATGACATTTTCATTCCCTCCTCTTTCCCATTCCCATTCCTTCATCTTTTCTCTCTACCAAACACATCCAAAGTGATGAAATTATGTTTTTGCCTTATTTTTTAACCCACTTTTATTCGATTTTCACTTCTAATATAAGAATAAAATGATTATTTTATTCACATCACTTTCACTTTCACATTCCTATTTCCATTCCCTCTAACATTCACATTTCCATTACGATTCATATTCTCTCTAACATTCATGTAACCAAACAAGCCCTTAGTTTCAACTTAAGCTTCAATCATTATTTAGTTTAATAATAACAGTGAAAAATGGTGAGATTGCTCAAAAAAAAGTTTGAAGGCATAATTAGTTGCAATCAAACTTTAAAAGGCATATTTGAATTAACAGGTGGTTAGTTAGAATGATAGGTACTATGTTTTTCTTAAGCAAGGTTTCGAGTTTGAGACTTGCGTATGAAAAACCTCTGTTAGGAGAGCTCTACACCCATTATGGGACGAGGACCTCTACTAACTTGAATAAGATTGCCTCCAATAGATAAATACTCGTGAAAAAAAATAGGCATATCTTATCCAAAATTCAAATGTTGAAGGTACCTAAAGTAGTAAATTACTTTATCATATATATATATATATATATATATATATATATATATATATATATATATATATATATAAAATATCTTAGATGATAATATTTTATGTCAAATACTTACATCTTATACTACTGTGAGGTCAAACATCATATTAAATAAAAATATAAAAAATAAAATAATATCTAAGATGATACTCTTTTAAACATGATAAATTTATTGGAGAGAATATAACAAGAATAGGAATATAAAAAAATAATATATTAATATTATTTAAAATATATCAATCATATCTAGGGGTGATCAGCGGTTCGGGTCAACCCACCAAAACCAACCCAACCCATCAGTTTGGATTGGATTGGTTCGGGTCTAAAATTTTAACCCGCTCATCGATTGGTTCGGTTAGCGGATTTGAAAATTATGAAACCGCATAACCCGAACCAACCCACTCTAGTATATATTATTATTAGAACACATTAAAAATTTAAAATATTAAATCACTAATACATAAGCAACAAATACAAATTGTTCATATCTTGAATATGTCAATTTTAGTTTTTTTTCAAGTTCTTGACATTTTCCTAAATGAAAATAAGTCTTTTTGGTGAAGATAAATAATTTAAAAGTTCAAAGAAAAATAAAAATAAATTTGACGAGTTGAATCCAAACTAACCCAACCCAACCCGCCCATTGACGGGTTGATTCAGTTCGGGTTCAAGACTCTCTTTTTTTTTAAAACCCAACCCAACCCAACCCGCCAAACTTTGATCGGGTTGGTTCCAATTTTTCCTCAAACCCGAACCGTACCGAACCAACCCGCGATCACCCCTGATCATATCTTTTATTTAAAATATATTAATATTTAAAAAATTTTAAAAAAATTAACAATTTAGTTTTACTAATTAATTTTCTCTCTCTTCAACATTCTCTAATCCCATTCTCATAACCAAACAAGAAATGTGTGGTTATGAAGGGGATCCAAAGTGTATGGAGAATGGATTGAATATAATGACAATAATGTGTGCGTGGAAAGTGACGCATAAATGCATTATGTGTACGGCCTGGGACACGTGGCGATTCTGTAGAAACTGAGGCTTCTGTTACGCGATATATGCGTTAAATGCATCCAAACAAAATGTACGTTAATTTTGTTCTTTTGACCCACTTTATCCGCTCCTATCAAAATAGAAAACAATTATTCCCAAACAATTACTGTATCTACTATACATTCTTTTTTTATATATATCTTTTTCCTCAAAATATTTTATTTATTTATTTTAGTATATTTGTACAATTAGAGGTAATTCACTAATTCTCATTAATTAAGATTCTATAATAAGAATAAAGTTCTCTCAACAAATATTTTATGGCTTGAATCACAAGATCTTATTTAAGGAGAATATAGTACCTACCAGTCTAACCAACCATTCATTAGTAAGACAATTTTATGTAAAAGATAAAAATTAAATATTTAAAAAGCATTATATTTTTAGTATATATATTGATAAATAATTACAACTAATAAATTGAGAGAGTATCAATTTTTCATCACTCTTGTAGTGCAAAACAATTTTTTTTATTTGAGGTATTATTCGGATACTAAATATAAGTATATCTCACAATAAAAACTTGAAATCGTGATAACTATTTTAGATTTATATATGTATTTATTATTTTTTTGAAGCTATCTATATATATAGTTACTAATAATATTTCTAATACAAACAAAAAGTATTTAAAATATTTTTTTATAAAAAATATAATAGTATATATAATAAATAAAATATTTTTATCTAATTTTTTTAAGACATATATATAATATTTTTTTATCATTATATAAATAAAATTAAATAATTTAAAGATACAAAGTTTATATCTAAGTATTTAGATTCTTTAACAAATAAGTTTAATTAAATATAGATTTTTATTTTAACAAAAATAAAATATGTAAGGTTTTCAGAAATTTTTTTTTTAAAAAATGATTTAACTGCAAAGATGCCATAAAAATGAAAAATGGTACTTAATTTTTTTAATTAAAAAAAATGAAATATTTGGAGCATTATCCATTTACCATTCTGATTTCAGGAGTCACTTCTGAAATGGAAATTTGTGGGGCCACAATTATTTTGCACCACATTCTTAACTTTCCCTCTGTCTCTCTCTCATTTTCTGTTCCACGTGAAGCATCAATTCCTAAGGCTCTGTTTGGAGATGGTGTTGTAAGAAGTAGCAACTAAGAAAGAGATTGGAAAAAATAGATATTAAGAATTTAAGATAGGGATTCTTACATCAATATTGTTTTTTGTGTGGGTAAAAAGATTTTGGTATCTCCAAGTTTTTAATTAAATATGTTCTCAACCTTGATTACAATTAATTATATCTATAATGTTTTATTTTTTAACACTTTTATCATTTTTATTAATGTGATTAAAATAATTGACACTCGTGATCTACGTAGTGTAATATCGTTAAAGAAAATTTATCCTTTATTAAAATGTATCTACGGGATATATATCACTAATCATGGAGGGTAATTTTATGAAATATCTTGTTAAAAATCATCTTTCAATCAAACAGATCAACTAAAAAATTATCCTCATTAAAGACTTTTTTTTTTTTTTGCGGGAGTCAACCAATAATATTTTCCTTCTTTTGAAATAATAAATGCTTTAAAAATAAAAAGTTAATTTATACCCAAAAATTACTTGTTGCTTGCAGTATATATATATTTTATGAAAATGATTCAAAGAAATTCACCTGTAAAATCGAGTCTTTGATTTTACCCTTCAAAAATATGTTAACTCGTTTAGAGATTCGGATAATGCCTAAACTCGTGAGTTTAGGTTTTCGCAATATGTGATTAAAAGGGCCCAAATGTCTTTTTTTGTATTAAAGGCCCAGACTCCTTTTATACCCTAAAACCCGATCCAGCCAGTTCTGCCATGAGCCCAGGACGGAGTTTCCCTGTAAGTAAGTCCTTTCTGTTATTATTTATTTGCTCTTTCTCTATATATATACTTTTACTTATTTGAACTTTTTTTTGTTTGTTTTAAATCAGAGTATTTACGGTCCAATATTTTCTTGTTGAATGGTAGTCGAAGGATATAATAACTGGTTCAAAGATTTAAAGTTACTCTATATTCAAGACAGATGAAACCGTGACACCTGATTATTTGAGCTTTCTATATATATATAGAGAGAGAGAGAGGGGGGGGGGGGGGGGGGCATTTTTGTGTGATAATGAGAAACGCAGAGTTTAGGTGATGATGAGAATATCAAACCTAGGATCTGTAGAATAGGAATGATGATTGCATGTAGGGTAAATTAATTCATAACTCACACCATTGAAGAAAACCAGAGAAATTTTAGAAGCAGAAATTGATTGCGTACTCTTGTTCTAATCTGATGTAGTCCTCCCTTAGAATGAACCATTCCAATAGTGTATGTATAGAATGGTACCTGTTTGCTTCTAACAGCAACTTTACTTGTTCTTAGAATTAAATATTATAGAAAGCAAGAGTTTCTATGAGGAATGAAGTAGTTATTAATGAATTAAATATTATAATTAAGGTTGTCAAAATCGCGATTTAAATCGTAAAATCGTACGATTTTACGATTCTACCTATTAAAATCGAGTTGAATCGTAGGTAAAATCATGCTGGAGTAAAATCGCGATGGAATCGAGTAGAATCGGGTGGAATCGGGTGAAATCAATGGAATCAGCGATTTTACCTCCGATTTTACGATTTTACCTCAGTCCAAAAAAAAAGCCTGTTTGATGTTAAAAAAAATAATCTACAGCCCATGCCCCAGCCCAATCACAAACCCTAGCCATTTTTTGATGTCATTACCATAACAATTGGATGTCATTACGTCAAAGTATCAGCTTTTTGTCCTTTGGGAATTCCACTCTAGACGTTACTATTGTTGCTCAAGTATATTAATTACTTACATTATACTACTAATTTAATTTATTCATTCTACAATAAATGAATTGTTTTAAGTTTTAACTAACATGCATATATATGTTGCAAATGAACAAGGAGTATTATATGGCGGCATCACTGTATTTCATATTTAATTTTGTATGTGATTTACTATATTAATTAGGTACTTATGTTTATATATATATATATATATATATATATATATATATATATATATATATATATATATATATATATATAACATAAAAAATTCTTATGATTTTATCATACGTAAAATCTTACAATTCTACGATACGATTTTACACCCTCTCTACGATTTTACTTAAAATATAGACTTTGACAACCTTGATTATAACCATTTCTTCTCTATCTAGTTCTTAGAATTATGAGATAAGTTAATTTGTACGATTTTAGGGTAGGTAAACTCTTACGATTTTACGATACGAGTCTATCATTTTTTATGAGTTTACTTAAACTCTAGAGTTTGACAAAAAATGATAATATTTACATTAATATGACTAATATGACCGTTGGATCTTCTGATTTCTCTTAGAATAGTCATTTTATAATTAAAAATAAATAAAAATGTGTGATGTGAGAAGATGTAGGAGGAGAGAAAATATGAGATAAGTATAGGTCAAATATTCACATTGGTCTCAAAAGTATGGGGTGGATTTTAAATTGGTCCTAAATGTTTATTTGTTTCACATTGGCCTCAAAAGTATATGATAGATTTTAAATTGGTCTTAAATGTTTCATTTATTTTAAATTGGTATTGTACATTTTCATCGTGTCCCAAATTACTCCAGCCGTTACAATCTATCAGTTTTCCCGGTTAATGGTAATATGACCCCATTTTCTCTCCTATCTATCATAATCACTCTCTAATGTGACTAATAACATGCGTGCCAATTAAATTTTAAAACACGCAAACAACACTCTATGGAGAAGCCCACCAAATCATCCATGTTTAACAAGTTTTTAATTTTGAATAGCCACTTAGGAGAGAGATTATGACATATAGGAGACAGAGAATGATGCTACATCAGCGTACCATGTGTCACTGTTAACAAAGAAAACTTACGGGCTATAACGGTTAGACTAATTTAAAACACAACAAAAACATACAGGATCAATTTAAAATTCACCTCATATTTTTTGGATCAATGTGACTATTTGACCACTAAATATAATAATTTTTTTATTCTAAAAATAGAATAATTATAATTATCAAAAGAACGATGAAGTAAATAATTTATCAATTTATTTATTGTTTTAAAAATTAAAAATAATAATAATTTTATATTATATTTTAGAAATTGTACGCTTGGTATAAATGTACAGATGTAAAGTATGTAAAAAAAGTACTGTAGAATAAAGAAAAGTACTCTAGAAAAAAATGAAGAGAGAGATGGAGAAAAAAAAAAAAAAGAAATATGATAAAAAGTGAATTTAATATGTATAAAATATAATTAAATTTTGTTTGGAAAACGTAAAAACCATAATTTCTCGGTCGAGAAACCTTACCAAATCAGCACTAAATGGTAAAAATGGTATGGGTCTCTATATATATATATTTCTCAATCACCTCGTAACTTGAGGAAAGATAATTTTATAACTCATCAAAAAAAAAAAGGTTAAAGTATCCTTACTGTCCCAAACTTTACTGCAATATTTATTCCTGCCCACAAACTTTTTTTTGGTTCATGCCTACCCCCAAACTTTCAGTTTTGTTCATGCCTGCCCATTTTACTAACACCGTTAACTTGCTTGACGGAATTTGCTGACGTGGATGATGAATGTGTATTTTTTTTGCCACGTCATTGTCAACCTCACCTTTAACTCTTTACTTTTATTAAAAAAAATTAACCTAATCTAAATAAAAAAAATATTTTAGAATAAAATTTTGATTTTTTTTAATTTGGATTAGGTTAATTTTTTTAAAAATAAAAGTAAAAAGTTAAATATGAGATGTAAAATGAGGTGGACAATGAGGTGGCAAAAGAGATACATATTCATAGTTCACGTCAACAAATTCCATCAAGCAAATTAACGGTGTTAACAAAAAGGGCAGGCATGAACAAAATTGAAAGTTTGGGGGTAGGCATAAACTAAAAAAAAGTTTAGGAACAAGAATGAACATTATAACAAAATTTGAGCGCGGTAAAAATAGAAAAAAAAAAATTCAGATCGAATATATGAAATAATTTCACATAAGACATAGAAAGAGCAGACCACATAACCCTATCCCTATGCAGTTGTAACTTGTAATTTCCCGTGTCTCATCTTTCTTCGCATTTCGCACTTAGGCTCGCCGTTAACCGCCGCACAACGTCGTCGCTCCTCGCCCTTCCCTCCATAATCGATTCTTCAACCGCTACTCCATTTTCCACCCCTATTCCACTTTGCCTACATAATTCCTCGATACTGCACGCACGGTATATATACGTACATATAAATATCTATATATGTTCAATTCTCTAAAATTTTATTTCCTCCTGTTTTTCAATTTATTTACAGTTCGGTACTACTATAGTACTATGCCTTGAACTTGTTTGATGTGATTATAAGTTAGCGTTGTACGCATTTGTTTCATGGCTTAGTGATCTGCCAGCTGTTTGATAAAATGCTTAAAAGAAATATTTCTTTTGTATGGGTTAGCCTTGGTTTCTTTGACCTCTTGATTGGATCTGTGACTCTTAAGAAAAATGGAAATTTTGGTTCAAGATTGAACAATGCTTCATATGAGGTCTCACCTAATATCTTGTATTACCATATTGGTTTGTGTTGTTAGAGTATATTTTGTACTTGATTATTCTTCTGAGGTAGAAGTTTAGATTAGAGTGAGTTAATACTTTGTATTTCAGGAACTGGGTAATTGAATCCATGCGTGAGCAACCCTGTGCAATGGCTGATCAGTCATTTTTCGATCGGATGATCAGTCACCTTCGTTCATCTTGCAAGTATGACTTCCTACATATGATGCTTAATTTAAACTTCTGACACTCGGGGTATGTTTACGAATTAAGAGGGAAAGGGAAGGAGAGTGATTAGAGGAGAAGGGAGGGGAGGGGAGGAAAAGGGAAGGTTAACCTTCCATATGTTCTCTCCTTGTTTGTGTGTTGGTAGCTCTCCAAAATATCTCAATTTGAGGTATTCTAAATTTGTGAAGGGGAAGGACAATGAAGGATTAGTGATTAATCTTTCATTATCTTCTCCTTCAATTCTCAACTTATCAAACAAGAGGAAGATATCTTGATCCCCTCCCCTTCTCCTCCTTAATCCTCAATCCAAACATATCCTGGATCTGCTGATGTCACTTTTGTTATGGAGTTCAGTCACTTGCTGACTGCTTTTTATTAATTTTCACATCTATAGAATGTTCTGTCATAATATATTTCTGTCTCTAGATAGTAAGTCCTGACTTAATGTTTTTTGCTGGTATGTTATCCACTGGGATTTGGGAATATGTTTCACTTCATGCATATTATTTATGCCATTTGACTGCTGATATGTTCAATTCTTCGTAAAAATCAAGAAATGGTTATTTCTAATCTTTATAGAATGCTAAAATGTTTGAAGAGGAAAATCATAATATTTGTTTGTTTGAATCTTTTGTGTTATTCAAATTATAGCTTTGCTGTTACGTTGCAATACCCTTGCCTTGTAGATATAGGATATTGCTTATGAATTAATGCTATGGTGGTTTCACCTCATCTGATTCTCCTCTCATAATCTTTTTCATCAATAAAAAATAGGTATTATACTGGTTATCCAAAGGATCTTGGACCATCAAGGGTTATTCATTTTACCTCAGAGCGCGAATTCGTCAAGCTCCTTCATGAAGGCTATCCTGTAGTTGTGGCATTTACTATCAAGTAGAGTCAGCTCCCGAATTTTGTTTGTTCTTCTATTTTGCAGTTGACATTAGGTCTAAAATTGAGAAAAAAATGGAAAATTATTTTGTAATAACTACTAGCTAATTATAATGCAGGGGTAACTACACACAACATCTTGACAAAGTGTTGGAGGAGTCTGCTGTTGAGTTCTATCCACATGTGAAATTTTTGCGTGTAAGTTGGTTTTTATTGATGGCTGATTGTAACTGTTGAAGCTTGAATCGATGACATCGCTCTTAATAAATCATAGTATTCCTTTTTCTACACATAGAAACACGAAAACACACACACAGATGCATGTGGATGTGCTCATCAGTTTGTGATGACTTGGAATTTTACTCTTAAGAAGTGTAAACATGCAGTGAAATCAATCTCTTTGTTAATTCACCTGTACCTGTTGTTTACATCTAGTGATTTTTAATTTCTTGCTTTTGCAAGACTTCCCAGTACTTATTTTCTTCATACTCTAGCTTTTTTATTACTTGTTGATGAAATGGTTATTTTCTGGTATTTTCCAGGTTGAGTGTCCAAAATATCCGGGGTTTTGCATTACACGGCAGAGAAAGGAGTATCCATTTATTGAAATATTTCATAGTCCAGAACAAGTATAGTACACCTCACCTGTTCATTAAAATCTTACTGCTCTATCTCAAAGTCTCGTGGGAAGAAATTGTAATAGATCCATTCCCATGGCATGATTAACCTGAAAGCATATGTTATGCTGATATGATATGGTTTTTCTTAATCTTTATAGTGAATTGTTATTAACTGTTGAGCTTTATTGACTTGTGTTCTTCAATACAGGCAGCTAGTCAGGGAAGGGTAGCTGATCCAAATGTCACTAAATACAATGTGAAGGTCTTGCCTGTAAGTTTTGGGGTTTATAATTATCCCTGTTGACTCCTTTTCATTATTCATCTACGCCCTAGATACTACCATCGGAGTCCCTTTATAAGAGCTTGGTTGGAAGTAGGGGTGTGCATTGGTTCCTGTCAACCTGCCAATCCGCTTAGCACTCTTTTTTTCCTACTTTTATTTATTCATTATAAGGTTGATATTGAAGTTTTCACCTCCATCACCCTCTTCATTTTCTTAAAACTCCCATGGTTTGTTTAAACCATTCAACCCCACCCCACTCCACACGGCTCCATTAATAACCATCCCACTTCACTCTCTTCAAAACCCCTAATCAAGCCTAAGAAAAACTTCGAGTGCGCTATACTAGATAAGGTTTATGTATATATGAATCTATACCAGGTATAGTAAATCTACTAATAAGTTTTTAAGTGGCTGGAACACAAGTGTTTCCTAAAATAATTGAAAATGAGATTTTGTTGGATTTACCTATATCTGTAAAATACTGATGAGCTTTTGTAAAATTTCCATTTATCTGTGCATGTGCAGTTCAATTACGATCTCAGTGCATATGGGTTTAGAGAATTCTTCAAGCGTTATGGTGTACACTATACAGGCATCAGACCTTAAGTAAAGATCCTGCGAAAGGTTTTGTCTCAAATTTATGGAAGAGCCATGCATAATTTTCATACTGCTTTCTTTCCACAAAAACTCTTTTGTATATTCTCACTAGGCCAGCGGATGATTAAGTTGAATATTTGATGCTCAGACATATGATTTAGTTGTCATATTGTTATTATGGGCATTTCTGTTCTGTTTTTTCTTTTTGGTTATTTTTTCTAGTTAAGTTCTACTTCTAGATCCTTCAATAGATTCTAGAAAACTATTATTATCAAATCCTAAACTGCATATCTCAGAAGACATGCATCAGAATTCATTTCAGCTACCAACAATGAATAATATGTGCGTGCTTGCTTTTGTTGAATCTGGTATTGCTCTAAAGGGTGTATCCGCTTAATAACTCGTTTGGCCAAACTATATTTAGAGTGGAGAAGCTGCTTATTTTTCTAGTGGTAGCAGATTTTGAAGCTTTGCCTATTTATAAGCCAATATTATTACATTGTCACAATAGATTGTGAATTTTGGAAGAATGGTAAGGTTGTTGCAATATGACCAGGTCATAGGTTTAAATCTTAGAAACAACCTCTCTGTCTGTAGATGTAAAGTTGCATATATCTGACTTTCTCCAGATCTCACCTAGTAAAGTCTTATGCATTGGGTCGCCCTTTTAGTACATTGTCACAATGTTCAAGAACCTTGCACTTTCATTATTACTCTGCTTATTTATTTAAGCTTGCATACAAAACTGAAGCTAATCTATCTTTGTACATGATAAGTAAAATGAATCCACCTTTGCTTGACATTGTATCACCAAAACCATTTACAGTCAACAAGGTTGTTTCTCTGCTCTTGATTTTGGAGGATCATTAGAAAACAAAGCAGCTTTTGTTGGCCAGAACAATGGAAGTTATTGATGCAAATGGAATTCAAAGTGTACATACTAAAATAAATGTGAGGAAGATTAGGTTTCTTTGGGAGTAGGATCCTTACGGAAAGGTGAAGTGAGTGAGCAGATCCAATTTGGTTGAAAGTCAATCAACTAGATTCAATTTGATCCAATCAAAATTGATTATATTATTGGATGGATTGGATGATTTTAAAAAAAAATCGATTGGTTTGATTTGATTATAGGATAATCTTGATTTCATTCAACTGATTAAAAAAAATATTTGTTTATTTATTATATATTTATATATTAATTAAAATTAAATATATCAAAAATATGAAATTACACTAAAATATCTAAACACACCTCGTTTCATCACATTTCGAGCCCGTCTCATTTCTTTAGCGGCCAAATCGCATTCCTCGGCCACATAACGCACCTTGTTCAATTTTATTTTTCTTGTTGAATTATGGAAGTGTATACTAATAATTATGGTTATACTTGTTTTAAATTAATTTAAATTTAAAATTGGCCAAATTACTCTTTCGGTCTTCAACATTTGCATGAAGTTTAATATTAGTCCTCAACGTTTCAAAAAGTTATTTTAGGTCCTCAACATTTTTTTTTTGTGAAAATTGGTCCTCTAATTTAACATTTGTCTGGTTTTGCTATTAAATGCTATTAAATTGCTATTAATTTAACATTCCTCTCTTACGTGTTATATTTAAATGACGTGGCACCCTCTCTCACTCAAACTCAGCAAAACAACGCCGTTTTGATTCATTTAAATGTTATATTTTAGTCATTTAAATGAATCAGAACGACGTTTTGCTGAATTGGAGTGAGAGAGGGTGTCATATCATTTAAATATGACACATAGAAGAGAGGGTGTACCACATAAGCCTTCCACATCAACATTTAATGGCAAAACTAGACGGATGTTACGCTAAAGGACCAATCTTAAAAATGATCAAGTTGATCCAATACAATTAGTTACAGACAATTTAGATCGGTTCGATTGGTTAAAAATAACTGGATGGATGGATTGACGAGTTGAATTTGGTTGGATGAACAAGATCAACTCGTCTTTAATTTCAAAATCTTTCGATAGAGAGGAGTATAATTTACTGTATTTCTTTTCAGATTTTTAGTATTAAAATATATACCTATATATGTATTTATGTCAGCATTCCAATAAAGTATCAATGCCAACTATCTCTCTCTATGGATCTATTTAACCAAAGAAGCATACTAACCATTTGGTTAAATGCCATAAACCAAAAGAAAGGGCCAGAAAATGAGTTGATAGCTACCTACTATAAAAAAGTACGATGTAATTGCAATTTCAGCCAATAAGATTGTGACACTTGTTATTTTGTTGTATCATGCAATGTAATTGAATTACATCAATGTTTACAATTGTGCCACATAACCCATTGCATAAACAAGTTGCATCATAGACTCATCCAAAAAAGAATGCGACAGAAATAAATGTTTTGAAAATTTTGTTGGTGAGATTTTAAAGTTGGATTCGGTGCGATTCATTTTCTTACAATTCTTTCAAAATGCTTTATTTGTAAAGCAATAATAATTTTTTGAATAGGGGTTCACGCTAATAGAGACTTACTATAAATGAAGTAGGGATCAAATTATTATTATTATTGACAATAACTCAGTGACAAATAACACGTCAGTTATTTACAAGACTATTGTCAATATTATTAACAATTTGGTGCATAATTCATTCACAATAATGGAAGTCCCTATTAAAAAATTATTATCACTTAACAACTGAAACATTTCAAAGAAATTTCATAAGAATTGCAAGAAAGGAGATCCAATTCCGATTTATTTGATGTTCAAATTAAATAGCATTTAATTCTGGCCAAAAATGACATATTAAGTTTTGTCTGATCGATCATTATCTGATAGCTACATTAAAGATCACACGGAACAACACTGAGACACGAATTTTCTTTTATGTGTTTTTCATGGCTTAGATAGTGAAATCAGAATTAGAGTGAATCAAATTGCTAGAAGGTGAATTGAAAAAAAAAAATTATATTTAATTATTGACGGAATTGGAACGAAATTAGTCTCTCACAATATGATAAATTAATATTTAAATCTTCACAAAAAAAATATTTACATTTAATATTTGATAATACTTCAAACAAAATTGTTACATTATCCCACATGGCGATATGTGATTGTACGATATAGTAGTGAATAGTGAGATAACAATGATGTGATAATAACTGGAAAAATCTAGTACATGTTAATTAGAACATATATGATTTTTGTGGTTAATTAGAATAAGTATTTATTTGACTAAATTCATCCTCTTTTAACATTCCCTTCTTCTTCTTCTTCTTCTAGCTATTCTTGTTATATCTAGGGTGATGTTATAATATCCTAATTTGCATTGTGGGGATTCTGGATTATTTGGTCTTGGGATTCTGCATAGAAATTGATATATCAACTATTTTTATTATTGATTTAGATATGATTAACAATTAAAACAATATTGAGATATTTTATAAACATTAACGACTGAAGAGATATAAAAACAATATTTTAGCATGACATTAAAAAAAAAAAACTAATGTTTGAGATTGTGTCGAAAGTATTTTAATATTAATTATAAAAAATATTATTATTATTATTAACTATATATATCGTTAATTATCAACTAGGGACTTTAATAAAGTAACATTAAAAATATTTTTTAGTGTGTTTTATTAAAAAAAAACATTTTTTTGTATTGTGAAATTTAAAAGAAAAATTCTACCAAAAAAAATTAAAGAAAAAAAAAGGAAATTAAAAGGCATTTGCACATGTATATACTAAAAAAAAAGTTAAACACAAATTTAGTTACTTTTCAAAAGTATCTACAGATCTATACCACTTTTACTGTTCACCTAGAAAAACGCAATCGGTGATGACAATTTGCTGATTTCTTGACGAGAAAAACGCCATCTGTGAGGACGTTTATAGGGTTGACCATTTGACCCTATAAACGCCCTCCGTGATGGCGTTTTTCTAGCTAGTAAAACTGAGTCCACCTCATTTGACCGGTAGCTAGAAAAACGCCATCACGGAGGGCGTTTATAGGGTCAAATGGTCAACGCTATAAACGCCCTCATAGATGGCGTTTTTCTGGTCAAGAAATCAGTAAATTGCCATCACCGATGGCGTTTTTCTAGGTGAACAGTAAAAATGGTATAGATCTGTAAATACTTTTGAAAAGTGGCTAAATTTGTGTTTAACTTTTTCTTTTTAGTATATACATGTACAAATGTCAAATTAAAAATTATATATTTTTTATCTTAAACTTTAAAAAGGGAAAAAAGAACTTTTGTCCTTTCTTTTTTTGTGAAAGATGTGGTACCTTTGCTAAATATGGCCGACAAAGGAAAAAACAAAAAGGAAAAGAAACTAGAAATTTTCATTCATTCCACTTTGCCTCTTCTTAAAAGAAGTAAAATTCCCGGAAAGAGCAAATTTTCTTTCAACAATAAAAATTGAATATCCCTTCCATTTTTCCTTTTTAATGTTTTTTTCTTAATTCTGAAATGAGTTTTTTTTTTTTGTCAATTTATATATGTTCACTTCACCCAATCCTTTAAACTAACCCCAAAATTCTTTGTCTTTGCATAATCTTATTAACTTACAAAAATGTATTAATTAACCAACAACGTGGTGTAATATAGGTGATAAATGATCTGTGTTTTTTTAATTATTACCTTTTGAATTTGATCCTTAGAGGAATAAGAATAGAGCGTCGTCTGTTAAAATAGTTACTTCAATAATAAATTCGTAGTACTTGAAGGACTAATTGTGAGATTTGTCCTTTCCGATATCCTAGTCATAAAACAAACAAAAAAAGTACTAATCACTTTTGTTGTTGATTCCCATTTGTATGATAGTGATCCCATGAAAAATATACACAAACAAATTAAAATGTGTCACACCTAACAATATTAAAAATTTGAGTTCATAATAGTACATTATATACTATAATCACTGAATATTTTGATTTTTTGTTTGTAGGCTAGCTAGCAAAGGCTAAAATTGGGTATGAGAGTTCAATTTAGAATACTGAATTTTTTTAATAATTTTTTTTAGTATAAAAAGTTCTTTGTTTAACTTTTGTTGTCATGACTAAATTTTTGAAGGCGTTTGAGAACAATTTATAAATTTGCATTTTAAAAATGATAAACAAATTAAAGTCTCAACTCAATTTACATTTCTCACGACTTTATTTTTTTGTTTTCGAAATGGTAGTAAGGGAAGGCACTCCCAAGTCCTACCGGGCAGGGCGCCAGTGGCATGTTGGGGAGACCAACATAGGCCCAACCCAAAGGATTACTGCACAGGCCTAAACTGCAAGCAGTTTTACCCGGTGCCAGGAGATCTCCCTGGGGAGAGATGCCCACCAAAGTAGAATTTTGGATGGCTTCAAGGGGATTCGAACCCTCGCCCATAGGTGAGACGAAAACTTTCCTCCGAATCCTTGACCATTTGTGCCAACCCACTTTAGCATATTTCTCATGACTTGGAAGTTCTAATAACATACTTAATTAGGCTTAATTCTTTTTTTAAGGTCTCATGCCTCCTTTATAATAAAAATGTTTTTTATTTTCTAAAAAAATAGAATATGTTATTTTATTAATGCATATTTAAACAAATATTACACAATATATCTAACTAAGTAATATTATTCTAAAATAATTGTTCTATTTTTTCTTTAAAACAATTTTGTACTATTTTTTAAATAATGATGTAGAAAATCAAACTAAACAACATAGTTTTAGGGAGAAAATGTATTATGAATAAGTCTAAGTTATGAATAATTAACACATCTACTCGACTTCATTTTTTATTTGTTATTTGCAATTATTAATACAAATTTGATCCCTAATCTACTCAGGGTGAATCTCTATTAATGTGAGTCATTAATATTAATATTAATAAATGACATTGAATACAACAAAAAAAATGAGTATTTTCAACAACTTATATTTTCATGACCACTATTAATTGTTGAAAAAAGATATTTTTTTCAACAATTAAATTTTGGATGTGAAAATAAGTATCTTTTTTTAAAAATTAAATTTTGACCACCGAAATAAGTTGTTGAAAAAAGTTAATGATAGTATTTTCGATAATAAAAGATTATCAATATTTGTTAATAATATTAGTTTCGATAATATATTTGTCGGTGACTACCATAAAAAAATACCCTTGAGAAAAACATTGTCAAACAAAATTTATCGATAATTATTAACCATCGAAAATATTTTTATTTTGTTCTAAAAAAAATATTGTTATTTTATTTTTTTCCAACAATATATTTTGATGGTTAAAATTTTAAAATCATGTAGCCCTTAAAATATAATTTATTAAAAATATCCATTGTGGAATAGATAAAAAGATGTAATAAAAATTTAATTAGTCCAATCTTAATATTATACTTTTATTATTAGTACCTTTTCTTTTCATTATATTGTGTTTGATTTAGACATAATACCATTGCTTTTTTAGAGGGCATGGCCTACAAATAATAAGAATTCAACAGAATATTCATTTTTATTAGTGATTAGTACTATACATTATCATTATTATGATGGTCATGGATTCAAGCTATTCATATTGTTTGGTGTGACACAATTTGATTTGTCGGTGTATATATATATGGGATCATTAGCATATAAACCAGAATCAATGAAAAGTAATTAAGTTACTATACAAAGAAATAATTAATATAGGAATATATATGTTTCATTATTTTTTTATTGAATGATTTAAATTCTTTATTGTTAATTAAACCACATCTAATCTAATGAAACCATGATAATAAAACACTACAAGGGGTAGTGCTATTTATTTATTCCCCGATAAAGGGATAAAAGTTCAATGGTACCGTATCACTGAAGTTCAGTACATCTCTCTAATCATGTAGAGTCATTTATTAATATTAATATAAATTCACATTAATGAGAACTCACCTTGAATGATTTAGGAACCACCTGATTGGAAGGATGTACTGATGAAATTCAATACTACCGTGAGGAGGTTAACAAAGTTTAAAAACACTTTGTATATGGAAATTTATTATTATGAATAAATAATGATATTCTTTTTTATTGTATCTACTAGTGGATGTAATCTTATTCAAAACATTATAGAGTATTTAATATAGATACTTCTTTCAGTGAGATTTTTTTTTTCACATGTATGTTTTTATTACGGATAAAAATTCAGTAATACGTACTATTGAACTTTAGTGTATCCCTTTAATTATGTAATATTATTTGTTAATATTAATAAAAATTCACATTAATTAGGGTCCATCTTGAATGGATTAGGGACCAACTGATTGGGAGGGATGTACTGAAGTTCAGTACTATCGTACCACTGAACATCTACTTATTTATTAGATGCGATTTTGTTCAAAGCATTATTGAATATTAAATGTGGGTACTTCTTTTAGATTTGAATTCAAATTACCACCACGCTTAAATTTTGAAAAGACTAATACCTTTCATTAGACCCAATTTTGTTTATTATAATAATTTACGATGAGTGGTTTGAATTTATAATAATTTATAGTTCCTTAAAAAAAGAGTAAATCATCAATTTGGTTCTTGAATAATTAGGATTGTTCCAATTTAATATTTAAAAAATATAAATGCTTAATTTAGTTCTTGAAAGATAATTTTTTGTTACAATTTGGTCATTTTAAGTTTTTTCATTAGTTTAATAGACTGTCAGTGACATGTGGACATGTGACATATCCCTTCTCTGTGTATTTTATCTCGCTGTGTCACATGTCCACATGTCACTGAGCGTTTATTAAACTGATGAAAAAACTATAAAAATAATTAAATTGGGATAAAAACTATCTTTTAGGGACTAATTAGACATTTCTATTTTTCAGAGACTTTGAAACAATCCTAATTTTTCAGAATCAACTGAATGATTTAGTCTAAAAAAAACTTCTTATTCGTCTGGATTTTCCCGTATCAAAATTAGTTTATTATAATCCTTAAAGTTTTTTTTTTTAAAAAAAATCCATTTTTATCTTTTTTTTCCTTAATATTAGTAATAAAAATGTATAATATTGTATCGCATATTAACATATAAGCTAAATAAAAAGTTTTTAAGGATTCAAAAAAAGTTTCCGCTCCACCTATAAGTAAGAGAATTTGAATTTCTTTGAAGTCATATAAAATTTTACTTGGTGAACATCTCTTTCTAATGAGATCTCTTGACACTCAACGATTAATTGAGTAACTGTATTTCCTATTTGATATTATTTGAGAGTACTTTCTCTTATATAAATTTTCAATTTTTTTTTAATTATTTGTGATTTGCTCACATTTATTATGGAATAATACTTTATAGAGAATTGCTTTTTACTTATGAAACTAAAACAAAGGTTGAACATGAGAAAGGAGCAATTGCAAAAATAAACGCATTTAAAGAAAATAAGTATTTTTAAAGAGCAAATACTTAATATTTCGAAAGTTAACTATTGAGGTTTGAAAAATGAAATCACAAAAGTATACCATTCATCTTATATCATATGATGTGAGATGATAGTTCATATTGTCGAATAACTATTTCTTAGAGTAAAACATTATTTTGGTCCTTTTTAGATAGCACATTTCTCAATTTGGTCCTTCTTAGATGGCCTTTTTTAATTTAGTCCTTTTTAGATTAATTCATTATCAATTTAGTCCTTACCGTTAAAATTACTAATGGAGTTAGCTAAAGTGGATAATTTGGGGTAAATTTATAATTTTAAATAATAGTAGGGCTTTTTAATGTAATTATTTTGGGGCAATTTTGTAATTTTCACAAATTGAAAAAAAACATGGTACCATTTTCAATTTGGGAAAATTATAAAATTTCCCAAAATAATTACATTAAAAAACCCTCTTAATATTTAAAAATTATAAAGTTACCCCAAATTATCCACCTCAACTAACTCCGTTAGTAATTTTAACGGTAAGGACCAAATTGATAACTGATTAATCTAAAAAGGACTAAATTGAAAAAAGCCATCTAAGAAGGATCAAATTGAGAAAAGTGCTATCTAAAAAGGACCAAAATAATATTTTACTCCTATTTCTTATACCAAATAATTGAACCAAATATTTTAGAAAATTCTCTCTGAAATTAAGGCTATTTGTTGAGAGGAAAGAAAAAGCCACTTATTAAATTTGAGTGAAATTTAACTTTGGGAAAGAAAAGTAAACTTTTCCCAACTTTAAGAAAGTGTATTTAAATTTTAAAAAAGAAAATATCCCATGTGTGTGTGTATTTTAAGAATCAAAATAGGACAAGCCTAATACACACATATGACATATGAAGGGCATTTGCATTTGAAGTGCTTTTTGGTGAGTAATTCAAATTGCAATAAAGACAAAATCGGATGTGTCTGCTGTGACCGGGATTTGCGTCCATTCATCAATCAAAACCTTTCCATTTTGGAAAATTAAATATTATTTATTTACGTATTAATTAATACTATTTATTTATTAGATCTCCTGACACATGTCTAAGGCACATATTAAATAAATTTTTATTTATTTTTAAAATTTATCTAATATGCACGTATTAAAGTTTTATTAGATTAGTCGATAGAGTATTTTAGACCTTAAAATATGTAAAAATTTATTTAAAAAACAAATTTTAATATTTAAAAACTCTATTAATCAATAAAGTAAAATTTTAACACATACCCCCTAAGAGGCAAGGGCACATGTTAGATTGATCTCTATTTTTATTTAAAAAAAATCTTAGACATATAATTTGGGACCTTGCCTAATATTATTTTTGCATTAAATTTTTTATAGTTTCACTTTCCAGGGTAAAAGATTTATTTGATAAATAAAATAAAAATAAATAGATAAATGTTATTAGTTAATAAACATAGCACAACATATGCATTTAAATTCTAGTTATTTTCTCTTATTTTTTTGGGATAGAAATTTCTCACAAGTATTATTTGAAGATAATCTTATTTAAAATATATCAAACTAATATTACATTAGGAGGAACTAATTCCTAGCTCAACCTCCATGGTTCCTTATTTTATTTATTAATGGACCATTGAAAAGTAAAAATTTTTTGGGGTCTAGATCAGGGTATCCACCGTCGAGCACAGTGACTAATTTCCTCGCTAAATTGTAGGCACCTCAAAGAGTGGGACAGCTGGCCCAAGAATTTAAAGCTACTCCATACCCAAAATAAAAAAATAAAATTTTTAGGTGCATGATTTGCAATCATTTGTACATTTTTCAATAGTATTTACTTTTCTTTAAACTAGATAGCCCACGTAACCAATAAAATAAAAAGAAATAATGGTAAAAGTGTTCTTTATGTTACTAAATTTTATATAATTTTGTCCCTAAACTTTATTTACGATCAATTTTATACGTAAACTTTTGAATCACAATCAATTTTGTTTCCAAAGTTTTGAATTTGACTCGAACACCTAAAATCATTTAAATTATTAACAACAAATGATAACATAATATCATACATATGATATTATTGCTAACTCATCACTCAAGATGATGTCATTTCGTTATATTAATACTAACTCATCACTTAAAAAATATCACTATTTTTATATTAAAAAGAAGAATATGAATAAATGAAGTCATTTTCAATGAAATGTTGATATTAAGTCATCATTTATTATTAATAATTTAAATAAGTATTAGGACGATATTCTAAACTTTGAAGATAAAATATATTGTAATTTAAAATTGTAAAAACAAAATTAACCACGAAATTAAAAAGGATTAAACTAAGATAAAGTTCATTAGGTGCTAATTATTAAGTTCTCCAATAAAAATTACACTTTTGGCAAAAAAATTTTATATAACCAATTATTATAGAAAGAGAATATAAAAGACAATAAATTACACAACCAATCAAATAAAAGAGAGTAAAAATGCAATTTATGATTGGTGAACTTTATAGCAAGCACCTAATGAATTGTATCTTAGTTTTTTCCAATTAAAAATTAATATAAGATTTAAGATTTTACCATAAATAATTGGATATTATTGATCAAATTCAGAACATGCAATTAATAATTTTTCCTTCCTTTTTGGTGCTCACTCACCACATCGGTTGCGCCCACCTATCACATCGCGCGTATCACACACGCGCTGCCACCTCCATTTTCTCCCTTCTTCTTCTATAAATTTTCTCATTCACCAACTTTTTTACACATAGTCACACATATACACACATTACACATATTCAATTCAATTCTGGAGTCAAACATACGCAGAAACGCACGCTATTGAGTATTGGCGACTCTTCTCAATTCAAACCTCCGCGTTTTCTAGTTCCTCCTACTACCATACAACCACTAGCTCTTAGAAAATCACAATTCCACAACCTTCCTCACATTCATTTCGTTCCCTCCAATTCTTCCAAGTTTCGCTTCTCTTGCTTCCGTTCTGGTTTCGAGTTTCAATTTCGCCAATTGGGTGTCTTGAAATGGCGCACAAGATTAGATCTGTTTGCGTCAGTCTTGATTCCGGTTCATGTAAGGGTTTTAGTTTCCTGATTTTTTTTTTTTTTTGACTTGGTCTGTTTGTGTTTGTGTCTGAGTTTGATTTGATTTTATTCATTTGGTTGTTGTATAATAGTGGATTGTGGGATTGACTAATTATGCTTTTTTGGGTTATTGTAATGCAGAGGATATAAACTGAAGGGTGGTAGCTGTTGAGACTATGGTCGTGAACTAGAGGTTTTCTTTTAGTTGGATGAATGTGGTTTTAAATTTTAATCATAAGATAGTGTAGATTGCTGAATTGGGTTGAGTTGACTTCTTGAAGATTGGTTCATAGTTCATATTTGAATAACCATAATAGATCTTGAAAAATGATTGTGAGGAAAAACATGGGGCGTGCAAGGTCAGGGCTCGTGCTGCTTGTGGCGCTTGGGTTTTTCCTGGCTGCTTATAATTTGGTATCCATGGTTATACACAATAAGGCCTCTAATTCTGGAGGTTGGGTGGCTGATGGGTTGGAATTTTTTGATCCTGTTATAAGGATGCCTGGAAAGATGATGCAATCATCGTCAGGTTCTGATTCAAAGTTTCATGTTGCCTTGACTGCAACTGATGCTGCTTACAGCCAATGGCAATGTCGGATTATGTACTACTGGTATAAGAAGGTAAAGGATTTGCCTGGATCAGACATGGGAAAGTTCACCAGGATTTTGCATTCCGGAAGGGCAGACCAATTGATGGATGAGATTCCTTCTTTTGTGGTTGATCCACTTCCTGAGGGCCTGGATCGGGTAAGGGAATTTATGCTTCTGTTGTCTGAATTCATTATGAGAATGGATATTCTAAATTGCGTTTTGGGTGAAGCATGTTGTTTTTGCACATTAACCAATATACATGTAAATGCGGGTTAATGAATAAAACAAGTGCACTTTAGCACTCGCACTTCAAAAGATCTGTTCTCATTCATTTCCTTTTCAAACTTTGTACATCAGTCTTGTGTGAATTTCTGTGCAATATCAAAATTTCAAAGTACATGCTGATACATAGAATAGACTTCATTCCTCTTAGAATTTGCATATGATGATATGATATGAATAACAAAGAAGAGTAATATATTAGTTTTATCATAAAATATTCCGTGATTGTTTCTAACTATTTAGTGTTTTCACAATTCAGTTTTTAACAAATCTAATCTTCTAGTCTTCCTGAAGTTATATCATTATAATTTGGAATTAATGTTGTGAAGATATTTTTGGATCTGAAACGTTCTTTAACTTTTTTTATTTCTTGATTATACCATCTATAGTCATTCTAACTTATTCAAGTAATATTATCTTTCTGTTTACTGATGGTGATTGAAATCTGAGTTTATTGAATGATTGTTTAAGTTTTGATGGAGCTCATTGACTATATATGTACCTTACAGTACGTTTAAAGTAGTCTCCAGTCCAGAGTGTGTTTTACTGTCGTTTGCATTGTTCTCTTTCTTGAATGTGCGTGGCCTAAATTAGAAATAAACAGTGTGAGCTTGATTTACCTCCCAGGTTTCTCCATGAATGCTTAGTTAATTAAATGAACCGAGTTTTAAGTTCTAACCCACTTTTCGTCACAATTCTTTACTGGATGACATTCCAATTAAACAAAACATTTTCAAAGTCAGAAGTTCTGGTTGGATCTCCTGATTTTTACCTTTTCAGTATTGAAATAAGAGTTCTGATCTGATAATATTTATCGACTTTGTCATAATTTCCATGGCTCATGATCTCTTTATCATATTTTCACTATTTCTTTCATTAAAATTTATGTCTATTCATTGTTGGTCCAGGGTTATATTGTCCTAAATAGACCGTGGGCTTTTGTTCAGTGGCTGGAGAAAGCAACTATTGAGGAAGAGTGAGTTTCTTTACTTCAGTTCTCTGAAATTTTATGCTTTCTCTAATGACAAAGCCTAATATCAGTAAAAAATTTGTGCTTGTGCAGGTATATTCTAATGGCAGAGCCTGACCACATATTTTTAAAACCATTACCTAATTTGGCTTCTGGTACCCAGCCAGCAGGATATCCATTCTTCTATATAAAACCAGCTGAAAATGAAAAAATAATTAGAAAATTCTATCCTGAGGAGAAAGGCCCTGTTACTGATGTTGATCCCATTGGCAATTCTCCCGTAATCATTCAGAAGGTAAACTCATAAGTCATAATCATTGGGTCATGAGTTGCCTGATTATCAATATGTATATTTATCAAAAACCCTAGAGAAAAGAAGAAATAGAAATTAGCACCAAGATAAAGAGAAGCTTGGCATGCTAATCATTACTTAATAGTAGTAGCATGAAAGGGAAGAAAGAAAACGAGAACGGATCCTCTGAATTGCGGATTTTGGGAAGTGTTGAAGTGCACTTATTTTTACGATAATTTATTTTATACATTAACATGCATACGGGTTAATGTCTATACGTAGCGCACTTGATGCACTCCACCAAAAATGCAATTCAGAAGATCCGTTCTTAAGAAAACAATTTAGTAATTTATAGGTATAACTGTTGCGACCGTAGTTTTAATCTAGTGTTTATTTTCTAATTTATCTACTTATACTACTAGCAGTAGCAACATAGTGTCATATGAAGTCCCTGATTGTTTATCATGATCATCAGTCCTTGCTGGAGGAAATTGCTCCCACATGGGTGAATGTTTCCTTGCGAATGAAAGATGATCCGGAGACTGATAAGGCTTTTGGATGGGTGCTTGAAATGTGAGTAATACTTGAGAAACTTTGGAGCATTAATTGATTACTGAATTTTGTTTATTTTGAAACTAATCCTTGCCACCGGTCAATTCTTATATTTTTAAACTTCTAATGCTGCTTTTGATTTGTCTAAAGGTATGCATATGCTGTAGCATCTGCATTGCATAATGTACGGCATATTCTTCGAAAGGACTTTATGCTGCAGGTGTGCATTTCACAAATTCTTTTGTATACTGAATTACTGATTTTCTGCTTCCCCTTTTCTTTCTTCCTTGTGGGAGAGGGGTTACTTTGTTACTTAATGAAATTACATATCCATTACTAAGATGTGTTTTTGGATGTTTTCAGCCACCCTGGGATTTAGAAATTGGAGAGAAGTTCATAATTCATTATACATATGGATGTGACTACAATCTAAAAGTGAGCCAATCCTCTTTCTAGATAATATTAAAGTAAACCATAATTATTACAAATATTCATTTTTTTATTTATTTATGTCCATATGAACAGTCAGAGTTATACTTATTGGTGTTTCGTTCTAACTATTCTCTATTGTTTCTCCTAGGGGGAACTGACATATGGAAAGATTGGCGAATGGCGCTTTGACAAGAGATCATATCTTTTGGGTCCTCCGCCGAAAAACCTTTCCTTACCCCCTCCGAAGGTTCCTGAAAGTGTGGTAAGTTCATATCTTCCCATTTTCCACATGCTTAGCTTGGAAATCATTAATCAAAAGGCTGCTTGATCATGATTTGATGCATTCTGAAGTTGCTCTTTCCCTTTTCATTCTAAATTAATTTTCTCTTTCTAAATCGATGTCTTTAGGTAGTTGACAGTTAGCATAAAACTTTGTCGAATCGATGTCTTTAGGTAGTTGACAGTCAGCATAAAACTTTGTCGAATCTTTATTTAAATATTAATAATCTAACCATAGAAATGAGCAAAGATATAACACATTGACATCATTTGATCCATATGGCCGACCCCACCTAGTGGGAAAATGCTTTGTTTGTTGTTTTTTGTTATTGTTCTAAAACTCAATGTCTCTAGAAAAGATATGAACTTTTTAAGAAGATAGCGACAGGAAGTTTGATCTTAATTACAATATATTATTAGCTAAATTTTGATCTCCAATATATTTAATCACAGTATTGCCCTTGATAACCACCAATTCACTTCTCTTGCCTCAGTTCACTTCTAATTTGATAGCATACTTTGTAGTCTTACTTGATATGTGATATGCGTGTTTATGTTTTATATTATCATTTTATTTATATCGTTTTTTCTTACTTTACATATTCATTATGAAGTGCTGTTTTTTTAACATAGTTATTCTAATAAATATATGTTTGAAATATTCCAGTTCAATTGCAGTTGAAACTCACTTGTACTGTTGTACCTTGAATCACTCCTCTTTCCACTTTAGCATGGAAATATATTTAGACCATCAATCTGTTAAATTCACTTAACTAAATTCCCAAGGAAAAACCTAATTAAATGATATTATTATAGACTCTTGGATGTGGGATTACATTTTGCCTCTTCCCGCTTATGCTCAAATAAGCATATAATATGGAAAGGTTGCTTCTAATTATTTGTTAAGTTGTTCTTATATTTTCGTGTCAGTTATTCAGAATAGTATCATGTCAATAGTAAAGGTAAAAAATAGCATTATTTTGATCTTGAGGCAAACGAATTCTTATTGTGCTTAATACTCACTTCAAACATGATGCAACACTTCAAATTGCATCTTGTATCACTGTTTCCGTATCGTACTGTGTCTCGTATCCTTGTCAGTATTCGTGGCTACTTAGGTTCTAGCACACGTCGTTGGAAACTGAACGTGTGAACTGACAAGTTTTGCTGCATCAGTATTTGTTTCTGAGATTTTTTTTTTCTTTTGTTTGTGCCATCATATGATGCTTTTGTGATTATTGGCCTGTAGATGTGCTTTTGGCAATTATACTTGTGTTGATCATTTGCAGGTACGGCTTGTAAAGATGGTGAATGAAGCTACAGCTAACATTCCTGAATGGGATTCATTGAATAGAAGCTAAAGAAAGGGAAGGATAGAAGAGTATAAGGTCTTATAGCATTTGATGCAAATGATTATTATTAATAGATGAAATAGCAATAGAAAACAAATGTGAAGAGAAGAGAAAAAAAATGTAATGGATAAAATTAAAAAGAATGTTTTTGTACTTGTTCTGCAAATAGAATTTTGGTGGGTGCTTAATTATTTGCCTTCAACTTGTACAAAATACTCTTTACATAGCTAATTATTTTACTTGCTGAATTCATACAATTTTTTCTCACTAGGTGGAGTCGAGTATATAGATTAAAATTTTGTCTTTATATATTTGCTGAAGCCAGAGTTCAACTTAGAAAAAATAGACTTTGTTTATTAAAAAAATCATTAAAGTAAATCGGTCATAAATAAACATACAAGTTCGTGAAGTGTAATTTTTGTTCAGACTAATTTTGACATATATATTATTAACTAAGAAGTTTATCTACTCTTAAAAAATAGCTCTACTTATAGAATCTTTTGCTGCCTTATAATTTGAGTTCTCATATGTATTTTTTAAATGCACAGCGAGTCTATGATGTAACTTGTTGCATCATATAATGAGTTATGTGGCACAATTGTAGTCATTGATGTGATCTAATTACATCGCATGATGCAACAAAACAAGTGTCACAATCTTATTGGCTAAAATTGAATTGCATGATACAATAGGTTGTATTATAGACTTACCCAAGGGTAAAAGTTATTTTTAAACGTTTCTAGTTTTTTTTTTTCTTTTTGAAGAACGAAGACCTCATTCAATTATAAAAAAACATATCAACACTTAGACAATTCCATTCTAACACAAAAGAATGTTTGAATTTTGAACGATATTTTGTATTTTTATTCTTTAAAACTATTTTCTAAAATTAGTTATGAAAAATCATATTAATATTCTTTAGATGTATTTAGGCTAAAATGCACAGAATCCCCTTGAACTATAGGGCGTTTGCATATAACCTCCCCGAACTTCAAAAAGTTGCATAACACCTACTTAAACTTTTCAACTTTTACACATAAAGGATTCTGTTAACTTTTCTATCTAATTTTTAACACTCAATGCCACATCAGCTTCCACATCACATTTTAATTCCATGACAAATAAGTAATTTCTCTACCATTAATTAATTAATTATTTCTACGAAAAAATTAATTAATTAATTAAAATATAGAATGTAGAGAAATTAATTTTCATAAAAATAATTAATTTTTTTCATAAAATTAATTAATTAATTAATGGTAGAGAAATTACTTATTTGCCCAGCTGACATGGAATTAAAATGTGATGTGGAAGTTGATGTGGCATTGAGTATTAAAAATTAGATAGAAAAGTTAACAGAATCCTTTATGTGTAAAAGTTGAACAGTTTAAGGAAGTGCTATACAACTTTTTGAAGTTCGGAGAGGTTATATGCAAACGCCCTATAGTTCAAGGGGATTCTGTGCATTTCAGCCATGTATTTATATACAAGCTATTAATAGAAAGTCTTGTTTTCTGTATTTACTTCGTTTTAGAAAATCGAAATTTAAAATCTTTTACGTGTTTTACTTTTATATTCTCAAGCAATTTATTCTTTCATTTACAGTCGAAAGCAATGAACGCTGCAAGCTCTTCTGTAATACTCTTTTGAAATGCATTGTACTTTTTATCACTCTAACCGTCCATAATTTTGTTTGAAGATAAAAAAACATTTTAGATATTAGTGCCTCAAATTGGATGCAACAAATTATATCATAAATCCACTTTTTAACTATACTAAATGAATTTTTACCCCCAAATAAAAAGTATATGATTTTCTTTCTTCTGTAAGACAAAACGAATAAGTACGTAGAAGGCAACCCATCAACCCAACATTCCAATGACATTTTTCACAGCCCTAAATAAGCAATGATCATGAAAAAGATTGTCCCACAGGTACGAGAGCAGATCCAGTATTAAGCTCTTCTATATTTTATTACTTTATTTTTATTTTGAATCCATTGAATTTAAGAAATAATATATTTATTTAAAATATGAGAGATATAGAAAGAAAAAAAATCGTACAAATGAAGATCCACCATAAATGAAATAATATGGCACTATTCCATCAAAGTAAGGTTCCTAAACAATTCAAACCAAGTTTTGATTTGTGTGAAATTTTTTTTTTTTGTTTCTATACCTCACATTTAAAATATATATACATACAATTTCTCAAATAAAAGTAAAACAAAAAAACAAAAAAAGCAACCTCACATATTAAAGCATCACTGTAAATGCACATAAACACTCAAAACAATCTCCCATATCTGTATAATGCATTCCTGCAAACTCTGAAGAGTAATCACAGAAGATAAATTATGTTAATATAAATCAGACCACAAATATGTCATACAGATAAATCTGACCACAAATGTCATTTATAATAAGGACCAAAATAGAAATGTATCAACAATCCACCGATCAATGGTGATTATTTATTTGGAAGTTCGGATCAAATCTAACCCAACTTGAAGGGAAAAAAAGCGTAGAAAGTGAACCATAAACCACTTGTCATGCATAAGTAACACACTAAAGACCTTAACAAAGACGCAACCACCAAACACATACCCCACTCAAGTGTGCCCCCACTATGTCATTATCATATTCCCATGACCCAAACTTCTGACACCCACTTTGTACCTAGCAACCTTCACAACAATAGTAGTCTGAAGCTTCGCTGCAGAATTAAGGGCTCGAACATGTTTTCGTCGGCAGCTAGATGACGGTGACCATGATTCTTGTAGATGCGCCATTACAACACTTCCACTAGAGGAGTGAACGAACCATTGCCACACCACCAACAATCCCAGACGACACAGGCCCCAAGAAGACTGGATATAATCTTTGTACTTAACACCTATCCACTCCAACCAGATAAGGAATTTACTTCTTAAGAACGTTGAACTGTAAAGATGATGCTCGCATATCTTCCTTCCACTGGGCTCGAAAGCTCAGCAAAATCTGCAAGTAGTAGTAAAATTATAATCAGACACGACAACAAACAATCATGGAATAGAAGTAGCCAGGATTCCCAAGACGACATCCTTCTGAATAATTCGGTACAAAAGGATCGAAAGACTTACAAAAATGTGCGAGTTCGAAATTCGTTTAGCTACATAGACTCCACCAATTACTAAAAAAATTTGGTACTGACCTTTTTAGTAGCAAGTGCCCGCAACAAGTCAAGGCCAAAAGAACTCCAACAACATTCAATGACTAGGCAATAGAGTTGGAGTCTGAATGGGTAGCAAAGGGATGCAGCACATTTGCAATAATCCTTCAAGGAAACAACACATAAAATGTTAATAAATAAATAAAAGTAAAATGAATCAATTATACAAAAAGCAAAAAAATCCAGAACAGAAGACACATACCATCTATACTCTCATACTGACATCACACAAAGTAACGACCTGTCCAGATCGACTGTCCTTGGAATTGCTCAGGCAGTGGAGTAATATGCTGGTTTCCAGTTGTAAGCTGTTGCTGTGGCTGCTGATCATGATGTGATTTTAAGAGCTCTAATGTCTGATGATTTTGCCAACCATTCTGATTCTCCCCCAGAAAAGGAGCAGATGGAATTTGTTTTCCGGGAAAAGGAAAGCTGACTGTCCCACTCAAACCATTGGTGTTGTTGACTAGCTGAGAGTTACTTTGAGAGTAAGCAACAGGACCATTGGGGACTAAACCTTTGGTTGATGAAGGCATTTGATATCCATCCAACCAACTATAATCATCCAAAAGTGGATTTCCACTAATTGAATCTGTAGCAGAGGGTTCATCAACTTGCTTAGGAGGAATGGAGCTAAAACCAGGAGGAGGTCCAAGATGCCTAGCGGGCCGACTGACTGGATTTTTTCTCAAAGCAGCTGGCGAGACTGTTGATGTCTTCACAATCAAGTTATCAGTAAAAACTCCAGAAGTGAAAGCATCAACATTTGATGGTATCACAGATTCTAGAGCTTTTGAGTGACTATAAAGCACATTAGCAGTATTGGCACTGACAGAATGTTGGAAAGGAACAGGAAGAGAAGGATGGTTGGAGATGCCTATAGCTTCTGGCAGGTTAGGTTTCATCCCATGCCCATTTTCTGTAAACCTAAGATTTTGTAAACTTTTAGCAAGAGAAGCTTGCTCCTCTAACCAGCTTGAAGTATGTAGCTGAACTGACTGCATGTTTGGAGGCACCATATTGCTAACAGAAATGGGCATGTTTAAATTTGCACTGAAGGCTGTTTGACGGTTTACATTATGGAGAGGGTTTGATGAGGAATTGACAAGAAATTTTTTATCCCCTCCAGAAGTCTTTTGAACAGATTCTGAGACTTCATGAGGTACCCATGTTGAGACAACCACATCAGCATGCTTACCAGCCACTATTGGCTTAAAAACAATAACTTCATCATCATCCTCTCCTTCCACATACTGATGCTGATTTGATGGAACCATTCCAACCGTCAATTTTTCAGCTGCATTTTCTTGCACCAAGTCTTCTGTATCAGGCATGGCTGAATACGTGGGAAGAACAAAATCATCTGAGGTTTGGGCCTCAACACCAATTATAAATTTCTTCCCCTTTGAGTCAAAATATATCATTTTTTTATCAACCTTGACAACATTTGCTAAAGCTTTTCCAGCAGCTAAAATCCTTTTCCCTCGGGCTTTTCTTTCCTTATCACCATCACTTCCACTGGAATGCTTCCTTGAAAAATCCAAGATAGTTTGTGCAGGAAGAAGGGGAAGGAATCCTCTTAACTCGAAGTCCTCCCACAAAGCAAGCCGATTTTCAGTTTCCCCTTCTTCATACCTACTCATGTTATTGAAGCAAGTCTCGTCTTCGTTTTCATCAATAGCCATAGACCCTACTGAGATGAGCTTATTTAACAAAGATATGAAATGGTTCCAGAACTTCGTTCTCACCTTCGCCTGATTCTCATCCACATCATTGCCTGCTGCAAGATCTGGATAACATGCCAACCACTCCAAGAAAACCAATATGCCTGGTAAAAGATAACTAGACAAAGGATCATACAGTTGTACACATCTCTCTACCAAGCAGGCCATTAATTCAAAAGCTGCAGTAAATGCATTCTGAAGAAGAACAGCACGCTGTACAATTTCTGCATAAGTTTGACCTTCTGATTCCTTATTCACATTATGAACAGAAAATACAAGAACAGCAACAATTCGGACTATGGCAAGTCCATTTTCAAGGGTATCCATGCCAAAATTCAGCTCCTCATCTTTCCCTGAAGACAGCAGCTCACAAAGGCCAGTGCTAACTAGAGAGAGAACCTCCGTGAAGATTTCAAGGCTACCACCATGAAATTAAAAAAGAAAAAAAGTCAGAAATATCAATTAATCCTAATTGTGTGTGGTATGTAGAGATATGTGCAGAGGGAAGCAGCGTCAAGACTTGTATACCTCGTACGAGTAAATAAGATTCCATTCAAACGGACAAAGCGGGTGCAGAAGGATTTGTAACTCTCTTGAGAATTAAGTGCTCCTTCCTTTCTAGGATTGGTTTCCACACCAGTACCCTTTGTTGCAAGTTTGGCTTCCAATTTTCCTCTTCCTTTGCCAGTTGATCGCACAGAAGATTCCTTGACACCAAGAGCTTTAACATCACCAGGAAGCTGAGAATAGCTTTGTCGATTCTGACAAGGTATGGAAAAATTAGAGTTAGGAAACAATAAAATAATTGTGAACAAGGCGAGCAGAAAAATAATCAAAATTACACACGACATAAACAGGCCTCCTCTTCAAGTTATGGCTACAGAACACCCCCCCCCCCAACTCTTTTTTTTCCCCAATTTACTTTTCTGTAAAGTCAAATGTACATAAATACATAGCATACACGCACAGAATTAGTGCTCATAAATAATGGCTAAACTTAAAAACCCCAGCTCAAGTTTACAACTTTCCATTTTATATTGCATTTTGCTTTCAATATCAAACACATGGAGTGGTTAAAAAATTGTCTGAATCTGAACCTCATAACTACTTTGGTTTACAGGCAGTCATTAGGATATAAACATTACAGGTCTAAGGTTATATAGCGCACCAAAGATGATGACTTGAGACTCACTTCGCAAATAAATTGAGATCTTAACAAAAATAATAATAACTAGTGGTCGTGGCATACACTCAATTTTGTTAAAAATTTCAATTTTAAATATAAGTGGGAAATCAAGTGACTTCATAACTCTCCATTTATTTAGTATGGGAGACAAAAGAGACAAAAGGCCCAAAGCCATCATAATATAGATATTATTATTATTATAACCACTGCAAAACCAATTCTTTGGTTATGCTACCTTCTCAAATGCAACTATCAAATTATCTCTTGCAGTTAAAAATGGACTATCCACAGCCAGACTTCGAAAATAGCGATATATAGCTACCAGCTCGTCCCCAGAATATGAAGCCAATAATGCAAGCTGCAAATAGGAGAATTATCAAATTGCATTATAATAACCATCATCAAGAAATCTGAACAAGTAAATATATCAATAACAGTAAATCAGAATTGACAGGGAAAGGTAAACACCTGATGATGGGGATTCCCACTTGATGGCCAAAGAGATGCAGCTTGTAAGTAGTAACTAGAAGCTGCTGCAAACTCACGTTTTTTTGAGTCACCTTCACCATACAATTCTTTATAGCGAGCAAGATCACCTAAATATATTAAACAACGGTGACAAGACACTAAACCCTTCTTCATGTCAGCAGATTTTTTTCCATCTTTCTCCATCACAATTCGATTCTCTGAATCCTCAAAGTAACCAAGAGGAAGCCCATACTTTGCTCTGATCTTCATAATAAGATCATGGTAAAATCCAGTAGCTTCAGAAAGGAATGTCTTAAACTGCAGTCGTATTTTAGTTATCCGATCAGGTCTTGCGGGGCCTTTGACTCCCTGAGTAGAGTTGGAGCCTGCAGAAGCAGCAGTAAAGTATGCCCTTAACTCCTCAATTCGTTTATGATGCAAATGCCATAGGGCATACTCGATATTGTGCTTCTCAGAAAATGCATGATCCTCAAGAATTATTGCTTCATAATTCTCACGCATCTGTTGCCAAGCATTTGGATCTGATGGGACCCGTGCCTGAGCTGATCTCCGACGCTTACTCTCCAATTCTTGGTTCTAAGTATTAGATGAAATAAGATGTTACTAACCATACAATAACTAAAACAAACTTCATGCATTAATTAGAAAAACAAACCAAGGCAGACAAATATTTGACTAGCCATTTCATTACATGCTTTGAATGTGGCAAAGCAACATGGTTTCATGTTTTCAACAGATATTTCAATTCATCAACACCACAAAGAACTCAAGATTTGGAGTAGACTTTTTTCTATCAGTTGTTTGGTTCATTAATTAGTTCCAACTAGCAGTCATTTTCTTTCTTCACTATTGCCAATGTATTAGTGCTTTATACAAAGATGGTTTTACCCAACAAAAGTTATCCTTCTAAAATTCTATACAAACTACTTATATAGTAAAAATTATTCTTTTTACAATATTTCTACTGATCATATTCATATCTGTTTACTCTCTAGTCTTCACCATTACAGGCTTTACAAATCTAAACCTTCATAGTAAAGGATAAAAGCACAACAACAGAAGTACCCAGAAGCCTTTAAGACACATTAAAGTCCACAGCCAAAAGTAATTAAACTGGAAATTGGGCCATTAAATGTCTGAACCAAGAAACCTAACCCTTGATTAAGCATACAGCACAAACACACAAAAAAACATAAAACAGACAAAACTGGCTCCAAAAAGAAAACTGAAGCAGTCTCTCGCTTGTTATAAAGGGGAAGGAAACACTGATCATTAAAACCCATTCCTCTATTTGGATATCCAAACTAACACAAGATACAACCACCGGGGAGTCATGTCCCAAACAACAAAACAAATATGATAGAAACATACTACCAAGAGATCATGATATGTAACAGCAAAGCAAAGTAACCAAATTCATATTAAATGTTGATTAACAAAAGATGAGTTTACAAAGACATGTCCTTGTTTGGGGATCACTTTTGTGAGGTTTACAACATAATGAATAACCAAAATATTGAGGACAGAATACCTTCTCATAAAGGCGCTGTGCGCGCTCCAGTGAAGAAGGAGCAGACATTTTATCCATCTGTACTATCATCATCCATCAAATATTCTTCAGTAATCTCAAGCTACATCAAACCTACAAATGAAAATATACGACAAAATGGTCAGCTCAAAGAGAACATAGGAAAAGTCAAATTATAATAATTGGGGTAAAAGTAAAATTCTTGTCGTAGAAACTACAAAGTGTGTTGAATATTGATGAACAAATACAGCACGTAATACTCATTCCATCACATTATTCTAAACTAGATTTTAGTAATAAACACACTCAGACTAATTTGCCCCCTTAATAGTTGTCCCAAAAGTAAAAAAACTGAAACGTAAATATAACTCTAGCTGATATATCAATCTGGTTTCTATTAGACAAAAAATTAACATATTTAGTTTGCAAGTATGATAGAAAAAAGACCTTTTTCGTCACAAACCAATCTCGGATATCAATTTGCACGAATTCTGATACCTCGTGATTATATTATTCTAAAAGATACGCAAGTAAAACGTATATATAATTGTCAAACCCAATGGCAAAAAGAGGTATTCCGATTAATGTAACCAAGAAAACCATAACCTAGAAAGCAAAGATCGAAATTTTACGTTCGTTCCCAGACGCAGGATAATCAAATGAAAAAAGGGTTTCCAGAAGAAGAAAAAAAAAACTTCCACCAAAAACAAGAAAAAGCGAAATACGCGAGGGAACGAATCAACAAAGAGAAAATAAGACCAGATCCGTCAAATCCATCAACGATTTCTCGCGTACGAACCAGCCAGCTTCAAAATTTTCCGAAAAGGGCAACACATTGAAAATCACGAAATTTAGCTCGACAAACAGAAGGAGGGAAGCCAAACAAGAAAAGGAAACTCACATCTGCAGTCGGATCTACGACGGAGGCTGAGATCAAAGCGTCGGATTGAAATTTCGAGAGAATCAATGAAGAGGGGAAGGTCTTCGCTAGGGTTTCGTTTGTGCGAGAGAGAGAGAGAAAGAGGTTGTAGTTGTGTTGTTTTTGGTCCAAAAAGGATGAGGTTCAACGTGTTTTTTCTTTCTCCCTCACCGTGTTTTCCTTCCTTACAGGCGGCGACTACCAAAACGACACCGTTTCTGCGTCCTTCTCTTTTTCTAATTTGAATGAATTGACTACTATAATGTGCATGTGTGTGTATATATATAAAGACTAAAGAAAAATACATAAGGTTCGGGTTTTTTATGGGCAAAGATTCGAATTCTATCAGGTTTTATTGATAGATGATATATAAATATTTTAACTCAAGTAGGATACTGGTGCTTACTCCAATCTCAACTTTGAAACACCAAAAAAAAGTTATATATATAATATATATATACACAATACACCTATACATTATATAAGAGGAAATCTATTTTTAGTGCATGAATTATTGATCAACTTATTATTTAGTATCTGAATAATAAAATAAACTATTTAGTCCTTAAAATTTTACATTTGACAACTATTTAATTTCTTAGACGTTAACTGTTATCTAATCCAGTGACATAACTATTAAACAGTGCCATGTCACCATTAACTTGCAATGTACATTGTTATGTCAAATTATCACATCATCTTAATATATATAAACAAAATACAAATGAGACAAAATATATTATTTTTAAATTGTGATTAAATACAAATTTTTCTTTTCAAGATGCAACATAAAAAATGCCATTTTTAAATTTTGATTAAATACAAATTTTACAACTCAAAGATTTTTATTTTATGGGATGTCCCCCCAAAGGGACATTTAGTTACTTAGACTTTGTTTGCAACTCCACTTAGTAATAGACTAAGTTGTTACTTGTTAATTTTCATTGGTTGATTTATTTATATTATCAATGTATTTAATATTTTAAAAAACGATGATGTAGACATGTAGTGTTGTGATATAGACTTTCACATTATTTAGATACATTTTTTTATTAAAAAAACTAAAATATTTTTAATATTTGAAATTCTTAAATTAATAATTATCATGCATTCAAAAATTTGATTTTGATAATTATGCTATGTTGTGTCCTATTTTAAAAATTTAGTGTGCGATTATGTCAATATCAATGTCTATGCTTCATTGATCTTAACTGACAAGTTATATAAGGTAAAAATCATAAATAGGGATAAAAGTTCAATGTTATCGTATTATTAAGGGTAAAATACAGTTTGCTTCCCTGTGGTTTGGCCTAAATCCAGTTTGTCCCCCTGTGGTTTAAACTGTAACACTTAACTACCCTGTGGTTTGGCTTAAAATTAATTTGGCCCCCTGTGGTTTAGAGTGTGACACTTGACCCCCTATAGTTTGTTATGTTATCATTTAATTACCTTATATTACTTTTTTCTCAAAATTTAATATTTAATATAACTTATAAAAGGAATTACCTAAAAATAATTGAATTAATTAATTATTTTATCTCTAAAATAATAACAATAAATCATAATATTCTACTTTCAACTCTTTTTAGTGTTTTCTTCAAACTCTTTCTTTCCTCTAAACAATAAACCCTAATCTTCTACTTTCAAACCCTATTTATTTATATTTAGTTATTAATTAATTATTTTATTATATTTATTTTATCTCTAAAATAATATGAAGTTAGATTGTCACTTTATTTTGGTACACTGTTAACATTATATGATTGGATAAATTGGATATTTTTTTAAGAAAATTATTGTTTAATGTTAGAGTTTCTAAGCTCAATAATGTTAACATTCAATTCAGGTATGTATGTTCCGAACTTGAACAATAAAAAAACTTAAATTTAGTTATATATTTGTATTATATTATTCTTTTACAATTTTATTTTGATTGATTTAATAAACTTATAATTTATTTTTATATTAATTATAATTTTTTTGAATTATTTTATAATTCTAGAGTGTTGAATAATAAATTTTAAACATTAAAAGTATAAAAATGATGATTAATTTGACTAAAATTTGGATAGAAGGTAGTTAAGTGATAACATAACAAACCACAACGGGGTCAAGTGTCACACTCTAAACCACATGGGAGCACATTAATTTTAAGCCAAACCACAAGGTAGTTAAGTGTCACAGTTTAAACCACAGGGGGGCAAACTGGATTTAGGCCAAACCACAGGGGGGAAACTGTAGTTTACCCTATTATTAAAGTTCGGTACATCCCTCCAATCATGTAGAGCAATTTGTTAATATTAATAGAAATTTATATTAATAAGGACCCACCTTAAATGATTTAGAGGCCAACTAATTGAAGAGATATACTGAAATTCAATAATACTATACCACTTAACAACTCCTGCAAAAATAGATATAAGTTTGAGGATAATGTCTTTGTTGTCCAAGAGCCATAAATAGTTGTTTTATCTTAAATGAATTTGGGCCGAATTTTTTTCTATCTCTTATATTTTATGAACTTCACCTATCTTTCTTCTATTTTAAAGCATCCATAGAAATGATGTCCCTTCCATGATAGATTCTAAAGAAGATCCCAAAGATGAGGTATTTATAAATTTTTATTTCCTGAAAGCTCTTTATGAATCTTAGATCATAAAAAATTCTGAACTTATTTTGTATACAATAGAATTGTTCAATGATATTCATTTATATAAACTAAAAGAATATATCTAATTTTTTTAGAAAAATAATGGCATTTCAATAACAGAAAAAATATAAATGAAGCAAGAAAATCACACAAAATCGACTTGGTTCACTAGTTTTGATGGATTTTTGGACTTTTTTTTGGGCTGTTTTTTTTTTCCTTTTTCAGCTGGTTTTTCAAACAACCTTTTTATAGAACAATTTCGAATTTACATGACATTTTTTTAATCTTACTAACTAGTCCTATATAATTTTAAAATTGGACAGATTTTTTGGTTATAGATTAATTCGTCAAATCAAGAACATTTTTCTATTTGTTTGTGTTAAAGATATGTAAAATCTTATTAAATTAGAGTAAAAATTTTAAGTTAAAGTATTATTTTGGTTCTCAATGTTTGTATGAAGTTTAATGTTTGGCCTCAAAGTTTTTTTTTTTGTCGATTTTGGTCCTCGGGCGTAATACCGTCAACTTTTTATAGTTAAATGATAACGTGGCATGCTTATGTGGCACACCCTTTCTCCTACGTGTCATATTTTAATGACGTGGTATTACACATCCTATGTGGGGGTCCTGTCACTTTCGCCCCTAACGTATTTTCGTTGTTAATTGTACCCCTAACATTTTGTGTTTCTCTCAATGTCAGGCTTTTGGCTAACACCGTCAATTTTTGAACGTTTTTTATGACGTGACATCCTATATGGCCAACAATTCTGACCTGGACTTAATTTTTTCCACATCAATAGTCAATAGTACTGACTTTTTGGGGTCCATTTACTGATGTAATGAGTATTTTAGTGTACTAGATTTACTGAGTTTTTAGGGTCCATTGTACCCCTAAAATATATTGTTGATGTGAAAAAATGAAGTCCAATTAGAACTGTTGGCCATATAGGATGCCACGTCATAAAAAGCTGTCCAAAAATTGATGGTGTTAGCCAAAAGCCCAACATGGAGAAATACAAAACATTAGAGGTACAATCATGGTTTTGAAAACCGGACCGGACCGGCCGGTCGGACCGGAAAACCGGAAAACCGCCAGCCAGTCCGGTCCGGAATAACCAATGAACCGGTCAGATATAAAACCGGTCAAGAACCGGTCAAAACCGGTGGTTTAGACGGTTCGACCGGTTGTTCATTTTTTTTTAAAAAAATTGTGTTGTTTATGATTTAATATTTATTGAAAATTTGTTGTGACTTGTAGTTGTAAGGATTGTTCTATTTCAGTATTTATTGTTGGGTTTATGATAAGATTTGAGACTTAAATATGTTGATCCTTGAACTTATTTGAAGAGTTTAATATGATATTGTGGTAATTTGCAACTTGTTCTATTTCTTATCATGTTTAGATCGAGATGGAAACATATAATTATGAAATATATAAATTTTTTATGATATATTTTAGTATATTTAATTAAAAATATATATTTTAAATGCTACCGGTTCAACCACGGTTCGACCATTGAACCGTGAACCAGTGCCTCGACCGGTTCAATGACCGGTCTGATTTTAAAAACATTGGGTACAATTGACAGCGAAAAACATTAAGGACAAAAGTGACAAGACCCCCAAACGTTGGGGACATAAAATATACTTTTACCTATCATTTATCTCAACTTTATCTAAATAGTAAACAAAATATATAAATGAGGCTTTGGTTTCCATTATTGATTTTTGATATCAAATAATTTATTTAATTACAATGTTTCATTAATTTAGTCATAATTATTTTTGTGACACTTAATTGATAATAAAATTATAGTTAAATATATGAATTGACATCACGGTATTAAAGGCTACATGAATAGTCGATTATATTTTTTATTAATTAATTAGACTAAATTAGAGTGATCAAAGAGCATTGCTTACAAATTAAAAATTTAGGGATATAATGGATAATAAAAATTAGGGATGCAAAAAGGTACCTTTACCAATTAAATTAAATAAAATTTGGAAATTTCAATGTGATATAATCTTAAATCTATATTTACATTGTTAATCAAAAAAAAAATCTATATTTACATTGAAAACAAAGTTATATTTAGGATTACTAGAATAAATTATACATATACAAATAATAACATATACAAATATAAAATAAATTGGATAAATTAAGACTATATTAACTATTTTAAGAGTAAATTACTGTTCCCCCTTAAAAAATTAATGTACGTTGTCTCAATTTAATAGGTCCTTTCATCTATTTCTTCAAACATAATAATGTATTTTAAAAATAAAATCAATAAAATACTTCACAATAGACATACTATTATTCTTCTTTTCAAATTAAATTAAGGTATCAATCTGACAAAATGGGCTAAACTCTTTTTTTTTTTTTTGATAAAATGCTAAACTCTTTTAATATTGTTAAATTTAAACGTTTTCTTCATTTGTCTTGGTCTCTTATGAATGTTTCATAAGTGTAATTATGATTTTATGTCTTTACGTGATAATTTTTTTGGGGGGTCTTTGATGTAATTTTGGCGGTGCAAAATGTCTTAAACAAGTGTAAGTTGTTTTCTGACTTCAACCCCAAAATCATTGCTATATTCCAAAATTATATATACAAAATAGTCAACCGAACTAAAGATAAGAGACAAATGATAAAATATTTGTTCTTTTAATTATTATTTCTCGAGTTTGATTTTTAACGGAATAGGAATGGAACGTAATTCGTTGAAATGATCACTCTAATAATGAATCTCACAATATTTAAAAAATTAGTCATCAGACTCGCTCTATAAACACCTAATCATAAAGCCAAAAAAACAAGTCAAGACAAACGTTACCTCTTAAATGAATAAAAATGCCTCAATTAAAAAGCATGCATGTATAAATAAAAATGTCTTCATCAAAGTGATTACATGGATGTAGAACGAATAACATGGTCGGTTTGTATTTCAAGTGACACTTTTTTGGGCTATATACTACTTTTCGGTTAATCTTTTATATGAATATGGTTGTTAAATTTTTTTCGTTTGCGTATCTTAAAATAACTATTTTACAATTAAAAAATGAAATAAATATAGGATATGATGAGATAAGAGAGGAAAACTAAAAATCATGACAATATCATAATAGAGAAGTAAATAAAATTTATGATTTAATTTATTATTTTAAAATATAAAAGAATTAAATTATATCATATTTTAAAACTTGAAAAAGAAAAATATGTGAGTGCGAACTGCGAAGCCACTAATTACTTATTATTATTATTATTATTAGGCTAAAGTATTATTTTGGTCCTCAATGTTTGCATGAAGTTTAATGTTGGTCTTCCTCAATGTTTTAAAAGTTTAATGTTGGTCCTCAAAGTTTTTTTTTTGGGTCGATTTTGGTCCTCGAGCGTAACACCGTTAACTTTTTGCCGTTAAATGATGACGTAGCATGCTTATGTGGCACACCATCTCCCCTACGTGTCATATTTTAATGACGTGGCATGATACATCAATGTCACGTCACCCCACATTGCCACATCGTCATCTTCTCTCCTTTATCATCATCATTTGGAGTGACGTGTCAGTGATGTGTCATGCCACATCATTAAAATATGACACGTAGAAGAGAGGGTGTACCACATAAGCATGCCGCGTCATCATTTAATGACAAAAAGTTAACGGTGTTACGCTCGAGGACCAAAATCGACAACAAAAAAAAACATTGAGGACCAACATTAAACTTTTAAAACATTGAGGACCAACATTAAACTTCATGCAAATATTGAAGACCAAAATAATACTTTAGCCTTATTATTATTATCTCTTTTTATTCTTTTCTTTCTCCTTACATCACATATTTTATTTTATAGTATTAAATATATAATTTTGTGAGATCAGTGACCAAATAAACCTGGAGCCATTATAATATAGATATGGATGAACAAAAAAAGCGACCATTTAGTTTGAGATTTTATTAAAATATATCTATTTTTTCTTTGTAATATGAGTTTATTGAGAAAAAAGGACGAGAAAAAAAAGATATTAAATTGAAATGTGGTGCTTATTACCTAGCTAGGTTAAGGATGAATAAGCACAAAGAATTGTATCTTGATTAATAATTATTATTTTTGGTGTAGTAGCTAGTAAACATTTAATCTAACAATTATGATTAAAGCCAAGGTTATATATAATATATTCAAATCTTAGTGTGATATAATTGCTAACGGGAAAGATCATTGCAAAAGAAAAAAAAAAAGGAATAAAATTGTTAAGAAGTAGTACTTTTTTTTTGTCTTGGACCAAAATATTCATCGGACGCATGATAACTAATTCTTCGTGTACGAGGCTCATTGTTGGGGCAATTCCCAATAGATGATGCTCTATTCTCATCATTTTCATAAGAATCAAACTTATGAGACGATAATTAAAAGAACACATACCCCTTATTATTTATAAATTGGTTAAAAAATAATACTTGAACATTTGATACAAGAGTTAGGGAACGTTCTTTACGAAGAAACGAAAAGGAAAAGAGAAAGGGAAAGTGAATGCATTTATTGTGTTTGTTAGTAAAAGTTGATAATGAAAATGGAATGAGAATGTATTAAAATTACATTTTACCCTTTATATTAAAATAATAAAAAGAAAAGATGGTTATGATTGTGTCAAATCAAATGGTATAATATATATTTTCTTTTTTTTTTTTTAATTATACATATTTTTCAAGATAAAAAAAATAAGTAACATGTAGGACTCATGTATTTTTTCCATTCACTTCTCCTAATTTCCACCAACCGAACACGCCTTTATACTTCTAATCAAAATAGGACAAACATGTATTGTACAAGTAGGTGGTTTAGTTCTAAAAGACAAAGAATAATCAAGTCAATATTAAAGGCCAAGAAATTAATTTCCCCTCTCAATAATAACATAATTTGAACTAAGATAGCAATACATACTAGAGAGCTGCCTTGCCTTTTTTGTAATAGATAGTGGGTACTAGAAGGTTATCTTTGTGAACAACTTGTGACTTAGAGCAAGGAGCCAAAGAGGAAGGGTATTTTAGGGTAAAAAAATAGTAAGTTTTCAATTCCTTCTTCTTTTACTTCCCCCTTATTGCTAAAAGTTTCACTTTAGTTCTTTTTTTTCATTGTGAATGTGAATTCTATGTTGTTGTGATTATTTGCCATTCTGTGTTGTGATAAGTTATGCTAATATTTTTAGTGAAATTATAACTCTAATTAATGTTATAACATATAATCTCTGCGACATGATCCGCAGGTTATATATCTATATTAATATGTCTTGCTCTATTTTGTGCAGATATAAAAAGATAAGTGACCTCTAATAAAATTGTCACCTTATTTACAATAAAAAAATCTAAATACAAAATTGCAAAATGCCATTAATATGAAACCATTTTGAAAAGAAAAGAAAATTAAAAGTAACGATTAAAAATCATTTTTAAAATAAGAAACCTTTATTTTTTTTTGTTCGAAATAAAAAACCTTTATCTACTTTATATTAAAATGTAATTTTATAACATGGTTTAAATTTTACTAAAATCTGCTTTTAAATTGGGCATTTGATAATGTGAGGTTTCCCTAAAAAAAAAATGTGAGGTTTAAATTATCATCACATTAGTATATAGAAAAAACTTAGGTCTATTTCCTTATGTCCATTACATCCAGTTTTCTAATATAAATATTGTATTTACACTCTCTTTCTTCTATTATTGGTTATATAAAAGGTGATCTTCTATATTCTCTCTCTACTGTGATTGGTCATTTAAACACTTTTTGCCATGTGTCATATTTATATTGGAGAACTGGATGTAATGGACATAAAAAAATGGACCTAAGTTTTTTTCCTTAGTATATGTGATATTTATTATTAATCTATGATTGAAATGTGACTAAATTAAATAATTCTAAATTGTACTATATACCCTTCCATTTTTCTTAAATTTCTAATATAGTTATATGGCCACCTTCCATTGGATAAACAATATTATTCTTATTTCTTCATTATGTTTGATGAATTAAGATGCATGTTATTTTTTTGTAATTTTAAAACATAAAATATAAAATAGTTTTTATACTTTCTTATGAAAGTTATCAATATAAAATATGAAAGTTATCAAAGTTCATTAGATTAACTAATTTGATTCAATAATTTTTATATTTTAAAATAATTAAATGTAACAAATAGTTATTTAACTTCTTATCTTTTTCACAATATATTTTTAATTTTTTTAATATTATGTTACATTTTATTTTAAAAGACCTAATTAAATCATCATCATTATAATTTATAATTCATAATAATATAACAATAAAAGATTACTATTTGTATTGGAGGGAAAAAGTAAACAACGATAAAAGAAAAAGCAAAGTAGAAACTGAATCAGTTGAAACAACTTTTCTTTCCCTTTTGAAGATTCTCTTCTGCGAATCTTAACCCGTCACGAACTTCTATATTAACCGCCACCGCCACCGCCGCTTACGGTGTCGATATCCTCCGCACGCCGACGACTCACTCACCGTCATCCGGTAAGCTCTTTGTCTGCCCTACACTCAATCTCTCTTGGATCGTACAGATTCGAGATTCAACTCTTGACGTTGTGAATCACGAATTGTTCGGTTCGATTTAATATTCAATATTATGATTTGTTTTTTTTAAAGCATTCGTAGTTTGTATTTTCGGCTCGAGTCATTTGCGTTTTCGGAAGTGCTGGCTTTGTTCACTGAAGAAGGAATTGAAAGTATAATTTTATATTCCAGGTTAAAATACTTAGCAACCGTTGGGAAATGATATTGTAAATCTATGGTGTATAGTTGCTTCTTGGTATTCTTAATCATTGTTTTACTGGAAATTGATTAATTAATAGTTAAAATATGATAACAGCTGGAAACATTGTAGAAGTAAAAGAGTAATATTATACCAGTTATCGCAAATTTGTCCACATTCCCCTTTGGCGTTGGTAATATCAGCTTTTTGATTTGTTAATTTTTTTTTTCCTGTTGTCCCTGCACATCACTATTCAATACAACACTCATTGAGAAGAATGGAGGTGCCGAGCATGTATTCTGGAATACATGATATGTCTCGTGCTAGTTGAGGTTACCTTTTTATATAAGGTTTTTTCGGGGGAGGGGTGAGTGATAGAAGTGGAATGACCATGAATCCTTAATACACATTCAACTAAAAGTACTTTCATCCGGCTTCAAGTACTGAGGTGGCGTTTGGTATCCGGTGAGTATTTTAGTGGGAAGTGGAAGTGGAAGTGGAAATGGAAATGGAAGTGGAAGTAAGTGATAAAAAGTATGTTTGGTATGCAAGAAAATGGAAGTGGAATATAAAAGTAATTTGTTTGGTATGGTGGGAAGAAGATATGGAAATAGAAGATAAATGTATGAAATACTTTTTTTGCCCTTACTTTTTTAAAAGCCACAAATTTTTTAAGGGCATTTTGGTCTTTAAACCTCAACTCACCTCACCTCATCACAACTTCCCTCTTCTCACCCATGGCACCTACCTCCCCTCCTATGATGGAACTTGGCTTACCATGAAAGAAGCCTCACCATGTACCAAACAAGCTCATGAGTGGTGAGATCATTCACCTCTCCTAACTTTCATCCTACCAAACAAGCACTCAGTGCATTGATGCATTTTAAACTTGTGAATATATCGGGGACTCTAAAATAGGGTTTAACTTGAAACTGTTATAGTATTCTTACAGAATGGAATCACTTATGATAGATTATAGGAAATGGTATGGTTCGGACGTTGGGTGCTATACTCAAGTTGACTGCTTGATTATGGGCTTATTAGTGTTGCCTTTCTAATGAGAATTTTTGAAATTTTTATTAAGTAGTGATTATTTATTATGCTATCTACTTATAATGTTATAGATTAAGATTCAAAGGACTTGGTTATTGTCTTTCTAAGGTGCATGCTGGAGAGTTTATATGGTTTATATTTAAAATTTTTTTCTTCATGCGAACTTAAATTTGTGTTGGGCATTTATATGCCTGTTTTCTTCTTCCAGAATTATTTTAGTTTTACTTCCCTTTTTTTTTGTTCTTTGATTGCTGTATTATGTGTTTTCAGTGAGGGAAAGGAACTCGGGCATCTGAATAATTGGCAAAATGGTTTCCTTTGACATGAATGATCGAAAGAGTAAGTGGAAATTGATACTTTTGCTGTTTCTATAATCTGTAGGCAATACTGACATTATACAAAGTCATATGCATTCTATTTTTAGCACTTGGTGCGATGATAGGTGATTCTAGAGTTTTCTATCCTTCATATTTTACGTATTATTATCTTCAATTGTTTGGGGGAAGTGTGATATGGATTCAGGATATAATTCATGTTGGGGATTTTCATTTTCTCTCTACTTCTTTCTGTTCACCTTGCATATATGTTGGTTCTTTTGATGGCCTACAAGAGGATCTGAGTTGGAAACCTTGTGGAAGATTTATTTTAAAGTCTTGTACAAATATCTTCATTGTTCAATCGTAATGGAGCTTCAATTTTAGAATTTTTTTGCACCTAATCCTGCCATCTATTTTCAAAATGGCCATTGTTAGTAAAGGTGGTGGGACCTGGTCACCACCTCATTGCATTGCCATGGTCCAACAAGGACTCTTCAAGGAGGAGGAGCCTTGGTGTGTACCTTCCGCCTTGTCCATCTTGGTAAGGTGCTTGGCACAACTTGTGGGCCTCAGCTTAAAAATGTACGAAATATCCCAAGAAGAGAAGATAATTTTTGAACAGTCTTAAAGCAAGAAATTTGACATTTTTTAGACATTCTAACAACTTAATAGTAGCAATCCAGTTCTAAAGCCAAATTAATAAATGGTATATAATGATTATACTAGATTTTTTTTTTTCTTGAAACAGATTATTTAGATAGTTATAAACAATAATATCTGATGCACCATGTTAGTTTTCTACAAGGATTAGGTTCATGGAGACAGAATACCTTATGTAGATATATAGACTATTAGATTGGCTTAATAAATAGATGAACTAATTTTTCATCTTGGTGGTTGAAGGATACGATATGACTAAACTGTGTATTAGTTAAGCATTTACATTCCATAGTTGGTAAATTTCTATTCAATATCTTATGACATTTAACATATGAAATTGGCACATTAAACAGATATTGGGTTTCATTTATCTGTCTTTGGTATATTTTACACATTCCTTTGGATTATTTGGTACGTTTATTTCTTCTGTCATCTTGGAAGTTGAGAATAAACTGCATGTTGGATCAGATTTTTTTAAAAAATATTTTTTCGGTTTGGACACACGCAAAATGCAACTTGGTGCGCCAAACACGGCTCATACTTGAGCCAGCCAACAATAAGATGAACCGAAAAAAATAAAGGAAGAAAAATACCAGAAAATAAGCGAATGAAAGTCTAGAGAAATTTTAATGAGATTATTGAAGTTCTTTTTTATTTGTTTTTGTTGTATATGAGAAATATTAACTTTTGATTTAGGAAATTTGATTTGGAAAATAATAGCATAAGTTGCTTAAAATATAGAAATTTACTGGTTATTTTTCTTTTATACAAGTATATCACTAAAACAAACTTACAAAATATATATGTCTTGTCGTGTCGGTGTCTAAATTTTACCTTATCTTGTTGGATTGGTATCTATTTCACATCAATCTGTAAATTTCTATTTTAATGATATTTAATGCATGCAATTGGCACATCAGAGATTGGGTTAGGCTTAACTGGCTTTGGTATATTTTTCACATTCCTTGGGATTATGTTCTTCTTCGACCAGGGGTTGCTAGCCATGGGAAATGTAAGTTTTATGCTACCACAAATTCCTTGCTTCAGTTGTTGGTTTTTTACTTGCTGCATGTTTTTTCTTATTGACTTTTTTTGGATGCCTTTTATTTCTTTGTGTCACCAAATTCAGATCCTCTTCATTGCTGGAGTGTCCTTAACCATCGGACTGACATCTACTATGCAATTCTTCATGAAGCGGAGTAATTTTAAGGTGAGTTTGTGGTGTGTTTATGCTCTCCATTTTTTATTTGCTTTGTCTCTATCACCTTCCCTCCTCACCTGAGTACTAATTTGCTGGTTGTGTAGGGAACAGTTTCATTTGGAATTGGATTCTTCCTTGTTGTTATAGGATGGCCTTTTTTGGGCATGATTCTGGAGGGTTATGGGTTCATCCTACTCTTTAGGTTCAGTGGAATCTGATACAACTTTATGCTATATTAAGTTAGTTCAAATGATAAAAGCTAATGACGGGTTATACTGTGCAGTGGATTCTGGCCTACACTGGCTGTTTTCTTGCAGAAGATTCCCATTCTTGGTTGGTTGTTTCAACAACCATATATTCGCTCGGTAAGCAATTTTGCTGAAATGTCTTTTATCTGTCATAAGATTCTCATTCTTGGTTAGTTGTTTAGGGTCAGTAACGTTTTCAACTCTGCAATAAGAATAGAGTCATAGACTAGCTGTTTTTTTGTCACATATGGTTAATCATAATAGGGTTATGGAAGCTCCTTAATCCTGGCTATTGATTGGGCAACGGGCATAACCATTAAATTGAATCTAGTTATGTAATTACTGACTGCAGATGGATTGAAATAATGCATTAGTAATATAATATACAGAAGATTGATATATTCTTTAGTCACAGATTCTTGTCTTCTCTGAGGCCTTTCTTCATGTCCTTTTAGGTTAATTGTTTCTTTAAGGAGATTAAATGGAACTTTTCTCCTTGAGAGACTAGTATAATAGCTTGATTAATTTCCTTTTCCTGTTCTGTTTCTGAGAGTGATTTCTTGTCCTTTGTTTTAATAAAATCTTCTATCAAAGAAATAATGCATATGACATTGTTTAGAGTCACTCACAGTAAGATGATATTGGTGTAGGATTTTTCTGGGAAGAAACCTTCAGTTATTTTGAAGTTTCCGGTGATACGAAGCTAATTATATATATATATTTCTTGGCCAAAAAAAAGCTAAATATTTTTTTGAATGCTACTAGGCCCTGAATTATGTTTTGTATATCAATGCATGCTATAATTGAGGTGGCATGGTCCCCTGATGTGTAGTGAGGAGATCCTGTTTCTGCCAGTATTCTATACTCTAATGCAACTTTCGTCCTTAGAGACACCAGAAGAAAAAGCTGATTAATGAACTATATAATATATACCAATTCTGTACAGACTGTGGAATGATTACTTGCACATTGAAGACTCCTGTTTTGTTTACTTAATATGCTATATTCTGTCGACTTGCAGTTGTTTGACCGCTATAGAGGCAGACGAGTGCCGGTGTAACACGAATATCTATGGGAAGTTGGAAACATTACATAGAGCTGCTAGAAGTCGCATATAAAAGTTCATGTACAGAAAATGAATGTCATTGTGTCATGATGGTCATTTATTGGAAAGAAGACTGGAAAAAGAAAATTTGGGGGATTGTCACTTCCTCAGCTCCTTGAGTTACAATTCTAGCCAGGCATCTATAAGAAGAAGCATCTCTCTTGGAGTATTATAGTGGCTATTTCTTCCTATCCGATAAAGGAATGTAATGATTCCTAATGTGATTTCTGAATAGTGGGTTAGTTCTACAATATGAAACTTGTAACTCCTTTTCCATTCTGTAATAAATGGACCTGGTTTTATACTTGAGATTTGATTTTCTAAATTTAAACTGGAATATTTGCAGTTGTTGTCTATTTTGGTCTGGAATTTCGAATTGTTGCTTTAAATATGAATCCTCCACTGTTTAATTGCTAGGTATTTTTGACTGGCAAGGATAAAAATTATTATTATTATTGGCCTGAGGGTAAAAATTATTATGAAGTATAGAGAAGAATGTACATTTTGATTGACTGAATATGTATCAAAATATAGAGAATAATGTTCATTTTTTCTTTCTTGGCCTTAGAAAAACTGTTCATAAACTCTATTAGTTTTGTGTTTTTTATCTTGATTATTTTATTATATTTGCTCTAACCTAATCTTGCCTTCAAATAAATAAAAATTAGGTTCTTTTGGAGTGAATTAGCGTTCAATTTTAATCTTTTATAACTATCGGATATACGGATATATATCAATTGAAAGCAAATATTTAGGTCTACTAGTTTAATGTTTCCTTATAAAAGAGGGTTTTGTTAAAAGATATAAGTTAAAAGACATCTTTAATTTTATTAATCTCTCATTATTTATTTAATATTTATAATCTAACCTATTTATTTACCTAGTACTATTAATGAATTCATATTAATGATAAGGGGCACAAATTTTTTGTCACACAAAAAATTCAATAGTACGGTAGTACTGAACTTCAGTACATCCCTCCAATTAATTGGTTTTTAAATCATTCAAGGTGGATCCTTATTAATGTGAGTTTTATTAATATTAACAAATAGCACTACATGATTGGAGGGATGCATCGAAGTTCAGTAGTACGGTAGTACTGAACTTTTATAAAAAAAAAAAAGAAAAAGAAAAAAAAATGGCATGACATGATAAAATGTTCCAATTTAGTTTTGGAAAGATTTTCTTCCATTCATATTCTATGATAATCAAAGCTCTTTTGTTTCAATCCAGCAAAACACAGATAATGTCTTTATAAAGTATGAGCACCTTGATGCTCTTAAAAATAAGCAGTTATGTATTGACAACTCTTTAGCATTAAAGTTAAACTTGAGCAAGGCATATAATGATAGAACTGGGTTTTCAAAGTTTGTACGATCCATGTCTTTATGTTTGCTACACAGTTAAATTGGTTTTCAAACTAGTTAGGGAACAAGTGTATATGGAAGAAGGTGACACTGCAATGGTGAGGAAAAATATATGGAAGCTGCTGCCAAATAACTACAGACTCTTTATAATTTATAGGTTAAAATACACAGAACGTCTGAATTTTAGGCTATGGACACATAACACCTATGAATTTTCAAACCTTGCATCTTACCCTCCGAGCTTTCAACTTTGGGCACAAAACATCCCTCGTTAAGAATTTTGTCCATTTTTTAACAGAATTTCATCATGTCAACAAACACCTTGTCACGTCAACATTTTTTTAGTTTATTGAAGAGCATTTCGATCATTTCACAAAAAACACCAATCAAAATCACTTCCAAGTTCATTCAATTAGCACCAAAATGTTCTTCAATTAGCTAAAAAACAAATACTGACATAACAAGGTGTTTGCCGACATGATGGAATTCTGTTAAAAAATGGACAAAATTCTTAAATAGAGGGGGTTTTGCTCCAAAAGTTGAAAGTTCAGGGTAATCAGATACAAGGTTTGGAAATTCATGCATGGCCAACTCAAGGGTGTTCTGTGTGTTTTAGCCTAATTTATACAAAGAGACTTATATGTCGTCCTTCCCTTGATATCTCAGTGCTTTAGGGTATGTTTGGATTGGGGATTAAGGAGGAGAAGGGGAGGGAAGGGGAGACTATTAAGATATCTTCTCCTTGTTTGGAAAGATGAAAATTGGAGGGGAAGATAATGGGAGATCAATCCTTAACCCTCCATTATCCTTTCCTTTCACAAATTCAACACCCAAACAAGGGGAGGACATATGTAAGCTTAACCTTCCCTTCCCTTCCCCTCCCTTCTCCTCTAGGGTTTGTTTGGGAATTAAGAGGGGAAGGGAAGGGGAGAGATTAGAGGAGAAGGGAGGGGAGGGAAAGGGAAGGTTAACCTTCCATATGTCCTCCCCTTGTTTGGGTGTTGATACCTCCTCCAAAATACTCCAATTTGGAGTATCTTGAATTTGTGAAGGAGAAGGATAATGGAAGATTAAGGCTTGATCCTCCATTATCTTCTCCTCCAATTTTTATCTTCTCAAACAAGGGGAAGATATCTTGAAAGTCTCCCCTTCCCTTCCCTTCTCCTCCTTAATCCCCAATCCAAACATACTCCTAATCTCTCCCCTTCCCTTCTCCTCTTAATTCCCAAACAAACCCTTAGGATATGTTTGGCAACTAAGAGAAGAAGGAAAAGATTAAAAGGGAGGAGAAGGGAAGGAAAGTGGAGAATAATCCCCTCTTTCTCTTCTTCTTGTTTGGATATCCTTCAAAATATCCAAATTAAAGTATTTAAAAATATAAAGAATATCAGGCCAAAAAAATATATATAAGGAATAAGGACAATGGAGAACTATAAACTAATCCTTCATTATCTCCCCCTTTATTTTTTAACTTTCCAAACAAGTATAAGAGATTATATTTCTCTTCCTTCCCCTCCTTAATTCCCAATCAAAATAAATCATTAGCTTAAAGGAGTGCAATGCTTCTTCTTCATAGAAGCACCTGAAGATGCATTCCTCTCACAGCATCTTCTTGAAGTGTGAATCAGAGATTTCGAGGATAGATGAATGGAGAGAAGAGTAGCTTACTCACCATGGATGGGTGCAGATGAATCAGAGATTTTACAGCATCTTCTGAAATAGGGATAGTGTCTCACATAATTGTTGCTTTTGTTAGTTCAACTATAGTACTTAAAAATTGTTTCAAACAAATAGTTTTTATTTATCAAAAATAAAAAAAATGAAAAAGACACTTATTCAAAATCTATGGTGATTGCTTAATTCAAGTTCCACCAAGCCCCTTAATAATTATTTATGCAAAATATAATTACCATGGTTGTTCCAGCAATAAGAACGGATTCTTGAAAGTGCGATTTTTGTAAAGTGATGAAAGTCACTTATTTTAAACATTAAAAATATTTTCAGGTTAATTAGTTTCACAAAAATGAACAAATTTTAAATTGTCAAAAGGGCATTTTGGATAAAAGCAATTTGTAAATTAGTGAAGATAAGGTTCTATCCAAAAAAAAAAAAAAATAGTGAAGATAAGGATTTAATTACTTGTTCTCAAAGCCCTGAATCCAAGTAAAAAAGTTATCATTTGTTATAAAGACAGCATCAGTAACACAAGGTCTAAACTCTGAACAACTATGCCCAAAAATGCTGGTTTCACCTTCTTACACCGTTCAGGCCAACTGTTTCAAGTAATTTACTATACATTTGAACATAATGTACCAAAGGAACTTTACAAATTAAATGTATTATTCAAGGATGACACATTGAAATTAGTAAATATCTCAAGCCAAACCAAAGGATATAAAGTTATGTACATAATGCAGTATATTTAACAAAATTAAGGTGAAACTCAGCTATACCATCTAATAGGTACATAAGACTAGGATAAGTCACTAGGTGCGGTTAAATGGTGAGGAAAGTAGTGGTTAGCATAAGTTCTTAAGTTCAGTGACATCACCACTTCCTAACACTCATGATCCATCCTCATGATTTCTGCAAGTTCCAATTTCTCCATCTCAAATTGCTTAGCCATCCAAATTGAATCAGAGGCTGCCCAGCCTGTAGGTTTATAACGTGCCTTCTGTAAGGTATCAGGAAATTCTTAAGACCTGCAATTCACGGGCAAATTGTCATCTATGTTGCACAAGTACAAGTACAGGAGAACATAATTTTTTTTTAATATACAAGGAACAGATACAATATACATCTATTTGGAATAAAAAACAGGGTGGCCAATGCATGAGGCTCCCACCAGGTAGGGTCTGGGGAGTGTCAGATGTACGCAACCTTACCCTTACAAATAGAGAGACTGTTTTCAAGATTTGAACCTGTAACCTCTGGGTCACATGGCAGCAATCTTACCGTTGCTCCAAGACTCTCCCTCATTTGGAATTATGAATAATGCATATTTTATTTTATATAACCGTTCTTATTACAACAAAAATAGATAATGAACATCATACAACATATATCGATCAAAAGTTCAAAACAGTAAATTCAGATTTCTTTTATAATTTCAATGTTCATATAACTTAAAATAGATTTGAGTAATAAATGATATTCTGTGTACATAAGTGTTGAATTAGTAGGTTTATTATTTTTTTAATTTAAAAAAATAGTAAATGTTTTAACAGTTTACCAAAAGAGCATTCCAATCTCATAGCATATCATATGTAATCCCTTAAAATGCCTACAGGCCATAAACATCGAAGGTAGACAATATTCTGCCCATACACCCTTGAAAATGTGTGTTCGTAATAAGGTTTAATTTCAAATATCTAAAATTCAGAGCTAGGAACTGCTGGGAGCTGGAAGAACAAGTGTATCCACAGTAAATATATTATCAGAAGTCAGAATAATTTCCTTTTTTAAAAAAAGATAGTGCCAGGTACGTATTTTGGAGTACCCATACACTACTAGTATCCAATACGTACCCAATGCAGTAATGCCATACCCATAAATCATAGGTTGTCAGTAAAAAATGCTGAACAGAAACTATGTTGGTGCAGCAAAGCACTGTCACCATTTTTCAAGGGGAAGAAAAGAACTTTAAGCATCTAATGCAGGGCTTACCATTAATGCACATTGACTTGTAGAGAAGAGCAACATGAGGGTCTCCTTTTGTACTCATATTTTGTTTCTCCAAGCACTCAAGGAAGGCTAAGTCTGCCTTTAGCAGCTCGGCCTGATCATGAGTATCATACCCTATATCATGGCAATAACAGCAGAAATCCAACCAATCGATTGGCCGCTTGTCCCAAACAAGAGATCCACCATCTTTTCCACTCGACCAGTTTGGTCCACAGTAATGACCATACCTAGGGAACAGCTGAGAAAGAAATGCTCTTACCCCTGTATGCCATGGAACCTTACAAACATATGGCCTAAAGCGCAAAGGGGTATCCCTGCTACCATTTTCAACATTCCCACGAGTTTGTGCATGCTTCTTTAAATCTCTGTTGATAGTTGTTGGTCTTTGAAATCTGTCCCTAGAGTTACCAGCCCAAGGGAAAATTTTATGGAAGGAGAAAGACCATCCAAATAATTTGACATCATTACGGAACACTTGTTTGGGTTCTTCCATCAGAGCTTTTGTCGATATGGAAGCTACCTGTGAGTGTGAACCAGTGTTCAACTGAGGTTTAACCCAAGGCCCATTACTGAGAAACCCAAAGTTCATGGTGAACAATGAATGTGTCAACAAATCATACAATTATAACCACTTTGAGCTCCGTTCACCTGTCCACAAAAAAGTAGCTAAATAAAGAAAAAAACCATCACATATTACAAAACTTGAACCATATTCAAGTATACAATTAAAGAGAACAAAAACTTCTGTTTTTCTTTAATTTTCTGTTTGTTATTCAACACACACGCACACACAAATAAAACAAGACTTCTAAATTGCAGCATAATCTATTTTTCTCATGCCTGAAAGAAGCAGACAATTAGAGTTGATCCTAAAAGCAAAAATTATTTTTTACAGGAACATAGTCAGATACTCTCACTGGAAGTCTGGAATAACAAAAACAAATGTTATTTTAAACATAAAAATCCAAAAACTGAATTACAGAACTGCTTCTTTGTTAAATCATCTCTTAAAACAAAATCCAAAAAGGAGAAGCCTTAGAAAGGCGAAATTTTGCATCAGAATCACAATTGTCCAAGTTTTCATAATCCATAGTACCGTATGTGAAACATACACTAAATTTGAACAATTAGCTGAATTCAAGCTTCCGACATTAGCAAATTGAAAAACAAAGATAGACTATATTCAAACCACCACATAACCATTCGGAAATTTAAGGTCTACAATACCACTACCTACAAATTCAAAAAACCAAAATTAAAACCCGCAGAAAACGCAGAATTCGATTTCCTGTATTTTCATCAATCACCGGCACGCAATGAACCAACACTACAATCTCGTCAATTGGAAGATCGGAATATATGCGATACGGAAGAATGAGAAGCTCAGAGTTGGATCAACTTACTTGTTGTGGCTCATTAATCTACTGAGTGATTGAAGGATGAATGAATTCATATAGAGCGAAGAGAACTAGCTCATCAAACTGGAGATCGAAGAGTGGAAGGAAGGAAGGAAGGAAGGCTTAGAGAGAGAGAGAAACACGTGAGTTTTTAGAGAGAGAAGTTTCTCGAGAAAATGTCAAAAAGGGGATCATCCTACCTTATATTTTATGCCTGCGTGGATTTTCCTCGCGTTGAGTGGATTACGCATACCACTAGTTTAGCTTTTTAATAATTCAATATTCGCCACTGAGTGGGACCCACGAACACTGAAGAGAAAGGGAAGGTCTTCTAGCAATATTATATTTATAATTTGTGTCCAAAAGTTGTTCTAAAAGAAATTATAAAAGAAATTTTTTTGGCCTGAAATAAATTTTTTTTTATATACGAAAAAAAAATCCCGAAAAGAAAAAAATTAAAAGTTAGATGTTTGGTACGAAGAGGGAAGGTTGTTTTCTCTAAATTTAAAAGGAATGTGAGGTTGAAGGAAGGAAGTATATATGAAAATACTATTTTGTCCTTCCCTTTCCATGTGAAGGAATAATTTTAGAGGGTAAAATAGTTTTTTACACTTTTTAACTTCCACCTCCCTATCTCATTCCTATTATACCAAACAATTTTATTCTTATTTCCATTTTACTTTCCCTACATACCAAACACACATAAATCTTTCACTTCCACATCCACTTCCATTTCCACTTTCACTTCCCACTAAACACTCACCGGATATCAAATGTGCCCTTAGAGTATGTTTTTTACGAGAGGGAAAGGAAATAGGTTTATTATGTTTGATAGTAATAATTTGGAATGGAAATGGAATAAGAATGTATTAAAATTACTACTTTACTCCTTATATTAAAATAATAAAAATTAAAAAAATTATGATTGTATCAAATCAAAGTGTATAATAAACTTTTTATATTTTTTAAATTTTAAAAAAAAATAAAAAGTAAAAAATAGGCGAGGGCCCGGTAAACTTCACCTATTTTTTTTTTTTTTTCATAAAAAATTCCATCCACTTTTTATTCTCTTTACCATTACTCTAAATCCTACCGAACGGACCCTTACAACCGAATCAGGACCATTTAGACTAGATTAACTGCTAGAGGTGGAAACAATTTTTTTTTTTTTTAATAAGGAAAAGTTTGAGTGGAAGTAAAATTCCTCTCAATATCTTGGAGAATTTAAAAGAAATTTATATGTCACTCACTTATAGCTATAAGTTCTCACATCAGTTGATAAATTTGACCTCTTGTCCGGATAAGTGTTTGAACCTCTTTGATTTATAATATTTGTTTTGTTGAGTGAGTGTGTATAGATTAAAAAAATTATTAGGTCATTTTAAACTTAAAAAATATGAGATAAAAAGATTAAATTACTCTTATTAATTATTCCTACTTACTCTTTCTCTATTAATTTTATCTTAGAAATAAGTATTGGTAGCGATAAAATTATAAATAATTAATACTTTTTTGATTTTATAAAACAGCAGATATTTTAAAACATAAAAAACTTTTCAACAAAACAGATATTGTGAACCAGATGATATACTTCTTAATTATTGAAAGGCCCATCAATACTTGAGCCATTATCTATTAATGGTCTAAGTATTGTTAAATGCTACAAGACAACATTAAGTATTTTTTTGGACATTCAATCATCGGTTGTTTATGTTGAAAAAATAACTACTCATAATATATTTGACGGCGTTAAGTCATTTTTTAGACAACAATCAACTACTTCTTTAGAACTCACGTAGCGTTGAATGAGTCATTTTTCAACATAGAGAGGTGATTGGGCTTTAATAAAACACTGGTCCAAAAAAACTTAGATGCATATGTTGTATTAAGTCATTTGTGTATTGACTAATATTTATTATTATTATTATTATTATTTTATTTATCATGTGGATCCTTTTTATGAAGAGTAAAAAAATATATGAATGACTCAATATTATTGGTCAATGTACAAATTAAATGACATGACGCAACATATACATCTAAGAATTTTTGTCATTTAACATTGTCATATCATTATTTAATGGACCATATCACCGGGCACCTGTGCCTTTAATGATAACAACTTAGGAACTAATGAATTGGATAACATAATTTTTTAAGGGCCAAAATAATGATCGAAAAGTATATGATGATCTTTTAGATACTAAATTGTAGTATAGTCTACCTTTCAATTAGGTTTATTCTTAATTTTAATATTTGATGTATTATGTAATTTTTTAATTTATTTTCTATTAATAAAATTGAATATCTGCATAACGTGTATTTAAATTTTTTTATAAAAGTCATTTTGACTATTTTATCAATAATACAATTATAGTCTTGTATTAAAACTCCATCTCTATTTAATTATTCTTATTATCATTTTAAGGATAAAAGTACAATATCATATTTTTTAAAAAATAAATTAGAAGAGAGGATATATATATATATATATATATATATATATATATATATATATATATATATATATATATATATATATATATATATATATATATATATATTTATTGGCCTGAAAAGAGAGGATATATATAAATATAAGGTTTTGCTAATCAATATTCTAAAAATACTTATTAAAGTTTATTCTCATTTTTTAGTATGCAAATTTATTAATTTTTTACCAATTTGTGTCTCGCAAAAAAAGTTAATTCCTCTTAATGTCATGAATTAATGGAAAGTGCTCGGATTTAAAACCTAAAACAATATTTTTAAGCAAAAATGTATTTGGTACTAATGAGGGAATGGTCCAAATGATAAATGGCGCTTGGTATTGCTTAAGCGCGAGACTCTAAATTTGAGACCTTGTGGATGCAACTATTTTTGTTAGGAGACTTTCTCACCATAGCCTGGTGCTTGACATAGATCGTGTCCATATTAGTCGGGATGAAGTCTTAGAGACCAGGTGAACAAAAAAAAAATTGCATTTGGTAGGCCTATGAATGGTTTTGATCATTTGGGGTTTTAAAAAATCTAGCCACTTAACGAAGTTAGGTTTAGTGGAAGAGATCAACTAGTCGCACACAATATAGAAAACTGAGGTTCGAATTCTCGTCGAGAGATGTGTCCATATTTAGTATTTGATAGTACCTCGAACTTGCCTCCAATGTACTTGCTTAATATAAGAGGATAACTGTGAGAGACTAAAATAATATCTAGCCACTTGATAATAAAATATTTTAAATTAAAGTAGTTCATACTTGTATTGGAATCTGACACAGCATTTAAGATAAAATGACCATTTTGTCCTTGACCTAGGGTATATAAGCTTTCTCTAACTAGATAAAAACCCCAGCCTTTCATCTTCCTCTCTACTCTTCCATGAGTCCCTTCTATTTCCCTACCCATGCTGGAACTCAACTCAATAATTAAGGCAAAAATGACAAATTTTGTCTCTGGCTTATTAACAAGGTAAAATCCCTAGCCTTTGATCTTCTCCTCTGCTCTTCCCTAGTTTCTTAAATTTCCTTATACCTAAACTAGGACCTGACACAGTAACTAAGGCAAAAAGATCATTGTCTTAGACCAAAAGTCTAAGTCCTCTTTAACTGGGTAAAAAACCCTAGCCTCTCATCTTATTCTCTGCTTTTCCCTGGGTCCCTTCTATTTTCCTACCTTACGGTAAGCCCTCTTTGACTAGGTAAAAAAATCCCAGCCTTTACTTTTTCTCTCTACTCTTCCTTGCGTGGCTGGGTTCCTTTCTATCTCCTTGAATCTCATCTTATATAACTGTCTTCTCTTCATGGCACTAATTTGACCATCAGAGTCCATAATAATTGAGTTGGGCCTTGACACCCTCACGGTTCTGTCTAAGCCGCATAAGTTGAATTTCATCTGAAAAAAAATTAGAAATCGCTATTACTCAGGTAATATTCTTCATTGCTAGCAAATATTTTTTTATCTTCAACTAAATAGGAAGGTTTATATATATATATATATATATATATATGTGTGTGTGTGTGTATATATATATATATAATATTATTAGAAATTATAGAGAGAATACATGGTAATTTTAGCTCATATTTAGCTGTAACTTGAAAAAAATAATCATTAACCCCACAAAATTCTAGCAGAAGAAATGAAAATTGATGAAACCTATATTTAATTTCATATAAAAAAGCATATGATCAGAAATGGAAAATTAATGAAGCTAGCCAAAAACTGTCTCTGAGTACACCCTAAAAGAAATGGAAATATTTTTTCAATGAAACAATTATTATTGTCATATTCACTAGTAAAATAGTTTAAGGTAAGAACTAATTATTTAAAAATATAATAAAATATTCTTTGCATTATATATGCATGCTTTCTCATAATTTATAATGCATCAAGAAGGAGAGGAAAGAGAAAATTCAACTGCAAAAAGGTGGCAGAAGAAGAAAACAAATTACAAAGATGGAGAAAAAGAATGAAGGCCTTCTGAGATGAAAGAAGTGGAAGTTGCTACTACCATTGATGAGAAAGAAGTGCATAACAATAAAGCGGAAGAAAAAGAAGATCAGCAAAAAAAATTACTAAAAGATGAAAAAGAGACAAAGACTACTACCTCATATGAAGATTTGCTCAATATTTTCGAGGATTGGACAGCATATGAGAGCTTGCTTTATGACTATTTTAAGTAGTTAATTTTTTAGTCTGGGTCCTCTGCTGTTCAAAACCGAAACAACAGAGGATCCCTGTTCTTAATTTTCTTAATAATCCATTAATTAAAATGCATGTTGTTTAGACTAGAATTTTAGAAGAGCGACAAAAACTGTTCAATTCAAAAAATATGGCATGTTTTTTTTTTTAAATATATATATTGTTGGTTAAGTTTAACATCATTTTGATCATGTGGGGCTTATTTTTCGCCTTCTATTAGAATGAGCAATGATCGAGAATTTTTCTCTGACATTTGAGCTATCAAGTTTAAATATCTTAATTTGAATAATGGACGAAGTTGTTGGGATAAATGTCTTCATTATTTTCTGTAACGGAAATGCACTCACAAAAATATAAGAGAGAAAAAATACACAAAAACTTTAATATGGTTTGATTATATATTGTTGGCTTAGTTGAACATCATTTTGGTTCTCCGGGATGGGGCTTATTTTTTTCCCTTTATTAGAATTAGCTAGAATCGAGAATTTTCCTTCGAAATTCGAGCCATCAAGTTTGAATATTGAATTTGAATAGTGGAAGAAGTTGTTGGGTTAAACGTCTTCGTTATTATTTGTATCGGAAATGCACTCACAAAAATAGAAGAGAGAAAAATATACACAAAAACTTTAACGTGGTTTGATTATATATTGATGGCTAACTTTAAGATATTTCCCCAATCTCCATTAGAAAGAGCTAGGATTGAAAATTTTTCTTCGAAATTCGAGCTATCAAGTTTGAATATCGAATTTGAATAATGGATGAAGTTGTTGAGTTAAACGCTTTCATTATAATTTGTAACGGAAGTGTACTCACAAAAATAAAAGAGAGAAAAAATTCACTAAAAATTTAACGTGGTGTGATTATTTGAGCTATCAAGACTTGGTGAAGAACAATTATATTATAATCTACTTAAATAAGCTTCACTACTTGTTATTTTTGCACCGATAATTTGTAAATCCTCCTCAATAAATTTTTTACCCAATACACAACGTACCCAAATTCTATTACACCATTTGATTATATACTTATATAGGCTAATAGTAATGTGTGTGTACAAACCAATATAATTAACCTTCACCTGGCCTATTTATAATAGCATTGAAGTGCTTTACATTGGTTAGAAGCAAAGGAGAAGTGCTATGTGATTGAAACTTCCTCATTTAATTTTATGCCTCTAATTAGGTTATGTTTGGAGAAGGTGATAGAAAATTGGAATGATTCAATTGAACTAAATATATGTCTGGATACTTTTATGAAAATAAAATGGAATTACAGAGAAGGGCCTCAAAAACCCTTCTTAACCATTCTAAATTCGTTTTTTTTTGCCTTCAAATTTGGGGTAAAAAATTGAAGAGAGTGACTCATGGTAATTTACACTTATTTAATTTCCTTCTCAAGCATAATATTTATCTTGTATGAATATTGGCTACAACCATTTTAATTTAAACCAATATTCATATAATTACTTACCAAGCCTCAATCAACAAAACCCAGAAAAATCTAATAAAGGGCCAATGATCTTGGAGTCACTGTAAAAAGAGAAAAAAAATCAATTAAGTTGGTGAAAGGCAAAAAATTAATATTTACTTGATATGGAATTTTGTGAATGATAATGCTCCATTCATTTTATTTTTGAAAGAGATAGCATTTACTGATAAATTACTAACACTAATATACGTAAAATAAATTAAATATTGATTGAAACTCTATTTCTATTTAATTATTCTTATTATTATTTTAAGGATAAAATTACAATACCATGTTATAAAAAAATTAATTAGAAGAGAGGCTATATATAAATATAGCGTTTTGATAATCCCTATTCTTAAGGATATTTTTGTCTTATAAAAATCACCGATTTTGAAGTTAAGCTTTCCCTGGGCTTTTTATGGGAAGAGGATCATCTAGATTTTTTTCTCTATAGTTGCTGTGCATTTTGCCTAAAACAGCGTCGTTTTGTCACTCTTTTTTAATTTTTTTTTCATTTTTGAACCCAAGAATACGGCACAGTTTTAAACCTGTAATTTTCCTTTTTCATACCTCCAGCTTGCCTCCAATGTCCTTGCTCAATAGGAAGATATTTGTGCGAGACTGAAAAATATCTAGCCACTCAATAATAAAATATTTTAAAATAGTCTATATTTGTATTGGAATCTGACACAACATTTAAGGCAAAATGACCATTTTGTCCTTGACCTAAGTTATATAAGCATTCTTTAACTAGGTCAAAGATCCCAGCCTCTCATCTTCCTCTCTAGTCCTCCATGAGTTCCTTTTATTTCCCTACCCACACTGGAACTCAACTCAATAGTTAAAACAAAAATGACAAATTTTGTCTGTGGCCTAATCCATACAAACTTTCTTTAACAAGGTAAAATCCCTAGCCTATGATCTTCTTCTCTGCTCTTCCCTAGTTCCTTATATTTCCTTATACCTAGACTGGGACCTAACATAGTTTCTAAGGCAAAAAGATCATTGTCTCTGACCTAAAGAGTAAGCCCTCTTTAACTGGGTAAAAATCCCAAGCTTCTCATCTTATTTGCCGCTCTTCCCTGTGTCTCTTCTATTTCCCTACCCTAAGGTAAGCCCTCTTTAACCAGGTAAAAAATCCTAGCCTTTTAATTTACTTTTACTCTCTACTCTTCCCTGGGTCCCTTTTACTTTGTATTTTTAATTATTTAAAAATATAATAAAATATTCTTTGCTCTATATATTCTTTCTCATAATTTATAATGCATCAAGGTCACAGAAGAAGAAAACAAACAAAGATGGCAAAGAAGACTGAAGGTCCTTCTGAGATGAAAGAAGTGCAAGCTGCTGCTACCATTGATGATAAAGAAGTGCTTAACAATAAAGCAGAAGAAAAGGAAGATCAGCAAAAAAAATTGCCAAAAGATGAAAAGGAGACAAAGACTACAACCACCTCATATGAAGATTTGCTCAACATTTCTGAGGATTGGACAGCATATGAGAGCTTGCTTTATGACTATTTTAAGTAGTTTATTTTTTAGCCTGGATTTTCTGCTGTCCATAACCGAAATAGCAGAGAATCTCCGTTCTTACTTTTTCTAATAATCCATTAATTAAAAGGTCCTGTTGCTTAGACTAGAATTTTAGAAGAGTGACAAAAATTGTTCAATCCAAAAATTCTAGAGAATTTTTTCTTTATATATATTGTTGATTAAGTTTAACATCATTTTGGTCCTTTGAGGTTTATTTTTTTCCCTTTACTAGAATGAGCTAGGATCGAGATTTTTCCTTCAAAATTTGAGCCATCAAGTTTGAAAATATCAATTTGAATAATGAATGAAGTTGTTGGGTTAAACGCTTTTCATTATTATCTGTAACGGAAATGCACTCACAAAAATAAAATAGAGAAAAAAAACACAAAAACTTTAACGCGGTTTGATGATATATTGTTGGCTAAGTTTAACATCATTTTGGTTCTTTGGGGCTTATTTTTTCCCCTCTGTTAGAAAGAGCGAGGATTGAGAATTTTCCTTCAAAATTCGAGCCATCAAGTTTGAATATATGAATTTGAATAATGATGAAGTTGTTGAGTTAAACGCTTTTCATAATTATTATCTGTAACAGAAATGCAATCACAAAAATAAAAGAGAGAAAAAATACATAAAAAATTTAACGTGGTTTGATTATATATTGTTGGCTAAGTTTAACATCATTTTGGTTCTTTGGGGTTTATTTTATCCCCTCTATTAGAATGAGATATGATCGAGAAATTTCCTTTAAAATTCGAGCTATCAAATTTGAATATATAATGGATGAAGTTGTTGAGTTAAATGCCTTCATTATTATTTGTAACTGAAATGTACTCACAAAAGGAAAAGAGAGAAAAAAAACAAAAACTTTAACGTGATTTTATTATATATTGTTGGCTAAGTTTAACTTTTTTTTGGTTCTTTGGAGCTTATTTTTCGCCCTCTATTAGAATGAGCTAGGATCGAGAATTTTTCTTTGAAATTTGAGCCATCAAGTTTAAATATCTTAATTTGAATAATGGACGAAGTTGTTGAGATAAACGTCTTCATTATTATTTGAAACGAAAATGCACATACAAAAATAGAAGAAAGAAAAAAAATAGTAAAATACACAAAAACTTTAATGTGAATTGATTATATATATATATTGTTGGCTAAGTTTGACATCATTTTGGTCCTTTGGGTCTTATTTCTCCCCTCTATTAGAATGAGCTAGGATCAAGAATTTTTCTTGGAAGTTAGAGCTATAAAGTTTTAATATCCAAATTTGAATAATGGATGAAGTTGTTGGGTTAAACGCCTTCATCATATATGGAGTTTGGTGCGTTTCTAAACTTTAAAGCCATCACGTTCGTGGCTCATAGTCGCGTGCGTTCCTGCCATAAACTCAGCATCAAGTCGCGTTCGTAGCTCATACCTCGAGATTGCCTCCATTGTACTTGCTCAATAGGAGGATATTTGTGTGAGACTGAAAGAGATAGCATTTACTGATAAAAGTACTAACACTGCAAAAAAATTAATTTTTGCTAAATTTGTAACGACGGTTATATTGACCGTTGTTAAAGTTACAGTAGGGAATAAACTTAGCGACGCTTAGGCCATTGACCGTCGGTAAGTCTTGCGACGGTCAAAACCGTCACTGAAGACTGTTTTCAACCATAATTAATTTTGCGACGGTTTTAACCGTCGTTGTTTTAGCGACGGTTACAACCGTCGTCCTCTAAAAAATGATTATATTTATCTTTCTGGCAACGGTTTGAACCGTTGCTAATTCAGTTTTTTTTTGAAAAAAATATATTTCCCTTTATTGATAATTCTAATTTCCCTAACAAACAAAAATACTCATTCAACCAAAATAATTTTATTTGTACTCAACGTATGCTAAATAAAATTTTACAACCAATAAACATAACCATAATCCACAATTACCAAGTCAACAAGTGTAACCTTTTACAAAAAATACTACTAATACATATAGCAATAATAGGTATATTTATATAAGTTTAATAATTAAAATAAAACAAAATGTTCAAGACCGTAATGTTGTAGGCTAAGTTAGTCTCATTGGTTGATGCCAATGCTAGTTGAACTCTTGAAGTGTTTAATTTTCTATCAATGTGTCATCTTCAAGTTGAAATTTAATCTGCCACATTGTTGGTTGATATGTGTTATTTCCTGTGCTTCTGCATATAGGAAGCAAATTGAGAATCAAAGCTAAACACAATTTAACAAGAAACAATTACTACAATAGATTACAGAATAACTAATTAAAGAGCAAGAAAATTACTTGGTAACAAGAGCAAAAAACCATTTCTAAAATGAAGCATATGATTAAGCATATATTTTTCATGTCAGAAGATATGATTTAAATCATGAGACATTTTAAAAGACTAGTCTATTGAGTGTGAATATCTTATAACTTAGATATTATTTTATATATATATATATATATATATTTTATTTTATCCGATGTGGATATATATAGAGAAAACAACGTTTACATGTTGGAGAAGAGAAGCAAGTGGTTCGCTTACAAACAAAATTAGTTTCTACTTCATACCAAACACAAGGCCTTCCATACAGACTATGGAAGCCAAACCCTCCTTTTATTTTTCTTAGTTAATTAATTAATTGATTGCTATATATATTTATATATATATACCTCAACAATTTCAATGACTCCTGCTTCTTCAAGGGATTCCCAACAAGTCGCCTCTTCCACATATTCATCAAGTTCCCATCCTCCCTAAAAATAGCATTCAATCATCAGCATATGTTAAATAATGTCTTTAATTTGCACAATTTATATATTTCTTAATTATGTTGAGGATGATGCAAAAGTTTTTATATATATATATATATATATACATTAGGGAACATGAACTTTTGACATTTCTGTGAACTCACAACAAGCACTTCCAATTCATTGCTCACATTACCATTAACGTCTTCTCTGTATCTATAAGGCATAAAAATAGAAACACAAAATATATCTTGTTCAAGTAAGGTCATGAAAGAAATGTATATACACTTTACTAATAACATTAACAATGAATAATTACTTTGGGGACATAAAATTAAAAAAATAAATTTAATAATAATATATTAATCATTTATTCTGAATGAACTACATTGTGATAGTGGTAGAAAGATATTAATCTCCGCCACCACCTGCACTTTCAAGTCCTTCCCTAGTTACTACTCTAAACTACACATTCAGGAAAGAAAATTCTTAAGTTCAGGGAACAAACCTACTGTAGTTCAATATCTACTTATAATGTATGGTTAACCCTTGTTCTATCTACTAGTACTAGAAGCTTATGAAACTAGAATATTAAGTTCATTCCTTTGGAAACATCAATTGCCACTTTCAGCAAAGAGGGAAGCTTAAACACACCCCTTTGTTTGTGCAGAAAGTCATGTATGCTTCCTCTAGACATAAACTCTGATAAAGAAATAAACATAAGTAAAAAACATGGAAGTTGAAAAATGAGGCAACTCAATGAGGCTGAGGAAGCCAAATCATCTTAGAAGTAAGATTACATGATGCATCATAAAAAAAATAGGAGAAACGATTAAGAGGGATCTAGCCATAAATAACTTAACCATAGAAATGTGCAAAGACAGAACATGTTGGCGTCGCTTGATCCATATAGCCGACCCTATCTAGTGGGAAAAGGCTTTGATTGTTGTTGTTGTTGTTGTAGTCATCTAATGCAGATTCTCAAACTAGTATGTATATCCTCGAGTATAAACAATATAACTAGATATTCCTATCAGAATTTCTGTAGTTAAAAACTAACAATATGAATATAAGGCTTTATAAGTTCCTAGGTTTCGGTCGTATTTACCAGTAACAATACACAGATTTGGTGGTCGAGTACATGCACCTATGAACTGCACGACATTCTTGTGTCGAATCTTCCTGCAATGCAAGAAGAGCTATAATTGGCGAAGGAAGAATCCTCACTTAAAATAGACAAGGATGCCATATCAGTAAAGCTAACTAAATAATATAAACAATATGTGTTTGTAAAACTATCTAGTTTTCCTGCACAAATACTTTAATAGGTATATATTCAGAAGCATCCTATGTAGTAGAGATTTGAATAAAATAAAATAATAATAATAAACAAGGTAAGAATTTTCTTTCCTGAATGGTCTCATAGAAACCAAGTCAAACAATTTCATTTGACACTAATGAAGAAATTCCACATACACTCATACCATGATTGTAATCAACCTGTAGTTCATGAATCTTTGAGCAGAAGATTTGAACAGTCTACGTGCTTGAATATTAAGTTCAGGGAGCAGAAGATTTCTATAAATGCATAGCTGAGTGCTGGTGTGGTTAAATGCATACGATGTTCCCTGAACTTAATATTATTTATCTAGTTTCATAAGCTTCTAGTACTAGTAGATAGAACAAGGGTTAACCATACATTATAAGTAGATATTGGTATCACATCATATACATAAAGTGAAATTCATAGAACTTGAGAAGGCTTTACTGATCAACAAAACAAAAATATGCAATATCAAGAGCAAGGCAGAGAGGTTTTACCTATCAACAAACCCAAAATCATAAGCTAGGCATTCCATCAAACACCTTTAGAGCATCTTTAGAGTTGCATATAAGAATTCAATGTGCAGGAAAAAATTACATAGGGTGTGCTAGGCATTTCATCAAGCATCTTTAGAGCATGCTTTGAAATTCTCACATCATAAAATATCACAAAACCAAAATCAGTCAATGAACTCAATAACCCAAACAAAAATGAAAAATAAAGGAAATTTTCCATTAAGAAATCCAATCCATTGCGGTAGGCAGCAAATATTGGAGAGATGCTTGCAGCCATTGAATAGCACAAAGAACTATCAATAAAAATGTAAAGTACCTAGCTAAAAATCCAAGGATTCATCGACACCAACGAAACAGAACGGAATGGAAGACGAACAAAAGCAAATTGATCTGTGCGGCTAGAAGAAGATTGGTTCTCTAGATGAGCTGCATTCTCTGACGAGCAGCTGTGACGACGGTGCTTCTCTTCCGGCAAGCAGCTACAATGGTAGTGCAAAGTTAATGGATACTGTGACTGTAAAATTTGCGTAGCCAGAATGATCGTGCGAATAGAAAACAAAAGCAAAAATTGAAAACCTAATAAGAAAAATGGAACTTGTAACCGTGGTTAGCTTCCTCGTTGTTTTGTATTTTAGCTACGGTTATATTAACCGTAGCCAAATAACCGTCGTTAAAAATTCATTTTTTGTAGTGTAACACTAATATACGTAAATAAAAAATTAAATATTGATTGAAACTCAATTTCTATTTAATTATTTTTATTATCATTTTAAGGATAAAATTACAATATCATGTTATAAAAAAATTAATTAGAAGAGAGGCTATATATAAATATCGCGTTTTGGTAATCCCTATTCTTAAGGATATTTTTGTCTCATAAAAATCACCGATTTTTAAGTTCAACTTTCCCTTGGGCTCTTTATGGTAAGAGGATCCTCTAGATTTTTTTCTCTATAGTTGTTGTGCATTTTGCCTAAAATGGTGTCGTTTTGTCACTTTGTTTTAATTTTTTTTTTCATTTTTGAACCCAAGAATACGGCACAGTTTTCAACCTATAATTTTCCTTTCTCATACCGCCAGCTTGCCTCCAATGTACTTGCTCAATAGGAGGATATTTGTGCAAGACTGAAAAAATATCTAGCCACTCAATAATAAAATATTTTAAAATAGTCTATACTTGTATTGGAATCTGACACAACATACAAGGCAAAATGACCATTTTGTCCTTGACCTAAGTTAAATAAGCTTTCTTTAACTAGGTGAAAGACCCCAGCCTCTCATCTTCCTCTCTACTCCTCCATGAGTTCCTTTTATTTCCCTACCTATACTGGAACTCAACTCAATAATTAAAACAAAAATGATAAATTTTGTCTATGGCCTAATCCATACAAACTTTCTTGAACAACGTAAAATCCCTAGCCTCTGATCTTCTTCTCTGCTCTTCCCTAGTTCCTTATATTTCCTTATACCCAGACTGGGACTTAACACAGTTTCTAAGGCAAAAAGATCATTGTCTCTAACCTAAAGAGTAAGCCCTCTTTAACTGGGTAAAAATCCCTAGCTTCTCATCTTATTTGCTGCTCTTCCCTGTGTCCCTTGTATTTCCCTACCCTAAGGTAAGCCCTCTTTAACCAGGTAAAAAATCCTAGCCTTTTAAGTTACTTTTACTCTCTACTCTTCCCTGGGTCCCTTTTACTCTGTATTTTTAATTATTTAAAAATATAATAAAATATTCTTTGCTCTACATATTCTTTCTCATAATTTATAATGCATCAAGGTCACAGAAGAAGAAAACAAACAAAGATGGCAAAGAAGAATGAAGGCCCTTCTGAGATGAAAGAAGTGCAAGCTGCTGCTACCATTGATGATAAAGAAGTGCTTAGCAATAAAGCAGAAGAAACGGAAGATCAGCAAAAAAAAATTGCCAAAAGATGAAAAGGAGACAAAGACTACAACCACCTCATATGAAGATGTGCTCAATATTTCTGAGGATTGCACAGCATATGAGAGATTGCTTTATAAATATTTTAAGTAGTTTATTTTTGAGCTTGGATCTTCTGCTGTCCATAACCGAAATAGCAGAGAATCTCCGTTCTTACTTTTTCTAAAAATCCATTAATTAAAAGGTCGTGTTGCTTAGACTAGAATTTTAGAAGAGTGACAAAAATTGTTCAATCCAAAAATTCTAGAGAATTTTTTCTTTATATATATTGTTGGTTAAGTTTAACATCATTTTGGTCCTTTGAAGTTTATTTTTCCCCGTTATTAGAATGAGCTAGGATCGATAATTTTCCTTCAAAATTCGAGCCATCAAGTTTGAAAATATAAATTTGAATAATGAATGAAGTTGTTGGGTTAAACGCTTTTCATTATTATCTGTAACGGAAATGCACTCACAAAATAAAATAGAGAAAAAAAACCCAAAAACTTTAACGCGGTTTGATGATATATTGTTGGCTAAGTTTAACATCATTTTGGTTCTTTGGGGCTTAGTTTTTCCCCTCTGTTAGAAAGAGCTAGGATTGAGAATTTTCCTTCAAAATTCAAGCCATCAAGTTTGAATATATGAATTTGAATAATGATGAAGTTGTTGAGTTAAACGCTTTTCATAATTATTATCTGTAACAGAAATGCAATCACAAAAATAAAAGAAAGAAAAAAATACATAAAAAATTTAACGTGGTTTGATTATATATTGTTGGCTAAGTTTAACACCATTTTGGTTCTTTGGGATTTATTTTATCCCCTCTATTAGAATGAGCTAGGATCGAGAAATTTCCTTTGAAATTCGAGCTATGAAATTTTAATATACAATGGATGAAGTTGTTGAGTTAAACGCCTTCATTATTATTTATAATTGAAATGTATTCACAAAAGTAAAAGAGAGAAAAAAAAACAAAAACTTTAACGTGATTTGATTATATATTGTTGGCTAAGTTTAACTTTATTTTGGTTCTTTGGAGCTTATTTTTCGCCCTCTATTAGAATGAGCTAGGTTCGAGAATTTTTATTTGAAATTTGAGCCATCAAGTTTAAATATCTTAATTTGAATAATGGAAGAAGTTGTTGAGATAAACGTCTTCATTATTATCCGAAACGAAAATGCACATACAAAAATAGAAGAAAGAAAAAAAATAGTAAAATACACAAAAACTTTAATGTGAATTGATTATATATATATATATATATATATATATATATATATATATATATTGTTGGCTAAGTTTGGCAACATTTTGGTCCTTTGGGGCTTATTTCTTCCCTCTATTAGAATGAGCTAGGATCAAGAATTTTTCTTGGAAATTAAAGCTATCAAGTTTTAATATCCAAATTTGAATAATGGATGAAGTTGTTGGGTTAAACGCCTTCATCATATATGGCGTTTGGTGCGTTTCTGAACTTCAAAGCCGTCACGTTCGTGGCTCATAGTCGCGTGCGTTCCTGCCATAAACTCAGCATCAAGTCGCGTCACGTTCGTAGCTCATACCTCGAGATTGCCTCCATTGTACTTGCTCAATAGGAGGATATTTGTGTGAGACTCAAAAAAATATCTAGCTACTATGATAAAAAAATATTTTAAAATAGCCCATACTTGTATTAGAACCTGACATAGTATTTAAGACTAAATGACCATTTTGTCCTTGACCTAAGTTATATAAGCTTTCTTTAACTAGGTAAAAGACCCCAGCCACTCATTTTCCTTTCTACTCTTCCACGAGTTCCTTTTATTTCCCTACCCATACTAGAACTCAACTCAATAATTTTAAAAAAAAATGACAAATTTTGTCTATGGTCTAAGCCATACAAAATTTCTTTAACAAGGTAAAATCCCTAGCCTTTGATCTTCTTCTCTGCTCTTCCCTAGTTCCTTATATTTCCTTATACCCAGAATGGAACCCAACACAGTTACTAAGGCAAAAAGATCATTGTCTCTTACCTAAAGAGTAAGCCCTCTTTAACTGGGTAAAAATCCCTAGCCTCTCATCTTATTTTCTGCTCTTCCCTGGGTCCATTCTATTTTCTGACCCTAAGGTAAGCCCTCTTTAACCAGGTAAAAAATCCTAGCCCTTTAATTTGCTTTTACTCTCTACTCTTCCCTGGGTGGCTGGTTCCCTTACTATCTCCTTGAATCTCATCTTTTATATATATATATATATATATATATATATATATATATATATATATCTTTTTAGGGGCACTAATTTGACCTTCAAAGTCCATAACGATTAAGCTGGGCCTTGGCAACCTCTTGGTTCTGTCTAAGCCGCATAAGTTGAATTTCATCTGGAAAAATAAAAAATCGCTATTCCTTAGGTAATACTCTTCGTCACTAGCAAATATTTTTTATCCTTAACTAAATAGGAAGGTTTATATATATGTGTCTGTGTGTGTAATATTCTTCGTCGCTAGCAAATATTTTTTATCCTTAACTAAATAGGAAGGTTTATATATATATATGTGTGTGTGTGTGTGTGTGTGTATAAGTTTTAGCACAGGAAAGAAAAATCGATGAACCTATATATATTTATTGTCATATAAAAAAGGCATATTATCATAAATGAAAAATTAATGAAGTTAGCCTAAAACTGTCTCTGAGTACACCTTAAAAGAAATGAAAATATTTTTTCAATGAAAACTATTATTGTCATATTCACGAGTAAAATAGTTTAAGGTAATTAAGAACTAATTATTTAAAAATATATTAAAATATTATTATTTTTAAAATATAATAAAATATACTTTTCTATATATATGCTTTCTTATAATCTATAATGCATCAAGGTCACAGAAGAAGAAAACAAACAAAGATGGCGAAGAAGAATGAAGGCCCTTCTGAGATGAAAGAAGTGCAAACTGCTGCTATCATTGATGACAAAGAAGTGCTTAAAAATAAAGCAGAAGAAAAAGAAGAGCAGAAGAAAACATTACCAAAAGATGTAAAAGAAACAAAGACTACTACCACCTCATATGAAGATTTGCTCAATATTTCCGAGGATTGGACAGCATATGAGAGCTTGCTTTATGACTATTTTAAGTAGTTAATTATCGAGTCTAGATCTTCAGCTGTCCATAATTTGGATAGCAGAGGATCACTGTTCTTAATTTTCTTGATAATCCATTAATTAAAATGTCGTGTTACTTAGACAAGAACTTTAGAAGAGTAACAAAAACTGTTCAATCCAGAAAAATATGGCATGTTTATTTCTTTTATATATATTGTTGGTTAAGTTTAACATATTTTGGTGCTTTGGGGCTTCCCCCCCTTCTATTAATGAGCCTGGATAAAGTCAAGCTATCATGTTTGAATATCGGATTTGAATAATGGATGAAGTTGTTGGGTTCAACGCTTTTCATTATTATCTGTAACGGAAATGCACTAAAAAAAATAAAAGGGAGAAAAAAATACACAAAAACTTTTACGTTGTTTTATTATATATTTTTGGCTAAGTTTAAAATCATTTTTGTTTTTTGGGGCTTTTTTTTGCCTTCTATTCGAATGAGCTAGGGTTTAGGGTTTAGGATCGAGAATTTTCCTTTGAAATTTGAGCCATCAAGTTTAAATATCTTAATTTGAATAATGGACGAAGTTTTTGGGATAAACGTCTTTATTATTATCTGTAACGGAAATGCAATCACGAAAATAAAATAGAAGAGAGAAAAATTACACAAAAACTTTAACGTGATTTGATTATATGTCATTGGCTAAGTTGGACATTATTTTGGTTCTTTAATTTGGGGCTTCTTTTTTATCTCTCTATTAGAATGAGCTAGATCAATCGAGAAGTTTCCTTCGAAATTCGAGCCATCAAGTATGAATATAGAATTTGAATAATGGATGAAGTTGTTGGGTTAAACGCCTTCATTGTTATCTGTAACGAAAATGCACTCACAAAAATATAAGAGAAAAAAATATACACAAAAAACCCAAGGGGTGTGGTTGAGTGGAAGGGACTCATCCATCCTTAACCAAGTGTCAGGGATTCGATTCCTGTCTTGGGTATGGAGCAGCTTTAAATCCTTGGGCCAGCTGTCCCACCCTTCGAGGTGCCTACAATTCAGCGAGGGGATTAATCACTGTGCTCGACGGTGAATACCCTGGTCTAGACCCAAAAAAGAAAAATATACACAAAACTTTAACTTTTTATCATTTTGGTTCTTTGGGGTTCATTCCCTTATTAGAATGAGCTAGGATCGAAAATTTTCCTTCGAAATTCGAGCTATCAATAGTTTGGATATCAAATTTGAATAACAGATGAAGTTGTTGATGAACTAAACACATTCATTATTATTTGTAACAAAAATGCACTCACAAAAATAAATGAAAGAAAAAAATTCACGAAAACTTTAACGCTGTGTGATTATATATTGTTGGCTAAGTTTAACATCATTTTGATTCTTTGGGGCTTATTCCCCCCCCCCCACTTTTAGAATGAGCTAGGATCAAGAATTTTTCTTCGAAATTAGAGGTATCAAGTTTGAATTTGGATGGGTTAAAGGGGAAGTGCTATGTGATTGAAACTTCCTCATTTAACTTTATGCCTCTAATTAATTAGGTTATGTTTGGAGAATTATCCGAGAAGGTGATAGAAAATTGGAATGATTCAATTGGACTAAATATATGTTTGGATACTTTTATGAAAATAAAATGGAATTACAGAGAAGGGCCTCAAAAACCCTTCTTAACCATTCAAAATTCTTTTTTTTTTTGCCTTCAAATTTGGGGTAAAAAATTGAAGAGAGTGACTCATGGTAATTTACACTTATTTGTTTCTCAAGTATAATATTTATCTTGTATGAATATTGGCTACAACCATTTTAATTTAAACCAATATTGATATAATTATTTACTTGATTTGGAATTTTGTGAATGATAATGCTCCATTCATTTTATTTTGGAAAGAGATAGCATTTACTGATAAAAGTACTAACACTAATATACGTAAAAAAAATTGATTGAAACTCTATTTCTATTTAATTATTCATATTACCATTTTAAGGATAAAATTACAATATCATGTTATAAAAAAATTAATTAGAAGAGAGCCTATATATAATTATAGCGTTATGGTTATCCTTATTCTTAAAGATATTTTTGTCTAATAAAAATCATTGATTTTGAAGTTCAGCTTTCCCCAGGGTTTTTTATGGGAAGAGGGTCCACTAGATTTTTTTTTTCCCTACAGTTCCTGTGTATTTTGCCTAAAACGGCGTTGTTTCTCACTCTGTTTTAATTTTTCTTTTTTCTTTTTTGAACCCAAGAATACGACACAGTTTTGAACTTGTAATTTTCCTTTTTTTTTGTTTCTGATTTCAGCATATATGGAGTTTAGTGCGTTTATGAACTTCATCGCCGTCACATTCGTAGCTCATAGTCGTGTGCGTTCCTGCCATGAACTCAACATCAAGTCGCGTTCGTAGCTCATAACTCCAGCTTGCCTCTAATGTACTTGCTCAATAGAAGGATATTTGTGCGAGACTGAAAAAATATCTAGCCACTCGATAATAAAATATTTTAAAATAGTCCATAATTGTATTGGAATCTGACACATCATTTAAGGCAAAATGACCATTTTGTCCTTGACCTAAGTTATATAAGCTTTCTTTAACTAGGTCAAAGACCCCAGCCTCTCATCTTCCTCTATAGTCTTCCATGAGTTCCTTTTATTTCCCTACCCATACTGGAACTCAACTCAATAATTAAAACCAAAATGACAAATTTTGTCTGTGGCCTAATCCATACAAACTTTCTTTAACAAGGTAAAATCCCGAGCCTCTAATCTTCTTCTCTGCTCTTCCCTAGTTCCTTATATTTCCTTATACCCAGACTAGGACCCAACACAATTACTAAGGCAAAAAGATCATTGTCTCTTACCTAAAGAGTAAGCCCTCTTTAACTGGGTAAAAATCCCTAGCCTCTCATCTTATTTTCTGCTCTTCCTTGGGTCTCTTCTATTTACCTACCCAAAGGTAAGCCCTCTTTAACCAGGTAAAAAATCCTAGCCTTTTAATTTACTTTTACACTGTACTAGTGTTCCCTGGGTGGCTGGGTCCCTTTCTATCTCCTTGAATCTCATCTTATATATATATATATCTTTTCAGGGGCACTAATTTGACCATCAAAGTCCATAACGATTGAGTTGGGCCTTGGCACCCTCTTGGTTCTGTCTAAGCTGCGTAAGTTGAATTTCATCTGAAAAAATCAAAAATCGCTATTCGTCGGGTAATATTCTTCGTCGCTAGCAAATATTTTTTATCCTTAACTAAATAGGAAGGTTTATATATATATATATATATATATATATATATATATATATATTTATATATGTGTGTCTGTGTGTGTGTAAATTTTAGCACAAGAAAGAAAAATCGATGACCCTATATATATTTATTTTCATATAAAAAAGGCACATTATCAGAAATGGAAAATCAATGAATTTAGCCTAAAACTGTCTCTGAGTACACTTTAAAAGAAATGGAAATATTTTTTCAATGAAACATTTTATTGCCATATTCACGAGTAAAATAATTTAAGGTAATTAAGAACTAATTATTTAAAAATATAATAAAATATTCTTTTTTATAAATATAATAAAATATACTTTGCTCTATATATACTTTCTCATAATCTATAATGCATCAAGGTCACAGAAGAAGAAAACAAACAAAGATGGCGAACAAGAATGAAGGTCCTTATGAGATGAAAGAAGTGCAAGCTGCTGCTATTATTGATGATAAAGAAGTGCTGAAAAATAAAGCAAAAGAAAAAGAAGATCAGAAGACAAAAATACCAACAGATGAAAAAGAGACAAAGATTACTACCGCCTCATATGAAGATTTGCTCAATATTTCCGAGGATTGGACAGCATATGAGAAAGAGCTTTATGACTATTTTAAGTAGTTAAATATCGAGTTTGGATCTTCGGCTGCCCATAATTTGGATAGCAGAGGATCCCCGTTCTTAATTTTCTTAATAATCCATTTATTAAAAGGCCGTGTTACTTAGACAAGAACTTTAGAAGAGTAACAAAAACTGTTCAATCCAGAAAAATATGGCATGTTTATTTCTTTTTTATATATGTATTGTTGGTTAAGTTTAACATATTTTGGTCCTTTGGGCTTATTTCCCTCCCCTCTCTATTAATGAGCCTGGATAAAGTCGAGCTATCATGTTTGAATATCGAATTTGAATAATGGATGAAGTTGTTGGGTTTAATGCATTTCATCATTATTTGTACGGAAATGCACTCACAAAAAATAAAGGAGATAAAAAAATACACAAAAACTTTAACGTGGTTTGATATATATTTTTGGCTAAGTTCAAAATTATTTTGGTTCTTTAGGGCTTTTTTTTTCCTTCTATTCGAATGAGCTAGGATCGAGAATTTTCCTTTGAAATCTGAGCCATCAATATCTTAATTTAAATAATGGAGGAAGTTGTTGGGATAAACGTCTTCGTTATTATCTGTAACGCAAATGCACTCACGAAATTAAAATAGAAGAGAGAAATAGTACACAAAAACTTTAACGTAATTTGATTATATGTCATTGGCTAAGTTGGACATTATTTTGGTTCTTTAATTTGGGGCTTATTTTTTATCCCTCTATTAGAATGAGCTAGATCAATCGAGAATTTTTCTTCGAAATTTGAGCCATCAAGTATGAATATCGAATTTAAATAATGGATGAAGTTGTTGGGTTAAACGTCTTCCTTGTTATCTGTAACGAAAATGCACTCACAAAAATATAAGAGAGAAAAATATATACAAAAAGTTTAACTTTTTATCATTTTGGTTCTTTAATTTGGGGTTCATTCCCTTATTAGAATGAGCTAGGATCGAAAATTTTCCCTCAAAATTTGAGCTATCAATAGTTTTAATATCAATTTTGAATAACGGATGAAGTTGTAGATGAGCTAATTGCGTTCATTATTATTTGAAACAGAAATGCACTCACAAAAATAAAAGGAAGAAAAAAATTCACGAAAACTTTAACGCGGTGTGATTATATATTGTTGGCTAAGTTTAACATCATTTTGATTCTTTGGGGCTTATTTGCCCCCCCTTTAGAATGACCTAGGATCAAGAATTTTTCTTCCAAATTAGAGGCATCAAGTTTGAATATCGAATTTGAATAACGGATGAAGTTGAGTTAAACTCTTTCATTATTATTTGTAATGGACATGCACTCACAAAAATAAAAGAGAGAAAAAAATTCAAAAAACTTTAACGTGGTGTGGTTATATATTGTTGACTAAGTTTAACATCATTTCGGTTCTTTGGGGCTTATTTCGCACCCCTCTATTAGAATGATCTAGGATCGAGAATTTTCCTATCGAAATTCGAGCTATCAAGTTTGAGTATTGAATTTGAATGACGGATGAAGTTGTTGAGTTAAACGCTTTCATTATTATTTGTAACGAAAATGCACTCACAAAAATAAAAAAATGTTCACAAAAATTTTAACGTGATTTGATGGCTCAAGGGGAAGTGCTATGCGATTGAAACTTCCTCATTTAATTTTATGCCTCACATTAGGTATGTTTGGAGAAGGTGATAGAAAATTGGAATGATTCAATTGAACTAAATATATGTTTGGATAGTTTTATTAAAATAAAATGGAATTACACAGAAGAGAAGGGCCTCAAAAACCCTTCTTAACCATTCAAAATTCGTTTTTTTTTCTGCCTTCAAATTTGGGTCAAAAATTGAAGAGAGTGACTCATGAGTCATGATAAAATACACTTATTTCCTTCTCAAGTATAATATATATCTTGTATGAAAAATGGCTACAACCATTTTATTTTAAACCAATATTCATATCTTACCAAGCCTCAATCACAATATGACAAAAGGTAAAAAAATCAAATAATGGCCGGATGATCTTGGAGTCACTGTAAAAAGAGGAAAAAAAATCAATTAAGTTGGTAAAATGCAAAAAAAAAAAATATTTACTTTATTTGGAATTTTGTGAATGATAATGCTCCATTCATTTTATTTTTGAAAGAGATAGCATTTACTCATAACAGTACTAACACTAATATACGTAAAAAAAATTAAATATTGATTGAAACTCTATTTCTATTTAATTATTCTTATTATCATTTAAAGGATAAAATTACAAAATCATGTTATACAAAAATTAATTAGAAGAGAGGCTATATATAAATATAGCGTTTTGGTAATCCCTATTCTTAAGGGTATTTTTGTCTCATAAAAATTACCGATTTTGAAGTTCAGCTTTCCCATGGGCTTTTTATGGGAGGAGGATCCTCTAGATTTTTTTCTCTATAGTTGCTGTGCATTTTGTCTAAAACGGCGTAGTTTTGTCACTCTGTTTTCATTTTTTTTTTCATTTTTGAACCCAAGAATAAGGCACAGTTTTGAACCTGGAATTTTCCTTTTTCATACCTCCAGCTTGCCTCCAATGTACTTGCTCAATAGGAAGATATTTGTGCGAGACTGAAAAAATATCTAGCCACTCAATAATAAAATATTTTAAAATAGTCTATACTTGTATTGGAATCTGACACAGCATTTAAGGAAAAATGACCATTTTGTCCTTGACCTAAGTTACATAAGCGTTGTTTAACTAGGTGAAAGACTCCAGCCTCTCATCTTCCTCTCCACTCCTTCATGAGTTCCTTTTATTTCCCTACCCATACTGGAACTCAAATCAATAATTAAAACAAAAATGACAAACTTTGTTTGTGGCCTACGCCATACAAACTTTCTTTAACAAGGTAAAATCCCTAGCCTCTGATCTTCTTCTATGCTCTTCCCTAGTTCCTTATATTTCCTTATACCCAGACTGGGACCTAACACAGTTTCTAAGGAAAAAAGATCATTGTCTCTGACCTAAAGAGTAAGCCCTCTTTAACTGGATAAAAATCCCTAGCTTCTCATCTTATTTGCTGCTCTTCCCTGTGTCCCTTCTATTTCCCTACCCTAAGGTAAGCGCTCTTTAACCAGGTAAAAATTCCTAGCCTTTTAATTTACTTTTACTCTCTACTCTTCCCTGGGTCCCTTTTACTCTGTATTTTTAATTATTTAAAAATATAATAAAATATTCTTTGCTCTATATATTCTTTCTCATAATTTATAATGCATCAAGGTCACAGAAGAAGAAAACAAACAAAGATGGCAAAGAAGAATGAAGGTCCTTCTAAGATGAAAGAAGTGCAAGCTGTTGCTACCATTGATGATAAAGAAGTGCTTAACAATAAAGCAGAAGAAAAGGAAAAAGACCGGCAAAAAAAATTGCCAAAAGATGAAAAGGAGACAAAGACTACAACCACCTCGTATGAAGATTTGCTCAATATTTCTGAGGATTGGATAGCATATGAGAGCTTGCTTTATAAATATTTTAAGTAGTTTATTTCCGAGTCTGGATCTTTTGCTGTCCATAACCGAAATAGCAGAGACTCTCCGTTCTTACTTTTTCTAATAATCGATTAATTAAAAGGTCGTGTTACTTAGACTAGAAATTTAGAAGAGTGACAAAAATTGTTCAATCCAAAAATTCTAGAGAACTTTTTATTTATATATATTGTTGGTTAAGTTTAACATCATTTTGGTCCTTTGAGGTTTATTTTTTTCCCTTTATTAGAATGAGCTAGAATCGAGAATTTTCCTTCAAAATTCGAGCCATCAAGTTTGAAAATATGAATTTGAATAATGAATGAAGTTGTTGGGTTAAACGCTTTTCATTATTATCTGTAACGGAAATGCACTCCCAAAAATAAAATAGAGAAAAAAATATACAAAAACTTTGACGCGGTTTGATGATATATTGTTGGCTAAGTTTATCATCATTTTGGTTCTTTGGGGCATATTTTTTTCCCCTCTATTAGAAAGAGCTAAGATTGAGAATTTTCCTTCAAAATTCGAGCCATAAAGTTTGAATATATGAATTTGAATAATGAAGAAGTTGTTGAGTTAAACTCTTTTCATAATTATTATCTGTAACAAAAATGCAATCACAAAAATAAAAGAGAGAAAAAATACATAAAAATTTTACATGGTTTGATTATATATTGTTGGCTAAGTTTAACATCATTTTGGTTCTTTGGGGCTTATTTGACCCCCTCTATTAGAATAAGCTAGGAACGAGAAATTTACTTTGAAATTCGAGCCATCAAGTTTAAAAATATGAATTTGAATAATGAATGAAGTTGTTGGGTTAAATGCTTTTCATTATTATCTGTAACGGAAATGCACTCACAAAAATAAAATTGAGAAAAAAAATACACAAAAACTTTAACGCGGTTTGATGATATATTGTGGGCTAAGTTTAACATCATTTTGGTTCATTGGGGCTTATTTTTTCCCCTCTGTTAGAAAGAGCTAGGATTGAGAATTTTCATTCAAAATTCTAGCCATCATATTTGAATATATGAATTTGAACGCTTTTCATAATTGTTATCTGTAACAGAAATGCAATCACAAAAATAAAAGAGACAAAAAATACATAAAAAATTTAACGTGGTTCGATTATATATTGTTGGCTAAGTTTAACATCATTTTTGTTCTTTAGGGCTTATTTTATCCCCTCTATTAGAATGAGCTAAGATCGAGAAATTTCCTTTGAAATTGGAGCTATCAAATTTGAATATATAATGGATGAAGTTGTTCAGTTCAACGCCTTCATTATTATTTGTAACTGAAATGTATTCACAAAAGTAAAAGAGAGAAAAAAAAACACAAAAATTTTAACGTGATTTGATTATTTATTATTGGCTAAGTTTAACTTTATTTTGAGCCATCAAGTTTAAATATCTTAATTTGAATAATGGACGAAGTTGTTGAGATAAACGTCTTCATTATTATCTGAAACGAAAATGCAAATACAAAAATAGAAGAAAGAAAAAAAAAAAGTAAAATACACAAAAACTTTAATGTGAATGGATTATATATATATATTGTTGGCTAAGTTTGACATCATTTTTGTCCTTTGGGGCTTATTTCCCCCTTTTTTAGAATGAGCTAGGATCAAGAATTTTTCTGGAAAATTAGAGCTATCGAGTTTTAATACCCAAATTTGAATAATGGATGAAGTTGTTGTGTTAAACGCCTTCATCATACATGGAGTTTGGTGCGTTTCTGAACTTCAAAGCCGTCACGTTCGCGGCTCATAGTCGCGTGCGTTCCTGCCATAAACTCAGCATCAAGTAGTGTTCGTAGCTCATACCTCGAGATTGCCTCCATTATACTTGCTCAATAAGAGGATATTTGTGTGAGACTGAAAAAATATCTAGCCACTACGATAATAAAATATTTTAAAATAGTCCATACTTGTATTGGAATCTGACACAGTATTTAAGGCAAAATGATCATTTTGTCCTTGACCTAAGTTATATAAGCTTTCTTTAACTAGGTAAAAGACCCCAGCCGCTCATCTTCCTCTCTACTCTTCCATGAGTTCCTTTTATTTCCCTACTCATATTGGAACTCAATAATTAAAAAAAAATGACAAATTTTGTCTGTGGCCTAAGCCAAACAAACTTTCTTTAACAAGGTAAAATCCCTAGCCTCTTATCTTCTTCTCTGCTCTTCCCTAGTTCCTTATATTTCCTTATACCCAGACTTGGACCTAACACAGTTACTAAGGAAAAAATATCATTGTCTCTGACCTAAAGTGTAAGCCCTCTTTCACTGGGTAAAAAACACTAGTCTCTCATCTTATTTTCTGCTCTTCCCTGGGTCCCTTCTATTTCCCTACGCTAAGGTAAGCCCTCTTTAACCAAGTAAAAAATACTAGCCTTTTAATTTACTTTTACACTCTACTTGTGTTCCCTAGGTGGTTGGGTCCCTTTCTATCTCCTTGAATCTCATCTTACATATATATATATTTTCAGGGGCACTAATTTGACCATCAAAGTCCACAACGATAGAGCTAGGCCTTGGCACCCTCTTGGTTTTGTCTAAGCCGCATAAGTTGAATTTCGTCTGGAAAAATAAAAATCGCTATTCCTCAGGTAATATTCTTCGTCGCTAGCAAATATTTTTTATCCTGAACTAAATATGAAGGTTTTATATATGTGTGTGTGTGTGTGTGTGTAAATTTTAGCACAGGAAAGAAAAATCGATGAACCTATATATATATATATTGTCATATAAAAAAGGCACATTATCAGAAATGGAAAATTAATGAAGTTAGCCTAAAACTGTCTCTGAGTACACCTGAAAAGAAATGGAAATATTTTTTCAATGAAACATTTTATTGTCATATTCACGAGTAAAATATTTTAAGGTAATTAAGAACTAATTATTTAAAAATATCATAAAATATTCTTTTTTATTAATATAATAAAATATACTTTGCTCTATATATACTTTCTCATAATCTATAATGCATAAAGGTCACAGAAGAAGAAAACAAACAAAGATGGCAAACAAGAATGAAGGTCCTTCTGAGATGAAAGAAGTGCAAGCTGCTGTTATCGTTGATGATAAAGAAGTGCTTAAAAATAAAGCTGAAGAAAAAGAAGATCATAAGACAAAAATACCAAAAGATGAAAAAGAGACAAAGACTACTACCACCTCATATGAAGATTTGCTCAATATTTCCGAGGATTGGACAGCATATGAGAAAGAGCTTTATGACTATTTTAAGTAGTTAAATATTGAGTTTGGATCTTCGGCTGTCCATAATTTGGATAGCAGAGAATCCCCGTTCTTAATTTTCTTAATAATCCATTAATTAAAAGGCCGTGTTACTTAGACAAAAACTTTAGAAGAGTAACAAAAACTGTTCAATCCAGAAAAATATGGCATGTTTATTTCTTTTTTATATATGTATTGTTGGTTAAGTTTAACTTATTTTGGTCCTTTGGGCTTATTTCCCTCCCCTCTCTATTAATGAGCCTGGATAAAGTCGAGCTATCATGTTTGAATATCGAATTTGAATAATGGATGAAGTTGTTGGGTGTAACGCATTTCATCATTATTTGTACGAAAATGCACTCACAAAAAATAAAGGAGATAAAAAATACACAAAAACTTTAACGTGGTTTTATTATATATTTTTGGTTGAGTTTAAAATCATTTTGGTTCTTTGGGGCTTTTTTTTTTTGCCTTCTATTCGAATGAGCTAGGATCGAGAATTTTCCTTTGAAATTTGAGCCATCAAGTTTAACGTAATTTGATTATATGTCATTGGCTAAGTGGGCGTTATTTTGGTTCTTTAATTTGGGGCTTATTTTCTATCCCTCTATTAGAATGAGCTAGATCAATCGAGAATTTTCCTTCGAAATTCGAGCCACAAGTATGAATATCGAATTTAAATAATGGATGAAGTTGTTGGGTTAAACGTCTTCATTGTTATCTGTAACGAAAATGCACTCACAAAAATATAAGAGAGAAAAATATACACAAAAACTTTAACTTTTTATCATTTTGGTTCTTTGGGGTTCATGCCCTCACTACAAAAAAATTAATTTTTAACTACGATTATTTAACCACGGTTAAAATAACCGTCGTTAGACTCTAAAAAATTTAGATACTGACTGCGGGTAGGCTTTAACCTGGCTAAATTAGAATACTAATGTAAATGGTCTCCTCTCTCCCTCTTGCGTCTTTTCCTCTCCCATCTATTCTTTTCTTTTTGTTCCCTTAAAATCCCTAAAACTGTGAGACGCCACCGCTGACGGAGTGGTTCGTCGGAGTGAGATGCCGCCACCGCTGTCGGAGTGGAGCGTCATCGTGGTTCATCGGAGTGAAACGCCATCGATTTTGCATTTCTGCTCTGCATTTGTGTGTCCCTCTCGATTTTTTCTGACAGAGGTGAGTTTTCTGTGCTCTTGCTATGGTGGTTGCTGGAGAATGCCGTCGATGCTGTGAACGTCGCCCATAAACGCAGGCGTCGAAGTTATTTTCCATCTTCTGCGTTTGGTTCGACTTGCCCTAAATGGTACTTCATTCCTCCCTTTATTTGTTTTAGCCAATTATTATATATTGCAATCATTCTCCTCAGTTTTATCATCTATTTTTCTTTATTATGCCTCTACTTGTAGTTCTATTTTAGCTCAATTGATCTTCTTAAAATCCAGCCATGTTCATGCATTTTATTCTTATAGCATTTTGCATTCTCTGCGCATTTGGCCTAGGCGTTGTTTCCGTCCCGATTTGCTTCGGAGATGGAAAGGACCGTCCAAGGCAGGGGGTGTGTGTTTGATTGTTGTTGAGGAATGTGGGGACGATGAGGTGAAGGTGATTGTGAGTTTGTTTAAGAATTCACGATTTATCAGTGGAATAATGTTACTTTGATTGGATTAAAAATGACAAGTATTATTTTGAGAACAAGAAATTCTCCATGACCATTGTAATACCCGAAAATTTTTCCAGTCAACGTTAAGGTCCTAATTAAATTTTTATTTTTAATTTGAAAGGAAAAAGAGAAAATTTCAAACAAATGAAATTTTATTTGGATTAAAATTAGGACTTAACGGGAAATATTGGGTGTAAGTTTATTAACCCCAAAGTCAATTTTAAATAGATAAATAATATATAAAATGAATATATAAATATATAATATATATATTAAATATATATATAGATAAATATATAAAATATATAAGCATGTGGCAGAGGAAGGGGGGTCACTCACGTGACCCCCCCTTAATAAAATTGGTCCAATTCTTTCTTCAGAAACAGAGAGGCCGAGCGGAATAAAGCAGAGAAAGAAAAAAAAAACTGAGCATTAGGACCATAGAAACCGAGGAGCTCCAAGGGAAGGACGACGCGCGACGGTGCTGGAGGAGGGGCTGAGCAACGACGCCGTTCTTCCGCCGTGAGAGGGTTGACGCCGGCGACCTGGAGGGCTAAAGAAACTCGGACGCCGTGGGGGGTTGGGTGACGGGAAGAACAGTGGTTTTTCGCCGGAAACTCGCCGGATTTTGGCCGTTCCGAGCTCGGGGAAGGTGACTAGAAGCTTTCTTTACTCCGTATCATCACTCAAACCGATTGAATCGAGGTAAAAAGTCCGAATCACTCAAACCCCGAATTTATCTATTTTAGGGATTTTTGGAAAAATTCCTAATATGAAAGAATAAATTATTTTGGGTCCTAAATTGAAGCTATTGGGTTGTTTAGAGGTGTTTGGATGTATGAGTATTGATAAATTGATAATGGGAGTTACTCAATTTGAAATTATAGGACAATGGAGGTTATGAGGACTAAAGTGTAGTATAAATTGAGTTGGTGAGTTGAATTGGTAATTTTAGAAGGTAGAAACTGTTGTGATAGATAAGGGATCGAAGACCGGATAGTTACGTCTTAACTGGAAAACCAATTTTGGTATATAAAAGAGGAAAATTTTAGTCAAATAAGAAATTGGAGATTTATAAACCGAAGGGTGCTACTAGGATATGGATTAGAAGTAAACTAAAGATCCTAAATACTAGTTGAAGGAGTTTTAAGTAAATTAATTAGTTTATGAGATTTATGGATTACATGGACATTGTGATGATGTGTACAAGTCACATATAAGTTCAAGCGTCTAAAACTACTCACTATGTGTGTGTAGGACCTAACGAATTGGTTGGAGCTTCGGGTACGCCGAGGGCCGATCAAGGAAAGCAAAGAGGTGAGGGGTTTTCCCATCCTTGCCCTCTTGTGGGTTGTATGAGGATGTGGAAAAATATGGTTTGTATTATTTGCCTCTTTGTTAGAATATGTATGTTAGAAACATGCTATTGTTATTCCTAAATGTTATTATATGAAATTACATGTTATATGTGTATTTGATACATGTGAAATATCATGATGGCTTGGGAAGCCTTATATGGAAAAAGGGTTCTTGGAACCTAGAACGATATCGGGGGTAGGATCGAGTCTACTTTCGGTGTCTAAATTCCATGGTCCTAGAAACTCACAAGTTAAATGAAGTTGGAAACCTATTGTTTGATCTTGAAATTTTTGAAATAATCGAACCTAGGATGTTCTTCCTTGAAACTATTTTCGAACTTGGGAAAGGGTATAAACTTATAAGTTTTTCCAAGAAAAGTAAAACCGAACTAGTAGGGGTTCATAGGAGTCATGTAGAGTCTATGATAAAAGAGGTGTCCATTTTAAATAAACCGGGTAGATCGAGTATGTCCTCGTGAAGTCGGACACCCAAGAGTCCAAAGTCTATAAGTTTGCCACTTTGTGGTTAAAGCTTTGGTTAGTCCAAAGTCACACGAGTCGCCGGCTATGTACCAAGTAAAGTCTTGGTGCCAGATATGTCTCAAGTAAAGTCTTGGGGCCAGGGGTTCCTAGAATGATCAACTAGGTTCCTAACCGCTCATGTGAGCTATGCCTTCGGGCCAGTTCACCTCATAACAGATGCCACTCACGTGAGTTATGCCTTCGGGCCAGATTCTCTCCTAATGGAGATATGCCTTCGGGCCAGTTCTCTCCCCAAAGGGAGATATGCCTTCGGGCCAGTTTATGTTATTTTAAAACGATATATGATATTGGAAAGTGTTTGACGATACTGAACATGTGATATATATATGCCTAATTTTGTCAATACATGTGTTATATATGCTAAATGCATGATCACTTAAACATGAAAGGTTAAAAGGAATATTATATGTGCATGTGGATGTGATTGACTCCCTTTCCCCAGTTGTAGTGGTACCCGCTACTACACCAAGGATGGGAGAGCCTCTCACTGAGTCCGTTTGACTCACCCCCCCCAATTTTACATGTTACAGATACAGGTGTAGCGGGCACCGGACACGCGTCTACTTCCTCCCAAGGAGGCGGACATTCCTAGAGACCTCACACATTGTTCGCGTGAGAGGTTTATCTTTTGATGTATACATTCTTTTGTTATATTTCATTGATGTATACATTTTTTTGAGTATAGCCTTTGATGTATAGGCAATTGCTATATGTATAAATATATGTACAAATCTAGACTTGTCGGCTTCATACTGTTTAAAGATTAGGTCATGGATGGGAATATAGGATATATGAATATTATGATGAGTATGAATTGCTTCCGCATGTGAATAGGATAGGTCACACCCTATGGGGTGTGATCAATATGTAAATTATATATGTATATATGTGTGGTTGGTATGTGATTGTTTGCAAATATATAAACCCGCATGTGAATAGGATAGATTACACGCATTGAGGCGTGTGATCAATATGTAAATTTAAATGCGAGTGTGGATGCTCATATACCGGTGATTGAACAGGTTATATATATATATTGTGTGTGAATAGGATAGATCATTCCCTTGTGGTTTGATCACTACGTATATACAAATTTATGTGTGATTGCTTATGTGAATGGATATATATATATACTTGAATTGGGCTGAAGCGGCAATGAGCGCCGTGGATTGCAGGTTATTTAGGCCACCGTAAATGACGTGGCCAATATTTATTATGTGAATATTGTATGTTGTTTGTATAGCAGGGTAAATATTTTAAATGGTAATAGGGAAGGCTTACGGGTTTAGGGGTGAAATCCTACTCCCGTGCCGGTCACGGACTCCTAGAAATGGGGTCGTGACAAAGTTGGTATCAGAGGCAGGTTATTTTTAAATAGTATGAAGCCATTGGTATAACCGGGTGTCGGTTTACCCTTCTTTGTGTACCCGGGCACAAAGTGGGAGTAAAAAGTCACTTGTGGGAATACCCAGGAAAATGTGTCAATCCTTTCTTTCTACTCTCTTTGATATTTAAATATATCATTGTTATATGCGTATTTATTAGGTGTGATCTTTGTGCAGTACAGGGATGCTGCCGACCACTAGGCAGGCTAGGAGGGGCGGTAGAGTCCCTGCACGTATAGATGAGGAGTCCGTTCGGGAGGAGAGAGTGCCTCCCAAGGGCCGAGCTAGAGGCCATGCTAGAGGCCGTGCTAGAGGTCGTGCTCGCGGTCGTGGTAGGACACAAGAAAGAGAAGTGGATAGGCAACAAAACCCAGAGCCACAGGTTGAGATGGGTGCTCCGTCGGTGGCTGAGATGTTGACTGCGGGATTTCAGGAATTGAGAGCCGAAATAACCCGCCAAATTCAACAAGAAGTCCGCCGTTTAGTTGTCGGCGAAGAAGAAGAGCAAGTGATATCGGTTGAACAGGAAACTGAAATAAGGGAGGAAGAACCTAGAAGGGATTGGCAACTAAGGGACGTACCTAGGAGACCGAGGGGAGTTCCGAGGGAATTGCCAATTACAAAATTCTTGAAGTTAAATCCGCCCACATTTTGCGGAACCGAAACCAAGGAGGACCCTCAACATTTCCTCCGTGATATAATCAGAATTGGGCAATTACTGAGGTGTCCAGGAGGAGAAATGGTGGAACTTGCCTCGTTTCAGTTAAGAGGCGCTGCACGGGTTTGGTTTGAATCAGTACAGAAGAGATATGCAAGGAGAGTTGCTCCTATGACCTGGGAAGATTTTCAGAGGGAATTCCTGGGTCGGTTTCTGTCTGAAGGAATGAAGTATGCCAAGCGTCAACAGTTCGAAGACTTGTGGATGACGCCGAATATGTCTGTGACCGAGTTTGAACTGCAGTACACAGAGCTAGCTCAATACGCTCCTGAATTAGTTCCTGATGAGAGGGAATTGATCAAGAGGTTCATTCACAGACTGGTAGAGCCGTTGTTCGTAGTGCTACTACCCCAGTGTAATCAATATGAAACTTTAGCACAGGCTGCGGATTGTGCAAGAGTGATCGAAAATAGAAAGAAGTTTGGGACGTCGGCGAATCCCAAGAATAAATTATTGATGGGCAATGAGGGCCAAGGGTGGAAGAAGAAGCAAAAGACAGCTGGTAATTCTGGTATAGTTTCAAATTATGCAGGACAAGTTGGTGGGCAGTCTGCTATTACCACCACAAGTTCTGGGAAGAGTAACACCCAAGGTGGACAGAGAGTACAAGGCAGTAAAAACACCGGTGACACATGGCCTCAATGTGCAATCTGCAACAGACGTCATTTTGGTGTATGCCGGAAATTGACCGGTGCATGCTACACTTGTGGCGAGGTGGGCCACATGTCTAGGGAGTGTCCTAAGCGGAGGGAAGGTACAAGTGTGAGGAGTAACCCGACTCCGAGAAGTACTCCTATTCCAGCCCCACCGGTGAGAGCCGTGCCACCACATACAACCAACACGGGTGCAATTAGAGGTCGTGGTGCGGGTAACAGTGGTAGAGGTACAGGGGCAGTGAGTGGCGGTCAAGCCAGAGTATTCGCACTTTCTCAGCAGGACGCTCATGCATCCAATGCAGTGGTCACAGGTACTCTACTTGTTTGTTCTCTTGAAGCAAAAGTGTTGTTTGATTCTGGTTCTACTCATTCATACGTGTCGCATGAATTTGCCTCTAAATTCAAGAGAAGTCCATCTAGAATGGAAGAGATAGTATTAGTATCTACTCCGATGGGAGATTCGGTACAAGTTGAGTATGTGCATAAATCCTGTGTGGTGGAGGTCGATGGTCATGAGACTATAGTAGACCTTCGTCTTTTAGTTATGGTTGATTTAGATGTAATTCTGGGAATGGACTGGTCGGCATCTTGTCATGCGGTGGTGGATTGTAGAGCTAAGTGTCTAAAATTTAGCATGCCGAATGAAGAACCTTTTGTGATAAGGGGCGACGGAGCCGCTCCGTACCCAAGCTTGATTTCAGCTATCAAGGCATTCAAGCTACTTGAAAAAGGGTGCAAAGGGTACTTGGCCTTTGTGAGAGACACTACGAAAGAAGTGGTTTCACCGAATCAAGTACCGGTGGTGCGTGAGTTCTTAGATGTATTTCCGGAAGAATTGCCGGGGTTGCCTCCCGATCGGGAAATTGAATTTGAAATTGAATTACAACCCGGTACTCAACCTATATCCACACCACCTTATCGTATGGCTCCGAAAGAATTGAAGGAGTTACATACCCAGTTGCAGGAGTTGCTGGACAAGGGCTTTATTCGGCCTAGTTTTTCTCCTTGGGGTGCGCCGGTCCTTTTTGTGAAGAAGAAGGACGGATCCTTGCGGTTGTGTATCGATTACCGAAAGTTAAATAAGGTGAGGATCCGCAACCAATACCCACTTCCGAGGATAGATGACTTGTTTGATCAATTACAGGGTGCAAAGCGGTTTTCTAAAATTGATTTGCGATCTGGGTATCATCAACTCAAGATTCAAGAATCAGACGTACCTAAGACCGCTTTCCGAACCCGATATGGACATTACGAGTTTTTGGTGATGTCTTTTGGATTGACCAATGCTCCTGCAGCGTTTATGGATATGATGAACAGGGTCTTCAAACCTTTCTTGGATCGATTTGTCATTGTCTTTATTGATGACATCTTGGTCTATTCGAAGAATTCAGAAGAGCACGCTGAACACTTAAGGTTGGCCTTACAAAAGTTGAGGGATAAGAAGTTGTATGCCAAGTTCTCCAAATGTGAATTTTGGCTTGATAGAGTTGCCTTTTTGGGTCACGTGGTATCATCAGAGGGAATCCACGTTGATCCAAGTAAGGTGGAGGCGGTAAAGAATTGGTCCCAACCTACTTCAGTTACAGAAATCCGTAGCTTTTTGGGTTTGGCGGGCTATTACAGGAGATTCGTTCAAGATTTTTCTAAGGTGGCTGCGCCATTGACCAAATTGACACAAAAAGGGGTGAAGTTTGTATGGGATGAGAAATGTGAGCACAGTTTCCAGAAGTTGAAGGAAAGCCTCACTACCGCTCCAGTGTTAGCACTGCCTGAAGGCACCGGAGGGTATGTGGTGTATTGCGATGCATCAAGGATTGGGTTGGGGTGTGTATTAATGCAACACGGCAGAGTGATTGCTTATGCCTCGAGACAGTTGAGGAAACATGAGAAGAATTACCCGACTCATGATCTTGAGATGGCCGCGGTGGTATTTGCCTTAAAAATATGGAGGCATTACCTATACGGAGAGACTTGTGAAATTTATACAGATCACAAGAGTCTCAAATACATCTTCGAGCAGAAAGATTTAAACTTGAGACAACGTCGATGGCTAGAGTTGTTAAAAGATTATGACTGCACGATTTTGTATCATCCGGGAAAGGCTAATGTGGTAGCTGATGCTCTGAGTCGGAAATCCATGGGTAGTCTTGCCCATATAAGTGAAGAGAGGAGACCGTTGATTAAGGAACTCCATGAGTTAGAACAAACTGGGAATCGATTTGAGATTGGAAGTTCAAATTCATTGTTGGCTCATCTAGAAGCTAAATCCTCTTTGGTAGAAGAGGTGAAGTCTAAACAGGATGAAGATGCCGACCTCAGACAGATTAAGAATACGGTAATCGAAGAGAAGAGGGAGGACCTCCGATTCTCTATTGACGATTTCGGGGTACTTCGCTTGGAGGGACGGTTGTGTGTTCCGATGGTGGACAATTTGAAAGAGAGAATTCTTGAAGAAGCACACCGGACCGCTTATACCATCCACCCGGGAGCTAACAAGATGTATCATGATTTGAAACAATTGTATTGGTGGAATGGTATGAAAAGAGATGTTGCAGACTATGTGGCTAGATGTTTAGTGTGTCAGCAGGTTAAGGCTGAACACCAGAAACCCGCAGGGATGTTACAACAAATAGAAATACCAGAATGGAAATGGGAGAGGATCACAATGGATTTTGTTACAGGGTTGCCTAGATCACAGCGTGGGTTTGATTCAGTTTGGGTAATAGTGGATCGTATGACCAAGTCCGCCCACTTTCTGCCAGTTAAGACCACTTATAGTGTGAGTCAGTATGCGCAGCTCTATCTATCAGAGATCGTCAGATTACACGGGATACCAGTATCCATAATATCGGATAGAGGGCCACAGTTCACTTCCAGGTTTTGGAAGTCTATGCAGGAAGTGTTGGGGACTAGAGTTGATTTGAGCACCGCTTTTCACCCACAGACAGATGGGCAATCAGAGAGAACTATTCAAATTCTGGAAGACATGCTTAGAGCGTGTATTATGGATTTCGGCGGAAGTTGGGAAAAGTATCTACCTCTAGCTGAATTTGCATATAATAACAGTTACCAAGCGAGTATCCAGATGGCACCTTTCGAGGCTCTTTATGGTCGAAGGTGTCGATCCCCGATTGGTTGGTTCGAGGTCGGAGAAGCTAGCTTAGTCGGGCCGGAACTGTTACAAGATGCCTTGAAAAAGGTAAAAGAAATAAGGGAGAGGTTGTTAACGGCTCAAAGTAGACAGAAGTCATATGCTGACAACCGAAGAAGAGAATTGGAATTCGCTGTGGGTGAGTTAGTATTCTTGAAAATTTCACCAATGAAGGGCGTAATGAGGTTTGGCAAGAAAGGCAAGCTAAGACCAAGGTATATTGGACCATTTGAGATACTAGAGCGTGTGGGGAATGTTGCCTACCGTCTTCAATTGCCGGCGGAACTAGAAGGAGTTCATCCGGTGTTTCATGTATCAATGCTTCGCAAGTACTTGCCAGATCCTTCTCATGTGATCCAACCCCAAGAAGTACAACTAACCGAAGATTTGACTTATGAGGAGATGCCAGTGGAAATCTTAGACCGTCAATTGAAGAAGTTGAGATCGAAAGAAATACCATTGGTGAAAGTTCTGTGGAGAAATCACTCGACCAAGGAAGCTACGTGGGAAGTCGAGGCTGATATGCGCAGGACGTATCCTCATCTATTTGAAAACTAAGGTTAGTATGTGGTTGAAATTCGGGGACCGAATTTCTTAAGGGGGGAAGATTGTAATACCCGAAAATTTTTCCAGTCAACGTTAAGGTCCTAATTAAATTTTTATTTTTAATTTGAAAGGAAAAAGAGAAAATTTCAAACAAATGAAATTTTATTTGGATTAAAATTAGGACTTAACGGGAAATATTGGGTGTAAGTTTATTAACCCCAAAGTCAATTTTAAATAGATAAATAATATATAAAATGAATATATAAATATATAATATATATATTAAATATATATATAGATAAATATATAAAATATATAAGCATGTGGCAGAGGAAGGGGGGTCACTCACGTGACCCCCCCTTAATAAAATTGGTCAAATTCTTTCTTCAGAAACAGAGAGGCCGAGCGGAATAAAGCAGAGAAAGAAAAAAAAAACTGAGCATTAGGACCATAGAAACCGAGGAGCTCCAAGGGAAGGACGACGCGCGACGGTGCTGGAGGAGGGGCTGAGCAACGACGCCGTTCTTCCGCCGTGAGAGGGTTGACGCCGGCGACCTGGAGGGCTAAAGAAACTCGGACGACGTGGGGGGTTGGGTGACGGGAAGAACAGTGGTTTTTCGCCGGAAACTCGCCGGATTTTGGCCGTTCCGAGCTCGGGGAAGGTGACTAGAAACTTTCTTTACCCCGTATCATCACTCAAACCGATTGAATCGAGGTAAAAAGTCCGAATCACTCAAACCCCGAATTTATCTATTTTAGGGATTTTTGGAAAAATTCCTAATATGAAAGAATAAATTATTTTGGGTCCTAAATTGAAGCTATTGGGTTGTTTAGAGGTGTTTGGATGTATGAGTATTGATAAATTGATAATGGGAGTTACTCAATTTGAAATTATAGGACAATGGAGGTTATGAGGACTAAAGTGTAGTATAAATTGAGTTGGTGAGTTGAATTGGTAATTTTAGAAGGTAGAAACTGTTGTGATAGATAAGGGATCGAAGACCGGATAGTTACGTCTTAACTGGAAAACCAATTTTGGTATATAAAAGAGGAAAATTTTAGTCAAATAAGAAATTGGAGATTTATAAACCGAAGGGTGCTACTAGGATATGGATTAGAAGTAAACTAAAGATCCTAAATACTAGTTGAAGGAGTTTTAAGTAAATTAACTAGTTTATGAGATTTATGGATTACATGGACATTGTGATGATGTGTACAAGTCACATATAAGTTCAAGCGTCTAAAACTACTCACTATGTGTGTGTAGGACCTAACGAATTGGTTGGAGCTTCGGGTACGCCGAGGGCTGATCAAGGAAAGCAAAGAGGTGAGGGGTTTTCCCATCCTTGTCCTCTTGTGGGTTGTATGAGGATGTGGAAAAATATGGTTTGTATTATTTGCCTCTTTGTTAGAATATGTATGTTAGAAACATGCTATTGTTATTCCTAAATGTTATTATATGAAATTACATGTTATATGTGTATTTGATACATGTGAAATATCATGATGGCTTGGGAAGCCTTATATGGAAAAAGGGTTCTTGGAACCTAGAACGATATCGGGGGTAGGATCGAGTCTACTTTCGGTGTCTAAATTCCATGGTCCTAGAAACTCACAAGTTAAATGAAGTTGGAAACCTATTGTTTGATCTTGAAATTTTTGAAATAATCGAACCTAGGATGTTCTTCCTTGAAACTATTTTCGAACTTGGGAAAGGGTATAAACTTATAAGTTTTTCCAAGAAAAGTAAAACCGAACTAGTAGGGGTTCATAGGAGTCATGTAGAGTCTATGATAAAAGAGGTGTCCATTTTAAATAAACCGGGTAGATCGAGTATGTCCTCGTGAAGTCGGACACCCAAGAGTCCAAAGTCTATAAGTTTGCCACTTTGTGGTTAAAGCTTTGGTTAGTCCAAAGTCACACGAGTCGCCGGCTATGTACCAAGTAAAGTCTTGGTGCCAGATATGTCTCAAGTAAAGTCTTGGGGCCAGGGGTTCCTAGAATGATCAACTAGGTTCCTAACCGCTCACGTGAGCTATGCCTTCGGGCCAGTTCACCTCATAACGGATGCCACTCACGTGAGTTATGCCTTCGGGCCAGATTCTCTCCTAACGGAGATATGCCTTCGGGCCAGTTCTCTCCCCAAAGGGAGATATGCCTTCGGGCCAGTTTATGTTATTTTAAAACGATATATGATATTGGAAAGTGTTTGACGATACTGAACATGTGATATATATATGCCTAATTTTGTCAATACATGTGTTATATATGCTAAATGCATGATCACTTAAACATGAAAGGTTAAAAGGAATATTATATGTGCATGTGGATGTGATTGGCTCCCTTTCCCCAGTTGTAGTGGTACCCGCTACTACACCAAGGATGGGAGAGCCTCTCACTGAGTCCGTTTGACTCACCCCCCCCCCCCAATTTTACATGTTACAGATACAGGTGTAGCGGGCACCGGACACGCGTCTACTTCCTCCCAAGGAGGCGGACATTCCTAGAGACCTCACGCATTGTTCGCGTGAGAGGTTTATCTTTTGATGTATACATTCTTTTGTTATATTTCATTGATGTATACATTATTTTGAGTATAGCCTTTGATGTATAGGCAATTGCTATATGTATAAATATATGTACAAATCTAGACTTGTCGGCTTCATACTGTTTAAAGATTAGGTCATGGATGGGAATATAGGATATATGAATATTATGATGAGTATGAATTGCTTCCGCATGTGAATAAGATAGGTCACACCCTATGGGGTGTGATCAATATGTAAATTATATATGTATATATGTGTGGTTGGTATGTGATTGTTTGCAAATATATAAACCCGCATGTGAATAGGATAGATTACACGCATTGAGGCGTGTGATCAATATGTAAATTTAAATGCGAGTGTGGATGCTCATATACCGGTGATTGAACAGGTTATATATATATATTGTGTGTGAATAGGATAGATCATTCCCTTGTGGTTTGATCACTACGTATATACAAATTTATGTGTGATTGCTTATGTGAATGGATATATATATATACTTGAATTGGGCTGAAGCGGCAATGAGCGCCGTGGATTGCAGGTTATTTAGGCCACCGTAAATGACGTGGCCAATATTTATTATGTGAATATTGTATGTTGTTTGTATAGCAGGGTAAATATTTTAAATGGTAATAGGGAAGGCTTACGGGTTTAGGGGTGAAATCCTACTCCCGTGCCGGTCACGGACTCCTAGAAATGGGGTCGTGACAACCATTGGTTAATTTTTTCAATTTGTATATGTATGCTAGATTTCATTTGCTTCTGGTTTTTTTTTGAATCATGCCCTGCTACTTTAAGAATTAATATAGTTAACATTCACTAGCTTTATGCGAGTTTAACATTTCATATTTTCCAGCATTGTGACAGAACAGTTTGACAAGATGAAATTTGGTGTTGATTAAGCTCTAGCCTTGCTTGCCTAGGACTAGATCTAAATGGGTTGTGGTGTTAGGTCAGATTACATGCTTAATTAACTTCGTGAATTGAGGCCATGTGACATGTCATACCTCATATAATCTTTTTTCAAATCGGATCTTGGGTGCCTGTCATGGCTGATTGCTGTTGACATACTATTCATGAGAAGGATTTGATTGGCTTTCATAGCTCATCTTTTGCATTAAAATGGCTTCCTGAGTTTCATCAAATGTTGTAGTTTTAGTAGTGATTGCCTGATGATCATTTCCAGCATCAGTAATAATCTCTCTGTTCCGCCTAGCTAGTTCACCACTAAGGAGGTTAGTAGGTTACTGCTACCTGTGATTTTCTCCACATCGTATCTTGTAATGTCAAAGTTGGTCACAACATTTATGATAGACCCCTACTGACTTATTCTAGAAGGCCAAAGCCACAATGTTCACTTGATTGCTTCAACCTTTTAGATGTGCTGTCTTTCTAATTTATTGTTTTTCTTTAACTGCTTCTGTTATGCTGCTTTATGGTTTATTTTGTTCAGTTATTTTAATTAGTTATCATGTATTCAGTTACTTTGACAGTTTCCTAGTTTTTAGGATTTACTTAACAATATTTATATCTTTCAGAATAGGGAAAAAAAGACAGATTCAGAATTCTAAACATGTATTGGAGCCTAGTCCCCTCTAAGGACTCCTTAATGAAGAATTTCTAGATTCTGAAAATTTACTTCTCTTTCTCCTTTTAATTTTATATATTTTCAGATTATTTTCACTATTAAATTCTGGGAAATATTCTGGTTGTTATTAATTTACTTCTCGGAATTTTATGAAAAGCGGTTTGTATTTACATTAGGATCATATTTTTAAGGGAACATTGAGATTAAAGTTATGAAAATATCTATTCTTCTGCACTCTGAAATAAAAGCTTTTAAAAAAGTTGTGTCTCCGGGACTAGCTAGCTAGCTATAATAATATTAAAGTGGGTGTATAGTTCAGCTTTATATGTGGCTGAAAAGAAGAGTTCAAATAATATATAATAACTATTAGTTAATGAATTTTCAAATAATATATATATATATATATATTCATTCTTATCTATGGGTGCTAATTTAGTGGTAAATACAATTTGGTTCTAGTGGGCACACTTCCTTATTCATTTTGAGTTGATGTTGGAGACCAAAAATCAAGCGAAGATGAAGTGATGAACAATGTAATGATTTTTTACTCTTGTAAAATCTGATTAATTTGAAAACTTTTCAATTATATGATTGCAGAACTTATTTGACTCATAGTTCATCTTGAGATATCACTCAAATTTTAAAACCATACAGGCTATATCTATATATATTATAAGGACTAGTTTCTATATAAAAATAATATTATATAGACTAGAACTTTATGCAGAAGTTTCTAAAGTAATATAAATAATTAGCTAATTTCATATATATATATATATATATATATATATATATATATGCTTATTGCATCAAATAATCACTAGAAGACAAGATGAGTGTAGGAATTCAAAGTGAGAAAGAATGCATGCTTGATAGGCCATTAATTTCACAGCCAAGCAACAATATAATTGTCCTGTTATTGTCATTGATAGATTGTTTCTTTCTCTCTAAAATGAGGTTGTTATTTGTGTGTTTGTGACTTTGTGCACCTGCTGCTATAAAATCTGCATGATTAGTCATCATCTAGTATGCTTCCTGTGCTGCCACATGTGTATTCCATCAAGTATTGTCTCAGTCTCCCTCAAAATAAGGGCTTCAAAACTTTTATTTTTGGCCCATGCATGGATTTTATAAATTTTCTATAGGTGGGTTCAGAAATTTTCTCTTTTCCCTCGTGACTGATATCCAAGGGTGCTATTTTATCTTTCATAAATTTATTTATTCACTCCATGGTATGATAAAATGGTATTTTCTGTTTCTTGTTTCTACATTTGGTTAATAACAACATTCACATAAGTTGATTAACAAAAAAATTCTTTTAGACATATTTTCAAAACAAGAAACCATGTTTGATTTATCTTTTTCATTCACTAACTACATAGTCTACTATATGTAATAAGTGAGCACAAATAACCCACAGTTAACCAAATGGGATTGGGTCTATCCACAAATTTTCTAATCAAATATATATATATATATTCACAGGCTACCAATATGAATGATGTTAATCAAGCAAAGGCTCCTCCGTTTTGGATGGCCACAGAGGTTAGTCACTACACTTATACCATTTGTTTATTATAATTCCTTCAAATGTGTGCGAATTTTCTTGTACTTCAATTCCTATGTCCACCTTAAAATTCCTTTACTAACCTCATTTCTTTACTTTACATATATATATATATTCAATTAAGGAAGAGGGATCTTTCAATTTTAGAACCACCTTTTGCAGTACATCATAATTGCTGTTTACTACTGGATAAATTTATGTATCAACTACAAGAACCCATTATGGTCCCTTTTTTGTCTATGCATATTGCTTAGCATAACTTGCCTATTTAAAGTATCATTATTGTTCATGTCTTACTGTAATTAGCTTAATTTTAAGGGTCGGACTTTTTTAAGTATTTGGCCATTAAGTGTTTATTATGAGATGTGAATATGTTTTTCGATGGTGCAGACTGAAGCTCTAAATGGGGGAGGGAAGCTATTTGTGGACAAGCTTCATTATAAAATGGTGTTACATATGCTTGAAGTCATCAAGTGAGTTTTAAGTGCATAAGGGAATGTTAATTTTGTAAATTTGACAGGAAGCTCATTGTTTTCATGCTTGAACTGGTTTATTGTACTATAAAAATATGTTCTGGGGTGAAGGCATGAGTATAGCTAAAGATACATGTGGTTAGTTGCATTTTAGGGCCAAGTGCAAAGTTTCTATTTTTGTGATGCTCTACTAATTAGAAACTTTTCTGGGAAAATCTTAGTGCAAAACTCTGTTTAGGAAGATTGAACACTATTTTACATGAATTTACCACCTATGTGTTGCTTTTAATGGAAATTTGGGAAATTGGGACTGTTTTGAAAGAATTACTGATTTTTGGGCAATTTATTATGTAGCAGCTATTTATATATTTTCACATTTTTTACAGCCATCTGATATGGGAAGGATAGAGTCCACCTCCAACATGTCGAAGATCATCATAAGCAAGTCATGATCATTGAAGCATTCCATTATCTTGAATATTTGTTATATTTTTTATTGAACTTGTATACAAATATAACTATTATTGCTATATGTATTAGTAGCTATATTGTAGAACTTTTGAGTACTAACACTTATTGAATGTTAACTTAGAGATTATGAATATATTTTGGTTGTAAAACTTTAATTACATCTGAGTACAAATGAAAATATTTTCGCTTAGTAAGTATTTATCTCATTTAGGAAAATTAAAATTATAAATGTAAATAAAATGAAAAAAAAACAGTGATCTAGCGATGGTTAAAATTGCTGCCAAATTTCATATAGAAACAGCGACGGTTAAAACCGTTGTTGGCTCAACTACGGTTAAAACATCCTTTTTTAACGACGGTCAAAACCGTCGCTAAATTTAACAATAACAACTGTGTAAAGTAGCTTTTAGCGACGGTTTTAACCGTTGCAAGGCTTAGCGACGGTTAATGCCGACGCTTGTGTGAAGCGTCGTTAGATCTATTCCCGACGGTGACTTTAACGACGGTCAACAAAACCGTCGTTAAAGTTTTAGCGACGGTTAAAACCGTCGCTAAATGTAAAAAAACCGTCGTTATTAGAATGAGCTAGGATGGACAATTTTCCTTCGAAATTTGAGCTATCAATAGTTTGAATATCAAATTTGAATAACAGATGAAATTTTTGATGAGCTAATTGCGTTCATTATTATTTGTAACAGAAATGCACTCACAAAAATAAAAGGATGAAAAAAATTCACGAAAACTTTAACGCGTGTGATTATATATTGTTGGCTAGTTTAACATCATTGGGGATTATTCGCGCCCCCCCTTCTTTTAGAATGAGCTAGGATCAAGAATTTTTCTTCGAAATTAGAGGTATCAAGTTTGAATATCGAATTTGAATAAGAATGAAGGTGTTGAGTTAAACTCTTTCATTATTATTTGTAACGGAAATGCACTCGCAAAAATAAAAGAGAGAAAAAATTCACAAAAACTTTAACGTGGTGTGATTATATATTGTTGACTAAGTTTAACATCATTTTGGTTCTTTTCGGGTCTTTGGGGTTTATTTCGCTCCCCCCCTCTATTAGAATGAGCTAGGATCGAAAATTTTCCCTTTGAAATTCGAACTATCAAGTTTGAGTATCAAATTTGAATAATAGATGAAGTTGCTGAGTTAAACGCTTTCATTATTATTTGTAACAAAAATGCACTCACTTAAATAAAAAATGTTCAAGAAAACTTTAACTTGATTTGATGGCTCAAAACCTATTAGTCTAATATTATAATTCTACTTAAATAAACTTCACTGCTTATTATTTTTGCACCGATAAATTGTAAATCCTCCTCAATAAATTTTTGACCAAAAAATTTGAAAAAAAGTCTTGTCTCAGCCAATACACAACTAATCCAAATCCTATTACACCATTTAATTATATACTTATATAGGCTAATAGTATCGTATGTGTACAAACCCATATAGTTAACCTTCACGTGGCTTATTTATAATTCCTTATCCCTCTTTTACTAATCCTAATCGATGTGGGACTTTAACTTCTCTATTTTTTATTTTGATAATGAATATATAGCTTTTAGTTTAGGGTAAATTACAGTTTGCCCCCCTGTGGTTTGGCCTAAATCCAGTTTACCCCCCTGTGGTTTAAAATACGACACTTAACTACCCTGTGGTTTCGCTTAAAATTAATGTGTCCCCGTGTGGTTTAGAGTGTGACACTTGACCCCCATGTGGTTTGTTATGTTATCACTTAACTACCCTATATTATTTTTTTTTCTCAAAATTTAATATTTAATATAACTTATAAAAAAATTACCTACAAATAATTTAATTAATTATTTATTTTATTAAATATTTATTTTATCTCTAAAATAATATTAATAAACTCTAATCTTCTACTTTCAACTCTTTTTAGCGTTTCTTTCAAACTCTTTCTTTCCTCTAATTTCTCCACTATATCCAAGAGTACTGTTATGCTCCTAATCTAAGGATACTTTTCTAAGAAAATTATTGTTTAAAGTTAGAGTTTATAAGCTCAATAAAGTTAACATTCAATCCAGGTATGTATGTTCTGAACTTGAACAATAAAAAAAACTTAAATTTAGTTTTGATTGATTTAATAATTCTAAAACATTAAAGATAAAAAATAACAATAAAATGAATAAATAACTAAATATAAATAATCAATGGAGTAAACAATAAGTATTAAATTATTTTATTGATGTTTTAAAATTATAATTTTATTTTTATATTAATTATATTTTTTTGAATCATTTTATAATTCTAGAGTGTTGAATGACAAATTTTAAATATTAAAAGTATTAAATGATGATTAATTTGACTAAAATTTGGATAGAAGATAGGTAAAGGTAGTTAAGTAATAACATAACAAACCACAGGGGGGCACATTAATTTTAGGGTAAACTACAGCTTGCCCCCCTGTGGTTTGGCCTAATTTCAGTTTGCCCCCCTGTGGTTTAAAGTGCGACATTTAACTACCCTGTGGTTTGGCTTAAAATTAATGTGACCCCCTGTGGTTTAGAGTGTGACACTTGACCCCCCTGTGGTTTGTTATGTTATCACTTAACTACCTTCACCTACCTTCTATCCAAATTTTAGTCAAATTAATCATCATTTTTATACTTTTAATGTTTAAAATTTGTTAAAAATTTATATTTAATATAAAAAAATTATAATTTTAAAAAATCAATAATTTGAATATGTTAATACTTAATATGAAGTTGGATTGTCACTTTATTTTGGTACACTATTAACGTTATATGATTGGATAAATTGGATACTTTTCTAAGAAAATTATTGTTTAATGTTAGAGTTTCTAAGCTCAATAACGTTAATATTCAATTCAGGTATGTATGTTTCGAACTTGAACAATAAAAAAAACTTAAATTTAGTTATATATTTATATTATATTATTCTCTTACAATTTTATTTTGATTGATTTAATAATTCTAAAATATTAAAGATAAAAAATAAAAATAAAATGAATAAATAACTAAATATAAATAATCAATAGAGTAAACAATAAATATTAAATTATTTTATTGATTTTTTAAAATTATAATTTTTTTTATATTAATTATATATTTTTTGAATTATTTTATAATTATAGAGTGTTGAATAACAAATTTTAAACATTAAAAGTATAAAAATGATGATTAATTTGACTAGAATTTGGATAGAAGGTAAGTGAAGGTAGTTAAGTGCTAACATAACAAACCACAGGGGGGTCAAGTGTCACACTCTAAACCACAGGGGGGCACATTAATTTTAAGCCAAACCACATGGTAGTTAAGTGTCGCACTTTAAACCACAGGGGGGCAAACTGTAGTTTACCCTTAATTTTAAGCCAAACCACAGAGTGGTTAAGTGTCGAATTTTATACCACAGGTGGGCAAACTGTAATTTACCCTTTAGTTTATGCATACTTTCTTTGGCAATCGAACTACTTTACATTGGTTAGAAGGAAAGGGAAGTGCTATGTGATTGAAACTTCCTCATTTAACTTTATGCTTCTAATTAGGTTATGTTTGGATACTTTTATGAAAATAAAATGGAATTACAGAGAAGGGCCTCAAAAACTCTTCTTAACCATTCAAAATTCGTCTTTTTTCCTGGCTTCAAATTTCGGGTCAAAAATTGAAGAGATTGACTCATGGTAAAATATACTTATTTCCTTCTCAAGTATAATATATATCTTGTATGAATATTGGCTACAACCATTTTAATTTCAACCAATATTCATATAATTACTTACCAAGCCTCAATCACAATATGACAAAAGCCAAAAAAAATCTAATAATGGGGCACTGATCTTGGAGTCACTGTAAAAAGAGAAAAAAATCAATTAAGTTGGTAAAAGGCAAAAAAATAATTTTCCTTGATTTGGAATTTTGTGAATGATAATGCTCCATTCATTTTATTTTTGAAAGAGATAGCATTTACTGATAAAAGTACTAACACTAATATATGTAAAAAAAATTTAAATATTGATTGAAACTCTATTTCTATTTAATTATTCTTGTTATCATTTTAAGGATAAAATTACAATATCATGTTATAAAATATTAATTAGAAGAAAGACTATATATAAATATAGCGTTTTGGTAATCCCTATTGTTATTTGTTAAGGATATTTTTGTCTCATAAAAATCACCAATTTTGAAGTTCAGCTATCCCCTGGGCTTTTTATGGGAAGAGGATCCTCCAGATTTTTTCCCCTACAGTTGCTATGAATTTTGCCTAAAATGGCGTCGTTTTGTCACTCTGTTTTAATTTTTTTTCATTTTTGAACCCAAGAATACGGCACAGTTTTGAATCTGTAATTTTTCTTTTTTTTTGTTTCTGATTTGAGCATATATGGAGTTTGGTGCTTTTATGAACTTCATCACCGTCACGTTCGTAGCTCATAGTCGCTTGCGTTCCCGCCATGAACTCGGCATCAAGTCGCATTCATAGCTCATACCTCCAGCTTGCCTCCAATGTACTTGCTCAATAGGAGGATATTTGTGCGAGACTGAAAAAATATCTAGCCACTCGATAATAAAATATTTTAAAATAGTCCATACTTGTATTGGAATCTGACACAGCATTTAAGGCAAAATGACCATTTTATCCTTGACCTAATTTATTTAAGCTTTCTTTAACTAGGTCAAAGACTCCAGCCTCCCATCTTCGTCTCTACTCTTCCATGAGTTCCTTTTATTTCCCTACCAATACTGGAACTCAACTCAATAATTAAAACAAAAATGATGACAAATTTTGTCTGTGGCCTAATCCATACAAACTTTCTTTAATAAGGTAAAATCCCTAGCCTCTGATCTTCTTCTCTGCTCTTCCCTAGTTCCTTATATTTCCTTATACCCAGACTACGACCCAACACAGTTACTAAGGCAAAAAGATCATTGTCTCTGACCTAAAGAGTAAGCCCTCTTTAACTGGGTAAAAATCCCTAGCCTCTCATCTTATTTTCTGCTCTTCCCTGGGTCCCTTCTATTTCCCTACCCTAAGGTAATCCCTCTTTAACCAGGTAAAAAATCCTAGCCTTTTAATTTACTTTTACTCTCTATTTTAAATTATTTAAAAATATTTTAATAAAATATTCTTTGCTCTATACATTCTTTCTCATAATTTATAATGCATCAAGGTCACAGAAGAAGAAAACAAAGAAAGATGGCAAAGAAGAATGAAGGTCCTTCTGAGATGAAAGAAGTGCAAGCTGCTGCTACTATTGATGATAAAGAAGTGCTTAACAATAAAGCAGAAGAAAAGGAAGATCCGCAAAAAAAAAAATTGCCAAAAGATGAAAAGGAGACAAAGACTACAACCACCTCATATGAAGATTTGCTCAATATTTCTGAGGATTGGACAGCATATGAGAGCTTGCTTTATGACTATTTTAAGTAGTTTATTTTCAAGTTGAGATCTTTTGCTGTACATAACCGAAATAGCAGAGAATCTCCGTTCTTACTTTTTCTAATAACCCATTAATTAAAAGATCGTGTTGCTTAGACTAGAATTTTAGAAGAGTGACAAAAATTGTTCAATCCAAAAATTCTAGAGAATTTTTTCCTTATATATATTGTTGGTTAAGTTTAAAATCATTTTGGTCCTTTGAAGTTTATTTTATTTCCTTTATTAGAATGAGCTAGGATCAAAATTTTTCTTTCAAAATTCAAGCCATCAAGTTTGAAAATATGAATTTGAATACTGAATGAAGTTGTTGGGTTAAACGTTTTTCATTGTTATCTGTAGCGGAAATACACTCACAAAAGTAAATTAGAGAAAAAAAATACACAAAAACTCTAAGGTTGTTTATATATGGCCACTCTAACTCAATCCAAAATCAATTGGACTTGCGCTGAATACTCCAATTCCCACGACGAAAACGACGACCAGCTCCTCTATCGCGTCCCCATCTTCGGCCCCTTCTTGGAAGCCCAGCTCTGTTCTACCAAGACCGAAACCAGAGCTCCATCGAAGAACAATAACCACGCCAACGCCACCGCCAAAAACGACAGCGTGGAAGAGTTTCTTCCGTCGGAGATGGAGCTAGCAGAGTTCGCGACTGATGTGGAGAGTCTATTAGGGAGGGGACTAGAGATTGAGTGTATAGGAATGGAAGAGTTGGATCCAGAGGAGTGCTGGCCTGATCATTGCGTGGTAATTAATTAGTTACATTTGAATATTCCTACTTCTCCGATTGGTATGTATGTTCTACTTTCATTTCTGATCTATACAGAAGATTTCTTGGAAAAAATTGAAGATTCTGTTGAATCAGCATAAAGATTGTACAACACTAGCAGAGTTTGGAAAAGCCTTTTTCAAATAAATAGATACAGCAATACAAATTTTGCTTCAGTCCTACAAGTCTTCACTTCTTTGGTTGAAAGACAGGAAAACCTTATGTCAAACAAGTCTATTCCATGTCACAATTCCATGTCAGACAAGTCTTCACTTCTTTCGTTTTATTGTTTTATTTGACACAGGCTGCGAAAATCAAATAATTGACTTTAAAAGAATATATATACTGGAAGTGTTAATTGAATGCTTGCAATTTTCTATTCCAAATCAAGGCATAATCTTGATTAGAAGGAATCAAATAACTACAAGCTTATGTCGCTTATTACTTTTTCTACTTTTGGTATAGCTCTTTCAGTGATCATTTGTATTTCTATTATTTGTTAATTCTCCTTCATTCTTTGGAAGTTGATACTCCAAAATAATACTTGTGATCTTCATGCTAAAACTTTCTGTTTTGCTCATCCATCTTACTCCTATCAAAATAATATTTTACTGTCAACTTATAATATTATATTGAAATTGGTGTAGTGTTATGGAAGGGAATGCAAGTGAGGAGTATGCTGAGAATAGCCGCATACAGGCTTAGTTGTTAAGGCAAAAAAAAAATACAGGCTTAGTTGTTCTACTAAAATTTCATGCTTTGTTTTGCCCAAAGAAAATAAAATCATTAAGTTTGTATTTGGATAAAGTAATTTAAGCAGAGAGAATTTGTGTCATATTCAATTTGATTGTCAAACTATGGCTTATTGCATTTTGAATGAGATTGTAATTCTAATAACTTGGCAATTGTATTCCAGCAATTGTCAAACTATGGGCTTATTGCATTTTGAAGGTTGTCAATGAGACACTACGTCTTGGAATTGTTGTGAGGTTCCTTCACATAAGGCTCTGAATGATGTTCGATACAAAGGTAGGATTAGAAGGACTAGGAGGAAGATATTTCAATTTTAGTTGAAAGCATTTGCTTTTTTATTGTTTTTGTTAATTGAATATAATTTTGGTTTGAAAGGTTATGACATTCCATGTGGGTGGAAAGTCCTTCCAGTGATTGCAGCCGTGCATCTGGATCCTTCACTTTTTGAATATAATATTGGTAATGATCGCTTCCTCCTCATTTTGAATCCATCAACACAAGGTGCTATATTCCACATTGAATGTCTGTGGGTGATTTTATTCAGTATCTCTTGCCTCATTTGGAATCACAAGGTGCTTCCTATTCTTCTTTCTCTCAATTATTGTTCTGCTTTGCTTTCAGCGTTTATATATATATATATATATATAGAAGATCCAACTTTAACTAAAATCTAATATTCTATTATCTTGGTTTGGTTTGGTTCAGATGAAGTAAGAAACAGAGTGGTTCATCTGTGCAATTAAACACAAACATATTAATTAATTATAAGTGAGATGAAATTAATGCAGGAATTTTAATGCAGTATAAGTTACTACTTGTGTGAGAACACAAGGCAGTGTTACAAAGGATTTTCCTATAACCATAGGACTACATCAAGGTTCAGCTTTGAGCCTTTACCTCTTCAATTTGGTATTGGATGTGCTCACTGAACATATACAAGAGGCAATACCAAGGTGTATGCTTTTTGCTGATGATATAGTCTTGGTTGGAGATTCCAAAGAACAAGTAAATGAAAAATTAGAGAGATGGAGACAAGCTTTGGAGACATATGGATTTCGCATAAGTCGAAGTAAAACGGAGTATATGAAATGTAAATTTAGTGGTAGGGACGTTGATTCTAGGAGTGAGGTGAAACTTGGAGATCACCCCATACGGGAAGTCACAAGTTTTAAGTATTTGGGAACGATAATACAAAATAATGGAGAAATAGAGGAAGATGTAAACCATAGGATCCAAGCAGGATGGATGAAATGGAGGAAGGCATCAGGTGTTATTTGTGATAAGAAAGTACCGCTTAGGCTTAAAGGGAAATTTTATCCGCGATAAGACCAGCTTTACTGTATGGTACTGAATGCTGGGCGATAAAAAGCTAGCATGAGCACAAATTCAACGTGGTAGAAATGAGAATGTTGCGCTGGATGAGTGGTCACACTAGAATGGATAGGATTATGAATGATTATATTAGAAAGTGGGGGTAGCACCTATTGTCGAAAAATTAGTCGAAATACGCCTTAGGTGGTTTGGTCATGTACAAAGGCGGCCGGAAGAGGCTCTAGTACACATGTTTTAATGCTCTATTATTTAACTACACTAGCATCATATTTAGTATTCTGCAATCATATAATAAACACGTTGCTCTGAAAATTTTATCAATTAATTTGAATAAGATTAATCAAAGCCCCCTAATGATTAGTTTAGGTTTGTGTTGTATTTGGAAAGGAGGAAAACTTATATAAGCAGTCCAGTCCCACTTTCTCCAGCACTCACTCGTATCAGACTAGGTACCTACAATGTGTCTTGTGCATAAATGCATGGTGCTTAATTAGTAAGGTTGTGTGTAGAATTTTTTATTATATTAAAAATTTGATTAGAGTTATACGTAACTATAATTTAATCTCACAATTATACAATTGTTATGATTCTATTACTCAGAAGAAAGGGGACAGATGTTTGATTGAAGATTTGTCAAAAAACCAAAAGGAACTAAGGAAGTTTCGTTTTCCATTTTGGTTAATTAGTTGGCAGCGGCAGATTTGGAATCCAATTTCATAGGATTATTTTATGTCTAACTAAAAAAGAAAGAGAAGCTAGCACATTGCCATGTATAATTGCTAATTGAGATATCATTGTCTTATATGTGTGTGGTAGGAACATCCTTTTCAATTGTAGCTGGAAACAAATAGCATTGTCCCCAAATATTCGCCTTTTCAATTGTAGCTGAAGAGTCTAAGAGCAACGTGTTTATTATCTAATGTTGTTCTTTAACTTTATAGCTTTGGGGCGTCGCCTATACATATAAATATGGTACTAGGATGCTATTTTAGAATGATAATTATCTAATGTTCTTTAACTTTACAGGCAGGACTTAAATCTTCCCAAAGATGTTGTTAGTATGGTTATAGGCACGTAGTCATAGACATTTCTTGGGAGTATGTTGTTCAAGAAGATGTAATTTCTTCCATACCAATTTCTGATTTCAATCTTTTATATTCAATTGCAGTTAAGACAATATGACACACATATATAAACGGTGAGATCTATTAAAATTAGAATATTTGTTTTATCATTCATCATATGTCTTTTTCTCTCTAACTGTGTATATATTGGGGTGGACTCCATCAGTTCACTAAAACTTTTAAAAATAAGTAAATTTTATTCGGTATGTTTTTAAAAGATCTCACAGTATTCTTAATTCTTTATATCAACACTTATTGTTGTTTTAATCGGAAGATAAACACATTATTTAGTTAAATTGAACTATTGTAATGTTGATTTTAGTACTTATAGGTTCCTTGTGTTGAACTGGAATTCTTGGCAAATTATTTAGCACAGCTTAGTCTTGTTGAATACAACTTCCTCAAGTTCCTACCTTCCCTTATTGCTACATCTGCTCTATTCCTTGGTAGATGGACGCTCAAGTACTCAACCGGTCAAAAACACCCCTGGGTCTAAAATCATTTTTTTTCTTATTCACAATGTACCTTATTATTATTACTTTTTTGTGGTGTCAAAAATTCTAAAATGCTAATGAACGCAGCAGACAACTTGATGGTGCTCATGTTGAATTCTTGAGAGGAGTTGCTAATCCACTTGGCATCAAGGTGCATTCATCTTGTTCCACGTCTTCATTTAAGAACTCTTCACCATTGTTGTTCCACATTTATTTGCCTATAATACATTAGCAGGGAATGAGAAATAAGTAAATTTTATTCAGTATGCTGCTGGAGCAGGGAATGAGAAATCCCTGTCAAAGTGGATTCTTGATTTGAGCAAATAGATTTTTATTAACTATTTTTTATCTGCTCTGGATGGGACATCATATTGTGTTTGGGTTGGAGTATTGATGACTCTGGAATTTTAGAAATAATAGCAGAGGAAAAGCTAAAAGCAATTAGATTATTAGAAAGTTCTAGTGCTAAAGTAGTTAGTCCATTTGTTAGATCTGTGGCAGTGTGCACATGTAAGTTATAACTTAGCATAGTGAGCTGACTGTTTTTTTCCCCTCACCTATATAATTTATTGATGTACCATATAATGGTATTAAAATGAACAACTAGATGATTGAGTGGGGTTTTGTGAAATTTTCATGTAATTTTGTTGGTTTGAGCTCTTATTAGTTGTTCTGCTGTTTCTTTTAATTTAATTGTTGTATTATTTAGTTATTATGAGTCAGTTGTTGTCCCTTTATAGCATTATAATTTAATGCTTTTTATAGCCATATGATGTGAGAAGCATAGAGACCTTTGGCATGCAAGCGATCATTTGGAGCAAATTATGATTCGACAACAACCATTGTCTTTTGTTTTTTGTAGTCCAATTTATGTTGTGATGACAATCTTAATATTATTTGTGTTGTATATTAGTTTAATATTTAAATTTATGTATGTGAATTTTAATTTGATGAGATCATAAATATATTTTGTTTGCTAAATCAACACATTTGAATTAATTTATTTTATTTCATATAAATTTTTAAGTCTATGTTGAGCTAATTTAGGAAATGAGCTTGTTAATAATTTACAAGACAAAACTAGTACAGTTATAACCGTCGCTAAGTATAAAATAATAATTTCTTCTAGCGACGGTTGTAACCGTCGTAGTCTCAATGACGGTTAGAGGCAGCATATAACAACGGTTAGGACCGTTGCCACAATGAAATAAATGACGTTAGACAGTGCCGACACTTGTGCGAAGCGTCGGTAATATATATCCTGACGCCACATTTAATGACGGTTTGTGTAACCGTCGTTAATTTCTTAGAACCGTCGCTAAAAGGCTTTTTTGACTGTCGCTAAAAATAACTTTTTTTGTAGTTAATGTACAATAAGAATTGCTGGAGAAAGTTCATATCAATGCATTGATTTTGTTTTTTTTTTTGGGACAAAGTTAATGATGCTCCATGTTTATTATTTAATTTGTGCCAAGGGTTAAAGTTAGCATTTACATTTCTCTTGCTTATCTTAGTATACTTTAAACATGTATGATTATTAATCTGAATTATATTTATTTCCTAATGCTAAATGAGTAGGTACGAAGAGGACATTTGGTCAGAGATTGCTAAATTATTGGACGGAAAATCTCTACTGATGTTGGCAGTTACAAATCGATGGTTCCATCGTGTTATTATGGATGACACAATATAAAAGTATGAATATCGAATTTGAATAATGGATGAAGTTGTTGGGTTAAACATCTTCATTGTTATCTGTAACGAAAATGCACTCACAAAAATATAAGAGAGAAAAATATACACAAAAACTTTAACTTTTTATCATTTTGGTTCTTAATTTGGGGTTCATTCCCTTATTAGAAAGAGTTAGGATTGAAAACTTTCCTTCAAAATTCGAGCTATCAATAGTTTGAATATCAAATTAGAATAACAGATGAAGTTGTTGATAAGCTAAACGCATTCATTATTATTTGTAACAGAACTGCACTCACAAAAATAAAAGAAAGAACAAAATTCACAAAAACTTTAACGCAGTGTGATTATGTATTGTTGGCCAAGTTTAACATTATTTTGTTCTTTGGGGCTTATTCGCTCCCCCCCTTCCATTAGAAAGATCTATGATCGAGAATTTTTCCTTCGAAATTTGAGCTACCAAGTTTGAGTATTGAATTTGAATGATGGATGAAGTTATTGAGTTAAACGCTTTCATTATTATTTATAACGAAAATGCACTCACAAAAATAAAAAAAATGTTCGTGAAAACTTTAACGTGATTTGATGGCTCAAAGGGGAAGTGCTGTGTGATTGAAACTTCCTCATTTAATTTTATGCCTCTAATTAGGTTATGTTTGGAGAAGGTGATTGAAAATTGAAATGATTCAATTGAACTAAATATATGTTTGGATACTTTTATGAAAATAAAATGGAATTACAGAGAAGGGCCTCAAAAACCCTTCTTAACCATTCAAAATTCGTTTTTTTTTTCTGCCTTCAAATTTGGGGTCAAAAATTGAAGAGAGTGACTCATGAGTCATGTTAAAATACACTTATTTCCTTCTCAAGTATAATATATATCTTGTATGAATATTGGCTACAACCATTTTATTTTAAACCAATATTCATATAATTACTTACCAAGCCTCAATTACAATATGACAAAAGCCGAAAAAATCTAATAATGGGCCGATGATCATGGACTCACTGTAAACAGAGAAAAAAATCAATTAAGTTGGTAAAAGGCAAAAAATAAATATTTACTTTATTTGGAACTTTGTGAATGATAACGCTCAATTCATTTTATTTTTGAAAAAGATAGCATTTACTGATAAAAGTACTAACACTAATATACGTAAAAAAAAAAATTAAATATTGATTAAAACTCTATTTCTATTTAATTATTCTTATTATCATTTTAAGGATATAATTACAATATCATGTTACAAAAAAATTAATTAGAAAAGAGGCTATATATAAATATATTGTTTTAGTAATCCCTATTCTTAAGGATATTTTTATCTCATAAAAATCACCAATTTTGAAGTTCAGCTTTCTACTAGGCTTTTTATGGGAAGAGGATCCTCTACATTTTTTTCTCTATAGTTGCTGTGCATTTTGCCTAAAACGGCGTCGTTTTGTCACTCTGTTTTAAATTTTTTTTTTCATTTTTGAACCCAAGAATACGGCACAGTTTTGAACCTGTAATTTACCTTTTTCATACCTCCAGCTTGCCTCCAATGTACTTGCTCAATAGGAGGATATTTGTGCGAGACTGAAAAAATATCTAGCCACTCAATAATAAAATATTTTAAAATAGTCTATACTTGTATTGGAATCTGACACAACATTTAAGGCAAAATGACCATTTTGTCCTTGACCTAAGTTATATAAGCTTTCTTTAACTAGGTGAAAGACCCCATCCCCTCATCTTCCTCTCTACTCCTCCATCAGTTCCTTTTATTTCCCTACCCATACTAGAACTCAACTCAATAATTAAAACAAAAATGACAAATTTTGTCTGTGGCCTAATCCATACAAACTTTCTTTAACAAGGTAAAATCCCTAGCCTCTGATCTTCTTCTATGCTCTTCCCTAGTTCCTTATATTTCCTTATACCCAGACTGGGACCTAACACAGTTTTTAAGGCAAAAAGGTCATTGTCTCTGACCTAAAGAGTAAGCCCTCTTTAACTGTGTAAAAATCCCTAGCTTTTCATCTTATTTGCTGCTCTTCCCTGTGTCCCTTCTATTTCCCTACCTTAAGGTAAGCCCTCTTTAACCAGGTAAAAAAATCCTAGCCTTTTAATTTACTTTTACTCTCTACTCTTCCCTGGGTCCCTTTTACTCTGTACTTTTAATTATTTAAAAATATAATAAAATATTCTTTGCTCTATATATTCTTTCTCATAATTTATAATGTATCAAGGTCATAGAAGAAGAAAACAAACAAAGATGGCAAAGAAGAACGAAGGTCCTTCTGAGATGAAAGAAGTGCAAGCTGCTGCTACCATTGATGATAAAGAAGTGCTTAACAATAAAGCAGAAGAAAAGGAAGATCAGCAAAAAAAATTGCCAAAAGATGAAAAGGAGACAAAGACTAAAACCACCTCATATGAAGATTTGCTCAATATTTCTGAGGATTGGACAGCATATATGAGAGCTTGCTTTATGACTATTTTAAGTAGTTTATTTTTTAGCCTGGATCTTCTGCTGTCCATAACCAAAATAGCAGAGAATCTCCGTTCTTACTTTTTCTAATAATCCATTAATTAAAAGGTCATGTTGCTTAGACTAGAATTTTAGAAGAGTGACAAAAATTGTTCAATCCAAAAATTCTAGAGATTTTTTTCTTTATATATATTGTTGGTTAAGTTTAACATCATTTTGGTCCTTTGAGGTTTATTTTTTTCCCTTTATTAGAATGAGCTAGTATCGAGAATTTTCCTTCAAAATTCGAGCCATCAATTTTGACAATATGAATTTGAATAATGAATGAAGTTGTTGGGTTAAACGCTTTTCATTATTATCTGTAACGGAAACGCACTCACAAAAATAGAATAGAGAAAAAAAACACAAAAACTTTAACGCGGTTTGATGATATATTGTTGGCTAAGTTTAATATCATTTTGGTACTTTGGGGCTTATTTTTTCCCCTCTGTTAGAAAGAGCTAGGATTGAGAATTTTCCTTCAAAAATATATGAATTTGAATAATGATGAAGTTGTTGAGTTAAATGCTTGTCATAATTATTATCTGTAAGAGAAATGCAATCACAAAAATAAAAAGATAGAAAAAATACATAAAAAATTTAACGTGGCTTGATTATATATTATTGGCTAAGTTTAACATCATTTTGGTTCTTTATTAGAATGAGCTAGGATTGAGAAATTTCCTATGAAATTCGAGCTATCAAATTTGAATATATAATGGATGAAGTTGTTGAGTTAAACACCTTCATTATTATTTGTAACTGAAATGTACTCACAAAAGTAAAAGAGAAAAAAAAAACACAAACACTTTAACGTGATTTGATTATATATTGTTGGCTAAGTTTAACCTTATTTTGGTTCTTTGGAGCTTATTTTTCGCCCTCTATTAGAATGAGCTAGGATCAAGAATTTTTCTTTGAAATTTGAGCCATCAAGTTTAAATATCTTAATTTGAATAATGGACGAAGTTGTTGAGATAAACGTCTTCATTATTATCTGAAACGAAAATGCACATACAAAAATAGAAGAAAGAAAAAAAATAGTAAAATACACAAAAAGTTTAATGTGAATTGATTATATATATATATATATATTGTTGGCTAAGTTTGACATCATTTTGGTCCTTTGGGGCTGATTTCCCTTTCTATTAGAATGAGCTAGGATCAAGAATTTTTCATGGAAATTAGAGCTATCAAGTTTTAATATCTAAATTTGAATAATGGATGAAGTTGGGTTAAACGCCTTCATCATAAATGGTGTTTGGTGCGTTTCTGAACATCAAAGCCGTCACGTTCGTGGCTCATAGTCGCGTTCGTAGCTCATAGCTCGAGATTGCCTCCATTGTACTTGCTCAATAGGAGGATATTTGTGTGAGACTGAAAAAATATCTAGCCACTATGATAATAAAATATTTTAAAATTGTCCATACTTGTATTGGAATCTGACACAGTATTTAAGACAAAATGACCATTTTGTCCTTGAACTAAGTTATATAAGCTTTCTTTAACTAGGTAAAAGGCCCCAGCCGCTCATCTTCCTCTCTACTCTTCCATGAGTTCCTTTTATTTCCATACCCATACTGGAACTCAACTCAATATTTAAAAAAAATGACAAATTTTGTCTGCGGCCTAAGCCATACAAACTTTCTTTAACAAGGTAAAATCCCTAGCCTCTGATCTTCTTCTCTGCACTTCCCTAGTTCCTTATATTTCCTTATACCCAGACTGGGACCTAACACAGTTGCCAAGGCAAAAAGATCATATATTGTCTCTGACCTAAAGTGTAAGCCCTCTTGAACTGGGTAAAAAACCCTAGTCTCTCATCTTTTTTTCTGCTCTTCCCTGGGTCCCTTCTATTTCCCTACCCTAAGGTAAGCCCTCTTTAACCAGGTAAAAAAAATCCTTGCCTTTTAATTTACTTTTACACTCTACTAGTGTTCCCTGGGTGACTGGGTACCTTTCTATCTCCTTGAATGTCATCTTATATATATATATATATATATCTTTTCAGGGGCACTAATTTGATCATCAAAGTCCATAATGATTGAGCTAGGCCTTGGCACCCTCTTGGTTCTGTCTAAGCCGCATAAGTTGAATTTCGTTTGGAAAAATAAAAAATCGCTATTCCTCAAGTAATATTCTTCGTCGCTAGCAAATATTTTTTTACCCTCGACTAAATATGAAGGTTTATATATATGTGTGTGTGGGTATAAATTTTACCACAGGGAAAAAAATCGATGAACCTATATATATTTATTGTCATATAAAAAAGGCACATTATCATTAATGGAAAATCAGTGAAGTTAGCCTAAAACTCTCTCTGGGTACACCTTAAAAGAAATGGAAATATTTTTTCAATGAAACATTTTATTGTCATATTCACGAGTAAAATATTTTAAGGTAATTAAGAACAAATTATTTAAAAATAAAAGAAAATATTCTTTTTTATAAATATAATAAAATATACTTTGCCCTATATATGCTTTCTCATAATCTATAATGCATCAAGGTCACAGAAGAAGAAAACAAACAAAGATGGCTAAGAAGAATGAAGATCCTTCTGAGATGAAAGAAGTGCAAGCTGCTGCTAACATTGATGATAAAGAAGTGCTTAAAAATAAAGCTGAAGAAAAAGAAGATCAGAAGAAAAAATTACCAAAAGATGAAAAAGAGTCCAAGACTACTACCACCTCATGTGAAGATTTGCTCAATATTTCCGAGGATTGGACAGCATATGAGAGCTTGCTTTATGACTATTTTAAGTAGTTAATTTTCGAGTGTGGATCTTCGGCTGTCCATAATCGAAATAGCAGAGGATTCTTGTTCTTAATTTTCTTAATAATCCTTTAATTAAAAGGTTGTGTTACTTAGAAACTGTTCAATCTAGAAAAATATGGCATGTTTATTTCTTATATATATATTGTTGGTTAAGTTTAACACATATTTTGGTCTCCATAAAAGAAAAACATATTTTGGTCCTTTGGTGCTTATTTTTACCCCTACTAATGAGCCTAGATAAAGTCGAGCTATCAAGTTTGAGTATCGAATTTGAATAATGGATGAAGTTGTTGAGTTAAACGCTTTCATTATTATTTGTAACGAAAATGCACTCACAAAAATAAAAAATTTTCACGAAAATTTTAACGTTATTTGATGGCTGAAAACCTGTTAGTCTAATATTACGATTCTACTTAAATAAACTTCACTACTTGTTAATTTTTCACAGATAAATCATAAACACTCCTCATTAAAGTTTTGACCAAAAAATTTGAAAATAATCTTATCTCACCCAATACACAACTTAAGAAATCCTATTACAAACCCATATAATTAACCTTCACCTGGCCTATTTATAATTCCTTATCCCTCTTTTACTAATCCTAATGGGACTTTAACATCTTTATTTTTTGTTTTGACAATGAATATATAGCATTTAGTTTATGCATACTTTCTTTGGCAATCGAAATGCTTTACATTGGTTAGAAGGTAAGGGGAAGTGCTATGATCGAGATTGAAACTTCCTCAATTAATTTTATGACTCTAATTACTAATTAGATTGTGTTTGGAGAAGGTGATAGAAAATTGGAATGATTCAATTGAACTAAATATATGTCTGGATACTTTTATGAAAATAAATGGAATTACAGAGAACGGCCTCAAGAAACCCTTCTTAACCATTCAAAATTCGTTTTTTTTTTTTTTTGCCTTCAAATTTGGGGTAAAAAATTGGAGTGACTCATGGTAATTTACACTTATTTCCTTCTCAAGTATAATATTTATCTTGTATGAATATTGGCTACAACCATTTTAATTTAAACCAATATTCATATAATTACTTACCAAGCCCCAATCATAATATGACAAAAGCCAGAAAAATCTAATAATGGGCCAATGATCTTGGAGTCACTGTAAATAGAGGAAAAAATCAATTAACTTGGTAAAAGGCAAAAAATAAATATTTACTTGATTTGGAATTTTGTGAATGATAATGTTCCATTGATTTTATTTTGGAAAGAGATAGCATTTACTGATAAAAGTACTAACACTAATATACATAAAATAAAAATATTGATTGAAACTCTATTTCTATTTAATTATTCTTATTACCATTTTAAGGATAAAATTACAATATCATGTATTAATTAGAAGAGAGGCAATATATAAATATAGCGTTATGGTAATCCCTATTCTTAAGGATATTTTTGTCTCATAAAAATCACTGATTTTGCAGTTCAGCTTTCCCCTGGGCTTTTTATGGGAAGAGTATCCACTAGATTTTTTTCCCTACAGTTGTTGTGCATTTTGCCTAAAACGGGTTGTTTTGTGACTCTGTTTTAATTTTTTTTCATTTTTGAACCCAAGAATACAACACAGTTTTGAACCTGTAATTTTCCTTTTTTTTTGGTTTCTGATTTCAGCATATATAGAGTTTGGGGCGTTTAAGAACTTCATCGCCGTCACGTTCGTAGCTCATAGTCGCGTGCGTTCCTGCAATGAACTCAGCATCAAGTCGCGTTCGTACCTCATACCTCCAGCTTGCCTCCAATGTACTTGCTCAATAGGAGGATATTTGTGCGAGACTAAAAAAATATCTAGCCACTTGATAATAAACTATTTTAAAATAGTCCATAATTGTATTGGAATCTGACACAGCATTTAAGGCAAAATGACCATTTTGTCCTTGACCTAAGTTATATAAGCTTTCTTTAACTAGGTCAAAGACCCCAGCCTCAAATCTTCCTCTCTTTAACAAGGTAAAATCCCTAGCCTCTGATCTTCTTCTCTGCTCTTCCCTAGTTCCTTATATTTCCTTATACCCAGACTGGGACCTAACACAGTTTCTAACGCAAAAAGATCATTGTCTCTGACCTAAAGAGTAAGCCCTCTTAACCTGGGTAAAAATCCCAAGCTTCTCATCTTATTTGCTGCTCTTCCCTGTGTCCCTTCTATTTCCCTACCCAAAGGTAAGCCCTCTTTAACCGGGTAAAAAATCCTGGCCTTTTAATTTACTTTTACTCTCTACTCTTCCCTGGGTCCCTTTTACTCTGTATTTTTATTTATTTAAAAATATAATAAAATATTCTTTGCTCTATATATTCTTTCTCATAATTTATAATGCATCAAGGTCACAGAAGAAGAAAACAAACAAAGATGGCAAAGAAGAATGAAGGTCCTTCTGAGATGAAAGAAGTGCAAGATGCTGCTACTATTGATGATAAAGAAGTGCTTAACAATAAAGCAGAAGAAAAGGAAGATCCGCAAAAAAAATTGCTAAAAGATGAAAAGGAGACAAAGACTACAACCACCTCATATGAAGATTTGCTCAATATTTCCGAGGATTGGACAGCATATGAGAAAGAGCTTTATGACTATTTTAAGTAGTTAAATATCGAGTTTGGATCTTCGGCTGTCCATAATTTGGATAGCAGAGGAACCCCGTTCTTACTTTTTCTAATAATCCATTAATTAAAAGGTCGTGTTGCTTAGACTAGAATTTTAGAAGAATAACAAAAATTGTTCAATCCAAAAATTCTAGAGAACTTTTTATTTATATATATTGTTCTTTAAGTTTAACATCATTTTGGTCCTTTGAGGTTTATTTTTTTTCCTTTATTAGAATGAACTAGAATTCCTTCAAAATTCGAGCCATCAAGTTTGAAAATATGAATTTGAATAATGAATGAAGTTGTTGGGTTAAACGCTTTTCATTATTATCTGTAACGGAAATGCACCCACAAAAATAAAATAGAGAAAAAATAAACAAAAACTTTAACGCGGTTTGATGATATATTGTTGGCTAAGTTTATCATCATTTTGGTTCTTTGGGGCTTATTTTTTTCCCCTCTGTTAGGAAGAGCTGGGATTGAGAATTTTCCTTCAAAATTCGAGCCGTAAAGTTTGAATATATGAATTTCAATAATGATGAAGTTGTTGAGTTAAACGCTTTTCATAATTATTATCTGTAACAAAAATGCAATCACAAAAATAAAAGAGAGAAAAAATACATAAAAACTTAATGTGGTTTGATTATATATTTTGGCTAAGTTTAACATCATTTTGGTTCTTTGGGGCTTATTTTATCCCTCTATTAGAATGTGCTAGGATCGGGAAATTTACTTTGAAATTCGAGCCATCAAGGTTGAAAATATGAATTTGAATAATGAATGAAATTGTTGGGTTAAACGCTTTTCATTATTATCTGTAACGGAAATGCACTCACAAAAATAAAATAGAGAAAAAAAATACACAAAAACTTTAACGCGGTTTGATGATATATTGTGGGCTAAGTTTAACAACATTTTGGTTCTTTGGGGCTTATTTTTTCCCCTCTGTTAGAAAGAGCTAGGATTTAGAATTTTCCTTCAAAATTCGAGCCATCATGTTTGAATATAAGAATTTGAGTGCTTTTCATAATTAGTATCTGTAACAGAAATGCAATCACAAAAATAAAAGAGAGAAAAAATACATAAAAAAATTAACGTGGTTCGATTATATATTGTTGGCTAAGTTTAACATCATTTTGGTTCTTTGGGGCTTATTTTATCCCCTATATTAGAATGAGCTAAGATCGAGAATTTTCCTTTGAAATTCGAGCTATCAAATTTGAATATATAATGGATGAAGTTGTTGAGTTAAACGCCTTCATTATTATTTTAACTGAAATGTACTCACAAAAGTAAAAGAGAGAAAAAAAACACAAAAACTTTAATGTGATTTGATTATATATTGTTGGCTAAGTTTAACTTTATTTTGGTTCTTTGGAGCTTGTTTTTTGCCATCTATTAGAATGAGCTAGGATCGAGAGTTTTTCTTTGAAATTTGAGCCATCAAGTTCAAATATCTTAATTTGAATAATGGACGAAGTTGTTGAGATAAATGTCTTCATTATTATCTAAAACGAAAATGCACATACAAAAATAGAAGAAAGAAAAAAATAGTAAAATACACAAAAACTTTAATGTGAATTGATTTTATATATATATATATATATATATATATTGTTGGCTAAGTTTGACATCATTTTGGTCCTTTGGGGCTTATTTCCCCCCTCTTTTAGAATGAACTAGGATCAAGAATTTTTCTTGGAAATTAGAGCTATCAAGTTTTAATACCCAAATTTGAATAACGGATGAAGTTGTTGGGTTAAACGCCTTCATCATATATGGAGTTTGGTGCGTTCCTGAACTTCAAAGCCGTCACGTTCGTGTCTCATAGTCGCGTGCGTTCCTAACATAAACTCAGCATCAAGTCGTGTTCGTAGCTCATACCTCGAGATTGCCTCCATTGTACTTGCTCAATAGGAGGATATTTGTGTGATACTGAAAAAATATCTAGCCACTATGATAATAAAATATTTTAAAATAGTCCATACTTGTATTGGAATCTGACACAGTATTTAAGGCAAAATGACCATTTTGTCCTTGACCTAAGTTATATAAGCTTTCTTTAACTAGGTAAAAGACCCCAGCCGGTCATCTTCCTCTCTACTCTTCCATGAGTTCCTTTTATTTCCCTACCCATACTGGAACTCAATTCAATAATTAAAAAAATGACAAATTTTGTCTGTGGCCTAAGCCATACAAACTTTCTTTAACAAGGTAAAATCCCTAGCGTCTGATCTTCTTCTCTACTCTTCCCTAGTTCCTTATATTTCCTTAAACCCAGACTGGGACCTAACACAGTTACTAAGGCAAAAAGATAATTGTCCCTGACCTAAAGTGCAAGCCCACTTAAACCGGGTAAAAATTTCTAGCGTCTCATCTTATTTTCTGCTCTTCCTTGGGTCTCTTCTATTTACCTACCCAAAGATAAGCCCTCTTTAACCAGGTAAAAAATCCTAGCCTTTTAATTTACTTTTACACTCTACTAGTGTTCCCTGGGTGGCTGGGTCCCTTTCTATCTTCTTGAATCTCATCTTATATATATATATATATATATATATATATATATATATATATATATATCTCTTTTCAGGGGCACTAATTTGACCATCAAAGTCCATAACGATTGAGCTGGGCCTTGGCACCCTCTTTGTTCTGTCTAAGCCGCGTAAGTTGAATTTCGTCTGAAAAAAATCAAAAATCGCTATTCGTCAGGTAATATTCTACGTCACTAGCAAATATTTTTTTATCCTTAACTAAATAGGAAGGTTTATATATATATTTATATATGTGTGCCTGTGTGTGTAAATTTTAGCACAAGAAAGAAAAATCGATGAACCTATATATATTTATTGTCATATAAAAAAGGAACATTATCAGAAATGGGAAATCAATGAATTTAGCCTAAAACTGTCTCTGAGTACACCTTAAAAGAAATGAAAAATATTTTTCAATGAAACATTTTATTGTCATATTCACGAGTAAAATAGTTTAAGGTAATTAAGAACTACTTATTTAAAAATATAATAAAATATTCTTTTTTATAAATATAATAAAATATACTTTGCTCTATATATACTTTCTCATAATCTATAATGCATCAAGGTCACAGAAGAAGAAAACAAACAAAGATGGCGAACAAGAATGAAGGTCCTTCTGAGATGAAAGAAGTGCAAGTTGCTGCTATTATTGATGATAAAGAAGTGGTGAAAAATAAAGCAAAAGAAAAAGAAGATCAGAAGACAAAAATACCAACAGATGAAAAAGAGACAAAGACTACTACCACCTCATATGAAGATTTGCTCAATATTTCTGAGGATTGGACAGCATATGAGAAAGAGCTTTATGACTATTTTAAGTAGTTAAATATCGAGTTTGGATCTTCGGTTGTCCATAATTTGGATAGCAGAGGAACCCCGTTCTTAATTTTCTTAATAATCCATTAATTAAAAGGCCGTGTTACTTAGACAAGAACTTTAGAAGAGTAACAAAAATTGTTCAATCCAGAAAAATATGGCATGTTTATTTCTTTTTTATATATGTATTGTTGGTTAAGTTTAACATATTTTGGTCCTTTGGGCTTATTTCCCTCCCCTCTCTATTAATGAGCCCGGATAAAGTCGAGCTATCATGTTTGAATATCGAATTTGAATAATTGATGAAGTTGTTGGGTTTAACGCATTTCATCATTATTTGTACAGAAATGCGTTCACAAAAAAAAAGGAGATAAAAAAATACACAAAAACTTTAACGTGGTTTGATTATATATTTTTGGTTGTTTAAAATCATTTTGGTTCTTTGGGGCTTTTTTTCTGCCTTCTATTCGAATGAGCTAGGATCGAGAATTTTCCTTTGAAATATGAGCCATCAAGTTTAAATATCTTAATTTAAATAATGGAGGAAGTTGTTGGGATAAACGTCTTTGTTATTATCTGTAATGGAAATGCACTCACGAAATTAAAATAGAAGGGAGAAATAGTACACAAAAACTTTAACGTAATTTGATTATATGTCATTGGCTAAGTTGGACATTATTTTGGTTCTTTAATTTGGGGCTTATTTTTTATCCCTCTATTAGAATGAGCTAGATCAATCGAGAATTTTTCTTCAAAATTCGAGCCATCAAGTATGAATATCGAATTTAAATAATGGATGAAGTTGTTGGGTTAAACGTCTTCCTTGTTATCTGTAACGAAAATGCACTCACAAAAATATAAAAGAGAAAAATATATACAAAAAGTTTAACTTTTTATCATTTTGGTTCTTTAATTTGGGGTTCATTCCCTTATTAGAATGAAATAGGATCGAAAATTTTCCCTCAAAATTTGAGCTATCAATTTTGAATAACGGATGAAGTTGTTGATGTGCTACTTGCGTTCATTATTATTTGTAACAGAAATGCACTCACAAAAATAAAAGGAAGAAAAAATCCACGAAAACTTTAACGCGGTGTGATTATATATTGTTGGCTAAGTTTAACATCATTTTGATTCTTTGGGGCTTATTCGCCCCCCCCCCCCCCCCAACTTTTAGAATGAGCTAGGATCAAGAATTTTTCTTCAAAATTAGAGGCATTAAGTTTGAATATTGAATTTGAATAACGGATGAAGTTGAGTTAAACTCTTTCATTATTATTTGTAACGGAAATGCACTCACAAAAATAAAAAGAGAGAAAAAAATTCACGAAAACTTTAACGTGGTGCGGTTATATATTGTTGACTAAGTTTAACATCATTTCGATTCTTTGGGGCTTATTTCGCCCCCGTCTATTAGAATGATCTAGGATCGAGAATTTTCCCTTCGAAATTCGAGCTATCAAGTTTGAGTATTGAATTTGAATGACGGATGAAGTTGTTGAATTAAACGCTTTCATTATTATTTGTAACGAAAATTTTAACGTGATTTGATGGCTCAAGGGAAAGTGATATGCGATTGAAACTTCCTCATTTAATTTTATGCCTCTAATTAGGTTATGTTTGGAGAAGGTGATAGAAAATTGAAATGATTCAATTGAAGTAAATATATTTTTGGATAGTTTTATTAAAATAAAATGGAATTACACAGAAGAGAAGGGCCTCAAAAACCCTTCTTAACCATTAAGAATTTGTTTTTTTTTTCTGCCTTCAAATTTGGGCCAACAATTGAAGAGAGTGACTCATGAGTCATGATAGAATACACTTATTTCCTTCTCAAGTATAATATATATCTTGTATGAATATTGGCTACAACCATTTTATTTTAAACCAATATTTCATATAATTACTTACCAAGCCTCAATCACAATATTTTTTTTGGTGAAGACAAGTTTAGGTGGGGGTAAGCACCGGTATCCCACCAGGTTCAGGGAAGACCTCCCAACCTCTTTGAAGATTTATGGAAGGATTTACATATCACCCACAAATAAGGCCCTCACATCGGTCATAGGGTTCGAACCCTCGCCCTTGTGGGGTAAGAGCCCGAACCTTAACCAACTGTGCCACTCCTCATTGGAAAAAAAATCTAATAATGGGCCGATGATCTTGGAGTCACTATAAAAAGAGGAAAAAAAATCAATTAAGTTGGTAAAAGGCAAAAAAAAAACTATTTACTTTATTTGGAATTTTGTGAATGATAATGCTCCATTCAATTTATTTTTGAAACAGATAGCATTTTCTCATAAAAGTATTAACACTAATATACGTAAAAAAAATTAAATATCGATTGCAACTCTATTTCTATTTAATTATTCTTATTATCATTTTAGGGATAAAATTACAATATCATGTTATAAAAAAATTAATTAGAAGAGAGGCTATATATAAATATAGCGTTTTGGTAATCCCTATTCTTAAGGGTATTTTTGTCTCATAAAAATCACCGATTTTGAAGTTCAGCTTTCCCCTGGGCTTTTTTATGGGAAGAGGATCCTCTAGATTTTTTTCTCTATAGTTGTTGTGCATTTTACCTAAAACGGCGTCGTTTTGTCACTCTGTTTTATTTTTTTTTCATTTTGGAACCCAAGAATAAGGCACAGTTTTGAACCTGTAATTTTCCTTTTTCATACCTCCAGCTTGCCTCCAATGTACTTGCTCAATAGGAAGATATTTGTGCGAGACTGAAAAAATATCTAGCCACTCAATAATAAAATATTTTAAAATAGTCTATACTTGTATTGGAATCTGACACAGCATTTAAGGAAAAATGACCATTTTGTCCTTGACCTAAGTTATATAAGCTTTCTTTAACTAGGTGAAAGATCCCAACCTCTCATCTTCCTCTCCACTCCTCCATGAGTTCCTTTTATTTCCCTACCCATACTGGAATTCAACTCAATAATTAAAACAAAAATGACAAACTTTGTCTGTGGCCTAATCCATACAAACTTTCTTTAACAAGGTAAAATCCCTAGCCTCTAATCTTCTTCTCTGCTCTTCCCTAGTTCCTTACATTTCCTTATACCCAGACTGGGACCTAACTCTAAGGGTTTGTTTGGGAATTAAGAGGGGAAGGGAAGGGGAGAGATTAGAGGAGAAGGGAGGGGAGGGGAAGGGAAGGTTAACCTTCCATATGTCCTCCCCTTGTTTGGATGTTGATACCTCCTCCAAAATACTCCAATTTGGGGTATCTTAAATTTGTGAAGGAGAAGGATAATGGAGGATTAAGACTTGCTCTTCCATTATCTTCTCCTCCAATTTTCATCTTTCCAAACAAGAGGAGGATATCTTGAAACTCTCCCCTTCCCTCCCCTTCTCCTCCTTAATCCCCAATCCAAACATACCTTAAGGCAAAAAGATCATTGTCTCTGACCTAAAGAGTAAGCCCTCTTTAACTGGGTAAAAATCCCTAGCTTCTCATCTTTTTTGCTGCTCTTCCTTGTGTCCCTTCTATTTCCCTACCCTAAGGTAAGCCCTCTTTAACCAGGTAAAAAATTCTAGCCTTTTAATTTACTTTTACTCTCCACTCTTCCCTGGGTCCCTTTTACTCTGTATTTTTAATTATTTAAAAATATAATAAAATATTCTTTGCTCTATATATTCTTTCTCATAATTTATAATGCATCAAGGTCACAAAAGAAGAAAATAAACAAAGATGGCAAAGAAGAATGAAGGTCCTTCTGAGATGAAAGAAGTGCAAGCTGCTGCTACCATTGATGATAAAGAAGTGCTTAACAATAAAGCAGAAGAAAAGGAAGATCAGCAAAAAAAATTGCCAAAAGATGAAAAGGAGGCAAAGACTACAACCACCTCATATGAAGAGTTGCTCAATATTTCTGAGGATTGGACAGCATATGAGAGCTTGCTTTATGACTATTTTAAGTAGTTTATTTTCGAGTCTGGATCTTCTGCTGTCCATAACCGAAATAGCAGAGAATCTCCGTTCTTACTTTTTCTAATAATCCATTAATTAAAAGGTCGTGTTGCTTAGACTAGAATTTTAGAAGAGTGACAAAAATTGTTCAATCCAAAAATTCTAGAGAACTTTTTATTTATATATATTTTGGTTAAGTTTAACATCATTTTGGTCCTTTGAGGTTTATTTTTTTCCCTTTATTAGAATGAGCTAGAATCGAGAATTTTCCTTCAAAATCCGAGCCATCAAGTTTGAAAATATGAATTTGAATAATGAATGAAATTGTTGGGTTACACGCTTTTCATTATTATCTGTAACGGAAATGCACTCACAAAAATAAAGTAGAGAAAAAATTACACAAAAACTTTAACGCGGTTTGATGATATATTGTTGGCTAAGTTTATCATCATTTTGGTTCTTTGGGGCTTATTTTTCCCCCTCTGTTAGAAAGAGCAAGGATTGAGATTTTTTTCAAAATTCGAGCCATCATGTTTGAATATATGAATTTGAATAATGATGAAGTTGTTGAGTTAAACGGTTTTCATAATTATTATCTGTAACAGAAATGCAATCACAAAAATAAAAGAAAGAAAAAATACATAAAAAATTTAACGTGGTTTGATTATATATTGTTGGCTAAGTTTAATAACATTTTGGTTCTTTGGGGTTTATTTTATCCCCTCTATTAGAATGAGCTAGGATCGAGAAATTTCCTTTGAAATTCGAGCTATCGAATTTGAATATATAATGGATGAAGTTGTTCAGTTAAACGCCTTCATTATTATTTGAAACTGAAATGTAATCACAAAAGTAAAAGAGAGAAAAAAAACACAAAAACTTTAACGTGATTTGATTATATATTGTTGGCTAAGTTTAACTTTATTTTGGTTCTTTGGAGCTTGTTTTTCGCCCTCTATTAGAATGAGCTAGGATCGAAAATTTTTCTTTGAAATTTGAGCCATCGAGTTTAAATATCTTAATTTGAATAATGGACGAAGTTGTTGAGATAAACGTCTTCATTATTATCTGAAACGAAAATACACATACAAAAATAGAAGAAAGAAAAAAATAGTAAAATACACAAAAAATTTAATGTGAATTGATTATATATATATTTTTGGCTAAGTTTGACATCATTTTGGTCCTTTGGAGCTTATTTCCCCCTCTTTTAGAATGAGCTAGGATCAAGAATTTTTCTTGGAAATTAGAGCTATCAAGTTTTAATATCCAAATTTGAATAATGGATGAAGTTGTTGGGTTAAACGCCTTCATCATATATAGAGTTTGGTGCGTTTCTGAACTTCAAAGCCGTCATGTTCTTGGCTCATAGTCGCGTGCGTTCCTGCCATAAACTCAGCATCAAGTCTCGCTCATAGCTCATACCTCGAGATTGCCTCCATTGTACTTGCTCAATAGGAGGATATTTGTGTGAGACTGAAAAAATATCTAGCCACTATGATAATAAAATATTTTAAAATAGTCCATACTTGTATTAGAATCTGACACAGTATTTAAGACAAAATGATCATTTTGTCCTTGACCTAAGTTATATAATCTTTCTTTAACTAGGTAAAAGACCCCAGCCGCTCATCTTCCTCTCTACTCTTCCATGAATTCCTTTTATTTCCCTACCCATACTGGAACTCAAGTCAATAATTAAAAAAAATAATAACAAATTTTGTCTGTGGCCTAAGCCATACAAACTTTCTTTCACAAGGTAAAATCCCTAGCCTCTGATCTTCTTCTCTGCTCTTCCCTAGTTCCTTATATTTCCTTAAACCCAGACTTGGACCTAACACAATTACTAAGGCAAAAAGATCATTGTCTCTGACCTAAAGTGTAAGCCCTCTTTAACTGGGTAAAAAACCCTAGTCTCTCATCTTTTTTTCTGCTCTTCCCTGGGTCCCATCTATTTCCCAACCCTAAGGTAAGCCCTCTTTAACCAGGTAAAAAATCCTAGCCTTTTAATTTACTTTTACACTCTACTAGTGTTCCCTGGGTGGCTGGGTCCCTTTCTATCTCCTTGAATCCCATATATATATATATATATATATATATATATTCAGGGGTACTAATTTGACCATCAAAGTCCATAACGATTGAGCTGGGCCTTGGCACCCTCTTGGTTCTGTCTGAGCCACGTACGTTGAATTTCGTCTGGAAAAATAAAAATCGATATTCCTCAGGTAATAATATATTTCGTCGCTAGCAAATATTTTTTATCCTTAACTAAATAGGAAGGTTTATATATATGTGTGTGTGTGTATAAATTTTAGCACAAGAAAGAAAAATCGATGAACCTATATATATTTAGTCATATAAAAAGGCACATTATCAGACATGAAAAATCAACGAAGTTAGCCTAAAATTGTCTCTGAGTACACCTTAAAAGAAATGGATATATATTTTCAATGAAACATTTTATTGTCATATTCACGAGTAAAATATTTTAAGGTAATTAAGAACTAATTATTTAAAAATATAAGAAAATATTCTTTTTTTATAAATATAATAAAATATACTTTGCTCTATATATGCTTTCTCATAATCTATAATGCATCAAGGTCACAGAAGAAGAAAACAAATAAAGATGGCGAAGAAGAGTGAAGATCCTTCTGAGATGAAAGAAGTGCAAGTTGCTGCTACCATTGATGATAAAGAGGTGCATAAAAATAAAGCTGAAGAAAAAGAAGATCAGAAGAAAAAATTACCAAAAGATGAAAATGAGACAAAGACTACTACCACCTCATATGAAGATTTGCTCAATATTTCCGAGGATTGGACAACATATGAGAGCTTGCTTTATGACTATTTTAAGTAGTTAATTCTCGAGTATGGATCTTCGGCTGTCCATAATCAGAATAGCAGAGGATCCCCGTTCTTAATTTTCTTAATAATCCATTAATTATAAGGTTGTGTTACTTAGAAAAGAACTTTAGAAAGAGTAACAAAAACTGTTCAATCTAGAAAAATATGGCATGTTTATTTCTTTTATATATATATATATATATATATTGTTGGTTAAGTTTTACATATTTTGGTCCTTTGGGCTTTTTTTTTTCCCTCCACTAATGAGCCTGGATAAAGTCGAGCTATCAAGTTTGAATATCGAATTTGAATAACGGATGAAGTTGTTGGTTTAAACGCTTTTCATTATTATTTGTAACGGAAATGCACTCGCAAAAAATAAAAGAGAGAAAAAAATACACAAAAATTTTAACGTGGTTTGATTATATATTTTTGGCCAAGTTTAACATCATTTTGGTTCTTTGGGGATTTTTTTTTTCCTTCTATTCAAATGAGCTAGGATCGAGAACTTTCCTTTGAAATTTGAGCCATCAAGTTTAAATATCTTTTGAACAATGGACGAAGTTGTTGGGATAAATGTCTTAATTATTATCTGTAACGGAAATGCAGTCACAAAATTAAAATAAAAGAGAGAAAAAATACACAAAAACTTTAACGTGATTTGATTATATATTATTAGCTAAGTTGGACATTATTTTGATTCTTACATTTGGGGCTTATTTTTTATCCCTTTATTAGAATGAGCTAGATCAATCGAAAAATTTTTCTTCGAAATTTGAGCCATCAAGTATGAATATTGAATTTGAATAATGAATGAAGTTGTTGGGTTAAACGTCTTCATTATTATTTGTAAAGAAAATGCACTCACAAAAATATAAGAGAGAAAAATATATACAAAAACTTTAACTTTTTATCATTTTGGTTCTTTGGGGTTCATTCCCTTGTTAGAATGAGCTAGGATAAAAAAATTTCTTAGAAATTCGAGCTATCAATAGTTTGAATATCAAATTTGAATAAAGGATGAAGTTGTTGATGAGCTAAATGCATTCATTATTATTTGTAACAGAAATGCACTCACAAAAATAAAAGAAAGAAAAAAATTCACGAAAACTTGAACGCGGTGTGATTATATATTGTTGGCTAAGTTTAGCATCATTTTGATTCTTTGGGGCTTATCCCCCCCCCCCCCCTCCCTCCTCTTTTAGAATGAGCTAGGATCAAGAATTTTTCTTCGAAATTCGAGGTATCAAGTTTGAATATCGAATGTTGTTGACTTAAACTCTTTCATTATTATTTGTAACAAAAATGTACTCACAAAAATAGAAGAGAGAAAAAAATTCAGGAAAACTTTAAAGGCTCAAAATCTATTAGTCTAATATTACGATTCTACAATTAAATAAACTTTACTACTTGTTATTTTGGCACCGATAAATTGCAAACCCTCCCCAATACAAAAAACAGCATTTTTAGCGACGGTTTTTTCTTCCTTTACCGTCGCTAAAGATATAACGACGGTTATGTCAACCGCTGTTAAAGTTAGCGTCGGGAACAAAACCCAGCGACGCTTGACAGAACCGTCGCCATTGACCGTCGCTAAGGTCTTTTAAGATGACCTTTTTTTTATGTTTTAACGACGGTTTTGACTGCTGTAAAACAACGACGGTTTCAACCGTCGTTAATAACAATGTTTAGGATCTGAATTGGACTCTTTTTTTTAGCTTTTTTTTAATTTTTTTATATTTTATTTTCCTAAAAAAATATAAATACTTATTCAACCAAAATAATTTCATTTGTATTCAAGATATAGGTAAAGTTTAACATACAAAATATATCCATAATCACTAAGTCAACATTTAACATCCAAAACATTTCCATAATCACCAAGTCAACATTTAACATCCAAAACATATCCATATTCACCAAGTCAACATTTAACATCCAAAACATATCCATAATACTAAAAAACTTTTACAATATAGCAACAATAGTTCATATATATAAAGAATTAAGAAAGAGACCTAGAAACAAATGCTTATAGCTCCCAAAAGTAATTCATACGAGTTCAGACAAAAATGTAAAGCTCATAAAAAAAAAAAAGCTTTGGCGAAATGTAAACACCAGCATAAATTACAGAGGAAGAAACTAAAAACTAAAACCTGGGCAGGTCAGATGGAATATTTGTTTACTTTTTACTCTGAATGCTTGCAGGCAAAGAAATTAGACAAAAAAAGCTCAAAGAGATGCTTTAAAACCTACTATGGGAATAGTTCAAAATCCCAGGGATAGACCTGCTGCAATATCTAGTTAAATCCACACCATCTCCCAAGAATTCGGTATGGAGCTTACCAGCATACAAGTGTCCTAGAAGTAATCATCTCAGCATGATTCAGAGGCAGCCTTGTTCTATCTAACAAGAAAAGAACATATCCAATTTAGAATGGTTTAGTAAGAGAATGAACTAATATTATACAACCTGTAACAAAAGCATAGAGTGACAAACATGTAGAGAAGAGAAGAATTTGGCAGGGAGGGGAAAAAACAAACTATACAATAAAGCATAATAAATCAAAAAGGGACATTTGAAAGACCCAAACTATTATGAGTCAAACATATCACTTTACCAATTTCTCTGTTGTTCAAATAGGGTAGGAATTACTCCTTGCTATCCCTAAAGCATGCCAGTAAGCTCCACAAAATGCTCTGTCACATCCCGAACCTGCCAGAAAAGAAAATTTTAAACTCTGTTAGCTTCAAAATAATGAAACAATTAAATCTCACTACGAAGTTCCAAACATACAAGTCTAGTCAGTACAATTATCAGTATCTTAAATACACTTGTGCACTGGAAATGGAGAGCATGTAGTTTAAAATGCAATTACCAGGTCTACGGCCAAAGCTAGTTTGATTAGCATTTCATTAGCCAACCTAGTATATAGACTGTAAAGTCTAAATGCTAACATGGACGAATTTTTTTCACCCTTTCTCTAAAACATTTTTACGAAAGGGAAAGAAAACAATTTGCAGTGCCATATCTAAACATTACAACTTAGTACTTACAATATTGAGAAACACCAAAGCCATTACGGGAAGGCATCATTCCTCCACATGCTTGACATTGGAGATGGACAGTGTTTTGGTTGCATCGGAATCCACCAACTTCAGAAATTGAATTCAATTACTGCACAATCCAAGTCAGATTAGTCAAATCCCAATAAACTTCTGGATACTAATGGTTTCATCCAAAAGAAAAAAAATTAATTACTGAAAGAAAAATATAATATTAGCTAGTAATGTACATTTTGTAAATAGAAAACAAAAATAAAATATAGAAATCATAAAAACTACAAAGTAACTGCCATAGAAGGAAAATTTTTACTTACCTTAGCTTATGTGTTTCATAACCTGAAAATATTTAACAGCATATCGTTAGTTTGACACAAATGAAATTGCTTGAAGAACTGACATGTCATCAGGAATCATATATGAAAAAGAAATAAAAAAATTAAAAGGAATGAACAACAAGAGCCTCATTGATCTCATCTACATACACATCGTTATTTACTGCACCAAGTTCTTAATAGCCCATAGACAAAGTCAACCATGTGAACTTCACAAAGCTACATCATAGAATTAGACAATTCACATTTCACAATCCATTAAACCATATAATAATTAAGCACTAGAAAATATATATATTAAAAAAATAAAAAACACAAATGGCAAACTTTCTTCATTAATTACGTCACTTGTGCTCCAATTATTAATGTTTGATTAGGCACCTTTGTGTACTCCAAGTCCAAGCCGCCTTGCAATTCAATCTCTTCTACATGGCTCTGCTTGCATCTATGGTAGACAAATAAAGCCAAGATTGACACAATCGAAGTCACCACTCCAAACACAAGAGTTAGCACAAACCCCTGCATCTTCATTCCCTTCAAAAGCTGGGAAGCCTTCCCAAACACCTCAACTCCACTTTTTGCTTCAAGTACAGAAACCACAATAGACAAAATCCAAACAACTGCTAGCTGAACATAAAAATATACTAGTATAATCAATATGGGATAAACCCAAACTGGAGAGCGAAAAGGATTAGAAAAATTCAGAGCAAAAGGATAAATAGACAAGAATGCAAAGGCCCAAAAGACAAAACTAAATGTTTCCTCTCAACATACCGTTAGATGTACAAAAACAAAAGTAAATTTAGAAACCACAGACAAAGAAGCTAATGCAATAAACCAAAAAAAAACATAAGAAATTATTTTGATTAATTGAGCAGTAACTAACAAATCAATTTTCTTATTCCCTTGTGCGTTAAAAATTCAATCATTTTTCTTAAAGAAATTTAAAACCCCGTTTTGCAATGTCATTTTCTTTAATGAAATATTTTCTCTACAAACTCCGTGAAACAAGGAAATTAATACATAAAACGCAATCTATCTTCAAAGTTATGATATTGCTGCAATGAATATACTAATAACAAGAGAAACACAATTTAGTAAATACTTGTTGATTTATTATATTATTACACAACACGCAATTCTTCTGTACCAGGCTAATTGTTAGATTTTGAAAAATTGTTAAGTAAACTGATATGGGATAACTCTATCCAAAAAAGATGTCTGCAAGAAGTTAAAACCTGGGCAGTCAATATGGACTAAAATTTGTCCATGAAGCCATTAATGAGCCCTATGTTCATAAAATCCTAGGACTACTCATCCATAGGACACATCTAAGAAAATTTAGGAATTGAACAAGAAGAAGATATAAAATTTTCTGAAGTGCATTAAAAAAGATAAAGAAAATTATATATTAACCAAAGTGTAGGTGGAGTGAAATGAGGAACAGGTTATTGAGTTGGTTTAAACTAACACTGCGTTATATATGTGTATTGCTCCTCGCTTAGTGAATCAGAACTACAACAATTAAATTAAAGGCAAAAAGAAAAGCAAAGAGGAAAGAGATATGGGAGGAAGAAGAGGAGAAAGAAAGCTTGGCATTCCAATCCCTGTCCCATCCACTAGAGAGGTACAACAGTTATAGCACCAGCAGGCAGGCATGTACATATATATATATATATATATATATATATATATATATATATATATATATATATATATATATATATATATATATATATGCAGCACCAACAACAGATTTTCACGATATCAATATCAATCATCAAGTTTCAGTTTGATAATTGAGCATGAACTCACCTGAATATATTCATATATATCTAAATTCTGATCTTCACGAATTTGATACACCCATTGATTATGGATTTCGAATTCAAGAGAACGAAATTAACCGAGAAGGTTATAATAAACAGGGGAAAATAAGCAAAAATCTCAGTAAGAGTAAGATAAATCAAATCAGAGGAGACTGAAGCGAGTTAGGGCTCAGGGAAAACATGAACTCGGTTAGGGGCCAGGGCGACGAAATAGAGAGAGAAGAAAGACTGACCAACCTCCACGAAATTGCGAACTCCTGCGCGCGCGGCTCCGGTTCCGGTTCCGGTGCCGGTTCTATGGGGTGGAATCTCGACGGCGACGGATGGCTCTCAGCTGTTCACTCTGGCAGTGGGTAGAAGACGGAGACGCCAGAGATGGGAGTGAAAAAAGAGAAGGGCTTTGAAAAAAAAAAAAGGCCTCCTTCAAAAAAAAGGCTTTCTTGACGGGTTCAAAACCGCCGAAAATAAAGGTATTTACCGACGGTTTCTAAAACGCGCCGGTAAATAACCGCGGTAAATATCCTAATTTCTTGTAGTCCTCAATAAATTTTTGACCACAAAATTTGAAGAAAATCTTGTCTCACCCAATACAAAACATACCCAAATCCAATTACACCATTTGATTATTTATAAAGGCTAATAGTAACCTTCACCTGGAATATTTATAATTCCTTATCTCTCTTTTACTAATCTGAAATCCTAATCGATGTGGGACTGTAAGTTCTTTATTTTTTATTATGATAATGAATATATAGCATTGAGTTTATGCATACTTTCTTTACATTGGTTAGAAGGAAAGGGAAAGTGCTATGTGATTGAAACTTCCTCATTTAATTTTATGCCTAAAATTAGGTTTTGTTTGCAGAAGGTGATAGAAAATTGGAATGATTCAATTGAACTAAATACATGTTTGGATACTTTTATGAAAATAAAATGGAATTACAGAGAAGGGCCTCAAAAACCATTCTTCAAAATTCGTTTTTTTTTTTTTCTGCCTTCAAATTTGGGGTCAAAAATTGAAGAGAGTTACTCATGATAAAATACACTTATTTCCTTCTCAAGTATAATATATATCTTATATGAATATTGACTACAACCATTTTATTTTAAACCAATATTCATATAATTACTTACCAAGCCTCAATCACAATTTGACAAAAGCCAAAAAAATCTAATAATGGTCCGATGATCTTGGATTCACTGTAAAAAGAGAAAAAAGAAAATATCAATTAAGTTGGTAAAAGGCAAAAAAAAAATTTACTTGATTTGGAATTTTGTGAATGATAATGCACCATTCATTTTAATTTTGAAAGAGATAGCATTTACTGATAAAAGTACTAACACTAATATACGGAAAAAAAATTAAATATTGATTGAAACTCTATTTCTATTTAATTATTCTTATTATCATTTTAAGGATAAAATTACAATATCATGTTATAAAAAATTAATTAGAAGAGAGGCTATATAAAAATATAGCGTTTTTGTAATCCCTATTGTTAAGTATATTTTCGTCTCATAAAAATCACCGATTTTGAAGTTCAGCTTTTCCCTGGGCTTTTTATGGGAAGAGGATCCTCTAGATTTTTTTCCCTACAGTTGTTATGCATTTTGCCTAAAATGGCGTCGTTTTGTCACTCTGTTTTATTTTTTTTTCATTTTTGAACCCAAGAATACGGCACAGTTTTAAACTTGTAATTTTCCTTTTTTTGTTTATGAGTTGAGCAAATATGGAGTTTGGTGCGTTTATGAACTTTATCGCCGTCACGTTCGTAGCTCATTTCTTTCCCGTATGGGGAATTTGTGCTTGCATTAATGACTATCATTTAATTGTTTTTGTTGGATTTCTTTTTCTTGTTTTTGAATTTCACCTCCCTTCATCTTCAGCAAATTCTCATACATGGGTATGCAAGGGAGGAATTGAATGCCAATTTGAATATGTGTGCTGCTTGATCTCTACTTTCTCTCTCCTCTCTCCTCTCTCTTTCTCTATGTCTCTCTACCTTCACATATTTGGGGTATTTGCAAGAGCAGGCGAAAGAAGAGTAGGTGGTGAAGATGAAGAAGATGAAGAGAAGTGAGAGAAACTGAGAAAGGGAAACAGAGAGAGTGACAGAGTGATGTGGCAAGTGACGTGGAGTGCCACGTCAACTTTATTTACATGTTGGATCCACTTTAGCAGGTCACGTCATCACTTAACGGAAAAACTGGACGGAATGACCAATTTGAAACTTCTATGCAACGTAAAGGACCAATTTAAACTTTTTGAAATATAAAGAACCAATATAAATCTTGATGACAGCATAAATGACCAAAATGGGCTTTTGGCCAATATTTTTAAATAGTCCATACTTTTATTGGAATCTGACACAGCATTTAAGGCAAAATGACCATTTTGTCCTTGACCTAAGTTATATAAGCTTTCTTTAACTAGGTCAAAGACCCCAGCCGCTCATCCTCCTCTCTACTCTTCCATGAGTTCCTTTTATTTCCCAACCCATACTGGAACTCAACTCAATAATTGAAACAAAAATGACAAATTTTGTCTGTGGCCTAATCCATACAAACTTTCTTTAACAAGGTAAAATCCCTAGCCTCTGATCTTCTTCTCTGCTCTTCCCTAGTTCCTTATATTTCCTTATACCCAGACTGGGACCTAACACAGTTACTAAGGCAAAAAGATCATTGTCTCTGACCTAACGAGTAAGCCCTCTTTAACTGGGTAAAAATCCCTAGCCTCTCATCATATTTTCTGCTCTTCCCTGGGTCCTTTCTATTTCCCTACCCTAAGGTAAGCCCTCTTTAACCAGGTAAAAAAATTCTAGCCATTTAATTTACTTTTACTCTCTACTCTTCCCTGGGTGGCTGGGTCCCTTTCTATCTCCTTGAATCTCATCTTATATATATATATATATATATATATATTTATTTATTTATTTATTTATTTTCAGGGGCACTAATTTGACCATCAAAGTCCATAACGATTGAGCTGGGCCTTGGCACCCTCTTGGTTCTGTCTAAGCCGCATAAGTTGAATTTCGTCTGGAAAAATAAAAAATCGCTATTCCTCAGGTAATATTCTTCATCGCTAGCAAATATTTTGTTTCCTTAACTAAATAGGAAGGTTTATATATATATGTGTGTGTGTGTGTGTGTGTGTGTAAGTTTTAGCACAGGAAAGAAAAATCGATGAACCTATATATATATATATATTGTCATATAAAAAAGGCACATTATCAAAAATGGAAAATCAATGAAGTTAGCCTAAAACTGTCTCTGAGTACACCTGAAAAGAAATGGAAATATTTTTTCAATGAAACATTTTATTGTCATATTCACGAGTAAAATATTTTAAGGTAATTAAGAAATAATTATTTAAAAATATAATAAAATATTCTTTTTTATTAATATAATAAAATATACTTTGCTATATATATATACTTTCTCATAATCTATAATCCATAAAGGTCACAAAAGAAGAAAACAAACAAAGATGGCAAACAAGAATGAAGGTCCTTCTGAGATGAAAGAAGTGCAAGCTGCTTCTATCATTGATGATAAAGAAGTGCTTAAAAATAAAGCTGAAGAAAAAGAAGATCAGAAGACAAAAATACCAAAAGATGAAAAAGAGACAAAGACTACTACCACCTCATATGAAGATTTGCTCAATATTTCCGAGGATTGGACAGCATATGAGAAAGAGCTTTATGACTATTTTAAGTAGTTAAATATCGAGTTTGGATCTTCGGCTGTCCATAATTTGGATAGCAGAGAATCCCGTTCTTAATTTTCTTAATAATCCTTTATTTAAAAGGCCGTGTTACTTAGACAAGAACTTTAGAAGAGTAACAAAAATTGTTCAATCCAGAAAAATATGGCATGTTTATTTCTTTTTTATATATGTATTGTTGGTTAAGTTTAACATATTTTGGTCCTTTGGGCTTATTTCCCTCCCCTCTCTATTAATGAGCCTAGATAAAGTCGAGCTATCATGTTTGAATATCGAATTTGAATAACGGATGAAGTTGTTGGGTTTAACGCATTTCATCATTATTTGTACGAAAATGCACTCACAAAAAATAAAGGAGATAAAAAAATACACAAAAACTTTAACGTGGTTTTATTATATATTTTTGGCTGAGTTTAAAATCATTTTGGTTCTTTGGGGCTTATTTTTTTTGCCTTCTATTCGAATGAGCTAGGATCGAGAATTTTCCTTTGAAATTTGAGCCATCAAGTTTAAATATCTTAATTTAAATACTAGAGGAAGTTGTTGGGATAAATGTCTTTGTTATTATCTGTGACGCAAATGGACTCACGAAATTAAAATAGTAGAGAGAAATAGTACACAAAAACTTTAACGTAATTTGATTATATGTCATTGGCTAAGTTGGGCATTATTTTGGTTCTTTAATTTGGGGCTTATTTTCTATCCCTCTATTAGAATGAGCTAGATCAATCGAGAATTTTCCTTCGAAATTCGAGCCATCAAGTATGAATATCGAATTTAAATAATGGATGAAGTTGTTGGGTTAAACGTCTTCATTATTATCTGTAACGAAAATGCACTCACAAAAATATAAGAGAGAAAAATATACACAAAAACTTTAACTTTTTATCATTTTGGTTCTTTGGGGTTCATGGCCTTATTAGAATGTGCTAGGATCGACAATTTTCCTTCAAAATTTGAGCTATCAATAGTTTGAATATCAAATTTGAATAACGGATGAAATTTTTGATGAACTAATTGCGTTCAATATTATTTGTAACAGAAATGCACTCACAAAAATAAAAGGAAGAAAAAAATTCACGAAAACTTTAACGCGTGTGATTATATATTGTTGGCTAAGTTTAACATCATTGGGGATTATTCGCCCCCCCCCCCTCTTTTAGAACGAGCTAGGATCAAGAATTTTTCTTCGAAATTAGAGGTATCAAGTTTGAATATCGAATTTGAATAAGAATGAAGGTGTTGAGTTAAACTCTTTCATTATTATTTGTAACGGAAATGCACTCGCAAAAATAAAAGAGAGAAAAAATTCACGAAAACTTTAACGTGGTGTGATTATATATTTTTGACTAAGTTTTTCGGGTCTTTGGGGTTTATTTCGCTCCCCCCCCCCCCTCCCCTCTATTAGAATGAGCTAGGATCGAGAATTTTCCCTTTGAAATTCGAACTATCAAGTTTGAGTATCAAATTTGAATAATAGATGAAGTTGTTGAGTTAAACGCTTTCATTATTATTTGTAACAAAAATGCACTCACTTAAATAAAAAATGTTCAAGAAAACTTTAACTTGATTTGATGGCTCAAAACCTATTAGTCTAATATTATAATTCTACTTAAATAAACTTCGCTGCTTATTATTTTTGCACCGATAACTTGTAAATCCTCCTCAATAAATTTTTGACCAAAAAATTTGAAAAAAAGTCTTGTCTCAGCCAATACACAACTAATCCAAATCCTATTACACCATTTAATTATATACTTATATACGCTAATAGTAACGTGTGTGTACAAACCCATATAGTTAACCTTCACGTGGCTTATTTATAATTCCTTATCCCTCTTTTACTAATCCTAATCGATGTGGGACTTTAACTTCTCTATTTTTTATTTTGATAATGAATATATAGCTTTTAGTTTAGGGTAAACTACAGTTTGCCCCCCTGTGGTTTGGCCTAAATCCAGTTTACCCCCCTGTGGTTTAAAATGCAACACTTAACTACCATGTGGTTTGGCTTAAAATTAATGTGTCCCCCTGTGGTTTAGAGTGTGACACTTGACCCCCCTGCGGTTTGTTATGTTATCACTTAACTACCCTATATTATTTTTTTCTCAAAATTTAATATTTAATATAACTTATAAAAGAAATTACCTACAAATAATTCAATTAATTAATTATTTTATTAAATATTTATTTTATCTCTAAAATAATAATAATAAACTCTAATCTTCTACTTTCAACTCTTTTTAGCGTTTCTTTCAAACTCTTTCTTTCCTCTAATTTCTCCACTATATCCAAGAGTACTGTTATGCTCCTAATCTAAGGATACTTTTATAAGAAAATTATTATTTAAAGTTAGAGTTTATAAGCTCAATAAAGTTAACATTCAATCCAGGTATGTATGTTCTGAACTTGAACAATAAAAAAAAACTTAAATTTAGTTTTGATTGTTTTAGATAAAAAATAACAATAAAATGAATAAATAACTAAATATAAATAATCAATGGAGTAAACAATAAATATTAAATTATTTTATTGGTGTTTTAAAATTATAATTTTATTTTTATATTAATTATAATTTTTTTTTGAATTATTTTATAATTCTAGAGTGTTGAATGACAAATTTTAAATATTAAAAGTATTAAATGATGATTAATTTGACTAAAATTTGGATAGAAGATAGGTGAAGGTAGTTAAGTGATAACATAACAAACCACAGGGGGGTCAAGTGTCACACTCTAAACCACAGGGGGGCACATTAATTTTAAGCCAAACCACAGAGTGGTTAAGTGTCGAATTTTATACCACAGGGGGGCAAACTGAATTTAGGCCAAACCACAGGGGGGCAAACTGTAGTTTACCCTTTAGTTTATGCATACTTTCTTTGGCAATCGAACTACTTTACATTGGTTAGAAGGAAAGGGAAGTGCTATGTGATTGAAACTTCCTCATTTAACTTTACGCTTCTAATTAGGTTATGTTTGGATACTTTTATGAAAATAAAATGGAATTACAAAGAAGGGCCTCAAAAACTCTTCTTAACCATTCAAAATTCGTTTTTTTTTCCTGGCTTCAAATTTCGGGTCAAAAATTGAAGAGATTGACTCATGGTAAAATATACTTATTTCCTTCTCAAGTATAATATATATCTTGTATGAATATTGGCTACAACCATTTTAATTTCAACCAATATTCATATAATTACTTACCAAGCCTCAATCAAATTTGACAAAAGCCAAAAAAAAATCTAATAATGGGGCACTGATCTTGGAGTCACTGTAAAAAGAGAAAAAAAAAATCAATTAAGTTGGTAAAAGACAAAAAAATAATTTTCCTTGATTTGGAATTTTGTGAATGATAATGCTCCATTCATTTTATTTTTGAAAGAGATAGCATTTACTGATAAAAGTACTAACAGTAATATATGTAAAAAAAATTAAATATTGATTGGAACTCTATTTCTATTTAATTATTCTTGTTATCATTTTAAGGATAAAATTACAATATCATGTTATAAAAAATTAATTAGAAGAAAGGCTATATATAAATATAGCGTTTTGGTAATCCCTATTCTTAAGAATATTTTTGTCTCATAAAAATCACCAATTTTGAAGTTCAGCTTTCCCCTGGGCTTTTTATGGGAAGAGGATCCTCTAGATTTTTTTCCCTACAGTTGTTATGCATTTTGCCTAAAATGGCGTCGTTTTGTCACTCTGTTTTTTTTTTCATTTTTGAACCCAAGAATACGGCACAGTTTTGAACGTGTAATTTTCCTTTTTTTGTTTATGAGTTGAGCAAATATGGAGTTTGGTGCATTTATGAACTTTATCGCCGTCACGTTCGTAGCTCATTTCTTTCCCGTATGGGGAATCTGTGCTTCCATTAATGATTATCATTTAATTTTTTTTGTTGGATTTCTTTTTCTTGTTTTTAAATTTCACCTCCCTTCATCATCTTCAACAAATTCTCATACATGGGTATCCAAGGGAGGAATTGAATGCCAATTTGAATATGTGTGCTGCTTGATCTCTACTTTCTCTCTCCTCTCTCCTCTCTCCTCTCTCTTTCTCTTTCTCTCTCTACCTTCACATATTTGGGGTATTTGCAGGAGCAGGCGAAAGAAGAGTAGGTGGTGAAGATGAAGAAGATGAAGAGAAGTGAGAGAAACTGTGACAGGGAAAGAGAAAGAGTGACAGAGTGATGTGCCAAGTGACGTGGAGTGCCACGTCAACTTTATTTACACGTTGGATCGACTTTAGTAGGTCACGTCATCACTTAACGGAAAAACTGGACGGAAGGACCAATTTGAAACTTCTATGCAACATAAAGGACCAATTTAAACTTTTTGAAATATAAAGAACCAATATAAATCTTGGTGACAGCATAAATGACCAAAATGGGCTTTTGGCCAATATTTTAAAATAGTCCATACTTGTATTGGAATCTGACACAACATTTAAGGCAAAATGACCATTTTGTCCTTGACCTAAGTTATATAAGCTTTCTTTAACTAGGTCAAAGACCTCAGCCGCTCATCCTCCTCTCTACTCTTCCATGAGTTCCTTTTATTTCCCAACAAATACTGGAACTCAACTAAATAATTAAAACAAAAATGACAAATTTTGTGTGTGGCCTAATCCATACAAACTTTCTTTAACAAGGTAAAATCCCTAGCCTCTGATCTTCTTCTCTGCTCTTCCCTAGTTCCTTATATTTCCTTATACCCAGACTGGGACCTAACACAGTTACTAAGGGAAAAAGATCATTGTCTCTGACCTAACGAGTAAGCCGTCTTTAACTGGGTAAAAATCCCTAGCCTCTCATCATATTTTCTGCTCTTTCCTGGGTCCGTTCTATTTCCCTACCCTAAGGTAAGCCCTCTTTAACCAGGTAAAAAAATTCTAGCCTTTTAATTTACTTTTACTCTCTACTCTTCCCTGGGTGGCTGGGTCCCTTTCTATCTCCTTGAATAACATCTTTTATATATATATATATATCTCTCTTTTCAGGGGCACTAATTTGACCATCAAAGTCCATAACGATTGAGCTGGGCCTTGGCACCCTCTTGGTTCTGTCTAAGCCGCATAAGTTGAATTTCGTCTGGAAAAATAAAAAATCGCTATTCCTCAGGTAATATTCTTCGTCGCTAGAAAATATTTTGTTTCCTTAGCTAAATAGGAAGATTTATATATATATATATATATATATATATATATATATATATATATATGTGTGTGTGTGTGTGTGTGTGTGTGTATCTCTGTGTGTGTGTGTAAGTTTTACCACAGGAAAAAAAAAATCGATGAAACTATATATATATATATATATATATATATATATATATATATATATATATATATATATATATATTTATTTTGTCATATAAAAAAGGCACATTATCATAAATGGAAAATCAATGAAGTTAGCCTAAAACTGTCTCTGAGTACGCCTGAAAAGAAATGGAAATATTTTTTCAATGAAACATTTTATTGTCATATTCACGAGTAAAATATTTTAAGGTAATTGAGAACTAATTATTTAAAAATATAATAAAATATTCTTTTTTATTAATATAATAAAATATACTTTGCTCTATATATACTTTCTCATAATCTATAATGCATAAAGTTCACAGAAGAAGAAAACAAACAAAGATGGCAAACAAGAATGAAGGTCCTTCTGGGATGAAAGAAGTGCAAGCTGCTGCTATCATTGATGATAAAGAAGTGCTTAAAAATAAAGCTGAAGAAAAAGAAGATCAGAAGACAAAAATACAGAAAGATGAAAAAGAGACAAAGACTACTACCACCTCTTATGAAGATTTGCTCAATATTTCCGAGGATTGGACAGCATATGAGAAAGAGCTTTATGACTATTTTAAGTAGTTAAATATCGAGTTTGGATCTTCGGCTGTCCATAATTTGGATAGCAGAGAATCCCCGTTCTTAATTTTCTTAATAATCCATTAATTAAAAGGCCGTGTTACTTAGACAAGAACTTTAGAAGAGTAACAAAAATTGTTCAATCCAGAAAAATATGACATGTTTATTTCTTTTTTATATATGTATTGTTGGTTAAGTTTAACATATTTTGGTCCTTTGGGCTTATTTCCCTCCCCTCTCTATTAATGAGCCTGGATAAAGTCGAGCTATCAAGTTTGAATATCAAATTTGAATAATGGATGAAGTTGTTGGGTTTAACGCATTTCATTATTATTTGTACGGAAATGCAGTCACAAAAAATAAAGGAGATAAAAAAATACACAAAAACTTTAACGTGGTTTGATTATATATTTTTGGCTAAGTTTAAAATCATTTTGGTTCTTTGGGGCTTTTTTTTTGCATTCTATTCGAATGAGCTAGGATCGAGAATTTTCCTTTGAAATCTGAGCCATATATCAAGTTTAAATATCTTAATTTAAATAATGGAGGAAGTATGTTGGGATAAACGTCTTTGTTATTATCTGTAACGCAAATGCACTCACGAAATTAAAATAGAAGAGAGAAATAGTACACAAAAACTTTAACGTAATTTGATTATATGTCATTGGCTAAGTTGGACATTATTTTGGTTCTTTAATTTGGGGCTTATTTTTTATCCCTCTATTAGAATGAGCTAGATAATTTTTCTTCGAAATTCGAGCCATCAAGTATGAATATCGAATTTAAATAATGGATGAAGTTGTTGGGTTAAACGTCTTCCTTGTTATCTGTAACGAAAATGCACTCACAAAAATATAAGAGAGAAAAATATATACAAAAAGTTTAACTTTTTATCATTTCGGTTCTTTAATTTGGGGTTCATTCCCTTATTAGAATGAGGTAGGATCGAAAATTTTCCCTCAAAATTTGAGCTATCAATAGTTTGAATATCAATTTTGAATAACGGATGAAGTTGTTGATGAGCTAATTGCGTTCATTATTATTTGTAACAAAAATGCACTCACAAAAATAAAAGGAAGAAAAAAATTCACGAAAACTTTAACGCGGTGTGATTATATATTGTTGGCTAAGTTTAACATCATTTTGATTCTTTGGGGCTTATTCGCTCCCCCCCCCCCCCCTTTTAGAATGAGCTAGGATCAAGAATTTTTCTTCAAAATTAGAGGCATCAAGTTTGAATATCGAATTTGAATAACGGATGAAGTTGAGTTAAACTCTTTCATTATTATTTGTAATGGACATGCACTCACAAAAATAAAAGAGAGAAAAAAATTCACAAAAACTTTAACGTGGTGTGGTTATATATTGTTGACTAAGTTTAACATCATTTCAGTTCTTTGGGGCTTATTTCGCACCCCTCTATTAGAATGATCTAGGATCGAGAATTTTCCGATCGAAATTCGAGCTATCAAGTTTGAGTATTGAATTTGAATGACGGATGAAGTTGTTGAGATAAACGCTTTCATTATTATTTGTAACGAAAATGCACTCACAACAATAAAAAAAATGTTCACGAAAATTTTAATGTGATTTGATGGCTCAAGGGGAAGTGCTATGCGATTGAAACTTGCTCATTTAATTTTATGCCTCAAATTAGGTATGTTTGGAGAAGGTGATAGAAAATTGGAATGATTCAATTGAACTAAATATATGTTTGGATAGTTTTATTAAAATAAAATGGAATTACACAGAAGAGAAGGGCCTCAAAAACCCTTCTTAACCATTCAGAATTCGTTTTTTAATTTTTTTTCTGCCTTCAAATTTGGGTCAAAACTTGAAGAGAGTGACTCATGAGTCATCATAAAATACACTTATTTCCTTCTCAAGTATAATATATATCTTGTATGAATATTGGCTACAACCATTTTATTTTAAACCAATATTCATATAATTACTTACCAAGCCTCAATCACAATATGACAAAAGGTAAAAAAAATCAAATAATGGCCCGATGATCTTGGAGTCACTGTAAAAAGAGAAAAAAAAAATCAATTAAGTTGATAAAATGCAAAAAAAAAAATTACTTTATTTGGAATTTTGTGAATGATAATGCTCCATTCATTTTATTTTTGAAAGAGATAGCATTTACTCATAACAGTACTAACACTAATACGTAAAAAAAATTAAATATTGATTGAAACTATATTTCTATTTAATTATTCTTATTATCATTTTAAGGATAAAATTACAAAATCATGTTATAAAAAAATTAATTAGAAGCGAGGCTATATATAAATATAGCGTTTTGGTAATCCCTATTTTTAAGGGTATTTTTGTCTCATAAAAATTACCGATTTTGAAGTTCAGCTTTCCCATGGGCTTTTTATGGGAGGAGGATCCTCTAGATTTTTTTCTCTATAGTTGCTGTGCATTTTGCCTAAAACGGCGTCGTTTTGTCACTCTGTTTTCATTTTTTTTTTCATTTTTGAACCCAAGAATAAGGCACAATTTTGAACCTGGAATTTTCCTTTTTCATACCTCCAGCTTGCCTCCAATGTACTTGCTCAATAGGAAGATATTTGTGCGAGACTGAAAAAATATCTAGCCACTCAATAATAAAATATTTTAAAATAGTCTATACTTGTATTGGAATCTGACACAGCATTTAAGGAAAAATGACCATTTGTCCTTGACCTAAGTTATATAAGCGTTCTTTAACTAGGTGAAAGACCTCAGCCTCTCATCTTCCTCTTCACTCCTTCATGAGTTCCTTTTATTTCCCTACCCATACTGGAACTCAAATCAATAATTAAAACAAAAATGACAAACTTTGTTTGTGGCCTACGCCATACAAACTTTCTTTAACAAGGTAAAATCCCTAGCCTCTGATCTTCTTCTCTGCTCTTCCCTAGTTCCTTATATTTCCTTATACCCAGACTAGGACCTAACACAGTTTCTAAGGCAAAAAGATCATTGTCTCTGACCTAAAGAGTAAGCCCTCTTTAACTGGATAAAAATCCCTAGCTTCTCATCTTATTTGCTGCTCTTCCCTGTGTCCCTTCTATTTCCCTACCCTAAGGTAAGCCCTCTTTAACCAGGTAAGAAATCCTAGCCTTTTAATTTATTTTGACCCTCTACTCTTCCCTGGGTCCCTTTTACTCTGTATTTTTAATTATTTAAAAATATAATAAAATATTCTTTCATCTATATATTCTTTCTCATAATTTATAATGCATCAAGGTCACAGAAGAAGAAAACAAACAAAGATGGCAAAGAAGAATGAACGTCCTTCTAAGATGAAACAAGTGCAAGCTGTTGCTACCATTAATGATAAAGAAGTGCTTAACAATAAAGCAGAGGAAAAGGAAAAAGACCAGCAAAAAAAATTGCCAAAAGATGAAAAGGAGACAAAGACTACAACCACCTCGTATGAAGATTTGCTCAATATTTCTGAGGATTGGACAGCATATGAGAGCTTGCTTTATAAATATTTTAAGTAGTTTATTTTTGAGTCTGGATCTTCTGCTGTCCATAACCGAAATAGCAGAGAATCTCCGTTCTTACTTTTTCTAATAATCGATTAATTAAAAGGTCGTGTTACTTAGACTAGAAATTTAGAAGAGTGACAAAAATTGTTCAATCCAAAAATTCTAGAGAACTTTTTATTTTTATATATTGTTGGTTAAGTTTAACATCATTTTGGTCCTTTGAGGTTTATTTTTTTCCCTTTATTAGAATGAGCTAGAATCGAGAATTTTCCTTCAAAATTCGAGCCATCAAGTTTGAAAATATGAATTTGAATAATGAATGAAGTTGTTGGGTTAAACGCTTTTCATTATTATCTGTAACGGAAATGCACTCCCAAAAATAAAATAGAGAAAAAAATATACAAAAATTTTAACGCGGTTTGATAATATATTGTTGGCTAAGTTTATCATCATTTTGGTTCTTTGGGGCATATTTTTTTCCCCTCTGTTAGAAAGAGCTAAGATTGAGAATTTTCCTTCAAAATTCGAGCCATAAAGTTTGAATATATGAATTTGAATAATGATGAAGTTGTTGAGTTAAACGCTTTTCATAATTATTATCTGTAACAAAAATGCAATCACAAAAATAAAAGAGAGAAAAAATACATAAAAATTTAACATGGTTTGATTATATATTGTTGACTAAGTTTAACATCATTTTGGTTCTTTGGGGCTTATTTGATCCCCTCTATTAGAATAAGCTAGGAACGAGAAATTTACTTTGACATTCGAGCCATCAAGTTTGAAAATATGAATTTGAATAATGAATGAAGTTGTTGGGTTAAACGCTTTTCATTATTATCTGTAACGGAAATGCACTCACAAAAATAAAATTGAGAAAAAAAAATACACAAAAACTTTAACGCGGTTTGATGATATATTGTGGGCTAAGTTTAACATCATTTTGGTTCTTTGGGGCATATTTTTTCCCCTCTGTTAGAAAGAGCTAGGATTGAGAATTTTCATTCAAAATTCGAGCCATCATGTTTGAATATATGAATTTGAACGCTTTTCATAATTGTTATCTGTAACAAAAATGCAATCACAAAAATAAAAGAGACAAAAAATACTTAAAAAATTTAACGTGGTTCGATTATATATTGTTGGCTAAGTTTAACATCATTTTTGTTCTTTAGGGCTTATTTTATCCCCTCTATTAGAATGAGCTAAGATCGAGAAATTTCCTTTGAAATTGGAGCTATCAAATTTGAATATATAATGGATGAAGTTGTTCAGTTCAACGCCTTCATTATTATTTGTAACTGAAATGTATTCACAAAAGTAAAAGAGAGAAAAAAACACAAAAACTTTAACGTGATTTGATTATATATTATTGGCTAAGTTTAACTTTATTTTGGTTCTTTGGAGCTTGTTTTTCGCCATCTATTAGAATGAGCTAGGATTGAGAGTTTTTTCTTTGAAATTTGAGCCATCAAGTTTAAATATCTTAATTTGAATAATGGACGAAGTTGTTGAGATAAACGTCTTCATTATTATCTGAAACGAAAATGCAAATACAAAAATAGAAGAAAGAAAAAAAAAGTAAAATACACAAAAACTTTAATGTGAATTGATTATATATATATATTGTTGGCTAAGTTTGACATCATTTTTGTCCTTTAGGGCTTATTTCCCCCTCTTTTAGAATGAGCTAGGATCAAGAATTTTTCTGGAAAATTAGAGCTATCAAGTTTAAATACCCAAATTTGAATAATGGATGAAGTTGTTGTGTTAAACGCCTTCATCATACATGGAGTTTGGTGCGTTTCTGAACTTCAAATCTGTCACGTTCGCGGCTCATAGTCGCGTGCGTTCCTGCCATAAACTCAGCATCAAGTCGTGTTCGTAGCTCATACCTCGAGATTGCCTCCATTGTACTTGCTCAATAGGAGGATATTTGTGTGAGACTGAAAAAATATCTAGCCACTACGATAATAAAATATTTTAAAATAGTCCATACTTGTATTGGAATCTGACACAGTATTTAAGGCAAAATGACCATTTTGTCCTTGACCTAAGTTATATAAGCTTTCTTTAACTAGGTAAAAGACCCCAGCCGGTCATCTTCCTCTCTACTCTTCCATGAGTTCCTTTTATTTCCCTACCCATATTGGAACTCAATAATTAAAAAAAATGACAAATTTTGTCTGTGGCCTAAGCCAAACAAACTTTCTTTAACAAGGTAAAATCCCTAGCCTCTTATCTTCTTCTCTGCTCTTCCCTAGTTGCATATATTTCCTTATACCCAGAGTTGGACCTAACACAGTTACTAAGGAAAAAATATCAATGTCTCTGACCCAAAGTGTAAGCCCTCTTTCACTGGGTAAAAAACACTAGTCTCTCATCTTATTTTCTGCTCTTCCCTGGGTCCCTTCTATTTCCCTAGCTAAGGTAAGCCCTCTTTAACCAGGAAAAAAATCCTAGCCTTTTAATTTACTTTTACACTCTACTAGTGTTGCCTAGGTGGTTGGGTCCCTTTCTATCTCCTTGAATCTCATCTTACATATATATATATATATATTTTTTCAGGGGCACTAATTTGACCATCAAAGTCCATAATGATTGAGCTAGGCCTTGGCACCCTCTTGGTTTTGTCTAAGCCGCATAAGTTGAATTTCGTTTGGAAAAATAAAAATCGCTATTCCTCAGGTAATATTCTTCGTCGCTAGCAAATATTTTTTATCCTTAACTAAATATGAAGGTTTATATATGTGTGTGTATGTGTGTAAATTTTAGCACAGGAAAGAAAAATCGATGAACCTATATATATTTATTGTCATATAAAAAATGCATATTATCATAAATGAAAAATCAATGAAGTTAGCCTAAAACTGTCTCTGAGTATACCTTAAAAGAAATGGAAATATTTTTTCAATGAAACATTTTATTGTCATATTCACGAGTAAAATATTTTAAGGTAATTAAGATCTAATTATTTAAAAATATAAGAAAATATTCTTTTCTTATAAATATAATAAAATATACTTTGCTCTATATATGCTTTCTCATAATCTATAATGCATCAAGGTCACAGAAGAAGAAAACAAACAAAGATGGCGAAGAAGAATGAAGATCCTTCTAAGATGAAAAAAGTGCAAGCTGCTGCTACCATTGATGATAAAGAAGTCCTTAAAAATAAAGCTGAAGAAAAAGAAGATCAGAAGAAAAAATTACCAAAAGATGAAAAAGAGACAAAGACTACTACGACCTCATATGAAGATTTTCTCAATATTTCCGAGGATTGGACAACATATGAGAGCTTGCTTTATGACTATTTTGAGTAGTTTATTTTCGAGCCTGGATCTTGGGTTGTCCATAATCGGAATCGCAAAGGATCCTTGTTCTTAATTTTCTTAATAATCAATTAATTAAAAGGTTGTGTTACTTAGAAACTGTTCAATCTAGAAAAATATGGCATGTTTATTTCTTTTATATATATATATATTGATGGTTGGTTAAGTTTAACATATTTTGGTACTTTGGTGCTTATTTTTTCCCACTCTACTAATGAGCCTGGATAAAGTCGAGCTATCAAGTTTGAGTATCAAATTTGAACAATGGATAAAGTCGAGCTATCAAGTTTGAGTATCAAATTTGAACAATGGATAAAGTTGTTGAGTTAAACGCTTTCATTATTATTTGTAACGAAAATGCACTCACAAAAATAAAAAATGTTCACAAAAATTTTAACGTGATTTGATGGCTCAAAATTAAACATATTAATCTAATATTACAATTCAACTTAAATAAACTTCACTACTTGTTAATTTTGCACAGATAAATCGTAAACACTCCTCAATAAATTTTTTATCAAAAAATTTGAAAATAATCTTATCTCACCCAATACACAACTTACCAAATCCTATTACACCATTTGATTATATACTTATATAGGTTAATAGTAACGTGTGTGTACTAAATATATGATTCAATTTTATGCCTCTAATTAGGTTATGTTGGGAGAAGGTGATAGAAAATTACAATAATTCAATTGAACTAAATATATGTTTGGATACTTTTATGAAAATAAAATGGAATTACAGAGAAGGGCCTCAAAAACCCTTCTTAACCATTTTAATTTAAACCAATATTGGCTACAACCATTTTAATTTACACTTATTTCTTTCTCAAGTATAATATTTATCTTGTATGAATATTGGCTACAACCATTTTAATTTAAACCAATATTCATATAATTAATTACCAAGCCTCAATCACAATATGACAAAAGCCAGAAAAATCTAATAATTGGCCAATGATCTTGGAGTCACGGTAAATAGAGAAAAAAAAAATCAATTAAGTTGGTAAAAGACAAAATATAAATATTTACTTGATTTGGAATCTTGTGAATGATATTGCTCCATTCATTTTATTTTGGAAAGAGATAGCATTTACTGATAAAAGTACTAACACTATTGTACGTAAAAAAAAAAAATTGATTGAAACTCTATTTCTATTTAATTATTCTTATTACCATTTTAAGGATAAAATTACAATTTCATGTTATAAAAAAATTAATTAGAAGAGAGGCTATATATAAATATAGCGTTATGGTTATCCCTATTTTTAAGGATATTTTTGTCTCATAAAAATCACTGATTTTGAAGTTCAGCTTTCCCCTGTGCTTTTTATGGGAAGAGGAACCACTAGATTTTTTTCCCTACAGTTGCTGGGTATTTTGCCTAAAACGGCGTTGTTTGTCACTCTGTTTTAATTTTTTTTTGAACCCAAGAATACGGCACAGTTTTGAACTTGTAATTTTCCTCTTTTTTTTTCTGATTTCAGCATATAGGGAGTTTGTTGCCTTTATGAACTTCATCGCCGTCACGTTCGTAGCTCATAGTCACGTGCGTTCCTGCCATGAACTCAGCATCAAGTCGCGTTTGTAACTCATACCTCCAGCTTGCGTCCAATGTACTTGCTCAATAGGAGGATATTTGTGTGAGACTGAAAAAATATCTAGCCACTCGATAATAAAATATTTTAAAATAGTCCATAATTGTATTGAATCTGACACAGCAAAATGACCATTTTGTCCTTGACCTAAGTTATATAAGCTTTCTTTAACTAGGTCAAAGACCCCAGCCGCTCATCCTTCTCTCTACTCTTCCATGAGTTCCTTTTATTTCCCAACCCATACTGGAACTCAACTCAATAATTAAAACAAAAATGACAAATTTTGTCTGTGGCCTAATCCATACAAACTTTCTTTAACAAGGTAAAATCCCTAGCCTCTGATCTTCTTCTCTGCTCTTCCCTAGTTCCTTATATTTCCTTATACCCAGACTAGGACCTAACACAGTTACTAAGGCAAAAAGATCATTGTCTCTGACCTAACGAGTAAGCCCTCTTTAACTGGGTAAAAATCCCTAGCCTCTCATCATATTTTCTGCTCTTCCCTGGGTCCCTTCTATTTCCCTACCCTAAGGTAAGCCCTCTTTAACCAGGTAAAAAAATTCTAGCCTTTTAATTTACTTTTACTCTCTACTCTTCCCTGGGTGGCTGGGTCCCTTTCTATCTCCTTGAATCTCATCTATATATATATATATATATATATATATATATATATATATATATATATATATCTTTTCAGGGGCACTAATTTGACCATCAAAGTCCATAACGATTGAGCTGGGCCTTGGCACCCTCTTGGTTCTGTCTAAGCCGCATAAGTTGAATTTCGTCTGGAAAAATAAAAAATCGCTATTCCTAAGGTAATATTCTTCGTCGCTAGCAAATATTTTTTTTCCTTAACTAAATAGGAAGGTTTATATATGTGTGTGTGTGGGTGTGTGTGTGTGTGGGTGTGGGTGTGTGTAAGTTTTAGCACAGGAAAGAAAAATCGATGAACCTATATCTATATATATATGGCTTTGAAGTTTTTGGTGTCACACAACAAAAGTGTGACACCAAAAAAATAACCTCCCCCTCAACTTCCCAATAAATAACCAAGTATGATAGGTGGTTATTAAAAAAATGGAGAAGTGCATAACATCTCTTTTTTTTTTTTTTTTAAATTATGATAAAAATTCTATTTAAAAATTTAAAAATATTTAATTTTTAATGATTTTAAAATATAATAACTATTTTATATTATATTTAAAAAAAATTAAGAATAAATTACATGTATGCACGCAGGTGCATGCGAAGCCTCTAGTATATATATATTGTCATATAAAAAGGCACATTATCAGAAATGGAAAATCAATAAAGTTAGCCTAAAACTGTCTCTGAGTACACCTGAAAAGAAATGGAAATATTTTTCCAATGAAACATTTTATTGTCATATTCACGAGTAAAATATTTTAAGGTAATTAAGAACTAATTATTTAAAAATATAATAAAATATTCTTTTTTATTAATAGAATAAAATATACTTTGCTCTATATATACTTTCTCATAATCTATAATGCATAAAGGTCACAGAAGAAGAAAACAAACAAAGATGGCAAACAAGAATGAAGGTCCTTCTGAGATGAAAGAAGTGCAAGCTGCTGCTATCATTGATGATAAAGAAGTGCTTAAAAATAAAGCTGAAGAAAAAGAAGATCAGAAGACAAAAATACCAAAAGATGAAAAAGAGACAAAGACTACTACCACCTCATATGAAGATTTGCTCAATATTTCTGAGGATTGGACAGCATATGAGAAAGAGCTTTATGACTATTTTAAGTAGTTAAATATTGAGTTTGGATCTTCGGCTGTCCATAATTTGGATAGCAGAGAATCCCCGTTCTTAATTTTCTTAATAATCCATTAATTAAAAGGCCGTGTTACTTAGACAAGAACTTTAGAAGAGTAACAAAAACTGTTCAATCCAGAAAAATATGGCATGTTTATTTCTTTTTTATATATGTATTGTTGGTTAAGTTTAACTTATTTTGGTCCTTTGGGCTTATTTCCCTCCCCTCTCTATTAATGAGCCTAGATAAAGTCGAACTATCATGTTTGAATATCGAATTTGAATAATGGATGAAGTTGTTGGGTTTAACGCATTTCATCATTATTTGTACAAAAATGCACTCACAAAAAATAAAGGTGATAAAAAAAATACACAAAAACTTTAACGTGGTTTTATTATATATTTTTGGCTGAGTTTAAAATCATTTTGGTTCTTTGGGGCTTTTTTTTTGCCTTCTATTCGAATCAGCTAGGATCGAGAATTTTCCTTTGAAATTTGAGCCATCAAGTTTAAATATCTTAATTTAAATAATGGAGGAAGTTGTTGGGATAAACGTCTTTGTTATTATCTGTAACGCAAATGCACTCACGAAATTAAAATAGAAGAGAGAAATAGTACACAAAAACTTTAACGTAATTTGATTATATGTCATTGGCTAAGTTGGGCATTATTTTGGTTCTTTAATTTGGGGCTTATTTTCTATCCCTCTATTAGAATGAGTTAGATCAATCGAGAATTTTCCTTCGAAATTCGAGCCATCAAGTATGAATATCGAATTTAAATAATGGATGAAGTTGTTGGGTTAAACGTCTTCATTGTTATCTGTAACGAAAATGCACTCACAAAAATATAAGAGAGAAAAACATACACAAAAACTTTAATTTTTATCATTTTGGTTCTTTGGAGTTCATGCCCTTATTAGAATGAGCTAGGATCGACAATTTTCCTTCGAAATTTGAGCTATCAATAGTTTCAATATCAAATTTGAATAACGGATGAAATTTTTGATGAGCTAATTGCGTTCATTATTATTTGTAACAGAAATGCACTCACAAAAATAAAAGGAAGAAAAAAATTCACGAAAACTTTAACGCGTGTGATTATATATTGTTGGCTAAGTTTAACATCATTGGGGATTATTCGCCCCCCCCCCCCTCTTTTAGAATGAGCTAGGATCAAGAATTTTTCTTCGAAATTAGAGGTATCAAGTTTGAATATCGAATTTGAATAAGAATGAAGGTGTTGAGTTAAACTCTTTCATTATTATTTCTAACGGAAATGCACTCGCAAAAATAAAAGAGAGAAAAAATTCACGAAAACTTTAACGTGGTGTGATTATATATTGTTGACTAAGTTTAACATCATTTTGGTTCTTTTCGGGTCTTTGGGGTTTATTTCGCTCCCCCCCCTATTAGAATGAGCTAGGATCGAGAATTTTCCCTTTGAAATTCGAACTATCAAGTTTGAGTATCAAATTTGAATAATAGATGAAGTTGTTAAGTTAAACGCTTTCATTATTATTTGTAACAAAAATGCACTCACTTAAATAAAAAATGTTCAAGAAAACTTTAACTTGATTTGATGGCTCAAAACCTATTAGTCTAATATTATAATTCTACTTAAATAAACTTCACTGCTTATTATTTTTGCACCGATAAATTGTAAATCCTCCTCAATAAGATTTTTACCAAAAAATTTGAAAATAAAGTCTTGTCTCAGCCAATACACAACTAATCCAAATCCTATTACACCATTTAATTATATACTTATATAGGCTAATAGTAACGTGTGTGTACAAACCCATATAGTTAACCTTCACGTGGCTTATTTATAATTCATTATCCCTCTTTTACTAATCCTAATCGATGTGGGACTTTAACTTCTCTATTTTTTATTTTGATAATGAATATATAGCTTTTAGTTTAGGGTAAACTACAGTTTGCCCCCATGTGATTTGGCCTAAATCCAGTTTATCCCCCTGTGGTTTAAAATGCGACACTTAACTACCCTGTGGTTTGGCTTAAAATTAATGTGTCCCCCTATGGTTTAGAGTGTGACACTTGACCTCCCTGTAGTTTGTTATGTTATCACTTAACTACTCTATATTATTTTTTTTCTCAAAATTTAATATTTAATATAACTTATAAAAGAAATTACCTACATATAATTTAATTAATTAATTATTTTATTAAATATTAATTTTATCTCTAAAATAATAATAATAAACTCTAATCTTCTACTTTCAACTCTTTTTAGCGTTTATTTAAAACTCTTTATTTCCTCTAATTTCTCCACTATATCCAAGAGTACTGTTATGCTCCTAATCTAAGGATACTTTTCTAAGAAAATTATTGTTTAAAGTTAGAGTTTATAAGCTCAATAAAGTTAACATTCAATCCAGGTATGTATGTTCTGAACTTGAACAATAAAAAAAATTTAAATTTAGTTTTGATTGATTTAATAATTCTAAAACATTAAAGATAAAAAATAACAATAAAATGAATAAATAAATAAATATAAATAATCAATGGAGTAAACAATAAATATTAAATTATTTTATTGATTTTTTAAAATTATAATTTTATTTTTATATTAATTATAATTTTTTTTTTGAATCATTTTATAATTCTAGAGTGTTGAATGACAAATTTTAAATATTAAAATTATTAAATGATGATTAATTTGACTAAAATTTGGATAGAAGATAGGTGAAGGTAGTTAAGTGATAACATAACAAACCACAGGGGGGTCAAGTGTCACACTCTAAACCACAAGGGGGCACATTAATTTTAAGCCAAACCACAGAGTGGTTAAGTGTCGAATTTTATACCACAGGGGGGCAAACTGAATTTAGGCCTAACCACAGGGGGGCAAACTGTAGTTTACCCTTTAGTTTATGCATACTTTCTTTGGCAATCGAACTACTTTACATTGGTTAGAAGGAAAGGGAAGTGCTATGTGATTGAAACTTCCTCATTTAACTTTATGCTTCTAATTAGGTTATGTTTGGATAATTTTATGAAAATAAAATGGAATTACAGAGAAGGGCCTCAAAAACTCTTCTTAACCATTCAAAATTCATTTTTTTTTCCTGGCTTCAAATTTCGGGTCAAAAATTGAAGAGATTGACTCATGGTAAAATATACTTATTTCCTTCTCAAGTATAATTTATATCTTGTATGAATATTGGCTACAACCATTTTAATTTCAACCAATATTCATATAATTACTTACCAAGCCTCAATCACAATATGACAAAAGCCAAAAAAAATCTAATAATGGGGCACTGATCTTGGAGTCACTGTAAAAAGAGAAAAAAAAATCAATTAAGTTGGTAAAAGGCAAAAAAATAATTTTCCTTGATTTGGAATTTTGTGAATGATAATGTTCCATTCATTTTATTTTTGAAAGAGATAGCATTTACTGATAAAAGTACTAACATGTAAAAAAAAATTTAAATATTGATTGAAACTCTATTTCTATTTAATTATTCTTGTTATCATTTTAAGGATAAAATTACAATATCTTGTTATAAAAAATTAATTAGAAGAAAGGCTATATATAAATATAGCGTTTTGGTAATCCCTATTCTTAAGGATATTTTTGTCTCATAAAAATCACCAATTTGAAGTTCAGCTTTCCCCTGGGCTTTTTATGGGAAGAGGATCCTCCAGATTTTTTCCCATACAGTTGCTATGAATTTTGCCTAAAATGGCGTCGTTTTGTCACTCTGTTTTAATTTTTTTTCATTTTTGAACCCAAGAATACGGCACAGTTTTGAATCTGTAATTTTCCTTCTTTTTTTTCTGATTTGAGCATATATGGAGTTTGGTGCGTTTATGAACTTCATCACCGTCACGTTCGTAGCTCATAGTCGCTTGCGTTCCTGCCATGGACTCGGCATCAAGTCGCATTCGTAGCTCATACCTCCAGCTTGCCTCCAATGTACTTGCTCAATAGGAGGATATTTGTGCGAGACTGAAAAAATATCTAGCCACTCGATAATAAAATATTTTAAAATAGTCCATACTTGTATTGGAATCTGACATAGCATTTAAGGCAAAATGACCATTTTATCCTTGACCTAATTTATTTAAGCTTTCTTTAAGTAGGTCAAAGACTCCAACCTCCCATCTTCCTCTCTACTCTTCCATGAGTTCCTTTTATTTCCCTACCCATACTGGAACTCAACTCAATAATTAAAACAAAAATGATGACAAATTTTGTCTGTGGCCTAATCCATACAAACTTTCTTTAACAAGGTAAAATCCCTAGCCTCTGATCTTCTTCTCTGTTGTTCCCTAGTTCCTTATATTTCCTTATACCCAGACTACGACCCAACACAGTTACTAAGGCAAAAAGATCATTGTCTCTGACCTAAAGAGTAAGCCCTCTTTAACTGGGTAAAAATCCCTAGCCTCTCATCTCGTTTTCTGCTCTTCCCTGGGTCCCTTCTATTTCCCTACCCTAAGGTAAGCCCTCTTTAACCAGGTAAAAAATCCTAGCCTTTTAATTTCCTTATACATTCTTTCTCATAATTTATAATGCATCAAGGTCACAGAAGAAGAAAACAAACAAAGATGGCAAAGAAGAATGAAGGTCCTTCTGATATGAAAGAAGTTCAAGCTGCTGCTACTATTGATGATAAAGAAGTGCTTAACAATAAAGCAGAAGAAAAGGAAGATCTGGAAAAAAAAATTGCCAAAAGATGAAAAGGAGACAAAGACTACAACCACCTCATATGAAGATTTGCTCAATATTTCTGAGGATTGGACAGTATATGAGAGCTTGCTTTATGACTATTTTAAGTAGTTTATTTTCAAGTCTAGATCTTTTATTGTCCATAACCGAAATAGCAGAGAATCTCCGTTCTTACTTTTTCTAATAACCCATTAATTAAAAGGTCGTGTTGCTTAGACTAGAATTTTAGAAGATTGACAAAAATTGTTCAATCCAAAAATTCTAGAGAATTTTTTCTTTATATATATTGTTCGTTAAGTTTAAAATCATTTTGGTCCTTTGAGGTTTATTTTTTTTCCTTTATTAGAATGAGCTTGGATCGAGAATTTTCTTTCAAAATTCGAGCCATCAAGTTTGAAAATATGAATTTGAATAATGAATGAAGTTGTTGGGTTAAACGCTTTTCATTGTTATCTGTAACGGAAATGCACTCACAAAAATAAAATAGAGAAAAAAAATACATAAAAACTTTAACGTGGTTTGATGATATATTGTTGGTTAAGTTTAACATCATTTTGGTTCTTTGGGACTTATGTTTTCCCCTCTGTTAGAAAGAGCTAGGATTGAGAATTTTCCTTCAAAATTCGAGCCATCAAATTTGAATATATGAATTTGAATAATGATGAAGTTGTTGAGTTAAACGTTTTTCATAATTATTATCTGTAACGGAAATGCAATCACAAAAATAAAAGTGAGAAAAAATACATAAAAAATTTAACGTGGTTTGATTATATATTGTTGGCTATGTTTAACATCATTTTGGTTCTTTGGGGTTTATTTTATCCCCTCTATTAGAATGAGCTAGGATCGAGAAATTTCCTTTAAAATTCGAGCTATCAAATTTGAATATATAATGGATGAAGTTGTTGAGTTAAACACTTTTATTATTATTTGTAACTGAAATGTACTCACAAAAGTAAAAGAGAGAAATAAAAAATAAAAAAACTTTATCGTGATTTGATTATATATAGTTGGCTAAGTTTAACATTATTTTGGTTCTTTGGAGCTTATTTTTCACCCTCTATTAGAATAAGCTAGGATCGAGAATTTTTCTTTTCAATTTGAGCCATCAAGTTTAAATAATTTGAAGGCTAAAATGCACATAGACCCCTTGAGTTTTAAAACGTTGCACATAGACCCCCTGAGTTTTCACTTTGGGGCAGAGACACCCCTTCTGTTAGGGTTCCGTGAAAATTAGCCGTTAAGTGCCACATCAGCAAACATGTGTGAGGGCAATTTAGTATTTTCACGCCCCCTGAGTTTTCACTTTATGGGCACATACACTCCCTGAGTTTTTACTTTAGGGACACATACACCCCCTGAGTTTTCACTTTAGGGGCACATACACCCCCTGAGTTTTCACTTTGGGGCAGAGACACCCCTCACACATACTTGCTGACGTGGTACTTAATGGTTAATTTTCACGGAACCCTAACAGAAGGGGTGTCTCTGCCCCAAAGTGAAAACTCAGGGGGTCTATGTGTAACGTTTTAAAACTCAAGGGGTCTATGTGCCCCTGACCCAAAACTCAGGGGGTGTATGTGCATTTTAACCTAATTTGAATAATGGACGAAGATAAACGTCTTTATTATTATCTGTAACGAAAATGCACATACAAAAATAGAAGAAAGAAAAAAATAGTAAAATACACAAAAACATTAATGTGAATTGATTTTATATATATATATATATATTGTTGGCTAAGTTTGATATCATTTTGGTCCTTTCGGGCTTATTTCCCCCTCTATTAGAATGAGCTAGGATCAAGCATTTTTCTTGAAAATTAGAGCTATCAAGTTTTAACTTCCAAATTTGAATAATTGATGAAGTTGTTGGGTTAAACGCCTTCATCATTATTTGTAACGGAAATGCACTCACAAAAATAAAAGAAATGAAAAATACACAAAAACTTCAACACATGGTTTGATTATATATTGTTGGCTAATTTAACATCATTTTGGTTCTCTGGGGCTTATTTTTCTTTTTCTATTAGAATGAGCTAGGATCGATAATTTTCTTTTGAAATTGAAGACATCAAGTTTAAATATCTGAATTTGAATAATGAACGAAGTTGTTGGGTTAAACATATTCATTATTATCTGTAACGGAAATACACTCACAAAAATAGAAGAGAGAAAAAATACACAAAAACTTTAACGTAGTTTAATGATATATTGTTGGCTAAGTTTAACATTATTTTGGTTCTTTGGGGCTTATTTTTTTTCCCTCTATTAGAAAGAGCTAGGATCGAGAATTTCCTTCGAAATTTGAGCTATCAAGTTTGAATATCGAATTTGAATAATGGATGAAGTTGTTGAGTTAAACGCCTTCATTATTATTTGTAACGGAGATACACTCTCAAAAATAAAAGAGAGAAAAAATTACACAAAAGCTTTAACATGGTTTGATGACTTAAAACGTATTAATCTATTATTACAATTTCACTTAAATAAACTTCACTACTTATTATTTTTGCACAGATAAATTATAAATCTTCCTCAATAATTTTTTTACCGAAAAAATTGAAAAAATCTTATCTCGCCCGCACACAAGGTACCCAAATTGTATTACACCATTCGGTTAAATACTTATATAGGCTACTAGCTAGTAATATGTGTACAAACTCATATAAGCTTCACCTATTTATATTTTCTTATCCCTCTTTCACTAATCCTAATGGATGTGGGACTCTAATTAACTTCTTTATTTTTGTTTTCATAATGAATAGCATTAAGTTTATGAAGATGTATATCGCTGACACTCTACTCGGTAGTACTTTGGAGTGTCTTCTTTGACTATTATCTTTCATATAAAAAATGAAAATGTATGAGTAGTGAACACTAAAAAAGTTTGATTAGGATTTCAACAAACATAATTTAATATTTTTTTCTCACAAATAATTTTTTACTAAAAATTTTATTTTATTTTTATGAACTAAAAAATTTTATTGAAGGAACTATTAACTATTAAAAGTGAATAGCATTAAAAGTAAATGTTTCTATCAAACATCAATTTATCATGTTACAGAATAATAATCCATTTTGCTATTTCTAACTTTGATCAGAATCAAAGTGAGCCTCGTGTAACTAAAGATGACTAAATACTAATATTATTTATATGTTTGGGTATAAATATGAAAATTGTTGTGTTTCGTAAGGAATGAAGTGAGAAACTTCCTCTCTTGAAGGAAGCAAGGTGTCATGTCTCAAGCTATGGAAACTCATGAGCTGAGAGGGAAGGTGAATTGGAGAGAAGGAAGTGAAAGAGGAAAATACCAGCCTTTCTCTAGCATTTCTAACTTCTCACTTAGGTGAGAGAAAAGGGCAAATAGGTCTTTTTACATTTTTAATTTTCACTTTCTTATGTTTTTTTTTATTATATCAAACTAATTTACTTTTAGTCAAAACCCCAAATTGGTCCTTTATGTTTGCACGAAGTTTCATATTGGTCCTTTATGTTTGCAAGAAGTTCCAAATTGGTCCTTCCGTCCAAGTCCGTTTATTTTTTAAGTTAAGTGCTGACGTGGACACACCATCTCTCCTACGTGTCAACTGAAGCTGACGTGGCATACAATGTCATCGCCACATCACTGCCACGTCTTCATCCAATATCATATGTGATTACGTGGTAGTGACGTGGTGCTGACGTGGCATGACACGTCATCTTAGATGGACACGTAAGCACTTAACTTAAAAAATTGACGGAAGGACCAATTTGAAACTTCTTGCAAACATAAAGGACCAATTTAGACTTTTTGAAACATAAAGGACCAATATGAAACTTCGTGCAAATATAAAGGACCAATTTGGAGTTTTGACCTTTACTTTTTAACTTTCATTTCCCTTTCTGTATATACAAAACACACCTATTATCATTTACTTCTATTTTCTACCAAAACACTCACTAAATACTAAAAGCTAGAGATATAAAATTAATTATTTCAATTTCAAAATAATTAAATTAAACTAAGATTTACTTGCATAGCTAATGCATTGACTTAACTTTTTGTTTTCCCATCATTACTCGCCCAACCAAACTTGTATGAGGGTGTATTTGATTTATTTATTTATTTTTCTAATATATATAAATGAAAATTTAAAAATATATATATTATGGAAGGTGCTCCATATAACCCAGAACTTGTGATCCATAGCGCTAATCGGGTGAATACATATTTGAATTACAGCTTTTGGCGCGCCTATATATATATAACGATACTCCCATAACGTCTTGCGCTTCACGCTTACCTGAGAGTAGAATAGTACGGTTCTCTTCTTTCTCTGCTTTAGCTTCTGAATTCAGACGTAGAAGTTGATCTCTCAGATTTCTTAGGCATGGGAAGGAGCCTCCGAAGCGCTGCTTCCGATGGAGATAGACCAGCAAAGCGAATGCGAAGGACCACGTCCATCTGCTCTTGCAGCTCTCCTCGTCCTCCATTTCTGTCTCCTCATACAAATTTCAACTGGTTCTCTTTCTCTCTCTCTCTCTGAATTTTTTTCTGGAAAATTGAATTTGAGTTTCCTGCTTGAAATGGAACCGATGATTTTTTTAGATCCTTCAGCTGTTTCCAAACTTGTATATCTGTATCTGTCGTCCTCATGCTAATTTGAACTGGTTCTCTCTCTCTCTCTCTGAATTTTTTTTTTTCTGGAAAATTGAATTTGAGTTTGCTGATAGTCATGGAACCGATGATTATTTTAAATTCTTCAGCTGTTTCTAAACTTGTATATATATGTATTGTCGTCCTCTATTTCTGTATCCTCATACTAATTTCAACTGATTCTCTTTCTCTCTGAAAATTTCCTGGAAAATTGAATGTGTTTGCTGATTTGTAATGGACCGATGATTTTTTGAGAATCTTCAGCTGTTTCTAAACTTGAAAATATGTATCTGTCGTTAGAGATCTCCTTTTTCGTATTTTTTAAGATGAGTTTGAATGTGATCTAAGTCATTTTTTATTGATTCATGAATCTTGAATAACTGTAGTTGCTAAATGTAGAGAGAGACGATCGGACACTGAAAACAAATTTACTTTAATCATGGAGAATTTTCTTGACAGGAATGTGAGTAATACTTTTGTCAGATGTGAGCGGTACTGTATAGCGCTACAGAGGCGAAGTGAGATGCAACTTGATAGAAATAGTTAGTGGAGAAGAAAATGGGACTCTAAGTGATAAGTGATCTGCAAAATGAGAGTCTGTGAGAAACAGAGGTGAACAGAGGATTCGAAGCAAACTGAGAGTGTGTGAGAAACAGAAGCAAACAGAAGAGAGGATCGAAGCAAAATGAGAGTGTGTGAGAAACAGAGGCAAACAGTAGAGAGGATCGAAGCAAAATGGGATTGTGTGAGAAACAGAAGAGAGGATGGAATCATTGCAGAGCGTGTGAAGTATCAGAGGGAAAATTGTATTTATATGGCGAGAAATGAGAGGGAAAATTGGTTCTATATTTTTTAGGTTGGGTGAGAGAAGATTTAACGTGTGGAAAAAGAAAATTGGAGTTAGAAGGAAAATTGTATTGGATTGAAATATTTTTATTGATTTTTTTATATAATATACTAAAGAATTGTTTAAATATGTAATGTAATGATGTTTTACAATTTAAAATATGATAGAATACTAGTTGTTCAAATTTGATATTATAAATATGATAAAATAATTAAGTGTGTATATTAATATTATATATAAATTCATAAACGTTATCTTACTTTGAGTGATTAGATTGATCTTTAACTCATGAATCTTGTTCTCTATTGATAACTCTGGGAACTTTTTTGACTGAGCCAACATTTGAATTTTGAACTGCAATGTAGCTTAATTTAATTTCACTTCGTTCTTAATGTACAATAACAATTGCTGGAGGAAGTTCATATCAATGCATTGATTTGTTTTTGGGGGACAAAGTTAATGATGCTCCATGTTTATTATTTGTGCCAAGGATTAAAGTTAGCATTTACATGTCTCTTGCTTATCTTAGTATATTTTAAACATGTATGATTATTAATCTGAATTATATTTATTTCCTAATGCTAAATGAGAAGGTACGAAGAGGACATTTGGTCAGAGATTGCTAAATTATTGGACGGAAAATCTCTAGTGATGTTGGCAGTTACAAATCGATGGTTCCATCGTGTTATTATGGATGACACAATATGGAAGTTTGTGACCTTGCGTGATCTTCAGATCCCACTGCCTCCTCCACGCGTGACATATCGGTGGAACAAGCTATACACTTCAGCCTTTAGTAAGACCGTATCCTTTTTAATCCTTTCCACGTAGAATTAAGATTGTAAAGTCCATCCAACTAACATCGATTCCTCAATAAATATGCAGATGGGAGTCACTCTTTTATGTTCCGCCAGCAAGAAAAACATATTGGTGAGTTAGTTCTTTGGTTGCCTAGACACAATTCTCAATACAACAACAATTAACATAGTCATTTTTCCACTATTTTGACCCATTTCTATGATTAGATTATTAATAATCAATAAGACACAATTCTCACCAAATATAGAAGAAATAATAATTTCTAGCTGAAAATTTTATAGGGCCTTCAGATGATCTTGACAAGATTGAAGACTGTTAAATTGGTAGAAAATCAACCTTTATTGCATGTATATAGTCAATTGTTTTCTTCGCTAAACTGAGGTCCTTTAATTATGTAGTCAAAAAATTTTACTGTATTATATCTTAGAATTCATCCACCCAATGATTCATTCTTGTAGTGCAGATTATTGAAGTAAAGTAATGCTCATCGTTGCTTAAAATCTATTACGATATGTGCCACTTCAATATTGCATTTCATAAAAAGTAGTTAACGTACTTCTGTTTTCAATGGGTACTATCAGATTGGATGCGTATTGGTGCTTTTTCCCTTGATTCTTCAGTAGTCCTCCTGGCAGAGAGATTAACCTTTCCGAGGAATATCAAAAAGGATGATGCAACAGAAACTATGTTACAGTCTCATGGTTGTTGCTTGTTAGACAATGTTAGAACGGGGATTTGGATAGCTGGTAACTCCCATGTTCGACTACCTTGGGATTATCTTGTGAAAAGTAATTAAGTCTTGATCTCTTTGAAATTCTCTATTAACACTTTGTTTACGGCCAATTTTTCAGATCTGCAACTTGTACGATGCCCAGTATGTGACCTTAACACATGCGATGGTACGAGTTTAATTACTTTTGGACTGAATTCTTTTGTAAATGTCGTAATTAATAAGAATTTAATTTCTATGATTTAAGAGAAAGTATTTTCAAAGTCTTTCTTTCCCTGAGAAATAGACTATAATTAGTTATGGTATGCAATACTTGATTGAATTGTTGACCAGCTAAGATATATGTGCTATTTACTAGAACATCTACTATAATGAAATAAAGATTGGCATATGCTCTAGTGTACTAATCTTGCATTACACTCCAAAAGGTTTAAACGATCCCATGAGTTCCTTAATATTACAAACCCTGCATTGTACTGAAGCTGCCTGCTGCTAATTGCCACTCTACACATAAAACAACGCAATGAACAATGCGTTGGTATGTTATACTACGCTTTCCAAATACAGTGAGGTAAGATGTAAAGATTATACTGACTTTAATTGGTATGTTCTTATTATATAGGAACAATGCAGACCTTAGATGCAAGGCATATAGAGCTTTTCCTCTGTGAAGGCTACCAGAATGGGAGCTGGGAATACCAAGTTGTGGGATCACATGATATCAAAAGGCAAGCAAATGGGGCTGCCGGGGCCATTTTTGATTTCACACACATGAAGGATTCTTCAAATACTGGTAAATCCTAATGCTTCAAGGATCTACTCCTTGGTTAACCTTCCATTTCTTACCGACTGAACCAAAAAATATTTGGATAGATCTTTATGAATAGATTCTACCACATCCAAACATAGAAAATCTTAATTTTCTTAAGCGGAATATGAACTTATAAATAATCCACAAAAAGATATATTAAGTAAACTCGTGTCCTATAACTTCCATGATTGTCATTATGACATAAAAATACTCTGTTCTAATTACCAAAATAAATGGCAGCGGTATTTGATTACTCGTCATGGATAGGAAGACCCAATGACTGGCAACCCAAAGCCAAGACTGCTCTCCATGCAGTTGCGGTGAACACTAATTTGCAAGAAAATGAAGGTAAGAATACTTATTTTCAGCTATCATGCATCAATCTGGAAAATGAACGCTGGCAAATTATAATCCCATACTTCTTATATAGACTACTCATGCAAATTCGCTGCCTATTGTAGTTGAAATCATTACTACTACCCTACCTATACTAGTATATTTTAATTATTGAAATTCATATGAACTGCCTGCTCTGCTATGAAATCATTTCATTAGATTTTCTTTCTCCAAATACTTTTTTCCCTCTCATGTTTTTTTAATGCAATCAGGTCTTCATGTGAAATACCATGCTATGAAAGCAGGAGCTGATGGAGAAGTAGTTGCAATTAGAATCTCTCAGCAGCTCTTGTGATTCATCTTACATGTCACAAAGGATACTTCCGTCACATTTTTTTTATACATGACTATACCCTATACCTTAGGAAAAATATTGTACATCCATTCATTAACGTCCAATTATATAAGCTTCAGGGCAGAAAAATAATGGATGGGGATAGACAGTTAGACACATTAACAAAGAATCATAAATACCGCTTAATTCATATAACCGCTCCAAGTACTAGGAAATATGTTTGTTGTTACTATATTGTTGTTGCAAGTATACACGTGATTTGTATGGATGTACCTGAAGATCTAGAGACACATTTAGTACCAAAAGTGCATAGTTTTTATGATTTTGCAATGATTCTACACATAAAATGATGTATTGCTGTAGAGCCAAATCTGCAAAACACAAGTGAAATTGCCTCAAAATAGATGTTTGTTTTGTTCACAACAAGAAAACTCCCCAGCTATGGACACAACACATAATTACACCAATCTCCCCTCTCCCCTAAAGAAACAAGGGAATTATATTAAAAAAAAATGTATTAAAACCAAAAAGAAAAGATTCTCATCCGTACTCCAATGACCTTCTCACTAACAGAAGAAAAAGAAAGAAAATTACTAAATAGAAAAGGAGAATATGAAACAGTACGTGCATGGACCACAAAGGACACACATATATGCAATGAGTCCAAAAGGATATACAATGTCAGCCAAAATTCTCTGAGCTTCATATAATGAAAGCAAGGATTTGGCCGGTCAACTCCACGATGGCGACGGCGGTTTATAAATGAAGTCTTGGGAAGCTGTTGAACCATAATTTAAATCAAGGTTATGGAGCTGTTCCATCAACTGGGAACGCCTTTCCTTGAAAAAATCGAGACGGGTGGTTAATTCTACTAAGGTTGAAGTTGCTACAGATGGATGCCTTGCATATTCCATTGCCTAGAATCAATGATAAGCCAAGTCAGTACATGATACACAGATAAACATGCATGCAGAAAAGATTCTGCAGCTTATATCAAATTTAGTCTAAGATTTTAGTTGTCTTAATTTAATCCTTGAATCATGAAAGCATCAAATTTAATCCCTGAATCATGATCTTGGGTTGTGATTTGACTGATTTCATTCAAGTTTCATATTTTTTCTCTCTGAAATGGAAAAAAATACAACATAAGGCATTTTTCAGGAACTAAATTTGATATTTTCATGATTAAGGAAATAATTTGAGACAAGTGAAATCTTTGAGGGACTAAATTTGATGTTTTAATCATTCATGGACTAAATGGAAACAACTGAAATCTTTTAGGGACCAAAACAATAATTTACTCTTGAACATTTTAGAAGATTAATGTGAAGGAACAACTTACGTATAGACATTTGATATTGTAACGGATTGATAAAATACCATATTAAGCTAACTCAAAAGAAGTTAACAACAAAAGGAATTCGGATACTCTCATAATAAGGGTTTACATGACAATATCATGTGAAGGGAGAGATAGATAAAAAATTACTTCATGGATACCATGAATGTATGATGTACAAATATCTCGTGTCTATATCTCTCTTCACATGACAATGTTGTCATATATTTTTCCACACGAGGGGTTTCATGTTCCATCTAAAGCTACTTTCTCAAGACAATTTATTCGAAATTAACTCTTACCTCCGCTGTTCTTGAGGTGGACGGCAAGGAGGCAGAATCAACAGCACCGAGGTCATCAACAGACATGCTTGTGGATGCCTCAGTACTTTTAGAATCACTTGGACTTAAAGAATCTACAAATTGCTTCCGAGAAGGCTGCCTATTACCACTACCAGATGCCAATACTTGTCCTTTGACGTTTCTCCAATCCGTGCCCAACAAACTCTCCTGTTGAAATGAAGGGAAGGATTATATTATACCTACCTTGTCAAAATATGAATGAATGCTCATAACCAACAAAAGACAATCAATCAATTTAATCATAATGAGAGTAAAAAGAAATTTATGTACAGATTGGAATGGAGACCTATTAAAATGGTCACACAATCATTCGGAAGGTGGTGAAACCTCATACAATAGTTCAAAGATTAGGAATCTAATTGTTAGAAAATATAAAATGGCTCGACAATCAAAGTATCCACGCCGAGAGGCAATATGTTTTCTTCTTGTTGGTTCAAGCTCTATCACAATTCACAGCTTTAAGAAGCAAAGATCAAAGAAGTAACATTCAAAGCTGGATATGAAGACAATGGCGATGAGTATTAGCTAAGACCATTAAAAAAAATAAGGCGGCCCAAGTGCACGAGGCTCCCACTAGGTGAGGTTTGAGGTGAGTCAGATGTACACAACCTTACCCCTGCAAGTAGAGAGGTTGTTTCCAAAATTTGAACGCATGACCTCTATGTCACATTAGCTAAAGACCATAGATAGATAACAAAATTTTAACCAGAAGATCTTCAAGAAAAATATAAAGTTAGCCTAGCTGCATGATTTATTTCCATTTGCAATGAAAAATTTACTATGTAAACAAGAGATTGTTCATCAGATTGAATTATGGTGATCAATTCACGAAAAAGATTAAGGAGTACACAAGAAAAAAGAAGGAACTGAATAGGTTAGACAATAAGAACAAGGGCCAGGAATAGATTTGAAGAACATAAACTGGAAATGAATCAATCAACTTGGTGTGCATGTAACTCTTCCTTGCTGCATATCTTTTTACTAACAGATTATAATACATACCTCAGTCCTTTGTTTCCTTTCATGATTACAAAAGGCAAGGGTTGTATCAAAATCTTGCTGAAGAAATCTCCTGCACAAGTCATAATAAATTACATAATTTACTGAAGGACGCAATACATTCAAAAAGTTTTCAATTAACTTAGATTCCCATAGAGTTTAGAAATAATTGCAACAAAAAATAGTTTCAGGTGGGTGAACCCAATTACATAGGCCATGCACACAAAGGAACCTTCATGAGAAAGCAAAGAGAAAAAGAAAACAAATGAAAGAATAAAAAGAACAAACATCAAAAGAAGCCATCCAAAAAATCACTTTGTTTTCATTTGATCTATAAATTAGTTCTCTGACCCTTCAACTTTAATATGAAGTAATGATGTCTGGCATTAAGTTCATATGTAACTGGCCACAATTTAAAGGTCCTAAATAACGGTAACAAACAGTATCCACACCGAAATTATTAACTTCAATTATACAGTTTCTGTCAACATGAAGATAGTAAACCTAGGTTCAAATGCCAAGCAAATCAAGTGATTGACATCTTAAGTCAAGCAATCTTTTAACATTAACATGAATCTGCACACTCACTGCTGAGGATGATTTTGCACATTTTGAAACCGATCGCATGCATCAGCTAGTGAACCAAAGTGATTCTGTCGTTGCTGATTAAGTTGATGGTGGAGTTCTGCAACTTTCTGCTTCAACCTGGCTACATCAGCTTCAGCAAGTGCAATCTCTTCCAGCTCAGCCCTTGTCTTTACATAAGTAGATTTTGTAAGATTATGTGTATTGCAAAAGCAATCAAAAAGAAAAATAAAAAGCAAACTCCACTGAAATCGGAAAAAACCTGCGAATCCATGCCACGCGAACTGGAAAACTGTCCAGAGGACATGCTCAAACCAACTTCCAATGCAGCTCTAAGATCCCTCTCAGCTTGCAACTGCTCTTGCAATCTTGAAACCTTTAAAGTCACAAATTATGCAGATATCAAATATGGAGAAAGGAAAGCAACAATCATGCAGTAGTAGATATCCATAAAACTTTGTAACAAGGAAAGGCTTTATGAAATTAGATGGCATGGGGTGGAATAAGACAATAATTGCAACTAGGAAGAAATTAAAAATAAGTATAAATAAATACATAATTAAATAAATATTACATTTGAACAAACATATAAAGGGTACAAATTAAAGACTCAAGATTCAAGATAATGCCAAATAGGTAAACCATGTTGTGGGCAACGTCTAAGTAAATCTTTATAAATAAATATATATTAAAATTGTAAGAAAAATAAGTTGATGACCTCCATGTCTAATATATTCAAAATCAAGTTTCAAACCATTAGAACAAACAATGCTTTGAAATATCATTGATCATTCCATCAATTTCAAACCAAGACCAACAGAACAATCCATGAGGTTCTAGTTCTTAAATCAACCGAACTCTCCCTAATTTGATCTTCTCCCATAATTAACTAATAGCTAAATTGTTGGTTGCATTGCATCATATATAAGTTAAAATAGAGGATGTCAGCTCCCAAAAAGCACATGCATTAAAAACTCCAGAATAGGGATAAACAGAAAGGACATATTATTTAAAGCATATCTTGTTAACTGACAGTGAAATTAGAAATGTCAAACACATAAGCCAAAAAAAATACCAGCTATTTTGAAAGCAAATAAATATGTTTAAAAAAATCTAATCACTTAAAAACAAAAAAGCAAATTCAAAATGGGCAGGGATAGATTAGGAAGAGTACATCTTGTTCTAGGGCCAGGCGCCGTTCATGCAAAGCTTGCTTCCTTCTCTCTAAGCTTGCTTGTAAAATGGCGTTGCCTCTAGCCTAAAATTAAAACATGGTAAATCCCATAAAAGATAAAATATCCATATTCTATAATTTAGTATAAAAATGAGTTGAGCAAAAATAATTTACCTCCTTTGCAATTCTCTGTTGCAAATCACTTTTTGCAATTTCTAGCCTCTGAATAGCAAGCCTACACACACAAAAAAGTTTCATTTTAGAAAAGAAATTGTATGAAGCAAATTGCAGAATGCAAATAGTTGATTACAAATGATTGCAAAAGCTTGAGAAATAACCAACAAGAGCAAGCAACAAAAAGATTAAGGAATGGTATGGAGGGGCTGGGAGACATCTAAAATAGAGCTTCTTAAGCACTAGGTTTATAGGGAAATTCTAGAAACTACTATTCCTTCAAGATAAATCATGAATGCCTTCTTTTCTCCAATAACAAACAGAAAATACAGGTGAGAGTGTGAACGAACAGAAAATAAACAAGAATAACAATATCAATGAATCAGTGAAATCTAAATACAGCCGAGAAACCAAGAACATGAGAATATTAAGTATGCACTTTGGTAGGCATAATTGGTATAAGTTTATAACCATAAGTACAAATCCTGCTAGACTGCCATTCTACAACTTACTCTTCTTCTCCAGAAGAATCAACTGATTCTGTTGATGGTGCTTTTCTTGCCTGCATAAACCAAATACAATATCAGATGCCTCATGCCTAACATAGTAATTAAACTTTTGAAACGGAGAAACTAAACAGGAGATGCCATCTCAAGCTTGTCTTCTTGGTTTCCCATGAAACTAAACAATATCTACGGCTACCATACTTCATAGGAATATTCTAATTGCCAGCTTTTTTAAATCGATACACTCTTTCTTGTTTGCATTGTACTAAAAATTTCAGTACTCTAACATGAAAATTGCATGCCATGGATTCTCAACATTTAAAAAAAAAAAAAAAGCACAGGCCATGATGACAGCAATAGCCGGAATTAGGTAGATTGAAACAGTAACTTTCTTAATTTTATATTTTACAGCTACACTAGGTATAGATTGCCAAGAACTAATTTAATTAAAAAATCTTGAAGATGCCAAGTGAAAAATCTCATGAACAGTTTTATCAAAATCTCTAACACAACCTGTCACACAAAAGTCGTTCAAGCTTGAAGTCAGAACAAAGCACAGGCCCATCATATCTTGTACTAAAGCTTTTATTTAGTTTAGAGAATGGGGAGCAGCAACAATTGATCTGACACCATGTCAAGAACCAATATAACCCAAAACCTCAAGCTGTTAAGCAAAAGCCCATGGATAGTTTAACCATAATCTTTAATATATATTGGTGCTTTTGAGTCCTTAGAGGATTGACCAAATTTTGTTAATTAACTAGAGGGTTTAAAAGGAATATGAAGGGCCTTAAAAAATTGTGTTCTGCATAACACTAATTGGTGTCTTATAGTGGACCTTAATGCAAATATTTAAGGAGAAATTTCTATGTCTTCATTTGTTATTTAAGAAAATTGTTCTCTTGGCTTCTCTATAGTCATGTGGTCATTGTGGTGTAGAGTTTATATATTTCTTCAGGGTTCCCCATGGTAGATGTAGATTGGGAAGGATTTATTTATACATGTAGTTTTCTAGAGTTATCTTCGTCTTATTTTGGAGGATGCCTTTTCCTCTGTAATTGTACATGAGTACACTTTTATTTGTTTGTCCACATAGGAAAATGTCTTTCCCTCCATTGTTAAAAGGAAATTTTGGAATCGAGTGTATTTTGTAATGAACAAATACATAATTCATTAATTATAGATTAGGTTAACTAAGTTGTCTTTATAGACTAGGAATGCTTGAGGGTCAAGTTAGGATTTCTCATCCAAGTAGAATTAAGAATGTTTAGGTATGGCCACATACCTAGCTAGGTATATTATGTATGGCTACATATAGATATCGGTATGAATCAAATTTGTAGTTGTGAATTTATAATTGGAGGCTGATAACTTTGTATATGTTATTTTTGGTTATACTGTGTTTCCCTCATCAGATCCTCCCTCCTGACCTGCAAAATCTTCCTACATTATATACCTCTTGAAAACATGTAAACCATAGAGAACAAAGTAATACCAGAAAAGAACTCACATTGCTCCTTCCCCAGAATGTTGATCGCTTGGAACTGAAGTTAGAGCCACTAGTTTTTCCAGTTTGCTTTGCAGAACTTTGTTCAATCCCAGCTACAGGTAAATGGTTACCAGGATCCATAGAAGATAAAATCTCACCCATAGAACGATAAGATTCAGGGGCAGGCAAGACATCTGAAGCATCCTTCTCATCGACTGAGCTCTCATTGCCCTTTTTCTGCTTATTTTGATCTTCAGACAGTTGAGTACCAGCATTAGCATCCAAATTTGAATTTTCAGCTTTCACACGGTTGCTGTGAGGGGATCCAATATCTGAATCATCACCGCCAAACGGCTGAAAGGGCACACAGTGAATGTTAGAAAGGGAAAAGAGGGAGAAAACAAATCATTGAGGGAAAAAATATACATATGCAACAAAGTAGACAAAATCCGTTGATTGTTCATACATATAGTTTAGGAAAAAACTTAGGTCCATTTCCTTATGTCCATTTCATCCAATTCCACCAATCATACATTGTATTTACACTCTCTTTCTTCTATGATTGGTCATATAAAAGGTAATCTTCTATATTCTCTCTCTGCTGTGATTGGTTATTTAAACACTTTTTGCCACGTGTCATAATTATATTGGGGAATTGGATGAAATGGACATAAGGAAATGGACCTAAGTTTTTTCCTATAGTTTAAGCCTAAAAGTACTTTTCCCTTTCTGCTCATTTTCCATCTAGTCAAGATCATGATTCACAAGAGTCTAGGATCATGATCGTTTTGGTATTTTGTCTTGCAAATCTTATTTTCAGTTCCTTTGTCATTCTCCAAGCAGAGGGAGTTATATTATTGATAAGCCAGTTGAGAAAGCTCTAAGGTCAATCATTGTTTGGACTGCAATACACAACAGGATTAAGTTAATAACACAAGTTGAATGTTGCAGGTTTGCTGAGCCTATACAGCTTTGTCCTGACATGTTTTTTATGTGTAGATTTGACTCAGAAAATATGTCCCATTTGTTTTTCTATTGTCCAGCGGCGACTTACCTTTGGAACAACTTATTTGCAATTCTTGGTGAAAGTTGGGTTGTTAATAAATTGAGCAGTTTCTCCTTATTTATTTCAAAGGCTTTAGTAATAAGAGGGAGGATTAAATATTGTGGCATTGTGCAGTTCATGGGATTCCTTGGTTTCTGTAGTTGGAGAGAAATGCCCCATCTTCAAGGACATCTTTTTGCCCCCTGCATATGTTATGGGAAAGAATTGTTTAAATGGCTTCCTTTTGGTGTTCTGCACACGGGTATCTTAAGGGAGCCTCAATTACTAATATGCAATTGATCAGCTTTTTTTCTTGGGATAAAAATGCAATTTGTCAGCTTTACTGCAATTATAAGCTATTCAGGCCTTTTGTTCCCTTTTCTTTATTTTTTTAGTTTTCTTTTCATTTTTCAGTTGATAATATCTTATCCTCCAAAAAGTTGTATTTTCTCTTGTTCTCTAATAAATAAATTAACACTAAGGGAGGAAATAGGGAGCTGGATGAAAAAACCTTATATTCATAAAGATCACTGCCAGCATAACCACTACTTTCACTCAGTTTTCCACTGAGTACACGATCAGCATCTTCATCCGTCTCTTGATCAACCTCATTCTCGGCATCATGGTAACCATTTTCTTTCACATCAGTATTATCGTCATCAGTGGAGTCTTCAGTCCCACTATTCTCAATCCGGGAATCTGCAGACATGGAGCATCTCTGTATATTTTCTTCCTGAAACAACAATTAAAAAATCTTAGTGTCTTCGTTCTTAGCTAACATTGTCTATGATATGATTGTTTTAATTTGAAGTTCCATATTACAAGTGAAGATTTTCATATCACCATCAATAAATTAGCACTAAGGCTTTAATATGAAAATTCAAAGTCCCATCTCAGTTTGGCAAATTTCCAATGAGAAACAAATAAAACTGAACTCCCCAACAAGAGAAAATCCCAAGTTTTATCTTTGCTAAACCAAAGAAAAGACTTCAGAGAAACTTTCAATCAATTCAAATTAGGTATCAATCTGAGGGGTGTGATTATACAAACAGATTTCACTAGTAAGGTAAAAGGCATGTCTTAGGCAAGTGGCTTCAGTTAACTGAATTTTGACATGAAATACTTTTTTTTTGGCCTGAGAGTCAAAAGGATATTCAACAGTTGGACAAATTCACCAGAGTATGCTATACTAATTTTCCCACGGACAACACTGAAAGTGGCAAATTATGTTAGCATGTTATGCAACACATCTTAAATTTATAACAATGTGTAACTCAATAAATCAGTTCATAAGACAGGCAACTGCCCATCTTTGATAAAATACCAAAATCTCCAATTTTCTCCTAGAGTAGTTACTTTAGGCAGAGCAAAAATAAAGGCAGTAGTAAAACTATAATTGCATTCACCATCAATTAGAGAGAAACAAACCACCAAAGGCTGATAGGGTATCTTACATCAAAAATATTCTCATACTCCTCCAACAAATTGGTAATAATTGCTTGAGCATTATTAGCAGCATTAGCAGCAGCAAGAAGCTGAGCGGAACTATCACCATTAGTATCAAACTCGTCCTCCAATTCGCATTCACCAGCTAGCAAAGGCCGTAAGAGTAAGGGTGCCATGCAAGCAGCAACGGCAGATGGAGTCATCCGATTCTCATTCGAATGCGAAGCAATTGTATGCATCATCTTCAGAATTCTGCAGAGGTAGATGACCATCACGATGTTACGTTTCCAACAAGCTTTGCCACAAAAAGCTAAAATTTTACCTTAAACACCAGATTTTTTTTTTAAATCTTTACATACAATACTTAAGAACAAGAACTATTTATACTTACTTTATGATTAAAACAAATTATATTAATCACTAAATAGGTAAGCAGCATATCAAATTCATAAGTTGTAAACATGAACATTAACAATTCTGAAAATGAGGGAAAAAGGAAGACAAAGGCACATTCTTCATGTCAGCCAGTAAAAAAAATTCCTTCCAGTCAATTAAGGATACTGTATAGATGATGGATGTGAATTATTGATAGGTTTATCATTCAAAGGATCCAAAAGAATGCAATCTACATAAATAATAGTTTCAAAGCTCTCTGAATTATCATATTTTCAACTCTAAAAGTTATAGGGAATCAAGGCATTATTTGTACATTTACCACATGCTTCTCATATTAGAAACTAAAAATGTGACTCTTATGCTCATTTAGATAAAAAAACCGAAGGTATTTACAAAAATTCCACAAACATTAACTGCAGGCTAACACCAAATAGTTTGCAAAGCATTTATTCCAACCCCCCCCCCCCCCCCCCCCCCCCCCCAAAAAAAAAAAAGCAAAGATATGATGATTCCTATCACCCATTTCATATATCACATCATAGTAAACTAGTGGAGTCCCACATCCAGGAGCGACGACCCATAGGTAATCCATCCATGTAGCTTGAAGGGTATGATTCTTCCCCCTTGAAATCCAGTTTTAAGGGTGGGTTCCCCATGATTAGGTCTTCATCAATTGGTATCAAGAGTGAGGACATTGGCTCTTCAGGGACTCCCGCATCAAAGAGCTACAAGTAATTAGTGTGGTACTTACCATCCTCCTTATTGCCATTGAGGAGCCAACACTTGCTTTTTTTTTTTAGAAAAAGAAATATTATTAAGGAAGAAAGAGAGTACAAAAGAGGAGGACAAGAAGTCCTCTAATCAATGTGTCAAGAGAACAAAAGTCTAGATCTCATAGTAACTCCGCACTCACCAAAAAGTCTACTCTAAACTTTACCTGGCCACAAACCACAAGAGTATAGATAACAGTATATAGAATTACACTGGAAAGGTTATTTGTCTGATTGTCTCTGTTCATTTTTCTTCTTCTTCCTTTCTGATATACATTGACAAGCTTTCTTTCACCACCACAGAAACCTCTAGAAAATATCAAAACATCCAAGTCTGATCTCTTAAAGACACACACCCAGATATCAACAACACACACGGAAGATGTCAATAAATTTTTTGGCCCCTTTCCCTTGTCATATCCCAAGTCAAATCTCAATCTTGACAACCATGATTATAACCTCGTGAAATTAGAAATCTGAAAAATACTAGGAGATTATGCACATGGAGAGTAGTAGTATACTAATATATCATCTAGGGAGCTACCAGAGGAAGGGGGAGAAGATGAAGGAAATAGGAAGGTGACCTCTGTAACAAACGTCGGTTCGGCTCTGGAAAGGTTTCCAGTATGGCAGAGCGCATCGCATTGATCCTAGCTTCCTTCCGATCAATTTCTTGTCAAACAGAACAGTAAAGAAAAGCATAAACTTGTTTAGATTCACTTCCAAAGAACCAAACTGATGCAAACAATACTTTATAACAAAAGAAAACAGACTGACGTAATACAAACTTTGATACCCAAGAAAGCAAATGACATGTGTACCTATTTCCCGACCTAGAATTAGAACAAAATTAAAAAATATAACACAGAAAAACTCCCCGTCCAGTTATAAACTCAATAAATAAAGCCTACATTTATTATCCTTACTATGAAATTTCGACAACATATCAAACCAACCCTGGAAAGCTTATTTATTTTGGATTTTGATCTTTTTATACTAGTGTGCAGTATTTAAATTTGGATTTAAATTTTTATCTAAATAAATAAGTTTAAAATTTACAAAAATAAAGTTAGCATACTATTAATGAAGGAATTACAAAAGATAAAGGAAGCCAAATAATTTTCTCAGTTTTTATTAAAAAAATTACTAAAAACATATTGCTAACAATTTTTTTATTTTATTTTATTTTAATAAAAATTAAATTTATTAATAGAATAATGATTACAGAATTTATTATTTTTTTTTATTAATATAATAATAACAATAAAGATTTATAAACTATAATAAAACAACAAAATAAATAGAAATCAATAACATTTAAAAAGAAGACAAATCACAAAAGCCACGTTTATAGGTATTGACTGTTGAGAGGGTAATTTGGTCTTTAACAAAAGTTGCATTGGAAGTCTCATAAAGGTGACAGTTGGACAGCATTTTTTAATGAAAAATAGAGTCTTGGATTGAAGTGTAGGACATTTTGATTTGTGAAGGAAGGGGGGTGTAATTTTAGCATCTTTCAATGCTAGGGGAGGGAAGTGTAATTTACTCTTTCATAAAGTAAAATAACCAAAACGCTGGATGGATCTCAAGTAGCTTAAGATGATTTCTGTAATCAATCTATAAAATATGAGTTTTGGCCGAGATCAGTTCAGTATAGATACATTTATGTAGAATGCAGCACTTACACTGGGGAAAAAATGTGTCTTACTCACTTGCATGACTTAATGAATTTAAGAAATGACAACAAAAGGCTTAATTCCTTCACACGGTTCAAGTTCAACATCTATAAGGCATTAACAGCAATTGCATATATTACAAATGTTTAGCTGTAGACAATTTATCTATACTTTTCAAGTGTATTACACTTATACAACACAAAAGAAACTGGAATATATCACAATCAAAATGGAATTATTTAACTATAACAACAAAAATCCAGCAAATTGTTAAAAAGTAGCAAGTACCTAACCAAGAAAGACTATTTCTAGTTGTTATAATGAATCATTTATTCCTCTTAAGTGTCAATAATATTTCCACGTCCACTCCATTATTCCAAGTCTACAACCAAATCTAGATTGTGTCACTCTTTCTAAAATTCTATAAGCCTATAACAGTTTCGTAACGAAGGATAACAAAGCATTCAGATTCAGCAGGATCCATATTACACATAACATCTATTACCAAAATCATGGTTTTAAAGAAGATAATACTCAGAGCCAAACTTACTATAAGCCTCCAATAAAGCAGTGCAGCATGAAGCTGGAACTGGAGATGAAGGCAACTCCCTTAGAACATGCTGTAAATATACCACTTACATTAAATATATATATATATATATATAATCCAACAAACAGATGCATCTCAATACAGGATTCATTTTTACTTATTAGCCAAAATTAACAGCTGCTTCTAGATTAGAGATTTATGAACCCACAAAGAAGATGAAACAGTGATTAATTGATTTACAGCATCAAGTTCTTGATAGTGAGCACAGAAAACTGATGGACAAGCTATTGCCCAATCATCTAAAAGAAATTCAGGAATTTAGACGGATTTTAAGCTCTACATAGGCTCATAATTACTGAGTTGAAAAGGGGTTGAGTAAGGTCAGATATCTTTTCTTGTTTTTGGGTTTTTGTTTCTTGCTCTTTTGCTGCTAAGTTTAAGTGGGATATCTTATCCTACTCCTTTTGTAATCCTTCTTTCCATCAAATAAAATTCTTCTTTTATTTTAAGGGGGTAAAAGAATTTACTAGTTACTAGAGTTTAGAATCTCCTCCTAAACAAAAATTTGAGCCCACTAATTTCTACTTTCTACAGTTGAGCAATGTGTAGCTTAGATACAAGTACAACCAACTCTTTTGATACAACATTGAAATTTTTCTCCTCCATGCTATAGTACGTTCACCATATATTTTGCTTAGAATTCTTTCATTTATATGCAACATATCAATGATGAAAACCAATACACATACCTTAATACAGTCTCCAATAACATGGGCATCCTCATCAGAACCAAATTCAGTCTTGCCTGGAAATATCAATGAGAAATAAGGCACCCATAAGGTCCATATATTGTTATTGTAAATGGATGAATAAATATTTCTACATAAACCATAAAGTACACATCCAGTGGCTTTACATATTGGACTATTGGTAAACCAATTTTTCTGCACTGAACAATATTATCATTCCAAATGAAGACTGCAGTTGCCTTTCATTAAAATTTAAGGTTTTAGACTTTCACTTAATTATGCATTTTAAGAACTTAAAACTATTAGGGCTAATAAATACTTCAGAGAAGGAAAAATATATTTATATCCTTTGAAAAAGTGGAAGGGCGAGATGACGTGATGTATTATTGATTAGGCAGCCATTATCCCTCTCTTGAAATAAAAATCTATGTCAGCATAGATAACTTGGAGCTCACGAATTCTATGTTTACTTTCACGCCATACTTTTTTCTCTTTGCTTGCATATGGTTTGAAACTCCAGGAGACTTTATTTGTCATCTGTAACATTAAAAAATACATATTTCTTTACATTTATTGAGAGGGCAGTAAAAATAATAAGTATAAGAACCTTGCTCATATTCTTGAACTCTCCTATCTACTTCCTCAACATCTGCAGACTGCTGCAGAATTCCTTCAACTTTAATTCCTGTAAATTAAATAAGGTAAATTCAACAGCAACCATTTACTGAAGAAGGTGACAAAAATTATCCATGCATACAACATAAACCCTCATTTTACAATCAGATTTTATGGCATACAGTGGCCAATGACAGAAATTATGGTATGGTGTGTGGGAGGCTGATGGACCCCAATATTCTTGAAGCTTCTAGAATAATGGGGTCCATCAAAATTCAATAATTGCGGTGATAGTCCAGCTTTCATGCACACCTCAAATAAATCCCATGTTCCAAGAAATGACAAACCACATTAAGTAGATTAATATTTTGTTAAATTAAGCAGCACGTGTGTCCACCTCATATGCTGAAACAGGAGAAAAACTAGCAATTTGTCCAGTGAGGCTCTAACTAGGGTTAGGATTGATTTGATATGGAACAAGCTGGGTGTGAACTATGCTCCAGCTTGAGGGGGAGTGTTAATAGAGTGGGTTAGGCCTAAGTGCTAATGGTCTGTATAAACCTAATTAGTAAGTATATAAATTCATACACATTTAGAATCTAATTTGCAGTGTTAGTGCCAGTCTTCTGACAAATCCAAACCTTTGTTTGTCTTCTTCTGTGTCTCTCTTCTCTGAAAGCTCTCTTTATTAACATAAACCTTTAAACCACACTCATCTAATAACACCTGATAGACTCCTAACCAATTGTTTTGTAACTAATTACTTTCCAATGAAACAAATCTTAAAACTGGACTCCTAAGAGAAACATGGAACATTAAATAATTAAATGAAAGGAAACCATATTACAAGCTTATGGCAGCCAAAACCTATTTGAAGATAATAACATACCATACTTTTCTAGAAATCGAAGAGCTTTTTCAAGGAAAGATGGACCTCCATCAATATCCTCTAATGCTAGAAGAATTGGTCTTCCAACAACCAAAGACTTAACCGGTCGCTTATCCCTCCCTGGATGCACAATACAAAATCAAGAAAAAATAAGGATGACAGAAAGCTGGGCAAACCAACGAACAGAATGACAAAAATTTATAGTAAAAATTAGAAGTTTATGAAAACACAAGCAAAGTTGACATGTAATTGAAATCAGTTTTTATTAACATTGAAACCATAAGCTAAGATTTAATGATGGTTAAAGAAGGACAAACATTGATGAAAAGACCCTTCAATAGAATCACTTGCGTCACTCCGAAAGATCCCATTATGACCCATGACAAGAGCAGCACTTGGTGCCTGCGCAAGGGCTTGCTCAAGGGCTGTCTTCCACTCATACAAGTCTTCCGATGTCTCAGCCTAATATGTCAAAAAAACAAAGAATTTATAAAACCAGACAATTTCAAATGGCTATTCAAAGTAGTGGTACTTCAATTTCTAGTCCAGAATTCAAAAAATTTAGTAATTGAAGAACCTTAAGAGTGAATGCTCTCCCATCACGTCCATCAGGAAACAATACGGTGAGCAGCTTCTTGTCTTCTCTAACAACAACACTGGAAGAAAGAAATCATAATTTTAAGACAGATCACAAAAATGTTACAATAAATATGTTTCAATTGCAATACTGACCTCCCTGAATTGTTTAGGTCAATACCCCCCAATGTCAGATTTACTTCACCACCTCTCTGTGGAAGGGCACTCTACATGACAAATCAAAATGACAATCACTGATTCTGACATAAAAAATACATATATTTGCTTGGATAAGAAAGCCCAGTTTTACAAGGGAGTCTCTGTCTCTTCTGTAATTTGAAATGGGGCATTGCTTATGACCAACCTCTGGTCATCTGCTCATAACATTTATTGCTTAAGAGGTTGTCTCGTTTGGATTTACAATGAATTGGAGGCTTTGTTGCAAGATTGATTTTCGGAGTTTTCTGTTTCATTCTGATCTTCTTTTCTTCCATTTTAGGAAAGCATTTCTCATCCTCCTCCCTTGTGTCTCCTTTTCTTGCTAATAAATTTTCTTTTTCTCTCCAAAGAAATGGGGAAGAAAAGTTAACTCCCACAAGTTTGAGTAAAACTCCAAAAAGTGCCAAATATATGAAAATTGTAAGAGTGCCAACCAATCATCTCTACTAGTACTAAGTTTGTCAGCCACCCCTTACCCTCAACAAATGTGAAATTGAGATGCCATTTGTTCTAGAGCAATCAGCACAAAGTATACCCATATTATGATTTTGATAGGTGAAGAAATGTTAATCAATCATAATATTTTACCATTTGCAAAATTATGGTATATGCCTGCACATCAGCTTATTCCAGGGTAGATTCGTGAAGGGCAGTAGAAATAGAATGAAAAAAAAAAAAAGTTGAGAAAATTGTCCGTGTAAAGATTATCAAAACTCAAAAGGTTATGTTAGATTTGAGAGATACTGACAGGATCATTTTTGAAGAAAACCAATGATGTGCGTGTCAGGATAAACCACCGCTTCTTCCAAGACTTCCAGCCTATTCCTACAAAAGATCAAGACAGGATAGCATGAATCTTTCCATATCACTTAATTTTATTTTATTTTTTATAGAATTCCATATCACTTAAATTTATTTGAGAGTATGGTTTAATGAACACCTTGGTGAACAGAAGAGGCACTAAAATCAGAAATAGCCTTCTTACCCTTTCAAAAGAGAGAAAAATAAACAAGGAAAATAGATATGGTAACAAACCTTTAGAAGATATGAAAAGTGGGCCACTTTTGAAAACCTGTCAAATAGTAACATATGTTAGGAACCAAGACAAATCACCATTTGCTAATTTCTGATTAAAGTAAATCTGAAGTCAGGCAGTTGTAACAGAAATAATACAAAACGTCTTTCAGCTTTATCCTTAAATAAGAGGTGCCAAACTATGACGAGGAGACGTCAATAACATCTAGCATCAGAAATATAATTCTTAAGTGAGTTGGAAAACACTCAAAATGACCAATATTCAACAACGGTATAGCTTCTTCAGATGTATTAACTGCCTGTAGTGAGGTTACTCAACTCTGAAAATGGATCAATGAACTACAGTAGAATTTGGTATTACTATTCTTAACACTTTTCACTAGGATACTATTCTGTTTAAAAAAGAAAAAACTTCAAGGTAATCGACTCCAAGTGCATAAAAATTTGACTGAAAACAGTAATGTCACCCAAGCACAAGTCTAAGACATGAAGACCAGTTTGATGCATCTAGGTAGACAGAAACCTTTGAAAGAAGGAAGATCTTGGCAATTCATCTCATCTTCTAATATAGATGTTTTGGAAGGAATAAGTAGTGCAAGATCCTACGGAGATAGGCTTGTTTACTGTAACATGGCCATTTTGGTTGAAGCTTAATGCAATAACTTTTATATAGAATATCCGTCCATTTCTCTGTTATGAGGAAGAAGTATTTTAATTCTATTATTCCACTTGTATTTTCAATCTGCTTGGTCCTTACTGTTATCCTCTGGCCTGTTAACCCTCTCCTTAAATTTAGTTAAATTATTTTTTTTAACCAAAAGACTTGTAGGTCATGTTATATAGCAGAACACAAATCACATTAATTTAAGAATCCAGTAAGAAAAATGCAGGTCCAACTACATAATTTTTTACTTCGATAAAATTGTTGCAGTCATGCTGGATTTTTTGGAGTTTCCCAAGTGTTTACCACCTTCAACATTTTGGTTTCAAGAAAACAACAATCAATTTAATATGTATAGAGAAATACATACTATATATTAAACACCATATAACAAGAAAAAATTATCATGATGAGGAATAATATCAAAACAAAGAAATGAAACCAAACATAAAAGTCTGAGCACAAATCTCTCAACATAAAACCTTATAGAAACCAAAACAGAGAAAAAAAATAGATCACTATGTTTCTCTGTTCTCCTAAAAGAGATTAAGTTTAGTCTCATCAAACATCAAATTCACTGATTCTTCGTACTAAAAGAGAATAAGGAAAATACTAAAACATTTTGCTCAATATAATTAATGTTGCAAATAAGTTATGACTTTAAGTGTGAGATGGAAATGGAAAGAAAAAGCTCATTAAAATGTCTATTAATTGCTGGAGAATGGAGAGTAAAAACATAAACGCAAGCAAGCTAGGCAATGATTAGTTTAGTAACTTGTCTAATTTTAAGCCATTTTAAAGTAAACAAATTTCAAATTGGAATAAATCGACCATATTTATATTTCCTTGTGATGACAGAATTCCATCTCTCATATCCTTCTTTCTTTCTCTGCAGTAACAGTTTCTCTCTCTTCATAATACATAACCTACAGCCTAAGAAATTTGTTTTGTATTAAATGACTTAAATTCCACAAATTTTATCATCTTTGAAAAAGTCCAATAACACTTTCTCTCCAACTAAAAATGTTAAGGATGCTATCCTCCACAGAAAAGTGAAAATGTTAGCATTCTCAAAGAAGTGTGTGCGTGTGTGTGTATTCATTTTCTTTCTAACATATGACAGATCTAAATAACAAAGTCAAAGTCAGTTAACAGTTTCCCTTTTCTATATCATACTAGAAAGTAGAAAGTTAGACATAATCAAGATTTAACATTTCATACTAAAAAATTCATTAACAACACCAAAAGATGTTTTCTATGGAATAAAAGTATCTATAGATACAAGAAAACACTACGGGGCATGACCCATGTGAAGCAATATACACCAAAACTGAAAAATAAATAAATAAGGAAAAATAAGAAAATCAAGCTCCAAAGTCTAATGCATCTACCTGTCTCCCAATTGGAAGGGAATAAAAAAAGGAATCAGGGCACAACACATACACATGAATTTACAAATACTATAATAAACCACAACACATACCATATTTAACAGTGAAAAATCGATACATAAAAAGAAAACAAACAAAATTACAGTGAGACAACAATTGACAGGAATATGTCATGTAGACTAAAAAACCACTGAACGATGTCTACTTAATCCAACTGACTAGACTAAAACCCTAGTTGATAGCTTGTTAAGAAACTGCAATAGATCATCCACTTCACATTATTCTATTTCACCATTCGCCCCTACAGACAGACTGTATCTCTTGCTTCCTTCCCCTTATTCGACACCCCTGGCCTTTTTCTAATTCTTGTAATTCCATCTGACTCAATCATCATATTCCTTTTGGTGCCAAAGCATTTACTTCTCACCAATACCTATAAAGGAAATTCACATAGTCACATCTTTAAAGAAACAACTCTCTTTTATCATATGGCACTAATCACATTCTCCAACATGCCAGCAGCTATCAGTTAACTTATCCACAGTCCACGTGAACTCTATAAAATGTATAATAAATTCATAGCACTAATTAAGCACAGTCCAAAGTCTCTAAACAACAACTTTTTACAGAAAATTGAAATAACATATATAGGGGAAATGTTTGACTAGATTAAACTCCGTCCTTGCAGCTCATGTATTCAAGTAAGTAAAACTACCTCTTGACAACACTCTCTCAACTAGACTAGGCACTTTCGACTTATACAGTTCGATGTTTTGGATGGAAAAAGGAGCATAGAAAATTGCGGCAATATGTGGTTTTCAGTATGATTCGGAAATATGGTTGGTATGAATTAACCATATTTTTAGGTGCGTCTTCTTGTCTTTAGAAGCCTCACAAGCTAATATTAGGTTCATGGCTTCTTTTAGGTGTTCAACTCAGGGTTCCTTAAAGAAAGTGTATCCAGTAAATGAAGCCTCACAAGCTAATATTAGGTTCATGGCTTCTTTTAGGTGTTCAACTCAGGGTTCCTTAAAGAAAGTGTATCCAGTAAATGAAGATGGATTGAGCAACTTCACTGCATGTTACACTTAAGTTTCTATTTTTGTTTCTTTCTGTATCCTTTTAGGATTTTGGTCTTTTCCCTTGGAAGGATATCCTATCCTCTTCATTTCACTAGTTTTTTTTTTTTTTTGGATAAAAACTTCACTTGTACCTTTCTTCCTTAATACTATAATTTCTTCCATTAACCAAAAACACTTCAAGCACATTTCTCATCAAATTCAACACTTAACATGGAAAATATATCAGGAAAGGCCTCAGTCAACTTTGTTTACTTCTTTGACTGCATTCTAGTAAATTATCACAATGCTAATGAATCATACACGCCCCAGTTCAACCAATAAACCCACTCAACTCACAAATCACAATTTCTTCAGAAAACCGGACTTCTCATTAGAGGATGCCTAGTTAACTATTCCCACATTCACTTCCATTCTAGTCACATACTCAAACGACATCAGAAAAAACAAAATATTCGATTCAAAACCTGAACTTTAAGTAGATTTATTCTCTTCAGTAATAAACCAGCAAAAAAAACAAAACTGAAAACACACCGTATTCGAAGCCCCAGGTCGAGGGCGCTCCAAAGTCGCTAAAGAACCCGACATTTCCAGAGAGTATCACTGAAACAGCAGCATCAGCAGCAGGAGCAGCAGCATTGAGCATGAGTTCAAATCCAAGCAAAACCCCCACCCAAAATGCTCAACATTTCACATTTCAACCCCACCGAACCATTCCAGGATCGGCTCGCAAGCTCCGATGGAAGCAGCAATGTCAAAGAGCTGAGATCTGAGACCTTCCTTCGTATCCGAATCAAAGCCCCCTTGGGATTTCCCGCTCACTTCCCCCCTGATTTTACTCGCACCACTTTTTTTTCCCTAATGGAGTCCGTCCGTACAGGGACCAAAAAAACCCTCTTTCAAGTTGTCTAATTTTCTCTCGCTTTCTGGGTGATTTTCCCGCACTTTCCGATAGGATTAGGTGGGAGAAGGAATAGTGGCTGTCGTAAATAATAGAAAAATACAGAAGGAGGAGAGGGGGTGCTTTGCTTTTCACCTACTTTTGGTCTGTGTGTGTGAAGAGAGAGAGAGAGAGAGAGAGAGAGAGAGAGATTAGAGTTTACAGAGACAGGAAGAGTGAAGGAGGGAAGGTTGGGGTCCTCTACGGTCAAGTTCAAGTCATGTCTAGTAAGCCTCCAATGAGAATGTGCCACGTCGGGTATAGCGTGGAGTTTTGAAGGCCGATGATTATGGATGTTGCCTAAAGAGGTTGGAGATAATATAGGAAGCATCTTCCTATTATTCCGTGAACACATTTCCTGTTTGTGATACATTTTTTTTTCTGATGTTATCTAAACTTTATTTTTGGTCCCTAATGTTTAGTATTTTTTTTAATTTGGTCCCTCACAAGTCACATCATTTCAGTACCCATTTTGGGGTTGCTAAAATGGTACTAAGAGAAGGCACTCCCAAGTACTACCGGGCAGGGCGCCAGTGGCATGTTGGAGAGACCAACAGAGGCCCAACCAAAAGGATTACTGCATAGGCCTAAACCGCAAGCAGTTTTACCCAGTCGCAGCTACTCAACTAGCCCTTGGGTGCCAGGGGATCTCCCTGAGGAGGGATGCCCACCAAAGCAAGATTTTGGATGGCTTCAGGGGGATTCGAACCCTCGCCCATGGGAAAAGTGAGAACTTTCCTCCGGATCCTTGACTATTTCAGTACCCACTTGGACAATTGAAGGATCAAAATGGTATCAATTGCAAACGCGAAGAATCAAATAGAAACTAAGCATATATTAGGAACTAAATTGATACCAATCGCATGTGAAGGACCAATTCGAGACTGAATAAACATCAGGCATCAAATGAGAAAGGTATTAAGCATTAGGGACCAAAATGGAGTTTTTGTCTTTTATATATGGTTGGAGTATTAACTATTTCATTTTCTTTAGGTTTTTTTTTTTTGGTGTTGGACAAATAGAGTGAACTTGTGAGCAATCTTTCGGAATACTACATAGTCTATTGTTGGGACAATCTTTTTAATGGATGATACTCTATCTCTCCAAGTATTGAACTTAGGAGATGATGGTTAAGGAAACATATGTTCCATTATGGAACTTCAACTCGAATTAGATTAGTGAAAGAACTAAACATAGATAAAGTTCCTTTTATCATTACTATAAGGTTCCCTAATACAAAATAAGATATATAACAAAAAGTATTTGTATGACCAATTACGGTAAAGAGACAATATAAAAGACCACATTTTACATGACCAATCATAAAAGAGTGTGTGTAAATGAAGCCTTTAATTGGAAGAACTTTATGGCAAAGGTATAAAGAATTTTACCTAAATTTTTCCCTTAGTAAAAAAAAAAACTCACTGGATGCTGAGATGACATCCTAAATAGTAACTAAGTGTTCAAAAATGACACATCATTAACGGTGTTAACTTTGCCAACGAAAAAATTGACCGATGGACCAAATTCATTGGGGTACATCTTTCAAGGATCAAATTAATACAATAAGTGTCTTTCAAGAACCAAATTATTAATTTACTCTATAACTTTTGATATAATGATAAACGATTCCTCATTATTTTGGTAGAAAATAGAAGTGGAAGTGGAATTAAGAGAGAGGGAAATGGAATAGGATTTTTTAAAAAAAGTATGTTTGGTATGCTAAAATTATATTATACAAAAGGTAAAAGTAGAAATGAAAATTTTGTCATTGAGAAAAGCCACTTGTTAAGTCACTCTTGAAAATTAGTCCCAAAGACAAATTGTCATTTTTATTATTTGTCAAGGGAAAAACTAGCTTTATATATTAACTTTCGTATCCAATACATAACTTCTCTCATCTTCCTCAAGCAACTAATTTTCCTTCTCATGAAGCAAGTTATGTTCCATACCTCAAATCTTTCCTCTTACCAAACAAGCAAGAACAAGGGAATAAATCTTTCTCATATCACAATTCCATATTACCAAACATGCTCTTAAGTGTTCTCTCTACTTTTGGTGCTTTTTTTTGTTTGGTGAAACTATACTTTTGGTGCTTTTTAATTTTATTTTTTGGTGAAACTCTACTTTTGGTGGTTTGAAATGTAGGGTTGAGTGATGAAAATTTGGGCTGCTTTTACATTTTCACAGTTACTTAATTTCTCTGTTTGGTTATATCTGCATACCTACCTTATCCTTAGGAAAGTCAATGTTCATATGGTAGATTAATTATTGTGTAAATTGCAAATTTAGGTCTCTTAATTTGTTTAGTTGCTCAACAAGGTCCTTCTCTGCTTTCAAATAACTAATGTAAACTCGAGTGGTTAATTAAATGAAAGATGTTGTTACTGACTCGAGTACCTCAAATCTTATATAAATATGTCAATGTCATATATTAAAAATAATTTTAACATAACACGTGACATTGATGAGTCCATGTATACTTTTAATTTTAACTACGCATATATTGCTTTTACTAAACTCTTAACACATGATAGTGACAATGACAATAACGAGTCTATGTGATTCATATGAATTTAAGTTCATAAAAAATTTCACTAAAAAAAAGTCCATAAAATTAAGAGTAAATTAATATTTTTGTCCCTAAAAGATACAATGTGTCTCAATTTAGTTCATAAAAAATGGAAATGTCAAATTTAGTCCTTAAAATATTTAGTTTGTCTCAATTTAATCAATGAAAGATGAAAATGTTAAATTTAGTCCCTGAAAAATAAAAGTTGTCTCACTTTAGTCCCTATGAAATTTTCTACCAATCATGTTAATGAAAATTTTCAATAATTAAATTGAGATAAACTGAATTTTTTTATGATTGAATTTGACATTTCAATTTTTTATAAACTAATTTAAGACAAATTTTCGGGACTAAATTTAACATTTTTTAATTTATAAAAACTAAATTAAAATAAATTACAAATTTCAAGGATCAAAATATTTATTTACTCTAAAATTAACACCCTAATTAGATAGTCCAAAGTGGTAGCCCATACTCATTGAAAAATAGTGATGGACATACTTAATGAAGTAATTGATTGAATAATTCATTGACTAGTAAAAATTTATTAATATTGATTTGTCAGTAGCAAATTTAATTCATAAATTTACTTTAAAAAATGTATATCAACTTTTGTTCGTGTCATCCTTAATTACACAAAGGTCATGTTAATTTCTTTTTATCATTCTAATTTCATCAGATGTTCCAAATGGATAATTGTCTATAATTGTTTTGAATTAATAATTTGTGAGCATTATACATTTTTTAAAAAACTAAATTCATCTTTCAAAAAATATATATTAATGTTATCTAAAATCTTCTAATTTGAAAATTTTGTTCTGCCAAATTATATCAATTCAATTCAAGGACATTAATTTCTTATGGAAAAATTGTAAGATGTATACTCTGAGTGTGTATCAAGATTTATGGTTAACTTCTTGTTATTTTTATTATAATTTTTTTCGAAGTCACTTGAATTCTCATAAATTTATTAGACTTTGATTAATTTAATTTGAGTAAGCTCTGAGATCATCTAACGAGGTAAAGTTCATTCAGTAAATATTTTTTTATACACAAAACACAAACTCGATACTTGTCACTCTAAACCATGTTCCTATTTTACTACATATCTTTTAATTTCTTTAGAAATAATTTTATTCATCAAGACATTACACTAAATTATATAGATACCTTTCTAATGAATATTTGAACTTTAATTCAAAATATGAAGAAGCAAAAACTTCTTAATTACAAACATTGGAAGACCCTTATCAAATAAATTATTCTCTTTTTAATAAAACTTTTTGATCTTTTTTGTATTTCTTAGCAGACATTAACTATCCTATTTTAAAATAGGCAAAAAAAAAAATCACTTGGCCATTATTTCATAGTGAAGACTTGTCAAAGATATTTAAATAAGTCATATTATTTGTTAGATATTTAAATAGTGTAAAGGAACAAAATTGAATCCTTTTCAACATATCAAAAATTAAATTGAACTTCAATTCAAATGTAAAATTCGAAAAAGATATTTTTACCAATAAAAAAAGATATTTTCACCAAGAAAAAAAAGAATGACATAAATATTAACTAAGTATGGCTTCTCATTATTAGGCATGGGGTAGCCTCCAATAAGGCTTAGAATTGGAGTTTGCTCCTTACTTCACAGACTACCCTAAAAAAAGTAACTTGGTCTTTCAATATCAAATTAACCAACACAAAAATCTCTTCTTCTTCTTTTTCCTTAGACCAGATATTTACTAGTGTGAGTCTGATAACTAATCTCTCAAATATTGTAGGATTCATCGTTGAACGTCGATCTTCACATTGAATGATGCTCAATTCTTTCAAGATCCAGCCTGAGAAATGATTGTTAAAGGAATACACACCCTTATAATCTATGCTATATATATATATATCATAACAATGCAACAATATTAAATCTCTAGACTCTAATCATATATGTATTATATACACTATTTGTTTTTGTGGGCAATTGGGCATCATAGCTATATAAACTCTTGCTAGGGATCGATTGATTTGGTTCAGGGCTTAGTCACAGTTAAAACTTCTCACTCCTCTTTACAGATGTGTTATGTGTGGAATTTAATTTACGCTATAGATCATAGATGTTGAAGTGTTGGAGTGTTTCTTATTTTGCAAATAAATTATTCTAGGAAAAAAATGAAAGTATAATGTTAAAAATTCTATATGGTTTTGAGTAGCCTGAATGAACTTGATGATGAGTTAAATTTAAATCTAAGAAATTATATACACTCAATTTTACAAAAAAGAAAAAAAAAAGCAATATAATCATATAAAAATAATTAAATTCAATTGATTGGGAGCAGGACCACTATATTGAGCACTTGACTACTCAAGTAAAGTTCCTAAAGGATGCACTTTCTTAAAGAAACAAAAGTTCAATTTAAAAGAAAAATTAGAAAATGGTAACAAAGACATTGATCCACTTCACAAATATTAAATAATAATAATAATAAACGAGGAAATGAAGGAGGGTTAAGAGACACTCCAAATTTTGTATTTTTTTCTCATAAAAATGAATTTCCTAGTTTATTACTACACCATTATTTTACATTTTATGTTGTTACCATAGTGTAATAGAACTTATTAGATAAAGTAATTATTTTTATAGAAAATATTTCTTGATGATATTGATGGGATAAGGATTATCAAATTTGATAGCCCCACTGTCAACGATAATTGGTGAGTCCTTTCAAGTGGATGGTCATCGGGTCGATAGAATCAAGTTTATAAAGAGGTTAGATGATGAGGTAACTCCAAAGATTAACAAAAAAATTCTGAATAATGCATTGGTGACTGGGCGAGGGTGAGGGTGTATTTAAGGATTCTAGGGGATAATGTGGTTGTTGGAGAATGACGTTTAGACGATAAGAGGTTATTAGAAATGAACAGCGTTATCGAGAAATAAACATTGTTAGACGATATGACATGAAGGTACATTCAAGAAATCTTGTGATGGCCTGACAATTGTAAGAACAGTTCGTCACTAGTTGCGTTGGTTAGTTGGACCTAGGGATGATCATGGGTAGGGTACTATATTCTTTAAGCTCGGATCCGAATTTGAGCGGGTATCAAAATCAATCCCCATTCCCATACTCTATGGATAGTCAAATCCCCATATCCGGACCCAGACCCAGACCCATAAAAATTTTAAATAAATTATTATTTTATTAATATAAAATTTATTTTTATCAATTTTTCATCTATAATCACAAAATTTTTTTAAAAAAAAATCATAAATCATAAATATATTATTAAATTAATTTAATATTTATAAAATATTTAACATTTTTTCTTAAAATTATATATTTTCTCAACACAAAAAAGTTTTAGAATATTATTTTTTATATATAAAAATAAAGAATTACTATTGCGAGTAGGATACGGGTAGGGTACCTCTTTACCCGGACCCGGACCCGGACCCGGACCCATACCAATATCCACAGAGTAAAATTTCAAGGTACCCATTGAGTATGAATGTTTTGATCATCCCTAGTTGAACTTGGCCCGATAAGTCATAATAGTGAGATATAATAAATTACCTGAATTTAATAATATAAAATAATAAAACTCTTTATCTTATGGAATATAAGACTCTTTTTTATATTAATTTTTTTATTAAATTTATTATATTTTTTGGTGAAAAGACTATTAAATTTATTATTTATATATACACACTTGATTGGTTAACACGTTATTAATTACACAACAAATAATTTAAAAGGTCAAATCTACTATTTCTTTAAACTTGGCTTGTACTACATGTAATCCCTTTATTTATTTTAATAAAAAGGCCTACATAATTGTAGCACAATTAAAGCTTATTTGGCAGCATTTCATTGGCTATTGTATTGGTTTCAGTGGAGTAACCTTGCAGAATAGTTCAGCCATAATTGAATTTGGAGAAATGGAGTAGGACTTTAAACGGCAGTTCGTTTTGCACTTTTAGTGTTATTCACAAAAGAAAAATGTTTTAAAAATAATTTAATTTTAAAAAAATATAATATAACATAATACACTTTTATTTAATTACTATGACTGTCAATTTGAACTGCATACGTATTTTTTTCCACTAAATTTACTCTCTATTTTTTGTTTACTAAAGTTATTAACATTCAAGTAAAATAATGAAGAATATATGAGAAATTAAAGAATATACCATTTTGAATACAGGTTGATGAGTGTCATTGATGGATGAGGAGAAAAGATTGAAAAATTAGATAAATGTTATCTGTTATTGACATTTAACTATAACTATTTAATTAAATTTTATATATCATACGACATAGGAGTCCATTAGTTTGAACTATAAAAAATTAAATAAATAATATTAATCAATGTATAGATCAATAAAATGGCTCAAAATTAGATATGTCAAACTAGGCCAGCCAAATTCACATGGGCAAGTTCACCATGGGTTACAAATTTAATAAGTTAGAAAAATGAGAGCATATTTGCTAAAATAAATTAAGTGGATTGTGCAATCTCGACCATAAGCTAAGATGGATTATCGATATCAACGATCATGATTGTGTAGTTCGCTGAAGTTACTTCAGTGGATCTGCTCCTTTAAAAAACTTAGCCTTGCCCATTTTAACAGTTAAATTGGCTAATTTGTTTAAGCCACCAGACAAATTTTTTTTTTTTAAAAAAAAAAACAAATTTCTAATTTTTCTAATTGTAAATGGTTAGTAAAATAGATAAAAATACTAATATAATATATCAAATAGATAAATAATATCATACACTTACAAATACAAATTGCAAATACTATCCAAAGTTTCAATTATGTTGATTTTTTTAGTTTTTTTTTTTAAACAGGTGGGTTAAATAGACTAATTGGTTTAACTTGAGCCTTGTGGGTTATGTCGGCCAAGCTAAAAAAATAATAGTAATATTATACAATTTAAAGAAATACAAACGCAATTTACTTAATTAGTGAGTTAAATAAGCCAACTTATTAACTGAGTACTCTGAGTCTCTAAACAAAATGAAGACCCAATAATATCTATGAAGATTGATGCTAGGGACAAATTGTCCATAGGGATAGGAACAAAAGAAAAAAGTTAAGGATGAGTCCTTATGTTTTGGAAAAATACCAACTTTTGACAACACTTGGTGGCGTTACCTTGGGTGGTCCAAGCCTTTCAGTTTCAGGTCCCTTGGCGCCACCATAAATTCTTTGTGTTGCAACTTTCATATGCGTTGCATTATCACTTTAAAATCAAAAAGAAAAAGAAAAAAGAAGATGTTTTGTTTTTCTTCTAAAAACATGTTCTTCGAATGGATTAGAGTTTAGGGTTTAGGGTTAACTTGAAGTTATTTTATCTTATTGATCAAGGCCATTAACCGATTGCAACAAAATTACATTTCAGTCGATCAACGGTTTGGATTAATCAGATGAAGTAACTTCACATAAAGTTACTTCACTTGATCTTGACCCATTCACTTGTATGATAGTACTGAACTTCAATAGATCATTTCCTAATCCATTCAAGGCGGATCCTTATTAATGTGAGATTCTATTAATATTAACAAATAATGCTACATGATTAGAAGGATATACCGAGATTAATTATTATTTATTTATTTATTTTCATGTGGTTACTTAGGGTTGCTTTTACTTATCAACATTGCACTTTTGCCATTTTCAATGAATTTGACTTTGGTTGGATAATTAATTGTGGAGCAACTTTTGTTGGTGATCAAGTTTAATTTATTAGGATTAATTAATTTGTGTTGTTCAACTAAATTTTTAAAGTAAATATAGTTTTGTTTACTTTTTGGAGGCATACATTGAATAAATTCAACGTGTGAGAGGAATAGAAATTAAAGTAGATAGTTTGTATGAATTTATATATGAATTAATCAAAATTTTCTGTACAAATATGCATTTAAAATTATTTGGTGTCATAGTGGCAAAAAAATGGGTGTTTTCTCACCTCTTCCTACCCCATAGTTAGAAATATTTTTGAGTATAAAAAAAATTAATATAATTTTAGTATTTTGTATTTTAATAAGTAAATTATTCTCATCTAGAATTTATATTCTAACTCAACCAATTTTAAAATAAATTATATAACTTATTTGACACTATCTCAAATAATTGGTACTGGGTTTTAAAGAGCCAAATTGTGCGTTGAACAATAAAAAAAACAGTAACAAAGCATTCTTAGTTTTTTACTAAGCCCGTTTGATTGGAGAAATTTAAGACGTTATCTTGGCTATAATTTAATATTTTTTTTAATATTCTTCGTATTAAACATATCTTACTTTTTATAATATGATGAAATTATGTTTGTGTCTTTACTTTTTATCCACTTTTATTTCATTCTCACTTTTAATATAAGAGTAAAATGGTCATTTTTCTCATTTTTATTCAATTTACATCACTTTCTCATTTCCTCCAATATTTTTATTTATATTTCCTCCAACATTATTGTAACCAAAGATGGCATAAGAGTTTTGGATAATTTTTTTATAAGAAGAAAAAGAAAAAGAATTCTGGGTCATTTGACACTAACCTAGGAATTAAATTGAGATTTTGTATAATATCTTTGAGAAATAAAATAGATAATTTTCATATTTTAAGAATGAAATAGAAACACTAAGGGCATGTTTGCTTTGCAGAAATGGAGAGGGAGAGGGAGAGGGAGAGGGAAAGGGAATGGGCTTGATATGTTTGGTAGTAAAAATTTGGTATGGAAATGGAATGGGAATATATTAAAATTACCACTTTACCCCTTATATTAAAATAATAAAAAAAAAGGTTAGGATTGTGTCAAATCAAAGGGTATAATAGACATTTTGTATTTTATTTTATTATTTTATTTTTTTTAAAATTTCTGACAAAAGAAAAAAGAAGAAGTAAAAGTTGGTGGGGCCCTTATTTTTTCCTTTACTGGATGGTTTCAAGTAAGGACAAAACTTAGGTCCATTTCCTCATGTCCATTACATCCAATTCTCCAATATAAATATGACACGTGGCAAAAAGTGTTTAAATGACCAATCACAGTAGAGAGAGAATATAGAAGATCACCTTTTATATAACCAATAATAGAAGAGAGAGAATGTAAATACAATATATGATTGGTGGAATTAGATGTAATGGACATAAAGAAATGGACCTAAGTTTTTTCCTTCAAGTAACCGAACATCACCTAAACATTTTTTTAAAACATTTTGTTTTTAACTAATTTTGTCTCTTGAATTGGGTCACATGATGGATTTTGGGCCAACTTAGCCCAAGAGAAGTAGCCCAGATTTATACTTGTCATTTTGTCAATAAAGTAGACATGTCTTGAGCCCACCGTATTTTGAAATTGAATTAGATACAATTTATTTTTCTATAATTATCATGTAACTTTATGCCAATTCTCCTAAACCTTCTTATTTGATTTGTTATAATAAAATTGGATTTGTGTGACATAATTTTTTTTTTCTAATATTCCCCAGAATCAATTAATATCAATTAATTGATATATATCTTACATTTTTTTAAAAATTTTATTAATATATATATATATTTCATTGTAATTTGGATTTTGTTTCATAAAATAAATGCAGGTACCAGCTTTTGATATAGATTTGACTTTTGACACACTTTCAGCCCGTTCGTTTAGTTGATACAACGAGGGAATGAAAAAGTAAAAGTAGGTGGGCCTACCGAGCTCCACCTCTGACATATTTAAAAATACAAAATGTCTATTATACTTTTTGATTTGACACAATCTTAATATTCTTTTCTTTTTATTATTTTAATATAAAGGGTAAAATGGTAATTATAATACATTGCCATACCATTTCCATTTCAATTTTTTACTACTAAACACATCAAACACATTTTTATTCCCTCTCCCTCTCCCTTTTCCTTTCTACCTAAAAAACATGCCCTTTGTATTTTTTAACAATCTATTTCCTAACTTTTTTCATTAATAAGTAGTATTATGCAAAATGATAGTGATGTATTTAATTATAACTCTTTTAAAACTTTTGGATTGAATTCTCTGTGAATGTGCATGCCTTTCCAAGATCTTTATTATGTGATTTAGTAGTTAGTATTCATATATATATATATATATACTAAATACTAAACAAACCTTTAGGAAAAAAATTACAAACTTCTGCATCACTCTTATTCTCAAGGACTAATGGCTAGAATGGATTTTTTTTGTTCTCATTTATTTATTATCATTATTATTTTTTCCTATTTTGAGGGACATCAATTATTATTTTTTTTTAAAAAAAAATGGGTCATAGGAACTATAGTGACATGTGATAAATAACAGCCATACACTGTAATGAAAATTCAAATCTCCAAATTGCTGCAAGGTTATAAAGCAGTTAGCAATTGATGAAGAAAAAAAAAAAGAAATATATTATATTTAAAAAACAGGTTGGAAAACACTTAGTTCGGCCCACAATAATATTTAGAGTAACTTATTACTAGCAAACGTATCCTATTATCAAATGTTATTATTAAACGTAATTTTAACATTACCATTTCTATCCCATTTTTGTTGGTGCATTGATTTTAAGTGAGTGGAATTGAGAATGTGAATGGTTACAATGATCGAATGGAGTATAATAATTAATTAGTCCTTGAAATAAAATCAAGTGATTGAGTTGATGGTGGTGGGGTAAAAAGGGCTATGTTGTCCAAATTCTCACGGAAACACTTTAATACTTTTCTTAATGGTGGTATAGTAATTAATGTTTTAAAAATTACATCGATTATTGTATGGGTTTAATCATGATGGTATTATAAATCAAAATGTTAGATTCAATTATTAAAAAAAATGTAAAAAAATTATTGGTTCAAGTCCTAAAAATTGACCTGATTCTCGGTTAAATACCGAGTCAACTTAGTCTAATCTCTCATCTGAATTTTTTTGTTTAATCGAATCGATATAATGAATGGATCTCGGTTCAATCGATTCAACCATCCAATTCTAAATCTTAGGAGGAAATCAAACATGACTGAAAGAACCCGACTTTCAATCCTATTTCTATATTCTTTTTACCAAATGAGCTTTTTAGTCATTGCTGACTACCGTGTGTAAGATGAGGTTGCCTTCTTCGAAGTTTCGATGGCGGACGCATTGGTCAAAGCGAAGGCAGCCCTTTGCTTGTCGGTAAAGGTGGGGCTATCTTGACGACGATAGCTCCCTTTTAATTTCTCCATTGAGAGTGACTCCATCATGATTGACGACTTTATGGCCAAACTTTGTTCCCGCCATAATGTTCCTATGTTACATGTGGGATGACCCACCTCGTGAGATCTCTTTGTTTTCATTGGCTGATGCTCTTTCAGTTTGGTTTTCTGGGGAGTAGTTAGTCAATGTTTTGCTTTTTCTTTCTTTTCTTTTTTGTCTTGTCCTCTACTGTTGTATCGTCTTATTAAAATCATTAGTTTAAACTTTAAACACTTATTAAATAATTTTATCAAATATAATAAACTCTTTTCTTCTCTTACCGTACTTTTCTAAAGGAATCAAAACTCGTGCATTCATGTCACGTCAATTGGAAAACCATGTCCAAATTAAAGCATAGCAGTGACGGACAAGACGATAAAAACACGTCTCTCATTTTCCACAAAAGGACTTGTGAGTTGTGACTTAAAGTATAGGGAGTGAATTTGGGGAAAGGAATTAATCTTTACAAGGTTTAAATTCCTGTTAACACTAGAACAATAATAAATTTTGGGAAAAAATTTATGTCCATTTCTTTGTGTCCATTTCCTTCATTTATCCAATATAATTATGACACGTGCTAAAAAGTGTTTAAATGACCAATCACAGTAGAGAGAGAATATAGAAGACCACCTTTTATATGACCAATCATAGAAGAAAGAGAGTGTAAATACAATATATGATTGGTGGAAATGGAGAAAATGGACACAAAGAAATGGACATAAGTTTTTTTCTAAATTTTGATTATGGAAATAAATTATTAGAAATAGACAATAATAATTTTTTATGATTAATTATTGTCAATAATATATATATATATATATATATATATTTTATTTTTTACTATTGTTATCGAAAAAGATATTTTCAAAAATAATTTTATTTGTAATTATTGACCAATTGAAAGTTGATGCGTTGAAGGAATGCCCAAATCCACGGTACAAAGGCAGAATGAATATAATAATTGACTCTTTTATGTATTAGTATAATAGATTATTTTTTTAATTATTTTTTATTTAAATTTAAAAAAGTATAATTTTTATAAAAATATCTAAAATATAAAAGATATAGATAAAAAAATTAAAAATTTCATATAAATTAAGATTTACCATGAATGGATTAGAAACTAACTTTTTAGTTTCAAAATTATTCATGATAGATCCTGATTTATGTAAGATTTTTAATTTCTTTGTGTTTATATCTCTTATTCTTTCGATAAATTTACAATTTCTCAAATTTAAATAAAAAAGTGAAGAAAACAATCAAATTTAAATAAAAAAGTGAAAAAAACAATAAAAAACGGCCTAAAGTATTAATGCACAAAAGAGCCAAACACTACATCCGCACCTTAAAAATATTATATGCATCATATATACAACTTATGCACATAATAACTTCAAATCAAATAGGTATAAGGATATGTTGTTTTGCACAATATAATTAATCAAAAGATGAAGATAGTATTACAATTCTTACATAATATTTCTGAATACAACAATTAACACTACCTTGGAGATGCGTGTGAATTGTGATCATTCCAATTCATGAATCACTTCCAACTCTAAATTGAGACGTCTTGGAGGAACAACCACACTTGCAATATTACTAGAAGAGGAGGAGTCCAAAGGAGTAGGGGGCACTTTTAACTTATCTCCCTTCCCTTCCAACATTTGTAACACAGTTTTAATGGATGGACGATCCATTGGATGCCATTGGATGCACCAAAGTACCACAATTGCTAGCTTCTTTGCAATTCTCATGTCTTCTTCGTCTTCTATTTGGATGTGCACTTCTTCTCCTCCTTCAATCAAACCATGAATCCATTTTGGGTAGAGCACATGGAAATTCTCCTCACTTGTGCTTGTTGTATTCTTCCTCCCTCCAACCATTTCTGCCAGCAACATTCCGAAACTGTACACATCTGATTTATTCGATACGTTCCCGAAGTTTCTCGAGAAGACTTCGGGCGCGATGTAACCCAGGGTTCCTCTCGCCGCGGTTATGGACACCGCGCTTTGATTCTTGGAACACAATTTCGCCAGGCCGAAATCCGAAATCTTCGGGGTGAAGTTTTCGTCTAACAAGACGTTATGTGGATTTATGTCGAAGTGAAGGATTTGGTAGTCACACCCCATGTGAAGATACTCAATTCCTCTCGCTATGCCAATAGTTATCTCTTGAAGCTTCTCCCAACCCAGGAACAAGTCCCCGTTGCGGAGAACGGATCCAGTGTTTGGCTCTGGGGGACACAAGAAGTTGTCCAACGAACCGTTTGGGAAAAAGTCATAAACAAGAGCGCGGTGAAACCCATCGGCACAGAAGCCTAACAAGCGTACCACATTCAAATGGTGGATTTTACCCATAGTTCCCACTTCATTGATGAACTCTTTCTCATCATTATCGTCCAATATTAATTCTGAGTTATTGAGTTTCTTCACGGCGACTAGAATTTCATTAGAAAGCTTACCTTTGAACACTGCTCCATGAGCACCTTCGCCTAACTTATCTTTGAAACCATTTGTGATTCGGTTAATGTCAGCGTAAGAGAATCTGGTAGGCCTACGCGCTGCATAATCTTCCAAGAATTTCTCAACTCTCGCCTGATCCTCTTCTTTCATTCTAGAATTTCTATAGACACGAAAGGATGTGAGGAGCACCGTGAGCAGCAAAATCAAACCCACGATACCGCCTGCACATAAGATACAAAATCTCAGATATGATAGTATCAAATGCATGGAATATTTAAGAGAATTGATTCACTGCTTGATTCTTAATTATGTGCATTAGTATATGGTAGCCGGTTTTTTTGTTTTTTCTTCACTTTTTTTTTTATTTAAATGTGAGAAATTGTAACTTTTATTAAAAAAATTTAAAGCATGAAAGATATAGATAAAAATAGAGGCAAAATAATATTTAGTTTCTGAATTTTTGGTCAAACTACTATTTAGTTCCTGAATTTATAAAAAATACTATTTAGTCCCTGAAATTTTTAATTATGTCAACTATTTAGTCCCCGAATTTATAACTATGTCAACTATTTAGTCTTCAAACTTGGCAAAAATACTATTTAATCACCGAATTTGCAACTCTGTCAATTATAATGAGTAACAGTCAGGAGACTAAATAGTTGACAGAGTTGCAAATTCGGTGATTAAATAGTATTTTTGCCAAGTTTGGGGACTAAATAATTGACATAGTTACAAATTCGGAGATTAAATAATATTTTGTCAAATTCAGGAACTAAATAGTTGACACAGTTAAAAATTTCGGGGGCTAAATAGTATTTTTGATAAATTCAGGAACTAAATAATAATTTGACCAACAATCCAAGAACTAAATAATATTTTAACTCATAAAAATATTAAAAATTACACATAAATCAAAATTTACAACGAATTAAGAATTTTTATTATTCTTTTTGTCTATATCTCTCGTTCTTTATGAAAAAATTACAATTCTAAAATTTAAATAAAAGAGTGAAAAAAAGAAGAAGAAGAAATACTGCCTAACATACTTAATGCCCAGAAGTAATTAACTTGATTTTTTACTTAAATATATATGAAATTCAAGAAAAGGAGAACTGAAGAAGATGATGAGTGATTAATTGAGGTATCAGAATTATTTGTACCTGTAGTAGCAGCAACAACAGTTGATTTAGGCACACTGGGCCGACGAGGAAGACATTGAACTCCACGTGAAGCGCCATTGCTCACGAGTCCACATTTCATCCCCTTGGCTTCACAAGCAGCACAATCCGGTTCCGACCACTTCAACATCAGAGAATTTTGCTGCAAGAGTTCAGGCGAATACAACATAAACTTCGCAGTATCAACGATCTTGGTGCAGGAAAACAGGTCGGAATCGAGGAAGAACTCGTTCGAATTGGCCCCATAAATGGGACAACACAACATATCCTGCTGCTCCTGATTCTTCCTCCACGCATAATCATCGGGAGAATTATAATACAAATCGTCGAGCCGCCGTATACGGGGGCGATCTAGTGAGGAACAATTGAAGAAGGTGAAGTTGTATTTGTTCGGCGAGGAGTTGGAGTTGGAATATGTGAAGGGTGAAATGGATGAGTTGAGTAGTTTGAGAAGCTGTGATGGAAGGCATTGTTGGGGATCGTACAGGTGAAGGGATTGGGCTGCGTAATCTATGCGATTCACGCAGAGTTGTACATCGGGGCTTAGTTGGAATGGTGTGTGTGAATGGTGTGTGCATGTGGTTGTTGATTGCTTGCAGTAATGTTGTTGGTGGCTTGAAACAAAGATGAAGGAGAAGAAGAAGAAGAAGAAGGGGAATGATAGTATGGTAGAATGGCAGATCTTGTTCATTTTTGTGGTTACTCACGAGTGCCCACAGTTTTTAACTACGGGGGATTTGTACATCTCTCCTTATTCTTATTATGACTTTGAGACCAAATACTCTGAATCCTCAAAAATATCATTGCCAACTTGTCTGGCCTAGTTGCATATTAAATCAAATCAACATCTGTATATTAATTGGGAGTTGGTTGGAGTAATAGGTACTTTATTTTTTTAAGTAAGATTTCAGGTTCGAATATTATGTATGAAAAAAATTTTCTTGGGAGAGTTCTACCCATTACAGACCTCAACTAGCTCAAACAAGATTGCTTCCAATAAAAAATACTATAAAAAATTTAACATACGTCTTCTTCATTGATTTGATTTTTGAAAAAAAATACTTTTCCTGCCCCCAATGTTTGGGGTCCTGTCACTTTCGCCCCTAACGTTTTTTTACTGTACCTCTAACGTTTTGTGTTTCTCCCAATGTCAGACTTTTAGTTAACACCGTCAATTTTTTGACAATTTCTGATGACATGGCATCCTATGTGACCAACAATTCTAATTGGACTTAATTTTTTTCACATAAATAATCCATTTTAGGAATATAATAAATCTAAAAAACTTAGTACATCAGTAAATTTAATATACTAAAATACTCATTACATCATTAAAAAAAATATAATTATTTAACACTAAGATGACAAGGACATCCAACTTGATAACTGCGAATAAATTATTATTATATTAATCTTTAAAAAATATAATTTATTTTAATTTAATTTAAAAAAATTAACTTGTTTCAATTCAATTTAAAAAAAAATACAATTTATTAAATTATATTATATTTAATTATTATATCTTCAAGTTTTAGTCTTGAGTTTTCTCTTTTTATTTAGGAGAGAAGGTAGACAAGTGAAAGAAAAATATTGACAAACCTCCAATATGAATCGTGGCGGAGTAGATGGGCGTACCTGCGCAGTATTGGCGTGTACCATTATTACCGTAATAGTCCAGGTCCAGCCATGTTTGGGGGTTTGTCTATCATCGTGCGGCAAATTCACCAACATAACCCATCCTTTCCGACTCAGCACCGACCCGGCGAGTTGCGGGAAGGAGGGGTTCGAGCTAGAATGCGCGAACAACAACAGCCTAATACTACCCTTGTTTTCGGGAAAATTCCACGTGAAGTCCATCAATTACCACAATTTCACAATCCGACTCGTAGATCCCAACTTCCTCGACGACGGCGACGGCGGCGACCACTCCAATTGCTCCTCCTCCGCCTTGCCTCGCTACTTCCTCTACCCGTTCAATTTCTCCGGATCTCCGAGATTTTCCTTCTTCCGGAAGCAAGACGGCCTGTACGCGAGTACTACGATCTCCGATTTATCGAGAAATGTGGTGTATTACAACTGTTCGGTTCCGGTGAAGGAGGATGAGAATTTTGGGGGAGGAGCTCCGTGCTTGGATCCCCATATCTACGTCACTCCGCGGGATATAAGGTTGTCCGATGTGAAGACTGGGTGTCACGTGATCGCCGCCACGCTCTCCTCGTGGCGCAGCCCTCGTTATTATCGCAGTGATGGTGGTGCTTTATCGTACAAGGATGATATTTACAAACAGGTGAGTGAGTGAGTGAGAGATTGAATTTACTAAGAGCTAAATTATTATTTAGTCTCTAAATTATTATTTAATACTCAAATTTATAAAAATATTATTTAATCTTCGAAATATTTAATTATGTTAATTATTTAGTCTTTGAATTTGATAAAATATTATTTAATCTTCGAATTTGTAACTATGTCAATTATTTAATCCTTAAACTTGGCAAAAATACTATTTAATCATCGAATTTGTAACTCTGTCAACTATTACAGGTAACAGTCAGGAGATTAAATAGTTAAAAGAGTTACAAATTCGATGATTAAATAGCATTCTTACCATAGTTACAAATTCTGGGACTAAATAATATTTTATCTCAGGGACTAAATAGTTGACATAGTTAAACATTTTGAAAACTAAATAATATTTTTAATAAATTCAAGATTAAATAATAATTTGACGAACAATTTTAAAAATAAATAATATTTTACCTCATTTATTAAAGTTGAATTTTTTTTTAGAGTAATAAAGATTTAATATTGAATTTAACTTGAAAAGATGTAATTATTTACGGGCAGGTAGTGTACGGATTTGAGGTGTCGTGGGAGGATTCAGTTTGCGATGAATACTGTGGGCCCACTACGTCTTGTCACTTCAATGACACTACTCAGAACATTGATTGTGAAAGGCCTTACTGTGATACTGTGGGCGGTACCAGCTATCAGTGCGGTAAGAAAGAAACAAACAAGCGTCTTGATTTGTTTGAAGAGGGAAAGTAACTTTTTTTTTTAACACTTTAATTATTGATTAAATTATTATTTAATTTTTAAAATTTTTTAAAAAATATTATTTAATTTTTTAATTTATAATTCTGTCAGTTATAGGTTATGTTTGGTATGGATCTTTTTTAAACAGTGAAACTTATGTATTTTTATTTTTTTTTTTAAAAAATTTATATCTTATTTTTCACATACCAAACACACTTTTCGTCAAACTTTTTCTCTTTCTACGGTATTTGCTTTTTACTTTATATTACTTTACATCTCATCCATTTTCATCTGTACATTTCTACCAAACGTAGCTTTAATTTTGTGGACGTTACCTGATAGATAATCAAGTGACATAATTGTTAATTGATGATGTGTCGTTATTAACGATGAGTCGATGATGATGAGAGTGTCACTGTCGACGTGAGAGAGGATTTTGTCGTAAGAACGAAGCATGATGTGATTATTATAGCTGCAGATCAAGCGAAGCTTGACTCCGAAAACAGAGGGAAGGGTCATCAGCCCAACTTTCAACAATACGGGAGGAGCACGGAGAGGAGTTTGGCACTACATCAATAATTAACGGTTATGTCACTCAATTATCTAATAGATAATGTTTAGAAGATTGAACAGTTGATAGAGTTACAAATTTAGAGACAAAATAATATTTTTTTTAAAATTCGTAGACTAAATAATAATTTAATCAACAATTTAAGGTCACTTTGTTTTAAATTAGTATCTTTAAATTACATTTTCTTTTTATGTAATTTGAACAATAAAACTCTTTGGTTAGGGTGGGACTGGGAATTGGGATTGGTAGACGAATATATTTTTTATTTTAAAAATTGCATGATTTGAATTTTGGGAAATATTAAAAAATTTGTTTGGATGATGTAAAACATTGTTGATAATATTTTATAAGATTTTTAAAAATGTAAGATTTTGAGACTATTATTTTTTTAATTCTTGTTTCAAACGCATAATAATTACAAAGTAGTTCGTGTTTCAAATGCATGATTACAAAATGCAGAAGATTATAATCTCGAACCTACTTTTTAATCCATATATCAAACACATCTCCTTATCTTTTTAGGTTATGTTTAAGAATTTTATGGAGAATGAAATAGAATGAAATGAAATGGATAAATGGATTAGATTTTTGTTTGGGAGTTTTATAGAGGATGAAATAGAAAGTTGCAAAAGATAAAGATTATGAAAATGAGGTTTTACCTATCATATTTTATATAAGATACTGTGTATATTTTGGAATAATTATAATTATAATATTAATATAGATATCTAATTTCTTAAAAAAATAAAACAAAGAATTTCGTAAGTTTATTTAACTTTTTTTATTTTAATAATTTGCAACCTAATTAATTTCTTTGTTTTTTTCCTTCCAATTTAGGAGCTTGGTACAAGTTTGTGAGGTATACCCCAGGTAATAAAATCAATCTTCTTTATCTTCTAGCTCTATCCTTTCAGGTTCTTTATTTTTGTTTTACTTTTGAAATCGAAATTATTGTATAAAAGTAAGGATACCTTTCTCTTTCTTATAAATATATTTAATCCAAAAATTTGAATTTTAAAAAAATTTATAATTTCACTTCTTTGATCAAGAAAAAAGCTATGTGTGAAATATTTATATTTTTATTGTTAAAATATCTAATTTAAAAAATAAAACATGTATAATTTTACAACCCATCATCTCAAAAAATTATCAAATTTTCATTCAAAGAAGGGTTCACATTTAATAAGTGATAATGTCTTTTAAATAAGATTGTTTCTAAAACATGAGAGGATATTTAGTATTACAATAAAATTGAACTTCAATACCTTCATTCAATCCTTTGGACTCTAATTCATTTAAAGTAAGTCTTTATTAGTGCGAGGTCCTATTAATGTTAAAAAATGACACTAAATATTTGAAGAAATGTATTGAAGTTCAAAACTTATTTTTAGAAGCAAAAAACTTACATAGATTTTTTTATAAAAAAATTGATCTAAATTTTTTCTTTCTTAAAAACAGTTTTAAAAATATAAAACAAAAACAATTGTCAAACCAACCCTTAATCTCTTAATCCAATTTTTTCTCTTGTTTCAAATAAAAAGTATACTTATTTTATTTGTATTTAAAATCATATACTGTCATTATTGTTTGATTTATATTTTAACAAAATTTTGAAATTCCCATGCAGCAATTCTGAATTCCATATTAAATGGTAAGATCCTGGATGCTCAACCTTTTACTTTTTGTACCATTGGTTTTTTTTTTTTTTGGAATTTTATTAATTTATCTTTTTATTGGTTAATATATATATATATATATAAAATATTAGTTTTAATTTTATTAAATTACGCTTAATATTTATTTTCTATTAAAATTTTGAATTAGTTTGAAATTTAATATATTTTTAGAAAAATGTCCTTTAAATGTTTTAATTTAAAAAACTATTTTGTTGCGCAACATATGGCAATAATTTTATTCTTAATTAATATGAAAAAAGCTAATTTGATATTAAACTTTATAATATGATTGTCATTTCATTTTTAATATAACAATAAAATTAATTAATATTAATTTTTAATAGAAAATTAAATTAAAATATAATTTTTCAATATTTATTTATTTTTGAAGCACAACAATTTTTCAATATTTATATATTAAATGTTTCATAAAATATATTAAATGTTAAGGAATCTCCTAATGAAATGTTTTAATGTCAGTCTTAGCCCCTGGTCTTATCATACAAATCTTCCGATCCCCAATAAATCCTATTTCTCCACTAGATTGCTTCTCCTAATTCTTTCTTTGGCATAATTAATTATATGCAGCGATGTTTTATGTAATAACACTTCATCAACCTTCAGACAATATTTCACCACCATTTGAACCATACTTATATTACCCAATGCTCAACGCATGGTATGTATTGGCATCACTTGTGGCTCTTAGAGTTTTCTTTGGAGTATTGCTTTCGGCATCGCTATTGATTTTCAAATGGAGAAGAAGACACTTGTCCGTGTACCAAAACATTGAACAATTTCTGCAAGGGAATTATAATGACCTTATGCCCATAAGGTACTCCTATAAAGAAATTAAGAATATGACGAGAGGTTTCAAGGATAAGTTAGGTGAAGGAGGGTTCGGGACGGTGTACAAAGGAAAATTGCGTAGCGGCCATTATGTGGCGATCAAAATGTTGGGTAAATCGAAGGCTAACGGCCAAGAATTTACTAGCGAAGTGGCGACTATCGGAAGGATACACCATTTTAACGTGGTTCGTCTCGTAGGGTTTTGTGTGGAAGGATCGAGACGTGCTCTTGTCTACGAGTTCATGTCCAATGGCTCTCTCGATAAATTTATTTTCTCCAAAGAAGGAAGCGTCCCTCTGAGCTACGAGAAAGTACATGAGATCTGCCTTGGAGTGGCTCGTGGGATTGTTTATCTTCATCATGGTTGTGACATGCAGATTCTGCATTTTGACATCAAGCCTCACAACATCCTCCTCGACGACGACTTCGTCCCAAAGGTTGCTGACTTCGGGCTAGCGAGGTTGTATCCGGTGGACGACAGCGTCGTCACTCTGACTGCGGCGAGGGGAACAATAGGATACATGGCTCCTGAGTTGTTCTACAAGAACGTCGGGGGGGTGTCGTACAAGTCCGATGTCTATAGTTTCGGAATGCTGCTGATGGAAATGACGAGTATGAGGAGGAATCTGAATCCTCAGGCGGAGCGTTCGAGCCAGCTATACTTCCCGTTGTGGGTTTACGACCAATTCAATGAAGAGAAAGATATTGAGGCCATGGAAGAATTGACACAGGAAGAAAAGGATTTGGCGAAGAAGATGTTTATAATCGCGTTGTGGTGTATACAACTGAAGCCTAGTGATCGCCCCTCCATGAAAAGAGTGGTGGAGATGTTGGAAGGGGAAGTTGAAGACATTGAAATGCCTCCAAAGCCATTGTTGTATCCTCGTGAAACAGTTATGGAGGATCATGGGTCTGACTACGATGACCAAACATCATCCAGTGACGACACACAGCATTCTCTCAATTATGCTGGTGATGTTGTTGACCATGGGGAAGAATAATTACCAGGGGATAAAAGAGTCTCAAAAGCTTCATAATTTGTTTTCCTAGTGTTTGTGTATTTAGTATCTTCAATATAAGTATATAACTTTGTTTGTATCCTTTTTTATGAAGAAAAGTTTATTTCAAACTTTAGCCAAACTTTGACTTGTTCTCCAATAATTGTAGTGTATGGAAAACTTCAGTTTAGTTTGTAGCTGACAATAAACACTACTCAGACAGTCATACTCATAAAATAAACGAGAATAAAAACATCCATTCTAGCCATTAGTCCTTGAGAATTAGGCCACGTTCGTTAGGTAGAAATAGAAATGGAAACGAAATGTATTTGATGTGTTTAATAGTAAAAAATTTGGTAATAAAAATGAAATGAGAATGTATTAAAATAACTATTTTATCCCTTATATTAAAAAAAAAATTATAATTGTGTCAAATCAAAGTGGTATAATAAAAATTATATTTTTTTTTCTTTTTTTAAAGTTGATAGAAATAAAAAAAAAAATAAGTAGGCCCAGTGGACTCCACTTTTTGATTTTCATAAAATTAGTTTCTCGTCAGTGAACATGTTCTAAAAATGCAGAAATCTGTTTTTTTTCCGGTTTGTTTATGTGATCTAGACATATATATATATATGTAAGACAATGAAAGTATATGTTGGTACATAAATAAAAAAATCCTGGAAAGTCATGCACATTAACATAGAATTCAATTCAAAAGTTTTAAAAGAGTTGAAGATCTATGTTCTTTTAATTATTCTATTGAGAGGATCGTCCCCAATAATAGATCATACAGTATTCGAGGAATTAACCATGCTTTAATAAATACAACAATTATTATAGACCAAAATAAATAAATCACTATCTTTTTGCATAATACTAATTAATGAAAAAAGTTAGGATATAAACCGTTCAAAAATACAAATTGTCTCAAAAGTCAAATCTATATATCAAAAGCTGGTACCTGCATTTATTTTATGAAAGAAAATCCAAATCCAAATCATATATAAATATATTAATAAAATCCAAAATAAAATGTAAGATATATATCAATTAATTGATTCTGGGGAATATTAGAACAAAAAATAAACAATTATGTCACAAATCCAATTTTATTATAACAAATCAAATCAGAAGGTTTAGGAGAATTGGCATGAAGTTGCCTTCTAACCCCCTAATTGGGTCTCCCAAATCCACATATTAGTTATTACTAAGAAAATCATCAAATGCAACAACCAAAACAGTAACATCTTTCATTATTTTATTCTTTCTCCTCAATCCTAATTGTCAGATTATTCTCTTTCAATTCTTCAGAATCTGTATTTTATATATATATATATATATATATGGTAGCTTAGATTTTATAAATCATGATATAAACCATTATCAGACCAAACTAGATCAATTTACTGTTCTTCTTCTTCTTCCTACATGTTTTCTTAAACATGCATCTCTTACTATAAATTATGGATGAGGCCTTAGAGTCCATGAATTTATCACACCATATATATATATATATATATATATATATATATATATATAGTCAACCAAAGCACGAAAAATTCAGAACCATACACTTATATTCCCTCAAATTTGGAAGAAGTGCAAAGTCTCTTTGGAAGAGGCAGAGAATGCGGAACAAGAACTGAAAGCAACCAGTTGCACCTGGGATTGTGTCCCACCTAGAGAAGATGTTTTCTGTGCAAGCAATTAGCAGAGAATGAAAGAGCTAAATTATAATAGAAATTTCGAGATATTTTTTCTCGCCTTGCTTCACTCCTAACCATTGAATACTTTTCTTCAAGAAGTTTTACTTTTTCTTTTTGAATCCACAAAGTTGGCACTTAATCAGCTTTTCGAAATACTGAGAGTTGCTATAAAATTGGCTTATATGGGATGGGAGGATGTGGGAAAACAAGCCTTGCAAGAGAAGTGGGAAAAAGAACTAGGATTTAAATATGCTCGATAAAGTTGTATTTACTACTGTGTCTCAAACTCCAAATGTTGAAGGGATTCAAGGTGAAATAGCTGATTTATTGGGTATCACAATAAGTGAAGAAAGTGAAGTTGGAAGGGCAAGACGATTATCAATGAGATCTCAAAGTGGTGAAAAGATTCTTGTTATATTGGATGATGTTTGGGAGAAGTTGGATCTTGAGGATATAAGGTTCCCTTTATATAGTCACCTGAAAGATCATTTGAACTACACGTCTTCAACAATTATGTACTTTGATGATTGTTAAAAGAATTTAATACTTGGTCTCATATCGAAAAAGGAGTTTAGGATTTGTTTCAAAAGAAAACAAACATTGTTGATGAAAATTCGTCCATGTTATTGGATAAAAAACGACAAAAGAAGTTAATGTGAAATACAAAGGACTACCCATTACACTTGATGGCGTGGGAACATCTTTGAACGGAAAATCTCTTCATGAAAGAAAGGTGGTAGTATTAGACAAGCTAAAACATTCAAAACCTTTTGATGTGGAAGAAGGGATCAGAGATTATTTATTTGTCTTCAATATAGCTATAATCATTTGAAGAGCAAAGCAAAAGGTCTTCCTTAGTATGCAATATGTTTCCAAAAGATCATGAGATCCATAGGAAAAAATTATTTAGATATGCAATATGGCTAAGCCTGTGTGGGAAAGTTGATTTGATACATCAAGAAGTATAATGAATAAAGGTTTAACTTATCTTGTTGATTTTTCTTTCCTAAAACGTTCTGAGAGAAAAGAAAGCCACTTTAAAATGCATGACATTGTTCGTGATGTTGTTTTATAGATGTCATCCAAGGAAGATCGTGATTCATTGACGTCAGATGGAGCTATAGAAACTTGTTGTGTGGTATCAAATTGGTACAGAGGAAAAGATAAATTTCCCCTACAATTAAATGCTCCAAAGCTTTTTTATTGGTAAATACACTTAGCTTTGGCTCTATAAATATGTTATGTGCATCATTTGAAGGTATTTAAAGGCTCGAGGTTATGGTTATTAATCTCGTTTGAACTTTTAAATATCTTCAAATAGTGAACAAGACATATCCATGGACCCAAACGTTAGATGTATTTGCCAATAGAATATCAAAGCTTTGGAGCATCTAATTGTCCTGGAAATTGATATTCTCCATTGTACCATGTAAATACTACACAACAATTTTCTATAACTTCACTTGAAGCCAATGAATGATCAACATTGATGATATGATCTTCCATGAATGACATCTACAAAGCAAAATCACGAACGATGTCATGCATTTTGAAGTTATTTTCTTTTCTCTTAGAACGTCTCAGCAAAGAAGAATTAACAAGGAATTTAAACCTTCAATCACTCTACTTCTTGTATCAGATTAATCAACCTTTCCACATAGTTCTGGCCCTACTGCACATCTAAATAAATCTTCCACACATATCTCATGATCCTTTGGAAACATCCTGCACATTAGGAAGAGGTTTTTAGGTTATTGCCTTTCAAATAATTATAGCTATAATGAAGAGAATAGATGCATTTCTGTCCACTTCTTCCACATCGAGAGGTTTTGAATTCCTTAGCTTGTCTAGTGCTATAATCCACTCATAAAGCGATTTTCCTTTCATAAATGTTCCCACAACTTCAAATGCAATGGGTAGTTCTTTACATTCCATAGCAATTTCACGTACCTTTTTAATCAATAACATGGATGAAGATTCGTCAACAATGCTCGCTTTCTCTTGAAACAAAAGAAAACATTCCTCTTCGAATAAGAGAACAAGCATAACATTCTTTTGACAATCCATCAAAATACATAATTGCTTAAGATGTGTAATTAAAAAGACCTGTCAGTTTTTGTGATTACTATGTAAAGGGATCCTATATCCTCAAGATTCAATTTTTCCCAAACATCACCCAATATAACAAGAATCCTTTGTCCACTTTCCAATATCATTGATAATCGTCTTGCCCTTCCAGCTTCTCTTTTTTCAGATAAGCTAATACTAAAAAATAAGCTATTTCACCTCAAATACCTCTAACACTTAGAGTTTGAGACACAATAATAATTACTACTTTATCAAAGAGATTCAAATCCTTGGCTTTTTTTACCATTTCTTTTGCAATGTTCCTTTTTCCACACCTTCCCATTCCATACAAACCAATTATATAGCAATAATCATCTCTCAGTGTCTCAAAAAAGCTAATTGAATGCCAATTTTGTAGATTAAAAAAAAGTAAAGTCTCTCTTGAAGAGAAATATTCAATGATTGGAATTGAAGCATGATGAAAAAATCTCTCAAAATTGCTATTATTGCTTATCTCTTTCATTGACGGGAAACAAGTAATATCCTTCACGTATTGCTGGATCCACCAAATATTCCAAGACTTTAGCTGCAATAGATAAGACAACCTCTGCCATTTCAACAAATAATTTGAACCTGGTACAACATAACAAATCGTTTTCAGTTATACTGAATTAAACAATGTAAATGAGTATATGACAAATTGAGTTATTGCGTAAGATGGTGAAGCATAAAAATGGTTTAGAAAATATGCTAAGACTGGTCATTAAATGAAAAATGGACTTAAAATTCAATACCTAGAGCTTAAAAAGCTTGAATTTAAGCTAATTAAATTCTTACACATTCACATAAAGCTTAGAAAATGAAGTTGTAGAGCCCCTTTGAAATTTCTTCTCATGGTTTTCTTACATGAAAATATGAATTTTATGGTGAGTAAGGCTAGGAAGCTAACTCAAGAGCTAAAGAAGTGGAAAATTTTTGTACACATTTTGAAGACAATATTAGTATGCTTCATTAACTATCCAAGTTAGGTGTGTGTATATATATATATATAGGTAAATTCTTTTACGGTACGAGTTTACTCTCCCTTCCGCGATTTTATCTAAAATTTAAATTTTGACAACTTAGTTCTAACCCATCAAAATTTTTAAAGTCAACCATATAAAGATCTTTATGGGTCAGTTGGTTCAGTTTTGGTCATCCAACCAACCAAACCTATTAGATTGAATGACTTAAAAAATCATACAATCCAACCATCCAGACTTCTGGAAGTCAACCAAAGATTAGATCGACATCCAATTATCCTCAATAGATTGGTTCAGTTCAATTTAATCGATTTTTGCAAAAAAAAAAAAAAATCTTAAAAAATAATAATTTTTTCTCTTCAAATTTAACAGTAAAAAATAAAAATAGATATTTTTAACCATAAATTAAAATTACAATCCAACATCATAAAATCAAAAATATCAATTAAAATAAATAAATAAATATAAAGATATTTTTAATTAATATATAAATATATAAATTTTTAATATTATAAAATATTTAATCGGTTGGTTCCATTAATTTCTCATTTCGTCATCTAATTTAAGATTTCACTCAAGGTGGCATAAATTCCCTACTTATAAAATCTCATCTTAATTCACATCTCATACCCTAACTAACTTTACTTCATCATATGAGCTTTGAGAATCAAATTTTAGGCTAATATTACATGTACATAAGCAAAGTAAGTAAAATACTGGATCGATCTAACAAAATATAAAAGATATCTTTAAAACCCCCAAATCTTTTCATATGTTCCCGGAGTTTTTTTTTTATGAGAAATCCTAACATTTTTCCTTTACCAAATTATTACCACCGAATAGAAAAAGAAAGAAAGAAAGAAAGAAGAAACTCACAATAGCAAGCCAAAACCATTTTCCGATCTTCGCTCAGAGATTCACGCGATTCAGCGGCGTGAATAAGAACAGAGTGCAGCGGTTTTTAATCTGAGAAAGAAGGAAAGAGAGGAAGAATCGAAGAAGAAAAGAAAGAGAGAGGAAGAATCAAAGAAAAAGGAGAGAAGAAGGAAAGAAAGAGCGGAGGAAAGGAAAGGAGGACGAGATGAAGATAGGTGCAGGGAACAAATAAATCTGAGATGTTTTGGAGTGAAATTACAAATTTACCCATCCATGGTTTGAGAGTGGTATAAAATGATTTAGATTTATAAATTCTGGTTGGATATATAAGTGAGTAATGAAGTCGAGTGACATCTTTAAACTCTTTTAAATTGAGGAATTTAAAATAATTTGTATTATTTATAATATTTAATTTATTATTAATAATTTTTTATTCTACTTTTGTTCATTAATTAAAAAGATTATATTGTCTACTATCTTTTTTATTTTTTTAAAACTCTCAATCAATAAAATTGTTTGTTTGAACTATTTCATTCCACCCCATCCCACTCCGCATTACTTCATTAATAACTACCCCACCTCACTCTCTTCAAAACTCTCAACCAAACCCTCAATTTATTGTAATTAACCTATTGTTGGTTGGTTGGAGTATTAGGTATTCCATTTCTTTTAAATAAAACTTCGAGTTCAAGCCTTGTAAATAGAACATATTTGTTGAGAGATTTTATTCTTATTATGAGACATTAACTAACTCGAATAAAATTATTTTAATAGGAGAATCCTCTCAAAAACAAAAACAAAAAAAAATTATTGCAATTAAAGAGGTTTGGTAGAGATTAGGTGGAGTGGATATGACTTTGAAAGATTCCTTTCTTGGGCAAAGCGCCACCGAGAATGGATCCCTACTGTCGTATATTTGTGCTGTTTATACTGTCTTGGAAAACGACGCCATTTGAAGCACTGCGTTTTCCTACATGCTTCTTTCCTACGTGTATGTTAGATAGAGAGGATAATATTGTACTTTTGTATTAGGTACAATATTTCTCTTTCATTTTAGTCCAAATAGAATATATATTTGCAATAAAAATTACATTTATCTTTCAATTTAATTCCCAAACGTGAATCATTGTAAGATTTTTATTAAAAAAATAATTTTAAGTTTCAATATTTTTATTTAATTATTTCTTAAAATATTTTGTTTGACTAAATATAAATCAATTATTACAAGTTTTCATCAAGAGTGTTCTTATTTCATAAAAAATTAAATAAATAAAATTTGTAATTTTATATTGTTTATAATATTCTCTCTTATGGACACGTAGCACTGGCCTTCTATAAAGTTATTCGGACCACAGACTAGTGACAGGTGGTACCACTTGATGGCTTCCTACGTGGCCTCCATCTGTGCTCCCGTGCGTGTTCTGTCGTAAAAGAGACGTGGGAGAACTCCTAAGATCGTGAGTCGACTACGTTTTACTCTGTCTTGGAGTATAAATACTCCTTGGGAGACTTGAGAATAAAGAAAAAAGATAAACGCAACACAACAAAACAATACAAAATTATCACTACCTAAAATCTACCTAACATCGGAGTATAATTACTCTCTCGCATAATCAAGAGCAGCGTTACTTTGATTTGTGTAAAAACTATGTCCTAACAAACCTTAAATCTTTTTGGTGATGATCATACTACTGATCTTGGTCAGCATCATACACTTTCAAGTTTCAACAACTTCAAGAGCAGCATCAAGACCTCTAACATATGAGTTCCAATTCCTTTAAATTATTGTGATCTTTTTTTCTAGCTCCCAACTTGTAAAATTTGTATACATTAAGACTAAAGTAAGGCCTGAATTCATAATTTTTTTAAAAATTTAATATTGTAAAAACAAAAATGTTCAATTTAGTCTTTTAAAGATATTTTATTAATCAAAGTCATCTCTTTTGTAAGTAAACTTCTCCCATTTAACAAATTTCAGTTTATACAATTATTAATTCATCACCTAAATGTATTCACCTTGTATGTCTTTTAAACAATTTTTTACTTAAAATTGATTTAGTTTGACAATTATTTAACATTACAAAATTGGCCTAAAAGAACATCGTTTTTCACAAAACCATCCAAAAATCTCTACACAAAAGTTATAACTAAAAATCTAATGAATATAATTATACACTCTCATCTAAAGAGAATTAATAAATCCCAAAAAAAACTAATCCAAAAGCTCATTTAAATTTACTGTATTTGTTCCAATCATCCTATTTAAATCTTTCCATTCATCTATTCCCTTATATTCTTCAACTTCTTCCAATAGTCACAATCATCAAAGGCAACCCTTTGCATTTTCCCACAATCTCGTCTGCAACAACTTTAAGTTCAATTCCTGAGGTTTCAACAATATCACCTGTCATACATTCTTTCAATTATTTGGTTCCTAATCTCTTGAAAGTATTTGCTGAACTTTTATCCCTAAACAACCTCCATGAATCTTCTTCATCTTATAGAGCTTGAATCTCCACCTTCTTCACATTTCTTAACTGTAAATTTAATGAATGTAATAACACACTCTAATCTCAAAGGAATTAGTCAATCCAAAATCTCATCTAAATTTGCTGAATTTGCTCCAATTATCCTATTTAAATCCTTCCATTCTTCTATTCCCTTATTCTTCAACTTCTTCCCAATAGTCACAATCATCAAAGGCAACCCTTTACATTTCCCCACAATCTCATCTGCAACTACCTTAAAACCTGGGGTTTCAACAATTTCACCTGTCACACTCCTAAACAACCTCCATGAATCTTCATCTGATAGAGCTTGAATCTCCACCTTCTTCACCACTCCATCCCCCATGACTCTCCACATCTTCTCATTCTCAGTAGTCATCAGAATCTTGCATCCCTTGTTGTGATCCTCTGAAATGGGTATTCCTATGGCTTCCCAATTAGGCCTTTCCTTCACACCATCCAATATGATCAAGATCTTATCCTTCTTCAGTCTCATGTAAAGACGACGAGCTCTTCCGAGAACAGTCTCTTCTTGGAGTTTCAGACCTAAGAAATCTGCAATCTGACCTTGGATGTTGCTTATGGAGTTATCAGTGTTGGCTGAATCTGGAATTACTGCGATTACAACTTCATCGAATAATTGCTTCTCCTTCACTGTTTTTCCAACGAATTTCACTAAGTTTGACTTCCCGATCCCTCTGGATCCATGAAGAATGATCACATTACAGTCATCATCCCCCAACGCTTCCATGATCTGATCCGTAGCTTCCTTCCTCGAATCGAAGGCGATGAAATTCTTGGAGGAAGAGTAGTATTCTATTCCTGGGAGTGGAGCTGAATAAGACACCCTAGCGAAATCCCCTTTCTCTCGAAGCTTACCGATGGAAACCGCCTTCTTCGTCGATTTCCGGCTCACGCGGTAGCGATAGATGCAATTAGGGCAAAATCCACCGAAACAGCTCCTCCTAGTTTTGCTCTGCTCCTCGATCTTCCCAACCTCGTCGATCACCTCGTCGACACTCGCGAGCCATTTTTGAACCTCGGGTTCGATCAGATCGCCTCTGATCTTAGCTCGTTGAACTTGCTGATTCACCTGGTGGTGGACGATCTTGAGCTTCTCGGCTTGTTCGGTGAGATTGTTGAGGTTTCCGTTAAAATCGAAGAGGTAGTCGAACTGGCGAAGGATTGGAAGAACAGGATATTCGGCGACTTTTGCAGCGATGGAGATCGGAATCGTGGCCATTAACGTGGGTTGAATGGAATTGAAGTGAATGGGAGGGTTGTGGTGAAGAAGAAGAAAAAGAAGAAGAAGAAATAGTGAATGGAATATGGAAAGCGTGTGTTTTTGTTAGAGTGAGGTTCGCGGGAAGGTGAAGAGAAAGCGTGAAGAAAGAGGATGAGACCGTGTCCGTCTCTTCTGGTTTCTTCTCTGTGTAGTCTACTACTCCACTAGTTTTCTCAGTGTAAAAACGAAGAAGGTTAAGAGGAGGTAAGCAAAATTTGAAAATCAACGGTTTTATATATCACTTTATTTCATCCAATTATACACAATTTATTTATTTAATTATTTTATAATGATGAAATTAGGTTAAGTTTTTGGGGGAAAAAAAATTAGGATACCTTTGGTAACAAATACCAAACACTAGAATCTATGTATTCTCACTTTTTTTTTTAATTTATATCATATTTTTTATATACTAAATACACTTCTCATCATATATTTTTTTTCTCTTTCTCTCTCCTCACTTTTTTCTACTATACTCTCATTTACTCAACAGTACTTTATTCTATAATACTTTACATATATTCTCTTCTCATCCGTGCATTTCTACAAACGTAGCCTTAGGTTAAGTTTGATAGAAACAGAATAATTTGGTAGAAGTAAAAGTGAAAGTAAATGATCAATAGTAGGGCAGGTATATTAAAAAATATGATAGTCTAACATGCAATTTATTGCATGCATTTTTTTTTAAAAAAAACTTGTTGCATGCATGAAATAGATTATGTGACATAATTATAGTCATTGATGTGATTCAATGATATTAAATAATAAAGAGACAACTTGTTAAAGGGTAAACTTTATATTTTTGAAAATATTAAAGTTTGACTCCTCAAAATATGTAAAATTATAATATTATCCGAAATATAAAATAACATTTTTATTATAAAGAATTGTGATTAAGAAATAAATAATTATTCTTAAGTAAGAATTTAGTCATAAAAAATGTTTTTAAAAAAACTTAAAGGTATAACATATTATATTAAATATACAAAATATTTATACTTGTAAGATTAAAAAACAAAAAGTAGTAGTCAATTGTTATATAGGAATTTTTAATTAACACATACAACTTGTCAAAAACAAATTGTGAAATTTGTTAAATGAGATATTAAAAACTGATAAGATAGAAGTTGAATATAAGAAAAAAAGGAATAAAACAAAGTCTAACTAGAGTTTAAAATCTAAATATTATAAAATTTAGGATAGAAAACATAAATATACATAATACTTAAAAAATATTCTCTTCAAGTCATATTTCAACATGTAATAATATTATTGGCTGAAAATCTATTGTATGGGATGCAACAAAAGTAATGTTTACATCGTAGACTCGCCTTAAAAAATAAAAGTAAAATGCAGAAATAATATTTATAGTGAAAAAAATAGGAAAATAAAAAAAATTATAAGTATAAAATATTATTGTTGTTATATGTCACAAATTTTATAAAAAATATTTTAATTCTAAAAAATTACTCCCCTCTCCTAGATAGTCCTCACACAGAGAGCTTGTTCTCCTCTTGCAGCTCATTCCCTCACTATATCACCTCCTGACAATCAAATATATCAAAACATCACTTTACTTTATCTTATTTATACTAGCCTACGTTGTAATTTATATGGATATAAGTTTATAAAGCAAGTTACCAAACATTATTTATGTTGTTTTATTTGGGAAAGAAAATTGTTATATTTTGTATTAACATAAAAAAAATTAAATTACACAAATATCTCCTGAAATTTTGGAATATTACACAAAGTCTTATCTTGTTTAAAATATTACACTAATCTCCTATGACATATCAAAATACTCTATATTTTGGTCCAAATGACATTTTTCCTTGAAGTTTTCATTTAAATAGATGGATTTTATGAATTTTCAACTCAATTTTGTTTTAAGATCTACTCTCTTGAGTTGTTGAATTTGGAAAGACTTCGTCAAAAACTCGGTTATTAAAAAAAAATTGTGTTGAAAAATCACAAGAATCATTAATCTGGTTGGAAACTTTAAGAAAAAAAATTATTTGACTTAAAATATAAAGTATTTTGATGTGTAAGATAATGTAGTGCAATATTTGAAACAAAAATTTGAAATTAGATCCAGTGCAATTTCTTTCCGTGCAATTTCGGTACAATTCCTTCAAAATATATATTTTTACTTCATTTTTGAAGTGCTAATACGGACTTACTATAGCAATAACCCACTATGAATGAATTAGAGACGAAATTATTATTAATTTTGACAAATATCATCACTAAATAGCCTTGTGAGACTATTTTTCAATATTAATAACAATTTGGTCCCTAATTCATTTTAGGTGATGATATTTGCCAATATTGATAATAATTTGGTCTCTAAGGGTATATTTGGATTGGGGATTAAGGAGGAGAAGGGAAAGGGAGACCAATGTTGTAAGATCCGGTCCGGACCGGACGGTCTGACCGGCAACTGAATACAAAGGCGAGTCGGTTGGACCCAAAAATCATTTTTCCAATTGGACCGGAGTTGGACCGATCAACCGGTGGTCCAACCGGTCCAATTTTATTTTTTAAAAAAATTAAAAAATTAAAAAATAAAAAGGAAAAATAACATAAAAAAAGAAATTAGAGAAATCTTAAAAATTAAAATTAAAAAAGTCTTAAAAATTAAAATTTAAAAGTCATGTTTATCAATAATTTCATATTTGGTTTGATTAAGTTCTTTCAAAGCTTGACAAGTCTTAAAAATTAAAACTTTGAGAAGTTATGTAATTTAAAACTTCAAAATTATGTATATTAAAACCTAAAATTTGAGTAATGTCATTTTATATATTAAGAATATTTATTGTTTATTATTTATTGCGTCATCCGGTTCGACCGACGGTTCGACCGATTAAACAGATCAAACCATGAACCGAACACTTGTCCGAGTCTTTGTCCGGTTCGGTTCTTACAACATTGGGGGAGAGACTATTAAGATGTCTTCTCCTTGTTTGGGAAGATGAAAATTGAAGGGGAAGATAATGGAATATCAATCTTTAACCCTCCATTATCCTTCCCCTTCACAAATTCAAGATACTCCAAATTGGAGTGTTTTGGAGAAGGTATTATCACCCAAACAAAAGGGAAGGATATATGGAAGCTTAACCTTACCTCCCCCTCCCCTCCCCTCCCTTCTCCTCTAATCTCTCCCCTTCCCTTCCCCTCTTAATTCCCAAACAAACCCTAATATATTCATAGTAGATTATTGTTAGTATGAACTCATATTAGTATTTCAAAAATAAAATAAAAATGTGCATTTTAAAAAAATTACACTGAATACAATCTCCAAAAATTCTAACGATCGAATCTTACTAAAAAAACAAACAAAAGTGAAAGCGTCGCCAATAAACAATCATTGACGTACGGCGTACCCGCCTTGTTTTCGTTGCGGCCATATTCCATTGTTCTCGCTTCTCATATTTCGCTTTCTTTCTTGCATACAGTGAAAAGAAACCGATTCTGTGCGTTTTCCTTATCTTCATCTTATATGCTTCTTCTCTTTTATTCTTTCTTGTAATTATTAAAGTTAGCCAAATGAGTCTAAACTCACACACACTTTATCAAAAGAGAAGCGTGATTGCCAAGTTTAATTTCGCAATCGCACACTCTCGCATTGACCATCGCAGACTCAAACACTGCTCTCGTCTGAAGGAAGCTCCCCGGAAGGTTCTCGCGAGGCTTCGTCGAGAAATTGTTTTTAACGCTTTTGCTTGTTAATTTGTAATTGTAAGCACAGAGAATATCGATCGTTGTTCTTCTCTTCTTTTGGTATCACTACTGATTGCAAGATTTCTTGTGGCTTTTCTCGTTGAAGCGAAGGGCGAACACTAGCGAGGCAGGAGCAACTTGAAATTTGTCGAAGTGGCCGTGGAAGATAGCTAGCTAGCTAGGTATGAAAATTTAAGTGTTTTCATCTCAAAAAGGGGGAAAATGAAGATGCGGTTCGTTGAAGGATGAAAACACGGGACTAAATTGAGACAATTTTTAGGAACAGAATGTTAATTTACTCAAAATAAAACTATTAATTTTTTTTTGTTGCTTATTCAGATTTTGCAACTCGTAATGGTTGGTATCTATGAGTGACCAAGCTCAGCTTTCTACTTGATTGTTATAGTGTATTTTAGCTTTCTGGGTTTGTCTTTATAGAGTAGCCTGCTTTGAGCATCTTGTCATCTTAGAAGTTAGGACTCTAGGAATTAATTTTCATCTTTGCATAACAAATGGGATTGGGTATATAGAAAGAACTTATTGATCAACTTATCACCATTTCTTATTTTGTAATTTCCCAAATTTCGTAGTTTGAGGGGTCAAGAGCTTAATTTAAGGTTGTTGTGGATCAACTTATGAGTTCTTTTAACAAAATTATTAATAAACGTTTTTATCAATATTATTGAATTTGAAATTTCTTTAAGAAGTGTTTTTTTATAATCAAATTACTAAAATGGCATGTAATTAAGAGGGCAAGTAAAAAAGATTTGAGACAATTATGGTAATTTATAATTTTGAGTAGGGTATGATTATCTTAAGACTTAAAGCAATAATATTCTGTCTCCACTCTTTCAGTGAAAACAGGGTATTAATCATATGCTCAATTAGTAGCTGGCTGAAGTTTACTTATTCTACGGAATAGTGTGTCGTGCATAGCTATACAAGGTTTCAAGTTTTGAAGTGGTCTATTTTTTATCAAGTACTTGGTACAACCCAACCATTTTTGTACAAACCAGAGCAGACAAAGTAACACGAATTTATCTTGTAGTAAGTCTCTTTCTAACGTTTATTTCTTCAAGTTCTGTGGGTTTACACTTGAATATTTACTTGACGTTTATCATGTATGCCTTACTAATTGTGTATTATTAGTTAATTTTGACCATTAACACAACATCATATTTTCTCCCCAAAGTGGACACGAAATCAATTTTTAGTTAGTTTTGAGTTTCTCTAACTTGGCTTTAAAATGGGTTTTGCAGGTGTTACCAAATTTTAGTAGTTGTTAGTCAGAAAAATTTCACTGCCATTGTGTTGAGAAGAAATGAATATTTTATAGCCATATTGCAAAGTAGACAAGTTATTGGCAGCAAAGGAAACACTCAATCTGCATCCTCAAAAATCACTAAATTGTGGTAGAAGATTATCAGGCATGATTTATCATCTCTCTCCCAAAATTGTTCTTTACTTGAAAAGACTTTTTATTCATTCTTTTCTTTTATTGGATGCTTAAATTGTTGGACTGAATAGCTAACTGCTTGCATTTAAATTCCAATTTATAAAAATTTTGCTTCTAGTTGCCTTTTTTGTCTTTTTTTATCACATTTCTGGGTAAGGTAAAATTACTAATTATTGGAGATAATAATCACGAACATGCCAATAGAGGTTAGTCAGCACTCAGCAGCCAAGATCTACTTTTTATTAAAGGGCTCTTTGGTTCAATTCTTGCTAAAAATGTTTTGTTGATAGCATGTATAGACCAATAATGACCTTGAGATTGACTAACCACTACTTTAAAACTTTTTTTCAACACACCCCCAAAAATAACACATAACATACTAAAAATCACTTTTATTTTGGCCTTGACTAAAACCTGCTTAAACTTACAATAATTTCATATCACAGACTTTCCTGGTTTCATCTAATTGGGTTTAATAGTAAAATTTAGGGTAGGTGTTGGGCTGTTGGCCACTAAATCACGCAGCTATAAATCTAGCATAATTTAAAACAACAATAGTTCACTTTGTCATATAATCATATACATTGGTGAATTTTGTATAGTTGAATACGATTGATTTTGTACCAGGTCCCATCATTTGTTGAAATGGCAGAGGTCATTATCTCCATTGTAGCTAAAGTCTCAGAATATTTGGTGAATCCAGTAAAGCGTGAAGGATATTACTTGTTTTGTGCCAACAAAATCTACAAAAATCTTGAGAAGGAAAAGGTGAAGCTTACATCAACAAGGGACGATGTGTCTCAACGTGCAAAAGAAGCAGAGAAGAAAACTGAGAGAATTGAAGATGCCGTGAAGAATTGGTTGCAAGAGGTGCAAAGTCGTTTGACAGAGGTTGAGAATTTGGAACAAGAAGTGAAATCAAACAATAACTGTTCCAGAGGATGGTACCCTACTTGGAGAAGATATCATCTCTGCAAGAAACTTGCAAAGAAGACAAAGATAATGAAAGAACTCAACATTAATAGCAAGTTTGAGCCATTTTCTCGCCTTGCTCCACTTCCAAACATTGAATACTTTTCTTCAGGAAATTTTGCATTCTTTGTATCAACAAAGTTGGCTTATAATAAACTTTTGGAGGCCATACAAGATGATAACACCTATATGATTGGTCTGCATGGGATGGGTGGATCTGGTAAAACAACATTGGTGAAAGAAGTGGGGAAAAGAGCTAAGGAGTTGAAGTATTTTGATCAAGTCGTATTTACAGCTGTGTCCCAAACTCCAAATGTCATTAGGATTCAAAACGAAATTGCTGATTTATTGGGTCTAAAATTGGATGAAAAAAGTGAAGCTGGGAGAGCAAGACGAATATCACTAAGATTACAAAGTGGTGAACGAATTCTTATAATCTTGGATGATGTTTGGACAAATCTCAACCTTGAAGACATAGGGATTCCTTCTGGTTGCAAGGTACTTCTAACAACACGTCGTCAACAAGTATGCACTACTATGGATTGCCAAAGGAAAATTCCGTTGGATCTCTTAACAGAAGACGAAACTTGGACTTTGTTCCAAAAGTATGCTGGTATTGGTAATGATGACTTCCTTTTCCTACATGGTGTGGCTCGAGAAGTTGCTGGGGAATGTAAAGGACTACCCATTGCAATTGTAGCCGTGGGAACCACCTTAAAAGGAAAATCTACTGATGAGTGGAAGGTAGCATTGAAAAGATTGAGGGACTCAAAACCAATTGACGTGGAAGAAGGAATGAAGGATGCTTTCAGTTGTCTTCAATTAAGCTATGATTATTTGAGAAGTAGAGAAGCGAAATCGCTACTTTTGATTTGTAGTATGTTTCCAGAAGATTACGAAATCTGTATTGAAGATTTGTTTAGGTATGGAATAGGGTTGGGTTTATGTGGAGAAGTGAGCTCTTTTGAAGTGGCCAGGAGTGAAGTAAATGCGTCTATAAATAATCTTATAGATTCTTGTTTGTTGATGCGTTCTGAAAAAAGAAATAACCATTTGAAGATGCATGATGTGATACGTGATGTAGCTTTGTGGATAGCTTCCAAAGAGGAAAAGAGCATTGTTGTAAATCCTACAATAAATCTGAGTGCATTTGCAGGGGAGGAATCTATTAAAAAATCTTATGCACTATCTTCATGGTACAAGGACATAGATCAATTTCCCAATAAATTGAATGCTCCAAAACTTGAGATTTTGTTAGTGGACAGTAAAACTTCTCTGCAGTTATCATCTTCATCTTTTAAAAGTATGAAATCACTCAAGGTTGTTGCCATGATTGCTCAACATTATTATATGGGTCGTTCCACATCATTACTGTTGTCAACCCAGCATTTAACTAACCTTCGAACTCTACGCTTGGTGAGATGGGAGTTAGGTGACATCTCTTCTGTTTTGAGCCTAGGACAGCTTGAGATTCTTGATTTACGGGGAAGCTGCTTCAAGGAATTGCCAAATGGTCTGGAAAAATTAGATAAATTGAAGTTGTTGGATTTGTCGTGGTGTGGAATTGAAGTGTCTTGTTATAAGGTTTTGAGAAGATGTTCACAACTACAAGAGTTGTATGTTTCGGGAGATACCCATGGCATTGGAATTATTGATGCTTGTGAATGCTTCAAGGATGACATTACTTTCACCAAAATACAAAGCTATGAATTACAGATTGGGCAGTTTCAAAGTGACATGTCTTTGGATCTTGAAGATTTAAGCACTAGAGTTCTTAGAATAGGAGAGCTGAATCCTGTTGCTGCAGGTGCATTTATTAAGTGTCTTCTACAGAGGGCAGGTGATGTTTCTTTCTATAAACTCTGTGGAGGAGATTGCAAAAGTATTGTCCCATGCATGATTCAAGCTATAGGATGTATGAAAGAGTTGAATAATCTCTTGCTTCATTCTTGCTCTGAGATAGAATGTCTCATTGACACAACATCAGATGATGTTTTATTTAGAGCAGACACGGTGTTCCCCAGATTGATGAAGTTACAGCTGCAGTTTATGAATAATTTGAAAGAAGTTTGTCATGGTCCACCTCTGCCTCACTTCTTTGAGAAATTAGAGAAGCTTCTTATATGGCGCTGCCTCAGGTTGCATAGCTTATTTTCTGGGGAATGGAACCTTTGCAATCTTAAGGTCGTGAGTATAAGTGATTGTCCAAAGTTAACATCACTCTTCCAAATGTCTGCTGCTCAAACTCTGCACCAGCTAGAAGAACTAACTATAGCAAAATGCAGTGAATTGATGAGTATAATATTAAATGCTGAGAATGGCACTAGTACCGGTGAGGAAATATCTCCTAGTCAAGATAATTCTTCTTTGGCGTTCCCAAAATTGAAGATTCTTTCGGTTTGTTATTGTCACAAATTAGAGTATATATTTCCAATCTCTTGTGTTGAAAGCCTCAAAAAATTGCAACATCTTAGTATTGTTGAGGCTTCAGAGCTGAAATATATTTTTGGTCAGCATGATCATGGAGATCATTTCTCTCTTCAAAATGAGATTCACATTGAGTTCCCTCTTTTAGAAGTACTTGAACTCGAGGCCCTCACAAATTTGGTTGGCATCTGTCCAAAAAATTATCAAACAAGCTTTCCATCGCTGAGAGAAGAATATTGTGTAGGCTGTCCAAAATTCACCAATGTTGGTTCAGCGCTGAGACAGCTCCTTATGGTACAGTTTCACTCTTTGATCTATGCATTGCTTTTCAAGAATATCATTGTTTTAGGGGTACATTTGAAGGAATGCATGCATATGATCACATTTTTAATCTGCACTTAAATTACTGTTGTATTGTATGCTCATTTTGTAATTCAATTTACAAAACGCCTCATTAACTTTGATATGGAGAATGACAATTTTCTTTTACAGGAACTATTACGCAATAGTTGAGTATTACAATATTATACATATAAATTAAAGGGTAAATTACACTTTAGTGGCCTATAGTTTAGCCTGATTTTAATTAGATACTTTGTGGTTTCATTTTTGTCAATTGGGTGCCTTGAGATTTGCTCTGTTAGCAACTTAGTGCTTTGTAGTTTAGTCCGTTAATTGTTTAACAGTAAAAACTCCAAATTAAACTCCCTCCTTCATTTTTGCATCTATTCTAACTCAACCTAATCTCTCACCGACCCCAATCTCACAAACTCCAATCTCAAACTATTCTCTCACAGCCCCCTACCTCTCAAACCGTAATCGCAGAGCATTTTTACCTTAAAGTGATTTTATGCAGACTTTTTGGTATTTTTAACTTTGATATGGAGAATGACAAATTTCTTTTACAGGAACTATAACGCAATAGGTGGATGAAAGATTTAAAATCTGACTTTATAATTGATAATCAGCTTATTATTACCCTTATATGGAGCATTGTGTACATTTGATTATTACAATATTATACATATAAATTGAAAGTGTGTGAACTTGGTTCAGTATATCAATCATTCAATCTCTTTCTATTTGCCAAATAATCAAGAATTGCATCCCTATGGTTTTAAACAGTAATTAACTATCGACTTTGCCAAATTAATGTACTTTTCTAGAAGTAGAAGATTAATTGTGTTTTATCTAGATTTTAACCTTCACATTTCAATGCAACATCTTACCTAATTTTTCCCTTCTTTTTTGGCAATCCATCCCTTTGTCTTCAACATAGGATGGAACACATGACAGCCAATCGAGTATTGAAGTTGCAATTCTTTCTCAAATACTTGAAGACATTAAAAATGGCAGAGTAGCAAACGCATCCAATCTTCAGGGAGGGTTTGATAAGGAACAACAAGAGGCCATGGTTTCTGCTCTTTCTCAAATACTCGATAATGTTAAAAATTCCGGAGCAGCAGACAATTCTCATCTTCAAACAGCTGGACTAGAAAAGGACCAACAAGAGGCTGTGGCCTCAGCATTAGCGAAAGTGCAGTCAGGAACCTTGTCTGAGCCAACAGAAACTCTGAGCCTCCAACATCCTTCAATTTTACAAGTGATTAAAGTGACTAATTTTAAATCATTGAAATTTCTGTTTTCTCCAGTCATTCATAAAAGCCTGTCAGAGTTGAGGCAATTACACATATATGACTGCGAGGAATTGGAGGGAATCATTGCAGAAAATGAAGAAACACAAGCTGAAGTGTGCTTCCCAAAACTGAGAGAATTAAGGGTCATGAGGTGCAACAAGTTGAAACACCTTTTCTCTGCTACCACGACCATAACGCTTCCACAACTGAACTCTCTGTGTATATCAGAGGCTGCACAGCTAGAAGTGGTTTTAAGACAGAAAAGTGAAGATGGTACCAGCATGTCAAAAACAATTGTGTTTCCGAACTTGCGAGAGATAAAACTCAAAAAACTACCTTGCCTTGTTAATTTTTGTCAAGGCTTTACGTTACACACACTGGAGATCCGCAAGGTCCTCATACATGACTGCCCCAGATTGGATCCAATTATAGGAGCCACTCAAGTGTCTTCTGATCATAGAACAGAGGTACTAGACACTACTCTCTTGACCATTTTGATTTTTTTTGTTTTTCATAGATAGTCATTCCTAGAATCCTAGTTACGTACATAAAATGGGAATAAACCCACTGAAGGAGAATGATTCTGGATCCAAGAGGTGGATAGCCTCTCCTATAGTTTTTCTTTTTTTAACAATAATCCATCAAACTGGTTATTTGAGATTAGATAGAGCCAACTACATAGTATTATGAATTAAAGCATTGTGTAGATATCATTATTCTTTCTGTTTTCTTTTGATAAAAGGGGTGTCCTATGGAAATAGCATTAGTCACATTTTAAAAGGTGCAATACTTGATTTCTCCAAAAATGTTTATTCATATGCACTTTACTTGTGGTTTGTTTGGGAGTATGGAGAAGGGAAGCAAAAAAATTCAAAGAAAAGGGAGGAATAGTGGTTTAATGGTAATTTATCTTTCTCTTGCTTAGCAAAATTTTCTCCTCTGAAATCCTCTAAATTGGCGGAATGTAAAGGTGTAGAGGATGAAGGACTTTAGAAGATTTAGGTGGGTTAGTTGAAAATCCTCCACTCCTCTGCCCTCTTTATAACAGTCTCCCATACAAGGAAAAGGTTTTAATGAAATCTTCCCTTACTCTCCTCACTATTATTCCCTGGCTAAACATCCTGAAGTGTACCTCATAAATTAACAATTTAAACAGGAAAACTACAAGGTATAACTTCTTTGAGTATTGCTATCTACACAATGTTTACCTTTACAACTCTGAACACTGCATCATTATGAAGGTGGCTCTGTCTAAGTTTAACGATATAAATGTTTTATGTGCGGCAGTAAGTGGATGAAAGAGTAGGTATATAGCATTATTTTATATTTCTTCTCTTGTTTATCTCATGATTTTTTAAATCCAGTTCTAGAGGGTGTAAGTTGAACAACATAATAAAACTAGCAATGTGCTAGGTGCATGGTACTTTAATGTAAGAGAAAAATATATAAATGCTGCATGCATTTTTTGACTTTAAATTAGTTTTTAAAAGCTAATAAATGTTCACATTTCCCCAACTGCTCAATGGAATGACTCTTAAGGGTTGGCTATCACAAATCATGTATTAGCACTGACTAACTCTTAAAGATTAAAGAATCCATTCGAGTGTGATCGGTGAGGATTTTTTTTTTAATTTATTTATATGAATGTATTTCTTACTAGCATTATTTTTCTGAGTTTTAGGAAATGCAACCACCAGTTACAGAAAAAGGCAAAGCAGCCTGTAATGCAGATTCGAATCTCCTAGCTGATTCAAATGCCATAAAACAATTCCCTATTGATGAAGAACAAGAGAAGATTATGACTTCAAATGTAGAATGGCTGTATTTGAAGCATTTACCTGACCCCATATTTATATGGATCAACTTCCAAAATATTTACTTCCTTCAACTGCGTGGATGCAAAAGTTTGAAGTCTATCTTTCCTGCCAATGTCATTAGAAGCATGCCTCGGCTGAGTCTTCTAGATATTGGAGACTGTGATGAATTGGAGGAAATCATTTCAGATCCAGATATTGAAGAACCACCCTTTGGAAACCCGATATCTAACATTCGTCCCCAAAAAGTGTGCTTTCCAAATTTGACTGATCTTATAGTACAGAGATGCAGAAAGCTGAAATGTCTTTTCTCTGTAACCAAGAGGACTTCTAGTGAAACTTATGATGGAGAGTTGATTGAGTTTGTGCTTCCTAAACTCAGAGATTTGGTGCTTAATAAGTTGCCCTGCCTCATTGACATTTGCGGAGGCTTTCAGTATCAGTTTCAGTTGCAATTGCAGGCTTTGAAGTCCTATGACGTGAATCATTGCCCCAACTTTTCTTCAACCACTATGGCCATGCTCGACAATTTCTGGCGTGCACGCCAAAGCCATAGCACAGGTTAGTATATTTTGCTCACACTCATATGTGTTTAGTGCTTATAATAACCATTGGCCTTACTTAACAGTACAGGATTTTGAACTGTAATAGTCTTTGACATGTTATTAAAGCTTTTAGATATTATTGTATAATCAATTAGTCAAGAGTTCCATTATTCTCGGTCAAATGAATTTTTGCACAATTTGGGTACATGAGTTCCAAGTTAGGGTTTAGGGTTTAGGGACGGTGTTACGCTCGAGAACCAAAATCGACAAAAAAAAACTTTGAAGACCAACATTAAACTTTTGAAACATTGAGGACCACCATTAAACTTCATGCAAACATTGAGGACCAAAATAGTACTTTAGCCCAAATGAATTTTAGCACTCTGTTCTTTTTTTTTTTCCTTCTCAATCCTTCCATATTTTAGTAAATTGTTCTGGCTTAATAGTTCCTGGTGTTTTATTGTTGACTTTGACTATTTAAATTGATATGAAATACAGATGATGAGACGGAAGAAGAAGAAGATGATGATGCTGATAGTGACTTCTTTGATGATGATTATTATGTGGAAGAAGAAAGTGGAGAAAATTATTCTGAGGAAGAAGGCAATGATACGGAAGAGGAATGTTAGTCCCAAGGTTGCAAAACAATAATCTTTAAACATTAGTTTTGATTTTGATGATAACAAAATTATTTTGTGAATAAATGATTTATTAGAATAGTTCTTTAAAAACATTGGAGATATAATCTTATTGATTTCATTTCTCTTGCTAAAATCAAGTTAATTTCTCATGCTGCATGAAAATCATGAGCTTTCAATTTAATATCATGAATTGATTGTCTATTTTTTTTTACAATAAGATGCAAATACAATTTTGGACCAAAAGAGTGGTGAACTTTAATGTCTATTTAATTTTTGCATTTTTTATCTTAACATATTTGCAATTAATTTTTGAATATTTAATGCAGGAAAGCATAAAATATGAGAAGAATGAAGAAAGGACACATACTAACTCATGGCAAGAATTCTCTCCATTGTCAAGTCTTCAATGTGTCATCCGTTTCAGGTCATATATATATATATTTACACTTTTGATAGTAAAATTTGTGAGTCTAGTTTATAAATTTTATACACTTTGAGAGTGGAAAAAACTAGTGAGCTGGTATTCATATTCTCCTAATGATAATATGTCTCTTTTGATTCTTGTATTATTATGTGTTAGTGAAATCCTTTAATTCAGTTTAGGTGAGTTGGGTAAAATTTTTAACACTGGGTGAGTAGTGAAAATCAGCATCTTTGTTTGAGTGGGTATAAAACAAAGCTTGTTGATAAAAACATAGGTCAGTATTGAACTGAATTGAGATCAATTTTGTGTTCATTTTTCTTATACTTTTAATTTCTTGCATTTATTCTATTTTAAAATCTGCTTGCTAGCCACAATTCAACATTTACTAATATAATGTATTCTTGAAAAATATATCATTATCAAAATTATATATAATTGTTGAAAAACTTTTTTTTTTTTTAAAAAAAAGCATGTCTTAAAAAAAATATTTTCTTACACAAGCACTCTGTCTCTTAATTAATTTGACTATCAAGGAAGAAGAGTTAATAATGATGAAAACTGATTATGCTTAATAAAATGATGACCATGTTGAATACCTTTCACAAGATGAAGTAATTTCGTCATATGAAAATGTTGAAGTACGGACACAGATTTTGATACTCATTTAATTAATTTCATGATCTCTATTTCTAAGAGAACCTTGTCTTCCTTGTTCCGCAGTGCGAGCTTTTCCATGAATCGGGCGTGGCAGAGCTTGTTTTAGCCATGGCTACCGGGTGGAACACACAACTCATCGTAGAGATAGCGAGTCATCACTTGTGCATAGTCCCGATGATCGGTGAAGATCAAAGTACGTCGAAAGAATGGGCGAGGCGGGTGTGTCGTCGCCGGAGGTAATGGTGGGAGAAGCAAAGGAAGTGATGGATGGGTTAGTAGGCATAGAGTTCTTGGTGGTGTGGACTCTCACAGCTGGAAGGACTTCTCGAGAGTGCGCAGGCTCGCGAAATTAAGCAGTAAGGGTGTAGTACTTGTGTGCAAGAACGCGAACTCCAGGACGAGTTCGTCCGATTTCAAATGGTAGTGCGTTCGCAAAGTGGAAAGAATGGAGAGAAAATGTGTCGAGAATAAGGAGATTTTGATAGATTTGTGAAGAAGAAGAAGAAATTTAAAAAAAATTCAGTCAGATATTTTTGTATGTCGCGTCAGCAAAAACTGTTAAATATTTGATGATGTTAGTGAAAATGATGACACTTGTAGAAACGTAAAACGTTAAGGGTACAATTGACAGCAAAAAAGCCGTTAGGGGTAAAACTAACAGGACCTCCAAAGGTTACAAATATGTTTTTTGTTAAATTAAAATATACCAAATTACTAATAGAAAGATAATATATAAGAAAACAAAAAAGTAGCAAATGCAAGATACTTGATTTATTCATCACAATTTCTTTGCCAATATTAAAACACTAGGACTAAATAAGGCCAAAAAAAAATTAAAGCACTAAATAATCATGCTAGTAATTAAGTGATGATAAAGTTTTTAATGCATGCATAAGACATTATATATATATATATATATAGTTATAAGTTTTAACAATAACAATGACAATAAAGTTTTCTTCTTCGAATTTTGCATTCACCACCTCTGCAACTTCTTTGGCATCTTTTGTTGCAAACACTGTTTTTACAATTTGGATTACGATAATCACGACAGCATTTTCCTCCATACACTTCAATACAACCTGCATATATATATATATATATATATATATATATATATATATATGTAAATTAATTAGTATCATATATAATTTAATTATATTCAACGAGATCAATAGCATATATATAATTTATATATATATATATATATATATATATATGGTGTTTTAGATTTAATTTCCCTCGAGAGAAATTTTCAATTGATCTCGACTATATTTTCACTTTATTGTAATGTTTATTTCTCCTCTCTAAATTTTTTTTTGGTTTATACTTACTTCAAAATTTTTAATTTTGTTTATGTATTCCTTTTTTACTAACACTGTTAACTTGCTTGATAAATTCCGTCAAGTAAGTTAACGGTGTTAGTAAAAAAGACAAGCATGAAAAAAATTGAAAATTTGAGACTAGACATGAACAAAAAAAAATTTAGGAGTAGGAATGAACAGTAAAGTTACAGCAAGTATACTTTACCATAAATTATTTATTTGATTAATAAATTGACAAAATTAAAAAGAGAAATTAAAAAATTTTTATATAGCCAGAAAATTTCGTAATTTAATTAGTACTCATTCATTTTTTTTTTTACAATTACCCATCACAAAATCATCATTCATCCATGCCCTCATATATATATAATATATATATTCTAGCTTAAACACCTAATAGAAAAGAAATTTGTGGAATCCAATTCATATAACTCGAATTTTCTGCATAATAAGATACGTTTGCCATGAATGCACAGATGTAAAGTACGGTAAAGAAAGTAAGTACTGTACAATAAAACTGTAGAGAAAAGTGAGGAGAGGGATAGAGAGAAAAATTAAGAAAGAGAAAAATTATAATAAAAACTGTGTTTGGTATGTATAAAATATGATGTAAAGTATTTTTGGGAGTCGTGAAACACCATGATTGTATTATTTTTGGTATCCTTACCAAACATATCCTAAGAATTTTTATGAAAGAAAATCAAGTTGAAAATATGCGACTAGCTAAAATTGACTGAGACAAAAACAAAATAAATTATAGTAAATAAAATGTTAAACTATTTTATTTTCAATTTTATTCATTCAACTATTAACATATTATTGTAGGCTTCTTGTATGAATTGCGCCAAAACAAATTTATACCAGCATGAAAAGCTAGCTATATAGGAAAAGAGAGAAAAAGAAAAAGAGTGAGACAAAATTGCAAAAATTTTAATTCAATATGTAAAATAGAAGGACGTTATATATATATATATATATATATATATATATATATATATATATATATATATATATATATATATATTAACACTTCCAATTTACATATTAAAGGAAGAGACAGAAAGACACAAGAGATGAATACAAAAATTGATTCGATGTTGTACAGTATCAGATAGTAAATAAAAATAAAGAGATAGATCTGACATGTGGGTATACTTGATATATCCATCTTCGTATTTATCTCTCTTCTATTTTTTAGTATTGTATAGTATCAGACCTTTTTCCAGTGTACCAAGCACAAATTACACCTAGGATCGGATTTATTATAGTATATAAAAAAACCTAGCTAGGTGATTAAGGTCAAAATCAAAGAAGAACTTCATTACCTGCTTGAAACATTATGAGAATGATGAAGAGAGAGACAAAAACTTGGTTTTTAGACATCATTTAGGTTTTTCTTAGGTATTGGTGCTTAGGGAACAAGACAATAGGGTTCATATATTTATATATGTATATGGGGGACAATATTGTAAATTTAAAATGCCTAGGTTAATTTTCTCAACACTAATTAATAGTATATAATCAAGTTAATTAGTAGTGTCATCCCTCCATTTATTTAATTTCCTTTGTCAATAATATTAATAAGGATCCAGCCACGTAATATATAATAAATTTCAAATAGAAGATATATCGATTTTTTTCTCTATGTAGGTTCTTTTATATAATAAAAAGAAAAAGAAAAGATTTGCAAAGGAATCAAATTAAAGTATGTAATACTAGTTATAATAATATCAATAATATTCCCTCTTGTTCACAATATCTGCTTGAGTAAAAAAAATTTTATGTTTCAAAATATTTGTTATTTTACAAAATCAATAAAGCATTAATTTTTTTTTTTACAATTTTATCCCTATCTAATACATATTCCCAAGATAAGATTAATGGAAAAAGAGCAAGTAGGAGTAATTAATTAGTAAGGGTAATTTAGTCTTTTAATCTCATATTTTTTTAAGTTTAAAGTGAACTAATGATTTCCTTGGTCTATACGCACTTACCCAATGAAGCAGATATTGTAAATCGGAGGAAGTACTTATTAATAATAAGCAAAATATATTATGGAAACATATAAAAAATCAAAGAAAATGTTAATGGTGGATTTATTATTAGTGTCTCATTAATTGTTGATTGCTTGATTGATATGTGGTATTATATGCGAGATTAAATATTCTAAATTGAGAAATCTGCGCATATATATTAATTTTTACAGTAAATCTTAATTAATTGCATGAAAACTTGCTCCCAAAGTTTATTAATTTACTAATTTTTTCCTTGTTTTCTTTCAATAAAAATAAATTTTGTAGTTATTTTCCATTTTCTGAAATTGATTTAGAAAACACGTGATGAAAAGAAATTAAAGCATGTCATATATAAATCTGATATTTTATTCTCTTTACTTCTGTTTTTGTTTTGGTTAAATCATTCTTGTGATCCTTATAATTTCATTTAATTTTTAATTGAATTATTATTTATAATCCTCTCCAAATGCTATTTTATCAACAAAAAAAAATTAGAGTAAACTACATCAACCTCCCTAAGATTTAAAGATGTTTAGGCAAAATATTTTTATTGGAATTCTTAATAAGAAATTAATTTTGAAAATGAAATTAATTTGACATTGTGTTTTATTGCACACACAAAAAAGGACTTAACGTATTTAATAATTTGTAATTGGATACTGAGTAATTTGGTTTGCAAATTAAAGATCCATTAGATGGAATAATAATTTTGTGTAAGTTAAAATATATATTGGATTTATATATCCTATAAATTGGCTTTCAAAATATAATTTGGGCCCAATTTGGTAACATAAAAATATAATTGATCAAATAATGACTTTTTGCATTTAGATTTCAGAAGGCCCAAATATTAAAAGGTCCATTAAGTTTTCAGAAAACAAATCTGTCCCATAAATTTATATTTGTGCATATATATATTACTTATTGTTTATTGTTCTTCTTAAGATGATCAAAATACGTATATTATGTGGTTATTCGTAAATTTTATTTGTTGGGTCCAAAAAGAGTATTAATAAATGAGAAGGTATGAGCAGGTCTGGGAATGGAGATAATGATCGATATCCACCTCGAGAGTGGATCATTTATATTGTAAGGTAAAATGTTTACTAAAGTAAGGAGAGAGATAGAGAGAGAAATTGTGAAAATATAAGACCCACAATTTTTTCTTTCTATCTCTCTCCCCACTTTAAAAAGCAATTCACCTTATAATATAGAGGATCCACTCTCATCCACCTCGGATTCAGACCTAAATTATTATAGTACTTTGTCAACCAATAAAGAATTGAACTTGAATGGTGATCGAGGTTTTTTTTTTGGTGAATAATTTGATAGGAAACTACAATGATTAGCATTTGACTAAAATACCAAGAACAAAAAATTGATTCCATAAGTATATTCCCTAGCTTTTATGATGAACAATTTTATAAAGGAAAAAACTTAGGTCCATTTTCTTATGTCCATTTTATCAAGTTCCATCAATCATATATTGTATTTACACTCTCTTTCTTCTATGATTGGTCATATAAAAAGTGGCCTTCTATATTCTCTCTGTTAGAAAAATCAGTGTAAGCTTTGACAGTGTATTCACTGTCCTTAAGGAAATTAAGCCCCCACTATTTGTATGCTGCTGGTAGGGGTGAGCAGCGGTCGGGTTGGGTCGGTTTCGGTCGGGTTGAAGACCCGACCGAATGTCATCGGGTCAAGAAAAATTGAAACCGAAACCGACCGTGTAACCGATGAACCCGCACACATCGGGTTATGTCGGGTTATAACGGTTCGGATCGGTTTAGTCGGATGAAAGAGGACATGCATAAAAAATTATATTTTTCCTACTCAATCGTTGATTTTTTTAAAAAAAACTTTGAGATTTGGATGTAATATGAGTGCTGAGAGTGAGAAGATTTTACATTACATATTTTTTGCTGCTACTTATCATTTAATTTACATTAAAATTTGGAAACATACTGCTAAGTGCTATCTATATCTTTTGCTAGTGCTTTGGCTAATGGCAAATATGTGAATTGTGAACTATGCTTTAATTTTCACATAATTTACACACACAGTACATAACAAATTAACAATAGTAGCATGATAAGCAAAAATTATAATTGAATATTGATGACGATTATGATGATGATAATAATAATAATAATAATAATAATAGTCAAGAGACAATAATAATTTAACAATTCAACAACTCAACCAAAAAAAAATGATTCCCAAACTTTTAAGAAAGTGATGATCTCATAAATCATAAATAATTAAATATACTAGAGTTTTACATCTCTATAAAAAAATTATTAACATTATTAACATACATACATACATACATACGTATATATAATCTTAAATTTAAATTTTGTATATAAAATTTTATTGATAAAGTCACATTAAGTAAAAAGGGTTTATTAATTAGTTTCTTAAAAATACTGAATAAAGATTCCTTTCAAGTTCAACCAATGAAATAGTTAAAAAAAAAATTATATATATTGAATTTCGGTCGGGTCGGGTTGAAGTCGGGTAAATTCGGGTGAACCCGATGACCCGAGTAGACCGACTTTTTTTGGAAAAATCAGACCCGTTTCAACCCGTTAAGCTCAATCCGAACCGACCGAAGACACTAGTTTTGTCGGGTTCGGTCGGGTTCATACGGTTCTATCGGGTTATGCTCACCCCTAGCTGCTGGGTTTGTATGGCAGATTTCCTCCAGGATTTACAAAGCCTGATATTATAGCCAGCAAAACTATAATACCTTCTGAACACAATTTTAGAAGGATGAGTTGAAGATTTGAGAGGTTTTTTTTTTTTATGTATATTTTTTGTGAGAAGAAGTGCTACTTATATAGAACACATTGAACAAGGAAAGTTTGGTTCATATTCTTTCATGCTCAAAATATTGAACATTCATGCACCTTTAAGAGCACTCATGTGCTTTAAGTACATTCATACATCATTAAGAGCACTCATGTGCTTTAAGAACCTTCATGTCCTTTTAAGGACATTCATTTTCCTTTAATTTTATCGATAAACTATTGTAACCTTTTGTACATGAATAGTCATGCTTTAACAAGGTATAAGCACTCTTCATAACCCTTCAACTCACCCAAATGTGGGACCTTTAATTACTAACTATACTAACACTCTCTCTACTGTGATTGGTCATTTAAACACTTTTTGCCACGTGTCATATTTATAATGAAGAATTTGATGAAATGGACATAAGAAAATGGACATAAGTTTTTTCCTTTTATAAATTAGTTAGGGTCATGATTAGAATATTTAGAAGCTTGTGGGTATAATTTAAAGAAAATTAAATATAAAAGTAACAAGTAGCTAGATGTTTAAAAAGAAAGGGCAGTATTGAATTGATTACTTTCTTTATTTACTCTTTCTTTTGTGACCAAATACGGTTGGATTTTGGATCCTTTAAATTTAAAAAATGGTAAATTTTTTTAAAGTAAGAGAAAGATTGACACAAAAAAATTAAAGACTCCATAATAATTAAAATCTACCATAAATGATTTAGAGACCAGCTTTTTTTTTTGTCAATCTCTCTCTTATTTTATAAAAATATATCATTTACCACCATAGGTCCACAATGATTTCTTCTGGTTTCTAAGAAGAAGATTTTCTTCTTCAGAATGCATGTAGTATTTAAAAATTGCTTATTATTTTTAAAAGTAGGAAAAAATTCATAAAAAAAAAAGTAGAAAAACAATTATTTTCTTTGAAAACAAAATAAATATATGTTTTGGAAATAAAAATGATGTAGACCAATTGGAAGATGTAGTATAAAAATAATTATTATATTTTAAAATATTAAAAATAAAAAATTATTTAACTCCCATTTTCTTCTGCTATTTTTACTTTCTCTCTTGTCACTCCACATTTCACATATCCTATATTTTATTTTTATTATAAAATACTCCTCACATCTTACAATTTATTTTTATATTATATTATAAAATATCTATTTTAAGGTACTCCCTATCCCTCATCCTCATGTACGCTATACGAATAATATTAGAAATTTCAAATGTATCTAGGTGCATGTCATTTTTGTCTTAAATTATTAAATAATAATATAAAATTTAAAAACTTATTTTTTTAAATCTTTTAATAACTATATATTATTAACTCTATTTTTTCTCACAGATACGCTTGGTATAAATGCACGAATGTAAAGTACTGTAAAAAAATACCGTAGAATAAAATTAAAGAAGGTATTGTAGAGAAAAGTGAAGAAACAGATAGAGAGAAAAATTAGAAAAGAAAAAAAGTATGATAAAAAGTGTGTTTGATATGTATAAAATATGATGTTTAAGAATCATGAAACACTATAATTTTACTATTTAGCATCCTTATCAAACAAGCCCTCGTTAATTTCTCACAACATTATATTTATTTTTATTTCTATCTTCTCTCTCATTATTTACTCACATCATATATTTTTATTTAATTTTTAATTATTTAAATAACTATTTTGTAACACGATAGACTAATAATATTGCAACATTCTGATGAAAAAAAAAAAATCAAAAGACCCAGCAACCAAATCAGATATATTGAAAAAGATATAGATACATTACTCTATATATATATATATATATATTGGACGTTCGAATTCAGGAAAGGAGAGGGTAATGCGGGAATTTCCTCCTCCTCAGCGCCATATATATAGAGAACTCAAAAACTAGAATTAGTCGTCCCTTCCACATAATTGTTTCTTGCTTCTTCTCTTAGGGTTTGTTTGGGAAATAAAAAGAGAAGGGAAGAAGAGAGATTAGAGGAGAGGGGAAGAGAATGTTGACCTTTCATATGTCTTCCTCTTGTTTGGGTGTTGATACTTCCTCCAAAATACTCCAATTTGGAGTATCTTGAATTTGTGAAGAAGAAGGATAATAGAGGATTAAGGCTTGATCTTCCATTATCTTTTCTTCCAATTTTTATCTTTCCAAACAAGGAAAAGATATCTTAAAAGTCTCTCATTCCTTTCTCTTTTCCTCCTTAACCCCAATCCAAACATACCCTTAATCTTCCATAGCAGCTCCATTATTTATTAATTAATATCGTCCACTACAATAATTAGATTCCAACACACCAATTAGGTTATAATTTTGATCCCATTAGAGAACGAAGCATGCATGCGGGAACCTATATGTACATATATATATGCAACAAAACTAACTCAAAATTAATGCTTCCTACATCCATCATATACATCGAAGCTTCATGAACAGTTGAATTAACGAAGACCAGAACTCCAGAGCCCACATCTGACGGATCTTGAATACGTCCAGCACATATAAAGAGAGTGGTGATGTACTTTAATCGCCGGGCTCAGTAGCGTGAGCCTGTGATCCTAGCGGAGGCATTAAGGTGATCGGAGGATATATGTTGAATAAAGGCACCACAAATCATAATAGGCCCACCCATGGTTAGGATCCGAAGCTACTTTAACACAGGCCACGCCACGTTACTATTTGAAGATGTTAGTTGCCTCTGGCTTATCAGAGCAGCACTGGGCTCCACGTCTGGCCTGGGTGCTGTGATTGGATTGTGGATCAATGAATGATGGGCGCGGGACTATATATCGGGGGATGTCGTCTCTCTAGTTTAATAAAGCCTCAAATATATGATATATATCCTACAATCAACCTTTTCTTATTTGATATCAACCTCCAACTATACTCGTGAAACGACGTCGCTTCGCATATGGATGTTCATGAGCTAGTTTGTGATTAAATGAAAAGAAAAAAAAAAAATACTCTAATTTTATATTATTCTTGTATTTTCTAATGAATCGATAAATTCTTTCTTTGCAGTTTAGTAAGATGATGATAGAGATTTAATTTTAAATGATAGATAAATATATGGAGATCAATTAAGCAAAAAAAAATTGTTAAATTAGAAAGAGTTTAACTGTAAAAATAAATATATGACCCAATTACAAAAATAGATTTATTTTTAATAACAAAGAAACAAAATCATATCTAACTAAAATGAGTCCTTGAGAAAAAATTTGTGGACACAACCTAATAGTTAATTGAAAATAAAATCGAAGGACAACTTTTAGAGCCCACATCGTCTGTGTCTTTATCATATTGAGTGTATATAAAAGGAAATGTAATTCAAATGAACAGCTGGGCTTGGTAGCGCGAGCCTGTGATCCTAGCGGAGGCATTAAGGTGTTTGGAGGATATATCTTTGAAGGGCACTTCTCTCATCCTAATGAAGACAACAAAGGGATGCTGAAGCGACAAAAGTTGGGCCAAAGTGGCTTTTCCCCAATTGTGCCATCAGACAGGAACCGAAGCCAATTAACACAGGCAACCCGAAGTTTGCCTTCTGGCTTATCAGAGCAGCACTGGGTGGTTCTCCCTTTCTCACGAAGACTGGGGACTACTTTGGTGGTGTTGGCTTCAACTACTACGATGGTGTGAGGTAGGGCCGTGGTGCCTATGAAAGCAAACAAACAAAACAAGCTTAGGATGTGCTCTAATGTGAAAAAACACACACAAAGATTATCCCACATTCACCTTTTGTTGGTGAATCCTCATTCAAATTTTCTTCTAAGTTAATCAATATAACTCTTTAAGATTATCCTCATTCACCTTAAGATCTTAAATTTGATAAGAGATATATTTTTTTATTATAATTAGATATGCGACACAGATCAAATTCAAATTAATCGAAGTAATGTTTCAAAAATTAAGCAGAGAAAAAAAAAAGAAGTTAATCAATACATGAGAATCTTGTACCAAAGGGATCTTAAAGAGTTTTTACGCCAATGCCACAATTATTGCATATTATTACAAATTACAGTTTATTGAACTTCTCTTTTTCCTTTTTTTAGGCCAACCATAATACATTGAACTTCTCTCTTAACAAAAATTATAGATGATTAGTATATTTATGATACATTGAACTTCTCAGTCAAAGTGATGTGACTAAATTATTTTTTAATGATGCTGTGGCTCCTCTACTAATTAATGATTCCAAGATGCAAAATTACGTGAAGATGTTACAGAGGCAAAATTAAGTGACTTGATTATTTTCAATAAAATACTTGTTTAAAAATTTTAAAATATTTCAATAATTTTTTTTTGAATAATAAAAAACCAATGTCAAATAATTAAATAAAATATTTTAATTTTTCTTTGAAAGTAGAAATAGAAAAAAAAATTATATTTTGTTTTTACATTTTTATATACATAATTTTTTGTTCATTACATTAGACTACCGGTATTAACAAAATATAAAATTGTCTGAATGATTGAAATTTATTTATTCTTATTTGAAATATCTCATATCAATGACCATATCCCATAATGAAATTCTCCCTAATAAACATATTTTCATATATAAAATTTGAAATATTAATTTGTTCAAATCAGAATATTTATCTTCGACACAACGTCTAATCCATTTGTTGATTTCAATGAGTGAAGGAATTAGAATTTAGAGTTACTTTATATTTAAAATTAATGATCGAACTCTTGTCAATTAATTAAAGGCGGATGAATTCCTATGTTACTTGAGGGGATAAAAATTTAGTATTACTATATTATTGAATTTCAGTGCATTTTTTCAATTGTGTAATATATCATTTGTTAATATTAATAAACATTTACATTAATTAGGACACACCTTAAATGAATTAGGAACCAACTAACTAAAAGATTATATTTAGGGTAAAGTACCCTTGCTGCCCCCAAACTTTACTGTAATGTTCATTCCTACCCCCAAACTTTTTTTGGTTCATGCCTACCCCCAAACTTTCAGTTGTGTTCATGCCTACCCTCAAACTTTCAGTTTTGTTCATGCCTGCTCTTTTTGCTAACACCGTTAACTTGCTTGACGGAATTTGCTGATGTGGATGATGAATGTGTATTTTTTTGCCACGTCATTGTCCACCTCACCTTTAACTTTTATTAAAAAAATTAACCTAATATAAATAAAAATATATATTTAAGGATAAAAGTTTGATTTTTTTTAATTTGGATTAGGTTAAATTTTTTTTAATAAAACTAAAAGTTAAATGTGAGATGTAAAATGAGGTGGACAGTGAGGTGGTAAAAGAGATACACATTCATCGTCCACGTCAGCAAATTCCGTCAAGCAAGTTAACGGTGTTAGCAAAAAGGGCAAGCATGAACAAAACTGAAAGTTTGGGGGTAGGCATGAACAAAAAAAAAGTTTGGGGGCAGAAATAAATATTGCAACAAAGTTTGAGGATAACAAAGATACTTTACCCTTATATTTACTATCATACTACTGAACATCTATTCCATATTTCTCATATTATATATAAAATTTGAATTTAAGACGAATAAAAAAAGACTCGAAACTTGCACAAAGTAGATATGATCATATGAATGAAGATTCTCTATAAAGTTTTTTTTTTTGGCAAATCGATTCTCTATAAAGTTATCTTTTATGATTTGGGACAATTTAAGTTGGGATTGAATTGATTCTCTAGCGACCAAAATGAGACGCTAAAAATTGTTGCTTCTCCGCTGCAAAATAAATTCTGGAATATGGAACACCCTATTATCTGTGTGGGCCTACTAATTAATTTTTGGAATATAGGGACGGCTATAAAAATAAAAAAATATAAATGGAAAGAATGTAAAATAATTATAAAAAAATATATATATATATTTGATATGTAATAAAATATGAAGAAAAGTTTGTGGAGTAAAAGTAAAATATACTTAAAAGACCACAATACCTTAAATATTATATTTTAGGCCAAATTACTCTTTTGGTCCTTAACGTTTGCATGAAGTTTAATATTGGTCATCAATGTTTCAAAAAGTTATTTTAGGTCCTCAACGTTTTTTTTTGTCAAAATTGGTCCTCTGGCGTAATATCCGTCTGATTTTGCCATTAAATGCTGATGTGGAAGGCTTATGTGGCACACCCTCTCTCCTATGTGTCATATTTAAATGACATGACACACTCTCTCACTCCAAAATTCATTTAAATGATCAAAACAGAACATTTAAATGAATTAAAACAACGTCGTTTTGTTGAGTTTGAGTGAGAGAAGATGCCATGTCATTTAAATACGACATGTAGAAGAGAAAGTGTGCCACATAAGCCTTCCACGTCAGCATTTAATGGCAAAACCAAACAGATATTACGTTAAAGGACCAATTTTGACAAAAAAAAAAACGTTGAGGACCTAAAATAACTTTTTAGTCGGACGGAGATTATAAGGCAACCAAAGAGCTTCAACGATAGATAACTCGTGTTCTAATAACCCTAGAGGGATTGGGAGGTATATATAGGGGTCCTCATGGGATAAAGTGGTGGTTGATAATTGACGTATTGGGAACTAAAAGCTATCAGAAAGTGTACAGTGTTATCGGGGAGTGAACAATATCAAGTAGTGACGTGTCCGTACTTTACAAATTGGACAGGGCGATATTTAGACGAGCAACGAATGGAGAGGACTCGTCCGTTCGGCAGGGTGGTTTGGATCAGGTATTCTGAACATACCCCATCAATACTAAAATTTATTGTCGAATGTAGTTACAGATGTTTCACTTAAAAGTAAACTGGCTGCATAATACTTTTTATATCAAAAATAAAATTTGAACTCTACCACTTATCAAAGGACCAAATAAAGAATCATTAGAGGTGGACATTAATAAATATGATACCCTCTTTTGATAAAAATACAAATATTAAATTCAACCTCCATTGCTGAAATATAGATTGGTTTTGATTTGACTTCAAATAGAATCTATGTCCTCTAATTTTAATGGAAGCCATAATCACAACTCTTTATAATTTATATATATTATTTGCAAAAGTGACCCAAATATTCTTCCATTTCCGGAGATGTAAAAGCTAAGATGATGATAACTTCTTTACTTCAACTTGGACTCACTTCTTTTCCAATTTTAAACTCTTGAATATGATTGCTAGTGGCTACAATCATACAGAATTTAACCTTTTTATAATTAAAGTGAACAGGCCAAGAAAAAAAAAATTTATAATTAAAGTCAATGTTTTCTTTTTTGAATTTATTTATTTTATTAATAGTCAACAAAAAAAAATTGAGTTTTACATAATCTGATTTTAACAGTAAAAGTAAATAAATTGTTAGTTAAATTAAGAAAATAATTCAAAATACTAAGGAATGGTTTATCTGATTTAGTATTATTTAAATAAAATCATGAATTTAAAACTTTGTGAATTTAATAATTTCTGTTGAGAGATTATTTTACTTTGACCAAGTGTAGGATACAAATTGAATCCCCAAGTAAAACTTTAGAGATTGGATGAAAAAAAAAAAGATAATTGAAAACTTTGCGGATTTTTTTTTTTGCTTATAATTTTACTTTTTAGAATGATTTTTTTTTCTTCATTTCATCATCAGTGATGCAATAAACAGTAATCCATAGAGTAATATTAAGTGTAAAGTACTATTTTAGTCCCTACAAATTTTAAGATCTTAATTTAATCTTTAAATCATAATATTATTAATTTAGTCCCTAAAAATTTTTACTTGTCAAAATTTTATTTTTAAATTATTAAAATATTAAATTTATTCTCTAAAAGATATTTGTGTGCAATTTTGTTCTTGAAACAAATATATATATATATATATATAAAAGGACAAAATTATGATATAACAAAATTAAATTGAGATAAGTAAATTTTAAAAAAAAATTAAGTTTAATATTTTCATTAATTAAAGAATAAACCGAGACAAACTAAACCTTTCAAAAACTATATTTTACTCTAACAGTTGCACAAAATTCCCAAGTAAAATATGAGATTGAGAAACTTTTTTGATCCATTACGAAAGGTTAAATAAAAAAGAATTAAACCTAAGAGGGATGTAATTGAGTGGAATGTATTGGCTCATCAATCTTTTATCAAGCGTTAGAAATTTGATTTTTGACCTTAAATATAAAATAACTTTAAGTTTTTGAACTAGTTATTCCATCTTTTGAGGTGCCTACAATTATGTAAAGAATTAGTCGTTGCCAGTAGATATTTCTAATCTAAACAAAGAACAACTTCTTTCTCTACATTTTTCGCGAAACAAAAAATTTGAAAGAATTTTTAAAAAAGAAACAATAGGTATTGTGTTATTATATTTATGTTTTAATAAAATGTATATAGTTTATATAACTTATTTTTCATAATTGATTATTATTTTATTTTTTATATAATCTGTTTTGGTAAAAAAAAAGAAAGAAAACATACAAAACTGTATATAATTTTTTTTTTTCACAGGTATCTTCTTATAGAGGCAATCCTGTTTGAGATACTAATCGGGCATTAAATACATGTACCTCTCTTAGCAGGGATTCGAACTTGAGTTTATCTAATTGTGAAAGACTAGTCCCTTTCACTACACCCAATCCTCGTTGATTTATATAAATTTATTTTGTACTAAAAAACTCAAAAAAGTGCGAGAAGACAAACGGAAGGGGTGTCGGCCTGTCGGGTAAGTTATTCGACTTGTTTGGTTGATTTTTTTAAGGGATGGAATGGATTTGGGATTTGTAAAGTTTAGTTTAATACAAGGTTTAGACATAGCCCTCAAATGAAGGCTATGGCAAAACCTTCCTCGTAGAGGTTTTGTTAAAGTTTTAGTGGCTTTTTTTTTTTTTCATTTTACTTTCAACTACCACAACCAAAATTTAATTATAAGAGTAAATTGGTTATTGTACTATTTTTATATTCTTATTCCCAACTCTATTCTCACATGTTTATGTCATACTAAAGGTAATCTTAAATATTTCTATTTCTATTTTCATTCCCTCAAAATTAAAATTCCAACCAAACGGATTGATTGGTTTTTTATAAAAAAATAAATAAATTACTATTATTTATTTATAACTATCATAAATGAAATGTTATTTAATTATTCATTATTTATTCTCTCCTCTCCTACTATCTTTATTCTCTTCATTTTTTTTCTATATTACATATTAGTAATATTTTGTTTATTCGTAATTCTCTATAATAGTTATTTATGCGGTTGAATTTAGTCATGATTATAACTGTAATTAAAATAAACAATATAAAGGTGAACAGTAAAAAATTCCAACTCTAGAAGCACAAGTTATTTTTTTGGCTAGTTCTAAAAGCACTAGTTAATGAATCATTTTAGTTATAAAAGAGTTTATAAAATAATTATTATTATTGTTTATCAAGTTGATAAATTCTCTCTTTAATTTTGTTATTCTAATATATAAAATTAATATTTTTATATTTATAAAATAATATTAATTAATTAATTATAGTACAAGCTATAAGCCTTTAACAATATTAAAAAAATAATAATCATATAATAATTTGATGATGTCAGCTCCAACAAGAATCAAAGAATTCAAGATGCAAAGTACAAATTGCATTGTTTGTTCATTCATAATCATATTATATCAAACTAGAAGTATGATTGGGGTAGTGAGATGAGTTTTTGGGGTTTCGTTTTGTGTTTGTATCAATTGTTAATTTTATTGAGAGCCGATCAATCGAACAAGATTACTTGTAGATAGTTCTAATCGATAAAAAGGTTAATTATGATCGAGTGAAGTGCCATCAAGTAAAGTGTCGCAGTGTCCAACACACTGGCCTCAAAGGGAATGATAATAGTGAATTTTACATCGAGAAAGTTATTATAAAAAAAATACCTTATATGACCTTGAGTTCTTCAATTTCAATAATCAACTTTTGAAGTGTAATTCTTCCAAAATTTTATGTTAGTATGAGTTGTTCATTTTTAATTAAGTGTAGAGGTTTAATTTGAGTTTTAAGTATAGAGCAATTAGGAGATTAATTACAATACTCAAAGTGAATATAAATAAAAAATAATAATATTATATCTTTTTATCAATTATATATATTATATTCACCATCCATTCATCCATCGTCGATCTTCTTCTCTTCCCAATTTACTACTTCCCTTATAGAAAGTGCAGGCCATGTCAGTGTCGTTTCAATTCGCATTTCCAATTTCAATTTCAATTCAAATTCTTTTTTTCTCAGTCTCATATACTTGAATCTTCCATGTAAATAAAATCCCTCACAATCTCCTTCCTTTCTACCCACACACACACGCACACATCTTCCCATTCTCTCTCTCTCTATATTCGAAGCTATGGCGGCATTTTCCGGGCGGATTGCGGCCTCCGCCCCGGCGGCGACGAGCGGTCGGGTTCACCTCCGGCATCCGAAGAAGATGGCCGATGGGATCTGTGGGGTCCACTTCAGTAACGCGCCGCAGCGTTCGGGCGTCGTACTGCGATCTTCGAGAATTTGGTTGGTGGAGGCGGTGGGGCCCGGTGGCGCTTGGGAGAGATCGGGCCTTGGGGAGAGTGAGAAGGTGGGGCCGTGCTCGTACGCGGTCGGGGATAAGCAGCAGGTCGGAGGTTTCGCGGCGGATGGTGGGAGGAGCGACGGTGTGGGGATTGGCGCGGTGGTGAATGACCGGAGGAGGGTGAATCGGACGGTGGAGGTGGCGGTCGCCGCCGTGGTCACGGTGGTTTTCGGCGTCGGAAATCGGGTGTTGTATAAACTCGCTTTGGTTCCTCTTAAGCACTACCCTTTCTTCCTCGCCCAGCTTGCTACATTCGGGTATTACATCTTTTTCTCTATTTTTTTTGTTCTGAAAAAAAATATAGAATTTGGTACTCAGAAATATGTTTTTATTTTATAATATTTTAGTTTATAGATTTATTTGTTATATATAGTATTATAGTTATACATTTTTTTATTAGATGGGATTATATAAAATCTATTTATTTTAGATGACTAAAATCAATATACTAGTGGGAAGCTTGTTTTGTATATTAATTTACTATTGGGTAAATGTACAAAATACTAAAATAGCGTACTTTACTTATTGGTAAAATATTGAAGTATTTTTGTTTTGTATATTAATTTATTAACATATTAATATTTATTTGGTACCCAATAAATATTTGTTGTTGTATACTTGTATTGAAATGCGAAACGAACAAAAGGAAGAACAACGTGGAGATGAGTCTCGGAATGATATTTTGTAGAAGTCTTGGTCAAGTGGTGTAAGTAACCGTGGTTTGATAATTATTTATGGGCCCTACCTCTTGTTATGGGTCCCAACTCCCAAGCATTATCTCCATTTCTTGTGGAGTATTGCATTATATTTTTCTTTCTTGTTTGTACTTTTAGTGTAGTAAATTGTGCAGTAACTTCTTACAGTTTACCACAAAAGGAAACACTTCAATAATATCATTATAAATGGGGGCCATTCAATGACTTTAGTTGATATGTTCGTTCATGTTCTTGAAACATCAATAATATTATTACAGGGGGGGGGGGGGGGGGGGCATTCCATGAATTGATAAAGTTTGTCCATGTTCTTTGAAACCATACATGCTATTTCTCCTCAAAATGGGACAGAGGAAAAGTTGTTAGTAATGTCATTGTTGAGCTTCCGATGGGATAAATTGTGAAAGGAAAAAAAAAACCCGGAAAGTTAACTTCATGACTTTGAGGCCTTTCTATTAGATGGTGATATTTAATACCTCTGCCACTTCTTATCACAAAAAAAAAAACCTCTGCCACTTATTGATGCATTTTCTACTATTATACACTATGAAGCAATCCTTTCCTTGCTACATCTTGGCAAGAAGTTACCAGTATGTATGTATTTTTCTATACTTGGAGATTGAAGAATAGCATAAATAAAATGATAAAATGTAGTATGTCTATATGAGTTAATATGACTAAATCTAATCGTATTTTTTGAATTTCAGATATGTAATTGTATACTTCTCTATTTTGTATATCCGGTACCATGCCGGCGTTGTTACTGATGAAATGTTATCCATGCCAAAAGCTCCATTTCTTGCTGTTGGCCTCTTGGAGGCTCTAGGTGCTGCTACAGGAATGGCAGCAGGAGGTAATTCTTGTCCTAAGTTTGTTTTGCAATTCTTTTGCCTCTGCTTCAATTTTGGCCTGTTTGATGCCAGATGCTGCTCTGTGTCCTCATCTTCACTTTATCCAAATTTCTTCATGTACTACATTTCTGGTTGTGTTTAGTCCATCTTGTCTGCACGAGTCACTCAAACTTGTTTTGTCCAAGGTAGTCAAAATGCAAAGGGGTGTACCTAAGGCGTGAAACCCCTAGTAAAAAAACTTAGGTTGTAGTTATCAGAACAGACTATAATTAAATATCATGATCTCTAACAAATTAAACTTTTGCAATAGTAGATAATGATATTGTACAACATAAAACATACCACTCTATCAGTTATTTTTTTAATGTCTTTTTGGGCTTCAGCTGTATAATAATGTCAACTCTAAATTAAGATGCATCTGGGATGAATCTTTGACAGTTATGATTGTGTCTTTCATTTCTTTATCGATATTTGGATACTAAGATCATTGACCTGTACAACTTTAGCTTTTCCTTACATAGTTTAATGTCTGAATTTCATATAATTGATTGTTGTTCTCTCTGTTGTGTCAGCAATTCTTTCTGGAGCATCAATTCCAATATTGTCTCAGGTAAGAAGCATGGCAGCCAATTGACTCTTTGGCATTTATTGTTAATCCAAGTTGTTATTGCTGCAATTGCATCATTGCTGTAGAATATTACAACTTCTGACTTGACTTAAATCTTTTAAAAGCTAACTTTTTTGGTTTTGGTTTTGACTAATTATTAAGCTAGAGGGTTTCTATATCTGAATGAATATATTTGTATATATTTTTTCCAGAATTAAGAACAAAATTTTGGATATAAATGAAAACAAATAAAATCCTTAATAATGATACCAAATATTTGGCAGTTGGCACATACCTATTTATAATCTGTGCATCAAAATCTGAGTTAGTTAAAATCAAAATAATTAATGACACAATTTTCTAAAAGAAAATATAGATATCTCGTCTACAAGATAAAATCATCTGACAAAAAAGAATCAGAAATGGTTATTCAAGATATTATTTAACTTTATATTAGTAAAATATGTTCAGGCCGCAAGTCAAATTTGGAATTTAGGTAGGGCTGTATGCTTATGTCAAATATATGCAATGATATCAAATTTCAGCCATTCAGAGTATCCTGCTTGTTGACTAGTCAAATTGTTCTAGGTTTAAGCATTTTTCCTGTAAAAATTGTGACAGTAATTAAAGGAAGCATTCTGATCCAATCCAGGATTTGTTAAAGTTAGAACTGTTTTGTTAAAGTTCAAAAGAAGTTAGAACATTTTCATTTAAATCAAAACCTGGTCTCTGCATTTATTATCCCTGCTTTATATGTCTTGCTTAAATTTGAGGTTGAATTGAAGTGTGGTTAATTTGGCCTATACTTCCCTTGCAGACTTTTCTTGTGTGGCAAATTATGTTGTCAATTATTTTTCTTGGGAGAAGATATAAAGTCAATCAACTACTTGGTTGCTTTCTCGTAGCCATTGGTGTAATAATTACTGTAGCAAGGTCAGTGCATGTTAGCTTATTTACTTGTTTTGCAGATCTTGGATTGTGTTGATTTAGGTTTGACTTTTGATTTTAAACAAGGATAAGGCATTGTTCAGTTAGTTTCTGTGAGGTTTTATTTTACAGATCTTTGATTGCGTCTGGACGCGCATTTTATTTGTTGGCCTATGTTTTTTTTTCCTTCAGATTAATTTAGTCATATAAGATTCGAGTTTGATGAAAATGCAGGCAAAAACTAAGTATAGAGCTTTCAAATTTTACTGGAAGATTTCATGCTGAACAATATAGTCCATTTCTTGTTGTAGTATAAGACTTCTGAAATTGTTCCTTTTCTAGTTTGAGATGACATAAATAATAACAGCTTATATATTTCTATACATAAACTGTTAAATGTAATCTAGCTGTAAATTTCATATTTATTCTACCCACTGATATTTTGCTACTGTTTATTTAATGTAGTGGATCTGGTGCTGGACATTCGTTGAAGGAAGCTGGTTTGTTTTGGAATATTTTGATGATCATTTCATTTTTACTCCAAGCAGCAGACACTGTGCTGAAGGTTGTCTATTTTAATGATTAGTTGGTTGTTGCATTTAGGTTTCAAATTCGATTTCTCTATGGTGACAAGTGGCATTTTCATAATTTGTAGGAAGTTATCTTTTTGGATGCAAACAAGAAACTTAAGGTATGTGTATAGTAGAGAATTCTTTTGATTCATGCAAAAATATGATTTCAAAAGCCCATAGCATTTGGCATTTGACCACTTTAAAGAAGTAACATCACTTTTGTTGCAATAGCAAACACTTGTTTCTCTCATACTTCCATGAAGAAAATGATTACTATCTTGCACTAAAGTTTTCACATTAGTGATGAAAAATGATTGAATGCATGTTGAAGCTTTGTAGAATTTTCTTTCTGTACTTGGACTCACTTCAGTTCTACTTACAAAATACGTTCTTTTATTTTACTATATTCAGAAGCTGCCTAACGGCACTTAAGTGCATGTCGATAAATTATTTCTATGCAACTTTCCAGTTATCTATACTTCTCTGTCTTTTCTATATTCCTAAAGTGGTAGTGATATATTAAATAATATTCAATATTATCTGTAACAGGGAGGTTCTGTTGACCTGTTTGTTGTCAATTCCTACGGATCTGCATTCCAAGTAGGTATCCAGCAATAGTTTTGCATGCATCTTTTGAATTACAATATATACACTAATGGGTCCCTAAGTGCATGAACGTATTTTTAGTGTAGGCACTCTTTATATTCCTTCTCCTCCCCTTCTTGTCAAAATTATGGGGTGTCCCCTTCAGTCAACTACCAAGTTACCTTAAAGATGGTGCGGCCTGCTTTCTGAATGTCGGTACATTATCTAGTGGTAAGCTATATTTTCCTCTTCATGTTATTGTTTCTCCTTGTTAGTTGTTAGCCAGAAATTTCTTGGTGGTTATGAAATGTCTTTGCTATACCGCTTGGTATCAAATGCGTATAAGTTATGACCTCTTGATTTTATGATTGTATGACATAAAGTCACATGGGCAAGATGACATCTTTGGATATGGAGCCTCACATAAAGTTAAGAGTTAACAAATAATTTAGCCCTGGAATTATTAAGCCTATTTAGTTTAGTTCTTTAGTCAATGCATTAGTCCCTTAAAATAACAAACTCATTGCAAGCTAATCCATTTTACAAGTGACTTAGGAATGTTGGAAGAAATAATGTGAATGAGTTAGTTATTTTCGGAGACTAAATAGGCTAACAATTTTAGGCACCTAAGGTAAGAACCAGATACTCTCTAGTTTCATGACCAAATTCCAACTAGCCAAAAAGTTAAAATCTTTCTGACCTAAAACATTGTTAGTTTATCTACATAATTCTAGCATCAGTTTCATGGTTTTTGAAACTTCAATGCTCATTGGCAACGGTAGTTTATTAAAATGTCAATTGCATCTGTACAGCTTCTAAAAAGATATTTTCTATTAGCTGTTGGACGGAATGGTTTGAAATTCTAATTTTCCATTTTCGTTTCTGCAATTCCCATGATGGAGAAATTGCAAAGTTATGATATTTGCACGTTACACTAAGATTATCTGGTTTCAGGATGTGATGGTGCCCCATTGCTACCCTTGTTGTTTATTATTGTCAACATGGGTTTCAATATCTCATTGCTCCATCTACTCAAGATCTCTTCAGCTGTTGTATCCTGTCTTGCCTCCACCTTTTCAGGTATGCGATTTGTTTTCGTATGGTACTTTCTATATTGATGAGGAATGTAATCACAAGACCTGCTTAGATTGGTGGCTGTGAAGTTTTTCTTCGAGATCTGTAACTGCCTAATTGGTGAAGAATTTGTATTGATATTAGGGTTTGGTGCACTAATGATTAATTTGATGGGAAACGGTGGCTAGAAGTGAGGACATAAGCCCCTAATATTGCAGGGAAGTAGAGTATTCTTTTCACTCTTTTAAAAGATTCAAAGTATAGGGGCATAAATCCAAGGGGTATGGTTGAGTGGAAGTGACTCATCCATCTTTAACAAGTGTCAAGGGTTCGATCTTTGGCCTTGAGTATGGAATAGCTTTAAATCTTTGAGCCAGCCAAAATAAAGTATAGGGGCATAACTCAATATGTGTCTCCTTTTGATGATTTTTGTTGGCAAGGAGACAAAGAATGTAGGGTTTCAAGAAATTGGAGAAAGGGTTAGTGGATTATAAGTGAAAAGCAATTAGCAAACAGTTTCATGAAGGAGGAATAAAAGAACACTAACCCTGAAAATTTGCATTAGGAAAATTATATTTTAGGGTTCTATGCTATTATGTTTGATCGAGTTGTTCTTTTGATCCATTAGATAGACAAGTTATTTTTTAACAAGATGCTAAGAATAATAATTAACTTGTAACTGCCAGATAATTAATGAAATCATTTAAGGTAAAAAAATCTAATTAGTAATAAGATATGTGTTGACTTTGGCCAAAAAAATAAGATACGTGTTGACCAAATAAAAGATCCTACTCTTCTACTTTTGCAATGGCGACCTGAAATTAACTGCTAAAATTAGAAGCATTTAATACTTCTCACTGCTATAAAGTGTAGAAATGGTTGGTAAAATTTAATAATAGGTTGTGTCTCCCTGAAATGCATTGAGGCGGAGTAGCTGACTGTACATGTAGATGTAGGGGCAAAGCACTGTTTCAGTGCGGGTTGTGGGAGCGGTACCAAATTGTGGATTCTGAATACTAAATATGACCACAAAATAAAAAGGGTCAAGGTTCAGCTTGTGAGATGATGGGTATAAGCTTCATCGTCGAGAGGGAAATAGTCCGTGTCTTTTGCTGCTTCGGTTTTAGGATGATTTTGTTTATACATTTTAACTCACTGTCATACAGAATTGTTTAGAACAGACTCATATAAACTGTTCAAGTCGAGGTGGCCTAGTGACTCGAGCTCCTGAGCTAAAAATGCTTGATCAAGTTCCTCAGTACTAATAGTATATTTTGCAAGTTCAAATCTTCTAGATCTGTTTCTTGGATTATCATAATGGGGCTATTTCAGAGTATGGATATCAGGGTAACTTATGTGCAAGGATCTAGGAAAATTGAAAGACGATGCTTTCCTAATTCCATTCATTTATTATACTCACATTACAGATAATAATGAACTAGTTACAAGCCTTTACATAACTAAATGTAATTTCAGCACAAGGTAGGTGAGCTTGTGCTTTGTTCATATGTCAAATGATTTTCATATAGGTTTTCTTTGCCATGTTTTTCCTCTTTTCTTTATTGTCAAATGCAAATGCAAATGCAAATGCAATTCCATTAATCTTGAAACTGTGTCAAATCCAACTGACTCAATTTGTCTGTGTGCCAGTTCCAATATCCATCTATGTCTTCACTCTGCCATTGCCATACCTCGGCGTTGCCTCCTCTCTTCCAGCAGGCTTTCTCGCAGGTGTCATCGTTCTCGTTCTGGGCTTACTCGTATATGCGTGGACCCCATCCAATGGTTCCTCGACGACTTCCATATCGACTCCCATACCGCCTAAGTGATGCCTCATACCAGTTTGAGTGAAGATGTTTGGTACATACCATCAATTCATCATAAATGGTTCTGGTCCATTTTTCTGTGATGGCCATTCAAGGGAGAAAGAGGGAGATAGTTATAATCTTTTTTTTTTTTTTGGTTTCAGTAAATTTAGTAATGTGCATTCTTGAAGAAGATTAGGGACTATATAGCAAAAGCCCTCTTGGGTATGACTCAAAAGGTATAAGTTAGAATATGGTTAGAGAAGGTCCTACATTCATTTTTTGTGCAAACCACAGAAAGAAAATGAAATGGAGAATAATAGCCAAATTTTCTTTGTCTCAGCACACAGAAAAATTGCTTCTTTAGATAATTTGCTGTTGTTTAACACAGCTATTTCCCCCTAATCTCTCATAATTTTTTTATAAGAGTTTGCCTATAAAGAAATTAGAAGAAATTAAGTATAAAAGGATATGTAACATTGCTAGAGGTAAATTCTATTCAAGAAAAATGCTCCACAGTTTTATAGGTCTAGTACATAGTTATTAGTATCCTACGATTCGCGATTCGAATCCTACGATTCGATTCAGCATCAAAACGATACGTATCGTTGGATGAATAATTTGATGACCTGAATTGATGCGATACTCGCCGGAATTGTACGATTCGATTCGGAATTGCGAATTAAACGATTCCGGCGATACGGAACAGCAACCTTAAAACATAGGCTGATTGGGCTGTGTTTTTATGAAGCTTCATTATATAGTGTTGCAACATTAAAACAAGGTTTAGACTAAAGCACAGAGCATACTTTATTGTTGACTGAGCCTATAAAATCTAAACAAAAATACATAAAATAGTTGACTTCCTATTCAGACTTTATTGCTACTCCTGCTATATTATCTATTGTAGTATTATGTGTTAAAAAAAAAGATTTCAGAGTTCAAACTAAAGCAGTAAAAACAGAGCATACTTTCATATTTCATGTTCTAACATACAATCCCTTTTTCTTGCAAATCTCTATAGTCACACCTACACATACTTTTTTTCTTTCTCACCAAGTCAGAAGCTTATACTTGTACACTTAAAAAAGACTCACACACCTCACAAGTGCTTTTCTTCTCTCATCTCTCTCGTCACTTCAAGAATGATAGAGGAAAAGGCATTCAAATTCAAAATACTAATGAACAAGACATTATTGGAGATGATGAAGGGGGTAATGAAGAGGAAGAAGATGATGTAATAGTCATGTTAAATGAAGACAATGATGATACTAGTGATAGTAGTGATGTTAATCTAGAAGAATAGGACTAGGAGATAATTAATTTTAGCTTTGTTTTGTTAGTTATGAGTTATGAATTATTACTTATGAGTTTTTTTTATTATGATTTGTCATTTATGACTTTATGTGAGACTTATCTAATTTTTTGTCATTGATATAATATACTTTAGATTATTTTTCATTGTGGTCCTGAATCCTACGATTCGATACGATTCACGATTTAAAAATTAGCTTAACGATTCACGATTTGAATTCCGATTTGACAACCATGGTCTAGTATGCTTTATTTGCTATAAATACTTTTGAAGAATTATTCTATTTTGTCTATCCTGATTAATATTGTGAATAATCTAATCTATATTAATATGAGTGTTGGTCTTTTGATTATTGGATTTATGAAATAGTTATTTTTTTTATTAGAAGAGTATATATATAACAAAAGGATGTAAGAGAGATATGAGTAATCATTAGAAAAATGAGGAGGCAAATAGCTTTCTATTTTTTAATTATTATTTTAAAGGAAAAAATTTAAGTGAAGTTCCTTTTATTTTTGTTATTAAGTTATAGAGAGAATGTAAAAGATTATTTTTTATATGACCAATCATAAAAGAAAGAGAGTGTAAATAAAATATATAATTGATTGAACTTAATGAAAAAGATATAAGGAACTTGATCTAAGTTTTTTCTTATTTTAAAACATAATGATAGTTATTTTATATTGTATTTTAAAAATTAAAAAATTATTAAATATTTAATTTATTATTATTTTAAACAACAGAGGGTCTGGTATAAAATATTTTGCTTAAGGAATTATTTACTAAATTATTAATTTATTTAATTCTTAAGGGTTGATCTGTTGGCCCTCTAAAATGTAGCCGAAGATGAATGATAACGAAAAATAAAGAATGAAGAGAAATATATAATTTTTTTATGGTGTTGATATGTAATGAATTGTGTATTTTTTGTATAGATTAAACTAAGGTAAAGTTCATTAGATGCTTACTAAGTTGCTATGAAGTTCTTCAATAAAATTAAATATGTGGCAAAAAATTTTGTATAAGAACTTTACCTTAATTTTTTTTTATAGAATGAATTATGTATTTTAATTATTTTTAATTCTTCAAGCACCTAACGAAAATGTTTAGTTGTTTACCTTTTTACAATATTATTTGTTTCTTTAATTTCCTTTTTTTTATAAGTATTTTTTTATTAGAGGCAATTTTATTCGAGGTACTGTCAGGCATTAAATGTGAACACCTCTCTCAGCGGAGATTCGAACCTGAGTCTATCACGTTGCGAGGAATTAGTCTCTTTCACTAGACCCAATCCCTGTTGGTTGTTTCTCTAATTTCCAAGTATACCCTTATGAATATAAATAAAAGAAAAAACTTATATGTTGTTACTTACATGCTTTTGTTAAGGTTAACCAATTAAAAAAAGACATGTGTCAATTTTTTTATGTCATTTTCTCAAAATTGACACATGTATTTTTTTAATTGATTAACCTTAACAAAAACATATAAGCAACAATATATAAGTTTTGTCTATAAATAAATTAGCTATTATATTTACACGATTATTTTATAATTAACTTCAAATTACTTCTGGTTTTAGAGGGTTCATTAACCCTCTAAATCATTACCAAGATCGTACCATTAAAAAACGTCCTCTTTTTGTAATGTACTCTACAATCAATTTTAATTTTAATTGATAAAATAAGGCCACATATGGCAGTAACGAAGTAACATCTTTTGACATGTGTATCCTCAAAAACAAAAGAGAAAATTATCAATTTAATCTAAAAGATATAAATTGTTTCATTTTAGTCCATATAAGATACAATTGTCCAATTTAATCTTTAAAATATGTTTTTTTATCCTAATTTAGTCATCCTTTTAATAATTAAAAAAAGTCACAAATATACTAACAAAAAAATAAAAGGACTAAATTGGAATAAAAAAGTATCTTTTAGGAACTAAATTAGGCATTTACATTTTTCAAAGACTAAATTGAAATACTCTCTATATTTTAGGGATCAAATTGATAATTCCTTCAAAACAAAAATATTTAAATAACCTTCCTCCAATATTCTTTATTTTTTTTTTCTTTCTTTTTGCTACCAAACTTTCCTCGTATATATAAATGTAGAAGTAATAAGACCCATCCATTACAGTAATACAGCTGATTTTGTGCTTTTTGGAACTTACAAGTTACGAAGCAGAAGCCATGTTACGAGCTTCTCATTCTCCAGCTCTCACCGCTCTCAAGCTATCCTCATCCTTCATTCCTTCTCTTTCACTCTCACTCTCACTCTCACTCTCCTCTCCTTCTCCTTCTCCTTCTCCCAATCTCCGTACCTTCTTCACATTCGCTTCTTCGTCTTCCAGCTTCTTCCCCCACACCCTCCCCCCTTCTTCGCATCCTCTCGCTTCCTTCAATCCCCACCGCGTGCCTCCTATGCTAGGGTTTCGGTACTCCCGAGGAAAAGGTAACTCCATCTATATCGAAATCTCAGAATTGCTTCGCGATTTCGTTTACGAGTAGTATTGGTGGATTGTTATCGTCGTTTGGGTAATATACAATTTTTGAGCTGATAATTGGGAGTTAGATGCTGCTAAAGGATCATTCTGAGATTGAATTGGCTGCCTGCTTAGATAAAGATCCTTGTATCAGTAAAAAAAGGAGTATTGTTCGGAGACATGTTGAATGCAACACTTAGATTTTGTTGTTTTTTAGTGTATATGTTTGGTGTCTGTGTCAATGTTAATGTATCCTGTATGATTGTTGGAGGCAGAGTTTTGCACAATATTCATATTACTTTCTAATGAAGGTCTACACTCTGTCAGCTTTATGTAGCACCAATAGTGGTGGTGGTGAAGGTGCTAGGGAAATATTGGTGCAACATTTGCTTGTTAAAGAAGATGACCAGAAGCTACTCTTGGAACTTCAACAGAAAATCTCAGCAGGTTAGAATATGTGCTCTTGTAACTATGGAAATCAAAAAGCAATTAATGTATATTAAATTATTGATCATTTCAGAAAGTCTCTGAAAATTTGAAAGATGTTTTTTAGGCAAAATAAAATATTGAATCCTTTTGTTCTATCAATTGGACTTTGTAGTTTATAAGACTGAAAGTTACAGTTTCAACGATATTTTTCTGCTGTTTAATCTTTGCTATTTTTTTGTTACATGTTCAGGTGAAGACTTGAGCGATCTTGCTGTGGAATACTCAATCTGCCCATCCAAAGAATCAGGAGGAATGCTTGGGTGGGTTAGAAAGGGGCAAATGGTATACTCAATCTGCCCATCCAAAGTTACTGATTGCTGTTATCTTTGAATAGCTACTTTTTAGATGAGTAACATCATCTGAAATTTGAGATAATTATTTCTATTCACTAGCAGGAATATGTATGGCCATGTTTTACAGTTTCAAAAAAAAAATGGTTAGAAAATTTTTTTTTCCTATCACTCAGCTTTTATACAGAGCATCATTAATGGTAAACATGAGAGAATGAACTCTTTTGCCTTTTAAGTACAAAAATCTATGATCCTCTAAAAAAAGAAAAAAAAAAAAGAACTTTTCATAAATTATTGCATAATATCTTGTAACTTCACTCAGAAGCTCAACATAGCAAATCATAAATTTTAGAATGGATATTCTCACATATGAAAGGTACGTTGAAGATTGTTTTATCAAATTCAATGAAGGAGTAGATAACCATATTACACTTACACAGAAGCTGTGAATAGCATTTTGTACTGTTTCATTGACTGGACACTGGAGTATGTGGAAGTGAAGAACACTATTTTTAGTTTACAATAAACTGTATGGTTATATACTGGTTATGGCTGAAATTTTCTGAATAATGATTTTGGGAGGAAAGTGGAAGATAAATATTTGTCAGTCTTGTACTGCTATTCATTTTTGAAAAGTGTTGTGCTTTTGTACTTCCTATCCTGCATTGATGTGGTTTTCTGAAGAATTTTTTTATGAATTTCTGATGTATTTTTTTCGTCTAATCTCCAAGGATGGGGATGTCTTACTTCCAATATCTTGATTGATGTACAATATGGATTGTATGCTTTAGCATCATTATTTGAACTGATTTACTACTTCTGAACTTTTTTATTTGGAGTGTAAGACACGTGAAAGAAAATTGTATGCTTTTTCAAAGGAATTCTTTGTTTCATTTTTCTTAACTGATTATAAGTTCTTGCCATATGATTCTTTGATGAAAAGAAATTGCAGTGTACTTGTAGTATACAAACAAAAAACTACAAATTGTTTTCATCATAAAATTCAGTTATCCATTTGAGAATTGAAATCGTGATAGGTTCCTGAATTTGAGGAGGCTGCATTTAGTGCACCACTAAACAAAGTCGTAAGGTGTAAAACAAAATTTGGATGGCATCTTCTACAAGTTTTATCTGAAAGGTATGTTCAAGCTTATATTTCTACAATAAGGTCTGGACATTGAGCCTTAGTGAGTGTAGCATGCTTATGCTTTGCACCTCTGCTATTTCTCCTGTAGGGAAGAATCAGTACTTCAAGACATTCAACCTGATGAGCTGCATGCAAAAATTCAAGATCCCAACTTTATGGAGGAGGCGCAATTGATTGATGTTCGAGAGCCTGATGAAGTGTATGCTTTATCTTATTCAACTCCTATTGGTTTCAGGAATCATTTAAAAATATATGCTATTACAATCGCAGTTTGTAAATTTGTAAACAACGAAATTGAATGACGATAATATAGGAAGAAACTAAAATGTTGATGTGCTCTTAAAATGAGTATTGCAAGCACCGCAACATTGGTTCTATTTTAGCATCTCATGGACAACAAGGTGTTCTCCTATTTGACTTGGGAAATTCCTTTAGAAGCTATTACTTCGCTGTGTCTGTTTTTCTGTTCTTATTTTAATTTTCCAAATTTCCTCCCTTCTCTTTTTGCTCTGTTTACTTTCGTGTAGCTTATGTCTATTGTTCCATCACTACTTGATACATTCTTCTTATACAGGGCCAAAGCATCTTTGCCAGGTTTCAAAGTTCTTCCCCTCCGGCAATTTGGAAATTGGGGACCTGAAATTTCTACCATGTTTGATCCTCAAAAGGATACATACGTTATGGTGAGCACAGCTGATCTACCATAAGATGCTGCCTTTCCTAAGAGGAAGCTGGGAAACCAACCTTATAATTTTCTCTGTTCTTTTAATCTTTAAATTGAATTTCCAGTTTAAAGTTCAATTCATTTTCAGAATATGGAGATTGTCCATGATTTTGTTTCATATATTCCTTCCAACCTTTTCATAATAGCAACTAAGTGATGTAATGACATTTTTGCAAGGGTAGGAAATGACAACTCTTACTGTCAAGTAATTTGTGACTCATGAAAATGATTTTAGAGTATTATCTTTGTTTTTGTGCATCTTGCTGTAGCTTTCTAAAAATTAGCAATATATAGTCATGTTCAATGAGAATGTTGCGTTGGATGTGTGGTCACACTAGAAGGAATGATTGCATTAGAGAGAAAGTTGGGGTAGCAACTATTGTAGAAAAATTAGTTAAAACACGCCTTAGGTGGTTTGGTCATGTAGAAAGACGGTGGTTAGAGGCTCCTGTACGTAGAGTTGACCAAATGAAAGATAACCCAATAACTAGAGGTAGGGGAAGACCAAATAAAACAATAGGAGAAACTATTAGGAAGGACTTAGCTATAAACAACTTAACTATAGAAATGTGTAAAGATAGAGCATGTTGGCGTTGCTTGGTCAATATAGCCGACCCACCTAGTGAGAAAAGGCTTTGATTGTTGTTGTTGTATAGTCATGTTCAACAATCAACATGACATTTTGACTTTTTTCTCTTTTGTCAAATAATTTCCAACTCATAGGCCTTATCTTCTGTTTGGAAGATTAACCTCACTGTTCTTTCTCTTTTGAATCTATTTCATCTTTCTTTCACTGTGAAGTGAACTATATATTTGATTACAATAAAAATTATAGTTTCTTACACTGTATTTTCTTTTCTGAATTGTTTTAAATTCATATTCAGATTCTTCGTCTTATCTAGTAGCATCATGAACCTGAACTCAAATTTTGGGCAAAAATGACTCCTCGGGGGCACCAAAATAAATTTTCCCTTTAAATAAGCCAAGAGAAATGAGAATTAATAATAAATATTATAGTATATGACTAATTTAATGTTAGTTTTAGGAGGAGCTTGGGGTCTTTAGCTATATTTTCTCTTGATTACTATTTACATGTTAGCTTTAATTCCCTTCTATCTGTTATTTTCATCAATTTTGGACTACGTGATAGAAAAGCAGTGATTGTTTTGAATAGAGTAGATTTCAACATTGCTATGCTTAGCCGCTTAGGTATTCTACATTTTGTTGGGGAGAAAAATATGCATGAAATGCAAAATGTTATAGCAGTTGTTGTCATCTTTTTTCCCTTGGGTAAATACAGCAGTTCTTTTCTGTTGACTATGCCTATTGTAATAACCTGTTTTCCTTAACAAATTTATGACCTAGAGTATAACTCCATGGCTTGTTCTTGCTAAAAGAACAATCTGTTACATGCCCTGGCTAAAAGATCTGTTCATGTTGCCATTGACATTAATATTTATCTCCTGCTTATACTCTCGGCAGCCTTCTTTGGAAGTTGTGGGTTGACAAAACTAGAAGATTAAATTCTTTGGATGAATTCCTGAATTAGTGATTTTAGACTACGAGTTTCAAGAGGTTTTTCTTCTCATGTCTTTAGTATAAAGAGGGGTATTGACTATATTGCCACTAGATGATTCCTTATTTTATTATATTTATTTCCTTTATATCTAATTTGATCAAAGTTGAGCTGGATTTCTAGTGGTTTGCTTAATATTGTGATTAGAAGGATTGCCTATTATCCTAGAATTTTTTTGTAGTCTCCTACAAGATTGTGTTTCACTGCACAATGCTATTTTTTGATTTATTCAGTAACTAAACTTCTGAAATGCAGTGTCATCATGGGATGCGGTCATTGCAGGTTGCCAAGTGGTTGCAGTCGCAGGTAATAAATTTTCTTGTACCCTTCAAACGGTGCTTTTGTTTTCTTTTAAGAATGTTTACTTACATCAGCATGTAGAATTGTTCGTTGCTTTTAAGGTAGAGAATGGTGTGTTCAACTTTCAAGAAAGGGTTTTTACCTCATGAAAGGGAAATTCTAGGATGATTTTTTATATCTGCTATTATTCAGTGTTTAGATCAATAATCTCTGAATCGAAGTTATATATCTTTTCAAAAAAAAAAAAAAGAAGTTACATGTCTATGTTCTGGAAGGGAATTTAATGTGACAACTTTAGGCCCCCAGAACTTGGTAATTGATACTCTTTTGGTTTATAAGATGCAGTGAGAGATAGTGATCATTTTTTCAACTTTAATAGACGATGAAACCCCCCAATCCCATTGATGTAGGATGTCAATGATATTTCTGTAAAGAAAAAAAAAAGTGTGTTTCAGTGCACGAGACTCTCACCAGGTAATGTTTAGGGAAGGATCAGATGTACATATAGTCTTACCCTTGCAAACAAATGATTGTTTTTAAGATTTGAACCTGTGACCTACAGGTGACATGGGAGTAACCCATGACCTCCAGGGATGACAATGTTAATTTACACAATTTTGTAAATTGTGAAAAAAAAATTTATTTACTTCTCATTATTGTGTTTTGGTGATGTGAAATATTCTTTTCTGTTCCAAGCTTTCAGAAAGACACTGCTGGACTGAGCCTTACATTGCACTCTAAATTGTTGGCTTCCACTTTTCTTTCTGACGGTTTTAATGTTTGGGTTTCAGGGATTTAAGAAAGTATACAATATTTGTGGGGGGATCCATGAATATGCTACCAAGGTTGATCCATCAGTCCCTACTTACTGATATTTTTTTGTTTTTAAATTCTACCATGAATCTTGTCTCTGTAGATGATTTCCCATCTTTAATAAATGAGATTTTGTTGGGAGTTTTGATAATTACAAGTCATTTTGGGATTTCCTGTAATAATTTGTGAGGCAATTAGTGGCCTGTGTCCAATTTCAGATTTTTGGAATATGAGGCTGGTTTTTCATAGTCAATTCTCATAACCTGGCTGCTTGTCATTGCTGATGCATCTGGAAGTTGAAGAAAATTTTAGGTAAATTGCACTTGAATACAAGCAATGTAGGCTTCATTTCAACACATCATTTCACAACCAAAATTTCCAATATGAAATTGAGGAACTTGAAAACAAAGCATGACGCTAAGTGAGCTAATTACACTTGACCATATTCTACTTCTCAACCCAAAGAAAGTTACAATTAAACAAAATCTCCCTCTAGGTATTTTGGTAAAACTAAATTGTAAACAATTCATTTATTTACAGTAAAAGAGATTCTATAATTAGATTTTAAAAAAAAATCTGCATGTTTTATCTTTATTAAAAATTTGATATCAAAGATATAAGAAATAATATTAGGTTTAGTCTATCTATTTTGTGAGTGAAATGGAATTTTTTAGTATATATGTTGGATTGAATGTTTACTATTAGGTCAAACGTTATAGTTGGTCAACATGTAACTATTTTTATTTAACTTAGCGTAGCTTAAACGTTATGGGATTCAACTATTATTCGGTCCCTACATAGGATCGTCACACTTTGGTCAATAATTTTTATCTCTCTCTCAACAATTGTCTTCAACACTAGATTGAATAATAATTTGAATAATGGATTACCCATATTTAGTGTTTAACACTGACTTAATAAATTACCTCTAGTAAAAAAAAAAAACTTCTACATTACCTAAATTAACCACTTGATTATTTCTAAGTTCTAACTTCACCCTTTGCACGTGCTATTGGATATAGGTCCAATAATGACAGGACATTATAGACCATAGCAGTAAGCAGCATGCATGGTTAGAACTAGAAGCAGGTATTTTTTGTACAAGAAGAAAAAACAACAGTTATATTACAACTCTAATTTACAAATAACCACTTGAATGTCTCTTTATATATATATATAGAATTGGTTCATTGATATTTGATAACATTATCTCATCAAAATCTGTTATAATTAATTTATTTTCTTCTCCGGAAAACCCTCTTCACCTTTTGTCTCAATATATATATATAAAGAGTAACACAAACATTTTCCCACGTAAATGACACGACAAAAGACTATTTCAATTGTTCCCTTTCACCCTCCTACAATTTCTCACTATCATTCGTATACTTTCTTTCCTATTTCCATCTACACCTACGTACTCCAACCTGTAAACTATTGACTATCCCATCCCTTTTCACCTATTTGGACTTTAAACTAAATTACTTCCTTCTTTTCTAAATTAATTATTTTAATCAAATTACACTTACTCCTCTTTTTTGTTTTCAGAATTACACTTAGCTCCCTTTTAAGTTATTTATTTTTAGTTAACTTCAATTATAAAAAAAATAAATGAGGAGATTTTTTGTAATAAGTGATTTTTTTAAAAAAAATTAGAGGATGTGAAATGTAATTTGGGTAGTGATTGTTTTAATTTTAATTTTAATTTTAATTTTTAATCTTATTTCTTTGTGTTCCAAACACACTTTCTTCACCTTCCCCCCAAGCCTCAGTTTTTGTCATATTGGGGAGGGTCATTCCTTCCCGGCTTATATTTCTCCTCTTTCTCTCGCCCTGCTTCTCGTATCTCTCCCTTCCACCATGGGCAATTGTTGCTCTGGGGGCGATACCGATGCCCCGGTAGCCGATCCCGGAACTACCGAGCCCGCCGCCAAGGGAGGATCCATGAACAAACCTCCATCTAGCAACAACCACGAATCGAAAGGAGGGAACAGCAGCCGTGTGGGTGGCGGTGATAGCCGTGGCGACAATTCGGCCACAACCCCAGCCAAAGCATCCCCTCCTCCCGCAGCAGCGAAACCCACGAAACAAGGCCCAATGGGCCCTGTCCTCCAACGGCCCATGGAGGACGTGAAGGCGACATACAACGTGGGGAAGGAGCTAGGGAGAGGGCAATTCGGCGTGACGCACCTGTGCACGCACAAGGCCACCGGGCAGCAGTTCGCGTGCAAGACGATCGCGAAGCGGAAGCTGACGAACGCGGCGGACATCGAGGACGTACGGAGGGAGGTCCAGATCATGCACCACCTTGCGGGGCAAGCCAACGTGGTGGAGTTGAAGGGTGCATTCGAGGACAAGCATTCGGTTCATCTGGTGATGGAGCTATGCGCCGGGGGAGAGCTATTCGACCGGATCATAGCCAAGGGGCATTACACGGAGCGCGCCGCCGCCTCCTTGTTGAGGACAATCGTGCAAACCGTGCACACTTGTCACTCCATGGGTGTCATTCACAGAGATCTCAAACCCGAGAATTTCTTGCTCTTGAATAAGGAAGAAGATTCTCCTCTCAAGGTCAATGATTTCGGTTTATCCGTTTTCTTCAAAGAAGGTTAATTAATTACTCATTTCATTTCCCCTTTCCTTAATCTTCTTCTCTAATCTCTATCATTTCATTTGTTAATTTCATCTACCTACTTTTTATTATCATCATCATGGAATTTTATTTATTTTTCTCTTAATATTTACATAACAAGTATTTAATATTTGCCCTATATATATGTCTAATACTTTATGTTTTGGTCAATATGCATGGGTGAAAGGTAATTTTTTTCCCTTTTCTCAAGGATTGGAGAAATGTAATTAACCCTAGATATAATGTTGGAGGTGGATTTTACAAACATACATGTATGTGTATATATATATATATGATTATTTTTAGTCCACTTGATTGAATTTATTGTAAAATTTCAAGCTGGATTATGAAATAAATCTATTATACTTTAGGTCATTCAATTTCAAACATATGTTTTAGTTGTGGTAAGGTTAATTTCTTGATGAATTAGAGACATAAATAATTAATTTAACCAAAGAATTTTGCTGATAATTATGACAAAATCCAAGTTATATATATATAAGAATGGCAAAACTATATATCAATATGCATGCAAGGGAATATTTTTAATATATATATTATTTAATTTTGACAGGAGAAACATTCAAAGATATAGTTGGAAGTGCATATTATATTGCTCCAGAAGTGTTGAAGAGGAAATATGGGCCAGAAGTTGATATTTGGAGTATTGGTGTCATGTTGTACATTCTTCTATCTGGTGTTCCTCCATTTTGGGCAGGTTTATATATATCCATTAATCTCATTATATTATTATCTCTCCTTCAAAATCTACCATTTCCAATACTTGAATATATATATATATATATATACTTAAAATTAAAATGGAAAATTGTCAGAATCGGAGAATGGTATATTCAATGCAATCTTAAGAGGGCACGTAGACTTCTCAGCAGATCCATGGCCGTCCATTTCACCATCAGCTAAAGATCTTGTCAGAAAAATGTTGAATTCTGATCCCAAGGCCAGGCTCACTGCCTACCAAGTTCTAAGTAAGTTTTTTTTTACGGGTTCTGTTAATCAGTGTCATAAGAATATTGGTTGACATCTTATCGGATTGGTTATGTTAAAGTTTTCGTACATCAAAAATTAAGTTTTCAGTTTCGCTAACCAATGCCTTAAGAAGGAGATCTGTTGAAATACTCCAGCGTAAAGTGTGCACAATTTTAACAAGTTGAAGTATTTTAATAAATCTTTTTAATTTTTTTTGTTCTAAAGATATTGGTTAAAAAATTAGCTGATAAAATATTTAATGACTTGAAATTAATAAAAATTTAAATATTTTCTCAATCGAAAAGAAAAATATTAGAGCATTGGTTAGTACTTTTTTGTTGTTGTGCTTATTAGAAATTTCAAATCAGCTACTAACCAATAAACAAAACTAAATCAATACCATTGATGAGCACGTCAAAAACCTATGTTTATATTTATAATTATATCAATATTAATATTATCATTTAGAATTTGAAATTTGAAATTATATATAAATATATTACAGAACTAATTATGATTTGGACTTTTTGTTATATCAAACAGATCATCCATGGATTAAGGAGGATGGAGAGGCACCTGATAAGCCACTTGACAATGTTGTCATGAACAGACTCAAACAATTCACAGCAATGAACCAATTCAAGAAAGTTGCTCTCCGGGTATATATATATATATATAGTCTGAACTGTTTTTATTTATACTATTCAAATATGTTACGTGTCTAATACAACTAAAAAAAATTTATTTTTTAACTCGGGCATACAAAAAATACAACTTTGATATGAGTTAATTACAATTAATTAAGTAGATCCTATATATGAATGTATTAAATTAAAAAAATTGATATATGCATGAATATATTATAGGTGATTGCTGGGAACTTGTCAGAGGAAGAAATCATGGGATTGAAGGAAATGTTCAGAAGCATGGATACAGATAATAGTGGAACCATAACCATTGAAGAGCTCAGGCATGGCCTTACCAAACCAGGCACAAAGTTGTCTGAACAAGAAGTTGAGCAATTAATGGAAGCTGTAAGTTTATTATTTTTCTCTTTTTTATTTATTTTACATTTAGAAAAATAATTAAAAAAGGAAAATTTTCAAAAACTGTGCAAAAACTTCTCTACTTTTCTATATCCTTTTAAAAAGTTTGGTCCCTAAATTGATAGACCCACTAAGTGGTATATTATGAACTATGAAGTTAATTCTTTTAAAAAATAACAAGCTTTTTTTTTTTTCCTTCAAAAAATTTAATCTTTTTGTCAAGTGACTCAAAATGGTTAAAATGAGTCACTTGTAATTAATTTACTTTATTTATTCATGATTTTTGGAGTACATTATTATTATGGATTTTACAAGATTTTATTTGTTTTAGTTTAGTCTCTGAATCATAAAAATATCAAATTTCATCCTCGAAAAATTTTATTTATCTCAATTCAGTCATTGAATAATGAAATCACTGCATGCATTTAATCCCTGAAAGAAGTATTTGTATCACAACCTTGTCCCTAATAAAAAAAAGCAAAAATATGAAATACAAGGACGAAATTACAAAATAAAATATCTTTCATGATTAAATTTTGTATTTTCATAAATCATGAACTAAATTGAGAGAAGTTTTTTAGAGATTAAATTTAATATTTTATGATTTATTATAATTAAATTGAGACAAATAAAAATTTTCAACAAAGACAAATTATAGTAATTTACTCTAATTACTTTCAACATGGAAATTAAAATATGTTTGTTGTATAAATTAATATTATATATATATATATATATACGCAGGCTGATGCTGATGGCAATGGACTAATAGATTATGACGAGTTCATCACAGCAACAATGCACTTGAACCGAATGAACAAAGAAGAACATCTTTATGCTGCTTTCCAATACTTTGATAAAGATAACAGCGGGTAATTAATTAATAATTAATTAAATTGTTTTTACTTTTTATTTATATATAAGGTTCTAATTAATTAATCTCATTGTTTATTTTTATATATAATTAAATCAGGTTCATTACAAAAGAAGAACTAGAGCAAGCTCTTCGTGAATTTAACATGAATGATGGAAGGGACATCAATGAAGTCATTTCAGAAATTGATGCAGATAATGTAAGTCCTCCTCCTCCTCTTTCTCCAATTTTAATGAATATAATTAAATATGGTCTTAATTTCATTATTAAAAGCACATTATTTCACTTATTAATTAGGAACTATCTATCTCATTTCCTAGTATTGAGAAGATCTTTAATAATACAGTAGTATTCAACTTCAGTATATTCCTTAAATCAGTTGGTCTTTATTAATATGAATTTATATTAATATTAACAAAAAATACTACAGTCTACATTATTAGAGAGATGTACCGAATTTCAGTATACTGAACTTCAGTTACATTCCTTCAATCATTTAGTGTCACTTTTTAACATTAAGAGAGGCTCATACTAATAAAGACCCAACTTGAAGGATGTACTGATTGAAGAACCTAATGATAAAAAATATATAAAAATTACGAATAAAATTTTTTTTAACGATTAAATCGAAATTCAACGAATCATGGGTGAGTTGAATAATACCCTTAATTAAAATCAAACAAAAATATAAAGATTTGAGTTGTTATAAATTCTTGGAATATGAATTATATATAGAGTGGCATTTAATGAAAATTTGCTATATATATATATATATATATATATATATATATATATATATATATATATATATATATATATATATATGTATGTGTGTGTGTGTGTGTGAGCAGGATGGAAGGATTGACTATGAAGAATTTGTGGCAATGATGAAGAAAGGAAACCCAGAAGCTATGACTGCCAAAAAGAGGCGTGACTCCTATGTTTGAATCCCAAAATTAAAAGGGCATTAATCATATATAATTAGGGTTAATTTGGGGGAAGAGATTTCCATATCGGGATCCATCGAAACGCGGTCTTCGTCGTCGTCGTTGTCGTCGTCATCTAGCTTGTTTATCATCATCCCCACATGCATGTATGTGTGAATGATTGTGAAGGAAATTTAAAGAAGAAGAATATCAATATGTATGATGCATGCATCAACATCAACATCATCATCATCATCATATTGTATTGTATAAGATCTCCAATATTTTCAAAAGGGGAGGCTAATTACTTAAGGGAAGGAGTAGTAAGTGAGTGTGTGTGTGTTTTCAATGCACATTTTATAAGAGGGGGAGATTAATGGAGCCAAGGAAAATTTGAATTAACTAAAATTAAAATTAATTAATGTGCTAGGTGTTTGGTTAATTGGTTTTATTCTTTTCCGATCCCTTGATCAAAAATTATGTAACAAGTCCCATGTTGTTGTTGTTGTTGTTGTTGTTAATTTCTCGATCTCTTAGGAATTAATGAAAAAAGTTAGAGATATTTCTAAGTAAATCTGGTTCATATATATACATATATATAAAGATAGGTAAATCAAGTCAATTAGTTAAATGACTTGATCTACTTATTAGTTTTAATAATTAAATCAACTAAAAATTACAATTCCTTCACTCGTGTATTTATGATTTACTTCTTATACTACAAGATAATTTGTGCATGATAAGGCTTAAATCTTCAAAGATTATTTTATAGTTTAAAATGCTGAAAATCCTCCTAAATTACATGGACAAATAATTTCTCTCATTATAATTGAGAGGGATTATGTGTATAATTGAGATGTTAAGTCACATGTCACGTCATTTAAAAGATAAATAAAATAAAGATGAATTTTTAAAAAAATTGCCTAGAATTCAAAAGAGGAAGAGGAGTTTTTTTTCTTAAAATTAGAGGGACAAATCAATGAAAAAGTTGAGTTAAATCTTAAATGCAATTATTTTGAAGTAATTATATATGGCTATCAAAATCTAAATATAAAATGCTATCTCCACGGTAATAAACTCACAGGGCAGCATAATAACATATTAGAAAATCAGTTGATGATATATATATATATATATATATATATATATATATATATATATATATATATATATATATATTTTTTTTTTTTCATTCATAAGATACTTATCTTTTTACACTCTTACAATATCAATAATATCAATAATCTTATATTCGAGATCTTAAACGCTCTTTTTCTCGTGTTCTTCACTTCTTTCCCTCCTCTTTCTAGACATCTCATTCATTACCAACATCTCCACGATCACACTTCCTTTGTTTTCTTTCTCTTATAACAAATGTTGGTGCTTTGTTCGTTAATACCATCACTGATGACATCACCATTTATCAAATGATGTGGAGCTACAAACACCACGAGAGGCCATACAATTATTATTATTTTTCTTTAGTCTTTAAAATAACAAGGAAGTGAAGAAGAAGCAAGTATACATAATTTTCCTAAGTTTATTGAGACAACAAAAATGCACAAGCTTTCAAACATTTGACTTGGTTAAGAACTAGAAAAAATTCTAAAACTTTCGAGAATCCATCTTAAGGGTCTTAACTATGTTCCACCCCAATTTCATAGTAATTATTGGAGTTCATTTGATGCTTGTTTTACACATGAAAATTAGAGAAGCTTAAAAGACTGTCCTATTTTATCTCAGAATTTTATTGCACACTATTTGACCACATTTGATTTAGTTAGACACTAAGAAAATTTCTAAAACTTGTCAGAATCCATCCTAAAGGTCTTCATACTAGTTGCAATCAGTTTTCCATTCTCTGTATCATCACCACACTCAAAGGGTAACTACAAGAAAGTCAACTTGAAACCAATAGTACTTTACCTGAGATAAAGGAAATTGAAGCATAATACTTAACGAATTTCAACAGTATGACGCTTCAACTTCCTCATCATAAGGCATGCATCATATCCTAATAAGCAGCAAGATGAACAAAAAAATACTTAACAAATAACCAATAATTCTCGGCATGGTCTCGCGACAATGTTGCTTTAACGGTGGGCTTTTTTCGGCGTCTTGGCTTCGACATTGGTTGTCTCTCTATTTCTCAGCTTCGACAATGCGACGGCTTACAACTGTGGTCGACGGATTCAGTGATTCGATAATGCTCTCCTCTCCTTTGCTTCGTGGTTTGCTTCTTGGTTTAGGGATTCCATCAATCGGTTCGGTTGGTTCAAGATGTGGGTGGGTCATCGAATTTGGATCAAATTGGATGAATATGGGTGAGTTTTCAGGTATAGCTAGAAAAATGACTAGAATACCCTTTTAAAAACAAGTTGATATGACACTTAACGGCAAAAGTTAGACGGATGCCTAATGGAAGGGTGTTATTTGCCCGTAAGTGAAAACTCAGAGAGTGTATATGCTCTTCACCTAAAACTCAGGGGTCTCGATGCATTTTAACTTAATAATAATACTATATAATTAAAAAATATATTAGATTTTGATATTACTATAGTACTAAAATCTTTTATCAGTATTAATGATTTTCAAAATTGTAGCTATATATTAAGTAGTTAAATTAAGCAAATCCTTTATATATATATATATATTTATACATAAATGGAGACAAACAACCCATAATTTAATTTTTTTATTATTATTTTAAAATATAATAATTATCTTACACTACAAAAAAATATAATCTTAGTTTGCCTTAATTTCAAATTTTATAGCCCTTAAACCTTTTTGTAGTCTATATTTTTGCTCCAAAAATTTCAAATTATTATCATTTTCATAGGCTAATGTTTCCGTCCTAACACTTGACGTCGTAGAAATTATTAACGAAAAATAATACCATAATATCACACGTGTACTATTAATATTTACACATTACTTAAAACGACATTACTTCTTCATAATATCACCACATCACTTAATTATTAATTAGAACAATATCGCTCCTTTGTATCTATTAAAAAAGAATATGAGAAAAATAGCCTCATCATTTTTATCATTTAGATGTGTTTAAATATCATAATAAAGCTCAAAACTCTCAAAACAAAATCGCTAATTATTCAAAATTCTTAAATATAAATATTGGGGGCACAAATTACATATAAATATTTTTTAATTACAAAATGTCACATGGCAGTGCAACTCAAAACACATAAAACAATAATTTTTTTTTATATATCTCTAAGAGACGCATGCATGTATAAATAAGTAACTCACATTCAAAGCTAGCAAACCGGTGGTTGATACAAGAGTTGGTAGCATATAAGATAGGGAAAAATTTATAAGGCTAGAGTACTATTTTGGTCCTTAATGTTTGTATGAAGTTTAATGTTAGTCTTCAATGTTTCAAAAGTTTAATGTTGATCCTCAAAGTTTTTGTTTTTGGTCGATTTTGGTCCTCGAGCATATCGTTTACTTTTTGTCATTAAATGATGACATGACATGCTTATATAGCACACCCTCTCTCCTACATGTCTTATTGTAATGACGTGGCATGACACATCACTGCCATGTCACCCCAGATGATCACATCATCATATTATAATAACGTGGTATGACACATCACCAGTTTTATTTTCTGTAATTGAATCTATCTCGAAATTCATATTATTTTAAAATTATATATTTTAACATAGCCCGAAGTTCAATAAGCAGTATTATATTCCCCCAAAAAGAATGATGCAACGCATTAATGTGTTGTTATTGATTAGTCAACATCATCGAGTGTTTAATAGTTAAAAATTGAAATGTGGTCGCAAAAAATCTTTTAAGAATAAGCTAAGTACAGGCAGGGACCTACACATAAGTTCCATTAAATTGCATATTTTGGTTGGTTGGGTTTCCTTTTATGTTGTGAGCACTTGTGATGTATGGGCTTTTGTAGTTGTATATGCACGTTAAAAATTATATATATAAATTTAGTCATTTTTAAAAATTATTTACATATATATATTATTTTTACTGTGTACGAGTAAAAACGTTATCAGTGAATATATTTATAGGGTCAAATGGTCAACCCTATAAACGCTCTCACTGAGGACGTTTTTAACTCTAATATTTACATGAAAACAAGTGTGTAAAATTGTAAAAAACGTCCTCACTGAGAACGTTTTTCTTGTTAAGAAAAACCCTAAACTTATCGAAAATTCTTTGTTAAATTTCATTTTTGTCCCTAGGTCTTTAGTGTGATACAACATTAATTATGTTGTACATGTAAAGCCTCTGCAGAATATTTACATTAGAAAATTTATAGAGTTTTTCTCATCATTAGTTTCACAAATTATATATTATATAATACAAAATCTAAAAAAAAAATTATGTGATGTGAATATATATAAGAGGGAAGAAAGTAAAAAATAATACTAATGAAAGTGTAGAGAATTTATAAATAACGTAACGTACCATGATTATTTAATTTATAATTTAAATAATTTATTTTATTTTATATTTAAGTTAAATATTAATAAATAAATAAATAACTCAAATTTTTTCATAGTAATAATTAGGAGCGAGAGAAAATCGTGTGCAAAATATAAAGTAACATTACTAATTTGATAACTGCAAACTCAAACAATAAATATATTGTCCCAACAAAGAAAACTTTATTAATTCAAAACAAGTTAAACTAAAAACATTCATTAATTCATCCGCTTAACAATAATATAGAAAACTAAGAGAAATAAAGTACGTACCATATATCTGATAATACAATAACTTAGTTTAATTATTTAACTCGAAGGCGCAACATAAGCGTTAGGGTCCAACCTAGGGCTAACCCTAGCCGAAAGAGGAACTTTCTTTTGCAACGCGAGTCCAAAAATTTCCTCCATATTCAACTCCGAAACACCTTCTGGAAGCTTCCAATCGAAGGCGTGAACCAAAGTCCCCATAATGTATTGAACCATCACGACCCCTAATTTGTTCCCAATGCAAACCCTCCTTCCTGCCCCGAAAGGAATTAGTTCGAAATGATTCCCTTGAGGGTCAATTTTGGCATTTTTCTCGGATAGGAACCGGTCCGGGTTGAAACAGAGCGAGTCGTCCCCCCACACGTTCGGGTCGCGCCCGATGGCCCATATGTTGACGCTGAGGCGCGTGTTTTTGGGGATGAAGTAGCCATTGACACAGCAGGACTCGTTCGCGACACGGGGGAGGTTGAGGGGTGTGGAAGGATGGAGACGGAAGGTTTCCTTGCAGATGGCTTGGAGGTAAGGGAGGTGAGGGATGTCGGACTCCCGGAGGCGGCGGGCACGGCCGATGAAGTCGTCCATTTCCTTTTGTGCCCTTTTCATGATGGTAGGGTTTTTAATTAATTCAGCTAAGCCCCATTCTATTGCGCTTGAGGATGTGTCTGTGCCAGCGGAGAATAAGTTCTGCATGCATATATGTACGTAATTAATTATAAATTTAGATAAATAATATTCATATAATATAATATAATTCAAGTTTAATTATAATGTTCTTGTTATATTATAAGTAGAACAATTATTTAACAACAAAATTGTTGGTGTTATTAATTTGGAGGACATTTTCGGTACATTCTTCTTTTATTGTATAGGTTTTGAGGGGAAAAATATATATATAGAGATATCCAAATATCCAAGCAATTATCTAGAAATTGAAGTACTTTAATAATTGAATAAAGTTTTAAAGGTATATGTATATTATTTTCACAATTTGTTAAACATTTCATTCAAGAAAAGAGTTAAGAAATAATAGCTAAAATAATATTACTAACTACACAATTTTATCGTTCAAAAAATATAAATCTTTCAATTTAGCCCCTCAAATTTGTCTCGAAACATTTCTATATATATATAGCTAGTGAAATTAAAATTTAGTATTCCCATAACACAAAAAAAAAAAAAAGCAGAGAAGAAAGTGCATATATATAATTAGTTTATCTTATCCATAAACTAAACACATTAACCTAAGAAGAAACTTATTTATATGTATACGATTTATATCTTTAACATTACGATTTTTAAATCAGAAACTAATATATGTATAATTTAAAAAATTCATCTTTCCTACGATTACCTCGATTTAAAAAAAAAATTACATAAACTATTTTGATTGAAAAATATAATAACATAAATATTAAAAAAAAGTGCATATATAATTAATTATTAGTGGAGAAAAGGTACCAACCAGAAGAACAGCCTTGACATTAGTAAAAGAAAGCTTCTCTCCAACATCGTCAACGACACCTTCTTTATAATAACGCATTATCACATCCAAGAAATCAGGTTTACTCTTCCGCTTATCACTGGACGCCACGTGTTCCTGAATCATCCGAGTCAGCAACACATCGAACTTCTTGTGTAGAACCTTCATCCCCCTCTCGATACCTTGCATGTCAAGCCACGCTAGCGACGGGATAAAGTCGCCGACGTTGAAGTAGCCGGCCGTCGTCATCAGTTCTACCACCATATCCTTGAACTCGTTCGACTCCGACCCTTTCGTGTGGAACACGCGCCGGCTCAGAATTATGCCCCCTAACATGTTTGCCATGGCGAAGTTTAGCATTTCCGGTATCGATACCGGTTCGCCCACCTTGCTCGATTCATACATTGCATTTAACATGTGAGCGAGCTCGTCGGCTCGTACCTAGATGGTATAATTAATGATAAAAACAAAACAAAAATTAAAAAATTTAAATGAAAATTTGTTTTTAAAAATAAAAAAATATATTGTTTTTACAAGTAAAATAAATTAGAATAAATAAAACTTATTTTGACTAATTATTTTCTTGTTTTGGGAGAAAAATAAAGAATAAGTTTAAAATTAATGGTAATTATATAATTTAAATTAGTCTATTCTTCTTCATTAATGGTAATTTAAAAAAAAATTGTTTTTAGAACTTTTTCTTAAAGACATTTAATCAAATAATTCTTTTTAATTTTATCATTCTAAAGCTTATTTATAAAAATAATTTATAATTTTTGAAAAAAAAAACATTTTGCCCCTAAATTAGGTACTTTGTGTTAGCTCCTGAATTTGGAAAAAAAAACTGATTGTCACTATCAAGAGAGTGGGAGTGGGAATAAAATGGACTGAAAGAGACAAATTGGATTGAGTACAGATTTAGATTTCTTAAATCAAGATTGAGACCTAGGGAAAAAATTAGTGATTTTAGTTGTTTAAAAATATACTTTATCTCGTTCTAAAAAAAAATTATCTCTATTTAATTTTTAAAAGATATAATTTGTCTCAAATTATTTCTTAAAAATATCTATTGACATAATTGATAGGAAAAAAAATTTTCGGTACTAAATTAAGACAAATTAAATTTTAAACTTTCAAAAACTAAATTGATACAAATTATTATTATTTTTTTTGTCATTAATTGACACAAATTATTAAATTTAAAATTTTCATTTTTCATATATTAAATCTTTTAAGGACGAAAATACTAATTTACGCTATTTTTATTTCAATCTCTCAATAATGGCCATTTTGATAATTAATTAAAGTGAGACATGTATATATATATACAAACCTTAGACCATTCCTCAATGGCCTTTCCACCAACCATGTGAAGGTTACTAAGCTTCCTCAACAACCTCCACTTCGGCCCGTAATCGGCGAACACCATGTCCTGCGAGTTATACGCGATGTGGGTGGCGCCGGCATTGGCCGGGCGGTTCGCGAAGTTCTGGTCGACGGTCTTGAGGAAGGCGCGGGCTGCGTCCGGGGTGGACGCGACCACCATGCTAGTAGTGCCCAATTTTAGGTATATAATGGGACCATACTTGTTAGCCATCTTTGAGAGGGCCACATGAGGCATGGCTCCCAATAGTGGTAGGGCACCCACTAGAGGGAACCCTCTAGGGCCAGGAGGGAGCCTCATATTGTTGTAATGATGGTTCAGAAGTTTCCTAAAGAGGAAGAAGGTGATGAAGAAGATGATAATGGCAGAAAAGGCAAAGTTTTCATGGAGGACATGGAAGACCTCTTCAAAACCCATCTTGATAGGCTTAGAAGAATTAGCTCTATGAAGAAGAGTGTGAATGATGAGGATATGAGACCAATGTGGTATATATATATATATATATATATATATAATATAATATAATATAATAAGTGTAAATAAGAACATTAATAGCTTCCTATAAAAAAAAACCATATATAGCTAAAATATTTGAGTATATTTAATTACAATTTGATACAATCACAACAAAATATATATATATATATATATATATATATTTATGGCGTTAAAATATAAATTTTTGTCTAAAATAATTGAGTATTTAATTTAGGATTAAATTTAGGTAAGATTCATTATATATTTGTTATGAGGTTCTGCAATACAAAGATACGTGACAAAAATTTTTTGCATGATCAGTCACGAAAGAGAGAAATATAAAAGATCATATTTTTCATGACCAATTATAAAAAAAAAGTATAAATTAAATTTATAATTAGAGAATCTTATAATAAAAATGTAACAAAGTTTACTTCAATTTTTTTTTCTTTAATTTATCTCTTGCAATGCTTTTTTTTTAAAAAATAATTGTTGGCTACTTGTAATTATGTCTAAATTATTTGTCTAATCACTTTGTTTTTTGGCCATGATTTGTCTCATCACTTGCACATCCATGTTTCTTATTAGATTCTCAAATGTTGAAACTTTGAAACTATGATTTTTTTTAGTGATGGATTAAAAAATAAAGTATTACAATATATAATTTTAATTAAGTAATGATTTTAAAAGATTATGAGCAGTTTCCTACGGTAGTTTCCTAAGTACTCCTAAGAAATAGGTATTACTGCCCTGGTATTTTTTTTCTTATTTTTGGTCAAAGTTATAATTCAGCTTTCTTTAATCATAATTAAATTAGATCCTAAATTTTAGATAACAATAATTTATTTATAACATACAAAAGATCATCATATTTAATTAATATTTTTCTCGTGTAATGAACCAACATAATATTACAAATAATTTGAGTAACAATATAGAATTTAAATACAATCATAAAAATTTGAAAAATGCAAATAATTATCACATATGAAAATGTAAAGTAAAAGAATATAATTAACGTTGAATGTGTTAATTCATCTTTTTTTTTTAACTTTTTTCGTAAAAAATATATTAGTAAAAATAAAGGTCAAATTGTACTTCTAGTTGTTGGTTTCATACAATTTTTAATTAGGGTCTTTCTCAGCTCAAAAAAAAAATAGGGTCTTTCTTATTCAAAAACAAAGTCTTATATATATATATATATATATATATATATATATATATATATATATATATATATATATATATATATATATATATTATTGTGCTAGTTTATTTATAAATTTATTAATAATTTTGACTTAGAAGTTTCCTAAATAATAATATTACCTTTACTCTTTTTAGTTTTTCATAATTTTTTTCCAGTTTTTCTATTGTATTTAATCTAATTCATTCCTCCTTTTTTTTATTATGTTATGTTATGAAGGTTGGAAATTATCATAATCTTGAGCCAATATTCCCTATATTATTCTCCCCATCTTCGCCAATGTCAATATATATATATATATAACTTTTTTCTCAAAATTTTTTAATCAGTATCCTAAAACATTAATTTATTAGCAGAAAGAGTATAACACAAAGGAAGTTTGGTATTACACTCTATATGTTGCTTGTAATTTATTTATATTAAATAAAAATTTAGTCCATAATTAATTTAAATTGAATCTCAATTAATTTGACTCCTTATTAATATTAACAAATATCGAATAAATATAAAGAGATCACTAAAAATTTAATACTCCAATAATACTAACCCTTCAATTTAAAGGTTTAGTTGTTGTTCATGACTCTACTTAATTTACGTACCTTTTTGCATGCATGTTCCTTCTTAATTATAAACATTATTGACATGAAAAATTATTACAATTTGTTATGAACTTTTAGTAATTATATATGGTTCATTATTTCATTTAATTATATACAATTATTGTTGCCAAAATGTCCCAAATGTTTTAGTGATATATATATACAACAGATGACATAATATTTTTACTATCCAAAACGGTAAAAAGAATTCCAATGAAGCAAATTCTATGTTAAAATAAAATATCAATGAAGCAAAATTAATATTAACAAGAAATAAAATAAAAATTGGAGGGGAATTATAAATAGAGAATTATTGTGTCTAACTTAATTTTTTGCTACCTAACGAATCTAACTAACAGTCTAATGAATATATCTAATGGTTTTTTGTATCTAACGATGGAGCTATCTACCCATATGAATGTATCTACCTTTCTTTCTATCTATCTATCTACGCATGCAAACCATATCTTCTTGTCACTTTTTTTTAAAAATAATAATAATAAATAAATAAATAAATGTTTAGGTGGTCAATTTTATTTAGGTATCTAATTAATGTCTATTTTGGGTATATCATATCAAATTGAGAATAAATAATTTTAGTTTTTTTTTTATTTTAAATAAAAAAAAGTTCTTTGGGTTTTTTTAGGTTACGATCAATCAATCAATCATAATATTGTTCGATAAATTAGGAGACAAAATATTATTTAGACTCTGAATTATTGGTCAAATTATTATTTACTCTCTAAATTTATCAAAAAATACTATTTAGTCCCCGAAATTTTTTAACTATGTCAACTATTTAGTTCCTAAATTTGACAAAATACTATTTAGTCCCCGGATTTGTAACTATGTCAACTATTTAATCCACAAACTTGGCAAAAATACTATTTAATCACCGAATTTATAACTCTGTCAACTAGTTAGTCTCCTGACTATTACCCGTTATAGTTGACAGACTTGTAAATTTGATGATTAACTAGTATTTTTGCAAAGTTTGGGGACTAAATAGTTGACATAGTTACAAATCTGGGGACTAAATAGTTGATATAGTTAAAAGTTTCGGGGACTAAACAATAGTTTGACTAACAATTTAGGGACTAAATATATTTTGCCTCATAAATTAAAGCATTAATTTTCTTATGATAAAACTATGCCTTTTTTTCTCATGTTATCTCAAACACTACAACAAAACACAAATTTACCCACGGAATATTTTCCGTGGGTAATCCGTGGCAAAATGGAAAAAAATAACAAATTTTTTTTCTTGAAAATTAGCCACGGATTTAGCCACGGAATTTATTCCGTGGCTAATTTCAAGACATCACCATGGTCAATTTACACACGGATTGTAAGTCCGTGGGTAATTTTATGAAATTAGCCACAGAATTTATTCCGTGGGTAACGTCTTAGAATTAGTCACGGACTTACAATCCGTGGCTAATCCGTGGGTAAGTGGTCAATTAGCCACGGATTTTCAGTCTTAATTTTAATTTTAATTTTCAATTGAAAAAACATATATTTCTCTCTTCTAAAATAATACATAATATTACTATTGTTCATAGATTATATTTATTGGAATCTTAATTTATTATGATTTTATTTTATTAAAAGTAACAAAATTATTCTTTTAAAAAATTATATTATTAATCATATTTATGTAAAACATTTTATACATTTGCTGATGTATAAAAAAAACTAATGGATTTAACATAAGCTAAATTTCATGTAATTTTAAAATTTAATTTTTAATACATGTGAAAAACTAATTCTTTATATTATATGATTTTAGGGACTAAAATAACAAAAAAAATCTCTAATCCATATGTTAGATGTATATTTATTAAATATTTTACACTAACTAAACAAAAGATGCCAATTGCAACCATGCATCATGTCCCAGGTTCGAATCCTCCCAAGACCATTTTTAAAAATATAAGGAGGAGGTTGCTGATGGCCGGCCAGCGCCGACGGAGGAGAGGTCGCCGGTCGACGGTTGCTGGTGGCCGGCCGACGGTGGAGGCCGCCGGCGATAGGTACGGTCCGTGTTGAATTTACCCACGGAAATGTTCCGTGGGGAATTTGCCCACGGAAATTATCCATTTTCCGTGGGTAATTTCCCACGGATCTCCCACGAGATATTTCCGTGGCTATTTTTCCCCACGGAAGTGTCCGTGGATAATTCCCCACGGAATTTGAAAAATTTTACCCGCGGCAATTTTACCCACGGAATTTCCTTAATTTACCCACGGATTTGTCCGTGGGTAAATCTGATTTTTGTTGTAGTGAAATCTATTTTAATTTTGGTTTAGACCAGGTTATTCACTGTCAAACATAATAATTAATTTTCTCATTGAATTGTAGGCACATTGAAGGGTAGGACAGCTGACTCAAAGATTAAAAATTGCTCTATACTCAAGATTAAAGTTTACTTTTAAAAAGAAACTGCCTTGAGTTTTGAATTATGAACACAAAAGTTTTTATGAGTTTTAAATCTTTTATCCAATCTCTTTAAATTTTTAACTTTAAGTGTAGAACTCTCTCTCTTAGGCCCTGTTCGCTTCAAAGAAAGAAGTCAGGAAAAGAAAAGTAAAGTTGGTGGGGGCCTTGTATAAAATATAAAATGTTTATTATACCCTTTGATTTGACACAATCCTAACCTTCTGTTTTTTATTATTTTAATATAAGGGGTAAAATGGTAATTTTAATACATTCACATTCCATTTCCATTCCAAATTTTTACTACCAAACACATCAAACCCATTCTCTTTTCATCTCCCTCTCCCTTTCCCTTCCTACTAAGCAACGTGCCCTTAAAATTTTGTCCATTTTTTAAGAGATCTTCACCATGTTAAGAAAAGCTTCGTCAAATCAGCAATTTTTTTTAATTAATTAAACAAATTTTGATCAAGTATTTGCATTTGAGTTCATGGATATTAAGTGGGTGATTGAGATTTTTTTTGTGAAATGGTAAAAATTTTATCTGGATAATTAAAAATTTGTTGACTGACTGTTTGTTATGTTGGTTAACGTGGCAAAATTTTATTGAAATATAAACAAAAATTCTTGAAATGATAAATGAATATTTGATGACGTGACGCTGATGTGGCAATGACGTGGCATAACATGTCAGCTTAGATGGACACGTCAGCATGCCACGTCAGGACTTAACTTAAGAAATTGACGGAAGTGGACGGAAAGACTAATTTGGAACTTCTTGCAAGCATAAAGGACCAATTTAAACTTTTTGAAACATAAAGAACCAATATAAAATTCCGAGCAAACATAAAGAACGAGGTTATTGACAAGAATAAAATTGACAAAAAGTGTAAATTGTAAATTTTAACGGTACTCTTGTCTTTTTAGGCCAAACCATGTTTTCAATACGTGAAAGTAATATCTCCACACATCTCTTTCACTACAATGACAAGCATTTTCTAAAATACTTGAATGTGATAACATATCATTTTGAACAATATGATTCAGACATCACCTAAATCTCACATCACGCCTTTGACTTTGTTATCTTTTAAAATGGAGGTAAGATACTATTTAGTTTCTGAATTGTTGGTCAAATTATTATTTAGTCCTTGAATTTATCAAAAATACTATTTAGTCCCCGAAATGTTTAACTGTCAACTATTCAGTCCCCGAATTTGACAAAAATACTATTTAGTCTCTCAATTTATAATTATGCCAACTATTTAGTCTCCAAACTTGGCAAAAATACTATTTAATCATCGAATTTACAACTATTTAGTTTCCTAACTGTTACCCGTTATAGTTGACAGAGTTGCAAATTCGGTAATTAACTAGTATTTTTGTCAAATTTAGAGATTAAATAATTGACAAAGTTACAAATTCAGAGATTAAATAGTTGACATAGTTAAACATTTCGGGGACTAAATAATATTTTTGATAAATTTGGGAATTAAATAATAGTTTGACCAACAATTCAAAAACTAAATAGTATTTTGACTGTTTAAAATACTACTTGTATCTTACAAAAAGCATATTCTTATTTTTAAAATTTTTTATATTTTAAAATAATAAAAAATTATTTAATTCCTCGTGCATGAAAACTTTTCGAGTTACGAATTAATTGGTTCAATCAGTTAAACCAGTTAATATTATATATATATATATTTTATATTACAAAAACTATATTATATATAAATTTAAAATATAATAAGTAAATTATATGATTCAATTATATATAAAAATAATAATAAACTTAAATAATATTAATTAAAATATTTATGTCCTTTACACATTATATTTATTGTATCATAATCATATAAAATTTAAAATTGTAAAATACACAATGTATATAATCGAATTTAACTCAAAATGTCAAGTTCAACTCCAAAAAACCAATTTTTTTTTTAAAAAAGGGATCAATAGAAGAAAACTGGTCCGGGTCACCCGTTTTGACTGGTCCAACTAGGACCAACTCAAACTCGAATTTTTAGCTAAACCCGGACTGAACACTTGGCCGGTTCCCAATTCAACCGACCGATCCAATCCTGATTTTAAAACATTGGTTAAAAGCATCCAAGACAACCCACCTTAATCCACCAGGCAATATTTCAAAAAAAGAAACAAAATTCTAATTTATTTTAAAACAATTAGTAAAATGAAAAAAATATTAATCCTACACATCAAATAGATAAATAATATAACAAACTTACCATCACAAATTATAAATACAACACACAAAATTTCGATTATTTTTTCTTTTAGAATTCTAATTTTTTTAAAAAAAAAAATCAACAGATGGGTCAAACAAGCTGGTCCGTCTAATTACTAAATTAAGTGGGCCAAAATAAAAATGGTACCAGTATTATATGGGCGACTGTGCTAGACAAAAAAAAAAAGGAGACATCATTCTACCTCTATGAACCTAGGCCACACTCTCTGTTTTACTTGTGAAAAATCCTATCGCAAAAGAAAATAGTCTGCAGAAGTCAATCAATAGTCAATAGGACCTAGATATGTTAAAGTACAATTCTAGTAAAGTGCATAAATTGCACATTCTGAATTGTTGATGAAACTGTTACATAATGAACACGAATTTCAATTTTCACCTGATGGTTTGGATCGTGCACTTCATTCACTTGCACTTCACTTGATCCAAATCCCACACAAGAAGAGGACAAATAATTTCACATGGTGGCTAAAATAAGGACACAAATAATATTTTGCTGAGACCACTAATTCTATACCGTCCAATGTTCCCCTCTAAACCTCCGACAACAATTCCCATAAAGGACTAAATATTTTTCTTTTAATTGTGGTTTTCATTCTCAAAACTCTAGGCATTGCAGAGTCAGCATCAACCATTCATAGCCTTTAATTTTATTTTTTCCATCATAATAGAACCCTAAAAATCTTAAAATCCAATCCCCATATTCTTGCAAAACAACTACAAGACTTCCAGCCATCACAGAAACAATGGACAAACAAAATAGAATAAATACAACAACAACAATCAAAGCCTTTTCCCATTAGGTGGGATCGGCGATATGGATCAAACGACGCTAACATGTTCTATCTTTACACATTTTTATGGTTAAGTTGTTTATAGCTAAGTCCCTCCTAATAGTTTCTCCTATTCTTTTCTTTGGTTTTCCCATACTTCTAGTTATTGGGACAAAATAAGATAAATATTGAGGGAAAATGTATGATAGTAGTTCTTTCCAAGAAGCATTACAAAATCACCAAACTCATGGTGGAATCAACAAATCTATTGTCCATAAGATGTGTTAACAAGCACAGGTCCCTACCAACCAGACACAGTCAACAATTCTTGTCCCATTTGACAAAGCCTTAGAAAATGATCACGAACCTAACGAAACTACCGACAATTTAAATACCAGATTTGCGACAAGATATTCATCCAAAAAGTCAATTGTAACATCTTCTCCCACCCATAACACCCTGAGCAAAACCTTGCTTACTGAGTGAATTCTATAACCAGTATGAAAGATGAATCACACAGATGTCTCAGAGAGAGATTCTTATGTCACAGAAATCTATGTAAACAACTAAATTTGCTGAAAAATGTATGCAGCTATTCATGCAATCAACTGCAGAAAATGCAGCCAAACAAGACAAGGAAGGATTTAGAAGGCATAAAACCATCATCAGAGTTTCCAAGACATACTTATACAACAACAACAATCAAAGCCTTTTCCTACTAGGTGGGGTCGGCTATATGGATCAAGCGACGCCAACATGTTCTGTCTTTGCACATTTCTATGGTTAGGTTATTTACGGCTAGATCCTTCTTAATCGTTTCTCCTATTGTTTTCTTTGGTCTTCCCCTACCTCTAGTTATAGGGCTATTTTACATTTGGTCAACTCCACGTAAAGGAGCCTCTAACAGCCGTCTTTATACATGACCAAACCACCTAAGGCGTGTTTCAACTAAGTTTTCGACAATAGGTGCTACCCCAACTTTCTCTCTAATGTAATCATTTCTAATCCTATACATTCTAGTGTGACCATTCATCCAACGTAACATTCCCATTTTTGTCACGTTGAATTTGCGCTCATGCTGGCTTTTTATCACCCAACATTCAATACCATACAGTAAAGCTGGTCTTATCGCTGTGCGATAAAATTTCCCCTTAAACTTAAGTGGTACTTTTCTATCACAAATAACACCTGAAGCCTTCTTCCATTTCATCCATCCTGCTTGTATCCTATGGTTTACATCTTCCTCTATTTCTCCAAGACATACTTATCCAACTCCAAAATTAGACTACAAAACTAATACCTGCAGGAGCTATAAAGAGGGGATTTTTTTTTTTTCAAAAGATAGTTCATGAAAAAAGTTGGACAATAATATGTTAATATCTAAAATGTGACCTTTGCTCTCCCCTAAGAAAAATAGTGGGATAAAAACATAGTTCAATAATCATAGATAAACTACCAAGTTCCCATTTCTATTGTAAGGAGAAAAAAAAAATAATAATTTAAAGACTAAACTAAGATACATGCTTCCTACTTGCAAGGTTTTTTTTTGGATAGAAACTTCCAAGGTTTTTATATCCGCAGTTCTGCCAGTCCAGAAAAAATGCAGGAAAAGAAGACAAGGAATAAGTTAACCTCCCTCACTCACTTCAAAAAAACCCAAGCCCTTATCTTCTCAAACCTTGCCTACAATTTATAGCCAACTTTCAGAAATTGAAAGCCATTTGCACCTGAATTCATATTCAAGAAGGTCATATTACACCCATAAATAAGAAATCAAACACTTTTTTTTGTATTCTGTATACTTTCCCTTTTCAATTTTTTATGTACAGGCATCCTTTCCTCCAACTAATGAAAGGTTCAATTTATACTAGCTAGTCTTCTATTGTTTGCGTTGCAAAACCACACAAACTAAATAACTGGCCCTTTTATATTTTAAATTTTTGTTAGGGGGAACTTCACCAAATCAACCGCCTTCTTCAAACAATCAGAAAATTCTTTTGTAACTAGCAAAATCTAGTTATTAGATCATAAAAGGCATCCGGAGGACTGAAGTTATAAAATCCATCCAGAAGTATGGATTTTCACTTTCAGATTCCAGGAAAAAAACAGAAGAAATAATGGCATGCCAATGAAATCACATAACTTATACACTTCAATAGCATGCAGTTAAGTCTCATCTTGGTCCAATCCAAGTATCCAACACAACGACTGATCTTAAGAGTATAAATCCTCAAACCATATCAGAGTAGTCAGTAGACTAGTCAAGGTTAAACATTTACTGACTTAGCAATTACAGAGGAATGTTGGGGATCAAACCTTGTTAAGTAAATGGTCCCTGATATTGGTCATGGAAGGCTATTAGGCCTATGTTTTTAGTTCCTACCCTTCCAGATAACAAGTTTCAGAAGAATTTCATCATGATTACCCATAATTCAAAAAAATGGAAGGATGAATAGCATTCATACTTCATATCAGGCTGCTTAAACTAATGCTTAACCTTCTACGAGTTAAGAACAACATAAGCATGTAAATTTATATCAATGTTACTGCACAGATACCATCGAGACAAAACCATAGTGAGCAAGTCAAAGCACCATATACTAATCAACACAAACGGCATATTATAGCACGCTTAACATACCATTCAATAGTACAGTTACCAAATCCCCAAATTACGGATACACAAAGAACCCTGAAACCCTAGAAATTCTTATACAAAATCCGTTCTATTATTAGCCTACTTATCTTTCGTGGAGACCCCATACTTCTCCTGCATCCTCGCGATCTCTTCCTCCTTCTTCTTCTGATCAAACTTCTTGCCCATCTTCGCCTGCTGGTAGTAAAGCACAATCAAGTAACGATTGGCAACGTTGAAACCCGAGAGGTGATCGACGGCGGTTTTGGCGTCGTAGATGTCTTCGTAGACGACGAAGGCGGTGCCACGGGTGTCCTTGTTGGTACCGATGCGAATCTGCCGAATCGCTCCGTACTTGCCGAAGATATCGTACATCTCCTCGCTGGTGATGTTGAAGGGAAGGTTCCGAACGTAGAGAACGCGGTTCACCTCCGGCGGAAGCCGAGTGTTACCCTTGCGGAGGCTTATCGTCGCCATTCTTTCCGCCGACCTCGGCTGATGAGTATTGTGAAGCTGCTTATTGGGTTGTTTGGATTCCGAGAAACAGAAGGAAAAATTTTCTTAGGAGCTACGAGGGTTAATAAGGTTTATTTCACATGCTTGAGAATTCTCTTGAATTGTTTAGAAAGAGAGAGAGAGAATTCTCTTGAATTAGTGGCACGTTGGTAAAGATATTTACAGTAAAATCAAGGTGTTTCGTAATTTTTTTAAAAATTTTATATTATATTTTATGGATGAGTTTATGATGTAATTTGTTGCATGATACAATGCATTTTGGCCAATTCTTCTCACATGTCACAATTCTATCGATCGAAATTGTATTGCATACATGCAGCAAGTTGTATCATAGACTAACCCATATTTTATACATACCAAACACACTTTTTATCATACTTTTCTCTCTTATAATTATTCTCTCTATTTCTCTTATCAATTTTCTCTACCGTACTTTTCTTTATTTTACAATACTTTTTTTACAGTATTCTATATTCGTACATTTATATCAAGCGTACTCTATGTATATATAATGTACCTTTTCTTTAGAAAATATATATAATGGACTTAAATATAATATTTTTATATCTTTAATATGAAAATTTGTACTGAAATTAAGATATATAAAAAGAATTCAATTTTTTTCAAACAAAAAATTTAATTATGGTGTGAAGGGTTGCATAAATATCACAAAAAGAAATAATAACTTTAAAAATTAATAATGATAAATAATAATAGAATTTAAAATAATAAATTTATAACATGATATTATTTTAATATTTAAAGGTACAAAAACTATTTTTTTTTCCGTGAAAGCAAAAACTATTTCATAACACAAATTTATAATATTTTAATAGTAAAAATATTGCTGATATTTCTAAATTATAAAATTTTTGTAATTGTGCTCATAAATTGTTTATAATTTAAAAATTTAATGGTAGAATTGAAAAAAAAAAGTTTGTTTAATAAATAATAGAGTATGTAAATAATTTGGTTCCTGAAAGATTTTAAAATTGATATTTTTGTCCCTGAAAGATCTAGACTACCCAACTTGGTCTCTAAAAGATTGCGCCATTAGACAATTTAGTCTTTCTGTCATACACAGTTAAATGCACTTAACGAAATTGCTGACGTGACACGTTAAATGCACATGTGGCTCGTTAAGTGTTGACGTGTACTTGTTTACATGGTAGAAAACAAGAGCATATACACAATTTGGTCCTTGAAAGATTCTGAAATTGACATTTTCATCCCTGAAAGAATTGGACTACCTAACTTGGTCTCTGAAAGAGGTCGCCGTTGGAAAATTTGTTACTTCCATATCTTTGAACTCATTTAAATTATTATCCTTTTCAACACAACACACAAAAGCCAACAAACATGTTGAGGATAAATTTGTTGTAAACTCAATCCTATGTCATTTTAGTTCCTTTTGAAGACATTTAGAGGTAACTTACCCATCTTGGTCTCACGACTGGATGATGTGAAATCTCTTGCCACTTTAAATATGTACAATTGAAATTTCTTGCATATTGAAATAAATTATAAAAATTTCAAAAATATAGATTAATATAAAAATTTCTTAGTCCATACACATATTATCTTAGCTAAGTGTTGGCAAATACATATTCAAAAATATAGATTAATATGGAAATCTCTTGCCATTTTAATATGTTTGTTGGCTTTGTGTGTTGTGTTGAAAAGCATGATAATTTAAATGAATTCAATGATATGAAAGGACCAAATTGTCCAATGGTGCAATCTTTCAGGGACCAAGTTGGGTAGTCCAAATCTTTCAGGGACGAACATGTCAATTTTGGAATCTTTCAAGGACTAAATTGTGTATATACTTTTTGTTTTTTGCCATGTAAGCAAGTCCATGTCAGCACTTAGGGTACGCTTGGTATAAATGCACGAATGTAAAATACTGTAAAGAAAGTACTGTAGAGTAAAGTACTGTAGAATAAAAGAAAGTACTGTAGAGAAAAGTGAGGAGAGAGATAGAGAGAAAAATTAGGAGAGAGAAAAAGTATGATAAAAAGTGTGTTTGGTATGTATAAAATATGATGTAAATTTTTTTTGAGAATCGTGAAACGCCACGATTTTACTGTTTGGATTTTACACCAAACATACCCTTAAAACATGCCATGTCAGCAATTCTGTTAAGTGCAATTAACTGGGCATGACAGAAGGACTAAATTGTCTAACGGCGCAATCTTTCAGGGACCAAGTTGGGTAGTCCAGATCTTTCAGGAACAAAAATATCAATTTTAAAATCTTTCAGGAACCAAATTGTGTATATACTCTAAATAATAAACAAATATGTTAGAAGCTAAGGATAAACTTTGCCAAGCTTAACAAAAAACACCATAAATTCTAAATTGTTTGTCATTTGAAAGTTTATAATTGTCAATTTGGTCCCTTACAAATCAAACTGCTATCAATATGATCCCTCTGTTAACTCACTGTTACAAGATTTAATAGATTTGATGACGTGTATAATTAAATTGCGACTAAACAAAATTTTATCTAACTAATCATAAATTATATTTTTATTTTTAAAAAATGTACACCTTGGCTAACCTAATCGTCACAAACGAGTTGTTGTCACGGACGCTCGTCTCCTTCAAGCTACGCTATTTTGATGATGATTAAGGTTGCAAAAGAGGGCAACGCTAGTGACAATTAATTTTATCCAAGGTGTAAAATTTTCAAATAAAAAATAATATAATTCATGCTTAGTCTAGTAAAATTTTGCTTAGTAACAAGTTAATTGGATACCTCATCAAATTTGTTAAACCTTGGACCACATTGATAACGGGTTGATATGTGAGGGACTAAATTGATAACGTCAATTTATGAGGGACCAAATTGACAAAAGAGATATTTGTGAAGGATCAAAATAACGTTTTAATCTACAAATTTATAATATTTTAATGACAAAAGTGTATTTGGTACCATTAAATTATAAAATTTCTATCAATTGTGTCTTATAAATTGCCCTTAAAATAAAGTATCTTTTTTCATTAGTTCTATAGCAGGCTTTTATTTTTTTAAAAGTTTTAAATCAATTTTTTTTATATATTTACAATTTGTTTTAAATTAGTCATTTTTTCTAACACTGTCAATTATTTTCGTTAAATAATGATGACGTGACATAGTGAAACATTTCAATAATTATAATTTACCCCTTCTTCAAACTTAAAATTTTTAATTCACAAATTGTTTTATTAAATATTGATAAAAATAGTTTTCAACTAAATTACGCAGTAGAAACTGTTTCATAGCACTATTCCCTTAAACTCCACTTATGAGAGAAAGTCATTTAAAAACAAGAAATAAAAATTAAGACACAATTAAACTAAGGTGTGAGAGTCATTATATAATTACAATTAAGGCATTTTTATACCCTAAAACCTAGGGCATGCAATGCTCAATATGCCCTAATTCCTAACACAATGATAGCTAGTCAAGTGGACAACCATATTTTTTGCCCTACTTTCACTCTAATTTAAGGTCATTAAAGAAAAGAGAAAAAATAAATAAATCCCTAAAAATAGTGAATCTCTTATGCCTTCTTCAATATGGATCATAGTATATAATAAGAAAAAAGATGAGGTTATTCAGTTGGTTCTACCCCCCAATCAAGTATTATATTGCTCAGAAATATGGCGAGAGAAGCTTCATAAGCTCAATAGTTTTACTTTGGCTTCCCTCACCAATATTCAGTCATGGAACCAAATGAGGTAAGCTTAATTAGATTTGATAATTAATTAAAACTAAAAATGAAGGAGCTTGTTTTGTACAATTAATGTTTTCTAATAGGTAAAATACTCACATTGGCCCCAAAAGTATGGGGTAAATTTTAATTTAGTCCTAAATGTTTCATTTGTTTTACATTGGTCCTGTACGTTTTCATCGTATTTTAGATTAGTCCAGTGAGTCATTATAATTCGTCAATTTTCTCTGTTAACTTTGAAATGTGGCACACTGATGTGGCACCATTCTCTCTCATATATGTCATAATCTCTTTCTTAGGTGGGTAATAACATGAGATATCAATTAAAAATAAAAAATCTCTTTTTAAAACACCATAACGATGACACCGGTCGAAGAGACCCACCAAATAATCCATGCTTAACAAGTTTATAATTTTGAATAGCCACCTCATGTTATTAACCAACTAGAAGAGAGATATATAATGACAAACATGAGAGAGAATAATGCCACATCAGCATGTCACGTCACTGTTAACAGAGAAAACTGACAGACAACAATTGCTAGACTAATCTGAAACACGATGAAAATGTATAGGACCAATGTGAAACAAGAATAAAACATTTGGGACCACTTTAAAATCCACCTCATACTTTTGGGACCAATGTGAAACAAATGAAACATAAGGACCAATTTGAACTCTATCCCATACTAATTTTGGGACCAATGCGAGTATTTGAACTTTCTTATATTCTGAAATTATTAAATATTTTATCAACATAGTGTGATAAAGATGGTAGGAGATTAATGTTCCCTTAACTGCCAATTTGACGACCCCCAAAAAAAATGAGAAATGAGTGTGGGGTCACCTAATAGAACTCCATAATATCTAAAAGATTATTTATTAGATCTGTTGATCTAATGGTTATCCTAATTCAAGAAAAATAATTTATATATATATGGATCAAGATGCTCTTATGCTTGAGAAAATAATATGAAGGTAATCATTATTTGTTTTTCATTTTATATTTTCATCAATATTTAATCAACTTTCTAACCAAAAATTTTCTTGATGCTGCCAGGATTTTGTCCACTTTCTTGATGTCACCATTTCACACACTGTGATTAATTTGCCACTTGGCAAATTGCTGTTAATTTATAGATTCAAAGATCCTATTGCTAGAGATGATCATATATATGAAAACTCTCAAATTATTGAGATATCTCCAATTTGAATTAGGTGATGAAGTTTATAAAAGGAGATCCATAAACAATTTTCCTTTAATTTATAGACCAAATCTAGCCTAGTTTTCCTCCAATAAAATCAAATACAATTTTTTTAAAATCATTCATTCAAAGCTTGCTGAATTGATTAATCTAACTCGAGCTAAAATTTTTTAAAAAAACCTATTAATTACATTAACATGGTATTATTTTTGGATGAATTAACCTTCTGTGCTTTGAAAGATCATGTTTTTTGTTTTGAAAATTTATATTATTTTTGAAGTCGAAGGAAAGTTACAATTTTATCTAATTTAAGTAAAATACTTTTTTTATTGAACTAAAATACTTTTATATTTGTTATTTATATAATATAACAAGTATTAAATAATAAATATGTATTTGATCAATATAAAATAGTTGCTTCTTCTAAAATTTGAATTGAATTAAATTTATAATTTTTAACTGATCAAAATAAATAGCATTGAGATAAAAAAAATTATTAAAAAACATTTTTTAATGAAAAACTAATATTATCTTTAAGGAATTTTTAAAATTTTCTTACTTAAAAAATTTGTAAAATTTTTAAAATTGAAGGGGAAAAGAGTATACTCTCATTCTAAGGAGAGTATTGTTATATTTTAAGCCTTGAGCTTTCTGTGGTTCAATTTGATCTTGGAAGAAATAATTAATACAAGTCTTAACATAACATTTTACTATATATTTTTTAATGTTCGTATAAAAATTTTACAAAAAAAAAAAAATATTTTGAGTATTTACACAAACCTCAAATTAGATTTAGTAAAGTTACACTTAATTATCACTCTTTTTCAAAAATTACACTTAGTATAATGTTACAAAAACTTTCTTTCTATTTTGTTTTCTGTCAATGAAGTTAGTATTTTACGTGGTATGTGTTACTTTCAAAACTATAAAATTATTTGGGTTTGGTTTAGAGAATGGTTTGAGAGTGGTGTGGGGTGGTTTGGAGTTATAGGGTATGTTTGGATTGGGGATTAAGGAGGAGAAGGGAAGGGAATGGGAGATTTTCAAGATATCTTCCCCTTGTTTGGGAAGATGAAAATTGGAGGAGAAGATACTGGAGGATCAAGCCTTAATCCTCCATTATCCTTCTCCTTCACAAATTCAAGATACCCCAAATTGGGGTATTTTGGAGGAGGTATCAACACCCAAACAAGGGTAGGACATATGGAAGGTTAACCTTCCCTTCCCTTCCCCTCCCCTCCCTTCTCCTCTAATCTCTCCCCTTCCCTTCCCCTCTTAATTAGGGTTTGTTTGTTTTTAGGATTAAGGAGGAGGAGGAGGAGGGGAGGGAAGGGGAGATAAATTTAATCTCCTCCTCTTGTTTGGTAAAATAAAAAATTAGATGAGAGATAATGGAGGATTAAAAATTAATCCTCCATTATCCTTATACTTCACAATTTTAAAATACTCCAATTTGGGGTATTTTGAAGGATATTATAAACACATTTACAAAAATGTCCCTCTTATAACCCTTAGGATATGTTTGGATTGGGGATTAAGGAGGAGAAGGGGAGACTTTCAAGATATCTTCCCCTTGTTTGGGAAGATGAAAATTGGAGGAGAAGATAATGGAAGATCAAGCTTTAATCCTCCATTATCCTCCTCCTTCACAAATTCAAGATACCCCAAATTGGGGTATTTTGGAGGAGGTATCAACACCCAAACAAGGGGAGGACATATGGAAGCTTAACATTCCCTTCCCCTCCCCTCCCCTCTCCTCTAATCTCTCCCTTTCCCTTCCCCTCTTAATTTCCAAACAAACCCTTAGATCTACTCTTACAACACGTCTCCTCATTGCCGCTTCTCGCACTTGCTCTCTTTCAATCTAAAAATAATTGTTTAGTCCTCTAATATCCTTCTTCTCATATTTTTAATTATCCAAACAATCCCCTTCCCCCTCTCCTCCCCTTCAATCTCCTCCCCTCCCCCCCTCCCAAAATCCAAACAAACCCATAAACTCTTGGTTAGGTGTTTAAGTGAGTAATGGAATGGGATTAAGATTTAATCTTTCTTTATCTTTCCTACCAATTCTCAACTTTTCAAATTAAGGGGAAGATAACTTGATTCTTTTCCTTCTCCTTCTTAATCTTCAATTCAAACATATCATTTAGGCTATGTTTGGATTAAGGATTAATTAAGGAAGAGAAGAAGGGAAGGAGAGATACTTAAGATATCTTTCCCTTGTTTGGGAAGATGATGAAAATTAGAGGAAAAGATAATGGAAGATCAATCATTAATCCTTCATTATCCTTCCCCTTCACAAACTCAAGATACTCCAAATTGGAGTATTTTAGAGTAGGTATCAACACCCAAACAAAGGGAGAACCTATGGAAGATTAATCTCCCCTTCTCTTCCCTTCCTCCCCCCTCTTAATTTCTAGGGTTTGTTTGGGAATGGGAAGGGGAAGGGAATAGGAGAGGGGAGGGAAGGGAAGAAAATGTTAACCTTCTATATGTTCTTCCTTTGTTGGGTGTTAATACCTCCTCTAAAATACTCTAATTTTAGAAGGGGAAGGATAATGGAAGATTAAGGATTGATCTTTCATTATTATCCCCTTCAATTTCCATCTTCCCAAACAAAAAAAAAATATCTTAAAAGTCTATCTTTCCTTTCCCTTCTCTTCCTTAATCCCTAATCCAAACATACTGGTTCTACTTGGGAGGGGGAGAAGGGAAGGAGAAAGAATTTAGTAACATTTCTCGTTTGATTTTTAAGATTTTATGTTAATTCTCCTTAATTTTTTTTATTTGTTAATTTTAATTAACCAAATTAAAGAATTTATAAAGATTTTTTTTAAAAAAAAAAACCTTCACATCACATTTTCTTTTCTCCCTTTCCCTTTCTATTTTCTTCCCACTTTCCTTCCTCCTCTCATTCCTAAACCCACAATTCCTCGTTCCCAAATACACCTCTTATGTAAAGTTTTTAAGGAAATTTAGTAGATTCCATTTCTTAGATACTCTCAATACACATAGCAAATTTTATATATATATATATATATATGATAAAAAAGCATTAAAGCTTCATTATATTGTAAAAAAAGCCAAACGATACTTACAATAATTTAGAAACTCCAATCTAATAATACTGAAGAATAAACCCTAACAATTATTGAATTAGGTAAACAAAGAGTAAGCTCAGCTGATCCTCTTTAGGATGAAAAATCTCACCGTCCACTACAACAAAAATCAGATTTACCCACGAACAAATCCGTGGGTAAATTAAGGAAATTTCGTGGGTAAATCAATTTACCCACGGAATTACCCACGGAACAAGTCCGTGGGTAAAATTGCCGCGGGTAAAATTTTCCCCACGGACGCTTCCGTGGGGAAAAATAGCCACGGAAATATCTCGTGGGAGATCCGTGGGGAATTACCCACGGAATACCCACGAAAATGTTCCGTGGGGAATTGCCCACGAAAAATTTCTGTGGGCAATTCCCCACGAAAAATTTTCGTGGGTAAATTCAACACGGACTGTACCTAACGCCGGCGGCCTCCACCGTCGGCCGGCCACCGGCAACCGTTGCCGGCGACCTCTCCTTCGCCGGCCAGCCCCCGGTGACTTCCTCCACCGCCGGCCGGCCGGTGGCCGACCATCAGCAACCTCCTCCTTATATTTTTAAAAATGGTCTTGGGAGGATTCGAACCTAAGACATGATGCATGGTTGCAATTGGCTTAACCACTAAGTCAATTGTCATCTTTTGTTTAGTTAGTGTCTAACATATGGATTAGAGATTTATTTTTTGTTATTTTAGTTTTTCACATGTATTAAAAATTAAATTTTAAAATTTCATGAAATTTAGCTTATGTTAAATCCATTAGTTTTATTATATACTTCAGCAAATGTATAAAATGTTTTACATAAATATGATTAATAATATAATTTTTTTAAAAGAATAATTTTGTTACTTTTAATAAAATAAAATAATAATAAATTAAGATTCCAATAAATATAATCTATGAACAATAGTAATATTATGTATTATTTTAGAAGAGAGAAATATATGTTTTTTCAATTGAAAATTAAAATTAAAATTATAAATCATTTACCCACGGATTACCCACGGACTGAAAATCCGTGGCTAATTGACCACTTACCCACGGATTGTAAGTCCGTGGCTAATTCTAAGACATTACCCACGGAATAAATTCCGTGGCTAATTTCATAAAATTACCCACGGATTTAGCCACGGACTTACAATCCGTGGGTAAATTGACCATTTGCCCACGGATTAGCCACAGATTGTAAATCCGTGGGTGATGTCTTGAAATTAGCCACGGAATTTATTCCATGGCTAATTTTCAAGAAAAAAATTTTGTTATTTTTTTTCATTTTGCTACGGATTCCCCACGGAATACCCACGGATTACCCACGGAAAATATTCCGTGGGTAAAATTCCGTCGGTAAATTTGTGTTTTGTTGTAGTGGTCCTTGGTGTTGCCAACAGAGTTGTTACTCTTATACCTCCTGCATATTAGATCTGAAGTAATCTTCAAAGTTGAAATTGCTGTAGGCTCTTCCAACATCATGATGAACGAGTGAAATTTTTTTAACATAGATGATTCGTAGATTTAGATATGATTATAACAAATCTTGAATCCAGAATCACCTGATTGTCAAAAAAATTCACAGAAGAAAATAAATACACACAAAAATAAAACAAGCTCCACTTACTAAATCTGAATCGATCTAACAATGGGAGACTACACTCTCACAAGAGAGGACTAAAAAACTCAGAAGTAAATCTAGAAGAAAATCACCACCAAAATTGGGGGAATGAATATCTACCTTATTTATGAAACGTAACGACGGTAACAAAAGAAGAAGAAAAATAGGGAGGGGCCGATTAGATCTGCAGAAAAAAAATTAGTTGAAAAACGAACGTAGAGAGAAGAGAGAAAGCGGGTACTATATATATATATATATTCATGTGTTGGTTTCTGTGAGAGTGAGTTGACAAGGAGGTATACATCAACCAATACTAGGTGAAGACGAAACTTCCACTATGGCATTTCTCCTACAATACACATGCATTAATTATATATATTCATTTAGTATAATATAGGTGATCATTGGGTATTGCTAGGGTTGTTCAGGAAGTTTCAAATATTGATGAGATCTTTTTTTCTTTAAAAAAAAAAAAGGTTTAGGGCCGGTTTATAGTACATATACTACACATAGATTGACAAGACATCATGATCATAAAGGTTTAGATTTATGAGTTGTTTCATTTCTGTATATAGTTCTCATTTACGTACTTTGGCAAATTTTCATTATGAGAGTGTCTCTGAGACTAATAAAAAAAGATTAGTTCAATATAATTATAACTCAATATTCAAATTAATTTTTGCTAGAAACAGAGCCTAAGTATCTTTTAGGGTTGAGTTTTGTAAGAGAGATTAGTCCAATATCACAAACTAAGGTTTAAATTATCACCGGGAGAAGTGCCCACATCATCAGTATCCGACAAAGTCGATCCGAAACAAAATTACTTTCAGTAAGAATTAGTTGTATTGTGAGAAACTAGAATAATAAGTATACTCTATAATTACCTGAGTGTTGTGTATGAATAAAACTTCTCTACATCGTCATAAGTTGGGAGAGTTACGTTATACCCTTGTTAAACATAAACAGAGGTCAATAAACTTCTGGACGGAGTGTTACGTTCTGACAAAAAACAAAGGTGACTGGTTTGATAGGTACTTTATTATTGTGTGTAGAAATTAAAAAACCTTGCAACAATTGTGACAATTACGTTGCACCGTCGTTATAGAACTTTAACTAGCTTGAGTTAAAATTAAACATAAGCTTATCTCAGTTTGGCATTTCGACAAAAAAAAAAACAAACAAACAAAAAAGTGTCCCCTTGATGTTGTATTGGTTGATGTGAGTTGATATATAAGGGGGTACACATCAACCAATACAAGATGAAGAGGAAACTTCCACTATTACAATATTTCTCCCTCAATAATTAATACACACACATGCATTAATTATATATATAATACACTCATGAACATGCTATATATATATATATATATATATATGTAATGCATTATGGTTACTTATATTGTATGGGATATATACATATATATGATGGATGAATGGGTATTATTGATGCAGAGAAAGGGTGGTCGGATGTCTGTGCCTCAATTTGGGGGGTGGGACCAGCATGAGGCAGGAATAGAGTCAGGCTACACTGTGGTCTTCACCAAGGCTCGGGCCGACCGGTTGAACCAGAAGACGGACTTGACCGAGGTCAAGCGTCAAAGCCTTGATCACAAATCACAAAGTACTACTCCTACAAACAAGAAAGATCACAATGGTGGTGGTGCTCGTAATAATAATGATAAGAAGAAGAAACATGGAGGTTATCCACCAGCTCCTCATCAATATTATCATGATGATGATGATCAACCTCCTCCTGCTTCGGTAAACTAGCTAGCTTATGTTTGGATCTTAATTTTTTTTATTAGTGTTCTTATTTATTTATTTATTAATTGCATATCTATGAAATAATATTAATCATCCTCATCACTTAAGGAATATAATTCTACAAGCTAATTAATTAAACCATAAACTATACTCCTCCAATAGCAATTTGATCCATGACCCCCTTATCAACGCATGGATCGATGTATCAAATTAATATTGCAATAATTATATCATTAGAATTTTTTTTCTGGGATTTAGGATTTGGGGACTTGGGTATATATCTATTAAAGTGAGTCAATCTAGTAACTGATTTCTCAAATATATTATGAGACTTATGATATTGTTGAGGTCTGAAAATTGACCTTCCGGATATGCTTTAGCTATTTTTATTCTTCTAGAGATTGAATCCGATCAAGAGATGATTAAGAAAACACGGATTCTTTATTAATTGCAATATATACCTTATCCATGTGGTTATGATGATTATAATTTTTTAAGTAGGGTCATTAGAATAAATTTGTATCTCGTAGTGTGATTAAGTGGGGTTAAGCCTAATCATCCAATTATATGGATTCTTTTTTATTCATTGTCCATTTTTACCCTCTTGTGGGTAAAGATGCGATATATTGATGTGAAAATTAATAGCATATATATATGGTTTAAACCAAAAAAAGTTTAATAGAATAGATTAGGATATCCTAGTTAATATGTGGAGAATAAACTTAATTTTTTTGGCCATTATATAAATATTAACAATTATAAAATCTTTAAAAAATAAAAATAGGTTAGTCTTTCCCAATCTTAAATTTGACCTTATTTTTTTATGTCTAGACTGAACTAGTCTATTTTTATTTTAAGATAAATTTTTTTTAACTCGACTCGTAAATTCTAATAATTTTTGACACATCTATTTCCTAGTCTTAAAGGCTTTCTAATTAACTATGTTTTTTTGGCTTTAATAATCATTATATTATATTTTCTGGGTTTACTAGAGTAGAAAATATATGTTGGTATGAGTGAATGTATTACCAACACATCATCTAATATGTAATTAGGTATTTAGGTGTGAATTAAGAAAAGTTTGTAAATTTCACTAGCATATTTGCTTAGTTATAGTTGGTAAATTTATATATCTACTTCTTATACAACAATCTCATCACCAATTTTTTGGGATAACAACTTCTTAACTCATTAATTAATTGCACTTGCCTCCTATATATGCCTTTAAACATGCATCACTTTTCTTGCAATGAAGGTTGATAGAAATAAAAAGACAATTTTTTTTCCTATATTTTGAAGTTCACCAAATTAAAACAAAACTAGATTAATCATACTAATTAAAAATAGGTCATAAATTTCCCCCTTAAATTTCTTTCTTTAATTTATTTGGCTTTAGATTGGCCAAAAATAATTTTGTTTGGCTTTAGACTAGCTCAACCTAATCCTAATTTGTCTCTAGCTATATATGGCTAAATAGAATCAAGGCAAAGTGATTTTGAAAATAAGACATCATTTCACCAATTTAGCCCTATATATTTATGACATTTTAATTAGGGCTCTATGGATATGTCAACAACTTCTTCAATTTCCATGTTTTTGTAGATTATAAAAAAAAAAAAAAACTATTTAGCCATAGATTGCGAGGTGTTGATATTAGAAAGTTCACTCATTTTTTAGTGTGGGCTCTTATTAGTCTCTCTTTACGAGTTCATATTAATATTGAAAAATTATAGTAAATTATTGGAGAGATTTACTGAAGTTCATGAAGTTCAGTACTTCTATAGTACTAAACATTTATTTGTCTTTGTATTTAAGGTATATGAGGATAGAAGTATTCGGTACATCCTTTCATTTATTAAATGTTATTTGTTAATATTAATAGGAATTTTTTTCTCTAAATAAATTTTGGATTAAAATTTTATTAATACTGACAAATGACTATTAACGAATTGAAAAAGAGTTCTAAAATTTCAATACTCATAGCAGTGAACATTATCTCAAAATTGTCCATAATTGTCTAGATCTAGAAATCGTCATATGATTTCAGTTAGTTCTAGGGAGGGATAAAAGTTCAGTACTACCGTACACTGAACTTCAATGCATCCCTCCAATCATGTAGTACTATTTGTTAATATTAATAAAAACTTACATTAATTAGGACCCACATTGAATGGATTAGGGACCAACTGATTGGAGGAATGTACTGAAGTTCAATACTACTGTACCACTGAACATGTACTCGATCGGGAGGGAGATCATCTTGATTATGGGTGTTCAATTCTATCTAATATCAACACTTAAATAGTATCTATTGTTAGGAGGGCCGTCTTAATAATGGATTATGTGGTACCCAATAAATTAATTATTAGGCCCATTCTAATGGATATTCTAATAATTTATTGGTTAGTACTTAGTATTAGCCTATTAGGTGTTGATTGGGAGTTTTAAAGTGAATGTAGCGGAATAGTTAGTAATAGTGTGGAGTGAGATGGAGTGGTGTGGGAGGGTGGTAGATGTTAAGATTTCAATTTTACTCTTATAATGAAAATTTTAAAAATGAAATTAAATAATATATTATATGTGAACTATCCAAAATCTCTCAATTTAAAGGGGTTTGTAATTTTGGATATTGAGTGGTTTAAGTTGGTTTATAAACCATCATAAATCACCCTACCCCACTTGCTTATTAAACTCTCAACCAAGAGTTAAGAGCTTCAAACCATCATATCTCACCATATACCATTCTCAAACTATCTTCACATCAAAGCCCTTAAAATTTTGAATAAATTATTGTTTTGATATCTTAAACATTTCTCAATTTAATTCTTAAAAAGTTAAAATCATCAATTTTTGTCATAAAAAACTAATGTTATTTAGTCCCTATATTAATGTTATTAACCTAAATTTAACAGAAATAGTGACCAACATTAACTATGTCCGACTCCCAATTTAACAATTGCCAGTGTCACATCAAACTTTCTGTGAATAGGGTAACTAGTGTAAAAACTAGAGGCAAAGTATTTTTTATTTCTATCAAATAATTACTTAATTATCGAATTTAAAAAAAACAATTTAATTTTTGAATTTATAATTATGTCAATTATTTAGTCTCTTAGACGCTACTCGATAGATAATTAAGTGATATAGTCGTTAATTGCTGATGTGGTTGGACTCATCTCCTCGCTCTTCCTCCTTTGTTGTTGAAAACTGGATCGATAACCCCTATTCCCTGTTCTTGAAACCAAGCTTTACTTGATGTGTAGCCTTAGTTTGGTGGCCAATCGGCCACATCATGCCTCATCCTCACCATAAAATCATCTCTCACGTCGGCGACGACACCTGCATCATCGTCGTTAACGATGACACATCAGCAGTTAACGACCACGTCACTTGGTTATCTAACGGGTAACGTCTAGAGAACTAAATTGTTGACATAGTTACAAATTTGAGGACTAAATAGTAGTTTGCCTAACAATTTATGGACTAAAAAGTAATACCTCTAAAAACTAAATTTGTTGGGGCCGGGTTTCAACCAATGTTGTAAGAACCGAACCGGACAAAGACTCGGATAAGTGTTCGGTTCATGGTCTGATCGATTTAACCGGTCAAACTGGACGATGCAATAAATAATAAATATTAATTATTCTTAATATATAAAATGACATCACTCAAGTTTTAAGTTTTAATATACATAATTTTGAAGTTTTAAATTATATGACTTCTCAAATTTTAATTTTCAAGACTTGTCAAACTTTAAAAGAACTTGATCAAACCAAACATGAAATTCTTGATAATCATAACTTCTTAAATTTTAATTTTTAAGATTTTTCTAATTTCTTTTTTGATGTTTTTTTTAATTTTTTTAAGTAAAGGACAACAAAAAAATTGGACCGGTTGGATGGTTCAATCCGACTGACCGGTTGGACCTTAGTTAAATCCGGTCCAATTACAAAATTGATCTTTTAGGTCCAATCGACTTGTTTAAGTGTCTAATTCACGGTTGGACCGGTCGGACCGTCCGATCTGGTCCATACGTGATTAATGGTTTCAACTTTAATTAGAGGATGAAAGTGATAATTATTTTTTTTAGATATTAAATTGAAATAAGGTGTAATTTTCTAAGGACAAAAAACTAATTGCACTAAAATGTTTCAAGACAATTCGATCTTCACAGTGCAAGTTAATTATTGAAACAAAATACAAATATTCAATAAAGATTATATAGACAATTTCGTCCTGAAAGATTCGAAAGTCATCTTCAGTTAAATTTTCTTAACGAACTTGCTGACGTGGCATGTTAATTGTAGACGAGGGCCGTTAATTGGTTAGTAGGATATGCTTACATGGCGCAAGCTAATATTCACCTCCAACTCAGCACAAAACGCAACATTTTGAAGCTTCAGTTTGCATACTTACACTAACTTAAAGGTGGATTTTAGCTTGTGCTACCTTTTGTCAGCACAAGCCAAACTCCACCTCCAACTTAGTGTAACTGTGTAAGTGTGCAAATTGAAGCTTCAAAGCGCTGCGTTATATGCTGAGTTGGAGGTGGATTTTAGCTTGTGCCATGTAAGCATGTCCTACTGAGCAACTAACGGCCCCCGTATGCAATTAACGTGCCACATCAGCAAATCTGTTAAGAGAATCTAACTGACGATGACGGAAGGACCAATTTGTGTAACATTGCAATCTTTCATGAACCAAATTGTACACTTATGATTTTTTTAGAGACCAAATTATCCACTTCCAAATCTTTCAGAGACGAAATTGTCTATATACTCTTTAATAAACAAATTTATGTGTGATTTCACTGGTTTGAGAGTTGAGACTTTGAATTGCATTGGCCGTTTTGGGCCTTCTTCTTTTAATGAAGATTATTTTCAGATAAAAACAAAAAAGACTTTGAATTGTTTTGGTCACAAAATAAATCCATTAAACAAAATCACCAAAAATAAAACAACCCAGCAGAACAAAGTCCAAAACACAAAAACACACAAAAAAACCAATAAACACCCTCATTCTTTTAGGGAAAAAAAAAAGTGAAGATGTTAAAAAGTTACAACATATTGAGTAAATAATTAAATAAAAATTTTTATTTAATTTATTTTTTAAAATATATAATAATTCTTTTATATTATATTTTAAAATTTAAAAAATATGTATTTTAATACCTTCAATGGATGTATATATCTATATGATCGAGAGTTGTATCTTTTAGTCATTGGTGTCACACAATAGTTATATTATTATTAAAAATATATATAATTAGAGAAAAAGTAAATATAAGTATAAAAAATGTGAAAGTAAATAAATTTTCATTTTATATATATATATATATATATATATATATATATATATATGCTAACTTTGATTGTTTGCTATGGTGCAGGGAAAAAAGAAGAAGAAGAAGAAGTTCCTAAATTTCTTGACATGCTGTTTTATGGCTCGTTAGGCTAATTAACAACCTTTCCCATTCTCCAATTTCTTCAAAATCATTCTATATATGAAGGTTATAGAACATATATATATATATATATATATATATTTTTTTTATGGCATGTAAAATTTGTAAACACTAGTGAAAAATTGCTAATTACAAATATGAAAAAAAAACCTAGCTACGTCCATATATATATATATATATGTGTGTTTGTGTGCATCTAATTAAAGAATGTATTAATTATTCATGAAATTGTGTCTTCTTTACTTTCTTCCTTGTATAAAACACAAACTAATCTAGAAAACTGAAGTATACAGCAATATAAGTGAAAATTGAACATAAACATATATACATATGCATATTGATATCTATATTATATCATTATATGATATGATGGTTAATTATGTGTGATGTGATTGGAAATAGTCAAGAGACTTTTTTATTATATCATTATCTTCTCCTCCTCTTCCTCCTCTTCCTTCTTTGAATCGTCTTGCGTACTTCATTCGAAGCTTTGATTCCCTCAAATCGACGTATACACTTAACAAAAGAAATGGATGGACTTAGATGGAAGGACCAATATAAAATTTTTAAAAACATAAAGGACTAATATAAAACTTTTGAAAAATAAAGGACCAAAATAAAGTTATGATCTTTTATTGCATGTTGTCGGTTCTTTTAGATTAAAATTCAATTGAATAGGCACGTCTACTAATGTAGTTTGTCAAATTAAAATGTGTAATAAAAAAGGACTTTTTTTAAACTTAGGGTTTATTTGTAAAAAATTTTCTGAACTATAAACTTGACTTATAAGTTATAATTCTCCAAAGTCCAAACACACTTTGGTGCAAAAAAACTCTCAAATATCAAATTATAATCTAAAATACTTTTTATAATATATATCCAATAAATAAAAGAGTAAATTATATTTCATTCTCATCTATTTATCATAATTGCCAACTAAATGTAAGCTTAGACAAAACCAAGCCTAATACTACAGCCACAAATCAAACATGCCGAAAGTACTTATTCCACATTGCATAGGTTGGTTTAGATTTTTAGAAAATAGTTAGGATTAAAATAAAAATTTATGAAATTAAAGAAGGGAAAGTTTCAATACATCACATAGTTATTTAACAGAAAAAAAAAATATTAGATGAAAAGATTAATTTAGAACAAATTGTAAAGATATTGAACTTATTTAAAATTTTTAAAAAATAAAAATTTAATATAAAATATATAGAAAAAAATAAGGGTATTAAAAAAAACTTAGGTCAAGTTTTTTATATCTTTTTTATCAAGTTTCTCAATATAAATATGACACATGACAAAAAGTGTTTAGATGACCAATTAGAAAGAGAATATAGAAGATCACTTTTTAAATTACCAATTATAGAAGAAAGAAAATGTAAATACAATATATAATTGATGGAATTTGAGATATAAGAAATTTACCAAAATACCCCATATGCAAATCCCAAATCCCCAAATCTCAATATCGCTAAACAGGCAGGCTACAGCAGTAGGAGAAAACCATTGAGGAAGATGAATGGTACTATGCTTCTCGTTGCCATTTATGTCCGATCAATGAGAAAGATGAAGACCGGAGAAGAACGCAGCAGCGATCGGCGAAGAAATCCGATTGGTCCATTCAAGTTACCGGTGGCGTTGACGAACTATTGGCGGAGAAACGTCGTTGCCGTTACGGAAGAACAGAAAGCGGCCTCACTACTAATGGAGCTTCTTAGGGTTGAATGAAGTTGCTGAGCAAGTTTTGAGGTTAGCAAAGTTCTATTAATATTAACATCAACCTTTTTTCTATGGTTACTGCCATTTTAGAATAGTACTGAGGATGGTCTACTGCTTGCTTTTCTTCAAATATGATGAAAATTGCCCAAATACACAAAAGAGCGTTTCAAATTTGATGGAGAAGAACTTGGCGTGAGATTTGGGTTGGATTTAGTATGATTTGTGTTTTGGAATTGAAATGAAAAATAGAATTGAAATTGTTGGGATTGGAATTGAATTTTTTTTAAATAAAAGGTAGGTTTGGTATCTAAAAAATAGAATCAAAAATTTGTGAAGAAAAATGAATTAAAAAGACTAAATTATCCTTCGTAATATATTTTTAATAAAATATATCTGTACCTTAGTACATTGATTAACTAGAACCAATTCCATAATTTTTTTAGCATACCAAATATTAAATTTTTTTTTTATCCTTGTGCAATTTCAATTCCAAATTACAAACCAAACGCACTCCAAAATGGGAATTTTGGGTATTTGAATATCAAGGGTATTTTGGTAATTTGGATATTTATTCAAGGCAAAAGTACATTTTCTGTCCCTAACGTTTGGGGGTCCTGTCACTTTTGCCCCTAACGTTTTTTCGCTGTCAATTGTACCCCTGATGTTTTGTATTTCTCTCAATGTCGGGCTTTTGACTAACATAGTCAATTTTTTTACGGTTTTCGATGACGTGACATCCTATATGGCCAACAGTTCTAACTAGTCTTCATTTTTTCAGATCAACAATATATTTTAGGGCTACAATGGACCCCAAAAACTCAGTACATCAGTAAATCCAGTACACCAAAATACTCATTACATCAGTAAAATAGACCCCAAAAAGTCAATACCATTGACTACTGATGTGAAAAAATTAAGTCCAGTCAGAATTGTTGGCCACATAGGATGTCACGTCATAAAAAACTGTTCAAAAATTGACGGTGTCAGCCAAAAGCCTGACATTGGGAGAAACACAAAACGTTAGGGGTACAATTGACAACAAAAATACGTTAGGGGCGAAAGTGACAGGACCCCAAATGTTGGGGGCAAGAAAGGAACTTTTGCCTTTATTCAAATGACCATGCCCCTTGCTTGTCTATTATATTTTTTGATGTGATAATAGAAAAAAGTCTTCTAGATGATAATTTACACTAAACTGACTTTTTGTGGGGTTATTAGTCAAAGTTTATAGAAGTTTGGGGCTTTTTTGCACATGACCATAAGATTGGGGAAGGAAATGGTGGCCTTATTTGAAAGGTGTCGTTTTTTTTTTTTAATAATTTTTTAAGTCAAATTACTCTTTTGGTCTTCAATTTTTGTACGAAGTTTAACATCGGTCCTCAAATTTTCAAACAGTTATTTTAGGTCATCAACATTTTTTTTTGTTAAAATTGGTTCTCTGGCGTAAAATCCGTTTGGTTTTGCCATTAAATGCTAACGTGGAAGGCTTATGTGGCACACCCTCTCTCCTACATGTCGTATTCAAATGACATGGCACACTCTCTCACTCAAACTAAGCAAAATAACATCGTTTTAATTCATTTAAATGTTACGTTTTGGTCATTTAAATATTCAACCAGCAAATACTCAATCTTCTTCTATCCTCTCCTACGTTGCCCCACCCCACCCACACGTTGGGATCAAAATAGTCAAATTTTTGTATTAGAGAAATTTCATTTTGAATACTTTATTCGTTTTCTCTCCTCATGACATATTCTCAGAGAAATTTAACCTCATATATTTGAAAAATGAATGGTTGTCGAGTAGTCTCTTTCAAGAAAGAACAGAGATGCTGCTATGGAGGTCCTACCATGTTGATAAAATGTCCTTTTGTTCATACTTCTTCGTATTCAACTATTCATGCATCTGTCCACATTAATTTATTGAGATATCCGCGACACTACAGAATAAAAATCTCCTCCAAGCTCCAATAGCTAAGAGTATGATTTGACATTTCAAAAATTGTTTAAAAATGATTTTATATAAATAAGGTTTCGGATACTCTAAAGTAATAAGACATAGAAGTATGTTCTCTAGTTAAAAGGGAGATAAAAAAGAAATTATGTTCTTAATCTTATATTCAAACTATATTTTTATTGGTGTAGATCCTTTATTTTATTTTTTTATCTCTTCTTTACTACAGAGAATTGTACCTCTCTCCTTGTTTAATAAAATAAATAATATAAAAATAAATTCATGGTTCTGTTTTTAATTTCCAAGACACGTTTTAACTATCAAACAAACTCTTCTCGTTCTACCAGATCCATCATCTACCAAGTGCTTGAGTTCTACTTCAAACTTCAGAGGAAGGCATGGCTGCAGCTATGGTGGTAGAAGCACTTCTTTCTGCTTCTGTGGAGACCTTACGAGACAGGATAACCTCGTCAGAGTTTCAAGATTTCCTAAAAAACAGAAAGCTGAATGTTTCTCTCTTGGATGAGATGAAGACAACTTTGCTGATGCTGAATGCTGTACTCAATGATGCTGAGGAGAAGCAGATCACAGATCCCGCAGTGAAACAATGGCTTGATGAGTTGAAGGATGCTGTGCTTGATGCTGAAGATTTATTGGATAAAATCAACACCGACTCTCTCAGATGCAAGATTGAACAAGATTCTGCTGATCAAAATGTTATTGCTAATAAGGTGATGACTTTCCTTCCTTCTTCCTTTAGTCAACTCTCTTGGGGGATGAACTCCAAGCTTGAGGCTGTAACTCAAAGGCTGAACAACTTTGCAAAGCAAACGGATATCCTTGGCTTGAAAAGTGTTAGCCTGAGAGCACATAAAACATCAACAACTTCATTTGTAAATGAATCTGTTGTGGTTGGTAGGGAGGATAATAAGGAGAAACTACTGAACATGCTTTTGTCTGAGGAAGATGCAAGTGGTAGTAGTAACATAGGAGGAGTCATCACAATTTTGGGAATGGGCGGTGTTGGTAAAACAACTCTTGCTCAACTCCTTTACAATGATGAGAGAATCCAAGAGCAGTTCGATTTGAAGGCGTGGGAATGTGTATCAGAGGATTTTGATATTCTCATGGTAACCAAGAATCTTCTTGAGTCCATCACTTCAAAAGTGTACAACAGTAATAATCTGGATTTTCTCCGTGTTGAACTGAAACGTAATCTAGTGGATAAGAAGTTCTTGTTTGTGTTGGACGACCTTTGGAATGAAAAATACAATGATTGGGATGATTTGGTAACCCCTTTTCGCTATGGAAAGAGAGGAAGCAAGATCATCGTAACAACTCGCCAACAACGAGTCGCAGAAGTCACCCATACATTTCCCATACAGAAGTTGAGTCCTCTTTCTGATGAAAATTGTTGGCATTTACTTGCCAAGCATGCATTCAGAAAAGAAGACCCTAACAAGTATCCTCAGCTAGAAGCAATTGGTAGGAAAATTGCAAGAAAATGTCGTGGCCTGCCAATCGCTGCTAAAACACTTGGAGGTCTTTTGTGTTCAAAAGTTGATGCAAATGAATGGAATAAAATTCTCTGTAGCAACCTATGGGATTTGCCACATGATGATGTGCTACCGGCTTTGCGCTTGAGTTATCTGTATCTTCCTTCAAAATTGAAGAAATGTTTTGCCTATTGCTCAATTTTTCCAAAAGACCATTTGTTGAACAGAGAGAAATTGGTCTTGTTATGGATGGCTGAAGGCTTTGTACAAGGGCAAACAATGGAGTTGGAAGCTAATGACTACTTTGATGAGTTATTGTCTAGGTCTTTGATTCAAAAGAGTGAAGGTTCTTTTGAAGAAGGGTTTATCATGCACGACCTCATCAATGATTTAGCCAAAGTTGTCTCCGGTAAGAGTTGTCTTTTCTTTGATGGCAATGAAGAAATTCCAAAAAATATTCGTCACTTATCTTATCAAAGAAATTGGTATGATGGACCTAAACAATTTGAAAGCTTTGATGAGCTAAGGTGTTTAAGGACTTTTCTACCACAATTCCGATATTATCTGGGATATTCCTTGACGAGACAGGTGACACATGATTTGCTACCAAAACTAGAATGTTTAAGAGTGCTATCATTAGCAGGATATGGAAATATCACAGAGCTTCCCAACTCAATTGGCAATTTGGAGCATTTGCGATATCTAAATCTAGAAAGCACTTCAATTCAAAGGTTGCCTGATGCAATTTGTACACTATACAATATGAAGACTTTGATTCTATCATATTGCAGAGAGTTGATTGAATTGCCAAAAAAGATAGGAAATTTGACTCATCTACGCTACCTTGACATTAGCGAGACTGGTTTGAAGGAGATGCCAACACAAATTAGCAAATTACATAATCTTCGTAGTTTGAGTACTTTCTTCGTGGGTAGACATCAAGATGGACTGAGGGTTAGCGAGTTAAAAAAATTTCCTCATTTGCAAGGTAAACTTTGCATTTTGAATCTACAAAATGTTGTTGATTCCATGGATGCAGTTAAGGCTGACTTGAAGAGCAAACAACAAATTGAGGAGTTAGTACTAGAATGGGGAAGTGACACTCAAGATTCACAACTTACAAGAGATGTACTTGACAAGTTGCAATCATCAACAAATTTAAGGCGACTTGCCATCAACTATTATGGTGGAACTAGCTTTCCTAATTGGGTGGGAGATTCTTCATTTTCAAATATTACTTATCTATCTATAAGAGATTGCAAATATTGCTTTTCACTCCCACCATTTGGACAACTACTTTTGCTCAAGAGGCTATCGATTAGGGGGATGAAATCAATGCAAACAATCGGTCATGAGTTCTATTTTAGCAATATAGGCTCCTCTTCATTTCATCCTTTTCCGTCCTTGGAATATTTGAAATTTGTTGATATGCCAAATTGGGAGGAATGGCTACCAATTGAAGCTGAAGGTAAAATTTTGCCTTTTCCACGTCTCCAAACCTTGATTTTATATATGTGTCCTAATTTGAGGGGAGACTTGCCTAATCATCTTCCTTCATTGAAAGAGTGTTCAATATCTGGATGCAATCAACTAGAGGCAAAATCATCATTACTACATTGGATTACATCAATTGATAAATTAAGCATTGAAGAATGTGGACAAGGCTTTTTGGGGGTTTTTGATAGTGATTCTCAAAGCTCACTAAGTGAACTGAGAATTGAAAAGTGTGACAGCTTGCAGTGTTTGCCAAGAATGATACTAAGAGGGGATTTTCTGACGGGCTTGGATATCAGGGACATCCCATCTCTCATGTGCTTTCCAAACAATTCTTTGCCTACTTCATTGACAATTCTTCAAATTGAAAATTGTGAGAAATTAGAATTCCTACCTCAAGAAGTTTGGCTTGACTACACATCACTTGAAACTTTGTTTATACGTCATAGCTGCCATTCCTTGACATCCTTCCCATTAGGATGTTTCCCTCAACTTAAAAGTCTTTCTATCGAAGGTTGTCCTAATTTGGAGTTGTTCACACAAGTTGAAGAGTCTGCTCTAACCTTAGAATCATTTGACATCACCGAGTGCAAAAGCCTTAAATCAATGTCGCAGGTACAAAGTAACTCCCTCTTAGCACTTACGTTCTTAGCACTTCGAAGACTTCCAAATCTTGAATCATTGCCTCAAGGTGGTTTTCCTTGTAACCTAGGATCAATTACTGTGCTTAATTGTGAAAAACTGTCGTCCATGGCTATAGCTGAGTGGGGTTTTCAACAACTCAGTTGTCTCTCAAGCTTTGAGATTGGTGGTGATGATATTATCAATAAATTGCTAAATCAGAGATTGCTGCCCACTTCTCTTGAGGAGCTCTTTGTCTCTGATCTTTCTTATCTAAAAGGGCTTCAATACCTAACTTCTCTAAAAGAGCTCCACATTTGCCATTGTTCAGACCTTGAGTCATTGCCAGAAGATGAGCTGCCATCCTCTCTTATGTTTCTTAGAATCTATGGGTGTCCTAAATTAGAAGAAAGGTACGGAAATCAGAAAGGGAAACATTTGTCCAAGATTGCTCGTATTCCTGCCATAAAGATCAATTACAAAGTCATTGATACCTACCAGTAGAAGGTAAAATCCGAAACTTTGAGAAAATGTGATATTGTTAGTATTCTTCAAAAACTTCGTTTGATTACAAGTAATATTTTTCTTATTATTTATTTACTTATGGCAATGGTTCCGCAACAAATTTTTTATTAAAATTTTATTGTTGCAAATTTTCTGGAAAGATAATAGTAAGGTAATCAAAATTCTAATTTTGTTTGTTGTTGTAATTAAAATTCTAAATTTACGTAAGAGGTTTGTATATGTTGATGAATAGTTGTATATTTGATTAAATTAATACATATATGGGACTTACTCTCTATTAAACAAATTTTATTCATCACAATTAACATGTCCCATGATTTCTTCTTCTTCTTAACAAATTTGAATTGAATTTGGCCAACCATTGTTTATTTTAATTTAAAACATTTATGCAATTTAAGTGAAATTTTGATCAAATATTTTCTTTTTGTTGAACCAGTTAATTAGAAAGGTTCAGAGGAGGAGAAGATCAAATTGCTTGGCTTCACAAGAGGTTACTTTTGGTGCATGTTGATTGGTCTTACCTTGTTCATATATAGCAGAGGTCAGTATGAAGCACTATCTTGTCAATGTACTTTTTTTAAATCAGAGTCCTTAATGCTTCTGCACATTCTTGTTTTAATACACTCTAAACCCTATAATACAATCATTGGATGAAATTTCAAATGGACAGAAAATACCACATTTTCATAGTCAGTAGTAACCCTGTTATTTAAATAAGCATACAATTTAGGTAAAACTTTCGGGGCCTGTTTTGGTAGTCCTTTTTTAAAAAATAATTTTTATTTTTAAAAACAGAAAAACTAAAATATATGTTTATTTTATTGTTTACGATTGAATAAAAAAATATAATGTGTGTTTTGGAAAGAGAAAACACAAAGCAAAAACTGTTCTGACTTCTGAGTTTTATTTTTTTAAAACAAAGGAAATAATGAAAAGTGAAAACAATTCCTTTTATAAATAGCATATACAATTATACATAAATACATACAAACAATACTAACATGAATATTCATAACTAGTTTTGAAGAAAGAAAAAACAGAACATATCTTATGGAGTAGCATTACTTGTTTTGTCATATGCATTACCCTTATGTTGGATAGTAAATTTGATTTCTATCGTTTTGGTTGTACAGGTTACAAGTTTTGTGCATTGTGTTGTATTGTATACTCCATTCAGCAACAGTCTTGGGGCAGAATCTGTGGCCCTGCTTCTTTTCCTTCTCCTGTTTTACTTCAACAACTACAACAATTGAAAGGTTAGCTTTCAAAAATTTAGAATTTGATATTTATTTGTGGTTTCCTCATTGATCAGTTGTTGTTGATTGATGAAAAACGGAGCTTAGCTCTCTGGTTTTTGATTATTCAGAATTGAAAATAAGGGTTTACATAAATAGGGACCATGGTAACAAGCTACCACTAGAATCTCTCAAGAATAAGATAAGGATTTAGTTTAAATTAATATTTAAACTATAAGTTATCCTATTTACTAGCTAATTAAAATAAAATAAGATAAACCTAAGATAATGAATAATTCAAATAACAACCAAATCCCTAATTATTTAAATGCAAATAATAACAATAATAATAAATTTAGATAATCAGCAAGTATCTCAACACTCCCCCTCAAGATGTGGAATGGATATTGATCATTCCCAGCTTGTCACTTAATTCTTCAAACTTGCTGCCACATAAGCCTTTGGTAAGAATATCCGCTGTCTGTAAGTTGGAGGGAATATGACTCAAATTGATAACTTTAGAATCCAGGTTCTCCTTAATGAAATGACGGGCTATCTCCACATGTTTAGTCCGGTCATGATGCACGGGATGCTTGGTAATACTGATGGCTGCCAAGTTATCACATTTTACCTCCATGGGGCTGTCCAATTGAATTTGGATTTCATTGAGCAGCCTTTTTAGCCATATACCTTCGCAAATACCTTGGGAAAGTGCTCTAAACTCTGTTTCAACACTACTTCTTGCTACTACTGATTGTTTCTTACTCCTCCAAGTCACCAAATTCCCCCATACAAACGTGCAATATCCAGAAGTGGATCGCCTGTCAGTAACACAACCAGCCCAATCTGCATCCGTGTAGATTTCTATTACTCTTTTATCATTTTTCTCAAAGAATATTCCTTTCCCAAGTGCTGATTTCAAGTACCTAAGAATACAGTAGGCAGCCTCTAAATGTGCTTCATTAGGACAATTCATGAACTGACTAATCACACTTACTGAGAAACTGATGTCAGGTCTTGTATGAGAAAGGTAAATTAGCTTGCCTACGAGTCGTTGGTATCTCCCGGTGTCAACCAAGGGGCTTTCTGGTGCAAATTTATACTTGTAGTTGGCCTCCATAGGAGAATCTGCAGGTTTACAACCAAGCATACCAGTTTCTTGGAGTAAATCCAAGGTATATTTATGTTGTGATACTACTATTCCCTTTTTGGACCTTGCTACTTCCATTCCTAGAAAGTATTTGAGTTCACCAAGGTCCTTTGTCTCAAATTCAGTGGATAACGCAGCCTTGAGAAATTCAATTTCATCAAAAAAATCTCCGGTTATAATAATATCATTAGTAGAGGAGACTTTATAAAACAGTGTATGATCAGATTGGCCTTGAATGTATCCATGCCTTTTAACAGCATTTGTAAATTTTTCAAACCATGCTCTCGGAGATTGTTTGAGACCATAAAGGGATTTAAGGAGTTTACATACCTTTCCATTTTTATTGTCAATACTAGGAGGCATATCCATGTATACTTCTTCCTTGAGATCTCCATTTAGGAAAGCATTTTTTATATCTAGTTGGTGGAGTGGCCAATCTAGGTTAGCAGCTAGTGATAGAAGGACTTTAATGGAATTGAATTTTGCTACTGGGGCAAATGTTTCTTGATAGTCAACTCCATATGTCTAAGTAAATCCCTTAACTACCAACCTAGCTTTGTACCTGTTGATGCTTCCATCTGAATTGTACTTGATGGTGAATATCCATCTGCACCCTACTGTATTCTTTCCTTTAGGCAACTCGGTTACCTCCCATGTGTTGTTCTTGATCAAGGCATCCATCTCTTCTTTTACTGCTGCTTTCCACTTCTCATGATTGAGTGCCTCTTCAATGGTGTTAGGCACTTTTTCATGAGAGATACTGATAAGTAATTTCTTGTGGTTAGCAGATAATTTATCATAGGACACAAAGTTAGCAATAGGATGGTATAAATGCAGGACGTTTGATGTAGTATACCCTCCTCGGCTAGGTAAGTTTTTAAATGAGAGTTAAAATACTCTTTCCCATTATCAGACCGGAGGACTTGTATAGTGGCATGAAATTGGGTTTTGATGAGATTGTGAAAGGTTTTGAAAATGTGGGGTACTTCTGATTTTTCTTTCATGAGGAAGACCCAGGTTAGACGAGTATGATCATCCACAAATGTAACAAACCATTTAGAGCCAGTTATGTTTGGGATACTTGCGGGACCCCAAACATCACTGTGAACAAGGGAAAAAGGATGGGAGGGTTTGTATATATGGGGCTTGTAGGTTGATCTAGTGTGCTTAGATAATTGACAAATTGTACACCGGAATAAATCAGAATTTTTATTGATAAATAAATTCGGATAAAGCTTTTGCATATATTGAAAACTAGGATGTCCTAACCTATAGTGCCATAGAAGAATGTTTGAAGGACAATTGGCACTAAGTACTATTTTATTGAAAGTAGGAATATGGGTGGATCCAAGAATGTAGAGTCCATTGTACTCCTTAGCATTACCAATCATCTTTCCGGATGCCAAATCCTGAAATACACAATCATGAGCACGAAACGTAGCACAATAGTTATTGTCTTGAGTGAGTTTGCTAATAGATAGTAGATTACAAGCCAAAGTAGGAACATAAAGTACATTCATCAGAGTTAGCGTGGTTGAGATTTTTATAGAGCCAATAGCTGAAACTTTGGCCATTGTACCATCTGCAATTTTCACTTGAAGAGAAGAAGCACATGGAGCTAGGGTTGAGAAAAGAGAGGCATTACCATTCATATGATCGGATGCTCCAGAATCAACAATTCAGGAGGCATCTGCGGTACTGGTTGTAGTCATGGCAGAAGGAAAATTACCTGATTGGGCAACATGTGCTGAAGTAGGATCAGAAACCATAGCCGTTACTGCATTATGGCCATTGAGCTTGTGACCAGTAATTAGGACTGGAGTAGCATCTGTCCAGCCGGTTTCATTAGTTGCTGTAACGTTGCTGGTCACAAAAGAACCAGCAGTGTCGTCGGCAACCATGTTTCCGAACACCACCTTGGGTGTTAGGTTAGGCCGTGACATGCTTAGGGTTTTTTTTTAATTAGGATCGATATGGCTCTGATACCATGATGAAAAACGGAACTTAGCTCTCTGGCTTTTGATATTTCAGAATTGAAAATAAGGGTTTACATAAATAGGGACCATGGTAACAAGCTACCACTAGAATCCCTCAAGAATAGGATAAGGATTTAGTTTAAATTAATATTTAAACTATAAGTTATCCTATTTACTTGCTAATTAAAATAAAATAAGATAAACCTAAGATAATGAATAATTCAAATAACAATCAAATCCCTTATTATTTAAATTCAAATAATAACAATAATAATAAATGTAGATAATCAACAAGTATCCCTAATTTGATATTTATTTGTGGTTTCCTCATTGATCAGTTGTTGTTGATGAACCAAGATTTGGAACTAAATTGTTTTATTTTATAGCATTGGCTTTTGTTGTGGCAACTAGCTTAGCACATTAGTTTCCTAAGCTGCTTATAGGCTGTTTTTAATTTCCAATTACCATAAAAAAGTGGCTTGCAGGCTTGGAACTGTGAAGGAAACAAAAAGGTTCATGGCAAAGACACATGTACAAGTTGAAGACCAAGAAGACAAAGTGCATGTGAACAAGCTGAAATAATCTCTTTTCTTCTCATTCTTCTTTAATTTGCTATTATCAAGTGTTGTAATCTATTTCACTTGTGCTATGGATGTTGATTTGTGAGAAGCTATTGTAAGTATATTAACTTCTTTTATGATGAGTTTTCAAGTGAAAAACGTGGTGGGTTACTTACTTGATAGAGTGTATTTGTGATTGTATATTTGTAAGTTTGTGATTACTTTACTTACGAAAATTCTCTTGCTTTGTGGTTGAGGAGAGGATGTAGGATTCGATTTTTCAATCCGAACCTCTATATATATATGGTGGTGTCATTCTTCTTAATCTCCTCTTTTCATTTCTAAATACATTGATTGGTCCAATATGCTTGATTTCACTGATTACTATATCGCTACTTTAACATGTCGTATTAAAATATCCCACATATTATTACCTAAAAGCATGCTATATTACTTCATTGCTCACATAGACTTTCTGTTGTGAAACCAATTTTGTTGGGGGCAGAATTTAAGGTCCTGCTTAATCTCCGTTTGCTGTCTAAGTTGCTTCTTTATTTTAACAATAACAAAAAATGTTAGATTTCTGAGATGTAGAAGAATAAGAAATGTATAAATATTCTATTCAGTATTGTTGGTTTCTGTTTTTTAAAGTATTTTGCTCGTTTTATTTTAATTGGAAAACTGTACTAGTAAAGATAAAGCCTATCTTTACTTTGCATTAGATGGACACTATATTCATTGTTGGTTCATTTCAATTTATTTTATACTCTTGCTGTAGTTTTTTACTTTGGTTGTACTGTTGTTTTATACAATTGCTCATTATTTTACTATTAAATTCTCCAATGAAAAAAATTAACATACAGAGAAAACTTTATTTAAAAAAACTGTAATCTGTTATCTGAGTTATATATATAAGGCATTGTTTTTTGTGATGTTATGACAAAAATATTTGATAACAAAGATAAAAACTAGTGTACTATAATGATGAAAATAGCTTTACCACAAAGTAGTAGCATTGTGACATATACTTTAGTAAAAGAAATTTTGCATATCTTTGTTCTAAGGGGATGAAGCTCGTCACCAAATAAAAAGAAACTTTTTTTCCCAAATAAAACATCAAGTTACCATAGCAATACAGACATAGAGAAAGACTATGCAGAAATCCCACAATAATTAGAAGTAGAAATCAATGTGAACATTGCATTAATATTTAAGTTCAAAACATTAGCCTACAAAGATTGATACACTCTCTTATTACTATCACAAGTAATTGGGGGAAAAGAGTAAGAATAATGGGATATTATGTAACTTACTGGTACACAATTGCAATCACCCTCTTGTATATTTGAACATGAGAAGGAAAAAACAAAACAAAAAAAAAAAGATATGTTTCTCATGCTTTTATTCTCCAATACATTGAAATTAGTCCTCACAGATACTTTCATGCACCACAAGGATCAAAGTTCAGTACTATCGTACCATTGATCTTCAGTACATCCCTCCAATCATATAATGTCATTTGTTAATATTAATAAAAACTTACACTATTTAGGACCCACCTTGAATGAATTAGGGACCAACTGATTGGAGGGATGTATTGAAGTTCAGTACTATTGTACCACTGAACATCTACTCGCACCACAAGGCTTCTTCTTGATATGTTCCTTAATTTCTGCCTTTTTCCCACAACATTCCACATTCAAGAATGAATTCATGTGTTGGCAAGTTGAAATTTCCATGTCAAACCAATAGTGATTCAACTGGGGAATTCATGAAGGTATTTCATTTGAAGAGTCCCTTTCATTCATTCATTCATTCACAAAGAGACACTCAGAAAATTTCAGTTACAATTGTTCTTCATGTTTTTTGTACATCAAGAATTATACATCAAGGAGAGAACATTTGTGGTTATAAATAAGTGTATCAAGAACATTTTTTGTATTGAAGGGTGAAAAAGGAATTTTTTTTTTTACTCTTGTGAATTTTTTCAGTCAAGTTGACCATCCTCAAACTGTAAAATGTCGAAATACCACAATTTAAATCCAATAATACTTGTGGACGAAAAATGGAATTTAGGTGATTTGTTAATATAAGGTTAAAGTTGGTCAAATAGAAAATAGTCTAATAACAGGTGGGATGAGACCAAAAAAAAATAATAGAAAAAATTATTAGGATGAATTTATTTATAAATAATTTAACAATAAAAATTAATCAAGATATAATATATTGACATCGCTTGATCTACTCTATCTAATGAAAAAAATGCTTATTCTTCGTTGTTTTTATAATATTTATAGAAGAAATTAGCAACTACTATTTAAGCAAAACAGACTCTGAAAAAAAACCTCAACAATTAGACAATTTATAAGGATCTCAATTGTATTTTCTTTGTAAATGACTTAGATGGGAAGATGAAGCGTGAATGACAACATTAATTAGGTTTGTAAGTTTTAACTGAATTTTAATTTCAAAAAAATAATAAATATGAAAGCAGAACAACGTCAACCCAGCATATATATGTCTTACTTAACTGTCTGGATAATAGAAGAATAAAATTGACACTAATTACAAATATGAACTGCTAAATTAAAATTGATCAAACGTTAAAAATCAAATTAAAGAAGAGAATAAATCTAAAGGACAAAATGAGATTTTTGCCTTTTAACATTTAGAGAGATTGGGATATATATTTAATAAATAAAAAAATAATACACATAAGTAAGGGTAGTCTGGTCATTTGAATAAATATCCAAATTACCAAAATACCCAAATCTCATTGTTGATGCAAATGAATGGAATAAAATTCTCTACAGCAACTTATAGGAATTACCACATGATGATGTGCTTCCTGCTTTGCGCTTGAGTTATCTGTATCTCCCTTCAAATTTGAAGAAATGTTTTGCTTATTGCTCAATTTTTTCAAAAGACCATTTGTTGAAAAGAAAGGAATTGGTCTTGTTATGGATGGCATGAACATTACTCTGAAGAATCCTTATCATGCACGACCTCATCAATGATTCAGCTAAAGTTGGGGAAATGGACCATTATGAACCCTTCCCATACATTTATTCCACAAATGGACCCGGGTCCACAGGTTTCCACCTGATGGACCCTTAGTAGGGTTGCAGGCGTTTCGGCCACCAGGTGGCCGAAACGCCTGCAAAGGTGTTTCGGCCACCTCCTGGCCGAAACACCTTTGCAGGCATTGATGCCCGTGCCTGCTTGGGCACGGGTGTTTCGGCCAGGAGGTGGCCGAAACACCCGTGTAGTCCCATCAGGGTGCAGTGAGCACCCTGACCGTTGAATTGTTTTTTTTAAAAAAAAAAACGGACGGATGGCACGCCTCACGGTTGAGGCTATTTAAATGTGGGTGGAGTTGAGGGTTTGGACCACAACCCCAACCCCACTCACTATTTTTTTTAAGCCTTTCTTCAGCCTTTCTTCAACTTCTTCTTTACTCACTCTTGTCTCTTCTATCTTCTACTTCTTTACTTCCTCTTCTATCTTATCTTATCTTGTATTTTCTTTTCTATCTTCTACTTGCTTCTGTATGTTTTCTCTTTCTTCTTCTATTTTGTTTCTTTCCTTTCCTCTTCTATTTTCTCTTGGTGCTGATTAATTTCCAGTTTTCTTCACATTTGGAATTTCGAGGTATTTTTTTATTTACAATATAAGATTTAAATAATAATTTTGATGTCTTTTTTATTATTTATAATAAAAAAATGTGTAATATTTGATTATTTATTGTTTATGATATTGGAATGTAGACTATATTATATGGACATCTTTCATTCTATTTTCTTTTTTTCTTCTTCTATTTTCTCTTGGTCCCTGGTTCTCTTAATTAAAGTTATATTATTTTGTCATCTTTAATTAATTTGTAGGGCCACTGCTGATTCAATTCCAGTATTCTTCACATTTCGGATTTGGAGGTATTTTTTTATTTACAATATAAGCTTTAAATAATAAAAATGTTTGTAAATATGTATATGAAAATATTTATGTTTAAATTTTGTTTCGTTTTTAGATTTTGGTGTAATTATTTTTGTTTTCGGTGAAATTATATTATAAAAATGTTTAAGTAATTTTATTTTGTGTAAATTTTTTTTAAGTGTTTTTGTTTGGTTTTTGTTTTATTGTTGTAGAATTTTTTTGTTTTGAGTGAAATTCTAATAAAGAAATGTTTATGTAATTTTATTTTGTGTAAATAAAATGTAGATAAAATAATTTTTACATTTTGTAATAATTTTATTAAAAATTTCGTGTAAATAAAATGTAGGTAAAATTTAACACACAATAATTTTATATAAAATAAATTATAGATAAAATATATATTTAATTTTTTAATAAATTTATTAAAAATTTCATAAATTTGTTTGTTAATCTAAAGGTGAGGTAGGTAGATTAAGAAATTTATTAATATATATTAATAATTTTAGTAAATAAATATATTAAACAAACATGACATTTAATGAAAATAATAAATTAGTTTGTATTTTTAGGTGAACCAATAATACTTTAGTTTTGTAATTATAAATTGTTTTGTTCTAATGAAAAAAGAGTATAGTGTTGTGTGTATTTTTAGCTAAATAGAATGTCATTATTCTTGCTAAAAGTAAAATATATTATGTACCATGTAGAAGATAAAATGGCCATGAGAGTTAGGGGATTTTTGTATAAGAATGGAAGTTGTCTCTCTAGCAACGATGGGTTGTCATTCCAAGCTGACAGAGTTGAGGGAGTCATGTTAACGGATGACATGACTCTTGCACAGTTGAAGGAAAGTATAAGAGGTAGGTTGAGAATGGGTAGAGGTGAAGAGATATGCAATGTGACATACCGGATGCCTATGACACTGTGCCCGTTGCGATTCGGGGAGCTTAACCTATGTGACGATTATTCTGTGGCTATGATGTTTGAAAATTTTAGGGACAATGCCACGAATCTTAATGGTGTGGAGTTGCTGGTGCAGACGGTTTCAAGTTCGATTGTAGAGTTCGATTTGAATGTGTCACCAGTAATAGATGAAGGAGGCTCGGCCACGGTGGTTGCGTGTACTCAAGCATTGGTGAATTTTACCATTGAAGCAACAAATATTGATTCAGCTATTATTGAGTTCCCTTCGAGTAATGTCTGTAGACGTGGTAGTTCCTCTCGACGCAATCCAGCAGTTGGAGAAAGTAGCAGGCAACGCACTGCATATGTGAATGAGGATGAGGCAGAGATGAGAGACCCAGACTTTGTCTCATCTGACATTCCAGACACGAGCAGTGAGGGTGACCTTGAGGCAAGTGGTGATGATACCTCTGATGATAATGGTATTGACGAAGGGTCAGATGATGATGGTACGGACGGTGGGGGTGGACATGACTATGATGATGATGATCATGTAGGTGAAGTTGGGGGAGGCGATGGCCTTCCAGACGAGCGTCTTGCCCCATTTTATGACCAGATTGACATGGAAGCACAGGCAGGCCCGGAGTTCCCAGAAGATGTGCCTCCTACGATGGACAATCCGTTGTTTCTCGGAGCTATGTTTGATAATAAGGACGCTTTCCGTCAGGCTGTGAAAATGTACTCCATAAGGCAGCACAGGGATTATACGGTGTTCAAGTCAAAGGCAACTTTCGTGGACTACCGGTGTAAATGGTATAACAACCCCTGTCCATGGAGGATGAGAGCTCGCGAGAGAGATTACTACTGGGAGATAACGCGGTATGTTGGGCCACATACCTGCGTGACTCCTACGTTAACCCAGGATAATCCAAAGATGGACTCAACCTTCATTGCTTCTTGTATTGTGCCCGATGTGATAATGACACCCAGCATTCGTGTCTCTGCAATTATTGATCGAATTCGTGTGATGTTCAACACAACGGTGAAGTACAAGAAAGCATGGCGGGCGAAGCACAAGGCACTGGGCAGGGCATTCGGTAATTGGGACCGGTCTTATGCCATCATGCCTCTTTGGTTGGAGGCAGCGCGTCACTTCAATCCAGGCTCAGTTGTGGTTTGGGAACACATGCCACACCCCGAAAACACCGATGAATTCTGTTTCTATCGTGTGTTTTGGACATTTGCCCCTTGCATTGCAGCGTTTGCTCACCTAAAGCCAATACTGCAGATTGATGGGACTTTCTTGTACGAAAAGTACACCGGGACGTTATTGCTCGCTGTGGGGCAAGATGGCAACAAGAAGGTGGTGCCTCTAGCCTTTGCCATAGTGGAGAAAGAAAGTGAGTCCTCATGGCATTGGTTCTTGACCCTACTCCGTCGTCATCTGGTGAAAGATAGAACCGACATTTGCCTAATTTCAGACAGACATCCAGGCATATTAAATGCCGTAAATGATGAGACACTTATGTGGCATCCCCCTTATGCCGAGAATGTCTACTGTGTCAGGCATCTGACGAGCAACTTGAACAAGGCGTACAAGAACGCGAAGCTGAAGAAGCTCTTTGTCCGGACCGGTGAGTAACGTACAATATTATTATAATAATTTTGTTGGAAGTGCTATTTGAAATTTCAATTGAAGGCTAATTCGATGTTTAATGTATTGCGCAGCACGAACAACGCAGAAGCATAGGGTTGAAACGAATCTGCGGATTTTTCAGCGTATGAATTCCGACGCTGCAGATTGGCTGGATAGAATCCCTAAGAGGAAATGGGCTCAAGCGTACGATGAAGGTCGACGGTACTTCCATATGACGACGAACTTGGCCGAATGTATGAATTCTGTCTTCAAAGGCGTTCGGTTCTTACCAATTGCTGGGCTGGTGAAGGCAACATTTCATCGGTTGGTTAGGTACTTCGTCACTCAGTCGACCACCATAGATGCACAATTGAGGGCGGGCAGGATTTTCAGTGAGAAGGTCACGGATGATTTAGAGAGATTGACTGACTTAGCATCTGGTTTGCGTGTCAGACAATATGACCTTCAGAGCACTGTATTCGAGATTGAGGAGCCATATGTCAGTCTCGGAGATCAGCAAGGGCGGACATGCAAGGTTATTCTTTCCGAGAGGTACTGCGATTGCGGCGTATTCCAAGCCAAACATTACCCTTGCCAACACGTCCTCGCGGCCTGTGCATCTGTGAACACATCCATCGCGCCTTATGTTGACCGTGTCTATCATTTACAGACCATGCGCGAAGCACATCGGGGTCAATTTAACCCAGTTGGCATTGAGGAAAATTGGCCAGATTATGAAGGGCCGAACTTAATGCCGAATCCTGATAATCGGAGACGGAGGGGGAGACCTCGAACACGCAGAAGGCAGATGGAAATGGATCGAAGGGAGCCAGCAGAGAGGGAGCCACCTATGCAAAGACGATGCGGTCTATGCAGGCAAACTGGCCACAGGCGTGGGTCATGCCCAAATCGAGGGAACTGAGGCCATTTATTTTTGTTACAATTCTTATGTACATAGTTTAGAATTTGGTGTATTTTTTTATGTAATATTGTAATATTGTATTTTTTATAATTCTTTGCCCAAACCATTCTTATTTATTTTTTAATATTGTATTTTTTGACAATACATCAATCCTGGTGAAGCATATTTTGTGTGGTTAATTATTATACGCGACTTATTTAATTTCGGGATGCAGAGCGTCTATTATAATGGCCGCTAGACGACAACACATCAATCCTGGACCGGAGAATATGTCGTTGCTAACGCAGCAGCAAAACCATATCTCCGAGCGGATATGGAACGGCGATGTATACTCATAACCACGATGCACTTCTATTACATTATTAGCTTATATACGTCTTGAAAAAATTTGAACTTTGTATTGGTTGGCAATTGCAGGACAGCCGGGAGTTACGGTCGCGCAGAAGCTGCGCTGTCGACGATGGGCTACCGCCACCGTGCATTGTGCCGTACCTTATTCAAGCAGGTTTCTACGGCGTTAGTCGTGTTGGCCACTTTGAGTACGTTCGTCCGCTTATTCGTGCACTTGTCGAGAGATGGCATCCCGAGACACATACCTTCCACTTCCCACAGGGCGAGTGCACAATCACGCTACAGGACGTTGCGTTGCAACTAGGTTTGCCATGCAGCGGTTATGTAGTTACGGGGACCGAGAAGCATAATTATCATGAGTTGTGCATGGAATTGCTGGGCATTGAGCTTCCCCAGCAACGTCAGACGAGGAAGGGGCAACGAGTTTCAATGAGTTGGTTGAAATCCCAGTTCCAGTATGTGCCCGATCATAATTCCCCGGAGGTGTATAAGCAACGATACACACGACAGTACATACTACATTTGCTCGGAGGATACTTAATTCCCGACAAAACATCCACTGATTGTTGTCTCATGTATCTCCCGCTACTGAGGGACTTCGCGGAATGCGGACAGTACAGTTGGGGATCAGCTGTACTCGGTACTCTATATCGGGAGCTGTGCAAAGCGGCTAACCCGGAGACAGAGGAAATTGCAGGTTGTCTGTCTCTGTTGCATGTTTGGGCTTGGGACAGGTTCCCGAAGTTAGCACCACCGAGACCACCTCCACGTGATCCCCTTGCACACATTTACCAACCTCTGCCTCCCCTTGCTGCAAGGTAATTAATTTGTTATGCTTTTGTTAAATATCGATTATCAAATATTTTGACTGATATAATATTGTACACTTCCCACAGGTGGCAGGGGATGCTTACAACTGCGCGACCTGCCACCTCGTCTCACCATATGTATCGGCAGATGATAGATCGGATGGATGAATGCGGTGATGTATGTATAATAATTCTGACGATGATTAATATTGTACTCTCGATGATTAATTTATAATCCTGGCGATGTTTCTGTTCAATATTACAGATCGATTGGACCCCATAATCCTCAATGCTTGAGCGGGGAGAAATACCGAACGAATATCTACAACACCCAGATATTTGGCGCGCCTCTGTGCCTCTAGTGAACTTTGCCATTGTGGAATGGCACCACAGTGATCGTGTCCTGCGACAGTTCGGGATGACCCAGTCGATTCCAGGACCACCGCGCGACCTCTCTGACGTGCATGGTTTGAGTCTGAGGAACAAGAGTCACCAGACATGGTATGAGAGGCACAAAGCCTGGATTGACATCTGGTTTCAATGGCCCGCACTTGTCTGTACAACATCGGTTGCACCGACACATTTGGACCGCCGGTCAGATTACATGCAATGGTACCGGCGCCACACACGCAGGTGGATTCACCCAGACTCGGCGGCACAGGGATACGCGGTAACACCAAATCAATGTTATTAGTATATTATGTGTTACATTTAATCAATTACTAGTTAGTAATGACATCCTATTTCATTCTTTTTCCCCAGGGCGACGTGGCAGACCGTACAATGAGTCAGGTTCATGAACAAGGCGCCAGCCATCACCCGTTTGCTCGTGATGTAGGTATGGGGCTTACGGACCTCATGCAGGTGCTGGGGACCCAACTCCCCCCGTATGCACAAGGGTCATTTCAGTACATGCAACAACATGCAGCAGGGGGAATGGAACACGATTAGTTTAATACCCCATTGGCGAATCCATATGTACCGTCACCACCAGAGCCATCCCGTGGTCCTCATTTCTGTGAGGGTGGACCGTCAAATGCTTTCCAAGGACTATGCACACCGAGGGAGCTATTTGGTGACGCCAGTCAGTGTCAAAGCTCATCGTTTGGGACCCTCTACAGTGACCCTTTAGTGCATCAACAACCGCCTCCGATGGACTTCATGTCTACATTTGACCCGGATGTCTCATCACTGTGGTCGGATGTTATGGGTCCCGATGTTAACGTCGGACAACACAGCCCTCACGTAGCCCATACAGGACTTACATTTGACCTTAACCAGACACCCAGTGAAGAGCCAGACCAACAGCCCGAGAGTCAACAATTTGGTGACTCTCAACCATGCCACAACCAGAGCGAAGACGAAGACCCGGCAGTTCCACGCCGAACTGGCCGACGTCGCGCACCAACCCGGTGTGGAACGGGAAGTCACTATAACATTCATCGATTTCTTTTCTTCATGATTTGTATTTAATTAATAAATAGTTAATTTCTACATTCTCATGCTCACTTCATTTATATATTCTCATGTTCACTTAATTTCTATATTCTCATGCTCACTTAGTAATAATAAAATTGCAAAAAATTCACGTGAGAGTAAGAAGCGAATGAATCGTATTTGCATCACCAGTGAAAATAAATGTTTACAAAGATACAAACTACATAAGGCACGTAAAGTAATAGCGACCCGCATTTAGTCCGCGATTCATCTAAATGTTTACAAAGATATAAATGTTAATCGCGGGGAGCAGTCAGGTCGAAAATTTTTAGGACCAGACGGTTCTGCCACCAGGCCGCTTCCTTCTTGTCCTTATGTAGATGGCCGTGAGGGGGTCTTGGGTTCCCCACGATCTTCCTCCGGCCAGTGTCCAGCATGTAGTGGATTCGGAGTGAAGGACACCGAGAGCATGCTCCAGTCCTTCCAACGTGTGCTCCAAACCTACCTGCACTTCATGCTGGAGTCGAAGAGGAGGGGACATCGAGGCCAACTTTTCCCGGCTGTGAACCAAGTACGTCCTGCGTTTCACAGTGCTCTCCCTCCATGCTTCCATCTGTGAAACACACATGACGTTCTTCACTTAGTTGGCCGGGTTAGTGTGTCTCAAAATGTCCCTCCTCACTCTTGTACGTATTTCGCTGATCATTACTACTTGCATAGAGGCCACCTCCGGACCTGAAATCATATTTAAGACTGTTAACAACGGAAATCAAAGAATTTTAACTACATTAATTAAATGTGTCCTTCAGTACCGCCCGTCTGATCTAGACAATGCACCCAAGGATCAGCCAAATACGTACAAGGGAGCCGTGACTATATATCATGATGCACATGACTTTGCAAACCACAACAAGGAAGGCATCTGCAACAAACAGAAAGTCCATTGCAAGTACTTTCTTGTTCTTCGCTACAATGCCACAAGCATCATGACCTATCATCACGCCTCTCATGTACGCATGTGGCTGAACGTCAGGTATACCATAAAGATCATACGACCAAATCAATAAGCCTTTATGAAGGCCATAAGGACGACAAGACGGACATCACTAATTAAAGTAGTTACGAAAACTTGAGTACAATTATTAACAGTCTTACCTCACGTTTTCCGACCATCAATTACATAAGCCGGTACAATCTGGTGGTCCAAGTCTGTTGCACCTGTAAAACCATTACATTATAGATACATGTATTTTAATTAATATCTATATTAATTAATTACTAGAACTTTAATATTGCATAACAAGTAAAATATTTATTAAATATTTTTTTTCCTGAATATAAAACAATTTCTTAATAGGAGGTACTTTTATAAAATTTTTTTTATTAATCTAGCAATAAATTAATAATTAATTAACTTCATAAATATTAATTACATCCTAAACTAAATTTTAGAAGATAGATATTCAAATATAAAAAACAATTTACTACTCTTAACATATTATTAATCTAGCAATAAATTAATAATTAATTAACTTCATAAATATTTATTATATCCTAAACTAAATTTTAGAACATAAATATTCAAATATAAAAAACAATTTACTAATCTTAACATAAACAATCTACTAATTCTAACATAAATATCCAATTTTAAAAATATAAACATAATCGTATAATAATTACTATTTATTTATACTAATATATTACTATACTATACTAATATCATAATTATTATATTATAATTACTATATTAGAATAGTATTTAAATAAATAATTACCATAAAAAAAATAATACAGGAGATAATGATGGAAAAAGAATAATTTTTTCTTAACTAAACTCTCAAATCTTCTTATCAAGAGAAATGATCAAAGAAGAGAGAAATAAGGGAGAATGAAGCAAGAACATGAAATTTTTCTTCTGCCTTGAATGGTGAGAGAAGAGAAAACGTAGGCTGTTTATATAGCAAAATTTGCTTCAAATCCAACGATTCACGTCTCTTTTTATTTAATCTAACGGTGAGGAGTAATGGTTTAAATAGTGCATTTTCGGCCACCTGACAGTTGAAAATGCACTATTTAATCGGACGGCTAACGAATTTTTTTTTTTAAACTTATTTAATCCAACCGTCAGGGTGCCCAGTCAAACTGAGCACTCTGACGTGACTACACGGGTGTTTCGGCCACCAGGTGGCCGAAACACCCGTGGTTTGGTGCCCGTGCCCAAGCAGGCACGGGCATCAATGCCTGCAAAGGTGTTTCGGCCAGGAGGTGGCCGAAACACCTTTGCAGGCATTCTTGCGGGCGTTTCGGCCACTTGGTGGCCGAAACGCCTGCAACCCTACTAAGGGTCCATCAGGTGGAAACCTATGGACCCGGGTCCATTTGTGGAATAAATGTATGGGAAGGGTCCATAATGGTCCATTTCCCGCTAAAGTTGTCTCTGGTAAGACTTGTCTTTTCCTCGATGGCAATGAAGAAATTCCAAAAAATATTCGTTACTTATCTTATCAAAGAGAAACATCTGATGGACATAAACAATATAATTTGAAAGCTTTGATGAGTTAAGTTATTTAAGGACTTTTCTACCAATATCTATATATCCTTGGAGATCTTCCTTGATGAGACAGGTGACATATGAAAATATATCTGAGTTTCCCAACTCAATTGGCAATTTGGAGCATTTGCGATATCTAAATCTTTCTTTCACTTCAATTCAAAGGCTGCCTCATGCAATTTGTACACTTTACAATTTGCAGAAAGTTGATTCAATTGCCAGCAAAGATAGGAAATTTGTCTGATCTACACTACCTTGACATTAGCAACACTAGTTTGAAGGACATGCAAATTAGCAAATTACAAAATAAAGTTTCAATATAAAATTAAGGCCACTTTTGGTAGCCTAAAGTGCAATGAAAAAGAAGATGAAATGGGTGGGGCCCACCTCTGAAATGGTGGATTCCACTCCTGGTTAGGCTTGTTTCATTTTACCTTAGGATGCGTGTAAGACTAAAAAAAAGTGTAGAATATCTTTGAATTGACAAAATCATAACTTTTTTTTAATATATTAATATAAGAGGTAAAGTGATAATTTTAATCTATTCTCATTCACATTCTCAAATTTTACTACCAAACACAGTAAACACAATCGTATAAAATCAGGGCAATTCCAAGAATCCCAATTCCATAATTTTTTTTATAGAACCAATTCCATAACTTTTTACCATATCAAATATTGAAATTTTTTTTTTTTTATCTTTGTGCAATTTCAATTCCGAATTACAAACCAAATACACTCCAAAATGAGGATTTTAGGTATTTTAATGTGAGGGGTATTTTGGTAATTTGGATATTTATTTAAATGACCAAGGTACCCTTACTTTTGCATTATATTTTTTGATGTGGTAATAGAAAAAAGTCTTCTAGATGATAATTTGGAATTAGGGGTTGTTTTACACTAAACTGAATGTTTGTGGGGTTACTATTCAAAGTTTATAGAAGTTTAGGGCTTTTTTCTGCACATGACCATAAGATTGGGGTCTTTTGCATTTTACTCAAAATAAAACAAAGGAAATGGTGTCCTTGTTTGAAAGGTGTTATGTTTTTTTTTTTTTATAAATTTTTTAAAACCTTTTTTCAAAATCTAGTAAAGTTATTAAAACGGTCGGGCTAAAATATTTTATTTCATTTTGAAGGATTCTTAGGTGCCGTTTGGTAGCCGGTGAGTATTAGAGGTGAGTATTAGAGGGAAGTGGAAGTGGAAATGGAAGTGGAAGTAGAAGTGGAAGTATGTGATAAAAAGTATATTTGGTATGCAGGGAAATGGAAGTGGAATGTAAAAGTAATATTGTTTGGTATGGTGGGAAGAAGATAGGGAAATAGAAGATAAAAGTATGAAATACCTTTTTTGCCCTTACTTTTTTAAAAGTCACAAATTTTTTAAGGGCATTTTGGTCTTTAAACCAAACCTCACCTCACCTTCCCTCCACTTCTCTTCACATCATGAGGGAAGCTTCACCTCACCTTCCCTGTACCGAAAGCATATCAAACATGCAGTAAATTCACCTCACCTCACTTTCCCTATGAAAAAATCATACCAAACGAGGTGTAACTTCTCCAATCTCCATCCCATTAATTTTTTCTAATTTTTTAATTTCTCGATCTCATCACATTAATAATCACATATTGCAAGTATGAACCAACTGCAATCCTCTGCTATACATTCATCTCTTCATTTTCTTACGTTTTGCTCTTATTTATTAATAGCATTCGGCCTTCCATACGTGGGGACAACCTATGCAAGCACTATTCATCTTCTTCCTCCTACTTTTTTATTCTTGGGTCTTAGCTGAGAGAATGCTAACTTTTGTTGCAATTTTTTCTTCTTCTCCTTCTTATATCATCAATTTTTATTATAAACATTTAGAGATGATCAAAATACCCATACCCAATGGGTACCCTGAAATTTTACCATGTAGGTTTCGGTATGGGTCCGGGTACAAAATCAATGGGTCCGGGTCTGGATAAGGAGGTACCCTACCCGTACCCTACCTGCAATAGTAATATTTATTTTTATATATATAAAGTATTATTTCTAAACTTTTTTATGTTGAGAAAATATATAATTTTAAAAAAAATGTTAAATATCTTATAGATATTAAAGTAATTTAATTGTACATTTATATTTATGTTTTATTTTTTTTTTTTGTGATTATAAATGAAAAAATTGATAAAAATTAATTTTATATTAATAAAATAATAATTTATTTCAAATTTTTACGGGTTTGGGTCCGGGTATGGGGATTTAACTACCCATAGGGTCCGGGGATGGGGATTGATTTTGATACTCGCTCAAGTCTGAGTCCGGGTCGGGGGATTATAATACCATACCCAAACTCTACCCATGATCATCCCTATAAACATTAATTAAAAACAAATAGATATCAAAATCAACCGGCAAATATTCAATCTTCTTCTATCCTCTCTAGGGATGACAATCTTACCCGGTCCCAACGGGTACCCTGAAAATTTACTCGTTGGGTCTGGATATGGGTATTGAAAAAATGGGTCTGGATTCGGGTCTGAAAATTTTAACGGGTAAAAGTCTGGGTCCGGGGACGGGTAAGGGTATATTTACCCCGGACCCGGTGATGTAATATATATAAAAATTTAAATTGTATGTTTGAAGTTTGTTTTTCTTAAATTTGGAAATAATTAAATTTATGAATGTGTGTTCAATACTTGTGATGAAAGTAGCAAATTTTGTAGAAAAATAGTAAATTTTCCGGGTCCGGATCCGGGTATGGGGATCTAAGTATTCGATGGGTTCTGAGACGGGTATCAAATTTCATACCCGGCTGGGGACGGGTCCGGGGATGGGGAAAATATTAATTACCAGAGTTGGAGACGGGTAATGCAGTATCCTACCCAGACCCTACCCATTCTCATCCCTAATCCTCTCCTACGTTGGAATCAAATTTTGGGTTTGTGTTTTAATTAGACAAAAAAGTCTTCATATAATTTAGCAAATGACAATATTGCCCCTCCCTTTTCCAAAAGCTATCATTGAATTCACAGTGCAAAGCAGAGTACGACCATCTTCTCTCCCACAAAAGCCTTATTAGGCATTTTATTTTGATGATTTTTTTTTACGGAGTATAAAATTATTATTTTACTTTAATTTTATTTTTTTATCTTTTATTTTATTTTATATCAAATATAATTATATTATTTTTATTTTTATTTTCATTCTATTTTTTTATCACTCTCTCATATTTAAGGGCCTGTTTCGCTGCTCACTTTTTTGCCTCAGAAGTACTTTTTTTTTAAATGAAGTGTTTGGCTACTCAAAAATAAATATTTTTAAATTATAATAGAAGTAGTTTTTCAGTTTTAAGCAAAAGTTAGCAGAAGATAAAATTAAATATTTTAAGACACTTAGTAAAATTTTGTATTTATATTGATGAAAAAAATTATTTTGTATTTACCATTTTAACCTTCTTTATCTTCTGTTTTTCTTTTGATAATAAATATTTATAATTAACTTTCTTTATTTAAATAAAATTTATAGATATTTAATTAATAAAATAATAATCATAAATAATAAAACTTCATTAATTAAAATTAATAAAATCATTAAAATTTTATATTTATTTATTTATAATTTAATAATAAGAAAATATTTATTTCCATTTATCTATTTAATAACTTTATTAACAACACAAATTTATGCATGTCTTTCTTGATAATTTTACAGTTAAAAGTATTTTTTTTTACAAATTTGTCAAATACAAACTATTTTTAAGTTATTGATAAAAGTATTTTTCAACTTAATCTATTAATTACAAATTGCTTTTTTTCATAATATTTTTTTTTTCAAGTTTCATTTAAAAAACAAACAAATCATGCCATGCACGTAAATCGATGGCATTTTGCATTTTTAAAAAAATGAGTATACCATATTGGTAAAATAAAAACAGAGACAGAGAGAATACTCAACTTAAAAAAATATAGCATACCATGTACCTTCCAAAATAGTATGAAATTATGAAGAAAAAAAAAATCTTAAAACTGCATGGTACTTTGATTAATGAAGCATAATTAACAAGATTAAAGTTGAAAATTTTCTTATATGAATAACCCTCAATTATCTAGGTTCGATGATAATAGTCAAATTTTTGTAGTAGAGAAATTTCATTTTGAATACTTTATTCATTTTCTCTCCTCATGACATTCTCAGAGAAATTTAACCTCATATATTTGAAAAATGAATGGTTGTTGAGTAGTCTCTTACAAGAAAGAACAGAGAGCTGCTATGGAGGTCCTACCATATTGACTACTTTGTCTTTTGAATTTTCCACGCATCAATTTATTCCATTATTGAGATATCCACCGACACTAGAGACTAGACTACAAAACAAAAAACCATCTCCAAGAAAAACCTATTGATAAGATCCATCATAATTTCCAAGAAACTTTTCAAGTGTTTAGCAATCAAACTCTTCTCCTTCTATCAGATCTCATCTACCAATAGCTTGAGTTCTACTGCAAACTTGAAACGAAGGCATGGCTGCAGCTATGGTGGGACAAGCATTTCTTTCTGCTTCTGTTCAGACCTTAATAGACAGGATAACCTCGTCGGAGTTTCGAGATTTCCTAGCAAACAGAAAGCTAAATGTTTCTCTCTTGGATGAGATGAAGACAACTTTGCTGATGCTGAATGCTGTGCTCAATGATGCTGAGGAGAAGCAGATCACAGATCCTGCTGTGAAACAATGGCTTGATGAGTTGAAGGATGTTGTGCTTGATGCCGAAGATTTATTGGATAAAATCAACACTGACTCTCTCAGATGCAAGATTGAACAAGATTCTGCTGATAAAAATGTTGTTCCTAATAAGGTGATGTCTTTCCTCTCTTCTTCCTTTAGTCAACTCTATTGGGGGATGAACTCCAAGCTTGAGGCTATAACTCGAAGGCTAAACAACTTTGCAAAGCAAAAGGATATCCTTGGCTTGAAAAGTGTTAGCCTGAAGATCCATAAAACAACTACAACTTCATTTGTAAATGAATCTGTTGTGGTTGGTAGAGAGGATGATAAGGAGAAACTACTGAACATGCTTTTGTCTGAGGAAGATGCTAGTAACATAGGAGTCATCACAATTTTGGGCATGGGTGGTGTTGGTAAAACAACTCTTGCTCAACTCCTTTACAATGACGAGACAGTCCAAAAGCGATTTGATTTGAAGGCGTGGGCATGTGTATCGGAGGATTTTGATATTATCATGGTAACCAAGAATCTTCTTGAGTCCATCACTTCAAAAGTGTACAACAGTAATAATCTGGATTTTCTCCGGGTTGAACTGAAACGTAACTTGGTGGATAAGAAGTTCTTGTTTGTGTTGGACGACCTTTGGAACGAGAAATACAATGATTGGGATGATTTAGTAACCCCTTTTCGCTATGGAAAGAGAGGAAGCAAGATCATCGTAACAACTCGCCAACAACGAGTCGCAGAAGTCACCCATACATTTCCCATACAGAAGTTGAGTCCTCTTTCTGATGAAAATTGTTGGGATTTACTTTCCAAACATGCATTTAGAAATGAAGACCCTAGCAAGTATCCTCAGCTAGAAGCAATTGGTAGGCAAATTGCAAGAAAATGCGGTGGCCTACCAATAGCTGCTAAAACACTTGGAGGTCTTTTGCGTTCAAAAGTTGATGCAATTGAATGGAACAAAATTCTCCGTAGCAACCTATGGGAATTACCAAATGATGTTGTGCTGCCGGCTTTGCGCTTGAGTTATCTGTATCTTCCTTCAAATTTGAAGAAATGTTTCGCTTATTGCTCAATTTTTCCAAAAGACCATTTGTTGAAAAGAAAGAAATTGGTCCTGTTATGGATGGCTGAAGGCTTTGTTCAAGGGCAAAAGATGGAGTTGGAAGCTGATCACTACGTTAATGAGTTATTGTCTAGATCTTTGATTCAAGTGCATGAACATTATTCTGAAGAAACGCTTATCATGCATGACCTTATCAATGATTTAGCCAAAGTTGTCTCGGGTAAGACTTGTCTTTTCTTTGATGGCAATGAAGAAATTCCAAAAAATATTCGTCACTTATCTTATAAAAGAAAAACGTATGATGGACCTAAACAATTTGAAAGCTTTGATGAGTTAAGTTATTTAAGGACTTTTCTACCAATATCTATATATCCTTGGAGATCTTCCTTGATGAGACAGGTGACATATGATTTGCTACCAAAACTAGAGTGCTTAAGAGTGCTATCTTTATCAGGATATTAAAATATATCTAAGTTTCCCAACTCAATTGGCAATTTGGAGCATTTGCGATATCTAAATCTTTCTCGCACTTCAATTCAAAGGTTGCCCGATGCTATTTGTACACTATACAATATGAAGACTTTGATTCTATCATATTGCAGAGAGTTGATTGAATTGCCAAAAAAGATAGGAAATTTGACTCATCTACGCTACCTTGACATTAGCGAGACTGGTTTGAAGGACATGCCAATGCAAATTAGCAAAATGCAAAATCTTCAAAGTTTGACTTGTTTTTTTGTGGGAAGGCATCAAGATGGATTGAGGGTTAGCGAGTTAAAAAAAATTCCTCATTTGCAAGGTAAGCTCTCCGTTTTGAATCTACAAAATGTTGTTGATTCCATGGATGCAGTTAAGGCTGACTTGAAGAGCAGACAACAAATTGAGGAGTTAGAACTAGAATGGGGAAGTGACACTCAAGATTCACAACTTACAAGAGATGTACTTGACAAGTTGCAACCATCAACAAATTTAAGGGGTCTTAACATCAAATGTAATGGTGGAACTAGCTTTCCTAATTGGGTGGGAGATTCTTCACTTTCATATATTACTTATCTATGTATAAGTGATTCCAACTATTGCTTTTCACTCCCACCATTTGGACAACTACTTTCGCTAAAGAGTTTATCGATTAGTGGGATGAAATCAATGCAAACAATTGGTCAAGAGTTCTATTGCAGCAATGTAGGCTCCTCTTCATTTCATCCATTTCCATCCTTGGAATATTTGAAATTTCATGATATGCCAAATTGGGAGGAATGGCTACCAATTGAAGGTGAAGGTGAAAATTTGCCTTTTCCCCGTCTTCGAACCTTGAGGTTAAGTAAGTGTCCTAAGTTGAGGGGACATTTGCCTAATCATCTTCCTTCATTGAAAGATTGTTCAATATTTGGATGCAATCAACTAGAGGCAAAATCATCACTACTGCATTGGATTACATCAATTAATGAATTAAACATTGAAGAATGTGGACAAGACTTTTTGGGGTATTTTGATAGTGATTCTCAAAGCTCACTAAGTTAACTGAGAATTGAAAAGTGTGACAGCTTGCAGTGTTTGCCAAGAATGATACTAAGAGGGAATTTTCTGACGGGCTTGGGTATCAGTGACATCCCATCTCTCATGTGCTTTCCAAACAATTCTTTGCCTACTTCATTGACAAGTCTTCAAATTGAAAATTGTGAGAAATTAGAATTCCTACCTCAAGAAGTTTGGCTTAACTACACATCACTTGAAACTTTGTTTATTCTTAATAGCTGCCATTCCTTGGCATCCTTCCCATTAGGATGTTTCCCTCAACTTAAAAGTCTTTTTATCCGAGATTGTCCTAATTTGGAGTTCTTCACACAAGTTGAAGAGTCTGCTCTAACCTTAGAATCATTTTACATCTCTGAGTGCAAAAGCCTTAAATCAATGTCGCAGGTACAAAGTAACTCCCTCTTAGCACTTACGGACTTAACACTTGGAAGTCTTCCAAATCTTGAATCATTGCCTCAAGGTGGTTTTCCTTGTAACCTACGATCAATTACTGTGCGTAATTGTGAAAAACTGTCGTCCATGGCTATAGCTGAGTGGGGTTTTCAACAACTCAGTTGTCTCTCAAGCTTTTAGATTGGTGGTGATGATATTATCAATAAATTGCTAAATCAGAGATTGCTGCCCGCTTCTCTTGAGGATCTCACTGTCCATGATCTTTCTTATCTAAAAGGGCTTCAATACCTGACTTCTCTAAAAGAGCTCGGAATCGAAGATTGCTCAAACCTTGAGTCATTACCAGAAGATGAGCTGCCATCATCTCTTTTGGCTCTCGGTATCCTTTGGTGTCCTAAATTAGAAGAAAGGTAAGGAAATCAGAAAGGGAAACACTGGCCCAAGATTGCGTATATTCCTACTACAGAGATCAATGGAGAAGTCATTGAAAGGTACCAGTCCAAGGTAAAATCCGAAACTTTGAGAAAATGTGATATTCTTAGTATTCTTCAAAAACATCGTTTGATTATAATTAATATTTTTGTTATTATTTCTTTACTCATGTTGCTTCTACAGTTTAAATATAATTGAACTTCTAACCAATGTCCTTAATGCTTCCACAACAATTTTTTTAAAAAATTTTCTCATTGAAAATTTGCTGGAAAGATAATAGTAAGCTAATAAAAAAAACTTAATACAGATATGTGACTTTTTCTCTATTAAACAAATTTTATTCATTACAATTAGCATGTCCCATGATTTCTTCTTCTTTTTCTTTACAAATTTTGATTAAATTTTTCCAACCATTTATATTAATTTAAAACATTTATGCAATTTAAGTGAAATTTTGATCAAATATTTTTTTTTTGTTGAACCATTTAATTTGAGCGATTTAGAGAAGGAGAAGATCAAATCGTTTGGCTTCGCAAGAGGTTACTTTTGGTGCATGTTGATTGGTCTTATCTTGTTTATATATAGCAGAGGTCAGTATAAAGCACTATCTTGTTTATGTACTTTTTTTAAATCAGAGTCCTTAATGCTTCTGCACATTTTTGTTTTAATACACTCTAAACCCTATAATACAATCATTGTATGAAATTTCAAATGGACAGAAAATACCACATTTTCATAGTCAGTAGTAACCCTGTTATTTAAATAAGCATACAATTTAGGTAAAACTTTCGGGGCCTGTTTTGGTAGTCATTTTTTAAAAATTATTTTTTATTTTTAAAAACAGAAAAACTAAAATATCTGTTTAATTTATTTTTTAGGATTGAATCAAAAAATATAATGTGTGTTTTGGAAAGAGAAAACACAAAAAAAAAAAAAAAGCTGTTCTGACTTCTGAGTTTTATTTTTTTTAAACAAAGGAAATACTGAAAAGTGAAAACAATTCCTTTTATAAATAGCATATACATAAATACATACAAACAATACTAATAACATGAATATTCATAACTAGTTTTAAAGAATGAAAAAACAGAACATATCTTATGGAGTAGCATTGTTGGATAGTAAATTTGATTTCTATCCTTTTGGTTGTACAGGTTACAAGTTTTGTGCATTGTGTTGTATTGTATACTCCATTCAGCAACAGTCTTGGGGAGCAGAATCTGTGGCCCTGCTTCTTTTCCAATAACCATTAAAAAGTAAAGGGAATGAGAAGCAAAAGTGGCTTGCAGGGTTGAAACTGTGAAGGAAACAAAAAGCTTCATGGCAAAGACACATGTATAAGTTGAAGACCAAGAAGACAAAGTGCATCTAAAGAAGCTGAAATAATCTCTTTTCTTCACTTTCTTCTTTGATTGCCTATTATCAAGTGTTGTAATCTATTTTTCTTGTGCTCTGGATGTTGATTTGTGAGATGCTATTGTAAGTATTAACTTCTTTTCTTAGGAGTTTTTCTTGGTTGTAAGTTGTGATTACTCATTACTTGCGAAAATTATCTTGCTTTGTGGTTGAGGAGAGGATGTAGGATTCGATTTTTCAATCCAAACCTCTATATATGATGGTGTCATTCTTCTTAATCTCCTCTTTTCATTTCTAAAGAGATTGATTGGTCCAATATGTTTGATTTCACTGATTACTATATCGCTACTTTAACATGTCCTAGTGAAACATCCCACAAATTACCAAAATGCGTCCTATATATTATATATGTGGAACTTTTATATCTTATATCATTGCTCATATTGACATTCTGTTGTGAAGCAAATTTTATTTTAGATTTCGAGCTTTGTGCTTAATCTCTCCATTTGCTGTCTAAGTTGCTTCTTTACTTTAACGAAACCAAAAAATGTTAGAATGCTAAGATTCAGAAGGGGAAAAAATGTATGAATATTCTATTTAGTATTGTTGGTTTCTTTTTTAAAGTATTGTACTCATTTTATTTTCATTGAAAAACTTAATAGTAAAGATAAAGTGTATCTTTGCTCTGCATTACATAGACACTATATCATTCATTATATTATACTCTTGCTGTCATTTTTTAGTTTGGTTATACTCTTCCTGTATACATACAATTGCTCATTATTTTACAGTTAGGTTTAGGTTCTCTAATGAAAAAAACTTGACATACACGAGAAAGCTTTTTTTTTTAAAAAAAATAAAAAATAAATCTAATGTGAGTTATAAAAAGCATTTATTTTGTGATGTTATGACAAAAATACTTGATAACAAAGATTAAAAACCCTAAACACAAACTAGACTACTATAATGATGAAAATAGCTTTACCATAAAGTAGTAGCATTATGACATATACTTAAAAAGAAGTATGCAGAAAGCCCACAAAAATTAAAAGTAGAAATCAAAACATTAGCCTACAAAGATTAATACACTGTCTTATTGTTATCACAAGAAATTGAGGTAAAAGAGAAAGAGGGAGATATTATGTAACAAACTGGTCCATAATTACAATCACCCTCTTGTATTATTTGAACATGAGAGGCAAAATACAAAAAATCATGTTCCTCATGTCTTTGATCTCCCAATACAATGAAATTAGTCTTCACAGATACCTTCATCCTTCACCTGAACCTTAGCTCCACAACAAGGCTTCCTGATATGTTCCTTAATTTCTGCCTTTTTCCCACAGCATTCCACATTCTTGTGACCAAGCTCGGACTTCCTCTCTAGGAACTCTGAATTCTCTTTCCAAATTTCGCCATTCAAATAAACCTCCTTTTTCCAAATAGGAACCGAGCCTTTAACTCGTCTATCAGAAACCTACACGCCTCCAGTGCATCGGCCCTGTGGACGGCTGAGACAGTGACGAAGACACTAGTTTCTCCCACAGGAACTGTGCCTAGACGATGAGGAAACGCGATGGAATGTAGGTTCCAGGATGTTCTAGCAGAGGAACAGATGGATTTGATACACCTTATTGCCATTGGTACATAAGCTTCATACCTCAACTCCAAGACTGTTTTGCCTTCAAAGGTATCGCGTGTCGTGCCTGAAAAAGTAGCCATAGCTCCGGCTTGTGGAGCGCTGACATAATTCATGTATTTAGTGAAATCTATTGGATTGTGATCTTCCAAGATTTCTACAAGAGTTTTATCTTCAGCAGCCATTTTTTCTTGTAGAAACCTGTTGAGAACTTATCCTGATCTATTAGTTTCTTGACCTTTTCTTCCTCAAATATCAGAGAAGACAGGTATGGTGGTCCATTCCTCAATTTGATAAAGGCCTCTCGTTGTTGTGTAAGGCACGGGAAAGCTAATGCATTATCAAGTTATGATGTCAGCATCTCATGACCTTTAGAACACAGAAAAGAAAAATTCAGAAAACAAAAGGGACAGGCAATATCATGAAGATGCTTAAGCCTCTTGCAATACGAAAAAGGCAGTTTTACTTTTTCTCACAGATTTTTTTTTAACAAGTTAAAATTGCTATGCCAAACTAATAGTGACCCACTCAACCGGAGAAGTTGCGAATCTATTTCATTTGATGAGTCCCTGTGATTCATGAAGAGATTCACAGAAATTTTCACTTACAATTGCATTTTATGTTCTGCATATATCAAGAATTATACATCAAGCAGAGAACATTTACCAATAATACTCGGTGGAAGAAAACTGGGTCTAGGGTGATTTGCTAATTTACAGAAGAAATCATTAGACCAAGTAGAAGATAGTACAATGACTGGATGTAGAGGTTGGAGGAGACCAAAGAAAACAACGGAAAAACATTAGAATGAATTTAACAATAAATATTCTAACCATAAAAATGAGCTAAGATATAATATATTGACGTCACTTGATCCATGTAATCAACTTATCTAGTGGGAAAATGCTTGTTTTTTTTGTTGTTTTTGTAATACTCATGGAAGAAATTAGCAACCAATATCTAAGCAAAACAGAGTAACTCTAAGGAGAAACCTCAACAATTAGCCTAGTAAGATAAAGACCTATCTATAATCATCTCAATCAAATCCAGGCTTTTAACCCCAAATACATGCAAAAAAGTGTACATCTATTAAACTCCCACCTCACCAAGAAAATCCAATGTAACAAATACAACAATTTTTTGGTGTGCTTGAGAAGCACAAACACAGGGCAATTCTTCCATTCAAGTTCCAAAAACTTTAAATCAATAGAAAAAAAGGGTATTTTCTTGTACCAACAATCAAGTTTCAGGCAATCCATTTAGCTCTAAGAAGCAAAAACAAAGGAGAATTCTACAAAGAACTTTACTCTTCAACTTATCTCCTCTAGAGATGGCACAATCTTTCAATCTTCACATGAACTTCGTAGTATTACTGTGGAGCAATCTAATACCTGCTATATCCATAATTTCAAATGAAAAAGCTAGAGAGCTTACCAGAAAGTCCGGAAAAAAGATCGGAGCGAAGCAGACCCAGAAAGAGAAATGGGAATTCAGAGAAACCCAGATTGAAGTTATCAGATAATGAAATCCAAAGGATTAAGAATGAATGAAGGGTAAGACAGATGCTGTGCGGAAGACGATAGAGTCATAGAGAGGAAGGAGAAAGGAGGAGAGAATCTTGAATGAAGTCAAAATTTTCAAACGACAACGTTTTGAACACCCCTCACTCATAGACATATAGTTTAGTTACCACTCTGCCCTCACGCAGTCACCAATCCTTATAATTTTCTTTTTTGGAAAAATATATAATGATAAAAATATATATATATATATATATATATATATATATATATATATATATATATATATATATATATATATATATATATATAAGAGTAAATTAGACTAATCTTCTCTAAGATGTTCGAATATTTTACGGGCTTTTTTTTCGTATTTACACATCAAAATACTTTATACTTTGGTCTAAATAATATTTTTTTCTTGAAGTTTTTAATCAAATGAATGATTTTTGAGAATTTTGAACTCAACTTCTTTTTTAAGATCTATTATCTTGAGTTGTTGGATTTGGAGGAGCCTCCTTAGTCCTTAAAAGCTCTGTTATTATAAACATGAGCGAAAAATTCATAAAAATCATTATTCTTGTCAACTATTTAATTTAGGTCAAAGGTTCATTTTAGTCCTCTATGTTTCACTAAAATTTCAAATTAGTCCTTTATGTTTCAAAAGTTTTAAATTAGTCCTTTATCTTTCCCATAAGTTCTAAATTGGTCATTCCTCCAAGTCCATCAATTTCGTTAGCTGCTTTCGTAGCGTGCCGAGGTGGACACATAATCTCTCCTACGAGTATCAGATAACTAACGTGGCCTTAGACACATCGAAAACACCCAAGCGACGTCGTTTAAGCCAAAAATAAAACCATGTTGAGAGGACCAATATGAAACTCTAATGAAATATAAAGGACTAATATAAAACTTTAATGAAACATAAAGGACCAATATAGAACTTCAATAAAACATAAAGTACTAATATAGAACTTTAATGAAACCTGAAGGACAAATATAAAACTTTTGGAAAACATAAATGACCAATAATATAGAACTTTTGAAAGATAAATGATCAATTTAAAACTTAGATAAAACATAGAGGACCAAAATAGATATTTGACCATTTAATTTATGAGACGTTATCCGTCAAGTCATCGCGTGACATGGCCATTATGTGCTGACATGACATTAATTTGTCACTATGTTGTTCCCTGTCACATCATATAAATATTTTTTTTATGGGACACACCATATAAATATTTAAAAGTAATGCTAAATTGTCTTTGTATTTGCTAACATGTTATCACTTTTAACTAATACAGAGACTACTTAGTATTACTTTTAACCAATACAGGAACTATTTAATATTACTTTTAAATATTCAGATAATGTGGTAAGGTAAGGTGGCAACATGGTGGTGACAGTGCCACATCACGTAATGACTTAACGGGTAATGTCTCATGGATTAAATCGTTGACATAAATGTAAATCCAAGGACTAAATAGTCTATTTCCAAAATTCAGAAATAAATAGTTGTTTGACCAATAATTTAGGAACCAAAAAGTAATTTATCTCTTTTATTTTAATATAATAATAAATGTCTAAAAATCAATTTTGGTCCTCTATATTTCACCCAAGTTCCAAATCAGTCCTTTATGTTTCAAAAGTTCTAAATTAGTCCTCTATATTTGCAAGTTGATTCCAAATAAGCCCTTTTACCTTACACTTGTTTTCCATTAAATAATGATGTGGACAGTTGATATGGATAGAATCTCTTTCCTACGTGTTCTTTTAAATTGATGTGAATGATATTGAGCCACGTAGAACAAAAAAAAAACTAGAAGAGAGGCCAAATATGTACGTACATTTACTAAAAATAAAGGTTAAATACACAAGAACCCAAAAAAAACCAAAACAAAGGCTATGTAAGAGAGAGATTTTGTCCATATTAGCTATCAATATCATTATTTAACGAAAAGCACTAACGGTGTCTGGCAAAAAGACTTATTTAGAACAACTTGCAAACATAGAGAAGTTATTTGAAACTTTTGAAATATAAATGACTAATTTGTAACTTTTGAAACATAAATGATTGGTTTCAAACTTTGATGAAACATAGTTGATCAAAATGGGTTTTGGCCAATAATAAATAGGTCAAAACACCATTTTAGTCTTCAATGTTTCACCCAAGTTTCGTTTTGGTTCTCTATGTTTTAAAAGTTCAAAATCAGTCCTCTATCTTTTCAAGTTGGTCCAAAATGGTCTTTTTGTCTTGTACCATTAGCCTCTTCCGTTAAATGCTGACCTAGAACGCTGACGAGAGTTTTGATCCACGTCAGCAGGCGAGGTAAAAAGACCATTTTCGACTAACTTGAAAACCTAGAGGATTAATTTTGAACTTTTAAAACATAGATAATTAAAACAGAATTTAAGTAAAATATAGAGGAGTAAAATGATCATCATAATAAATATAACTACGTTTATACTAAACATTGTATGTGTGCAATGACACTAATTCTTTTTTATTTTTTTTAACTACTAAAGCAAGAGTAGGCCTAAATGCAAGTAAGCTGATGTATATATATATACCAACGTGATGACCGAAAAGCTCTTCTCTTATGCCGTGGCCCGTGGGAGATCACCGGAAAGAAGCCTCGCCGCCGTTGAAGTATAGCTCCGGCGACCCTCTCCACCATGGCCGGTGATTTTATCTCCTCTCCCCTCTTGTTCTTCACTATACGTCATCAATTCTTCTTACAACGTGTTCTTGGAATTTTTCACTAGGTTTCTGAATTTATTCTTAGTTGTTTCCATTTTCTTTCTCTCTTTTTTTCTTTATGATTCCTGGTATTGCCTAATTTTACTGTTTTATTCCGAAGAAAATGTTGGAAAGAACGGAATTGTATATTCAATTATCATGAAGCTTAGGTTATGTAATTGGTACTGTAGGGATCCGAAAAAAGTTTATGAATTTTGTAATCTGATAGGATTCCGGATTGTCGTAGAACTTCTTTTGGGAAAATTCTTTTTGCATTATGTCTTCTCTATTCTGTAACTCTTAGATATAGCCTCTGTAACTGGTTGCGTATTTAACTCAGTCATTTGTGTTCGATACAGTACCTGGAGTGATTCAGTGGTTTTCTATAGGTTGAATTCAACGTGGGTTTATTTGAACTAGAAAGGAAAAGGACCATAAAAGATATGCTAAGGGAACGAAAATATGTGTTCCTATACTTAGTCTTACAGCTTGAATTTCTGTCTCAAAATAGGAAAAAAGCTGTATATTTCATATTTGGTCCTACAGCTTGAACTTTGCTTCTTCATGGCCATGCCTATATTTTTCCTGAATTTGGATCCAGTGATGAAAATAGAGATTGGTGTCCGCACTGTAGCACTCTGATCCAACGACTCAAATTGTGCAATTTATGCACTGGATCCGTTTTTCCTCTGCTAGATTGTGTCAGTGTACATTAGTTCACAGTGTAGTGCTTGTGCATGAGCTTCCGGAGTCATCTAGATTTAACTTTCAAAGTTCAAGCTTGCACTAGTTTATGTGGTTTGAAGTTTTAACTTTCTTGTGTGTTTTATTTGAGTTTGAAAATGCTGAGTTGCTGATAAACGGATATTACTAATTTTTTCTCCTAATAATTTATGTTTTGATGGTAGTTTAGTATTTACACATATGTTAAAAAAATATTTAATCCTCATTTGGATTGATTTCAATTTGGAATTTCGTACTAGTGCTTTGCACTGTTATACTCAATATATTGGTGGACTATTTGTCGGGTTAGTGGCTTAGCCTAAATAGTATAGAATTGAAAGTTTGAAACAACTAGACATAAAAAAACTATGTATAGAATTGAAAGTTTGAAACAACTAGACATAAAAAAACTATGTAATATTTGTTCAGCTAGTTGAAGCCCGTATCATTCTTGATCATGGAATATCATATGCATCAGTTAAAAGATCCCATGTGGCTGAATGCAGCAAATTAACTGTTGAAAATGAAGGCTGACATCTAAAGGTTTATAAGCTGTCAATAAATTTCAAAGATGATGGGGATAAATGATATTCTACGAGTGCCTTCTTATTCCAATATCCCAGTTGTACATATCCAGATGTGGAATGTCCATGTTCTAACAATGTTATTTTCTCTTTTCCTTCTAAAAGTTGTGTATCCGAGGCTCCTAGCTTTTAGAGGTTGTTCTTACTTTCAATTGACATGGTCGACATATTATAGGCACTTCCCTTATATTGTAGGGGTCAATAGGGTATCAGACCTGACTTCTGGTTAATATTTTGGTACCATTCTTATTTTTCTCCTCCATTACAATCTTATTTTGGTTGTACACACTTTCATGTCAAACATGTTTTCAACTTGTTCTACGGTGTTAGACCTATTTCTTTGAAATGTTGAGATCTACACTGATTGATTTTCTGACATATTATGAGCCTTAATGTTATCAATACCACTATCAGCAGTTTAAAAGATTATTGGAAAGCTGTTTTTGAAATTTATGTGATACAGTTTTAAGAATGGGAAGCTCCTCTTAGAGGTTTATTTGGTGGTAACATTAATTTTAAGTAATTTATGGGAATGACTTAGCAATTGGAAAGCTGTTTTTGAAATTTATGTGGTACAGCTTTAAGAATGAGAAGATTGTTTCATATTGCAATTGGAAAGCTGTGAAACTCACTCAATGCCTTTGAAGGCCAAAACAAAAGAAACTCACTCAATGAACAACATTTCTTCTGAGCCTGAATCTTTATACCAATGCACCTTTCTACTCCTATGCAAACTCTGTGTGACATTAGAATTTTTTTTTCATCTACTTTTTTAGTGTAAAAAATGTTGGTTCATCTTTATGAACAAAAAGTAAAAGTATCATTTCTTATTTTATGGATATTTTAGGAATGCATCATATGGCATACCAGACTCATAGTTCTAATGGTAAAGAGAAAGTAAAGCATATGATGTGGACAGCTGAGATGGACAATTGCCTCACCAAGATACTTGCTGAGCAAGTGAAAAAGGGGAACAAAGTAGATAATATCTTGAAGCCTGTGGCATTTGCAGCTGCTCTAAAAGAATTAAATGAAAAGTTTTCCCTTGATTTGACAAAAGACCATATAAAAAATCGGCTGAAGACATGGAGGAAGCAATTTGGGATTTTAAAGGAACTCCTTGCTCATAAGGGCTTTGAGTGGGATGAGGCACAAAAGATGGTTATTGCAGATAATTCTGTGTGGATTGACTACATCAGGGTAATCCCATTCCTTGTAATATAATAAGCACTTCTTCAGATTGCTGCTTTTAGTGGTTGTCTAATACTCTTATATTACCTGCAGGCACACCCTGATGCCAGGATTTTTCGAGCAAAGATCATTGAGAACTACGATGAATTATGTATTATCATTGGCAATGATCAAACAAATGCAAGCTGTTTTGAAAATGTTACATTAATTAATGTAGACATGACAGTTGATAAGAAGGATTTAGATCCTATTACTGTGTCTGAAATACATAGTGTTGGAAGCCAGTCAAAAATCCTAAGGTGGACAGATGAAATGGATCACTTCCTTGGTGAGATTCTCGTGGACCAAGTGAAGAAAGGGAATAAAGTAGATAGAATCTTGCAGACGGAAGCATATGAGACAGCTGTTTCAGCCTTAAATGCAAAGTTTGGGCCGTGTATAACAAAAGACCACATAAAAAATCATCTTAAAACATGGAAGAAACAGTATGAACTAATAAAGGAATTGCTATCTCATGCTGAGTTTGAGTGGGATGAAACACGGAAGATGATCGTCGCAAATGATTCTACATGGAACCATTACATCAAGGTGTGTTATCAGTTATGGGATCATTTAAAAGCAGTAACTATAATTTTGTCATTACTCATTATCTTCTAAGCCAGAAAATAGTTAATTCACAAATTTTTTCTTGTTTGGGTCCTGAAGTTCGATGTCACGAAGTTTTCAATATTTTGTAACTTGAATTTTATAATTAAACATGTTTGTACATTTTACACATAATACACATCACATGCTATTTTGTTTTTCATATCAGAAACATCCTGATGCTAGGACATTCCGTGCTAGAGTGTTTGAAAACTATGATCAGTTGTGCACTATCTATGGCTCTCGTAATGAATCTGTGCAATGCAATGAGCCTTTGGAGGCTCTTAGTAACTCTCCAGTTCAAGTTGATAGCAGTTTTAAAGATCAAGGAAAGCATATGAGGTGGACCACTGAAATGGACCGCTGTCTAAGTGAAGTTCTTGTGGAGCAAATTAAGCTTGGTAACAAAAGTAAATTTGACAAGAAGATAAAGTCTGCAGCATATGAAGCAGCTGTATTGGCTATAAATGAAAGGTTTCAACTTGATTTGATAAAAGACCAAGTTAAAAATCGTCTCAAAACAATGAGGAAACAGTTTGAAATTTTGAAGGAAATTCTGGATCAGAGTGGCTTTGAGTGGGATGAGAAACGAAAGATGGTCAATGCAACTGATTCAGTATGGAATGAATATATTAAGGTACTTGGGAATCTACTTGTAACTTGCATATGGCATTTACCATTACATATTAATGTCACTATCATGCTTATATAAAATATTCTTTTTGGAGCAGATAAATCCTGACGCTCGGCTTCTTAAAGGACGAGTTATCAGAAACTACGACGAAATGTGCATCATTGTTGGTCACAGTGATCCACCTGATAATTCTCTGAATGGTGGTGGTGGTGCTAACTTGGGCTTGACTATAAATGATGAAGTTATGGATGGTCAAGAGGCATATTACCATGGAACTAACAATGCAAAGGATAAAAGTAAATATGTAGCATGGACAGATGCTATGGATCGATGCTTAACAGAGCTTCTGGTCAAGCAAGTAATGATGGGCAACAAGCTTGAGAAAAATTTCAAGAGCTCAGCTTATATGTCTGCTGTATCAGTTCTAAATGAGAAATTTGGACTGCATTTGACAAAGGAAAACATTATGAACAGGATGAAATCATGGAGAAAACAGTATGGCCTTGTGAAGGAAATGCTCTCGCATGGTGGATTTGAGTGGGACGATAGGCGTAAGATGGTTGTTGCAAATGACTCAGAATGGAATGAATACATAAAGGTATATCTTCCCCTGAATTAATGTTAGTTTGGAAGTTAATTTGTATAACGTTTATCTTCTTTTAGTTCAGCAAGCAAATTTTAAAATGGTAATAGGGCTTATAAACCTACTGGTCTCATGCTTACTTTCCTACTAGTTGACGTATATTCTATATCTGTTCCTTTAGAATCTAACATATAGGCTCTTCGTACTAACTGCAATAGTTAAGGGGCCACTCACGGTTAGTTTGTCTTGGTACCCTACCCTTACCCCCTCCTTTTTTTTTTCTTTAGTAAATTATTATTTTAGTCCTTGAAATATGTAATTTGTTTCAGTAGTCCTTGAAAAATGGAAGTGTCAAATTTAGTCCCTAAAAGATGCAATTTTTCTCAATCTAGTCTTTGGGAATCTTCATTAACGTACAACAACAATCAAAGCCTCTTCCCATTAGGTGGGAGTCTTCATTAACATAATTGACGGAAAAATTTTCAATGACTAATTTACATCTTTTAGTGACTAAATTTGACATTTCCATCTTTCAAGGATTAAATTTGACGTTTCCATCTTTCAGGAACAAAATTTAGACAAATTGCATCTTTCAGGACCAAAATGATAATTTACTCTTTTGTTTTTTCTTCTCTCTCATTGGGCCATTTCCTCTCTGTTGCATGCTCAGTTTTTCCTTCTCAAGTCTGGCAATGTTTACCTGATACTTGATAGTCAAAATATCTTGATTCACCATTGATCTATGTTTCCAGAAACATCCAAAAGCTAGGCATTTGCGATCGAGGTGTATAGAAAACTACAACGAATTGGGTGTAATTGTTGGCAATGAGCAAGCAAGTGGACATTGGTCTGAAACTTGTGAGAGACATCATCCTACTTTGAACTATGAAGAACATGCTGAAACCCCAGCACAGATATTGGCTATTGAAGACGAAGAGACAAGCCATGATGATGATGATGATGATGATGAAGAGAGTGATGACATGCAGGGCTCATCTGAACAGACAAGGGCAAGGCCGTCATCATCAAATTCCAAACAGCCATCATCTAAGAAGAGACGTGCTAGTGATGTCATGCTGGAAATGATGAGTCTTATGGCTGTAGATATTGGTAGGATAGCAGATGCATTGACCAAAAATAACGAGAGTTCTTGTTGCTTGGAAGAAGTTTTTGAAATAGTACAGAATATTGCTGAGTTTGATGATGATCTCATCATTGAAGCGTGTGAATACTTGTGTTTTGATGAGAAGAGGGCTTTGATGTTTATGAAATTAGATGAGAGTTTGAGAAAAAAGTGGTTGTTGAAACGATTGCGTGGGCAATCTAGTTGAAAGAATGTGATAATTCTTGTTGGGTAGATTTTTGTGTAGATCTTCTGTGCATTTGATTTGGTTAAATGTAGTATCTACAGATTAGGTGAATTCTGAGTATATATATTTATATCATTTCTTAAGAAACAAATATTTACAATGATTTCTGAAGTTTCTTTCAGCTCTTTTTCTTTTCTGTTTGGTGCCTGACAAGCATTTATATGAAACTTTACTTTCATTTGAAATGCTTCTTTGATTTGGAATCTTCTAATAGATTGATGGGGGAAAATACATTTGTTATAAAATCTTATAGGGTTAATTCAAGTTTCAAATTATTGATGTTTTAAAAGTTTAATTATGTTTGTAAGTTATTTTAAATAAGTCATTTTGTCTAATATCGTTCGTTAAATGATGACGTTGACCGCTGATGTAGATAAAATCTCTCTCCTATGTGTCATTTTAAAGTTAGGGAATTGAGTGGTGAAGAGTAAATGTGACTATTGTGGAGAGGTTGGTCATAACCGACGAAAGTGCTCTGCAGCATATTCATCTACGCTACCACCATCTTCATCCAATATCAGTTTAAAAGAACACATAGGAGAGAAATTTTGTTCAAATTAGTCGTCTATGTCATCATTTAACGAAGAGCACTAATGATATCAAGCAAAAGGGCTTTATTTGGAATAACTTACAAACATAGAAGACTGATTTGAAACTTTTGAAACATCAATGACTGATTTGAAACTTGGATGAAACATAGAGGACCAAAATAGGGTTTTGACCTTCTAAAATTTTACACTTATTTTTTATTTTGCGAGATTGGACCCTATGCTGCCTATTATAAAAAAAATAAGATGAAAGAGTGACATATAAGTAGACCTCACGTGTGTATTAAACAACTAATTAATTAATATATAAAACAAGTGTACTTCAATATTTCACAAAATTTGTACGTCAGAAAATATGTTCTCCACCAAATACTATGACTCATGACAAACAACAATAAATGAAGAATCACTGTCTATTGATTCAAATCTTCAATCTCTTTTCAGTATTGAATCCATTGTCATCAAAGCTAACCAAATACACCAACTTTTTATTTTACCCCCTAAATCCACATCATCAGACCCAATCTTCATGCCAAAAGTAATCTCATCATCAAGTCTTCAATTCCAATCCTTGCACCATTCTGTTGTAATAATTTAATTTGTTACAACATTCATAAAACTTAGACCACATGATGGGATGGTGAATCTTTTCTTGTCACAGAATCTGCCATGGCTACAACTTTGGACATAAAAGTCATTATCCAGGTGTTTGTTATGGTGTTATTTTAACAGTATTATTTAAGATAATATTATCCTAGATAACACAGTTTGTTATGGTATCACGTGAAGACACATTGTCTTCCATGATAACATTTTGTTATCACATGACACCAAAAAAAATATTATCTCATGACACTAAAAATATTATGTCATCTCTTGAGTGAAATCTTTTATTTTACCAATTTTATCCCTATTACATTTTATATATCTAACATAAATTATTAATACACAACATATTTTTCCACTTATTTAAAGTATTTTGTTGCGTATTTAGATAATTGTTATTTTTAGTGATATTAAACTATGTTATTATTTAAAATATTTTAAAGTATCTTATACTTTATATTTGGTTTTTTTTTTAGTGGAGATTATTGGTTTTTGTAATTTAAAGTTATTATGAAATTTTAAAAATAATGATAGAATAAATATAATAGCTGATGTACTTAAATTTATAAAGATAAATTTGAAAAATACACAAATAAATAACATAGTATCTTAAATGATACAATTTTATACCAAGCACCTGCATCTTATATTATTGTGATGTCAAACACCATATTAAACAAGAATATAAAAAATAATTTGATATCTAATGTTATCTGAGATCACATCGTACCAAACGCTTTCCTAATTTTCTCATTAGAAGATGAGATTTAGCATAAAAGAGTTCCACTTTGTTTTCAAATTAAAGAACTCATAATTACATAAAACTTAATACTTGTTTTCCCATTCACCAACCATGAATTACACTTGTTTTCTTAACACTTCTTAATTACATAAACCCTTACCAAAATATCCTTGATAGCCTCAAAAGTGGATCTTTGGGTAGCCAAGTTGTAGAATCCAAATCATTAAAAAAAAAATCACAATTAGCATAGTCCATTTTTTTAATACTTATTATTAAAATTATATTATATTTTTATTCACAAGACTATATTGCTTTTCCCCTCAGAAAAAAAGTATAATTTATTATAGGACAAAAATTATAATTTTATATTTTTGTTAGCTTTTTTGTAATTACGGATGGCAAAACATGTTTCATTGACTCAAAAAGCGAAACACATTAATAAGTTCAAAAGAAAGCTTTTAGCATATGTTCCAAGGGAAGTTCACTTGCCGATTTTGTTGGAGGAAAGTGCATAGTACTTGTTGGAAAGTTCAAATCCTTTACTGTTTATGGTTGTGCTGTTTAAATTAGTCACACTTTAGGGTTGTATTGTTCAAATTTGATCTTCTGCTTTTATAATCGTGACTAACCGATCAATAATCAGATTTTTTTATCAGTTAACCACAATTATCACCGTAACCAAACCCAAACAGCATAATTGTGAAGCAGAGGATCCGCATTCGAAGTAGAAGTGTAATAACAATATTGTCATAAAAAATAAGTTTTTTACAATTTTCATATTTTATTTTCTTATCTCTATTTAAAATTTTTACCTTGCCAAACGGTAATCTAATCAATTTTTTTTTGCATATCAAATATATTTTTTAGATCTCATTTTATTTTTTTATCACTTTTGTTTTGGTATAATATCACTTTAATTATTTCTTTATATTTCACTTTTTTCTATAATTTATATTTGTGTGATCGTTGAAGAAGTCTAATATAGAATGATATAAGCAACGAGTGATTCGTTCAAATGCGGTTTAATATAGTTTAAGTAAGGTTTCGAATTCAAAACATTGTAAATACAATTATTTTATTGAGAAACTTTCTCATCATAACCAAATGTACAATATGGGCCGAGTTCAAATTATTTGGAGCAAAATTATAAAAATTGGGCATAAAAAAATAAAATGATAAGGTTTTCAAGAAAAATGAGAAAAAAAATGAACAAATTCTTACGTAAAAGTAGAGATTGAGGCACATATATAGATTACCATATTTAATAATCATACATAATATATTTTTTCGGGATATCCATAAGATAGAGCTTGATAACTAATTTTTTGAGTATTATATATAGAGCTCAATATTATAATTAATTTGAATATAATCAATCATTAAAAATAAATACACAAATTCTTCGCCAAAAAAAATTAAACACACAAATATAATTGATGAAATCTTTTAGTTTTTAAAATTGGATGTCTCCAATTCTTCATCATCAAATAATCATTACTATGTTCTCAAAAAAAATAATCATTAATATTGATTTACTATAGGTGTACACGGGTCGGGACGGGCCGGGTTTTGGCTAGACCCGAGACCTGGCCCGTGTAGTGTCGGGTCGGGTTCGACGGGTCAGTCAGATTTTTTTTTTTTTGAAATTTGAGTCATGAGAAATAGAAAATGGACATGAGAAATAGAGAGTAAATATGGAAAATAGAGAGTAGGCATAAAAAATTGAGAGTGGACATAGAAAATGAGAAGTTATTAATACATGTTGACATTTTGAATAGATTTTTTAAATTTTAAATTGATTTATTAGCTAATTTTTAGGAATAGATTAATAAGATATTAAATAATAGATATGATATTTTATTTTCAACTATCAATTTTAATATTTTTTACATATAAAAATATTTAAATAATAAAAATAACAAAAATTTTAAAAAAATAAAATAAAATGGGCCCACCCCAGGTCGGGCCGAATTTTGGGGCAGCCCAACCCGATAGACCCGAATGTGTCCGGACCGAATCAGGTTGACCGGGTCACGGATCATCAAGATGTACAGCCCTACTATCTGAGATTGCCCCTTTTGTTGTCAACAATACTTATTTACAATAATAAACAAGAATACTGACCAAGACAAAAATATATCACATTTAATCAATTGTTTTATATTTACATTTCATTTCAATCAAGAATTTTTTTTTTGTGTCAATTATCAATCAAACTCATTAGAAACATTCAAGTCAATCACTACTATCTATTAATTGGCTTATAAGAAATGCAACATTAATTATTTAAGACAATGGAGGCAACTCATTGGTATCATCAACTATTATTAATATAATGTTTATCAGTGAGCTAGCTTTTGTTTCTTTCAGATTAAGTTGACTAACTTTCTTTATTTCTATTTCTAAAAAAATAATCCACAAAGTGATAAAAACAATTAAAAAAATTAATTTTTTGTGGTCATAATAATTTCATTTAATTTTAATTAAGTTTTTATAATTTGAAAATTTGTAAATCATTCTTTACAATTCATAAAATTTCAAATTTAGTTTATATTATTAAGGGTTTTTGTAATTATGTTAATTTTTATTAGTCTGATTAAATCTATGTTATTTATATATTATAAATATATAATTCATCATCTCAATTCATTTAATATTAATTAATTATTCTTACTTTATTTTTTATTTTTTAATTAACATAAATTTTATATATATATATATATTATATAAAGTATTAAAATAATATATGCCCACTGAAATCTAACATAATTATAAAATAAATAAATAAATAACAACATAGACTAAATTAAAGATTTCATTTTAGTCGGTGAAAATTAAAAACATCATCTTTGTTTTTGAAAGATGTAATAATTTGTCTTGTTCATATGAATTTTTATTAATATAATTGATAGAAAATTTTTTAAAGATTAAATTTAAAAGTTTATATTTTTTAATAATTAAATTTGACATATTTTTCACTTTTTAAAAACTAGATTTGATATTTTTATATTTCAATAATTAAGACAAATTACATTTTTATGCGATAACTTACTCATTAGTAGGACATAAGAACTTAATTACAAAATTTTACATTGAGACAGTTATTAATATGATCCCCGAAAGATACATATTATTTTAATTTAGTCTCTGAAAAATAAAAATATTTAATTTAATTTCAAAAAATTTTTTTTTTTCAATTTAATTTTTTTCACTTTTTCCGTTAATGTACGGTGGTATCGTTTAGGTACCAAAAGTACCAGACTAAGAAATAAAATCTTTCAAAAACTAAATTACTGAATTTCATCATTCACATTCACCGACTAAATGGAACAATACGTATCTTTTAGAAAATTATTAAAAAAATATTCTTTTTAAAAAAATTTAATCAGGACTTAATTAAAATTTCAGTGTGAACGAACCCTTGGACCCGCCCAAGAGTTTCAAGTTTTAAAGCAAAAGCGTGACACAATAGTTGACGGTACCACCAAGAAGAAGGGGCAGATACATATACATAATAGTAATACAACCGTGGGGCGCCATTCTCTTTTCTTCATTCTCTTTTCCTTTCAAAAAGGAAACCTTCCATTTTCCTTTCTCTCTCTCTCCCTCTCTCTCGTTGTTGAATAGCCAAATTGGAGAGTCATCTGATCCAAGAATCTCATTTATATTCTCATGATCTCTAACTGTAAGTCTCTAAGCTTTTTCCTTTTGTCTTTTTTTGTTAGTTTTTCACCTAATTGCCTATACTCAAAAATACCCACAAGGAAAAACTTCAAACTTGAGGAGAATTAGGGTTGGGTTTAGTTTAGTTTAGTTTAGTTTCATTTTCTCAGCTCTCAGTATTTGCTTTGACTTCATTCATCGGAAGTATAATAATCTGCTTCATTGTGTTTACGAATAACTTTCATTATTTGTGTTTGGTGGCAGAGTATATATATATATAGAGAGAGAGAGAGATAGTGAAGCAATGACGAGAGTGAGCCGTGATTTTGGTGACACTATGCAAAAAGAGGCAGTGCCTGCAGTATCGGCTGATGTGGTATTTGCTTCAAGTCGGTTTCCAAATTACAAAATTGGAGCTAACAATCAGATTATTGAGACAAAGGATGATCCAAAAGTATTATCCATGAAGGAGGTTGTGGCACGTGAGACTGCACAGCTGATGGAACAGCAGAACCGCCTGTCGGTTCGTGATCTTGCAAGTAAATTCGAGAAGGGTTTGGCTGCTGCTGCTAAGTTGTCTGAAGAGGTCATCCTCTTCTTTCAATGTAGTTTGAACTGTTTAAATTTTTTCATGTCCTTGTAATTCTTTTATGTGAGGCTAAACAATATCGGATGTTTTAGGAGGTGACACGTATATGGTTTATACAGCTCATCTCTCTCGTGATTGATTCTTTTTAAAATAATTTCCACATGTTTCATTTTGATCGGAGAACCTGATAGCAAACATATAAGGAACTGCATATAAGTCTTGTCCTTGAAATAGTAATGATTATAATTTGCTAAAGGAACAAAATAAGTGCTTATAAGTAGCTAAGTTTGTTATATGCTTATAAAGTTCAGGCTAGACTTAGAGAAGCAGCATCATTGGAGAAACACGTTCTTTTAAAGAAGCTTAGAGATGCGCTCGAATCCTTAAAAGGGCGCGTGGCTGGCAGAAACAAGGATGATGTAGTGGAAGCTATTGCTATGGTTAGTTCTGGGTACTGTTTTATTTGTGCTATCTTTTAAGTGAAGCTTCTAAATCTTATTATGTGCCTTCTTTAGGTTGAAGCTCTAGCAGTTCAGTTGACTCAAAGGGAAGGGGAATTAATACAAGAGAAGTCAGAGGTGAAGAAACTGGCAAGTTTTCTTAAGCAGGTGATGTTAAGTTTTTGTTGATTATACTTTTCATTGTCTGTGGTTCTTTTTAGTGTCTTGGACACAACCAAAATCCTTCAACATTTTTTTTAAGATCATAATTCAGTTCAATTGAAATTGTAATGCCATGAAAAGTAACTTTTGTCCTTTAACTTGCTGTATCATAATGATCTTTACCTTCCTTGAAATTTAAGGAATTGGAGCTTTACATTTGTTTTTTCAGAGTATTATTTTCAATATGTTAGTTCTTACGTTACAAAAATAGGTTTTCTTTTCAGTTTATACCCTCCTATACTTGCCTGCATAAACAAATGTCCTTTTCCATTGCTGAGAGTTTAAATTCGTTTTTAGGCTTCCGAAGATGCTAAGAAACTTGTGGATGAGGAAAGAGCTTTTGCTCGTGCTGAAATAGAGAATGCCAGAACAGCAGTCCAGAGAGTTGAAGAGGCTCTGCAGGAACATGAGAGGATGTCTAGAGCCACAGGAAAGCAGGTTAGTGCTAGATTCTTGTTACTTATAAATAATACTTGATTTTAGGAGTAAGAGGACCTGGATGATAATAAGTGCATCAGATTTATTGTTCTGTGCTTGACTTCACTTTCAATTGAGATGGGTCTATGGTACATATAGGCAACTAGGTGCTTTATTGAATTTTCAGTCAGGCACTATTTGGGCCATGAAAAAGGAAGGAAATGGGAAATTTCCCGTAAGAAATTATGTTTTTATTTACGGTTTTAGCATTTTCTCTCTTTTTTTTTTGGCAATATGCCATTCTTTTTCGGGCTTTTCTTATTACTCCAAATCTCTTTTGCTAGTGCTGGCCCTCAGTCTCTCTCTCTGTCTTCCTAGATATTACCTCTTATTTGTAGTTGCTTTCTCTTCATTGCTTAGATGAAAACACTATGTAGATAGGTCATAGTGTCATACTTCATATAGTTAGGTTAATATCCACTTTAAAGATAGGTGATAATATTTCTTTTGAAGATACATTGGATCCATTGATTAATATGTAAAAGATTAGGAAGCTACTGTAGATCTGTTTATGATTAAAATCTAATGGCTGTAGCTTTAAGTTGTAAGATATTTGCAATCTCTTATGGTGGATTAGGTATGAAATTTTTGTTAAGAGCTATGGTAACAGGGGTGATATTCTTTAAATGCACTTTCAAGGTACAAGCTGTTGTAATTCTTTTGAGGGGAATAAGCTTGTTTTGTCATGAACACTCTTCAACGTACACGTGCCACTTTTACTAACAAAGGCATAGAAACACAAAGAAAAAAAATCTTAACAAGCTTATCAGTACAATAAATGTCTTCAACCCCTCTTCATATCTGTCAAAAAGCCCCCTTGAAGTTTCTAAACTAGATTTGGAGGAAAGCAAGAGCTATGGTGAAGGTTGGGTGTGATTTCACCTGTATGGCATGTAAAACCTTCTTCACAAGTCTCTGTGGCTTGGAAAAGCCCAAAATCTAAGGAAAGGAGTTTGTTATTGTTGTTGAGTCTTGACCCTGCTAGAATGATGATCTTGTTTGGAAGGGGGATTAGAAGGGGGTCTCAGTTTGTTGAACTTGAAACTTGAAAGCTTAATGGAAGTTTTGAATAGGTTCCTTTTAGAACTTTGATTTCCGATTTCCAAAGGGTAAACTTCTCTGATTTTTTGATGAATACTATCTTCTCTCTAGTTATTTTTTACATTTCTCACATGTATGAAGATTATGTTCCCCATGGCATTCTTTTTAATTTTGGTAATAAAAGCTCAAATGGTTATCAAAGAAATGGATTCCTATAGAAAAATGAATCTGGATACAGAAAATCTTTACTACGTGTTTTTCATTCTATTAAAATTTGTTTCTTTTGGAACTTTAGGACCTGGAACAATTAATGAAGGAGGTTCAAGAGGCTCGAAGAATCAAAATGCTGCATCAGCCAAGCAAGGTAATATAATATTTGTTTCTTTTATCCCACATGCCATGGCTGTAATTCTTATTATTTAAATTATCGTCCTTCATACACACTGGTGGCATATTTGGGTATTTCTCTGTGGTTCATCATAAATACTCTTTACTTAATAGGTGGCTCCTGAATGGCATCAGAGTACAGTTTTTCCTTCCAGTTTTACATTATTTTTTCAAAGAAATTGACTTATCCAAATGTTCTCGAGTTTTATAATTGAATTCGGTACCATTAATTTGCTTGCCTTGCTGGTTTTCATTATATGGTACTTATTGTATTATTTTCTACTGCTGATGTGCAATCTCACATCTATATTGCAAACATCAAGAGAAAATAATTAATAGTTTGAGAAAATGCAAGATATTACATCTCAGAAGGAGCAGACTGGTTCCAGAATCAGGACTTTTCCGGAAATATATCATGGATAATAGCAGAAATATTTTTTGCGGTCTTGAACTCATTATAGTGTTCCCTTATGTCAAGTTGGATTCTGCCCTTACTCTACTATATTAAATAAGAATTAATTGATTCTTAATTTGTAGGTTATGGATATGGAACACGAGCTTCAAGCATTGAGGGCTCAACTTGCAGAGAAGTCTAGACACTATCTTCGACTTCAAAAAGAGGTATGATTGAGATCTTATGCCATGTTGAAGAAATTATGTTATGAATACTTATACATGGCCAGCTCTGTGAAATACTAGGCCTTGATTTATGGGATATAGGTAATTAGTGAGGCTTGAGCTCTCAAGAACTACATTATGTTAAAATATAACCTTTCCTCTCTGCAATATAGTTATGTTTCGAGAATTTCATACTCTTGCATCTACATTCCTTAATGGTGGATAACATTAACTGGGTTTTGTAATTTGGTTCTTGATTGGGTTGTGGAGAAACTATGTATTAACATATTTGAGATTTAAAATGGACTCAATCTTGTTTATTTTGGAATAACATGGTTAGTTGATTTTCAGTATGGGGATAATACAATTTCTGCACTTGTTCCTGTACTGCTTATTTGCTTGTAATGTTCATCCCGATGTTCTCATTGTGAGATACAAAATTTGGTGTAATGGAGATTTCCATGATTTTGGCCTCAATATTATACTATTCTATGGAAATCATTTTTTCGCTGACTAATCCTCCATTGCACTTTTCAGCTAACAAGGATGAAGAAGGGTGGGGAAAATGTGCCCCATTTATTTGAACTAGAAGGGACTGAAATATTAGGTTCATATTTGCAAATTCAACCCTGCTCTGATTATGCCCCTGATCTTTCAAAGTGCTTGATTCAGTGGTATCGTGTATCATCTGAAGGTGCCAAAAAGGAACGTATTTCAGGTATATCTCCCATAATTTCTTTGGACAAGAATTCTATTTGCAGCTTTTTTGTGGTCTTGGCTCTTGGGCTCAAGCACTTTTTTCTCAGGGAGTGTACTTTTGGACATGCTGAGTGACAAGGATTGTATTAACTTTCTCTTTGACTAATTCATCATTTTTGTCCCTCATAGATTATAGTTTTCTCAATTTGGTCCCTTCTAGATTCTTTTTCTCAATTTGGTCCCTCTGTTTGAATGCTGTCTAAATGGCTTGGATGTTTGGTGTTAACTGGGTAACATTAAAAGCCAGCTAAATTCCAATTGTTCTCTTTTTTTTTCCAACTGGGTTACATTTGGTGCTGACTTGGCAGCGTTTAATATTGGTGACCTGATGGAGCGTTCTGACCACCTGGAAAACAAAGAGTATAAAAATTGAAACTTAGTTGTTCTTTAATGTTATCTTGTTAGGACCAATTGCTCAAGTCATCAAAATTATTATTTAGACGGCATCGAGAAGGAGAGACTAAATTGATGACAAATCAAATTATGAAGGACCAGATTGAGAAGGAGAATCTATGAGGAATTAAATTGAGAAAACCGTGATCTATAAGGGACTGAAATGATGTTTTAGTCCTTTTTCTTTCCTTTTATGTTCTGATTTCTTCGTTACTTTTTTTTTTTTTGGTGAGGTTTATCCTGTTAGATTACTCTTTCAAAATACAGTGTTGCAATTAAATATGTCATAATCTGGTGGGTTCTCTTTTTCTCCCTTGTTTGTTATGTAATAGAATTTTGACTGTTTCAGGAGCTACCAAATCAATTTATGCACCTGAACCTTTTGACGTGGGACGTATGTTGCAAGTTGATATTATTGTAGAAGGCCAAAACATCACATTGTCAACCACTGGCCCTATAGATCCAGGTTTGACTCCAATCCTGCATCATTTTCATGTTCAATTGATTTAGTAGCCATGGACAATCATGGTGTCTGTAATTCTAATTAAAATTACAAATTTAAGAGATAGATATGTTAATGGATTTTTATTTAACAGTTTAATTTAGTATTTTCTTGCAGCTGCTGGCCTGGGAACCTATGTAGAGGCACTTGTCCGTAGACATGACACTGAATTCAATGTATGTCATGGTTATACTTTTTTATTTAATTCCTTTTCTGTCCTTCATCAATGAGCTAATGGTATACTAGTCTCGATATTTTATGCTGCCCTCGATTTTAATTTTTATTTTTTAATAAGCTTATCATTCTTTACTTTTCTCTTTGATTAGTAGTTTTACAGTGTTATTGTTCCAAAAGCCACTCTTTGACCCTTAAAGTCCGAGCTTTTGATTAGTGTTTCCTTCCTTGACCCGCAATCTAAATTTGATTGACTAAGTAATCTACAGTTTTTGGTTTAGTAGTTTGTCATAACCTCAGGGCATCTTTATTTCCACCAATCTCTTAGTTTAAAATGTCAGTACTAGATGGTAGTACATTTTCAGTGTCAACTTCTAAGTCCATAGAATTTTACATGACAAGAAACGTTTGAATTACAAGCAGACAACTTAGGTTTAGTTTTTAGGTATTTGCTGTTAGTTCTCTGAAAAAATTATGACATGTGAATTTTTGTTTTACAGTTCAGCGCCACATGATTGAGTCTTTAAAATAAAAAAATTTATACACATGTTATACTTTTATTGAAGAACTTGATAGCAAATACCTGATAGGCTGATACCAAAGCCTTAATCTCATAAAATTATCCTTGGACCCTCTTTACCATAAGCGCATAAGCTATGAGTGGTTTTCGGGCATAGTAATGGGATGTAGCTAGCCTTCATTCCCAAACTGTGTATAAACCATTATTGTCATCCTAGTGCCCTAATGGTCTGGTCTTGTCAATTTAAAAACTTTAAAACATACTAGCATGTGGTTTCTTAGAGTTGGGCCTTGTGTAACAGTAAAGTTGCTGCCGTGTGACTTGTAGGTCATAGGTTCAAAATCTTGAAAACATCTCTGCTTGTCGGGATAAAGTTGTGTACATCTGACCCTTCTCATACACCACTTGCTGGAGCCTCGTGCATTGTGTTGCCTTTTTTATAGTAGTATTTGGTTTTGGAAAAGTCTTCATCAGCATTTAAATAAAAAATGTTAAAACTGACAAGACTTCATGATTATAGACACTAATATTTATCTTCACGACCTTGCAGGTGGTTGTAACTCAGATGAATGGTTCACATCATTCAACTGAATCTATTCATGTTCTTCATATTGGAAAGATGAGGATGAAGCTTTGTAAAGGAAAGGCAACTATTGCCAAAGAATACTACTCAAGTTTGATGCAGGTAATTGATGATTCCAAGTGACACTTGTGTGTTCAAATTCTTGCTATTGTTCCTTATTTTCTTACTTGCTATGAACTGGAATTCGGAAAAATAACGAGTTTCTGTTTATATTTGCTTTAGTTTTGTGGGGTTAGAGGAGGAGGGAATGCAGCAGCACATGCACTATTTTGGCAAGCCAAACCAGGGCTTTCTTTTGTATTGGCTTTTGAATCAGAGCGAGACAGGAATGCAGCTCTTATGCTTGCAAGGAGGTTTGCATTTGACTGTAATGTATGTCTTCTCTGAACTTACTAAAGCCAACTTTATGTTCACAAATGTATTTTTTAAAAGGCTAAAATGTTGAAAACCCCTGAATTTTGGGCCTTAAAAAAAACTTCCCTTAAACAATTGAAGTTGACTTTAGAACCTTTAAAACTTTTTATTTTGTGCAAAAAACATCTTTCTTTTAGGTTTTTCATCCAAATCCCTACAAAATCTCTATACGTCAGATAAATCAAGCCATAAATCTCTAAACGGAAGGACTTTTTTGCGCAAAATAAGAAGTTTGGGAGTTTGTTTAGGGAAATATTTTGTACTAAGCATAATATTCAAGAGGGTTTTACGTATCTTCCTCTTGTTAAAATTTGAGGTTTCAGTTGTCTTCTTCTCTATTCTTTTTTTCTCCGTTCCACCATTGCTAAACGGAAAATGCATAAATTACAGATCACACTTTCCGGACCGGACGATAGAGCGCCATTGTGGTCATAACGAATCTCCTTTCTTTTTCTCCCTTTTATCGTCTGTAATTATTTGAGTTTTGCTAGCTTGTATTATATTATATAAAAGTGTGTATCAGCAAAACATGCCTTGATTTTGGACAGAATCCCATTATATAATTTTCTCTAACACCAAGGCATTTTTTTTTGTTTGCCTTTGTGAGTGATAGTTGACAAATATTTATAGCCTTTGTAGTAAAATTGGTTGCAACTATGTCTACTTGTTGGAATGCTAATCAATTTTGTTCTAATTTATCCAATGTTTTCATACTTGATGTTTTATCTTCATTAATTGCTTTATATTATATCAATGGACAATGGTAGAAGAATAGTTATACGACCAAGAGGAACAGAAATTTGGAAAGCTTAAACATTTTTATGTGTATATGAAAAATAATATGTGAAAATCTTATTAAAGGTTAAGACCATTAACTTCTTGTGGAAATTAAGACCTTTTGATTCACACATTAAATTGATATAGAAATTTGATAGTTATCTTTTTGTGATGAAAATGTTAGTTCATATACTTCTAGAAAAAATATATGTTTATTCAAATTGTTAAATAGAACCTATTATCTTCCTTTTTCTTTTGTAGAAGTTTGGATATTATAAATTAGGCCAAATTACTCTTTTGGTCCTCAACGTTTGCACCAAGTTTAATATTGGTCCTCAACGTTTCAAAAAGTTATTTTAGGTCCTCAACGTTTTTTTTTCGGTCAAAATTGGTCCTCCAGCGTAACTCCGTCTAGATTTTTTTGTTAAATGTTGACGTGGAAGACTTATGTGGCACACCCTCTCTCCTACGTGTCATATTTGGATGATATGACACCCTCTCTCACTCCAATTCAGCAAAACGACGCCGTTTTGCTGAGTTGAAATGAGAGAGAAGTGATCCACAATCCAATCACAACACCCAGGGTAAGTACGTAGTACGAAGCCAACACCACCGAGCTCAGGCCAGAGGTGGAGCCCAGTGCTGCTATGATAAGCCAGAGGCAACAACGCGTGGCGTGGCCTGTGTTAAGTAGCTTCGGATCCTAACCGTGGGTGGGCCTATTATGATTTGTGGTGCCTTTATTGAACCTATATATATATATATATATATCCTCCAATCACCTTAATGCCTCCGCTAGGATCACAGGCTCACGCTACTAAGCCCGGCGAGTAAAGTACATCACCACTCTCTTTATATACGCTGGACGTATTTAAGATCCGCCAGATGTGGGCTCTGAGATTTTGGTGTCGATGGAGAATATATATGATGGATGGATGGAGGAATCACTTTGGTTCCCGCATGCGTGGTTTCTCTTGGATCAAAATCATAACCTAATTGGTGTCCTCGGGTTTCTTGCATGTGTTGGAAGCTAATAATTATAAAGACACTAGGAATATAATATTAATTAATTAATGGAGCTGCCATATATGGAAGACTAAAAGAGGAGAGAATTAAGAAGCAAGAAATAATGATGGAAGGGATGACGACTAATTATAGTATTTTTTTTTTCGTAAATGACTAATTATAATTTTTGAGTTGGGTTGAATGGGTTTATTTATATATATATTGGCGCTGAAGAGGAGGAAATTCCCTCATTGCCCTCTCCTTCATGAATTTAAACGTCGTCCAATATATATATATAAACATACTTTTGTTAAGGTTAATCAATTAAAAAAAGACATGTATCAATTTTGAGAAGATGACATAAAAAAAAATTGACACGTTTTTTTTAATTGGTTAACTTTAACAAAAACATGTAAGCAACAACATATAAATTTTTTTCAACGTGAGAAAAGCAAAACCAAAAGGACTAAACTAGGGTATGTCTAATAACGCCAAAGCTATGTAAATCTTCACGAATCAACTCAGCTCATGAAAGATCTTGATGCCAACCTCGCTATGAATGGCTCTGATTCATTCTCATTTCCATATTTCATATAATTATATAGTTTTTGAGTTGGGTTGAGCAGAAGTCACACCAAGCACTTGTTTCACTACCTCAACTTGATCCATAGAAGCTTCAACAAAAACGACAAGGTCGTCTGCAAAGAAGAGATGCGAAATCGGGGGTCCTTCTCTACCCAATCTAATGGGTCTCCATCCCCCATTATCAATAGCTCTCTGGATCCCATGAGCAAGACGTTCCATACAAAGAAGAAAAAGGTAAGGCGAAATAGGATCATCTTGACGAATAACCCTCCAAGGGTTAAAATTGTCGGTTTTATCACCATTCCAAAGAATCTGCATGGACGACGTTTTAAGGCAATGGTGAATAAGATTCACAAAGTTCTCTCCAAACCCAACATCCCTAAGAGTATCAACAACAAAATCCCAGCTCAATCGTGATCATAGGCTTTCTCCAGGTCAATTTTGATTGCCATAAATCCTTTCTTCCCCTTCATACTTCTCATGGAATGCACCACCTCCTGAAAGACCACAATATTATCAGTACTATGTGTATTGGGAGAATTTTATTACGGGATATGATATCACAACAAGAAAAATAAGTATTTTCAACAAGTTATATTTCGACGGTCACTATTAATTGTTGAAAAAATGTACTTTAATTTTTTTCACAATTAAAATTTGGTTGTCGAAATAAGTACCTTTTTCTTTTGCAACAATTAAACTTTAGCCGTCTAAATAAGTTGTTGAAAAGAGTCAGTGATGGTATTTTCGACGGTCGACAATTGTCAATACATGTTAACAATATTATTTTTGATAATATATTTGTCGATGATGGCTGTTGAGAAATTAAAGTGTTGTAAAAAAAAGTATTATCGACAACTGTTGACCGTCGAAATACTATTATTGACTTTTTTCAATAACTTATTTCGATGATCAAAATTTGATTATTGAAAAAAATACATTTTTTAACAATTAAGTGAGCGTCAAAATATAAGTTATTAAAAATATTCATGTTTTTTGTAATGTATGATTGATATATGAGTGATTTCAAATAAGAATAAATAAAGTTCAATAATTTTCAAACAATTTTATACTTTGTAAATACAGGTGATCGAGTCTAATGTAATAAATAAATAGAGAAAAATACTATTTTGGTCTTTCACGTTTAATTCTTCCTATTCAAACACCCGAGAACAAGACAACATCGATACGACGGCGTTTAACTATAGGCACTCCGGCACTGAGTTGGCTATCACGAGTTCCTGCTAGTGTTATCCTTGCTACGGTGGTACAGAAGCTAAGGAGCAGAAGGAATCTCTCAAGGGTTAGAAATTTTCTTTAGAGGTTGAAGGAAGTAGATGATGGATTTAACAATTGAAAAAAATATTAAGGTTTAGATCGATATGGAGCGTTCCAAGGCCAAAACAATAGATCAGATGGGGAGCGTTCAGTATTTTAAGGATTTTAGTTTATTTTTAATTTAAAATATATTATTAATAAAATTGGAGAGATGAAGGGACATCTAGTCATCACAAACATGTGTAATTTAACTATTCACGTCAGCATTCCGTTAAGTATTTTAACATTGAGATAACATAAGGATTACATTGGTACAAATTACAAACGTAAAGGATTAAATTGAGACCGAATAAACGTAAGGGACCAAATTGAGACAAGGGATAAACGTGGAGGACCAAAATAGTGTTTTTCTCTAAATAAATATTATGTATATAAAAAGAGTAAAAACATAATATAGTTTTTTTTTTCTATTTCTACTTTTAAAGAAAAATTATAATATTTTATTTAATTATTTGACATTGGTTTTCTATTCCATAAAAAAAAAAGACATTGGTTTTTTATTAATCAAAAAATATTTTATTCTTAATAGCAATTTATTGAAATATTTTAAAATTTTACAAGTATTTTATTGAAAATTATTAAAAGTCACTTAATTTTTCCTCTGGAACATCTTCACGTAATTTTGCATTTTGGAATCATTAGTAGAGGAGCCACAACTAACATCATTAAAAAAATAATTTAGTCACATCACTTTAACTGAGAAGTTCAATGTATCATAAATATTAGGGTGAAGTTTCTTCCCGCCCTCAAACTTTGCTGTAATGTTCATGCCTACCTCTAAACTTTCAATTTTGTTCATGCCTGCCCTTTTTACTAACACCGTTAACTTGCTTGACGGAATTTGCTGACGTGGACTATGAATGTGTATCTCTTTTGCCACCTCATTGTCCATCTCATTTTACATCTCATATTTAACTTTTTACTTTTATTTAAAAAAAATTAACCTAATCCAACTTTAAAAAAAAATCAAGCTTTATCCTAAAATATTTTTTTTTATTTAGATTAGGTTAATTTTTTTAATAAAAGTAAAAAGTTAAAGGTGAGGTGGACAAGACGTGACAAAAAAAAATACACATTCATCATCCACGTATTCCGTCAAGCAAGTTAACGGTGTTAGCAAAAAGGGCAGGCATGAACAAAACATGAAAGTTTGGGGGTAGGCATGAACAAAACTGAAAGTTTGGGGGTAGGCATGAACTAAAAAAAAGTTTAGGGGCAAGAATGAACATTGTAGTAAAGTTTGGGGACAGTAAGGGTACTTTACCCTAAATATTAATCATCTATTAATTTTTGTTAACAGAGAAGTTCAATGTACTATGGTTGGCGCCTAACAAAGGAAAAAGAGAAGTTCAATGAATTATAATTTGTAATAATGCAGTATTTTTGGCATTGGCATATAAACTCCATTACTTAGTAGCCCTATATGTGAATTAATATTTAAAACATTATCATCATTTTATTATACGGGTTAACATATAAAATATCGAAATAGACGAACTCTACCAAATTCAAATTACAAATGATTGATTTTCGATTTTCAATTTTCAATACACAACAAAAAGACATTAGCTTGTATGTGAGTTAATGTTGAAAAATTATCATTTTATACATCAATACCCCCATACATTGATTAACTTGCAAAATAACCAAATTGACGAAAATTTGAAGGAGGATTCACCAACAAAAAGGTGATAGTGGGACATCTTTGTGTGTGTTTTTTCACATTAGGGCACATCCTTAGCTTGTTTGTTTGTTTGCTTTCATAGGCACCACGGCCCTACCTCACACCATCGTAGTATTTGAAGCCAACACCACCAAAGTAGTCCCCAGTCTTCGTGAAGTTGAGAAAGGGAGAACCACCCAGTGCTGCTCTGATAAGCCAGAAGGCAAACTTCGGGTTGCCTGTGTTAAATGGCTTCGGTTCCTGTCTGATGGCACAATTGGGGAAAAGCCAATTTGGCCCAACTTTCGTTGCTTCAGCATCCTTTGCTGTCTTCATAAGGATGGAGAGAAGTGCCCTTCAAAGAAATCCTCCAAACACCTTAATGCCTCCGCTAGGATCACAGGCTCGCGCTACCAAGCCCAGCTGCTCATTTGAATTACATTTCCTTTTATATACACTCAATATGATAAAGACACAGACGATGTGGGCTCTAAAAGTTGTCCTTCAATTTTATTTTCAATTAACTATTAGGTTGTGTCCACATATTTTTCTCAATGACTCATTTTAGTTAGATATGATTTTTTTCTTTCTTGTTAAATTATTCTATTTTTGTAATTGGATCGTATATTTATTTTGACAGTTAAACTCTTTCTAATTAACTTTTTTTTTGCTTAATTGATCTCCATATATTTATCTATCATTTAAAATTAAATCTCTATCATCATCTTACTAAACTGCAAAAAAAGAATTTTATCGATTCATTAGAAAATACAAGAATAATATAAAATTAGAGTATTTTTTTTTCTTTTCACTTCAATCACAATTTCAAAAAGAAAAAAAAAAAGTGAAGCATAATCATCAATTCTGAACAACATATGCATAAATTAAACAAAAATTAGGTCTAAATTATAGAATGAATTTACCCGTATTTCTCCAACTCTCGGTTCTGTTCTTTTTCTTTTTCATTTAATCACAGACTCGCTCATGAACATCCATATGGGAAGCGACGTCGTTTCACGAGTATAGTTGGAGATAGAGCAAATTAATAAGAAAAGGTTGATTGTAGGATATATCATATATTTGAGTGAGTGCTGAAGGAGGGCTTTATTAACTACAGAGACCACTTATCCCTCAATCCAATCATAGCACCCAGGGTAAGTACGTAGTACGAAGCCAACACCACCGAGCTCAGGACAGAGGTGGAGCCCAGGGCTGCTCTGATAAGCCAGAGGCAACTAACATCTTCAAATAATAACGTGGTGTGGCCTGTGTTAAGTAGCTTCGGATCCTAATTATGGGTGGCCTATTATTATGATTTGTGGTGCCTTTATTGAACATATATCTATCCTCCAATCACCTTAATGCCTCCGCTAGGATCACAGGCTCACGCTACTAAGCCCGGCGAGTAAAGTACATCACTACTCTGTTTATATACGCTGGACGTATTCAAGATCCGCCAGATGTGGGCTCTGGAATTTCGGTCTTCGTTAATTCTACTGTTGGAGCTTCGATCGATCGCTTTGGTGTCCATGGAGAATATATATAGATGATGGATGGATATGTAGTTATCATTAATTTTCAGTACTTGTTTTGTTGCGTAGGAATTTTCCTGCGCATACATCGTTTCTCTTGGATCAAAATCATAACCTACCTAATTTGTATCTTGGGGTTTCTTGTGTTGGTAGCTAAATGACGATAGATTTTATGCTGCCCAGCATAGAAAAATAAGGAGAGAAGAAGCAACAAAAACAATGATGGAAGGGACGAATAATTCTAGTTTTTGAGTTTTATTTATTTATTTATGTATATATATGGCTTTGAGGTGGAGGAAATTCCCTCATCGCCCTCTCCTTCATTTATTCGAACGTCGTCCAATATATATATATATATATAAATGTATCTATATATATTTGTTAAGGTTGCTTTTCAATTCTTATAGGTATTTTTTTGAGTTATTCAATTCTTATTGGTTACTTTGCTAAGTAACTTTGTTATCATATAACACTATAACAAATAGTTTCATTTAAGATAACGTATTATTTCAGATGACATCGTATCAAACGTCTCATTAATGTCATAAGTTGACTCTTTTTGGGGTCACGTGATAAAATGTTTTTTAATGTTACTATATTATTGCATAATTAACATTGTAACAAATAATGTCATCCAATTTGTATCATCCAAGATAACATGGCTAGGATATGACACCATACCAAATACCTGAATTTTTTTAAGGGTGAGTATTTAGAGCTATCAAGTACTCAAGCTCACCAATTACAAGCCATTGGATATGTCTTGAGATACGTGTCATCTTTAATTTTAAAAAAAAAGTATTTTGACATAGATCTCCAAACAGATTTAACGGCTGACAGATGGTAAGCTTGAGCATTTTCGATAACTCTATAACATTACTTTTTTTTAATTTCTTTTTTTATCACATCATCATTTGTTAGTAATAATTTAAATGATATTAAAAGTTGAAACATAATTTATTACCATCCATAACTTTTGAAACAAAATTAACTTAAAAAATTAAGGATAAATTAAAAAATAATGCAAAATTTGAGGACGTAAAAGTTTTTTTAACGGCCAGCATAACACGTGGCATATTTCTGACGGTTGGTGGATAGATCGTTGTATTAACAAATAACGAACATTAGCATTACAAAAGAAGTTCTTCATTCTTTAGGAAGCTTTTAGGTATTTTTGATAAGCTTCTCCATTATTTTAATTTTCAAGTTCTTATTAATTCCCCTCTGATCTCAGGTACGTATGCTTCTATGATCTCTGATTCATTCTCATTTCCATATTTAATGGCATCTTCTTCTTTCACGTCAAATGATTTAAATCTCATCAAACTACTTTTTGAATTTTTATCTCCTTTATTGCTTTCTGAATCTTTTTTATATACATAGAAGGGCATGAAATTTCACTTGCGAGAAAGCTTTCAATGATGTCAAATATCCCTTCTTCCATATTGATTTCTGAATCCTTTTAATATAGATACCATTAAAAAATTATACTATTTCATTTGTTTAATGATTCATCTAATACTTCCATAAAAAATATGATTAATCTAATTAATACATTTTCATCACAAAAGTGCTCTGCATTCTCTACGTATGAGGCATGATATATTGCGGTAACAATATCTTTTTATCCTTAAATTATAACATTTCTCTTAATTTTACTTTTAAAATTTTAATTTACAAACAATTTTGTTTTTCAACTAAATTTCGTCTAAATAATTAACGAGTTATGTAAATGTAATTGTTCTTGTGGCCTACGACACCATTGTAATGTCAGGTCATATATTTTGTCACAATTTCTCGTCAATTTAACTACAATACACCTCTTAATTTTATAATATCACAGTGATAACCATAACTAAAGTGACGAAAAATTGTAATTAAATATATGTTTTAACATCACAAATATAATTCAAACTTATGAAGACATTTGTATATCTCATTAATTATTTAGACAAAATTTGAATGAGTTAAAAAGAATTTGACCCTTGAAAAAATTAACAAGGATTCTGAAAAATGAAGATTGAGCACCAAACAAAAAACACTTCAAAAATCCAGTAATAAATGTGAATTTTGCTTGCGAAATTTCTGATTAACCAATTGCGAACCATTATTACAGAAATTGATGCAAGCTAAGTTAATCACAAATTCACAACACAATCTGTTTGTCATTACGTTGCAGAATGACGGATAAATCAGAGAAACCGGAAGAATCCGAAAAAGAGAAAGAAAAAGAAGAAGAGAGCGAAGGATTTCTCGGGAAGGTAAAAGGCTTCGTACAGGACATCGGCGAGAAAATCGAGGAAACCTTAGGGTTCGGCACGCCGACGGCGGACGTGGAGGCGATTCACATCCCGTCGATCAATCTGAAGCAGGCGGAGATCGTGGTCGACGTCCGGATCAAGAACCCGAACCCGATCCCGATCCCGCTGGTGGACATCGATTACCTGATCGAGAACGAAGGGAGGAAGCTGGTGTCGGGTCTGATTCCGGATTCGGGGACGGTCCAGGCGCACGGCGAGGAGACGGTGAAGATCCCGGCGACGCTGATCTTCGAGGACATCAAGAACGCGTACGGCGATCTCGCGGAAGGGAGCGTGCTTCCGTATCGGGTGAAATTGGGACTGATCTTTGATATTCCGGTGTTTGGGAGATGCACTCTGCCTCTGGAGAAAACAGGGGAGATTCCTGTGCCGTACACTCCCGGGACGGAGATCGAGAAGATTCATCTCGAGAGGTAAATTTTGAACTTCTAAAAATTCGTAACTATACAGGCTAAATTATTTTTTTGTTTGGTTCTCAATATTTCAAAAGTTTAATGTTGATTCTCAAAGTTGTTTTTGGTCGATTTTGGTCGATTTTGGTCATCCAGCGTAACACCGTTAACTTTTTGCCATTAAATGATAACGTAGCATGCTTATGTGGTACACTCTCTCTCCTACGTGTCATATTTTAATGATCTGGCATGACACATTACTGTCATATCACCCCAAATTGCCACATCATCATCTTTTCTCCTTCATCATCATCATTATCATCATCATATTTTAATGATGTGGCAGTAATGTGTCGTGCTAGATCATTAACATATGACACGTAAGAGAGAGAGTGTGCCACATAACCATGCCACATCATCATTTAATGGTAAAAAGTTAACGGTGTTACGCTCGAGAACCAAAATCGACCCAAAAAAAACTTTGAGGACCAACATTAAACTTTTGAAACATTAAGGATCAACATTAAATTTCGTGCAAACGTTGAGGACCAAAAGAATACTTTAGCATATTCATATATACAGACACTGATATTGCTGAAGACTGATGAGGTATTTAAGGACTAAAATTCTATTTTTCATCCCTCACATAGGCTATTGTTTCAATATGGTCCTTCACGTATTGGTATTTTTTATTGGGTTATGCTAATTAATGGCGTAATGTTTATAAAATTATTTTTGTTGAATTTTCATTAAGTTGAAGGCAATAAATTCTTTGTTAACTCATTAGAGAAAACTTTAGTATATGTTAGGAAACTTGATAAATCATTTTTAATTTACTCCATCATTGTCACAAATGCTCCTTTTTCAACGAACTAGACTTATGTTTAAGTTTTTGCAATTTTGTTATAAGGTTTTCGATGGAAATAAAATATGTGAAAATTGCATCAAAATTTTTCCTTTTTTAGTATTGGTCCTTTCAAATTTTTATTATTAATTTTGGTCTCTCACAAAATAAATTATTATCAATTTGGTCCCTCTGTCAGACTAGTTATTGTTAATTAATTAACGTGACTTATGAGGTGGAGTACCATTTAGTGCTGATTGGACAACATTTAAAGTCTATTAAATTATTTTTTTCCCCTAATTTTATTTTAAAACTTTAAAAAATACATTGCATTTAGTGACATTTCATCATCAACAGCATTTTTTCCCAATTGACACTAATTGGTCAATCTTTTAAGATATGCTAATTATTTAAATGGAAAATAAACAAAGAAACCAAACTCATAATGTTTGCTTTGTGATGAACCAAATTGAAGAAATGAACATTTGTGACGGGCTAAATTGAAAACACGAATATGTGGAGATCAACTCGATATTTAAATTAATTACAATATCATTAAATTCTTTTTTTATTTTTCCCCTTCAGTTTCTCATTTGAGGAGACAGTGGCAGTTCTTCATGTAAAGGTAGAGAACAAGAACGAGTTCGAGGTGGGTGTGAGTGCACTGGAGTTGGAGCTATGGTTGGGTGAGGTTAGCATAGGAGGTGCAGAAATCAAGAAGGATTCAAATTCCTCAAAGATAGAGAAGAAAGGAGTGAGCAAGATTGAGATTCCCATAACTTTTAGGCCTAAAGATTTTGGGTCTGCCTTGTGGGACGTCATAAGTGGGAAGGGCACACAGTACAGCATGAAAGGGAGTCTTGATGTGGACACTCCCTTCGGAAAGATGAACTTCCCCATCCATAAGGAAGGAGGACAAACTCGTCTCAAGAAGAATGATGATGATGATGATGATAATGAATGAGAATCTTGCATGCATGCATGCATAATGATCCATGCATGATGGAGGTTTGTTTAAGTAATTTCTTTAGGGTTTTGCTAAGGGTGTTGGTTAAAGATTTCTTTTAATCAAAAAGAGAAAATTTTGAAGTACTTTAGCATACTTTTAGATAAACTCATTTGTTCATTTGCTTCTTAATTTCTTGGTTAAAATGCACAGAGTTTTAAGTCGAAGGCAATTAACACCCATGAATTTTAAAAGTTTACATTTAACTCCTCTGACCTTTCATTTGTTTATTTGCTTCTTAATTTCTTGGTTGAAATGATGATGATAATGAATTATGAGCATTATGCATGCTTGATGATCTAGATAAAAGTTTAATATTACTTACGTTGAGCTTCATTACATCTCTTTAATTATTAAGTATCGTTCTTTAACATTAATAGTGACTCATTCTAATAAAAATTCACTTTAAATGGATTACCTAATTAAGAACCAAATAATTAAAAGGAAATACTCGTGTTACTAAACATCCTCTAAATGATCAATGATGAAAGTATGTTTAATTAATGGTCATGTTATAGGAAGGACTCGGGAGGTCGTCCTCCCTTAACTCTTTCTCTCTCCTTAATAAGGAGAGAGAAAAAACTTTAAAATTTAACTTTTTTACAAAAAAAATATAGAGTGACCAATGGGGGTCTGAGTCCAAAAAGCTCGAGCTTCTCAGAGTCACTCCCTCTAATTAATTTGTTGAGGGTTTTGATTAGGAAAGTCATTATGATAGATTTCTTTCAATCAATGAAAGAGTTTACATAATTATTTTTGTTAATATTTTACTAATTTTAAAAATACTAGAAAATGTGTCTTAGCTAGCTGGGAGACTTGCTAGATACACTCATTTGTTTATTTGCTTCTTTCTTTTGGGATATTGCTTTAATTTCCAGTTTTCCTGTTTGTGCTAGGATTAAGGAGTAAACAAACACATCAAAGAGAGAAAACAAATTATAGATTAATCTAGTCCTATTCATTTGTTAGTAGTAGGGTATATTTGGCCTGAGTTCAAGTACAATAAGACTTATTGTTATATTTTATTTTATAAAAATTGATTCAACTTAACCTTTTTGTTATATCATCAGAAATTTAAATTAAACCGCATGTGAAGTTAAAAAAAAAAAATTTTTTTTGCAGATAATTCTTTCAACTATAAAAAGTTTACCTAAAACCTCTATCAATTATATAATTTTTGTTAATCAGTCTCTTTATACAAGAATATTTGATTAAGGATTCTTTTTAACCAATAAAAGAGCTGCAGGTACAATTTTTCTTGTTGATTTTTCAATAAATTTAAGACAATAAATTCTTTCGCAATCAATTAAAGGAAACCTTAATTAACAAATATCATAAGGCACTTATTAAATAAATCATTTTGTAAAACACCCCATCCGTGAAATTTTTTTATCCAAAACTCCAACAAAATAGTGATACATCAACAAAATCAAGTCATATCAAGAGTAAAAAGTCACTTAAACTTTCTGCTTTGTTTTAGAAAAAAAAAATCATTTAAACTTTAGGTTTTGTGCAAAAAGAAAACAAAACCCAATAATTTGATGTCAGTTTCTTTTGGCAAATGATGTGGTTTAATTTAAAGAATTTAAGATGGATATGAAATGATTAAGGTTGTATCAGAAGGACCTTCCTTTAGAATAGCTTCAATAAGCATATTGGCACTCTCTCCTTTACTAAGTTGGATCTTTACTGTTTTAGCATTCAACTGAATTGCTGGTGATGAAATTGCAAACTGGAAAACATTGTGAAGCAATGACTGTATAAACTGCACAATTAATACAAATACATCAAGAGATTATAGAACAAATTAATTAAAAGATAATAAACTGGGAATTTATATATATATATATATATATAAGTAAAAGTATCTTTACTGCCCCTAAATTATAGAGTTTTTATTGACTTTATTTCCTGTCAATTATGCTTCTAAATTTTTAAATTGTAAATATTTTGCCTTTCACCCAAATCTCGTCTAAATAATAAAAGTCAAATGCAAATGAGACTGTCCTTAATTATGACCTATAATGCTAACTGTAATGTCAAACAATTATACATATTTAGCTAGAGTTTCTTTGTCAATTTAGCTAAGATAAGACCATCATATATATCGTGGTTAAATTGATGAAACAATGTTATTAAATATATGATATTTGATATCACAATCAACAATGGAGACCACAAAGATTGTCACATTTGCATCTGTTATTATTTATTTATACAAAATTTGAGTGAAAAATAAATATAACTTACAATTTAAAAGTCTAGAGACACAATTGACAGAAAATTTATAGTTTAGATTCACCAAATATACTTCATGTCCTATACATAAATAAAATATGAAGTATTATGAAATTTGTTAGATAAAGATAATAATTGGTAAACTTACATTATTACTAGGAGGAGGATCATAACCCAAGTGATAATTATTTGCAGATATCTCCAAGGTCTTCAAAGAAGGAAGTTTTCTCAAAAAGGATATAATTGCACTTTCTTGTTCTACCCACTTCCAATTTTTTACAACAACAAAAATATGCAATTTCTCTAACTTGTCCAGTGATGGAAAATAGGTTCCTTGAAATGAAAGAAGTTGAAGCTACAAAAAGAAAAATTTTAATTCCATATAAATATTAAGTATGTACTATCTAAAAATCCAATATGTTTTGAATTGAAATATATAGTGCTTTACTCTAAATTGTAAATTAAAATTTAGACTTAAATTGCAAATCTTAAACTTTGAATTCAAAATTCTAGACACCTATATATATATATATATATATATATTTTTTTTCTATGGTCAACCTTAAACCTTAAACGACCACCAAACACGTGGATCAACTGGTAAGGAGTTGTTCCAGCTTAACCAAAGGTCTTGAGTTCGAGTCTTGGGAATGCAGCTGTGTTAAAACTTGATTGGAAGAGCTTTGTCGCCCTTGTGGTCCTATCTGGCTCGAATGGGATTAGTCTTCGCTTAGAGCGTTAAAACGGATGATAGGTGGAGAATACCGATGGTTTACACCCAAAAAAAAATTATTGCCTTGAATTTAATTTTTAAAAATATTATGCACCTAAAAATAGAGTTATTAACAATGGATGCTTACAAATTTAATGTTATTATTAACAATGATGTAAATTATATAATTAACACCTAAATAAAATTAGGCCGAACTAGGTACCACTAAAATGTAATTTATTCTTTTTAATTTTATTAACTTAACCATTAACATAAAAAAAAAATACTGAGCTCCGCAATAATTTTCTAAAAATGTGATCAATTTTTACGGATATGAGATATATATGGTAAAGTGTAAACTATATGTTTATAAAATATTTAATTGTTCACACATGCTCATTGACTTTATTGCTTCAAATTGACTAAATTTCTCAATAATGATCTGAAAAAGTTTCGTTCCCACCAATGTATATGAGATATATATGGTAAAGTGTAAACTATATGTTTATAAAATATTTAATTGTTCACACATGCTCATTGACTTTATTGCTTCAAATTGACTAAATTTCTCAATAATGATCTGAAAAAGTTTCGTTCCCACCAATGTATTTGAAATAATAAAATAATTAGAACGTGATTCCAATTTTCAGGATGCGAGTGAGACGAGAGCATAGGATTCATTCTCGACAAAGATAGATCGAACCACATACTTATTTTTATTGATACTTGATTGTTAAATAGAACTTTGAATTTTGGATCAGTGTGTATATATATATATTGTTGGATATATTGGGGTTTTCAGGACTAAATATCTGCCCATGTGGGAGTCCGATCGGGTCGAGTGAGGATCCGTTAGAAAGCTTGCAGAGAGACTAAGAGAACGAAACGAAAATGACTCTCATCGGAGGTCACATGAGCCCGTACTCGTGGCCTAAAGTGGGCTAGGTGATCATGATGGAAGTGAATATTTTGTTCACATTCCAAGTCCCACATTGCTTGCATCAATGATGGGATCTCTCTCATCCTCCTATAAATAGGAGTGACTCCACCCCTTTTTGGTTGCTCATTCCATGTGTTGGAAAAGGGGGTCCCGTTTGGGAACCCCACTCAGTATAAGTTTTCTCTTTCTCTTGAGTCTTCTTCCGCGCATCAGTCGTGGACATGTGGCTCTACCTCTCGTAAGTAAAGTCCTCCGTTTGATGCGGCCATTTCTGGTGTTCGTCGTTTGGAGGACAGCCCTGGGTGGAGCAGAGGCACTGGCAAGATCCAAGCTTTTAGCGATGGCGTCCAGGTTAGTAGCTTCCGCAATATTTATTTTTGCCTGGATTTATTTTCGATTTTTCATTTAGGTCCCTGGGTCGGACCGGGTCATGTGGATCCGGGCCTTTCCCTACATTGGTATCAGAGCCTGGTTATGCTAGAACTCTGTTCTCCAGGGATTGATGAACCTAAAAGGGTTAAGAACATGTTTAGAGCTTGTTTGTTTAAAACTTAGGAACATGCTTAAGTTCCCAATTTTAATTATATGTTTTAATTTTAATTTAAAACATGTGATAGTCAAATATTGTAGGATAGGGTACCATAATTTTTTAATTTAAATTATATGTGTTAATTTTTTGATTCAATATTGATTGTTAACCCATACCCTAAAACCTAGAAACATGTTTAGGTTCCCCTCTCAAATATTAAAGACCCTAATTTGCATGCATGTATATATTATTTAAGGTATGTGTACCCTACGAATTAGATATATACCTGTGGATGTATGCTACTGTTTTGGAATGGGGAATGATGAGTGAAGTGGTTCACCGGCGAACGGCGCCGCCGCCGTCGGAGGTCCGCCGACTGCCATGGATCGCCGGCGACGGCGCCGAGAAGTCGCCGGCGACGGCGGAGGTCCGGCAACCTCCGCCGCCGATGGTCGTCGGTGACGGCGGAGGTCCGGTGACCTCCGCCGTCGAGGATTGTCGGTCGGAGAGTCTCCGGCGGCCGCCGCGAGTGCCGGCGGTGATCCGGCGCCGGCCGTCCGTTGACCGCCGGCGAGGTCAACGGTTGACCATTAACTGGTCAACGCTGACCGTTGACCAACATCGCGAAATTTTCTATCGCGCATAATTTCTCCGATTTCGACGATTTTTGAGTCGTTTTTCTCGTTTTAGTGAGACGAATCCAAATATGGGGAGAAATTAAGGTGATTTGGAGTCTAAAGAGTGGATATGACCATCTCTTGACTCATTCACATACACAACCATAGAGAAGATTTAAGCTATTTGTGATCGTTTAAATTACCTTAAGTTTTTTATTCGAGTGGGAGCTAGGGGCAACATTTGGCAAACCTATAACTCGATGTAAATGCTTATCCACGTGGGAATTTAAATAGTAAGTGACTATTTAATTGATCGTAAGCGTTGTAATCAAGTGGAAGTTCGAGGTCGTGCCTGTGGCAAATCGATGTTCTTCTTGATCGCTTACATAGTGGGAATCCAAAAGGGATTTTGAATAGTATGTGACTATTCTATAAAAATTGTTGAGTCAAGCAGAGCAAAGTGTACATATATAGGCTCTCTGTGTGATGAGGGTGGTTGACCCTACTTCTCGTATGCAGAGACTGACTATATCTACACTCGTCTTGCGTTGATTACAATTTTCAGGAGTTGTGTGTTGTGTAATAAGGAGCTGTGTAATTAGTGTTAGCGTTTAGGATTGACTGATAACATAACTATAAAACTTGTAAACGTAGATCACATTAGAGATATCGCTTTGGTGACACTGTGGTCACCAAACTGAGGCAGCTTACAATCAAGTTTGATGCCTCCAAGATGCGCTCTGACAAGAGAATGAAAACGCATCTAAGGGAGAAATCAAACTTAATTTGGGAGTGTGAGTAAACCTGAAGACTCACCACTGCAAACAGTAAGTTCAAACTGTTGATAGATCTCTTCCCTCCTATTGGGAGTGCATGTAGGTCATTCTGACCTTCACTAATACCATCAAGTTTCTTGATGATATTTAACACCACTTAATGCTTAAAGATTGGTGGCACAAGGCTGCAAAATCTATCGAGCATGTAGCCTAAGTGGCTAAAGTTACTTAGAGCTCTAGGCTCCAAGAACAAGGACAATGGGTCCAAGAGATGTGGTGCTAGGAAGAGAAAGGGTAAGTGTAAGGTAAGTAGTCTCAGTTCAAAGGAAAAACAAGAGAGGAAAAGAGATTTTGGCCAAGGTCAAATGTTGCTTGTGTCATTCTATAAGGCACTATGCGCAAAAATTGTTTGCAGCAATCATTTTCCTCTCACCCATGAACATTGGTTCATGGAGTTCCGTCCTCTGCCCAATGGGAGCAGAAGTATCCTCGTGGGAACATAGAATTATTAAAGTTAAGAGGTCGGATAACTACAAAAACAAAGTTGCGTAGTGGCCACTCTTTATCTTTATAAATGTTTTGTGTTCTAGATACTGAACGGAACTCATTATTAGATGTTTTTTTCCGTAAGAGAACTTAAGATATAATATGATCTACATGTTTATCATGACTCCGTAGTGTTAGTTTTGGTTTTATGACAATAGTTTTGTTGCGATACACTTTGAATTACATTCCGGTAATTCAACTAGTTGCTTTGCTGTGTCTTCCTATGTGGTTGATACATCTATTTGGCAAGTGCGTGTGGGACGTAATTACGTATTAGCAAAGGAGAATTTGTGAGGACAAATTCCCAATGCTAGTTTGTAAACGTTGCCTTACAGACAAAGCAACCTGTTGCTGTGTCTTCCTCTGTGGTTGATACACCTATTTGGCAAGTGCGTGTGGGACGCATTTACGTATTAGCAAAGGAGAATTTGTGAGGACAAATTCCCAATGCTAGTTTGTAAACGTTGCCTTATAGACAAAACAACTTGAGAACCATTCAGTCATGAAATCAGAAAACCCGCTTTCATCAAATTAGTCCACTCGGGCATCAGTGGTCCGATAAGCGTGGGGGCAAGGCAAGTGGCCTAGTATTTTCTCACAGTTACGTGATGAAATTAGGGATAGTTAGACAACTAACTCCACAGCAAAATCAGTTGCTCCTGGAGTTGGTTAAGTTGATAATGACTCAGGTGAACGTTCCCATTGGGGAGATGCTTTACCAACGATCACTTTCGTACTTAACCATATGCCCTTTCAAATTATGTGAATGATTCCTGATGAGTTTTAGTTAAGTAAAAGACCTGATTAGAGTATGCTGAGACCATAAGGGTATACAGAAAACTTGATCCTTCCTGTGAGTATAGGAAGCTTGACCCTAGAGGCAAGTAGCGTGTCTTGGTAAGATAGCTTGGTCACTCAAAAGGATGTGTCTTCATTAGTGAGAATGAAGACACTCCGGTCACATAATTTGAGTCTAAAGATGTAGTGGTCCTTAAGACAAACTTTTCTAGAGTAAGGGAGACGGATTTTGGGATGTGCATCTTTATTGAAAGAAGGTAGACCTACAACACGTTGAGAGGAGCGTATAGACGCATCTCCAGTTGCTGAGTCCAGTGGGAGTAAGGCTTATGAGGAGCATATCTCCACGAAGCACAATCCAAGAGGAGTACTAGATGAGTACTAAATTATCAAGTAGAGCCTTTGATAGTTCAAAAGGTTCTCTCCGGCCCTACTAGTAAAAGTTGGACTAAGACGATGGAAGAAGAAAAGACGAAGTCTATAAGGACATACCAAGTATAAGACTTGGTGCATCTGCCCCGCGTCACAAGGCATTTTGAGAACAAGTGTGCTCTCAAAAGTTAGGGGAGGCAGATGGGTTAATCAACCACTACTAGGCACATTAAGCAGTGAAGAAGTGCACACAACAAAAGGTATCGACTGTGACGAAGCCTTCTCGTCTGTTGTGTGACCAAAGTTTGATTCTAGCTTTGGTCACCAGTTTAAGTCTGGGAGTACATCGATTAGGGTGTCATGACCACTTTATTGTATGGCAAACTAGGTGAAGGGATCTATGTGCACAAACACATAGGTCTCATAGCAAAAGGCTAGGAGCGCAGAGTATGCTGACTCCGAGGATCTATCAAGATCTCACATATTCATCTAGACGTGTGATAATTGACCACTTAGTCCATTTCAAGAAAGTTGAGAGTATTTCATTACCCTCACGCTATATGTAGAAGACATATAGCTAGCTAGAAATAACACAGAGGCTGCTTTAGCCACTTAAGCATGTGGCTATCCTTTCATCTTTTAAGATAAAGGAAATGGTTTAGACAGTGGGAGTCCAAGATTCATGGAGAATGCTCCAAGAATTGACTCACTCTGTCATAAGAATCCTATGAAGAAGAGATTCTTGGCGGATCCCATTTGAGGGGACCTGAATCCGAGTGATGTGCTAGTAGCTAGAGGCAAGAGTTTGAGTCTTGCTACACGTCTTTAGACTAAGTCAGAGATGGAGTCATTGGATAGTATTTTGATACATGTGGTTGGTAGCTAGAAGTACAATTAGGATTGTACTCGCTCTAACGTGCTTTTTGTAGTTGGCTTTGTGAGCCGTTATCAGTCAAACCTAGGTCAAACACACTGTTTATAGTGTTTTGTGGTACTTGAAGGACAATGCTGAAGGGCGCTGCTGGAAATCGATTGTTTTCATCATATTGGTGACCTGCAAATGGCGGGCCACACATTGATGTCGATTGGGTAAGAGACTTGGATGAGAGGACATTCACGTCTTGGTGTGCTTTGCTAAGCACTGGAACCATCTTGCAGAGAAGCAAGTAAGGATTATGCATTTCTCTGTCCACTAGGGACATAGAGTTCATTGCATTATCATCAGCAGTACAGGACAGTTTGGATTAGAAGATCTAAAGTCACTTATAGATCGCAGAAAGAGCTGTTGACCTAGTGATATTTATCTCATCAAGTCAAACAGCTATGGTTTACACCAAAGAAATCCTAAGTACCACAACAGAACGCAACATAACTTTGTATGAGACATCGTTACATAGTAGTTAACTACCCTGTTATGTCAGTCTAAGCATCAAGTGGCTGGAGAGAGGGTTCTCACAGTATGACCTGTGATAGAGCATTGGCTCTATACCCTCACGGACCCGCATTGGTGGGTTGGCTGTATAGAGATACAAGCCATAAAACAAGTGTTTTAGATAAACTGGATTGCTTAGAACCAGGGTGATTTAACATAGTTTATGTCATAAGGAGAAGCTTTGTGAAAACTTTATTTCTTGATCATAAGTAAAGTGTAATGCCTAGGCTTACCTTTATTTGTGTGGATCAAGAAGTAGAAGTACTTATTACACAATATATAAAGTATGTCGTACAGGCTTTGGAGGTTGGCTCTCTCACACGAGCAACCGCCTTGGACACGCAAGTGGTGTGGGCCAAGATGAGACTTGGGTGCTTTTTCCTTGAACACCAAAATGGGATATAGTGTGAATATCCAGAGGCAGCTGAAAAGCGCCGAGTGTTGGACAGGAAAACACCACTGAGAACTGATAAGTCGCCTTAGTAAGTGTACTAGGATGAGATCCGCTAAGATGATGAGGTCTTGTGATCAAATTATGAATTCCCGCTATTCATAATGCCTGTAGCCAGACGTGAGTGCTCCACTTGGCGCTATGTGAAGCGAGCGAAGTGTGGTAGCAAACTCAGGTCAGATTCTAAGTGAGTCTGGACTAAGGTCTGTGTGGTGTAAGTGATTGAGGATCAAAATCGACATACGCTCAAGAACACCACAACGTGCGTTTCATACCGCATGTGCTTTAAGAACCGCAAGGGAAGCATGTGAAAGAATCCCTGCTTCAATGCTGTGTGAGTCCCTGAAAGGATGCATCAATCCTTTCAAAGGGTACCCTTATGCACTTTGACTCTGTCATGAAGAGATGAGGTAGTGCATGCTACTTTGATACCTTTTCAAGAGGCTATGGAAAAATACGGCCCGATGGAAGACTGTCAGGAAAGCAGCTATCTTTGATTGAACTGATAAGAGGTCGAAAGGAAGATTGTGTTGACATATGCATGTGTGATAGTATCCTGAGGTCGACCCATTATGTGATCCCTTTGAGGTTCTCATGGATGTGGATACCTATCGCAACTGAGTGTGGCTGAAGTCCTAGTCTTATTGTAGACTTAGAGGGATTGGACTAGCCATGTATATGAACACGTCTAGGGAACCCATGGCACTATTTTTCGGTGAGACATGTGGTCACATCATCAGACACTTAGGTTGTAGCATTACTTATAGCTGGGCCCTAACAGGCTTCTAGTATAAGGCTCCCACATATCGTGCGAAGCGGTCACGACTGACACGGAGTATGAAAGAAGACGACGAGAGAAAGAGAAATAGAGAAGTCCTTTGTGATAAGGATAGTCATGGGCCTCCCACCATGTGCGAGTGGGAGTATGTTGGATATATTGGGGTCTCCGGGACTAAATATCCGCCCATGTGGGAGTCCGATCGGGTCGAGTGAGGATCCGTTAGAAAGCTTGCAGAGAGACAAAGAGAACGAAACGAAAATGACTCTCATCGGAGGTCACACGAGCCCGTACTCGTGGCCCAAAGTGGGCTAGTTGATCATGATGGAAGTGAATATTTTGTTCACATTCCAAGTCCCACATTGCTTGCATCAATGATGGGATCTCTCTCATCCTCCTATAAATAGGAGTGACTCCACCCCTTTCTGGTTGCTCATTCCATGTGTTGGAAAAGGGGGTCCCGTTTGGGAACCCCACTCAGTATAAGTTTTCTCTTTCTCTTGAGTCCTCTTCCGCGCATCAGTCGTGGACATGTGGCTCTACCTCTCGTAGGTAGAGTCCTTCGTTTGGTGCGGCCATTTTCAGTGTTCGTCGTTTGGAGGACAGCCCTGGTGGAGCAGAGGCACTGGCAAGATCCAAGCTTTTAGCGATGGCGTCCAGGTTAGTAGCTTCCGCAATATTTATTTTTGCCTGGATTTATTTTCGATTTTTCATTTAGGTCCCTGGGTCGGACCGGGTCATGTGGATCCGGGCCTTTCCCTACATATATATATATATATATATATATATATATATATATATATATATAATATGGCTGTGGGGTCTTCCCGTCAACGGTCTCATAAAATAGTCAATTAGTTAATTAAAAAAGGAAATAAAAATATGATGTGAGAAGATCATGGGTGAGAGAAAATAAGAATAGTGATAACTTTTCAGGATTCTATTTTATTATTTTAAATATAATAATTATTTTATTTTATATTTTAAAATTTTAAAATAATTTAATATTTAAATTTTTATTAATTTAAAGTATAATAATCGTAATTTTAAAATATATTTTAAAAAATAAATTACATGCACGGTACGTGCATACGAAGCCTCTAGTATATATATATGCCTTTTGAATTTTAAAATTTTGCAAACAAACTTATAACCTTACACCCAGTATCGTCCTTCTGTCCTTGTAAGCACATTTTGTGAGGATATTTTAGCCATTTCATATTTTAACTGCTCCAAATTAAATGACTAAAATAACATTAATTATAATTATTAAAATATCTTCACAAAATGTACTTAATTACATAACATATAATAATGACTAAAATTCTTTTATAAAATGTGTTTACGTGGCAAATAAGCTAAAATATCCTCACAAAATATATTTACGTGACAGATAATGACTGAATGTACACGGAAGACTGATGGATGTGTACTACATATGTGCCCCAAATTGAAATGTTAAAGAATGTATTTGTAAGATTTTAAAATTCGGCTTAAATTAATCATATATAATTATATATAGTGTTGAAGAAAGATGTGTAATTAATTATATAATACAAATATGAGACATTAAACCCTTTAATTAACTTTTTCCTTTGCTTCTTCCTAAAAGCATAGAAAGATACATAAAAAGAATTCTTGGCCAACTTTTCGTGTTTCAGAATGCATTTTAATATATATTATGGTAAGATTAGACATTAATTACACAAATCACGAGTCTCAAGTCTCTATATATATGATCACTATTTTTGTCTAGTTCTTTGTGATCTTTTCTCGCTCAAGATAATTATAGTATGAACTATGAACTATATATATATATATATATATATATATATATATATATATATATATATATATATATATATATATAGGGTTGTTATTTTCTTTAGTTTTGTGTCACACGTTTTCTGGGGTACAATATAATAAAATACCTACTTTATAATTTTAAAATAATTAAAATAAAATACATGATACGATGAGATGGAAGAGAGAAAACAAAAATAATATGTAAAGTACTTATAAGAAGAAGGGTAAATTATAGTTTGTCCCCCTGTGGTTTGGCCTAAATCCAGTTTGTCCCCCTGTGATTTAAAATGCGACACTTAACTACCATGTGGTTTGGCTTAAAATTAATGTGCCCCCTGTGGTTTAGAGTGTGACACTTGACCCCCCTGTGGTTTGTTATGTTATCACTTAACTACCTTATATTATTTTTTCCTCAAAATTTAATATTTAATATAACTTATAAAAGAAAGTACCTAAAAACATTTGAATTAATTAATTATTTTATTAAATATTTATTTTATCTATAAAATAATAATATTAAACTCTAATCTTCTATTTTCAACTCTTTTTAGCGTTTCCTTCAAACTCTTTCTTTCCTCTAATCTCTCCACTATATCCAAGAGTACTGTTATGCTCCTAGTCTAAGGATACTTTTCTAAGAAAATTATTGTTTAATGTTAGAGTTTCTAAGCTCAATAATGTTAACATTCAATCCAGGTATGTATGTTCTGAACTTGAACAATAAAAAAATTTAAATTTAGTTATATATTTGTATTATATTATTCTTTTACAATTTTATTTTGATTGATTTAATAATTCTAAAACATTAAAGATAAAAAATACCAATAAAATGAATAAATAACTAAATATAAATAATCAATGGAGTAAACAATAAATATTAAATTATTTTATTGTTTTTTTAAAACTATAATTTTATTTTTATATTAATTATATTTTTTTTAATAATTTTATAATTCTAGAGTGCTGAATGACAAATTTTAAACATTAAAAATATTAAATGATGATTAATTTGACTAAAATTTGGATAGAAGATAGGTGAAGGTAGTTAAATGATAACATAACAAACCACAGGGGGGTCTGTCACACTCTAAACCACAAGAGGGCATATTAATTTTAAGTCAAACCACAGGGTGGTTAAGTGTCGCATTTTAAACCACAGGAGGACAAACTGAATTTAGGTCAAACCACAAGGGGACAAACTATAGTTTACTCTAAGAAGAATGATCAAATAAATAAATTTATATTTATTACTTATGATTTTAAAATATAATAACATTATATAAAATAGTCTCAAATTATTATTATTTAAAATAAACAAAATATTTATTGAAGGTTGTTAAACAAGTTAAACCTTAATCCCATTAATTAAGGACGGTAATTATAAATGAAATTAAGGGTATATTTGAATAATAATATTTTAAATTTTATAGAATTTGAATTAACTACAATCTAAATTCCTTGTATTTAAACACAAGTAATTTAAAATTTTTTACTTCATTCATTTATAAAATAATTATATATTTAAATTTTAGGAAATCAAGAACGCTCGACTTACTAACATATATATATACTAGCATCCAACACGCACTCCCGTGCGTGATGTTTGTTTTTCCTATATGTGTAATCTACTTTTTTTAAATATGTGCGCGTATAAAAAAATATATTTTTACTGTGCGTGTTGTCTGCTTTTTCTATGTGTTTAATATTAATAAAAAATTATAAATTATTAAATTATATATTTTTACCGTGTTGTCTGCTTTAAAATTAATAAAAGATTGAATATTAAATTATTTCAAAATTTTAAAATATAAAATAAAATATTTATTATATTTATAATAATAAATGAAATCCTGAGAAGTTATCACTATTCTTATTTTCTCTCACCCATGATCTTCTCACATCATATTTTTATTTTCTTTTTTAATTAACTAATTGACTATTTTAGGAGACCGTTGACGGAAAGACCCCACAGTCATATTAATATATATATATATATATATATATATAAAAGCTCTACTACAACAAAAAAGACTTTTACCTGCAGTTGAAACCGCCACTAAAAAATATAAAAACTGCAACTATATAGACATTATACCAGCAGTCATCTAGGTGCTACAATTGAAGCACAAATTGTTGCTATATCCCTGTGACAAAAAAGCTCTACCAGCAGCGAAACCAATGGTTGGTATAAAATTATTCTATAGCAGCAAGAAGAAAAGTGTTACGACAAAGTTAAAAAGCTGCTAGTATAGGCTTTTTTCTGCAGCAAAGATAAAACTGCTGGTATAGGCTGGTTTTTTTACATCAAAAATAAAACAGCTAGTATGGATATTGGTTTTATGCAGCAAAGATTAAACTGCTGCTATATCCCCTATAATTAATATAATTTTCCTGCCATATATAATATACTAGAGGCTTCGCAAGCACGTACCGTGCATGTAATTTATTTTTTTAATTTAAAAATATATATAATGTAAAATTATTTTTATTTAAAATAATAAAATTAAACATGTAATAAATTTTAATTTTAAAATAAAAAATAAAATAATAATGATTATATTTTAAAAATAAATTAAATATTAGGAAATTATTTACTCCCCTACTTTTTTTAATAACTACCTATTATATATACTTTTTCTCTCCCACCATCACATATTTTTTTAATTAGAAAATGCCTATTTTGTGACCCCAATGACCAGAAGGGTCACAGCCATATATATATACTAGAGGCTTCGCATGCACCTACGTGCATACATGTAATTTATTCTTAAAATTTTTTAAAATATAATATAAAATAGTTATTATATTTTAAAATTATTAAAAATTAAATATTTTAAAAATTTAAAATTTTTAAATAGAATTGTTATCATAATTTAAAATTAAAAATTAAAAATTGAGAAGTTATGCACTTCTCCATTTTTTTAATAACCACCTATCATACTTTTTTTCTCTCTCTCACATCCTCCAATCATATTATTTTTTTGTATTTTTTAATTATAAAATATAGCTATTTTGTGAGAAGTTGAGGGGGAAGTTATTTTTTTGGTGTCACACTTTGGTTGTGTGACACCAAAAACTCCAAAACCATATATATATAGATATATATAGATAATGCCAAAAAGAAGTTAATTATATAAGGGGTATCTTAACTACTTATCCTATTTAATTTGCATATAGAGCAGGATTCAATATTACTTTTCTACCCCTACATTTCCAAAACTAAAAAAAAAATGAAAGAACCTGGATAAGAAGAGGAGCAAGGTCAGGATCACTCATGCTAAGGATTGAAGAAGAAAATCATGTTTGTACATCAGGAATAATATACTTTTTTATTTTAGTTCCAATATAGTTTATTTTTGCATTATAAAATATTCCAATATAGTTCCAATATAGAGCTGTAAAAATTTGGTTGAACCCACCAGACTGTCTGTTTAACCCATCGTCGAGTGGGTTGGGTTTACAGTTCTTAACTTGTATAATACTGGTACTATTAATAATCCGATTTAACACATAAGTGGGTTAAAGGAGCTGACTCGTGGGTTATGTAGACTAACATGTATAATGAATAGCTAGGTAAAATGGGTTGAATTATTACTAGTACTAGCATTATACAGGTTAAAAACTATAAACCCAATCTACTCGATGGGTTAAATAGGGAGTCTGGTGGGTTCATCCCATTTTTTATGGTTCTATCCCAAACATATAAATATAATTTTTGTAATATTTTTTAATGCAAAAATAAATTATATTGGGACTAAAATGAAAAAAAAATATTATACCTGATGCATAAACATGGTTTTCTCCTTCAATCCTCTATATTGGACGCTTGAAATAAGAAGAATGCGACGCCGTTTTTGTGGCATGGACAGTATTTTTAATGACAAGAGACGCTCCTCTTTCCTTACCTGCATATATATATATATATATCACTCTATTTTTCTACTTTAACTTCAATTTGATCCCACACAAAATAATAACATTGATGCATGGGCCTAAATTAATAGAGGAGTCGAGGAGATGAAAAAAATAGCCCAAAGTTGAGAATAATAAATAGAGTAATTAAATTAATAATTTAGATCTCACTAGCAAGATGCTATGTCTGCATACATTTGATTTTTTTGAAAAATTAAATAAGTATTTAAAATAAGAATAATAATAATAATAACAACAATAATTAATAATAATAAATATTAATTAGAGTTGAATCCATATACCTGTACTGCCTATGTGAGTCTGTGAGCGGACCAAGATTTTTTAAAAACCCACCTATATTATGATGAAATTGTAATGATCTCTTAAATCTTGAATTTTAAATAATTACCAAATTTTTCAGAATTATTGAGAATATTTAATTTAAGTCAAATTAAACAAGGTATTTAATCAGTTACAAGATATTTTAAATACCTTAAAAGTGACTTTAAGATTTTTTGTTGTGCCTTATTAAATTGAAATACCTTAAAGTGATTAAATAACTTACAACTCAAAGTTGGTTATCCAAATTTTACTTTATTGTTTATTCATTCCATTCATTTTCACATATATATTCAATAAAATTAAACAAGACAAAACACAATAACAATAATATATAATTCAAACATATATATGTATATATTTCAAATTATATCCCATGCTAGTATACATAGATATTAATTCATCATTAGTACAGCAATCACCCAAGAAAGCTAAAACAACAAAGGTCGTCAAACAATAATAACCAAATACCCATGGGATAGAGGATTCAACGTTACGTTGTACAGCATTGAAAAGCAAATAGAGAGATCTAGACATGAAAATATATAAGTCTCACGTTAGGTGAGGTTTACATGTGGATTCCGTCCATGTATCTATCTCTCGTCTTTACTTTCCAGTGCTGTACAGCACTGCATTCAAAGACACACGCACGGGCGATATAGCCGTTATTATTGGTACGAAAGAAGACAAGGAAATGGAAGCCTGAGGCTCGAGGCTCAAGAACGAAGATTGACTAAATTCTTCTGAAGCAACCACTTGAGACTCCAAAAATGTTGTTGGTGGTTCCAAGCCAAGAAAGTCCAACCAAAACTTGCTTGATCATAGACTTGTATTTGGGCCCTCACAAATTCTTGGGCCTCCGATTCAGTAAGTTCTGCTCCAGTCGTCCCTCCACAAGACCATTCTCCTGCAATAATATTTAAAACAAAAATTATTTAAACAAATCTACTTTGGCCCATTTTAAGGAATGGTTTTTATAGTCTTGGCTCCTTTGGACCCATGGTGGGCTTGCTAGGGTCGGCCCAGCCCACATGGTATTTATTTCTAAACTTTTTTTAAATATTTAAAAATATTTTTGTTATATAAAATATTATAATTTATATATGTTACTATGTAATAGTATTTTTTTTTTGGCCAAAACTATGTAATAGTATCCATAACATCCTAATATATAAAATAAAATATATTTTTATAAGTTAATTTGTAATATCCGTTCATAATATGTTGATTTATAAAATAAACTATACCAAATAACTTTTTAAATCATATTTTTCTAAACTAATTTGTAATATTTATTCGTAATATGTTAATATTTGATCAAATAAAATAAAATATTTTAAAAAAACATTAAATAAAAAAACCCCATAGGTCAGCCCTTAGCGTTTCAAAAACTAGCCTGGACCAATATCTCTTTAAAATGGGCCAAATCTAACCCGACCCATTTGACAGTCGTACTAATAAGAGCCTATCCTAAAGAATTAGAAGACAATATTCAATCTACTCAATTTGTAATTGTAAGGAAAAAAAAATTAGAAACATTCATTTTAGCAAAATTAAATTAAAAATCTCATTGGTATGCCTTTGGCCCTTCCCGAACTAAGTTAGACCAGTATTTTAGGTCCACTTTTTTTAGAATGGGCCAAACCCGATTTGACTCATTTTGACAGACCTATTAAGACGAACCTATCCAAAAGAATTAGAAGACAATATTCAATGTACCCAATTTGCAAAAATTGTAAGGAGTGAGGGTTGAAGCATAGATTACCAATAAATAGAAGAACCTTCCCATTGTCACTAGTCAAGTGTGTGGTATGGTGACTCATATCTTGATTTCGCTTCTCTGTGACATAGTTAATGTGATCTTTGGCCTCCTTTGAATCAATAAAAAAGTTGTACCAATGCACATCAATTACGGTATTATCAAGGCTCTTAGCAAGAGGTAGGAGTGCTCGGAACAAAGCATGCTCATCTTCATTTCCAAAATCGAAACTCAGCATTTCATTGAAAATCACGTGAACTGTGGGGTTGTATTTGCGTATAACTCCGTGAGCTGCTCGATAATACTTTTCCACGCTCTCGAGGCTAACATCGGGATATCGAGGCTCGTTTAAGAGTTCGATTCCGTACAAGCTTTCGTGATTTTGATACCTGCGTACCAAAACATCCCCAATAGTTAATTAGCATTAATGAAGAGTATTTTAATAATTTTTTTAATCTTTTCAACTTCGTTACTATTTTTATTCAAGGTTTCAAGTAACATTATTAAAAGAGTCTTCACTAATCTAAATAAAAATGATGCCATAATTGAAAAGTGTTAAAAAATATATACAAATTTGACGTAGAGCAGTTGAATGAAATATTTTAAAACTCAGGGGTATTATGTGTTTCATCTGGCAAAAAATTCAGGGGCCTTCTGTGCATCTAAGCCCAAAATTTATAGACAAAGATTCCCATTTTGGTCCCTAATGTTTAGCATTTTTCTCAATTTAATCTTTATGTTTGCTTTTGGTACCAATTTGCTCCCTCCATTTAGTCCATTATGATAACATTTTGTTAAATAATATACTTTAATAATGGAGGGACCAATTATTAGTACTGGTAGTAAATGCAAGGGACCAAATTGAAAGTGAGCAAACTAAGGGACCAAATTGGTACTAATAAAAAATGTAAGCAACCAAATTGAGGCTGAGCGAATGTTAAGAATCAAATTAAAAAAAAAAGTACTAAACGTCAAAGATCAAAATGAAGTTTTTGTTAAAATTTTTATAAACATACGTACCTTTTAGCAAAGATTTCTATGACTTCAAGTGTTTGGTTAATGGTCTCATCTGTTTTCCCCCATTCTACAGAACCATCTCTTGTACCACTGTGTGCAACACCACTTTGAGAACCTGGTGCTGCGTGAAGATCAAGTATAACCTTGATTCCATATTTCCTACCATTAAATCAATCCCAATAATTAATACAGATCAATACCAACATGATAATATATTAAGTCATCTTTATAGAAATATAATAATGAATACTTACTGAGCCCAATATAAGGCATTGTCTAGTGCTTTCAAAGAACCGCTTACATATGGGAAAGGTGGATTTGGATCATAAGCAGTCCACCAACCAACTGGTATTCTTACAGCATTAACTCCATACTCTCTCATCAATTCAAAATCTTTTTCCACAACGAAACTCTCATAGTGTTTCTGAAAACCAACAAATTAAATCACCCATCAATATATAATAATGTACATAGCTTAAACTTGGTTGATATTTGTTATATTAATTATTAAAGTGGAAATCTATTTTTAGTTTTTGGTCAACCTAATATTTAGTTCCTAAGACGTTAGTTGAGTTGTTATTTAATCAGGTGACGTGACCTTTAAATACCAACGTTTCGCCGTTAACTTGCTACTTGTGCTGTCATACGTCACATTTTCATATCATTTTGAGGAGAAAATTTTTTATTAAAAATGTCTAATTTGTATTTTTTTTTAAATTTTCCTTTTTAAAATGACGTGTCAATGTGGCATGACAACGCAGATAATATGTTAACGGTGACGTGCCATTATTTAACGATCATGTCACCCAGTAGGTAACAGCTAAAATCCCAGAAATTAAAGAGTTGACAGAGGTAAAAATTTAGAGACAAAATAGTATATTTTCATTATTCAATAACTAAATAATAGATTGACTAATAATTCAATAAAAAAAATTTCCTCATTTATTAAACAGAAACTCCATAAAATGAAATCAAATAGTTATTAACTTAACTCTTATATTTTATACAAATGAAATATATAACCAAAACAAATTTTGCAACTAAGCATGAAAATAGTTTAGTTACCTGCATAACTTCGGCAGCTTTAGAGCCTAACCCATTTTGAAGTTGGAAATCGCCCGTAATGTCGGTATGGGCAGCCATTTTATATACCGGAACCATTGTGTAATTAAAGACAGTGGGATCATTGTCTTCCCAACCAGTAACCTCCGCGACATCCGCCGTCACCGAATCGTCTGAATGTACCTACAACGGAATTTATAGCAAGTTTGTCACATATCCAGCAATTTCGAGAATTGTGGTATACGGAAGGAAATAATTAATTAGATATTGGGTGACGATGGTTCATACCCGCAAGTATTTACCAGTGGATGCTCTGATTCTAACGGTTTTGCAATCTTTACCGTCACTTTTCTTGATGATTTCAAATTTGATAGTACCATTGGTAGGCACAGCAACAACATTAGTACGAAGATTGCCATCTAACCCCACAAATTTGCCATTGCGCAATCTGAACTCAAAAGTGTTCTCACCTAACCTCCATAGCTATGTACACAACACAAATACATAACATTAATTTGACAATGTATAGCACTTCAAAAAAAAAAATAGTATTTTTAAATATTTATATTCCGGAAGCCACTTAATTGTTGAAAGAATTAACTTTTTTCAACAATTAAATTAAATTTGAGAGTATTATTAATGTAAAATTAATATTATTATATTATTCATCACTCACCCTAAATTTATCCGGAGCATTAGTCCAATCATCGCCACCTTCTACTTCACCAGGATTCACACAAAGATTTTTCTTTGTTGCGACAGATTCGAATTCAAGAGTCGTTCCATCCTTATAACAAAAATTTGACAACAAGAATTAATTTCAATACAATGCAATTATATATATATATATAATAATATAAAAGTGGATCCTCTTAGATCAAAAGTTTTAAGCGCCTCAAATATATATATTTGTGATGAACAATTTTTTGGAGTCTAAATTCTCTAAATTTGAAAAATAACAAATTTTCCAAATGTAGGAGATAAATAGATATAAATAAAAGTTTTAGGTCCTCTAACTACTTATTAATGTAAAGGTATTTATTTATTTATTTTGCTTATACATCTCTCTCATACTTTTGAGAAATGATAAATTTGAGGTACCTAAAATTTTTAATTATAAATCTCTGTTAAAAAAGTTCTACTTAATTCCGTTATGAGACCTCATTCTACTCATACAAAATTATCTTCAATATGAGAATATACGTGAGAAATAAAAAAAAAAAGACTAATAACAGAGAAAAAAATGACAGAAAATTTATTCATATTTATATATATATACTAACCAAGAAGTCCTTGTTGGGAACCAGATCGAAGAGATGAGGCGTAACGAAACCTTCAATGAGGAGCCAACCAGCAAGATTGGTTCCTCTAACTTTAAAGCCTGATTGAGCAGAAGCCATTATGTTGGATATATTTCTTTGGTCACTTCAAGCTTGGTATCATATTCACATATTCAATGCTATATATATAGGGAAAGAAGGGACACTAATGGTCACTTCAATATATTTCTCTATAATACCATGCATGCATTAAAATATTCCCTTCACATTCTTCCTAGTGTGCAGTCATTTGACAATGGATCTAGTACTTGGCTCTTCTATGCATTAGTATGCTATGCTGACTTTTTTTCATAGTTTTCTTCACTTTTTTTATTTAAACTTGAATAATTATAAACTTTTTTTAAAGAATAATAGTTATAGATACAAAAATAAATAAAAAATTCTACACAAATAAGGATCTACCGTGAATGGTTTAGGGACTAAAAAGTTAGTCCCTAATCCACTCATAGTAAATCTCGATTTATGTGGAGTTTTAAATTTTTTTGTATCTATATCTTTCATACTCTATATATTCTTTAAAAAAAGTTTACAATTTTTCAAATTTAAATAAAAAAAAAGTGAAGAAAACTATGAAAAAAAGTCGGCCTAGCATACTAATGTATAGAAGAACCAAGCACTGGATCCATTCTCTCATTTCTCTCCCCATCATTAATTAATTAATTAGGGTAAGTATTTGTATGTATAGAGAGTTCAAGCTCACCAGTTATCAGCTGGATCTGTCTCGAGATTGTGTCATTTTAATTTTTTTAAAAAATATATATATTTTAGCACAGATCTCCAAACAGATCAAACGACTGTTAGATTATGAACTTTGGTTCACTATCTCTTTGTAGCATTACCCAATTAATTAACTCCTAGATCCATCTTATTCTTGGATTGATCTTTTATACATTGTTTAATGCAATGATTGAGGCTAATTACTTCAACCGACCACTATAATAAAAACTAATATTTTTAACAACTAATGTTTTAACGGTCATTATTGATTATTGAAAGAAAATAATTTTTTAGATTTTGATTGTGAAAATATATATATGTTGTTGAAAGAAATTAATATAGTATTTGCATTTGGTCACTCTCACTTGAATTTTTACAATAAGTTTACAAAATTCATTACTTTCTTTTTCAATAGTTTGATATTTGTTAATATTAATAAAAATTAGGTCTCTTATTTATTTAGTGTGAGTTCTTATTACATAAAAAAAATAGTATTTTCAATAACCTATATTTCAATTACCGCTATTGATTGTTGAGAAAATATAATTTTTTAACGAAAATAAATTTTAGCTACGGAAACAAGTTATTGAAAAAAATTAATAATAATAATTTTAATGATCAATATTTATCGATAATATTATTTTTAATAATACCGTTGTCTTTGATATATAACGACCATTGAAAAAATATAAAAATTATTGTCGGATAAAGTATAATCAACAATTATTGACTGTCTACCAAAAAACAATTATTGACTGTCAAAAAATTATTAATGACTCTTAATTTTTAAGAAATTATTTTGACGGTCAAATTTTGATTATTATAAAACACTTTTTCAATAATTAAATGGCTATCGAAATATAAGCCGTTAAAAATACTCAGTTTTATTGTAATGTTGGGGAGCGTTTGGCACACAGATTAATTTTTTATTTCTAGAAATCTTAATCCCAGGAATCACATTTTCAAGAATATAAAAATAAATTATTTAGTTCAACCTTCACATTAATTTTCAAAATCATTTTACAAGAATGTTGGAAGGAATAAGGTTGGGAGGATGGTTTGAGAGTGTTGTGGAGTGAAGTGGTCTGGTTTGGGTTTATAAATCCTTGGTTGGGTAATTAAGTGAGTAATGTAGTGAGATGATTGATAATGGTTTGAAAACCCTTTCAAACTATCCAGCACCTCAATTTTCAAACCTCTCCAAATTGGGGGATTTAAGATGGTTTACATTTTTTATAATATTTAATTCCATTATTAACTCTACTTTATTTTACTTTTGTTAATTCATTATAAAGATAATATTGTTCACCACCCTCTTTATTTTTTTTAAACTCCCAATCAATGAAACTATGAGAATGAGAATGTTGGAGGGAATGAGAATGTGATGTGACGTGAATGAAATAAAAGTAGATAAAATTATCATTTTATCTTTATATTAAAAGTGAGAATGAAATAAAAGTGAGTAAAAAATAAAGATAAAAATGTAAATTCAACAAATTGTAAAAAAAAAATATTACAATTACATATCCCTTAAAATGTTCATATTGATTGATGATTTTTTTTATTGGCCAATATATTGATTGATGAATTGATAATAAAGATGAATAGCAAAATTTAGCCCTTTATTGCTTTATTGTCGTGGAATATATATAATTGGCCATAATGCCTACTAAAGTAATAACACATGTTAATGAACCTTTTGATCTTCTAGAGACACTTTAATGCAATGATCGAGGATCAATTATATTACTTTCCATTCATTTAAATAATTATTTTGTTATAAGGTTGATCTTAACTTCTTCTTTTTTTACCTTTTAAATAGATACTTCTCACAATATTTAATTTTTAAGATAAATGTACATAGACAAAAAAAAAATTGATTCACCTAAAAAAATAGAGAAAATAAGATAAAAAGATTAAATTACTCTTCTTAAATTCTTTTTACTTATTTTTTCATTAATCTTTTCTTGAGATCATATGTATGGATAAAATTATAAAAAAGTAATTAATATTCTCTTGATTTATTAAAACAACAAATATTTTGAAAAAAAACAACCTCTAAGCACATATATATTGTAAACCGGAAGGATTAAAAATTTTATTCTTTATATCTTTGTGATAATGTTCTCAATATAAATAAGACACGTGACAAAAAATACTTTTGTAACCGAATATAAAAAATCACTTTTTATATGATTTATTATAGAAGAGAGAATAATATAAATAGAGTTTATAATTAGAGAAACTTTATGATAACAAAAATATAAATAACTTGATCTAAATAAGTGACATTAATTATATTATATAAAGACAGCTGGATAAAAAATAAATTATATAGAGACAAGTACTGTTAGGATTATGGCCAATTATATATATATATATATATATATATATATATATATATATATATATATATATATTCTCATGCTTCTAAAATTTAAGATGATGACCACCAATTAATTAATTATATATTCCGTCATGTCGGTCATTATCTCACTTAAACCTTATATATATATATTGATTATGTCCCAAATGTACATACATTAATAGATATATGTGATCTCACTTTTCACCTAAACCTTATATAATAATTTATTGTGTATTTTTTGGTGAAGTGCGAGATTACTATATTATTTTACAAGTTAACTTGAATATAAATTAATTTTTTTTATATTTCAGAAAAACAAGTACGGTTAGCTATGAATTATCTTTTTAAAAAATAAAAAAGTACTGTAAGTCGTTAGCCTTATGGTCAATTATTTATATTTATATAGTTATTAAATCTTTTAGTCAATGATTTTTTAAAATAACTATTTGAAATTTGAATAATTAAAAATATCTAATGTAAAAAGATAATGAGAGAAAAAGTAAGAATAATAGAAATTTGTTTTTATTTTGAAAAGAAGATAGTGGTAGTTAGGAAAGAAAAAGAGTAATAAAACTATTTTTTATTTTTTAATTTATTGTTTTTAAAATTAGAAAAAAAAATTTAACTATATTTAATTATTTTTAAAATAACATATATATATATATATATATATGGACATGTGAAGCTTCTCAATTCCAATATATATATATATATGCTCATGCTTCTAAAATGTAAGAGGATGGCCAAGATTTTGTATGTAAAATGTGCAATGTAATTTATTTTTTATTTTTTAAAGTACATAAAATAATAATTATTATGATTTTATAATCAATATTAATAAATTAATATTTGATATTTTTAAAAAATAATATTTTAATTATTTTCTTACTTTTCAAATGTTTTTTATTTTTTCTTTCACAGTCTCTTAATATATATTTTTTTAATAATTTTAAATTAAAATTTTATTATTTTGCGGCATCAATAATTATATTAATATATATAAATATGATCATGTCGGTCATTTATCTCATAAAACGAGATAAAGTTATGCCCCAAATGTACATTGATATATGTGTTTGATCACTTTTGACTGAACCTTTGATATAATACCCCCATCTTTTATTGTCAAGAATGTAGGGTGTGTTTGGTATCAAGTTTTTAGGATGTAGGTTATGTTCTTTAGACAGTGAAAAAAAGAAAGGAAAAAATAAGTCCCACTCACTTTTTACTTTTTATTTTTGTTCAGATTTTAAATGAAAGAAAATACAAAATTATTATTATTATATCTTTGATTTGATACAATCTTAATATTTTTTTCTTTTATTATTTTAATATAATTAAGAGTAAATTGGTAATTTTAATACATTTTCATTCTATTTTCATTTCAAATTTTTACTACCAAACACATTAAATCAATTCTCATTCCCTTTACCATTCCGTTTCTGCGTAAAGAACATACCCTATAATATTAGATGTAATCTAACATTATATTCAACATTCTTCCTATCAAACATACTTTAGTTTTTACAATGTGATAAAATTATATTTTTGCCCTTACTTTTTTATCCACTTTTATTTCGTTCTTACTTTTAATGTAAGGGTAAAATGGTCATTTTACTCATTTTTATTCCATTCACATCATATCACATAACATTGACATGACACTTTCATTACATCCAATATTCTCATTATCATTCTCATTATATCCTCTACTCCACTAACCAAAGAGTAAATTATTTTACAAATTATTTTTATTAGTTAAAACATTAATTATACAACAGATATGCACAAGAACGTTATAGATAATGCGCCAAAACAACATTAACAGCAAATATATTAGAATATAATTTGACTCTTAATATCTCTAATTTACATTAAAATTTTATTGGTTTATATATAAAAGCAGATTTTTTTACTAACATCTCCTCATATATTATGTGTTATTGATATAGATCTTATTCATAATAAAAAAGATACCAGATATAATGATCATATCTATATAAGTGAAACTCAATGAAGGAAATAGCACTGTATTTGATACATGTAGAGGATTTTTGTAAAAAAATTATATGTTGTGTCTAAACTCTAAAGTTTCAAATTATCTAAATTAAAGGAGACTCTATATGTGTATGTTTGTTAATTTGTAATAATAAATGGAGGTTATTATATAAATTAATTAATAAAATTCATAAGTTATTAATTAATTGATATAATGCAAATAAAATATCTACATTATTTGTATAAATTACTTTTTTTTTCTCATAAATATCTTTTAATTTGAAGCAATCTTTTTCGAATTAGCTGAGGTCCTATAATGATGTTAGAATTCTCCCGACAGAGATTTTTTCATACGCAAGACTCGAACTCAAGACTTTACTTAAGGGAAATGGAGTACCTACTATTCCAATCACCTGTTACTGTATCCATTATATATTGAGGGAGTTTTCTTTTATTTTATGCCAAATAATTGTCATGTTTAATCATGTAACATAAAGTGTTATTAAAAAAAAGCAGCATAAAGTGACACTGGAGGTTTTGAATCATGTTTTTATATGTTTCTTATATATTAATTGTGTTCTCACATATATTTAAACAAACTCTAAAGATGTGATAGATGAGATGATATGGAAAAATTGGTTTTGGAAATTTGGGGTTTCCTTTTTGTATGTTCTTAGTATTAGTTGTTAATTTGTTTGTTGTTCTACGTACTTTCTTTGTCACGCGATAATAAAAAAAGATTCGCTTAATTCTAAAAAGTGCTGCTTCCTATTTTATGGAAGGATTGCGTTAAAGATTAACACGGATCTTCTATCATAATGCAGTTGTGTGATTCGGTTAGTCACAGTTAAAATCGTGGTTAATCGATCACGCAACCGTGACAAATATTCTAGCCACGGTTGTGTGCACAACAGCATATCACAGTAGAGAATCCGAACTCGTTAAAAATAATATTTTAGAACGCCACTCAATATTAATTTATGTCACTATACATTCAGAAAAAAACCGTGAATTTTATTTATAAATTATACATGAATTTATTACATTTTAAGAGTTCAATAAAAAATATATATATACATGTAGTAGTTAGAATTAGTAGTTTAAAAATATTTGTGTGTTCATATAAAATTTAAAAGTGTGACAAATATTATGCGGATCTCTTTATGTATGGAATAGTGTAAAGTGTAAAGTATATGTTTATAAAATATTTGTTCACACATGCTCATTGGACTTTATTACTTCAAATCATTGGCAGATAAAATAATTTAATCATAAAAAAATGACTAAAACGATTCTAAATCAGGAATTGAGATTTATGGAATGTTGATTGAAATTGATTAAATTTCTTAATAATGATCTGAAAAAGTGGCCCACTTTCTTCCCACCGAATGTATTTGAAACAGGGCACTCTTATGGAAAGATAGTGAATTTTGACTTAAGATATATATCAAAATATTTTTTTAAAAAAATTAAAATAATACAGATCTCAATACAAATTCAATAATTGTAGACTGATAAGCTAAAGCTCATCATATCTTTATATTATATATTATCCTCTGAAATAATAAAATTAGAACGTGATTCCAACTTTCAGAGGATATGAGAGAGACAAATGGAAGCATATATATATTTAAATTCTATTTTCATTACACTTTGATCCAAAACACTATTCTCCAATAAAAAAAATCTAAAAGGTAAAATTTTTTCAACTTCCAATACAATAAAAATTCATGACTAAATTACCCCTCACAAAAGAATGAAACTCTATAAAATGTGACCTATACATACTTTCATCCTCTTATAATAACATTGTTTCATTTTTTTATTGTCTTTTATTATTTTATTAGTATTTAGAGTTATTATTATTGTTAACAAAATAAAATTCTAAAAAAAAGTCTATAACTTAAAATAATTTACAAATTTTTATATTAATAATGTAATGTAATATAAAATATCTATTATTTTACTTAATTTTTGAAAATTAAGTTTAATATATAGGTTAATATATAATAATAAAATATATCAAAAAAATTTGTTAAGTGTATTAGAATTCAGTTTTATAATTCTTTTTTGATAAAGATTCCATTTTATAAATTTCGATAAAGCATAGCGTTAAACATTTTTTATCTTGTGTGAGGGTCAATTTAGTCATGAATATTTATTAGTCATTAATATTTATTATATTGATTTTTTAGACATTTTTTTAATGAGAGAATGGTGTTTTGGATCAAAGTGTAATGACTTTTGATCTCTCAAGGGAGGGCAGGTAATTTTGCAAACTAGAGGGGAGGGCAGTGTATACGTAATTTCAGCATCTCTCAGGGGAGGGCAATGTAATTTACTCAAAATGATACTCCCTCTGGTTCATAATATCTGTTTGAGTGAAAAATTTGTTATGTTTCAAAATATCTGCTATTTTACAAAATCAAGAAAGCATTAATTATTTTTTTACAATGTTATCCCTATCTAATAGGTATTCCCAAGATAAGATAAATGAAAAAAAAGTAGAAGTAATTAATTAGTAAGGATAATTTAGTCTTTTTATTTCATATTATTCTAAGTTTAAGGTGAACTAATGATTTCATTGGTGCACCTATCCAACAAAGCAGATATTGTGAACCGGAAGAAGTATATACTAATTAAGGGTATGTTTTTTAGAAAGAAACTAGTGTTTGTACCCGTACCCTGCACGGGTTAGTCTACAGGTATTTACATATTATTCTGAAAATTTTGTTTAGGCAGAATTAAAACGCTTGACCAGGTCAGGAGTACTATTGTCATTAGTGGCACTAAGATGATCCTGATCAGACATTGAAAATCTTAATGGTTTTAAATTCAGAACATTGTTAAAATAAAAAATTATTTTTACAATATGACACTTTAGAAGGCAAATCATTATACAAACCGTTCCATTTAAATGCGTTAATTCACAGTTATCTTGATTCTGATCTTCAATGGTAGACTTTGTCAGTCTTTCAACAATGGATTTATCACATGACATCTTTTGCACGGTGAACAAAGGAGTAGGGTTCCATTTATTTAACTTCACAAACACTTTGAAAACAAAAAGTTTCCCAAGGAATCTATCAAACTCCTCTAAAGTCTGCAACGAATCATCAGATATTTGCAGCAATATTTCACATAAATATAATGATTTATGAACCACTGCAAAGACAATATTGTAGTATTTAAAAGATTGAATTAGTATGCAAAATCACCTGAGAAGTCTTTTTTTAAGAAGATTAGCAGTGGTGCCGAGAAAGTTAGCAACATCTTTCTCAAAAATAACTATGTTTGCAGGGTCGGTGTCATCAATAACAACCAACTCAATCCTGAACCGCGCTTCAGGAATGGGAACAGATGTCTCACATTTGGAGCAATAGAAGATTGCTCCATCAGTGTCAAGTTTCTTGAAACACTTTTTACATGCGTCATAATACCAACCTTTATCGGTATTTACTTTAAGAACAGACGCGACAATGCAATGCACAGATTCATCATCAGCAATAAAGAGATCGCTAATGCTTGTTACGGACATGGCTGCAAAAGGATCAACACAGGGAGATGATGAGAGCACGGAAGAGGAAGAACTTCTATTCAAAGGACTTTTGATATCTGTAGGATGTAGATTGTCTCCGAATTGCCTAAACTCATCAAGATCTTCATTGATCAGAATACGGGTAGCATGCATTGAATTGGTCAAGCTTCGCTTGCCATTAAATTCTTTAATCTTACACCATTGCATTGCACGATTTATATCTATAGGTATATACATATTATTCTAAATATTGTGTTTAGGAAAAATTAAAACGCTTGAACTCAAAATTCACAAATAATATGAATACAATAAATTTATAGGCAAAATTTGATAAGAATTTAGAAAGTGAAAATTCTAATATATTCAAACAAAAACCAACTCAACGCATTAATATAGAGTTTGTTACTAATATTAACTCTATTTGATATTCTGAAACACTTTTTGAAGACGACACTTGTAGTAGTTTTCAGCTGATGACAATTCGCATCGGACATCAGAATCTTCAAACCAGAGCGTTTACGAACACGTGAGACAGCAACATATAGTTGGCCATGACTGAACACAGGTCGAGGAAGATATAGATCTTTTGTGTATTTCTTTATCTTATATTATATTAAATATTAACTCTCTTATAATTATAATATATATATATATAATATAATATAATATTGCATTTATAAATTTAAAAAAATTTGCCCCCCCTTTTGATTAGAGTTGTTTGAGTTACGATTTATTTGATGTGTTGATTTTTTATTTAAATATCATGTAGTGTGGGATCAAAATTTAAGTGTTTAAGACTTATTATGTGTTATTTAATGTTTATTTTAGACTAATTATGTTCAATTCCAGCTTTAAATTTGAATTATAATAACTTATTATGTATTTTTCATATTTATTTTATTGATGTATGTATAGATACATATATATACTTTTTTAATTTTTTTTTAAAATTTGATCGGGCTAACCAATTTTTTAGTGACCCCGCGGTTGAACCAGTGAATCAATGACCCGAGTCCTTAGCCGGGTTAATGACCGGTCCGGATTTTCAAATATTGAAAAATAGAGAAAAGAGAAATTGTTAGGGAAATAACAAAATGCGTAGTAGCACAGATATCTCGCTCTCTTTAAGGTATTTCATGCCTCTCACAGTTTGATTTTGCTATATCACACTGGGTAATCAGACGTGTTACCTCAAAAATACAACAGTCCAATACTCGTCTGTTTGTCTACAACATCTGCATGTAGGAGGTAGACATGACTCTTAATTCCCATACCTTTTCCTACCCAAATAATACACATAACATAAACCAATTTTTTAAAAATCATTGAATAATCCTGCAGCCGTTTTGACTTTAATGAGTAATAATGAAACATATATATATATATATATATATATAATTTAATTAATTAACTTACTTAATTTATAAAATATTCAATAAACATGCCACTGGCGCTTTGTCCAATATTCGAAAGTGTAGTAATTACGTGATCACAAATTTTTTTATTTCTGATTATAGTTTACTTCAAATGTTTTTGAATGGAGCTCTACTAATCAAGGGATCACATCATTATTTGAATGGTGCATTTAAGAAACCGAAAATCTTGTTTTGCAAGGGTTGCATGATATCTCAGCGGATTTCCACGTTATTGGCCAGGTTGGACATGAGTTGGCGCCTAGTAGGACACACATGTTAGGAGAGGGATATGCTAAAAATGCTGATGTGGCTTTAAAAAGTTTCATGCCTCTTACTTTATATAATAGATAATAGATAGAATAGGTATAGATTTCATAGAATCTGTTTTTTAAAAAACCTCATTTTTCACCCATTACTCCATCTCTACAAATAACTACCTCTTTACATTTTTTAGAACAAAATAATGCCATACTACTTTTAAAAAATAAAACTACGATTATTTAGTTAATTAATTATTTAAACAAGCGGTCACACATATTCACTCCATTGCCCAATTTTTTAAAAAAATATCTCATTTTTTCAGCCACTACTTAATTTCTACAAATAACTAACCTATTTATTTTCTTAAAAAAATTGAAACTATTCCATTATTTTAGTCATTGCTTATTCTCTAAAAATAACCACCATCAAATTTTATTTATCATTTATCATTTATTTACCCATTATTTTTTTTAAAAAAAAAATACCCCACGTTTTCGTAGGTAAAAATCGTGATAATGAAATGCCAATTGTTACCCACTAAAACCTCTATTTCGTTTTAGTATTGAATAAAAGAATAAAAAAAGAATATTTACATTTTAATATTTTTAAAATTTAAATATAATTCTACCTTTAATAACATGTTGTTTAAAAATTTTAAATTTAATAAAAATAAATATTTCGATGCATCCACATGATTCAAGGGATATTTGATTTATTGGAATTAATTGAAACAAATATTTGAATTCAAATATTTTATTGAGATTTTGTGGAATGCAAATTAGTTGCAGGATGAGTCATCATCCAGCTCACGAATTATGTGGCGTACAGTCAGCGTCATGTGTCAGAATTATCCTTTATAAAATTACCATTAATTTAAATGAAAAAAATTATACAAAAAAAGAATTAATAGTTTGATTGTTACATTTTTAAGAATAATGATATGAAGGATGCAATGGAATTTAAATAGAAGATAAGCAAAATCAATTTAAAATTTGACTTTTGTCAAAAAGATTTGGACGGACGAATAGGAAGGAGGATTCAATTAAATTCAAAAGCAACATCTTATCAGATTAAAAAACAACTTGAGAAATAAATTACTGTAATACAATTTGAGATTAGATGAAAAAAAAAAAGAAACGTTGATCTTAGAGCTTACCAATAAAAAATCACATTACAGGCAAAATTTACATGCTTGAGGTTATTAACATAATGTCCAATTTTTCCAACTCTAAATTTATAATGTCAGAGCTTATCAACCCTTAACTTACAACTGATGCATGTTCAAGCATGACTTAATGGTGTCAACAGCAAGACGCAGTGCAACCAGCTTTGAAACAACCTGTAATGAAAAAAATTGAATCGTAAAATTCAATTTTCATATTAAATATTCACTGTAACTTTAATTCTACGACTTCAATTTTCAACTTTAAGAATTAGTTAATCAAAGAATTTTAAATTTTGTATAATATATTTTCTTTCTTTAACATACCACTAACTAAAACTACGTAATTTCTTTATTTTTTACGTACAAAAGAGAGGAAATTCTTCTCCATACTTATCAACAATTATAAATCTAAAAATTTATCTTAGATTAGATACATATATTATATTATATATATATATACATAGATTAGATACATACTCTCGGTCTTCCAAGTCAATTATGATTCTCTTTGTGACACCGTCACCGTTGGCTGATTCATGCACATCAGACATATTTGTAATATGACCGATTACATCTGTTACAAATATACAATTCAAATCAAAATTCCGTAGTATAAATTTACTATAAAATACAAATCAACATACCAACTAAGGTACTTGGTTGCGCCTGCCCTGTCGTAATAGAATCAAATGGAATCCAATTGAACCCAAAACGGTGTATGGATGAATCATCTACGGCTGGCACAACACGGGTACTAAACTGAAAGTTAATTTGATATACATGGTTTGTGACACGAAAATTTCCACCATTAGTAACAACAGCGAATTTGGACAGCACGTAAACCCCACCCTCTTTCAAAACACTCTTGAATTTGTTGAGGTAAATGCTTTTCACAGAAGCGGCGATTGTATTATTCTACTCATATGGTGAATAAAAATAAACAAACGTGAAGATTAGTACACAACCATAAATTGACAATCATGATATTATATATAAATTTAAGAAACAAATATAATACCTCGCGATCACAGAGGACCATTTGGATTTGAACACCATTAGATGCAGAACTGGGACCATTATTATTGTAAGGTGGCATAAACCATAACCTCACAACCCGAGCCTTCACACTAAGATCTTTAACCTCTGGTTCGATAGCAGAAATCAGTTGATTTCTTGGAGACATGGCTTCAATTATGAAGTATTAATTATGCACGATGTAGCTTATATTGTAAAGATGGTTGTAGCACCATGCATGGACGATGCAGTTTATATAGTGAAGGGTTGAGAAAGTTAAGCAAGTGGTTATGAATTTGTATTTAAATTTGACTTCAAGATTTGATTGTGATGATAAAAAAAGATATGGATATATTATATAGATTGAAAAAGTTAAGTTAGTGGTTATGAATTTGTATTTAAATTTGACTTCATGATTTGATTGTGCTAATAAAAAAAGATATGTATATATTATATTATATATATATATATATATATATATATATATATATATATATATGGCTTTGGAGTTTTTGGTGTCATACAAGCAAAATGTGATACCAAAAATATAACTTTCCCACTAAAAACAACTAACTAATAAATAATTTCCCCACTAAAAACAATTACTCAATAAATAACTTCTCATGAATAATTTTTCAATAAATAACTTCACATAATTTAATACATTATTTAAAATATAATTATTATATTATATAAAAAATAAAATATTATCAAAATGTTTAATATTTTATTATTTTAAATCATAATAATAATTTTATCATATATTTGTAAAAAAATAAAAACAAATTACATGCACGGTACGTGCATGTGAAGCCTCTAATATAATATATGTATATATGTACCATATATTTTATATATATATATAATATATATAATACGTGGACTGTGGAGATATATATAATGTATATTATATATTATATATATATAGTATATGTATATATATAGTATATTTTGTTGTTTATATATATATAATATAACATATAAATGTATATATATATAGTATATATTATATAATCTATACGTGATATATACTATATATATATATATATAATATAATATATAAGGGTATATATATATATATCTATATATATATATATATATATATATATATATATATATATATATATATATATATTATATAATCTATACATGGGTAGGAATATAGATAGTATATATTATATGGGTGGGGTAGGTAAATATTGTTTGAAAAAAATAATTTATTAGTTTACAAATGAATTTAAAAAGTTGTTATTTATAATATATATGAAGGAATAATTTATATTAGATTTAGATTTGAATTATTAATATTCAATATAAATGCAAGCATCAAGGGATTTTTAGTAGATTGAAAAAGTTAGACGCCAAGGTGGCGACCAGTCAGCGCCACATACTTGAGAATTTGATGCTGAAAAAGCTTATGTGGCATGATGAGGCTTCACGCCTCTTCTTTTATTATATTATATAGAATATAGATGGGGAAGGGAATGAGGAGGGAATGGGTGAGGCCCACTGGGTCCCACCTATTTTTTCACTTTTTTATTTTCAACAACTTTTAAAAAAGAAAAAGAAAATACAAAATACAAAATATCTATTATACCATTTTATTTGAAACAATTATAACTTTCTTTTCTTTTTATTATTTTAATATAAGGGGTAAAGTGATAATTTTATTACATTCTCATTCCCTTTCCATTCTCAATTTTCACTTCTAAACATAACAAATGCATTCCCTCTCTCTCTCCCTTTCCATTTCCATTTCTATTTCTGCGTAAAGAACGTGCCATAAAACCTTTCATTTACTCCAAAAACACACTCTCACATAAAAGAGCAATACTTGCACGGAAAACCTTCCGCTTACTTTTTTATTGTTTGCGGGATTTATTGGTAGATATGTTGAATTCACAAAATTGAAGGGAGATTTCTCATGAATTTTTTATTTTATTTTAGGTTGTGAATTGTGAATTTATTTTTGCATAATTTTATTGTAAGTGATGCCACTTTCCAATTTTATCATAATGTTAGTAATCAAGAAAAAAATTGAAGTAAACAATATTTAATATTTTTATTTATGGCGTAACTGAATGTGTGTGGTGTGTGTATCAATGTTGTAAGAACCGAACTGGACAAAGACTTGGATAAGTGTTCAGTTCATGGTTTGATCGGTTTAACCGGTCGAACCGTCGGTCGAACCGGATGACGCAATAAATAATAAATATTCTTAATATATAAAATGACATCACTCAAATTTTAGGTTTCAATATACATAATTTTGAAGTTTTAAATTACATGACTTCTCAAAGTTTTAATTTGTAAGACTTGTCAAGCTTTGAAAGAACTTAATCAAACCAAATATGAAATTATTGATAATCATGACTTTAAAATTTTAATTTTCAAGACTTTTCTAATTTTAATTTTTAAGATTTCTCTAATTTCTTTTTTTTATGTTATTTTTCCTTTTTATTTTTTAATTTTTTAATTTTTGAAAAAAAATAAAATTGGACCGGTTGGACCACCGGTTGACCGGTCCAACTCCGGTTAAATCCGGTCCAAATGAAAAAACGGTTTTTTGGTCCAACCAACTCGCCTTTGTATTCAGTTGGCGGTTGAACCGGTCGGACCGTCCGATCCGGTTCTTACAATTGGTGTGTATATATATTTCAATCAGTAGACAATAAAAAAAACATTAAAAAATGAAGAAAACTAGAGTAAACAATATTTAAAAAAAAAATGGCGCCATCCAACTACAGGTTTTGCTCTTTTAAAAAAATATTTGCACAGAAAAACGCAATGCGTGGTGTATATATATATATATATATATATATATATATATATATATATATATATGATAGTGTTTAAAAATTAATTACATTCGGTTTTAAAAAGTTGAAATTTTTTTAATTATATTATATTAAAGAAATGGAGAACAATTTAGTCTTTAAAAAAATATAGAATTTTTTTTATTAAAATTGACATTTTTTATATTTTTGAAGAACAATAAATGCTCCTTAACCAATAGGGCAGCAAAAACTCTTTTTTGTTGTCTGTTCAATTATCCACCACCCTAAAATAGGAGAATGGATCCGGTGCTTGATTCTTCTCTGCATTAGTTTGTTAGACCGACTTTATTTCATAGTTTTCTTCACTTTTTTTATTCAAATTTGAAAAATTATAAACTTTTTCTAAAGAATATCTAAAGTATGAAAGATATAGATACGACAAAAATTAAAAACTCCACAAAAATTGAGATTTACTATGAGTAGATTAGGAAATAACTTTTTAGTCCCGTGGTTCCTAAACCATTCACGGCATGTCCTTATTTGTGTGAAATTTTTTATTTTTTTTTTGTGTTTATATATAACTCTTATTCTTTAGAAAAAGTTTACAATTTCTCAAGTTTAAATAAAAAAATGTGAAGAAAACTATGAAAAAAAAGTCGACCTAACATACTAATGTATAAAAGAGCCAAACACTGAATCCATTATAGAAGTGAATAAATTAATCATATAGTGGTTAATGAAAGATCGATGTGACAATCTCATTAATTAATTATTCCTTTAGTTCTTCCAAGAAGGACCGAAAGATCGATACATTAAATAAAAACTGTTGGGCAACTTGATCGTGTTTCAGCATGCATTTTAATATTATGGGTTAGATTAGACATTAATTACTCAGATCGAGGATCTCAAATATCTGATCTCTCTAAAATTTTTTTATATATATGGTCATGTTCTATGAACTTTCTTTGCTCAAGTAACTTGAGAGAATATTAAAAAAAAAAAAATTTGTGTTATCTTCCAAGTTCCAATTTCATGAATTCTCAATCATATATATACTAGAGGCTTCGCATGTATATATTGTGCATATAATTTATTTTTTATTTTTTTAAAAAAATATATAAGATAAAATTATTATTATGATTTAAAAAAATAAAATGTTAAATATTTGATAATTTTTTAAATTTCAAAATATAATATAATAATTATATTTTAAATAATATATCAAATCATGGGAAGTTATTTATTGAGAAGTTATTTTTAGTGGGAAAGTTATTTTTTTGGTATCACACTTTGCTTGTGTGACACAAAAAACTCCAAAGTCATATATATATATATATATATATATATATATAAAATTACATTATTCATAACGTGCATCTTGGAATAGATAACGTTCAATCGGATATTTGGAAATGTAACGGGTCGGCTTCATCCACTTTTTACTTTTTTTATATATAAAATTAAAAAATATACATATATAATATTTATTATGCTCTTTAATTTGATACAATTATAATTTTTTTTATTTTAATATAAGAGGTAAAGTGATAATTTTAATACATTCCCATTTAATTTTTATTCTCAAACTTTACTAACGAAGAATACAGTAAATACATTCCCTTTTCTTTTCTATTTATGCGTAAAGAATATGTCCGTAGTCATGCATGTTAAGCCATAATTATACACGAAATATATTTGTTTCAAATTATTATTATTGATATAATTTCCAAAAAAATTTAAAGATGAAATAAAGATAAATTGCTTTTTAAAAAAATTGTTAACTAGGAATTAAATACTTCAGAGTTAACTATTAGCATAATTGATATTAAAATAAGTCAATTTATTAAACATCGGTTCGATTTTTGAAGTTGTATATATATAGAGAGGGTTTTCATTTACAGTAGTTGAGTTCTTTCAAAAAGTTTACTATACGAAAGAATTAGTTAATATTATCAACGGCAATTGTAATGTATATAAATATATGCGATTTGGTTTAAATTATTTTTTTATATATGGACTAAACTTTGATTAGTTTTATTGAGCTTTTACTTGATTGGATTTGATTTGGGTTAGAAGATTGGGTTTGAAGTTTGAACCCACTAAAATTCGAGATAGGATTCTTTACATTTTTTGGTAGAGTTATGAGAGAGATAGAGATAAGAAAAATATTTTTTATCTTGATTTTTTTCTCTCTATCTCTCTCATAACTCCACCAAGAAATGTAGAGAATTAATTTAGAGGATCCACTCTCCTAAAATCCACGTCCGGAATAAGCTATACTTTATGTCCACACCGAGATAAAAGTTCAATGGTATCATACAATTGAACTTCAGTGTATTCCTCCAATCATGTAGAGCCATTTGTTAATATTAATAAAAACTCATATTAATTATGGCCCACCTTGAATGGTTTAGGGACCAACTAATTGGAGGAATGTACTGAAGTTCAATACTACCGTACCACTGAACATCTACTCCCATATGGAAATGAGGAAATCCAACGTTTCCTCAAAAAAATATTTATTTTAAATAGAAAATTTTCTTTTAATTTTTAATTATTAAATAATTATTTTGTGATAACAATGACTAAAAACAATTCAATCATATATATATATATATATATATATATATATATATATATATATATTATAATATAATGTTGGAGCAACAACCTGAAAATAAGAATAAATACTAAATATATAGAATAAACATCAAATAATATACGGAGATCTCGCTTTCTTTAATATAATTCATGCCTCACACGAGTTGACTTTGTTATATCACTTAGTGCAATGGATACTCATACGCATTATCTCCAGAATATACCTTTGCAGTTTGCACGTAGAGCTGCACATGATTCTTTCACCTACACTTTTCTATATCCAAATAACACACATAATATTTTATTTTATTTAGATTCTGTTAACCTCTTCGTTTTTCATGATTGATTCTTATTCACCTACACTCTCTTCTTCCAATTACCACACGCACATATATACTCTAGAGGTTTTGCATGTACGAATCGTACATATAATGCATCTTTTAATTTTTCAAAAAATAATATTAAATTATTATTATTATATGTTAAAATAATAAACAAAATTAAATATTTGATAAATTTTAACTTTTAAAATAAAAAATAAAATACGTGTTATCATATTTTAAAATAATAAATTAAATCATAAAAAATTATATTTTTCTCCACTTTTATAATAATTACTCACCATATCTACTTTTTTTTTCTCTTACATCTTCTCATCATTTTTTTTTTAATTTAATAAATTATCAAATACCTATTTTATGACTCCAATAATAATCAAAAGGAGCAATAGCTATATTAATATAATATATGTGTGTGTGAGAAATTAGACACAACTTAATTAAATGTATTGAATGTATTTAAGTAAAAACTAAATGTTTATAAAAAAAAGTAAAAACTAAATGGCTCCCAACGTTCAGATAACATCTTCAATGTTTTGACGTAATCTTCAATTGCAACGTTCATATTAATAAAACTCTTCATTTAATGCATCTTTTAATGCCTCATAAAATGAACATGATTCCAATGGACAACAACTTATTATTTGTAGTTATAAAAAAAACAACTTATTATTTGTATTATATTATACTTCAATAATAATGTTTAGCGTGATAAGTGCAAATAAAACACATTAAACTTATGGAAAATTAAGAAAAAAAAAGTATGAATTATGTAGGTTGAATTAAATTTCAAAGTTAAAATATTCTTTTTTTTAATAAAAAGCGTTAAATTTTTATTATATTGTAGAAAAAGTCAAACGGCACATACAATAATAGAGAAAACTCCAATATAATAATATTGAAGAACAAATCCGAACAATTGTTGAACTAAGTAAACAAAATGTAAGCTCAATTGTTCCTATTTCTTTATGATGAAAAATCTCACCGTTATTGGTGTTGCCAACAGAGTTGTTTTATACCCCCTGCATATTAGATCTGAAGTAATCTTCAAAGTTGAAATTGTCGTAGGCTCTTCCAACAACATGATGAATGGGTGAAAAGTTTCTAACATAGATGATTCGTATATTTTAGATATGATTATAACAAACCTTGAATTCATAATCATCTGATTGTCAAAACAATTCACAAAAGAAAACAAATACACACAAAAATAAAACAAGCCTCACTTATTAAATCTGAATCGATTTAACAATGTGAGACTACACTCTCACAATGGAGGATTAAAAAACTCAGAAGTAAATCCGGAAGAAAATCACCACCAAAATTGGGGGACTTAATTAATATTTACCTTATTTATGAAACGTAACAACGATAACAAAAGAAGAAGAAAAATAGGTGGCAACCCCTCCGATTAGATTTGCAAGAAGAAACTAGTTGAAGAACGAAACGCAGAGACAATAGAGAAAACGGTTGCTAAAGTTAAAATATTCTTAAAATTAAAAGTATAGGTATGATATAATAATATAATTTTTAACAGTAATTAATCTACGTTAAACTAATTTTACAAATTTAAAAAATTATCAAACATTTTTTCAAGGATATGAAAGTTAAACCAAACATATTATTGTAACATTCATAAGATTCTTGTTCATTAGTTACTAAAAAAAATATTTTTGAGAATTATAGTCCCAAAATTAAAATTCTCAAAAATAAAAAATTAATCCGTATACTAAATATATGCAACTCTAAGCTTTGAATGGGGAGATCTTAATTCTCAAATCACTAGTCCCATTCTTGTAACTTGTGAGAATATCAAAGAAGTTTTAAAAAATTTAATGTGTATAGTCTTCCAATTTGATGAGTTCTCTGTAAAGGAGCCTTATATATAAAATTACATGATTCAGAAAACGTAGCCATGTTGAGCCATAATTATATACAAAATATACAACTTGTTTCAATTTATTTTTATTAATATAATTGAAAAAAAAGTTTAAAAATTAAATAGAGACAATTTGCTTTTTTTTTTTATAAATTAAATTTGATATTTTAATCTTTTAAAAATTAAATTGAGACAATTTATTTAAATTTTTTAGAGATCAAAATGACAAAAAAAAAAAAACTCATATAGTTTCTTGTGATAAGCCTAGCTAATTGCGTGGATCTCAAATTAAATTGTGATATGTGAAAAAGCTGTCCTGCACATTGCACAACAAATTTGAGCTTAAAAGTTTTTATATATACAACTTCTATATAGGATTTTGGGACACCAACAAATTTGCAAGAAAATTGATGGCAAGAAATCAAATACCTTGGAGTTAACTATTAGCAGAATTGATAATAAGTAGAAAGTTTAAGGATCAAGGTAGGGTTTGATTTTTGAAGCTGTATATAGAGAGAGGTTTCATGACCACTAGTTGGCTAGTTGCCCATTCAAAAAGTTTACGATATGAAATAATTAGTTACTGTTATCGACGATAGAAATTTTGGACTCACAAAATAATCAATAAGAGTGAACCAGTTTTAACATACTATTAGGTTTAATAAAAGAGACTAGGAGTCCGTTTGGATAGACTTTTTTTATTTAAAAAGTATTTTTTTTAATTAAAAAAAGACCTTTTATAAACATAAAATCTTGTTTGGGTAAAATTTTTTAGAAAAAGTAAAAGTTAAAATATGTCTTTTTTAAGAAGTTGAAGAATGGAGCTTCAACTTGAAGCACTTGTAAAATCCATTCACTTTAAATAGAAGTCCTTTTATATTATAATATCCAAACATAAAATAGAAGTCATTTAGCTAAAAGATCTTTTTTAAAAAGTTTGATAAATAAAGTCCTTTTTTTACAAGTTTATCCAAACGGGCTCTAGATCCTCATAACGTGACGAAGCAAAGTTTGATTCTGCGAAAAGATGTGTTCATATTTAGTGTTCAACAGTACTTCGAACAGAATTACCTTCAATAGAAACCAGGAGGATAAGGGGTGTTTGGCGCGTAGTTTTAGTCATTTTAAGTGATAAAATAATGCACATACCTGTTTGAGTTTATAGGGTCAAATCAAATCATAAAGGATCAAGTTTGAATTGATTGAATAATCCAACTTAGTGTGTATATATATATATATATATATATATATATATATATATATATATATATATATATATATATATATTATTGTAATGTATATAATATAACATTTGCTTTAATATTTTTAATATATTAACTGAATTTTGATGAGTTTTATTCAAGTTTGATAAGTAGGGAGGATGTAAAGAGAAGAGATATAAGAGATATAAAGTGGAGTGATGTAAAATTTAAAAAAAAATGTAAAGTAATTTTAAAAATGAATAGTGTGTTATTGGTATATAAAAAAAAGGAAAAAATTAAGGTAAAGTTGTTTAGGTGTTTGCTATAAAGTTCACCAATCATAAACCTTATTTATATTCTCTCTCCAATTTGATTGGTTATGTAATTTATTGCTTTTCATTTTCTCTCTCTACCATGATTGGTTATACAAAAAATTTTTGCCACGTGTTTCAATTATATTGGTGAACTTTATAGCAAGCACCTAAGTAACTTTACCTCAGTTTAGTCCATAAAAAAAATGGGTTTATCTAATAAGTGTCCTAGGACACTTGTTAATATTTATTTTGATAGGTGGAGAGGAAATTAATTTTTGGAAAAAATTTAAGTCCATTTTCTTATGTCCATTTCATCAAGTTCCACCAATCATATATTATATTTACACTCTCTTTCTTCTATGATTGGTCATATAAAAGGTGGTCTTCTATATTCTCTCTCTACTGTGATTGATCATTTAAACGCTTTTTGCCACGCATCATATTTATATTGGGAAACTTGATAAAATGAACCTAAGTTTTTTCCTTAATTTTTTTAAAATTATGTTGTGTGAAACATATGCACAGCCCACAGTGGACCCCCTTAAAAATGGAAAGAGTGTTTTTGGAAGGTTTATTTTTGATTGGTTTATCTAACATTTGCTTTCATCACCCAGAGATTGCTTAAAAATTATTAATTTTTTTTTTATTTTAATTGGTAGAGAGAAAATTAATAATTCGTTTTGAGTTTATAGACTCAAGCCACACCTTAGTGGACCCATTTTCTTAGCAACTACAAGGCCCACAGTGACAGCACGGGCCTCGGCGATAAAAGCATTAGAGGCATCATTAAACGAGCCATCAACATTAATTTTCATACAACCTACGTTAGGTTTTATTGCATTACAAATAGTAAGGTATGTTTAGTAAAAAAATGTTAATGTAATGTTGGATAAACCTGATATTTTTGTCCACCAATCAAAACAAACTTTACACACTATAGAGATTGATTGGCGATGAAGGTGCATAAGTATTATGTTGGAGATGTGTCACGTTATCACAGCTAGCATCAATGGTTCAAATTAAAAAACATTTTCTGTCCAACTATTTTTGTTTCTTTTTTCCTCGATATTCAAAATGACGAGAAAGTGTATCATGACAGCATTGGTGGAAAGTAAAAGATTATATGTCAGCATTTAATGGCCACATAATGTTATAGGGACTAAATAGTTGATAGAAATAAAAATTCAAAGACCAAATAGTCTATTTTATTATTTAAGAACTAAATATAGTTGACAAATGTGAAAATTCTAGGACCAAATGCTCTATTTTTATTATTTAGGGACTAAATAATAATTTGACTGACAATTCATGAATAAAAATATATATCCAAAGCATATTTTAAAAATAAGTTAAAATTTTTTTTAGAACAAGTTAAAATTAATTAGGGATCGGCTAAAAGTCGTTTTCAAATAATATTGAGTGTTAGTTTTGTAATTTTCTGAGGAAGTAAATCATTTTATACCATATAATATTTGGTTAAATTAATATTTTGCTCCGTTAACTTTAATTAAGATTTCAAGTTATTCCTTTAAATTTGTGCTTATTTTTCTTATTCTAATTTAATATAATCTGGTTTCTCAAGGTATCCTTCAGTCCGATAGGTTAAGGACTAATGCTTCGCGGATCTGAGCTCCATTTAAGTGTTTGTCGCTGGCCAATTGGTTGCTGCATACACAAAGTGAGATTCGAACCCCCAACACTTGCTTAAGCGACCAAGTGAGCTAACCACTAGACCAACCAAACTTGATTTAATTTAATATAATCAAACCATAGACTTTTATTTATAATTTATATTGTCTTGTTTCAATGTCATGGGAGCATAATGGTAATCTTGGGGTCATCATCAAGGAAGAGTTTCTTCATTAGAGCATGAAAATTGAGACATATGCTCTCATCATATATATATATATATATGTTTCAATCACACGATGTTTTTTTTAGTCATTTTTCACTTCTGTAATTTTAGTGTATTATTATTATTGTTAGTATCTGCTTTTTTTTATGAAATTATTAGTAGTATCTGCTTGAGGTGTTTTTTTTTTAAGATTATGGTATTTATTGTCGAACAGTAACTAATTCTCATGTTGAATTGTAGGCACTTCCGAAGGGTGAGATAGCTGTCTCAAGGATTTAAAGTTGTTTCATATCTAAAATTAGAAATCAAATCCCTAACACTTAGTTAAAAATAGATGAATCCGTTCCTCGCATGTCACACCATTTGAGTTATCTGCTCCAAGTGTTAAGAGGCAAAAATCCTCCTGACTCACAATGTAAAAATCATTTTATTGTACAATGTTTTTTCCACTAGAAGTGGTATATAAGATACACAAAATGCTCCTTAAGCATTGGAGCAGTCAATGAAAGGCCTAATGCTTTCTTTGATTCTTTACATAGAAATGGCCAAATGGGCTTTAAACAAAAAAAATTAAGTGGATGTTTAGGTATTTGTGTAATGGAGTGGTGTGTGTGCCCATCCTACATTTGTAAGGGAACGTTTGGTTGAATGTTTGATGAACGTAATCGTAGACGTAATCTCTTTACATCATTTTAATTAAATGCACTCTATTTTTTGTAATGTCATAGTAAGTGTATTATTCTTAAAAGTTTTTACTTTTTACCTTGGCTTAAGCTCTACTATGCAAATTAATTGAGGGCCATGAATAATCTTGAGAAACCAAGACTAAATTTTTTATTTTTATAAAAATATTTATTGATATATATAAACCATAGAAAACTATAATATATTTCATCTTTCTCATCATTAAGTACATAGTCTATTACATAATTTGACGGAAATTAAAGTAAACATTTAATATATTTCATATAGCAATGCATGTAACAAGTCGTTTTGATAATTATTTAATAATTTTTAAGAAATTCACTACCAAAAAAAAAAGAAAAATCAATTTTGGTGTGGGTTAATCAAAACAATGTTGTAAGAACCAAACCGGACAAAGACTCGGACAAGTGTTCAGTTCATGGTTTGATCGGTTTAATCGGTCGAACCGGATGACGCAATAAATAATAAATTATTATTATTCTTAATATATAAAATGACATCACTCAAATTTTATGTTTCAATATATATAATTTTGAAGTTTTAAATTATATGACTTCTCAAAGTTTTAATTTTTAAGACTTATCAAGCTTTGAAAGAACTTAATCAAACTAAATATAAAATTATTGATAATTATGACTTTTAAATTTTAATTTTTAAGACTTTTCTAATTTTAATTTTTAAGATTTCTCTAATTTCTTTTTTTATATTATTTTTTCTTTTTATTTTTTAATTTTTTAAATTTTTTTTAAAAAAATAAAATTGGACCGGTTGGACCACCGGTTGACCGGTCCAACTCCGGTTAAATCCGGTCCAATTAAAAAAACAATTTTTTTGGTCCAACCAACTCGCCTTTGTATTCGGTTGACAGTTGAACCGATCGGACCGTCCGGTCCGATCCGGTCCGGTTCTTACAACATTGAATCAAAGTCACTTGCCCATAATTGACGCAAAACACTCCATAAGTAAGATTCTTCAGCCTAATTTCTTTGGTAATTTTGGTAATGTGTAATATGGGGAGCTTGAACTCTCCTGTATGACATTAAGGCTATATTTGGTTCAAAATTTTTATAGAATTGGAATTGAAATTGGAATTGAATTATTTGAATTGAAAAAGTGTGTTTGGTATGAAAAGATGGAATTGGAATTGAATTATTTGAATTGAAAAAGTGTGTTTGGTATGAAAAATATGGAATTGAAAGTTTATAAAAGAAGGTGAGGTAAAAAGACTAATTTGCTCCTTAATAAACATTAAATAATTTTTTTAAAATTTTATTTCTTAATATTCATTATAAAAAATAAAAAACAATAAAGAGAGAGAGAAAGAAAGTAGGGACAAAAATGTCTTTTAAACCCAATTCCACAAAATTTATCTCAATTTCTCAAAAATACCCTACAATCCAATTCCTCAAAATTTACACACCCAATTCTAAAAAATCAATTCTACGTAATTCAATTCCAATTCAACATAACTCAACCAAACTAAATAATTCCTAGAATATTGTGCAATTCCATGTGAAATCCAATTCCACGTCCAACCAAACAAAACCCACTTTATGGAATTGAGAATTGAATTCCATGGAATTGAGTAAATTTTGTGGATTCCAATTCCAATTCTACGTGACGAACCAAACTGAAGAATTCATCGTAATCCGTGCAATTCCACCTTCAATTCCAATTCTTCACTGAATTCCATGGAATTGAGTAAATTTGGGCTTTTATTTGTCCAAATTCCAAACCCTTTATATTTTTTAGGGAAAACTCAGTTGAAATTAAATTTTGCAAATTAGGGTGCGAAAATAAACTAGGTGTTAAGTACGACGTCACGAAACATGTGTGAGGGCAATTTAGTATTTTTAAACTCCTTAAGTTTTCACTTTAGGGGCACATACACCCCATGAGATTTCACTTTGGGGCAGAGACACCCCTCACACACATGCTTGCTGACGCGTGGCACTTAATGCCTAATTTTCACGGAATCCTAACAGAAAGGGTGTCTCTGCCCCAAAGTAAAAACTCAGGGGGCCTATGTGCAACGTTTTAAAACTCAGGAGGTGTATATACCCCTGACCCAAAACTCAAAGAATGTAGATGCATTTTAGCCTAATTTTTATAACTACTCACCAATGAGTTGAAGTCCCAAATCAAAACTTTAAAAAGATAGCACACAAGAGTAAGAACCTATTTGGTAACCCAAAAAAAAAATCTAGAAACCTTGTTGGATATTATTAGAGATAAAGATTAAGTTCCACATCTGATAGGATAAGATACTCAATTGAGTACTTAAGGAAGCTTGGTTCTTCCCCCTTATGACCTAGCTTTTGAGAGTAGGTTCTCCAAGTTACCTTGAGTTTCAACAGATATGGATGAGGTATAAGTAGAAGTGGTCCAATAGTGAAACGAATGATATCTCAGTGAGTAGTATATAGATAAATAACCAAATGATGTGTTGAGTGAATGAGCAGCATCGGAATTCTTCAACACCTACCATATCCCACAAGTACAAGCACATGCATAGATAATTTTGAAACGATATCTCAAGAATTAGAGTATCTTCGATCCCATATTTTTTTGAATATACACTTCACAAGTGACTGTTTAAATTGGTGTAGATATTGCATCTTTTTTATGTTTTGTTATTGTTCAAAAGAATTATTGGGTTTGGTAATAAACAATTATAAATCGGTGTAGATATTGCACCTTTTTTATGTTTTTTGTTATATTGACTTTTTTTTTTCTTTTTTTTTTACACTATATGCTGTGAGAAGTATAGAGGAATTATCTTTGGCATGCAAGTGATCATGATCCAAGAACGTAACAAATTAAACATTGTCTTTTGTTTTCTTTAGTTTAATTTATGTTGTGACAATTTTAAGATTATTTGTGTTGTATATATATTAGTTTCATATAAAATTTTTGTCTATGTTGAGCTAATTTAAGAAAAAAAGTTGTTAATAAATCTAAAACCAAACTAGCAACGATTAAACTGTTGCTAAGTTTTAAATAATCTTTATTTTTAGCGACGGTTGTAACCGCTGTAGACTCAACGACGGTCCAAACTATAGTTAGAGGCAGAATATAGTGACGGTTAGGACCGTCGCCACACTGAAAAAAACAAAAGGTAGAACTAATTTTAGCACCGCAGACTCCAAGGACACTTGTACAAAGCGTCGATAACATATATCCCGACGCTGTATTTAACAACAGTCAAAGCAACCTTCGTTAAATATTTAGGGACGGTTTTGACCGTCGCTAGAGCACATTTTTGACCGTCGCTAAATATATATATATTTTTTGTAGTGTAACAATATCTCTATCCTTGTGGCTATCATGGACACTTCACACCGTTCAACTATGTAGATTTTGATATTTTATTAGGGTTATTAGGGTACGCAAGCTTAAGGCAAGTCTCCATCACATCCCTTAAATCCATGTATCTCTAAACAGAATTTTCAATTATAATAGACAAATAAAAATTATATATATATATATATAGTAATGACTAATGACATATCTTGGCGTGGATTAGTTGGCCGTATATATGCGTTTAGAAGTGATTAGTTGGAAACCAAGATATAGAATTATACATATATAATATAAATTAAGTTTCAGCTTTATTGTTTAGGTTATACTTATTTGTTGTTTTCTTAAAATTAACAAATAACGAACAATAACATGTACAAGATTATTCGCTTAGGGTTTTGGGTTTTGGAAGTGGTCACAATACTCCATGTGCCACCATTATGGGTTTAATTCAAGGTTTTTAAATTATTTATGTTAATATTGAAGTATTTAGTATCTGGCCAAATTTTTTTAAAGAAAAAAAAACATTTAATCGAAGATTTTTTTTCTGTTGTTAAAAAAATAGTATATGGATTCACACAAACAATTTTGCTAAAATAATGTAACAGCTGCCACAAAAAAAAAATTTAACAACTATATTTCGACGGCTACTATTAATTGTTAAAAAATGATATTTTTTTTAACAATTAAATTTTAACCGTCGAAATAAGTTGTTGAAAAAAGTCCATGATAATATTTTTTTATGGTCAATTATTATCAAAATTTGACCAAAAGTTGTTGAAAAAAGTTCATGATAATATTTTTTTATGGTCAATTATTATCAAAAGTTGTTGAAAAAAGTCCATGATAATATTTTTTTATGGTCAATAATTTTATTTTTGAAAATACATTTATTGACGACGGCTGTCGAAAAAATATTGTTGAAAAAAATATTATTGACAATTATTGGCTAAAGTACTATTTTGGTCTTCAATGTTTGCATGAAGTTTAATGTTGGTCCTCAAAGTTTTTTTTGGTCGATTTTGGTCCTTGAGTGTAACACCGTTAAGTTTTAATTTTGTTGTTAAATGATGACGTGGCATGCTTATGTGGCACACCCTCTCTCCTACGTGTCATATTTTAATGATTTGGCATGACACTTCACTGCCATATCACCCCAAATTGCCACATCATCATCTTCTCTCCTTCATCATCATCATATTTAAATGACATGGCGGTGATTTGTCATGTCAGATCATTAAAATATGACACGTAGGAAAGAGGGTATGCCACATAAGCATGCCACATCATCATTTAATGACAAAAAGTGAACTGTGTTACGCTCGAGGACCAAAATCGACCAAAAAAAAAACATTGAGGACCAAAATAGTACTTTAGCCACAATTATTTAAGCAAATATTATAATGCATCCACATTATATATATTAGAGGCTTCGCATGCACGTACCGTGTATATAATTTGTTTCTATTTTTTTAAAAAAAAGATAAAATTATTATTATGATTTAAAATAATAAAATATTAAATATTTGATAATTTTTTTTTTTAAAATATAATATAATAATTATATTTTAAATAATATATTAAATCATGGGAAGTTATTTATTGAGAAGTTATTTATTGATTAGTTGTTTTTAGTGGGGAAGTTATTTTTTTGGTATCACACTTTGCTTGTGTGACATCAAAAACTCCAAAGCCATATATATATCTATATATCTATATTAATATGACTGTGGGGTCTTCCCGTCAACGGTCTCCTAAAATAGTCAATTAGTTAATTAAAAAAGAAAATAAAAATATAATGTGAGAAGATCATGGGTGAGAGAAAATAAGAATAATGATAACTTCCTAGGATTCCATTCATTATTTTAAATATAATAAATATTTTATTTTATATTTTAAAATTTTGAAATAATTTAATATTTAATTTTTTATTAATTTAAAATATAATACTCATAATTTTATAATATATTTTTAAAAAAAAATAAAAAAAATTATATGCACCGTACGTGCATGCCAAGCCTCTAGTAGATATTATGGGGGCGGGTATCAAGGAAGCCGAAGAAAGTTGCCAACTTGCACCAATTGATATGGATTCACACACTAAAAGAAAACAAAACAAATGTCAAACACTAATTCGTAGGAATTATGAATTAAATAGGAAAGAGTAGGGCATTCATAAATCGAATCAAACTAATAATTAATGAACTATTTAATATTTTGATTGCCTGAAAGACATTATTTAAAGTTTCTTTTCAACTAATATTAAAAAACCTAAATACTTTTCAATGATCCAAAAAAATATATCTTTGAATCGATCACAAAAAATTTAAACAAGTATTCTATGATATTTATCAGATAAATTCGTATTATTTTAATATATAATAGTAATATTTTTTTTATATCAATGAAGTTTTCCATCTTGGGTTTCAAAAAAGAAATCTCTGGGTCAACATGCATTTACGTGTTATAAGTTATAACTATAACAATGCCACGTGGCACGTGCATTTTTCAACTCTCTTGGGGCCCGGTTTGGGGTTAATTTTAAAATATGTTTTATTTTTTAAATGAGAAAAAGTGTGTGTGTGTGTGTGTTTTTTTTCCATAAAAACAGAGATACTGGAATTAAAAACACAACTCCTAAATCCTAATCTACGTGGGACAAGAATCACCACAAGTCAGCTTCAAAAGCTAACGAAACAAGACAAAAGTAGAAATAACATCAAAGATACAAAAATTAGATTGGGATTAAACTCTATTCTTAGTTATCAAATCAGCACAAAAGTTTAGGGGTTCGATCTTTGTTTTGGGTATGAAACAGCTTTAAATTTTTTGGCTAGCTGTCCCACTCTGTGAGGTGCTTACAATTCAACGAAGGGATTAATCACTGTGCTCGACAGTGTATACCATGATAAAAAAAAATTAGCACAAAAGTTGGTTTCAAGGAAGGTGTAGTTTAAGGAGATATTAACCTAAAAGAATTTACGAAGGGGAAAGGAAAAGTGTTTTGAAAACAAATAGTTTGTATTTAAAAAAGTTACTTAAAAAAAACATTCTTACCAATAACTGGTTTTAGAAGCAATTTGTATAAAAAAATGTTGACAAAAATAGAATATATATATATAAAGATGTTATTAATATTATTAAATAAATTAGTATAAATATTTATTATTGTTACACAATTAAAATATTAAACAGTAAATCAAGTTTGGTTGGTCTAGTGGTTAGCTCACTAGGTCGCTTAAGCAAGTGTTGGAGGTTCGAATCCCACCTTGTGTATGCAGCAATCAATTGGCTAGCGGCAAACCCTTAAATGGAGCTCAGATCCGCGGAGGATTAGTCCTTGGCCTGTCGGGCTGGGGATACCTTGGAAAACTAAAAAAAATATTAAACAGTTCATGAATTAAATAAGTTAAATTATGTTTGTTAAAAAATATTAATTTTCAATAATAAAATATTGTTATTTATAAATATAATTTTATTAATTAAATATCTATTATATTAATGTTCTTTTAATAGATAGGGTTAATTTTATAAAATAAAAAGGGATACATTGAAAAATATATAACAAAAAAAAATTTGGCCTGAAAAAAAAACTCTACACTTAAGCATGTTTGGGCAATAGTATCATAGTTGGATGGGTGAATGTACTGCAAAGTCGTGGCATCTTATGTAACCAATAATTTTGATTGGACTTAATTTTTTTTAATTAGGAGTCAATAGTACTAAGTTTTTGGGTGTCTGTTTTACTGATGTAATGAGTATTTTGGTGTATTGAATTTACTGATGTACTAAGTTTTTGGGGTCCATTATACCCCTAAAATAGATTATTAATGTGAAAAAATTAAATCCATTCAGAATTGTTGACCACATAGGATGCCATGTCATAAAAAACCGTCCAAAAATTGACGTTGTTAGCTAAAAGCCTAACATTGGGAGAAACAGAAAACATTAGGGGTACAATTGACAATAAAAAGAGTTAGAGGCGAAAGTGACAGGACCCCCTAACGTTGAGGGTAGAAAAAGTACTTTTACTTTTCTTTAAATTAAACTTTTATAAGTACATTTTGAGTTGAAACATCTACTCTGACTTTGAATTGGAGTATCATCTCCTAACCTAAAATTTTCCTCTAAAAAAACAAAATCAAATCTTATCATTCAACATTTAATTTATCAACCATATATATATATATAACAAAATTGTACAATGCGTTGGTATTTTCAAAAGAAATGGAATAATTGATATTTGACTAAATTAATTAAATATATAATTCGTATGATCAATCAATATACAGTACTATATATAACTATAATTTAATGGTCCACTGCTACTCCACTAAATGATCATTAATTCAATATATATAATTTAGAGTCACTGTTAGTTTATTAATTATGTATCAGATATTGTACTATTAAATCCAGGCATAAATTTTATTTTATTTTGTTTAGACTAATGATCATTTATCACCAACTATAGAAATGCCCATTTATTTATTATATTTAGTTCCTCATAAGTATCTTCCTAGAGGACGAAACCAAAAAATTTATTTGAGGGGACCAAACTAATAAATATCATGTTTTAAAAAAATATTACTTATTTTATAGAAAATATATATTGTATTTTGATTTTTTTTTCCAATGGAACATTGTATTAATATTAAATTAATAGCGGCAATTATCGCCTAGAAGTCATTTTATTTAAATTTACTCTTCTTATAAATGTTATTGAATTTAAATGAGAAAATTATAATATTAAAAATTTTTGTCTTTTTTAAATTTATTGTTTTCAAAAATAGAATTTTTTTATAGGATTGTTATAATAACATATTTATGATATATATATATATATATATATATATATATATATATATATATATGTAAGTAAGTAACAATAATAATATTTTATAATTTAAACTATAACATACATTAAAAAAGAGTATAAAATATATAAATAATCTATAATTGAACCTAATATATTTCATCAACTATTAGTTATATTATCATATTTTTCACACACATAAATTTTAATTTCCAAAAAATCTTATTAAACTTTTTTAAAAAAATTTCTTTTAGTGTAGGGGCCATATGTAAATTCACTTAATCTCTTATTGATAGGAATCCGTTCAAGTTGGCAAAAGTTTTATAATTGTCGTACGTAGAACCTTTTTTAACAAAATTTTTTTAAAACACAAAACTTGATACGAGATCTTATTTTGAAATCTAGTGATACGTGGATACATTTATGCCACTATATATAATAATAATAATATAATATACATTCTATTTTGAAATATTCTAGTGATACGTGGATATATTTATGCCACTATATATAATTAATATACATTCTATTTTGAAATCTATATATAATAATAATATACATTAATCAATAATAAGAAAAGTGTTACCAATTCTATATTATAGTAGAGATCTCGGATCTCAAATCTATGCATTCAATACTAAAAAAAAAAGTGTAATTGGTATAACGGAGATCACGCTTGCATCTCAAATCTATGTGGTCACTACTCACTATGAACTATTGAAATTTGAACTATATATATATATATATATATATAAATTTACATGTTTCAACACTTCTCGGAAATGATAATAAAATTAATAATGTTTGCCTGATTTCTGTTATGATGATCTATTGTTTAATCTTTGTGTAGTGTATGCATGTGCGGACATTTAAGTTCAAATTACTAACTCCAATTGATTTAAAAATATTATACATATATAACATTAAGAAAAAAAATTTGATGATCAAGCGCGGTAATTGAATGAAAGAAACTTATTTATTTTTAACTAAGTATTAAAGATTTTATCAATGTCTTTGGGTATGAAGCAGTTTTGAATCCTTAGGCCAGCTCTTACTCTTCGAGGTGCCTATACGTTAACAAGGTCCAAGGGGATTAGTCACGGTTAACGGATGGTGGATGCCCAGGTTTAAAATAGAAAGGGTATTTATCTAACAAGTAGTTTTCTTTAATTGGTATAGAAAGAATTTATTATCTTGAAATTGGTGAAAAGTCAACAAAGATAATTTATTAAATTCCCTCATTAGTTTAGGGCACTAGTTAGCAATACCTAACAAAAAAAAAAAAGTAGGTAAAATTTCTTATATATGTTTGTTTAATTTTGAGATAATTTCAATCATATACTTTATTTATATTTTCTTTCTTTTATGACTAGTCAAGATGTCAAATGTATAATATTTTATATTCTCTTTTCACTCAATCATGCAAAAAGATTTTGATATGTGTCATATATCAATCGATGAAGAACTTTATTGCAAACGTATAGATCGAAACTTTACTAAAGTTTAATTCATAATATTGATATGTGTTATCACTTAATACAATGTCATTTGTTCATATATATATATATATATATATATATATATATATATATATATATATATATATATATATTAATATAAATGAGATTATTTTTACCAACTTGTTAGCGTTTAATATTACATATATAAAGTTGTCATCATTTTTTGTTAATAATTTAGATCAAAACGAAATTTAAAACTTTGAAAATAGAATTGATTGCAATTCAAATCTTTCTCAACAAAATTAATTACAAGAAAAAAAGTTTAGGGATCAAAATTAAAAATTAGTTAAATTTTGGGGACATAATATGCATTTTTACCTATTTATATATCATATATATTTTTATTGAATAATTTGACCAAATATTATATATGTTCACAACACAATTTCTAAAGATCGGGGAGATTGTCAATTCTATATCATATGAAGCAATCAACTTCTTTGATTAATTAACTAGTGTATAAATATTCTCTTTTGAATTCAAAAAACAAAATAGTTACTATTTAAAATATTATTAATTATTAACCATTAATTTGATTAATTGATCGGCAGATATTATTCTTTCCTTGTATAATGACAAAGACGTCATCCTCGAGAGCTCACACACACACACACACACATATTGTGAAAATGGTGTAAATTTAATAATACTTAGAAAGAGACATACATAAGAAAAGGATGAGACAGTAGTACAAGGGGAAAAAACTATATATATATATATAATATATATGATAGGTAGATGTGTGGAAAAGAGAAAGAAGATATGATGAGTAGTTATTAAAAAAGTATAAAAATAAATAAATATTCAGTATTTAGTTTATTATTTTAAAATATAATAATGATTTTATTTTTGAAAATAAAAAACTATTAAATATTTAATTTGTTATTATTTTAAAATATAATTATTAATTTATATTGTAATTTTTTTAAAAATAAAAATAAATTGCATACGTAGATTGTAAATAGAATATTTTAATTAAAAGCCTTTTTTATATAAAATAATGGAAGACTCTATTTTGGTTCTTATTGTTTAGCAATTTTTTAATTTGGTCTATAATATTCGTTTAGTCTCAGTTTGATCTTTTACGTTTGTAATTGATATCTCTATTATCCAAGTATTAAAATCACTTAACATAATATCTCCACCTCCAAGTGTTTTAAAATTAAGACTAAAATAATGTTCATTAGTATAATTTTTTAAATTAAAATATCTTAAACAAATTAAAAGAAAATATTATTTAATATAAAAAGAACATTTTAATATTTTAAGAATAAATTATAACATAAACAATTTATGATAAGTGCTTCAAATTATTTAATATATGATAACATTTTGCAAGTAATTTTAATATTTTGATAATGGAGAGACTAAATTGGTACCATTAACGACAAACATGAGGAATCAAATTGAAAGTAAACAAATATTAGGATTAAAGTAGTACCAATTACAAATATAAAGAGCCAAATTTATTGACTGAACATTAAAGACCAAATTAAAAAAAAAAAGTGCTAAATATACGTTAAGACCAAAATAGTCCTTTTTTATATAAAATCAATATATATATTTTTTAGAAAAAATAAAAAGAAGTTTCGCCAAAATTCCGAATCCCAGTGGGGTTTTGTTTTTTGTTTTGACAATGATCTCAGTGGGTTTTAGTTAATGACTTTTTAATTAGTTTTCCCATTGCTTTTTCCCAACACTCACCTCTGAAAAAGGGAAAGACATAAAAAAAAATTCAATTTGTCATGTTTTCAGCATGCATGATGCATATTTTTTTGAGTTAATGACAATACCCACATGCATTTACCAACTCTCACCTCTGAATGGGTTTTTGTGTATTAACAGCTCGTTTGGTAACATGGAAATGAAGGAAAGGTGAGTTTGTTGCCTTCTTCAATTGTATTTGTTAGGAGGTGAGTTAAGTTGCATGGTGAGTAAAGTTTCATAGTATGAGGGAATTAAAGTTGCTGCACCAAACCTAAGGAAGTTTAAAAACTTTCATGGAAGTGAACACACAAATACTATAATACCCTTAATAACATTTTCTTATTAGGTGTGGGTTTAGGGTTGAAGGGCAAAAAAGTCATTTTCATTTTAAACTTCCATTTCCTTATTTATTTTCTATCATACCAAACAAATTTATCTTTTTACTTCTACTTTTATTTTCCTACATACCAAACACACTTTTTATTACTTATTTTCACTTCCACTTCCTTTTTCATTTCCACTTCCACTTCCTACCAAAACATTCACCCCATACCAAACGTGACCTAAGAGTACACATAATAAGATTTTTTACCTGATTGATTAATATACCAAAGTTAATTAAATAGATATTTTTTATTTGAATCTAAATAAAAAATCAATTATACTAATATTGATAGGGTAATTTGATTATATTAATATATAATTTAGTCTCTGAAAGATATATTTATTGACACTTTCGTCCTTAAAAAATATTGACCGAATTAATGTACGAATTATGTCCCTAAAAGTTTGACAAACTATATATATACATTAATCCTTCTGTTAATTTGATGCCATTAAAATTTTTTAACAGAAGTACTGATGTGGAGTGTTAACTGTACCGTAATTATTAAGTATATATATTTGTTCCTAAAAATTTATTTGACTAATTAATTACAAATTAAATGAATTCTTGAAAGATCTCAACCACATTACAAATAATTAGTTACTAAACGTGCGTGGATAGCAAACAAAATAGGAGGAAAAACTTGTGATTTTTTTTTTTGGTCTATTACAAAATTCCAACAAAATATACTCTATAGTCTCCTAAGTCCTCCAAGTTTGAAACATCAGTTGCATGCTTCAAAACAAACATTAAGTCTATCAAATTAAAGGAAACAAAATATACTCTATAGAGAAAACATCCATAGGAATCGTTAGGCGATGGATATACTTGTAAGTGTCGTGTGCGACTAAGACGTGTACTGGAGTGGGGGAGCTGGGTCACTCGTAGAAGGAAGTTGCCTTTAGTGAAAGTTGATGGTTGGGAAGTAATTGTGGAATCACTCGTTGGGATCTTTGAGAATAGAGTAAATGTATAGATAGTTGAGTGAATGTAAGCAACAGGGATGATTATGGGTAGGGTTTGGATAGGGTATTATAATTCCCAGATCCGGATTCGGACTTGAGCAGGTATCAAAATTAATCCCATTCTCGGATCTTACGGATAGTTAAATCTCCATACCCGGACTCAGACCTATAAAAATTTGAAATAAATTATTATTTTATTAATATAAAATTTTTTTAATCAATTTTTTTCATCTATAATCACAAAAAATAAAAAAAATAAATCATAAATATAAATGTACAATTAAATTACTTTAATATCTATAAGATACTTAACATTTCTTCTTAGAATTATATATTTTCTCAACACAAAAAAGTTTAAAAATAATACTTTATATATATATATATATATATATATATATATATATATATAAAAGTAAATAATTACTATTGCGGGTAGGGTACGAATAGGGTACCTCCTTACCCGGACCCGTTGACTTTATACCCATACCCATACCCAAATTTATAGGATAAAATTTCAGGCTACCCATTGGATATGGGTATTTGATCATCTCTAGCTAGTAAGCGATCTTCGGTTATTTGATGTGGTGAGGGGCTATTTATAGTCTTGGTGGGAGGAGAACGTGGACACCCCTCACGTTCTGCTAACAAAGTGGGATGTGCTCCATGAACTCTGGAGAATGGATCTAGTGTTTGGCTCTTCTATGCATTAGTATGCTAGGCCGACTTTTTTTCCATCGTTCTCTTCATTTTTTTTATTTAAATTTGAAAAATTGTAAATTTTTTTTAAAGAATAAGAGTTATAGACAAAAAAAAAACAAAAAAAAATTACACAAATATGGACCTACCATTAATGGTTTAGAGACCACCTTTATTAGGGACTAAAAAGTTAGTCCGTAATCCATTCATAGTAAATCTTGATTTATGTTAAGTTTTAAATTTTTTTTGTATCTATATCTTTTATACTTTAAATATTCTTTAGAAAAAATTTATAATTTCTCAAATTTAAATAAAAAAATAAAAAAAATTATAAAAAAAAAAGTCGACCTAACATACTAATATATAGAAGAGCCAAGCACTGGATCCATTCTAAGAATTTGGAGGGAGTGATAGGATAGTGACTTGCCAGGCCCAATCAGATGATTCCACACGTCTCACTAACTTATTTCTTTACATAAGATGATGCGGGGACGCCTAGTGTCCAAAAAAATATATATTTGGTGATTACAATAATTGTTTAAATGAACTCACTGTCTCCCACTTATAATTAATATGAATAAGGAATATATATATATATATATAATTAATTAATTAATTAATTAATTGGGCGCCATATTGCCATTCATAAAATACATTTGGCTTATATAAATAACACCTTCTACTTCTAGTGCTCTCTCACACATCAATACCACCTTCTCCTTCTTCCTCTTCCTCAAGTTCGTTCTCTAGCTCTAAGCTTGAGTACAATACAAACTATGGAGGGCTTCAAAGCTCTCATCTTGTTATGGTGTGTTTGGGTGTTTTTATTATTATTGTCTCATTCTTCATCTCTTGAAGCTGCCAAGGTGAGACACTACAATTTTGATGTAGAATACTTCTTCAAAAGTGTAGACTGTTTTGAGCAACTTGTAATGGGAATCAATGGCCAATTTCCTGGCCCCACCATTCGAGCTGAGGTTGGAGACATTCTTGACATCAATGTCACCAACAAGCTTTCCACTGAGGGAACTTCCATTCATTGGCATGGAATTAGACAGGTAAATTACTTTCTTATTTCTTTTTTCTCTACTATAAGTGCATATATATATATATATATATATATATATATATATATATATATATATATATATGTATATATCACTAAAAAAAGAGCCATGTTAATCACATTGAGCGTAGTCTTATGGTTTTCTCACTTAGTCTCTTAATCAAGTGATGGGAGTTCGAATCTCACTCTTGGACATAGAAAGCATTATGTGGTCAGTAGTTTATCTTTATGTTGAGGACTTGCAGCTAGGGGATTAGTCACTACTGTTGAGTGTCAGCGGTGGATACCCTTCCTTACGAAAAAAAATAGCCATGCATGTTTGTATGCTAAATTTGAGAAACCTATACAAATACATGACAATGCATCTTTTTCTTCTTAAGATGAATTTAAGATGAAAAACTTTATAGTTCTTGGTGTTACCAATAGAATTATTATTTTTATATCTTATGCATATTAGATTTGAAGTGATCTTTAAAGTTGAAAGTGCCATAGAATACTTTTCTAACTACATGATGGAAAAGTGAAAGCTTTATAATATAGATAATTTTAAATAGGATTAAGACTATAAAAAGTTTAATTTGAGAGCTTGAGTTATTTCCTCTCTATCTCTCTCTTACTTTTACTCTCTCTTTATCGAAATTTTTAACAAAGAAAAACTTGAAAATAGAGAGATAGAGAGAAAAACTCAAACTCTATTTGAGAGGTTGAACTCTCTATAAATCAGCCATTTTAGATGTATAAATTTATAAAAAATATCAAATTGAAAAATGCATTTAAGTATATTATGTGTCAACGGGAAATAATATAATATGTCAGTTTCTACATAATATCAAATTAAAAAGTGCAATTAAGTTTACTATTTAATTTGAAAGAATTAATTTATAAAAATATTTATTATGTGTGTTGGTGCAGTATGGAACACCATGGGCAGATGGGTCAGTCTCTATCTCTCAGTGTGCTATAAATCCAGGAGAGACATTTAATTACAGATTCAAATTAAATAAGGTAAAGTTTAATTAATTAATTAATTAATATGACTATTTTGACCATTTAATTAATATATATATATATATATATGAATTAATTAATAAAATGATATTGTGCAGGCTGGTACATATTTCTACCATGGACACAATGGATTGCAAGTCACAGGAGGATTATATGGATCAATAATAGTAGATTTGCCAAATGGTCAAAAAGAGCCATTCCACTATGATGATGAGATTAATTTGTTGCTTAGTGATTGGTGGCACAAAAGTATACAAGAACAAGATGTTGGACTCACTAATAGTATTGAAACTTTTAGATGGGTTTGGGAACCTCAGGTATTATATTTATATTAATTAATATGAGTCTTGCATTTTTTTTTAATTATTAGTCTTTTAAAATAATTACTTTATATTAAAAAATATAATATAATATAAGATTTTAGTGGATGTTAGAGAGAAAATAAAAATAGTGAGTAGTTATTAAAAGTTTGTAAGATAAAAACTAGAGATAACAGGCCATTATTTAAAATATAATGAATTCATATTATATTTTAAAAATTAAAGAAAAATTACATCATCTTTGTAGATAGAAAAATTCTAGTATATACATATAGTCTTTTAATTTCTTTTTATTTCATTCAAATATATTATATTATTAAACTATTTCTATATTTAAATTCTCATATATAAATATGTTATATTATTTTTGTTTAAAAATATAAATGTTTTTTTTTCAGTGTATATAGAGCTGTTATAACGGGTTAACCCGCCTAGCCCACTTTGACCCTATTTTATTAGAACTGAGTTGGGCTAGCCTATTTTTAATAAAGACTATAATTATTCTAGTCTAACCTGACCCTATTAAGGTTAGAGTTGGCCTGTATTTATTTTTTTCTAAAATATTTTAAATTATTAAATAATTATATTATGTTTTACAAAAAAATTTATTATATAATATTTATCTTCATTTAAAATTCAATATATTGATAAAATATTAGTTAAAATAATTTTATAAATTAAATAAAAAATTAAAATAATCAATATAATTTGAATTAAGTTAAAAAATGAAATTCACTCGTTGTATAAATATTAAAAATAAAAGAAATAATTGAAAAAAATAAAAATGGACTAACCCTGTTTAACCCTAGCCCAATTTGATCTTATTTTTTTAGGGTTGGGCTGGGTTAGCCCGTTTTCAATTAAGACAAAAAAATTTTCCAGCCCGACCCTATAAATTTTTTAGGGCCAAACGAGATGACCCGTAGGTTATAGCCCATTTTGATACCTCTATGTGTATAGATGTTACTATAGTATTGTTATTTAATGAATTTTGTGACTCTTACTATTGTTATTATTATTATTATTATTAGAGTATTCTAATAAATGGAAGAGGGCAATTCGGTTGTTCATTGGGAGCTAATTTTATTAACCAAAGCCTACCCGTATGCAACTTCAAAGGTGACGAAGATTGTGCTCCTTATATTCTAAGTGTTCTTCCAAACAAGACCTACAGGATCAGAATTGCTAGTACTGCTTCCTTACTTTCTCTCAACCTTGCCATTTCTGTAAGTATATATATAAATTGAAAATCCACTTGCTAATTTTGTCATATTAATGCAACTCAAATTTTCATTAATTTTTTCTATAGAACCACAATATGGTGGTTGTGGAGGCAGATGGAAACTACGTGGAGCCCTTCACTGTGGACAAAATTGACATTTACTCCGGTGAGAGCTATTCAGTCCTTCTTACCACAGACCAAAACCCTAACCAGAACTATTGGATCTCAGTGGGCCATCGAGATGATAATGTTAGCACCACCCAAGCCCTAACTCTCCTCAATTACAAAGGCATCTCTGCCTCAATTTTACCTTCTTTCCCACCCCCAATCACCCCTCCTTGGTACGATGTGGAAGAACGTCTAGCCTTTACTAACAAAGTCGTTGCCCTAAAAGGTACCCCACAACCCCCAAAATACTCCCAACGTAGGATTCACCTCCTCGGCAACCAAGACCTAATCGATGGATACCTTAGATGGGGCATGAATGGCATCTCCTTATCCCTCCCATCAACCCCTTACCTCGGCTCCATCAAGTTCAACCTCACGGACGCCTTCGATTGGAACGACCCGCCGGAGACCTTCCCGCGAGACTACGACATCTACAACCCACCAACAATCCATAATTTAGTCATGGGGAATATGGTTTACAAGTTTCAATTAAACGAAGTTGTGGATGTGATTTTACAAAATGCCAATTCTTTAGCGCTTAATTCCACTGCATTCCACCCTTGGCATTTGCATGGGCATGAGTTCTGGGTTTTAGGGTATGGGAATGGGACGTTCAAGGATGGTGATGATGAGAAGTTATTCAACCTAAAGAACCCTCCGTTGAAGAATACGGTGGTTATTTTCCCTTATGGGTGGACGGCCATTAGGTTTAGGGCAGATAACCCTGGGGTTTGGGCCTTCCATTGTCACATGGAGCCGCATTATCATACGGGGATGGGTGTGGTGTTCGCTGAAGGAGTTGAATATGTGAAGAGAATTCCTGAACAAGCTCTTGCTTGTGGCCTCACGGCGAAGATGCTCATGAACAAGGAAGGTTTACTACTACCAATAGTTAAGACCATCTAGTTATTATTGCTGGTTTGATTTATGATTTGGTGAGCTAACTTGGATATTTATGTTGCAAATTTTTTTAACTTATCCCTTTTAAAAAATAAAGTCTCAAATTTTTAGTATCATTGATCTTTCTCCATGGGACCAAGACGTGGAACAACAATGCAATGGTAGGTGTATTCTCTACTAAGGAAATTAAGGGTCATGAGTCATGAGAAACCAAGACTAAATTTTTAATTCTATAAAAATATTTATTGATATGAAACCATAGAAAACTATAATAAATTTTGCCTTGCTCATCGTTAATTAAGTACATCGTCTCTACGATAATTTAGCAGAAAAGTAACAAATTTAATATATTTCATAGAGCAATGATGTACAAAATCTTTTTGATAAGGGTAAAGTGCTTTTTCTGCCCTAAGACTTTACTGCAATATTCATTCATGTTTTCAAACTTCTTTTTAGTCTATGCCTACCGCCAAACTTTCAATTTTATTCATTTCCATCCTTTTTTGCTAAAACCGTTAACTTAATTGACGGAATTTGCTGACGTGGACGATGAATGTGTATTTTTTTTGCCACGTCATTGTCCACCTTACATTTAACTTTTTACTTTTATTAAAAAAATTAACCTAATCCAAATAAAAAAATCTTTTAGGGTAAAAGTTTTGTTTGTTTGAATTAGGTTAATTTTTTTTAATAAAAGTAAAAAATTAAATGTGAGGTGGACAATGATCGTGGCAAAAGAGATACACATTCATCATCTACGTCAGCAAATTCCGTCAAGCAAGTTAAAGGTGTTAGCAAAAAAGGGAAGCATGAACAAAATTAAAAGTTTGAGGGTAGACATGAACCAAAAAAAATTTTAGGGACAAGAATGAATATTGCAGCAAAGTTTAGAGGCAGCAAAGATATTTTACCCTTTGATAATTATTTAATAATTTTTAAGAGACACTACAAAAAAGAAATAATTTTAGTGTGGGCTAATCAACGTCACTTGTCCATAATTGACACTAAACACTCCATAGGTAAGATTCTTCATCCTAATTTCTTTGGTATTTTTGGTTATGTGTAATATGGGGAGATGAGCTCTCCTATATGACATTATTTTAAGTGTTTGTGCAAATTCCAAACCTTTTTATTTTTGCTGAAAATTTTGCAAATAGGTAATGTGTATATTTTCCATTGGAGTGAAAAGTTATTGAAAGAACAATTGTGAAAATCGGATCAGATTGGGCAGTTCGACTGAAAGATCGGCGAACTGGTCACTCGTCCGGTCCGGAAGAACCTCAAAACCGGTAAAACCGGAAATAATTGCCGATTCAAATTGTTTAACCAGTTCAATATTTTTTTTCTTCTTTCTTCATGTTTCAGTTCATTTCCTTCCTCCACCATAGATAGAAACCAAACAAATACAAGAACAATGAAAAAGAAAAAGGAAGTAGAAGAAGAAAAATAAGTAGAGTTAGCAAACACTTTCCTCTTTCTTCTCTCTTGCCGCCATGAAAAGAATAAAAGCTTTTAGAGATTTAGAAGAGGGATGGAAGGAAAGAAGAAAGAAGATCATAAAATAGAGAAAGAAAAGAAGAAAGAGGAGTGGATTGAATAGAGAGAGAGAAGAGGTATGTGACATAAGTTAAGAAGTTAGCATTGGAACTTGATACTCAAATAAAAGAAAAAAAATATGATAATAATTATAACGTATAAATTTTTTTTTTTGTATTTTTAAAAGTTAACATAAATAGATAGAAAATAATTATAAGAATTGAAAGTATGATGTCAGACATCTTTTGGGGCCATAATTTTGAAAAACCCAGAACTCGGATATATTAAAGTGTAGAATTGATAAAATGCATAAATTACACAATTTAAGTCGTTGGATTAGACTGTTACAGTGCATACATAAATTTCAATTTTATTCTTGGGTTATTACAATTTCATATTCATATCAATATAAGGTTTTCAAACTGAAAATGATATTTGGATTACTACTTTAGAATTTATGATAATTTTTAATTTGATCAAATCTCAATTGCTTAAATTCCAAACTTCTATCTCCATTGTAATTAAACTCCTAATTTCCTCCATCAACTCTGGCATTTCATTTCTGAGGATAATAAGATCAAATTCAAAGCAATGAAAATTACTTTCTTTTTTAAATTTCTAAATTAGCAAGAACGATATTTCCCCCTTCTTCCTCTTGTTCTTATCTTCTTTTTTCTTTTTTCTCATTTTAACACGGTACATATTCCATCAATTATTAGCTTAGAATTTAAGTGATTTCCAAAATAAAATTTATATTCTGAACTATTTCCATTATTTTGGTCCCTACGTGTTTCTTGACACCCCTAAGCATATTCAAATCTAATTTCCCAATTTATTGCTATATTCTTGTACAGTGCCCACACAAATTTATAATTTTTTCTCTGTTTTCCAGTAATTAAAAATCTTTTTAGTTTAGTCCCTAAAAATTTTTAAATTCTGAAAAAAAATCCCTAAAGAATAAAGATCCTCCAAATTTTCCAAAATTTATATGAGAACACCCCCCCCCCAAAACTACATATCTCAGGGAAGAGAAAGAACAAAATTTATAGAGTTTTCATTTATTACCAATAATTTTAGAACTGTTCAGTTTGGTCACTATTTCTCAAAATCGGGATTTTATCTTTTTTTTTTTCTTCCAGGTTTCACCTCTATCCCATCATTTCCATTATTTATAGAAACATGTCATGAAAGTTTAAAGGTTGTTTATTTTTAATTTTTCTCTCCCATATCCTCTCATTATAATTTTTTTCTTGTAATTTTTTAATTAAAGAATTACTATTTTATTATACCAATAGAAACATGTCATGAAAGACCCATTTGACTTGGGTCACACAATAGATATAGTCAAACAACTATAAATAACCAAATACTCATAGATAGGAAATAGCCATTATATATTATTCATAGAGAAGTTGATAGTCATTATTATTCATACGCATAGGTAGGTCACACAAACCTAACCTAATTAATACTTAATTTGATTAACATCGATTATATCATTTTCAAGCAACCACTTGAGACTCCAATCGTTTAGGGCATTCTTCCAAGTCCAAAAACTCCAACCAAAACTTGCTCTGCTATATACTTCTATTTGGGCCTTGGCAAATTCTTTGAGGTCCTGTGTCGTAGGGTTCTCTGCACTCCAAGTACAAGACCATTCTCCTGCAATAAAAAAAATATTGATTTAAACAAATCTAACTCTCATACACCATCAAGAAACCCCACGCTTGTAGTATGAGGTGGCAAAATGAGTTACTTCGGCCCGGCTCGACCTTCGTTCGTTTTGCACTTGTTTTATTAGGGTTGTATTGAGATGACTCGTTTTTAATATGGACTAGAAATTCTCCAACTCAGTCCAGTCCTATATTAGGACTTAGGACTAGGTGGGGGTGACCCTTTTTTATTAAAAATCGAAATATTTAATATAAATTGAAAATTAATTCTACGTATAACTATTTAAAATAAAATAAGAAAAATGAGCTAGCCCGGTTTCAATCCGGCCTTGTCTATCTCGGTTTAGCCCTATGTTTTTCAGTCCAACCTTATATATTTTACAAGGCCAAATAAATTGGTCTATAAGATGTAAAGAACAAAGGTTGAAGCTAGCAGATCTTACCAATATAAACAAGAGTTTCCCCGTTGTCACTTAAAAGCTGAGTCATTTGATGAGTGCGGTTGGTTTTGATGTAGTCAATGTTTTCTTGAGATGTGGGAAAAGGCATTAAGGTGTACCAATGGAGATCCACCACAGTATGGTCAAGGCTATTGGCAATAGGGAAGAGTTCCATAGGTGAAGGCACGTCAAGATCCACAAAACTTAGCCTAGCAGAGAGAATCATATAAACTATGGGGTTGTATTTGCGTATAATTTTGTGAGCAGCTCGGGCATAATTTTCTATGCTCTCCAAGGTAACATAGGGATATAGAGGCTCATTTAAGAGTTCAATTCCATACAAGCTTTCATGTTGCCCATACCTACACATATATGCCAAATGTAGTTATATATATATATATATATATAGGAAATTAAGATCCATGAGTGGATTTATATAATGCATGTAAAATTCAATCACTATGTACCAGAATGGCCTCAACTATAACATGTGACATCTTATGTCTTTTTAATATTTATGGACTCAAGTTCTTATGCTTTTAGCATATCTAATGATTTTATAATTTGATATTAAAAGTTCATAGTAATTATACTTTCATAACATTTATAAATTTTTTATATTTATACCCCTAAATTTATAATATTGCATTCAAGTCCTTGAAGTTATTGATAACTCTACTTTTAGAAAGTCTAATAATTTTGACCACTAAAATTTATAAAAATTATGCTTACATTTATAAATTTTTGTTATAAAAAGATATTTATAAAAAAATGTCCTAAGTTTAAGGATAAAAATATAAAAATTTAATCAAATTATATATAAATCACTAAATAATTATGAAAAAATATAAGGAGTTGAGTGCAAAAATAAAAAAGAGATAGAATATTACATGTCGCCATGGGATTGCCCTATCAGAAATGAGTATTGAATCAACTTCAGGAACTTCATACAATTTTAATTTTAGAGGATCCAAACTCCCTATACATAGTTGAGGGCATTCCACGCCCTCAGAATAATAATTGTACAGCAGAATGATCCTATATATATACCTTTTGGCAAAGAATTCTATAACTTCAAGTGTTTGTTGAATGTTATCATATGTTTTTCCCCATTCTAAAGAGCCATCTCTTGTAGCACTGTGAGCAACACCATTTTGAGAACCTGGTGCTGCGTGAAGATCAAGTATAATCTTGATTCCATGTCTCCTGCATTTAAATAATCATCATCTCTTAAATTAATATAGATACCAATATGATATATCAAGTTTTTTTTTCTATAGAAATATAATCAATACATACTTAGCCCATATGAAGGCGTTGTCCAGTGCTTTCAAAGTACCACTTACGAATGGAAAAGGTGGATTTGGATCATAAGCAGTCCACCAACCAAGTGGGATTCTTACAGCATTAATTCCATACTTACTCATCAATTCAAAATCATGTTCCACAATGAAAGTATCATAGTGTTCCTGAAAACCAACCAACCATATCCATCAATATATATATTTTTTTTGGTAAAGAGATTGGCAGTAAGGAATGTACTTTCGAGTCCCAAATACTACTGCGCCGCAGGTGTCAGTGACACATGTTGAGGAGATTAACAGAAGCTCAATTCAAATATTATTGGACAGGTCAAAACCGCAAGCAGTTTCACCCTGTCACAGACTCATCACGACTACTCAACTAGACGTTGGGTGCCGAGAGATCTCTTTGAGGAAGAATACCCACCAAATGAGATTTTGGATGATTTCAAAGACATTCAGACCCTCGCCCATAATTTTATACAAAGGAAATTAAATATATAGTTTAGTTATACCTGCATAATTTGAGCAGCTTTGGAACCTAATCCATTTTGAAGCTGGAAATCGCCTTCTATGTAAACATGCATATTCACTTCAACGAATGTGATACTAAAAACTGTGGGATCACTGCTTCCCCAACCAGAAACCGTTTTAACATCTGCCGTCACCGAATTATCATCCCTTGCCTACAATTCATTATTACAATTTATAATAACCTCTCAAAATGGGTTATGCCTTACGACCGGCCATCTCTTTCAATTCTAGAAATTTTATAAGATCGTCAAACTTGAGAATTATTTTTGGCCCTAATTAAAAATAAGTTGGCTCGGCCAAGTCTAACTTTTTAAAAAAATAAGGTTAAATAGGGCTAGAATCAGACCAAACCAGACTAGCCCATTTTTATTCAGGAAGTACCTGCAAGTAGTATCCATTGGATGCTTTGATTCTAACAAGCTTGGAATCTTTACTTTCTCTAATAATTTCAAATATGGCAGATTCAGTATCGTTGGTAACCACAGCGACAACCGCGGTTTCAGCTAATCCCACAAATTGGTTTTTGGGCACTCGAAACCGGAAAGTGTTATCAGTTATCCTCCACAGCTACGTACACACAAAATACAAACATATATACCATTATTAGGAAGAAAAAAAAATTTTAATTTATTAATTAAGTTAGAATAATTAATATATTATTAATACCCTTCACTCACTCTAAAATGATCAAATTGACAAGCCTCATCGCAGCTTGTTACTATGAAGTCTCCTCCCCCGGAATTGGCACACAGATTTTTCTGAGTTTTCACTGACTTGAATTGAATAGTAGTTCCATCCTAATTGTATCGAAAATTTCATAACGTCAATTAATTTAAATTAAGTACAAGTAATTATATCACTGGCTATTATCGCTGTGTCGCTACAAAATATATAATAGGTGTTGTCGTTGCTAAATTTACACGAGATTTGAACGAGGATAATATATATATATATATATTTTGATACTAACCAAGAATTCTTTGTTGGGAACGGCATTGAAGAGCTCAGGTTTAATCCAACCTTCAATAAGGAGCCAACCACCAAGATTGGTTCCTCTGACTTTAAAGGAAGATGCACCAAGTGCTTCTGCTCCAGCTTTTGCTACAGCTTCTCCTACAGCATCTGCTACAGATTTTACTTTTTTAAAGAAGTTGAGATGTGATGGTGAACTCTCAGAAATAGGAAGCAAAGCAATAATGCCAAACACAAATAAGAAGCTCAGAACCCATCTTCTTTGGTTTCCCATTGGGAGATATATATTTCTTTGATCAATGCTCACTACTTGAGTTTTGGTATCACCTTCACAGCTATATATATAGGGAATGAATATGGATATGGTGGACATTAATGGCCACTCCACCCACATCTTGTACTCCATCTATATCATGCATGCATTAAAAATAAAATATATTGCAAGGAGTAATTGCTTGTTTTTACAATTCTTAACTGTTTAATTTTATAAGGTTGATCTTAACTTTATATATATATATATATATATATATATATATATTAAAATTGATTAGAAGTGATATTAAAAGTTATTATTTTTATAGAGAAAAAAAATATTAACTAGTATTTTAATTAATTATTAATAATGAGATATTCTAATTAACTAGTATTCTAATAAAGTTGGATTGCAAAGCAAAGTCATGGATGAACGTAGCATGTAGGGATGGCAAAATGGGTGGCTTGGGTGAGTTTGGGTTGGGTCATAAATGGGTTGGGTTATAAATGGATCAAATTTTAAATGGGATGTAATGGGTCATGACCCATTAATTATCCGTCTAACCCATCAACCCATTAATTTTTTTTATTTTTTTTATTTGGCCTACCAGTCATTCTACCATATGTTTATATCAATAAAGATAATAAAAATCAAATCCACTAGACAAAGTGTATAATGTTAAACACTAATACAATTCTCCACCTGACATAAGAAACAGTAAAAATCAAATCCTACAACTACTTGTTAACAATTACTAATTTTTCTTGGAAATCTAACTCCAAACATGCTTTCAAAAAATTAGCCAATACTTTTGTTATGTAATCAAAATTGGGTTTTGCTAACCAAGAGCACTAGTTAAGGAGGCATTTAATGAGGTTGGATAGTGAAAAAATGCCTAAAAATCACAACTTGTAATAAATATGTTTTTTGTTTTCTCTTAAAAACATAAATGTCCTTCACTTACTTTTTAATAAACACTTACATAAATTATATCTCTATCTCTTTATTTTTAATTATTATAGTAATTATTTTTATATTTTTATTCATATTTATCACTCTAATTTATTATTTATTTATATTCTTTTATTTTTAATTTATTATTACTGCATTTATCCTTTTTTTTTTAGTTTTTATATATAACTTAAATGCTTAAATGATATTATTATATGAGTTCAAAATTTATACGAAAAAATAAAACGTCACATATGAAAAAAATTTATTATGTGATTTAAAAACTAAATCGATTGAGGATAAGTGTAATAATATAAATTGAAAATAAAAGAATATAATTCCTCAAAAAAAAAATTTGGGCCCAAATGCAATTATTATAAAAATTATGGTCAAAATGTAATTTCCACAAATTTGAAATTGAGGCCAGAATGCAATTTTGAAAAGATTCTATGGCTTAAATTGAAATGGAAGAACTAAAATGCAATTTGGGCAAAAATGTAATTATGACAAAAATTAGGGTCAAATTATAATTTTGGAAATTTTGGAATAAGGGAGAAAATATGAATATGGAAATTTTTTGGGTCAAAAAGTAAAGAAAGAATGAAAATCGGGATTAAAATGTAACTTGGGACAAAATTGTAATTTTGAAATGTTGAAATCAAGAGAAAAATAAAAATACAAAATGTATTAGATGGGTTATTGGGTTAACCATGGGTTTTACCCAACCAAACCTGTATTTGCATGGATACATTTTGATCCGATCCATATGACCCATTTATTAATTGGGTTGAGTTGGATTGAGTCAAAATGCAGTTAAGTTTGGTTGGATTAATGGGTTTGGAAATCTAGATGAATGTATGATCAGTAGGGTATTAGAAGAGTATCGTTAGTGTCAGTGGTTCGATTCCTGCCTTGGGTATGGAGCAACTTTAAATCATTGGGCCAGCTGTCCCACCCTTCGAGGTGCCTACAATTCAGCAAGGGGATTAGTCACTGTGCTCGATGGTGGATACCCTGATCTAAACAAAAAAAAAGTATCGTTAGTCTTATTTTTTTAATTTTGCATATAATTTGAATTATCAAATATATAATTAATATAAAATCTTAATAAATTTTTTTCTTATAATAATTTATATATTAATGTTAAAATTAAAGTATATCTCAGATGAAACCGAAAGAAATAACATAATTTATATATATATATATATATATATATATATATATATATATATATATATATATATATATATATATGCTTTATAAATAGAATAAATTAAATAATGCATTTATGATATATAAAAATTATTTAAATAATTTATATAAAGTGGGTTCGATTTGGGTTCCGTACTAAAAAAATGAGTATTTTAATAATTTTTATTTTGACGGTTACTAATAATAGTTAAAAAAAGATTGTGTATTTAACAAGTAAAGTTTGGCGTTGAAATAAGTATTTTTTTTAAATAATTAAATTTTGATCAAGATATCTATCATCGAGTAGATTGATTAATCCACTCACAGAACTGTAAGCACCTCAAATGTTGGAACAAATGATCCAAAAATTTAAAGCTATTTCATATCTAAAGTCAGTGAACGAATCTTTAACACTTGATTAAGGATTCTTTTCCACTAGATCGCATCCTTGAATTAATATCAATTTTTTTTTGTCAAATCAAAATAAAAATAAAATTTATAGGACTTAGTGACATATATAATAAGTTATAATTCACCTTCACAGGCCAAAAAAAAGACAAATTATTTAGATTTTGGTAAAAAAAGGGACCCTCGCCAAAAGAAAAGCAAACCCACCGAACATTAGGCACGTTTGTTAAATAAAAATGAAAACGAAAACGAAAACGAAAACGAAATATATTTGATATGTTTAATAGTAAAGGTTTGGTAATGTATTTTTTTTATGGAATGAGAATGTATTAAAATGATCATTTTATCCCTTATATTAAAATAATAAAATAAAAGAAAGATATAATTGTGTCAAATCAAAAAAATAAAATGATCATTTTGTATTTTTCTTTTCTTTTTTCTTTTCTTTTTTTAAAGTTGATGAAAATGAAAAAAATAAAAAAAAAAGTAAATGGGATTCACTTACTTTTTCATTTTCATCCCTTTTTCCTTACTCTAATTCCACTAAATGAACACACCCTTAGGTTATGTTCTTAGGGAAGAATTGACAAAGGAAATGAGGAAGGAATGGGTGGGGCCCATTGGGTCCAACTTAGGTGGCGTTTGGTATCCGGTGAGTATTTTAGTGGGAAGTGGAAGTGGAAGTGAAAATGGAAATGGAAGTGGAAGTAAGTGATAAAAAGTATGTTTGGTATGCTGGGAAATGGAAGTAGAATATAAAAGTAATTTGTTTGGTATGGTGAGAAGAAGATAGAGAAATAGAAGATAAAAGTATGAAATATCTTTTTTGCCCTTACTTTTTTAAGAACCACAAATTTTTTAAGGGCTTTTGGTCTTTAAACCTCAACTCACCTCACCTCACCTCACCACAACTTCCCTCTCCTCACCCATGGCACCTACCTCCCCTCCTATGATGGAACTTAACTCACCATGGAAGAAGCCTCACCATGTACCAAACAAGCTCATGAGTGGTGAGATCATTCACCTCTCCTAAAAAAAATATAAAATGTCTATTATACCCTTTGATTTGACACAATCATAATTTTTTTTTCTTTTTATTATTTTAATATAAGGAAAAAAATAATAATTTTAATACCTTCCCATTCTCTTTCCATTCCCAATTTTCACTATCAAGCACAACAAATGCATTCTCATTTATTTATTTTTTTAATGCCCTTCAAACTATGAGTATGACTGAACCTACAACATCACCATCTAACAAGGATTGCAAAATCCTTGGGATATGAATGAAAGAAACATCCCAAAGTTTACTGAATTATTCCATTATAAACCTTTTAACCGTCGGGTATTTGTTCTCAAAGCCACCGCTCTTCTAAATTCGAGATTGAATCCTATGCTGCCCAGTATAAAAAAGTAAAGAGAAAGAGTGGCACGTAAGTGTATCTCACATGTGGATCCCACTGTGTGTGGGACTAACTAATGTGTCACTCTCTCTTCTTACTTTTATATGTTAGGCAGCATAGGATCCATTCTCTCTGAAACCAAGGTCCCAAGCCATCCTTATCCTAATATTTTTAAAAAAATTATGTTTTTTTTTTGTTAGTTTAGATATATGAGTATTCAAGTATAGCCTTAAAGTCTTGATTGGTATTTTATTTTTAGAATTTCCAAGTATTTTTTTAATATGCGATGAATTAAATGATTTGTGAATTATATATATTGAGCAACTTTTGAAAATTATGTTGCAAAATTAATTAAATCTTCACATAATCACATCTAAACACTTCGTCTAATTTACATTGTATTTTGGGGGGCTACCTATATATGAAAATTGAATAATTTAATGCATAATAGATTTGAAACAAAAATATAGTTTTACTTCTTTATATATTATATATGGAATTGAAGGCACTAAAAAAAAGAGTATTTTCAATAATTTATATTTTGACTGTTATTATTAGTGGCTGATTTTTTTAAAAGGTCAATAATAGTATTTAAGAGTTAATAATTATCAATAGTATTATTTTTGATAATATATTTTTTAACAATGAAAATATCTTTTAAAATATTTAAAAAAAAATATTATCGACAAATATTAACTGTTAAATTAAAATATTATTATTTTTGTCTTTTTTTTTTAATTATTGCTACTCAATTATTAAAAAGTGTACTGATCTTAAAGTAAAGAGTTGCCATTTTATATGAAGCAACTTAAACAATGAGGAAGTTAGCACCAAAAAACACAATGACAAGGGTGTCAAATTTCAAATATTATATTCAATCATCTATATTTTTTTGTGATAAATGAACTCAAACTAATGGTGTAAAATCGGACTGGATTGCACTGGACTGGGCGATTTAACTGGTCCAATTACAAATCAAACTTTAGAACGAGTTGTTTGGACTTAAAAAATTGAATTAGCGGTTGGACCGGATTTAACCGGATTTAAATAATGTACTTATGATATATAAAAATTATTTAAATAATTTATATAGAGCGGGTTCAATTTAGGTTCGGCACTAAAAACTGAGTATTTTTAACAATTTTTATTTTGACGGTTACTATTATTAATAGTTGAAGAAAGATTGTGCATTTAACAAGTAAAATTTGTCTGTTGAATAATATTTTTTTAACAATTAAATTTTAACCAAAGTATCCACTGTCAAGTAGATTGATTAATCCCCTCGCAGAACTGTAAGAACTTCGAAGGGTGGAACAGATGACCCAAAGATTTAAAGTTATTTCATATCCAAAGCCAGTGAATGAATCTTTAACACTTGATTAAGGATAGAAGAGTCTCTTCCACTAAATCACATCCCTTGAATTAATATCAATTTTTTTGTCAAATCAAAATAAAAATAATATTACATATATAATTGCTAGTTTGATTTATGATTTGGTGAGCTAACTTGCATATTTATGTTGCAAATTTTTTTTAACTTATCCCCTTAAAAATATAAAGTCTCAAATTTTTAGTATTATTGATCTTTATGGGTCTCTGCTTACTTCCATGGGCCCAACACGTGGAACAAAAATGCAATGGTTGGTGTATTGTTGGGCAGTTCTTTCGACAGTTTTTGTTGAAAATTTAGTGCACTTATCAATTTTAGTTGATAGCGTCTAACTAAAGCAAATTATAAACAAGAAGTTTTGAGCGATTCGGTTTGGTGGTTTAGGATTTTTATGTCATCAAACTTACATATTTAAATTTATTAATAAAAAATATAATTTTATTCAATATAAATAATAAAAAGTATAGTAATATTTCATTTACTTACAATATACAATCAACTTAGTTCTAAACTTAAATTTTTAGATTGACTAAATTTAATCTAACATTCTAAAAACAAATTTTAAATTTTATTATTTATAAATTTTAACATAATATGTACATATATATACATGTATGTGTATACGGTTTGGTTCAGGTTTTTCGACATACCAAACCGAACCAAATTACCAAACATTGATCGGTTTTGTTCAGTTTATGCTAATTTAGTTTGGTTTGGTTCAAGTGTGTCGGTTTGTTCGGTTTTGAACACCCATATTCTCATGAGAAACCAAGACTAATTTTTTAATTTTATAAAAATATTTATTGATATGAAACCATAGAAAACTATAATAAAATTCGCCTTGCTGATCGTTAAGTACATCGTCTATTAGATAATTTAGCAGAAAACTAACAAATTTAATATATTTCATAGAGCAATAATGTAATCTTTTTGATAATTATTTAATAATTTTTAAGAAATGCATCGCACTTAAGGGTGGCAATAATGTAATCTTTTTTTATTTGTATTTATAACAATTATGTATTTTTTAATTTTAAAATATTATTTCTATAATTATTTATTTATTTATTGGATGGATATTGGGTAGCAGATATCGGATAGTTTACTCGATTATAAGGCATTTAATACACAATATCCAACATATTTTTTGGATATTTTGAATATTTCAGGTATTTCGAGTATCGGATAGGGTACGGGTACCGATATTAAAAATGACCATATTTTCAAATTCGGTTAGATACGAGTGTTGGATATATTAGACGGATTTGGATGCAAATAATACAAAAATGAACAAATACCCGACTATTACCTAAAAAAAATGTTAGTGTGGGTTAACCAACGTTACTTGTCTATAATTGACACTAAACACTCATAAGTAAGATTCTTCACCCTAATTTCTTTGGTATTTTTGGTTGTGTAATATGGGGAGATGAGCTCTCCTATATGACATTATTTTAAGTGTTTGTGCAAATTCCAAACCTTTTTATTTTTGCTGAAAAGTTTGCAAATAGGTAATCTGTATATTTTTCATTGGAAAGAAAAGTTAGTGAAAGAATAGTCGTAAAAATCGAATTAGACCGGTTAGTTCAACTGAAAAATCGGCGAATTGGTCATTCATCCGATCCGAAAAAACCTAAAAATCGATGAAACCGGAAAAAACTATCGATTCAAATTGTTTAACCGGTTCAATATTTTTTTCTCTTCTTTCTTCATGTTTTAGGTCATTTTCTTCTTCCAGCATAGATAGAAACCAAACAAATATAAGAACAATGAAAAAAAAAGGAAGTAGAAGAAGAAAAATAAGTAGAGTTAGGAAACACTTTCCTATTTCTTCTCTCTTGCCGCCATGAAAAGAATAAAAGCTTTTAGAGATATAGAAGAGGCATAGAAGGGAAGAAGAAAGAAGATCATAAAATTGAGAAAGAGAAGAAGAAAGAGGAGTGGATTGAATAGAGAGAGAGAGAGAGAGAGAAGAGCTATGTGACATAAGTTAAGAAGGTTAGCATTGGATCAACTTGATACTCAAATAAAAGAAAAAAAAATGATAATTATAACGCATAATTTTTATTTATTTTTAAAAGTTAACATAAATAGATAGAAAATAGGTCAAAACTCCAAATTGGTCCCTTATGTTTGTACGAAATTTTATATTGATCCTTTATGTTTCAAAAAGATTAAATTGGTCCTTTCTGTTTGCAAGAAGTTTCAAATTGGTCCTTCCGTCCACTTCCGTCAATTTCTTAAGTTAAGTGCTGACGTGGCGTGTAGACATGTCCATCTAAGTTGACATGTCATGTCACATTAGTGCCACGTCATCACATACGATAATAGATGATGATATGGCAATGACATGGCGATGATGTGGCATGACACGTCAGCTTAAATGGACACGTATGAGAGATAATATGTCCACGTCAGCACTTAACGAAGGAAATAAACGGACTTGGACGGAATGACCAATTTGGAACTTCTTGCAAACATAGATCAATTTAAACTTTTTAAAACATAAAGAATAAATATAAAACTTCGTGCAAACATAAGGGACCAATTTAGAGTTTTGACTTAAAAAATAATTATAAGTTTAATGTAAATAACATATATTCAAAAAACGATTTAATTAAAATATAGGTCAAATAAAAAAAATTCGAAGGACATGAAATATATAGATACGAGACATTAAAGGCACAATATATAGAAGGAAAGTTGCATATCGCTAGTTTTTCAATTCAGTAGGAGTGTGCAAATTGATTGAGTTTTTCTTAAAATTTAAAATAAACTTCAATTATGAAATTCCAAATGTTTGTCTCAAGCTACCAAGATTAGGGATGATCATGGATAGGGTTTCGGTATGGTACTATAATTCTCAAATTCAGACTCGGACTTGAGTATGTATCAAAATTAATTCTCATTTCCGGACTCTACAAATAATCAAATCTTCATACCCGGACTCAGACCCATAAAAATTTGAAATAAATTATTTTTTATTAATATAAAATATATTTTTATCAATTTTTTCATCTATAATCACAAAAAATAAAAAAAATTAAATCATAAATATAAATGTATAATTAAATTACTTTAATATCTATAAGATATTTAACATTTTTTCTTAAAATTATATATTTTCTCAAACAAAAAAGTTTAAAAATAATACTTTTTATATATAAAAATAATAATTTTTATATATAAAAATAAATAATTATTATTGCGGGTAGGGTACTTCCTTACACGGACTCAGACCCGTTGACTTTATACCTGGGCCCATATCTAAACTCACAGAATAAAATTTCAGAGTACCCATTGAATATAAGTATTTTGATCATCCCTAGTCAATATAGTTTTAATTTAGTCATTAATTCCTCTCTCACCTACCCTTTAGCTACTGCCTGTATCCCTAACAATTATTGCCAAAGAATTGAAAGTCTGATGTCAAACATCTTTTGGGGCCATAATTGTGAAAAACCCAGAACTCATATGCAGAATTGGTTGGGACTCGAATATGTTAAAGTACATATATCTCATAAAATGGGTAAATTGTACAATCTAAATCATTAAATTAGACTGTTACAGTGCGAACACAAATTTCAATTTTATTCTTGGGTTATTACAATTTCATACTCATCTATATATATATATGATTTTGGAATTTTTGGTGTCACACAAGCAAAGTGTAACACCAAAAAAATAACTTCCCCATCAACTTCCAATAAATAACCAAGTATGATAGGTGGTTACTAAAAAATGGAGAAGTGCATAACTTCTCATTTTTTAATTTTTATTTTAAATTATGATAAAAATTCTATTTAAAAATTTTAAAATATTTTTAAGAAATTTAAGAATAAATTACATGAATGCACGTCGAATCCTCTAGTATCAATATAAGGTTTTCAAACTTGAAAATGATATTTGGATTACTACTTTAGAATTTATGATAATTTCTAGTTTGATCAAATCTCAATTGCTTAAATTCCAAACTACTATCTCCATTGTAATTAAACTCCTAATTTCCTCCATCAACTCTTGCATTTCATTTCTAATTAAGGATAATAAGATCAAATTCAAATCAATGAAAATTACATTCTTCTTCTTTTTTCCCTAAATAAGCAAGAAGGATTTTTTTCCCCTTCTTCCTTTTGTTCTTATCTTCTTATTTCTTTTTTCTCATTTTAACACGCTACATATTCCATCAATTATTAGCTTAGAATTTAAGTGGTTTCCAAAATAAAATTTATATTCTAAACTATTTCCATTTTGGTCCCTACGTGCTTCTTGAAATCACGCCTAAGCATATTCAAATCTAATTTCCCAATTTATTGCTATATTCTTGTACAGTTCCCATACAAATTTATAATTTTTTTTTCAGTTTTCCAGTAATTAAAATCTTTTTAGTTTAGTCCCCTGAATTTTCATTTTAGGGGCACATACACCCCCTAAGTTTTCACTTTAGGGGCACATACACCCCCTGAGTTTTCACTTTGGGGCAGAGACACCCCTCAACATGCTTGCTGACGTGGCACTTAACGCCTAGTTTTCACGGAACCCTAACAGAAGGGGTGTCTCTGCCCCAAAGTAAAAACTCAGGGGTCTATGTGCAACGTTTTAAAACTCAGGGGGTGTATGTGCATTTTAACCTTTATTTTTAATTTTTCTCTCCCATGCATATCCTCTCATTATAATTTTTTCTTGTAAATTTTTTATTAAAGAATTACTATTTTATTATACCAATAATCAGAAGATCCAACAATCATAATAATATAAATATATTTGACTTGGTTCACACAAAAGATATAGCCATTATATATTATTCATACCAGAAATGACTTGAAATACAGTGAAAGTTGATAGTCATTATTATTCAAACTCATAGATAGGTCACACAAACCTAACCTATTGCTTAATTTGATTAACATCGACTATACCATTTTCAATCAACCACTTGAAACTCCAATCGTTTAGGGCATTCTTCCAAGTCCAAAAACTCCAACCAAAACTTGCTCTGCTATATACTTCTATTTGGGCCTTGGCAAATTCTTTGAGTTCCTCTGTCGTAGGGTTCTCTGCACTCCAAGTACAAGACCATTCTCCTGCAATAAAAAAAATTGAAAATATTAATATAAATTGAAAATTAATTCCACGTATAACTATTTAAAATAAAATAAAACATTTTTAAAAATAAAAATGAGCTAGCCCGGTTCAATCCGGCCCTGTCTATCTCGGTTTAGCCTTATATTTTATAGTCCAACCCTATATATATTTTACAAGGCCAAACAAACTGATCTATAAGATGTAAAAAACAGAGGTTGAAACTAACAAATCTTACCAATATAAACAAGAGTTTCCCCGTTGTCACTTAAAAGCTGAGTCATTTGATGAGTGCGGTTGGTTTTGATGTAGTCAATGTTTTCTTGAGGTGTGGGATAAGGCATTAAGTTGTACCAATGGAGATCAACCACCGCATGGTCAAGGCTATTGGCAAGAGGGAAGAGTTCCATAGGTGAAGGCACATCAAGATCCACAAAACTTAGCCTAGCGGAGAGAATCATATAAACCGTGGGGTTGTATTCCCGTATAATTTTGTGAGCAGTTCGGGCATAAGTTTCTATGCTCTCAAAGGTAACATAGGGATATAAAGGCTCATTTAAGAGTTCAATTCCATACAAGCTTTCATGTTTCCCATACCTACACATATATATGCCAAATGTAGTTATATATATATATATATATATATATATAGGAAATTAAGATCCATGAGTGGATTTATATAATGCATGTAAAATTTAATCACTATGTACCGGAATGGCCTCAAACTATGAGCAAATCCTATAACATGTGAATTCTTGTGTCTTTTTAATATTTATGGACTCAAGTTGTTATGCTTTTAGCATATCTAATAATTTTATAATTTGATACTGAAAGTTCATAGTAATTATACTTTCATAACATATATAAATTTTTTATATTTATACCCCTAAATTTATAATATTGCATTCAAGTCCTTAAAGTTATTGATAACTCTATTTTTAGAAAGTGTATTAATTTTATAATTTTGACCACTAAAATCTATAAAAATTATGCTTTTAACATTTATAAATTTTTTTTATAAAAAAATATTTATAAAATTGTTTTCCTAAGTTTAAAGATAAAAATACCTTTTGGCAAAGAATTCTATAACTTCGAGTGTTTGTTGAATGTTTTCATATGTTTTTCCCCATTCTAAAGAGCCATCTCTTGTAGCACTGTGAGCAACACCATTTTGAGAACTTGGTGCTGCGTGAAGATCAAGTATAATCTTGATTCCATATTTCCTGCATTTAAATAATCATTATCCCTTAAATTAATATAGATACCAATATGATATATCAAGTTTTTTTCTATAGGAATATAATCAATACATACTTAGCCCATGTGAAGGCGTTGTCTAGTGCTTTCAAAGTGCCACTTACGAATGGGAAAGGTGGATTTGGATCATAAGCAGTCCACCAACCAAGTGGGATTCTTACAGCATTAATTCCATACTTACTCATCAATTCAAAATCATTTTCCACAATGAAAGTATCATAGTGTTCCTGAAAACCAACCAACCATATCCATCAATATATATATATTTGTAAAGAAATTGGTAGCAAGGAATGTACTCCCAAGTCCCAAATACTATTGCGCAGGGTGTCAGTGACACATGTTGGGGAGGTCAACAAAAGCTCAATTCAAAGATTACTGCATAGGTCAAAACCGCAAGCTACTCAACTAGTCGTTGGGTGTCAAGAGATCTCTTTGAAGAGGAATACCCACCAAGTGAGATTTTGAATGGCTTCAAAGAGATTCAGACCCTCGCCCATAAGTGGAGCGATAGCTTTCCACGAAATTTTGACCAATTGTGTCAAGAATGTACAAAATGTACACCATAAACTTGAAACCCAAAATCCTTTGAAAACTTCAAAATAATTATTAAAAACTCAACTCATAATTTTATACAAAGGAAATTAAATATATAGTTTAGTTATACCTGCATAATTTGAGCAGCTTTGGAACCTAATCCATTTTGAAGCTGGAAATCGCCTTCTATGTAAATATGCATATTCACTTCAACGAATGTGATACTAAAAACTGTGGGATCACTGCTTCCCCAACCAGAAACCGTTTTAACATCTGCCGTCACCGAATTATCTTCCCTTGCCTACAATTTATAATGAGCTGTCAAAATGGATTATACCTTACGACCAGCGAGTCCTTTTAATTTGGATCGGCCAAGTCTAGCTTTTAAAAAAAATAAGGTGAAACAGGGCTAGAATCAGACCAAACCAGACTAGCCCATTTTTATTCAGGAAGTACCTGCAAGTAGTATCCATTGGATGCTTTGATTCTAACAAGTTTGGAATCTTTACTTTCTCTAATAATTTCAAATATGGCAGATTCAGTATCGTTGGTAACCACAGCGACAACCGCGGTTTCAGCTAATCCCACAAATTGGTTTTTGGGCACTCGAAACCGGAAAGTGTTCTCAGTTACCCTCCACAGCTACGTACAAGCAAATACAAACATAACATTAAGATGGAAAAAATTAATTAATTAATTAAGTTAGAATAATTAATATATTATTAATATTCTTCACTCACTCTAAAATGATCAAATTCACAAGTCTCATCGCAGCTTGTTACAATGAAGTCTCCTCCCCCGGAATTGGCACACAGATTTTTCTGACTTTTCACTGACTTGAATTGAAGAGTTGTTCCATCCTAATTTTAACAACAATTTCATAACATCAATTAATTTAAACAAAGTACAAGCAATTATACTAACTTTAGGTCAAATGATATATTTGGCAACACTTTTACGTCGTTGTGTCGCTACAAAATATATTAAAGGTGTTATCATTGCTAAATTTACACAAAATTTGAACGACGATTATATATATATATATATTGATACTAACCAAGAATTCTTTGTTGGGAACGGCATTGAAGAGCTCAGGTTTAATCCAACCTTCAATGAGGAGCCAACCACCAAGATTGGTTCCTCTGACTTTAAAGGAAGATGCACCAAGTGCTTCTGCTCCAGCTTTTGCTACAGCATCTGCTACAGATTTTGCTTTCTTCTGGAAGTGGATATGTGATGGTGAACTCTCAGAAATAGGAAGCAAAGCAATAATGCCAAACACAAATAAGAAACTCAGAACCCATATTCTTTGGTTTCCCATTGGGAGATATATATTTCTTTGATCAATTCTCACTTGAGTTTTGGTATCACATTCACAGCTATATATAGGGAATGAATATGGATATGGTGGACATTAATGGCCACTCCACCCACTTCTTGTACTCCATCTATATCATGCATGCATTAAAAATAAAATATATTGCAAGGAGTAATTGCTTGTTTTTACAATTCTTAATGGTTTAATTTTATAAGGTTGATCTTAACTTTTTATATATATATATTAAAATAGATTAGAAGTGATATTAAAAGTTATTATTTTTATAGAGAAAAAAAATATTAACTAGTGTTTTAATTAAGTATTAATAATGAGATATTCTAATTAACTCATCAATGTATGATCGGTAGGGTATTAGAAGAGTATCGTTAGTCTTTTTTTCTTTTTTAATTTTGACTCATCAACATCTAAACTCATGAAAACAAAAAAGTTACATATAATTTGAATTATAAATATATAATTAATATAAAATCTTATTAAATTTTTTTCCTTATAATAATTTATAAATTAATGTTAAAATTCAAGTATATCTTAGATGAAGCTGAAAGAAATAACATAATTTATATATATATGCTTTATAAATAGAATAAATTAAATAATGTATTTATGCCATATAAAAATTATTTAAATAATTTATATAGATCGAGTTTGATTTGGGTTCAACACTAAAAAATGAGTATTTTTAACAATTTTTATTTTGACAGTTACTAATAATAGTTGAAAAAAGATTGTGCATTTAACAAGTAAAGTTTGGCCATTGAAACAAGTATTTTTTTTCAACAATTAAATTTTGACCAAAGTATTTACTGTCAAGTAGATTGATTAATCCTCTCGCAGAACTGTAAGCACCTCGAAGGTTAGAACAGATGACCCGAAGATTTAAAGTTATTTTATATCCAAAGTCAATGACCGAATCTTTAACACTTGGTTAAAGATAGAAGAGTCTCTTCCACTAAATCACATTCCTTGAATTAATTTCAATTTTTTTGTCAAATAAAAGTAAGATTTATAGGACCTAGTGACATATATAATAAGCTATAATTCACTTTCACAGACCTAAAAAAAAGATTCACTTTATAAAAATATTAGGCAAAAGTACATTTTTTGCCCTCAACGTTTGGGGGTCCTGTCACTTTCGCCCCTAATGTATTTTTCTTGTCAATTGTACCCCTAACGTTTTGTGTTTCTCCCAATGTCAGGCTTTTGACTAACACCGTCAATTTCTGAACAGTTTTTTATGACGTGACATCATATGTGGCCAACAATTCCCCAAAAATTGACAACGAAAAAACGTTAAGGGCGAAAGTGACAGGACCCCCAAACGTTAGGGGCAGGAAAGATACTTTTCCCAATAAATTATTTAGATTGAAAGCTAAAGAATATACATTGTCTTAAATTATCCTAATATTTATTTATTTTTGGGTACAAAAAACGGACCCTAAGGCCAAAAGAAAAGCAAACCCACCAATACTAAGGTCATGTTCTTTAGGAAGAATTGACAAAAGACATAAGGAAGGAATGAGTGGAGTTCACTGGATCCCACTTACTTTTTCACTTTTTATTTGCATCAACTTTAAAAAAAAGAAAATATAAAATATAAAATACAAAATGTCTATTATACCCTTTGATTTGATACAATCATAACTTTTTTCTTTTTATTATTGGTCAAAAATTCATTTTGGTCCTCTATGTTTCACTCAAGTTCTAGTCCTTTATGTTTCAAAAGTTTTAAATTAGTCCTTTATGTTTTCCAGAAGTTCTAAATTGGTCCTTCCGTCCATATCCATCAATTTCTTAAATTAATTGCTGACGTGGCGTGCCGAGGTGGATACATAATCTCTCATACATGTATTAGATAGCTGATGTGGCCTTAGACACACTAAAAACACCCAAACGACGTCATTTAAGCCAAAAATAAAATCATGCTGAGAGGACCAATATGAAACTTTAATAAAACATAAAGGACTAATATAAAACTTCAATGAAACATAAAGGACCAATATAGAACTTAATGAAACATAAAGGACCAATATAGAACTTGAATGAAACCTGAAGGACAAATATAAAACTTTTGTAAAACATAAAGGACCAATATAGAACTTTTAGAAGATAAATGACCAATTTAAAACTTAGATAAAACATAGAGGACTAAAATAGGTATTTGACCTTTATTATTTTAATATAAGGGGCAACGTAATAATTTTAATGCATTCTCATTCCATTTTTATTCCCAATTTTCACTACCAAATACAGCAAATACATTCTCATTCTTTTTTCTTTTCTTTTTTCTTTCCATTTCTATATAAAAACCGTGCTCTATACTACACATGGGCCCTAAAATGACTAGAACCTACAAGATCACCATCTAACAAGGATTGCAAATTGGTAGGAGGATCAATCAATATATATATAAATCCTATAACACTTGCTGTAGTCAATGCCACATCAGTTAGTCTTATAACTTTATTTTATATATATATATATATATATATATATATAACTTTATTTTATTTTATAAACAATTAAGGACACGCTTGGTATAAATGCATAGATGTAAATTATTGTAAAGAAAGTATTGTAGAGTAAAGTACTGTAGAATAAAAGAAAGTACTGTAGAGAAAAGTGATGAAAGAGATAGAGAAAAAAATTAGAAGAGAGAAAAAGCATGATAAAAAATATGTTTGGTATGTATAAAATATGATATAAATTTTTTTTTAGAATCGTGACATTACATGTAAATACTGTTTGGTAATCATACCAAACATGGTTATCTAGAAAGCTTTTCACTATTCCTAAGCCGTTTGTTGAGCCGCTCTAAGCCAAGCCAAGCCAAATGAAGCCACAATGTTCAAAGCTCTATAAAAAGGCTTTTTATTCGTGGGTCCCACCTAAGAAAATCATTGTACTCCATTCTAATTTACAATTTATTGGGTCTCACTTACTTTTTCACATTTTCATTTCTATCAACTTTTTTTAAAAAAAATATAAAATATCTATTATACCCCTCTGATTTGACATGATTTGACACAATTATAACCTTCTTTTCTTTTTATTATTTTAATATAAGGGGTAAAATGGTCATTTTAATACATTCCCTTTCCATTTCCATTACCAAACTTTTACTACTAAACATATCAAATACATTCTGTTTTTATTTCCGTTTCTATTTCCATTTCTATTTCTACCTAAAGAACGTGCCCTTTTTATTTTTTATAAGTAAATTCTCAATATATATATTTTTTTATGAACGTAAATTCTCAATATATTTAATGTCTCTAAAATCATAATATTTTTACTTTTAATTTGATTTATTTTCTTTCATTACATTCATTTTTAAAAGTGATTAAAATACTTATATCTAATAAATATTTTGAAATGTTATCGATAGATAAGCAAGTACCTATACGTATTATATCCGCAATAATAATTATTTATTTTTTACATATAAAAATATAATATTTTAAACCTTTTTATATTGAGAAAATATACAATAACATAAAAAAATGTTAAATATTTTATACATATTAAAATAATTTAATAATATATTTGTATTTATGATTTTTTTGTGGTTATAAATTAAAAACTTGATAAAAATAAGTTTTATATTAATAAAATAATAATTTATTTCAAAAAAATTTATAATTCTAGGACCAAGTATAAAAATTCAACTATTCATAAGGTTTAAAGATGGGAACTAATTTTGATATCTGCTCTTAGTTCTGTGGACGAAAAATAAATATTCTACCCAAATCCAGCTCATCATCCCTTCACTCTATAATATAATTATCACCATTAATAAAAAATCATAATATATAAACATTAGAATTCTACTTATTTTTTTTTCTTTCTTTCTTTCTAATTTTAAATATATTTATATATATATATATATATATATATATATATATATATATATATATATTTTTCTAATTCCATCTTCCTATAAAATAAACAGAAATTTATATTGATTATAAAAATAAGGCAAAAAGATATCTTTTTTTCTCTTTTTACTCTACTTCAAATTTTAATTTAATCATTTAAATTCATTTAAATTTGATTAGTGTTATTATGATCCCTTAACTTTAAAAGATTTGTTAACTACTAATACCTTTACTTGACATAAAATATTGACTAAAGTTATATTTAATTCATTATTTATGTTGAAAAACGCTTAGAACTAATGAAGTGTTTGTTAAAATGAACTATATATGAATTAATATTTTTGTCAAATAAAAATACGTTTTAAAATTATTAAGGAATTTTTATTGATTTTTTAAAATTAAGAGCTTAAAGTGATACCTATTTAATTTAAGGGACTAAATTAAAATAAAATTTATAATAAATATTATTAAAGAATAATTATAATAAATTATAATTAATAAATAATGTTTCCAAAATTACCTTTTCGTCCTTTTTTTTTTTGAGAAATCAGATGGAAACACAGCAAGAGTCAGCAAGAGTCATGTTATTGCAATCATCAAAAGAAGAGAGAACATAATTGAGAGTGGAATTAATGAACTCGATAAGTTTAATCCCAATTAAAATTTAAAATATCAAATATATCATCGTACATATTGAAAAAAACAAATTAAAATATATATTTTTATAATCTCAAAAATAAATATACAAGTAATGATACTACATAAAATGTATATTATTATTCTTTCATAAAAATGTTTATTATTCTCAATTGAAATAACTTATTATTAAATTAATTTAAAATTAAAATCAAAACTCATATTAAAGTTAGATATTTATGATATGCTACAAAAATTACAAATTTTTTTTATTTTTTAATTCTTAATTTAATTGGTCCAAATTATACAAATAAAAATGCTAAAAAAAAATACTGTATATATTTCTTCATGTAGCTTAAGATTTTTCATATAAAAACATTTTTTTATATTTCAAGTTTTTTATTCTTTTTCACTTTTGCTTCATTGACCAATTAAAATAAAAAGGTGAAAAATTTAAAAAAAAAGTTATAATTTTGATAGTATATTATAAATATCTTATTTATATATAAATTTTTATTTTAATTCTAAAAAATTATTATTTCAACATTATTTATTTTGAGAATAGTCTAATTATAGTATTATATTTTAAACCTTAAAATGTATGTTTTTATATTAGTGAGATATTTATTTAAGGAAAAAACTTAGGTCCATTTCTTTATGTCCATTTCATCCAATTCTCCAATATAATTATGACACGTGGCAAAAAGTGTTTAAATGACCAATCACAGTAGAGAGAAAATATAGAAGACCACCTTTTATATGACCAATCATAGAAGAAAGAGAGTGTAAATACAATATATGATTGGTGGAATTGGATGAAATGGACATAACGAAATGGACCTAAGTTCTTTCCTTTATTTAATTATATAAATAATAAACTATGTAGTATTTTATTTTTATCAAAACAATTAAAATTACTTTTTTTTCTCTAATCTCTTATAATATGAGAGTATAATTCTTCAAAAAAAAAAGAGAAAAAAGTAAAATTTAAAAAATCTCTAAGGATATAGTGTAATTTACTATATTTTTTTTTAATTTTGAATTAGTAATATTATTTACTTAAACAATGAAATAATATTTGTACATTATTGTTTGTATTCAATCAGATAAAGGTAATGAGCTTGCTTAATTGAAATAAAATATCAAATATCAAATGCATCGTATATATTAAAAAATATAATATATATGTTTTATGATTTAAAAAATAAATATATAATAGATGATACTACATAAAATATTTTGATAAATTATAACTTGAATAATTAAAAATTAAAATATAATTTTTGAAATTCATAATTGTATTTTTAACAAATTTTATAATTTATTATTTTGCACGAAAATTAAGAGAGAAATCTGGTCTCCCTCTATCCATGCTGTCATGTGGGCCCTCTCCTTTCCCTCCTTTTCTCCCTTCTAATTTCTACATCTTTAATTTCAATAAAATATCTTTGAATTTACACTAATTTCTAATTTCATTCATAAACTTTTTTTTTAAATCAAATTTGTCACAAAAATTCTAAATTGTAATTAATTTCATTTTCAAAACCCATAAGTTACGACAAAAGTTATACAATTTTATTTGGTGTTAATAATTTAGACAATACTATGGGCATGTTTGGTTGGCAGTTTTGTTAATGTAATCGTACACGTAATCCATTTATATCCTTCCAAAAAAAACACTTTACTTTTTATAATGTGATGAAATTATATTTTTGTCTTTATTTTTTTATCCACTTTAATTTATTCCATTCTCACTTTTAATATAAGGATAAAATTGTCATTTTACCCATTTTATTCCATTCACATCACATTGATATTACTTTTTTCATTCCCTTATCCAATCTCATTCTCATTAGATACTCCACCCCACTAATCAAACACACCATATATATTAAGAAAAAGTTAAAACTTGAAGGACAAGATCAATAGCAAATTCAAAACTTTTTTGTCGAAATTGACTATAATATTTTAGTGAAAAATTTAAAAAATAGTGTAAAGTTAAAATATAAACTTATGCAATTTATATCCATTGCTATTAATATTAAATTACTTTTTTTTTTATATTTAAGATAATACAGATCTAATAGTTAAAAATATATGAGGTAAAGCTCATCAACTCTTCATAACATTATCCTTTCTATATTTATGTGATACTCGAATTTGCACGGGTCTTAATCTTGTTTCATGAAATCTAGACGTAAGGCTACTTTTAGCCATGATATCTGCACACTTATTCAAAATCCTTGGGATATGAATGAAAGAAACATCCCAAAGTTTAACCGCCGGACATTTTGTTCTCAACTCCAGATTTCCAAATCTCTATGGCCTTTGTTAAGTCATTTTCAACCAAGCCATCCTTATCCTAATATTAAAAAAAAAATTTATTAGTTTAGATATATGAGTATTCAAGTAGACTTAGATGACGTTTGGTATTCGACGAGTGTTTTAGTGGAAAATAAAAGTGAAAGTAAGTGATAAAAAATACGTTTGGTATGCAGGGAAATGGAAGTGGAATGTAAAAGTAATATTGTTTGGTGTTATAGGAAGAAGATGTAGAAATAGAAGATAAAAGTATGAAAAAACCTACTTGGTTGCCCTTACTTTTTTAAAAGCCATAAAATTTTTAAGGATATTTTAATCTTTAAACCTCACCTCACCTCACCTTCCCTCCACTTCCCTCCCTATCATGAGGGAAGGAAGCTTTCCTCTTCACGGGGAAGGTCCAGCTCACTTTTCCAACTGATGAGTCTTAACAAACGTGTTCAACCTCACCTTTCTAACTGGTGAGTGATACCAAACGGGCTCTTAAAATCTTAATTGGCATTTTATTATTAGAATTTCCAAGTATTTTTTTAATATGCGATAAATTAAATGATTTGTGAATTATATATATTGAGCAACTTTTGAAAACTATGTTACAAAATTAATTAAATCTTCACATAGTCACATCTAAACACTTCATCTAATTTACGTTGTATTTTGGGGGGCTACCTATATATGAAAGTGAATAATTTAATGCATAATAGATTTGAAACAAAAATATAGTTTGACTTCTTTATATATTATATGGAATTGAAGACACTACAAATGAGTATTTTCAGTAATTTATATTTTGACGATCATTACTAGTGGTCGATTTTTTTTAAAAAGGTTAATAATAGTATTTTAGAGTTAATAATTATCAATAATATTATTTTCGATAATACATTTTCTAACAATTATCGTCAAAAAAATATCTTTAAAAAAATATTTTTTAAAAAAATATTATCGAGAAATATTAACTATTAAAAATATTATGATTTTTGTCTTTTTTTAATTACTGCTACTCAATTATTAAAAAGTGTACTGATCTTAAAGTAAAGAGTGGCCATTTTATATGAAGCAACTTAAACAATGAGGAAGTTAGCACCAAAAAACACAATGACAAGAGTGTCAAATTTCAAATATTAAATTCAATCATCTACATTTTTTTGTGATAAATGAACTCAAGTAATGGTGTAAAAATCGGATCGAATTTAACGGACTTAAATAATGTATTTATGATATATAAAAATTATTTAAATAATTTATATAGAGCAGGTTCAATTTGGGTTCGGCACTAAAAATTGTGTATTTTTAATAATTTTCATTTTGACGGTTACTATTATTAATAGTTGAAAAAAGATTGTGTATTTAACAAGTAAAATTTGGCTGTTGAATAGTATTTTTTAACAATTAAATTTTGATTAAGGTATCCACCGTCAAGTAGATTGATTAATTGTCTCGCAGAACTGTAAGCACCTCAAAGGATGTAACAGGTGACCCAAATATTTAAAATTATTTCATATCCAAAGCCAGTGACCAAACCTTTAACACTTGGTTAAGAATATAAGAGTCCTTCCCACTAAATCACATCCCTTGAATTAATATCAATTTTTTGTCAAATCGAAATAAAACTAAGATTTATAGGACCTAGTGACATATATAATAAGTTATAATTCACTTTCACATAGCAAAAGAAAAAAAAGATTCACTATAGATTATTTAGATTAAAAGCTAAAAAAAATATACTTTATAAAAAAAAAGCTAAAAAATATACATTGTCTTAAATTATCCTAATTTTAAAAAAAATTATGTTTTTTTTATTAGTTTAGATATATAATTATTCAAGTAGCCTTAAAGTCTTAATTGGTATTTTATTAATAGAATTTCCAAGTATTTTCTTAAATATGCGATAAATTAAATGATTTGTGAATTATATATATTGAGCAACTTTTGAAAATTATGTTGCAAAATTAATTAAATCTTCACATAATCACATCTAAACACTTCATCTAATTTACGTTGTATTTGGGTTGGGGACTTGGGGGGTAGCTATATATATATGAAAAGTGAATAAGTTAATGCATAATAGATTTGAAAGAAAAATATAGTTTGAGTTCTTTATATATTATATATGGAATTGAAGAAGAATAGAGTATTTTTAACAATTTATATTTTGACTCTCAATATTAGTTAGGGATGATTATAATGCCCCTACATAATGGGTATCCTAAAATTTTACCTTATGTGTATGGATCTGGGTCCGAGTAAGTAGGTACCCTACTCGCAATAATAATTATTTACTTTTATATATAAAAAGTAATATTTTAAATTTTTTTTGTGTTGAGAAAATATATAATTCTAAAAAAATGTTAAATATTTTATAAATATTAAAGTAATTTAGTAATATATTTATATTTATTATTATTTTTTTATTTTTGTGATTACAGATAAAGTTGATAAAAATAAATTTTATATTAATAAAATAATAATTTTATTTAAAATTTTTATGAATCTGTGTCAGGGTATGGAGATTTGGCTATCCGTAGGGTATAAGAATGTGAATTGATTTTGATACCCGCTCAAATCCGAGTCCGGGTCCAGAAAATATAGTACATTATTCAAACCCTATCCATGATCATCCCTACTATTAGTTATCGATTTTTTTAAAAAAGGTAAATAATAGTATTTTAGAGTTAATAATTATTAATAATATTATTTTCTACAATACATATTTTAACAACGATAATAAAAAAATCTTTAAAAAATAATTTTAAAAAAAATATTATCTATAAATATTAACGGTTAAAAATATTATTATTTTTGTTTTTTCTTAATTACTGCTACTCAATTATTAAAAAGTTAAAAAGTGTACTGATCTTATAGTAAAGAGTGGTCATTTTCAAGCCAAAAATAAAAAAGAGTTGTCATTTATATAAAGTAACTTGACCAATGAGGAAGTTAGCACCAAAAATCACATTGAAAAGAGTGTCAAATTTCAAATATTAAATTCAATCATCTGCATTTTTTTTATAAATAAACCCAAATTAATGTTGTAAGAATCGGATTGGACCGAATCGAACGGTTTAACCAGTTCAATCATGAACCAGACGTTAAAATGAGTTGGTTAGATTTAAAAAATTAAATTAGTGGTCGGATCGGATTTAACCTGGATTCAACCGTCGAACTGTTCGGTCCAACCGTTTTTTTTACATTTTTTTGGATGAACATTTTTTTTAATTGTGAAAAGTCATGTAATCTTATTTGCTTTTAGACTTTGGACGTTAAAGTTTGTACTTTGAATCTAGAATTTTAAAATTATATGTGTTGAAAGTTAAAACTTGAAACTTGAGTATTATAATTTTATATATTAAAAATAAATATTATTTATTATTTATTATATCATCCGATTTAATCGATTAAACCAATCAAACTGTCAACCAAACACTTGTTGCATTTAATTATGACATTGACTCAAACATTAATACATGCCTGCCCTAAGGACGACCAGAAAATGGCACTGAAGTGTGATAAATAATGAATGATACATTACATTCAATCAACAATGAATTAGAAAGCATATATATATATAATATCAAAGAATATGTCTCCAATGATTAAAAAAAAAACCTTTTTTGTTGAAAAAAATTTAATTGGGGGTAAGCACCGATATCTCACTATGCAGGAATAAAATAATACCTTTTGTATTAGAGATAAACTATTTTTTCCAAACCAACGAGGTTGGGTCTAATGGAACGGACTAGTCTCTCACAACGTGATAAACTTGGCTTCGAATCTCCGCTGGAGGAGGTGCCCATATTTAGTGTCCGACAATACCTCGAACAGGATTGCTTCCAATAGGAGAATACCCGTGGGAAACAAAATAAAACTAATTTTTTTCTAAATTATTGTTTAAACTACTATTTTATTTTCTGAATTTTAAAATAAACTATTTGATTTTTGAATTTACACTTATATCAATTATTCAGTCACTGGAATGTAATTTGTTAAGTCATCGCATGACGTGAGAGTTATGTGCTGACGTGGAGTCGTTAATTTGCCACTATATTACTTCTCACCTTGCCACATCATCCAAAAATTTAAAAGTAATACAAAATATTCTATGTATTTGTCACTGTGTTGTTACTTTTTATTAATACGGGGACTATTTAGTATTAATTTTAAATATTTATATGATGTGACAAGGTGAGGTAGTAACATGATAAAAAATTAACAACGTCGTGTTAGCACATAATGGTCATGTCACGTGGTGACTTAATAGGTAATGTACCAGGACGAAATAGTTGACGGGAGTAAGAATTCAAGGACGAAATATTCAATTTATAAAATTTAGGGATTAAATAGTAATTTGACCAATAATTCAAGGACCAAAAATTAATTTATTTCTTTGTATTATAAACATATGGAATCACTTTAATTTACACATATTTGCATTATTTCTTTAAATCAATCAATACAAGAAAAATGAATAATTTCAATCATCTATATTTCGATGGCTACTATCAAGCATTGAAAAAATATTTTTCTTTAAAAATTAAATTTTGATCGTCGAAATAAGTATTTTTTTTCAGAAATTAAATGTTGACCGTAGAAAAAAATTGTTAAAAAAAGCCAATAATAATATTTTTGACAGTTAACAATTATCGATATTTGATAATAATATTATTTTTGAAAATAAATTTGTCGAAACGATGACTGTCAAAAAAACCGTTAACAATAGTATTGTCAATAAAATATTATCAACAATTTTTTATTGTTAAAAATATTATTATTATTTTTTTCAACAACTTATTTTAATGTATAAAATTCAATCATTCAACAATTAAAGTCAAAGTGAAAATATAATTGGTTAAAAATAGTCACTTGTTTGTACTTATTTTACTTTTTTATCAAATAATAAATATACATGTGATTCTTGTTTATACTTTAATTTATGTCTATTTGAGAGAGACATGCATGCATGCACATTGATAAAGGTTTGCATTGTCATTTCCTTTTTGTTTTTGGCCTGGTTTGAGAGATAAATCAAAATTGAAAAATAGTAAAATTTAGAACATATTTTAAATTTCCTACGGGCGTAAGAGCTTTCATATTATAGTAGTACCACATAAAAATGTACAAGTTTAATTTTGAGGCTAATTTATTTAAATATAATTTTAAAAAAATTAATTAGTAAATTAGTATATCATCAATTTAAATTCTCAACGTACTACACTTATAAATACATGTTTTTTTGCACAACTTTTGAGAGTCACATATGAAGGGGTTTTGGCCGTGGCGTATGGCAAAGGCCCCCACAAAATCGGCCACAATCAATATTTTTTTATTTTGCAAAGAAATTTTTCAGCAGCGCATATATTCGCTACTGTAACGTGATTTTACTTTGTAACAAAATATTTTAGTTTAAAAAATGTAAAATTTATTTTATTCACAAATCAAATTAAAATTTTTGTACTTTTTATGTTTTCTAATTTTTTAACTTAGTTATTTTTTATAAGCTTTAAGAATATTAAAATAATTTGAGCAAATTTTTTAAAAAAATTAAGTTAAAATTTTTAAAATTAAATTAACAATTAATTATATGATTATAACTTAAAAATTATTTATTATACATTTTCATCAAAATATAAATTTTTAAAAATACTCATTTTTCTTGTAGTGATAAATAGTATATATGTTAATTTTAAAAGTAAATAATATTTTCATAAAATATTAATTATATAGATATGTATAATAACCATCACACCCACTCACTTCAAAACTCTCAATCAAGCTCTTAAGTAATTTTTTTCATAGAAAGCCCTTAAGTAATTTTGAAGTTATAACTATATATTTAATTTTTAAATGTTTAGCTTTAGTTTTTTCTTAAAATAAAGTATTTCTCAAATTATTTTAATATTTTTTAAAGCTTATAATAATAATAATTAAGTTAAATAATTAGAACAAATAAAAAAGTATAAAAATTTTAATTAGATTTGTGAAAAAATTAAAATTTTAAATTAATGTTTTAGCAACGAAATATTTTGTTATTGAAAGTAAAAATACATTACAGCAGCGAATATATTGCGATAAAAAATTTCTTAGCAAACTTTTTTTTTTAAAAAAGCTGTGTTAGATTTTGTTGGGACCTTCGCCATACCTTGACACGTGGCTCTAAAAAGTTATACAAAAAATTTATTTTTAGGTGTAGTATGTTAGAAATTTAAATTGACGACATGGTAATTTAATAATTAATTTTTAAAAATTATATTTAAATTAATTAGCCTAATTTTGTAGGCTTTAAAATAGGGCAAAGTACTTTTGGTATTCCAGTGTTTGTGTCTTCGGTCAAATGTAAACCAAACATTTAATTGTGGTCAAATATGTCTCTATGTTTTAATTTTCGGACAATTTTATCCTTTTTACTAGCATCGTTAAAATAGTTAACGATTTTTATCTAATTGGATTCATTTTTTCACATCATATTTTATTTTAGCCTCCAAATGCATGTTTTGTTGATTGATGACATAGAGGGTGAAATAAAATATAATGTAAAAAAAAGACTCAATAAGATATTATTGTCACGAGTCATGTTATTTCAGAAAAAAATTATTAACTATTTAATGGTGTTAGTAAAAAGGATAAGACTGTCCAAAAATTTAAATTTCACCGTAATTAAACGTTATTTATATTTTAATCGCTACAAGAAAAATAAACAATTTAAACAAGCTAATTTCAAGCTATCAATATCAAAACAAAAGGGAGAGCAAGAGAAGATTATTAACTTCCTTTTCCCTCTCCTTTAATCTCTTTCCTTCCCTCCCCCTCCTGATTGCCTTTGTTTGTTTGGAAATTACCAGGGGAAGGGAAGCGAAGTGATTAGAGGAGAGGCAAGGGAAATGGAAGGTTAACCTTCCATATGTCGTCCCTCTGTTTGGGTGTTAATATCTCTTTCAAAATAGTCCAATTTGGAGCATCTTGAATTTGTAAAGGGGAATGATAATGGAGGATTAAGGATTAATCTTCTATTATCTTCCCTTCAAATTTTCTTCTTTCCAAACAAAGGGGAAGATATCTTGAAAGTCTTACATTCCCTTCTATTTTTCTCCTTAATCCTTAATCCAAACATACCCTTTGGGAATTAAGAGTGGAGGAAGGGAAGTGATTAGAGGAGAAGGGAGGAGAGGGCAACAGAAGGTTAATCTTCTGTATGTCCTCCCCTTATTTTGGGTGCAATTCGCTTGCGTGCAATTCCTTTAAAATATACATTTTTTATTTCATTTTTGAAGTACTAATACGGACTCACTAATAATAATCCACCATAAATAGATTAGAGACCAAATTATTATCAATATTGGCAAATATCATCACCTTAAATGGATTGGGGACCAAATTATTATTGATATTAAAAAAATTGTCTCATGAGGCTATTTAGTGATGATATTTGTCAAAATTGATGATAATTTTGTCCCTAATCCATTTATAGTGGGTTATTGTTAGAGTAAGTCCGTATTAGTGTTTCAAAAATGAAGTAAAATTGTACATTTTGAAGGAATTGCATCAAAATTGCACGGAAGCGAATTGCATTGGATCCAATTTCATTATTTGAATGTTCATACCTCTTTCAAAATATCCCAATTTGAATATTTTGAATTCGTGTAGGGGAAGGATACAATAGATGATTAAATATTGAACTTCTATTATATTCCTTTCCAATTTTTATCTTTTTCAAATAAAAAAAATATCTTGAAAGTCTCCTATTTTTTCTCTCTAATTAATCTCCAATTCAAACGTGACTTAAAGGTGAAATAAGTGTTAGAAGAAAAGCAATAAGATTTGTTGTAGTAGGTTTGATTTTGCTGGTGTTGTCGCTTTCTTTGCTTTTTTTCCTCTGGATGTTGTGGTTTTTCTCTTGGTTTTATTGAGGTATATATATTTTTTCCCTAATGAAGGATTGGATTAATGAAAAGCCAGTACTGATACATCAATTAGAATACAATAAAGATGGGCAACACATCACAAAAAGTCACCAGAAGATACAACAAGAAGAAGACAAAAACCAGCAGGAGCACCGAAAGCCATAAAGATTTGGATGAATTGGATTATTTTTTTTAAGGTATCTTCCGATTCGACAGGTTAAGGATTAATCCTCCGCAGATCAGAGCTCCATTTAAAGGTTTGTCACTGGCCAATTGGTTGTTGTATATACAAGGTGGGATTCGATTATTCGAACCCCCAACACTTGCTTAAGCGACCTAGTGAGCTAACCACTACACCAACCAAGCTTGGTTGGATCAATTGGATTTGGTCAATTTAATTTTAACTTAATATTATAGGGTTTATCTAAGAAGTGCCCTAGGGCACTTGTTAAGGTTTTCTCTCATTGGTTGAGGGAGAATGTATTGTCTTGAACTTGGTGAAAAGTAAAAAAGAATAATTTTTTGAGACATCCCATTTGTTAAAATGAAACCTTTAAATAATGTCTTAAGGCACTTATTAGCAAAATCCAATATTATATTATATATATAAATAATATATTATTAAATTAAAATATTATAAAATTATTGATTTAATTGGATTGGTTGATATCGAGATACATTCATAAAACCGATCCAATAAAATTAATTTATATCTTTGTTCACCAATTAATCTATTACATTATTAATTTTGATCAAATTTCATTAAATCAAATATGATCGATTAAATAAGAACTGGATTGAATTAAATTTGAACACTCGTACGCATAACTTGATTTAGGATTTGTTTGGAAATTAAGAAGAGAAGGGAAGAGGAGTGATTAGAGAATAATGGAGGAGAGGAGAATTGAATGTTAACCTTCTATATATCCTCTCATTGTTTGGGTGTTGATGTCTCCTCTAAAATACTCCAATTTAGAGTATCTTGAATTTGTGAAGGGGGAGGATAATAAAAGATTAATGAAAGATTAAAGATTGATCTTTCATTATCTTTCCCTCCAATTTTTATCTTCCAAAAAAAAATATCTTAATTCTTTTCCCTTCTCTTCTCTTCTTTTCATTAATCTCTAATCCATACATAACTTAAGGCAATGCTACAAGCCAATTCCGGAAGGTCCTTCTTGGACCATTTTCTTTCTTTTTATTTTTTAATAAAATTTGATAAAAATTTCGATTGTAGCTTATGTGAAAATTGTTATTATAACCTAATTTTTCTATCTATTTACATAAACTGAGGTAAATTTTTTAAAATTACCCAAATCTTTATCTATTCTATTTTCAAGATTTGGATTAATATATTATTAATTTTAAAGTTTACTAAAATACATAAACATATTTAAGATTATAATTTTTTAAATTAAATTATTACAAATATTTATTTATTCTAAAATTTACTCAAACGTTAAATACTATAAAAATGTTTTTTAAAGGTATAAAATTGTGTTTTTAGTTGAAGGATAATTTAAAAATATACATTAATTGAAGTATAATTAAATTTGTTGGTTCCCTTAATTTAAACTGAATTGAATTGAACATGTCACATAATTTTTAGTTTAAATACATAGTTAAAAAATTCAATAAAAATTATTATTAACATTTTAAAATATATTTAAACTAATGCTGAGGTTAAATTTTAAATCTACCCAAATGTTTATTTATCTCATTTTCAATATTTGAATTAATTTATTGAATGTGGTTAAGTGGAAAGGACTCATCCATCCTTAACCAAGTTTCAGGAGTTCGACCTCAAACTGGGTATAGAGTAGCTTAAAATCTTTGGGTTAGCTGTCTCATCCTTTGACGTGCCTACAATTCAACAAATGGATTGATCACTGTGTTCGATGGTAGATAGCCTGGTCTAGAGCAAAATAATTAATTTCTTATTTATGTAATTTATGAACAAATAAATATATTTGAATTTTAATTATTTTAAAGTATACCTATCTCTAATATTTATTCACACAATATTTAAAGTATATTTATATTTTAAACAAAACAGTGAATTTTTGAAATAATTAAATAAAATTTTAAATTATTATTGAAATAAATAAACTATTTTATTTAATGACCTTAATCAATTATCATAGTATATTTTAGAACTTACTCAACCCAGTAATGACTAAACTCAATAAACAAGAATTGAAAAAATATACTATAGGTTTTTAAAAACTATTGAATAATAATTTATTTAATTTGTTATTTTTAAAATTAGCTTTGTCACATTGTATATATGCACGTGCTCATAAGACTTATATCCAAAGTAGTTATACTGAGGCAAATTGTTTATTTATTTTTCAAGGCTTTCCTGGAATTTTCAATAAAAATATATCTTGATAATAACAACATCACCTATATAAAAAATAATAATAACAACATCATTTGAGATTGTGTATTTCTTATAAAAAAGAAAAATGGGCTTAAGATATTTAATAACCAGATAAATTTTTTTTAGTTAAAATATTATGCTTATAGTATAAATTGATTGGCCCAAGTATATAAGAGTCTGATATTGGATCAAATGTGATTTAATCAAACTAGGCTTAAATTCAGGCCGAAAAAAACTAGGCTTAAATTAGTTTTGAGAGTTGCCATAAATCTTTTTTAAGTCTAAAAGCCCAATTAAGAGAAGAGCCCAAATGTTGATGTAAGCGTAATTCTTCTCTTTCTTGAATCTTTTGAAGCATACCAAATTGTCCAAAATAAAGTATTAGGGAAGCCTCATCAATCTTATTTTATTGGTTGTTGTTGTTTTTCTTTCTTCCTTCTCTTGTGGAGTTCATTAGGGAAGGTTTTCCTTTCCACTAGAGAAGGTTTCTCCTCTCTTGCATAAAAAATATTTTGAAGATATATAATATTTTTATATTTATATTTGAGATCATGAGAAGAGAAGAAGTTGCTGAAAAGATAAGATTGCCTCCTCGGCGAGAGAAGAGAGGTGTGCTGCCTCTAAATCTACATCTTCAAATTCTTTTTTTATCTGTGAAAAATATTGTATCTTTTATTTATATCTGAGTATGTTAGGTGTGTGTTGCCTAAGAATATAGTTGAGCTTCTCTTATGTTATTTTCAAGATTGTAGGCCTGTGTTTATTTTCTTTAATATATAAGCCTTGCTGATATTTTTGTATTGTATGACTATTGTGCCATTTCCTTCATCAATGAATGATAATTTCTGACAAAAAAAAGGTAAATTGTAACTTATTAGATGAGATTATTATAGTTTGGATATAAATCTTAATTTTTATTTAACAATTTAAATAATACACTTTATATTTTTTTCTGACAAAAAGAGCAAAAAGTACAACTTCTTTTTGCTATTCTTATTGCACATCTAATCAAAGAGGAAAAGAGAAGACTTTTGGCCTTCTTTACATAGGATACTAGGATACTTTTGGTACAAAAATCAAACGATTTTTTTTTTATTTGTACTTTTTTTTAAAAAAAAAAATTTACATATTAAATATATTTTTTATTATATTTTTTTTTTAATTTTTTTTTATCTTTTTCCTAAGTTTTCTATACAATACTGATAGGATACCTACTTCACCTAACATTGTGTCATCAAAAGAAAAGGTGGATGTTGCATTTAATGTGTAGGGGCTATTGACTGTTGAGAGCTAGCTAATAGTATAAGACAAAGAAAGCATAGTCATCATTTTATTTATGCCAAATTAGTGAATTACTCTTTTGATCTTTAACGTTTGTATAAAGTTTAATATTGGTCTTTAACGTTTCAAAAAGTTATTTTAAGTCCTCAACGTTTTTTTTTGTGGTCAAAATTGGTTCTCTGGTGTAACATCCGTCTGATTTTGCCATTAAATACTGACGTGGAAGGCTTATGTGGTACACCCTCTCTCATATTTAAATGACATGGCACCCTCTCTCACTCCAAAATTTATTTAAATGACCAAAACAGAACATTTAAATGAATCAAAACGACGTTGTTTTGCTGAATTTGAGTGAGAGAGGGTGCCATGTCATTTAAACACAACATATATATAGGAGAGAGGGTGTGTCACATAAGCCTTCTACGTCAGCATTTAATGGCAAAACCAGACAGATGTTACGCTAGAGGACCAATTTTGACAAAAAAAAAACGTTGAAGACTTAAAATAACTTCTTGAAACGTTGAGAACCAATATTAAACTTCGTACAAACGATGAGGACTAAAAAAATAATTTGGCATTTTATTTATCATACACATGAACTTAATTGCATAAGAAGGGAAATGGAAGAGCTTTGGCATATTCAATATCTTCTTCTCTCTTGCTTCAAGTGGATGGCTTCCATTTCCCCAAATCAAGAAAAGTGGTGTATGTGTGCCTTTTTGTCTTAGTGTGCAAGCTCACTATAGATGGTATTGACCCAAACTTTCTCATTAATGAAGACTTGCATCAAAGAGGAAAGTAGAAAAAGAAACTATCACAAAAGCCTTCCTCTTCTCTGCTTCAAAGTAACAACCTCCGTGGCTAAAAAATTGAAATACATTTAATGATTACCGTCCAGCATATGCTTTGTGTATCTTCATTTTACTTTCTTTAAATTAAGTGTTCTCTAAGTGAGAATCTTTGTGAGAGACTATGAGTGATTCTATGTCTTATTAGTGATTTAAAAGCCACTCTAATTTTTGGCCAAAAAAAAAGCCACTCTAATTTTTTTCTTCATCTTTTGGTTAGTATATGAGTTAATGCTTCAAGTTTCTATAGTGTAAAAAACAAGTGGGATTGGTCATTGAAATTGGAAGTTGTCAAGGTTACAAAAAAACTTTTTGTATTATGTTATTGATTTGAGGACAAGGGTCTTATAAGGAGCATAAAAGCAACTATGCTTCTCCCTTTTGTGAAAGTTGTTAGGTTGTAATCTCTTAGGTAGCGTTTGGTGTCCGGTGAGTATTTTAGTGGGAAGTAGAAGTGAAAGTGAAAGTAAGTGATAAAAAGTATGTTTGGTATGCAGGGAAATAGAAGTGGAATGTAAAAGTAATATTGTTTGGTATGGTGGGAAGAAGATACAGAAATAGAAGATAAAAGTATGAAATACCTTTTTTACCCTTCCTTTTTTAAAAGCCACAAATTTCTTAAGGGCATTTTGGTCTTTAAACATCATTTCACCTCACCTCACCACAACTTCCCTCCTCACACACAAGCAACCTTACTCACCTCTCGTCAAGGAAGTTGCTTCCCTTTCCCACTCACTTCACCACCTACCAAACATATCAAAACCTCACCAATACTCACTCTCTACCAAACATGCCATTAAGGATTATAAGATATCTTCTGACTATTTGATTAGAAGAAGAGATAATGTAGCATTCAAGAAAAATGTAGATGTGAATCTCTCTAGTAAAATTGATTGTCTTCTCGAAATTGGACCCAGTGCAATTCTTTCTCCTGTAATTCTTATGCAATTTTTTCAAAATATACATTTTTGCTTCGTTTGTGAAGTAATAATAGGAACCCACACTACTAAAGACCTATCATGAATATATCATAGCCCAAATTATTATTAGTATTGATAAATAGCATCACCAAGAGCCTATTTAGGCATTTGTCAATATTAATAGCAATTTGGTCCCTAATCCATTCAAGGCAATGTTATTTGTCAATATTAATAACAATCTGGTTTCTAATCTATTCATAGTATATTCTTATTAGTATGAGTCCTTATTATTACTTAACAAATAAAACAAAAATATATATTTTATTCAGTACTTTGATATCACCCTTTGGCCAAAAAGCCCCATAGTTATAATCCATATAGATAGTAAAACAATAATAACCAAATATGCATAGATATGCTATAGCATATTATTATTGTAGGGGAAATGACAAGTAAATGGAAGCCTAACGCTTAATTTGATTAACATCGATTATACCATTTTCAATCAACCACTTGAAACTCCAATTTTTGTCATTGTTCTTCCAAGTCCAAAAACTCCAACCAAAATTTGCTCTGTCATATACTTCTATTTGGGCCTTGGCAAATTCTTTGAGTTCCTCTGTTGTAGGATTCTGTGCACTCCAAAAACAAGACCATTCTCCTGCAATTAAAAAAATAAATGATTTAAACAAAATTGACTCTCATATTCCATCAATCAATCAGTATTAAGACAAAGTTGAAAGAGAAAAAGAAAAACCACACGCTAATAAGTTTTTAAACTCAGCCCGTATATTTTTATAGGGCCAAACGAACTGATCCATAAAACCTAACATATTTTGACTTCTTTGCCTATCATAAAGGAATGAGGTTGAAGCAGAACTTACCAATATATACAAGAGCTTCTCCATTGTTACTTAGAAGCTCTGTCATCTGTCGAGTGCGGTTGACTTTGATGTAGTCAATGTGTTCTTGGGGCTTGATATAATCTAACAAGTTGTACCAATGGAGATCAACCACAGTATAGTCAAGGCTATTGGCAAGAGGGAAGAGTTCCATATATGAAGGCACATCAAGATCCACAAAACTTAGCCTAATGGAGAAAATCACATAAGCTGTGGGGTTGTATTTGCGTATAATTTTATGAGCAGCTCGAGAATAATCTTCAATGCTCTTCAGGGTAACGTAGGGATATAGCGGTTCATTTAAGAGTTCAATTCCATACAAACTTTCATGTTTCCCATACCTGCATTATGCCAAATGTAGTTATATATATATAGCATTAGGTTATATAAAGGAAATTAAGATCCATGGATCTATATAATGCATGTAAAATTAAGTTATATAAGGATCATTCTACTGTATAATCACTATGTTGGGACTATGTTGAAGGCATGGAATATGAGACTTTAACTATGGGCCAATCCTACGGTGACATATAACATCTTTATGTCTTTTTAAAATTTACACTCAAGTTCTTATAGTTTTTATAATTTTATTTCTAGCATGATAATGTAAGCTTATAATAATTATACTTTTAATATTTATAAAATTTTTATGTTTTACCCCTAAATTTATAATATTACATTCAAGTTTTTAAATTTTTTGATAATTTTATTTTTGAAATGTCTAATAATTTTATAATTTGACCCCTAATTATAATGGTTATACTTTTAACATTTATAAAATTTTTTTATATTTTTACCCCTAGAAAAGTTATTATGAGTTTAGGGGTATATATATATATATATTATAAATTTTAAAAGTATAATCATTATAAACTTAAAGGATCAAAATTATAAAATCATCAATAATGCTAAAATATAATTATGAAAAAATATAAGGACTTGAGTGCAAATATTAAAAAGACATAGAACACCACATCTCACCGCTGACATAAACATACCTTTCTGCAAAGAACTCTATAACTTCAAGTGTTTGTTGAATGTTATCATATGTTTTTCCCCATTCTATAGACCCATCTCTTGAAGCGCTGTGTGCAACACCATTTTGAGAGCCCGGTGCTGCGTGAAGGTCAAGTATAATCTTGATTCCATGTTTCCTGTATTTAAATAATCATCATCCCTTAAATTAATATAGATACCAATATGATATATCAAGTTTCTTTCTATAGAAATATAATCAATACATACTTAGCCCATGTAAAGGCGTTGTCCAGTGCTTTCAAAGTACCACTTACGAATGGGAAAGGTGGATTTGGATCGTAGGCAGTCCACCAACCAAGTGGTATTCTTACAGCATTAATTCCATAATTTCTCATCAATTCAAAATCATTTTCCACAACGAAAGTATCATAGTGTTCCTGAAAACCAACCAATTAATTATATAATAACCATATTTGTTAGTTATATTAATTATTAAACACAAACTCCATTTAAAATTTCAAATATATAGTTAATTAGTTAATTACCTGCATAATTTGAGCAGCTTTGGAACCTAATCCATTTTGAAGCTGGAAATCGCCTTCTATGTAAACATGCATATTCACTTCAACGAATGTGATACTAAAAACTGTGGGATCACTGCTTCCCCAACCAGAAACCGTTTTAACATCTGCCGTCACCGAATTATCTTCCCTTGCCTACAATTTATAATGAGCTGTCAAAATGGATTATACCTTACGACCAGCGAGTCCTTTTAATTTGGATCGGTCAAGTCTAGCTTTAAAAAAAAAAAAGGTGAAACAGGGCTAGAATCAGACCAAACCAGACTAGCCCATTTTTATTTTAAAATTTTATGTGTAATATTTATAAAATGGGTCAAAACCCTAAATTGGTCCCGTATGTTTGTACGAAGTTTTATATTGGTCATTTATGTCAAAAAGTTTAAATTGGTCCTTTATGTTTGCAAGAAGTTCCAAATTGGTCCTTCCGTCTAAGTCCGTTTATTTTTCTTTTTGTTAAGTGCTGACGTGGCGTGCTAAGGTGGACATACCATCTCTCCTACGTGTCCATTTAAGCTGATGTGTCATGCCACATCATTTCCACATCATCGCCACGTCATTATCTACTATCATATGTGATGACGTGGCGTTGATGTGTCAATGACATGTCAGCTTAGATGGACACATCACCACTTAACTTTAAGAAATTAACGAAAGTGGACGGAAGAACCAGTTTGGAACTTCTTGCAAACATAAAGGACCAATTTAAACTTTTAAAATATAAAGGACAAATATGAAACTTCGCGCAAATATAAGAGACTAATTTAAAATTTTGAATTAATTCCTTAATTTTTACTTTTATTCAAATTTATCGAGACGTACCTGCAAGTAGTATCCATTGGATGCTTTGAGTCTAACAAGTTTGGAATCTTGACTTTCTCTAATAATTTCAAATGTGGCAGATTCAGTATCGTTGGTAACCACAGCGACAACTACAGTTCCTTCTAATCCCACAAATTGGTTTTTGGGCACTCGAAATCGAAAAGTGTTCTCATTTACCCTCCACAGCTATACGTACACGCAAATACAAATAAACATAACATTAGGAAAACAAATTAATTAAGTTAGAATAATTAATATATTATTAATATTATTCTTCACTCACTCTAAAATGATCAAATTCACAAGTCTCATCACAACTTGTTACTATGAAGTCTCCTCCCCCGGAATTGGCACACAGATTTTTCTGACTTGTCACTGACTTGAATTGAATAGTGGTTCCATCCTAATTATAACAAAAGTTTCATAACATCAAGTAATTTAAATAAAGTACAAGTAATTATATATATATATACACACACATAAGTAATTTTAATGATCCTAAATTTTAATATAAATGAGCCTTCTTATTGTAGCCGTTGTACAACTAGAATGAGAGAGAGAGAGATCTAGTTTTTTTTTTTAGTTTGACTATGGCACGATCAAATATACTTTGCTTTTGCATCTTCAATATCTATTGATTCTTACAAATTATGCTTCAAAACTTTATTTGTGGTCAATTACAATTTCAAGCTTTCAATTTGTAATCAAACAATTTTACTATTCACCCAAATTTCGTATAAAAGATTAACGGCATATACAAATGTAACTCTCCTCATGACATCTAATGTTTATTATGAATTTGTGATGTCAAATAATATATTTAACAACGTTTTTTTGTCAATTTAACCATAATTATCATCATTGTGTAACTGCAAAGTAAAAAGTTTTACCATGACTAAACTGACAAAAAATCATAGCTTAATATATGATATTATCACAATACGATCAAAGATATTATTTCTAATTTGTGATATATATATATATATTACTAATGTATATAATAATAATTATTACTATATATATATACTAACCAAGAATTCTTTGTTGGGAACGGCATCAAAGAGCTCAGGTTTAATCCAACCTTCAATTAGGAGCCAACCACCAAGATTAGTTCCTCTAACTTTAAAGGTAGGCGATGTACTAACTACTGCTGGTTTTGCTTTTTTCTGTATGTTCATATGTGATGGTGTACTCTGAGAAATAGGAAGCAAAGCTAACACAAGAAGCTTCAAAATCCATATCCTTAGGTTTCCCATTGGGATTTTTCTTTGATTAATTCTCACTTGAATTTTGGTATCACATTCATGCACATCTATATATATATATATATATATATATATATATATATAGGGAATATGGATATGATGGACATGCATGCATTAATTAATGACTAGTCCTCACTAGTACTCCATCTATTGCATGCATTAAAAATATAAATTATATATATTGTAAGGAATTTTTTTTATTTATTTTTTTCAATTCTTAAACTAATTGTTTTATAAGGTTGCTCTTAACTTTCCTTATATATATATATATATATTTTAAAATAAAGTAGAAGTGACAAGTTCCCTTGCGCATTTTTGAAAGGTTCATTTCAATCAATGAAGTTTATAAAATTATTCATGTTGCCGTTTTTTATTAACTTCAATACAATACATTCTCTGTCAATTCATGAAAAAAACTTTAACAAGCGTTCTAGAGCAGTTGTTAAATAAACCGTAAAAGTTATTATTTTCATAGAGAAAAATATAGGCCAAAATTCTATTTTGATCCTCTATATTTTACCAAACTTAAATCAATCATTTATATTTCAAAAGTTTCAAATTAGTTCTTTATGCTTAGCTTGCAAGTTACAAGTTACTCCAAATAAGCACTTCTGCTTTAAACCGTTAGTGTTCTCCGTTAAATAATGATGTGGACGAAATCTCTGTCTTACGTAGCCTCTGTTTTAGTTTATTTTGAGTTCTTGTGTATTTGCCTTGTCCTTTGTTTTGGTAAATATATGTATATATTTATTTAGCCTCACTTTTAATTTATTTTGGATTCTACATAGTTCAATATCATCCACATCAGTTTAAATGGACAACTAGGAGATATATTTTGTCTACGTCATTATTTAACGGAGAACACCAATAGTGTCATGCAAAAGGGCTTATTTGGAATAACTTGAACATATATGATTGATCTGAAAATTTTGAAACATAAAGAACTTATTTAACATTTGAGTGAAGTATAGAAGGCCAAAATAGGGTTTTGGCCGAAAGAAATATTAACTAGTTTTCTAATTAATTATTAACACTGACATATTCAAATTAATTAGTTACACCGATCCGTTATTATTGTTGCAACATGGTGTCGAGTACTAGCTCATCTCATCACATGGGTTATAATAATTAATTAAAGTTAGATTGCAAAGCAAAGTCTTTGAAAAATTAAAAAAATCAAATTGATTAGTCTTATTTTAAAAATTTGGGTAAAAGTGTCCTTAATGTTTGATTGGGTCAATTATGGTTCTAACGTTTTATTTTTCAAATAATCTTATCATTTTCACTAATACCGTTAAAATAGATAACGGTTATGGTTTTATGTGACGTGACAACATTAGAGAAAAACTTCTTCCGTTATTGAAGATGCGTCGATTCACCAAGTTTTAAAGCAAAACAATTACAAAAATGACACGCCTAAGGTGATTATATATAAAATTTGAGAGAAAAAGGATTAGGCGCGCATTTGTGTCATTATTTAATTTGCTCTAAATCTTGGCGAATCGACACATTTTAGTGAAAAAAGGTAAGATTATTCAAAAAATGTTATGTCCCGTAAGCCATAACCATTATTTATTTTAACAATGTTAGTGAAAAAGGGTAAGATTATTCAAAAAATGAAACGTTGAGGGCATATTTGATCGCAATCGAACATTAAAACTATATTTGGCCGAAGAGTCAAATATTGGGAGTACCAAAGATACTTTACCTTTACAATTTTGACTAATCTACATTTAAATTCATGAAAAGAAACATATAAGTTACTAGAGGCTTCGCATACACGTACCGTGCATGTAATTTATTTTTATTTTTTTAAAAAAATAAGATAAAATGATCATTATGATTTAAAATAATAAATATTAAATATTTGATAATTTCTTAACTTTGAAAATATAATATAATAATTATATTTTAAATAATATATTAAATCATGAGAAGTTATTTATTGATAAGTTATTTTTAGTGAGAAATTATTTTTTTGATATCAAACTTTGCTTGTGTGATACCAAAAACTCCAAAGCCATATATATATAGATATCTTTTCTTATAGAATTATTAAATATAATAAATTATAGATTAATATTAGAATTAAATTATCCTATTCATAAAATTGAAAAAAACATTATTTATATATATATATTTATATATATATATATATATATATATATATATATATATTTGCAGAATAAATTAAATATATGTACTTATAATATATAAATATTATTTAAATATTTATATAGAGGGAGTCCTATCCGAATTTGGGCTGGGTTTTCACTATCCTCAGCCCCATCCTTGTCTCATCCTTGGACTCGCTCATTTAATACTCAGACTCATATTTAATGGGTAAAATTTACAAGTATCCATAACATATGAGTATTTTGATTATATCTGTAATAAAAGTTTCACATACGTATATTTATATAATTAAAAATTAAATATTTAATAGTTTTAAAATTCTCAACTATAATTATAAAGTTTTACCCACTATATTTGTTTCCTTTTTCTAAATTTTTCCATATCACATATTTTATTTTATAATATTTTATTATTTAAAATAGATATTATGTATATAATATTAATAACTAGAAAGATCACTAATAACCTTATTATAATATTAATTTATGTAGTATATGCCCTACTATACTAAAATTTTATCTGATTAATTGACTAAATTTTTTAAACATTAAAATTTATTTTTAATTAACTTTCACAATTAAATATTTTATTATATAATCAAATTAGAGCATATGTTAGATATATATTTTTCATTTATAAAAAAGAAAATAAATATTTCTCAACATGCAATACTGAGCAACTTTTGAAAATTATGGGCTATAGACCCATTCTTACGTCTCGCTAAAAACGTTTATTCATTCGTCAATGTTTCTAAAAGCTCTTTTTTTTTTTCAAAATGTATTTAAATATATCAACTTTTGTCAAATCAAAATAAAAATAAGATTTATATATAGGAGCGAGTGACATAATAAGTTTTGTCCTAACCTTTTAAAAAATATTTATTTTTAACTGATTTTTTTTAAAAAAATTGAGTTTAAAAAAACTTCAGTGAAAGAGAAACAATTTATATTTGATAAATTGAATTAAAAAGTATTTTTATCAGTAGATCAGAATTATTTGCATTTGAAAAATTAGTATAAAAAAGTAATTTTGACTGTAAAATTATAAATAATATATATATAAATTTAGGATGTTATTAATATTTTTAAGTAGAGAAATGGTATAAATATTTATTTTTGTAAACTTTTATTAAACAAGTAAATATAAAATATTAACTATTTAATAAAATATTCATGAAATAAATTATTTTAATTTTATTTAAAATAAATTTATTATTTATGGTTATTATTATTTTTAATTAAATATTTATTAATATTATTTGAATAAAAATTAATTATAAATGTTTTTTCGATTATTTATATATATAAATTATTTTTAATATTTTCTTTATTAATTTGGTTTTATGAGTAAGATAAAATGAAAATCTTAAATTTTGAGTAAGCTAGGGTAGTTTTGTTCTAAAATTTTAAATTTGAACTTCTGTTTTTAGCTATAAGCAAAAGTCTTAATTTATAGAAAAAAACTAAGGTAAAGTTGCTTAGGTGCTTGCTATAAAGTTCACCAATCAAAAACCTTATTTATATTCTCTCTCCTATTTGATTGGTTATGTAATTTATTGCTTTTCATTTTCTCTCTCTACCATGATTGGTTATACAAAAAAATTTTGCCACGTGTTTTAATTATATTGGTGAACTTTATAGCAAGCACCTAAGTAACTTTACCTCAGTTTAGTCCTAATTTATAACTTTGTTTAAAGCTAAAAAATTGCTTCCATTACAACTAAAAGACACTTTTAAAACATTTGTCAAATACATCATTTTAAGAAAATAAACCCTTTTAGAATATACAAGTGTTTCTAAAGGGGAAAAAAAAACTTAACCAAAAACAGGGTATAAGATTGACTTTATAAATAGATTATCTAAATTAAAAGGTTGAAAATTTTTCTTTGTCTTAAACTATCCGGAATTCATTTAAAATTTTAAAATATTTATGTTTTTCAATTTAGTTTATTTAGATATCTAAGTATATTATTTCAAGTAGCCTTAAAGTCTTAATTGGTATATATATTGCTAGAATTTCCAAGTATTTTTTTTAAATTAAATTATTTGTGAATTATATATATACTTTGTGCAACTTTTGAAAATTATGTTGCACAATTTTTTTTGAATGAAAATGCTGCAAAATTAATTAATTCTTCACATATGATAACATCTAAACACTTTAACTAATTTGTGTTGTATTTGGGGGAAAACTATATATATGAAAGGAGAATAATTTAATGCACAAAAGATTTGAAACAAAGATATAGTTTGATTTCTTTATATATATATATATATATATATATATATATATATATATATTAAATTGAAATTACAACTAAAAAGTATTTTAATTTTAACCATCTATATTTCAATAGTCATTATTAATTGTCAATTTTTTTAAAAATCAATAATAATATTTAAACAATCAATAATTATAAATAATATTATTTGTAACAATACTTTCTTCGCATTGAATGATTAGTACTTTAAATTCTATCTACTACATTGAATTAGAAAGCATATGTAAATATCAAAGAACGTGGGTCCAATGATCATAATAAAAGTTCAACTTTTGTATTATGAACATTTGAATTCACTTTAATTTACACGTACATATTTGCCTTATTTCTTTAAATCTTTTACTTTCTTATCAAATAATAAATATACATATGATTCATGTTTATACTTTATATCAATTATTAGAGACATTTTATTGACTATATATTGTCAGATAAAGACATATTCACTTTTTATATATATATATATATATATATATGTTAATTAGGAGAGACATGCATGCACATTGCTAAAGGTTTGCATTTTCACATTTATTTTTTAGTCCCGGTTTGAAAGAAAAATCAAAATTGAAAAATAGTAAAATAAAAAAAAGTATATATAGAACATATTTTAAATGTCCTATACTTTTTAGAGCTTTCATATTGATAAAATCCAGTAAGTTGCTTCAACTCTGAGATACTTATAAGGGAAACCCAAAATGGGAGAATCCTTCACGATGGGACTCTGACGCCCAAGTCAGTATTCAATCTCTAAGTAAAATGTACTAGAGTTCAGTTAGCATATACTTACGGCCCATTTTAATGAACAGTATAATTATCATTTTATTTAACTCTCATTCTATTTTCTTTCACATTTTTCTCTTATTCCCATTCCCTCAAAATGATCCACTAATCAAACGTGACATAAAGGTTTGAGGAACTATTTATAATGAGTGGACAAATTAAAGTTTAACACTAATTTCTTTATAAGGTTGATCATAACTTTAAATAAAATAGTATAAAAGTGAAGCCTAGAGCATATATAGTGTTTAAAAAAAGAACTGTACTAATCATTACTCAAAGAGAAATGTCACACACTTATATATATATATATATATAAAAATTACTTGATGCAGTCAATCTGAATTGTTGATCAGTTAAGATAAAATTGTGTTGCAATTAATTAATGGTGCAGATCGATAAAGTTAGCTAAACTAACTTTACTCGATCCAGATCCATGCTTGATGCCTCTAAATGGAAGGGGATTGAATAATAATATAGATATACAAGGCAAAAATTAATTAAGAGTTGGTCTAGGTGATAAGCGGCTTGATAATGCTTAAGTAAGGTTTTGAATTCGAAACTTTGTGAATGTATAACTATCTTTGTTAGAAGACTCTTTCACAATAGCCAAGTGCGCAACCCGGATCGAGTTTGAATTAGTTTAAACAGTATATCAGAGATCGAATGAAAAACTAAAAAAATAGATATTTATGGCCAATAATTTGCTTGCCAGTTATACATATTAATTGATAATTATATATATTTTAACTCAAATTGTGTGATTGAGTGGAAAGAATTTATTAATCATTAATTAGGTGTTAGAAGTTCGATTTCTAATCTTTAGTATGGAACAACTTCAAATTTTTTGGGTCAACTGTTTCATCCTTCAAAGTATTTACAAGTCAGCAAGAGAATTAATCGTGTTCCACGGTGGATAACTAATGTGACTTAAACAAAAAAATAAGTATTTATTCACTTATTTCCAATGTTTTAAAAATCGCACTGGTTACTGAATCGAAAAATCTTTCAAGTTACTGGCTAATCGGTTGAATCATTGATCGAACTGGATAATGTTATAAATATAAAATAATAATAATTTACTAATATTAATATCAATACTATATTTTATATTATGAAAAAAATATTTTTTTATTCATAACTTTTGAATATAATGAGTAATTTATATGATTTAACTATACATATGAAAAAAGTAAACTCAAATAATAATAATAATAACTATAGTATTTATATATTTTTATACGTAATATTTGTTGCTTCATAATCCTAAGAGATGTGAAATTATAAAATACATAGCACATATACTCAAATATATATAAGTCAAAATATTAGGCTCACTCATTAAAAAAGCAACAAAAAAAAGGTCAACTCCAAAAAACCAGTCCAATTCTTAGTTAAATACCGAATTACCGGTTTTTCTCCGGCTCATCCCCTAATATGAGTTTTTTACTCTAATTAGACCGGACTATGAATGGGTCCTAGTTCGACTAGTAGATTGTATAAAAAAGAGATATTTATATGTATTTTTTTAATAAATTTTAACAGAAATAGATGTTTATAAAAATATATCTACTTAAATAACATTAATATATATATATATATATATATATATATATATATATATATATATACACTATGTTTGGTAATTTCACGAGCAAAGATATTTTGACTAGTAGATTGTATAAAAAAAAGACTACTTTATGAGAGTTAGATTTGTTTCCATCAATTTAAAATATTGTGGGATTTTTAATGAGTTTTTTTTTGTTGAGCTCAGAGGTGGAAGAAGCAATTGTATAAAAAAAGACCTTGTAAGAAATCCAATTATTTATTCATACATATCTTATTAGTTCAACTCCCCCCTGAGTACTGCATAGTGCTTACAAATTTATTGATCTCGTATATAAATTAAAATATTGTGGGTTTTCTTAATGACTTTTTCAAACTGTCCAGATGGGGTTTTGGAGAGAGCAGAGAGTTTCAAGAGCCATGGATGGATGCTTCAAAGCAGTAGCAGCGAGGAAGAAGGAGAAGATGGAAAAGTGGAGAAATTACATTTTTGTCTCATGAAAAATTATTTTGTTTCATTTTAGTCTCTAATTTTAGGTTAACTAAGCCACATCAGCTAAGCAGTACATGTAGGAGAGAGAGTGTGACACCTCAGCATGACACATCATCACTTAACAGCAAAACTAGACGGAATTGGACGGAATGACCAATTTGGAACTTCTTGCAAACATAAATAACCAATTTAGACTTTTTGAAACATAAAGGACTAATATGGAACTTGGGTGAAACATAAAGGACCAATTTGGGTTTTGACCAATTAGAAAACATAGATGAAATGGAAACCGCTTGTTTCCATTTCGGTCACACCGTTCACTTCCGAATCTTTTTTCTTAATGAGAAATGACTCTCTCTTTTTTTTGGCTAAAATGCATTGAGACCCTCTGAGTTTTAGGCCAGAGGCATATACACCCCTGAGTTTTAAAACTTTGCACATAGACCCCTGAGTTTTTAATTTTGAGCAAAGACTACCCCTGCCATTAAATTTTATAGTTAAGTGCCACATCATCAGCTTTTCTTAAGGGTAATTTAGTAATTTCCTTGCTAATCCTAAAAACCCACCCGCATCCATTCCTACCCGTACCAGTTTCTAAACCCTCGTCGAGTCATCCATATCCATAGAAGCACAATCCACAAACCACAGGAGAAATCCCTAAGACCCTAACCATTCATATCCATTGGAGCACTGTCGACCACCGTCCAAGCCCACCGTCGACCACCATCCCTTTCATACCTCGACCAATCGATCCCTTAATCGACAAAAGAATAGCACCAACCAGGAATCTCTAAGTAGAAGAAAACCGTGAGCCACCACCGTTTCCTCGACGGGTTGCAATTTCCGGTTCGATTTCCAACGCAGACCCGGCTGTTCCCGTCGCGAGGTTGAAGAAGCAGTTTTAGTCTCACAGGCCATGCGATGTCTTTGTTTATTATTATATAATGAAATTGATTGCAACAACTAAATGAATCAAGTTGGTTAAGTGGTTAGCACGTATTTAAATGCCTAATCTATCTCCTGTTCGACTCCCAACTGCACCATTTTTTTTGTATTTTATATAATTTTTAAAAAATATTCTCTGTTAAAGGTCCAACTGAGTCCGGCCAAAAAAAAAGATCCAACTGAGATTCGAACGCGGGAATGTCTTAGAGTTAAGTGAGGCGTCTCTGCCATTGAGGCTACGCTTAATGCCTGTCATAAATTAACATTTTATTTAATATATAATATTTTAAACTCTTTATTATGAAAGGATTGCTAGTTACAACAATGGCGGTTCCGGATTCTGATTACCGAAGAAGAACATCAAGATCACGATTTTGAGTTCGATTTCAGTGGGAAGTTAACAAGATCTTCCCTTTCTGTTGACGAACTCTTCAACGGGGGCAATATTCGTCCCTTAAAAGCCGCAGCATTCAGAATCCTGATTCTCCTATGAGGTCGAGTATCTCGCAGGGGAAGAAGAAGATTGTTGTTCATGATCAGAAGAAGGATTTTGATTTTAATTGTGATCCATTGCAAGAATCTCAAAATCTCAAAGAAGAAGAGAGAATCAAAAGGTAGAGTGATAATAGCTTGTAAAAAAATAGAGGAATGCCTCGAAGCTACAATGATCTTCAATGGCTAGACGGTGTTCGACGCTCAACGGTAGTCTTTGACGGTGCTCGTCGCCCAACGGTGGTCTGCGATGGCTATGGACAGTGGTTTGCGTGCGTGCGATATTTGGGTGGGTATGAACTAGGGATTCTTCATGTGATTTGAGTGGGTATAAAACGGATGGGTAAAAGAAAGTGGGTGGGTTTTTAGGATTGTATGGAAAAATACCAAATTGCCCTCCTCACAAGAATATGATGAGGTGGCACTTAACCTCAAAATTTGACAGAACCCTAACGGAAGGGTATTCTCTGCTCGAAAGTGAAAACTTAGGGGATCTATGTGCAAGATTTTAAAACTCAGGGGGTGTATGTGCCCTTGACCCAAAACTCAGGGGGTCTTAATGCATTTTAGCCTTTTTTTTTTCTTGTGCTTCTTGCGTGTGTGAGAAGAGAATGGGCTAAAGTATTATTTTGGTCCTCAATATTTGCATGAAGTTTAATGTTGGTCCTCAAAATTTTTTTTTTGTCGATTTTGGTAATCGAGTGTAACACCGTTAACTTTTTGCCGTTAAATAAGCATGCCACGTCATCATTTAATGACAAAAAGTTAACGGTGTTACACTCGAAGACCAAAATCGACCAAAAAAAAAAACTTTGAGGACCAACATTAAACTTCATGCAAACATTGACGACCAAAATATTACTTTAGCCAAAGAGAATGCTAAGACAATAAGACATAAGAAAATTTTAGACTTTTTTATGGTACGCTTGGTATGAATGCACGAATGTAAAATACTATAAAGAATTTACTGTAGCGTAAAGGAAAGTACGAGAAAATTAATGAGAGAGAGAGAGAGAAAAATTAAAAAAGAGAAAAAGTATGATAAAAAATATGTTTGATATGAATAAAAATATAATGTAAATTTTTTTTTTGAAAAATGTAAGAATCCATAATTCTACTATTTGCAATTCTCACCAAACATACCGTGAGTTTCCCACCCGTTTATAAGTTTTATCCTATTTAATTTGTATCATTAGCACTGTCAAAACGGGCCGACGTTAAACGGGCCGGTCCGGGCTGGCCCTGTTTATTTGGTGGGCTTGGGAAGTAATGCCCAAGCCCGCCCGTAATGGCCCGTGGGCTAAACGGGCTAGCCCGCGGGCCAATTTTTTTATTTTTTAAAATATATATTTTTTAAAAATTAATTATAAAATTATATATTTACTTAAAAATTAATAATTTTTTAACTTTAAATTAATATTTTATTAATTTTAATTATTATTAAATTATTTATATACTTTATTAGAATAAAATTATTATTTAACACATAAAATTATCTAAAATATATATATTTATACATATTTTAAACAAATATAAATTAATTTTTTAATGATTTTTTTTAATTTTTTGGCGGGCCGGCCCGCGGGGCTCGTGGGCTAGCCCGTGGGCTTAAACGGGCCAACCCATTTAAGTCCGTTTTTAAATGGGCTTATTTTTGCTTACCCAAGCCCGCCCATTTAGCGGCGCGGATCGGGCTAGCCCGCGGGCTCCAGCCCGTTTTGACAGTGCTATGTATCGTATTCTTAAGGTATACTATTTTAATATTTTCTTGCAAATTTTTGTATTAAACATATTTTATTTTTTTTATATGTAATAAAATTACATTCTTAACTTTATTCTTATTTCTTATTATTAAACATAAAGCATCTCATTTCTATTTTTATTGTCATCACCAAGGTTGTCAAAATCGCGATTTAAATCATAAAATCGTACGATTTTACGATTCTACCTACTAAAATCGAGTTGAATCGTAGGTAAAATCGTGCTGGAGTAAAATCACGGTGGAATCGGGTAGAATCGGGTGGAATCGGGTGAAATCGGTGGAATCAACGATTTTACGATTTTACCTCAGCCCAAAAAAAAGCCTGTTTGATGTTAAAAAAATAATTTACAGCCCATGCCCCAGCCCAATCACAAACCCTACCCATTTTTTGATGTCATTACCATAACAATTGGATGTCATTACGTCAAAGTATCAGCTTTTTGCCCTTTGGAAATTCCACTCTAGACGTTACTATTGTTGCTCAAGTATATTAATTACTTACATTATACTACTAATTTAATTTATTCATTCTACAATAAATGAATTGTTTTAAGTTTTAACTAACATGCATATATATGTTACAAATGAACAAGGAGTATTACATGGCGGCATCACTATATTTCATATTTAATTTTGTATGTGATTTACTATATTAATTAGGTACTTATGTTATATATATATATATAAAACATAAAAAATTCTTATGATTTTATCATAGGTAAAATCTTACGATTCTACGATACGAGTTTACGATACGATTTTACACCCCCCCTCTACGATTTTACTTAAAATCTAGACTTTGACAACCTTGGTCATCACATCCGCCGGACCAAATCAGACATCAGAGTCGATAGATGTTTAGTGGTACGGTAATACTGAATTTCAATATATTTTTTCAATAAGTTGGTCCCTAAACCATTCAAGGTAGGGCCCTACACTACAAAAAAAAGGTCTTCGGTGGCGACAAAAGTCGCCACCGAAGACCAAAAAGTCGCTGCCAATGATCATTGGCGGCGACATTTTAGTCACTGCAAGGTCGCCGCCAATAGTCGCGTTGCCGAAGACATTCTGCAGCGACATCTTAGTCGCCACCAAAGACATGTCTTCAGCAGCGACTTTTAGTCGCCACCAAAGACATGTCTTCAGCAGCGACATTTGGTCGTCGCCGGCGGTTGGAGTTTCGATAACTGCTGGCTGGCGACGACCACCGCCCGGACCTCCGACGGCCGGCGACGACCACCTTGCCGGACCTCCGCCGGTCGACGATCACCACCACCTTATATTTTTGAAAAATGGCGCATGGACGGATTCAAAGTCGGGACGTGATGCATGATAATTTCTGCAGCAACCACTAAGCCAATATCACCTTTTGTTATATAATGTCATTCTAATATATTTATTATATATATTTGTCTTTAATCTCAAAGACATGTCTTCAGCAGCGACATTAGTCGCCACCAAAGACATGTCTTCAGCAGCGACTTTTCAGTCGCCACCAAAGACATGTCTTCTGTAACGACTTTGGTTGCCACCAAAGACATGTCTTCAGCAGCGACCTTTTAGTCGCCACTAAAGACATATCTTCAGCAGCGACCTTTTAGTCGCCACCAAAGACTTGTCTTCAGCAGCGACTTTGGTTGCCACCAAAGACATGTCTTCAGCAGCGACCTTTTAGTTGCCACCAAAGACTTGTCTTCAGCAGCGACCTTTTAGTCGCCACCAAAGACATGTCTTCAGCTGCGACTTTTGGTCGCCGCTGAAACACATCACTGCCACGTCACCTCAGATGATGATGATAATGATGCTGATGAAGGAGAGAAGATGATGATGTGGCAATCTGGGATGACGTGGCAGTGATGTGTAATGCCACGTCATTAAAATATGACATGTAGGAGAGAGGGTGTGTCATATAAGTATGTCACGTCATCATTTAACGGCAAAAAGTTAACAGTGTTATGCTTGAGGACCAAAATTGACCAAAAAAAAAAATTTGAGGACCAACATTAAACTTTTGAAATATTGAGGACCAACATTAAACTTCATGCAAACATTGAGGACCAAAATAGAACTTTAGTCGTATAAATATGATGTAAAGTTTTTTTTTGAGAATTGTGAGATTACATGTAATGCACTGTTTGGTAAGTATACCAAACGTGCCCTTAGTAAATTATTGAATCATTTAAATATTCTGTTTTGGTAATTTAAATGAATCAAAACAGTGTCGTTTTGCTGAGTTGGAGTGAGATAGGATGCCAAGTCATTTAAATATGACACGTAGGAGAGAAGATGTGCCACATAAGCCTTCTACGTCAACATTTAATGGCAAAATCATACGAATATTATGCTAAAGGACCAATTTTGACAAAAAAAAAACGTCGAGGACCTAAAATCACTTTTTGAAACATTGAGGACCAATACTAAACTTCGTGTAAACATTGAGGATCAAAAGAGTAATTTAGCCCATATTTTTTAAAATTTAAAGTGAACTAATAATTTTTTTAATCTATGTGTACTTACCAAAAAAGAGATATTATGAATAGTAGAAAATATATGCATTGGTATTTTTAATTCAAAAGACATTCATTGATGTTTGACCACAAAAGTAAATATATAATTAATATGATCAATTAATAGTACTCTTTATTATAGTTTAATGGTCACTGTGGGATATTTAGATTTTTAAAGTGCAGATTAGGTGAAGTGTGTAAAGTACGCATCTTGAATCATTTGTTAAAATTAAATTGTTATAGTACAAACATGAATATCAATTTTTATTTAATGGTTTAAATGATATACTTCATACACTTTACACTTTTTTACATCTTATTAGATCAAATTTCAGTCAATACTTACTAGCACGTCCCTACACGATATGATCAATATATATATTTTAAAGTCACTAGGAGTTTATTAATTATGTCTTGATCAGCTAGAGCAGGATCGCAATTTATTTTATTAAAGCCAGGCATTAATTACATAATTTTAAGTAAAATTTATTTTATTGTGGTCAGACATTAATTATCATTAGTCTAGTGTTACGTGAAACCAGAAAAAAATATGACACTATATATATATAGTATGAAGTATACATTAAATAAAAAGAAGTATTGCTGATATTAGGGAGATGATCTTATCTGATCTCTCTCTTAGATATGGTCGTGTTGTAAATATAATAATATGCACGTCCATAACTCTCAAATTCTATCAATTTTATAACCCCAATTGATTAAAAACTAATACATTTTTAATTCTTTTGTATTTTTTTTAAACAATATTATAATAAAGGAAAACACTCCTAAGTATTATCGGATAGAGCGCCAATGACATGTTGAAGAGATTAACAGAGGCTCAACCTAAAAGATTGTTACACATAACTTATAAAATTGCAAATAATTTTACTCGGTCGCAGCTACTCAACTAGCCCTTGAGAGTGCTAGAGAATCTCCCGGGTGAGGGATATCTATCAAGTGGAATTTTGGATGATTTCAAAGGATTTGAACCCTCGCCCTTGGGTGAAGCAAAAACTTTCATCTGAATCTTTGAGATTTAAGTGTTCGCAAGTGTTGAGATTTAAGTGACTTGGAGATAAAAGCTAGCTATTAAAGGGGAATAACCAAACTACTTAAAATACTTTATTGAACATATCACATTCTATCAGATATGTGGGACTTTGTATCTCTAATACTTCCCACAAGTCCAATTGGTCTTTGCGTGCTCTTTTTGATTCTCAAATACTTTTTTTTTTTGCTTGTACTCCATTTTTTAAACCTCATAATGCACATTTTTTTTTTCCAATATTTCTACTAGAGCATTTTTTTCTTCACATCTTGGACTTTGGTTTGTCATGGACCATGAGACTATTATCCTCTGATACCATATTAAGACTTAAGTGACTTAATCACTTGGGGAACCCATCCGAAAAAACTAAAATGTTAAAGAAAAAAAATTAAACTATTTAAATACACATCTTATTTTAATATATTATATATGAAAGTTTGTATCTCTAATATCAAATTCCTCTTATATATTAGAGCTTTCTCGCAAAACTTATTATATGTTTATGCACGTCTCGGAAAAGATGACAATCTATTCTTTGATCTTTATCAAGTGTACTAACTATCAAATGCAACTCATTGTATTTAGTTCCTTTTACGATCTTCATCTCTAGCACCAAATGATGCATTCAAATTCAAGAAGAAGAACATAAATGGATAGTGAACAAACTGAAAAATGCTACTATTATGAATTTATCAAGATAACCCTCTCTCGAGTATAGGAAATTCCAGAGTCCAAGACACAATACAAAATATCAAGCTTGAAGATGAAATCTACACTACTGGCCTGTGACTGACTCCAAAAAACCAAAGGGTAAGATGCACTGAGGATGCTGAATTTTGGGTTAGAGATACATACATTTTTTGAGTTTTTAAATTTTGCAGAGAGATCCCCTGACCTTTTAATTTGGGGCACTCAACACTCTTTCGTCCACATCGATCCGGCCGTCATTTGTCACGTAAGCACATTTTGTAAGGGTATTTTAGTCATTTCACATTTCAACGGTCCCAAATTAAATGACTAAAAATATTATATAATAATTAAAATACTCTTACAAAATGTGCTTACATGATAGCTACCAACTAATAATATACGCTCACAAAATTTACTTATGCGATAGATAACAGCTAAAATACCCTACAAAATGTGCTTATGTGACCGATAATGACTGAATGTGGATGAAAGACTGATAGAAGGGTGTTGGGTGTTCCAAATTAAAAAATTTGGGAGTCTGTCTCCAAATTTTTAAAACTCAGAAAATATATATGCCCTAACTTAGAATTGAAAGAACCTTGGTACATTTTAGCAAAACCAAAAAAACAAAACTCCCTTCCCTAGGCTGATTCTTGTATCCAGAAGGACCTTTTGCGTAGCCTTTTATGACTCAATTCATTTTCTTGGGCTTGATATTGGGCTCGTTGTCATTGGGCTTGAGTTTAATGGACTCACTGGATTATTCACTTTCAATAATATCAATCTCACACTTTGGTCACTTGATTCATAACAACATGCCCTTCTATTTTTGGGTAAATAATTAATAATACGTTCCGTTTCCTCTTTATTTCCATTATTTATTTTGAAAATACAACTTTAATTTTCACTTCAAATATATCGATTTTTAGCTCCTTATATATAGTTATATACTAAAAGGCCTTAATATTATGACAGTAACAAAAAAAAGAAAAGAAAAGAAAAGAAAAGGTGGTAGCTAGGAAGATATATAAAACAGAGTTAAAAATTTAAACCAAAAAAGAAAATAAATCTAAGAAACACAGCTGTGAACTTGTTTATTTATATAATTGAAATTTTTTGACAAAAATGCCCTTTCCTTTTTTTACAACCACCCACCATCACCCACCACCATTTATTTTAAATTTTTAATACAAATTTTTTTATTTTAAAAATATAATATTAAAACATTTTGATCGGATTTTTTATTATAAACTTTTCCTCCTATTTTATCACATATTAAATATTTTTCCCTCTTTACAATTACACCAAACCTTTACATTTCCTCCCAAACTTTATATATGTAAAATTGTAAATCTTTTACATTACAACAATCATACCAAACGAACGTGTTTGGACAAATTTGACAACAATTCAACAATTTAGAGATATTGAATTTGTTTGCAAAAATATTTAAAAACGAAATTAGTACAAAGTTTATGGGACTTTAAAAGAATTTTGAAATACTTTTTTGTAGAAAGTATTGGCAATCAAGTTAACATCTTAGGAGATATATATACAACTTAAAACGAGCAAAGTTAAATTTGTAAATCTTAATTTGGTTATTATACAACATTACAACTACTTGTAACCTATCTTCCACAAGCAGAGCAAATGGATACTCTAATAAATACGTATAAATATATCTCCCACAAGCACAACCAATGGATATTTCGATAAATATTATAGTATGTTTGATATATTATGATCTCCGTAAGATTTTAGATAACATGGTATGTAATATTATGATATATAGTATGTTTGATATATTATAATCTCATATATCGTAATATTTTAAATAACATGGTATGTGATATATATATATATATATATATATATATATATATATGACAATAGACGATATATGATATATTAGACATGTATGCTATATATACGTTTAGTATTTTTGCTTAATAGCTTTTGTAAACTTCCTTATTTATCAGGCCAAAAAAAAACCTTTCTTATTTATCTTTATAAATTTTAATATACTACATCATAATTATATATATATATATATATATATATATATATATATATATATATATGAATGTTTTTTTAATATAATTATCAAGTAATGAAAAAAATTTCATATTTATATACTAAAAAATATTATATAATATTTATTAATAGTTAACTACTAATTAATGATCTAGAGAGGTTTCTCAAAAAAAAAGATCTAGAGAGATAATTTGTTTTTGTAAACTTGCTTGTTTATCTTTATAAATTTTAATATACTACATCTTAATTATAAATAAATATATATATATATATGAATGATTTTTAATATAATCAAGTAATTAAAAGAATTCATATTTATATACTAAAAAATTATTATATAATGTTTATTAATAGTTAACAACTAATTAATGATCTAGAGAGCTAGGTTTCTCAAAAAAAAAAAATCTAGAGATAATTTTTTTTTGTAAACTTTCTTGTTTATCTTTATAAATTTGAATATACTACATCTTAATTTTTATATATATATATATATATATATATATATATATATATATATATGAATGTTTTTAATATAATCAAGTAATTAAAAAAATTCATACTTATATACTACAAAATTATTATATAATATTTATTAATAGTTAACTACTAATTAATGATCTAGAGAGGTTTCTCAAAAAATGAATTGACAGAAAAAAGAAAGGGTAAAATTGGCAATTTAGTATAATATTACTTTTTGTTTAAACTATGTGATATGTAATAACATAATTTTTACTTTTTAGAATATTATCGACTTCACGCACTTTTTTTTGCTATGATGTGATAATAGGAGATTTTTTAGAAGTCGTCATGCATGTGATAAGATCACAATATATACCAAATGTTGATATTTATCTCTGACATTTAATACTATACTGAAGTTCAGTATTAATGTACTACTGAATATCTACTCAATATATAAAACATCACATTCATCGTCATGCAAACACAAACTTAATCTTTGTTGTCTTGTGTCGCTAACTACATCTATATGACTATATCTTTAGGTTAATCTCCACACATGCAATATTAATTATACATTAGATGAAGTTTAAAAAATTGAACATTGACTAATTTCTTCATCATTAATAATATATTTGAACAAGAAAACTCTTATTTATATATATATATATATATATATATATATATATATATATATATATATATAAAGATTTGAGACCCGAGATCTCCCTAATATATTAGTAACACTTCTTTTATTGAATGTACAATAGTGGCATATATAAAATTTTCACGTTTCAGTAATAGACTATTAATTATTGGTGATAAAAGATAATTAATGTCTAACCATAATAAAATATAATTTTTTTATTTAAAATGTAATTAATACGTGTCTTTAATTAATAAAAATTGTTTGTGATCCTCTTACTGATTTAGACATAATTAATAAACTCATAGTGACTGTAAATTATATTATCATTTAGTGGTAGCAGTGAGTCGTACTAGTGACCATTAAATTATAATAAAGATCGAGTACTATATTAATTGATCATATGAATTATATATTTAAAATCTTGTCAAATATCAATGCATTTCTTTTGAAAATACCAACGCATATTATTTGTACAATTGTATATATATATATATACATGAGTAGAAAAACAGTCTTTAGTGACCGCACTAAATTGAGGTTTATGACCGAAGACAACAATTGGTATTTTAGTAGTGATCGCAAAGTCGGTAGTCACAAATTTAATGACGAACTGGGTGATCACAATATTCGTTGAAAGATGTATGATTTTTCAATTAGACATTTCTTTCTCTTAATTTAGTCTGTGAAAAACCAATTTATCTTAGTTAAGTGGTTTGGTCCTTTTTTTGGTTTATGACTGGGATATCCACCAGAGTATGCCTGATGACTAATTCCTTGAGTATTGTGGGGCTCATTTATGAGGTCGACTCTCTTAACGGATGACACTCCATTCCCATCCCTCCAGGGATTGAACCTGAGAGACAATAATTAAAAGAATATAGACCCTTAACGTTTGTGCCAAACCACATCGGTAATTAGTTTGGTCTTTTGATTAAAAGGATTGATAAAAAGTTAATTAACAGTAATATTAGATTATTAGTTAATGCATGGATGCCAACTGACTATTAAATGATAAGTATAATTGGATTCTGTTTAACAATAAAAAAATTAGAACACATACATCACAGATTTACAAATTAAACACCGACAAAATGCTTTTTTTTTTTTATGTATACAAAGTTTGCAAATTTAATGTATATATTTTACAAATTGCACCTTGTCAAAATGGGATAAAAGTTCAATGGTACCGTACCACTGAACTTCAATGCATCCTTCCAATTATGTAGTGTCATTTGTTAATATTAATAAAAACTCACATTAATTAGGGCCCACCTTGAATGGTTTAGGGACCAACTGATTGAAGGGATGCACTGAAGTTCAGTACTACCGTACCACTGAACATCTACTCGTCAAAATGGGTGTTAACATTTTTTTAGTTGAATGGAATTTAATTCAACTTTTAATTGTTAGTTAGTTTCTATTAATATTAATTATTGTTAGTTAATTTTTTTTATCAATCATATTAATCAAAAGATTGATTGGGAATTGATCTTTCATGGGCCAAATTGAAACATTTTATTTTTTAAAAATTTAATTGAAAAATGTACATTTTATAAGAACTAAATCATTAATTTACTCTATTCTAAAACTGCTAAACTTAATTAATAATAAATTAGGGATTTTAATTAGCTATGATATATATTTTACATATCCTATAGCCATACTAGCCATCAAAATTGATTTGATCAATATGTTTAGATTCGACGTATATATATACGATGCATGTGGAATTTTTATTTGTAAGATTTGATTTTGTGACATAAAGAAAGATATATGCGAAACACCATATTAAACAAGAGTATCGTAAAAAAAAATATAATATATGAGATGACATCATTTAATTATACCATAATATATAAAATATCATATTATCTGAAATGACACCATATCAAACGCTCCTTAATATTCAATTTAGATTCGAATCAAAGGGCATGTGGTATTGTCATAATTAAGTCATAAATGCATCGATCTTTTTGCAGTTTTATAAGCATGGGCATTTATATAATTTGCCATAATATGTGTCTCACATTTGTCTCTGTATGATTGATGACAATTCTTTCTTTAAACACCATATGTACGTATGCTCATGGCTTAATTAATTAATTAATTATCACTTCTATGTTATTTTAAAATATATAAAAACAATTAAGATCAACCTTAATTTATACATTTTGGCTTACCATTTTCGAATTGCCTAAGAGAAGTAATGAAGAATGATGATTTTGATTGAAATAAAAATAATCTTAGAATTTGCAAATAGATGTAAAAGTGAATAAACATGCATGAATATTACTTGATATAAAAAAAAAAGGCTTTTGATCATCTCTCTTACAAATGAGTATAAAAGTTAAAAAGTATGTTTAAAATTAGTTTATATGAAATCTTTTGAACATCTCTCTTGCAAACCGGTATAAAAATGTATTGATATTTGCTGAAAAGTATGAAAGTGAATTATATTGTTAGGGTATTATAACTATCGAATACAGTGACTAATTCTGTTGATCATTGACTTGTAGTCACTTTGAATGATGAGATAGTTGACCTAAAGATTTAAAACTAATTGTATATATACCTAAAGTCAGAGATCGAACTTCTAACACTTAATTAAGAATAAAAGAATTCCTTCCAGACAACTTACATGTTCATTATTATTTGGCATGAAAAGCTTTTTTGAGCACTTCTCTAGCAAATTTGTATAAAAGTGAATATACTTGTATTTTGACAAAAAGTCATTAAACATCTATGGTTTTTATTTTTTATTTTTGTGAATGACTATAAATTGTATAAACAAGAATAATTATGCCTCTTTGTTATAAACAGTCTACATTTTCAGAGTAGAAAAGAATCATTACATCTTAATTGTCAAGATTGGATTATATAATAAGGAAATTACATTTAAGTTAATACTCTCATATCAAATTCCATACACATTAAATAATCACTAGTATATCTTATTATGAAGAATCATTTAAATGTCCAAATTATATTAACTTCTTATATAATATCACAATGGAAAGCAAGATCTCTAGCTATATATGATATTAAAAATAAAATTGAGCTAAGATGAATCTTACTGATAAATTATTTATATTAAGGATGGTTGAAGTGATGATCTTCCTACATTAAATTCTCTTTAAAAAATCAATCAAAGATTATGATATGTAGAAGTTAATTAATGATGGGGAGAGAAATCATGAAACATGTGAAGGAAATATTTTATTGCATGCATGCTATATAGAGACCTACGATGATTCATTAATATCCCTTCTTTAATTTGTATAAAGGGATAAAATTAAAGTATTGAATTTTTAATATACATCAATTTATTCATTTAATATCATTTATTAATATTAACAGAGTCTTATCTTGATTGAATTAAGGATCAAATTTATATTAATTAATATTAATAAATGACAAATAATAAATGATAGACATGGGCACATACACCCCATGAGTTTCAAAACCTTGCAGATAGACATCCTGAACTTTCAATTTGGGGCACTTAACACCCTTTTGTTGACATTCAGCCATTATTTACCACGTAAGCACATTTTGTAGAGATAATTTAATCATTTCATATTTTAGCAGCTCCAAATTGAATGATTAAAATAGTATTATAATGATTAAAATACTATAACAAAATGTGCTTAAATAGCATATAACGGCTAAAATATCCTCACAAAATGTGCTTACGTGATAGATAACAACTACAACACTTTTACAAAATGTGCTTACGTGGCAGATAATTGCTGAATGTGAACAGAAGTCTGACAGAAGGGTACTAGGTGCCCCAAATTGAAAGTTCAGGGGGTCTGTCTATAAGGTTTTGAAACACAGGGAGGTATGAACTCATATCTCAAAACTCAGAGAGTCTCAATACATTTTAGCCTTACTATTATTATTATTATGATCTTTTTTGAACAATTTATTTCGACGATCAACATTTGAGACAATTACGTGATCATCAAAATATAAATGGTTAAAAATACTCAATTTTGTGATAGTGAATTAAGGATATGGCTTTTGAACCTACTTGTGTTTGGCTTTATAGCTTTGCTTCCTATATACTATAGTTCTGAGAGTTCACACCATCTCACATATCCACTTTCATAAAAGGTAAAAGCTAAAGCTAAGGAAGTTAGTACTAATAAATTTGTCTTTAAAGTTAGAAGAACTAATCTTGGTGCAAATAAAATATTCAAATTAGTGCAAGGTTGAAGTAATTATTGCATTAAATTATGGGTCAAGTGTGTATGGTACTTTTAATATTATATTTGAGGCTTTGATAAAATATCTCCTTAATGTTTGATTGCGATCAATTATGCTATAGCGTTTTATTTTTCAAACAATCTTATACTCTTCACTAATACCATTAACATAAATAATGGTTGCGGCATACGTGGCGTGACACCGTTAGAGAAAATGTCTTCTGTTATTGAAGATACGTCGATTCGCCAAGTTTCAGAACAAAATGCTGATAAAAATAATGCGCCTACAGAGATTCTCTACAAAATTTGAGAGATGTAAAGTTTGGATAAACGTAACGATATCGTTTTATGATAGCATAAAGGATGAAAAAAAAATGACGTAGTTTATAATTTAAATGAACCCAGTAAGATCTTTTTGTCACGCGGCACACCACGTAAACCACAACCATTACCTACTTTAATAATGTTACTGAAAATGGTAAGATTACTCGAAAGATGAAATGTTTAGAACAAAATTGACCGCAATTAAACATTAAGAACATATTTAATCGAATACTCAAATATTCGAGGTACCAAAAGTACTTTACCTTTAAACTATCAATAAAAAATCAATCTAAGATATTATCCTCTTATTTATTATGATGGGGAGAGAGACATCATGCAACACGAGGAACGAACGTGAAGGAAATATGTTATTTTAATGCATGCATGGTAGTTAGAGATGTGTTTCCTTCCCTATAAATAGCCATGAAAATGATACCAAAATTCATCAAGTGATCAAACAAGACATATATACATACATATATATATATATATATATATCCAAAAATGGGAAACCTAAGGATATGGGTTTTGAGGCTATTTGTGTTTGGCATCATTGCTAATTTGCTTCCTATTTCTGAGAGTTCACCATCACATATGCACCTTCAAAAAAAAGCAAAAGTGGAAGCAAAAACAGAAGCAGTTAGTACTAAATCTGGCTTCAAAGTTAGAGGAACTAATCTTGGTGGTTGGCTCGTCGTTGAAGGTTGGATTCTAGAACCTGACTTCTTCAATGACATTCCCAATGGCAATTTCACGGTTAGTACACACACACACACACACACACATATATATATATATATATATATATATATATATATAACATAATAGTAACAAGAAAGTTAAATGTCCATTTTGGTCCTTTATCTTTCAAAAGTTTCATATTGGTCTTTTATGTTTCCTAAAAGTTTTATATTTGTCCTTCATGTTTCATTGAAATTCTATATTGGTCCTTTATGTTTCGTTCAAGTTTATTTTATATTAGTCCTTTATGTTTCATTGAAATTCTATATTGATCTTTTATGTTTCATTAAAGTTTTATATTAGTCCTTTAAGTTTCATTTGAGTTTCATATTGGTCCTCTCAGCATGATTTTATTTTTGGCTTAAACGATGCTGTTTGGGTATTTTTGGTGTGTCTAAGGCCACATCAGCTATCTGATACGCATGTGAGAGATTATGTGTCCACCTTGGCACGCCACGTCAGCAGTTAACTTAAGAAATTGACGGATTTGGACGGAATGACCAATTTAAAACTTCTAACATAAAGGATTAGTTTGAAACTTGAGTGAAACATAAATGACCAAAATGAACCTAAAAAGAATTATTATATAGGCAAAATTACATTTCATCTCTTCAAATTTTATATTAATTCTTAATTTCGGTCGTGAATTTTTGTATGGTAAGTTTTGAATGAAAATTTTTTGAATTATAGTAAATCTCGTCTCAACCTCTGATTAATGTGATTCAAATTATTATTACTAACAATATAATAAATGATGACATGACATTGGTTTGCTTGTACATGCAATATTAATGACTACTCATTTTTATTCATAATCTCCGATGAAATGACATTGTCTTAAATTATGTGTTAATATTAATGGTACGTGTGATCACATGTCATTATTTTTTGTTATTTTATTTGAACAATGCTAACTGTTATATATATATATAAGACTAAATCGATTATAATTCAATTTTTTTGGATAAAATAACAAAAAAAAATAGAGATGAAATTGAAATATGGTTTAATATTAATATTTACAATTGCTTTTTTTTTTCCATTGAAAATTCTTGTGAAATATGTATAAGGATGGAACGGTTCTCCAATTCATGTCCGTCACAACTCAGAAATATCTTTGCGCGAATTCCGGTGGAGGAGACTTCATAGTAGCAAATTGCAACGAGACTTGTGGTTGGGAAAACTTTAGAGTGAGTATATATAATTAATATTTTATCTTAATTTATTTAATTTTTAGGTCAATATACATAAAAGGTCTCTAAAGTAAAGTTCAGCGACACATAACACCTCTGAGTTTTAATATCTTACACTTCATTTGTCTGACCTTTTAATTTCGAACAATCAATTCCTTTCCATTCATACTTTCGTCTATTTGTTAACATTTTTCAACTACGTCAAGATTTTTTATTCATATTTTTTTAATACTTTTCAATCATGTCAACATTTTTATTTAAGTAAAATTACTAAAATACTCTTTACTAATTTAAATAAAAATACTGATGTAACTTAAAAATATTACAAAATAGACGGAAATTAAGCTTGAAATAAGAGAATTGGCTTGAGTGCTCAAAGTTAAGAAAATTACGAAGATTAGGTGAAAGGTTTTAAAACTCGAAAGTATTATATGGCCCAACTTAAAATTTAGGGAATTTTTATGTATTTTAGCCTGAGTTGTATATATATATAGATATAAATGATGTTGTTTGTGTTTTGTGTATAGTTATGGAGGCTAAATGAGACCACTTTTCGAATAAGGGTTCCTTTGCCAAACGAACAATTTGTGGGATTAGATGGAACTCAGGTTGTTGCTGTGGTTAACAATGCTACTAAATCTGCAACATTTGAAATTATCAAGCAAAGTAATGATTCCAATCGTGTTCGAATCAAAGCATCCAATGGATTTTTCTTGCAGGTGATTCATCTTGGTTTATATATATATATATATATAAATTTTAATGTTAATTATAAATTACTTTTAGCATTGACTATTTAGTTTTACAACTAATTAATACTTAGGCCCGTTCGTTAATGAGAAATGGTGAAGGAATGAAAAAAAAAGTAGGTGGAGTCCACCGGAATCCACCTACTTTTACTTTTTTTTTTATTGTCAGATGTCAAAACAATACAAAATTTCTATTTACCCTTTGATTTGACACAATTCTAACCTTCTTTTCTTTTTATTATTTTATATATAGGGGGTAAAGTGGTAATTTTAATACATTCCCATTCCATTTCCATTCCAAATTTTTACTACCAAACACATTAAATCCATTCTTATCATTTTCTTTTACCTTTCTACGTAAAGAACGTACCCTAAAAGTTGGAAAGCTTCCAATCCAGCTTACCTTAAATAGTTAATTGAGTTGGCCTGTCTAACTATTTCTTTTTCAAAACTAAAAACAAGTGTCTAATTGTTCTAGCAACAAATAGTAAGTAAAATGGACAAAAATATTAATTCCAACACATCAAATAGATATATAACATTATAAACTTACAATTAAAAATTATATATACAACACAAAGTTTTAATTAGGTAAGCTTTTTAGAATTTCAAATTAAAAAGAAAAAATAGATAGGTGCTTTAAACGGACTGGGTCGTGAGTTACATGGATTGACCTGTATAATAGGTGAGTTAAATGAATTGTGTTACTAATAGTATTGATATATTGAAAAATACAAATTCAACCCACTTAATTGACGGATTAAACGGTCAGCCTAACATTTTAACGGCTCAACTAAAGATTATCTCCCTTGCAATTTTTTTTTTTTTGGTAATTTCTCCTTTGCAATTTTTTAAAGATGATGTTAAAGGGATCTCTTTCCCCAAAACCTTAGCCTAGTACTTAGTCTTCTCTCATCCAAAAAAAAAAAAAATTGTGTAGAGAGTATATTAAAGTCAATTAAAACAACTAAATTAACAAATAACTTTATTAATAAATATAGTTATTGATGACTATAATCTCAATTGTTAGCAAATGACCGTTAATTAACTATCGAAATTGTTTGGATGTGACAAACTTATAAATTCTAATAACATTGAAATTCAATATGGATATAAAATTTTATTTTGGTATAATGAATTAATTGTAGGCAAAGAGTGAGACAGAAGTGACAGCAGATGTTTCAGAAGTTAGTGGTTGGGAAAATAATGATCCCACTGTTTTTAATTTGACAATGGTTTCTCAAATACAAGGTGACTTCCAAGTTCAAAATGGGTATGGTGCTCAAGCTTCCTCAATTATGAAGGTAACTCTATACATTATATTATTGCCATGTCTCTTTTTTTTTTTAATGCAAAAATAATTCCTTGATGATGCTCTTTTGGACCTTTTAGATTTTTTCTTCAATGAGATTACTTTCTTTTCAACTAGTTCTACATTTTAGACCTGGGCCTTTAAATTTATTTGATTTGATGATAAATTTGACCTAATAAAATACAATAGAATATTAAAAAAAAAGCTGAATAAAATGAACCCGAATAAAAACGGCCTGAGCTCGAGCTTTTCTCGAACCCTATCCGAAACCTGAATGATTTTATATATATATATATATATATATATATATATATATATATATATATATATATATATATATATATGGAAAAGATATATTTGTATAAAATAACAAAATCAATGCCATTTAAACTTAATATTTTTTAAAAACAATAGGGTAAATTAAAGTACTCTTGTCGTCCTCAAACTTTGTTGCAATGTTCATTCTTACCCCCAAACTTTTTTTTGGTTCATGCCTACCCCTAAACTTTTAATTTTGTTCATGCCTGCCCTTTTTGCTAACACCGTTAACTTGTTTGACGGAATTTGCTGACGTGGACTATGAATGTGTATCTCTTTTGCCACCTCATTTTACATCTCATATTTAACTTTTTACTTTTATTTTAAAAAAACCTAATCCAAATTAAAAAAAATCAAACTTTTATCCTAAAATAATTTTTTTTATTTAGATTAGGTTACTTTTTTTTAATAAAAGTAAAAAGTTAAACGTGAGGTGGACAATGACGTGGCAAAAAAATTACACATTCATCATCCACGTCAGTAAATTCCGTCAAGCAAGTTAACGGTGTTAGCAAAAAGGGCAGGCATGAACAAAACTAAAAGTTTGAGGGTAGGCATGAACCAAAAAAAAGTTTGAGGACAGGAATGAACATTGCAGTAAAGTTTGGGGGCAACAATGGTACTTTACCCAAAACAAAAACCATATATAAAATATTTCTTGCTTTGTTTCAGAAATATATCATATATACAAACAATTATATTTCCTTATGTTATGTATTATAACTTATATAATTTTAATTATAAAAAAAACTTATATAATTTTACAAGAAAAAATTTAAACATAATACATTTTTTAGTGTTTTAAAGTTTGGACTTTCGAGTTGGACCGGGCTTTTATCTTTTAAAACGGGCTAGGGGCCGGCCAGCCTTCTCTTATGGTTGTGATAATCATACATGTAACTTGGCAGTTATATAGTTTCTAAATATTGAATTTGACTAACCCATATTGATTGAATTAAATTTTGGTACGAGAGAACTTACATTGAAATGTTAATTATTTGGCCAATAAAAAATACACCCCTTCATTTGTATAAAATAAGTTAATTTAATGATTTGAATTTTTCTAAGGAGTTTGTGTTTAACTAATATCTAGCATGTATATTTATTTTCAGGAACACTATGATACTTTTATTGTGGAAAATGATTTTAAATATATGAATGAAAGTGGAGTTAATGCGGTAAGAATACCAGTTGGTTGGTGGACTGCTTATGATCCAAATCCACCTTTCCCATTTGTAAGTGGTACTTTGCAAGCACTGGACAATGCATTCTCATGGGCTCAGTATGTATCAATTGAATTTCTAGAAAATAACTCCTTATATATCACATTGGTGTCTATATATTGAGTTTAGGGATTGACTTAATTGCAGGAAATATGGATTGAAAGTTATACTTGATCTTCACGCAGCACCCGGTTCTCAAAATGGTGTTGCTCACAGTGCTACACGAGACGGCTCTTTAGAATGGGGAAAATCATACGAGACCATTCAACAATCACTTGAAGTCATAGACTTCTTTGCTGCAAGGTATGGTTATATGAATTTGAGAAAACTTAGTTTTTGGTCCCTAAATTGAGAGCTAACCTACTATTTAGTCCCTGAATAAAAGAAATATACCATTGGGTCCCTCAATTTTTTTAACATCTGTAAAATATTTAGTTCTTGAGACGTTAAGTAGCTAATATCTAATCGCCTGACATGGTAAACAAATACTGATGTGTCACCATTAATTTGCCATATGTGCTGCCATGTCACGTTGTCAAATTGACGTGGCAAGTTAACGGTGAAATGTCAGTATTTAACGGCCACATCATTCGGTTGGATAACAGTTAGAATCTCAGGGACTAAGAAGTTAACAGAGGTAAAAATTCATGGACCAAATAGTCGACTTCCATTATTCAGGGACTAAATAATAGATTGATCGACAATTCTGCGAGTACCAAAAAGTAGGTTTCTGCAATAAATTTTACATGCATATACATGAATAATCTTTCCTTTAGAAATTAATGTTATATAACTACATTTACAATTGCAATATCCAAGATATATAATCTATTGTATTCTTGGCATACATGTAGGTACGGAAAACATGAAAGCTTGTATGGAATTGAACTCTTAAACGAGCCGCTATATCCCTATGTTATCCTACCAACTTTGGAAGAGTATTCTAAAGCTGCTTATGATGTTGTACGCAAATACAACCCCACAGTTTACGTAATTTTGTCCGTTAGGCTAAGTTTCACTGAGGCTGATGTGCCTTCACTTGAAGAACTTGTCCCTCTTGCTAATACCCTTGAGAATGCTGTGATTGATGTCCATTGGTATAGCCTCTACTATAATATATTTACAAATTTGACTGCCCAACAAGAAATTGAATACATTTTAGTCAACCGCACTCAACAAATGAATCAGCTTCTAGACAATAGTGGAAGCGCTCTTATATATATTGGTAATCCTTAACTTCATCCTAAATCTTTTCCGGTTTCAAATTGGTTTTAGATTCGTTATCGTTCCAATCCTCTGTAATTATATATATATATATATATATATATATATATATAGAAAGAAAGAAAGTTGGCCCCTAATTCATTTGGATGGGCCTCTATATGATTTTTTTTTTCTTCTTACTTTCTATCTCTTTTCTATTATAGAGTATCAATGCAGAGGATACAAAAGTGATTGATTGATCAACACAAGAAGAATGCGTATTTTCAACAAGTTATATTTCAACGGCCACTATTAATTGTTGAAAAAGTCAACGATAGTATTTTCGACGGTCAACAATTGTTAATATATATCAATAATGTCATTTTTGGCAATATATTTATCAACAATGGCATCGAAATACAGATTATCGAAAATACTTAATTTTTTTTGTAGTGGATGTTGTATGAGAGTTAGATTTGTTTAAATCAAACTTTCTCTTTTTAATTTGCAGGAGAATGGTCTTGTGGGTGGGATGTAGAGAATGCTACGGAGAAAGAGCTCAAAGATTTTGCAAATGCCCAAATAGAAGTATATGATAAAGCAACTTTTGGTTGGAGTTTTTGGACTTGGAAGAATGTCCAACAAAACAATTGGAGTCTCAAGTGGTTGATTCAAAATGGTTATATCAATCTTCTTAATAATTAGCCTTTCATATCCTACCAACAATAATGGCTATCTATGAATCTGATTCTCTGTTGTTTAGGTTCATGCTGATAATTGTAGCTACTGATCAAATAATCATAGTAAAAATTTAGCTACAGTTATTTGATTGTCGTGACTAACCGAGACATCATGAACCTGGACAGTAAAAGATTCAAATTGATCGCGTAGAACCTATTATAAGTAAAAGGTTGTTGTTTATTTGACGACCTTTGTTGTTGTTTTTCTTCCTACTAATAAATCATGACTATCTTCGTATTATTACTAGTATATATGTGATCCAACCATGCATGGGAATTTGAAATATATACATAGATACGTTTGAATAATTGTTATTTATGTTTTGTCTTGAAGTAAAATCTGGATAGCAATCTTTAAAGTTTTTTTTTTTGGGATTTTAATCTTTAAAGTTGAATGTAGTGTCATGAAAAATTAACAAATACTGGTTTCTGGTTTTTTATGTTTCCTTTTGTATCTGTTTTGGCCAATGTATTTAGGCCTTAGGTAGTGTTCGCTTACTGTAAATCGTGAAGGAAAGAAAAATAAAAGTAGGTGGGGTCTACTTTTATTTTATTTTTTCTTTTGACTTTTTTTTAAAAATTAATAATAAAATAAAATAAAATACAAAATGTCTATTATATCCTTTGATTTGACACAATTCTAACCTTTTTTTTTATTATTATTTTAATATAAGGAGTAAAATGGTAATTTTAATACATTCCCATTCCATTTCCATTCCAAATTTTTACTACCAAACACATCAAACTCATTCCCTTTCCCTCTCCCTCTCCCTTTCTACTAAGCAAACGTGTCCTTAGTTTACTGGTAGTCGTTCTGGGCCATTGTATTGGGCCTCCTTTTTTGGTTAGTCTTTTATTCTTGGTTAGGTATTCTTTTAGTTTTCGTTCCTTTTTTAGTTTGTCCGTGAGCAGCACGTGCTCTCTCTTGTATATATTCCCTCTTTTCTCAATCAGTAATGTATCTCTTTCTGGCATATTTTCTGATCCAAGATTGTACAAATCACTTTAATTAATTAAGGGATTTCAATTTAATAAGATTCATACAATACATATAAAAATAATATCTTATATATTATTTAAATTTTAAATCTTCATAAAAATATATATATATATATATATATATATTAAATTAATGTGCAAATTGTTAATTATTTGCCAATATTTTATGTCTTAAAGGAAACTTTATCTATATTAATTTGTATGTTGGGTCTTTTAGTCAATAGTTCTCCTAAATAGATATTTTATAATTAAGAGAATACAAGAAACCATAGTTATTAAAATCGGACCGGACTGGTCGATTCAAGGGTTGAACCGGAAACCAATCGGTACACCAGTCCGGAACAATCATAAAACCGTTCTTTAAATGAATCGGTGGTGAACCGAGCAAACCGGTGAAAACCGGCGGATTGCTCGGTTCATCCGGTTCTAAATTTTTTTAAAAAAAGTTTATTTAAAACAACGCCGTTTCATGTATTTTTTTATGGATATATATTTTTGTTTAGAATTATAGATATATATATATATATATATATATATATTTAAAGTTTAAAATTCAAAAAAAAAATCCCTTGCCCTGTAATCGCACAAGAGTAGCCGCACGCGAGAAAAGAGCAAATTGGAAGTGGATGATGAACTTGGATCTCAAAATGATGCTATTGGCGATTATCCTTCTTTGGATCATAACTTGGTGTCATTTAATGGAATTAACGTCAACGAATATTATGATTGAATTTTATTGTCAATTTTTCTTTTAGTATGTGGACATATTGATTCTAGTTTTGCGTGTGTTGATTGTTGAGTACTAGGTAGTATGTTGATCATTGGACTTAGATGAGTTTGATACGATATTATGGCTTGAGTTTGATATGATATTGTGGTTAAGTGTGCAACTTGTTCTAATTTTAGTATTTTACTTATGGTATAATGTTGTGGTTAATTATATTTAAGTAGAGATTGACACATATAAAGTATGCAACTAATGTTTAATATGATATATTTTAGTATATTATATATATATATAATTACCACCGGTTTGACCGACGGTCGAACCAGTAAACCGTGAACCAGTGCCTCAACCGGTTCGATGCCCGGTCCGATTTTAAAAACCATGCAAGAAACTATATAATGGGTGAACATAGAAGAAATTAAAGAAAGTGGATATGATCAATAAATAGTTATTAAAAAATGAGAAACTAAATAATTTTTTGTTATTTAATTATTATTTTAAATTGTAATAATAATATTTTTATATTATATTTTAAAAATTAAACGGACTATAAAATATCTCAGTTTAATTTGTTAGTATTTTATTTATATAATATTTCTATATGAATAAGGCTCTTGCTGCTTGGTATTTGGGCTCATAAAATATATATATTTAATAATTTAAAAAAAACAAAAACATCTTTTATCTCCTTAATCTTTACACCAATTCTCAATTTCGTTCTTAAAGTTTTATTGCTGTCAATTTGTTACAAAAGTTTCGAATTACTATTGATTTCATCGTCAAAGTTTCAAATTTCATAATTATAACACCTAAAATATTTGAATTATTAGCGTAAAATAATAACATAATATCACATACGTAATAATATTAATGCTAACGCGTCACTCAAAATACTCTAAATTATTGTCATACAATGTTAGTGATCCTAACATGACTACTACTTAGTAGCATATCAATTTAAATAGTTTGTGGGTTGTCCATTTAGCGTCTAACGATATCTTTAGGATGGTTTTATGTATTATATAATTATTTTATTCTTATAATGCAAAAAAACTTAATTAATTAAATAATTGAACAAAAATTAAGTTAAAGAGACAATAATAATAATTTTAGAATAAATACATTAATTTAGACATAATATTTTTATCATAATAAATTTAATTGGCTTATCTTTGTTAAATAATAAAATAAGAAAAATAGTAACACACCACTCTTGATTTCATTAAAATTAATTTTAAACTAACTAAAAATAACTTAAAAAATAGTAAAAAAAAAATAAAAACAGGAATAGAGTAACCTACGGACTAACTCATTTAACTCGTCAATTTTAATGAATCCATTTGTGAGACATTTTTCTATGGGTATGTTTGGTTAGTAAAATGTTTGAGGGAATGAGAATCCAAATGTTATGTCAATGTGATATGATATGAATAGAATAAAAATGACCATTTTACCCTTATATTAAAACTGAAAATAGAATAAAAGTCGGTAAAAAAATAAGGGTAAAAGCATAATTTTATCACACTACAAAAAGTAAAGTTTGTTTGGTAGAAAGAATATTGAAAGGAATGTTAGATTATTTCTAATATTACCTCATATATTCCACTTACCAAACATGACCTATGTGTTGTTCTACAAACATGATTAAACATAAAGAAATTTCTATTTTTTAGAAAAACGACGGGTCGGCAAGTTGGGTGAGTTGAAAATTTTCAATCCAATTACCCGAATCAATATAATTAATAGGACAACGGATTGAAAAATTTCACCCAAATTAAACCAATCTATCGATCTGAACCAAACAAACCCAATATGTGGGGGATGATTTGGGTTGGCGGGTTAGCATATGATCCAATGCACACTCTTACCCCTAACATTTGATTGCGGTCAATTATACTCACAACGTTTTATTATTTGAACAATCTTATCTTTTTCACTAACACTATTAAAATAAATAACGGTTGTGGGGCTTATGTGGCGTGACAATTAGAGAAAAACTTCTTCAGTTGTTTAAGATGCGTCGATTCGCCAAGTTTCAAAGCAAAACGATGACAAAAATATAATGGCATATACCTAATGTAATTCTCTACAAAATTTGAGAGACGAAAGGTTAGAATAAACGATATTATTTTATCATGACATGAAGGAAGAAAGAAAATATGACGTGGCATAAATGGACTTAATTAGTTAAATTTTCTTATCACGTGTCACATCACGTAAGCTACAATCGTTATCTATTTTAAGAATGCTAGTGAAAAAAGTAAAATTATTTGTAAAATGAAACATTAATACATAATTAATTGCAATGAAATGTTAATCCCTTAAATTTTGTAAAAAAAATTACAACAGAGATTTGAGATCCGAGATCTCTGATCCGTAATATCAGTAACACTTCTTTTATTTTATTGTATGTATACTATATATAGTGCCATAATTTTTTGTACTAAACTGAGGTAAAGTTACATAGGTGCTTGCTATAAAGTTTACCAATATAATTAAAACACGTGGCAAAAAATTTTTGTATAACCAATCATGAAAGAGAGAGAAAATGAAAAGCAATAAATTACATAACCAATCAAATAGGAGAGAGAATATAAATAAGGTTTATGATTGGTGAACTTTATAGCAAACACATAAGCAACTTTACCTTAGTTTTTTCCTAATTTTTTCACGTTTCACGTATCCCTAGACTAATTGGAGATAAATAATAATTAATGTCTGCACCATAATAAAATAAATTTTTTATTTAAAGTATAATTAATGCGTGGCTTCAATAAAATAATGTCTGATACTCTAATTGATCCAAGACATAATTAAGAAAACTCATAGTATATAGTGACTCTAAATTACAAGAAAATATTTTGTAGTATAATAGTATTGAATTTTAGTTTATCCTTCTAATCATTTAGTTCATATTCCATTCAAGATGAGTTTTTATTAAAGTGAATTATTATTCATATTAACAAATGATACTATATAATTAAAAAAATGTATTAAAATTCACTAATACAATAGTACTGAACTTTTAACCCTAAATTATATTGTATTATTGATTATTTAGTGGTTGTGACCATGAAATTATAATAAAGAGAAATGATCATTTGAATGATTTTTCTTTTGCTGAGATTATTTGAACGATTGAATCATATATTTAAGTCAACTACCAATGCTCGCATTTCTTTTTAAAAACACCAACGCATATTACTTGTCCAATTATATATATATATATATATATATATAAAATTTAATGTGTTGATTAATAAGATTGGATTTTCTTGGTTTAATTAGAAGATTATGTTTATTAAGAATGTATTGTAAAAATAACACATCCTAGCAATACTTATTAAAATTTATTTGTTCAATTTAATTAGGTTTGAATATTAATAAAATATATATTTAATTTTGGATATACAAGTTTTTAATAGTCAAGGTACGTATACATAAATTCAATAAGGCTAACCAACATAGGCTGTATTTAGTGGAATGAAGTCAAGGAATTAGTCTCTCACAAGTCACAACGTAATGAATCTAGATTCAAATTTTCGTTAGAAGAAGTGCCCACATTTAATGTTCAACAGTGTCTCAAATAGGATTGTCTTTAATAAAAAGATACTTGTGAAAAACTGAAAAAAAATTCAATAAGGCTAATGACAGGTGTTTCCTAAATAAGATATGTTTTTGTGCAGAGATATAAAATTATTTATAAAACAAAAGAGAGATATACATTAGATTTAAATATTTTATGACAAAAATATTCATACTATAATTTTATATTTTTCAATGTATACATATTTATTTTATCAAAAGCCTACTATTTAAAAGAGATTATTAAATTTAATTAATAAAAATATCAATCACAAAAAAATATTTCATTTAACTAACATTTTATTAAAATAATAATCTAAATTATTTAGTTATTAAACTAATTAATATTTAGTATTTTATCTATTTAATAATATTAATAATACCCTAAATCCATACATGTCATTTTTATTAATTTTGTAGTCAAAATAATCTTTTTATGCAAATTTTTTAAACACAAATTTATAAACTTTTGATAAAAATACCTTTTTAAACATATTTTTTAAATATAAATTGTTCTTTTTTCATAAAATTTTTTCTCAAATTCTATATATGAAAATAAATCATTTTAAAATAAACGAATTTTGAAAACAACCCCAAATCGGCCTAAAATTAAGAGTAAAGAGAGTTGGAAAATGCACGTGGTATTGTCATATCATAACTCAAATAATTAAGTTGACCAAGAGTTTTTGGAAGCATCGGCATATATATATTTAATTGGCCATAACTAACATTGTCTCTATATATAGTTCTCAAAAAAAAAAAACATTGTCTCTATATAATTAATGACACTTGTTTCTTTATACACTATTTATGCTCGTGTCTTAATTAATTAATTAATTATTATCACTTGTATTTTATTTTAAAATATGTAAACAAAGTTAAGATCAACCTTGTAAAGAAATTTTGGCCAAAAAAACCTTGTAATGAAATTAATTAATTTTTTACCATTGGAAGATGATAATTAAATTAAAGATTGATTGAATACTATTGCATTGAATTTTTTTTAATAATTCATTCAAGATTACAAAAATATAAATAAATAATATTTTTAATTTAATAATTTAGAATCCAAATTAATTTTATAACTGAAACAGTAAAAATGTCTCTTTGTTGATATATAAGAGAAATTAAATATGTCTTTCATTATTTAATTTGACAAGAAATTAAGGTCAATAAACACATTTTTAATTTTGTGAATGACTATGTCTCTTTGTTATTTGATATATAATTAAGAAGTTGAAATTGTTTGATAAAAATAAAGCCAATAAAAATTGTCAATTGTAAATAGGTGTAATTACAAGTGAATAATCAATATATATGTCTATTATTATTTATTACTTGATATATAAGCCTTTTAATATCTCTCTTTCAAAATGAATATAATGGTGAATTAACGTGCATAAAAGAAAGATTATATGTAAACATGTCGTCTCTTGTAAATGAGAATCAAGTTTATAATCCAAAGAATTTGACAATTTAAATTAAATAAAAATAAAAAAGCATCTAAAAATGTCAAAGATTAACAACCAATAAAATAAAATTGATATCTGCATTATCCAAAAAAATAAGTTAAGAGCATTGAATGGTTAAATCAAGTAAGAATGAATAATAATTTTGAAGTTCGAAGACAATTATTATCATATTTATAAGATCTCTATGATTAAACAAATTATAAGATAAGATCCACGAATCTTACTGAATTAAATTAATGGAAGGTTGAAGTAATCATTGCATTAAACTATCTATAAAAAATCAATCTAAGATATTATGATCATGTACAAATTAATTAATTAATGATGGGGAGAGAAATTAAATCATATTGTAACGTAACACCAAGAACATGAAATAAACATTTTTTTGGTTGCCAATCCGGTTTTTGAGGTTTTGTCCCTATTAATCCGGACTTGATCCAGGTTGTGCATCTGGCTATGATGGATGAGTCTTTCAATGAAAACTACTGCATTCACAAGTTCTTGAATTCGAGACTTTGCTTAAGCGATATCAAATCGCTTATCACATTAGATCAACCCCTGTTGATGAAGTAAATATTTTAAGGGTAAAGTACCTTTGGTACCCCGAACGTTTGCGCGTTCGGTCAAATATACCCCAAACGTTTGATTGCTGTCAAATATACCCCCAACGTTTAAATTTTTGGACAATCTTACCCTTTTCACTAACACCGTTAAAATAGTTAACTATTTTTGCTGACTAGGCATGGCATTAATATCTGTCTGGAATCAATTTTTTCATTTCACATGCTTTTCACTAATACCATTAAAATATTAAACGGTTTTTGCTGACTAGGCATAACATGTGGCATTAATATCTGACTGACATTAATATCTAACTGGTATAACATGAAAAAAAATTGATCCCAGTCAGATATTAATGTCACATGTTATGCCTAGTCAGCAAAAATCGATAACTATTTTAACGGTGTTAGTGAAAAGGGTAAGATTGCCCAAAAATTGAAACGTTGGGGTATATTTGACAGCAATCAAACATTTGGAATATATTTGATCGAACGCGCAAACATTGGGGGTACCAAAGGTATTTTACCCATATTTTAATAATGCATGCATGGATGGATGGTTGCTAGAGTTGATTAATTAATGATTAATGATGGGGAGAGAAATATATCATATTGCAACGTATAACACCAAGAACGTGAAGCAAATGTTTTAATAATGCATGCATGGTAGCTAGAGATTTATAATATCCCTATATATAGCTATGAATATGATACCAAATTTCAAGTGAGGAGTGAGATATCAAAGACATATCCCAAAAATGGCAAACCTAAGGATATGGATTTTGAATCTATTTGTGTTTGGCATTATTGCTTTGTTTCCTATTGTTTCTGAGAGTTCACCATCACATATCAACTATCATAAGAAAGCCAAAGCCAATGCAGTTAGTACTAAATCTGATGACTTCAGAGTTAGAGGAACTAATCTTGGTGGTTGGTTGCTCGTTGAAGGTTGGATTAAACCTTCTCTCTTCGATGGCATTCCCAACAAGAATTTCTTGGTTAGTATATATTTATATAGTGACAATATTTATTATATATATATATATATATATATATATGTGTGTGTGTATGTATGCTTATTCTTAAGTAAGGGTCTTATAATTAAGAAGCGTCAAAATGGATTAGATGATTATCTTATAGGTTGAAGAATTTTTTGTCCTAATTAAAAATAAGTTAGTTTAGCACAATCCTAAAAAGAATAGGATTGGACTAGGTTAACTCATTTTTAGCTTTTTCTTTTATTTTAATATGTATACAATGAATTAATTGTATCATTTTTACCTTAATTTAAATTATATTAATTATTATTTTAGTTTTTTGTTTAATTATTTGATTAATATTTTATTAACATATCTTATTATTTTGAATCTATTAAGTGTAAGACGAATATTATTCTCTATAGAAAGATTTTGCGAAAGATGGTGTAATTATTTAAAAATTTAAAATTTTATTTTGACAAAATAAATAAATAAAAGTAACCCTCATTAGAAACGGATCAACTCTAAAAAAACAGAGTTAAATTATGCTAGAGTCAACCTGAGCTAACCCGTTTTGACAGCTCTATTTTTTAAAATTTATGCTTGTATCAATTATTATACTTTATTTCCAAAATTAAAATTCTTCTTCTCAATTTTTTTTCTTATGCAAGGATGGAACAAATCTTCAATTCAAGTCCGTGACAACTAAGAAAAATCTTTGTCCTGTTTACGTTTCCGGTGGAGGAGGATTCGTAGAAGCAAGTTGCAATGACACTTGTGGTTTGGATCAATTTAGGGTGAGTATAGTGATGAGTTATTATATAATTAATATTAATTAATTAATTTTACATCAATTAATTTTAATTTCTTTTCTAAATTAATATAATATTGTCAAAATTAATTAATATAAAAAATGATGTTGTTTTTGTATGTAGTTGTGGAGGTTAAATGCGACCAATTTCAAATTGAGAGCGCCCAAAGACTATTTTGTGGGGTTAGATGGAATTGAGGTTGTTGCTGTGGTTGTCAATTCTACTGAAGCTGACACATTTGAAATTATCAGAGAAAGTGAGGATTCCAACCGTGTTAGAATTAGAGGACCCAATGGATTTTACTTGCAGGTATGTTAGGGAATCTATCTAATGTTAAATTGGGACAAACAAACTTCGGTAGAGCTAGAAAATTAGATTTAAATTTGGTAGGTGTACAGTTTCAGCCGTTGGAAGAGGGTGTTTCATCTGACGATTTGAATTGTGCACTTTATTAGATCCAAATCGTAGAAAATCTTGGTTAGGGTGCCAAGATATTTTTGCTCCTAATGTGGGTTGGGATAAATGGTCAAAGATTCGGAGGAAATTTCTCCCTCTACCCATAGGCGAGAGGGTTCAGATTCCCTTGAAGCCATCTAAAATCCCACTTGGTGGCCATCTCTTCCAAGGAGATTCCCCGGGCACCCAAGGGCTTACTATTTGAGTAGCTGTGTCCTACCCAATAGTATTTAAGAGTGCATTCTCTTACTATTATTTTTTTCTAAAAAAAAGTACATAATTATTTTTAGAATTATTAATTATCTTATAAAAATGAATTGTAGGCAAAGACAGAGAAATCAGTGACGGCAGATATTGCAGTAGTTGCTGGTTGGGATAACAGTGATCCCACTGTTTTTAATTTCACTATCGTTGATGTACTTGGCAATTCTCAAATAGAAGGTGATTTCCAACTTCAAAATGGACATGGCTCTAAAGCTGCCCAAATTATGCAGGTAATTATTTATCTCTATTGCCATGTATTTTAATTTTTTGGTCAAAACTCCAAATTGGTCCTTTATGTTTGCACGAAGTTTTATATTGGTCCTTTATGTTTCAAAAAGTCTAAATTGGTTCTTTATGTTTGCAAGAAGTTCCAAATTGGTCCTTCCGTCCAAGTCCGTCTATTTCTTCCGTTAAGTGCTGACGTGGACACATCATCTCTCCTACGTGTCAATTGAAGCTGACGTGTCATGCCACGTCATCATCCAATATCATATGTGATGACATGGCAATGACGTGGCATGACACATCAGCTTAGATGGACACGTCAGTACTTAACTTAAGAAATTGACGGAAGTGGACGGAAGGACCAATTTGGAACTTGCAAACAGAAAGGACCAATTTAGACTTTTTGAAACATAAAGGACCAATATAAAATTTCGTGCAAACATAAAGGACCAATTTAGGATTTTGACCTAATTTTTTTTAACTTGACCTAATTTTTTTTGAAACATGATGGATGATTTGTTGATTTTCAGGAACACTACGATACTTTCATTAATGAAAGTGATTTTCAATTCATGAATGATAGTGGAGTTAATGCTGTAAGAATACCAGTCGGTTGGTGGACTATTTATGATCCAAATCCACCTTTTCCATTTGTGAGTGGTACTTTGAATGCATTAGACAATGCCTTCGAATGGGCCAAGTATGTATTGAACATTGTATTTCTAGAAAATCACAACTTTGAGATATTATAATTATATTGGTAGCTATATTAATGTATGGATTGATTTAATTAATTGTAGGAAATATGGATTGAAGGTTATACTAGATCTTCACGCAGCACCAGGTTCACAAAATGGTGTTGCACACAGCACTACAAGAGATGGCTCTTTGGAATGGGGAAAAACATATGATACCATTGAACACACACTTAAAGTCATAGAATTCTATGCCAATAGGTACATTTATATAAATTTTACATGCATCCATCCATAGATCTTAATTGTAATAATGACCACCCCAAAATTCAAGTTGGCGACCCTTGTGGGCCTCATGCCTTGACCAGTGAGAGCCAGCCATGCTGCTATTGCTTCTTCAGCTAACACATGACATAAAATGTTCCCTCTCCTATAGAGAATTTCTTACGCCTCCCACATTGCTCGAACCCGGCACATAGGGGTAAGTACGCCTCCCTCAGGTCGTGGGATTGAGTTGTGTGGGAGACAAGAAATACCCATGAGGGGGAACAGTACCTGTTGCGTGTTGTTGGTCAAGGCCTGGGGCCCAGCGGGGTCGTCAAAATGAATTCCAAGGCGGTCGTTGCATTGATTTCCTATATAAATTATTGTTATATAACTACATTTGGCATGCAGGTATGGACAACATGAAAGCTTGTACGGAATTGAACTCCTAAATGAGCCTCTATATCCCTTTGTTACCCTAAAGAGCTTGGAAGAGTATTATCGAGCTGCTTACAATGTTGTACGCCAATACAACCCTACAGTTTATGTGATTTTCTCTATTAGGCTAAGTTTCGTTGAAGCTGATGTGCCTCCACTTCATGAACTCTTCCCTCTTGCTAATAGCCTTGATGACGATAAGATTGTAGTTGATGTTCATTGGTACAGTCTCTACTATGATATATTCACCAACTTGACTCCCAGAGAACACATTGACTACATCAAATACAATCGCACTCAACAAATGACAGACCTTCTATACAACAGTGGAAACGCTAGTATATATATTGGTAATTCATCTTTGCTTCACCTTCTATATAACAAATGTCTGAACTCTGAATCCTCTCCAGTTCCTTCTCAGAAGTGATTAATTTTTTTTAAAAACGCTTTTTATTTAAGTGTTTGGCTAATTTTTAAAAGTACTTTTAAATTCTAACAAACAATTTTTTAGGTTTAAGAAAAAGTTAGAAGTTGGAGCTTCTGCTCCTAACTAAAGCATAAGTTAAAATTTAAATTTTTTACAACAAAACTAACCTCTTCATTAAGACTTTGTATTTCCTATTATATTCTTATTTGTTTTACCAAAACTTTATAATAATAATAATAATAATTAATTTTTATTTAAATAAAATTAATAGATATTTAATTAATAGAAATAATTATCATAAATAATAAAATCATATTCATTAAAATCAATCATTTATTTCATTAACATTGTATTAAATTAATAAACTAATTAATATTTTATATTTACTTGTTTAATAAAACTTAACAATAATAAATATTTAATCATATTTAATTTATCTTTTAAATAATATTAATAATATTCCAAATCTAAATAGTTCCTCTTTGAAAAATTTTATATATAGTCAAATATACTTTTTTATAAAATTTTCAAACACAAACTGTTTCTCTCTGACATCATTTTTTCTCAAATTTCTTTAAAAAAAATCATTTAAAAACAAGTAATTTCCAAAAGTTTGGCCAAACGGGTACTAAGATGGGTCTTCTTTTCCTAGCTTCTTACCTTTCTTCTTATAACTACAGAAAATTAATTCAGAGGATCTAAAATTCATTGATTGAGATATTGTACCAAAGTAATATTTGTTTAAAACAATGTTTTTATTTTTATTATTTTTTTCTATTTGCAGGAGAATGGTCTTGTGGGTGGATTGTAGAAAAACCTTCAGAAGCAGATCTCAGAGAATTTGCCAAGGCCCAAATAGATGTATATGATAGAGCCACTTTTGGTTGGAGCTTTTGGACTTGGAAGAACGTGGACGACAATTGGAGTCTCAAGTGGTTGATTGAGAATGGTTATGTCAATCTTCGTGATAAGAAAAAGAATTAGGCTTCCATTCTCTAATTGTCATTCTAATTTCTTAGGAATATAATAATGGTTTGTGTGGTTTAACCACCTTTAGTTTGTTGGATTTTGCTTTCTTCATCAGTACTACTTTTGTACTGATCAATAAGGACTATATCTATGTATTATTAATTACTAGTGTGTGTGTCACCCAAGTCATGCATGCATGGGGTACAATTTGAAATATATACATAGATATGTTTGAATTATTATCAATATGTTTTGTCTTGTTTATTTTTTTAATATATATATATATATATCGCCAACCTGCTGTATAGTTCTCTGCGACGGAGGGGAAAAGAGGCTAGGCGCTATATCATTCAATTTTGACGCTATAAAAAAATGACAAAAATAGAGGACCAAATGAACTTTTGCATATATATATATATCATAAAAAATATTGTAGGTTGGTTTGATTAGCTAAAAAACTTAGGTAACTTTGGTTCAAATTGATGTTTCCCTTTCTGATTTCTATACCTTTTTTCCAATTTAAGATACTCAGATATGATTAGATTGAGGATTAAAGAGAAGAAGAGAAGGGGAGGCTTTCAAGATATTTTTTCCTTTGGAAAGGAAAATAATGGAAGATCAATCCTTAATTCTCCCTTATCCTTTCCCTTTACAAATTTAAGATACTTCAAATTGAAATATTTTAGAGGAGGTATAACACCCAAATAAGGGGAGGATTAACCTTCCCTTTCCCTCCCCTCCCTTCTCCTCTAATCACTTCCCTTCCTTTCCCCTCCCCTCCTAATTTCCAAACAAACCTGGAAATATTCTAAGTAACAAAAGAGAGGATGGCAGCTCATCTTCAGGCAATGTCTCAAGGTTTGAACAACCGTAAATGCGAAGCTATTTTAGACTATGTTTGGATTGAGGATTAAAGACGGAAAGCGGAGAGAAGTAACATATCTCTCCCTTGTTTGGAAAGTTGAAAATTCAAGGAAAAGATAATGAAAGAATAATTCTTAATCCTCCATTATCCTTCTTCTTCACAAATTTAAGATACCCCAAATTGTTGTATTTTGGAAGAGCTACCAATATTCAAACAAGGAGGAGACATTGTTTGGATTGGGGATTAAGGAAGAGGGGGAAGGGAAGGGAAGACTTTTAAGATATCTTCCCCTTGTTTGGGAAGATAAAAATTAGAAGGAGAGATAATGGAAGATCAATTCTTAATCCTCCATTATCCTCTCATTCACAAATTCAAAATACCCCAAATTGGGGTACTTTGGAAGAGGAACCAACACCCAAACAAGGGGAGGATATCTTGAAAGTCTCCCCTTCCCTTCTATTCTCCTCCTTGATCCCCAATCCAAACATACCTTAAAAGAAGGTTAACCTCCCCCTCCCTTTTCCTTCCTCTCTCCTTCAATCTCTTTCTTTCCTCCCCATCTTAATTGCCAAACAAACCCTTAATAGTTTGTTTGAGAATTAAGAAGGAAAGGGAGGGGAGGGGAAGTAAAGACTAACCTTCCATATGTTTTCCCCTTGTTTGGGTATTGATACATCCTCTAAAATACTCCAATTTGGGATATCTTGAATTTGTGAAGGAGAAGGATAATGGAGGATTAAAGATTAATCTTCCATTATCTTCCCCTCCAATTTTCATCTTCCCAAACAAGAGGAAGATATCTTGATTCTCTCCTTTTTCCTTTTCTTCCTTTCTCCTCCTTAATCCCCAATTCAAACATATCCTAAGACTTTTGCACATAGAGATGAAAATTTTTTCTAAGGTTAGAGCAGACTCTTCAACTTGCATGAACAACTCCAAAAAAAAAAAAAAAAAAAAAATCTTAGGGCATGTTCTTTACGCAGAAAAGGGAAAGGAAATGGAAATGAGTTTAATGTGTTTGGTAGTAAAAATTTGAAATGAGAATGCATTAAAATTACCACTTTACTCCTTATATTAAAATAATAAAAAGAAAAGAAGGTTAGAATCGTGTCAAATCAAAGGGTATAATAAACGTTTTGTATTTTTTTTTTAATCTGACAAGAAAAGGAAAAAGTAAAAGTAGGTGGAGCCCATTATTTTTTCCATTCCTTCATTAATTCTCTCTAACGAACAGGACCTTAATTCATTTAGGATGAATCCTTATTTATCAATTTCAAAAAAAATCACTACAACAAAAATCAGATTTACCCACGGACAAATCCGTGGGTAAATTAAGGAAATTCCGTGGGTAAATCAATTTACCCACGGAATTACCCACGGAACAAGTCCGTGGGTAAAATTTTCCCCACGGATTTCCCACGGACGCTTCCGTGGGAAAAAATAGCCACGGGAATTTCCGTGGGCAATTCCCCACGGAACATTCCCGTGGGTAAATTCAACACGGACTGTACCTAACGCCGGCGGCCTCCACTGTCGGCCGGCCACCGGCAACCGTCGCCGGCGACCTCTCCTCCGCCGGCCGGCCACCGGTGACTTCCTCCACCGCCGAAAAATGGTCTTGGGAGGATTCGAACCTAGGACATGATGCATAGTTGCAATTGGCTTAAGCCAATTGTCATCTTTTGTTTAGTTAGTGTAAAATATTTAATAAATATACATCTAACATATGGATTAGAGATTTATTTTTTGTTATTTTAGTCCCTAAAATCATATAATATAAAGAATTAGTTTTTCACATGTATTAAAAATTAAATTTTAAAATTTCATGAAATTTAGCTTATGTTAAATCCATTAGTTTTATTATATACTTCAGCAAATGTATAAAATGTTTTACATAAATATGATTAATAATATAATTTTTTTAAAAGAATAATTTTGTTACTTTAAATAAAATAAAATAATAATAAATTAAGATTCCAATAAATATAATCTATGAACAATAGTAATATTATGTATTATTTTAGAAAAGAGAAATATATATTTTTTCAATTGAAAATTAAAATTAAAATTATAAATCATTTACCCACGGATTACCCACGGACTGAAAATCCGTGGCTAATTGACCACTTACCCACGGATTAGCCACGGATTATTACCCACGGATTGTAAGTCCGTGGCTAATTCTAAGACATTACCCACGGAATAAATTCTGTGGCTAATTTCATAAAATTACCCACGGATTTAGCCACGGACTTACAATCCGTGGGTAAATTGACCATTTGCCCACGGATTAGCCACGGATTGTAAATCCGTGGGTGATGTCTTGAAATTAGCCACGGAATTTATTCCGTGGCTAAATCCGTGGCTAATTTTCAAGAAAAATTTTTTGTTTTTTTTTCCATTTTGCCATGGATTACCCACGGTAAAATTCCGTGGGTAAATTTGTGTTTTGTTGTAGTGAATTCTGTCTAAACTTTACCATCTCCAAACTTCAGAGGATATGTTTCCCAAAGAGAATGGCCTTGAAATAACCTTGACAACTCAGTTTCAAACACAGCTCACATTTTAAAATGTAAGAAGAAAAAAAAAAGTAGCTGAGAGATCATAATATCACAGGAATAGTTAATGAAATCATACCTAATATTCCCAATGATTCATAATAGTTTCTAAGTATACATAACACCTTATTTTAGAAATCTAACATATTTTGTTTTTGTTACAGAAAAGAAGCAACTAAGGGTTTGTTTAGGAATTAAGGGTTTGTTTAGGAATTAAGAGGGAAAAGAAAGGGAAGAGATTAGAGGAGAAAGGAGGGGGAAGGGAAGGTTAACCTTCCATATGTCCTTCCCTTGTTTGGATGTTGATACCTCCTCTAAAATACCTCAATTTGGGGTATCTTGAATTTGTGAAGGAGAAGGATAATGGAGGATTAAGGCTTGATCTTCCATTATCTTCTCCTCCAATTTTCATCTTCCGGAAGATATCTTGAAAGTCTTTCCTTTCCTTCCTTTCTCCTCCTTAATCCCCAACCCAAACATACCTAAGACTGCAAAAGGAAATTAAGCAGGAGGCTATAATCCTACCCTTCGCTACAAGACAATTTTCATAAGTAATGGGTAATCACAACTTACAAATTAAAAAAGAAAAGAAGAAAAGAGATTATTTCAGCTTGTTCACATGCACTTTGTCTTCTTGGTCTTTGCCATGAAGCTTTTTGTTTCCTTCACAGTTTCAAGCCTGCAAGCCACTTTTTAATGGTAATTGGAAATTAAAAACAGCCTATAAGCAGCTTAGGAAACTAATGTGCTAAGCTAGTTGCCACAACAAAAGCCAATGCTATAAAATAAAACAATTTAGCTCCAAACTAAGATTCTATCTACATCAATTGTCCACATTATTATTTAATGGAGAACACTAATGGTGTAAGGTAAAAGGGCTTATTTGGAATCAATTTGTAAACATAAAGGACTGATTTAGAACTTTTAAAACATAAATGACTGATTTGGAACTTGGGTGAAATATAGAGGACCAAAATTTAGTTTTAGCCATTTATTATTATATTAAAAATAAAAGAGATAAATTACTTTTTGGTCCCTAAGTTATTGGTCAAACAACTATTTATTCCTAAATTTTGTTAATAGACTATTTGATCCATAAATTTACATTTATGTCAATTATTTAATCCATGAGACGTTATCCGTTAAGTCATTACGTGTCGTGGCACTGTCGCCACCATGTTGCCACCTCACCTTACCACATCATCTAAATATTTAAAAGTAGTACTAAATAGTTCCTGTATTAGTTAAAAGTAATACTAAGTAGTCTCTGTATTAGTTAAAAGTGATAATATGATAGCAAATACAAAAACAATTTAATATTACTTTTAAATATTTATATGGTGTGTCCCATAAAAATATATTTATATGATGTGACAATGTGAGGAAACAACTTAGTAGCAAATTAACAACGACATATTAGCACATAATGACCATGTCACGCGATGACTTAACGGATATCGTCTCAAGAATTAAATAGTTGACAGGAATAATGATTTTTATGAATTTTCAGCTCATATTTTTAATAACAAAGCTTTTAACGAGGCTCCTTCAAATCCAACAACTCAAGATAATATATCTTAAAAAAATTGAGTTCAAATTTTTCAAAAATCATCCATTTGGTTGAAAATTTCAAAGGAAAATATTATTTAGACCAAAATATAAAGTATTTTAATGTGTCAGAAACAAGAAAAAAAAGCCTGTGTAATATTCGAATTTCCCACGAAAAATTAGTCTAATTTACTCTTATGTATTTTTTTTTTTTATCTTTATATATTTTTCCGAAAAAGAAAATTATAAGGAATGCGTGAGGGCAGAGTGGTAACTATGTCTATGAGTGAGTGAGGGGTGCTTAAAACGTTGTCGTTTGAAAATTTTGACTTCAATCAAGATTCTCTCCTCCTTTCTCCTTCCTCTCTATCGTCTTCCGCACAGCTTCTGTCTTATACCCTTCATTCATTCTTAATCCTTTGGATTTCATTATCTGATAACTTCAATCTGGGTTTCTCTGAATTCCCATTTCTCTTTCTGGG